>OX415249.1:15349544-20446527 GCA_948329865.1 Linaria vulgaris | reverse complement strand
TTCCAGTTATTTTAGTATTTTTTATATTGGTTGGCTTCAATCGTGGTTCATGCTATGTTTTGTTGCATTTTATTGTTCTGTTGTTGTAGGTAGTTATTTTCACACAGTCCTTTGTATAGGGGATATTATCAGTTGTATGATGCTATCTTGATTTGTGTAAGCAATATTATGTCGTGTGTAATAATATGTAGGATATCTACCTTACGCGGGGGTGGTGTCTTTGTGTCGCTAACCTTAGGCTTAATTGGGTATATGTGTACTGATAGTGTTCCTTAAATCACCCCTTGTAGATGGCCAATTCCATTGTTGTACCTTGCCCTTGTGGCTTTGGTCCAATGTGGTACATGCTCGCTGGCCCCAATTCCCAACCCGGTAGTTTTTACTATCTCTGGCCAAGAAACCGTAGACACAAATTTCACTTCAGATGGGGACCTAGACAAACCTGCACAGCATGCCAATGAGGAATCCCACACTGGCGCACCGCAACCAACAACTGCTGCCAGATCGTACACGTACCGTGTTAGTCAGGTTTTGCATGAATCAAACATGAACAACCCAACAACAGAAAGTGTCCACGCAGTCACCCATGTTGCATCTAGTTCAAACCCAAATATGATGAATCTGTCAATGGGAATCGTAATTGAGCAGGGGCTTGTGGGTAGTTTGGGGTAGAGAATGAGGCGATAACAGGAATAACATTATGTTGTTTTGTTGGATGGATAATGTTCATTATCATGTTGTTGTTGGTTGGGTTCTGTAATCCCTAGTATCTTATTTCAGATTGAATCCATGAACTCATGATAGTATTAAGTTGTGCAACAAAATGACTATTTTATTAATTAATTGATGTTGGTATGTCTTCATGGCCTCATTAATTTATCTTCATGACTATTTTATATGTATGCCAGTAATGTAATATTGAGATCAATGGCTTATCTAAATATTTTTGCTATTGTGCTTGAAAGATGGTGCTAACCAGGGAACTTAGACTGAAGACAATCTTTAAGGACGACCTCTTCTCCTGCAGAGCATAGGCACTAATTCTTTACATCCTCAAAGAGCTTGCCTACAGAAAGGATCTAAAGGATGTGGAGATACTTGAGCTCTCCATGCAAGAGCTGGTGGTGAAGCTGTCAAGGTTTCTTTGTACTGATGTCTTTGTCAATCTATGAGACACAAGTTTGATATATTTCTATAATTTCTGAAGATTCTAGATGTACACTACAACTTTGGTAGTAACAAGTTATTCATTGACAAGGGATACAAGAGGCACATGTACAAGGTCAAGCTTCTGAAACTCCAATCTCACTATGTAAAATTAAAAGAAAATAAAAAACTGCACATTTAAATGAAAAATTCGAATTCATAATTTCTGGAGACATTTGTGAAGATGTACTTTAGACTGGAGCAGGAGAGTCAGTGGGACTTGTACATGGATGTTTTCCAACGGTATAGAATTGCAAAGTTTCCCAAAGAACTAGTCGGCATCATTGAAAATCCTATGGAACTAGAAGAGGAGTAGTAGTCTGATGTGAGTCGTTGTTTATGTCCAATGATGGGGGTGAGTCTGTGATCTTTGAGAGTGGTTCTGCATATCTATCTTGAAAACCTTTTTTTTTGGGTGATGATATGGGCATTTCCTGCATATTGGGCCAGGCCCAAACCAGGCCCATATTGGACCATATCGGGGATCACCTTCGACGTCATATCGGTAATAATCACCGATATGTTACTGTGGTCCCTGGATCCCGAGGTCTATAAATACGCGGTGCCCGGATCTTAAAACAAGCAATTATTATCCCTCATCTACCACTCGTCATATCGAAATACATCACCGATGTTAGTTTCGATATCTCATTCGATATTGTGACTACAACACACGCCTGTGACACGTCATATCACCTCATCACCGATCTCACATCGGGGGTCATCCTCGACATCACATCGAAGGCGATCACCGACGTCCGTTCGATCTATTTACCGATATTCCGCTCCCATCCAAGCATCGAGGCGAAGGTCCGAGGTGTTCCGGACCAAGCCTACACGAGACTCGTAGTGTAGGTCTGATTTGAGATAGGCTCGTTATATTGCTGGACCACTCACTTGTAACCGAGACTCGCATTTATATATAAAACGATCTATTGTCAAATCAGTGGTGTCGTCTGTGGGAACACCAGTTTCCAGACAAGGACGCCGAGATGCAAGTAAGGAGGACCTGATCCGAGTCTAACAGAGTTGTGACTAGAAACACGAGGATTGAGAACACACAACCCCCTCAACACCCAACCGACCAAGAACAGACAATGGCTCAAGCCGAGATGGAGCTTCCTCCACCACCAGTGCAACGGAGGCGTGGGCCCGGGAGGCCACCGCAAGCCGCGAATACAGGTCCGACCCTTGTTGCACCAAGTACGACGGGACCCGAGACTGAGGCCCCGCCCATTGAGAACCCCGCAGCAGACGTTCCAGTGACCGAGACACCAAATGCGGATTTTCCCGGCCTGGGGGAGACAATGCCCGCGGGACAGAGTACCATTCCCTCCGCTGCCATAACCCCGGAGATGCTAGCGTAGATCAACGCCTCTGTAAAGGCAGCGCTTGACACTACACTGAAGGCTTTGCTTCCACAACTTGCGGAATAGAGGACGAGGGACGTTCAGGCGAGGCCCCATGGATCTAGAGCGGGCGAGAGAAGGGCAAGGCAAGAATATGATGAACAGGAGGATACAGAGGACTCATTTAGAGAGATATCGCCTGCTGCTTATGACAGGGTGGAGAGACGGGACCCAGGGACCCTAGATCGATGGATAGCAAAGAAGATGGAACGGTTGGACCGTGAGAGGGCAGAAGTAGTCCGGAGAGTGGAACGCGATCGCGATCGCGCCGAGGTTGCGTATTCAAAGAATGAGGATGCAGAGAAACTGTGGGTGATCTCAAGGAGGATGGAACAGCTAGACCGCGAGAGGGCGGAATTATCGAGAAAGTTGACTCAGAGTAAGGGGAAGGGTCGCAGTAAGACCCCTTTTTTGGATGAGATAAAGGCCGAGGTATTGCAAAGAGGGGACAAGATCCCAGTGATAAAGCTATACGATGGAAGAGGTGATCCGATGGATCATCTCCATCAGGTCGATAGCATTCTGAACTTGCACAACTACTCGAGGAACATAAAGGCAAAGATTCTGTCCACCACTTTAACGGGAGCTGCACTGGATTGGTTCGCTCGGCTGGAGGCCAGATCCATAACGGATTACGAGCAGTTGAGGGAGAAATTTGAGAATCAATTCTCTAGCCAAAAGAGGATGAAGACCAACCTGCTACACTTCGGCGCTGTGCAGCAAAGGGAAAGGGAGAACCTCCGAGACTATATGAAGAGGTTCAACGATGAATTACTGAAGGTGGATGAGCCGCATGGCGGTCAGGTCATGATGATGCTGTTTAAGGGTACGACCCATTGCAGGTTCGCCGGGGAGCTAATCAAATTAACTGAGCCCACCATAGCACAGATCAACATGCTTGCAAATCAAATGGTCTATGAGGATGAAATGATGGCAACACGTCAGGGTTCGTTTCCCAGTAGAAACGCAGACAGAGAGCGCAACAGGGAAAGGCCCCCAAGGACGTACACCCCGTTAAATAGAGGCATTCTAGAGTATGGCCGTGGCAAAAAGAAATGGATGGTTGACGGAACCCAGGCCTTTGAATGAGACTCCCGGGATGAAGTCATCGGGCAAATACTGCGCGTACCACCGTCAACCTGGAAACAGGACGGAGGACTGCACACACCTGAGGAACGAAATCGAAAGATTGATGAAAGAAGGGAAACTGGTCGAGTTTGTCAGGAGCGCCAGGGAGGATGCTAGAGGAGCATAACATTCCTCATCCCCTAGAAGAGATTACTCACCTAGGAGAGGAAAGCAAAAGATGATTGAGGCATCCGAGGAGCGAGGTAGGACCATAGTGAATGCCCCGAGCAGAGGCGTTATAAATGTGTTCAACGGAGAAGGCTTGGGAGCTGACACGGCTCACGGCCGAGAAACCATAACACGAAGACTCCAGGGTGGAGCCTATGTTGGGTACACCAACGCAATCATGCTGGAAGCATACTTGGAGCAAGAGATCTCCTTCACCAAGAAAGACTTGTAGCAGCTTAGTCCATTGGCCTTGACCGCAGGGAAACTAGATTGCCCACTGGTTATCACGATTAATGTGGATGGCTATCAGGTGCATAAAGTGTTGGTGGATAGAGGGAGCTCCGCAAACCTGATATTCTCTAAAGCCTACGAGCAGATGGGGATAGCCCCAGACCGACTGAAGCCGATATCCACCATGTTGACCGGATTTGGTGGAGCAGAGGTAGTGCCGCCATATTGCCCACTATGTTTGGCAGGAGCCCACACACTCGAGTCATACCGATAAAATACACGATTGTCGACACTCCATTTCCCTACCACGCCATCATTGGCCGACCGGCGCTCAACCAGACCAGGGCAGCGGTCTCTACTTATTACCAGAAGATCAAATTCCCGACGCCTCAAGGAGTTGGTGAGATCATAGGTGACCAGGTGCAGGGATGGATGTGCTATGTGGACTTGTGAAGCACCCAAGAATCAGAAGAAGACAGGAAATGCAAGTCCCACACCAAGAATACATTCCGCGCACAGAGTGATCGCTAGGAGGAGCAAACAGAACAATGTTTTTAATTTCAGCAGTTTTTAAATTATGTTTGAACAACGGAAACATTGCCCCATCGTGGGTTGGTCTATAAACTTAAAATAGAGGGAACTACGCCGGTCTGATTCCCCACTCAACGGGATACGTAGGCGGGTTAGGTTTACCTAGCCCTCAACCGCTATCTCTTATTTTGTCCCTACGTGAGTCGGCATGTAACTTAAAACAGGGGGAACTACGCCGGTCTGATTCCCCATGCAACGGGATACGTAGGCGGGCTGGGTTTACCTAGCCTTCGACCGAAATCCGTTATTACCTTTTTATTTGTTGCCTGGCGCTATCTCATATTTCAAGCAGGAATATGTCCTGAGCGGACATTATAGAAGTGCATAGAATGGCACAAACATTTGGGGAATGTTCCCCTAGATATATATTTAACACATCGCCCTCTTACAGGTACAACAGGTACAAACAGGTACCACAGGCACGATAGAGCACACCGGAAACACTATTTCTTGTGTAAAACTGATATTCCCAGATTAAGGGAACATCCCTCAGATAACACTTTCACGTCATTTTGTGCTCTCGTATTAGCTTTTATGTCGAAATTTTTTCTTGTCTATGATGTTTTGCAGGGCTTAATGACCTACAGATTCAACAACGACAGAGTCACCAAGAGACATAGTCGAAAAGACAATGAAAAGGCTCGCCTACAAAATCCCCTGTGATAACGGGGTGGATCAAAAAACAATTCAACAGGTAGCGGGTTCCCTGTGATAACGGGATGCACCTCTACCCTCAAACATATCCCCTATGATAACGGGGTCGATCAAAAACAATTCAACAGGTAGCGGGTTCCTTGTGATAACGGGATGCGCCCCTACCCTAAAAAATATCCCTTGTGATAACAGGGTCGATCAAAATCAATTCAATAGGTAGCGGGTTCCATGTGATAACGGGATGCGCCCCTACCCTAAAAAATATCCCCTGTGATAACGGGGTCGATCAAAAACAATTCAACAGGTAGCGGGTTCCCTGTGATAACGGGATGCGCCCCTACCCTCAAAAATATCCCCTGTGATAACGGGGTCAATCAAAAACAAGTCAACAGGTAGCAGGTTCCCTGTGATAACGGGATGCGCCCCTATCCTCGAAAAAATACCCTGTGATAACGGGGTCGATTCTAGAAAAATATCCCCTGTGATAACGGGGTCGAACTGCCACGCTAGGTGAAGAGCCTATTGGGTGAAAATCCCATAAATCAAGCTAGGTTAAGAGCCTATTGTGTGGAAATCCCATAAAATCACGCTAGGTGAAGAGCCTATTGGGTGAAAGTCCCATAAATCAAGCTAGGTGAAGAGCCTATTGGGTGGAAATCCCATAAAATCACGCTAGGTGAAGAGCCTATTGGGTGAAAATCCCATAAATCAAGCTAGGTGAAGAGCCTATTGGGTGAAAATCCCATAAAATCACGCTAGGTGAAAAGCGTATTGGGTGAAAATCCCATAAATCAAGCTAGGTGAAGAGCCTATTGGGTTGAAATCCCATAAAACTACGCTAGGTGAAGAGCCTATTGGGTGAAAATCCCATAAATCAAGCTAGGTGAAGAGCCTATTGGGTGAAAATCCCATAAATCAAGCTAGGTGAAGAGCCTATGGGGTGGAAATCCCATAAAACTACACTAGGTGAAGAACCTATTGGGTGAAAATTCCATAAATCAAGCTAGGTGAAGAGCCTATTGGGTGGAAATCCCATAAAATTACGCTAGGTAAAGAGCCTATTGGGTGAAAATTCCATAAAATTATGATAGGTGAAGAGCCCATTGGGTGAGAATTCCGTGAATCAAGTTATGTGAAGAGGCAGGCTCTATGGGCCCCTAACCAGAAGAAGAATATTCCCTGTAATAATAGGGTCGATCCTAAATAAAGATGCAGTGGCAGATTACCCATGTTCCTATCAACACCAAGAATATTCTGATCAGTCCTTGGTTGACAACACACAGATTAGACGAATATCATCAAATACGAGAACAAAATGACTGCACCTCAGACATCGGAACACTGCATATTCCACCATCATGACAATAAAAGAAACCGACAAATTATTAGACAACAAGGCCACGAAGAGTCACATACTATGAAATCAACAGAGAAATAGATATTCAGTTACAGAACCACGAATCAAAGATAGTCCGGAACGGGATAAATTCAAATTACAATGAAGGCAGTAAACAGCTACTCCCACGAGGACCCTTTAGTCTTTCTCTCCACGACCTCGGAAAACACGTCAGGGTCGGCCGGATTCTCTTCCATCTCATCTAGGCAGCCAATCGGCAGATCATTATGATCATGTTTTGGGTTCAGCCCACTCAACTCGAAGGAGTCCTTGGAACCGTCGTTTCTCAACACTTGCCCTACGCAAGCATGAAAGGCCGTATCCCGAATCTTCAAAATTAAATTTCGGAAGCTCGAGCTTTCCATAAACTTCTCCGCCCCAACCCGAAGAAGATCAGGACGACGTTCCTACAAATTGAACTCTATTAAATACAAGAGCACAAAAAATGGAAACAGATATCGTACACAAGATACATACCAAGTCTAAGGGAGCTAATCGGGCAGTGGAGAGCTCCACTGAGAGACGTTCATAAGCAGCCTTCACCGCCGCCACCTCAGCCTTCAGTGATTCCAGCTTTTATTGGCCGCAAATTCACGCGCCTTTCCTTGATCAAGCTCAGTCACTACTGTTTTAAAGTTTCCCTTCAACAAATCGTACTCCTCCCGGAGCATACGACATGTCTTCAATGCATCCTCTTTTTCAGCCTCCAACCTCTCCAACACCATGGGATTGAACTCCCCCATCTTCAAGATGTCAGCCTCGAGCTCGGCAGCAACAGCGTCAGAGTCACCCCTGGACTCGCGAACGGTCTTCAAACATGAGACCGCTAGCTTGACCGTCTGCACAATATAATACATAACATTATGCTAAACATTCAAATGAAAACGACTAGAGTCGTGTTCAGATAGATACACTTTGGAACAGATGAGCGCTGCGGTGTATATTTTGGGCCCGCTCAAATTCTATGAGCACCCGCATCATGCCCCGTACAGCATCGGCTTCAGCAAATTCTACTCGCATTGAGGGTTTGACCGCACCCGCCTTCCGAGGGCCAGAACTCGAAGATGAGTGGCCACTATGGACAGTCCCCTCACGAGACCTTTTATTACTTGCTATCCAAGTCAGGTCAACGGCAGATTTCGTAACTGGGATCCCAGGAAAAATAGGAGCACGACCCCCAATATCGAGGGCTCCCGCAGTGGCCCCTTACCCTTGTCGGTCATGCCTGAAACGACCGCCTTTCCCTTGTCACTAATAGGATTCAGGCGTGAAGAACCCGATCCCACTATGAAAGGCGCATCCGCAAAATCACCCAAATTGACATGGGTATTCGATTCCGAACCGCCAACATCCCTAGTCAAATGAACGTCGGCCAATGATTCAAAACGTGGAGCGACATAATCACCGGAAGGAGACCCCGCAACTTGTCTCTCTGTCGCCTCAGCCCTGTCAGGTCGAGGAAATACACCCTCCCGATTCGAGGTCAACACTTCCAAGAGGCTGGCCGCACCATCCGGGCCTCCTACCACGTCAAGGATGTCCTGGCTAAGTGACCCAACCATTGCAGGAACATTGTTAAAACGTTCTTCATTAACACGTTCAGACACTACAGTGCTAGGGGAGGTCGCTCGACTCCCGATGCCTCTGCCAGAAACTCAACAGCTGTATTATTCAGGTCAAAGCTAGACACATACCTTATTTTAGGCACCGCAGCGACTGCCGCCGCTTCAACAGCTTTCTGAGCGTCACGATCGGCTTGAAGTTTAAGCATCAATTGTCTAAACCCCATTCTAACGAAGTATCTCAGAAAAAGGTAATACACCTGCAGAATAATTGGAATATCAGTAGAAGAAAACAATAATAAGTCAACTACAACAGAGAGATCGAAATACACGTCGGGGGATATATCTAATATAATTACCGATATACTTACCGATGTGGTTATGCTAGGCGACAGAGAAAACACAGAAAACTATGAACTTCAGAGTCTTCTGCAAGCCATACTTATAGACAGAGGCCTCAACTACATCGAAATATACTTTCGATGTTATATCGAATATGAATTTCGACATAAGATCGAAGCTAAAACCCGACATCCTACCCTACTACGCGAAGAGCCGCGAGAATATAACAACTGCTCCGGCAACCCCATCATAATTTTCAAGGAACCCAAATACCAAGTGAACTACAATTCAAACGAGGACCTCAAACTATGCGTCCACTGCATTGGGAGACGAATCGAAGCTCATCACAAGTGCACTCCCCGCAAGTTTGATCTCCGTCATTTGAACTGGCGGGACGAGGGGTACAGGTAACCCAGAAATTCAAAACTAAATTTGCGAATCCTTATCTCTAAGATAAGAATCCCCAAATTGGGGTACTACATGATATGGACATTTCCCGTATATTGGGCCAGGCCCAAACCAGGCCCATATTGGACCATATCGGGGATCATCTTCGACGTCATATCGGTAATAATCACCGATATGTTACTGTGGTCCCCGGATCCCGAGGTCTATAAATACGCGGTGCCCGGATCCCAAAACAAGCAATTATTATCCCTCAGCTACCACTCGTCATATCGAAATACATCACCGATGTTACTTTCGATATCTCATTCGATATCGTGACTACAACACACGCATGTGACATGTCATACCACCTCATCACCGATCTCACATCGGGGGTCATCCTCGACATCACATCGAAGGCGATCACCGACGTCCGTTCGATCTATTTACCGATATTCCGCTCCCATCCAAGCATCGAGGCGAAGGTCCGAGGTGTTCCGGACCAAGCCTACACGAGACTCGTAGTGTAGGTCTGATTTGAGATAGGCTCGTTATATTGCTGGACCACTCACTTGTAACCGAGACTCGCATATATATAAAACGATCTATTGTCAAATCAGGTGATTAGGGGATTAAGTATGGCATATTAAGTTTAATGTTGCTGTTAGTATGGTAAAATTTTAAGTCTGTTATTTTCTTGCTATGGTATGAACAGATTGCAACAACTGGTTTGGATATAAGCAGCATAAGTACCAAAAATGCAATCCCAAATTTTTCTATGGTATAAGTTGTGTGCTGCTTTTTGAGAGAAAAAGGGAGAGTATAATATATATGTTTATCTACTTTCTTTTTTTATTTGTCTTCATATGGCATGTAGATTTCCATGTTAATATTTGTAGTGTTTCTAGTGATAGCTTTGTCACGAGGAGTTTCAAAAGTAGCCATTTGAAATATATTCTCCCATACATTTTCTTATTGTGTGACATCATCAGAATTGTGTTCTTACATTATGAGAACTTATTTACCTCTTATTCCTCATGCAAATATAAATTGAGCCACTTTTTAAACAAAATACTAAACCATAAATCTCATTCAAAGTGCAAACAGTAGTAAAACCAAAATAAAAAAATAGAAAAAAAAACGTAACACAAGCAATTTCACTATCGTCATCCAAGATGCGTAAAGCAAACGCAACACAATGCGGGTATTTCTACGACATGAATTGGGAGGAGGAGTATGACGAGGAACTTATTCTCGATTTACAAAAATTGACGAAGAGCGTTATCGAATGCGTGTCGCTTGGAAACACCAAGTTCTCTGACATGGTAATCACCAATGATAGGGATCGAGTTACCAAATTTTTAGCAAGTCCTTCACAAGTGAAGAGATATTGCAACGATTCTACAACATCGAGGCTCGTTATCATTGCTTTAAGATATTTTACTACACGACAATGTGGTTTAGAACAAGACCAATAACACGGTTATGACTGATCCAATCACATAGGAATATTTCGTGGCAGTAAGTAATAGCTAAGTTATTTTTTGGATATGATTTTGATTTAGTTTGGACATTTTGGTGCTAACGATGTTCGACACGATTGGAAACTGTAGTGGAACAAACTTGTTACGATTTACAAGAAGAATGGGGAATTTGCATGGGATTAATTGCAATCGATATTTGGTGTAGTCACTAAAACTGCTATAGTTATTGACGACACTCCTAAAACGACCAACAAGGATATTTTTCGTGGTGCTCATAGGTTACTATACATATTTCACTAATTGAAAAACCAGTTTAGTTTTTTATTAGGGAAAAACGGCATACTATGCCCAACGTATTCGCGTTTTTGTGAAGTTATAACCAACTTTTTTTTTTGTAAAACTATACCCGGCCTTTGCCGTTTGGGAAATACTATACACTCACCTATTTAAGGCTAAAAACGTCATTTTTTGCTTGTATGACATCACCACTCAGGATACTAAGACGGCCAAATGGACATTTCATCTTGAAGCTATTTAGGAGGAAATTGGTGGATTCTTATGCTCATTCCTGCTAAATTTGGGACAAATTCCAGAACTATAATTTCTCGTTAACCAAAATCAATCTCAATTCGCTCAAAAATTCTCCTGAAGTTCACACGATTCCGGCTAAACAACAAAGCAAAGAGGACGCTGCGACAATGGTGTGAAAATCAGAGACAAAAACACCACAATTATAGACCGATCGTTGATACCTGACTATAATGAGTTCATTTTTTTTCGACCGCAATTTTTTCCGTTTCTTTATACGATGTTGTTTATTTAGCTCTGGAGTTTGATTTTTGTCACCTATAAGTGAAACGCATTTAAGTTTGTATGGATTTTTCTATTTTAGTATTTTTGGTCAATTTTAATATTGTTTATGCTTGGTGGGTGGTTCAATGTGTTCCTCACACACGAAAATGTTGTGTACTTTAGCAAATATATATTGCATGGGTTAGGGTTTTGGTCAACAGTGTATATTATATTAATACTAGGTTTTTTTTTTTAAATGATTGCTTTTGTTTGTTTATTACTAGTGATAGGGGTTTGGGTTTTGATGTTGTTGTGGTTGTGTATATACATGTAGTGACAAGGAGTTGTTCACTATAACGATACACCACTCCGATAAAATGATGAATTTGGAAAAACCTTGCTACTTAGAGGGACATATAATGTCTAGTGTTGAGTTGATTAGTATGGCTATGATTGAATGGTGTTTTATAGAGATGATCCTCATGAACCTTCACTACAACTGGTATGTATAATTTATGACAATGATGCATGTGAAATGGCAAGTATTGGTACTAAACAGAGATTGGTTGAGATCTACTTGTGAAACCAGATATACCCACTGCTGCCACTCAGATAGATGATGATGAAGTTGTGGTTGTTGATGAGGATGTTGACGTTGTTGTTGATGGGCTTGAGGCTGCTGATGATGAGGGTGTTGAAGAAGTATATCTTCTACCTCATATTAGTGAGTCACTTGATTATGTTGGTGATGATGAAGGATGTGCTGAGTTTGGTGGTGAAGAAGATCCAGTTGGATTTGAAGAAAAACTGGAAAGTGTTGCAAGTCTGGTTGAAAATGATGAGAGTGAAGGTTTTAGTGGTTACTTTGGTGTTGAATATTGTAATGTTGTTGGGCCAAGGGGTAAGGGGAAAAATTCAAACCAATACTAGGCAAACCATCAAAGGGGAAAACACAATAATGGTCAATAGTCCTGAAGAACCTCATGATTGTGAATGATAAGACAATATTAGGCAGGCTACTTCAAAATGACTAGGCAAAAAATATAATGAGAAGCTCATTTCTGATCCTAACTAGCATGTGGAGTCTACGATGGCAGTCTTCATAAGGGAGTGCAATATTGTTTTTTCCAAACATCAAATGTATAGGTGCAAGAGGAAGATTTTTGAAATTGGGCATGAAAATTATGCAGAGCAATACTCTTACCTTTGGAGAAATAATGACGAAATGATGAAGTCAAACCTTGGAACTACGGTGAAAATCAAATGCAAAGTATTTGGTGAGGTCTGTAAATTCATATGAATGTACATATGCTGCGGGGATTTGAAGAGGGGGTTATTGGATGGATGCAAGCCCCTCATATGCTTAGATGACATACATTTGAAGAACAAAAATGGTGGCATCCTACTCACGACTGTTAGGGTGGATGCAACAAATTTCACTTGTCCATTTGCCTATGCCGTTTTAGAGAAGGAGAAGACCAAGACATGGAGATGGTCTATACATCTACTGATTGAGAATCTTAACATTCGGAATAGCTCACATTGGATTATCATGAGTGACAAGTAGAAAGGGCTTGTAGATGCACAAGAGCAATTGATGCCTAATTGTGAGCACAGATTTTGTGTGCAGCATCTTTGGGCAAATATGAGGAAAGATCACAAGAGTTTGACACTGAAGCATATACTCTGGAATGCAGCTAAGGGAACAAGAGTAGCATATTTTGATAGATGTATGCAATACCTTAGAGAACAAGATCCAGCAGCATGTGCTTGGTTAGAGGAGAGACCTCATTCACAATGGTGTAAAGCGTACTTCTCCCATCACTGTAAGAGTGATTTGCTTTTCAATAATATGTCACTGAGTTCATTGCTCTGATTGTGAAGGCCAGGGTTATGCCAATTATTGAGATGTTTGAACGCATTATGATGTTGTTGATGAAGAGGATTGGGATAAGAAGAAGCGCCATGGAGAATGAAGGGAGTTTTTTATGTCCCAAGATAGATGCAATGAAACTATGTAATGATGCTCCTTGGTGGATATCTCATTGGAATGGAAGTCTGTAGTTTGAATGTTATGGACCATTTTCACGAGTGAGGATAGTCAACCTTGAAGCCATAACATGTAAATGCAATAGATGGCAGCTCACTAGAATACCATGTGTTCACGCTATCAATGGAATGAAGTATATGAAGTATAAGGAACTTGAGAAATGGGTGCATCCATGCTACCAGCATCAATACTTCAAATCCATGGAAACACTTCATTAATACTTCAAATCAACAACATCCGTATCAAACAACGAACTCAAAACACCAGACTCGGTGACAACATCACAAGACAAATCAAAACAACCAACTCAAAACACCATACAATTCATAAACACAAACGACAAAAGTAGACAACCAAACCACTCATCCTCACATTGTTCAAATACCTTTTAGAAACAAAAATAAAAACACCAATCATCATCAATCAACCCTTATCATCAGCCATTCATCATCAACCTTCATTTATCGTCAATGCAATCGCACTCAGGCAACCAAGCAAGCCACTGCCGCACATATAACTCCCATGGATAGTTGGCATGTTCACAACCATAGATGTGGAAATACTTCCCCAAATCAGTCTCCTACAAAGAAATATAAACATCAAATAAATTAGCATTAACATTAAACATTGCAAATAAAAAATATTAGACATTTTTGTACTTACTTGCCGAGAGATTGCATGATAAGGGGCTGAAATCGTAATCGACCAATCCAGATTAGCATGCACCCCATTCAAAGTTAGGAAGGCGGTAAAAGCATAAAATTTCTGGCGCACCTCATTGAGTTTCTGATAGATTGTAGACATCTTATGCTCCCCCTCCCCAACAGAGTGCATCCATCTGCGGTTTGATCAATTGTAAATTCCGTTCAAGTCTCGGTTGATGGGATAGCCTATGCGTCTGACCATACGCACACAACCGCTTAAGCAAACTCCCTCTCTAAGAATATGTTGAATTCACCATCGTGAAACAGTAACATCACATCCCATTCATTCAGAATATCTTTTTTTTTCTCTTAAAACCAAAGTGCAAGAGAAAGAGAGGAACAGTAGTGCATCACATGCACACAACAAATAGTGCAACACGTTCCACCTTCTCCCTTTTCTTGATAGAAACCAACTCATCTTCAAGCACTCTCAACCTACGAAGTAACCCGGGGATAATTTGCTTCGAGCTCTCACACATTGGTGGATCATTCCAACCCAGTAGTTCCAATGATCACTTCTCTATCAGACAAATAATTAAACATGAAAAAATCAACAACAAAACTTAAAATCTAAATAACCGAGCAAAATTTAAAAAATCACGACCTACCCAAGATTTGGTGCATTGTGAGAACCTACGACCTGGATTGAGGTTAGTCCATGATGTTTTCATCGACGACTTAAGCCCACAACGACACAATTGAGAATTTTCCATGCTAAATCATTCGAACTTTAAAAAATTGAGGGATGAAATAAGGGTTCAGAAATTGGGAATTATAAACCAATTAGAGTCGTTAACTAGCCGTCGCAAATAGTGAAGTACCAATCTTACCCCTCGAAATTTTTAAAATTGGCCGAAAAATAGATGTGGGTATAGTATTTCCCAAAGGTCAAAGGTCGGGTATAGCGTTGCAAAAAATAAAGGTTGGGTATAACTTCGCAATAACAGGAATACGTTGGGGGATAGTAGGCCGTTTTTTCCTCTTTATTATATGGTAATGAAATTAACATGTTATAACACAACATAGTATACAATGTAGATTTATTGCAGGCGAGCCTAAACAAGTTAATAACGACTCCGAGGTGAAAATGGGACAAGCTTTGTGCAATGTGCAATCCGATAACCATGGGAAGAGGGTTGTATATGTGAATCTACCAAGCGGCTCAAAGATTAGGGAGAAAATTAACAAAAGCGAAGAGCATAGCTCACATGTGTCATGCTCGGCATATTTGTGGGGGTTTTAAGAACCGACTGTGCGTGACTTATAAATGTAGGGTAGTGCATATTGCGTGGGAATAATTGCAAACAAACTTTAGCTAATGGTTGTTGTCTTGTGTTTTGCTATCTACGGTTATTAGGCACCTAAATTTGCTAATGTTCTGCAATGAGTTTCTGTTATGCTTTTAGTTTGTTTTAGTTTTGTTTGAGCTGAACTTTACCTTTACTCAAAGCAAGCAAACTTATCCCAAAACTATGACAAGCATCTGAGAGTCACTGAGTTATTTGCTTTACAAAACGTTCCACTATTGGACAAATGAAGTAAAGTATACACTGAACCCATGTACTACTCACCATCTAAAGCTTATTTATACCAGCCCTAATCATATGCCAAATCATATCCCAAAATACATGATACAATGGCTGTAATGAAAACCAATACTTTTCATCACATATATCGAAGTCAAATCAACATAATTCATCATCCATAAATGTTCTTGCTTCCATAACCAGAACAAGGAATTTTGAAGTAGGGTCTAAACACTTGTGCAATCCGAATGGAAATGCACAAGTCAAACGAACCAAGTCAAAGTAGGATCATGAATATAATCCAACTATGAACAGACCTAAGTTAGGCCACATTTTAAAACAAACACATCGGTGTATCTACCAACTAACCAAAATGTTAAGTTGTTCAGGATTCATCAGACACCAATATATAAAATTAAAACAAGTTGTTTATAAACCATTACCAACATAAGACACACAACCTTCCTCCCAATGACTTTGCAAACTTCTGCTACAAGAGCATCTTCAGGTAACGGGGCTGGAACTCTCTGGCATGTTGAAGAAGAGTTCTGCATCTTCCTTGTCGTGACATAGCTTGTGCGCAAGCACAATCATCTAATCCTCATCAAACTCCTGAATCTTCTCCAATGCCTCATAGATTCCCTTGCGGTGGATCTTCTGGAATAGTCTGTGGCTGGGTTACCAAGGAAACAAGCCTTTTCAATAGTATCTTTAGTCTTCTTCATGACCTCCATGTATGGAGGCACCTCATTGCCTTTCTTCTCAGCCTTATCAGCAGTAAGCCTCCTCTTCTCGGCATGAGCCTTCTTGATCTTCTTCATTATAACCTTGACCCTGAGTTTGTCCTCATCGTGCGATGGAAGGTTGTAGCCGGTACCAGTAGAACGCACCTCAAGATGACTCGGGATCTCATATGACTTTCCACTGAATGGAGATGGAGTTTCAGTCTTCATCCAGCGGCCTCGTCTAGTTCTAACATTGTTCCTCGTCTCCCCATTGGCATCAGCCCCCAACCTTGGGTTGTTGATCACATATTGAACAACAACATATATGTCCTTTGGCCCCCCGCACCAATAGCCCTATCCTTACCAAAGAGCTTCTCCCAGTCCACATAAAATGTAAACTTTTTGATGCGGTAGGTCTTAACATAGTCATGCACAAAAATACAATGAATAGTTAAAAATACATATTAGTTTCAAAACAATTCAAGAAAAATAATTATGTTAAACATCAAAGAATCTTACCCTCTTGTACTCAATCAAATAGCCGTCGTCCTCGACCTTGATTGCTTGGGTTTTGGATCATATGGAGCACTCCCACGAGTAACCTCGAACAATGTATAGATTTGTGAGTAGAAACTATTCCACACAGTGATCTTAGGCTTGACATGAGGATCACCTAGAATGTCGGTGTATGGGAAATTTTTTTTGATGTACACCTCCAAGTCTCTCAAGTAGCCTGTCTTGAAGTTGTTGCCCACCTTGTTTACTGATGCCTTATACTCATACATTTCATTACACGTTTTCTTCCTCGATGGTCCAAACATGCCTCGATTCTTTCTCGTGTCTCCATTAGCCTTCTCCTTCCCTTTTCTACCATTCTTAGTTGGTTTTGGGATTGAGCTTGCACTTGATACCTCCATCTCCAATGTCAGCAACCTTCAAAACATACAAGCACACAGTGATAGAATTAACTAATAAGTGGAGTATCTATGTCAGGAATTCTTTAAAAGGAAGTACAAAGGATGAGTGTAACTATGAGTGTTAATAGCAATAATCAACATATACATGCAACCAAAAATCCAAGATAAAGCAATCAATGGAAAGCAACACAACAAGATTGGCACGAACAATATAAACATATTCTCCGTAAACGGTCAATAATTCAATTCAGAGAGCAACAACGTTCACACGTAACGTAAAAAATAGCTAAAACACAAGTAACGAAATATTAAAAAATATTTTTTCATCTAATTAGTAAGTCTGCCACCTCCCTAGGCATCCACCTTCTCAACCCACTAATCCAACCAACCAACCCAACCCCTCCACCGCTAACGGTTACTCATCTGTGAACGGAGTCATTCCACATCTCCATAACAATATGATCCCTGAATTAGTTCTAGGCTACAGAACTCCCAAGGCCTTCTATGTAATCAAGAGAGGTTCCATCATCATCACCATTCTCATGGTTACCGCTATCACTGTTATCATCATCACTTGCGTCTGTGATAGGATCGTTCGACATTTGCCTCATGATAAAGTTGTTGAGCAGGGCGCACACCACGATTATATGGTTGTGAACATTAATGGGGTAATAGGAAGGCCGCTTCAGATTCTTTTAATGGTTCTTGGTCTTACAAAATGCCAGTTCAATCTTGCTGCTAACTAGAATGCTTCATGTTAAAGAACTCTTCATGGTCCTACGACGTAGATCTATCGGTCTCCCACAGTAAGGTGCTAGGAACCCCTCCTAGTTTGTGTAGCCAGAATCAACCATGTCGTAGTTTCCTTGCACATAAAATGAATGGTTAAATAATTAACTAGCATGTATAGACAAAAATAGTTATTGTATGCAGCATGAATAATCTTAAGAGCTTACCTTGTGGAACCTTTAAACTACGTAGCACGAGACGGAAGACAACATCTCTCAAGATCCTCTCGTAGGCCGTTGAACCCTCTCAATCACACAACAATACACAAACATCATGTTAATATCGCATACGCCCAACACGTTAACATAGATTCAACCCTTCCTTGATTTGTACTTTGGTTGATAAGCCAGCAGGACTGTCATCCAAAGCTCCTAGGCAACCATATACTTGCAATTATTCAAGAAACAGTGGTCAAAACTTGAAAATTAGAAATAAATGAAGGATTTTCTAGTGAACTAACAAACAACACCACAAACCTTGAACTTAGTCCATGGATCTTGACAATTGTCATTCTCAATGTCCACTGGTTTCGGTGTAACTAACATAAGTTCACTTACCTTCAGCGGTGCATTGAGAGCTTTCCCAAAGTATCGACTAATGGTGTGCCCCGACCACTACCAATAGAACCCCATAACCTGGTTTGTATGGTCCACTAAGATCTTTATGAACATGGTGACTTGCTCCCTCAAGCTCACAAACTTCTCTTCTCGCAAACCCCCAACCTCTTGAAGAATCGAACACAGTTTAACAAAGCATTCACGGTCCATCCTTAAGTTCTTAATTGAATCTGAATCATTTTTCATCGTGAACTTGTCCATGTGTTCCCTGATACTAGGAATCTTATTGAGCAGGCTATATCGTAAAACTTGTCGTCTCCGAAGATTTTGTATTTTAATTCTTCGTTGATGCATCATAACTAATAACCTAAATGCTCGAACTCCTAATAGCACAATCTGCAATAGCACTAATACTAGCATACACCTCCGTTGATCAATCTGACCGCCACACAACACAATTTCACCCAATAATTAAAGATCATTTAGTCAAATGTTTAGTTTCGCAACTTTAATTAGTGGCGCTGTCAAAATAAAAGATTTCCACAAAGCCTAATCACCTTAAATTCTTTGAGATTAAAATTAACACCAAATAGTCACCCTAAAATTGATTTTCATCTATAATAACTCTAGGGTTTATGCTAAAGAACAAAGCTTTACACAAAATTAAATTCAACTTCATCATAACAGTCACTCATAAAGTGAATACGAACTTGTTGCAAATATATATCATCAATGAACACATGCAGATACACACAACCATACTTTCATGCTTTTAATACAGAAAACAACAAAATCCAAGATTTTTAGTACTAAATACAAGTTTAAGGAGATATATTATACCTGCAAACTTTCGGATTGGGGTATGGTTCTGTAACAGAGATCGACAATGCAAATGTTCCTGCATTTTGAACAAACTTATTGTTTGAAATTGCGTAAAATCTTATAAATAATGTATAATAGAGTGGATTATAAGTTAACAAATCACTTGTGAGCGATGTGAAAGAGAATCGTCAATCGCGCCTATTTTCTTCGCCGTTTTGGTGCAGTGGTGCAAAAATGAAGAAGCCTAATCTTTGGAAGGGATAATATAGTTATTTTAGAGGAGAATGAAATGTGGTTGTGTGAAAGTGTATGAAATTAGTCATAGAACATGATTGCAACAAGTGTAAAAGAGAGGGTAATTTGGATATTTCACGTTTTGAGATTTATCAGCCAAGGGTCGAGACAACTTAACGGGTGGGGGGGGGGGGATATAAAAAAGCAGTGGATAAGTGCCCTTTCTGAGCGGGCTTGGACATGTTGAGGTAAAAGCCCGTGCTGAGAAACTAAACTAGTTTCGGCGAGGGATAAGCACCCTTATCCCGCACTATATTTGGAACCATTCACACCCAAGTATATTCTTATTCTTAGAAACCTTTGATATATGTAAGCTCCACTCCTATGCTTACTTACAAAAGTTAATCTTGTTTACTTTGGGCTAAACGCTTATTGGATGTCGCCAACAAAATTACACCTAAACTTCAAAATCACTATCAATTTGTTTTGCCATAATCTAATGTCTTACCTTGTGGACATAATTGTTTCTTTAGTTGGGTTCAGGGCATGCAGTTCTTTTGTTTGAATTTATTGAAAAGTATTTGTTATGCTTGGTTTCTTCAAGAATGTCATCTCCATTAAGTATTATTGAGGGGTGACGTTCATGGATTTATAAATATAATAAGTTTAATTAATGGGTGTAATCGTTATGTTAAGTTCCCTTCGAGATTAAAATTACGTTTTTGGTCAAAGAGTTGATAATAGGTGTATGCATGAATATATAAGATTTATGAAGTGAAGATTTTTATTCTTCACTCAATGTGGTATTTATACTAAGTACAAGTAACAATTTTGTAAGGAGATAAATACAAAAGGAAATAATTACAAGGAATATTTTCCTGGATGACTAAGACTAGGACTCCTAAAGGCAAAACGAACATGCCTAGACACATAAAGGCAGTCCATTTCAATATCCAAGCAACGGTAGGCACTCTGAGACCCACAATATAGCCTAAAAGACACAAGCCCCATATGAAGGTGTGAGCTTGCCAAGAAGATAAGGACGAAGACACGAGAAACACAAACATCCAAATGTCCTTAGCTTGCGATAATTCAGATCGCACCCAAATACGACACCAAAGTGAGACTTGCAGCGAAGAAACACTGTAGGGAGAGGATTATTGAAATCAACCGCAGTGGAGAACAGCAAATCCCAAAAGGAGAGAGGGAGGGACAATTGCTGCAAGAGAATACGCCCAAGAGTAATGACATGGCGATGACATCGCTCAACCGTGTCGTTATCCCACATTCAGCTAAGTAAGGGCTTAGAGCAAAAAACTCACCACCATTGTCAAAACATAAGTTCTTAATTGAAAACCTAAATTGTTTTTCAACCAGTTTGCGCAATTCGTGAAACTATGTAGCAACTTGAGACTTGTGATTCAAAAAAAAGAACCAGCAATACTTCAAAAAATGATCAATCAACAACAAGTATTAGCGATAACCATCCATAGAGGGAACTGGCGAGGGACCCCAAATATCACAGATATATTCCAATGGAGTAGTAGAAACAAGACATGTAGCCATGAACGACAACTGAGTATTCTTATTAGATAAACAAAAACAAAAAAACTTTAAATCCGTGGAACAATGTGAATTACAAGGTAAATTAAACTCTCTAAACAAAAAGAAACTAATATCCAAAGACTAATGACCTAAACGGCAATGTCAATTTTCTCTCTTAGTGCGAACACCAACAAAAGTTGTTGGACATGAAGGTTGCCGTGGCTTCACGTCCAAGTGATAAACTCCCCTATTGCATTCCCTTCGCATGAGTTGCCGCCCCGTGGTTCATTCCTTTACAAAAAAGCACAAAGGATGAAATTCAAGAATAACATTATTAGAAAGACAAAATTTATGCACTGATAACAGGTTCCATTGAGATAACGGAACATATAAGATGGGACATAGCAGAAATTTACGACCAAACTTAGTAATAGAAGTAGAACCAACGTGGGTGATAGGCAAATCTAAACCATTAGATATAGTAACCTCATCTGTCCCATCATACTCAGACTGAACAGTTAGATTTGAATGTCGGAGGTGAGGTGGTGAGAGGCCTCAGAGTCAACAAGCCAACTGTTATTATTCGGTGGAGTGGGAGGCGGAGTAGACATCATGTTGGCAAGGGGTTGCTGAAGACGACGACAAGTTTGAGCCCCATGACCATAGATACCGCAAATTTGACATGTGATGTAAGCACGACCATTGGAACCCAAACGATTGTTTTTGTTATTGTTGCGGTTATTCTGATAGCAACCGCTATTGGAAGAATTTTTACTGTTGTAGTTTCGGGTTTGAGCCCCCGCGGTTGTAGGTGTTGTTGCCACGATAATTGTTGTTGTCGCCACACTGCCCGAAATTGTTTTGATAGGAAACAACGTTGGCAGAGGTAACAAAGAAGGAGGATTGAGCTTCAAGGCGCTTGACATAGATTTCATGAGAGACCAACTTTTCATGGAGCGCTGGAAACAAGAAAGGATGATCGCGAGCATGAATCTGGGCCACGATATCACGATATAACGCCCCTACGCCATTCCAGAAAAATAGGGTAACATCATCATCAGAGAGGCGATGATCGGTGATGGTTAGCTCATCGATATTCAACTTGACTTCTTGAAGGGATTTGGACACAGATTTGGACCCAATGGTCATCTGAGAGAGAGAGAGAGAGATTCCTTCAATTGCATAATACGCGCACGAGACTTGTTTGCAAAACGAATAGATTCGTGTCCGCACAGAGTTCGAATCACAAGGCAAAACGTATTCCTAAAAGCAAATTATGGTACTTTCATTCGACATATCGATTTTAGAGGTTGTATATGTCGCGAGCAACATCACAACACATGACATGGCATTTGAAATATCGTGGATAAAATGATACGATGATTCATTATGCTGTTAGTGAGGCATGTAAATCTTTTGATGAAAAGTATCCAGATTATGTCACGGAGCCTAGAAATGTTAGGCTTGGTCTTTGCACTAATGGGTTAACTCCATACAAATATTTGGTAATTCTTACTCTTGTTGGCCAGTTTTTATGCACCCTGTAATCTACCTGGTGATATGTGCATGAGGCAAGAGTATATATTTTTATCTTTGTTTATCCTTGGACCGAAGAGCCCTTGAAAGAACCTTGACTTGATGCTATGACCCACAATTTATGAACTTCGTTCGCGGTGGGGTAATGGAGCTCAAACATATGACTCATTTCGAAAGAAAACTTTTGTAATGCGAGTGCTATCTCAGTGGAGTACGCATGGTAAGCTATCTTGCCAATATCGTATGGAGAATGCGAAGTCTTTTCGCCTTGAAAACAAAAACAAAATACATGTTGGTTTTATTGTCATAAACTATTTCTGCCCCTTGACCATATTTTTCATTCAAACACTACTAATTTCAGAAAAGAACGTGGTGAATTTGATGCACTACTGCCCCAAAGATCGGGACCTAAAATGAAACAGATCGTTAGCTAGCAACCTTATATTGAATATGGAGATAGTGGACAACAAGTCCAGGGTTTTTGTAAGGAACACAACTGACTTCGACATATCATATTTTGGGAAATTTCCTATTGGAAGTCAAATATTATTCGTCACAATCTCGACCTAATGCATAGTGAAAAGAACTTCTTTGACAACATTAAAAATACACTGATGGACAAACTAGAGAAAACAAAGGATAACTTGAATTCGAGGTGGGATTTACAAGATTTGAAAACTATAAGTGATATATATTTGATATGTGGATGTAACAATCAGTATTAAAAGAGAAACGCAAAGTACTGCTTAAGTAGACATCAAGAGCAAAAGTTGAGTAAATGGGTGAGTGGTATAAAGTTTCCCAATGGATATATGTTGAGCATAAGTTGTTGTGCCCAAATTCCCCAACTTCGTCTAGCAGGAATGAAGAGACATGACAACCACGTTTATATGAATAGTTTTGTACCTATTGCATTTGGTGACTTGTTAGAAGACCTATTTGGGAGGCAATCGCGGAGGTGAGTATTTTCTTTAGATTGCCCAATGCGACGCAATTAAGTAAACGCTCAGAGAATCAATTAGAGAAATTAAGTGTGATTACTATGTGCAAGCTCGAGCAAATATTCCCTTCCCTGTTGTTGGATTCAATGGAACATTTCACCATACGCCTTCCTTGGGAAGCAAAGGTTGTAGGACATGTCCAATACAGGTGGATGTATACATTCAAGAGTAATTTTATCTTTGTTCCTTGATACATACGATTATCCAATACACGTTCATTTGATTTATAATCCATTTTTTGTTTCTTATGTGTACAAGCGCATGCAAGATTTAAATAAAGCAGTGAAGAATAGGACACATGTAAAAAGATGCATTGCCTAGGAGAATCTAATTTTCAAAGTCACCAATTTGCTACAACGCTATTTCGATCAATATTTTGAGACAAGAGCCAATTGTCTCAATAGGAATGATGTTGCATTGAGTGAAAAGTTCCTTGAAAAACTCTCAATCTTTCAAGTGAAAGGATTGGTCGTGCACCAGGTGGTAGATACCATAATATGGTAGAGTATAGAGTTGTTGAGTTATGCATCCTTCTCAATTATCCAGAAGTCGAGCCATGGTTGAGGTAAGTACTTTATTGACTTAGTTTAAACACTTTAATATTTGTATTCTTCGATTATAATTATGATGTTCGCAGATTATTTAACGAGCAAATGGGCGTTGGCCTTCCAGAGCAATAAATTCAAACACACTGGAAAATGTACTTTGTTGAATGGATCAAAGGAAGTGTTGCGTCTCGAAATTTCAATGTAGATCCACACATCAATACATTGGTAAGAGAGTCAATTAATAATGTGAGAATACTTGATGGTTACCTAATAAATGGGTCCAGGTTTCACAGTATGAAATATAACAAGCATAAGAAGACAAATAATAATGGTGTTTACGTTAAGGCTGACGATGCGGAGGAAGCCAGTTATTATGGAATCCTCCAGGAGGTTATAGCGGTTGAATATTGGAGGAGTGTGCCTACACTATCTGTGATTCTTTTCAAGTGCGATTGATATGATTTACCTAGGGCCGGGGTTCAAGAAACATGTGGTATATCCCCTGGTTGACATAAATTCAAATCGTCGACAATCAACACGGGTGACCAAATCATTCATCCCAACGACTCAAGCGCATCAAGCGTGTTATTTCACGTACCCATCTCAATCAAAACATATTAGAAGAGGGCCGTTGTCTGCGCAAGCCACAAAACCAGGACATCTTGTAGGCACAATCTCATTAACAAAGAATGTGTCACAAGGATCAAACATCTTTTAAGATGACACCACTCCTCTATTTAGGTCGAATGCTGATCTAACCTCGTACACCATTTAGAATTTAACAGACATTTATTTGAAACCCATGATTGAGGAATCGGTGATTCATCCAAATTGAGGAATAATTTTGGTAATGATGATGATGAAGAACAAGACGATGACAATGATTTTGCTTATTAGTAGATTGTTAGGTTCTCCTATTTAATATTAATCCTTGTTAGATTTGTAATGTAGTAGTTAATCTTCGAACACTTTATTTTTTGATATGATTGAGTTCCTACTTAATGTCGTTATCCATGTTTCTTTAATGTTGAAAATGCGTGTTCTATGAAGTTTCGTAAGTGACGGAGTTACGGAAGATGCTACACAAAAGTTTGGGGTCAAAAATACAATTATGCAAGAGTTGCAAAACACCTCCAAATGCAATATTCTTTTTTCCAAACATAACTATTATGTTTAAAATGAGTGTTCTATAAAGTTTTATTATAAATGGAGTTACGAAAGATGCTAAACCAAAGTTTGTGGATGAATAAGCCCAAAAGCACCTAAACACTAAACCCTACAACTATTCTTCTATTGTAAGCAAATTTTGTTGCAAAAACTTGGAAACACTTTGAAAACAACTATGAATTCAATGATTTTTTCTTCCAGACTTAATTATGTTAAATATGCGAGTCCCGTAAAATTTAATAAAAAATAAAGTAAAAGTTGATGCTAAACAAACGTTTGGGAAAAAAATATAAATAGGCCAAAGTATTATCCATTTTATTTTATTTTTATAGATACAAAAATTAGGAGACGACTGGATCACCTCTGATCTCGTTGTGTTTGTTTTTTATTTGGACAGAGGTGATCGGATCACCTCTAACCACGTGTACAAGTACAATGACAGATTTGCCATTGCGCCTGCACAGTCAGCAACCTATTTAGATTAAAAATGCAATACCAACTAAACAGATACCATAACAAGTCTATTAACAATTAAACAAAAACAATAAATTGACCCAAAATCACAAGTCCATAAACACAAACAATAAATTACCCAAAAATACAAGTCCATAATCACCTAAACTCAAACAACAAACTACCCAATATAACATGTCAATAACCAAGTCCATATTACATGTCGAAACTTTAAATTAAACATTGTTCATCAATTAAAGAGTACAAATACGAATGTGAACATATCTCACAATCGAGTAACGCCAGACGTGACTACAATGTAATCTCTTGGTGCAGGTCCAACATGCGATGGTTAAGTAGACGTTCGATAGATGATGCTCCAGCTTTATAGTCCGTGAACAGATGGGCAAATGGTAGAGGGAGAGATCTCTTGGCCTTACAACACGAACATGGCCTTCGCCAATTAATTTAGGCTGTTGTGGTCCTCGGCTTGTTTAGCAATATGTGCATCCTTCGCGGCATTTCCTTCAATCAAACTTGCAATTGCCATGGTTTTCTTATCAAGCATCCTTTCTTACATGCTCATACGCCCGAATTTAGGCCTCGCCCTTATCTTAAAGCCGGCAAACTCTCGTTTGCCATACTTTGTAAGACTAGGAACAAAGGTCTTGTTAGCACCATCAGCAACACGCAACCAGGCGACTTTATTCCGCGGTTTCTACAACCTCATATCATCAGTGTGATCTATACTCCCACAAATACTTCAACTGCCCCATGTCAATTAAAAATGTGTATAACAAGTCAATACTAATAAAGTTTACTAATGAACATTGTATTAGGGCTAGTTACAAAAGTCACTTACATAAACATCGCATGCCCATTGATGAGCTTGGGAAATACTCATCATTATCATGCTTTTACACTTATTTAATTTATTATTCTTGATAGTTTTGTGGTATTTTTAATTTTTGTTTTCATGTTTAGTAGGTTGAAATATGATTTGTCAATCAAGAACCGAAACTTCAAAAATTCACCGACACCTGTGTAGATTAAGTTATGTTTGGTTCTTTATATCACTGGAAAGCCACATATGTCTAGTTTCCAACGCAACAAGCATTTTGTGATTCCGACACTTGGAGAGAAAATTATGACCAAAACGATGAAGTTGCACAAAGCTGAAATGTACATACGCAACTCGCGCGCTCGATGATCGTCGGATCAAAATGGCTAATCAATGGTCTATACTCAGTCTTGCAAGCTTCCAAATGGAAGAATATAGAGTGTCCAAATGCAAGCTTTTGTGACCAATAATTCATCAATTATATGACAATTTTGGGCCATTGTATCAAAACGAGATGAACGGTCGAGATGTCGTCTTATGCTTTTGGTTCAACTGTAAATAGACCTCACATTTTCTATATTTCATGACACCAATTTTCTTCGTTCTCTCTTCACTTAGTAGTCTTTCTATAGTAGTAGTATTCGCTAGTAGGTTGTAATTTTGGAGGAGTAATTCGGAGTTTGTACGGGGGAGTCCACCGGAGGCTTTACGGAAGTAAAAATCTGTAACGATCTGTAAACTCTCTTTACTTTATAATGTTATATTTATCTTACAGTCTTGTTCTATTTTCCATTATGTGCTAAATTTACCTCGATGGGATAGTGACGTAGCCTAATTACGATGATCTAACCTTTAATTAAAAAGTATTGTTACGATGTCAAAATAGTTGTTGTATTTATTTGTGAATATAATGCTTCTAAAATTCTGGCCAACTTTTGGATGAACAAAGGATCGAATTGAAACCGAGAGGAGATTTTCGTGAAATAGCTTTGAAGTAAATACCGTGAATTCTCAATAGAATAGAAATATATCTATCGTTTTCACGTGGTTGATAAAATCACCACCGAACATATATGTGCACATCTTAGTAACTAGACTAATTTTCTCGTTGTAAAGCTGTAGAATTTATGTATAACTTGAGAAAGAGTACATAAAGCATAAATGATGATAACCAACAACAATTTTGAACGTGAAACTCGTAATAATATGCTCAATTAAAAGTTAGATCAGACTAATGACGGTGAAATCATGATTCACAGCTCTTCTCTCATTGTTTACTCTTATTTATTGAAATACCCTTGTTATTCTATTGTCTTAACGCCCTACTTTGTTAATTTTTCTACTGTAGTTAGTAAATTGTTAATCTTTTCGCTTGAACAATCTGAAATCCGATTTCTCAAATAAAACTATAGTTAATCAATTTTGGTAATTAATTATTTATTTCTCCTGGGATCGACAACCCTATCTATCACTTTATTACTTGTTACGATTTCATGCACTTGCGAATTTAACAACAACAAGTTTTTGGCGCCGTTGCCGGGGAATAAAATTAATTAATATCAATACCAGTTAATCCTTTTGTTAATTTGAGATTATGTCTTATATGTGTTAATATTTTACTGTAGTAAAAAGAAATCACCTTGGTTAAAAAAAGGTTTGGTTGCTCGCAAGCTTTTTATTTTTTGTGACGGTAAATAATTATTTTTCTTATTGTGGTAATTGTTTTTTTTTACTATTGTTTTTTTTTCTTTTTTCTGTTACTTTCAAAATTGAGAAAAATCAAAAATCAAAAAGAGTTACAAAGAGTAAGAACTCAACACTTTTACCTTTTGATCCTGAAATTGAAAAAACTTTACAAATACTGCGTAGGATAGAAAATGGTAAAAGCAAAATGAGTGGACTTATAGAAAATGAATCAAAAGCCTTGCGGGACTATGATGTCCCAACAATCTTAGGTGCCAACACAAGCATCCAAGAGCCGTCAATTGCTGCAAATAATTTTGAAATTAAACCAGCAATTATTCAGATGATCCAAACATCGGTTCAATTTTGTGGACACCCAAGAGAAGATCCTAATGCACATATAGCTAATTTTTTTTAGAAATATGTGATACTTTTTGACACATTGGAGTTTCAGAAGATTCTATAAAGTTGAGACTATTAGCATTCTCATTACGGGACAAGGCGAAGAACTAGCTCAACTTACTTCCTCAAGGTTGTATCGCTTCCTGGGAAGAATTAGCACAAAAATTTCTGGCTAAGTTCTTTCCCCCAGCTAAAACAGCAAAAATGAGGAATGAAACACGACATGGAGAAGCAAATTTTTTGTCAAATTTTAACAGGCCGCAGAATAATCCATATTCCAACACCTATAACCTTGGATGGAGGAACCACCCTAACCTCTCTTGGAGCAACAACCATAACCATATCAGGCCTCCTCCTGAATTTCCACTACACCAAGAAAAGAAACCTTCCCTGGAGGACATTGTCACTCAGTTAGCCACTACCACAACCCAATTAGCCTCAAGAGCTGACCAATTCATCAATGAAACCAAGCAACAGTTCCAAAACCAAGGTGCATCCATCTGAAAATTAGAGGCACAAATGGGTCAACTTACCACCACTTTAGCCGAAAGAGCACAAGGTGAATTGCCAAGCAACAGAGAAACCAACCCTCGAGAACATATGCAGGCAATTACACTAAAAAATGGAAAAGTGTTACCAGAACCTATTGCATCACAAGAAGAGAAGTTTCATACACATGAACAGGGACGTGACTCTGAGCTAAAGCACACTTTCGCCGAGGTGCGACCACCGAATGTGCAAGAAATTCCATTTCCATAAAGATTGAAGAAAACTAAACTGGATAAGCAATTTTCTAAATATCTTGATATCTTTAAAAAAATTGCACATTAACATTCCTTTTGCAGATGCCCTTGAACAAATGCCCAACTATGTCAAATTCATGAAAGAAATTTTATCAAATAAGAGAAAGCTGGAAGAACATGAACTGTATGCCTAACCGAGGAGTGCAGTAACATTCTACAGAAGAAATTGCCACCAAAGCTCAAAGATCCATGGAGTTTTACAATTCCTTGTGTAATTGGGAATTCACATTTTCAGAAAGCATTGTGTGACTTAGGTGCAATCATTAACCTGATGCCTTTGTCTGTGTACAGGAAGTTGGAACTTGGAGAAGCCAAACCAACCACCGTGTCCCTTCAACTAGCAGACAGATCAATCAAGTATCCTAGAGGTATGGTTGAAGATGTATTGGTTAAAGTTGATAAGTTTATCTTCCCTGCAGATTTCATCGTCCTGGACATGGAAGAAGATCATGATATTCCAATCATTCTTGGTCGCCCATTCCTTGCAACTAGGATAACTCTAATTGATATGCAAAAAGGAGAACTTACCATGAGAGTGCAAGATGAACAAATCACCTTCAATGTCTTCAAAGCTATCAAATACCAATCAGAAGCTGATACTTGTTTCAAAATTGACATTCTCAATAAGCTGGTTGAACAAGTATTCGACAAGAGCCACTCGGAGGATTCACTCGAGGTATGTCTAATAAAAAAAGTGATCAATTTTGATAATAATGATATTGAAAGATGCATCGTAGCCCTTGATGCAGTACCAATAGATTACAAATAAAAGGTCGAAGAGCTAGAGAAAGGTACGAATATCACAATCCCATCTATTATCAAGCCACCAACTCTAGATCTTAAACCAATTCCTTCTCATTCAAAGTATGCATTTTTGGGAAATAATTCAACTCTACCTCTTACCATCTCATCGTCATTGACTAATGTTGAAACATATAAGTTGTTCCGAGTTCTAAGAAATCATAAAACTGCCTTAGGATGGTCCATTGCTGATATAAAAGGCATCAGTCCTTCGACTTGTATGCACAAAATACTAATGGAGGAGAACTACAAGCCAACAGTGGAACATCAACGCCGTCTGAATCCCACTATGAAGGAAGTGGTAAAGGCTGAAGTATTAAAGCTTCTAGATGCTAGAATTATTTACCCAATTTCGGATAGCTCATGGGTGAGTCCAATACATGTTGTGCCCAAGAAAGGAGGAATGACTGTAGTGAAGAATGAACACAATGAAGATATTCCCACAAGAACAAACACTGGATGGAGGGTGTGCATTGACTATCGAAAACTAAATAATATAACCCGCAAAGATCATTTTCCTTTACCCTTCATTGATCAAATGTTGGACCGACTTGCAGGTCACCCTTATTACTGTTTTCTTGATGGTTATTTTGGATTTAATAAAATACCCATTGTACCTAAGGATCAAGAGAAAACAACTTTCACTTGCCCATATGGTACATTTGCATTTAGAAGAATGCCTTTTGGTCTTTGTAATGCCCCTGCTACTTTTTAAAGGTGCTAATGTCTATTTTTCTGACATGGTGGAAAATTTCATTGAGGTTTTCATGGACAAATTTTCTGTCTTTGGTAGGTCATTTGATGACTGTTTGACTAACTTGTATTTAGCCTTGAAGAGATGTCAAGAAACAAACTTGATATTGAACTCGGGAAAGTGTCACTTCATGGTACAGGAAGGAATTTGCCTACGACACCATATATCTGCCAGAGGCATTCAAGTTGATCGAGCCAATATTGAGGTAATCGAAAAACTTCCACCTCCTACATCAGTAAAAGGTATTCGTAGTTTTCTTGGACATGCACGATTTTATAGGCGTTTCATCAAAGATTTTTCTCAAGTCAAAAAACCTCTGTGCAACTTGTTGGTAAAAGAATCCACTTTCACATTTAATGAAGAATGTCACAAAGCCTTCAACTTGCTGAAAAAGAAGCTAACAGAAGCATTAGTAATTTCCACCCCCGATTGGAATGTTCCATTCGAACTGATGTGTGATGAAAGTGATTATGCTATTCGAGTAGTGATGGGCCAAAGAAAGAACAAAGTCTTACATGTGATCTACTATGCTAGTCGAACTCTAAGTGACACTCAAATGAATTATGCAACAACAAAGAAGGAGTTATTAGCAATTGTTTATGCATTTAATAAATTTCGTTCATATTTGATTGGTTCTGAAGTTATTGTATACACCGATCACTCGGCCATCAAGTACTTGCTTTCCATGAAAAATGCAAAACCAAGGTTGATTCGATGGATCCTGTTTCTTCAAGAATTTGACGTGGAAATCTGTGACAAAAAGGGCTCAGAAAATGTTGTTGCAGATCAACTATCACGATTGAAAATTAAAGAAGCACATGAACTTCAACCAATCAGTGAAGAATTCTCCGATGAGAGGCTATACGCTATGCAAACAACCAATGCTCTATGGTACGCTGATATTGTTAATTACCTTGCATGCAATATTATTCCATTTGAATTAACTTACTAGTAGAAGAAGAAATTCTTTTCCGAAGTCAAACATTTTTTGTGGGATGATCCATACCTCTACAAGCACTGCAGTGATGAACTTTTAAGAAGATGTGTTCCAGAAGAAGAAATTGCTGAGGTATTACAACACTGTCATTCTTAAGAATGTGGAGGACATTTCGGTGGAACAAGAACTGCAGCGAAGGTACTTCAATGTGGACTTTATTGGCCAACTTTGTTTAAAGATGCTCATGTTTTTGTTAGTTCTTGTGATCGATGTCAAAGGATTGGAAATATTTCAAGACGTAATGAAACCCCCATTGAATAATATTCTTGAAGTTGAATTATTTGATGTTTGGGGCATTGACTTCATGGGACCATTTCCTTCGTCATACAACAACAAATATATTTTGGTAGCAGTTGACTATGTCTCAAAGTGGGTGGAAGCCATTTCTTTACCAACTAACGATGCCAAGGTGGTGATCAATTTTCTTCAAAAATACATATTCACACGATATGGCACACCCAGGGCAATCATCAGTGATGGAGGTAAACAATTCCTTAACCACTACTTTGAATCTTTATTGGCTAAATATGGAGTATGCCACAAAGTTGCAACTGCTTATCATCCGCAAACCAGTGGCCAAGTGAAAATCTCAAACAGGGAAATAAAGTGAATATTGGAGAAAACAGTGAATTCTTCAAGAAAAGATTGGTCCAAAAAGCTTGATGATGCACTTTGGGCTTATCGCACTGCTTACAAAACTCCAATTGGTATGTCACCATATCGTTTGGTTTTTGGAAAAGCTTGTCACTTATCGGTCGAATTTGAACACAAAGCTTATTGGGCTGTGAAAAGGCTGAACATGGATATGAAAATGGCTAGAAAAAAGAGAATGCTATAACTGAATGATTTGGAAGAATTCAGAAATGAAGCTTATGAAATGCCAAAATCTACAAAGAGAGAACTAAGCGATGGCATAACAAACGCATTCTACAACGTGATTTTGAGCCCGGTCAACAAGTACTTTTGTATAACTCACGTCTTCGACTTTTTCCTGAAAAGTTGAAATCAAGATAGTGTGGCCCATTTACAATCACGAAAGTCTTTCCATATGCAGCTGTTGAAATTCAAAACAATGACAAGGAAGCATTCAAAGTTAACGGGCAAAGACTGAAGCACAACATTGGAGGCGAGTTTGAGAGACAGAAAACATCCATGACTGTACATAATCCCACTTGAGTCATTACTAAAGCCAAGCCGATGACTATAAATCAAGCGCAGTTTGGGAGGCAACCCATATTAGTTATTTCTTTTTATTGTTATTTTCAGTTGTATTGTATATATGCTATTTTTTTCTTTTATGTTCTTTACAGTTAACATGGAAGCAGCTAGTGGCGTCTTGGAAATCTGACGTTAAAAGACCATGTTTGCCAATTTTTAAGAAAATTGGATGGGAAGCCATTCCTCGACTCATATAAGGCGTTTTGCCGTTTCTGGACGTAAAACAAGAGGAAGATGTGAGCCACAATCACAACTACTATTTTCCTATCATGTGCAATTGTTTTTATTATTGTTTATATTTGTTTCTTTGGTTTTAGACATTAGGGACAATGTCTCTTCTAAGTTTGGGGGACGTTTTTGATTGTGATGGCTTCTATTGTCTTTATTTTTATATTTATATAAAAGAAGTTCATTTTTACTTCACATAATTGTTTAAATTATGGATCAATGATGAGAAAATTCGATACTTATGGTGGTTTTCGTGATGATGATGAGCATGATATACAATGTGAACAACATGTAGTTTAATCTATGTTTGAGCATGCCTATCTTCATATACACTTTTCACACATTGATTTGCATTGGTGGTTGAGCATACTTGGAGAACAGTTATTAAGATAAGTAAACTAAGGGAGATACACCAGAGCTTTATAAATAATTGATCACCTCTTGAAGCAAAATCATTGATGATGATTCACTACAGAAATGATTTAGGCCATCTTTTCTTTAACACGTTTGAGCCTTTCAAACCACACCCTTCACAAGTAAAATAATCGCCAGAACCCCTTTGAGCCTTTTATTAAAGCCATTTTTTATGAGCCCAATTACCTACCCCATTTAGCCACAAACAGTTATCATACCTTTCTAGAGACTGAATTGCATTCAGGAACTTGAAATGGAAGAAAATATGTGGAAAACAAAAAAGAAAAAACAAAGAGAAATGTGAAGATCACCCCTCTGGTACATATAAAAATGAATAAGTTTGGGGAAAATAAAAAAAGAAAAAGAAAAAAAAGAGGAGGGATATAAAATGTCATGAAGAAAGAAAAAGGAGAAAAAACCAAAGCGTAAGAGATTTCTGAATGTAATATCTTACATCTCTACCTCTGCTTTTACTTGTCCTTCAGTGAGCCCATACCCGAGCCTAATGTTACAAGCTGAAAAAATCCTATTGATCTTTAGTGAATCTTATTCAGATTAGTGGAGTGATGGTTTGAAAGTTAAACATATGGAGTTAGGATGATTAACTTTGGTGAACTAGTTTTGATGAACTTATCCAAGTAAACTCAATAATCATTGCATTTATTGTTCACACACGTTGCACATATGAACGAGTGCGTCATTGTTCTGATTCTTGGCATTCTCATCAAACAGTAAAGAAACTATTAGAATTGATCCATGCTTTAAATGATAATGTGAAATAATTTTATTATTCTGTCTTTGTTTTAGTTTTTTTGAGTCTAGAACGTTGCATTGTTTGTTGTACGCATTTTGCTCGAGGACAAGCAAATGAACAAGTTTGGGGGTGTGATGAGCTTGGGAAATACTCATCATTATCATGCTTTTACATTTATTTAATTGATTATTCTTGATAGTTTTGTGGTATTTTTATGTTTGTTTTCATGTTAAGTAGGTTGAAATATGATTTGTCAATCAAGAACCGAAACTTCAAAAATTCACCGACACCTGTGTAGATTGAATTATGTTTGGTTCTTTATATCACTGGAAAGCCACATATGTCTAGTTTCCAACGCAACAAGCATTTTGTGATTACGACACCTGGAGAGAAAGTTATGACCAAAACGGTGAAGTTGCAGAAAGGTGAAATGTACATATGCAACTCGCGCGCTCGATGATCGTCGAATCAAAATGGCTAATCAATGGTCTATATTCATTCCTGAAAGCTTCCAAATGGAAGAATCTAGAGTGTCACGACTTTTGTGATCAATAATTCATCAATTATATGAAAATTTTGGGCCATTGGTCCAAAACGAGATGAACGGTCGAGATGTCGTATTATGTTTTTGGTTCAACTATAAATAGACCTCACATTTTCTATATTTCATCACACCAATATTCTTCATTATCTCTTCACTTAGTAGTCTTTCTATAGTAGTAGTATTCTCTAGTAGTTTGTAATTTTGGAGGAGTAATTCGGAGTTTGTACGGGGGAGTCCACCGGAGGCTTTACGGAAGTAAAAATCTGTAACAATCTCTAAACTCTCTTTACTTTTCTCTCTTTACTTTATGATCTTGTATTTATCATATAGTCTTGTTCCATATTCCATTATGTGCTAACTTTACCTTGCTGGGATAGTGACGTAGCCTAGTTACGATGATCTAACCTTTAATTAAAACGTATTGTTACGATGTCAAAATAGTTGGTGTATTTATTTGTGAATATAATGCTTCTAAAATTCTGGCCAACTTTTGGATGAACTAAGAATCGAATTGAAACCGAGAGGAGATTTTCGTGAAATAGCTTTGAAGTAAATACCGTGAATTCTCAATAGAATAGAAATATATCTATCGTTTCACGTGGTTGATAAAATCACCACCGGACATGTATGTGCACATCTTCGTAACTAGACTCATTTTCTAGTTGTAAAGCTGTAGAATTTATGTATAACTTGAGAAAGAGTACATAAAGCATAAATGGTGATAACGAACAATAATTTTGAACTTGAAACTTGTAATAATATGCTTAATTAAAAGTTAAATTAGACTAATGACGGTGAAATCATGATTCCCAGCTCTTCTCTCATTGTCTACTCTTATTTATTGAAATACCCTTGTTATTCTATTATCTCAACGTCCTACTTTGTTAAAAAATCTTACCGTAGTTAGTAAATTGTTAATCTTTTCACTTGAACAATCTGAAATCCGATTTCTCAAATAAAACTAGAGTTAATCAATTTTGGTTATTAATTATTTATTCCTCGTGGGATCGACAACCCTATCTATCACTTTATTACTTGTTACGATTTCGTGCACTTGCGAATTTAACCACAACACACATTCACTACCGTACACATCTTGAATATAAACATCCTCATGGCCTACCCCTCTATCTTCCGCCTGAAAATTAATACAACCATTCTTACATGTAGAAAAGAATTCGTAGATGACTATAAATAAACATATTAATTAATTTCAAGTATTGAAACATGTACCATTTAATGTCTATACTTTGCTTGATTTGACAATAGATCGTTTTATATATATATATATATATATATATATATATATATATATATATATATATGCGAGTCTCGGTTACAAGTGAGTGGTCCAGCAATATAACGAGCCTATCTCAAATCAGACCTACACTACGAGTTTCGTATAGGCATGGTCCGGAACACCTCGGACCTTCGCCTCGATGCTTGGATGGGAGCAGAATATCGGTAAATAGATCGAACGGACGTCGGTGATCACCTTCGATGTGATGTCGAGGATGAACCCCGATGTGAGATCGGTGATGAGATAGTATGACGTGTCACAGGCGTGTGTTGTAGTCACGATATCGAATGAGATATCGAAAGTAACATCGGTGATGTATTTCGATATGACGAGTGGTAGCTGAGGGATAATAATTGCTTGTTTTGGGATCCGGGCACCGCGTATTTATAGACCTCGGGATCTGGGGACCACAGTAACATATCGGTGATTATTACCGATATGACGTCGAAAGTGATCCCCGATATGGTCCAATATGGGCCTGGTTTGGGCCTAGCCCAATATGCGGGAAATGCCCATGTCATGTAGTCCCCCAATTTGGGGATTCTTATCTTAGAGATGAGGATTCGCAAATTTAGTTTTAAATTTCTGGGTTACCTGTACCCCTCGTCCCGCCAGTTCAAATGACGGGGATCAAACTTGCGGGGAGTGCACTTGTGATGAGCTTTGATTCGTCTCCCAATGTAGTGGACGCATAGTTTGAGGTCCTTGTTTGAATTGTAGTTCCCTTGGTATATGGATTTTGTATGCGAGCCTTTTCATTGTCTTTTCCACTATGTCTCTTGGTGACTCTGTCGTTGTTGAACATGTAGGTCATTAAGCATTGCAAAACATCATAGGCAAGAAAAAATTTCGACATAAAAGCTAATACGAGAGCACGAAATGACGTGCAAGTGTTATTTGAGGGATGTTCCCTTAATCTGGGAATATCAGTTTTACACAAGAAATAGTATTTTCGGTGTGCTCTATCGTGCCTGTGGTACCTGTTTGTACATGTCGTACCTGTAAGAGGGCGATGTGTTAAATATATATCTGGGGGAACATTCCCCAATTGTTTGTGCCATTCGATGCACTTCTATAATGTCCGCTTAGGACATATTCCTGCATGAAATATGAGATTGCACCAAGCAACAGATAAAAATGTAATAAAGGATAATGGTCGAGGGCTAGGTAACCCAGCCCGCCTATGTATCCCGTTGCATGGGGAATCAGACCGGCGTAGTTCCCCCTATTTTAAGTTACATGCCGACCCACGAAGGGGTTAAATAAGAGATAACGGTCGAGGGCTAGGTAAACCTAACCCGCCTACGTATCCCGTTGAGTGGGGAATCAGACTGGCGTAGTTCCCCCTGTTTTAAGTTACATGGCGACCCACGAAGGGGTTAAATAAGAGATAACGGTCGAGGGCTAGGTAAACCTAACCCGCCTACGTATCCCGTTGAGTGGGGAATCAGACCGGCATAGTTCCCCCGGTCTTAAGTTTACAGACCAACCCACGATGGGGCAATGTTTTCGTCGTTCGAACATAATTTAAAAAGTGCAGAAATTTAAAGTATTGTTCTGTTTGCTCCTCATGGTGATCATTCCATAGCTTGCCGATCCTGATTTGGTCCGACTGCTTCTTCCTCTGCTTCTCTAATTCTTGGCAACACAAGAGAAGTGATGTAACAGAGCCAAGCTTCCTCCTGGTTAACGACCACTTCTCCGACCCCTCCTCCTGCTGGGAATTTCATCTTCTGATGGAATGTGGATACCACTGCTCTTATTGCATTCAGGGCCGGTCTGCCGATTATAATGTTGTATGTAAATGGTTGGTCCACGATTGTGTATGGAACATTAATAGTTCGCCTGTGCGGTTCTTGTCCGAATGATGTGGGAAGGTTCACTTGCCCTATGGGAATTGTCTCTGCTCCACCAAATCCTACCAGTGGCGTACGGACCTGTTCGACTGCGTGGTGGCCGAGTGCCATCTTCTCCAAAGCATGCGCAAACATAATGTTGGTGGAGCTGCCGTTGTCTATGAGTACCTTGTGTACAGCGTAGTTATCGATATCAAGCTGAACAACCAGGGGGCAGTCGAGCTCGCCTGCCTGGACGGCCTTAGGGCTGAGGTCCAAGAGGTCCCTGCTGGAAAACGTGATAACCTCGTCTGGGAGCTCCTCGATCAACGTTGTAAATCCAACGAATCGGTCCTCGTTCAATCCGCGAGTTATCTTCTTCCTCTGATTGGTGGAATCTGCTCATGCGGTCCCACCGCTTATCACATTGATGACCCCCCTCGAAGGCGCACTAGTTATCGCATTGCGTACTTGTCCACTCTCAATCGCCTTTAGGCCATCCCTTCTCGGGTATTGGGACCGTTCTTTTGATTCAGCGTACTGCCCGCTCGCCTTAACAAATTCTATCAATCTTCCGTCCTTAATCAGTCTCTCGATCTCATCCTTCATGTCATAGCAGTCGTTCGTGTCATGGCCTTTTTGGCGGTGATACTCGCAGTAGCGTCTGGATTTCATGGTGAAATCCGTCTCCTTAATTTTTCGAGGTGCACTTAGCCAATTCCTGCTTTGCGCAACGGTGAAGATAGCTCGAATGTCTCTTCCTCCCCTGTTTTTGTTTCATAGCTCTCTATCCCTTTCCCGGCCGGATTCCTGGGGTCTAAACTTAGCTGCCATCATGGCATCTTCGTAGATCACAATATGCGCCAACTCATTTATCCGATTGATGGTAGGTTCTGCAAGCTTGATCAACTCTTTGGCGAATTTATTGTGCGTCGTTGCCCTGAACAGGGTCTGCAGCACTTGTCCCCCATAGGGGTTGTCCACCTTCAGTAGCTCCTCATTGAATCTGCTCATGAATTCGCCGAGAGTTTCTCTCTCTTTCTGTTTCAACGCTTCCAGATGGTACATACTTGTCTTCATTCGTTTCTGACTGGAAAAGTGGTTCTCCAGTCTCTCCTTCATCTGCTCGAAGCTCAAAATAGATCCTACTTCGATTCTATTAAACCAGTCCAATGCTGCTCCAATCAGTGTTGTCGCCATTATTTTTGCCTTAATACCCTCGGAAAAATCTTGTAGGTTCAAGAGACTCTCCACAGCGTGGATGTGATCCCTCGGTCACTCTTCCCATCATACGGTTTTATGGTCGGAATCTTGTCTCCTCTGTGTAGTACCTCTGCCTCTATCTCATCTGAGAACGGGGTCCCACTGCGACCCTTCCCATGACTCTGAGTCACCTTCCTTGCTAACTCCGTCCTCTCGCGGTCTAGCTGTTCTGTCCTTCTTGAAATTACTCGTAGTATCTCTGCATCTTCATTCTTTGAGCCATTGATTTTGGCCCGGTCATGACTGCGTTCAATTCTCCGGACTACTTCCGCCTTCTCGCGGTCAAGCCGTTCCATCTTCCTTGCTACTTATCGATCCAGGACTTCGGGGTCCCGTTTTTCTACCCTGTCGTAAGCTGCGGGCGATATCTCCTTGAAATAGTCCCATGTATCCTCCTGTTCCTTATATCCTTGCCTTGTCTGCCCGTCACCCGCTACGGATCCATGGGGCCTTGCCCGAATGTCCGTTGCCCTTTGCTCCGCTAGTCGCGGAAGCAAGGTCTCCAAAGTGGAACCCAGCGCCGCCCTTACTGTGGCGTTGATCTGCGCTTGCATTTCTGAGGTTATGGCAGTGGGGTGCAATGTGCTTTGTCCCATGGGCATTGTCTCCTTCGGGCCGGGAAAATCTGCATTTGGCGTCTCAGTCACCGGAACGTCTGCTGCGGGGTCCTCCGTGGGCGGGGCCTCAGTCTCGGGTCCCGCCGTACTTGGTGCAACAAGGGTCGGACCTGCATTCGCGGCTCGCGGTGGCCTCCCGGGCCTGCGCCTTCGTTGCATTGGCGGTGGAGGAAGCTCCGTCTCGGCCTGCGCCTTCGTTGCATTGGCCTTTGTTCTTGGTCAGTTGGGTGTTGAGGGGGTGGTGTGTTCTCAATCCTCGTGTCTCTAGTCACGACTCCGTTAAACTCGGATCGGGTCCTCCTTCCTTGCATCTTGGCGTCCTTATCCGGGAACTGGTGTTCCCACAGACGGCGCCACTGATTTGACAATAGATCATTTTATATATATATTGGAGTCTCGGTTACAAATGAGTGGTCCAGCAATATAACGAGCCTATCTCAAATCAGACCTAAACTACGAGTTTCGTGTAAGCTTGGTCCGGAACACCTCGGAACTTCGCCTCGATGCTTGGATGGGAGCGGAATATTGGTAAATAGATCGAACAGACGTCGGTGATCTCCTTCGATGTGATGTCGAGGATGACCCCCGATGTGAGATCCGTGATGAGATGGTATGACGTGTCACAGACGTGTGTTGTAGTCACGATATCGAATGAGATATCGAAAGTAACATCGGTGATGTATTTCGATATGACGAGTGGTAGCTTAGGGATAATAATTGCTTGTTTTGGGATCCAGGCACCGCGTATTTATAGACCTCGGGATTTGGGGACCACAGTAACATATCGGTGATTATTACCGATATGACGTCGAAAGTGATCCCCGATATGGTCCAATATGGGCCTAGCCCAATATGCGGGAAATGCCCATATCATTGTTGCACTTCTGCAACCGCCTGTCCAGGCGACTCCTTTAAATTTGGCCTAATTTCGCTTCGAAGATTTAGCTCTATCGTTTGATCACTTCTTCGCCAATACACAATGTAGTATGTAAGCCAATCCACAATCACCCACATTTTGAGATTATCTGAGTAACTTTGGTTCTTCATGTACTCAAACCAAAAGGTCTTGCCATCCCAACCATACGCGAGAAATTAACATGGGTCATCTTATGATACGTATCTTCGATGGATGCTTCATCATTTGTGTCCCACTAAAGATAGTTCTACAAAGCACGTAACAAAAATTAGAATTAATACTAAAATATGTTATTTCGTAAAATTAAGAAATAAATAAACATAAAAAATTAAAATAAATGTAACATACCTCAAACATTTTCCACTCATTTTCTCTTTCGTCCTTGCTAAAATTGGGGTAACCCGTGTGCACCTTCCGCATCACCTCTTTCAAAACATTTGTCATTGTGGATGATGCTTTATCATGGAGGAAACTCTCATCATGTGCCAATAACAATAGAGGGCACGACGCCTCGATTTCTCCCACAGGTAGCCATTTTCCTAAACCTATGTACCATGTATCTTTTGGGGTCTAAAGTATCTAAAATTTCCAACTCCTCCCCCTCCTCATACTCTTGATCATCCTCAACCTCGGTCGTGTCACCCCGCCCAATCTCATCCATATCAGCATCAACATCCTCTGACCCCCCCCCCGTTTGTTGGCATGCGGAGGGTGAGTCTCAGGTACCGACCTGTTGTAGGTTACCTACTGAGTGATAGCGGTGTCGTAAATGTCCCGAGTCGACAGAAAGGCATGCGATGGTTGAACGAGGATAGATGAACCTCCAGTGCTACAACACTGGATCGAGCCACTAACACCAATCTGTGTATGTTGAAGCAATGAATGTGGTGCCATGTACTGAGGTAACGACATACGATGATAAGGTGACGACATACTATCGTTTGGGCCGGTGATCGGCACACTCTCCGTCTGTGCCTTAAAGAAGTACGCGGTCGATGGCGCTTTGTACTGAGGCATCATCATACATTGTTGAGGTGAGGACATACCATCACTACAAGTAAAGAGCAATTTTCGACGGCATCTGACAAAATTAGCCGTCGGAAATGGCTAAAAGGGCATTTAAAAAATGCCTCTTTTTTTTGAAAAAGAATAATTTAAAATAACTTTTTTTTATAAATAAAATGTCATTTTCGGCGACATGGTGGTGTTTTTCACCTGGATCGGTGACACGGCACAAACCCCTCCTAACATATATAAATACCCTCAAAGTTTACACCAAAAAATCATTCATTCATACACACACGCTTATCTCTCTATATTTCCTCTACAACTCCTCTCTTCAAATAAGTTTCTATATATTACTTATTAAACTAAGATTTCTTTTTATTCTTCATCATCTTTGGCTTTTTCATTTTCAGTTTCATACATATTAATATTTTAGGGAGAATTACACAAACTACCCCTCAACTATGAGGTAATTACACAAACCACCTCTCATGTTTGGGAAATTACATGGTATCAAATAGGAGGGGTAGTTTGTGTAATTACTCCATAGTTGAGAGGTAGTTTGTACAACTCTCCCATATTTCTATTATAACACGGAATTCTTTTACATTTTACAAATGAATTTATATTTTTCATCTTTTTTTTTTTAATATTTTGTATATTAAGCAATTAGCTTGTTGGTAAAAAATAGGTTTATTTATTATTTAAATATAAAATTGAATAAAATCAACTTAGAAAGTTTTTTTTTTAAAATCCAGACAAAATTTAAAAATTTGTGGAAAAAAATTCAATGTATAATAAAAATCTGGACGAAATCGTGTCGTCGAAAAAGACCTCTTTTCCGATACTATTGGTGAGTATGGGCGTTGATAAATACTGCTTTGTGGTGGATCTAATAACAGTTTAATATGGCCACCCGTGAATTAAAGGGACGCACGTTTCGACAATTGTCTGACGCTCCTTTATGATATGAGTGATCTCCGTGTCAAGTGGAGAGTGTTGGTGGTTATTCAATCCATACGAGCGGCATTTCATATAGCTTTGTGGTCGTGGTTGGTTATTTTACGAGGACCTTAGCAGCCGAACACTTTTTCTGGGGGTAGTCGGGTCTTTTACCGAGTCCGGTGTATTTTTGGCTTATCAATAATATTTATGGCCGACAAAGCTAAGTATTATACATGTCCATAAGTCACTATGGATAATATAAAACAGGAATAAAGTTCGAGTAGTAGACAAAGAAAAATGGACATTAACATGTTTTCCCAAAACACAAAAACTACAACTAGAATTATCAAAACAAATAGTACAAGGAATTAAACTATTTTTGCTAAGAAAAAGATAGCAGGTCTAGGATCCCAAACGATTGTGCCAAAGAGAAGGAGTGATGGCGGCAAGAGAAGAAGTAGGTGAGACACGTAAGGAATCGGGATTCTTGGTGGTGAAGGGGTCGAGATCGTCGATGCTATTGCATTTCAGTAAAGTGTTCCATGTCTGCAAATCCTTCATAGAAAAACCAAACACGTCAAATTCAATGGAACATGATTATAAATGGTGAAGCAGCGAATGGATATAAGATTTTCGACCAGTTTAGGAGCATAAAGAACATTAGAGAGACGTAAGAGAGGAAGAGGGGAATGAAGCAATGCTTGGTCGTGACCGTGAATTGGAATATCGTGACCACTACTAACAAGAATATTATTATGCATACTTTCACTAGAATAAGATGTGCGAGTACCTTGCAACACCGTCATGCGAGATGTAGCGCCAACGACATATGCCTATTCGGACCCGAGACCATCACATAAGAAAGTGCATTTTTTGTAACAAATAGCATTTTTTTCCTTTTTATTTTGTCACTAGAAATAGAGTTTTTGATAAGGAATAATAGTTAATTTTGCTCATCAAATTTTCATTTTATTAGGTTTTGCCTAATAAAAAAAATATTTTAGGATTTTGCACTATGCATTTTGATTTTTTCGCTAAAAATGCCCAATCGGTTCTTTTTGGGTTTCCCGCCTACGTGGAAGCCAAGTGTCCGTATATGTGGACAAATAAGGTACCTTAATTTCTATATTGACCCCATATAATATTATAATAAGCAAATACTTCCATGTAGTTTTAATTAATTGGGGTTGTGCACCCAAAATTATTTATAATACTCTCTTATATATATATATATATTACTTTTTAACTAACTCTAAATTTAACAAAATCATATTTTGTATTATCTTAAGAAGCCAAAAAAAATTTATATTATTTTCTTGGTTCAAGACATATTTAAATCATCTAATCTTATTGTATAATCTCAATTTCTTTAATTTTTTAAACCTTCAAAATTAATCTTAATTTTATTGAATTCAATTTTCAAAAATTACTTTCTTCTTCTTAGCACCAGCGCTAACATATCCTTCCCCCCTCCCCCCCCCCCCCCCCCCCAACCGCACCACCAAAGTTTACACACTAATTTCAAACCTTAAACCTCGTCATTTCGTGCTCCTTCAACCCCCTCACTATCTTCTTATATATGGACCTCCCTCAATTGATTGTTTGCCGTACACCGTCGATTTCGAATCCTCCGATTCCAACACGAATATAACTTGATTACTTTGTCGAGGCCTATAGTGAAGGTCTTCACAGCGTGGTGGGAAAAGATCGTGAAACTGATGATCGAGGAGTTAGGCGGAGGAGAAGAGGAATGACGAAAGCAAAAACTTGGGCGGCCAGATCGAGGATGAAGACGTAAGATTTCTGAGGGGCGGGCGCAGCAGGTTGGGAGGAGGTGACAATGATGGTCGTGGAGACCGTTTTTATTGTTTTTCACACAAGAATTCTTTTTTATGTGAAATAAGTTGACTTAAAATAAATTAACTACTCAATATAATTGATTTTTGTTTTGTTATTTTGTTTATAAGTTAATAAAATGATTTTTTCCATCGATTGAAAATTAATTTAAGCTCAGATTAACTGAAATTATAATACTTTACATTTAAACAAATGCATAATATAATTGAAACTTTTTTTCTTATGTTTTGTTATTTTGTTAATTACTATAAAATTATGGTAATTAACAAAAAAATATTATAATTATAAAATAATGGGCATAAATATAATAACTAAAAAGATATAGATGAAAGTTAAATGGAAATGAAACTTAGTTTTTACACATGGATAACGCTTTTAAACGAGGCGTCCATGTAGATTGGCAAGCCCGGTCAAGAGCCTATTGGACATTTTTTTTTTTGGAACAAAGAGCTCAACTTCTTATTAACCAAAAACAGTTTAGTACAATCCAATCCGAAGATCCAGGAACATCTAGATAGCCTGATAAAATCTAACACTCTAATACCCTTTGCATTTGGGTGTACATTTCCAGATCCTTCCTACTCCTATACACAATAGTCTGTATAATCTCCTTGCTAATGTGAGGACTCAATGTGGTATGGTTGAAGATAATATCATTTCTACTCTTCCAAATATGGTAGATCACCTCAGCTAGTGACATTTTCAGAAGGTTACTTTTCCAACCCTTCTTAGTCCCTTGTCTCTGCACCCACACCAGTACTTGGTCCCAATCACTAGTTGTATCATGTATGTGCATCCAAGTCAATATCTCTTGCCATATACCTCTTGTAATAGTACAGATAAAGAATAAGTGAGCAGCAGTCTCCCTATTCATGCAAAAGCAACATTGCCCATCTGTTTGAATGCCAATATTCTGTAATCTGTCTTTTGTAGTGAGCCTAGAGAGGCACTGTAACCAGAATATAAACATAGCCCGAGGTTTGGCCTTGTTCCCATAGATCAGTTTCCTCCAAGCCACAGGGCTTTTAGGCCCTCTTACTTCTCTCTATATAACTATCGTTATGTATTTACCTTTTTGGACCATTTCTTCCCATATGTTGGTCTGCATCAACTCTCTATTCTTTAGCATAGCTTTCAGAATCCAGGAGCAGCTAGTTGTAGGCTTATAGCTCATAATACTCTCCCCTTTTATGTAGTATGTGTGTATCCACTTCACCCACATTTTTTCAGCTTTCATTTGGAGGTTCCAGTGACGTTTAGCTATGGTGGCTTTATTCCATTCACTCAATGAGGTAATATTGAGCCCTCCAACAATCTTAGGATCACAAATCTTATCACAGGCCACTGATATCTTCCTGCTTACCTCATCTTTGCCAGTCCACATGAATGTTCTGCATACTGTTTCTATATGATTGAGTACTTTCTTTGGTAGAGGGAAGATTTGCATCTAGTAGTTCGTGATAGCAAAAATTACACTTCTGATGAGTTGAGTTCTACCTGCATAGCTGAGTAGCTTTGCAGTCCAATGGTGAATGCGCTCCAAGATCTTATCTATGAGAGGCATGCACATGTGTACTGTTAATTTTCTGCTAGTGAGAGGGACTCCCAGGTATTTGAATGGTAATTCACCTCTAGTGAATCTAGTAGTTTGGAGGATAAGGTTGTGAATATTAGTCTGTTTCCCCCCAAAATATACTTTGCACTTCTTCGGATTAACTTTCAGCCCTGTAGATTCAGACAACTCATTGAATCTCTCCATTAGAAGTTACACTAATTTTACATCTCCCTTGCTGAACATCAACACATCATCAGCAAAACAAATATGAGTGATTCCTATCTTCTCACATTTTGGGTGGAAGTTGTAGTCAGGTTGAGGCTGGATCTTTGCCATACTTCTATATAAGTATTCCATGATCAGAACAAAAAGTAGAGAGGATATAGGGCCCCTCAGTCTAAGCCCCCTTCTTGCTTTCACAATTTTGCTAGGACTCCCATTGATAGAGCACAGGCACGATACTGTTGTCATTGCTACCATAATCCATGTGATAAATTGATTAGGGATTCCCATCTCTCTCATAATAACCTCCAGAGCCTGCCACTCCACTGTGTCATAAGCCTTTTGAAGATCCATTTGAATGGTACATCTGGGAGATATGTGTTGTCTGGTGTATCCTTTAATCAATTCATAAGCTATCATAATGTTGTCATGGATAACCTTGCCTGGGATGAGGGCTGATTGGCTTTCATGAACTATCTCATTCACCACTCCTCCAAGTCTCCTGGTTAGTATTTTTGAGATGGTTTTGTAAAATGTGGAACATCATGAAATAGGTCTCATATCTTGCATTGTTTTGGCAGTGTTGCTTTTAGGAATCAGGGTGACCAATGAGCAGTTGAGAGCAGCATAAATTCTGTTGTGGGTGAAGAACTCCTTGTTTGCAGCCATGACATCATATTTAATCACATGCCATGCACTTTTGTAGAACTTGGCATTGAACCCATCCAATCCTGGTGCCTTTTGATCCCCTACAGATTTGAGGGCCTCCCAGATCTCTTTCTCAGTTACATATTTTATAAGACTGTCTCCAGATTTAGGAAGAAGTTGTTTACCTTTTCTCATCACTTCAACATCCACACATTTTAGTCTTTGTGTATTGGTTACCACCAGTTCCTTGTAGAATTTAAACACTTCCTCTTCAATCTCATTAGCCTCTGTAATTTTTCTGCCATTTGCATCCTCTAATTTATGAATGCCCACTCTCTTATTCTTAGCTTTAGTAGTAGCATGGAAGTATGCATTATTTCCATCTCCCAGTTGGGTCCATGTTGCTTGGATGTTTGTAACATGATTTTCTCCTCTCTCTCTCCAGTGTTTCCAGCAGTTGAGAAGAGCATTTTCTCACTTTGCTTATGTTATCTTCATTGAAAGGGTCTTTTTGCAAGTTACTTTGAGCCTCCTTAAGTTCCTCCCTAGCTTCTTGGATCTGACTAGGAGTCATCTTCATTTTCTTAATCATTCTCTGGATAGTTGACTGTAATCTGAGGAGCTTATGCCATAGCACATACATTGGTCTGACATCTAGTGGGATCTGCCATCACTCTTTTACTTGTGCCAGGAAATCATGATCTTCAGTAACACAATTGAGAAATTTAAAGCATTTCCTAGCCCTCTTGGGGATGTTGCTGCTAGGTGTGATTCTAAGGGGGGTTGTGATCAGATATGTGGGCCTGTAGAACTTCAACAATGCTAGCAGGATATGAGAGGAACCATTCTTTGTTACAGACTACTCTATCAATTCTATAGTAGATTGTGTCTTGTAGGTGTCTGTTGGACCATGTAAAATGCTTCTCAATGGTGTCATGTTCAAATAGATCTATATGTCTCATCATTCCTTCCAGATCTGTAAATTCTTGAGTAAGGACTGGTTGTTCTCCAATTTTGTCATTTACTGTAAGGACATTATTATAGTCTCCCATAATCATCCATGGTCTTGTCACCCTCCGAGCCAGATCCTTGATATCACGCCACATTGTTCTTCTCTGCTCCATTTTGTTATGGGCATATATGGCAGTCATATGCCACATGAGCTTCCCATCCTTACCATATACTCTGCAGTGTACATATTGGTCAGAACACCCAATGAATTTCACTTCCATCATATCTGAATTCCAAATCAACCAAATTCTACCATTCCCATGGTGGGATTAATTGTGTACAATATCCGAATTATGTCCTAATTGTTTGGTGATTCTATCCATATTGGTTTTTTTTTTACTCTAGTTTCAAGTAAGGCTGCACAAGACACCTGTAGTTTGTTGAGGTGGGAGAAAACCTCCGGGTGTCTTGATCTTTTATTCATCCCCCTAACATTCCACCTGAGAATCATGCCTGGATGTCAGGTGGCTTGCCAAGGCTTTCTCCAACCCTGAGTGCCTTGAATCCATTCATATTTCACCCTCTGATTCAGTCTATTTCTTTTTTTTTTATCTTTCACAGTAACTGTTTTCTTCAATTCAGTCGTTATATCCACTTCCACCAGCACCTTAGCATATGAAACTCTGAGTTCTTTAGAAAATATCCCTCTTCATTGTAGTATGAAATTGTTGGACCGTGGATTGACACAACACTTTTGAGAGTTAAGCAGGAATTGCCTTAACTCTATTGTGATCTTCTTGATAATAATCATGTGCAGCGGAAGTAAGAACACAATATAATATATAATTTTAAGAAGTTTTCAATATTATTAAAAACTTCCGAGCCTTAGGCCAAATAACCATAAAGGTTTTATCAAAAACGTTCCTCACAACAATTCACTCACGCTCTTTGTTGATCGGACTCAACGAAGCAGACAAGTAAGAACTACTTAACTTCTATGAACTAGACTTAAGCAGTTGATACAAAAACTTCGCAAAATAAAATGAAGACAATACAAGGAATGATTAATCTCTTAGATTATGTAGCACGCTTGTCTTCTCTTCATCTTGATGAACTTCACATCTTTTATAAATTTCTTGAGTCTTGAACGCCAAGATGTGTTGTTCACAGTTTTGGTAACTCTTGTTGTTTCCTTGTTGAAGATTGCCTTCTTTGTGAACTTCATATCTTTCCAGAATATGTGTTTCCTTCATTACTGATTTAACAAGGTAACACATCTTCTTCAAATCAGAGAATCCTAGAAAGAATCGCGTTGCAAAGAACAACTAGCTTGTTTCCTTCTTTTGAAACTGTGTGAGTTGACTATTCAACTTAGCTTGAATTATGGAAACTTCAAGTAAGGAATCTTCCATAGCTCTTCCTTATGATAAAGATACCTTCCTGGACATAAACATAAACAACTAAAACCGTGGAACTTGGTTAATATGTGAATAAAGGCTAAACTTAATTTTGGCAACTAAAGAACAGTTTTCGCACAAGCTCTCGACTTTCAATGTTATCCTCAATGTTAACTCAACAAGAAACAAATTAAACTACTAAACTGCTCCCCCTAAATACAAGATAACAAATTCAAAGTTAAATTGGCAGAGACAAATATTGAAGTCATCACTACAACCACATATGTACAAATGTTCAGACCTCAACATTGAAACCAGTAAGTTTCCTGCATAAAAGGTTAACTAGACAAGCAGTTCAAAATGTACTTTCATAAGTAATAGCAGTTAGAGCAGTTCATCAGTAGTACTTAGAGTTACAGGCCATAGCTAGATATCAAGGACAAGCCCCTTGATCAAATAAAACCAATTAGAGATAAATGTACCAGTAGTTCAAAAATATTAGCAGTTCTTAAGAAACAAAACATAAACTAGAAGACAAAAATTTAAAATTGGAACTACTCTCCCCCTTTTTGTGAAGAAGGGAGTTTCTCCAAATTTTTCACAATGTCCTCCAGCTCTTTAAGGTGTTCCTTCCTCTCCTCAATCTCCCTCTGAGTATCAGCAATCTGCCCCCTATACCAGTTCAGCATATGATCCACAAAAGCAGATGTAATGACCATGCAATCTTCCTCCTTGGACATAGGCACTGAAGTTCCAGCAAACTCCTGAGCCTTCTTCTTTTCAGCCCTTGGTCTCACCACTCCTTTTGGGTTCCATGGAAGGTCTCTCACTCTTGATCCAGACAAGTAGCTTGGGAGAATTGTCAGTTCAGTATCATTCTTCCTCCAGCCCATAGTCACACTTGTCTTCAATCCTTGCTTGCTAAGGATTTTGCAGATCAGTGAGGGAAAAGGCAGCATGCCATTCTTCCTTCCAGCAATTTCAGACATTGATTTCAAAATCCTCTCTCCCATGTTTACTGCCGGCCCATTCTTGATTTTGTAGACTAAGATTGCTGATTCCTTAGTCAAAACAGTGACATTTTTGCTTGGCAACCAGTTGAAGTAAGATATCTTGTGTAAGACAGTACTCAGGGAGGTGAGTTTTGTGGTTGGCAGAGCATCTCTCCAGATTTTGACCAACCCTTCAGTCAAGTCTTCCATCACATCATCATAGTAGGGGTCCTCAGATTCATGAGCAATAGAAAATCCACAGATCTTGTTAATGGTGTAGGGATCAATGTTGAAGACTCTCCCCCTCACCCAAGCCTTTCCAAATTTTGGAGATCTGTAGTCCCTGATCCATTTGGAGATATTAAGGTAGAACTTCATAACAATCTCAGGAGCATAGTCACTCAGCTCCATCACTGATTGTTGCAACCCTCTTGCCTCAAGCATGTCCATCACCTTGTTCTCTTTGAAACTGGCCATCTCTATAGCTATTTCAGTGTGAATCTCCATTCTTTTGAAGGAACCCCACTTCTTCTCCAACTCTTGAGAGAGATTGTAAGGAGAAAAGTAGCTCCCCTCATCATCAGGATAGACCACATACATCCCATCACTGTACTCATATGTTCTTGATGTTGCCCCAACATCAGCAGCAACATCCTGCTCCTCCTCAGTCTCCTCTTCCTTCTCCTCTTCCTCCTCTTCATCCTCAACATCAACCACCTCAGTTTCCTCTTCCATTACATGCTTTCCTTTCCTCTTTCTCTCAGCAGCAACAACTTTCTCTTCCTCAGCTTTCTTCTCAGCCTTTTTTCTTTCCAACCTTTCCACCTGTCTCTCCCTAGCCTCAGCCCTTGCCTTAGCAGCCTCAGACATGGTTTTCAATTTTTCCCTGTAGCCCTGCTCTTTTTCTTTTGAACCCTAATCCACTTCCTCACCATCTTGTCCACAGATTCATCCACGGATTTCTCCATAGATTTTTCAACAGAGCCACTACCCTCCCCCTCAACAGGTATATCAGCATCAAATTCAGGGATGGGTTCAGCAGTGTTTACCTCAGTTTCAGGCTCATTGGTGATGGGAGTGGTTGGTTCCACTGTTGGCTCAACATTGGAGGTCGATTGTCCCTGTTTGGTCTTCTTTCCTCGTCGCACATAAGGAATCTCCTTCCTCTTAGTAGCAACAAGAGCCTCAACTGTCTTTGCAGCAGCACCTCTATTGTGTGAGCGAGTGCGTGCAGCAGTGGGTTCACTTCCTAGGGCAACATCTGCAAGAGTTTGCATGGGAGACTTGCTTGCCATTGTTAGTAGAGAAGTTTTGAGAGAATTTGCAGAGAAAATTGAGAGAATTTGAGAGTAGAGAGAGTAAATTTGCAGTTTAAGCACAAATAATAACCTTGCAAGCACAAATAAGGAAAATAGGGTTTTGATTTTTGAATTTGTCGTGAATTAAAGAACGAGAATGAATGTTAGTGGGTAGTTACCAAATTTGAACCAAATAAAAACTTCCCACAATGTTTTCCCGCGCAGCCGCTTAGATGTTTAAGTGACAGGTAACCAGAGCGGTTTTCAGAATTTTGAAAACTTATAAGTTCCTGTTTTCAATGTTGACCTGCGACTATGCTCAATGTTGGGATAACATTCAATAACATTCAAACCCGAAGGTGGAGGTACAGGCTTCACCAAGCCAAATTCATGTGAGAGCTTGAGATACATCCAAAAATACATCTGAAACTTAACCAATATAGCAAGTGAGTACCTCAGACATATTGTTCAGATCAAAATCATGAGTAAGCAACATAGATAACAAGAAACACACAGAGATAAGCAGTTATGAGTTCAAGGAACAATTCACTTCCACAGCATAGAAAGTCACAGAACAGTGTGTCACCTGCAATATGTCACCCAATTGTATGCCTCAACACATGAATTAAACTCCCCCTAAGCCTAAACCGACACAACTCAACAACAAGAAAGAAAACAATGTAGTTCTATATGAATGCAACAATGTAATGTCAAATAGGCAGATGGTAAACACTTATGAAAAACTTCTCAAACCAGCACAGTCACATCTCTTTATAATATTTATTATTTTCATAACTCATCTGAACCAAAAACTGAAGGTTGCTAAACACAAAGCTAATGTCACAACTGAATGAGGGCAGCCTGAACTCCACACACCCATGTAACAACATTAACAGCAGCAAGTTAGGCAAGTACAAAGGCCTTGAATGTTGGCAATTCATTTATCATGCACCTCAACACCCCAATTCCTTATGCATACTTGTTTACCAACCTGCATTCAAGAGAATCACCAAGTGATCAGTGCTACTAAATGTAAGAAATCTAAACCTCAAACACCCTAGTAGAAAAGATCACCCTCATGTGTTCCTTGGCCAAACAAACAAGAACATGTAAATAAGCACTACTGAGTAACACTGAAGCTGTCAACATCATGCACCCCAGCTTCTCCACATGTCCCGTACACATTCCATATGAATAAGACACAACTGAATAGATATCAAAGTAGTTAACTTTGTGTATCCCAGCTTCTTCATATGTTAGGCAATCACAACCTCAGACAAACAGAAGAGTTTTATTACTTTTTCAAAACAAAGATGTGAAACTGATAACTAGAAAGAGTTGTTAATCAAAGAGTTCAACCGCACAAACCAAATATGACAAAACAAGATGAAATGAGACTCACAAGGAAATAAACTCAACAAATGAATAACAACAAAATACCTACTACACCACAACCAATATACCAGTGGTAGTCAGTGGTGTTATGACAACACTAGTTCCCTCAACATTTTCACATATTGCACATGCCAAGAGATTTCCTCAAGCTGAAGAATCTCTCACTATCTAAAGGTTTTGTAAACATATCCGCAAGCTGATTTGTTGTCTCAATATGTTCAATGTTGATTACTTTGTCCTCTACCATATCTCTTAGGAAATGATGTCTTATGTCTATATGCTTAGTTCTTGAATGTTGGACAGGATTCCTAGAGATACTTATGGCACTTAGATTGTCACAGAACATGAGAAGTGTATCACTATCTAACCCATAATCTGAAAGCATGTGTTTGAGCCACACAAGTTGAGTAACATGGCTGCCAGCTGCTACATATTCTGATTCAGCAATTGATAATGAAACACAGTTCTGCTTCTTGCCATACCAGGAGACCAAATTACTCCCCAAATAAAAAAAGCCCCCAATTGTAGATTTCCTGTCATCCACGTCACCTGCCCAGTCAGAGTCACTGAAACCAACCAAGTTAGTGTTAGTGTCATAAGAGTACCAAATGCCTAAAGGTGAAGTTCCAGAGATATATCTAAGAATCCTCTTCACTGCAATCAAGTGAGATTGCCTTGGCTCAGCTTGGTACCTAGCACAAACACATACTGAAAACATGATGTCAGGTCTAGAGGCAGAGAGATATAACAAACTACCAATCATGGATCTGTACAATGTTGGGTCAACATTGCTACCAATGCCATCTTTTGTTATCTTCACTGAAGAGGACATAGGAGTTTTGCAAGGCTTGGACTCCTGTAGCTCAAATCTCTTCACCAGATTCCTTGCATACTTCTCCTGGTTCAGGAAGATCCCATTCTCCAGCTGCTTGACTTGTAGTCCCAGAAAGTAGTTAAGCTCACCAATCATGCTCATCTCAAATGTTCTTGTCATAGACTCAATAAATTTGTCTAAGGTAGACTTGTTCGTAGAGCCAAATACTATATCATCCACATATATTTAAGCAATGCATATATCAGAGCTTTTTCTAAGAACAAACAAAGTTCTATCTCCATCTCCTCTATTGAAACCTAGGCCTAACAGAAAATTAGTTAGCCTCTCATACCAAGCTCTAGGGGCCTGTTTTAAGCCATACAAAGCCTTTTCAAGTTTGTACACATGGTCAGGATGTTTAGGATCAGCAAAGCCTTTAGGTTGTTCTACATAAACCTCTTTGTCAATTAAACCATTCAGAAAGGCGCCGTTAACATCCATTTGATAAAGTTTAATCCTAAGACAGCAAGCAATAGTAAGGAGTAATCTAATTGATTCTATCCTAGCTACTGGAGCAAAAGTCTCATCAAAATCTATACCTTCTACCTGAGTATAACCTTGTGCAACCAACCTAGCTTTGTTCCTCATAATTACACCATTCTCATCAGTTTTATTTATGAAAATCCATTTTGTACCTATTACATTCACATGTGATGGCCTAGGTACTAGATTCCAAACTCTGTTTTCGGTAAATTGTAAGAGTTCCTCTTGCATGGCATTAATCCAGTAACTATCCTTAAGAGCTTCAGTTACATTCTTAGGTTCAATGGAGGACACAAAACAAGATGCATTTTCAACAGTACATGAAGAAGACATACAAACACACAACTTAGCCATATCCTTGTAATTTACCCTTTCTTTGTTGGTGTTCTAACTCTTTCAGTAATTTGACCAATTACTTGAGTGGCTGGATGATCTCTTTGTATTCTAAGAGGGGGATCTCTTCTGGATACAGGAACCACTTCATCTTCAGAATCTGACAGCATAGATGTTGGCCTAACATTGGAGGTTTCTGGTGTTAAGTCAACATTTGTTCCAGTTTCCAGTTCAGCATCTCCACCGTCTGTGTTCAATGTTGAGTCCAATGTTGGAGTAACATCTGAACCAGTGACTTCTTCAGTACCTGCAGAAACAGTTAAATCATCAAATATGACATTCACTGATTCTTGTACAGTATGCAATCTTGGACTGTAGACCCGGAAAGCAGCACTATTAGGAGAATATCCAACAAATATACACTTTTCACTTTTGGGATCAGATTTGCTCAAATAGTCTCTATCTTTTAGCAAATAACAGTTAATACCAAATTCATGAAAGTGTGCTACTGTTGATTTTGAACCCTTCAAGATTTCATAAGGTGTCATAGTAGTACCAGGTCTAAGGTAAACTCTATTACTAATGTGACATGCAGTATTCAAAGCTTCAACCCAGAGTTTCTTAGATAGGTTTTTAGAATTCAACATAACTCTAGCCATCTCTTGAAGTGTTCTATTCTTCCTCTCAGCAATCCCATTTTGCTGAGGTGTCTTAGGTGCAGAGAACTCATGGAAAATGCCTTTAGTTTCACAAAAATTAGCAAAACTTACATTTTCAAATTCTTTTCCGTGGTCAGACCTAATTCTTCCTACAGAAGTGCCATAAAGATTCTTAATACTGGCATGCAAAATCTTGAATGTGTTGAATGCCTCTGATTTTTCTTTCAAAAATTTAATCCATGTATATCTTGAAAAATCATCAACAATAACAAAAGCATAATTCTTACCATTCAGGCTACTAACCTCAATAGGACCCATTAGATCCATATGTAGCAATTCAAAGCACTTATTAGTTCTAGGGTTAGTACGTTGTACCTGTAGTGGTGGATGAACAGCTTTTGTTTGTTTACCTTTTAGGCAGTCTTCACAAACAATTTTACCTGGGCTAGTCAACTTAGGCAGTCCTCTTACAGCCTCTAACTTCTGTAGTTTCTCCAGATTTCTATAGTGTACATGTCATAACTTCTTATGCCACATGACAGATTCATCTACCTTGGCATGGTAGCATTCAGCTTCATCTTGAGCAAGATAGCAGTTATCCTTTGATATTGTACCTGTCATGACACAGACATTGTCACTATTAAACACTTCACATGAACTTTTATCAAAAGTAACTAGCAAGTTATCATCACAAAATTGACTTATGCTAATTAAATTTGCTTTCAATCCTTCAACCAACAACACATCCTTGAGTGGTGGAAATCCTTCAACGTCCAGTACTCCTTTTCCAATGATTTTCCCTTTTGTGCCTCCTCCATAGGTAATTGTTCCAACTGTCAAAGGGATAACATCTTTCAGGTTGTCAATGTTTCCAGTCATGTGCCTTGAACACCCACTGCCAAAATACCACTTACCTGCAAGGTTAGAGTAAATAGCAGAAAAGACAACATTGCAAACAATTTTAACCTTAGGAGTTTTTAGCTTATCAGTCCAGGTTCTACTTTTCTGTCGTTCAGATTTGTTACCTAATGTTGGGATAACATTCAGATCAGAGGTTCTCCTAACATTGGTACAGCTATTAATTACTGTTTTTTTCTCGTCACAATTTTATATTTTTTACAATAAGGCTTAATGTGACCAGGTTGAAAACAATATTGACAGATAAAAGTAGGCTTTTTCACAGTGTTGGAAGAGATTTCACAACTCAAGTTATTGCTTTCCTTGATAAAACCAGCTTTCAAATAGGCAGAACTAACATCTTCTGAGGAAGGTTTCTCAACATAACCCAAACCATTTTTACCTTGATTTCCCATACTCAACACTTCATCAAGCAGAGATGTAGAAGAGTTCCATTTGTCAATGGTATGTTCAGGTTTATCTAATTTTACCTTTACCTCTTTCAGCTTAGTTTCAGTTTTGTCAAGGTCTTTCTCATACAGTTTCAACATCTCCTTCATGCATCCAATCTCTTCCTTCAAGCTTTTGTTGCTCTTGATGAGTTTGTGATTCTCAAGCAGCAGTTTGTGGTAGATAGACTTCAGGTCTTCAATGATTTCCTCCTGGGTCATTTCACATTCAAAGAAGTATTCTTTATCTAGATCCACTGTGCCATGAAAACAATCAAAGTTAGATTCATCAAAGTAGGACGCAAGATAAGGTTCAAAATCAGTATCATATTCATCCCAATCTACAAAGAAGGTCTCCTTCTGATGTTGGATCCTGAATGTTGGGATAACATTGAGATCCGGAGCAGTTCAGGGAGTCTTCTGGTGTCCAGTCAATCTGAGTGAGTAGCGCAGCAGTTTGAACCTCTTCTGATTGTTCTTCAGCTTCTCCAGAACTAAAGTCATCTTCATTGAAATCATCTACACAAACCCAATAAGAATTTCCTCTTTTTCCAAGAGTGTTAGAACATTCATTAGCCATATGACCATATCATTTACATTCAAAACATTGAACATCTTTTAACTTATCAGCTTCTAAAGGAGTAGGTTTTGATGCCATGTACTTCACAAACTTAGGAGGTAATTTCTTATAACCTGTGGAACTATTACTAAGGTTATTTTCTTTACCTTTTCCTTTAAGATTCAGTTTATTGAACTTCTTAGTAATTTTTCCATAATTTGAAGAAATTATTTCAAAATCATCATCACTTTCATTGTCAAGATTTGAACCTCTTAAAGCAACAGCCCTATGTTTGCTAGGTTGTGATGCAAGCTCCATCTCGAATTTTCTAAGAGTATTCATCAAGACTTGAAACTGAAGATTAACAAGGTTTCTAGATTCACTCATTGCAATTTCCTTGAGAGCAAATTTAGATGACAATGTTCTCATAGCTTTATACACCATTTCTTGATTAGTCATAGCAAAACCTAGATTTTCACATTGGTTAGCAATATCAAGAATTTTCTCAAAATAACTGTCAACACTTTCATCTTCACCCATCTCAAGTTTTTCAAATTGCAAAAGCAGTTGTCTATATTTAGAATCTCTAACAGCATAATCTCCTTCACAATGTAATTCAAGTATATCCCAAGCATGTTTGGCTTTTGTACAGTTCTGGATTAACTTGAACATATGATGATTAACCCAACTAAAGATAGCATTAAGAGCTTTCTCATTAGAGTTATAGAGACTTACCTCTGCTGCTGTCCAATCTGCTTTTGGTTTTGGTACTAGATCACCTTCACCATCTCTTGGTAATGTTGGAAGAGAGTATCCATTGATCACGGATTGCCAGGCTCGAATATCAATAACTTTGATGTGAGACCTCATCCTGATCTTCCAATATGCATAATTGGAGCCATCCAAAACTGGAATCCTGTTAGTATTAGGATTGACACTGTCCATGGTGTTGTATCACCTCCAAACCACCAGCGTAGTCGGTGTTCAGCTCTGACTCCAATTGAAATTGTTGGGTCGCGGATTGACACAACACTTTTGAGAGTTAAGCTGGAATTGCCTTAACTCTATTGTGTTCTTCTTGATAATAATAATGTGCAGCAGAAGTAAGAACACGAGAAGATATAATTTTAAGAAGTTTTCAATATTATTAAAAACTTCTGAGCCTTAGGCCAAATAAACATAAAGGTTTTATCAAAAACGTTCCTCACAACAATTCACTCACGCTCTTTGTTGATCGGACTCAACGAAGCAGACAAGTAAGAACTACTTAACTTCTATGAACTAGACTTAAGCAGTTGATACAAAAACTTCGCAAAATAAAATGAAGACAATACAAGGAATGATTAATCTCTTAGATTATGTAGCACGATTGTCTTGTCTTCATCTTGATGAACTTCACATCTTTTATAAATTTCTTGAGTCTTGAACGCCAAGATGTGTTGTTCACAGTTTTGCTAACTCTTGTTGTTTCCATGTTGAAGATTGCCTTCTTTGTGAACTTCATATCTTTCCAGAATATGTGTTTCCTTCATTACTGATTTAACAAGGTAACACATCTTCTTCATTTCAGAGAATCCTAGAAAGAATAGCGTTGCAAAGAACAACTAGCTGGTTTCCTTCTTTTGAAATCGTGTGAGTTGACAATTCAACTTAGCTTGAATTATGGAAACTTCAAGTAAGGAATCTTCCATAGCTCTTCCTTATGATTAAGATACATTCCTGGACATAAACATAAACAACTAAAACCGTGGAACTTGGTTAATATGTGAATAAAGGTAAAACTTAATTTTGGCAACTAAAGAACAGTTTTCGCACAAGCTCTCGGCTTTCGATGTTATCCTCAATGTTAACTCAACATCGTCTAACATTTCACTGTCTAACATTGATTCCTGAAAACCTGCACTTTCATAGTACAAATCACGTAAAAAGACGAAGTTCTAGATGTTTACCATAAATTGTTGCACCGCGTTCATGGCGTATAGGATCAGCGTATTTTTCCAAAATATCAGTTCCGACTACATGTCCTCTTCCTCGATTTCAACTTTGATTTCTCCATCTACCATAGTTAGAGCCGTGTAGCTCACCCCCAATCCATTCGATGGTTGTCGGTTTCCTCTGATTATATCAACACATGGAACCTTTCTCTCTTGCTCCCTTCCCGGGATTTCCGCCGGCGTTTGGACTAAGTTAGTGCCCAATGTTGGTGGCGTTTGCAGTTGCTCCGGATTACCCTCAATTTTATTTGAATCTTCATTCGCACTCACTGGAATTGATTCTTCATTCGCACTCATTTTGATTCATGTTTTTCGATGTATGTCTTGGGGACGGGAAAATATCTCTCACCACAGTTGCCGGCGTCGTCACCACCTTTTTCGGCCGGCCACAAAGTCAACGAGCTTTGGATCTAGGCATTTCGTACATCTAGGTCATTTACTGTGTGAGAATCGCACCTAGTATTGTGTGTTTTTCTCTTTCCGTACGTGCTCTTACTTTACCATTGGACATTGTTTACGGAAAAATCGAAACGTATTAGGCAAAATTTATAAATGTTTTTTATTGGGCATAACCCAATAAAATGAAAATTTAATTGACAAAATTAACTATTACTCCTTTTTGACAACAACATGAAAATTTTGGGACAAATTGTATACCATCGTTACAAAAAATAATTAAATATTTTTCTTTTCTTTTAATTTATTAAACAAATAATAATGATATCAAATTGCACGATTAAGAATAAGGTCCATAACTTTTAATTTGTTTCATATTCAAAATATCCTATAAATTAAAAATAACAAAAAATTTAAAACAAATAGAGTATCAATTCAATTGTTTATCTATTCGACTGACCACGACCCATATTGCCAAGTCCACGACCGCAGCAGCGACCGCGTAGTGGTTGAGATGAACCTTGGGAAGAGCTGCTGCCACAACCAAGGTTGCCGATGTTCGGTTGATCTGTTCAGCGATGAGGGCAGCATTGGCGGAAGAAGCAGAAGTCGAGGCTTGCTAGGTCTTGCGTGTTTCCCCAAGAATCCAACGAGAGGGAGCCTCATAAAACGATGGCATAGGATCACTTTACTTTATGTATGTAGCCACTCCGTCAAAATTTTGATTAACACCCGCAATTGATTGAAGAACCAACCTTTGATTAGAAATCGATGCGTCAATGTTTGTTAATTGATCAACAATTATTTTGAGTTCTTGGCAGTAAGCAGAGACATTCTGGAAATCGTCCATGTGACACATGGCCCTTGGAAAATATGTTGAATATATGTCCATGCTTGTTGCGCTGTTGTTTTTGGTTTGACAATGGTATGAAGAAGATCATAAGAGATTGTACCATAGATTCATTGACGAACAATGGCATCGAGCCGTTGCCAAAGAGCATCATCGAAGGAGTATGTGGAAGATGCAGCAATAGCTGTAGAAAGAACAGCGAAGTCAACGGGAGTCACTGCCTTGTCTGCATCAATTGCCGAAGATCTTTTGGTCGTAGTTTGGACGGTTAGGACGGGTGATTTAGGAGAGGGTATATTGTCCATTACTTGGTAAGAACGATAATGTTTCTTGAATAGCTCATCTGCCCAAGATGAATATTGCCATTTTCCATCTGGAGGGTGATGGGAATATTGCCCTTTTCCATCTCGAATGTTAAAGACCGCAAGGGCACGGTGAAATTTTTCTTTAGTCATGAGAGAGAGTGAGGAGAGAGAGAGGGGCAGCATGGTTCGGTTAGGCTATTGATACCGTGTAGAAAATAATTATTGTGTATTTTATTAATTAAGTGTAGTTTATATACAACTTACAAGAGAAACTTAATTAGATGGGGCACCTAGCATTATATTGACATATATTTATTTACAATAAATATCTAGTCTAATAGTTACCGAATACCGGGTGCATGGGTTCGATTCTGAAAGTGACTATTTATACTATTATATAAAGGAAGCCAATGTGATGGCATGTTGAGACTAATTTTTTGATTTTCTTATTTACCATTGGATACATTATTAAATTTTGTCATTAGCTATGATATAATAGTAATTTATTTTAACTTTATTATTATTTAAATCTTTTCATTAAAGAAAATAATTATTACCTCATTCTCCCTCACATAAAAAGAAGGTTAACATATGTAGATTTTATATCCATATTTACATTATAATCTTTACAACCCAAATTAAAGGGACCATATTTTACAAAACATCCAAAATCAAAATGACAAAGGATGTGCATTTCTAAAACCACAAGGAAAGAAAAACACAAAGGTCAGAATTCAGTCATTCATGGGTACTAATCCAAATCAAACGTGAAAAATCAGAGAACAAATGCAACCGCCACAAAGAATCTTTACTTAATCCGAGAAACCATAATAACACAAAGCAGCAATATGCCGAATAAATCAGGCAACCCAACATCAGTACTTAATGATCAATAGCTTAATTTTCTATTTTTGTTTTGGCACCAATAGCTGGTGCGGCATTATGTAAGCTGAGAGCCTGACGACGACCCTCATCCCTTGCCTCCGCAATGCGAATATCAGCCGCTTTCCAGAAATCGACAAATCGAGCCGTCTGATCCGTACGCAATTCCTCCAGCTTCTTCTCATGTTCCTTGCGCAAGTCCGCAATCTTATTCTCATGTTCATTACCCAATTCCTCCATCATTTTTTCATGTTCCTTGAGCAAGCCCTCCATTGACTTCTCCGATTTAGCTAACTTCTCCTCCAATTGAGCCGCCTCCTCTACAAGTGGCAGTAACCCTGTCATCATAGCTTTGAATACTTGGTCGGACTGTCAAAGATAAGAAAACACGTAAGGCTGGATCCAGTGGCGTAGCTAGGATTCAAACTTCAGGGGCTGTTGTTTTTTCGTTTTGGAAAGAACATTGTCAATAAATATAAAAAGAATCAAAACCACACTTGAAGAAAGAAACAATCGTCTTGAATCATTTTTTTGGCTTTTGAGGAAAAAATGAACGCAAACATAGGGTTTTTGTTTTAGTTTTTTGTTCCAAGGCGAAAACGCCTGTTATAAATCATAATATATGTTAAAGACAATTATATTGATAAATTATAATTTTAATGCATTACAAGTTTTTATAAGTATTTTATGTACTAATAACTTGAGATTTTTCATGGATTTGTTTGAAATTGTAAAAAGACGTTATCAACTAATGGACAATTTAAATATGAATGTTTTAAATTACAACGTTGAAATTTTCTACAAAAATGATAAAGAAAAATGCATATGATTCAATTCGAACAAAAACAATTATATATGTATCAAATATCATAAAAATCAAGTATAGTTATCATTTTTAGTATATATATACAAATTGATTAACATTACAAGAGTGGGGAGTAACCATATGACAAAACTTAAAACTTGGGCGTGGATTAAAGCAAAATCTGAAGATTTCATTTTTTCTTTTTATGATGGGTGTATGCAACCTGCCCTTTGTATGGGGAGTAACCGTATGACAAAGTAATATGTGTAAGGGGTTGAAGCACCCCTTGTGCTGCGTATTCTTCTTTTAATAATAACGCTGCGTATTCTTCTTTTAATAATAACATTACAAGAGTTTCTTACTACCAAATGTAATACACAAGATTATTTGTTAATTAGACATAGCACATGTCTAGTTTTGCAATTTAATCAAAAGATTTGAGCTATAATTTTTTACACTTTTTATGTTTATATCAGTTGTATTTGTATACTCCATGCGAGAAAAAAGATTCCTTTCTTACTTAACTAAATCCACCAATTTTGATAAAGACGATCAAAATGCAAACTCAAAATTGACATAAAAACGAGGCATAAATAATCACATAAAGCACATTATTGTTTCACAAGCTAAGGAGAATACTTGATGTTTTCTACCATACATATGTAGATATTTCTTTCTTCAAAACAAATGGGTGGCCGGGATATACATCCACATATATATATATATATACAAGAACATAATTCGCTAATCTAGGAAACAAGATAAAAAAAAAAAAGAATCTCTACAATTAGGGAAAAGATAATTACAATATATATCCCTAACTACACATAGTCCGAGAGTTATATAAAATTAATAGACTTATGTATACATATATAGAATTGATAAACATACATAACGGAATAATGAAATCTTATTCAAACTCCGCAGTTATTTTTCTTTAGATTCGGAGGAAATTCGGTTAACATAATAGATATATAGATCTAAAATTTGTAGCCCCTCCCCCGCCAAAGTGTAGATCCGCCATTGGCGGGACCAAAAGACATCCGCATAATGTATTTAAATAAGCCAATTTCATAAGGCCATTACCTCGTTAGCTAACCTCCTAGATAGAATCTCTCTCTGTTCGGCGAAGGATTGCCGCTTCACCAGTGCCGAAGGCAAAGGATTTTCCAGAACCATCGCCCGCTTCAATGTGTCATGCCGCTGCTTTTTTGCGGGAGCTTGCATGGATACCATAAACTAAATGAAAGGGAATTTCAGTAAAGTTGAAGTTGAAAAATTGTTTGAGAAAGTGAGGTGTAACACAAGTGTTAAATAGGAAATTGAAAAGGTGAGAGTGGGGGTAGGAAATAAATGGGAGCAGGATCTTTTCCATGTATAAAATTATATCTTTTCCTACATAAATGGGATGATTGCCAAGTATGTAATTAATTAATTTAACTATATGTTAATTCTTATCTTGTTAATCTTCTTGATTTTCAAGTAAGACTCATTGTTTAGCATTATGATTTATTTTGAGAATAATGGTTATTCCCATCATAAATCAAATTCGTTCATATATATTTATATATATATATATATATATCATACAATGTCTAAGATATCAAGAATATATATTATATTAAATTATATTATATTATATATAATTAACGTATAAATTATACGTTTTGACTTATGAGTTTTTTGGTATAGAAATAAAAAGATTTTACCTTTCATTATAAATTCCGCTGAATACATACCATAAATTTCTTATTTTTCAAGAGCTCCATTTGATAAGTTTTAAATCCTAATTTGAAGGGAAGTGATGAATTTTACAAAGATATTAGGAGAGATAATTAAGTAAATTAATAAGTAAATCCTACTTAATTTTAATTGATTGGACATATGTCAAACATCAAACATGTGTAGGAGCCACTACAAGAAAAAGGGGTCAATAGGGACCAAAAATTAGGTCCCTATTGACCCCCAAGCGGTCCCTAAAGGTCAATAGCGACCGCACGTAGGTCGCTATTGTGCGGTCCCTATTGACCTCGGTCGCTTGCCATTAGGGACCGCTGTTAGGTCCCTGATGAGGGAAATAGCGACCGGAGTATCATGAACCGCTTTCCGGTCCCTGATACTTTAAACAATAGCGACCTAATGTCGGTCCCTATTGTGCTTTTGGGTCATTATTTTTTTCAAACAATATGGACCGTCATTAGGTCCCTATTGTCGCAAAAACAATAGCGACTTGACTGCGGTCGCTATAATAAATATTAGCGACCTACATGCCGTTCCTAATAATATTAATAGGGACCGCAACTAGGTCGCTACTTATATTCATAGAGTAATCTATGAATATTAGAAGGGACCTAACTGCGGTCCCTATTACAATTATTAGGGACCGCAACTAGGTCGCTACTAATATTCATAGAGTTTCTATGAATATTTGTAGCGACCTATTTGCGGTCCCTATTACAATTATTAGGGACCGCAACTAGGTCGCTACAAATATTCATAAAAACTCTATGAATATTTGTAGCGACCTAGTTGCGGTCCCTAATAATTGCAATAGGGACCGCAGTTAGGTCCCTACTAATATTCAAAGGGTACTCTATGAATATTAGTAGTGACCTAACTGCGGTCCCTATTACGATTATTAGGGACCGCAATTAGGTCCCTAATAATATTCATTGAACTCTATGAATATTATTAGGGACCTAACTGCGGTTCGTAATAGTCTGCGACAAAAATAAAAAAAAAACAATAATATTTCAGAAATATTCCGAAATATTATTGTTTTTTTTTTGAAATAAGATTATAATAAGATCAAAACAATAAAATAATAAAGAAAAATTTAATATAATGACATGAAAATATTAAAATGTAAAAAAATGAATGAAATATGACTAATAATAGAATATAAAATATGAATAAAAACAAAAAGATGAATGAATAAAAAAACAAGTGAAATAAAAGAAATTGTAGATCCAAATAAATAGAAAAATAAGAAAAGAATGTGTAGATTCAAAATAAAAGAAAAGTAAGAAAAGAAAGTGTAGATCCAAAATAATAGAAAAGTAACAAAAGAAAGTGTAGATCCAAAATAATAACAATGAAAGATTGAGTTGGTGATTTGTTTTTTATATTGTGTGATTATTGTTTTGGATTTGTGTTGGTAAAAAGAAGAAAAGTTTTTGTGTTTGGAGAAAAGAAGATAGTGTTTTGGTGTTGGAAAAGAAGATAGTGTTTTTGTGTTGGGTGTTTTGTGAGATTAAGTAAATTTAATGTGTAAGAGTGGTGAGTATATATAAAGAAGAGGGTGAAATTTTCAAATTTTCGTAAAATTCAAATTTCCCCCTCAATCCCGCCTAACATTTTCGCCAAAATTTCAAATTTTTGTATATTAGTGACCTAAGTGTGGTCCCTAATTATTAATAGTGACCGCAGTTAGGTCACTAATTGTTAATAGTGACCGCACTGCGGTCCCTGTTTCCTTATTAGGGACCTAAGTGCGGTTCCAACTAATATTCATTCTTGAAATTTAATTTTTTTGGATTGATGTTGGTGTGTTTGTGATTCCTAGCAACCAAACTCATTGCAACATGTGAATTGAAGTAATAAATGATTGCAAAACCAACCTCATAATAGTTTAGTTGTGAAATAATAGATTGAATGAAATTGATCGAGTTATGAACGTTCAACTATAACTAACTATTGATGATTAGTTGTAGAACATGAAATATATGTTGAACGTTCATAACTCGATCAATTTTATTCAATCTATTATTTCACAACTAAACTATTATGAGGTTGATTTTGCAATCATTTATTACTTCAATTCACATGTTGCAATGAGTTTGGTTGCTAGGAATCACAAACACACCAACATCAATCCAAAAAAATCAAATTTCAAGGATGAATATTAGTAGGGACCGCACTTAGGTCCCTAATAAGGAAACAGGGACCGCAGTCCTGTCACTATTAAAAATTAGTGACCTAACTGCGGTCACTATTAATAATTAGGGACCGCACTTAGGTCACTAGGATCTAATAGTGACCGCAGAGCGGTCCCTTTTTAATTATTAGGGACCTATGAGCGGTCCCTACTAATATTTATCCTTGAAATTTAATTTTTTTTTATTGATGTTGGTGTGTTTGTGATTCCAAACAACCAAACACATTGCAACATGTGGATTGTTGTTATTTTAACTATTACAGTATTAATTATGAACTAAACAAACAACGATGTACCTCAAATCATCATAAAATAATGATTTTAAAGTTTGAATATTAGTAGGGACCGCAAATAGGTGCATGTTGGGTCAATAGGGACCTGATCTGCGGTCACTATTGACTAATCAGGGACCTATTTGCGGTCGCTACTGACAACGGCTATTGTCAATAACGACCGCGTTTTGGTCGCTAATAACAACAACTATTAAATAGGGACCGCATTTAGGTCCCTATTGAAAACAAAGATAATTAAAAACGAGTAGAAAATTTAAAACACTTACGTAAATAAGTCTGGTAGTCTCAGACTTCCACTCCCGCCTCAAGGGTACGCCTGTACCTCTGCCAGTCCCCGCCACCTTCTTCGTATGTCCTGCCTTATAAATCTCGTCGTGCCTGATAGGGTGGGTGCGGTTGGGCTAATTCCTCTCCTTCAAATTGAAAGTAATAGTTGGTTATAATTCTTTTTTTTAAATGTTAAAATTACATTGTTTTAAACTAATCAATAAACAATAATCTTAAAATTTAACTACAAATAAAATATATAATTTTAACAAAACATACCAGGCGCCGCCGGATCTCCTCGTAGTCAATGGAACCACCGTAAAAGGTGGCAGGCGCATCGCCGTCCAACTTGCCGCCTCGTCGAGCCTTCTTTCCCTTCACGGACTTCTGCTTACACTCCTCAGTGTCCCAGTGTTTTGCCGCCTGATCCTCCAAACTCTGGCTCATCCACGACGTCTTAGGCTTATCTTTAAACTCCTCCTTGTCCTTTTTCTTCATGTATTGCTCCTTCGCCTTGTTAAGCATACGCTTATAAATCCCTCTCGCCTTCAACTGGTATGCCCTATGTACCTGCTCCCTCTCTGACCGCCGAATCCCATAGATATTCTACAAAATAGATAAATATTAAACAATAAATTAATACATTAAATTAATAAACTAAATTAAACAATATTTTGAATCTCGAGTAAATCAATAAATATTAATAATTCATTTAAAACTCACCGTAAATCTCGAGTACATCTCTCTTCGTACTTCCTCAGGAACCTTCAAGTAGGAGGGCCAAAACTCACTCATAAACTGTCGAATGAGTAAAGTGATCGTCTTGGAAATCTCGCGACTGGGGGGTTTAGAAAAACAACCCCTCTTCAACTCAATAAGCTGCTTCTTCTGCCCACGAGGAAGCGCCGTAAGCCCTACATTGGGTCCCCTACCCGGTCGAGTATCGGTCAGTCCTGGAGTACCGGTCGACCTCTGGCTTGGTCCAGCTCCGGTGTCGACTGTAGGCGGTGGAGTCTCAAGTCTGCTAGACTCGACTGATGGTGGCACGTGAGTCCCAACTGAATCCGAAGTATGTGGTCGTGCCACCTGGGATGCGGTGGACTCTGATGATCGTGGTCTAACACCCGCTCCGGAGATGGTCGCCTCATCGTCTACAAATAACTGCCGATGTAGTGCAGGTGTCGTCGATGTAGATCTATCACCTGACCCAGGTAGTGGGACAGACGGCTCGGTTGGATGGCTCGGCCCTGCACCACGTCCCGATCTGACAACCCGTATAGGTCGGCAACTACCTCGACCCCCGCTACCACTACCACCACCACGCCCAACGCTACCACTGCCACCACCACTCCCGCTACCACTGCCACCACCACGTCCAACGCTACCAGTACCACCACCACGACCTCGACCACCACTACCTCCAACACCTCCACGAGCAACACTACCACTACCTGAACCCGATACCCCACCACGACCTCGACCTCCAAGACCTCGATCTCCAGTACCGCTAGGGGTCTTACGTGACGACATGCCGAATATATATATGTACTGTAAAAAAAATTTAAATATCAATTCAACATTTACAAATCTACACTAATTACAAAATTTACAAATTATAATCTAAAAAATATAATCTACACTAATTAATATAATCTTACAAATTAACACTAATTAACAAGTTTTACTAATTAAAATTTAATAATCCAATTTTCACAATCTAATTATAAACTAATCTAATCTAATCTAATTTCATTATTCACTAAATTTAACTAAATCTAATTTCATCATTCACAAAATTTAACTAAATATAATTTCATCATTCACTAAATTTTTATTTCATCATTCACTAATCTAATTTCACAAATATATTTTTTTTCCTTAATCATACACTAATCTATTCTAACAATCTAACATTCTTCACTAATTAACTATCTAATTAACAATATTAACTAATAATTCTTCAAAAAATTAACAAATTAACAATAAAACACAAAATTAACACAAGATTAATACAATAATATTAACACAAAATTAACAATATAACAATTTCTTAACATAATAACACAATTTTCGGATTTAACACAAAAATGACAAAAAAAAAATAAAAAAAAAATGAAAACCGAAGCTATACCTTAGCACCGGCGGCGGAAATGGACGGAAATTCAAAGGGGCGGTGATGGAGGCGAATACGACGGCGATGGAAGCGGAGAACGACGGATTTGAGGCGTAAATCGGGAGAAACGAGCGGGTTTGGGTTTGGTTGGATTAGGGGCGCGATTTGGGTCGCAACTATGCCTATTAGGTCGCTAATGGCGGAAAAACGAAGCGAGTCGGGTCGCAAAACGGGTGAAGGAGATGGATATTTGCGTTTTGTGAAAAATGTTTTTTTTTTTCAATTTATAAGAAGAAATCAGCGACCGCTTCTGAGTCGCTGATTGCTTCCACGTTAATTAGGGCGGACGAGGCCCACAATTTAGCCTAATTTTGGGCCGAATTGTGTGGCACACGTAAAAAAAGGATTTCAGCGACCCAACTTGGGTCGCTGAAAGTCACGTAATTTAGTTCAGCGACCCAACGTGGGTCGCTGAACGTCACGTATTTAGTTCAGCGACCCAACGTGGGTCGCTGAAAGTCACGTATTTATTTCAGCGACTCAATGTGAGTCGCTGTTTTTCTCGAAATGTTCTGCGACTCAAGTTGAGTCGCTGTTGCCTTCAGAAGTCGCTGAAGGCTAGCGACTCACCTTGAGTCGCTAATTGGGCGGTCCCTATTGACCGCCCAGTCTTGTAGTGAGTGTGGTTTAAAACTTCGCTACGCTTCGGCTGAAACGACCAAAAAAATCGGTTTTCCATATGGCCAAAACATATTATTTATGCATTTTCAACATGGAACATGGCTAGCCAGGAGAAAGAAAAAAAAAAAAAAAAGCACAGGATACTCAAAGGCTTGGATAAATTCAAAGACACCCTCTGAATCTCGCACATGTAATTATAGTAATACATCTCTTGAAATCTGAAAAAGGAAACTGCACATCCTGACCTTTCAGTGTTATTCTTAAAACATCTGATTGTGTTACAATAATTAATCAAAGTTTTTACAAATGAACCAAAGTTCAGAAGGTGTAGATGTAAATATCCTTTAATATATAATTTATAACATGATAATATTGATTATCAGAAGGGGTTCTAAACAAGATGCTATTTGGATACCTAGAGAAATGTGTAATAGGCTACCAGCCAATATGCTCATATTAACTCAGATATTGCATGAAAAAAGAAAATTCACGTTCTTTGCAGCTCTAGTATGGTTGGAGGATATGAGAGGTGACAAAGAAATATCTTAAATAACTTATTAGTTAGTGATGACATTTAGCTCAGGTAAATAACAAGAATCAAAAGCATGTACAGGGAATACCATGTTATACAATTGAGAATACCACCATGTATTGTGATGTGATATAGAAAAAATTGAGACGTGTACTCTGATATGATATAAATACCACTAGAATTGCATACCCCGTATGAGTGATGTACAATTCGTAAAACTTCCACCACATATAGATTCATGCCTAAACAAATCTCAAGCACAGACAATTATACTAAATAACTGATGTACAAATTCATATAACCCAAGTGATGTACTCAAGCTTCTACCAGTACCACGATTGATACCTGAGCAAATTTCAAAGCATAAACAACACTTGCAACAAGGACAATATACATTGATCAGCAAAGGTTAACAGGGGATTCACAGATCTTCATGCCTAAAACTCGACTCGGTAATAACAGGGACAGCCATAGCTCTATACAAACTAGTAATCAATGATACAGTCCAATGCTATAAACAGATACCTGTTTCCATTTCGCCTCTAGTGTGATGCTTAATTCTAACTTCCAGTTAACGAATAAATAGTGCATAAAACCTAAGAGTCAGACAGAATTTACATGTCCTTTTCACTTCCAATACGTAAGGAAAAATACGAGACGTGAAAAAGGAGTATCTCAAACAACAAGAATCGAAGTCATTGCTTCATATAAAATACACTAAAAACATTGACAGTTGTGCTGTGTTGTGATACAACTTACAAGTACCACTACAATCCTGCTCAAGTGATCAAAATGTATACGATTTATACATAAACAAATCTGAAGCATAAACAATTATACTCAATAAGTGATGTACAACTTCATATAATCCAGCATAAGCGATGCACTCACAGGACACATTTGACGTACTACGATTGATACCTAAGCAAATTTCAAGCATAAGCAAAAGTAGCAACACGCACAGCATACTATTTAACAAGAGATCAGTAAACCTCCATACCTAAACTCGAATCAATCACAACAGAGAATCATCAATAAGATAACTAATCGAGTTTAAAATCAATGTTGTACACAGAATTCCAGACTAAAATACACCAGCAACAAGTACAGCATATATCGACTACTCTATTTAACGAGAGACGTAGAAATATCCATATCTAAAATTCGAATCAATTTTAATCGATCAGCCATACTATAAAAACTACCTCTACAAATGTACATGCATCCATTTCTTGGTATGCGAGGTGGTGACTTCAGTGCTGTCAATGCCGCTGAAGCATCGCGAATTGGAGGATCCGCCGGTTAGGGTTTTCATCAGCTGCGTCGCAATGATATTCCATTTCTTCTACCGGATGCCACCGTTATCAGTCGAGCTGGATAAGTCTGATTGTTGTGAGTTGTGATAAGGATCCTCATATTCAAATCAATAAGAATTCACCAGATAAATATTTCATCCACGCGTAGTTACAGAGTATTAATTCTCATTTGGAGCTCAATACTTTTCATATGAAATACAAATTAGAGCTTCTCACACAAAACACACTAGCATGTAACATTTATCAGACATAGGCACCTCATACATTTAAGCGAGCCGTTTTGTTTAGATGTGACAGCAATATCAACAATATTTAAATTTCGTAATTTGAGAAATAACTAAACGTTATTATGCACGTATGCATGAACAACTCACTCAAATTCATGTTGCACATACACCATCATAAATATTAACCCGTGCTTTTGCTATTGTCAACATCATCATACATTTTCTTTCTTTCCCGAAAATTAAGTACATCCCTTTGAAAGTTTTGGGATTTGTCTATAGAATGAAGTGCAACAGCAAAATCCGAAACAATAGCTAATCGAGAACTCTTACCGGATGAAGAAGGATCATCACCTGGGACCGCATATTTGGCCAACCAAGGGGAGCCAGAGGGGCTACAATTTTGGAGGAAAATACATAAACCACACAGAGTTAGTTATAAATGAATCTCAAATCAAACGAAAGTCATTTATCTCATACAACATAAGAAGAGATTGCACAGTAAAGATTGAATAATATAATTGAATACAACAAGATGAAAAGTTTGATACATAAAGATCTTAAATATAGCATAAACATATTCCAACGCATCATTTTGCTTTCGGTGAACAGCCAGAATCGATTTTGCAAGAAGGGCTAAACGGGAGAGAGGGATTCCATATAGTGGAATCCATTAGCACGGTGAGGTCTTGTAATAGCACCAGGCCCGACGTCACTCTTAGACTGGTGTAGTATTTCGAAAGTCTTTGGAACAATGTTAAACCGTACGGCCTGTCCGGGAATCTGCAGAACTAAGAAAGAGGCATCTTCTTCTTCGTGATCACCACCCCGGCGGACGATTGACAATAGGGAAAAAAGGTAACGGCAGCCATGTGCGTACATCCTATCGGTGACGGTGGCAGTGATCCGAGGAATAGCAGCAACACATGGAGAAAGATCAACACGGTACTTTAGAAACCACTCAGAATAATCCCTTTTCATCTCGTAGACATTGAAGTTGATTTCCGACAAGTAGACGGGAATATAATGAAGGTGATCAGAAGAGTTCCCAAAGTAATAATTCCTTCTTCCGTAGTCGTACATGCGATACGGTGGCGGAGCATTGGGCATTTTGCCGAGCAGCTGGCCCTGAACATTGAAATAGAGAGCATCTTGACCTCTGATCGAGTTGAGCCAATGGATGGCACGGTTCCAGTAGACTCCGTTGTCAAAATAGACATGATCTGTGGTAAAGGGCTGGAGGACAGCTGATGATGTCCATGCACCGGTATCGGAGGAGTACATCTCGATATGGCATCGGGATAAGTGTCGATGAACACAAAAGACTTTGTAGTGAGGATATGGAGGATCAAAAACCAAGGTCATACCATTAATTAAAGTAACTCGGTCAGGTAATTTAGGTAAGGTAGCAGAGTACTGGTTTGTAGTGGGATTGTAAACATAGTACTCTTTCTTTTCTTCTTCTTTTTCTTCTGCGCTGGTTGCAATTTCACATAGCAACAGCCCTATTTTGGTCTTATTTCGTCTAGGTTACAATACACCGAGAAATCGATACAGTGGGGCCTGACTTAACCAAAATAATGCTATCCTATTACAGTGAATAGACTAGCTTGGTCCGGAACACCTATTACACATAGATAAATATAAGGTTACAGGAAGTAATCCCTAAATGGCCAAGTTGAGGGAACAGTCGAATGTGAGAGATTTGTTACTCTTTGATTGTTGACTTGCGGGCGTTAGGTTCTTATGATATCGGACTGAACTTGGGAACTTGCCAAGCTGCCTACGTATCCCATTAAGGGAATCAAGCCGAACGTAGTTCAATTGTCTCTTTTGAGCTGCCTCTCTATGGTCGACCCTTGATAGGGCTGTTTGGTTCATTTGGTTCAGCATTGGAGCGACTGCACGGTTTCGATCATATCTCTTTGTAGGATGATCAAAACCTCATTCCGCTTCTTGATTCGGAACCCTGACTCACGTAGCTTTCTGGGAATATAAGGCATCGAATAGGGGCATCGAATAGGCGCATCGAATAGGTGCATCGAATAGGGGCATCGAATTGGGGCGCATCGAATAGGCGCATCGAATAGGCGCATCGAATTGGGACGCATCGAATTGGGGCGCATCGAATTGGGACGCATCGAATTGGGGCGCATCGAATGGGGACGCATCGAATTGGGACGCATCGAATTGGGACGCATCGAATTGACTTGGATTCGATGCGTGGCATCTCCGTCGGTCCCCTCTACTCTTGAGGAGTGAAGGGGTATATATAGGCATGATTAGAGGGGCTTAAAGGTCATTTTAGGACCGCATCGAATTGTACAAATTCGATGCGCTCAGGACACATCGAATTGTGCAAATTCGATGTGCTCTGCGCAGCTTTACTATTTTGACCATAACTTTCTCTCTGGACCTCCAAATCGCATTCCGCTTGTTGCGTTGCGACCTAGACTCGTGTGGCTTTCCAATGACATATTACTCAATGTCTAATTAGCTATATAGGTATTATGGTGATTCAAATACGGCTAAGGTAGCTTTACCTTTAAGCCTTCTCGACATTCATTGGTCAGTTTCGCGCCTACGCGGCTTTTCTCTGACATGACACATTATACCATATCACTAGTCCCCCAGTTTGGAGTGTGATTTTGGTACATAAACATACTTCAAACTATAATGAAGTGCTAGAGCCATTTCGCCTCAATTTTGGGGTGATTAATGTCATTATGCACCAATGTAGTTTACCGAATAAGCCCACATCATATTATAATCCCCCAGTTTGGGAGACGGTGTCGATCAGAGAGCGGGTGCCAAACTTATAAGATGTATTCTTGACTTACCTCTCTATGCTAGTTATTTTGATAATGTTGAAAATCAAGCCCCTGATTGGGAGGCGGTCTGATGTGTGCAACTAGCGCTCAGTGGAGATTCGAGCGCGCTAGGCCCGTAAGGCTTAGATTCTAATTGTAATGAACAATTTCTAATTTGATATTTTTGTGGCGCTGCGTCGCTTTTTTATTAGTCGCACGGTTGTCATTTATGACTATTCATTTGTTTGTTTAATCGAAGGCTCATAATCGTTGCCTTTTCTTTCAATTGCTATCGTTGCTTTGTTTTTAGGGATTTAATGGTTAGCACTTGCCGCTTTGGGGCAGAGTGTCCGTCCCATTGTGGGTCCCCATTAGATCATGGATGGCGTTATTTTTATGCAAATAACTTCACAATGCGTGATTCTGCTTTTGCTGCATTTTTGAAGCAGTGCTGCCATCGTTGCTTAACCTTGTATGATTTGCGCTTTGAGGATTATGGCCTCACTCGGGTATAGGTTTTTTGATATATTTTTTTTTGTTTTTTGATTGGTGCGTCCCAGTTGCTGCATTAGCGTTGCTGGATCGTGCGAAGGCGCGACGTTTATTTGCCCAATACGGTTTTGCAGTTATCTTTTGAATTAATCGTTGTTGTCTTTGAGAGATAGACAACTTAGATAATACGTAGATTATGTTGCTAAGAACCTCGATCGAGCGAGAGATCGTCTCAATGGAGACCTTCGACTATGATAGAAATGATATATAAGTGATGGATCTAAAGCGATCTAGTGCTAAGCTTTTCAAGCTTCCTGCATTAATCTTGCAGTTTATGCTTGGTAGAGATCTTTGTCTATCTGGACATTGTGTCGCATTTGTTCGGATATTTTGTTGCATTCTTGCTCAATGATTTCTCGCGTTCTGTTTATGGAACTTTGTGTTGTCACATGTTATTGCTCTTCGACGTTGACGGCTAATTCAACGAATGGATATATGCACCTCTTAAGGTGATAAACCTTTTATAGTAGTCTAAATATGCACTCATTTGGGCAGGTTTTCATCGTATTAAGCTGGGTAGCTGACGTGGTGCTGCTTTGGACATGTTCTCATTGTATTGTTATAATTAGATGTTTATCGTGTTGTTTTGGGTGGATTTGCATCGTATCATGCTGGATAGATGTAATTGATTTACCACGTGAAGTCTATTGCCATATCCAGCCTTTCAGGCATATGGATATGTTGTTTGCATCATGCTTCTTCTAGCGAATGTCTATGCTTTGCGATGTCTAATATGTTTCAGACCATGATGGACTGATGTCCATTTTCGATATATTCCACTTATTTATCTGACCACTTCGGGCCATTATTTCATTTTTGAAATTTTAGGTTTACGTTTATCTTGTCGGGCTGATGCTTTTGGTGTTGCTTTGGACAAGTTTGTTTCGTACCATTTCGGGTAGGTTTGCACCGTGTCGCTTTGTGTGGACATTCTTGGTGCCATTCTGAATACGTTTGACGTACCGCATAGGATCAGATTCATGGAAATTGTGCCAATTTCGCTCGTTCGGTGGGTGCGATCATTCGTTAGGAGTCCCCCCAGTCACTTGCTAAGTAGTGATATTGGGATATATCATTTTGATGATATTAGGGCTTTTTTGTTCTGCGAGCAATTTTTGCATTTCATTTGCAACGGTTTTTGACCATGCTCAATGCATGTTCAGTTGCTCTTTGTCTGTTATCAATCTCATAATTGTGTGATAACTGATGATTATTAACTTCACGTTATATCTCCGTCACGACGCTCATGGCGTGCATGAGGAGTTCCGTCATTTCGAGGCGGTTTATATTGCGGTCATGACACTCGGTGGCGCGCATGAAGAGTTTAGCCACTTTGGGGCGATTTGTACTTTCAGCCACTTTGGGGCGATTTATTCTTTCAGCCACTTGGGGAGATTTGTTCTTTCAGCCACTTGGGGTGATTTGTTCTTTCAGCCACTTGGGGCGATTTGTTCTTTCAGCCACTTGGGGCGATTTGATCTTTCAGCCACTTGGGGCGATTTGTTCTTTCAGCCACTTGGGGCGATTTGATCTTTCAGCCACTTGGGGCGATTTGTTCTTTCAGCCACTTGGGGCGATTTGATCTTTCAGGGCGATTTTTCGTTCTTCTCGTTTTTGTTCTATCGCTGAACTCCTTGGTTCCTCATTTGGGAATTTTAGCATCATTTCTATAAGACTCCACCTGTGCCGTTCACGTAGATAGATACATTTAATAATTTGGAAAAGGTTGGGCTCAATTACTTACCGAGGGGTTTATGTTTCCCAATCTTTGCACGGGACTCAACCCTTCGCATGTCATACATTTTGTTAGCTCCTGGTCGCAATTATTTCTACTCATTTGCATAATAACGCCTAAGATGTTGCACATTCCAAGGTCGCTTGTATGATCTTGAAGGGCCCCTCCATATTGGTTCGAATTTTTCAATGTGCTGTTTTGTTGATACACTTCTGAGTACTAGATCTCCTACCTCAAAATTTCATAATTGGACTCTGTTATCGTAACTTTTAGCATTTGCTGCTTTGAAAGCTGCAATGCGTTGGTACGCATCTTCCCTTATTGTGCCTATCATGTCTAGATCCATCTGACGTAAGCGGACTGATTGTTCGGGATCATAGTTGTGAATATTGCGTGTTGGCATTCCCATTCCGTCAGGTAGAACAGCCTCAGTGCCGTAAACAATGAACGAAAAGTGTTTTGCCCGTCAATGTTCTCGTGGTTGTTCTACACGCCAATAATATTCCTTGGAACTCCTCTTGTGAGGTTTTTCTTGTGCCTTTCATCCTCTTCTCGAGGTAATTCTTCGATGTCTTGTTATTGGGTTCCATCTATATGTAGTATACATGTGATGATGGCCCTGCTGGTTCCTGCTTGGTCTGATAATCAATGCAACACGACGTTCGATACCACCTTAGGGTAAGACAAATCATGACACTATTCGGGGTGTCGTCGTTTGTCCGTGCAGGATTGGAATTGAAGAATCCATAATCATTCTCTGATAATGTTAGTTTTCTTGGTTGAATTGCGGATTTGTTTATTGCTCTTAGCACCACTCAGTGTTTGCTTGGGACTGAGTTCCATCTTATCAACTCCGTAGTTGTTTCTCGATCTCGATACAGCTACTGGGACTCTTCGCGGTTCTTTCCTCATTGGTTCATTCCCTTTCTTTGCCATTTTACCTAAACAGACTCTTAAGCGTAAGCGAAATGGTGTTCCCACAGACGGCGCCAATATTTTGGTCTTATTTCGTCTAGGTTACAATACACCGAGAAATCGATACAGTGGGGCCTGACTTAACCAAAATAATGCTATCCTATTACAGTGAATAGACTAGCTTGGTCCGGAACACCTATTACACATAGATAAATATAAGGTTACAGGAAGTAATCCCTAAATGGCCAAGTTGAGGGAACAGTCGAATGTGAGAGATTTGTTACTCTTTGATTGTTGACTTGCGGGCGTTAGGTTCTTATGATATCGGACTGAACTTGGGAACTTGCCAAGCTGCCTACGTATCCCATTAAGGGAATCAAGCCGAACGTAGTTCAATTGTCTCTTTTGAGCTGCCTCTCTATGGTCGACCCTTGATAGGGCTGTTTGGTTCATTTGGTTCAGCATTGGAGCGACTGCACGGTTTCGATCATATCTCTTTGTAGGATGATCAAAACCTCATTCCGCTTCTTGATTCGGAACCCTGACTCACGTAGCTTTCTGGGAATATAAGGCATCGAATAGGGGCATCGAATAGGCGCATCGAATAGGTGCATCGAATAGGGGCATCGAATTGGGGCGCATCGAATAGGCGCATCGAATAGGCGCATCGAATTGGGACGCATCGAATTGGGGCGCATCGAATTGGGACGCATCGAATTGGGGCGCATCGAATGGGGACGCATCGAATTGGGACGCATCGAATTGGGACGCATCGAATTGACTTGGATTCGATGCGTGGCATCTCCGTCGGTCCCCTCTACTCTTGAGGAGTGAAGGGGTATATATAGGCATGATTAGAGGGGCTTAAAGGTCATTTTAGGACCGCATCGAATTGTACAAATTCGATGCGCTCAGGACACATCGAATTGTGCAAATTCGATGTGCTCTGCGCAGCTTTACTATTTTGACCATAACTTTCTCTCTGGACCTCCAAATCGCATTCCGCTTGTTGCGTTGCGACCTAGACTCGTGTGGCTTTCCAATGACATATTACTCAATGTCTAATTAGCTATATAGGTATTATGGTGATTCAAATACGGCTAAGGTAGCTTTACCTTTAAGCCTTCTCGACATTCATTGGTCAGTTTCGCGCCTACGCGGCTTTTCTCTGACATGACACATTATACCATATCAAGCCCTCTGCAGGAACTTAGAATCTTAATGCAGCTGCTGGAAGAGGAAGGATCTTTAAATTTTTTGATACTTTTCGAACAGAAGGGTAGATATTCGAAAGAGTCACCATGGCTTGTCCTGCTTCTCCTAGGAAAGAAGATTCCGACAGGCGAATTGGTGTCGGAAGGATTACGCCAGAAGCGCCTAAATTCGGGTTTTGAGATGAGAGAGTACCAGTGCTTTGACACAGTTTTGAAGTGGAAAAGGGAACTTGGTGGGAGGCGAATCAAAATCTCAATTAGGAGATCATCAATGGAAGCTACGATCTCCGCTGCTTTTTCCGACTTCCGGATTTTCGTCTTCATCGTGCCCTGTTCTTTGTTTCTTTCAATCCTACTAACCAGGTATTGCATGCAATTGTACGTACTTTTAGGAATCTATTATTATTATTGCGTTAAAGTTGGTCCTTATTTATAACTCAAGGGCCGCACTTACCCTCTCACGTTAGGATATATTAGGAATCTCAAGGGCTCGTTTGTTTGAACATACCATATATAGATTGAGGGCGATTGGATTAGTTTAGCTTCAGTTGAGTTAGAATGAGATATTTCTTAGGACCTGCGCAGGCGTAACATCGGTGGCGACTTTTATTTTTTTCGTTTAATAAAGGGATGTACACTTTTTATGACGGCTTCGTGGTAGATGGTTGTCACATGTAGGTCGCCCGGGTATTAAGGGGTTCTAACGCGAATAAAGCCTGATACGTACGCGTGACTTATCGCCAAATGGGTGACCAGTTGAGAACCGGGCTTCCGTCTTCTGATGAGATCCTCCTCGTACTACAAAAACCTTATAAGTTTGTTCGCTTTTGTTAGTATCATAAAAAATGTACAAAAAACAATTATAAAATAAAATTCTAATTATTAGTAATTGAAATATATATATATATATATATATAATTAAGATAAGTAAATACTTGTACAACTAAAATCTATTTCTTTCGTTTTTTGTTATTTTATTAATAAAGAAAACACAAGTATTTTTCTATGGATTGAAAAATATTAAGTTTAGCTAACTGAAACTATATAAATAAGTTTTAATACTTGAAAAGATATATTACAAAGTTAAAGGTTTTTTTTCATTTTTATTTCATTAATTAGTTAAAGGTGTTGCTGTGTAACTGAGAGGTCACGGGTTCAAGTCCTGGGAGCGGCCTCTTGTCAAATTTGACAGGGGAAGGCTTGCCCCTTATACACCCTTGTGGTGGGACCCTTCTCCGGACCCTCGCATTGCGGGGATGCTTTCGTGCACCGGATTGCCCTTTTTTTTAGTGAAAAAATATTCTAAGTTTTTTATGAATTTAAAAGGTTAAGCTATTTTAAAATGATAAATTGAAGAAAATTGTGGGCTTTATATTTAACTTAATCTCATATAAATTATTAAAGTATAATTAATTTTTTATCCCTCTAAAAAAAGGTCAAAGACTAAAATGGATATAAGGGGGTGCAAAGTGATAATTAACTCCAATTCCAGAGTGCAAATGTGTTTAATTTTTGAGAAAACATGTTAATTTGGGAGTGCAAAGTGATTTTTAACCCCAAGTGAACCAAGTTTTGAAACTGCCCCGACATGTATATATTGAGACATTGAAGTAGACATGGCACTGGATAGGGTTTTACCCCACCCTTACCCTGAAAATGAGCTCAGGGTCTAGACCCTTACGCTGAAATCAAGGTAAGGGACAAGACCCAGACCCTACCCTGTAACTTTTGAAACTCGATTTTTTGTAAGGGTAGGGTCTGGGTTTTGACCCTCACTATAAAAAGTTCATTAAAAATCACCTTAAACGTTGTATTTTTTCCTTAAAATATTTTTTTGAATGTGACGAGATTTGCTATCGACGAAAAAAATAAAAAAAAATTGACGCGACCGAAATTTATTAACGGGTCTAATAATAGGGTAGGGAAATGACCCTACCCATTTAACTGGGTAGGATCTGGGTCCCGAAAACAGGGTCTGCTGACCCTACCCATTTAACAATGATTGAAGCAAAGCCTCTTGGCTTACCTCCTGAGCGAATGCCAGTCGCCTTACTGAATTCCTCCAACTGAGTAGAATGCTTCGCGTAAAACACCTCCATCGTTTCCTATGCTAGACAAGAGACTCCTCCATTGACATTTATCCTTCTTTTGCCTTTGTGCGTTCAGGGATCACCAGCCTCTCCAACTCCACCAATTTAGCCTCGGCAGCTTCAAGCTCGGACTCTAGGAACTGTTAAATACCAGTTAAGTCCTCCTCCAACCGAGTAGCTCTACTCGCATGCAGCTCCTTCATTTATTATTTTTCTTTTATAATAGTCCTTTATTAACCTTTTTCCCTCTACAAGGGATGTTCAGAGGCTGCCAGCCTCTTCGACTCCCCCAATTGAGCCTTGGCTCACTTAGCCACCTGTTATTTTGCGCCACCGCGAGCACTGTCATGATCCCTCTATTCAGGGGGGTATACCTATAAGGTGATTTGTCTATGCCTTTTCCCCATCATCCCTTTCCTTGTGTTCTGTTCTGCAATTGATGTGGATTCTGCTTTTTAGCCATCATATTATCCTGATAAACAGTATCATACGCCAGTGCGTTGATCTAGTCAATTGTCGGGGATCTGAGTTTCCGCCGCAACTCTCTTGTGCCTTGTCGCGTTGAACAAAATGAGAACCACTTGGTCGCCCTTTGGCTCATCAACCTTGACTAGTTCCTCGTTGAACCTTTTTCTTTCATCATTTCTTGCTTTCTTCCGAGTATCTAGTGGTCGGCTATTCTTGTTTTCACTTAAATAGTCTCGCAGATATCCCAAGTCTAGCAAGCGATGTATTTCTTTCTTTAGGGTGGTACAGTTGTCGGTACTGTGTCCATAAGCTTTATGATATTTGCAGAATTTACCCGTATCTTTCTTCTTGTACGGTTGTCGGACAGGCAAAGGCCAAGCGAAATCCTTATGCCCTTTCTTTACGTTAAGTACCTCTGCTGAGGTGATGGTTAACGTTGGTAACGACACTGGTTGGAGGTGCCTTTTCACCATTTCAGGATTATCCCTCTGTTGCGATGGCATCTTGTCCTCTTTTTCTTCCCCTTATTACCCATATCGACATTTTCTACTTTTGTCTTAGAATTTTCGGCTTCTTCCATGAGGATGTAAGTTTCAGCCTTTTGTATGAGCTCATTCATGTCCCTCGCTCTATTTTCGATCAAATATTGGAAAAAGTTTACAGATCTCAAGCTTTCTACAAGGACATCCGTTGTCATGGATGGTTCTACGTAGGGGACATCTCGGGCTTCGTCGGAAAAGTGCTTCATGAAGTCTCTGAGAGACTCATCCTTTTGCTATTTGATGGTGAATAGATGGCAGATTTCGGGTATCGCCTATTGCACACAAATTATCAGACAAATAGACAAGCTAACTGGGCGAAGCTAGAGATTGTACCCGGGGGTATTTGTGTGAACCACGACTGTGCTCTTCCAGTCAAAGTGGTACGGAATACTCTGCAAAGAGCATAGTCGGGAGCGAACGCTAAGTATATAGTAGCTATGTACTGGTTGATATGATCTTGGGGATCTTTTTCGTCTTTTTCCAATTGGAATACGAGGGCAAATTGGCTAGTCTTGCATTAATCGGTATTATGGCATGCGATATTTTGGGAATAAAAGGAGATCCGTGATATACGGGTTCATCTCCATGAGTAATGGTTCTTCTTCCTATCATGCATTTTTGGCCTTAAATGGTTGTTTATGTCCCACAAGGTCGGGTCACTTGTGGGTTGATTGAACAAATTTTAGATATATCTTTGGGGAATTTCCTCCATTCGTCCCATCATTGGGTTCTGCATCCCTCCGTGATACCTTCCATTCTCATATGGGTAAGCCGGAGCCTGTCGGGGTGGCACACGTAAGAGGGTTTGAGTCATTGGAGATCCTTGCTCTTTTACATGATATCTCCCTTCATAGGGTTGTATTGGTTGCGGTTCTCGTAATCTTTCCTCTACTTGAGGTGTTCTTCTTAGGGCTGCTTCCATTAAATCTTCGAATACCGTCCTCGGGATGTTGATATAATCGGCATTGGGCACGGGCTGGGGAACAACAGGGGGTGTCACTGTTTGTCCCCTGACCGACCGTTCTTCATTGTTTTCTTGGCTTCGACGTTCTAAGTCAACGAATTCTTCCATTACGCTTAGTATTTATTAAGTGAATCTCTCAGCTTCTTTTTATTGTGGGACGTGACTCAAAGGTAGCTTTTTTTTATTGAGTTCCCACAGACGGCGCTATTTTTTTAACACATGAATATGTTAATATGTAATAAGTATCATGGAACGCCCTGAACATCACTTATTAGGAATTTGAGAGATCCTTAGTTGATGTGATGTTTATACAGAGATAATATATCTTCTTTTTTGTGTAAGGGATTTTCTTATTCTTTTTCTACCTGCCTTTCTTGGCTTGATGGAAGGGATATTTATAGGTCTACAAGGGGATACAGGTGTCACTTTGCATGTTTTGTGAAAAGACACTCGTCAATTCTGTATGATGATGCGTCTTCTATTATGGTGACATCTAGCTTTATCCAGTTGTATATGAACAGCTGTCCGATCTTCTTACTAACTTAGCTAACACAGCGTCGAAGGATTGCTTCCTTTCTTGCGAGTAAGTTAAAGTCATCGTGAATTCCCATAATCATCGGGAATAATTTTTCCATCATAGCGTTTGCCATCGTAGCATTTTTCCATCGGGTTGGAACTAGCTAGAGTATCGTCGATCAGTTATCTGGGTATCGTAGAGTCATCTAAGATTCGTAGTGCCTCGTGGATCGGATAATATGTGAGTTAAAAACCCTGTTTTTGAATTTCTACATTTCGGGACATTTAAGTCCCTTGGTATTAAAATCCGGTAGTCTCATCATAGTTCTGTCACATGGGCACCCCATTTCAAGTTCGAGTATATGAAGGAGATGGTGTTGGATGACCATGTGTTCTTATCGATGCTTTGAGTAGAATTTGAGATGTTGTACAAGCACTATAACAGAATGTACGACGCAACTCTTTCAACATCGACATGCCCTCATCCGAAACCCGTTAACGAGAAGAATAAGAACACGAGACACTTGCCATTTGTCATGTAAGTGATTTACTATTTGTTTAATCATTTAAATTGTAATCTTAACTTAATGTCAACTTATTAAATTTCATAACCGTTTATAATTAAAATGCAATTCTATTTTGTAGTAAGAGGACGCAAAATCGGGCTAAACCGAAGAGTGAGTTCAAAAGATACTTCGACAATGCCAATGACGATGATGAATTATGTGACATAGACGATGAATTCGACATTTTGGCATGGTGGAAGGTAAACTCGTTAAGGTTTCTGGTCTTGAGTAAAATGGCTCGGGATGTATTGGCTATTCCCGTTTCTACCGTTATGTCGGAGTCTGCGTTCACCACAGGAGGGCGCATTCAAGATCGATTTAGGAGCTCATTGAGTCCTCAAGTGGTACAAGCCGTTATTTATGCCCAAGATTGGCTACGCAACGAAAGCGGTCATTCCGAGCATCTTGACATAGAAGAGTCAATTTTGGAGTTGGAGAGTTGCGAAGCAGGTATTTGTAAAGTGAAATTAGTTCTATGTCGCATTCTTAATATTAATATCGATATTGATCTTCACTTATTTTTTTTTTGCTTTTGGCATTTTGTAGCATTTGCACGAATGGGGCTCGATGCATCCTACCTTCAAGCATACTATAAGTTGTCAAGTCAAGTGGAGGCATTTTGTAGCGTTTGAACTTTGAACTATCTCTTGTTATTTGAAATGTGGATTTGTGGTATTTGACTATTTGTAATTTGAAAGTGCAGGTATTCTGTCAATGTTAGTGTAACATTGAGAAGTAAATGTTAGAGTAACATTGCTGGAGCATAATCCGATTTACAATCTTGATTATATTCTTTATTATTGTTTTGCCTTATTCATTTAACTAACTGAGTTCCACAGTTGTAATTGTCTTTGATTATTATTCAGGAAATAAACTTGTCATAGGTTGGACGCTCAAGTTTCCAAGAAGGAAAGTTTCCTTAATTACGCAAACCACTCTACAAGGAAAGATGACTTCGAGTGGAACTAGGAATGCTTTCCAAGATCAAGGCATGATTTGAAGAAGGAGTCTTTCCTTAGTTAGATCACTAACGAAGGAACTATTATTCAAGAAGGACTTCGAGAACAAGAAAAAGGAGTTCGAGAAGGAAATAAGGAGAATTATCAACCGTGTACAAAACACCTTGAAGTCCAAGATCAAGAACCTATATATAGGTGTGAAGTACATCAAGACAAACACGAGACAAGAGCCAATCAATCCGAGAGATTAATTTACAGTTGTTGAGTGTTGTCTTGCTTTAGCAAAGTTTGTGAGTTGTTAGAATAGATATAAGAGTGAGGAGCTTTTAGAGATAGTCGAAGCAATTCTTGTGTGCTTTGCTTAGTTCAATCAATTTAAGAGTGAGGAGCTTGAGAATTGAGAGAACGGTCTTTGTTAAAACCTTTACGGGTTATTTTGCCTACGACTCGAAAGTTAATATAATTCTATATTCACTTCTTAAACTTGGTGTTTGTTTATTCCGCTGCACTATTATTTTGGTATGTTGTTAAAGTAACATCGCTGAGGTAACAACGTACAAATCTGATGTTACCACTCCAGTGTTAAGTTAACAACAACAACGTATCAACCCGATCCACAATTACAATTAGTATCAGACCCAAGCACCAATTTCACCGGTGTTTGGCGTTGATACAACAAGATGGACAACTCCAACCCCAATACAAGCAGGTTGCCTGTATTGGAGGGTCCCAACAACTATGCCTACTGGAAGATCAGACTCAGAGTCCACATCAAATCCATCGACGTAAGAGCTTGGGACGCAGTACTAGAAGGTTGCACCATCCCCTACTTGCCAAGAGATGGAGATGTTGATCTGGTACCTAAGCCAAGAGGACAATGGACAGCCAACGAAATTGCTCTCTACAACTTCAGTGAAAAGGCTCTCAATGCTATTTTTAGCTAGGTAGGTAATCATATGTTCAAACTTATTCAAACTTGTTCTACTGCTAAAACTGCATGGGAAGTTCTTGAATTACATTGTGAGGGTGATGTGGATGTGAGGGACTCTAAATATAGAAAACTTTTGAGAGACTTTGAGAAGATAGAGATGGGTGAGGATGAAAGCATTGATAGTTATTTTGAAAAACTTCTAGATATTGCTAATTAGTGTAAAAACTTAGGTTTTATCATCCCAAATCAAACCATGGTCTATAAAGCTTTTAGAACATTATCTTCAAAGTTTACTGTCAAAAGAATTTCTATGAATGAGTCTAGAGATCTTGCCAACATGGACTTTCAAACATTGATGAACACTCTAAAATAATTTGAACTAGAATTCCTAAGAAAGTCCAGTAAACAACTTGCTTTAGCCTTACTAGGTACTAGCTCAGATTCTACAGGGAGTGATGAGAATGAATATGAGTTGATCTCTTCTAACTATGGTAACATTACTAGGAAGTTTAGTAAATTGGGTTACAACAATAAAAATAAAGAAAAACAACCCAGTAATGCTGCCCTTGGTTATAAGAAACTGCCCCCAAAGTTTGTGAAGTACATGGCATCTAAGAGCACGCCTCAAGATACTGAGAAATTGAAAGATGTCCAGTGCTATGAATGTAAGGGGTATGGTCACTTTAAACATGAATGTGCTAACACCCTCATAACAAGATGGAATTCTCATTGGGTTTGTGTAGATGACTTCAATGAAGCTGACTTCGAATCTGGAACAAGTGCCGATGAACAATCAGAGGAAATCAACACTACTGCACTGTGCACTCGGATCACCTGGTCAGAAGAAGACTTTAGAAACTGCCAAAGTTCCCAATGTTACTCTAACATTGGAGAACCAACAACAAAACCGGAAATCTTTTCTAGAGACTGGAACAACCATGATACACAGGTTATCTATGATATGCTCTCTGATTCTGATGATACTAACTTTGATTGTTTTCATGGCACAATTGATCTAGAAGAGGAGTACTTCAATGAAGAAGAAATGTCCCAGGAGGAAATTCTAGATGATCTACATACAACCTTTCTCATACTTGAGAGAGAGAATGTCAAACTCCTGAAGAGTAACAAAGCACTGATACATGACATTGAATGTTTGAAGAACATGCTGAGACTCTATGAGAGAGACCTTGACAAAGCTGAAGCTGAATTGAAATAGGCAAAGGAGAAACTCAAAAAGAATTCACAGATCATAGCCAAATTGAATGGAGGTACTTCTAAACTTGATGAGGTACTGAACATGAGTAACTCAGGTACATGTGGTCTGGGATTTGTTAAGAAACCTTCCTCTTCTAATGTTAATTCTGCCTATTTAACTACAAGCTTTGTTAAAGAATCTGATAATATAAGTTCTGGAACCATTAACACTGTAAAAAGTAAACCTACTTTTATCTGCCAGTACTGTTTTTAACCAGGCCACATTAAACCATTCTGTAGAAAAATCATAAAAGAATGTGGTAAGAAAACAGCCTCTGTGTCCAATGTTAAAACTTCAATAGGTTCTGATGTTAGACTAACATTAGGTGCAGGACAAAAAAGTAGGACTTGGATAGAAAAAGCTAAAACCCCTAAGATTAAAGTTGTATGCAATTTTGTTTTCTCTCTTGTGTACTCTAACCTTTCAGCTAAGTGGTACTTCGATAGTGGATGCTCAAGACACATGACAGGCAGCAAAGAGAATGTTAAGCAAAATGATACCTTTGAGTGCTGGAACAGTGACCTATGGAGGAGGCACCAAAGGAAAGATCATTGGCAAGGGGACACTGGATGTTGATGGATTCCCACCCTTGAAGGATGTTTTGTTGGTAGATGGGTTAAAGGCAAATCTAATCAGTATCAGTCAGCTGTGTGATGATGACTTACTGGTTACATTTGACAAGGTATCTTGTGATGTTTATGATAGTGACAATGTTCTTGTGATGACAGGTACTAGATCCAAAGATAACTGCTACCTAGCCTAGGAGGAAGCGGGATGTTTCCATGCCAAGATAGATGAGGCTTCTATATGGCATATGAAACTTGGACATGTTCACTACAGAAACCTTGAGAAATTACAGAAAGATGATGCTGTAAGAGGCTTACCAAAGCTGTCTTGTCCAAGTAAGCTTGTGTGAGGTGATTGCCTCAAGGGTAAGCAAACCAGAGAAGTTCATACACCCCTACATGTATAGAATGCTAACCATAGATCTAGTAGGTGTTTTGAATTGCTGCACATGGACTTAATGGGTGCAATTGAGGTAAGTAGTCTCGGTGGGAAGAGATATGCCTTTGTGATTGTCGGTGACTTTTCTAGATACACTTGGGTAAAATTTCTTAAAGAAAAGTCAGAAGCTTTTGATCAGTTCAAAATTCTTTGTGCTAGTATTAAAAACTTGTATGGCTCCACTGTGACTAAGATTACGTCTGATCATGGTAAAGAATTTGAAAATGCTAGTTTTGATAACTACTGCAATACTAAAGGTATTTTCCATGAATATTCAGCTCCTAAGACTCCTCAGCAGAATGGGATTGCTGAGAGGAAGAACAGGACTCTTCAAGAGATGGCCAGAGTTATGCTCAATGCTAAAGATTTATCCAAAAGACTCTGGGCTGAAGCTTTAAATACTGCTTGTCACATTAGTAACATGGTGTATCTTAGACCTGGAACTAACATGACTCCTTATGAACTCTTGAAGGGTGTAAAACCAAATGTTGCATATTTCCATGAATTTGGATGTGATTGTTACATGCTTAATGACAAGGATTATCTGAGTAAATTTGATTCTAAAAGTGAAAAATGCATCTTTGTAGGATACCCAGCCAATAGTACTTCCTTTAGAGTCTACAATCTTAGATTGAAGATAATTCAGGAATCCGTGAATGTTGTGTTTGATGATTTCACTCTTGATACAGGTACTGATGACATCTTAGTTTCAAATGTTGAACAAACAGTGGAAACCGAGAATGTTACTCATGACAATGTTACACCAACATTGGAACTGGAAGCTGGAAACAGTGAACAGGAGTCAGGGAACGATGTTAGACTAACACCAGCAAGATCTGATGTTAGACTAACATAAGAGGATTCTGACTCAGAACATGAAGTTGCTTCTGAACCTAAAAGAGATCCCCCAGCTAGGATTCAGAAAGACCATCCAGCATCCCAGGTAATAGGTCAACTCACTGAACGGGTAAGGACACGCAACAGAAAAAGACTTGACTATAGAGATATGGTAAAATTGTGTGTTTGTATGAACTTCATTTGTACTGTTGATAATGCCTCTTGTTTTGTCTCCACCATAGAACCTAAGAATGTGAATGAAGCTCTTCTTGATAACTTTTGGATTAATGCCATGCAGGATGAACTATTATAGTTTACTAAGAACAATGTCTGGATACTTGTACCTAGACCACCTAATGTTAATGTAATAGGGACAAAGTGGATATTTAAAAACAAGAGTAATGAGGAAGGGGTCATAGTTAGAAACAAAGCTAGACTAGTTGCTCAGGGGTACACTCAAGTTGAAGGTATAGATTTTGATGAGACATTTGCTCCAGTTGCTAGGATTGAATCTATTAGGTTACTTTTAGCCATATCATGCAGTCTTAAGATCAAACTATACCAAATGGATGTTAAGGGTGCGTTTCTGAATGGGCTGATTGACAAGGAAGTATATGTTGAACAGCCTAAGGGATTCACAGATCCTAAGTACCCCAACCATGTGTACAAGCTTGAAAAGGCACTGCATGGGCTTACACAAGCACCTAGAGCATGGTATGAAAGGCTTACAAAATTCCTATTAAGTCTTGGCTTTGTTAGAGGTGAAGGAGATAGAACATTGTTTGTCTTGAAGAAAGATTCTCATGTCTGTATAGCTCAAATATATGTATATGATATTGTTTTTGGCTCTACTAACAATTCTATTCTAGAAAAATTTGTTGAATCAATGACAGGGCAGTTTGAGATGAGTATGATGGGAGAATTAACTTTCTTTCTTGGTCTTCAAGTAAAACAAACAGGTAATGGGATTTTCCTAAGCCAGGAAAAGTATGCAAAGAATTTGGTGAAAATGTTTGAATTGGCAGATTCAAAGCCTTGCAAGACTCCCATGTCTTCATCAGTGAAGATTTCCAGGGATGTTAATGGTGCCAATGTTGATCCAACATTGTGCCGTTCAATGATAGGAAGCTTACTCTACTTGTCTGCTTCAAGGCCTGATATAATGTTCTCTGTTTGTGTCTGTGCTAGGTACCATGCATGTCCAAAGCAGTCACATCTGATTGTTGTGAAGAGAATCCTTAGATATATGGTATTCCTATGACACTAACACAAATCTTGTAGGTTTCAGTGACTCAGACTGGCAGGTGACACTGATGACAGAAAGTCTACAAGTGGAGGATGTTTTTATCTGGGGAACAACTTGGTCTCATGGTACAGTAGAAAGCAAAACTGTGTGTCACTCTCCACTGCTGAATCTGAATACATAGCAGCAGGCAGCTATGTCACCCAGTTGGTATGGCATAAACACATGCTACTGGATTATGGGTTAGACAGTGATACCTTACTTATGTTCTGTGATAATCTTAGTGCTATAAGCATCTCTAAGAACCCTGTGCAACATTCTAGACCTGAACATATTGACATAAGGCATCACTTTCTAAGAAAAATGGTAGAAGATAAGCTCATTGACATTGAACACATTGAAACTAACAATCAGCTTGCTGATATGTTCACTAAACCCTTAGATTCTGAGAGGTTCTTCAGTTTGAGGAATTCTCTTGGCATGTGCCTTGTCTAGGGATGTTAGTATACCAGTGTTGACATAACACCACTGTCTAGCACTGGTTATTGGTTGTGGTGTAGCTGTAATTCTTTTATGTTTCCTTTCTGCATTCTTCTTTCTTGCATCTTACCTCTTTGTTAGAGCTTATGTGGGATGTGTGGTTAATCTGTGCAAATAGCTGAATTGACTGGTGGACAGGTACATTTCAAGAGTTTTGTAAAATGATAACTCTGTTGTTAGTCTGTGAATGTTAACCGAACATCTGGGAGAAGCTGGGGTACACAAAGCTCACTACTCTGATGTTATTCAGTTGTGACTTATCCATGTTAGGTTAGACAAAGCATGAAGAGAAGTTGGGGTACATGATGTTCAGAGCTTGATTGTCATTCAGTTGTGCTTATTTTTGTGTTTTTGTCTGTGGCCAAGGTTATGCATGATAGTGATCCTTACTACTTGGGTGCTTTGAGGTTTCCACTGCTTGTATTCAGTAGCATTGTTCACTTGGTATTTCCCTTGTAAACAGGTTGGTAAATAGGTATGCATGAGAAGTTGGGGTGAAGAAGTATATGATAAATGCATTGTCTTTATTCAGTTCCTTCGTATGTGCCCAATCTGTGGCTGATGGTTAAGTTGCTGGGGTGTGTGGAGTCTTGTGCTGCCCATATTCAGTGATGAAACTGTCCTTTTACATTCACTAGTTTTTGTTAAAAAGAGTTCGTGATCATAAATAGAGGGGAAAACGGGGATACTAGACCCAACCTATTCGCGCTTTTGCGATGTTGTACCCAACCTTTGATTTTTGACCCCGCTGTACCCAACCTTTCATTTTTAAAACATGTTGTACCTAGACTAATTTTCCGGCCAAAATTGGGAATTTGTAGGGGTAAAATCGGTACTACACTAAAAAATTAAAAAAATTAAAAAAAATAAGAAAAAACAAAAAAAAGACAACCCCACCTCCTTCCCCGTCGCCCCCCCCCCCCCCACCCCAACCCACCCCCCCCCCCCCACCCCGCCGATTTGCCACGGCTGCAAATCGCGGTCATCACCGCGATTTGCAGCGGTGTTGCTGCAAATCGGCGGGGTGGGGGGCGACGGGGAAGGAGGGGGGGTGGCCTTTTTTTTGTTTTTTCTTATTTTTTATTATTGTTTTTAATTTTTATTATAAATAAATAAAATGACTATTTTGCCCTCGTGCAAATCGGATTGCTGATGTCACAAGATCAGAATATGACGTTTTTTGGCCGTAAAGTTAGTTTGGGTACAACATGTTTTAAAAATGAAAGGTTGGGTACAGCGGGGTCAAAAATCAAAGGTTGGGTACAACATCGCAAAAGCGCGAATAGGTTGGGTCTAGTATCCCCGTTTTCCCTAAATAAAGATAAATTGATTTGTCCTGATCCCAGTCAGTAATGTTGTTTGTACTTGGTTACCATCTCCCAATGTTGATCTAACATAGTTGCATTCTTTCTCGTTCTGCATTTGTTTTTCCTTGGTCGGTTTGGGCTTATGGGGAGTAGTAATCCTAGGAATCATGTGTTGAGGCATACTTTGTGGGTGACTCACTGCAGGTAAAACACTGTTTTGTGATCTTCTATGTTATGGGAACATCTTTTCCCTGGATATGTATATCCACTCTGTGTTTTTTCTGTTTGATGTGTTACTTACTCATACTGATGATCTGAATTTGTGTCTTTGTACTTGGGTGAGGGTTCAGATTAGTACAGGAATATCTCACGCTCTCACATGATGTTGCCTTGGATGAAGCCCTTCACCTACGACTTCCTTCCCCGATGCTAACTTACCAATGTTAGTTCAACATTGAAACATTGTAACTTATAAGTTTTCAGGTTTGGAGACCGCTAAGGTTACGTGTTAATCCAACACTGACACGTGGTAAGGTGAACATGGGTATGATCGTGTGACAGTGGTCCGATTATGTTGGTAACATGTTACAACACCGCTATCTCTATTCTTCAGCTGATTAATTGTATAATTTGCCCTAATCTCTTCTCACTGTTTACGCGCTCAATTTTTTTTGCAAAATCAACTCTCTCTGCAAATCAAGTTTCTATTTTTCTTCTCTAAATCACTCTAACAATGGCTCGCAAGTCTTCCATTGACACTCTTGCAGCTGCTGCTGAGCAGATGGAGCAACCACGTCGCCGTAGCACCAGACGTGCAACCGCTGAAGTCGTCGCCGCCGCCGCACCAAAGAGGAAATCCACATATCAATGGCGTAAAGGCAAGAAAGCCTCTAAGGGTGATGTTGATTCAACTCAAAAACTCCTGAGCAAACCTCCACTCCCGCCAACCCTGAAAACGAGTTAATGATGGCTAACCCTACTCTGGATATACCTGCTACTACTGTTGTTGGTATTGAGGGGGAGAAAGAGGCCCATGTTGGTGCTGTGGGTGAGTCTGAGGTTGTGCATGATGTCCCTGAGGGTAATGTTAGGGATAAATCTGTGGTTGTTGCTGAGGAAGTGGTTGAGCCTGCTGAGGCTGATCTTGCTGAGCAGGTTACTGCTGATGAGATGGAGACTCTTCTTGAGGAAGATGATCAGGTTGATGAGACTGTGGTTGAGGAGGTTACTACTGAGGGTAACCAAGATGTTGATGATGGGGGTGACATTCAACCTGAAGAGGTTGAGAGAGAAGAAGAAGAGAGCCTGACTCTCTCTTCCTTAGCTACTGCTGCTAAGAAAAGAAAGGGGAAGCAGGTGGTTGTAGAAACTTATGAGTCTGAGTCAAAAGAAGAAAAAGAGGAGGAAGAGGATAAGGAGGAATAAGAAGATGAGGAAGTTGAGGAAGAAGACCAATTGGTAGGTGATGACCCTGCTGATGTTACTCTAACATCAGGCAGTGATGAGTACTTTGATGTGCTTGAGGAGGAGTACCCCAAGAAGCCTTATTCAGGCTTTTATGTGTCTGTTGAGGCAGAAGAACAGTGGGAGGCTTATCAAGCCATGATTATTCACATGGAGAGGAACATTGATGAGGAGATGTTCAAGGAAAATAGGTTGTTTGAGCTGCTTGAAGCTAGAGGAGTGTTGGGCTTTGTGATGAACCAATCATCATATGTCCCTAATGTGATCAGAGAGTTCTACATGAACCTCTCTCAGTGGGTGTGCCACCAGGACTCTCCCAAGTTTGGCAAAGCTTGGGTAAGGATGAATGTCTATGACATCAGCCCGTCTGTGATCAATAAAGCTTGGGAACTTCCTGATCCTGAGGAGACTGAGGATCCTAGCATGGATGAGGTGATCACTGACCTCACTGGTGGACTCACAAGGAAATGGAATGACAGTTTTCCAACTACAAGGCTGACATCCTTAAGTGATGTACTTCACAAGCTCTCTACCTACAACTGGCTGCCCTCTTCAAACACCACTGTTATGACTAAAGAATCTGCAAAGCTGGTGTACCAACTGAAGAATGGGCTGAGTATGAACATAGGGGAGAAGGTTTTGAGGCACATGAGGGAAGTCACAACCAAGGCAAAGGGAATCATTCCATATCCCTCTCTGATATCCAGCATTCTGGTGAAGCAAGGCTTCAAGACAAAGAAGACAGAAGGCTGGATCAAGAACAAGGCCAAGATGAGCATCACCAGGAGCTACTTCACCGTGGTCAGGATTCAAGATCTGCCATGGAATCCCAATGACGCAGCTAGTCCAAGCAGGAAGAAGAAGAAGAAGAAGAAGACTCACAAGTTTGCTGCTTCTTCAGTCCCTGTGGCTAGTGGTGACAGTTGTTCTGTCATTGCTGATGCTTTTGTGGAGGAGACCCTGGTGTGGCTTGACAAAGAGTATAAAGATACCCAAAAAGAGATAGCAGACAAGCAAGTGAGGTTGCAGGAGATAGACAGCCTCAGGAAGCATTTGAAGGATCTGCCTTCCTCACAAAAAGGGGGAGAATGATCAAATTTTCAATTTTCTGAGTTCTGTTAATTTTCTGTTAGTATGAACAATTCTATTTTCTTTGTTTTTTCCGTTTCATCAAGGAGTGTGTTCCTTGCTACTAAGTATGGTCTGTAATTAAGTACTTTTCTATCTTGTTGCTTATTGTTTCTGCTTATGCTCTTTGAACTTTGGTTACAAAGTACTAACTCTGTTTTGCAGGTGTCAACTGTTCTCTGATATTAAGTTAACAGTGAGATGTTCAATGTTAGAACATCTGTCTGGTTTCGATGTTAAGCTAACATTGACAAAGACAAATGTTATGACAACATTGAAAGTATCAATGTTAGAATAACATTGAGTTGGTCTCTTCTGATGTTCAGGGGGAGAGTACTTATTTTCCATTGTAATCTGATAGTAAAGTTTGTCTGAATAATTTGATCTGATTAGAACAGGTTCTTAGGTTTTGTGATTAAGGCAAAAATGGGGAGATTGAAAGTGCATGTATTCCGTCAATGTTAGTTTAACATTGAGAAGTCAATGTTAGAGTAACATTGCTGGAGCAGAATACGATTTACAATCTTGATTATATTCTTTATTATTGTTTTGCCTTATTCATTTAACTAACTGAGTTCCACAGTTGCAATTGTCTTTGATTATTATTTCGGAAACAAACTTGTCATAGGTTGGACGCTCAAGTTTCCAAGAAGGAAAGTTTCCTTAATTATGCAAACCACTCTACAAGGAAAGATGAGTTCGAGTGGAACTAGGAATGCTTTCCAAGATCAAGTCCTGATTTGAAGAAGGAGTCTTTCCTTAGTTAGATCACTAACGAAGGAACTATTATTCAAGAAGGACTGCGAAAACAAGGAAGAGGAGTTCGAGAAGGAAACAAGGAGAATTACCAACCATGTACAACACACATTGAAGTCCAAGATCAAGAACCTATATGTAGGTGTGAAGTACATCAAGACAAACACGAGACAAGAGCCAATCAATCCGAGAGATTAATTTACAGTTGTTGAGTGTTGTCTTGCTTTAGCAAAGTTTGTGAGTTGTTAGAATATATCTAACAACGAGAAGCTTTTAGAGATAGTCGAAGCAATTTTTGTGTGCTTTGCTTAGTTCAATCAATTTAAGAATGGGGAGCTTGAGAATTGAGAGAACGACCTTTGTTAAAACCTTTACGGGTTATTTTGCATACGGCTCAGAAGTTAATATAATTTTATATTCACTTCTTAAACTTGGTGTTTGTTTATTCCGCTGCACTATTATTTTGGTCTGTTGTTAAAGTAACATCGCTGAGTTAACAATGTACAAATCTGCTGTTAACACTCCAGTGTTAAGTTAACAACAACAACGTATCAACCCGATCCACAATTACATAATTGACTAATTTGAGCCGTGAAGCTTTGTTTTTGGTGATTTGTGTTAGTGTGGCGTTTTGATTTGATATTTTGTACTTGTGATCTGTGATTGCGAGCCGAATGGTGCTATTGTGATCTATTTTATATTGTAAACTGGTCATAAAAATAGGTGTCGAGTAGGAAACGAGACTAAAAATTGAAGGGAAAATAAGTGAAGGATGCATAAAAACAACTGTTCAAAAATTTCCCCACTTTTTTTGGCATTTATCCCCTGAAAAATGGAAGGATTCCCGCGGGGAATCCCTCCATGATGGGATCCCTTCTCCACGGGATCCCGATTCCACATGGATGGGAACGGGATCTGAAATCCCACACCCGTCCAGGCGGGATCCCGTTCCCAGTCCTATTGTCTTCGATGTATATCGGTAAAAGGGTTAACAATATTCATTTGGAGCGTGATGTGATGACATGTTTTAAGAAAATTGGGACGATTTTGCTTTTATAACACTGACCAAATATTATGAAAAGTTTCATAGTTTATAGGGGTGTACTTTTGAATCGAATCGATCAATAGTATTTGATTTCAATCCTGGCAAAACAAGAATCGAAATCAAATCAAATTGGACGCTCTTAAATCATTCGATTGTAAATTTATCCGATCCAATTTTGTTTTTTTTTTAAATTATTGTTTTATTTTTATAGATAAAAGCTATATAACATTTTTATTTGGATCTGAATTGAAGAAAACTTGAATTAAACATAGTTGTTTTATTAGTGTTATATCTAAACTAACCTGAATTAAATAAATAGTTAGTCTTTCATTCGTCTTATAGTATTTATTATTATTTATTAACTTAATTTAATATACTCTTATATATCTATTTAAATTTTACACATTAAGATGATTATTCGATTCAATCCGATTATTTACCCTTAAAATCGAGAATCAAATCGAAGATGGATTTATTTTGAAGACAAAAATCAGAAATTCGATCAAATATTCGGTCAAGTTCAAAAATCGAGCCATTCGATCAATCTAATTCATTGTCCACACCCCTAATATTTTATTACCATATTCCAATTTTATTGTTTCTATGGGGCTAAAATATGATGAAGAGAAATTCTTTGGATTCAAAAGTAATATTCTACCACAACATATCTACAAATACACTCAGACCAAACACGTGGACTTAAAATTCATTTTCCATTGACACGCTCAAACACATGGCGATAAAGAAATAGATAAATTGGCAAATAGTCCCCTGTGTTATTTTAATTGATAAAAACCCCATATGTTATTCTTAAATTAGTAAAAATCTCCCTACTACAATGAATTGGGAGATTACAATGAATTAATTCGCACTTACTAGATTGATCTCAAAATATAATTTCTATTGTATTTATTTGATACATATGTAACTAAAGATGTTTATGCATATTTTTGTTTATCTATTTTAAAGACAACATTGGATTTTAGATATGCAAAATTATAAGTACGGTACCTATTAGGTTTATTATAATTTTATACAATTCTAAAAAAATCTAACAGGGGGAGTTTTGCCAATTAAAATAATACGTGGTTATTTTCCAGTTAGAGATAACACAGGGGAAGATTTTGCTAATAGCTTATAAAAGAATGTACAACGATTTTATTCATTAAAGATAAATAAAAAATGAAAGAGGATAAAAGATAGACGAAGATGTTAATTGACGTAAAATAAAAATGAATAATGTCGAGATTAACTTTAATGGACGCAGATGTTAATTTATACTTTTGAAGTTCAAAAACTAAGATTAAATTATGAAAATCAATTAAAATGAAAAAAAAAAGTTAAAAACTAATAAGAGAAACTAGGAGGCTCAGATCTATAATTCGGGCAAAGAGGAACCGACCACGCCATGGCTGCAAAACCCACCGAGTCGCCCCGCCAAGATACGGGTCGAATTTTCCCCATACCCGAACCCATTTAGCTCAGACATAAAACAAACACATGCAAATCATCACAGCCCTCCGTTACTAATTCCGACATAGATTCTGCCCAAAAACAGCAGATAAGTTTATACTTTATATTGCGGTAAAAGATAAAGAAAAAGAGATGTAAGTACTGTACGTATATGCAGAGCAACTGATCACAGTCCCAGTCAAGTATTTACTGTTTTCCACAGATCAACAAGGGCTGTTGGTATATTTTTGATTGATTTGAAAATCATTGGCGAAGAGTGAGAGGCAACCACCCTTGAAATAAATCCCATCTCACTCTAAGCCTCATTTTTCACTACTCTGAGCTAAACAGGTAAATTATTGTTTCGTTAATGTCGAGAGTGGTGAATTTGTAGGTTTGTCACTTGTTACTTTGCCCATGGGAGAGCTGGTATTTACAAAGTTGACTGCCTTGGTGAGAGAATCTTGTGGGGCTATTCATCGTAATTTACACTGATTTTTTTTTCTTTTTCCTCTATTTCAATGTTATAGATTATAGATGAATCTTTTGTAATTAGTTTTCTTTGATGAAATGGAGTAAAAAGTTTTCACGATTTAATAATGACCTTTAAAATAGAAATTGATGTTAAAGTATTAATTAATGAATTTTCACGGAATCAAGGTTGGGTTAGAGAGGAAATTAACAATTTTGGTGTCATAACTTGGCTTATTTTCAACTTTGCTACATTAACTTGGCAGACCTCGATTTTGATCACGTAACTTGACACGTTGACTTAATTTTTGTCCCATGGCTATTCCTCTGCCAATTTCTGCCGTGAAAACCTACGTGGCGCTCGTTGACTCTCAACTTACCAGTTTTGACCCAATTTCTGACCCCCACCTACTAACATGTCATACTGAAATTAATAAAATATTAAATAAAAGGAAATACACCTACATCACTCTCATCCCACCGTTTTCGAAGATTTTCGAGGTCCGCAATATATTCTGTGATCGCTATTAAAGTAACATTTGCTCTGCAGTGTTAGTTTAACATTGTGTGTACAACGTATCAATCCCCAGGTCTACAATTTCACAATTGAATACTACCAAGAGGACATTATTTTTTAAAATGCTTCAAGTCTTGACCAACGTATTCATGTATATTTTGGTCTTATTTTGTATGGGTTACAAAGCACCGTAAACTGTTACAATGGGTCTTGAATGCGTGCTGAGAATGTCAGAGGACCGGGTATTTATAGACCCCCTCTTGCGGGCCGCAGTGGTAGTTGGGAAATGAGTATCGAATCGTGCCAATTCGATATATCTCTAAGATCAAATTCGGCGCATTCGATGCTCGTTCAACATCGAATTCCTCATGTTCGATGTACAATTTTATGGGCCTTTCTTCGTGGGTTGGCCCAATATTTATATTGAGCCTTTCCTAAAATACATCCATCCTATAGTCCCCCTAGTTTGGGAGGCGGTCTCGACCAGAGAGCGGTTGCCAAACTTTAAAGTTCTACTTTTATTTTGCCGCCGCCTACGTTCGGTCTTGATAATGTTGAAAATCATGCCCCCAATTGGGAGCTTGGATTTGGAGAACGTATGTCTCAAACATATTTGCTTTTGATCTATTGAGTCAGGCCTTCTCGTTCGGTTTTGTTGTTATATTCGCATGTATGCATTTAAAGATAATTAAAGGTATATACTTTTTTATGTTGGTGTTATCGATCAAATGGGTTGGATTCAATTTTAGTTTCTATATCGAATGGCGATGATTCGGTCTTCATTTAGCCTTTTTTTGCAAGTCGATCGAATTGTTGTCGTTCGATGCTGGAATGAATGTTGAATGGTTCAATTCGATGCTCGTTTTGATGGGTCTGGTGGGCTTTTTCCACTCTATATAAAGGGGAGAGGGGTTCGAAGAGCTCATTCTTCCTTCCGCAAAGTTCAGGTTTAAAAGTGAGTAACATCGAACGGGCACGGTTCGATACTTCCACCATCAAATGTGATGGATTCGATGTTGGGTGTATCGAACAAAGATCATTCGATTTAATGCATTAGAAAAAATTTCTCACTTTTTTGTTGAAATGTAGATTTTTACTTCTAACTTCGTTTTCTACTACTTCTTTTGTAGGCAGTTTCATTCGCAATCATTCGTTGATTTTCCAGCTATAATCAAGGTAAATGACTATTTGCTTATTTTGCATGTCGTTATTTGCTTTCTTAGTTAATGGTGCTTTAACATATCGCGTAGTGGTCGTAAGTATCGAGAGTTATGCATATACGTAGTCAGCTTTCTATTTTTTTTTTATTTCAGTTTGTGTCGATCAAGATGGTGAGTTCTAAATCTACGTCAGGGAGTGAGTCTAGTAGCTACTCAAGCTCCAGTTCTATAAAGTCTGTAGTGGGTCCTGCAGGTGGTTCTGCGGGTTCGAATATACCCAAAGGAGATGATAATGACTTGGTTGACATCGATTATGTCGATTTGGCGGGGGGTGATCATCTTGACGAGAATGATGACCAACCATCCTCGCAAGCTAAGGAAGATGATTTGCCGTCTCTTTCTATTGAGGACAATCCTGTCGTCAGCAAAGCAGGCAAAGAAAATGAAGTCATCAATAGGGAGATTGATGCCCATGTGAAGGTCCCGGGGATGGCGTACAACGCTTAAGTGTCACGGCTGCAACATAGTCGTCCCTTTTTGCGCGAAATTACAATATAACAAATAATTATAAGTTATTTATCCCTGGTCCGGACGAGCGCATCATTAGTTAACGGGTTACGGTTTCCCATACTAGTCGAAGTTAAACGCATCCTTAGATCTATCGGGCTCGTGCCGAGCCAACTGACACCGAACTCATTCGGTCATATAGATGGTTTTATTCACCGTTCTGAAAGACTTAGGTCATTTGCACAGTCCCAATGAGTTTTGGGCTCTCTTCGAGGTTTGCAAGAGGGAAGTATGCTTTTATTATGTTAAAGCATTGAGACATCGCAAGTTTCTGAGAGGCAAGGCCTCTAGTTACGGGAAGGACTGAAAAAGACGATACTTGTACATCGAGGAGAGCTATGAGGGTGAATTTGATGCGTATCGTCGTGATTGGTTTGATGGTGTAAAAGTTGCAATTCTTCGGGGTGTAGGCCCTCCGATATGGGATTGTAATTTTATCGCAAACTTAGTTAATGACCACCAATTTAATCTTAAAAAAGTTGTAGAAAATTGTGAGTATGTCTTTAGCTGGGTTATCTTCAGTTCGTTATAACGGGAGATTTTCGCTCGGTATAGATTCTTTTTCTTTAATTGATGACCTTGTTCTACTTTAAATCTTCTGATGCTATTAACATTTGTTTTATTTTTCTCAGACCCGTCATGCACGCATGAGTCGAGTGTTGGCCGCTGAGAACGAGGATTCTCAAATTACTGTTCCAGTGCCATCTCCCTAGGATGAGGAAAAATAAGGGTAAGAAAACCATAGGGGAGGCTTCCGCATCTGCCCGGGTAGACGCGGTAATATTATGTTTTGTCAGATGTAATGTTTTATTTATGATTTGTTGTTTAACCATTTTTATGTCTCTCCTTCAGTCTGGTGGGGTTGTGGATGCCATGATCGAGGGGTTAGTTCAAGCTTACAAATAGAGGACGAGCGGCTAAGAGGGTTTGAAGGCTGAGTTCTGGGATAGCGATCTCGATGCTCTTAGAGCGGCATTGCAAGAGAAGGAGAAGTCCATGCAGTAGGTGAGGGATTACGCGTCTGGGTTGCTTAGGACAGGGACGCGGTGACGCTTGCAGGGGAGACCGTTGTTCGGTTCGAGTTGTAAGGCTGCCCTGGAAAAACGGGTTGCTAACCTCTAGAAGGAGCTCGCCGCCGAGAAGGAGAAAACTGCACAGGCCGAAGAGATTGGTTATGCCCGCGGTTTCAGCCAGGTAATGGCTTTTATATGACTTTTTAAATAGGTATCTTCCTATTCTTCCTTGTTAATCTTGTTATGTTGCATTGTAGGTTCCTACTGCACAGCAAAGGGTGGAAATTGCCGAGAAGTTTCTTCGGAGCAACACTTTCCAAGAGATCAGCGCTCGGAGAGGGACTCGGGATGCTAGGAAAGCCCAAGTGCTTACTGTTCAGCAAATCCATAGCACAAAATATCTTTGTGGCAGTTGTAACCCGCAGTGGCTGAACCTCTCGTTGGGGCCTAACAGAGAAGTTCTTACGACCATCGCCGATGATCAACCCGCTGCTGCGGATGAATTTGTGAGTCTGTTTGAGAGCGAGAGCCTCCTCCCATGCCTCGTGCTTATCCCTCTTCTGAGGATGAGGATGATGTCGATGCCTAAGGACTTCGGTCTTAATTTTCTATTTTTATGAACAATTTTTAATTTGGTTTGGTGCTGCGTCGCCCTCTTATGTCGAACAATATAATTACTTGACATCCTTTCGTACTTTTCTTGTTTAATTTGGTGATACTTTATTCGCTTGCTTGATTGCCTTTCCATTTCCCTTTTCTTTCAAATGTTGTTGTTGCAATTTACTTTTTATTTTGACAAGTCATATGTCGTTTTACATTTGCGGAGATTAGTACGTTTGCCGTCCTTACCAACCACAACGGTCGGTTGTTATGTTTTCCTAATCATTTTGTTGGATACTCCACAGACTTTTGTCTATTTAGATAGAGTTTCCGTGGTTGCTTTTCTGTTGTTTTAAAGTCACCACTTGTCATTTAGACAAAGTGTTCGTCCCATTCTTCATTTGTCGGGATTTACGATTAGCACTTGTCATTTTTAGACATAGTGTTCGTTCCGTTTTTCATCTTTTGGGATTTACGATTAGCACTTGTCAGTTTAGACATAGTGTTCATCCCGTTCTTTCTCTTTTGGGATTTACGATTAGCACTTGTCATATTAGACATAGTGTTCATCCCGTTTCTTCACCTTTTGGGATTTTCGGTTATCAATTATCATTTTAGACAGAGTGCTCGTCCCGTTTCTTCGTCTTTTGGGATTTGCGATTATCACTTATCATTTTAGATAGAGTGTCCGTCCCGTTTCATCGTCTTTTGGGATTTGGGATTCTCACTTGTCATTTTAGACAGAGTGTCTGTCCCCTTCATCGTGTCGAACCTTCTTGGTTCCTGCACTTTATCAATGTCATGCGTTTCACCCCTTAATAAGGGGTTTTGCATTTTTTTTTCATTTGCTAAGACGGTAATATAACAGATAAATCAAAAGTGTCTCACGTGGAGACATAATCAAATTAAAAAAAGGTCGGAGCTTGACTTCAAAGCCTATTCTCCTATGTTCCCCGAGGCAGTCCTCGAGGCTTAAATATTCGGTGTCCCTGTTTTAAGTTAGTACATGTGTGCCCCTCATACTCGTCAGGGTAGAGGGGATGAATAAAAATTGTTCAAAATATTCAGAAAACTAAAGACTTGTAAAAAATGAGATACGAGCGATTCAATCGATCTGCTCCATCTCCATGGGTCCCAGAGCTTCCATTGCTTCTTGCTCCTCTTGGGGTCGCAATCGGAGCGATTTCACATAGCATTTCCAACTCTCTATGTGATCCGCTGTGACTTCACCTGTTCCGGCATGAGAGGGAAACTTTACCATTTGATGGTAGGTTGACGGCAATGCCCGGAATGCATTCAACACTGACCTTCCTAAAATGGTGGTGTATGGAAACGACATGTCAATCACGGCATATTCTGCCAGTAATGTTCTTCTATGGGGTGCTGTTCCCACTGAAGTCGGGAATGAAACCATTCCACAAGGCACTATCTCTAGGCCCCCGAAACAATGAAGCGAGGTTCGGACTAGTTGTAATCTCTCGTCGCCCAACCCCATCTTCTCCCAAGTTGATCTCATCAGAACATTCACGGAGCTGCCTTGATCCACCAACACTTTCATTACGGCAAAATTGGCTATGTCCATCGTTATCACTAACGGACGGCTCAAGTTTCCTGTATGAATGGCTTGGGCGCTCAACTTGCGTATATGTGCCGTTGAGAATGTAACCTCTTCCTGCGGCATCTTCTCAATTCTCAAAAGGTCAACGAAGCCGACAAAACGGTCCGATTCAATAAACTTGGAGATCTTGTTCCTGCCACTCGCGAAATCTGAGCAAACTGGCCTCTCTGAGATCATATTTATGATTCTTGTCCTGACGTTGTTGTCTGCAATTTGGGTATAATCCAACACATGCAGATTGTCAACTGCCTTTTGCTTGTCCTTTCTTGGTGAGCGGGCTCTATGCCTGTCAGCGTTGTCTTCCTGCTCCTTCAATTTCCTGACAAACTCCACGAGTTTACCATCCTTGATGAATCGCTCGATCTCATACTTAAGATCTTTGCAATCCTCGATTTCATGGCCATTCTACTTGTGGTATTTACAGTAATGGGTTGACAACCTGGTTGCCTTGGAGTCTCTCATTTGTCTCGGCTCCTTCAGCTAACCTTTTCTCTTTCCTTCTCTATTGGGGGTGCAACAACAACTGCCTTGGTGGTCATCATCTCCTCGTGGTGCACGACCTGCTGTGCAATTTTGTTTATTTCTTCAATAGTCTTGGGCTGTAACTTGACCAAATCCTCGTTGAAGGCTGCATTGTTGGTTGCACGGAAGATTATATTCATGATCATTTCCCCTTTGGGGCAGTCTATCCTTAGCAATTCTGCGTTGAAGCGCTTCATGAAGTCCTTCAGAGTTTTTTTCGTGTCTTGCTTGAGGGAGTATAGATGGGAGTGGTCCAGCAACAGTCTCGACAGACTTGAAAAGTGATCTTTCAAACATCATTCTCAGTTGTTTGTAGGTTTTAATCGATCCCGGAGCTATTCGGGTGAACCAGTCCAGCGCTACCCCAACCAAGGAAGTGGCAAATATTCGGACATGTACGTTCTCCTTGAACCCGTACAAGGTCAGCATGGTGTTTAGTTGGACAAAAATGATAGTGGGGATATGTCTTTCCATCGTAAAGTTTCAGATCGGGGGTTTTCTCCCCGTGCCCCAGAACTTCTACCTCTATCTCCTCACAAAAGGGGCTGCTCCGGAGGGCACTTCCCAAATGCTCCATTCGGCTTTCCACTACTGCTCTCTCCCTCTCGAGCCTTTCTCAATTCGTCGATACCTCGCCATATTCCCTCCTGGAGTCATTTTTGTGGTTTCCCCCGCGTCTTCTTTCATGGTTATCCTCTTTTCTTCTCAGTTCGTCTTGTTGATTTTCCTCTCTCCTCCCTGTGTCGTGGTCCCTCTTTGATTGCACCTCCATCGAGTTAGGTCTACCTCTTCGGTCATCCACATGAGATTTTTCCTTGTTTCCTCGATCTGGGCCTTTGGCCGCGGAACACTGTTCCCGCAAGGTCTCAACGCGACACGCTAGCGGCGGCGTTTGTATTGGCGATACGGTAGTGAGTGCCGCAGCCACATCGGATTTAACCATTGCCTTAATTTCAACTCTCATATTATTTGGAAGCAAAGCTGTCGTAGCCGTCGCCTCGGTCGCGCATGAGTTTGGTGTAGGTATGTCCTCTCCTTATAGTTCAGGCATCTTCCGCCTCACGGGCGTTAGTACCGCATTGGATAATGTTGTTAGTCCCTTAGCTACCTAGACAGTCTGACTTGATGTTGCTCGTTCAACTTCAGCATTGTTGCTTTCCACTGCTCTACTTCGCGATCTGGTGACTCTATATGTCATGCCTAATAAACTGGGAGAACATGGTGTTCCTACATACGGCGCCAATATTTTGGTCTTATTTTTTCCGAGTTAAAAAACACCGTACACTGTAACAATGGGCCTATTAAATGCCAAAATAATGCTAATCAAATACAAATCGGACAAGTTTGGTCTGAAACAACTATTACAAGCTAACTAGACAGTACAAGTAAAATTATAGTATCTTAAAAGTATATCGAATTACAGAGATTCGATCTAGGGAGTATCGAATCGGGGAATCTCGATATAGGGAATGTCGAATTTGTCCAGTACCGAATCTTGACATTTTGATATAGGAATGATAGAGTTTGATGTGTATCGAATTGTGTTGCTTAGATCGAATGCTGAGTATTGAATGCTAGAGTCTCGATCGAGCGGTGAGTATCAAATGGCGAGTATCGAATGTAGGAGCCTCGATCGAATGGTGAGTATCGAACGTAGTAGCCTCGATCGAATGGTGAGTATCGAATGCTAGAGCTTCGATGTTGAGTAATTGAGAGATGGTCTTCAATGCGTGCTGAGAATGTTAGAGGATGGGGTATTTATAGACCCCATCTCGCGGGCTCTAGTGGTAGTTGGGAAATGAGTATCGAATCGAGCTAATTCGATCTATCTCTTATATCAAATTTGGCTAATTTCATGCTCGTTCAACATTGAATTACTCATGTTCGATGTACAGTTTTATGGGCCTTTCTTCGTGGGCCAGCCCAATATTTATATTGGGCATTTCCTAAAATACCCCCATCAAGGTCGATCATAAAACCTATTGGGCGTTAAGAGGAAAACTTGCCACGTTTTGTTTTCAACTTAACTTTGAGCTCCCTCTTGAAAGTGTTGTTTGTGTCAAAGGCACATTATTTCCAGTAGTCTATGAAAAATCTTTTGCTGTTGTGGGCGTGTATGACATAGGGGGGATGACTGCTTAACGACACTTCTAATTGATGCGCAAGACAAAGTCCAGCAGACTAATAGCTCAACTGGATTGCATAAATTTGTGGAAAAACTCAAGGAACAAATATACACAGCGTGGATGTTAATGCAAAAACCCAAGGGTCATGATTGTAGGACGTTCGTGTCAAAATCACACTAAGCAAATGGGCTAAATGGGAACAACTTTAATCCTTTGCCTACCGAGTCTGCTACGGAGACCAAACTCTTTACATGTATATTAACGTTTAACATGTACAACAGTCTAGTTGTTACGCAGCAATACGATAAACATAAGCCATACACAAACAAAAAGCAAGAACAAGAAGATTTTTTACCCAGATCGTGTATGACTATCTATGGGGATATCAAGCCAAGATTTCACTAAATGTTTTTGTCGTAGGGTTACAATTACAAAGTGGCTATATATATTATGCAAACTCTTTATAAGGCTTTTACATGGACTAAAAGTAGGCCCAAACATTTAGTAAATAACATGTGTATATGAGAGAGATAAAGAGAGAATTAAATTAAATTAAATCTTATAATGACATAATAATATAGTAATGCGGAGTGTGTGTGTGGTGACTCTTAAAGAAAAAAATTACATTGCTTTAATGTTGACTCTTAGTTTGGTGGGAGTGAAGAAGAAGTAGTTGGGGTCCGGTAAAGATCGATCAATCACTTTTTCATTTTTTTCTTTCAATCTTAATTTTAATTTACTGTTTGCTGAACGAGAGAATTAGGTGGCAACAAAAAGAATAAAAAACTAAATTTTTGTGTCAAAATCGGAGGATAACATTAGCCTGAATTTACAGTATAGGCCCGAATCAACATTTAGACTCCAAAACCCCATAATGAACACCAAAAATACTTCTGGTCGAAATTGAATTGTGTTGAGGCTCAAATACAAAAATTAGCTTCTTGTAATTAATGCTTATGTTAATAAAAAATAAGAGGCTCGAAAAAATTGCATATCCAAACACGTTTGGAATGTGACATAAATCTTATTGTACAAAAAGGAATAATAATGAATTAGGGTGCAAAGTCCAAGTTGTTTCTTCGTCAATGAACACCAAAAGTACTTCGCCGCAAAAATCAATCAAGTTGGAAGCAGAAAATAAAGATGCTAAATAATCTAAACTCCTTAAAGTTTGTTGTTGAAATGAAGTCTCTGTCAATACCAAAAATAAAAAAAAAAAAAAAAAAAACGAAAAATGAAAGAGAAAACAAAGGTGCACCATAAAACTCGCCTAAAGGCAATCACTTAAATGGGTACACCTAGCTGAGATATTCTTCCAAGTTCCAAGCATGGAATTCCTTGCATAGGGTACTTAGTGTATACAAGAATGAAGTATTCGCATGGAAAGAGTTTACGTAGCTTCAAATAATCAGGCATAAATGTTGCCTATGATGGAGCTGCTACGCTTCCTGCACCATCCTCATCATCCAATTGAGCCATGCCATCCTCGTAATTATTCAAGAAAATTAAATCAAATCCTTCTGCCAAGTGACCCAAATTTTGAAACTCCCACGGGCATGTATTGAAGCTTCGAGGCAGAGCCTTTTGGCTTGCCTCTGCGGGGCGAATGTCAATAGGCTTCCTGAATTCTTCCATTTGAGTAGTATGCTTCGCATACATCGCCTCCATATTTTTCTTATGTTAGAAAATAGACTCCTCTATCGACCTTTGTCCTTCTTTTGCCCGTGAGTTCATAGATCGCCAGAAGTCAGCCTCTCCAACTATTGAAAGTAGCGGGTGTAAACAGAAAACAAACCAGTATTTAAAGTCAAGGTAAAAGTTGGACTATTTCTCCTTAAAATGATATTTGTCCCGTTCGGTGCTTATAGTTTGATCGACAATCGCTTCCCAAGATGCAACAACTATCTTCTTAATATGGCAGCACTTCGAATATTAAGAAAAGGCGAACTAAAAGATTGTTTTGAACTCCCGCAACAAAACAAACAAAAAAAAATATATTTGATTGAGTGAAAAATAAAGAAGTAGGGGGGTCTATTTATAGATTTTAAAAGTTGGCCTAGGGGTTGATTGGACGGATATATTTTCTACGTCACAACTTTCCCGCCATGTTTTACACCATTTCGGCTGACTGTGCATCCATCGGATTTTTCCTCCAGTTTTTGCAGCCACTAGACACACTTATTCGACCAGATTTTGACACCTAATCATGTTTAATTAAATATTAAATTTGTTGGTTATTAATTTCTAAATATTTAATTAATTAAAGAATTATATTTTGTGTAAAAAGATAAGTATTTGATAGGGAAGCCAAATCTCAAGCTCAAACTCAAGTCCAAGCTCGTGACCCTTGACCCGTGACCCATGACCTACGACCCCAACCCTGGCCCTGGTTCGATCCGGACGGGCGACAGCGGTGCTCGCGCATGTTATCTTGAATTGAAGCATGGCTCATCTAAGTCTCCCCCCCCCCCCCCTCAAAGACTTGTAGTACCCCAAATCCAAACTCTTATGCAAAAAAGTAACTTATTAGGTGTACTAGTTTAGCTCAAGCTTTCCATGTGGGATGGCAACTTTTTTACCTTCCCACCCATTTCCTTTCATTTCTTCAAGATAACTTATTTCAACTAGCTTACTTGTTCATTTAATTTCTTATTCATCCCACATTGGTTTTGAATAATTAAATATACTAGATTCATCTACACGAAACGTAGATTTCATTAAGCTAAAGAAGTTCCACTTTTATAAAGAGGAACCCATTAAAATCAATTATCAAAATCATGGAAAAGTAACATTTTCCAACAATCCCTACATGAATGAAAGTTCAATATGTACATTCGAGAGAGTTCAGCCGGAAAGCTTACTACATCAGGATAGGTAGCTTTTGTCTTTGATCCTTCCTCAGTGAAAGAGATCGGATTTACTTAGTTGATAAGTGAATGTGATGTCTTGAAGTGTTCAACTATTGGTGTAAACCAAGACAACTGTATCCACACAGTAACTCCCCTAACAAATTTTAATTCTCATGGTTGTGTCCGTTTTGGCCCTGGACAACTCTTGGGTTCATAAGTGTTTTCTTATGAAGCAGCCAAACTTCACACTTGCATAGGTGATCTCCTTCAAATAGTATCATGTCATACTCTTCTTATTTAAGCTTAGGAATCATTAAAAGTCAATCTTAACCTTACCCTTTCAGCACATTCATCATACATGGGAATGAGTTAGAGTTTGCTTCAAAGTGCTATTTCTAAATCCTTACAATTTCGTTGTCCCATTGAACCATAATCAATGTTATTAAAGGCACGCCCCAGAGCGCAAGCCAAAATATGCATTCAAATGCCTGCAGCCATTGCACTAAGGCGCTACTTTCGTTGGGTGTGCGTTTCATCATTAAAAGCGCATACACCAAGTCTAGAAATAGTATTTTTTGCGCTTAGTTAATTAATGGTATACAACGTAGCATTGAAAGTCAGCAAATTTTCTTTTTTTCTTTTTAGCCTAAAGCCACACGTAATAGGTGGGCCATAATAATATCATTGAATATTTATGAAATAAAAAAAACATTTGAAACGTACATAGAAAGGAGGAAAGGCTTACTAAATTAATAAAAGAATTCAAAAGACTTGTGCAACAAAAGTCTCAAGTTTTTTTCTTAGACTAATTAAGGCTACTATAAAGATGTTAAAACGTTTGCATATCCAATAATTTAAAATTAGCCATAGAATTATTTAAACATTTATTATGTTTATTTGGCCTATTTAGTTTATTTAAATTGTTATATGAAAATTTATGAACTATTATTTCTTATAAGTTCAATAAAATAACAACGTTTCGGAGGCTTACGCCTAACGCCCAGTAGCTTATGCTGCACCTTTAGGTGTGCGAAATGCCCCGCTTACGCTTAACGCCTTTAACAACACTAATCAAGATATTGGGATCTCCAATCAACATGGTTGGGTTCCATCATAAAGATTCTTTAGTGTTGGGTTTTAAACCCATTCCCCTCAATAACCATATGTTTGATCTCTTGGTAGGCCTTTAGTCAACGAATCCGATAAGTTTTCCTTTGATTTTAGATAATCAATGAAAATGACACCATTAGAGATCAACTCCCTTATGGTATTATGTCTACGACGTATATATCTATACTTACCATTATACATGCCACTTTGTGCCCTTACAATAGCTGATTGGTTGTCGCAATGTATTAAATTGCAGGCACTGGCTTATTCCAACAAGGATTGTACTTAAAAATGTTGCGAACCATTCCACTTTTTCACCAGCCTTATCTAAGGCAAAAACTTGGATTTCATCGTGGAACGAGCTATACATATTTGGTTTGAGGACTTCCACGATACAACTCCACCTGCAGTGGTAAAGACGTAAGCACTAGTGGAATTAGGGTCGTTAGAGTCTGATATCCAGTTCGCATCATTGTATCCTTCTAATATAGCTGAATATCTACCGTAATGTAATCCATAATCTAACGTGTGTTCTAAATACCTAAGTATTCTAATTAAGGCATTCCAATGATCTCTGTTTGGATTACTCGTAATTCTACTCAATTTATTAACTGAGTAAGCAATATCCGGACACGTGTAGTTTATGATATACATGAGACAACCTATTATCCTGGTATATTCTACTTAAGAGACATGTTCGCCATGGTTTTTTCCTAAGTGTAGACTCAAGTCTACTCGCGTCTTAGCCGGGGGACCGACATATGCATTGACTTCTTAAGTACAGTCTCAATATAATGAGATTGTGATAATACGATCCCATTTCATGTCTTAGTGATTTTAATCCCTAATATAACATTGGCGACCCCTAAGTCTTTCATACTCAACATTTTCTTGGTATTCATGATTGTGTCTTTATTACTTCCCATGATTAACATATCGTCTACGTATAGACAGATAATCACGTAATTGTTAGGTGTGCCTTTTACGTATACGCATTTATCACACTCATTTTCAGAACATCATTCTATCAATTTTTCGTGCCACTGCTTTGGTGCTTGTTTAAGCGCGTACAGTGACTTAATGAGTCTACACACCTTTTTCTCCTTTCCTGTAGTAACAATGCCTTCAGGTTGCTTCATGTAGATTTCTTCATCTAATTCACCGTTTAGAAATGTTGTCCTGATATCCATTTGATGTATTTATAGACCTTTCAATGCAGCAATAACAATGAGCACTCTAATAGATGTGATCCTAGTCACAGACTCACAGGTGAATGCGTGTCAAAAAAGTCAAGGCCTTCAATCTGTCTAAACCTTTTTCCTACCAATATAGCCTTGTATTTATCAATAGACCCATCTGCTTTATACTTTCTCTTCAGTATCCATTCGCACCCAAATATTTCCTACCCACTGAGAGATCAACCAACTCCCACATATGGTTGTACAAAATAGACTATATTTCGCTATCTTCTTTCTAAAAGGGAGCTTCTAGAGAGGACAATGCTTCATTGATTGTCCTCGGTTCATTTTCTAACATATAAGTTAGAAAATCAGGACCATAGCTTTTAGCTGTTTTAGCCCTTTTACTGCGTCTATGTTCTTCTTCTTCCCCATGATTATCCCTTGAAGCTTCATAGGTTCATTTAAGGAAACCAGATTCCTTCCTTTCTTTGCAAGCAAATATATTTTCAAAGAATGTTGCATTCCTTGATTTAATAATCATAGTTTTATTAATATCGAGAATAGTACTAAGAAGCGATAGGCACTACTCTTGTGCGCATATCCAATGAATATGCAGTCAATGGTCTTAGGTCCTATCTTTACCTGTTTAGGTTTAGGCACTTCTACCTTGGTTACACCCCCACACTTTTAAGTATTTATGTGAAGGCTTTTGACCTTTCCAGAACTCATAAGGGATTTCGTTTCTACTTTTGTGAGGTAGCTTGTTTAGTATATGATTTATTGAGAGGATTGCATCCCCCCACAAATTATGTTGTAAACCATAGCTAATCTACATGGTATTCATTATCTCCTTAAGAGTACGATTTTTGTGAATAAGGGGCTCTAGTTTGATGAATGGTGCCTGAAGAAGCACAAAATTCGTCAAATAGAGCTCCATATTCTCCGCCTCTATCACTTCAGATGGTTTTTGTTTGTTTGCCAAGTTGATTTTCAACCTCAAATTTGTAGATTTTAAAAGCTTGTAGAGGTTCATCTTTACTTCTTAGAAAGTAGACTATGCAGTATCTTGTGCAGTCATCAATAAAAGTAATGAAGTACTTTTTACCACCTCTAGTTTGCACAAAACTTAAGTCATATATATCGGTATGAATTAAATCTAGAGGTTTAGTGTTTCTTTCAACACAAGAAAACGGTAATTTGGTTAATTTGGCCTCTACACATATCTCACATTTATTCTGAGATTTGATATTAAATGAAGACAATAACTCTAAGCTTACTAGCTTTCGTAGAGTATTAAAGTTAACAAGTCCTAATCTAACATGCCATAAATCTGAACACTCAACCAAGTAAGCAGAAGTAATAGTTTGATTATTCTTTTCGAGGTCATGTTTTATAGTCATTACATTCATCTTGTACATGCGGTTGAACGCGTAACCTTTCCCAACAAATTGCCCATTTTTAGTGAGCACCAACTCCCCAAACTCAAACACTAGTCTAAGACCACTTACATCAAGTGCATAACCAGATATTAAATTCTTTCAAATATCTGGAACACATCAATCAAGGTTATCTATTTGCCGAAGTCATCTTCAGCACCACTCTTACACTTTCGATGATGTTTGACGTTGCAAAGTTCCCCATGTACAACTTTAGTTTGTTAAATGAATAGTATATGGAGAACATGTCTATGTCAGAACAGACGTGGTGGGTGGCACCGGTGTCAACAAACCACTCATTTAGATGTTCCACCATGTTGGCCTCGAAGACAACTGCAGTAAGCATCAGCTCACTCATGTTGACCGAAACGCTATTGTCTTGCACAACAGTAACCTGGTTGGACTGGTTATGGTTGTCTTTCTTTGGGAGTCGGCAGTCTTTAGCCATGTGGTTTGGATTTCCACAGTTGTGGCAATTCCCTTTGAACTATTTTTCTTCTATTGTTGGCCTCCACCGTTGCCCTGATTTCTCTTCTTGTTGGGCTTGTGTTCCACCACGTTGGCTCTACCCTCCATCTGTATTTGCTTTGACTTGGCCTCATGCGTTCGATTGTCCTCTTCAATCCGAAGTCTGACTACCAGGTCTTCAAGATTCATTGCCTTGCGCTTGTGCTTGAGATATTTCTTGAACTCCTTCCAGGGCGACGACAACTTCTCTATCATAGCAACAACTTGGAAGGATTCACTGAGCTTCATGTCCTCTGCATCCAGGTCATGTAGGATCAGTTGAGACTCTTGAAATTAACTCGTCACCGTCTTCGAGTTGGTTATTGTTAGTCCAAAAATTTGCCAATGATGAATTTTTTCAACCCGACATCTTCGATTATGTACTTCTTATCAAGAGACATCCTAAGTTCCTTTGATATCTTGATGGTGGAATCGACGTTGTACATTGAGTTGTCTAATCCATTCAGGATGTAGTTTTTACAAAGAAAATTACTTTGACTGCATGCGTTAAACGCAGGTCGTGGACGTAGCTCAGATTCATATTCTGGCACCGTAGGGGCATCCTCGGTCAGCATCCTTGACAAATTCAATGGTGTACGATAAAACAATATCTTCTATTCCCACCTTTCGAAATTAGTGCCAAAAAACCTTTCTTGCTTTTCACCACTACCATGAACATGCAAAATAGTAACCATTTTCTGAAATACACAAGCAAAAGCGGATGTAAAACAGAATAAACCAGTATTCAAAGTCGAGACAAGAGTTGGACTCTTTCTTTTTAAAACGATATTTGCCCCACTAGGTTCTTACGGTTTGATCGGCAATCGCTTTCCAAGATGCAACGACTATCTTCTTAATATGGCAACGCTTCGAATATTAAGAAATGGCGAACTAAAAGATTGTTTCGAACTCTCGAAATAAAACAGACAAAAAGAAAGAAAAAAATGATTTTGATTGAGTGAAAAATGAAGTAGTAAGGGGATCTCGTCTCCAAAGGTCTTCTTAGAGTTTCGTATGTGAATACTCTTGATCAGCTAGCTGACCTTCTAACAAATCCCCTTGCACGTTATCGGTTTCTCTTGCTGCGCTCCAAAATTTTCGTTGATGATGAAAGGAATATTTTGCGGGGGTGTATTAGATAGAACATCCTTGATATCTTACTTGCCTTAATTATAAATTCTTATAAATCTTGTGTATCTATCTTTTCTTATATATATGTGTGTGTGGCTAATTAAAGAGTTATCACTTTCTCACAACTCTTATAGATAGGTACTTTATTGTGGTCCAGCTTCAGATTGTAGGTTTTTAAAGAGATTTGTCGTTGCATATGCAAAGAATTTAGCCTTCACTAGGCCACACAGTTCGTGTACATAGCGGTGTTGACATAATTATGCTCAAATGTATATGTTCGCTTGAATCATAATGGTATGGTATAGTCTTATATGACCGTCCAAAGGAATATAACTTGGGCTAAATCGGCCTAGCAAGTCCCATAAGAGGGCACCTCGAATCTAAGATTCGAGTTACTTGTAGCTCAATACCTCGAAATCTTGTTTCGAGGTACCCTTAGTTTCCGCATCTCGATGACTATAAATACCTTGTGCCCGATAATCAAGGTACGTCAGTTTAATACACTTGCAACTACCCCTTCCTACCTTGAACCTTGCATCCGAGCTAAGAAACTCGAGCTATCAAATCATTTGAGATGCCAGTTCATTGGAGATTCGAGGTACTTGAGAATTTGAGCTACCACCTATTGCGTTGATATGTTTGTGCGTTTGGTGTATTCCGGACAAAGCTGATCTCCAAATCTTGAGGAAGTTATAGATTAACATAGTTCATGTCTCGATAAAAAAAAACATAGTTGATGTAATTAGACCATATTGTACTTATTTATTAATTTACGTGTAACCAAGACGACTTTATACCAAAATACATTATGACAACCATAATACAAAACTATGAAATATGTACACACGACTTCAACGTAATTGAAACGTAAATACATAAACTATGAAATGTTCTTTGGATGATTTTCCGATGATAATAATAAGGCATCAATAGAATAATTTATCATGTAATAACTAAAAACCAATTCTTACTTGTTCTTTTTGGGAGAATAAATAATCAACTGCTGCATAAAACTGACACAATAACTGGACCATGTGAAAAAACCCCAAATGAGCTGATTATTAAGGATTTCTGAATTTGATGTACTGATCTGGTTTTTTTCAATCTGTTTGTTTTGAGATAGCCTTGATAGTGGTATTTAGTCGCGAAATTTAAGGCAGCACAAGCTGAATATGAAATTGTAAGCTTATGATTTTTCTTGCATCGATGTTTTTCATTATGAAATGTGTAATGTCTCATTGAATGTAGCAATCAACCTTAACTATTCTTTAAGAGAAGCCTCAACTGTGTGGCCGTTATCACGTTGAAAGATTACTGGCGCCATCGGGTATTAGTTATCATAGATTGATGCCTTGAACTTGAAATTGAGAGTTCTTCCTTGGAAATTTAAATATATTTTATCAGTTCCAATGCATTGGCTCTAAGTTGCAATATTGGACTTGGATTCTCTGTTGAGAAAGTTAATTCTCATGAGAGAAGAATAGAGAGTAGAGAGAGAAAGGATAACAGAATTTTGTTATGCAATTTTATTATGAAAGTTCATTCTGTACAGTGGAGCTAAGAGCAGCTATATAAAAGTGGAGAACTAACTCTAACAACTAAACTCTGTATTTACACATTGGTCCCTGAAATCTAAGCTAAGTATAACTTAGGGAAAAATGCAGGAACCTATCCAACGTTTGCCCGCTTTTGCACTTATCTATCCAACGTTTCATTTTTGACACTTTGCTATCCAACGTTTCATTCCGGTAATACTTTACGGTCCAACCTTTGTTTCCGGCATATTTCACCCCAAAAACATCACTTTTTGACGAAATAACGCATCGCCGACGTCATTAAGAGGGGTATTTTCGGCACTTTACAAGTTATTTGCTTAAAAATTAAATAAATTAACTAATAACGTTTATTATGATATTAACGCGGCATTTTCATCAACACCCGCCAATTTCCAGAAACCCTAATTTCGAATTTCGAAAGCAAATCCACGAAATCGAAGTGCAATTTCTTGTTTTATCCACTCGATCGACGGAATCTAACAATGGTGTGGAGAGTTAGAAGCCCCGTTGATGTTATTCCTGAAGGTCAATTTACACCCGATTATGGTAAGAATCCCCAAATCCAAAAATTAATTTATTTCTTTGTTTTGAGTTAGTTTTCATCGTGTGGTCCTCCTTTTGGCTGTTTGTGAGGGAAAAGTTTAAGTGTGGTCCTCCTTTTCGTCCTATTATTTTTTCATTTTTAGATGATACTCTAACTGCCACTTGTGTGTTTGTGTGATTAGTTAGTTTAAGTGTGTTTATGTATGTTAATATAACACGAAATAATTTGTGTCTATATTCAGCTGAAGCTAGAGATGACCCATTCGCCATAATATTGTATCATTCTGGAAAATTAATGAATTTGGGGAAATGCGTTTATCTAGAGGGACATGTGAGCTATATAGACTGGTGCATTGAGGATGAAATGTCCAGGCTAGAGCTACTGGATATGGTGAAAGAATTGGGTGTTAAAACAGAGGGTTGTGTGGTGAGAATATGCTACATTCAAGATTCTGCTCCAGGCGAGTATATTGAAGTAAGTAATGATAAGGATGCACTGGATATAGCACTCTTTGCATCTACAAGGAAATCAGTAGATGTATATGTTCTCATAGATGAGGTAAATGATACTCAATCACATAGTGAATTGCCTAATCTTCCTCCAATGAGTGAAGGGTTGGATTATATCTGTTAAGAGCAGTGTTGTTAAATTCGGACCGGATCGACCGATCCGACAGGTTCAACCGGTGACCGGCACCTTGTCCGGTCCGAATTCCACCAAAAAATGGGTCACTAAGAAGGTCGGCCTGGACCGGTGAGAACCGGGCAAAATCGGGTTTAACCCGTGAATCGGCGTACAGGCATGACCCATACCTCAATTTGTTTTCGCTTGAAACTTCTGTTGATCTCATTCAGAAAAAGAAAATTGGTTCTTTTACAGGAGTAGCAGCAAATCTTCAAATTCTAAATGTATTCACAACAAAATTGTTGCAATTAACAAGTTCATAAATACAAAAGAAGAATTCAAAGCATTGTAATGTTATGTTATATATTAAACGAAGCAGTATCAATACGAAAAAAGAAAAGAAAAGAGAGAGATGGAAAAACAGAGAGTTGCGGTGGATGATATCAGATTAGGGATTCGAGTATGTTTTCTATTTCTATTTTCTGTTATCTGTTTTATATACTAAAATTCCACTTGTTTTGGGCTTTCAGTTAAATAGATGAGCCTCTGTTCAAAAATTAGTGGATGGACCGGGCCATAAAATCACAAGCGCTGAAGGATCCTAACTTCAATAAAGAAAGCAAATATTACACCCAATAAGTAATTATTTAATATGTATCCATATAAATGAGGATTTATTTTGCGATTGTACAAACATCTGGTGTCTATATATGCTTGTAGGATATATTATCAAGGAACAATATAACGTAGCAACTATTATATATTATCATTTTAGGACGTTTTAGAGTTGTATTACATGAATCTAAATTATAATGTATAGGCACATATTATGAACTAAGTAGTCTTAAAAAATATATGATAAACGGTTCAACCACTGGTTTAACCGGTTGAACCAATTGAACCTGTAACCAGTTGGATCACCGGTTCAGTGCCCGGTCTGGTTCTGAGAACACTGGTTAAGAGACATGGCCACCAGAAAAGCAAGAGCAAGTGATATACCAAACTCTTCAAGTGCCCCCCCAACTGAATCAAGAAGCCAGAGACATATACCCCAATTCTTAAGAGACAATACAAGTCCACTGTTGGAATCTATAGTTGATATAGTGGACAGTGATGATAGTGATAGTGAAGTCTCATGCGGTGATGACTCTCAATTTTCAGCCGATCTGAATGACAGTGACAATGATGCAGCTGATGAATATATTATGAGTGCTAGTCAGGCAGTGGGGTATGAGGAGGAAGAAGCTACTGCACCACCTGAATTTGTTCCAAATGATGATGATGGAGTTGGAAGCTCTAGCAGACATGCTCCTGTGCAAGTTGGGAAAGGAAAGGAAAAAGTGACAGGGAGGAAACCCTAAAAGCCAATACCATAAAGACCAACACACCAAGGTCATCCAATTTTCAATCCATTACTTGACATGCATTGTGTCACATTTGAGCTAGGGATGCAGTTTGCAACTACTGAACTGTTGAGGGAAGCCATAGTTCTTTTCTCAATCGAACAGGGGAGGTCTGTTAAGTTTCCAATCAATTGTCAGTTGAAGATCCAAGCAAAGTGTGCACAACCCAACTGTAAATGGGAGTTATATGCTTCAAGACCAAACAAGGAAGACACAATGAGGATTAAGACTCTGAAGGAACCACAGGATTGTGCCAGACAGGACAAGGTCAAACAAGCAACTAGCAGATATTTCAGAAAGAAATATCATGCAAAGATCAGTAGTGATCCAAATTGGCCTGCTAGCTCCATGCTAACTATTGCTAAAATGAACTGTGGTATAGACTTCCACATATCTCAAATGTACAGAACTAAGAAGATGGTATTTGTTGATGTTCATAGAACTGAAGCAAACAAATATTCCTTGCTATGGAGTTATGCTGAAGAGATCATGAGGACTAATCCAGGGACTACTGTTAAGTTCAAGTGTAAAGTGATGGGTGAAGTGTGTAAGTTCCAAAAAATATACATATGCTGGGATGCTTTGAAGAAGGGCTTTCTTAGTAGATGCAGGCCCATTATATGCTTGGATGGGACACATCTCAAGACAAAAAATGGAGGTGTACTATTGACGGATGTTGGTGCTGATGCTAATAACTGCACATATCCCATTGCATATGCAGTGGTTGATAATGAGAGGAAAAAATCATGGTATTGGTTTTTGAGTATTCTTGTGGATGATCTGAATATCACTAACAGTTTCCATTGGACTATTATGAGTGACAAACAGAAAGGCTTGGTTGATGATGTTCATGAGTTGTTGCCTAACTGTGAGCATAGGTTCTGTGTTTTGCACTTGTGGGAAAATTTGAAAAAGGATCATCCAGGTCTTGCAATGAAGAATATACTTTGGGATGCTGCAAGAGCTGGTAGAGTATGTGATTTCAACAAAATCATGGCTGAGCTGCAAAAAAAGAATGTGAAAGCATACGATTGGTTAGCAAGCAAGCCTCCAACTCAGTGGTCTAGAGCATTCTTTAGAACACATTGCAAAAGTGATCTTTTGTTGAATAACATGTCTGAGAGCTTCAATGCCTCAATTGCTAAAGCCAGGGATATGCCAATCATTGACATGTTGGAATCTATTAGAAGAATCCTTATGAAGAGGACAGGTATCAAGAAGATTGCGATAAACAAGAGCAACAAGGATATTACTCCTAAGGATTGGGATATTCTCGATAAGATTAGAGCAAAGTCTGGAGGTTACATGGCGCACTGGAATGGAAATTTCGAGTTTGAGGTTAAGGCACCTTACAGTGATACCTTTGTTGTGCACTTGGAGAATAAGACATGTACATGTATGAAGTGGGATTTGACAGGTATCCCTTGTGTCCATGTCTGTGCTGCAATGAGACATATGAGTTCGAAGCCAGAAGAGCACATTCATGCTTATTACTCAAAGGAGACCAATCTAAGGACTTACAGTAACTACATGTCTCCTATGCAAGGAAAGAGTGCATGGCCTATGCCTCAAACACATAGGAACATAATAGAACCTCCTCTTGTCCAAACTATGCATGGTAGGCCCAAAAAGTACCGTAGAAAAATAACTCCCGAAGAACTGAGAGAGATTCAGTTGAGGAATGAACTTAGTGGCCATGTTGGAAGGGATGGACTTAAGATGCATTGTGGTTATTGCAAAGCAGAAGGTCATAATGCTAGGAGTTGTTTGGTAAGGAAGAATAACCCTCTTGGAAGTACATGGGTTCCCAAGCCAAGGGTGAATGGTAGGGGAAGGGAAGAGCCAAAAAAGTAACAAAAGGGTCTGCTGGTCCTAATACATCTGCTGAAGTTCCTTCAAATGTTCCTTCAGAGACATGTGTTAGTGCACAATGCGAGGTGATTACCAGTCTACTATTACTATTACTATCTACTCAAAGTTGATAAATTTAACTAGTACATTCTGTTGGTAGGTTGCTGCAACACAGGAGTCTGTTGTTAATATTGGTGCTGCTGATGATCTCGGACAATGTTAGCCCTCTGAAAGATCAAATAAAAGGAAAAAACAGGTATAGACTAAAGTGGTCCTCAAAAAAAGAAGCGTGAAACAAATGATGCCCCCAAGGCCAACTACAAGACAATCTCAGAATGCAGCACCTACTTGTGAAGCCTCTCCCTTAGAAGTTAGACCTCATGTAAGGCGACCTATAAGGAGTAATCCAGCACCAATAGCTGCTACACCACTTTCTCTAGCTGGGACAAATGCTAGGCCACTCACTAGAAGCCAAACACCTTAAAGGTTTACTAGTTTATCAACTGAAAAACCGCCAAGTAAGTCAAAGAAGCAGCTTGTATTCTCAGAGGTAACAACATCCAGCAGTAATTTGACTGTCACTCCTCCAGGCATAAAAAGTTTCAAACCTCCTGCTGCAAGTAAAAAAATTGGAGTTCCAAAAAGAACCAGAAATATGATGTCTATTAGTACTGCCGAAGATGGTACTAACTAAGGGTTTTGTATAATGTACATTATTGCGTACTCTTTTGAATAGTGGTTGGTAATGTCATAGTATTGAATATTGATTCCACTTCCTGTGGTTGTTCACGGTATTGAATGGATATTTAATGGAATATGTTATACAAAATACTATCCAAACAATACATATAATTACACTCGACTATATATACTTTGCTGACATTTGACAGTTTACAGTCCAATGTTTGACTGCTATTACAGTTTACGGTCCAACGTTTGAAAAATTTACACTTTCATATCCAAACTTTTAAATAACTAACACGCGACGATATAAACTTTGTGAATTATTCCATCATCAATTCGGAATCACATCATTATAATTGTTTCCTTTTTCTTTTGATAAGAATCTAATACAAACGCGGCTCCTAATTATCCCATATTTGGTAGCTCCTAATTATCCCATATTTGGTAGCTCTAGATCACACCCTTATATTTGTTTCCTTTTTTTTTATAAGAATCTGATATCAACTTTGGAGATCATTAATTATCCCATCATTAATTCTGAACTCTACCATTATTATTTGTTTCCTTTTTTTAAAGCCAAACCCTATATCAACGCAGCAGATCACGTAAACCAACAACTGAATATATATATATCAGCGAACTTTGAAAAGCCTCAATTTCCTTAATTGGTATTTATGTGGTTGCTCAACTACCAATTGTCTCGAGAAGTTCATAAACTTAAAACCTGATTAGACATCTCCAAAATCGTAATCGTAGGATCAATACTGAACCGGTGAGATGCATTAATTCAGCAGATGATTACCCTAGTATTTAAATAACAATAAAATAGGAAACAGACAAGGACTATCAATAATTTCCTATTTTTGAACTCTAAAATATTAGCACGTTGTTCAAGCTTCTTCATCTTCTTCATCAGCTTCTTATTCTCCAACTCCAACTCAGTGTTCTTCTGCTGCATGTTAGGTTCAGTGTTTCCCTGTTCGTATTCCTTGAGTTTGGCTTCGGCCTTTTCGATTCTTCTCCTCAACATCGGTATAACCTCTCTTGCACGATGAAAAAGTGGTTCATCAACCCAGAACCACAATCCACATCCTTTGGATCCCTTGTAACATTTCGTAAATCGACGACCCAAATTTTTATCGATTAAGGAGAGGTGGGTAACCACTGGAAACCCGCACTTGCAATGAAAATCCTCCGTAACATTAGTCTCTGACATTACTCGATTATGATTGTGGCGTTAATTTGGTGAATTTGTTGGTAATTTTTAGGGTTCTTTGAAAAAAAAAACGATTTGGGGCCGAAATTGGGTTAAATTTGGTTTTAAAATGTGTTTGAATAAGTTAGCCGTTGAAAATAGTAAAGTACCAAAAATACTCCTCTCAATGACGTCAGTGATGCGTCATTTCGTCAAAAAGTGACGTTTTTGGGTGAAATAGGCCGGAAACAAAGGTTGGACCGTAGAGTGTTACCGGAATGAAACGTTCGATAGCAAAGTGTCAAAAATGAAACGTTGGATAGGAAAGTGCAAAAGCAGGCAACGTTGGATATGTTCCTGCATTTTTCCCTATAACTTAACATTCCCTCCTCAAGTTGTACTTTGGTGAGGATAAGACAAAGACAACTTGGATAGCCAAAATTTGAAAAGAGCAGCTGCTAGCGGCTTTGTGAAAAGATCAGCCAGTTGTCTTGATCCAGAGAAATGTTGTGGGAGTAGAAAACCATCCTTGAAACAGTCCCTTACAATGTGGCAGCCAATCTCCAAGTGTTTTGTCCTTTCATGGAAGACAGAATTTGTTGTGATTTGGGCTGCTGAGTTGTTGTCACACTTTAGAGGAATAGGTAGAGGCACCTGGATAGAAAAATCCTTCAAGATATATGAGATCCACTTGAGCTCACAACAAGTATGAGCCATACTTCTGTATTCGGCCTCCGTGGAGGATCTTGATACAGTTGTTTGCTTTTTAGAGACTTCCAACTAATTAAAGAGTTCCCAAGGAAAACACACTACCCTGTGATGGATCTTCTGGTGTCAAGTCATGATGCCCAGTCAGCATCATTGTATGAGGATAAAGAGAGATCATGGGAAGCTGAGTAGAATAAACCCAAAGAAGTTGTGTTCCTGAGGTACAACATCACATCCAAAGTTGCCTCCCAGTGTTGTAGAGTAGGTGTCTGGAGAAACTGGTTAAGTTGGTTGACAATGTAGCAAATGCCAGGTCTAGTCATGTTCAGGTAGAGTAATCTCCCAACCAATCTTCTGTATTTATCAGGTTGTACTAAAGGAGCACCATCAGCTACAAGTTTAAGGCCCTTAGGACAGGGAGTTGTGTGTGGTTTTGCTCCAATTAGGCCAGCATCTTTAACAATATCAAGAATGTACTTCCTCTGGTTGATATAGAGACCATGAGACGTCCTCAGAAGTTCAAGACCAAGGAAATATTTTGCAATGCCAAGATCCTTAATTGTGAAGGCAGAGTGAAGATGTTGTTTAACAACTTTAATGAGAGTAAGATTAGGACATGTGATGAGCACATCATCAACATAAACAAGTAGTGCTAAAAATGTAGGTCATGTACCCTTAGTTAAAAGACAGTCATCAAATTTGGATTGAGTAAAGCCAAAAGCAATCCTGCACTTAGTGAATTCAAGATTCCACTACCTAGAAGCCTGTTTGAGTCCATACAAGGACTTCTTTAATTTGCAGACTTGACCAGGCAAGCTCTTAGTGTAACCCTCTGGTGGAGTCAAGTATAAGTCCTCATCCAAACAACCATGCAGAAAAGCATTATTTATGTCAAGTTGGTGAATATGCCAGTTGTACTGAATAGCAACAGCTAGAAGAATCCCGACACTTACAAGTTTAACCACAGGTGAAAAACTATCGACATAGTCCAAATTAAAAATTTGGTTGTATCCTTTTGCAACCAATCTTGCCTTGTACTTGTCATTGGTTCCATCAGGGTTCAGTTTTAATTTATATACCCATTTAGACCCAATAGGATGCTTTCCCGTAGGTAAATCAACAAGTGACCAAGTATCATTATTCTCCAGTGCAGATATCTCAGAGTTCATAGCCTCTATTTAGTGTGTATCATTGCAAGCATCCTTGTATGAGGATGGCTCTGTGTGAAAAGAAATGTTAGCTTTCTAGCTGAGGTAAGAAGGGGAGATGTCTAGGCTTATATTGAAAGGAAAAGTATTGGGTGTGTGGTGAGATTGAATTAATGGAGAGTGAAGAGTAGGTGTTAGTGGTTCAGTGGAACACACCAGAAGAAAATCCTTTAAGTGAGTAGGTTTGATGCTGGTTCTGTTGCTTCTCTTGAGAGGGATAGGTTCATTTGGAGGATCCAAGTTAATGGTGGTAGTATGGTGAGTATGATGAGATGTATCAGGAGATACTGATTGAATATTTGGTTGGTTATCAGAAGCTGGCGGAGAAGTATGAGCTGATCCAGTGTCAGCATATGGATCAAAAACCAGTGGGGAGTCAACAGTCGTATCTAAGTGTCCCACCATGGGAAGAGGTGACACAATCATAAGAGTTAAAAGAAAACATGTTCTCATAAAAAATTATATCTCTGGTGCAGATGACTTTATGATCACGGAAACCATACACTTTGTATGCCTTTTGGCCAGGTGAGTATCCAAGAAAGCAACCCTTGAAACCTCTGGATTCTAACTTGTCCTTGTGAGGGTTGGTGTTGGAAAAATAACATAAATAGCCAAAGACCTTTAGGTGGGATAGATCTGGAGCCTTCTGGTGCAGTAGTTCATAAGGGGTGAGCCACTTTAGTTGTTTGCTGGGTATTCTGTTTATGAGGTATGTTGCCATGAGTATGGCATGCCCCGAGAAGTGTACTGGAAGTTTGGCTTGAAACAGTAAAGCTCTAGTAAGTTGCAACAGGTGACTGTGTTTCCTCTCCACAACTCCATTTTGTTGTGGAGTGTAGGGGCATGATCTCTAGTGTATGATGAGTTTGTCATAAAACATAGCTTGGCATTGAGTGTTAGTTAACTCAGTACCATTGTCAGATCTGATATTGATCTGAGAATTGAGTTGCAACATAAGAAATAAAATTCTGCAAGGTAGAAACAACTTGAGTTTTATTGCTCAGTATGAATGTCCAAGTTGTTCTGGAAAAATCATCCACTATGGTTAGAACATAGTGAGCTCCAACTACAATAGCTACTCTATAGGGACCCCACAGATCAACATGGATTAGTTCAAACACTTTAGAGCTACAAGTATTGCTCAAAGGAAAAAATGTCCTGTGTTATTTGGATTTGTAGCATATATCACAAGGGTGAGCAGAATCTGAGACAATGTTCTGCGAAGCAGGTAAGTGTTTGATGGTGTCATGGGGAGCATGGCCTAACCTCTTGTGACATAGAGTGTACAATTTATTTTGATTGTGTGAGACATCTAATCTACTCGTCATATCTAGAAGGGATACATCAAGCTGTTTATTGAGCTTATTACCAGAAGAATTGAAGCAAGCAACATTTCGTGAGGAACAGTCTTGTGGATCCAGCACGAACAATGATCCACTCAGCTTGCCCACTGCCACAATCAAATCAGTCAGATGGTCCTGCAAAACATATCCAGTAAAAGTGAAAACACACTTCCAATGAGAGTCCCTAGTGAGCTTAGAGATAGATATTAAGTTAAACTTGAATTCTAGGATAAGTAAGGCATTCTTGAGAGTGATCTTAGAGGTAAGGAGTACATCTCCTCTGTGATGAACTAGCATTATAGTTCCCTCAGGTAGACAAACATAGGAAGCAGTTGTGGCAAGAGAGACATCATGCATTAATCCCTTGTCAAACACCATGTGGTTTGAGGCACTAGTGTCTAATACCCAACAACCATGATTCAAAGAATAGGGAGAAGGTAATGTACCAGCAAAATCACCAAGACTGGGATAGTTGGCCATGTTGGAGTTTTTAGCACCATCAGGCATGCTTCCTTGAGTCATAAACTGATGCATAAACTTGTAGAAATCCTGCTGAAAGTTAGCTGATGGAATTGACTCTGAAGGATGATCATCAACTGCATTAGCATAGGTCTTCCCATTCTGAATTGGCTTCTTGTTCTTGAGATCCTTGAACCACTCAGGAACCCCAACTAGCTTGAAATAGGTATCCTTAGTGTGACCTTGCTTCTTACAGAACTCACAAAATCTGTCAGACTTATCAGACCCAAGTTTCCTGTGGTCCTTAGACACAAACCTTGAGAAGATCTTTGATGAGAGTAAACATTGGGAGGTGTTTTCACCAACATGGCAGTGCTTTCAGAAGGCACACTAAATTACAGTTGAACCTGCTTCTGTTTCTCAACACTAAGCACCATAGAGTAAGCCTTTTCAACTACAGGCAGAGGATCAAAACATAGAATTTGACTTCTAATTGCCTCATATTCATCATTAAGTCCCATCAAAAACTGCATCAATCTAGTATGTGATTGAAAACCCACATAATTCTTAGCAATCTGACACGTGCATAATTTTGCAGCATCACAGTGACACACAAGCACATGCATCAGAAAGCTCAATTCATCCCAAAGCCTTTTCAACTTAGTGTAACAGGCAGAGACATAAAGTGAACCTTGAAAAATGGAAGCCATATCCCTCTGAATCTGGTATAGCAGGGGACCATTGCTCATGCCAAAATGAGCTTCGAGCTGTGTCCACAGCGCCTGAGCAGATTGAGTAAGCATGAAAACGTCATGCAATTCATCAGAAATTGAGTGTAGTATCCAGGAGTTCACCATACAGTCAACACGTAGCCACTATTCGTAGTAAGGATGCTTTGGATCCGGATTTGATTCAGATCCGGTAATGAAACCAAGCCTTTGTTTGGCACCGAGGGCGATTCGAACGGATCTGCTCTAAGGAAGCCAGTTTGCAATGCTAATGAGTGGCACGGAGGTAAGAGACATATTCGGATTATTCGAAGTGTGAAAGTGCAGAGCACCAGTAGTACGGCGATCAGCGGTAGCCCCAGCGCCGATGATCGGAGCTGAAGCAGACTGAATCGAGCTCGAAGCAGAGTTCGTCATTGCAAAAAGCAGGAAAAAAACTTCAATCGAAGCTGAAAATCAGCTGTAGCAGATAATTTCGACGAGAATCGAGTTAAAATCTGCAGCGAAATCGACGATCGGATCGATTGTATGCAAATGATATCATGCTAATTCTCATGAGAGAAGAATAGAGAGTACAAAGAGAAAGGATAACAGAATTTTGTTATGCAATTTTATTATGAAAGTTAATTCTGCACAGTGGAGCTAAGAGCAGCTATATAAAAGCAGATAACTAACTCTAACAAATAAACTCTAAATTTACACATTGGTCTCTGAAGTCTAAGTTAATTATAACTTAACATATAATATTCTGATTAATGTGTTACTTTGTGATCGTGGCAGGAGAAACAAAGGGTTATTTACGATGAACTAAGAAGCTTGCCCGACAACAAATACAAAATAAAGCACATATGGCCCAATATGATGATGAATTGGCAAGGAAAAGAATGCAGGTACGTCATTGTTTTAGTTTCTGCAGAGTGCAATTAGTGTGCAATAATTATAGGAAATAATATGGTAAGCTTTTGCAGGCATAGAATGAACATGAGAGCTCAAGAAACCAGGATCTTGTGAAAATGCAAGAAGAATATTCTATGAGGCAAGAAGCATCCAGACGAGCAACTGAGGAACAAATACGAGCACAACGTCTCCAAACTGAACGAGAAAAAGTTGAGATAGAACGTGAAAAAATTAGGGTCAAGTCAATGGACGAAGTTGAGGGTAGAGCCCATGAAGCAAAGCTTGCAGAGGATGTTAACAGACCAATGCTAATTGAGCGAGCAAATGCAGGGCGAGAAAACTGGGTGGCTGCAATCAACACAACCTTTGAGCATGTTGGAGGTCTTTTGTCCTTCCTAATATTTTGCGCTTCAGAAAGATTACCTTATTTATGGCCTTGCTATATGCGAAGTTGACAGTGATATTAAAAATAAGGGATAATTCTTTCAAACCCCTAAACTATAGCGACTTTTGGACACCACCAACTTTATAAATAAGCACTTTACTCCCTAACCTTTGCCAACCTGTTCGAGTTGCCCCATAGCAATTTTTCGACCAAAAAATCACCAGAACTTTTTTTTCCTTTTTTTAGAATCTTCTCCTCGTCGAGACGGTTCCGGTAGTGGTGACGATATCGCAAAATTCAAAGTCATTACACGGAAAATTTAGCTTTAATTTGTTTAATTTTCAGAAAATATGAAGAACACTTGAAGGTGTTCATCACATTTTTCGGAAACTCGACGAATTAAAACTAAATTTCTCGTGTAATGGCTTTGAATTTTTTGATACCGTCACCACTAAGGAAACCTTTTCGACGAGGAGAATATTGATTCCAAATTTAGGAAGTCGGGCAAAAAATTTCGGCAACCCGCCACTACGCTGCTGCAGATTACAGGAAATTTTTTGTCGAACTTTTTTTTTTCTAATCGACGAGGAGAATATTGAGTCCAAATTTAGGAATTCCGGCAAAAACTTCCGGCAACCCGCCACTACGCCGTCGCGGATTGCGGGAAAATTATTTTATTCAATCAATTCTTACCTTTTGTGCCAAACTCATTGTAATCTATTTGATAGATTTAGAATGGCCTAAACTTTTGATTAGGGTTTGAGCCCTATTTACTGTTGGTCTGGCCTCTGACTGTTCTATTACATGCAGGAGGTCTGCGAGCTATTTTAACAGATCAGAATAAGCTGGTTGTGGCTGTAGGAGGGGTAACAGCTCTTGCAGCTCGGATCTACACTACAAGGTACTACAAAAGTTGAAAATGCCTAATGACTCTGTTTTAACATGTTACCAACATGGTTTAGCGAAATTGTATTTAATAAGATAATTATATAAGATTTATGAAGTGATGACTTTTATTCTTCACTCAATGGTGGTATATATAAGTACAACTTATAATACAAGAAGGAAAGAGATAATTACAAAAAGGAAATAAATACAAAGAATATTTTCCTAAATTACAAAGACTAGGACTCTTGTCTAATACGCCCCCGCAAAATTGACGACCCATCGGCGATGGCGATTTTGGACCGTAGGAGAAGAAAACGAGCACGAGGCAACGATTTAGTGAGGAGATATGCGAGTTGATCAGTCGTGTTGATGTACGAAACACTGAGAAAGCCCTTGTTAACAAGATCGCGAACGAAGTGTAGATCAATAGAGATATGCTTCATTCGAGAATGCAAAACGGGATGAAGAGATGTACGGATCGCCCCTAAGTTGTCACAAAGAACACGCGGGGAGAAGGAAGAGAGACACCTAGCTCACGAAACAAATGCTGCAACCAATGAACTTCAGCAGCTACATTCGCCAAGGCCCTATATTAGGATTCAGTAGAGGACCGAGAAATAGCACGTTGGCGACGAGAAGACCAAGAGATAGGATTGCCATCAAAAAAGATAATGTAGGCCGAAGTAGACGCAGCAGTGCCCGGATCACCTGCCCAATCCGCATCAGAGTAAGCAAGAAGACGAGGGCAGGAGGCACGACGAAGAAGCAGTCCATGAGAGAGCGTACCCTTTAGGTAACGTAGGATACGTTTGAGAGCTGTCCAATCAGTCTCAGTGGGAGCGGACATCTGTTGCGCCAACCTATTGACCGAGAAGGCAATCTCAGAACGAGTCAAAGTAAGATATTGCAAGGCGCCAATAACACGCATGTACTCCGTAGTATCGGTCAAGGATGTGGAAGTCGAGACCACTGAAGTTGACGCCATGGGAGTAGTTAAAGGTTTAGCACCATCCATCTTGTGTCGACCAAGAATATCACACATGTATTTATGTTGCGAAAGAAAGAGGCCCTCTTTGCAAGTGAAAACCTCAACACCAAGAAAGTAGGAGAGATGTCCCAAATCTTTAACCGCAAACTTACTACCAAGACCATGAACAATACGCGAGATAAGCGTGTCGTTGCTCCCTGTCACCATAATATCGTCCACGTAAACAAGGAGGTAAACGACATCATGACCCTTGGAGTAAATAAAAAGGGTGGAATCAGACTTGGACTAACTAAACCCAACAGCACATAACTCGGCAGACAAAGCAAGAAACCAAGCGCGAGGAGTTTGCTTCAAACCATACAAAGACTTCTTGAGATGACAAATATGATGAGGGAAAGATGGGTCAACGAAACCCTGAGGTTGAGACATAAACACAGCCTCATCAAGCTTGCCATGAAGAAAAGCATTGCTGACATCAAGTTGGCGTAACGACCAACCACGCATAACCGCTAACGACAACACAAGTCGAATAGTGACAGGTTTGACAACAGGACTGAAGGTTTCCTTGAAGTCAACACCCTCACGTTGATTGAAGCCCTTCGCAACAAGACGAGCCTTGTACTGATCAATAGACCCATCGGGATGATGCTTAATGCGAAACACCCATTTGGAGCCAATAATGTTCTTCCCTAATGAGGAAGGGACCAAATCCCAAACACCAAATTGCATAACTGCCGTGTACTCCTCAGCCATAGCCGCACGCCAAAGCGGATCCTTAAGTGCTTGAGAAATGCATGTAGGTGCGACGGGGCCCAAAACCGGATGTTTAGAAGCGAAGTAAGTGTGCTTCGGCTTAAAGATGTTGTTTTGAGCGCGAGTGGTCATGGTGTGAGTACGCGGTGGAGTAGATGGCCTAGGAGGAAGAGGCAGTGGAGAAGGGCAAGAATCCGGGTCGAGCGGTCGCATGGAACTCGAAGATGCAGCAGACAACGCGGGAGACGGAAGCTTGATAGAAGCCTGGACCGCGGGTTGGGCCGCAGCGGGAAGAACAGGATTATGGATGGAATGTTGCCCCAACATCACGCCAACATTTTTATCAGAAGACGCAGAAACTGGTGTTACAAGGGTCTGATTGCAATGTTGCCCCAACATCACTCCAACATTTTTATCAGAAGGCGCAGAAGTTGGTGCCATTGGAGTCAAACCCTGACCGCTGACCGTCTGATGGGCCCCATGACCCGTGGGATCAGACCTAATAAGAGATGGACCGGGTCCATGGGGTAGAATGAGAGGCGGCCCAAGGGGCCTATGTGGCGGCAGACGAGGGCTAGGGCAATGGGTCGCAAACCCCAGAAATTTCGTCTCCACAAAATGGACATTGCGAGACACATAAACCCGAGATGTTTCAATGTCGAGACAACGATAAGCACTCTGAGTCACACTATAGCCCAAAAATATACACGCGCGAGAAGGAGGTGTAAGTTTACCCGGAAAATAAGGACGGAGCCACGGGAAACACAAACACCCAAATGTGCGTAGCTTAAGGTAGTTGGGAGAACGACCAAATAAGACCTCTAAAGGACTCTTGCGGTGAAGAACCATTGTAGGTAGCCGATTATAAAGATAAACTGCAGTAGAAAAGGCTGAGTCCCAAAACTAAGATGGAAGGCCTGATTTCTGTAAAAGAATGCGCCCAAGTGTGACAACATGACGATGACGCCGTTCAACAGTGCCATTTTGCTGCGGAGTATGAGGAGGAGTGGTAAGCCAACGGATACCACAATCCAAGAAATAAGAACGGAGTGCAATGAATTAACCCCCATTATACGAATAAAAGTTCTTAATGGGGAACCCAAATTGTTTCTCAACAAACGTGTAAAACTGACGAAATATCGTAGCAACGTGCGACTTGAGAGACAAGGGATAGAACCAACAATACTTTGAAAAATGGTCAACCAACAACAAGTAATAACGACAACCATCCAAAGAGGGAATCGGCGAGGGACCCCAAACATCACCATAAACATACTCTAACGGCGAAGTAGAGACAAGAGATGTAGCACTAAATGGCAATTGCGTACTCTTATTTAATAAGCAAAAACGACAAAAAGTAGCATCCTTTGAAGTACAAGGTAATTGAAACTTGCTAAACAAAAAGGAACTAATATCCGAAGATGGATGACCTAAACGACTATGCCAATTGTCTCTATTAACGCGAATTCCAACACACGCCAAAGGATTCGAAGCAAACCGTGACCGCACGTCCAAGTGGTAAATTCCATTACTGCATTCCCCGCGCATGAGTATCACCCTCGTTGTTCGAACCTTAACAAAGAAATACCAAGGATGAAATTCAAGCATGAGATTGTTAGCAAGACAAAATTGATGCACCGATAATAGATTCCGTTGAGATGACGTAACGCATAAAACGGGAGTGAGAAGGAATTTACGACCAGATTTTGTAATAGAAGCGGAACCAACGTGAGTAATAGGCAAACCTGAACCATTAGGAATTGTAACCTCATCCGTCCCTTCATACTCAGAATGAACGGTTAGATTTTGAAGATCCGAGGTGAGATGATGCGAGGCCCCCGAGTCAACAAGCCAATTTTTGTCGTGAGAGGGAGAGTTCGGGGTCGAAGCCAGGTTAGCAAGAGGTTGCTGAAGACGACGACAAGTACGAGCCCCGTGACCATAAATCCCACAAATTTGACACGTGATGTCAGGACGACCATTAGAATTCGAACGGTGGGTGTTGTTGTTGTTGTTTCGATTCCCCTGATTGTTCGGGTTGCTACCACGGTTGGAAGAGTGACCGCGGTATTGGCGATTGGAACCATCCTGTGAGTTGTTGGGGCGGCTAGAGTGTGGACCACCACGTTGACCCGAGTTGTGGTGATACGAGGCAGCATTAGCCGAAGCCACAAGGGATGCAGATTGAGCCTCCAAGCGCTTGACATAGATCTCGTGAGCCACTAATTTGTCATGAAGCGCATAGAAGGAGAGCGGATGATCACGAGCATGGATTTGAGCCGCAATATCACGGTAGGATGCCCCCAAACCGTTCAAAACGAATAGAGTGACATCATCATCAGAGAGGCGATGATCAACTAGGGCAAGTTCATCAACTTTCAACTTGACAAGTTGAAGGAATTCTGACACGGATTTGGAACCAATGGTCAACTGAGAGAGAGATTCCTTCAATTGCATGACACGAGCACGAGATCGGTTAGCATACGTGCTCTACAAGGACGTCCATATTGCAGCCGACGTCTTCTTGTCGGAGACAAGTTGCCTGACTTCCCAAGAGAGCGAACCAAAAATGGTGGATATGTGGAGAGCATCCTGTCGCGTCTAGTGGACAAACGCAACAATAGATTCTGGAGAATCACCGCAAGGAAGGCAGGGGGGCGTACCTTCCAAGTAGCCAAGAAGGCAATAGCCATAAAACAGATGGCGAACATGTGCATTCCAGGATGTGTAGTTCCCAGAGTTTAACTCCAGAGGTAGATGAGTATGTGCATTGATGGGCACAAGAGGCAGAACACCGGGACCAAACGGTGGAACGAGGGGTTGAACCCCTGAACCCGCAACCTGAAGAGGAGCGGTGGATGACTACATGAGCGGCGCCATGGAAGACGCATCTGCAGACGAGGTGGCGGCTGAAGCCAAAGCCGAGTCACTAGGGTTTTCAGCGGAAGACATCAGGAATCGGGAATTCTCTTTAGAGATATTTTCCTGCTGATACCATATAAGATTTATGAAGTAATGATTTTTATTCTTCACTCAATGGTGGTATATATAAGTACAACATATAATACAAGAAGGAAAGAGATAATTACAAAAAGGAAATAAATACAAAGAATATTTTCCTAAATTACAAAGACTAGGACTCTTGTCTAATAAATTATGCATTGTAAACACATTCTGGCTTCTGTCACATCATAAATGAAAATTCTTCTATTTGTTAGTTGTTTTCCCATGCCATATGACCTCTTGGTTTGTTAATTGACCATGTACTCCACATACTTGTTGAGTTGCGTATTCGTCTTTAGTGCAATAGCTTTTGATTTGGGGATGAATCAAATCTAGGCGTGAAAGCTCGAGTTTCAATTAATAGAGTGAGCGTCAACCTTAGGTCCTGAATCCCTAGTGAAAATCAAAGATACGCCCCTGATGATTAATTAAGCTAATTAGTATGAGAGCTAATGTGGCAAACTGTAAAATTTGAAAAAGCAAAGTACTGTCTAATGAAATCACCACCTCTTTTTCTTATGTAGATTCAGTGCTCATATTACAGTCTGTAGTGGTGAAAATCTTTTTTAATGGTAATGATTATCAATAGATAACAAAGAAAAAATGAATAGTATAGTTAACAATTCTTAGGATGTTGTGTTGAAGAGTGAGACTCGAGTATGGAGACAAGTTACCTACCTACTAATTTCCTGTTAAGTACTAGTTACATTAATTTCTCTCTTAGCGTCTGCAACTCTGCATTGTGACTATTGAGCAAAATGTGTCAGTTTTTGGTTGCTTCAAAACTTTTGGTTATGTTAACAATTTGATTGTTTATAAACCATCACAATTGCTCTATCACTAGACTTAAAGTTGGCAGCATTGCATGTATTCGAGCTTTCAAGTGTTCTGCTACATAAAATTTCAAATAGCGATGATTCGTTCTAACACATCTTCATCATCTCACAGTACTTACATTATGGCAGTAAGTTGGTATTATGTTAAGCATTTAAATGAATATGTGCCTTTTTGGATTTCAGAGAAGGTGCTAGAGTGATTTGGAGTTATGTAGACCGTATATTGGGACAACCATCTCTTATTAGAGAATCCTTTCAAGGAAAATACCCGTGGTCTGACTTGTTTTCACGTGCGATGAGCACTGTCTCTGGTGGTTCTAATAAAAGTTCTGGTTCCAAAAGTGGAAATGGGTTTGGTGACGTTATTTTACACCCCTCTGTGCAGAGGCGGATTGAACATTTGGCAAGTAATAATTAGAAATCTAAAAGTATCCGATAAATCCAACATATGTAACTGCATTTATGATAAGTTACCTGCAGCTTAGAGAATATATTTTTGCTTTCAGATGGCTGTGCTCTCATAATATATGAAAACACCATCAGATGGCTGTACAGGGAATACCATGTTATACAATTGAGAATACCACCATGTATACAATTGGAAATACCACCGTGTATTGTGTTGTGATATAGAAAAAATTGAGATATGTACTCTGATATGATATAAATACCACTAGAATTGCATACCCCGTATGAGTGATGTACAATTCGTAAAACTTCCACCACATATAGATTCATGCCTAAACAAATCTCAAGCACAGACAATTATACTGAATAACTGATGTACAAATTCATATAACCCAAGTGATGTACTCAAGCTTCTACCAGTACCACGATTGATACCTGAGCAAATTTCAAAGCATAAACAACACTTGCAACAAGGACAATATACATTGATCAGCAAAGGTTAACAGGGGATTCACAGATCTTCATGCCTAAAACTCGACTCGGTAATAACAGAGACAGCCATAGCTCTATACAAACTAGTAATCAATGATACAGTCCAATGTTATAAACAGATACCTGTTTCCATTTCGCGTACAGTGTGATGCTTAATCTTAACTTCCAGTTAACGAATAAATAGTGCATAAAACCTAAGAGTCAGAGAGAACTTACATGTCCTTTTCATGTAAGGAAAAATACGAGACGTGAAAAAGGAGTATCTCAACCAACTTACTCGTTAGTAATGTTGCAGCTCAGATAAATAACAAGAATCGAAGTCATTGCTTCATATAAAATACACAAAAACATTGACAGTTGTGCTGTGTTGTGCTCAAGTGATGCAACAACTCATAAAACCTCCACATTGTATATGATCTATACCTCAACAAATCTGAAGCATAAACAATTATACTGAATAAGTGTCGTGATGTACAACTTCATATAATCCAGCATAAGCGATGCACTCACAGAACACCTTTGACGTACTACAATTGATACCTAAGCAAATTTCAAGCATAAACAACAGTAGCAACACAAACAGCATACATCGACTGCACTATTTAACAAGAGAACAGTAGACCTCCATACCTAAAACTAGAATCAATCACAACAGAGAATCATCCTTACGATAACTAATCGAGTTTACAATTACAATCAGTGATGTACAGAGAATTCGAGTTCAAAAAATAGAGGGCTGGTATATAGCATAAACAATTCCAACACATCATTTTGCTTTTGGTAAACAGCCAGAATCGATTTTGCAAGAAGGGCTAAACGGGAGAGAGGGATTCAATATAGAGGAATCCATCAGCACGGTGATGTTTTCCAATAGCAGCAGGCCTGACGACACTCTTAGACTGGTGTAGTATTTCGAAAGTCTTGGGGACAATGTTAAACCGTACGGCCTGTCCGGGAATCTGCAGAACTAAGAAAGAAGCATCTTCTTCTTCTTCTTCGTGATCACCACCCTGGCGGACGATTGACAATAGGGAGAAAAGGTAACGGCAGCCCTGTGAGAACCTCATATCGGTGGCAGTGATCCGAGGAATAACAGCAACACATGGAGAAAGATCAACACGGTACTTGAGAAACCACTCAGAATAATCCCTTTTCATCTCGTAGACATTGAAGTTGATTTCTTCAGACAAGTAGACGGGAATATAATGAAGGTGATCAGAAGAGTTCCCAAACTAATAATTCCTTCTTCCGTTGTCGTAAATGCGATATGGTGGCGAAGTGGGCATTTTTCCGAGCAGCTGGCCCTGAGCATTGAAATAGAGACCATCTTTATCTGTCATCGAGTTGAGCCAATGGATGGCATGGTTCCAGTAGACTCCGTTGCCAAAAGAGACATCTGCGGTAAAGGGCTGGAGGAGAGCTGATGATGTCCATGCACCGGTATCGGAGGAGTAAATCTCGATATGGTATTCGTATAATAAGCGATTATGAACACAAAAGACTTTGTAGTGAGTATATGGAGGATCAAAAACCAAGGTCATACCATTAATAAAAGTAACTCGGTCAGGCAATTTAGGTAAGGTAGCAGAGGTATTGGTTTGTAGTGGGATTGTAAACATAGTACTCTTTCTTTTTGTCTTCTTCTGTGCGGGTTGCAATAATTTCACATAGCAACAGCCCTCTGCAGGAACTTAGAATCTTAATGCAGCTGCTGGAAGAAGAAGGATCTTTAAATTTTCTGATACTTTTCGAACAGAAGGGTAAATATCCGAAAGAGTCATCAATGCTGCTTGTCCTGCTTATTATAGGAAAAAAGATTCCGACAGGCGAATTGGTGTCGGAAGGATTACGCCACCAGCGCCTAAATTCGGGTTTTGAGATGAGAGAGTACCAATGCTTAGACACAGTTTTGAAGTGGAAAAGGGAACTTACTGGGAGGCGAATCAAAATCTCAATGAGGAGATCATCAATGGAAGCTACGATCTCCGCTGCTTTTTTCGACTTCATCCTGCCCTGATCTCTGTTTCTTTCAACCCTACTCACCAGGTGCAATTGTACGTACTTTTAGGAATCTTATTATATTGCTTTAAAGTTGGTCCTTATTTATAACTCAAGGGCCGCACTTACCCTCTCACGTTAGGATTAGGAATCTCAAGGGCTCGTTTGTTTGAACATACCATATATAGATTGAGGGCGATTGGATTAGTTTAGCTTCAGTTGAGTTACAATGAGATATTTCTTGGGACCCGCGCAGGCGTAACATCGGTGGCCACATTTTTTTTTCGTTTAATAAAGGGATGTACGCTTTTTATGGCGGCTTCGTGGTAGATGGTTTTCACATGTAGGTCGCCCGGGTATTAAGGGTTCTAACGCTAATAAAGCCTGATACGTACGCGTGACTTATTATCCCCAAATGGGTGACCAGTTGAGAACCGGGCTTCCGTCTTCTGATGATATCCTCCTCGTACTACAAAAAGCTTATAAGTTTGTTCGCTTTTGTTAGTATCATAAAAAATGTACAAAAAACAATTATAAAATAAAATTCTAATTATTATTAATTGAAAAATATATATATATAATTAAGATAAGTAAATATTGGATTACTAATTGTACAGCTAAAATCTATTTCTTTCTTTTTTGTTATTTTATTAATAAAGAAAACACAAGTATTTTTCTATGGATTGAAAAATATTAAGTTTAGCTAACTGAAATTATATAAATAAGTTTTAATACTTGAAAAGGTATATTATACAGTTAAAGGTTTTTTAAGATTTTCATTTCATTAATTAGTGAAAAAATATTCTAAGTTTTTTATGAATTTAAAAGGTTAAGCTATTTTAAAATGATAAATTGAAGAAAATTGTGGGGTTTATATTTAACTTAATCTCATATAAATTATTAAAGTATAATTAATTTTGTATCCCTATAAAAAAAGGTCAAAGACTGAAAATGGATATAAGGGGGTGCAAAGTGATAATTAACTCCAATTCCATAGTGCAAATGTATTTAATTTTTGAGAAAGCATGTTAATTTGGGAGTGCAAAGTGATTTTTAACCCCAAGTGAACCAAGTTTTGAAACTGCCCCGGCATGTATATATTGAAACATTGAAGTAGACATGGCACTAAATAGGGTTCTGCCATACCCTTACCCTGAAAATGAGCTCAGGGTCTAGACCCTTACCCTGAAATCAGGGTAAGGGGCAAGACGCAGACCCTACCCTGTACCATTTGAAACTCGACTTTTTGTAAGGGTAGGGTCTGGGTTTTGACCCTCACTCTAAAAAATTCATTAAAAATCACCTTAAACAATGTATTTTTCCCTTAAAATATTTTTTTTGAATGTTACGAGATTTGCTATCGACAAAAAAAAAAAAAAAAAAAAAATTGACGCTGCCGAAATTTATTAACGATCTAATAATAGGGTAGGGAAATGACCCTACCCATTTAACTGGGTAGGATCTGGGTCCTGAAAACAGGGTCTGCTGACCCTACCCATTTAACAATGACTTAAGCAAAGCCTCTTGGCTTGCCTCCTGAGCGAATGTATGTAGCCTTACTGAATTCCTCCAACTGAGTAGAATGCTTCGCGTAAAACACCTCCATCGTTTCCTATGCTAGACAAGAGACACCTCCATCGACCTTTATCCTTCTTTTGCCTTTGTGCGTTCAGAGATCATCAGCATGTCCAACTCCACCAATTTAGCCTCGACAGCTTCAAGCTCGGACCCCAGGAACTGTTAAATACCAGTCAAATCCTCCTCCAACCGAGTAGCTCTACTCGCATGCAGCTCCTTCATTTTTTACTTTTCTTTCATAATAGTCCTTTATTAAACCTTTTTCCTTCTACAAGGGATGTTCAGAGGCTGCCAGCCTCTTCAACACCCCCAATTGAGCCTTGGCTCACTTAGCCACCTGTTCTTTTGCGCCACCGCGAACACTGTCATGATCCCTCTGTTTAGGGGGGTATACCTCTAAGGTGATTTTTCTATGCGTTTTCCCCATCATCCCTTTCCTTGTGTTCCGTTCTGCGATTGATGTGGATTCTGCTTTTTAGCCATCATATTATCCTGATAAACAGTATCATACGCCAGTGCGTTGATCTAGTCAATTGTCGGGGAACTGAGTTTCCGTCGCAACTATCTTGTGCCTTGTCGTGTTGAACAAAATGAGAACCACTTGGTCGCCCTTTGGCTCATCAGCCTTGACTAATTCCTCGTTGAACCTTTTTCTTTCATCATTTTACTTTCATCATTTCTTACTTTCTTCTCAGTATCTAGTGGTCGGCTATTCCTGTTTTTACTTAAATAGTCTCGCAGATATCCCAAGTCTAGCAAGCGATGTATTTCTTTCTTTAGGGTGGTACAGTTGTCGGTAGTGTGTCCACAAGCTTTGTGATATTTCCAGAATTTACCCATATCTTTCTTCTTGTACGATTGTCGGACAGGCAAAGGCCAAGCGAAATCCTTATGCCCTTTCATTACGTTAAGTACCTCTGCTGAGGTGATGGTTAACGTTAGTAATGTGTAGCGCCCCAAACTTGGCGATACACTAACTCAAAATAATAACAGATCGGAAGCTATTTGTTTCACACAACCAAACTCACATTATTTTACAGATACTCATTTACACGTCCTGGTGCATTGTACAAGATACATCACCTCGACTCACAAGTAGTCTAGATTATTACAGACCATGGTACACACCAACTACACACAATGTACAACCCAAAACTATGGTCCTTTAGCGAACGTTTGATCTATCTCGTGAATATTTCTCCCTTGGTACTCCCCTTCGATGATAATTATGCTGAAATATAATTTATTAAAAATAGGGGTGAGTCAAAAGAACTCAGTGGGGCTTAAAGCAAGGGATTGGTTTTTAACAAAATACATTTAGGGCCAATATTTGATTTCATTTTCGTAAAACTGTCATGCCATATCATAACACATATCAGATCAATCATGTCACAACAACCCAGCCTTGTATCTACTTTCCTTATACCTCCCATCCAGGAGCGACCCGAAAAATAACGAGGACGTGCCTAGGTACACACCTCAACTCAGATTCACCCGGCTGAAACGTCCCATCCCAGACGTAGAATAGAGTTTGCTCAAAGAGGCGCTAGAATGTGAAAGTTGCACTGATAGCCCTATGCTACCCAGGAAAATTCCACAATTCTATGCCAGGGCCCAAAATAATAGCCATATGAAGTGGCCTTTTTAATTTGACAATCATGAAACTAATACATGTACAATATAGGCATGCTTTAAATAGAATGTAAACCATAACTGAGAAAACATATTTTGCTATAAATAAGTTATAACTTTGCGACGGTAAAATATATGATTTTTGTAACCCCACCTGTTTCGGTCCGTCCCAATCTTGCGCTATCGTTTTCTTCCGAGTCACGATGTGCTTCTAATTCAAGTTCGCCTACACAGTTACCACAACCTACAATTAATCTCGCGCTTAAGGCTAGATCTATAATATATATCATCACTTTAACTACATGAGTCACAATACTCAAATCAAGTTATAATCTATAAACTTTTCTACTTCAGTAATTTATTAAGTTAGCAATTTATTATGTTTAAGTGATTACACAAGGTCATTTTAATCCAATCATTACCGATACCTGCACAGAAGAATATGTCACATCATCCTTTCACAACACCATGCATTCAATTTTCACTTAATTTCATATAACACCCCCTTTCATCTAATTGTATATTACTAGTTATAAACTTATTTTATATAACAACCCTTTAACTGACTCTCATATAATTAACTAAAAGAAAGTATACTAAACATAATAATACCACTGCAAGCTTGTTTTGCCTATTTTAGCTAAATATGAAACTCACGTATTAGAGGATTAATTAAATATGACATATCAAGCTTAAGATTCCTTCTTAAGAACACATATGCTTTGATATCATTCAACTATTCACACGTTCTGATTACCACAAACATATGAATACACATATACAAAATTCATCTAATATATCATATGAAGAGATACCTATGAATAATAGACACCATATAAATTGTAATTTATTCAATCAATCAAAATTTTAGGCTCTCACATGGCCCTTCACCCCCAATTAAACAATTATCCTCGGTTAACCCCATGTGAAAATTATACGCAAAGATTAACTTGAATTAGTAGATAACATGCAGCTATACAATCAATTAAATTAAGGGGAGTGGTATAAGGAACATTAGTTCTTCTAATTTACCTGATCAGTAGCACCTATAGTGGACTTTGGGGTACTTGCCTATCGTTTCCCTTTCTAATTGCAGGTCTAGAAAATTTTGTGGTTAGCAAGTATGTATTTATATAGCATGAATAAAATAAGGTGTGTGTAAAACGTGGCTGCTAAAAGGAATGACAGATGGGTAATGAGAAAGTTGATTAGTGTCCTTTTCTTTTAAACTAAGTTCACAGATTCCATATTTTTCAAATTTATCCCTCGTATTACACTAGCTCATTTATCTATTCATATAATTATCAATTAGGCATATAAATCATATTTTACTTCCCTGTAACTAATGCACATTAATTTCTTTTGGATGTAGATATGATATTATATTATATATATATATATCTATACATGTATATGGTAAATATAAATATATACATGTATCTAATAATTATACACATTTGTGAGTATTTATATATTTATTTATTTATTATTTTTTTTTCTTGGGTCGTCACAATATTCCCCCCTTAAAGGAATTTGGTCCCCAAATTCTTACTTGAGTTAAAAAGTTATGGGTAGCGTTTGCGCATCTCTTCCTCTTGTTCTCATGTGGCTTCTTCAACGTTTTGATTTCGCCAAAGGATCTTTAGTAGAGGTATCTTCCTATTGCGCAGTTCTTGATACTTCCTATCCAAAATTCTATATCCTCATGGAGAATGATGTGAGAGGGGTGTGGGTGGTACTTCTTTAGTTGAGACACATGAAAGACATCGTGTATTTTGGAAACATTTATTGGGAGATGAATTTTATATGTTGTGTTTCCAACTCGTTCTAAAATCTCAAAAGGACCAACGTAGCGAGGACTTAGCTTGTTGCTCTTCCCAACTTTCTGAAATCCTTTTCTTGGCGTTACCTTGAGGAAAACCTGGTCGCCTACGTCAAACTCCAAGTCCTTCCGTCGATGGTCTGCATAACTCTTTTGTCGACTTTGAGCTGTCTTCATTCTATGTCTTATGAGATGGATCTTGGCAATCGCATCTTGAATTATCTCCGGTCGTAGTGTACCCTGGGGATCCTTTGAGGTAATTTTCCATTCATCTAGATCCCAATGTAGGGGCGATCGACACTTTCTCCCGTATAGAGCCTCGTATGGCGCCATTTGGATGGTAGACTGATAACTGTTGTTATAGGCAAACTCTATTAGAGATAAGTATTGAATCCAACTTCCCTTAAAGTCAAGGACACATGCTCTTAGCATATCTTCTAATATTCGGATCGTACGCTCTGACTGACCATCCGTTTGAGGGTGGGCAGCTGTGCTGAAATGCAACTTTGTGCCCAAACCTTGTTGAAGTTGCTTCCAGAGTCTTGCTGTGAACTTAGGATCTCGATCCGAAACGATGCTTATTGGTATCCCATGTAATCTGACGATTTCTTTTTGATATAGCTCAGCTAGAGCCTCAACATGATAAGTGGTTTTAACTGGAAGGAAGTGTGCAGATTTTGTAAGCCTGTCAACGATAACCCATACGCTATCGTATCCTCCTCTAACTTTGGGTAGGCCAAGAACAAAATCCATTGTAATCATGTCCCATTTCCAACTAGGTATAGGGAGTGGCTGCAAAAGCCATGCGGGGCGTTGGTGTTCTGCTTTCACTCTTTGACAAGTCAGGCATCACTGCACATAGTTTGCGATGTCTCTTTTCATTCCAGGCCACCAAAATACACACCTTAAATCTCTGTACATTTTTGTCCCACCCGGATGTACTGTGTACTTCGTTTTATGTGCCTCATCTAATATCTCCTGCCTTAGTTCACTAGGTACAAAAATCCTATTATTGTATCTCCAAATCCCGTCTTCACCTACGATGTTTGGGACTTTTGATTTTTGTTCCATTAGCTCTCCTACCTCCTTTGTTCTCTCTTGGATTTCTTTAATCTTGGAGTGTAATTCAGGTTGTATGTGCATCCCTGCAATTAGTGGTCGGGAGGATACATGTACTGAATACAAAAAGGTTTTCAATCCTTTTGAGGGGCTTCCTCTGCACATGTGAGCCATTCCACCCTTTCGACTTAACGCGTCAGCCACTATGTTAGCTTTCCCTGGATGGTAGATAATGGTGCAATCATAGTCATCCAAAAATTCCATCCACCTTCGTTGCCTCATATTCAAATCCTTTTGGGTGAAAAGATACTTTAAGCTCTTATGGTCTGTGTAAATCTTAAAGGTCGCACCATAAAGGTAATGTCTCCATTTAGCTAAAGCAAATATAATGGCAGCCAATTCCATATCATGGGTAGGATAATTTTGCTCGTAGGGTTTTAACTTTCGCGAAGCATAAGCTACAACCTTCCCATATTGCATCAACACACATCCCAACCCTTCTTTAGAAGCATCAGTGTACACAATAAAATTTTGGGTCCCTTCTGGCAAGGTCAAGATTGGGGTTGTCATCAACCTCTTCTTCAACTCTTGAAAACTAGCTTCACAACTTTCATTCCACTTAAACTCACTCTTCTTCTGGGTTAGCTCAGTCAAAGGGGTTGCTATTTTTGAAAAATCCTTAATAAATTTCCTATAGTACCCAGCTAATCCCAAGAAACTTCGTATAGCAGTAACATCTTCAGGCCTTCTCCAATTCTTAATAGCCTCAATCTTGTCAGGGTCGGCCTCAATTCCCTTTTCTGATATCACATGTCCCATAAATGTTACACGGTCCATCCAAAATTCGCACTTACTAAACTTTGCATATAGCTGATGAGCTTTAAGTGTTTGCAAGACAATCCTTAGGTGGTGATCATGTTCCTATTTGGACTTCGAGTACACTAGTATATCATCAATAAATATCACCACAAATTGATCAAGATAAGGTTGGAAGACTCGATGCATCATATCCATAAAGGTGGCTGGGGCATTGGTTAGCCCAAAAGGCATAACCACAAATTCAAAATGCCCATATCTAGTGTTGAAGGCCATTTTTCGGACATCCTCTTCCTTTATTCGGAGCTGGTAGTACCCTTGTCTTAAGTCCAACTTCGAATAGATCTTTGACCCTTGTAACTGATTTTTCACGGTAACATGATTAAGTCCACGGTAATCAATGGACATTCTTAAAGAACCGTCCTTTTTCTTCACAAACAGTACTGGGGCACCCCAAGGGGAAGTACTTGGACGAATAAAACCTCGATTTAGAAGGTCTAGTAGTTGCAACTTCAATTCCTTTAATTCTGCAGGTGCCATACGATATGGGGTTCTAGACACGGGAGCTGCTCCGGGAAGGGTCTCAATTGCAAATTCAATTTCCCTATCGGGTGGCAATGAATTTAATTCATCAGGGAACACTTCAAGGAATTCATTCACTACAGGTACGTCTACTATATCCATCTTCTCACTAGGTTTATTTATGAGGTATGCTAAATAGCCTTGTCCACCATTTGTTAATATTTTTCTAGCCTTAAGAGCGGATATGAGGGGTACCTTTTCGTTCTTAGCACCTGATGAAAGAGAATTCAATGGGGGTGACTCCTCCAAGCTTATAGTTTTATCGCGACAATTAAAACAAGCTCCATACTGATACAACCAATCCATCCCCAGTATAACCTCATATCTTGATATAGGCATCTGGATTAAGTTAGCAAGATATTCTTTTTCTTTGATCTTAACCTTGCAATTCTTAATCATGATATCTGAGGTTATTGTCTTACCAAAAGGAGTACTAACTTCGAAGTAGTATGGTAACTTAGTAGATTCTAGTTTTAACCCCATGCAAAAAGTCGTGGATACCAACGAATGTGTAGCACCAGGGTCAAATAAAACTCTTCCTTCCTTACCCAAAATAAAAATGTTACCTTCAACTACGTCAGTAGAGTCAGGTTCGCTGCCTTCTTCTAGTGCAAACACGCGAGCCTGTACATGTGCCTTTCCAGCTTGTTTAGGGTTTGAATAGTTACGACTTCCTTGAGCATTAGGTGGAGACTTCCATTTATGGCATTCTTTTGTTGGGTGTTGGTCGCTACCACATCTTGTGCACTTCCCCGCTTTCCTCCAACAATTAGCCTCCTCGTGCCCTGTTTTACTGCAAAAACTACACGTAGAAGTTTGTTGATTTGCCATATGATATCCATCTTGATTCCGCATCACTATTTTATCATGTTGTCCTCCCACATCTTTCCTCTGGATTTTGGTTGGTGGAGCTGAAGACTTTCCCGTGTGCCACGATTGATTGGTTTGATTTGTTCTTCTGGTGTATCCTTCTAAAACTTCAAGTTGTTGGATACTAGATTCCACATGCATAGCCTTTTCAACAGCCTGAGTGTAGCTAGAAATGTCTGTAGCAATAATTGCCCATCGAATTTTCAACCTCAGTCCTCCAACAACCTTCTTAGCTCGTCTCGCTTCATCGTCTAAATAGTGTGGAGCGTATTTAATAAGTCGATTAAATTTGGCTTCATATTGGGCTACAGTCATTGTTCGTTGAATCAAGCTCATGAATTCTCTCTCTTTTCGGTCCCTTACAACCTCAGGGATGTATTTGTCAGTGAATTCTTTCACAAAGTTCTCCCAGGTTTGTGGAGTGTTGTCTCTCGCCCAACGATGCTCGACTATCCTCTACCAATGGTGAGCGTCCCCCTCAAGCTTAAAGGACGCATAGTCCATTTGTTGTTTCGAGTCATACCTTAAAACTTTGAAAATCTTTTCTATCTCCTCCAGCCAAGCTTCAGCTTTCTGATCATCTGGTTCTCCCAAAAATCTTGGGGGTTGAAATCGCAAAAATTTCTCAAAGTCTTGATCATTACCCATGATAGGTTGTTGACTAGACCCAGAGGCTAGTTGTATCTTTTGCTGACAGAATTGGAGGAATTCCTCTACAAGCTCAAAGTTACGCTCCCTTTGGGGTTCATTATTTAGAGGTTCACCTGATCCCTCATGTTCTGTCATCTCAATTGGTCGCTTGCCTCTAGATTCTCGCCCTTGAGTGGTACGTGGGTTAGATCTATTATCTAAAGATGGTGGTGTGGCTCGTGAGTCTTGTGATCGTGTCCTTGGTCGTCCCCTAGGGTTTACCATTCTAGAAGAATAAAATAGGGATCAAAATAAAATAACGATAACCTAAGACATAAAAGTTAATATTTCACTCATTTTAACATCATTGTTTTTTTACTAGATACATCATTATAATATATACAATGAACATCCAGTAAGAGCTGTTCTACATAAGGTTATATATATAACACGTCAAAACCTCCATTTTGATATGTGTGAGTGGTAAGATCTTTTATGTAATTATTATCATGTTGTGCCATCCTGCGTCACATTATATACTTAATTAGTTCACATTTCAATATAAATACATAGTTTAAATAACTCCTACACCTTGACAATAAGGAACTAAAGTATGTCTCTTCACCTGGAAATACTCACATAGTTCCGTATCAAACTAATAACAGACCACAATCTGGTTGTACATCCGAGTAGTGGTTTGTTATAGTTTAGCGTTTCCCTATGTAAACATTTCTCCACTTAACATGACGGCCATCTTTTAAGTACGGTATTTTATATTCCTAGAACCTATTCCGGCTCTGATACCATATTTGTAGCGCCCCAAACTTGGCGATACACTAACTCAAAATAATAACAGAGCGGAAGCTATTTGTTTCACACAACCAAACTCACATTATTTTACAGATACTCATTTACACGTCCTGGTGCATTGTACAAGATACATCACCTCGACTCACAAGTAGTCTAGATTATTACAGACCATGGTACACACCAACTACACACTATGTACAACCCAAAACTATGGTCCTTTAGCGAACGTTTGATCTATCTCGTGCATATTTCTCCCTTGGAACTCCCCTTCGATGATAATTATGCTGAAATATAATTTATTAAAAATATGGGTGAGTCAAAAGAACTCAGTGGGGCTTAAAGCAAGGGATTGGTTTTTAACAAAATACATTTAGGGCCAATATTTGATTTCATTTTCGTAAAACTGTCATGCCATATCATAACACATATCAGATCAATCATGTCACAACAATCCAGCCTAGTATCTACTTTCCTTAAACCTCCCATCCAGGAGCGACCCGGAAAATAACGAGGGTACACACCTCAACTCAGATTCACCCCGCTGAGACGTCCCATCCCAGACGTAGAATAGAGTTTGCTCAAAGCGGCGCTAGAATGTGAAAGTTGCACTGATAGCCCTATGCTACCCATGAAAATTCCACAATTCTATGCCAGGGCCCAAAATAATAGCCATATGAAGTGGCCTTTTTAATTTGACAATCATGAAACTAATACATGTACAATATAGGCATGCTTTAAATAGAATGTAAACCATAACTGAGAAAACATATTTTGCTATAAATAAGTTATAACTTTGCGACGGTAAAATATATGATTTTTGTAACCCCACCTGTTTCGGTCCGTCCCAATCTTGCGCTATCGTTTTCTTCCGAGTCACGCTGTGCTTCTAATTCAAGTTCGCCTACACAGTTACCACAACTTACAATTAATCTCGCGCTTAAGGCTAGATCTATAATATATATCATCACTTTAACTACATGAGTCACAATACTCAAATCAAGTTATAATCTATAAACTTTTCTACTTCAGTAATTTATTAAGTTAGCAATTTATTATGTTTAAGTGATTACACAAGGTCATTTTAATCCAATCATTACCGATACCTGCACAGAAGAATATGTCACATCATCCTTTCACAACACCATGCATTCAATTTTCACTTAATTTCATATAACACCCCCTTTCATCTAACTGTATATTACTAGTTATAAACTTATTTTATATAACAACCCTTTAACTGACTCTCATATAATTAACTAAAAGAAAGTATACTAAACATAATAATACCACTGCAAGCTTGTTTTGCCTATTTTAGCTAAATATGAAACTCACGTATTAGAGGATTAATTAAATATGACATATCAAGCTTAAGATTCCTTCTTAAGAACACATATGCTTTGTTATCATTCAACTATTCACACGTCCTGATTACCACAAACATATGAATACACATATACAAAATTCATCTAATATATTATATGAAGAGATACCTATGAATAATAGACACCATATAAATTGTAATTTATTCAATCAATCAAAATTTTAGGCTCTCACATGGCCCTTCACCCCCAATTAAACAATTATCCTCGGTTAACCCCATGTGAAAATTATACGCAGAGATTAACTTGAATTAGTAGATAACATGCAGCTATACAATCAATTAAATTAAGGGGAGTGGTATAAGGAACATTAGTTCTTCTAATTTACCTGATCAGTAGCACCTATAGTGGACTTTGGGGTACTTGCCTATCGTTTCCCTTTCTAATTGCAGGTCTAGAAAATTTTGTGGTTAGCAAGTATGTATTTATATAGCATGAATAAAATAAGGTGTGTGTAAAACGTGGCTGCTAAAAGGAATGACAGATGGGTAATGAGAAAGTTGATTAGTGTCCTTTTCTTTTAAACTAAGTTCACAGATTCCATATTTTTCAAATTTATCCCTCGTATTACACTAGCTCATTTATCTATTCATATAATTATCAATTAGGCATACAAATCATATTTTACTTCCCTGTAACTAATGCACATTAATTTCTTTTGGATGTAGATATGATATTATATTATATATATATATATATCTATACATGTATATGGTAAATATAAATATATACATGTATCTAATAATTATACACATTTGTGAGTATTTATATATTTATTTATTTATTATTTTTTTTTCTTGGGTCGTCACATAATGACACTGGTTGGAGGTGTCTTTTCACCATTTCGGGATTATCCCTCTGTTGTGATGGCATCTTGCCCTCTTTTTCCTTTCCCTTATTACCCATATCGACGTTTTCTACTTTTATCTTAGAATTATCGGCTTCTTCCATGAGGATGTAAGTTTCAGCCTTTTGTATGAGCTCGTTCATGTTCCTCACTCTATTTCCGATCAAATATTGGAAGAAGTTTCCAGATCTCAAGCTTTCTGCAAGGACATCCGCTATCATGGATGGTTCTACGTTGGGGACATCTAGGGCTTCGTCGGAAAAGTGCTTCATGAAGTCTCTGGGAGATTCATCCTTTTGCTATTTGATGGTGAATAGATGGCAAGCAGATTTTGGGTATCGCCTATTGCACACAAATAATCAGACAAATAGACAAGCTAAGTTGACGAAGCTAGAGATTGTACACGGGGTATTTGTGTGAACCACGACTGTGCTCTTCCAGTCAAAGTGGTACGGAATACTCTGCAAAGAGCATAGTCGGGAGCGGATGCTAAGTCTATAGTAGCTATGTATTGGTTGATATGATCTTGGGGATCTTTTTTGCCTTTTTCTCCGTAATACGAGGGCAAATTGGCTAGTCTTGCATTAATCGGTATTATGGCGTGCGCTATTTCGAGAATAAAATGAGATCCGTGATATACGGGTTCATCTCCATGAGTAGCGGTTCTTCTTCATATCATGTATTTCTGGCCTTAAATGGTTGGGTGTCACTGTTTGTCCCCTAACGGACCTTTCTTCATTGTTTTCTTGGCTTCGACGTTCTAAGTCAACGGATTCTTCCATTACGCTTAATATTTATTAAGTGAATCTCTCAGCTTCTTTTTATTGTGGGACGTAACTCGAAGTCAGCTTTTTTTATGGAGTTCCCACAGACGGCGCTATTTTGTTAACACATGAATATGTTAATATGTAAGAAGTATCGTGGAACGCCCTGAACATCACTTATTAGGAATTTGAGAGATCCTTAGTTGATGTGATGTTTTTACAGAGATAATATATCTTCTTTTTTGTGTAAGGGATTTTCTTATTCTTTTTCTACCTGCCTTTCTTGGCTTTATGGAAGGGATATTTATAGGTCTACAAGGGGATACATGTGCCACTTTGCATGTTTTGTGAAGAGACACTCGTCAATTCCGTATGATGATGCGTCTTCTATTATGGTGACATCTAGCTTTATCCAGTTGTATATGAACAGCTGTCTAATCTTCTTACTAACTTAGCTAACACGGTGTCGAGGGATTGCTTCCTTTATTGCGAGTAAGTTGAAGTCATCGTGAATTCCCATAATCATCGGGAATAGTTTTGCCATCATGGCGTTTGCCATCGTAGCATTTTTCCATCGGGTTGGAACTAGCTAGAGTATCGTCGATCAGTTATCTGGGCATCGTAGAGTCATCTAAGATTCGTAGTGCCTCGTGGATCGGATAATATGTTAGTTAAAAACCCTGTTTTTGAATTTCCACATTTCGGGACATTTAAGTCCATTGGTATTAAAATCCGATAGTTTCATCATAGTTCTGTCGCATTGGGCACCCCGTTTCAAGTTCGAGTATATGAAGGAGATGGTGTCGGATGACCATGTGTTCTTATCGATGCTTTGAGTAGAATTTGAGACGTTGTACAAGAACTATAACAGAATGTACGACGCAACTCTTTCAACATCGACATGGCCTCATCCGAAACCCGTTAACGAGAAGAATAAGAGCACGAGACACTTGTCATTTGTCATGTAAGTGATTTACTATTTGTTTAATCATTTAAATTGTAATCTTAACTTAATGTCAACTTATTAAATTTCATAACCGTTTATAATTAAAATGCAATTGTATTTTGTAGTAAGAGGACGCAAAATCAGGCAAAACCGAAGAGTGAGTTCAAAAGATACTTCGACAATGCCAATGACGATGATGAATTATGTGAGATGGACGATGAATTCGACATTTTGGCATGGTGGAAGGTAAACTCGTTAAGGTTTCTGGTCTTGAGTAAAATGGCTCGGGATGTATTGGCTATTCCCGTTTCTACCATTATGTCGGAGTCTGCGTTCATCACACGAGGGCGCATTCTCGATCAATTTAGGAGCTCATTGAGTCCTCAAGTGGTACAAGCCGTTATTTGTGCCCAAGATTGGCTACGCGGCGAAAGCGGTCATTCCAAGCATCTTGACATAAAAGAGTCAATTGTGGAGTTAGAGAGTTGCGAAGCAGGTATTTGTAAAGTTAAATTAATTCTATGTCGCATTCTTAATATTAATATCGATATTGATCTTCACTTATTTTTGTTGTTTTTGGCATTTTGTAGCATTTGCACGAATGGGACTCAATGCATCCTTCCTTCAAGCATACTAGAAGTTGTCAAGTCAAGTGGAGGCATTTTGTAGCGTTTGAACTTTGAACAATCTCTTGTTATTTGAAATGTGGATTTGTGGTATTTGACTATTTGTAATTGACTAATTTGAGCCGTGACGCTTTGTTTTGGTGATTTGTGTGAGCGTGGCATTTCGTTTTAATTTTTTGTACTTGTGGAATTGTAATCGACTAATTTGAGTCGTGAAGCTTTGTTATTGGTAATTTGTGTGAGCGTGACATTTTGATTTGATATTTTGTACTTGTGATTTGTGATTGCGAGCCGAATGGTGCTATTGTGATCTATTTTATATTGTAAACATGTCATAAAAATAGGTGTCGAGTAGGAAACGAGACTAAAAATTGAAAGGAAAAGAAGTGGAGGGATGCATCGAAAACAACTATGTTCTAAAATTTCCCCACTTTTTTTGGCATTTATCCCCTAAAAAATGGCGGGATTCCCGCGAGGAATCCCTCCATGGCGGGATCCCATCTCCACGGGATCCCGATTCCACATGGACGGGAACGGGATCTGAAATCCCACACCTCTCCAGGCGGGATCCCGTGGCGCAGGATCCTAAGGAACGGGATTCAATCGCGTTCCCAGGCCCATTCTCTTCGATGTATATCGGTAAAAGGGTTAATAGTATTCATTTGGAGCGTGATGTAATGACATGTTTTAAGAAAATTGGGACAATTTTGCTTTTATAACACTGACCAAATATTATGAAAAGTTTCATAGTTTATAGGGGTGTACTTTTGAATCGAATCGATCAATAGTATTTGATTTCAATCCTGGCAAAACAAGAATCGTAATCAAATCAAATTGGACGCTCTTAAATCATTCGATTGTGATTTTATCCGATCCAATTTTGATTTTTTTAAAATTATTGTTTTATTTTTATAGAGAAAAACTATATAACATTTTTATTTGGATCTGAATTGAAGAAAACTTGAATTAAACATAGTTGTTTTATTAGTGTTATATTTAAACTAACCTGAATTAAATAAATAGTTAGTCTATCATTCGTCTTATATTATTTATTAACTTAATTTAATATACTCTTATATATCTATTTAAATTTTACACATTAAGATGATTATTCGTTTCGATCCGATTATTTACCCTTAAAATCGAAGATCAAATCGAAGATGGATTTATTTTGAAGACAAAAATCAGAAATTCGATCAAATATTCGGTCAAGTTCAAAAATCGAGCCATTCGATCAATCTAATTCATTGTCCACACCCCTAATACTTTATTACCATATTCCAATTTTATTGTTTCTATGGGGCTAAAATATGATGAAGAGAAATTATTTGGATTCAAAAGTAATATTCTACCACAACATATCTACAAATACACTCAGACCAAACACGTGGACTTAAAATTCATTTTCCATTGGCACGCTCAAACACATGGCGATAAAGAAATAGATAAATTGGCAAATAGTCCCCTGTGTTATTTTAATTGATAAAAACCCCATATGTTAATTCTTAAATTAGTAAAAATCTCCCTACTACAATGAATTAATTCGCACTTACTAGATTGATCTCAAAATATAATTTCTATTGTATTTATTCGATACATATGTAACTAAAGATGTTTATGCATATTTTTGTTTATCTATTTTAAAGACAACATTGGATTTTAGATCTGCAAAATTATAAGTACGGTACCTATTAGGTTTATTATAATTTTATACAATTCTAAAAAAATCTAACAGGGGCAGTTTTGCCAATTAAAATAACACGGGGTTATTTTCCAGTTAGAGATAACACAGGGGAAGATTTTGCTAATAGCTTATAAAAGAATGTACAACGATTTTATTCATAAAAGATAAATAAAAAATGAAAGAGGATAAAAGATAGACGAAGATGTTAATTGACGTAAAATAAAAATGAATAATGTCGAGATTAACTTTAATGGACGCAGATGTTAATTTATACTTTTGAAGTTCAAAAACTAAGATAAAAATGAAAATCAATTAAAATGAAAAAAAAAAAGTTAAAAACTAATAAGAGAAACTAGGAGGCTCAGATCTATAATTCGGGCAAAGAGGAACCGACCACGCCATGGCTGCAAAACCCACCGAGTCGCCCCGCCAAGATACGGGTCGGATTTTCCCCATACCCGAACCCATTTAGCTCAGACATAAAACAAACACATGCAAATCATCACAGCCCTCCGTTACTAATTCCGACATAGATTCTGCCCAAAAACAGCAGATAAGTTTATACTTTATATTGCGGTAAAAGATAAAGAAAAAGAGATGTAAGTACTGTACGTATATGCAGAGCAACTGATCACAGTCCCAGTCAAGTATATACTGTTTTCCACAGATCAACAAGGGCTGTTGGTATATTTTTGATTGATTTGAAAATCATTGGCGAAGAGTGAGAGGCAACCACCCTTGAAATAAATCCCATCTCACTCTAAGCCTCATTTTTCACTACTCTGAGCTAAACAGGTAAATTATTGTTTCGTTAATGTCGAGAGTGGTGAATTTGTAGGTTTGTCACTTGTTACTTTGCCCATGGGAGAGCTGGTATTTACAAAGTTGACTGCCTTGGTGAGAGAATCTTGTGGGGCTATTCATCGTAATTTACACTGATTTTTTTTTCTTTTTCCTTTCTTTCAATGTTATAGATTATAGACGAATCTTGTGTAATTAGTTTTCTTTGATGAAATGGTTTTCACTATTTAATTATGACATTTAAAATAGAAATTATAAAGTGTTAATGATAAGTGGGTTAGGCCACATGAATTGAATTAATAGAAAGAGGCCCAAAACCATAAGGAATAACAGCCCACTTCGTATCGGCAAGTTATTGCATTAGAATAGTAGTATAAGTAGCATTCTATATTTCTCTTCCTCCTTATGCTAAGTTGTGAGTAAACATACGAGGAGTTTTGGCACTGACTCGAAGAGTGATTTCGTGTTTTTCGTTAAGAGTTTGGGCACGACTCCAAGGTGTTTTGTATCGTTTCTATAATTCGTATCAATTTGTATTACCTTTGTAACAATTAATTAATGAATTTTCACGGAATAAAGGTTGTGTTACAGCTAAGGCAGATTTCATCATTACATAAGAAGTTTGGGTCATTGCAAATCATTATTTAGCAATTCGAAAGTGGTACCCGGATTTTCAAGTCTTTACGGATAAAATTAACACAACAATTGCTTGGGTGCACATTTCGAACTTTCAATTGAATATCGTGATGCAATATTTTCCAGGGCCCGTAGGGTCGAAAATTTTGGGGATATTATCATTGAGTTTTGTTCGGAACGCCACTCTCGAGTTCGAGTTCTGCAAAGATTCACTCACAGCTCCATAAATCAGAAACAAAACACTACAACAAAAATGGTCTTTAGGGACACAGAAAAATGTCCCAAGAACCAACTTGTTGCTACATTTACTTTTTTTAGGACACATAACAACTAAGTCCCATATAGTTGTGTCGCAAAAGACTATAGGACATTTTTCTTAATATATATGTGTCCCAAAGTAAACTTACGAGATACAACTCAAATGTCTCGTAATGATTTACATTTTCATGATATATCTTTTAAGACATTTATTTGTGTCTACTAACTGAGCTTTCGAGACACAAAAAAATGTTCAATAAGAAATTCAAATTTTTGAATTGTCTCTAAGGACATTTACTTGCGTCTCTTATATAAATTCTGAAGACACAAATAGGTGTCCTAAACGTAGATTTCTCAGAATACACGTTATTGGAACATTTACTTAAGTCTCATAAGTTCATTTTTTGAGACACAAATCATTGTCTCCTATCAGATTTTTATAATATATTTCGCGAGGACACTTTTTTTGATCCTTGTTGGCATCCAAAAGTTGGTTTATATATGACAAGAACTAAATCATTTGTATGTACTAAAAGTGCTCATAGCAATAGAGACCATTATATTCTACCACAATAAAATAACATCCACAAATAATCACCCAAACATAAAAACCTGAATATTTTTAAACTTGAACACAAATCGATATGGAATTCACTGTCATATGCAAAAAATTATCAAACGTCCAAAATCACTATCATTTATTCTCTAGTCAAAATAGTAGAACCATTAATGTACCTAAAACCATCATCATGTCAACTTCTAAGTAAAGGAATATGCATGAAATTATCAAGAGACACGATCACTGAAACTTTACGAAAACAATCGTTTAGCAACAAGCTCCAAATTGCATTAGCTCTCACCATTGTCTAAAGCCACCTGCACATAATTGTATCGAAATTATAACAAAATAAAATGACATCATTTATTAGCTTTAACAGACACCAACTTATAAGTGTGGAACTAGATCAAATAAGAATATGAAAAGATGAATACAAGTAATGAAGGTCCAACTTATAAGCTTGAAACTAAATCAAACAAGAATATGGAGAAGAATAAAATGCAAGTATTGAAGGTCCAAACAGGACAAGTACAAAATAATGAAAGCGAAGCAAAGAGTTTAATAAAACATCAAGATTCTCTTTTCCTCATTCCTACTAATAAATAAATCACACAATTAAAAATCATAGAACTAGGAAACGAATATACCAAGTATGAAGGTTATGCAACAGGTGCTCCAAGAGTATCTCCAATTGTTTGACAATGCCCATACGGGAAAAACAACCGCTCCTCTTTTTTCATTATGACCTGGATTATTACTGAACAAAATTGAGGCTCCAAATCCATGCCATTGACCCTCACATTGTCCATCTCACTTATGACACCATTCGCCACTACTTCGTTATCTCCAAAGTTCTTTAGAACAACATTAGACCCAACCTACATTTTGCAACTTATTACTAACTCAATGCATCAACAATTAGATCACGTATTTATTCATAATTAGCTAAAAGTTCATAATGTTTACCCTAATAACAGGTTGACGGGAAGCTGATTTAGATGAACGTTGAGTGTTAGAAGCTGTAAGTGGGAGACTTTGAGAGCTATGTTGTACATTAGGAGATTCTACTTGAGCTATTTCAATCTCGGGTTGTCCAATACCCTGTAACTTACTGTTGACGATTGCCTTGAACTCTTCAAACTCTTTTCTCAATGTGATATTTTTCTCTGTAGCGTGCTGATACTTTTCATTGTACTCCGAGTTTTCTTTAATAAGTGTTGCACGACTTGGTTTTTTCCCACAAACATCAGTTGTTGTTATTCCAGTTCCATACATGCGCACTTGTCCATTCTTATCTTTCCCCATTACCGCTGAAAAGGCGTCATCTAGATAAAAAAAAGCCGTATTCGCAGTTAAATCTTTAGGATTTTTGGCAGCTTCCTCTTCCATTTGTTCCTGTAACGAAGTATATATGGTAATTCAAGTAAGATGCTTTGAACAATTTATTCAATTAAAAAGGAATCAAGTAAGATACTTTGAACAATATATTCAATTAACAAGGAATCAGATTCTAAAATTTAATATTCCACTTACTACTAGTGCAAGTATTTCATCACTTTCAGCTGTGCCGTCGGGCTTGTAGTAAACTTCTTTAATCACCTCAGCTCTGGTAGGATATCTACCCAACTCCTCAAACTACACGAAACACCAGATTAAAAAAGTTGATCTTTATATTTGATCTTTAAATTTCTTTAACATATTACCATGGTTTGTTTCACTGTTGCAAGACTTTTCTTGCCCAGGTGATGGATATAGTCAACTTCTCCACGAGCTAGCTTATTCTTTTCGCTTATCGCTGGAAAAAGTGAAAGACTATAATAGTGAATTTTAAAAATAATAGATTTGAATAAGATGAAAAGAGAATTGTTTTCATACTTCAGTTTTATCCTCCAACCAATGCTCAACGAGTACTTTATACTGATCCTCAAGCACTCTTTCTGGTAGTTTAGCTAGTTGTTCTTCAATACACTTATTTGGATGAAAAGTCTCTTTCTTAACAAAGCTTTTCCAACTTTTCCATTTCTTATTAATAGACCTCAAGACAAAAGTATCTTGTTGTGCAGATAAGTCAAATCTACGCTGTAGGAAAATTAAAAGTCACAAGCATTATATATATATATATATGCATTGAATATAAATAGTACCTCTCAAAGCATAAAATTCACTTAAACAATGAAACTAACCTTGACAAGTTCAAGCATGCGTTGTTTTTGTAGGTTTGAGGCATTATTCTCTAATCTTTATATTGGAGTGGACACAATTTCCCATTTCGTGCTATTGTGCCCAAAAAATGAGCTAATGTGCTTGTATTCTCTTTAATTGGCTGCCCAAGATCATTAACTGAAACTGCAACACGTTTTCCATCTTGTACACACCAAGTTTTAGGCATCATGGTAGGTCCTCGTCCTCTTTTCTTTTTCCGAGTAGCTACATTAATAAATTCACAAACATGATAAATTTCATTGGAGAAAATGTATTTCTTAATTTTTTGAAGAGGGTCATCGTTAAAACCAGCTCTATAAAATCGCAAATGAAGCACAACAATGTAACATCCTTCCAGAATTGAAAATAACACTAATCAGCATGGTAATTCGTACTTAAAGAAAAGCTTACTTACAGAAAAGCAATATACTACAACTAGATATCAAACAAAAAGTAGAAATACTTCAAAAAACTCAAATTCTGGTATTGTAATTGCCAATGCATGCGAAAGAGAGCTTTTATAAAATTTATAGAAAAAAAGGAAAAAAAAAAAAAACACACCAGGTTCCACTGCATCAAGAGTAGGCTCAACTTGAGTTTGTTCGCTGTCATCAGATTCAAAAGCATCACAAGTAATTTGGTTGGTGTTTGAATTCGGTTGCATAGTATATCTTTCAAGCAAAACCGAAGTCACACCAAGCCGACGTGATCCTTTAAAGATAAATTAAAGATAACGACTACACTTAGTTAGAAAAATCGAGATTTTGATTCAAAGCATAAAATCATTGCCCTTAGATTTCACCTTTTCGAAGACCAGAAGGTGGTTGAGGTGCAGATGCTTCTAACAAGGCTCGTGCGGTTTCTCGTCTCTGGAGGCATTTTCTGTAATCTGTAATATACACATATAAAATAATTAGTAAATTATCCAATAATAAAAACATATAAAAAATAGTAAATTATCCAATAACAAAAAATAAAAACAAAACAGGACTTCGTATACAACGGTAACAAACAACTTACCAGGTAAATGATGTTGATCTAATACACATAAATTTAGTAAAACAAACAAAAGATGTAGCAATGTAACAAATTCAAACAATCACTAATTGAAACGACAAAAAAAATATAGGCTAAACATAAAAATTCAATAGTCGAAACCTAAATGCGACCTAAAACGTCTTTCAAATTATTCAATAAAAATTAGTAATTTCTCAAAAAATAGCTCCTTCGGCATCTTTCCTAACCCAATTTTTTTGCTCATTCTCATTATGCAAATGCACTTCCTCAAAATCATTTCGGTGAAGTGAACTTGCATCTAAATTTAAAATTGGATCCATTTCAAATGAGTCTTGAGGTTTTGTCTTAACAACGACATGCCACCCTTTCTTAGTAGGATCTTCAACATAAAAGGCCTGTTGCGCTTGAGCAGCTAAGATGAAAGGCTCATTATGTTGCCTTAGTCGAGATAAATTGACTAATGTGAACCCATATTCATCTATTTTTTGCGCGCTTGGTGTTGACACCTAGTCGCATTCAAACATCACTACTTTTTTGTCGTCATCATAATCAAGTTCAATGATATCCTTTAAGACCCCATAGTAAGTCACATCACCAACAATTGGATTGTTGTCGTTTCGACTTGCAAAACTGCTAGTTTATGTAGTGACAACCAACACGCTATTTAGAACCTTTTGTAGGATTTCATAACTTTTGACATTGAACCGAAATCCATTGATAACAAACCCTCTGTATCTATATATTCCCTTGTGGGTTAGGACCTCGAGCTAAGGCTCTAAGCTCCTTGGATACTTGAACTCCCCTAAGATGTAAATCTTCAACCTATAAAGATTAGGTAATAGAAATTATTATCATATTATGCAACTTAACCAACTAAACGTAAATAATCATGATACAAAAAGAAATGTGAGTCATTTTAACTATTTGCTGACTTACATGATTATAAAACCAACTGGAAAAAGATTTTGAGTGAAGTTGTTCAACATCTTTCTTATTGAGGCGTGGATTTTCATGTTCAACAATCGCCTTATGCTTTCTGCACACAATTTAAACAATAAAAAATATCAAATATCAAGTAAACTAAATGATTTAGAAAACTATGTAACTTAACATACTTACATTATGTATGGCTCAATCGAACTGTAATTGAATAATATATATTGGTGTGCCTTGTCGATCTTTTCCTTTGAAAAAGTTGTAGGCTTTACCATGCCCTTGTGACCCCAAGATTGGAGAATACAGAAAACTAAGATGCAATCTCGCCACCTATACCATCATTTCTTTTAACTTTGTTGAACTTGGTCTCCACATCATCTAAATACCTAAAACATAAGGTCAAGCACTCTTCCATCAAGTATCCTTTAGCAATCGAACCTTCTGGACGACTTTCATTACGTACATATGATTTCAACGTAGCCAAATATCTGGTAATCCATTCAAGAGTATAAGTGTGTGTCAATACAACATAACAATGAATACAATAGCAAACATGAAGAATAGCAGTACCTTTCAATTGGATACATCCAACGGTATTGTACTGGTCCTGCAACCCGAGCCTCATATGTCAAATGAATAGGTAAATGAATCATGATATCAAAGAAGGACGAAGGAAATATTTTCTCTAGGTCACAAAGAGTTTTGGCGATCTCTGCTTCTATACGAACCAAATCTTGAGGATTAAGGACTTTAGAACAAAGTTGTCTAAAGAAGCTGCACAATTTAATCAAAGGTATTCGAACAACCTTTGGTAATATTTTACGCAAAGTAACTGAGAGTAATTGTTGCATCAATACATGGTTGTCGTGACTCTTCAGGCCTGAAATTTTATATGGCCGAACTTGTACACGATTAGAAATATTAGAAGCATAGCCATCGGGTACTTTGACATTCTGAAGTATTTCACAAAGTATTTCTTTCTCTTTCTTATTCATTGAAAAGCAAACAGCGGGCAAGTACGTTTTTCCAGACTATTGAACAATAGGTTGGAGGTCCCTACTGATGCCCATAGCTTTCAAATCAAGTCTGGAATTTATATGATCTTTTGTCTTCCCTTCTAAATTCAGCAATGTCCCAATCACGTTGTCACAAATATTTTTCTCAATGTGCATTACATCTAAGTTGTGACGTAATATGATATCTTTCCAATATGGCAAGTCAAAGAAAATACTTATTTTTTTCCAGTTATGTGGAAGAGACGGGTTGTTACCTACTTTCTTACCAAATTTAATATTAAATCCATCTAACTCATCTAACACCATATCCCCAGTCAAAGGGGTAGGTACCCCACGATGTTCTTCGTTGCTATCAAAAGAATTAGCATTTGTCCGATAAGGATGATAACGATTCAAAAACCTGCGATGGCCTAAATAACATTGTTTATGACTCCGAGGCAAGTATTTAGAACATGTGTCCTTATGACATGATGGACAAGCAAGCTTACCTTTAGTGCTCCAGCCGGATAAATTTGCATAAGCAGGAAAATCATTTATAGTCCACAGTAATGCCACGCGCATATTGAAATTCTGCTTAGCTGCTGCATCATATGTTTTTACTCCTACCCATAGTTCTTGTAGTTCTTCTATCAGTGGCTGCAAGTACACATCAATGTTGTTTCCAGGGGATGAAGGACCAGGAATTAGTAATGTTAAGAAGAAAAAAGGATATTTCATGCATATCCATGGGGGTATGTTGTATGGGGTCAAAATCACAGGCCATGTACTATGACTCGTACTCATAGTTCCGAAGGGATTAAATCCATCCACTGCTAGGCCAAGCCTTACATTTCTCGAATCTTCAGCAAAATCCTGATGTTTATGATCAAAATCATGCCAAACAGGAGAATCACTAGGATGCCTCAAATTGCCATCTTTGGTGCGTTCCTCTTTATGCCATCTCATAGAGGATGTCGTTTTAGATGACATATAGAGTCTTTACAACCTAGGCTTTAATGGAAAATACCTCAGAACCTTTGCTGGTATCTTTTTTTTCTTCGTTGAGTCATCGTCATCGTCATCCACCAAAATACTTTTGGGTTCAAGATATCTTGATGCACTACAGACATGACATTGAGTAGCATTTTCATACTCTTTCCTATATAACATGCAATCATTTGGGCATGCGTCAATTTTGATACAAGATAGTCCCAACGCCCCAATTATCTTTTTAATTTCATAGAAAGATGCAGGTAAATAATCTGTTAAGCCAGGAAAAGCGTCTTTCAATAATTCAAGAAGATCCGTAAATGACTTATTAGACAATTTACCCGTGCACTTCAAGTGAAGAAGACGGATAATGAATTTCAACTTTGAGAATTTCTTGCACCCTGGATATAATTCCTCTTGAGCATCATCCAATAATTTGTAGAAATCTTTGGCTTGTTCGTTCGGTTCTTTTTCGACATTTCTATCCGCATCTTCAACCCCAAATACGTCATTTACCAAATTCTGCATGTCATTGACCATATCACCATGTTCATTGTGTTGGTTATTGTCTTCAATAGACACAGAATTCTCCCCATGTAGGATCCAGTCTGTATATCCCTTCATAAACCCATCAACTATCAAATGTTCTTTTGTAGTGTCTCTATTTATCCATTTCCCATTCTTACAGTATTTGCACGGGAAAATGATTTTTCCACCGATGGAAACATTGTTAAAATCCATATCAAGGAATTGGTTTAGTCCATGTTCATATTCTTCTGTATACCTACGTTTATTCATCCAACTCTTATCCATGTTGAACCTACTAAGATAATATTACTTAGAGATAAATTGTGAAGCTCTAATCAAATGAAAGAAGATAATGATCCATGGTACTCGATCAGTTATTATCATCATAGAGATCATAGAGATACGTATAAGGCATTTATTTTAAGCTATAATTCTGATCTACATAAAGAGTAAAGACAAAGTTGCCAACAACAAAGAATTTCAGTTATTTCTGAACACATAAGAAAAAAAATGGCTTAACCAAGACAAGAAATGACGATTTCCCAAAAAAAGAATGAAGGACTCACTTTGCCTTGATGATCAAGATAATTGAGTCATTGATTATTTAAATAATCACTAAAGAAGGGTTCACATTTGAAAACAATGACAAAAACAAACACTAAAACCATTAGCTTCAAATAGTTGTCTACAGATTAAGAGAACTGACATGAAGATTATAATATAATGACAGAACAAAGGGTTCACCACCTCAATCTATTGTTTCTACATTATGTCATTTTCTATAACTTCAAACTTGGAGATTCTTTTATTAAATCACACTTTTAGGCCACCCCATACAAACAATACATGAAGATTGCTTGCTATAAAAATTTCTAAAAATATTATTACAAAGATGCTCTAATAATAAAAAATAATGATTCTTGATGTTAAGAAACCATATGGTACCTAACAAGATCACTAGATAAAATCTATCAAAGCTAGCGAACTTTTAGACACTTTTACAAAGTTTTTTTTTTAAAAAAATGTTCTTTGAAAGTGCTCTGCACAGCAAAAAAAAAAAAAAAAACTGAATTGATCCATTTATTAATCATTCAATAAACCTTTCTCTAATACGTATATTCATCATGAGGTAAATGCCAGCAAAATTCTTGAACAAAAAGCACAAAGAATCAAAGGCAGCCACAATAAGTGTAAACATAATTAGAGCTCCATAACTTTTAACAGAATACACAAGTATTCTGAGTTCAAGATCATCCGTCCCCAGAGTCCCACTTCAAATCAGATCCCAAACTTTACAAAGAAATAAAGAGATGCACACAACCACACAACATAGTATTATTAGAGTACAAATAGCGTTAAGGAACAACAAATCAACGCAATATACAAGATCACATGCGTGCAATAGTGCTACCAAAGTAATAATCAGAGAAGTAAGACAAAAGATGAGATCGTTTGGTGCAATGAAATAAATACTTTTTCTTTTTGTACAATTGATGTCCAACTCTAGCAAAAATATGTAGAGTTTAAGTACAAGTAGAAACAATATCTCTGCCCTCCTAATGAAATAAGTAATGACTACTATTGATTAAGCAAAAAATGAAGAAAAGAAATAAAGTCTTGAGATGGGACATAATGAGAATCTATAAAATCAAGAATGATTTCTATAGTTAAAACTATTTATGGTAAAATCAATAAATAAATGGTGAATGGTTGGTCTACAACTTAATTTTCAAGTATCAAACATGTAGCATAACTAGAGAAAATTTACTAAAAATCAGTAATGACCGGCTCACTGAAATTACATAACATTGAGACACTCTTTTTAGGCATTTCACACAGCTTACAAAAGTGCTCAACAAAGCAACCAAATATCTAACATGTCTCCTTTATCAATCAAACAATAAAACTTCTCTTATGTGATCATCATGTAGAAATTGTTCAAAGTTAAGTAAGTATAATTCCAATGAAAATAAGAACTGCATGGATCTAAAATAAGCAGAGCACATTACTAATAAATACATGAAACAACAAAGCACATAATTAAAGAGATTCCAAACAAGTAAACACAATTGCGCCTCCACATTAATCAATGACCAATCACCGAGTGGCCAAAGAAATAAAAGTTTAATATTGTTAACAGTGAAGCAAAAGATATATCGATCAAAACTCAAGACAAAAATAAGAATAATGTATTACAGTTTCGTCATCAATTTATACTCGATAATTAATCTAAAGTCTTCAATAATCAACTACAAGGATCGATTGACATGGAAAGTCATATAAGTTACTCAAGAACTACACAAATGTTAGCAATTAACAATTCCTTCCCCAAAAGCCGAAAACCAGGTATAACATAGCATTGAAGTTCAGAAATTACCATATAATCAATCAACCATCAATCCAGCACAATATAAACCCTTTACAAAATCAAATACCCAAGCCTCAAAGGAGACCCAAAACTAAATCGAATCTGTATAAGCAATTAAGCATTAAAGTATAAGAATTTGCCCTATACTTAGTTGTAGAATGAAAACAAAATAAATAATAATAAAAGACAATAAAAAAGATCAGATATAACGAGAAGAAATTTATGCACGTACGGATGATGTGGGTTATCGGCAGTGAACGATGGTGGAGAAGAAATTCGCCAAGCTCCCGTGCGCAGAGAAAGATAGAGAGTGAAAAGGGCTTTTGAGAATATAGTTTTTTTTTTAACAAAGAATATAGGTTAAAGATATTAAGAGAAAGAAAAGTAAAAAGGAAGGAAGATTTTTATTTTCCCACCTTAATCAATGTATTAGATAACTTTCGTGGGTTTTCAAGTGTCCCAAGGACCAAAATATTGTTAGGTCCCAATTAAAAAGTGTGCCAAGAATTTATATTATTAGCATATAGTTAATAAATGTCTCCAGAATTTTAATAAAATAAGACATAACTAAATAAGTGTCTCAAGAACTAAAAATATATCAGGATACAACTGAATAAATGTTCCGAGCATCAAATTTTATTAGGACATAATTAAATAATTGTTTTAATATATTGGAATTGAAACATATGCAAAATAATGTCCCCAAACAAATGTCCCGATACCCATATTTTGTTGTAGTGAAATATGTTGTTTTAAGTTGCCTTAGGTGTGCAATTGTTGGTTCTCTTATATTGAAAATGAATGTCTCATGTCCTTGCATAATGATACTGATGAAGTGAGCTCAACATTCATAGCTTGAGAATTGAAACAGACGAAGAGGATTGAAGAATCGAAGAGAAGAAAAAATCAGGTTAAGTTGAGGCAAAATGAAGAAGTGATCAAGATTCAGACAAAGCAGCTAACTAATCCTATTCTAAACAGCGATGTATCACAAAGAGGGGGGGGGGGGGGGGAGATCAGAAGCATACACGTGTCAAAGCGGGAGCTAAGCAGGACCAATCAATTCAGCTGCTCACTAAATCAAACGACAGCGTTTTGCTTCGCAACGGCAAATAAATTCAACGGCCGAGATCAGACAATTACATTTAAATAAATCAAATCATGACCGCTCATTTACTTACCGTTTTTGTACGGAATTATAACGTTGGGAATTGTACCGTTAAAACCTTTCTTTTTTTAGCTATAAGTATTGTACTGTTCTGAGGAGATAATTAATCAAGAAAATTACCCCAATCTCTTTCTCTTATTTCTCTTTCAGCTCTAATTTTCTCTTTCAGCTTTTACTCACTAAACTAAAAATTACAAAAAAAAAAGAAACAAACAATACATTTGGTATCAGAGCCTGACTGTCCTTGGACAGAAGATGGTGAATGGTCCAGCTTTAAAGGATTTACAAGAGGCACAAAAGCAGCTGGATTTGACACTGCAACAGGAATCTCTGAGAAGGGAAAACCTGCAGGACAGAATAGAAGACATCATCATCAGGTTAGATGAGCAAAATGCCAAAACTGATCACAACCACGGTTAGGTCTATGGTGGGGGGAGAACCAGTGGTCCTCCTTCCTTAGGATAATGACAAGTGTCCCATTTTTATGGGCTTAAAGATGCAATTTAAAAGTCTAGCCTTAAGTTTATAATATTTTCATTTTAGACCCCATAACTTAAACAGAATTAGTCCATTACGACCATATCAGGCCCAGCATGCTTCCGCATTAATAACTAAAAACATAACTTTAAAAGGTACCTCGTTTGACCGTACTACCGTCAGCTATCCCACAAGTTTTTACGAAGATCCTTCAACCACACGATTGCAACCGATGGTTCTGTAATGGTTCCTTCAACGATAATCAGCGCAGCCCTGGTTCGTTTCCTACTCCAGGCGTAAGAGATAACTTAAAATGAAATCCTTAAAAGGTTATCAAACATCAACATACTCAGACGAAAGCCCAGATTTTATTTTATATATGTGGAAACTTATTTATTACATAACACACATAACCTCTTTAGAGGGGAGTTACTGTTTTAGCTACTCATGGTAGCCGTGCTTCCCTTGTACATACACTCAAAACAGAATTTAAATACATGTACACACTCTTGTTTATAAACAGAAAGTAAACACTGAATCTATTACAGCCCTATTTTTATTTTTTGTAAGAAAGCAGTGGTGAATCCCCCCTCCTCTGTTTTCTTCAGCTCCTTTATATAGATCAAGTCTCGGATTTCAAATGCGGACTTTACTGATACTTGGAAGTGGAATCATCATGGCTTGCGTGTTCTACTGATCTTGGGTCCGCCATTATTATTCTGATAAGGGTGGTCCTGCTTAATCATATGGCTGTTTTTGCATCCACTTGGTCTTGTGGTCCCTCTATTATTAGTCTAATAGTGGAGGTTGTCTCGATTGTTCGCCCGTCTCGATCGTTCACATGGGTGGAGCTAGTTGTTCACATGGCTCATTTTCCTTTGTCAGCAAAAGTCGCCCCTTTGTCAGCACGCGGCATCTTTCCCTTTCGTGGAGGCCCCTCCTTGTCGTTTTCCCATTTGTCACGTTTCACTGGGAATCCTTTTCCGAAGAGAGGTTCCTTTTGATCGGGACACTTGGAGCAGATCCGTTATTTCCATCGGGCGACGTGTATCATGTTGCACAGCTTCTGGCTTGTCTCAGCTGTTGCTGGAATCTCGTTTCTCCACAATGTTTGTCGTTTATTCTCGAACATCGTCTCCGCAAACCTTGTAGTGTTGTTTGTCATGCTGTTGAGCATGAACGATCCGTTCTCAGACTTATGGAAAATCTTGAACGAATATTTAACCTTGTCCATCTCGGTGAGACAGACCCACGGTCCCCATGCTCTCCTGGTTGAGATTTCATCTTCAGAAATAGGGGAAACCAGAAATTGTCCTTCCCGTGGAGGCTTGATATATTCCATCGCCTTCATGTTTGGCCTTTGAAGTTTGATGAAATGAAAGCTCGGGTGGAATCCTTTGCCTGTGATCTCTGGAGCTGCTGAAATGAATTTCAACTCCAAAATGTCTCCTCTTTCAAGTGTAGGATTCATTTTCCATGTCTCATACACTTTTTCGAATATCCATTCTAGTAATTTTGAAATTTCCAGAAACCCTGGTGATGTGGTAAACACTGAGGCCAGGCAGCCAAAGTCAAACCATTCTCGTATACTATCAGGTTTTGATCCTGGTAGTGCCCAAATTCTTGGATATTTTCCGGATCAATCGGCAACTAATTTTCCTGGGATTAATCCCATTCTTGTGTGAAGCTTGTCCCATGTCCTTTGATATTCCATCAAAGGTACTCTCGACTCATTTTCGTTAATCTTAGAGGATCCCATTTGGGGTCTAAGACTAATCTCGTCCTCTTTCTTCTCAGAGGTAATTTTGGATTCTCTAGGTGTTTTCACACTTGAATCAACTTGTTCATCAGCATTTTCCTTGAAAGGATCGCTGACCGGTCCTATTTTGCTCGAATCTTCGTCATCATATGTAATCGCTCGTAATTTTGATTTCACTTTTGATGAGGAAGCATCTCGTAGTATGGGATCCATAATGCTCTCCCATAGACTCGTGCTACACAACAAAGTTGCCTTCATTGCATTTTGAACCTTGGTAAGGTCCCTTTCTTGTACATGACCAGAGGCCTTAGCATTAATTGCTAGACCATCGATCACTTTGCTGAGCTCCTCCAGGTTTTCCCTGTGGTGCCTCCATCTCGTAAGAATGGTATCGGCTTCATGTGCCTCCATCCCTCGTAAGAAAATCTGCAAGAATATTTTCATGAGATTTTATCACAAGAACATCAAAATCGTAATATTGACATTCGGCTTGCCATCTTAATAATCTGGCTTTCTCCGGTTTGCTTTCTATTTTATTTTTCAAGAAAGCCTTAACACTTGTATTATCAATTTTTTGAGTAAACTTTTTAGATAATAGGAATAACGGCCATTTTTTAAAGGCCTTCCGCACTGCAAAGAACTCTTTCTCATTGATATGACATCTTCTTGCTTCGTTGTCAGCAAATAGTCCGCTGCAATATCTGCAAGGGACTTCTCCGTTGGGTTCTACTTTTGTTAGAACCGCTACCCACCAATGGTCACTTGTGTCTGTATAGAGAACCAGATCATCTTCGTCATTTGGTATGGCCAATTTTGGAAGGTTCTGACAGATAGCTTTGAGCTTCTGCACCACTCCCTTATGTTCTTCTGTCCATCTGAACTCTACTTCATTTTTCAGTAATGGACTAAAGATCTTTCTGTAACTTGCCAGATTGTTAATAAACATACTAGCAAAATTAACTAACCCCATAAAACTCTGAAGCTATTTAACAGTTTTGAGATCATCAGGAAAATCACGTACCTTTTCAACCAAATGGTTTTGGAGGATGATACTTGTTTCATCGATCTCAATTCCAAGGAACTCAATTTTTCTTGTTAGAATCACCGCCTTCTTTTCAGATAGCACCAATCCTTCCTTGTGACAAACATCTGAGAAGATCTCCAGATGCTTGATATGTTCTTTAACATTCCTTGAGGCAATGAGAATGTCGTCGACATAGACGAACATGAATCTAAAATAATCCTTAAAGAAATTATCCATTTTTATTTCATATATCTGAGGTGAATTAGCCAATCTCATTGGCATAACATTCCAGATGTAATGTCCTTGCGGTGTGGAGAAAGCTGTGTACTTCTTGCTTTCTTCTTCCATCTTGATTTGATAGAATTTCGACCTGCAATCGAACTTGGAGAAGACTTTTGCGTTCTGGACACAGTTGATCAGGTGTTCTCTGCTCGGGATATAATATCTATCGAATTCCAAGATCTTGTTTATCCTTTGGTAGTTAATCACCAACCTTGGTTTTCCTCTTTTGATTTCTCCATGGTTCCTGACTAAGAATCCAGGACTACTGTATGGAGAGACTCCTGGTGAGATAAGCTTAAGGTCCAGATGTTCCTTAAGAATCTTCTGCATATCCTTCCAATCTTCTTGATTCATCAGGATAGGCCTGTATCTGACCAACTTATTTTTCTTCCCCTTAATAATTTTTAGGGAGGCTTTGAGTTCGTTCTTATTCCACCACGCAAGAGGATCCTCGTTGTAGTTTCTATGGATCTTCTTTTTGACATCTTCTATCGAGATTTGCTCTTCGTTAGTGATGTCCAGTTGAGGACTTGGTTCTAAGCTGGCCTTAAAGATCTCAATTGTTTCCGTTTTGATCCTTTCAGTTTCCTGGCCACCCAGGCTATCAATCCTAAGCTGGATAATTACCTTCCCATATTTCCTCTGATCGCTCATTTTTGGGTGTCAAAGTTTTCCTTCATCACCACGCTTGCTGCGAAATTGAATTGGCAGTTTTCGATAAAACGCCCGTGTCAATCTCTGCACCAAGATCTTATGATCATAAGTAGTTGTGAGGATAATACGTCGTGTTTCATTGTCCTGGGTAAAACGTTTGAATTTCTGCAGGAAATTGTTACCGAGCAAGATATCGGCTCATGTATCGTGGAAGTAGATTGGTGGTGTTTTGACCTTGTACTATGGGGTACCACCTGCTCCACCAATTAATATTTTGGCCTGTCTAATTCCTCATTTGAAGATGATAATCTTCTTTGAGAAATCCCTTCCTGCAATTGCTGGTAAGTCTTCTCCTATTTTTTCGGGGAAAACTCCTGGTTTGGCTGTGCAAATTTCGGCTCTTGAGTCGATATATGCCGCGAAGTATTCGTCTTGGAATTTCTCATATAACATCCCGACGGAGATGTAGATTGAAAATGGACTAGTTGTCATTGGAATCTATATCTTTTTCCGTCCACCGTGAACTCCATTCCTTATGGCAGTCTTTCCCAAGGTTTGTGATCGTCGAGAAATTCAACTCCAAGAACAAGTTATTCTGGATCTTTCCTACTCGTTCGTTGATGATGAAATCAATTCCACTAAGTTTCACGTTTCCTTGATATATCCCAACGAATGGCTGCTTAAGATAATACAATGCATCGCACGGAAATGTATTATCTTTTTGAGTGGTATTGAAGATTACCTCGACTTCTCCCCATCCCCCTGGACATTGGAGTTCTCCTTTAGTTTTAAACTTCTTTGGTTCGATTACAACTTCAACAATTGGCTTCTTTCCCCATGTCAGGCTGTGCATCCTATTTTCATAGAAAGAAATTCTTCTGGGTTCGAACCTTTGACTAGTGTTTTTGCCGAAGACTGGTTGATCTCGGATGATCATATCCATCTCATGGATATATGGTAGATCATAAATCTCCAGTTTGACTGCATGGGCCACTTTATCGAAGATCTCGGGTATCTCAACAAACTCCTTTCTTCGGAAAAGATCTGAATGATGGGTGTTGGAAAGGGCATAGGAGATACTGTAAGTAATAGATTATGGCCTATTTCCTTCCTTCATTAGATCCCTGTTCTTGAAGTCCTGATGTAGAGTGAGGACCCTATTAAAATCTCGATCGGCCAGATTATAGGCAATCTTTGGATAAACGAACGTTGCCACCTTTCCAGCAAACAGATTTTCTGATATTCCTCCAAGACAGGCGTTTCGCAGGTTCTGAATCCTTCTATCAAAGATGGCGATGTCAATTGGGGAATTTACTCCTTCTTTGAATGTTGCCTTGATCAGGATCCTGATGGTTCCGATATGGATCCATGACATCTATTGGGCAACTTCTGGATTGAGCCGCCCTAGTTCATCTTTAATCTCATTCATAGGAACCAACTGCATTTCCATCACATTATTTGTTAGTTCCATTGGGATCGCAATCTCTCTCTCGATGTAACTTTGTAGATGATGTGATGTCTTCTTTGTCTGAAGCTTAGCTGGGCTAAGGTTCTTTCTATTTTTTTCCAATGGTGAACCCGTCGTACACTCGCAATGTTGGATCTTCTCGCATAATCCTTATGAGAGCTTTGTGGGATATGCTTCTTTATGAGAAGAATCCTAACAAGTCTTCCTGCACTTCCTGACGGAAGATCTCCTCGTCTTCAGTTTGATTCTGATTCTGATTCCAAAGACTCATCTGGTCCTTCATCTTCTTCATATATACTTTCGTCTGAAGGAATATCCTCAAACTGGTATACCTGAACGAGATCCTGGAAATAGAGAGCTTCTTCGAACTCTGGCGTACGAACTGTCGTACCCCTCTTCTCTGGTTCTCCGGGCAGTCTGTTGAGATATGCCCTTTTGCACCACACGTCCAACAGTTGCAATCTTTAAAACTTTCATTTGCTCTTATGTGAGCTCCTCTGAAAGTCCTCCTCGTTGGTGGTCTGCTCGTACTTCCTTGACTAGAGGTTATTCTTCCTCGGCTAGGTCCTGATCTTTGCCCCGATTTATAGCTTTGGGCCTTTTGTTTTGACCAGAATCTTCTTGGTCTCTAGGAAGATCTTCTTGGAAACCTACTTCTTCTTTGTTCATAGGGGTGATCCCTATGCTTCTTCTTTCGATGTCTTTCTGGTGCTCCAATGACTGTTGGGATGTCATTGTCGTTGCAGCAAAGACGGACTGATTTGTTAATCCTTTTCAGTCTCTTGAAATTCTTCTGGATTGCCGCCTTCTGGCACCATTCGCTCAATCTGACTTTAAGGAAAGACATCCTTCGGGCAACAGTATCAATCCCGACGGGTGTATATTCCCTTAACAACATTTCTTGCCATGGACTTGGTATTTTGGCAAAGAACAAAGGGATCGTCGTGTCTTCATTGATGCGGCTCTTCCATTTGTACTTTGTGAACCGCTTGATGTATAAATCAATGTTACATATATCATGTAACTCCAGGCTATACAGGGCTTGCTCGTATCTTCTGGCTTTTTCTTGGTCACCTCCTCCGGTTTGGGGATCAACAAAGTATCCTTCTCCGATGAAGGATATTTTGAACAGTCTCGCCATTCTGTCCACAATATCTTTGAGGGCCTCGCCTGAAAGCACACCATCTCTAATTTTTGGAGTGGCATGTTCCCATCCAAGTTTGACTGATCCCTCGAGGCTCATTTGCAACATCATTATGAACCCTTCTTTGTTGAGTTCTAGGGTTGTTGATGTAATTCTCATGGCGGATGCCCATTCATCGATTAGGGCTTCTCTGTTTTTGAAGTCCAATATATCCAAATTGAGCATGAGCCTATAAGGATGAATTGGATCAAGTTGGGATCTTCCGTAAGGCGTCCCATGAATATCAGGTCTTTTCGATCTTGATCGGGTTGGCACCGCTTTGAACATTTCTCCTGCCACAAAATCGTTCTGATGTGGCATGGGTTCATCTCGGATCGGATCTGGATCAGGAATATGAGATCACATACTCTTTGTAACCGTCGATTGTCCTTGGGGAGGATTTTGTCTTAGGACAATTGAGTCTTCAAGGCCCTTGGCATCAACAAGTTTTAAACCCGATAATGATTCTGCCAGATCGGAAAGATCTTGTAGTTCTCCGCAGTTGAATTCGTCAAGCTTGAATCTGGACATGCCAATTAAGAAGTGCTTGCTTTTCCTCGTATTAAGGCTTCCAGTTTCTTATTTCTCGTCATTTCTTTCTTGACCTCAACTGCCTTACCCTTTTGGTGGAGTAAGGGTTCTTTCTCGAAAGATGGTGGAAGCCATCCTCCTCTTCTTCGTTCGGTGGATCTTGGGAGGGATTCCAAGTTCTTCATCTTTCATTGAATATCGTGAAGGTTTTTGGAAATCTCCTTCTGTCTCTGGGACATAGTTTCCAGTTTGTCCTGAATTTCTCGAATTTGCTCGGGCATATGGTATTGATGATTACCATATTATTGGATTATTTTCTGGATTTCTCTAAGGTCTTGGAACAACTTAGAGCCATCAATTTCCAGTTCGCGAAAATTTGGCAAATCTAGATTGCTCATCTATTATTTCTTTCGTCATTAATCTCATTATCCTAGTTATTTCAGCCGTGAGGCCACTAACTGCTAGTAACTTTGCTCTAATGCCAGAGATGTCATCGGGTCTATGACTAGCTGGGATTACTAACTTAGTCTTCAAGAGTTGGAGCTCTTGTTCTAGGGTAATACCAGGCATTTTAAAGGCTTAGTATCGAACTTTGCTTATTAGCCTTTTCAATGCTAATTTTTATCTGATTACGTATTTATAGTCTAGCATTCTTGATGAGACAAATTTTTCCTCGTTGTTCTAGGTCGCAACATAGAACATCATGGTGTCTGATTTGCGTTTTATGCAACTCAAGGTATCTTGTTAAAGAAACGATTTGCTTCTTAATACTTTCACATTTATGTTCTCTAAACGAGAACTGAATTCGGGGATTCCAAATATCATCCATTGCTGGATTACTCATGTTTATAAAATACTCATCTTATAAGGAAATTAGAGGTTAACATAATAAATAAATTTTCACATAAAATAAATAAACCTAGGCTCTGATACCATTTAATCTACACGGTCATAAAATGAAAAGAATATAAATCTTTTGGGCTAGAATTGAAATTTTTGAAAATAAAGGATTGGCCCAGCAAATAGGGTGCAAGTGGTCCTTGCCACATGTCATCATCCAATCAAGGGGGTGCAGTGGTACCCCCCTACCATAGACTACAACCACAAGCACATGGAGATGGGCTCAATGGTGTCTGCTATCAGAATACAACTAGCAAAATTGTCAGATACAGTGGAAGCTCTCAGCAGACAATACTCAACAAATCCACCACATTCTGAGAGTCAATCACCAGGCAAAAGTCATGAGCAGCAAATGGGACCAGCTACACAAAGTATGAGGTACTCTATTGAACCTAACTCTAGCCATTTTGCATATAATGCAAACTTCCCAAAAATGGATTTTTCTAGATTTAATGGGATAAATCAAAGAGAGTGGATGATGAAATGAAACAGTTACTTTTCTTTTAATCCTAACCTCACTGAAAACCCAAAGGTGACTTTAGCCACAATGTATTTTGAGTGTAAAGCAGCCACTTGGTACATAAACTATAGTAGCAAAATCATGGCATTAGAATGGGAACCATTCCTAAGACTGATTACTTGGCATTAGAATTGGAACCATTCCTAAGATTGATTGCTGCTAGGTTTGAGGATTTAAGAGAGGATAAAATCATTTGAGACTTTAATAAACTACAACAAACAGGCCCACTTGATGAATATAATGAAAAATTTGAAGAACTAATTTCATACTTATATTTATTCAATAGTAGAGAACTGGCTGAAGGTTACCTAGTGGCAAGTTATGTGAGTGGTTTACATGATCATCTATAGTCTTTTTTAGATATGTTTGAACCTCATAACTTGTAACAATCTATGAAATTAGCTAAGAAACAAGAAAGGACATTGGAAGCATTGGGAAGAAAGATTAAATCCAAGTGGTTACCTGCTCACTCAGCCAACACTCAAAAGAAATTAGAATACTCTCCAGCTCCCTACCATCAATTCAGGATCCAACAACCAACTCCCAGTACCACTCCACCTGCAAATCAGAGAAAGACACTGAGCATATCAGAAATGAAAGCAATGAGAGAAAAAGGACTGTGTTACAACTGTTAGGAACCATACACTTTCAATCATAAGTGCAAAAACAGAATATACTCCTTGCAAATGAGAGAAGAGGATTATCTCACAACTCTAAGCACTCCTATAGAAGAGGAGGAGACATATACAGAATTAGTGAAGGTATCAGTAAGTGCACTAGCTGGAAGTAAAGGTAAAGGCACTATTAAACTCCTGGGTAATAGAGGTACTAAGTCAATGCATATCCTACTTGACACTGGAGCTACCCACAACTTTATTGATGAGAGTACTGCTTATAAGTTGGGGTGCAAAATCACTAAAGTAGCCCAAGGACAGTAAAAGTGGCTGATGGAAGGATACTGATTAGTGACAAAGAATCTCAAGGGTTCACATGGGATATGCAAAGCCACTCCTTCACATACACTCTAAAGCTACTCAAGGTGGATGGCTGTCATATGATACTTGGTTGTAACTGGTTCAGGGAAGTAGAACCAGTAAAGTTTAATTTTAAACTCATGACTATGAGGTTGAGAATCAATGGAAGCAAGGTTACCCTACAGGAAGCTAATATCAGCACTCAATGCAAGCTTATCTCAGCTGATATAATGCAACAAAAGATTAACAAAGCAGACAAGAGACAGGTATTTACAGTTACAATTAACTCTAACCCCACGACATAAATATAGAACTTGTACCTTTGTTAGACAGGTTCAAGACAGTATTCCAAGATCCCAAGGGGTTACCACCTGAAAGGAACATTGAACATCAGATTATACTCAAGAATGGAAGCACACCCAAACACCAACACCCATACAGATACTCCCATGCTTACAAAGGATAAATTGAACAAATAGTGAAAGGATTACTAGAAGAATGAGTAATTCAACACAACAAAAGTCCATTTGCCTCTCCAGTACTCCTAGTAAGGAAAAAGGATGCAAGTTGGAGATTATGTGTTGATTACAGGTATCTAAATTCCTTAACTATAAAACATGATTATCCTATTCCTGTCATTGATGAGTTATTATCAAAATTACATGGAGCCAATTTTTTCTCAAAAATAGATTTAAGATCTGGTTACTTTCAAATTAGAATGACGGAAAGTGATAGATACCTCACTGCATTCCAGACACATCATGGTCATTATGAATTCTTAGTAATGCCTTTTGGGTTGTGCAATGCACCAGCCACATTTCAATCTCTTATGAACCAAGTCTTTGGTCCTTACTTAAGAGTATTTGTTCTAGTCTTTTTTGATGATATTTTAATATATAGTAAGACTTGGAAAGATCATTTGAACCACTTAGAAACTGTTTTGAGTATATTAGAAAGAGAGGAGCTATTTGCAAAACAATCAAAATGTGATTTTGGGCAAACTAGTATAGAATACTTGGGGTCATATAATCAGTGATAAGGGAGTGTCCACTGATCCTACTAAAATTTTTGCTATGATACAGTGGGCTAAACCTAAAAATGTTAAAGGACTAAGAGGATTTCTAGGGCTTACTGGCTATTATAGAAATTTTGTAAAGAACTATGGACTAATCAGTAGGCCTCTCACTAACATGCTAAAAAAAGATGGCTTTAAATGGACAACTGAATTAGAACAAGCTTTTGAAGAATTGAAGAAGGCAATGGCACAATCACCTGTCTTAACTTTACCTGATTTTACTAAACCCTTTATTTTAGAAATAGATGCAAGTGGAACATGTATAAGAGTTGTGTTAATGCAAGGAGGAAGACCTATTGCTTATTTAAGCAAAACACTATGTCCTAAGAACCAAATGCTTTCTATATATTAAAGAGAGTTCCTAGTTGTGCTATTAGCTGTTCAAAAATGGAAACACTACTTGCAGGGGTACCATTTTATCATTAGAACAGATCAAAAGAGTTTGAAATACTTACTTGAACAAAAGATTACAACTCCACTTCAACAGAGATGGATTGCCAAACTCCTAGGTTTCAATTATGAAATTTAGTACAAAAAGGGGAGTGAAAATAGAGCTGTTGATGCTCTATCAAGAAAAGAAATTGAAGACCTCACTTGCACAACCCTCTCAAGTGTTCAACCAGACTGGATTCAGAAAGTAACAAATAGCTATGAGGGTGACAACTTCTTTACTCCAATTATCTCTACTAAGACTATTAATGAATCTAATTTACCTGATTATATATGGAATAAGGGTATATTGAGATACAAAAATAGGATATGCATTGGGCATGACAAAGATTTAAGATAGCACATCATGTTATCATTGCATTCTTCTTCTGTTGGAGGGCATTCTGGAATTCAAGCCACTTATATGAGAATAAAAAAACTGTTTTACTGGCCTAACGTGAAAAATGATGTCACTCTGTTTGTTAGTGCTTGTGATACTTGTTGCAGGAATAAACATGATACCAAGTCATACCCAGGGCTATTACAACCACTCCCCATTCCCCAACAAGCTTGGACCCATATAACTATGGATTTCATTGAGGGTTTACCTACTTCTGAGGGTAAAACTACTATCTTTGTAGTAGTTGACAGGCTAACCAAATATGCTCATTTATGTTCTTTAACTCACCCCTACAATGCTCAAGGAATTGCTAGGATTTTCTTGGATAACATTTACAGGTTGCATGGACTGCCTACTTGCATAGTTTCTGATAGAGATAAAGTGTTCAAAAGCCACTTCTCGAAGGAACTCTTCAAGGTTCTGGAAGTGCAACTAAACCTCAACACTGCTTACCACCCTCAATCTGATGGACAAACTGAGAGGGTAAATCAATGCTTGGAAAATTATCTGAGATGCATGACCTCAGATAATCCTATGAGATGGAATAAGTGGCTCTCTCTTGCAGAATTCTGGTATAACACCAGTCACCATTCAAGCCTAAAAATGTCTCCATTCCAGGCTCTCTATGACTATCAACCTACACCAACAAACCTAAACTCCTACTTGGAGACTACTCAACCAGAAGTCAGGGATTTAATCAAAGAAAGAAAAGCTATGTTGGTACTAATTAAAGAAAACTTGAAGTTGGCACAAGACAGAATGAAGTTCTTTGCAGATAAAAAGAGATCTGAAAGAACTTTTGAAGTAGGGGATCAAGTATTTCTTAAACTCCACCCCTTTAGACAAAACACAGTCTTCCTAAGAAAGAATCTCAAACTCTCGGCTAAATACTATGGCCCCTACACTAATTGAGCATGTTGCATACAAACTACTCTTACCCCTACCTCACAAATCCACCTTGTCTTTCATGTTTCACTACTCAAAAGGCACCTCAATTCAACCATAATACCTAACCCCACATTACCACCCACTGATATTGAAAGCAGATTCAAAATTGAACCACTTGAGGTTCTGGATAAAAGAGCAATTAAGAGAGATGGAGAATTAGTACTTCAATTACTCATCCAGTGGTCTAATTTAGCTCCTTAAGAAGCCACTTGGGAAGACTTTGCTTACATGCAGCGCATGTTTCCACTTTTTGATCCTTGGGGACAAGGAAAATTTGATCGGCGGGGAAATTTTATGTCCTTGCATAATGATACTGATGAAGTGAGCTCAACATTCATAGCTCGAGAATTGAAACAGACGAAGAGGATTGAAGAATCGAAGAGAAGAAGAAATCATGCCAAGTTGAGGCAAAATGAAGAAGTGATCAAGATTCAGACAAAGCAGCTAACTAATCCTACTTTAAACAGCGACGTATCACAAAGAGGGGGGGGGGGGGGAGATCAGAAGCATACACGTGTCAAAGCGGGAGCTAAGCAGGACCAGTCAATTCAGTTGCTCACTAAATCAAACGACAGCGTTTTGCTTCGCAACGGCAAATAAATTCAACGGCCAAGATCAGACAATTACATTTAAATAAATCAAATCCTGACCACTCATTTACTTACCGTTTTTATACGGAATTATAACGTTGGGAATTGTACCGTTAAAACCTTTCTTTTTTTAGCTATAAGTACTGTACTGTTCTGAGGAGATAATTAATCAAGAAAATTACCCCAATCTCTTTCTTTTATTTCTCTTTCAGCTCTACTTTTCTCTCTCAGCTTTTTACTCACTAAATTAAAAATTACAAAAATGAAACAAACAGTACAGAAGGGTATTCATTAAAAAAATAAAATAAAACAAGGAAGGGTGTAATTGGTCTATTGGTGTGCTTAATTTCATTCAAGAGTGTAATTTGTGAGTAGTAGTATTTAGGGTGTTATTGTATTTCATTCAAGCATGTCATTAGTATTTTGTCGAAAAGTTGTTGGGGAAGTTCCTGCCAACATCCCTAAGCTCCATCATGTCAAGAGATGAAACAAACTGTAGCAGGGTAGTATTAAAGTACAAAAGATTCGACGAATTAGGCTGATACACTTGAAGCAACTTCATGTAAGAGATCAACCATGGTCCAGAGTGATACGGCCCAACAGCGTACAATGAATAGTGCGAGGCCCAATCGGATAAAGAATAAGCCCACATGGCTTAGGGATTATCGGAAGTAGTTAATTACGTTATCTTGTTTCTTAAATTAGGAGTCTTTCTTTAATTATGTTATTTCCTTTTAAGAAGTCTAGGTTTAATTGGTTAAGGATTATTAGTAGTAGTATAAATAGTCTAAGTCTTGTACTTTTTAAGGATTCAAGAACAATAAATTTTAGTTTAATTTAATTTTAGTTCTCTCTTCTCTCCCAAATATTTCTTGGAGCACGTTCTAGCTCGAATAGAACCCTAACCCTAACATTGGTGCTTTCATTGATTTGTACTCTATTACCTATCGTAATGGATTTCCAATCTGAGGTGAATGCAATTTTCGCACGTCATGACGCACGGATGGCTAAATTTTATGAAGAAAGGCAATTCCAATCTGAGGTGAATGCAATTTTCGCACGTCATGAAGCACGGATGGCTAAATTTTATGAAGAAAGGCAAAGTAAGTTGGAAAATAATTTTTCCAAGTATCCACTGCCATAACTCCAGCCACAACCCTCGTCTAAACCGCTTCTTCCGCCGCCGACACAGTTACCATTGTCACCGCCACACCCCCCTATACACATTCAACAAGAACCTATTCCAAAAACTCCTATCACCCCAACTACCGAGCCCAAAGCCCAACGAGGAACTTACTTTCAGAAACACAAAAAAATCCCAATTGCACAAACTCAAACTTCCATTCACAAACGAAAGAAACAAACGCCCCCGAAGTCTATAATGTCGAGAATCCCATAAACATCTCCATACACACACAACCTTTCTCTCCCAACCCATCCAATCCTATCTAATTCATCTTACACCGAGTTCACCAACTTGAGTACAAAATATACTTATTTTCCCAAAGACCGAGGGAAAACTCTGGGGTCGTCGAGTGAAGACGCGTCGTGGGTAGATGCGGCCGAGGTGGAGCGGTTTTTCGCGGAGGGACGGAGCGGTGGAGTGCGTCGGGCTGGCGACACTCCGTTGACGGAGGAAACAATGAGCAAGGAAGTATCCATGGCGACCGGGGGCGGACTAACGGACGGTGATGACGCGTCCGAGGGTGAGGAAAGAGGAGTCGTGCAGCTGTGGGATAAGGGAGATGGTGCCGGCGGACAAGTGGTTGAAGCTTCATCCTTGGGTGTGGATGAAGAAGGACATGGCGTGGACGCTTCGTGGGTTGCGTCTGATGTGGCGCAGCTGTTAGGGGCGGCGACGGGCGGTGGGGTGCGTCGGGGAGCAGAACCGCCATTGACCGAGGCAATAATGGCGTCGGATGGGGAGCAGTTTTTTGAGGAGGCGGAGGTAGAGCAGCTTTTAGGGGCGGACTATGGAGGTAGGGAACATCGGGGTAACGACCCTCCGTTGACGGGGGACATAGCGGAAATGGCCGCAGCGCCGTTGCCATGGCTGAGCGCGAAAAACTGTGCAATGAAAAAAATGGAGGAGGATTTGGGAAAGGGGACGGCTGCTACTAGTCGGGTGGAAGAAGACGTTGAAGTGCGGGGCGAAATGGTGAATGTAGATGAAGAGAGGGGCGATTTGGGTGAGGAAGAAGTTATGGAGAGGGGCGAGTTGGTGGACGGTGGTGAAATGATGAATGGTGTGGCTGCTGAAATGAAGAATGAAGAAATGAAGATTGGGGCGGCTGCTGTTAAGGGTTTAGAGAAGAATGACAACCCTAATGACAACCCTAATGACTATCCAGGCTTTATATCGTCGGGCCGCGCTCTATTGGGCCGTGAAGCACTCCAACTGGGCCAAGACGATTTGGGGCGTGATGAGTTGCCATTGGGCCTTGAGGACAAGGCCTATTTTTCAGAGGCGGGCATTGATACGGCCCAACAGCGTACAATGAATAGTGCGAGGCCCAATCGGATAAAGAATAAGCCCACATGGCTTAGGGATTATCGGGAGTAGTTAATTACGTTATCTTGTTTCTTAAATTAGGAGTCTTTCTTTAATTATGTTATTTCCTTTTAAGAAGTCTAGGTTTAATTGGTTAAGGATTATTAGTAATAGTATAAATAGTCTAAGTCTTGTACTTTTTAAGGATTCAAGAACAATAAATTTTAGTTTAATTTAATTTTAGTTCTCTCTTCTCTCCCAAATATTTCTTGGAGCACGTTCTAGCTCGAATAGAACCCTAACTTATTCCAGAGAGTCGTTATTTCAATAAAAACTAACATCGTGATCTGAAAACCAACTGCAAATAATCCTTTCAACCAACACAGGCATTGTTGGGTTATCACTAATGATGATGGTCCTGCACAAAACGCAAACCACCATGCTTGCACACGGCTGGCTCTGCCTAGTCAAAGAATATGAACTCAATTGGGTGTTCTAGTGCTGGATCATTATCTGCAACCAAAGCCCGAAGGGAGAAGATTATAAAAAGGGAAGGTATTAAAGACAATTCTGTGATGGTGTGGATATAGCTGGTAACTTGGGTGGCTAACTTGATCTGAGAACAGAGTCACTACTATCACTAAATTTGTGGGGGATAATGAATTACACACAACCAAAGAAAATACAGAACCACATCAACTCAGACTAACCTCCTTCGCAAGCAACGATCCGGCCTTTTAATCAAGTCCATAGGAGATTTTTTACTTGAATCCTGCATCATTAGAGGCAGGATAAAAATCAGGATGAGAACAGAAACAGTGTCAGAGTTACTCTCTGCTCTAGATGAGATTCACTAAAACCCAGCAACCAATGTACAGAAGTGTTAAGCCAGGAGAAAGTTCTATTTCGATACCTAGAGAAATGTGTAACAGATTACCAGCCAATATGCTCATTTTAACTCAGATATTGCATGCAATTCCATTTCTTGTCGCAAAACAGATGGACTCTCGAACTCGTATTCATGTGATCAATTATGCACAAACTAATAGCGAGCACAACTGTGATGCTTAATTCTAACTTCCAGTGAACCAAATACTGTGTAAAAAAAAAAAAAAAAATCGCGTCCTTTGCACCTCTAGTATGGTTGGAGGATATGAGAGATGACAAAGAAATATCTCAAAGAACTTATTAGTTAGTGATGTCATTTAGCTCAGGTAAATAACAAGAATCAAAAGCATGTACAGGGAATGCCATGTTATACAATTGAGAATACCACCATGTATACATTTGAAAATACCACCATCTATTGTGATGTGATATAATAAACACTGAGACATGAACTCTGATGTGATACAAATACCATTAGAATCCGTATGAGTGATGTACAATTCGTAAAACTTCCAACACATATAGATTCATGCCTAAACAAATCTGAAGCACAGACAATTATATACTGAATAACTGATGTACAAATTCATATAACCCAAGTGATGTACTCAAGCTTCAGCCAATACCACGATTGATACATAAGCAAATTTCAAGCATAAACAACACTTGCAACAAGGACAGTATACATTGATCAGCAAAGGTTAACAGGGGATTCACAGATCCTCGACTCGGTAATAACAGAGACAGCCATAGCTCTATACAAACTAGTAATCAATGATACAGTCCAATGCTATAAACAGATACCTGTTTCCATTTCGCCTACAGTGTGATGCTTAATCTTAACTTCCAGTTAACGAATAAATACTGCATAAAACCTAAGAGTCAGAGAATACTTACATGTCCTTTTCACGTAAGGAAAAATACGAGACGTGAAAAAGGAGTATCTCAAACAACTTACTCGTTAGTAATGTTGCAGCTCAGATAAATAACAAGAATCGAAGTCATTGCTTCATATAAAATACACAAAAACATTGACAGTTGTGCTGTGTTGTGATAGAAGTACCACTACAATCCTGCTCAAGTGATGCAACAACTCAAAAAAACTCCACAATGTATACGATTTATACCTAAAAAAATCTGAAGCATAAACAATCAATGATCTACAGAATTCGAGTCTAAAAAATACTAGCAACAAGTACAACATATATCGACTACACTATTTAACGAAAGACGTGCAAATCTCCATACCTAAAATTCGAATCAATTTTAACAGAATGGATCAGCTATACTATAAAAACTACCTCTACAAAAATTAATACTCGATTATACAATCAAAAGCTCTGCAAACGTACCTGCATCCATTTCTCGGTATGCGAGGTGGTGACTTTGGTGCTGACGATGCCGCTGAAGCATCGCGAATTGGAGGATCCGCCGGTAAGGGTTTTCATCAGCTGCGTCGTAAATGATATTCCGTTTCTTCTACCGGATGCTGCCGTTATCAGTCGAGCTGGATAAGTCTGATTGTTGTGAGTTGTGATAAGGATCCTCATATTCAAATCAATAAGAATTCACCAGATAAATATTTCATCCACGCGTAGTTACAGAGTATTAATTCTCATTTGGAGCTCAATACTTTTCATATGAAATACAAATTAGAGCTTCTCACACAAAACACACTAGCATGTAACATTTATCAAACATAGGCACCTCATACACTGAAGCGAGCCGTTTTGTTTAGATGTGACAGCAATATCAACAATATTTAAATTTCGTAATTTGAGAAATAGCTAAACGTTATTATGCACGTATGCATGAACAACTCACTAAAATTTCATGTTGCACATACGCCATCATAAACATTAACCCGTGCTTTTGATATTGTCAACATCATCATACATTTTCTTTCACGAAAATTAAGTACATCCCTTTGAAAGTTTTGGGATTTGTCTATAGAATGAAGTGCAGCAGCAAAATCCGAAACAATAGGTAATCGAGAACTCTTACCAGATGACGAAGGATCATCACCTGGGACCGCATATTTGTCCAACCAATGGAGCCAGAGGGGCTACAATTTTGAAGGAAAATACATAAACCACACAGAGAGTTAATTATGAATGAAGCTCGAAGCAAATTAAACGAAAGTCATTTATCTCATACAACATAAGAAGAGATTGCACAGTAAAGATTGAATAATATAATTGAATACAACAAGATGAAAAGTTTGATACATAAATATCTTAAATATAGCATAAACAATTCCAACGCATCATTTTGCTTTCGGTAAACAGCCAGAACCGATTTTGCAAGAAGCGCTAAACGGGAGAGAGTGATTCAATATAGTGGAATCCATTAGCACGGTGAGGTCTTCCAATAGCACCAGGCCCGACATCACTCTTAGACTGGTGTAGTATTTCGAAAGTCTTGGAGACAATGTTAAACCGTACGGCCTGTCCGGGAATCTGCAGAACTAAGAAAGACGCATCTTCTTCTTCGTGATCACCACCCTGGCGGACGATTGACAATAGGGAGAAAAGGTAACGGCAGCCCTGTGCGTACCTCCTATCGATGGCAGTGATCCAAGGAATAGCAGCAATACATGGAGAAAGATCAACACGGTACTTGAGAAACCACTCAGAATAATCCCTTTTCATCTCGTAGACATTGAAGTTGATTTCAGACAAGTAGACGGGAATATAATGAAGGTGATCAGAAGATTTCCCAAAGTAATAATTCCTTCTTCCGTTGTCGTACATGCGATACGGTGGCGGCGAATTGGGCATTTTGCCGAGCAGGTGGCTCTGAACATTGAAATAGAGAGCATCTTGACCTCTGATCGAGTTGAGCCAATGAATGGCATGGTTCAAGTAGACTCCGTTGTCAAAATAGACATGATCTGCGGTAAAGGGCTGGAGAAGAGCTGATGATGTCCATGCACCGGTATCGGAGGAGTACATCTCGATCTGGTTTCGGTATAAGCGTCGATGAACACAAAAGACTTTGTAGTGAGTATATGGAGGATCAAAAACCAAGGTCATACCATTAATTAAGCTAACTCGGTCAGGTAATTCACCTGATAAATATTTTATCCACGCTGGTTACAGAGTATTAAATTCTCATTTGGAGCTCAATACTTTTCATATGAAATACAAGTTAGAGCTTCTCACACAAAACACTCTAGCATGTCACATTTATCAGCATAGGCACCTCATACATTTAAACTACCCGTTTTTTTCACATGTGACAGCAATATCAGTAATATTTAAATTTCGTAATTTGAGAAATAGCTAAACGTTATTACACACGTATGCATGAACAACTAACTTAAATTTCATGTTGCACAGACACCATAAAAAAAAAAAGGGCAATCCGGTGCACGAAAGCATCCCCGCAATGCGAGGGTCCGGAGAAGGGTCCCACCCACTACAAAAAAAATTGCTTATTGTGACAAAAAAATTTGTCTTAAGAAGTCCAAAAAGCGTCACATAAAGTTTATCGTGACGAAAAGTTGCACAATGAAATTCGTCGCCACATGCCCGTCGTTTAAGGGTTGTAACGACGAAATCCACATTTTGTCACAATAGCTTGTGACGACCTCTAATTTCGTCACAATAGTTCAACCTTTCGTGACCATATTTTGTACCTATAGTGTCAATGGTTCGTCATAATAACCTAATTTCGTTGCAAGAAAGGATTTTTCGTTAATGTTGTTGTGACAATTTCTTCGTCGCAACAGTTACTGTGACAAAATGTTTGTATCAATAGTTACTACTTATTTGTCATATTAGCCTTGTGCTCAATTTATTAAACTTTTATTAGATAATAGAAAAAAAAATACACATCAAATTTGAAACTCAACAAATCCATCATAATATTGAAAACTAATAAAACCAAGCACCTCCAATAAGAATTCATTTTCATTAGAAAAACAACGAAGTTGACAATGATCCGTGATACATGATACCAATTTCCTTCGAAAACACATAATCGACATTTACTCTAAACCAACTTTTCATAAGTTCTTTTACATCCATAATAAGTTCTCCATATCAACTTAAAAATCATCTCTTCCAAGCCATTCTCCAATTGCTTTATGTTCAATTCTTTGGACAACTACTGCACCTGCAAAAACAATGAAAAATGATTGAAGTAAGCTAATCTAGTAAAGAATGATTGAAAATAACATTAATTCATACAAAATGACGTATTTTTATGTCAATAGGTCCAACTACTTAAAAGTTTAACTACTTAGAATGAGAAATATATAACTTTTTACTAAAAACACTTGTTGAAGCAGGAATAATCTACTAAATCAAAGAAGTTTTATCCTCCAAAAGAAATTTACGTTCTAGTTTATAAGAAACACAAAAATCTCAAGTGTTGAATCAATTGAAAGTGGAATTCTTTCAACTTATTGAATAAACATATCTTAAATATTGAATAAACATATCTTAAATGCAATAACAGAACAGTTACAATTTATGGCAGTAGCCGTGCTCGCATGCAGATCCTTCATTTTTTATTTTTCTTTCATAACAGTCCTTTATTGACATTTTCCTTCTACAAGGGACGTTCAGGGGCTGGCAGCCTCTTCGACTCTGCCAATTGAGCCTCGGCAGCTTCAAGCTCGGCCCAGAGGACTCTTTTAAGAGCAGCCAAATCATTCTCTATAGCTATGTTAAATTCTTTAACAGCAACCAAATAAAATTTCATCCATGTGTTACTACAGTAAATAATTCTTAAAACAAAAATTAGAAAATAATAACAAAAGCCATTAACGTCAGAATTCATTAAAGCAAGAGCATATGGCTATTATTAAAAGTAAATGGTCATGTCTTCTCTTCAACAAATTCATTATTATCATAAAATCCGATCTATGAAGAAGCTTAGCAGCACCAGGACGATACTACTACATCACCAATGTACAAGTTTTTTCTTTTTAAAATGAATCTTGAAAAAATTGTAAATGAGCCTGCTTACGACTTTACAGTTTATATGGTAATTTTCAAACATATATTTCAGGATCTACGGTTCAGCAGAAGCTGAATAATTGCAATCCAATGAACAAAAAACATATGTTTCTTTCTTCCAATGTACCACCATCCCATCCGCATAGCAGATACATGAAATTTATACATTGAGACATAATCTTGAGACTTGTTGAAGTAGAAACATTTGTATGCTAAAAAGTTGCTGCCAAAAGTATTTCACACGAATGACATTCAGGATTTTTTTTTTCTTTCTTTCAATTAGTATCATAACATAGAAATCCTACTTTCAAGATATGATCAGCCATTTTCGATTGTTCCCAAATGGGACTCCATTGATATTCTGTCATATTACCCGACTTCACGGGCACACCGTGTTTATCAAACTGCTGCAGAAATGCATATGCTAATCTAATCAGGCTTGCGGTAATTTGGAATAAGGGCATAATTCTCATAACTAAAGCTTGCTTTAGTTTTCTACTACATAATGACGGTAAAAAATTGAGGCCTCAATAAACAGTGTAACTATATATACAGAAACGAAGAACAGATCAGATTGTGTTTCCATTGAAAGAATTCTTCGTATGAAAGATTCTCACCTGAGCGCTTTGGAGAAGCAAACCAGGCTGATACTTAGGAAACTGGAGAGGGATAGAGAAATGAACCTGACAAACAAAATGTTTATTTTTTTAAAGTTGACAGTAAGATCATAAAAGTAAACCTATAAAAAAAAGGAGTTATATCAACAACACAAATAGTATTTTCAAGGGAAACTCCAGAGAAGCAGTCGAATGAACAATGGGTAAATGCTCTTCTGCCATCAAACTCAACTCTTCGTATGAAAGATTCTCACCTGAGCGCCTTGGAGAAGCAAACCAGGCTGATACTTAGGAAACTGGAGAGGGATAGAGAAGTGAACCTGACAAACAAAATGTTTATTTTTTAAAAGTTGACAGTAAGACCATAAAAGTAAACCTATAAAAAAAAGGAGTTATATCAACAACACAAATAGTATTTTCAAGGGAAACTCCAGAGAAGCAGTCGAATGAACAATGGGTAAATGCTCTTCTGCCATCAAACTCAACTCATGCATCTATGGATTTGTAAGGACGAGATAGACTGCTTGTCCATCAGGTCGATCATGTAGTCATTATCAATTTTTCAGGTAAATGAACTTTTAGAGTAAAGAATATCTTGGTTTAATAGAATCTACCGATCAGCAATTTGTGTTGAGTGATTTCATAAGGGAAAGCATCTAAACAAGGGGCGATGTTGTCCTTCTACAGTTGTGCAAAGTGAAACGATAATCAGCCAAAGTATTTCAATTTGTGTGTTCGTATCATATATTGTACAGTACTGTCCCATAGGAGCAACCCTTTTAATTCAGGCAAATGATATAAAAGATGGTCATTAAAATAAAATGTGACAATGACTAAAGTACCTAAGGATATGGTTTCATTACCAGGAATGTGAGGAGTCCAACCAAAGCAATTCTGAAGAAAACCTAGGAAATAAAGAAAGGAGAACCGAGCAATGTGTATCATCCTATAAATCCAACTGTAAAGCAATATATAAATTCTACTACTCCAGGTTACAGAATACATACTGGATCAACTTCGACTGGTTTGCCAAATAGAGGCTCCAGTGCCGTGATAAAATTCTTTCTGAATAAGAATGCCTCTTTAAACTGTCAGAGAGAAAAGGTTAGTATAGAATGGTAATCTACATCAATTATTATTAACAGAACCACAGCTTCTAGGATTAACGCATACTGAGGGGGTCTTGGGTACACGATAGCTGCACCTCGTACACTTGGACAAGCGTGAGAGGCTCAGAAGCAGTGGCGTCAAGAATGGCATGATCTTGCATCCACTCGTTGTATATCGGCACATGCTCTTTCATGTACAGCACCAACATAACCTATTCTCCCTCCAAGCTTACCTTCATATTTAATTCCCTTTCTTAGTCCATATCCTAGTCCTTCATAGCAAACACCAATAAAGACTTAGCATCGAAATATATTACTTTCTTTACTAAATGAGTTAGCTTCATCACTTTCTAACTCCCCTCACAGATACACAACCACAACAATAACAGCATGAGGCAGTAACTAGCAACTACTAGCAGTCCAAATTTGTCCCCAAATTGTAATAGACACTCTCCATTCAAAAGAATTCGCACCAAAATTATAGATGACAAGAGCAATCGATTTAAAGGTGACTACTGATATACGAGGAATTTAATGCGGTAACTCAAAAATATGGAAAAGAGAAAGATAACCTATCGATACAGGTGTTGCTGCTGGTAGATACGGCAGCGACCAAGTCTACGACGATGGTTTCCGATGGAGGGGCTGTGACTGGAAGCTTAGGCGCGGTGAGGGTAGCTTCGAGGGCGGCGAATATTTTGGTAGAAGATTGAAAACCCTAGATTTTGGTGGAGAAGACGCGGGCTCATGAAAAAATTGGGGCAACTGGTTTTGATTTTGGGGAGGGAAAGGGTTTTACTATTTCAGTATTTTGGCCCAAAGATTTATTAGGCTTGCATTCACTAAAAAAAACATCCACTGTTATGACGAAAGTTAATGCCGTCACAATAGTTCTTTGTGGTGTGACAATATTCATTTTCGTCTCTATAGCCTTTCTTCTTGTGACGAATTTAATTTTCATCATAAGAAATTGTCACAATAGGTGAATTTTTTTGTAGTGACCACAAGGGTGTATAAGAGGCAAGCCTTCCCCTGTCAAATTTGACAAGAGGCCGTTCCCAGGTTGCACAGACACCATCATAAAAATTAATCCGTGCTTTGATATTGTCAACATCATCATACATTTTATTTCCCGAAAATTAAGTACTTCCCCTTTGAAAGATTTGTCTATAGTATGAAGTCAGTGTATCATCAAAATCCGAAACTATAGCTAATCTTACCGGATGAAGAAGGGATCACCACCTGGAACCATATATTTTGCCAACCAAGGGGAATCAGAGGGGCTGCAATTCTGGAGGAAAATACATAAACCACACAAATTATAAATGAAGCTCAAAGCAAATTAAACGAATGTCATTTATCTCATACAACATAAGAAGGGAGGAACGAAGGACTTGCACAGTAAAGATTGAATAATATAATTGAATACAAGACGATGAAAGGTTTGATACATAAATATCTTAAATATAGCATAAACAATTCCAACACATCATTTTGCGTTTGGTAAACAGCCAGAATCGATTTTGCAAGAAGGGCTAAACGGGAGAAAGGGATTCAATATAGAGGAATCCATCAGCACGGTGATGTTTTCCAATAGCAGCAGACCTGACGACACTCTTAGACTGGTGTAGTATTTCGAAAGTCTTGGGGACAATGTTAAACCGTACGGCCTGTCCAGGAATCTGCAGAACTAAGAAAGAAGCATCTTCTTCTTCTTCGTGATCACTGTAAACAATTATTTGTAATGGTATTTCATTGAGTAATAAGTAAAGTGAATTACAAGGGTATATATACAACTATAAGAATGTACAATAAGGAAAGATTCTTCTATCTAAGTATGGTAAAGATAACTATCTAAGTATGGTAACGATAGACTAGAATCTCTTAATCAGGGGAAGAAGATTCCGTAGTATCTTCCTTCCTAATACGCCTCCTCAAAATTGCCGTTCCATCGGCTAAGGCAATTTTGGAACGTAAGGAGATAAATCGCGTCCGATGGAGGGCCTTCGTGAGGATGTCTGCGAGCTGGTCATGAGTGATGATATGTGATACACGGAGGAGTCCTTTGGAGACGACATCCCGAACGAAGTGAATATCAATAGCGATGTGCTTCATCCGTGAGTGGAGGACGGGATGTAGAGAAAGATGAGTGGCACCAATATTGTCGCAGTAGATGGTCGGAGGCGATGGTTGTGAGATGTGAAGTTCGGACATAAGATTTTGAATCCAGCGAACTTCTGATGTTGTAGTGGCGAGGGCCCGATATTCGGCCTCGGTCGAAGATCGAACTATGGCCCGTTGCTTGCGGGAGCTTCAGGAGATCGGAGTGTTGCCGAGAAAAATGATGAAGGCCGTGGTGGAAGAGCGGTCAATTGGGTCGCCGGCCCAGTCCGCATCAGAGTAACCGCGGAGAGTAAGATGAGAGTCACGCCGGATAAGAAGACCATGAGTGATAGTACCCTTGAGGTACCGTAAGACCCTCTTGACCCCGGCCCAATGTACCTCGGTGGGCTTGGAGACAAATTGGGCAAGACGATTGACTGGGAAAGCGATGTCCGGGCGGGTGAGAGCAAGGTACTGAAGTTCACCAATGGCTTGACGATACAAGCTAGGATCGCAGTCGAGCGAGGAGTCCCGAAAGGTCGAGGCAGCATTGGAGGCCATAGGAGTGGAGACAGTCTTGGCACCTTCCATATGATGGCGATGAAGGATGTCACTGATATACTTGTGCTGGGAGAGGAGAAGGCCTTCCTTACATGGCAAAGCCTCAATGCCGAGAAAGTAGGAGAGGGAACCGAGATCCTTGATGGCAAAGGATGACTGAAGGCGACGGATAAGTGACGAGATAAGGCCGGGGTCCGTGCCAGTGAAGATAATGTCGTCCACATATACCAAGAGAAAGAAAACGGTGGAGTTGCGGCAGAAGATAAAGAGGGAGACATCGGATTTGGACTGAAGAAATCCAAGCTGCAGTAGTGTGTCACGGAGAGTCTGAAACCAAGCACGAGGAGCTTGCTTGAGCCCGTAGATGGACTTTCGAAGGCGACATACGTGAGAAGGCCGAGAGTCGTCAACGAAACCAGGAGGTTGCTCCATGAAAACCTCTTCAGTGAGATCGCCGTGAAGAAAGGCGTTGCTGACATCAAGCTGGCGAATGGGCCAGGAGTTCATGACAGCAAAAGAGAGAATGAGTCGGATAGTGACGGGTTTAACCACCGGGCTGAATGTTTCAGTATAGTCAATGCCGGGACGTTGGTGAAAGCCCTTAGCGACGAGGCGTGCCTTATATTTGTCAATTGAGCCATCTGGATTTCGTTTGATACGAAAGACCCATTTGCACCCAACGATGTTGGAGCCCTGATGAGAGGGAACTAGATCCCAAGTCCCGTGTTGAAGGAGAGCATTAATTTCCAGGGACATAGTGGTTGGTTCAAGAGAGAGGTCGAGTGGATACTTGGTCGTGAGATTGACCACCTTCGGTTTGAAAATATTGTTTTTGGACCTAGTTGTCATATGATGGTGCGGGCCTTGTGGAGGCGGGTCCGGGACGGACGGTGCAGTGGGCGGCTTGGGAGGAGTCGTTGCGGGCGCTGAGGGAGGCGGAGCCGAGCTGGCGGCTGTTGGACTGGGCTCCGGAGCGCTCTGGGCCAGGCGATCGGCTGGTGGGTTGGGCGCCAGAGTGCGCTGGGCCAGGCGATCGGCCGGACAGATAGGAGCGGGCAACATGGGCTGGCCCAGAAGAGGCTGGAGGATCATTGGCGGGCCAGGTGAGGCGGTGGTGGGTTGTGCAACATAGGAAGGGAACTTGGACTCACAGAAGCGTACATGGCGAGAGATAAATAATTTGTTGGTGGAGGGGTCCCAACACTTGTAGGCGCTTTGTGAGTTAGAGTACCCAAGAAATATGCACGGGCGAGACGGAAAAGTGAGTTTGCCCGATTCATAAGGGCGTAGCCAAGGATAGCAGAGACAGCCAAAAACACGTAGCTTGAGATAATTGGGAGATGTCCCAAATAATTTATGAAACGGTGATGTGTTGGCGATTGCAGAGCAAGGCATGCGATTGATGAGATAGACTGCGGTGTGGAATGCAAAAGACCAAAAAATAGAGGGCAGCTTGGCATGATGTAATAGTGCCCTTCCCGTTTCAACAATATGACGATGGCGTCGCTCAGAAATCCCATTTTGTTGCGGCGTATGAGGTGCAGTTGTTAACCAGCTTATGCCCGATTTTGCAAAAAATGATTTTAGTGCCAGAAATTCACTGCCATTGTCACTATAAAGGTTCTTTATATTTTGAGAAAACTGTTTTTCCACCAAGGGCTTGAAGTGGATAAAGATATCATACACCTGGGATTTGGTAACCAGTGGAAAAAACCAACAATAACGAGTATAGAGATCCACAAAAATAACATACTAACGAAAACCATCATGTGAGGTCACTGTGGGGCCCCAAACGTCCGCAAAAACAAAGTGCAATGGATGTAAAGCAGTAAATGAAGAGTCCACAAATGGTAATCGGTGAGACTTGCTAATATGGCAAGACTCACAAAACAAGTCAATCCAACACTCATGCTTCTAATGTCCAATGTCAGATTTGTGGTCGTCATGGTCACACCGCTCTTCGGTGTTATCAACTTGGATCCGTCACACCCACTGCCAATACCGCACGCACCACCCCACCACCGACCCAACACCGCTATGGCACGGGTGGTTGGCTTGTTGATTATGGAGCATCTCACAGCATCACTCCGGATCTCAACGCATTGAACTACCACTCAGAATATGATGGCACGGACGAGGTTCACATCGCTGATGGACATGGTATCAAGAGCCTCAAAAAGGTCATAAGATCAAACGATCCAACCTAAAACTCCTCATATTTTCGGCCACCACTCTCATCAACAACAAAAAAAAAAAAAAAAAATTTCTCTCTTCTTCTTTTCTCTCCTTTCGGCCGCCACCTTCCTAATGTCACACGAGTCCACCACCTCGTCCGGCTCCGTCCGTGACCAAAATCCTACCGCCGACCTCTCACTCCGACCACAAGCCCCCACCACACTCATCCATGTCACTCAATCACACCACTTTCCACTAAAACTCACCACCACCAACTATCTTTCATGGAGGCTACAAGTGGTCTCACAACTCAATGGCCTCAATCTCCTAGGCTATCTCCAGGGCACGTTTTCATGCCCTCCCCCATCCAATATTGCGGGCTACACCTTGTGGTTTCAACAAGACTCACTCCTTCTTGGAGCACTGGTCGGTTCGATCTCGGATGAAGCCATGCTTGATCGACCTATCCACCTGGACGATGTCACCCTTTATGTCCTAAACGGACTTGGCACGGCGTACAGGGACATGCGTGAGAAGCCTCTCACCTTTCCTGAGCTTCACAGTGCTCTCGTCTCTCATGAGGCGTACATCAAGCGCTTGGATCAAATAATTGTTTACAATCACCACCCTGGCGGACGATTGACAATAGGGAGAAAAGGTAACGGCAGCCCTGTGAGAGCCTCATATCGGTGGCAGTGATCCGAGGAATAGCAGCAACACATGGAGAAAGATCAACACGGTACTTGAGAAACCACTCAGAATAATCCCTTTTCATCTCGTAGACATTGAAGTTGATTTCTTCAGACAAGTAGACGGGAATATAATGAAGGTGATCAGAAGAGTTCCCAAAGTAATAATTCCTTCTTCCGTTGTCGTAAATGCGATATGGTGGCGAAGTGGGCATTTTGCCGAGCAGCTGGCCCTGAACATTGAAATAGAGACCATCTTTATCTGTCATCGAGTTGAGCCAATGGATGGCATGGTTCCAGTAGAGTCCGTTGTCAAAAGAGACATCTGCGGTAAAGGGCTGGAGGAGAGCTGATGATGTCCATGCACCGGTATCGGAGGAGTAAATCTCGATATGGTATTGGTATAATAAGCGATTATGAACACAAAAGACTTCGTAGTGAGTATATGGAGGATCAAAAACCAAGGTCATACCACGAATAAAAGTAACTCGGTCAAGCAATTTAGGTAAGGTAGCAGAGTACTGGTTTGTAGTGGGATTGTAAACATAGTACTCTTTCTTTTTGTCTTCTTCTGTGCGGGTTGAAATAATTTCACATAGCAACAGCCCTCTGCAGGAACTTAGAATCTTAATCCAGCTGCTGGAAGAAGAAGGATCTTTAAATTTTCTGATACTTTTCGAACAGAAGGGTAAATATTCGAAAGAGTCATCAATGCTGCTTGTCCTGCTTATTATAGGAAAGAAGATTCCGACAGGCGAATTGGTGTCGGAAGGATTACGCCGCCACCAGCGCCTAAATTCGGGTTTTGAGATGAGAGAGTACCAATGCTTAGACACAGTTTTGAAGTGAAAAAGGGAACTTACTGGGAGGCGAATCAAAATCTCAATAAGGAGATCATCAATGGAAGCTACGATTTCCGCTGCTTTTTTCGACTTCCGGATTTTCGTCTTCATCGTGCCCTGATCTTTGTTTCTTTCAACCATACTAACCTGGTATTGCATGCAATTGTACGTACTTTTAGGAATCTTATTATATTGCTTTAAAGTTGGTCTTTATTTATAACTCAAGGGCCGCACTTACCCTCTCACGTTAGGATATATTAGGAATCTCAAGGGCTCGTTTGTTTGAACATACCATATATAGATTGAGGGCGATTGGATTAGTTTAGCTTCAGTTGAGTTACAATGAGATATTTCTTAGGACCCTCGGAAAAAGTTGACAAAAAGTATTTTTTTTAATTATACCGTATTTAAAAAAAAAACGTATTTCTTTTTGTTAATACGTATTCAATTATTTAAAAATAATTATTAAAATATAATTTCCGACGGCAATATGCCGTCGAAAATATTGTTCGTAAAAATAATAATAATGTAAGAAAACAAAATATATGATAAAATAAAAAATATAAAGAAAATATAAGTAAAAAAAAATTGAAGAAAGAATTGGGAGAAGAAATGTAGCTATAAGGAGATATAATTGAGTGTTTGTGTATGAATGAATGGATTTTAGATGTTAAATTTGAGGGTATTTATAGATTTGGGAGGGAGCATGGTGCCACGTCACCGATCCGGGTGAAAAATCACCCGGAAATGGTCTTTTCCGACGGCACCATGCCATCGGGAAATACCCTTTTCCGGGCATTTATGTCACACGGATTGGCTATAAATAGTCCGATATCGGTTTATAATTTCAAGTCACAATCTTTTCGTTTCAAAAAGTAAGGTTCGTATTGATATTTAATTATTATTTTACGTAATATTTTTATACATTTTATGCTATATATATGTTAATAATCTAATTAACTTAAGTTATTTTTGTTTGCAAATTGAAGAATAACAACGAGGCGGGTGTTAGAGATTCTTTCGAGCGTTGTTTGCGGAGGTATTTTCTACAAGAGGTACGTACGCGTTTATATATATACTTACCATCTATTTTAATTGTAGACTCCAAATGTAATTTTGTCGTATTGATAATGGTAAAAACTATTAATTTTATAGGTAATAATGTATCAAAATGAAGATAGAAATTGGATGTACGATCGTTTGGCCGAGAAGGGTCGAGTGAAAGAAAGATTTGTCAAAGGTGTATTCAATTTTTTGCAGTTTGCGTTAGTTCAGGACCGTTATTTAGACGATAGTCGAAATCTAAAATATCCGTGTAGAAAGTGCACCAATAGAAAATATTTGAAACATGACGAAGTAGCTGCTCACCTGCATCGATGGGGTTTTGTAGAGGGGTATCGTGTATGGGTGTTTCACGGGGAAAATTATAACGAGCATAATAGCCTCTTAGGGGCGTCGTCGTCAAGTCACGCAGTTAGAAACGATCTGTAGTTGTTCAAGAGGACAATTCTTTTGGAGCTGTTCAAGAGGACAATTCTTTTGGAGCTTTAGTTGATGATTACCGATGCCAATTTCAAAATGTCTGTTGATAGGTTGGATATTATTCCCTATTTAACGTATTTATTTTTGGGTCGGAAAGCCCTACCCGTAATTCAAAAGCGATGGTTTTATAGAGGAGAACAAGAGATACGAGATTATTCCTTCCTTTATTCACTGAACTTTCTTCCTCAATTTTGTGTGTATGTGATTATATGTGTCTGTCCCAAGTTATCTTTCTTCAATCGATCACCTCTCTTTATATTGAGTTTGTTAGGGATATGTGTCGTTATGCATGTTTTAGTAAGGTATAGATGTCGCAATATGCGTAAAAGTATAAAAAGATAAGATAGGGTTTATCTTTAGTCTACTAGATGCTGACTAAGCCGATCTGTGCTTCTCCCGAGGACTCTGGGGATCTCCGAGGGGTTGTTCTTCAGAGTGCTAGCATTCTGAGGGGCCCTATATTTGGTGACGATTTGATGGACCAGTTAGGACCTTCTTCGGGTGGTGTTGTTGCTTCGGTAAGGGTTCCTTCTGGTGTAGGGGCATCTGTATATGTTCTCCGAGGGGTGTCTCCGCCTTTGACTTGGGTTCCGAGGGTTGGGCATGGTTTCCGAGGGGTTTGATTTGGTCTTCGGGGTATTGACTTGGTCTCCGAGGGCTTGGCTTGATTCCGAGGGTTTGACTTGATCTCCGAGGGTTTGACTTGACCTTCGTGAAGTGGTATTTTCTTGTTCAAGCCCTCGTAAAGGGTCTTCGAGTAGCTCTGGTATTTAGATCTGGTTTTGTTCTTAGATGTCGTCTTCAGAGTGATGTTCCAAGGGCATTTTATGTTGAGCAGTGTTCAGCAAGAAAGTATTCTCGCAAGGTTATGGGACTCGGGGTCCGTTGTGGTCCCTCTTGGCGCATTGATGGCTAACGTAGTCGCGCGGATCCATCGGGGTTTACTCTTTTTCCGATGCCGTGTTGATATATCTTTCTTATTCATCGTTGACTTTCCAATGGACGCTTTGATATCTTCTCGGTGGTTCCTTCGTACCGCTTTGGGTCAGTGACCGAGGGGTGTGGTGACATCCGAGGGGTCTCCTCACTGGGAGTGGGTACATCTCATCGGAAGTACTCGTGACAATAGTATTGTCCATATATTAATTCTTATATTTCGGACTAACATTCCTCCTGAGCTCATATTTATTTTTCACGGTTAACAATGTCGATTGCGATGAGGAGCCTAACACCGAAGCAAAACTCTTTTTGGAATTGGTGAAATGGTCTGAGATTAAGTTGCGCGGCCCGGGAAACATGTCTCTTTTGGAGTGGGTGTCTGAGTTTTTTAAGCTAGAGCATAACTCTAGCAGAGCTGAGTGTGCAAAGTTTTAAAAATTATCAGGCGAGTGTTTGGGGCCACAAGATAGCCATTGTTTGACCGCAGATCTGAATGCTGCCGAGAAGTTGATGAAGGGTTTGGGGTTAGGATACGAAACAATTGATGTTTATGATAACAATTGTTTCTTGTTCTCGGTGAATTCGCATCTGCCGATTACATAGTGTGTCCTGGATGTGGGGAAGATAGGTATGAAACTGTAGGAAGAAATAAGCATGTGGCAAAGAAAAAATTATGGTACTTCCCGTTGCCCCCCCATCTTAAACGACTCTTCATGACTCCAACAACTGCTGAGCACATGTAGTGGAACTTAAATTGTAGGTTTTTGAGCGATGTTATGATTCACCCAGCATCAGGGGAAGCATGACAACATTTCGACAGGACACACTTTGAATTTGCTGCCGAGCCACGAAATGTTTGTCTAGGTCTTTGCACGGACAGTTTCACTCCGTTTGGAAACTTTGGATCCCAATACTCATGTTGGCCCGTGTTCGTGACTCCTTATAACCTTCCTCCAGATCTTTGCATGCGAGAGGAGTTTATTTTCTTGGGCTTGATCATATCGGGTCCGCGTAGCTCATGACAAAACATTAACGTTTTTCTTTGCCCCCTAATCGATGAGTTGAAAATTTTGTGGCATGATGTTCAAAGTAAATAAATGAAAAAGATATAGGCACAAAACAATCATATACATGTTTAAGATAACTTACATAATACCCTTCTGACTGTGGGGGGTCCCAACAGATTATTCGTCAATCTGGATCCGCTACTGCGTGGTTCAACACGTATTGTTGGTCGAAGCGTAGCACATGGGAAGTACCATACTATAACAATATTTTTTTAAACAATATTAATGGTAAAGAGTAACTCAATATCACAAAATATATTTGGCAAATAAGGAAATCGTAACATATCGTACCGTTTCATAGCTCCTCTCGTGTGTACTCAAAGATCCACCATAGTACGTAGCTAATGAACACTTACTGTCGACGCTCTTTGTCTTACTGGATTCTCGATTCTGCTTTGCTTTTTATGCGAGTTCAATCGTCCTTTCCATCTCCCAATGATCACAGTACGTCGACTCGAAGCATCGAGGTAGCCAAGTCTTTTGGTACCATTCGAGGTCTTTATCTCGGTTCTTCTACATATTTTTGCACTCGTATATGGATTCCTTCCATGAGGATTGTGCCACCCGATGGAATGCCTTTGTGATTTTAGGCGTTTCCTCATCATCCCATTTGTATATACTCTTCGAAATATAATAACATATAAGTATAAGGACAAAATTATAATATACATAAATAATGCGAAATGTGTTAAAATAAGTTAAAAGAAGATACCCTAAAGTAGGCTATAAATTTTTGTTTTTGTGCCGCTGATAATTGAGAGTAATGTATCGCCGGTTCGGTCACCAAGGACTTTATCGTAAAGCCAATTGATCGCTTTATTTTTCCCGTAAGCTCGTCACATAAATCTGGATCAAAGATGAAATTGTCGTCCACCCCAATTTTGCGCCTCTCTGCGTCGGTGTCTGAACCAGCTCGACCCTTCCCCCGTCCCCTACGCGGCCTAAGGCTAGTAGAAGCAGGTTCAGAATCAACAGATGCTGGCGAGGGTTGCAATCCCAACAAAGCTCCTTCGTTGTTGGCTTGTGGAACTTTGTCCGTCAAGCCATGCGGAAAGATTAAACGTGGAGGAGTAATTTCAGGCGGCAAGACTAGATCTGGGTCCCTTAGGGAGTAGGGGCTCGGTTCCAAGTGATAGTGAGGCGTTGTGGTTGTGCATCCGCCGGAGTAGGGGCCTGGGTCCGAGTTGTAGTTGGGCGTTGTTGGGGAGAAACCGGAGTATGCTGAGTTTGTGGCGGAGGTTCCTCAACGTGTTGGGTAACTTCGTCGGGACTAGTTGTTTCAACGTTGCCACCACGCCGAGATTTAAAAACACTAGCAAAATTGAGCATCCCGAGGGTTTTCGGTAATCCTACATTGGAAATATATTTTTGGGCTTTTTTTTGTTTCGCTTTTCCTTTATCGATAAAAACTGTTGCGATTATTTTTATCGACCATTTCTAAAAATGGCGATTTTTCGAAAAAAATAATATATTTGAAGAGTGATTGTGATGAATATTTTTTTTTCCATGCATGGTATTTATAAAGAATTATATTTTTTTTAACTTGACCGGTGCCTTTTTGAAAAAGCGTCCGTCCCACCGTATTTTCCGTTGGCACTTGACCGAGGGAAAAGACGGGGACCCTCTTTTTTTAATTTTTTTTCTTTTTTTTTCGACGGACAGGTGCCGTCGCAAAAAAACCTTAATTTTTTTTTGTTTCTTTTCCGACGGGTTAAGCCGTCGATAAAGACCTTTTCCGACGGCAAAGTGAAAGCCTGATACGTACGCGTGAGTTATCACCAAATGGGTGACCAGTTGAGAACCAGGCTTTCGTCTTTTGATGAGATCCTCTTTGTACTACAAAAAGCCTATAAGTTTGTTCGCTTTTGTTAGTATCATAAAAAATGTAAAAAAAACAATTATAAAATAAAATTCTAATTATTATTATTTGAAATATATATATATATAAATAATTAAGATAAGTAAATACTAGATTACTAATTGTATAACTAAAATCTATTTCTTTCCTTTTTGTTATTTTATTAATAAAGAAAACACAAGTATTTTTCTATGGATTGAAAAATATTAAGTTTAGCTAACTGAAATTGTATAAATAAGTTTTAATACTTGAAAAGATATATTATATAGTAAAAGGTTGATTTTTCATTTTTATTTCATTAATTAGTGAAAAAATATTCTAAGTTTTTTATGAATTTAAAAGGTTAAGCTATTTTAAAATGATAAATTGAAGAAAATTGTGGGGTTTATATTTAACTTAATCTCATATAAATTATTAAAGTATAATTAATTTTTTATCCGTCTAAAAAAAGGTCAAAGACTGAAAATGGATATAAAGGGGTGCAAAGTGATAATTAACTCCAATTCGAGAGTGCAAATGTGTTTAATTTTTGAGAAAACATGTTAATTTGGGAGTGCAAAGTGATTTTTAAGGTTTTACATGAGAAGACATGGCACTGGATAGGGTTTTACCCTACCTGTTAACAGGTTTGGATATTATTCCCTATTTAACGAGTGATTATTTTTGGGTTGGAACGCCTACACGTGATTCAAAAAATGATGATTTTATGGAAAATAACAGTACGAGAATATCCTTTCCTTTATTCACTGAATTCCACTCCTTAATTTAGTTAATATGTTGGTGTGTGTGACCTGAGTTCTGTTCTTTATTTGATCACCTCCCTTTATATAGAGTTTATTAAGGACATGTGCCGTTATGCATGTGTCTAGTAAATACAGGTGTTGTGACACGCTTAAAAGTGAACAAGATAAGATAAAGTTTTATCTGTTTGGTACATCTGCTGACGGGGCGCTGACTAGGGTGGATTATATCCTTTTCGATAGCTTCCATGGGCTCCGATAGGTTGATTCTTCTGACTTATTCTCTCCGATGGGTTATACCTCACGAAAACGTTGGGTAAGTGGGAGGGAATGCTCGTCTGATGCTGTGGTAGTTCCGATAGCGGTTTATCTTTGGGATGCCTTCTTCTAACGTGTACTCCAATAGGTGTTTATATCTTGGTCGTGGGTTAGGCAGGGTTTCCGAGGGGTCTGATTTGATTCCGAGGGTTTTGCTTTGTCTCCGAGGGCTTTACTTGGCTTTCGTGAAGTAATGTTTTTGTGACTCAGGCCCTCGTAGAAGGCCTTCTTGGACTCCAGTATTTAGATATAGCTTTATTTTAGCATTTGTTCTTCGGAATGATGTTCCGAGGGTAATTCATGTTTGAGGAGTGTTTAGCAAGGAAGTTTTCTCGTAAGATTCTGGGAGCTGGGTCCATTGTGGTCCCTCTTGGCGCATTGATGGATATCGAAGTCGCGCGGGTCCATCGGGTTTTCTCTTTTTCCGATGCCGCGTCGATATCCATTTTTATTCATCGTTGACTTTCCAAGGGACGCTTAAATGTCTCCTCGGATGTCACTTCTTACCGCTTCAGGTCAGTGACCGAGGGACTTGAGCGACATCCGAGGGACCTCCTCATTAGGAGCGGGTACATCTCATCGGAAGTACTCGTGACAATAGTATTATCCATGTATTATTGCCTATATTTAGGAATAATATCTCCTTTTAGTCTCGTATTTATTTTTTACGGTTAACACTACCCTTACCCTGAAAATAAGCTCAGGTCTAGATCCTTACCCTCAAATCAAGGTAAGGGGCAAGACCCAGACCCTAACCTGTAACTTTTGAAACTCAACTTTTTGTAAGGGTAGGGTCTGGTTTTGACCCTCACTCTAAAAAGTTCATTAAAAATCACCTTAAACGATGTATTTTTCCCTTAAAAATATTTTTTTGAATGTTACGAGATTTGCTATCGACGAAATTTTTTTTTAAAAAATTGACGCGGCTGAAATTTATTAATGGGTCTTATAATAGGGTAGGTGTTAACTGTATTGTATTTTCGAAGGAATTTCTGGGGTGGGAATGATCGCTTTTGCCTGAGTCTGAGGAGATTTATTGCTACTATGCTTTTTTTTCTTGGGAAAAATTATATCTTTCTTTCTTACTCTTCTTCCCCCTTTATAGGGGGTAGTTTTACACGGTACAAGTGGGACGTTTACGAGTGTCATATTTGTGTGAATTTTTATTTTCCTTCTGATAGAGACGACCAGTTGTCGTGACTTCTAGGCGCTTCGGATGGGGGACATGTGTTTCGAAGGAGCTGGCGTGTCTTCTTAATGAGATTCTTATCCGTCTATCAGGATAAGGGTGGCACGTGTGCTCCGAGGGCTCTTTTATTTGAGATACAGAAGGGAAGTACATTGTTTCGAGGGCTTCTTTATAAGGAAGGGAAGTACGTTGCTCCAAGGGCACCTTTTGGGAGGTGGGGGAGGTTCAGAGAGTCCTTTTCCAGGGTGCTTTTTTAGGGAAGTTTATCCGAGTGACATGATAGGTGCGGGGGTATCGTATACCTAGGGGATGTTCCAGGAAGCTATTTAAAGTTTCCGACATCTCGCACGGTATTTGTACTGTGTGAGATATCTGTCGTGGGGATTAGTGCACCATCTGTGGTCTTCCGAAGTTTTTATAGGATATATATTTTTAAGGGTTAACATTAGCCTCCCCCCCCCCCCCCAATTCCGATGGCTCTCTCTTTAGGAGTGGTGAGAGGAATTCGAGTGATGGTCTTTCGGGGGATGTGTTTCTGATAGCCCTTTTTATCCTTCATCATATACATTTTACTTATGTAGATTTATAAAAATAGATTTATTTATATATTTATTATTGTAGTTATTATTGTTATTTTTTATTAATTTGTTTTTATGAGGTGGTGTCATTTAAAGCCACGTTTTCTTGGAACGGGGCGTAACGGACAGTCACGTCCCTTTATAATGGGGCAACGGTCCAAATTTCTCGGATGTCGTGCTATTAATGGCTAGGTGCAGGCTTTAATATAGGATAGTGGGGAGTTAATGAGGGTTTTAGTGGGTAATTAATACCACTACTCCCTAGGGTTATAAATACCTCTTTCTTCCTCTCTCACTTCTCACTCTAGCAAAAAATTACTCCCGCTTCTCTTGTTTTCTGCAAAAAAGTTTCTCTCTTCTTTCAAGAACTCACAATTTCAACTTCAATGGCTTCTCTATCTACCACTAACTTGGTGTCTGCCGCTTCTGGCACCGGTGCTGCCTCCTTCTCTCCTGCTGCTGACCTTCCTGCGGTGACGGGGGTTGCTACTGTTGTTACGCGCAAGCGAAGCGTGGTGGCGACGGAGGCTGGTGCTAGTGGCAACGACAAAAAGAGCAAGAAATCACACGCCACTGCTGGTAAGGGTGGCGCGGACAAGGGCGGTCCTACTGGGACCTTTCAGAAAGTGGAGACAACAGCTAACACCTCCACCATGGATGAAGTTAGTGCGTTGTGCAGAGAGTTTGGGGTGTCGGGGCATAGTATAATGGTGCGGATTCCAAGGGCTGACGAGAGGGGTCACGCGCCTCCTAAGAAGCACATCACTGTGTACTATTCCCAGGTGAAGGCGGGGTTGCGGTCCATTTCCCCCCCTTTTTATTGGGAGATCTTCAAGTACTGCGAAATATTCCCGAGTCTGCTTACTCTCAACTCGTTCACGGCTTTGGCCCTATTCATGTTTTGGTATTAGGTCCGAGGGATCGAGTGCACGAGAGATAGGTGTTTTGCCATTTTTGAATTAAAGCCCTCGCCGAGAGGTGCACCCTTTTGCTTCTTCAGCCATCGGAGCCAGTCAGACCGAATCTATGAGGGCGGTATTAGCTCCCACAACACTTGGAAGAATAAGTTCTTTTTTATCTGTCCTACCGTGGGAGGGGAGTGGGACGTGCCCTCTACCTGGGGGAAGCCGAGAATCCCCGAGAGGGTTATGGACGACACTTTGGTGTTCTCTCCGGTATTCCAGGCAAAGACTTTGATGGAGTCGGACAAATTTGCTGGACTCTACCGGACCGCGGGATTATGGAACATTTCGCCTTTGGATCAAGTCGATAGACCATTGGCTATTCTTTCCGAGTATGCTACTATTTTTGCTTTTTGCTCTTGTCTTCATTTTTTTTTTGTAAAGACTAACTTAGATTTCTTTATTTTTGTAGTTGATACATTGAAGCCCTTCATGAAGGAAGGTGCTAACCTCCATTCGGGGGACAGCTCTTCCGGGGAGGGCTTGGTGGCTTCGGATGAGGGGATCATGGGGGTTCTTGATGCCGAGGGCGTTGTGGCTGCGCCCCGCTCTTCGAGCGGGACATCAGACAATCCAGATGAGAGAGGTTAGGACGAGGACTCGGGGGAGTTAGGCGTCACATTTTCTTTAGAGGGGATCGGGGGTGACGTGGGACTACCGGGGATTCCTATGCCCTCCCTTCCTCTGGTTTCCATTACTACGATGGCAACTACTCTCGTGATGCCGACCCCTACTCCTACGGAGGCGATAGAGATATCTTCCTCTGGTAAGTCTACGACCTCGGGGGATTCGGCGTAGCGACTGTTGGATACACCTCCCACTAGTCCACCTCGAGCCCTTGGTAAGCGTTTCACTCCTGTGATTTAGTTGTAAGAAAAATTGGCCTTAACAAAGAAACCATCTTTCTTTTTTACTAAGCAAAAATTTCTTTCTTTTATGTATAGATGAGGGGAAGGCTTCTATGGAGGAAGTGGAAGTGTTAAGTTTGAGATCAACTTTTGACTTAGGTAATCTTCTGTTTCTCTAAGTTAATATATTATTTTCGTTTCCTTTTGACTTATACTTTACTTTTTTATATGCAGTGGGCGACCTTTTTGGTGTCAGCGGGGATGTTCACCTCTCAGAGCCTTCTTCCGAGGGGGTTCCCTTCTAGATGGACGAATTAATGGGTACTTTACCGCCTTCGGTCGGCCATCCTGCCCCTGGGTCATGGACTTCTCTTCCTTCCGATAGCCCGATGGTGACGGAAGTTCCACTTTCAAGTAGCCTGCCACCGAGGGGTCCCTCTACTTCCGTCCTCCATGGGCTTGGGTCAACTTCCGGAAATGAGGAGGCGGAGGTTGCTCTGGCTATCCTTTCCCGGTTTTTAGCCTTTGCTAACTCTCTTCCCACGGATGGGTGGAAGTTCCTTCAAGCATGCACCAATATGATTGCTTTGCTGGTAAGTTGTGATCTACTTTTGTCTTTTTTTTCCAAGTCTTTTGCTTAGGTTTTTATATTTTCCCTTGACTTTTAGGCACCTAAAGTGCTTCCTCTTCTCTTACTTGAGGTTGAAAAGCTTCAAAAGAATGCCAGCATAGTTGATGCAGGGATGGGAAGGTTGGAGGGGGAAGGTTCGCGAGTGGCCCAGCGGTTTCCCGGGATTAATCCTTACGTATTTTTTTGCCGAACTTTTTTGAGTGGGTTGTTAAACGACTTGGATTGCACACAGTTAAATGCTCTTTCATTGTCATCCCTACAAGATTAGGATTGTAAGGACCTTTGTGAGGTAATGTCTCTTTTTCTCTTGTTTTCGAATATAACTTTTAATCCGACATTCCCTTAACTTTTCTTTCGATGAGGTCTTTCATGGTGATCAACGTCGTGGGCTCCCGGAGGGATCAAATTACTTCTGAGGCGGAGCTGATTTATTGCCATAAGGATGACCTCGAAAGGGAGCTTCTGTTGGCCAGGCAAAAGGTAGAGCAGCTCTGGGTGGATAGGGAGGCGGTACTGGAGAATCACCGCGGGGTGGTGAAGGATTTGACTGAAAAGTCTTTGGATAAGGAGAGGTGTCTGTCATTGGAGCGGGCGCGAGTGGTGTGTTTGGAAAAGAGGGTGGAAGACCTACGAGGGCAACTGCGTTCTAGGAGTTATGAAGTACTTTCCCTTCGTGATTTTCCAGGAGGTATGTAGCACCTCCGACAATTTTAGCTATTTTAAAAGGCCTTTCCCATTTAGGCTGAAGCTTCCCTATGTTTTTGGAGGCTTCTGCTCTTTTTGCACGAGATCTCCAACTTAAAAGTGTCGAGATCGGACTCGGGCGTTATAGTGTCGTGCCATGCGCGCCTTGTACTGCTCCATGCGAGTGGTGGCGCGGGCTCTTTTTTCTTCAAAGAGATCCAGACCTAAGGCTAGATTGGAACTGTTGCTCACTTTCTCATACTCTCGGACCCGCCGACTTTCCATGACTATCTCCAGGGGTATAACTGCTTCACTTCCATAGGTTAGGTTATAGGAGGTTTCTCCCGTGGCGTTCCTTTGGGTAGTCCGATATGCCCATAGAATCCGGAAGTTTTCCTCGACCCACCGGGCCTTGTGCCAACCCAACCTTGCTTTTAGGTTTTTCAGTAGGGTTTGGTTGGTTCTTTCTACTTGGTCGTTGGCTTGGGGATATTCAAAGGAGGTAAAATGGTGTTTTATCTTTCAAGTGGTTGCACCAGTTTTCTAAATCTTGGCTCGTGAATTGGAGCCCATTATCACTAACCAAGTATCGGGGGATGCCGAAGCGACATATAATGTACATCCATATAAAGCTAATAACCGCTCTGGAAGTAATCTTGGCCAGGGGTTCAGCCTTCACCCATTTGGTGAAGTAGTCTACAACTACTAGTAAAAACTTCTTTTGGCCCGCGGTGGGGATCAGCGGTCCGACTATGTTGACCTCCATTTGGCGAAGGGACACGGGGGTGGTCCGGACACCCATGGTACTGCGGGCTGATGCACCCGGCGAGCAAAGGTTTGACATGGTCTGCAGTGCTTGGCGTGCTCCTGGCAATCTTTCTCCATTGTGGGCCAGTAATAGCCTTGGCGGAGTATACATCTCGACATGCTTTCTCCACCCGTGTGACTACCGCTGGTTTTTTCATGCGTTTCGCGGATGACTTGCTCAGCCTCCATGCGGCCTAGACATCTGGCATTAGGGTGGGAGTAAGATCGTCGGAACAAGGTTCCTTCGTGGGGGAAGTACCTGGCAGTTTTACGTGTCATCAACTGTCGTTCCGTTTTGGTGGCCACATACTCTTATGGGTGCTTGAGATAAGTTAGGATTGGTTCCATCCAATCATCATTCGTGAGCTGCTGTGTTACATCCACCTCCCCGGTTTCAGATTTTTCTGAGGTTATTGTTTGGAGGAGTGTAATACGGGGGGTGTGGGTGGTAGTGGTTTGGGAGGCTATCTTTCCTCTCGGGCTTTGTAGGCGCCCTTCATTTGTTGCACGATAAGTAGGGAGTCGCTATGTATCACTACTCTTCTAACCCATGCATCCTGGGCCAGTCTCAGTCCTATCAGTAGGGCCTCGTATTCAGCTTCGTTGTTGGATAAGGGGTAGTCAAGTCTAACGGTGAAGTATAAAGTTTCATCTTCTACCTCAGTGTTGGATAGGACGATTCCTACTCCGCCGTGAGTAGTCGTGGCTGATCCATCCACAAATACATGCCACAAGGGGGGGTTTTGCGTAACCTCCATGCCTGCCATTTTTACCGCGAAATCAGCTAAAACCTGGGCTTTAATGGCGGGATAGAGGGCGTAGGTGATGTCATACTCTGTAAGTTCAATGACCCATTTTATGAGTGGGCCCGAGGTTTCGGGCTTGTTGAGGATGGTTCGCAAGGGATATTTGGTTAACACCGTCACGGGGTGGCAAATGAAGTAGGGGCGTAACTTCCGTGCGGTAGTGACGAGAGCTATCACTAATTTCTCGGTTTGGGTGTATCGCCCTTCTGCCCCTTGTAGTGTTTTACTAACATAGTATATCAGGTGATGTTCCCGATTATGCTCCTTCACTAACACCGCACTTACGGCCTCTTCCTTTATGGTTAGGTATACAAACAAATATTCTTGGGGGGTAGGCTTCATTAGCAATGGGGGCGAGTTAGATAGTCTTTTAACTCACCGAGAGCTCTCTCGCATCGTTCAATCCACTTGAAGTCCTTAATGTTTCTTAAGATTTTGAAGAAGGGCAACCCCTTGTCGGCTGATTTGGAGATGAATCTACTTAGGGATGCCATCCTGCCCGTCGGCTTTTTGACATCTTTGACCGTCTTAGGAGTTGGAATGTTTAGAAGCGCCTGGGTTTTTTGTGGATTCATTTCTATTCTTTTTTCTGTGACCATGAATCCTAAGAACTTACCCCCTTTTATCTCGAAGGAACATTTCAAAGGATTGATTTTCATTCCGAATTGGTCCATAATCACTAGTACCTTACGGAGGTCCTCCGGATGATCTTCAGTCCGAGGGCTTTTGACAATCATATCATCTACGTACACCTCCATTGACTTCCCAATTAGGCCAGCGAACATGAAGTTCATAAGGCGCTGGTAGGTAGCTCCCGCGTTTTTCAATCCAAATGGCATTACTAGGTAACAGAAGGTGCCCGCCTCAGTAACAAAGCTAGTTTTGTCTTGATCTATGGCGGCCATTGGTATTTGGTTATATCCCTGATTCCCGTCCATTGTAGATAGTAAGACGCACCCAGCCGTAGAGTCTACCAGTTGATCTATGCTTGGGAGGGGATAGCAATCCTTTGGGTTGGCATCGTTTAGATTAGTGAAATCGACACACATATGCCATCTTCCTACTATCTTAGGTACAAGGACAATGTTGGCTAACCACTCGGGGTAATGTACCTCCCTGATCTAATGCAAGTTGAGCAGTCGTTGGATCTCGGATCGGATAATTTTATTTCTATCTGGTCCCATATTTGTTTTCTTCTGTTGTATGGGCTTGGCTTCGGTCTTGACATTGAGGAAGTGTTGACACCACTTATCCTTCAAAGGGGTCCGCCTTCCCAGGCGAAGAGGTGGTTGAACTCTTTAAGCATAAGGGTTACTCCCTCTTCTACTTCCGGATTCATGCTCGTCCCTATCTTGACAGTCTTAGCCGGGGATCCTTTCACTATTTCAATCGTCTTCAGCTCTTCTATGGGTTGAACTTTCAATGCTTCCTCTAATCTTGGTTTCTTGGCTGGCAGGGTGATCCCCTCTTCATTTTCGGATGGAATAGCGTTCATGCGGCATTCTCGGGCCTTGACTTGGCTACCGCAGACTTTCCTGATGCCCGAGGGGGTGGGGAATTTGACCTTTAGGTGTAAGGTAGAGGGGATGGCCTCAAAAGTTCATATTGACGGTCATCCACATATCGCGTTATACGTCTTAGAGGAAGATTCTACTACCCAAAACTTGGTCGGTTCGGTGCGTCTCATGGCGCCCTCTCCCCAGGACATGGGCAGGGTGATGGTACCTAAGGTGCGGCATGCATCTCGGACAAACCAGACGAGGGGAACTTTGACTGCTTCCAGACGATCTTTCTTTAATCCCATGGCTAGGTAGGTTGGGAGGAAGAGAACATCAACATAACTTCCCATGTCAATTAAGATGCGTTGGGTATCAATGACGAATATCGTGGCTTTAATGACCAGAGGGTCCTCATGGGGGTACACGATACATTTCAAGTCTTCTGGACCAAAGGCAATTGTAGGGAATTGGGCTCCTTGCACGAAACACACGGGCGGTCCTTGCTCTAATTGCCTCGCCTTTTTTAAATATTTCTTCTTTTTCCATAGGGGGATACAGAGATGTCCCCTCCCTCTATCATATTGATAGTTCTGCCCGAGGGTGGGTTGTCCTTATAGTATTCTGGAGGGGGTGGCGGCCTTTGATGAGGGGTATCCTCTCGGTTCTGGGTGTAGGACCCTCTTTCTTCCGTAGTTCCCTCAGATAGGATTCTTTTCCAAACATTGGATTTGGGGGCTTCTTGATTATTTTCTTGCAGATAATTTCCCAAGTATCTGGCGCTGAGGAGTCGGTGTATTTCAGTTTTCAAGGCAGTACAAACATCAGTGTCATGTCCCCACGCTTTATGATACTTACAAAATATGTCAGAATCTTTCTTGTCATTGGGTCTTCTAATGGGGCGGGGCCATTGGAGGTTAGTACTTCCTCTCATAACGTTGATCACCTCGACGGGGGTGATGGTTAGAGGAGTAGGGGTGCGGGCTAGAGATGTCGTTTTACTGGCCCCCCATATTCCGTCCTCTTCGGAGGCGTCTTTCCTTCCGTAGCTTTGTCTGGGCCCCCCTTTTCATACTCTAGATCATGGCGCTCTGCCCGGATTTTGGACTTTTCCGCCTCCTCCATGATGATATAAGTTTCTGCTTTGTGCATAAGCTCATTCATATCTTTAACCTGGTTACCCATAAGATATCGGAAAAAGTCACCGGCTCTCAGTCCTTGGGTCAAGATGTCTGCTATAATGGATGGATTAGTGTTGGGTACGTCCAAAGCCTCATCCGAGAAGCGTTTCATATATTATCTGAGAGGCTCATCATTTCCTTGTTTTATCGTGAACAGATGGCTAGCCGACTTGAGGTATCTTCGGATACAAGCAAATTGGCGTACAAACAAGCATGCCAGTTGATCAAAACAGAAGATCGTGCCGTGCACCAGCTGGGAGAACCATGCTTGGGCTCTACCTGCCAGGGTGGTACGAAATACTCGACATAGGACAACATCCGGCGTGGAGGCTAGGTCCATGGTAGCGATATACTGATGGATGTGATCTTGGGGATCTCTTCTGTCCTTTTCTCCCATGTATATGGGGAGGTTGCTGGGGCGCATCCCGGGCGGAACCAGGGCGCAGGCTATTTCACGGACGAAGGGAGACCCGTGGTACACTACTTTCTCACCCGGGGCGAGATTTCTTTGTAGGTTCCTCATTTTCCTTCTTAGGTTGGTGACCATGCTCCACAGAGAATGGTCACCAGCGGGGGAAATAGTGGGTAGTTGGTGTTCCCGGGGGTAGGGGAAGTCTGTTCCATCCACGCCTTGGGTGCCTTGCCCCTAGCGTCTTTAAAGGGGGTTCGTCGTTCTCTGGCCAGAGGGAAGGTATCCCGGCGGGGAGGAGCCGATTGGAAATGGCATCTTGGGCGGGACTCATACTCTTCCAAGTAGGTACGTTCCTTATGGTTTCGGGGAGGAAATTCGTCCCAGGGGTAAGTCGTTTCTGGCCTATCTCTCCGGGTTGCTTCTTCCACAAGGCGTTCAAACACGGAGCGAGGGATATTTATGAAATCCCCTCTTTCCATAGTTGGTGATCAGTGAGTTTCCAAGTGTTCTCTTGGTGTGGATTCTGCGGAATTTCTTTGGCTTCCTGAAGGTCTAGAGTTAGGGGAATTATTCATGATAACTTATTTTTTTCTCACAAAAAGATCTTTTCAAACATTCTCAAAGGAAAAGTTCTAAGGCGGTTCCCACAAACGACGCAATTTTGTTAACGGTATTGTATTTCTGAAGGAATTTCTGGGGTGGGAATGATCGTTTTTGCTTGAGTCTGAAGAGATTTATTGCTGTTAAGCTTTTTATTCTTGGGAAAAAGTATATCTTTCTTTATTACTCTTCTTCCCATTTTATAGGGGGTAGTTTTACACGATACAGGTGGGACGTTTACAGGTGTCGTATTTGTGTGAATTTTTATTTTCCTTCTGATAGAGACAACCAATTGTCGTGGCTTCTAGGCGCTTCGGATGGGGGACATGTGTTTCGAAGGAGCTGGCGTGACTTCTTAATGAGATTCTTATCTGTCTATCGGGATAAGGGTGGCACGTGTGCTCCGAGGGCTCTTTTATTTGAGATAAGGAAGGGAAGTACATTGTTCCGAGGGCTTCTTTATAAGGAAGGGAGGTACGTTGCTCCGAGGGCACCTTTCGGGAGGTGGGGGAGGTTCCGAGAGTCCTGTCCAGGGTGTTTTTTAGGGAAGTTTATCCGAGTGGCATGATAGGTGCGAGAGTATCGTATACCTGGGGGAAGTTCCGAGAAGCTATTTAAAGTTCCCGACATCTCGCGCAGTATTTGTACTCTGTGAGATATCTGTCGTGGGATTGGTGCACCATTTGTGGTCTTCCGGGGTTTTTTATAGGATATATATTTTTTAAGGGTTAAAAGTAGGGAAATGACCCTACCCATTTAACCTGGCAGGATTTGGGTCCTGAAAACAGGGTCTGCTGACCCTACCCATTTAACAATGATTGAAGCAAAGCCTCTTGGCTTGCCTCCTGAGCGAATGTCAGTATGAGGATGTAAGTTTTAGCCTTTTGTATGAGCTCGTTCATGTCCCTCACTCTATTTCCGATCAAATATTGGAAGAAGTTTCAACATCTCAAGCTTTCCGCAAGGACATCCGCTATCATGGATGGTTCTACGTTGGGGACATCTAGAGCTTCGTCGGAAAAGTGCTTCATGAAGTCACTGAGAGATTCATCCTTTTGCTATTTGATGGTGAATAGATGGCAAGCAGATTTTGGGTATCGCCTATTGCACACAAATTATCAGACAAACAGACAAGCTAACTAGGCGAAGCTAGAGATTGTACCCGGGGTATTTGTGTGAACCACGACTGTGCTCTTCCAGTCAAAGTGGTACGGAATACTTTGCAAACAGCATAGTCGGGAGCGGATGCTAAGTCTATAGTAGCTATGTACTGGTTGATATGATCTTGGGGATCTTTTTCGTCTTTTTCTCTGGAATACGAGGGCAAATTGGCTAGTCTTGCATCAATCGGTATTATGGCATACACTATTTCGGGAATAAAAGGAGATCCGTGATATACGGGTTCATCTCCATGAGTAATGGTTCTTCTTCATATCATGCATTTCTGGCCTTAAATGGTTTTTTATGTCCCACAAGGTCGGGTCACTTGTGGGTTGATTGAACAAATTTTGGATATGTCTTTGGGGCATTTCCTCCATTTGTCCCATCATTGGGTTCTGCATCCCTCCGTGATACCTTCCACTCTAATATGGGTAAGCCGGAGCCTGTCGGGGTGGCACACGTAAGAGGGTTTGAGTCATTGGAGATCCTTGCTCTTCTATATGATATCTCCCTCCATAGGGTTGTATTGGTTGTGGTTCTCGTAATTTTTCCTCTACTTGAGGTGTTCTTCGTAGGGCTGCTTCCATTAAATCTTCGAATATCGTCCTCGAGATGTTGATAAAATTGACATTGGGCACGGGAATATGTTAATATGTTAATATGTAAGAAGTATCGTGGAACGCCATGAACATCACTTATTAGGAATTTGAGAGATCCTTAGTTAATGTGATGTTTTTATAGAGATGTTATATCTTCTTTTTTGTGTAAGGGTATTTCTTATTCTTTTTCTACATGCCTTTCTTGGCTTGTTGGAAGGGATATTTATAGGTCTACAAGGGGATACAGGTGTCACTTTGCATGTTTTGTGAAGAGACACTCGTCAATTTTGTATGATGATGCGTCTTCTATTATGGTGACATCTAGCTTTATCAAGATGTATATGAACAGCTGTCTGATCTTCTTACAAACTTAGCTAACACGGCGTCGAGGGATTGCTTCCTTTATTTCGAGTAAGTTGAAGTCATCGAGAATTCCCATAATCATCGGGAATAGTTTTGCCATCATGGCGTTTGCCATCGTAGCATTTTTCCATCGGATTGGAACTAGCTAGAGTATCGTCGATCAGTTATCTGGGCATCGTAGAGTCATCCAAGATTCGTAGTGCCTCGTGGATCGGATAATATGTGAGTTAAAAACCGTGTTTTCGAATTTCTACATTTTGGGACATTTAAGTCTCTTGGTATTAAAATCCAATAGTTTCATCAAAGTTCTGTCGGATGGGCACCCCGTTTCAAGTTCGAGTATATGAAGGAGATGGTGCCGGATGACCATGTGTTTTTATCGATGCTTTGAGTTGAATTTGAGACGTTGTACAAGAACTATAATAGAATGTACGACGCAACTCTTTCAACATCGACATGCCACATCCAAAACCCGTTAACGAGAAGAATAAGAACATGAGACACTTGTCATTTGTCATGTAAGTGATTTACTATTTGTTTAATCATTTCAATTGTAATCTTAACTTAATGTCAACTTATTAAATTTCATAACCGTTTATAATTAAAATACAATTGTATTATGTAGTAAGAGGACGCAAGATCGGGCTAAACCGAAGAGTGAGTTCAAAAATGCCAATGACGATGATGAATTATGTGAGATGGACGATGAATTCGACATTTTGGCATGGTGGAAGGTAAACTGGTTAAGGTTTCTGGTCTTGAGTAAAATGGCTCGAGATGTATTGGCTATTCCCGTTTCTACCGTTATGTCGGAGTCTGCTTTCATCACAGCAGGGCGCATTCTAGATCGATCTTGGAGCTCATTGAATCCTCAAGTGGTACAAGCTACTATTTGTGCCCAAGATTGGCTACGCGACGAAAGCGGTCATTCCGAGCATCTTGACATAGAAGAGTCAATTGTGGAGTTGGAGACTTGCGAAGCAGGTATTTGTAAACTGAAATTAAATCTATGTCGCATTCTTAATATTAATATCGATATTGATCTTCACTTAATTTTGTTGCTTTTGGCATTTTGTAGCATTTACACGAATGGGGCTCGATGCATCCTTCCTTCAAGCATACTAGAAGTTGTCAAGTCAAGTGGAGGCATTTTGTAGCGTTTGAACTTTGAACAATCTCTTGTTATTTGAAATGTGGATTTGTGGTATTTGACTATTTGTAATTGACTAATTTGAGCCGTGGCGCTTTGTTTTGGTGATTTGTGTGAGCGTGGCATTTCCTTTTGATTTTTTGTTTTTGGTGATTTGTGTGAGCGTGGCGTTTTGATTTGATATTTTATACTTGTGATTTGTGATTGCGAGCCGAATGGCGCTATTGTGATCTATTTTATATTGTAAACAGGTCATAAAAATAGGTGTCGAGTAGGAAACGAGACTAAAAATTGAAGGGAAAAGAAGTGGAGGGATGCATCGGAAACAACTATGTTCTAAAATTTCCCCACTTTTTTTGGCATTTATCCGCTGAAAAATGGAGGAATTCCCGCGAGGAATTCCTCCATGACGGGATCCCGTCTCCACGGGATCCCGATTCCACATGGACGGGAACGGGATCTGAAATCCCACACCCGTCCAGGCGGGATCCCGTGGCGCAGGATCCTAACCGTTCCCAGGCCTATTCTCTTCGATGTATATCGGTAAAAGGGTTAAGAGTATTCATTTGGAGCGTGATGTGATGACATGTTTTAAGAAAATTGGGACAATTTTGCTTTTATAACACTCACCAAATATTATGAAAAGTTTCATAGTTTATAGGGGTGTACTTTTGAATCGAATCGATCAATAGTATTGGATTTCAATCTTGGCAAAACAAGAATGAAATCAAATTAAATTGGACGCTCTTAAATCATTCGATTGTGATTTTATCCGATCCGATTTTGATTTTTTTTTAAATTATTGTTTTATTTTTATAGAGAAAAGCTATGTAACATTTTTATTTGGATCTGAATTGAAGAAAACTTGAATTAAACATAGTTGTTTTATTAGTGTTATATTTAAACTAACCTGAATTAAATAAATAGTTAGTCTTTCATTCGTCTTATATTATTTATTATTATTTATTAATTTAATTTAATATATATACTCTTATATATTTATTTAAACTTTACACATTAAGATGATTATTCGATTAGATTCGATTATTTACCTCTAAAATCGAGGATCAAATCGAAGATGAATATATTTTGAAGTCAAAAATCAGAAAATCGATCAAATATTCGGTCCAGTTCAAAAATCGAGCCATTCGATCAATCTGATTCATTGTCCACACCCTTAATACTTTATTACCATATTCCAATTTTATTGTTTCTATGGGACTAAAATATGATGAACATAAATTCTTTGGATTCAAAAGTAATATTCTACCACAACATATCTACAAAGTACAAATACACTCAGACCAAACACGTGGACTTAAAATTCATTTTCCATTGACACGCTCAAACACATGGCGATAAAGAAATAGATAAATTGGCAAATAGTCCCCTGTGTTATTTTAATTGATAAAAACCCCATATGTTATTCTTAAATTAGTAAAAATCTCCCTACTACAATGAATTAATACTAGATTGATCTCAAAATATAATTTCTATTGTATTTATTTGATACATATGTAACTAAAGATGTTTATGCATATTTTTGTTTATCTATTTTAAAGACAACATTGGATTTTAGATCTGCAAAATTATAAGTACGGTACCTATTAGGTTTATTATAATTTTATACAATTCTAAAAAAATCTAACACGAGGAGTTTTGCCAATTAAAATAACATGGGGTTATTTTCCAGTTAGAGATAACACAGGGGAAGATTTTGCTAATAGCTTATAAAAGAATGTACAACGATATTATTCATAAAAGATAAATAAAAAATGAAAGAGGATAAAAGATAGACGAAGATGTTAATTGACGTAAAATAAAAATGAATAATGTCGAGATTAACTTTAATGGACGCAGATGTTAATTTATACTTTTGAAGTTCAAAAACTAAGATAAAAATGAAAATCAATTAAAATGAAAAAAAAAAAGTTAAAAACTAATAAGAGAAACTAGGAGGCTCAGATCTATAATTCGGGCAAAGAGGAACCGACCACGCCATGGCTGCAAAACCCACCGAGTCGCCCCGCCAAGATACGGGTCGGATTTTCCCCATACCCGAACCCATTTAGCTCAGACATAAAACAAACACATGCAAATCATCACAGCCCTCCGTTACTAATTCCGACATAGATTCTGCCCAAAAACAGCAGATAAGTTTATACTTTATATTGCGGTAAAAGATAAAGAAAAAGAGATGTAAGTACTGTACGTATATGCAGAGCAACTGATCACAGTCCCAGTCAAGTATATACTGTTTTCCACAGATCAACAAGGGCTGTTGGTATATTTTTGATTGATTTGAAAATCATTGGCGAAGAGTGAGAGGCAACCACCCTTGAAATAAATCCCATCTCACTCTAAGCCTCATTTTTCACTACTCTGAGCTAAACAGGTAAATTATTGTTTCGTTAATGTCGAGAGTGGTGAATTTGTAGGTTTGTCAGTTGTTACTTTGCCCATGGGAGAGATGGTATTTACAAAGTTGACTGCCTTGGTGAGAGAATCTTGTGGGGCTATTCATCGTAATTTACACTTTTTTTTTTCTCTTTCCTTTATTTCAATGTTATAGATTATAGATGAATCTTGTGTAATTAGTTTTCTTTGATAAAATGGAGTAAAAAGTTTTCACGATTTAATAATGACCTTTAAAATAAAAATTGGGATTAAAGTATTAATTAATGAATTTTCACAGAATCAAGGTTTTTGTCTCATAACTTGGCTTATTTTCGACTTTGGTACATTAACTTGGCAGACCTCGATTTTGGTCACGAAACTTGACACAATGACTCGATTTTTGTCCCATGGCTACTCCTCTGCCAATTTCTGTCGTGAAAACCCGTGGCGCTCGTTGACTCTCAACTTACCAGCTTTGACCCAATTTCTGACCCCCGACCTACTAACATGTCATACTTGTTAACAGGTTTGGAATTACGACCTAATTAACTGAATTATTTATTTGGGTTGGAACGCCTTTGCCCGTGGTTCAAAAACTAAGTGCTATTTAAAAGGAGAGAAAAAATGACAAGAACATTCCTTCCTTTTATGCACTATGATCCACTCTTTTTCCGAGTCGATATGCGTATTTTCGAGTCTATACGTGTGTTTTCCCCAATTGTCCGACCTCTCTCTTTTTTCCCTTCTTCCTCTGTTTATATAGAGTTTTTAGGGACAGGTGTCGCTGTGCATGGGTTTACAGGTGTCATTATGCATGTGGTGGTGCTTTACACGTGTTACAATGTTCATTTTAACCAATAAGATAACGTCTATCTTGATTCACTAAGCGCTGACTGTATCATTTTATCTTCTTCCGAGGGCTTTGGTCTCCTTTATGATAAGGGGTAGACTGCCTTCGTTGCTTCCGAGGGCTCATTGCTTCTAACGGTGACTCGAGGGCAAAGTTTGGGTGTTCTCTTAGTGACAGTGCTTCTCCGATAGGTGTGTATTCTGGTGCTAGTAGTTCAGGATATTCTCCGAGGGGGTGTTTGTTCATGGGTTGATCTCCGAGGGGTTTTTAGGTATCGTGGGTAGGTGTTTTCTTTCTCCGAGTGCCCGAAAAATGTTGTTCTGTAGTTCTTACGTTATAGTGAAGTTCCGTCCTCTGGGTTGGTCGACTGGGGTAGTGTTCCGAGAGCATTTGTGTTGGGAGTGCATAGCAAGAAAACATTTTTGTCAAGGTTCTGGGACTCGGGAGTCCATTGGGGCCCTGCTCGGTGTCGTGATGGATATCTGAATCAGGTGGATCCATCCGGGTTTGCTTTTTATCCGATGCCACCCTGATATCTAGTTTTGACTCATCGTGACTTACCGGGGGACGCTGGGTGCCCTCGTCGGATGGCCACTCCTACCGCTTTGGGTTAATAACCGAGCGGTATTGGTCACATCCGATGGGCCTCCTCGTTGGGAGTGGGTACAACTCATCGGAAGTATTCGTGACAATAGTATTGTCCATTTATTAATCCTTTTGATTTAGGACTAATATTCTCTTTAATCTCGTATTTTATTTTATACGGTTAACACTAGCCCCCCAAATTTCGATCGCTCTCGTAGAGACGAGGGAAATTTTATTCCGTGGCCTCTGCGAGGCAAGGGGATTTTTCTAACTCTCTTTTATTTAGTATTATTATTTTTTATTTTTTATTCTTTGGCAATTTTTGCGAGGGGAGGATAGTTTCTCCTTTTTTAGGATTTCTGGGGGTATTATGTGCAGATAAGCATATATTCATAATATCGCAAGAAAATTACCTTTTTGCCCCCAAGAAGCAACGGTCCAGATAATTATAATGGTTCTTTTTGATCGTTGAATGTCTTAAACGGGGCTTTACTCATCCGTCCGTCGATCTCAAGGACACGTCGCTTCACGAGTGGATACGTGGGTTGTGGAAAATGGGGCACGTCTTGATGACTGTTGCCTATAATTAGGCTCGTCCGTACCATCTTCCTCACTTCACCCTTCTTTTATATCCCAAACTTTTTCTTCTTGCTTTCTTTCTTTACTGACTTGCTAACTCTTTTTCTTGCTCAAAAAAGAAAATGGCTTCTTCCGTCAACAATTCCGCCGTTGATGTTCCTGCCGCTTCGGTTGTCACTGCTCCCCTTGCGGGGCCTGCTGCTGCCACCCGTAAGAGAAAATCTGCCGCCGCTGAAGGGAGCGGCGCCGCCTCGGCTAAGAAAGCTAGGGTTTCAACATCGAAGAAGCCCCCTATTCGTGATTTTTCCAAAATTGAAGGGGTTCGGTCTGTTGTCACCTACGAGCAGGTCATGGATCTGTTCTAGGCCACAGGGACCGCTATGAAGAATGTGACTGTTCACATTCCAACCGAGGATCAGTGTGTTTGTTATCCTCATGCGGGTATGCTCACGGTGTATTTTGCACAGGTGAATTACGGGTGGCGCTCGTTTATGCCACCCTTTTTTTGTGAAGTTTTCAAGACTTGCAGCATATGTCCGAGCCAATTGGTGCCCAATGGATATGCTGCGCTTTGTATCTATGTGTTCTGGTGCCACGTCAAGGGGTACGAGTGCGGGGTGGACCACTTTCTTTCGATTTTTGACGTGGGGGTGTCGCCCGGGGGGTACCCCTTTTACCATGTCCGCCATCGGGACAACTCTGGGAATTCCACGAAGAGGATTCTGGGTGGGACGATTACCTCACACAGTGTTTGGAAGGACAAGTTCTTCTACGTGAAGCCTGTCCGAGGGAGGTGGGACGTGCCATTCAAATGGGGGGAGGGTGCGACTCCAACTCACACTATGGATGAAAATATGGTGCTCTCCCCGGTGGTTGCTCAACAAATGTTAATGGAGTCGGAAGATTTTCCGCAGCTATTTGATTGGGTCGGGCTTCACTATGTAGTGTTCACTGATGATAAGGTGAAGAAGTCGCTCTCTGTCTCGTCTCTGTACCTGCCAGCTTTTAGTAAGTTTTTCCTTTCTTATTCTCATGCTTTTTCTTTCGTACTTATCTTTTCAACATTAATGATCAACCATTAGTTGCGATATTCCTCCGAGTAGTTTTTTGTGTTCTTCTGCTGCCTGCACTGACTTGCTTTTGTGTGGTGCAGAGGAGGTTATGGCGAGATACTATCTAGTGCCGGGTTCTGAAGAGGCAGTTCCGAGTGGGCATAGTGAAGCTTTCGAGGGGGGAGACCACGTGGACGGAGAAGTACGGTTTTCTACGAAGGCAGGGGTGGATCCGGGAGCTGAGGAAGTTCACGGGGACACCCCGTGTCTCTTTGTGGATTCTGAGGGGGTATGTCTGGAGGCTGTTCCACTGCGACAAGTGGATCCTACGTTCGCTTTGGCCTGGAGGTCAACTTCCGATTCAACTGCTGGCAGTTCTTCGAGGAGCTCTAAGGGGGCTCTGTCTCCAAGGGTGGGAGAAACAAGGCATGTACCTCCCGAGCCAGAGGTTGTGCATATCTCTTCTCGGGACCCTTATCCATCTTCTCCCCTTAAGTTTTCTTCTTTTTTCTACTCCTTGTTTTAAACCTCGAATCTTTTTAGTATGATTACTTAAATATATCCACTGTTTTGGTAGCAACAGTCAATAAGGGAAAGGCCCCTATGTTCCCGGGGGCTGATCTATTTGCCCAACTACTCCAATCGGACCCGGGGAAGCTGTCAGAGGGTCCCGATGAGTTTTCCAGGGGTTCTACTGACTCGTCGAGGGACTTGGAGGTGAAGAAAGAGGTGCTGGGCACCCTGCTCATGGGAGAGGGTTCATCGGCCGCCACGGAGGTTCCCGAAGTGGTGATGATGGAGGCAGTAACTGTAACTTCTACTGCGACCGTCCCCCCTCCTACTAATGATCTTCCGAAGGGGGCTATACTGCGGAGGTCTGCTTCCGAGGGAGATTTTTCTCAGAAACCCGGGAAAGAGCCTCCTATCGTGGGGGAAGCTTATCATGAGATCATTCACTTCTTCGGGTCCACTCTTTCCGCGCCTGCGGAGGGATACCAGTTTTTGCGTGCTAGCACCGTTTGGATGGAGGCTATCGTAAGTATATACTGCCTTCTAATCTTCTTTTGCCGTGATTTCCTTATATCCTTATTTATACTCTTCTCTCTGCCCTGCAGTCTAAGAAGACTCGGGAGGTTATTACTTCCGTGGAACAGCGTCATTTAAGGGAGGTGGCGGAGGTGCCTTCGGGGGCAAGTGGCTTTTCTGCAAGCCCAACTCCACGAGGCCGAGTCGCTGACTGCAGTCCTTCGTACCAAGTTGGAGGCCAGCGACTTTAAATGGAAAGAGGATCAGGAGGCAAAGGAGGTGATGCGTCTTGTCTTGCAGAAGGTGCAATCGGCCTATGATCAGATGGAGGCCTCCGAGAGGGCTGTTCGAGCGCAATTTTCTCGCTTGGAGAAGGAGAAGGCAGAGTCCGAAGAAGTCCTCCGTGCTCGGATAGAGGCTCTGGAGAAGGAGAAATATGAGGGCTTGGAGAGGGAGATGGGGCTCCAATCGCGGCTACATGAGCTAGTGGAGCTGAGATTAGTTGATGTAATACCGCTGAAGGATGTGCAACCCCGGATTGATGAGGCTGTTAGGTGTGCGACAGCAGAGGCGGAGCGCCGGTTTACTTCCATGACCGCTCGAGATACCCTTGGGCATATGATATGGGGATATTTGGAGTGTGCCACCTTGGCCCGAGAAGTGGTGCCTTCGGGGGTGAATTTCGGCCGCATATTTGATGTTAAGAAACTTGCTAGGCCGTCTCCCGAGAAGGTTCAGAACATTCTGGAGATGTTTGATAATGTGGTGACGCCAAGGGCTTCTCCTATCCCTCGTTCGATCACCTCCGCTCTTGGCGCTAGTAGTTCTGGTCGGGTTCCGCCCCCGAGTCCCTCTGCGGGAGTCCCCGAGGAGTTTTTCACCACTCCACCCCCGCCCTCTCCGAGTACGGGAGCGTAGAATAGGATTTCTTTATGTTTTTATTATGTACTTCTTATTTTACGCATTTTTAATATTCTGTCTTGTAAGTTTTTTCCGAGGGCTTCTCGGATTTTTCCCTAATGAACAAACTATTTTTTCGAGCATTTGTCTATCCTGAGCAAGTATAATCACCTGATTTATTATTTTTAGTATTTTAAAATAATAGGAAAGGCTTGCTGACTAGGTTAAAAATTAAAGGTGAGGTGTCGCTTGGCATGTTGCCCCTTTTCTTAAGTAAGAAAATTATTGGACACGTGTATCCCATTAACTAGTTTAGACAGCTCAAGCTTTTCACTCTTTTTTTTTTAAGATGGTATTAGTAGTTGTTCAGTAATTCTTTCAAAATTACATAAAGTTTTTACCGTTTAAGGCTTGTCACATTTTTCTGAAAAGCGGAGTTCCCTTTTGAAATTAAGTAAAGCAAGTAAATTACTTACCTTGTCAAGATGATGCCCCCGTTTTTTAAGCAGGATGATCCTTCTTCGTCCCGTCATTCTCCTCGGAATTCTGCTCGGAATCCTTCCTTATCGTTAGGAGTGCGTCACGCGGCCTCGGAGAACTTGGTTCAGGGGAGCAGGCATAATGAGTGCAGGGTTCGTGGGGGGAGAGGCAATTCTGTGAGGACCGTGTCTATGTCTTCGGAGGATGCTCTCTCTCGTATTAACCATATACGCCAGGTGTTCACGAGTCGTGATTCTTATCCGTTGGTAGACGAGTCGTCGGTGTTTACCAGGCTCCTGCTGGAGCCCGAGCGGATGATGGGGCCAGGGCGTGTCGGTACTGCCGTTGGAAGTGAGCACGGTGCCTCCGTTATGGCGTTTTTTGCTCAATACAACCTGGATATTGATGAATATGACATAGTAATACCGCAACCCGAGCAGAGGGCTTCTGATCCTCCATCGGGCTATCTCACCGTATACCGAGAGCAAATGCGGTGCGGGTTGCGGGTGTTTTTTCACCATTTTCTTCAGACTTTGTTTCACTATTGGCAAATATGCCCAAGTCAGCTGACTCCGAATTCTTATCGTTATCTGGTGGGATACATTTTGTGTTCCGAGTTACTAAAGTTGCCACAGTCTCCTTCTCGGGTGGGGGCTATATTCAACATTCGCCCCTACTCGGGTGGTCTCTCTTTCTTCAGCCTAGCCCATCGGGACAAGAGGAAGGCCTTTCTAGACGTGTCCCACTTCCGTAATAATAGAATGGATTGGAATAGGGGGTTCTTCTTTGTCCGTACGAGGGGCTTATCGGCTGGGTCATGGGGAATACCGCTTCAATGGGGGCTGGGTTATATTACCCCTGCCGAATCGATTTTGAGGAGAGAGTGGGACATCTTGTGCGATAGCGGGTTGTTTTCGGGGATGTACGATATCATTAGTCTGTTGGAGTTCCCAGAGACATTCATCATGGCCGGCTTGCAACAGGGGGTGGAACTCTTCAATCTTTCACAACAACCTCTCTATAGCAATTTCTTTTTTCGTTAGTTTCTTTTCTTTTACAACCTTTTCGTGTGGTACTTTAATGTCCCCGTTGTCACGTTATTTTCTTGCTTTCACAGGGGCGGAGATGGGGGCTTTTGCCATTGAGCCTTTCAATGAAGCTTTCCTAGGAAAAACAATGAATAGTGGGTATAACACTTCGGACGATGAATCATCCGAGAGTTTTAGTTTAGGTGGAGTGGCTGGCCCCTCGGGTGCAGGGGATTCGCCCGTGGCAGCCCCCCCAGTGAGTTCTGTGGCTCCTGAGTATGATCCGATAGCTGCGCTTGCACAAGCGAATATTCCATTGCCTCCGTTGAGGCCGTATTCTTCCTCTTGGGGGGATACGAGGATTGTGCATGCTGTGGAAGAGGGTTCTTTATCTCCAATTGTGGGAGCCTCTACGCCGCCCGGAGAGGGTTTCGACCCCGTCCCGGGGCCGCCCTTCGAAGGAAATCCCCCTGTTATCGGGCCGGAGCCACTCGGAAGCGGTGTTTTGTCCCCCCCTGTTTTGGGGACGGTTAGCTTTTGCCGCAACTATCTGAGCGGTCTTTTGAACGCTACTGATTGCGAGCATATTAAGTTGCTACCCTTATCAGGCCTTCAGGACTTAGCCTGCAAAGATTTATGTGAGGTAATAGTATATTGTTATTTTATGTGACACTAACCTTTATGGGTTTTCTGCAATTATGCACTTATTTGCCCACAGATCTACATGGTGTTGAACGCCATCGGATCTTGGGGCGAATCATCCTCAGATACGGAGTTGGTGTATCGCCGTAGGGATGAACTGGAGTAGGGTTTGCTGGAGGCTCGAGAGGAGGTAGATCAGCTGCGGACTGATCGGGAGAATTCCGATGAGGTTCATGCCATCCTCTTGCAGTCAGAGCGAAACAAATCCTGGGACTTGGAGCGTCTTTTGGCGATGGAAAGAGCTCGGGTAGCAAGTCTGGAGGACAGGTTGGGTGATCTCCGGGAGCAAGTTCGTTCTGTTGAAGAACAATTGTTGCGGGTTACCGGGGAAAGAGATGTAGCGAACTTACAGGTGCTGCAGTTAACTCGCGCCCATGAAGTTGCGTTAGTGTTGGCCCGGGATCAAGCGGTTTTGGGCGTTGTGGGGCCTTCTGTCCTCCGCGAATCCCTTGCGCAGGAGATGCGTGATCTAGTCCGCATGGGATATCACTTGTGCCGGGATACAACGGAGGCTTTGCCGGGATTCCCTTCGGATATGGTGATTCCTGAGTTGGATATTCATCAGGTGTTTCCAGAGGCTCCTTCTCCGCAGGGGCCGATCGCATCTACCGGAGATCCGAATCACATGTCCGCGGAGGACCGTCGCCGCCTGATTAAGGAGGGAAAGCGTCCAATAGAGGATGCTTAGTTTGTGTGAGTGTTTGGTTGGTGTAAGGGCCCTTATATAGGATACGGTCCGACATACTTTTAGTGTGGGGTCTCGCATTTTACGCTTGATGGTCCATCGGGTTAGGTTGCTAGTATGACTCGTAAGTAGGGAGTCATTATTTTGTCGGGCAACCTTATCTCTCTTGTATTGTACATGCACCATCTATAAACAACTTTATTTATGTACAAAGCTGTTTTGTTACATTATGCATAGTATTTCCTAAGGTTAAACGCATTCCAAGTATTGCTAAGGATAGCGTCCTCGGAATTGGCGAGGAGATATGTCGCAGGCCCGACGATCCCTGCTATCTTGTACGGTCCCTCCCATTGCGGCTCGAGTTTGCCTACATTTTTGGAGGCTCCGATCCGTTTCAACACTAGGTCCCCGACTTGAAAAGTCCTGGGTTTCACCTTTGAGTTGTAGTACCGGGACATCCGGCCCTTGTATTCTTCATTTCGGACCGCGGCACACATTTTTTTTCTTCGAGGAGGTCGGGGGCGAGGGCCAAGTTAGAACTGTTAGCCACTTCCTCGTATTCCCTAACTCGCCAGCTCTCTATAGAGACTTCCGTAGGTACAACAGCTTCGCAGCCATAGGCCAAGCTGAAGGGGGTTTCGCCCGTGGCCGCACTTTGCGTGGTCCGGTAGGCCCATAGTATGCCAGGTATTTCCTCTCTACTTGACCGTTGGCTTGAGGGTACCCCACCGAAACGAAGCGATGTTTAATTTCCCAATGGTCGCACCACTTTTCTAATATCTGATCCGTAAATTGTAGACCATTATCACTTACCAGGTTCTGAGGGACACCGAAACGGCACAGAATACTCCTCCAGAGGAAGTTGATAACCGCGCATGCGGTTATACGGGCCAGGGGCTCCGCTTCTACCCACTTGGTGAAGTAATCCACTGCTACGAGGAGAAACTTCTTTTGCCCGGCATCGGGTATAAGAGGTCCCACTATGTCTATGCCCCATTTAGAGAACTGGCAGTGGGTCAGGTGTCGTTCCCAAGGGGCAGCAGGCTGATGAACCTGGGGGGCGTACGCTTGGCACGATTTGCACCTCTCAACATGACTTTTGCAATCTTTGGCCATCGTGGGCCAATAATAGCCTTGGCGAGTCAGGAGTCCGGCCATACTTTCACCGCCCGTATGGCTGCCGCATGTCCCCCCGTGGGTTTTCGCCATAGCCAGTTGAGCTTCTTCCTCGTTCAAGCATCGGGTATGAGGGCATGAGTATGTCCTGCGGAATAATATCCCGTCTTTAAGGAAATACCTGATAGTGCTTCTAGACATAAACCGTTGCACGGTTTTATCCGCGGAGTACCCTTCTGGGTCCTGCAGGTAGGCTTTGATAGGGGTCATCCAACTAGACGGGGGTCGATAGTGGCACTCACTTCATGGCCCTCGGTCTTCTCAGACTCAGTAACTTGGAGTAGGGTGATTTTCCGGGTGCGAACGACGACCGCTTGGGTGGCCATTTTGGACAAGGCGTCCGCTTCTTGGTTCTCCTTTCGTGGGATTTGAGCTATTCCGCACTCGTTGAACCACTCCCGCCTGCGGTGAACCGCTCGGAGATATACTTGCATCCTTTCTTCATTGGCTTCGTACGAGCCATTGATTTGTTGCACAATTAATTGCGAGTCACTGTGGATAAGTATTTTTCTCATGCCGCCTTCTCGGGCCAGTCTCATTCCTATGAGTAAAGATTCATACTCGGCCTCGTTGTTTGATAAGGGGTAGTCGATTCTGACCGCGAAGTGGAGTATCTCTCCTTCTACTTCTTGGTTTGCCAAAACTATCCCAGCCCCCCCATGTGTGCTCACCGAGGAGCCGTCCAAATAGATGTGCCATAGGGGTATTTTTTCTTCGGCTCCGATGCCCGTCAATTTGGTTACAAAATCCGATAAGACTTGTGGTTTGATGAAGGGCCTTGTGGCATAGGAGATGTCATACTCGGTGAGTTCTACGACCCATTTTATCAACCTTCCCGAGGTCTCCGGCTTGTTGAGAATTGTTCTCAGCGGGTGCTTAGTTAGCACAGTTATGGGGTGAGAGAGGAAATATGGGCGGAGCTTTCGGGCGGTAGTAACTAAAGTCAAGACAAGTTTTTCGGTTTGGGTATACCTGGTTTCGGCCCCGAGGAGAGTTTTACACACATAATATACGGGGTGGTGTTCCTTGTCTTGATCCTTGACTAGTACCGCGCTTACAGCCTCATCTCCAACCGATAAGTACACACAGAGCTCTTCTTGTGGCACAGGCTTCACCAGTAACGGTGGTTTTACCATATACTCTTTCAACTGTTGGAGAGCTTCTTCGCACTGCGGGGTCCATTGGAACTCTTTGATGTTACGCAGCACCTTGAAGAAGGGAAGTCCTTTCTCGGCCGACTTGGAGACGAATCGGCTTAGAGAGGCCATCCGACCCGTAAGCTTCTACACATCTTTAATTGTCTTAGGGGTAGGTAACCCCAGGATGGCTTCGGCCTTCTCGAGATTGACTTCTATCCCTTTCTCTGTAACCATATATCCTAGGAACTTGCCTTCTCGGGTACCGAAGGAGCATTTTTTAGGATTAACCTTCATCCCGAAGTGGTTCATGATGGCTAATGCCTTTCGTAGGTCCTCGGGGTGGTTTCTGGCGGAGCGACTTTTAACGACCGTATCGTCTACGTAGACTTCCACCGTGTTTCCGATAAGTCCTGCAAACATCAAGCTTACCAATCGCTGGTAGGTGGCCCCTGCATTCTTGAGTCCGAACGGCATCACTAGATAGCAAAAGGTACCCGCATCGGTGATAAAACTAGTTTTGTCCTGGTCCATGACGGCCATCGGAATTTGGTTATATCCTTGGTTCCCATCCAGGGTAGACAAGAGTGCACAGCCCGCTGTTGAGTCTACTAGTTGGTCAATACTTGGGAGGGGTAGCAGTCCTTGGGGCATGCTTCATTAAGGTTTGTGAAATCCACGCACATTCTCCACTTATCTCCATGCTTTGGGACTAGGACTACGTTGGCTAGCCACTCGGGGTATATGACTTCTTTGATTTGCCGCAGGCTGAGAAGTCGCTGAATTTCTGATCGAATGATTTTACTGCGTTCCGGGCCCATTTTCCTCTTTTTCTGTTGAACTGGTTTGGCCCCGGGCTTTACGTTAAGGAAATGCTGACATACCTTATTACTGATTTGTCCTGGCGGTCCACCTTCCCATGTAAAGATGTGGTGGAATTCTTTCAGGATGCGAACCAGTTGGATTTTAATTTCAGGCTCCATTTTGGTACCTACCTTGACCTCTTTCTCCGGGCTCCCTTCTACCAGTTCCACCATTTTTAGCTCTTCTACGGGCTGTACTCGTACCTCCTCTACTTTTCGCTTTTTGTTGCTTCCGAGGGTGGGTTCATCCTCTTCAGGAGGGAGAGCATTCATGCGGCACTCCCGAGCCCTTGCCTGGCTTCCTCGGACCTCTCTGATACCTGACAAGGTTGGGAATTTTACCTTGAGATGGAGGGTTGAAGGGATTGCTTCGAAGGCCCGAATGGAGGGCCGCCCGCATATTGCGTTGTACGTTCTTGACGAAGCCTCTACCACCCAAAATTTTGTAGGCTCCGTTCTTCGAAGAGCTCCCTCTCCCCGTGACATCGGGAGCGTCACGGTTCCGAGTGTGTTGGAGGTTTCTCCCGAGAAACCTATTAACGGAAGAAATATTCGGCTATCAACCAGTATTCGGCTACTTCTAATCGTTCTTTCCTTAATCCCATGGCCAGATAAGTGGGAAGAAATAAGACATCTACTTAACTACCGGTATCAACCAGTATTCTTTGGACGTCAATCCCATATTTCACGGATTCTATTACTAGGGGATCCTCGTGGGGATAAATCACTCCCTTTAAATCTGCGGGTCCGAAGGTGATGCTAGGAAGCTTTGCCCCTTGGATAGACCCCACGAATAATCCGTGTTCTGCCCTACTAGCCTCTTTCAAATATTGCTTCTTTTTACCTTGCGATGTCACGGAGAGATCTCCTCCTTCTATCATACTAATGGTACGCCCCAAAGGCGTGTTATTTTCTTACGTTTCCGGGGGAGGGGGTGGGGTCCACTGCCCCGCAGTTCTCTCTCGCGGCTTCCGATGGGGAGTCGACCGATCTTTTTCTTCCTCTTCCTTTCGGGGTCTCTTGTAGGTATAACGAGGGGGGTTCTCGGGGTTGTTTACATTGAGATAGTTCTTCAGGTATCCGGCCTCTAAGAGGCGGAGCACCTCCCTTTGCAGGGTGGTACACTCCTCGGTGGTATGCCCATAGGTTTTGTGGTATTTACAATACTTACCCGTATTCTTGTCTCTGTCGGGGAACCGGGCTTCCCTTGGCCATCGCAACTCGGTACTGCCTCGCATCACATTGAGTACTTCTACGGGGGCAATGGTTATTGAGGGCAAGGGTACCAGCTTGAGGAATTTTTTGACCAGGCCACTCTCGTCTTTACGTTGGGGTGGTTACCTTTCCCGGTTTCTTTCCTTGGCCTTTACCTCCCGTTCGGTGGGTTCGTGATGCTCATTGTCATTGTTCTCCAGGCGTCTCTTCGTGCCTTTAGCCTCCTCCATTAGGATATAAGTCTCCGCTTGCTGCATCAGCTCGTTCATATCCATGATATGATTTCCCGTAAGGTAGCAGAAGAATTCGCCCGCCCGAAGCCCTTGCGTGAGTATATCCGCCAAAATGGTGGTACTAACGTTCGGGACATCCAGCGCCGCATCTGTAAAGCGTTTTATGTACTCTCGTAGAGGTTCATCCTTCTTCTTTTTAACGGCGAAGAGGTGCATGGAGGATTTAGGGTACCGCCGGTTGCAAGCAAAATGCCTCACGAATAGGTGGGCTAGTCGATCAAAGCTGTCGATGGAACCGGGTGCAAGATGGGTAAACCACAACTGTGCCCATCCTCCAAGGGTTACAGGGAACACGCGGCAGAGTACGTGGTCCGGGCGGAATTGAGGTCCATCCCGACTAAGTATTGGTGTATATGATCTTGCGGATCCTTCCCATCAGCATCCCCAGTATACAGAGGACCATTTACAGGCCGCATCCCCGCGGGGATAGAGGCTAAGGCCATCTCGGGGATAAAAGGGGATGTTTTAAAGGTAAGTTCTTCCTTGGGTCCCATTGTTTTTTTTAATATCACCCACCTCTTTCCTAAGACCATCAAGAATTCCCCATATGGGAATGGTGCGGGAAGGTCCGGAAGCACTCTTCTTCTCTCTTGTTGGCCAGTTCGGCGCATTTCCCAATAGTCGTAGTGCGCTTGGCCATTCTGCAGAGGTCCGTGGTGCCAGGGATCGGAGGCGGGGCTCCACCTAGATTGAACCCGATCTTCCTCGGTCCAGGGATTTTGATAGCGAGAGGATCGAGGGGATAAATCGTGAGGGTCCATGTATCTGGGCAGGGTCCTTCAGGCCCTAGTCTCTATAAGTCTTTCAAAGATAGAACGAGGGACGTTGATAAAGTCCCTTTCCTCGCATTGGCGATTGGATAGAGTTTCTTCCGAATGTTGAGACTGGCGAGGACGACTCTCGCTGTGGAATAGGTTCTCCATGATAGGCATCGTTCTTGAACGCTCTCGAAGACAAATCTTATGGCGTTCCCACAGACGGCGCCATTTTGTTAACAGGTTTGGAATTACGACCTAATTAACTGAATTATTTATTTGGGTTGGAACGCCTTTGCCCGTGGTTCAAAAACTAAGTGCTATTTAAAAGGAGAGAAAAAATGACAAGAACATTCATTCCTTTTATTCACTATGATCCACTCTTTTTCCGAGTCGACATGCGTATTTTCGAGTCTATACGTGTGTTTTCCCCAATTGTCCGACCTCTCTATTCTTTCCCTTCTTCCTCTATTTATATAGAGTTTTTAGGGACATTTGTCGTTGTGCATGGGTTTACAGGTGTCGTTATGCATGTGGTGGTGCTTTACACGTGTTACAATGTTCATTTTAACCAATAAGATAACGTCTATCTTGATTCACTAAGCGCTGACTGTATCATTTTATCTTCTTCTGAGGGCTATGGTCTCCTTTATGATAAGGGGTAGACTGCCTTCTTTGCTTCCGAGGGCTCATTGCTTCTAACGGTGACTTGAGGGCAAAGTTTGGGTGTTCTCTTTGTGACAGTGCTTCTCCGATAGGTGTGTATTCTGGAGTGAGTGGTTCAGGATATTCTCCGAGGGGGTGTTTGTTCATGGGTTGATCTTCGAGGGGTTTTTAGCTATCGTGGGTAGGTGTTTTCTTTCTCCGAGTGCCCGGAAAGTGTTGTTCTGTAGTTCTTACGTTATTGTGAAGTTCCGTCCTCTGGGTTGGTCGACTGGGGTAGTGTTCCGAGAGCATTTGTGTTGGGAGTGCATAGCAAGGAAGTGTTTTTGTCAAGGTTTTGGGACTCGGGAGTCCATTGGGGCCCTGCTTGGTGTCGTGATGGATATCTGAATCAGGTGGATCCATCCGGGTTTGCTTTTTATCCGATGCCACCCTGATATCTAGTTTTGACTCATCGTGACTTTCCGGGGGACGCTGGGTGCCCTCGTCGGATGGCCACTCCTACCGCTTTGGGTTAATAACCGAGCAGTATTGGTCACATCCGATGGGCCTCCCCGTTGGGAGTGGGTACAACTCATCGGAAGTACTCGTGACAATAGTATTGTCCATTTGTTAATCCTTTTGATTTAGGACTAATATTCTCTTTAATCTCGTATTTTATTTTATACGGTTAACAATACTAAAATTAATAAAATATTAAATAAAAGAAAATACACCTACATCACTCTCATCCCGCCATTTTCGAAGATTTTCGAGGTCCACAATATATTATGTGATCGCTATTAAAGTTACATTTGCTCTGCAGTGTTAGGTTAACATTGTGTGTACAACGTATCAATCCCCAGGTCTACAATTTCACAATTGAATACTACCAAGAGGACATTATTTTTTAAAATGCTTCAAGTCTTGACCAACGTATTCATTTCTATTTTGGTCTTATTTTGTATGGGTTACAAAGCACCGTAAACTGTTACAATGGGTCTTGAATGCGTGCTGAGAATGTCAGAGGACCGGTATTTATAGACCCCCTCCCGCGGGCCGCAGTGGTAGTTGGGAAATGAGTATCGAATCGGGCTAATTCGATCTATCTCTTAGATCAAATTCGGCGCATTCGATTCTCGTTCAACATCGAATTCCTCATGTTCGATGTACAGTTTTATGGGCCTTTCTTCGTGGGTTGGCCCAATATTTATATTGAGCCTTTCCTAAAATGCATCCATCATATAGTCCCCCTAGTTTGAAAGGCGGTCTCGACCAGAGAGCGGTTGCCAAACTTTAAAGTTCTACTTTTATTTTGCAGCCGCCTACGTTCGGGCTTGATAATGTTGAAAATCATGCCCCCAATTGGGAGCGAGGATTTGGAGAACGTATGTCTCAAACATATTTGCTTTTGTCTATTGAGTCAGGCCTTCTCGTTCGGTTTTGTTGTTATATTCGCATGTATGCATTTAAAGATAATTAAAGGTATATACATTTTTATGTTGGTGTTATCGATCAAATGGGTTGGATTCGATTTTAGTTTCTATATCGAATGGCGATGATTCGGTCTTCATTTCGCCTTTTTTTGCAAGTCGATCGAATTGTTGTCGTTCGATGCTGGAATGAATGTCGAATGGTTCAATTCGATGCTCGTTTTGATGGGTCTGGTGGGCTTTTTCTACTCTATATAAAGGGGAGAGGGGTTTGAAGAGCTCATTCTTCCTTTCGCAAAGTTCAGGTTTAAAAGTGAGTAACATCGAACGGGCACGGTTCGATACTTCCACCAGCCTCTCCAACTATATTGAAAGTAGCGGGTGTAAACAGAAAATAAACCAGTATTTAAAGTCGAGGCAAAAGTTGGACTATTTCTCCTTAAAATGATATTTGTTCCGCTCGGTGCTTATAGTTTGATCGACAATCTCTTCCCAAGATGCAACAACTATCTTCTTAATATGGCGTCACTTCGAATATTAAGAAAAGGCGAACTAAAAGATTGTTTTGAACTCCCGCAACAAAACAAACAAAAAAAATGTATTTGATTGAGTGAAAAATGAAGAAGTACGGGGGTCTATTTATAGATTTTAAAAGTTGGCCTAGGGGTTGACTGGACGGATATATTTACCACGTCACAACTTTCCCGCCATATTTTACACCATTTCGGCTGACTGTGCACCCATCGGATGAAATGTGACACTTATTATGTTGACGGGGTGAGTAGGTGACTATTCGCTGACTGAATTTTCCCTCCAGTTTTTGCAGCCACTAGACACACTTATTCGACCAGATTTTGACACCTAATCATGTTTAATTAAATATTAAATTTGTTGGTTATTAATTTCTAAATATTTAATTAATTAAAGAATTATATTTTGTCCAAAAGGATAAGTATTTGATAGGGAAGCCAAATCTCAAGCTCAAACTCAAGTCCAAGCCCGTGACCCTTGACCCGTGACCCATGACCCATGACCCCAAGCCTGGCCCTGGTTCGATCCAGACGGGCGACAGCGGCGCTCGCGCATGTTATCTTGAATTAAAGCATGGCTCATCTAAGTCTTCCCCCCCCCCCTCAAAGACTTGTAGTACCCCAAATCCAAACTCTTATGCAAAAAAGTAATTTATTAGGTGTACTAGTTTAGCTCAAGCTTTCCATGTGGGATGGCAACTTTTTTACCTTCCCACCCATTTCCTTTCATTTCTTCAAGATAACTTATTTCAACTAGCTTACTTGTTCATTTAATTTCTTATTCATCCCATATTGGTTTTGAATAATTAAATATACTAGATTCATCTACACGGAACGCAGATTTCATTAAGCTAAAGAAGTTCCACTTTTATAAAGAGGAACCCATTAAAATCAATTATCAAAATTATGGAAAAGTAACATTTTCCAACAATCCCCACATGAATGAAAATTCAATATGTACATTCGAGAGAGTTCAGCCAGAAAGCTTACTGCATCAGAATACTTAGCTTTTGTCTTTGAACCTTCCTCAGTGAAATAGATCGGATTTACTTAGTTGATAAGTGAATGTGATGTCTTGAAGTGTTCAACTATTGGTGTAAACCAAGACAACTGTATCCACACAGTAACTCCCCTAACAAATTTTAGTTCTCATGGTTGTGTCCGTTTTGGCCCTGGACAACTCTTGGGTTCATAAGTGTTTTCTTATGAAGCAGCCAAACTTCACACTTGCATAGGTGATCTCCTTCAAAGATTATCATGTCATACTCTTCTTATTTAAGCTTAGGAATCATTAAAAGTCAATCTTAACCTTACCCTTTCAGCACATTCATCATACATGGGACTGAGTTAGAGTTTGCTTCAAAGTGCTATTTCTAAATCCTTACAATTTCGTTGTCCCATTGAACCATAATCAATGTTATTAAAGACACGCCCCAAACCGCAAGCCAAAATATGCATTCAAATGCCCGCAGGCATTGAACTAAGGCGCTACTTTCGTTGGGCGTGCGCTTCATCATTAAAAGCGCATACACCAAGTCTAGAAACAGTATTTTTTGCGATTAGTTAATTAATGGTATGCAATGTAGCATTGAAAGTCAGCTAATTTTCTTTTTTTCTTTTTAGCCTAAAGCCACACGTAATAGGTGGGCCATAATAATATCATTGAATATTTATGAAATAAAAAAAAACATTTGAAACGTACATAGAAAGGCTTACTAAATTAATAAAAGAATTCAAAAGACTTGTGCAACAAAAGTCTCAAGTTTTTTTCTTAGACTAATTAAGGCTACTATAAAGATGTTAAGACGTTTGCATATCCAATAATTTAAAATTAGCCATAGAATTATTTAAACAATTATTATGTTTATTTGGCCTATTTAGTTTATTTAAATTGTTATATGAAAATTTATTAACTATTATTTCTTATACGCCTAACTCCCAGTAGCTAATGCTCCGCCTTTAGGTGTGCGAAATACCCCGCTTACGCTTAACGCCTTTAACAACACTAATCAAGATATTGGGATCTCCAATCAACATGGTTGGGTTCCATCATAAAGATTCTTTAGTGTTGGGTTTTAAACCCATTCCCCTCAATAAGCATATGTTTGATCTCTTGGTAGGCCTTTAGTCAACGGATCTGATAAGTTTTCCTTTGATTTTAGATAATCAATGAAAATGACACCATTAGAGATCAACTCCCTTATGGTATTATGTCTACGACGTATATGTCTAGACTTACCATTATACATGCCACTTTGTGCCCTTCCAATAGCTGATTGGTTGTCGCAATGTATTAAATTGCAGGCACTGGCTTATTCCAACAAGAAATGTACTTAAAAAAGTTGCAAACCATTCCACTTTTTCACCAGCTTTATCTGAAAGTGCAGGGGTTTCTGGAATCAATGTTAGACGATGAAATGTTAGACGATGTTGAGTTAACATTGAGGATAACATTGAAAACCGAGAGCTTGTACGAAAACTGTTCTTTAGTTGCCAAAATTAAGTTTTGCCTTTATTCACTTATTAATCAAGTTCCATGGTTTTGGTTATTTACGTTTATGCCCAGGAAAGTATCTTAAACATAAGGAAGAGCTATGGAAGATTCCTTACTTGAAGTTTCCATAATTCAAGCTAAGTTGAATAAGTCAACTCCACACGGTTTCAAAAGAAGGAAACAAGTTAGTTGTTCTTTGCAACGCGATTCTTTCCAAGATTCTCCGAATTGAAGAAGATGTGTTACCTTGTTAAATCAGTAATGAAGGAAACACATATTCTGGAAAGATATGAAGTTCACAAAGAAGGCAAATTTCAATAAGGAAACAACAAGAATTACCAAAATCTATGAACTACACATCTTCGCATGCAAGACTCAAGAAATCTATAAAAGATGTGAAGTTCATCAAGATGAAGACAAGACAATCGCACTACATAATCTAAGAGATTAATCATTCTTTGTACTGTCTTCGTTTTTGTTTTGCGAAGTTTTTGTATCAACTACTTAAGTCTAGTTCATAGAAGTTAAGTAGTTCTTACTTGTCTGCTTCGTTGAGTCCGATCAACAAAGAGCGTGAGTGAATTGTTGTGAGGAACGTTTTTGATAAAACCTTTATGGTTATTTGGCCTAAGGCTCGAAAGTTTTTAATAATATTGAAAACTTCTTAAAATTATATCTTCTTGTGTTCTTACTTTCGCTGCACATTATTATTATCAAGAAGATCAAAATAGAGTTAAGGCAATTCCAGCTTAACTCTCAAAAAATGTTGTGTCAATCCACGGTCCAACAATTACAATTGGTATGTGCAATATGTGAAAATCTCTTGGCATGTGCAATATGTGAAAATGTTGAGAAAACCAGTGTTGTCATAACACCACTGACTAGCACTCGTATATTGGTTGTGGTGTAGTAGGTACTCTGTTGTTTTCTTTTGTTGAATTCATTCCCTTGTGGGTCTCATTTTATCATTGTTTTGTCATATTTGGTTTGTGTGGTTGAACTCTTTGATTAACAACTCTTTCTAAATATCAGTTTCACATCTTTGTTTTGAAAAAGTAATAAAACTCTTCTGTTTGTCTACGGTTGTAATAGCCTAACATATGGAGAAGCTGGGGTACACAAAGTTCACTACTTTGATGTCTATTCAGTTGTGTCTTATTCATATGGAAGGTTTACAGGACATGTGGAGAAGCCGGGGTGCATGATGTTGACAACTTCAGTGTTACTCAGTTGTGCTTATTTACATGGTTCTGTGTGTTTGGCCAAGGAACACATGAGGGTGATCTTTTCTACTAGGGTGTTTGAGGTTTAGATTTCTTACATTTAGTAGCACTGATCACTTGGTGATTCTCTTGAATACAGGTTGGTAAACAAGTATGCATAAGGAATTGGGGTGTTGGGGTGCATGATAAATGAATTGCCAACATTCAAGGCCTTTGTACTTGCCTAACTTGCTGCTGTTAATGTTGTTACTGGAGTGTGTGGAGTTCAGGCTGCCCTCATTCAGTAGTGACATTAGCTTTGTGTTTAACAACCTTCAGTTTTAGTTAAGATGAGTTATGAAAATAATAAAGATTATAAAGAGATGTGTGCTGTGCTGGTTTGAGGAGTTTTTCATTAGTGTTTACCATTTGCCTATTTGACATTACATTGTTGCATTCATATAGAACTGCATTGTTTTCTTTTTTGTTTGTGAGTTGTGTCGGTCTAGGCTTAGGGGGAGTATAATTCATGTGTTGAGGCATACAATTTGGGTGACATACTGCAGGTGACACACTGTTCTGTGACTTTCTATGCTGTGAAAGTGAATTGTTCCTTGAATTCATAACTGTTTATCTCTGTGTATTTCTTGTTATCTATATTGCTTACTCGTGATTTTGATCTGAACAATATGTCTGAGGTACTCACTTGCTATATTGGTTAAAGTTTCAGATGTATTTTTGGATGTATCTCAAGCTCTCACATGAATTTGCCTTGGTGAAGCCTGTACCTCCACCTTCGGTTTTGAATGTTATTGAATGTTATCCCAACATTGTGCACAGTCGCAGGTCAACATTGAAAACAGGAACTTACAAGTTTTCAGTTTCTTTTTCTGAAAACCGCTCTGGTTAACTGTTAATTAAAAAGCATGTGCGCGGGAAAACATAGTGGGAAAGTTTTTCATGGTTCAAATTTGGTAACTGCCCACTAACATTCATTCTCTTTCCTTAATTCACGTTTAATTGAAAAATCAAAACCCTATTTTCCTTATTTGTGCTTTCAAGGTTATTATTTGTGCTTAAACTGAAAATTTACTCTCTCAACTCTCAAATTCTCTCATTTTTCTCTCTGCAAATTCTCTCAAAACCTCTCTACTAACAATGGCAAGCAAGTATCCCATGCAAACTCTTGCAGATGCTGCTCTAGGAACTGAACCCACTGCCGCACGCACTCGTTCACACACTAGAGGTGCTGCTGCAAAGACAGTTGATGCTTCTGTTGCTGATAAATGGAAGGCGATTCCCTATGTGCGACGAGGGAAGAAGTCTAAACAGGGAGAATCGACCTCCAATGTTGAGCCAACTGCTGATTCAACCTCTCCCATCACCAATGAGCCTGAAATTGAGGTAAACACTGCTGAACCCAACCTTGAACTTGATGTTGACTTAACTGTTGAGGCGGAGGGTAGTGCATCCGATGAAAAATCTGTGGAGAAATCCATGGATGCGTCTGTAGACAAGATGGTGAGGAAGTGGATTAGGGCTCAAAAGAAAAAGAGGAAGGGCAATGGAGAAAAATTGAAAAATATGTTTGAGTCTGCTAAGGCATGGGTTGAGGCCAGGAAAAGACAGGCTGAGAGATCAGCTAGGAAGAGGGCTGCTGAGGATGAGAAGAAAGCTAAGGAAGACAAGAAGGTTGATGCTGCTGCTGCTGAGAGAAAGAGGAAAGGAAAGCAAGTAGTGGATGAGGAAACTGAGGTAGTAGATGTTGAGGATGAAGAGGAAGAAGAGGAGAAGGAAGAGGAGACTGAAGAAGAGCAGGATGTTGCTACTGATGTTGGAGCAACATCAGGGACAGAGGAGTATACAGATGGGTTGTATGTGATCTACCCTAAAAATGAGGAGAACTGCTATTCTCCTTTCTATCTTTCACAAGGATTGGAGAAGAAGTGGGATACTTTCAAAAGAAGGGATATTCACACTGAGAGAGCTATAGAGATGGCCAGTTTCAAAGAGAACAAGGTGATGGACTTTCTTGAGGCAAGAGGGTTGCAACAATCAGTGAAGGAGTTGCATGACTTTGCTTCTGATATTGTTATGGAGTTCTACCTTAATATCTCCAAATGGATCAGGGACTACAGATCTCCAAAATTTGGAAAGGCTTGGGTGAGGGGGAGAGTCTTCAGCATTGATCCCTACACCATTAACAAATATGTGGATGGAAGACTTGACTTGAGGGTTGGTCAAAATCTGGAGAGATACTCTGCCAACCACAAAACTCACCTCCCTTAGTGTTGTCTTGCACAAGATAGCTTGTTTCAACTGGCTGCCAAGCAAGAATGTGACTGTACTTGCCAAGAAATTAGCAATCTTGGTGTACAAAATCAAGAATGGGCTCGCTGTGAACATGGGGGAGAGGATTGTGAAGTCTATATCTGAAGTTGCTAGAAGGAAGAATGGCATGCTGCCTTTTCCCTCATTGATCTGCAAAATCCTTAGCAAGCAAGGATTGAAGACAAGTGTGACTGTGGGCTGGAGGAAGAATGATATTGAACTGACAGCTCTCCCAAGCTACTTGTCTGGATCAAGAGTGAGAGACCTTCCATGGAACCCAAAAGGAGTGGTGAGACCAAGGGCTAAAAAGAAGAAGGCTCAGAAGTTTGCTGGAACTTCAGTGCCTATGTCCAAAGAGGAAGATTGCATGGTCATTACTTCTGCTTTTGTGGATCATATGCTGAACTGTTATATGGGGCAGATTGCTGATACTCAGAGGGAGATTGAGGAAAGAAAGGAACACCTCAAAGAACTGAAGGACATTGTGAAAAATTTGGAGAAATTCCCTTCTTCACAAAAAGGGAGAGAGTAGTTCCAATTTTAAATTTGGGGTAATTACATTAAACCCCCCATCGTATGGTCCATTTCTGAGTCAACCCCTTTAACTTTGTTTTGACTCAGTCAACCCCCCATCGTTTGCCAAAATCATCACTTTGCCCCAAGTCAACTTTTTTGCACTTTTTTCAGGGGTATTTTCGTCAAATGTTAAAAATTTTAATATTTGTTTTAAAAAAATGTAAAATTTATTAATCGACAAATATTAATTTTCTCCAAAAAAAGTTTTTTTCAACCAAATTTATTTCCGAAATTTTTTTTTCGGCAAATATTTCTTTTTCGCACAAATTTTTATTTTCGGCAAATATTTTTTTTCGAACAAATTTTTTTTTTCGACAACATTTTTTTTTTCGGCAAATATTTTTTTTCAGAAATTATTTTTTTCGATAATTTTTTTTTCAACAAATTTTTTTTCGACATAATTCTTTTTTCGAAAAAAAATTGTCGAAAAAAAAATTTTCTGAAAAAAAAAAATTTGCCGAAAAAAAAATGTTGTCGAAAAAAAAATTGTCGGAAAATAAAAATTTGTTCGAAAAAAAAATATTTGTCGAAAAAAAAAATTCGAAAATAAATTTGGTTGAATTTTTTTTTTTTTGCGAAAATTAATATTTGTCGATTAATAAATTTTACATTTTTTTAAAACAAATATTAAAATTTTTAACATTTGACGAAAATACCCCTGAAAAAAGTGCAAAAAGTTGACTTGGGGCAAAGTGATGATTTTGGCAAACGATGGGGGGTTGACTGAGTCAAAACAAAGTTAAGGGGGTTGACTCAGAAATGGACCATACGATGGGGGGTTTAATGTAATTACCCCTTTAAATTTTAGTCTTCTAGTTTATGGTCTGTTTCTATGAACTGCTAATATCTTTGAACTACTGGTACATTAATCTCTGTTTGGTTTTATTTGATCAAGGGATATGTCCTTGATATTTTAGATATGGCTTGTAAATCTAAGTACTGCTGTTGAACTGCTCTAACTGACCTTAATTGCTATTTCTTATGAAGGAACATTTTGAACTGTTTTCTGGTTAACCTTTTATGCAGGAAACTTACTGGTTTCAATTTTGAGGCAACATTGATGAATGTTGAGGTCTGAACATATGTACATATGTGGATGTAGTGATGACTTTAATGTTTGTCTTTGCTAACTTAACTTTGAATATGTTAGCTTGTATTGAGGGGGAGCAGTTTAGTAGTTTAATGTGTTTCTTGTTGATTATAACTTTCTGGATATAAGACTTGATTGGAACATGTATTGGTTTTGTGAAGAAAGGCAAAAAGGGGGAGATTGAAAGTGCAGGGCTTTCTGGAATCAATGTTAGACGATGAAATGTTATACGATGTTGAGTTAACATTGAGGATAACATTGAAAGTCGAGAGCTTGTGCGAAAACTGTTCTTTAGTTGCCAAAATTAAGTTTTGCCTTTATTCACTTATTAATCAAGTTCCGCGGTTTTGGTTGTTTATGTTTATGTCCAGGAAAGTATCTTAAACATAAGGAAGAGCTATGGAAGATTCCTTACTTGAAGTTTCCATAATTCAAGCTAAGTTGAATAAGTCAACTCCTCACAATTTCAAAAGAAGAAAACAAGTTAGCTGTTCTTTGCAACGCGATTCTTTTTAGGATTCTCCGAACTGAAGAAGATGTGTTACCTTGTTAAATCAGTAATGAAGGAAACACTTATTCTGGAAAGATATGAAGTTCACAAAGAAGGCAAATTTCAATAAGGAAACAATAAGAATTACCAAAGCTGTGAACTACACATCTTGGCGTGCAAGACTCAAGAAATCTATAAAAGATGTGAAGTTTATCAAGATGAAGACAAGACAATCGTGCTAAATAATCTAAGAGATTAATCATTCTTTGTATTGTGAAATTTCTAAGGAATGTTTTTGATAAAACCGTTATGGTTATTTGGCCTAAGGCTTGGAAGTTTTTAATAATATTGAAAACTTCTTAAAATTATTTCTTCTTGTGTTCTTACTTCCGCTGCACATTATTATTATCAAGAAGATCAAAATAGAGTTAAGGCAATTCCAGCTTAACTCTCAAAAAGTGTTGTGTCAATCCACGGTCCAACAATTACATTATCTAAGGCATAAACTCGGATTCCATCGTGGAACGAGCTATACATATTTGGTTTGAGGACTTCTACGATACAACTCCACCTTCAGTGGTAAAGACGTAACCACTGGTGGATTTAGGGTCGTTAGAGTCTGATATCCAGTTCGCATCACTGTATCCTTCTAATATAGCTGGATATCTACCGTAATGTAATCCATAATCTAACGTGTGTTCTAAATACCTAAGTATTATAATTAACGCCTTCCAATGATATCTGTTTGGATTACTCGTAATTCTACTCAATTTATTAACTGAGTAAGCAATATCCGGACACGTGTAGTTTATGATATACATGAGACAACCTATTATCCTGGTATATTCTACTTAAGAGACATGTTCGCCATGGTTTTTGCCTAAGTGTAGACTCAAGTCTACTCGCATCTTAGTCGGGGGACCGCCATATGCATTGACTTCTTAAGTACAGTCTCAATATAATGAGATTGTGATAATACGATCCCATTTCATGTCTTAGTGATTTTTATCCCTAATATAACATCGGCGACCCCTAAGTCTTTCATTGTCAACATTTTCTTGGTATTCATGATTGTGTCTTTATTACTTCCCATGATTAACAGATCGACTACGTATAGACAGATAATCACGTAATTGTTAGGTGTGCCTTTTACGTATACGCATTTATCACACTCATTTTCAGAACATCATTCTATTAATTTTTCGTGCCACTGCTTTGGTGCTTGTTTAAGCGCGTACAGTGACTTAATGAGTCTACACACCTTTTTCTCCTTTCCTGTAGCAACAATGCCTTCAGGTTGCTTCATGTAGATTTCATCATCTAATTCACCGTTTAGAAATATTGTCTTGATATCCATTTGATGTATTTATAGACCTTTCAATGCAGCAATAACAATGAGCACTCTAATAGATGTGATCCTAGTCACAGACTCACAGGTGAATGCGTGTCAAAAAAGTCAAGGCCTTCAATCTGTCTAAACCTTTTTGCTACCAATATAGCCTTGTATTTATCAATAGACCCATCTGCTTTATACTTTCTCTTCAGTATCCATTTGCACCCAAATGTTTGCTACCCACTGAGAGATCAACCAACTCCCACGTATGGTTGTACAAAATAGACTATATTTCACTATCTTCTTTCTAAAGGGAGCTTCTAGAGAGGACAATGCTTCATTGATTGTCCTCGGTTCATTTTCTAAAATATAAGTTAGAAAACTAGGACCATAGCTTTTAGCTGTTTTAGCCCTTTTACTGCGTCTATGTTCTTCATCTTCCCCATGATTATCCCTTGAAGCTTCATAGGTTCATTTAAGGAAACCAGATTCTTTCCTTTCTTTGCAAGCAAATATATTTTCAAAGAATGTTGCATTCCTTGATTTAATAATCATATTTTTATTAATATCCAGAATAGTACTAAGAAGTGATAGGCACTACTCTTGTGCGCATATCCAATGAATATGTAGTCAATGGTCTTAGGTCCTATCTTTACCTGTTTAGGTTTAGGCACTTCTACCTTTGTTACACCCCCACACTTTTAAGTATTTATGTGAAGGCTTTCGACCTTTCCAGAACTCAGAAGGGATTTCGTTTCTACTTTTGTGAGGTAGCTTGTTTACTATATGATTTATTGAGAGGATTGCATCCCCCCACAAATTATGTGGTAAACCATAGCTAATCTACATGGTATTCATTATCTCCTTAAGAGTACGATTTTTGCGTTCAGAAATTTCATTTGATTGTGGTGAATAAGGGGCTTTAGTTTGATGAATGGTGCCTGAAGAAGCACAAAATTCGTCAAATAGAGCTCCATATTCTCCACCTCTATCACTTCAGATGGTTTTTGTTTGTTTGCCAAGTTGATTTTCAACCTCGAATTTGTAGATTTTAAAAGCTTGTAGAGCTTCATCTTTACTTCTTAGAAAGTAGACTATGCAGTGTCTTGTGCAGTCATCAATAAAAGTAATGAAGTACTTTTTACCACCTCTAGTTTGCACAAAATTTAAGTCATATATATCGGTATGAATTAAGTCTAGAGGTTTGGTGTTTCTTTCAACACAAGAAAATGGTAATTTGGTTAATTTGGCCTCTACGCACATCTCACATTTATTCTGAGATTTGATATTAAATGAAGACAATAACTCTAAGCTTACTAGCTTTCGTAGAGTATTAAAGTTAACAAGTCCTAATCTAACATGCCATAAATCTGAACACTCAACCAAGTAAGCAGAAGTAATAGTTTGATTATTCTTTTCGAGGTCATGTTTTATAGTCATTACATTCATCTTGTACATGCGGTTGACCGCGTATCCTTTCCCAACAAATTGCCTATTCTTAGTGAGCACCAATTCCCCAAACTCAAACACTAGTCTAAGATCACTTACATCAAGTGCAGAACCAGATATTAAATTCTTTCAAATATCTGGAACATGTAGTACATCAATCAAGGTTATCTATTTGTCAAAGTCATCTTCAGCACCACTCTTACACTTTCGATGATGTTTGACGTTGCAAAGTTCCCCATGTACAACTTTAGTTTGTTAAATGAATAGTATATGGAGAACATGTCTCTGTCAGAACAGACGTGGTGGGTGGCACCGGTGTCAACAAACCACTCATTTAGATGTTCCACCATGTTGGCCTCGAAGACAACTGCAGTAAGCATCAGCTCACTCATGTTGACCGAAACGCTCTTGTCTTGCACAACAGTAACCTGGTTGGACTGGTTCTGGTTGTCTTTCTTTGGGAGTCGGTAGTCTTTAGCCATGTGGTTTGGCTTTTCACAGTTGTGGCAATTCCCTTTGAACTTATTTTTCTTCTATTGTTGGCCTCCACCGTTGCCCTGATTTCTCTTCTTGTTGGGCTTGTGTTCCACCACGTTGGCTCTACCCTCCATCTGTATTTGCTTTGACTTGGCCTCAGGCGTTCGATTGTCCTCTTCAATCCGAAGTCTGACTATCAGGTCTTCAAGATTCATTGCCTTGCGCTTGTGCTTGAGATATTTCTTGAACTCCTTCCAGGGCGACGGCAACTTCTCTATCATAGCAACAACTTGGAAGGATTCCCTGAGCTTCATGTCCTCTGCATCCAGGTCATGTAGGATCAGTTGAGATTCTTGAAATTAACTCGTCACCGTCTTCGAGTTGGTCATTGTTAGTCCAAAAATTTGCCAATGATGAATTTCTTCAACCCGGCATCTTCGATTATGTACTTCTTATCAAGGGACATCATAAGTGCCTTTGATATCTTGATGGTGGAATCGACGTTGTACATTGAGTTGTCTAATCCATTCAGGATGTAGTTTTTACACAGAAAATTACTTTGACTGCATGCGTTAAACGCAGGTCGTGGACGTGGATCAGATTCATATTCTGGCACCGTAGGGGCATCCTCGGTCAGCATCCTTGACAAATTCAATGATGTACGGTAAAACAATATCTTCTATTCCCACCTTTCGAAATTAGTGCCAAAAAACCTTTCTTTCTTTTCACCGCTACCGTGAACATGCAAAATAGTAACCATTTTCTGAAATACACAAGCAAAAGCGGATGTAAAACAGAATAAACCAGTATTCAAAGTCGAGACAATAGTTGGACTATTTCTCTTTTAAACGATATTTGCCCCACTGGGTTCTTACGGTTTGATCGGCAATCGCTTTCCAAGATGCAACGACTATCTTCTTAATATGGCAACACTTCGAATATTAAGAAACGGGGAACTAAAAGATTGTTTCGAACTCTCGGAATAAAACAGACAAAAAGAAAGAAAAAAATGATTTTGATTGAGTGAAAAATGAAGAAGCAGAGGGATCTCGTCTCCAAAGGTCTTCTTAGAGTTTTGTATGTGAATACACTTGATCAGCTAGCTGACCTTCTAACAAATCCCCTTGCACGTTATCAGTTTCTCTTGCTGCGCTCCAAAATTTTCGTTGATGATGAAAGGTCTATTTTGCGGGGGCGTATTAGATAGAACATCCTTGATATCTTACTTGCCTCAATTATAAATTCTTACAAATCTTGTGTATCTATCTTTTCTTATATATATACGTGTGTGACTAATTAAAGAGTTATCACTTTCTCACAACCCTTATAGATAGGTACTTTATTGTGGTCCAGCTTCATATTGTAGGTTTTTAAAGAGATTTGTCGTTGCATATGCCAAGAATTTAGCCTTCACTAGGCCACACAGTTCGTCTACATAGTGGTGTTGAGATAATTATGCTCAAATGTATATGTTCGCTTGAATCATAATGGTATGGTATAGTCTTATATGACCGTCCAAAGGAATATAACTTGGGCTAAATCGGCCTAGCAAGTCCCATAAGAGAGCACCTCGAATCTAAGATTCGAGTTACTTGTAGCTCAATACCTCGAAATCTTGTTTCGAGGTACCCTTAGTTTCCGCATCCCGATGACTATAAATACCTTGTGCCCGATAATCAAGGTACGTGAGTTTAATACACTTGCAACTACCCCTTCCTACCTTGAACCTTGCATCCGAGCTAAGAAACTCGAGCTATCAAATCATTTGAGATGCCAGTTCATTGGAGATTCGAGGTACTTGAGAATTTGAGCTACCACCTATTGCGTTGATATGTTTGTGCGTTTGGTGTATTCCGGACAAAGCTGATCTCTAAATCTTGAGAAAGTTATAGATTAACATAGTTGATGTAATTAGACCATATTGTACTTGTTTATTAATTTACGTGTAACCAAAACGACTTTATACCAAAATACATTATGACAACCATAATACAAAACTATGAAATATGTACACACGACTTCAACGTAATTGAAACGTAAATACATAAACTATGAAATGTTCTTTGGATGATTTTCCGATGATAATAATAAGGCATCAATAGAATAATTTATCATGTAATAACTAAAAACCAATTCTTACTTGTTCTTTTTGGGAGAATAATTAATCAACTGCTGCATAAAACTGACACAATAACTGGACCATGTGAAAAAACCCCAAATGAGCTGATTATTAAGGATTTCTGGATTTGATGTACTGATCTGGTTTTTTCCAATCTGTTTGTTTTGAGATAGCCTTGATAGTTGTATTTAGTCACGGAATTTAAGGCAGCACAAGCTCAATATGAAATTGTAAGCTTATGATTTTTCTTGCATCGATGTTTTTCATTATGAAATGTGTAATGTCTCATTGAATGTAGCAATCAACCTTAACCATTCTTTAAGAGAAGCCTCAGCTGTGTGGCCGTTATCACGCTGAAAGATTACTGGCGCCATCGGGTATTAGTTATCATGGATTGATGCCTTGAACTTGAAATTGAGAGTTCTTCCTTGGAAATTTAAATATATTTTATCGGTTCCAATGCATTGGCTCTAAGTTGCAATATTGGACTTGGATTCTCTTTTGAGAATGTTAATTCTCATGAGAGAAGAATAGAGAGTAGAGAGAGAAAGGATAACAGAATTTTATTATGCAATTTTATTATGAAAGTTCATTCTATACAGTGAAGCTAAGAGCAGCTATATAAAAGTGGAGAACTAACTCTAACAACTAAACTCTGTATTTACACGTTGGTCCCTGAAGTCTAAGCTAATTATAACTTAGGGAAAAATGCAGGAACCTATCCAACGTTTGCCCGCTTTTGCACTTTCCTATCCAACGTTTCATTTTTGACACTTTGCTATCCAACGTTTCATTCCGGTAACACTTTACGGTCCAACCTTTGTTTCCGGCATATTTTACCCCAAAAACATCATTTTTTGACGAAATAACGCATCGCCGATGTCATTAAGAGAGGTATTTTCGGCATTTTACAAGTTATTTGCTTAAAAATTAAATAAATTAACTAATAACGTTTATTATGATATTAACGCGGCATTTTCATCAGCACCCGCCAATTTCCAGAAACCCTAATTTCCAATTTCGAAAGCAAATCCACGAAATCGAAGCTCAATTTCTTGTTTTATCCACTCGATCGACAGAATCTAACAATGGTGTGGAGAGTTAGAACCCCCGTTGATGTTATTCCTGAAGTCAATTTACACCCGATTATGGTAAGAATCCCCAAATCCAAAAATTAATTTATTTCTTTGTTTTGAGTTAGTTTTCGTCGTGTGGTCCTCCTTTTGGCTGTTTGTGAGGGAATAGTTTAAGTGTGGTCCTCCTTTTCGTCCTGTTATTTTTTCATTTTTAGATGTCACTCTAACTGCCACTTGTGTGTTTGTGTGATTAGTTAGTTTAAGTGTGTTTATGTATGTTAATATAACACGAAATAATTTGTGTTGAAACTAGAGATGACCCATTCACCATAATATTGCATCATTCTGGAAAATTAATGAATTTGGGGAAATGCGTTTATCTAAAGGGACATGTGAGCTATATAGACTGATGCACTAAGGATGAAATCTCCAGGCTAGAGCTACTGGATATAGTGAAAGAAGTGGGTGTTAAAACAGAGGGTTGTGTGGTGAGAATATGCTACATTCAAGATTCTGCTCTAGGCGAGTATATTGAAGTAAGTAATGATAAGGAAGCACTGGATATGGCACTCTTTGCATCTACAAGGAAATCAGTAGATGTATATGTTCTCATAGATGAGGTAAATGATACTCAATCACAGAGTGAAATGTCTAATCTTCCTCCAATGAGTGAAGGGTTGGATTATATTTGTGATAACAATAGAGGTGTCAATGTTGGTAAAGATGAGAGGGTTGTAAAAGGTCTTGTAGAGAGTGATGATGATGATGATGATGATGATGATGATGAACGGCATGATGTAGAAGATGTAGCAATTCTGTTAAGAGCAGTGTTGTTAAATTCGGACCGGATCGGCCGATTCGACAGGTTCAACCGGTGACCGGCAACGTGTCTGGTCCGAATTCCACCAAAAAATGGGTCACTAAAAAGGTCGGCCTGGACCGGTGAGAACCGGGCAAAATCGGGTTTAACCGGTGAATCACCGCACAGGCTTGACCCGGGCCTCAGTTGTTTTTCGCTTGAAACTTCTGCTGATCTCATTCAGAAAAAAAACTTGGTTCTTTTACCAAAGTAGCAGCAAATCTTCAAATTCTAAATATATTCACAACAAAATCGTTGCAATTAACAAGTTCATAAATACAAAAGAAGAATTCAAAGCATTGTAATGTTATGTTATATATTAAACGAAGCAGTATCAATACGAAAGAAGAAAAGAAAAGAGAGAGATGGAAAAACAGAGAGTTGCGGCGGATGATATCAGATTAGGGATTTGAGTATGTTTTCTATTTCTATTTTTTGTTATCTGTTTTATATACTAAAATTCCACTTGTTTTGGGCTTTCAATTAAATAGATGAGCCTCTATTCAAAAATTAGTGGATGGACCGGGCCATAGAATCACAAGCGCTGAAGGATCCTAACTTCAATAAAGAAAGCAAAGATTACACCCAATAAGTAATTATTTAATATGTATCCATATAAATGAGGATTTATTTTGCGATTATACAAACATCTGGTGTCTATGTATGCTTGTAGGATATATTATCAAAGAACAATATAACGTAGCAACTATTATATATTATCATTTTAGGACGTTTTAGAGTTGTATTACATGAATCTTCTCATAAGCTAAATTATAATGTATATGCACATATTATGAACTAAGTAGTCTTAAAAAATATATGATAAACGGTTCAACCACTGGTTTAACCGGTTGAACCAATTGAACATGTAACCAGTTGGATCACCGGTTCAGTGCCCGGTCCGGTTCTGAGAACACTGGTTAAGAGACATGGCCACTAGAAAAGCAAGAGCAAGTGATATACCAAACTCTTCAAGTGCCCCCCCAACTGAATCAAGAAACCAGAGACATATACCCCAATTCTTAAGAGACAATACAAGTCCACTGTTGGAATCTATAGTTGATATAGTGGACAATGATGATAGTGATAGTGAAGTCTCATGCGGTGATGACACTGAATTTTTAGCCAATCTGAATGACAGTGACAATGATGCAGCTGATGATGAATATATTATGAGTGCTAGTCAGGCAGTGAGGTATGAGGAGGAAGAAGCTACTGCACCACCTGAATTTGTTCCAAATGATGATGATGGAGTTGGAAGCTCTAGCATACAAGCTCATGTGCAAGTTGGGAAAGGAAAGGAAAAAGTGACAGGGAGGAAACCCCAAAAGCCAATACCACAAAGACCAACACACCAAGGTCATCCAATTTTCAATCCATTACTTGATATGCATTGTGTCACATTTGAGCTAGGGATGCAGTTTGCAACTACTGAACTGTTGAGGGAAGCCATAGTTCATTTCTCAATCGAACATGGGAGGTCTGTTAAGTTTCCAATCAATTGTCAGTTGAAGATCCAAGCAAAGTGTGCACAACCCAACAGTAAATGGGAGCTATATGCTTCAAGACCTAACAAGGAAGACACAATGAGGATTAATACTCTGAAGGAACCACATGATTGTGCCAGACAGGACAAGGTCAAACAAGCAACTAGCAGATATTTGAGAAAGAAATATCATGCAAAGATCAGTAGTGATCCAAATTGGTCTGCTAGCTCCATGCTAACTATTGCTAAAATGGACTGTGGTATAGACTTCCACATATCTCAAATGTACAGAACTAAGAAGATGGTATTTGTTGATGTTCATGGAACTGAAGCAAACCAATATTCCTTGCTATGGAGTTATGCTAAAGAGATCATGAGGACTAATCCATGACTACTGTTAAGTTGAAGTGTAAAGTGATGGGTGAGGTGTGTAAGTTCAAAAAAGTATGCATATGCTGGGATGCTTTGAAGAAGGGCTTTCTTAGTAGATGCATGCCCATTATATGCTTGGATGGGACACACCTCAAGACAAAAAATGGAGGTGTACTATTGACGGATGTTGGTGTTGATGCTAATAACTGCACATATCCCATTGCATATGCAGTGGTTGATAAGGAGAGGAAAAAATCATGGTATTGGTTTTTGAGTATTCTTGTGGATGATATGAATATCACTAACAGTTTTCATTGGACTATTATGAGTGACAAACAGAAAGGCTTGGTTGACGCTGTTCATGAGCTGTTGCCTAACTGTGAGCATAGGTTCTGTGTTTTGCACTTCTGGGAAAATTTGAAAAAGGATCATCCAGGTCTTGCAATGAAGAATATACTTTGGGATGCTGCAAGAGCTGGTAGAGTATGTGATTTCAACAAGATCATGGTTGAGCTGCAAAAAAGGAATGTGAAAGCATACGATTGGTTAGCAAGCAAGCCTCCAACTCAGTGGTCTAGAGCATTCTTTAGAACACATTGCAAAAGTGATCTTTTGTTGAATAACATGTATGACAGCTTCAATGCCTCAATTGCTAAGGCCAGGGATATGCCAATCATTGACATGTTGGAATCTATTAGAAAAATCCTTATGAAGAGGACATGTATCAAGAAGATTGCGATAAACAAGAGGAACAAGAATATTACTCCTAAGGTTTGGGATATTCTCGATAAGATTAGAGCAAAGTCTGGAGGTTACATGGCGCACTGGAATGGAAATTTCGAGTTTGAGGTTAAGACACCTTATAGTGATACCTTTGTTGTGCACTTGGAGAATAAGACATGTACATGTATGAAGTGGGATTTGACAGGTATCCCTTGTGTTCATGTATGTGCTGCAATGAGAGATATGAGTTGGAAGCCAGATGAGCACATTCATGCTTATTACTCAAAGGAGACCAATCTAAGGACTTACAATAACTACATGTCTCCTATGCAAGGAAAGAGTTCCTGGCCTATGCCTCAAACACATAGGAACATAATAGAACCTCCTCTTGTCCAAACTATGCCTGGTAGGCCCAAAAAATACCGTAGAAAAATAACTCCCGAAGAACTGAGAGAGATTCAGCTGAGGAATGAACTTAGTGGCCATCTAGAATGGGATGGACTTAAGATGCATTGTGGTTATTGCAAAGCAGAAGGTCATAATGCTAGGAGTTGTCCGGTAAGGAAGAATAACGCTCTTGGAAGTACATGGGTTCCCATGCCAAGGGTGAATGGTAGGGGAAGAATTAAGAAAGGGAGTGGGAAGGGAAGAGCCAAAGAAGTAACAAAAGGGTCTGCTGGTCCTAATACATCTGCTGAAGTTCCTTCAAATGTTCCTTCAGAGACATGTGTTAGTGCACAATGCGAGGTGATCACCAGTCTACTATTACTATTACTATCTACTCAAAGTTGATAAATTTAACTAGTACATTATGTTGGTAGGTTGCTGCAACACAGGAGTCTGTTGTTAATACTGGTGCTGCTGATGATCTGGGGCAATGTGAGCCCTCTGAAAGATCAAATAAAAGGAAAAAACAGGTACAGACTTAAGTGGCTCCTCAAAAAAAGAAGCGTGAAGCAAATGATGCCCCCAAGGCCAACTACAAGACAATCTCAGAATGCAGCACCTACTTGTGAAGCCTCTCCCTTAGAAGTTAGACCTCATGTAAGGCGAACTATAAGGAGTAATCCAGCACCAATAGCTGCTACACCACTTTCTCTGGCTGGGACAAATGCTAGGCCACTCACTAAAAGCCAAACATCTGAAAGGTTTACTAGTTTATCAACTGAAAAACCGCCAAGTAAGTCAAAGAAGCAGCTTGTGTTCTCAGAGGTAACAACATCCAGCAGTAATTTGACTGTCACTCCTTCAGGCAGAAAAAGTTTCAAACCTCGTGCTGCAAGTAAAAAAATTGGAGTTCCAAAAAGAACCAGAAATATGATGTCTATTAGTACTGCCGAAGATGGTACTAACTAAGGCTTTTGTATAATGTACATTATTGCATACTCTTTTGAATAGTGGTTGGTAATGTCATAGTATTGAATATTGATTCCACTTCATGTTGTTGTTCATGGTATTGAATGGATATTTAATGGAATATGTTATACAAAATACTATCCAAACAATACATATAATTACACTCGACTATATATACTTTGCTGACATTTGACAGTTTACAGTCCAATGTTTGACTGCTATTACAGTTTACGGTCCAACGTTTGGAAAATTTACACTTTCATATCCAAACTTTTAAATAACTAACACGCGACGATATACACTTTGTGAATTATTCCATCATCAATTCGGAATCACAACATTATATTTGTTTCCTTTTTTTTTTATAAGAATCCGATACAAACGTAGCTCCTAATTATCCCATATTTGGTAGCTCTAGATCATACCCTTATATTTGTCTCCTTTTTTTATAAGAATACGATATCAACTTAGGAGATCATTGATTATCCCATCATCAATTCTATACTCTACCATTAATTATTTGTTTCCTTTTTTTTAAGCCAAAGCCTATATCAACGCAGCAGATCACGTAAACCAACAACTGAATATATATATCAGCCAACTTTGAAAAGCCTCAATTTGCTTAATTGGTATTTATGTGGTTGCTCAACTACCAATTGTCTCGAGAAGTTCATAAACTTAAAACCTGATTAGACATCTCCAAAATCGTAACCGTAGGATCAATACTGAACCGGTGAGATGCATTAATTCAGCAGATGATTACCCTAGTATTTAAATAACAATAAAATAGGAAACAAACAAGGACTATCAATAATTTCCTATTTTTGGACTTTAAAATATTAGCACGTTGTTCAAGCTTCTTCATCTTCTTCATCAGCTTCTTATTCTCCAACTCCAACTCAGTGTTCTTCTGCTGCATGTTAGGTTCAATGTTTCCATGTTCAAATTCCTTGAGTTTGGCTTCGGCCTTTTCGATTCTTCTCCTCAACATCGGTATAACCTCTATTGCACTATGACAAAGTGGTTCATCAACCCAGAACCACAATCCACATCCTTTGGATCCCTTGTAACATTTCGTAAATCGACGACCCGAATTTTTATCGATTAAGGAGTGGTGGGTAACCACTGGAAACCCGCACTTGCAATGAAAATCCTCCGTAACAGTAGCCTCTGACATTACTCGATTATGATTGTGGCGTTAATTTGGTGAATTTGTTGGTAATTTTCGGTTTGGAATTTTTAGGGTTCTTTGGAAAAAAAAACGATTTGGGGCCGAAATTGAGTTAAATTTGGTTTTAAAATGTGTTTGAATAAGTTAGCCGTTCAAAATAGTAAAGTACCGAAAATACCCCTCTCAATGACGTCAGTGATGCGTCTTTTCGTCAAAAAGTGACGTTTTTTGGGTGAAATAGGCCGGAAACAAAGGTTGGACCGTAAAGTGTTACCGGAATGAAAAGTTCGATAGCAAAAAAAATGAAACGTTGGATAGGAAAGTGCAAAAGCGGGCAAACGTTGGATATGTTCCTGCATTTTTCCCTATAACTTAAGATTCCCTCCTCAAGTTGTACTTTGGTGAGGATAAGACAAAGACAACTTGGATAGCCAAAATTTGAAAAGAGGATCTGCTAATGGCTTTGTGAAAAGATCAGCCAGTTGTCTTGATCCAGAGCAATGTTGTGGGAGTAGAAAACCATCCTTGAAACAGTCCCCTACAATGTAGCAGTCAATCTCCAAGTGTTTTGTCCTTTCATGGAAGACATAATTTCTTGTGATTTGGACTGTTGAGTTGTTGTCACACTTGAGAGGAATAGGTAGAGGCACCTGGATAGAAAAATCCTTCAATATATATGAGATCCACTTGAGCTCACAGCAAGTATGAGCCATACTTCTGTATTCGGCCTCCATGGAGGATCTTGATACAGTTGTTTGCTTTTTAGAGACTTCCAACTGATTAAAGAGTTCCCAAGGAAAACACACTACTCTCTGATGGATCTTCTGGTGTCAAGTCAGATGCCCAATCAGCATCATTGTATGAGGATAAAGAGAGATCAGGGGAAGCTGAGTAGAATAAACCCAAAGAAGCTGTGTTCCTGAGGTACAACATCACATCCAAGGCTGCCTCCCAGTGTTGTAGAGTAGGTGTCTGGAGAAACTGGTTAAGTTGGTTGACAATGTAGCAAATGCCAGGTCTAGTCATGTTGAGGTAGAGTAATCTCCCAACCAATCTTCTGTATTTATCAGGTTGTACTAAAGGAGCACCATCAGCTAAAAGTTTAAGGCCCTTAGGGAGTTGTGTGTGGTTTTGCTCCAATTAGGCCATCATCTTTAACAATATCAAGAATGTACTTCCTCTGGTTGATATAGAGACCATGAGAAGTCCTCAGAAGTTCAAGACCAAGGAAATATTTTGCAATGCCAAGATCCTTAATTGTGAAGGCAAAGTGAAGATGTTGTTTAACAACTTTGATGAGAGAAAGATTAGGGCATGTGATGAGCACATCATCAACATAGACAAGTAGTGCTAAAAATGTAGGTCATGTACCCTTAGTTAAAAGACAGACATCAAATTTGGATTGAGTAAAGCCTAAAGCAATCATGCACTTAGTGAATTCAAGATTCCACTACCTAGAAGCCTGCTTGAGTCCATACAAGGACTTCTTTAATTTGCAGACTTGACCAGGTAAGCTCTTAGTGTAACCCTCTGGTGGAGTCAAGTATAAGTCCTCATCCAAACAACCATGCAGAAAAGCATTATTTATGTCAAGTTGGTGAATATGCCAGTTGTACTGAATAGCAACAGCTAGAACAATCCTGACAGTTACAAGTTTAACCACAGATGAAAAACTATCAACCTAGTCCAAACCAAAAATTTGGTTGTATCCTTTTGCAACCAATCTTGCCTTGTACTTGTCATTGGTTCCATCAGGGTTCAGTTTTAATTTATATACCCATTTAGATCCAATAGGATGCTTCCCCGGAGGTAAATCAACCAGTAACCAAGTATCATTATTCTCCAGTGCAGATATCTCAGAGTCCATAGCCTCTATTCAGTGTGTATCATTGCAAGCATCCTTGTATGAGGATGGCTCTGTGTGAAAAGAAATGTTAGCTAGAAATCTGAGGTAAGAATGAGAGATGTCTAGGCTTATATTGAAAGGAAAAGTATTGGGTGTGTGGTGAGATTGAATTAATGGATAGTGAAGAGTAGGTGTTAGTGGTTCAGTGAAACACACCAGAAGAAAATCCTTTAAGTGAGCAGGTTTGATGCTGGTTCTGTTGTTTCTCTTGAGATGGATAGGTTCATTTGGAGGATCCAAGTTAATGGTGGTAGTATGATGAGTATGAGGAGAGGTATCAGGAGATACTGATTGAATATTTGGTTGGTTATCAGAAGGTGGCGGAGAAGTATGAGCTGATCCAGTGTCAGCATATGGATCAGAAACCAGTGGGGAGTCAACAGTGGTATCTGAGTGTCCCACCATGGGAAGAGGTGACACATGAATGACACAATCATAAGAGTTAAAAGAAAATAGGTTCTCATAAAAAATTATATCTCTGGTGCAGATGACTTTATGATCATGGAAACCATACACTTTGTATGCCTTTTGGCCAGGTGAGTACCCAAGAAAGCAACCCTTGAAACCTCTGGATTCTAACTTGTCCTTGTGAGGGTTGGTGTTGGAAAAATAACATAAATAGCCAAAGACCTTTAGGTGGGATAGATCTGGAGCCTTCTAGTGCAGTAGTTCATAAGGGGTGAGCCACTTTAGTTGTTTGTTGGGTATTCTGTTTATGAGGTAGGTTGCCATGAGTATGGCATGCCTCCAGAAGTGTACTGGAAGGTTGGCTTGAAACAGTAAAGCTCTAGTAAGTTGCAACAGGTGACTGTGTTTCCTCTCCACAACTCCATTTTGTTGTGGAGTGTAGGGGCATGATCTCCGGTGTATGATGACTTTGTCATAAAACATAGCTTGCCATTGAGTGTTAGTTAACTCAGTACCATTGTCAGATCTGATATTGAGTATTTTAGCTGAGAATTGAGTTGCAACATAAGAAATAAAATTCTGCAAGGTAGAAACAACTTGAGTTTTATTGCTCAGTATGAATGTCCAAGTTGTTCTGGAAAAATCATCCACTATGGTTAGAACATAGTGAGCTCCAACTACAATAGCTACTCTATAGGGTCCCCACAGATCAACATGGATTAGTTCAAACACTTTAGAGCTACAAGTATTGCTCAAAGGAAAAGATGTCATGTGCTGTTAGGATTTGTAGCAGATATCACAAGGGTGAGCAGAATGTGAGACAATGTTCTACAAAGCAGGTAAGTGTTTGATGGTGTCATGGGGAGCATGGCCTAACCTCTTGTGCCATAGAGTGTACAATTTATTTTGATTGTGTGAGACATCTAATCTACTCTTCTTATCTAGAAAGGATACATCAAGCTATTTATTGAGCTTATTACTAGAAGAATTGAAGCAAGTAACATTTCGTGGGGAACAGTCTTGTGGATCCAGCACGAACAATGATCCACTCAGCTTGCCCACTTCCACAATCAAATCAGTTAGATGGTCCTGCAAAACATATCCAGTAAAAGTGAAAACACACTTCAAATGAGAGTCCCTAGTGAGCTTAGAGATAGATATTAAGTTAAACTTGAATTCTAGGATAAGTAAGGCATTCTTGAGAGTGATCTTAGAGGTAAGGAGTACATCTCCTCTGTGATGAACCAACATTATAGTACCCTCAGGTAGACAAACATAGGAAGGATTTGTGGCAAGAGAGACATCATGCATTAATCCCTTGTCAAACACCATGTGGTTTGAGACACTAGTGTCTAATACCCAACAACCATGATTCAAAGAATAGGGAGAAGGTAATGTACCAGCAAAATCACCAAGACTGGCAAAGTTGGCCGTATTGGCGTTTTTAGCACCATCAGGCATGCTTCCTTGAGTCATAAACTGATGCATAAACTTGTAGAAATCCTGCTGAAAGTTAGTTGATGAAATTTACTATGAAGGATGAGCATCAACTGCATTAGCATAGGTCTTCCCATTCTGAATTGGTTTCTTGTTCTTGAGATCCTTGAACCACTCAGGAACCCCAACTAGCTTGAAATAGGTATCCTTAGTGTGACCTTGCTTCTTACAGAACTCACAAAATCTGTCAGACTTATCAGACCCAAGTTTCCTGTGGTCCTTAAACACATAACCTTGAGAAGATCCTTGATGAGAGTAAACATTAGGAGGTGTTTTCACCAACATGGCAGTGCTTTCAGAAGGCACACTAAATTGCAGCTGAACCTGCTTCTGTTTCTCAACACTAAGCACCATAGAGTAAGCCTATTCAACTACAGGCAGAGGATCAAAACATAGAATTTGACTTCTAAATACCTCATATTCATCATTAAGTCCCATCAAAAACTGCATCAATCTAGTATGTGATTGAAAACCCACAGAATTCTTAGCTATCTGACATGTGCATAATTTTGCAGCATCACAGTGACACACAAGCACATGCATCAGAAATCTCAATTCATCCCAAAGCCTTTTCAACTTAGTGTAACAGGCAGAGACATAAAGTGAACCTTGAAAAATGGAAGCCATATCCCTCTGAATCTGGTATAGCAGGGGACCATTGCTCATGCCAAAATGAGGTTCGAGCTGTGTCCACAGCGCCTGAGCAGATTGAGTAAGCATGAAAACGTCATGCAATTCATCAGAAATTGAGTGTAGGATCCAGGAGATCACCATACAGTCAACACGTAGCCACTATTCGTAGTCGGGATGCTTTGGATCCGGTTTTGATTCATATCCGGTAATGAAACCAAGCCTTTGTTTGGCACCGAGGGCGATTCGAACGGATCTGCTCCAAGGAAGCCAGTCTGCAATGCTAGTGAGTGGCACGGAGGTAAGAGACATATTCGGATTATCCGAAGAGTGAAAGTGCAGAGCACCAGTAGTACGGCGATCAGCGGCAGCCCCAACGCCGATGATCGGAGCTGAAGCAAACTGAATCGAGCTCGAAGCAGAGTTCGTCATTGCAAAAAGCAGGAAAAAAAACTTCAATCGAAGCTGAAAATCAGCTGTAGGAGATAATTTCGACGAGAATCGAGTTAAAATCTGCAGCGAAATCGACGATCAGATCGATTGTATGCGAATGATACCATGCTAATTCTCATGAGAGAAGAATAGAGAGTAGAAAGAGAAAGGATAACAGAATTTTGTTATGCAATTTTATTATGAAAGTTAATTCTGCACAATGGAGCTAAGAGCAGCTATATAAAAGTAGATAACTAACTCTAACAACTAAACTATAAATTTACACATTGGTGTCTGAAGTCTAAATTAATTAAAACTTAACAGAGAATATTCTGATTAATGTGTTACTTTGTGATCGTGGCAGGAGAAACAAAGGGTTATTTACGATGAACTAAGAAGCTTGCCCGACAACAAATACAAAATAAAGCACATATGGCCCAATATGATGATGAATTGGCAAGGAAAAGAATGCAGGTACGTCATTGTTTTAGTTTCTACAGAATGCAATTAGTGTGCAATAATTATAGGAAATAATATGGTAAGCTTTTGCAGGCATAGAATGAACATGAGAGATCAAGAAACCAGGATCTTGTGAAAATGCAAGAAGAATCTTCTATGAGGCAAGAAGCAACCAGACGAGCAACTGAGGAACAAATACGATCACAACGTCTCCAAACTGAACGAGAAAAAGTTGAGATAGAACGTGAAACAATTAGGGTCAGGTCAATGGACGAAGTTGAGGGTAGATCCCATGAAGCAAAGCTTGTGGAGGATGTTAACAGACGAATGCTAATTGAGCGAGCAAATGCAGGGCGAGAAAACTGGGTGGCTGCAATCAATACAACCTTTGAGCATGTTGGAGGTCTTTTGTCCTTCCTAATATTTTGCGCTTCAGAAAGATTACCTTATTTATGGCCTTGCTATATGCGAAGTTGACAGTGATATTAAAAATAAGGGATAATTCTTTCAAACCCCTAAACTATATCGACTTTTGGACACCACCAACTTTATAAATAAGCACTTTACTCCATAACCTTTGCCAACCTGTTCGAGTTGCCCCATAGCAATTTTCCGACTAAAAAATCACCATAACTTTTTTTTTATTTTTTTAGAATCTTCTCCTCGTCGAGACGGTTCCGGTAGTGGTGACGATATCACAGAATTCAAAGTCATTACACGGAAAATTTAGCTTTAATTCGTTTAATTTTCAGAAAATATGAAGAACACTTGAAGGTGTTCATCACATTTTCCGGAAACTCGACGAATTAAAACTAAATTTCTCGTGTAATGGCTTTGAATTTTTCGATACCGTCACAACTAAGGAAACCTTTTCGACGAGGAGAATATTGAGTCCAAATTTAGGAAGTCGGGCAAAAAATTCCGGCAACCCGCCACTACGCTGATGCGGATTACAGGAAATATTTTGTCGAACTTTTTTTATTCTAATCGACGAGGAGAATATTGAGTCCAAATTTAGGAATTGCGGCAAAAACTTCCGGCAACCCGCCACTACGCCGTCGTGGATTGCGGGAAAATTATTTTATTCAATCAATTCTTACCTTTTGTGCCAAACTCATTGTAATCTATTTGATAGATTTAGAATGGCCTAAACTTTTGATTAGGGTTTGAGCCCTATTTACTGTTGGTCTGGCCTCTGACTGTTCTATTACATGCAGGAGGTCTGCGAGCTATTTTAACAGATCAGAATAAGCTGGTTGTGGTTGTAGGAGGGGTAACAGCTCTTGCAGCTGAGATCTACACTACAAGGTACGGCAAAAGTTGAAAAGGCCTAAGGACTCTGTTTTAACATGTTACCAACATGGTTTAGCGAAATTGTATTTAATAAGATAATTATATAAGATTTATGAAGTGATGATTTTTATTCTTCACTCAATGGTGGTATATATAAGTGCAACTTATAATACAAGAAGGAAATAGATAATTACAAAACGGAAATAAATACAAAGAATATTTTCCTAAATTACAAAGACTAGGACTCTTGTCTAATACGCCCCCGCAAAATCGACGACCCATCGGCGATGGCGATTTTGGACCGTAGGAGAAGAAAAAGAGCACGAGGCAACGGTTTAGTGAGGAGATCCGCGAGTTGATCAGTCGTGTTGATGTACGAAACACTGCGAAAGCCCTTGTTGACAAGATCACGAACGAAGTGTAGATCAATAGAGATATGCTTCATTCGAGAATGCAAAATGGGATGAAGAGATATACGGATCGCCCCTAAGTTGTCACAAAGAACACGCGGAGTGAAGGAAGAGAGACACCTAGCTCACGAAACAAATACTGCAACCAACGAACTTCAGCAGCTACATTCGCCAAGGCCCTATATTCGGATTCAGTAGAGGACCGAAAAATAGCACGTTGGCGACGAGAAGACCAAGAGATAGGATTGCCACCAAAAAAGATAATGTAGGCCGAAGTAGACGCAGCAGTGCCCGGATCACCTGCCCAATCCGCATCAGAGTAAGCAAGAAGACGAGGACAAGAGGCACAACGAAGAAGCAGTCCATGAGAGAGCGTACCCTTTAGGTAACGTAGGATACGTTTGAGAGCTGTCCAATCAGTCTCAGTGGGAGCGGACATCCGTTGCGCCAACCTATTGACCGAGAAGGCAATGTCAGAACGAGTCAAAGTAAGATATTGCAAGGCGCTAATAACACGCATGTACTCCGTAGCATCGGTCAAGGATGTGGAAGTCGAGACCACTGAGGTTGACGCCATGGGAGTAGCTAAAGGTTTAGCACCATCCATCTTGTGTCGAGCAAGAATATCACACATGTATTTATGTTGCGAAAGAAAGAGGCCCTCTTTGCAAATGAAAACCTCAACACCAAGAAAGTAGAAGAGATGTCCCAAATCTTTAACCGCAAACTTACTACCAAGACCATGAACAATACGCGAGATAAGCGTGTTGTTGCTCCCTGTCACGATAATATCGTCCACGTAAACAAGGAGGTATACGACATCATGACCCTTGGAGTAAATAAAAAGGGTGGAATCAGACTTGGACTGACTAAACCCAACAGCACATAACTCGGCAGACAAAGCAAGAAACCAAGCGCGAGGAGCTTGCTTCAAACCATACAAAGACTTCTTGAGATGACAAATATGATGAGGGAAAGATGGGTCAACGAAACCCTGAGGTTGAGACATAAACACAGCCTCATCAAGCTTGCCATGAAGAAAAGCATCGCTGACATCAAGTTGGCGTAACGACCAACCACGCATAACCGCTAACGACAACACAAGTCGAATAGTAACGGGTTTGACAACGGGACTGAAGGTTTCCTTGAAGTCAACACCCTCACGTTGATTGAAGCCCTTCGCAACAAGACGAGCCTTGTACCGATCAATAGACCCATCCGGATGACGTTTAATGTGAAATACCCATTTGGAGCCAATAATGTTCTTCCCTAATGAGGAAGGGACCAAATCCCAAACACCAAATTGCATAAGTGCCGTGTACTCCTCAGCCATAGCCGCACACCAAAGCGGATCCTTAAGTGCTTGAGAAATGCATGTAGGTGCGACGGGGCCCAAAACCGGATGTTTAGAAGCGAAGTAGGTGTGCTTCGGCTTAAAGATGTTTTTTTGAGCGCGAGTGGTCATGGTGTGAGTACGCGGTGGAGTAGATGGCCTAGGAGGAAGAGGCGGCGGATAAGGGCAAGAATCCGGGTCGAGCGGTCGCGTGGAACTCGACGATGCAGCAGACGATGCGGGAGACGGCAGCTCGAGCGAAGGCAGGACCGCGGGTTGGGCCGCAGTGGGAAGAACAGGGTTCTGGATGGAATGTTGCCCCAACATCACGCCAACATTTTTATCAGAAGACGCAGAAACTGGTGTTATAGGGGTCTGATTGCAATGTTGCCCTAACATCACTCCAACATTTTTATCAGAAGGCGCAGAAACTGGTGCCATTGGAGTCAAACCCTGACCGCTGACCGTCTGATGGGCCCCATGACCCGTGGGATCAGACCTAATAAGAGATGGATCGGGTCCATGGGGTAGAATGAGAAGCGGCCCAAAGGGCCTCGTTGGCGGCGGAAGAGGGTTAGGGCAACGGGTCGCAAACCCCGGAAATTCCGTCTCCACAAAACGGACGTTGCGAGACACATAAACCCGAGATGTTTCAATGTCCAGACAACGATAAGCACTCTCAGACACACTATAGCCCAAAAATATACACGCGTGAGGAGGAGGCGTGAGTTTACCCGGAAAATAAGGACGGAGCCACGGGAAACACAAACACCCAAATGTGCGTAGCTTAAGGTAGTTGGGAGAACGACCAAATAAGAACTCGAAAGGACTCTTGCGGTGAATAACCATTGTAGGTAGCCGATTATAAAGATAAACTGCAGTAGAAAAGGCTGAGTCCCAAAATGAAGATGGAAGGCCTGATTGCTGTAAAAGAATGCGCACAAGTGTGACAACATGACGATGACGCCGTTCAACAGTGCCATTTTGCTGCGGAATATGAGGAGCAGTGGTAAGCCAACGGATACCACAATCCAAAAAGTAAGAACGGAGTGCAATGAATTCACCCTCATTATTCGAATAAAAGTTCTTGATGGAGAACCCAAATTGTTTCTCAGCAAACGTGTGAAACTGACGAAATACCGTAGCAACTTGCAACTTGTGAGACAAGGGATAGAACCAACAATACTTTGAAAAATGGTCAACCAACAACAAGTAATAACGACAACCATCCAAAGAGGGAACCGGCGAGGGACCCCAAACATCACCATAAACATATTCTAACGGCGAAGTAGAGAGAAGAGATGTAGCACTAAATGGCAATTGTGTACTCTATTTAATAAGCAAAAACGACAAAAAGTAGCATCCTTTGAAGTACAAGGTAATTGAAACTTGCTAAACAAACAGAATTAATATCCGAAGATGGATGACCTAAACGACTATGCCAATTGTCTCTGTTAGTGCGAATTCCAACACACGCCAAAGGACTCGAAGCAAACCGCGACCGCACGTCCAAGTGGTAAATTCCATTACTGCATTCCCCGCGCATGAGTATCACCCCCGTTGTTCGATCCTTAACAAAGAAATACCAAGGATGAAATTCAAGCATGAGATTGTTAGCAAGAAAAAATTGATGCACTGATAATAGATTCCGTTGAGATGACAAAACACATAAAACGGGAGTGAGAAGAAATTTACGACCAGATTTTGTAATAGAAGCGGAACCAACGTGAGTAATAGGCAAACCTAAACCATTAGGAATCATAACCTCATCCATCCCTTCATACTTAGAATGAACGGTTAGATTTTAAAGATCCGAGGTGAGATGATGCGAGGCCCCCGAGTCAACAAACCAATTTGTGTCGTGAGAGGGAGAGTTCGGGGTCGAAGCCAGGTTAGCAAGAGGTTGCTGAAGACGACGACAAGTACGAGCCCCGTGACCATAAATCCCACAAATTTGACACGTGATGTCAGGACGGCCATTAGAATTCGAACGGTGGGTGTTGTTGTTGTTGTTCCGATTCCCCTAATTGTTGGGGTTGCTACCACGGTTGGAAGAGTGAGCGCGGTATTGGCGATTGGAACCACCCCGTGAGTTGTTGGGGCATCTAGAGTGTGGACCACCATGTTGACCCGAGTTGTGGTGATACGAGGCAGCATTGGCCGAAGCCACAAGGGATGTAGATTGAGCCTCCAAGCACTTGACATAGATCTCGTGAGCCACCAATTTGTCATGAAGCGCAGAGAAGGAGAGCGGATGATCACGAGCATTGATTTGAGCCGCAATATCACGGTAGGATGCCCCCAAACCGTTCAAAATGAATAGAGTGACATCATCATCAGAGAGGCGATGATCAACTAGGGCAAGTTCATCAACTTTCAACTTGACAAGTTGAAGGAATTCTGACACGGATTTGGAACCAATGGTCAACTGAGAGAGAGATTCCTTCAATTGCATGACACGAGCACGAGATCGGTTAGCATGCGTGCTCTTCAAGGACGTCCATATTGCAGTCGACGTCTTCTTGTCGGAGACAAGTTGCATGACTTCCCAAGAGAGCGAACCAAAAAGGGCGGATACGAGGAGAGCATCTTGTCGCGTCCAGTGGACAAACGCAACAATAGATTCCGGAGAATCACCGCAAGGAAGGCAGGGGGTCGTACCTTCCAAGTAGCCAAGAAGACCATAGCCATAAAACAGATGGCGAACCTGTGCATTCCAGGATGTGTAGTTCCCAGAGTTTAACTGCAGAGGTAGATGAGTATGTGCATTGATGGGTACAAGAGGCAGAACACCGGGACCAAACGGTGGAACGAGGGGTTGAACCCTTGAACCCGAAATCTGAAGAGGAGCGGTGGACGACTGCATGAGCGGCGCCATGGAAGACGCATCCGCAGACGAGGTGGCGGCTGAAGCCGAAGCCGAGTCACTAGGGTTTCCAACGGAAGACATCAGGAATCGGGAATTCTCTTTAGAGATATACTCCTGCTGATACCATATAAGATTTATGAAGTGATGATTTTTATTCTTCACTCAATGGTGGTATATATAAGTACAACTTATAATACAAGAAGGAAAGAGATAATTACAAAAAAGAAATAAATACAAAGAATATTTTCCTAAATTACAAAGACTAGGACTCTTGTCTAATAAATTATGCATTGTAAACACATTCTGGCTTCTGTCACATCATATATGAAAATTCTTTTATTTGTTAGTTGTTTTCCCATGCCATATGACCTCTTGGTTTGTTAATTGACCATGTACTCCACATACTTGTTGAGTTGCGTATTCATCTTTAGTGCAATAGCTTTTGATTTGGGGATGAATCAAATCTAGGCGTGAAAGCTCGAGTTTCAGTCAATAGAGTGAGCGTCAACCTTAGGTCCTGAATCCCTACGGCACGTTTGGATGCCTTTAAGAGGCCTTATTAACTAAATATGGTGGGTTAATATGGTGTTTGGTTTGTTAAATTTTCGCACTAATTAGTAATGGGAGCCCGATATTAGGTGGGCCATGTATGTACTTTTGGCCTTTAATTTATCTCACCTTCCTAACTGATATTATTTAATGTGGGCTGATTGGCATACTAATATGTCTATTAAATAATGAATGCGTTGAGGGTCAAGGGCATCCAAACGTGCCGCTAATTAGTTAGAGAGCTAATGTGGCAAACTGTAAAATTTGAAAAAGCAAAGTACTGTCAAATGAAATCACCACCTCTTTTTCTTATGTAGATTCAGTGCTCATATTACAGTCTGTAGTGGTGAAAATCTTTTTTAATGGTAATGATTATCAATAGATAACAAAGAAAAAATGAATCGTATAGTTAACAATTCTTAGGATGTTGTGTTGAAGAGTGAGACTCGAGTATGGAGACAAGTTACCTACCTACTAATTTCCTCTTAAGTACTAGTTACATTAATTTCTCTCTTAGCGTTGCAACTCTGCATTGTGACTATTGAGCAAAATGTGTCAGTTTTTGGTTGCTTCCAAACTTTTGGTTATGTTAACAATTTGATTGTTAATAAACCATCACAATTGCTCTATCACTAGACTTAAAGTTGGCAGCATTGCATGTATTCGAGCTTTCAAGTGTTCTGCTACATAAAAATTCAAATAGCGATGCTTCGCTCTAATACATCTTCATCATCTCACAGTACTTATATTATGGCAGTCAGTTGGTATATTAGGTTAAGCATTTAAATGAATATGTGCCTTTTTGGATTTCAGAGAAGGTGCTAAGTGATTTGGAGTTATGTAGACCGTATATTGGGACAACCATTTCTTATTAGAGAATCCTTTCAAGGAAAATACCCGTGGTCTGACTTGTTTTCACGTGCCATGAGCACTATCTCTGGTGGTTCTAATAAAAGTTCTGGTTCCAAAAGTGGAAATGGGTTTGGTGACGTTATTTTACACCCCTCTGTGCAGAGGCGGATTGAACATTTGGCAAGTGCAACAGCCAATACAAAAGCCAATTAAGCACCATTTAGAAACATGTTTTGTTATGGCCTTATGGGCCACCTGGGACAGGAAAAACTATGGCTGCTAGGGAGCTTGCCCGCAAATCTGTTCTAACCTCTTCCTCGTTGTGGGACGAATTTTCTTGATAGTGTTATGCTATTTCTGTGTACAAACTTGGGTTTGTGATAATTAGAAATCTAAAAGTATCCGATAAATCCAACATATGTAACTGCATTTATGATAAGTTACCTGCAGTTTAGAGAATATATTTGTGCTTTCAGATGGCTGTGCTCTCATAATATATGAAAACACCATCAGATGGCTGTGCTCTCATAATATATGAAAACACCATCAGATAGCTACTTGTTGTACTATTAGTAAGTAGAAGAGTAGTTTTTCGTAAAGTGCTCGTGGATTTGTTTTGATCCTGGCCAGTTCACCTGGATTTAATTTTGTTTGAATTGTGAAAATCCTTGTTTAGATACCAGTTAGGAATGTTCGGCAGGTTGAAAGTGAACTTTTGAGGATGATGTGGTTTGGACTAATAACATCTTCTCTTCCATAGAACATGATCTCCCCCTTTCCGCCCTGTTTTCTTGCTCATTGTTGCGAGTTAAATTATTGGAGGTGAATGTTTGCACACATGCTAATTGTCATGTTACTGAAAAGCTTAGTGGTATGTCTTCTTGATATGTTTGTAGTGTCTTAATTTACATTCTCTTGGGTTTCACATTTGCAAAGTCTGATATCGTCTGGTTTCTTTCCTCACAGGGGCTTGACTAGGCATTGATGACTAGAGGAGATATTGCACCGCCTCTCGGATCTCAGGCTATTGAAAATTCACCAATTGTTTGATTGGGGGAAGAAGTCCAACAAGGGATCGTTGCTTTTCATTGATGAGGCATATGCTTTCTTGTGCGAGTAAGTAAAATTTTCCCGCAAACGTTTTCGAGCTTTATTTCCTTTTCTATGTTACATATCCACTCTATTTTGGTCTTATTTCGTCACGTTAATAGAAGACAGTAAAATAATACAAATGAGATATAAATAACCAAAATAATGCTATCCAACTTTATTATCGGACTAGCTTGGTCCGGAACACTTATTACAAGCTTACTAGGTTAAATAAACTAATTACAAGATTAATGTAACGTATCGAATCCTCAGTGTTCGATGCTGATGTGTCGAATGCCTCTATTCGATGTGAAATATATGACAAGGATTCAATGTTGTACTTAAAGGTATCGAATTCGATGCGTGCTCAAGGGTATCGAATTCGATGCGTACTTTGTCGTATCGAATGGAGCAAATTCTGTTTGATCACGTGTCGAATGGAAACCGTTCGATCCGATGCGTCTCGAATGAACAGTGATTTGATGCTGACTGTGTTGAAGTGATTCTCCCAAATAAAACGTGCACGGATTACAAGGGGGCGGGCTATTTATAGTTGTCGTCCCGTGGGTCCCATTGACCAATATGGAAAGACGCATCGAACATCGCACGTTCGATGCACTTATGGGTCGGCCCAATAACGAAGTATTGGGCCAATCTTAAATCAGACCCATCATATAGTCCCCCCTGGTTGGGAGACGATGTCAATGCGGAGATCGTCTTCCAAACTTAAAGAATAAATTTGGAATTGCACTGAACGGTCTGCACCTTACCAGTTTAATAAAACTTTTTTCACATTTTATCAAATTTTTTCACTAGTTTGGAATATTCCTAATCATATGTTATTTCGGAGCGGATCACAATAGTTCTAAGAAAATTAATTAAACGCATCGAACAGCAGTGATTCGATGCGTTAGTTAGATCGTATCGAACGAAGTGCGTTCGATGCGCTTGTTCGATGTGTTTCCTGAAATGGGCCTAGTGGGCCTTTCGTTCTCTATATAAAGGTAGGGTTGCCGTGAGGAGCTCATTCTGCTCCTCACGCATTCTGCTTCTCAGGTAAAGCGCATCGAATTGGCAGCATTAGATACGATCTACATCGAACATTACCGATTCTATGCGATCAGCATCGAATCGTGACTGTTCGATGCGGTACCATATAATATTTAGCTGTTGTGTCCAGATATTTTAATGTTTGTTTGGGCTTTTTTAACTTGTTTCTTTGTTCTGCTTAGGATACATAAATTAATCAAGCAAAACCTCTCTCTTCCGGAAATTCAGCTAAGGTAAATAACTTGTCCTCATTTTGCTAGATTTCTGTTTTGAATAAATTCCCTTTTTATGTATGTTTGAGAGATATGTGAGAGCCTAGAGTGACGTGTTCGTCCTTAGTCAGCCTCCGTTTTTAATTTATTTCAGTTCGCTCTCTTCAGAGATTGTGAGCAGTGAGTCAACGTCTGGGAGTGAGTCGAGTAGTGGCTTGAGCTCCAGTTTAATTAATATGGTGAGCCCAACTAATGCTCCCGCGGGTTTGAACACCATCGCAGTAGATGAAGTTGAGTTAATAGATATAGAAACTATTGGTTCACCTGCGGGTAACAATCCCGATGCAAACACTGAACAAACATCGCCTGAGTTTGAAAGTGATAACTCGCCCGTGTCATCCTAACGGGATAACCGTGCTCCCAGCGAGGGCGAAGAAGACGTAGATTATATCAATAGGGAGTTCGATGATCATGTTGAGGTCCCAGGAATGGCCTATGATCAGTATGTTTCCCGCCGCCAACATAGTCGTAAGGGGCTCCAGAAAAAGTTCGATATACCCGATAAGTATAAGATCGTCCTCCCCGGGCCAAATGATCGGATGCATACCCTACCGCCCGGGCATATGACTGTGTTTGTTGGTTAGCTCCTCAATGGTCTTCGCTTTCCAATCTCTTTTGAGCAAAGATGGCTTCTAAGGATGATCGATCTCGTGCCTGCTCAACTCACGCCAAACTCTTATGGGAATTTAATTGGCTTTATCATTGTCATGAAGGCGTTGCGCCAACCACAAAGTCCCAATGAGTTCTATGCGCTGTTCGAGATTGCGAGGCGTGAAGAGGGATTTTATCATATCAAAGCACAAACGTATGGTAGGGCGACAGATATGGGAAAGATTGAAAGAGACGATATTTTTATATCGAAGAGAGTTATGAAGGCGAGTTTAGGCAATATGTATACTGGTTCAAGGGTAATGATACCTGGCGGCATTTCCACAACTTCATGGGATTGCGAGTTTATCCCAAATTTAGTTCGAGAACATCAATTTGATGTTAAAAAATTAGTTGAAAATCGAGTCCTCTTGTTAGCTGGTTTGTCCCCAACGAAATATAATAGGAGGATGACCCTTGGTATAACTACGTAACTCTTTTGATATTTTTGATTTACGTCTGTTAAATATTCTAATGATATAATTTTCTCGCAGTCAATTATATTATGGACCGCCATGCGAGGATAAACCGAGTCGTTTCTGCTGATCAGGCGAGCTCACAGACCAACACCGCTACCGATATTCCTCCCCCACGAAAAAGAAAGAGTAAGGGCAAGAAAAACCTTGTCGGTCCCTCTACTGTTGTTGCTGCTGATTCAGCAGTCGATCCTTTCGAGGATATTTTGGGGGGAAATCGTGACAGTGTTCAAGGCGGTGTTGAAGCTTCAGAGAGCCTGGCAGCTGGTCTAGGCGACAATATCGAAGGCGCCATCCAGAGAAAAAAGAGAAAATTGCCTCAAACTCGGTCACAAATCGGATGGACTGTTTCACCGGCTGCCCGAACAGGTAGGCCAAGTGCTGCCAATGTCCCGGCCCATGCGACTGGACCAAGCGCAGGAATTGGGTCTAGCCAAAGCCCTCGTGCTCGGGCCGGTGGGTACGATATTTCAGAGGCCGAAGCTATCGACCACCTGAAGTCGCTCTTGTCTGGTCTTGTTGTTCCTCTCCCGGTATCTGCTGAAGAGAGGAAGATGGTGGAGCGGAATACGCTTCATTTGTTGAAAGCGGTAATTATTTCTTTTATTTGAGCTAATCTTTGTTTGATTTGAATCTTAAATGTTGATTTGATTGCTCATTAATTGTTAGGCGGGCAGTTTCGTGGATACTATGTTCGCGGCGCTGATGGAGGTTCGAGAAAAGGCCGATGGCGGTGATACTGCTGCCTTTAAAGCTGCCCTTGATGACAAAGAAAATGCATTGCAAAAGGTCAATGATTATGCCTCAAGGGCGCATGCCGATAGGGAGGCAGCAAAAAAGGCGCGCGAGGAGGCTGATCAGCTTAAAGAAGAGCTGACCAAACAAATCACCGAGCTCAAACAGGAAGTGGCGATTGCTAGAGAAGAGGTTATAATGCTGACAACGCTGGATATCAGCGCGGCCTTGGCGAGTTAAAATATTCCCAACTCTAGTGTTTTGTGTTCCTTTTATATTTTGTCGTATTAATAACTTCGTGCCCCTATAGGTTTCTGCTCAGCAGAAAGTGGAGATCGCCGAAGAATTTCTTTGGAGCAACACCTTCCGAGAAATTTGTGCTCGCCGAGGCGATCTCGAGGCTCGCAATGAAAATTTTTGACTGTTCGTTAGTTTTATGCGACGCAGTACGTTCGCGGCGGTTTTAGGCCAGATTGGTTGAGCCTGTCTCTGGGGCCCAATCGAGAACCTCTGCCGCCTCGAACAACTTCTGAGCATGCAGATCCTAACGAATTCGCCTCTCTGCTGGAGAATGACAATCTCATCCTCCAAGGACCTCATCTCCGCCCCCGATGCCCGAGCCCTACCCCTCCTCCGAGGATGAGGAATAAAATTGATGTTGGAACCTCAGGGCCTTTCTTTTTGTTTATGCTTATGAACAGTTTTTAATTTAGTTTTATGTGTGGCGCTGCATCGCTATTATGCGTTTGAACAATTTTTTAATTTAATTTTATCCGTGGCGCTACGTCGCTATTATGCGTTTGAACAATTTGATGACCGGCAGTATAACGCTTTTGAATTCTCTTTTTGAATTGCTTAATTATCTAAGCTCATATATGTTGCCTTTTATTTCAATTTCCTGTATTGGTTTTTTTACTTTATTTTGACAACATGTCGGTCCTTTATTGTTCATTCTGCGATGAAGAGTTGAATAAGGTTTTTTCTTACATGATTATAATTGTCCTACTTATTATTATTCCATTGAGGAAAAGGTTTTGCTTGTCACTTTGGACATAGTACCCTTTTTTATTTTTTTGTATTTTCGTTTAGTCGCTGTTACTCGTCTCTTGAGAGTTTCGTTCATGTTCTTTCGAATTGTGGGTTTTAACGAGCACTTACAGTGTTATATGTAGTGTCTGTTCCTTGCTTGTTTTTCCAAGAAATCGTGGTAATAGTTTCCATTCCGGAGAGAATTGTTCGTCCCTCCTCGTCCTTTGTGAGATTTTGAGTGTCTTGTGGTACTATAAATACAGTCTTCGTCCCTCCGTAGTATCCTTTGCGAATTGCGGTATCTCGTATCACATTGGATAGAGTCTCCATGCTTCTAGATTGTCTTTCAGGGAATTGCGGTATCTCATGCCACGATGGACAGAGTCTCCGTTCTTCTGGTCGCCCTAGGGATTTTTGGTATCTCGTGCCACTTTGGACAGAGTTTCCATCCCTTTTGTTGCCTCTGGCTTTCTTTGGTATCTCGTGCCACTTTGGACAGAGTTTCCGTTCTTCTGGTTGTCCTAGGGATTTTCGGTATGTCGTGCCACTTCGGACAGAATTTCCGTCCCTTTTGTTGCCTATGGCTTTTTTCGGTATCTCGTGCCACTTTGGACAGAGTTACTGTTCTTCTGGTTGCCCTAGGGATTTTCGGTATCTCATGCCACTTCGGACAGAGTTTCCGTCCCTTTTGTTACCTCTAGCATTTTTCGGTATCTCGTGCCACTTTGGACAGAGTTTCCGTTCTTCTCGTTGCCCTAGGGATTTTTGGTATCTCGTGCCACTTCGGACAGAGTTTCCGTCCCTTTTGTTGCCTCTGGCTTTTTCTGTCTTGCATACATTTTTATTATGTAGATTAGATAGATTTCACGTAAATCAATTAATTAGAAGTTATCTTCTTGAAAAAACCAAATCAGATTATGTGAACAGATCGGAGCTTGAGTCATTGCTCATTTGCCCTGACTTCCTGTGTTGCCCTCCAGATTCATGTTTTGGCGTGTCTGTTTTAAGTTTATACATGTTTGTCCCTCATGCATGTCATAGCAGAGAGGACGAATATATATTGTTCAAAATATTCAAAATACTATGGACTCTTGTAAACTGAAGCGGAATCTTTTAATCAATATGCTCCATTTCCCTAGGAGCCAATGCCCTTGCTGCGTCTTCTTCCTGTTGTGGCTGTGTCCGGAGAGAAGTTACGTAGCACTTCCAACCTTCGATATGGTCTGCTATGACTTCCCCTGTACCGCTAGAGGTAGGAAATTTTACCATTTGATGATAAGTCAACGGTAAAACTCGAAAAGCATTCAGTGCCGGTCTTCCTATGATTCCGTTGTATGCAAAATGCATGTCAACGATCACATAGTTCTCCAGAAGTGTCTTTCTCTGTGGCGCTGTACCCAATGATGTATCCACCATTATTGCCAACGGGCAATTTAAATTGGACATTTGTATAGCCTGTGCGCTCAGTTTCTTTAGGTTTGTTGTAGAGAAAGTGACTTCCTCATGCGGCATCTCTTCAATTCTCAGTATACTGGCCATATTTACAAAGTTATCCGACTCAATCATCCTTGTGATCCTTCTCCATCCATTGGTGGAATCTGCTCCCCCCGGTCCTCCTGATATCATATTGATCATTCATTTCCTAGCATTTCCATCTTCAATCTGAGGATACTGGAAAAGATGCGGTTCATCGACTACCCTTTGCTTATCCTTTCTGGGGGATGGAGTTATCTAACGGTTCAAATTGTTTACTTGTTCTTGCACCTTCTTGACATACTTCACGAGTTTGCCATCCTTTACTAATCGTTCAATTTCATCCTTCAAATTTATACAATCTTTAGTATCATGACCCTTTAGATTGTGATACATGCATAATTGATTTGAATACATCGTTGCTTTGGATTCCCTCATCGGTTTAGGATCCTTTAACCAACCTCTCCTCTTTGCTGTCCCAAAGACTGTCATGGTGTGAGCATTTAACGGCGTGTACCGTCTAGGAGAACTCTCCCTTTTGTAATTCTTGTTCTTGTTGTTGTAGTTATTATGGTTGTGATCTTCTCTGCCTCTTTCTCTATCTTTCACAACGACAATAACATGTACTTTAGTCGCCATCATTTCCTCAAAATGAACCACCTCTTGTGCTATTTTGTTGATCTCTTCGATGGTGGTGGGCTTACGTCAGAGTAGGTCCCCACTGAACATTGTGTTGGTGGTTGCTCGGAATAGTATACTCACGATCATTTCTCCAGACGGGCTATCAATCCTTAGCAGATCCGTATTGAAACGTTTCATAAAGTCCTTCAGACTTTCATTGGTTTCTTGTTTCATCGTATAGAGATGGGAGTGATCCAAAACCAATCTGTCTTGACTGGAGAATTGATCTTCAAACTTTTGATTAGTCCTGGAGATATCCGATTAAACCAATCTACAGCTACTCCTGACAGAGTTGTTGCAAATATATGTGCTTGGATATTGTCTTTAAAGCCGTAAAGGGACAGTTTTCTATCCAATTGAAAAAGATGATCTCGGGGATCAGACTTACCATCGTAAGTTTTTAGGTCCGGGATCTTTTCCCCTTGTCCCAAGATCTCTGATTCTATTTCTCGACAAAATGGACTACTGTTAGAAGTATTGTCCTCCCGTATCATCTGAGCTTCAACTGTTGCTTTCTCTTTCTCCAGCCTTTCTATTTTTCTGGCCATTTTATCACGCTCGCTCCGTGAGTCATGACCGTCCAGACATCCTCTGTCACCTCTATGCTCTCTCCTTCTCAGTTCTTCTCCTCGATTTTCTTCCTCAATATGTTCCCTTCTGGAATCATGACTCTCTGAACGTCTCATATCTTCTCTTCTTCTATGTTCAATAATGCGGTCTTCCTCCTTTTCTTTTTCTCTCCTCTCATGGTGTCTTTTTGACTGTACCTCGATTGACACTAACTTCTTTCCCTGATCATCACGGGTAGATTTGTCCTTCCTTTTCATTTCCTTCGATGCATGTTTACTTCTTCTATCATCCTGTCGGGATTTTTCTTTCTCCTTTCCTTTCAGTATTCGGACAACGTAACCTTGTTCCCTTAATACCTCTGGATGTTCAATAGGTGTTGGTATCAATACGGGCGGGGCTAGAGTCAGTACTTCGGCCAACGCGGCTTTTACCATTGCCATGAGTTCATTCTTCATATTGTCTGGAATCGAAGCACTCGTCGTCGTTGCCCCAGTCGCACCTGCTTCAGTGCCATGCTCCTCTGCATCTTGAGGTCCTTGAATTTCCCTTCTTGCAGGTGTTGGTACTGCCACGGGTACTGTTGACGGTCCCGCATTACCCGACGTTATCTGTTCAGGCGTTATTCGTTCAGCCTCTCCCATAGTTCCCTCCAGAGCTCTACTGCGGGATCGAGTAACTCTAGACATGATGCCTAATAAACTAATAAAACTTAGTGTTCCCACAGATGGCGCCAATATTTTGGTCTTATTTCGTCACGGTAATAGAACACAGTAAAATAATACAAATAAGATATAAATAACCAAAATAATGCTATCTAAAGTTGATCTTATTTTGGTCTTATTTCATCCGGAACACTTAGTACAAGCTTACTTGGTTAAATAAGCTAATTACAAGATTAATGTAGCGTATCGAATCCTCAGTGTTCGATGCTAACGTGTGGAATGCCTCTATTCGATGTGAAATATATGACAAGGATTCGATGTTGTACTTAAAGGTATCGAATTCGATGCGTGCTCAAGGGTATCGAATTCGATGGGTACTTTGCCGTATCGAATGGAGCAAATTCTGTTTGATCATGTGTCAAATGGAAACCGTTCGATCCGATGCGTCTCGAATGAACAGTGATTCGATGCTGACTGTGCTGAAGTGATTCTCCCAAATAAAACGTGCACGGATTACAAGGGGGCGGGCTATTTATAGTTGTCGTCCCGTGGGTCCCATTAACCAATATGGAAAGACGCATCGAATCTAGTCGATTCGATGCGTGCATCGAACATCGCATGTTCAATGCACTTATGAGCCGGCCCTATAACGAAGTATTTGGCCAATATTAAATCACACCCATCACACTCATTTCACATGTAAAACTAAACCATGTTCTCTAGTTGATTACTCAGTACTCATTGAGATATTGCCAATTGTCCGCATTAAATTGTTTTATTCCACATATAATGTAAGAAGAATATCAACTATGGTCTCCCAACTTGAATTTTTCCAATTTTGATTATATAACTAGTCATTGCTTTAGTCCCAAGGCAGCAATTGTCGTCACCCAATGTCTACGTGACTGCCTCCAAATGTCTACGTGACTGCCACGTGACCCAAAATATAGGGATTTGGAAAGTTTTTAAACCCCTAATCCACCGGGCGTCCCTCTTGTAGAGGTGTTTGGGCCGGGTCAGGAATAAGGACTCCCGCCCGACCCGACGGGTTTTTCCCGGACCAGGAAAAACCCGATTTGCTCCCGACCCGGCCTGACCGAAAATTTACTCCCGACCTGGATCCCGCCGGGAGGTAACGGGATCCAAATCGGATCCCGTTACCTCTCGCGGGATCCCGGTCTTGCAAAGAGCATGCGGTGGGGATACTGCTGTTGATGTGCAAAAGCTGTAGGGAGAGATATAGAGGGCTGATTTTGAGGGAAGGTGCAATGCCGGGGCTCCTGCAGCTGAGTGTCGATGGCACGTGGAGGGTTAGAGAGAAGGCCAAAGCTCTGCTTTTGCTTCTCGGGGAATGCGCGAGTGGTGGATCTTCGAGGGTTAAGCATTCTAAAAAGAACGTTATGTTGGAAGAGGGATGAGGCAGATTGATAGAGAAGAAAGGTCTGGAGTTTCTATTCGTTGGTGGAAAAGATGATAGTCAAACTTAGGACATGACTTTTAGGATATAATAAGTTTTTCTTTGTGTGTGGCCCGAGATATGTAAATTACTTGGCTAATTTTTGGATAAGGTGATAAGATGTCAGACAATTCGAAATTAGCCTTCTTTTTTTAGCTGCTACCCTTTGAAATATTAAAATTAAAACCATAGCAGATGTATCTTTATTTTATATGCACTTATGCAGGTCACTGTACACTTTGCTAGGACACGCAAGTACGCAACACATTAATAAAATTATTAATGAATTGTAGTGTTAGTGGGAATTGTTTGAATAAAGCGAATGCTAGTGGGAATTGTTTGAATAAAGCGAATTAGTGGGAATTGTTATTATTATTGGGAATTGCTATTGTTATTGGTTAGCTGATGTTTTTGTTTTGTACATATACTGTTAGTGTGGGAATTGTTATTTTTTTTTCTGTCTTACACTCACACACACAGTCTCACTTTCACAGAGACACACACTCACAGACAGACAGATAGTGGCGGAGCCAGGGGTGCGTGTGGGGGCAACCGCACCCCCAACATTTTAAAAATATTTTTTTAGTAGTATTATTATAAAGAGGTGAGAAGGAGACCAGAAGGCAGGAGTGACACTGTTAGTTTTTCTCTATTTTAAAAAAAGGCCACTACTTGCAGCTACTGTGTGCGAATCTAATTTGGGCATTAGGGCTTACATTCCTTCGCTATTTTCAATGGCGGAGAAGAGAGTTCCAGCAGAGAAACACGACAATGATGAATTGAGGACAAAGAATCACTTGGAGGACGAAGACGAGCAAGAATCGGACGACGGGGAAGGCGAAACTGAAGCTAGCGAAGAGTTAGAGGAGGAATTGGAGAACGATGAAGCACAATCTCGATCGCCTCCTAACATCAAGGATATCGGAATAACGCAACAACGAAACACAAAGAGGTACAGTGAACTATTTGCGGGCAACCAACGATTCGAGAATGGGGAAGCGGTGACCTATTTCCCGCCGGTAAACCGTGAGGTTTTGGAATTCACTAATGAAGATATACATGAATTCGTCGACTATTGGAAGTATGCACTGATAGGGGCGGTTGTTGGGCTCAAGCTACCATATGAAGCGATACAGAGGTATATCAACAGTAGATGGAGCATACAACCACATATACATGTGGTTCAACACGGAGTATTTGTCTTCCGATTCGAATCCGAGGCGGCGATGATGGAAATATATGGCGGCGGACCGTGGATGGTGAAAGGGTCATACCCGCTGGTACTGCAAAGGTGGGCTCCAGGTATGAGGCTAGACCCTGAGAAATTGCAAGATTACCCTGTGTGGATACAGTTGCCATCACTAGACTTGCAATTTTGGAAAACAACTATGATAGGAAAGATAGCTAGCATGGTGGGGAAACCTGTGTATGTGGATAAAATGACTGCTACAAAAGATAGGTTGGCATTTGCAAAAGTCTTTGTTGAGCTTCAATCTGGACAGAAACTAATAGAGAAGGTGGTATTGAAGGGGCCTGATGGGAGACAGTATGAACAGAAAATAGTTTATGAAAAAAGGCCTCACCAGTGCTTTAAGTGCAATAAATTTGGGCACAATGCTAGAGTATGTCCAGTGATAAAAACAGCTTGGGTGGCTCAAAAGAAAGAGACAGAAAAGAGAGCAGTAGAACAGGGGAAGAAGATGGACATTAATGAGGTAGTCAGTGAGAAGGGCTTAGAAGAGATACACACTGCTGACAAGGGAATAAATGCAGAAGAAGAGGATAGCAATTTTAAGATTAGTAACCTGGAGGTGGTACTACAAATACCTCAAAATGAGAGTGACAAAGGGATAGGACAGACTACAACAGAAAGTGTAAGAAAGGAAAATGAGCAAAATGTGTCAGTGACAACTGCAACTACAGCTGCAACACCAAAGAGAGGCAACTCACAGAATCAGGGGAGCAACAGAATTGAACTTAGAACAGAACTGACAGAGAAGGAAACTCAAGAAAAATAAAAATGGCATAAGGTGGAAAGCAAGAGAAAATCTCAGAGACAAACAGGACAGGGGAAGAAGGGGAACACCAACAGACCTAATGGATAAAGAAATCAATGTAGGGGTTTGGAACTTAAGGGGTCTGAATGATCCCCTTAAGCAGGTAGCTATGAAGAACTTTTTAGGTACTAATAAGTGTAGCATAGGGGCAATGGTAGAGACTAGATTGAGGAATAAGAATTTTCAGAAAGTAAGAAAGAATTTGCAGAATAACTGGGAAGTTGAAAGCAATGTGAACCTCAGTAAGAATTGTAGGATCATGGTGGTTTGGAAGAGGGATTTAGTTAACTTGGGTATTGAAGATATGGGGGATCAGTACATACACTGTACCATTGGCACCAAGGATCAAGGATGGAAAGGCCACATCACTTTTATTTATGCTCATAATCAAGCTGATAAGAGAAAGGGGCTATGGAAGAAGCTAGAGGATATTGCTCAGAACATGCAGGGTCCCTGGATGCTAGTTGGAGACTTTAATGTGGTGTTAAATAAAGAGGAAAAGTGGAGTGAAGTTGTAACCACCATAAGTGTTGGGACTGAATTGCAAGACATGTTGGACAACACTGGGCTACAAGACCATCAATATAGTGGGCCTGTATTCACTTGGAATAATACTCATACCTTTTGTAAGCTGGATAGGGTACTTGTGAACCAAGACTGGATTCAGGGCCAGAGAGAATCAGTTGTGCACTTTATTCCTCCTGGGATATCAGATCACTCACCTAGTATTATCAGGATATTTGCAACAGATCACAAGGCAAGAATTCCATTTAAGTTCAAGAACATATGGGCTAAGGATGAAAAATTTAAGGAGCTGGTAGAGGAAGCTTGGAATATACAGATAAAAGGCTGTAAAATGTACCAACTAATGGGGAAGTTGAAAGCACTTAAGGAGAAGCTAAGGCAACTAAATGCTCACAAGTTCCAGAATTTAGAGAGAAGGGTTCAAGAAAGCTTTGACAGACTGCAAGAGATTCAAAAGGAGAGACTGTATCACCCAGGAAACAGTCAACAAAACCTGGACATTAAGCAGAGAAAGGAGGAGTATATACAACTCCAGCAGCTACTTAATCATCAACTCCAGCAGAAATCAAAAACAGAATGGGTGGAGGAAGGGGATAAATGCTCCAGGCTCTTCTTTCAACACATCAAGGCCAGGAGAAAGACAAATAGCATCCACCTTCTCATCTCAAATGATGGGACAGTTTTAAACACAAGAAATGACATTACTAACCATATCCTTAGCTTTTACTATGAATTGTTTGGTGTGGACAGGCAAGTGAAAAGAACTAACCCTGAAATGTTTTTGGCAGGACCAAGAATCACTGAAGATATGAATAAAGGACCCCTGACACCCATCTTGAAAGAGGAGGTGAGAAATGCCATATTTAGCATGAGTGACACAAAGAGTCCAGGGCCATATGGTTTTAATGCTTGCTTTTACAAGAACAGTTGGAGCATCACAGGTAACCTTGTTTATGAAGCAGTTAGGGAATTCCAACAAACTGGTAAGATTCTCAAACAGATCAACTCCACATCGGTTTGTCTTATTCCTAAAACTGTTAATGCTTCATCTATAGGGGACTATAGGCCTATTGCATGTTGTAACATTGTGTACAAAATTATTACAAAAGTCTTGGCTAATAGGATTAAGCACTTGTTGCCTGGTTTGATAAGTGTCTGTCAGAATGCTTTTGTTGCAGGGAGGGATCTATTCCAAAATGTTTTCTTGGCTCAGGAGCTCATTAGAGGTTATAATAGGAAGCATATATCACCTAGGAGCATGATTAACATTGATCTTAGAAAATCATATGATACAATCAACTGGAAATTTCTTGAGGAAGTATTAATTGGACTTGGTTTTAACACTAGCTTTGTTAAGCTCATAATGACATGTGTGCCTACTGCCAGCTTCTCCTTTTGTGTTAATGGGAGCCTAGAAGGTCATATGACAGGTAAACGGGGATTGAGACAAGGAGATCCAATGTCCCCATATATGTTTGTCTTATGTATGGAATACTTGTCTAGATTAATCAAGGTTAAGGTAAAAGATAGCAATTTCAAACACCACCCTAAAACTGCTAAATTGAATTTAACTCATATGATTTTTGCAGATGACCTTCTACTATTTTGTAGAGGGGATCCAGACTCCTTACAGACACTGAAATGTACCTTGGAGGAATTCTCATAAACATCTGGATTGCAAATCAATAACTCCAAGAGCACTATATTCATAGCTGGAGTCAAGGAAGAGGAGAAGCAGAATTCGATTAAGATATGGCAATTCCCAGAAGGAAGGTTTCCTGTGAGATACCTTGGAATACCCTTGAATCCCAGGAAACTCAGAATTGAAGAATATGAACCTTTCATCAAAAGAATCAGTGCTAGAATACAAAGTTGGATGGCCAAGCAACTTAGCTATGCAGGAAGGTTGCAATTGGTAAGGGCTGTATTAATGTCAATTCAGAGATTTTGGTGCTTTGTCTTTCCTATGCCTGCAGGGGTAGTAAAGAAAATTGAAGCCATGTGTAGAAGCTACTTGTGGTCTGGCAAGGAAGTAGGCAGAAAGAGCTTAGTGGCATGGGCAATGGTCTGCCAGGAATATGATCATGGAGGACTCCAAATAAAAGAAATATTGAGCTGGAACAAAGCACTACTTTGCTCTCAATTGGCTGGAATTGATAATCAGAGGAAAAAGCCAACTATTTGGACCAAGTGGGTACAAGAATATAAGCTGAAAGGGAAGAGAATCTGGATGTGGAGATGAAGAATGGAGACTCACCCTGGTGGAAAGACTTACTGAGAATCAGAGATGAAATAAATACATTAATACCAACAGTGAAGGAAATAGATTGGAGGAAAACTACACAGAAGGATATGATAGACTCATGCTACCAAGCATTTCATAAGGAAACTCCTCTCATAGACTAGAGTGCCCAGGTTTGGAACCCATTCTCTACTCCTAGGGTTTCCTTCATAAACTGGTTGATCATGCACAAGAAACTGGCTACTAAGGATAGATTATTGAGATTCAAAATGATAGCTGATAATAACTGTGTTATGTGTAACTCAGAGGCTGAAACTCTTGACCATTTATTCTTTGAATGCCCTTTGGTTAAACCTGTGCTTGATGTTATAATGAGGGCCATGGGACTTTGTTTCCATGAGCTGAAATTGCAGGAATGGGTGAACAGGTTCAACACTTCCAACCATAAGAAGGGGATAGTATATCAACTGAGAGCAGCTGCATTTGGGAGTGTCCTGGCTGGAATTTGGAAATGGAGAAACACAAGAGTATTCGAAGGTAAAATGATCCCAGTCCAGAACATTTGCAAAGATATAGCTAGTGAGTTGCAAATAAGGATAAAATCTAGAGTAGGAAGAAAATAAAATAGAATTAGTAAAAGCATCTTAGAGAATCTAGCTAGGATTTGAATTCATTTTTTTTCCGTCTGGGCTTAACATGGTCTTACTATCTGGCTGGGAAGGAGTTTTGTGTTTTCTTGTAACAGATTGAAACTAGATATCCAAAAAGGAAGCTGGGCGAAACTTGACAGGTATAAACTCTAACCTTATCCTCTTCTCCCTGAAAGAGAGCAGGATCAGTACAGGAGCGCCTATTCACTTAAGCAACCAAGAGCTACTGGAAGATGCCTGGAGAGTACGATCACGAGTTCGTCTCGGAGTCGTAATGGAGAGGGGATCTTCTAATGGAGTTGTAGTTTTGGTTAGGCTGTACCCGAATCATAGTCCTAGGCTAGAGTTCGAGGTATTCCTAAGCTTGATAGGGTACTGATTTCGTTATGAATTGTTTAGCTTAGCTAAATGTAGCTTCGTCTTGGGGTATGCCCCTCGTATTCTGTATTGACTCTCTTTCAGTTCTATTCTATTTACCTTTCGTGCAAAAAAAAAAAAAAGGCACTACTTCCTAAAAATGAAGTGGACCGTGTACTTTAACATTTTTAAAAAAGGTTTTGAAAAAGAAAAAGTAAATGTTGGGCTAACCGGCTAAGAAAACAAATTCTTTTAGAAAGGCATATTTAAAAAAGCAAAGTGTACTAAAAATTAGGAGAAGGGTCTCACGGAAGCAGCGGAGTCAGTAGCAGCGGCCATTGTAGTATTTTTGGAGGAGATTAAAAAGAATTTGCTATTTACTTAACCCACTTTGTAAGATAATTATTTTGTGTTGAATTGTTGATTTAGTATTTATTACTCGTTTTTATTGTATGCAATTTTATTTATATAGCTAGGGTTTGTTGATTTGTAGTACAAAAATTATATGATTCTTGCTTTCTTAGTTTTATAATAACAAGGAAGCTATGTTGCATTATATATTTAGATTAATTTGTTGTCTTTGTTTATATAGATTTCGATTCATGAATAATGAGCAAGAAAAGAATTGATTCTTATTTCCTGAAAAAGAGTCGTGTTGATTGTTGAAGATGGTGGTTCACATAATATTAACATCGGAACGTGCCTTTTCGGCGATGAAAATTGTGAAGACGAGATTGCGGAACAAAATGGAAGATGGTTTCTTAGCTAATAGTCTAATTATGCATATTGAAAAACAAATTGTTGAGAGTTTTGATGTTGATTCGATCATAGATGAGTTTGATTGTATTAAAAACCGTAAATCACAGTTTAAAGTGTCTAAGTGAATTTTGGTTTTCGAATATTTATTTTGAAGTATGTATGTTTATTTTTATCACTTTATATATATTGTGATGTTAATAGTTTATTATTTTTATTTATGCCATGATATTCTAGATATTAACTTTGAAAAAAAATATAGTGTAATCTCGCCCCCTTGTCTCGAATCCTGGCTCCGCCCCTGCAGACAAACACACACTCACGCAACTCCACCACGCCGCCGCCTCACCACGCCGCCTCATCACCATCGCCGTTGCGCCGCACGTCCAACAACACCACCACCACCACTGCTGCATGCCGGGATTCGGGTATTTCCCGTCCCGGTCGGGATTCCCGACCACCGGGATCACTTCTCCCGGCAGGAGGTAACGGGAGCTACAAGGTAGCTCCCGCCCCGGTGAAATCCCGTGAGCCGGGGTCCCGACCCGGCGGGACCCCGGCCCACAACAGGCCTACCCTCTTGACAAGTCTTTAAGCCCACTTATTATCACTTGGACTAATACTAATAGTAACTATTTTCTAGGAATATGAATAAATTTATAAGAATTAGTTAACTTTGTTTTATTAGAATATATATAAATATGTAATAATTAATTACTTTATTTTTCTAGAGATATAAATATAAATATTTAAATATTAACTAATTTATCATCTAGATATTAATCGAAGTATTTAAAAATTTTGATTATTTTATAGATAATAATATCATATCTTAAGAATTAGTTGATTTTGTAGTTTTGATAAAATAATGTAGTAAAAAGTTAATAGGTAATTAATTACAATTAGTCCAGGTGTTATAAGTGGGCCAACTTGGCTGCTGGATTGAGGGTTGAAGATTGTTCAACAGGCAACTACGTAGACATTTGGGGTGGCAATAGCGGGAGACTAAAAATTGACGAATGTTTAGTTATTGGATTAAAATTGTTGAAATGCTTAATTTGACGTGCCAAATTTTTTTTTTTTCCCGAATACACTCTCATATATGACATTAGCCCATCGTTGAATTGTAACACTTTGAAACCAGACCGATATCAGAGCCTCCACAGAGAAACACCATATTTTTTTATTAACATTTAAATATTTCGTAAACTACAGGCAGAGTATAAAATATATGTGAGTGAAGTTCAAAGAAGTACTCAACGCTCTCCTCTTTTGCAGGGGTGACCAGCCCAAGGATATAGTCCTAGCACTCGCCACGAACCGACCAGGTGACCTTGACTCAGTCGTGTCAGACCTTATCGATGAGGTATTAGAATCCCCTCTACCCGGCGAAAGCGAGCGCTTCAAGCCTCTAAAACTCTATCTCGAGAGGTACATTGTGTAAGCTCTCAAGTTTGTTTAGGAAAAAGTCGCAGTTTATAGAGATAAACGGAGTGAACGATGACATCGTTAGGGAAGCCGCTGCAAAAACCGAGAGTTTTCCGAAGATTGCAAAGCTTATGGCGAGTGTACAAGCTGCAATTTATGGTAGTGTGGATTGCGTGTTGGACACAACTTTGTTCCGAGAAGTGGTAGATTATAAAGTTGCTGAACATCAACAAAGAAGGGATATTGCTGCAGCCTAATAGTCTTACAAGAGTTTCAAGTGTACCCTTCGTTGTATTACTTTTTGGGGATCAATTTAAGTAGGCGATACTCTTAAAAGATTCTATTATGAGAATATTTGGTGGTTATAATTTTTCCTTCCTAAGGTGAGGGGATTTTTGGCTAACTAAGTTAGATCCATAACATTTCTAATAATCAGTGTATTCTACTCATATTGAGTATTATTTATCCATTTGATTGACTATACTCACTTGCGAAGTAAATGTTGTTCTTGCATTTAATGGTTAATATTGCGATAAGGAAAAGTATCAAAAATGTTGTACTTGAGAGAAAACTAAGAGTATTTCCAAAAGATTCGACGAATTAGGCTGATACATCCAGAGTTATTCGAGAGAGTCCTTATTTCAACAAAAACTAACATTGTGATCTGAAAACCAACTGCAAATGATCCTTTAAACCAACACAAGCACTGTTGGGTTATCACTAATGATGATGGTCCTGCACAAACGCAAATCACCACACTTGCACGGGGCTGGCTCTGCCGCGTCAAAGCATACAAACTCAATTGGGTGTACTAGTGCTGGATCAGTAAAATTCTATGATGGTGTGGATATAGTTTGTAACTTGGGTGGCTAACTTGATCTGAGAACAGAGTCTCTACTATTACTATATTTGTGGTGGATAATGCATTACACACAACCAAAGAAAATACAGAGCCACATCATCAACTCAGACTAACCTCCTCCGCAAGCAACGATCCGGCCTTCTACTTTGATAGGTGGACTTCATTAATCAAGTCGATAGGAGATTTTTTTTACTTTAATCCTGCATCAGTAGCGCGGGATAATAATCAGGATGAGAACAGACACAGTGTCAGAGTTACTCTCTGCTCTAGATCATATTCACTAAATCCCAGCAACCAAAGTACAGAAGTGAATGGCTAGCCAGGAGAAAGAAAAAAAAAAAAAAATGCACAGGATACTCAAAGGCTTGGACAAATTCAAAGACACCCTCTGAAATTTAAAACAGCATTGCATATCTCGCTCATGAAATTAAAGTAATATATCTCTTGAAATCTGAAAAAGGAAACTGCACATCCTGACCTTTCAGTGTTATTCTTAAAACATCTGATTGTGTTACAATAATTAATCAAACCTTGGGAGAAGTTTCTACAATTGAACCAAAGTTCAGAAGGTGTAGATGTAAATATCCTTTAATATATAATTTATAACATGATAATATTGATTATCAGAAGGGGTTCTAAACAAGATGCTATTTCGATACCTAGAGAAATGTGTAACAGGCTACCAGCCAATATGCTCATATTAACTCAGATATTGCATGAAAAAGAAAATTCACGTTCTTTGCAGCTCTAGTATGGTTGGAGCCTGGAGGATATGAGAGGTGACAAAGAAATATCTTAAAGGAACTTATTAGTTAGTGATGACATTTAGCTCAGGTAAATAACAAGAATCAAAAGCATGTACAGGGAATACCATGTTATACAATTGAGAATACCACCATGTATTGTGATGTGATATAGAAAAAATTGAGATATGTACTCTGATATAATATAAATACCACTAGAATTGCCTACTCCGTATGAGTGATGTACAATTCGTAAAACTTCCACCACATATAGATTCATGCCTAAACAAATCTCAAGCACAGACAATTATACTGAATAACTGATGTACAAATTCATATAACCCAAGTGATGTACTCAAACTTCTACCAGTACCACGATTGATACCTGAGCAAATTTCAAAGCATAAACAACACTTGCAACAAGGACAATATACATTGATCAGCAAAGGTTAACAGGGGATTCACAGATCTTCATGCCTAAAACTCGACTCGGTAATAACAGAGACAGCCATAGCTCTATACAAACTAGTAATCAATGATACAGTCCAATGTTATAAACAGATACCTGTTTCCATTTCGCGTACAGTGTGATGCTTAATCTTAACTTCCAGTTATCGAATAAATAGTGCATAAAACCTAAGAGTCAGAGAGAACTTACATGTCCTTTTCATGTAAGGAAAAATACGAGACGTGAAAAAGGAGTATCTCAACCAACTTACTCGTTAGTAATGTTGCAGCTCAGATAAATAACAAGAATCGAAGTCATTGCTTCATATAAAATACACAAAAACATTGACAGTTGTGCTGTGTTGTGCTCAAGTGATGCAACAACTCATAAAACCTCCACATTGTATATGATCTATACCTCAACAAATCTTAAGCATAAACAATTATACTGAATAAGTGTCGTGATGTACAACTTCATATAATCCAGCATAAGCGATGCACTCACAGAACACCTTTGACGTACTACAATTGATACCTAAGCAAATTTCAAGCATAAACAACAGTAGCAACACAAACAGCATACATCGACTGCACTATTTAACAAGAGAACAGTAGACCTCCATACCTAAAACTAGAATCAATCACAACAGAGAATCATCCATACGATAACTAATCGAGTTTACAATTACAATCAGTGATGTACAGAGAATTCGAGTTCAAAAAATAGAGGGCTGGTATATAGCATAAACAATTCCAACACATCACTTTGCTTTTGGTAAACAGCCAGAATCGATTTTGCAAGAAGGGCTAAACGGGAGAAAGGGATTCAATATAGAGGAATCCATCAGCACGGTGATGTTTTCCAATAGCAGCAGACCTGACGACACTCTTAGACTGGTGTAGTATTTCGAAAGTCTTGGGGACAATGTTAAACCGTACGGCCTGTCCGGGAATCTGCAGAACTAAGAAAGAAGCATCTTCTTCTTCTTCGTGATCACCACCCTGGCGGACGATTGACAATAGGGAGAAAAGGTAACGGCAGCCCTGTGAGAACCTCATATCGGTGGCAGTGATCCGAGGAATAGCAGCAACACATGGAGAAAGATCAACACGGTACTTGAGAAACCACTCAGAATAATCCCTTTTCATCTCGTAGACATTGAAGTTGATTTCTTCAGACAAGTAGACGGGAATATAATAAAGGTGATCAGAAGAGTTCCCAAAGTAATAATTCCTTCTTCCGTTGTCGTAAATGCGATATGGTGGTGAAGTGGGCATTTTGCCGAGCAGCTGGCCCTGAACATTGAAATAGAGACCATCTTTATCTGTCATCGAGTTGAGCCAATGGATGGCATGGTTCCAGTAGACTCCGTTGCCAAAAGAGACATCTGCGGTAAAGGGCTGGAGGAGAGCTGATGATGTCCATGCACCGGTATCGGAGGAGTAAATCTCGATCTGGTATTGGTATAATAATAAGCGATCATGAACACAAAAGACTTTGTAGTGAGTATATGGAGGATCAAAAACCAAGGTCATACCATTAATTAAAGTAACTCGGTCAGGCAATTTAGGTAAGGTAGCAGAGTATTGGTTTGTAGTGGGATTGTAAACATAGTACTCTTTCTTTTTGTCTTCTTCTGTGCGGGTTGCAATAATTTCACATAGCAACAGCCCTCTGCAGGAACTTAGAATCTTAATGCAGCTGCTGGAAGAAGAAGGATCTTTAAATTTTCTGATACTTTTCGAACAGAAGGGTAAATATCCGAAAGAGTCATCAATGCTGCTTGTCCTGCTTATTATAGGAAAGAAGATTCCGACAGGCGAATTGGTGTCGGAAGGATTACGCCAGAAGCACTACAAGAATGTAGCAATTTAACTGTGAACAATTCATTAGGTAAAGAGCAAATTCGCTTGCTGGTTACGAATTTACCAAGCGAAATATTGGTTAACAGGTGTCGAAGCAATAGGTGTCGAAGGTAACATTTAGCAAGCGAAAATTTCACTGAGACCTACGTGGACGTTTACCAAGCGAAAGGAAGGCTGCAAGTGTCCAGCAAGGATTTGCAAGCGAATTTCGCTTGGAACCTACGTGGACTTTTCCAAGCGAATAAGTTGATGACAATGTCCAGCACTGACTATGTCCAAGCGCATTTTCGCTTGCAAGGCCACGTATAAAATTACTTGACCTGAATATTGAGTACGTATTTATTTTGTATTCTACCAAAGTTACCAAGCGATATTTCGCTTGCCAATTTTTTATACATACCAAATATTTGAAATTAAACACGCGGTAATTATTTAGCGCCTTTATTTTTTAATACACTTGCCAAGCGAAAATTCGCTTGGTAAAATTGGTTCCAGGTTTATAAAAAAAAATGGCGCACAATACGCACCATTATTGTTAATTTAGAGCTTATTTAATTACATTTATATTATATATAAATTATACATACGATTTAATTATATATAAACTATAAACCCAATTTTAATTATATATAAACTATACACCCAATGTAATTATGTATATATATATAAATCATTAGCAAAAGTAACAATTATACAAAATTAAACATAAAACTAATATAATAGCAATAATAATAATAAAGTTTAGCATAAATTATCACTAAAATATTGATGTATAAACAAACAAAAACTATATAATATAACCAAAGATGAACAAAAGTAGAAAAAAAGGGAAGTAGGTATTGCATGCAATATAATTGTACGTACTTTTAGGAATCTATTGTTATTATTGCTTTAAAGTTGGTCCTTATTTATAACTCAAGGGCCGCACTTACCCTCTCAAGTTAGGATTAGGAATCTCAAGGGCTCGTTTGTTTGAACATACCATGTATAGATTGAGGGTGATTAGATTAGTTTAGAATAGATGATAGATTTTGAGCATATGATAATTTGGCTATTTTTCCCTTCCATAATTTATTATTTTGTTTTATTTTATTTCTCTAGGCATATATCTATTACTATATTAAAAAAAGGCAAATCTGAGTCAGGGGCTGCAGTTATTTTAGAATTTTTACTCATAATACCCTTCCGTTTTTGGTCTCAGATTTTCGTGTAGAAGAAACCTGAGGGTATAATTGTCAGCTTGAGTAATTTACAGCGGTTCTCAGACCAATAATATATGTTGCCAACTTTGCCCTCTCTTACTATACACACCAACAAAACCATGGATTAAATTGTCTTTCAAAGCCAACCACTTACCCACGTTCTTCCAAGGAAACTGTAAAAGTAGATATGGATATTCTTCTCTCACCCAACTATTCAAATTTTTAACCCTCCCCTTTTCTGTCGAAAAAGAGAAAACCCGACATCCGAGGTATATCTAATGCTTTTTTAGTTTAATTAGTCTGAGATTAGTATTTTAATGATTTTAGTTTCATCTCTTTCTTATTTTTTAATTTGGACATGAGGAATCGAATCGTACATGTACTTCCCGACTCTGAAATTGCAGGTATCTTCTTTATAGTATGTAAAGTGTAAACTATGCTTGAGAAAAATCGAATCGTCCATGATCAAAGTTAACTTTGAATTCGAGTAATTTAGTTATTTTCTAGATCCGAGTAATTAATTATTTTGTTATTCGCTGATGTATAATGCTTTTGTTAAATGTTTAGTCTTATAATTCCTCTTTCAAGTGTGTTGTAATTCCTCTTTTTGACTTCTGTTATGAAGTTAGGTTGGTAATAGTTTATTATGTCAAACTTAGTTTATGATGTCAAACTCAAATTTTTTCCTTTCTCATTCAAAATCATTACAGAATGCAGGTTGGCTGTAGAGATTTGAAAAATGCAACTGTCATGCCAATAAGGTTACTTACTATTTTGAAATTTATATTCGGCCAATATTCTTATGTCACACATGATCATCTTATGATCTTAACAATCTGCATTTTTTTCAGAACAGATTGGAATTGCTAAAAGTAGAGGAACCCCATCCATGTGTATGATATCAATTGTTTTTCTTGCACCATAACACTATCCGACTTTTGTGCTTTGTTATCTTTATATACACGGTAAATTTATCCTATAATAGAATTACACCGACAAGTCAGTCTTATCGTTTTTTAGGTGTCATCGAAGTATTGATGCTAAAGTTATTATATGCCGGCCAGAATTTCAGGAGATCTCAACTCTCAAGCTGGGATGGTTTCAAGTTGTACTGTGAAAGAGTCATTCTGTCATTGTAACTTTTGGTGAATTTAATTTCTTCTATCCTACTAGGTTTACCATTTCTTCATGGTGTTATTGTGACTACCTGTGACACTTTAAAAGAAAAATAACAATGATTACCAATTAGAATTGATTCTGTTTAAATTTCCAGCCTTGATTAACAAGGCCTTAAGGCCTCATAGTTTTTAAGAAACCATGCCTATTTGTCCTGAGCAACTAACTGTGTGACACTTATGTGTTTTACTTTCGTTATCGAACATTATTTAATTTCCTGCAATCATGCCTATTTGGTTGTTGTTGAAGTTTGGCCTTGAAATATATAGAATTGAAGGTAGCTAGAATTGGATGTATATAAAATTCGTGGCAAATGATGAACCAAAAGTGTAGTATCTCTGCTCTTATTGTCATCTCCAATTCCCCATCAAATCTTATTCATGATTGTTGAATACAATTTATACAAGATATTTATCACTGGTGTCCAGTAGTTGTTGCATAGCTTTCATATTATGAAGACTTCAAAATTAAAGTTATTTTTTGTGAATTCTTTAGAGCTACTACTTTTTTGTGCAACATAGTCATGTGCAATCATCACTTTTATTATTAGATTGGCTATTTAAAATTTTCTTCTCCTTGCACTAGCTCTTTTGACATCTTTTCCTTTATTGCAGGTTGTTTTCCATGTAAGACTCGAGTTATCCACATGGTCAACCCAACAATCCTTTTTATTCAACAAAAAAAAACAATTCTTTTTATAGATTCATGACTTTTCTTTGCGTTTTTTTATAGATTTTTTATAAGACTGGCATTTTTCTTTTCCGTTTTTTACGTATCACTCACGTATCTTTCTAACTTTATAATATTTGATTTTTCATCAATATTGGATTTGTGCATGTAAAATGTTGTGATTATATAATTAATTGTTAGGTCGGTGTGAAAATCAATAATCATCGTCGGTGCGCCATGCATATCATTATCCCGCATTCCGAATACTTCTTTAGACCATACTATTTTTTATATTTCCACGTTTATGTATTTATTACTATACCTCCGCTACATATGACCAACATACTTAACCTCTTCACAAAAACAAATAATAAGTTTGCTGGGCGAAAAAAAAAACCTTCAGTTCTTTGCATTTTTCATTGTACTAAAACTATCCAGAGATATAGTTGAACAGTTTTTGAAACACGATTTCCTATATATTAATTTGGTTAATTAATTCACTGTGTATTCATGTCAAATAATGTCTGTTTTTTATACCAAAAATAAATAAATGACAGTCTCCTCAACTTTGTAATCTTACGTGTTCCTTGGCCTGCGTGAAATCAACGTCTTTCTCCAAATAAAGGTTAACTCACAAAAATTATCGTATTAGTAGAGCATAAATGTATATTTTATCCAACTAATTTGCAAGTTTACTATTACGCTATCATTTGCAAGTTTACTAAGGTGGTGTTTGCAAACTTTAAAAAAAATTATAATCAGCTTTTTATGTGAACAAATGATTTTTGGGTGTTTGCAAATCTAGCATTTTTACAAAATTTTTTTTAAGCTAAAAACCCCCTCACAATCTTGAAGCTGGTGTGAGGTTGCTTTTGGCTTAACTAAAAATTGTGAACTTCTACTTTTTCACTAGAGTATGCAAACACCACCTAATGCGTACCTTTGCACATACTTAATTATTAAATTTGGATATTTGACATGATTACCAACGTTTTCAGCGCTAGATTACACTTTGTTTTTTTCTAATTATATTTTGCATAAAAGTTGCCATTTGTTTCAAGATAGAATATTGTTAACTTGCTACATAAAATTCTCAAAGTAAAAGAACAATATGTTGAAGTAAAAAAATTAAGAAAACAACTTATATCTAATCATTTGAATTGATAATAACTCATTTTATTGATCTCAAAGACCATTAAATTCAAAATACTTTTATATCAAGAAATAAAGTTGCACGCGGTCACCGCGTGCGCCCGGTTGCTAGTTTCCTTTATGCATATACTTATAGGTCCACAACTAAAATCGGTTACTCTTACTTATTTTTTATTCAACTTGTAGAATAATTACTAATTTCCTCCAAACGAAAATAAATAAATAAATAGAAGAATTGTTACACTAACACCATTAGAAAGCAAAGTGATTTGATCCTCATAATACGAAATTAATTGTGTTTGGCTAATTCCTTAATTATTGAATAAAAGTTAAGTGGAACGCAATTCCTGCGATTCTTGAAGATAGAGTGTATGGAAATTGAGAGATATGCGAAGGTGATTTATTTTAGAAGAGAAATAGCGAGAACAATGAATAAAATGAGAAGTATATATTGCTTAGAGCGAAATCAGAGTACAAGTATTCATATCTAGCTTAAGTTGAGTTACAATGAGATACTTCCTATCATATTTATAGGACGCGCGTAGGGATTACAGCGGTGGGCCGGTGGCCATTTTTTCTTCATTTAATCAAGAGATTGGCGCTTATTATGGCTGCTTCGTGGTTGATGGCTGCTACAGGGCATTAATGTGGGTCGCCCGGGTAATAAGGGGTTCTAGCACTAATAAGTCAGACACGTTAGTTATAGTCTGTATGTCTTATCATCAAGTGGGTCATTTATCGGGTCAGCTGAGAAACCGGCATCCTTCGTCTGACGCGATCCTCCTCGCACTACAAAAGGTTGGTACTACAAAAAGCTTATAAGCTTGTTCACTATTGTTAGTATCATAAAAAAGGTACAAAAACAGAATATTGAAAATAAAATAATAATGTGTATTTCAAAACGTTAAAATAAAACATATTCTTTACACTAAAGAGAATCCGCGTGCGCCCGATTGCTAGTATATAATTAATCCTTATCAAACCTTGTATCGTAGGGATGGAGTTCCTGACACAAAGTATATGATTTACTAGGAGTTCGTTTGTTACCTCTTGATAATTTAAGTAAATTTGAATTGTTAAAATTAATTCAAAAGTGGTCGTTATTTTAATCACTTTCTAATCCAAGTTTAACGAACCTCAACAAACAACTGCTATTATATGGGAAATTCCCACATTAGGCCGGGCCTGCCCAATTATAAGGGCCAAGCCCATTAGGAATCAGCCCAACGCTCTTTTATATCGGGGATGGACCCCGATATAGTATCCAATATCGAGTATCACATTCGATATGGTACAATGCACGTGGAAGTCACGTGTGCGGTTCTCGCATACCGAGGTCTATATATATATATATATATTCAGGCTCTGCTAATCAAGGTAAGCTTCATTAATTATCCCACATTGTTCATACAAATATTGAATATCCATATTCGATATCGAGCCTTCACCCGATATCATACCCGACATATCATCTGATATTACATCCGACATCATATACGACATACCACTCAACATACACTTCTGATATACATATCCCCGATATACATGGCCGACATGGCCATATCCCCGATATCAGCCACAACCCCAACAAAGAAGACATTCGATATCTGCCCAAATTAGATATACCTTCATATTCGACATCCAGCCTAGCATCCAAGCGTTACTCTGTGGTGTTCCGGACCTAAGTCTACCTAGAACTAGCAATAGTTATAGGAGACCTAATTTGTAATAGATTTGTTAGCATATAGTTGTAAACCCGCACTTCGTTATTAATATGCGATCTATTGTTAAATTAGTGGCCTCTTCTGTGCGAACACCACGTTCCTAGACGAAGACGCTAGGATGCACCACGGTGTGACTCGTTAATGATCCGCGAGACCTACGATTGATAATGCGATCGCATGAAGTGCCCTATGGCAGGTTCCATTGCCCGAGCTCAGTATTGAACAACAACGCAACCGACCACCACCTCAGGCGCCATTGCCTCCGGAGCCTGTGCCCATGAACCCCACCGTCTTCTCTCCAGAGATTATGGAACAAATCAACGCTACGATACAAACAACTCTAAATGCCCCGTTAGATACACCATTGCCCCGCCTAATCAACCAGGGTGCCGGCAACTTACCTCCTCAACCTCAGAAGTCCAGGACGAGAGGCCCCAGAGGGGTCCAGAGCTCAAGAGCGTGAGGAGATGGCGGAGTCTAGGAGGGAACGCACGGTTTCTAAAGCTCACATTGAAGAGGCTGCCAACCCCAGGGTCGAGATGAGAGACATAGCAATGAGGATGGAACGTTTGAACCAGAAGAAGGAAGAGGTCAACTGCAAATTGGCATTGGTTAGCGAACACCAAAGGTTGACCCAGTTTAGTGAGAAAATCAAGGACGAAGTATTGGAAAAGGGGGATAAGATTCCTCCGCTCAAGACATATGATGGGAAGAGTGACCCCTGAGAACACTTGTACTATGTGGACGGTATCCTGAACCTGCACCGATTTACTGACAACGTGTATGCAAAGATATTAGCTATGACCTTGACTGGGGCCGCCCTCGACTAGTTCACAAGGATAGAGGTTGGTTCTATAGCCAGTTATCGACAGATGAGGCAAAGAAATGAGATCCAGTCCTCTAGTCATAAGAGGATGCGCACAAGCATGAACCACTTGAACTCAATTCAACAGAAGGAGAAGGAGAACCTTGAGGACTTGATGAAAAGGTTCAACGAGGAGTTACTCAAGGTGGACGAGCCGAAGGGCAAACAGGTGGCCCTCATTTTGTTCAACGCGACTTCCCATAAAAGGTTCGCGGCTGAGTTGATCGAGCTGAAGCCCCCTACCATTGATCAGATCAACGCGCTGGCATATTAAACTATTTATCAAGATAACATGATGGCTACCAAGAAAGCCCTCTATTATGCCGAGAACCACTCCAAAGGGAAAGAGGGTTGGAACAGAGAAAGGAACGGCCGTGACAGATCCCCAAAGAGGTACACTCCATTGAACCAAGACATTCCCACCGGTTTTGCAGTGGCACGGAGGAAGAAATGGCTGAATCAATCAAGGAAATTGAAAGAGACCCCGCAAACCAAACACTCAAAGAGATCTTGCGAATATAATCGCCAAAGGGGGCACGAAACAGAGGAATGCATAGATTTGAAGGATGAGATTGAAAGGCTCATCCGCGAAGGAAAGTTGGTCGAGTATATCCAAAATGTCAAGGATTAAGGAGATTGTAAGGAAAGATCCCTCTCCCACCAAAGAGATAAATAGAAAGCCATCGAGGCTCCGGGCATTCGTGGAAGCACAATCACCAACGTATCCTCTAGGGGGATAATCAACATGATAAGTGGCGGACCAACAGGGGCCGACTTCACCAATGGGAGAAAGAAGATTACCCGAGGGTTGCAGGAGGATAGGTACGTTGGTTTTACAACACTTGTAGACTTGGAGGAACTACCAGACGAAGTCATTACTTTTTCAAGGAGGGGCCTGATGGATCTATCGCCAGAGGCTATCCAAGCATGTAAACTCACCTTCCCTCTCGTAGTTAAGCTTGATGTTGCTAATTATGGGGTGCAAAAAGTCCTAATAGACAATGGGAGTTCCACCAATATTATATTCGCACATGCTTTGGAGAAGATGGCTTTGGGCCACAATGTGATAGAACAGATTTGCACCCCTTTGGTTGGATTTGGGGGAGGCGAAGTGATTCCATTAGGACATGTCAATTTTCCTACCTCTTTCAGGGAAGAACCATATAGAAGAACTGTCAACATCCAATAGAAGAACTGTCAACATCCAATATAAGATTATGGATCATCCTTTTGCGTACAATATCATCATTGAAAGGCCAACTTTGAATGCGATTCGGGCGGTGGTCTCCACGTACCATCAAAAAATGAAGTTCCCCACACCCGTTGGAATTGGTGAGATCATTGCTGATCATGCAGAAGGATGGCTTTGCTACATTACCTCTCTCACACTCCCTAGGATCAAGGAAGATGCAGCATCAATGGCTAATAGCAACGAAGGTCAGAAAATGGCAGAGTAGCGTCATTCCTTTGTTTATTTAAGTTTTGAATTCTCATTATGTCTGAACATTTTATGTTTTACCTAAATTGCCCCCCGTGGGCTGGCCTGTAAATAAAACAGGGAGAACTACGCCGGTCTGATTCCCTTGTCAACTGGATACGTAGGCGAACTGGGATTTACCTGGTTTTCGATCGTTATCTGTTATAAACCTCTATCTTGAATCGTTATATATGTATCTCTTCTATGATATCGTTGCTCTTGCAAAGACGAACATATCCTATGGGGTAACATAGAAATATACCTTAATGGGTAAAACATCTCATATCATACGGATAGACAAATCTGAGTATGCCCATCTCCCGAGCATGGAAATTATTATTATATTTTTCCATATATGGTTATCCGCTGATTGGCATGTACACGAATACGACCCTCCGTCAACAAGAGAAAGTGACTTCGATATCTTACGAGATACGGGGAAGAGTACCTATTAAGGTCGAATATCTCTTATCCTACGGGATAAGGCAGAAACATACCCTAATGAGAAAAATATCCCCTATCAATCGAGATAAGGAGGACGAAAGAAGAAGAAAATAGGTCCCCTATCCATTGAGATAAGGAGGACAAAAGAAAAGAAAAGAAAAATATCACCTATCCATCGAGATAAGGAGGACAAAAGAAAATAAAAAGATCCCCTATCCATCGAGATAAGGAGGACAATAGAAAAGAAAAAACATCCCCTATCCATCGAGATAAGGAGGACAAAAGAAAAGAAAAAGATTCCCTATCCATCGAGATAAGGAGGACGAAAGAAAAGAAAAAGATCCCCTATCCATCGAGATAAAGAGGACAAGAGAAAAGAAGATCGATGGCGAAGAAAGTTCTCGTCTATCAAGACGTCGAGTGCGAAACAAATGAGAAAACACGATGCTTCAAATTAAAAGGGGCAAACACAAAACCATAGACATACAAGCGATTGTTAGAAATTACAAAAGCAGGATTACTGCTGAGGAAATTATTATCAAGAAGACAAGACAATAACTACAGACACATACTTTAGAGAGGGTACTTAGGGGCACCCTTGGTATGAATCAGAACTAAGCTTTTATGTTTTAAAATATCGGCATAATCATCTGGCCCTGAGTCTGCACTGTCATCATCGGACTCAGGATCTTCTGGAATTTCTCTGTCCGGACCGAATAACGGATCAAGCGACTCAGCATCAAAACCTTCTCTAAAGCCATTTTGCAGCTTAGCTTGACCGATGATGGCATCTTTGGCCTCCTCTCGATTCTACAAACCCCTTTCCATGCATATGTCCTTATAGGTCTTACTCAAGAGGAAACCCTTCGTGATGCTCAACTTCTGCTCTCGAGTGGGTGCCTAAGGGGACAATATGGGATACCGTTAATAAAATCCAATAAATAAAACATCGAGGATACAAGCAAAAGAGACGTTACCCCATAGCATACATCCCTCTGGGCCCGTGCAAGCTCTACCCTAACGCGATGAAGTTCTACCTCCACGGCTTCTCTATTCTCCTTCTTAGAAAGAGCAACGTCGTTAGCTTGACTCAGGGTGGCCGTTAATCTCGTGTTATCGCCAAGGAGGGCCTCGACGTTACTTCACAAGTACACTCAAGGCTTCATCATGTTCAACTGCAACCTTAGCCCTGCAACAGGGTCATAATTGCACATCGCCTCTAGATCGGTGATCGTTCGTGCGATGGTCTCTGCCTTATTCAGGTCGCTATCGCTAGCAACCATCAAGACATTAGAAACAAATTCGTCGACCTGTTCAAGATAAATATTGATAAATAACCATACTCGATATGAATCTCTCGTGGAATACATTCCACATAAATTAAAACAAGCTACAAACCTACCGCTTGGAAAATCGCACTCCCTCCCTCTGTAGTAGAAATTCCAGCTGGATCAGTAGTCGTTCTAGAGGACTCAACCCGTCTCCTATTTGCTTGTGTTGGGGTTCTTTTCGGGGCTTCCGGTGCTGGATTCCTTCTTGAACTCGCTCCGGCTCCACCCTGCGGGAGCATTTAATTCCCGAGGAGATCACCAACCCCGCCTTGTGTACTCGATTCACCTTGAGACACACCAGTCGTCCTCGTCCTCGCGTGATAACCTTCCCGTCGGCGAGTCTTATGAACAACGGGCAAGGCGGGTTTAGCGATGTGGGCCCGTCTCTACATCGGTTGTCGTTGATGCAATAACATCCAGCCTATGACTCATCACAAGTTGACCTGCAATCAGCATAAGTTTAAATGACTATCAATGACAGAGCATACTAAGCATATGACTCAACATGCAAAGACGACATACTGAGGCTATATGGAACGTTATAGGCCCTTGGTGACAAGCCACCAGCACAAAGTACTTCTTCTTGCACAAGGGTAGGATGATCATATTTGCGCTCCATCAGGAGGTCAAGAAAGCCAGCAGCCCTCGCGCCCATATAACCGGGTTGTCGGTACTTCTCCATCTTTGACCATTTCTCAGCGAGACCCTTAAATTCTCCAACGATCTTCTCCTGGACGTAGAAGTACTCGCTCTTGTTTCCGAAGCCATAGCTACTTTGGTTAAATTGCAAATAATTTGCCCAACACGAGACCTCACAAAGAAAAAACTTCTATCTTCGGCTTTCTTATTCATAATAACCGAGAAAAAATACCAGAACTCATTAATGCGGGACGGTGCCCCCAAGGCTTTTATCACCAAAAAGAACGCCACGATAACACCAAAAGAATTTGGGAAGAGCTGCCCCAAACAGACCCCGATGCTCTTTAGAATGGCAACGATCGAAGGGTCGATAGGGAAATGCAGTGCGTTGACGAAATGCTTTGCATTCACCGTAATCCAACCCTTAGGGGGTTTATGTATCTGCTCACTAGGATCGGGAAATATGATCCCATACCCATCAATGTGGTACTCAGAACGATAATAATCTGGATAATGAGGGACATGAGACACCATCGCTTCATATTTGATAGCGGTCTTGTACTTTTTCACCTCCAGCACGTCGACCAGACTGAACTCATTCTCTTTCTCATCCTCAGTCTCGCTCTCCTCCTCATCCCCGTCCTCGGCATCATCCCAGTCATCTTTATCCTCGGGGGCATTGCCTGTATAATCATCTACCAATGTATCCAGCTCCAACAACTCAGTAGAGAGGGCATGAGAATAGTGTTGCGAACCTTCATCACTCCCATGCTCGATACCAGGGATAAAGCTAGCGTCGTTTTGGGACACGTTCACGTCTCTTACTCCCGACATTGCCGTCTCACATACTATTTAGCTCAACTACGAGTGAAAGACCTTCGAGGCTCGACGAACGCAGATCACCAAAATCTAAAAAACTAAACTCAAAGGTTAGACATATATAATCAAATTGAGTAAACGATCATCGAATATATTAGAGAATACATATAAATATCCAAAAGAAAGCTATATCGAAGGCTATGTCGAAAGCTATATCGGAAGCCTATATTAAGAGCTATATCGAAAGTTGTATCAAAAGCATACATTAAAGCTATATCGGAAGCCTATAGTAAGAGCTATATCGAAAGCTATATCGAAAGCATACATTGAAGCTAGATTGAAAGCCTATATCGAGGACTATATCGAAAGCTATATCGAACATCCTCGACATACCTTTGCCGAAAGAAGTACGAGCTCGCTAAAAGACAAATGGTTTTTCTCTCTCCTCTCAACACCTATTTATAGACACCGGGCCTTTCGACTCCGCATTTATGGCCAAGGATATCGAAATCAAGATTCGACGTCAGAACCTCCATGTCGAAGAAATTCGATATAAATATTAGTTTTGAAATAATTTCAAATTATTATTCGGTCATACAACTCGATGCGCATATGCCATTAGCTCATAATTCAAATGCACACCTCGGTGCTACGATAATTATATTGCGGGTCCACCATTGCTTTAAATAAAATTCACGTATCCGAGCTCCATCATTTGAACTGGGGGGACAAGATGTACTAGTAATTCAAGTTTAATTTAGTTGACGAGTTATTATTCACAAACAATAACTCCCAAACTAGGGGGACTACATGATATGGGTAATTCCCGCATTGGGTCAGCCCTGCCCAATTATATGGGCCAAGCCCATTGGAATCAGCCCAACGCTCTTTTATATCGGGGATGGACCCCGATATAGCCTTTGATATCGAGTATCACATTCGATATGGTACAACACACGCGAAAGTCACGTGTGCGGACCCTGCATACCGCGATCTATATATTTCCGGGCTCCGCTAATCAAGGTAAGCTTCATTAATTATCCGACACTGTTCATACGTATATCGAATAGCCATATTCAATATCGAGCCTTTACCCGATATCATACCTGACATATCATCTGATATTACACCCGACATCATATCCAACATAACACTCGACATACACTTTTGAGATACACTTCCGATATACATATCCTCGATATAGATACCCGACATGGCGATATCCCCAATATCAGCCACAACCCCGATATAAAAGAAATTCGATATCTGTCCAAATTCGATATGCCTTTATATTCGACATCCAGCCTAGCATCCAAGCGTTACTCTTAGGTGTTCCGGACCTAAGTCTACCTAAAACTAGCAATAGTGATAAGAGACCTAATTTGTAATAGATTTTTTTAGCATATTGTTCTAAACCCGCTCTTCGTTATTAGTATCTATTGTCAAATCATGTTAATTGTAGGAAAACACATGTTATGCAAGTACACGTGTTAAGGGCTCCTCCAATCGTGACACAAAAATGTATTCTCTAATCGCAATTCTATATATATAAATTTAAGTACAAAATTAAACTAAATGTACCATACAAAATATTTCTACCACATATATATATGGTAGAATTATAAAGAGGTAATGTATTTTATGTTATTTTTACTTTTTGCCCTCTAACTTTTTGAGTCGTAATTTCAGACTATAACTCTCAATAATTCAACTAAAAATGCCCTCTTTGAGCCCGTTCGGGCTTTTTTGCACATGTGTCATCCATGTCAACAAGTCGCGTTGCTGGTGTGGCAAAATCTTCACGCTACGTGGGATGTTAAAATGCCCTGTAACTTTGGCTATTTTTATTTTGTACATTTATTTTAAAATATTTAATAAGCTAAAAATTAATAATAATAATAATAGTAGTAGTACTTTAAACAACAACAAAAACAATAAAAGTTTGTATATTTTTTCTTAATTCAAAAATATATTTAATTTTATTATACTAGCAACCAAGCACACGTGGTGACCGCGTGCAAGTTTTTTTCTTGATTTAAAGAGTATTTTTACTTTAGCGGGTTTTGAGGACAATAAAATGAGTTGATATCAATTCAAACTATTAGATTGTAACAACATAGCACCTTGCGTAACGAATCACTTTTAACTCCTTATTCTGACCGACTTCTTATATTGTGGCTTCGTCCAATTTTAGTCCCTGCAAATTGTACTCCATCCTTTTTTCGTCATCCCGTCAGTTTTTGGCCTGGAAATTACATGTGTTGTCACGTGCCGCAACAATTAGGCGTTTTCATCCCACACATGCCCATTCGCTTGTGGGACTGGCGGTGAAACACTAATTTTTTTGTTCTTACGTTATTTTGATTAGCCAAAATCACTATGTTATCTTTAACTAACAAAATCTCCCTATGATCGATGTACGTAATTTCATTATTTGGATTAAAGCTATTTTTGAATGATAAAGTTTTAAAAAAAGAAGGAAAAATGATATTTGTTAATGATAACATAATAAAAAAGAAAATCAGTCAGAAGAAAATAAATTCATACTCAGCAAATGACATTCTCAAGTTTAAAGATGCTTAAAAGAAATAGGTAATTTATCAAAACGAAAAAGAAATAGTTATAACCCACGTTACTTTTTATTATAAAATTGAGAATTTAATTGGAAATAATAAGAAAATTTGGAAGTTTTGTTACACCATGGACCGAAACTCCCCATCCCCTTCCTAACAACTTCCCACTTCCTAAACTAAAGCAATTTCGAGAACTGATTTAAATATAAAACCCCATTTTCCCAACTTGAAAATCACAATAATTGATTACATGTTTCATTTTTGGTCTCTACGGAATTATCAGTTTCATTTTGTTGTAGGTAAAATACGTTTCTTAAAATTAATATTATCCATTTTGTATGGCTCCATGTTGGATTTTCGTGTGACTCCAGGTATGTGTTTCTTAATTAAGTTTAGGAAAAAAAGCAGATCACCCCCTTAGCTTTCGGCCGTTTTGCATTTTGCACCCCCTAGCTTTGATTTTTAGCCATTTGCCCACGGGAATATTCCATCAAAAAATGAATATTCCGTTAAATTTTGACACTTTGCCCCCCCAACTTTCGACATTTTCAACGGAATATTCGTTTTTTAACAGAATATTAGTTTTTTTTAATGGTCATGCTACGTCGGGGGGTAATGTTTGACGGAATACAAAGCTGGGGGGGCAAAGTGCTAAAAATCAAAGCTAGGGGGCAAAATGCAAAACGGCCGAAAGCTAAGGGGGTGATCTGCTTTTTTCCCTTAAGTTTAATTTGTCACGTTATAAAAGAATTTTATGAAGATTTTCAACCATGTCTCAATATTTTATTTTATTTTTTGCCTTTTTTTCGACGACATGTATTTTTGGATTGTTTTCTTTGGTACTTCTTAATACTGCAGTGAAATACCAAGCTCGTGGAATTGTTGTTGATAATAATGTTTCGGAGTAGGTGCAATTTCAAAGTGGAGACAGAACTTTGAGGTATTTCTGCTTTGACTCATTTAAGGTAGTTATATATTTTTCCTATATGGGACTCTTACATTCGTAGATTGAAACGGAAATCGTTGTACTTATTGTATTCTTACAATTTCATATTCAAATGCTTTGTCTTATATGCAAAAATCACCAGTTTTATTTTCTTAAGAAACACCTCTATGTTAATATTTAATCAGCAAAACACTCCACCCATACAGATGATGTTGGTATAATAATTAGGTTACACAAAAAAATTCTTTATAGGATTTGGAGAAATCCTAAACCAAAACAAAAATGAATTTGGTTCCCTTAAAAGAACCAATAAAGCTGCAAGGGATAATCATGAAGAAAATGAAGAACCCAGACGTAATAAAAGGGCTAAAATATCTAAAATCTTTGGTCCTGATTTTCTAACATACATGTTAGAGAACGAACTAAGGACGTTAAGTGAAGCATTGTCCTCACCAGAAGATCCCTTCTCGAAAGAAACTATCAATGATGAAATAGAGTCTATTTTGCACAACCACACGTGTGAGCTGGTTGATCTCCTAGCAGGTAGCATACATTTGGGCTGCAAATGGATATTGAAGAGAACGTATAAAGCGGATAGATCTATTGATAAATAAAAGGCTAGATTGGTAGCTAAAGGATTTAGACAGAAAGAAGGCCTTGATTGTTTTTTATACCTATTCACTTGTGACTAAGATCACATCTATTAGAGTGCTCATTGCTATTGCTACATTTAAAGATATTGAAATACATCAAATGGATGTCAAGACAACATTTCTAAAAGGTGAATTAGATGAAGAAATCTATATAGAACAACCCGAAGGGTTTGCTTCTCCTGGAAAGGAGAAAAATGTGTATAGATTCATTAAGTCATTGTATGGGCTTAAGCAAGCACCTAAACAATGGCACGAAAAATTTGACAGAACGATCTTGTCAAATAGTTTCAGAATTAATGAGTGGGATAAATGCGTATACGTGAAAGGCGCATCTAATGATTACGCAATCGTCTGTCTATATATCGACGATATGCTATTCATGGGAAGTAATCATGATGCAACCATGCATACTAAGAAAATATTGACCAAACATTTTGACATGAAAGACTTAGGGGTCGCTGATATCATATTAGGGATTAAGATCACTAAGACATCAAATGGGATCGTGTTGTCCCAATCTCATTATACTAAGAAAATACTCAAGAATTACAATGCATATGACGGTCCTCTAGCTAAGACACCAGCAGACTTGAGTTTACGCTAAGGAAAAAAATCATGCGAACATGTCTCTTAAATAGAATATGCCAAGATAATAGGTTGTCTCAGGTATATCATGAACTGCACTCGTCCGGATATTTTTTACTCAGTCGATAAACTTAGTAGATTTGCAAGTAATCCAAACAAAGATCACTGGAAGGCGTTAGTTAGAATACTTACATATTTAAAATACACCTTAGATTATAAATTACATTACAGTAGATATTCAGCTATATTAGAAGGATACAATGATGGTAAATGGATATCAGATACTAAGGACACTAAGTCCACTAGTGGTTATGTCTTTACCATTAGAGGTGGAGTTGTATCATGGAAATCCTCAAAACCAACATGTATAGCTCGTTCCACGATGGAACCTGAGTTTATTGCTTTGGATAAAGTTGGCGAAGAAGCATAATGGCTTCGTCAATTTCTTGAGGACATTCCTTATTGAAACAAGCCAATGCCTGCAATTATGATACATTGCAACAGCCAATCGACAATTGGCAGAGCACGAAGTGGCATGTATAATGGTAAGTCTAGATATGTTCGTCGTAGACATAATACTATAAGGCAGTTGATCTCTAATGGTGTCATTTCCATTGTTTATGTAAAATCAAAAGAAAATTTATCGGATTCGTTGACTAAAGGCCTGCTAAGAGATCAAACATACTGTTTCGAGGGGAATGGATTTAAGCCCCCAACTTTAAAGAATTTTTATGATGGAACCCAACTATGTTTTTTGGAGATCCCAAGATCTTGATTCAATGGGACGACAAAATTGTAAGGATTGAGAAATAGCACTTTGGAGCTAACTCTGACTCATTCTCGCGTACGATAAATGTGTTTCATGTACGATAAGATTAAGTTTAACTTTAAATAATTCCTAAGCTTAATAAGTAGAGTATGAAAGGATTCCCTTTGAAGGAGATTGCATGTGTAAGTGTGAAGTTTGACTGCTTCATAAGAAACACTTATGAACCTAAGAATTCTCCAGGGTCAAAACGGAGACAACAATGAGAATCAAGAAATATTAGGGGAGTTACTGTGTAGATACAGTTGTCTTGTTTTACAGCAACAGCTGAACGGTTCAAGACATCACGTTCATTAATCTGCTAAGTAAATTCGATGTATTCCACTAAGGAAGGTTCAAAGCCACAAGCTACCTTTCTTGATGCAGTAAGCTTTCTGCCTGAACTCTTTCGAATGTACACATTGATTTTTCATTCATGTGAGGGATTGTTTGAAAATTTTGTCTTGTACCTATATTTGATAATTTATTTTAATGAGTTTTGCTTTATAAATTGGGATTTCATTAGCTTAATGAAATCTTTGTTTTGTGTGATGAATCTAGTATATTTAATTGTTCAAAATTAATTTGTGATGAATAAGAAATTAAATGATAAAGTAAGCTAGCTAAAATAAGTAATCTTGATGGAAGAAATTGAAATGGGTGGGAAGGGGAAAAGTCAAAATCTCACATGAAAGTTTGAGCTAAATTAGTACACCTTATTTGTTGTGTTTTTTGCTTGAGGGTCACGGGATGTGGGCCTGGGCTTGGGCTTCAGATTAGGCTTGAATTTCTTTACAATATTAATATTTTTGGACAAAGTTTAATTAAGTAATTATTTAATTATCTGAAAATTAATAAGCAACAAATTAAATAATTAATTAAACGTGATTATGTGTCAGAATTTGGTCGAATCAGTGTGTCCACTGGCTGAAAAATAGGAGGGAACAATCAGTCAGCGAATAGTCATCTACACATTCCGTTAGCAAAACACATGTCACCTTTCATCCGAATGGGTGCACAGTTAGCCGAAATGGTGCAAAATCTGGCGGGAAAGTTATGACGCGGAAAGAACGTGTCTGTCCAGTCACCCCCTAGGCCAACATTTGAAATCTATAAATAGACCCCCCCCCCCCCCCCACCCCTAGGCCAACATTTGAAATCTATAAATAGACCCCCCCCACCCCCCCACCCCCCACTTCTTCATTTTTCTTTCAATTTATTACATTCTTTTTAAGAAGACATCCATTGCATATTGGGAAGCAATTGTCGATCAAACAGCAAGCACCGAGCGGGGCAAATGTCGTTTTAAAGAGAATGAGTTCAACTCTTGCCTCGACTTTAAAATTCTGGTTTATTTTTCTGATTTACACCGATTACGCTCAACAAGACTCCAGCTCCGCCTCGAGGGCCACTTTACCAGCAACCACATCTTTCTCTAAAGCTTACGTTCTTGAATACCATGCCATATCGGTATCGCCTGCTTTCTAAAAATATCGTATTGCGTATCCGTATCGTGTTGTACCCGTATCGTCGTATCCATACTTATGCAACATAGGTTGTATTCTATATAGTATGTATACTAATTGCAAATTGCGAATATTCAGGGATATGTCTGTATCTATCATACGCTTAGATTGACGATTACTTTGTAACTGTATATAGGCTTTGTATTCTATATAATGAGAGAGCAATGGAATGATAACTAATATTTTAGAGCGAAGTCTCTCTTTGACAGCTACTCCATTCTCGTCGTCCAAATGACCCATGTCATGCGCGTAACTGTTCAAGAAATTGAAGTCAAGTCCTTCCGCCAAGTGAACCAAGTTTCGAAACAATCCCGACATGTATTGAAACATTGAAGCAGAGCCTCTTAGCTTGCCTCCTAAGCGAATGACAATAGCCTTACTGAATTCCTCCAATTGAGTAGTATGCTTCGCGTACAACACCTCCATCGTTCCCTATGTTGGACAAGAGACTCCTCCATCGACCTTTGTCCTTCTTCTGGCTTTGTGCGTTCAGAGATCATAAGTCTCTCCAACTCCACCAATTTAGCCTCGGCAGCTTCAAGCTCGGAGCCTAGGAACTAGGGGTGGCAATATGGACCTGGTTCTGTAGATCAACCAGATTTGGTCCAGATTTACAGAACCAGATCCATATAAGGTTGAGAAAAATCACAACTCAACCTGGTTGAGTTGGGATCCATTTTGGTTGAGATCTATTTCAACCAAAAGCAGATTAAATTCCAACTCAAATATCAACCTTGCCAGATTGAAGCCCAATTTATCTGAAAATAGCCCAGTTCGCTGCTAATAAAAAACAAAGCACCCCGCTCGCTGGAAGGAATCGAACTCGCGACCTCAAAAACTTGTATCCTCAGCACTTCCGTTGGGACAACACGACTTATAATAATAATTCTTCAAAACTTTATTATTACTCCGTCTTATTAGCTTTTTGGAAAAAAGAAAAAAGAAAGCTCCATTAAGCTCCATTAAACTTTATTCTTTTATTCCACCATATAATTGAGATGAAAGCTCCATTAAGCTTGTTTAGATTGGAATTTGAGGTCATTGAAGGATTAATTTTCTGTTGGATTCTCATGTGGAAAAAACAAGTATTTTTTTTTCTTTTTTTTCTTGTTGAATCTAATTTTAGTTTACTTATTTTTCTCTTAATTTCTCTAGATCTTATATTCGTAGACCCATAATAATCATACACCACACAAAGGCATGAATTTTGTTATCTTACACATTTAGGTTCTTTGTTTGGTATTATCGAATTGTTCACAAACAATACCTAAATTATTAAAAGCATTGTTAAACAGTAGTTGCAAGTTGCAACATATTCTGATTGAGAAATTACGTTGTTTATGATTGTGGTTAGTTGTCTTAACAAAGTCATTATTTGCATTAATAAATGCTAACCAATAGCAGCCTCACATCTTGAGAAAGCAAAAACAAGTAAATATATATATATATATATATATATATATTCATGGTTTGGAATTGCGCATATATGGAACAAAGTGTTTTAAGTCATCATAAACACGACAGTATAGCAAACTAGCCCAACACGTATATAACGTCAATTGCATTTTGGAACATATTTAGGAGGTAATTTCCTATTTATCTTGCTAGTACTGGTGGAGACTTGGTCATGAGACTGGAGTCAGTTGCATCACTAGAGGTTTTTTTTCATTTTTTTTGTGAATTTTGGGGTTAAAACAGATTTTATAGAATTTTAGGGGTATTTGTACAATTTTTAAAATTTTAGGGGTTATTTGAGCAATTTATAAAAATATTTGAGGTTCTCGAGATTTTTTATATATTTTTCGCCTTTTTTAAACTTGGAGGTTTTTTTAAAAAAAATTGTGAATTTTGGGGTTATTTTAGGGGTATTTGAGCAATTTATAAAAATATTTGAGGTTCTCGGGATTTTTTATATATTTTTTCTTTTTTTTAGACTTGGAGGTTTTTTTTAATTTTTTTGTGAATTTTGGGGTTAAAACGAATTTTGTAGAATTTTAGGGGTTATTTGAGCAATTTATACAAATATTTGAGGTTCTCGAGATTTTTTATGTATTTTTTCGCTTTTTTGGACTTGGAGATATTTTTTTTATTTTTTGTGAATTTTGGGGTTAAAAAGAATTTTATGAGTTTTAGGGGTTATTTGAGCAATTTATAAAAATATTTGAGGTTCTCGGGATTTTTTATATTTTTTTTTGTTTTTTTAATGGATTTTAAGGGTATTACGGATTTTATTATTTTATAGAATTTTAGGAGTATTTATGCATTTTAAAACTTGAGGTTGAAATTGGGTTGATAATTTCAACCTAAGAAGTTCATCTTGGATTGAGAAAAAGTTGAGGTTGATTGAGATTGAGTTGAGGTTGATATAGGGTCCATTTATGTGGATCTAATATCAACTCAACCTTATCTCAACTTCAACCCATTGGATTTCAACTAGATTCAACTAATTGATCCATTTGCCACCCTTACTAGGAATCCTTAAATACCAGTCAAGTCCTCCTCCAACCGAGTAGCCGTGTTCGCATGCAGCTCCTCCATTTTTTTATTTTTCTTTCATAACAGTCCTTTATTAACGTTTTCCTTCTGCAAAGGACGTACAGAGGCTGCCAGCCTCTTCGACTCCGCCAATTTAGCCTCGGCAGCTTAAATCTCGGCCCAGAGGACTCTTTAAGAGCAGCCAAATCCTTCTCTAAAGCTATGTTATATTCTTTAACAACAACCAAATAAAACATTCATCCATGTCTTACAGTTAATAACTCTTAAAACAAAAATTAGAAAATAATAACAAAAGGCATTAACGTCAGAATTCATTAAAGCAAGAGCGTATGGCTATTATTAAAAGTTAATGGTCATGTCTTCTGTTCAACAAATTCATTATTATCATACTACATTACCAGGACGATACTACTACATTACCAATGTACAATTTTTTGTAAAAAAAAATGAATCTTGAAAGAAATTGTAAATGAGCCTGCTTACGACTTTATAGTTTATATTGTAATTTTCAAACATATATTTCAGGATCTACAGTTCAGCGGAGCTGAATAATTGCAATCCAATGAATAAAAAACATATGTTGCTTTCTTCCAATGTACCACCATCCCATCCGCAGAGCAGATACATGAAATTTATACATCGAGACATAATCTTGAGACTTGAGCATAGGGACTCTATCATCCGTGAAAAAGGGCAGGAAGCTTCTAAATGGTGAAAAGCGTCTCATCGAGTGCAATGGAAGATTTTTTTTCAGAAATCTTCAAATGGTGGTGAATATTAGGGAAGGAGATACAATCGAATCTCCTTCCTAGTTTATCCTAGATTGTTTCCTATCTTAGAATATTGTGTATATCTTTTTATGTATCTCTCTAGATTAGAAGACTAGTATATATACTCTTGTACTCTTGTATTATTACTCAAGCAATGAAATATCAATCTTAAATATTTCTCACATGGTATCACGATAAGCCAAAATATCTAACGATCTTTCTTGCTTCGATCCGCCTAAACCCTAGCCGCCGCCGCCAATATGTCGGAAGATTCATCCGCCTCCGATGGCAACAACTTGCCACCGAACCCTAACACACCACCGCCCACCGCCCTCACGGCACCAGCCCTCACGGCACCAACCACCCTCGTTCACGTGACTCATCACAGTCATTTTCCCCTCAAACTTACCACGTCCAATTATCTGTCATGGCGTCTTCAGGTTGTGTCCCAATGCAATGGACTCAATCTCCTTGGCTACTTGCAAGGCACGTACAAGCGTCCTGACCCTTCGGACCATGCGGCGTCGGTCCTATGGTTCCAACAAGACTCTCTCCTTGTCGGAGCTCTTGTTGGTTCCATTCATGATGATGTGCTTCCGCTTGTTCACTCTGCCACCACCTCTTCCGAATTGTGGGTGGCCCTAATGTATAGCTTTGCTCGCCCTGACCGTACTCGAGTCATGGCTTTGAAAGATGCACTTAACAACGCATCTATTGGTAATCGTTCTGTCACAGCATACATGACGGAGATCAAATCAAAGGTCGATGAGATCGCAATGATCGACCGTCCCCTCCGTGCTGACGACGTCACACTTTACGTCCTCAATGGACTCGGACCCGCCTATCGTGACATTGCCACATCCGTGCGCCTCCGTGAGAACCCACTCACTTTTGCAGAACTACACAGTGCCCTGGTGTCTCACGAAGCCTACCTCCACCGCCTTGACTCTGCCACCTCCTCACTCGTGGTCACGGCAAACAGTGCTCAGGCGTCTCCCAGTCACGGCTCCACCGCTAGCAGCCACAACCGCCACTCCAACCGCAGTCGTAACAGCTCTCGTGGCCGCTCCTTCAGGGGTCGAGGTCGAGGTAACCCTAACTCCACCTCTACTACTTCAAACTCACCGTTTGGCAATGTTCAATGTCAGATTTGTGGACGTATGGGGCACTCTGCCCTTCGGTGCTACAACCTCCCCTCTGTTGCGGCCACGGCCAACACCGCCCGCACCCCCCCGTCTCACCCGAACCGCCAAGGTGATGACTCTTGGCTTGACTCTGGTGCTTCTCACACACTCACCAATGATCTTAACAACCTCACCTTCCACTCCGAGTATGATGGTACTGATGAGGTTCAGATCGCTGATGGTCATGGTATGGAAATTACACATATTGGCACATCTAATTTACAATTTCCATCTCGCACGTTTTATCTCTCGCATGTCTTACGTGTACCGTCCTCACAACATAATTTACTATCGGTTCATCAGTTCACTCGTGACAACTTTGTCTCTATGGAGTTTTTTCCTGACCATTTTATTGTTAAGGACCGAGTTACGGGGGAGCACCTGGCGAAAGGCGAGTGTAGGAGTGGAGTCTATCATATTCGGCCGCCTTCATTCTACATGAAGTCGGTTGCCCGCCTTGCTACCTTGGGAGTTCGCGCCTCACCGCGCATGTGGCACTCTCGTCTTGGTCATCCCGCCACCAAGACGAGCCTATCTTTAATTTCTGCATTTAAATTACCATTGAACACTAATTCCTCTGCGAAGGACTTGTTTTGTGATTCATGTCATGTTGCTAAGGCTCATCGTTTGCCTTTTGAGACTACTAGTTTTCATGCTTTACATCCTTTACATTATGTTTACTCGGACGTGTGGGGGCCTACTGACACCTCCATTGATGGTTTTCGCTACTACGTGCTTTTTGTGGACTTGTTTAGTCGATATGTGTGGTTCTTTCCATTGGTTACTAAGTCCCAAGTCTTTGACGTTTTTGTGCACTTTACACCGCTTGTGGAAAAGCAATTTTCTTGCCAACTTAAAATTTTTTACAGTGACAATGGTGGAGAGTTTGTTGCCCTCAAAAGTTTTTTTGCAAAATGTGGTATTAATTGGTTAACGACTGCCCCTCACACTCCCCAACAAAATGGTATTTCTGAACGACGTCACCGCCATATTGTTGAAACAGGCCGTGCTCTCTTACATCATGCCCACCTACCACCTATGTTTTGGTCTTTTGCCTTACAAACTGCAGTCTACTTAATCAATCGCATGCCATGCTCCGCCATTGCCAATGTCACACCATTTCAAAAACTGTTTACCACGACCCCTAATTACCACAAATTACGTGTCTTTGGGTGTCTTTGCTACCCTTGGTTACGTCCCTATGTACCCGGGAAATTATCCTTTCCCTCTAAGCCTTGTATCTTTTTAGGGTACTCTTCGTCTCAAAGTGCCTACAAGTGTTGGGATCCGTCTTCACGGAAACTATATATCTCTAGACATCTCCGATTTTGTGAAAACCAATTCCTTTCGGTCGAACCCGCTCCACCCGCGGCTCCCGCCCTGCCACCATCTATCTGACCCGCGGTCGCGCCCCATGGGCCGCCGGTCCGATCCATCGCCCGACCCGTGGCCCCGTCTGTCCGACCCGCGGATCCGCCTCATGATCCGCCGGTCCGGCCCATTACCACACCCGTGGTCCCGTCTACCCGACCCGCGGCCCATCTCCATGGGTCGCCGGTCCGGTCCACTTCCACTCACGTGGACACGTCTGCTCGACCCGCGGCCCCACCCAGCGGTCCGCCGGTCCAGCCCAACGCCACGTCTGTGGCCCCGTCCGTCCAACCCTCAGCCCAACCCAGCGGTCCGCCGGTTCGACCCGAACCCACATCCGCGGCCACTACCCGCTCCGCCCCTTCAGCCCTAATACCACTTCATGCAACTACCGCCCCTTCCCCCCCGTGCAACGATCATCCTATGGTCACACGGGCAAAGAACAACATATTCAAACCTAAAGTCATCAACACGGCCACCAAACATCCAATTCCCCTCTCCATTGAACCGACCTCAGTCTCTGCCGCCCTGAAGGACTCTCATTGGCGTGATGCGATGACTATTGAGATCAACGCCCTCCTTCATCATGGGACGTGGGATCTCGTTCCATCTCATCACGCCGCCAATGTCGTTGGGTGCAAGTGGGTGTTTCGTGTGAAACGCAATCCAGATGGGTCCATTGCCAAGTACAAAGCTCGCCTCGTTGCTAAGGGTTTCCACCAACGTCCTGGTCTTGACTACGTCTAGTGCTTTCTCTCGCGGTCATGCACTCTTGGTCCATTCGTCAGTTGGATGTTAGCAATGCATTCTTACATGGCCAGCTCAGTGAGGTTGTCTTTATGGAGCAACCGCCCGGTTTCGTTGATCCTTCGCATCCCTCGCACGTTTGTCGCTTGCACAAGTCTATTTATGGGCTGAAGCAAGCTCCTCGTGCATGGTTTCATGCCCTTCGCGATGCTCTTGTTGGTCTCGGTTTTACTCAGTCCCGTTCGGACTCCTCCTTGTTCACCTACCGCCGGGACACCACGGCCTTGTTCTTATTGGTTTATGTTGATGATATCATCTTCACGGGTACGGATCCTCGACTCATCTCCACGTTCATTACTAAGTTACAGTCCTCGTTAGCAGTCAAAGATCTTGGCTCGCTGTCTTACTTTCTTGGTATTGAGGCTATTCCGTGCAAAGAGGGGCTCCTTTTGTCACAACATAAGTACATTCACGACATACTCAGCCGTCACCACATGGCTGGCGCCAAAACTGTCTCCACCCCCATGGCCTCTACTGTCGCGGGTTCGCTCCTTGAGTCGTCACCTGATTGTGATGCCACTGTTTATCGTCAAGCTATTGGTGAACTTCAGTACTTGTCCTTGACACGCCCTGATATCGCCTTCGCTGTGAACCGACTTGCTCAATTTGTCTCTTCACCGACCGAGTTACAATGGGCGGGGGTTAAGAGGATTCTTCGCTACCTAAAAGGGACCATCACTCACGGTCTCCTCCTTCGCCGTGATTCTCCTCTCACATTACGTGGTTACTCGGATGCTGATTGGGCGGGCAACCCCAAGGACCGTTCCTCTACCACGGCCTTTCTCATATTTCTTGGTAACAACCCGGTCTCTTGGAGTTCACGCAAGCAACGGGCCGTTGCCCGCTCCTCCACCGAGGCCGAGTACCGAGCCTTGGCTACCACCACTTCCGAGGTTCGTTGGATCCAAAACCTTCTTGTGGAGCTTCGAATCACACTACCCTCGGTTCCTACCATTTTTTGCGACAATATTGGTGCAACTCACTTGTCCCTTCATCCGGTTATGCACTCTCGTATGAAACACATTGCTATTGACATTCATTTTGTTCGTGATATTATTGCCAAAGGCTTGCTACGTGTCTCCCATATCAGCACTCATGACCAACTAGCGGACATTCTCACCAAGGCACTCCACAAGTCTCGGTTCTTACTACTGTGTTCCAAAATTGCCTTAGCCGATGGAACGGCAATTTTGAGGGGGCGTATTAGGGAAGGAGATACAATCGAATCTCCTTCCTAGTTTATCCTAGATTGTTTCCTATCTTAGAATATTGTGTATATCTTTTTATGTATCTCTCTAGATTAGAAGACTAGTATATATATACTCTTGTACTCTTGTATTATTACTCAAGCAATGAAATATCAATCTTAAATATTTCTCACAGTGAACACGTCCGACCCAAAAAGAGCGAAGCAGTTCTTGTTGAAGTAGAAACATTTGTATGCTAAAAAGTTGCTGCCAAAAGTATTTCACAAGAATGACATTCAGGAATTTTTTTTTCTCTCTTTCAATTAGTATCATAACATAGAAATGCTACTTACAAGATATGATCTGCCATTTCCGATTGCTCCCAAATGGGACTCCACGGATATTCTGTCATATTACCTGACTTCACGCCTTCACGGGCACACCGTGTTTATCAAAATGCTGCAGAAATGCATATGCCAATCTAATCAGGCTTGCAGTAATTTGGATTAAGGGCAGAATTCTCATAACTAAAGCTTGCTTCAGATTTCTACTACATAATGACGGTAAAAAAATTGAGGCCTCAATAAACAGTCTAACTATATATACAGAAACGAGGAACAGATCAGATTGTGTTTCCACTGAAAGAATTCTTCGTATGAAAGATTCTCACCTGAGCGCTTTGGAGAAGCAAACCAGGCTGATACTTAGGAAACTGGAGAGGGATAGAAAAGTGAACCTGACAGAAACAGAATTTTTATTTTTAAAAAGTTGACAGTAAGATTATAAGAGTAAACCTATAAAAAATGGTGTTATATCAACAAACAAATAGTATTTTCAAGGGAAACTCCAGAGAACCAGTCGAATGAACAATGGGTAATTAGACTTGGTGATAATGCTCTTCTGCCGTCAAACTCAACTCATGCATCTACGGATCTGTAAGAACGAGATAGACTGCTTGTCCATCAGGTCGATCATGTAGTCATTATCAAATTTTCAGGTAAATGGACTTTTGGAGTAAAGAATATCTTACGCCCCCCAAAACAAATAAAAGTCATCCGACCAGATGAGTGTGAGAAAAACATTCAGAAAAAGCTTAAATAGTTTAATAAAATCTACCGATCAGCAATTTGTGTTGAGTGATTTCATAAGGGAAAGCATCTAACAAGGGGCGATGTCCTTCTACAGTTGTGCAAAGTGAACCGATAATCAGCAAAAGTATTTCAATTTGTGTGTTCGTATCATATATGTACAGTACTATCCAGTAGAAGCAACCCTTTTAATTCAGGAAACTTAGCAACGGATATAAAAGATGGTCGTTAAAATAAAATGTGACAATGACTAAGGTACCTAAGGATATGGTTTCATTACCAGGAATGTGAGGAGTCCAACCGAAGCAATAAATGTTGCCTTTCTGAAGAAAACCTAGGAAATAAAGAAAGGAGAACCGAGCAATGTGTATCATCCTATAAATCCGGCTGTAAAGCAATATATAAATTCTACTACTCCAGGTTACAGAATGCATACTGGATCAACTTCGACTGGTTTGCCAAATAGAGGCTCCAGTGCCGTGATAAAATTCTTTCTGAATAAGAATGCCTCTTTAAACTGTCAGAGAGAAGAGGTTAGTATAGAATGGTAATCTACAGCAATTATTATGAACTTTTGTTCTAGTTATGTTAACTGGAAAGAATGGTTTACATAAAACTATGTTCAGTTGCTCTTTAAGGCCTTCTCTTACAGGAAATGATGGTGTACATCTGCAAAGAAAAAGAATCTATGTAGCTACCAAATGAGTCCGAATTGCCGCCTCCGATGGGAGCTTTCCCTTTGGACCATCCTCATTGTCCTCGCCATCCAAGCAATCCAGGGCATCACCATAAATATTCAAGAAACTCGCGTCAAATCCTTCAGGCATCTGCTCCGAGATCTGTAACTGTTCCACGCATGCATAGAACCCCTCCTTATAACCATGAGACGCCGTTGCGAGCAGTGCTTCCTGGTTTTCACCAGATGTCACAAAACTAGCCACCCCTTGAAGCCAACCCTCGTCCCATGCCTCCCTGAGGCGAATGTCCTCAGTCTTATGGAATTCCTCCAGTTGATTCGCATGCTTTGCGTGCAGCTCCTCCATCTTCTTCTCATGCCGGGCAACATCATCCTCCCTTAACCTTTCTGTTTCTGCCCGAGCTCGGTCAAGGGCCTTCTCTAACTCTGCCACCCGCGCCCGGTCAGAGGCTACCAGTCTCTCCACCTCAGCCAATTTAGCATGGGCATTCTCAAGCAGCTCTCGATGAGCTTGACTCTGAGACTCCAGCTTCGCCTCAAGGGCCTCTTTACCAGCAACCACATCTTTCTCTAAAGCTAAGTTACATTCTTGAATATCCTTTAGCCTGAGCATAGCAATCTTGCATTCCTCTTGAGCTTTCCGAGCTTCTGCCACGGACGCGTCTGCCATTGTCGCCAATGCATCCAGCGAGGCGGCCATCTGTAGCAAATAATGAAAATGTTGGGGGGGCAAAGGACATTAAATTTAATTATATATAGGGATAATTACATTAAACCCCCCATCGTATGGTCCATTTCTCAGTCAACACCCTTAACTTTGTTTTGAATCAGTCAACCCCCCATCGTTTGCCAAAATCATCACTTTGCCCCAAGTCAACTTTTCAGCACTTTTTTCAGGGGTATTTTCGTCAAATGTTAAAAATTTTAATATTTGTTTTAAAAAAATGTAAAATCTAAAAATTTGTAAAAAATGTAAAATTTAAAAAAAAATATAAAAAAAAATTTCAACCAAATTTATTTCCGAAATTTTTTTTTCGGCAAATATTTTTTTTCAGAAAATTGTTTTTCAACAAATTATTTTTCGACATAATTCTTTTTTCGAAAAAAGAATTGTCGAAAAAAAAAATTGTCGAAAAATAATTTTTCTGAAAAAAAATATTTGGCAAAAAAAAAATTTTGTCGAAAAAAAAAAATCGTCGCAAAAAAGAATTTGTTCGAAATAAATTTGGTTGAAAACAAATTTTACATTTTTAATTTTTTTACAAATTTTTAGATTTTACATTTTTTTAAAACAAATATTAAAATTTTTAACATTTGACGAAAATACCCCTGAAAAAAGTGCTGAAAAGTTGACTTGGGGCAAAGTGATGATTTTGGCAAACGATGGGGGGTTGACTGATTCAAAACAAAGTTAAGGGTGTTGACTGAGAAATGGACCATACGATGGGGGGTTTAATGTAATTATCCCTTATATATATCATCTCCAGTTTTATAAGCAAAAAAAGTCCATACCAGAACAAAATCTTGTGAATTCATCTCCAACCTTCAAGTGAATAGCTTTTTGCAGACATATACATCTAAATGCCGGATATACATACTTATATATATATATATATATATATATATATATATGCTTGAGATTTGACTTAGACTTTGTCAATCAATGCAAAATATAACAAATAAACAAACAATGCAAGCAAATTGAAATAAAAAATAATAATGAATTAAGAAGTGGAACCTCTCTTCGCCATTGACATTCTTTGCGAGTTAAATGCAAAAAAACAACTCAAGCGTTTTTGTCTTATGTGCAAAAAATTACCAGTTTATTTTCTTAACAAACACCTCTATCACTACAAGAAAAATGGGTCAATAGGGACCAAAATTAGGTCCCTATTGACCCCCCCAGCGGTCCCTGAAGGTCGCACGTAGGTCGCTATTGTGCGGTCCCTATTGACCTCGGTCGTTTGCCATCAGGGACCGCAATTAGGTCCCTGATGAGGCCAATAGCGACCGGACAATCAGGGACCGCTTTGCGGTCCCTGATTCTTGAAACCCAATAGCGACCTACAGTAGGTCGCTGATGCATTCAATAGGGACCGAAGTCCGGTCCCTATTGCTGTTATTAGGGACCGCAGTTAGGTCCCTACCAATATTCATAGAGTTCTATGAATATTAGTAGGGACCTAACTGCTGTCCCTAATAATAGTAATAGGGACCGCAATTAGGTCCCTACTAATATTCATAGAGTATTAGTAGGGACCTAACTGCGGTCCTAATAACAGTAATAGGGACCGCAATTAGGTCCCTACTAATATTCATAGAACTTTATGAATATTAGTAGGGACCTAACCGCGGTCGCTATTACTATTACTAGGGACCGCATTTAGGTCCCTACTAATATTTATGAATATTAGTAGGGACCTAACTGCGGTCGCTATTACTATTATTAGGGACCGAAGTTAGGTCCCTACTAATATTCTTAGAGTTCTATGAATATTAGTAGGGACCTAACTGCGCTCCCTAATAGCCTGCGCGGAAAATAAAATAAAACAATAATATTCCGAAATATTATTATTTTTCTTGTAGAAGTATGATTATAACAAGATCAAAATAATAAAATAATGAAGAAAAAGTTAATATAATGACATGAAAATATTAATAAATGTAAAAAATGAATGAAATATGACTAATAATAGAAAATAAAATATGAATGAAAACAAAGAGATGAATGAATAAAAAAAACAAGTGAAAGAAAAGAAAGTGTAGATCCAAAATAATAGAAAAGTAAGAAAAAAATGTAGATCCAAAATAATAGAAAAGTAAGAAAAAAAATGTAAATCCAAAATAATAGAAAAGTAAGAAAAGAAAGTGTAGATCCAAAATAATTGAAACGAAAGATTGAGTTGGTGATTTGTTTTTTGTGTTGAGTGGTTTTTGTTTTGGATTTGTGTTGGTCAAAAGAAGAAAAGTTTTTGTGTTGGGTGATTTTTGGAGAAAAGATAAGTGATTTTGTGTTGAAAAAAGAAGATAGTGTTTTTGTGTTGGCTGTTTTTTGGAGATTAATTAAATTTGATGTGTAAGAGTGGTGAGTATAGTTGTAAAATAATATATTGAATGAGATTGAGCAAGTTATTAACGTTCAACATATATTTCATGTTATACAACTAATCATCACTAGTTAGTTGTAATTGTTAATCGTTTTTATGCCTTGCTTCACTAATGTTAGCATAGATATTAAACAATAAACTAATACTATTACGGAATATTACAAACACACCAACATCAATAAAAAGATCAAATTTGAAGGATGAATATTAGTAGGGACCGCAAATAGATCCCTAATAAGGCAACAGTGACTGGAATGCGGTCCCTGTTTAATATTAGTGACCTAACTGCGGTCCCTAATTTTTAGTAGTGACCGCAGTTAGGTCACTAAGTTTTATTAGGGACCGCAGTGCGGTCCCTATTGCCATATTAGGGACCTAAGTTAGGTCCCTACTAATATTCATCCTTGAAATTTGAATTTTTTTTATTGATGTTGGTGTGTTTGTGATTTCTAGCAACCAAACTCATTGCAACATTTGAATTGAAGTAATAAATGATTGTCAAACCAACCTCATAGTAGTTTAGTTGTAAAATAATAGATTGAATGAGATTGAGCGAGTTATTAACGTTCAACATATATTTCATGTTATACAACTAATCATCACTAGTTAGTTGTAATTGTTATTCGTTTTTATGCCTTACTTCACTAATGTTAGCATAGATATTAAACAATAAACTAATACTATTACGGAATATTACAAACACACCAACATCAATAAAAAGATCAAATTTGAAGGATGAATATTAGTAGGGCCGCAAATAGGTCCCTAATAAGGCAAAAGGGACTGGAATGCGGTCCCTGTTTAATATTAGTGACCTAACTGTGGTCCCTAATTTTTAGTAGTGACCGCAGTTAGGTCACTAAGTTTTATTAGGGACCGCAGTGCGGTCCCTGTTGCCATATTAGGGACCTAAGTTAGGTCCCTACTAATATTCATCCTTGAAATTTGAATTTTTTTGATTGATGTTGGTGTGTTTGTGATTTCTAGCAACCAAACTCATTTCAACATGTGAATTGAAGTAATAAATGATTGTCAAACCAAACTCATAGTAGTTTAGTTGTAAAATAAAAGATTGAATGAGATTGAGCGAGTTATTAACGTTCAACTTATATTTCATGTTATACAACTAATCATCACTAGTTTGTTGTAATTGTTATTCGTTTTAATGCCTTATTTCACTAATGTTAGCATAGATATTAAACAATAAACTAATACTATTACGGAATATTACAAACACACTAACATCAATAAAAAGATCAAATTTGAAGGATGAATATTAGTAGGGACCGCAAATAGGTCCCTAATAAGGCAACAGGGACTGGAATGCGGTCCCTGTTTAATATTAGTGACCTAACTGCGGTCCCTAATTTTTAGTAGTGACCGCAGTTAGGTTACTAAGTTTTATTAGGGACCGCAGTGCGGTCCCTGTTGCCATATTAGGGGCCTAAGTTAGGTCCCTACTAATATTCATTCTTGAAATTTGAATTTTTTTGATTGATGTTGGTGTGTTTGTGATTTCTAGCAACCAAACTCATTGCAACATGTGAATTGAAGTAATAAATGATTGTCAAACCAACCTCATAGTAGTTTAGTAGTAAAATAATAGATTGAATGAGATTGAGCGAGTTATTAACGTTCAACATATATTTCATGTTATACAACTAATCATCACTAGTTAGTTGTAATTGTTATTCGTTTTTATGCCTTACTTCACTAATGTTAGCATAGATATTAAACAATAAACTAATACTATTACGGAATATTACAAACACACCAACATGAAAAAAAAGATCAAATTTGAAGGATGAATATTAGTAGGGACCGCAAATAGGTCCCTAATAAGGCAACAGGGACTGGAATGCGGTCCCTGTTTAATATTAGTGACCTAACTGCGGTCCCTAATTTTTAGTAGTGACCGCAGTTAGGTCACTAAGTTTTATTAGGGACCGCAGTGCGGTCCCTGTTGCCATATTAGGGACCTAAGTTAGGTCCCTACTAATATTCATCCTTGAAATTTGAATTTTTTTGATTGATGTTGGTGTGTTTGTGATTTCTAGCAACCAAACTCATTTCAACATGTGAATTGAAGTAATAAATGATTGTCAAACCAACCTCATAGTAGTTTAGTTGTAAAATAAAAGATTGAATGAGATTGAGCGAGTTATTAACGTTCAACTTATATTTCATGTTATACAACTAATCATCACTAGTTTGTTGTAATTGTTATTCGTTTTTATGCCTTACTTCACTAATGTTAGCATAGATATTAAACAATAAACTAATACTATTACGGAATATTACAAACACACCAACATCAATAAAAAGATCAAATTTGAAGGATGAATATTAGTAGGGCCGCAAATAGGTCCCTAATAAGGCAAAAGGGACTGGAATGCGGTCCCTGTTTAATATTAGTGACCTAACTGTGGTCCCTAATTTTTAGTAGTGACCGCAGTTAGGTCACTAAGTTTTATTAGGGACCGCAGTGCGGTCCCTGTTGCCATATTAGGGACCTAAGTTAGGTCCCTACTAATATTCATCCTTGAAATTTGAATTTTTTTGATTGATGTTGGTGTGTTTGTGATTTCTAGCAACCAAACTCATTTCAACATGTGAATTGAAGTAATAAATGATTGTCAAACCAAACTCATAGTAGTTTAGTTGTAAAATAAAAGATTGAATGAGATTGAGCGAGTTATTAACGTTCAACTTATATTTCATGTTATACAACTAATCATCACTAGTTTGTTGTAATTGTTATTCGTTTTAATGCCTTATTTCACTAATGTTAGCATAGATATTAAACAATAAACTAATACTATTACGGAATATTACAAACACACTAACATCAATAAAAAGATCAAATTTGAAGGATGAATATTAGTAGGGACCGCAAATAGGTCCCTAATAAGGCAACAGGGACTGGAATGCGGTCCCTGTTTAATATTAGTGACCTAACTGCGGTCCCTAATTTTTAGTAGTGACCGCAGTTAGGTTACTAAGTTTTATTAGGGACCGCAGTGCGGTCCCTGTTGCCATATTAGGGGCCTAAGTTAGGTCCCTACTAATATTCATTCTTGAAATTTGAATTTTTTTGATTGATGTTGGTGTGTTTGTGATTTCTAGCAACCAAACTCATTGCAACATGTGAATTGAAGTAATAAATGATTGTCAAACCAACCTCATAGTAGTTTAGTAGTAAAATAATAGATTGAATGAGATTGAGCGAGTTATTAACGTTCAACATATATTTCATGTTATACAACTAATCATCACTAGTTAGTTGTAATTGTTATTCGTTTTTATGCCTTACTTCACTAATGTTAGCATAGATATTAAACAATAAACTAATACTATTACGGAATATTACAAACACACCAACATGAAAAAAAAGATCAAATTTGAAGGATGAATATTAGTAGGGACCGCAAATAGGTCCCTAATAAGGCAACAGGGACTGGAATGCGGTCCCTGTTTAATATTAGTGACCTAACTGCGGTCCCTAATTTTTAGTAGTGACCGCAGTTAGGTCACTAAGTTTTATTAGGGACCGCAGTGCGGTCCCTGTTGCCATATTAGGGACCTAAGTTAGGTCCCTACTAATATTCATCCTTGAAATTTGAATTTTTTTGATTGATGTTGGTGTGTTTGTGATTTCTAGCAACCAAACTCATTTCAACATGTGAATTGAAGTAATAAATGATTGTCAAACCAACCTCATAGTAGTTTAGTTGTAAAATAAAAGATTGAATGAGATTGAGCGAGTTATTAACGTTCAACTTATATTTCATGTTATACAACTAATCATCACTAGTTTGTTGTAATTGTTATTCGTTTTAATGCCTTATTTCACTAATGTTAGCATAGATATTAAACAATAAACTAATACTATTACGGAATATTACAAACACACTAACATCAATAAAAAGATCAAATTTGAAGGATGAATATTAGTAGGGACCGCAAATAGGTCCCTAATAAGGCAACAGGGACTGGAATGCGGTCCCTGTTTAATATTAGTGACCTAACTGCGGTCCCTAATTTTTAGTAGTGACCGCAGTTAGGTCACTAAGTTTTATTAGGGACCGCAGTGCGGTCCCTGTTGCCATATTAGGGGCCTAAGTTAGGTCCCTACTAATATTCATTCTTGAAATTTGAATTTTTTTGATTGATGTTGGTGTTTTTGTGATTTCTAGCAACCAAACTCATTGCAACATGTGAATTGAAGTAATAAATGATTGTCAAACCAACCTCATAGTAGTTTAGTAGTAAAATAATAGATTGAATGAGATTGAGCGAGTTATTAACGTTCAACATATATTTCATGTTATACAACTAATCATCACTAGTTAGTTGTAATTGTTATTCGTTTTTATGCCTTACTTCACTAATGTTAGCATAGATATTAAACAATAAACTAATACTATTACGGAATATTACAAACACACCAACATGAAAAAAAAGATCAAATTTGAAGGATGAATATTAGTAGGGACCGCAAATAGGTCCCTAATAAGGCAACAGGGACTGGAATGCGGTCCCTGTTTAATATTAGTGACCTAACTGTGGTCCCTAATTTTTATTAGTGACCGCAGTTAGATCACTAAGTTTTATTAGGGACCGCAGTGCGGTCCCTGTTGCCATCGCTGGTATTAATAGGGACCGCATTGCGGTCCCTAGTAGTGTCATTAGGGATCGCTAGGCGGTCCCTATTGACATCGCTGGTATCAATAGGGACCGCATTGCGGTCCCTATTAGTGTCATTAGGGACCGCGAGGTGGTCCCTATTGACATCGCTGGTATCAATAGTGACCGCATTGCGGTCACTATTAGTGTCATAGAGGACTGGTAGGCGGTCCCTATTGACAACATTAGTTTTATCACAAATAACCAACACAACTATAACCCAAACGAAAAACGAACACAATCATAACAAAGACAACCATAACCAACACGAAAAATGAACACAATAATAATCAACACAACTATAACCAAAACGAAAAACGAACACAATCATAACCAAGACAACCATAACCAACACGAAAAATAAACACAATAATAATCAACACAACCATAACCAAAACGAAAAACGAAATAGTCGGAAAATCCATAGTTCAAAACGAAATAGTCGAAAAAACAGAATATCATAATTCAAAAGAAATAATACAAACAACTACCCGCCACATGATCACTGACCCCCCTCATCACCACTAGACGGATATACGACCCCCTCATCACCAGAACTCTCCGCCAAGTCGTACATCTCATCTAGGGTCCCCAGTGGAGCATCCTCAACACCATCACCACCCTCATCTACACCAAGGTCCTCTGCCTCATCAACCATCAGATCGAGATCATCATCACTCCCCGAATCATCGGTATCAAAATCATCGACATACTCGGTGGCAGTGGAAGTACCTGGAGCAAAAGGATCTGGTCGCCTCAGACTTCCACTCCCGCCTCAACGGTCTTCCTGTACCTCTGCCAGTGCCCGACACCTTCCTCGTATGACCTGTCTTGTAAATCTCGTCATGTCTGATAGGGTGCGTGCGGTTGGGCTGATTCCTCTCCTTCAAATTTAAAGTAATAGTTGGTTACAATTTTTTTTATAATTGAAATGTTAACAAAAACAATAATCTTAAAAATTATAATTAGAAAAACATACCAGTCGCCGCCGAATCTCTTCATAGTCAATGGAACCACCGTAAAAGGTGGCGGGTGCCTCGCCGTCCTCCACACCGCCTCGCCTAGCTTTCTTTCCCTTCACGGACTTCTTCTTATGATCTTCGGTGTCCCAGTGTGCTGCCGCCTTAGCCTCCAAAGTTTCGCTCCTCCACGTCTTTTTCTTGCCCTGATACTTCTCCTTGTCTTTGTTCTTGAATTACTGTCCCTTCGTCTTGTTCATCATACGCTTGTAAAGTCCCCTCGCCTTCGTCTGGTATGCCGTATGTACTTCACCCCTCTCTGACCGCCGGATCCCATAGACATTCTACAAAAAGGATAAATATAATACACTAAATTAATAAACTAAATTAATAAACTAAATTAAACAATATTTGAAAAACACTATATTTAATTCCCTAAATTAAAAAAATATTAAACAATAAATTAAAAACTCACCGTAAATCTCGCGTACATCTCCTTCCGTACTTCCTCATGGACCTTCAAGTAGGAGGGCCAAAAGTCACTCATAAACTGTCGAATGAGTGTACTGATCGTCTTCGCGATCTTACGACCGGGGGGTTTAGAAAAACAACCCCTCTTCAATTCTATAACCTGCTTCTTCTGCCATTTTTTAAGGGCCGTAACCCCTATATTTGGCCCCCTCGGGGGTCGAGTCTGACTCGGTCCTGGAGTCTCGATCAACCTCTGGCTCGGTCCAGCTCCAGTGTCGTCTACAGGTGGTGGAGTCTGAAGTCTGCCAGACTCGGCTAATGGGGGCACGTGAGTCCCAACTGAAGCTGAAGTATGGGCTGCTGTGGACTCTGATGATCGGGGTCTATCACCTGCTCCAGGGACGGCCGCCTCATCCTCTACAAATAACTGTCGCTGCAACGCAGGTGTCCTCGATGTAGATCTGTCACCTGACCCTAGCGGCGGGACGGATGGCCCGGCTGGATCGCTAGGCTCTGCACGACGACCCGACCGTACAATCCGTATAGGTCGGCAACTACCACGACCACTATCAATAACACCTCCACGACCAACACTACCACTACCACCAACTTCTCCACGACCAACACTTCCACTACCACCAACACCTCCACGACCAACACTACCACCACTAACAGTACCCGATACCCCACTACAACCTCCACCTCCACGACCTCCACCTCCATGACCTCCACCTCGACCTCCAGTACCGCTAGTGGTCTTACGTGATGACATGCCGAATATATCTATATACTGTAAAAATAAAAATATCACATTTAAATATCAAATCAACATTTAAATATCTTCACAAATCTATTTTTTTCTTAATCATACAATAATCTAATTTAACAATCCTAAATTCTTCACTAATTAACTATCTAACAATATTAACTAATAATTTTTCACAAAATTAACATTTAACAATCTAAATATCTTCACAAATCTATTTTTTTCTTAATCATACAATAATCTAATTTAACAATCCTAAATTCTTCACTAATTAACTATCTAACAATATTAACTAATAATTTTTCACAAAATTAACATTTAACAATCTAAATATCTTCACAAATCTATTTTTTTCTTAATCATACAATAATCTAATTTAACAATCCTAAATTCTTCACTAATTAACTATCTAACAATATTAACTAATAATTTTTCACAAAATTAACATTTAACAATCTAAATATCTTCACAAATCTATTTTTTTCTTAATCATACAATAATCTAATTTAACAATCCTAAATTCTTCACTAATTAACTATCTAACAATATTAACTAATAATTCTTCACAAAATTAACATTTAACAATCTAAATATCTTCACAAATCTATTTTTTTCTTAATCATACAAAAATCTAATTTAACAATCCTAAATTCTTCACTAATTAACTATCTAACAATATTAACTAATATTATTAACATTTAACAATCTAACACAAAATTAACACAAATTAACAATCTAACACAAAAGTGACTCAAAATTAACACAAATTAACAATCTAACACAAATTCTAATAAATTATTTTTGGATTAAACACAAAATTAAGAAAAGAAACAAAAAAAAAGGAAAAATCGAATTACCTTTGCGGCGGCAGAAATGGACGAAATAGGCGGCGAAAATGGACTCGGTGGCGGAGGAAATGGACAGACTCGGTTGGGGTGGCGACGAAAATGGACCAAAATGAATGAATTAGCGGCGGAAATGGGGCAGAAACGGGTCGGAAATGGGTTTGGGGGGTTAGGGACTCTATTTGGGTCGCAAAAACTCAAGCTATGGTCGCTAATGGCGTCGGGTCGGGTCAATTCGGGCGGCCGCGTCGAGTAGAGAAGAGGGAGCAGTTTTTTGTGATTAATTTTTTTATTATTATTTATAGGGACAAAACAGCGACCGCGATGCGGTCGCTGCATTATCCGCCAAAATTAGGGCAAATTGAGGCCTAATTTTGGCTCAATTCGGGCCAAAATATTTGGCCCAGCAAATTAAGGCCTTCAGCGACTCACCCTGAGTCGCTGAATGTCCAGGAGGACAACAGCGACTCAATGTGAGTCGCTGATGTCCTCGTGGACATGGAGCGACCCAAATGCGGTCGCTGTTGTCTTCAGCAGTCGTTGTTGTCTTCAGCAGTCGCTGAAGATCAGCGACCGCATGTGAGTCGCAACTGGGCGGTCCCTATTGACCGCCCAGTCTTGTAGTGTATGTTAATATTTAATTGGCGAAACACTTCACCCATACAGATTATGTTGATATAATTAGGTTACACAAAAACTTCTTCATAGGATTTGGAGAAATTCCAAAATATATATATATATATATATATATATATATATATATATATATATATATGATGACGAAGTTTGCTACATACAATTTTTTTTCTTTTAAAATTTTCATCATACCCAATGGGTACAAGAAAAGACGAAAACTTAAATGTAGTGAAAAATAAACTTAAAATAAGAGGAATTTTTAACCAATTAGGTTTTTCTTAGAAACTAAATTTGTTATTCTGTCTCATTGAAAATAAGAGGATTTTTTAACCAATTCGGGGGCATGAAATGAAACGTGGCACTAAATGTTACAGAATTCGTTTGTGATTGATCTTGAATGGCATATATGCGTGCTTGCATTTAGAAGTAATACACGTTATTTGTTTTTAGTTTTTGATGTATAATATAATTGTTAATGGGTTTTGAATTATTTCCTATTAACTGAATTATTTATTTGGGTTGGAACGCCTTTGCCCGTGGTTCAGAAACTAAATGATATGCTAACAAGAGAGAAAATTTGACAAGGACCTTCCTTCCTTTTATTGACTATATTCCACTCTCTTTTCCGAGTTGTCCCCCCTTCCTTTCCTTTTCTGTCTCTCCCCTTTATATAGATTTTGGTAAGGGCAGGTGTCATAGTGCATGCTTTTACAGGTGTCGTTACGCATGTGGTGGTGTTCACACGTGTTACAATGTTTATTCAACCAATAAGATAGAGTGTTTATCTTGAGTGCTGTCTGTATCTTTCCTTCTTCCGAGGGCTTTGGTCTTTTTTAGGATACGGTGTAGACTGTCTTCTTGGCTTCCGAGAGTTCATTACGTCAAAGGGAGACTCGAGGGCTGAGTTCGAGTGTTCTCTTGGTGATAGTGTTTCTCAGGAGAGGTGTGTATTTCGGGGTGTTGGCTTCAGGGGATTCTCCGAGGGGTGTTCGTTCATGGTTGATCTCCGAGAGGTTTTGAGCTATCTTTGGTAGGTGTTTTCTTTCTCCGAGTGTCCGGAGAGAATTGTTCTGTAGTTGTTGAGTTATTGTAAAGTTCTAACTTCTGGGCTGGTCGTCGGAAGTAGTGTTCCGAGAGCTTTCGTGTTTGGAGTGTATAGCAAGGAAGGGTTTTTGTCAAGGTCCTGGGACTCTGTTGGTTTCCGATAGCTCCATTGGGCTTTGATAGATTGGTCCCTTTAGCTCATTCTTTCCGAGAGTTTATTTTTCTTGGAGAAGCAGCATGATTGGGGCGGAGCATTTGCCCAATGCTGAAGGAGTTCCGATAGCAGTTAGTCTGTGAGACTCTGCCTTGGTCTCGTATTCCTCCTGTTTCTTTTGCTCCAGTATTTGTTGTGTTGGAGATATGCTCCGAGGGATACTTGAGGCGTGATACCTGTATCGTGGAGGCAAGTCGCATAATCATATAATAATATATTTGGTAATTCCAGTAATTGATTCATTGTTTATATCAAGCAGGTGAATTATCATCCTGTTAACAACCCCCCCCCCCCCCCCAAGTTTGTAGTGCAGTTAGTTATTATTACTGCACTAGAAACTTAATAGTTTAAAGGGTACGAGAGTTTTGGTATCGTACATTTCATCAAGTATACGGGGAATGTTTCACAAGGCCTCGTAGAACTCTTCAGGGATGTCGTAAACACTCGTCAGTGACATTTATGTTTTGTTCGATGTTTCCCTCGTTCTTGGCATTACCTTTAAAAAGGCGAGGAGTATCGTGATTACTCTCTCCGAGTGATCCCATCGTATTCCAAAATGTGCCCTCGTAGGTCATTATTGGGGCATTAATTATAATTTAAAGTTATGGCATTTAATTAACTGTAATTTAAATGCAATTAATGGCGATTTTAATGCCATGTTTAAGTATGTGTGCGGGAATCGAAGCGTTTGACCGTTGCGTTTCCGTTAACCGATGAGACGTGATAGTTAACCGAGGAGACGTGCTATTAAGCACGACTTTTAATCGTGGGGTGTGGGTGGGCTTAATGGTCATTTAAGGCATTTAGTGGGTGTAGGGTTTTAAAAACCCTCTTTTTTGCCCATTATCATCACTTGCAAATTTTGAGCTCAGACGGATATTCTCCCTCTGCAAAAGTTTTTCTGAAAAAGTGCTTTCTTAACTTAAAAATTCTCTAATGGCGTCACAATCCAACACCAATTTGGTATCAGCTGCTTCCGGTACTGGAGGAGCAGCGGGGGTAGGGTTGCAAAGTTCTCGGAAAAGGAGTGTCGCGGCGGTGGGGGCGAGCGGCAGTGGTGGTGCCGAAAAATCGAAGAAATTAAAGAGGAAGGCTGACAACGGTAGCGCTCCGCGGGCTACCCAGAAGGTGGGGAATACTGTTAGCACTGCCACGGAGAAGGAAATTAAAAACCTTTTTCTTGAACACGGCGCTTCCGGCCGTAATGTGGAGGTGACGGTGCCGGAGGCCCACCACCGGGGTGACGCTCCTCCGCCAGGACACCTTACGGTGTACTACCCGCAAATAAAGGCGGGACTGCGCTCTTTTTTCCCGCCATTTTACTGCGATATCTTCAATTACTGCAATCTCTGTCCAAGTCAGCTTGCCCCTAATTCTTTCACGGCGTTGGCTTTGTTCGTGTTCTGGTGTCTCGTGAGGGGTATAGAGTGTACGAGAGACAGGTTTTTTGCTGTTTTCGAGTTGAAACAATCTCCGGGAGGGGGCTCTTTCTATTGTTTCACTCATCGGGATAAGGACGACAGAATTGCCGATGGTATGGTTACCTCCCACAGTTCGTGGAAAAACAAGTTCTTCTTCATCTCTCCTGCTGTAGGAACGTGGGACATACCCATGACTTGGAGGGTGCCTACCTTTCCTGACAGAGTGATGGACGACACACTGGTGTTCTCACCGGTGTTCTCTGCGAAGCCTCTCGTGGAGTCAAAGAATTTCGTCCGCCTCTACCGAACCGCAGGATTGAGGCATATTGCTCCCATTTATAGAATCGAGAATCCATTGACTATTCCCGAGGAGCTCTTTGACACTTTTGGTAAGTCTTCATCTCACTCGTACTGTATGTGGTTTAGTACATGTTTTTATTTATATTTTATCTAACTCGTAACTGTTTTTGCAGTGAATGTTTTGCGTCCGTTTATGGTGGAGAATGAGGACGTAACAACCAAGAAGGGGAAATCCACTCTAGGAGAGGGGGGAACTTTTGGAGTTGCAGAGGACGAGCAAGGGGGACCCCTTCAAAGGTTGCTACAGCTACGTCCCGGTCGTCCAGCGGGACTTCCGATACTCCGGATGAAGTAGGGGTAGGTGTTACCTCCGCCAACGCAAGTCTGACGAGGGCATTCGTCATAGGAGTTGGAGAGGAGGAAGTTGGGATAGAGGGGATGGCTTTACCACCCCCTGGCGTTATCAGGATTCCTTCTTCCTCGGAGCTATCGGGGGATTCTGCTTACGCCCTGCTGGCTACCCCTCCGAAAGGTACGTGTTTCTAATCTTTAAACAGTAGAGAGAGAGTATTTCTTTTAGTAGTATAGGCAAAAAGATATTTAAATAAATATCTGATTATGTAGGAGATGAGGATTTTTTTAGTTTGGAAGGGGGATCACTTCCTGCAGATCCTGCTATCCCTCCAGCATTCGATACCATGAGTTTGCTGGATGAGATTTTGGCCGCGGGTCCCCCGCTTACGAGTGCTCCTTCTCCGAGACCTTTCGTGGCTATCCAGTCCGATAGCCCTATAGTCACCCAGGTTCCACTGCCGGGACCTTCAGGGAGGCCCTCGTCTTCTAATGCTCCCGTTCCAGGACGAGAGCCTAGCTCTGAAGATGCCCAGGAGGCGCTCGAGACGGTGACTCGATACCTCACAGCTGCCAATTCCTTGCCAGCAGAAGGGTGGGAATTTGCCCGAGCTTGTGTCAACAATGTGGCCATGTTGGTAGGTTTTTATTTAACTAATTGACTTAAGATCCTTTATCGGGATCTTTATTCTTTTGTTTTGCTTTCTTAGGCACCTAAAATGCTTCCTCTTCTGTTACTCGAGGTCGAGAAGCTGCAAAGGCTGACAAGCATAGCTGATGAGAAGTCTCGGAAGCTGGAGGCGGGGAACAAGAGTCTGCTAGAGAAAGTGGGGAAATATGAGGAGGCTTTTGTCAAGGTTGCACAGCACAACCAAGACCTGAGGGGGGAGAATAAGCAGCTCCTCTCTTCTGTAAAGGAGATGGAGGCTTCCGGGGTCGTGCTGAAGGACAAGGTGACCTCCTTTGAGGGGGAAAAAGTTGCTTGGGAGGCCAAGCAGAAAGAGTTGGAGCAACATCTGTCGGAGGCACTGGGCCAGGTGGACACTCTCAATGATAAGCTGGTACAGGCCACGATCTCGGGGGGTGTCCCTTCAGAGGAAGTGCAGCAAAGGGTGGATGTTGCGGTAAAGCAGGCTCAAGAGGATGCCACCGCTTACGTGAAGGAGCTGTATATCAGTAAGCACCAAGGATACTTGGCAGGATCTTCTATGTGGGGATTCCTCCCGTGCTTCGGGCAAGTACGAAACAAGGTGGATCGCAACTTAGACCCGCGGGTGGTTAATATCGCGGAGATGAAGAGGCCAACTTTGGAGGAAGCCTACGACCTCTTCAAAAAGAGCAGCTCCCGACTTCCTCCCTCCTCCTCTTCCCCGACTCGGGTGCCTTTTACCGTTATCCTTCCGCGGTCCTCAGCGCACTCCCCTCTCCAAGTTGGGGTCCAGGCTACCTCCTCTGGTGTTCCTCCACCTACGGGTGCTCCTACTCCTCCTACCATCGAGCCAACCCCTGATTCTTCGAGTGCTCAACCCCCCCAGCCTTAGGGGTTTTTAATTTGTCTTTCTATCATTGTACTTTTTATATTTTTATGTAATGGTACTTATTTTTATTTGGAATGAAACATTTCTCATTTGGAACAAATCTTTTTTGCCGTGTTCATAGTCACACAACTTTTCAGCATAGTATGGATACTTGGTTCCTTTCCTTTAATCGTAGAACTTTGAGATTGAGTTTACAGAAATGAGAAAGCATCCCATTCTTACTGGCCAAGCAACTTTCTTAGCATAGCGTGTCTATTTGCAGTGCAAGTTTGGGGGAATATACTTTCCTAAATAGGAGTATCCCCTGACACGCCCTCGTAGCCTATTACAGTATGCTTTAGGCAGCTCAATCTTAATTCAATCGTTCGAGGAAATGGTCGTAAGTATGCATAGATGCTTAGAGTTTAGTGAATATTTTCACGTCCCTTCAAAGAATCATTCCAATAGAATTGTTTATATCCTCGTCACTTTTAATTATGTAGACTTTGGGCAAGCCTTTGACGAGAGAGTACAAGTGAAGTTTCCCAGAGTAACTACTCTCGGAGATATTCTCCGAGGCCACTGGACCATGTCTTCCCCGCTTCCCCCAAGTTTTGTATCGACTCCACGCAAGTATTTACATAGTGAATTATAGAATCTTATGATTTTTCACAAAGGTAGCCCAAATCTGACCCGAACTATACTAAAATAAGGATACTTATCTTTGGCGCGTATTGTCTCATTGCTGTAGCACCTGCTTTCCTTTTTGGTTGTGGCAGCGGTCTCCTCGGGCTTGCTCAAAAAATTCTATAGTAGTTCCCACAGACGGCGCCATTTTGTTAACGGGTTTTGAATTATTTCCTATTAACTGAATTATTTATTTGGGTTGGAACGCCTTTGCCCGTGGTTCAGAAACTAAATGCTATGCTAACAAGAGAGAAAATTTGACAAGGACCTTCCTTCCTTTTATTGACTATATTCCACTCTCTTTTCCGAGTTGTCCCCCCCTCATTTCCTTTTCTGTCTCTCCCCTTTATATAGATTTTGGTAAGGCCAGGTGTCATAGTGCATGCTTTTACAGGTGTCGTTACGCATGTGGTGGTGTTCACACGTGTTACAATGTTTATTCAACCAATAAGATAGCGTGTTTATCTTGAGTGCTGACTGTATCTTTCCTTCTTCCGAGGGCTTTGGTCTTTTTTAGGATACGGTGTAGACTGTCTTCTTGGCTTCCGAGAGTTCATTACGTCAAAGGGAGACTCGAGGGCTGAGTTCGAGTGTTCTCTTGGTGATAGTGTTTCTCCGAGAGGTGTGTATTCCGGGGTGTTGGCTTCAGGGGATTCTCCGAGGGGTGTTCGTTCATGGTTGATCTCCGAGAGGTTTTGAGCTATCTTTGGTAGGTGTTTTCTTTCTCCGAGTGTCCGGAGAGAATTGTTCTATAGTTGTTGAGTTATTGTAAAGTTCTGACTTATGGGCTGGTCGTCGGAAGTAGTGTTCCGAGAGCTTTCGTGTTTGGAGTGTATAGCAAGGAAAGGTTTTTGTCAAGGTCCTGGGACTCTGTTGGTTTCCGATAGCTCCAGTGGGCTTTGATAGATTGGTCCCTTTAGATCATTCTTTCCGAGAGTTCATTTTTCTTGGAGAAGCAGCATGAGTGGGGCGGAGCATTTGCCCAATGCTGAAGGAGTTCCGATAGCAGTTAGTCTGTGAGACTCTGCCTTGGTCTCGTATTCCTCCTGTTGCTTTTGCTCCAGTATTTGTTGTGTTGGAGATATGCTCCGAGAGATACTTGAGGCGTGATACCTGTATCGTGGAGGCAGGTCGCATAATCATATAATAATATATTTGGTAATTCCAGTAATTGATTCATTGTTTATATCAAGCAGGTGAATTATCATCCTGTTAACAATAATATATATATATATATATATAGATGTACAGATGTGTCATATTCTAATACCTTTAAAATTTATGAAGTCGTGTATTTGATGCTTTCATATAATTCTCGAGAAGGGATCATGACATGAAGAAACATCCGCCAAATTCAAAGACGGTTGTTTGCTTTTGAAACTTTCAATCCAATTGATCTCTCACTTTTTAATTTTAATTTTACAATTTGAAAAGATCAGTTAATTAGTCCCGATTCAAATGAAACTCCGTTGTTAGCAATTGGCTCATTTGGCCTAATGGTTTGTACTTTGTTCTACAAACTCGTCAACCTTAAGATAGAACAACAAACAAAAAAATAACGACAACTTCAAAATAGGCCTCCATAAGTTGTTCTCCGTAAATTTAACTTGAGAGAATACGTAAGTAGAACATAAACATTGTGTTATAATTTTGTCTCATATTTATATGTAATAGTTTTAAATACATAACATTCCTATAATCATATATTTCAAATTGCATGAGTAATTTCGATCATGTAATCTACTATAGACTTAATCGAAATAGTAACAATCACAAAAATACATATGTTGCTTTCTTCACCCGTACCACCATCAAACGCATGGAGCCAATATACAGTAAATTTATAAATAAATAAAAAAAGAGCAAAAATTGCCTATTAAACACTAGAATATCATCATACATGCTAATGATATTACAAGTGCAAATGAAACAAACCAACTAGATCTTGAAATCATTTGGAATGAGCCAAGTGATGATTCTATTATCATCATCAAAAGATGCATTCAGACAACAATCCTGCGACAATATTATATGCACGACCACATAGCAAAACACAGAAGCTTTATACACGTTCAAACAGAGATTTTTATCATATGGGACCCTACTATTTACGAGAAAGAGTAACCAGGTTCAAAGTAGTTCCCTCTATTACATGCCTAAACACATCTAGAAAAGCGAGTCAGTAACCACAATGAATACCGCTAGCATGCAAAAAGGTTGGTATATACTTCAGAAATCTTAAAAGGTAAACACCGTCCTAGGACATGGATGGCTTCAGAGCTGCTGAAACATACCATTACTGCTGATTCCAGTGATTGCAGTACTTCTTGAAGTTCAAACCCTCCTCGGCTACAAAGTCACTATCACAAGAATTTCACAATAATTATTACTTAGGAGCAATTCAGTTTTTCTCTTTTCCATATGAAAACGAGTTGCACAATTCTACTTACAAGATTTGCCCAGCCATTTCTGATGCTTCCCATCTGGCATTCCATGGATATTCAGTCAAATTAGGTGACTTCACCGGCACACCATGTCCATTAAAATGCTGCAGATATGCATATGAGCATTATCTCATTAGACATATGATGATTGGGAATAAGGCAGAATTTTGTCCACGAATAAATGATGACAGTATACAATCGAGGCATTCATAATCCATAAAATTATATTTACAGGCAGGAGGAGGAGTTTGGATCATCTTTCCACATAAAAGACTACTGCGAACTGAAGAATTCCCACCTCAGAGCTTTCAAGTTGCAAATCTGGCTGATGCTCCGGGAACTGGAGAGAAAGGGAAAAGTGAACCTGATAGAAAGAAAAATCAGATACTTAAAGTTGTCATTTGACAATTAATCACTAAACCAAACCAACAGTAAAGCCATTTTATCCCGAGAGAGAAAGTGTATCCACAAAAGTAGTTGTTGCAAACTAAGAAGAGAACCAATAACATTAATAATGGGTTAGTAGGCTACTGTTGATTCTCATCTACGTTGTATCCGTAATTCTAAAAGAGAACTAGACGTAGTTAGTAGGCTATTCACATATCCATCTTCAAATTTCAATTACATGGAATTTCTGAGCCAAGGTTCAGCCACCCATCAGAGAATAATAAGAGATTACTTGTAAAAATATATAAGTGCTCAAAAGAGAGGACTGTGTCACAAAAAAACAACCGGGAAAGCCCACATAGTTGCATAAAAGATACCAATTTAAAACAAGGAAAACCGTGATGTCCTACAACAGTTAAGCAAATCAATTTTTACATAATGCATACAAATAAATAGTCAGGAGAAGCATCTTAAATTATGTATTTTGTCTCAAATCATACAGTACTGTTCAAAATGGATTTATAATAGGCAGACCAGATAAAACTTAAAGTTTTCATTTTGGACTCTATCACAAAAGTCGACGTATTATGATGGCAGCAGGAGAAACAATCTTAATTGCAAAGGGATATAGAGATGCCTTGATAAAATGAAATAAGCTAATGACTAAGGCGCCCAAGGATATGACCTACCAGGAAAGTGAAGCGCCCAGCAGAAGCTTGGAATATTGCGCTCCTAGAGAAAACCTGGGAATAAGATAAAGAAAAGTCGAGCAATATAATCAATCAAATCTAGCTGCAGAGAAATGGAAACAAATACTAATAATCTACTGCTGAAAAGTACACACGGCATCAACTTCAACTGGTTTTCCAAAAAGAGGTTCCAGTGCCGTGAGAAGCTTCTTTCTCAGTTCCATTGACAAAACCGCCTCTTTAATCTGTAATAGGAAAAGAAACCAGTGTAGAATCTTATTGATTTACTGCAACTATAATTAACCTTTGCCATGTTTACAGGAAGGAATGGTTCACATGAAAAAGAGTTAATGTAGCTACCAAATGAGCCATAACTGCCGCATCTGATGGGACGGATCCGGTTCCTGCACCATCATCGGCATCCAAGCGACCCATGCCATCCGCATAACTATTCAAGAAACTGAAATCAAATTCTTCTGGCAACCGTCCCAAGTTCTGAAACTGCTCGCGGCATGTATTGAAGCCCTGAAGCCGAGCTTCATCACTCGCCTCCTTGAGGCGTATGTCTGCAGCCTTACGGAGTTCCTCCATCTCCTTCTTATGCTGCGCAAGAGAGTCCTCCATTAACATTTGTGCTTCTTCCGCCAGCCTCTCCAACACCACCAATCTAGCCTTTGCAACTTCAAGCTCGGCCAGGCGGGACTCGCTAACAGCTTCCAGCTCCTCCTTCAGTCGAGTCGCATGCTCAGCGCACAGCTCCTCCATCTTCTTCTCGTAGCAGGCCTTCATTAACCTTTGTCCTTCATCTGCCAGGGCACGTTCGTAGGCCACCAACCTCTCTGACTCCTCCAATTTAGCCTCGCCAGCTTCACGCTTGGCCTCGAGGGACTCCTTAACAAAAGCTAAGCTACGTTCTTTAAGAGCAGCCAACTCCTCGTCATGCTCCGCCCGCAACTCCTCCATCTTCTTCTCATAGCAGTCCTTCATTAACCTCTGTCCTTCATCTGCCAGAGCACGTTCGAAAGCCACAACCTTCTCCGACTCCTCCAATTTAGCCTCGGAAACAGCCAAATCCTTCAGTAAAACTACGTTACGTTCCTCCAACATCAGCATCCTCTCAATCACATCTTCCAATTTGGCGCCAAACTGTTACAAATAACAAAAAAAATGCTAGAGGCCCCAAAAGACATTAAAACTTACGTGTGTATATGTATAGATATAAGCAAATGGCATACATCAGACCAAATCGGAGTAGCCATCGACATGAGTTGTTTGGGGGAATAAGTACGAAAGTGAGCCCTAAGTTCTTCAATGTTAACCTTCCCATGCAGCATAGGTGGGATAGGGAAAGAAAAGTTGCTTGCGCTTGCTTCAGCAAGGTTAACCCGCAGCCTTTTAGCGGTGGAGGATTCATCGATCAAAATCTTAATCTCGGAAGTACAAAATTCCTCCTCCTTGTTCATCTCTTCCATTTCTGCAAAATAACTAGGGCTAATAATGTTTCCAAAATCACTTCAATAGTTCAATCAACAAAAATACTATGGCTAATGTTACCAAAATCACTTTATTCATCAAAATAACTAGAGCTAATAATAATATTACCAAAATCGCTTCATTCACCAAATGCAAATCGAATCAGGTAAAAAATAGTAAAACAGAGTAACAGACCTACCAAAGTAATCGAGTGAAGCTGAAGATGAGAGATCCGTAGTGTTGACTGTGTGAGTGAGAAAATGTGAAATCGAAAATTGAAAATGATAAACCCTAAACCCCCAATTTCACGAACCGGTTCGGGTTTTATTTATTTGAGAATCAAAATTACAACGGCTCATTTTTGTTGAACTGTTTTAAGTAACTTTTAACTCGTGTAATAATGAATTTATTAAATATTCAATTTTTAGATTACTTCAATTTTTGTCTATGTTTTGTTGTTATCTTTTTTTTTCGTGATATATAAACAATTGTTGTATTTTTAGGGGTTTTGTCCAGTTTATATTACTAAAGTACTTTACAAGAGATTATAAAAATTTATTTATGAGCCGTTGTAGTTTTTAATTCAAAGAAAATTGTAAAATTGATTAAGAACAAAAAGAAATTTATTGTGAACAGAAGTAGGAAGTTAAATCGAAGATTTGATTTCCTTTCAAATAGTGAAGATATGAAATTCGTTTCATAAAATATAATATGATTAAAAAAAAAAAAAAAAGGCCTATGAAGTATGAACTCGGTTTTGGCGGGAATGAGGACTGTCCAGATCATTAATTTTTTTTGGATAATTACATAAACTACCCAAAAGTATTGACTATTTACATTGACCACCTTGGATATTGGGAAAATTACAAAAATATTCTTTGTGGCAGGGTTTTCGATAAAAATTAGTAATTTTGTTGAATATAGATATGTGCTTAATTAACTTTGCACAAGAAATAAAACACAAATTAAAGTTGCTCAGAATTTTTGAAATTAAGCTTCAATTATTTCATAATACAAAATAATTTGAAAGTTAAAGTATATATTATTGTAGATTTTAGTTTCTGCTATGATTTTAAAAAGTTATTTGTGTATTTTCTCAAGCATGAGGAATGGTCATTATAATTAACAATTACTTCACGGGTAGTTTGTATGATTTTCTCTAATTTTTTTAATTCTAATATTGTGTCACACATATAAATTCAAATGAGATGATTTTTCTCAAAAACGTATTCAAAATCAATTCTCTCAAATATTTTTTTTTTAATCAAATGTATCCCGCTATCATTATCCACACATTGTAATTTGACAATAGATCGTATATATAAAATAAGGTCGGTTACAAGTGTGGTACAACAAATCGATCTCAAACTATGTCTCCTATCACTAGTTATAGGATATCTTTGGTTTGGAACTCGAGATTTGACTGGGTAGCCTTACTGACCGAGAGTATGTCGAGGATAATATCGAAATTACGTCGGGGATTACGTCGGGATGATATCGAAAATGATATCGAACAAATATCGGGTCAGACGTGTGATGCAATGTCGAATTCCGTACCAGATGATATGCCGGGGTCTATATCGAAAGTAATATCGAATATGAGAATTTGATATTGGTGGATAAATTCAGGTATTAATTGTGTATCTTCTCGGTATGCGGAACACAGTATTTATAGAGTCTACACTGTACTATATCGAAGGTGAACTTCAATATACATGTCTAGAATGATCCTCGATATAGCTAATCGTGGGCCTGGCCTATGGGCCGTCCCAATACGAAAAATATCCCTATCACATTGAATATGCATTATGTTGGGGTTTGTGCAAGTTTATTTCCCATTATATAACTAGTGATTGAGTTAAATATAAAAATTATTTTGTGGCCTGTCATAGGAAAAATGCTGAATCTAGCCCACTATATTGGCATTTTTTAAAAGGTCCACCAACTTGGTTCTTAATTGTTGTCTATTAGTTTAACACTGAAGCTCGGTTTTTGAAAGTCGGTGACTGGAGAGTCTATCTGGTTCGACTGCGATTCGGTATTTTTTTCGCCCTACATTGCTTGTTTCGGCTCGATAAGTGGGAAGATCGCCCACCTAAGTTATCGTCGGTCATTTTCAAAAATGAAAATCTTGAGTCTGAGTCTCTAAAACAGTTTTGTGAAGAATATCTGCTATAGCAATTTCTCCTTTCACTTTATTAATGGTTTCTTATGTGACGTTTTGAAGAGTTTAAGTGAGGTAAATGAAAGGTCAAAAGAGTTGTGTCATAATATCATTTATTGTTGCCATAAAGAATTCGACTTAAAGCCAAGAAAACAAGTTGAGTATAGTATTGAATTTTGTAACTAATAGTTTTTGAGTTTTTATGATAATATTACAAAATTATGATCAAAACAAAGATAGAAAAACACGTTTAGAAAATGATTGAAATTACCCATGTAAGGTAAACAAATTTCAAAAGCCTTTGAGAGGACTAAAGGAGCCAAGTGACGATTATATGATAATCTTCATAGATACAATTAAGGATTTAGAATTCAGTGGCGCTGTATAATGCATTCAACAAACCATCCAGTCCCAATAGTTTTATGCATGCACTAGACATTCATAAGCACTACTACAGCATTTTTCAACCCACAACCCACCAACTTGCCCAACCCTATAAAGATATATGGGTTATGAGTTAACCTATATACTAAATGGGTTATTATAGGTCAACTCATGAAACTCATTATTTTAAATAGGTAACCCACGAGTTATCCGCGAATATCCTTTTAACTCGTTAATATTTTAAAAAATAAAAACACATACTAAAGTTAGAGAGGCTAAAAAACACACGCCACACCTAATACACATACTACAGCTAAAATTTACCAAAATAAATATACGATACACGTAAAATGCATTTTTCTATTTTCAGTGGGATTTGTTTTGTCAACGAGGCCCGTTTTCGACAAGTGATACCATTTTTTCCAAGTGGAAATGGGCATCTAAGCATAACATAAAGACTATTCTTACGCAAACGTGATTTTCAGCAAATTATAATGTTTAGAGGGTGAAAACGGGAAAAATCACGTTTGGTACCTTAATTTGGCATCGTTTTCTATTTGGTACCTTAATTTGTCCAACCAAATTTTTGGTACCCTATGTTTGCAAAGTTCATCACGGTTGGTACCTCCCTAGCGGCGTCCCCAATTTAACCACCGCGTATCCTACGTGGTTCACCGTTGACCACCTCAGACTCGATTTTGACCCAATTTTACACACGTGGACAAGCTGACTGGACTAAAAAAAATTAATATATCATAAATATAAGTTATTAAATCTTTGTAATTAACTTTAAAGTTATAACTATTATAAATATAAGTTATTTTGTTAAAAAAAAAGTTAAATCAGAAATTTTAGTAAAATAATTATAAAAAAGTTCAATCATCTTCTTCAACCCCACCCCCACCCCCACCCCCCACCAGCCATCACCGCCACCCACCACCAATTCAACACCGCCACCCACCACCATCACCCCCACCTTCACCACCCCCACCACCACCATCAATTCATCATTTTCAACAACTCCCCCCCCCACCCGTCGCCGCCCCCACCCCACCACCAGTCCACCCCCACCATCAATTCACCCACCCCCATCGCCTCCACCATGAATTCATCATCTTCAACAACCCCCGCCGCTGCTCGATCCGTACTTCACCAAACCACCACCATCGCCGCTGCTCGATTCGTACCTCCCCAAACCACCACCGCTGCGCTACTCGATCTGTACCTCACCAAACCACCACCGCCGCCGCCGCTCGATTCGTACCTCACCAAACCACCACCGCCACCGCTACTCGATCTGTACCTCACCAAACCACCACCGTCGCCGCCGCTCGATTCGTACCTCACGAAACCACCACCACCGCCGCTGCTCGATCCGTACCTCACGAAACCACCATCACCGCCGCCGCTGCTCGGATTTGATCGTGGTGATGAAAGGAGGGGGAGGGGGGTGGGGGTGGGGGGTAGGGGGTGCTGGTGAATTGTATTTTGTTTTATTTTAATCATTTTTTAGATTTAAGTTTTTTTTACAAAATAACTTATATTTATAATACTTATATATTTAATAAATTTTACAATTTATATAATAAAGCTAATTATAAAAAATATACAAACTATAAATTGTGAATATAAGATCATTTTTTTTAATCTAGTCAACATGTCCAGCTGGACTTAATTTTGTCAAAATTGAGCTTGGACGGGTCAACGGCGAGCCACGTAGACATTAGGGTAGTGAATTTGGGAACGCCGCTAGGGAGGTACCAACCGTGATGAACTTTGCAAACATAGGGTACCAAAACTTTGGTTGGATAAATTAAGGTACCAAATAGAAAACGAGGTCAAATTAAGGTACCAATCGTGATTTTTTCCCGGGTGAAAACATCATTTTTCTATTTCTAGTGGGATTTTTTTTTTTTTAATTCTTAGACGGAATATATGTTTTTAGGTAGAGCAAGTGTTTTCTCGTGATTTTTAGACAAAATGTGTGTTTTTAGGTGTAACGAGTTTTGTTTTGTAATTTTTTGATGAATTATGTGTTTTTAGGTGTAGGAGGCATTTTTTCTCGACGAATATATATTTTAAGGTGTAGCCGGTGTTTTTTTGTGACTTTTAGACAAATTGTGTGATTTTAGATGTAGCGGGTGTTTTTTCATGATTTTTAGACAAATTATGTGCTTTTAGGTGTAGAGGGTGTTTTTTCGGGAGTTTTAGATGTAAATGTATTTTTTATACATTAATATTAAACGGGTTGCTAATGGATTGATTGGATTTACCCAACCCATATAACCCACATTATATAAATGGGTTGTAAAGAATCCAATTCGTTAAACACCAAACCCGCTAAACACCCAACACGCCCATTTGTCACCCCTGATAAGCACATACAAATAACACCAAAGACAAAATACATAAATTGTACCACCATCACATCCAAGGAGCAACCTATACAAACTTTATACACATTGAAACATAGGTTTTGAGCATAAAGACATTATCCATGATAAAGAGTAACGGATTGCACTTTGCTCCGTCTTTTTCCATGCCTAAATATGCAAAATAGTATATATATATATATATATATATATATATATATATATATATCAAAATATTCAAAGTAAACACCATCCTAAGATAGATTTGGCCCAAAAGCTGCTAAGACACAAAGACATACCGTTACTACTCATTCAACTGATTGCAATGCTTCTTGAAGCTCAAACCCTCCTCGCCTAAATTGTCCAATTACGTGACTTCACAGGCACATTATGCTGTAGAAATATGCATATGCTAATCTCATTAGGCCACATATGATAGACTCGTTAGAAGGCACAATTTCACTTTGTTGGAATAATAAAAGAGTTAAATGCAGAAACCTACCATGTGTTATTTCTAATTGGCAAAAAGACCCCTATGTTATTTTTATTAGCAAAACCCCCCTGTGTTATTCGATCAAAGGCAAAAAAGCCCCTATTGTACGATTTTGTCTCTCACGCGCCTTAACTGCAGCTTGGGCTTCGAATTTCGAAAATGAAGGAATATTATGGGACTGTTTTACCCTCATCTCCCTCACATATCACATGCAGAAACCTACCCTGTGTTATTTTTAATTGGCAAAAAAAACCCTATGTTATTTTTAATTGGCAAAAAAACCCCTCACATATTAACGTGATTTTGCAATCCTTTTTTTATTTTAGGTTTTCCATTTAAATTCGTTTATAAAATTAATATAAGAGGAGGGTTTTTTATTTTTATGTAAGTAGAGGATAGAACATTAAATAGGAATCTAAAAAATAATTTGAGATTAAAGGGCACATATGACATTTCAGATAAAGTCAAAGCAAAAAGCTAAATAAGGGGCAGTGTGCTAATGGTTGAATAACACATGGGGTTTTTGCTAATAAAAATAACAGAAGGGTTTTTTTGCCAATTAAAAATAACACAAGGTAGGTTTCTGCATTTTACTCAATAATAAAAGGCAACAAAGTATGTAAGGTATTAATAAGCCATAAATTAGAGATTTGAACGTCTTTTCACAAGAAAGACTACTTAGATCGGTAGAATTCTCATCTGAGAACTTCCAGTAGCAAAGGTGGTTGATGTTCAGAAGAGAGGGAAAACTGAACCTGACAGAAAGCAAAATCAGATACTTAGTTGACAATAGGATCACTTAGCCAAACCTACAACAAAGACTATATCTAGAGGTACAACCCCATAAACTAAGAAGAGGACCAATTGGATAAATAAGAGTAAGTAGACTAGTGTTGATGCTCATCTACATTGTATCCATAATTCCAATGAAGGGACTAGAGCATGTAGCCATTAGGCGCTATCATCATCAAATTTCAAGAAAACAGAGTTTCGAATCAAAGAAGATATGATATGTACCCTCAACACACGACTATGTAAGAATAATACAGCCGGAAAAGCTTCATATTCTATATATAAGCGATAAATCTAAACAAGGTGTTGTCCTACAAAAGTTACGTAAAGTTTTCACTACTTGCGTACAAATGACAACCAACAAAGATGCTTTAATTTTGTTTTTTTTATCATATCATACAGAGTTCTTCAGAATGAACTATGATCCGCGGACTAGTAGAACTTACTGTTTTCACTATGGACCAAATCACAAAAGCTGAAGTATTATTATAGATGCAGGAGCGACAGTCTTAAGTGCAAAAGGATAGAAAAAATGCCGTGATAAAACGAAATAAGCTAATTGACCAAGCCGCGCCAGGATATTGTGTACTATAAAAGTGAAGCGCCCAGGAGAAGCTTGGAATGTTGCTCCCCTGAAGAAAACCTGCATGAAGAAGCATAGAAAGCACTCAAGCAATTTTTATTATCATATAAATCTAGCAGCAATAAGATGAAAACAAAAACTAATCATTCTATTACTCAAAGTTACAAAATACACATGGGATCGATTTGAACTGGTTTTCCAAACAGAGGTTCCAGTATCGTGATAAACTTCTTTCTCGATTCTGTCGATAATACTACCTCTTCCATCTGTTAAAGAAAGAAAGACGACAAAAAAAAACAGTTTAGAATCTTATTAGTTAACTGCAAATATTATTCTTAGATTATATAACACAACTAAGATTTTCAAGCTATTTAGGAACTTTCCATAAATAGCAACTTTTCATAATTATGTTAGAGTCAGTTATAGAATATTTCCATTTATAGTAAGTTACTAGTAAAGTTGTTAAGAGCAGTTAGATCGTGTATAGTTAGTTGGTTTCTCAACCTTATGTACGGCTTGTATCACCTCTCATCGATTCATTCATTCCATTTACAGAACTACAAACACATTTCAAGATTGGAGAAGATTTCTCTCCAAGATTCATCAATAATGTTTTCAGTTTTTCTTTTCTTCTCAAATCTATTTTTCCACCATGTCAAGAACATAATTGCAATGCTATTATGGTATCATTCGTCCAGCTTTCTGTTCTCTCTTCCGCTGCGATCTAATCTCGCTCTACTTTCTTACTGTTTGATTGATTACACTGCTCCTCTCTTGAAAATCAATCGAAATACTTCTGCTTCTTCTTCATCTATTGTCTCCACCAAGAATACAAGTGACGACTTCAATTATGTGTATTACTTAGGATGCCATGATTTCACTGGCTCATCAATTGTTCATGAGGAACTCAATGGAGCCAACTACATGTGGAGTAAATGGATCACAATGCTGCTAACATCAAGAACAAGATCAGGTTCATTGATGGCACTCTCCCTAAGCCAGATCCCAGTGATGTTGTCAATGAGACTTGTTGGATTAGAGCCAACGCATTTGTTCTCTCTTGGATCATGAATTTTGTTTCTGATGATCTTCATAAAATTTTGATGTACTTTGAGTCTGCCTTGGAGTTATGGAAGGAATTAAAAATGCGGTTTGCAAGAGCTCATAGATCAAGAGTCTACCAGTTGCAAAAATCCCTCTCCACCATCCCACACGGAAGTCTTCCTATCACAAATTACTATAATGCATTTAGATCATTATGGGATGAATTTGTGAATCAAATGCCTATTGTGGCTTCTTCTTTTGGATTATGTACTTGTGGAATCAACAAAACCATGGTTGATCGACAATAATATGATTCTATTTTGAAATTCTTGGTTGGATTGAATGAGTCTTACAGTGTGAGGAGTCAAATTTTATTGCTTACTCCTTTGCCTTTTCTGTCACAAGTCTATCTAATGCTAGAGAATCAGAGGGTGATGTTTTTTAGTTCGATCCCTACTGATTCACTAGCCATGTTCAATAGACAAAAACCACCTCAAGATCAACGCAACATAACCAACTTTTCTGATCAAACTTCTCAACCTTATCAACCCACTCAAGGGTATAACAACTCAAAGAAAGACAAGAAGAAATTGAAGTGCACCCATTGTGGATACACTGACCACACAGTATACAAGTGCTTCCAAGTCAGTGGCTACCGTACTGGATGGGATGGGCCTAGGGGTAAAAGATTTGCAAGTTAAATCTGTCCACAAATGCAGTGAATTATCTTGAACAAAGTGTTGTGACTAAAGAGTCCAAGCCTCATAAACCTACTATGGAAGAGATCATTGAGCATTTCATAGCTTTCAAACAAGCTTAAGCTCATACCAGCTCTGCAGGCCCAGACTTAAACACATATCACTAACTTAAACACATATCACTATGTTGCAACTGTAGTTTCTGGTAAAAATGTTGCTCTCTGAACTAAAGCTTACTTTATGAACACTGTGTCAAAATGTTGGATTTTAGACACTAGTGCTACAGATGACATGATCTGTCAACATCACTGGTTTGTTGGTGTGCCTGAGAGAGTAGATATAGACATTCATCTTTCTAATAACAGCACGACAAAAGCTACATATAGAGGATCTGTTCAATTCCTTCCTGGTGTTATGTTACATAATGTGTTGCTGGTTCGTGCTTTTACATACAATTTATTATCAATTTCTAAACTCAGTGGTCAAACTAGTATTACACTGCATTTTCTCACTTCATCTTGTCTCTTGCAGGACCAAATCAACAAGAAGATGATTGATTTTGCTAAGCTTGAAGATAATTTGTATATCTTAGACTCAGATTTTCAAGAAATTGAGAAGAATATTGTATATTCTTCTGCTTATAATGCTACTGCTGACACTATGGAACTGTGGCATCATAGATTAGGCCATACTAATACTGAAAAAATATATGTTATTAGTCAATTGAATCTGATTCATTGTAATAAAACCCATGAATGTGATATATGTCATTTATCTAAACAAAAGAAGCTTCCCTTTCCTTTGAGTTCTAGTTGTACTGCTTATGCTTTTGAATTAATCCATTGTGATCTTTGGGTCCATTTGCAATCAAATCTCATGAAAATTTTAGATTTTTTATGACTATAGTAGATGACTTCACAAGGTGTATCTGGATTTATTTGCTTCAGCAAAAATCAGAAGTTCAAAAGCATTTACTTCAATTTGGTAACTTAGTATTAACTCAGTTTTCCACTAAAATCAAAATGATAAGAATTGACAATGGAACAAAATTCATACTTAAAGGATTCTATGAGAAGTATGGCATTGTACATCAGAATTCTTGTGTTGAAACCCCTCAATAAAATGACTTAGTTGAAAGAAAACACCAACACTTGCTACAAGTAGCTGGATCATTAAGAATTCAGTCAAGTATTCCTATTAAGTTCAGGAGTAATTGCATATCATGTGTTGCATTCATCATAAACAGGTTACCATCAAAAGTTTTCCAAATAAAACCCCTAATCAAATGCTTTACTACAAATCTCCATATTATAACTTGTTGCACTTATTCGGTTGTCTAGCATTTGCTTCTACACTTTCTGTTAACATGAACAAATTTGATCTAAGAGCAACAAAAGCTGTATTCTTGGGATACCCTCAAGGAACCAAAGGATATCTCCTTCTCAACCTAGAAACTAAGAAGACACTCATCTCTAGAAATGTGGTCTTCTATGAGAACACATTTCCATTTCAATAGATGCCTCTTATTAATCACTTCAATTCAACACTCTTAAGCACTAATTTGTACATAAATTTCTTTATCTCTCCAATTAGAAACTTCATTCCACAAGTAGAACCAGCAGAACAGATTGCTCCATCTGAATCTGATGATCTATTTTAAGCCCTTCCCAACACCCCCCTTACATACTAATATAGAGGGAAAAAAAATCGAAATTGGTCCTTTATTGTGTCCTAGTTACAGTTTTCGTTCTTTATTGTGTCTTTTTTTTTATTTTGGTCCTTTATTGTGTGTTTCACTACAATTTTGGTCCTTTGGATGGAATCTAAGCCGAAAATGTCATGTAGGAGCATGTGCCGCCCTAAATTCAATTTTCTTGAATTTCCCACAAGCAAATTCACATGTTGGAACAACAATTTTAATTTTTTTATTTTAAATTTTGACCCTTCCGATCCGGATAACCCAGTCAAATAGGGTTGGCTGGGTCAGAATTTTAAATAAATAAAAATTAAAAAAATTGAAACCAGCGTTTCCACATGTGAATTTGCATGTGAGAATTAAAAAAGTTTTTATTTTGGCCGACAAGTGTTCCCGCGTGATATTTTTCGACTCGGACTTCTTCCTTAGGACCAAAATCGTAATGAAATACACAATAAATGACCAAAATAAAACAAGGACACAATAAAGGACGAAAATTGTAACTAAGACACAATAAAAGACTAGTTTCGATTTTTTCCCCTAATATAGAAGTGGATAGCTGGGAAAAAATCGAAACTAGTCTTTTATTGTGTCCTAGTTACAGTTTTCGTCATTTATTGTGTCCTTGTTTTATTTTGGTCATTTATTGTGTATTTCATTACAATTTTGGTCCTTAGGAAGAAGTCAGAGTCGAAAATATCACGTGGGAGCACTTGCGGCCAAAATAAAAACTTTTTTAATTCCCACATGCAAATTCACATGTGGAAACGCTGGTTTCAATTTTTTTTTTTATTTAAAATTCTGACTCGGCCAACCCGATTTGACCAGGTTATCCGGATCGAACGGGTCAAAATTTTAAATAAAAAAATTAAAATTGTTGTTCCAACATGCGAATATGCTTGTGGAAAATTCAAAAAAATTGAATTGAGGGCAACACGTGCTCGTACATGACATTTTCGGCTGAGATTCCATCTGAAGGACCAAAATCGTACTGAAACACACAATAAATGACCAAAATAAAACAAGGACACAATAAAGGACAGAAACTGTAACTAGGACACAATAAAAGACCAATTTCGATTTTTTCCCGTGGATAGCTCATACACTACTGATGTAGGTACACTGGCTCATCCAGCTTCTACAACCAATTCAGCACCTTAGAATGAGCTACCTACTGATATTGTACAAGATCATACTTCTACACAAGACCAAAATACATGTATTGTTTTAGGAATAACAAATTTTAACTCTGAGGTTCACAATACCAGACCCCAGAGATCAGCTGGACCTCATGCTTATTTATCTGTATATGGTATTTCACTAGGAAAAAATCGAAACTAGTCCTTTTTTGTGTCCTAGTTACAGTTTTCGTCCTTTATTGTATCCTTGTTTTTTCTTGGTCCTTTATTTGCGTATTTTGTTACGATTTTGGTCCTACGGAGAAAATCTGAGTCGAAAATGTCATGTGGGAGCATCTGCCGGCCAAAATTCATTTTTTTTAATTCCCACATGCAAATTCACAAGTGAAAATGCCGGTTTCAATTTTGTAAATTTTTATTTATTTTAAATTCTGACCCATTCGACCCGATTTGACCAGGTTGTCCGGATTGGAGGGTTAAAATTTAAAATAAAAAAATAAAAATTAGCGTTCCAATGTGTGAATTTGCTTGTGGAAAATTCTAAAAAGCTGAATTTAGGGTGGCACGTGCTCCTACGTGATATTTTCGGCTGAGATTTCTTCCAGATGACCAAAATCGTAATGAAATACACAATAAAGGACCAAAAGAAAACAAGGACAGAATAAAGGACGAAAACTATAACTAGGACACAATACAGGACCAATTTCGATTTTTTCCCGTATTTCACTTCCAAAGTCTATGCATAAAGCAAATATTACTACTTCTAGTAAACAATATCCCATCTCAAACTACTTGTCTACTGAACTTCTTGGTTTATCTCATAAGGCATACACTGCATCTATATCTCAAAATATTGAACCTAAGACTTTCACTCAAGCAAATAAACATCATGAATGGATAAAAGCAATGCAAAGTTAATTAGATGCCCTAGAGAAAACTAGAACTTGGGAACTCACATCATTAGCTCTTGGTCAACATTGCATTGGGTGTAAATGGGTGTTTAAAGTGAAATATAAAGCAAATGGCACTATTGAAAGGTATAAAGCTAGGTTGGTAGCAAAAGGATACACCCAAGAGAAAGGCTTAGATTACTTTGATACATTCTCTCATGTTGCAAAACTAACCACAGTAAAAGTTATCCTTGCTTTAGCTACTTCACAGAATTGGCACTTACAACAACTTGATGTGAACACTGCTTTCTTATATGGTGATCTAGATGAAGTAATATATATGACTCCACCCCCTGGTTACTTTCCTAAAACTGAGAACAGGGTTTTTCTATTGAAGAAAAGTCTTTATGGCTTAAAGCAAGCTTCAGGGCGGTGGTTCATCAAGTTTACTCAATACCTTAGCAGTCATGGTTATTCTCATAAGTGTCTGATTTGCTCTCTCTTTACAAAATTAAATGGTTCTAACTTTACAGCTTTGTGTGTCTATGTTGATGATATAATTCTAATTGGTAATGATCTCACAGAAATCAATTGCATAAAACACCATCTGAATTCTCAATTCACTATTAAACACCTTGGTAACTTAAAATACATCCTTGGCATAGAAGTAAGTCAGGAATCAGTCTATGCCAAAGAAAATATGTACTTGATATACTTACAGATCCAAATTGTCTTGGTTGCAAACTAAGCAACACAACAATGAGTCACAAGCTAAGCTGACAGATTCTGACTCTCGTCTACTACAAGATCCCTCAAAATACAGAAGGCTAGTAGGGAGATTATTGTACCTCACCATTACAAGACGAGGCCTTTGCCACAACATTCAATATCTGGCTCAACACATGAACAAACCAACAACATCTCACCTAGCTGCAGCACATAAAGTCCTCAGATTTCTCAAAGAAACTCTTGGCAGAGACATTCACTACAGCTCTAACTCTGAAATTCACCTTAAGGCCTTCTCTGATAGTGATTGGACAAGCTGTCCTGAAACCAGAAAGAGTATAACTGGATAAGCAATATACTTGGACAAGTCTCTCATCCCATGGAAATGCAAGAAACAACAAACAGTAATCAGATCATCTACTGAAGCAGAATACAAGGCTCTAGCTACTAAAACATGTGGAGTCCTATGGTTGGATCAACTACTCAAAGACCTTGGTTTCAAACAACAAAAGACACCACTGTTGTTCACAGACAGCAAAAGTGCTTATTACATTGCTAACAATTTGGCTCACCATGAAAAGACAAAACACATTCAAATTGACTCTTATTTTGTCAGAGAGAAAATACACACCAACTCCTTAAATATTTTGCACATTGGTAAAGAACATCAAGTGGCAGATCTCCTCACAAAGCCACTATCTTTACAACCTTTCAACACCATGATTTCTAAGATGGGCATCCACAACATTCATGCACATCTTGAGGGGGCACTTAGATTATATAACAGAACTCATATTTTCAAGTTATTTAAGAACTTTCTATTATTAGCAACTTTTCATAATTTTGTTAGAGTTAATTATAGAATATTTCCATTTGTAGTAAGTTGTTAGCAACTTTTCATAATTCAGTTTTTTTTCTTCTTCTCAACTCTATTTTTTCACCATCTCAAGAACAAAATTGCAGTGTTATTAATTATTAACCTTTGTCAGTTTACGAAAAAGAATGGTTCACATGGAAAAGAGTTAATGTAGCTACCCAACGAGCCATTACTGCTTCCAATGGCTCCAGTCCGCTTGCTTCACCAACCTCGCCATCCACATAACTATTCAAGTAACTGAAGTTCTGAAACTGATCCAGACATGCATTGAAGCCCTAAAGCCAACCCTCGTCCCTTGCCTCCCTGAGGCGTATCTATGTAGCCTTCTGGAATTCCTCCAATAGAGTAACGTGCTCAGAACGAAGCTCCTTTATCTTCTTCTCATAACAGTCCTTTATTAACCTCTACCCTTCTTTTGCCAAGGCGCGTTCCCTCTCCAACTCTGCCAATCTAGCCACGACAGCTTCTAAGGAATCTTCAACATCAGCCAAAGCTACGTTATATTTTTACAAAGTTACGTTACATTTTTTACAAGTAAGCAGAGCCGCCTCAGTAATGTTATTAGGCATTAAATTGGAGTCCGACTTTGTTAATGTCATTACTTTAGACCACATTGGGAGTATCATATCCTTGAGTTGGGCGAAGGATAAGTAGCAATGTAAGCATCAATCTCTTCCAGTTGAACTTCCACGGATCATAGGTGGAGTAAATTCGTCTTTGATACCCAAAGAATTCTTCGTACTCGCTAAGTATAAGGAATCAATAGACTTCTTCATCGAGGAAGTCCAATCTTGCTTCTCCTCGTTCATCTTCTTCTAATCCTATTTAAGAGAGAATCATTAGCAATATAACCAGGGCTAATAATGTTACTAAAAATCGCTGCATTCAACAAATAAAAAGTTTTTGTACCGGTAATTACACAAACATCACTTGCATGAAAAAAGTTTTAAAATAGTACGACATTATAATCGTTAAATCACAATGGAAAATAAAATGCATGAATAATTTACTATAACTTTCAAATGTGATTTGTGTTTTTCGTTTATTTGCTTTGGCTTTCTAAAAGGCATAGATGAGACTTATCTTTTATTCTCTAAACAATTTTAGTTTATCTTTTGTTTAGTTTGCAGAGCATGAAATTTATATTCAACACATTTTAATAATCTTTAAATAAAAATATGTAACGAAGAGTGTTTGTGTACTTTTTCAAGGGGGGTGGGGGATTCTTGTAATCACCCTATACTTTCGGGTAGCTTATAGAATTCTCCTATAAGACCTATATGACAGTTTAAAGAATTGATTTGCTACCCATCATAAACCTATAATTTTGCGATGTTTGAACACATTTTCGCAAAATGTGAGGAAAAATAACGTAAATCTAACCTAAACACGCCTAAAAAAGTTTGTTTTTCATGTAGGTTTCTGTTGTCTTTCATTATTTTTTTTTTCCTTCTATGAGAATTGTTGGTAATCGTTGCACATTCGTATAATGATAAAGAACAAATAACGACAAGAAATAACTTTTATATTCATGATGTTGATTTTCCAAAATAAATACATATGACAAACAAATAAAGTTTACCGAAACTGTGAACGAATGGATTGACGAAAGGTTTTAGAACGAGTTGAAAGCAAGCCTTCTCCACTTAAGATCGAATTCCCCGGCTATCCTTCAAGCCCTCGTGAGGAAGAGATCTCCCAAGGTACAACGTCCACACACAAATAAACAGCAAGTGAAGGACTATACTATTTTTCACTTACGAACACTAACAGTACTTGCAAAACTCTGAAATTGTATATGAAATGAAATGCAGAATGATATGTGTTTTCTTCGATGAAATTCCTCTGCGCAGAGGATCTAGTTTTATAGCTGAAAAATTGTGTAACAGCCAAAGACAATCAAGGGGAATTTATTAGCATTCAAAACGTTTTGACTCAATTCAAAACGTTTGATTTAATTCACAAATTAAATCAGCAGATTTAATTTTCTAATTAAATTCGTAGCCATTAAGTGTGTAATAATCATTCTTGAATTCAAACTTCAAATTCAGAATTCAGAATTTCGCTTAAGCATTTTATTTAATATAATTAAATAATTTTTTTCCCAAAAAGATATTTACTGCCTTCCCGGCAGGGACACGCGCGAGGCGACGCGACGCGACGCGACAAGGCGAGGCGAGGCGAGGCGAGTCGAGACGGACGGACGACGATGACTGCGCGAGGAGTCCCATATCTTCTTGTTCACTACACTCTCTAGTTTGGTATCTCAATATAACCAATATAATTTGTAGGACTTTTTCCAATGTGGGACAAAGTCCCTTACACTTGCATAAGTCAATGAACATTCACTACACACTTACTTACTTGGGCTTACTCAATTAAGCCCAATTATTTAAAATTCTCCAACAATCCCCCACATGAATGTAATTGGCTGAAATGCACGTGAGCCTAACAATGCTAAATGCAATTTCAGAATTTTGCCGGAACTTGTTGCATCAGGATAGGTGGTTTTGGGCCTTGAACCTTGCTTAGTGAAATACCATCGGATATACTTGTCAACTAGTGGACGTGATGCCTTGAACTGTTTGGCGTTTTGTGTATACCAAGACAATGGTACTCATACAACTCATTCCAATACCGTATTGGTTCTCGTTGTTGTCCGTTTCGGCCATGGACTGCCTTGGAAAATTTCATCGAATGCTTTAGAGATTTATCCCTTTTGTGTCATCTCATAGAAGCGGCCCTTTCACATTCGACATAGGTGATCTCTCATTAAGGGTATCCTGCAATACCCCGCTTGTGTTCACAAGACATAAGGATCATTAGAACCTCAAGTTCTCCTTAACCTGTACAGGTCCATCACTCTTTCATCTTAGAAATGGGTTGGGAACTCAATTTCCCGAGTGCTTTGTTCGACTCGCCCCCACAATTCGGTTGTCCCTTTGAACCTGCAAATTGGAGTTTACAATTCAGGTAGGGTTGCCATCATGGGGTGATGTCTTTTGGTGGGCTTAAATTTCCCATTTCCCTCGATGAATTTGCTACTTAGTCTCTCGCTAGACCTTTCGTCAATCGCCTCCAATATTTTCTTTAACCTCTTAAAGTATTCGGAAAATATTATGATTATTATTCAACTTAAAAGTTTGGAATAATCTTAACCAACACTTTCTTCTTCAAGCCCCCACATTTCTTTCTTTTCCTCAAGAAAAAATGTCTCTAGCCTTAAAGAAATTACTTATTTCAGAATTTATTTTGTTTGCGTACTTCGCGTCTTACATCAAATAAATCTGAATATTTAATCTATTTAGTAAAATAAATAGTATTAAATCTCACTTACTTCTCACTAAGCAATTTAATTTACACACTTATATTTGGACTCAATTCCAAATATTTCAAACACACACACACACACACACACACACACACACACACACATATATATATATATATAATAAAATACAAGTCTCGCACTTGGTTTTATTTTCTACAAATATATATAACATACAAGTCTCACACTTGTGTTATTCTCAACAAGTATATATATATACATATATATATATATATATATATATATTATTTTATCCTTTAATGTAGCAAACACATCGCAATTAATCAAAGGAAAAATTTTATTCATAATATTTAGCCTCCTCTCACGAGACTAATTTTTATTACAATTATTTAAATTATTAGTCTATTCTCTCAAGACTTTTATTACAATAATTTAAATCTTCAACTTAGTTGCTAGCTTCATTGCTAGCATCACTCTTATTTACCAAAGTTATCACCGACATTTTGAACAGATTTTGGGTCAAGTATCCCTTGCCCACGAATGTTCCTCCCTTTGAAAGGATGACCCGGTTGGACTCAAAAACGAGCCTAAAACCCTTCTTGCTCATCATAGAACCGGATATCAGGTTCTTCCGAATTTCTGGGACATGAAGAACGTCGCTTAAACCCACCATCTTCCCGGAGGTCATTTTAAGCACCACCGTTCCCTTGCCTTCCACCTTAGATATAGCGGAATTTCCCATGTAGCATTGTTCGTTCTCAATAGCTTGGTAGGTTTTAAACATCCACTTATTTGTACATATGTGCCTCGTAGCTCCCGTATCAACCCACCATTCCTTGGAGTTTCCTCCAACAAGGTTGATTTCCGAGACCATTGCACTTAGATACGTGTCTTCATCGGAGTTTTGGCTTGCCTCTGCCACATTTGCAACTGATCGTTTACCTTTCCCTTTCCTCTTGGGACGTCGGCGACAATCCTTTGCTTTGTGTCCAGCCTTGCCACATGTGTAGCAATCCCGTGAGAATTCTTCTTTCTCTTTTTCTTTTGCCTTTGAAACATCCGAATGTTTCCTCTTCTGGCCGTTAGAGGTATCCCCAGATTCGATCACGTGAGCCTTTGAATACGCCCCATCTGGTTTCCTCTCCATCTTGCGGTTGTCTTGTTCTATCCGCAGTCTACGAACAAGATCCTCAAGCCCCGTCTGCTTTCGCTTGTGCTTGAGATAGCTCTTGAACTCCTTCCATGAGGGTGGTAATTTTTCAATCACCATTGCCACTTCGAAAGGTTCGGGTAGAGGCATTCCTTCCGCCGCCAATTCGTGAAAAATCAATTGCAGTTCTTCGCATTGTTCCACCACGCTTCTCCCATCGACCATCCGGTACTCGTGGAAATGTCCCGCCATAAATTTCTTAGCCCCGACATCATCAACCTTGTACTTCGTCTCCAACGAAGACCAAAGCTCTCGAGTGCTCTCCTTTGGGGAGTACAGGTTGAACAGAGAATCATCTAGTGAGTTCAACACATAATTCCGGCAAAGATAATCACCATTTGACCAGATTTCCATCTTCTCAACGGACAGAGGATCCTCACGATCTTCTTTGGGTTTCTCCTCCTTGAGAAACTTGGTCAGATTGAGTGTCGTCAAAAAGAAGAGCATCTTTTGTTGCCACCGTTTGAAGTTCGAGCCCTTGAACTTCTCCGGTTTCTCCGGATGAGTGTATGGCATTGAGGTGTTCTTCAAGACAGGCAAAACAACGGCCTCAGTACCGCTCGCCTGGTGTTGCGTGCCAGCCTCAGTGCCGCCCGCTTTCGAGGAAGTCTCGATGACATCATTGGTGGATGTATTGTCACCGGCCATATCCAAATAATTCAAAAACACTTTAGAATTATTTCACAAGGCACAGAACAATTTTATCATAATTAATCATAGAATTTTGCTTCACCAAATCATTATCTTAACGCGATGAACAGTGACTTAAACAAAATAATTCACTGCAACATATCAGTTATTATAAGTACAGAATAACGCATGCTTGTAACACAAAATAACTCACAGACTAATGGTAAGGATCACATTCAATACACCAGAGGACGCGGGTTCGAATCCAAGGAGTTACGTTTTGGAATTAAACATTCTCAGCAAATTAAATTAACATCGATTTTATCGCATGCATTGAATATGTAACCGAACAAGTTAACACACAAGATCCGTAATGCTCAAATGGTAAAGACACCAGCTGGCAAACAGAGGGACTTGGGTTCGATTCCCAGCAGTTACATTTTTTTCAAAATCACAATTAAATTCACAGAATAAATAGCAATTAATATATAACGAAACAATTAATTCACATGAATTAATATAGCACAGTGGTAACGCCTGAGCACCCACATGTGGGAGGTACAACAGTAGCGAAAATTATTTTTGAAACCTGCTCTTTAACTTTTGAAACAGAAACTAAAGGCTACTGGAAAAATGAAATCATCAAATAATACTTTAAAATTTTAAACTAGAAACAGAGAAGAGTTGGAAAAGTTACTGGAAAATTGACAAAAGCCTGTTAAAATTTTTAAACCAGAAAACCAAATCTTTTGAAACTGAAATCCATACATCTTTTGAAAACAGAATACACTTGCAGGAAATCAATTAGCAAATTATGAGAAACATAAGAGATAAAGCAGTAGCGAAAATTATTTTTGAAACCTGCTCTTTAACTTTTGAAACATAAACTGAAGGCTACTGGAAAAATGAAATCATCAAATAATACTTTAAAATTTTAAACTAGAAACAGAGAAGAGTTGGCAAAGTTACTGGAAAATTGACAGTAGCCTGTTAAAATTTTTAAACCAGAAAACCAAATCTTTTGAAACTGAAATCCATACATCTTTTGAAAACAGAATACACTTACAGGAAATCAATTAGAGAACTGCAAATTATGAGAAACATAAGAGATAAACCTGCTCTTAAACATATAATATGCAATCAGATTATTTAGTTACTGGAAAAGTTTGAAACCAACACTTTGGAAAACTATTTAAAAATCTGCAGTCACTAGACAGATCATTAGTAATAACAAATAAGATATAAACTAGAACATAAATGTATAATCAACAGAGAAGCATATTATCAACATGTTAGAACCATAATCTTATGAACATGCCCAACATATAACTCTTAAAGATATTGGATATACACAGAGGTTCATTAGCATAGAATAATAAAACTAAGAACAGAAAATTATTTTTGAAACCTGCTCTTTAACTTTTGAAACAGAAACTGAAGGCTACTGGAAAAATGAAATCATCAAATAATACTTTAAAATTTTAAACTAGAAACAGAGAAGAGTTAGCAAAGTTACTGGAAAATTGACAGAAGCCTGTTAAAATTTTTAAACCAGAAAACCAAATCTTTTGAAACTGAAATCCATACATCTTTTGAAAACAGAATACACTTGCAGGAAATCAATTAGAGAACTGCAAATTATGAGAAACATAAGAGATAAAGCAGTAGCGAAAATTATTTTTGAAACATGTTCTTTAACTTTTGAAACAGAAACTGAAGGCTACTGGAAAAATGAAATCATCAAATAATACTTTAAAATTTTAAACTAGAAACAGAGAAGAGTTGGCAAAGTTACTAGAAAATTGACAGAAGCCTGTTAAAATTTTTAAACCAGAAAACCAAATCTTTTGAAACTGAAATCCATACATCTTTTAAAAACAGAATACACTTACAGGAAATCAATTAGAGAACTGTAAATTATGAGAAACATAAGAGATAAACCTGCTCTTAAACATATAATATGCAATCAGATTATTTAGTTACTGGAAAAGTTTGAAACCAACACTTTGGAAAACTATTTAAAAATCTGCAGTCACTAGACAGATCATTAGTAATAACAAATAAGATATAAACTAGAACATAAACGTATAATCAACAGAGGAACATATTATCAACATGTTAGAACCATAATCTTATGAACATGCCCAACATATAACTCTTAAAGCTATTGGATATACACAGAGGTTCATTAACATAGAATAATAAAACTAAGAATAGAAACATATGATCATGAGCAGAAAATATAATATGCAGATTCTGGAAATTTCAACCACCTATACGTGCAACACATATTACGAATAGAGATAATAAAATTTCGATCTTAAGATTGTTGGTATTCGTTGCACATTCGTATAATGATAAAGAACAAATAACGACAAGAAATAACTTTTATATTCATGATGTTGATTTTCCAAAATAAATACATATGACAAACAAATAAAGTTTACCGAAACTGTGAACGAATGGATTGACGAAAGGTTTTACGACGAGTTGAAAGCAAGCCTTCTCCCCTTATGATTGAATTCTCCGGCTATCCTTCAAGCCCTCGTGAGGAAGAGATCTCCCAAGGTACAACGTCCACACACAAATAAACAGCAAGTGAATGACTATACTGTTTTTCCCTTACGAACACTAACAGTACTTGCAAAACTCTGAAATTGTATATGAAATGAAATGCAGAATGATATGTGTTTTCTTCGATGAAATTCCTCTGCGCAGAGGGTCTAGTTTTGTAGCTGAAAAATTGTGTAACACCCAAAGACAATCAAGGGGAATTTATCAGGATTCAAAACGTTTTGACTCAATTCAAAACGTTTGATTTAATTCACAAATTAAATCAGCAGATTTAATTTTCTAATTAAATTCGTAGCCATTAAGTGTGTAATAATCATTCTGGAATTCAAACTTCAAATTCAGAATTTAGAATTTCGCTTAAGCATTTTATTTAATATAATTAAATAAATTTTTTCCCAAAAAGATATTTACTGCCTTCCCGACAGGGACACGCGCGGCGAGGCGAGTCGAGAGGGACGGACGATGATGACTGCGCGAGGAGTCCCATATCTTCTTGTTCACTACACTCTCTAGTTTGGTATCTCAATATAACCAATAGAATTTGTAGGACTTTTTCCAATTGTGTGACAAAGTCCCTTACACTTGCATAAGTCAATGAACATTCACTACACACTTACTTACTTGGGCTTACTCAATTAAGCCCAATTATTTAAAATTCTCCAACAAATTTGTCTTTGTTGTACATCAAAATATCACTACAGGTTTGTATCCTTTGTTAATTCTAGAGCCGATGGCACGGTGGTGCATGTGGGTGCCCGTACAACCCCAATCTCCCTTTGCTTTATTTGAGGAAGTAATATATTTGTAGTATTTTTTTGCACAATATTGAAGTTTTTGATGGTTTTTGCACCCCTTGGATTGGTCCATCGTTTGAAGTTCAGTACACATATATAAATCAATTTATTAATGTAGTAAGTTTCTTGTCGTCCACTAGTATACTAATAACACTATAAAAGTGTTTTCACCATTGTTGATGGATCAACTCGATCAAGAACAGAAGAGAAGAACAACAAAAATCAAGAAGAAGAAGAAGAATAACTGAATATTAAAGCTAAAATATTATTGATGAATGTGGAGAGAAAATCATCTCCAATCTTGAGTGTAATTATGTAATGTGTAAAATGAAATTGATGAATGAAAAGTCTGCAGACTCAGGTCTTATATAGGCCTGAGAACCGACTGATATCTCTCCTTCAACCAACTCTAACAACCTAACAAACTACAGTTGTCGACTTACTAAATAAGGAAATAACAGACTAACTAACTAACAGAAATGGACCAGTTTCTAATTATGGAAACTTCTGAATACACTTTTGATTTCTCAATGTGTTTTGATAACTGATATCTATTCTATCTTCTGAGAGCCCCCCCTCAAGATGTGCATTAATGTTATGAATGCCCATCTTGGCAATCATGTTGTTGAATGGTTGTAAGGACAATGGCTTTGTTAGCAAATCTGTAACTTGGTTTTCTTTGCCAATGTGCATGATGTTTACTGAGTTGTTGTGAACCTTTTCCCTTACAAAATAGCAGTCTATTTGTATGTGTTTTGTCTTCTCATGGTGGACAGGGTTATTTGCAATACAATAAGCACTTCTACTGTCTGTGAAAAGTAGAGATGTCCTCTATTGTGTGAAGACAAGGTCTTTTAATAATTGATCCAGCCACAGTAGTTCACAGGTTGTAGTTGCTAGAGCCCTGTACTCAGCTTCAGTAGATGATCTACTGACAGTTTGTTGCTTCTTGCATTTCCATGGTATTAGAGACTTGTCTAGGTATATTGCATAGCCTGTAATGCTTTTTCTTGTTTCTGGACACCCTGCCCAGTCACTATCAGAGAATGCCTTGAGATGTATTTGTGAGCTTGAGTTGTAGTGTATCCCTCTGCCTGGAGTTACTTTGAGAAACCTTAGGACTTTGTGTGCTGCAGCCAGATGAGATGTTGTAGGCTTGCTCATGTGTTGACTTAAGCACTGAATGCTGTAGCACAGATCTGGTCTTGTTATTGTTAGATATAGCAATCTTCCAACTAGCCTCATGTATTCTGATGGATTTTCAAGTGGAGGAGAATCATCAGCAGCTAGCTTTGCTTGGTTGCTCATAGGAGTTTTGCTTGGTTTGCATCCAAGATAACCTGCATCTATTATAATATCAAGTGCATATTTCCTTTGGCAGAGTGAGATACCTGTTTTATTTCTGGCAATTTCTATTCCAAGGATATACTTTAAATTTCCAAGGTCCTTTATAGTGAATTCAGTGTCCAGCTGTTGTTTTATATAGTTAATTTCTGTGATGTCATTTCCTGTAAGGATAATGTCATCAACATAGACACATAGGACTGTAAAGTTAGAGCCTTTGGTCTTTGTGAACAAAGAGCAATCAGACACTGTTTGAGAATAACCATGTTTGACAAGGCATTGAGTGAGCTTGATGAACTACTGTCTTAAGGCTTGCTTTAAGCCATATAAGCTCTTCTTTAAGAGACAGACTCTATTATCATTTTTAGGACAATATCCAGGGGTGGGGTCATGTATATCACCTCATCCAGGTCACCATGTAAGAATGCAGTGTTTACATCAAGTTGCTGGAGTTGCCAGTTTTGTGAAGCAGCTAATGCAAGTATTACTCTAACTGTAGGTAGTTTTGCAACAGGAGAGAAAGTATCAAAGTAGTCTAACCCTTCCTCTTATGTGTATCCCTTTGCTACTAACCTAGCTTTATATCTCTCTATAGTACCATCAGCTTTGTATTTTACTTTATACACCCACTTACATCCAATACAGTGTTGGCCTGGTGGCAGAACAGTTAGTTCCCAAGTTTTTGTTTTCTCTAAGGAATCTAATTCACTTTTCATAGCATTTCTCCACTCTATGAGTTTGTTTGCTTGAGTGAATGTCTTAGGTTCAGTGATTTGAGATATAGATGCAGTAAAGACTTTATGAGAATCACCAAGTAAATCAGTAGATAAATAGGTTGAGATAGGATACTGTTTACCAGATGTGATGGAATTTGCCTTATGAAGAGGTTTTGGAAGTGATACATCATACACTGAGAGGTATGCAGGTGGTCCAGTTGATCTGTGTGGTCTTGTATTTTGTATTTCAGAACTGGAGTGTGGCAATACTCTATTCTGAGTGTCAATAGCTGGTAATTCTTCATGTGCTTCAGCTGATTGTGTATTTTGGAGTGTAGAGTCATTTGTGGATGTCTGAATTTGTAGTGTATATGCATCTAAGGTGTATGAATTGTTCACTTCAATATTGATATGTAAAGGAGGAGTGCTTGGTAGTGCTTGAGACAGATCAGGAGATGAGGGTGGACTATGATGTTCTGGTGCCTCCAGTGTCTGAGTAAGTATTCTTCTTGGAGATATGAATGTGTTATTGCACAAATCTGTAGTTATAGTTTCTGAGTTGTATTGCTGATCTGTTATCTTCTGTTGAAAAGGGAATGTGTGTTCATAAAACACAACATTTCTGGAGACAAAAAGTTTCTTGTTCTGCAGATTGAGCATGAGATATCCCTTTGTTCCTTGAGGATAACCTAGGAACACAACCTTGGTTGCTCTTGGATCAAATTTTTTCCTGTTAACAGATAGAGTAGAGGCATATGCTAGACAACCAAATGAGCGCAATAATGTATAATCTGGGAGTTTATTATACAACACTTGATAAGGGGAACTGTTATTCAGTACTTTTGAAGGAAGCCTGTTGATGATAAATGCAGCACACATTATGCAGTTACTCCAGTATTCAATAGGCACATTAGACTGAAATCTGAGAGACCTTGCAACTTGTAGTAAATGTTGATGCTTTCTCTCAACTAAACCATTTTGTTGAGGTGTCTCTACACAAGACTTTTGATGTAAAATGCCATATTTTTCATAGAAGCCTTTTAGTATGAACTCAGTCCCATTATCAGTTCTGATTGTTTTAATTTTTGTTGAGAACTGAGTTAACACTAAATTGTAGAACTGATACATATATTTTTGTACTTCAGATTTGTGTTGTAAGAGTTATATCCAAGTACATCTACTGTAATCATCAACTATTGTCAGAAAGAATCTAAAATTGTCATGAGACTTCACAGCAAAAGGGCCCCAAACATCACAATGTATTAGCTCAAATGCATGACTGGTACAACTAGTACTTAAAGGAAATGGAAGTTTCTTTTGTTTTGACAAATGGCATATATAACATTCATGAGATGTATTACAAGTAGGTATATGTAATGAACTAATAGAAGACAGTTTCTCATTGCTGGTGTGACCTAATCTATGGTGCCAAAGTTTCATATTATCAACAGTAGCATTATATGCAGCAGCAGAGTAAGCAGTAGCTTTCTTAATGTTGGTAGTCCCTGAGTGTAGAATGTAGAGATTTTCTTCAAGCTTAGCAAAACCAATCATCTTCTTGGTGATTTGGTCCTGCAATAGACAAGTTGAAGTGAGGAAGTGCAATGTAATGTTGGTATGATCAGTGAGTTTAGAGATTGATAATAGATTATAAGTGAAACTAGGAACCAGCAGTACATTATGTAACACAATGCCAGACAGGAATTGAACAGAACCTATATGAGTAGCTTTGGTAATGCTATTATTAGGCAGGTGAATGTCTATATCTACTGCTTCAGGTTTATCAATGAACCATTGTTGTTGACAGATCATATGATCTGTTGCACCAGTATCAAGGATCCAACATTTTGAAACAGTGTGTTTAGAATATGCTTTAGTTGAAAGAGCAATATTCTTACCAGAGATTGCAGTTGCTGCATAATGTTTTGAACTTGAATCAGGTCATGCAGAACTAGTAAGAGGCTGAGATTGAGCTTGCTTGAAAGCTAAGAATTGCTCAATAATCTCCTTAGTTAAATCAGCATTATGCTGCTGAGTATGCTTCTGAGGTTTGGATTCTTCACTAACAGCAACTTGTTCATAGATGTTCACTGCATTTGTAGAATGATTCTGACTATTAATTCTTTTACCCTTTGGTCCTTCCCATCCAGGGGGATAACCATAGATTTGGAAGCACTTGTCAACTGTGTGACCAGTATAACCACAATGTGTACACTTTAGTTTCTTTTTATCTTTCGTTGAGTTATTGTAACCCTGAGATTGATGATAGGATTGGGAACTAGGGGGAGGGAAGTTGTTTCTGTTGGGCTGTTCTTGAGTAATTCTTTGTCTGGTGAACATGGCTAAGGAATCAGTAGGAAGAGAAGTGAAGGTAAGTTCTCTTTGGTTCTCTTCTTGGAGTAACATTGAGTAGACTTGTGACAGAGAAGGCAATGGATTAATCAAGAGAATTTGGCTTCTCACATCACTGTAAGATTCATTCATGCCAACAAGGAATTTAATAACAGAATCATGTTGCTGCAGATCAACCATGGTTCTATTTACTCCACAAGTACATAATCCACAAGAACATGCAACAACATGTCTCTGATTCACATATTCATCCCACAAAGATCTAAAAGCATTATAATAGTTTGTGACAGAAAGACTTCCCTGAGATATGGTGGAGAGAGATTTTGTAGCTGATAGACTCTTGAACCATCAGCCCTTGCAAATCTCAGCTTCAATTCCTTCCATAGCTCCAGGGCAGATTCAAAGTACAGCAGGCTCTTGTGAAGATCATCTGATACAGAGTTCATTAGCCATGACAGCACCAGTGTGTTGGCTCTAATCCAATAGGTTACATTCACAACATTAGAGGAATCTGGCTTGGGGAGAGTGCCATCAATGAACCGAATCTTGTTCTTGATGTTGAGTGCCATTGTGATTCCTTTGCTCCAAGACAAGTAGTTGGCGCCATTAAGTTTTTCTCTGACAATTGATGATCCAGTGAAGTCGTGTGTTCCCAAATAATATACAAAACTTGAATCTTCACTAGGATTCTTGGTAGTGACAGAAGTTGAAGAAGAAGCAGGAGTTGTCATTTCAACTGATTTCCAGATTGAGAAGTAGTGAAATTAGATGAACAGAGGAGAAGAATAGATCGCAGCGGAAGGGAGAAGGAGAATCTGGCCGAATGATACCATAATAACACTATAAAAGTGTTTCCACCATTGTTGATGGATCAACTCGATCAAGAACAGAAGAGAAGAACAACAGAAATCAAGAAGAAGAAGAAGAATAACTGAATATTAAAGCTAAAATATTATTGATGAATGTGGAGAGAAAATCATCTCCAATCTTGAGTGTAATTCTGTAATGTGTAAAATTAAATTGATGAATGAAAAGTCTGCAGACTCATGTCTTATATAGGCCTGAGAACCAACTGATATCTCTCCTTCAACCAACTCTAACAGCCTAACAAACTATAGCTGTCGACTTACTAAATAAGGAAATAACAGACTAACTAACTAACAGAAATGGAACAGTTTCTAATTATGGAAACTTCTGAATACACTTTTGATTTCTCAATGTGTTTTGATAACTGATATCTATTCTATCTTTTGAGATATACATTAAATAAAGATAAGGCAATCAAATATAATGTAAAACATTTATATATATTTTGAAGGCTTATTTAATTTTACACACATATATATATATATATATATATATATATATATATATATTTAGGTTCTTTTTGCTTTCACCGCTACCCATCTCAAACTTCATTTGTGACTTAGCATACTATCACTTTCTTTTGTATTCTTATTTAACAAATAAATCAAAACATGACCATAAACAACATTTTTCTGTATGTTAAGTTGACGGAGTGCTTTCATAATTATCTAACAAAAACTCCTACGTACATTGCTTAACTATGTTTTTAATTTTTATTTTTTTTGCTAAAACAAAAGTTAGTGTAAGGAATGTTATAAACTGATGCCAAAGATGATTTCAAATTTAATGAAAACAAAAGTTATAAACTAAAGCAAATATAAATGCTTGCATGTTTCATTAGCGATACTAAAATTACTCTAGAAAAAATAATCCCTGCAGTCACATGATTTAAGCATATAGTATACTAAAAATACATAGTTCTAAACACCCCCATACTAAACTAATGAAACGGTAATTTGGTTAATTTAGCTTCTATACAAATTTTATATTTATTATGAGATTCATTATTAAATGAAGGCAATAACTCTAAGCTTACTAGTTTTCGTTGAGTATTAAAGTTAACATGTTCTAATCTAACATGCCATAAATCTGAACACTCAACTAAGTAAGAAAAAGTAATAATTTTATTATTCTTTTCGAGGACACGCTTTACAGTCATTACATTAATCTTGTTCATGCGGTTGACCGCATAACCTTTCCTAACAAATTGTCCATTCTTAGTGAGCACCAATTTACCAGACTCAAACACTAGTCTAAGACCACTTGCATCAAGTGCATAACCCGATATTAAATTCTTTCAAATATTTGGAACATCATCAACCAAAGTTATCTCTTTGCCCGAAGTCATCTTTAGCACCACTCTTCCAGTTCCGATGATGTCTGACGTTGCAGAGTTCCCCATATACAACTTCCGGTTGTTGAATGAATAGTATGTGGTGAACATGTCGCGGTCGAAACAGACGTGGCCAGTGGCACCTATGTCGACAGATCACTCCTTTGGATGGTCCACAATGTTGGCATCGAAGACAACTACAATAAGCATCAGGTCACTCATGTCGACCGGGACACCCTTGTCCTGAACTACAGCAACTTGGTTGGACTGGTTCGGGTTCTGGTTATCTCTATTTGGGAGTCGGCAGTCATTAACCATGTGGTTCGGCTTTCCACAGTTGTGGCAGTTCCCTTTAAACTTCTTTTTCTTCTTTTGTTGGCCTCCACCGTTGTCCTGATTCTTTCTTTTCTTAGGGTTGAGCTTGTGTTCCACCACGTTGACTCTAGCCTCTATTTACATCTTCTTTGGCTTGGCCTCAGACATTCGATTATCTTCTTCAATCCAAAGTCTGACTCTCAAGTCTTCAATATTCATCTCCTTGCGCTTGTGCTTGAGATAGTTCTTGAACTCCTTTCAGGACGGGGCAACTTCTCTATCATAGTAGCAACTTGGAAAGATTCACTAAGTTTCATGTCCTCTGCATCTAGGTCATGTAGGATTCGTTGCAACTCTTGAACCTGACTCGTCATCATCTTCGAGTCGGTCATTTTGAAGTCTAGACACTTGCCAACGATGAACTTCTTCAACCTAGCATCTTCTGTTATGTACTTCTTGTCAAGGGACGTCGAAAGTTCCTATGATGTCTTGATGGTGGAATAGAACGTTGTATAGTGAGTTATCTAATTCATTCAAGATATAGTTCATGCACAAAAAAGTCAATTTGACTCCAGGCGTCGAAGGTAGCTCTTGGATGAGGACCAGCCACGTCTTCTGCCACCACAAGAGCATCTTCGGTCAGCATCCTTGACAGGTTCAAGGTCGTAAGGTAGAACAACATCTTCTGTTGCCACCTTTTGAAGTCGGTGCTGGAAAACTTCTCCGGTTGTTTGCCGCTACTGTATACGGGCGATATGGTCACCATTTTTCTGAAAGTAAGAGAGAATGTATTTGATTGAGTGACTTTGGAAGAGGAAAAGGCTGCCTTTTATAGATGACGAAAAATGACTTAGAGGTTGACTGGATGGACACATCATTTTCATGTCACGGCTTTCCCGCCATATTTCGCATGATTTTGGCTGACTGTGCACCTATTCAAATGAAAGGTGGCATTCTTTCTGCTGACGGGGTGTGTAGGTGACTCTTCGCTGACTGAACTTTCCCGCCATATTTTCAGCCACTAGACACACTCATTCGATCAGATTTTTACACCTATTAATTTTTCAGAGTATTAATTAATTAAATTTTGTCCAAAAAAATTAATATGGTATGGAAATTCAAGCTCAAACTCAGGCCCACGACCCGTGACCCACGACTCTGACGGATGTCGGTGGCGCGCGCGTGTGGGCTTGAATTGAAGCATAGCCCATCTAAGTCTTCCCCCTTTCAAAGACTTGTGGTCACCCCTTGGGGCCGGGATTTTATCAAAAGTAGCCCCATAATGATCTATTTTATCAATTTTAGCCCCATAATGATTTGAGTTTCAATTTTAGCCCCATAATGAATTGTTCATTTTCAATTTTGGTACTTTCAGCAAAAATCTAGGTACTTTCGGCAAAAGTAGCCCCATAATGATTTATTTGATCAATTTTAGTCCCATAATGAATTTTTCGTTTTCAATTTTGGTACCATAATGCCTTAGCAATTTTCGCAGTTTTCAATTTTAGTCCCAAAATTGGGTGATTTTTGCCGAAAGTACCAAAATTGAAAACGAACAATTCATTATGGGGCTAAAATTGAAACTCAAATCATTATGGGGCTAAAATTGATAAAATAGATCATTATGGGGCTACTTTTGATAAAATCCCCCTTGGGGCCCAAACCCCTATGACAAACAAGCAACAAATAAGGTATAAAAGTTAGCTCACTTCTTTCCATGTGAGATGGTGACTTACTGACTTTTCACTTTCTCCCTCATTTTCTTTTCTTTCATCAATATAACTTATCTCAACTAGCTCACTTTATCATTTCATTTCTCATTCATCTCAAATTGGTTTGAACAATTAAATATACTATGTTCATCTACACAAAATGTTAATTTCATTGAGCTAAAAAAAATTCAATTTCATAAATAAGAATCAATTGAAATAAATTATTTAACATTGGTGCAACACCAATTTTCCAACAGAAGAAATGTGTCGTTCAATGGTGGTTTATCATTTGGTGTGATCCAGACACCAGAGGTAGGTTGATAGAGACGATAGAGCCTTATGAAAACGAGGGGTTGATAATATTTTGGAAACTCATCATATTTAGTCTATAGACTTGTCCACTTATTTGTTTGAACTTTGCTATTGTACCATTTCAGTTGTCAGTTGTCACCTTCTGGGAATATATAGTCGAATCTGAGTTTCAACTCTTCAAATAAAGTAGGCTCTATTTTTAACTTTTAATTTTTCTCATCATAGTCCTATAGAATGCACGTCAATCACTTACGAAAGGAACAATCAAAAAAAAAAAAAAAAAACCACTTAGGAAAGTCTCGAAAATGTCGGAATAGTATTGTGAAAAAAAGAAAAAAGTTCGCATAGATACCTCGTCCTAAAGATAATTAATCATCTCGAGAAGCAAAGAGAGACACATTCTTAATTAAGGATATGGACATGCTTGTAGCTAAATTATGCTTCAGATATTAGGCAAGAAGAGCATATGATGACACGATTTTAGATTCCTGCTATATGAAATTCACAACATTTAATTATCTATGCGGATGTCCATACAATCTACACCTTCATATCTAGATTTTAGGAAGGGATAATTCTATCAAACCCCCCAAACTATGGGGTCATTTACCGCACAGGGTCAGAACTTTAGTTTTAGCGGCAGTGCCCCCTAAACTTTGGTCGTTTGTGCGAATTTCTCCATTTTCCAGTTTTTTGCAATTTTTCCACAAAAAATCATCGAAAAAATTATTTAAAGTTTGACTAAAACCTTCGTCTCGATGAGACGGTTCCAATGATGGTGATGGTGATGCAAAATTCAAAGTTATAAGATGGGAATTCTAATTTAAGTGCAATACACTTAAATTAAATTTCCCGTGTATTGGCTTTGAATTTTGCGACACCGTCACCACCATCGGAACCGTCTCATCGAGACGAAGGTTTTAGTCAAACTTTAAATAATTTTTTCGATGATTTTTTGTGGAAAAATTGCAAAAAACTGGAAAATGGAGAAATTCGCACAAACGACCAAAGTTTAGGGGGTACTACCGCTAAAACTAAAGTTCTGACCCTGTGCGGTAAATGACCCCATAGTTTGGGGGGTTTGATAGAATTATCCCTTTTAGGAAACATACACTTCTTTTGGTAGATTAAAAAACACTATCTAACAATTCAAATAAAGTTTTAGAGGATTGTGAAAAAATTCGAGCCACGTCTCCTTAGTTATCGTCGTGTAATTAATATGCATGTGTTCCCCCATTCAATATTAGTCTGGTAAACTTTATGCTGATAAGTGATACCAAATAGTCTCTCATTTGCCAAAGTGTTTAATTTCAGATATTCATTAAAATAGATACCGAAGGAAAAAGGTTACTAGTTAAAATACCAACCACACTTGAACTAGCTGTGCATAAACTTTGGACAAAAGCAAAATTATACATATTTCTCAGTTTGGGAAGCATACTCAAACCCCTCTACATCTAAAACAAATTAATTAGCCATTGTGGACTTTAGGACAAAAAGTTCGATCCAACTTTAAGTTTATAGCCCTTACAGTGTTATTACAAGCTAAAGTAGTAACTAAACCCTCTCATTTCAATTCAACTGCATCATAGATTGATGATATCTGGAGTAGATTGAGGAGGATTAGTAAGCATATGCACAACTTCCCTCATTGTAGGACGAGCCGAGCTCTCTTCTTCAACGCACAGCATTGCGATCCTAAACAAGTTGACAGCCGCGGTGAGTGGGTACCCAATGAGCCTGGAGTCTATCACAGCTAATACAGAAGCAGCATCCGTCGGCTGAGATAGCTCTGATGACGTTTTCCTTACCCACCTCACTATGTCGACTCCATCTCCAAATTCGCCAACAGGCTTCCTCCCAGTGATCAACTCTAGTAGCACTACACCAAAACTGTACACATCGCTCTTCTGGTCGACCCTCAGAGTGTAGGCATATTCTGTGAACAACAAACGACAAAAAGCGTTTATTTAACACTAAAATCACAGTCAGTAGCAAGTTTTAGTACTAAAACATTTCGCTCATTCATGAATTAAACCTTGGGACCACAATTATATCATAGATTTTTGAATGATACTGCAAAACCACAGCCATTCTTCTTGTAGATGCGGTCTATATAAGAATAATCTAATGATAACAAGCAAAGTTTCAAGTAGTAAGCAGTGAAAAGTATAATGTTTAAAGCAAACTATAATCAGGGGTGAATTAAGTTAAATGGGTGTATTTTGACTTTGGATTCATACATAGTGTTGCATTACAGTAGAGCAGCAGATTTCATGACAATATATGCACAAGCATCTACACAAATAACATGATAAGCTCACTTCAGAGAACACAAACCTGGTGCAATGTAACCATAGGATCCAGCAATGGACGACATGCACTCAGAAGCACCAGCGTCATGGAAAAACTTAGCGAGACCAAAATCAGCCACATGAGCTTCATAATCAGAATCAAGCAAAATGTTATTAGACTTCACATCTCTGTGAATGATCGAAGGCGAGCAATCATGGTGCAAGTAACACAAGCCCTTAGCCGCCTCCTTTGCAATCCGGTACCTTGAATCCCACTGCAGATGAGCTCCTTTCGTACCATGCAACATTTCGCCTAAGCTTCCATGGGACATGTACTCATAAAGCAATAAATTTGTATCCTTGTTAGAAACGTATCCAATAAGTCGCACAATGTTCCTGTGCCTGATTCTTCCTAGAGTTTGAATTTCTGCACTGAACCCGCGATCATTGCAGCTACTACCTCGGGCAGTTAAGCGTTTTATTGCAACATCAGTCCCATTAGCCATGGACCCTCTGTAGACAATTCCAGCTCCACCTTTGCCAATGGTGTTCTCTTCTTTCAAACATTCTATAACTTCCTCAACTCTGAAGTCAAGTCTTTGGAATGAAGTGAGTTTCCAAGTTCTTGATTTCTCGAGGCGCTGCTTTTTATATAAAGCCCAAACCATCGGCACCATTAATAAAACAGCGACCAAGACAACGACTATTACTGTAATTTTCGATGCATGACTTTTGTGAGAATCACGTGACGGAGTTGAAGCAGAGCGACAATAGGCACTATGTGCTGGACATAGATTAGGATTACCAGCGAAAAACCGATCATCAAGGTCTTTCAACAGCCCCAGCGTCGGCCTTCTCCCTGAAAAATCATTGTAAGAAAGATCTAACAATGTCAGACTTTTCATTAGCCCGAATTCTCCAGGAATTACGCCATACAATCGATTTCTCGAGAGATTGAGTACATTCAAGTTCTGAATCTCACAAACACTTTGCGGAATCTTGCCATTCAAATCATTCTGACTCAAATCAATGAAAGTCAAGTGCGTATCCGAATCAACAGATGCTGGAATCTCCCCTGTCAAGCTATTCCCACTTAGGTTCAGTTTTGCAAGCTTTGTTAACTTAAAAACTCCCTGCGGAATCTCCCCTGAAAACCTGTTCATATCTAGAAATAATTTCTCAAGATTCCTCAAATTCCCAATCCCTGGAGGAATCTTCCCCGTGATCCAATTGTTTGACAACGTAAGACTTCCCAACATACTGGAATTGATCTCCGTTGGCAACGTACCACTAAAGTAATTATCGTTCAGCTCAAGCATTTCCAAGGCAGGCAAGGTGAAAAATCCAGCTGGTATCGTCCCATTCAAGAAATTCTTCTCGACCCGAATCCTCGTCAACGACTTACACCCGCCAAGCTCTTGAGGAATGGGACCATAGAAATAATTCTCCATCAAGATCAGAGTTTTCAACCTCCCTCCTTTACACAAGTCCTTTGGTATAGTCCCTGTCAGGTGATTTTTTGTCACGTCGAGGAGAAACAGCCTCCCGTTCTTACCAAGGTTCTCCGGTAACCCGAGCGTGAAATTGTTGTTCCATATCTGTAAAACCTCGAGATTAGGAAGGTCGCCGATGAATCCAGGGAGAGGGCCTTGGAACTTGTTTTGGAACAAGTTCAACAGAGTTAAGTTCTTTAGTTCAGCAAAGCTGTCGGGTATTTCTCCTGTGAGGCTGTTGATTGAAATGTCTAATGACATCAAACTCGTCATAGCGGAAAGTTCAGGTGGAATGTTACCCGTCAAATGATTCATCTGCAAATTCAGTAGTAGTTTTATATATAATAAGATTAAGTCCAACTTAAAAATAGTTTTTATAATGGATTTCAGTGACATTTAGTAAATTCAACAACAATCATATATCTACAAAAAATTTCATCAAGTAAAATGAAATTATAAGTGTTAACAGGATGATAATTCACCTGCTTAAAATAAACAAGAAGTCAATTACTGGAATTACCAAATAAATTATTATATGATTATGCGACCTACTTCCGCGATACAGGTATCACACCTCTTGGAGCACATCTCCCACACAACAAACTACTGGAGTAAAAGCCAACATGAGGAATATGAAACCAAGGCAGTCTCAAATACGAAAGCTCTCGGAACTCATACTACTTTCCAAGAAAATTAAGCTCTCGGAAAGAATGAGTCAACGGACAACAGTCCCGGAACCTTGGCAAAAACCCTTCCTTGACTATACATTCCAAACACGAAAGCTCTCGGAACACTACTCTCAACGATCAGACTAAAAGTCAGAACTTTACAAAATAACTCAACCAACCTCTCTGGACACTCGGAGAAAGAAGAACACCTACCCACGATAGCTTAAAACCTCTCGGAGACCAACTCACCCACACCCTCTCGGAAAATATCTTGGAACACTTACTCCAGAATACGCATCTCTCGGAACAGCACTATCATTAAAGGGAATACTCCAACTTGGCCCTCGAAGCCACCATTAGAGACAGCAAAGAAAGTAATCTACCCTGTATCACAAAGAAGACCAAAGCCCTCGGAAAGGATACAGTCAGCATTCAAAATGAACACGTTATCTTATTGGTTGAATAAGCATTGTAACACGTGTACACATAACCACATGCATAACGACACCTGTAAACACATGCATCGTAACACCTGCCCCTATCAAAACCTATATAAAGGGAGATATCAATAGAAGAAAAGGGCAACTCAAGAACGAGACTCGGAAATGTAAGAAAATCCACTCGGAAGAAAGAATGAAGTATAGTTAATAAAAGGAAGGAAGATTCTTGTCCATTTTTCCTTCTCGTAATGATAGCATTTAGCCTTTGAACCACGGGCAAAGGCGTTCCAACCTTAATAAATAATTCAGTTAATAGGGAATAATTCCAAACCCGTTAACAATAAGATTATTGAAAGTGCTAATAATTTTATACAAAGACAAAGTCATGATGCACAAACTAATGACTAAATGCCAATGAAATCCTAAATAAGACAACCAACCAAATGATGTTAATAATTTATCATCATGACAATTAAATTTATGCTTAATAACTTATTAAAATTAGAGTATGCATGTAAATCAATGAAACATAATAATTAATGATGCTCATAATTAATTTTCATAAGTTTGTTATTTAGAGGGTGCAAAATGTTATTAATTAATTTTATAGGGTTCAAAATGGAATTAATACGAAAAACATGTATCAAATTGAAGTATTTCCTGTAACGTAACATTATATTACCTGCAGGAACAAAGAGTGTGCGTGCTTAAGGTCACCGAAACTCGCCGGAATCTCGCCGGAGAGGTTACACGATCCGACGTCAAGCAGCTTCAGCGTCGAAATCGTACCAAACTCCGGCGGAATTCCGCCCTCGTACATGTTATCGTACCCCAAATAAAGCTCTTCCAAACCCCTTATCCTCGCCAAACTCGCCGGAATCCTCCCCGTCAAACTATTCCCGTGCACCGCCAACACCTTCAGACCGTCAAACTCCGAATAAACCTCCGGAATCACGCCGGTAAAGTAGTTTCCGGCAAGCTTCAAAAACCTCAGATTCTTCAACTGCACGAACTCCACCGGAAGATTCCCCGTGAAATTGTTGTTGTAGATATCGAACACTTCCAATTGAGGGAATTCGAGTACCATTTTTGCGTTGAATTCGCCGTTGAAAATGTTCCAGCTGAGATTTAGGTATTTCAGCGAGGTTAAATTTGTCATTTCGGCCGGTAACTGACCGGTCAGGTTGTTGCCGGCGAGCGTGAGGTTCACGAGCTGATCCAGCCGTCCGATTTCGGGGGGGATGGTACCGTAGAGGGGGAGGTTGGTGACGTTGAGTGACGTCACGCGGGAGGTTGTTAAGTCGCACGTGACGCCGGAGAAGGAGCAGTGGGCTGAAACGGACGGTTGGGCCGGTTCGGCCCAGTCTTCGAGGCCTGACCCGGTGGGCCCAATTAGGTGGGATTTTAGTGTTAGGAGTGTTTCGAGGTCGGATTGTGCTACTGCTTGTGCATGGGGGAGTAGTACGGGAGGGTACAAGAAGAAGAGGAGGAGGAAAAGAGATTTTGTTATCATGGCTTTTTTTGGTTGGTACAGTAGTAGTAGTGTTTGGTATTATGGGTGATAAGTAGCTGCTGCTAAAATAAGCAGAAATGGAATCGTGGAGATGAGAAAGGAAGAGTTACTACTTTTTTTGTTCTCCAGGGAAGTTTTGTACTTGTGAGTTGTGATGTTCAGTGAGAAGCTTTGTTTGTATAGGATTTGGGTGAAGAATATTTATTTAGTGGCTTATTTAGTGCTAGCTTCTATTAGTTATTAAAAAAGAATAATTGAATAAAAACCCAAAACAGGAGAATATATAATTGATGACAGAGATTTAAAGAATTTTGTGTGTTTGTGCTATAGTTAACCAATAATAGAAACTCGTTTGTATAATATTGATATTGATCATTTGGGTGAAGAATAGAATTAATAAGCCTTGGTTGTTTTGGTAAAAAGAATACTTGTTGAATAAACGACCAGTTATTATTGTATATATACCAAAAACAGGGAATAGTTTGATGATTGGAATTTAAAGAGGCTTTTTTGTGTATTTATGCTACATTTAACCAATAACAGAGAGCTTGGAATCTTATACTGGCTTTCTTCCACTTGTGACTTGCCCATGTACACTAAAGCGTTAATGAATCTTTTACCTGATCAATAACATAATCTAGAACAACTAGATATTCTTCCGTGAGACACATTTTCCCCATTTTTATCTTGATAATGGATAATTTTAACTTTTTTCTTGAAAATATAACATACATCAGGTCTATGACAACTTTTTACAGTCAGTCAATACAGTTATGATTACAATTGTTTTATGCATTGCATATGAAAATACTATATACTGATGTGACACAGTTACAACTGAAACATCATAAACTCCTTTTACCTTCAAAATAATAAAATTCTACTAAAGAGAAACCATAGTTGTGGTCTTGAACATGAACCTCCTATGACCATTACGTGTGTATGTATACTTGTATGTGTTTAAAATTGTTAATATACCAAAACCGTGTAACTCTATTGAGTACTAAATAAACTGACATGTGATGTAGTACAGTCTCCATATACCCAGACTTATGTGGTTAAAGAAACAAATATACGTACTTTTTACTAAAAAATAAAAAAAAAAAAACAAATATACGTACTTGATCACATTGAATCTACCAATGATATAGACCAAAAACAGGGAACAATTTGATGACTGAAATTCAGAGAGCTTTTGTATATTTATGCTACATTATATTTAACCAATAACAGAGAGCTTAGAATCTTATATTGGGTTTCCTACCCTTGTGACTTGTCCATGTACAATAAAGCTCTTATGAATCTTGAAGAATATACTATTCCATGTACTCCTTATTTTCCTCATGATAATGAATAAATATATGTGGTTGAAGAAGCAAATATATGCATTTGACATTGAATCGTCGAACTACCGACACATGATAAATAGGTATATTGCCTGGGTTTAGAATTTGAAATGTCTGTGAAATTAATTAATTTAACTTGCATTAATGACTTCACTTAAAATTTATCAGGTCTCTGTGTTTTCTTGAACTCACTGACTAAAATGAATAATTACGGAGTAGAAATGTTGCATGAAATCACGAGTAAATTTTGCAGTTCAAACTTCAAAAGCTAGTCACGAGTAGTATTATTAGTATTAGTATTAGTCTTCTGCTGCATGTGCCGGCTTGATTGGAAGGACCGATATGACAGGTTCATGATAACGTAGCTGCTGACCCTCTGTGCACCCGTGTCAGAACTAGTCCAGCTGCACTGCCTACGTGGCATCAATACGACGTCGTTTCGTTTCATTTTTATTTAAACGGCTTGGTTAATATGTGAATGTGGGCCATGCGATTATTAATGCCTTTTGTTCATTACCAAGAAAGAATAGCCGGGCAAACGAGGCCGGGGCAAAGGTCGGGTGTGTCTCTACCGTAAAAAGACAAATGTACCCTCTCTGGCTCTATTTTGTAACCTAATAAAAAGTCTACTCCTTTGTTTGTTTTTGGTGTGTGGTTGGTCAGATGGTCTTTCAACCAATCACTATCTATCGGATTGGGGGGCCCTCCTACCTTACCAATGAAAACTCAATGTTGAAATTTTAGGTTGGATAGAAAAGTTGTCTTGTTCTTGGAGTTCGGTTTTATTTTTGATGGAACGTTCCTACTTCCTCGAGTTTGATTCAGCAAATATTTGAAAGGCTAACAAGATAATGTGATGACTATAAGACAAAAATATTCAGTAACATGAATTCTGTTATAATTATTGGATTTATCTATTAAGTTGGTTCAAATGAAGTATTATTGTTAGCGTTGTGCAATGCGCATGCGATTTTTTTGGTTAACAAGTGAAATGTTTGCTATTTTATGTTTTTCTTGTAGTGTCTCATTATAATAAGAACAATTTTTTTTGAAAATTACCTCCACGTGTTATGATAAACTAGCAAGTTATCTCCCTGTGAAAAATAAGTTTTGTCGAATAACTCTACATGATCTCAAAATTTGGTCAATTTTGTTTTTTTCACATGAAAGTAACTTACCAATTTACCATAACAGAGGGAGGTAATTTGTCAAAAATCCTAATAAAAATGAAGGTTGGTCGCTTAGGATTTTTTTTTTATAAAGAGTGTTCTTTTACCATGGGTTTCAGTATGGAACATAAAGTGAGTGTAGAACACTGCATGTCATAAAATAAAAGTTATTGCAACCAAGTCGAACATGTTCCATGTATGTGGTGGTGTAGTGAGGTTGTGGAACTTATCAAGGTTAAAGTGTGGAGTTGGATTAGAGCGAGGGATAGGAATTTTGTTTACTCATTTTTTGAATGGTCGTGCGCGCCCCTGTGTTGTATCTCTAAATAACTTTGTGGAGTACTTCTTGTGCTTCACTTCTTAATAAAGTTTCTTCATTTCCAATCAAAAAAAAATGTGGTGGCGTAGTTTTGTAGTACAATGATGTGGATCTTTGAGCTCTCAAAGGTGGTGAGTGACTTACCCAAATTCCTCAAGGAAGACTTCTTACGCGAGTCGGCGTGATAATGTCATAGAAAGACAGTTAATCATTAATAAAGAGTCAGATAAATTAGTGAAGTGAGTGATTTACAAATGGTTAGCCCTAGTCATTCGGAAACTCGCAACCGCTATCCTTTTTAGTACACACTATGTAAAGTTGTTGGTTGACGCAATAGCCTACAAACCACGCAAATTAGGCAAACCAACTATGCTAACCATGTGTGACAAGCACATACCCGGAAGACATAACATCAAGGCGCTCTTTGCGGAATTTGAACTTGAGACCAATGAGAGAAAACCTCTCCTTATTAACCAACTATTTCACCCTTGCCAGCGATGCCATATTGATGTCTGGTTATTAGAAGTTTGACCCCTGGAACTGGAGAATGTGGCAATGGACGTCAGAGTAAATCTTGAAAATGTCCTCACCTCATGCATGCCATGAATTTTCATAAGAGGATTCATCCATCATATGTTAGACATAATTGAGCGGGGGCGGGCTTATCTTGTCATTTCAACATCAATGTAGTGATTATCTGTACTATTATATAAAGAAAGGCAAATTGTGACACCAAACTTTTAATTTCCGATTTTAGCCTTACAATTTTAACATTGGAATAATATTATATTATTAAGTTTTTAATCTAGCCCTAATTTAAGTAGAATCATTAATTATAATAATTATTGTGATTGTGATTTAGTTTCCTAAAATTTAGAACTTCTATATAAGTACTCTATCAAATTTAATCTTTACTCATTTAAAATATTTTATTACCATAGAAATTAAATAAATTATTAATTACGCGGGGACCGCGTGCCAACGTTTCTAGTTTCATATAAAAAAAATGTAGTGATTATTTAGGGAGTCGATTGTATTATAGGTTGAACCGTCGAAGTGAGGGTTACGTAAGTGCACATGAGCAGATGTAGAATAAATCAAGTGGCTTGTTAGTAAACACTGAGTTTTTTTGACTCATACCATGTGTTATCAATTAGTTTAATAAATTTCTATAATTTTATATGGATGTACTAGTAGAGTGTTGTTGCACTTGAAATCTTGTTAAATCCATCATTTTGATGATATGTGTATCTCTAAAACTATTTTTTTTTTGTAATATAAGCATATATATAGATCGTCATTGAAGTACAATATTAATTAGCCAAAAAAACAAAAAATAAAGAAAAGAAGAAGAAAGTCATTGAATTAATTTTTCTGGGCCTTAAAAAAGTGCTACAGCATGTCAGCAACACCCTGATATCCTGATTCCTGATTAAGTTCCCATAACAAATTTTGAAAATTTCCCCAAATTGCATTTTCTTTTGGTAATTACATTTTGTAAATGTATGAAACTAAATTTTAATAATGGAAAGTCATCCATGAGTAATTTAGAGAAAGAGAACCCGCGAACAAAAATTAAACAGCAAGTAGTTCGTTTAATATGGATGTTGCCCACTTAAGTACCACCTTTTTATGTCTAAGATTATTCACTGACCTTGCTATATATATTAGTGGATAAAGTGTAGCTGGGCCTGGGAGTGTTGATCTCTTTAAAAAAAATGTTTTGCGTAGCTTTATTGTTAATAAAGCATATTACATGACCTGATATCCACAATATATATGGTTTCTTTTTATTACGGCGAGCATTATATTTGGAATATTTGCATGTCTTTGACAACGTAATATTATATGCAAGGTAACACTTTTGTGGAAGTCAATGTCATGCACTTTCATTTTTGTTACATGCAATTATTCCATCTTTACATATGTCATATTGAATTGAAAGTTTAAATTAATTACAATAATATAATGGAAAATTAATATTAATTGGTCTTGGATTGCGCTAGTCATTTGATCTTTAAATTTGCGCCGTAAATTAGAGAATCTATCGAACAAGCATAATAGAAGTATAAAAAGTAAAAACAAACGAAAGTTAGATTATAGTAGCTCTCGAAAAATTCCTTTTCTAATTCATTTCCCAATAATTAAGTGTAGTCTTTATTACTTTATTTAAAAACCCAAAGATACTTGCATACCAAACAGTGATCCAACTTTTTGATAAAGTGGCTTTTTTTATGCAATTTAGAAATTCTACAAGTAATTAATTGGTCCTCGCTAAAATTATATTCTTAAGAAATTTTGATGCCGCAGAAGTTGTGGAGGAAAAAGGCAGCATATATTCCTATAATCTCGACAAGTATCCACTCTGGGAGAAGAACAAATTCATATTCCTTGTTAAAGTTTATAAGTGCGTGTATCCTTTTCACAATAAACTGAAGGGATAATTATAGGTACACCTCCTGATATTTAATGTAATTACAGATACCTCCTCTCTAGTTTGAGAAATTACAATCATCTCCCCTCTAGCACTCCAACTCAAAAATATAAAAAAAATCCAATTTTGCCCTTATCAATTAATATTAGGGATTTAACATATTATTATTTTAAAAGTCACTGATAAGTTTTAAAAGATATTAAACCAACTCTAAAATAATTTTATCCAATTATATAATTAATGTTATTATTTATCTTGAAAGCAACTTCATTAACAAAGAGTATATGATATATTACATTAGCTTTAAAACATTTATTGGTTCAAAGTTACTATTGGTGCAAGAGTAAAATGTGCAAACTTTAATGGTGAAAAAAATAATTATTTGTTTATATTTTACAAATGAGTTAATGAACTATTAATAAATATTCGAGCTTAACTACTTTTAATAATGGAATCGAGTCAAATTGGTATCGGCTCGAACTCGTCGCAAAACCTTTCAGCCAATGCCATTTTTAGAAGAGTAACTGTCGTGAAAAAACTTTCTTCGCAAACAAGAGTGTGGACAATATATTTATTCGACTTAGTCCTCGTATTCTTTTCTTTTGAATCCTACATCTATTTAGCTACATATAATTTCAAATGTAGTACATGAAACAACTTAAATATAAATTTACAAGTTAGAACATCATGCACAAGATTTTATTTTTAAGATTTTATAATTATTTAAAGTAGAGATTAATGAAATTATTGATGTTCATTAAATTACGAAATTAAAACATTTTACTATTATTTTAAATTTTATCAATAGTTTTAAATTAAAATCGTTCCACATATATTAAATATTTAGTTGACATAAAATCTAAATCACTTAAAACATAAGTTGATCAAGGACAAAATTAGAAGTTCAGTTCTATTTTTTGGTTGGAGTGGAGGTGATTGTAATTTACTAAACTAAAGAAAATGTACTTGTAATTAGGTAAGGGGATGTAACTGTAATTATCCCTAAAATTAGTGTTTTACTTTCACACTATAAAAAAAGACCGACTCTCCCTGTTTCGATGATCGATTAGGAATCTATGGGCTGGGCTGGGCTGGAACATATATCCATGTCCAACTTCTAGCTAAATAGTTATTTTCATGAATCAAAATTCAAAATATATTTTGATGTCAAATTCTCAACTCTTTTTCGTTTTCATATACTTTGAAATGTTTTGAAGTAGTAATAAAATAGTTTAGGAAAAAATGCATAAGTCCTATGCATATAAAAGTTTTGTAAGAAATCCTATATATATTTTGTTAACTTTCTAAACTCCATCGCAGTTTTAAAAGATTTTTCACCAAATTTGTCGCAGCTTCATACATACACGAAATTTCGTATTCGTCAATTTTCATTAATTAGTAAGTTACTTACACTTTTTTTAGTAAGCTACTTACACACTCTCTAACTGAAAGTACACTTGAATCTTTTTTACTTTTTTCTTTTACGATTCTCTTCGGCAAGTATATAATACTCATCTATGCTATATATGATGTGAATCTCGAACTTAGTCTGAAACTTTGCACAAAACACCCATGCAAATTGATGAATTTCTTTCTATATGTAACTATTTACCCCTTACAAATTTTTAAAAGGCTAAAATTTAAAACTATTTCCAAAAACGAATCTAAACATATATTTTTAAAGTAAAGTGAGTACAATTAGCCATTTCACCAAAAGAGGAATCGCGACTTTATTTAAAATTTACAAGATGTGGATATGTGCGACATATTGAAAACTACAAATGTCTATGAAATAAATAACACTAACAAATGATAAATAGGTCCGTGCAATTTTATCAAATTACACGAGAGCTTTAGGTTGATACTTGATAGCCCACAAAAATAATTAGGTTTTTGCATATCCCATTAAACATTGCTAAACTTCTTTAATCCCATCCCAAACTTCCCCACTCAATCAAACATCTGTACAATTAATTGTACATCTATCAGGGAGTTGAAGAGTATTATTGCCTTCTCTTTTTGTTAGACTACATTTTAGATTGTGTCCCTTTCTCCTAGAATGTCTGTCAAGAGATTATTAGCTCAAGATTATAACAGATACAAAGGACATGGGTCAAAACCACAACCGTACACTGAAAAGGTGAAGAATAAACCTTTTTGAGTCAATATTCTGTGATTACATAGTTAAAGAATTTGTACACAAAAATCTCTTGTGGCATGGAGCTGGAAAATAACTAATCATTGTAAAAGAATAACAACTTACACAGGCGACTTAGGTAGTAATTGATTATCTATTGTGTAAGCACATTCCATTAACCGCTACTTAATACAACGAACTTATTCTTTTTCCAAATTATATTACAAGGGCGTTGCATTGTTTAGGTTACATGCACCTCTTTATATTTACTGATAGAAGAATAGTACTATAATCAACTTCATGTTCTGGACTTAATTAATCTTAACTCTTAAGTCTTAACTTTGAACAAACTGTTGTTCAAAATTTCCCTTTTATGACAAGGGACGGATAGTTTTTTTTTGCTAAAGTGCAAGGGTGTACAATTGTTTTTTTTTTTTTAATGGAATGGGTGCACAATGGTTTGGGGTTAGACACAAAACACGATTATGTCTTTTAATAATACAAAAAAAAAAAAAAAAAATTAGGTACGAGGTGTCTGAAAAACACAAATTGAAGGTGAAATGTGGTTAATGTTACAGTCACGATCTGATGGTGTGTAATGCGTCAAATTGCACAGTCTCCATAGGTGGAAAATACTTTTTAACCCAATGTATAATTATTTCCTTTTCGTGCCTAAACACACATCCTTAATACAAAAACAGTGGCTTCTCTTTTTACTACCAACGAAAGAAATATAGAGAAGGATTGGTATTTGGCTATTTGCGGATCAACACTTTCTTAGTTACTTTTGTACCAGGCTCTACTTGCAGCTGATTGATGTAATTTGTTGTTAAGCTTTTTGATGAAGAATCAAAGATAATGATTATTACTTTACTAAAAGTATAAGAAAAGCCATTATACTTTGTGTCCAATCACTAACTCTAAACACCGACTGATGATGCTTCTTTGATTATACTGGGATCCACTAAAGTAGATTGCACTGTCATTGGCCATCCGCCATTTTGCTCCATTGCAATTTTAATTCCTTTCTACATTCTTTTTCACAGCTCCATTAATCAACTGATTCTTCCGACCTCTTGGCACAATTTTGTAGTATAGGAAATTGTGATACCATTCATTGGAAAAATTACTTTATAAAACGGTGGACAAGTAACTTATTGCAACTAAGAACTAATTTACAGGACAATCTCTTGGTATTATCATCACGACGTGCACTTACATTAGTAATTGAATTGGAAATTGTTGCTTTGAAATATTTTAGTGTCATGAATATTAAAACTCTATCATAATCTAACTTTGTAAAATTAGTATGCTGAATGGTTTGGTATATAGGTACCCCAAATAAAGGCCAACTAACGTTAATAATAGGTTGTTTGTTTGGCATAGTTCACCCTATTTTATTAATCATCCTATTAAATTGTGAGCAATGACTATTTTATCCTTATAATCACTTTTTTTTCATACAAACCCATGAAATTGAGGGATATTTTGGTCTTTGAGTTTTAATCTCATTGGAGATACTAATAGTTTGAAGGAGGGGGTGGGGGGGGGGGAGGTACGTTTAATAATTAATCGCATGATAACTTCGTCACGTAGGACAAATGTGACTAATAAACTTGCGAAGCAAATACAATTACGTCTACAACTATAACCTTTTTAGACTTAGTAGGGAAAAGCAAACGAGTCACGATGTACTATGATGGTTGCACGAAATAATTCCTACATACACTACTTTTTATCTTCGCCTTTGTTTAGGAAGCATATATCAAATTACCCCATGTAATATATGAAACAGGCGCATTGCTCCCTATAATATTAAAATAGACTAATTACCTCCTTTAATCTTAAAACTTGTGCACACCACCCTAACGATTTTTCATGTATTTGTAACTTGTAGTTTATCGAATTTTATAATTTGAATGTTTGTTTTTATGTATTAGTAAGTTAATTTAGTATTATATCATCTTTTTCTAATTTAAAGTGAAAATAATACTAAAATTTTAATTTTTTAAAGGGAAAAGTAGAAGGAAAAGAAATTCTACACTCAATTTTTCAAGTGAACTACACCTCCTTATATAAGAGGGTATTTTGCATCATTTAAAAATCACATGAGGATAACATGCTTATTATTTCTTATAGGGAAGTAATACGTCTCTGTTGCGAATTACAAGAGTGTTTTATGCAGAAAACCCTTTTTTATAGGGTGTAAATTGAGTCGGGTTGGATCATCTCAAGTTTGACCTTAGCTCTCTCAAGCTCGCACATGGTTTGATTTTCAATCTTGCCACCGACCATTTAAAACAAAGTCCATGGCTCCCAAAAATGTGAACCGAGCCGTCAGAACGAGTTGTGCCCGTCAACTTGTTTTTCTTTTCTTTATTATTTAGGGAACTTAATAGAGAATCATAAGTTAAAGCATTAGAAAGTGTTAAGCTAAATAATGATATTGGAAGCCAATAGTTTCCTAATTTTTCTCCTTAAATCCCCTTTCAGGAATTTCAGTAAACACTTTTAGTGCATCTTGTCTCTTTTCTAGAATTTCATCAAACACCTGCAACACATTTTGTACCACTGTTGCCTTTTTTGAGACAACGCGATGTTTTTAGAGAACCATTCATTTATGATAATGGTTTGTGTTTGTTCATTGTTGCTAACAGTTCATCCATTGTTTTAGACACCTCCTTCAAAGCTTCAACCACCTGCTAATTTGTTTTGAATCTTTGTAAATTAGTAGGTGTTGTTGTGCCAATAGGAATCAAATACCCGGATTGGTGCAGTGGCTGAATGTTGTTGTCATTGTCTTGGGGCGTTTGCTTCACTCCATCGATTGTTGCATGCTTCATATCACCGACTAAGATGTATTTTCTAACATAGTTATCCCAAAATTTCTTTGACACGGATAGACTCAAGCTTACATCACGTTGTGTATATGCGTCGATCTTGTAGAGCAAATTTTGCAAAATCTGCCCTAAATGAAGATCAAATTCTTATCAGTGCACACAAGTTTTTCTTCATCGAAAGTGGATTGATACTCTATTTTGCCATACGAATCAAACACTTGATGAAGGACGTCGTCTCTTCTAGGATAGCAGGCGTCATACACTATAACAAGTAGTGTTCGTTTGTGCTTCGAAAGAGTGAAATCCACTTGGATTTCAAGCATTTCTATGGAGCTCAAATGCTCGGATACCAAATGTTAAGATCAGGCATTCCTATCAGCAAAGATTTTGTATTCATTTTACAAATGTTGCAAATACAGATCATAAAGTAATTTTTTAGATTTTTTTATAACAATTATAATGCTAAAAATAAATAAAGTTTGTGAGGGAGAAGATATAGTTTTGAGAAAGAGAAAAGAAAGATAAGTTAAAAATCATTTTCCCCTTGTTTCCATTTCATGCGCCTGAAAAACTAATATAACATCTATTACACTAGAAGATAAAAGAGAATAACATAATGTAGGAATGTACAATATTACACTAGAAGACAAAAGAGAATAACAGAATGTAGGAATGTGTAACATAATAAGCGTGATTGGAAATTGACTAAAATAAAATGCGTAAGAGACTCCTTCACAAGTCGCAACCTCTTCGGATGACGATACATGTTTGGCCTCGATAATTGCCCTTTTCAGGGTCATGACAGATTCATGGTACTCGTGTCCACAATGAAGAGTTGCAATTGCCTCGCTTCTGTCGTAAAGATCCTCAAGACATACAATACAACATTTATCAACTCCATCGACAGTGGCACGATTATCGTGATTTATTGTTTTCAGGTATTTGTTATGGTCCTAAAATACTATGTAATGCAAATTATAATTATTAACTAATATTATATATTTATTATGTATTAGTTAATATTAATTAGTATTAGATGAGATTATATAGGGATTGTGTGCTAGTGGAAAGTTATTTAGTTTTATCCATATTTGTATATTTATATTCTTCTACGAAAATATTGTAAAGAATAAGAAGAAAAAAAAATTAAATAGTTTTAGTTAAATCCACTTTCTCATCTCCATTTTCAGGATTTGTGTTCGCACTCGAAGTAGAACAAAATATGTTAGGATATTTGATCATAACAATGGTAGTGCTGTCATCGTTCACTTCGCAAAAGCTTTGCAAATCCACTCAAACACAATCCTCACCATCCACTCCATCAATGTCGACAATTCTTGACCATATTCCAAACGACATCAAAGAAATTTGCGCCCAACGTGGCCAAATTTTTGAAGAATTTAAGAGTTTTCTTACCTATATGAATCTCCAAGTGGTTGCTTGCAAGGCAACATCGACGAGTTTCAATCGGTTGACAGTGACCTCTGCTCCCCCACCACCACCTCCACTTATGCCACTCTCCAAGTCTCCTACTAGTTTTATTGACAAAATCAAGTTCACAAACTGGACTTAAAACCTCAACCACCATCCATAAGATTTGTCGACACAAACATTTCTTCTTTATTGTTTAACAAAACTTCATTCACATCCATCCAAATCCAAACTCTGATTCTCAATCCATAGCCACAATCCCAACCATTTCTACTATTTCTTACGGGAAAACGACACTTACACCCCTGAACTTTTAGACCGCAAGCACTTACCCCCCAACCTTTTGTTTGGAGCACTAACACTCACAAGCTTAATTTTTGAAAGTTTTGTACCCCCCGCGACACCCCCCATACGTGCGAAAGAAAATATTCTACAGAATCTTGGTCTCCTCGTGCATGTGTCTTCCAAGACTAAAGGCAAAATCGGTAATTCAGGGGTGTAAGTGCTCGTGAGCCAATAGTTCAGAGGTGTAAGTGTCCTTAGTGTTTCACGCGGACCCAAAGATTTCGTAGAATATTCTCTTTCGCACGTGTGGGAGGTGTCGCGGGGGGTACAAAACTTTCAAAAATTAAGCTTGGGGGTGTTAGTGCTCCAAAACAAAGTTCAGGGGGGTAAGCGCTCGCGAGCAAAAAGTTCAGGGGGATAAGTGTCGTTTTCCCATTTCTTAATGATAATTTTCCAATTCATATTACTCCATCGATTCCTACTCAGAAACGTACACCACTCAACACCTCCCTTACCTACAACTGCACTATCTGTTAAATTGGAGCCCATCACAGATACATACCATTCTTTTATTATGTTAGTGTCACTGTCGTCATACCAATTGACAATTACTCAAGGGAATGAACGGCTTGATTGGAAGAAGAGGAAGAACTTTTCTACTTTCTTGAATGTGCAAGAAGCGGCCCATCTTGATACTTAGGAACACTCAACCATCATTTGTAATTATTATAAGAAAAAGAACAAAACAAATAAGTTATTCATGTTGGGACAAATAGAGAGAGAGCAAGAGATCAGAGGCTAGCAATTCCTACTGGTGGAAGCCAATTCTACAATATGTGGAATTATATGATATGACATTTTCTTTCGATTTGAAATCAAAGTCCTTTCACTTTTAGGCCTTGAGGACAAAGCCACTTTCAAGGGGAAGGGAATGTTATGGGCTAAAATATTATATTATGTAGATTATAATTATTAATTAATATTAAATTATATATTAGATATTTATTGTGTATTAATTAATATTAATTAATAGTAGATGAGATTATATAGGCATTGTGTTAGTAGAAAGTAAATAGTGTTATCCATATTTGTATATTTTTATTCTTCTACGTAAGTATTGTAAAGAACAAGAAGAAAAGAAATTAAATAGTTTTAGTTAAATCCTCTTTTTCATCTCCATTATTAGGAGTTGTGTTCTCACTCGAAGTACAAAATACGTTAGGATCTTTGATCCTAACATATTTGGAGATCATTTCCGATTACAACACAACCGCCTTTGTTGGTGGCTGTGGTAGGATCCTAATGTCGACGTCTAGAATTTGTTTGGGCTGATTCGCCATCCTGAGATTCTAGATTTTTAGAGAATTAAGAAATAATCTATAATAGCGTCTTATAATATTATATAAAGATTTGCTTTGCCAAGTTTATGATACTCGAGTTGTACAAAGTCATATATGTCTATCCTTATTAACATGAATTTGATAATTGACGTACATAAAAAATTAATTAATTTATAACAGTGTTCAAGTAGAGATAAAGTTTGATGCATATTAGGAAACTATATAAAAAGTGATCTTTTTCCTTTATCTACGACTCTTGTAAGTGCTATATACGAAAGATCATTAGATGCAACCGTTGCACGATTAGGTGATACATGCAATTGGTTTTGCTACCAATACATGGTGTGGATGAGTGTCATGGATGGTTATTTCCTATAAATTAAGAAATACTTTTAATCACAACCCTTGGTTGCACCACATCATCAATGCAACAGTTGTAGTAAGTTTTTGCAATATACAGATCATTAAAATTTTTAACTATTAGTGCCACAACAATAAATACTCTCGTACGACGAAAAACCAGAAGAAGAAAAATGATCATAAGATTGTATTCAACATATTTCTTTGCTAATGATGTTTGTGAAGCATTTGTACATTTTTGTTGGAATAATATAATTTTTAGTGGATTTGTTTTTTGGTTAGTGATATTAGTAAAGCATTTGTACATTTTGGTGGATTAATATAATTTCTAGTAAATAAAATTTATAAAAATATTGTTAATATGAAAAATAATAATTTTAAGAAACAACTGATAGCCCCAAAAGTTTATTCCGACATTTTATAATAAGTATGAGTAGAGCTACAAAACACAATATTTAATATATAAAAGTAAATATGCTCATCACAAACATATATTTTGTTATTTTTATTGTGATTTGTACATACGTTGTATCATATGGATTGTTGCTGATCTAAGAACTATTTTCATCATCGAATGGTATTCGATCTTTTTCTTCTTTGTAACATAATTTTTTTAATTCAACCCGAATTTCTCGACTGACTAATCTATAACTTCAATCAAATCGAAATAGTTCCCCCTTCTTTGGTATACTAACTAGATTAAGATAAAATCTAATAGGGTTCATATTTCTTATCGATTCATTCGAAAATAAATTGGAACAAGCTTCTGAACCACGGACATGTAATTTATTTCTTTCAAGAATACCATAAGCTAAAAAAATTGCTAAATCAAGTAAGGACATTGTTAACAGGTTTGATATTATTTCCTAATTAACTAATTTATTTAGGGTTGGAACGCCCTGTTCGTGGTTCAGAAGCTTGTGATATTACGAAAATATCTCTCTTTATATTCACTGAATTTCACTCCCAATTCTCTCGTATCTTGATGTACATGTGTGTGTTCTCTCATTTTCTCAACATGCCCCTTTTTATAGAGGTTTTTTGGGATATGTGTCGCTATGTATGTTTTAATAAAGTACATGTGTTACAATATGGTGAAAGGATAAGATAAACTTCATATTTATTGACTAGGTGCTGACTGTGACGAAATTTTATCTCTTTCGATGGCTTCAGGGGATTCCGAGGAGCTGGGTCTCTTAAGAAGGCTTGATAAGTGAACCGGGGTACCCGTCCGATGTGATTGTAGTTTCGATAGAGATCTTTTTGATGTTGTGTTACGATAGGTAGATCTACATTTTTTCACGTATGGTGTGAGCTTCGAGGGCTTTTTTACCCTAGCAGTGCAATGTTCTTGCGTTAAGATCTTTATGACGTGTGCTCCGAGGGTTTTTGGACTTCAATAGGGCATTGTTCTCATGTTTTGACCTTCAGGGTTGAGTGTTCCGGTGGCTTTTTAGACTTCGGAGTGTTCAGTGAGGGGATGTTCTCGTATTTTCTGGGACTCGGGGTCCATTGTGGTCTCTCTTGGCGCATTGATGGATATCGGAGTCGCGCGGGTCCATCGGAGTTTACTCTTTTTCTGATGCCGCGTTGATATCTTTTCTTTATTCATCGTGACTTTCCAAGGGACACTTTGGTGCCTCTTTGGGTGCCATTTCTTACCGCTTTGGGTTTTGTGACACTCGGTGGGCCTGCTCATCGGGAGTATATGTGACAATAGTATCGTCCTGGGGTTAATCCTTATTTTTAGGGTTAAACATTTTGGTTAATCCCTATATTTATTTTTTAGGGTTAACAGACATTAATAAATCCAATAGCTTAACCCCTAAGCTTTTGGTTGTTTTGCCTTAAAATTGTCTCCACCTCCGCGGTGGCCCGACCCACCTTGTTCCTTGATGAAGTTAATCTGTAAATGACAATGAAGATTTTGGATTCAATTCCACGCGTAACACCTTGGCTTTGGAGGTAGGGCAAATCGTTTTATTTTGTTGCCACTATTTGATGCAGGACACTTGGTACTCGTGTTCACTTTCAATTTCAAGTACCTCAATCTACTAGATACACAATGTAATGGTATTTCGTCCATTTAAAGATGTTAATGGGTTGAGAAATATTAAAAGGTGTATTTTGTGTACTAACAAACACCATTTACTGGATACAAACACTATTAATGCAACTAAAGTTTATTGCTGCTTTTCTTGCCTATCTCATTGAAATCAACATATGCAAATGGTTTGTACATTACACTGAAATGTTGTAATGACAAATTCTTAAACTCTAAAATTAAAAGCGAGAAAAAGTTATACATTAAATATAAAAAAATCTAAAGTACGATTTGTGGTGCAATCTCTCTTTTTGATCCTCTGATTGAATTCTAGAAAAACAACAATTTTGAATGTTTAGATATTTGCGGTGGAAATCTTCAATTTGATCTTCACAAAGATGATTTGGACCTGAAAGAAAGTTACTTCGAGGGTGGTTGGACTTGATCTCGAATCGAAGGGAGATTTTATTTGAGGACTGATGAAGAATGATTTGGTCTTCGACTCCGGTTCTTCAAATTTCTTGATCTTTGATCTTCTTTAAAGGACTTAAATCTTCAAAAATCATTTTTCGAGGGTCGTAGGACTTGATCTCGAATGAAACGAATTTTTTTTTCTAAATATTGTTGTAGAACAATATGATTTTTTCTTGGATTTCTTGAATTTTGCGATACTTGATCTTCTCAGCAAAGTGCATGTTGTTTGATAAACTTGAAGCTTGATGCCAGATCAAATAGAAGTTTTCGTGAAGAACGCTTTGAAGATTGATTGGACTTGGTGAAGAGAATACGTGGAACTTCTTTGCTCTAGATGCTTGAATGTAGAATTATGTCTTTCTTCTTAAGAACCCCTATTTACAGTTATAGAAATAATTTCAACCAGAATCTCTTGATGAGATGAACGGTTGTGATTGCGTTCCACGATTGTTTTGATTTGGAAGACTTTGATCTAAGTGAATCTTCTTGTGATCTCTTGAATATTGAGACTTAGTGGAGAAGTCTTTTCATGTCTTGATACTTGAGAATATATTTACTTTAATCCTTTATAATATTAAGAATAGATAATATATGTATTTTTTATATTTCTTGCTTTAGAAGACTTATCATTAGTTAATTTAGTTGGATAATTTAACTCCAATTAATGAATAAGATATCATCCACCATATATATTTAAATTAGTATGCTTAACTACTTTATTTTGGAAATAAATTTACTATATATCCAAAAATAAATAGAAAATTAAATTAATAAATAAGATATCATTTAATTTACCCACCCTGTATATTTAAATTAATAGGCTTAACTACTTTACTTTGGAAATAAATTTACTATATATCCAAAAATAAATAGAAAATTAAATTGATTATCAATATATTCTTTTCCACATGTCATGACATAATTAGACATAAATTTTAAGTGTCTACACATGTTTTGTTATTCCAATAAAACCTATAATCCGCATTGTTTGCCATCCTCACTCGCAAGTTATAACCCAAACACTCGCAAATAGAAAACCCTACTCTCGCCACGTCACCCACTCCTCTTTCCACTCGCAAGTTATAACCTAAGCACTCACCGCAACTGAAAACCATAGTCCCTCAATTGTCCCCCAATTATGTGAAATCAATATCATAATCTTTCTCACAATCCAATCGTAAATTCCTATTATCACTCGTCTCTAGTGCAACTAATGCCTAACTAAACCATGAATTATGGCTCTCAAACTCTATATTGCGCCACTCCTACTCAATATACCCAATGCCCTACAATTTTGACTGAACACTCCGCCACAGCGTCAGAGGTTGATTGCAGCTTTGGTATGTGCTGCACTATTGGTCATTGCGTTCGAGGTATTACTTGTGTATAGTTTTATGGTCGACCGCACTTCTGCCTACTCTGGCACACATGCGCTTACATCTTCGACCCAGATGTAGCGAGATCATTTGCTTACCTAGGACATCTACTGAATAAGGAGGTTTAAGTTAATAATCGTGATATTCGGGTAGATCTCGAGGAGAATCCCCTAGCAAGTAAACCGTGAAACCAAATACTAGTAAATCATCAACCTCAATTCTCATGGCATGTGGATGAAAGTAATAAAACTTCCTTTATTCAAAATTGGCAGTCTCCAATCCAAACGCTAGCTCCGTATGATGTCGGTTCGGTTGTGGTCAATTTAACTTTGAAAAAAGGTAAATAAAAAGAAAACCGATGATTAAAGATAATTAATCGTGAATTATTTGTGTTGATCAATAGAACCAATCACCATGTGGCTCATGAAAAACAAATTCTTAGCAACCGAATTTTCTTCGATGTTTGATGTTAGCCGTTTGTCCATTAATCCCAATGGAGTAGATGGTGTAGTATTACCACAAATTTTCCTGCCAAAAAAGTCTCAAGACAAAGAGGGGGTCGGTTTGAATTTATGAAAGGGTGGCAGTTAAACGAAACTCCCCTTCGCTGAAACGGTGTAAGAAGTGAACAACTTAATGTCAACTGCTTCAAATAGTCACTTGTTAGCTTTTCCATGTTTTAATTCAAATGATCGGTTTTTCCCAAGAGTCACAAGACACAAATCATGACCCTTCATAATAATAATAATAATAATAATTGGATTGGAAATGCGAAAGAAAGATATGCTTCGACTCTATCTCTATGGAATCAAACGACACAACCCTACACATAATGCAGCCACCGATTCAAGAATTACAAGATAAGACAGAGTTTCATCTAACAATTTTTTCATGCACCAAGTTCATGAAACACAAACATGAATTATGAAAATCATGAGTAGACACTTATGCACATTAAATGCATTTTCCCCTAATACCTCTAGTTATACTTTGCATTTAAACACGAAGTACCAAACTAGATGGTCAAGGAAATGATCAATCCGTTAATTGACGAAAACTGATTGTAAAGTACCGTAACTTTTACGAAAAGCCGCAATCAATATTTAAAATAAAAAAATGGTTCACTCAAGACTTCATATTTGAACGTGTAAGATACTAATTTGCTGAATGCATCTTCATTACTCTTGAGGTACAATAAATATATTACAATGAAAGTCTAATTGAGGTAAAATACCTATCTAAAAGAACTCGTGGCAATCCCTTAGTGAAAATATCGACCACTTGGAATAGAGAGGGGATATGGAGGACCGTACTTGTCCACCATCTATATTTTCGTGTACAAACTGAATATTGAGCTCAATATATTTGGTGTGTTGGTATTGCACCAGATTTTCGTGAGATAGTTGTCGCTCACATTATCACAATAAACGAGGGTGGCCTTAGAGATTGGATCACGTAACTCCATGAGCAAGTTTTGTATCCAACAAGATTCTGAGACAACATTAGCCATGCCACGAGAACGAGAAAGAGTTAGTTGTCGCTTGGAAGACCACAATATGAGGTTGTCGCCCAGAAACATAAGTAGCCGGAGGTAGAACGACGTGTATGGGGGTAACCCGCCTAATCTGCATCAGTATAGGAGATAAGAGAATCGAGGCGTGAGCGTGAGATATGGAGCCCGGGGAGAGAGGTCCCTTGAACGTATCAAATGATGTGTTTAAGGGCAACCAAATGTTCTATACGCGGGTCGTGCATGCGAAGGCACACTTGTTGCACGACATAGAAGATATTTGATCGAGTGAAAATGAGATACATCAAGGCATCGCCAAACTTTGAAATAAAGTTGGGTCTGGAAAAGGTGACCCCGCGGAGCCGAGCTTTGGCTTGGTGTTAACAAGAGTGGCAGCGGGTTTGCACGAGGTAATACTAGCTCGTTCAATAATGTTCGCCGCATATTTGCTTTGGGAAATAATTAAGCCACATGCAGTGTGAGAAATAGCTATACCCAGAAAACAGTGAAGGCTGCCCAAATCCTTCATGGAAACTTCACTGCTAAACTGACCAATAATGAAGTGATGAAAAAAGACGAACGAGGAGGTAAGAATGATATCATCAACGTACATAAGTAAATAAGCAATATCATTATCCCGGTGATAGATGAAGATGGAGTGATCATATTTGTTGCAAGAGAACCCGTTAGTGATTAAAATTTTGTTGTGAGAGAAACCCATTGAGGAGGCAAAATTAGCAAATCATTGATACCAAGCGCGAGGCGCTTGTTTGAGGCCATAAAGGGATTTTTTTCAAGAGGCAAACATAGTCCGGGTGACAAGAATCCCGAAATCCCAATGGTTGATGAATGTACACGGTTTCATCAAGATTACTATGTAAAAATGTGTTATTATTGACGTCCAACTGGTGAATGGACCAAGAACAAGAAAGGGAAATGCTGAGAACACTGCAGATGGTCGCGGGCTTAACCACCAGACTAAATGTGTCCAAGGAGTCAATGCCAACCTGCTGAGACCTGCCATCACTAACGAAATGAGCCTTACATCGCTCAAAAGAACCGTCAACGTTAGTCTTATGACGAAATATCCACATAGAACGAATTACATTCACATTAGTCGGACGAGGGACTAACTCCCAAGTCTCATTCTTAATTAGAGCATTATATTCATCTAGCATGGCTAATTTCCAATTAGGGTCAGATAACACGAGTCTGGGGTTCTTTGGAAGTGAAGAAGTGATGGAGGTGGCGGAGAGATTGAATGGACATTTGGGGTATGAATTTCGTGTATGATTTGGGTGATTATAGTCCGAGAAGGTGGTGGCGGAGGTGGTTGAGGTGATGAACGAGCAATCGGGTTAGAACATGGCATGGGTGGTCGTGTCGCGGGTGTGTGGGCTGTGGTAGCACGAGTCGCATATAGATGGGCCGCGGTAGGGGGAGTTACGGTAAAGAGGATCGTTGTTGGTTGGGCCACCAAAGAATAGGCTGTGGTTCAAAGGGCCGCGGTGGATGGGAATGTGGTAGAGTGGGCTACGGTGGATGGGGTCGCGGACGGAGTAGGTCGATGGGCCACAGATGGTGATAAGTGCCTTATTAGTGTGATTTAAGTATATGTTTACTTATGCTTTTGAATACTTATGATAACGTATTATTTATTTTAGTAATGTTTTATGTTTTCACAGGTATTTAACGAGTTGAGACCAAACGAGGCTAAATAAGGCCAAAAATAGATATTTTGGGCAACAATGGGTCAAGACACTATTCTGGGATGTTCAAGCGCGGCGAGAGCGCTACAACACTATAACAAGGTGAAATTCCGAACATAGCGCGATTAAAGAGAAGACGCCAGGAGACCGCATGGAGGAAATCAGAATGTCATGCGATTAGTATCAGATCGCGTGGGTGGTGCACAATCAAGATGGCACATCGTGCAGGGGTCAGGCGATCAGAGAAAATTTGCGCCAAAAGTCAGAAACCCTAAAACGCAGTCCAAAGCAGAGAAAAACTATAAATAAAAGGTTATGTTCAAAATTTAGGGTACAACTTTCACAATAGTTTCAGAGCCTTTTCAACCACTTTCCGACAGAGAAACCCTAAGAGTTGTCACCACACAGAAAACACCAAAGTCTTGTTCTAGTTTTGTTGAGCCATTGTTAGAGAGAAAATAGTTTCTAAAGATTAAGATAGCACAAGGGAGTAAGAAGAAAGGCTAGCAACAACGTTATACCGGATCCGAGAAGCTTTTCTTTACCTTTTTACTTTGTCTAATATTTACTTCTTTATTGATTGTTGAACTCATGACTATGAGAAGTTAACCTACTCGTTGCTTAGAGTAGGGGAGTACTATGATTTATGAATATATTTATTTGCTTATTACTCTCACTAGAATAACAAGGAAGCACCCTCGTAGGGCCGCCCGGAGTGTAGAACGTTAATGATAGTTATGTATATATATGTGATATGTGACTCTGGATTTGCGAAAACAACTGATGCGCGCGCAACCTTTAAATCACACCAGATCAATCTTGACTAAGTACGTTTTGTTGACAATTTGGATGAGTTAATTGGATTGCAGACTTGATATCTCTTATAAAACAACTGACAACTGGCCTGATCCATTTAACATGGTAGGTTATTAGAGACTCATAGGTGTATGGTTGGGATAACTCCTTCTATATGTCAGGGTCCATTAGACATGCAAACGTCAAATAACTATCAAGTACTATAAGTAGATATAGGTAGTTTGTCTATGAACTATTATGGTTAAATCATTGTGAAACTCGACCTCTAAACAATCTTTCCAATTTTTGTTCACAACCACAATCAATCAATCAATCATTAAATTATATTCTTTATTTAGTTTAGTTAGTTAATCAATCTCACTTTCAAGCATTCTTAGTTTAATTATTTATTTGTTTTCATTAGCTTAATTGGTTTACTTGATGTAATTGCTTTAATTGTTTTCTTGCATTCAAAGACTAAAAATCCCAAAAAGCTATTTAAGCATTGTTCTTGCATTCTTAGATTAATTTTCATTGCATTCTAGTTTATTCATTCTTAACATAAAAAGCATTCAAAGCATCTCTAGTTTAGAAAGCATTTATAAGCATACATCCTGCAAGCACAAGAGAAAAGATAGTGACAATTGTTAGTGCTTTGCATTTAAGTGATTCATGCATAAAACCACCACTACATTGGGATACGATCTTGGTTCGTAACTATACTTACCATTTTCTTATTACTTAATTCGTGCAGTTGCAACAAAAGTGTAACATTCATGTGTTGACTTATATTCTGTTTTGTTACATCCTACACACCCATCAGATGGCATACTCAGTAGATGGGTTGCAGGTAGGGTTGGTTCTGCGATATTAGTTGCATGAGGCGGAAGAAGGAACGGGTGTATACCGCTATCAAGAAATGATTATGTGTGTGGCGATTGGACTTGTAATGAGGCAAATGGAAACTTAGACTCGACAAAAAGGACGTGACGAGAAAGGATAATTTTGTGTGTGAGGACGTCGTGGCATTTGTACAAGTAGTCGAGAAACACACAGGGGGGGCGTGGTTGGGGTTAGTGTATAGGAGGGAGTTCGATCATATAGTAATTGATATGGAGAGAAGTTTTGGAGTGTTTTGGTGGGAAGGATATTTATGAGATATATCGCCATTTGGGGGTGCGTGAGGCCAAAGAGAGTGGAGTGGAAGAGTGAGTGAGGAGGGTAGGAACTATATTATTAATGGATTGTATCTTGCGGCCAGCCTTCTCATCTTGGGGTGTATGTACAAGAGAAACGAAGATTCATGCCAGAGTTATGACAAAACATTTTGAAGTGCTTGTTGTTGAGCTTCCTGTCACTATCACATTGCAAACTTTTAATATTGCAACCAAATTGAGTATAAATAAATGTGGTAAAAGGCAGAAAGTATAGAGAAGACATTAGATTTACGACCAATAGGAAAAGTCCATAAGAAATTCAAAATATCGTCAAAAAATAATACATAATATTTATAACCATTAGAACTTAAGACCTGGCGAGGTCCACCAATCACTATGTATAATGTCAAACGGGCGTAAACTCAAATTAGAAGAAGAATAAAAAGAAAGTTTAATATCCTACCCCAAAATACAAGGTTCACATAAAGAGTTATTAGAAAAACGACTACAATGGATTAGATTATTTTTGTGCAAAAACTGCTAAGTAGAGGAGCCCGGATATTCCAAGTAGTGATGCCAAAGCGAGGGAGAAAGGGAGACGAAAGTTTCAGCGGAGGGAGAGTGTGCACTCAATAAAGATGAGGGGTGACATGGTATAAGCCACGGGGGCTATCACATCTCAAGAGGGTTGTCCCCGTCTGTAAGTCCTTCACAGAAAAGCCAAATGGGTCAAATTAAATTGAAACGTGAACAGTAGTAAGAAGGCAAACATAGACGATATTTTTTTATAATATGAGGAGCATGTAGAACATTATTATCGAAGTATAGGGGAGGAGAGTAAAAAGGAAAAATCGCGTTACCATGACCTTTAACGGGAATTTCTTGACCATTGCCGACCAGAATATTATGAATCATGCTCGAAAAAGAATACGATGAGAGAGTACATGATGCCGATGTCATGTGAGATCTTGTGTTGGTGTCCCAGTACCACTGCGGATCCGGGGTGTGTAAGGACATTGTGTGCATAGTTATGTCGATATCAGTGGGTGCATAGGAGGAAGGAGAACTGTGTGCGGTGTAGGCTTGTTGAGGCCGGCTTCCCAAAATATTGGCTTGAGTCAAGGCCGAAGGACGTGTCCAAGTGCTAGTTTGGTAAGGACATGGTGGACATGACCATGATGACCTTGACCACGGGGGATAGTGCGACCACAGAGAAGCCGGAGGATTCCAAGGACAAGGTGCGGTGGAATTAGGCTGACTGCTAAATTGACGGCGACCGCGTCCATGTCCATGGTTGCCACCACGACGACCATGAGAGGGCTGAGATTAACCATGGTGGGCAGATGAGGCACCGCGGCCAGGTGGTGGTGCGTCGTAAGTCAGAGCCGTGCTGACAAGGCGGTAGCAGCAGATGCCGAGGCTTGTTTAGCCTTGCGCGTTTGTTCCAATATGAGGCGAGATCTAGCCTCAGAGAATGGAGGCTGGGGATCACTATGTTAAATGAAGGTAGCAATACCGCCGTAATTCTCGTTGAGTCTCGTGATCAATTGAAGAACTAGGCGTTGATTGGAGATCGAAGATCCAACATTCGAGAGTTGATCCACAAGCATCTTCAATTATTGGCAGTAAGCGGAGATGTTAGGAAAATTGTCTAATTGGACATGGGTGAATTCATTTTCCAAGTAGACCACCCTTAAGTTCTTATTGTCCTTGAAGATATTCTGAAGGTGCTGCCAAGCTTGTTGAGTGGTGGAGTCCGTCTCAAGAATAGTGTGCAGGAGATCATTGGAGATGGTGACATAGATCCACTGAAGGACGATGTCATCAAGACTAGACCACATGGATGGATCGGATTATGACGTGGTAGGAGGAGCGACGGCCGTGGAAGAGGCGGTGGCTTTGTCCGTTTTGGGGGTTGCAGCGTTCGTAGATTCCACAGAGGAATCTTTGGCGTCGGATTGGGCGGTGGAGGATTTAGTTGAGAGGGGATAAGGAATAATGTGGTCTAGAACTTGAAATGCATGACATTGGGTTTTGAAAAGCTTCGCGCAAGAGGAGTGTCCTTTTTCCATCTCAAGAGTAATTGGAATAAAGTTACATACATTAGATACCGCGAGGGTGTGATGGAATTTTGACCAGCCATTGAGACAGAGGAGGAGAGGTGGACAACGTGTAGGGGAGAAGAGAGTAAGTCACGACCATGTAAGACTGTAATTTGCTGAATGCATCTTCATTAATCTTGAGGTACAATAAATAAGTTACAACAAGAGTCTAATTAAGGTAAACTACCTATCTAAAATATATACAAATCAATTAAGAACACACATATATATATATATATATATACTCTAATAGAACGAGATGCATGTATATGAAACCACAAATTTAAGTTACATGGTCACCAATTTATTCCTATGCAACATTTACAACAATCATTACTCATCACTATTATGACACCCTAAGCATAGAATTCTCCGAGAGTGGTTCTTACTTAGTATCATAAGTTTAACAAATTCCACCCAAAGTTATATGTAACATTAACATTTCACAATCAGGTTTTTAGCATAGCAAATGTAACACAACTTGTGATGATGAATATCATGCAGCGCACAAAATCATGATGATGTAAAAAACTTATGCCGCGCACCAAATCATATAATGATCTAAAATACTTATGCCGACCCATTAAAATACGACAACCAAATTCTACTCTAAAAGTGCTGATTGTATTTCACAAATACACTATGGCATAAACATAATTATGATCAACATGCATCACAAACACCAAAACTTATCAAAACTAAATAAAAATGCACACAATCAATAATAAACACATAACAAAAATAAAATAATTACTAGTTAGAATGGAAAACCCAGGTTCAAGGCATACTACAAAAGTAGTGCTTCTTTTAGAGTAGAATTTCGTTGCTGCATAGGTGCAATCAGTCTCTCAATGCCTACTCCCAAGATACAATGAACCTTCATGAACTATTGACGTGTACTTGAACAAAAAATCTCACGAATTTGTTAAATCCTGAATTACCTTCTAACTTTATTAAAACTATATTTTCTCTACACTTTAAGAATTAAAAAAACACACAACACATATATTTATAGGAAATCAAAAGCCTTAAAAGAAAAGACACAACTTTTGGTACACAACAATACATGTCAAGGGACATGACTCAATATTTAAAAATTTGAAAAACATTTATTGAATAATAACTAACAATCTATTGGCTAGCTATTTCGTTCTTAGAATGCAAGCTCACTATAAGTGTTATGGAATATGGATTAACGATTATCATTGGAGTTAATATCTAATTGCAAGAGTACTTGGCCGTTTATTTAATTAATTAAGTTCATGGTTTAGTTCGAATTATTTAGTTCCTTTATTTAGGATCTGTTTGTTATTTTGGTCACAACTTATTATCCCAATTTCTTTTAATTATGAACCAGAGGTTGGTGGGTCAATTAGTGGATTAGTGCTACAGAGTGGTGGAAATCTGTGTATTTAAGGGGCACTTAATGAGTCCTTAGTATCGTCCTCCACCCCAGCGGTTGCTAAAATTTAGTCCTTAGTCCTTAGGCCTTGCTTCTAAACTGAATTAATCATTGAGCTAAAATATATCAAATCCAACAAAATAAACTGAGAAAGACTGAATCATCCCATCAACATGGTACACAAATTCTAAAGAAAAAAAAGTTCCAACAATTTTCAAAGGTACACAAAATATTTTGTAAAGGTGGTGATTCAAGAATCCCAGAAAAAATGATTTAGACAAGGCCCTGAAATTAACCCACTGAGGGGAAAAATTACTGCCATAAATTTATTACGCATATTGCATAAAACTACTCTCAACATAAACAAAAGCCGTAGCTAAATCCATGATGTCCTACCCTTTTACCATTAATCACTATTCACAAAAATCATGAAATGCAAATGCTGCAAGATCTTCAAGATGCAGTTCTCCATTGCATCTCAACCTGGAGCCGACCGTTCTTCGAGTCAATAAGGTGGTACCTCTCGTTGATCCTCTTGTTGTTGACAACGTCAGATAGATATATATCGACATAGCCCAAAACTTCCTGCAAAATATGTTAAGTTTCACTACTCAATATCTTGCCTTCCCCACGTGCACAGTTTAACAGAATACACATAAGTTACAAAAGTAAAAGAAACGGTATATGATCGTTAGTTTAACATTTTACGTTTATAAGAAAAAAAATAAAATCAATGACTATAGTACGACCCCAATTGTGTGTATAGTGTTACATGTACCTTGTGGTGTTTTATACCCATTCTTTTGGAAGTACTAACTACTTCGATGTGAACTCTTTCGTTGGTGGGCGGTTCGTCCAACGTGAAGTGAAACTCCTCCTCCCATCTTGGATCTCTGTTTTTCTTGACAACCTTTTCAATGCATTAACAAAATATTTAGCAACTTACAATAACTCATCTGTGAGTCATAGTTATTCATGAGCCACGCTCTAGCAACATGCTAACAGAAAAACAATAATAGAAACTACACTGACTTTAATCTCAAACAATAGGAGTGGACAGTATGAACCAAAACAACAATCACGTTGAGTCGAGCAAATGAAATCCCACGACTGAAATCTTTTGTAGTACTTTATGTAAACTAAAATATTATACCTTAGTTCTTTTCTCCTCGCCTTGAAATAATAGGCGCACAGATGGATTAGTGTGCTTCTCCCCTTCTAAATCTTGAGCTTCATGGATGATGATGACGAGCATACCCCCACCATCAGGTGTCCCTTCGGGGGCCTGCTGCACCGTGTTTGGATCGTCAAGATTTTCCATTTCGGTATCATCAAAAGGTCTGTAGTTGACTTCAAGTACAAGCTGTCCCCTCGCTTTTTCATTCTGAACATCGTCTGGATTCAAGTTTTTTAGAAGATCAAGAGTTACGGTTTTCGGCTCCTCAGGGGTCAGCTCTTTCAAATGTAGTACGTTCAATCCCATAAATTCATGTGATCCGACCTAAACAAAGTTGAGGTTAATACATGATATCAACAAAATTCTTGAGGTCATAACGAATGCGATCAATACAAAACTGATATACCTGTTCCCAGTCGTAAACATCAAGCTCCAGAATTTGAGTCTGAGGGTCCTTAATGACGAAAGAGAAATCTTCATTCCATTCAGGGTTCAAATTCTTGAACTTCACAGTTGTTTTCTTGGACGGAAGATTTGTTTCTGTGAGTTTTAACTTGACGTAAGGGTCGGATGCGCCTAAGAAATCCTTTTTCTTGAGCTTCATTGCTCTGACAACTTTCACGTCCAGAAGCCCCACTGGTTTGTTCATTGCCCTGTCAATAGGCAAATTTATTGTAGAAACGCGCAATAGTTGGATATCTAACATCTGAAGCTAGACACAAAATTTAGACTCACTTTGATGGATCCATTAATGGAACTTCAAGTCTTTTAGGCCACAAATACATGTCTGCTACCTGATCTTTTATAAGTTCCTGAAGAATAGTAAGATCTTAAGTAGGATCCGGTTCACATGAATTTCGATTAAAAGTGTGCCTCATTCTTTTAAAGCACATTCTCAAGATTTCAAAATCTACTTCACAAATAAATATGATACCTGCACAATTCTGTATGCACCGGGAATCGACATGGCATCTGCTCCTAGCACCTTTACTCCAAAGTCCACATACGGCTACATAGACGATTTAGATAAGTAAAGAAGAATTGTCTACCTCAACTCACACAAACTGTTTAGAATTATGCATACACAGGTTTCAATAGCCAAAACACTAAACAATAGTCATTTCTTTTTTGTTTCTAGCGCAAAAACCACCAACAAGAATGGTGCATACCCTCTCCATCAGCGAAACGTGTATACTTGCGAAACAAGGAAAGGTTGGAACTAGCGGCTTTAATGTAATGCGTGGAGTAGCAAAAACTTGCAAGTCAAGCACCTGAAATGTTCAATAAGAAAAAAAATTATATCACTCAGGCCAGGAAAATGTTTCAATGCTTCTACTAAGATAAGGAGCACGGATGAGCATTTTAAGCGCATCCTGTTGGTGTTCGTTTATTGCATTTAGAAGTTTATAGTACCTGGACAGTTGCTTTTAATCCAAAAGCCTTGATAGCGACAAGGATGTTAGGATTAGCTGCCCATTTTATGCCTAGTTCCATAATCAATTCCTTTTCCTCTGTGTTATATACTTTCATCCCTGTCGTTCATGATAGATTATAACGTTGACAACAATATATCACATGTTAGGAGAATCAATATAAAACAACTGAGGGGGATATTAACTTGACAAGGTTTGTGGTGATCAAATAACAGTATCTTTGTGATATGATGCTAGTACATATAGGTGAAAGCGCATTATAGTTTCCCATAAAAGCTCATATCATGATATTCGTTTGGAAAATCAGTAGCCAAACCTTGAAAAGTAGGCGGTAGAGTGCCCAACGTCAGTGTTTCGAATTCAACTGCATCAATTTTATATTTTGGGATTTCCTCAGCTATGATGGGAGCTGCTATAGTTTTTACTTGCTTGCATATTGCCTGAGAGCATTTAGAATGTCAATATTGCATGACTATCCACATATTAAAAGAAATCATATTCTAGAGGACTATACCTTATCTAAATAAGGCCACATGTATTCAAGAAATTTGTTCAACCAATCAATCTGCAAGAAAACTTATTTAGAATCTCCAAACTATAACCAGATATGGAATACACCCAAGCTTTTTGCTGGGAGCACGATAAAAACGAGAACTCACCCGTTCAAAATCTGGATTTTTAATCCATACAGGTATTTCAGGGAGCAGCTTCCGAAGACTCTTGGAATCTAATTCGACTAATGAGCGAATTTCAGGCTTCTGTGGATAGAAAAGATGATTAAAAGTAGACTCATCTGTATGATAGTAGTAAAATTATGTGCTTATTAAACAAAAATGGTGTCGAATGATGAACAGTAACACAACAGAGTAATGTGTCAATATGTTAGCCTTTCTTTAGAAACAAAATTCTAAAATGGTCAAGCGTCGAAGGAGAATTTGTGTCAACGTGCTAAAACAAAGTGAAATTTACTCTGGCAATAAATTAACATAAACTTCAAAGCAGTATAGAAGCACAATGCTGTGGACATTCCAGTGTTATATGACTATATCTAGTATGTAAATGTTAACAACTAACATTTCTTGCTCTATCACTTGAAGCATAATTCAGATTAACACTCAGTAAGAAAAGTCATCTTTAATTTAAAACTTAGGACCCAAATTAGAACTTCAAAGAAAGTGGTGCAGATATGTTTAATATCCACTAACCATGACAACATTTGTTAACAAAATGCACCCTTCAGTCATACAGTCATACTGCAGAACAATATACAGAATACTATAGGACAGAACATAGTAACTTGATAATTGCGTATATGAAGATTCTCACGCAACATAAAATTGGAATCTCATCAACAGTTACAAGATTATAATCAAAGACAAAACATATACAAGTACCAAACCAAGTGACTAAACATTTATATATAGAGTGAGATTCAGAATGAACTAAAACAAAAGCAGAGGGAAGAAAGACAGAAATGACCTTGACATCAGTAGGCAGATAGTAGATGAACATGAAGTAACCGATCAAAATCCCAGACGTGAATCCAAACCCGAACCCGAACATACCCATAATTGAGCTTATGAAACCCATCTTTAATCTTCTCTCAGATCACACCCAATTCCTTAAAATTAATTATCAAAAGGGCCCTCCCATTTCTATCACCAAAACAAGAAGAAAAAAAAATAAAAAAAAGGAACAGACTAAAAATCTTGTCTTGATCAAAAAAGGTGACTGAAAATCAAGATTCACCACAAACCCAGAACAGAAATCAACATTACCAATCGAATGTGAACATAAAGTTTAAATCTTTATGACAGAACACCATAAGACGATCGAACAAAATTTTAAGAAAGAGACACTTAATGAGTGAAATACAAGATATAGTAATATCAATTCATTTTCCGTTACGAAAAAAAGATAACGTAAATGCTTGGTGATCTTGCATTCATTTGATGATCCACTCATAACGGCTTTTTCCTTAACTATTTAATTGCGGGGGAGTCTCCATGCAGGTGAAATTAACGTACTAGCCGTCCCTCTAATTTATCTTAATTACAAGTAGGCCCCTAATGTGGAGAAACTGATTCTATTTGATACTATGGGGCCTTAAGAATCAGGTGTTCTGATCCTAATTAAGATCCTTTAAGATGGTTTTCCTTATTTGGAGAGAAGTTAATATGGGCATAGTGCACCATGTGTCCAAATACCAGTTTTTACATGCTGAATCGGAAAAAATTGCAAGCTACATTGTCCTCTGCGCTAATATACGTCAACATGACATTCACGTTTGACATGCCATATGTTAGAATGCACCCAAACGGGGGGCAATGTATCACAAATGAACTCGCTAAATAGTGATTCATTGTATGTGTTAGTATTATGTTTATGAAACGTATATTTGCAACGTAAAATTGGCATTTGATACACGATTTCGGCACGTAAGATTACTTGTAGTGCATTATTTTCACGATTTTTTTTTTTGTGAAGTTTATGTATTGTCATTTGTGTCCTTAATTAATGTAGTAATTATATTGTTTCTTTTGGTTTATTTTGTGTTGGCCCAAAAGCCCCAAACAAAAGCTCAATTCCCTTTATGCCCTAATGTAGTCTTGTGAACCCTTATCTTTCAAGAAAAGCTTCTTTGTGTTAGCCACCATTATTTCCTATCTTAGTGAGAGAAATATTGGAGTGAGAGAGAAGAGAGAAAAGAGAGTCTTTGTGGTTTTTCTTCTTCCCTCTCTTCACCAAAACACTTTGTGTGTGTGTGTGTGTGTGATATCTACTTTGTGTAGTGAGCTACTTAGCGTGAGCTCTTTAGTTGGTGTAGCCCTTGTGGTCTTGGTGGTGCACTTAAGAGGAGCGGGAAACCGAATCGAGGGTTTCTGAGTCAGAACGAGAAAGGAACGAACACCCAACAGTGGCATTAGAGAAGTAGGGTCGTTTTTTTGTCGTTAGTTCGTCGCTCCGCCGCTGCCACCACGTCACCGCCGCTGTGCCGCCATGTCGCTGCCACGTCGTCGCCGGACAGCCCCTTCCTCTTCCGCTCCGCGCACTCCGGTTGCGCATAGGTAAGTCGGGATTCTTTTCGGGGGATCTGCTCGGGTAAATTGGCTTAAACTCCCCTTGGTACCGGTGTGATTCCGGTTTTACATTAGCGATTTAATTTTCAGCATTGTTGATCCCGGTGTGAGGGGGAGATCTCAGAATAGATTTCAAAACCAAAAGCATGATAACAATAGTAAGAAATCTAATGGTCAAGGAAAGAAGAGGTCTAAGTCCAAGAATAGAAGTTATTATAAATGTCTGGACACTTTATCAAGGATTGCCCTAATCCCAAGAATAATGAGCATGCTAATGTGGCTATTGATTTGGGTGATGTTTTTATGATGTGTGATCATGTGAATTCTATGTCTGGTTCTTCCTGAACATGAGTGGCTAATTGACTCTGGATGTTCCTTCCATATATCTCCTTTTAGAAATTTGTTTTCTAGTTATAAAAATTTTGAGCATGGCGTTGTGTCCTTAGCAAATAAAAAGATATACAGTGTATTAGGAATTGGTGATATATGTCTTAAATTTTCTTGTGGCTATGTGTATTCCTTGAAAAATGTGAGACATGTGCTTGATATATGCTTTAATCTGATATCTGCTTCTGCTCTTGAGGATGATGGTTTGGAGGGAAGGTGGGAAAAAGGGGTTATGAAAATCTTGAAAAATTCACTTGTTTTGTTTAAGGCTGAAAGGAGAATTATCTTGTATGTTTGTTGTGTTAAGCATGTTTCTGACTTTGTGAATGCCGTGAAATATGATAAATCTGTGTTATGGCATAATAGGCTTGGGTATATGAGTAATAAAGGCCTTAACATTTTGCAAAGAGGTGGTCATTTTGGTAATGATAATGTGTCCTCTGTGCCTTTCTGTGAATCATGTGTTTTAGATAAACAATATAAGGTTTCTTTCCCTATTTCCTCTTATCCCAATCAGTCTAAGTGTACTAATATGCTTGAATATGTTCATGCTGATGTGTGGGGTCCTGCTGGTGTGTCTACTCATGGTGGTAAAAAGTATTTTCTGTCCTTGATTGATGATTTTTCTAGGAAAGTTTGGGTTTTTTTGTTGAAGCAAAAATATGATGTTTGTAATGAGTTTAAAAATTGGAAAACTTTGGTGGAACATCAATCTGGGAAGAAAATAAAGATGCTTAGAACTGATAATGGACTTGAATTATGTAATAAGGAACTTGATCAACTATGTACTTTATGTGGTATTAAGCGTCATAAAACAGTTCCTTATACTCCTCAACAAAATGGTGTTGCTGAGAGGATGAACAGAACACTTCTAGAGAAAGTGAGGAGTTTGTTGTCCTCATCTGGGCTCTCTAAGAAGTTTTGGGGTGAAGCCGTGTGTGCTGTTACCTATGTGATTAATAGGTCACCATCTGTCCCTTTGGGAGGGAAATGCCCAGAAATAGTTTTCACGGGAAAACCACTTTATTTGTTTAATTTGAGAGTATTTGGTTGTAGTGCTTATGTGCATCAAAGTGGTGATAAACTTGAACCTAGGTCTAAGAAATGTGTTTTCTTAGGGTATCCTGATGGGATTAAAGGCTGTAGATTTTGGAATATAAGTGAACCTGGTTTTAAAGTTGTGACAAGTAGAGATGTGATATTCAATGAGAGTGAATTTCCATGCTTGTCTGTGTCTTTGCTTGGTGTTGCTAATTCTGAATCTGATACTGCTCCTTTTGAGGTGGAGCATGTGCCTAGTGTTTGTGAACATGTTCAGCCTGTTGAATGTGATGATACTCTAGAGATTCATGATAATCAGAGTGATTTGCATATTGACAATCAAGATGAGACCACCTCAAGTAAGGTGGAGCATGTGTTGCATGATGATATGCATTTGTTGCATAATGAACATGATTTGCATAATGAGCATGTTGAGTTACACGATGTTAATTTGTTGCATAATGATGTTGATGATGAACTTAGTGTTCAAGAGTATCAACTCATTAGGGATAGAGGTAAAAGGAACTTTGTGAAAAAGGCTGATAGAATGTCTGACTTTGCTTTCAATGTGTTTGAAATGTCTGCATTTTCCTTTAATGTGTTTGAATCTCTTGCTTGCAATGAACCGAGGACTTATCGTGAAGCCTCAGAATCTAAACAATGTGATAAATGGCTTAGTGCTATGAAAAGTGAGATGGAATCCTTGCATGTTAACCAAACTTGGATACTTGTCCCCAAACCTGTTAAGTGATCTGTTGTGGAATGTAAATGGTTATTTAAAGTGAAGGAGGAATATCAAAATGTTAGATTTAAGGCTAGGCTTGTTGCTAAAGGATTTACTCAAAAGGAGGGAATCGATTATGCTGAAATATTTGCTCATGTGGTCAAATTCACTATTGTTAGAATTATGCTTGTTTTAGTTGCTCATTTTGATTGGGAAATGAAACAAATGGATGTGACTACAGCTCTTACATGGTGATCTTGACAAGAAGATTTATATGAAACAGTCTGAGGGATTTGTGAATCCTAAGAAGCCTGATTGTGTCTGTTTGTTGAAGAAGGCTCTGTATGGCCTTAAACAGACACCTAGGCAATGAGACATTAAGTTTGACAAATGCATGCAGTCTCTGAGTTTTGTCAAAAGTGCTTATGATCATTGCTTGTATTTTAAGAATACTGCTTCTATGTCTGTGTTTCTATTAATCTATGTGGATGATATGCTGATTATCAGTCCGTGCCTTAAGTCTATTATGCATGTGCAAAAATGTCTTTGTGAAAATTTTGCTAAGAAAGACTTGGGTGATGCTAAAAGAATTTTAGGCATCAATATTATGAGGGAGAAGAAATCTACTCTTGATTTAAACCGGATTTTATATGTTGAAAAGGTTTTGAGTGAATTTAACATGTCTTCTGCTAAGCTTGAGAATGTGCCGCGTGCTTCTCACTTTGTGTTAAGTAATAATCAATCTCTAAAGATTGATTCTGAAATTGAGAAAATGAAGAGTGTACCATATGCTAGTGCTATAGGTTCTGTCATGTACTTGATGGTTAGTTCTAGACCCGACATTGCTTATTCTGTGAGTTGCTTGAGTAGATACATGTCTAATCCGGGTATGCCTCATTGGAATGCTTTGAAATGGCTTCTAAGATATTTGAAATCGTTTGCGAATTTTGGTTTGACTTTTTCGAAGTGCCCTGATGGTATGAAGCTTGTTGGCTATGTGGATTCTAATTATGCAAATGATAGGGATAATAGAAAGTCTACTACTTCCTATGTGTTTACCTTTTGTGGTGCTTGCATAAGTTGGAAATCTCAATTACAACCTATTGTTGCTTTGTCTACTACTGAGTCTGAGTATGTAGCTGCTACTGAAGCTTTCAAAGAAGCTCTTTGGTTAAAGCGTCTTGTGTCTAAAATTGGTTTTCTAAAACAAGATGTGGTTTTATTTTTTGATAGTCAATCTGCTATTCAACTGTGTAAGAATCCAGTGTTTCATGATAGAACTAAACATATTGATGTTAGGTTCCACTTTATTCGAGACATAGTTGAGAAAAGGCTTGTTAAGTTGAACAAAATTTCTTCTCAGTTTAATCCTGCTGATATGGGAACTAAGTGTTTTCCTGTTGAGAAGCTTACTTCATGTTTAAGGATTTTAAACTTTTGTGAAGGATGATTTGTGTGCTATGTGCTATGTGCTTGCCTAAGCGGTGATTACATATTTTGACCTGTGTGGTCAGGAGTTTACTTTGATATCCTCCATTGTCACTTGCATTTTCTATGGGGCCTCGTTCTTCTCCTTACTGAAGTTCATTTTCTTCTACCCCACTGGCTTAGCTTTGGGATCAACATTCAATTTGTGTACTATGATCATGGGGTCGATTTCTTTCAAATCCGAGTCTGACCACGTGAATATATCTGTGTTTCTCCTGAGCCATTCCACTAGCACGGTCCTAATGCTATCTGACATGACTGATCCGATTTGCAACGTGCGGTCTGGCCTCTCTTGGTCAATACTAATAGTAACGAAGTCTCCCACGGGCTCCATTTTTGGTTCATTCTGGAAAGGCAATATCGCCTTCTCCCTCTTGGATAATTTGGTGTGAACATTAGTCTCTAATTTCTTAGGGTCCATTGTCCTCTTCTTCTTCTTCTACCCTAACTCCTTTGCATTATGAGGTCTCTTCATTCTCTGATTACTCTGTGGTTATTTGATCTCAAGAACTAGTGTTCCCACACACGGTGCCACTAATTTGACAATAGATCGTATATTATTAATGAACTACGAAATTACAATAATAGGATGGCCAATCTATTATAAATTGAAAGTGTAAGGTATTCTTGAATCAATGTTATGCGATGTTGGGACAACATTGATGATAACATTGAAACCAGAGAACCTGCACGAAAGCTGTTTTTTAACTACTTTATTTTTGTTTTGCCTTTATTCACTTATTAATCAAGTTATACGGTTTTAGTTGTTTATGTTTATGTCTAGAAAGGTATCTTAATCATAAGAAAGAGCTTTGGAAGATTCCTAACTTGAAGTTTCCAGAATTCAAGTTGAGAAGAATAGTCAACTCAACACGATTTGCAACGAAGGAAACTATTGGAGTTCGATGCAACTAGGATTCCTTCCAGGATTACTCCGAATTGAAAAAGATGTTCTTACCTTATTAGAACTCCAATAAAGGGAACAATTATTCAAGAAAGAGGTCGGTTTCAAAAGGAAGTCCAACAAGGAAACAACAAGAGTTACCAAAACTGTGAACAACACACCTTGGAGTGCAAGTTTCAAGAAACCTATATATAGGTGTGAAGTTCATCAAGATGATCACAAGACAATAGTGCTAAATAATCCAAGAGATTAATTCTTCGTTGTATTGTCTTCGTCTTGCTTTTGCGAGGTTTTTGTATCAACTACTTTAAGTCTAGTCCTTAGAAGTTAAGTAGTTCATGCTTGTCTGCTTCGTTGAGTCTGATCAACAAAGTGCGTGAGTGAATTGTTGTGAGGAACGTTTTGTTAAAATATTTATTGGTTATTTTGCCTAAGGCTAGGAAGTTTTTAATAATATTGAAAACTTCTGAAAATTATATCTTCTTGCGTTCTTTATTTCCGTTGCATATTACTCTTATCAAGAAGATTATAATAGAGTTAAGGCAACGCGAACTTAACTCTCAAAGTTGTGTCAATCCACGATCCAGCAATATCAATTGGCGTCAGAGCCAAACACCGACTACATTGGTGGTTTGGAGGTGATACCACACAATGGATAGTATCAATCCTAATACCAACATGATTCCAGTTTTGGATGGCTCCAATTATGCATACTGGAAGATCAGGATCCGATCTCACATCAAGGCCATTGATATTCGAGCTTGGTAATCTGTGATCAATGGATATTCCCTTCCAACATTACCAAGAGATGGTGAAGGTGATCTAGTGCCAAAACCAGAAGCAGATTGGACAGGAGCAGGGGTAAGTCTCTATAACTCTAATGAAAAGGCTCTTAATGCTATTTTTAGTTGCGTTAATCATCACATGTTCAAGTTAATCCAGAATTGTACAAAAGCCAAACATGCTTGGGATATACTTGAATTACATTGTGAAGGAGATCTCAATGTTACCCCAACATTCAGGGTCCAACATCAGAACAGGAGATCTTCTTTGCAAATTGGGGTGAAAATAATTCTATTATTGAACCTAATCTTGTGTCTAACAATGATGAATCTAACTTTGATTATTTTCATGGCTCAGTGGATCTAGATGAAGAATATTTCTTTGAAGGTGAACTGTCCCAGGAGGAAATCGTTGAAGACATGAAGTCTACCTACCACAAACTGCTGCTTGAGAATCACAAACTCATCAAGAGCAACAAAAGCTTGAAGGAAGAGATTGGATGCAATGCTGAAACTGTATGAGAAAGACCTTGACAGAACTGAGGCTGAACTAAAGGAGGTTAAGGTAAAATTTGATAAAGCTAAACAAACCATTGCCAAATGGAACTCATCCACTTCTAAGCTTGATGAAGTTGGGAAATCAAGGTAAAATTGGTTTGGGCTATGTTGAGAAACCTCCCTCTGAAAATGCTAATTCTGCCTATTTAAAAGCTAGTTTTATCAAGGAAAGTAATAGCTTGAGTTGATTCCTTCCAACACTGTGAAAAAGCCTACTTTTATTTGTCAATGTTGTTTTCAACCTGGTCACATCAAGATTTATTGTAAAAAAATTGTGATTGAGAAGAAAACAGTAATTAAGAACAATACCAATGTTAGGAGAACCTTTGATCTGAATGTTATCCCAACATTAGGTAACAAAGCTGAAGGACATAAAAGTAGAACTTGGATTGAAAAGATAAAAACTCCTAAGGTTAAAATTGTTTGCAATGTTGCCTTTTCTGCTGTTTACTCTAACCTTGCAGGTAAGTGGTATTTTGACAGTGGATGCTCAAGGCACATGACTGGAAACATTGACAACTTGAAAGATGTGATCCCTTTAACTGTTGGAACAGTTACCTATGCAGGAGGCACCAAAGGGAAAATCATTGGAAAATGAGTACTGGATGTTGAAGGATTTCCACCACTCAAGGATGTGTTGTTGGTTGATGGATTGAAAGCAAATTTAATTAGCATAAGTCGACTTTGTGATGATAACTTGCTAGTTACTTTTGATAAAAGTTCATGTGATGTGTTTAATAGTGACAATGTCTGTGTCATGACAGGTACAAGATCCAAGGATAACTGCTATCTTGCTCAAGATGAAGAAGAATGCTACCATGCCAAGGTCGATGAATTTGTCATGTGGCACAAGAAGTTAGGACATGTGCACTATAGACATTTGGAGAAACTACAGAAGATAGATGATGTAAGAGGTCTACCTAAGTTGACTAGTCCATGTAAAATTGTTTGTGAAGACTGCCTGCAAGGTAAACAAACAAAAGTTGTTCATACACCACTCCAGGTACAGAGTACTAACCCTAGAACTAATAGGTGCTTTGAATTGCTACATATGGATCTCATGGGTCCTATTGAGGTTAGTAGCCTGAATGGTAAGAAGTATGTTTTTGTTATTGTTGTTGATTTTTCAAGATATAAATGTATTAAAATTTTGAAAGAAAAATCACAAGCATTCAACACATTCAAGATTTTACATGTTAGTATTAAAAATCTTTATGGCACGTCTGTAGGAAGAATTAGGTCTGGCCATGGAAAAGAGTTTGAGAATGTATGATTTGCTAATTTTTGTGAAACTAAAGGCATTTTACATGAGTTCTCTACACCTAAGACACCTCAGCAAAATGGGATTGCTGAGAGGAAGAATAGAACACTTCAAGAGATGGCTAGAGTAATGTTGAATTCTAGAAAATTATCTAAGAAACTCTGGGCTGAAGCTTTGAATACTACATGTCATATTAGTAATAGAATTTATCTTAGACCTAATACTACTATGACACCTTATGAAATCTTGAAGGGTTCAAAACCAACTGTTGCACATTTTCATGAGTTTGGAATTGACTCCTATTTGCTAAAAGATAGAGATTATTTGAGCAAGTTTGATCCCAAAAGTGAAAAATGTATATTTGTTGGTTATTCTCCTAATAGTACTGCTTCCATGGTCTACAATCCAATTTAACTATTTATGTAGGTACTGAAAAAGTCACTGTTTCAGATGTTGCTCCGACAGTGGACCCAACATTGAACACTGAAGCTAGAGAAGCTGAACTGGAGACTAGAACCAATGTTGACTTAACACTAGAGACCCCCAATGTTAGGCCAACATTTGCACTATTAGATTCATAAGATGAAATAGTTCCAGAATCCAGAAGAGATCCTCCTGCTAGGATTCAAAGAGATCATCCAACCACTCAAGTGATTGGTCAAATTACTGAAACGGTAAGAACATGCAAGAAAGAAAATGTTAATTACAGGTATATGGTAAGGTTGTGTGTTTGTATGTCTTCTTCATTGATAATGCATCTTGTTTTGTGTCCTCCATTGAACCTAAGAATGTAACTGAAGCTCTTAAGGATAGTTACTGGATTAATGCCATGCAAGATGAACTACTACAATTCACAAAAAATAAAGTTTGGAACTTTGTTCCTAGGCCTTCACATGTGAATGTAATAGGTACAAATGAATTTTCAAAAATAAAACTGATGAGAATGGTAAGATTACGAGAAATAAAGCTAGGTTAGTTGCACAAGATTATACTCAGGTAGAAGGTATAGATTTTGATGAGACTTTTGCTCCAGTAGCTAGGATAGAATCTATTAGATTACTTCTTGCTATTTCTTGTTGTCTTAATATTAAACTTTACCAAATTGATGTTAAAGGAGCTTTTCTGAATGGCTTAATTGACAAAGAGGTTTATGTAGAATAGCCTAAAGGCTTTGCTGACCCTAAATATCCTGACCATGTGTACAAACTTGAGAAGGCTTTGTATGGCTTAAAACAGGTACCTAGAGCTTGGTATGAGAGATTAGCTGATTTTCTGTTAGGTCTAGGTTTCAATAGAGGAGATGTAGACAGAACACTGTTTATCCTTAGAAAAAGCTCTGATATTTGTAGTGATCAAATTTATGTGGATGATATTGTATTTGGTTATACTAACAAGTCTACTTTAGACAAGTTTGTGGAGTCAATGACAGGAACATTTGAGATGAGCATGATTGGTGAGCTTAACTACTTTCTAGGATTACAAGCGAAGTAGCTGAAGAATGGTATCTTCCTGAACCAGGAGAAGTGTGCAAGGAATCTAGTGAAGAGATTTGAGCTACATGAGTCCAAGCCTTGCAACACTCCTATGTCCTCTCCAGTGATTATAACAAAAGATGGCACTGGCAGCAATGTTGACCCAACATTGTACAGATTCATGATTGGTAATTTGTTGTATCTCTCTGCCTCTAAACCTGATATCATGTTTTCAGTATGTGTTTGTGCTAGGTACCAAGCTGACCCAAGGCAATCTCACTTGATTGATGTGAAGAGAATTCTTAGATATATCTCTCGAACTTCACCATTAGGCATTTGGTATTCTTATGACACTAACACTAACTTGGTTGGTTTCAGTGACTCTGATTGGGCAGGTGATGTGGATGACAGGAAATCCACATGTGGTGTAACGCCCGTGAAATTTGAAAAAATATATAAATTTACAATTTAGTCCTCAAACTTTTGGAAATAGCATTTTTGACCCCAAATATTTGAGAAAATTTGCATTTTAGTCCTTTAACAACAACAAACTATTTTTTATTATCTTATATGCTTCAAATATCTTTAAGAAATATATTTTACATGTATATATGGATCTTGGAGTGTTTTTATCTAGAAAAACTTACATAAGTAAATATGTGTAAAAATATCTATTTATTCATATTTTGTTTTATTATAAACAACAAGAATAACATCACATCATAGGTGAATGGTTTTGAAATTAGCCACGTCACCCTTATGACAATTGAAATTAGATTTTGGTGATTATTTGTTAGAGAATGTAAGGTGAGACCTTAGTTAAATTGTTTTAACATGTATAAATAAATAAATATGTATTTATATGTATTTTGTTTGAATTAGACATATCATATTTTAAGTTATAGAAGAAAAATCAGCCACATCTCCCTATTATCATTTTAGAGTCTTCATTAGTTGGACAAGGATAAAGAAATTAAAGTGGAACCTTAATCAAAAGTATTTTAACTTGGTTTTTTGGCTATAAATAGTGGACTTTCTTTCAACAATATTCACACTCAAAATCATTTCAGTTTTTCCTTCTTTCTTCCTGTGAATCTCTAAGTTAGTAAGTTTGTTCTCAGGTAAAATTCATCTAAAGTTCTTATTTCATCATTTTCTACCCGGAAATACCCCAAAACTTTTATTGCGCAGAAATTATTCATTCGGCCCTGCACCTTAGAAAAATCATAACTAATTGTAGAAAAATTCTTTTTGTTCAAGGGCAACAGCTGAATACTCCTCATGATGTTCCCTAACTTTTATACAAGGAATTCCATTTGTATGGGGAATTCGCTGTTGATAGATTCAGAGAAGACTGGGAGTTGCCCATGCACTACCCGCCACCAGAATACACGGATCTTAGGTTGTGTCGGTACCTTCCACAGCTTGTTAGAGGGTGGTCCCCCTTTCTCGCGTAAAAGCGTAAAGCGAGGAGTTGAGCCTGAACTAGCGAACCGAACCTTCGACGGTTGTGAGTTGTGATTCCGCTTTCAACTACCGATGGGAGAAGGCTTGTACGTATAGCAAGGTACAGAGCCGGCACTCCCGGAAGCCTGTGGGGAGTAAAAAACAACGCCAAACAGCACTAGTTTTCCGTATGGAGGCAGAAATGGAGAAGAAGTCCCCCGCGGAGAAGATTTGTTTCAAATAATGTGATTTAGAAGGTCGAAATTCTGAAATCGTAAACTGCTGTCTGAAAATCCGAAAATAGGTGCCATATTTTCAAGAATTATTTAGCATAGCAAACCTTTGGATATTTCTTCTCATTTGAGTACACATGTTCCTAGTGATGTTATGAATCAGTTGCCACAAAGAATATTTGGAGACAAAGTTCATTTGGATATCCGATCAAAGGTAAACTCAAAACTATGATGATTTTTAGCTTATTTTACATACTTTAAGTTCTTTATTTATGATTGAAAATAATCATCATATAATTCCATGATTGATCACTCACACATGACTCTTATAAGATATATCAATCATTAGAATCACTTTAATATAATTTTTATTCACAAATTAATATTTTTGATATTTTTCAATCGTATATAAATAGTATATTTATCATGTTTAACATATCCTTACATAAGTTTAATAAGATTATCATATGTACTTTTGAGGTCTAATCCTCTTATATAATTATGTATCGTAACTTAAATATTCTTTGATCATTTATCTTGATTAGGTTTACGTATTAATTTTTTTATAAGTTATAAATACAATGTCATTGAAAAAAAATAATATTAACTAAGTTATACAAATTACTGGATTACTTCATAAGGTAATTGTTTGATATCATGATTCATGGAATATTAGATGTACTAGAGACTTAAAGAATGTTGTTTCATAAATTAGTTAAGTAATATATTTTGAAGATATATTATGCATCAAATTAAATAGTTTATCAAACTATACTTGATATTATTGTATACTTACCATTTGAAATGATTTTCTAACATTAGAAAAATTATAACTACAATTATAATTATAAATATATGGTTGCTTAAGATAAACATTGAGATATAAATTAGGACGAAATATTAAAACTGCCCTATAGCTTTTTTTCAAAACTAAAAATGCCCGTTTTTTTCGGGCCTTGCAAAAATGCCCCGTAAGTCTTGAAAAATCTTGTAAAAATGCCTGATTGCGTTATTTGGGCCAAAATAGTCTACGTGGCGGTACAGTGGCCGCCACGTCAACAAGTTGTATTTGCACCCCAAAACCCTTGTAACTCTAAATATTGTATTTGCACTCCAAAATAAATTGCACTTTGCCCCCCAATATATATATATATATATAATCATTTGTAAAAGAATAAATATTATATGTAATAAATATATATATACAAATAAATATCATTTGTAAAAGAATGTAATGTAAATATTCATTTATATATGTAAAAGAATAATCATTTGTAATAAATATATATATATATAAATAATATCAACATATATTATTATTTATACTAATTTATAAAATGATAAATATTTTAACATTATGCAAAATAAATAAAAAACAAAAAAAAATAAAAAATAAAAAATCCATCCCCGCCCCGCCCCCCTCGGAACCCCACCCCCCTCCCCGCCCCGCCACCACCACTGCAAATCGCGGTGGTGGTGGCGACGCCACTCCCGCTGCGATTCGCGGTGACGCCACCGCGAATCGCAGCGATGGTGCGATTTGCTGTGGTGGTGGCGTCAAATCGACGCCACCACCACTACAATCGTGGTCGTTGGTGGCGGGGGAGGGGGGGGGTAGGTGGGGGAGGGGGGTGCGGTAGGTTTTTTTTTTCTTGTGTTTTATTGTTATTTGTTTTATTTATATATATATATATATATGTGTGTTTATTATTATTTATATATATATATATCTTTATTATTTGTATATATATGTTTATTATTATTATTTATATATATGTTTATTACTATTTATATATATATATCTTTATTATTTATATATATATATATATATATTTATTATTTATATATGTTTATTATTATTATTTATATATATTTATTATTATTGGCTGAAAATATGACGTGGCAGAGCTATTTTATGACCTGGCGTTGACTGTACCGCCACGTAGGCAATTTTGGCCCAAATAAGGCAATCGGGCATTTTTGCAAGATTTTTCAAGACTTACAGGGCATTTTTGCAAGGCCCGAAAAAAATGGGCATTTTTAGTTTTGAAAAAAAAGTTATAGGGCAGTTTTAATATTTGATATATAACTTAACCTATCGACATCAAAGTTTATCACGTTCGACTTTCATCAATGATATGTGTTATTTACTTAAATTAGTATCCTCAAATTTCATCAACACGAAAGTTGAATAGTACATATGTTTATAGTGGTAAGTTATGATTATTCAGTTAACTGATATTATCTTAATGATATTAAAGGTTTGACAAATTAATCAACGACGCGCAAGATTTGTTCTGGCTCAGTTTGGCATCCAGCCTGAGGAACTTGGACAAAAAAGACACTACCCCGTTACCAAATCACGAACAACCTATTATTCACCGTATTCCTATTTTTGCATCTTATCTCGTCTCATAACATGATTTCCTTACTCATCGTCACTTCCCTTAGTGCTATCTTACATAAGATTGCATGCTTCAACTGGCTGCCAAGTAAGAATGTTACTGTGCTCACTAAGGATTCAACAATCTTAGTGTACAAGATCAAGAATGAGCTAGCAGTGAATATGTGGGAGAGGATTTTGAAATCAATGTCTGAAGTCAATAGAAGGAAGAATGGCATGCCGCCTTTTCCCTCACTCATCTGCAAGATCCTTATCAAACAATGATATAAGACAAGTGCCAAAGTGGGCTGGATGAAGAATGAAGTTGAACTTACAATTTTCCCAAGCTACTTGTCTTGTGCAAGAGTGAGAGATCTTCTTTGGAACCCAAAAGGAGTGGTAAGACCAAGCAAAGAGAAGAAGAAGAAGGCTCAAGAGTTTGCTAAAACTTCAGTGCCAATGTACAAAGATCAAGACAGCATGGTGATAACCTCAACTTGTGTGGATCGTCTGTTAAATTGGTTTAGGGGGCATATTGTTGAAGCTCAGAGGGAGATTGAGGATAATAAGGAGCATCTCAAAGAGCTGGAGAACTTGGTGAAAATTTTGGAGGAACTCCCTTCTTCACAAAAAGAGGGAGAGTAGTTACAATTTTTAATTTTGGTTTTCTAAGTTTTCTATTTTGTTTCTTAAACTGCTGATATTTGTGTGTTTGTTGGTACATTATCTTTATGTGGTTTGATTTGATCAAGGAACATGATCCTTGTTATTAGCTAAGGTTTGTAACTCTAAGTATGACTACTCTTTGAACTGTTGTGACTGTTGTTGCTTATGAAAGCAAATTTTTAACTGTTTTTCTGTTTAACTTTCTATGCAGGAAACTCGTTAGTTTCAATGTTGAGGCAACATTAATAAATGTTAAAGTCTGAACATTCTTGATGTGATGATGACTATAATAAATATCTCTTATATTTTAACTTTGAATATGTTAATTTGCATTGAGAGTGAGTAGTTCAGTAGTTTTAATTTAATTCTTGTTGCTTACTAATTTCTGGATATAAGACTTGATTGGAACAGGTATTGGTTTTCTGAAGAAAGACAAAAGGGGGGAGATTGAAAGTGCAAGGTATTTTGGAATCAATGTTATGCGATGTTGGGATAACATTGAGGATAACATTGAAACAGAGAATCTGCGCGAAAACTGTTCTTTAACTGCTTTATTTTAGTTTTGCATTTATTCACTTGTTAATCAAGATCCACGGTTTAGTTGTTTATGTTTATGTCCAGAAAAGTATCTTAATCATAAGGAAGAGCTTTAGAATATTTTTTACTTGAAGTTTTCATAATTCTAGTTGAGAAGAATAGTCAACTCAACACGGTTTGCAAAGAAGGAAACAATTGGAGTTCCACTGCAACTAGGATTCTTTCCAGCATTACTTCGAATTGAAGAAAATGTTATTACCTTATTAGAACTCTAATAAAGGGAACAATTATTCAAGAAAGAGTCTGAGTTCAAAAGGAAGTCCAATTCAACAAGGAAACAACAATAGTTACTAAAATTGTGAACAACACACCTTGGAGTGCAAGTTTCAAGAAACTTATATATAGGTGTGAAGTTCATCAAGATGATCACAAGACAATAGGGCTAAATAATCTAAGAGATTAATTCTTCATTGTATTGTCTTCGTCTTGCTTTTGCGAAGTTTTTGTATCAACTACTTTTAGTTTAGTTCTTAGAAGTTAAGTAGTTTGTGCTTGTCTGCTTCGTTGAGTCCGATCAACAAAGAGCAGGAGTAAATTGTTGTGAGGAACGTTTTGTTAAAACCTTTATTGGTAATTTTGCCTAAGGCTATGAAGTTTTTAATAATATTGAAAACTTCTGAAAATTATATCTTCTTGCGTTCTTTATTTCTGCTGTATATTACTCTTATCAAGAAGATCATAATAGAGTTAAGGCAACGCCAACTTAACTCTCAGAGTTGTTGTGTCAATCCACGATCCGACAATATCACAAACTATGTCACATAGCGCTAACAATAGCTATAGGTAGACTTTATCCGGAATACCAAAAGTTCGGGATGAGAAGCCTGACTGAATATCAAAGGCGATATCGGAAGTGGGGATATATCAAATCCTGATGGATATTGAATATCCATGTCGGGTACTGTTGTATGTCGGGGATGATGTCGAAGATGAAGGTATATCGAATGTGTCGGATATCGAGGATGAAGATATATCGAATGTGGCTGATATTGGAGATATATTGAAAGTGGTACGTCGAAGATGGTAGAGGATATCAAGGGCATTCGATATCAGCGGTTTAGTGATGTAATTAAATATCAATCTGTCTCGGTATGCGGGCGGAGGTATTTATAGATTTTCGCCTTTTACCATATTAAATATTATATTTGATATAGTGCCGTATATCGGGCCTTATCCCCGATATAGGCGTGTGGGGCAAACAGTCTGCAGGGTTGAGCCTGTATCGTTGAGTGGGCTGGTGCAATGCGAAAATTACCCATACTGTTTTTTTTTTTCATATGTTACTTTGCAGCGAAGAGATAACACAACTATGAGTTGTTGTTTTTTTTTGTTTGGAAGATAAGATATAAAAATGCTAACCATATTAATTTTCTTTTAGACTTGATCAGGGCGTAGCTTCAGACTGTTTTGCATCACTTGATTAGAGAAACTTGTTGGGCTAATTCAGCATCCTGTAGGAAAAATGGCCCACGTACAAGAATGGGCTCTGTATAGGTCCATAGTACCTGTGCAGTATAATACTACTAAGTGGATAAGGTGAAAATTGGCTCTATAGCATTTGCAAAAGAATAAATCAAAATATAAAAGTATAAAATAATGAGGTAAGTTTAAGTTATTATTATAAATTCAGCTATGATTATGTATGAATAAAGTGAACTTTAAGCCTAGATATGCGCCAAATTAGTCGGGTCTCGACTCCAATATGTCGACAAGATTAAATTGGAACAGTAAATTCTTATGTTAAATTATCCTTACGTGTATCCGCATGGGAATATTAAATTCCTCCATTAACTTATCCTTATTCCTTACTCGTAGTCGCCAAAAAGCACTTTTTATCTTTCATTTTACATCACCAGTATACGAGGGGTGAACCTAATAAGAAGTTCTTATAAAATTATAAATTTGTTTCACGTAAATTTACCGTGAAAGTTTTTTTTTTCTCTTGTATATCTTTCAGGTATGAAGTTTACACAAGAAAATGAAGGTTTGTCTTTGTTAACAGTATTATAATTTTGAACGTATTTTAGGGGTGAGACTGATCGCTTTTGCCCGAGTTTGAAAAGATTTGTTGTTACTATGTTTTTATGCCTAAGAAAGTATATCTTTTTTTTGGCTTTCTTCCCCTTTTTATAGAGGGAGGTTTCGTATGATACAAGTGAGATGTTTACAGGCGTCGTATTTGTGTGAGTTTTATCTTCCTTCTGATAGAGACAACCAGCTGTCGTGGCTTCTAGACGCTTCGGATGGGGGACAAATGTCTCGAAGGAGCTGGCGTGTCTTCTTAATGAGATTCTTATCTGTCTATCGGGATAAGGATGACATGTGTGTTCCGAGAACTTCTTTATAAGTAGGGAGGCGCATTGCTCCGAGGGCTCCTTGAAAGGAGGGAGGTACATTGCTCCGAGGGCTCCTTGAAAGGATGGAGGTACATTGTTTCGAGGGCTCCTTGAAAGGAGGAAGATATATTGCTCTGAGGGCTCCTTGGAATGAGGGAAGTACATTGCTCTGAGGACTCCTTGAAAGGAGGGAGGGAAAGCACGTTGTTCCGGGAAACGTATATCCGAATGACACGATAGGTGCGAGAGTATCGTATACCTGGGGATGTTTCGGAAAGCTATTTAAAGTTTCTGACATCTCGCGCGGTATTTGTCCTCTGTGAGATATCTGTCGTAGGGATAGGTGCACCATTCATTTGGTATCGGAGAGTTTATTTTTGTTCATACCATCGAGGTCTCCCAGGGTGCTATATTTTCTAATGTTAGCATTAGCCCACCCCCCGTCCCCCCTCAATTCTGATGGCTCTCTCTTTTAGGAGAGGCAAGAGAAATTTAGGTCATGATTCTTCGGGAGTGGTATTACTACATAATTCTGATATCCCTCTTAGAATTTTAATATATATATATTTTTTTACAGTGCATTTATTAATGTCGGGTCATTAATTATAATTAATATCGTGGTATTAATTATTAATTATGATTAAATGTCACGTTTCGAAGTGGCACAAGTGCCAAAATATTCGGGCCGTTACACATTCCATAAATGGAGAGGCGTGACTGTTCGTTACACCCCACTCCCAATAGACACGATCTTCAATCGTGGGATGTTAAAAGGAGTTAGTGGATAATTAATACCTTCTTGGGCCTAGAGTTATAAATATCCTCTTTCCCAATTTCATTCTCCCACTTGCAATTTTTCACTCACTCTCTCTCTCTCTCTCTCTCTCTCTCTCTCTCTCTCTCTCTCTCTCTCTCTCTCTCTCTCTCTCTCTCTCTCTCTCTCTCTCTCTCTCTTCTCACTTTAGCAAAAGTTTACCTCCGCTTATCTTCTTCCCTAAAAAGCTTCTCTATTTTTTCAAGAATTCATCAATTCGACTCCAATGGCGTCCCAATCTACTGCGAATTTGATATATGCCGCCTCTGGTACTAGTGCGGCTGCTTTTTCTGCTACTACTAATCTCCCCGCGGTGACGGGGGCTGTTTCCCTGACTTCTCGAAAGAGAAGCGCGGCGGCGGCGATGGGAACTAGTGGTGGCAGAAGCGCCATGAAGGTGAAGAAGTCCAAGAAACACTCCGATAAGGGTGGCGTTCCCCGAACCACCCAAAAGATTGATGCGACAATGAGCACCGCCACTCAGGAGGAGATCAAAAATTTGTGCCTTGAGTATGGTGCGTCTGGCCGGCATGTGACGGTGGTGATTCCGTCGGCGAATCAGAGAGGTAATTCTCCTCTGGAGAAGCACCTGACTGTGTACTACTCTCAAGTGAAGGCGGGATTGCGTTCATTTTTCCCGCCCTTTTACTGTGAGATTTTCAAGTTTTGTGAAGTATGCCCCAGTCAACTCAATCCCAACTCCTTCACGACGTTAGCACTATTTGTTTTTTGGTGCCTGTTGAGGGGAATTGAGTGCACAAGGGAAAGATCTTTTGCCATTTTTGAGTTGAAGGTTTCTCCGGGGGGGCTCCTTTCTACTACTTTAGTCATCGGAACAAGGACGATCGTATCTCCAAGGGTAATGTTAGGTCACATAGTACATGGAAAAATAATTTTTTCTACATTTGCCCTACCGAGGGGGAGTGGGACATGCCGTATACCTGGAAGGAGCCCAAGTTCCCGGAGAGGGTGATGGATGACACTCTAATATTTTTGCCCGTGTTTGCTGCGAAGCCTTTAGTGGAATCGAAGAAGTTCGTTGCTCTCTATCAGACCGCATGCTTGCGGTATGTCGCTCCGATAGATACAATTAAAAGGCCTTTGGCTATCTCCGAGGAATATTTCAATGCTTTTGGTAAGTTTGGTATATTTTTTGCCCTCGTAGAATTTGGAAATTTCTTTGATATATTTATCTGACTTTAATTGTTTTGCAGTGGAGGTCTTAAGGCCATTTATGGTGGAGGGTGCCATTAGTTTTGGTGGTCCTGAGGAAGCAGGGATTCAGAAAGGGGATTTAGAAAGGGGATTTGACGTCGGGGGAGGGTGAAGTTCCTGCGGCTGCAGAGGCTAATGTTGAGCGAGTACGGACTCGTTCCACGGTTTCTACGGCTTTGTGTCGATCATCAAACGGGACATCTGACACTCCGGAGGAGAGTGGTTTGGATGTAACTTCAGCGGATGCAGCTATCGTGGGGGCCTTTTTGCTAGGGGGAATGATGACGATGTAGGAATAGGGGGATGCCATTACCACCGCTCGCTGTTACTCTACCCATCCCCACGGATCCTTCCGGAAGGGTTACGATATGATTGCCACCGATCCTTTGAGTGTCGTGGACATATTTTCCTCCGATAAATAGGCGGCGTCGATGGATTCAGTGGATGTACTATTGGCGACTCCTCCCTCCGCTACTCAGGCTAAGGGTATGTATCTTTTAGAGATTTAAAATGTATCAAGAGATGTTTTACCCTTACTTAATTATGAAAATTGTCTTTGACAGATAAAGGGAAGGCCCCCGTGATTGAGGACGAGGGAATATCAATACTGGAAAATTCTCTTGATTTAGGTAAGTTCTTAAATTTTTATTGTTTCATTTCCTATTTACGAATAAATTACTTATTTTGGGAGGTGTTTGATATGCAGGGGGTGACTTTTTTAATTTTAAAGGGGGGTCTTTTCCCTTGGATTCTCAGGCTCCCCCGGTTTCCGAGGAGGCGATGTTTTTGTTGGATGAGTTATTGGCCGCGGCCCCACGTTTGCGGATTGCCCTACTCTGAGTTCGTTGGCCGCCATCCAATCAGATAGTCCTGTGGTCACCCAGGTGCCCTTATCGGAGGGGGTAACGTTAAGGGTACCTTCATCTTCAAGTATCCCCATTTCGGGGCAAGTGCCTAGCACAAAGGAAGCTCAGGCGGCTCTAGATACTGTAACCCGATTCCTGGCTTCCGCAAACTCACTTCCCTCAGATGGGTGGCAATTCGTCCAGGCCAGCACTAATTATATGGTTATGCTGGTAAGACTTGTCTCCCATTATTCATTCATTTAGGGTCCAATGTGTGGGTCTTTATTTTTCTGATTTTGTTTTTAGGCGCCTAAAATGCTTCCTCTTCTGTTACTTGAGGTTGAAAAACTGCAAAAGGCTGCGGCCGTGGCTGAAGAGCAGTCTCAGAAGACGAAGGCAGAAAATAAGAGTCTTCGGGAGAGGATGGAGAAGTATGAAGCGGCGTGGTCTAAGGTCACGAAGCAGCTTCAGGAGCTAAGGGTTGAAAACAAGCAACTCCAATCTTCTGTCTTAGAGACGGAGGCCTCAGGGTTCGTGTTGAAGGAGAGGGTTACATCCCTCGAGGAAGAGAAGGCTGCGTGGGTGTTAAGGCAGAAGGAATTGGAGCAGAGTCTATCTCAAGCTCTCTTCCGGGTGGACACACTTACTGAGGAGCTGGAGAAGTCCCCGGTCTCGGGGGTATTTCCCCTGAGGAGATGCAACAGAAGCTGGTTGTTGCTGTTAAACAGGTTCAGGAGGAGGCCATCGTCCAAGTCAAGGAACTATATGTCCGCAAGAATCATGGATATTTGATGGGACATGTGTTGTGGGGGTTCTTCAATGCTTCGGGCAGGTGCGCCGGAAGATTGCTCCCAACGCTGATCCCCATCAAATAAACATTCTGGAGATGCAGAGGCCTATGCTGGATCAAGCCTATTCTCTCTTTATGAAGAATAGCTCTCATTATCCTCCTTCTTCTACTGCCCCGACTCGAGTTCCTATGACTGCTGTTGTCCCGATGCCCATAGCTCATCGATCTCCCAATGCGGGACAATTGGCTGGTCCTTCTGGTGTTCCTCCGCCTGCAAAAGCTCCGACCCCTCCTTCTGCCGATGTTCCAACTCCTGCCTCTACGAGTGCTCCGACCCCTCCGTCTTAGAAGCTTTTTGTTTTTAGCATAGTTGTATCTTGTTTTTAACTTTACTTAAATTTGTCCTTGTACTCTTTGTAATCATCTTGATGTAAATGAAATGCACGTTCCCTTTTCAATGAATTTATCTCCCACGTTTGTCTTTTATTATATCTTCTCTTTATTATATTTTGTCAAGATTAACTTGATATAAATAGGGTAATTATGCTCTGTCAAACTTGGGAATCTGGGTCCCCCTCTTAATGTCACTAAGGATTTAGAATGCTTTTGACTTAATCTTGAAGGTTTTAATGATAGTAGCTGCGTGCTCTCATTTTCTCTTTGCATGGGGTAGGTGGGAGTCGGTCTCCGGTTGACTTCCGGAGATAGTGACACGTGGAGTCTCGTGTTTCTTCTTTATTGGCTGCAAAAACCGCACAATCCGGGTGGTCCTGCCTTTGGGGATGGGTCCCGTGCGCTTGCTATATATTGTTTTCCCCTGAACCATCATTTTCATCAGGTTCCCGGAGATCTTTCATTTCTAAAGCACACTTATCATTTTCACTTAAAATGTTGTTTTTGTCTTTAGGTGCCTTGTTTTGGAGTAAATTTCCTTGGAAAAGTTTAGCAATTTTCGATAAACATGCCATGACACTTCCCCGCTCATCCCATTCTCAAGGGGGCCTCACTCCTCTTCATAGGTCCCCTTCCGTGCATATGGTGCGACGTATTCCGAGTGAAACTTCTATGCCTGGTCCTCGTCGGGGGGAGGGTTGTTCCCCTTCTACCCCGAGGGGTTCAACCGTTCCACCCTCGGTGCAACTTCGTGCGGATATATTGTTGTCGCATAATATAAGGGATGTATTTATGGTCAGGGAGGCGTACCTTTCGATAGACCGACTTTCGGTATTTCATACAATCACGGTGAATCCCCGACTGTTAATAGGGGGAAGTCGAATCGGGTCGGCGGAAAGCACAGAATCCGCAGATTCCGTGGCAGCGTTGTTTGTCGAGTATAACTTGGACTTGGGGGGATATGATGTCGTGATGCATAGGGTGGATCAACGGGCATACGACCCTCCTGCTGGGTACATGATGGTGTATTCGGATCAGATAGGTTGTGGTTTGCGTTTGTTCTTTCACCCGTTTCTACGGGCGCTCTTCCGCTATTTGGCAAATATGTCCAAGCCAACTTGCACCTAACTCCTACCATTAGTTGGTGGGTTACATTCTTTGTTGTGGGTTCTTAGATTTGCCTCTAACTCCGTATCGAGTGGGGAGTGTTTTCCTCCTGCGTCCTTGTCCCGGAGATCTACCCTTCTTTAGCTTGGTGTACCATGATCAGCGTCGCTCTTCTACTACCATCACTAGACGAGTTACCCCCCGGGATGATTGGAAGAGCCGTTTCTTTTACCTGAAGCCTCGTGGGATGACTGCTTGCACATGGGGGTGCCTGTTCGTTGGGGGTTAGGGTACATGGTTCCCTCTTCGGAGGTGATTTCCCACGAATTGGAAATCTTGCAAGAGTCTTTGCTATTTGCTGGAAGTTCCGACATATGTGGTTTGCTGGAGCTATCCGACGCTCTTTCTCTCGCCAGTTTACAAGAGGGGTCGGCGGCACGAGAGCTTTCTCCTCACCCCTTGCATACCAATTTCTTTTTCCGTATTGTTTTTTCCCTTTGTGCTTTATTTAAAATATTCTTTGCCGGGGTGGGATCCTATTTTAATATACTTTGATTCTTCTTATAGGGTCTGAAATGGACTTCTTTGCCGTGGGGAGATCTGATATGCCTTTTGGGAGTAGCGGCTCCGAGGACATGTCCCACGGTAGAGAGTGGGATAGATTCTTGCACTCAACAGGGGACTCGGGTCACTTCCCCAAGCGACTGGTGGGGGATTCCTCGTCCCAAGGATTTCCGAGAGTGGGGGAATCTGGGGTGGTCTCGAGCCCGTTGCTTTCTTTGAGGTTGGGCTCCCAGATCATCGGAGGGAATGGTAATCAAGGTGGTCATTCTCCGGGTTTTCTCAGGGACGCCGTTAACGCAATAGAGGAGGGTGTGCTCTCTTCTCCTCATACTCCACCTCCCACCGTAGAGGTGGGGCAGGGGGAAGGTTCGAGAGTGGCCGAGCGGTTTCTCGGGATCAACCCTGATGTGTTTTTTTGCTGGACTTTCTTGAGCAGGCTATTGAATGATTTGAATTGCACCCAGTTGAATGCTCTCCCGCTGTCGTCTGTACAAGACTTGGCTTGCAAGGACCTTTGCGAGGTAACAACTTCTTTCCTATTTTCGGGTATAAATTTTGATCCGATATTGCCTTAAGTTCTATTTTGATGGGGTATTTTTAGCTTTTTATGGTGATCAACGCCGTGGGCTCCCGGAGGACCAAATCGCTTTCGAGGCAGTGTTGATCTATCGCCATCAGGATGACCTCGAGAGGGAACTTTTGCTGGCTAGGCAAAAGGTAGAACAGCTTCGAGGGGGTAGGGAGGCGATCCAGGAGAATCACCGTGGGGTGGTGAAGGACTTGACCGAGAAGTCTTGGGATATGGAGAGGCGTCTATCGCTGGAGCGTGCGCGAGTGGTGTGTTTAGAAGAGAGGGTTGAGGATCTACGAAGGCAGATGCGCGTCTTGGAGGAGCAACTATCTTCGACCTCTGAAGAGAAGGATTCTGCTGCTCAGAAATTGTTGGAAGTGATGCGAAGGCAGGAGGTAGCTCTGATGTTAGCACGAACCCAGACACTTATGGATATATCTAACGCTCTTGCCCTTCGGGATGTGCTTCGGAAGCAATTCCGGGAGATGGTGCGCATTGGATATAAGCTATGTGTGGAGGTTGTGCGATCGTTGCCGGAGTTCCCTGCCACTCTAGTGATCCCGCATTTGAACATAGTGCCCGAATCCCTTGCTACCTCCCTGGTAATGGTTTCGGAGGCAATTCCGATGTCGTAGGATTTGCCAGTTCCTTCTGTGGATATAACGGAACCGATGGATCTTTCAGAGGAACAGCGTCGCCGGTTAATTAAAGAAGAAAAGCGACCTCGTGAGGACCCTAGAATATCGTGTTGGGCACTAGGAGGTACCTAATAATGTATAAGGTGTTGTATTAGCCTTTAGACGATAGGCATATTTAGTTTTCTTTGTTGTGTGATTTACCTTTGTTTTTTGTTTGTAACGAATGGCCCAATAAGGTAAATTTGCCGATATTCCTTAGAGGACTATTCTTCCTGTAATGGCAAGGCTATCCCCTTGTTTGAACAATAAAACGAGAACCATCTATTGTAAACATCATTTTATTCACGCGTATCTTATTTAAATACAAAGGGCAACTGGTTTCGCACCAGATAAGTGTACTATCAAGCGTAATACATTATTAAGTTGTACGCATTCCTGGTGTTATAGAGTGCTTTCCCTTCATGATTTTCCAGGAGGTATGTAGCACCTCCGATGATTTTAGCTATTTTAAAAGGCCCTTCCCACTTAGGCTGGAGTTTTCCTATGTTTTTGGAAGCTTCCGCTCTCTTTAGTACGAGATCCCCGACTTGAAAGAGTCAAGATCGGACTCGGGCGTTATAGTACCGTGCCATGCGCGCCTTATACTGCTCCATGAGAACAGCGGCGCGAGCTCTTTTTTCTTCAAGGAGATCCAGAGCTAACGCTAGATTGGAATTGTTGCTCACTTCTTCATACTCTCGGACCCGCCAGCTTTCCACTACTATCTCTGGGGGTATAACCGCTTCACTTCCATAGGTTAAGCTATAGGGGGTTTCTCCCGTAGCGGTCCTTTTATGTTTTTCAGCAGAGTTTGGTTGGTTCTTTCTACTTGGCCGTTGGCTTGGGGATATCCCACAGAGGTAAACGGTGTTTTATCTCCCAGTGGTTACACCATTTTTCTAAATCTTGGCTCGTGAATTGTAGCCCATTATCGCTAACCAAGTATAGGGGGATGCCGAAATGACATATAATCTATCTCCATATAAAGTTGATAACCGCCCCTGAAGTAATATTGGCTAGAGGTTCTGCCTCCATCCATTTGGTGAAGTAATCTACCGCTACTAGCTGAAACTTCTTCTGTCCCGCGGTGGAGATTAGTGGTCCAACGATGTGAATCCCCCATTTGGCGAAGGGGCACGGAGATGGTCCAGACACCCATGGTATCGCGGGCTAGCGCACTTGGCGAGCAAAGGTTTGACATGGTTTGCAGCATTTGGCATGGTCCTGGCAATATTTCTCCATCGTGGGCCAATATTAGCCTTGGCAGAGTATACGTCCCGTCATACTTTCTCCTCCCGTGTGGCTACCGCAGGTTCCTTCATGCGTTTCCTGGATAACTTGATCAGCTTCCAAGTGGCCTAGGCATCTGGCATGGGGGTGGGAGTAAGATCGTTGGAACAAACCCCTTCGTGGAGGAAGTATCTAGCAGTTTTACGTGCCATCAACTGTCGTTCCGTTTTATTAGTGTTAGCCGTATACTCCTCGGGGTGCTTGAGGTAAGCTAGGATTGGTTCCATCCACTCATCATTCGTGAGTGGCTGCGTTACATCCACTTTCCCAGCTTTGCATTTTTCTGAGGTTATTGTTTGGAGGAGTGTGATACGACGGGTGTGTATGGTAGCGGTCTGGGAGGCTATTTTAGATAAGGCATCTGCTTCCTGGTTATCGGAGCGGAGAATTTGTACGATCTCACAGCTCTCGAACCACGCACTTCTATGATGTACCGCTTGTACATATTCGCGCATTCTTTCTTCTCGGACCTCGTTGGCGCCCTTTGTTTGTTGCACGATAAGTTAGGAGTCGCTATGTATCACTACTCTTCTAACTCCTCCATCCTGGGCCAGTCTTATTCCTATTAATAAGGCCTCATATTCAGGTTCGTTGTTGGATAAGGGATTGTCAAGTCTTACTGCGAAGTATAGAGTTTCGTCCTCTACTTCAGTGTTGGATAGGACGATTCTTGCCCCACCGTGGGTAACGGTGGCGGATCCATCCACGAATACATGCCACAAGAAGGGGGGGTTTGGAGTAATCTCCATACCTACTATTTCTACCACGAAATCCGCCAAAACTTGGGCTTTAATGGCAGGACGAGGGGCGTAGGTGATGTCATACTCGGTAAGTTCAATGGCCCATTTAATGAGTCGGCCCGATGTTTCAGGCATATTGAGGATGGCCCGTAAGGGATACTTAGTCAACACCGTTACGGTATGGCAAAGGAAGTAGGGACGTAACTTTCGTGCGGTAGTGACGAGGGCTAACACCAATTTCTCGGTTTGGGTGTATCGTCCTTCTGCCCCTTATAGTGTTACTAACGTAGTATATCGGGTGATGTTCCCGATTATGCTCCTTGACTAGTACCCCACTTACGGCTTCTTCTCCTATTGCTAGGTATACAAACAGATCTTCATGGGGTGTGGGCTACATTAGCAACGGGGGGCGAGTTAGATAATCTTTTAACTCCCCAAAAGCTCATTCACATCGTTTAGTCCACTTGAAGTCTTTGATATTCCTTAAGATTTTGAAGAAGGGTAGCCTCTTGTCAGCTGATTTGGAGATGAATTTACTTAGGGATGCCATTATTCCCGTGAGCTTTTGAACATCTTTGATTGTCTTAGGAGTAGGCATATCCAGGAGGGTCTGAGCTTTTTCTCGATTTATTTCTATCCACTTTTCCGTGACCATGAAACCTAAGAACTTACCCCATTTTATTCCGAAAAAACACTTCGGGTGGTTAATTTTCATTTCGAATTGGTCCATAATTGCCAGTGCCTTACGGAGATCCTCAGGATGATCTTCAGCCCGAAGGCTTTTGACAATCATATCATCAACGTATACTTCCATTGACTTCCCAATTAGGCCAACGAACATTAGGTTCACAAGGCGCTGGTAGGTAGCGCCAGCATTTTTCAATCCAAATGGCATCACTAGGTAACAGAAGGTGCCTGCCTCAGTGATGAAGTTGGTTTTGTCTTGATCTATGGCGGCCATTGGTATTTGGTTATATCCCTGATCTTTGTCCATCGTAGATAGTAAGACGCACCCCGCCGTAGAGTCTACCAGTTGATCGATGCTGGGGAGGGGGTAACAATCCTTTGGACATGCATCATTCAGGTTGGTGAAATCAACACACATGCGCCATCTTCCTCCCCTCTTAGGTACAACGACCACGTTGGCTAACTACTCGGGGTAATGTACCTCCCGAATCTGGTGTAGGTTGAGCAATCGTTGTATTTCGGACCGAATTATTTTATTTATATCCGGCCCTATATTCATTTTCTTCTATTGTACGGGCTTGGCTCTAGTTTTGACATTGAGGAAGTGTTGACACACTTGATTACTTATCCTTCCCGGGGGTCCTCCTTCCCAGGCGAAGAGGTGGCTAAACTCTTTAAGCATAAGGGTTACTCTCTCTTCTACTTCCTGGTTCATGCCCGTCCCTATCTTAACAGTCTTAGTGGGGGTTCCATCCACTATTTCAATCATCTTCAGCTCTTCTACGGGTTGTACTTTCAATTCTTCCTCTATTCTTTGTTTTTTAGCTGGCAGGGGGATCCCTTCCTCATTTTCAGATATGATAGCGTTCATGCGGCATTCTCGGGCTTTGACTTGGCTGCCCCGAACTTCCCCAATGCCTGAAGGGGTGGGGAATTTGACCTTCAGGTGTAAGGTAGAGGGGATAGCCTCAAAAGTTCGTATGGACGGTCGTCCGCATATCGCGTTATATGTCCTAGAGGAGGCCTCTACTACCCAAAACTTGGTTGGTTCGGTGCGTCTCATGGCGCCTTCTCCCCAGGATATGGGCATGGTGATGGTCCCAATAGTGTGCCATGCATCCCTAGAGAATCCGAAGAGGGGAACTTCGGCTGCTTCCATGCGGTCTTTCCTTAATCCTATGGCTAGGTATGTTGGGAGGAAGAGAACATCCACGGAACTTCCCGTGTCAATTAGGATACGTTGGGTCTCAATGCTGAATATCGTGACTTTTATGACCAGAGGGTCCTCATGGGGGTATACGATACCTTTCAAGTCTTCTGGACCGAAGGTGATAGTAGGTAATTGGGCTCCTTGTACGGAACACACGGGCGGTCTTTGCTCCACTCGTCTCGCTTCCTTTAAATATTTCTTCTTTCTTCCAGGTGGGGATATAGAGATGTATCCTCCCTCTATCATATTAATAGTTCTACCCGAGGGAGGGTTGTCCTCGTAGGATTCTGGAGGGGATGGCAACCTTTGTCGAGGAGTGTCCTCTCGGTTCTAGGTATCGGATCCTCTTTCTTCCGTAGTTCCTTCGGATCGAATTCTCTTCCACACATTGGATTTAGGGATCTATTGATTATTTTCTTGTAAATAATTTCCCAGATATCCGAAGCTGAGGAGTCAGTGTATTTCGATTTTCAGGGTGGTGCAAGCGTCAGTATCATGTCCCCAGGCTTTATGATACTTACAAAATATACCGGAATCTTTTTTGTCATGGAGTCTCCTGACGGGGCGGGGCCATTGGAGGTCAGTACTTCCTCTCATAACGTTGAGCACTTCGGCGGGGGTGATAGTTAAGGGGGTAGCGGTGCAGGCTGAAGGTGTCGCTTTACTGCCCCCCCCCCCCCCTCTTCCCTCCTCTTTGAAGGTGTCTTCATCTCCTTAGTTTTGTGTGGAGCCCCCTTTTCATGCTCTAGATCGTTGTGTTCTGCCCAGATTTTGGAGTTTTCCGCTTCCTCTATGATGATATAGGTTTTTGCTTTGTGCATAAGCTCATTCATATCCTTAACTTTATTACCCATAAGGTATCGGAAAAAATCCCCGGCTCTAAGTCCTTGAGTCAAGATATCCGCTATGATGGACGGATGAGTGTTTGGTACGTCCAAGGCCTCATCCGAGAAGCGTTTCATATATTCTCTAAGAGGTTCATCCTTTCCTTGTTTTATTGTAAACAAGTGGTTGGCCGACTTTGAATACCTCCGATTACAAGCAAATTGGCGTACAAACAAGCATGCCAATTGATCAAAATAGGAAATCGTGCCAGGCACCAGCTGGGAGAACCAAGCTTGAGCTCTACCTGCCAGGGTAGTACAAAATACTCGGCATAAGACAAAATCTGGTGCAGAGGCTAGGTCCATAGTAGCTATATATTGGTGGATGTGATCTTGGGGATCCTTCCGTCCTTTTCTCCCATATATAGGGAAAGATTGATGGGGCGCATCCCGAGTGGACCCAGAGCGCGGGCTATTTTGGGGACGAAGGGAGACCCGTGGTAGATAACTTCCTTACCCGGGGTGAGATTTCTTTGTAGGTTTCTCATTTCCCTTCTTAGGTTGGTGACCATGCTCCACAGAGTATGATCATCAGTGGGGGAAATAGTGTGTAATTGGCGTTCTCGGGGGTAGGGAATGTCTGTTCTATCTATGCCTCGGGGTACCCTGCCCCTAGCATCTTCGAAGGGGGTTCGTCGTTCTCTGGCCAAAGGGAAGACATCCCGGTGAGGAGGAGCCGATTGGAAATGAGGTTGTGGGCGAGACTCATATTCTTCCGAGTAGGAGTATTCCCTGTGATTTTGGGGAAGAAATTCGTCTTGGGGATAAGCTTCTTCTGGCCTATTTCTCCGAGTTGCTCCTTTCACGAGGCGTTCAAACACGGATCGAGGGATATTTATGAAATCCTCTCTTTTCGTAGTTGGTGATGAGTGCGTTTCCGAGGGTTCTCTTGGTGTGGATTCCGTGGAGTTTCGTTGGCTTTCTAAAGGTCTAGAGTTAGGGTTATTATTCATGATAACTCCTTTCGTAAAAAGATTTCTTCAAACGTTCTCAAAGGCAAAGTTCTAAGGCAGTTCCCACAGACGACGCTATTTTGTTAACATTATTATAATTTTGAAGGTATTTTAGGGGTGGGACTGATCGCTTTTGTCTGAGTTTGAAGAGATTTGTTGCTACTATGTTTTTATGCCCCAGAAAGTATATCTTATTTTCTTGGCTTTCTTCCCCTTTTTATAGAGGGAGGTTTCGTATGATACAAGTGAGATGTTTACATGTGTCGTATTTGTGTGAGTTTTATCTTCCTCTGATAGAGACAACCAGTTGTCGTGGCTTCTAGACGCTTCGGATGGGGGACAAATGTCTCGAAGGAGCTGACGTGTCTTCTTAATGAGATTCTTATCTGTCTATCGGGATAAGGATGGCACGTGTGTTCCGAGAGCTTCTTTATAAGTAGGGAGGCGCATTGCTCTGATGGCTCCTTGAAAGGAGGGAGGTACATTGCTCTGAGGGCTCCTTGAAAGGAGGGAGGTACATTGTTCCGAGGGCTCCTTGAAATGAGGGAGCTACATTGCTCTGAGGGCTCCTTGAAATGAGGGAGGCACATTGCTCCGAGGGCTCCTTGAAAGGAGGGAGGGGAAGCACGTTGTTCCGAGAAACGTATATCTGAATAACACGATAGGTGCGAGCGTATCGTATACCTGGGAGATGTTTCGGGAAGCTATTTAAAGTTCTCGACATCTCGCGCGGTATTTGTACTCTGTGAGATATCTGTCGTGTGGATAGGTGCATCATTCATTTGGTATCGAAGAGTTTATTTTTGTTCATACCATCGAGGTCTCCCAGGGTGCTATATTTTCTAATGTTAACAGTCTTTCTCGTCTTTTATTAAGGAGAAGTGCAATTAAGTGCGTGTAAGATTCTTGACTTTAATTTGAGGGTGATGGTGTAATTGCTTAGGTGTAGGCAACAATGGCAAGTTTCGTTTTTAAGAGCTAAAGTTTGTTTGGGAACGACTGGGTATACAAGGTTTTTTTTTCTTTTTTTTGTGTCTTCGTCGGTGCGCCTCAATCCCTCATAGGTCGAGAATGTTTATCGAGGGTGGAGTCATTTTTATTTTTACGAGAGTTCCTCCTATCCTATTGAGAATCGTGCATTGGCTGTTTATATGTAATTTGAAAGATCGTCGAAGATAAAATCACTTTTTGACACCTCTGAGACGAGAGTAAATACATATTATTCCATTATCAATGTCCATGCAAATATACAAACATTATAATTGCATCTCTTTTGGTACTCTATATACATTCTCTCTCAAAAATCGCTCCTAATACATGTACTTGCACATGTTAAAAATCTTATATTATAAATATTCGGAATATGAATGGTCCGATTGTGAGGCAATGCTTATTTGGCCGGTGCCCACTGTAGTACGTAAGTAGTTACAGCCACTCTGTCACCAACTTTGCATTCAAAAAATTGATTAGAAACGCTCCCCTAGAGCTAATTATTGATTCAATGAATTATGTTAGTGATAACAATACAGGCGTGTACCATTAACAAAAGCAACAATTAATGGATTTATATCTTTATTAATGTTTTCATTTGAGTTTTACACCTCAGGTGCGAAAGAAAGTTCCCCCTTTATCCTTTTTTGGGAGAACAAAAGTCGAAAACTTTTAATCACAAAACATCTGCTTTAATAAAATAGAAAGAAAAAAAAAGGTTTTTGATCCTCTTTATCTTTTTATCAATTAGGAAGTGATCCGATGACTATGAATTCCAAAGCTGTGAAACCGAGGACGAAATACTCTCAAGATGGAATTAAAATGAAAACATATCGCACTGTAAAATCTTCATTAGATATATTTTATCTAAGATGGTTTTTGTGGGAATTTATTTTGCAATAATTATATGGGTTGGCATAGTATAATCCGTTCATTTACTCAAATATATAGTTGAAATATATACCTCAATCCATTTTGAATCAACATGCATACTCGTTTTTATTTTGGTTGGTGATTAAGGGCCACATTAAATTATAAAGAAGTACACAGTTATAAGACAATTTTCAATTTCTTACATTGCGTTTTACAACACGTTCGAAACAAGATGATAAGAGGCAGAAAAAAGGGCATATCTAAATGTAACACCTAGTGCTAATTAACTAGTCACTGATTTTTTTATAATTAATCTTATATTATAGCATCGGATAATTTAATTGATTCTCTGGTTAAAGCTTTGTTAGAATTTTGTGGAAAATTTTAATTTTCCTGATGTCAAGTTGGGAGACAGCTGAAATATATATTTGAACAAAGCTTAGTTTAAGACAGTGTTTGATCGTATTTGGTAATGATCAAGCGGGAGAAACACATTTAATAATTATTGGACAGATGACAGGCGTTCTCTTACAAATTACAACACATGATTTAGGAGTCCATTTTTTGATACAGTGACGTTTTAAGAGTTGACAAAATGTAATACCTTCCATCAAAATTCTGTAAAACTATGCTCTAATAATCCTTTAGATTCCCCCAACACTTAATTTCAAAGTCACACGTCATATTGATAGTTATATATATATAATTTGGTGCATGTATTAGGAACACTCTTCATTATTGTTTTAGTTAATTAATTTAAATGGAGAAGGAAGGTGCCTGTGCGTCAACGGAACCGACCATAATTAAATATTCGACACAATAATTCGTAGCTTCCTCAAAAGATCCTTAATTTCTTGGATCGACGTACAACATGTTGGGAAACTAAATGTATTTTAAGTTTTAACGCACCTTTCATTTTTCTTAAGCTAATTTGTATTCTAAAAACTCTTGCAAATCTCAAATTACTTAATCGACTGTTAATTTGTCCATTGCCCTTCTTGTTTACACATATCGTGAATCATCACATTAAAGTAAATTACTTGACAAACATGTAGTAACCAAAAAAAAAAAACAGTAAAGAAAAGGAGAAAAGGCCAAATAATCAATAAAAGAAAAACTAGTTGTACCACAAAATGAAGTTGGCGTTATCTATATATAAAAGCATGAAAGAATTAAGGACCGGAAACCCTCTCGTTATATATATAATTATATATAGCCGCATCGATTAGAAACTTAATTAATCTTGAATAAGTCAAAAGTTTCATAGTATCAATAATTTTCAACAGTTTTATTTTTAGCTGTCATAGTGTTTTTGTTAGAATTAATTAATAACCTAGGTAATTAATTGTATCTCGAACTTAGCATAGTAATAATGTTGTATTAATTTGACGTAGTGTCGTGGGCAAGAATATTAGCTTTCGGTGGTCGAAAAAAAATCCAGCACCCTCTCTCACGGGTAATATTATTATTGTTTCAGATGTATAGGTCAAGTCATTATTATCCACACATGCATGCACACACATACAAAGGACTCTGCATGATCTAATTATAATTTGTTGCTTACATCCATATTTGCAATTTCGTACCCAGTTAAATAACGCGCGCGTACGCGGTTCACATATTAAATTATTAACTACGAATAGACGAGTTTCGGGACGAAGATTTTTCATGCACATTACCAATTCAAAGTGTATATACAACAATCGTAACAGGTGTAAATCAAAAAATAAAAATATTATTTAAAATCGAGGCAAGAGTTGAATCTTTTTCTTTTAAACGATATTTACCCCGCTCGGTGCTTACGGTTTGATCGGCAACTCGCTTCCCAAGATGCAACGACTAACTCTTAATATAGCAGCACTTCAAATATTAAGAATGACGAAACAAAAGAAAGTTTCAAACCCTCGGAACAAAACAAAAAGTAAGAAAGAATGTATTTGATTGTGTGTAAAATGAAGAGAAAGAGTCTGCCATTTATAGATGATGAAAGTGGGCTTAGGGGATGACTGGACAAACACATTGATTTGGCAATAGATCGTTTTATATATATATGCGAGTGTCGGTTACAAGTATGTGATCTAGCAATACAACGAGTCTATCTCAAATCAGACCTATACTACGTGTCTCGTGTAGGCTTGGTCCGGAACACCTCGGACCCAACGCTTCGATGCTTGGATGAGAGTGGAATATCGGTAGATAGATCGAACGGACATCGGTGATTGCCTTCGATGTGATGTCGAGGATGACCCCCGATGTGATGTCGAGGATGACCCCCGATGTGATGTCGAGGGTGAGGTGGTATGACGTGTCACAGGTGCACGTGGGTGTCCCGATATCGAATAAGATATCGCAATGTATATCGGTGATATGTTTCGATCTGACGAGTGGTAGCTGAAGGATAATAACTGCTTGTTTTGGGATCCGGGCACCGCGTATTTATAGACCTCGGGATCTGGGGACCACAGTACCATATCGGTGACGATTACCGATATGACATCGAAAGTGATCCCCGATATGCTCCAAAGTGGGCCTGGTTTGGGCCTGGCCCAATATGTGGGAAATGCCCATATCATGTAGTCCTCCAATTTGGGGATTCTTATCTTAGAGATAAGGATTCGCAAATTTAATTTAAAATTTTTGGGTTACCTGTACCCTTCGTCCCGCCAGTTCAAATGACGGAGATCAAACTTGTGGGGAATGCCCTTGTGATGAACGTCGAGTTTGAGGTCCTCGTTTGAATTCTAGTTCCCTTGGTATTTGAGTTCCTTGAAAATTGTGATGGGGTTGTCGGGGTTGTTGTTATATTCTCGCGGCTCTTCGCGTAGTAGGGCAAGATGTCGGGTCTCATCTTCGACATGATGTCGAAATGCATATTCGATATGACATCGAAAGTATTTTTCGAAGTAGTTAAAGCCTTCGTCTATAAGTAGGGCTTGTAAGAGACTCTGAACTTCCTAGTTTTCTGCGTTTTCTCTGTCGTTTAGCGTAACCACATCGGTAAATATATCGGTAATAATATTCGATATATCCCCCGACGTGTATTTCAATCTCCCTGTTGTAGTTGACTTATTATTATTTTCTTCTACTGATATTCTCGATATTCTGCAGGTATATTTCCTTTTTCTGAGATACTTCGTTAAAATGGGGTTTAGACAATTGATGCTCAAGCTCCAAGCCGATCGTGAAGCTCAGAAAGCTGCTGAAGCGGCGACAGTCTATGCGGTGCCTGAAATAAGGTCTGCGTCTAGCTTTGACCTGAATAATGCAGTCGTTGAGTTTTCGGCAGAGGTGTCGGGAGTCGAGCGACCTCCCCCTAACACTGTGGCGCCTGAACGTGTTAATGAAGAATGTTTTAGTAATGTTTCTGCAATGGTTGGGTCACTTAGCCAGGACATCCTTGACGTGGTAGGAGGCCCGGATGGTGCGGCCATCCTCTTGGAAGTGTTGGCATCGAATCAGGAGGGTGTGCTTCCTCGACCTGACGGGGCTAAGGCGACAGAGAGACAAGTTGCGGAGTCTCCTTCTGGTGAGTATGTCGCTCCACATTCTGAATCGTTGGCCGACGCTCATTTGACCAGGGACGTTGGAGGTTCGAAATCGAATACCCCTGTCAACTTGGGTGATTTTTCTGATGCGCCTTTTCTAGTGGGGTCGGGTACTTCACGCCCGATCCTTATTAGTGACAAGGGAAAGGCGACCGCTTCTGGAAGGACCGACAAGGGTAAGGGGCCACTGCAGGAGCCCTCAATATTGGGGGGCCGCGCCCCTATTTTTCCTGGGATCCCGATTGCAAAACCTGTCGTTGACCTGAGTAGGATATCAGGTAATAAAAGGTCTCGTGAGGGAGCTGTCCACAGTGGCCATTCATCTTCGAGTTCAGGCCCTCGGAAGGCGGGTGCCGTCAAACCCCCGAAGCAAGTAGAATTCCTTGAAGCAGATGTTGTACGGGGCATGATGCGGGCGTTTCCTCCTCCTGCGAATGTGCGGGTGCTCACAGAATTTGAGCGGGCCCAAAACATACGTCGCAGCACTCACTTGTTCTAAAGTGTATATGCCTAAGCACGTCCTTGATTGTTTTCATTTGAATGTTTATCATAATGTTATGTATTGTATTGTGCAGACGGCCAAGCTGGCGGTCTCGTGTCTGAAGACCATTCGGGAGTCCAAAGGTGACCCTGATGCTGTTGCTGCCGAGCTCGAGGCTGACATCTTGAAGATGGGGAATTTCAACCCCATGGTGCTGGAGAGGTTGGAGGCTGAAAAAGAGGATGCACTGAAGACATGTCGTACACTTCGGGGGGAGTATGATTTGTTGAAGGACAACTTCAAAACACTAGTGACTGAGCTCGATCAAGGAAAGGCGCTTGAATATGCGGCCAACAAAGAGCTGGAAACACTGAAGGCTGAGGTGGCGGCGTTGAAGGCTGCTAATGAACGTCTCTCATCGGAGCTCTCCACTGCCCGATTAGCTCCCTTAGACTTGGTACGTATCTTGTGTACGAAATCTGTTTCCATTTTTTGTGCTCTTGTATTTAATAGAGTCCAATTTGTAGGAACATCGTCCTGATCTTCTCCGGGTTGGGGCGGAGAAGTTTATGGAAAGCTCGAGCTTCTGAAATCTAATTTTGAAGGTTCGAGATGCAGCCTTTCATGCTTGCGTAGGGCAAGTGTTGAGACGTGGCGGTTTCAAAGACTCCCTCGAATTGATTGAACCCAAGGCATGATCGTAATGATCTGCCGATCGGTGGCCTAGATGAGGTGGAAGAGAATCCGGCCGACCCTGATGTGTTTTCTGAGGTCGTGGAGAAAAAGACTGATGGGTCCTCGTGGGAGTAGCTGTTTACCGCCTTCATTGTAACTTAATTTTATCCCTTTCCGGACTATCTACGATTTGTGGTTCTGTAACTGAATATTTATTTCTCTGTTGTCTTCGTAGTATGTGACTCTTCGTGGCTTTGTTGTCTGATAACTTGTTGATTTCTTATATTGTCATGATGGTGGAATATGCAGTATCCCGATGTCTGAAGCGCAGTCATTCCGTTCTCGTATTTGATGGGATCTGTTTAATCTGTCTGTTGTCAATCAAGGACTGCTTAGAATTTCCTTGGTGTTGGTAGAAGCATGGGTAAGCTGCCACTAGGGGCCCTTAGAACCTGCCTCTTCACCTAGTTTGCTTTATGGAATTTTTTACCCAATAGGTTTTTCACCTAACGTAATTTTATGGGATTTCCACCCAATAGGCTCTTCGCCTAGCTTGATTTATGGGATTTTCACCCAATAGGCTCTTCACCTAACGTAATTTATGGGATTTCCACCCAATAGGCTCTTCACCTAGCTTGATTTATGGGATTCCCACCTAATAGGCTCTTCACCTAACGTAATTTATGGGATTTTCACCCAATAGGCTCTTCACCTAGCTTAATTTATGGGATTTCCACCCAATAGGCTCTTCACCTAGCTTGATTTATGGGATTTTCACCCAATAGGCTCTTCACCTAACGTAATTTATGGGATTTCCACCCAATAGGCTCTTCACCTAGCTTGATTTATGGGATTTTCACCCAATAGGCTCTTCACCTAATGTAAAATCGACCCCGTTATCACAGGGAATTTTTTTTTTTTTTTGAATCGACCCTGTTATCACAGGGGATATTTTTGTGGGTAGTGATGCGTCCCGTTATCACAGGGGTCCCTCTATCGTTGAATTGTTTTTTATCGACCCCGTTATCACATAGGATATTTTTGTGGGTAGGGATGCGTCCCGTTATCACAGGGGTCCCTCTACCGTTGAATTGTTTTTGGTCGACCCCGTTATCACAGGGGATATTTTTGTGGGTAGGGATGCGTCCCGTTATCACAGGGGTCCCTCTACCGTTGAATTGTTTTTGGTCGACCCCGTTATCACAGGGGATATTTTGTGGGTAGGGATGCGTCCTGTTATCACAGGGGTCCCTCTACCGTTGAATTACTTTTGGTCGACCCCGCTATCACAGGGGATATTTTTGTGTTGTGGGCGAGGCTTTTCGTTGTCTTTTTGATTATATCTCTTGGTGACTCTGTCGTCATTGAATATGTAGGTCATTGAGCCCTGTAAAACAGCATAGACAAGAAAAAATTTCGATGTAAACGCTAATACGGAAGCACAAAACGATGTGTCTGTGTTATGTGCGAGATGTTCCCTACAATGTGGAAATATCAGTTCATACGAGAGACATCGTTTTCATTGCGCTCTATCGCGCCTGTTATACCTGTTTGTACCTGTTGTACCTGTTTGAATAGAAAATATAAAATAATCTGGGGCAATGCCCCCTGAATCACCCTTTTAATATACTCTATGTCCTTTTCGGACATAGTAATGGGCGATCCTTTGAGCCATGTACCTGTAAGAGGGAGATGTGCTAACATATATCTAGGGGAACATTCCCCACTTCTTTGTGCCATTCTCTGCACTTCTATAATGTCCGCTTAGGACATATCTCTGCATGAAATATGAGATTGCACCAAGCAACAGATAAAAAGGTAATAAAGGATAGCGGTCGAAGGCTAGGTAAACCTAACCCGCCTACGTATCCCGTTGCATGGGGAATCAGACCGGCGTAGTTCCCCCTATTTTAAGTTACATGCCGACCCACGAAGGGGTTAAATAAGAGATAATGGTCGAGGGCTAGGTAGACCTAACCCGCCTACGTATCCCGTTGAGTGGGGAATCAGACCGGCGTAGTTCCCTCTGTTTTAAGTTTACAGACCAACCCATGATGGGGCAATGTTTGCGTTGTTCGAACATAATTTAAAAAGTGCAGAAATCTAAAGTATTGTTCTGTTTGCTCCTCATGGTAATCACTTCGTGCGCGGAATGTATTCTTGGTGCGGGACTTGTATTTCCTATCTTCTTCTGATCCTTAGGTGCTTCAGCGAGTCCGCATAGCACATCCATCCCTGTACCTGGTCACCTATAATGTCACCAACTCCTTGAGGCGTCGGGAATTTAATCTTCTGATAATAAGTAGAGACCACTGCCCTAATCTGGTTGAGCGTCGGTCGGCCAATAATAGCGTGGTAGGGAAACGGAGTATCGACAATCGTGTATTTTATCGGTGTGACCTGGGTGCGTGGGCTTATGCCAAACATGGTGGGCAATATAACTTGTCCCAGCGGCACTACTTCTGCTCCACCAAATCCGGTCAATGGGGTAGATACCGGCTTTAGCCGGTCCGGGGCGATCCCCATTTGCTCATAGGCCTTTGAGAATATCAGGTTTGCGGAGCTCCCGCTATCTACCAACACTTTATGCACCTGATAGCCATCCACATTAATTGTGATAACCAGCAGGCAATCTAGCTTCCCTGCGGCCAAGGCCAATGGACTAAGCTGCTCCAAGTATTTCTTAGTGAAGGAGATCTCCTGCTCTAGGTATGCCTCTGGTATGATTGCGTTGGTGTACCCAACATAGGCTCCACCCTGGAGTCTTCGCGTTATGGTTTCTCGGCCGTGAGCCGTGTCAGCTCCCAAGCCTCCTCCGTTGATCACATTTATAACGCCTCTGCTCGGGGCATTCACAACGGTCCTCCCTCGCTCCTTTGGTGCCTCAAGCATCTTCTGCTTGCCTCTCCCGGGTGAGTAATCTCTTCTAGGGGACGAGGAACGTTCTGCTCCTCTAGCATCCTCTCTGGCGCTCCTGACAAACTCGACCAGTTTCCCTTCTTTGATCAATCTTTTGATTTCGTTCCTCAGATGTGTGCAATCTTCCGTCCTGTGTCCGGGTTGGCGGTGGTACGCGCAGTATTTGCCCGATGACTTCATCCTGGGAGTCTCATTCAATGGCCTGGGTTCCGTCAACCATCTGTTTCTCTTTGCCACGGCCATCACCTCCAGAATACCTCTGTTCAACGGGGTGTACGTCCGTGGGGGCCTTTCCCTATCGCGCTCTTTGTCTGTGTTCCTGCTGGAAAACGAACCCTGACGAGTTGCCATCATTTCGTCCTCATAAACCATTTGGTTGGCAAGCATGTTGATTTGTGCTATGGTGGGCTGCGTTAACTTGATTAGCTCCCCGGCAAACCTACGGTGCGTTGTACCCTTAAAAAACATCATCATGACCTGCCCGCGATGTGGCTCATCCACCTTCAATAATTCATTGTTGAACCTCTTCATATAGTCTCGGAGGTTCTCCCTTTCTTTTTGTTGTACAGCGCCGAGGTGTAGCAGGTTGGTCTTCATTCTCTTTTGGCTAGAGAATTGGTTCTCAAATTTCTCCCTTAGCTGCTCATAGTCCGTTATGGATCTGGCCTCCAGCCTAGCAAACCAATCCAGTGCAGCGCCCGTTAAAGTGGTGGAGAGGATCTTTGCCTTTATGTTTCTAGAGTAGTTGTGCAGGTTCAGGATGCTATTGACCTGATGGAGATGATCCGTAGGATCGCCTCTTCCGCCGTACGGCTTGATTGCTGGGATTTTGTCCCCTCTCTGCAATACTTCGACCTCTATCTCATCCGAAAATGGGGTCTTACTGCGACCCTTCCCATGATTCTGAGTCAACTTCCTTGATAATTCCGCCCTTTCGCGGTCTAGCTGTTCCATCCTTCTTGAGATTACCCGCAGTATTTCTGCATCCTCGCTCTTTGAACATGCAATCTCGGTGCGGTCGCGACCGCGTTCCATTCTCTGGACTACTTCCGCCCTCTCGCGGTCAAGCCGTTCCATCTTTCTTGCCATTTCTTGATCTAGGGCCCCGGGGTCTCGTCTTTCCACCCTGTCGTAAGCAGCGGGCGATATCTCCCTGAAAGAGTCCACCGTATCCTCATGTTTGTCGCATCCTTGCCCTGCCCTTCTCTCACCCGCTCCGGATTCATTGGGCCTCGCCCGAATGTCCTTTGCCCTTTGCTCCACCAGACGTGGGAGCAAGGTCTCCAATGTGGAACTCAGCGCTGCTCTCACAGTGGCGTTGATCTGAGCTTGCATCTCCGGGGTTATGGCGGTGGGATGGACGGTGCTTTGTCCCGCAGGCATTGTCTCCTCCTGGCCGTAAAAATCCACATTCGGCGCTTCGGTCATTAGAATGTCAGCTGCGTGATTCTCGATGGACGGACCCTCAGTCTCTAGTTCTGCCGCACTTTGTGCAATAAGTGTCAGACCTGCGTTCGTGGCTCGCGGTGGCCTCCCGGGCCCGCGCCTTCGTTGTACCGGTGGGGGAGGAAGCTCCCTCTCGGCTTGAGCCATTGTCTGTTCTTGGTCAGTCGGGTGTTGAAGGGTTTGTGTGTCCTCCATCCTGGCGCTCCTAGTCACAACTCCGCTAACTTCAGATCGGGTCCTCCTTCCTTGCATCTCGGCGTCTTTGTCCGGGAACTGGTGTTCCCACAGACGGCGCCACTGATTTGGCAATAGATCATTTTATATATATATATATATGCGAGTGTCGGTTACAAGTATGTGATCTAGCAATACAACGAGTCTATCTCAAATCAGACCTACACTACGTGTCTCGTGTAGGCTTGGTCCGGAACACCTCGGACTCGACGCTTCGATGCTTGGATGAGAGTGGAATATCGGTAGATAGATCGAACGGACGTCGGTGATTGCCTTCGATGTGATGTCGAGGATGACCCCCGATGTGATGTCGAGGATGACCCCCGATGTGATGTCGAGGGTGAGGTGGTATGACGTGTCACAGGTGCACGTGGGTGTCCCGATATCGAATAAGATATCGAAAGATATATCGGTGATATGTTTCGATCTGACGAGTTGTAGCTAAGGGATAATAACTGCTTGTTTTGGGATCCGGGCACCGCGTATTTATAGACCCGGGGATCCGGGGACCACAGTACCATATCGGTGACGATTACCGATATGACATCGAAAGTGATCCCCGATATGCTCCAAAGTGGGCCTGGTTTGGGCCTGTCCCAATATGCGGGAAATGCCCATATCACACATACTTTCCACGTCACAACTTTTCCGCCAGAATATGTACCACTTCGGCTGACTGTGCACCTATTCGGATGAAATGTGGCACGATTTCTACTGACAGAGTGTGTTGGTGATTGTTCACTGACTAGTCTTTCCCGCCAGATTTCCAGCCACTAGACACCTAATCATGTTAATTAATTATTTAATTTGTTTGATAATTAATGTTTCAGACTATTAATTAGTTATTTAATTAAATTTTGTCCAAAAAGATTAATATGGTAGAAAAATTCAAGCTTAAGCCTAAGCCTAAGTCCAAGCCCACGACCCGTGACCCACGACCTCGACTCAGGCCTAGGTCCGGTCTGAATGGACGACGACGACGGCGTGCGTGTGGGCTTGAATTGAAGCATAGTTCATCTAAGTCTTCTCACATTCAAAGACTTGTGGTACCCCTTGTGGCCCAAACCCCTATGAGAACCAAGCAACAAATAAGGTACAAAAGTTAGCTCACTTCTTTCCATGTGGGATGGTGACTTTTAACCTTTCCACCCATTCTCTTTTCTTCCATCAATATAACTTCTCTCAACTAGCTCACTTTACCATTTAATTTCTCATCCATCCCAAATTGGTTTTGAACAATTAAATATACTAGGTTCATCTACACAAATTGTAGATTTCATTAAGCTAAACAAATTCCAAATTCATTAAGAGGAATCAATTGAAATAAATTATTGAATATTGGTGAAACACCAATTTTTCCAACATATACAACTCAATGACACTTGAGCATAAATATTTTTGACATCAATGTCTCAATGCAATATGTCTCAACCTTATGTTTTTCTGTCATTAAAGTATAATCTTGTCCGCACCTCTTGTTTTGCTAACGACGGATTCCCTCTTTTTTTCTTCTTTTTGTTAACTCGATTTAATTTTATGAATGATGGTTCTTACTCATTTAAAAAATGATAGCGTGTTTGCAAGATGTTCACATAAATTTACCATTTTATTAGGTTCATAAGTGTAGCTAGGACACAACTTTAAGTAAATTTTCTAGAAAGATTAACTTTGTTTTTGGATTTGCCGAATGAATGTTTCACGGGACAGATCCCAAAGAAACAAACAGGAATGCAAAGTATAATTTAAAGCAACACATCACTAAAGGAAAGATACACCACATTATAGATTCTCAACATTTTGTTATTAGTTGTCTGATTGGCCTAAAATATTAACCAATAACTTATCTAGCTCAAAGAAAATTCATAATGCATCAACTAACATACTGAAATCGAGAATTCATCAATTTCCCTAAGTTAAAACGATTTTTGGGCTAATCATAATAAACACAAGTCATTCGATTTAACAAGCAAATTACCTTGATGTAGTCCTTCCACCTGTCCTTACGAGCAAATTGAATAGTTTTCATATCATCGTTCAGTCATGCACCTCCCCCACTCCCATCAAGCATATGTTATAGGTGATGGTATGTCTTCTTCCACACCATCATCTTTGACTTAATTTGGAGTGTCGCCTTCAAGTCAGTATTAGGAAGGATGGCCTTTATTCTGTTTTCTAGCTTCTATAAATAGCCAGCTCTGAATAAGTTGTCAATCTTAAAACTTTCCCCTTTTGATCCTTCAACATCGAAATGAGTGTTGCAGCTTCCTCTCGTGTCCACGCCATACGGCTTTCCTTGGGTTTCTTAGTCGTCGGCGCTGACTAGATAGGTGCGGGGTTGCAAATCGATGCAGTAGCCATACCTACAAGCAAATCTGACATTGTCAAATACCTAACTCTAGAAATTCAATTACATGCAACGAGAACATAAACTGCAACGAGAACATAAACTAACATGTTGAATGGTCACATAGCATATCATTAAACTACACATATGAAAGTAAAAGAATCGCACTATATCTGCACTAACAGAAAACTACATCGAAACAATCATTCATCCAAGATACACGACCACACTCCTCAATCAAAAAATTCTTTGGAAAAAACTCAAATGTCAACTCTCGCCTCACATGTGTCTTTTACAACTAAGAAACTCAAACAACATATAGAAGATATCAATCACAAGGAAATGTAGCGTCGACGTTTGATCATGTGGAATGATGGCGGTTGGCTCGCCAATCATTCCACATCTTCATGGAAATCTCATCATGATAATTGCTCCATCCAGGTGTGTTGTGCATGCTCTCGACAAAGTCAGTTGGGGGATCATCGTCGGAGGAGGAACTAGAGCTAGTCTTCGAAGTGATAGATAGGCATATGTTGTTTGATGAAATTGCTTAGAAGGGTGCGAGCCATCATGCATCTATTATGGATTTTCAAGGGGTAACTAGAAGCTCATTTTAATATCTTCCATCGATTTTTCAGCTTTATAGACGCCCGTTTGATCATCATACATGCTCGTGAGTGTCTCATGTTTAACAACTCTTCGTTGTCTTGAAGCACAACTCTTCGTGGTCTTGCAGCAAGAAGCCCATCACAATTAGCGTATTCCGCATCCACTAGGTAGTAATTACCTACCAATGAGTTAACAAAGTTAAAATATAACCATATCAACTATTTGCACAATGTTTGCGAGTATGGCATCAAATGACATATTTGTCAAATTAATACCTCGTGGAACTCAAAACCCATTAGGGTGAGGCATGTATATCACATCTCGAAGTACCTTTCCTACAGACGTCGAGCCTTCCATCCACACAATAGATAAATGAATTGTATCTTAGTATCACAAATACCCAATACGTTTACTTGTATCATGCCCTTGTGCAAATGGTAATTAATTTCATCGGTCGTAGGTACAGTGACATCCACCATGGTCTGATCCAATGCATTCAAGCACCCTTGACAAGCAATGAATTGATTAGTAACAATATACTATAAACTATTTTAACAGCAAAAATTTAGGTAAATACCTTGAAATACTCCCATGGGTCGTTACAATTTTCGTTCTCCTCCAAAATAGCTTCCAGTGTCACCAACATTAGGTTACTACACTTATCAATGCGTCGAGGGTCAGTCAAAAATACCGGCTGATAGTTTGTCCAGACCGCCTCCAATTCATCCACATGTCGCGGTTAGTGTCGTGGTGTGCTAACACATTTATTCTTAAGAATATTGATACTAGTTCTCGAAGTGTCCCGAGTTTTTCATCCCGCAATCCACCGACCTCTCTTAAACCCAACACAACCTAAGATAATAATTACGATCCATACGTAATTGTGCAATACATGTAGCGTCGTTATCCGTTGTGATCTGATTCATGTACTTTTTAATCTTTCCAATCTTTCTTAACAAACTAACAAGATATATAGAATGCCTCTCCGACGTGGGTACCTAGTTCTCCATTCATTATGTTGCACCATAACATGGAACATAAACACGCAAAAGAACAAGTTGCAACAATACTAATATCAAGTTTCTCTTCCAAATTTCCATGTGACAACCATAATTACCAAAATCACAAATCCATTCTAGTATAAAACACGAAATATAGCATAAACAATCACCTAAAAATCAGAAAATATTTAAGTTTCACATAAATATCGTGTTACAAGTGAAAACTAATTTTGGCATAAAATTCCATAACTTAACAAGAACTAAAACAAACACTTATATGCACACTCGCGAATATGATTTAAAACCTAATTTAAACAGATTCTCAAAACCCCTAAATCAGAAGCATAAACCTTAAAATGTCGAATTAGGGTTTCGTTGGCATCATGCATACCATAACCATAATATCTTAAGATGTAGAGGAAACATACTATCTTGCCTAATGGGATGAACTCAGTGATTTCGAAATAGACCCACGAGCTCTACCTTCTTCGATTACCAGCCACAGTTCAACAAACATTCAATAATTCATAAAAACACGTTAGAGGTTTGTAAATATCTAAAGGAATATTCAAAAAAAAAATAGTGTGGACGTCTCTTTTTGCTCGAATCGAGGGAAATGGCTGTCGAAATTAGGGTTCGTGAAAAAATCTTGTGCAAGAATCGCGCCCAAAATTGCTCATTGGAATTTCGACGAAAATGAGATGGTGTTTTTAGCTTGGACAACTTAAGAACACAAAAACACACTTTTAAAAGTGTTGTAACGTTGTTAACATTCGAGGGCATTTTGTGTCATTTGACATTGTCGAATTTAGTATCAGAAACTAAAATTATATAATCCCTAGGGGGTAGCAATTATAATATGAGTTAGGACGAATTATCAAAAATGCCCGCTAACTTTTGCCTTTAACTTAAAATGCCCGATTTTTCCAAACATGCCAAAAATGCCCGTTAAGTTTTAATTTTTCTAACAAAAATGCCCGATTTTAAAAATTCGGACATTTTATTCGACGTGGCATCCGAGTCAAAGAGTCGCGCTGCTGAATCAAAGAATCGCGTTCGACACCTAGGATTTTTTTGTCCGAAAAAACGTTTCTACAAATTGTAAAAAACAAATAAAAATAAAATAAAAAATACCCCCACCCCCGTACCCCCCCCCCCCCACCCTGCAACTATCGACGGGGGCGTCGCCACCACTGCAACGGCGAGTTGCAGCGATGTGGGGTGGGGTGTCGCGATCTGACGCCGGGGGGGGGGGGGGGCGTCAATCGACGCCGCCACCGCTGCAATCTGACGGCGGGGGGCGGGGGGTGGGGAGGGAGGCGGTGATGAAGATGATGATTTTTTATTTATTTTTTTAATTTTTTATTTTGTTAAAATGTTTATTATTATTATTATATATATATATATATGTTTATATCTTTATTATTATTAACATATATATACATTAGAAACGTTTTTTAGTCAGTGAACAGTAAACGCGACTTTTTGATTAGGCAGCCACGTAGGATTTTTTTTCCAAAAAATTCATTTCAGGCATTTTTGGTAGGAATTTTTAAAGATACCGGGCATTTTTGACATATTTGGAAAAATCGGGCATTTTAAGTTAAAGGCAAAAGTTAACGGGCATTTTTGATAATTCGTCCTATGAGTTATTACGATGAACAGTTGTGGACCGAGAAACTTTTTGGTCAAAGCCCAACAACTCAATCGCACGAACCAAAGCAGTTATTAAGTGACATTAGACCGCTAATTTCACTTAATTCACGAAACCAAGCGCCCCTTAACTAAACTAAGTTTTTGTAATATTCGACGAGGACTAGATTTCTCTTGGAAAAATTACATACACCTCTCCTAAGGTATTGTCTCTCTATCCACCTCCCATGTACTTTTAGTTTTCTCATCAACCTCTTCACATTAACTTTTACGGTTAGTCAACATTCAATTTTAGGAGTAATCTTGTCAGTTTATTTAATAGTTGTTATTTATGCCATAATTTATATAATGTCAATCAAAGTACAATAATTCGGATTATTTGTAAGGGCTCATTTTGTTGAAAATCATATTAAGTGGCTTATTGTTTACATACTTTTGAATCTTTTTATCAAAGCTAAGTTTTCAAGATGACTAGCTTATGCTCTTCATGTATTATATGTCCAAAAAAATTAATATTATGGTACGAATATAAATTTTCATAGAGATAATTTATTGAAAACTTCTCAACGCTTACTCCACTAATAAAAATTAATGGTAATAGTAGTATGTTTGTATTTCTATGCACTTTTGTTGGGGGGAAAACACGCACGATAAAAGTAATTGATATGTAGATTTTCCACAATAGTCAAATTTGTAACTTCATCTAATATTTTCTAAGAGAAACTGTATTTTTACCGCTTCAATTAATACGTGTAGCTTCTCAATCACCTAGTATGAACACACACACACACGCACACACACACACACACACACACACATATATATACACATATATTGTACTCGACACAAAATTCTAAAGCTATTATTATAGTTAATATTATACTCACACTTCCGTTAAATTTCGTTGAAAAAATTGAATATTTGTCGAACTCAGTGTTGTTTCATTAATATATTTCACATTAACATAGAACAAATTATTCACTTTACTCAATTAAATTTTATATGGATATTTTTTTGTATATGCATAACATAACAAACACTATTTACCAAAAAATTAATGTTCAAAATCATATTTAAAGCTCGATTCTACCATAAAACTCGAATTTAATTTAGTGTTATGTAATGTGCACACACTCTATCGTTTTTTATCTAAATGCAATCGTTTGGTGAAAAAAGAGCAAATATTTAAATTTAATAATAGATTTGAAGAATGTGATATATCTTTCAATGTTGAAGGGCTGGATTTAGGTATAAAATTTAATTTAGCTTTTATTTTATCATGATATTTATTTGCTTAATTAATATTTAACAAAAAGAAATTTGTTTAAGTTCGCATACTAGATACCATGCATGTAAGAACTAAATTAAAAAGACGACCCTTTAAAATTTATTATTGTTCAACAGTCAAAATTAATAAAGCAACAAATAAAAAATTAGAACTAAAGGGTGTGGGATATGCAGTTTGCCCTTTTCTCTTTCAAAGAAAGCAACTTCTCCAATATTTGTTTACCTAATTTTCTTTTAATGACAAACAAACGCGAACTCTTAGAAAGAGCTCACATTCAAGGTAACAAGTATCTTCCTTAAACATTTACAAATAACTCTTTAACTTTGCTAACCAACTAGAAGATTGGTATAGTTAGTGTTTATAAGTACATGCAAAATTTTGAGGGGTACAAATTAAACGCAGCGATCGAGAACGTAAAAATCAAGTTTTGTAAATCTTTTAGCAGAGTACCTTAACCTTATTAGGGGGGTTATCTTGGGCCATTTATAGAAAGATAGAGGGTCAAACACCAGTAATTCGTCAGTCATTTTTGTTATTTTAACCACTTGTATCTTTCCTTTTCAGTTTTCACATATTTGTTGTTTTCTTGTTGCCAAAAGTAAAAAAAAAAAAAAAAAAAAAAAAAAAAAAAAACCGTCTTTTTCCACGTGAAACCAAAACTATTAAACTCTATTCGGGGAAACCCGATGAGGGAAGATCAACGGTCAAGATCTCCCCAACGGCTATTTTCTAAATATGGCAAGATACCAACGGTCACGATCAAATGGGCGGCAACCGCCCACAGCAACGTTTCATGTTAGCAGTTCCACGAAAAATCAGGATTAACAAATTTTATCTAATCTTTTTTGCATCGTCAGCCGACCGCCTACCGTTGTCGGTTAATTAGGATGAAAAAAAATCGCATCTTTCTTTAACGTAACACATTAAAATACAATTCTATGACCATAATAACTCCAACGTAAATAAAAAAATAAATAACAAAAAGCAAATAAAATAAAGTAGCCGTTGGAAGATTCCTCTACTCCTCTTCCTCCTATTTAAAGGACCACGCTCCAACAATTCAAGAACGTTGCTTTTAGAAACAACAACTCTAAATTATATTCTACTTTGGTGTCGGTATATTCATACATATATTATTAATTAAGCTTAGCTAGCTAGTTTTTATTTTTGCCATACATCTTTTTTAGTTTCTCTTTAACTTCCTTAATCTTATATTTCAAGATAAATACTCTTATTTCAAGATTTTTAGATTCAAGAATTGTATATTTTTATTAAGGGCTGCTGATCCGGGTTTATTGAGATCATCCCTTCAATTCTATTTACATAGTAGGAATCGTTTTTAATATTTGAGATCATACCCTGATATTTAATTTCTATTTTATCTTCAAAAGTTGCAATCTTTTTTGCTTTTGTGCTTGAAAAAAAGAACAACTTTACTAGTATTTCAATGGAGGCAGTGATGTTTTATGGATCAGTACAAGATCAAGCTTTCAATCAGTACAAATCCCATGTTATTAACAACAATTCCTTTATTAATTCAAGATCCTATGATAATTTTTCATCTTATAACAAATTCCAAAACATGGGCTTATTACAAGCTCAAGCTCCTTATTTTTCTCACTCATATCCTCCACCATATTCGACTCAACAACAACAACAACAACCCCCTCTGCTTCCTCTTCCACCAGCAAATAAAAGAATCATCAATAACAACAATAGTACTACTAATAGAAACAAATCAAGGTCCCCCACCAAAAATCACAAGAACTCAAATTCACCAAAGAAATCAAATGGGCCATTGAAACAGGACACGAATCAGCTACCAAAGGGTCATATTAACAGAGTTTTGCCTTCTTTTTCTCCAGGTAAAATTAGTACTAATGGTGCTGTTAATATTAAAGATGATGATGGTAGGAGAAATCGGGGGATTAGTACTAGTGTTAAGGATGAGGTTGATGAAGTGTATTCGGGTTCGGTCGTGCTATCGATTTCTCCTCCGCCGAGTAGCGTGCCTTTGCCGACTTTTTTCTTAAGGCCTAAGGTGAGTTGCAACGTCGAGGCTGCCACCGGAGTAGATGCCGGTGCGACCGATAATCTCAGGCGTCTACTCCGCCTATCTGCCTGATGCGGGGTAATCTCGTCTGTCTGTCTGTTTGTGGTGGTGCTAGTTTGGCAATTTCTGCACTTAAAGTAACTCCTTAGGCGCGCGCGTTTGGATCACTAAACATTGGTTGCTATAAGTTAATTAGGTTGTGGGTAAATGTGAGTTTGTAAATTAAAAAACAAAAGCACATGAAAAAATAATGATGCTTTGATATATGGTGGTGGTGGTGCTTATTATGTTTCCTAGCTAACTCTCCTTCTGTTATTTAGATCTTCAAGTGTCTTTATGATGTTGAGCAATGTGTGATGATCACCTCCTGTGTTTTTGTAAAGGGGGTGACATGGACAAGTACAACACAACAGTGAGTGTAATGATGATGATTAAATCTATGAAGTACTTTTCTGCTATTCTTCTAGAATTTTAACAAAGAAACATTCATCAAATAGTTGAAAGATTTTTAAGTGTTGCCAGCTAAAACTAGGCGAAATCTGATTCACATCGTTTATATATAGCATAATATACACCACATAAGTAAATGTTAGAAAGTGTGTTAGGCGATTTTCGTATTAGACTCTTTTTAGTACAGATGCTTTAAGTAAGTACCCACGCTAGAAAGTATTTTATTACTTTTTAAAATTAGAATCTCTTATTATATAAAACAAAATCTTTAGATATCACTTTAAATGAAATATTTTACATAACATTTCGATGAATATCCGTCTTTATTTTTCCTTGTATATGTTTGTGCGCTCAGTATTCTTTAGTTTATGGTGCTAACATTTAATCATTACTTGTTCAAATATAATACAAGTTCAACAATGGTGCGCAGCCAATACATTTGATCATGGCATGTACGTTACTTTGAAAGAACTCGAAAAATGATGCACTCTAATAAAATTAAAGTACAATAAATTCGTCCAAATTCGAGATAAAGCTTTCTCTTAGAAAATTGAAGAAAAGATAAAGAATTTTTTTATAGTATTTCTGATAGTTCGCAATGTTTACAACCCTAGGACTTAAATAACATAACTTCCTAATGACATAACCACCCACTACTACTATTACGAAAATGCTGAAAATTACAAGAAATATTAGAAATAATACTAATTATTTAATTACATTATAACATAATTTACATATAATAATCATTGAGGCAAATAGGCTTGCATATCCCACGTTTGGGCCTGGATGGCAGTGGGCCCATATCAATACCCGCCCCTAAAGAGAGGATCGGGTCTGCATAGTTTGTTGTGCTGCTGGCAACGGGCGGATCCGCTTCAACGTGGACCGTAGATGTGGGAAACTTAAACCCTCCATTTCAGGGTAAACCTCATACAACGGTGCTTAAAATGGTGGTGTGAATTTAATTGTGGTATGTTGAGTTGTACCAGTGTTAAGCTAGCAATAAATTAAATAACATAACTTCCTGATTCCATAACCACCACTACTACTATTACGAAAATGCTGAAAATTACAAGAAATAATACTAATTATTTAATTAAATTATAACAGAATCTACGTATAATAACAATTGAGACGAATGGGCTTGCGTATCCCATGTTTGGGCCTGGATGGCAGTGGGCCTGGATCAAAAAAAAGAAGAAAATACTATTTAGTCACAAATGCACATATTGTTACACATATCTCAAAGTTTTCTCAAAACTAGGCTTTGCCATCTAATGTATGTGTTAAGAACCGATGATTATCTCGGTCTAGCATTTTGAATTTATTTTTTGAGAATATTTCTATAGTAATATTATTTTCTCTGGGATTTTGAGGGACAAGAAAATGAACTTGGGCCGATAGGTGGTAATTTCCAGCCCATATTTAATGATTCCTGGGGTGGATATTGGACCTAATCAGAGGCCCGAATTCAAATGTACAGACATGTGTAGTTTTTATTATGGTACACCCAAACGATTAAGGTCGAACCGTCACCGAGTTCAAACCAATTGTTTGAATCTATTGAATTACCACTTCTAAAAAGTCTCAATGGACGGAGAGAAAACAAAATATCTAATAGTTTCTTCATTCTAACATGCTTTAGTACATACAGTAAATTTGTTAATTTTTACAAGAAAGTTAGCTTTGTTATGCTGTAATATCATGGCGCTTTTAATATTATATTAATAACAGCTTCATAAAAAAATAAAAATCGATATAGCATGTGATAGAGTCCGAAAAAGGACAAATCTCCAAAGAAATTTAGATAAAGTGATAAATTTTAACTAAAAATACTTTTAATTTTTTTTACTTAATCTTCAATTACAATGAAAACAACAACAACAACAACAACAACAACAACAACAACAACAACAACAATTGGGGATTGGGGATTGGGCCGTATCATTATTCCCTTCTTCAAAAGGACCTTGTCCTCAAGGCCCAACAAACTTTTTTTTCCTTGTTCTTTGACTCTGGAAACAGAATTTGGGCCCTGGAGAAGGATTTGTGAAAGCTTTTGCACGAACCGGAAGCAAACTCAATTATCAATTTGTTTCTACCTCTACATTCAAGTTCCACCATCGGCAGACTACAAACAGTTGTAGAAGCTTGCAAATTGCGCAAAGCGAATTCGTCTTCTTTTCCCCTCTCTATTGCTCCAAACGGCAAAAGAATCTACTCGTATTTCTGGACCTGTGAAGTGGGCGGACATGGTAAATGTTCTTCTCGGATCTGTAGGAGAATGATGGATGCGTCTGAATCATCTGTGTCGTCTGAATCATCTCTCAATGAAAGCACAATTGATACAACATTGGTATCGATTTAATGTTCCTAATTCGAGTTTAGGAGGACTCCAAGAAAAGAGATGAGAAATTTAGACTAATTAAATAAATACTTCATTTGTTTACTTGAAATCAAATGCTTACAAATGGTGGAATTAAATAGAAACTTGGGGTGACTAACAGTCCACTACTGCCACTATAATAAATACTAAATATTTTACTAAAGCTGATAATTAAATAGATAAATAACAAGTGGGTCAATTACATAACAAAATCTGCATTTCAAGTGGGCTTCTTGGTGGTGTATTTGGGCCTTCCAATATCAGATTGGGCCGTAACAGAATGGCATGCATTAAAAAGCTGGAACGCCACAAAAAAAAAAAAAATTAACTAAACTGCTTCTCATGTATGGAAATGTCACCCTCCGATTAGATTAAAAAGGCAGCCACGAGTTTCTATAATACGTCATAATGCTGTTATTACAATTAGTTAAGAGTTAGAATAGTTAGAAAAATTGAATGCATCACATGGGTGTAAAGCACCTTAGCCGTTAATTTCATCACGAGTTCAAAAAACTTAGTGGGTCAAATCAATAGTACGAATACGATACTCATTTAGTCATTTAGTTAGTTAGTTCTATTAAAGTATTAAGTGTGTAGTCTACAAAGAAGAAGAACATGAAAACTGTTTTTCGCAATTTAAGAAGAAATAGTTCATCAAAACTATTTAAAAAACAAATTGGAGGAATAGATGGTTTCTTCATAAAAAAAAAACAGGCAAGCAAAAAAATATACTAACAGTAAGATTTTTAATAGTCTTACATATGAAATGTCCCTTGACGTTTTCTTGATGATCTATTGAATAGATGCCAAATCAAAATTCAAGTTTGTAGAAAAAAGTTGATATTTGTTCATTTACATATATTTCCTAACAAACTATCACCAGTTCTATCACTTTAATTATTATAGGCAACGGGATCATCACTTTAATTCAACTGCATCGTGTGTTCTTTATGTTACATTTGTGCTTGTAAGATCTCAATACTTCCACGTACATTTCCTCATAAAAACTCAATTCTAACATCACCAATTTTTTCTAGAGTATGCTATGCTACATAATTGAGGTACAAAAATGACATTGCATCCATGAGGCTAACCCACAAAAGTCACTTTCTTGACAGATATAGAGCTGCTTTCATGCGCAAAGCCATCAACCTTTTCAGCAATTAATGGCAATTGTAAAAAAACTCTGCCTTTGGTTTCTCTCAACTTAAAAGTCTGTTATAATTTACTCTTTTGCAGTCTTATGAAGTCTGAATGCAAGTACTTTATATGTACTTACATTTGAATATGTGTTATGTCAGCGTTGGAAGTTATAAATAAATTAATAGTGTATTTTTCTATAAATTTGAGCTTTTAAACAAAGCAAAAAATTCAATAAGTATCACATTTTAGGACAAAAAAGTCATGGTTCAAATCTCACTACCGCCCAATTGTCAAAAACTATCACGTGTCATGTGTAACAAAAATATTTATAACATGCACTTGATACACTATAAATAACTAAAGTGGATCAAATATGTTCAAATTTGAGATAACGCTTTCTCCTAAAAGTAACTAAAAGAGAAAAATAGAAAAGTTCGTCTATATATTTGCATAGGCATCACACTCTACATTCAGAATACTTAAATAAACGCAATTACATAATTCTATAACTACCCACTACTAGTATTCGAAATTACTGAAATTAAAGAAAATAATCCTTGGTTCAACAGTTCAACCGGCCTTGCCTACCCTGGACCGAAGGAGCGTGTTGAAGATTATATAATAAATGGCAACTTCTTTACAGACAACAACTTAATGATATCTTTTGGTAAATGAATGGCATTGGTATTCAAAATGAAAACCTTTCGTTGCAAACTTTAATACCATATTGAATTGTCGTCACATTTACAAACTAATCCTCATAGACATGATTGATGTTTATGGTTTTATATATAATCTCCAACGCGCTTACTAGTAGTTTAAAAGAAAGAAATGTTTCTTTCAAGAGAGACAATGTAAGAGTGATGAACTTTTCAATGTATTGAAGAATGCAGTTAGAAGGAGTGTAAATCTCTTGTATTAGTGGTCCAGTACAAATACTGAATGGTTACAACATTATTCTTCTCTTAGCATTAACTAAGTAGGTCCATTACAACTCTTACATTGTCGAACACAGTTCATCGATTCAGACATATTTCTGACAGACTTTTCATTCGAATAAAGGACATTGCAAAGATTTGGCAGAAATTTATGTTAGTAATACCACAAATCACTCATATATTGATCTGCCTGTTGAAACTCATATATTGATCCACCCATTGAATTCATGGACGAGATCGAACTTTCAACTACGCAGAACGGTGGCAATGAAGTTCCAGGAACAGAAAAGACATCGAACTCAACTTCAGAGAGTGTTCCCTTGTTTAAGCTGTTTGCTGCAGCTGATAAAGTTGATTATGTTTTGATGTTTATTGGAAGCATTGGAGCTTGCTTCCAAGGTGCTGTTCTTCCTGTATTCTTCTTGTTATTCGGTCGTATGATCAATTCGTTAGGAAGCTTATCTTCAGACCCTCATAGGTTCTCTTCAGAGGTTTCCAAGGTACACTGTGTAATTCTTCATAAATTTTATTATTTGTCGATCAAAATACGTCAAATTTTCTAGTATATTTGATGGTGTTTCAGTTGCTGCAATAATCTGTTTTATTGAAGAGCTGTTTTCTGTTGTAAAGTTAGTCATAACTGGATAACTGCTCTTGCCATCGTGGATCACACTCAGTCGACTGTACTAAATCGGTTATGCGTGATGTTTATTTGCTCGTTTCTATAATATTTGCATCTCTGTTGTTTACTGAATGATCTTTTCATGTTTCATGCAGTATGCTCTTTATCTGGTTTATCTTGGATTAGTTGTATGGTTATCAGCATGGACAGGTATACTCAATACTTCATATGTCGCATCTTTAATAATGGAGGGGGCAACGACAAATTTGTTAATGTATATTTCAGGAGTTGCATGTTGGACACAGACCGGGGAAAGACAAACGGCTAGATTACGACTCACATACCTTCAATCTGTTTTGAAAAAGAATATTGAGTTCTTTGACACAGAAGCAGGAGAACAAAACATACTTTTCCACATTTCAAGCGACGCGATTCTGGTGCAGGATGCTATAGGCGACAAGGTAGTCGATAAAGGTTAATCAATATAGCTCTTATATTTACGAGGTCAATCTTGATAAATTGAATTTCTGATCTTTAACTATTGGATTACAGATTTGCCATGGATTGTGCTATCTTTCCCAGTTTTTTGTCGGGTTTTCCTTGGGTTTTTCGATGGTGTGGCAGCTTACACTTCTCACTGTGGCTATCGTTCCTCTAATAGCGGTCGCTGGAGGAGCATACACAATAGTTATGTCGAGTTTGTCTAAAAAAGGTGAGGATGCTTATGCTGAAGCTGGGAAAGTAGCAGAAGAGGTAACTGGCAAGCTTCTCCCCAAAATATATCGAATTTTCAGTTAATATTCAACTGATAATATCACATGTATAGCAACTCTTATTGACTAGACAGTTACATCTACTTTGATCAGGTTATTTCACAGGTTCGCACTGTATATTCTTTCGTTGGAGAGGAGAAAGCCATCGAAACATATTCAAACTCGCTTAAAAACGCCCTCAAATTGGCAAAGAAGACTGGTGTTGCAAAGGGACTTGGCATTGGCTTTACTTATGGCCTACTATTCTGTGCTTGGGCATTACTTCTTTGGTACGCCAGTATTCTCGTTAGACATGGAGAAACAGATGGTGGAAAAGCCTTCAGTACAATTATTAACGTGATCTATGCTGGATTGTAAGGTTTCAAAAAGTTTTGCGTTAATTAGAAACCCGACTGTTGTAAGAACTGAAATTGTTTTTTTAGTGCACTTGGCCAGGCTGCTCCAAACCTTGCTGCCATTGCGAAAGGTCGTGCTGCAGTCGCAAGTATCTTAAAAATGATCAATGATGATCCTGTTGCATCATCTTCGGATGAGGGAGTTGTGTTGTCTAGCGTCAAAGGAGACATCAATTTTTGTGAGGTCTCCTTTTCTTACCCTACTCGACCAACGACCGTGTTTGATGCTCTGAGCTTCTCGGTATGTGCTGGAAAATTATTAGCTATAGTCGGTCCTAGTGGATCAGGGAAGAGCACGATTATCTCCATGATTCAACGATTCTACAGTCCAACTTCAGGTAATGAAATTAAGTGAAATGAGTGCTCCTGATAATAAGATTCAGTTAGAAGATTCTTGAGAATCCCAAATGAAATGTGAATTTTAACAGGAAAAATTATGTTGGATGGGAATGATCTGGATAAGCTGCAGTTAAAATGGTTAAGGTCAAAAATGGGACTGGTTAGCCAAGAGCCAGCTCTATTTGCCACCACTATAGCTGACAATATTTTGTTTGGCAAAGAAGACGCGGGCATGGATCAAATTATAGAGGCTGCAAAAGCTTCCAATGCACATTCTTTCGTTCAAGGTTTACCCGACGGTTATCTCACTCAGGTTAGCGTCTTGGGAACCTGCATTTTCCTTAGCACTCAGCTCAAACCCTTCACAGTTTACTTTGTTGAGAGATTCGTTATTTGGATCACTTTGTTGGCTAAACCAGTCAAGATATTTCAGTTTGAGTTCTGACTTCTGAACCTTGTTAACATGTTCTTTTTCTGACAATTTGTTTGGTACAGGTGGGAGAAGGGGGAACACAGCTTTCAGGAGGTCAAAAGCAGCGAATCGCTATTGCCAGAGCGATATTAAGAGACCCAAAGATTCTGCTTTTAGATGAGGCAACCAGTGCTCTTGATGCAGAATCAGAATACATAGTACAACAGGCACTGAATTCAGTCATGTCTAAAAGGACGACAATTGTTATTGCACACAGATTATCCACCATTCGAGATGTTGATACGATCATCGTACTTAAGAACGGTAACGTTGTTGAAAGCGGAAATCACATGGAACTAATGTCTAAAGCAGGAGAATATGCATCTCTAGTAAGCCTTCAAGTATCAGACAACAGAACAAGTTCCACCAGAAACTCCGAGCTTTCGTACGTTGAAGAACAACCTTATACTCATCAAAGGTGTCAGGAACAGTTAAGTCCAATCCTTAAAAATGAGCTGAATATGAATTATCAGAATCTCGAGGTACAAAACATTGTTGCAAATCCAGTTTGGGAGCTAGTTAAACTCAATGCACCAGAATGGCCTTGTGCTGTACTGGGGTCATTGGGCGCCATTCTTGCAGGCATGCAAGCTCCTATTTTTGCTCTTGCAATCACACATATGTTAACTGTGTTTTATTCTCGCAATGATTCTCACATAAAAAAAGAGGTCCGTAACATTTCCTTTGTATTCATTGGGTTAGCGATGGTGACTATTTTGGTATACTTGCTGCTGCACTATTTCTATAATTTAATGGGAGAACGCCTTATTGCTCGAGTTCGCCTCTCAATGTTCTCAGGTTTCACCTTCTCTTCCTATTTGGTTATAGTCCTTGTGATCAGTCTCTATCCGATGTTTAATTTCCATTCCCTTAAATTTAACAGCCATGCTATCAAATGAAATCGGGTGGTACGACAAAGACGAGAATAGTACAGGCTCACTTGCATCAAAGTTGGCAACAGATGCAACATTAGTACGCAGCGCTATAGCTGATCGTATCTCGACAGTAGTCCAGAATATGGCACTTACTGTGACAGCATTCGCCATTGCTTTTGTACTATGTTGGCGCCTAGCTGCTGTCGTGGTCGCCTCCTTTCCCCTACTTATTTGTGCTAACATAGCAGAGGTAAGTCAATACAAAAACTAAGAAACAAATAACTATGGTAACTTTTCATAGGCTAGCTTTTGACTTCTTTTTCTGTCTGCAGCAATTATTTCTTAAGGGGTTTGGTGGTGACTACGCACAAGCATACTACCGAGCAACCGAAGTGGCACGTGAAGCCCTCGCAAACATACGCACTGTTGCTGCCTTTGGTGGTGAAGAAAGGATAACAACGAAATTTGCCTCTGAACTAGACCAACCAAGAAAACGAGCTTTACTCCGTGGACACATAATGGGATTTGGCTATGGTATATCACTCTTCTTTGCATATTGTTCATATGCGACTGGACTTTGGTACGCCTCGGTTCTGATCAAAGACAAGAAATCGGAGTTTGGGGACATTATCAAAGCCTTCATGGTTCTGATCATTACTGCATTGGCGGTTGCAGAAACGCTGGCACTGGCACCAAACTTCGTTAAGGGATCACAAGTTCTTGGATCAGTGTTTGAGATTCTCAAAAGAAAAACAGCTATAGTCCCTGATGATCCCCTATCAACTTTTTTGACTGATATAAAAGGAGACATAGAATTCAAGAATGTAAGTTTTAAGTACCCTACGAGACCCGATATTACCATATTCGATGATTTGAACTTAAAAGTACCGAGAGGAAAGAGTATGGCGATTGTAGGCCAAAGTGGTTCAGGAAAGAGTACTATCATATCTCTGATACTAAGATTCTACGATCCCGAATCAGGAACAGTTTTCATCGATGGTTTGGACATCAGAAGCCTAAATCTCAAAGCACTGAGGATGAGAATAGGACTAGTGCAGCAAGAACCAATCTTGTTCTCCACGACTATCTACGACAACATCAAATATGGCAACATCAATGCATCGGAAATTGAAATACTAAACGCTGCCAAAGCAGCAAATGCGCATGGATTCATAAGCCAAATGCCTGAAGGATACCAAACTCAAGTTGGCGAAAAGGGAGTGCAGTTATCAGGTGGACAAAAGCAAAGGGTGGCAATCGCAAGGGCAATACTGAAAGATCCATCGATTCTTCTTCTGGATGAAGCGACAAGTGCTCTGGATATAGAATCAGAAACGCTAGTTCAAGATGCGATCAATAAGCTAATGGAAGGAAGAACGACGGTTTTGATAGCACATAGGCTGTCGACCGTGAAAGACGCGGACACGATCACCGTATTGCAGAATGGAAAAGCAGTGGAGAGTGGAAGGCATGATGAACTTGTTAGCAGGCCTGGAAGTATATATTTTCAGTTAGTTCACCTACAATGTGATCAAAAGGGTGCATGAATGTTATGTACGTAAATTGAAATGTCAAATTTTTTTTTCAATATTTAGAGGATTATTGGACAAGGTTTTGTATAGATCAATATGTGGTTATGCACATTTTGTCATGAAGTTGATTTGTTCAAACAGTTGTTTATTTTGTTAGTTAAAGGATTACAGAATAATGAGATTTGATTATTGACTTGCTTAAGATTGTTCTATTTTAATGTACTATGTACTATGTAAAGTTGTCAAATTATCATATTATATATCCAATTTATTCAATTTACTTGCTGTCTTTTGGCATCTCTTGTTCATGGAGCTACTCGTGCAAAAACATGCTCCGAATGAATGGAGTTCAAACTATTGTTTCTTAATTAAGAATATTAAATCATTGCACTATCATTCTGCATTCCTATTTATAAACTTCATTTCTTTAACTTTGCTTCAGAAAATTCATCTATAAGAAAAGTGTTCATTTTCAAACTCCGTAGAATTATTTTCAAGAAAACTCTACCATAAACAACCCAATAACATTCTTAAGAAGCATTAATTATTGCACTATCACTCTATTTATCAAGTTAAATACATTTAAGTTTTACAAAATATGGACATTTTAAGTTAGTCAGGATAAGAAATTCTATTCAATATCAAGTTAAAATAAACACTGCCACACCGCTAAACCACATACTAAAATTTCTTATATTTCAATAAAACTTTATATGAATAGTTTGTTTCGAAAGAGATAATATAAGAAAAATCATGGATGAAAATTTCGGTTCAGGAGTACGTTTCGGTTAGCTAAAAATTAGAAACATTTCGTAAAATTTCGAGAAATTTTCGGCATGTTTCGAAGATTTCGTAAAATTATAGTTATAACTATCACGGAAACTACATGTATATTTCGTATCGGTGAAGTAAAAAATGGAAACTTTTCGGTACTTTTCGAGGAAACGCACGAAAATTTTGATCCATGAGAAAAATAATAACCAAAACGAAAGGACCACTGAGTGGAACAGCATTATCTTTTTCCATATTTGCCATACATAAAAGAAAAGCTTAGGCTGTCTAACAATGACCCAGCAGTTAAAAGTAGGTACGAAGTTGGCAACTCAATGCACATGGCCCATTGGAATTTAACTCCAACCCATGTGCTTGCTTCATCAATGGAAGATAAATTAATTAATTAGTTCCAACAAATATTATTTCTTTCTTTTTAATACTAACAAGTAACTCCTTAATACGAAACTAAAAATGTTTGATATAATTGGCAACCTGAAATTTCAGATAACAAAGTTGGGACGAATGTAGCCCCACAAATGGCGATGCTACTACATTGAACCCGTTTATTGAAAAATAGATCAATGTACAAAAAGTTCAAGTTATATGTTATTATTTATGAGACACAAGTTTTACATGGATACAATTTTTTTTTTCAGTTTTTTATAATATTGTATAACAAATTTTTTGTTCTCGATATTCTGTTTAAATAATATTTATCTATACTACAAAAGAAAACTTACTCCCTGAAAGGAAACTCCTTTTGAATAATGAATAGTAATTTCTTCCACCTAGATCCTCTCTTTAAATTATTGTTGACTTGCCAGTTGCCAATCATACTACCAAATACCAAATACGCGACTCAATAATAACACCACTTTTGTAATTCAAAAAGATTCCCAATCAAGATTCAAGATATTGTAAAATTGAAAGTTAAAAAAAGAAAAAGCTGTCATAAAGTCTCTCCCTTTTGCCAGCCAAGTAGAACTTGTGTATTACTACTAGCCAACCCCATCACATTTTCGTATTTTCTGCTCAAAGGGTTTCATAAATTCACAGGTGAATAATTCTTCCTTTTTGTTAATTTTGTACATAACTTTGAATTGTTGTGAAATTCTTGAAGTGGGATTTGTTTCTTTTTTCTTCTTATTTGAAGTTGAAGAAGAAAGTGGCGATATTTGACAGAAAAAAGGGTATTTGAAATGAGTGCAACGAGGTTCATAAAGTGTGTGACTGTGGGTGATGGAGCTGTGGGCAAAACTTGCATGTTGATTTCTTACACCAGCAACACATTTCCCACTGTGAGTTTCTTGGACCCCAAATTCAGTAATCTTCTAATAATAGTGCTTGAGTTTGATTTTGAGGGTTGTTTTTATAATCTTTCGTGTAGTCTTAACATCTTTTTATTTTCTTTTTTGGTTATTTATACTTAATTAGGTCTGTGTGTGTAAACATTGGTCCCTTTTCCCCTTTCTTGGTTTTCTAGTTGATGTTAGGTTCCTTTTGTTGTAGTATCTCGCATAGTTGTGTTCATTTTCGCTTTTTCCTTCTATTTGTTGGTTGATTAAGGCCACCATTTGCAGAGATTCATAGACTCTATGTGATTGTGATGAGGTTTTCAGGTGGTGGTCATTCTTGATTGATGAAAGCATTAGCGATTGAGATATCTATTCTAGACTTTTGTTTGATGAAACTCCGTAAGATGTTCTCGTGATTGATGTCGTCAGAATTCGTGATTTAGTAAAGTTGGTTGGTTGCTTAAGTGATTTTTGTTACCATGTTAAGGAGTAAGATGTTAATCGTAATTCTTTCTTGCAAGACACCAATTTTGAATGCTGTTGTTTCATAATTGAAACTAAACTTCATTCGTTGCTCTGATTGTGCAACAGGACTATGTGCCCACTGTTTTTGATAACTTCAGTGCAAATGTGGTTGTGGATGGTAGCACTGTCAACCTAGGATTGTGGGATACAGCAGGTAATGCGTCGGACGCGTTTATAACCTTTTTTTCGGAATTTATGTTGTGTTAAAATCTCAAGCGTTTCTTATGTTTAGTTGTACACCCTGAACTTTGCATCAGGTCAGGAAGACTACAACAGATTAAGACCTTTGAGTTACCGTGGTGCTGACGTCTTCCTTCTTGCGTTTTCGCTTATTAGCAAGGCCAGTTACGAAAATATTGCAAAGAAGGTGAGATTCTTGCTTACCTATTGATAGTTTATCTTATCGACGGGTGTTAGATCGGTGCTCTGAGTTCTGACAGCTTTTTTCTTCCCTTTGTTTTATTCGTTTAGTGGATCCCTGAGTTGAGACACTATGCTCCCGGTGTCCCCGTAATTCTAGTCGGAACAAAGCTCGGTAAGGTTCCTCTTTTCTACAGTAACAATAAAAGGTGGTAGAATTTTGTTGTTACTTTCTTTTTGAATGAGTTCCAAGTTGTGTAGTAGTCACTTTGAATTTATGCCAGATGGGGAAGAAACTCGTGCACAGTACATGTCACTAACTCTTAGGCCTCGTCTTTCATTGTTATGATCATTTTATACTATAACTATGAAGTCCATTCACCTAATCTAGATTCCTCTCCAATGATACAACCCAAGTCTTGCATATTGGACTGTTGAAAAAAACTAGTTGAAAATATGCATGAACCCTTTCGTTTTCACTTCAAATGTCTTTAGATTATAATAACGACGGCTTTTAATTTTGGTAGATCTTAGAGATGATAAGCAATTCTTTGTCGATCATCCTGGAGCAGTGTCGATTACAACAGCTCAGGTAAGAACAAAGCTCTATACCCACCACAGCCGTTGCTTCGACTAAGAGTCCCGGAGGGCAACTGTAACCTTTCACAAATTATTTTTCAGGGAGAGGAGCTGAGGAAACTGATTGGAGCACCTGTATACATTGAATGTAGTTCAAAAACGCAACAGGTACGTCTTATCAGCACTATATCTTTATAAATCGTGAAGGCCAAAGATGAACCAAGTTCTCTCATGATATTTGACTGCAGAATGTGAAGGCAGTGTTCGATGCGGCCATAAAGATAGTACTGCAACCACCAAAGCATAAGAAGAAAAAAAAAGGGCAGAAAGGCTGTTTGATCTTGTAAATTTGACATGCCAATCGATGGAGGTCAAGACGACTATTGCTCATCTGGAGCAGCTAGTTCCTAACTAAGTAGATATTGTTGCATTGGATTGTTTCTTTGATGGTTTTCTGTACTCATAATTGTTGATTACCGATTAGTAATATCTGACTAGTTTTCCCAGTTACATTGTCTTTAAATTTGTAACTTTCTGTTTTAAATTTCTTCAGAAGTACTGCTTTAATCAATGTTTTGGTTTCAAAGTTTATTTAGAGCATGGGTCACTAAATATTAAAAAGAATTTGGAAGATTTGGTTTGGCTAAACTTTATTTAAGTAAAAACCATCGTAATGCACTAGAAAATTTTAAACATATTTAAATATATCTTAAATAGATGTGCATTTTTTTTTTTTGTATTGTTCCGTAGTAAAGTAAAAAATGACAAACCGAAAGGTCCATAGTTTGAACTTTGAAGACATTTGAACAATGGCATTATCTCAAGTAATTTGCATATACAAATGACTCTTTGCTAAGTTCTAATTGATACACACGGTTAAGCACATGAAGAATACAAATTGAACCCAAAAGGCACTAAAAAAATTCAGATCTGTATAATTATATGAATTCATCAGCAAAAACAAGTATTACGCCGTTCTCAAGTTTCTCGATGCCCAGAGGCAAGTGTGCCAAAATTTAGGGCAAGAACAGAATCTAATTAGTGCTACATTTCTATTTACATTGACTTCGCCTGAATCTCAATACGGCTAAAACTCAATAGGGAACCGTGAACGGCAAAGCATATATGTCAACCCCATCCAAGTATTGTGCACGAGGCCATAAGCCCGAGCTGCTCGAGCAGGACACTCCGTCATTCACACCCACTGTTGTCTGTCTTTTGTCGGCGGATATGTTTGAGTTTTTGCTATTGAGGAGCCAATCAAGATCTGAATCATTGCAGGCATCGTCCATTTGTGGAGGGACCCAGTTCACAATGAGATCCTTGAACAGCAACTCTTCTTTCTGCATAGGAGTCAGAACTGCTTTGGGCAAGGACACCATTCTACTCTTGACGGGAGCAGATGCCTCAACAGGCCGAGAAGTATAACACACCTGCTGCTCCTTATGAGTTTTAAGAGCAAAGTTTTGAGGAACACTGCTGCTTCCCAATAACGTAATGGGGACATTTTCTTGCCTATCTTCGGCAACAATACTGTCTTTTTTAATTTCAGTATCAAACCCTGTTCTTCCAGAGGTAGAGCAGGTTCCATTGTCAATAGCTGGAGCAGATTTAGAGTTAGTCTGCTTCTTGGAGGAAAGTCGTATCCTGATGATTTTACCTGTTTAACATATGTAGCACAGTTAGGACATAATGAACAGTTACAAAAGACGAAATTTTCCACATGAAATAGTTAAGCTCCTCACCATGAGGACGGCCACCATCTGAGGGTGAGGATTGCCTCTTCCTCTTGTTGCTGTTTTCTGTGCTGTCAGAGGACGATGTAGGAACACGTAAACAGACAGGATGCTCATTCTCCTCGGTAACACTGCTTCTTTCTAGTTGCTCAGTTTCTGTTTCTCTTCCCTTCAAAAGGGATCCAGCTTTTGCATCTGAGCTGATTTTTTTGTTATGGCTTTTCACAAGGTCAGACTTATCTAACTTGAGGTTCGCCTTGTCTTTCTTCTCTTTACGTTTCTCCTTCTTCTCTTTCTTCCTCAACTTCTTCTCCTTTTTCTCCTTCCTCTTTTGTTCCTTGGCTATCTCCTTTTCCTTTTGGAGCTTTAGAGCACCAAAAGTAACAATTTAGAATTGAGGCCAGGAATGTGCAAATGTATCATGGCCAAGGATATGAACATGGACCCATCATGACTCATTTCACATTACATCAGTACAAAACAAAGCCGGCACCAGATGATCGGCCTCAAGTTGCACTACATAGCGATATATCTACAATAAATACAAATACTTCTACAGTACTCCCAAAGCAAACAACCCTCAAAGAGCACACAGACTTTTCTTATTTTCTAACAAGATATTACATCTTTGTCAAATGATCATTATATTATCACCCTTTTCAAAAATTCATTTAAAACAAATATACACTTTAAAAAGAAAAACTTAAGACAAGTTCAGCTGAACTAAAAATTGGCAACACAATATCCAAACAGTTTGATTAAAAAAATACCACAAAATGCACTGCTCAGTTAGCATAAACAAATAGCAATCAAATTATGTCTTAGACAAACAGACACACATGCCAATAAGTAAACGCGTCTCCCACAGGACTAGACAGATAAATTAACCCAATAACGTGGATAAATATAATCTTAACATAAGATTACATCCCCTCTAGTAACATACCCAAGTTTCACAATGTCGCCTTCACCGTAGACTTGTTAGATGACATAGTTCACTAGTTAGCTGACCTTACTAAGGCTCAAGGAAACCACATAAACACAGTCAACAGGAAACATCAGAATACTTGGATTTTCGCAATGCAACTTAGAATATGGGATCCTGGAACCTCAGCAAGGCAGCTGTTACTAGGCTCTATGCACCAAGCCATGTTTCAGTTCTTTGGGTTATTCCTCTATTATCCCAAATCTCAAAAACCCTCGAATTCATCCGCTCCAATGTCTAATTCCACCGAAGGAAACCAACTAGGGATAAATAGTCGATATATGTGTTCGCTTTGTTCAACTGGAACTAGCTACACCTTCCAACATCCGCCAGATCTAGGTTTCGGGACAACGCAATTCAACTATCGTACACCCAACTCAGCCCACATCAACACAGAACACATCACATGCAATTCACTAGTCACGGCACACGCAAAACAATTTAACCCACCCCCAAATCTAAAACCCACAACACATTGCATATAATAATTTTTAAAAAATTAACCATATTTTAACAAAAAAAAAATCATGATTTTAAAACCGGTGTAATTCATTCATTTAAAAAATTCATGGTTGGGGGAGCCACACACACACACACAGACGCATCACAAACCCTAAATCGAATGAGGGAGTCATGGTGTGATGCATAAATCAATCAAGGTGTTTTATTTCTGTATAAACAAACCAACCTTAATCGATTCGATCAAGGCCTCACTCTTAGCCTGGTTTAGTGTATACCCAGGTGGTGGGTACGGATAACACCGAGACATATCTGATCGGAGGATGAGGAACAAGAGAAGAGAGATTTTGCACCGATAATACAAACACTAAAAAACACGATGAATGAATCAATAACGGGTCGAATTAACGAGATCTTGCGAATTCAATCGAAGAGAGACACCAATTTGGGGTTTCAATCTTGCCTAGGGTTAGGGTTTCAGAGTCGCGGAGAGAGAAATAAAAAATCGCGGCTCTTTGAACGTGAAGCGAAATAATGAAATATTGTAGGGCAAAGGGGGTATTTATAGTGGGAGTGGGGTACCGAGTGTAACGCGGTTTTGATTTTGCAGTTTGGTCCTTTTATGTTTTGGTAATTATGGTTTAGTCCTTTTTATATAAGGCGGTGAGCGGCAGTGGAATTGGGAATTTGGGGGAATTCCGTGTCCAAGTAGTACTTTATATTTTGAAATAAGGAAATAAATATACCTTCCTCTTTTAATATTGGGTATTATTTTCAGAATATATATATATACATACATATATTGTTTCCTTTCATGTTATATAGTAATTAAATTTTTCAATATAGTTCACTTTGCCAGCTAATATATATATATTTGTAATTTAGGAATTAATTGTAGCTTCCTATTTTATAATATTTTGTATTTCACAAAATTTTGCAATGATCAAATATTCTGAATATCGAGATATGAATTTATGGTAATTAACTTTTCCAGTATTTTTTTTAATCTACAATACTTATTTTTCTTTGTTGTGCTTTTTCCATCTCTTTTTTTTGGGTGAATAAAGGGATACAAAGGTCCTTAGACCATGTCCGACTTCAATAAATCAAACACATGGGGTGGGGGGATTATCCCAAAAGATATCTCGCTCCCTATTGCCTTGTCTTGTTTTTGCTAGCTCGTCCGCTACGCGGTTTGCTGCGCGGGGTATCCAACGTACTTTGCATGTCCATGGGAGTCTGATCAAGTCAATGCACTCCTTCACAAGCTCTTTTACATCTTCTGGTGAAGGTGTCTCACCAATAATCATTCTATATGCTTCCAAAGAGTCCGTCTCGACTTCTAGTCTCGGAATTCTTCGCTCCCAAGCCAACTGTAGTCTCGTTTTTAAAGCTATAATTTTTGTCTCGTCGACCGACGTGGCTGCAATTTTCTTTCGGAATCCCCAAATCCACTCGCCTCGGTGCGATCTGAGCACGCCAGCCGATGCACTTGTGTAGGACTCCGGATGTAGGCTACCATCAACGTTAAGCTTCGCCCAATCTTCCCTCGGTTTGGTCCATTTTTTAGCTTGAATGGACCTCTTTTTTTCTGTTGCGCCTCTTGGATATCCATGCTAAGAGTTTTGATTTTGCTTAGGCTGATTGTTGTGCTTTCCGTAACATTGCGGAATATTTTTTCATTCCTTGCCTTCCACATTATCCAAACCGCAGCAGTAAATATCGCGGACCAGCCAACATTTGGAATTCGTGAGCTCTTCCTAGACTTGTGCAAAGCGTTCTCCCTAAGCCAAGTAGCATCCGGGCTGTTGTTGAATTTTTCCAAATCCTCTCCAGTGAGTAGTTCTTTCCAAATCCTTCTTGCATTGGCACAATGTCTAAGCATGTGCTGAACTGTTTCTTCCGTGCAGTTGCACATAGGGCAATTGAAGTCTTGAGAGATCTGTCGCACATGAAGAAGACTGTTTGTGGCGAGTTTATTTTGCCCCGCGAGCCATAGGAAATATTGAATTTTGCTGCTCGTCTCCACTTTCCACGCCCAGCCACAGTTTTGGAAATTTACGTCCACATCCATAAATGTATGCCTTATAGGCCGATTGGCACGTAAATAATCCGCTTGACATCTCAGTCCACTTTACCACGTCTTGTTCTTCCGTGAACACCACATTACGACTTCTCAGGAATTCCCTCACATCCTGCGGTACGGTTGTTTTAAAAACGCTCCAGTTCCATCCCCCATCCTCACCTATTACATCTCTAAGTCGAATGTGGAGGTCATTAGGATGTATGCGCATATGTGGAGGTCATTAGGATGTATGTTGCCTCAAATGGTCTTTATAAATGTTAATAAGTTACTTATTTCTTGAAAATGATTTTGTGATTTATATTGTTATGTATCTTATTATTTTTATTTTATGGGACTATGTCTAATATTTATGTTTTGTTTTTGTACCATCTATTTTCTCTTCAAAATATTAAAGCATCACAAAATATCCTTCATTATCTCTTGCAATCATGTAATTGGGGGTGTGTTATATAAAAAGTATTCTAACAAAAATGAAAACATAAAGACTATATAAATTTGCAGGCAAACATGGAGATCCTTATTATTGCTATAATCATCATTTTTGATCCACACATAAAATGGTTCTTCATTGAGTTTCACAAACTATATCTGAAAAAGTAAAGATGTATTCATGGCGTTATACCTATTATAAAACACGGTTTAAGATGGAGGGTTGGAAATGGTATGAGGATCTCTATTTGGGATGACAGATGGATACCTTCAGCACTTTCATTTCAGATTATTACCTCAAGGATCGAAAGTTTGAGTGATGCTAAGGTGTCGATGCTGATTGATGAGGACACGGGGGCTTAGAATTACGCATTAATCAGAGAAACTTTTTGGGACACAGATGTTAGCGCTATTCTTTCGATTCATTTAGGCTGTCTGAAAAATATTGATGAGACGGTTTGGTCCTTTTGTGTGTTTGTAATTTCGGTTTGGTTTTTTAAAATAAACTCGTGAGTGGCAAAAGTGGAGCCAAAGTGAAATTGGGATCTGAGAATTTTAGTGTCCAATTAGAATTGTATATTGTACTTAATAACATAAATTATGAAATAAAGGTATCTTCCCATTTTAATATTGGCTATTTCACAATTTTACAATGATTAATATTATGGATATCAAAATATAAATTTGTATTCCTCTAACATTATTATTTTATTTTAGTTTTGATAAGGCAAATAATTGAATAAAAATGAGCAAAAAGGGATGATGAACCCTTACAAAAGAACAACCAAACACAAGTAATTACCAACATCAAGCATTCAACTAGGGGGATGTGAAGGGGAATTCGGGATCCCGTCCCGTCTCTAACGGGAATTTGGGAAATTCTCAGACATGATCTTTTTCGAAAATAAGTTTTTCGGATTCCCGAGATAAGGAATCACTTCTTGTTCCCTCAGCTATTGGGATTCCCGTGGAATTCTAGAATGTCGCAATGTGGAGGGGCCTAGTTGCGTTGCAAACTTTGAAGAAGGGGCATTTTAAAAATAAAATGAGGGGGGCACTTTTTCATAAAAAGAATTCTACTAATTTCGCCCTCATTTATTTGTACTCTCACGGTCATCCCTCATCCTCATTTCTCACTCTCTACTCTTCTCTCTCGCGGCTTGCGACTAATAATTAAATTAAAAGGAACATGCTTTAATTTTATCCATTAAAAGAAAGCTTGAAATTATTGTAAACAAACAAAATAGTGAAATTGCTCCACAAACCATATAGATATATATAGTTTTTTTTGTAAAATAGACACATATAGTTAAAAAGGAACGAACTTGGATTTTACCCAATCACTAAAACCCTAAAGTCATAATGCAATTCAAAATTAATCTTCAAAAATCAAAATATCTACTAACCTTTGAACTAGAGCCCTCTTGATCATAACTCAAAATATGCACTCGAAAAATGCTTGAAGCTTCAAAATGACTTCTGAAAATATACGGGTACGTGATCGGGTACCTAGTACATCGAGATCCCAAAGCTCAAGGACGGGATCGGGAAGCCATTATGGCTTCCCGGCGATTCAAGTGGCCGAATCACGTATCTCGTCATGAATCCCACCCCTTTACTCAACACTTGACTTCTACATTAAGCACTCAGCAAGGTTTCATGAGAAATCTAAAAAAGAAAATGAGAATGAGTTATTAGAAGCTTTAAGCCACATCTATGCCGTTATTTTGATGAGATCAATTACTTTAGAAGAATCGTGTGGAATACCTTCTTTTAATTTCTTATTTCTTTCCATCCAAATCGTTCACACCACAACAAATTATAAGTCATCGCATGCCTCTTATTAACAGTTCCTCAATTTGCATCATTTAAACTTGTGGTGTATTATGCAAGATTGTTTGAATCACAGCCATCTAAGAACATGAATCCAAACTATATGGAAAAATCTGCATTCACCAACAATATAATAATTAATTTTTCCAATATTTTTCATTATTGTTTGCTAAAACTATTAGTGTACGTTGTTTGTTTGTTTGTTTTGTTGTTCTTTGTTGAGCTTCTTTCATCTCTATTTTGCCTTATATGTTCTCTATAAATGTCAATAAGTTACTTATTTTTGGAAAATAATTTTGTGATCTACATTGTTATGTATCTTGTTATTTTTATTTTATGGGCCTATGTCAACATGCTTATGTTTTGTTTTAGAATGTCTTATGCTTGTACCATTTATTCCCTCTTCAAAATATTAATACGTCATGAAATATCATTCATTATCTCTAATATTTTTGCGGCTATTGTAATTGGTGGTCTTATATTAAAGTATTTCAAAAACATGTAAACTAAATGCTTTATAAATTTCCAGGCAAATATCAAGATCCTTATTATTGCTACAATCATTATTTTTTTATCACCATTCACCACATATAAAACAATACTTCAAAAAGTTTCACAGACTGAGTTGTTTTTCATGAACTAACTTTTTCTAGAACTTAGAATTTCAAAACACTCACAATCAGTTTTAATACAAGTTGTAGTTATCTATCCAACTTATTATTAAACTTCGTCCATTTGTCTTGTGGATCGTCGTCATTGGAAGCTCTCAATTTGTGTTTGACGTTCTTCAAAAAAGAATATTTGATGCATGTGAGGTGAACAATAGATGGCAATATGTGACTTGTCTTGAATATCGGGACAAGGGTAATTATAGAACTCTGAATGCAAAACCACATCCCGGATTTTCCAGGGATGTCGAATCTAGGGGCATGTAATACTCGACATATTCTTGGGCACGTCGACATGTCCATAAAGTCCTTATTCTTTATTATCCATTGGGATGGTTCATGTCGAAGTGGGTCGTTATATTAGCCCATATCATGCAGCCTCACAATTTGAAAATCGTTGTCGGCATAATCGATTTTTAAATTAGTTTAACTTCTTGTGAATTTATTTTCAAAATCGTAAGGGAGCATGAAATGGACCGAGGATTTTTCGTGTGTTGATTGAGTTTCAGCTCTCCCAAACTAGCAGTCCAGATATTGTGATTGTAGTGGGTTATAATTTTTCAATTTTTATTTTCTATTTTTTCATAATATTATATATGTGTGTGTGTGTGTCGAGCATTTTTGCTTGACGTGATATTTGTCAACAACATGTCGAGTATTATTACTCAACATAGAAATTCGATGTGCCTGCATTTAAGAATTAGGTAAGATGGAAGAGTAGTCAAATGAATTGTCGATGTACCAAGATCTAAGTAGTTTTAGTAGTTTTTAAGATGTTATGACTACTCTTTAATCTTACATAATTCATATGAACTTGCAATTGACTTTGAGTATTCTATTTCTGTGTTATGACAACTCTTTACTTGTAATTTCTTGACTTGTTAGTAGTACGGAAGGCTAGTTAAGGTTAAACAAGATAAATCTCTAAATTTAGACTTGATATTATGGCTAAACAAACTTTCCTCGTGAAATATTTTGTCAAAGTACTATACATTTTTCTAATAAGGCTAACCCTTTAGTGCTTTATGGGCCATGTGCAGATTGCAACTCTTTAAATGATGTATGACAAGTTGTATACAGAGTATATGATAGAGGGTTTGACATTTGTTACTATTAAAATAATATGTCCATATTTATATCATACATTTCGTATTACAATCTCCATTGAACACTACAATATTTTATATTTTAAAAGCAAACAATGTTGGTCTACTAAGATCTTATGTGTCACAAAATCCCTAAATCAATGACCCTGACCACGCCTCATAACAACATGTTCAAAAAATCACACTCAACAAAAGAGAGTTGATGCAGAATTGTATCCCATTACAACGTTATATCCTCTTTTACTATTTGTGTTGTTCTCATTTCCATGTTTGAAAATGTATTACAAAAATATCTTCTAACATAACTAATAAGCTAATATACTCCACTCCACTTAAAAATCTAGCACCACTTACAAATTTATCACCCTACCAAAGTTAGGGTGTGTACCACGCATCCGCAACATGCGGTAATCTCGCATAGTCCACCCTGCATTAAATAATAAAAAATGAGAAATACATATTATAAAGACTTACTCGCATTTGGTAACAGAGTTCATAGCCTCTGAAACTTGAAGGAAGTCGACAATTCCACGATGGCCAAGGTCTCTCATATCATTGTGCTCATTAATTAAAAGGATCATCACTATAAATAGTGAGAATTGTGTTAACTGATATGCCATGCTCGCAAGAAACAAATTGTTCAGTGTTTTAAGTTTGAAATCAACATTAATTATCCTGCTCTCAATCTCATCAGCAAAAAAAAAGAGGATCAAATCGAGGCATTCAAGGAAATCAAGGCATCGGGGATGTCGCGAACTTTGGTGAGGGTGGATGTAACGACTCGCGACTCAGACGCACATACAAGTGCAAGCGCTCCGTGCTGGAGCCCATAAACTCAACCGAGTTCCCCCCGCACGCAGACAAGGGTTCGACTTTTAGTTGGACAAAAAGTTTGTAGGCTTCATTGTAAATATTTGGAACCTTGTAAATTTTCTCAAATATTCTACAATGTTCTAGGCTCTAGATTATATACACTTGTAGAATAGCCAGAGTATTTGAACTTGAATTATATACACTTGAATATTTGAACTTACAATAGAAGTGTTTGAAGGATAAGTGAAGCATACAAAAATAATAAAACACTAATTTTAAGTTCAATGACTACAATGCAATTCTTTCTAAATATTTGAGGTCAAAATGGTATTTTGACAAGTAGGACTCAAATATGAATTTATGTTTCTTATTCTGAATCTTCGGGGAGTTACAAGTAAGAAAATTGAGATGAAAAACATATTGACAATACTTAATCTTATCAAAGATAGAACATTTGTTGGATCAAAACGAAGAAAAATTTGTTTGGGTATACATTTCCTAATTCATCTATAACTCACTCACAAAATATTTATTATTGACATTTGTAAACTTTCAAGTAAAGTTAAAACCAACTTTTAACTTAATATAAGCAGTTTTGGATACTTCTAAAGCTTATATGTTTAGAAACTCTAAATTTCTTTTAGCTTAAACCCTTCACAATTTTGAAGTTACTATGGGTCTACATTTGATTTTATGCATATGTAGTCGCCTCCCATCATTTAACTTTTACGTGCTTATTTATGGTTCTCTATTTGGTTTCTGTCAACCATTGAGATGTATTTGTCCAAGATTACCTATTTTCTCCTTCCGTATTTACTAGTTTTGCTGATTTGATTTCTTGTGTTATGGCATTTGAAGAGTTCTCGGACGTGCTCAAATGTATTAAAATGGCTAGGCGAAGACCCCCATTTCCCACTTATTCTTTCGCGATGACCTTACTTTTTATGTAAGGCGGAGGCTAGAGAAGTTTACAAGCACCACTACAAAAACTCTTTTCAAAAGTAATAGTTCACAAAATAGTTAATTAGTTCTAAGTTTGATATGTATGAAAATCACATAAAAACTGACTAGCGAAGAGATTCTACCCGAAAAATAGTACACAATGTAAATTAAGTTTTAAACCAATCTTAAGTAAGTGGTAGTCAACGTGTGAGAAGAAAACACAATGTTTGTAATTTTTTGTTTTTTTTGTTAGAGAGTTTGCAAGAACACATCAGAATTGCTTTCATCCTTAAATTCCCATTTTCAATAAATGAAAAAATACGTTATAAGACAATTTTCTGCTTTTTTCCGTTGAGCTCCCTCTAGAACTTCCTCTAGTGTCTCTTTTACACCGCCGTCATCATTTCATTTTCTCTTTCATCTATCACCATCTCCGCCATGGATAACAACACTCAAACACAGATAACAAATCTCTTAAACAACATCACTCTAAACTGCCCATCTGATAATAAGGGTAGACCAATCCCACAAACTGGATATACCCTTTTAGTAAACATCTTCTCAAAAAAGCCTCAACCCCTAAACATTTTCAAAAGTACTATCTCAAATGCTTGGAAAACCCAACAAAAGATCTACTTCAACCACCTAAACCACAATCTCCTCTCTTGTGTTTTTGAACTCGAAGAAGACCTCGAGGAAGTCTTGAATCTCTCCTGGACCTTCAAAGAACAGCAAATCGTCTTGAATCGATGGCCTCCCAATAAAGCCTTTTTTCAAATAGACACATCATGCGCTATTTCTGGTGCGAAATTCTTCATCTCCCTATAATATACATGAACAAATAAAATGCCACTCTTATAAGGAATGAACTGGGAGTTTTCTTGGATATGGAGGAATGTGATTTCGTTGGACTCTGGAAAGGAGTTTTCAAAACCAAGGTGGATATCTCCATCACCAAACCACTCTCTGACGGAGTCACTTTCACCACAAAAGAAGAAGAAACATTCATAGTTGAGGTCCAATTCGACATAATCAGAGATTATTGCTATGCTTGTGGTCACTTTGGCCACAAAATCACTCAATGCAAGGAAACAACGGGGGCGCATCCACATATCTCCGGCGAACATGTCCCTGGTTAAGATCTGATAACAAATTCATCCAAAACCCTTTTTTTGCAATTGGGCCGCCGAGTCCAAACCTTAATCTAAGCCCAATTAAACCTCCCACCCTCCCAATACACCTGATCCAAAGACCACTGAAAATACTATGGCCCACATTACCCCCTAAAAGCCCACCAGAAAGTTACCCCCCCCCCCCTTTTACAAAATAACAACCCAACCCCCCATACAATTCCCTTAATACCAACTAACCCAAATCCCACACCACCCCTACCAATTACAAACACCACTGTTAATCCTCCTCTCGTCACTAAATCTCTGCCCTCACCAGTTTCCCAAAACTCCATCAGCACCCCTTCCTCCATTACTAAAGCTAGGTCAATAACCAAACGTTATAGATCCTTAAACCTCTCCTCAGAAAAAACCCACCAAAAAACTCAGAGCTCTCTTTACTTGGAAAAAGCCGGCTTGCTGCCCCTCCTATAATCTCACTCTGAACATTGACATGTAGCTACTTGAGAAAGAAATCAACAGTGGAGACCCCTCGATTTCAGAGGGGTCGAATGTTTAATTACCATGAGAATCATTACTTGGAATTGACAAGGGCTTGGTAAGCCTAGGGCAATCCAAGCGTTGGGTTTGTTGCTGCACAACAATCGCCCTGATATTTTGTTTATTTTGAAATTAAGACTGGAAATCTCTAACCTCTCTTTCGCTATTTGATCTCACTTTAAGTTTTCTTGTTAAACCCACTAATATTGCCGGTGGTATTTGTCTTTCTTGGAAAAACAATCTCAACATAACCATTACTCACCAAAACCCTTTTCTTATCAGCTGTCAAATCACCTCCCCTCACCAACAAAATTGGCATTAAAGGTGATCTATTACCCCCGTACCACAATGCTAAATCAAAGGTTTGGTCCCTTTTGAAAAATATTTCTGATTCAATGAATGAAGCATGGGATATTATTGGCGATTTCAATGATATTTGTTATCAAAATGAAAAGTTGGGGGGTAGAGCCTTTGCCTCTTCCTCCTATCATACTCTTCATATTGATCTCATATCACTCTCTCTTTTTGATATTGGTTTCTTAGGAGATGATTATACATGGAACAATGGGTGTGATGATATGCAAAACATCCAGGAGCGGCTTGATAGATGTGTTACAAATGCGGAATGGTGTACTCAATCCCAGCAAGCGCACCTCACCCATCTCACCGCCATCACCTTCGACCATCGTCCAATTGTTCTCGAAACTCTCTGTTGCGGATTAAAGGGCTCTAAGCCCTTCAGGTTCGAAAAGATGCGACTTTCTGATTCTGCATTGTCAAATGTTATTCTAAATTCCTGGAATGTTTATGTGACTGGTCACCTATGGTCAAACTTATTTCTAAATGCAAAAATGTTAAAGTTGTTTTAAAGAAATGGAATAAACTTCATTTTGGTAATATCCACTCCGTTATACACTCTATTTCTAAAGAGATTACTCATGTTCAATGAGGGGCACAAACTGCAAATAACATTTCCAAAAATTAGTCCCTCCAAAAAGATCTTGATTTATGCCTTAGTAGACTAAATTGTTTTTGACGCCAATGTTCACGGGATCAATGGCTTCAAGAGGGGATGCTAATACCAAATATTTTCACCTTAAAGCTACCTTACATAAACGGCATAATTAGATCAATTGCATCACCAATTCAAATGGTGAAAATCTTTATGATTGGGAGAATATTGGTCACTCATTTTGTGATTATTTTAAAAAACTTTTTAAAAGTGATCAATATGAAGAACAATTATATTTTTCTCAAAATCTTGAAAATTTATTTCCCCCTGTTATCAAAGAGAAGGAAAACTTTTTGTTGTGTGCTATACCCACCCCAATGGATATCAAAGTTCCTCTCTTTTCTCTCGGATTTGACAAAAGTTCGGGACCAGAAGGACTTCCTGCCATCTTTTTAATATTTTTCTTTTGGAGCATTACCAAGTACTCGGTTATTGCTGCTGTCAATTTTTTTTCTTTTTCGCACGGGTTCTATGCCCCAATCTCTAAATCACACTCTTATTACTCTTATCCCAAAAAAAAGATAATGTTATTTTTGTCGAATATTTCAGACCTATAAGTTTATGCAATATCACTTACAAAATCTTTTCAAAAATTATCTCAAATAGGCTAAAAATCTATCTTGACTGCATCATCTCCCCCACTCAATTTGCTTTTGTCAAGGGGTGGAATATAAATGAAAATACAATTATCACATGAAATTATGCATTTCATTCATAAAAGGGGAGGAAAAAATGGACTCTTTGCTTTCAAATTTGATCTTTGTAAATCCTTTGATAAAGTTGAATGAGAATTTCTTTGTTGCATTCTCTCTAACTTAGTCTTTTGCAAAATTTTTGTCAATCTCATTTTTCAATGAATTTCCGCTACTTCTTTCTCCATGATTATTAATGGTGCTATCTTTGGGGTTTTCACTCCTACTAGAGGTATAAGGCAAGGGGATCCCCTCTCCCATTCCCTTTTCGTCATTTATATAGAATCTCTAACCCGCCTTATTATCAAACAAGAATATTTGGGAAATTCCAAAGCTATTAAAGTTGCTAGAACTGCCCCCTATTTCCCATTTACTCTTTGCGGATGATTGAGTGATTTTTGGTCATACTATTGTTGCAAATGCTAATATCATTAAGAATGTGCTTGATACCTTTTGTGTTTGGTCTAAGTCAATCTATGAATTCTTCCAAATCTTCCATTCATTTTAGCAAAAATTGCACTGACCATTACAAGAACATTCTTCTAAACATTTTTGATGTTAGTGAATGTAGCCACAATATCACTCATTTGGGCCTCCCTTTTTGCCGTGTAAAATCTCGAAAAGAAGCTTTCATCTCTCTTAGTCAAAATCTCTCTAAACACATGTCAAATTGGAATAGTATTAATCTCTCTCAAGCAGGAAAAACTATTCTTATCAAAGCGGTTGGTCAAACCACCCAGGTTTACCCTATATAAAAAAAAATCATTTTCCTTATTGCTTGGTCTGATATTTGTATGCCTAAATCAAAGGTGATCTTGGTTTCCGAAAAACTTATGATTTTAACCGTGCAACTTATTGCAAATATTGCTTGAAAAGTGGCCACAAATCACAATGCTCATTGGGTTAAAGTGCTTAAAGCTCGCTATCTCCGAACATAAAACCTTTTTGAAGCCACATATAGGCCAAATAAAGCATATTTGATTTGGCAAGATATTTTACACACTAGAGACCTTATCTCAAAAGGTTTTTGTGTCCCTATTCACTTAAATTCTAATACTTTCACTTGGGACCAGCCTTGGATTCCAAACATCAAAGACTTCATTCTAATCATCTTATCCCCTCAAATCCAAATCGTTTTTCAAACTTTTTAGTTAAAAGTCTTATCTGCCAGGATACAAACAAATGGGATATGAATAAATTCTTTCCATCTTTGATCCCATCCCTGCTAATGAAATTCTGAAAATTCGGATTCATCCAGCGATTTCTGAAAATTAGAACATTATACCTCTCTGGATACCCTCTAAGACATGGATTTTTTTCCCCCACGAAGAGTGCTTTCCTAGTTGACACCTCTCACCATCACACCCCGACCAACAACAATGACTCCAGTCTTTTTAAAAAATCTGGAGCGCCTGCATTCATGGCAGACACAAACTCCTCTTGTGGAAGATTATGCGCAACATTCTCCCTACTCGATCCATGCCAAGCATGATTTTCAAAATTCAAGACAAGTCTTGTCTTTTTTGCAATCAGCAAGAAGAAACAATTGAACATATCTTCCTACATTGCCCTTTTGCCATTTAGGCATGGTTACTCTCGGCTTGGCACTTAAATCTTCTTCCCTTCCAAAATTGAAGAATTAAGGATTGCCTCTCACTCATTTTATACAACGCATGGAGTTTCTTTAACTCTTCTCTTATTTGCGAAGAATTCTTAGTCTCTTTTGCATGTACTTGTGATCTTATTTGGGCCAATAGAAACAAAATCATTCACAATCTCACCTCTCTAAATCCACAAGAAATCTCAATATTGGCTGATTGAAAAAGAAAGGAGCATTGGACCATACAGAAAAGTGAAAAAATTCGAGCCACCGCTACTTCTTCCAACCAATGGATTAAGCCTCCTCATGGCTGGACCAAAACAAACTCAGATGCCACTTATAAAGATGGAAAATCTACTTCAACTTTTCTCATTCGTGATCACAAAGGAAGCATCATTTTTGCCTTAGCCGCCTTTCACTTATGCATGGACCCGATCACTGCCAAAGAAACCAATATCTAAACTCTGCTAATATTACTAAAGGTATTCTGAAATCTAACTGTCTGAAACTCATCAGGTGCATTCATGACGCCCGTGAAGGAATACGATGGAATATCCTGCCGATTGTGACTGCCATCTCAAAGATTTGGCACACTCGTCCCCTATGGAAATTTATTTATGCTAATCAAAATTGTAGTCAAGCTACCCATAATCTTGCTCATTAGGTCTCTACAAACGCTTGTTATTCAAACTTTTCGATTCATAACCTCTCATAATCGTGCCTTTGTGATGGAGGTTCTTTTGTAACGAGCTACATTGACTCATTTTAGTAGTAATATAAATATTTTTTCCGTTAAAAAAAAACGTTATAAGTTAAAATCATAAAATGTAAAGAAGGATAACACTAGAAGAAGGTACTCAACTCAAGGCATTAAATAGATTATAATATACAAAAGAAAAGAAAGAAAAGAAATTAAAAGGCAAAATCTTAATGAGCGTGGACAAATTCTAAACCCTCGCTTAAACCACAATACAATATCCAATATATATATATAAAGTATAAATTAAACAACGACTGCGAACTCAATACCATTTCAACACCGTTAGATCTCGAATCAATGGCGATGAGAAGATTCTCCGGTCTCTCCACCGCCGTCTACCGCGCCACCGTCGCCGGGAACCCCCTCCACCACCGCCTAGTTCAGGCGTCTCTCATCACCACCAACAGCAACAACTCTTCCGCCAGATCTTATTGGTTCTCTCAAAACAGGATCGCCGCCGATGAATCCTCGCGCGCTGCCTCGCGCGCCGTTGCCGGAACGATGCTATTCTCTGTTGCAGCCACTACGTTCGTGGAAGAAGTTCACGCTAAAGAGCCTGTGAGCTCGAAGTTCCGCCCTAACGACGTTGTGCTGTATCAGTACGAAGCGTGCCCCTTCTGTAACAAGGTTAAAGGTGATTGAATAATAATAATTCTCTGCTCTGATTTTGTAGTTCGGTTTGTGTGTTCTTGTGTTGCTGGTTTTTGTTGATTCTCGTTAGCGGTATGAGGGCTGAGATTATAGGCGAAAGATGACTTGTTTAGTGTATGCTTAGGTGAAATGAATCTTAAGCTGATTCCGTGTCACAATGTTTAGTTCCAGCGTCTGAAGAATTCAAATGCAATGCGACCAGCATGGTGATTTATTCCTCGGCCTTAGGCATGAATACGCAGAATTATCTATAGAAGAGAACGCGATTACAATCTTTGTAGTAGATGAATGAAATCAGGAGCTAATTGTTGTTTCTTTCAAATAAGTTTTAAGAAACTTGTAAACTAAGCATGCATTGATATGACATGAGTTTGTTTTTATGTGGTAAAAGCTTCGACTCAGTCCTGTTACCTCTTGCTTTGGATAATAGCGTTAAGGCAGCAAACATTATATCAAAGATTTGAAGGCAAAATGGCTCTTAAGTTCCAGACATACACGTCCAAGTCTAAATCAACACTTAGGAAAACTGACTTTAATGTTTCTTGGTGCTGCAAAACAACAAAGTCTGTATGTAATCCAAACTGGTAATGTTAGCCTATTAGGATTAAAAATAAGATTTATTCGAGCATATAAATCCTTGTACATGACTTATTTCTGTTGAGCCAAGTGTCGTCGTTTAAGTTCTTGAGCAATCATGTCTTGCTATGTCAAATATTTGTCGCGTCGGCTTCATTTTTTGCATTTTTCATTTGGAAATAAGCTTTAATTATCACACTGGTACATCTGCTGGTCTTCGTGTCACCTGGTCAGCCTATAGTATATGATTTTCTTCCTCAACCTCTTCCATTAGAGATAAACCAATTTCAAGGCAAAAATCTTTGTTTCTCACTTGATCATTAGTACTTGTAATCACACCATTGAGTCATGCAGATATCATTCACGACCATCTTCAAGTATCATGTCTTATAAGAGCTTCACATGGATCATAATCTAGTACTTTCAGTCTAGAACAAATAACAATATTGATAAAGTGCTGTGTTATTGTCAGTTATTTCATTTTTCTCAGCAATAGCTGATGTATATATTAGATTATTAATTCATTGTGATCCTTGTCCATTGAGTGTTACAAACAGGGTTTACAATCTATTGCTGTATTTTGGACCTACTTAATTTGAAACCCGAGCCCAAGTTTTGTTCTGTAGCAGTAAGTTGTTAATTTTGTCTTGGATAACTAAAAGCTCATCCATCGCTACAGCCAATAATAATGGGCTGAATGCAAACTAATAGCAAGCTGAAAGGCGCATAGTCAAACCACCATTATTTCGCAAAGACCACAATACAAATTCATATTACTTCATCAAAAGTATTCTAGAATTGTCAGAACTGAGGTCATATTATCGAACTGGCACAAAACCAAAATTGAAGCTGATTAATCGTTAGCCATGGGTCACGTTCAGTCAACCCTTTCCAGAATCAATTCGTAATTCCCAATAACTCTCTCTTTTGATCTTAGGACATCAGCCTCTGCACAGCCATGATACGCTCTGACTTGATAGGGCACTACCTTTCCACTACCTTTTGCTACATTTTGAATACCATTAGCCATCACACCATTTTCTGTTGTTTCACAGAAGAGTATAATCTTTAGTGTTAGAACATAATTTGTTTTAGTGATTGAATATTGAGGAACCTGATTAGTTGAGAAGTATAGTAACAATGTGGTACTCGTGTTCCTAAGTATTTATGCTGTATTGCATGTCATCATCTGGCTATTTTGCTGGCTTCCTTGTTTTTATGCGTTCTCTTTCTTTGTAGCATTCCTGGATTACTATGATATTCCATACAAGATTGTGGAGGTTAATCCCATCAACAAAAAGGAAATCAAGTGGTCTGATTACAAGAAAGTTCCTATATTGATGGTTGACGGGGAGCAGATGGTTGACTCATCAGGTATAAACATCATGGAATGATTATGTTGCAGTATCGGAAAAGATAATTATTTCTAACACATTTAGGTTTGAGGTGCTCAACCACATTGCTTTGTAACTCTGTTCATGCCTCTTCTATGTAGAAATAATTGATAAGTTGGCCGGAAAGGTTCATCCTGGTGAGGCCAAAAAAGTTACAGAAGATGATGAAGAGAAGAAGTGGCGTGGGTATGCCTTTCTTGTTCTTATTACCTAAGTTTTATAGAAATCAGACTATTTCTTCCGTATTTTTTGCTACAGTTTCTATAGAGTTTCCCATCATTGACTGTTAGATTTATTACGTAAATAAAAGTTTGGTCAACATTTTGCAATGAGTATTGCTTATATCGTTATTTACTTTGTCTTGGATATTTATTTGTTGCTGCCTGTTTTTTATGTATTTGTTATTATAGTCACTGCTGCCACAGGCCTTACTACGTATCATTTAGTTTTTTCCTGCCGAAGAACATTACTTTTTGCTTTGAGTAACATAAGTATCTACTTTGGTTCACAATAAATGTAATCTCAATTTCTACTGCTGCAGCTGGGTAGACAATCATTTGGTGCATATACTGTCGCCTAATATATATCGGAGTGCTTCTGAAGCCCTTGAATCATTTGAATACATCACTAAGCACGGTAAGATTTTAATGTCATAAAACAAGCTGATATTAATGCTTGTCAATTGGTAGTACAGCAAATATGCTCATTGGTTTTAGAATGCAGATAAAATTATTGGTTGTTTCCTTAACACCTTAACAAACCCATGCAATCTTGTAAAAAAAATGAAAGTGTGAGTACTGAAGAGAAGGTAAGGCCGCGTTTGGCATTTCTTCTCTTTTCTCTGCAAGGGGGCAGGATATAGTTGTTTATTTTTCATTATCTTTGCATACTGGAATATACCTTGCTGGCGATTAAGTCCCAAAGTTTTACCATATGTAATTTTCTCATATGGCCATTGGTCTGAAGAGAAAACCATTCATCTTTTATAAGTGAATAGTTTGTTGATAGTGGTTAAGATGATTTGAAAGAGGAGTTATTCGTGCTCAGCTAAACTTGTCTGAGGACAACTATACAACCTTTTAATAAGAAGGAATGATTTAAATAATGAAAATATGGTTTTTTTGATCAGATTGCAAGTATCTGCTTTGGAGGACTTCTGCTTATGCATTCTCCTAACCTTTTTTTGTTTCTTCTTTTGCTTTTGAATAATAATTTTAGAATGATCAGAAACACTGTTTTTCCTTGAAATCTAATTGTTCTCATTATTCCAGTGAAGGTATACGTCAACCCTGATAAAGTTTTGTATTTCATGATATTCTTTTTTGCTCTGATGCCTTTAGTGTTAATTACAGGATTAGCTTATCAATGAGTACTGACTTAGTTGTCACTCAAAATTTGGTTCATGATATGCTTTTGAGTAGTGGTTCATGATATGCTTTTGAGTACTGTCTCAGAGCATTGAATGTGTTCTAGGCGATAACTGTACACTGATGTGGTGTGATTTGTTCTCAGTGGTTTCTGACAGAATGCTTTGTTTTCCCTTTACTATCATATATTTCTTAAATCATTACTGTTTTTTGTTTTCACTCGACCTCAGGAAACTTCAGCTTCACTGAGAAACTAACAGCAAAATATGCTGGAGCTGCCGCGATGTACTTTGTTTCAAAGAAACTGAAGAAAAAATACAATATAACTGATGAACGGGCAGCTCTATATGAAGCTGCAGAAACATGGGTGAATGCGCTTGAGGGTCGAGATTTCTTAGGTTTGGTTCCTCTCTCTCTCTCTCTCTCTCTCTCTCTCTCTCTCTCGTATGTTTACTGTGCTGATACAAACAATTGGGTAGCAATAATTGGAAACTTCTCTTTTACTAGGTGGAACCAAGCCTAACTTGGGTGATCTAGCTGTTTATGGTGTTTTGAGGCCCATTCGTTACCTCAAGTCTGGTAAAGACATGGTAGAGCATACGCGAATTGGTGATTGGTACTCTCGAATGGAAGAAGCTGTTGGAATCTCATCCAGGATTCAGGCACAACCCCAGTAATTGGTGTTAAGCCATGTTAGATTTCTTTACAAGACGGTACCTCAGATTTTTTCTGCTGTGTGATATAAGTTTGATTTAGAAAGATAGGAGAATTTTGATAAAGCCTTAATCGAAAGATTTAGTGCATTTTTGTTGGCGTTTTGGACCTTGAAAAATTGATTTATCCACGTGATCACAGAACACACACAGTAGCCATTGGATTAATATATTTTAGAAGCTGTGTTATACTTCTCCACCCTCCTATTATAGGTTTGGGATACATGTTATTAAGCTACATAATGCTTGGGAATAAAATGCTTCTGTAAAACCTGCTACATCTGTACCATCAATATGTTCCATGGCAAATATTGAGCTTAGGGGAAAAATGAAAATTGCTTGATTATTGTATCCGTAACATCATATGTTTCATGGCAACTGAATAACATTCAGAAGGAATTACCGGATAATTGTGTGCTGTGACATCTTAAGTTTCAACTTTCATGGTAATTGTTGAACGAATAGCAGAAATTGCTATGTGATTCTTCGAATTGTATACTCGTGACGTGTTTGAAAAAAGTTAGTTGCTGTAATACGGTTACTTGGTGATAGAGAATACATAAATTTGTTAGTGTCAATATTCCATATCCAAATGATCTGTATAACTAATTTAATATGTTGGAGAATAATAAAAGTTTTGGCAAATTTCCTCATTGTGCAAAATTAAACGCAAGATACCCCCTTCTGATTTTACGAAGTTGCATGTTACTCCTATAATTTAATGTTTAGTTTTTCGTCTCTAATAACTAATATATTTGTAGTAGTTATTATTTCTTTTGTAATTTCATCTATAATATCTATATTTTATTATGAGTGAAAGGATCGACAAGTATATTTATAGTCATATTTATTTCTGATTTCTAACTTAATCTTAGTTTTACTTTCATCTTCTGGCTGATCTAAAGTATGAAATAAAGATATATACTTTTTCTGCGAAAATGAATATATCAACTTTTGTCTCGAACATGTATGACCTCATTTTCTTAACAATTAAGGGGAAAGAAATGACCTCATTTTCATGTTTAGATGAATGGATCCCTCCATATGCAGATGGTAATATCCAATTTCTCTAGGAATTTGATTTTGTTTTTTTTTTTTTTTTATTTGGAGGGGACCATAATGAATTAAAGCCGGGCAGCTATAAAAGTCAGTTTGGAATTCCACCATCACATCTTGTCCAATATTATTTGGTGTCTCCATGACACTTTTTGGTATGGTTTCTGTTGTATTCCTACAGTACACAAATGCATAAATGAATATCGTTCGATTACCTTATACAAGTAATTAAACTGGAAATGTTCGGTTTCAATGTTCATTATTCCTTTCTCCTCCACTGCATCTGGAACGCTGAAAACTCATGTCACGTGTAAGAACAAACAATGGGGCCCGAAAATAACAATAACTGCTGCCTTATTCGGACTTAGCTCTCATAATTCCCATTTGTGTCTTCTTAACTTCTAATGTTTTGCATTTCAAATGTAACCCATCATAACGATTAGGTGATGGGTAATCTACACGATTTGTATTTTCAAGAATAACCATCACAGCAATTGATTGCTTGAAAAAGATCAAATAGTCTGTGAAGCCGGGAAAAGTCCAGGTCCCGATGGGTTTTCTTTCAACTTTATCATAAAGTATTGGGCGCTTCTTAAAGATGATATTTATAGCTTCATGACAGAATTTCATTCAAATGGAAAACTTGTCAGGGGTTCAAATTCCTCATTCATCACGTTGATTCCAAAGAACGACAATCCTCAAGGCCTTAAGGAATATAGGCCTATTTCTCTTATCGATTGCATTTACAAGATTCTTGCAAAGGCCCTGGCAATTAGGTTGGGGAATGTTGTTAGTTCCCTTATCTCTAACGAGCAACATGCATTCATCAAGTGTAGACAAACTTCTGAATCACAATAGCAACATGCATTCATCAAGGGTAGACAAATTTCTGAGTGCATTGTGACGGTGAATGAAATCATTGACGAGGTCAAAAGAAAGAAAATGTTTCGAGAAAGTTGATTTCGAGAAAGCGTTTGACAATGTCAATTGGGATTTTCTTAGTAACATGATGAATTTGATGGGTTTCTCCAAGAAGTGGAGGGGTCGGATCAAGGAATGTCTACAATCAGCATCGATCTCTGTTCTTGTCAATGGTACTCCAACTGACGAATTTCGGCCTTTTCGAGGATTGAAGCAGGGGGATCCACTTTTCCCTCTTCTTTTTCTCTTTGTTGTGGAGGGATCGAACGGTATGATTAAGAAAGCTAGAACATAGAATCTCTTTCAAGGCTTAAGAATTGGCAGAAACGAGCATGAGGTCTCACATTTACAATTCGCAGACGACACGATCCTTTTTTGTGAAAGTAACTCGCGCAATGTGTGGGCTTTGAAGTGCATCCTTAGAAACTTTGAGCTTGTTTCCGGGCTCAAAATTAATTACTCAAAAAGCAGCCTGATCGGAATTAACGTGCATGATAATGATTTGAATCTTTTTGCCGATAAGCTGAATTGTCATGTTGGGTGCAATCCCTTCAGTTATCTTGGTGCAAAAGTGGGAGCGAACCCGAGAAGTCCAGATATCTGGAATTTGGTTGCTGATTACATGAAGTCCTCTATGTCTTCCAGGAAAAACCATATTTCTTTGGTGGTCGGTTTATCTTGCTTAATTCTGTCCTCACTAGTTTGCCGGTCTACTTCTTCTCTTGTTACAAAGCCCCAAAAAAAGCGATCAACATACTTTCTTCCCTTCAAAGACGATTTTTATGGGGCGGGGACGAGTCTAGAAGAAAAATCTCATGGGTTAGTTGGGACACGCTATGCAGATCACAGCAAGACGGTGGACTGGGCGTAAAGAATTTAGAATGGTTTAATTATCCTCTTCTTGCAAAATGGAGGTGGAAACTTATTCATGACGAGGACTCTATTTGGGTGCAGTTGATGACGTCGAAATATGGAGAGGATATTGTAACCAAACCTGACTTTTAGCCAGGTAGAAACTCCTCCTCATAGGTTAAAGATATATTCAATCTCAATGACGTGATTCCTAATTCAAACTGGATCTGTGATAACTTGACCAAAAAAAATTGGAAGTGAAGAGCTCACTAAATTTTGGAAAGACAATTGGGTTGGTCGAGGTCTGATCTACACCAGATCTACCCACCAAAATCATACCGACAATTACTTTTTCAAACTCTTCTGGTCGTTCTCAACCCCATTCAAAGCTATGACGTTCTATTGGAAAGCAATTCTTGACAGAATTCCAACTAAAACTAATCTGCGGCGACAATGTATTCACACGGAGGAAAATTCTGATTGTTCATTCTGTCTTCTCTTAAGCGAATCCTTAAACCATGTTCTTTTATTGTGCCCAATCTCTTATAAAATATGGATGGAACTATATGAATAGGTGGGCATTCACACAACAATTCATTGTTGTGTTAAATCGCACTTTTGGCAACACAGGGATCTGTTTCCAAGTTCTAAAGGAAGGAAAAAATGGATGTGCATTTGGTTTATGGCTTTATGGGCGATTTGGTCGGCTAGAAACAGAAAAATCTTTGAAGAAATCGATATTGATGTCGATCGAGTGGTTGAGATAGTTAAATTTAGATCATGGAAATGGTTTAGAGTTAGGGATAATAACTTTTTGTTTTCAGTTATCGATTGGTTGAATAACCCCTAGCATTGTATTATCGGAGTATTTCTTAATTATACTCCTTTAATAAATTTCTTGCTTATCAAAAATAAAAATAAAATAGTTGATGCATTCGTAAATAGTTCGGCGTATTCCAGCTTGTATGAAATACTCCAAACTTGTGAAATTTATTACGGTTAGCATTGAATGATTTTGAGGGGAATTAATGAATAAAGCTGATAACAATGAAATACGGTTCAACAAACAGCTACGTTGATATAGACAAATAAATAACCATGAAACAGCTACGCTGATAACAAACAGCTAAGTTAAAATCACATCACATAAATAGCGTGGTCCTCAATAATTTTCAAGTATAACTATCCAAGAACGTACCTTCGGTTATGACTTATGATCAAAAAGGCTTGCCTAATTAATTGATTAAAACCCAATAACAAACTCTTGCGGTATTTTCATTTTTTGTTTGATAGGACTTGCGGTATTTTAATTGTCATTCTAAAATATGATGAATATGAGTACGTAGTTTATATGATACAATGGCAGTCACACACAATTTCTTTAACAGTTTCGCAGATCTATTTATACGTAGTTTTAATATAGAGAAGAATTTAGAACAAATAGCGTCTTTTGATTCATGTTACAAAAATATAAAAATGCATGAGTAGAATTTTCTCTCAGAAAGAATATTTCGTTTTATGGTTAATTCCTTGGCAGGTGTTCTCGATGTCATTTTTAATTTATTAATGGTCATGGGCTGGTCTCCTACGTCACGTCTGAATTATTAATTAATGGTAGGAATTGCGAGATGGCTTTTATGAATTTGACTTGAACTGATAATTAATTCAATTAATTCGCATAGAAATAGAACATGTAAGTTTAAAATGAGTTTATACTACTCTAGTACAATATTTTTATAGTCTAACAGTAGCAAATTATGATTTTTATTGTCTGAAAGCTATACTGTGTCAATTTTAAAGTTTATCTAGTACACACCTCAAGATAGCGACTAGCAGGTTACTACGTTAAAAAAAAAAGATAATGACGTTTATTGATTTAACTACTAGCTAGTTACTAGGTAGTCAATTACATCTTAGATTATATTTTGCTGTTTTTATTTCTCGTTGTACACTAACTAATTAAAGATTCTAATTAATACAAATGATGCACGAGCTATACGTACTAATGCCACTAGGAAAAACAAAAAAAAAAAAAAACGATTTCTGGATCTGTAAATGTACTCTTACGAAAAGTTCACGAAAACGAGTTCAATAAATATTCATAAAAGAGGAAAAAGAAAGAAAGCATGCACACTTGGATTTTAAGAAAAATTATGAGATAAGTTTTATGGTTAATTTAGCCTATAATTTTAATTATGTAAGTTGATGAGTCATGTGGTAATAGTCGTACACGTTTACATATAATACTCTCTTATGAAAACTAGTATAACACGAGAGACTTACTTTGACAATCGACAAAAAGACTATTTTTGCAGAATCACTGTGTTGTTGATGTAGATCGAAGATTAATTTATTCTAATTTTTTTCTAGAATAAATGGGGTGGGACTTCGGGACCGTTCGCCTCAAGCCCTCAATTATCTTAACTTTATTGTTTGCTTCTCAAGGATTGCAAAGAAGTTTGGCTAGTAAAGAAAGAGGTACATATATACAAGATTGGAAGAAGTACCAGATAAGGACTAACTAATTAATTATTGATTTTCACTTTGTTGGCCTGAAAAATATAATAATTATATGAGGTTCCGAAACCACATGTTTGGAAGTAGTAAGTAGGAAAAAATGCATAAATCTCCCTTGTGTAATTGAAAATCTATACGAAACTCTCCCCTGTTATTTATTTGCGCACATTTCCCTTGTGTTTTCAAAAGTCTACACCAAATTAAATTTTCCCGTGTTTTTTATGTTGCACGAAAGTCTCTGGTGATATCAAAAATTATGCACCAAATTCCCTAACTAAATGCGAATTGTCAATTGTACCCTCCTAAAAAGAGGGGGTTTAGTGCCTTACTTTAGAAAACAAGAAAGGGATTGGTGCATTACTTTTGAAAATATGAAGGGATTTGGTGCATGTTTTTAAAAAACACAAAGGGGTTTAGCGCCAAGTTTTTAAAAATGAGAGGGGTTTCGAGCAATGTAAATAACACAAAGGAAGTTGGTATAGGATTTTTGAAAATACAAGGAAATTCTATGCTAAAAAAATAACACGTGGGAGTTCGGTGCAATTTTATGCATTTCTCCCTAAAAAGTCTCCGCATTCCATCCTAAAAAAGATTTTTGATGTATACTATAGCAAACATTTTCAATATTAAAATATCTAATTTGAGTTTATTTTAATTATATATTAATTTGCTTGAATAATACAAAATTCATGAAAGAACCGCGGCAATAAAATTCCTTTTTTTTTTTTACTGGTAAAACAAAATTTCTGTTTGTTCTCAGTTTTAAGTGGTATTTTTTTTATCAAGATGTTGGCCGCTATTTAGGGATTCTCTTCAAATCTCAACACTTTCTAAATTTATCTCATATTAAAGATTTTTTATGACAGTGGAATAGTTTCTACGTAACAAGCCGTTTCCTCTAGTCTAGTAGTAAATGTGGGAAATTCACACAAATTTATTTTGTCGCTTGTTCCAGATTTTTACTCAATTTCTGACATAGCCTGCAGGTACCTTGTCAATTCTCATTAAAAAAATGTACCATCTCATGTCAGTTATAAGTATTAAATGCTCCTCTCTCTAAACGATTCTGAATCGTAATTCGTTTTTCTTTGTCAACATTATTGGTTTTTCAATGAGCCACTGTCTTCTGAAATTATGGTCAGTCATTTTCTAACAACGATCAGCAATTAATTTGACGTTCACTGTATACTCTTTATTCAAAAGAGTTAGGTCATTAACTTTTGCTATATTTAGTAGGTTAAAACGTACATCAACAACATACACAATTTTAAGGGATAATTGCAGACACATCCCAAGGTTTGGTGTAATTATACTCTTTCCCTCAAGTTTGGTCACCTTCCCTGCGACCAAAATATTATAAATGAACTAACTTTCAGTGTTGCACTTCATAATCGAATTCTCTATTTATATTAAAATAGAGATAAGGTTTTAATAACAAGAGCTTATCTAAAATATTTAATGTTAACGCTAGGCTTTTTTGAAAACCCCACTTTTCCTTCACAATGTCTTCGAAGCGTCACGAAAACCTATCCCCGTATCGGTAGACTTAGATGTTCTTCCCGATACCGAAAAAACGGTGTCCTACTCAAATCACGATAAGTATCTTACAGTACAGATCACGCGCAAGGTATCGAAAGTTTTAAATAACTTCACGAATATCCCCCAGGGATACGATGCTCTAGCATTTACCTTATCAAATATACCACTTGAGACTCACCCCCTCGCGACCCGATACCCTGTAAAAGGCACATCGGGACCTCTCGGAAAACTCTCCAATAAATCTCCCCCCTAGGTCTACCTATCGGAAAAAATGGCATCGAAGAAAAAGAACAGTACACGTCAGGTACTCATCCACTAATCCGATAAGACCAAATGAAGGATCAACTCAGCACACGGGAGAAACATGGGGCCAAGAATCCGAAGGCTGCGACTCCCGGAAGATATGTCAGCTTCCTCGGAGATAGTTGTCATAATAAAAAACAAACACCCCACCCCATACACATGCAAAGAAACACTTGTCAAAAGAAGGTATCCCACTTGTACTAAACGGATTCCTATAAGAATGGGAAAGATGGAGAATAAAACACAAACCTTTTTTTGGGGAGAAAAGAGAGCAGTTATATATTATTCAAACTTAGCCAAAGCGTCATCATCCACCCATAAATTCCTCAAAAATAAACAACTGTTAACATTTAATAACAAGAGAACCTTTAATTTTAATAATAGCATTAAAATAACGAGAGAATCAGAGAACCTTTAATTTAAATTTCTTTACTAAATATTTAAGAATGATTAAGTCAATGTTGATATAATTTCTCTATTTGTTTTGTTAGCATATTAGTATATTTGTATATTACTAGTCTTAAGGGTGGTTTAGTCCTTTTAGTCTTTTAGTTGTCTTATATATATATATATATATATATATATATATATATATATATTCTTTCTCTTGTAAGCCCTATGAACTTTTGATATTCATTATTTTGTAATATTCTTTTTTGTCTGGTAAGACTATGACTTCTTTCATGAATGTCAGCATGGCATCAGAGCCAAATCTCTGACCCCACTGGTAGGCAAACATGACGCCACGGTGAGTTCGTCGAATTTTTTTGGGTTTTTCGTCTTCGTATTGCTACTTGTTTCTCATAATTCGCCGCACTTTCTGAACTAGTTGGTGTGTTAATTTTGATTTTGATTTGGTGCAATTTTCGTTCGATTTGTTGCCCCAATTTTGTTTCTGGGTTAGTCTTGCTTTTGTGTATTGCTGCACTTTTTGATTTCTGTTATGATGGCGGGAGGGGATGATTCGTTGCAGGCGATTAGTGTTTGTTTTCATGGGAAAAACTCTGGGTATTGGAGTTATGTTATGAAAAATTTTCTGAAAGGGAAGAATATATGGAATTATATTTCTGGTGTTTTGGTTGCTCCTACGGCATATGATGCTAATTTTGTTGAGTTATTGAATGTGTGTGATACCAATAATTCTAAAATTATTACTTGGATTAACAATTCCATTGAGCATAAGATTGGTATTCAGTTAGCTAAGTTTGATACTGCGAAAGAAGTTTGAGACCATTTGGAGAGGTTGTATGTGAGGTCCAACTTTGCTGTTCAATATCAACTTGAAGGAGAAATTCGTGCTCTTACACATGGCGATCGAAGTATTCACGAGTTTTATTCTGAGATGACAAATTTTTGGGATTAGTTGGCTATGACAGAATGCACTGAATTGAAAGCATTCGATCCGTATATTGAAAGGAGGGAACAACAATGTTTGGTTCAACTATTGTACAATCTCCACTCTAAGTATGAAGGCATCCATGGATCAATTCTGTACCGTACTCCTTTGCCCTCAGTTGATTCAGTTGTGCATGAACTGTTGGCTAAAAAAACCTGCCTCAAGACTCAAATTGAGAAGTCCACTCTTGTTGGTTCTGTTTTGGTTACTCAACCTAGTCATTACCGATCTAAACAAAGAGTTATGATAAAGATGAGTGTCGCTATTGTCATGAAAAAGGTCATTGGAAGAATCAGTGTCCTTTATTGCACCATAAAAGCAAATGACAACATGAATATGGAAAGAAGGCAAGTGACAAACCTTCAAATTCACAAAATTTTTGTTTTGGAAGGCAGCCTAATACAACTGCTGTCATGCCTACATTGGATTCACCTTATGTCGAGTCATCTTTGTCAGACAACGCATCTTTGGTTAATCTATTGTAGAACCTTCTTTAGACAAACAAAAACCAGTCTCAACCATATACTATGCCTACTTCATCCACATCAGGTGGAAACTCGTCCTTATGGGTGTCGGATTCTGCAGCATCTCATCACATGTCTCCTGATCGCAACTCATTTGTATCTATGTTTTATGTGTTACCATCTACATTTGTTATGACTGCTGATAGCACTCCTATGCCAGTAGTAAGTGTTGGTACAATTCAAACAGAAAATCTCACACTACCTGATGTTTATTGTATTCCTAAATTGGCTATGAATCTTATTTCTGTTGGTCAATTGTGTGATCGTGGTCTTGATGTTCACTTTTCCTCTACTTCTTGTCATGTGTAGGATCCGAAATCAAAGAGAATACTTGGAACTTGAAGTAGGGAGGGGGACTTTATGTTTTGGATGGCATGAATGTTGATGGTCAGTTTGCAGCTACGAGTATTGATCTATCTACATTTCATTTGAATTATTCTTCTTCGAAGTTTTACATATGACACTCTAGACTAGGTCATATATCTGTACATTGTTTGAGATTTTTATGTAATAGTCATGTTTTGGAAGACTTGCAGTCTCAGGATATTTCCGATTGTAGTGGATGTAAACTTGGGAAGTTTTCTGAAAAACCATTTAATCATAGTACATCCACTTCCTTTGCACCATTTGATTTGATTCATTCAGATATTTGGGGACCTACTCCTTTTCCTACAAAGAGGGGGGGGGGGGGGGGTCACGATATTATGTTTCTTTCATTGATGACTATACTCATTATTGTTGGGTTTACTTGATGAAAAACCATTCTGAATTCATTGACATTTATGCTCACTTTGTTGCCTATGTAAAAATCAACACTCTAAAGTCATCAAATGTTTTAGAAATGATTTGAGTGGGGAATATACGAGTAATGCACTCTCTGACATTCTTCTTAAGTGCACCAATCTTCTTGTACAAACACACCTCAGCAAAATGGTGTGGCTGAAAGAAAACATATGCATATTGTTGAAACAACGCGTTCTATGCTTTTGTCTGCTAGTGTACCTAGTGAGTATTGGGGAGAAGCAGTTCTCACTGCTGTTTATATTGTAAATAGAGTTCCAACTCCGAAGAACGCAAGTCTCTCTCCATATGCTAAGTTATTTGGTTAAACTTCTGATTATTCTCATTTGCGGGTTTTTGGGTTCACATGTTTTGTTCTTCATCCACATGTTGAGCGAACTAAGTTGTCTTCACGTGTTGCAATATGTGTCTTTTTGGGATATGAAAATGGTCAGAAGGGTTATCGATGTTATGATCCAGTTGCTAGAAAATGCTATGTTTATGATATTGGAACTAATGATCCAACTGGTGAGAATATTGTTATTAGTGATGACAATATTGGTGTTGGTGATGGAGATGACTTGGGTGCTGCTGAAGAGTTACCCCCTCATGTCCCTTCTCTTACGATTTTGGATCCAACCCAATAGCAGTATCCCAGGCATACTTGTAAATCTACTTAACTGCCTGATTTCATTTACTCTTGTTATTCTCAGCCTTTTGTTTCCTTTTTGGCATCTGTTTGGCCTCTTTGTGAGCCTACCTCTTATTCTGAGGCGGCACAAGATACTGTTTTGCAAGAGGCTATAACTAAGGAACTATCAGCGTTGAACAAAAATCACACTTGGGACTTGGTTCCTCTTCCAGTAGGGAAAAAGTCAATTGGTTCTCGATGGGTCTATAAAATTATATCCAAAGATGATGGTTCAGTTGGGCGATATAAGGCTCATTTAGTGCCAAAAGGATTTGCTCAATAATATGGCATGGATTATAAGGAAACCTTTGCTCCTGTTGCTAAGATGACATCTGTCAGAGTTCTTTTTGCAGTTGCATCAGTGCGACAATGATATATTTCACAGATGGATGTGAAAAATGCATTCTTGAATGGTGATTTACATGAGAAAGTGTACATGACACCTCTTTTGGGTGTTCCTCATTAAAATGGCAGGTGCGTAGACTTAAAAAAGCATTATATGGGCTTAAGCAAGCTCCAAGAGCTTGGTTTGAGAAGTTTTCCACAACTATTTGCTATTTTGGCTTCTCATCTAGTCCTAATGATTCAACCTTGCTTGTTAAATGCAATTTTGCTGGTCGCGTAATGCTTTTACTGTATGTTGATGATATGATTATTACATGTGACGATGTTGAGGGTATCAAGGTGTTCAAACACACCTTATCTCGTTTGTTTGATATGAAGGGTTTAGGTCTTTTTCGTTACTTTTTAGGTATTGGAGTTGCCTCATCTCCAAAAGGCTATCTTTTGTCTCAGTCGAAGTATACTTCAGATATTTTAGAGCGAGCCCGTCTTACACACACTCGTGTTGTTGCTACTCCTTTAGTGGTAAATGTTCGTTATACTCCCACTGGCGGCACACTTCTTCTGAAACCTACTCTGTACAGGTCTATTGTTGGTAGTTTGGTATACTTGACTATTACCCAACCGAATATTGCTTATGCAGTCCATGTTGTTTGCCAGTTTGTTTCTGCACCTACCTCTGATCATTGGGCTACTGTTACTCGCGTTCTTTGTTACCTTCGAGGTACTATTTATCAGAGTCTATTGTTTCCTTTGAGTTCTTCCTTAGAACTTCGACCATATACGGATGCAGACATGGCTAGTGATCCATCCGATCGAAAATCTACCATTGAATACTGTATTTTTCTAGGTGATTCTTTCATCTCTTGGAAAAGCAAGAAACAAGATGTTGCTTCTCACTCTTCTACCGAGGCAGAGTATCGTGCTATGGCTTCTACCACAACTGAACTAGTTTGGTTACAACGGTTGTTAGGTGATATGGGGGGTGTTGTTGTCATCCCCCACACCCATCAGATTGCTCATAACTCTGTTTTTCATGAGCGTACCAAACATATTGAGATCGATTGTCATGTGACTCCACATCATTTTCAGCATGACGTTATCTCTCTACCGTTCATCTCGTCTTCGATGTAGTTGGCTGACTTCTTTACGAAGGCACATACGATTTAGTGACACAACTTATTTGTTGGCAAACTCTCGTTACTTATTGCAGTACCTTCTCGAGTTTGAGAGGGGTGTTAGCATATTAGTATATTTGTATATTACTAGTCTTAAGAGTAGTGGTGAGGTAATATCGTTCAGGCCCGGATGGTCGGGATATTTGGAGATATTATTTCTCAAGTAATTTTGTTCGGAACGCCAATCTCAAACTTGAGAAAATGAGGCACAATATTTTTATTAGGGACTTTGCGTGAAGTACAAGAGGATCGTGTGAAAGACACGAGAGAGAGCTAGAAGATTGCGATAAATTCTAAGTACAATAAAGTGTTAATTAGCGGAGAGTGTTCTTGCGATGATTTTGTAGTGACTGATGTGCTTAAGGTTGAAGTTGGACTTGTCTTTCTTGCTGAAAATGGGGAACTATTTATAGCGTTAGTCCCACGGGTCTTTGTCTAATGGGGGTCGGTCTTCCCGTCTTTACTCCGTGGGGTGCTGGTGACCAATGTCGTGAAACTCTTCTGCATTAATTGGGGTCGTCTATCAGGAGGTGAACAATAGCGTGGGTTGACTGTAGTTCGTCTGATCGGGTATTGATGGTGTCTACTCCAATGGCCTTCGTGGGGGCACCGAGCCAATGCATGGTGATTGATCTGCTACAATCATTGATCTACATCAATGAGTTTTCTTGTTTCCTGCCCCAATGGATGAGTTGGACCAAAAAGGTGTGGCCTTTCCTCGTTATTAGGATGGTTGGGACGTAGAGAGAGTTAATGATGAGTAGCACGTCTTCTAGAGTTAGGTCAGAGGTCAAGGTCGATTATGGGTGACCGGGTCGTTCTCATAGATCGTCTTTCTTGGATGAAACCCAAGGGTTTTTTTCCTGATGTGAGATGCTTCCTTTGGATTATGGTGGGTCTTTGAATTTACCTTGCATTCACTCGTGTCCTTAATGTTTATTAGGTGCTTCTCTTTCCTCAATTTTGGCCAAGTATCGGTGATGGTTCCTCTGGCATTTCGAGAGATGTTGAATGCTCTTGGGAGTGTTATTTTCTCGGACCGGGGGGAGTCTCAAGTTGTTCCTCATGGGTACCCGGATTTTAGGTGGGTATCAGGTCATCTAGGGAAGTGCGTTCAAGCCTTTGAGGTCTCACCGTGTCCATTTAAGAGGCGTTGGTCGGGTTTGGGGGTACCTTCTCCAAGTGTCTAGACCGAGTACCCTTCATGGATGTTTTCTAGTTGTGACTCGGGGGTACCTTCTCCAGAGCCCAGACCGTCGGCCCCTGTATGGGCAAAGGCAATCGTGGTTTCGACGCGTCTCCCCGCAAGACAGTAGATAATTTTTGTAGGGTTCCCATTTTTTTGCCCCTCTCCGAGGGTGGGATTGATTATGCATCATCAGGAGTCCCTCCAATTCCGAGTGTATTTTGTAAAAATCACTTGGAACTCATTAAATGAGTCTATGTGCTGTCGAGCTTTTTCTGTAATTTTTGTCCTACATGTTCCACATGGCGCTGAGTTGGCCACGCGTCAAAGGCGTCGTTTGGGCTGTTTTGCTTATAAATGGAGAGGACTCATAGCGATTTGTCTTCATTCACCCGAGTCTTTCTATTTTCCCTCTTTTTCTCTCTCTTTTTTACTTTGAAATTTTCCAGCGATTTGATGGCTTCTATGAGCAGTTCCGACAAAGAGGCATCGAGTGCGGTAAGACGCCAGATGGTGTCTGATGTAGCGGGGACATGAGTGGTGGTGTTGCCTTTTACTAAGGAGGTGCCGCGTCACCGCTGCGTTGTTTCTGGTGTAGCGAAAACTTCCACTCAGAAGGTGAAAAAGGCGACGACTGCGGTACTGCCACCTAGGGATTTAGCTGGAGTTGTGCGAAGCACGGTGAGATATATAGATGAGATTTGTGTCGAATTTACCAAGTACGGGGCGAGTACTGACGATCTGGAGCTCGTGGTGCCTCTGGGTTATGAGAGGGCTACTTCTCCTCGCCCTGGTTACTGCACCGCCTATTTTGTGCAAATCAAGGCGGGGCTGAGATCCTTCCTCCCAATTTTCTATCTGGAGGTCTTCAAGATGTGCATGCTCTGTCCGAGTCAACTCTCTCATAGCGGATGGTCAGCTCTGGCGACGTTTGCTTTTATCTGTGCGGCCTATACACACCCCTACTCGGTGTACAAGTTTTTCGGTGTCTTTGATTTGTCGAGATCGTCGTCGAACAACCTATTCTATACTTTCACCATGCATAAGTCGACGAAGAGAATTATTCACGACCTCCCGGGTTCCCACAACAGTTGGAAGGAGAAATTTTTCTTTGTTCGACCTACCATCGAGGGCCTTTTAGCTGATGTTCCGAGGGAGTGGAACCTAGACCCCCGGATTCCGTCTGGCCAGGATCATTGAAAGGCCACATGTGAGTTGGTGGCTGAAGGATTTTTTGACGAAGGCTTCAGTTGGAGCAAGATATCCAAGGTCAGAGTAGATTGCCATAAGGACTCTGGTGGCCTTGTTGGCCTTAGTTTGTTTTTAGTTTTTTGCTTTCCATTTTCTGGGGTTGTACCGGGTCCTCCCCCTTGGAGTTTTTGATTATGAATGGGATTTTTGGAATTGCAATATCTTTTGCATAGTCGTTGCCACTGTACTTAATGCTTGTTGCTAGCTTCCTAAATATGTTCCTCTTTTCGTTTCACGGGAGGGGCTCTTCCCGTGATTGTTCAACTTTTGTGATCACCATGACTCTGGAGTCCCTAATTTTTTTTGCTAGTAAATACAATCATCGGGACTAGTGGCCGTTGTGGCCTTGTTTTTGCAAACTTATCCGATGCTAATCCGGTTAGTGGGAGGTCGATTAATCCTTCCCCTTATGGGCCTTGGGATATCTCAAGAGGTACCAGGCGTTAGCTCCGATGATTGATCCATACTTAGAAAAATTTCCAAGTTTCCTTTGAGGTCGTCTGTGAGCGTTGTTGGTGTCTTCTTGCGGGAATAGTTGAAAGATTGCTAGATGGGGTGGTCGTGGATTTCAATTAGCCTGCCTTTTCATTCTACCAACTGTCAGTCTTGGGAAGAGGTGCCCATTTAATGCGAAAAGACGTGGGGCGTTGGCGCGCCGGTCTAGCTCCCCTATGGTGACGTCTGACATGCTAAAGCTGTAATAATTCGGGGAAGGTGGCGGTTCATCTGGGTCGTGAGTGGGGAACCAAAAGGTCCCACTTTTTGAATTGTGGGCGTAGAAGAGAAACGACTCGAGTACAAAACGTCTCTTACCGCCTTAAAAAACGTGGCCATCTTCATTCTTCTTCTTCATCACTTTAACGCAAATATTTTCTTCGCAAAAAATACTCCTCATTTTCTCTTCTTTCGACAACAATGGTTTCTGAAGCCACCACTATTTTTTCTAGGACGAAGATTCGCGTGATTCTCCGGTCTCTCATCCCCTCCCTCAGCGAGGTAGCGCTTCCACTTCTCGTCGGAAGCAACACAGAAGGGTTGCGCGTTCTTCCCCTATCCGTTCTGCTTCACGGAGGCGAGCGAGGGATGGCAACACTGTTGTCCCGCAGATAATGGTGGCGGATCGTGTTCGTGCTACTTTTGACCGTTGGCTCCTTTCCGAAATCCGACTAAGGGTGCTGTATTCTATAGCGAGTATTTGGACCCGAAGCGCATGACTGGCAGGCTTCGAGTTGGATGTACAACCTCGGTGATGAATATGGTGGAGATTGGTTCCAAGCTGCGGACTTTAACATCCCTCTCGACCAGGTAGACATTATCATCCCATCGGAGACGCATATGGCATTTGACCCTCCCAAAGGTTACATGACGGTGTATGCGTAGCAAGTGCGTTGTGGTCTCCGCTACGTTTTCCATCCGGTGGTAAGAGAACCTTTTGTGTTTTGGCAACTGTGCCCGAGCTAACTGACTCCGGCCTCTTATCGTCAACTGGTGGGGTTTATACTTTGCTGCTATTTGTTGAATCTCCCCTGCACTCTTGCGACCTTGGCAGGAGTGTTCATACTACGGGCTACCACCAATGGGTCACCCTTCTTTTCTCTGTCAATGCGGGATATCAGGCGGGTGTTCTTGAATTTGGCGACTAACGACCCTGCCAGCAACGGTGACTAGCGTCGGAGATATTTCTTCATGTCTCCTCTGGGAGGGTCGTCGACTCTTTGTGAAGGTGTACCCCGAGTTCGGGGGTTGGGCTATGTTTACCCATCCCTGTCGATGTGTACGGAGGCTTCTTCCTATTTGGAGGAGAGAGGTCTCTTTGACGGCTTCTACGATGTGTCGTCTATGCTGAATAGTCCCATGGTTATGCTCTTTTCCTGACTGCAAGACAGGCTGGTGGGCGAATGACTTAATCCGTTGACACTTCGACAACATTTGGAGTTTTGTAAGTGCCTTTATTTATTTTACGAATTTGCCTCGAAACCTCTTATTGGGGTAAATACAGTATTCTCCCTTTTTTTTAGTGACTCTCTATGATGTTGGTCTGCAGGTGCGGAGATGGCCTCCCATGCTCGCCGCCCCTTCAGAGGCGATGTGTTACCGCTATCTAACGCTGGCTCCAATTTGTCTATTTCGAAAGATCATGAGTCGTCTGCCTCTTCGGAGTCTCCTGAACCCTCGGGTTCTATTGACATCAAGTATTTCCCCAAGTCCCCTGGGAGTCGAGCTGCTGTTGATGCGGATGTGGTGATGGCGTAGGCGGAATATGGGGCTAACTCCAAAGGTATACCCCAACCTATGGACCCGATGATGGCTAAGCATTTTGCCTACCACTTTATGCCTCCTTTTGGCACCACTCTTGATTATGGGCCATTGCCAATGTCTTCGCTTAATCTCACAGATAAGGCGTATGTTGTTGGGAGCCCCCCGAGGAGGCGGGAAGGAGGTCGGGATGGGGGCGCGTTGTCCTCGAGGAAGGATAAGGGAAAGGGGGTTATCGACTTCTTCCCTACCATAAAATATTGCCGACCCGAATCTCCCCCGAAGAAGGGTAAGTTCAAGATAACCCCGAAGGAGGAAGAGTTTCTTCGTACTCCTGCTGTGCCTTCGATTTTTGCTAAGGGCTACAAAGATCCTACCCACTAGATAAATCAACTCAAGAACACTCTCCGCTAATTTACACTTCATTGTACTTAGAATTTATCGCATTCTTCTAGCTCTCGCTCGTGTATTTCACGCGATCCTCTTGTACTTCACTCAAAGTGCTTAATAAAAATATTGTGCCTCCTTTCTTCAAATTCAAGATTGGCGTTCTGAACAAAAATACTTGAGTAACAATATCCCCAAATATCCCGACCATTCGGGCCCGAGCCAACTGACTCCGGCCTTTTATCGTCAACTGGTGGGGTTTATAATTTGCTGTCATTTGTTGAATCTCCCCTGCACTTCTGCGACCTTGGTGGGGGGCATTCATACTACGGGCTACCGCCAATGGGTCGCCCTTCTTTTCCCTGTCGGTGCGAGATAGCAGGCGGGTGTTCCTGACTTCGGCGACTAACGGCCCTGCCAGCAACGGTGACTGGCGTCAGAGATATTTCTTCATGTATCCTCTAGGAAGGTCGTCGGCTCTTTGGGAAGGTGTACCCCGAGTTTGGGGGTTGGGCTATTTCACGCCATTGGTCAACAGCACCCCACAGATGTAAGACAGCAAGACTGGCCCCCATTGGCCAAAGACCCCTGAAACTAATGGGATTTTTAACGTTTTGGTCCCTTAAGTTGGCTCAACCGCGATTTTGGTCCTATAACTTGGAGGGCCGCGATTTTGGTCCCACAAATTGGCTTACGACTTGATTTTGGTCCCTCGGTCAACGTTTTTGAAAATCTATCCGTTAAAAGCTTATGTGGCGTCAATTGACCGCATGCATGGCAATTTTGACCTAAATTTAGGACCCACCTACACACATGGCGCACACGTGGAAAAAATTGCTTATATCTTGTAATTTAATCTTATAATCTTAATCAGAATAATTAATTATCTAATAATTTTTTAAAAAATTAATCTTATAATCTTAATCAGAATAATTAATTATCTAATAATTTTTTAAAAAATTAATCTTATAATCTTAATCAGAATAATTAATTATCTAATAATTATTTAAAAATTTAATCTTATACACTAATCATATCCACCACCCCCCGGCCCCCCCGACTCCCCCGCCCCCCGCCGCACCCACCACCCCCACCCCATCGCACACCACCCAGCACCAACACCACCCCCACGCACACACCACCCCACCAGCACCACCACTACCCCACCAGCCCCACGCACACACCCACCAGCCCCACGCATCACAACCCACCCCCACTCCCCGCCCCGCCGCACCCACCACCCCCACCCCACGCACACCACCCAGCACCACCACCACCCCCACGCACACACCACCCCACCAGAACCACCACTACCCCACCACCCCCACGCACACACCCACCACCCCCACACATTCACACCCACCCCCACCCCCACCCCACGCACGCACCACCCACGACCTCCACCATCATCGCCCGACCTCCACCAGCAACACAACCACACACGACCTCTTTCGATTTGGGATTCGATTTGGAGGGGCGGCGGCGGCAGGGGCGGCGATTGTGGGTTTCGATTTGGGATTCGATTTGGGATTTTGGATTTGGGATTCGATTTGGGATTCGTTGTTGAGGGTTTCGATTTGGGATTTTGGAGGGGCGGCGGAGGGTCGGCGATTGTGTTACCGATTTGGGGTTTTGGAGGGGCGGCGGCGGCAGGGGAGGACGACCAGGGTGGTGGTGCAGAAGAATATGATTTTGTTTAAAAATTATAATTAATATTATTAACTTTTAAATTATTTGTTATATAAATATTTAAGAATGATTTTTTTTTGTAAAAATCTAAGAATTAATGAATTGTTTTTTTTGTTTTTTTTTCCACATAGATGCCATGTGTGTAGGTAGGTCCTGAATTCAGGTCAAAATTGCCACGCATGCGGTCAATTGACGCCACATAAGCTTTTAACGGATAGATTTTCAAAAACGTTGACCGAGGGACCAAAATCGAGTTCGTAAGCCAACTTATGGGACCAAAATCGCGGCCCTCCAAGTTATGGGACCAAAATCGCGGATAGGCCAACTTAAGGGACCAAAACGTTAAAAATCCCGAAACTAACACTATAAATAGTCCCTCTTTCTCAGCAAGAAAGACAAGTCCAACTTCAACCTTAAGCACATCGGTCACTAATAAATCAACGCAAGAACACTCTCCGCTAATTTACACTTTATTGTACTTAAAAAAATTTATCGCATTCTTCTAGCCTCGCTCTTGTCTTTCACACGATCCTCTTGTACTTCACGCAAAGTTCTTAATAAAAATATAGTGCCTCATTTCCTCAAATTCGAGATTGGCGTTCCGAACAAAAATACTTGAGTAACAATATCCCCAAATATCCCGACCATCCGGGCCCGAATGATATTGACTCACTAGGTAGTTTAGTCCTTTTAGTCTTTTAAGTTTAGTCCTTTTAGTCTTTTAGTTGTCTGCTATATATATTCTTTCTCTTGTAAGCTTTAGGTACCACTACAAGAGAAAAGGGCTTTACCGACGGCTGAAAATCCGTCGGTAAAGGGCAATTTTCCGACGGAAATACCCTTTTCCGTCGGCAAAAGCCGTCGGAAAAGGCCGACGGAAAAAAGCTCGTAAGTAAAGAGCTTTTCCGTCGGACTTTTACCGACGGAATAGGGCTTTTCCGTCGGCTTTAAGCCGACGGAAAAGCCTTTTTCCTATACCGTCGGCTTAAAGCCGACGGAAAAGGGGTTTTTTTTCCGTCGGCTTAAAGCCGACGGTATAGCTTCCCTTTTCCGTCGGCTTTAAGCCGACGGAAAAGGGTTTTAAAATATTAAAAAAAAATTAAAAAATTTTAAAAAAATGATTTAAAAAAACAATTTAAAATGATTTAAATCCGACGGTATAGGGCTTTTCCGTCGGCTTAAAGCCGACGGTATAGGGCTTTTCCGTCGGCTTAAAGCCGACGAAAAAGGGTTTAAAAATATTAAAAAAAAAAAAAAAATCAATGTAAAAAATGATTTAAAACAATTGACTTAAAAGAAATCGTTTTAATAATTGATTTATGATTTTTTTTCTGATTTATTTAAAAGAAATCGCTTTTAAATAATTATTTTATAATTTTTTGGCGATTTTTTGTAAAGAAACGATTTTAAATAAATTTTTTATGTTTATTTGGCGATTTAATTTAAAAGAAATCGATTTAAATAATAACATTCACATTTTCGAGAAATTTTTTTAAATTATTAATTATAATAAATAAAATTTCGTATTTAAAATAAAATCTTGATAATATAAGTTTTTTATAGTTATTATTAGTTAGATAATGAATAAAACATAAGTAGAAATAAAATAATAAAACAAATAATAAACTCTAATTATAAGTTAGTGGATCTATATGGATAAATTTTTGTTAGTTATTTAGAATTTTTGGGAGAGAAAGTAGATAGTTTTTGGAGAATGGAAAGAATGAATGAATTAAGTGGGTAGAATAAGGGGTATTTATAGATATTTAGGAGGAGTAGGGTTAAATTAAAAAAATCAAATAAAATGGGGTGGGGGGTGCCACGTCAGCGATCCGTGTGAATTATCACACGGATCGCTGACGTGGCGAAATCTGATCCGTGTGATCAAATCACACGGATCGGATCTATACCGTCGGCTCCAAGCCGACGGTATAGATCAATACCGACGGCTCTAAGCCGTCGGTAAAGATCTTTACCGACGGCTTAGAGCCGTCGGTATAGATTAAAAATATTAAAAAAAAAACAATTTAAAAAATGATTTAAAAAACGATTTAAAACAATTGACTTAAAAGAAACCGTTTTAAAATAATTGATTTATGATTTTTTTTTCCGATTTATTTAAAAGAAATCGATTTTAAATAATTATTTTATAATTTTTTGGCGATTTTTTGTAAAGAAACGATTTTAAATAAAATTTTTATGTTTATTTGGCGATTTAATTTAAAAGAAATCGATTTAAATAATAACATTCACATTTTCGAGCAATTTTTTAAATTATTAATTATAATAAATAAAATTTCGTATTTAAAATAAAATCTTGATAATATAAGTTTTTTATAGTTATTATTAGTTAGATAATGAATAAAACTTATTTAGAAATAAAATAATAAAACAAATAATAAACTCTAATTATAAGTTAGTGTACGTTAATTATGTAAAAGAATTGACACGCTTAATTAGTGTTTTTAAAGGATTGGTAAAAGAAAAAACTTAATTCGGATATTTCTTTAACTTTTCTATAATTACATAAACCCCCCGTTTATTTGTTTATCGTATTTCGTTACTTTGTTTTGGACGAGATTTGGAATGACACGCTTAATTAGTGTTTTTAAAGGATTGGTAAAAAAAAAACTTAATTCGGATATTTCTTTAACTTTTCTATAATTACATAAACCCCCCGTTTATTTGTTTATCGTATTTCGTTACTTCGTTTGTCGATAAAATTTGAATTTACATGCCTCATTAGTGTTGGAAAAATAGTTGTTCAAGAAAAAACTGAATTTGAAGTTGTTTTGCATCTTTTGTATAATTGCGGTTTCTTCCCCAAATTGTTTTTAAACATCTTCCGACATTCCGTTTTGTACGAAATTTGGAGGAACACTCCTATTTTACATATCTTAGTGTATGGTTAACAAAAATTAAGGATTGAAGGCATTTCACAACCTTTATGTATGAAAATACAAGTTAGAACTATGTTGTCTATAGGTTTTAAGGATAGGGTTTAGGGTTTATAGGGTTTAGGGTTTAGGGTTGAAAAGAGGTATAATATTTTATATTATAATGTTTATTTATCGTATTTCGTTACTTTGTTTTGGACGAGATTTGGAATGACACGCTTAATTAGTGTTTTTAAAGGATTGGTAAAAGAAAAAACTTAATTCGGATATTTCTTTAACTTTTCTATAATTACATAAACCCCCCGTTTATTTGTTTATCGTATTTCGTTACTTCGTTTTGGACGATGTTTGGAATGACACGCTTAATTAGTGTTTTTAAAGGATTGGTAAAAGAAAAAACTTAATTCGGATATTTCTTTAACTTTTCTATAATTACATAAACCCCCCGTTTATTTGTTTATCGTATTTCGTTAGTTCGTTTTGGACGAGATTTGGAGTGACACGCTTAATTAGTGTTTTTAAAGGATTGGTAAAAGAAAAAACTTAATTCGGATATTTCTTTAACTTTCCTATAATTACATAAACCCCCCGTTTATTTGTTTATCGTATTTCGTTACTTCGTTTGTCGATAAAATTTGAATTTACATGCCTCATTAGTGTTGGAAATAGTTGTTCAAGAAAAAACTGAATTTGAAGTTGTTTTGCATCTTTTGTATAATTGCGGTTTCTTCCCCAATTTTTTTTAAACATCTTCCGACATTCCGTTTTGTACGAAATTTGGAGGAACACTCATATTTTACATATATTAGTGTATGGTTAACAAAAATTAAGGATTGAAGGCATTTCACAACCTTTATGTATGAAAATACAAGTTAGAACTATGTTGTCTATAGGTTTTAAGGATAGGGTTTGGGGTTTATAGGGTTTAGGGTTTAGGGTTTAGGGTTTAGGGTTGAAGAGGGGTATAATATTTTATATTATAATGTTTATTTATCGTATTTCGTTACTTTGTTTTGGACGAGATTTGGAATGACACGCTTAATTAGTGTTTTTAAAGGATTGGTAAAAGAAAAAACTTACAATCAGGGTACACCTATGTCGTGGAACCAACAACATGAGTGTTTGAATTTCTAGTATGTGTGTTTAATTTTCGAGTATGAGTGTTTGAATTACGATTTTGCGTGTTTAATATCCGAGTTTGTCTTTTTAATTTAAAATAACATTGATTTAATTTATCCATATTCACTAACTTATAATTAGAGTTTATTATTTGTTTTATTAATTTATTTCTACTTATGTTTTATTCATTATCTAACTAATAAAACAATATATATTATCAAGAATTTATTTTAAATCAATGTTATTTTAAATTAAAAAAATAAACTATGATATTAAACACGTATTAAAAAAAACCTGCCGACATCATTTTTGTATTTTTTTTAGTAAAAAATTCTGGTTGAAATCCTTTTTTAATTTTATTATTATTTTTTTTTTTAAAAAGAAAAGGCTGGCATCAATTTTTTTTTTTTTTTTTTATATTAAATGGGCCATTCCCGTCGGCCCAAACCCGACGGGAATGGGCTTTACCGTCGGGTTTGGGCCGACGGTAAAGCCAACCCTTTTTTTTGTTTTTTTTTTTAAAATGGGCCATTCCCGTCGGCCCAAACCCGACGGGAATGGGCTTTACCGTCGGATTTGGGCCGACGGTAAAGCCGGCCCATTTGTACCGTCGGCCCAAAGCCGACGGTATAGATCTATACCGTCGGGATTGGGCCCGACGGTATAGATCGGGCCTTTTCCGTCGGCCCAAAACGCCGGGCCCGACGGAAAAGGCCAATTCTGTTGTAGTGTACTTTTGATATTCATTCTTTTATAATATTCTCATTTTCTTTCTCTTGTAAGCTTTAGGTACTTTTGATATTTATTTTTCTGTAATATTCTCTCATTTGTCTTTTAAGACTGCATTTTCTTTCATGAATGTCAACATGTTTATAATCAACTGAACACTACTTGGGACAAGAGAGAAAACAGCAGCTCGCCTGGTCACATAATCTGAAGCATTATTTCTTAATTCTTATGGTACTGACATAATCGATTCCTCAATAACTGTAATCCGTAAGATTAAATTCGAATTCAGTAGCATAGGTACGTTCTGGATAAATAATTCAAAATGCTTATTCAAATCACGTAACAGCTCTTTAAAGTGTGGGAAACTTAAGAAAAGTTTTATAACCCACAGAGAGCTTAAATAATCTTCTTCGTGCAAATAACTTGTCGTTTACTATTTTTATTTTCAAGATAGACTTCATTGTTTGAATTTTTAGTTTCCAACATATATGTTTTTTTATCCGCTACATATATATTTTGTTTGATAAATAGATGACTGAGACTTTTGGCCTAAGTTCGATGCCATGTTGTGGTCCGATCCGTTAATTCCATAATTTCTTTTTAAACAACGTCCCAAGATAACGTTATGTCTAACTTCCCATAAATTCTATTTCCATGCACATAAGTCTAAAGCTAGAAAGACCTAACTTCTGGAGAATGTTTTAAGAATATATATCAGAATAAATAGAATATTGTCAACATTACGATATCAACATAGTCCAAATGCCCCGATTACTTGACTACTACAATATGGCATATTAGTTAAGCTTGCAAAGTTTTCTTTTGACCTTGTAATCATTTTTTGGGTACTTCTTGTACCTTTTTAAAATAGAACTTTGCTTAGCCGATAAAAAAAAAAAAAAAACTAAAGCTAGTTCAGCCTTTCAATTGGTACAATTAAAGAGATCACATCACCACACCTACCTTTCCCATTATTATTAAACTTTTAGTTCTACCTATAAAAAGCAATTAACACTATGTGGTAACGTATAACACGTATGCATGTTTAACAGAGAATATAACTACTTTCAATTTTGCAACACTAGTATAAATTAGCCAACGCAGACTCCCGTGGTATACACCAAAGCAAAAGAAGCCCTAAAGCTCCATTTATTTTGCATATCGAAAAAAATGAAGCTTCTTCTCCATTTGATTAAGTCTAGGTTTTTGAGTACACTATGTGTGTTAATTGTGTTGTGCAATTGTTGTGAAGGGGTTATAAAGTTACCACGAAATGCAACGATTCCTGCAATTTTTGCTTTTGGAGACTCAATCGTTGATCAGGGCAATAATAATGCGATCACGACGATAATAAAATGCAATTTTACGCCATATGGTAAGGATTTCCAAGGCGGAGTACCGACGGGGAGGTTTTGCAATGGAAGGACACCTCCCGATTTGATTGGTAATGATTATACAAACTCTTCATGTGACTTAATATTTATTTGCTTAGTCAAAAATCAAAACACACACACACACACATATATATATATATATATTAATGAGGTCGGATTTTCTTTTTTGAAATATCAAATTTTGCGGGCTAACAAAGTCACACTTATTATGAAATACATGTCCAAATCTATATGTTCTAATCTACATAATAAGTTTATTTATTTTAGTACTCGAATGTTTCTCAAGTTACAAAGCGATTTATGGAAATTAACGACACGGTCTCTAATCCTTACTTGGTTAAGCATCAACCTATCTACAACAAAAGAATGATGCATTGTAAAATCATACAATATTCAGATGAGCTAAAGATTTATTATATTTTTATTTTTGTAACTCTACACTCCTTTAATTTATCATATTAATTAATCGACACGTTATCCTTGTTCTAGTTAAACATAAAAGCAAAATATTGCTACCCCTAACATTTAAATAATAAAAAGAAGTAGTTACACACCGGCCATGCACCCCTAACATTTGCACGCATTAGAGCGTAGTATTATTTCTACGAAAGATATATAATTGGCGATTTTATGTTATATATACATACATGGGTTGTACCAAAACACCATCAAGATTGGTATCATTGTCAAACTAATTAGATCTAGGGGGATCTTGCGCATATAAACGTGGAAACATAGATGCCCTCTTGTGAAAGTCAGCTATGTGCCTTATAAATAGTTCAAGATATTACTTGATCCTTATCTTCGAAAAATAACTTTATTGAACTCAAATCTTCGATTTGTTTTGTTTAGGTATATTAGAAACAGTTTTTCAATATTTACGTATGGGTTATTAGCGAAGTCATATGTATTACTGACATTATATTGTGCCTATAATTATCAATAATGTTCATAGTCAGTCTAGACTTAACTAATGTATTACATATATAATTAATAGAGGGTATAAATCTATGATTGAGAAAATTGCATTGCATTTGCGTTGGGCGCTACTATCTATAATTAATGCTTTACTTCCCACCAGTATATTGTACTCAAATATAATGAAGTGGAGCCAGTCCCGGACCAGGATCCATATTATTGGATACCAATAAATCTGAAAATTTCAATTGCGATTTAGAGTCCAGTTAATTGCTAAGACAGACATAACTTGGATATTAATAGGCTGTCAGATACTCGTACACACACACTATAACTATTTATAGGACTTTCCCATGACAGTTGGATGGACCAACTTTGAGCATTTAAAATTTTCACGTGAGCATAAAACGTACAAATAGTTTTCATAGTAAGTACTTTTTTTTATTTCGTTTTAAAAGTATAAGTCATCACATGAAATATCACCATTCATCTCGACAACTGTATTTTTTTTTTTTGATAAGCAAAAGAAATGTATTAAAAGAGGAGTATCAGAAATACTCCACAGAGGAAATACAAAGCGGGCAAACCAACAACAGGTGCCACAAAACATGAGAATGACCCAATCAACCATCAACGAGAGACCCAAAACACAACCCCCAACGAAAACGAAGAATTGAAAACACAACAATGAACAACCGCCAAAAGCACCCCCACCAAAAGAAAATGATTAACCAACTTCAAACCCTCAACCATTATCAAACCCACTAACAATCTCATTCCCTACATCTCCTCACCTTTCTTCAAATTTCTGTCCAAGAAAACAGACTTATCCCTTTTTTCCAAATCCACTAGTCTCCCAATATTTTCTTCTTCCGTACCCATCTCGACAACTGTATGTTGTGTTTTAATTTGTTATATCACATCTAATGCCCAAGTTTTAAGAAAGTTGCTGATGTTTGTGTTCCCCGTTCTCAAAGGTGTTTCTTTCCACACCACTCGAACTTATAATTGGATTTCATCTTTTCTTTTTTTAATATAAAATTAAATAATAATCAATATAATTTTATGTTTAATTAGTTATTTTACTAGTATATTATGATCAATTGGAGTATACCAGATTAGTTAACTAAATCAGTCAATACCTGAATAATCTCACAAATTAATAAATTTGTACTCTAATTGCAGCTGAAACGTTAGGCATTTCAAACCTTATACCAGCTTACTTGGATCCAAATTTGAAGACAGAAGATCTACCAAAAGGCGTCAGCTTTGCATCTGGTGGATCTGGATATGATCCTCAAACACCTAAACTTGTGGTACATACATATACATATACGTTCATACAAAAAAAAAAAAAAACTCTCTATTTCTCTAAGGTAAATTATTCTAAAATATGTAATATCTTCACATTTTATTGAAACCCCTCCAGTCTGTCATATCCTTGTCAGATCAATTGAAGCAGTTCAAAGAATACGTCGGGAGGCTGAAAACGGCAGTTGGGGAAGAACGCGCAAATTTTATTGTTAGCAATAGTTTGCATTTGGTAGTAGCCGGCAGTGATGATATTGCCAATACTTACTTCACGATCGGCATTCGACGCCTGCAATATGATGTTTCAGCATATTCTGATCTCATTGTTACCTCCGCCTCAAAATTTATTCAGGTACACTTATGAGGTCACCTTATGATCAGTTCTGTAATCCAACACTCTTATACTAATTGAGTTTTCTATATATGTTGCTCGGGTATCTTTTAACAAATACGTTAAGTGAATTTTATGCTTTATAAATTACCTTATGATGCATTGTAGATTAGATATTTATATACTATAAAGTATTAAAGTAATATATATACACATTCTATATAGAAATATTAGAATAAGTTGCTACATTGATGGCCGATCATATTAATCATTATCAAAAATATATTGCATTTCGGGCATGTTACCGGTTGCTTTCGGTAAACTCACCATGCTGAGCCGTGTCTTGTTGAGTGGGAATAAACTTAGCGGACAAATCCCGAGCTCGATCTCGCGCATCTACCGGCTGTTCGATCTGGATCTTTCCTTCAACCAGCTTTCCGGTCCCATTCCGTGTATATTGCATTATCTATATCCATGTATTATCTTGGAGCATTTTTATCATTGTTATCACCACATTTTTACCGTGTATATTGTATTATTACCGCATTGTTATCACCGCATTTTTACCGTGTATATTGCATTATCTATATCCATGCAACATATATTATATTCGGATGTATTTGTATACGAATATGAATGAATGTTATCACCGCATTTTTTACCGTGTATATTGCATTATCACCGCATTTTTTACCGTATACATATATTGCATTATCACCGCATTTTTTACCGAGTCTCATTGTTATCACCGCATTTTTACCGTGTATATTGCATTATCTATATCCATGCAACATATATTATATTCGGATGTATTTGTATACGAATATGAATGAATGTACACAACTCTTGATTTATTGTGACTTGAAGGACTTATACAATCTTGGAGCGAGACGAATTGGTGTTTTTAGCCTCCCACCAATTGGATGTGTGCCTTCTCAGAGAACCCTAGGGGGTGGCTTAGCGAGGGGTTGTGCAGAGAATTACAATGATGCAGCAAAAATGGTGAATGTCAAACTCTCTCGTGAGTTGAATTCTCTTGCGCAAAAATTGAGTCCAACAAGGGTGGTCTACATTGACATATATAATCCTTTGCTCGATCTTATTCAACATCCTCGAAATTATGGTAATTAATTAATCTCGATTCTCGTTCATATTCAAATTTTATGATCTTATGCAAAATTGTAGTTTTTATTCTTTGATATTAACAAGGATACCTAATGCTTTCAGGTTTTGAAATTAGCGATAAAGGTTGTTGTGGGACAGGAAATATCGAGGTATCTATATTATGCAACAAATTTAGTGGAACTTGTTCGGACGACACTAAGTACATTTTTTGGGACAGTTATCATCCCACCGAGAAGACATATAACGTTCTTGCAAATCAAATCCTTGCGACGTATATTACCAGGCTCGTGTAATGACTGATGAGTCAATCATCTTCCCAAAATTTTCATCGATCCTTGTGATTATTGGTTACTTTCATTTATCGTTATTTAAATCTTATATCTTTGTAATTTGTATTAAACTTCAAAGCATCCCTAAAGCAAGTCTACTTTTCAGCATATATGATTATTGATTAGTGGCCTTCCAAGAATTCGACAATATCTACTAATTCTTTGTTGTCAATTTTTATACAACGAAATAAAAATAAAAATTAGATATATTTTGCTGTGTATTTTGGTCTTATTTCGTCACGGTAATAGGACACGATAAAATAATACAAAATGAGATATAAATAACCAAAATAATGCTATCCAACTTTATTAACGGACTAGCTTGGTCCGGAACACTTATTGCAAGCTTACTAGGTAGAATAAACTAATTGCAAGATTGATTTAGCGTATCGAATTCTCCGTGTTCGATGCTGACGTGTCGAATGCCTCTGTTCGATGCGAAATATGTAACACTGATTCGATGCTGTATTTGACGGTATAGAATTCGATGCGTGCTTAAGGGTATCGAATTCGATGCGTTCTTTGTCGTATCGAATGGAGCCAATACTGTTTGATCACGTGTCGAATGTGGACTGTTCGACCCGATGCGTCTCGAATGAATAGTGATTCGATGCTGACTGTGCTGAAGTGATTGTTCTCTCAAAACGTGCACAGATTACAAGGGGACGAGCTATTTATAGCTGCCGTCCCGTGGGTCCCACAGACCAATACGAAAATACGCATCAAATCTTGTCGATTCGATTCGCGCATTGAATCTTGACGATTCGATGCGCTTATGGGCCTGCCCAGTAACAAAGTATTGTGCCAATCTTAAATCACACCCACCATATAGTCCCCCCCGTTTGGGAGACGCTGTCAATGAGGAGATCGTCTTCCAAACTTAAAGAATACTTTTGGAATTGCTCTGAACGGTCTGCACCGTGCCACTTTAATCAAACTTTTATACATTTTACCAAATTTTTCACTGGTTTGGAATATTCCTAATCATATGTTACTTCAGATCGGTTCACAGTAGTTCTATGAACATTAACTAAACGCATCGAACATGAGTGGTTCGATGCGTCAGATATATCGCATCGAACGATGTACGTTCGATGCGTCTGTTCGATGTGCTCACTGAATTGGGCCTGGTAGGCCTCTCGCTCCCTATATAAATGGAAGTCTGTCGTGAGAAGCTCATTCTGCTCCTCACACACTCTGCTTCTCAGGTGAGACACATTGAATTGGCACCATTTGATGCGATCCGCCTCGAACAATATCGATTTGATGGGATCATCATCGAATCGTGATTGTTCGATGCGGTATTTATATAGATTTTTAGCTGTTTCGTCCCGATATTTTAATGTTTGCACGAGCATTTTTAACTTGTTGCTTTGTTCGACTTAGGATATATTAATCAAGCAAAAGCTCTTTCTTCCAGAAATCCAGTTAAGGTAAAAATTTTGTCCCTATTTTGCTGGATTTTCTCTTCAAATAATTCCCTTTTTACGTATGCTTGAGAGATATGTGAGAGCCTAGAGTGACGTGTTCGTCCTTAGTCAGCCTCCGTTTTTAATTTATTTCAGTTTGTTCTCGTCAAAGATGGGGAGCATTGAGTCAACTTCTGGGAGTGAGTCGAGTACTGGCTCGAGCTCCAGTTCCATTAATATGAGGAACCCTTCGAATGCTCCCGTGGGTCTGAGCACAATCGAAGTAAATGAATATGAGTTAATGGATATAGAAACGATTGGTTCACCAGCGGGTAACAATTCCAATGCAAACACTGAACAACCAGTGCCTGAATTTGAAAGTGATAACTCGCACGTGTCATCCTATCGGGATAACCACGCTCCCAGCGAGGGTGAAGATGACGCATATTTTATCATTAGGGAGTTTGATGATCATGTTGAGGTCCCGTGAATGGCCTATGATCAGTATGTTTCCCGCCTCCAACACAGTCGTAAGGGGCTGCGCAAAAAGTTCGATATACCCGACAAGTATAAGATCGTCCTCCCCGGGCCAGATGATCGGATGCATACCCCACCGTCCGGACATATGACTGTGTTTGTTGGTCAGCTCCTCAACGGTCTTTGGTTTCCAATCTCTTTCGAGTTAAGATGCCTTCTAAGGACGATAGATCTCATGCCCGCTCAACTCACGCCAAACTCTTATGGGAATTTGATTGGCTTTATCATTGTTATGAAAGCGTTGCGCCAAGCACAAAGTCCTAATGAATTTTACACACTGTTCGAGATTGCAAGGCGTGAACATGGATTTTACCATATCAAGGCACCAACGCATTGCAAGTTCTTGAATGGTGGGGCGACCGATTATGGGAAAGATTGGAAAAGACGATATTTTTATATCGAAGAGAGTTATGAAGGAGAGTTTAGGATGTACCGCCGGGGATGGTACACTGGGTCAAGGGTAATGATACCTTGTGGCGTTTCCACAACTTCATGGGATTGCGAGTTTATCTCGAATTTAGTTCGAGAACATCAATTTGATGTTAAAAAACTAGTTGAAAATCGAATCCTCTCGTTAGCTGGTTTGTCCCCAGTAAAATATAACGGGAGAATGACCCTTGGTATAACTGCGCAACTCTCTTGATATTTTGATTTACGTCCGTTAAGTATTCTAAGGATATAATTTTCTTGCAGTTAATTATATCATGGACCACCATATGAGGATGAATCGAGCCGTTTCTGCTGATCAGGCGAGCTCTCAGACCAACATTGCTACCGATATCCCTCCCCCCGAAAAAGAAAGAGTAAGGGCAAGAAAAACATTGCCGGTCCCTCTACTGCTATTGCTGCTGAGTCTGCAGTCGATCCTTTCGATGATATATTGGGGGGAAACCGTGACAGTGCTCAAAGCGGTGCCGAAGCTTCTGAGAGCCTGGCAGCTGGTCCAGGTGACAATATTGAAGGTGCCGTGCAGAGCAAAAAGAGAAAAATGCCTCAAACTCGGTCACAAACCGGAGAGGCTATTCCACCGGCCACCCGAACAAGTAGGCCAAGTGCTGCCAACACCCCGACGCATGCGACTGGGCCAAGCGCAAAAATTGAGCCTAGACAAGGCCCTCGTGCTCGGGCCGGTGGGTACAAAATCTCAGAGGCCGAAGCTATCGACCATCTGAAGTCGCTATTGCCTGGTCCTGCTGTTCCTCTCCATGTCTCTGCTGAAGAGAGGAAAATGGTGGAGCGAAATGCGCTTCATCTGCTAACAGCGATAATTATTTCTTTTCTTCGAGCTAATCTTTGTTTAATTCAAATTCTATATGTTGATTTGATTGCTCATTAATATTTAGGCGGGCGGTTTCGTGGATACTATATATGCGGCGCTGATGGATATCCGGGAAATGGCCGTTGGTGGTGATTCTGCTGCGTTTAAAGCTGCCCTTGATGACAAACAAAAGGCGTTGCAAAAAGTCAATGATTATGCCGCAAGGGCACACACCGATAGAGAGGCAGCAAAAAAGGCGCGAGAGGAGGCTGATCAGCTCAAAGAAGAGCTGACCAAACAAATCACCGAGCTCAAACGGGAAGTGGCGATTGCTAGAGAAGAGACATATAATGCTAACAACATTGGATATCAGTGCGGCCTTGGCGAGGTAAAAGATTCCTGACTCTAGTGTTTTGCGATCCTTTTATATTTTGTTTTATTAATAACTTCATAGCCGTGTTGGTTTCTGCTCAGCAGAAAGTGGAGATCGCCGAAGAATTTCTGAGTAGCAACAATTTTCGAGAGATTTGCACTCACCGAGGCGATCTCGAAGTTCGCAACAGCTCAAGTTATGACTGTGCGTCAGTTTTATGCGACGCAGTATGTGCGTGGCAGTTTTAAACCAGACTGGTTGAGCCTGTCTCTAGGGCCCAATCGAGAACCTCTCCCGCCCCGTACAACTTCAGAGTCTGCAGAACCTGATGAGTTCGCCTTGTTGCTCGAGAGTGATAATCTTATCCTCCAAGGACTCTCAACACCGCCTCCCATGCCTGAGCCGTATCCCTCCTCTGAGGATGAGGAAGAAAATTGAGCCACCAACCCTAACGCCTTTTTAGCTTTTTTATGCTTATGAACAATTTGTAATTTTAATTTTATTTTATTCGTGGCGCTGCGTCGCTCTTATGGATTTGAACAATTTGATTTCCTGCAATATAATTCTTATAAATTCTCTTTTTGAACTGCTTCATTATCTATGCTCCTGACTGCTGCCTTCTATTTCAATTTCCTGAATTGGTTTTTTACTTTATTTTGACAACCTGTCGGTTTTTTTTTTGTTCAAACTTTTTGGACATAGTTTAGTCATTGTTGCTCATCTCCTGAGAGTTTCGTTCATGTTCTCTCAAATTGTGGGTTTAACGAACACTTACATTGTTATATGTAGTGTCTGTTCCTTGCTTGTTTTTCCAAGCAAGCGTGGTAATAGTTGCCATCTCGGAGAGAATCACTCGTCCCTCCGCTTCCTTTGTGAAATTTTGAGTGTCTTGTGATATATAAATATAGTCTTCGTTCTTCTGGTCATTCTAGGGATTTTTGGTATCTCATGCCACTTCGGACAGAGTTTCCGTCCCTTTTGTTGCCTCTGACTTTTTTCGGTATCTCGTGCCACTTTGGATAGAGTTTCCGCTCTTCTAGTTATCTTAGGGATTTTAGGTATGTCGTGCCACTTTGGACAGAGTTTCTGTTCTTCTGGTTGTCTTAGGGATTTTCTGTCCTGCATACATTTTTATTATGCATATTAGATAAAATTCACGCAAATCAGTTAATTAGATGTAATATTCTTGGATAAACCAAATCAGATTATGTGAACAGATCGGAGCTTGAGTCCTTGCTCATTTGCCCTGACTTCTTGTGTTGTCCTCCAGATTCATGTTTTGGCGTGCCTGTTTTAAGTTCATACATATTTGTCATCATGCATGTCATAGCAGAGAGAACGAATATAAATTGTTCAAAATATTTAAAATGCTAAGGGCTCTTGTAAACTGAAACAAAATCTTTTAATCAATATGCTCCATTTCCTAGGAGCCAATGCCCTTGTTGCGTCTTCATCCTGTTGTGGCCTTGTCCGAAGCGAAGTTACGTAGCACTTCCAACCTTCAATATGGTCAGCTATAACTTCACCGGTACCACTAAAGGTAGGAAATTTCACCTTCTCATGATAAGTCGACGGTAAAGCTCTGAAAGCATTCAATGCTGGTCTTCATATGATTCCGTTGTATGCAAAATGCATGTCAACGATCACGTAGTTCTCCAGAAGTGTCTTTCTCTGTGGCGCTGTACCCAATGATATTTGGAGCTTAATCATTCCAAGTGGGACTATCTCTGGACCTCCAAATATGTGAAGAGATGTTCTCACTGGTTCTAGTGTCTGATTATTCAATCCCATTTTAACCAACGTAGAACTGAACAACACATTTACTGAGCTTCCGTGGTCCACTAACATCTTGATGACCCCATAATTAGCTATACCCACCGTAATTACCAAAGGGCAATTTAAATTGGACATTTGTATAGCCTGTGCGCTCAGCTTCCTTAGGTCTGCTGTAGAGAAAATGACTTCTTCATGCGGCATCTCCTCAATTCTCAGTATACTGACCATATTGACAAAATTATCCGACTCAATCAGTCTTGTGATCCTTCGCCGTCCGTTGGTGGAATTCGCTCCCCCCAGTCCTCCTAATATCATATTGATCATTCATTTCCTGGCATTCCCATCTTTAATCTGAGGATACTGGAAAAGATGCGGTTCACCGACTACCCTTTGCTTATCCTTCCTTGGAGATGGAGTTCTTCCGGTTGAAATTGTTCTCTTGTTCTTGCACGTTCTTGACATACTCCACGAGTTTTCCATCCTTTACTAACCGTTCAATTTCATCCTTCAAATTTATACATTCTTCAGTATCATGACCCTTCTGATTGTGATACTTGCAGAATTGGCTTGAATACATCGTTGCCTTGGAATCCCTCATCGGTTTAGGATCTTTTAACCAACCTTTCCTCTTTGCAGCCCCAAGGACAATCATGATGTGAGTAATTAACGACGTGTACCGTCTAAGCGAACTTTCCTCTTTGTAATTCTTGTTCCTGTTGTTGTAGTTATTACGGTTGTGATCTTCTCTGCCTCTCTGCCTATCTTTCACATCTGCAATAACATGTACTTTAGTCGCCATCATTTCCTCAAAATGAACCACCTCTTGTGCTATTTTATTGATCTATTCGATGGTGGTGGGCTTACATCTGAGTAGGTCCCCACTGAACATTGTATTGGTGGTTGCTCGGAAAAGTATGCTCACAATCATCTCTCCTGATGGGCTATCAATCCTTAGTAGCTCCGTATTGAAACGTTTCATAAAGTTCTTCAGACTTTCATTAGTTTATTGTTTCATTGTATAGAGATGGGAGTGATCAAAACCAATCTAGATTGACTAGAGAATTGATCTTCAAACATCTTTCTCAATTGGTTGTAGCTTTTGATCAGTCCTGGAGGAATCCGATTAAACCAATCCACATCTACTCATGACAAAGTTGTTGCAAATATCCTGGCTGGGATATTATCTTTAAAACCGTGAAGGGACAATTTTCTATCCAATTGAAAAAGATGATCTCGGGGGTCAGACTTTCCATCGTACGTCTTTAGTTTTGGGATCTTTTCCCCTTGTCCCAAGATCTCTGACTCTATCTCTTGACAAAATGGACTACGGTTATAAGTATTGTCCTCCTGTACCATTCGAGCCTCAACTGTTGCTTTTACTTTCTCCAGCCTTTCTATATTTTTGGCCATTTTATCACGCTCGCTTCGTGAATCATGACCGTCTGGATGTCTTCTGTCACCTCTATCTTTCCTCCTTCATAGTTCTTCTCTTTGATCTTCTTCCTCATTACGTTCCCTTCTAGAATCATGACTCTCTGATCGTCTCCTATCTTCTCTTCTTCTCCGTTCTGTAACGCGGTCTTCCTCATTTTCTCTTTCTCTCCTCTCAAGATGTCTTCTTGACTGTACCTTGACCGACACTAACTTCTTTCCTTGATCATCACGGGTGGATTTTCCCTTACTTTTCACTTCCTCCGTTTCTCATTTCCCTTCAATATTCGGGCAACAGAACCTTGTTCCCTTAATGCTTCCTGATGTTCAATAGGAGATGGTATCAATGCGGGCGGTGCTGGAGTCAGAACTTCGGCCAACGCAACTTTTACCATTGCCATGAGTTCATTCTTTATATTATCGAGAATCGAAGCACTCGTTGCTGTCGTTCCAGTTGCACCTGCTTCAGTGCCCGGTACCTCCACACTTTGAGGTCCTTGATTCTCCCTTCTCGCTGGTGTTGGTACTGCCGCGGGTACTGTTGATGGTCCCGCATTATCCTGCATCATCTGTTCAGGAGTATTTAGTTATGCTTCTCCCATAGTTCCCTCCAAAGCTTTACTGCGTGATCGTGTAACTCTAGACATGATACCTAATAAACTAATAAAATTTAATGTTCCCACAGACGGTGAATATTTTGGTCTTATTTCGTCACGGTAATAGAACACGATAAAATAATACAAAATGAGATATAAATAACCAAAATAATGCTATCCAACTTTATTAACGGACTAGCTTGGTCCGTAACACTTATTACAAGCTTACTAGGTAGAATAAACTAATTACAAGATTGATTTAGCGTATCGAATTCTCCTTGTTCGATGCTGACATGTCGAATGCCTCTGTTCGATGCAAAATATGTAACACTGATTCGATGCTGTATTTGACGGTATCGAATTCGATGCGTGCTTAAGGATATCGAATTTGATGCGTTCTTTGTCGTATCGAATGGAGCCAATTCTGTTTGATCACGTGTCGAATGTGGACTGTTCGACCCGATGCGTCTCAAATGAATAGTGATTCGATGCTGACTGTGGTGAAGTGATTGTTCTCTCAAAACGTGCACGGATTACAAGAGGACGGGCTATTTATAGCTGCCGTCTCGTGGGTCCCACAGACCAATACAGAAATGCGCATCGAATCCTGTCAATTCGATGCGCTTATGGGCCGACTCAGTAACAAAGTATTGGGTCAATCTTAAATCACACCCATCACTGTGTGTGTGGTCTAATTGTAAAGAGTATATTCACTTTCTTCTTAAACATAGGAGATGAGAAAGGCGAGGAAAAGTGTTCTTAATGGACATAAAGATATTTTAGTTCTCTCTCTCTCACACACACACATAGATGTACATGTGTGTGTCTTATAAAATACAAGACTAACAATTTGACCCAGGACGGAAGCATGATAATTCGAAAATACCAGCGTATTAACAAATAAAGATTCTGGAATTCACCAAAGTTTGTGGAATCCACTAGGATTTGGAATAAAATTTTGATTTTATTAAATAAATCAAAAGATGAATAAAAGTGTGTCTTACAAAATAATAAAAAGTAGTTATATATAGCTCAACAAACCTAAACAATAAGGAGTTAGACTCAAACTAGGAAACAAAGGCTAAAAACAAGAAGGAAACAAACTCTTAATAAAAAAGAAAACTAGATAACTTGCGCAGAAAAATAGATTGACTACGCTGACGCTCTAAACGGACTTATTTAGGGTTTGCGACTCATTAAGATGTAGGCAACTCAAAGACGTATGATTTGATATATTATGGGTCAAAAACGGATAAGCTAGTCCGAACTTATGGCGGTTTTTGTAGGGCTTGATCTTGTTGCGTTTTTCTTCCAAATAAGAGGTTTCTTGTCCTACATCAGTCGCTCCCACCTCGGAAAAACTCGACCCCAAGTTATTCTTCGGAAGCATTGCAATCTTTCTATCACCTCAAACAAAAATATATGCATTTTGCTTTCCTTTGTATGTAATGTCCACGTCAAATTGCCACATCCTACCTAGTAAAACATGACAAGCCTCCATATCGATGACATCCCATTCCACCTCATCTTGATAGTGTTCTCTAATGGAAATTGGAACTTTGCAAACATTTGTCATACTAACATTGACGCCCTCTTGAATCCATCCAATTGCATACGGGTTATGATGCCTTTTAGTTGTTAAATCAAGATGTTCCACCAACTTCTTCGAGATAAAGTTTTCACAACTACAACTATCCACAATCAAATCACAAACTTGACCTTTTATACTGCAATATGCCTTAAAAATATCATTTCTTTGAGAAAAATCGTCTACCTTTGTAGAACACAAGACACATTGGATCATACAATTGACTCTTTCTCCTTCCTCTTGAGCTATTTCTGCTCCCTCTAGTTCATCTGAATCTGAATTAGCTTGTTCAAATGCATCCTTTGCCCCAATAAAGTTAACATATTTTATTTGAGGACATTCATTAGAACGATGACCATGTTGGCTGCATCGGTAACATTTAGTACCCCAGGTTTGGCATATGGGTTGGGAGTCTTTTGTTGGATGTTGGATGCTGGAAGTTTCTAGTGTCCGTGGCTTTTAAAGTTGGAACTCAAGTTGGGACTGTGGTTGGAATTCGAGTTGGACTGTGTGTTGGATTCTGTAACGTCCTTCTTTGAGTTTGAAACTTGAGTTGAAGACTTCTCCATCAACTCAGCTTTCACCATATTATGCGCCTCGTCTGCTGTCCAAAGTACCTGCAACCCTATTTTCTCCTGAATGGAAGGTTTAAGTCCACCAACATACCTAGAAAGTTATTGTGCACCAGTCTCACTCAAATTGTTACGCACTGACAATCTATACCACTCTTCAGAATATTCCATCACCGAACGGTTGCCTTGGAAACAGTTTTGGTAACGTTGAAAAATAAATTGCTCGTAATCAGGTGGTAAAAATCGACTTGCCAACAACTGTTTCATTCTCTTCCAAGATTGTATTGGCCCCTTGCCCTATGCCTTCTCTCTGTAAGTAGTTTTTCCCACCAAACAGCATCACTGCTTCTAAGTTTGTACGCCACAAGCTTTACTTGTCGATATCCAACAACTTCAGTATATTCAAAGAACTGCTCCACCTCCAAATCCAATCTAGGAAATCTTCGATATGCAAATTTCCGTGAAATAATGGAATATCTAATTGTGATTTGGCAATAGATCGTATTATATATATATGTGTGTCGGTTACAAGTGAATGATCTAATAATACAACGAGTCTATCTCAAATCAGGCCTACACTATGTATCTTGTGTAGACTTGGTCCGGAACACCTCGAACTAACGCCTCGATGCTTGGATGGCAATGGTATATCGGTGACTAGATCAGATGTATGTCGGTGATTGTCTTCGACATGATATCGAGGATGCCCCTCGATGTGATATCGGTACTGTGGTGGTATGACATATCAGAGGAACACATGGTAATCCCGATATCGAATGCGATATAGAGAGTGAGATCGGGGATGTATTTGGATGTGATGCGTGGTAGCTGAGAGATAATAATTGCTTACTTTGGGAACTGGGTACCTCGTATTTATAGACCTCGGGATCCGGGGACCACAGTAACATATCGGTGATTATTACCGATATGATATCGAAAGTGGTCCCCGATATGGCCTAATATGGGCCTGGTTTGAGCTAGGCCCAACATGCGGGAAATGGCCATATCATGTAGTCCCCCAATTTGGGGATTATTGTCTTAGAGATAAGAATTCGCAAATTTAATTTTAAATTTCTAGGTTACCTGTACCCTTCGTCCCGCCAGTTCAAATGACGAAGATCAAATATGCGGGGAATGCGCTTTGTGATGAACTTCGATGGGCCCCCTAATGCAGTGGAAGCATAGTTTGAGGTCCTTGTTTGAATTATGTGTTCTTTGGAGTTGAATTTCTTATAAATATGAGAGTTGCACTTCGAGGCTTTTTTGCATAATAGAATAGGATATCGGGGTTCTTCGTCGATATGACGTCGAAACGCATATTCGATATGATATCGAAAGTATATTTCGATGTAGTTAAGGCCTCCGTCTATAAGTAGGGCTTGTAAGAGATTTTGAAGGTCATAGTTTTCTGCGTTTTTTCTGTCGTTTAGTGTAACCACATCGGTATGTATATCGGTGATCATATTCGGTATATTCCTCGATGTGTATTTCGACCTCGGTGTTGTACTTGATTTATTTATTATTATTTTCTCATGCTGATACTCTGATTATTCTGCAGGTGCATTATCTTTTTCTGAGATACTCTGTTAGAATGGGGTTCAGACAATTGATGCGTAAACTTCAAGCCGATCGTGATGCTTAGAAGGCTGCTGAAACGGCAGCAGTCGCGGTGGCACCTGAATAAGGTCTGCGTCTATCTTTGACCTGAATAATGCAGCCGTTGAGTTTCTGGCAGAGGCGTCGGGAGTTGAGCAGCCTTCCCCTAGCAATGTAGTGCCTGAACGTATTAATGAAGAATGTTTTAACAATGTTCCTGCAACGTTTGGGTCCCTTAGCCAGGATATCCTTGATGTGGTGGGAGTCCTGGATGGTGCGGCCACCCTCTTTGAGGTGTTGACCTCGAAACAGGAGGGTGTGGTTCCTTAGCCTGACAGGGCTTTGTCGACAGAGAGACCAGTTGCGAGGTCTCCTTCTGGTGAATACGTTGCTTCCCGGTCTGAGTCGTTGGCCAACATTCATTTGACCGATAATGTTGGAGGTTCAGAATCGAATACCCATGTCAACTTGGGTGACTCTGTGGATGCGCCTTTTACTATGGGGTCGGGTTCTTCAAGCCCGAACACTATTTGTGGCAAGGGAAAAGCGACCGTTTTAGGTATGACCGACAAGGGTAAAGGGCCACTGCAGAAGCCCTCGATATTGGGGGGCTTTGCCCCTATCTTTCCTGGGATTCTGGTTACGAAGCCTGCCTTTGACCTGGCTAGGATATCAGGTAATAAAAGGTCTCGTGAGGGGACTGTCCACAGTGTCCACTCGTCTTCAAGTTCGGGCCCTCGAAAGGCGGGTGCAGTCAAGCCCTCAAAGCGAGTAGAATTCCCTGAAGCAGATGCTGTACGGGGAATGATGCGGGCTTTTCCACCTCCTTAAAATGTGCGGGTGCTCAAAGAATTTGAGCGGGCCCAGAATATACGCCGCATCCCTCACTTGTTTTAGAGTGTATGAAAGTGTAGGTTTTCGGGAATCAATGTTAGACAGTGAAATGTTAGACGATGTTGAGATAACATTGAGGATAACATTGAAAGTCTAGAGCTTGAGCGAAAACTGTTCTTTAGTTGCCAAAATTAAGTTTTGCCTTTATTCACTTATTAATCAAGTTCCACAATTTTGGTTGTTTATGTTTATGTCCAGGAAAGTATCTTAAACATAAGGAAGAGCTTTGGAAGATTCATTACTTGAACTTTCCATAATTCAAGCTAAGTTGAATAGTCAACTCACACGCTTTCAAAAGAAGGAAACAAGTGAGCTGTTCTTTGCGACGCGATTCTTTCCAGGATTCTCCGAATTGAAGAAGATGTGTTACCTTGCTAAATCAGTAATGAAGGAAAGACATATTCTGGAAAGATATGAAGTTCACAAAGAAGGCAATCTTCAACAAGGAAACAACAAGAGTTACCAAAACTGTGAACAACACATCTTGGCGTTCAAGACTCAAGAAATCTATAAAGATGTGAAGTTCATCAAGATGAAGACAATACAATCGTGCCAATAATCCAAGAGATTAATTATTCTTTGTATTGTCTTCATTTTGTTTTGCGAAGTTTTTGTATCAACTGCTTAAGTCTAGTTCATAGAAGTTAAGTAGTCCTTACTTGTCTGCTTCGTTGAGTCCGATCAACAAAGAGAGTGAGTGAATTGTTGTGAGGAACGTTTTTGATAAAACCTTTATGGCTATTTCGCCTAAGTCTCGGAAGTTTTTAATAATATTGAAAACTTCTTAAAGTTATATCTTCTTGTGTTCTTACTTCCGCTGCACATTATTATTATCAAGAAGATCAAAATAGAGTTAAGGCAATTCCATCTTAACTCTAAAAAAGTGTTGTGTCAATCCACGGTCCTACAATTTCAATTGGTGTCAGAGCCAAACACAGACTACACTGGTGGTTTAGAGGTGATACATCACCATGAACAGTGTCAATCCTAATACCAACATGATTCCAATTTTGGATGGCTCCAATTATGCATATTGGAAGATCAGGATGAGGTCTCACATCAAAGCTATTGATATTCGAGCCTGGCAATCAGTGATCAATGGATACTCTCTTCCAACATTACCAAGAGATGGTGAAGGTGATCTAGTACCAAAACCAGAAGCAGATTGGACAGCAGTAGAGGTAAGTCTCTATAACTCTAATGAGAAAGCTCTTAATGCTATCTTTAGTTGGGTTAATCATCACATGTTCAAGTTAATCCAGAATTGTACAAAAGCCAGACATGCTTGGGATATACTTGAATTACATTGTGAAGGAGATTCTGCTGTTAAAGATTCTAAATATAGACAACTGCTTTTGCAATTTGAAAAACTTGAGATGGGAGAAGATGAAAGTGTTGACAGTTATTTTGAGAAAATTCTTGATATTGCTAACCAATGTGAAAATCTAGGTTTTGCTATGACTAATCAAGAAATGGTGTATAAAGCTATGAGAACACTGTCATCTAAATTTGCTCTCAAGAAAATTGCAATGAGTGAATCTAGAAACCTTGCTAATCTATAGTTTCAAGTCTTGATGAATACTCTTAGAGAATTTGAGATGGAGCTGGCCTCACAACCTAGCAAACATAGGGCTGTTGCTTTAAGAGGTTCAAATCTTGACAATGAAAGTGATGATGATTTTGAAATAATTTCTTCAAATTATAGGAAAATTACTAAGAAGTTCAATAAGCTGAATCTTAAAGGAAAAGATAAAGAAAAGAACCTTAGTAATAGTTCCCCAGGTTATAAGAAATTACCTCCTAAGTTTGTGAATTACATGGCATCAAAACCTACTCCTTTAGAAGCTGATAAATTAAAAGATGTTCAATGTTTTGAATGTAAAGGATATGGTCATATGGCTAATGAATGTGCTAACACTCTTAGAAAAAGAGGAAATTCTCATTGGGTTTGTGTAGATGATTTCAAAGAAGATGACTTTAGTTCTGGAGAAGCTGAAGAACAATCAGAAGAGGTTCAAACTGTTGCGCTACTCACTCAGATTGACTGGACACCAGAAGACTCCCCGAACTGCTTCAGATCTCAATGTTACCCCAACATTCAGGATCCAACATCAGAACAGGAGACCTTCTTTGCAGATTGAGATGAATATGATACTGATTCTGAACCTTATCTTGCGTCCTACTTTGATGAATCTAACTTTGATTGTTTTCATGGTACAGTGGATCTAGATGAAGAATACTTCTTTGAAGGTGAAATGTCCCAGGAGGAAATCATTGAAGACCTGAAGTCTATCTACCACAAACTGCTGCTTGAGAATCATAAACTCATCAAGAGCAACAAAAGGTTGAAGGAAGAGATTGGATGCATGAAGGAGATGCTGAAACTGTATGAGAAAGACGTTGACAAAACTGAGGCTGAGCTGAAAGAGGTAAAGGTAAAACTAAATAAAGCTGAACATACCATTGACAAATGGAACTATTCTACATCTCTGCTTGATGAAGTGCTGAGTATGGGAAATCAAGGTAAAAATGGTTTGGGCTATGTTGAGAAACCTCCCTCTGAAGATGTTAATTCTGCCTATTTGAAAGATGGTTTTATCAAGGAAAGCAATAACTTGAGTTGTGAATTCTCTTCCAACACTGTGAAAACGCCTACTTTTATCTGTCAATATTGTTTTCAACCTGGTCACATTAAGCCTTATTGTAAAAAATATAAAATTGTGATTGAGAAGAAAACAGTAATTAATAGCTGTACCAATGTTAGGAAAACCTCTGATCTGAATGTTATCCCAACATTAGGTAACAAATCTGAAGGACATAAAAGTAGAACCTGGACTGAGAAGATAAAAACTCCTAAGGTTAAAATTGTTTGCAATGTTGTCTTCTCTGCTGTTTACTCTAACCTTGCAGGTAAATGGTATTTTGACAGTGGATGTTCAAGGCACATGACTGGAAACATTGACAACCTGAAAAATGTAATCCCTTAGACTGTTGGAATAGTTACCTATGGAGGAGGCACTAAAGGGAAAATCATTGGAAAAGGAGTACTGGATGTTGAAGGATTTCCACCACTCAAGGATGTGTTGTTGGTTGAAGGATTGAAAGCAAATTTAATTAGCATAAGTCAACTTTGTGATGACAATCTGCTAGTTACTTTTGATAAAAGTTCATGTGATGTGTTTAATAGTGACAATGTCTGTGTCATGACAGGTACAAGATCCAAGGATAACTGCTATCTTGCTCAAGATGAAGCAGAATGCTACCATGCTAAGGTAGATGAATCTATCATGTGGCACAAGAAGTTAGGGCATGTGCACTATAGGAATCTGGAGAAACTACAGAAGTTAGAAGCTGTAAGAGGACTGCCTAAGTTGACTAGCCCAGGTAAAATTGTTTGTGAAGACTGCCTGAAAGGTAAACAAACAAAAGCTGTTCATCTACCACTTCAGGTACAGAGTACTAACCCTAGAACTAATAAGTGCTTTGAATTGCTACATATGGATCTCATGGGTCCTATTGAGGTTAGTAGCCTGAATGGTAAGAAGTATGCTTTTGTTATTGTTGATGATTTTTCAAGATATACCCGGATTAAATTTTTGAAAGAAAAATCAGAGGCATTCAACACATTCAAGATTCTGCATGCTAGTATTAAGAATCTTTATGGCACTTCTGTAAGAACAATTAGGCCTGACCATGGAAAGGAGTTTGAAAATGTACGCTTTGCTAATTTCTGTGAATCTAAAGGCATTTTCCATGAGTTTTCAGTACCTAGGACACCTCAGCAAAATGGGATTGCTGAGAGGAAGAATAGAACACTTCAAGAGATGGCTAGAGTTATGTTGAATTCTAAAAACCTATCTAAGAAACTCTGGGCTGAAGCTTTGAATACTGCATGTCATATTAGTAATAGAGTTTATCTTAAACCTGGTACTACTATGACACCTTATGAAATCTTGAAGGGTTCAAAACCAACAGTAGCACACTTTCATGAATTTGGTATTAACTGCTATTTGCTAAAAGATAGAGACTATTTGAGCAAATTTGATCCCAAAAGTGAAAAGTGTATATTTGTTGGATATTCTCCTAATAGTGCTGCTTTCAGGGTCTACAGTCCAAGATTGCATACTGTTCAAGAATTAGTGAATGTCATATTTGATGATTTAACTGTTTCTGCAGGTACTGAAGAAGTCACTGGTTCAGATGTTATTCCAACATTGGACTCAACATTGAATACAGACGCTGGAGATGCTGAACTGGAGACTGGAACAAATGTTGACTTAACACCAGAAACCCCCAATGTTAGGCCAACATCTGTGCTGTCAGATTCTGAAGATGAAGTGGTTCCAGTATCCAGAAGAGATCCCCCTCTGAGAATACAAAGAGATCATCCAGCCTCTCAAGTAATTGGTCAAATTACTGAAAGAGTTAGAACACGCAACAAAGAAAGGGTAAATTACAAGGATATGGCTAAGTTGTGTGTTTGTATGTCTTCTTCATGTACTCTTGAAAATGCATCTTGTTTTGTGTCCTCCATTGAACCTAAGAATGTAACTGAAGCTCTTAAGGATAGTTACTGGATTAATGCCATGCAAGAGGAACTCTTACAATTCACCAAAAACAGAGTTTGGAATCTAGTACCTAGGCCATCACATGTGAATGTAATAGGTACAAAATGGATTTTCAAAAATAAAACTGATAAGAATGGTGTAATTATGAGAAACAAAGCTAGGTTGGTTGCACAAGGTTATACTCAGGTAGAAGGTATAGATTTTGATGAGACTTTTGCTCCAGTAGCTAGGATAGAATCAATTAGATTACTCCTTGCTATTGCTTGCTGTCTTAGGATTAAACTTTACCAAATGGATGTTAAAGGTGCCTTTCTGAATGGTTTAATTGACAAAGAGGTTTATGTAGAACAACCTAAAGGCTTTGCTGACCCTAAACATCCTGACCATGTGTACAAACTTGAAAAGGCTTTGTATGGCTTAAAATAGGCCCCTAGAGCTTGGTATGAGAGGCTAACTGATTTTCTGTTAGGCCTAGGTTTCAATAGAGGAGATGGAGATATAACATTGTTTGTCCTTAGAAAAAGCTCTGATATATGCATTGCTCAAATATATGTGGATGATACAGTATTTGGCTCTACTAACAAGTCTACTTTAGACAAATTTGTTGAGTCTATGACAGGAACATTTGAGATGAGCATGATTGGTGAGCTTAACTACTTTCTAGGACTACAAGTCAAGCAGCTGGAGAATGGTATCTTCCTGAACCAGGAGAAGTATGCAAGGAATTTATTGAAGAGATTTGAGCTACAAGAGTCCAAGCCTTGCAAAACTCCTGTGTCCTCTTCAGTGAAGATAACAAAAGATGGCACTAGTAGCAATGCTGACCCAACATTGTACAGATCCATGATTGGTAGTTTGCTATATCTCTTTGCATCTAGACCTGACATCATGTTTTCAGTATGTGTTTGTGCTAGGTACCAAGCTGATCCAAAGCAATCTCACTTGATTGTTGTGAAGAGGATTCTTAGATATATCTCTGGAACTTCACCTTTAGGCATTTGGTATTCTTATGACACTAACACTAACTTGGTTGGTTTCAGTGACTCTGACTGGGCAGGTGATATGGATGACAGGAAATCCACAAGTGGGGGCTGTTTTTATTTGGGGAATAATTTGGTCTCCTGGTATAGCAAGAAGCAGAACTGTGTTTCATTATCAACTGCTGAATCAGAATATGTAGCAGCTGGCAGCTGTGTTACCCAACTTGTGTGGCTCAAACACATGCTTTCAGATTATGGGCTAGATAGTGATACACTTCTCATGTTTCGTGACAATCTAAGTGCCATAAGTATCTCTAGGAATCCTGTCCAACATTCTAGAACTAAGCATATAGACATAAGGCATCATTTCCTAAGAGATATGGTAGAGGACAAAGTAATCAACATTGAACATATTGAGACAACAAATCGGCTAGCTGATATGTTTACAAAACCTTTAGATAGTGAGAGATTCTTCAGTTTGAGAAAATCTCTTGGCATGTGCAATATGTGAAAATGTTGAGGAAACCAGTGTTGTCATAACACCACTGACTAGCACTGGTATATTGGTTGTGGTGTAGTAGGTATTCTGTTGTTATTCCTTTGTTGAGTTTATTTCCTTGTGAGTCTCATTTAATCCTTGTTTTGTCATATTTGGTTTGTGTGGTTGAACTCTTTGATGAACAACTCTTTCTAGTTATCAGTCTCACATCTTTGTTTTGAAAAAGTTAATAAAACTCTTCTGTTTGCCTGAGGTTGTGATTGCCTAACATATGGAGAAGCTGGGGTACACAAAGTTTACTACTTTGATGTCTATTCAGTTGTGTCTTATTCATATGGAAGGTGTACAAGAAATGTGGAGAAGCTGGGGTGCATGATGTTGACAGCTTCAGTGTTACTCAGTTGTGCTTATTTACATGTTTCTGTTTGTTTGGCCAAGGAACACATGAGGGTGATCCTTTCTACTAGGGTGTTTGAGGTTTCGATTTCTTACATTTAGTAGCACTGATCACTTGGTGATTCTCTTGAATGCAGGTTGGTAAACAAGTATGCATGAGGAATTGGGGTGTTGGGGTGCATGATAAATGAATTGCCAACATTCAAGGCCTTTGTACTTGCCTAACTTGCTGATGTTAATGTTGTTACTGGGGTGTGTGGAGTTCAGGCTGCCCTCATTCAGTAGTGACATTAACTTTGTGTTTAACAACCTTCAGTTTTTGTTCAGATGAGTTATGAAAACAATAAAGATTATAAAGAGATGTGTGCTGTGCTGGTTTGAAGTGTTTTTCATTTGTGTTTACCATATGCCTATTTGACATTACATTGTTGCATTCATATAGAACTGCATTGTTTTCTTTCTTGTTTGTGAGTTGTGTCGGTCTAGGCTTAGGGGGAGTATAATTCATGTGTTAAGGCATACAATTTGGGTGACATACTGCAGGTGACACACTGTTCTGTGACTTTCTATGCTGTGGAAGTGAATTGTTCCTTGAATTCATAACTGCTTATCTCTGTATGTCTCTTGTTATCTATGTTGCTTACTCATGATTTTGATCTGAACAATATGTCTGAGGTACTCATTTGCTATATTGGTTAAGTTTCAGATGTATTTTTGGATGTATCTCAAGCTCTCACATGAATCTGCCTTGGTGAAGCCTGTACCTCTACATTCGGTTTTGAATGTTATCAAATGTTATCCCAACATTATGCACAGTCGCAGGTCAACATTGAAAACAAGAACTTATAAGTTTTCAGTTTCTTTTTCTGAAAACCGCTCTAGTTAACTGTTAATTAAAAAGCATGTGCGCGGGAAAACATAGTGGGAAAGTTTTTCATGGTTCAAATTTGGTAACTGCCCACTAACATTCATTCTCTTTCCTTAATTCACGTTTAATTCAAAAATCAAAACCCTATTTTCCTTATTTGTGCTATAAAGGTTATTATTTGTGCTTAAACTGAAAATTTACTCTCTCAACTCTCAAATTCTCTCGTTTTTCTCTCTGCAAATTCTCTCAAAACCTCTCTACTAACAATGGCAAGCAAGTCTCCCATGCAAACTCTTGCAGATGTTGCTCTAGGAAGTGAACCCATTACCGCACGCACTCGCTCACATACTAGAGGTGCTGCTGCAAAAACAGTTGAGGTTCCTGTTGCTGCTAAGAGGAAGGCGATTCCCTATGTGCGACGAGGAAAGAAGACCAAACAGGGAGAATCGACCTCCAATGTTGAACCAACAGTGGAACCAACCACTCCCATCACCAATGAGCCTGAAACTAAGGTAAACACTGCTGAACCCATCCCTGAATTTGATGCTGATATACCTGTTGAGGGGGAGGGTAGTGGCTCTGTTGAAAAATATGTGGAGATATCCGCGGATGTCTCTGTTGACAAGATGGTGAGGAAGTGGATTAGGGCTCAAAAGAAAAAGAGAAAGGGCAATGGGGAGAAATTGAAAAATATGTCTGAGTCTGCTAAGGCTAGGGCTGAGGCCAGGAAAAGACAGGCTGAGAGATCAGCTAGGAAGAGGGCTGCTGAGGATGAGAAGAAAGCTGAGGAAGGGAAGAAGGCTGCTGCTGCTGCTGAGAGAAAGAGGAAAGGAAAGCAAGTAATGGAAGAGAAAACTGAGGTGGTAAATGTTGAGGAAGAGGAAGAAGAAGAGGATAAGGAAGAGGAGACTGAGGAGGAGCATGATGTTGCTGCTGATGTTGGGGCAACATCAGGAACAGAGGAGTATACTGATGGGCTGTATGTGTTCTTCCCTGAAGATGAGGAGGACTACTTTTCTCTATACTATCTCAACAAAGAGTTGGAGAAGAAGTGGGATTCTTTCAAAAGAAGGGAGATTCACACTGAAAGAGCTATTGAGATGGCCAGTTTCAAAGAGAACAAGGTGATGGACTTGCTTGAGACAAGAGGGCTGCAACAGTCAGTGATGGAGCTGAGTGACTATGCTCCTGAGATTGTCATGGAGTTCTACCTTAATCTCTCCAAATGGATCAGGGACTACAGATCTCCAAAATTTGGAAAGGCTTGGGTGAGGGGGAGAATCTTCAACATTGACCCCTACACCATCAACAAGATCTGTGGCTTCCCTACTACTGATGAATCTGAGGACCCCTATTATGATGATGTAATTGAGGACTTGACTGGAGGGTTGGTCAAAATCTGGAGAGATGCTCTGCCAACCACAAAACTCACCTCCCTGAGTGTTGTCTTACATAGCTTGTTTCAACTGGCTGCCAAGCAAGAATGTGACTGTACTTACCAATGAATCATCAATCTTGGTGTACAAAATCAAGAATGGGCTAGTTGTAAACATGGGGGAGAGGATTGTGATGTCTATGTCTGAAGTTGCTGGAAGGAAGAATGGGATGCTACCCTATCCCTCACTCATCTGCAAAATCCTTGGCAGTCAAGGATTGAAGACAAGTGTCACTGTGGGCTGGAGGAAAAATGATTCTGAATTAAGAATTCTCCCAAGCTACTTGTCTGGATCAAGGGTGAGAAACATTCCGTGGAACCCAAAAGGAGTGGTGAGACCAAGGGCTGAAAAGAAGAAGGCTCAGGAGTTTGCTGGAACTTCAGTGCCTATGTCTAAGGAGGAAGATTGCATGGTTATTACTTCTTCTTTTGTGGATCATATGCTGAACTGGTATATGGGGCAGATTGCTGACACTCAGAGGGAGATCGAGGAGAGGAAGGAACACCTCAAAGAATTGAAGGACATTGTGAAAAATTTGGAAGAACTCCCTTCTTCACAAAAAGGGGGAGAGTAGTTCCAATTTTAGTTTTACTCTTCTAGTTTATGGTCTGTTTATATGAACTGCTAATATCTTTGAACTGCTGGTACATTTTGGTTTTATTTGATCAAGGGATATGTCCTTGATATTTTAGCTATGGCCTGTAACTCTAAGTACTGCTGTTGAACTGCCCTAACTAACCTTAATTGCTATTCCTTATGAAGGAACATTTTGAACTATGTTTACTAGTTAACTCTTTATGCAGGAAACTTATTGGTTTCAATGTTGAGGCAACATTGATGAATGTTGAGGTCTGAACATGTGTACTTATGTGAATATAGTGATGACCTTAATGCTTGTCTTGGTTAATTTAACTTTGAAATGATATCTTGTATTAAGGGGGAGCAGTTTGGCAGTTTAATTTGTTTCTTGTTGATTATAACTTTCTGGATATAAGACTTGATTAGAACAGGTATTGGTTTTGTGAAGAAAGGCAAAAAGGGGGAGATTGAAAGTGCAGGTTTTTGGGAATCAATGTTACACAGTGAAATGTTAGAGGATGTTGAGATAACATTGAGGATAACATTGAAAGCCGAGAGCTTGAGCGAAAACTGTTCTTTAGTTGCCAAAATTAAGTTTTGCCTTTATTCACTTATTAATCAAGTTCCACGGTTTTGGTTGTTTATGTTTATGTCCAGGAAAGTATCTTAAACATAAGGAAGAGCTTTGGAAGATTCCTTACTTGAAGTTTCCATAATTCAAGCTAAGTTGAATAGTCAACTCACACGCTTTCAAAAGAAGGAAACAAGTGAGCTGTTCTTTGCGACGCGATTCTTTCCAGGATTCTCCGAATTGAAGATGTGTTACCTTGCTAAATCAGTAATGAAGGAAACACATATTCTGGAAAGATATGAAGTTCACAAAGAAGGCAATCTTCAACAAGGAAATAACAAGAGTTACCAAAACTGTGAATAACACATCTTGGCGTTCAAGACTCAAGAAATCTATAAAGATGTGAAGTTCATCAAGATGAAGACAAGACAATCGTGCCAATAATCCAAGAGATTAATTATTTTTTGTATTGTCTTCATTTTGTTTTGCGAAGTTTTTGTATCAACTACTTAAGTCTAGTTCACAGAAGTTAAGTAGTTCTTACTTGTCTGCTTCGTTGAGTCCGATCAACAAAGAGCGTGAGTGAATTGTTGTGAGGAACGTTTTTGATAAAACCTTTATGGTTATTTCGCCTAAGGCTCGGCAGTTTTTAATAATATTGAAAACTTCTTAAAATTATATCTTCTTGTGTTCTTACTTCCGCTGCACATTATTATTATCAAGAAGATCAAAATAGAGTTAAGGCAATTCCATCTTAACTCTCAAAAAGTGTTGTGTCAATCCACCGTCCTACAATTTTAGTGTACGTATCTAAACACGACTTTAATTAATTTTATTTGACTGTTTAGCATAATGTTACGTATTGTTTTGTGCAGACTGCAAAGCTGGCGGTCTCATGTTTGAAGACAATTTGCGAGTCCAAAGGTGACCCTGACGCTGTTGCTGCCGATCTCGAGGCTGATATCTTGAGGATGGGGGAGTTCAACCCCATGGTGTTAGAAAAGTTGGAATCCGAAAAGGAGGATGCGCTGAAGACATGTCGTCAGCTCCGGGAGGAGTATGATTTATTGAAAGGCAACTTCAAAACATTAGTGACCGAGAGTGACCAAGGAAAGGCGCGTGAACTTGCGACCAACAGGGAGCTGGAGAAACTGAAAGCTGAGGTGCAGTGAAGGCTGCTAACAAACGTCTCTCGTTGGAGCTCTCCACTGCCAAATTAGCTCCCTTGGACTTGGTATATATCCTGTTTATGATATCTGCTTCTGTTTTTCCTGTTGTATTTAATAGAGTTCAATTTGTAGGAGCGTCTTCCTGATCTCCTCCGGATTGGAGCGGAAAAGTTTATGGAAAGCTCGAGCTTCCGAGACTTAGTTTTGAAGGTTCGGGAGGTGGCATTTCATGCTTGCGTGGGGCAGGTATTGAGAAATGACGGTTTCAAGGACTCCCTCGAGTTGAATGGGTTGAACCCAAGGCACGATCATAACGACCTGCCAATTGGTGGATTAGACGAGGTGGAGGAGGGTATGGCCGACCCTGACGTGTTTTCCACGGTCATTGAGAAGAAGACTGAAGGGTCCCTGCGGGAGTAGCTGTTTGCTACCTTTATTGTAACTTGAATTTATCCCTTTTCGGAATATCTCCAATTCGTGGTTCTGTAATTGAATATTTATTTCTCTGTTGTCTTTATAATATGTGACTCTTCGTGGCCTTGTTGTCTGATAACTTGTTGATTTTTTATTGTCATGATGATAAAGTATGCAGTATTCCGATATCTGAGCCACATTCATTTCGTTCTCGTATTTGATGAGATTTCTTTAATCTGCTTGTTGTCAACAAGGAATGATTAGAATTTCCTCGGGGTTGGTAGAAACATGGGTAATCTGCCACCGCTTATGTGTTTAGGATCGACCCCATTATCACAGGAGATTCTTCTTGTTGGTAAGGGCCCATCCCGTTATCACAGGGAAACCGCTACCATTTAAATGTTTAGGATCGACCCCGTTATCACAGGGGGTACTCTTCTTGTGGTTAGGGGCCCATCCCGTTATCACAGGGAAACCGTTACCATTCAAATGTTTATGGTTGACCCCGTTATCACAGGGGATGTTTTTCTTGTGGGTAGGGGCGCATCGCGTTATCACAGGGAACCCGCTACCGTTGCAATGTTTATGGTCGACCTCGTTATCACAGGGGATATTTTTCTAGTGGGTAGGGGCGCATCCCGTTATCACAGGGAACATGCTACCGTTGCAATGTCTATGGTCGACCCCACTCTCACATGGGACATTTTTCTTGTGGGTAGGGGCGCATCCCGTTATCATTGGGAACCCGCTACCGTTGAAATGTTTATGATCGACCTCGTTATCACATGGGATGTTTTTCTTGTGGGTAGGGGCGCATCCCATTATCACAGGATATTTTTCTTGTGGGTAGGGGCGCATCCCGTTATCACAAGGAACCCGCTACCGTTGCAATGTTTATGGTCGACCCCGTTATCACAAGGGATATTTTTCTTGTGGGTAGGGGCGCATCTCGTTATCACAGGGAACCCGCTACCGTTGAAATGTTTATGATCGACCCCGTTATCACAGGGGATATTCTTCTTGTTGTAGGTGACCCGTTACCACTCATGGGTAGGAGCCCGCCCGTTATCACAGGGGGACCCGTTACCACTCATGGGTATGAGCATTTTCTTTATAGATGACCCGTTACCGCTCATAGGTAGGAGCCCGCCCGTTATCACAGGGGAACCCGTTACCGCTCATGGGTAGGAGCAATTTCTTTGTCTTTTTATCTTTGTCCCTTGGTGACTCTGTCGTCGTGGAGTCTATGGGTCATTAAGCCCTGTAAAACATCACAGACCAGAAAGATTTTCGATGTAAAAGCTAATATGAAAGCAAGAAATGATGCACATGTGTTATCTGTGGAATGTTCCCTCAATCTGGGAACTTCAGTTTCATGCAAGAAAAAGAGTTTGCATTGTGTTCTAACGTGCCTGATGTACCTGTTTGTACCTGTTGTACTTGTTTAGATGGATAATATTGGATAATCTGGGGCAATGCCCCCTGAATCCCTCCTTTTAAAAAGCGAGGGTTTAATATTCCTTATGTCCTTTTCAGATATAGTAATGTGTGGTCCTTCGGGCTATGTACCTGTAAGAGGGCGATGTGCTAAACACATATCTATGGGAATACTCCCCGATTATTCGTGCAATTCTTTGCACTTCGTAATGTCCGATTAGGATATATCCCTGCATGAAATATGAGATTCCACAAAGCAACAAATAGAAAGGTAATGACGGATAATGGTCGAAGGCTAGGTAAACCTAACCAGCCTACGTATCCCGTTGAATGGGGAATCAGACCGACGTAGTTCCCCCTGCTTTAAGTTACATGCATACCCACGAAGGGGCAAAATAAGAGATAACGGTCGAAGGCTAGGTAATCCTAACCCGCCTACGTATCCCGTTGAATGGGGAATCAGACCGGCATAGTTCTCCCTATTTTAAGTTTACAGGCTAACCCACGATGGGGCAATGTTTCAATTGTTTGAGCATAATTTAAAAACTACTGAAATTTAAAATACTGTTCTGTTTGCTCCTCATGGTGATCACTCCGTGCGCAGAATGTATTCTTGGTGTGAGACTTGTATTTCTTGTCTTCTTCTGATTTTAGGGTGCTTCAGCGAGTCCGAATAGCACATCTATCCTTGTATCTGGTCACCTAGAATTTTCCCGACTCCCTGAGGTGTCGAGAATTTAATCTTCTGGTAATAAGTAGAGACCACTGCCTTGATCTGGTTGAGTCCCGGTAGACCAATAATGGCGTGGTAGGGAAATGGGATGTCGACAATTGTATATTTTATCGGCGTCACCCGGGTGCGTGGGCTTCTGCCAAACATTGTGGGCCATATAACCTGTCCGAGTGGAACTACCTTTGCTCTGCCGCATCCGGTCAATGGGGTGGATATCGGCTTTAGTCGGTCTGAGGCTATCCTCAACTGCTCGTAGGCTTTTGAGAATGTCAGGTTTGCGGAGCTTCCGCTATCCACCAGCACTTTATGCACCTGATATTCATCCACATTAATAGTAATAACCAATGGGCAATCTAGTTTGCCTGCGGTCAAGGCCAACGGACTAAGTTGCTGCAAGTCTCTCCTGGTGAAAGAGATCTCCTGCTCCAAGTACGCTTCCAGCATGATTGCATTTGTGTACCCAATGTAGGCTCCACCCTGGAGTCTTCGTGTTATGGTTTCTCGGCCGTGAGTCGTGTCAGCTCCCAAGCCTCCACCATTGATCACGTTTATAACGCCTCTGCTCGGGGCATTCACTATGGTCCTACCACGCTCCTTGGGTGCCTCAATCATCTTCTGCTTTCCTCTCCTGGGTGAGTAATCTCTTCTAAGGGATAAAGAATGTTCTACCCCTCTAGCATCTTCCTTGGCGTTTCTGACAAACTCGACCAATTTTCCTTCTTTATTCAATCTTTCAATTTCATTCCTCAGGTGCGTACAATCCTCCGTCCTTTGTCCAGGTTGACGGTGGTGCGCGCAGTATTTGCCCGACGACTTCATCCAAGGAGTCTTATTCAACGGCCTAAGTTCTGTCAACCATCTGTTTCTTTTTACCACGGCCATCACCTCCAGAATGCCTCTATTTAACGGGGTGTACGTCCTTGGGGGCCTTTCCCTGTTGCGATCTCTGGCGGCGTTCCTGCTGGAAAACGAACCTTGACGCGTTGCCATCATCTCGTCCTCGTAAACCATTTGGTTCGCGAGCATGTTGATCTGTGCTATGGTGGGCTCAGTCAATTTGATTAGCTCGCCGACGAACCTGCGATGGGCCGTACCCTTGAACAACATCATCATGACCTGCCCGCCATGCGGCTCATCCACCTTCAACAATTCATCATTGAACCTCTTCATATATTCTCGGAGGTTCTCCCTTTCCCTCTGCTGCATGGCGCTAAGGTGTAACAAGTTGGTCTTCATTCTCTTTTGGCTAGAGAACTGGTTCTCAAACTTTTCCCTTAGTTGCTCGTAGTCCGTTATGGATCTGGCCTCCAGCCTAGCGAACCAATCCAGTGCAGCGCCCGTTAAAGTGGTGGATAGGATCTTTGCTTTTATGTTTCTTGAGTAGTTGTGCAGGTTCAAAATGTTATCGACCTGATGGAGATGATCTGTAGGATCACTTCTTCCGTCGTATGGCTTGATCACTGGGATTTTGTTCCCTCTTTGCAATACCTCAGCCTCTATCTCATTCAAAAATGGGGTCCTGCTGCCACCCTTCCAACGACTCTGAGTCATCTTCCTTGTCAACTCCGCCCTCTCGCGGTCTAGTTGTTCCATCCTCCTTGATATTACCTGCAGTACTTCTGCATCCTCATTATTTGAATATGCAATCTCAGCGCGGTCGCGACCGCGTTCCGTTCTCCGGATTACTTCCGCTCTCTCGTGGTCAAGTTGTTCCATCTTTCTTGCTATCTCTAGATGCAGGGTCCTAGGGTCCCGTCTCTCTGTCCTGTCGTAAGCAGCTGGTGATATTTCTCTGAATGAGTCCCCCGTATCCTCCTGTTCATCATATCATTGCCTTGCCCTTCTCACACTAGCTCCGGATTCATGGGGCCTTGCCTGAATGTCCCTTGTCCTTTGTTCCGCTAGTCGTGAAAGCAAAGTATCCAATGTAGTGTACAGCGCCGCTTTCACAGAGGCGTTGATCTGCGCTTGCATCTCCAGGGTTATGGCGGCACGGGGAATGGCACTTTGTCCCGCGGCCATCGTCTCCTCTGAGCCGGGAAAATCCGCATTCGGCGCCTCGGTCATTGAAATGTCTGTCGCGGGGTTCTCAGTGGTCGGACCCTCAGTCGCAGGCTTCGTCGTATTTGGTGCGGCAAAGGTTGGTCCTGCATTCATGGCTCGCGGCGGCCTCCCAGGCCCGCGCCTTCGTCGCAGCTCATTTTGTGTTGGAGGGAGCACCATCTAGGCTCGGGTCATTGTCTGTTCTTGGTCGGTCGGCTGTTGAGGGAGTTGCGTGTCCTCTATCCTCGCGTTCCTAGTCACAACTCCGTTGAATTCGGATTGGGTCCTCCTTCCTTGCATCTTGGCGTCCTCGTCCGTGAAATGGTGTTCCCACAGACGGCGCCACTGATTTGGAAATAGATCGTATTATATATATATGTGTGTCGGTTACAAGTGAATGATCTAATAATACAACGAGTCTATCTCAAATTAGGCCTGCACTATGTATCTCGCGTAGACTTGGTCAGGAACACCTCGAACTAACGCCTCGATGCTTGGATGGCAATGGTATATCGGTGACTAGATCAGATGTATGTCGGTGATTGTCTTCAACATGATATCGAGGATGCCCCTCGATGTGATATCAGTAGTGTGATGGTATGACGTATCAGAGGAACACAAGGTAATCCCGATATCGAATGCAAAATCGAGAGTGAGATCAGGGATGTATTTCGATGTGATGCGTGGTAGATGAGGGATAATAATTGCTTACATTGGGATCCGGGTACCGCATATTTATAGACCTCGGGATCCGGGGACCACAGTAACATATCGGTGATTATTATCGATATGATATCGAAAGTGGTTCCCGATATGGCCTAATATGGGCTTGGTTTGGGCCAGGCCCAACATGCGGGAAATAGCCATATCAGCTTGGATCTTGAAGTCTCCACGAGAGCGATTATTCTCTATGTTACCATGAAATCTAGTCCCTCCTTCTGAATCGTCGCTGTTATCGCAGTTGGAATCATATTCAGGAGTACGTGATGTACTTCGACGGCAAACATTGTGTGTATTGGGGATTTGATCACGATTTTGATTTCCTTGGGTGGTAAGTAACTATTGAAGTATTGTCTCCAGTCGTTCCACCGATTCAGTTAATTTTGCAATCGCCAGCGCCTTCGCATCCCTCTGACAAGCATCATCGGGATTTTCTTCTGTAGTGCATTTCCCAGCCATTGAAAGAGGCAAAATCCTTGCTCTGATGCCACTTGACGCAGGATGGAAGCGTGATAATTCGAAAATACCAGCGTATTAACGAAGAAAGATTCTAGAATCCACCAAAGTTTCTGGAATCCACCAGGATTTGGAATAAAATTTCGATTTTATTGAATAAATCAAAAGATGAATAAAAGCGTGTCTTACAAAATAATGAAAAGGAGCTATATATAGCTCAACAAACCTAGACAAAAAGGAATTAGACTCAAACTAGGAAACAAAGACTAAAAACAAAAAGGAAACAAACTCTTAATAAAAAAGGACACTAGATAACTTGCGCACCAAGATAGATTGACTACGCTGACGCTCTAAACGGACTTATTTAGGGTTTGCGACGCATTGGGATGTAGGCAACTCAAAGTCGTATAATTTGATATATTATGGGCCAAAAACGGATAAACGGGTCCGAAGTTATGGCGGTTTTTGTACAGCCCTGCTCTTGTTGCGTTTTTCTTTCAAATAAGGGGTTTCTTGTCATACATCACAATTCTCGTTATATAATAACTAGGAAAAGAATTGAGAACAAATACAACAAAACTTGGAAGATATATATTAAAGTCTACGTAATTGATTGGTTTGCAGTAAAACAAGCAAAGCTAGCTATCTATAGATCTAGTAATTTCTAAGACATCACTCTCACTACTATTCCTAAGCAATTAAATTTTTTCGTGCAATTAAATTTTTTTCCTTTAGATATTAATGAGTTGAACAGGCCATTCCACACACTGCTCTCAAACTTTAAAATTTTAAACACAAAAGTTGCCTTCATCTAATAAAAAATATTCGATTTTCCTCTAGAGTATTTTTCGTCTATGATACATATATATATCTGGAATAGCGTAGTCCACAGGCTTCTCCTTTGATTTTGATGGAATATTCTATCAAAAGTTCACCAAAAGACACATTTCCGATAGACTTGCATGTGGGCGAAATTCTCTTTTCCATACTATTGAGTGTAGTGGGCAAAATAGAGGATATAATACCATATCCTAATGAATTTTGACTAGTCAATATTAAATATTTTTACTTTGGCCATGGATATTTCTATGATGCCTAGCTTGTGTTAAGACGAGGAAAAATTCTAGTGGATAAAAATCATAATCATAATAAAATGAAGATAGTACTTAACCATACAAACGTGCAATGCTGCTATTTAAATACTTTAACAAGGAAAGCCAAGTTGGATAAAAATCTAATAAAAAAATTAAGGGTTCAATCACGTGCATTCCCCCCTAAAGTAGGCATGGTGGTACTTGTTCGTAACTCTTGCTAACGTCTCATTTCAATGTCGTGAATATGTTTTTATAAGCTGTAGCATGAAGTAGCTTAAGAAAACATGTGCTATAGCGTTGCATGATCGAAGATATTCAATGTCTATATTTTTGTGCTTTTAAATTCTTGAATAAGAAAAGAATCTTGGAGCAATATGCTAGTTTTTACCACTCTTAAGTCTTAACACATGCTTCTTTTATATAAGTGTGCAATTTCATGTATATAATACCGCAATACTGTTCTTAATCGGTATAATGTTGCATTGATTATGTATCATTGGTCGTACACATTCTTGTGAGTATTTTATGGAGTGCAATAATCTATGTTTGGTAGTGATCTATTACTTATGTCCTTCTATGCTATCACTTTGTTGATTCAGTCGAGTCCATGAATTTTTAAGTGTATTTATATGCCATAAGTGGTACAGTTTCAAAGGCGAAATAGGCAACATCTTTCACGTCATGGATGGAAAAACTACTATTGGGTAGCTTATAGAGACTCAAAACTGTCATGCCTAACTCTCTAGTACGCGGCAAATACTCATTTATGGGTGTTTGGGACTGAGAGCAACACAAACCACCACAATTTTACCATATTCCTAACACAACTTTAATTTGAGAGTGATAAAGAACTATTAGTGAAATATTTTCATTGACAATAATTATTGATATTTAGGTTTAGTTTCATGAAAACTAGTTTGTCTGCTGTAAGTGCATGGATATTAGCTATATAAGGTGACCCTGAAATAGAGATATGATAATCAATCAACTTTTTAAATCTAAGAGATGAGTAACTCGTCGTGATTTATCATGTTTTTCTTTTCATGACTCTATGAGTATTCAAGTTTAAGAGTTAACAATATTTTGACATATGCGTGGGTTATCAAAAACAGAATGTCGTTTATGATTGAAAAATCTTGGGCTTTAAAGCGGGCTCCTCAAAATGACACACTCACTGTGTGCGATTTTCACACACTAAATTGTCGAAAAATTAAAAATATTAGGGTTCATACCTTCGTCACTTTCATGACGAAAAAGAGAGTTACTACTCAGTATCAGATTGCTGAGGGCATGAATTCGCTAACTGAGGAAATGGAGGAAGGGCAAGAAGAATAAGAAACCACCATGAGTAGGTTGCCGAATTTTTGGAGATTCAAGTGGCGGAGCAGGTGGCGCAATCGCCGAGGGTTTCAATTCAAGTAGATTTGGGAGTGAATCAACAACGCAACACGAGAAGATTCAACGAACTTTTCACGGGGAACCGAAGATTCGAGAATGGGACACCGGTTCAGTATTATCCACCTACAAATCGGAAGGTTCTGGAATTTACAGAAGCGGACATTCATGATTCGGTTGACTATTGGAGGTATTCTTTGATTGGTTCTTTCATAGAAATGAAAATGTCATATGAGGCGATACAAAGATATATTGATAATATGAGGCGATACAAAGATATATTGATAGTAGGTGGGCAACTAAGCCACATATACATACTGCACAAAACGGAGTGTATGTATTTCATTTGATACTGAAGAGGAGTTGTTGGCAACTTATAGTGGAGGTCCATGGATGGTTAAGGGGTCTTACCCTCTGGTGCTTCAAAGATGGAAGCCAGGAATGACACTAGAACCTAGTAATGACACTAGAACCTAGCAAGATGTAGAGTTATCCAGTTTGGATACAACTTCCAGCTCTAGGGCTTCAGTTTTGGAATCCTGCGATGATAGGGAAAATTGCAAGTTTAGTTGGGAAACCAATCTATATAGACAAATTAACAGCAACAAATAATAGATTACCTTTTGCTAGGGTGTTTGTGGAACTGCAATCAGGCCAACAGTTGATCAACAAAGTTATACTAAAGGGACCAGATGGGACTCACATTGAGCATAGGGTTATCTATGAGCACAGGTCACACCAGTGCTTTAAGTGCTTCAAATTTGGGCACAATGCCAGAGATTGTCAAGCTGTGAAGAAAGCATGGGTTGAGAAAACTATTGAGGAGCAAATTATGGACATAGAAGAGACAGAGAAGAGGAAGAGTAGAAGTTCAGAAGAGTTAACTCGTAAGGGGAAGGATAAAATGAAGCAGTCCACAACAAAGAGCATAGAAACACCTATTAGAGAGGAAGATAGGCAGAAGGTAACTACAATCAGCAACTTGAAAGTAGGGGATCTTCAGGTGGTCTTATTCCAAGACAACTGTAACACATCAAATGAGAAGACTAGTGAGGGGGAGGCAAAATTGGAGGCCTTACCAAGCAAACTACAACAGAGGATCAACATGCTTCATAAGTGAGAAAAGAGAATGGAGGAAAGGAGGTTGAAGAATGGCAGGATGTTAGAAATAAGAAGAAGTCAGGTAAACAGATGGGGAAAGTGGAAAACAGCCAGGAACTAGCAGAGAATCAAAAGGCAAGGAGAGGAAGAAGAGGGGGTTACCCCAATGGATAGTGAAATCAATGTAGAGGTATGGATTTTAAGGGGGATGATTGACCCCCCTTAAGAAAGTGGCTATGAACTCTTTTTTAGTCAAGAATAAATGTAGTATAGGAGTTATTTCGGAGACTAGGTTGAGGAAGGGAAATATGAGAAAGTTAGGACTAAAATGCAGCAGAAATGGGAAGTTGAGAGCAATATGGAATTAAGTAAGAACTGCAGAATTCTGATAGTGTGGAAGGGGGATATACTTAGCCTTTTGGTGGAGGATAAGAGTGACCAATTTATGCACTACAACATAGAGACCAGGGATAAGAAGTGGAAGGGATATACTTAGCCTTTTGGTGGAGGATAAGAGTGACCAATTTATGCACTACAACAAATAGAAGTTACCTATAGTAAAAGAGGAAGTAAAAGCTGCCCTCTTCAGTATGAATGACACCAAAAGCCCAGGCCCTGATGGGTGGAATGCATGTTTTTACAAGAGGAGTTACATGTACACTGGTTATTTAAGCTGTCAAAGAATTCCAAGAGATAGGTAAGATCCTCAAACAAATAAAGTCACCTCAGTTTGTCTTATTCCTAAGACTAAGAATGCATCTGTCATTTCTGATTTCAGATCCATAACTTGTTTCAATATCATATACAAAGTGATCACTAAGGTTACAACAAATAGGATTAAAAGCCTTATCCCTGAGCTGATTAATACTAGTCAAAATGCTTTTGCAACTAGTCAAAATGCTTTTGCAACTGGTAGGGACTTGTTTCAAAATGTTTTCTTAGCTCAAGAACTCATAGGAGGTTATAATAAAAAGCACATATCTCCAAGCTGTATGCTTAATATTGACTTGAGGAAAGCTTATCATACTATAAATTGGAACTTCCTTAAGAATGTGCTAATTGGTTTTGGGTTTGACACATGCTTAGTGCACCTAATTTTTACTTGTGTATACACAGCTAGCTTTTCATTCTGTATAAATGGCAGCCTTGAAGGCCACATGCCAGGAAAGCAAGGACTGAGATAGGGGAATGAAAACAACTAGCTTTTCATTCTTTATGTTGTGTATAGAGTATTTATCTGGATTGATCCAGCATAATGTGAAAGAGAATGAAAACTTCAGTTATCAACCTAAAAATGAAAAAATAGGACTTACTCATATGTGCTTTGCTGATGATTTACTATTGTTTTGTAGAGGAAATATATTATCTATGTAGATACTAAAGAGTTCAACGGATGACTTCTCAACACAGTCAGGACTGCATATAAACAATAACAAAAGCTCCATATTTATGGTTGGCATACAAGAGGGGGAAAAACAAGAACTGATGGGGGCGTGGGAATTCCCAGTCAGATATCTGGGTATCCCTTTGAGTCCCAGGAAATTACACATAGATGAGTATGACCCCTTGGTGAAAAAGATAAGTGTTAGGATTCAAGACGGGAGAGCCAAACATCTTAGCTATGCTGGCAGATTACAGTTGGTAAAAGCAGTGTTGAGAGCTATCCAGAGATTTTGGAGTTTCATTTTACCTATCCCAGTGGGTGTGGTACACAAAATTGAAGGGCTTTGTAGAAATTTTCTATGGACAGGAAATGAGAAAGGGAGGAGGAACCTGGTAGCTTGGTCAAAGATTTGTCAGGAGTTGGAGCAGGGGGGACTGTAGATCAAGGAAATATTGAGTTGGAACAAAGCATTATTGTGCTCCCAAATTGTGAACTTAGCAATAAATCAAACAAGGCCAACCATCTGGAAGACTTGGATAATAGAGTACAAACTGAAAAAGGAAGAGATATGGAGAGTAACAGTGGAACAGGGTGATTCCCCTTGGTGGAAAACCATCTTGAGGCTAAGGGATGAGATGATGAATCAATCCTCATTGCAACCAAGTGACTCGACAAAGGTAACACACAGGTAGTAACAAATCTATGCTATAAATTGTTTCATAAGGAAAATGAAGATGTTAAATAGAGGGCCCAGGTATGGAACTCTATCCCTACTCCTAGAGTAGCTTTCTTGAACTGGCTGATTATGCACAAGAGCCTTGCTACTAGGGACAAATTGGTTAAATTCAAAATGATAACTGAGAAGCAATGTAGTTTGTGTAATATTGCAGATGAGTCTCTTGAGCATTTGTATTTTCAATGTGAGAAGGTGAAACCTGTTGTGGATATCATGATGAAAGATGTAGGTGTATATGTTAAGGAAGACATGCTGGATTATTGGATTGATCTGTTTAGTCAGGCCACTAAAAAGAAGAAAAATGTATTTCAAATCAGAGCTGCTATTTTTGGAAGTATCCTTGCAGGTGTGTAGAGATGGAGGAATCATGTGGTCTTTGAGCACAAACTCATACCAGTCCAAACCATTTGCAGAGAAATTTCCTATGAGGTCCAAGTTAGAATGAAACATAAATTTGGTAAGAAATATAATATATTTATTAAATGTGTACTGGACAACCTAGAAAGATTAAGATAGAGTGGGGTTAGCAAGCTTTCTCAACTGGTTATGAGTTGCCTATACTTCCTATCAGATATAACCTTGATTTTGTGCAAAATGGCTTGGAGATTTTCTCTCTTTTTTAATAGGTAAAGGCCAAAAAGAAAATGCTACTATTTGAATGCAAGGCTGCACGCTGAAGGTACTTTTTCTGTCCCTCCTCCCTATTCACCTGAAAGAGAATGGATCAGTACAGAAGCACTTATCCTTTGAGCAACCAATGACTACGAGAAGCTGCTCGGAGAGTACGACCATGGGCAAGATCCGGAGTCGGAATGGAGAAGGCTGGTTCTATTGGAGTTGTAGCATAGGTTTGAGGCTTTACGTTGGTCATAGTCTGTTGTATTCCTTAGCTTGGATAGGGTACTGATTTGATAGCTAGAATGGTTTGACTTGGCCAAATCATGCTTTATCTTGGGGTATACCCCTCGTATTCTGTATGAATCTCTTTCCGTTCTATTCTATTTACCTTTTGTGCAAAAAAAAAAAAAACTTTGGCTTTAAAGATTTTGATGGGGATTCATTTTCTAGATCTTTACACATTAAATTAGCAGCATAAAATAATTTTTCCTCAGTGATAATTCTAATATATTACTTTAAAGTTTGAGCTTTATGAATTGGAGGCAAAAAACACATCGCAAATAGTATAATTTGAGCTACTAGCAAAAACTACCCTTGTGATCTCTAATTGACAGATAATCCCATGTGCTATTTTAATCGGCAAAACCCCCCATGTGTTATTCAAAAATTAGCAAAAATCCCCCTTCATACTTTATAATGACAGTATCAATAACTAAGGATTTGTAAGTATTATGATTTTATAATAAACATATACTTATTAAAATAATTATTATAAATCGTGTTATAAAATCTTTAGATTTTTAAATTGTATAAAAAATATAATAAAATTAATTACTTATATTTTTACTGATTTAAAAACTAAAGTGTTATTTAAAATAAATAAACAAAAATATTCATACAATTCAATTTGAACATCATTAGTTCCACATGTATCAAAGAAATACAATAAAAATCATATTTTAAAATCAATCTCAGTAAGTGCGAATTAATTCAGTGTAGTAAGGGAATTTTTGCTAATTTTAAAATAACGAAAAGGGGTTTTTACCATTTAAAATAACACACGTGTTATTTGCCAATTAGGAATAACACAAGGGTAGTTTTTGCTATTAACCCATTATAATTTCAATGACATTTGTTTTGCTCTTATGGCGTATGCTGTTGCAAATGACATTTGTGAAGCTATAGTTTAGAAACTTATTTGTTGTTGCTGATATATACATGATGCACCAAGAAGTCACTCATGTTTATGGTTATGTTGTGTTGTGTCGATGCCTGTCATACCATGTAATATTGTAGGTTTAATGAATAAAATGAGGTACTTTATTCATATCAGGCGTCAGACTTAAATAGAGTTACAGATTCTCTAGATAGTTACAATCTCTACAAAATAAAACTGAATAACAACAACCTAAAAGATAAGAATAAACAATAAGAAGTAAAAGTTGACTCTCGCCCAAGACTAAGCAACTGACTAAATAATATTTACGGATAACAATTACTAATAATTATTTACCACATAATTCTAATTAATCTATACCCCCTCAAGTTGGTATGTAATATCATACATTCCCAACTTGTTTACAAGAAAATCAAAAGTAGGTTTAAATAACCCTTTGGTTAGAATATCCGTTGTCCGGTCATTTGAAAGAACAAAAGGAATACAAATTATACTAGCCTTTAGGTTTTCTTTGATGAAATATCAATTCACCTCAATGTGTTTTGTTCTGTCTTGTTAAACAAGGTTATGAGCAATGACTTCAATGGTGACTTGATTTCAAGTCTTAATTCATTAAGGACATGCCACCACCATAGAATTTCACATATACCATTCGCCATTGCCCTGTATTCTTCTCTAGCGGAGCCGCATGCCACTACATTTGCTTCTTACTACGCCAAGTTACCAAATTACCCCAGACATACATACAATATCATGATGTTGACTTTCTATCAATCAACATCAGTAAAACTCCCACATACATGTCTTCTCCCTTTGTGGACAAAAGGCCTCTCCCAGGACAACTCTTCCAATATCTGAGAATCCTATACGAGGTGTTCTTCACATGGCTTATGCATGAATTGACTTACCATACTGCCTACAAAAGTTATGTTGGGGCGTGTGTGTCACAAGTAGAGTAATCGACTAACTAACCTTTGATATAGTTGAACATCTACTGGTGTACGTTGAGTTACATGTCCCAGCCTTTTGTTTGCATCAATTGGAGTCTCTGCGGGCCGACAAACACTCATATTTTAGTAAATCCTAAATATATTTGTTGGGACATTATAATTCCCTTTCTTGATTTTGCAAATCCCATAGCAAGGAAATACTGCATTTCTCCCAAATCTTTGATATCGAACTCTTATGATAGGCTTTTTTTTTTTAATCGTGTCACTTCATCTTAGTTATCACCTGTTATAAGTATCCCATCAACATAAACAATCAGTAAAACCACTTTCCCACTGTCTGAGAACTTGATAAACATTGTGTGATCAACATGAGCTTGAGAATAACCTTGTCACTTCATCACTTGAGTGAATTTCTCAAACAAAGCACGTGGAGACTGTTTGAGACCATATAATGCTTTCTCTAATGTGCAAACTTTATCTTCGATTTTTTCTTTCAAATCCTGGTGGTGGAAGAATATAAACTTCTTCATCCAACTTGCCATTCAAGAAAGCATTCTTGACATCAAGTTGATTTAATGGCTAGTCAAGATTTGCTGCAATAGACAATAGAATTCAAACTGTGTTTAGTTTAGCTATTGGAGCAAATGTCTCCGTGCAATCTATGCCATAAGTCTGTGTAAAACTTTTGGCTGCCAAACGAGCTTTGTAAAGCTCAAGAATACCATCAACATTGAACTTAGGTGTAAAAGTCCATCTGCACACCACGGTTTGTTTCCCCTTCTTGATATTTTCAACTTTCCATGTTTAATTCTTCTTAAGCGTTGTCATCTCTTAGAGAACAACCTTTTTCCACCTCGGAACATTTAGAGCCTCCTAAATGCTTTTAGGAATCTGAATTTGGGTAGTGGTAAAGGCATAAAAATAGCTGGATAGTTTGGAGTGCGACAGAATTGGCCATATGATACTTCACGCAAGAGCATTTTTCTTTTCTTAGCGCTATAGGGAGATCAGATATCTTACCAGGTTGTTCTTCCAGCCTCGGTTCAGACTCTTAGTAGATTAGAGGAGTTACGATCTCACTTCTTTGACAAGGGGTTCTTCGTTCAAATATCTGCCCAAAGAATTTCCAGTTTGATCCCAAATAAAACATTTTTTGAAAGATGATGGGAATTTTGTTTTCAGAAACAATGGCAGACATTTTACTGTGCACATGTGTCTGTAGTTTTTGAGTTCCATAAGTATCTTGATATTATTTGCCTTATCAGTTTTGTGCTTTTAAGAATTTTTGTATTAGGATCTGTTTGTAATCGGTTGTTCTCATTTTTTCCCTTAGTTTCCTGAAAAATCAGATTGTCACCGAGTTCCAGAAAGTCGAGGTTTAAAACTCTTAAAGACTTGTCATTATTTTTTGCTACAAACTCTAATCTTTGGTGAGGACTTGTGATTTTTTTAAAATTTGTTTCTATCTCTTGGTTCTCCCCTTCAACCTGATTTCCAAAAAAGGGTTTGTGTTCAAATAGCTGTGTTCATTGTTATAAATAACTTCTTAACCATGGGTTCATAACAATTATACCCTTTTTGGTTTGGAGCTATTCATACATAAACCCACTTTCTAGCCTTTGGTTCTAATTTACTTGAATTCTTATTAGGATTTCTAATTAAGACTATGCAACCAAACATTTTCAAAGACATAGAATTAGTTATTTTAGACTTTGGAAATTCAGTTTGTAAGGTTTGAATGGGAGTTTGAAATTGTAAAACTCTAGATAGCATTCTATTGATAAAGTAAGTAGCATGTAAGATAGCATCACCCCACAAATACTTAGGTACATTAGCTGAAAACATAAGTGCACGTGTAACTTCGAGAAGGTGCTTATTTTACTTTCAGCTATTCCATTTTGTTGTGGTGTATCATGACATTAACTTTGTTGAACTATCCCCTTTTCAATAAAAAACTCTCCGAGCACCAGTGCAAAGTATTTTTGTTTCAAATTGTGTTAACATCATGTGATAAAACATTTTAACAACTTGCTCAACTGCTGATTTTTCTTTCAACAAATACACCCAACAAACTCTTGTGTGATCAACAATTAGAGTTATAAACCATCTTTTACCATAACATGTTGTGATCCGTGAAGGACCCCAAAGATCACTATGAATTAATGCAAATGGTTTTGATGGTTTTGTACTGTCGTGGAATGTAAGTGCTTCTATGATGCTCAGCAAAGGCACAAATCTCACATTGAAAAACAGAGGGACCTTTATTATGAAACAAATCAGGAAATATATTTTTTAAATAAAAAAAACTAGGATGCCCTAGTCTAAAATGCCACAAATAAATTTCACCATTACATAAATTTGAAGCCGTTTGCAACGAGGAAATGCCTTGAGCTTCTTTATTCGAGTATGGTGGGGGTATTTTAGGTGGTCCAGAAATAAATTGGGTCGACCTGCCCCATCAAAGGCCCAAAAAATAAGAGGGTTCAACGTGGGCCATTCGATTATTTTTAGGACAATCGAACATGGGTCGTTCGATTAATATGGCCCGTAATCTATAAATACTCCAAATACTAATACACAACTCATCCAGTCATTAGTTCTACTCACTTTCATGTCATCGATCTAACAGCACCAGTTCGACCTATCATCGATCTAAGAGCGCCAGTTTGACCTATCATCGATCTAGCAGCGCCAGTTTGACCTATCATCGATCTAGCAGCGCCAGTTTGACCTATCATCGATCTAACAACGCCAGTTCGACCTATCACCGATCTAACAGTTCCAGTTCGACCTATCATCGATCAATCAACACCAATTCGACCTATCATCGATCTAAAAACACCAATTCGACCGTTATATGTCTAATATCCACCAGTTTTAATACTTAGAGATAAATGAACTACGTTCGGCTTGATTCCCTCAATAGGATACGTAGACAACTTGCCTTGCTCCCAAGTTCAGTCTGAAATCAATAACACCCGATCTCTCGTGCCGTAAGGCTTGGAGTACAGGCGTGTAAAGAACAAAGTTGGTTCTAACACAACAATGAATCAGTCTGTTGTGGAGTGTCTTACCAACTTGCCAAGTCAGCAGACGAAAATACCCCAAAAAAGAGTACAACCCCTCATCTAGGAAATAAAGTTCATCACTTTCTCTACCCCGTGACCAAATCCTTGAACTCAAAATAAGTAGAAAGAAATTTAGCAAAGCAATGCAGATTAGTCGTGAGTTAAATAACAGAGATAAGGTTGCATGATAATTTAAGGACATGTAGCACATTTGACAAGGTTAAAGAGGAAGAGATTTTAATACTATAGTACCGGCTATATATCAATATGAGCCATCAGCAACTCTAACTTTTTTGTTTCCTGCGCAAGGTTTGAAAGAATAAAAGAGGCTAGAGTTGCTTGTCATATGGTCAGAGGCCCCTGAATCTATGATCCATGTTGTTTTGGCTGCGGTACTAGTAAAAAAAAACACTAAAATTTTGTGTGAAAGGTGATTATGAGTTTTGTGTAAAAGGTGACTACCATTCTGGACAAATGAGGAATGAGGAATTTCAGAACCGAATTTGTTTTGAGAATGAAGAAGCATCAGGATTTGCGGTATTTGTTCTTGAGTGAAAGGAGATCGCCCTAAATTGACTTGTTTCTCTTGGGATGTTCCAGACATGGCGTAAAATGCTCTTTCTGGTTTACCTTTTTCGCTAGGTGGTCTACCATAGACTTTCCAACACGTCTCACGGGTGTGCCAAGGTTTCTTGTAGAAGTTTTTTTTTTCTCCTTAGTCCTGACCGTATACCATCAGTGCAGTTGTGACATTTCCAATTTCAATAACAGAGGTGGTGATGCTGTTCATAATTTTCTGTGTGCTCTCCTCAAGTTGGACCTTAGAGAAGACTTCATGGTATGATGGAAGTGGTTCTCGACCAAGAATCCTTCCCTTGACCTCATCAAGGTTCTGGTTAACACCTACAAGGAACATGAACACGCGGTCATTTTCCTCACATTTCTTTTGTCTGGTGAAGTCGGTTGTGCTTTCCCATATATCATCATGACACTTATATAGTTCTTGCCACATAGAGAAAATCTCGTTGTAGTAGGTTTTGACATCCTTACCGCCTTGTTTTGATTGCTACAATTTTGTCTTCAACTGAAAATTTTGAGAAGAGCTCTCCAAGTCCGAGTAGGTTTCTCGATTTGATTCGTAGACCTTCTTTGTTGTCTTCATGAACATGTGAGGTTTGGCTATCAATGGTTCCATGGAATTCAGTAACCATGATGTTAGCAACGAATTTTCAGACCTCTATGCCCTATATCCATAATCCTCTATACTTGGTTGGCGAGATTCTCCTGTTAAATAACCGAGCTTTCCCCAGCTATCAATTGCCAACTTGACTGACTACCACTCCAAGTGATTGCAGCCATTCAAGCGATGTACAATTATTTGCATCGAAGAATGAACATCATCTGAAGTTGGAGTAGTTTGAGTGACAGAAACAGAGTGACGACTGATTTACGGCTGATATCAAATTCGTCTCTCATTAGGAAAAATAAACGGAAGCACATTTAAGAGATTAGACTCTGGTACAATATTGTGTTAATGAATAAAATGAAGTACTTTATTCATATCAGCCGTCAGGCTTAAATAGAGTTACATGTTCTCTAGATAAGTTACAATCTCTACAAGATAAATCTAAATAACAACCACCTAAAATGTAAGAAGTAAAAGCCGACTCTCCTAAGACTAAGCAACTGACTAAATAATATTTACGGATAACAATCGCTAATAATTATTTACCACATAATTCTAATTAATCTATAAAAAAATTATTTCAAGAATTCATGTTGTCATATTCACATAGTGTATATATTATAGTGCACCATAATAGTGATACCACTTTGAGGACTATTGCATGGAATACTCCTCTATAACCGTTCTGCATCATCATTTCCTAAAATAACCTCATACCTCAATATATATTTTCCCCGTTGTTGGATATCAAGTGATAGTCTCATGCTTCCCTTCAATTTTCTCATTCTTGATAATTCCTTTTACTTGATTGCGAGATCTAAGAGTTGTCTAATGGGCTAAAATAGGGCAACCCGACCCAAACCCTCATGATTCCTAACCTCGAACATAGTTACACTTACGATATGTAGCGAACCCGTGCCTAAAAAGTTCTTATAATAAAGCATAACCTAGACCTAGTCCCTCCAAATGGTAGCTAGCCCAAGCTCAACTCATTTACTTTTTTCAAAAAGTTATAACAACATGAAAAAATGAATAACATAAGTTCCAAGGTTCAGCGTGCTGATTCTCATTTGTACAGAAATTTAGATACATGTCAAAGATTTGAGTTAAGATATGGATTCTTGATTACCGAGTATTTTGGTCCTATTTTGTATGGGTTACAATACACCAATAGAACAATACAATTGGGCCTGACTCAACAAAAATATGCTAGCCTATTACAATGACGGACTAGGTTAGTCTAAAACACCCGTTATGCGTGACAAAAATGTAAATAAACCTAAGTGGTCGAATTGAGAAAACGGTCGAATGGCATGTGTTCGATAGATAATTCTCGAATCCACAGACGATTGAATGACGATGGTTCGATACTCTTGAATACGCTGAATCTGCTTAACTATCGAACTTTCGTGGTTCGATACTAAAAACTTCCGAACCTGAGCGGTTCGATTCTCCCAAGCCTCGAATTTAAAAAATTGTCGAACGAGCGATGTTCAATTCTGATAACCCACGAACGAGGGGAATTTGATAATAACTGTCGAATCGAGGAATAATCGATCTGGAATAACAGTCGAATAGAAATAACAGTCAAACCGGCGAGTTCGATTGTTATAGGTTGGCTCCGAGTAATCAATGCGTACGTTACTATCGGGGAACGAGGTACTTATAGCCCCCGTCCTATGGGACCCACACGAGTATAGAGCGTAACAGTCGAACGGGGCTTTGCTCGACAATCTCAATAACGCTAGAACATGCCCGATTCGATAGTTTTAGTTTTGGGCCTTTCTTCGACATGCCAACCCAATAATCTTTTGGGCCTCCTAAAATATCCCAATCATATAGTCCCCCCAATTTGGGAGTCGGTCTTGTTCTAAGAGCGGGTTCTAAACTCTAAAAATTGTCTTGTTTATGCATTGGTTCGCTTCGTGCTTCAGAGCGTGCCTTTTCAATCGTGGGCCAACTCACTATGATATTAGATATAGATTTTGTTTGTTTTGAAAGTGTGCCCTCTATTGGGGGAGCCGTGCCCCATGGTGTGGTTGTAACAGTCGAACAGGGTGAGTTCGACCATTATAAATAAGTGTCGAACAACCTCTGATTCGATTGTTAATTGAAAATACATTATTACCGTTGAATTCGAACAAATTCGACTGTCCGCTGATTTGCTATTGAAGGGTCGAACCCCAGGGGTTTGACAGTTATTGTAGGGACTGTCCAACGCTGGGCGATTCGACCGTTATCTCCCAAACCGAGAATAATGGCGGTGGTAGGCCTATATAAAGGCCCACCCTTGACACCTCATTTACGACTTGCGCCAAGTTGTTGTCCGCATAAAATAACTGTCGAATTCCCAAGATTTGATTGTTTTCAATAATAGTCGAAAGGTCAGGATTTGATCGTTTGACAAGAGTCGAATCTTGGTGGTTCGACAGTTCTTCAAAAATCCGCATAACGCCCGCAGTGCTATCTTAAGATTATAGATGGCTCAAAAGAAATGCAAGGGTCGTAGTAAACCAACCATGTCGCCCAAGAACTTTTATGCTTCCCAAAGGTGTGCAAATAGGCTTGTCCTTCGAATGGAGGTCCATCTTCAAGTAACACCGTTCTGAGCGAAGGCTCTTCAGAAGCTGCCATGGGAGGCGACCTGTTGCAAAACCTCCTAGGAGTTTATCAAATTGGGATGCCAGACATGTAACGCCATAACCCATGTATCGCTCAACTGTGAGACTCGGGGAGTCTCGGCGGGCACTTGTGTCCCCCGCGTATGCAACTTTAAGAGGCACGAGAATTTCATTCCCCATAGAATTGTAATGACTCCCACGAAGAGCTAAGGTTGGGATGAACACCCAAATAAGTATGATGGAGGACTCTGACGCGGTTGATGATAGGATTTTTGCAAAATAGGCACGATTCAATGCAGAGAATCAATTTGTAAATCATACTCCAAGGTCAGCTACCTCGGGCGTCTCTAGCGCGGGTGGAGAGGATTGGCATGCGTCTGCTAAAAGACGCGTTGCGAAGACCCAAGCTGCCGCCGAAGATGGAGAAATCCTGCTGCCTCCTTGCAAACGTCCTCGACCAACTGGGAATCCAAGGCCAGCGCCACCTGGTAGTAGGGTCGATGAAGAGAGTTCAGAGTCTTTGAACATCAAGCAACTAGGGTATCGACTGCAGGTAGAGCAGTCTATCGAAATCATGAAAGGGATGTGGCCTCGACTTTATCGTCGTGCCATGAATAACGGGCTCGGTTATCGCAATTAGGTGCACTTTGGGCATTTATTCTTTGCTGCTACCAACATTGTGATTTACCGACAATGTCATGATTACAGCGGGTTGATTGATGTCTAGGGTAAGCATAATGAGGTGGTCGATAAACTAAACGCAAATGTTAAGAGTAACGATACCAACCGTCTTGCCGCACTTAAGCATGCTCGTGAGTTAGAGAGGGCATGAAACAAAGCCGTTCAAGATGCCCTTGCTGCTGGCACAAATGCCAAGAAGGCGAAAGACAACATGGGGTCCCTTCTTACCAAAATCGCCGCTCTAGAGAGGGAGAGGGACGCCTTGAAGAGGGAGAGAGATTCTTTGAATGAGGTAAATACTGGGGCTGTGTCCGTGATCCTTAGATTGGGCAATAAAGTTCGATATACTAATTAGAAAGTTATCGATGCGAGGTAGCTAGATATTTTCATGAAGAGTAGCGTTTATCGCTGGCTCGAATTGTGCCAAGGGGTGGATGATGTAAAATTTAGTATGGAATTTGGAGTGGACTAGGCTGATCACTTGGAGTTCTTAAAGGACGATTTTCGAAAACATATGCTCGACGTTGGTCGCGGTCCCCAAATGGAGACTCTCAAGGTTGATGATGGTGATGAGGAAGAATTTACTGCTCCAAAGATTGGTCACCCCTTCTTTCGTATTTGGCAATAATGACACTCTAACGCTATGCCTGATTCAGGTAGACACAATCATGTCTACCCTGAGAGACGAGAAACTACGGTGTTTGCTGATATAGGCGAGTCTCATGGTAACCTGAGTGGGGGTGAAGGACACCATTTGTGTTGTTTTTTTGCTGCTAGCAATGATGATGTGATTTCATCGCATGTGATAGAACATGAATCGTTAGTGGAAAACCCTCCAAAACTCGTGCCGGAGCCTAGTGGCATTATTCCTGCCCGTGATCGTCCAATTGCTATATCTCCAGTGTAGAATGGTCCTAACTCATCTACGCGGAACGCTAAGTTTAATTCCATTCCTTCTAACGAAGCGACCTTGATTTCTGCTATGGAGGCGACTTTGTCTCACCTTGGGGGTTGCGGGACAAGCTCCCATTGAGGAGAATCTAATATCTCCCAACATCTATCAGCTCGGAAGAGCGTGGGGCGGTGTTGTTGATGAGGAGGAAGTTAGATTGCCGGATGGACCAAATAGACGAGCTTGTATTGTTAGGGAAGCAAATTGAGAAGATTTGCACTAATTATGCGCGATCCCTTGGTCTCGTATTGCGTTCGGAGTCCCCCCAATCAACGGAGTAACAACGTATATGGTTTTCTTGGTGTGGCATCATGCTTTATCTTCTCTTTCTAATTTGATGTTTGCGTTGATAACATCGTTGTAACGATATTCTTGAGAAATCAATTTTGCGATTAATATATCAATTCTGTTTGATCTGCATTTGCATCGTAATTTATATTGCTGAGTTATTGCTGTCATAAATTTGATTCACTGTAAGAGTCGTTTGGAACAGTAGTCGACCATTTCTTGGTAGGTATTGATATCTGGCTTCTTGTTGTCCATTTGTAAAGCAAAACGGTCCATTTGGGTTTTTACAGAACGAGATATTAGGTTTGCATTTATCCTGGTTGGGTCAAATGTTCATCTTGGTTTTTGTTGAATGACATATTAGGGTTGCATTTGTCCTCATTGGGTCAAGTGACCATCTCGATTTTTGCTGAATGAGATATTAGGTTTGCATTTGTCCTCATTGGGTCAAATGTCCATCTCGGTTTTTCCTGAATGAGATAGTAAGTTTGCATTTGTCCTCATTGGGTCAAATGTCCATCTTGGTAGCGACGCTTATCGTGATCGTTCTTTTGTTCCGTAGTCCTGGAAGAATTGCTTCTTTATGATTCTTCCTGCAGTGTTAGAAACAGAAATAATAGAAATTTTTAATTTTTCGTTAAGATAGGGTTGAGCTCAGTTTCATGCTGAGTTGCCTATGTTTCCCTATTGTTGTGTTGGGACTCAAGCCTCTGTAGTTCATGTCTCTTTATTACATTACAGATCCGTTGGATAATCAAACGCTCACGCGTAATAGCGTCTCAGATATTGCACGTTCCATGAGCGAGGCAACTTGCGACCTTGCATATCCTTGAGATAGTAATACCCAATGAACTAGCCTGTATCAACTTGTACGATCACTCCCGTTTTGGTTCCAATTTTCCCACGTGTTTGTTGGCTGCAATGCTTTTTAGCACCAAGTCTCCCACTTCGAAGTTTCTGAACCTGACTTTCTTGTCGTAGCTCTTGGCCAAGGCTACCTTAAACGCTACGGTGCAGTGGTAAGCATCTTCCCTAGTGGAGCCAATCATATCAAGATCCATCTGACGCAATCTGGCCGATTGTTCTGGGTCGTAGTCATGTATCATGCGCGTGGACATGCCACTTTTGGCTGGAAGAACTGCTTCTGTCCCATATACCAAAACAAAAAGAGGTTTCTCCTATCGACGTTCGGCGTGTTGTCCTATAGGCTCAAAATATTTCATGAAGCTCGTCCGTCCAACTCTTCCTGGTGTCCCTCAATCTCCTCTCGAGATAATCTTTTAGTGTCTTGTTGGTCAACTCCGCTTGTCTGTTCACTTAAGGGTGGTACACGGAGGTCATATTAGAGGATATACGGACCTCCAGAAACCATGATTTGATCTCTCTGCCAATGCACTGTCGTCCATTGTCGCACACCATATACTTGGGAATATTGAAGCGGCAGATGATATTCTTCCATATGAATTCGATCATATTCTTTTCGGTAATTGCCGCCATGGCTTCAGCCTCTATTTATTTAGCGTGATAGTCGACTGCGACCACCAAAAATCTTTTTTGGCCCATGGAAACTGGTAATGGACCCACAATGTCGATTTCCCATTGATCAAATGGGCAAGGTACATCGTGTTGTTGTAGCGGCTGTGCCGGCCTGTGTATGAGTCGGGCATGATATTGACATCTTTCACAACACCGTGAGAATGTTGTGGCATCTTTCAATAAGGTCGTCCAATAGTATATCTGATGTAGAATTCGCTGTGACAGGGCTCGACCCCATGAGTGATTTTCACAACTCCCGCATGTATTTCCTGCATCACGTAATCTACTTGCGGAAGAGTCCAGCAACGCAATAGAGTACCCTCAAACGACTGCTTATACAGTTCCCCATTGTGGATCATGAATCTGTGGGCCTTGTAGCGCATTATGCGCCGGGCGTTGGAGTCTGCAGGCAACACCCCGTCTACTTAGTAACTCGTGATCTCGTCTTTCCAAAATAGAGCTTCCCCAATCAGAAATATATAGTTAATTCTCGCCCATGTACTATTGTATTTTGATATCCCGATATGGCCTGTCAGTTGCTAAGAGCGTGACTCGCTTCTTCACGAGGATTTCTCACGAGCTGGAAAATTTTGACAGCGCATCGGCTTTGGTATTTTCATCGCACAGGATTTTGAAGATGTCAAAAAACTTGAGCTGGCCAGCCAACACCTTGACCTTTACGGCGTAGTTTCATCGTTTCCTCCATTATCTCATATTTGCCCAAAAAGGAATTTGCCACTAACTGTGAATCTGTGACTATGTCAAAATGCTCCACGTTGAGGGTTAGTGCCAAGTTAATCCCCGCTATAACAACTTCATACTCAGCCTCGTTATTGGTCATATGGAAGTTCAAACTTATTGCAAATTCAAACTCTCGTCAGTCAGAAGAGAGAAGGTGCAACCCCACTCCCCCCCCCCTCGTGCTTTATGGTCGATCCGTCCGTAAGTAGTATCCATGTGGTAGTTGCTCGGCTTGTGCTAGCTTGGTCCAAAATTGACAGGATGTAGTTTGTGAAGCCTGCTACGCCGTTGCATAATGTCTCGGCCATGAAATCTTCCAACGCATGAGCCTTGATGGAGGTGCGCGGACGGAACTCTAGTCTGAACTCACTAAGTTTTACCGCCCATTTGACCAATCGCCAAAAAGTCTCGGGCCTCGCCATCACTTGTTTCAATGGGTTGTCTGTGACGATTGTGATTGGGTGTGACAGGAAATAAGGCCTTAATTTTCTTGTTGTCGCTACTATGGCAAGAGCGAATAATTCTATCTCCAAATAGTTTCTTTCTGCACCTTGCAAAACTCTGGTCACATAATTTATCGGGAGTTGCTAGACCCCCTTCTCCTTTACTAAAGTTGTATTGATGGCATTTGATGACATGACCAAATACAAGTATAACATCTAACTCTTGTCCAGCTTGGTGAGGAGTGGAGGACTGACCAAATATCACTTCATTTGCTGGAAAGCCGCTTCACATTCCGCCGTTCAAGAAAAATCCTTAATTTTTCTCATGACCTTAAAGAAATGTAAATTCTTTTTTGCTGAAGTTGATATAAATCTTCCCAATGACGTTAGGCGGCCTACTAAACACTGCACCTCCTTCACTGTTCTAGGTGATAGAAGTTCCATCACCGCCTTGATCTTATCAGGGTTGGCCTCTACACCCCTCTCGTTTACCACATATCCAAGGAACTTCCCTGCTGTGACTCCGAATGTGCACTTCTTCGGGTTCAACTTCATCCCGTAAGTCGTGATAATAATAAATGCCTTGTCCAAATGATGGGCATGCTCTTCCGCCTTCAGACTTTTGACTAGCATGTCATCTATGTAGACTTCCATGGATTTGCCAATTTGGTGGTAGAACATCTTTGCTACCAATCATTGGAAAGTTGCCCCGGGATTATGGAGATCGAAAGGCATCACCCTATAACTGTAAACTCTTGTATCTATTACAAAAGCTGTATTGGTCTGGTCGCCTACGGCCATAAAGATTTGGTGAAATCCGCTCTTGGCATCCACCATGCTCAGCAAAGCGCACCCCGCCGTAGAGTTCACCAACAAGTCTATCCTAGCCAAGGGAAAAGGATCCCATGGACAGTGTTTGTTTAGGTCTGTGTATTCTACAAATCCACGTTTCTTGTTTTTTTTAGTACCAATACCACATTGCTCAACCATTCCGAAAATCTTATTGCATAGATATAACATGCCGCAAACAAGTCCTGAACCTCCTTCCCTGCCGCTTCATTCTTCTCCTTACTGAAGTTTCGCTTCTTATGCCGAACAGGTTTAACATCGGCGTTCACGTTCAATCGGTGCACTATTATCCTGGGGTCTATCCCATGCAAGTCGAGTCTGTCCAGGTGAATATATCTTCGTTTCGCCTGAGGCAATCTACCAGCGCAGTCTCTATTTCTGAATTCATCGCTGCGCCAATTTTAATAGTTCTGTCATTGTCTTCTCTGAATAGTTGTAGCGTTTTGAATTCCCTGAGTGGCTCCATTTTGCACTCCTCTCATTGCTTCATCATTTGAAGCTCACCTTTATCTCGGCCTTGCTCATGAGGTTTGGGTTTCCCCTCTTTCTCAGCCCTACTTGGCCTGATCTTCTTTCCATCTTGCATCTCCTCGCCCGCTGAGCCTTTTCCTCTCTTTTCCATCTATGCTACTAGATTCTTTTGCGTAAACAAAATGGTGTTCCAATAAACGGCACCAATATTTTGATCTTATTTCGTCTGGGTTACAATACACCAAGAGAATAGTATAATTAGGCCTGACTCAACCAAAATATGCTAGCCTATTACAATGACGAACTAGCTTAGTCCGGAACACCTGTTACGCGTCACAAAAATGTAAATAAACCTAAGTGCCCGAATTGAGGAAAAGTCGAACGGCAAATGTTCGATAGATATTTCTCGAATCCACAGACGATCGAATGATGATGGTTCGATACTCCCGAATACGCTGAATCTGCTTAACTATCGAACCTTTGTGGTTCGATACAAAAAACTCTCGTACCTGAGCTGTTCGATTCTCCCGAGCCTCAAATCTCGAAAACTGTCGAACGACCTAGGTTTGATTCTGATAACCCACGAACGAGGGGAATTTGATAATAACTGTCGAATCCAGGAATAATCGACATGGAATAACAGTCGAACCGGCGAGTTCGATTGTTATAGGTTGGCTCTGAGTAATCAATGCGTATGTTACTATCGGGGGACGGGGTATTAATAAACCCTGTCCCGATGGGACCCATACGAGTGTGGGCGCGTAACAGTCAAATGGGGCTCGGTTCGACAGTCTCAATAACAATCTAACGTGCCCAATTCGATAGTTTTATTTTTGGGCCTTTCCTCGACAGGTCGGCCCAATAATCTTTTGGGCCTCCTAAAATATCCCCATCACCGAGCTTGCTTATCAATTTAAGCACTTTTCTTTTTAAGGAAAACTTATTCTCAAAAGAACAAGTGGTGGCTTGTTCATGAACCAATACTACAAAAAGTACAACAATATTACCCTTACAAAATAGTTGTTAGATTGTAAAACCAATCAAGAAAAAGAACAAGCATCACGGGCAATCATCGACTTCAACCACACCCATATTCTTAACTAAATTAAATCTACCACTTTGTGGTTGGTACACTTCGTTCTCTGACAAAAGCCTGTTTAAATCCATACTTCCACTTAAGTATATTTACCAAGAATCAACCAAAAATATTTTAAACATCAAGTAATTGTAACTTCTAAGGTGTGTTTTTATTTGAGTCATATAGTCCTATATTGGTAAATCCTTAAAAAAATAAAGATAAATATTTTTGCTGCTTAAATAGTTAAAAGAAGAAAGAAAAAAGGAGATAAATTCGGCCCTTGCAAAAGAATTTTGATAAATAATCCCGCAACAATTAAACGGGGGCCGCACGCAGAACCTCAAAGACCGGGACCCTTTTTTTAAAAAGATAAATATTATAATGTAGTCTGGAAACGTGGTTGGGCCTTTTAAAAATAAATTGTTATAAGGTCTATTTGAAAAAGTTAAATCAACCCAGCCTGTTCATTACTGACCCGACCCAAATGCATGGGAATTTGTCACTATGTATATTAAAATCACACCTAACTTAACCCTTTGCTTACTCAACAACTAGCTACAATATACAACATGTACACATATAAAACAAAGTACTAAATTCATGCAGCTAGCGTTACATATATACTAGTGTATATATTTGTATAATCCCCGACTCCAAATAATGAAATTTCCAGTACTCCAACAAATTAAAATGCAGTTTTCTCATCATTACTCCTCATTTCCTTTGAGGTTGTTTGTCTAATTTTATTGTGCAATTCTTACGAAGGGGTCGTACAGTTGCCACAAAATGTTACAGTCATTTTCACTTTTGGAAGTTCGATTATCGATTGGGGCAATAACAATATACTTAAGACGATGATTAAGTGTAATCATCCGCCGTACAGTAGGGATTTTGAAGGCGGAGTTCCGACGGGGAGGTTCAGCAACGGAAGGACGCCGCCATATCTCATTGGTATGTCATCATGTTATGTTATGTTAAACACGTACGCACTGTTCTATGTGAATGTAGTATAATAAAGTTACCACTTCAATTGTTGTTATACTAAATTAAATATATATAGCTGTGTTCTCATTAAAAAGTAAAAAGACAAATGGTGGGGTGAAGAGGCAATTTTACATATTGTTTTCCTCCATTGCATGGGTCACTTTCAAAACCTTTCTTTGAAAACGAATCATATTTAAATCATTAATTTCTATTTTTAGCTCTATCGTGCAAAATATGCAAGTATTCGCATTATATTCATTGCAACTATAATTCTTACAAAATTTCAAAATGTATTGAGAAAACCGCCTCCTACAACTGGAGAAAAGATGAAAGTATAAATATAAGGTTACTAGACTCACCTCCCTTGCTGCTGTGCTGTGCAAAGCCGCCTCTTACAACTGGACACCCTCATCCAACTCCACAATCCTTAATCATGAGATGGCTGTGTTGATTTTCAGGATGCTGAAGGGGCATCCAGTAAATATGGGGGAGAGAATTTGTAAGACAAATGTTGAGACTGCACACAAGAAGGATGTTATCGTGTCCTTCCCTTCCCTGATCTACAAGGTTCTCACTGACTAGGGGTTCAAGAAAGGTGAGAATGAGACTGTTGTAGACAAAGCTGGCCAGCTGCCCATTACCAAAAACTACTTTGGAGGAGACATGATAATTGATCTTCCTTGGAAGGACATCAGTGCTCATGAAAGTAGCCGAGCTCATCTGGGAAGAAGAAGGCACACAACTTCACCAAAGCCTCAGTCCACGCGTTTTTATTATGAAAACATCATTTGGTTTTACAATTATTGCAGTTTATGTAGATGATTTAAATATCATTGGCACTGACAAAGAAACTTATTAAACAGTGAATTATTTAAAGGATGAATTTGAAATGAATGATCTTGGAAAGACTAAATATTGTCTTGGTTTGTAAACCGAGCATGTTAAAAATGGAATACTTGTGCATCAATCAAATTATACTAAAAAGAGATTGAAACGTTTTAACATGGATAAAACAACACTTTTGAACTATCCTATGATTGCAAGATCATTAACTATAGATAAAGATCCATTTCGTTCTTGTGAAGAAAATGAAGAAATTCTTGGTTCTGAAGTTCCGCATTTAAGTGTCATTGGAGTTTTAATGTATCTAGTTAATTGTATTAGACTTGATATATCATTTACTGTGAATTTATTAGCCAGGTTTAGCGCATCACCCAGAAAAAGGCACTGGAAAGGAATTAAACATTTATTCCGCTATTTGCAAAGAACGGTGGATTTTGGTCTATTTTATCCTAACAATACAGAACAAGAATTGATTGGTTATGTAGATGTAGGTTTTCTATCAGACCCACATAAATCTAGATCTTAAACTGGATATGTATTCTTGTATGGAAGCACTGCTATTTCACGGTGTTCCCAGAAACATACACTTGTTGCAACATCATCGGATCATGTTGAGATTATTGCACTCAATGAAGCAAGTAGAGAATGTGTATGGTTACGATCAATGACACATCATATAAGTACATCTGGCTTACCTATTAGAGAGGGTTCTACAACATTATACGGAGACAATTATGCATGTATTACACAGATGAAAGAGGCTATGTCAAGAGTGATCGAACCAAACACATACCCCCAAGATATTTTTCCTACACTCAAGAACTCAAGAAGAACAAAGAAATTAATATCAAATATGTTCAATCATGTGACAATATGTCAGAACTTTTTACAAAGGCACTCCATACTGTAACTTTTTAGAAACATGTTCAAGTTATTGGGATGCGTCACCTACGAAACTTATGAAGAATTGGAGATGCCAACTTGAGGGGGAGTTCACACGACTGCACTTTTTTCCCCCTTATTAAGGTTCTTATCCTACTGGGTTTTTCATTATAAGGTTTTTAACGTGGCAGCATAAGACGTGTGCAGAAGACGAATCATGTACATAACTGGTGATGGAATATCGTTCGGACCCATATAGTCGGGGTGATTGGAGATATTGTTACTCAAATATTAGTGATCGGAATGCCATTCTCGAATTTGAGGAAATGAGGCACAATATACTTATTCAGGACTTTGAGTAAAGTACAAAGAGAGGTTGTGCAGAAGACACGAATTTAGAGATAAAAGAGTACGAAAAGTTCTGGCTACAAAGTGTGGAGAATATTGCTTTGTGAGCAGATGATTGTGTGTAGAGTCCCCCTCCTTTGCTGAAAATGAGGGGCTATTTATAGTGTAATCCTAAGGGTCTTTGAGCAATGGGGACTGGTCTTGCTGCTTTTGCTGGTTCCAATGAGGGCATGGGTCTTCTGTGCCAATGGTCTTCGGGGTCAGTCTGTGCCAACGCATGCGGTTCAGTCTGCACCAATAGTGTTTATTGCTTTCTGCCCCAATGAATGAGTTTGACCAATAGGGAGATGGTCTTTCCTTGTTATCGGGGTAGTCATGGCGTGGGGAGAGCTGGCCAATGGAGGGATGATTTTTTCTCGTTATTTGGGTAGTCGCGATGTTGGGTGTGGTGATTGGTGAGGGAATATCGTTCGGACCCATATAGTCGGGATGATTGGAGATACTTTTACTCAAATATTAATGTTCGGAACGCCATTCTCAAATTTGAGGAAAGGAGGCACATTATTTTTATTAAGAACTTTGAGTAAAGTACAAAGAGGGGTCGTGCGGAAGACACGAATTTAAAGCTATAAGAGTACGAAAAGTTCTAGCTACAAAGTGTGGAGAATGTTGCTTTGTGAGCAGCTGATTATGTGTAGAGTTCCCCTACTTTGCTGAAAATGAGGGGTTATTTATAGTGTAAGCCCAAGGGTCTTTGACCAATGGGGGCCGGTCTTTCTGTTTTTGCTGGTCTCAATGAGGGCATGGGTCTTCTATGCCAATGGTCTTCGGGGTCAGAGTGTGCCAACAAATGCGGTTCAGTCTGCCCCAATAGTGTTTATTACTTTCTGCCCCAATGAATGAGTTGGACCAATAGGGAGATGGTCTTTCCTCGTTATCATCGTAGTCATGGCGTGGGGAGAGCTGACCAATTGAGGGATGGTATTTTCTCGTTATTTGGGCACTCGCGATGTTGGGAGCGGTGATGACGAATAATGCGTCCTTCGAGGTAAGTCGGAGGTCGTGGTTGATTTAGGGCTGTCTGTCTTTGCGGGTCGTTCATCGTGAAGGAGACCCGTGCCTATGCTTCGATTATGGACTGATGATATGCGATTATGGTGGGTCTTTGACCGTGCCTTGCCTTTACTCATGTCCTCAATGTTTGTTTTGTGCTCTTGTTTCCTCAATTTTGGTTAAGTGTTAGTTTGAGCTTCCTTGAGCATCCCGAGGGTCGTCGAGGATTCCGAGGAGAGTCGCTCTTTGGACTGGGGGGTTCAGATGGGATGTCGTGGGTTCCCTATTTTCAGATGAGTTTGGGGTCGTTTGGGGGTCGTATTCTGGCCTTGGCGATCTCACTGTACTCCCTTAAGAGGTGTCAGTCGGGTCCGGGGGTACCTGTCTTCGAGTCGTTTAGACCGAGTACCCTTGGTGGGTGTTTTCGGGTCGTGCTCGGGGGTACAGTCTCCGGAGTCTGGGCCGTCTTCCTCTAATCGGGTGAAGGTGGATCGTAACCATGACATATCTTCCCGTAAGACTGTGGAGTCCGGGGTCGTTCGGGGGACGCGTTCTAGCCTCAGTGATTTCACCCTACTCCCTTAAGAGGTGTCGGCCGGGTCTGGGGGTACCTATCTCCGGGAGTTTAGACCGAGTACCCTTGGTGGGGGGTTTTTGGGTCGTGCTCGGGGGTACCGTCTCCGGAGTCTGGTCCGTTTGCCTCTAATCAGGTGTAGGTAGATCACGACCATTACGCTCCTTCCATAAGACCGTGGACATACATTTTTATAGGGGTACCCACTTTTCCGCCCTTCTCACTACAAAATATTATGGGCTTTTATGACTATTGAAATTCTTGACTCTTATAAAACAGTCATAATAAGTAAGATTTACGTCGGTTTTTAAAAATTAGATACAATTAATTTGAGTCATTAATAAGTCTGTTATTATGTATTAAGGTGGTGTTTGCAAGAGATTTTAAAAGTAGCTTATTGACTTTAAGTCACTGAAAAACATTTATTTTGTGTTTGCAATTCATGCTTTTGCTTCTCCTTCTCTTAAAAAAAGTCAAAAATAAGCAGAAGCCCAGAAGCATGTCATGAGGTGCTTCCATAAACTGCTTCTACTTATATATTCCTTAAATTTCTCTTAATATCCTATTTAAGCCTTAATTAATTAGAAAGAAATCTCATGATTTCTCTCTTTCCTCATTTACGTGATATTTTCTATAATTTTAAATTGTAGTGTTTTAATTAATAATAAAAATAATTAAAAAAAAGCAATGAAAAAGAATAGAAAGAAATTCTTAATTTTTTTTACTTAACAACAACATATTTATATTAACAATTTTCAGATAAAGTTATACTTTCTAAAATAAATGCTTACATCAAATAAATTGTTAAATGTAGTGTAATAAACGTATTAATTCAATTATATTAAGATTTAAATTATTTTATTTTAAATATAACCATAATTGTGTATGTGTGAGTTAAACATTAATATTATGTATATTTTAAATATAGGTAAATAAATCTTATTGCATCGTAATCAATATTCAAAGGCTATTTTTCACTGCTATTGCAAACACCACAAAACAATTTTAACTGCTTTAAGTAACTTTTAAAAATACATTTGCAAACACTCACTGCTTTAAGTCAAACGCGACTTTAAGTAACTTTAAGTAAAAGTTATGAAGAAGTAGCTTTCATAAGCTCTTGCAAACACCCCCTAAGTCCTTCATTATTATTAGGGAGAATTACACAAAGTACCCCTCAACTATGGGTAAATTACACAAAGTGCCCCTCCTCTTTGGGAAATTACACAAACTACCCTTATGGTCAAAAAAATTAAAATAATTAAGACAACCTTTCAAATTCAAATCATAGCAGAGACTAAAATTCACAGATAATTTATTTTTTCTTAGAAGAAATTATTTGTTATCAATATTTTTTGTCTTTTTAAAGGAGATAAATGAGGTTTAATGCAATAACTTTGACTTATTTTTTGTTTTTTGTGTAAAATATTTGAAGAGCATGAATTTACATTCAATAATTTGAAATAAAAAATTTACGAAAAATCGGTCATAAGGGTAGTTTGTGTAATTTCCCAAAGAGGAGGGGTACTTTGTGTAATTTACCCATAGTTGAGGGGTACTTTGTGTAATTCTCCCTTATTATTATTCTTCTTAGATTAGAAAACTCTGTTCATTTCTCTCATCATTTTGAAAAGTGAAAAACCTAGCCCTAATTCAGATCAACCGCCGAAATATCACCACTACTCCGCCGTATCGCCACAATATCATCACTGCACCACCTCACCACCGAATTATCATCAGTACTCCGCCGCACCGCCGATATCGTCACTTCTCCGTTACACCGCCGCTTTATCATCACTACGCCGTCGCACCGCCGACATCGTCCCTGCTCCACCGCACCGCCACAATATCATCACTACTCCGCCGCACGACCGCAATATCATCACTACTCCGCCGCTACCTACTTGCGGAGAATCGATTAGCTTTCGTTGAAGCTCGATTTTGCCCTAATTTTGCATCGATAGTGCTTCATTTACGCTTTTTCTCATTGATGCCATATATTTGCGATAATTGCGAGCGATTGGTCTTACTTTATCACTATCTTTGCAATTTGATTTCATAATGTTTTCCAGTTCATTCTTCATTGATCAATTGACTGATTCCGTGAATAGCCTTCGTGTTTGATAGATTCATCGAGATCCGTCAACAATGTCGATGTCGGATTCTGATACTTCGTCACAGTGCAATGCGTACAAGAGTCTTCGACAAATTAGTCACAACAGTAAGTCCCTTTTGTTGTTCTTATACTTATGCATATTTGTCTGAGTAGTTTGAATTAGATTTCAGCTAATTTGATCTACTTTTTGGGTGATTATTGAGTTTGAAATAGTCTTTTTCGTGTTAAGGTTTAAGTTCTTTGTGTCTTTCTAGCTTAGTTTTTGGCACGTTGTGATTAAGAACTTAGAATAGGAGGTTTTGTTTTGTCAATAGAAATAAGACTTGTGTGTTTGAAGTAGGTCTTGCTCTGACATCGGATGAGTTCTTGATCAGGTTGGGAATTCGATGTACGTGGGTAATGATTCTAGTGAATTGACCATCCTTTGTGAAGAAGGAAGTCAACTTTAGATGTGAAATTTTGTTGATAAAGGGATCCTAAATGTTGCTCGATATTGAACAGTGAGACTAATTTAAAGTCATATGATGTTGCCTGGATTATAACGTCAATATGGAAGCATTTTGACTTCAAAATATAACGTCATATAATATTTAATCCAATGAATTCAATGAAGTTTCATTTGTCTTAATTCTAATTTTACTTTTGGGGTTTTAATCTTGTTAGTTCAGATTATCAATTTTCTGTGGATTTACCATGTGAGAAGAAGGTTATGCTCTATGCTTTCCGCTTCTACGAACTGAAACCATTGGCTCTTGGCCTTACTTTTGAAGACAGATACAAATGTTTGAGAATTCTTAGAGGGTAATTATTTCTTCTCATCTCCTAATGATTCTTTTTTCTTATAAATCACTTGTAAGTGGACTGCCATCATAATCAACTCTGCTGATTAATTGTTCTTAAATTTTTGGAGCTATCATAGTTTGTCTTGAGTGATTTGGTAGGTTTAACCACCAAAAATATATATCAAGAAGTTGTAGTGTTCAAGAAACTTTTTATATTGTTCTTTCTACAGGTAAACTGATACCTTGTTACAAGATGAATAGCTGTTAAGTTGGGATATGGTCCTTTGTCTCCTTTTGTTTGTTTTCTATTAAAATGCATGTTGTATCTTATGTTAATTTCTATATTAATTTCAAAAGTTGCTGTTTTGAAATTTGGATTCTTTTTTGCATAGGGCCCAGTTTTTGTTTCCTTTCCCATTATTGAATTTTTGACCTTTATAGATATTTGATTAATCAGCTTCTATTTTCTTCATTATTACTAGTGGTTTGATTTTTTGGATTCCAATGGTTGTAGATTTTGGGATTCCAGTTGAGAATTGATGTAAAGACTTGATCTTTAAGTAATTACCTGTTTGACTGCCAAAGCAGAAAAAAAGACATGTCAATGGTGAGTTCTAACAGGACAAGAACTCAGCAGAGGAATAATAGATCTATGTCTTTAGGAGGTGATCTTTTCTTACCTTCTTGTTCTTTTTCAGTACTTTGTTATTTCTTATATTGGGCTGTTTTACCCTTTGACTTGGCCTTTTTTTCGAAAATCTCGTTACGAAATGTTTTGTTTTGCAGGCATGGATTTTGAATTATTTTTTTCCATTCTGATGATTTAGTGGAAATATGCGCTGCTTATCAGAAGATGCTTATATTACGTTCTAATTGGTCAATCGGTGTCCTTCCTGGATTTGAGAATCAGTGTAAATCTTGTTCTGAATTTGCCTTCGTGATTGTTGCTGAGTATTCAATTGGGCGGATCATGAGAATGATCACTGACTTAAATTTCTTCTTTGCACAGGTATGAATTTTGAAGATGAATAATGAGTGAGTTGAGATATGGATTGAATTGTAATGAGGTATATATGCTGAAGTTTTGCCGATAATTTTGTTCTCGTATCAGAATTTTTGTTACTCGGTTCTTGCTGAAAATCTGATTTATTTGTGGATAAATATGTCGTTAAACTGTGTTTTCTTCTGACCATTACATTGTTGTAAATATTGTTGAGTAATATGTTGTTGAATTGCAATGTCGATTGAATTTTGGTATAATGAAGTGCAGTATACTAAGTTGAATTTTTTGCATTTTTTTTTTCAGGAAAGAAACGTCAGAAGTATAAAAGATATGATATAAGGGGTCTGGCAACTTTGGAGAAGTTCATTTGTTGTTAGATGTTGATAGATTTTGATCTGAGTTGTGTTTTTTTTTATACAGTGTACTGTAGGAATAATATTCTTATTAATTTGATGATATTCCCAGTGTATGAATTGAGAATTGATATTCCCAGTGTATGAATTGAGATATTCCCAGTGTATGTTGCTGAGTATTCAATTGGGCGGATCATGAGAATGATCACTGACTTAAATTTCTTCTTTGCACAGGTATGAATTTTGAAGATGAATAATGAGTGAGTTGAGATATGGATTGAATTGTGATGAGGTATATATGCTGAAGTTTTGCCGATAATTTTGTTCTCGTATCAGAATTTTTGTTACTCGGTTCTTGCTGAAAATCTGATTTATTTGTGGATAAATATGTCGTTAAACTGTGTTTTCTTCTGACCATTACATTGTTGTAAATATTGTTGAGTAATATGTTGTTGAATTGCGATGTCGATTGAATTTTGGTATAATGAAGTGCAGTATACTAAGTTGAATTTTTTGCATTTTTTTTTTCAGGAAAGAAACGCCAGAAGTATAAAAGATATGATATAAGGGGTCTGGCAACTTTGGAGAAGTTCATTTGTTGTTAGATGTTGATAGATTTTGATCTGAGTTGTGTTTTTTTTTATACAGTGTACTGTAGGAATAATATTCTTATTAATTTGATGATATTCCCAGTGTATGAATTGAGAATTGAAAGCAATAAAGAATTCTTCATATATTTCCTGTCATGTAGTTTATCATTCGTTTTATTAATTATAAGTGAATTGGAGTAATTCGATTATTGTAATAATATTTTATTAGATTTTGAATGAACCAGATGAATATAATGGGGTCGAATTTGATAAGAAAACATAGGTATTTATGACTGTTTTTTACTATCAAGAAAAAGGAAAAAACTGTCATAAAAAATCTTTTACGATTATTTCCAAACAATCGTAATTACTTTTTTACGATGGACTTTTTATGCACAAATGTATAAACGACTCCCCTTTTTGGTGACTCTTTTTCAACTATTTAAAATCAGTCATAAAAAGCAAATGCGACTATTTTTTACCTTTTACGACTGTTAAAAACAGTCGTAAAAGACATATTTTCTTGTAGTGTCTCCTAGAGCGGGGTAGATTATGCATCATCAATAACAAAATCTTCAAATGGCCAGAGAGGAGTGTTATAAATATGGTAAGTGGAATATGTCTAGTGACCATTGTTGAAAATTATGTACAAATATTATTTTATAATAGTAGTAGTTGTTGTAAATAGTGTAAGATATTGGAAAATCTTTCCTATATAAGGAGCCATCAAAATAAAGAGAAAAACACTCATTAACAAGTAATATACTATTTATTTGCTCTTCTTTCTCTATGTCATTTTAATATATTGTTATAAACCCCAAAAGTTTAGTTTTTTTATAACAATACATACATATATATATATATATATATATATATATATATTGATGGGGGTATTTTAGGATTGGCCCAGTATTGTAAATTGGGCCGGCCCATAACCGTATCGAATTTGCCCAATTTGATACGTTCAACGCATCGAATAGTTCCCATTCGAGACGCGCATCGAATCGTTATGATTCGATGCGCTTTATTCAGCCTTTTATGGGTTCCGCAGAGCGAGATTATTATAAATACCCGGTTTTCAGCATTCAGAGCTAGATCGATCTGGAGCCCCAACCTGACCACATCGAATTGCACTATTTGATACGCTCCCGTGTTCGATACGTTCCTTTATTCGATACGTTCCTGAGTATTATCGAGACCATATCGAATTGACTCAGTATGGAACCAGCACCGTTCGAGGTGCACATCGAACGACTACAATTCGAGGCGTTGAATAGTTAAAGTTATTTGTATATTTAAATCAGTGTAAGATCTGTAATAGATAGTAGGTGTTTCGGATGAAGTTAGTCCGATTAATTTTACCGGATTAACATTATTTTGGTTATTTATATTGACATTGTACTGTTTTACTGTGTTCTATTACCGTGATAAAATAAGACCAAAATATTGGAGCCGTCTGTGGGAACACCGTTAACACTGTTTTAGATAAGGCAGCTAGGATGACTAATAAAAGGCGCATGAATGTGGTTGAAAAACGGCAAACGGAGAAAAAGATCAAAACAAAGACAGATCTGAGTCAAGATAGGATTGAGCCTAGAGAACAGGGGCAAGATAAAATAGAAAGTCAGTTATTGAAGCAATGGCAAGAATGTAAGATGGAACCTTTAAGGGAATTCAAAATCGTTCAACTTTTCAAAGAAAGTTCTGAGAAAGTAATCAAGATTGGAGCAGAAATGGACTGGATTGTAGAGGTTGCGTTGGTAGACTATCTTCGCCGTAATTCAGATATATTTGCATGGTCCGATTCTGACCTTCTCGGGATAGACTCAAGAATCATTGTACATCATTTGAATGTAGACAAGAGTGCGAAACCGATACGACAGAAGAAGCGAAATTTCAGCAAGGAAAAGAATGAAGCAGCTGAAAAAGAGGTACAAGAACTCTTAGCAGCTCGGCATATTTATGCTATAAGGTTCTCAGAATGGTTGAGCAATATTGTGTTGGTCTTAAAAAAAGAAGCTACATGGAGAATGTGTGTGGATTATACTGATTTAAACAAGCATTGCCCGAGAGATCCTTTTCCTTTGTCGCGGATAGATCTAGTTGTGGATTCTACAGCAGGATGTGCATTATTGAGCATGATGGATGCAAAGAGTGGTTTTCATCAAATCTTCATGGCAGTGCAAGATCAGAGCAAAACAACATTTGTAACTGATACCGGAGTGTACTGTTATAGGGTAATGCCTTTCGGATTGAAGAATGCTGGAGCAACATTTCAGAGGTTGGTGGCTAAAATGTTTTACCATCAAATCGGAAAATCGATGGAAGTGTATATTGACGATATGCTTGTAAATAGTCTAAAAGCTGATGAATATGTGCAACATCTGGATGAGGCATTCACCATAATGAGGACATATGGAATGAAACTAAACCCTAAAAAATGCACGTTTGGAGTAACGGCTGGAAAGTTTCTAGGATATGTGGTGAATGAGAGAGGAATTGAGGCAAATCCTGATAAAATAAAAGCAGTATTGGATTTACCTTCACCAAGGACAGTGAGGGACGTACAATGTTTGGTGGGCCATCTGACGGCGTTGGGAAGATTTATATCACATCTGCGGAAAAAAGCCTCCCTTTCTTTAAAATGATGAAGCAAAAAAAGAATTTATTTGGACGCCGGAATGCGAAGAGGCGTTTAGGCAAATGAAGAAATATTTGGTAAGCCCGCCGTTGTTAGCAAAACCGGAGGAGAATGAAATGTTGTATCTCTATCTGGCAGTATCTGCAAATGCAATCAGTACAGTACTGCTCAAGCAAAAAGGAGCTCAACAGTTAGCAATACATTATGTGAGCAGAGTACTGCAGGAGGCGGAGAGAAATTACTTGGAGATAGAATTGTTTGCATTAGCGATTGTTGTTACAGCTCGAAAGTTGAAACCGTATTTTCAGTCTCACCCAATTACTGTGGTAACTGACAAACCATTGAAGCAAGTGTTGGCAAAGCCAGAAACCTCGGGTAGATTGGTGAAATGGGCAATTGAACTCAGTGAGTTTGGGTTGGAGTTTAAGCCGCGAGTCGCCATCAAAGCGCAAGCTCTAGCAGATTTCATGGCCGAAACCTTGGGAAACAGTGTAGTTGAGACCGCATGCTGTATATTTTCTATATCAAACCAAGTGGGAACTAGTAGGGCAACGTCGACATGGATATTACACACTGATGGATCTGCCACAACTCACAGAGAGGGAATTGGGATACATTTTTTTATCCCCAGAGCGAATGGAATTTGAATTTGCTATTAGCCTGAATTACATGGTAACGAATAACGAAGCTGAATACGAAGCAATAATTTCCGGGGTCAAAATGGCTCTCGGACTCAACATTGAACATCTAGACGTGTTCAACGATTCACTATTGGTGGCAAATCACTTCTCGGGAAGATATGAGAGACGTGAGGAAACTATGAAGCTTATGCCGCTAAGGTTAAAGAGTTGGCGAAGAACTTCAAATATTTTGATATAACTCAAATCCCTAGGGACGACAATGCAAAAGCATATGCGCTTTCTAAATTTGCAAGTTCTTCAGAGATTTTGGCAGAGAAGCGAATCACGCTTATGGTCGCTGATAAACCTTCGATTGGGATATCAAAATATATTACCACGGAAGTCCGGGTTGAGTTTATAATGGCGATACAAGAAGACCCGTCATGGAAGGATGAAATCATGATCTATCTTCAACAAGGCATTTTACCAGCGGATTCTAATGCACATCGCAGAATGCGTTACAAGGCTTACAAATTTACTATCAGCAATGGAGAGTTATATAAAAGATCTTTCGAAGGACCATTGTTAAGATGTTTGACTCCTACACAAGCTGAGTATGTCATGGAAGAGATCCATGCAGGTTGCTGTGGAAATCATTCTGGGGGACGAGCTTTGGCTCAACGAATATTGCGCCAAGGATATTATTGGCCAACTCTACTTAAAGATGCAACAGCATATTTGAGAAAATATGACAGTTGCCAATACCATGCTCGTCTCATTCACAGACCGGCATGTCAACTGCAACCCATCGACGTGGCATGTCTGTTTGATCAATGGGGAATTGATATTGTGGGTCCGTTTCCACCCGCCAAAGGGCAAAAACGATACTTAATTGTAGCAGTTGAATATTATACTAAGTGGGTCGAGGCAGAAGCTATAACGTCGATCACAGAGAATAATATGATCGAGTTTATTTGAAAGCACATCATATGCTGCTTCGGCATACCGAGGTCCATTATATGTGAGAACGGCACACAATTTACGGGGAAGCAGATTAAGTCGTGGTTTGGGGAATTAAACATATCACACAATCTCACTTCAGTATATCACCCACAATCTAATGGCCAAACGGAATCCACTAACAAAACATTGAAGGGTTATCTTGAGAGGAGAGTCAGGGCCACAGGGAAAACGTGGCAGAAGAGTTTCAAGGAATATTGTGGGCATATAGAACGACTCTGAGGACATCAACAGGGGAAACCCCATTCGTTCTTGTTTATGGCACTGAAGCTGTATTACCTGCAGAGATATGTATGCCGACGCGCAGGATCACTGATTATGATCCAGAGCAATCAGCCAGATTGCGACAGATGGATCTGGATATGATAGGATCCACAAGGGAGGATGCTTATCAACGTACCGTCGCTTATAAAGCAGCAATGGGCAAAAGTTATGATAAGAGAGTTCAATTCAGGAATTTTGAAGTAGGAGATTTGGTTCTAAGAAGCATTGCAGCAAAACAGCATATCGGAAAGCTTGAACCAAAATGGGAAGGGCCTTTTAGACGCGCACGAGCAAGTTCACGAGGATATTATTATTTGGAGACTCTAAGAGGAGTTCAACAGAAACGCCCATGGAATGTGCAACATCTCAGGCGTTATTACGCATAAATTGAAGGAATTTAATCAGATATATGTTTTAGACACCTTACTTTATATTGGTATTTCAAGAATTATTAATTGCAAATTTTTATTCATTGAATGACACAGGAAAGAACATGCCGGAGGGGTAAGAAGGCCCGAAGGGGTCCACCCCCGCATGCCAGAAGGAAGAACTGACGGAGGGGTAAGAAGGCCCGAAGTGGTCCACCGCCGCATGCCAAAAGAAAGAACTGACAGAGGGGTAAGAAGGCCCGAAGTGGTCCACCCCCGCATGCCAGAAGAAAGAACTGACGGAGGGGTAAGAAGGCCCGAAGTGGTCCACCCCCGCATGCCAGAAGGAAAAACTTGACGGAGGGGTAAAAAGGCCCGAAGTGGTCCACCCCCGCATGCTAGAAGGAAGAACTTGACGGAGGGGTAAGAAAGCCGGAAGTGGTCCACCCCCGCATGCCAGAAGGAAGAACATGACAAACGGATTAGAAGAACCAAAGTAATCCAAACCTCATATGCAGGGACACCCCAAATGATCTGTTATCTCAGGTAAACCATAAATACCTTAGCAATAATATTCACAGCTCAAAATGCTCATATTCTCGTTGCAAGCGAAATCACAATATTAGTAATGCAAAATCACAATTAAAATTATTGTAAGCCCTAATATATATATATATATATATATATATATATATATATATATATATATATATATATATATATCGCCTCAACAGCAAGCAAATTGATGAAATATCGAATTTGGAATGAATTATAAAGGAACATTGAGCGAATAAATGAGCACTGCAAGGTAATAATATCAAACAGCTGAGTCGTTTTCATTCAAGAAGCAACCGCGACAGAGTTACAAGTTTCTGTACAAAATGCGGGGTCTAATATTCATGAGATAACGTAACCTAAATATTGCTACTCGTCCGATGAATGAGGGGACTCCTCACGAAGAACCACCCCCATTGAACGTGCAAAATTGGTGCAATTGCCCTGAATTTAATCCTCTGTCAGAATCAATTCATCAGTTTGTGCCCAATTATCGGGCAAGACAATTTCCTCTCTATCAGCAGGATCTTGGAGTTGATACCTACTAGGAGAAATCATACTATGTACATTAACTGATGGTTCAGCAACATTACTGGCCACTAGAGGAACCCTGTCACCTTGAGTAGGATGCATTCTGCCTGGTAAGACTGTTGAAGGCCCAGAAGTCCTAGATGCACTTGTCACTCTTTTTCTTTTATTCGAGATTATAGGGAGAACATTTTTGAAACCCGTTGTCTTCGGAGCACTTCGGAGGAAAATTGTAGACCTAGAAGTTATCGGAGGCAATTCTGAATCATCATCATTCGGACCAAAAACATCGTGAAAAGCCCTTTTAATATTTTCTAAATCGCCCAGAGTAGCACTAGGAGTGCTTTTCTCTTTTCCCTTGGTGGCTCGAGCTGATTTTGAATTTAAGGGGCTTGAACGAGACTCATTTGGTTTTTTATGATCCCGCCACACGACATAAAATGGATCACCGGGCCGAGGAGTATGTAAGTCGTCATTGTCATCGTCACTGTTAGCCTCGGGAATCTCCATATTTGTGTTACGACTTATGTCAAGCATGTCACTGCGAAAACTTTCTCCAAGGTACCCAAGATGTCCAGCTTGACCAACACCGACTTCCATACCGTACTTCACATCAGCAGCACCGCGTAGTAATTCCAGGAATTTATATGCATTGCTCTGTGAAAATTCTCCAACGATGGCACATTTGTAATCTTCAGATTCAAAATACTGAATTCGATGACGCAAATTGGAAATGGCATTTTCAGCATCCGTATTTGAAGCCTCAAGAGAACGATTCACGCGTTTCAAGGATTCGTTATCCTTTTTCAGCCTATTAATTTCAACACGCAAAGCTTTTGCATCTTCTTCTGCTTTCTTAACCTTCACTTCGGCATCATGTTTGTCATGGGTGGCCTTAGATGCTTTTAATTCTGCTTCCCTAGCGCGTTTCAGCGCATTTTGGCGACTGTATTTTCCGTTATTGATAGTATCGCGTAGATTGTCGACAACAGCGTTGTGTTGGCTTTGCACCTCAGCTAAACCACTATAATCTTTGCATAGCCGATATACTGCTAAGTTGACAGCAGCGAAGAATAAGCGCCCGAAGCGAGCTAAACCTTGATACCCTAATCGGGTTATTGCGGTTCGGCGTTCCAGCTGAGGCCATAAACTTTGCATTATCTCTCCAGCCTGCGCCTCTCTCAATATGGCGCTCAACGACTCTGAATTTTCATCATTGAGAAAATCATAATTACTGAGGCTTCCCGGCGGAGCAACTCTCGGATTTCCTGAAGATCGACGCCGTCTAGGCAGAGGTGGAAGTATGTCCTGAGCTTCACGAGTGGATTCTTCCTTCTCCAATGTTCGCTTAGCGGACGCATACCAGTTCTCATCAGCTGAGCTGGAAGAACTCGCTACTCCTACAATACGTTTTTCCTTAAAATTGGGATGAGCTGCATTAAACCTGGCCAGGTTGGCAGCAATTTTCTCGTCTTCTGCATCGATATCCTCCATTATCTGAATTTGGCGATTAGTCCCAACTCTAATGCGTCCACCGGTATCGGTTGGAGTCAGCACCACTCTCCTCGTAGCAAAGTTTTCTTGACGTTCAAAATCTCTCACTATTGGCACCCGAGTGCCTGCACTAATACCACCAAGCCTTATGGTAGTATTATTAGCGCTAACACCACTCGTGTGTCGTGCACCCCAGTTGTCGAAAAGATTTCTAGGAGTTGTCTTCGCAGGATCTTGTGCAGCAACATTTTCCGGATTGCTTTCCGGGGCAATGTTGCAGCAGATGGGCCTGCCTCCAAAGGCTCATTTTGCTCAACTCTTCGTTGAGTATCATAAATATTTTTGGGAGACATTACAATTTTACTCCGATTTCGAGATTTAGTACGGGCCGTGTTAACCTAATATAAAATTTTATATGTGTTAAACTAAATCTACAGCGTGTCGAATTCCAACAATTCAATAGGTACCGTGTCGAACAGCCCCTGTTCGATGCGGTTCGGACACAAACAAAAAAATCTTCTGCGGATAACAACAAAAATGTCAGGCAGGTGGACCCTTATATATATATAGGCCCATGGGCCAACAGTGGTCGGAGGCGCATCGAATTCGATGCGTCGTATCAAATACTAACAATTCGATGCCTATTGATAATATGCATCGAATTCGATGCGTGGTATCGAACTTGTAAAAATTTGATGCCTTAGATTTAATCGCAAAAATAGGCCTGATTAGAAGTTTGGGAACCATTCTCATTTGAAAACGCCTCTCAAACTGGGGGGACTATGTGATGGGGGTATTTTAGGATTGGCCCAGCATTGTAAATTGGGCCGGCCCATAATTGTATCGAATTGGCCCAATTCGATACGTTCAACGCATCGAATAGTTCCCATTCGAGACGCGCATTGAATCGTTATGATTCGATGCGCTTTATTCAGCTTTTTATGGGTCCCGCAGAGCGAGATTATTATAAATACCCTGTTTTCAGCATTCAGAGCTAGATCGATCTGGGCCCCCAACCTGACCACATCGAATTGCACTATTTGATACGCTCCCGTGTTCGATACGTTCCTTTATTTGATACATTCCTGAGTATTATCGAGACCATATCGAATTGACTCAGTATCGAACCAGCACCGTTCGAGGCGCACATCGAACGACTACAATTCGAGGCGTTGAATAGTTAAAGTTATTTGTATATTTAAATCAGTGTAAGATCTGTAATAGATAGTAGGTGTTTCGGATGAAGTTAGTCCGATTAACTTTACTGGATTAACATTATTTTAGTTATTTATATTCACATTGTACTGTTTTACTGTGTTCTATTACCGTGACGAAATAAGACTAATATATATATATATATATATATATATATATATATATATTGGTAGTTATGCTGATAAACAAAGAAATAAAATGAAAGTCATAGTTGGCAATAATTGAAGCCAATATGTAATGGAAGCTTGATCTCGTGGAGTTCTAGTTGTAGCATTTACCAACAGTGAGTACACAACTTGGAAAAAAAAAACCCTACAGGAGAGCGCCGCCGCGACAATCCACACAGCCATTCTGCCGCGCCTCCAATCACTGCCATTCCGCTGCGCCTCCACGCCACCACACAGCCCGAGCAGAAACTTTCGAGCTTCGTGTCCGAACCTCTCTCCACGCCACCACGCACCGCTCGACATACGACTGTCGCCACCACCTCTCGCACGCCGCCGCCACCGTACACCCCTCACACGGAAGTCGCTATAATGGGGGAAACACAGTAAGTCGTCAGATCTGTTTTTTCCATGGGGGCGACACTCCCCGTGGCGGCGGAATCTGCTCCGCCGCCAAAACCGCCGGAAAATTTGAACTCACCTCAAAGGTCGTACGCCACAGTTGCTCGCGCTCCATCTGGACTCACGCTCTTGAAGTCATGTGTTGACGACCCGTCATTACAGATCCAGAATCGAAGAATTCAACCCAAAAAAATTGAGATTTACAAGGGAAAACGTTCAATTTTTATTCCTGATGATGAAATTCGCATGCTCTTACAACCATTTAAGCTGGCGTTGGTTGGAAAATTCTCCCATGGATGCCCCAAATTGCACGGATTAGCACAAGGTTTTAGATCGTTGGGATTGCGGGGCAAATACTCCATTGGGCATCTCGATCCGAAGCATGTGTTGATTACATGCACGGTGGAGGAGGACTACTCACTGTTATGGCTGCGACGCGACTGGAAAATTTGGGGTTTTCCAATGAGGGTGCTCAAATGGACGAAGTCGTTCAAGATCGAAGAAGAATCCCCAATCGTTCCGGTGTGGATTACGATTCCGATGCCGCCGGCATATTTGCTATCCAAGGATATTTTGATTGAGATAGCAAAGATGATCGGAAAACCTCTCCGAATCGACGAATCGATGGCGTGTCGCACCAAACCGGGAATCGCAAGGATTTGTGTTGAACTGAACCTCCTAGAGAAGCTTCAAGACTCGGTGGTGGTGAGGATGAGTGACGAGGAGGTGTTATTGAAGATTGCGTATGAAAAGTTGCCCAAGTATTGGACGGTGTGTAGGCATTTGGGTCACGAGCAAAACATGTGTTTGTTAAATGGAAACGAGCATAATGAGAAACTTGGACCTGCTACTGGTGTAAATCGAAAAGAAAAAGGAGCGGGGAAGGTTATGGAAGCTGGAAAAGAGCAAGCAATAGCAGTTGAACATCAAGTGTTCGACAAAATGCCGCAACGAGAACAAAACAAGGGAGCATCGGAAACTGCTCAAGAACCATGTGTGACGACACCAAAAACTATACCTGCTACAAATCCAGCGACGAATATATCGCCAAGGTCAGTGTGTGAACCTTCTAATAGGTTTGAAGTATTGACTTGCTTGGTTGAGAATAAAAATGATTTGAATTCTGGAACATTTGTTATTGATGCGGAGAATTAGAATTCAAAGGATGTTGATGTGGAGGAGAATAATAATGTCTTAAATTTGGGGCAAAAAGATAATGAATTTGTTTTAGAAGTTGTTCATGGGAATTTAGCGTTGGATACTCATTTTAAGGAAAGTAGTTTTGTTGGTGATGTTATTTGTGAACAAAATGATGTTGCTGCCAATGATGGCTATGAAGGTGTTATTGATGTGAATACTAACATACAAAAGAGTAATGCCGATGTTCTTGATTGTGACCAAAATGCTAAGGAAGTATCTACCAATGATGGAAATGAATATGTTGGGGGGTATTTTAATCTTGATGAAGGAGGAGGTAATTTACATATGGATGAGGGAGATGAAGTTTCACAAAATATTAATGTGGGGGTTGCTGTGGAGGAGGAGGAAATTGAAGAAGGGGAAATGGTTGCCATTGTTAATAGTAACAATCAGCAAATTGTGGTGCACGATTCTACAATTTTGGGGACTGAGCAAGGAAAAGAAATGGCTTCCATTTCTAACTCGACGGATGATGTTTTCCGAGATATTATTGATAGTAGAGGTGAATGTTCGGATTCGGAATGTCAAAGGCATATTGACTTTGACTCAATTGATAATATTATTATCAACGATACCATAGATGACAGGGGCATGCAGTTGGATTTCGAGTGCTTAAAGAAATCTCGTAGGGTCCCCCCCAGCCGCAAAGACAAAAAAATTCAGCACGAAATTGATTATGTCAATGCTTTCGGGGATGATGAGAGCGGGGGAACTGTGAGGAAGGAAACAAAGGAGGCGTTGAAGTCCGTTGACGACAAAAAGATTGGGAAGAGGAAGGTTGCGCCAAAGGCCGACAAAAGGAAGGCTAAGAAAGAAAAAAAGGCGAAGAAAGATCCCAACAAGCCAAAGAGGCCTCCCGGTGCCTTTTTTGTGTTCCTGGAAGAGTTCAGGAAGACTTTCAAGCAGGAAAATCCTAATATCAAGGTTGTATCAGCTGTTGGAAAGGCTAGTGGAGAAAAATGGAAATCCTTGACTGGCGCCGAAAAAGCGCCATACGAAGCTAAAGCTGCAACGAGGAAGGCCGAGTATGAAAAACTAATGAATGCATACAACAATAAACAGGAGGAGAGCTCTGCTGATGAATGTGACGGAGGATCTGAGAGATCAAGATTTGAAGTTCATAGTGATAACGAGGATGCACAGAACGAGGAGAGGGAGACTCAATTTTCAGTTCTTTGAGTTTGTACTCTTTATAGCATGCTACTCTGCTGTTTTCATTTACAGTACTACTGAAAATTTTGTATTGGTCTATTTGGTTGAGAACTCCAAATATGACTTAATGTGTTAGTCTTCATTTTATTTATAAAACTCTATATTTCTACCAACAGTGAGTACACACCCCCATGTAATTTTCTGTTCAATGAAGAAGTGATGGAATTAAAAAAAGAACCCATACAGCGTGGAATTAATCGAGTCTAACACAAGTTTCAACAGCTCTTTTCTTTTCTTTTTTCCCTTTTTTATTAAATTTTATTTTGGAACAAGATTAATACTCTTAACTGGAAACGATACGTACTGCTGTTTAGTTCTACTCTTAAATCTAAAATTTTGAACTTTATTGTGTTGTTCATGGTCAATTTTATAAATACGTATGGAAGTGATTTTTGATCCATGAGAAATATGCTTTTTATTATATGTTATCAGGTTTTTCTTATGTTTCTTTTTCTTAATTCTGAAACCTCACGTTTATTAATCTTTTGTAAGTTTATAATTGCCAAAGACAAAAGTGCTGATCATGCGGGACAAATTTAGTTAATTTTTATAGATTTTTGGGAAGTCAATAGTCACTTTGTGAAATCGACATGGATATGGACAGATTTTGTAAATTCTTCCATATGCTGACATGGATATAAGAGATTTTGCAAAAGGTCGGTTTTCAAATTAGAACTCTCATAGGCCATAAGTATACTGAATGGATCATACGCACAAGCTAGAATTATGGTCAGCGGCGGAGCCAGAATTTAGAATGCGGGGGCGAGATTGAACTAAATAATTCTTTTTTCCTACTAAGGTAACAACTATATAATTCTACGTAAAATAAAAACATCATGTTCAAGAAAAAACTACGTACATGATAGATAACTAACACTACCATGTGTAAAACATAGTTGTACAAGTTAAACAAAGAGTCACTTTTTTTCAAAGTAAACATACTAAATATCATCTTGATAACACGACATAAATAAAAATAATTCATTATTAACATCTCAATCCATATAAAGTGATATTGATATAATTTCATTTAATTCGAGTAACTTTATCAAGTCACAGCTTACCAAGGTTGTTTCCTATTCGTTAGTTTGGCCGGAAAATATTAGATTCATAGGAAACATAAGTAAAGAAAATTACATAGGAAATTACCAATTTCTTTACTTCAAAATATTTTGTACAAGTTACCCATTTTTCCTCAAAACAAATTGGGCAAATTGAAAATGAAGCTAGTGGTTTCTCTGTTTTCTTCATCTCTAAGTAGAATCATATAATTTTTGAACTACAAATCAACTAACCCTAGTTACATAAATAGCTTTGTATACAATAAATACTTAATCAACAATTGGGGCTGGAAATCTATCACCTCTATAATTCCATATCTATCCCAATCCATAAGATGGCATGTTGGACAGGGGAGTAATCTCAACTTCTGGCATACAAAATGGTTAGGAAATTTCACCATTAATGATTTTATTCCAGGAATTCCGCCTAGCCTTATTTCTTTAACAATATCCAACGTCATCGACCCGATCAATCGGTCCTGGAACCTCAACCAGGTTGCACCCTTTCTCCCCTCTCACATTATAGGGGCAATTCGAGGTACTCCTCTACCTCACATCCCCGTCAATGATAATTTCTCTTGGGCTTGGTCTGATAACGGCAAATTCACAATCTCTAGTGCCTATAATTTCTTCAGAGCAAATCCAACCTCCTACGCGCAACCCCACCTACCTTGGAAAAACATCCACAAATTGCAGGTCAACCCCAGGGTAAGAACGTTCATGTGGCTCTTTTGCCATGGTAAAACCCCCACCAAGTATCGCCTATTTACCCAAAGAACAATTGATGACCCTACTTGCCCCTTATGCCGGCAATGCCCTGAAACCATGGACCATATTTTCTACTCCTGTCGAATCATCAACCCAATAATCCAAAGGATCCTGCCTGAGATGCCGGCTTTTAGAGAATGTCATCCACATATCCTCTTTACCTGTTTCCATTAGATAACGTTGGGCTGTCCTGGCTTGGGCTATCTGGAAGGCTAGAAACAACTTGGTTTTTGAAAATCGTCCTCTCACGTATCAATCACTTAATGCCATTTTCATCCACCAAACCCATTATTCTATTTTCCATATCCATAATACTCTTCACGAACCACCACAACCCAAACACACTCTCCACCTTAATTGGCACCCACCACCCATCGGTTATGCACAATTAAATGTAGACGGTTCGGCTTATGGTAATCCAGGACCTGCAGGTATAGGAGGCATTATTCGAGACTCTCAGGGCGGATTTCTACTAGCTTTCTCTGCATCGGTCGGATATTCCACCAACATCCAGGCAGAATTTTGGGCACTTAGAGATGGATTACGCCATGCACGGTCTATACAGATTTCCCATATTGTGATTGCTACAGACTCGCTTTTTCTACTTGATTGCCTCATCAGGAAACAAACTACACTAGCTCATCTTATTGGACTACTCACGGAGATTCAGACTAGCATCACGTACTTCACTCGAGTCAAAGCTCAATTTTGTTACAGAGAAATCAATCAGATTGCAGACACTCTTGCAAAATTGGGGGCCTCCTCAGTGCCAGCACAAGACCCATCTCCGGACCAACTTTTGATACCAGCGTACAATGTTTGGAACACATGTCCAACTTGGATGCAACCGTTATTATTTTTTGATTGTACTTCTGTTGTTTCGCGTATTTCACGTTCTTCTATTCCATGTACTAGAACTCTTCTTTTGTTATAATTTATGATGTCTTTGCGTTGTTCCAAAAAAAAAAAAAAATTCAACGCAAAATCTTACTTAAACTATATATACTATAAAGAAAAATATGAAAAACAATGATTACTTACAAAGTGGGTTGGATAATGAGTAGATTCTTTTTAATCTCCTTAAAAAAGAAGTACAGTAGCTCTCGACGCTTTTGAGGTAAGAATTTTATCTATTTCCTTTTTTTTCTTATTGTTAAATCAGATTTTTGGAAACTAGTGGACTGTAAATTTTTAGTTAGTTTAATTATTTTGTGGGCTAATATATGGGCCATATTTTTTTTTTTTTTTTAAGAAAATAAAAAGAATCCCACATCAAATTTGAGGTTGAAAAAGAGGCAAATGTATACACGGTCCTTTTCAATATATATATATATATATATATTAATATATAAGTAATTATATCTATATATATAGTAGTAATAAAAAAGAAATTGCAAAATGTTTGGGGTGCAACGGCCCCCACATGCACCCCATTGCTCCGCCACTAATTATGGTAAGACTTTATAAATAATAATGCTTACATACTAAAATTCATCACCACTCACACGAGTCACGACTACAATATATTATTTACCTTATTGCTAAGTGAAGCCAGCGAATTTAATTCGGCTTTTTTGTTAATGGAAAATTTTCCACGCTGCACGCACCCCTTTGACTTGCTTATATAATACTCCACTATACGGTAAGAAAAAGTACTAATGAATATATTTAAAAATTACAGATTAAATAACTAAAGAGGCAAAGCTCTATTCCCGAGGGAAAATTATTAGGCTGTAAACTTGGATGGTAATGGTGGAGTCACGGCGACAAAACCTGCATGATCAATTCTTAATTAAGGAAAATAAGAATAGAATTTTCTTTACTTAGTTATTGACTTAGGTGCTGTTTGTATGAGTAAATTCATCACGAGTCACACGACTCACGACTACAATATATTATTACCTTATTGCTAAGTGAAGTTTATTAATGGAAAATTTTCCACGCAAAGGCACGACTGCTCGATAATGAATCCTAATAACGATTTATTTTAAGAACCCATGTATTTGCCATAATGTATATACTAAACCACACACCAACCATGCTGTTTAATATACATCCAACTAGCATCAATAAACAATACCCCATGGCTACAACGCATAAAATAAAAAAATTAAGAGCCTACTTTATAACCCCAACAAACTTATGATTTGTTCACAACGTACTTTTATTAAACAAAGAAGATGCAACTTTCCTATTTTTCATCGTTATTTCCTTTGAGGTTTTATGGGTTTTTTGCAGTAGTACTTTTTACTTTGTGCAGTTCTTGTGAGGGGGTTATAAAATTGCCAGCGAATTTGACAATTCCTGCAGTTTTCTTTTATGGAGACTCCAACTTCGATCAGGGCAATAACAATGTTAGAGTTACAATTACTCAGAGCAATCATCCACCCTATGGAAGGGATTTCGAGTGTGGATTGGCAACTGGGAGATTCAATAATGGCAAGACACTTCCAGATCTCATTGGTATGTAGATTTAGATTACCTATGTATACAATTTCCATGTACATCAAAATAAATATGCCTGGTATATGACACATACGTGTACATGAATGTTGCTATGAATACTTCCAAAAATTCACTCGGTATTATATCTGGTACTTTGTTTACTTTGCCCACTCCAATACTTCAATACTCGTATACATTTATGTATTTGCTTATTTGATTTTTGGCATGTCATTGTCTCAAAATAAGAAAAACAAGCACAATCTAGAAGATTGCACCTTTCAAGAGTGTCCAATGGATCCGACTTAATTATTATTTGTTATTCTTGTTTCACACTCTAACCTAAATCTTAATAGGTTATACAAAAAAAGTGCGGGAAAAATGAGAAATTATCCCCAACGTTTGCTCGTTTTTCTGAAATTATACTCAACGTTTGAAAAGTTGTAAAATTATACCCAACGTTTGCATTTCGATAAAAAATAACCCCAACTTTTAGCCTGACAGAAAATTTTAAGTATTTGCGTCATAGATTTTTGTTTCTAAATTGTCTTAAGAAGAGAAAAAAAGAGGCACAAGCTAGAGAAACTTTGTATGTTGTCTTTTTAAAACTACTTCAAAAATATGTAATACTTATTAAGAGCTAAAAAAATCTAATTAAAGTTTTAAGTATTATTTTAATACATTTGCAAATACTTTGTGCTTTGAGCATAAAGATTTTGAAAGGAAGTAGTAATTAAAATAGAGTTTCTTTTTATCCATAAGTCAAAACAAACACGAGTAATTAGACTTTAATCATTAATGGGATAACTATCTATTCTTAAATGAGAGTAAACTATTTTATTTGATTTGTTCTATAGTTCTATTAATTAATTTAATAACGAGAAATTTCGATCTAGATTATTATGTTTGGTCATAAGACTCACAACTTTAGTTATATATGTTGCCTTCACGGACTTATAAAGTTTTTCTTAATCACAGCTGAAGAACTGGGCATCACAAACCTTATACCGGCTTATCTAGATTCGAATCTAAAAATCAAGGATCTTTTAACAGGGGTCAGCTTTGCTTCGGGTGGAAGTGGTTTTGACTCAATATCACCTACAATAGTGGTACATGCTATTCAAATAACAAGTACCTAATAATCAAAATAAAGGGCTTCTTCTTTTTTGTCGTTTATTACGTTATCTTTTTTAATTTCTACTTGTAACAAAATTCAATTTAATTATTATTGTTTATTCAATTTTCTCTACAAATTTCCCAAAAAATCACCAGAACGCTATACCAATGTTGGGTCAATTGGACTATTTTAAAGAATACCAAGGGAAGTTAAATGATGCAGCTGGAGAGGAACGGGCAAACTTCACATTGAACAATAGTTTACATTTCGTGCTGGCAGGCATGAACGATCTAACCGCTTTTTACCTCACTGAGATAAGACGGTCCCAGTACATTAATGTTTCCTCCTATAATGATTTCGTCGTCGCATCTGCTTCAAGTTTTGTGGAGGTATATATATAGTTATTTTCGACCTATCTTATTTTGAAAATTATCTTGAGGAATAAAAGATAGAGAAAACACTTTGGTGCATAAATATATTTCTACATTACATGTATATGAATTTGATATGTAACATATGATTCCAAATTAAATCTTAGCATCCAAATCCCTTAATTACTATAATTATATTGCTCTATATAAACAGAAATTATACAATTATGGAGGGAGAAGAATTGCTGTTCTTGCCTTACCACCAATCGGATGCTTTCCATATCATAGAACCCTTGATGGCGGGCCAACGAGAGTGTGCGTGGAGAGCTATAATCAGGCAGCAAGATTGTTTAACGTCAAACTCTCATCTGCACTTCATTCCCTTTCCCAAAGGTTGCCTCAATCAAGAATCATCTTTTTTGATACTTATACTCCTCTTTATGATCTCTTTCAACACCCTCGAAATTATGGTAATCATTCTCCTCTCTATCACAATTATTTTAATTCAATTTTATTGGTATTGTATTTTTTACATAAAGATTTACAATCACTTCAGGCTTTAAAATTAGCGACAGAGCTTGTTGTGGCACAGGACTTATAGAAGTGGCCGGTACATGTAACAGCAGCGTGGGATCATGTTCGAATGACGATAAGTACACATTTTGGGATAGTTTTCATCTCACTCAGAAAGCTTGCCAGTTTCTTGTGGATCGAATTGTTCCAAAATATATCAATCATTTCAAGTGATTATTTATTTGATTTGGTAAGCTACTTGGTATATGATTTCCTCGAATTAGTGTTTCATTGTGAAACCATACATTTTAATCAAATAAGTGTTTCATTGTGAAACCAGTAATAAAATATAATGCATTAATCATGATGCAAACTATTAAATTCCCATGTCATAAGTATGGGTGATGAAGTTGATGTGTTTGTGATTATATATATTTTGTTTAAATATTCAAAATATGTCGCTACATGGCAAAAGGCGTCATAGGTTTGAATTATTCATCACAAGTTTTTTTTTCTGGGTGTTGATATATCCAAATCCCAAAGCAAATCCCATAACCACATATCAAAATTTAGTAAAATGTTATATTTTTCCTTTTCATAGAATAAAAGATTATTCATTCATGCTCTGATCAACATCCTTAAATCAAGGTGTCATTGCATTTATTGTAAGAAAGTGAATCTACATTATAAAACAATTTCATGTAGCCATCTTACTTTAATTGTATGAATCTGCGATAAATTTGTTTGTTTCCTCATTTTATGAATACATCATCTTGAAAATTGATTTATTTATTAAAACTAATTAAAACTTTAAAAAATTGATGAAAAAGATTATTAGTTTTGTTTGGAAGTAATAAACCAAAAACTTAGAAAAGGAACTGGGGTCATTCATATCATTCCTTTGTTTCTCATAGGAAATAAATATCATGTAAATGTAGAGGAAAAAAGCAAGAAAAAATAATGATAACTAATAACTATCAATTTATGCTCGCAAGGGTAGACAAGTTGGTTAAAGATGTGGGACTTTCTCTTTGATCTAAATCTAAATCCTGCAAGGAGCTACTTGATTTCAAGCCTTTTAGGTTTATGACTGTCACACGTTGTTGGTTTGCTCCGTTGCCAAGGCTATTGCCTCAACCCTATGGTTTACCTAGTATGCACCCAAAGAGTAGCGACTGCAGATTCTCACGTCATAAAAAAATTATCAATTTATACTTTTTGCCCATATATGTAAATAGTTTCAATGTTCCTCGCACATTTTTTCTAAACCTATCAATGAGATTACTTCGCCAAAAAAAGTGGTCAAAACCGTAGGTTATGAACGCTTGAAACCAACATGCATACAACTCAGTTGAAGAACACTCAGAATATATAAAAAAAAAAGTCGGGGTCTTGCACAAATCAACAAACTAGTTTGTATTGTCTAATGCCACACGAGTCAGGTCATGAGCTGCACAATTGCCTTATCTTCTAATCTGCTGGAATAAGAACGACATCTGATCCTCGCACAACCGTCGGATGTCTCTGATAATATTGCCTATATTATGACGTTGGTCTATGGAGTGAATGTATTCCAAGCAATCTCCTTTAAACACCACCATTTTCCATCCAACCGATATACGCTCTCACTTAATTACCTGTAATATCACTATTAGCCTATCATACGAATTATAATTATCAGTTTAAAACATGAGTTGAAACTAAAGATTACCAGTATCAAGTTTTATCTCAATCTTTTGGAAAACATAACGATGGCGCATACATATAATAGCAGGATATTCATTGTTGGGTTGTAGAGTCTAAGTTGATCTGGGCCCGTACTGAAGATCCATGCTAGTTTCCGTGATCCAACTATAGTCCATGTAAAATTATATTAGGAGTATGCCGAATATAAATAGCCTCTCTTATAATTGTGAACCTAAAACATAACATATAGTGAAATCATGGCTTGGTATCACCCCTAGAGGTAGTCATAGACGAAATGGGTAAACAAATCTTCGTGTTTTCTTGCTTTTCATTTATGTATGATATTCTATTTATGGTTTTGCTGCACAACAAGTGGTGTCATAGCATCAGGTTCAGTGGGAGCAGTGACGATGGAAGGGGGAAAATCATTAATCGAGAAGTTTGATGAGTATGATTACGGGTTTTTGGAGGATGCATAATTCCATTGCGGTAAGGGTTTGTGAAAACCTTTGAATGATAAATAGGCAGGCATGAAAGAAGACGAATGCAAGGTTTTGAAAAAGAAGGAGATGAGCGCAATGAGGTTATTGTTGTCGCCTACGACCATGAAGATTTGGTGAATTCCGCTCTTTGCATCTACCATGCTCAACAAAGCACACCCCGCCGTAGAGTCCACCAACAAGTCTATCTTGGGCAAGGGAAAAGGATCACGGGGACAGTGTTTGTTAAGATCCGTGTAGTCCACACACATTCTCCACGTTTCTTCCTTCTTAAGTACCAATACTGCATTGCTCAACCATTTCGAAAGTCCTGAACCTCCTTCTGTGACGTTTCATTCTTCTCCTTACTGAAGTTCCGCTTCTTATGCCGATTAGGTTTTGCATCAACGTTCACGTTCAATCAGTGCACTATTATCCTAGGGTCTATCCCATGCAAGTCCGAGTCTGTCCAGGCGAATATATCTACATTCCGCCTGAGATAATCTACCACCGCAATCTTTATTTCCAAATTCATCGCTGCTCCAATTTTAATAGTTATGTCATCGTCTTTCCTTAATAGTTATACCGTTTTGAATTCCCTGAATGGCTCCATTTTGCACTCCTCCCATTGCTTCATAATTTGAAGCTCACCTTTATCTCGGCCTTGCTCCTGAGGTTCGGGTTTCCCCTCCCTCTCTGCCCTTCTAAGCCTGATCTTCTTTCCATCTTGCGTCTCCTCGCCCGTTGGGCCATTTCCTCTCCTTGCCATCTATGCTACTAGATTCTTTTGCGTAAACAAAATGGTGTTCCCACAGACGGGCCCAATATTTTGGTCTTATTTTGTCTGGGTTAAAATACACTATATTGGGTCTTATTTTGTCTGGGTTAAAATACACTAAGAGAAGAGTACAATTGAGCCTGACTCAACCAAAATATGCTAGCATATTACAATGATGAACTAGCTTAGTCCGGAACACTTGTTACGCGTCACAAAAATGTAAATAAACCTAAGTGGCCGAATTGAGGAAACGGATTAACAACAAGTGTTCGATAGATAATTCTCTAATCCACAGACGATTGAATGATGATGGTTCGATACTCCTGAATACGCTGAATCTGCTTAACTATCAAACCTTCGTGGTTCGATACTAAAAACTCTCGAACCTGAGCGGTTTGATTCTCCTGAGCCTTGAATCTAGAAAACTGTCGAACGACCTAGGTTTGATTAGGATAACCCACGAACAAGGGGAATTCGATAATAACTATCGAATCAAGGAATAATCGATCTGGAGTAACATTCAAACAAGCGAGTTCGATTGTTATAGGTTGGCTCCGAGTAATCAATGCATACATTACTATCGGGGGATGGGGTATTTATAGACCTCGTCCCATGGGACCCACATGAGTCCGAGGCGTAACAGTCAAAGGGGTCTAAGTTCGACAGTCTCAATAACAGTCTAACGAGCCTAGTCCGATAGTTTTATTTTTGGGTCTTTCTTCGGTAGGTCGGCCCAATAATCTTTTGGGCCTCCTAAAATATCCGCATCACCGAGATTGCTTATCAATTTAATCACTTTTTTTAAGGCAAACTTATTCTCAAAAGAACACGTGGTGGCTTGTTCATGAACCAATACTACAAAAAGTACAACAATATTACCCTTACAAAATAGTTGTTAGATTGTAAAACCAATCAAGAAAAAGAACAAGCATCACGAGCAGTCATCGACTCAAGCCACACCCATATTCTTAACTAAATTAAATCTACTACTTTGTGGTTGGTACACTTATCGTTCTCTGACAAAATCCTGTTTAAATCCATACTTCCACTTAAGTACATTTACCAAGAATCAACCAAAAATATTTTAAACATGACGTAATTGTAACTTCTAAGGTGTGTTTGTATTTGAGTCATATAGTCCTATATTGGTAAATCCTTTAAAAAAAATTAGGGATAAATATTTCTGCTGCTTAAGTAGTTAAAAGAAGAAAGAAAAAAGGAGATAAATTCGGCCATTGCAAAAGAATTTTGTTAAATAGGCCTGCAATAATTAAACGGGGGCCGCACACACAACCTCAAAGACTGGGACCCCTTTTTGAAGAAGATAAATATTATAATGTAGTCTGGGAACGTGGTTGGGCTTCTAAAAATAAATTGTTATAAGGCCTATTTGAAAAAGTTAAATCAACCTAGCCTGTTCATGAGTGACCCGACCCAAATGCATGAGAATTTGTCACTATGAATATTAAAATCACACCCAACTTAACCCTATGCTTACTCAACAGCTAGCCACAATACACAACACGTACACATATAAGACAAAGTACTAAATTCATGCAGCTAGCGTTACATATATACTAGCGTATATATTTGTATACCCCCCAACTCCAAATAATGAAATTTTCAGTACTTCAACAAATTAAAATGCAGTTTTCTCATCATTACTCCTCATTTCCTTTAAGGTTGTTTGTTTGTCTAATTTTATTGTGCAATTCTTATGAGGGGGTCGTACAGTTGCCACAAAATATTATAGTTCCTGCGGTTTTCGCTTTTGGAGATTCGATTGTTGATCAGGGCAACAACAATGTACTTAACATGATGATTAAGTGTAATCATCCGCCGTACTGTAGGGATTTTGAAGGCGGAGTACCGACGGGGAGGTTCAGCAACGGAAGGACGCCGCTGGATCTCATTGGTATGTCATCGTGTTATGTTATGTTAACACGTACACACTATTCTATGGGAAAGTAGTATAATAAAGTTACCACTTCAATTTTTGTTATGCTAAATTAAATATATATAGCTGCGTTCTCATTAAAAAGTAAAAAGACAAATTGTGGGGTGAGGAAGCAATTTTACATATTGTTTTCCTCTATTGCATGGGTCAGTTTCAAAATCTTTCTTTGAAAACGAATCATATTTAAATCATGAATTTCTATTTTTATCTCTATCGTGCAAAATATGCAAGTATTCGCATTATATTCATTGCAACTATAATTCTTACAAAATTCCAAAATGCATTGAGAAAACCTTTAGCCCTTCCAAAAAATTTATAACACTCATTAACCGATTTGGACATAGTTTAAAATTAAAGATCAAAACTTTAATCCATTCATTATGAGATATATCATAAATGCTTATATATATATATATATATATATATATATATATATATATATATATATCCAAGGGGCACAAAAAAGTATCACACACACGAATTTAAATGTGAAATATTTTCATACCCACATATATTACATGTGTCAAAGGGCATGGGCATGCATATTAATTTTATGGTTTGCATGTCATTGACCACTGATGAATTTTATGCGAATGATGGGCCATTAATTTCATACTATAAAATTTATCACCAATTTAATAATAGTTCGTCACACTTTGTCCTATACTATGTCACATAAGTCGTAAACGCGAGCGCGTGCGTGTGCGTGTGCGTGTGCGGGTGCGCCAGTTCGCCTATTTTCAAAAATTCACTTCTTAATGCGCCTCTAATGCGTCTATTAAAAAATATTAAAATATTAATAATATTAAGTAAATTTTTTTATATTAGGCAACAAAATGATTATTTCCCCCAAAACAATACTAATCATAAACAAGATAAGTCTTTTCATTCATCAAAATGTCAGTTTGTTCATCACAACATCTAAATTACTGGCTATTACATTCAGAAAATGAGTGACGTGGTGACATGCTATATTTCACTCACTTGCAAGCATCAACAAAATATATTATATCTTAAAAACTAAACTACTAGTATTTATTATTTTGCTTACTTTTATATATTTATATCTTAAAAACTTAACTACTATTTATATTTATATCTTAATTTTTTTGATATTATAATATTTAAAAACGTGATAAAAAAAGAAAATTCAAAAAAATAAGAATTCCATTAATTAAACTAGATTTTTATTTAATTAATAATTCAGAAAAAACTTCATCTTGATCAAACGATATAAATTTTCAGAAATTAAATTTTTGCAACAAATCTAATTAATACATTTTAAGCTTGATGTTTTAATTCGAAATAGCTTTAAACAATTATGTCTGTTGAAAATATTCTGCTTTCTGAAAGTATATGTTAAATTTTTGTAAGTAGAATTATTCTATTATAAACGAATTATTAAAAATGCCCATTTTGTTTGCTGTTTTGATGAAAATGCCTTGAAAATTCTACGTGGCAGAGACCAAATAGCCCAAATAATAGAGATTGGGTATTTTTGACAAGGTATACATATAGTTGCGGCATATTTTTGAAGCCCAAAATTCTTTTGGGTAGTTTTAGAAAAATGGCAAACTTAATGGGTAAATTTAAAAATTCCTCCAAATCTTAACTATATATGATTTTTGTTCATGTGAATTTCAAAAGTAAAAAAAAAGGAAAAAAAAGGGAAAAAAAAAGAAAAAAAAGGAAAATTTATGCACAAATTACGCATTTACACTTAATTCGCGAATTAGTATTTCTTAGTTCGCGAATTAGTATTTCTTAATTCGCGAATTAGTATTTCTTAGTTCGCGAATTAGTATTTCTTAGTTCGCGAATTAGTATTTCTTAGTTCGCGAATTAGTAAATACTAATTCGCACTGGAGCGCCGCACGCGCACTCAATTCGTGAGTTCGCGAATCGAGCGCTAGTGCGTGAAGGGGGGTGCGCGAATTATGTGACCTAGGTCCTATACTTTCCTGTGTGGTAATTAAGTAGATTCTTCTGTATGAATGCGAGTTATTAGCTGAATAGTAAATTCACGTTATTGATGCGTTGAAAATGGTTGCTCTCTACTAAGATATGTGATCGGATGATGTATTGCTTTACTATTCTTTTTTGGATTGTTAAACAGGTACTTTCAAACAAGGATGGTTCGATCGTGATAACCCTCGAATCTATTAATCAGTTGAATGGGAGTAATTCAGTTGTTATAACTCTCGAACTCGGAGCGCTCGATTGTTAACGGTCAAATCACAAAATAGTCGAATCGCTCGATTCGATAGCTAGTGGTTTCTCGATAGTAATGAATGCGTGCCATTAATGTCAAAGGACAGGGTATTATAGACCCCGTCGAATGCGGAGAATAACAATCGAGCGGGATCGGTTCGACTGTCCTTATAACAGTCGAACGACATTAATTTTTTACTTTTATACGTCACTCAAAATCTCATTCCTGATTGCCGCCTAAGAGCAAATTATTAAAAGAGTGTGAGATCCTTCACTAAAGTTACTAGAGGAGTTTGGCTGATTGAAAGTTCTTAATGAAAATTAAAGATGGTTCAGTGGTTGTACGTAAACAGGGGAAAGCTGTCTCACCAAATTAATCGTTATTTGGCTGGTAAATGTACAAATTATAATTATATGATTGCTCAGTGTTGATGTTAGAGTCGGAAGAATCCAATGATAAATTGCGTAATGTCATGTAATTTGTGTTATATTTACTAGTTTGTAAGCAGGGGCCGAGCCAGTGGGTGCGAGCAGGGGCCACCGCCCCCAGCCTCTGGCCCACATATGTAGTATATATCTACATTGTATTATATATTTGCAGTATATAAATATGTAGTTATATTAGATATATGACGAATTATCAAAAATGCCCACTAACTTTTGCTTTTAATGTTAAATGCCATTGTTTCAAAACTTGTTAAAAATGCCCTGTATCTTTTAAAATTTTTACTAAAAATGCCCGAAATGAAAAATAAGCACAAAAACCCTATTTTTTCTGAAAAATAATGCTAAAAATGCCATGTATCTTTTAAAATTCTACCAAAAAATGCCCGAATTTTAAAACGCGACTTTTGATTCAGCAGTGCGCCTCTTTGATTCGGATGCCACGTCGGAAAAAATGTCTGAATTTTTAAAATCGGGCATTTTTGTTAGAAAACTTAAAACTTAACGGGCATCTTCAGCAAGTTTAGAAAAAATGGCATTTAGGATTAAAAGCAAAAGTTAGCGGACATTTTTGAGAATTCGTCCTTAGATATATATACTGCCCATTTAATTACTAATTAGCAAAGAGATTGTGAGATTTCGTTTTTCATATATCTTGTTAATCTTATCTATAAGTAGTATTAGCTTATGTAGGAGATGTCACGTTAATTTATTAGATTTATGCTGGGAGTTCTAGCTTGACGGCTTGCATGGTTTAGATTTGCGAATGAAAAAAAGTACGGACTATACCCATCGTTTAGCCTCTTTTACGAAACTATACCCAACCTTTGAACTTTTGCAACACTATACCCAACCTTTGAAAATCGTAACTATACTATACCTATACTAATTTTCCGGCCAAAAAACGTCATTTTCAGACAAAGTGACATCATATCTCGGCAAGTGAGGGGGTAATATAGTCTTTTCGGTATATTTAAATAAATAAATAAATAAAAATCATAAATAAAATTTTTTATTATTGAAAATTAAAAAAAAATAAAAAAAAACAAAAAAAAATAGAGCTCCCCATACCCCCCCACCCCACCCCACGGGGCTGCAACGGGCAGCGCCCCTACCCCGCCCCCACCCCCACGGGCAGCCCCCCTACACCCCCCCCCCACCCCCACCCCGCTGCACCAGCGGGTTGCAGCGGTGGTGGCGTTGATCGACGCCGCCACCGCTGCAACTCGCGGTTGCAGCAGTGGTGGATGCGCCACCACCGCTGCAACCCGCTGGTGCAGCGGGGTGGGGGTGGGGGGGGTAGGGGGGCTGCTGGTTGCAGCCCCGTGGGGGTGTGGGGGGGGGGGTAGGGGGGCTGCAATTTTTTTTTTGTTTTTTTTAATTTTCAATAATAAAAAATTATATTTTTATGATATAGTATAGTTGATACCTATTTTACCCCTCAAAACTTCGTTTTTTGGCCGGAAAATTAGTATAGGTATAGTATAGTTACGATTTTCAAAGGTTGGGTATAGTGTTGCAAAAGTTCAAAGGTTGGGTATAGTTTCGTAAAAGAGGCTAAACGATGAGTATAGTCCGTACTTTTTCCCTTTGCGAATTAATAAACTGGTTTGTTGTTACAAAGTTCAATATATTTATTTATAAGCCCCATTATGTGATCTATGTAATTGAGTAACTATATGCAATGTGAGCAAAAATCCCACTTCTTATATGTTTTGTGATACAAATAATAAGGAAGGGGTTATCAATGTCAAAAGAAATATATTATAGTATAATTTATTAATTAGAAAAAGATTAAGTAATTATGTATTCTTATGAAATTGTATTTTTTGAAAATAAAATAACGAAATAATTACATTACTCATTCAACGATCTCGCCCCCCCAAAATCAAAATCATGGCTCCGCCCTTGTTTGTAAGATAGATTTTCAATAAGAAGACGTACGAAAATAAACATACAATCTTGAATTAATTGGTTGTTGGTGCGTGCCATAACTGATGAATCATTTTCTATCTTACTTTTGGTGTATGTTCCACTATGTATCAATTTTTCATTTTGTTCTTTTACTATAGGTTGTTGTCCTCATATCTTAGTACATGAGTAGTGGATGCTTAGTGAGACACAAAGTGTGACAAATGGTCATCTCATGTGATACTTATATATGGGTGAATTTCAGTTAGGTCTTTAGATTCGTTAGGAATCATAGCCGATCTAGAAAAGGCACATATTTACTTGAAACCAATTGAAATTGAATGAAATAATTTGTTTTAATTGATCCAGCCGAAGAATTAGGCATTAAAAATTTGGTACTGGCTTATTTGGATTCAAACTTGAAAGATAAAGATCTAACAACAGGATTCAGTTTTGCTTCTGGTGCTAGTGGCTACGATCCTCAAACATCTATAATAGTGGTACGTACGTACAAAATCTAAAGTGTAGTAGAATAATAATTCAAGCAAAAACCATCAAACTAATATGGTATAAGTCATTCTGCAAATCGGCCCCAAAAGAGAAACTTTATGTCCAACAGACTTATTGAAAAAAGTGCAGTTTGTCAAAATTGGTCAACTTTTCGTTAACTTTTGACTTAATAGCCCGTTTATAATGACCTATTCTATGGAAAATTCGTCCAATTTAGTATATTATGTCTATTTCGAACTGAATATTCTAGGAACACAATTTTAAACGGAATATTCTGTCACATGATGAACACGAATCAGAAATTAGCAGTAGTGCGGGGAATTTATTTTGGCTTTTTTACATTTAGTGGTTTGATCCCAGTTTGTTAAAAATGCTATAACACGAAGATCAATTCATTTGGTCGAGCCTTTATATGGAATAATTAAAGAGTAGCTTGTATATATGTTCTTTCTCTTACACATAACCTATTTTTTAAGTATAACTTATTCTTCTCTTTTTCCCCATTATTATTATTATTATTATTATAACAAAATAATTATTTTTTTCAGTCCGCAATACCCTTGTCGAGTCAGTTGGAGCTTTTCAAAAAGTTTATTGGGAAGGAACAGAATTTATATTGCAAAATAGTTTGTATTTGGTGGTAACAGGCACTGATGATCTTGCGAATACTTACTTCACCGTTGGAATTCGACGATTGCAGTACGATATTAATTCCTACACTGATCTTATTGTTACCTCTTCATCAAATTTTATACAGGTACGTACGTTGTATAATTAGCTTCGCCTCTTTGTAGGAAATTATAATAGAGATTGAACAATTCTTATACGAAATTAATTAAGCACGGCCTATTTTGTTTTCGCTTCCTTTTTGCCTACATAAACACGACTTGATAATTAATTGGAACGTAAAATATTGTTGAATATCAGAATCGAAGTAATTTAGAATATCGTACCTTTTATAAAATAAATAATTAGTAACCAAATTATGAAATGTCATAATTATAACTTTAAAATTGATTTCAAGCTTTTAATTTTTTATTAATTTTACACGAGCTATTACTAAGAGCTATACGCACTGATATCTTTAATTGACAAAAAAATCTTATAGGGGGTTATTGTTGAAAAAAAGCACACCACTACAAGAAAAAAAGGGTCATTAGGGACTGCCTGGGCGGTCCCTAATGACCCCCCTGCGGTCGCTATTGAGGGGGTAGCGACCGTCTAGCGGTCGCTATTTTGCGGTCGCTATTGACCATGGTCGCTTGCCAATAGCGACCGTTAAGCAGTCCCTATTGTGGTCATTAGGGACCGCAAAATAGCGACCGTTAAGCGGTCCCTAATGACATCAATAGGGACCGCAGTATAGCGACCGTGAAGCGGTCGCCATACTTTTTGATAATAGGGACCGTCTGGGCGGTCCCTAATGTGGAACAATAGGGACCGCCCAGACGGTCCCTAAATTTAACAATAGGGACCGTCTGGGCGGTCCCTAATGTGGAATAATAGGGACCGCCCAGACGGTCCCTAATTTTTACAATAGGGACCGTTAAATGGTCCTTGATTTTGATATTAGGGACCGTTAAGCGATCCTTAATGACCTCCAGAAAAATAAAAAAAACTACAATTATATTCCGGATTTAATCCGGAATATAATTGTTTTTTTTTTTTTGTAAAATTGTAATTTTAACAAATTGAAAACAATAAAATATTGAATAAAAAGTTAATATAATGACAATTGATATGAAAGAATAAAAGAATGTGAAAAGATGAATAAAATGAGTAATAATATAAAATGAATGAAATCAAAAGTGAAGAATAGTAAATGTAGATCCAAAATAAAGAAAGTATAAGAAAAAAAGATTGTATTGGTGAAAAAAAGAAAATGAAGATCCAAAATAAAGAAAGTGAAAGAAAAGAAAATGAAGAAAATCTTGTGTTGGTGAAAAGAAGAAAAAAATTTGTGTTGGTGAAAATAAGAAAAAAAATTAAGTGTTTTTGTGTTGGTGAAAAGAAGAAAAGAAGATAGTGTTTTTTGGAGATAGTGAAATGGGTGTAAGAGTGGTGAGATATATATATATATATATATATATATATATATATTCAATTGATTTTTGTCCGTTGGATGATTTTTGATGATCGACGGTTTAAAATGGCAATCCGTGTTAAAGACATGATGGGTACTTATGACCGTAGATTAGGATTTCATCGACGGTTGAGATTTGATTTGGTGAAAATTCAAATTTCCCCCTCACTTCCGCCAAAAATTCAAAATTTTCGATTTTAGGGACCGTTAAGCGGTCCCTAATGTTAAATTAGGGACCGCTTAACGGTCCCTATTGTCAAATTAGGGACCGCTTAACGGTCCCTACTAATATTCATACTTAAAAATCGATTTTTTTATTGATGTTGTTGTGTTTGTGATTGTAATCAACCAAACTCATTGTAATATATAAATTGAAGTAAAAATGATTGCAAAACCAACCTTATAGTAGATTAGTTGTGAAATAATAGATTAATTGCGATTGATCGAGTTATTAACGTTCAAGATATATTTCACAAATGTACAACTAATTAATTATCATTAGTTAGTTGTAATTGTTATCCGTGTTTATGATTTATTTCACAAACGTTAGCATAGATACGATTATGAGGCATAATCATTAGATCAAGTATTCAATAATTATACGTATATATGTAGATCGAATTAATTTGTCATTATGTCATTCGTCGTACAAAATAGTAGGAGAATCTTCAAAGCGGCCCGTTCTCCTTGTATAATGTTTGGATATACAATGTGTCGTTGTACTTATTGTTATTTTAACCATTCCAATGGTTATTATGAACTAAGCATACAACGCGGCACCTCGAACCATCGAAAAATTCATAATTTTGATGTATGAATATTAGTAGGGACTGCCAAGCGGTCCCTAATTTTACAATAGGGACTGCCAAGCGGTCCCTAATTTTACAATAGGGACTGCCAAGCGGTCCCTATTGTCAAATTAGGGACCGCTTAACGGTCCCTATTGTCAAATTAGGGACCGCTTAACGGTCTCTACTAATATTCATACTTAAAAATCGATTTTTGTTTATTGATGTTGTTGTGTTTGTGATTGTAAGCAACTAAACTCATTGTAATATATAAATTGAAGTAATAAATGATTGCAAAATCAACCTTACAGTAGATTAGTTGTGAAATAATAGATTAATTGCGATTGATCGAGTTATTAACGTTCAAGATATATTTCACAAATGTACAACTAATTAATTATCATTAGTTAGTTGTAATTGTTATCTGTGTTTATGAGTTACTTCAGAAACGTTAGCATAGATACGATTATGAGGCATAATCATTAGATTAAGTATTCATTAATTATACGTATATATGTAGATCGAATTAATTTGTCATTATGTCATTCGTCGTACAAAACAGTAGGAGAATCTTCAAAGCGGCCCGTTCTCCTTGTATAATGTTTAGATATACAATCTGTCGTTGTACTTATTGTTATTTTAACTATTCCAATGGTTATTTTGACTTTAAAAATACAACGCGGCACCTAGAACCATCGAAAAATTCATAATTTTGATGTATGAATATTAGTAGGGACTGCCAAGCGGTCCCTAAATTAACAATAGGGACAGCCAATCGGTCCTTAATGTCAAATTAGGGACCGCTTAACGGTCCCTATTGTCAATTGTTTTTTGATTTCATTCATTTTATATTATTACTCATTTTATTCATCTTTTCACATTCTTTTATTTTTTCATGTCAATTGTCATTGTATTAACTTTTTATTCATCATTTTATTGTTTTGATCTTGTTAAAATTACAATTTTACATAAAAAAACAATTATATTCCGGATTTAATCCGGAATATAAATGTATTTTTTTTATTTTTTCTGGAGGTTATTAGGGACCGCTTAACGGTCCCTATTGTAGAAATTAGGGACCGTCTGGTCGGTCCCTATTGTAAAAATTAAGGACCGTCTGGGCGGTCCCTATTATTCTACATTAGGGACCGCCGAGACGGTCCCTATTATTAAAAAGTATGGCGACCGCTTAACGGTCGCTATATTGCGGTCCCTATTGAGGTCATTAGGGACCGCTTAACAGTCGCTATTTTGCAGTCCCTAATGACCTCAATAGGGACTGCTTAACGGTCGCTGTTGTCTTCAGCGGTCGCTAAAGACTAGCGACCGCAGCGACCGCTTGGCGGTCGCTAATTTGCGGTCCCTAATGACCCATTTTTTCTTGTAGTGCACATGCTGATCAAATTATTTATAAAAAAAAACACACATCGGGATTATTGTGCATTTTATAAAAATATATCACTACAAGATTCAGGGGTCTTTAGGGACAGCCTGGACCGTCCCTAAAGACCCATGGGCGGTCACCAAAAGGCAGTCGCGGATGCCCTTGGTCCCCTACCCTTTGGCGACCGCCTTGTGGTCGCGGGGACATTTTCCGCGACCGCAAAATTAGGGACCGCCGGGCGGTCCCTAAAGACTCATGGGGACCGCCGGGCGATCCCCAAAAATAAAGACGTATTGGGGACCGTCGGGCGGTACCCAATTCCCCGGGACTTTTTAGGGACAGCTCGGCGGTCCCCAATTATATTCACAGTTTTAGGGACCGCTCGACGGTCCCCAATAATATTTATAGTTTTAGGGATAGCCGAGCGATCCCCAATAATATTCAAAGTTTTAGGGACCGCCGAACGGTCCCCAATAATATTCATAGCATTAGGGACCGCTCGGCGGTCCCTAAAAGTCTGCGGCAGAATAAAAAAAATCCAATAATATTCCAGAAATTTATCGGAATGTTTTTGGTTTTTTGTATAAATTGCCTGTAAATATGTGCAACAAACAATTACAAAAATAATAACAAAGGAAATAATGATAAAAAAGTAAAATAAAATGAACGTTAACAAAATAAAACAAATAAAATAATGAAATGAAAGTTAACAAAATAAAACAAAGAAAATAAAGAAATAAAAGTAAAAATAAATGATAGTTATTAAAATAAACCAAAAACAATGAAAAAGAAATGAAAGTTTCTTCATGTGTTTTTTTGGCATTTGTTAAACAAAAAAGGTTGTGTTTTGGATTTGGACAAAAAAAAAAGAAGAGAGGAGTGTTTCTTTAAAAGAAAGAATAAGACAAGTTGTGTGTTGGATATGAAGAAATGAAAAAAAGAGAAGAGTGTTTCTTTAAAAGAAAGAAGAAGAAAAGTTGTGTTTTGGATTTGAAAAAATAAAAAAAAAAAAGAAAAAAAAAAGGCTGTTTCTTTAAAAGAAAGAAGAAATGAAAGTTTTTGTTGGATGATTTTTAGTTTTGTGATTTAGGAAGAGAAAAATGATAAGAGAAATTTTGGAGTTTGGTATTTTTGAAGAGTGTTGAAAATTTGAATAGGAGAGTGGTGGTATATATAGAATTAAGGGTGAAAATTTTGAATTTTCGGAAATTTCAAAATTTTCCCCCAATCCCGCCTATATTTTAAACATTTAGGGAGCGCCGGGCGGTCCCTAAAGATAATTGGTGACCGTCGGGTGGTCCCTAATGACATGTGGTGACCGCCCGACGGTCACTAAATATGGTTTTTAGAGAACGCCCGGCGGTCCCTAATAATATTCATACGTGTTTTTTTGATTTTATGAAACGATTTCCATTTGTTTTTTATTTTTAGCAATAAAATTTATTATAACATGTCAATTCAAGTAACAAACGATCATAAAATCACTAATTCAGTTATTTAATAGTAGATTGAATGAGATTGAGAAATTTTTTTAACGTTGAACATATTCTACGTATACGTACACTTAATCATCGAATGTTGTTTCAATTTGTATGAAACTTTATAATTTTGTTCTCTTAACTATTATTAGGATTATTATCAACTAAACAAACAACGCGGCACCATAATTATTCCGTAAATTCAAAAAAAACACGTATGAATATTATTAGGGACCGCCCGGCGGTCCCTAAAGCCACTTTTAGGGTGGTGACCGCCCGGCGGTCCCTTATAATATTCACACATTTGTTTTTGATTTTATGGAACGATTTTCATGTGTTTTTGATTTTTAGCAACAAAACTCATTATAACATGTCAATTGAAGTAACAAACGATCATAAAACCACTTATTTAGTTATTTAATAGTAGATTAAATGAGATTGAAAAAGTTCTTAACGTTGAACATATTCTACGTTATACGTACACTTAATCATCGTGTGTTGGTTCAATTTGTGTGAAACTTTGTACTTTTATTTTTTTTAACTATTATTAGGAAATTTATCAACTAAACAAACAACGTGGCACCTTAATTGTTCCATAAAATTTTTAAAAAAATATGAATATTATTAGGGACGGCCGGGCGGTCCCTAAATAAACTTTTAGGGACGGCCGGGTGGTCCCTAAAGACATTTGGTGACCGCCCAGCGGTCCATAATAATATTCATCCTTTTTTTTTAACTTTATGAAACGATATCCATGTGTTTTTTATTTTTAGGAATAAAATTTATTATAATATGTCAATTGAATTAACAAACGGTCATAAAACCACTAATTTAGTTATTTAATAGTAGATTGAATGAGATTGAGAAAGTTTTTAACGTTGAACCTATTCTACGTTATACGTACACTTAATCATCGTATGTTGGTTCAATTTGTTTGAAACTTTGTAATTTTGTTTTTTTAACTATTATTAGGAAATTTATCAACTAAACAAACAACGCGGCACCTTAATTGTTCCATAAAATAAAAAAAAGTATGAATATTATTAGGGACGGCCGGACGGTCCCTAAAGCAACTTTTGGGGACGGCCGGGCGGTCCCTAAAGACATTTGGTGACCGCCCAGCGGTCCCTAAAGCTGGTTTTAGGGACCGCCAGACGGTCCCTAATAATATTCGTTCTCTTTTTTTTTTTGATTTTATGGAACGATTTTCATGTGTTTTCGATTTTTAGCAACAAAACTCATTATAACATGTCAATAGAAATAACAAACGAACATAAAACTACTAATTTAGTTATTTAATAGTAGATTGAATGAGATTGAGAAAGTTTTTAACGTCGAACCTATTCTACATTGTACGTACACTTAATCATCTTATGTTGTTTCAATTTGTATGAAACCTTGTAATTTTATTCTCTTAACTATTATTGGGATTATTATCAACTAAACAAACAACGCGGCACCATAATTAAAAAAACACGTATGAATATTATCATGCGGTCCCTAATAATATTCATAGCATTTTTTTGTGATTTTATGGAACGATTTCATTTGTTATTTCAATTGACATGTTATAATGAGTTTTGTTGTTAAAAATCAAAAACACATGAAAATCGTTTCATAAAAAAAATAAAAATGTATGAATATTATTAGGGACCGCCAGGCGGTCCCTAAAACTACCTTTAGGGATTGCCTGGCGGTCCCTAAAACCCGTTTTGGGTTGGGGACCGATATGGGGACCGCCCAGCGGTCCCCATTGCTATAGGCGGTCACCGGGGGGGGGGGGGGGGGGGGGGTAGTGGATGGGGTTTATTGTCAATTTGGAAAAAAAATGCATTTAGTGGTTCTTGTATGGTAAGTGTGGACGGAGATGAAGATCAAGTGGTTATAAATCGTGAGCATAGAATCTCACATTTAGCGCATTAATTTCAAAACTTGAGGCATGTGTGTGTTTCTCTTTTTTTGCCATTGGCCGACTACAATATAAGAGTTTAATCTCAATTAAATAACAATTTTTTTCTTTTGCCCGTCAGCAATAATGTAGAGGTACCTTATGTTTATTACCTCAATTTAAAAAATAAGAAAATATCAAAGGTTGTCAGTTTAATTATTCCAACAACTTAGGGCTGTAATCTAATTATTCAAAATATTCTGAGATGAAAATACCCAAACTTAATATGGACGACATTCCTATTTAAAAGAACTCCATATATAATAATCTAACAAAAAATTATAGGGGTGAAGCATAATATAATGGTTCCTATATCTAGTATTCCTAAAGGTCCATTGAGATTTAACTTGTTGTAATCTTTTCTCTTTCCCAATTGGAAAAAATTTGAATTGGTGAACTTAATGTATGGTTCAAAAAGGAATTGTACAAGCTTGGGGGACGAAGAATTGGTATTTTTAACATTCCACCAATCGGATGCTTGCCATCTCAAAGAACTATTGCCGGGGGCCAATGACAAAGTGTCAAGAAAAGTAAAACGAGGCAGCGCAATTGCTCAATGACAAGTTCTCACGCGAATTTGATTCACTCAACCAAAAGTTGCCTCAGTCTAGAGTTGTCAATATTGATATCTATAATCCTCTTCTTGATCTTATTCAAAAGCCTCAAAAGTTATGGTAAAATCCCAATTTTGCCTTTTCTTTATATTGAACTTTGATCGTATTGTCACTTATACCTTATTTGATTTAACTGATTTCAGGTTTTAAAGTTAATGATAGAGGTTGTTGTGCTATCGAAACGGTAGAAGTGGCCCTTTTATGTAACAACCATAGCGGTGCATGTTCTAATGTTTCTGAATATATCTTTTGGGATAGTTATCATCCTATAGAAAAAGCGTACAAGATACTGGTAGTTTCCCTCATTCAAACATATATTAATCAGTTTATATAATGACTGATGTGATAATGAACTAATCATGACTTTGTGGAACATTATAGTGTTCTATGTGCAACAATTTTGTTAGATATGAGTATTGAGTGCAATAACTAGTTAACTACAGAAGGGACAACCATTTTTATTTCTTTTTCTTTTTTTCTAGTATATATGAGTTTAATGATTCTATAGCAATTATCTTGAGTTATGTATGTGTATATATATGAGTTATGTATGTGTATATATATATGTGTGTATATATATATATATATTTATATATTGGTAGTTAGGTTGATATACAAAAAAATAAAAGTCATAGTTAACAATAATTGAAGCCAATATGTAATGGAAGCTTGATCTTGTGGAGTTCTAGTTTTAGCATTTAACATACAACAGTGAGTACACACCCCCATGTAATTTTCTATTCAGTGAAGAAGTGATGGAATTAAAAAAGTATCCATACTGATACAGGCACAACGTGGAATTAATCGAGTCTAACACAAGTTTCAAACGCTATTTTTTTTCCTTTTTTTATTAAATTTTATTTTGGAACAAGATTAATACTCTTTACTGGAAACGAAACGTACTCCTGTTTAGTTCTACTCTTAAATCTAAAATTTTGAACTTTATTGTGTTGTCCATGGTCAATTTTATATATACGTCGTCTGGAAGTGATTTTTGATCCATGGGAAATATGCTTTTTATTATATGTTATCAGGCTTTTCTTATGTTTCTTTTTCTTAATTCTGAAACCCCAGGTTTATTAATCTTTTCAAAGTTTATAATTGCAAAAGACAAAAGTGCTGATCATGCGGGACAAATTTAGTTAATTTTAATAGATTATTTGGGAAGTCAATAGTCACTTTGTGAAATCGACATGGATATAGGACAGATTCTGTTAATTTTTCCATATGCTGACATGGATATAAGAGATTTTGCAAAAGGTCCGTTTCCAAATTAGAACTCCCATTGTATAAAAAATAGAAATATTAGAACTCCCATAGGCCATAAGTACTGAATTATGGTAGACTTTATAACTAATAAGTAATAACGCTTACATCATAAAATACATCACACGACTATTTTGGTTTTATTTTCTCACGATAATAGAACACAATAAAATAATACAGAATGAGATATAAATAACCAAAATAATGCTATCCAACTTTACTAACGGACTAGCGTGATCCGGAACACTTATTACAAGCTTATTAAGTAGAAAATGCTAATTACAAGATTGATAGCGTATCGAATTCTCCGTGTTCGATGCTGACGTGTCGAATGCCTCTGTTCGATGCGAAATATATAATACTGATTCGATGTTGTACTGGAGGGTATCGAATTCGATGTGTTTATTATCGTATCGAATGAAGCCAATACTGTTTATTCACGTGTCGAATGGGAACTGTTCGATTCGATGCGTCTCGAATGAATAGGGATTCGATGCTGACTGTGCTGAAGTGATTGTTCTCCCAAAACGCGTATGAAATACAAGGGGACGGGCTATTTATAGCAGCCGTCCCGTGGGTCCCACAGACCGATTCGATGCGCTTGTGGGCCGGCCCAGTAACGAAGTATTGGATTGTTGATTCGATGCGCTTATGGGCCGACCCAATAACAATGTATTGGGCCAATCTTAAATCACACCCATCATATAGTCCCCCCAGTTTGGGAGACGATATCAATGTAGAGACCGTCTTCCAAACTTAAAGAATATTTTTGGAATTGCTCTGAACGGTCTTCGCCGTACCGCTTTATTAAAAAATTAATACATATTACCAAATGTTTTTGCTGGTTTGGGATATTTCTAATCATATGTTAGTTCGGAGTGGTTCACAGTAGTTCTATGATCATTAACTAAACGCATCGAACAGAAGCATTTCGATGCGTCAGATATATCGCATCGAACGATGTTCGTTCGATGCGGTTATTCGATGCGCTCATTGAACTGGGCCTGGTGGGCCTCTCGCTCCCTATATAAGGGGAAGTTTGGCATGAGGAGCTCATTCTACTCCTCACGCACTCTGCTTCTCAGGTAAGACGCATCGAATTGGCACCATTCACGCATCGAATTGCGATTGTTCGATGCGGTACTTATATAAATTTTAAGTTGTTGCTTCCCCAAATTTAAATGTTTGCACGGGCATTTTTAACTTTTTGCTTTGTTCTTCTTAGGATATATTAATCAAGCAAAACCTCTTTCTACCGGAAATTCAATCAAGGTAAAATTTTTGCTTCTATTTTGCTGGATTATCTCTTAACATAATTCCCTTTTTACGTATGTTTGAGAGATATGCGAGAGCCTAGAGTGACGCGTTCGTCCTTAGTCAGCCTCCATTTTTAATTTATTTCAGTTCGTTATCGTCAAAGATGGTGAGCAGTGAGCCGAGTACTGGCTCGAGCTCCAGTTCCATTAACATGGGGAACCCTTCGAATGCTCCTGCAGGTCCGAGCACAGTCGAAGTAAATGAATATGAGTTAATAGATATAGAAACGATTAGTTCACCCGCGGGTAACAATCTTGATGCAAACATTGAACAACGAGCTCCTGAACTCGAAAGTGATAACACACCCGTGTCATCCTATCGGGATAACCGCGTTCCCAGCGAGGGTGAAGAGGACGTAGATTATATCAATAGGGAGTTCGATTATCATGTTGAGGTCCCAGGAATGGCCTATGATCAATATGTTTCCTGCCTCCAACATAGTCGCAAAGGGCTCCGCAAAAAGTTCGATATACCCGATAAGTATAAGATCATCCTCCCTGACCCAAATGACCGGATGCATACCCCACCGCCCGGGCATATGACTGTATTTATTGGTCAGCTCCTCAATGGTCTTCTCTTTCCAATCTCGTTTGAACTAAGATGGCTTTTGAGGATGATAGATCTCGTGCCCGCGCAACTCACGCCAAACTCCTATGAAAATTTGATTGGCTTTATCATAGTTACGATGGAGTTGCGCCAACCACAAAGTCCTTATGAGTTTTACGCGCTATTCGAGATTACGAGGCGTAAAGAGGGATTCTATCATATCAAACCACAAACGAATCGCAAGTTCTTGAATGGTGGGGCCACTGGATACAGAAAAGATTGGAAAAGACGATATTTTTATATCGAAGAGAGTTATGAAGACGAGTTTAGGCTGTACCGCCGTGAATGGTACACTGGGTCAAGGGTAATGGTGCCTGGTGTCGTTGCCACAACTTCATGGGATTGTGAGTTTATCCCAAACTTAGTTCGAGAACATCAATTCGATGTTAAGAAACTTGTTGAAAATCGAGTCCTTTCGTTAGCTGGTTTGTCCCCAGTAAAATATAACGGGAGAATGACCCTTTGTATAACTGGGCAACTCTCTTAATATTTTTGATTTACGTCTGTTAAGTATTCTAATGATATAATTTTCTTGCAATTCATTATATCATGGACCGCCATGCAAGGATGAATCGAGCCGTTGCTGCTGATCAAACGAGCTCTCAGACAAACACTGTTACTGACATTCCTCCCCCCCCCCGAAAGAGAAAGAGTAAGGGCAAGAAAAACATTGCCGGTTCCTCTACTGTTGTTGCTGCTGACTCTGCAGTCGATCCTTTCGAGGATATGTTGGGGGGAAACCGTGACAGTGCTCATGGCGGTGCTGAAGCTTCTGAGAGCCTGGCATCTGGTCCAGGCGACAATATTGAAGGCGCAGTCCAGAGCAAAAAGAGGAAGATGCCTCAAACTCGGTCACAAACCGGATGAGCTATTCCACCGGCCGCCCAAACAAGTAGGCTAAGTAATGCCAATGCTTTGGCCCATGCGGCTGGGCCAAGCGCAGGAATTGGGCCTGGCCAAGGCCCTCGTGCTCGGGCCGTTGGGTACGAAATCTCAGAGGCCGATGGTATCGACCATCTGAGGTCGCTGTTACCTGGTCTTGCTATTCCTCTCCATGTCTCTAGGGCCCAATCGAGAACCTCTTCCGCCGCATACTACTTCAGAGCCTGCAGAACCTGATGAGTTCGCCTCGCTGCTCGAGAGTAATAATCTTATCCTCCAAGGACTCTCAACACCGCCTCCCATGCCTAAGCCGTATCCCTCCTCTGAAGATGAGGAAGAAAATTGAGCCAGCACCCCTAATGCCTTTTTAGCTTTTTTATGCTTATGAACAATTTGTGATCTTAATTTTGTTTTATTCGTGGCGCTGCGTCGCTCTTATGCATTTGAACAATTTGTTTTTCTGCAATATAATGTTTATGAATTATCTTTTTGAACTGCTGCATTATCTATGCTCATGACTGCTGCCTTTTATTTCAATTTCCTGAATTGGTTTTTTTTTTACTTTATTTTGACAACCTATCGGTTCTTATTGTTCAAACTATTTGGATATGGTTTAGTCATTGTTACTGGTTTCTTGAGAGTTTCATTCATGTTCTCTCGAATTGTGGGTTTTAACGAACACTTACAGTGTTACATGTAGTGTTTGTTCCTTGCTTGTTTTTCCAAGCAAACGTGATAATAGTTGCCATCTTGGAGTGAATCATTCGTCCCTCCTCTTTCTTTGTAAAATTTTGAGTGTCTTGTGATATAAAAATAGAGTCTTCGTCCCTCCCTAGTATTCTTTGGGAATTGCGGTATCTCGTATCACATTGGATAGAGTATCCATGCTTCTGGATTGTCTTTCAAGGAATTACGATATCTCGTGCCACTTTGGACAGAGTTTTTGTTCTTCTAGTTGCATTAGGGATTTTCGGTATCTCGTGCCACTTTGGACAGAGTTTCCATTCTTCTGGTTGCCTTAGGGATTTTCGGTATCTCGTGCCACTTTGGACAGAGTTTCAGTCCCTTTGTTGCCTCTGGCTTTTTTGGGTATCTCGTGCCACTTTGGACAGAGTTTCCATTCTTCTGGTTGTTCGGATTTTAGGTATCTCGTGCCACTTTGGACAGAGTTTTCGTCCCTTTTGTTGCCTCTGGCTTTCTTCGGTATCTCGTGTCATTTTGGACAGAGTTTCCGTTCTCCTGGTTTCCTTATGTATTTTTTGTCCCGCATACATTTTTATTATGCAGATTAGATAGAATTTATGCAAATCAATTAATTAGATGTAATCTTCTTGGATAAACCAAATCAGATTATATGAACAGATCGGGGCTTGTGTCACTGCTCATTTGCCTTGACTCCCTGTGTTGTCCTCTAGATTCATGTTTCGGCGTGCCTGTTTTAAGTTCATACATATTTGTCCCTCATGCATGTCATAGCAGAGAGAACGGATATAAATTGTTCAAAATATTTAAAATGCTAAGGATTGTTGTAAATTAAAGCGAAATGTTTTAATCAATATGCTCCATTTGCCTAGGAGCCAATGCCCTTGCCGCGTCTTCTTCCTGTTGTGGCCGTCCGGAGCGAAGTTACGTAGCACTTCCAACCTTCAATATGGTATGCTATTACTTTGCCTGTTCCTCTAGAGGTAGGAAATTTCACCATTTGATGATAAGTCGACGGTAAAGCTCCGAAATCATTCAGTGCTGGGCTTCCTATGATACCGTTGTATGCGAAATGCATGTCAATGATCACGTAGTTCTCCAAAAGTGTCTTTATCTGTGGCGATGTACCGAATGATGTTTGGAGCTTAATCATTCCGAGTGGGACTATCTATGGAACTCCGAATCCATGAAGAGATGTTCTCACTGGTTCTATTGTCTGATTATTCAATCCCATTTTAATCAGCGTAGAACTGAACAACGCATTTACTGAGCTTCCATGGTCCACTAGCATCTTGGTGACTCCATAATTAGCTATATCAACTGTTATTACCAAAGGGCAATTTAAATTGAACATTAGTATAGCCTGTGCACTCAGTTTCCTTAGGTCTGCTGTAGAGAAAGTGACTTTTTCAATTTGCATCTCCTCAATTCTCAGTATACTGGCCATATTGACAAAATTATATGACTCAACCAGTCATGTGATCCTTCTCCGTCCGTTGGTGGAATCCGCACCCCCAGGTCCTCCTGATATCATATTGATCATTTCTTTCCTGGCATTTCCATCTTCAATCTGAGGATACTGAAAAAGATGTAGTTCATCGACTAGCCTTTGCTTATCCCCTCTGGGGGATGGAGTTCTCTTCTGGTTGAAATTTTTCTCTTGTTTTTGCACCTTCTTGACATACTCCACGAGTTTTCCATCCTTTACTAACCGTTAAATTTCATCCTTCAAATTTATACACTCTTCAGTATCATGACCCTTATGATTATGATACTTGCAGAATTAACTTGAATACATCGTTGCCTTGGATTCCCTCATCGGTTTATGATCCTTCAACCAACTTTTCCTTTTCGCTGCTCCAAAAACTGTCATGATGTGAGCATTCAACGGCGTGTACCGTCTAGGTGAATCTCCCTTTTGTAATCCTTGTTCTTGTCGTTGTAGTTGTTACGGTTGTGATCTTCTCTGCCTCTTACTCTATCTTTCACAGCTGTAACAACATGTACTTTAGTCGCCATCATTTCTTCATAATGAACCACCTCTTGTGCTATTTTGTTGATCTCTTCGACGGTGGTGGGCTTACGTCTGAGCAGGTCCCCACTGAACATTGTATTGGTAGTTTCGCGAAAAAGTATGCTCACAATCATCTCTCGTGATGGGCTATCAATCCTTACTAGCCTCGTATTGAAACGTTTCATAAAGTCCTTTAGACATTCATTAGTTTCTTGTTTCATTGTATAGAGATGGGAGTGATCCAAAACCAGTCTAGATTGACTAGAGAATTGATCTTCGAACATCTTCCTCAATTGGTTGTAGCTTTTGATCAGTCCTGGAGGAATTCGATTAAACCAATCCACAGCTACTCCTGACAGAGTTGTTGCAAATATCGTGGCTTGGGTATTGTCTTTAAAACCGTAAAGGGACAGTTTCCTATCCAATTGAAAAAGATGATCTCGGGGATCAGATTTTCCATCGTAAGTTTTCAGTTCTGGGATCTTTTCCCTTGTCCCAAGATCTTTGACTCTATCTCTTGACAAAATGGACTACGATTAGAAGTATTGCCCTCCCTTACCATTTGAGTCTCAACTGTTGCTTTCCCTTTCTCCAGTCTTTATATATTTCTGGCCATTCTATCACGCTCGGTTTGTGAATCATGACCATCCGGATGTCTTCTGTCATCTCTATCTTTCCTCCTTCGTAACTCTTCTCTTTGGTCTTCTTCCTCATTACATTCCCTTCTGGAATCATGACTCCCTGATCGTCTCCTATCTTCTCTTCTTCTCCGTTCAGTAATGCGGTCTTCCTATTTTTCTCTTTCTCTCCTCTCAAGATGTCTTCTTGATTGTACCTCGACCGACAATAACTTCTTTCCTTGATCATCTCGGGTGGATTTTCCCTTACTTTTCATTTCCTCTGATGCATATCTGCTTCTTCTATCATCTTGCCGGGATTTCTCTTTCTCATTTCCTCTCAATATTCGGGCAAGAGAACCTTGTTCCCTTAATGCTTCTGGATGCTCATTAGGAGATGGTATCAATACAGGCGGTGCTGGAGTCAGTACTTCGGCCAATGCGGCTTTCACCATTGCCATAATTTCATTCTTCATATTGTCTAGAATCGAAGCAGTCGTCGTTGTCGCTCCAGTTGCACCTACTTTAGTGCCCGGTACCTCCACACCTTGAAGTCCTTGATTTTCCCTTCTTGCTGGTGTTGGCACCCCAACGGGTACAGCGGATGGTCCCACCTTGTCCGAAATTGTCTGATCAGGAGTTATTCGTCCAATCTCTTCATTGGTTCCCTCTATAGCTCTACTGCGAGATCTGGTGATTCTGGATGCCATACTTAATAAAATAATAAAACTTAGTGTTCCCACAGATGGCGCCAATATTTTGGTCTTATTTCGTCACCGTAATAGAACACAATAAAATAATACAAAATGAGATACAAATAACGAAAATAATGCTATCCAACTTTATTAACGGACTAGCTTGGTCCATAACACTTATTACAAGCTTATTAAGTAGAAAATGATAATTACAAGATTGATTTAGCGTATCGAATTCTCCGTGTTCGATGCTGACATGTCGAATGCCTCTGTTCGATGCGAAATATATAATACTGATTCGATGTTGTACTAGAGGGTATCGAATTCGATGCGTTCTTTATCGTATCGAATGAAGCCAATACTGTTTATTCACGTGTCGAATGGGAACTGTTCGATCCGATGCGTCTCGAATAGATAGTGATTCGATGTTGATTGTGCTGAAGTGATTGTTCTCCCAAAACGCGTACGAATTACAAGGGGACGGGCTATTTATAGCAGCCGTCCCGTGGGTCCCACAGACCGATACGGAAAGGCGCATCGAATCTTGTCGATTCGATGCGCTTGTCGGCCGGACCAGTAACGAAGTATTGGACTGTTGATTCGATGCGCTTATGGGCCGGCCCAATAATAATGTATTGGACCAATCTTAAATCACACCCATCAACGACTCACGACTCACGACTACAATATATTATTACATTATTGCTAAGTGAAGCCCGCGAATTTAATTCGGCTTTTTTATTAATGGAAAATTTTCCACGCTAAGGCATTGACTGCTTGATAATAATGAAGCCTAATAACGATTTATTTTAAGAACGCGTGTATTTGCCATAATGTATACTAAAACCACACGCCAACCATGCTGTTTAATATACATCCAACTAGCATCAATAAACAATACCGCATGGCTACAGCGCATAAAATAAAAAAATTAAGAGCCTACTTTATAACCCCAACAAACTTATGATTTGTTCACAACTTTTATTTAACAAGAAGATGCAATGTTCCTATTTTTCATCGTTATTTCCTTTGAGGTTTTATGGGTTTTTTGTAGTAGTACTTTTTGCTTTGTGCAGTTCTTGTGAGGGGGTTATAAAATTGCCAGCAAATATGACAATTCCTGCAGTTTTCTTTTATGGAGACTCCAACTTCGATCAGGGCAATAACAATGTTAGAGTTACAATTACTCAGAGCAATCATCCACCCTATGGAAGGGATTTCGAGGGTGGATTGGCAACTGGGAGATTCAGTAATGCCAAGACAACTCCAGATCTCATTGGTATGTAGATTTAGATTACCTATGTATACAATTTCCAAGTACATCAAAATAAATATGCCTGGTATATGGCACATACCTACGTGTACATGAATGTTGCTTGAATACTTCCAAAAATTCACTCGTTATTGTATCTGGTACTTCGTTTACTTTGCCCACTCCAATACTTCAATACTCGTATACATTTATGTATTTGCATAATTGATTTTTGGCATGTCATTGTCTCAAAATAAGAAAAACAAGCACAATCGAAAAGATTGGACCTGTCAAATCGATCCAACTTACTTATTATTTGTTATTCTTATTTCACACTCTAACCTAAATCTTAATAGGTTGTACAAAAAAAATGCTTATGAGAAGGACTCAAACTTTTAGCCTGACAGAAACTAATTTTAAGTATTTGCGTCATAGATTTTTGCTTGTAAATTGTCTTAAGAAGAGAAAAAAAGAGGCACAAGCTAGAGCAACTGTGTATGTTGTCTTTTTAAAACTACTTTCGTAAATATGAAATACTTATTAAGAGCTAGAAAAATCTAATTAAAGTTTTAAGTAGTGTTTTAAAACATTTGCAAACACTATGAGCATAAAGATTTTGAAAGGAAGTAGTAATTAAAATAGAGTTGCTTTTTATCCATAAGTCAAAACAAACACGAGTAATTAGACTTTAATCATTAATGGGATAACTATCATTCTTAAATGAGAGTAAACTATTTTATTTGATTTGTTGTATAATTCTAGTAATTAATTTAATAACAGGAAATTTCGATCTAGATTATGTTTGGTCATAAGACTCACAACTTTAGTGATATATGTTGCCTTCACGAAATTATATTTTTTTTGTTAATTACAAGTGAAGAACTGGGCATCACAAACCTTATACCGGCTTATGTAGATCCGAATCTAAAAACTGAGGATCTTTTAGCAGGGGTCAGCTTTGGTTCTGGGGGAACTGGTTTTGACTCGTTTACACCTACATTAGTGGTACATGCTATTCAAATAACAAGTACCTAATAATCAAAATGAAGGGCTTTTTCTTTTTTTGTCGTTTATTACGTTATTTTTTTAATTTCTACTTGTAACAAAATTCAATTTAATTATTTTTATTTATTGAATTTTCTCTACAAATTTCCAAAAAATATCACCAGAACGCCATATCAATGTCGGGTCAATTGGACTATTTTTAAGAATACCAAGGGAAGTTAAATGATGCAGCTGGAGAGGAACTGGCATACTTCACATTGAGCAATAGTTTACATTTCGTGCTGGCAGGCCATAACGATCTAGCCGCTTTTTACCTCACTGGGATAAGACGGTTCCAGTACTTTACTGTTTCTTCCTACAATGATTTCGTCGTTGCATCTGTCTCAAGTTTTGTGAAGGTATATATATATATATATGTATATATATTTATTTATTTACGACCTATCATATTTTGAAAATTATCTTGAGGAATAAAAGATAGAGAAAACACATCGTTGCATAAATATATTTCTACAATACATGTATATGAAGTTGATATGTAACATATGATTCCAAATTAAATCATAGCATCCAAATCCCTTAATTACTATAATTATATTGGTCTATGTAAACAGAAATTATACAATTATGGAGGGAGAAGAATTGCTGTTCTTGGCTTACCACCAATCGGATGCTATCCATATCATAGAACCCTTTTTGGAGGGCCAACGAGAGTGTGCGTGGAGAGCTTTAACCAGGCAGCAAGATTGTATAACGTCAAACTCTCATCTGCACTTGACTCCCTTTCCCAAAGGTTGCCTCAATCAAGAATTGTCTATTCTGATATTTATACTCCTCTTTATGATCTTTTTTAACACCCTCAAAATTATGGGAATCATTCTCCTTTCTATCACAATTATTTTAATTCAATTTATTGGTATTGTATTTTTAACATAAAGATTTACAATCACTTCAGGCTTTGATATTAGCGACAGATCTTGTTGTGGCACAGGACTTACAGAAGTGGCATATACATGTAACAACCTTGTAGAATCATGTTCGAATGACGATAAGTACGTATTTTGGGATAGTTTTCATCTCACTGAGAAAGCTTACCAGTTTCTTGTGGATCGAACTGTTCCAAACTATATCAATCATTTCAAGTGATTATTTATTTGATTTGGTAAGCTACTCGGTATATATATGATTTCCTCGAATAAGTGCTTCATTGTGAAACTATACAATTTCATTGAATAAATGTTTCATTGTGAAACCAGTAATACAATCTATTGCATTAATCATGATGCAAACTATTAAATTCCCATTTCATAAGTATGGGTGATGAAGTTTATGTGATTAAAAATATTTCTTTTTTTTTTTGATTATATATATTTTGTTTAAATATTCAAAATATAGCGCTACATGGCAAAAGGCATAATAGGTTTGAATTATTCATCACAATTTTTTTTTTCTGGGTGTTGATACATCCAAATCCCAAAGCAATTCCCATAACCACATAGCAAAATTTAGTAAAATGTTATATTTTTTCCCTCTCAAAAAATAAAAGATTATTCATTCATGCACATATCAACATCCTTAAATCAAGGTGTCATTGACTTTATTATAAGAAAGTGAATTTACATTATAAAACAGTTTCACGTAGCCAAACTGAATCTTACTTTTAATGGAATTTTTGATTTTTTAGTCCTCTATAGTAACCATCTTTCAAAATTAGTCCTCTATAGTACCTCGGGCCTTTTTTGGTCCTCTAAAGTAACCAGAGTTCCAATTTTGATTTTCCGGGCAAAAAATCTTGATTAATTTGAATGGACTTAGGTCAAATTTGGGAATTTTCCAATTTTCCCTCCAAATATTTTTATGTAATTACACTTACACCCCCAAAATATTGATATAATTATATTTAAAACTTTAATAAAATTTATACATCACTTACATCAGTTTAATGAAATTTATACATCACTTACTCTTATGATTTGCATTTTTTGTCCTTGATTTTGTTGATTTTACTAATTTAAGTTGTGCTTTTATAAATTATCTTCAATATTTATTAAACTCAATTTAATTCTAAAGTTTCCTTAAACATAAAAAAAAACTCTTGAAATGATATAAACTTAACATACTAAGTATTGCGTTGAAATAAAAAAAAAACAATTTATACAATATATTTCTTGAACTCTAAAGTATTTTATTTTATACAATATACTCATGAAATGTTCTAGTTTTTTAATTTAGAAATTGACTATTAAATACTACCTTGAAAAACTAAAATAACAATATGATAAATCTTTTCTGAATTTGAAACTATAATCAATACATATGTTATATAAAATTGTATTGCAATGATTTTTTAGAAGATTCAAGACGTCAAATACGTATTAGTGATATTGCTTAACTTAGATTAATAAATTAATTACTATTTTAATAATATTAAATTGCTAATTTATTCACTAATTTAGTAGTTTTTGGAAAACAAAAAGAGAAAAAAGAAAAAGGAAAAAGGGTTCATCTTCTTCAGCGAACCCACCCACCCCCAAAACTTCAAATAAGGCCTTCACCAACCACCAACACCATCATCAATTTTTGGCTAAAACTCACCACTGTTCGACTCTTCATCAAACTTAAATCGTAAATCCCTAATCCGTTAGCATCGCCGGAATCCCTATAATCCCGTACGTTCCACGCATCTTGCACCTTGCATTTTAAAATCGGACTCCGGCTCCGATAACGCCCAAAACTTCAAATAAGGCCTTCAAATAAGAGCAAGGTTAGAAGAAATAGAAAAATAAAGGACGACGGCGGTGGAATTTCGTGACGGTGGTGGATGATTCGTGGTGGAGGGTTTTTTTTTTGTGGGGGTGGGGGAGGGGGGTGACGCAGAGTTTTCTCTTTTTTTTTTAAAAAAAAAATAAAAAGTTTCTTTAATTGTTACTTATTGAAAGAGTAAGTTTAATTTAAGGGATATTATTCTAAAATGAGTTTTCATAATCATAAGTGAATATAATTGAAAATATTTTTCTTCTCTTTTTCGTATTACCTAGTAAAAAAATAGTCCTTTTTTTTGTTCAAGAATTTCTTTTAATTGGGTTTTAATGTAATTATATGAAATATTTGGAACACAATAAAAAAAAGACTCAAATTCGGAGGCAAGTATACTTATTTAAAAAGTATTGGGGTGTGAGTGTAATTATATAAAGGTTTTGGGTGAAAAATACAAAAATAAACTGAGATTTGAAGTCATGTGCCGTGCACATGCAAGTTTATGGGGGAATAATGGAATATTCCATCACCGGAGGACCAAAATTGAAACTCGGTTACTTTAGAGGACCAAAAAGGGCCCGAGGTACTATAGAGGACCAATTTTGAAAGGTGGTTACTATAAAGGACTAAAGAGTCAAAAATCCCCTACTTTAATTGTATGAATCTGCAATAAATTTGTTTGTTTCCTCATTTTATGAATATATCATCTTGGAAATTGATTTATTTGTTAAAACTAATTAAAACTTTAAAAAATTGATGAAAAAATTATTAGTTTTGTTTGGAAGTAATAAACCAAAAACTTAGAAAATGAATTGGGGTGATTCATATCAGTCCTTTGTTTCTCATAGGAAAGAAATATCAGGTAAATGTACAGGAAAAACGCAAGAAAAAAATGATAACTAATAACTATCAATTTATGCTCGCAATGGTGGACAAGTTGGCAATGGTGGACAAGTTGGTTAAAGATGTGAGACTTTCTCTTTGTTCTAAGTTTTAAGTCCAAATCCTGCAAGGAGCGACTTGATTCCATGACTTATAGGTTTATGACTGTCACACATGGTTGGTTTGCTCCGTTGCCAAGGCTATTGCCTCAACCCGATGGTTTACCTAGTATGCACCCAAAGAGTAGCGACTGCGGATTCTCATGTCATAAAAAAACTTTCAACTTATACTTTTTGCCAATATATGTAAATAGTGTCAATGTTCCTCGCACATTTTTTCTAAACTTGTCTGTGGGATTACTTCGCCAAAAAAAGTGGTCAAAACCGTAGGTTATGAACGCTTGAAACCAACATGCATACAACTCATGGCGGTGCTGAAGCTTCTGAGAGCCTGGCATCTGGTCCAGGCGACAATATTGAAGGCGCAGTCCAGAGCAAAAAGAGGAAGATGCCTCAAACTCGGTCACAAACCGGATGAGCTATTCCACCGGCTGCACAAACAAGTAGGCTAAGTAATGCCAATGCTTTGGCCCATGCGGCTGGGCCAAGCGCAGGAATTGGGCCTGGCCAAGGCCCTCGTGCTCGGGCCGTTGGGTACGAAATCTCAGAGGCCGATGGTATCGACCATCTGAGGTCGCTGTTACCTGGTCTTGCTATTCCTCTCCATGTCTCTAGGGCCCAATCGAGAACCTCTTCCGCCGCATACTACTTCAGAGCCTGCAGAACCTGATGAGTTCGCCTCGCTGCTCGAGAGTAATAATCTTATCCTCCAAGGACTCTCAACACCGCCTCCCATGCCTAAGCCGTATCCCTCCTCTGAAGATGAGGAAGAAAATTGAGCCAACACCCCTAATGCCTTTTTAGCTTTTTTATGCTTATGAACAATTTGTGATCTTAATTTTGTTTTATTCGTGGCGCTGCGTCGCTCTTATGCATTTGAACAATTTGATTTTCTGCAATATAATGTTTATGAATTATCTTTTTGAACTGCTTCATTATCTATGCTCATGACTGCTGCCTTTTATTTCAATTTCCTGAATTGGTTTTTTTTTTACTTTATTTTGACAACCTATCGGTTCTTATTGTTCAAACTATTTGGATATGGTTTAGTCATTGTTACTGGTTTCTTGAGAGTTTCATTCATGTTCTCTCGAATTGTGGGTTTTAACGAACACTTACAGTGTTACATGTAGTGTTTGTTCCTTGCTTGTTTTTCCAAGCAAACGTGATAATAGTTGCCATCTTGGAGTGAATCATTCGTCCCTCCTCTTTCTTTGTAAAATTTTGAGTGTCTTGTGATATAAAAATAGAGTCTTCGTCCCTCCCTAGTATTCTTTGGGAATTGCGGTATCTCGTATCACATTGGATAGAGTATCCATGCTTCTGGATTGTCTTTCAAGGAATTACGATATCTCGTGCCACTTTGGACAGAGTTTTTGTTCTTCTAGTTGCATTAGGGATTTTCGGTATCTCGTGCCACTTTGGACAGAGTTTCCATTCTTCTGGTTGCCTTAGGGATTTTCGGTATCTCGTGCCACTTTGGACAGAGTTTCAGTCCCTTTGTTGCCTCTGGCTTTTTTGGGTATCTCGTGCCACTTTGGACAGAGTTTCCATTCTTCTGGTTGTTCGGATTTTAGGTATCTCGTGCCACTTTGGACAGAGTTTTCGTCCCTTTTGTTGCCTCTGGCTTTCTTCGGTATCTCGTGTCATTTTGGACAGAGTTTCCGTTCTCCTGGTTTCCTTATGTATTTTTTGTCCCGCATACATTTTTATTATGCAGATTAGATAGAATTTATGCAAATCAATTAATTAGATGTAATCTTCTTGGATAAACCAAATCAGATTATATGAACAGATCGGGGCTTGTGTCATTGCTCATTTGCCTTGACTCCCTGTGTTGTCCTCTAGATTCAAGTTTCGGCGTGCCTGTTTTAAGTTCATACATATTTGTCCCTCATGCATGTCATAGCAGAGAGAACGAATATAAATTGTTCAAAATATTTAAAATGCTAAGGATTGTTGTAAATTAAAGCGAAATGTTTTAATCAATATGCTCCATTTGCCTAGGAGCCAATGCCCTTGCCGCGTCTTCTTCCTATTGTGGCCGTCCGGAGCGAAGTTACGTAGCACTTCCAACCTTCAATATGGTATGCTATTACTTCGCCTGTTCCTCTAGAGGTAGGAAATTTCACCATTTGATGATAAGTCGACGGTAAAGCTCCGAAATCATTCAGTGCTGGGCTTCCTATGATACCGTTGTATGCGAAATGCATGTCAATGATCACGTAGTTCTCCAAAAGTGTCTTTATCTGTGGCGATGTACCGAATGATGTTTGGAGCTTAATCATTCCGAGTGGGACTATCTATGGAACTCCGAATCCATGAAGAGATGTTCTCACTGGTTCTATTGTCTGATTATTCAATCCCATTTTAATCAGCGTAGAACTGAACAACGCATTTACTGAGCTTCCATGGTCCACTAGCATCTTGGTGACTCCATAATTAGCTATATCAACTGTTATTACCAAAGGGCAATTTAAATTGAACATTAGTATAGCCTGTGCACTCAGCTTCCTTAGGTCTGCTGTAGAGAAAGTGACTTCTTCATGCGGCATCTCCTCAATTCTCAGTATACTGGCCATATTGACAAAATTATATGACTCAACCAGTCATGTGATCCTTCTCCGTCCGTTGGTGGAATCCGCACCCCCAGGTCCTCCTGATATCATATTGATCATTTCTTTCCTGGCATTTCCATCTTCAATCTGAGGATACTGAAAAAGATGTAGTTCATCGACTAGCCTTTGCTTATCCCCTCTGGGGGATGGAGTTCTCTTCTGGTTGAAATTTTTCTCTTGTTTTTGCACCTTCTTGACATACTCCACGAGTTTTCCATCCTTTACTAACCGTTAAATTTCATCCTTCAAATTTATACACTATTCAGTATCATGACCCTTATGATTATGATACTTGCAGAATTAACTTGAATACATCGTTGCCTTGGATTCCCTCATCGGTTTATGATCCTTCAACCAACTTTTCCTTTTCGCTGCTCCAAAAACTGTCATGATGTGAGCATTCAACGGCGTGTACCGTCTAGGTGAATCTCCCTTTTGTAATCCTTGTTCTTGTCGTTGTAGTTGTTACGGTTGTGATCTTCTCTGCCTCTTACTCTATCTTTCACAGCTGTAACAACATGTACTTTAGTCGCCATCATTTCTTCATAATGAACCACCTCTTGTGCTATTTTGTTGATCTCTTCGACGGTGGTGGGCTTACGTCTGAGCAGGTCCCCACTGAACATTGTATTGGTAGTTTCGCGAAAAAGTATGCTCACAATCATCTCTCGTGATGGGCTATCAATCCTTACTAGCCTCGTATTGAAACGTTTCATAAAGTCCTTTAGACATTCATTAGTTTCTTATTTCATTGTATAGAGATGGGAGTGATCCAAAACCAGTCTAGATTGACTAGAGAATTGATCTTCGAACATCTTCCTCAATTGGTTGTAGCTTTTGATCAGTCCTGGAGGAATTCGATTAAACCAATCCACAGCTACTCCTGACAGAGTTGTTGCAAATATCGTGGCTTGGGTATTGTCTTTAAAACCGTAAAGGGACAGTTTCCTATCCAATTGAAAAAGATGATCTCGGGGATCAGATTTTCCATCGTAAGTTTTCAGTTCTGGGATCTTTTCCCTTGTCCCAAGATCTTTGACTCTATCTCTTGACAAAATGGACTACGATTAGAAGTATTGCCCTGCCTTACCATTTGAGTCTCAACTGTTGCTTTCCCTTTCTCCAGTCTTTATATATTTCTGGCCATTCTATCACGCTCGTTTTGTGAATCATGACCATCCGGATGTCTTCTGTCATCTCTATCTTTCCTCCTTCGTAACTCTTCTCTTTGGTCTTCTTCCTCATTACATTCCCTTCTGGAATCATGACTCCCTGATCGTCTCCTATCTTCTCTTCTTCTCCGTTCAGTAATGCGGTCTTCCTCTTTTTCTCTTTCTCTCCTCTCAAGATGTCTTCTTGATTGTACCTCGACCGACACTAACTTCTTTCCTTGATCATCTCGGGTGGATTTTCCCTTACTTTTCATTTCCTCTGATGCATATCTACTTCTTCTATCATCTTGCCGGGATTTCTCTTTCTCCTTTCCTCTCAATATTCGGGCAAGAGAACCTTGTTCCCTTAATGCTTCTGGATGCTCATTAGGAGATGGTATCAATACAGGCGGTGCTGGAGTCAGTACTTCGGCCAATGCGGCTTTCACCATTGCCATAATTTCATTCTTCATATTGTCTAGAATCGAAGCAGTCGTCGTTGTCGCTCCAGTTGCACCTACTTTAGTGCCCGGTACCTCCACACCTTGAAGTCCTTGATTTTCCCTTCTTGCTGGTGTTGGCACCCCAACGGGTACAACGGATGGTCCCACCTTGTCCGAAATTGTCTGATCAAGAGTTATTCGTCCAATCTCTTCATTGGTTCCCTCTATAGCTCTACTGCGAGATCTGGTAATTCTGGATGCCATACTTAATAAAATAATAAAACTTAGTGTTCCCACAGATGGCGCCAATATTTTGGTCTTATTTCGTCACCGTAATAGAACACAATAAAATAATACAAAATGAGATACAAATAACGAAAATAATGCTATCCAACTTTATTAACGGACTAGCTTGGTCCATAACACTTATTACAAGCTTATTAAGTAGAAAATGATAATTACAAGATTGATTTAGCGTATCGAATTCTCCGTGTTCGATGCTGACATGTCGAATGCCTCTGTTCGATGCGAAATATATAATACTGATTCGATGTTGTACTAGAGGGTATCGAATTCGATGCGTTCTTTATCGTATCGAATGAAGCCAATACTGTTTATTCACGTGTCGAATGGGAACTGTTCGATCCGATGCGTCTCGAATAGATAGTGATTCGATGTTGATTGTGCTGAAGTGATTGTTCTCCCAAAACGCGTACGAATTACAAGGGGACGGGCTATTTATAGCAGCCGTCCCGTGGGTCCCACAGACCGATACGGAAAGGCGCATCGAATCTTGTCGATTCGATGCGCTTGTCGGCCGGACCAGTAACGAAGTATTGGACTGTTGATTCGATGCGCTTATGGGCCGGCCCAATAATAATGTATTGGACCAATCTTAAATCACACCCATCAACGACTCACGACTCACGACTACAATATATTATTACATTATTGCTAAGTGAAGCCCGCGAATTTAATTCGGCTTTTTTATTAATGGAAAATTTTCCACGCTAAGGCATTGACTGCTTGATAATAATGAAGCCTAATAACGATTTATTTTAAGAACGCGTGTATTTGCCATAATGTATACTAAAACCACACGCCAACCATGCTGTTTAATATACATCCAACTAGCATCAATAAACAATACCGCATGGCTACAGCGCATAAAATAAAAAAATTAAGAGCCTACTTTATAACCCCAACAAACTTATGATTTGTTCACAACTTTTATTTAACAAGAAGATGCAATGTTCCTATTTTTCATCGTTATTTCCTTTGAGGTTTTATGGGTTTTTTGTAGTAGTACTTTTTGCTTTGTGCAGTTCTTGTGAGGGGGTTATAAAATTGCCAGCAAATATGACAATTCCTGCAGTTTTCTTTTATGGAGACTCCAACTTCGATCAGGGCAATAACAATGTTAGAGTTACAATTACTCAGAGCAATCATCCACCCTATGGAAGGGATTTCGAGGGTGGATTGGCAACTGGGAGATTCAGTAATGCCAAGACAACTCCAGATCTCATTGGTATGTAGATTTAGATTACCTATGTATACAATTTCCAAGTACATCAAAATAAATATGCCTGGTATATGGCACATACCTACGTGTACATGAATGTTGCTTGAATACTTCCAAAAATTCACTCGTTATTGTATCTGGTACTTCGTTTACTTTGCCCACTCCAATACTTCAATACTCGTATACATTTATGTATTTGCATAATTGATTTTTGGCATGTCATTGTCTCAAAATAAGAAAAACAAGCACAATCGAAAAGATTGGACCTGTCAAATCGATCCAACTTACTTATTATTTGTTATTCTTATTTCACACTCTAACCTAAATCTTAATAGGTTGTACAAAAAAAATGCTTATGAGAAGGACTCAAACTTTTAGCCTGACAGAAACTAATTTTAAGTATTTGCGTCATAGATTTTTGCTTGTAAATTGTCTTAAGAAGAGAAAAAAAGAGGCACAAGCTAGAGCAACTGTGTATGTTGTCTTTTTAAAACTACTTTCGTAAATATGAAATACTTATTAAGAGCTAGAAAAATCTAATTAAAGTTTTAAGTAGTGTTTTAAAACATTTGCAAACACTATGAGCATAAAGATTTTGAAAGGAAGTAGTAATTAAAATAGAGTTGCTTTTTATCCATAAGTCAAAACAAACACGAGTAATTAGACTTTAATCATTAATGGGATAACTATCATTCTTAAATGAGAGTAAACTATTTTATTTGATTTGTTGTATAATTCTAGTAATTAATTTAATAACAGGAAATTTCGATCTAGATTATGTTTGGTCATAAGACTCACAACTTTAGTGATATATGTTGCCTTCACGAAATTATATTTTTTTTGTTAATTACAAGTGAAGAACTGGGCATCACAAACCTTATACCGGCTTATGTAGATCCGAATCTAAAAACTGAGGATCTTTTAGCAGGGGTCAGCTTTGGTTCTGGGGGAACTGGTTTTGACTCGTTTACACCTACATTAGTGGTACATGCTATTCAAATAACAAGTACCTAATAATCAAAATGAAGGGCTTTTTCTTTTTTTGTCGTTTATTACGTTATTTTTTTAATTTCTACTTGTAACAAAATTCAATTTAATTATTTTTATTTATTGAATTTTCTCTACAAATTTCCAAAAAATATCACCAGAACGCCATATCAATGTCGGGTCAATTGGACTATTTTTAAGAATACCAAGGGAAGTTAAATGATGCAGCTGGAGAGGAACTGGCATACTTCACATTGAGCAATAGTTTACATTTCGTGCTGGCAGGCCATAACGATCTAGCCGCTTTTTACCTCACTGGGATAAGACGGTTCCAGTACTTTACTGTTTCTTCCTACAATGATTTCGTCGTTGCATCTGTCTCAAGTTTTGTGAAGGTATATATATATATATATGTATATATATTTATTTATTTACGACCTATCATATTTTGAAAATTATCTTGAGGAATAAAAGATAGAGAAAACACATCGTTGCATAAATATATTTCTACAATACATGTATATGAAGTTGATATGTAACATATGATTCCAAATTAAATCATAGCATCCAAATCCCTTAATTACTATAATTATATTGGTCTATGTAAACAGAAATTATACAATTATGGAGGGAGAAGAATTGCTGTTCTTGGCTTACCACCAATCGGATGCTATCCATATCATAGAACCCTTTTTGGAGGGCCAACGAGAGTGTGCGTGGAGAGCTTTAACCAGGCAGCAAGATTGTATAACGTCAAACTCTCATCTGCACTTGACTCCCTTTCCCAAAGGTTGCCTCAATCAAGAATTGTCTATTCTGATATTTATACTCCTCTTTATGATCTTTTTCAACACCCTCAAAATTATGGGAATCATTCTCCTTTCTATCACAATTATTTTAATTCAATTTATTGGTATTGTATTTTTAACATAAAGATTTACAATCACTTCAGGCTTTGATATTAGCGACAGATCTTGTTGTGGCACAGGACTTACAGAAGTGGCATATACATGTAACAACCTTGTAGAATCATGTTCGAATGACGATAAGTACGTATTTTGGGATAGTTTTCATCTCACTGAGAAAGCTTACCAGTTTCTTGTGGATCGAACTGTTCCAAACTATATCAATCATTTCAAGTGATTATTTATTTGATTTGGTAAGCTACTCGGTATATGATTTCCTCGAATAAGTGCTTCATTGTGAAACTATACAATTTCATTGAATAAATGTTTCATTGTGAAACCAGTAATACAATCTATTGCATTAATCATGATGCAAACTATTAAATTCCCATTTCATAAGTATGGGTGATGAAGTTTATGTGATTAAAAATATTTCTTTTTTTTTTTTGATTATATATATTTTGTTTAAATATTCAAAATATAGCGCTACATGGCAAAAGGCATAATAGGTTTGAATTATTCATCACAATTTTTTTTTTCTGGGTGTTGATACATCCAAATCCCAAAGCAATTCCCATAACCACATAGCAAAATTTAGTAAAATGTTATATTTTTTCCCTCTCAAAAAATAAAAGATTATTCATTCATGCACATATCAACATCCTTAAATCAAGGTGTCATTGACTTTATTATAAGAAAGTGAATTTACATTATAAAACAGTTTCACGTAGCCAAACTGAATCTTACTTTTAATGGAATTTTTGATTTTTTAGTCCTCTATAGTAACCATCTTTCAAAATTAGTCCTCTATAGTACCTCGGGCCTTTTTTGGTCCTCTAAAGTAACCAGAGATCCAATTTTGATTTTCCGGGCAAAAAATCTTGATTAATTTGAATGGACTTAGGTCAAATTTGGGAATTTTCCAATTTTCCCTCCAAATATTTTTATGTAATTACACTTACACCCCCAAAATATTGATATAATTATATTTAAAACTTTAATAAAATTTATACATCACTTACATCAGTTTAATGAAATTTATACATCACTTACTCTTATGATTTGCATTTTTTGTCCTTGATTTTGTTGATTTTACTAATTTAAGTTGTGCTTTTATAAATTATCTTCAATATTTATTAAACTCAATTTAATTCTAAAGTTTCCTTAAACATAAAAAAAAACTCTTGAAATGATATAAACTTAACATACTAAGTATTGCGTTGAAATAAAAAAAAAACAATTTATACAATATATTTCTTGAACTCTAAAGTATTTTATTTTATACAATATACTCATGAAATGTTCTAGTTTTTTAATTTAGAAATTGACTATTAAATACTACCTTGAAAAACTAAAATAACAATATGATAAATCTTTTCTGAATTTGAAATTATAATCAATACATATGTTATATAAAATTGTATTGCAATGATTTTTTAGAAGATTCAAGACGTCAAATACGTATTAGTGATATTGCTTAACTTAGATTAATAAATTAATTACTATTTTAATAATATTAAATTGCTAATTTATTCACTAATTTAGTAGTTTTTGGAAAACAAAAAGAGAAAAAAGAAAAAGGAAAAAGGGTTCATCTTCTTCAGCGAACCCACCCACCCCCAAAACTTCAAATAAGGCCTTCACCAACCACCAACACCATCATCAATTTTTGGCTAAAACTCACCACTGTTCGACTCTTCATCAAACTTAAATCGTAAATCCCTAATCCGTTAGCATCGCCGGAATCCCTATAATCCCGTACGTTCCACGCATCTTGCACCTTGCATTTTAAAATCGGACTCCGGCTCCGATAACGCCCAAAACTTCAAATAAGGCCTTCAAATAAGAGCAAGGTTAGAAGAAATAGAAAAATAAAGGACGACGGCGGTGGAATTTCGTGACGGTGGTGGATGATTCGTGGTGGAGGGTTTTTTTTTTGTGGGGGTGGGGGAGGGGGGTGACGCAGAGTTTTCTCTTTTTTTAAAAAAAAAAATAAAAAGTTTCTTTAATTGTTACTTATTGAAAGAGTAAGTTTAATTTAAGGGATATTATTCTAAAATGAGTTTTCATAATCATAAGTGAATATAATTGAAAATATTTTTCTTCTCTTTTTCGTATTACCTAGTAAAAAAATAGTCCTTTTTTTTGTTCAAGAATTTCTTTTAATTGGGTTTTAATGTAATTATATGAAATATTTGGAACACAATAAAAAAAAGACTCAAATTCGGAGGCAAGTATACTTATTTAAAAAGTATTGGGGTGTGAGTGTAATTATATAAAGTTTTTGGGTGAAAAATACAAAAATAAACTGAGATTTGAAGTCATGTGCCGTGCACATGCAAGTTTATGGGGGAATAATGGAATATTCCATCACCGGAGGACCAAAATTGAAACTCGGTTACTTTAGAGGACCAAAAAGGGCCCGAGGTATTATAGAGGACTAATTTTGAAAGGTGGTTACTATAAAGGACTAAAGAGTCAAAAATCCCCTACTTTAATTGTATGAATCTGCAATAAATTTGTTTGTTTCCTCATTTTATGAATATATCATTTTGGAAATTGATTTATTTGTTAAAACTAATTAAAACTTTAAAAAATTGATGAAAAAATTATTAGTTTTGTTTGGAAGTAATAAACCAAAAACTTAGAAAATGAATTGGGGTGATTCATATCAGTCCTTTGTTTCTCATAGGAAAGAAATATCATGTAAATGTAGAGGAAAAACGCAAGAAAAAAATGATAACTAATAACTATCAATTTATGCTCGCAATGGTGGACAAGTTGGTTAAAGATGTGAGACTTTCTCTTTGTTCTAAGTTTTAAGTCCAAATCCTGCAAGGAGCGACTTGATTCCATGACTTATAGGTTTATGACTGTCACACATGGTTGGTTTGCTCCGTTGCCAAGGCTATTGCCTCAACCCGATGGTTTACCTAGTATGCACCCAAAGAGTAGCGACTGCGGATTCTCATGTCATAAAAAAAACTTTCAACTTATACTTTTTGCCAATATATGTAAATAGTGTCAATGTTCCTCGCACATACTACGACATTGCTTCATATACCGATCTTTTGATCGGCTACGCTTCCACCTTTGTGCAGGTAAAATCCGGTGGGATAAACGCAAATATTTTTACCTGAGACATAGCCGTTAAATTAGACCTATACACACAGAGTACATAATGTAACAGAGCACATAATGGTAGTGACAGTAACAATATGCTCCCATCTTCGGGTGGGATAAAGGGAATTATTTTTCCCAAATTTCACCTGAAATAGACATCAAATTAAACCTGCACGCGAACATAGTATATGTTAGAGCCAATAATAATATGCTTTCGTTGTGCTATGTATAAAGGATTTATACAGATTGGGGGGTCGTAGAATCGGCATTTTCGGTTTGCCACCACTTGGATGTTTGCCATCACAGAGAACTTTGGGAAAAAATCACTTTTGGTCCTTTATTGTGGCAGAGTTACCGTTTTGGTCCCTTATTGTGGTTTTGTCCACATTTGGTCCCATATTGTGGCTTTTTGTTCCACATTTAGTCCTCCGGCAACTATTTCCGGCCAAAAAACAATTTCCGGTCAAAATTTGGGGATTTTGACCCCGCACGTGTGGTCCCACACGTGTGATGCTTTGACTTTTTTTTTTATTTTAAAATAAATCTTATATTACACTTAAAGCCAAAAAAAAAAAAAAAAATTTAAAAACTGTGTCAAAGCATTTTTTTCACAGTTTTTTTGTAAAAAAAAATCTTTTAAAAACGATTTTTTTAAAAATTCAACATTGTTTTTTTGTAAAAAAAAATCTTTTAAATTTTATTTTTTTACACAGTTTTTTTGTAAAAACAAAACTTTAAAAAACGTTTTTTTTTTAATTTCGACACTTTTGTTTGTAAAAAAAGTTATTTTAATTTTTCTTTATACACAGTTTTTTTGTAAAACAAATTATTTTAAAAACCTTTTTTTTTTTTAAATTCGATACTGTTTTTTTTGTAAAAACTAAAACTTTTAAAATTTGTTTTTTTTTTTGACACAGTTTTTTCGTAATTTTTTTTTTTAAAAAAAATTTCGACACTGTTTTTTGTAAAAAAAAAAAACTTTTTTAAAAACTGTGTAAAAAAAAATTAAAATTTTGTTTTTACAAAAAAACAGTGTCGGAATTTGTAAAAAAAAAAATTTCAAGATTTTTTTTTACAAAAAAACTGTGTCAAAAATAAAAAAAAAGTTTTTAAAAACTTTTTTTTTTACAAAAAAACAGTGTCGATTTTTTTTTTAAAAAAACTGTGTAAAAAAAAATTTATTTTTTACAAAAAAAAGTGTCGAAATAAAAAAAAAACTTTTTAAAAGTTTTTTTTTTACAAACAAACTGTGTAAAAAAATAAAATTTAAAAGTTTTTTTTTTACAAAAAAACAGTGCCGAATTTTTAAAAAAATAACGTTTTTAAAAGTTTTTTTTTTATACAAAAAACTGTGTAAAAAATGCTTTGACACAGTTTTTAATTTTTTTTTTTTGGGTTTAAGTGTAATATCAGATTTATTTTAAAATTAAAAAAAAAAAGTCAAAGCATCACACGTGTGGGACCACACGTGCAGGGTCAAAATCCCCAAATTTTGAGCTGAATTTTTTTTTTGGCCGGAAATAGTTGCCGGAGGACTAAATGTGGAACAGAAAGCCACAATATGGGACCAAATGTGGACAAAACCACAATAAGGGACCAAAACGGTAACTCTGCCACAATAAAGGACCAAAAGTGATTTTTTCCCGAGAACTTTGAAGGGAGGACCAGAAAGAAAATGTTTTGATTTATACAATCAAGTGGCAGACTTGTTCAACAAGAAGCTTATGGCTGTGTTAGATTCTATCAACAACAGATTCCCTGTCCCCTGAGGCAAAAGCGAACTCAATAGATATCTACGATCCTTTGCTTGACATCATCCACAGCCCAGAAAAATATGGTATGTCATCTTCCTTTAGACTTAAAATATAGTTTGATGTGAATTTACTTGGGACTAAGGTTAATAATGCTGTTAAAAAGATTGAAACCTTCAAAAATGATTGTACATAGAAGACAATGAGTGGGGCAAATAATGTGTCTGTCAATTTTATTTCAAAATTAGGTTCGATAAGGTAGACTTCCCATACTTGCAGCTTTTTCTACTAACTGGAGAGCAATCCTCTGGTCTGTTATGCTTCTCACCGCCGTCCCCGAGGCTAGGGCGGATTACATAGATATCTACAATCCTTTGTTTGACCTCATCCACAGCCCACAAATTATGATTTGTCATCTTTTCTTGGACTTAAGAAATAGTTAATGGATGAAATTTACCTCGGCCTAAGGATGAAATTTACCTCGGCCTAAGGTTAATAATGCTGCTAGAAAGAACATGAAACCTTCACATATAATGATGCAGAGTAGAACAATTATTTGAGGAAAATAATTCACCTGTCAATATAGATTTCCATATTTGCAGCTTATCTACAAACTAGAGATCTATGCTTTGAAAGAAACAGTAAATGTAATAGGAATTTTGAGTTGCAGTGGTGCAAGACAGAAGAATCTATCAAATATGTACCGCTGCGCCAAATTCTAAAATCCATCTACAATTTGCCATCTCACAATTGATGCTATGGAGCAGGTAAAATGAAAGCAAGACTACTTTACAAATATGCCAAATACACATGTTGGAATGCGTCCGAAAACGTGTTCCGGTACAGCTTTCATCCTACAGAGAAAACATATATAAAGGCTCCTTGAACAACAGATTTTCAAGCAACCCATCAACAACTTCATCTGAGAGGTTCATTCTGCTGATATCATTCGCATGTAAATGTGAACGAAACACTCCATTTGTTATCGATATTAGACTACAGGTGGCACGTCTCGAAAACTGATTAAGTATAATTCTGTAAGAAGTGGTTTATTTTCACTTATGAAATTGCAACTTTAAATGTAATGAATTATATCAAATAACGCATCAGAAAAGTTAAGTGTGCCTTCATATACTTATAATTGTATGTAAAGTGATCCAAGGCTGCTTTCTAAACTTATGCTACTTTTCAATATGGTGAAAGCCTTCACTTTTTGTGAGGCAATCTCTTGATCATATTATATTAGAGCCACCAATATTTTTACAGCAAAACTTAAAATTGAGAAAATACTGAGATGCAAATTTAAGTACAAGTATATTAGCGAAAAAGAGTATCTTCGTCAGAATTTAGATATGTCTACTCGGCCACCAAGACATATACCAGATTACATTAAATTAGGGCACATCAATTAAAGCTTTGATACTTCAAGAACTGAGTTGGGCAGCATAATTGAGTAATGAGAAGCTGTCGGCTAAAACAAGTCGATCAATGCCCGATTTCCAAAATCAAGGATGATCAGCAAGGACTTAATAATCTTCGGTATCTCATCCGAAGCCCAACCAGATAGGGTGTTCCATTAGTTTAGGGTTCATAACTTGGCACATGATCAGACTTGTGATAAGAGAATGGGATTATAATTCACAACCAGGACAAACAGAGTCAAGATAAGAGCTATCAGCTGAAATCCTCTAAATAGTATATAGTGCAGAAAAAATCTTGTTATGTTAATATTCTCTATTTCATCTTTGAGGTAGGTTTTAACTGTGTCTTTTTGTTGGTTTTCTTCTTAAATTTTTATTTTCATTTCTTCTTGTAAATAAAAGAAGGAAAAAAAAAAACAGCAACAAAGGCTCGTGAGACCTTTCGATGATGTTACTTCATTGTTTTAAAGGTCTTTTCTAAAGTTCACACTGAAGTTCAAGCACATCTTTAAATCTTCCCAAGGACGTTAGGCAGCCTACTAAATACTACACCTCCTTTACTGTTCTAGGTAATGGCAGTTCCATCACCGCCTTGATCTTATCGTGTCGGCCTCTATGCCCCTCTCGTTTGCCTCGTAACCGAGGAACTTTCCCGCCGTGACTTCGAACGTGCACTTCTTCGGGTTCAGCTTCATCTCGTAAGTCCTGATAATAGCAAATGCCTCGTCCAAATGCTGGACATGCTCTTCCGCCTTCAGACTTTTGACTAGCATGTCATCTATGTAGACTTCCATGGAGTTGCCAATCTGGTGGTAGAACATCTTTGCTACCAATCTTTGGAAAGTTGCCCCTGCATTCTGGAGACCGAAAGGCATCACTCTATAACAGTAAACTACGGTATCTGTTACAAATGTTGTCTTGGTCTGGTCGCCTACGACCATGAAGATTTGGTGAAATTTGCTTTTGGCATCCACAATGATTAGAAAAGCGCACCCCGCCGTAGAGTCCACCAACAAGTTTATCATCGGCAAGGGAAAAGGATCCCGGGGATAGTGCTTGTTAAGGTCCGTCTAGTCCACATACATTATCCACGTTTCTTTCTTCTTGAGTACCAATACCACATTGCTCAACAATTCCGAAAATCTTATTACATAGATATATGACGTGCCTCTAACAAGTCCTAAACCTCCTTCTCTGTCGCTTCGCTGAACGATCAGGTTTTGCATCGGCATTCACGTTCAATCAGTGCACTATTATCCTGGGTCTATCCTATGCAAGTTTGAGTTTGTCCAAGTGAATATATCTGCATTCCGCCTGAGACAATCTACCAGCGCGGTCTATTTCCGAATTCATCGCTGCTCCGATATTAATAGTTCTGTCATCGTCTTACCTGAATAGTTGTATCGTTTTGAATTCCCTGAGTGGCTCCATTTTGCACTCCTCCCATTGCTTCATAATTTGAAGCTCGTCTTTATCTCGGCCTTGCTCCTGATGTTCAGGTTTCCCCTCCCTCTCAGCCCTGCTAGGACTGATCTTCTTTCCATCTTGCATCTTCTCGCCCGATGGGCCATTTCCTCTCTTTGCCATCTATGCTACTAGATTATTTTGCGCAAACAAAAAGGTATTTCCACAGACGGCGCCAGTATTTTGGTCTTATTTTGTCTGGTTTACAATACTTCAAGAGAATAGTTCAATTGACCCTAACTCAACCAAAATATGCTAGCCTATTACAATGACGAACTAGCTTAGTCCAAAACACCCATTACGCGTCACAAAAATGTAAATAAACCTAAGTAGCCGAATTGAGGAAATGGTCGAACGACAAGTATTTGATAATTCTCTAATCCACATACGATCGAATGATGATGGTTCGATACTCTCGAATACGTTGAATCTGCTTAACTTTCGAATGTGCGTGGTTCGATACTAAAAACTCTCGAACCTGAGCGGTCAAATTCTCTAGAGCCTCGAATCTGGAAAAGTGTCGAACGACCTAGGTTTGATTCTATTAACCCACGAACGAGAGGAATTCGATAATAACTATCGAATCGAGGAATAATTGATCTGTAGTAACAGTCGAACCGGCGAAGTCGATTGTTATAGGTTGGCCCCGAGTAATCAATGCACACGTTACTATCGGGGGACGAGTATTTATAGACCCCGTCTCATGGGACCCACATGAGTGCAGAGCGTAACAGTTAAACGTGGCTCGGTTCGATTGTCTCACTAACAGTCTAATGGGCCGAGTTCGATTGTTTTATTAATGGGTCTTTCTTCGACAAGTTGGCCCAATAATTTTTTGGGCCACCTAAAATATCCCTATTACCGAGCCTGCTTATCAATTTAAGCACTTTTTCTTTTTTAGGCAAACTTATTCTCAAAAGAACAAGCGGTTGCTTGATCATGAACCAATACTACAAAAGTACAACAATATTTCCCTTAAAAATAGTTGTTTAGAGTGTAAAACCAATCAAGTAAAAGAACAAGCATCACAAGCAATCATCGACTTAAGCCACACCCATATTCTTAACTAAATTAAATCTACCACTTTGTGGTTGGTACACTTCTCGTTCTCTGATAAAATTTTATTTAAATCCATACTTCCACTTAAGTACATTTACCAAGAATCAAACAAAAATATTTTAAACGTAATGTAATTGTAACTTCTAAGGTGTGTTTGTATTTGAGTCCTATAGTCCTATATTGGTAAATCCTTAATGAAAAAATCAGGGATAAATATTTTTGCTGCTTAAATAGTTAAAAGAGGAAAGAAAAAAGGGGGCCGCACGCACAACCTCAAAGACTGGGACCCCTTTTTGAAAAAGATAAATATTATAATGTTGTCTTGGAATGTGGCTGGCCGTTTAAAAATAAATTGTTATAAGGCCTATTTGAAAAAATTGAATCAACCCAGCCTGTTCATGATTGACCTGACCCAAATGCATGGGAATTTGCCACTATGTATATTAAAATCACACCTAACTTAACCCTCTGCTTACTCAACAGCTAGCCACAATACACAACACGTACACATATAAAACAAAGTACTAAATTCATGCAGCTAGCGTTACATATATACTAGTGTATATATTTATATAACCCCCAACTCCAAATAATAAAATTTCCACTACTCCAAGAAATTAATATGCACTTTTCTCATCATTACTTCTCATTTCCTTTAAGGTTGTTTGCTTGTTTAATTTTATTTTGCAATCCTTATGAGGGGGCCGTACAGTTGCCACAAAATGTTACGGTTCCTGCGGTTTTCGCTTTTGGAGATTCAATTGTCGATCAGGACAATAACAATGTACTTAAGACGATGATTAAGTGTAATCATCCGCCTTACGGTAGGGATTTTGAAGGCGGAATTCCGATGGGGAGGTTCAACAACGGAAGGACGCCACCAGATCTCATTGGTATGTCATCGTGTTATGTTATGTTATGTTAAACACGCACACACTATTCTATGTTAAAGTAGTATAATAAAGTTACCACTTCAATTTTTTTGTTATGCTAAATTAAATATATATATAGTTGCGTTCTCATTAAAAAGTAAAAAGACAAATGGCGGGGCGAGGAGGCAATTTTACATATTGTTTTCCTCCATTGCATGGGTCAGTTTCAAAATCTGTCTTTGAAAACGAATCATACTACTTCAATTTTTTTTTATGCTAAATTAAATATATATATAGCTGCCTTCTCATTAAAAAGTAAAAAGACAAATGGTGGGGTGAGGAGGCAATTTTACATATTGTTTTCCTCCATTGCATGGGTCAGTTTCAAAATCTTTCTTTGAAAACGAATCATATTTAAATCATTAATTTCTATTTTTAGCTCTATCGTGCAAAATATGCAAGTATTCGCATTATATTCATTGCTACTATAATTCTTACAAAATCCCAAAATGCATTGAGAAAACCTTTAGCCCTTTCAAAAGACTTATAACACTCATTAGCCGATTTAGACATAGTTTAAAATTAAAGATCGAAACTTTAATCCACTCATTATTGAGATATATCATATAGACATAGTTTAAAATTAAAGATCGAAACTTTAATCCATTCATTATTGAGATATATCATAAATGCTTGTGTATATATAAATCCAAGGGGCAGAAAAATGTACCACACACGAATTTAAATGTGAAATATTTTCACACACATATATTACATGTGTCAAAGGGCATGTGCATGCATATTAATTTTATGGTTTGCATGTCATTGACCACTGATGAATTTTATGCGGATGGTGGGCCATTAATTTCATACTATAAACTTTATCACCAATTTAATAATAGTTTGTCACACTTTGTCGTATACTTTCCTGTGTGGTAATAAAGTAGATTCTTCTGCATGAATGCGAGTTATTAGCTGAATAATAAATTCACGTTATTGATGCGTTGAAATTGGTTGTTCTCTACCAAGAGATGTGATCGAATGATGTATTGCTTTACTATTCTTTTTTGGATTGTTAAACAGGTACTTTTGAGTTGTACAACATTAATTTTTTACTTTTATACGTCACTCAAAATCTCATTCTTGATTGCCGCTTAAGAGCAAATTATTAAAAGAGTGCGAGATCCTTCACTAAAGTTACTAGAGGAATTTGGCTGATTGATAGTTATTAATGAAAATTAAAGATAGTTCAGTGGTTGTACGTAAACAGGGGAAAGCTGCCTCACCAAATTAATCGTTATTTGGCTGGTAAATGTACAAATTATAATTATAATTGCGTAACATCATGTAATTTGTGTTATATTTACTAGTTTGTAAGATAGATTTTCAATCAGAAGATGTAAAAAAAATAAACATACAATCTTGAATTACTTGGTTGTTGGTGCGTGCCATAGCTGATGAATCATTTTCAGTCTACTATGTATCAATTTTCCAGTTTGTTTTTTTACTATAGGTTGTTGTCCTCATATCTTAGTACATGAATAGTGGATGTTTAGTCATATGGGTGAATTTCAATTAGGTCTTTAGATTCATTAGGAATCATAGTCCGATATAGAAAAAGCATATTTACTTGAAACCGATTGAAATTGAATGAAATAATTTGTTTTAATTGATCCAGCCGAAGAATTAGGCATTAAAAATCTGGTTCCGGCTTATTTGGATTCAAACGTGAAAGATGAAGATCTACCAACAGGAGTCAGCTTTGCTTCTGGTGCTAGTGGCTACGATCCTCAAACATCTATAATCGTGGTACGTACGTACAAAATCTAAAGTGTAGTAGAATAATAATTCAAGCAAAAACCATCAAACTAATATGGTATAAGTCATGCTGCAAATTGGCCCCAAACCATTAGAAAAGAGAAACATTATGTCCAACGAACTTATTGAAAAAAGTGCAATTTGTCAACTTTCCGTTAACTTTTGACTTTTAACATACTAAATTGGAAAAGTCGTCCAATTTAGTATGTTATGTCTATTTCGAACTGAATATTCTCGGATATTCCGTCAAATGTTGAACACGAATATCAGAAGTTAGCAATAGGGGGGGGGGGGGGTTGATTTATTTTGGCTTTTATCATTTAGTGGTTTGAGCCCAATTTGTGAAATATGCTAGAACACGGAGATCAGTTCATTTGATCGAGTTATATGGAATAATGAAAGAGTTTCTTGCATATATGTTCTTTCTTATTATACATATCCTATTTTTGAAGTATAACTTATTCTTCTCTTTTTCCCCATTATTATTATTATGTCATAACAAAATAATTATATTTTTCAGTCCGCAATACCCTTGACGGGTCCGTTGGAGCTTTTCAAAAAGTTTATTGGGAAGTTGAAAATACAAGTTGGGAAAGAACGAACATAATTTATATTGCAGAATAGTTTGTATTTGGTGGTAACAGGCACTGATGATCTTGCGAATACTTACTTCACCGTTGGAATTCGACGATTGCAGTACGATATTAATTCCTACACTGATTTTATTGTTACCTCTGCATCAAATTTTATACAGGTACGTACGTTGTACAATAATAATTTAGCCTCTTTGTAGGAAATTATAATAGTGATTATATTCTACAATTCTTATAAGAAATTAATGAAGAACGGCCTATTTTGCTTTCTTTTCCTTTTTTGCCTAGATGATTGTATGATAATTAATTGGAATGTAAAATATTATTGAATATCAGAATGGAAGTTTAGAATAAATCGTACCTTTTTATATGATAAATAATTAGTAACCAAATTATTGAATGTCACAATAACTTTAAAATTGATTTCAAGCTTCTAATTTTTGTATTGAATTTACATGAGCTATTAGTAAGAACTGTTATCCTTAATTATCAAAAGAAATCTTACATATTTTAGTTTGCTAAACCCACACCAATTATCTTTAATTGTCCGTGGACATTAAATTTGTTGTAATCTTTTATCTTTCCCCATTGGAAATAAATTGAACTGGTGAACTTAATGTATGGTTAATTATGGAATTGTACAAGCTTGGGACACGAAGAATTGGTGTTTTTAACATCCCACCAATGGGATGCTTGCCATCTCACAGAACTATTGCAGGGGGACCAATGAGAAAGTGTCAAGAAAAGTACAACGAGGCAGCGCAATTGCTCAATGAGAAGTTCTCACGCGAATTTGATTCACTCAACCAAAAATTGCCTCGGTCAAGAGTTGTCAATGTTGATATCTATAATCCTCTTCTTGATCTTATTCAAAGGCCTCAAACTTATGGTAACAAATCTCAATTTTACTTTTTTCTTTATATTGAATTTTGATCGTATTGTCACATACTTTATTTGATTTAACTGATTTAAGGTTTTAATGTTAATAATAGAGGTTGTTGTGGTACCAGAACTGTAGAAGTGACCATTTTATGTAACAACCATGGCGGTGCATGTTCTAATGTTTCTGAATATATCTTTTGGGATAGTTATCATCCTACAGAAAAAGCGTACAAGATACTGGTAGCTTTCCTCAATCAAAGATATATTAATCAGTTTATATAATGACTGATGTGATAATGAACTAATCATTACTAATTCGTGGAACATTATAGTCACTACAAGATAAAGGGTCAATAGGGTCCAAAATTAGGTTTTTGACCCCTGCAACGGTCCCTGAAGGCCAATAGCGACCGCACGTAGGTCACTATTGTGCGGTCCCTATTGCCCTCGGTCGATTGCCATCAGGGACCGCAATTAGGTCCCTGATGAGGGCAATAGCGACCGGAGTATCAGGGACCGCCTTGCTGTCCTTGATACTTTAAAATCAATAGCGACCTAACGACGGTCCCTATTGTTTACAAAATAATAGGGACCACAGTTGGCTCACTATTGTTTTTCATACAATAGGGACCGCAATTAGGTCCCTATTGACTCAAAAATAATATGGACCTAACTCCAGTCCCTATTGCTTTTTCGTCTATAGGGACCTAACTGCGGTCTCTAATACCATTATTAGGGACCGCAAATAGGTCCCTACTAGTATTCATAGAGTATCTATGAATACTGGTAGGGACCTATTTGCGGTCCCTAATAATAGTAATAGGGACCGCAGTTAGATCCCTAATAACAGTCATACAGTACTTTATGAATATTTGTAAGGACCTAGCTGCGGTCCATATTACCATTATTAGGGACCGCGATTAGGTATCAATATTAGTAGGAACCTAATTGTGGTCCCTAATAATAGTAATAGGGACCGCAGCTAGGTCCCTACTAATATTCATAGGGTACTCTATGAATGTTAGTAGAGACCTAATTGCCGTCCTTATTACTATTATTAGGGGCCGCAAATAGGCCCCTTATAATATTCATAGAACTATATGAATAGCATTAGGAACCTAACTGCGGTCTCTAATATCTGCTAGAAAAAAAAACAATAATATTTCAAAAATATTCCTGAATATTTTTTTTTTTTTGTAGAAATATGATTATAACAAGATCAAAACAATAAAATAATGAAGAAAAAGTTAATATAATGACATAAAAGTATTAAAGAATGTAAAAAAATGAATGAAAGATGACTAATAATAGAAAATAAAATATGAATGAAAACAAAAAGATGAATGAATCTTGCTCCTGAGGTTCGTGTTTCCCCTCCCTCTCAGCCCTGCTAGGCCTGATTTTCTTTCCATCTTGCGTCTTCTCACCCGATGGGCCATTTCCTCTATTTGCCATCTGTGCTACTAGATTGTTTTGCGTAAACAAAATGGTGTTCCCACATACGGTGTCAATATTTTGGTCTTATTTCGTCTGTGTTACAATACACCAAGAGAACAGTACAATTGAGTCCAACTCAACCAAAATATTCTAGCCTATTACAATGACGAATTAGCTTAATCCGGAACACATAAATGTAAATAAACCTAAGTGACCGAATTGAGGAAACGGTCGAATGGCAAGTGTTCGATAGATAATTCTCTAATCCACAGAAGATCGAATGATGATGGATCGATAATCCCGAATACGCTGAATCTGCTTAACTTTCGAACCTTCGTGGTTCGACACTAAAAACTCTTGACCCTAAGCGATCCGATTCTCTCAAGCCTCAAATCTGGAAAACTGTCGAACGGCCTATGTTTGATTATGTTAACCCACGAACGAGGGGAATTCGATAATAACTATCGAATCAAGGAATAATCGATCTGTAGTAACAGTCGAACATGCGAGTTTGATTGTTATAGTTTGGCCCCAAGTAATCAATGCGTACATTACTATCGGGGGACAGGTATTTATAGACCCCCTCCCATGGGTCCCACATCAGTGCGGAGCGTTATACGGTCAAACGGGGCTCAGTTCGACAGCCTCAATAACAGTCTAACGGGCCTAGTTGATAGTTTTATGTTTGGGTATTTCTTCGGCAGGTTGGCCCAATAATCTTTTGGGCCACCTAAAATATCCCCATCACCGAGCTTGCTTTTCAATTTAAGCACATTTCTTTTTAAGGCAAACTTATTCTCAAAAGAACAAGTGGTGGCTTGTTCATGAACCGATACTACAAAAAGTACAACAATATTACCCTTACAAAATAGTTGTTAGATTGTAAAACCAATCAAGTAAAAGAACAAGCATCACAAGCAATCATAGACTTAAGCCACACCCATATTCATAACTAAATTAAATCTACCACTTTATGGTCGGTACACTTATTGTTCTGTGACAAAATGTTGTTTAAATCCATACTTCCACTTAAGTACATTTACCAAGAATCAACCAAAAATATTTTTGTAACTTTTAAGGTGTGTTTGTATTTGAGTCGTATAGTCTTATATTGGTAAATCCTTAATAAAAAAAAACAAGGATAAATATTTCTGCTGCTTAAATAATTAAAAGAAGAAAGAAAAAAAGAGGATAAATCCTGCCATTGCAAAATAATTGTGTTAAATTGGCATGCAACAATTAAACGGGGGACGCAAGACACGCACAACCAGGCATGGAAATGGGCAGGGTTTTACCCTACCCGTACCCTGAAAATAAGCTTAGGGTCTAGACCCTTACCCTGAAATCAGGGTAAGGGTCTAGACCTAGACCCTACCCTGTAACTTTTGAAACTCGCCTCAGGGTAAGGGTAGGGTCTGGGTCTTGATCCTTACTCTAGAAAGTTTACTTAAAATCACCATAAACGATGTATTATTTCCTGAAAAATATTTTTTTTGTGAATGTTACGCGATTTGCTATCGACGAAAAAAACATTTTTTGACGCGGGCGAAATTTATTAACGGGTCTAGTAAGGTCACTACCCATTTAACAGGGTAGAGTAGGGTCTCTGAAAACAGGATCTTCAATGGGTCTTGGTCAGGGCATGGTAAGAACCCTACCCCAAGATTAAACACAGGGTCTTGGCACGGTTTGGGTAGGATAGGGTAAAACCCTACCCATTGCCATGCCTAGGCACAACCTCAAAGACTGGGACCCTTTTTGGAAAAAGATAAATATTATAATGTAGTGTGGGAACGTGGCTGGACCTTTAATAATAAAGTGTTACAAGGCCTATTTGAAAAAGTTGAATCAACCCAGCTTGTTCATGAGTAACCTGACCCAAATGCATGGGAATTGGTCACTACGTATATTAAAATCACACCTAACTTAACCCTCTACTTAATCCACAACTAACCACAATACACAACACGTACACATATAAAACAAAGTACTAAATTCATGCAGCTAGCGTTACATATATACTAGTGTATATATTTGTATAACCTCAAACTCCAAATAATGAAATTCCAGTACTCCAACAAATTAATATGCAGTTTTCTCATCATTACTCCTCATTTCCTTTGAGGATGTTTGTTTGTCTAGTTTTATTGTGCAATTCTTATGAGGGGGCCATACAGTTGCCACAAAATGTTACGGTTCATGTGATTTTTGCTTTTGGAGATTCGATTGTCGACCAGGGCAATAACAATGTACTTAAGACGATGATTAGGTGTAATCATCCGCCGTACGGTAGGGACTTTGAAGGCGGAATTCCGACGGGGAGGTTCAGCAACGGAAGGACGGTCGGATCTTATTGGTATGTCATCGTGTTATGTTATGTTAAACACGTACACACTATGCTATGTGAAAGTAGTATAATAAAGTTAGCACTTAAATTAAATATATATAGATGCGTTCTCAATAAAAAGTAAAAAGACAAATGGTGGAGTGAGGAGGCAATTTTACATATTGTTTTCCTCCATTGCATGGGTCACTTTCAAAATATTTATTTGAAAATGAATCATATTTAAATCACTAATTTCTATTTTTAGCTCTATCGTGCAAAATATGCAAGTATTCGCATTATATTCATTTCTACTATAATTCTTACAAAATTCCAAAATGCATTGAGAAAACCATTAGCCCTTCCAAAAAATTTATAACACTCATTAACCAATTTAGACGTAGTTTTAAATTAAAGATCGAAACTTTAATCCATTCATTATTGAAATATATCACAAATGCTTGTGTACACACACACACACATATATATATATATATATATATATATATATATATATATATATATATATATCCAAGGGGTGGAAAAAAGTATCACACACATGAATTTTAAATGTGAAATATTTTGATACACACATATATTACATGTGTGAAAGGGCATGTGCATGCATATTAATTTTATGGTTTGCATGTCATTGACCACAAATGAATTTTATGCGGATGATGGGGGTCCATTAATTTCATACTGTAAACTTTATCATCAATTTAATAATAGTTCGTCACACTTTGTCCTATACTTTCCTCTGTGGTAATTAGGTAGATTCTTCTGCATGAATGCGAGTTATTAGCTGAATAGTAAATTCACATTATTGATGCGTTGAAATTGGTTGTTCTCTACCAAGAGATGTGATCGGATGATGTATTGCTTTACTATTCTTTTTTGGATTGTTAAACAGGTACTTTTGAGTTGTACAACATTAAATTTTTACTTTTATACGTCGGTCAAAATCTCATTCTTGATTGCCGTTTAAGAGCAAATTATTAAAAGAGTGTCAGATCCTTCACTTAAGTTACTAGAGGAATTTGACTAATTGATAGTTATTAATGAAAATTAAAGATGGTTCAGTGGTTGTACGCAAACAGGGGAAAGCTGCCTCACCAAATTAATCGTTATTTGGCTGGTAAATGTACAAATTATAATTATATGATTGCTTAGTGTTGATGTTAGAGTCAGGAGAATCCAATGATAAATTGCGTAATGTCATGTAATTTGTGTTATATTTACTGGTTTGTAAGATAGATTTTCAATGAGAAGATGTAAAAAAAACAAAAACATACAATCTTGAATTACTTGGTTGTTGGTGCATGCCATAACCGTGGAATCATTTTTTGTCTTACTTCTGGTGTCTATTCCACTATATATCAATTTTTCAGTTTGTTTTTTTACTATAGGTTGTTGTCCTCATATCTTAGTACATGAATAGTGGATGTTTAGTGAGACACATAGTGTGACAAATGACCATCTCATGTGATAATTACATACGGGTGAATTACAATTAGGTCTTTCACTACAAGACTGGGCGGTCAATAGGGACCGCCAAGTAGGGGTTGCATTGCGGTCACTAGCCTTCATCGACTGCATTTGTCAGTAGCGACCGCAATGCAGTTCCTATTGACCCGTTGCCCATAGGGACCGCAATGCAGTCCCAATCGACCCGTTGCCAATAGGGACCGCAATGCAGTCCCTATTGACATTAGTGTTGTTAAAAGGAATCGCAATGCGGTCCCTATTGACAATAGCGTTGTCAATAGGGGCCGCAATGCAGTCCCGATTGACCCGTCGCCAATAGGGACCGCAATACGGTCCCTATTGACATTAGCGTTGTCAATATAGACCGCAATGCGGTCCCTATTTTCCATATTTGTGACCTAATTGCGATTCCTACTAATATTCATACTTTAAAATTAATATTTTATGATGGTTCGATGTGCCGCGTTGTTTGTTTAGTTCATAATAACCGTTGTAGTAGTTAAAATAACAATAATTACAACGACACATTGTAAATCCAAACATTATATAAGGAGAACGGAGCGCTTTGAAGATTCTCTTACTTTTTTGTACGGGTAATGTCATAATGACAAACTAATTCGATATACATAGTATAATGATTACTTGATCTAATGATTATACCTCATAACCATATCTATGCTAACATTAGTGAAATAAATCATAAAAACGAATAACAACTACAACTAACTAGTGATGATTAGTTGTAGAACATGAAATATATCTTGAACGTTAATAACTCGCTCAATCTCAATCAATCTATTAATTCACAACTAATCTACAATAAAGTTGGTTTTGCAATCATTTATTACTTTAATTCACATGTTACAATGAGCTTGGTTGCTAAGAATCACAAACACACCAACATCAATAAAAAAAATCGATTTTAAAGTATGAGAATTAGTAGGGACCGCAATTCGGTCCCTGTTGAGTCAATAGTGACCGCTCCCTATTGACTCAACAGGGACCAAATTGCGGTCCATACTAATATTCATACTTTAAAATCGATGAATATTATTAGGGACCGCACTCTGGTCCCTAATATGGCAACATGGACCGCAATGCAATCCCTATTGACATTAGCGTTGTCAATAGGGACCGAAAAACGGTCTTTATTGACTCAACATGGACCGAATTGCGGTCTCTAGCTACTAATATTCATAGTTTAAAATCGATATTTTAAGATGATTTGAGGTGCCGCGTTGTTTGTTTAGTTCATAATTACCACTGTAATAGTTAAAATAACAATAATTACAACGACGCATTGTAAATCCAAACATTATTTAAGGAGAATGGACCGCTTTGAAGATTCTCTTAATGTTTTGTACAACGAATGTCATAATGACAAACTAATTCGATATACATATATAAGTATAATGATTACTTGATCTAATGATTATACCTCATAATCATATCTATGCTAACATTAGTGAAGTAATTCATAAAAAGTAATAACAACTGCAACTAACTAGTGATGATTAGTTGTAGAGCATGAAATATATCTTGAACGTTAATAACTCGCTCAATCTCAATCAATCTATTAACTCACAACTAGTCTACTATAAGGTTGGTTTTGCAACCATTTATTACTTCAATTCACGTGTTACAATGAGTTTGGTTGCTAACAGTCAAAAACGCATCAACATCAATAAAAAAAATCGATTTTAAAGTATGAACACTAGTAGGGACCGCAATCGGTCCCTATTGAGTCAATAGGGACCGCTTAGCGGTCACTATTCACTCAATAGGGACTGCATTGCGGTCCCTATTGACTCAACAGGGACCGCAAATCGGTCCCTACTAATACTCACACTTTAAAATCGATGAATATTATTAGGGATCACACTTAGGTCCCTAAAATAGCATCAGGGATCGCACTGCAGTCACCACAAAAATTTAGTGACCGAAATTCGGTCCCTAATTTTTATTAGTGACCTAAATGCGGTCACTGATTCCAAAAATTTAAAATTTTGTCAAACATTTTAGCCGGAAAATTTGGATTTGGCAAAAATTTGAAAATTTCACCCTCCCCTCTATATATACTCACCACTCTTACACATCTCATTTCATTATCTTCAAAAAACACCCAACGCAAAAACTCTATTTTATTTTCCAACACAAACACACTATCTTCTTTTTTCCATAAATCACCCAACACAAAAAAAATTATTCTTTTTACCAACACAAATCTAAAAAAAAAATCACCAACACAATCTTTCTTTTGTTTCTTTTCTTTCACTTTCTTTATTTCGGATCTACACTTTCTTTTTTTACTTCTCTTTCACTTGTTGTTTTATTCATTTTTTTTTTCATTCATGTTTTTTTTTCCCTATTATTAGTCATTTTCTTCATTTTTTTACATTGATTAATACTTTCATGTCATTATATTAACTTTTTCTTCATTATTTTATTGTTTTGATCTTGTTAAAATCATAATTTAAAAAAAACAATAATAGGGACACTAGTAAGGGCCGCAATTTGGTCCCTACTCATAGTCATATAGTATCTATGAATATTAGTAGGGACCGAATTGCGGTCCTATTTTTTATAGGTGGTCAATAAAGACCGCAATTCGGTCCCTACTAATATTCATAGAGTATCTATGAATATTAGTAGGGACGGAATTTCGGTCCCGATTTTTGTTATTAGGCACCGCAATTCCATCCATACTAATATTCATAGAGTATCTATGAATAATAGTAGGGACCCGCGTTGCGGTCCTTGTTTTTGTTATTAGGGACCATATCGCGGTCTCTAATTTTAAGACAATAGGGACCGAAATGCGGTCCCTATTGATATTAAGTCATCAGGGACCGGAAAGCGGTCGCCGATGACCCTCATTAGGGACCCCATTGCGGTCCTTGATGACAAGCGACTATGGTCAATAGGGACCGTGCAATAGCGACCCAAAGGCAGTCCCTATTGACCATGAGAGACCGCTTGGGGGGTCAATAGGGACCGCTTTTTGGTCCCTATTGACCCCTGATTCTTCTAGTGTTTAGATTCATTAGCAATAATAGTCCGATATAGAACAAGGATATTTACCTGAAACCGATTGAAATTGAATGAAATAATTTGTTTTAATTGATTCAGCCGAGGAATTAGGCATTAAAAACTTGGTTCCAGCTTATTTGGATTCAAACGTGAAAGATGAAGATCTACCAACAGGAGTAGAGAAACTTTATGTCCAACGAACTTAATGAAAAAAGTGCAATTTGTCAAATTTGGTATTAATTCCTACACTGATCTTATTGTTACCTGTGCATCAAATTTTATACAGGTACGCACGTTGTACAGTAATTAACTTAGCCACTTTGTAGGAAATTATAATAGTGATTCTACAATTCTTATAAGAAATTAATTAAGAACGGCCTATTTTGCTTTCTTTTCCTTTTTTGCCTAGATGATTGTATGATAATTAATTGGAACGTACGTAAAATATTATTGAATATCAGAATGGAAGTTTAGAATATATCGTATCTTTTTATATGATAAATAATTAGTAACCGAATTATTGAATGTCACAATAACTTTAAAATTGATTTCAAGCTTCTAATTTTTGTATTGAATTTACAAGAGCTATTAGTAAGAACTGTTATCCTTAATTATCAAAAGAAATCTTACATATTTTAGTTGGCTAAACCCACACCTATTATCTTTAATTGTCCGTGGACATTAAATTTGTTGTAATCTTTTATCTTTCCCCATTGGAAAAAAATTGAATTGGTGAACTCAATGTATGGTTAAATAAGGAATTGTACAAGCTTGGGACACGAAGAATTGGTGTTTTTAACATCCCACCAATTGGATGCTTGCCATCTCACAGAACTATTGCAGGGGGACCAATGAGAAAGTTTCAACAAAAGTACAACGAGGCAGCACAATTGCTCAATGAAAAGTTCTCACGCGAATTTGATTCACTCAACCAAAAGTTGGGTCAGTCAAGACTTGTCAATATGGATATCCATAATTAATCCTCTTCTTGATCTTATTCAAAGGCCTCAAACTTATGGTAACAAATCTCAATTTTGCCTTTTCTTTATATTGAACTTTGATCATATTGTTACTTATACCTTATTTGATTTAACTGATTTCAGGTTTTAAAGTTAATGGTAGAGACTGTTGTGGTACCGGAACCGTAGAAGTTACCCTTTTATGTAACAATCATAGCGGTGCATGTTCTAATATTTTTGAATATATCTTTTGGGATAGTTATCATCCGAAAGCGTACAAGATATTGGTAGCTTCCCTCGTTCAAACATATATTAATCAGTTTATATAATGACTGATGTGATAATGAACTAATAATCATGACTAATTCGTGGAACATTATAGTGTTCCATGTGCAACATATATGAGTATTTGCAATAACTAGTTAACTACAGAAGCGACCACCACTTTTTTTCTTTTTCTTTTTTCTAGTATATATGAGTTTAATGATTCTATAGCAATTATCTTGAGTTATACATGTGTATATATATATATATGTGTGTATATATATTTATATATTGGTAGTTAGGTTGATAAACAAAGAAATAAAATGAAAGTCATAGTTGGCAATAATTGAAGCCAATATGTAATGGAAGCTTGATCTCGTGGAGTTCTAGTTTTAGCATTTAACAACAGTGAGTACACACCCCCATGTAATTTTCAATTCCGTGAAGAAGTGATGGAAAATTTTTAATTCAGTGAAGAAGTGATGGAATTATTAAAAAAGAACCCATACAGCGTGGAATTAATCGAGTCTAACACAAGTTTCAATTGCTCTTTTCTTTTTTCCCCCTTTTTTATTAAATTTTAATTTGGAAAAAGATTAATACTCTTAACTGGAAACGATACGGCTGATAAAAAAAAAAAAAAAAAAAACTGGAAACGATACGTACTCCTGTTTAGTTCTACTCTTAAATCTAAAATTTTAATTTGAACTTTCACTACAAGAATAGGGACCTAACTGCGGTCCCTATTACTATTATTATGGACCGCGGTTAGGTCCCTATTAATTTCATAGAGTTCTATGAATATTAGTAGGGACCTAACTTCGGTCCCTATTACTATTATTAGGGACCGCATCTAGGTCCCTACTAATATTCATAGAGTATTTATGAATATTAGTAGGGACCTAACTGCGGTCCCTAATAATATTCATAGACACTCTATTATTATTATTAGGGACCGCAATTAGGTCCCTACTAATATTCATAGAACTCTATGAATATTAGTAGGGACCTAACTGCGGTCCCTAATAGTTTGCGAGGAAAATAAAAAAAACAATAATATTTCGAAAATATTCCGAAATATTATTGTTTTTTTTTTTGTAGAAATATGATTATAACAAGATCAAAACAATAAAATAATGAAGAAAAAGTTAATATAATGACATGAAAGTGTTAATGAATGTAAAAAAATGAATGAAATATGACTAATAATAGAAAACAAAATATGAATGAAAACAAAAAGATGAATGAATAAAAAGAACAAGTGAAAAAAAGAAAGTGTAGATCCAAAATAATAGAAATGGAAGAAAAGAAAGTGTAGATCCAAAATAATAGAAGAGTAAGAAAAGAAAGTGTAGATCCAAAATAATAGAAAAGTAAGAAAAAAAATGTAGATGCAAAATAATAGAAAGGAAAGATTGTGTTGATGAATTGTTTTTTGTGTTAGGTGATTTTTGTTTTGGATTTGTGTTGGTAAAAAGAAGAAAATTTTTTGTGTTGGGTGATTTTTGGAGAAATGATAAGCGGTTTTGTGTTGAAAAAGAAGATAGTGTTTTTGTGTTGGGTATTTTTTGGAGATTAATGAAATTTGATGTGTAAGAGTGGTGGGTATATATAGAGGAGAGGGTGAAATTTTTAAATTTTCGTCAAATTCAAATTGTCCTCTCTATCCCGCCTAAAATTTTAGCCAAAATTTAAAAATTTTGGACTTTTGTGGCCTAACTGCGGTCCCTAATTACTAATAGGACCGGACTTAGGTCACTAATTTTAACTAGGGACCGTTAGGGACCTAAGTTTGATCCCTACTAATATTCATCCTTGAAATTTAATTTAATTTTATTGATGTTCGTGTGTTTGTGATTCCTAGAATGCGTCGTTGTATTTATTGTTATTTTAACTATTACAATTGTAATTGGGAACTAAACAAACAACAATGTACCTCAAATCATCATAAATTAACAATTTCAAAGTATGAATATTAGTAGGGACCTAAATTAGGTCCCTGATGAGTCAATAGGGACCTAAATTAGGTCCCTGATGAGTCAATAGGGACCTAAATTAGGTCCCTACTTATATTCATACTTTGAAATCGCAAATTTATGATTTGATCTCGCCATGTTAGTGGTTTTTCGCAACAACTTCATTACTAAATGTGAAAAGAAGTAATTAATGGTTAAGAACAAGTGATTTAGTTATTGAATGTGATGGAGTGATTAGTTATTAGATATTGAATGTGATATTTGTCATTGAATAAACTAGTAAATGAATCTTCAGAACGGACCGTTCCCTATACGTAATGTTTGGATTTACAATGCGTCGTTGCAATTATTGTTATTTTAACACCATACAATGGTAATTAGGAACTAAACAAACAACGATGCACCTCAAATCATTATAAATTAACAATTTCAATGTATGAATATTAGTAGGAGCCTAAATTAGGTCCTTGATGAGTCAATAGGGACCTAAAATAGGTCCCTGATGAGTCAATAGGGACCTAAATTAGGTCCCTACTAATATTCATACTTTGAAATTGCTAATTTATGATTTGATCTAGCTATGTTAGTGGTTTTTAGCAACAACTTCATTACTAAATGTGAAAAGAAGTAATTAATGGTTAAGAACAAGTGATTTAGTTATTGAATGTGATGGAGTGATTAGTTATTAGATATTGAATGTGATATTTGTCATTGAATAAACTAGTAAATGAATCTTCAGAACAGACCGTTCCCTATACGTAATGTTTGGATTTACAATGCGTCGTTGCAATTATTGTTATTTTAACACCATACAATGGTAATTATGAACTAAACAAACAACGATGCACCTCAAATCATTATAAATTAACAATTTCAATGTATTAATATTAGTAGGGGCCTAAATTAGGTCCTTGATGAGTAAATAGGGACCTAAAATAGGTCCCTGATGAGTCAATAGGGACCTACATTAGGTCCCTAATGAGTCAATAGGGACCTAAATTAGGTCCCTACTAATATTCATACTTTGAAATTGCTAATTTATAATTTGATCTAGCTATGTTAGTGGTTTTTAGCAACAACTTCATTACTAAATGTGAAAAAGAAGTAATTAATGGTTAAGAACAAGTGATTTAGTTATTGAATGTGATGGAGTGATTAGTTATTAGATATTGAATGTGATATTTGTCATTGAATAAACTAGTAAATGAATCTTCAAAACGGACCGTTCCCTATACGTAATGTTTGGATTTACAATGCGTCGTTGTAATTATTGTTATTTTAACACCATACAATGGTAATTATGAACTAAACAAACAACGATGCACCTCAAATCATCATAAATTAACAATTTCAAAGTATGAATATTAGTAGGGAGCTAAATTATGTCCCTGATGAGTCAATAGGGACCTAAATTAGGTCCCTGTTGAGTCAATATGGACCTAATTGAGGTCCATGTTGAGTCATTAGGGACCTAATTTCGGTTGCTGGTGAGTCAATATGGACCCCAATTAGGTCCCTATTGGCTCAACAGTGACCGAATTTATGTCCCTATTGACTCCAATTTTGTTAATAGGGACCATCCGTAAGTCCCTATTGACTCCAGATTGTGTTAATAGGGACCACCTTGGGTCTCTATTAACAATGATTAATATCAATAGGGACCTAAGTGCGGTCCCTATTGATATTTACCGTTGCCAATAGGGATCTAAATTAGGTCCCTAATGACTGTTAATACACCATACAAACCAAAAGAATTCATACAAACCTAAATAATCAATATTTCATACAAACCTCACACAATACAAACCAAAATAGTCGGAAATAGTCTAACGTAATACAAAATAAGCCTAATGTAGGCAGAAATAGTCGTAAATTCGAAATATCAAAATATCATAATCCAAAGATCACTGATCCCCCTCATCATCACTAGGCGGATACACGACTCCCTCATCACCATAACTATCCGCCAAATCATACATCTCATCCAGGGTCGCCTGTGGATCATCATCAACACCAACCCCACCCTCATCTACACCATCACCACCCTCATCAACACCATCACCCGCATTGTCCTCACCGAGGCCCTCTGCCTCAACATCCCTCATATCAAGATCATCACCACTCCCCGACTCATCATTGTCAAAATCATCGACATACTCAGGGGCAGTGGAAGTACTTGGAGTAAAAGGATCTGGTCTATGACGTATCGGCCTCGGAACCCTAAATGAGCCTCCGCTCCTAATAGCGTTCCCCATGAACAAGTTTGTCGGAAGCTCTCGCACTGGTCGGCCTGTATGCGTCTGCATGTCCTGTCTAAAATCATGGAGCCAGGACATCAGTGAGTCGACTCTCGGGTCCTGTGTCGTCCTCAACTCTCTGTTCTCCTCCTGGACCTGCTTCAGTAACTCTCGCCTATAGTCTCGCTCCCTCCCGAGCTCCATGTCGAAGTCCCGTGGATCAGCATAGCTCGGTAAACCCGGTATCTTCCCCTTCTTGATCGTCCCTATCGCCTTCTTCCATGAATCGGCGTCCCATTCAGGCAAGTCCTTATCTTCTACTGCTTCCGGATTTTTCTTTCTCAATTCCCTCTTATAAGTCTTCTGTTGAATTTTCAAAGATCATTAAAAGAAAAATTAGTTCAAAGATAATTAAAAAATTAAATTTGAATCAATAATTAGCTTATAATAACAAAGTGTAATGAATTAATAAGTGGTAAACGAGTAGAACATTTAAGACACTTACGTAAATAAGTCTGGTCGCCTGAGACTCCCACTCCCGCCTCAAGGGTACAGATGTACCTCTGCCAGTCCCCGCCACCATCCTCGTATGTCCTGCCTTATAAATCTCGTCGTGCCTGATAGGATGAGTACGGTTGGGCTGATTCCTCTCCTTCAAATTGTAAGTAATAGTTGGTTATAAACTAATCAATAAACGGGTCGAAAACGGGTGGAGAGGAAAGGGTTTGACGGATTTTGAGATTTATGATTTTTTTTATTTATTTATAGGAAGGAATCAGCGACTCACTTTGAGTCGTTGATTGCTTCCACAATAATTAGGGCGGATCAGGCCCAGATTTTGGCCCAATTTTGGGCCGAATTCTGGGCCCACGTAAAAAAAAAGGGATTCAGCGACCCAACGTGGGTCGCTGAACGTCAAGTATTTAGTTCAGCGACCCAACGTGGGTCGCTGAGGGTCACATAGTTATTTCAGCGACCCAATGTGAGTCGTTGAATGTCGTTGAGGATAACAGCGACTCACACTGAGTCGCTGTTGCTCTCGAAATATACTGTGACTCAAGGTGAGTCGTTGTTGCCTTCAGAAGTCGCTGAAGGCGGGCGACTCACCTTGAGTCGCTAACTGGGCGGTCACTATTGGCCGCCCAGTCTTGTAGTGTTTATTGTGTTGTTCATGGTCAATTTTATAAATACATATGGAAGTGATTTTTGATCCGTTGGAAATATGCTTTTTATTATATGTTGTCAGGCTTCTCTTATGTTTCTTGTTCTTAATTCTGAAACCTCAGGTTTATTAATCTTTTCAAAGTTCATAATTGCAAACACTACAAGAAAAAATGGTCATTAGGGACTGCCTGGGCGGTCCCTAATGACCCCCATGCGGTCGCTATTGAGGGGGGTAGCGACCGTTTAGCGGTCGCTATTTTGCTGTCGCTATTGACCATGGTCGTTTGCCAATAGCGACCGTTAAGCAGTCCCTATTGTGGTCATTAGGGACCGCAAAATAGCGACCGTTAAGCGGTCCCTAATGACATCAATAGGGACCGCAGTATGGCGACCGTGAAGCGGTCGCCATACTTTTTGATAATAGGAACCGTCTGGGCGGTCCGTAATGTGGAACAATAGTGACCGCCCAGACGGTCCCTAAATTTAACAATAGGGACCGTCTGGGCGGTCCCTAATGTGGAATAATAGGGACCGCCCAGACGGTCCCTAATTTTTACAATAGGGACCGTTAAACGGTCCCTGATTTTGATATTAGGGACCGTCAAACGGTCCCTACTAATATTCATCGTATGAATATTAGTAGGGACCGTTAAGCGGTCTCTAATGACCTGCAGAAAAAATAAAAAAAACTACAATTATATTTCGGATTTAATCCGGAATATAATTGTTTGTTTTTGTAAAATTGTAATTTTAACAAATTGAAAACAATAAAATATTGAATAAAAAGTTAATATAATGACAATTGATATGAAAGAATAAAAGAATGTGAAAAGATGAATAAAATGAGTAATAATATAAAATGAATGAAATCAAAAACATAAAATCAAAAGTGAAGAATAGTAAATGTAGATCCAAAATAAAGAAAGTATAAGAAAAAAAGATTGTATTGGTGAAAAAAAGAAAATGAAGATCCAAAATAAAGAAAGTGAAAGAAAAGAAAATGAAGAAAATCTTGTGTTGGTGAAAAGAAGAAAAAAATTTGTGTTGGTGAAAATAAGAAAAAAAAATTAAGTGTTTTTGTGTTGGTGAAAAGAAGAAAAGAAGATAGAGTTTTTTGGAGATAGTGAAATGGGTGTAAGAGTGGTGAGATATATATATATATATATATATATATATATATATATATATATATATATATATATATTCAATTGGTTTTTGTCCGTTGGATGATTTTAGATGATCGACGGTTTAAGATGGCGATCCGTGTTAAAGACATGATGGGTACTTATGACCGTAGATTAAGATTTCATCGACGGTTGAGATTTGATTTGGTGAAAATTCAAATTTCCCCCTCACTTCCGCCAAAAATTCAAAATTTTCGATTTTAGGGACCGTTAAGCGGTCCCTAATGTCAAATTAGGGACCGCTTAACGGTCTCTATTGTCAAATTAGGGACCGCTTAACGGTCCCTACTAATATTCTTACTTAAAAATTGATTTTTTTTATTGATGTTGTTGTGTTTGTGATTGTAAGCAACCAAACTCATTGTAATATATAAATTGAAGTAATAAATGATTGCAAAATCAAAATTTTAGTAGATTAGTTGTGAAATAATAGATTAATTGCGATTGATCGAGTTATTAACGTTCAAGATATATTTCACAAATGTACAACTAATTAATTATCATTAGTTAGTTGTAATTGTTATCCGTGTTTATGATTTACTTCATAAACGTTAGCATAGATACGATTATGAGGCATAATCATTAGATCAAGTATTCATTAATTATACGTATATATGTAGATCGAATTAATTTGTCATTATGTCATTCGTCGTACAAAATAGTAGGAGAATCATCAAAGCGGCCCGTTCTCCTTGTATAATGTTTGGATATACATTGTGTCGTTGTACTTATTGTTATTTTAACCATTCCAATGGTTATTATGAACTAAGCATACAACGCGGCACCTCGAACCATCGAAAAATTCATAATTTTGATGTATGAATATTAGTAGGGACTGCCAAACGGTCCCTAATTTTACAATAGGGACTGCCAAGCGGTCCCTAATGTCAAATTAGGGACCGCTTAACGGTCCCTATTGTCAAATTAGGGACCGCTTAACGGTCCCTACTAATATTCATACTTAAAAATCGATTTTTTTTTATTGATGTTGTTGTGTTTGTGATTGTAAGCAACCAAACTCATTGTAATATATAAATTGAAGTAATAAATGATTGCAAAATCAACCTTATAGTAGATTAGTTGTGAAATAATAGATTAATTGCGATTGATCGAGTTATTAACGTTCAAGATATATTTCACAAATATACAACTAATTAATTATCATTAGTTAGTTGTAATTGTTATCCGTGTTTATGATTTACTTCATAAACGTTAGCATAGATACGATTATGAGGCATAATCATTAGATCAAGTATTCATTAATTATACGTATATATGTAGATCGAATTAATTTGTCATTATGTCATTCGTCGTACAAAATAGTAGGAGAATCATCAAAGCGGCCCGTTCTCCTTGTATAATGTTTGGATATACATTGTGTCGTTGTACTTATTGTTATTTTAACCATTCCAATGGTTATTATGAACTAAGCATACAACGCGGCACCTCGAACCATCGAAAAATTCATAATTTTGATGTATGAATATTAGTAGGGACTGCCAAGCGGTCCCTAATTTTACAATAGGGACTGCCAAGCGGTCCCTAATGTCAAATTAGGGACCGCTTAACGGTCCCTATTGTCAAATTAGGGACCGCTTAACGGTCCCTACTAATATTCATACTTAAAAATCGATTTTTTTTTATTGATGTTGTTGTGTTTGTGATTGTAAGCAACCAAACTCATTGTAATATATAAATTGAAGTAATAAATGATTGCAAAATCAACCTTATAGTAGATTAGTTGTGAAATAATAGATTAATTGCGATTGATCGAGTTATTAACGTTCAAGATATATTTCACAAATATACAACTAATTAATTATCATTAGTTAGTTGTAATTGTTATCCGTGTTTATGATTTACTTCATAAACGTTAGCATAGATACGATTATGAGGCATAATCATTAGATCAAGTATTCATTAATTATACGTATATATGTAGATCGAATTAATTTGTCATTATGTCATTCGTCGTACAAAATAGTAGGAGAATTTTCAAAGCGGCCCGTTCTCCTTGTATAATGTTTGGATATACAATGTGTCGTTGTACTTATTGTTATTTTAACCATTCTAATGGTTATTATGAACTAAGCATACAACGCGGCACCTCGAATCATCGAAAAATTCATAATTTTGATGTATGAATATTAGTAGGGACTGCCAAGCGGTCCCTAATTTTACAATAGGGACTGCCAAGCAGTCCCTAATGTCAAATTAGGGACCGCTTAACGGTCCCTACTAATATTCATACTTAAAAATCGATTTTTTTTTATTGATGTTGTTGTGTTTGTGATTGTAAGCAACCAAACTCATTGTAATATATAAATTAAAGTAATAAATGATTGCAAAATCAACCTTATAGTAGATTAGTTGTGAAATAATAGATTAATTGCGATTGATCGAGTTATTAACGTTCAACATATATTTCACAAATGTACAACTAACTAATTATCATTAGTTAGTTGTAATTGTTATCTGTGTTTATGATTTACTTCATAATGGTTAGCATATATACGATTATGAGGCATAATCATTAGATCAAGTATTCATTAATTATACGTATATATGTAGATCGAATTAATTAGTCATTATGTCATTCGTCGTACAAAACAGTAGGTGAATCTTCAAAGCGGCCCGTTCTCCTTGTATAATGTTTAGATATACAATGTGTCGTTGTACTTATTGTTATTTTAACTATTCCAATGGTTATTATGACTTTAAAAATACAACGCGGCACCTCGTACCATCGAAAAATTCATAATTTTGTTGTATGAATATTAGTAGGGACTGCCAAGCGGTCCCTACTAATATACAATAGGGACTGCCAAGCGGTCCCTAATGTCAAATTAGGGACCGCTTAACGGTCCCTATTGTCAATTGTTTTTTGATTTCATTCATTTTATATTATTACTCATTTTATTCATCTTTTCACATTCTTTTATTTTTTCATGTCAATTGTCATTGTATTAACTTCTTATTCATCATTTTATTGTTTTGATCTTGTTAAAATTACAATTTTACATAAAAAAAACAATTATATTCCGGATTTAATCCGGAATATAAATGTATTTTTTTATTTTTTCTGGAGGTCATTAGGGACCGCTTAACGGTCCTTATTGTAGAAATTAGGGACCGTCTGGTCGGTCCCTATTGTAAAAAATTAGGGACCGTCTGGGTGGTCCCTATTATTCTACATTAGGGACCGCCCAGACAGTCCCTATTATTAAAAAGTATGGCGACCGCTTAACGGTCGCTATATTGCGGTCCCTATTGAGGTCATTAGGGACCGCTTAACAGTCGGTATTTTGCGGTCCCTAATGACCTCAATAGGGACTGCTTAACGGTCGCTGTTGTCTTCAGCGGTCACTAATTTGCGGTCCCTAATGACCCCTTTTTCTTGTAGTGAAAATACAAAAGTGCTGATCATGCGGGACAAATTTACTTAATTTTTATAGATTATTTGGGAAATCAGTATATAGTAACTTTGTGAAATCGACATGGATATAGGACAGATTCTGTAAATTCTTCCATATGCTGACTTGCATATAAGAGATTTTACAAAAGGTCGGTTTCCAAATTAGAACTCCCATAGGCCATAAGTACTGAATGGATCATACGCACAAGCTAGAATTATGGTAGACTTTATAACTAATAATGCTTACATGCTAAAATTCATCACGACTCACGACTACAATATATTACCTTATTGCACCATGCTCTTTAATATACATCCAACTAGCATCAAATTGCACCATGATTTGTTCACAACTTTTATTAAACAAGAAGATGCAACTTTCCTATTTTTCATCGTTATTTCCTTTGAGGTTTTATGGGTTTTTTGCAGTAGTACTTTTTGCTTTGTGCAGTTCTTGTGAGGGGGTTATAAAATTGCCAGCGAATATGACAATTTCTGCAGTTTTCTTTTTTGGAGACTCCAACGTCGATCAGGGCAATAACAATATGTAAGAAATACAATTACTCAGAGCAATCATCCACCTTATGGAACGGATTTCGAGTGTGGATTGGCAACTGGGAGATTCAGTAATGGCAAGACAATTCCAGATATCATTGGTATGTATATTTAGATTACCTATGTATACAATTTCCGAGTACATCAAAATAAATATGCCTGGCATATGACACATACGTGTACATGAATGTTGCTTGATACTTCCAAAAATTCACTCGATCGGTATTGTATTGTATCTGGTACTTCGTTTACTTTGCCCACTCCAATACTTCAATAGTCGTATACATTTATGTATTTGCATAACAGATTTTTGGCATGTCATTGTCTCAAAATAAAAAAAACAAGCACAATCGAGAAGATTGGACCTGTCAAATCGATCCAACTTACTTATTATTTGTTATTCTTATTTCACACTCTAACCTAATTCTTAATATGTTGTAAAAAAAAATGCTTATGAAAAGGACTCATAAACTTTGAGCCTGAGAGAAACTAATTTTAAGTATTTGCGTCACAGATTCTTACTTGTAAATTGTCTTAAGAAGAGGAAAAAAGAGGCACAAGCTAGAGAAACTCTGTATGTTGTCTTTTTAAAACTACTTTCGTAAATATGAAATACTTATTAAGAGCTAAAAAAATATAATTAAAGTTTTAAGTAGTATTTTAAAACATTTGCAAACACTATGTGCTTTGAGCATAAAGATTTTGAAAGGACGTAGTAATTAAAATAGAGTTGCTCTTTATCCATAAGTCAAAACAAACACGAGTAATTAGACTTTAATCATTAATGGGATAACTATCTATTCTTAAATGAAAGTAAACTATTTTTGTCCATTTGTTCTATAATTTTATTTATTAATTAATTTAAAAACAAGAAATCTCGATCTAGATTATGTTTGGTCATAAGACTCACAACTTTAGGTATATATGTTGCCTTCACGAACTTATAATTTTTTTATTACAGCTGAAGAACTGGGCATCACAAACCTTATACCGGCTTATCTACACTACAACAAAACGCAGCAATTGCATGGAAAAATTTCCATGCAATTGGTCTGATTTTCCATGCAATTGATCAATTGCATGGAAAAAATCGGATGCAAAAATCCCATGCTATTGGTGTCCCGGCAAGAGAATTGCATCGGAAAATTCCCATGCAATAGGTTAATGCATAGAAATTTTCAGATGCAGAGCTGCATAGAAATTTTCGGATGCAAAGTTACCTGCATCGAAAAATTCCCATGCAAAAAAAGCCTGCATCGAAAATTTTCGATACATAACCCAAGAGCGGAAGTGCAACGTGGTGGCAGCAGGGAGGTTCGGTAAAAAGGATTTGCATCCGAAATTTCGGATGCAAAGATTTAATAAATCTTTGCATCGGAAATCTCGGATGCAAAGTAAGAGGTTCGGTAAAAGGGTTTGCATCCGAAATTTCGGATGCAAAGATTTAATAAATCTTTGCATCCGAAATTTCGGATGCAAATAAAAGGTTAAAAGGTTTTGCATCCGAAATTTCGGATGCAAAGATTATTAAATCTTTGCATCCGAAATTTCGGATGCAAAGTACACGAAATGTTTTTAAAAAAAAGTGGCGGAAATTTATCCGCCACTTTTTAAATATTTTTGTTTTAATTAATATAAAAAATTATTTTACGTACATTCTTTTAAATTTTAAAGTAATATCTATACATAGTTACTTTAAAATTTTCGTATACTTAATATGTTAAAAAAAATTGTTTTTAAAACTTGTATTAATAATAAAAATTTGTTATGAAAACTTGTATTAATATTTATATTTTTCGTATATATATATTTATATTTTTCGTATATATATATTTATATTTTTCGTATATATACTTATATTTTTTGTATATATATTTATATTTATGTATCTATTTATATTATAAATTTAGAGAAAGAAAAATATTTATAATTATTGTATATATATTTTTATTATAAATTTAGAGAAAGAAGAAGTAGAGAGAGAAAGAAGAGAAAAGGGGATAAATGAGAAGTAGAGAGAGAGAGAGAATTGAGAATTGTGAGAAGTGAACGATAGCTGCTGGGGTATTTATAGGGGGAAGGCAGCAAATTAGCATCTGAAAATTCGGATGCAAGGATATGTTTTGCATGGGAAAATTCCCATGCAAAGAGTACTGCATGGGAATGTTCCCATGCGAAAGATAATGCATGGGAAATTTCCCATGCAACATCTATTGCATAGGAAATTTCCCATGCAAATAAATAATGCATGGGAATATTCCCATGCAACATTTATTGCATAGGAAATTTCCCATGCAAATACATATTGCATATGATTTACTATTTACAAAAAGACCCATACTTATTAAATTTATATTTACATTTTTGACCCTAAAAGTATTTTAAATATTGTTCGTTCCGTATTTTTGACAAATTTGAAATGTACATATGCCTCATAAGTTTTATTAAAATAGTGGTTAAAAAAATGGAGGTTTGATGTCGTTTTCTATCTTTTGCATAATTAGATATTCTACCCCAAATATTTTTTAAACGTCTTTCCATACTCCGATTTTGACAAAATTTTGAAGAACACTTATATTTTTAATAACATAGCATATGGTAAAAAAAAAATCGACGAGAGGACTTGATTGACACTCTCTACATGTGAAAATACAATTTTAGTATGATAGAGTGTACTTATATAGGGTTTAGGGTTTAGGGTTTAGGGTTTAGAGTTGAAGATCATATAGTGTTATATTGTTTATTTGCATCTTTCGTTACTCCGTTTTTTACGATATTCGAAAGAACACTCCTACTTATGGTATAAAAGATGTTGGTGGAAGAAAAAGTGGATTTCGAGTTGTTTTGCAACTTTTTACTAATTACATGTTCACCCCGAAATGTTTCTTTGTGTCTTTCGTTACTCCATTTTTTACGATATTTGAAAGAACACTCCTACATATAGTTTAAAAGATGTTGGTGGAAGAAAAAGTTAAATTTGACTTTTTTTCCAACTTTTAAATAATTACATTTACAACCCGAAATGTTTGTTTGCGTCTTTCGTTATTCCGTTTTTTACTATATTTTAAAGAACACTCCTACTTATGGTTTAGAAGACGTTGGTGGAAGAAAAAGTTAAATTTGAGTTGTTTTGCAACTTTTGAATAATTACATTTACAACCCGAAATGTGTAATTCATTTTTTTGTATTTTTTGGCATGGAAATATTTCCATGCAATTGCTATAATTTCCATGCGATTGCTTAATGCATGGGAATATTACCATGTTGTGCTCTCTTGCATGGGAATTTTTCGATGCAATTGCTATGATTTCCATGCAATTGTTCTATGCATGGAAAATTTTCTATGCATAGAGCTCTTGCATCGCAATTTTGGGATTCATCACCTATCAATGTATGGAAATTTTCCCATGCAAGTAATTATGCATTGAAAAATTCCCATGCAAAGATGAACTCTACCCCATTCCTCACTCTATTTAAACACTCACGTCCATCCATTTGAATCACTCAACAATTCCTCTTCAATCTCTCAATACTTTTTTGAATCTCTCACAAATTATAATAAATTTTCTCCTCCGTATGCTCCCTGAAGCTCAATTAAGCTAGCCTACGTTTGAAGGTTTGTTCATCATTTTTTGTACCTTAGTCAATTATGCATTAATTAAATATTTATGTTTTAATAAATAATTGTTTATTAATTTCGTTTAACGTTATTTTGTCAGTAAATAATACGAAGGATGAGTAATTGGTGGTCCGATCGACGTTGGATGTACGAGAGGCTAGACGAAAACGAACACTTGAATTATCATTTTGAGGTTGGTGTGTCGAACTTTCTCGATTACGCATTCTCGCATAGTAGTAATTTGAATCGTGGTCGAGCTCGTTGCCCATGTAGAAAATGCACCAACGCCAAATATTTAAATAGGAATACTATTCATATGCACTTGTATAAGTGGGGGTTCGTACCACACTATATGATATGGGCTTATCACGGTGAGTTAGATGACACCTCGGGGGGTAATATACACTCAAACGTTGAAATAGGGTCATCATCACATAGTCATAGGGGTCAAGGAGATGACCTAATGAGGAATATGGTCGATGACGCATTTGGCGGTCAATTTCTTAACGTCACTTCTAATATGGCAAGTGCAATCGAGGAGCCCAATAGTGTGGCAAAAGCTTTCTTTAAAATGCTAAGTGATGCAGAAGAACCTGTATTCATAGGGAGCCCGACCACTGTACTAAGATGGGTTTCTCAGTTTATGTCGAACAAGGTATCACAAAAGCTTAGTAATGTATCTTGTAACAACACAATAAGAATAATTCACAACTTGCTCCCTCATGAATATCGGGATAAAGTACCTGAATCTGTTTACCAAATGAAAAAACTTATGAAAAGTTTGGTTCTAGGTTCAAAAACTTATGATGCGTGCATAAATAACTGTTTCTTGTTCTACGGGGAGTTCGAGTCCATCGAACATACGGCGTGTCCCGTTTGTGAGGAACCTCGTTTCAAACCCTTTCGAAATCCAAGAAATAGATACAAACCAATCGCTCGTAAGAAGTTGTGGTACTTTCCGCTAACTCACAGACTCCAACGGTTGTACATGTCTCGATCAATTGCTAAGCACATGACGTGGCATACCAATTGTCGTGAGAATAGGGATCACATGATACATCCGGCATCCGGCCATGCTTGGAAATACTTTGATAATCATCATCCTGATTTTGCCGCTGAGGATAGAAATGTAAGGCTAGGATTGTGCACCGATGGATTCGCCCCTTTCGGCAGCTCTTCGGGTCCTTATTCTTGTTGGCCTGTCTTTGTAACACCGTACAATCTCCCACCAGATATGTGCATGAGACAAGAGTACATATTTTTAAGCCTTATCATTCCTGGCCCTAATAGCCCTGGCAAAAACCTAGATGTTTTCCTGCGTCCCTTGATTGATGAGCTAGTCTCTTTGTGGCAAGTCGGCGTACAGACGTGGGATAGCTCTAGACAACAAAATTTTCAGTTACGCGCTGCTGTTATGTGGACTATTAGTGATTTCCCAGCGTATGGGATGTTGTCTGGATGGAGTACGCACGGAAAGCTGTCGTGTCCTTATTGTATGGAGTACACGAAAGCATTCCAGCTTAAGAAGGGTAGGAAGACAAGCTTCTTCGATTGTCATCGCAGATTCCTTCCGTTAGATCACGAATTGAGGCAGAATGATACCGATTTCTACAAGGACCACGTAGAGACTGACCCACCTTTGCGTAGGAGGACAGGGGCAGAAATGAAACGTCATGTTGATCGCCTCCCTAATGTCGGTTTCGGAGAAGGAAGGGGGACCATCCAATGGGCTGGAACGAAGCACAACTGGTGTCGTAAGAGTATATTTTGGGAGCTCCCTTACTGGTCAACAAACTTGATACGTCATAACCTTGACGTGATGCATTGCGAGAAGAACTTCTTCGATAACATCAAGAATACTGTCATGGATGACCCAGAAAAGACAAAGGACAACATGAATGCGCGTCTGGATTTGCGACAGTATACCAACCGAAGTGAATTGTTTTTAGTGGAGGGATCGGATGGACGCACTCATAAACCTCATGCAATATATTGTCTAACAAAGGATCAGAAGAGGCAAGTGTGCGAATGGTTGTGCAGTTTGAAGTTTCCCGACGGTTATGCTTCTGATATTGGCCGATGTGTTCAGATGCATAATCTAAAAGTGACAGGAATGAAAAGTCACGACTGTCATGTCTTTATGCAAAGACTAATTCCTATTGCTTTCAGAGACTTCTTACCAGATGATGTATGGGGTGCGTTAGTAGAGGTCAGCAACTTTTTTAGGGCATTGTGCGCAACTACCATTCGCAAAACTGATATGGCTCGCCTAGAGGTTGCAATTGTTGAAACAATGTGTAAACTGGAGCTGATATTTCCACCAGCATTTTTTGACTCCATGGAGCATCTAGCTATTCATCTTCCATGGGAAGCAAAAATGGGAGGACCGGTGGATGTATCCCTTCTAGAGGTATTCAACAACTGAATTTACAGTTATTTACATTGATGCTCCTATTGTTCATATCTAATTCTTGGTTTATATATTCAGGCGTATGTTCGATTTGAAGGGTAGTGTCGGTAACAAGGCGAAGATCGAGGGATCTATTGCTGAAGCGTACCTGACGTTCGAGATGACCAATTTCTGCGATCATTATTTTGAGCATGATTTCGATACACGTCTGGTCCGACTGGGTAGAAACGAGACAAGAGTTGATCCTAATGATTCTCAACGACTATCCGTCTTTCGAAAGGTCGGTTCGCCACTAGGACAAGCGTCTCGCAAACGGCGGTTAAGCGCCGCCGAGCTCAAGGCTGCCGAATTGTATATCTTTTTAAATTGCCCGGAGGTTGAACCCTGGATACGGTTAGTGATAAATAATATATAAATATTTATTAAGTCCTCGTACTAAAATAAATACATTAATTATTTTTCAAATTGTGTTATATCAGTGTTTTCGATGAGGAGATGTGCGTTGGGTTAGTCGATGATGCAATCCATCAAAGACGGAATGATCAATTTGTACGATGGTTCAAGGACATGGTATTCACCAATCGTCGCGAGTATGATCCGCGTTTGCTAAACCTAGCACTTGGACCAAAGAATCAGGTGATTAGTTGGGAAAATGGCTATGTTGTAAACGGTCTTCGTTTTCACACAGATGGATACGCCGTGGGGAAAAAGACGACGAACAGTGGGGTATGTGTAAAGTGGTGCAGTGACGAGCATGAAGACACGTATTTTTACGGGACTTTGACCGAAGTCCTAGAGCTAGAATACCAAGACCAGGAATCTATCTTCCTTTTCAAATGCATATGGTATGATACCAGCTCTCGTGGTTTGCGAGTACACCCGTCATACCGTTTGATCGAGCTTGATCCAACGCGTCGTCTCCCGTCTGGGGAGATCGAACCATTTATTCTAGCAAGCCAAGCGCAACAAGTGTACTATACGCCATATGCATGTCAAAAGAACAGACAAAGAAGGGGATGGTGGGTAGTGATTCACACTCCAGCGAGACATGTGGTTGACATGAGTTCTATGACTAATAAAGAGACAGAAGCTCCAGGAGTTCAAGGTGTACCTGAAACGGTATTCCAAGAAGAAAATGTTCCTGTGTCCGGATTGTTCGTTGACTTTACATCATTTAACTTGACAGAGTTAGCAGTGGATGGCCAATCTATACCAGTGACGATTGAGGAGGAACCCATGGCAGTGAGCAGTGGTGAGGATGATGATGACGATGAGGTTGACGAGGATGATGAAGAGGAGGGGGATGATGAGGAGGGAGGAGAGGAGGTGGACGAAGATAATGACAGTAGCGACCCAGATTATGTTTAGTTCTAATATGTATTTGTATTTCAATAACAACAGTCTCATGTATGGTTTCATTGTATTGTTCGACTATGTCTTAATTTTATGATTTGTTTTATTATTTAATTTAATATTGCGTCGGTTGCTGTAATGCTGCATCCCCTCGACCCTGAGACCTCGGCCTACCCAACTCCTGATACTGCACATCCCCTCGACCCTGAGACCTCGGCCTACCCAACTCCTGATACTGCACATCCCCTCGACCCTGAGACCGCGGTCTACCCACCTCCTGATACTGCACCTCCCCTCGACCCTGAGACCGCGGTCTACCCACCTCCTGATACTGCACCTCCTCTCGCTCATGAATCCTCGGCCTACTCATCTCATGGTACGCTGCATCCCCTCGACCCTAGTGTGGTCGCTGATATGTCGTACGATGGGGCGGGTGCTCGTGAGACGACTCATGGTGTGTCCGCTAATATGTCGTATGCTCAGGCTCCCGCTCTCGACGAAGGATACGTGACGTGTCTGGGTAGTACATACCGCCCTCAGGGTTTGGGTCGTAGTCATCAAGATGCGGCGAGATGGATCTCGAGCGATGTGTATACTGTGTACTAGCCTGAGGAGGTGGATGCGTACGCCGTGGGGTCAGAGAAGTGTGAGGTTGCGAACGCTGGGTAGGACTCCCTCGCCAAGCGGGCTGCGGCGGATGGTGGCGCTGTGTAGGCGAACTACTATACATAACTACAGGAGAGCGAGTGACCGGTCTATCATCACCAGGAAAGGGATCGTCTAGGCCCTCGGGTGGCGGTGGTCTATCTGGGTACGGCAAATCTAGGGGCTCCTGTCCGTTTTGCCTCGACATGTTTCTCAGACTATCCGTGAGTAGCTTGCTGTGCTCCCACTGTCGTAACGACCACTCGTACTGTTGCCTCAGCCCCGATTGATACGCCGCATAGGCTCGACGCTGCTCATCCCTCATCGCTGCATAACGTGCCATGTGCGCTGCCTCTCTATCCACATAAGCACGAGCACTACTAGAGGCATCACCTCTGAAATGCGAATGGGTTTGTACCCCCATAGCCGGACCAACTGCTGTGGTAGAAAATGTTTTTATCTGATTTTTCTTCATTGGTTGAGCCTTGAACCAGGTGTCGAAGTCCCATGGAGGCCAGTTTCTCCTGTCTGTCCCATGTTTCCTCTGGAGCTCTTGCAAATATTTAAGCTGCAAAAAAAAAAATGACATATTCCAAAAATTCAATAAGTAAACTGTGGAATTTATAACTCTTAAATTATATTCATAGTAATAATAGATTATTTACCCAAGCCTGGTGAGCTTCATCTGATACCCACTCTTCCGTTACAACTCCTTCGCTATCTTTTGTTTCTTTCACTCGGCCAAGCTTGTATATCTTCGCTATCGGCAATTCTTTAATCGTAACATCCTCATCTTCAGCCTGTTTCACAAAACAATTAAAAAATTAATACTACAAATTTTAATACCACACCCTAATATGTATTTTAAGAACCAAATTCCAAAAAAAGATATACCACTTTTTCGGCCATTTCTTGGCCCGAATGCCTCCCACCAAGCCAGTTCTTCAATGGCGCCTTCTTCCTGTTGATCTTGGCTTTTTCGCTCCTATTCTTGTGTGCAGGCCCATCCCAGTAATCATAGAAATCTTGCTCATGATTTTCTGGAATCCATATATCATGTCTATTACGATCTTCGCCTTTGTCCCTTATCGCCAACATTATTCTCTTCAATGAGTTCAAGCATTCGGAATAACGATTGTTGCCAATTGTCTTCCAAACATTCCTAACTCTAAGCTCGTCGGCTTTATCCCACTGATATTGGCTCTGCGAATTTAATATAATATAAAATAATTAAAAACAAAAACATATGAAAAATAAACAACAATAAATGAAAAAAATATGTATTTTAATTAACTATTTTTAATATCTAATAATAATTTCATTAAAAAAACTTACTTCAAATTCATTCCATGCGCTTTTCGTATAAGGTTCAGGAAAATCCTTGAATCGAAACCACGGGCCCTTACACAACTTCTTCAAAGTAGCAGAAATCGACGCACTAATGGCCGATTGGTCCCTCAACGCTCCAGTATATGGACAAAATGTGATCCACTGCCTATGATCGCGGTCACTTGGTACAGGTGCCCCTCTGCCCTGCCCTCGAAGATTTCTCGGCTCATCGTCATCGGGGGAATGTGATGGTCCTACATCGGGGGGCCCTCGTTCCGATGTCGGCCTGTCTGAAGCAGCAGACGATGTCGGCATGTCGGAACCTAAGGCATGCGGCGACTCGGTGGTGGCAGTGCTGATCGGTGGAAGAGGCTATATCTCGAAGTCAGCAATAAACCCATACGGGTCATAGTGCGTAGGGTGAACCGGTATATCATCATCATCATCAAGTGGGTTAAACGGGTGGATCGGGGCTCTACGTGGCTGCTGACTAGTAGATGCAGGTTCCTTCCCCGGACGCCTCCCCCTACGAACTCCTCCACCCCTAGATGATCCCCGACCTCTATCTGCCATCTAAATTATCCGACAAAAATATCAATATAATCCTCCTTAAACTTTATTAAATTACATATTTGCAAACAAGCCCAAACCTTCTTATTCCTAAAATATACTCTATTAAATACATTCAACACCACAAAAAATTTAAACTTCAACATATTCCAAAAAAAAACCCCAAAACTTCGAATTAATAATCTAATTCCTAATTTTGCTTCAACAAATATTTTCTAAATTATAAAGTAACCTCTAAAGTTCAATAACCAAATACTCTACATATTTGCAAACAAGCCCAAACCTTCTAAATTAATTACCACAAAAATTTTAAACTTCAAATTGGGACTATAACTTTCTAAAAACTACTTTATCTACCCTCAAGTTTTGTTAACTACAAGTTATACCCCTAACCTTTTGTTAAACTACAAATTAAGCCCTAAATTTGCAATTAATTAAACAATTAAGCCCTAATATTGCAATTAGGCCCTAAAATCCCAATTACGCCCTAAAATTGCAATTAAGCACTAAAATCACAATTAATTAAACAATTAAGCCCTAATTATATTAAGATCCCAATTAAGCACAAAACTATTTTAACGTTACACATAACAACACAATAATCATATTCACATTAACAAATAACAACAATAATCAAAATTATAATAACAATTTCAAAATTACACGAATATAAATAATTCATGAAAATAGTATAAGTTGCGTCAAATTGATCCTTGAGAAGAGTAGAACGATTTACCGGTGTTTTTGGGCAATTTCCGGCGACGGTGGCGGTCCACGGTGGTGGTCAACGGTGTGAAAGGGTGTGTGTCTGTGTGTGTGGGGCGGAGAAGGAAAGGCAGTAGGTTTTTTAATTTTTGCATCTGTTTAATCGGATGCAATATTACTTTAATATTTTTTTTATTTTTTTTTTATTTTTTTTTAATGATGCATCGGATAAAATCCGATGCAGAGATATTTTATATCTCTGCATCGGATTTTATCCGATGCAAGGAGCCTTGCATCCGAAAATTCGGATGCAGGGCCATTTGCAAAGGCTGCATCCGAATCCTCGGATGCAAAGGCTGCATCCGAATTTTCGGATGCAGCCTTTCCGAGCCTAACTTTGCATCCGATTTTTCGGATGCAAAGCCTTCTGTTGCGTCGGAATATTGCGATGCAATATAATTGCATCGCAATTTTCCCATTCAAACTATCTTGCATCCGAAAATAAAAATTCGGATGCAAGATTTTCCATGCTATTGGTATGATTTGTTGTAGTGCTAGATCCGAATCTAAAAATTGAGGATCTTTTAACACGGGTGAGCTTTGCTACTGGCGGAACTGGTTTTGACTCGTTTACACCTACATTAGCGGTACATGCTATTCAAATAACAAGTACCTAATAATCAAAATAATGAGCTTTCTTCTTTTTTGTCGTTTATTACGTTATCTTTTTTAATTTCTACTTGTAACAAAATTCAATTTAATTATTATTGTTTGTTCAATTTTCTCTACAAATTTCCAAAACAAAATCACCAGAACGCCATATCAATATTGGATCAATTGGACAATTATAAAAAATACCAAGGGAAGTTAAATGATGCAGCTGGAGAGGAACGGGCAAACTTCACATTAAGCAATAGTTTGCATTTCGTGTGGGCAGGCAATAACGATCTAGCCGCTTTTTACCTCATTGGGTTAAGACGGTTCCAGTACTTTACTATTTCTTCTTATAATGATTTAGTCGTCGCATCTGCCTCAAGTTTGGTGGAGGTATATATATAGTTATTTCCGAACTATCATATTTTGAAAATTATCTTGAGGAATAAAAGATAGAGAAACACATCGTTGCATAAATATATTTCTACATTACATGTATATGAAGTTGATATGTAACATATGATTCCAAATTAAATCTTAGCATCCAAATCCCTTAACTATTATAAGTATATTGGTCTATATAAACATAAATTATACAGTTATGAAGGGAGAAGAATTGTTGTTCTTGGCTTACCACCAATCGGATGCTATCCATATCATAGAACCTTTGCTGGCGGGTCAGCAAGAGTGTGCGTGGAGAGCTATAACCATGCAGCAAGATTGTTTAACGTCAAACTCTCATCTGCACTTGATTCCGTTTCCCAAAAGTTGCCTCAATCAAGAATTGTCGTTTTTGATATTTATACTCCTCTTTATGATCTCTATCAACACCCTTAATATTATGGAAATCATTTTCCTTACTATCACAATTATTTTAATTCAATTTATTGGTATTGTATATTTTACATAAAGATTAATTTACAATCACTTCGGGCTTTAATATTAGTGACAGAGCTTGTTGTGGCACATGACTTAAAGAAGTGGCCAATACATGTAACAACAGCGTGGGATCGTGTTCGAACGACGATAAGTACGTATTTTGGGACAGTTTTCATCTCACTGAGAAAGGTTACCAGTTTCTTGTGGATTGAATTGTTCCAAAATATATCAATCATTTCAAGTGATTATTTATTTGATTTGGTAAGCTACTCGGTATATGATTTCCTCGAATAAGTGTTTCATTGTTAAACCAGTAATAAAATCTAATGCATTAATCATGATGCAAGCTATTAAATTCCCATGTCATAAGTATGAGTGATGAAGTTTATGTGATTAAAACTATTTCTCGTTTGTGATTATTTATATTTTATTTAAATATTCAAAATATGTCGCTACATGGTAAAAGGCGGAATAGGTTTGAATTATTCATCACAATTTTTTTTTCTGGGTGTTGATATATCCAAATTCCAAAGCAAATCCCATAAGTCCATAACCACATAGCAAATTTTAGTAAAATGTTATATTTTTTCGTCTCAAAGAATAAAAGATTATTCATTCATGCACATATCAACATCCTTAAATCAAGGTGTCATTGACTTTATTGTAAGAAAGTGAATCTACATTATATAACAGTTTCATGCAGCCAAACTGAATCGTACTTTAATTGTATGAATCTGCAATAAATTTGCTTGTTTCCTCATTTTATGAATAAAAAATTGATGAAAAAAATTATTAGTTTTGTTTGGAAGTAATAAACCAAAAACTTAGAAAGGAAATAGGGTGATTCATATCATTCCTATGTTTCTCATAGGAAATAAATATAATGTAAATGTACAGGAAAAAAGCAAGAAATAAAATGATAACTAATAACTATCAATTTATGCTCGCAAGGGTGGACAAGTTGGTTAAAGATGTGGAACTTTCTCTTTGTTCTAACTCCAAATCCTGCAAGGAGCGACTTGATTCCAAGCATTTTAGGTTTATGACTATCACACATGGCCGGTTTGCTCCGTTACCAAGGCTATTGCCTCAACCTGAGGGTTTACCTAGCATGCACACAAAACGTAGCGACTGCGGATTCTCACGTCATAAAAAAAACTTTCAATTTATAGCTTTTTGCCCATACATGTAAATAGTGTCAATGTTCCTCGTACATTTTTTCTAAACCTTTCGGTGGGATTACTTCGCCAGAAAAAGTGACCAAAATCTTGGGTTATGAATGCTTGAAAACAACATGCATACAACTCATTTGAAAACACTCAGAATATTAAAAAAACAAAAAATCTAGGTCTTGCACAAATCAACAAACTAGTTTGTATTGTCTAATGTCACACGAGTCAGGTCATGAACTGGACAACTGCCTTATCTTCTAATCTGCTGGAATAAGAACGACATATGATCAACGCATAACCGTTGGATGTCTATGATAATATTGCCTATATTATGACGTTGGTCTATGGAGTGAATGTATTCCAAGAAATCTCCTTTAAACACCACCATTTTTCGTCCAACTGATATACGCTCTCACTTAATTACCTATAATATCACTATTAGCCTCTCATACGAATTATGGTTATCAGTTTAAAACATGAGTTGAAACTAGAGATTACCAATATCAAGTCTTATCTCAATCTTTTGGAAAACATAACGATGGCGTATATATATATATATATATATATATATATATATATATATATATAATAATAGGATATTCATTGGTTGGGTTGTAGAGTCTAAGTTGATTTGGGCCCGTACTGAAGATCTAGGATAGTTTCTGTGATCTAACTATAGTCCATGTAAATCTATATTAGGAGTCTGCCTAATATAAATAGTCTCTATTGTAATTGTGAACCTAGAACATAACATATAGTGAAACCATGGTTTGGTATCGCCCCTAGAGGTAGTTATATACGAATGAGTAAACAAATCTCCGTGTTTTCTTGCTTTTTATTTATGTATGATTTTCTATTTGTGGTTTTGTTGCACAACAAGTGGTATCATAACATCAGGTTCAGTGGGAGCAATTACGATAGAAGGGGAAAAAATCATTATTCGGAAAGTTTCGGGTCTGATTACTGGTTTTGGAGGATTATGAATTACTTGTACGGTAAGGATTTGTGGAAACCTTTGAATTTAAATCGGCAGGCATGCAAGAAAATGAATGGAAGGTTTTGAAAAAGAATGAGATGAGCCCAGTGAGGTTATCATTGTCGCGACACGTGGCATTTCATACAGCAAAGGAAACGACTAAGAAAGGCGTGTTGAAGGTTCTGGCAGATATGTTCAAGAATCCATCAGCAGCCAACATAGTAAATCTTATGCCTCGTCTATTTCATCTGCAGTCGACATAGAACACTCGGGCGTCTGATCATCTGAACGAGTTTAGTTTAACTACACAACAACTGAGTTCCGTGAATATCGAGTTTGATGACGAAGTTAAAGCCCTAATGTTGTTGTCTTCTTTACCGGAGAGCTGGAGTGGGATAGTAACCACTGTTAGTGCCTCCGCTGGAAGGGTAAAGCTGGAGTTTGACAAGGTTAGAGATCTGATAGTGAGTGAAGAAGTTCGCAGGAGAGAATCGGGTAACCCGTCAGAAAATTCTTCAGATTCGGTCTTGAGTACAAAAACTAGCAGCAGATTAGATATGAAAAATTCAAATTTAATTCGGGATAGATCGAAGTCGAAGAACTAAAAGTCGAAGAAGGACAATAGTATAAATTGAATACTGGAACTGTGGACAAAATGGTCATTACAATCTGATTGTAGGGGACCGGAGAAACATGATAACTCAGCAAACGCAACTACTGAAGAGAATAGCGAAGCACTAATTTTGACCATATACAGTCTAATGGAGTCTTAGGTTTTAGATTCTGGAGCATCGTTTCATACTTGCCCTGACAACAATTTAATGGAGAATTATGTTGATGGGAATTTCGGAACAGTCTATCGAGACAATAATTTCCCTTTGGATATTGTGGGGAAGGCAGACATTCGTGTTAAGTCTGATAATGGAAACGTTTGGATGATGCGCGTTGTGAGACACATTCATTGGCTGAAGAGAAATATGATTTCTGTAGGGCAGTTGGATGATGATGGTTATGATCTTAAGCTTTGGTTCTGGTGCTTGGAGAATAATCAAAGGAGCCATGGTGGTGACTCGAGGTTTAAAGAAAAGCACCTTGTATATGACTGATATCAAACAGGATAGCATTGGAATTGACGATGCACAAAGTGATGTGTATTTGTGGCATTGTTGACTTGGCCACATGAGTGAGAAGGGGACGAAACATCTGTCTTCGAAAGGTAAGCTGTCGGATCTGAAAACGGTTGATATGGGTCTATGTGAGGACTGTATGTTTGGAAAACATAAATGTGTTAGTTTTTCCAAGGGTGGCAGAACTCTTAAGGAACAAAAGTTGGAGCTGGTGAATAGGGATATGTGGGGACCAACACATGGTAACCTGTGATGCACCGATACCGATACGAAAACGGCTATGCAGTACCCGATACATATCGATACCGATTGTTAGATTATTTCTGATAATCTATTTGGTGGACAAATAAATTGAGACAATTATATTTAAGCTAATAAATATATTGGGCTAATTAAGTGATCTAAATTGAGGAGCCCAATTAGCATCTAATTAAGTATGGACTTTGTAATGTGTAATACCCAATAGGAGTCTAATTATGGTTTATGGGGTTCTAATTAGATTACTATATAAGGCTCGGGTTTTGGTCCCCAAGACAATTCTTGAAACACTCTCCTCCTCTTTTCCCATTAATTGAGCGAGATCCCATCGAGAGCTAGAATTTGTCTGTGGAAGACCGAAGCCTCACCGTTCTCCAGTAAAAGCTTTATCTGTATGGATTAAGGTACGCTTTCGATTAATTGCTTGTGAATTTCTTTATGGTTTAACATGTGGCGGTCTTGGATACGTGAATTTATTCATGCTAAAGTATTTAATCCAACAAGTCGTATCAGAGCCACCATGTTAAATCATATCGAGATTTTGAGACTTTGGTTATGAAATTTCTCACGAATTATGTTTTTTGATGTGCAATTATTATGTGTTGGGTCGTAGTGTGCGCCTTCCCGTTCATAGGCTGACGGTGACTCGAAGGTGACGAGCCACCTGATTGCCATGGATGACGATGACGGGCTGATGGCGGCGAGTTGAGGTAGTGGCAGGTAGAGCGCGACGGATGAAGATGAAGAGATAAGGTTCGCCTCTTCTCCCTTCCCCGTCGATCTCGTTGTGGTTCAGCGTTGGCGGTGACGACATAAGGCTCCGTCATTGCCGCTAAGTGAGGTGAGGAAGAGACGTTGGTCTCGCTTCTTTTTGGCGAAAAATTACTCTCGTCGCTGGTCGTGGCGTGGTGGACCGTAGGTGATTGGCCACCGGCGTCAAGACCGAAGGCGAAGTGGCGTGCGACGGGCTGGTGGCGGAGAGGAGGGAGGCGGGCGGTGGCTGAAATTGAAGAAGATGAAGTTCAATTGGGCCAACTTTGGTTTTCTTATTGGGCCTAAAATATTGTTATTTTTTTGTATGAGTTGAGTTCTTCTGGCCCAACCAATTTAATTAATATCTAAAGTCTCAGGCCCAATGTTTGTCTTAACAATCCTTTATTTTGTGTTTATCCCTTTTGGCCAGTTTAAGGGACTTTCAGCCCAACTCATTTTAGTTTGAGTTTAATCTTCTTGTGACCCACTTTGGTATTATTTTATGATAACAATTCAGTTTAAGGAAAATTCATTCGGTCAAATTATGTGAACTTTCTCTGCAATGTCTAAATTCTATGCGGAGATTAATCGGCCCCACGGAAGGCTAATTTTCTGGCCAGATAACGACATTAGTTGATGAATATTTTATGAGTTAAGTTTAGTCCATGCATATAATATTTCTTCCTAGAGGAGGTGAGATTATTGGCAGGATTTGGTTGTCAAATATTATCGATGAATAATAAATATCTGATATTTGAGGCTTTTCATGCATATAGTATATCAGCCCAACGGAAGATGTATTATTGGCAGAAATTTATTATCAATATTTATTATTTTGGTTTCGAGGATACCACTTACAACTGTTGTTTTGTCTAAAGACTAAATTTCAGGATTGTGTTCGGTATCTCATAAGGATTCACCTAACTTCAGTTCTTCACATAATTTAAATCATTGGTGTTATTATTGTGGAGTTGCGTGAAAATAAAGTTGATTTATATTTCCCTTGTATGAAGTGCCCTTTTATGTGTATAAAAGCATGTGACTTGTTTTAACTTATAATTATTGTATTTGGTGTATCTATCAAATTTCATGACGATGCATGTATAATGTTCATTAGGTGTTTTGTCATAGTGTGTGCTTTTATTAGTATATGAATTACCTCGTTCATTTATGTATGAAGTTATATGGTATGTTTTTGGTGCATGACTATATTTATATATGGTCATAATATGGTAAATTCTTGGATTGGGCACTTGCTTTAAAACCCCGTGTCCTTTATTTTGAAATAGATGGATTGAAACAGAATGTTGCCAACGTAGCCTCTTGTGTTTTAATTTATTTATTTTGAGATAATAGAATGTGTGTGTTTCTTGTTTATGCGGTTGATGATCGGCCCTACGGAAGGTCTTTGATTGGCAAAATAAGGGATGCACTTGCGGGAATGATGTGTAATAATTATAAGGTTTCCATGTGGACAACATATCGGCCCAGCGGAAGGTTGTTGTTTGACAGGATTTATTATTAGCATTTGATTCCTGCATGGAGAGTACCACTTTCAAATTGAGCTTTCTGTCCAACGACTAAACCTCGATGTTGTGCTAGGTATCTTGTTCAATGGGCCCACCACACTTCAGTTGATTAAAATTCATGTCTTACATGATTATTTTAGTAAAATTTGCATGTTATGATATGAATTTCTATTAAGTGAGCTTATGTAATCTGTTTGTCTTTTATTAGTTATTATTTCTGCTGTCAATATTATTGCCGACATAATCTAAATTTTGTTGCTTAACGACACAACTTAAGAGCTGGAAATAGAGCATTCTGTTAGTTCTCTGTTGCATGAATTTGGACTTAGTGTTAAGGAAAGAACAACCTACTTCTCTTACAGTGTTAAGTTCCATTTAGGTCAAAGTGAACTTTGAGAAGTGGGAAGGTTCTAGTCACTTGACTCTAACTATACTAAAGCGCAGCGTTCCAGAAGTATTTAGGCTACGTATGTCATATGTGGTATTTGTAACTGTTTTCCTTCAAGAAAGTGAAAAACGTTTGGTAAAGAACGAAAGGGCTGTGACAAGCAAGCTTTTAGCTAAACTTGTCCACATAAGGGATAAGGATGAAGGAAACATTAGGGAGCACATTTCAGAGTTGTCTAACATTGCTTCAACTTAAGGCACTAGCTTGATCTTCTTGATCACTTGCTTGTGCATTTAGTACTTGTATTCTTTCCTGCACACTTTGGTCAGTTTATAGTTTAACTATAATACTGATAAGGATAAATGGACTCTTAATGGTTCATTTATATTTTGTGCAAGAAGAGGATAGATTGAAGCGTGAAAAGACAAAAGGTGCTCGAGTTACAATTACCTCCAAGAGCATTAAGCAAAAGAGGACTGAAAATAAGGTTACTACAGTGGGAACTTCACAAGCCAAGACTCAAGATAAACAACTTGTTTGTTTCTTTTGCGAGACACTTGGGCATGTGAAGAAGGATTGTTCCAAATATGCCAAATACGTCTTATGGCGTGCAAAGAAAGGGTTGGGTTCAGAGTCAATCGTCAAGTGATGATGAAAGAATCATCTATATGGGGCGATGACAAAACAGTTTTTAGTTAAAGAAATTGGCATCCTTAGAATATCTTTTGAGACTAGTTATTTAGTTGAATTAGGAAAGACTTATGTAGTTCTGTCATTTAGACGGGTATGGTTTTATTTCTTTTGGACAAATTTGATAATTCTTGTTCATTTAGAAATAATAAATTTAGTCTTTTACTTAATTCTATTTTGGTTGCGACTAGTACTTTGATTGATAAACAATGTATGCTAAAACAACTGTTTCATTTAATAAAACCCTGCAAATAAAATCAAGAGGCACTAAAGGCCTGTAGTATAAATAATTCCTTCTTTGAGACAGGAAATCTGAGATATCTTGAGGATGTTGTATTTGAGGGGGGAGATAGTGTTGTCTTTGCAAGACAACAATGAGGACTCACCTATGGAATCCCTGCCCAATATCAAGAGCTTGCTTCAAAAGAGCAAACACAACAACCTCAAGAGGTAGTGTCACGTATGTGATACAAATAAGTATTCATGTCAATGGTATTACAAGTATCATCAAGTCATTTCCTTGTGCAATTTTAAGTTTAATACACTTGATACTTGTGTAAATCATTAGTTCAGTGGGAGTAATTTGTACTCTTAATGCTCGGTGTTAATGATATATTTTTCTAAATAAAGGAGATACAAAAGATTCATTTTTCTTTGGAAATTAAAACTTTTGTATGCTAAAGCTTGTATGCATCTAGATTTAGCGTACGTAATTGATATGTTGGGCAATTACTTAAGTGAACCCGTATGGATCGTTGGATTGCAGCCAAATGGGTTATAAGGTACTTAATAGAATAAAAGATTACATGCTCATCAATTGTAAGTTAGAAAATTAGGAGATCATTTGGTATTCTTACTACAATATGGGGTTGCCAAAGGATCCAATTCTTGTTATTTCTATATGCTATCAAATAAAGCTATATTCTGGGAAGGTGTTCAGCAGACACTTATAGGTTCTTTCAGGATAGCATTATAGTTTATAACTTGTCATGTGGTAACCAATTTTGTGATATGACTGTGAAATTTGTCACAAGGCTGCAAGCTGTGGATAAGTTTTGAAAGACCGCTAAAGGATTATGGTGACAATATACTACAGTTATATGTTTGAACAATAGGAGTTCTTCAAATTCTAGCCACATAGACATTGAAGTACCTAATCGTTATAAGAGAATTCTGAGTTCGTTAGTGTTTAATGAGCGTATAGAAACAAACGTAATGCTAGCTTACCCACTTATAAAGGTTTGACACTCAAGGTCTTTCACGAGCATACAGCTTACACGAGTGTTGTCTTATTTTATGATATGCGGTTTTAGTGGGAGTTTGTTTCATGTGTTTGGCTCATTTATTGACACGATACATTGGTTTATGTATGTTCAGTTTTCTGCAGAAAAGGTTGATGATTTTCTTGTTATAGCTCTGAATATTTTATTTGTTTTATCTTTCACTGTGGTTTGGCATAAGGTTTGAAAGACTAAGGTTGATCTTAATAAAGATTTAGGACCGATTGGAAATAGGCATGATTCAGATCACATTGCATGTAATTTCCAGTTACACATCCATGCTTGATCTATGTCATTGAATATATTTGGCATGCGTGATCATTGAAGGTCGAGTTACGATTAATGTGACAAAGACCGCTTTGGTTCCATGTTGGTATAGGAGATGGACCGGATTGCTTAAGGAAGATGCTTCAGTATTAGCAAATTTAGTGTGCACCTATGGTTATTAATGTAATTGTCATTTGGATCCAATTTATATTCCAAGTGGGAGATTGTTAGATTATTTCTGATAATCTATTTGGTGGACAAATAAATTGAGACAATTATATTTAAGCTAATAAATATATTGGACTAATTAAGTGATCTAAATTGAGGAGCCCAATTAGCATCTAATTAAGTATGGACTTTGTAATGTGTAATACCCAATAGGAGTCTAATTAGGGTTTATGGGGTTCTAATTAGATTACTATATAAGGCTCGAGTTTTGGTCCCCAAGACAATTATTGAAACACTCTCCTCCTCTTTTCCCATCAATTGAGCGAGATCCCATCGAGAGCTAGAATTTGTCTGTGGAAGACCGAAGCCTCACCGTTCTCCAGTAAACGCTTTATCTGTATGGATTAAGGTACGCTTTCGATTAATTGCTTGTGAATTTCTTTATGGTTTAACATGTGGCGGTCTTGGATACGTGAATTTATTCATGCTAAAGTATTTAATCCAACACGATTCAGATACCGATACTAGTTATGACGTATCCGATATGCCACATGGCGTATCCTTTAATTTTGAAACAAAAAAAATCTCGATACGTATCCGATAATTTTTTTAGGCGCATCAGAACTATTATGGGTCTTTTTAATAAACTTTGAATATTTGATGGGTTAAATATTTAAATATAAATTTCACCAAATATAGAATGAAATAAAAAATAAAAATCCATTTATCAAGGGCACGATTCAGGTCTCATTATTTTTACAATTATACTTTTCTTTTTCTATTCATAATCACCACCACCAGCATGCGCCATCTTCACCCCACCAGCATGCGCCACCACAATTATACTTTTTTTTTTCTATTCATAATCACCACCACCACCATGCGCCATCTTCAAGCTTGTTATGTTATTGTTTAACTTATTAGCCATAAATAATTCACGTTTATATGCCTTTTTTCATATTTGATTCATGGCTTTTTTTAAAGTTGAACCTTTTTTTGTGTATTTCTAATTTTATTGCTTGTTAAAATTTTTAAATTTTAAATTTTACTGCTTGTTAAAATAAAATACATATGACAAATATTAATAATTATTTATATATAGACGTATCTTTGCCGTATCGGTATCAGCTATTTTTACAAAATGTCGTATCGGCGTATCCGTGCCGTACCTCCATACCCGAACCCGTGCAATGCAGATGGTAACACAAGCAACAATTCGCTTGGAAGGGTTCCTCTACGCCACCTCACCATATTTCTAGGAAGTATTCGCTTGGAAGGATCCATCAGTTATTATGTAAAAATTAACTTTATTGTCCAATTAAAAGTAAGAAAAAAGACAAAAGCTAAAATAAATCCATAATTAAAATTGCCTCATTTAATTTTTTAATTAAAACACTTTAATTAGAAAAAAACTAGTTAAATATTGTAATTAAAATCGCCTACTTGAAATTGGCTAGTTAATATTGAGTAAATAAAATGTCTACTTGATATTATATTGGCCAATCAAATTTCATAATTACAATTGAATAATATAAATGGCCTAATTAAGTTTTTTGATTAAAGTTGAGTAATTAAAGTGTCTAATTAATATTGGCCAATCAAATTGACTAATAAATTAAAATTTGGATGATTAAGTTATCTAATTAAAATTGATTAATTAACATTGAGATTTGAAACTGACTAATTAAATATATTTTAGTAATTACAATTGCCTAGCCATATTAAGTTAATTGATCTACAATAATACATTAAATAGTTACACAATTGCCAACCTCTTTTTTCGCTTGGTATATCCAGGTCAGTGGACCCCCAGCAAGTTTTCGCTTGGTAAGTCCACGTCAGTACTTCTCTAATTAAACCATCACTCCCCGTTACCAGCCCCCAATTCACACTTCTCTAATTCACCAAAAATCCTCGCACTGCCGCCAATTCCGCCGTGAAGAGCTCCGATTCCACCGCTGTTCGCCTGCAAAACCTGTAAATATTACTAAGGTACATGCATGTTTAGCTCATTTATGTTTTTGTCCCATAAATCTTCAAATTTGGTGCGAATTTTGTGGGAATTGGGGATTTTCATATTTTTTGCAAATTTTGTCATTGCTACCCGAAATTGTTGTTCGAATTGGGAGTACTACAAGTCTTGATTTTGTTTAATGTTCTTAGCCTGATTTACAAGTTTCGATAAACTAAATTTAATATTTAGCTAGTAATTGGATTAGGGATTTTGCTAGTGAAACTTTGAATGCCAAATTTCTTAATCATGGTGCTAAGAAGTTGCTATAGATTTACTACAAGAGATTATTTGATGTTGTGAAAGCCAAATTCGTAATCATGGTGCTCATGAACTAGTTTCTTGCTTTTTAAGTGTTTATGTTAGTGCACATATGTGTGTTTGTGTGCTGATTTTAGTGCTGATTATATATGGTAGTTGTGTGCTTCTGGAGATCGCAGAACAAGGAAAAAGAGGAACGAGATTGTGTGTTGTGCGCAGGACTTTGCTTTATGTCATAGATGATATTCTTCTGGGTTGTGTCTTACCCCCTTTAATAATGAAAGAAGCTTGAGTTAAAAAACTGTTTCGTCGTTTATTGATGGCATTGGGTGTTAATGGGGACGCCTTTGTGATACTGAGAAGGATATAACGAGTGTTCCACTTCTTTTCAAAATCACAGTATTCCTTAGATTTACAGATTTTTCATTTAATTTTTGGGCTAGGAGTACACATTCAACTCTTAATTTAATTTACGTTGCGATGCCTACTTGATAGAAATCTTGTTAAGGACTTGCAACAAGTACTGTTGTGCTCTAACTAATATCTTATATTACTTTCCAAAGGACTTTAGTAATAAAGTTCATTGTTAACAAAATTCTAGAGCGTAACTAGTTTTCATTCTTTCCAAAGGACTTTAGTTATATCTTCTATCACTTTTGTTGGTGAAATTATTTTTATTGATTATGTGAGTTAATTGGGACAATTTCATATGTTTGATCCCTTAGGCAAGTTACAAGTTACAGAAACTTTGTCTAAAATTGAGTTAGTTAACGGTGGACTCGTATATTGGTTTTTAGCTATTGACTTTTTGTTATTTAATGAAGTTGTTGGCTGATCTTAGGTCATGATATGCAGTTTCTTGTTCGGAGTTTCTTGTTTGCAATGGGACTTTCAAACTTTTTTGGTATACAATGTATATTTTGAAACTCTTTTGTGTTACGACCCAAGTATTTTAGATTGTACGTATTTGAGACATTACTAAATATATATTGTATTGTAGATGGCACGTACCAAAACGACGAGTTCTAGCCAGAGAGATACAGGTCCGTCTCGACCTCCTCGTCCCCGCCCATACGAGGCTCCTTTTCAGATTCATTCGCAGCGAGGCGGTTCAGCAGTGGGAGGATCGGCGGAGGGAGATATAGGTTCGTCTCATGGTCCTCGTCCTTGCATAGACGAGGCTCATTTTCAGATCCCGTCGCAGTGAGGCGAATCAACAGTGGGAGAAGGCTTATCATCCGGTCAGGCCACCCCACGCAGCAGGGCCCCAAATGTTGTTGCAGGACCACGGGGAATTACCCCCGCCTACATATCCTACCTCCGGTGTATCTCATATGTCGCAGAGTGAGCGGCAATGTATGCCACAAGCTGGTGGACAGCAGCCATTCATGCCACAGTTCCAGCCGTATATGCAGCCACCGATAATGACGCCTGGGTATCAGCAGTATATGCCGACTACGATGTGGAGAGGGATGTCACAGACGGTTACCAGTTGATTTGGGGATAGATCGTTTTATATATATATATATATATATATATATATATATATATATGTGAGTGTCGGTTACAAGTATGTGATCTAGCAATACAACGAGCCTATCTCAAATCAGACCTACACTACGTGTCTCGTGTAGGCTTGGTCCGGAACACCTCGCACCAATGGTTCGATGCTCGGATGGGAGAGGAATATCGTTAAATAGATCGAACAGACGTCGGTGATCGCCTTCGAAGTGACGTCGGGGATGACCCCCGATGTAAGATCGGTGATGAGGTGGTATGACGTGTCACGGGCGTGTGATGTAGTCACGATATCAAATGAGACATCGAAAGTAACATCGGTGATGTATTTCGATACGACGAGTGGTAGCTGAGGGATAATAATTGCTTGTTTTGAGATTCGGGCACCGCGTATTTATAGACCTCGGGATCCGGGGACCACAGTAACATATCGATGATGATTACCCATATGACATCGAAAGTTATCCCCGATATTCTCCAAAATGGGCCTAGTTTGGGCCTGGCCCAATATGCTGGAAATGCCCATATCATGTAGTCCCCCAATTTGGGGATTCTTATCTTAGAGATAAGGATTCGCAAATTTAATTTAAAATTTCTGGGTTACATGTACCCTTCGTCCCGCCAGTTCAAATGACGGAGATCAAACTTGTGGGAAGTGCACTTGTGATGAATGCCGAGTTTGAGGTACTCGTTTGAATCCTAGTTCCCTTGGTATCTGGGTTCCTTGAAAATTGTGATGGGGTTGCCGGGGTTGTTGTTATATTCTCGCGGCTCTTCGCGTAGTAGGGTAAGATGTCGGGTTTTAGCTTCGATCTTATGTCGAAATTCACATTCGATATGATGTCGAAGGTGTATTTCGATGTGGTTGAGGCCTCTGTCTATAAGTATGGCTTGTAGGAGACTCTGAAGTTCATAGTTTTCTGTGTTTTCTCTGTCGCCTAGCGTAACCACATCGGTAAGTATATCGGTAATTATATTCGATATATCCCCCGACGTGTATTTCGATCTCTATGTTGTAGTTGACTTATTATTGTTTTCTTCTACTGATATTCCCATTATTCTGCAGGTATATTACCTTTTTCTGAGATACTTCGTTAAAATGGGGTTTAGACAATTGATGCTCAAGCTTCAAGCCGATCGTGAAGCTCAGAAAGCTGCTGAAGTAACGGCAGTCGCTGCGGTGCCTGAAATAAGGTCTGCATCTAGCTTTGACCTGAATAATGCAGCTATTGAGTTTATGGCAGAGGCATCGGGAGTCGAGCGACCTCCCCCTAGCACTGTAGTTTCTGGACGTGTTAATGAATAACGTTTTAACAATGTTCCTGCGATGGTTGGGTCACTTAGCCAGGACATCTTTGACGTGGTAGGAGGCCCGGATGGTGCGGCCAGCCTCTTGGAAGTGTTGGCCTCGAATCGGGAGGGTGTGCTTCCTCGACCTGACGGGGCTGAGGAGACAGAGAGACAAGTTGCGGAGTCTCCTTCCGGTGAGTATGTCGCTCCACGTTCTGAATCGTTGGCCGACGCTCATTTGACCAGGGACGTTGGAGGTTCGGAATCAAATACCCATGTCAATTTGGGTGATTTTGCGGATGCGCCTTTCATAGTGGGATCGAGTTTTTCACGCCCGGATCCTATTAGTGACAAGGGAAAGGCGGCCGTTTCAGGCATGACCGACAAGGGTAAGGGGCCATTGCGGGAGCCCTCGATATTGGGAATTTATGGGAATTTTTTTTTTAATCGACCCCGTTATCACAGGGGATTTTTTCTTGGACTAACCCCGTTATCACAGGGAGTTTCTTCTTGGATCGACCCCGTTATCACAGAGAATTTTTTCTTGAATCGACCCTATTATCACAGGGATTTTTCTTGGACTGGCCCCGTTACCACATGGAGCTTCTTCTTAGATGGACCCCGTTATCACAGGGAATTTTTTCTTAAATCGACCCTGTTATCACAGGGAATTTTTTCTTGAATCGACCCCGTTATCACAGGGAATTTTTTCTTGAGTCGACCCCGTTATCACAGAGGATATTTTCCTTGTGGGTAGGGGCGCACCCCGTTATCACAGGGAACCCGCTACCGTTGAAATTTTTATGATCGACCCCGTTATCACAGGGGATATTGTTGTGGGTAGGGATGCGTCCCGTTATCACAGGGGTCCCAATACCGTTGAATTGTTCTTGAGTCGACCCTGTTATCACAGCGAATATTTTCCTTGTGGGTAGGGGCGCATCCTGCTATCACAGGGAACCCGCTACCGTTGAAATTTTTATGATCGACCCTGTTATCACAGGGGATATTGTTGTGGGTAGGGATGCGTCCCGTTATCACAGGGGTCCCACTACCGTTGAATTGTTCTTGAGTCGACCCCGTTATCACATGGGATATTTTCCTTGTGGGTAGGGATGCGTCCCGTTATCACAGGGAACCCGCTATCGTTGAAATTTTTATGATCGACCCCGTTATCACAGGGGATATTGTTGTGGGTAGGGATGCATCCCATTATCGCAGGGATCCCACTACCGTTGAATTGGTTTTGATCGACCCCGTTATCACAGGGGATATTTTTGTGGGTAGGGATGCGTCCCGTTATCACAGGGGTCCCGCTACCATTGAATTGTTTTTGATCGACCCCGTTATCACAGAGGATATTTTTGTGGGTAGGGATGCGTCCCGTTATCACAGGGGTCCCACTACCGTTGAATTGTTTTTCATCGACCCCGTTATCACAAGGGATATTTTTATAGGTAGGGATGCGTCCCGTTATCACAGGGGTCCCACTACCGTTGAATTGTTTTTGATCGACCCCGTTATCACAGGGGATATTTTTGTGGCGTAGGCGGGCCTTATCGTTGTCTTTTTGACTATGTCTCTTGGTGACTTTGTCGTCACTGAATATGTAGGTCATTGAGCCCTGTAAAACAGCATAGACAAGAAAAAATTTCGATGTAAACGCTAATACGGAAGCACAAAATGACATGCATGTGTTATTTGTGGGATATTCCCTCAGTCTGGGAATATCAGTTTTACACCCGAAATAGTGTTTCCGCTGTGCTCTATCGTGCCCATGGTACCCGTTTGTACCTGTTGTACCTGTTTATACCTGTAAGAGGTCGATGTGTTAAATACATATCTAAGTGGATATTCCCCAATTGTTTGTGCAATTCTCTACACTTCTGCAATGCACGCTTAGGACATATTCCTGCATCAAATATATGAAATTGCGCCAAGCAACAAATAAAAAGGTAACAACGGATAACGGTCGAGGGCTAGGTAACCCAGCCCGCCTACGTATCCCGTTGCATGGGGAATCAAACCGGCATAGTTCCCCCTGTTTTAAGTTACATGCCGACCCACGAAGGGGTTAAATAAGAGATAATGGTCGAGGGCTAGGTAAACCTAACCCGCCTACGTATCCCGTTAAGTGGGGAATCAGACCGGCGTAGTTCCCCCTGTTTTAAGTTACAGACCAACCCACGATGGGGCAATGTTTCAAATGTTCAAACACCATTTAAAAAGTGCGGAAATTTAAAATATTGTTATGTTTGCTCCTCATGGCGATCACTCCGTGCGCGGAATGGATTCTTGGTGTGGGACTTGTATTTCCTGCCTTGTTCTGATATTTGGGTGCTTCAGGGAGTGTATTTGGTCAGCCCGAATCTCGCTAACTCCTTGAGGCGTCGGGAATTTAATCTTCTGGTAGTAAGTAGAGACCCTTGCTCTGATCTGGTTGAGCGTCGGTCGGCCCACGATGGCGTGGTAGGGGAACAGAGTATTGACAATCGTGTATTTTATCGGCGTGACCCGGGTGCGTGGGCTCCTACCAAACATGGTCGGCAATAGAATTTGTCCAAGCGGCACTACCTCTGCTCCCTCGAACCCGGTCAATAGGGTAGATACCGGCTTCAGTCGGTGCTGGGTTATCCCCAACTGCTCGTAGGCTTTTGAGAATATCAGGTTTGCGGAGCTTCCGCTATCCACCAACACTTTATGCATCTGATATCCATCCACCTTAATCGTGATAACCAATGGGCAATCTAGTTTTCCTGCGATCAAGGCCAATGGACTAAGATGTTCCAAGTCTCTCCTGGTGAAAGAGATCTCCTGGCCCAAGTATGTTTCCGGCATGATTGCGTTGGGGTACCCAACATAGGCTCCACCCTGAAGTCTTCTCGTTATGGTTTCTCGGTCGTGAGCCGTGTCAGCTCCCAAGCCTCCTTCTTTGATCACATTTATGATACCTCTACTCGGGGCATTCACAATGGCCCTACCTCGTTCCTCGGGTGCCTCAATCATTTTCTGCTTTCCTCTCCTGGGTGAATAGTCTCTTCTAGGGGGTGAGGAATGCTCTGCTACTCTAGCATCCTCCCTGGCGCCCCTGACAAACTTGACCAGTTTCCCTTCTTTGATCAATCTTTCGATTTCGTTCCTCAGGTTTCTGCAGTCTTCCGTCCTATGTCCAGGTTGACGGTGGTACACGCAGTATTTGCCGGATGACCTCATCCCGGGAGTCTCGTTCAACGGCCTGGGTTCCGTCAACTATCTGTTTCTCTTTGCCACGTCCATCACCTCCAGAATACCTCAGTTTAATGGGGTGTACGTCCGTGGGGGGCTTTCCCTGTTGCGCTCTCTGTCTGCGTTCCTGCCGAAAAACGAGCCCTGACGTGTTGCCATCATTTCATCCTCGTAGACCATTTGGTTGGCAAGCATGTTGATCTGCGCTATGGTGGGATCCGTTAATTTGATTAGCTCCCCGGCAAACCTACGGTGGGTCGTACCCTTGAACAACATAATCATGACCTGCCCGCCATGCGGCTCATCCACCTTTAATAATTTGTCGTTGAACCTCTTCATATAGTCTAGGAGGTTCTCCATTTCTCTTTGCTGCACAACGCCAAGGTGTAGCAGGTTGGTCTTCATCCTCTTTTGGCTAGAGAATTGATTCAGAAATTTCTCCCTCAACTGCCCGTAATCCATTATGGATCTGTCCTCCAGCCTAGTGAACCAGTCCAATGCAGTGGCTGTTAAAGTGGTGGACATGATCTTTGCCTTTATATATAATCAGGATGCTATCGACCGGATGGAGATGATCCGTAGGATCACCTCTTTCGTCGTATGGCTTGATTACCAGGATCTTGTCCCCTCTTTGCAAGACCTCGGCCTCTATCTCATCCGAGAACGGGGTCCTACTGCGACCTTTTCCCTTACTCCGAGTCAACTTCCTTGACAATTCCGCTCTCTCGCGGTCTATCTGTTCCATCCTTCTTGAGATTATCCGTAGCATTTCTGCATCCTCATTCTTTGAATAGGCAACCTCGGCACGGTCACGACCGCGTTCCATTCTCCGGACTACTTCCGCCCTCTCGCGATCAAGCCGCTCCCTCTTTCTTGCTATTTCCCGATCAATGGCCCTGGAGTCCCGTCTTTCCACACTATCGTAAGCAGCAGGCGATATCTCCCTGAAATAGTCCCCCGTATCTTCATGTTCGTCGCATCCTTGCCTTGCCCTTCTCTCATTTGTTCCGGATTCAGTGGGTCTCGCCCGAATGTCGTTTCTCCTTTTCTCCACCAGACGTGGGAGCAAGGTCTCCAATGTGGAATTCAGCGCTGCTCTCACAGTGGCGTTGATCTGAGCTTGCATTTCCGGGGTTATAGCGGCGGCACGGACGGGAAAATCCGTATTTGGCGCTTCGATCATTGGAATGTCAGCTGCGTGGTTCTCGATGGGCAGGCCCTCAGTCTCGGGTTCTGCCGCACTTGGTGCAACAAGGGTCGGACCTGCATTTGCGGCTCGCGGAGGCCTCCCGGGCCCGCGCCTTCGTTGCACTTGTGGTGGAGGGAGCTCCATCTCGGCTCGAGCCACTGTCTGTTCTTGGTCAGTCGGGTGTCGAGGGGTTTGTGTATCCTCCATCCTGGCGCTCCTAGTCACAACTCCGCTAATTTTAGATCGGGTCCTCCTTCTTTACATCTCGGCGTCTTTGTCCGGGAACTGGTGTTCCTACAGACGGCGCCACTGATTTGGGGATAGATCGTTTTATATATATATATGAGTGTTGGTTACAAGTATGTGATCTAGCAATACAACGAGCCTATCTCAAATCAGACCTACACTACGTGTCTCGTGTAGGCTTGGTCCGGAACACCTCGGACCAACGCTTCGATGCTCGGATGGGAGAGGAATATCGGTAAATAGATCGAACGAACATCGGTGATCGCCTTCGATGTGACGTCGGGGATGACCCCCGATGTGAGATCGGTGATGAGGTGGTATGACGTGTCACGGGCGTGTGATGTAGTCACGATATCGAATGAGACATCGAAAGTAACATCGGTGATGTATTTCGATATGACGAGTGGTAGCTGAGGGATAATAATTGCTTGTTTTGGGTTCCGGGCACCGCGTACTTATAGACCTCGGGATCCGGGGACCACAGTAACATATCGATGATGATTACCGATATGACATCGAAAGTTATCCCCGTTATGCTCCAAAATGGGCCTGGTTTGGGCCTGGCCCAATATGCGGGAAATGCCCATATCACCAGTCTTGATGGAAGTGGCATGACGCCACCGATGATGTATCTGAGTGGTACATTTCTGTATCCGAGCGGATTCTCTCCCGCACATTTTTTGTTATTTCCACCATATTGTAATCCCACGGCAGTAGGTACTTTCCTTTCTAGTTCTATGCAAAAGTAGTAGTCTTCCAAACTAAACTTCATTATTGTCTGAATAAATTTTCAACTGAAGAGTTGGGAACCAAATCCCTTGTGCCGCCATATATAGATCTATCTCTTCAACCCCAAGACCTCTTAACTGGAGTTAACTTTGCTTCTGGCGGTGCACGCCATGACCTGCTAACATTATATAAAATATAATCAAGTGCAGCATGTGAAAACTGATCCAAAGGAATGTGCACTGCACTCGGAGAAACTGGCACAGCCTTGTGCAACACCACTAACCGTTGGAAAGAAACTGAGCTGGAAAGGAATGAAAAGCTGTCATAATTGATTCCTCTTAGCTAATCTCATAACATGTATTTTGTCCTTTGCTTTGATTAGTTTCTATAAATGTACTGAGTTCTATTAACTTTTATATCATCAATGAAACTTCTCTCTTCTGCAAATCCAATGAATACTTTCTTTTCCTTTTGTTTTCAACATTTGCAATACACACATATTTGCATTCAGTTTCTCTTTATGGTATCAGAGCAGTGAGATTTGTTCTCACTGCAGTGATCCATACCACACTTCCGCACCATTCACAAAACAGGTGAAGAAGAACATCATTTATTCTTCACTGTTACAATGACAGACGCATCTTCTACACAACCTCCTCGAAATAAAACAGAGGGAGGAAACACTGGCACACAGTGGCCATCATTATAAGAGGTGAATCCGGCAGAGGATCCAGCTCACTCACTCTATCTACACCATGGAGAAAATCCAGGTCACATGCTGGTAAATCAACACCTTACCAGTCAAAATTATCACAAATGGAGTCGATCAATGAGCATAGCATTGTTAGCTAAGAACAAATTGGAGTTCATAGATGGATCTATCCAGGAGCCAGCAACCTCAGATCCAACATACACACAGTGGTTGAGATGTAACTGCATGGTATTGTCCTGGATCACAAACAGGATTTCAGATGAGATTCTTGGTTATACTCGGCATTCTGATTCAGCACAAAAATTGTGGAGTGATTTAAGAAAAAAAAATTCAAATAGTAGTAATAACAGACTCTATATGTTAGAACAACATCTATCTAGAATGAAACAAGATGGTAGTCCTATCAGTGTTTATTTCTCAAAAATGAAAGCTATATGGAATGAGATAAGTGCATATGGTGCACCATACACTTGTACCAACAGAGATTGTGGTGCTACTAATGCTATTAATGCTAAGGCTGAGCATAGACACATCATGAATTTCTTAATAGGATTGGATGATAAATATGGTCAGGTGAGAAATTAAGTTATGTTGAAAGATCCATTGCCTGGAATTGATTATGTGTTCAATTTTGTATTGTAGGAGGAGGAAAATCTTGAGTCGTTTTCTGGATCCAGTCACAATGTTGATACTTCTACAATGCAAGTTAGAACACAACAGGTTATGACACAAGCTGCTATGGTGAATCATGGTTAAAAACCAACTTACAAACCATGGTATAAACCTGCAAATGGAAAGTAGAAACTTACATGTAGCAAATGTAGGAAAGGAAATCACACCGTGAACACTTGCTTTGAGATCTATGGCTATCCACCAGGGCCCAAGCTAGCTAGGTTCAAGCCAGCTCCACAAGCTCAGTCCTACAACAACAACAACAACAACAACAACAACAACAACAACTATAACATGACTCCTTCAACCAATCAAGCATCTCAGGGAACTGTTGCTTCAAAACCCCAGTTGCCAATCACTTAGAAGCAATTTCAGCAGCTTTGCAGCTACTTTCAGGGATCTAACATTACAGCAAATCAGGTTGCTCAAACCCCACAACCCTCTATCATCTCATCTCAAACCACATGTAGATACTATACACTCAGTTGCTCTCACTCAGCTCATCTCACAATACAATCTTGGATATTAGACTTAGGAGCCACATATCACATTATATGTGACACTAATTTCTTCATTGACAAACACACTTTATATAACACTATGGTTAAGCTTCCCACGGGCAAAACAACTCTTGTTACTCACTCAGGAACTGTACTTTTGAGCAATAAATTCACCCTAAAAATGTCTTATGTGTTCCCTCATTCACTTTCAATCTCATCTCTGCTAGTAAACTTGTTAAAGATGTGCGCTGTTGTATTATCATTTGGGCTAACTTGTGTTTGATTCAGAAGCTAGCACATTGGGAGACGATTGAGATTGTTGAGATGAGAGGAGGACTGTATCAAATAGTCTTGAAGAATTGTGGCACTGACTCTAGTAGAATTAATAAAGTTCAATCCCATTATGTTCCTTCACCTTCTTCTTTGTTTTGGCATTATAGACTTGGTCACCCCTCTGTGTCCATATTGTCTCTATTGAAATAAAGTAATGAAAAATGACATTTGAGTTTTGATTCCATTATTTGTGATGTCTGTCACATAGCGAAACAATATAGAATGCCTTTCGAACTTGATCCTCACATAACTGATAACTGTTTTGATCTTGTTCATATGAACATTTGGGGACCTTTTAACACTCATTCACTCATTGGTTCAAAATACTTCTTGACCATAGTTGATGATCAGAGTAGATTCACAAGGGTTTATCTTATGAAATCTAAGAGTGAAGTGAGAGGACTCATTGCTCAGTTCTTTCAACTCATTGAAACAGGTTTTCATAAAGTTGTCAAATCTGTTAGGACAGATCAAGGTTTGGAACTTGATATGAATGATTTCTTCACCTCCAAAGGAGTTATACACAGCAAAGTTGCACTTATACCCCTCAACAAAACTTAGTTGTTGAGAGAAAACATAGGCACTTGCTCAATGTAGCAATGGCCCTTAAACTTCATGCTTCATTGCCTCTTAACTTCCGGGGAGGGTGCATTCAAACAGTAGTTTACCTCATCAATAGAACTCCTACCTCATTACTCGAAAATTCCACTCATTTTCAGCTTCTGTTCTCTAACGAACCACATTATTCTCACCTCAAAGTATATTGTTGCCTGTGTTTTTCCACTACCTTACCCAAATCTCATAACAAACTCATTGCCAGACCAACAAAATGCATCTTCATTGGATATCCAGCTCACATTAAAGGTTACAAATTATATAAACTCACCACCAAAGAAACTTTTGTCTCTAGAGATGTGGTCTTCTATGAAAATGTATTTCCATTCTATGAGACTATCTCATCACCTCCCACTTCTCTCTTTCCCTCATCTGAAACTTGTCTTTCATATGATGATTTCCCTGTGATTCATTCTCCCACTCTCCCTGATAACACTGTCAATCAAGATAATGATAATGATACTAGAGTCCACTCTCAATCAAATACTCCAACTTTTCCCACCATTGATGATGCTTCCTCTACCGACATTATCACTCATGTTCTCTCTTCTCATGGCCGTTCCACTAGAGTCAGGAGACCACCAGATCATCTTAGAGACTATCAGTACAGACTTGCTACAGCAACATCAATCACATTGCCTCACAATGATACTTCTGGCTCACTGGTTTGCTCTACTTCCTTTGCCCTTAATTTATCTTACAACATGTTATCTTCTTCACATCTTCATTTTGTTTTATCTATTGCTTCACCCTGAACCTACTTCTTTTGATGAGTCTAACCTTGATCCTCTGTGGCAAGCTGCAATGTCTGTTGAACTCACTGCTCTCCCTAACAACAACACTTGGTCCCTCACAACTCTTCCTCCAAGTAAGATTGCTATTGGTTGTAAGTGGGTATACAAGGTCAAATATACTTCCACTAGTATTGTTGAACGCCACAAAGCAAGGTTTGTGGCTAAGGGTTACAATCAAAGGGAAGGTTATGACTATTTTGAGACATTTTCTCTAGTAGCTAAGATCACCACAGTGAGATGCTTGATTGTTTTTGCCTCTGCTCATGGTTGGTCTCTCTCTCAACTAGATGTAAATAATGATTTTCTCTATGGTGATCTAGAGGAAGAGGTATACATGTTACCTCCTCCAGGGCTTGCTACTGAGGGGGAGCAAGTTTGCAAACTTCACAAATCATTATATGATCTCAAACAAGCTTTCAGACAGTGGATCACAAGCTTACCACTGTCATATCCTCTCAAGGTTTTAAACAATCTTCCACTGACCATTCATTATTTATCAAGAGAGTGTCTAACTCCATAACTGTCATCTTAATATATGTTGATGACACTATCACTGGAGGAAATGATGAGCAACAGATTATTCAGTTAAAACAGTTCCTCAAGGACAATTTCAAACTCAAAGATCTTGGTCTTTTGAAGTTTTTTCTTAAAATTAAAGTTGCAAGAAATAAGAGTGGAATATCTTTGAATCAAAGACAATACACACTGGATATCATTAATGATTGTGGATTACTAAAAGGTAAATCTGTCACTACTCTAGGGGATCCTAATATGAAGATAGTTCAAGATGATCAAGGTCCTCTTAACAAACTTGCCATTTACAGAAGACTAGTAGGGAGATTGCTATATTTGACAATCACAAGGCCTGACATTTCCTATGTGGTTCAAACTCTAAGTCAATTCTTGGCAAATCCAATGAAATCACACATGGATACAGCTCTCAGAGTTGTGAGATATTTGAGAAATGCTTCAGGATATGGATTGTTCTTTCCAAGTGAAAATGACATTCACATTAAGGCTAATTGTGATGCAGATTGGGCTGCATGCACATATACCAGGAGATCAGTTACTTGATTTTGTGTCTTAATTGGAAATGTCTTAGTTTCCTGGAGATCTTGAAAACAACAGATTGTATCAAGCATGATCAACGAGCCCTTTTGTTCTGTGATAATAAGGCTGCTATCCACATAGCCTTAAATCTAGTTTACCATGAAAGAACTAAACACGTAGAGATAGATTGCCATGTGGTTTGGGTTAGGCTCAGGCAGTGGTTGTTTAAAATGTTTTATGTGTCTACAGGTAGACAACTAGCTGACATATTCACTAAAGGATTGTGCATGAGAAGGTTCAAAGTAATCATGAGCAAGATTGAAATACATGTCATGTATTCTCCTATTGAGGGGGAGTATCAAAAGTATAATCAAGTGTAGCATGTGAAAACTGATCCAAAGGGAATGTTCACTGCACTTGGAGAAGATGGCACATCCTTGTAAAACACCATTAACCGTTGGAAAGAAACTGAGCTCGGAAAGAATGAAAAGTTTTCAGAAGTAATTCCTCTTAGCTAATCTCATAACATGTATTTTGTCCTTTGCTTTGATTAATTCCTATAAATGTACTGAGTTCTATTAACTGTTATATCATCAATGAAACTTCTCTCTTCTGCAAATGCAATTAATACTTTCTTTTTCTTTTGTTTTCTGCATTTGCAGTACACACATATTTGAATTCAGTTTCTCTTTATATATTTTTCACAAGTTATTATATTATATGGGAGCATGCATCCTAGTTTTTCCAAAATACCACAGAGGCATCAATGCTGGTTACAAAAGCATGCACAAAATTGTCAATTGAGTTTATTTTAAAGAAATGTCATATTGCAGAAATGCCATGTAAATAGAAAAACTTGTGGGTCGTGATTGAAGGTGAAGGTGCTTTTCTGAAATAGCGATCATACAAAGGAAAATGTTGCAATCTTGAGCATAACACGAGAAAGAGATCTTTATGTGCTTTTAGCATGCATGACTTCATTGATGGCCCGTTTTTTTCTACGGTGACCAAGCACTACATGTCAAACTAACTCAAATTGTTGATTGATATTAGCTAGCTTTGAGTTTGAGAATCTTGCACAAAATACGACATGTGAACTAGGTCGAGATTGACCCAAAATATTAACTCACATGTCTAAGTCGATATGGGACCGTGAAAAGGTCGAACCTATAATGAGAACTATTGGCTGGAATTGTATGGATCGTGATTCGATACTCGCACTCGTGTGTTGCCATAATGCCAACACAGTGTTATCTTAACACATACTTGAATTAATGATATTACGCAGTGGAAAGTAAAGAACACAATGAGATGTAAAAAAAAATTAACTTCAAAACTTTCATAAAACCGACAAAAAGTGCAGCCCCTTAGGAAAAAGGGACAAAGTTAGTACATGAAAAGCAAAAAATAGAACTCAAGGCTAAACCAAAAAATAACTAAACGACTATGCTACGTCACATCCGTATGCATCAGGAATAGCTTTCCTAGCAAGCGCGTGAGCGACCGCATTAGAATCACGTCGAATATATAAAAGCCCTTGTGGTCACAAAGCATTTTTCGCATGTCATTCATAATGTTCACAATCCCTATATCCTCCGTGGTGCCATAGACAATGTCATGAACCATATTTAAACAATCTCCTTCAAGCAAGACATTAGTCCAACCTTTCTCAATCGCCCAAAGAACCGCAACCGATGCTGCCAATGCCTTAAACCCGCGGCCTCCATTAATGAGGTGAAACAGCGTTGTCTTCAAGCAATCAATTCCCCGTGTGTATCATGCACAACCAACACAATTCCCACGGGTTCCTCATCGACAAATTGCGCCCCATCAAAATTGATTGTAATAACATCCCCCATCGGTTTTTGCAAACCATCCACCTAACCACAACCCGTCTTTCGCGCCCCTTCCCATTATGAGTATTCCAAGTCAATGCATAAACTTATGCAAACGTAGCCATCTCATTCGAACTTCGTTCATTGTCTCCCGCGAGCATGCTATTTCTATTCCCCAAATATTTCAGCACACCGCACCAATGAGACTACAACTCCTCGTCGCAGTTGATGTAACAATCCGCACCACCCAATCACACAGGGACTCCAGAACTCCAACTCCATATATGCATCGGGATATTGGATAATGCCCATACTTGTCGCGGAAGAGGACAATCGAACAACGCATGGGGTCAAGTCTCCTCGTCCCCATGACAGATCATACACGGTGTCTCCACACAAACACCTCGCCTCGCAAGTTTCCATCGCGTCGGGAGAATATCCATGCAGCAGCGCCAAGGAAACAATTTAATTTTGCTCGCACATTCTACCCTCTAAATTTTCGCCCAAACTGCGTGCGGTTTGAATATTGCTTTCGTCTCCCCGCGTTCTACCCCAAACCCTGAGCAACAATCATATGCTACGCACTCCGTACTGAAAAAACTCGTAATGCCTAATCCGACAATCCACGTTACTATTATCCCTCAATGGAATTGCAAGACTCTTAGCTGATTATAAGTGGCCTGATCAAGGAAACAAAATTCATTGGATAAAGTTTGAGGAGCAAGAAAACTGGAGGCTTAGAATTTATATGCCTTCGATCATTTAATGTTGCACTTTTGGCAAAGCTATCAAGGGAAAATTATTTAGTTAGCCAAACAGCTTACTTAGTCGGATTCTTCAAGAAAAATATAATCCTAATACATCACTCCTTGAGGCAAAGCCACAACATCCTGGATCCTTTACTTGGCGTAGCATTTGCTAAGGGAAAGAATTGCTTAAAAATGGTCCAAGGTGGAAGCAGACGATGGGCAAGGACTCTTCGAGTTCGCACTAAGGGCAAACAATATCACTCAAACCGAAGTTCGAGAATTAATTAATTTGATGTGGATTTGAGGATTTGACATGATACATTAACACATAAAACTTCTGGAAATACCATTTGAGATAATTTTGCTCAATGCTTCTTGCAATGGTAAAGTAACTTCACTGTATGAATCATGCTCTTGATGGTCACCACTCAACAGTATAACTACCGTCTTCCACGAAGATGATTCACATTCTATTTTGGTCTAATTTCGGCACAGTAATAGAACACGGTAAAACAGTACAATTAAAATATGAATAACCAAAAGAATGTTAATCCAATAAAACAAACGGACTAACTTTGTCTGGAACACCTACTATCTATTACAGATCTTGTATTGCTTTAGATATCCTAATAAGACAAATTTACGTGCGTATCGAATTATGAACGTTCGATGTGCGCCTCGAACGGTACTTATTCGATGCTGAGTTTATTTGGTAATCGCTAATTTGATGTGAGTATATCGAATCACTAAGATTCGATGTTGTGATTCGAATTGAGTTGATTCGATGTTAAATTGTAACACTACTACTAGTATCGAATGCAGTAGGGCATCGAACAAAAGAGCATATCGAATAAGCTGGTTCGATGTGGTAATAGTTGGACTCTGGTTTGATCTGCCTTGGAAGGCGAAGGGACGGGGCATTTATAAACCTCGTCCCGCGGAACCCCTTGACAGTTGTGGAATACGCATCGAACCAAGTTAGTTCGATGCACACATCGAATAGGGGTTATTCGATGCGCTTCACACATCGAATTAGGCCAGTTCGATACGGCTATGGGCCGGCCCATCCTAAAATACTCCTATCACATAGTCCCACCAGTTTGGGAGACGATGTCAATGTGAGAGCGATTTCCAAACTTTCAATAATATGTTCTGGAATGGGTGCTTGAAAAACATGTATATTTGACTGGTATGATGGCATCGAATTGTGGTTGTTCGATGCGTGTTGGGGCAAAACATCGAATTTGTAGAATTCGATGCGGCGCATCGAATGAATGGTGTTTGATGCGTTCGCGAGAGTTAGCGGTGCATGGGCCTATATAAGGGTCCACCTGCCATGGCATTATTGTTTTCTTCCAAAAGTAGTTTTTTGTTCGCTTCTCTACCGCATCGAACAGAGGCTGTTCGACACGAGTCACATCGAATCCGGGTAATTCGATGCGCGTCTAATATATTCTGGCTACCGCAAATCATATAAGATTCACAATTTATTTGACATGGCACGCATAAAGTCTTGAAATTGGAGTAAAACTGTGGTGTCACCCGAGAACATTTATGATTCTCAGAGAGGGAGCGAGCAAAATCAGCCCTCCGATGTGGGCCCATCTTTTGCCAATATATCATTGGAAGATAGTCCACGCATGTTTGCAAGAAAAGATTATGCGACTACAGCCTCTGGAAATCTTTCCGATTATTGGGGTGCGGGCCACTCTGATACTCCTCTAGTTGATCATTGTACCATGAGGCTCAGTGGTGTTTGTGCTGGCACTCGGGTGCCTATTGTGAGGAATTTTGAACGTCATGAAAATGTTATCACCCGAAGATTGGTGTTGACGCCAACCATTACTGGTGGACGTATAAAAGTTGGGACTAGTCGTCAGATCCGGATAATGGAAGATATTGATGCTGAAGACGAGAGAATTGTTGCCAAGTTGGAAAGATTTAATGCGTCTCATCCCACGTTTAGGACTGAGCAAAATATAGATGAAGCGAGCTCCTTCCGTTCAGGCGGCGAGGACTTCTCAATTATGATTTTCTCAATGATGATAATTCAGAATCGCTGAGCGCCACGCTGGCCGGATATAGGTTGGGAGATGAGCAAGCAGGATAGATAATGCAGAGTCTATGGCCTCAGTTGGATCGGCAAGCCGTATCAAATCGGCTGGGATATCAGGATTTGGCTCGCTTTGGGCGCCTATTCCTTGTCCCTGTTATTTTAGCAGTATTTCGGTTGTGTAGGGATTATAGTGGTTTGGCTGCGAAGCAGAGCCAGCACAATGTTGTCGTCGATAATCTATGTGCTAATGTTCGTAGAGGGGATTATAGTCGCTGTAATGCAGTGAAACGCGCCAGAGAGGCAGAAATAATAGCGTCTAAAGCCGCACGTGACGCACATGATGCTGAAGTTAAGGCTAAGAAGTCGGAAGAGAATGCTAAAGCATTGCGCGCTGAAATAATCACGCTAAAAAGGAGAATGATTCCTTGAGGCGTGAGAATTGTTCTCTTAAAGCGTCGAATGTGGACGCAGACAATGTCATTTCCATCTTGCGTCGTCGAATTCAACATTTCGAGTCTGAAGATTATAAATGCCCCATTGCCCAAAATTTTACGCAGAGTAACGTTTATAAATTTCTGGAATTACTCCGTGGTGCTGTAGATATGAAATATGGAATGAAACTTGGTGTCGATCAAGCTGGATATCTTGGGTACCTCGGAGAGGGTTTTTGTAAAGATATACTTGATGCAAGTCGTAATTCGAGAATGGAGATCCCAGAGGCCAGCAGTGATGATAATGACGATTTACATACTCCTAGGCCGGGTGATTCATTTTATGTCGTGTGGCGCGATCGTAAAAAAACAAAATGTGATAGGCTCAAGATCTTTGAAATAGATCTCTCCTCTGACACATAAAGGAAAAGAGAAATGCGCTCCCAGTGCTAATTTGAGCGATTCGGAGAGTATCAAGAAAGCTCTTCATGATGCTTTTGGTCTGAGTGATGATGAAGTAGAATTACCTCCGAAAACATCTAGGTCTACAATTTTTCTGCGGAGTCCCCCAAAGATGTCGAGTTTTGAAAATGATCCTCCTACATCCGTGGACAAAAGAAATAAGGTGACAATCGTACCTAAGATTTCTGGTTCAAAAATGGTCTTGCTAAGTGGAATGTATCCTTCTCCAGATGACAAAGTTTCTGTGCTGGCAAGTAATGTGCATGGTCAATCATTTAATGCACAAAATTTGATTTCTCCGAGCAGAAATCAGCTTGGCGATCCAACTGAAAGAATTGAAGTTGTTTTGCCCGATGATTGGGCACAAACTGATGAATTGATTCTTACAAATGATCAAATTCACAACAATTGTGCCAATTTTGCGCGTTCGGTGGGTGTGATTCTTCGTCAAGAATCCCCCTAGTCTTCGGGTGAGCAACAATATTTAGGTTACATTATTTTGACGATATTAGGCCTTTTATTTTGTATAGAGTCTTTGCAACTCTTTTGCAGTGGTTTTTGATAAAAAAAAACTTATTCTGCCACTTAATATCATAATCTTTGATTTATATTTTACTCGCACAGTTCCAAGGCATGTTTTCTCGTTCATTTGCTTGTTGTTGAATTAACATTTATTTTATGTTTAATTATGGTTTTCGATGTCATGGTGCATATACATTATAACGATTGTGCTTGATATGAAAAATATTAGGGCATTTGTGCGTTACCTGAGAGATCAGATCACTTGGGCCTCTTATCTCGCCATTATTATGTCGGTAACGTGCATGAGGGGTTGGACCACTTTCGGCCTTCTTATCCCACCATCATGTTCTTACATCTGGCATGAGTGGTTGGACCACTTTGGGCCTTCTTATCCCACCATCATATTCTTTCATCTGGCATGAGGGGTTGGACCACTTTGGGCCTTCTTATCCCACTGTTATGTTCTTCCGTCTGGCATGAGGGGTTGGACCACTTTGGGCCTTCTTATCCCACCGTCATGTTCTTCTGTTTGGCTTGAGGGGTTGGACCACTTGGGCCTTCATATCCCACCGTCATGTTCTTCTGTGTGGCATGAGGGGTTGGACCACTTTGGGCCTTCTTATACCACCGTCATGTTCTTCCGTCTGGCATGAGGGGTTGGACCACTTTGGGCCTTCTTATCCCACCGTCATGTTTTTCCATCTGGCATGAGGGGTTGGACGACTTTGGGCCTTCTTATCCCACCGTCATGTTCTTCCGTCTGGCATGAGGGGTTGGACCACTTTGGGCCTTCTTATCCCACTGTCATGTTCACCTGCATCATTTGACGGATAAAAATTGTAGTTAATAACTCAAAAAGGATTGATATCGATTGAAGTGTATTTATCAAAATATCTGATGCAATTTATTCAATTTTATGCATAATAACGCCTAAGATGTTGCACATTCCATGGACGCTTCTGTTGAACCCCTTTTAGAGATTCCAAATAATAGTATCCTCGTGAACTTGCTCGTATGACTCGAAAAGTCCCTTCCAAATTTGGTTCAAGCTTTCCGATATGTTTTTTTGTTGCAATGCTTCTCAGGACCAAATCTCCTACTTCAAAATTCCTGAATTGAACCCTTTTATCATAGCTGTTGGCCATTGCTGCTTTAAAAGCAACAGTACGTTGATACGCAGTATCCGTTGCCGATCCTATCATATCCAAGTCCATTTGTCTTAACCGGGCCGACTACTCTGGATCGTAATCAATAATCCTACGCGTCGGCATACCTATTTCTGCATGTAACACAGCCTCGGTGCCGTAGACAAGAACAAATGGGGTCTCCCACGTGGATGTTCTGGGAGTTGTTCTATTTGCCCATAATATTCCTTGAAGCTCTTCTGGCCATGTTTTTCCTGTGCTTCTCACCCTCCTTTCGAGATAATCCTTCAATGTTTTGTATGTGGACTCCGTTTGACCATTGGACTGGGGATGATATACTGAGGTCAGATTGTGTGATATTTTTAATTCCGCGAACCATGACTTAATCTCCTTTCCGCTGAATTGCGTGCCATTGTCACATACAATAGACCTCGAAATCCCGAAATGACATATGATGTATTTCCAAATAAACTTGATCATATTCTTTTTTGTGATTGACGACATAGCCTGTGCCTCAACCCATTTAGTAGAATACTCAATAGCCACTACCAAATATCGTTTTTGACCATTAGCCAGCGGAAAAGGTCCCACAATATCAATTCCCCACTAATCAAATGGACATGCCACGTCGATGGGTTGTAGCTGGCGTGCTGGTCTATGAATAAGACGAGCGTGGTATTGGCAGCTGTCACATTTCCTCTAGAAAGTTGTTGCATCTTTTAATAGAGTTGGCCAATAATATGCTTGACGCAATATCCGCTGAGCTAAAGCTCGTCCCCTGGAGTGATTTCCACAACAACCTGCATGGATTTCTTCCATGACATACTCAGCTTGAGCTGGAGTCAAACATCTTAACAATGGTCCTTCGAAAGATCTTTTGTATAACTCTCCATTGCTGATAGTAAATCTATAAGCCTTATATCGAATTATGCGTTGTGCATTCGGATCTGCCGGGAGACTACCCCGTTGAAGATAAATCATAATCTCGTCCTTTTAAGAGGGGTCTTCTTGTATTGCCAGTATAAACTCCACTCATGCTACTGTGGTAATATATTTTGATATCCCAATCGAAGGTTTATCAGCAACCATAAATGTGATTCACTTCTCCCCTAAAATCTTCGAAGAACTCGCGAATTTTGAAAGTGCATCTACTTTTGCATTGTCGTCCCTGAGGATCTGAGTTATGTCAAAGAATTTGAAGTTCTTTGCCACTTCTTTTACCTTAGCGGCATACAACTTCATTATTTCCTCACGCGTCTCATACCTTCACGAAAAATGATTTGCCACCAAGAGCGAGTCAGTGAATATGTCCAAATGTTCAATGTTGAGTCCAAGTGCCATTTTGACACCGGTAATAACTGCTTCATACTCGGCTTCGTTATTCGTTACCATGTAATTTAGGCTGGTAGCAAATTCAAATTCTCTTAGCTCCGGAGATAGAAAATGGATTCCAATTCCTCCTCCATGAGTAGTTGTAGATCCATCCGTTTGTAATGTCCACGTTGTGGTTGACATGCTGGTTCCAGCTTGGTTTGAGATAGAACAGATACAGCTTGCGGTCTCGGAATAACTGTTTCCCAGAGTCTCAGCTATGAAATCTGCTAAAGACTGTGCTTTGATTGCGGTTCGCGGCTTAAACTCCAATCCAAATTCACTGAGCTTAATTGCCCATTTCACCAATCGGCCAGAAGTTTCAGGCCTCGCCAGCACTTGCTTCAGCGGTTTGTCTGTTACCACAGTGATTGGGTGGGATTGAAAATATGGTTTCAGTTTCTGTACCGTAACAACAATTGCTAATGCGAGCAACTCTATTTCTAGGTAATTTCTCTATGCTCCCTGTAGTACTCTACTCACATCATGAATGGGTAATTGTTGAGTTCCCTTTTGCTTAAGTAGTACTGTACTGATTGCGTGCGTGGATACTACTAAATATAGATACAACATTTCATTTTCCTGTGGTTTGGCAGAAAGTGGCGGGCTCACCAAATAATTCTTCATTTTTCTAAAAGCCTATTCACACTCCGGCGTTCAAATGAAATCTTTGCTTATTTTCATCACTTTAAAGAAAGGAAGATTCTTTTCTGCAGATGTCGATATGAATCTTTCTAACACCGTCAAACGAACCACCAAACACTGGACGTCCCTCACTGTTCTTGGTGATGGTAGATCCAATACTGCCTTTATTTTGTCCCGGTTAGCTTCAATTCCTCTTTCATTTACCACATAACCTAGAAACTTTCCCGACGTTACCCCAAAAGTGCGGTTTTTTGGGTTTAATTTCATTCTGTAGGTTTTCATGATGGTGAAAGCCTCATCCAAATGTCGCACATGCTCATCGGCTTTGAGACTCTTTACTAGCATATCGTCAATATACACTTCCATTGATTTTCCGATTTGGTGGTAAAAAAATTTAGCTACCAGCCTTTGAAATGTTGCTTTTGCATTCTTCAATCCGAACGTCATTACCCTATAAAAATACACTCCAATATCCGTGACAAAAGCTATCTTGTTTTGATCCTGCACTGCCATAAAAATTTGATGAAATCCGCTTTTCCCATCCATCATACTTAGCAACGCACATCCTGTCGTTAAATCGACAAGCTGGTCTATCCGAGGCAATGGAAAAGGATCCCTTGGACAATGCTTGTTCAAGTTTGTATAGTCCACGGACATTCTCCATGTAGCTTCTTTTTTCAAGACTAAAACAATATTGCTCAACCATTTTGAGAACATTATAGCATAAATGTCCGTGCTGCTAAAAGTTCTTGTATCTCTTTTTCGGCGGCTTCATTCTTTTCCTTGCTGAAATTTTGTTTCTTTTGTCGTATCGGTTACGCACTCTTGTCTACATTCAAGCGATGCACTATGATCATAGAGTCTATCCCGAGAAGATCGGAATCAGACCATGAAAAAATATCTGAATTACGCCGAAGACATCCACCAAGGCCGCCTCTTTTATTTGGTCCATTCTTGCTCTAATTTTTATTATTTTCTCGGTACTCTCCCTAAACAGCTGCACAATCTTGAATTCCCCTAAAGGCTTCATCTTACATTCTTGCCATTGTTTTAACAATTAACTTTCTGCTTTATCTCGCGCCTGCTCTTTAGGCTCAATTCGCTTTTGACTCTGATCTGTCTCCGTTTTGGTCTTCTTATCTGTTTTCCTTTTTTCGACTGCATACATGCACCACTTATTTGTCATCCTAGCTACTTATATCTAAAACAATGTAAATGGTGTTTCCACAGATGGCGCCAATATTTTGGTCTTATTTCATCACGATAATAGAAGAACGTAAAACAGTACAATTGAAATATAAATAACCAAAATATTGTTAATCCAATAAAACAAACGGACTAACTTTGTCTGGAACACCTACTATCTATTACAGATCTTGTATTGCTTTAGATATCCTGATAAGACAAATTTACGTGTGTATCAAATTCTGAATGTTCGATGTGCGCCTCGAACGATACTGATTCGATGCTGAATTTATTTGGTAATTGCTAATTCGATGTGAGTATATCAAATCACTAAGATTCGATGTTGTTGGGATTCGAATTGAGTTGATTCGATGTTAAATTATAACACTACTGTTGGTGTCGAATGCAGTAGGGCATAGGACGAATGAGCATATCGAATAGGCTAGTTCGATGTGGTAATAGTTGGACTCAGGTTTGATATTCCTTGAAGGCGAAGGGACGGGGTATTTATAAACCTCGTTCCGCGGGACCCCTTGACAGCTGTAGAATACGCATCGAACCGAGTTGGTTCGATGCACACATCAAATAGGGGTTATTCGATGCGCTCCAAACATCGAATTAGGCCTGTTCGATACGGCTATGGGCCGGCCCAATGCACAGTACTGGATCCATCCTAAAATACCCCATCACATTTCTGGAATTTATCTAATTCAGACAACTTTTACAAGTAAATGGATGTGATCTAATTCTGATGATCTACCAATCTTATCATTAAATGTTGTTCTTCAGTTGCGAAGTTCTGGTTGGTGAAATAAGTAAAACACGGCCTCAATTATGGAGAAAATACAGAGGGGCATTCTTTAATGATATACATGTGCTCCATACAATCTGTCAATTTAGAACACCGACATGCAAATAAAATTTGCATAATAACATATGTAAAAATAAGAGAACTAAAGTTACAACTTACTCTACATATATCAAAGACAAACTCTGCAAAGAGAAGTACAACAGCAATGAAGTTACTGTACTTGAAACTACTATGCCAACTCTTTCTATGCTTGTCTCTCTTTCTTTCCCTTCTGGGATGCATTGCTGAAGCAACCTTGAATCTACCCAAAAATAGAAATTTTCCAGTGATCTTTGCATTTGGAGATTCAGTAGTAGATACACGTAACAACAATTATATCAAGACATTGCTAAAAATCAATTACCCTCCATATGAAAAGGATTTTATGGGAGGAAAACCAACTGGGAGATATAGTGATGGAAAAGTTCCAGCAGACCTTGTAGGTATGAAACAACATTTCCTTTTCTTTGTGTGTTATGATCCAAATCAAATCTGATAATTATCTGAATATTCTCAGCTGAGGGATTGGGAATTAAATCCCTTCTGCCACCATACTTAGATCCGTCTCTTCAAGCTCAAGATCTCTTAACCAGGGTGGACTTTGCGTCTGGGGGTGCATGCTACGACGCGTTAACATTTGGTTTTGTGGTACTTTTCAATAAATCCATGTCAGATTGCTGACTCGGTTTTGAATATAATGCTGACTAGGGAACTATTTTTCAATACATGCAGTCAGTTTTATCGTTATCAGACCAGGTGGGTTGTTCAAAGATTATATTTCGAGGCTCCAAAAGATAGTTGGGGAAGAAATATCATCCTCAATCATAAGCCAAAGTCTAATTGCGGTGGAATGTTGGAATGTAAAAGTAAAAGTAAGACTACTTTACAAATATGCCAAATACACATGTTGGAATGTGAAAGTGCAGGGTTTTCTGGAATCAATGTTATGCGATGTTGGGACAACATTGAAGATAACATTGAAACCAGAGAGCCTGTACGAAAACTGTTCTTTAAATGCAAAATTTAAGTTTTGCCTTTATTCACTTATTAATCAAGCTCTACGATTTTAGTTGTTTATGTTTATCTCCAGGAAAGTATATTAATCATAAGGAAGAGCTATGGAAGATTCCTTACTTAAAGTTTACATAATTCAAGTTAAATAATATTGAAAACTTCTTAAAATTATATTTTCTTGTGTTTTTTATTCTGCTGCATGTTTCAATATGCAAGAAGATCACAATTGAGTTCAGGCAACGCCAGCTTAACTCTCAAAGTTGTTGTGTCAATGCACAATTCAAAATTTTCAATTGGCGTCAGAGCCAAACACCGATTACACTGGTGGTTTGGAGGCGATTCAACACAATGGACAGTGTCAATCCTAATGTCAACAGGATTCTAGTGTTGGATGGCTCCAATTATGCATATTGAAAGATTAGGATGAGGTCTCACATCAAAGCTATTGATATCCGAGCCTGACAATTGTTAGATACAATGGAGATAACGAACAGTATTTAAATTGACATGCAAATAAACAAAATAACTGGTAACGCGGAAACTGAAAATAACCGTAGTAAGTGGTCGAGTCCTTCTCGGTTTCCTTAAAGTAGTTTAGTCCTCTCCACGTGCTGAGATCGTTGGACTAACTCTTCTCAGGATAAAACGACCTTTCGAATTGGCTGCTAGCACTCGCAGAGCAATCCCGGCGAACTCGAACAGTAATAGACTACCACCACCACACAATGATTAAAACTCTTTTTTCTTTTCGTGTATGCAAAAGTGTATTTTTGCTGATGATTAACCCTATGGGGAGCGACCCCTTTTATAGACTAGGTTAGGGAGAAAGTTGGAAGACTTAGCCACCAAGAAACGTGGTTAGGATAATTACAAATCTGGTAATTAAGATAATTACAGATCTCGCAAAGATCTCGGATGAACGTAGACACGTTTCAGTTATAAAAACTGATAGGTAAATCTTATGGAAAGATTCTCTAAGATAATTAATTATCTCTTTGATGCTTATTATTTTCTGTATATAAAATATAGCAGAAAATTACATAATTCTATTTACGCAAAATAGAAATATTAAATATTGATAAACAATATTTCTGACTTTAATTAGTCAACGTTGAGCATCAATTTCTCATTCACCCATGTACCAAACTCGACCTAAAGTCGATTGTACAAAAACCCGTTTCATTTACCAATTTTCCAACAATCCCCCACATGAATGAAATTGAATGATCATGCATACATCATGTGGTGATGGAGTACTACGGACTATGCCTGCATAGGATAGGTAGGACACGCCCTTGAACCTTCCCTCATGAGAAATACTTTCTTTGCTAGCCGATAGTGTGACTTGACGTCATTGAACTATCCGCTGTTTGTGCAAACGTTCCATAAATCTCACACAGGTATAATTCCTTTTACCGTTGCGGTTCTCATGGTTTATGTCCATTTTGGCCCTGGACATACGCCTCGTTCTGCAAGAGTTTTCCAGAAAATTAAGCCCCCACAATTTTCCTCAGAGGCGGCCCCTCCTCTCTCTCACATAGGTGATTTCTTATCTAAGAGTAACCCGTATTACTCCGCTCGGATTTCCGACGCGTAAGAATCATTAAAAGCACAATGCTTAACCTTTTCCATTACGGGTGTCACTGTTTCATCTAGGAATGGACAAGGGTTGACCCCCACAGTGACCGTGCAAAGTTCTTACAATTAGGTTGTCCCATTGAACCAAGATCTTGGGATCTCCAGTCAAACATGGTTGGGTTTTCCTTCATAAGAACCTTATTATTCAATAGGCTTAAGTCCCATTCCCTTCGATGTCTTTTCAACTTGATCTCTATTTAACCATTTGGTTAGCGGATCCGCAATGTTATCTTTTGACTTCACATAGTCAAGGATGATAACCCCAATCGAGATCAGTTGCCTAACGGTATTATGTCGTCGACATATATGTCTAGACTTACCGTTGTACAGAACATTATATGCACTTTCAATCATAGATTGATTATCGCAATTTATGCATATTGTTGGCACAGGTTTGGGCCACTCAGGAATATCTTCCAAGATGTTATGGAGCCTTTCGGCTTCTTCACTGCATTTTGTCTAATGCCACAAACTCAGATTCCATCGTGAATCTGGTTATAACCATTTATCTTGAAGATTTCCATGCATAGTTGCACCTCCTAAAGTGAATATAGGTTCACTTGTTGCGTTGGAGTCTTGTATAACATATATCCAACTTGCTTTGGTAAAACCTTCAAGCAACATTTGGATTTCTGGTATAATGCAACCCATAGTCACGAGTATAACGTAAGTACCCCAGTACTTTCACAATTGCTTTCCAGTGCTCATTGCATGGATTACTCGTGAATCTACTCAACATGCTAATTGTATAGGTAATGCCTGGTCGTGTACAACTCATTATGTACATCAGAATTCCTATCACTCTAGCATATTCCACTTGATCAACACTTTCTACCTTATTCTAAGATAAGTGTTGACTCGTGTCAATTGGAGTTCTGGCTACACCAGAATCACGCTTGCTGAATTTTTCAAGAATCTTGTCCACGTAGTGTGACTGAGTTAATATAAGACCACTTGGCGACCTTCTAATCTTAATTCCTAAGATTACATCGACCAGTCTCGTGTCTTTCATATTAATCTTGAATTCAGCAAACATTTAATGGACTTCACCATTCGGTCGTTGCTTCCCACAATGAGTATGTCATTAACGCACAGACAGAGAACCAAATATTCTTCTTCTGTAGTTTTGACGTAGACACATTTGTTGCACTCATTGATTTTGGGACCTTTCGACATCATGACGTTGTCAATTTTTCCGTACATCGTTCTCGGTGTTTATTTAAGTCCACACAAGGACTTTACCAATTTATAGACTTAATTTTCTTTTCTAGGAGCTACATAACTCTCGAGTTATTCCATGTATAATTCTTAATCAAGAACCTCCATTTAAGAAAAATAGTCTTTACATCCATTTGATGCACTTACAGTTTTGGAGAATGACAATCGCCAAAATCATTCTTTCTAAATCTATTCTCGTCACATGAGAATAAGTATCAAAGTAATAATGGCTTTCTTGTTGCTTGTATCCTTCGATCACAAGTCTAGCCTTATACTTTTGCTTGTTCCATCTATTTTGATTTTCCGTTTGAAAATCCACTTAGAACTCAATGGTTTATATCCCGAAGGAAGGTCAACCAATTCTCAAGTGTGGCCGTGTCAAATGGAATCAATCTCATCTTTTATGGTTTCTTTCCATAAATGATCTCTAATAGAGCTTATAGCTTCTAATACGTTTGAGGCTCGACCTCTATCATGTAAGTTAGAAAATAAATTTTCTGTTCTTACCCTTATGCTTCGTCTTGGTTTTTCGTGGACCTCACCAGTTTCTTCAATTTCTTTTTGATCTTGACTATGTCAATATCATCGAATACTCGTTTGAAGAACTTTGTCCAGACGCAATGAATTTACAAGAAAAATATTGTTCAAAGAAGAACACATTTCTTCATTACATTATCGTGTTTTTATGAACCTTTAGATTCATACATAAGAAACCGATAACCAGTGCTATTGTGTGCATAGCCATGAAAATATAGTCCAACGCTTTGGATCTATTACCATTTTCTTTGGCACAAGTTTATGCCACCTTAGCACGACACGCCCCCACATTTCAGAGTATTTATACGAAAGTATAACTCATAGGGAGTGTTTACTTTTGAGGGTATCTTATTTAAAAGATAGTAAGCCAACAAAATAACTTCACCCCACTTGTCTTGCAATAACACATAATTTATTGCATCAATGTCATTCTCTCTAAAAGTAGGAGAATCTCATTTCAAGAATCTCGCAAGATTCAAACATGGTGAGATAAGTAGCATTATTTGCTACACGTTTTCGAAAATCACACCAGTGCAATTCTTCGTATTTCACTCTAGTTCATGAGAACTGTAGAATCTCCCAGACCAACTGGATCAATCAAACCCGTCATCCTCAAATGCTGGGTTTTTCAAGATTGAACTCATGTCTCGGTTATCGACGTTTGAGGCATCGATGGATTGGTACCAGTAATAACCATACCCTTGTATTCGATATCTCCAAATGTATCAAGTACTTATCCCATATCTCTCGAGATTTGTTCTTTCACATAAGAACCTCTCACCAGTCAACAACTAAGATAATACACTTAATTAGTTATACCACTATTTTATAACTAAATGATTACCTCAATGGTATAACACGAGGTGTCTTCTTGTGTTGGTCTTTTACGCATCAAACTACCTCAAAGCATATATCATGCCTTTTCATGCGGGGCTTACCATAGTACACGATTAGCCTTCATAGGCTTAAACCCAAAAAACCTCACAAGAAAAGAAGCAACATTTGAGTACTGCAGTAAATCAGTAATTAGCAATATTGTCGCTATATCTCACAAAAAGGACCAATTGGTTTTAAGCAAGTCTCCGAAAACCAACAAATATGTTTATCATATTAAGACCATAAGTCCATAATTATGAACTATCGTGTACAGAATCATAATATGTACGTAAAATTTTCAACCCGCAATATTCATGCATAAACTCGGATCCCGTGTTGCATCCTTGAAATTCATTAAACTCCCGAAATAAGTCATGATGCAGTATGCCATCTATAGACCACTGGATATGACAAGAGCATGTTCACAAGAATATTTTATTCTAAACATGGAAGTTATACATACCACATAATATTGTAACTTTCTTTAAATTCCACGTACATGCTTTACACAACATTAATATCCGATCTTGGTTCCTAAACAAATTATACACTTCACGTTGCAGCAACTGAGCAACATACCTTTTATGAATTAATTACATAAAAGCGGTGCAATCTCTATCAATCATCACAGACTAATTAATTCAAAGATAAACAAACAGAGCGCATAACATGTATAAAGTATGCGTTCCATAGTCAGAAATCAAGAGACTACTCATATGTTCCACAATCTTTTATAGAACCACCGACAGTCATATAAACGTGATAACCGATGCAGACAAATTCCAGATTACATCAAGTACATTGAACTCAATAATCACGTTACATATGAGCGTCTCAATATTTATCATGAATCAAATCAAGAAATAAAGTGATAAAGGAATAGAACTACTTATCTGAAAATTACCAATTATTGAACCATGCGTAACATAATCCAGAATTTTCGTGCTCTGCCGATTGAAGGGCTATGCTGATTTCTTGCTCAAGAATCCAGCACAAAACGGACATATCCGCTCATTAATATGATCAACAACAATACATGAAGAATAACAAAATCTTCGATCTCCAAAAATTATTATTTTCCTCATTAACAAATGAAGAAACCAATTTCTTAAAAGAAAATTCTTCTGCCAGAATAAAATATTGAAACATACCTTAGATATGTATTCCCAAGAAGACAATCGCAACCAAAACTCTTAACATGTGTAGAGCGATTTTAACACAAGTCAAACAACTATAATCATAGTTATCACAAGTTCCTGTTAAGACTTCAATGAAACAAAGTCTCCAATTTTTCTTTTAAAGAAACGGACCTTCTTAGCATCATATGCACGCACCAATAAGAATTTAAGATTTTACCTTTTCCTGTACAAAATCATTAAAGTAATACGTGCATAACAAACCTTTACAAAAGGTAACGAGATCTTTTTCCGCAAATTAATAAGATTACCGTGGTTAATATGCACCAGGTTCTTGAATCAATTTCTAATTCTCATGAATCAAAAGATCACACGTCAGAACACATATAATAATCATGATTAGGAATTATCAGACTATTAACACATATGCGTGGATATTGAAATTTGAACATATATCAGATTAAATACGCACATAGACAACATTATGGAAACCGAAGAAAACGAAATTAATCTTCGTTCTCCCTTTTCTTTTTCGTCAAATATTTTCCAATATCCAGAAAATAAACATCGTCAAGAAATCCTGTTCGTCTCAAAACATAAACTACTTTAAGATTGTTAGATACAATGGAGATAACGAACAGTATTTAAATTGACATGCAAATAAACAAAATAACTGGTAACGCGGAAACTGAAAATAACCGTAGTAAGTGGTCGAGTCCTTCTCGGTTTCCTTAAAGTAGTTTAGTCCTCTCCACGTGCTGAGATCGTTGGACTAACTCTTCCCAGGATAAAACGACCTTTCGAATTGGCTGCTAGCACTCGCAGAGCAATCCCGGCGAACTCGAACAGTAATAGACTACCACCACCACACAATGATTAAAACTCTTTTTTCTTTTCGTGTATGCAAAAGTGTATTTTTGCTGATGATTAACCCTATGGGGAGCGACCCCTTTTATAGACTAGGTTAGGGAGAAAGTTGGAAGACTTAGCCACCAAGAAACGTGGTTAGGATAATTACGAATCTGGTAATTAAGATAATTACAGATCTCGCAAAGATCTCGGATGAACGTAGACACGTTTCAGTTATAAAAACTGATAGGTAAATCTTATGGAAAGATTCTCTAAGATAATTAATTATCTCTTTGATGCTTATTATTTTCTGTATATAAAATATAGCAGAAAATTACATAATTCTATTTACGCAAAATAGAAATATTAAATATTGATAAACAATATTTCTGACTTTAATTAGTCAACGTTGAGCATCAATTTCTCATTCACCCATGTACCAAACTCGACCTAAAGTCGATTGTACAAAAACCCGTTTCATTTACCAATTTTCCAACAACAATTCGTGATCAATGGATACTCTCTTCCAACATTACCAAGAGATGGTGAGGGTGATCTAGTTCCAAAACCAAAAGCAGATTGAACAGCAGCAGAGGTAAGTCTCTATAACTCTAATGAAAAGGCCCTTAATGCTATTTTTAGTTGGGTTAATCATCATATGCTCAAGTTAATTCAGAACTGTACAAAAGCCAAATATGCTTGGGATATACTTGAATTACATTGTGAAGGAGATTCTGTTGTTAATGATTCCAAATATAGACCACTGCTTCAGCAATTTGAAAAACTTGAGATGGGAGAATATGAAAGTGTTGATAGTTATTTTGAGAAAATTCTTGATATTGCTAACCAATGTGAAAATCTAGGTTTTGCTATGACTAATCAAGAGATGGTTTATAAAGCAATGAGAACGCTGTCATCTGAATTTGCTCTCAAGAAAATAGCAATGAGTGAATATAGGAACCTTGCTAGTCTTTAGAGAATTTGAGATGGAGCTTGCCCCACAACCTAGCAAACATAGGGTTGTTGCTTTAAGAGGACCAAGTCTTGATAATGAAAGTGATGATGAATGTGAATTAATTTCTTCAAACTATGGTAAAATTACTAAGAAATTCAATAAGCTAGACTTTAAAGGAAAAGGAAAAGGCAAAGAAAATAATCTTAGTAATAATTCTCCAGGTTATTAGAAATTACCTCCTAAGTTTGTAAAGTACATGGCATCAAAACCTACTCCTATAGAAGCTGATAAGTTAAAATATGTTCAATGCTTTGAATGTAAAGGATATGGTCATATGGCTAATGAATGTGCTAACACTCTTAGAACAGAGGAAATTCTCAGTGGTTTTGTGTATATGATTTCAATGAAGATGACTAGTTCTGGTGAAGCTGAAGAACAATCAGAAAAGGTTGACACTGCTGCGCTACTCACTCAGATTTACTGGACACCAGAAGACTCCCTGAACTGCTTCAGATCTCAATGTTACCCCAACATTCAGGATCCAACATCAGAACATTAGACCTTCTTTGCAGATTGGGATGAATATGATACTGATACTGAACCTTATCTTGCGTCCTACTATGATGAATCTAACTTTTATTGTTTTCATGGCTCAGTGGATCTAGATGAAGAATATTTCTTTGAAGGTGAAATGTCCCAGGAGGAAATCATTGAAGACCTGAAGTCTATCTACCACAAACTGCTGCTTGAGAATCACAAACTCATCAAGAGCAACAAAAACTTGAAGGAAGAGATTGGATGCATGAAGGAGATGTTGAGACTGTATGAGAAAGACCTTGACAAAACTGAGGCTGAACTGAAGGAGGTAAAGGTAAAATTAATTAAAGCTGAACAAACCATTGCCAAATGGAACTCTTCTACATCTAAGCTTGATGAGATGTTGAGTATGGGAAATTAAGGTAAAAGTGGTTTGGGATATGTTGAGAAACCTCCCTCTGAAGATGTTGATTCTGCTTTTTATCAAGGAAAGTAGTAGTGTGAGTAGTGAAATTCATGTCAACACTGTGAAAAAACCTACTTTTATCTGTCAACATTAAGCCTTATTGCAAAAAATTCAGAAGTGTGATTGAGAAGAAAATAGGGATTAATATCAGTACCAATGTTAGGAGAACCTCTGATCTGAATGTTGTCCCAACATTAGGTAACAAATCTGAAGGACATAAAAGTAGAACTTAGATTGAAAAGATAAAAACTCCCAAGGTTAAAATTGTTTGCAATGTTGTCTTTTCTGCTGTTTACACTAACCTTGCAGGTAAGTGGTATTTTGACAGTGGATGTTCAAGGCACATGACTGGAAACATTGACAACCTGAAAGATGTAATCCCTTTGACTGTTGGAATAGTTACTTATGGAGGAGGCACTAAAGGGAAAATCATTGGAAAATGAGTATTGGATGTTGAAGGATTTCCACCACTCAAGGATGTGTTGTTGGCTGAAGGATTGAAAGCAAATTTAATTAGCATAAGTCAACTTTGTGATGATAACTTGCTAGTTACTTTTGATAAAAGTTCATGTGATGTGTTTAATAGTGACAATGTCCATGTCATGACACGTACAAGATCAAAGGATAACTGCTATCTTGCTCAAGATGAAGCTGAATGCTACCATGCCAAGGTAGATGAATCTATCATGTGGCACAAGAAGTTAGGACATGTGCACTATAGAAATCTGGAAAAATTACAGAAGTTAGAGGCTGTGAAAGGACTACCTAAGTTGACTAGCCCAGGTAAAATTGTTTGTGAAGACTGCCTGAAAGGTAAACAAACAAAAGTTGTCCATCCACCACTTCATGTACATATTACTAACCCTAGAACTAATAAGTGCTTTGAGTTGCTACATATGGATCTCATGTGTCCTATTGAGTTTAGTATCCTGAATGGTAAGAAGTATGCTTTTGTTATTGTTGATGATTTTTCAACATATACCTGGATTAAGTTTATGAAAGAAAAATCAGAGGCATTCAACACATTCAAGATTTTGCATGCTAGTATTAAAAACCTGTATGGCACTTTTGTAGGAATAATTAGGTCTAACCATGGAAAGGAGTTTGAAAATGTAATCTTTGCTAATCTTTGTGAAACTAAAGGAATTTTCCATGAGTTCTCTGCACCTAAGACACCTCAGCAAAATGGCATTGCTGAGAGGAAGAATATAACACTTTAAGAGATGGCTAGAGTAATGTTGAATTCTAGAAACATATCTAAGAAACTCTGGGCTGAAGCTTTGAATACTGCATGTCATATTAGTAATAGAGTTTATCTTAGACTTGGTACTACTATGATACCTTATAAAGTCTTGAAGGGTTCAAAACCAACAGTAGCACACTTTCATGAATTTGGTATTAACTGCTATTTGCTAAAAGATAGAGACTATTTGAGCAAGTTTGATCCCAAAAGTGAAAAGTGTATATTTGTTGGATATTTTCCTAATAGTGCTTCTTTTAGGGTCTACAATCCAAGATTGCATACTGTTCAAGACTTAGTGAATGTCATTTTTGATGATTTAACTGTTTCAGCAGGTACTAAAGAAGTCACTGTTTCAGATGTTGCTCCAACATTGGACCCAACATTGAACACAGAAGCTGGAAATGCTGAACTGGAAACTGGAGCAAATGCTGACTTACCACCAGAAACCCCCAATGTTAGGCCAACATCTATGATGTCAAATTCTAAAGATGAAGTTGTCCTTGTATCCAGAAGAGATCCTCCTGCTAGGATCCAAAGAGATCATCCAGCCACTCAAGTAATTGGACAAATTACTGAGAGAGTTATAACACGCAATAAAGAAAGGGTTAATTACAAGGATATGGTTAAATTTTGTGTTTCTATGTCTTCTTCATGTACTATTGATAATGCATCTTGTTTTGTTTCCTCCATTGAACCTAAGAATACCACTGAAGCTCTTAAGGATAGTTACTGGATTAATGCCATGCAAGAGGAACTCTTACAATTCACCAAAAACAGAGTTTAGAATCTAGTGCCTAGGCCATCACATGTGAATGTAATAGGTACAAAATGGATTTTCAAAAATAAAACTGATGAGAATGGTGTAATTATGAGGAACAAATCTAGGTTGGTTGCACAAGGTTATACTCAGGTTGAAGGTATGGATTTTGATGAGACTTTTGCTCCAGTAGCCAGGATAAAATCAATTAGATTACTTCTTGCTATTTCTTGTTGTCTTAGGATTAAACTTTACCAAATGGATGTTAAAGGTGCCTTTGTATGGTTTATGTTGACAAACCTAAAGGCTTTGCTGATCCTAAACATCCCGACCATGTGTACAAACATGAGAAGGCTTTGTATGGCTTAAAACAGGCTTCTAGAGCTTGGTATGAGAGGCTAACTGATATTCTGTTAGGCATAGGTTTCAATAGAGGAGATGGAGATAGAACATTGTTTTTCCTTAGAAAAAGCTCTGATATATGCATTGCTCAAATTTATGTGGATGATATTGTATTTGTCTCTACTAACAAGTCTACCTTAGACAAGTTTGTTGAGTCTATGACAGGAACATTTGAGATGATTATGATTGGTGAGCTTAACTACTTTCTGAGACTACAAGTTAAGCAGCTGGAGAATGGTATCTTCCTGAACCAGGAGAAGTATGCAAGGAATCTGGTGAAGATATTTGAGCTACAAGAGTCCAAGCCTTGCAAAACTCCTATGTCCTCTTCAGTGAAGATAACAAAAGATGGCACTGGCAGCAATGTTGACCCAACATTGTACAGATCCAGGATTGGTAGTTTGCTATATCTCTCTGCATCTAGACCAGACATCATGTTTTCAGTATGTGTTTGTGCTAGGTACCAAGTTGAGCCAAGGCAATCTCACATGATTGTTGTGAAGAGGATTCTTCGATATATCTCTGGAACTTCACCTTTATGCATTTGGTATTCTTATGACATTAACACTAACTTGGTTGGTTTCAGTAACTCTGACTGGGCAGGTGATGTGGATGACAGGAAATCCACAAGTGGAGGCTGTTTTTATTTGGAGAATAATTTGGTCTCCTGGTATAGCAAGAAGCAGAAATGTCTTTCATTATCAATAACTGAATCAGAATATGTAGCTGCTAGCAGCTGTGTTACCCAACTTGTGTGGCTCAAACACATGCTTTCAGATTATGGCATAGATAGTGATACACTTCTCATGTTCTGTGACAATCTAAATGCCATAAGTATCTCTAGGAATCCTGTCCAACATTCTAGAACTAAGCATATAGACATAAGGCATCATTTCCTGAGAGATATGGTAGAGGACAAAGTGATCAACATTGAGCATATTGAGACAACAAATCAGCTTGCTGATATGTTTACAAAATCTTTAGATAATGAGAGATTCTTCAGCTTGAGGAAATCTATTGGCATGTCCAATTTGTGAGAATGTTGAGGAAACCAGTGTTGACATAACATCACTGTCTAGCAATGGTATATTGGTTGTGGTGTAGTAGGTAATCTGTTGTTTTTCTCTTGTTGGATTTATTTCCTTGTGAGTCTCATGTTATCTTTGTTTTGTCAAATTTGGTTTGTGTGGTTGAACTCTTTGATTAACAACTCTTTCTAGTTATCAATTTCACATCTTTGTTTTGAAAAAGTCATAAAACTCTTCTGTTTGTCTGAGGTTGTGATAGCCTAACATATGAAGAAGCTGGGGTACACAAAGTTCACTACTTTGATATCTATTCAGTTGTGTCTTATTCATATGGAAGGTGTACAGGATATGTGGAAAAGCTGGGGTACATGATGTTGAAAGCTTCAGTGTTACTCAGTTGTGCTTATTTACATTTTTCTGTTTGTTTGGCCAAGGAACAGATGAGGGTGATCCTTTCTACTAGGGTGTTTGAGGTTTAGATTTCTTACATTTAGTAACACTGATCACTTGGTGATTCTCTTGAATGCGGGTTCATAAACAAGTATGCATAAGGAATTGGGGTGTTGGGGTGCATGATAAATGAATTGCCAACATTCAAGGCCTTTGTACTTGCCTAACTTGCTGCTGTTAATGTTGTTGTTGGGGTGTGTGGAGTTCAGGCCGCCGTCATTCAGTGGTTTAGCTTTTTGTTTAGCAACCTTCAGCTTTCGGTTCAGATGAGTTATGAAAATAATAAAGATTATAAAGAGATGTATGTTGTGCTGGTCTGAGGAGTTTTTCATTTGTGTTTACCATCTGCCTATTTCACATTGCGTTGTTGCATTCATTGTAGAACTGCATTGTTTTCTTTCTTGTTGTTGAGTTGTGTCGGTCTAGGCTTAGGGGGAGTATCATTCATGTGTTGAGGCATACAATTTGGGTGACATACTGCAGGTGACACACTTTTCTGTGACTTCCTATACTGTGGAAGTGGATTTTTTCCTTGAATTCATATCTGCTTATCCCTGTGTGTTTCTTGTTATCTATGTTGCTTACTCATGATTTTGATCTGTACATGATGTTTGAGGTACTCACTTGCTATATTGGTTAAGTTTCAGATGTATCTTAAGCTCTTACATGAATTTGCCTTGGTGAATCATGTACCTCCACCTTCTGGTTTGAATGTTATTGAATGGTATCCCAACATTGTGCACTGAAGCAGGCCAACATTGAAAACAGAAACTTATAAGTTTTTGAATTTTTGAAAATCGCTATGGTTACCTATTACTTAAACATCAAAGTGTGCGCGGAAAAACATAGTGGGAAGATTTTATTTGATTCAAATTAAGTAACTACCCATTAACCTTCACTCTTTCTCCACTTTTCACGGTTAGATTAGGAATTAAAGCCTTAATTTCCTTATTTGTGATTAGAATTTCCTACTTGTACTTACTCTGCAAACTTTACTCTCTATTCTCAAAATTCTCTCGTTTTTCTCTGCAATTTCTCTCAAATCTCTCTTACTAACAATGGCAAGCAAGTCGCCCATGCAAACTCTTGCAGATGTTGCTCTAAGCAGTGAACCCACACAGCTGCGGGCACCCGTTCTCACACTTGGGGTGCTGCTGCAAAATCAGAGGATGTTTTAGTTTCTGCTAAAAGGAAGACAATTCCCTACTTGTGATGAGGAAAGAAGTCTAAACAGGGAGAATCGACTTCTACTGTGGAGCCAACTGCTAAGTCAACCGCAACAATCATCAATGAGCTTGAAATTGAGGTAAACATGGCTGAACCCAACCCTGAAATTGATGTTTATATAACTGTTGAGGGGGAGTGTAGTGGATATGTTGATAAATCTATGGAAAAATCCGTGGATAAGTCTGTGGATAAAGCAGTGAGGAAGTGGATTAGGGCTCAGAAGAAAAAGGGCAAGGGTACTGGGGAAAAGTTGAGAACTATGCCTGAGACTGCAAAGGAATGGGTTGCGGCTAGAAAGAGGCAAAAGGAGAGGTTAGCTAAGAAAAAGGTTGTTAAAACCGAGAAAAGGGCTGAGGAAGAGAGAGAGAGTCTGCTGCTGCTGAGAGAAAGAGGAAAGGAAAGCAAGTGATGGAAGAGGAAATAAAGGTGGTGGATGATGAGGATGAAGTGGAAGAGGAGGATAAGGAAGAGGAAAAGACTGAGGAAGAGTAGGATGTTGTTGCTGATGTTAAGGCAACATCAGGGATAGAAGAGTACACTGATGGTATGTATGTGATCTACCCTGAGGATGAGGAGGACTACGTTTCTCCCTATTATCTTACCCAAGAGTTGGAGAAGAAGTGGGATTCCTTGAAGAGAATGGAGATTCATATTGAAAGAGCTGTAGAGATGGCCAGCTTCAAGGAACAAAAGATGTTGGACTTGCTTGAGGCAAGAGGGATGCATCAATCTGTGATGGAGTTGCATGACTATGCTCCTGAGATTGTCATGGAGTTCTACCTGAATCTCTCCAAATGGATTAGGGACTACAGATCTCCAAAATATGGAAAATTTTGGGTGAGGGGAGAGTCTCTAACATTGAACCCTACACCATCAATAAGATATGTGGATTCCCACTCACTGAAGAATCAGAAGATGCCCACTGTGATGATGTGATTGAAGACTTGACAGGAGGGTTGGTCAAAATCTGGAGAGATGCTGTGTCAACCACAAAACTCACCTCCCTTAGCGTTGTCTTGCACAAGATAGCTTGCTTCAACTGGCTGACAAGAAAAAATGTCATTGTACTGACTAAGGAATCAGCACTCTTAGTGTACAAAATCAAGAATGGGCTAGCTGTGAATATGGGAGAGAGGATTTTGAAGTCAATGTCTGAAGTCGATGGACAGAAGAATAGCATGATGCCTTTTCCCTCACTCATTTGCAGAATCCTTAGCAAGCAAGGATTGAAGACAAGTGTCACTATGGGCTGGAGGAAGAATGATGTTGAACTGACAATTCTATCAAGCTACTTGTTTGGATCAAGAGGGAGAGATCTTCATTGGAACCCAAAAGGAGTGGTGAGACCAAGAACTGACAATAAGAAGGCTCAGGAGTTCGTTGGAACTTCAGTGCCTATGTCCATAGAGGAAAATTGCATGGTCATAACCTCAGCTTTTGTGGATCATCTGCTGAACTGGTATAGGGGGCAAATTGCTGATACTCAGAGGGAGATTGAGGAAATGAAAGAGCATCTCAAAGAGCTAGAGGACATGGTGAAAAATTTGGAGAAACTCCCTTCTTCACAAAAGGGGGAGAGTAGTTCCAAGTTTTTAAAATTTAGCCTTCTAGTTTATGTTTTGTTTCTTATGAACTGCTGATATGTTTGTGTTGCTGGTATATTTATCTCTATTTGGTTTATTTTGATCAAGGGACATGTCCTTGATATTTTGCTATGGTCTGTAACTCTAAAAGTACTACTAATGTTGAACTGCTCTAACTGCTATTTTTTATGAAAGCACATTTTGAACTGCTTGTCTGGTTAACCTTTTATGCAGGAATCTCACTGGTTTCAATGTTGAGGCAACATTGATGAATGTTGGGGTCTGAACATCTTTTGATGTAGTGATGACCTTAATACTTGTCTTTGCTAATTTAACTTTGAATATGCTAGCTTGCATTAAGGGGGAGCAGTTTCGTAGTTTAATGTGATTCTTGTTGATTCTAACTTTCTGGATATAAAACTTGATTGGAACAGGTATTGGTTTTGTGAAGAAAGGCAAAAAGCGGAGGACTGAAACTGCATGGGTTTTCTGAAATCAATGTTATGCGATGTTGGGACAACATTGAGGATAACATTGAAACCAGAGAGCCTGTACGAAAACTGTTCTTTAATTGCCAAATTTAAGTTTTACCTTTATTCACTTTTTAATCAAGTTCCACGGTTTTAGTTGTTTATGTTTATGTCCAGGAAAGTATATTAATCGTAAGGAAGAGCTACGGAAGATTTCTTACTTTAAGTTTCCATAATTCAAGTTAAGTTGAATAGTCAACTCAACACGGTTTGCAAAAGAAGGAAAAAATATAGGCGGTTCTCTGCAACTTGATTCTTTCCAGGATTCTCCAATTTGAAAAAGATGTGTTACCTTTCTAGATCGGTAATAGAGGAAACACATATTCAAGAAAGATATTGAGTTCACAAAGAATCCAAAATTCAACAAGGAAACAACAAGAGTTACCAAAACTATGAAAATACATCTTGGCTTGCAAGTTTCAAGAAATCTATAAAGAATGTGAAGTTCATCAAGATGAATATAAGACAATAGTGATAAACAATCTAAGAGATTAATCATACTTTGTATTGTCTTCGTCTTGCTTTTGCGAAGTTTTTGTATCAACTATTCACATCTAGTTCATAGAAGTTAAGTAGTTCGTACTTGTCTGCTTCGTTGAGTCCGATCAACAAAGAGCGTGAGTGAATTGTTGTGAGGAACATTTTTGTTAAAACCTTTATGATTATTTGGCCTAAGGCTCGGAAGTTTTTAATAATATTGAAAACTTCTTAAAATTATATCTTCTTGTGTTTTTTATTTCGCTGCATGTTTCAATATTCAAGATGATCATAATTAAGTTAAGGCAACGCCAGCTTAACTCTCAAAGTTGTTGTGTCAATCCACGATCCAAAAATTTCAGAATGCGTCCAAAAACGTGTTCCCGTACAGCTTTCATCCTACAGAGAAAACATAAAGACTCCTTGAACAACAGATTTTCAAGCAACCCATCAACAGCTTCATCTGGGAGGTTCATTCTGCTGATATCTTTCGCATGTAAATGTGAAGGAAACACTCTAAAACTGATTAAGTATAATTCTGTAAGAAGTTGTTTATTTTCACTTATGAAATTGCAACTTTAAATGTAATGAATTATATCAAATAACGCATCAGAAAAGTTAAGTGTGCCTTCATATATTTATAATTGTATGTAGTGTCATCCAAGGCTGCTTTCTAAACTTATGCTACTTTTTAATATGGTGAAAGCCTTCACTTTTTATGAGGCAATCTGTTGATCATATTATATTTGAGCCACCAATATTTTTACAGCAAAACTTAAAAATTAAAATTGAGAAAATACTGAGATGCAAATTTAAGTACAAGTATATTAGCGAAAAAGAGTATCTTCATCAGAATTTAGATATGTCTATACTCGGCCACCAAGACATATACCAGATTACATTAAATTAGGGCACATCAATTAAAGCTTTGATACTTAAAGAACTGAGTTGGGCAGCATAATTGAGTAATGAGAAGCTGTCGGCTAAAATAAGTCGATCAATGCCCGATTTCCAAAATCAAGGATGATCAGCAAGGACTTAATAATCTTCGGCATCTCATCCGAAGCCCAACCAGATAGGGTGTTCCATCAGTTTAGGGTTCATAACTTGACACATGATCAGACTTGTGATAAGAGAATGGGATTATAATTCACAACAAGGACAAACAGAGTCAAGATAAGAGCTATCAGCTGAAATCCTCTAAATCGTATACAGTGCTGAAAAAATATTGTTCTGTTAATGTTCTCTCTTTCATCTTTGAGCTAATGTTCTCTCTTTCATCTTTGAGCTATGTTTTATCACTGTCTTTTTGTTGGTTTTCTTTTTAAATTTTTATTTTCATTTCTTCTTGTAAATAAAAGAAGAAAAAATAAGAGCAACAAGGGCTCGTGAGACCTTTCGATGATGTTACTTCACAATTTTAAAGGTCTTTTCTAAAGTTCATACTAAATTTCAAGCACATCTTTAAATCTTCCCAAGGCCGTTAAGTGTTGGGTGTTAGGGATATTTAGGAAGATATAAAATGTATTTTTGGGCTTATAAGGAATATGAAGGACTTGGAGGATTTTTATGCAATATAACAATGCAATATTTATTAATGCAAAGTGCTTTATACACGGCTGATGCTATTCTTCTTAGCTTGATTGCAATTTCAACTTCTATACCTTATTTATAGGCAAATATCAGCCCCCACTTTCCTTATTGTTTAGTTAATAGTTACTTTTCTAGAGAAATCTTACAATTATTTGATTAAACAATAATTAGACATTTCTAGATCATGAGCCGTCTATATTTTGCTAGAAAATGGAGGAATTATGAATTATTATTTTCAACATTCCCCCTTAATTCATAATTCGGACTTTATTTTGAAGTTGCACGATTTTCTCTGTGGTCACTGCCTTCGTGAAACTGTCCGCCAGTTGTTCCTTAGTGTTTATGAATTCCAACTAAATTTCTTGGTCTTGCACAAGACTTCTAATGAAATGATGTCGAAGTTCCATATGCTTCGATCTTGCGTGAAATACTGGATTCTTCGTCATTGGAATTGTCGACATGTTGTTGCAATAGATTACTGTTGGAGCTTCTTGCTTTTGCTGTAAATCTTGAAGAATTCTTCTGAGCCATACAGCTTCTCGTGTTGCATCTGTGGCTGCGATATATTTTGCTTCTGCTTATGAAAGTGATATCGTCTTTTGCTTCTTTGACGTCCACGATATTATTTTTGATCCAAGGCAGAATACATATCCCGACATACTTTTACGGTCGTCAATTGATCCAGCCTAATCATTGTCAGTATAGCCGATGAGATTATTCTCTTTTTCCTTGACATACTTGATGCCGAACTTCTTTGTACCTTGGAGATATCGTAGAATCCTTTTTGCTGCTGCATAGTGCAATTTGTTTGGATCATGCATAAACCTGATATCAGGCTGATTGGATAAACTATATCTGGCCTCGTGTTCGTCAGGCAAATAAGGGAGCCTACTAAACTCCTGTACATTTTCGATCAACTTTTTCTGCACCATCATCCATCATCAGCTTTTCAATAACTGCAAGTGGTGTAGATATTGGCTTGCAGTTCTGCATCTGGAATTTCTTCAAAATTCCTTCAAGATATTTTTCTTGTTAAATGAATATTTCTCCTTTGGATTAGCGGACTTGAATTCCCAGAAAATATTTCATAAGCCCGAGATCAGTCATTTCAAACTCTTGCATCATAGCCTTTTTAAATTTATCCATCATTTCTGCACTTGTGCTTGTATATATCAAATCATCCACGTAAAGACAAACAATGAGAAAATCTTTAGTACTTTGATTCTTTACGTAGAGCGATGATTCACTCTGGCTTCTAGTGAATCCAGTCTTCTGGAAATAGCTGTTAATTTTGTTATTCCACGCCCTTGGTGCTTGCTTTAAGCCATATAGCGCTTTCTTGAGTCGATGGACTTTGTCTTCTTTTTCTTTGACGATGGAACCCTACGGTTGCTCGACATGGACTTCTTCTTCTAGATCTCCGTTCAAGAAAGCTGATTTCACGTCCAGTTGTTAAATTGGTAACTCTAGTTGAGCAGCTAGAGCTAGCACGAGCCTTATGGTCTCCATGTGTACAACTGGAGAAATATTTCATTGAAGTCGACGCATGGCTGTTGTGAATATCCTTTTGCTACTAGGTGTGCCTTGTGTTTTTGAATTGAGCTATCATCCTTATACTTCATCTTGTACACCCATTTAAGGCCAATAACTATTTTTCCTTCGAGAAGATCTACAAGCTCCCATGTTTTGTTCTTTCCAATACTCGCTATTTCTTCGTCCATTGCTTTTAGCCAGATTTCTTCTTTAGCAGCTTCGTCAAATGTCTGCGGCTCAACGGTGAAGAATACTACATCACATGATTCATGAATATCTCGTAAGCTGCGTACCTTTCTGATAGGACTTTTTGATTCTGAATAGAATTCTCCGGATGGTCCTGCAGCATCTGGACTTGGACCTTGGTCTGGACTTGCACTTGGACTGGTACTTGATTCATTTTGTTGAAATGAGGATGGCGGTGGTTGATAGACATTATTTGTCTTCGTTTTCTCTTCCCAGTTCCACGACTGCTTTTCATCAAAGATAACATCTCGAGAAATGATAAGCTTATTTGTTCTTGGGTCTAGTAAACGATATCCCTTGGACTCGTCACTATAACCCATGAATATTAACTTTTGTCCCTTTTCATCAAATATTTTACGTCGCTGAGAAGGAATATGTGAATAAGCAATGCATCCAAAAACTTTGAGATGATGTACCTGTGGCTTTCGGTGAAACCACGCTTCATATGGCGTCGTGCTTGGTAAGGCCTTAGTTGGTGACCGGTTCAAGATGTAAACCGCCGTTGTCACAGCTTCCGCCCAAAAACTTTTAGGAAGCCCTTTTCCTGTCATCATGCTCTGGGCCATTTCAGCAATCGTGTGGTTTTTCCGTTCGGCAACTCCATTTTGTTGTGGGCTATAGCGAACTGTTAACTGCATGTGGATGCATTTCTCTTTGCAATAGTACATGAAGTATCTTCCAATGAACTCTCCACCTCGATCAGTTTGATTTTCGACTTTCGCTGTGAACTCCAAGAACTTGGGAAATGCTTCTGATTTCTGCTTCAAAATGTATATCCACATCGTTCTTGTATAATCATCGACAAACAGAAGGAAGTACCTGTTGTCATTTACTGATGGCATCTGAGTTGGTCCAAAAACATCGGCGTGGACTAATTCCAAAGGAGCTTTGGCTCTATAAGAAACTTTTGGAAATGGCAGGCAATGCATTTTTCCATCAATGCATCCTTCACATAGTTTGTCCCTGTCTGGAATATCTGGAAGGCCAAGAACCATATTTTTCTTTTTCAACATATTTAAGTCTTTATAGTTTAGATGTCTGTACCTCAAATGCGAAATCATGTGATCATCGATGGTGCTTTGAAGTACCATCTTCTCCATCAACGATATAGTAAGTGGAAACACTTTGTTTGCAGTCATTTTTATTTTTGCCACAACAAGACTTTTCTTTTTATCAATAATAACACAGTGGTCATTATTGAACTCCACTTTATAATTTTTCCATAGCAATTGGCCGACACTGAATAGATTTTGGGTCAAACCTGGGACATAGAAGACGTCTTTGATGAAGTTCTTCTTGCCATTTCTTGTCTTTACTGTAATCGTGCCTTTTCCGATAATTTTGTGCTCTTTGCCATCACCGAGCCTTACTTCTGATGAATATGAGTCGTCCAGCTCCACAACTATATTTTTATATCCGGACATGTGATTGCTGCAGCCACTATCAACATATGAAGTACTTCCAGTTTTTTGTTGTGAATTGAAACATAAATAGAGTACCTGGTTATTGTTGGCCTCTTCGGTAAAATTGGATTCTTTAGTGTTGTCGTCGTCTTTATGCCAGCAATCTCTGCCGGAATGGTTGGCATTTTTGCACCTTTTGCACTTGAATCGGCAATCCTTTGTGGTGTGATTATTTCTTCTGCATATTTAGTAACTCGGCTCATAATTTGAATTTTGATTATCACCTCCTTTGTATGGATCGCGTAGCTGGAAATTTTGATTTCTGCCACGACCTCGTCATCTGCCTCGACCCCCTCTTTATGTTGAGGCATTTTTCCTTTCCTGATGGATATCATCATTTTTTCTGTCACCTATAGTGGCTTTGACTTGAAAAGCCTGTTCCAAGTTTTGATTCGCAAACCGGCTCATTCTTTTTTCATGAGCCTCTAATGACCCCATGAGTTCATCTAAAGACAATTTTGATAAATCTTTAGATTCCTCTATGGCTGCGACTACGTGCTCAAATTTAGCTGGCAAGCTCCGTATCACATTTTTGACAATTTTCCTGTCTTGAACGTTATCTCCGTATGCACGTATTTGGTTCACAATTATTGTGACCCATGAAAAAAAAACTCTTGAATATTTTCATTTTCTTTCATGAAAATATTATCGAACTCACGCCATAAATTTTACAATTTAATGGAGATAACTCTATCGTAGCCACTGAATTGTTTTTGTAAAACATCACATTCATCTTTTGATGTTTTAACACCCATTATACGTGGAAGTATGGATCGACTTACCCCCTGGTGCATAAAGGACAAGGCTATAGCATCTCCGGTCTTGTTCTCCTTATGCTCCTTTTTTTTGTTGCCGTCAACGCTGCTTCTTCTTTCGGCGTATACTTGTCGTAACCTTGATCGACAACATCCCATAGCTCATGGGACTGGAATAACGTCTGCATTAGGACGCTCCATAATTCATAATTTTGTCCAACAAAGATAGGCACTCCTTGTTGGGAATAGGCGAAGGCGATCTCGTTGGAAGGGGTTGAATTCATTTTTTTTTTTTTTTACGAAAGATATCGAGACAGAGGTGGATCTGATACCACAATATGTAGGGTGTTAGGGATATTTAGGAAGATATAAAAAGTATTTTGGGGCTTATAAGGAATATGAAGGACTTGGAGGATTTTTATGCAATATAACAATGCAATGTTTATTAATGCAAAGTGCTTTATACACGGCTGATGCTATTCTTCTTAGCTTGATTGCAATTTCAACTCCTATGCCTTATTTATAGGCAAATATCAGCCCCCACTTTCCTTACTGTTTAGTTAATAGTTATTTTTCTAGAGAAATCTTACATTTATTTGATTAAACAATAATTAGATATTTCTAGATCATGAGCAGTCTAGATTTTGCTAGAAAATGGAGGGAATATGAATTATTATTTTCAACATTAAGCAGCCTACTAAAAACTGCACCTCCTTCACTGTTCTAGGTGATGGCAGTTCCATCACCGCCTTGATCTTATCGGGTTTGACCTCTATGCCCCTCTCGTTTACCCCGTAACCGAGGAACGGTGACTTCGAAAGTGCATTTCTTCTGGTTCAGCTTCATCCCGTAAGTCCTGATAATAGCAAATGCCTCTTCCAAGTGTTGGACATGCTCTTCCGCTTCAGACTTTTGACTAGCATGTCATCTATGTAGGCTTCCATGGATTTTTCAATCTAGTGGTAGAACATCTTTGCGACCAATCTTTGTAAAGTTGCCCCGGCGTTCTGGAGACCGAAAGGCATCACTCTAGAACAGTAAACTCCGGTATAGTCTGGTCGCCTACGACCATGAAGATTTGGTGAAATTCGCTCTTGGCATCCACCATGCTTAGCAAAGCGCACCCCGCCGTAGAGTCCACCAACAAGTCTATCATGCGTAAGGGAAAAGGATCCCGGGACAGTCTTTATTAAGGTCTGTGCAGTCCACACACGTTTTTTACGTTTTTTCCTTCTTGAGTACCAACACCACATTGCTCAACCATTCCAAAAACCTTATTGCGTAGATATATGACGTGCCTCTAACAAGTCCTAAACCTCCTTCACTACCGCTTCATTCTTCTCCTTACTGAAGTTCCGCTTCTTATGACGATCGGGTTTTGCATCGGCGTTCACGTTCAATCAGTGCACTATTATCCTGGGGTTTATCCCATGCAAGTCAGAGTCTCTACAAGTGAATATATCTGCATTCCGCCTCAGACAATCTACCAGCGCAGTCTCTATTTCCGAACTCATCGCCACTCCGATTTTAATAGTTCTGTCATCGTCTTCCCTAAATAGTTGTATCCTTTTGAATTCCCTGAGTGGCTCCATTTTGAACTCCTCCCGTTGATTCATAATTTGAAGCTCACCTTTATCTCGGACTTGCTCTTGAGGTTCGGGTTTCCCCTCCCTCTCAGCCCTGCTAGGCCTGATTTTCTTTCGATCTTGCGTCTTCTCGCCCGATGGGCCATTTCCTCTATTTTCCATCCATGCTACTAGATTCTTTTGCTTAAAGAAAATGGGGTTCCCACAGACGGCGCCAATATTATGGTCTTATTTCGTCTGAGTTACAATACACGAAGAGAACAGTACAATTGAGTCTGACTCAACCAAAATATGCAAGCCTATTACAATGGCCAACTAGCTTAATCCAGAACACCCGTTACGCGTCACAAAAAGGTAAATAAGCCTAAGTGGCCGAATTGAGGAAACGGTCAAACGACAAGTGTTCGATATATAATTCTCAAATCCACAGATGATCGAATGATGATGGTTCGATACTCCTGAATATGTTGAATCTGCTTAACTATCGAACCTTGGTGGTTCGATACTAAGAACACTCGAACCTGAGCGGTCCGATTCTCCCGAGCCTCGAATCTAGAAAACTGTCGAACGGCCTAGGTTTGATCTTGTTAACCCACGAACGAAGGGAATTCGATAATAACTATCGAATCGAGGAATAATCGATATGGAGTATCAGTCGAACTGGTGAGTTCGATTGTTATATGTTGGCCCCGAGTAATCAATGCGTACATTACTATCGGGGGACGGGTATTTATAGACCCCATCCCATGGGATCCACATGAGTGCGGAGTGTAACAGTCAAACGGGGCTCGGTTCGACAGTCTCAATAACAGTCTAACGGGCCTAGTTTGATAGTTTTATTTTTGGGTCTTTCTTCGGCAGGTTGGCCCAATAATCTTTTGGGCCACCTAAAATATCCCCATCACCGAGCTTGCTTATCAATTTAAGAACTTTTCTTTTTAAGGCAAACTTATTCTCAAAAGAACAAGTGGTGGCTTGTTCATTAACCAATACTACAAAAAGTACAAAAATATTACTGTTACAAAATAGTAGTTAGATTGTAAAACCAATCAAGTAAAAGAACAAGCATCACAAGCAATCATCGACTTAAGCCACACCCATATTCATAACTAAATTAAATCTACCACTTTGTGGTTGGTACACTTCTCGTTTTCTGACAAAATTCTGTTTAAATCCATACTTCCACTTAAGTACATTTACCAAGAATCAAACCAAAATATTTGAAACATAAAATAATTGTAACTTCTAAAAGGTGTTTGTATTTGAGTCATATAGTCCTATATTGGTAAATCCTTAATAAAAAAAAAAGAGGGATAAATATTTCTGCTGCTTAAATAGTTAAAAGAAGAAAAAAAAAGGGGGGATAAATTCGGCCATTACAAAATAATTTTGTTAAATAGGCCTGCAACAATTAAACGAGGGTCGCATGCACAACCTCAAAGATTGGGACCCCTTTTTGAAAAACATAAAGATTATAATGTAGTCTGGGAACGTGGCTGGACCTTTTAAAATAAATTGTTATAAGGCTTATTTGCAAAAGTTGAATCAACCCAGCCTGTTCATGAGTGACCCGACCCAAGTGCATGGGAATTTGTCACTATGTATATTAAAATCACACCTAACTTAACCCTCTGCACACTCAACAGCTAGCCACAATACACAACACGTACACATATAAAACAAAATATTAAATTCATGCAGCTAGCGTTACATATATACTAGTGTATATATCTGTATAACCTCCAACTCCAAATAATGAAATTTCCAGTACTCCAACAAATGAATATGCAGTTTTCTCATCATTACTCCTCATTTCATTTGAGGCTGTTTGTTTGTCTAGTTTTATTGTGCAATTCTTATGAGGGGGTCGTACAGTTGCCACAAAATGTTACGGTTCCTGCGATTTTTGCATTTGGAGATTCGATTGTCGATCAGGGCAATAACAATGTACTTACGACGATGATTAAGTGTAATCATCCACCGTACGGTAGGGACTTTGAAGGCGGAATTCCGACGGGGAGGTTCAGCAACGGAAGGACGCCGCCGGATCTCATTGGTATGTCATCGTGTTATGTTATGTTAAACACGTACACACTATTCTATGTGAAAGTAGTATAATAAAGTTACCACTTCAATTTTTGTTATGCTAAATTAAATATATATAGTTGTGTTCTCATTAAAAAGTAAAAAGACAAATGGTGGGGTGAGGAGGCAATTTTACATATTGTTTTCCTCCATTGCATGGGTCAGTTTCAAAATCTTTCTTTGAAAACGAATCATATTTAAAACATTAATTTCTATTTTTAACTCTATCGTGCAAAATATGCAAGTATTCGCAATTCCAAAATGCATTGAGAAAACCTTTAGCCCTTCCAAAAAAATTATAACACTCATTAACCGATTTAGACGTAGTTTAAAATCAAAGATCGAAACTTTAATCCATCCATTATTGAGATATATCATAAATGCTAGTGTATATATATATCCAAGGGGCATAAAAAATTATCACACACACGAATTTAAATGTGAAATATTTTGATACACACATATATTACATGTGTCAAAGGGCATGGGCATGCATATTAATTTTATGGTTTGCATGTCATTGACCACTGATGAATTTTATGCGGATGATGGGCCATTAATTTCATACTATAAACTTTATCATCAATTTAATAATAGTTCGTCACACTTTGTCCTATACTTTCCTCTGTGGTAATTAGGTAGATTCTTCTGCATGAATGCGAGTTATTAGCTGAATAGTAAATTCACATTATTGATGCGTTGAAATTGGTTGTTCTCTACCAAGAGATGTGATCGGATGATGTATTGCTTTACTATTCTTTTTGAGTTGTTAAACAGGTACTTTTGAGTTGTACAACATTAATTTTTTACTTTTTATACGTAACTCAAAATTTCATTCTTGATTGCCGCTTAAGAGCAAATTATTAAAAGAGTGCGAGATTCTTCACTAAAGTTACCAGAGGAATTTGGCTGATTGATAGTTATTAATGAAAACTAAAGATGGTTCAGTGGTTGTACGTAAACAGGGGATAGCTGCCTCACCAAATTAATCGTTATTTGAGTGGTAATTGTACAAATTACAATTATATGATTGCTCAGTGTTGATGTTAGAGTCAGAAGAATCCAATGATAAATTGTGTAATGTCATGTAATTTGTGTTATATTTACTAGTTTGTAAGATAGATGTTCAATCAGAAGATGTAAAAAAAAAAAAAAAACATACAATCTTGAATTACTTGGTTGTTGGTGCATGCCATAACTGATAAATCATTTTATGTCTTGCTTTTGGTGTCTGTTCCACTATGTATCAATTTTTCAGTTAGTTTTTTTTTACTATAGGTTGTTTTTAGTGAGACACAAAGCGTGACAAATGGCCATCTCATGTGATAATTATATACGGGTGAATGTCAATTAGGTCTTTAGATTCATTAGTAATCATAGTCCGACATAGATAAAGCATATTTACTGGAAACCGATTGAAATTGAATGAAGTAATTTGTTTTAATTGATCTAGCCGAAGAATTAGGCATTAAAAGTCTGGTTCCGGCTTATTTGGATTCAAACGTGAAAGATGAAGATCTACCAACAGGAGTCAGCTTTGCTTCAGGTGCTAGTGGCTACGATCCTCAAACATCTATAATAGTGGTACGTACGTACAAAATCTAAAGTGTAGTAGAATAATAATTCAAGCAAAAACCATCAAACTAATATGGTATAAGTCATGCTTCAAATTGGCCCCAAACCATTAGAAAATAAAAACTTTATGTCCAACGAACATATTGAATAAAGTGCAATTTGTCAAAATTGGTCAACTTTTCGTTAACCTATTCTACGAAAAATTCGTCCAATTTAGTATGTTATGTCTATTTCGAACTGAATATTCTCCGATATTCCATCAAAGTTTGAACACGAATACCAGAAGTTAGAAATAGGGGGGGGGGGGGTTGATTTATTTTGGCTTTTATCATTTAGTGGTTTGAGCCCAATTTGTGAAAAATGCTATAACACGAAGATCAGTTCATTTGATCGAGTTATATGGAATAATTAAAGAGTAGCTTGTATATATGTTCTTTCTGTTATACATATCCTATTTTTGAAATATAACTTATTCTTCTCTTTTTCCCCCATTATTATTATTATGTCATAACAAAATAATTATATTTTTCAGTCTGCAATACCATTGTCGGGTCAGTTGGAGCTTTTCAAAAAGTTTATTGGGAAGTTGAAATTACAAGTTGGAAAAGAGCGAACAGAATTTATATTGCAGAATAGTTTGTATTTGGTGGTAACAGGCACTGATGATCTTGCGAATACTTACTTCACAGTTGGAATTCGACGATTGCAGTATGATATTAATTCCTACACTGATCTGATTGTTACCTATGCATCAAATTTTATACAGGTACGTACGTTGTACAATAATTAACTTAGCCTCTTTGTAGGAAATTATAATAGTGATTCTACAATTCTTATAAGAAACTAATTAAGAACGGCCTATTTTGCTTTCTTTTCCTTTTTTGCCTACATGATTGTATGATAATTAATTGGAACGTAAAATATTATTGATCTTCATATATCGTATCTTTGTATATGATAAATAATTAGTAACCAAATTTTGGAATGTCACAAAAACTTTAAAATTGATTTCAACTTCTAATTTTTGTATTGAATTTACAGGAGCTATTAGTAAGAACTGTTATCCTTAATTATCAAAAGAAATCTTACATATTTTAGTTGGCTAAACCCACATCCATTATCTTTAATTGTCCGTGGACATTTAATTTGTTGTAATCTTTTCACGTTCCCCATTGGAAAAAAATTGAATTGGTGAACTTAATGTATGGTTAAATAAGGAATTGTACAAGCTTGGGACACGAAGAATTGGTGTTTTTAACATCCCACCAATCGGATGCTTGCCATCTCAAAGAACTATTGCAGGGGGACCAATGAGAAAGTGTCAAGAAAAGTACAACGAGGCAGCGCAATTGCTCAATGAGAAGTTCTCACGCGAATTTGATTCACTCAACCAAAAGTTGCCTCAGTCAAGAGTTGTCAATATTGATATCTATAATCCTCTTCTTGATCTTATTCAAAGGCCTCAAACTTATGGTAACAAATCCCAATTTGCCTTTTCTTTAATTATATTGAACTTTGATCGTATTGTCACTTATACCTTATTTAATTTAACTGATTCCAGGTTTTAAAGTTAATGATAGAGGTTGTTGTGGTACCGGAACCGTAGAAGTGACCCTTTTATGTAACAACCATAGCGGTGCATGTTCTAACGTTTCTGAATATATCTTTTGGGATAGTTATCATCCAACAGAAAAAGCGTACAAGATACTGGTAGCTTCCCTCATTCAAACATATATTAATCAGTTTATATAATCACTGATGTGATAATGAACTAATAATCATGACTAATTCGTGGAACATTATAGTGTTCCATGTGCAACATATATGAGTATTTAGTGCAATAACTAGTTAACTACACAAGCGACGACCATTTTTTTTCTTTTTCTTTTTCAAGTATATATGAGTTTAATGATTCTATAGCAATTATCTTGAGTTATATATGTGTATATATATATATATATATATATTTATATATTGGTAGTTAGGTTGATAAACAAAGAAATAAAATGAAAGTCATAGTTGGCAATAATTGAAGCCAATATGTAATGGAAGCTTGATCTCGTGGAGTTCTAGTTTTAGCATTTAACAACAGTGAGTACACACTCCCATGTAATTTTCTATTAAGTGAAGAAGTGATGGAATTAAAAAAGAACCCATAATACAGCGTGGAATTAATCGAGTCTAACACAAGTTTCAACTGCTCTTTTCTTTTTTTTTCCCTTATTTATTAAATTTTATTTTGGAAAAAGATTAATACTCTTAACTGGAAATGATACGTACTCCTGTTTAGTTCTAGTCTTAAATCTAAAATTTTGAACTTTATTGTGTTGTTCATGGTCAATTTTATAAATACGTCTGGAAGTGATTTTTGATCCATGGAAAATATGCTTTTTATTATATGTTATCCGGCTTTTCTTATGTTTCTTTTTCTTAATTCTGAAACCTCAGGTTTATTAATCTTTTCAAAGTTTATAATTGCAAAAAGACAAAAGTGCTGATCATGCGGGACAAATTTAGTTAATTTTTATAGATTATTTTGGGAAATCAATATATAGTCACTTTGTGAAATCGACATGGATATAGGACAGATTTTGTAAATTCTTCCATATGCTGACTTGGATATAAGAGATTTTGCAAAAGGTCGGTTTCCAAATTAGAACTCCCATAGGCCATAAGTACTGAATGGATCATACGCACAAGCTAGAATTATGGTAGACTTTTTATAACTAATAATGCTTACATCCTAAAATTCATCACGAGTCACGACTCACGACTACAATATATTACCTTATTGCTAAGTGAAGCCCGCGAATTTAATTCGGCTTTTTTATTAATGGAAAATTTTTCACGCTAAGGCATGACTGCTCGATAATGAAGCCTAATAACGATTTATTTTAAGAACGCGCGACTATTTGCCATAAACTAAACCACACACCAACAATGCTGTTTAATATACATCCAACTAGCATCAATAAACAATACTATATGGTTACAACGCATATAATTAAAAAATTAAGAGCCTACTTTATAACCCCAACAAACTTATGATTTGTTCACAACTCTTATTTAACAAGAAGATGCAACTTTCCTATTTTTCATCGTTATTTCCTTTGAGGTTTTATGGGTTTTTTGCAGTAGTACTTTTTGCTTTGTGCAGTTCTTGTGAGGGGGTTATAAAATTGCCAGCGAATATGACAATTCCTGCAATTTTCTTTTTTGGAGACTCCATCGTGGATCAAGGCAATAACAATGTATTAAATACAATAAGTCAGTGCAATCATCCACCCTACGGAAGGGATTTTGATGGTGGATTGGCAACTGGGAGATTCAGTAATGGCAAGACACCTCCAGATCTCATTGGTATGTAGATTTAGATTACGTATGTGTACAATTTCGAGAGTAAATCAAAATACATATGCGTGTACATGAAGGTTGCTTGAATACTTCGTTTACATAGCCCACTCCAATACTTCAGTTCTCGTATACATTCATGTATTTGCATGTTATTGTCTCAAAATAAGAAAAAACAAGCGCAATCCAGAAGATTGGACCTTTCAATAGTGTCCAATCGATCTAACTTACTTATTTGTTATTCTTGTTTCACACTCTAACATAAATTAATCTTAATAATTTGTACAAAACAAATGCTAATGAAAAGGGCTCATAAACTTTTAGTCCGACAGAAACTAATTTTAAGTATTTGCGTCATAGATTTTTGTTGTAATTGTCGTAAGAAGAGAAAAAAAAAAGAGGTAAAAGCTAGAGAAACTGCGTATGTTGTCTTTTTAAAACTACTTTCATAAATATGAAATACTTATTAAGAGATAAAAAATCTAATTAAAGTTTTAAGTAGTATTTTAAAACATTTGCAAACACGATGTGCTTTGAGCATAAATATTTTGAAAGGAAGTAGTAATTAAAATAGAGTTGCTTTTTATCCATAAGCCAAAAGAAACACGAGTAATTAGACTTTAATCATTTATGGGATAACTATCTTTTCTTGAATGGAGAGTAAACTATTTTATTTGATTTGTTCTCTAATTCTATTAATTAATTTAATAACAAGAAATTTGATCCAGATTTTGTTTGGTCATTATAAGACTCACAACTTTAATTACATATGATGCCTTCACAAACTTAATTTTTTTTTCTTAATTACAGCTGGAGAATTGGGCATCACAAACCTTATACTACCGGCTTATCTAGATCCGAATCTAAAAACCGAGGATCTTTTAACAGGGGTCAGCTTTGCTTCTGGCGGAAGTGGTTTTGATTTGTTGACATCTACATTAATGGTACATGCCATTCAAATAACAAGTACCTTATAATCAAAACAAAGGGCTTTTTACTTTTTTGTCGTTATTTACGTTATCTTTTTTAATTTCTACTTGTAACAAAAATCAATTTAATTATTTTTGTTTATTCAATTTTCTCTACAAAATTTCAAAAAAATCACCAGTCCGCCATATCAATGTCGGATCAATTGGACTATTTTAGAGAGTATCAAGGGAAGTTAAATGATGCAGCTGGAGAGGAACGCGCAAACTTCACATTGAGCAATAGTTTGCATTTCGTGGTGGCAGGTAGTAACGATCTAGCCACTACTTACTTCACCGGGATAAGACGGCTCCAGTACATTACTGTTTCTTCCTATAATGATTTCGTCGTCGCATCTGCCTCAATTTTTGTGGAGGTATATAGTTATTTCCGACCTATCTTATTTTGAAAATTATCCTAAGGAATAATAGACAGAGAAAACACATTGTTGCATAAATATATTCACATTACATGTATATGAAGTTGATATGAATTATATGATTCCAAATAAATTCTTAGCATCCAAATCCCTTAATTAATATAATTGTTGTATGTTCTTGGCATATATGACTAATTAATTCTATAAACAGAAATTATACAATTATGGAGGGAGAAGAATTGCTGTTCTTGGTTTACCACCAATCGGATGCTTGCCATCTCAAAGAACCTTTGCTGGCGGGTCAGCTAGAGTGTGCGTGGAGAGCTATAACCAGGCAGCAAGATTGTTTAACGGCAAACTCTCATCTGCACTTGATTCCCTCTCCCAAAGGTTGCCTCAATCAAGAATTGTCTTTTTTGATATTTATACTCCTCTTTATGATCTCTTTCAACACCCTCAAAATTATGGTAATCACTCTCCTTTCTATCACAATTATTTTAATTTAATTTATTGGTATTGTATTTTTTACATAAAGATTTACTATCACTTCAGGCTTTAATATTAGCGACAAAGCTTGTTGTGGCACAGGACTTATAGAAGTGGCCGGTACATGTAACAACCGTGTGGGATCATGTTTGAATGACGATAAGTACATATTTTGGGATAGTTTTCATCCCACTGAGAAAGCTTACCAGTTTCTTGTGGATCGAATTGTTCCAAAATATATCAATCATTTCAAGTGAGTATGTATTTAATTTGGTAAGCTACTCGGTATATGATTTCCTCGAATAAGTGCTTCATTGGGAAACCATACAATTTCATTAAATAAATGTTTCATTGTGAAACCAGTAATATACTAATAAAGTTTAATGCATTAATCAAGATGCAAACTCTTGAATTCCCATGTCATAAATATGGGTGATGAAGTTAATTTGATTAAAACTATTTCTCGTTTGTGATCATATATATTTTTATTAAATTTTCAAAATATGTTGCTACATGGCAAAAGGCGTAAGGTTTGAATTATTCATCACAATTTGTTTTTTGGGTGTTGATATATCCAAATTCCAAAGCAAATCGCATAACCACAGCAAAATTTAGTAAAATGTTATATTTATCCATCTCAAAGAATAAAAGATTATTCATTCATATGCATGTATCAACATCCTTAAATCAAGGTGTCGTTACCTTTATTGTAAGAAAGTGAATCTACATTAATAAAACAGTTTCATGAGCCAAATTGAATCTTACTTTAATTGTCTACATCTGCCATAAATTTGTTTGTTTTCTCATTTTATGAATATATCATCTTGGAAATTGATTTATAACTAACTAACTAACACTTTAAAAATTTGAGGAAAAATTTATTAGTTTTGTTTGGAAGTAATAAACCAAAAACTTAGAAAAGGAACTGGGGTGATTCATATCATTCCTTTGTTTCTCATATGGAAAAGAAATATCATGTAAATGTAGAAGAAAAAATCAAGAAAAAAAATGATAACTAATAACTATCAATTTATGCTCGCAAGGTGGAAAAGTTGGTTAAAGATGTGGGACTTTCTCTTTGATCTAAGTCCAAATCCTGCAAGGAGTGATTTGATTCCAAGCCTTCTAGGTTTGTGACTGTTACACATGGTTTGGTTGCTCCGTTGCCAAGGTATGCAGTCTATTGCCTCAACCTGAGGGTTTACCTAATATGCACCTGAAGAGTAGCGACTACGGATTCTCGCGTCATTAAATAAATAAGTATCAATTTATACTGTTAGCCCATATATGTAAATAGTGTCAATGTTTCTCACACGTTTTTTTAAAACCTATCAGTGGGATTACTTCACCAAAAAAAAGTAGTCAAAATCGTAGGTTATGAATGCTTGAAACCAACATGCATACAACCCAGTTGAAGAACACTCAAAATAAAAATAAAAATAAAAATAAAAACAAACAAATTTGGGGCCTTGCACAAATTAGCAAACTAGTTTGTATTGTCTAATGCCGCACGAGTAAGGTCATGAGCTGCACAATGGCCTTTGCTTCTAATTCACTGGAATAAGAACAACGCTGGATGTCTCCGATAATATTGCCTATATTATGACGTTGGTCTATGGAGTGAATGTATTCAAAGCAATCTCCTTTAAACACCATCATTTTCCATCCACCCGATATATGCTTTCACTTAATTACCTATAATATCACTGTTAGCCTCTCATACAAATTATGATTGTCAGTTTAAAACATGAGCTGAAACTAAAGATTACCAATATCAAGCCTTATCTCAATCTTTTTGTAAACATAACGATGGTGTATACATATAATAGCAGGATATTCATCGTTGGGTTGTGGAGCCTAAGTTGACCCGGGCCCGTACTGAAGATCCAGGCTAGTTTCCGTGATCCAACTATAGTCCATGTAAAATTATATTAGGAGTCTGCCTAATGTAAACAGCATCTTTTGTAATTGTAAACCTATAACATAACATATAGTGAAATCATAAATTGGTATCGCCCCTAGAGGTAGTCATAGACGAACTCGGTGAACAAATCTTTTTGTTTTCTTGCTTTTCGAAGGGATGAAGCATATGTGTTTGAAGGGTAAGCTGTCGGGTCTGAAAACGGTTGATATGGGTCTCTGTGAGGACTGTGTGTTTGGAAAACAGAAACGAGTTAGTTTTTTGGACGAATTATCAAAAATGCCCGATAAGAAAGGCCATTAACCTTAAATGCCCGATTTTCCCAGACCTGCCAAAAATGCCCGGTAAGTTCTAACTTTTCTAACAAAAATGCCCGATTTGAAAAATTCGGACATTTTATCCGACGTGGCATCCGAATCAATAAGTCGCGTTGCTGAATCAAAAAAACGCGTTCACTGTCTGAAAAACGTTTCTCCTTAATAGTAATAAAGATATAAACATATATATATATATAATAATAATAATAAATATTTTAACAAATAAAAAAAAATTAAAAATAAAAAAATCATCATCTTCTTCATCACCGCCCCCCCCCCCCCCCCCCCGCCCCCACCCAGCGGTGGCGGCGTCGATTGACGCCGTCACCACTGCAACGGCGAGAACCCCCCCCCCCCCCACCACCATACCGCTGCAACTCGCCGTTGCAGCGGTGGCGGCGTCGATTGACGTCGTCGCCACTGCAACGGCGAGTTGCAACCCGATAAATAGTGACGCCGTGAATAGCAACCGATTTGGGCCGTGAACAGTGAATCGAGTGAAGCCGATGAACAGCAACCCGACGGGCAGCGACTCGATCGAAGGCGGTGAACAGTAACCCGATGACCAGTGGCTCCGTGAATAGTGGCGCCGCGAATAGTACCGTCGATTTGGGTTGTGAACAGTAACTCAATCGATTCAGCATTTTTGGGCCTTGAACAGTAACTCAATCGATTCAGCAATTTTGGGCCGTGAACAGTAACTCGATTTGGGCCGATTTGGGCCGTGAATAGAAAACGTTTTTTCGAACCAAAAATCTTAGGTGTCGGACGCGTTTCTTTGATTCAGCAACGCGACTTATTGATTCGGATGCCACGTCGGATAAAATGTCCGAATTTTTCAAATCGGGCATTTTTGTTAGAAAAGTTAGAACTTACCGGGCATTTTTAGCAGGTCTGGGAAAATCGGGCATTTAAGGTTAATGGCCAAACTTATCGGGCATTTTTGATAATTCGTCCTAGTTTTTTCAAGGGTGGCAGAGATTTTAAGGAACAGAAGTTGGAGCTGGTGACTAGGGATCTGTGGGGATCAACACTTGTCACGTCTCTCGGTGGAGTTTTATATTACATAACTTTCACTGATGACGATATTAGGAAGCTATGGATGTACTTCTTGAAATGAACCTCTGAAGCGTTTGATGTCTTCAAGAAATGGAGAGCACGTGTTGAAACTGAAACTGGTACGAGTGTGAAGTGTCTAAGATATGAAAATGGTGGAGAGTATGAGTTTAAGAAGTATTGTGCAGAGAATGGCATTCGTATAGTGAAGCAATTAGAGGAAACAATGCAGCACAAATGGTGTTGCAAAGCATATGAACATAATGTTTAATAAGAGAGCTAGACACATGAGGTTGAAGAGTGGGTTGCCAAAGATGTTTTGGGCATAAGCAGTTAACACTGTGACTTTCTTGATCAATCGAGGACCATCAGTTCCATTGGAAAATGGCATTCCAAAGGAATCTTGGAGAGGAAATGAGGTAAACCTATCTTACCTTAAAGTATTTGGCTGTGTTTCTTATGTTCATATTGATGCTACTGCTAGGAGCAAGTTAGATACAAAGTCTGTGAACTGTACATTCATTGGATACGACAGTGATGATTATGGGTATAGATTTTGGAATGACCAAAACATAAAGGTTATTCGTAGTATGGATGTCGTGTTTAATGAACACATTTTGTACAAAGACACATTGGGTGCATCAAACACTGTGGGTGTTGATACTATGGGTTAAGGACACGAAGACTGTGGAATTGGATATCTCCAATTTTTATAAGAACAAGATTATGGGAAATGAGGCGATTAATGAGGAAGAACCACGTACTCCAGAGCTTGCTTTGAGGAGATCAAGTAGGGAACATTGTGCTCCTGAGAGGTATTCTCGTGCTTTACATTTTTTTGTTATTGACTGACAATGGTGAGCCAGAGTGTTATGCAGAGGCAATAAAAAGTGTTGATTCGAGTAAGTGGGAGCTTGCAATGGATGATGAGAGGAATACATTAAAGTCAGATAACACGTGGGAGTTTGTTGAGCTTTCAAAGGGAAAAGGCGTTGCATAACAATTGGGTTTACAAAATCAAAGAGGAAGCAAATGGTAGCAAACGTTACAAGGCAATGTTGGTTGTGAAGGGTTTTCAAAAGAAATAAGGGGTTGATTACACTGATATATTTTCTCTCGTGGTGAAGTTGACAACTATTAGGATGGTTTTGAGCATAGTTGCAGCATAAAATTTATTGTTAGAGCTTATGGATGTGAAGACAACTTTTCTTCATGGTGATCTTGAAGAAGACCTTTACATGTAGCAACCAGAGGGGTATATGCTTGATGGTAATGTTGATCTAGTTTGCAAGTTGGAGAATAGCTTGTATGGTCTAGAACAAACTTTCAGACAATGGTACATGAAGTTTGATGGCTCCATGCATGAGATTAGCTTTGGTAGATGCAATGTTGATCATTGTTGTTACTTTATGAGGTTTGATAGTATATTTATTATTTTGATGTATCATGTTGACGACATGTTGATAGCATGTTCATGTGTTCAAGAAAGGAACAAGTTGAAGAAGCAACTATCTGAACGGTTTGCCATGAATGATCTTGGCAAGGCAAAGCAAATCTTGTGTATGCAGATTAATCGGGACAAGGTGTCGGGTAAGTTGTATCTTTCGCAGTTTGATTACATTGATGAAGTGTTGAAGATATTTAGTATGCAAGATGCAAAGTCATTAAGCACTCTTTTAGGTAGTCACATCATACTATCTAAAAGGGAGTCGCCTAGTAGTGATTTAGAGCATGCACAGATGAAGAAAACTCCATGTGCTTCAGCAGTTGGAAGTCTTGTGTATGCCATGTAGTGGGAGTTGTGAGCAGATATATGATTAGTCCGGGAAAGCAACACTAGGAAGCAGTGAAGTAGATATTTAGGTACTTGCATAGTACTTGTGATAGTTCATTGTGTTTTGAGGGAAACACACGGACTTGAGTGATTGTGTAGATGCTGATTTGGCTGGTGATCTTGATAGTAGAAAGAGTTCTATTAGTTATGTTTTCACAATGGGTAGTACTGCTATTTTATGGGGATCTAAGTTCCAAAAGATTGTGGCTTTGTCTACTACAGAAGCGGCGTATGTAGCTAGTAACTGAAGCTAGTAAAGAGATGGTATGGTTGCACAATTTCTTGGGCGAATTGGGAAACGGGCAAACAAATAGTATTCTATACAGTGACAGTCATAGTGCTATTTTCTTGGCTAAGAATCTGTCATTTCATTCAAGGACAAAGCATATTGAGTTGAAGTATCATTCCATACGGTATCTCTTTGAGAAGAAGACTTTGTAACTTGTGAAGATTCCGCGAAGTGAGAACCCTGCTTTTATGTTGACTAAGGTTGTGACCTTAGAAAAGTTGAAGTTTTGCATGACTTCAACTAGACTTGGAACTTGAAGAGTTCAAGTCTTGGCGATACCATTGTTAGAGGATTGCTATTTGGAAGAGTGAAGATGTGGTTACGATGAATTTAGTCTCCGAGTGGGCGATTGTTAGGTTGTGGAGCCTAGTTGACATGGGCCCGTACTAAAGATCCAGATTAATTTTCGTGATCCAACTATAACTCATGTAAAATTATATTAAGAGTCTGCCTAATATAAATAGCACATCTTCTAATTGTAACCCTAAAATATAACATATAGTGAAATCTTGGCTTGGTATCGCACATAGACGAACTGGGTGAACAAATCTTCGCGTTTTCTTACTTTATGCTTTTGTATAATTTTATATTTATGGTATTCATGCGCAACATTCATTAAGCATGTAAGTGAATTTATATGTGCGCGTATTTTATTTTATTTTGTCTTGGAATTTTCTAAAGATGTCAAATTAATATACATAAAGCACAAAATATATATGTTATATAGATCTCATCCACCATTTTTTTCCTTTTTCTGGGTTTTACTTGCTTTTTATAAACATTAGCAAGAGAATAGTTTACTCCTGATACTATTTCTCCATGAGTAACAGCGAATTTCCGAATACGAAAATGTTATATATACTTTCCTATTCTAAATTTCTAATGTTTTTGTTGTGGTTGGATGGTTTTCTCTGGCAGCTACAAAATACAGTATCATTTACGCATACAAAGAGAACGTGCGCCAAGATAAGAATGATACTGAGCTTCGAACATTGAATGAAAACACAGTAGTTGGCCGTTGAAACTTTTACATCAAGCGCGCCTATTGGCTATGAAGTTGACTGCAATATTTCTTCTATACGATGATATCATAAATCAATCATTACATAATTACAGCTTTATAGTACGCTTGAAATTAGCGATGCCAAGTTCCCAATTATTCGCTTAATGATGAAGATTGATGCATCATCAGCATGTTCAATCTTGAAATCGATTTTCTTTTACTTTTAACGTAACCACAAAAATTAATGTAACAATTCTAATACTTAACTGAGAGAGCACAATAGAAATATTAAAATGAAATAGTAATTATTTTATCAGCTGTTCTTTTGTAGAAATTCTAGAAATGTTTCAAGAACCAATGACGTAGTGATTGAGAAAAACAAAACAAAAATCAAAAAGAAGAATGGCGTATTAACTTCAGAGTATGGCCTCCTTGTTGATCCCCTAACGTTATGGATACAAATTAAATGATTACTCTGCACGTCTTTTATCGGACAGGCAAATAGGTCCAGAAAACAGAAAGTAGCTTTAAAATCCCACAAGTGGTAACTGACAAAGATTGTTTATGGGACATCATTAATAGTACAACCACCATCTTCAGCGAATATGATGATGAGTTCCAAAGATGAAACTGACTGCAAGAAAACTTATATTATAGATTCCCTTTTTAAGTTAATTATGCAGATCCATTTCTGGTTAAGAACTTTTTAATTCAGATAGTTGCTAAAAGTAAAACTTATGAAAAATAACCATCATAATGAAAAAGATAAACAAAAGTAGACCATGAATTCGTCATATCCAAACAATAATGTCAAACTACATCATTGACATATACATAATATAGAATTCCTAAATGAAGACCGGATACAGAAGCATTAAAGTAAAAACTTGCTCTATAAATATCAAAGGTTACTCTGCAAGAAACTACAGTCACAATATGCAGTTCTTATGCATGAAACTTTTCTTTCTTTCCCTTATGGGGTGCATTGCCGAAGCACTGATAAATCTACCTAAAAACAGCAAAATCCCAGCAGTAATTGTATTTGGAGATTCAGTAGTAGATACAGGAAACAACAATTACATTAAGACAATAATGAAAGTAAATTACCCTCCATATGGACAGGATTTTATTGGAGGAAAGCCAACAGGGAGATTTTGTGATGGAAAAGTTCCAGCAGATTTTCTCGGTATGCGAAAACTTTCCTTTTTTAGTTCTATGCAAAAGTTGTAGTCTTCCAAACTAAACTTCATCATTGTCTGAATACATTTTCAGCTGAAGAGTTGGGAATCAAGTCCCTTGTGCCCCCATATTTAGATCCATCTCTTCAACCCCAAGACCTCTTAACCGGAGTTAACTTTGCTTCCGGCGGTGCAGGCTACGACCCGCTAACATCTAATCTTGTGGTACTTTTCTCATTCGATTTCAAAGATTTTCGAAACCATTTTCCTAACTTAATGCTCATTCGCAAACTATTCTTTTGACGCATGCAGTCGGTAATATCATTGTCAGACCAGTTGGAGTTGTTCAAAGAGTACACTTTGAAGCTCCAGCAAATAGTTGGGAAAGAAAGAACATCAACAATTATTAACGAAAGCCTAATTGCGGTGGTTTGTGGCAGTAATGACATTACTAACACTTACTTCCTTACGCCTCTACGAAAACCATATTACGACATTGCTTCATACACCGATTTTCTGGTTGGCTATGCTTCCAGCTTCGTGCAGGTAAGATTGGTGGCATTCTACTTTCACCTGAAATAGGCATCAATTTGAAACTATAAGGAATATAATATATTCGAACCATAATAACATGTTCTCTTGATCTTTTTATTTAGGACTTGTACAGATTGGGGGGACGTAGAATCGCTGTTTTCGGTTTGCCGCCACTTGGATGTTTGCCATCCCAGAGAACTTTGAAGGGGGGACTTGAAAGAAAATGTTCTGATTTATATAACCATATGGCGGACTTGTTCAACAAGAAGCTTACGGCTGAGTTGAATTCTATCAACAGCAAATTCCCCGATGCAAGGATGATTTACATAGATATCTACAATCTTCCCCTTGAAGTCATCCACTCCCCGCAGAAATACGGTATGTCATTTTTCGTAGGACGTATGAAATGGCTCATAGTAATAATGCATGTAACACAAACAGAGTAAAAAGATAAACGGAAGAAACACATATCGGGATAAGTTGAAGTTGGATGAGACATAATTCATCCGGCATTTTAATTTTATGAACTAGGACAATCCAATAAGATACATTTCCTCACACTTCCAGCTTTTTGCTATACACTACAGAGACTGACTGCATTAGCCAAAAATTAAAATCCAAAAACCAAAAAAGAAAATGTAAAAGGCATTTGGGTTACAATATGCAAGATAGAATAATCAATCTAATATTTACCTGTGTCTCTGAATTCTAAGATTCGCGACGCTATTTTCCATCTCAGGATTCAAATATGCAGACGTGGGATGCTGCGGAACAGGTACAATAGAAGTGGCCTTTCTTTGCAAATGCACCTGTTCGAATCCGTCCGAGTACGTGTTTTGGGATAGTTTTCATCTCACAGAGAGAGCATATGGCCTTCTTGTACATCAGACCCTCAAGAAATCCATCAACAACTTTTTCTGAGAAAGAATTCTGCTGGTCGTGTCTCATCAGAAGTAAATTAACTGAGGCAGCCAATTCTTAATCCTCTCGTCAACAATATTTATTAGAATATAGATGCAATAGTTTCTAAATTGATCAAATATTAATTCTTTACAGAATGCATTCTTTTGACTCACTGGCAGTTCGTTCTAATGTAATGTATTAGTATTACAGAGTGAACATCAGGAAAAGTTTAGTACGTTTTATAAACAAGAATCCTCTGTATTAGCAAAGTATTTCAATAACTACAACTCAGCTACTAAGTCATTGACGAAAATATTAATAAATTAAGGCAGTTGATTGAAGCCTTGAGATCCCAAGAATTGGGCTTGAGCCTCACAATAGGTAAACGAGAACCTGTCCGATAAAACTTAAATCGATCAATGCAAAATATTAGAAAGCACAGATGATCAATAAAGATTCTCAAACCCTTCCACTTGATCTCATCTGAAACCCAACTAAATATGGTTCCCTTCAACATAAAGATCAAATTTTGCCACCGGAGTAGACTGAAGATGAGAGAATGCAGTTAAAATTCATAACCAGGTCAAACAGAGACAACATAAAACTTGCAGCTCAAACAAACCACAGCGTGTGCATGACCTGAGTGTCTACAGACTCGTATATTTTGTCATGAATGGTGAAGAGTCCCGGAATGACACAAGATAAGCTCCCTTATCTACGCTTTGCGAATGTCCAATATGTGTTTTGTCAAACTTTTATAACAAACTCGAGAAAATAGTTAAAATATTGTTGACAGTTCGAAATATCTGCCTAGCTAGTACGCCTTTGCCTCTGGTACAGAAATTAGTATCTTAAAGTCAAGAATGTTTCTCTGCACGAATACATCTACTTCAGAAAGATTAGATGTGCAAAGTATTCTTCAAATTCCTGGGGTAGATAAACATGACAGGTACTTAGGATTTCCAAACACTTGGAGGTTTAAGAGACAGCATCAGCACATCGAACAACATAATGAGAATATTTCGTTTCAAGATCCCAAGCATTATTCTAAAAGATATTGCAAAACTCTTAGCTGATTATAAGTGGCCTGACCAAGGAAACAACATTCATTGGATAAAGTTTGAGGAGCAAGAAAACTCGAGGCTTAGAGATCATTTAATGTTGCACTTTTCGCAAAGCAATCAAGGGAAAATTATTTAGTTAGCCAAACAGCTTACTTAGTCGGATTCTTCAAGAAAAATATAATCCTAATACATCACCTTGAGGCAAAGCCACAACAACCTGGATCCTTTACCTGGTGTAGCATTTGCTTAGGGAAAGAATTGCTTAAAAATTGTCCAAGGTGGAAACAGACGATGGGCAAGGACTCTTCGAGTTCACACTAAGGGCCAACAATATCATTTAAACTGAAGTTGGTGAATTAATTTGATGTGGATTTGAGGATTTGGAATAGCGAATTCATCAAGAGAATTCCCAAGAAGACAGATTTATCTAATATTGGAACTCTGCTGGGACAAGGACTGCAGCCGGACATATGGCATGGGATTATTTAAACTACGGGTCTTCTCCACAAATACAGCTTATAACCTGGCAAGGGTGATGCAGAAAGAAAAGTTAGCATTGCCGAGATAAGCTTTATGTTTTTACACGATACATTAACACATAAAACTTCTGGAAATACCATTTGAGATAATTTTGCTCATTGCTTCTTGTAATGGTAAAGTAACTTCACTGTAGGAATCATGCTCTTGATGGTCACCAATCACCAAATGATTCTGACATGAACCAATAAACCTGTATATATCACAGAAAAACGATACTTAATTCGGTGGTGACTGACAGCTACTAAGGCATGATTAGTATAACTACTACTTTTATATGCTACGAACAGTATAACTACCACCTTCCACGAAGATGATTTACATTCCCTGAATTTATCTAATTCTGACAACTTTTACAAGTAAATGGCTGTGATCTAATTTTGATGATCCACCAATCTTATCATTAAATGCTGTTCTTCAGTTGCGAAGTTCTGGTTGGTGACACGACCTCCATTATGGAGAAAATACAGAGGGGCATTCTTTAATGATAAACATGTGCTCCATACAATCTGTCAATTTAGAACACCGACATGCAAAGAAAAATTGCATAATAAAGATCAAACATATGTAAAAACAAGAGAACTAAAGTTACAACTTACTCTACATATATCAAAGACAAACTCTGCAAAGAGAAGTACAACAGCAATGAAGTTACTGTGCTTAAAACTACTATTCCAACTCTTTGTATGCTTGTCTCTCTTTCTTTCCCTTCTGGGATGCATTGCTGAAGCAAACTTGAATCTACCCAAAAATAGAAAATTTCCAGCGATCTTTGTATTTGGAGATTCAGTAGTAGATACAGGTAACAACAATTATATAAAGACATTGCTAAAAATCAATTACCCTCCATATGGAAAGGATTTTATGGGAGGAAAACCAACTGGGAGATATAGTGATGGAAAAGTTCCAGCAGACCTTGTAGGTATGAAACAACATTTCCCTTTCTTTGTGTGTTATGATCCAAATTAAATCTGATAATGTTCTGAATATTCTCAGCTGAGGGGTTGGGAATTAAATCCCTTCTGCCACCATACTTAGATCCGTCTCTTCAAGCTCAAGATCTCTTAACCGGGGTGAACTTTGCGTCTGGGGGTGCAGGCTACGACCCGTTAACATCTGGTTTTGTGGTACTTTTCATGAAATACATGTCGGATTGCTGACTCAGTTTTGAATATAATGCTGACTAGGGAACTATTTTCCAATACATGCAGTCAGTTTTATCGTTATCAGACCAGGTGGGGTTGTTCAAAGATTATATTTTGAGGCTCCAGAAGATAGTTGGGGAAGAAAGATCATCCTCAATCATAAGCCAAAGTCTAATTGCGGTGGTTTGTGGCAGTAATGACATTACTAATACTTACTTCCTCACTGCACTACGAAAACCATACTACGACATTGCTTCATACACTGATCTTCTCATTGGCTATGCTTCCAGCTTCGTGCAGGTAAAATCCGTGGGATAAAGGAACTACGTTTTCCACTTTTACCGGAAAATAGATATTAAATTAAACCTATACACGAACATAGTGCATAACATTAGTAACAATAATAAAATGCTTCCAGCATCTACAGGTGAAGTCCAGTGGGGATATAGGGAGTTATGTTTCCATTTTCACCTGAAATAGACATCAAACTAAACTTGTACATTAACATATTATATAATGTTGGTGACAATAATAATATGGTTCTATTGTGCTATGAATGAAGGATTTGTACAGATTGGGGGCACGTAGAATCGTCCTTTTTGGTTTGCCCCCGCTTGGATGTTTGCCATCTCAGAGAACGTTGAAGGGAGGACCTGAAAGAAAATGTTTTGATTTATACAATCAAGTGGCGGACATGTTCAACAAGAAGCTTATGACTGAGATGAATTCTATCAACAACATATTTCCTGAGGCAAAGGCAAAGTACATAGATATCTACAATCCTTTGTTTGACATCATCCACAGCCCACAAAAATATGGTATGTCATCTCTCTTTAGGCTTAAGGCATAGTTTTATGGTGGGTTTACTTCGGACTAATAATGCTGTTGGAAAAAACGTGACACCTTCAGACATGATGGTACATAGTAGAAAAAATATCGTCAAAAAGTGCATCTATCAATTTTTATTTTTTTTCAAGAAACTGGTTCAATAAGAGAGATTCTCCACACACTTGCAGCTTTTTCTAAAACTGCAGAACTATGCGTTGAAAACACAAAAAAAGAAATGAGAAAGAGAAATGTAAAATGAATTTGGGATGCAATAGTGCAATGCATAAGAATCAAGCAAATATTTACCGGGTTGTCGAATTCTAAGATCCATTCACAATTTTCCATCTCAGGATTTGGAGTTTCAGATGTGGGATGCTGTGGAACAGGTAAAATAGAAGTAGCAATTCTTTGCAAATGTGCCAAATACACATGTTCGAATGCATCCGAATACGTGTTTTGGGATAGTTTTCATCCTACAGAGAAAACATACAGACTCCTTGTGCAAATTCTCATGCCATCTATCAACAGCTTAACCTGAGAAGTTCATTCTGCTACCCTCACAACTAAATTTTAAGGAAACACTCCATTGATTATCAATGTAATTAGATTACAGATAACATCTTCTACAATTGATGGGATATGATTCTTTGAGATTATTTATTATTTTGACTATCAAATGCAATTCAAATGTAATAAATTATATACCATAAAGCATCACGAAATATTAAGTGTGTTTTATGTAAGGAAAGTAATTCATATCTGCTCTTCTAAGTCTTACCCTACTTAACAATAGGGTGAAGGCATTTCTTTTGTGAGGCACAGCTTGATCACATTAGAGACAGTCAGACAGAGTCATCAACACTTTAACAATAAAACTTTGAACCGAGAAAATACTGAGATGCAAAAAACAATCCAAATCTTCATAGCACAATATTGTATCTTCAGCAAAGTATAGACATGTTTACACACTCAGCTACTAAGGCAATTACGAGAACATGTAAGTTATGGTTATCAATTAAAGCTGTTACACTTCAAAGAAATGATCATCACATTGATCAATATGCCGATTTCCAGAAGCAAAGATGATTGACAAAGCCTTTGATAAGCTTTGTTAGGATCTCATCCCACACCCAACCAATCAGGATGTTCCATCAATTTGGGGTCCATAAATTGCCACAGAATAAAACTTGTGCTAAGAAAAAGGGGTTATAGTTGACAATCAGGTCAAACAGAGGCAAGGTAAAACCTGTCAGCTGAAACCCTCCAACTAGAATAACATGTAGAAAAAATCTTGTTCTGTTAAAGTCCTTCGTTTCATCTTCGGACTAGGTTTATGTTTATTATTTTGTTTTCGTTTCTCCTTGTGAATGTGGCAAAATGTAATTTTAGATTAAGGAAATAAAAACGCAATAACCACTTATAGGAGCCATTTCAATTAAGCTATTCCACTGCATTTACAATTCTCTTCAACAGTTCGCATTGAACAGTTGGAGCACATCTTTATAACATTACGGTACAACTGCAATCTGCCAAAAGAATGTTTCAAAATCCTAAATGGAAACATAAATAGGAGAACATGCACAATTTGCTGTAAATCTTCAAATTATTAAATGCGTTTTAGTTGTGAAATTCTGGTTAATGGAATATTAAAAGTCAACTAACATGACCTTCATTATTGAGCAAATATTACAACGGACCATGCTGTAATAATATCCATGTGCACCACAAACAATAATAACCAACTACACAATCGATCATGCAAAGCAGAAAACTTCGAGAAAAGGCCAAACACATATATGAAGAACTAAAGTTACAACTTAGTCTGTAAATAACTTATATAAACAAAGAAACTTACTATATAAATGTCAAGGACACCTCCAGGGAAACAGAGTAGCAGTGCACTTCTTGTGCTTGAAACTACTAGTTCCATTCTCTTTATCTGGCGAACTCTCTTTCTTTCCCTTCTGGCCGGGTGTATTGCTGGAGCAGTGCTAAATCCCTTCTCCCACCACATTTAGATCCATCTCTTCAAGTTCATGATCTCTTAACCGGACTTAACTTTGTTTCTCGATTCTAGGTATCCCAGATTTACCAATCAATGTTTGCTTACTATCCATTTTTGGTAAATTAACGCCCACTCTCGAACTTATACTCTCATAAATGCAGTCGGTTTCATCGTTACTGGACCAGTTAGTTGTTCAAAAATTTCATTTTGAAGCTCCAGCAAATAGTTGCGACAGTGGGACTCTGCAAGCAAAACATCAACTAAATACATCACTCCGTGAACCAAAACAACACCAAAGCTTTACTTCACATAGCATTTCCAAAGTGAAACAATTGCTTAAAAAAATGGTCTAACGTAAAGAATAGGAGATGGTCTAAATTCCATGAACAAAGAATTGTTGATTTCCATACACACAAACATTATGCTATCATGAATACAACGTTTATTAATCGATTGATGTCTATTTAAAGATTCAGAATAGCAAATTAAACGATTTTCTTTTTTTGGAAATCAGATTCTGATCTAATATTGAAAATCTCGTCACATACTGACTGCAACCGGACATAGGGGTATGCAATATACGAATTATTCAAACAACATATACTTTTCAAGTTAGACAGCTTATACCTGGCAAGGGTGGTGCAGAAAAAAAAATAGCATTGTTGATATAAGTTTTATGTTTTTAGCACAACTGACGTTCATTAACACATAAAGCTTTTGGAAGTACAACTTGATAACTTTGCTCATTGATCGCCCAATTTGCAATATGAATTATTCTATACCACATCAATTTTTGAAGCACTTCATCGAAGTAGCAGATCACCGTTTACCTACATCACAGTGAAATGGAACTTTTCTTCTAAAATCTAACTTAAGTGGTGACTGACAGCCATTATCTACATGGCATGAATCTTTACATTAAAATGGTCGTTACTTGGTTTGTGAATCCATTCAAATCATTAAATGCTATATTGCAGTTGCGATATTCTGGTTGGAAGATTACTCTAACTTAAGCAACATAACTCTATTATAGAAACAACACAGGGGACAATGGTTCAATAATACCCATGTGCTCCAACAACAATAATGTCAATTACAACACCAATATGCATAGCAGAAAACTGCAAAATAAAGGACAGACATAGTAAAACAAGAGAACTAAAAGTTACAACTTACTCTATAAATACCACAGGCAAACTCTGCATGGAAGTACAACAACAATGCTGTTCCAGTGCTTGAGACAACTATTCCCACTCATTATTTTGTTTGCTCTCTTTCTTTCCCTTCTGGGAAGTATTGTTGAAGCCACATTGGATCTATCCAAAAACAGCAAATTTCCAGCTCTCCTTGTATTTGGAGATTCAGTAGTAGATACTGGCAACAACAATTATATCAACACATTAATAAAAATCAATTACCCTCCTTATGGCAAGGATCTTAAGGGAGGAAAGCCAACAGGGAGATTTTGTGATGGAAAGGTTCCAGCAGACCTTGTAGGTATGAAACAGGTTTTTCTCTTTCTGTGTCTGTAATGTACCAAAACTAAATCTGATGATTTTCCGAATATGTTCAGCTGAGGAGTTGGGAATTAAATCACTTCTGCCGCCATACTTAGATCCATCTCTTCAAGCTCAAGATCTCTTAACAGGAGTTAACTTTGCCTCTGGCGGTGCAGGCTACGACCCGCTAACAACTGGTCTTGTGGTACTTTTCTTGAATTCTATGTTGGATTGCGAATATATTTTTTAATATAATTCTCACTCAAGAACTTTTCTTTGGATAAATGCAGTCGGTTTTATCGTTATCCGACCAGGTGGAGTTGTTCAAAGATTATATTTTGAAGCTCCAGAAGACAGTTGGGGAAGAAAAAACATCCTCCATTATAAGCCAAAGCCTGATTGGGGTAATATGTGGCAGTAATGACATTACGAATACCTACTTCCTCACTATTCTACGAAAACCATACTACGACATTGCTTCATATACCGATCTTTTGATCGGCTACGCTTCCACCTTTGTGCAGGTAAAATCCGGTGGGATAAACGCAAATATTTTTACCTGAGAAATAGCCGTTAAATTAGACCTATACACACAGAGTACATAATGTAACAGAGCACATAATGGTAGTGACAGTAACAATATGCTCCCATCTTCGGGTGGGATAAAGGGAATTATTTTTCCCAAATTTCACCTGAAATAGACATCAAATTAAACCTGCACGCGAACATAGTATATGTTAGAGCCAATAATAATATGCTTTCGTTGTGCTATGTATAAAGGATTTATACAGATTGGGGGGTCGTAGAATCGGCATTTTCGGTTTGCCACCACTTGGATGTTTGCCATCACAGAGAACTTTGAAGGGAGGACCAGAAAGAAAATGTTTTGATTTATACAATCAAGTGGCAGACTTGTTCAACAAGAAGCTTATGGCTGTGTTAGATTCTATCAACAACAGATTCCCTGTCCCCTGAGGCAAAAGCGAACTCAATAGATATCTACGATCCTTTGCTTGACATCATCCACAGCCCAGAAAAATATGGTATGTCATCTTCCTTTAGACTTAAAATATAGTTTGATGTGAATTTACTTGGGACTAAGGTTAATAATGCTGTTAAAAAGATTGAAACCTTCAAAAATGATTGTACATAGAAGACAATGAGTGGGGCAAATAATGTGTCTGTCAATTTTATTTCAAAATTAGGTTCGATAAGGTAGACTTCCCATACTTGCAGCTTTTTCTACTAACTGGAGAGCAATCCTTTGAAAGAATTAAGAAGTAGTATATATAACCAAAAGATATGACAAAAAGAAACATAAAAGGAATTTGCGTTGCAGTAATGCAATACAGAGAATCAAGCTGATATTAACCGTCTTATTGAATTCTACGATCCATTTTGTCATCTCAGGATTTAAAGTTTCAGATGTGGGATGCTGCGGAACCGGTAAAATAGAAGTAGCAATTCTTTGCAAATATGCCAAATACACATGTACGAATGCATCCGACTACGTGTTTTGGGATAGTTTCCATCCTACAGAGAAAACATACAGACTCCTTGTGCAAATTCTCAAGCAATCCATCAACACCTTCACCTGAGAAGTTCATCTGCTATCTTCACAAATAAATTTTAAAGGAAGACTCTAAATGGAAGGCTCTAAAATTGTTTGAATATGATTCTTTAAATAATTGTCTTATTTTGACTGTCAAAAGTGCAATTCAAGTGTAACTGAGTTATATACCAGAAAGCATCAAGAAAGGTCAAGTGTGCTTCGTGTATTCATATTCTATGAGACGTCATTCATTAAAGACATTGCTTACTTTTCTGAGTCAATCTCTTGATCACATTAAAGACAGAGCCACACACCTTTACAATAAAATTATGGATCTCAAAAATTATGAGACGCAAAACTTAATCAAAATCCTCACAACACATAATTTATTTTCAGCAAAGTATAAACGTGTTTAAAAACTCAGCCTTGGGCTTTTTACGAGAATATGTCTAATTAAGGGAACATCTATTAAGAGCTTTACACAACAAAGAACTAAGCTGAGCAGAACTACCAATTCATGAGAAGCTGTTACCTAAAACCAGTGGATCTATACGGTGCTAAGCAACACATCTGATTAATACGAAGCTGTCAGCTAAAACTATGGATTAATACGCCGATTTTAAAATATATATATATATATATATATATATATATTTAAGGATGATCATTCTTCGACTGGATCTCATCCCAAGCCCAACCAAATGGAGTGTTCATCAATTTAGGGTTTATAATTTGCCACGTGATTGTCATAAGAGAATGGGGCTATAATTCACAACCAGGCCAAACAGAATCAATGTAAAACTTATTAATTGAAACCCTCTAAATATGATATAATAAGCAGAAAAGATTCTTGCTATCTTAGGTAACAGTAACTAAAATGATTCATAAGCCTAAAATTGAAACAGTAACTACAGAAAAAATTGAGCAAAGTCGCTGTAAATTTGTTTTGTGAATCCAATCAAATCATCAATAGTAATTCTGAAATTTTGGTTAGGGGAGAAGTACACTAATAACGTAACTTTCATATAAAATAATGCAGGGGACCATACTTCAATGGTGCCCATGCGCTCCACAAAGAATAATGTCAATTAGAAACCGACATGCAAAGCAAAGCAGGAAATGGAGAAATAAAGGCCAACCATATTTAAAACAAGAAGAACTCAACCATCAACTAACTCTATAAATATCAAAGGCAACACTGCAGGGAAGTTTAGAAGCAATGCAGTTCCTGTGCTTGAAACTACAAATGGCATTCTTTATCTGGTTAACTCTCTTTCTTTCGCTTCACGGATGTATAGCTGAAGCAGCGTTGTCTCTACCCAAAAATAGCAAATTTCCAGCAGTTTTCGTATTTGGAGACTCAATGGTGGATACTGGCAACAACAATTATATTATAACAACAGTAAAAGTCAATTATCCTCCGTATGGGAAAGATTTTATGGGAGGAAAGCCAACCGGAAGATTTTGTGATGGAAAAGTTCCAGCAGACTTCATAGGTATGAACACAACTTTTCATGGTCTCTCCAATGTCGAGCTAGTAATGCTCCAAACTTACTTTGACCACTGTCCGAATAATTTTCAGCTGAAGAGTTGGGAATCAAGTCCCTTCTCCCACCATATTTAGATCCATCTCTTCAAGTTCAAGATCTTCTAACCGGAGTTAACTTTGCCTCAGGCGGTGCAGGCTATGACCCCTTAACAGCTGGTCTTATTGTATGTCTCTTCATTCAAGTGTCAAAGGTTTCCAAAACACGCACAATTACTGATCCATTTATAATAAATTAATCTCACTGGAAAACTTTTATTATTCTCGTAAATGCAGTCGGTTTTATCTTTAGCGGACCAGTTGGAGTTGTTCAAAGATTACACTTCGAAGCTCCAGCAAATAGTTGGGGAAGATAGAACGTCAACAATTATAAGCAAAAGCCTAATTGCGGTAGTTTGTGGCAGTAATGACATTACTAACACTTACTTCAGCACCGCGCTAAGGAAACCATACTACGATATTGCTTCATACACCGATCTTCTGCTCGGGCATGCTTCCAGCTTTGTGCAGGTAAATCCAATGGCATGAAGGAAGTTCTCTTTCTACTTCCACCTGAGTTAGACATCAAAATATAACTATATATGAAAATAAAATACTAGGTTGCGACAGTATCAGTATGGTACAATAATAATATGGTTTGGTTGCTCTACGTTTGAAGGATTTGTACAGATTGGGGGGGCGTCGAATTGCTGTTTTTGGATTGCCACCACTCGGATGTTTGCCGTCACAGAGAACTTTGAAGGGAGGACCCGAAAGAATATGTGTTGATTTGTATAATCAAATGGCAGACTTGTTCAACAGGAAGCTTTTAGCAGAGTTGAATTCAATCAATGGCCAATTCCCTGAGGCGAGGGTGAACTACATAGATATTTACAATCTTCCCCTTGACCTTATCCACAGCCCACAAAAATATGGTATTTCATCTTTGCCTGGGTTTAACAAATATTAATGGATAATGGTTCAGATAAATAATGGATTAAAAGTTACATGCAGAATGAAGTCGTAAGCCATTTACAAATAATGGTATAGAGAAAAACAACGATTCAGACATGTACTTCATATGTCCATTTCATTTTCAAGACATAGGTCCAGTAAGATAGAATTTTCAGTTTTTCTTCAAACTGGACAGGCATGCTCTGAAGACCACAAGTGATGAGAACTAAAATCCAAAAACTGAAAAAGAAGCATGAAAGGCATTTGATATACTTTATGTCGCGCCAAATTTTAAGATCCATGCATGATATGCCTTTTCAGGATTCAAAGTTGCAGATGTGGGATGCTGCGGAACAGGTACAATAGAAGTGGCATTTCTATGCAAATACACGTGTCTGAATGCGTCGGAATACGTGTTCTGGGACAGTTTTCATCTTACAGAGAAGGCATACGGACTCCTTCTACATCAGGCCCTCAAGCAATCCATCAATAGCTTTATCTGAGAAGTTCATTCAGCTGATCTTACAGGTACCTTCGCAAGAAAGTTGAATGAGACGGGCAATTGTCTTAGTCCATTGGTTATCAATTTTATTGTACTAAAGATGGAATGATTTTCAGTTTACCACATAGATTCTTTAAGGAATGTCTTAATTCGATTGACGATAGTTCAACCCATATGTAAATAAATTTTATTTAGGAAAGCATCATGTCAAGTTTTTGTGTTACGAATTGAAATTTTATGAAAAACATTCCCCTTCTTCTGTGAGGCAATCTCTTAATCACATTACTGAGTAAACCACGGAATCGGAAATTAAGAGGAAAGTCAACAACTATTATCTAATACATATAACAAAACTAAATTTCCTAACGGAATGGATTCTATGGGAGGAAGGCCAACAGGGAAAATTACTGATGAGAAATTTCCAGCAGACCTTGTAGGTATGAAACAACAATACCTTTTCTCCGTATGTAATGCTCCAAAAAAAAATCTGATCATTATACTTTGCCTCCTTGCTAACACTGATTTATGTGGTATTTTTCTCCAATGAATGCAGTAGATTTTATAGTTATTAGACCAGGTGAAGTTGTTCAGAGATTACATTTGAAACTCCAGAAGATAGTTAGGACGAAAGAACATCCTCAATTATATGCCAAAGCCTAATAGTGTGGTTCAGTAAGGAAATTGCCAAAACTTACTTCAGCACTACTCTATGAATGCCTGCTACGACATTGCTTTATACACTGATCTTCTGGTCAGTTATGCTCCTCACCGCCGTCCCTGAGGCTAGGGCGGATTACATAGATATCTACAATCCTTTGTTTGACCTCATCCACAGCCCACAAAATATGATTTGTCATCTTTTCTTGGACTTAAGAAAAAGTTAATGGATGAAATTTACCTCAGCCTAAGGTTAATAATGCTGCTAGAAAGAACATGAAACCTTCACATATAATGATGCAGAGTAGAACAATGATTTGAGGAAAATAATTCACCTGTCAACTTCATTCAAGAAATGGATTCAATAATAGCAGCTTATCTACAAACTGGAGATCTATGCTTTGAAAGAAACAGTAAATGTAATAGGAATTTTGAGTTGCAGTGGTGCAAGACAGAAGAATCAATCAAATATGTACCTTAGCGCCAAATTCTAAAATCCATCTACAATTTGCCATCTCACAATTGATGCTATGGAGCAGGTAAAATAAAAGTAAGACTACTTTACAAATATGACAAATACACATGTTGGAATGCGTCCGAAAACGTGTTCTGGTACAGCTTTCATCCTACAGAGAAAACATAAAGACTCCTTGAACAACAGATTTTCAAGCAACCATCTACAGCTTCATCTGAGAAGTTCATCCTGCTGATATCCTTTGCACGTAAATGTGAAGGAAACACTCCATTTGTTATCGATATTAGACTACAGGTGGCACGTCTCTAAAACTGATTAAGTATAATTCTTTAAGAAGTGTTTTATTTTCACTTGTGAAATTGCAACTTTAAATGTAATGAATTATATCAAATAACGCGTCAGAAAAGTTAAGTGTGCCTTCATATAATTATAATTGTATGTAAAGTCATCCAAGGCTGCTTTCTAAACTTATGCTACTTTTCAATATGGTGAAAGCCTTCACTTTTTGTGAGGCAATCTCTTGATCATATTATATTAGATCCACCAATATTTTTACAGCAAAACTTAAAATTTAGAAAATAATGAGATGCAAATTTAAGTACAAGTTTATTAGCGCAAAAGAGTATCTTCGTCAAAGTTTAGATATGTATATACTCAGCCACCAAGACATATACCAGATTATATTAAATTAGGGCACATCAATTAAAGCTTTGATACTTCAAGAACTGAGTTGGGCAGCATAATTGAGTAATGAGAAGCTGTCAGCTAAAACAAGTCGATCAATGCCCGATTTCCAAAATCAAGGATGATCAGCAAGGACTTGATAATCTTCGGCATCTCATCCGAAGCCCAACCAGATAGGGTGTTCCATCAGTTTAGGGTTCATAACTTGACACATGATCAGACTTGTGATAAGAGAATGGGATTATGATTCACAACCAGGACAAACAGAGTCAAGATAAAAGCTCTCAGCTGAAACCCTCTAAATAGTATATAGTGCATAAAACATCTTGTTCTGTTAATGTTATCTCTTTCATCTTTGAGCAAGGTTTTATCTCTGTCTTTTTGTTGGTTTTCTTTTTAAATTTTTATTTTCATTTCTTCTTGTAAATAAAAGAGGAAGAAAAGAGCAACAAGGGCTCGTGAGACCTTTCGATGATGCTACTTCATTGTTTTAACTTTTAAAGGTCTTTTCTAAACTTCACACTGAAGTTCAAGCACATCTTTATACCATTAATAGTGCAACAACCATCTTCCATGAAAATGATTCAGAATTTTAAAATGAAATCAATAACTACAGGAAAAGTTGCACAAATAAAGTGGTTGTAGATTTGTTCATCCATTCAATGATCAGTAGCAGTTTTGAATTTTTCGTAAATGGAATAGTAGAACTCTACTATAGCATAACCTCCATTATTGAGAAAATAGTACAGCGGGCCTTTCTTTAATGATATACATGTGCACGGTGCACCACAACAATTATGGCAATGACCAAACCGACATGCAAAGCAGAAAACTGAAAAATCAAAGCCAAACATATTAAAACAAAGAAGAGTTTAAGTTACTACAACTTACTGTATAAATATCTAAGAAAATACTCCATGAAGAACAGCGGTGTAGTTCCTGTGCTTGAAACCACCAATCCCACTGCAGCATTGTTAAATTTAACATAAAAACAAATTTCCAGATGTACTTGTACTTCAAGATTCAGTAGTACATACTGGCAAAAACAAGATCTTAAGACAATAGTGAAAGTCAATATATGGGAGGAAGCTCAACAGAATGATTTTGAGGTGGAAAGTTCCAGCAGAACCCATAGGTAAGACAAAACTTGTCCCATTCTGTTCAATGTTAAACTAGATATGTTCCAAACCTAATTTGCCCATCCAAGAGTAGAGATCCATTATCCATAAAGTTAACGTTCACTTGTTAACTACAAATCTCATATATGCAGTCGCTTTATATGCAGTCGTTTTATCATTATCCGACCAGTTAGGGTTGATCAAGGATTACATAAGTAAGCTGAAGCAGATAGTTGGGAAGAAAGAACATCTACAATCATAAGATAAAACTTAATTGGGGTGGTTGTGGCAGTAATAACATTACTAACACTTACTTCCTCATTGATCTAAGAAAACCACCCTACGTGATTGCCTCATATCTCGATCTTCTAAACGGCTACGCTTCCAGCTTCCTGCATGTAAGATCGGTGGCTTATATGAATTATTTTTTGTACTTTGACCAGAAATAGACATCAATTGGAAACTAAAGTCTATAAAGAATACACTAGATCAATTACGGTGAAAGATAAGGTATAACAGTGATAAGTTTTCCTTTAGGATGTTTGCCATCACAAAGAACTTTGAAGGGAGGACCTAAGAAAAAATAGTATGCTTTATATAATCAAGTTGTAATCTTGTTAAACAAAGAAGCTTATAAACCGAGTTGGATTCAATAATTAGCCAATTCCCTGAGGTGAGGGTAAACTACATACATTACTAACACTCAGAACAGGAATACGGTTTGTCATTTTCTTCGAACTAGAGAAATGGCTTATATTGCATCAAAACACAAGTACGGTATAAGTTAAAGTGAAACATGTAACATATATCACTTTCAATTTCAAGAAATAAGTTCAACCAGATAGATTCCTAATATATGCATTTTTATTGTTTTTAGGCAGAAATGTCAAAAATGTCCATTATCTTTTGCCAACTTTAGTTTTTGCCCTTTATCATTTTAAGCCGTCGAAAATGTCCGCTATCTTTTACAAAAATGTCCGATCCACTGTTTGTCTGCCAACTCATAAAATCGTGTCCTACGTGGCAAAATCGCGTCCAACGTGTCAATTTTTTTTATTACACCTGGAATCTTAAAAAAAAGAAAATTAAAAATAAAAAAAACTTAAAAATTAACAATTAAAAAACTCGAAAAAAAAAATGAAAAAAAGGGTCGTCTCTTCCCCCCCGCCCCCCCCCCCCCCACCAACCGAATCCCGCCGGCGCACCTCCACCCCACAGTCTCCCGCCGGCGCACCTCCACCCAAATTTCGCCGCACCTCCACCCCCACAATCAACCGCCGCACCCCCCCCAAATCCCGTCGGCGCACCTCCACCCCACATTCACTTTCCCCCACCCAACCCACCACCACCATCAACTCCAGGTACTGCGTCACTACCCCTACCCCCACCCCCGCGGCACCTGGAGGTGACTGTGGTGGTTGGGTGGGAAAGTGACTGGGGTGGAGGTGCGCCGGCGGGATTTGGGTTGGGGGGGGGGGGGGGGGTGGAAGAGACGACCCTTTTTTTCAAGTTTTTTTTTAGTTTTTTAATTGTTAATTTTTAAGTTTTTTTTATTTTTAATTTTTTTTTTTAAGATTCCAGGTGTAATAAAAAAATTTGCCACGTTGGACACGATTTTATGAGTTGGCAAACAAACAGTGGATCGGACATTTTTTAAAAGATAGCGGGCATCTTCGACGGCTTAAAAAAATAAAGGGCAAAAACCAAAGTTAGCCAAAGATAACGGGCATTTTTGACATTTCTGCCTTGTTTTGACATACTTGAGAACTATGATAGGAAAAAGTAATTAAGCTTTAAAATACAAAAGCTGAAAAAGAAGCATAAATGGCATTGGAGTAAGAATGGTGCAAGATAGAAGAATCAACAGAATTACTTACCATGCAACCAAATTTCCGTCTCATGACTCAAAGTTGCAGGCCTGGGATGCTGCGGGACAAGTACAATTGAAGTAGCATTTAATTTGCAAATACACAAGTTCGAATCCATCAACGCTTATTCCAGATAAAACTACACCAGACCCTCAATCAATCCATCAACGCTTCTTCTAAGAAGGCATTCTGGTTATCGTGTTCCAGTCACAAGTAAATTTAGCTGAGCAAACATTTGGCTTAATACATTGTAGATTGATCAAATATTATTCTTTAAAGATGTCTTATTTCGGCACATAACATTTCAATTCAAATGTTACAAATTACACAGTTTTTATAATTCTATTCCGTGGCTTCTTTTCGAAGTCTTATTCTACTTATATATCCATTAGATACCACAATCCGGTTAACATTTAGGTTAACATTTTTTCACCTAACTGTACTATGATAAGAGACCGCAGTTTAAATTCACAACCAGGTCAAACAGAGTCAAGGCAAAACCTGTCAGCTGAAGACCTGTAAATAAGATAAAATGCAGAAAGAAGTTGATGAAAGTTGGTGTTTCTGTTAAAGTTCTTGCATTTTTTGGACTAGGTTTTATCTGTCTCTGGTATATTTTTCATCTTCTTTTATTACTTCTGATGAATTAGGCAAAAGAAATTTAGTAAAACTAGTAAAAGTTACTTGCAACACGCCAGCACTTACAAATATTTTTTTCCAAAATGGCGTCTCACTCTATGTTACGCCGTAAGATTCAAGTTACATGTAACAATTGTAAAGTAAGGATATAGCTAAGCATTATTGCGTGCATTAAGATCTCATCACGTGTTCACACGTGTCAAAAAATTTAACAATGACATTTAACATAATTTGAAACAGAAGATCGCGACTGAGGCTGATGTGACATGTCAGCTTGCAAGAGCTTCATTACCACTAACTTTGAAATACATTTATGATTTATGCTAAAACGTAATTTCTCTCTTCTGAAAATAACACAGTACAGCTATGTACATCCAGTCTGAAAAGCTTAAAGTAATTCATGGACGTATTCCATGATGAAAAAAATGAACGAACTTCTCATTAGATTTGGAGTATAGGAAGCAATCTTCATAGAATTCTTGACGCTAATCATGACAAGAAGATGAATGGGATAAATGTTATAAATAAATAGGGCCAAAAGAGAACTACAAATTTTGGATTAAATCACACCATAAGTTGGGTATTTATACCAACCCCCACTTACAGCTACGATCTGGCAAGGAGATGATTCATAAAATCTATAACTAACACAAACAAATGGCTGTGAATTAGTTTTGTCATTCCATTTAAATCATTTAATGCCCTTTAGGTAGTTGGGAAAGCTGGTTAGTGGAATGCGCAAGTTTAACTAACATGACCTTAATTACCGAGTAAATACAGGGGACCATGCTCCACAAACAACGTTGTCAATTATAAAAGTGATGTGGAAAGCAGACGACTGTCAAATAAAGGTCAAATATATTTGATATCAAGAAGAATAAGTTACAACTTACTCTATATATATCAGAGGCAAACGCTGCAAGGAAGTAATAAGAGCAATGCAATACCTATGCTTGAAACAACTGTTCCCATACTTCATCTGGGTGGCTCTCTTTCTTTCCCTTCTGGGACGCATTGCTGAACCGGCGCCAAATCCACCCAAAAGCAGCAAATTTCCAGCAGTCTTTATATTTGGAGATTCAGTAGTAGATACTGGCAACAACAATTATATCAACACATTAACAAAAGTCAATTACCCTCCATATGGAAAGGATTTTATCGGAGGAAAGCCGACAGGGAGATTCAGTGATGGAAAAGTTCCAGCAGACCTCGTAGGTACGAAACAACTTTCTATTCTGTGCCTGTAAGGTTCCAAACTAAATATCTGAATATGTTTCAGCTGAAGAGTTGGGAATTAAATCCCTTGTGCCTCCATACTTAGACCCATCTCTTCAAGCTCAAGATCTCTTAACTGGAGTTAACTTTGCCTCTGGGGGTGCAGGCTACGACCCACTAACACCTAGTTACGTGGTACTTTTCTTGAAAACCACTCTGGATTGCTGATTCTTTTTTGAATATAATGCTCACTCGAGAACTTTTTCTTCCGATGAATGCAGTCGGTTTTATCGTTAACAGACCAGGTGGGGTTGTTCAAAGATTACATTTTGAAACTCCAGAAGATTGTTGGGGCAGAAAGAACATCCTCAATTATAAGCCAAAGCTTGATTGGCGTAGTTTGTGGCAGTAATGACATTACAAACACTTACTTCCTCACGTCTCTACGGCAACCATACTACGATATTGCTTCATATACCGATCTTCTGGTCAGCTATGCTTCAAGCTTTGTGCATGTAAGATAAAGGGGAATAGACGGAATTACTTTTTCTACTTTCACCTGAATGGAACGTCAAATTAAAACTATACATTAACATAGCATAATAATATGGTTTTTTTGTGATGTGTTTGAAGGATTTGTACAGCCTGGGGGGCCGTAGAATCGGTGTTTTCGGTTTGCCGCCACTTGGGTGTTTGCCATCACAGAGAACTTTGAGGGGAGGACCTGAAAGGAAATGTTTTGATTTATATAATCAAGTAGCAGAGTTTTTCAACAAGAAGCTGAAAGCTGAGTTGAATTCTATCAACAGTCAACTCCCTGAGGCAAGGGCGAATTACATAGATATCTACAATCCTTTGCTTGACGTCATCCACGACCCACAAAAATATGGCAAGTCATCACTCTTTGGGTTCAAAAAATAGTTAACGAGTGAAATTTTACGTAGCCGTAAGGTTAATTAATTCAGTTAAAAAGGATATTAAGTCTTCACAAATAACCGAACAGGCTAGAACAAATGGGTTCCATAAGATGAGATAGATTTCTTCACACTTGCAGCTTTTGATAAGACAAACTGGAGAGCTATGCTTTGAAACACAACAGTCAGTAGTAAGTAACAAAAACAGTGAGTGTAATTAATATTGGTGGTACTTGATAATTGCCAAATTCTAAGATCCATCCACAATATTTCAGGATTCAAAGTTTCAGACTTGGGATGCTGCGGAACAGGTGTACTAGAAGTGACGCTACTCTGCAAATACGTGAAATACACGTGTCCGAATGCTTCAGAGTACGTGTTTTGGGACAGTTTTCATCCCACAGAGAGAACATACAGACTCCTAGTAAAACAGATTCTCAAGGAATCCATCAACGGTTTCATTTGAGAAGTAATTAATATCAAGGAAACACTCTATTTATTTGCCATCAATACCACACATGGAAAGTTTCTAAAACCGGATTCTATACAGCATTCCTTGTATCATCAAATTGTTTATAAGAAGTTAAATAATACAATGAAAAAGCGTTCCTCTTCCTCTGTTGATCACATTGTAATTGTATTGTACACAGAGCCAGGCCAGCCATCAATCACACTTCCAACAATAAAATATGTAAAATTGCCAGGCCAGCCGTGCAAATTGAGGGACTTATGTTATGCCAAATAATATACGACATGTAAGCTCGTGACACGTGGCAAATCGATGTCGTGCGAACCATAAATTTTTTTTTTTTTGAAATTGGATTAATAGCTCAAATTTGGGCCCTAAACCAACACTATGGCCCAATTTAACTTATAAGCCCAATTAGAGTTAAATGGGCAGTTAGAGTTGAAATATTGTGTTAGAGTTGAAAGTCTTCGTTCGAGTTGAAAGCCTTTGTTCGAGTTGAAAGCATGTGTTCGACTTGAAAGCCTTTGTTCGAGTTGAAGGCCTAATTCGAGTTGAAGCCAACCAATCAGGCCTAAAAAGCCGAGGCCCATTAGCGCGGCCCACGTCGGTAATTACGGTAGGTTTATGCTTATAAATACCCGGTTAATCTTCATTATTAAGGTACGTTTTCCGATGAGCTTTAACCTAATTCGAGTTAGAGTTATTCTGTTAGAGTTAAAGAATTCGAGTTGCACTCTGAATTTGACTTGAGGAATTCGAGTTATTCTACATCGAATTCGAGTTGAAACTGAATTTGAGTTATTCTACTCTGAATTCGAGTTGAAGCTAAATTCGAATTATTCTGCATCGAATTCGAGTCAAAACTGAATTCGAGTTGAAGCTGAATTCGAGTTATTCTACACTTAATTCGGGTTGAAGGCTGAATTAGAGTTATTTGACCTGTTTTGAGCAGTTTAGTCCGTTTTCAGCATATTTTTGCGTATTTCAGCACTACGAGCCCTATAATTGGCATTATAGGCCCATTCCTAGAAAGGCCAATTACTGACTTAGGCATCGGAGTGCCTTTGCGTGGTCAGCCCCCACCTAGTTCACGTGTCGTGTTTCCAGTACAGGTTTCTCAAACTCAAAGCTAACGTGTACCAATCAGGAGCTCCGGCTAGTCTGACGCAGAGTAACTAGTCAGGAGATGAAATTACCTCGCATCAGTGGCGCTGTCTGTGGGAAACCACTAAAGTGCATTGAGTTAGAAACACACGTGACCACTCAAACATGGTTGTAGGCACCAACGCTCAGACTGAGGCTACTAGTTAGCCGCCAGGCCCTTCGACTCGTGTCGATAGGGACGACAATAGGGATGAAACTTCTGTAACTGATACAGCGCGGGCTCGCAGAAATGTTGCACAAGTCCTCTACCACCACAACATATGGAGCAAATAGTACAGACATTGCAATAGTTAGGTGTCATACCACCTGTTGCACCTCCGACCCAGCCAGGACTTCAAAGGAGGACCGAACATCAGGCACAGAACTCACGTTCGCGTGATCACCAATCAGCTGGGGTAGCCCGTCAGGATAGAGGCATGGAGGAAGATGTGATATCACGTTCACATAAAGAGACTCGTCAAGCCTCCTCTAATGTTCGCTCAATGAGGCATGCGGGCGGTCCAAGGCCTGAGGATGACATAAGAATTGCTGACCCACGCAAGAGGCGTTTGGAGATAGATGGTGAAGCGGACTCGTATGATAAAGTTCGTAAAGGACAAGATGTTGAGAGAATAGATAGGCGTGATTGGCACTACAGAAGTTTGGAAAGAAGGGAGCTCCACAAGGCTCCTCGTGAGTACAGTCCACCGAGATATGAGGATGACAGAAAGAGAACGGTTGGTTATAATAGAAATGACAGCAGGGTGTCTAAACCCTCACCTTTCTGTGAGGAGCTGCGAAGTGTGGTCCTAGGTAGGGGATAAGATATTCCAAAAATGCCCAACTAGGATGGGACAACAGATCCATCATCACACTTGCATTGTTTGAATGGAATATTGAGCCTGGGAGGATTCGATGCTAGAATCCAGGCACGACTTTTCTCGATCTATCTAGTGGGAGTGGTGCATGAGTGGTTTGCACGTATTCCTGCAGGAAGCATCTATAGTTACGAACAATTGTGTGACATGTTTTGATCAATGTTCTCTGCACTCTCAGTAGATCCGCTGGAGGCAGATTACCTATGCCGCCTCAAGCAAGACGAGAGAGAATCTCTACAGGAGTATATGAAGAAGTTTAATGTGGAGATGTTGAAAGTCAAAACGCCAAGTCCAAGGGAATTTCGAGTAGTCCTTTTCAAGACCTTAAGGAACATGGCTTTGGCCAATGATTTAGTGTGAAACCCGCCCCGACTATTGAGCTCATCATGGAAATATTGCATCGTGAGATGGAGGTGGAGGAATTGAACCAGTATAACATAGGAGATTATAGAGATCCGGGAAAACAGAAGATGAATGACACTAGACATAACGACATGCCTTGGAGAAGTGGCGGTGATCAATACAGAAATGATAGGAGAAGGGATAGATCACCCGTAGAGTATAGTCCGTTCAATACGAGCATCACAGAGGTATTTGGTGTGGCAAGACAACAAGGGTTGACCAGAAAACCAAACAAAATTAGAGAAATTGAGGGAACTCGCATGTCCAACGAATATTACCGTTACCTTGAGCAGTATGGTCATGACACTTTATAGTGTCGCACCCTCTTTGCAGAAATAGAACGTCTGATCAAAGAGGGGCATTTGGCTCAGTATGTGAGGGATCACAAGAGGGAAAGTCCTTCAAGCAAAAAATTTAGAACTGATGACTCCAGGCAAGGAGATGAACCTAGAAGAATTGAAGCAGAGGCACAACTATTGAGAATGGAAAGTGCGTCTCTTAGAGGGGTGATCAATATGATATTTGGAGGATCAACTGGGGTAGGCTCCAACAAAGTAAGGGAGAGAATCATGAGGAAGATATCCCTTGTTGGACTTCTAGAGGATTTGCCAGACTCGATAATGTTTAATGAGAAGGATCAAGAGTGATTAGATCCTCAGATGACTGAGTCCCACGAGCTCAACTGTCCGTTAGTAGTGACTATTGAGGTATCAAATTACGCAATGAAGAGATTGTTAATTGGCAACGGACGTTCAGCCAACGTTATCCTCTATGATACTCCCATGAAGATGGAGTTAGGACAGCTATAAATGGAGAAGGTAACTACTCCACTGCAAGGACTTGGGGGAGGCATGGTGATACCAATAGGGGTAGTAACGCTCCAAACCTCATTTGGGAACAATCCTGTTAGGCGAACTCGAAATCTGAAGTATGTAGTGGTCGACACTCCTTTCACCTATAATATGATAATTGGAAGGCTGGGATTGAATGAATTACGTGCAATAGCATCTACTTACCATCAGAATGTAAAGTTCCCCACACCGAAATGTGTGGGCGAGGTATGCGGAGATCACAAGGTAGCTTGACAGTCATATGTGGTATCTTTAAAGCCCACAAGGAAGGAACAAGTTAACATGCTGAATACAGTATGCCAAGAGAGGGAGTTGGTGAATGTTACGGAAGTGCAAAAGAAGCCAAGAAGCAAAGATTAGGGGAAGAAGCCATAGAGGGTGTTGAGACAATAATTCCGGAGGAAGAAGAGAATAAGAGGTTGAGAAGGTACAAGGCACAATTGGCACAAAATAGTAAAGTTGAGCCCTTGGGGGAATTTAAAGAGATATCCCTTGCCAAGAAAGACTCTGCCAAGATCACTCAGATTGGTACTTGTATGTCAAAAGAGGTGGAAGAGCGATTGATCACGGGTTTACGTGAACATTATGATGTGTTTGCATAGACGAATGAAGATTTGAAGGGGATAGACCCTAGAATAGTCGTGCATCGACTAAATGTGAATTCGGATGCAAGGCCGGTATGCCAAAAGAAAAGGAACTTCAGTAAAGAGGAGAATTTAGCAGCCGAGAAGGAGGTAAACCAGAAGTTGGCAGCAAGACATATATATGAGGTACGGTACTCGGAGTAGTTGAGCAATATCGTGTTAGTTCTTAAGGCCAATCAAGATTGGAGGATGTGTGTAGACTACACGGACTTAAACAAGCATTGTCCGAGAGATCCATTCCATTGCCTCGAATAGATCTGTTGGTGGACTCTATAGCAGGTTGTGCGTTGTTAAGTATGGTGGACGCGTAATGTGGTTTTCATCAAATCCTGATGGTTGTGAATGATATGTCGAAGACGACCTTTGTAACTAATAGATGAGTGTTTTGTTATTGGGTAATGTCGTTCGGACTTAAAAATGTAGGGGAAACTTTTCAGAGGTTGGTGGCTAAGATGTTCTATGATCACATTGGAAAGACAATGGAGGTGTATATTGATGACATACTTATAAAGAACGCCAAGGAAGATGACCATGTTGATCATTTGCATACAGCCTTTGCCATCATGCGACTATATGGAATGAAGTTAAACCAGAAGAAGTGCACCTTTGGGGTTAATGGAGGAAAGTTTTTGGGATACATGGTAAATGAGAGAGGGATTGAGGCCAATCCTGATAAGATTGCGACCGTTACTACATTATCCTCTCCTAAAACTGTGAGGGACGTACAATGCTTGTTATGGAGGATGATAGCATTGGGGCGCTTTATATCAACGACGGCTGAGAAAAGTCTTCATTTTTCAAAATTTTGAAGAAGAATATAAACTTTGAGTGGAGCGAGGACTGTGACAATGCTTTTCAGCAACTCAAGACCTATTTGGCAATGTAGCCACTGCTTACCAAGCCCGTAGAGAGGGAAACATTGTATTTATATCTGGCAGTTTCTCCTAATCCCATTAGTTCTTTCCTAGTACGAGCCGAAGAGACGCATCACTTACCAGTCTACTACATCGGCAAGGTGTTGCATGGAGCAGAATTAAATTATATGGATATTGAGAAGTTTGCTCTTGCAGTAGTTCACTCAGCAAAGAAGCTAAAGCCTTATTTTCAGGCTTATCCAATCGTAGTCTTAACTGACAAATCGTTGAAGCGAGTTTTAACAAAACCAGAGACATCAGGAAGATTGATCAAGTGGGCAATATAGTTAAGTGAGTATGGAATAAAGTATCACCCAGACAAGCGATCAAGGCACAAGTCCTTGCTGATTTTGTTGCTGAATCATTTGGAGGAATGGAAGAGATGACCACGGAGGGTCAAGTGTTGAATTTAGAGGGGGGCTTGTCCACTGTTCTGTGGACTCTTCACATAGATGGATCCGCGAAAACCACAAATGGAGGTATAGGGATCTATCTGCGGTCCCCTAAAGGAAGAGAATATGAGTATGCCATCAGCCTTAACTTCATGGTGACTAATAATGAAGTAGAGTACGAGGTGACCGTATCAGGGACTGAAATGTGCAAATCTTTAGAGGTAACCCATCTAGTAGTCTTCACTAACTCCTAGCTAGTGGCCAATCAGTTCGATGGTACTTATGAAGCAAAGGAAGAGAATATGGTGAGATATTTGGCTAAGTTGAAGGAGAGAGCAGAGTCCTTCACGGTTTTCACTCTTAGTCAGATCCCAAGGTCAGAAAACACCAAGGAGGATGCATTTTCTAGATTTTCCAGCTCAACTAACGTATACATTGAACGACGAGTGGTCCTATTGGCATTTGAACAACCTGTGATAGGCAGAATTCCACGTACAAATGAGCAAGAGATAGAGTTTGTGATACCAATTATTGATGAACCCATCTGGAAGGATGACATTATCAAATTTCTAAAAGATGGGAGTATGCCTACGGATCCTCAAGCAGTTAGGAGGTTGAGGTATAGCGCCTCGCGATACGTGATCTTCAATGAGGAACTATACAAGCGGTCTTTTGAAGGACCATTATTGAAGTGTTTATCGCCAAATCAAGCAGAATATTTCATGGATGAAATCCACGGAGGATTATGCGGAAATCATGCAGGAGGTAGAGCATTGGGTCAGAATATTATGAGGCAAGGTTACTATTGGCCTACCTTATTCAAGGACGCAATGGAATACGTCAAGAAGTGCGAGAGTTGTTAATTGCATGCTCACTCAACCCATGTACCGGGTCAACTCTTACACCCCATAGAGGCAACATTTCCTCTGATCAATGGGGAATAGACTTAGTGGGACCGCTACCGGCGGCAAAGAACGGTAAAGGATTCATGGTAGTGGCGGTGGAATATATCTCCAAATGGGTAGAAGCCGAAGCATTAGCGGCAATCACGGAGAGGAACATGAGTGAGTTCATCTGGAGAAATATTATTTGTCATTTTGGTCTTCCACGGGTGATAGTATTAGACAATGGAAAACAATTCACGGGATCAGAGATTACATCGTGGTGTAAAGAGCTAAAGATAAAACAACACTTTTCGGCTGTTTTGCATCCCCAAGCAAATGGACAAGTGGAGTCCACCAACAAGACACTGAAAGACTATCTGCAGAAACGTTTGTTTCAAGTGGGTGGAACTTGGCCAGAAACTTTGTCCGAAATCTTGTGGGCTTATAGGACTACACCAAAGAGAGCAACCAGGGAGACTCCGTTTTTGTTGGTGTATGGGTTAGAAGCTATCATACAAGTGGAGGCAGGAATGACAACGCATAGAACGGAGAGTTACAACCCTGAAGAAGCCTATTGACTAAGGAAGTTGGATTTGGATATGATAGGTGCAATCAGGGAAGAAGTTTTTCAATGTTCGCACGCTAACAAGATTGTGATGGCAAAAGCTTACGACAAGAAAGTACGTTTCAGAGAATTCCAAGTCGGGGACTTGGTGTTAAGAAAGGTTGAAGCGACAGGAAGGCATGTTGGAAAGCTACAGCCAACATGGGAAGGGCCATACTGAGTCGTCAAGGCGAGTACCAAAGGATACAATTATTTAGCAAAACTGGAAGGGAAGATGTTGAAAATGCCTTGGAACATTTAGAGTTTGCGTTGTTTCTACGCATGAGAAATTCAACAAGCGGATGATGGAACACGAATGAAGACAATTTTAGATTTTCTAGCAAATAAAGCGCCTAATGTGCAAGCGCCATAGATTGGTAGGTTTATTGTTTCTGCAAATAATGAGATCTCGACTTGTGGGACTCAATGCGAGGTTCTGACCTGTGGAACTCGTCGAGATGTAAGCACCAAAATTAACTATGTTCGGTTTGATTCCTACTTATAAGGGATACGTAGGCAGCTTGTCGTGGCCACAATTGCAGTCTGAAGTAAATAAAACATTTTTCTTAGCCAAAGGATACTTGCTTGAAGAATGCTTTATCCAAATTCTTTTTCAAGTGCTTCAATAAGATGCAATGCAATCTACGAAAAGATACAAATATCAAGAAAACAAGGGATGAAGGGCTGCAAGTAAATTAGGTGAAGAACCTATTGGGTGAAATTCCCATAAAGTAGGCGAGCTATAAAAGCCCTACAGAAATTAAACTAGGTGAAGAGCCTATTGGGTGAAATTCCCATAAAGTAGGCGAGCTATAAAAGCCTACAGAAATTAAACTAGGTGAAGAGCCTATTGGGTGAAATTCTCATAAAGTAGGCGAACTATAAAAAAGCCCGACATAAATTAAACTAGGTGAAGAGCCTATTGGGTAAAATTTCCATAAAGTAGGCGAGCTATACAAGCCATATAGAAATTAAACTAGGAGAAGAGCCTATTGGGTGAAATTTCCATAAAGTAGGCGAGCTACAAAAGCCCTACAGAAATTAAACTAGGTGAAGAGTCTATTGGGTAAAATTTCCACAAAGCAGGCGAGCTAATAAAGCCCTACAGAAATTAAACAAGGTGAAGATCTACTAGGTGAAAACCAATAAAAGCGACTAGCTATTATGGCTCAGCAAAAGAAGAAGCTAGATGAAGAGCATTCTTCCTGTCATATTGGAAAGCCATAGCTTTCTACTGAAATTGGAATCCATCATATAGATGAAACAAGAAACATGAGCATATAACAACAAAACCATGCAACATCGATAAAGACAAGACTCAGAATAAAATGAAAGTCCAAGAAAGTGACTATTGGAGTACCAAAATTTGCAAACGCTCGTGTACCACGAGCCCGTTCAAATTGGGAGACTTAGGGGCAAATAAAAATTTGACGCCCCAAGAAAAAGATCGAAGCATCAAATTTGCAAATGCTTGTGTACCACGAGCCCGGGCAAATTTGGAGACTTATGAATGGTCAAATAAAATTTAACGGGCCAAGAAAAGGATCGAAGCATCAAATTTACAAACGCTCGTGTACCACGAGCCCGTGCCAATTGGGGGACTTATGAAGGGTCAAATAAAAATTTGATGCGCCAAGAAAAAGATTGAAGCATCAAATTTGCAAATGCTCGTGTACCACAAGCCCGTGCAAAGTGGGGGACTTATGAAAGGTCAAATAAAAATTTGACGCGCAAGAAAAAGATCGAAGCATGCAAACGCTCGTGTACCACGAGCCCGTGCAAATTGGGGGACTTATGAAGGGTCAAACAAAAATTTGACGCGCCAAGAGAAAGATCAAAGCATCAAATTTGCAAACGCTCGTGTACCACGAGCCCGTGCAAATTGGAGAACTTATGACGGGTAAAATAAAAATTTGACGCGCCAAGAAAAATATCGAAGCATCAAAATTTGCAACCGCTCGTGTACCACGAGCCCGTGCAAATTGGGGGACTTATGTTATGCCAAATAATATGCGACCTGTAAGCTCGTGACATGTGGCAAATCGATGACGGGCGAACCATAAATTGGATTAATAAGTCAAATTTGGACCATAAATCAACACTTGGGCCTAATTTAACTTATAAGACCAATTAGAGTTAAACGTGCTGTTAGAGTTGAAATGTTGTGTTAGAGTTGAAAGCCTTTGTTTGAGTTGAAATATTGTATTAGAGTTGAAATCCTTTGTTCGAGTTGAAATGTTATGTTCGAGTTGAAAGCCTTTGTTCGAGTTGAAATGCTGTGTTAGAGTTGAAATTCTTTGTTCGAGTCGAAATATTATGTTCGAGTTCAAAGCCTTTGTTCGAGTTGAAAGCATGTGAAGAGTTGAAATCCTTTGTTCGAGTTGAAATGTTATGTTCGAGTTGAAAGCATGTATTCGAGTTAAAAGCCTTTGTTCGAGTTGAAAGCATGTGTTTAAGTTGAAAGCATGTGTTCGAGTTGAAAGCCTTTGTTCGAGTTGAATGCCTAATTCAAGTTGAAGCCAACCAATCAGGCCTAAAAGGCCGAGGCCCATTAGCGCGGCCCACGCCGGTAATTACAGAAGGTCTATGCCTATAAATACCCGACTAATCTTCATTATTAAGGTACATTTTCCGAGGAGCTTTAACCTAATTAGAGTTATAGTTATTCTGTTAGAGTTGAAGAATTCGAGTTGAACTCTAAATTCGACTTGATGAATTCGAGTTATTCTGCATCGAATTCGAGTTGAAACTGAATTCGAGTTATTCGGCTCTGAATTCGAGTTATTCTACACTGAATTCGAGTTGAAGCTGAATTCGAGTTATTCTACACTGAATTCGAGTTGAAGGCTGAATTCAAGTTATTTAGCCTGTTTTGAGCAGTTTAGTCCGTTTTTAGCATATTTTCGCGTATTTCAGCACTACGAGCTCTATAATTGGCATCATAGGCCCATTCCTACAAAGGCCATTACTGACTTAGGCATCAGAATACCTTCGCGGGGTCAGCCTCCGCTAGTGCACGTGTCGTGTTTCCAGTGCAGGTTTCCCAAACTCAAAGCTAGCTTGGACCAATCAGGAGCTCGAGCTAGTCTGACGTGGAGTGACTAGTCAGCAAACGAAATTACCCCGCATCAAAATTTATAAATCTTTTCATTTGTTTTGGCAGATTGGGAGCATGTGTGCTTTAAAAGTTTTAACCTTTTTTAAGTTTTGGTGTACAATTAGTATCTGAATAATTGAATGGGTATATTTTTCACAAATTATTATATTATATGGGAGCATCCTAGTTTTTCCAAAATGGGGAAGCTGATGGTTCCATCTGGGGGCGCATCAAGCTCAAACCCTTTCCCTCGGGAAACCCTGGATCTCAATGTCCCTGCAGCTGAGATAGTACAGGGGCATGAATGTTGGTTGTAAAAGCATGAAAAAGAAAATTATACTTGTTTTACTTCATAAATTTTCTAAGTCGGGAATTGACCAATAGTCAAGTTCTAAGAGATCAACTTTACAAATGTGCTAAAAGACAGCCGGAAGCGAAAGGATCAGCCTTTTCTTTTGTTCGTACTTGATTCTAGATTATATCTCACATTTTGTTGTGGAGAAATCAAGGATTTGACTCGCCACGATTCAGATTTACATAAGGCCCAAAAATGGTGATTCGCATTCGGGAATAGAATAAAAAATATCATTGACAATAGTTTAGAGATATAATCATTCTAGCTGTCAAAGGAGTTTATTTGTGAGAAATGTCATCTTGCAGAAATGTTCTGTAATTATTGAAAAACTTGTGGGTCGTGATCTACGTTGCACGGACACGGATACGTGGATACGTATCGGACAAGATACGGATACGAAGATACAGAATTTTTCAAAATCACATATTGAGATACGTCAAGGATACGTCGAATATTTAATATTAAAAAATTATATATGTATATATATTATTTAAGTAAATATATAAAATGATGAATATTAAACACTTATAAAATTCTAAAAATAATCAACATATAGCCATATACAAAGATCCACCATTTCACAAACTCAAATATTAATTGATAAATATGTTCAACACGAATATTACAAAGTTTCATAATATAACAAAGATTAATATTGCAATAGCTTATTTATTGTTAAACAACATCATCAACAAACAAAACCAATTCAAAGTCGGGTTCATCAAGTGAAAAGTGAAAATGATGAACTATTATATGAGTTAAATGAATTAATAAATTAGAAAATTGTATTTTGGTGTTTGTAGTATGAATAAATTCACCCCTAAAATTTTTAAAAATAATAAAATAACCTATTTTATTGAGGACACGTATCGGATACGCCTTAGGATAGTATCTGATACGTATCCGATTTATTAAAAAAATAATATGTAAATAGGATACGCCACATGGCGTATCTGACACGTATCCGAGGCATATCTGAGGCGTATCCGAGGCGGACACGTATCCGATACGGGATACGGAGCCATTTTCAGAGTATCCGTGCAACATAGGTCGTGATTGAAGGTGCTTTTCTCAAAATAGTGTTCCTATAAATGACAAGGTCGCAATCTTGAGCATAGTAAGAGAAAGAGAGTTGTATATATTTGTTGAAACAATGGGCAGTAGTAATTGGCGCTTTCCTAAAAACGGCGTTCCTAGTTTTTCACAAATGATTTAACAAAAATTGTCTAAATTGGGCATAGTAAGGGAAGGAGAGTCTTGTATTTGTTTTCCATCCATGTTTATAATTCTCTTTCTTCTTTGAGAAGAATTGATAGAGTTTGGTGCGCCCCGTGAATTAGATCACTAAGTTACGAAGAAATAATTCCATTGCTATATCTTTATGTACTTTTAGCATGCATGACTCTGATTGATGGTCGTTTTCTTTCCAAGGTGACCAAACACTACATGTCAAACTAACTTTTGAGTTCGAGAATCTTGCACAAAATACGGCGTGTGAACTAGGTCGGGATTGACCCGAAATATGAACTCAAATGTCTAAGTTGATATAGGACCGGGAAAAGGTCGCGTGTTGTGATTACACCAACGCAGTGTTATCTTAACACCTACTTGATTTGAAGATACTACGCAGAGGAAAGTAAAGAATTCAAGTAAAATATATAAATATATTCTTTAGAGTTTTAGGCGAAATAACCATTGTCAAGATAATGATTTTACAAAAAGATGTTCTCACAATTCTACGCTCCTCACTTCGAATTGCTCAAACAAAACAATCAAGCAAACTAAGATCACTCTTGCCACGTATAAATCTTTAATTTTAATAACTTAGACTTAATTTGTTAAACTTAAAACTTGGTAAACTCAAATATTGGTGAGTCACATTGTCTGGCTCTCTCCAGAACGCGCCACTTATCATTGCATTGTGTCTTATCACTCATTACTATTAATTTAACCAAGGAAAAATAAAGTAATTTGTTAAAAACATAAATATTCAACTCCTAATAATTATGCTCTGGTGGTCGTTACGTTATTTCATCAAATTGCATTCAGTGTGAACATTTGAACATCAATTTAATTCTAATAATTATACTCTGGTGTTAGTTACATTTAGTTCATCAAATTGCATCCAGTGCATGTGAACATTCGAACATCCTGGTGAGTGGTGTCCGATCCAAAATCATAAATGCAGCCTCAAAAATAACTATATTTAATCCCATACAGACTTTGAGAAAACACCACCACATGGTTATGCGCTTCATGCATATACAATGATAACATAGTATTTTATTAACTTCATTGGGGGCGGCAGCTCGTAGTACATATAGTCAGGGGCGGAACCAGGATTTTTTCCGACCCCGGGCTGCTCATATGTTAAAACATTGAGATAAAAATATTAAATTATTAAATACAAAATTATTAAAATAAAACATCCATTGTTCATAAAAAATAATAAAAAGAGCAATATTTAATTGTACAAAATGAAATAAAAGTATGATATATTAGTTGAGTCCTTAGGTAAAAAAGTAAGAAAAAATCCCATTTTTCCTAGTAGATAACCGTTAATTATTTGTCTTTATTTTAATGGTGTAATTAATTGTGACACTCTTGTCCTTTACTGTATAACATTATGATATGCATTTTCTCCTAAAAATGAAAACATAGAACTTTCTCCATAAAAATCAAGAATAATAAGTCACTCCCCCTCCAAATACAACAATGAATAAGTAATTAGGCTCTTTAAAATGTTTTTGACAAGATCACCATTAACTTCTCCTATATTTTGTTTACTTTGGATTCAAATTGGTAGGTTTTAAAATCTTTTCAAGTCTAAATAACCTCTTCTCTGATTTCAAGGGGACAAGGTGTTACCTTTATGATTTGAGGGGACAAAGTACTTAATTCTTTTAGTTTTCTTTCTTACTTTTTCTGCCATTCGGTGTTATGTTCCTCTGTTTCCCTTTTCTTTGTGGTCAGACTTTTGTTCCTTTTATTATTATTAAATAGATGTTCATCATCTCTTCAATTTCTCTCCATGGCTAGGAATTGTGCAACTTAACTATATATACCTATATATCTTGAGTTCACAATTTGACCCCGGGCTGGAGCCCAGGTTAGTCCTCTACCTGGGCCCGCCCCTGCATATAGTCGACCACAACTCGGACAGTGTACGTAATTTCAAGAGAAAGAGCCCTTAAGTTTAATTTCTACCTCAACAAGATGCAGCTTCTAAACTCCAATCCTTATCTTACATCATTTTATATAATAGTTTTTGCTCTATTATGTATTAATTCGGAGGGGGTTATACAGTTGCCACGGATTATGAAAAAATTTCCGGCAGTTTTTGCCTTTGGAGACTCGTTTCTTGATCAGGGCAATAACAACTTGATCACAACGCTAGCTAAGTGCAACTTCCCGCCGTACGGGAAGGATTTCGAGGGTGGATTGCCGACGGGAAGGTTCACTAATGGGAGGACACCCGTCGATCTCATTGGTATGTATATGTCGTGTATTTTCTGATTACTTTCTCTCGTTTTTTTTATTCGAAGAGGCAACAAAGTAGTCGCTGATAGTGAAATACCAACGATATGATGATTTTTTTAGTTAAGATCGATCGCGCTTTTAAGAGTTAGTTGATTGTCACAGATAATCTTTAGAAAACTATACTTTGAACAAAGTCAATTGGTATGTATACTCATAGACAAATTATCGAGCTAGAACAAATGTTAGGATTGGTCCTAAAAGTTTGTTTCACATTATACACATTTTCTTGCAGTGACATGTTTACAGAAGCTTAATTATATATATATAAAAAAAGACATGTTTACAGAATGAATGTTAGGATTTGTTATATTTGTTAGGTTCAGTGGCACTTTGCGCTTGCGAAACACTCTCTAATTCACGCGGTTTAACGGATTTATTTTATTTCTTGCCTACACCACAACTGGAAACTAAAGTTTGACAATTGAAAATTTATTTTTTCATCTCTGAAGTAAATTTAAAGTAAATTAGTACCGTTATCATAGTCACTTAGCGAGCTTCCAGTACCACATTGGTTAAAGGAAATTAATTTCATTCACTTTGCGCTTCAATCAACTGGTGATTTGAGCTTGTCTCGAAGCTCAACATAGGCGTGGGATCAATATATATTTTTAAACTAGTAGTATGTGCGTCATCATGATCATTGATTCACCGTTCGTGTTGAACATGTGTCTTCATTTTTATCTTCTCCTTCTGTAACCTTAATGAGCAAATTGTGACACATCTTAAATGTTGAAGTGTTTAGCGGGATTAGACCAATAACTAATATTTTAATCGACAATAGCCATGCCAATAGCATTCCATAAATGGTGATCTTTATGAGAAAAGTAATTAATTAGGAATTATAGGGCTTGATGCTCAAGACAACTCTTTGTTTAAAAGGTTAATTTTTAGTTAATGCCTTAATAGTTACATAATTTTAAATTTCTACTAGCATTACTGCATTAGTTTACATATGTTTCATGTAATTACTCAAACATTACTACATATATAGCTGGTTCTCAATTCTCATAACACTTTATTTATTTTTGTTAAATTTCAAACTATAGCTGAAAAATTAGGCATCACAAACATGATACCAGCTTATTTGGATCCAAAGTTGACGGCACGAGATCTGCCCATGGGCGTCAGCTTTGCATCTGGCGGAAGTGGATATGACCCTCAAACATCTAAACCTACGGTACTTTATTATTTCATTTATTATGATGCATGCCCCCCCCCCCCCCCCCCCCCAAATAATGACCTTTTATATTGATCAAACAATAACGAGGAACAAAATCTTGAAAAACCTATCATGCAGGGAGTTTTCTCCTTGTCGGATCAATTGAAGTTTTTAAGTGATTACACGGAAAAGCTGAACAGGGTAGTTGGGGAACAACGCGCCAAAGACATATTAAACAGTAGCCTTCATTTGGTTGCGGCAGGCTCTAACGACCTTGATTTCTTCCTTGCGGATGGAATTTCACTTTTGAAGTACAATGTTTCTTCTTACACTGATCTGCTTGTAACTTATGCTTCAAGTTTTGTACAGGTACCACTAAACTATATATGCCACGTACCTCTAAATATTGACAATAATTTTTTCTTACATAAAATATCCTTATGCCATATGAAATAGCCACATTGTTCTTTATATAAAACATAAATAAATAAATCCCCCATTTTACTATATGTAATGTGCACATTATCTCATATAATGAGAACAATCAAACAAATTGTATTTCATACAATATTCCTACTTAAAATATCTATTAAGCCGACATATAATTAAATAGTATGCCATAACTTAGAATCTGCACAAGCTCGGGGCGAGAAAAATTGCTATATTTGGTATTCCGGCAATTGGGTGCTTTCCAGCTAAAAGAACCCTTGCAGGCGGGCTACTGAGGGTGTGCGAAGAAAACCACAACAAAGCAGCGCAATTGCTTAATGAAAAGCTCGCTCATGAACTTGATTTGCTCACCCAAAGCTTGCCGCATTCTAGGGTGGTTTATCTTGACTTTTATGATCCTTTTTTGGACCTCGTCCAACATCCCCAGGCTTACGGTAAGCAATTTTAATTAATTTATTATTTATGCATATAGTATATTTATCTCCATTTATTGCTACTACTAAGGGAATCTTTTTTTAATATTCAGGCTTCGAAGTTAGTAATAGAGGTTGTTGTGGCACTGGAACAGTAGAAGCCATATTTCTTTGCAACAAGTTCAGCATGACATGTCCAAACGCCTCTCACTTTGTATTTTGGGATATTTACCATCCCACCGACAAAGCTTACGAGGTCCTTGTAGATGTAATACTTCCAAAATATATCTCTAAGTTTTTGTAATATTTTATGATATAATTTCTTGACAAGTTATAGAATAGAATAAATAATCTACAAAGACGATGCATTGGTAGAAAAAAGTCTCCATGCTAATAGATCATAATGCTAATTTCCAATTGTTTTTGTCATTGATCCAATTTATGGTATTATTGAAGATCTTTGTTATATTATTTCACATTACAAGCAGACGAATCTATACTTCTCATATTGTAATGTTATTTGTTTGTCCGACATAATGTCTCCATAAAAAACCGAAGGGGTTCAAACTTTAAATACAGTAACATAGCATGTCTAGAAAACTTATTATGAGTAAGCTATCTATGCAACATAACTCAATGATCTACTTGTCTCTCAATCAGGGGCGGAGCCAGAATTTTAGCTTTAGGGGGACGAAATAGTTAGATGAACGGTGTGATTTTTTTGTTATATGATATTTTAACAAATAAAATTCTATTATGAATACGTGAATACTTTAAGAAAAACATGAATTATACATGGGAATGAATTCATTTTCCTTTGACATATAAGACGTGGTGTTTTTTCCTACTCCATCATCCTTTCAATTACATAGATCATGCGGTTTACGTTAATATCTCCTACTTAAACATTTTATTTTTATTTTCATTTAGTTTAATCTATAGCTTATCTAATTTTATTTCAAACTACATAGATATTGTAAAAAAAATCATAATATTAAAATAAAATATACATTTGCATATTGGTTTAGGTGTTATTAATTATTGGACGAAATATCAAAAATGCCCGCTAACTTTTGCCTTTAATCTTAAATGCCCGTTATTTCCAAACCTGCTGAAAATATCCTGTATCTTTTAAAATTTCTACTAAAATGCCCGAAATGAAAAATAAGCACAAAAAAACTTATTTTGTCTGAAAAATAATGCTAAAAATGTCATGTATCTTTTAAAATTCTACCAAAGATGCCCGAATTTTAAAACGCGACTTTTTGATTCAGCAGTGCGTCTCTTTGATTCGGATGCCACGTCGGATAAAAAGTCCGAATTTTTAAAATCGGGCATTTTTGTTAGAAAATTTAAAACTTAACGGGCATTTTCAGCAGGTTTAGAAATAACGGGCATTTATGATTAAAGGCAAAAGTTAGCGGGTATTTTTTATAATTCGTCCTTAATTATTGAACGAATTATCAAAAATGCCCGCTAACTTTTGCTTTTAATCCTAAATGCCCGTTGTTTCAAAACATTCTAAAAAAACCCTGTGTCTTTTCAAACATCTACTAAAAATGTCCGAAATGAAAAATAAGCACAAAAAAACCTATTTTGTCTGAAAAATAATGCTAAAAATGCCTTGTATCTTTTAAAATTCTACCAAAAATGCCCGAATTTTAAAACGCAACTTTTTGATTCAGCGGTGCGCCTCTTTGAATCGGATGCCACGTCGGATAAAATGTCCAAATTTTTAAAATCGGGCATTTTTGTTAGAAAATTTTAAACTTAACGGGCATTTTCAGCAGATTTGGAAAAAAAGGGCATTTAAGATTAAAAGCAAAAGTTAGCGGGCATTTTTGAGAATTCATTCTTAATTATTTTATTTATTATTTGTAAAACATGAAAAATCAAATAAATAACAATAGATAATTAGACAAACAACTGTAAAAGTTACAAAAAAAACATTATTTGTACACTTAAATTGTGTTGTAATTACGTAGATAAACATAAATAGTACTGAGTATAAAATGTATTTATTTATGTGACAATGAAGCATGCATGGATTCAATTGCCTTGACCAAGTCCTCAATTTAAGCTAATTATACTTATAGAGAAGATTCACAAGATTTATTTTGATATGCAAGACCGAAAAGATATATATAAAAAAGGAAATCTCACTTATTTGCCTGCTTAGTATACGGAGTTAAAATACCTAAAAAATATGTGAAATATCATGTCCCTATATATAAATAATATTCTCGAAGTATGAAGATATATAGTATATAAATATCATATCACTTATTTGGCCAGGTTCTTTTAATTAAAGTAATAAAAAGTCCACCATCCTTTTTACCTCTTCATCATACATTTACATTATATAATATATATAATTATATCTATATAGACTAAGTACTAACAGTAGTATTAAAAAAAAATGCAAAATGTTGGGGGGTGCGGTTGCCCCCGCACGCACCCCCTGTGGCTCCACCACTCCTCTCAATAAGACTTTTTCAAGTAATCCAAATTCACTCTATTTCAGTTCAAATATAGAAGCCTTCCAACCATCTGTCTATACTTATCAAGTTGTGAGAGAGGAACCCCATCACAGGATAATTTTAAACTAGAAGGACATGGAGCGGAAGTAGGTTTGGCACGAAGGAGACCAGTGTCGTGAGGATTTCCAAAATCTATTTTATTTGATTGATATAAAGACCATCATTAAAGTTCTAATCCCGAAAGTATTTAGATTCACCTAAGTCCTTGATGGTGAAAGCCTTGTGAAGATATGACTTCACCTCATGAATGAGTTTGACAGAAGGCCCTAATATATCATATCATCAATATAAACTAGCAGATCTAGAAAGGTGGAACATGTGCCCTTGTAAAGAGGCAATTATCAAATTTAGATTGAGTAAATCCAAACCTTAATAAGCTGTTAGTAAACTCCAAATTCCACTTTGTTAGAGGCTTGTTTAAGCCCATATAAAGACTTATTTAACTTGCAAACCTCATGATCTAGAATTCACACGTTTATGTTTAATTCTTGCCGAGTTTGGTGGTCACATGCCTTACATGCCACTTTCGGCGAGAAATTTCCACAGAGGACTAAAGTCGCACAAATAAATAATATCAATTATTCTTGTAAAGGAACACAATAACGAATTTAATTTTTTTACATCATAATGGTGTTTTTTATACTACTTAAAATATTAAGTTTTTTTACTACAACATAATACATGGTTAATTTTTTCAATTTAGGTATTAAATACTAAAATGGATTTCAATTAATTTGGGGGGGCTGACTGAACATACTCTACTGGCACAAGTGCTGAAACCCCCCACCGGCGCCACCGCAAGGCCACCCAGAACCACCGTCCGCCAATCACTCTCACTCAACCCTCTCAAAACCCTTTATTGGGACCCAGATGAACATCTAAAATGTAATCCTTCTTATGACCAATTTATCTTATTTTCTTTCTTTCTTTCTTTCTTATGCAATATCAAGAAGCTTCTCAAAATAGCTATCAATGCTTTCATCTTCACCCATCACTATTTTTTCAAAGTCTTGAAGCAACTTCCTAAATTTAGAGTCCATCACAACCACATCTCCCTCACAATGTAGTTCAAGAATATCTCATGCAGATTTAGCTGTAGGGCAAGTTTGAATAAGTTTAAACATATGATTACCTACCCAGCTAAAAATAGCATTGAGAGCATTTTCATTGAAGTTGTTTAAGAGCAATATCATTGGATGTCCATTGTCCTTTGGGCTTAGGTACCAGATCAACATCTCCATCTCTTGGCTAATAAGGAATGGTGTAGCCTTCCAGAACTGATTCTCATGCTCTCAGGTCAATGGATTTGATGTGGACCCTGAGTGTGATCTTCCAGTATGCATAATTGGTTGGTCCTTCCAACACTCGTAATCTGCTGGTATTGGGGTTGGTGTTGTCCATCTTGTCGTATCAACGCTAAACACAGGTGAAGTTGGTGCTTGGCTTTGATACCAACTGAAATTGTGGATCGGTTGATACGTGTTCGTTGTTAACTTCTCAATGTTACTTTAACAACGTTCAGAATAACGGTGCAGCGGAAAATAAACAAGCGCATAATTTAAGAAGTGAATATATTGATATTAACTTCTAAGCCGTAGGCAAAGTACCACAAGGGTTTATCAAATATATATTTCTCTCAACTCTCAAGCTCCTCACTCTCGAATTGCTCGAACTCAACAAAGCAGACAAGAATTGCTCTCTTAATTCTAAACCTAGAACTAATTGAACAACTCACAAACTTTGCAAAAGCAAGACAACACTCAATAACTCGTGAATTAATCTCTCGGATTTATTAGCTCTTGTCTCGTACTTCACACCTATATATAGGTTCTTGACTTGGACTTCAAGGTGTGTTGTACACGGTTGGTAATTCCTCTAGTTTCCTTAATTGAACTTCTCTTCCTTGTTCTCGCCGTCCTTCTTGATTAATAGTTCCTTTATTAGTAAACTAACTAAGGAAAGAACACCACTTTTCTTATATGTTGAGCGGTTAACTTTAATTAAGGAAACTTCTCATTATGGAAACTTTGAGCGATCAACCTATGACAAGTTTGTTTCCTGAATAATAATCAAAGATAATCACAACTGTGTAACTAGATTAGTTAAGTGAATAAGGCAAAACAATAATTAAGATATTCAAAACAAGATTGTAAAACAAATTATACCAGGCAATGTTACTCTAACATTGAACTTTTAACATTGCCAGAATACTTGCACTTTCACAAGATAACATTTTACAAATAGATGTTCTCAAAATTTTATGCTCCTCACTTCGAATTGCTCAAACAAAACAATAAGCAAACTAAGATCACTCTTAGCGCGTATAACTCCTAAATTTTAATGACTTAGACTTAATTTGCTAAACTTAAAACTTGGTAAAGCAAGACAAGACTCTCAACAATAGTTAGATCTAATCTCTCGGATTCTTTAGCTCTAAGTCTTGTCTCGTATCTTCTCTTGATGCACTTCATGTCTTTATATAGATGTGTATTCTTGATCTTCAAGACATGTTGTACACTGTTTGGAAAGCTTCTAATTGCGTTGCACTCCATTGTTTCCATCTTTGATCTTCGATTTTTGTGCAAAGAAAGTTTTTCTTATTTAATTTTGGAGTTAGTTAAGGAAAACTTCTTCTTCGATGTCGACTATAAAGTGGAAAGTATCTTCTCTTGAATCTTTTTTCCATGTTGCATTATTCACGTCCAAACTTTCCTTCTTTCTTCAATCCAGATTCAACTTATTTAAGGAATGGGTGATCTTGGAAACTTTCTCTTTAAATTCGATCCTTCACATGATCTCATTGACTTGTAACATTCACAAACAACTAATAAACGTGGAACTAAGTTAATATGTGGAAATATGCAAAACAAAAAGATATTCAAAATATTTCAAGATTGTTCACTGTTACAGTGTTATGCTCAGGGTTGTGATAGCACCTCACAAGTTCAGTGTTATCATAACACTGACACTGTTTAATAAATGGTCGAAATATGAGAGCATTTAATTTAAGACCTTATAATAATAATAATAATAATTAATTTGGATATGAATGCAAGGTACAATAAAATCATGTTTTTAGTTTTGTCCCACATTGGTAAAGTATGATGGTCTCTAATCCATGTTACCTATAATGACTTTTATGGGCCTGAAGAGATTTAACTCTTATAGGCCAATTTTACCAAAGTGGCTTAAGTATCTCACATAGAAAAATAAAAACTATTTGTTGGGTATATCTGTGTTTGCACTTTATTACTTGGGTAATTAGGTGTGCAAAACATAGATGGTGCACATGCATACACGCGCGTCAAGTCGAGTATGGGCCTGGGCCCACGCGCGTGTGGCGCTGAAGTGGCGCTTTTGTTTGGCACACTTGTTTGGCACACTTAGCACTTTGCACGCTTGCATTGATCTAGACCGTAGATCTTATTTAATTAATTAAATAAAATAGACGGCTTTGATTTAATGTGGATATTAAATAATATAGATTAAATTGGATGGTGCATATTTGATCTTACTTAAGATTAAATCTGACGGCTCAGATTAATTCAGAATATTTTGTGGGAATATTTAAAAGTCAATTTCTTAAATATTAACAGACATTTAATTAGAATCATCAGATCATCTAATCATATGATCTAACGGTTGATGTTTAAACTAGAGGGATGTGTCTTTCTGTGAAAGATTTCCTGGGAAAGTTGTTGCAGAAATTATTTCTATATTCTTGCATTCTCGTTCTTATTTCTGTTTATTGATTTCGTAAGTCCAAAACGCAGTCAATAGTTCTTTATTTTCTGGGCTTAAATTGTATCCCGAGAAGCGATTCGCTGTAATTCTTTTGGCACTCGAGGTGGGGGCAAATTACGCTTTAAGAAAATAGTCTGGATTTTTGCGATTTTGAATTAAGTTCCAGATTACGGCATCTTCGACAAACTCACCAACAAATGAGAGCTTATTTTATGCACGACTTGGAGGGGGTTCGACGGTGCAGATTTTCAGTGTTCATTGATGTGGTTTGTTCGTGTTTATTGTTGTTGTTCATTCGTCGGAAAAAGGTGCATATCATCTAACATTAATTCGATTGTTTCCCTCCTTCAACCTTCAGGGGCGGAAATGAAACTTCACGTTGATAACCTCCCTAAGGTCGATTTTGGAGAAGGAAGGGGGACCATCCAATGGGCTGAAACGAAGCACAACTGGTGTCGTAGGAGTATATTTTGGGAGCTCCCTTACTGGTCAACAAACTTGATACGTCATAACCTAGACTTGATGCATTGCAAGAAAAACATCTTCGACAACATAAAAAATACGGTCATGGATGGCAGAGATGTATATCTTCATGGAAGAAGCTGGAAATTCTAAGATAAGTTAGAGAATAATGATCAAGAGCACGAAAAAGGTCCCAGGACAATGCTAAAGAAGGGAAAATTATCCCCAGAGCCAGGGAGGAAGGGAATACGATGAAACGACACCTCCAACCAGCGCCACTACCTCGTTTGACAATAACCCCTGCGGAAGTGCTCAACGTGATGAGGGGAAGTGCTGCAAGTCACTCAAATATTGGCGACTCACATTGTCTGGCACTGCAGAACGCGCCACTTATCATTGCATTGTAGGCTTATCACTCATTAATAATAATTTAACGGACAAATTAATAGTTGTGCCATATAAGTTTACGTTTTTGAAGAAAATGCACATTATCTATCGAGTTTTTAAAAATGCCTTGACTTATGCACTTTTCTTTACAAAAATGTCCACCCGTTGCCACATCAGAAAAATCGCAGACGTGGCAGCCGATGTGGATGTCAATGCACAAGTCATGGCTGCCACATGGAATATATTTAAAACGAAAATATATTTATATCCTTTATATATATAAATATATATAAAAAATATCTTTATGATTTAAAATATATTTAAATATATTAAAAAAAGAAAAATCATAAATACAATTTTTACTACTGAAAATAAAAAATAAATTTTAAAAAAAAAATAAGTCCCCCTCCCCCACCGCCTGCACCCGCGGGTTGCAACGGTGGTGGCGTCGATCGCACCACTGCAACCGCGAGTTACAGCAGTGGTGGCGTCGATCGACGCCGCCACCGCTGCAACCTGCGGGTGAGGCAGGCGGTGGGGGGGCTCTATTTTTTTTTGTTTTTTCTTGAATTTTTTTTATAATTTTCTTTTAAATTTTTAGTAATAAAAATGGTATTTATGATATTTCCTTTTTTTATATATTTAAATATATTCTAGATATAGATATATTTAGATACATAATGATATTTTTTATAGTATTTATATATATTCTAGATATAAATATGATATTGTTTTTAATACATAAAGATATATATATATATATATATATTCTGATATTTTAATACATAAAGATATATATTTTTTATATATTTGTATATATTTTGATATTTTAATACTTAAAGATATATATTTTTTATATATATATATTCTCTGTGGCAGCCACATAACACAAAATATATATTTTTGTTTTAAATATATTAATATGGCGTGTGCCTTTTTCCCATGTGGTAGCCACGTAAGCGTAATTTTTCTGATGTGACAGCGGTGGGCATTTTTTTAAAGAAAATTGCATAAGTCAGTACATTTTTAAAAACTAGATAGATAATGGGCATATTTTTCAAAAAGGCAAACTTACAGGACACAAATATTATTTGTCCTAATTTAACTAAGCAAAGATAAAATAATTTAATAAAAACATAAATAGTCAACTCCTTATAATTATGCTCTGGTGGTCGTTACATTATTTCATCCAATTGCATTCAGTGCATGTGAACATTCGAACATCCTGGTGAGTGGTGTCGATCCAAAATCAAAAATGCCGCCTCAAAAATAACTATATTTAATCCCATCCAGACTTTGAGAAAACACCACCACATGGTTATGCGCTTCATGCGCATGCATATACAATGATAACATAGTATTTTATTAACTTCGTTGGGGCGGCAGCTCGTAGTACATATAGTCGACCACAACTCGAACAGTGTACGTAATTTCAAGAGAAAGAGCCCTTAAGTTTAATTTCTACTTCAACAAGATGCAGCTTCTAAACTCCAATCCTTATCTTACATCATTTTATATAATAGTTTTTGCTCTATATGTATTAATTCGGAGGGGGTTATACAGTTGCCACAGAATATGAAATTTCCGGCAGTTTTTGCCTTTGGAGACTCGTTCTTGATCAGGGCAATAACAACTTGATCACAACGCTAGCTAAGTGCAACTTCCCGCCGTACGGGAAGGATTTCGAGGGTGGATTGCCGACCGGAAGGTTCACTAATGGGAGGACACCCGTCGATCTCATTGGTATGTATATGTCGTGTATTTTCTGATTACTTTCTCTTGTTATTTTTATTCGTAGAGGCAATAAAGTAGTCACTGATTTCTTTAGTTAAGATCGATCGCGCTTTTAAGAGTTAGTGATATTGTCACAGATAATCTTTAGAAAACTATACTTTGAACAAAGTCAATTGGTATGTATACTCATATAGACAAATTATCGAGCTAGAACAAATGTTAAGATTGCTCCTAAAATTAAGTTTGTTTCACATTTGGCTTTGGATCTTCTCCTACAAAATTGTGCTACATCTTATACACATTTTCTTGCAGTGACATGTTTACAGAAGCTTAATTATATATATAAAAAAAGACATGTTTACAAAATGAATGTTAGGATTTGTTATATTTGTTAGGTTCAGTGGGACTTTGCGCTTGCAGAACACTCTCTAAATTCACCGCGGTTTAACGGATTTATTTTATCTCTTGCCTACACCACGATTGGAAACTAAAGTTTGACAATTGAAAATTTATTTTTTCATCTCTGAAGTAAATTTAAAGTAAATCAGTACTGTTATCATAGTCCTTACTTAGCGAGCTTCTAGAGTACCACACTGGTTAAAGGAAATTAATTTCATTCACTTTGCGCTTCAATCAACTGATTTGAGCTTGTCTCGAAGCTCAACATAGGCGTGGGATCAACATAGGCGCTTCAATCAACTGATTTGAGCTTGTTTAAACTAGTAGTATGTGCGTCATCATGACCATTGATTTACAGTTCATTTTGAACATGTGTCTTCATTTTTATCTTCTCCTTTCTGAAACCTTAATGAGCAAATTGTGACACGTCTTAAATGTTGAAGTGTTTAGCGGGATTAGACCAATAACTAATATTTTTAATCGACAATAGTCAATAGCATTCCATAAACGGTGATCTTTTTGAATATTTTAATTGATAGTTCATTTTTTATCTCATGAGAGAAAATCATAGTAATTATAAACTAAAATATTGTATGTGTTGTAAAGAGTGTTGTAGAGAATGGTATAGAAGATTTTCGCCGGAATTATAGGGCTTGATGCTCAAGACAACTCTCTGTTTAAAAGGTTAATTTTTAGTTAATACCTTAATAGTTACATAATTTTAAATTTCTACTAGCATTACTGCATTAGTTTACATATGTTTCATATAATTACTCAAACTTACGTACATATATAGCTAGTTCTCAATTCTCATAACACTTTTTTTTTTTGTTAAATTTCAAACTATAGCTGAAAAATTAGGCATCACAAACATGATACCAGCTTATTTGGATCCAAAGTTGACGGCACGAGATCTTCCCATGGGCGTCAGCTTTGCATCTGGCGGAAGTGGATATGACCCTCAAACATCTAAACCTACGGTACTTTATTATTTCATTTATTATGATGCATGCCCCCCCCCCCCCCAAATAATGACCTTTTATATTGATCAAACAATAACGAGGAACAAAATCTTGAAAAACCTATCATGCAGGGAGTTTTCTCCTTGTCGGATCAATTGAAGTTTTTAAGTGATTACACGGAAAAGCTGAACAGGGTAGTTGGGGAACAACGCGCCAAAGACATATTAAACAGTAGCCTTCATTTGGTTGCGGCAGGCTCTAACGACCTTGATTTCTTCTTTAATGATGGAATTTCACAGTTGAAGTACAATGTTTCTTCTTACACTGATCTGCTTGTAACCTATGCTTCAAGTTTTGTACAGGTACCACAAAACTATATATACCACGTACCTCTAAATATTGACAATAATTTTTTCTCACATAATATCCTTATTATGCCATATGAAATAGCCATATTGTTCTTCATATAAAACATAAATAAATAAATCCCCCATTTTATCATATGTAATGTGCACATTATCTCATATAATGAGAACAATCAAACGAATTGTATCTCATACAATATTCCTATTTAAAATATCAATTAAGCCGACATATAATTAAATTGTATGCCATAACTTAGAATCTGCACAAGCTCGGGGCAAGAAAAATTGCTATATTTGGTATTCCGGCAATTGGGTGCCTTCCAGCTACGAGAACCCTTGCAGGCGGGCTACTGCGGGTGTGCGAAGAAAACCACAACAAGGCAGCACAATTGCTTAATGAAAAGCTCTCTCATGAACTTGATTTGCTCACCCAAAGTTTGCCGCATTCTAAGCTGGTTTATCTTGACTTTTATGATCCTTTTTTGGATCTCGTCCAACATCCTCAGGCTTACGGTAAGCAATTTTTATTAATTTATTATTTATGCATATAATATATTTATCTCCATTTATTGCTACTACTAAGGGAATATCTTTTTAATATTCAGGCTTCGAAGTTAGTAATAGAGGTTGTTGTGGCACTGGAACAGTAGAAACCATATTTCTTTGTAACAAGTTTAGCATGACATGTCCAAACGCCTCTCACTTTGTATTTTGGGATATTTACCATCCCACCGACAAAGCTTATGAGGTCCTTGTAGATGTAATACTTCCAAAATATATCTCTAAGTTTTTGTAATATTTTATGATATAATTCCTTGATAAGTTATTGAATAGAATAAATAATCTACAAAGACGACGCATTGGTAGAAAAAAGTCTCCATGCTAATAGATCATAATGCTAATTTCCAATTGTTTTTGTCATTGATCCAATTTATGGTATTATTGAAGATCTTTGTTATATTATTTCACATTACAAGCAGACCAATCTATACTTCTCATATTGTAATCTTATTTTTTTGTCCGACATAATGTCTCCATAAAAAATCGAAGGGGTTCAAACTTTAAATACAGTAACATAGCATGTCTAGAAAACGTATTATGAGTAACCTATCTATGCAACATAACTAAATGATCTCCTTGTCTCTCAATAAGACTTTTTCGAGTAATCCAAATTCACTCTATTTAAGTTCAAATATAGAAGCCTTCCAACCATTTGTTTATACTTATCAAGTTGTGATAGAGGAACCCCTGTCATAGGATAATTTTAAACCATTTGTCTATACTTATCAAGTTGTGAGAGAGGAACCCCGTCATAGGATAATTTTAAAGTAGAAGGACATAGAGCGGGAGTAGGTTTGGCACCAAGGAGACCAGTGTCGTGAGGATTTCCAAAATCTATTTTGTTTGATTGATATAAAGACCATCATTAAAGTTCTAATCCCATAAAGTATTTAGATTCACCTCTTGATGGTGAAAGCCTTGTGAAGATATGACTTCACCTCATGCATGAATTTGACGAAAGACCCTAATATATCATATCATCAACATAAACTAGAGGCTTGCTTAAGCCCATATAATAACTTATTTAACTTGCAAACTTCAGGATCTAGAATTCACACGTTTATGTTTAATTCTTGCCGAGTTTGGTGGTCACGTGCCTCACATGCCACTTTCGGCGAGAAATTTCCACGGAGGACTAAGTCGCACAAATAAATAATATCAACTATTCTTGTAAAGGAACACAATAACTACTTTAATTTTTTACATCATAATGGTATTTTTTTACTACTTAAGTTTTTTTACTACAACACTAGCAAATGGAGCACGCGTTTTCGCGAGCATAATTTTTTTCAATGTTATTTTATGTGGGTTAAGGATGAAGATTTATCTAGATAACATGTGCCATAAATTTGCAGTAGAACAATGGAAGAGAAGCAAATTATGGGGAAAGTAAATCATTAATTACAATTAGTAGTGTAATTAATTAGTCTAACTTAATTTGTAAGGCTATTTTGAGAATTTAATAATATTTTTTACAATGTAACTAAAATTTAAAGGTTAAAGTTGAAAATCAAAAGATTGATGTCACAATAGGTTTCTTTATATAATAGTATATAGATAATACATGGTTAATTTTTTCAATTTAGGTATTAAATACTAAAAAGGATTTCAATTAATTTGTTTTGGGGGGGGGGGGGGGGGTGTGCGCTGACTGAATAGCACAAGTGCTGAAACCGCCCACCGGCGCCACCGCAAGGCCACCCAGAACCACCGTCCGCCAATCACTCTCACTTAACCCTCTCAAAACCCTTTACTGGGACCCAGATGAACATCTGAAATGTAATCCTTCTTATGCCCAATTTATCTTATTTTCTCTTTCTTTCTTTCTTTTTTATGCAGTAGTAATGTATGTGTAATGAGCCAACTAGTGTTGTTTATGCACTTTAGTTGTATTGTTGTGTGTGTGCAAATGAATTAAAATAGTAAGAATTGTACGTTTTCTTCTTTTTCATGAGGTGGTGGTGTGCCATTGCCATTGCCATTTTCCTTTTTCTTTCATCTTGTGCATCATAATCATTTAATGGCTTTCTTGAGGAGGAGAACGTCACATTTATTATGATTTTGATTTAGAAAAAAAAAAAGGGATTGTGTAAAGCAGGACGGATGGATGAAATGCTCCACCTTCTAAATAAAATGACAAAGAATCTCTGGACTAAAAATAGTGTTATATTTTCAGCTATTAGTTATGGCATGTCCGAACATGGGACCATTGAGGAGGCAAGGAGAGTTTTCTCGAACATGACAGATTGTAAATATATGAGTGAAGCTAATGCAATAGCTTAAGATGAGATGCTTATAGACCAGATGAGGAAGAAAACTGCAGATTTGGTGTTGTCTGGACTAAAAAATTCTTTCTTCTGGAGTCGATATTGAAGGCAAAGGGCTGTACTCTGCCAAGATAAATACGAGAAATTATAATCATGCTCTGGTCATACTTCAAAAAATTCCCATCTATAGTGTGATGTGATGATCATTACGTTTCTCTGGACCCTGCTTAGTTTGGTTCCATCAAGAGAAGTGGGCATAGTATTTTGGCAAAAAATCTTTGAGCTTTCTGTTCGGTGATCAACACGTAAAGAGTCTGAACCATCAAGGAGTATATACGCAACCTTTTGCCCTTACTTCGACTAAGCAGCGAAAACTTTGATTTTTAAAAAAAGGCTAAGTAATGTAGACTTCCAGAATTATCTTTTACTTTTGGGAGAATTACAGCTACGTGATCGTTCTCTAGATCTTCCAGTGAAAGCAGGGCTACGCATCTGAAGTCTCTTCAATGATACTGCTTTTTGGAAATTTTCACCTATAGAAGTGTCGAATGTGTAGAGGGTTATATGTTTGGGGCAATCAAAGATACATCGATTGGGAAAAGCTCAAAGGTCAGTGGAAGCACCTACTTGTGGGCATCTTGACATCTTCCACCATTCCGTTAAGGTACGTCTAGAGACATTTTAGGCCTGCTGCATTTAAAAAGCGAAGCCCCCCTTTCATGTTTCAAGCAAATTGCCATCTTTCTCGTAAGTCATTGATACCTTCTTTGGTATACCTGGCTGCCACTATGAAACATCATTATACAACCTGTAAAAGGCAATCTTGAAGCTTTTAGAGTGATCTAACACTACATGTTGACGACGAATGAAGCATCTCCACCTCTATGCATGTGTCAATTGTTGCGACTCTGCTGGGTTCGGTGGGACGTCTGTAGGATTTCTCTGTATCAATCATACGGTCCAACTTGCCTATGGTTTTACTCTTTACGAGTAGAAATTCATGAGATTTTGTTTCTTTTTTTCTTCCAGCTGATGTGGTGAAAATTCGATTTTACTTCACATCTCTGTACTGCATGCGAAAGATGCTATGCAAACTTGTAAAGTATCTTGGCAAAGAAACTTTATCAAAATCCATTACTAGATTTTAGATGTCCAGTGCTATTGTTTTGTGGAGGAATGATCCAAATCTTGTTTTTGTATGTCTCTTAACTAACTAACTATCATGCTAGTTACAGAGCAATAAACTGTAACTATTCCATTTGCTATTTAACTAATTATTCAAGAGTAGCCTTCTTTTTCGTTGATCCATTTTCTAGTTGGTAGAGTAATACTCATATCTTGGTGCGGTGAGAGGTGGAGCATAATAATTTGAGATTATTTCATATTGTGTGATGCTAGTAATTTGATTTGAATCTTCTTGTTTAAAATGTTTGAGGTATTTTGCTAATACAGTTGATACTCTTTTGATTAGAAACTAGGTTATAAATGTATAATTGATTCCTTGCAGAAGTTATCATTTGATTCTTTTCGGTTATCAATTCTCTGACGTTGGGGTTATTTTTTTTTTCTTGGGTTGTGTTGTAGGATTCTGGAATGGGTTTCAGCAAAACAGAAGAGAACTTGAGAAGGTTACTTGCAATACACCAGCATGTAGGGTGGGTGTCATACTGCATTCTTGTCAACTCATTTTCATATTCAGTTCATAAACTTCCATCTGCAGTATGCGTATGTAGATTGTGTGGTGCCAACTGTTAATTTTCATGCTGTCTCGCAGTAACTATTCGTTCAGTGCTTTTTTATTAATATCTTATTTGCCCCTAAATGTTAGGAGTCATTTTTGTATTTAATTGCTACTCTATTTTTTCAACTTAAAAGTTTTATTTAGTTATGGTTTCTTTGTAGTATGCTGCAACTCTTCGGGAGTGATTTGAGCAGTTGGCAGCAGAAAAAAAGTCCTCAGAATTATCTTTTGTGGGGACTATTGTTTGCTATCTATACTGGCTTCTCCTGGATATTATCTAATGCATGCTCTTAGATTAATGTCCTTTTTCCTTGGTAAGTTAAAAACAAATATTAAGTTTTTTTTATAAGATAAGTTAATATTAAGTTTGATGGTTGACGTGGCTTGATCTTTTCTGCATATACCCTGAGTTTACATAGCTGAGTGATCAGTGCTTGAGCGTGCGTTGCTTATTACAAAAATACAAACCATTCCAGTCTTCAGTTTCGTTCAACAGGTTATTGTGCTACGGAAGATGGTGAATTTGCAGTGATGTTCTTATTAGTTTTACTAAGGGGCATTCGCCTGTATGCTTTTAGGGTTTATTGATCAGGGGAGTGTAGTAGTGCCGATTGGTGGAGAAACAGCTTTAAGACACATATCTCTAAGTTGGATTTCAAGATTTTGAGTATAAAATTTCATCTGTTACCCTGGTACACTTGTTAGAGTATTTATCTCACCACGGTTTACGCATACTTATTTAAAATCAATTATGTATATATTTTATTAGCTTCATTCTAAATGTTTTAATTAGCGCATTCAGAAGCTTCATTCTTGTCTTCTGCTTTTAGGTTCTTCCTTTTTGCCTTGATCGTAGAAAGTTTTGAAGCTATCCGGAACTCTTATTAGAGCAAAGTTCTAGTTGAACTCTCAGGGTTTCAAAACTTCAGTTACATGAATATTCTGAGAATATCGAGGATATAGCTAGCAACCAAATTAGTTATCACCGAGGTGTGTTTCATAACGAGCTTCTGGTTTTTATTTATTCTTATTGCTTCTGTATTCATTTGATGATGTGGTAGCTCTATACATAGTTTTTTTTTTTTTTCCCCAGGAAATTTTCTAGGAAAGTTGGGAGTCTTTGTGCTCGAGTTGCAAACTTGAATACTCAGTTTTAAAATACTTGGTAATAGTTTAAAAGTCTTCTTGATTAGGCCTTCATTCAAAAGTAAATTATTCTGCTGGCTATTGATTTGAACAAAAAAAATATTTTAGATTGTTAAAATTGTCTACTCTTGGATGGTGGTCACTGCTGACTCCTTTGTTATACATTTTTGTTTCTCATGACATGACATCGCTGCATTTTTAAGTGACTTAGTAATAATTATTATTATAGTTCCATTATCCATCTTAAAAGACTAAAATCTCACAAGGATTACTTACAGACTTCAACAAATAGACTTTTAAGCACAATAGCAACATGATTGCCTTCTTGAATAGTTGAATTAATATGAAAACTAAGTGCGCTGTTTTATCCTGATCATGGTTATTATGCTTTGGACAAACTCTGTAACAGTTTAATCATTCCTAAGATCACCTTTTTCGTGGTATTTTCAGTCCAGCACTCAACTGGCAGAGGAGCCATCCCTTGAAACTGAGGGCAGGGAATCCTCTTTCAAATCAGATCAAGAAAGTATACACTTTCCTAGAGGACTAAGGAGGAGACTTGTGTATGTCAACTGAAAGTGCTATTTTATCATATGCATTAATGGGTACAGCATTTATGTGTCCAGTTGAATTGATTTACTCCTTCGGTTGATATCACCTGAGCATTAATCAAAATGAAAGGCGTTGGTTGTTTTCCTTTTTAGTGGCAAATTAATTTACATTACTGATATTGAATCGATACAGCACCCCATTGGCAGGTAGTCCTGGAGTACTGTTGAAGATAGTAATTCTCCAAGGTCTGTCAAATTGGATGCTGCCTCACTGGCTCATTTGGTGAAGCATAGGTAATCGTATGACTGAAGGTTCACTATAAGTTCTGTTGATTATTGTGTAAGTGTTAGATTACCTATGGTACACTACCAATTTACCTTCGGCATTTCTTCTAGAATACATGTATGAGAACGTTGATGTGAACAAGTTCATTATTTGGGATCCTTATACCTGCTTAAGTTGGGACTCTGTTGTTCCACAGGAGTCTATTGTTAGGTGAAAAGGCTTTAGGTTATTCCAAATCAGTCTTAGTTAATGCTTATGAGTTGATTACAAGTATCTGTTAAAATCTTTATCTTTAATGTATTTCTGAAACTCTTCCAATATAGAGGAACCTCATTTATGTCGTTTGTCCATATTATTTATTGTACTCTTCTTAGGTATTTTCGTCATGTTTCGTCCACTCAGTCTTCTCTATGTTAATTGTGAGTTCCTCCTTCATGTTAAGCACCTTTGGAAGAACAACATTTTCTTCACTATAGTTCTTTTAGTTTGTCCACTTATTTTATATCACTGTAAAACCAAAATAGGCCATTTACTTACTATTGTACTCTACTTCTAAATATGTGAAGGAATCTTGATATTATCATATGCTTCTTATGTGGGGTTTGATTAGCTACTCTTGCATCTTAGTGAAAATCAAATAATATCCAGATCCATACTTGTGACGTGAGTTTGTTGTAAAGCAAATAATAGTGTAATTTTGTGATCATCTGCAACTGAATATCAGCTACTTGTTGGCTGTTGGCAAGTTCTTACGGCTAATTTTGGGATTTTTGTCTGCGTTTTTTCTGAAAGTTCACATGCTAGTGCCAAATGTTATTTACTTTAATGTAATGCATAAGTACCATGAAGATTGTGATAACATTTTAACTGGTACTTTTGTTCAGAAAGCTGCAGGAGGATCTAATATATGAGATGGTTGGTATGGCAAGGAAACTCAAAAAGCGTAGTCTTCTGATGAATCAATCAATCAAAAAACACGGAGAATGTGAGTCCAATGTTTAACTTTCAGGCGCTGGCCTTCACTGTCATATACATGATATAAATTCGTTCACTCTCAAATGTATATTTTCATGCTAACACTCCTTCTAATGCTTCTGTATTAGCTGTCCTTTTGCGTAAATGTGACTACTCTGACCATTTTCATGCTAGAGCAAGCCACTTTGCCATTTCTTTTCACTTCTGTTCTTTTTGTGGCTGGACTGAGTTAACTTCTGAGAATTGTTGGCATAAATGCACGCTTAATTTAAAAGAGAAAATATTCCCTCTCTTAATAAAGCACCTTAAAGGAATGAACAGAAGGGGCATATTGAGATTTATCCGACATGGCTTCCAAAAGAACCTGGGCTTTTTCACACTAAGAAAATTTCATTTTCCCCCTTAATGAGGACGTGAAGCTTTTCCCATGCTATCAGACAGTGGCCTTTTGATCTTCCAGTACTCGCTTGATTTGATTAACATTAATCTTACCCAAGCCATCATAGGGAATATTGAGAAATTGCCTCACATGACTTGGAAAGAAGCTGAGGTTCTTCTGTATATAGAAAAACTTTGCTTTTCCCTTCAGTAAGGTCTTTGAACGCAAAGGGGTTCAAATTTCTATACTAACTAACCTTTCATTCATCCGAGCTTGTTTTTAGCAGTTATAATGCAGTAGCCTATATGTTCCGTACTCTCCTCTGGCACTTATTCACTTCCTTTGGTCCATGACTCGACAGGGAAAGCAGTGGAGTATAGCTTGGCAACCACCTGGACGTGCAAACACTCGGGCAATGGAGATATAGTTTGAAAGCATCTCGCTTTACGTGGCTTCTCATGTTGGCAACGATTTTTGTATATTCATTCATTTCGTACTGCCTATCCGAGTCACTGAGGAAATTATCGTTTTCCTTTAGCATGCTAGTTAGATTTCAAACCAGTTCATTATTATAAGGTTGTTGTCTGGTTCTGATGAGAGAAATTAACATGTGGTACTGTATTTTTTTTTATAGATGCTTAGTTTTTCAGTTGTGAACTTATATCATGGACGGACAAAAGAGAAATTAAGCAAATTGAAATTGAAATTCTCTTATTTTCACCTACTGTTTCTGGGGTTTTGTTGCAGAGAGAGTTGAAGACGCTCATTATTTAATTTGATCCGATAGTTGTGTGATGGCGAGGCCTTGTTAAAACAAAATTCTAAAATAATAACACATGAAAGGGGACACTAAAAGAGAGAAATATCAGCATACATACAGTGTGGGAATATAATTTATACAAGACATATTTTTCTACAAACAACAAAGCTTAACCAATATAGAAGTAGAACTAGGATGAGCAAGTGGATATTGAAACTAGTACATTTGGAAGGATTCAAAAACAAAAAGTATAGGCATTTATCAAAAAAAAATACGCATCTTTTAACCAAAAAAAATATTTTTATCTTTACACAAAAAATAAAAATTAACAAACACGTAGGAAAGCCTTTTTTACACCTAAGTATATTTATGGAGGAATTCCCTCTCGTTAATATGAATGAATAACCAACCATTTTATAATATTATAATAAAAATTAGAAAAAGATTGTGGCTTATGTGGACATCTGGATCTTTAATCTTTCCAGATGGTGCCACGTTGTATATACTGTGGCACCATCTGGATCTTTGGTCTGAAAACCTAATTAATAATAGGGAGAATTACACAAAGTACCCCTCAACTATGGGTAAATTACACAAAGTACCCCTCCTCTTTGGGAAATTACACAAACTACCCTTATGGTCAAAAAATTTAAAATAATTAAGACAACCTTTCAAATTCAAATCATATCAGAGACTAAAATTCACAGATAATTTATTTTTTCTTAGAAGAAATTATTTGTTATCAATATTTTTTGTCTTTTTAAAGGAGATAAATGAGGTTTAATGCAATAACTTTGACTTATTTTTTGTTTTTTGTGTAAAATATTTGAAGTGCATGAATTTACATTCAATAATTTGAAATAAAAAATTTACGAAAAATCGGTCATAAGGGTAGTTTGTGTAATTTTCCAAAGAGGAGGGGTACTTTGTGTAATTTACCCATAGTTGAGGGGTACTTTGTGTAATTCTCCCTTAATAATATCTCACGTTGTATAAACGAAACGAAACGCTGTCGTTTGGAGTTTAGTAATTTCATCTCCTCTCTCACTTTGGTCTGAAAACCTAATTATCTTATTCTCATTTCCGCCTACGTTTCTCCCTCTTTTCTCCTTTTCATCTTTTCTTGAATTCATGGTTTTATATTGACAGATCTGCTCCTCAAGATCTATATTTCTCTCTCTCTTTCTTGGCCATGGTTATTAATCATAAAGGTGGGGGCTTTCAAGCTTTTCATGGAGGTAAGAATCTAAATTCGAGTCGGGTTTGATTCGTCTTACAATATTTGAATGGTTGGTTATCTACAATTCTACATCAAAATGGCATTTTTCCTAACACTAACATTGAAACGTCATCTTGTAGGCTCAAACACTAACAGATCTACAAAGGGCTGTCTCTCCGTTCTCGGCCATGGACATTTAAAAAGAGATGGCTTGATGAAGCTTTTTATTGAGGTAATAATCTCACCTCTGAACTTTTTGGAATAATTCGAGTCGTTTGATTTGTCGTTAAGTATTCAAACCTTTAAAATTCGCAGCATGGTTTCAGTTAACTTTTGCCACCATATAGGCTGAATTCTGTCTCTTCATCGTCAGTCAGTGGAAAAAAGAACCAATATTTAGTACATCAAAAGGGCCTTTTTCCTTAGCTCCTAACATTGAAAAGTCTTCTCTTCTTTTATGGTTTCTGTCTCTTCGTCTAGTCGATCAATAGTCGTGGAAAAAGAATCCTTTTTTTTGGGGGGGGGGGGGGGGGGGTTAATTTTAAATGTTAAAAACAGTTTGTTTTGCCTATTGTTTTACATTAAAATGGCATTTTCCCTAACACTAACATTGAAAGGTCTTCTTGTAGGCTCAAACACTAACAGATCTACAAAGGGTATGAAGCTTTTTATTGAGGTTATAATCTCACCTCTCTCTTCGTCGTCGGTGAAAAAAAGAACCAATTTTTATTACATAAAAAAGAATCATTTTTTTTTGTGGCTAATTTTAAATATTAAAACAGTTTTTTTTGCCTATTGTTTTACACCAAAATGGCATTTTTCCTGACACTAACCTTGAAAGGTCTTCTTGTAAGTCTTGTTGTAGGCTCAAACACTAACAGATCTACAATGGGCCGTCTATCCCTTTCTCGGCCATGGACATTAAAGATCAAGATGGTTTGATGAAGCTTTTTATTGAGGTAATAATCTCACCTCTGAACTTTTTGGAACAATTCGAGTCGTTTGATTTTTCTCTAAGTATTCAAACCGTTACAATTCGCAGCATGGTTTCACTCAACTTTTGCCACATTAAAGGCTGAGTTCTTTCTCTTCGTCTATTAAAATTCATTATGCAAAAATACAATCAAAGAAAATTCCAATTACACTCTGGAGACTCTGTTTGACCCAAGTTGAGGCCTGCTGCCATCAGTGTGCAGTTGTCCCTGAAAAGTGACTTTTCATCCCATCTACGTATTGATCCATTGCAACTCGTAGGACCTGTAGGTGGCATTACATGTTAAACTGTTAGGTTCTACGTGTTACATATAGATTATGAGGTAGTTGTACTTTATAAGGAGATACTCTAAGCTCATTCAAATCTGAGATTAACACATGCACACACACATACACACATAATTAAAATTATAGTTAGAATCTTACATTCTCTATGTTGGAGATGGCATTGTCTGATTGGAAGTCGAAGTTATCTTGTTCGTTCGCCTCTTGAGCATGAGCAAGGTGTATCTGCTTGATCACCTGTAATTATGTTTCCCAATGATTAAGTTTTCTACACAAAGGGTTTTCTTGTAGATAATTAAGTTTCCCAACATAGAACGGATTAAATTACACTTTTCCTAAGTGAATATACCTCGTGGTTCTCTAAGAAGAGCTCTTTTGTTTTCTGGACCAGGTTTAAAAACAGTAGCTCTTCTGGATCCTGAGCATGAACCACTCCTGAGCATGAACCACTCCAGGTGGGTCTGGATCAGTAGCATCAGCAGGAACAAGAGGTGGGTCTGGATCAGCAGCAGGAACAAGACCCGGGTCTGGATCAGTAGCATCAGCAGGAACAGGAGGTGGGTCTGGATCAGTAGCATCAGCAAGAACAAGAGGTGGGTCTGGATCAGTAGCTTCGGGCTGCATCCCACGTAAGTGTGCTCCCAGTATAGCTCTTAGGTCCTGAGATAGGTATCACATATTAGACTTGTAGGTTCTTCTGATTAAGAGAAAGTGTCTTACATTGGTCATTTTTGATCTGACTGGCTCTAATTTGAGGTCGATAAGTAGTTGCCTCGCAGTAGCATCTTCAGGTCGGCATATCTCCTTAATGGCCTGGAGATGTCACATTATATACGTGAATTACATTATATACTTGAGGCTCACAACAGATAAAGATACAACACTAAGTTTTCCTACTTAGAAACATGAGATTTCACCTTATGGCTCAAGTATATAATGTGACATCTCCAGGCCATTAAGGAGATATGTCGACCTGAAGATGCTACTGCGAGGCAACTACTTATCGACCTCAAATTAGAGCCAGTCAGATCAAAAATGACCAATGTAAGACACTTTCTCCTAATCAATTTGCAGAAGAACCTACAAGTCTAATATGTGATACCTATCTCAGGACCTAAGAGCTATGCTGGGAGCACACTTACGTGGGATGCAGCTGCTGGGCCAGGGCCTGTTGCTCTGCCAGCTGCTGGGCCAACTCCTGGGCCTGTTGTTCTGCTAGCTCCTGGGCCTGTTGGGCTAATCGCGCCATTCTTTTGGTTACCGCAGAATGCTTAGCGGACCAATCCACCTTGTTATCTGTTTTTTTAGATTAAGAACTCTGAGTCTAATGGTTTTTTCGATGGCAGCACGAGATATTTGCCGGGACCTGTGAAGTATAGGATTACATTAGCCCTTAAACAATTACGTTAGCCCTAAAACAGAGGATGCATTAGCCTTTATTTATATTAAGTAGTGTATATTATATGGAATTCCTAAAGGACAACTTTGTTAAATGAAAATTTGCAATTCTCGTTTTGTTTCTGTGTACAGTGTGCTTTAAGGCTAAACCTAGTTTGATTAAACCCCTAATTGTTGATAATTGGAGCAGGCTAAACCCTAATAATTCTGCCATTAACGGAAAATTGGATCAAGTAAGTTAATATACACTTGAGTAACATTCAATTGGATCAACAATTCTGCCATTAATGGACAATTGAGAGGACTTATTTGTGATTTGTGATTTGTGTGTTCCCGCTAATTATTTCTTTTCGTTAAGGCTATTTATAGAGGACTTATTCGCTCTAATTAGCACTTTCAGTTTGTCGATCAATTTAATATGATTTAAGGGTGAATAGTGACCCTTTTATTTAAAAGATACTTTTATTTTTTTAATTACAATATTGATTTGTGTCATTATATAAAAAAGGCTGCCCCCGCGGCATGATTAGTAAATAATTTTAGGAAAAGTATCATTAGGGCCGTGCATTTGGATCGAATCATCGAATTGGATCTCGAATTAACACTAGTATTCGATTGCGATCATAGCAAAATAAAGATCGAAACCAACTCAATGTAAAACGTTCTAAAATTATTCGATTTCGATTTGGTTTGTTTCGATTTTGATCTTTTTTTCTTTTACTCTTTACTATTTTAATATTAAAGAACATACATTATATAATTTTTTTATTTTGCATCTAAATTCTAAAATAAAAAAAAAAAATGAATAAATATGAATACAATGATTATCTATAACAAATTCACATGCATTAGTAGGTTTTTAGTTACAAAATTTAATCCAATGTTCAAAATAAAACCCCCCCAAAAAGAAGACAACCCATAATTAATACTTAGTAATTGGTAGGTTACAATTCAAGGTTATACATATATATTCCAGATACAAAAATATTACAACTTTTGAAAAAGAAAAACGTGTGAAGTTTTAATACTTTAGTTAATATATTAAGTTACTTGGTAGTATTTCATTAGCATTACATAAGTTTTATTATTGTATAATTTAATTTTGTATACTATTATATATTTCTTTATTTTTAAAAAATAAGATAAGTATTCGATTCGATTCGATTTTTAACCTAGGAAACCGAGGATCAAATTAGAGAGGGGGGAGGGAGGGGTTCGTTCCTAGGGCAAAAAAAAGCAAAAAAAAAGGTGAAATTATATCCAATTCCTGGAGCATATAACAAACATTCTTCGAGGATTTAGGCTAGTCCATGATGTTTTTTAAACTGCCCAACGCATGCAACGACAAATTTAGGAAATAACCATGATCAATTTGGTTAATCTTATAAACCCTATTTCGGATTGGGATTTGGACAGACTTGGTTATAGTAAAATATCTAAGTGATTATAGACTTGGATGCAATGACAAAAAGTCCGAGCAAATAAGTTTTGTACTCCAACCCCCACCCCCCAAATAAAATAAAATTATATAGCCTAATAATGGCTTCTGTTTTCCCTTTATTACTAAAAAAAAGTGTGTTTTTACTTTGCATTCACCAGCTAAACATTTCAGCCATTACACACTTCAGCACCTATGCAAGTGTAATATCTAAAAGAATCACCAAAATATTCACACGACAACATCATCAACTTCTATTACAGAGGCCAAAGCTCAGAAGCATAACATTAGCATTAGATTACGTCAACTAGTAGCTGTGAAATTTATATTTGTAAGGGTTGCACATGTGATTATGCCGATCATGCAATTCCAGTGCTAAAACAACCAGCAAAAGTTGAGATCTCTAATCTTGTAAAAAGTTAAAACAATAAAGGCATTTTTTGATCGTGCCCAACAATGCCTCTATTCAAAGCAAGATCTTCGTTGGGAAGACATACAATTGTTACAACGGTATACTATCAGTACTACCTGCCCATTGCACTGCTGATAAATGCAGAGTACAGTAGTGTCTTTTATAATTCGCATCTCAACTTCCCATGCTATTGTTCAACTAAGTTCCCCTACTCTAGTAGTAGGACTATACACCTCTGCGGAACTCTAGTTGCTTGGTGTGCTCCAGTAATATCTGCCAAAAATAAGATATGAAGCTTTAATAAAGTCTTGTCAACAGATAGAGAAGCAAAAACGGTTATGTCGACAGGTTGAATTGGTAAGAAGTTGTTTCTAAACGCTTACTCTAGGATATAAGTTGCCACTCCTTTGCAGCCTTCTGTTGCTAGTTGCATGACATTTTTCAAATGTATCGATTGATAATCTAGCATCCATCTACAAGTAGTAAAACAGTTTTACTCCAACATAAGTTTGATAGGAAACTAGAGAATTGATCCCTCAATAAGAAACTAAATATCGATATCATTCCCATCCCCTCCCATGCCACCCCCACCGCAGGAACAACAACAGAGCCATCTCTAAAGTTGAACCACACAGAGGAACGTGACAGCATATGTGAAACAGCAGGTAAAGTGGCATAATGTGGTGATCAGAAATCACGATAATAGACAATGCAGTGTCCAATTTAAAGATACTCCATCGCAGAAGCCGGAAACATATAAGAACCTGAGGAAGATATCAAGCTTAGGCAGAATTCCCAGTAACATCAGGACCACCAGTGCTGTCCTCCACGGAGTTTAAATCTGTTCGATATGAAATCTCTTCGTAATAACCTTGTTCCATGTAAACAGAATGAAGCACAATGTAGACAGCACTAAAATTTAGCAAGCATTTACACACTGTATAATTACCGAGCAGAGGAGTTCCATTGAGAAATCCAGCACTGCAGGAGGTAACAAGATCACGCTTCGGAATACCAGCATCATCAAGGGTCAATGTTGCAGCATTTATACATGCTGATGATCTTGTACCTAATGTATATTCTTAGTTATATGATGCTAAGGAAAATGCATAGAAAAAAATAAGGCGAGAAGATCAAAACCCAAGTGAAGGATTACATCGCAATAAAAATCCTAATTTACCTCCATCAACTTGGAGAACCTGGACAAAAATGTCTATCTGCAAAACAGATACAGCAAACATCGATTTTACAAAAGGAACACACTAAGACCTTCCAGCAAATAATTCTCATAATAAAAAGGAACAAACATGAGAACGAGGCATCAAATGTGTCAGTATGCATGCTTCCATTGACTGTCGAATGACCAACGATATCTCCGTGGATCGCCTGTATGTCACATGCGAAATTGTTAAAGAGGAATTAAAAGCATCTAAGCAAAATACAGATGAACATAAACTTGTAGGACTCTTGTTCTGATAAATAACCAAATATATCATCGTGGATCGCCTGCCTATCACATGAAATATTTCGGAGGAGCTAATTGCATAAAAAACAAGGAATATAAAAAATAAAATAAACAATTTTTGACCAAGAAAGATACTAACTCTAAACCTACGACACACAAATCATATAATCTAGAAAATCCCACACTGTAGGGCTTTGGAGGCAATCAAGGGCCATGGTCCAAGAACAACAAACGAAAACTGGAAGAATCTCTTGCATAATTTATATGATAATTCTTTGAATCACTCTTTTTTCCAGCCTGGATGAATAAGTCAAGTGTTCTAACTTAGTAACTTCTGACCGGAAGAATAATGAGCACTTTCTTGTTTTTCATATACTGGATTTATGTCAGTCACAGAACCACTTTAACTGATGGTAAAACTGTAAAAGCATGCATGACTCACAATGTAACTGTATAATTAAGTTTTAAGTGAGATTTTGTATGACAAGAGGGATTTATTCCATATGTTGTGGTCAAGAAGCCTGGATAAGACAATCTTTGATGGTTCTCAAAAGGACATATCTTAGTTTGCACTTTGCTGTCACACAATAATGAGAAAATGGCGACAGATGGGGCATCAAAATGTAAAACTAGAACCTTAAAATTTCCAAGACTTACTAGAGGGCCATAAAAAAATACAAGTATAGTGTGCAAGGTAAAAAATAATATAATTTAGTGCATGAATATTTAATTTCTGTAAAGATTACATGATATTTCTCATAGATATATATTCATTTCGTCAAACATGCAGTGATATAGTTTCACAAAGAAAGAGTGATATAAGAAGTTGATAAGTGAGAAGTTAGTTTACCTGTCACCCTTTGGCTTCCTGATACGGTCCCCGGTACTGAAATTAGCCATGCTATACTCACAGCCAACCTAATGATGAAGTCATGGTTGTAATAAAGCAAAGCAGAAGAGGTAGGTACGTATATCACAAGAGTGAATGAAAATGTAAATTACCAGTGCCTGATCATTGATCTGTTGACTCCTATTTTGTACCTGAAATACATTGAGTGAAAATGCTACGTTTAATGAACACACAGAAAACTTGTCACTCCTAATCAAGCTAAACAGAGCAGGTAGCTTCCATTAATATTGAAGAAATTCTATCGGTTTGCAAAGATCATTAGGGCTGGGGATTACTATTAACGAAACGTATTAACATATGCAGGCTAGAATAACTAAATTCAGAAGAAAAATGGAATGTTCAACTAAAGATGGCTCATTTACTCATAGAAAAATACAATACCACCTTTTATATGTACTGCGATTTACGGCCAATGTTTTCAAAGATGAAAGGTGTTTTATGTACTTAAAGGCTAAGGGACGTATATCCCACAAATTTCGCTATTTAATATTTAAAAAATACTTAATGTTAAATTAGCATAAAAGGCAAAAATTACAGAGTTAAGATATCCTGGAAGACTTGCTTAAAGGTAGATATCAGAAAGAAAATTATTTACATGTTCTCTCTTACGCACATTATCCTCTGACCTCATCATACAAACCATTCGAATACACGAACTTTGCCGTCCTCACACCCAACCAGAATCCTCTGTATTAGCAAAGTATTTCAATAACTACAACTCAGCTACAAAGGCATTGACGAAAATATGAATAAATTAAGGCAGTTGATTGAAGCCTTGAGATCCCAAGAATTGGGCTGGAGCCTCACAATCGGTAAACGAGAACCTGTCCAATAAACTTAAATCGTTCAATGCAAAATATAAAAAAGCACAGATGATCAATAACGATTCTCAAACCCTTACACTAGATCTCATCTGAAACAACTAAATATGGTTCCCTTCAACTTTAAGATCACATTTTGCCTCGGGAATAGACTGAAGATAAGAGAATGCAGTTAAAATTCAGAACCAGGTCAAACAGAGACAACATAAAACTTGCAGCTCAAACAAATCACGAGTGTGCATGACCTATGTGTCTAGAGACTCATAGTTTGTCATGAATGTTGAAGAGTCTGGGAACTTTACTGCACAAAGGCGATACGAGAAGTGGGTTGCCTATCACCCAATTTATTCTAATTTTGTTTAGATGCTTCTTGTATAAGGGGTCCAATCAAGAGAGTGACGGTGCACAGGAGAGCTCCGAAAGTGTCTTATGTCCACTTTGCGAATGTCCAAGATATGTTCTGTCAAACTATTTAACAAGCTGGAGAAACAGTTACCATATTCTTGCCTAGTACGCCTTTGCCTCTAGTACAGAAATTTAGTATCTTAAAGCCATTAATGTGTCGCACAAGAATACATCTACTTCAGAAAAGTTAGACGTCCAAAGTATTCTTCAAATTCCTGGGGTAGATAACAGGTACTTACGATTACCGAACGTGGTGGGCAAGTCCAAGAAAGGAATACTTGGAGATTTAAGAGACAGCATCAGCATATCCAATGACACAATGAGAAGCGTTTGTCAAGCATTTCCAACATTTGCTATGAGTTGTTTCAAGATCCCAAGCATTATTCTGAAAGATAATGAGAAACTTTAGCTGATTATAAGCAGCCTGATCAAGGAAAGGACAAAATACATTGGATAAAGTTTGAGGATCTTCGTGCGAGCAAGAAAACTGAAAGCTTAGGATTTATATGCCTTCAATCATTTAATGTAACACTTTTGGTAAAGAAATCAAGGAGAATATTTGGTAATCCAAACAGCTCACTTGGTCAGATTCTTCAAGCAAAATATAATTCTAATACATCACTCCTTGAGGCAAACCCATGACAACACAGATCCTTTACGTGGCATAGCATTTGCGCAGGGAAACAGGCGATGGTCAAGGACACTTTTGAGTTCGCACTAAGGGCCAACACTATCATGCATATCAAAGGTCGTGAATTATTTAATATGGATATGAGGAATTGGCACAGAAAATTCATTGAAAGAATTTTCATGAAGACAGATATAATACTGGAAATTCTGTTGGGACAATGACTGCACTGCAACCAGACATAATGGTTCGGAATTACTTAAACAACGGGAACTACTCCACTAATACAGCTTATAACCTGGCAAGGGTGATGCAGAAAGAAAAGTTAGCATTGCTGATATAAGCTTTATGTTTTTACACGATACATTAACACATAAAGCTTCTGGAAATACCATTTGAGATAATTTTGCTCATTGCTTCTTGTAATGGTAAAGTAACTTCACTGTCTGAGCGATGCTCTTGATGGTTAGCACTCACCAAATGATTCGACATGCACCAATACACCTGTCACAGAAAAACGATACTTCGGTGGTGACTGACAGGTACTAAGGCATAATTAGTATAACTACTTTTATATGCTACGAACAGTATAACTACCACCTTCCACGAAGATGATTCAAACTCTCTGAATTGATTAAAATTACATGCAGAATGAAGTCATAAGCCTTTTACAAATAATGGTATAGAGAAGAACAACGATTCAGACATGTACTTCATATGTCCATTTCATTTTCAAGACATAGGTCCAGTAAGATAGAATTTTCAGTTTTTCTTCAAACTGGACAGGCATACTCTGAAGACCACAATTGATGAGAACTAAAATCCAAAAACTGAAAAGAAGCATGAAAGGCATTTAATATACTAATATGCTCTATGCCGTGCCAGATTTTAAGATCCATGTATGATATGCCTTTCAGGATTCAAAGTTGCAGATGTGGGATGCTGCGGAACAGGTACAAATGTACAATAGAAGTGGCATTTCTATGCAGATACACGTGTCTGAATGCATTGGAACATGTATTTTGGGACAGTTTTCATCTTACAGAGAAGGCATACGAACTCCTTCTATATCAGGCCCTCAAGCAATCCATCAATAGCTTTATCTGAGAAGTTCATTCAGCTGATCTTACAGGGATCTTCACAAGAAAATTGAATGAGACAAACAATTGTCTTAGTCCATTTGTTATCAATTTTATTATACTACAGATGGAATGATTTCAGTTTACCACAGAAGATTCTTTAAGGAATGTCTTATTTCGACTGACGATAGTTCGACTCATATGTAATGAATTATATATAGGAAAGCACCATGTCAAGTTTTTGTGTTAATAATTATAATAAAAAATATTCCCCTTCTTCTGTGAGGCAATCTCTTAATCACATTACTGATCAAACCACGGAATCGAGAAATTAAGAGGAAAGTCAACAACTATTATCTAATACATATAACAAAACTAAATAACCCAACGGAATGGATTCTATGTGAGGAAAGCCAGCAGGGAAAATTACTGATGAAAATTTTCCAGCAGACCTTGTAGGTATGAAACAACATTACCTTTTCTGTGTATGTAATGCTCCAAACAAAATCTGATCATTATACGGATATGTTTCAGCTGAAGAACTCGGAATTAAATCCCTTCTGGCACCATACTTAGATCCATCGCTTCAAGCTCAAGATCCGTTATGCTCCCCACCGCCGATTCCCTGAGGCTAAGGTGGATTACATAGATATCTACAATCTTTTGTTTGACCTCATCCACAGCCCACAAAATATGATTTGTCATCTTTTCTTGGAGACCTTAACGCATAATGATGCAGAGTAGAACAATGATTTGAGGAAAATAATTCACTTGTCAACTTCATTCAAGAAATGGATTCAATAAGATAGATTTCCATACTAGCAGCTTATCTACAAACTGGAGATCTATGCTTTGAAAGAAACAGTAAATATAATAGGAATTTTGAGTTGCAGTGGTGCAAGACAGAAGAATCAATCAAATATGTACCGCAGAGCCAAATTCTAAAATCCATCTACAATTTGCCACCTCACAATTGATGCTATGGAGCAGGTAAAATAAAAGTAACACTACTTTACAAATATACCAAATACACATGTTGGAGTGCGTCCCAAAACGTGTTCTGGTACAGCTTTCATCCTCCAGAGAAAACATAAAGACTCCTTGAACAACAGATTTTCAAGCAACCCATCAACAGCTTCATCAGAGAGGTTCATTCTGCTGATATCATTCGCATGTAAATGTGAAGGAAACACTCCATTTGTTATCGATATTAGACGACAGGTGGCACGTCTCTAAAACTGATTAAGTATAATTCTTTAAGAAGTGTTTTATTTTCACTTGTGAAATTGCAAAGTTAGATGTAATGAATCGATATCAAATAACGCATCAGAAAAGTTAAGGTATGTAAAGTCATCCAAGGCTGCTTTCTAAAGTTATGCTACTTATCAATATGGTGAAAGCCTTCACTTTTTGTGAGGCAATCTCTTGATCACATTATAGTAGAGCCACCAATATTTTTACAGCAAAACTTAAAATTTAGAAAATAATGAGATGCAAATTTAAGTACAAGTTTATTAGCGCAAAAGAGTGTCTTCGTCAAAGTTTAGATATGTATATACTAACTCAGCCACTAAGACATATACCAGATTATATTAAATTAGGGCACATCAATTAAAGCTTTGATACTTCAAGAACTGAGTTGGGCAGTTTAATTGAGTAATGAGAAGCTGTCGGCTAAAACAAGTTGATCATTGCCCGATTTCCAGAACAGCAGTGCCGTTCCTGTGCTTAAAACCACCAATCCCACTCTTTTATGGCTATCTCTCTTTCTTTCCTTTTGGGGTGCACTGCTGCAGCATTGTTAAATTTAACATAAAAACAAATTTCCAGCTGTACTTGTACTTCAAAATTCAGTAGTACATGCTGGAAAAAACAAGATCTTAAGACAATAGTGAAAGTCAATATATGGGAGGAAGCCCAACAGAATGATTTTGAGGTGGAAAAGTTCCAGCAGAACCAATAGGTAAAACAAAACTTTTCCCATTCTGTTCAACGTAAAACTTGATATGCTCCAAACCTAATTTGATCATTCTGAATAACTTTCAGCTGAAGCTAAGGAATTAAATCTCTTTTGCCGCCATACTTATTATATCCATCTCTTCAAAATCAAGATCTCTTAACCAGAGTTTACATTGCCTAGGGCGGTGCAGGCTATGCCCCTTAACTTCTGGTCTTGTTGTTTGTTTCACGATTTGAATGTCAAAGATTTGCCCATCCAAGAGTAGAGATCCATTATCCATAAAATTAACGCTCACTTGTTAACTTCAAATCTCATATATGCAGTCGTTTTATCATTATCCGACCAGTTGGGGTTGTTCAAAGATTACATAAGTAAGCTGAAGCAGATAGTTGGGAAGAAAGAACATCTACAATTATAAGCTAAAACTTAATTGGGGTGGTTGTGGCAGTAATGACATTAATAACACTTACTTCCTCATTGATCTAAGAAAACCACCCTACGAGATTGCCTCATATCTCGATCTTCTAAACGGCTATGCTTCCAGCTGCTTGCATGTAAGATCGGTGGCTTATATGAATTTTTTTTGGTACTTTGACCAGAAATAGACATCAATTGGAAACTAAAGTCTATAAAGAATACACTAGATCAATTAAGGTGACAGATAAGGTACAACAGTGATATGGTTTCCTTTAGGATGTTTGCCATCACAAAGAACTTTGAAGGGAGGACCTAAGAAAAAATGGTATGCTTTATATAATCAAGTTGTAATCTTGTTAAACAAGAAGCTTATAAACCGAGTTGGATTCAATAATTAGCCAATTCCCTGAGGTGAGGGTAAACTACATAGATAACTATAATCTTCTCCTTGACTCATCCACTCACGGCAGGAATATGGTTTGTCACAAACCTTCCAACAGATGAATAAATCTTGCTTATATATAAGTACTAGTTTATTAACAAAAAGAAAGCAGTTCGTTTCATGTTATAACCCTTTTAAAAGAATCGCTCGCACATCATGATTGACGGAATTCATCAGAGAAAGTTCCCAAAGATCTAATAGGGCAAAGTATATGATGATGACAAAAGAAAGCTAGGTTGAATAATGCATACCATTCATATATAAGTTTTAGTAGCAACAATAATATTTAAATTACCTAAAAGCCAAACATCATGGAATAAGAAGGTATGCTTTCGAAAATGATGTTGATCTCCAATAGTATTTATTATTTGCCATAGGTCCGTCCAGTAGATACGATAAACTATATATATATATATCTAAAAATGAAGATGTTTGTAGAAGAATAATTGAGATGAATGTTTAAACCGACCTAAAGGACAGACAAGAGAGCTAAAGTAAGGACTAATAAGGACCCATGGCTAGCTGCTCAAACTCCGGTGCATCAGCAGAATCTATCGGACTAGTAATATATTAATTAAAGTCGGAAATATATTTGTTTTTTGGACGTAATTTCTATTGGACTACTAATATATTTGGATGCCCCAAAAAAGGCAAGATTGATTAATAACATACCTCTAATACAACCCTACTTTGTTACACGAAGCCCGGGATAAGTGGGCCAGGATGCCTTAATCTTACAACTTGGAGTCGCCATCTCCGATTCCAAGTTGCCGGATTTTCGAGTTAGGGTTTCTCCAAGCGTCAAAGGTAAAAATCAAACATTTTGGGGTTTATCTTTCCATTAGCTTGTTATTTAAGAACAACCCATTCATTCATTAACCCTTTCCACTGGGAGTATTTGAAGTTCAGCATCCACAGAGGAGTAGATTTAATTGATTGTGAGGTTGTTTTAGCAGATCATGATCATCTGACCTTTGAAGTTCAAGAGAATCATGTTTTGTTTTTTGATAATGCGCACCGGCCTTGAGTTATAATTAAGTTAGAGAGAGGTGTTTGTTGTATTATCCAAGTAAATGATATCTTCCTTCCGAGTCTTCTGAATAAGGAGTTACACAAGAGTAATTGGGATGATATAAAAGTCTTGGGAAGATGATGATTTATTTTCGTATTTTCTTAAGTTACTTAGTTAGCTTTCAGATGTGCATATTTTATATCCGACCCCGATGCTATTGTCTTTAACTTTTTAGAATCTCGTATATTAAACTAGTAGTATCTATCTCATTGTAGACAATTGTAATGTGGAATTCTAGGCTTCTTTTATCATTGATTAATAATAATAATTTGCTATCTTTATGTCACTTTTGTTGACCATGTAAAAGAATTTTACAATGCATGTTCATTGTCACGAGTGATGCCTTTGTTTCACATTAGTCTTTAGTAACTTTTGCAGGAACCTGTGTGTATCTTCATTTTTCTTAGTTTACTCTAGAATTCACAGGTTTCTCGTATCCTTTTCCACAAGTTGTATTTACCCCTTACAAATGTAGGCGTCTTTTGAAATCTCGTTAAAAAGATAGCAAAATATTCAACTGCTTGATCGATCACCTCTTTGTTTCTAAATTAAGTTGGATGATACTGGAACTTGGCATACTTTTTGTTATTACAGTATCCGAGTTCTTCATACTATCAGAAGCCTTTTGTGGTAAATCTATAATATTTTTCTCTCATGTGTCCGGAGAAAGAGTTTTCATTAGTATATATTGACAATTGTCATGTCATTTATGCATATTGGAGTTGTATCCTTGAATATAGTTTTAGATAGTATCCCACCATTTAGTATATAGTAAACAATAATGTAACGACTTAAGGAATTTCGTGAGATATGTTATCTGCTTTGATGGGGTTATTTTAGGAGGCCCAAAAGTGTTTTCGGCCGGCCTACCGAAGAAATGCCCAAAAACTATCGAGTTGTGCCCATTCGACTGGTACTGAGACAGTCGAACCGAGCCCATTCGACTGTTACGCTCCGCACTCTTATGGGTCCTATTTTGGTCTTATTTCGTCCGGGTAATAAACACCGTAAAAGATTACAAATGGAGTACAAATAGCCAAAATAATGCTAATCAATTAGATAATCGGACTAGCTTGGTCCGGAACACCTAATACAAGCTCACTAGGTAAAACAGTAAAATTACAAAGTATAAATAGCGTGTCGAATAGGGAGCGTTCGATACAGGCGTATCGAATCGCTGTCGTTCGATGCTGAAGACCCTCTGAAGATCCAGCCCTGAATCTAGGTAAGTCGAATGACATTGATTCGATATTACAATGAGTGTCGAATGCAATATCTTCGATACAATAGTGTGTCGAATGGCCAGAGTTCGATGTAGGAGTATATTGAATGCTCTGAGTTTGATGCGGTAGTTCGATGTTGAGTAGGTTGAAGTGGGTATTGAATGCGTATTGTGAAGTGTGAGGGGCCGGGGTATTTATAAGCCCGGTCCCGTGGGCTCCAAAGGTAGTTGGGAAAGTACATCGAACAACTATGGTTCGATGTTCAGCCCGCATCGAATTGCACCGATTCGATGCGTAAGTAGTATCGAACAGGCGTTGTTCGATGTGTTATTTATGTAGGTCTGGTTCGTTGGGCTGGCCCAATATCGATATTGGGCTAACCTAAATTATCCCCATCACATAGTCCCCCCACTTCGAGAGACGGTCTCTCCAAGAGAGCGACTTCCGAACTTACAATTTATGTTTGTTCGCCGTATATTTTATATTTTTCGAGAATCATGCCCCTGACTTGGAGGCGGTCCCGATATGATCGGTTTCCAATCTTCAAAACTCTCATATTTTATGCGTTGAAAATCATGCCCCCGATTGGGAGGCGGTCTCGAAGAAAGATCGATTTCCAATCTTCGAAACTCTTATACTTAATGCGTTGAAAATCATGCCCCCAATTGGGAGGCGGTCTCGAAGAAAGATCGATTTCCAATCTTCGAAACTCTTATACTTAATGCGTTGAAAAGCATGCCCCCGATTGGGAGGCGGTCTCGAAGAAAGATCGATTTCCAATCTTCGAAACTCTTATACTTAATGCGTTGAAATCATGCCCCCGATTGGGAGGCGGTCTCGAAGAAAGATCGGGACCCATTATAATCGCCCATAACTCTGTTAATCATGCTCCGTTTGCGCGTCGAACGTATTGTGTTCGAGGCTCTCGTGCATCGAATGTAAAAAATTCGATGTGCTTCTGCTTTCAATTTAATATGAGTATCAAATTACAGGCGTTCGATGCTCATTGGCGTCGACAGTGAGATTCGATATGTTCCTCTATTGATTAAATTCGAATATGTTCTGTTTGCGTGTCGAACATACTATGTTCGAGGCACACGTGCGTCGAATGTAGAAAATTCCAATTTGATGTGAATATCGAATTACAAGCGTTAGATGCTCATTGGCGTCGAACGGTCTGATTCGATACGGATGCTGCTCGGTTGACATGCTCATCGAATTGCTGGTATTCGATGTTGAAATATGTGTCGAATCACGGCGATTCGATGTGTTCCTTATGGGCCCTGATGGGCCGTTTGCCATCTATAAATAGAGGTAAGTGCTGATGAGGAGTTCATTTCTCCTTTGGCAAATTCACGCACGCAAGTAAGTACGCATCGAACAGCGTCCGTTCGATGCTGGATAGATCGAATATTCTCTGTTCGATGAGTTATGCATCGAACAACGGCTGTTCGATCTATTGCCTTAGAAAAAAAATTGTTGTTTCTTGCAAATTTTCGGGTTTCGTTCCCTGTTTCTGACCTGCTTTATCTGCTTTTGTTTTTCAGGCAAGCTTTTTGAGTAATCTCTGTCTCGTTATCTGTTACAAACAAGGTAATCTCTTACGCGCTTTTCTGCGAGGTCGTTTATAGCCGCTTTTTAAATTGCCGTTATTAGATAAGTCGCGTTAGTGTCGCACGAGCCGGGAGTGACGTGTTCTCGCATAGTCAGTTTTTTTTTTTTTTTTTTTTTTTATTTCAGTCTCTTAGACCAAGATGGTGGATACCGAAACTTCCAGTGAGAGTAGTACTTCGAGCTCTGAATCGATCACCTCTAAAGTTGGTCCATCAAATGCTCTCTTGATTTCAAGCTTGGCTCGGGGAGGTGAGAATGAGCTTAATGAAATAGAGGCTGCTGGTGTGGCCGGGGATAATAAGCATGTAGCTAACACTGAGCAGGCGCTCGATCAGGGCGAAGAAGAGGGTTCACACTCATATTGGGAAGTGAGTAGGCGCCCGATCAGGGCAAAGAAGAGGGTTGACACTCATATTGGGAAGATGATAACCGTGCTGAGAGCGAAGCAGGCGAGGACACTGAATACATCAATAGGGAAATTGATGACTATGTAGATGCCCCGGGAACGCCTTATAATGCATATGTGTCGCGCTTACAGCATAGCCGCAAACAACTGCGTGAGAAATTCGATATACCTAATAGATATAAATTAGTTATGCCAGGTCCAAACGATCATAGGGATACGCCGCCCCCTAGGCATTTAACCGTGTTCGTTGGTCAACTTCTGAATGGGTTGCGATTTCCGATTCCGGTGGACGTGAGGATGATCTTGAGGTCCATCGGTGTCGTATCGGTCCAACTTACTCCCAACTCGTTTGGCCATATCTATGTTGAAGAAAGCTATAAAGGTGAGTTTGACGCTTTCCGCCGCGAGTGCATCTGCGAGTCTAGGGTCGCGATCCCATCTGGCGTTAGCGCTCCTGCGTGGGACTGTACTTTTGTCCCAAAATTGGTGCGCAATCACTAGTTTGATGTTAGAAAATTGGTGGGGAATCAAGTTCTATCGTTAGCTGGTTTGTCTCCAGTTTCGTATAACGGGAGATAAACTCTTGGTATAGCTTTGTGCTCTAATTAGAGTCTTAGATTTTTTAGATACCCTATTGATTCTAAATGTGCGATATTTTTTGCAGTTGACTTTTTTATGGATCGACACGCTTGCATCAATCGAGCCCTTGCTGTTGAGCAAGAAGGTTCACGCACCACTGTTGTGCGCGAGATTCCACCTCCGAGGAAAAAGAAAAATAAGGGAAAAGGGGCGCTGCTGAACCCTCTGGTTCCGCTCAGGTGGATCCTTCTGCCAATCCTTTCGATGACATTCTGGGAAGGGATCGTGAAAATGCGGCTCCAGCTGCTGAATTCAGCAAGCATGAGGTTCTGAAAGTTTGGCGGCTGGCCAAGGGGCTGAGTACGAGACCGCTGCTCAGGCTAAGAGGAGACGAGTTCATCAGACTCGTTTTCAAACTAGAGGGGGATGGTCATAATGTTGAAGGTGGTCTTCCTCCTGTGGAGGATACAGATGTTCGAGGGGAACCCGCCAGGGGCCCTTACGTCCACGTTGTTGGGTATAAGAACTCCGAGGCTGCAAGCATTGTGGCCTTGAAGACTTTTCTGCCGAATCTTGCCACACCTTATCCTGTTTCTGCGGAGGAGAGGAATATGGTGGACCGAAATGCTCTGCATTTGTTGTCATCGGTAATGTTTTCTCTTTTCTTTGCGAATTAGGATAGTGATAGTTTGGCGAAATTTGACTTTTCTATTTATTGTTGTTCAGGGCAGGGGATTAGTGGACGATATGTTTGCGGCACTAGTTCAAGCCCATGAAGCGCCCGGAGGTAGTGGGCATCAAGGCGTGGCTCAGTTTGAATGTGGTGATTCTGACACTTTGAGGTCTGCTCTTGCTGATAAGGAGAAAGCCATAGAGACTGTCAAGGATTACGTCGCGTGGGCCAACGTCGATAGGGAAGCGGCGAGGCGCGCAGAAGAGAAAGTCGCTCAGCTCCAATCTCAGGTTTCCAGCCTAACAGCTAGTAAGGCTGAGTTGGCCAAGCAGGTGGCCGAGCTTGAGGCAGAGGTGGCTGCTCAGAAGGAGAAAGTCGAGCTTGCCGACGGGATCGGATATTCCCGCGGCATTAATGAGGCAATAAGTTTCTAGTCACTCATTGAGTGTTTCATTAGTTTATTCTTCCTTGTTAATCTCCTTTAATCTCGTACATGCTCCGTCCGCCCAAATGAAGGTAGAAATTGCTGAGGCGTTCTTGCGGAGCAACACTTATCAAAAAATAAGTGCTCGGACGGGTGCGTTGGAGGCCAAGAAGGCTCAGGTCCTCATGGTGCATCAGTTTTATAAAACCGGGTACGTTTGTGGGGGCTTCGATCCTGAGTGGTTGGATCTTTCCTTGGGACCGGACATAGAGGTGTTACCACCTACAGTAGAGGAAGAAAACGCCGAGCCCAACGAGTATGTTGTGTTGTTGGAAGACAACAACCTCGTTCTTCGGGGAATTTCTCGACCGCTTCCAATGCCGCCCATCCATCCGTATTCCGATGATGAAGATGAAACTGGCGCCAAATCGACGAAATCGTCCTATCTTGTTTCTTTTTACAATGAACAATTCAATCTAAGGCGCTGCGTCGCCATTGTGTTTTTCTATCATTTGAACAATTTCCTGTTTTGTTTGCGATGTTCGTAAGTTGGCTTGTTTAGTTTTTATTTCGTTGTCTTTTCTTTCAATTGCAAAATTTACTTTTTACTTTATTTTGACAACTTGATTGTCCCTCTATATTCTTTGAAAGTTGTTCCTTTCGCTATGAATTATAGGGTTAGTATTTGTTTGACTGGTGTAAGTGCCAGTCATTATTGATCTCTCTCATTGGCTTCAATATTGTTTGTGCTTTGACAAAGTATCCGATTTCTTTTATTCTTACGGATTTTCGGTATTTTTTGTCATTTTGGATAGAGCTTCCGCCCTTTTTAGTCTTTCGCGTCAGCTTGGACTTGCTCATATTCGTCGTGCTGCCGGTGTTGTGCATCAAGAGTGCATTCTGTGTTAGACCGCTTTGGATCAATGGACTTATGTCACGTCGCTCACGCTACACATGAGGAGTACATTCATTATGGTCGCTCTTGATCGATGAATCTCTGTCATGATGCTTATGCCGTGCATGAGGAGTATATTTGTTTTGATCGCTTTTGATCGATGGACCTCCGTCATGACGCTTACGCTGTGCATGAGGAGTACATTTATTTTGATCGCTTTGGATCGATGGACCTCCATCATGACGCTTACGTTGTGCATGAGGAGTACATTTGTTTTGATCGCTTTGGATCGATGGACCTCCGTCATGACGTTTACGCGGTGCATGAGGAGTACATTTGTTTTGATCGCTTTGGATCGTTGGACCTCCGTCATGACGTTTACGCGGTGCATGAGGAGTACATTTGCCTTGACCCTTTCTCCGGAGCCTGGCATCTTCTTACCTGTTAGAATTGTTATACAGTTCAAATGCAATTGGACTTGTAAGCAAAAGGTGTTTCTCTTGGAATCAAATTCAAATAGCGGGATTAAGGTGAAGCTTTGTGTTATAACTTCCTTCCTTATGTTCCCAATGTAGCTCTCGGGGCTCAAATCTTCAATGTCCCTGTTTTAGGTTAGTACATATTTGCCTCTCATGCTTGGCATGGCAGAGGGGACGAATAAATGATGTTAAAAAATGTCCAGGCTATTAAAAATTTGCAAAAATTTACCAGAAGCACTTCAATCAATGTGCTCCATCTGCATGGGAGCCAGCACCTCCGCTGCTGCTGCCACTTCTTCTCCATGCTGTTGATGCGACCAAAGTGAGGTCACATAGCACTTCCATCCTTCGATGTGGTCCGCTATCACCTCACATGTACCCGTTGGAGTAGGGAACTTTACCATTTGGTGATAAGTTGACGACAGTGCTCGGAACGCATGCAGCACGTGCCTTCCTATGATGCCATTGTATGCGAAGTGCATGTCAACGACCACGTAACTCGTCATTAATGTCTATCTTTGCGGCGTTGTGCCCAAGGAGGTGGGAAGTGTAAGCATTCCATGAGGCATTATCTCCGGACCTCCGAATCTTTGGAGTGAAGTTCTCACCGGTTCCAATGTTTGTCCATCTAATCCCATTTTCGTAAGAGTCGAGCAGAACAATACGTTGACTGAGCTACCAGGGTCCACTATCATTTTAGTCACTCTGAAGTTGGCTATGTCCACCGTTATCACTAAAGGGCAGTCCAACTTTGACATTTGTAGGGCCTGTGGGTCAGTTTTCGCAAATCTGCGGTCGAGAAAGTGATAGACTCTTGTGGCATCTCCTCTATCCTCAGAATGGTGGCCATGTTAACATAATTGTCCGACAAGACAAGCTTTGAAATCCTTTTCCGGCATTAGTGGAGTCCGCCCCTGCTGGGCCTCCGGAAATCATGTTAATCATGGCTTTCCTGACGTTGCCATTCTCGATCTGAGGATAGTGGAATATGTGTGCTTCATCAACCATCTTCTGCTTATCCTTCCTCGGCGATGGCGTTCTTTCTCTATCCATATCCTCCTCCTTCTCTTTCATCCTTTTTCACAAACTCCACGAGTTTGCCTTCCTTCAGCAGATGCTCAATTTCATCCTTGAGGTCCTTGCACTTTTTAGTCTCGTGCCCCTTCTGATTGTGGTATTTGCAGAAGTAGGGCGAGAGCCTGGTCGCCTTCGAGTCCTTCATCTGTCTGGGCGTCTTCAGCCACCCTTTCCTCTTAGCCGCCCCGAATACTGTCATGATATTAGCATTCAAGGGCGTGTATCGCTTGGGCGACACATCACGGTATATATTGTTTCTGTTCTTGTTGTTGTTGCTGTTGCGGTTGTGGTCTTCCATTCCTCGTTCCTTCTCCTTAGCGGACACAATGACGTGTGATTGCGTTGCCATCATCTCTTCAAAGTGAATCACATCTTGGGCGATCTTATTGATTTCTTCTATTGTGGTGGGTTTGCCCCTTAGCAAATCCCCGCTAAAGGTAGTGTTGCTGGTTGCTCGGAAAAGAATACTCACCACCATTTCTGCGGCCGGACTATCGACCCTCAGCATTTCAACATTGAAATGCTTCATGAAATCCCTCAAAGTTTCATTGGTTTCCTGCTTCATTGTGTATAGATGGGAATGATCCAGAACTAATCTAGCTTGGCTCGAGAATTGATCCTCGGACATCCTTCTCAGCTATTTGTAGCTCCTGATTGACCCTGGAGCAATCCGAGTAAACCAGTTCATGGCTACTCCTGATAAAGTTGTTGCAAAGATTTTGGCTTGCATGTTCTCTCTGAACCCATACAAGGACAGCTTCCTGTCCAAATGGAAAAGGTGATCGTGAGGATCAGAACTTCCATCATAAGTCTTGAGATCTAGGACTTTCTCCCCTAGGGTTAGGATCTATGCCTCTATTGCTTCGCAGAACGGGCTGCTTCGTAGAACGTTGCCCACCAGCTCTATTCGGCCCTCATTTTCAATTTTTTCCCTCTCAAGCCTCTCCAATTTCCTTGTGACTTCTTCATAGTCTCTGCGAGAATCGTGACTCTCTGCACGCCTCCTATCATGCTTGTTCTCTCTTGTCTTCAGTTCGTCTTTACGCCTTACTTCTTTCTCTTTTTTGCTTTCTGGTGGTGCCTTCTCGAATGCACCTCTACTGATTTTGGCTTTTCCCTGTGGTCCTTGCGGACCGACCTTTCTATGCTATGCTCTCATCTGGAAGCCGATTTGCGCCTTTTGTCACCTTGACGCGACTTCTCCTTCTCAGCTTCCCTCGAAGCCCTGGCTGCAGATCCTTGCTCATTTGCAGCCTCCGCATGGATTGCCGGTGGTGGTGCCTGCGCCAGCGGCATGCGTGCCATAAATTCTGCCATGACGGTTTTCACTACATCCATAACCTTCTCTCTTGTCATGTTCGGGTTTGACGTAGTAGTTGCGGTCGCCCCGTTTTACCTGCATTCTCTCCTGGTGCTTCTTTCATTTGTGTCTCCCTTCTCGCGGGTGTCGACACTCCAGTGAGCATCGCCGGTGGCTGTACGTTGTCTAGGACTGTTTGACTTGCAGTGGTCCCATCAACCTCCTCGTTCATTCCTTCTACAAGTCTACTCTTCGAGCGGGTAGTAACTCTAGATGCCATACCTAGTAAACTGGAAAAAATGTGGTGTTCCCACAGACGACGCCAATATTTTTGTCTTATTTTGTCCGGATAATAAACACTGTAAAAGATTACAAATGGAGTACAAATAGCCAAAATAATGCTAATCAATAGATAATCGGGCTAGCTTGGTCCGGAACACCTAATACAAGCTTACTCGGCAATAACACATCGAACAACGCATGTTTGATACTACTTATACTTATACATTGGGCCAACCTAAAATATCCCCATCAGGTCCCACGAGACGGGGTCTATAAATACCCCGCTTCCCGACATTAATGCACACATTTGATTCACCACCAACCAACAGATAACTATCGAATCCCTCCGAGTTCGACAATTCCAGATTCGACAATTTTCTATCGAACCTTCCGAGATTCGAGAGTTCTCAATGTCGAACCGCATCTGCTCGACAATTTCTCAAATTCGAGACAAAGGAGTATCGAACCATTCCGATTCGACTGTTTTCTCAGATTCGAGACTTTGGAGAATCGAACCCTCCGAATTAGACCATTCCCAGATTCAACCATCATAGGACTAACGAACCCTCACCGTTCAATAGTTAGTTGCTTAGGGTTAATTTGGTCATTTTACTTAGTTTGCTTGTATAAGTTATTCTGGACCAAGCTAATTTATCCCTTGTAATATAATAGCATTATTTTGGCATTGTTAGGCCCATTGTAACTAATTTCTCGGTGTATTGTAACCCAAACGAAATAAGACCAAAATATGCTTGATACAAGATTGTATTCTAGTTTGGCTATAAAGTTCTATTTATTGTTGAGAAGGTGCATCAGATGGAAACTCCTTTCGGTATATAAATTAAGCCGGGGTTAACTTTGACATTCTTTTGATTTTTTTGGTTATTAAATCGGATGCTTCTCCAATTATTGTGTGGCCAGGCACCTAAAGTAGTTGCGCCTCCTGCCAAAAAGGCCCCTAGAAAACGACAGCGAAAATAGTTGAGAAGAAAAGGGAAGGAAGTTGAAGATGTAAAGGAAGCACCTTTAGATCCTTTAGAGGGGAAACTTCGTCAATAGATGTATGTTTTTAGTTTTTTCTTTACGGTAGACTGTAGCTTTCTGCTACTTTCAATATGTAAATTCGTTTTCTTGAAGTATCTGGATTCGTTTTTAGTTAGTTAACCAAAAAACAAACATCTTTTAGGTTAAACAAAGCATCTCGACTAGTGGACATATGTAACATTTCGTTGATTTGATTGAGCTCCTAGTTATCTACTATATATTCACCATCTTCTGCCACAACATCATTTTCCATGTAGTGAAGCCTTTTTTTTTTTCCCTTTGTTCAGAGTCGCTCCCATTGAAGCATTTGTACTTCTTTTAAGATGCGATAACATAAATAGTATCTATGAATCTCTATCTTGTAACCGCACATGCTTTACTTTTCCTCAGGCTTGTTGAAGAAGCCGATTATTTCTCATAAGCTTCGCCCTTTTGAGGTTTTAAAATATTTTACTTCAGCTATATGCTAAATTATGTGGTGGCTGCAAGGCACATATTCACCTGGCCGTTTTCGTTTGTTGTAGAAAAGTTACCATTATATTGATTTGCTCAAGGCTGTGATGAGTTTGTCTATGACTACTTTGAAAGGCGTTGACGCCAAAGATGTCACTTCTTCCGTTACTGCAATTGCAAATATAAAGATAAAGGCAGAAAAAGAAGTTAATGCTGGCAAAAAGAAGACAGGTAAGTCAGTTGTTAATTGCAGCTCTAATCGAGCTTCATGTATGATAAGTCGACCAGTTTACAAAGGGTTTGCTCATTTGAAGGTGCAAATAAGAAGCATCTACATGTTGGGAGGCCTGATGGTTCTCGGTACTTATGATATCTTGACAACTTCGATTTTATGTGAAGATGCCATTTTTTGTCTACCGTGATAGAAATCGTGAGTCAAAACCGTGTAAAAAATACATCAATGATGAATAGGAGGATTATGCGTCGTGTTTTCTCTTCCTATTTTGGAGGTGCACTAAGTTTGCAGTGTTTTTGTTTGGTCTTGTTAATGAGAAAAAATATATATCATTGGAATAGATTTATTTTTAATATTTACTAGTTAATATAAATTTATTAAATATTTTAAGATAAACTTTTTTATTTAACTTGAATTTATACAAATTTTGTATGATTTACATCAATATATAATAAAATTAAATCTAATTTTGAATTAAAAATAAGTATCCAAAAATTTTAGTATTTTTTTTTGTTTAAATTAATAAAAAAAATTATTACGTGGTGTCACGTGTTGTTCTAGTCAGCAACCACGTAGGCTAAAATTGGAGCAAGCCCAAATAAAAGCCTGCCGGGTATTTTTAATTAAAAATAATAATAATAATAATAACGGGCATTTAGTAAGCCCACAAAGTTAACGAGCAAAACCTGATTTTGGCCTAAATTAAAAGGCAAAACTTTTTTTTTCTCAAATTTAAAATAGACACAAATATCAAACAAAAGGAAAAACCTTAGAAGAAAACAACCATATATTCTGAAATTTTTGACTTTCTGAAACCAAAAGAATTGAAAAATAAAAGCCAAATACCAATGTTTCCAAAATATTTATTTTTGGACGTGATTTCCATTGGACTACTATTAGTCTATTACTGATATACATACTTTTCAAGGGGCTTCTAAAGTTACATAAACATTCTTTTAAACCTAGCTAAGCTATTTCAACACATAAAATAAAAACATGGAAGTTGAAAAAAAGAAGTTGCAGCTTACCAACGAGTTTATTCCCTTTGATATGGTAAGTGTAATCCTCCACAGACTTCCGACAAAAACTCTACACAGGTTCAAATGCGTCTGTAAATCATGGAACCTCCTCATCTCTCGCGATTATCAGTTTGCCAAAAGTCATCATCATCTTCATCAACAATTGGAAACGTGTAAGAATAATATTAATATGTTTCTTTGGCAACCCTTCATATGCGATCGAGATTACCGTTTGGTTAAATTTGAAAACGGTGAATTTCAAGTTGACTCCATACCTTACCTAGGCAGTCATCGCTGCTCTGCTGATGGCCTCACCCTGTTAAACGTCAACAACTCTTTTGCATACTTTTTGTTATGGAATCCATTCACTAGACAGGAAAAAAAAATTCCACACCCTCCTCACAATTATATTTTAACCCCCGTAGGACAACCTTTGGGTTTTGTCGCGGTCCGACCACGTGGGATGATTATAAGATTGTAGCTAGATATTCCGGGTTCTATGCTGTTTACTCTTGTAAAAATCAATCATGGACCGAGAAAAAGAAATTCCCCTTTACTATCATTAGGGACCGCCCAGGCGGTCCCTATTGTTTGTATCCGTTGTCAATAGGAACCGCCCAGGCGGTCCCTATTGACTGACAATGCCCTATAAATAGGACTCTTCTTCTACTCTCATTTTCATTCCAACCTTCCATTCTTCATAAGGTATGCACGTTTTTTCTCCTTACTATCCCAAATTTTAATTTCAATATATTTTGTTATTTTATTAGATTCTAACTTATAACTATTTATTTGTTGATAGGTAATATTACACACACAAAGGGTAATCGTGGTGTACGAAACTTTCTTGCGGCGCGCTTTTCACGCTTCAAGAAGTACGTTCATCTTTCTATTTAACTCTTTAAATTTCTTGTGGTGGATGATTCAACTCTATTCATATTATTAAAATATGGATTACATAATGGATAAATCTTGGATGTACGATCCGTACGATAGTGATGGTTATTTGAGTGATAGATTTGTGTTTGGGGTTCGGGCTTTTATTGAATATGCTACGGAACAAGGTCCTACATTCGTAGATATTGGTGGAGAAATTAGGTGCCCTTGCAAGAAATGCAATAATATACGGTTTTTTGATAAAAAAGTTGTACGGGAACATCTACATAAGTCAGGATTTATCGATGGATATTCAGAGTGGATTTTTCATGGAGAAACGTTAACAAATACTATACCATCGTATGTGCCCGATTCTCCCCGCTCGTCACACACCGGTATTCCCGACAACCAAATATATGTTGATGTGACGTTTGTAGACATGGTCGTGGATGCACGTGGAGGTCGATCATTTGAGGACGAGGCAACTAACGCGGAACTGAACCGGGAAGCACATGCGTTCTACAACTTGATGCACCTAGGAAATGTGCCCATGTATCCGAATTCCAACCCGGATGATGATATAAGTGTCCTTCAGTGGTTGTCGGAGTGGTTGGAGTACAAGACACACCACAAGGCTAGTACTATTTATTCTGATAAGGCTTATAAATTGGCGAAGAGAGGTTTCACGCCAGAGGTTCGGAAGTTATTACCAAAGGACACGAAAGGGATTTGTAAAATGCTGCAATCAGAGTCAGGGTACGTTACGTACGATGTTTGTCCAAAGCAATGTTTCTTGTTCTACGGGGATGAGACGAAGAACTACGATAAGTGCCCGATATGTGACGAAAAGAGATACGTGGAGGGACTCAAGTCAAAGGTTGGGAAGAAGAAATTGTGGTACTTTCCTATTGCCCGAATATGACATGGCATACGAAGTGCAAAGCATATGACATGGCATACGAAGTGTAATGGGGCTAATGGCCGAATGATTCACCCAGCTTCAGGGGAGGCATGGCGCCACTTCGACCAGACGCACCCAGATTTTGCTGCTGAGCCACGAAATGTACGACTTGGGTTGTGTACGGATGGATTCACACCGTTTGGAATGTCTGGCAAGCAATACTCTTGTTGGCCAGTGTTTTTCACCCCTTACAACCTTCCTCCCGATCACTGCATGAAGAAAGAGTTCATCTTTTTGAGTCTAATCATTTCCGGGCCGAGCAGTCCGACAAAGAACTTGGATCTTTATCTTAGGCCACTTATTGATGATCTCAAGCTTTTATGGAGCAGTGGCGTCGAGACATACGACATCTCGAGGAAGCAGAACTTTACATTACGTGCGGCTCTCATGTGGACGATTAGCGATTTCCCCGCATACGGGATGTTGTCGGGATGGAGTACACATGGAAAACTTTCGTGTCCTTATTGTATGAGTGACACTCAATCCTTTCCGTTGGAGAATGGGGGTAAACCAAGTTGGTTCGATTGCCATCGTCGGTTCTTGCCTGTAGATCATGAATTGAGATACAACGAATATAATTTTAAAAAAGGGGAAATGCGGCTTGAAGAAACGATTCATAGAAAGACTGGCGACGAAATTCGAGGAATTGTTAATGACCTTGGGAATGTGGGGTTTGGTAAACAATTCAATAAACTCCCAGGTTTTGGGGTAAACCATAATTGGGTGCGGAAGAGTATATTTTGGGAACTGCCTTATTGGTCCACAAACTTGGTTCATCACTGTCTAGATGTCATGCACTGTGAGAATTTTTTTTTCGATAACATCATCAACACGGTGTTGGATGACCCTAAGACAAATGACAACATCAAGTCACGGAAAGATTTGAGAATCTGGACCAACCGTAGCGAGCTTTTCTTAGATACTTCCCGAGGGGGGGGGGGGACACGAAGAAGCCAAAAGCATTATATTGTCTATCAAAGGATGAAAAGAGAAAATTCTTAGAATGGTTGGGCATGCTAAAATTTCCAGATGGATACGCTTCTAACTTGGGACGGTGCGTACATGTGCAGCAACAAAGGTTGTCCGAAATGAAAAGTCATGACTGCCACGTCTTTATGCAGAGATTGATCCCGATTGCTTTTCTTGACTTCCTTCAGAAAGACATATGGGAAACGCTTGTGGAGATTAGTTTGTTATTCAAGGCAATTTGCGCATCAGAGATATCAGCGGAGGCTATGGAGGGACTGGAGAAATCCATTGTTGTCACCATGTGCAAGCTGGAGAGAATATTCCCTCCTTCATTTTTCGATTCTATGGAGCATTTGGCCATTCACTTACCGTATGAGGCTAGAGTTTGCGGTCCAGTTCACTACAGATGGATGTATCCATTCGAGAGGTAAATCACTTTGATTTTTGATGATTGTTTTTTAATTTATTCTATGTGCAATGAAAGTAAGTTATTTTTGTTTTGTATATCAGGCAAATGTTTCATCTGAAAGGTGCAGTGGGGAACAAAGCGAGGCCCGAGGGATGCATGGCCAATGCCTATTTAGCTTCAGAGATATCAAATTTGATTTCCCAATATCTCGATGTAACCCCTGGAGCTACACACATGCGATATAACAGAAATGAGACTTTGGAAAACACAGATTGGGATGATGAGCTCTTATTGTTTCGAAAAAAGGGACGACCGCTTAATATTATGGAGAAGCCAAAGACCTTAACGGCGGAAGAAAAGGAGCAAATTGAACTTTATACACTTCTTAACTGTGAGGAGTTGGAGGGATGGGAAGAGTGAGTCTACTAGAATTTTCTTCATCTAGTGTCAATTTATTTATTATATTAGGACTAACTTATTTTTTTTCTATCACGCAGTTTGTTCATAGAAGAGGAGTGCGGCGGATTGAATGCCATGGAGGTGCAAAGGAAAAGGAACAAGGATTATGTGGCCTGGTTCAAGCAAGAGTATAGCAGTGGAAAGTACATGATAGACGATCGGGTTATACCGTTGGTCAACGGTCCACTAAATGATGCAATCGTTTCCGATGGATACATTGTGAATGGGTTTCGGTTCCACATTGATACGAAATTGGGGCCCAAGAAGAGTGACTGCAGTGGGGTATACGTGAAGGGCGACATGGGAAACAATGATTCAACTAATTTCTATGGGACTTTGAAAGAGATCATAGAAGTGGAATATTGGGGAGGTAGAAGAAGTCTGAAACCACTGACCATTGTCTTCTTCAAGTGTTTGTGGTATGATATTGGACCGAATGGCAAAAAAATCCACGAGAGGTTCAAATTGGTGGAAATTAACCCTACTAAAATACTCCGGACCAATGAACCATTTATTTGTGCTAATCAAGCAATGCAGGCTTACTACACCAAGTATCCATCTCTACCAAATGGAAGGCCGGGGGGAAAGGGATGGTGGTCAGTATCACATATTCCAGCTCGACACATCATCGACATGTCGTCGCTCAATGTTCATGATTCTACCCCTTCTGACCAAGAGGTTCCAGAGCAAGTGTTTCAAGAGGACGAAGCATTAGGTCTTAATATGTTTGTAGACCTGACTTCGTTCAACATGGATATCCAGTTGGGGGTAGATGAGTTCGAGGTCGTCAATGAGCTAGGTGATAACGAAGAAGATGATGGACAAGAAGAAGGCTTAGACAATGATACGAATGAGGATGAAGAGTATGACTTTGAATATTCAGAAGAAGACTAGTTCTTTTCTTTTTTCTTCTCTTAATCACTTGTCCCTAATGTCATATAATGAAGACATATGCTTACTTATTTATTATGGGTTTATACTTATTCATTTATTGCATATTCATTGTTTAATCACAAACCTGTTTCAAACTACTACAACTAATAGTTCATAACGGAAACGTGTTTCAACCGATAAAAAATACATTTTCAAAAAAACAAATTGACATGAGTTGGACCTAATAATAGTTAAAAACATGTTTCAACACAATAATTTCCAAATCGCTATCCAAACACAATCACAATCACAATTCAAAACACAATCATATCCATAACTCGATAATCATAAAAAAAAATTGACATGAGTTGGACCTAATAATAGTTAAAAACCTGTTTCAACACAATAAGTACAATCACCGTTCATAACGCGATAATAAAAAAACTATAGTATCATAATCCCAAACAAAATACAAACCACTAACATCCACCCGATCACTGAGCCGGGTCATCATGACCCCCCTCATCATCACCCTCCCAATCATCACCGTCCCAATCATCACCGTCCCCAACATCACCGACCCCAACATCACCGTCCCCAACATCACCATCCCCAACATCACCCCCTCATCATCGCTAGGCGGATACTCGACCCCCTCATCACCAGAACTCTCCCACAATCTATACATCTCATCTAGGTTCTCCTCACCATCAACACCGGCCTCGGGATCCTCATTACCAGCAACACCATCACAATCACTATACCACTCATCAGCCTCAAAATCATCAACATACTGAGAGGCGGTAGAAGTACCTGGAGCAAAAGGATCAGCTCTCTGACGGACCTTTCTCGAAACCCTGAATGCGTCCCCGGTCTTAATAGCACCCCCCATGAACAACTCACTAGGAAGCTCTCGCACTGGTCGGCCCTCTGCAATCTGGTCCTCGACAAAGCCATGTGCCCATGTCGTCAGTGCGTCGACTCTCGGGTCCGGTGTCGTCCTCAACTCTAGGTTCTCGGACTGGACCTGCCTTAGCAAATCCCGATCCCAGTTTCTCGCCCGCGTCATCTCAATGTCCCAGTCACGTGGATCGGCATAAGTTGGTAAACCCTTCGCCTTCCCCTTGCTGATCGTCCCTATGGCTTTCTTCCACGCCTCGGGATCCCATTCATCCAAATCCTTGTCCTCCACGGCGTCGGGATTTTTCCTCCTCAACTCCCTCTTGTATATTTTCTGTTGAATTATCAAAAATGTGATGAAAAAGATGAATTAGTTCGAAATATAATTTAAAATTAAATTAGAATTCATAAGCGGTAAACAAGTACAAAAGTCGAAACACTTACGTAAATCAGTCTCGTCGCCTCTGACTTCCACATCCGCCTCAAGGGTTGGTTGGTACCTCTCCCACCCCGACACCTTCTTAGTATGTCCCGCCTTGTATATCTCGTCGTGCCTGATAGGGTGCGTGCGACCGGGCTGATTCCTCATCTTTAAATTGAAAATAAAAGTGGGGTTAAAATTATCTTAAAAATACTAATCAATGGATTTCTTTTTAAGAACAATAATTTTAAAAAATTAACATCTTAAAATATATAACTTAAGAACAATTAAAGATATATAATTTAAAAAAAAATACCAGGCGCTGCCGGATCTCCTCGTAATCAATAGAACCACCGTAAAAGGTGGCAGGCGCCGGGCCATCCTCCTTACCGCCTCTCCTAGCTTTCTTTCCCTTGACAGATTTCTTCTTAAATTCTTCCGTCTCCCAATATTTTGCCGCCGCCTTCTCAATACTATCGCTCATCCACGGCATTTTTGTCGTGTTGCGATACTTCTCCAAATCCTTCCTCTCCATGTAATAGCTATGCGCCTTGTTCATCGCTCGTTTGTAAAGCTCCCTCGCCTTCTCCTGGTATGCCCTGTGTACTGCACCCCTATCGGAGTAACGAATCCCAAACCTATTCTGCAAAAAAAAAATAATATTGAACAATTAATTACGACAATAAATTAATAAACTAAATTCAACATAATTTTTTTTTAAAAAAGCCCTAATTTAATAAACTAAATTAAGAGATATTAAACAATAAATTAAAAACTCACCGTAAATCGAGCATACATCTCCTTACGTATCTCGAGGGGAATCTTTGTGTAGGAGGGCCAAAACTTAGTCATAAACTGACGAATGAGGCCAGTGATCACCTTCCCGATCTCACGACTAGGGGGCTTGGAAAAACAACCCCGATGCAATTCTATAAGCGGAATCTTCTGTCCAGCCGGGACCGTCGTACATGGTGTATTTGGTCCCCTCGGTGGGCGAGACTGGCTCGGTAGTGGTGACTCACTCGACCTCTGACTCTGTCCAGCTCCGATGGCGTGTACAGGTGATGGAGTCTGAAGTCTGGTAGACTCGGCAGATGGGGGCACGTGAGTCCCTACTGAAGCTGAAGAAGGTGGTCGTGGCACCTCAGACCTGATGGACTCTGATGATCGGGGTAGTGGCACCTCTGGCACCTCGGCGGTCTCAAACTCTGCTAATAACTTCCGCTGCAACACTGGTGTCCTCGACGTAGAGACGTCACCTGACCCTAGTGCCGCATCGGATGGCTCGGCTGCATGGCCATCCGATGCACGAGTCGCCGATCGGACAATCCGTACAGGTCCGAGGCTACCTCGACCCCCCCGACTGCTACTATCACCACGGCCAACACCGCTATCACCTACTCCGCCACTAGCACTGGCACCAACCCCACCACGGCCAACACCACCACGACCAACACCACCACGACCTACACTGCCACGACCTACACTGCCACTACTCGTGACTCGTCCACTGCTACGAGTACCCGACACCCCAGTACGACCTTCGTCTCCACGACCTCGACCTCGACCTCCAGTACCGCTAGTGGTCTTACGTGACGTCATGCCGAAAATATGTATATACTGTAAAAATGAAAATATAACATTTAGAAAATCAAATCAACATTTGAATCTAATTTAACAATTTAACAATCTAACACAAAACTATTTCAAATTGAACAATTCAATTTTTACAATCTATTTTAAGAAATCTAAGTATAAACTTAATCTAATTTTTACAATCTATTTAAAGAATCTAAGTATAAACTTAATCTCATTTTTACAATCTAATTAAAAAATCTAAGTAAAAACTAATCTAATTTAATCTAATATATAATCTAATTTTCACAAATCTATTTCTATTTTTTTTCCTTTAATTATTCATTAATCAATTTCACAAATCTATTTCTATTTTTTTTTACCTTATTCTCATTTCTAATCTATTTCTAATCTATTACTATTTTTTTCCTTAATCTAATCCCTAATCTATTGCTAATCTATTTCTATTTTTTTTCCTTAATCTAATTTCTAATCGATTTCTAATTTCACAATTTTACAATAATCTATTTCTAATCTATTTATAACTTCACAATGTAACAATAATCTATTTCTAATCTATTTCTAATTTCACAATTTCACAATAATATATTTCTAATCTTTTTCTAATTTCACAATAATCTATTTCTATTTCTATTTCAAATCTAACAACAAATCTAACAATCATACAACAAATCTAACAATCTAACAATACCAATTTTTGGATTTAAATTAGGCAATTTTCGGATTTAAATTAAAATATTAGTAAAACACAAAAAAGGAAAAACTAAATCGAGCATTTCATTACCGGAAATGGGCGGAGGCGGCGCAAGGAGAGGCGGAGGTGGCGCAAGGAGGTTGAAATGGGCCAGTGAGAGTGAGCGACCGTTGTTTGGTCGCAACTTGACCTCAACGGTCGCTAATGACTGAAACGTGGCTCGAAATCGGGGAAGAAGATGATGAAATCGGCTCGAAATCGCGACGACGGCTCGACAGTCGCTGATTTGGGGAAGAAGATGGTGAAATAAAAAAAAGATTTTTTTTTTATTTATACCCCAAAATCAGCGACCGCTTAACGGTCGCTGATTTATTTAGGGCCGAATTAGGGTAAATTCGGCCCTAAAATTGGCCCACATTTTGGCCCAACTCGGGCCAAAATGTGTGGCCCAGAAATTTTAAAAGGAGTAGCGACTGCTAAGCAGTCGCTGATTGTCCATAAGTACAATAGCGACTGTTTGGCAGTCGCAAATTCTATAGCGACTGCTTAGCGGTCGCTCGTTAAATTTAGCGACTGCTAAGCGGTCGCTGTTGGCTTCAGCAGTCGCTGAAGACTAGCGGCTGCTTGGCAGTCGCTAATTTGCGGTCCCTAATGACCCCTTTTTCTTGTAGTGTAATAATGGCCTAGAAGGGCACTACTCCAAAAAAAAAAATGGTTCTCCTTTTCCTCAATCATATTACTGCATAAGTGAAGTGATAATAATCGTAATTCATTGATCCAGACCACATAAAGTAAAGCTACAAACAAACCTTAGGAAGATAAAGATTTTCAAATTTCTGTCTTGTGAATAATTCCAACTTAGCATATTGTCTGTGAGTTAGATTCACATATGATGGACAATACAATTACAATTAATGCCTAGGTGATGAATGATAGTAGAAAAGATCAAAAATATGTGAAAACATAAGGAACTAGTGAAATTTAACTCGTTCGATCAAAGCATCTTTCATAGTAATGCGTTGACGGATCCAAACGTTTTGACCAAGCAGAGGGAACTCTTTCGATGCCCTGTCTTCATGCTTCTCAAAGGCTTCATATCAGCTACCTGAATAAAGAAACTAATATTCAGCAACAAGTCCGCTAGCAAATTCCACAATATGTGCACAACCAAAATATACTGAGTGCCTAGTATTTCTCACAGGTCATTCGGAGCAAAGACTCGAAAGGATAATTCATCCATGCTATTACAGAGAACAACAATCATACACTTTCAGTTTTAGTAATTTTTCTTCACGATCCAATTTGTCACATGCACTAATTTAAAAAGCTAGCTTTCTACCTCATCCTTCCCTTTACCTTTACTATTTGCAGGTGAAAGTGGTGGTATGGGAACAAGAGGGCTAACATCGTATAATTGCAAGAATTCACAACAAACGAACTATATGCAGTTGAGGCGGTTAAAAATCCTTCAACGTAAACATTTTACAAACCCGACAATTTGGACATAGACATATTCGGACCGTACATCGGAATCTATGTTATTTTAGTAAAACTATCAGCTATTACATGGAAAAGTTCACAAAAGGATGTGCGTCTTTCACTATTCAAAATTAAAATATTAGAAAAAACATACACTGGAATAATAACTTGTTCGCAACCTGACTGCAGTTCCCAAAGCCAAAATGTTGAGCATGCTCAATCTGCACGTTGCCATAGTAGTCACTATCGTCAACACATATAAAAACCGTACGTATAAATTACAACTACATAGCAACATAAATATTCAAACATTGTAAGATAAGAGTTGAACTTAGCTCATTCCATTCTTAGAAGCCACTGGTTAGTATAAGTTCAAGATTACGTCACTGGCCTTGTCCCCAGTGGCAGGAATAGTAACCTGCAGACAGGCATATATCGCTGGTCTAATAAGGAGAGGGTTGCATTTAGCTAAAACCGATAATGTTTTATCAGCAGAGTCGGTCATGTTGTATACCATATCATATCTGCAACTTGCACGGCACGGTTCAGTGGTTCATCAGCGTATGGCTACAGAAACATAAGAAAAGATAAACGGAAACTCATATTCCATGGTGTTGCATTCGGGATGCTAGAACAAAACTCAAGTGAGATCAAACAAATCACTAGATCAGATAAAAAAAAAAGTTGTCATGTTGTGAAGTCTAAGTTCTCTTCAGCCAAAAAGAGCAGAGATTCTCGTTCTGGAAATGACCTTATTTATTCCCACTTCATGAAGCAGTGCGCTACTAGATCCCAGAGTGCCATCGGCAAAAGACTTCAAACCACTTAAGTAAAGCCACTAGCTCACCTTACGACCCACTTTATCGATAAGTTCCTGCAGAAAAAACAGTAGCCTCCGTAACAAAGATAAATGAGAAGCTCTTTTATCTGAAACTTAAGTATCATAGTATATCATCCCAAGTCAACTCTCCATAAGAAAAGTGAAGAGTCATGAGAGCAAACCACATTTCATGCACTCCGGGCTCAAGCGGCTTTAAATATCCAAAACTAAATCAAGTTTTGAATTTTATCCTTATTTATGGACTTCCACATTCTAACCAACCCCAAAAGGATAAAAAGATTACAACAAATTTCAACTACGTTCATCGAATCATTAGATCATATCTATGAACCAGATAGAATTATTCATGCTCAAATACCAAGAAAATGCAAGAATAAAGTAATCAAACCATCGAACGTTTTCAAAATCAATTAAGTAAATGTAACTGTGGCCATGTCTTGATTGGCAGATACAAGCAAACCCTTATTTTCATCTTTCCTGATAAATCAGCCCACCTGCAAACATCTGCCAGTACCACTAAAATTGAACAAAAAAATGTAAACAAAATGTTTATAGTTATTGCAATAGAACCAACGGAGTCCATGCACTATATCGACACAGAAGTGTCATCTTGTCTCAACTTTTTTGATAAAGTCTTATTTGGCAATTAAGCGGTCCTAGTAGGTATAACATTGGTTATGTTAATTCCATTTCCTATTGTTGCAACTGGAACCTGATAAATCTCTGGTGATGCATCTGGAAAATATCGCCCAACAACACCAACTGTTGTCACACCCCTCATTAAGGGATGATTGCTAGCTCTCAGCAGAGCTGTCCTTTTCTCCCCAACAGAAACTTGTGTGATGTGTCCAAGGATAAGCTTCATTGCAGAACCAACCAATAAATCACTAGTTTCTGCACGAGAAGATAACGTATCAGGAGAATCTACAGACAGAATTTGATTTAATATTCTTTTCATTACACGTCTACACAAACAAGCTGAAGTTCATCCTAGCAAAACTTCTATGATTTCAACCCTCGAATACCAAAAACTATCCTCAATGGGGTTATTGAAATGCTACGCAGTTCAAAAAGTAATTTCCTTGCAAGTAAGCAAAAGTTTTTCTTGTGAACATATACCAGATACCAAATAGATGTTCAATGTAAAACACATAAAAGTTGTCACTGACTTCTGATTTATTGTCCATGAGTACCAACCTATTTGCCAACCTACTCTGCGAAAGATTGGGAAATGGTTGTGCTTAAGAATTGGAGCAGTAAGCAACGAGCAACCATCTTTGGATTTTTAATATGAATTTACATGGATGTACAAATATTCGAATTTTATTGCTAATATACCATACGCTCACTCAGCTTCCTCAAAGAGTCAAATTTTTACACTTATAATTGTTCTTGTGAACTTTCTTTGCGACTCTTTGTCCATTACAAATCTCTTAACTTCTGTTGTTAAACTACCAAAATATATATTCTTGTAAAAGTTTCCATTTTTGAAAAATGTTTGAATGACCGTTATTCTGTTATAAATAACAGACTGCCATTTATAGTAAGTTAGCTTTTAGAGTTAGAAAGGTAAGTTAGTTGCTTGATTTGAGTCCGACTGCAAAGAGGATTGCTTTCAACCCCTCACTAGTATATATACTCACACACACACGCATCACCTTTCATTAAGTTCAATTGTAAAAGTCACAATCTCTCTCTTGTCAGTTACACTATTCTTGATTCTCAATATTATTTTTGCAATATTTCTTCTTCTTTTCTATGTAAATCGATCATGAATGCACAAGTTATCATGGTATCAGTTTACCAGGCCCCTTATCGATCCTAACCGCTTCCACAACCTCTCTCTAATCGCCGATCGCCGCCGCTGCTGGTTGTCTTCTCCGATCACTCTCTTCTGCAACTTTTCTGCAGTTTTTCTCTCCCGTGCAACTTTTCTGCAGATCTTTACTACTCTGCGACGGTGCGCCATTGATTGAGATACAATGACAGAACCAAGCGCTGCTTCTTCTTCTACTACAAAACTTCCAGTCAAGAATCCAAGTGAGGATTCCTCTTCGATCTACTTTCTGGGCACTCATGACTACACAGGTCAATCCATTGTAAGTGAGAAGTTTAATGGCACTAATTACATTGCCTGGAGCAAAAGTTTTGTCATGGCATTGAGTATCAAAAATAAGCTGCAACCTGCTGGTAATGATGCTGCTTTACTCGTCTGTTGGAGTAGAGCAAATACTCTTGTTTTGTCTTAGTTGTTTAATTCTATTGAGAAGCTTGTGCGCCAAAGTTTGATGTACTTTGATAACCCTAGAGAGTTATGGCTTGAACTCAAGAATAGGTATGATAGGACATATGGTTTCAGAGTCTATCAGTTACAAAAATCTCTCTCCACAATCACACAAGGTTCCCTCACTATCACTGAATACTACAATTTGTTTAGGTCTCTTTGGGATGAATTTGTTAGCCAGAGACCTATTGCTATGTGTACCTGTGGGCTGTGTACTTGCAATGTCAATACAACTATGGTGGATATGCAACAATATGATTCAGTTCTTAAGTTCTTGGTTGGTTTGAATCATACATTTTCTGCTATAAGAAGTCATATTCTTCTAGTTACTCCTCTACATGCTCTCTCGAAAGTGTTCTCTCTGTTGTTGCAAGAGGAGCAACAAAGGGATTTATACACTAACAACACTGTAGTAGACTCTCTAGCTATGTTTACCAGGCAGAAGGGTAGTCAAGATCACCAGGGATATCAACAACAAGGCATTCAAAGGGGTTTTAACCAGAATGCAACTTCTAAGAACTCCAAGCCTCCACTGTCTAAAGAGGATAAAAAGAAGATGCATTGTACACATTGTGGATTTAATGGTCATACTATTGACACATGCTTTCAGTTGCATGGCTATCCTCCTGGCTGGGAAGGTCCTAAAGGTAAAAGGAAAATGCAAAGTAACTCTGCTAATGTTGTTCATTCCTCTTCCAATACTGAACCTTCATCCAGTCACAAACCTCCAGCTTCACCTGACTTAGCTCTCTTTGAGAAATTCATGTCTTTCAAATTAGCTCATGAACAAGCTCAAACTTCCTTAGCTGGTCTGGACTCTACTCAGCATTCTGCTGCTTCAGCAGCTACTGGTATTTCTATTCCCCTTGCTCTATCTTCTCACTGTATTCAACAAAGTGCTCACTCTAATAAGTGGATATTAGATACATGCGCCACAGATCATATGATATGTCAAAAGCATTGGTTTCTTACTGCCCATACTGCTGTGAACATACCTATATACCTGCCAAATAATAGCTTAACATATGCCACATTTATAGGTTCTGTTAAACTGTTTTCTGGCCTTATCCTTCATAATGTGTTATATGTTCCTGTATTTACTTATAATTTGTTATCAATATCTAGGCTAACTTCTCATAATCAACTTCTAGTTATGTTTATGGCTTCTTCATGTCTGTTACAGGACTTCATAAACAAGAGGATGATTGGTTTTGCTAAATTGCAAAACAACCTATATGTTCTTGAAATAAACTCACCATCTACTGCTACTGATATATGTACCTCATCTACTGCTAATGTCCTCTGTCACTCTACTTTCTCTAATAATGTCTGGCACTTGAGACCTAGTCATGCTCCACTAGATAACTGAAGGATATCTCCCCTCTCTATGTTAGTGGATCTATTAAAGACCACCACTATGAAGCCTGCCATCTTGCAAAACAGAAAAGATTACCTTTTAAGTCTAGAGTAACTTGTACTTCTTCTGCTTTTGAATTGATCCATTGTGATGTATGGGGGCCATATTCTGTACTTACTAAGGAAGGTTTTAGATACTTTTCTCACTATTGTTGATGAATTTACTCGTTGTACTTGGTTGTATCTACTTAAACAAAAGTCAGAAGTGAAAGATCATTTACTTAGTTTCTATCAAATTGTACTAAATCAGTTTCATGTTTCTATTCAAACTGTTAGAACTGATAATGGCACATAATCCCTTTTGAAAGCATTTTATGATAAATATGGCATAGCACATCAAACTAGCCGTGTTGAAACACCACAACATAATGGATTAGTTGAAAGAAAGCACCAGCACATCTTGCAAGTTGCAAGAGCTTTAAGGTTTCAATCTAGTGTTCCATTAACTTTCTGGCATTTTGGTACTGCAACTTATATTATTAATAGATTGCCCTCTAAAACTTTGAACAATAAATCCCCTTATGAAGTATTATATAACAAACCCCCTGATTATGATTTATTGAAAAGTTTTGGTTGCATATACTATGCTTCTACTATATTAGCTCACATGACTAAGTTTGATCCAAGAGCTGTTCAATGTGTCTTTATGGGTTATCCCTCAGGAACTAAGGGCTATTTACTCTATGATTTACTACATAAAAAGACAATTATTTCAAGAAATGTAGTATTTCATGAGCAAATATTCCCATTCAGAAACCACAAAGATAACATCAATGACATTCCTGTTGTAAACACAGAAGCTTCACTTTGTACTGATCTATTTATAAGCAATTCTTTGCCAGTACAAGTTGTTCATGAGAATGTAGTTCAACAAGCCCCTTATATTCATGATGCACCTGAACTCCCAGTTGACAGCTTCAGCAACAATCAAATGCCACATACTCCAGAACATGAGCAACATATAGAAGTGGACATCTCATTTTCTCAGTCTTTGACTCCAGGATCAGTGCATCATGACTCTGCAGAAGTGCAACATCCTCATGTTGCACCAGGTATCTCTGAACCTCCCAAGACATATGCTGGACCACCTCCTACTAGAAAATTATCTAGAACAATTCATACTCCAGCTTATCTCAATGTATATGACTATCACTTACCAGAATCTATACATAAAGCTAACTGCATCTCTACTCATGACAAATATCCTATATCTCAGTTCTTGTCTACTTCTAGTTTATCTACTACACATAAAGCATTTACTGCTTCACTTACTATGGCTCAAGAGCCAACTTCTTACACTCAAGCCAGTAAATCAGCTCAATGGATAGATGCAATGAATTGTGAAATAGAGGCATTAGTAAAGATAAGAACTTGGATACTAAATAATTTGCCCCTTGGTTAGAACTTGATTGGTTGCAGGCGGGTGTACAAGATCAAACACAAAGCAGATGGATCAATAGAAAGATACAAGGCAATGCTTGTAGTTAAGGGATACACACAGGAGGAAGGACTAGACTACTTTGATACTTTTTCTCCAGTAGCTAAACTCACAACTGTTAGAGTTTTGATAGATGTATCTGCATCCAAGAATTGGTTCTTGACACAGTTAGATGTCAACAATGCTTTCCTCCATGGAGACTTAGATGAAGAGATATACATGAAGCCTCCTCCTGGATATCTCAAACCAAAAGACAACAAAGTTTATCTTCTAAAGAAAAGTCTTTATGGTTTGAAACAAGCCTCAAGACAGCGGTATCAAAAGTTAACTTCCTGTTTAGTATCATATGGTTTTGTTCAATCCATATCAGATTCATCTCTGTTCATTAGTCACCATAACAACACATTCACTGCTCTAAGTATTTATGTAGATGATATCATCTTAACAGGGAACAACATGAATGAGATAAATAAGATAAAAGACCATTTGGATAACATGTTCACTATCAAAGATCTGGGTTCACTAAAATACATTCTAGGGATTGAAGTAGCCAGATCACAATCTGGAATCTCTTTATGCCAGAGAAAGTAATGTCTATATATCCTCACAGAAGCTGGATATCTTGGCTGCAAGCCCAGCAGTACACCAATGGATTACAAGCTTAAATTACTAAGCATTGATTCTAATGATTTATCTGATCCTTCTGTGTACCGCATGTTAGTTGGAAGATTACTCTACCTAACCATCAAAAGGCCAGATATCAGTTACAGTCTGCAGTGTCTAACACAACACATGGCTAATCCAACAACAAATCATCTAGTAGCTGCACATAGAGTACTGAGATATCTGAAAGCTACAGTAGGAAATGGAATATTTCTTTCAGCCAAATCAGATCTTCAAGTCAAAAAATTTACAGACAGTGATTGGGCAGGTTGTGAAGAAAGTAGAAGGAGTATCTCAGGCTATGTGATGTTCCTTGGTAACTCCATTGTCTCCTGGAAATCCAATAAGCAACCAACAGTTAGTAGGTCTTCCACAGAGGCAGAATACAGGGCCCTAGCAGCAGCAAGTAGTGAAGTGATCTGGTTACAACAGCTGCTTAAGGATCTATCAGTTCAAATTCCAAAAACACCTCTCTTGTGCACTGACAATAAAAGTGCAGTAGCTATAGCATTGAATCCTGTCCATCATGAATGGACAAAACATATTCAAATTGAATGCTTCTTTGTCAGAGAAAAGGTTCAACAAAAGGAGATCAAAGTGATTCATATTTCTAACACTTCACAACTTGCAGACATATTGACAAAGCCATTGTCTCCTCAACCATTCAAGAACCTTACCTCCAAGCTAGGCCTGCTAAACATCCATGCCGAGCTTGCGGGGGGAGGGGGGGGGGGGGGGTGTTAAACTACCAAAATATATATTCTTGCAAAAGTTTTCATTTCTGGAAACTGTTTGAATGACAGTTATTTATAGTAAGTTAGCTGTTAGAGTTAGAAAGGTAAGTTAGTTGCTTGATTTGAGTCCCACTGCAAAGAGGATTGCTTCCAACCTCTCACTAGTATATATACTCACACACACGCATCACCTCTCATTAAGTTCAATTGTGAAAGTCACAATCTCTCTCTCTTGTGAGTTACACCATTCTTGATTCTCAATAATATTTTTGCAATGTTTCTTCTTTTTTCTCTGTAAATCGATCATGAATGCACAAGTTATCATCTATCAACATATTCCAGAATCAACAAACCGGATATTGATCTCGTGTATAACACTTATAGCTTTTGAGTGGTGCCTATGCAGTGGATGAAGACCAAATTAAACATAGAGTTGCTTAATATTTACAGATACCAAGTCTCCAACATTGTTTTCATTCCAGCTCCACCATCTGTGTTATTAGATATTCCAGCAATATTTAGCGCTAGGGAGGTAGCCAAGCCCATATGACCATCCATTCTCGTCAGCCAGACCTGCCATTGGGTTTTTTAAAATCAGATTCTGTAATTTTAAATACCAAAGCACATGAAAAATTGCAATAAAACGTATTACAGGAATATAAGGAGTGATATGGTCAATCCAAGAGGCTGTTGGCAACTCCCTCCCCACACACAGATTGTTGTTGCAACATGCAACCACCACCCAGTAACCAGTCAAATGCACAACAGATACACAGAGGAATGATTACAACAAACATGACACTATGCAAATTAAACATAAAACATAAAGGTTAAAGTAGGAAAAATGATAAAAGATGCACTACATTTAAACCACCAAAAGTCAATGGTAGATATGTAAGGGTGATTAAGACACAGCGTACTTGATACTACTTCCCGGACCTTGTCTACAATTGGTGTTTTGGCTAACGCCACGGTGTTCCACACAGCCATCTGTTTCCATATATGAAATCAAATATAGCATATAAATCATGGTAAAGCCAACACCAGAGTTTTGATAATATATTATGGTTAGTTAATTCAATTTGCCAAAAGATCACAATGCATAAATTAGTATCAAACTTGAAGGGTTTAACGACATTAAACCTATACCTATATATTTTAATCGAGAATAGCCAATAGCATGGCATTACATAAACTTAGGTGATCTTGATGAGAGAAATAATTAAATACGAGTTATAGGGCTTGATGCTCAAGACAACCAGTGTTTAATTAAAAGGTTAGTTTTTATTTAATGCCTTAATGGTTACATAATTTTAAATTTCTACTAGCATTACTGCATTAGTTTACGTATGTTTCATATAAGGACGAAATATTAAAACTGCCCTATAACTTTTTTTCAAAACTAAAAATGCCCGTTTTTTTCGGGTCTTGCAAAAATGCTCTGTAAGTTTTGAAATTTCTTGTAAAAATGCCCGATTGCCTTATTTGGGCAAAAAATGCCTACGTGGCGGTACAGTGGCTGCCACGACATAAAATTGCTCTGCCACGTCATAAAATTGTTCCGACACGTCATATTTTCAGCCAATAATAATAAATATATATAAATAATAATAATAAACATATATATAAATAATAATAAACGTATATGTATAAATAATAATAATAAACACACACACACACATATATATATATATATAACATAATAATAAACACATATATATACTTTATTAAATAAATACTTTAATAATTTATTAAAAATACAAAAAAACAAATAACAATAAAATACATTAAAAAAAAAACCTACCCCACCCGACCCGAGAACCCCCCCCCCCCCACCTGGCGACCACGATTGCAGCGGTGGTGGTGCCGCCGCCGAGCACCACTACCAAATTCGCGGTGGTGGTGACGCCCAACCACCACCACCGCGAATTTGGCAGTGGTGCTCGGTGGCGGCACCACTGCTGCGATTTGAAGTGGTGGTGGCGGGGGGGGGGGGGGGGGGGGGGGGGTTCGATTGGGCGGTGGTGCTCGGCGACGGCGCGGAGGGGGGGAGGGGGAGGTGGGTGGTTTGGGGACGGGATATATTTTTTTTTAATCTTTTTGTTTTTTATTTATTTATTTTATATAATATTAAAATATTTATTATTTTATAAATAGTTATATATATATGTTGATATTATTATATATATATATGTTTTACTTTTACAAATAATTATATATATATGTTTATTATATATATATATATTCTTTAGGGGGAAAGTGCAATTTATTTTGGGGTGCAAATACAATATTTAAAGTTACAAGGGTTTTGGGGTGCAAATACAACTTGTTGACGTGGCAGCCACTGTACCACCACGTAGACATTTTTGGCCCAAATAAGGCAATCAGGCATTTTTGCAAGAAATTTCAAAACTTACGGGGCATTTTTGCAAGGCCCGAAAAAAAACGGGTATTTTTAGTGCTGAAAAAAAGTTATAGGGCAGTTTTAATATTTCGTCCTTCATATAATTAATCATATATTACGTACTAGCTAGTTCTCAATCCTCGTAACACTTTTTTTCTTTTCCATTCTAATCTCAAACTATAGCTGAAAAATTAGGCATCACAAACGTGATACCAGCCTATTTGGATCCAAAGTTGACGACACGAGATCTGCCATGGGCGTCAGCTTTGCATCCGGCGGAAGTGGATATGACCCTCAAACATCCAAACCTGCAGTACTTTATTATTTCATTTATTATGATGCATGTCCCCCCGAAGAACAAGACCTTAAAAAACCTATCGTGCAGGGAGTTTTTTCCTTGTCGGATCAATTGAAGCTTTTAAGTGATTACACGAAAAATCTGAAAGGGGCAGTTGGAGAACAACGCGCAAACGACAAATTGAGCAGTAGCCTTCATTTGGTGGTGGCAGGCTCTAACAACCTTGATTTCTTCCTTGTGGATGGAATTTCACAGTTGAAGTACAATATTTCTTCTTACACTGATCTGCTTGTGACCTATACTTCAAGTTTTGTACTCGCACCACTAAATTATGCTAAACCTAGCTCTAAATATTGACAATATTTGTTTTTTTTACATATTATCCTTATGCCATATGAAATAGCCACATTGTTCTTCATATAAAATATCAATAAGTAAATCTGCCATTTTACTATATGTAATGTGCACATTATACCATATAATGAGAACAACCAAACGAATTGTATCTCATACAGTAATCCTACTTAAAATATCTATTAAATCGACATATAATTAAATATAGTATGCCATAACTTAGAATCTGCACAAGCTCGGGGCGAGAAAAATTGATATATTTGGTATTCCGGCAATTGGGTGCTTTCCAGCTAAAAGAACCTTGCAGGCGGGTACTGAGGGTGTGCGAAGAAAACCACAACAAGGCAGCGCAATTGCTTAATGAAAAGCTCTCTCATGAACTTGATTTGCTCACCCAAAGCTTGTCGCATTCTAGCGTCCTTTATCTTGACTTCTATGATCCTTTTTTGAATCACGTCCAACATCCTCAGGCTTATGGTAAGCAATTTCAATTTATTTATTATTTATCCATATTAATTTTTTTATCTCGGTTTATTGCTATTTTTAAGGGAAATATTTTTTGGTATTCAGGCTTTGAAGTTAGTAATAGAGGCTATGATACACGCATATTCCAAAAAAATAGCAGATCAGTGTTGGATACTGAAGTTTTAATAATCTGTATACTTCATTGAATTAAAAGGGAGCATAAACTGCTCAATATATACAAGAATCAATATATACAAGAAGAAAAAACCTAAACAGATCTAAGGATCCAAACAAAATAAGGAAAAAATAAACTACAATCTTAATACAATATACAATATTCTACATAATCTTCCTAACTTTTATCAACATCTTCAACACTCCCCCTCAAGTTTGGTGTGTATATATTATACATACCAAGCTTGCAGCTCAAATCTTCAAAGTTAGGACGAGGTAGAGCTTTAGTGAGAATATCAGCAATTTGTAGTTTTGAAGGAATATAAGTCAGCTGGATTGTGGAGTTTGATATATTTTCAGGGATGAAATGTCTATCAATTTCCACATGTTTAGTGCGATCATGGTGAACTGGATTCTTTGAAATGCTAATAGCTGCTTCGTTGTCACACATGAGTTTGACAGGAGTAGGTTTAATGCCAAGTTCACTTAGTAGCCTTTTAATCTAGATTCCTTCGCAAATTCCTTGAGCCAAAGCTCTATATTCAGACTCTGCGCTGCTTCTTGACACAACTGATTGCTTCTTGCTTCTTGCTTCTCCAGGTCACTAAGTTGCCCCAAACAAAAGAACAATAACCTGAAGTAGATCTTCTATCAGTGAGATTCCCTGCCCAATCTGCATCTGAGTAAATACCGACTTCTCTATTTTCAGATCTCTTGAAAAATAGTCCATTTCCAGCAGTCATTTTTAAATACCGAAGGACTCTATACACAACATTCATATGCTCCTCTGTGGGGTTGTGCATGAACTGACTTACAAAGCTGACAGCAAAACCAATGTCTGGACGAGTATGAGAGAGATATATCAGCCTACCCACGAGTCTTTGATAATGTCCCTTATCAAATGGTGTGCTGTCCATGTCCACTCCAATCTTCTTGTGTGCATCCATAGGTGTGTCAGTCGGTTTACACCCTAAAATACTAGTTTCTTTAAGCAAGTCAAGAGTATATTTTCTATGCGAGATCACAATCCCTTTGCTGAATCTAGCAACTTCCATTCCTAGGAAGTATTTTAGAGTTCCTAAGTCTTTTACTTCAAACTCTTGAGCAATTCGCCCCTTCAATAACTTCAATTCTGATACGTCATCACCTGATAGTATAATGTCGTCCACATATACTATCAGTAATGCAATTTTCTTGGTTGGAGATATACGGACAAATAAAGTGTGATATGCCTCACATTGCACATATCCAAACTTGGTAATCACCTTTGCAAATCTATATAACCATGCACGTGGTGATTGTTTGAGTCCATATAGGGATTTCTTGAGGTGACAAACTTTGTTTCCCCTTTTTCTAGCCTCAAGACCAGGTGGAATTTCCATATATACTTCCTCTTCAAGGTTGCCATTGAGGAAGGAATTCTTTATGTCTAGTTGGTAGAGATTCCACTCGAGATTAACGGCTAAAGAGAGGATGATTTTGATAGAGTTTAGTTTTGCCACATGAGTAAATGTCTCTTGGTAATCAATGTCGTAGGATTGAGTGAACCCCTTCGCAACTAATCTAGCCTTCAATATTTCCACACTTCCATCATCCATGTACTTCACCGTAAACACCCATTTGCATCCCACCGGTGGCTTTCCTGTAGAAAGGTTTGTGATGACCCTAGTACCCTTCTTTTCAAGTGCATTTAGCTCATCTTGAACAGCCTTTCTCCATCCTGGTATAGCGAGAGCTTCATGAATGTTGTTAGGAATCTGGAATGTATCCAGTATTGAAACAAATGCCTTGTAAGCTGGTGAAAGACCATCATAAGATACATAATTGCTGATTGGATGAGTTGTGCACTTTCTGACACCTTTTCTTTCAGCAATAGGCCTGTCTAAGTAATCAATAGTAGGGGTAATGGGAGCATTAGCAACAAATTCATCCATACTTGTTGTATTAATAGGAGGAATTGAATTCGGATCAGAGTCTTGATCTGGCTGTTGTGTTTCCTGCCTCGCACCACCTTGTCTTCGCCTCTGATAGACCCAAAGTTGAGTAGGAAGAGTACTGGGAATAAGGGTGTGATGGTGAGAGGTGTTGGTGTTTTCAGGAGGCTGGATTTGAAGCGATGAAGGTGATAGCTGGACATGAGGTGACGGAGGTAGCTGTGGTTGGGTAGGCTGATTTTCAGAGTGAGAGATAGGAGTTTGAGTTGAGATATCCCAATCCCAAAGCTGAGATTCAGTCACATTCTCCCCCAGAATTGTAGATTTGGGATAGTATGGACTTTTTTCAAAGAATCTGACATCCATAGACGTGTAAAAACACCGGGTTTGAGGTGAGTAACATTTGTATCCCTTTTGTGTTGGTGCATACCCAACAAAGATGCACTTGAGTGATCGAGGGTCAAGTTTACTCCTGTATTGATGATGGATATGGACAAAAGTTGTGCCACCGAATATTTTTAGCAGTAAGTCAGGAGAAACCAGCCGTGAGTGAGGAAATGATTTGAGGAGGATTCTGTGAGGACTAGAGAATTGGAGAACTCGTGAGGGCATCCTGTTAATGAGGTAGGCTGCTGTTAATATGGCTTCACCCCAATAGGATTTTGGAACATTGGTTGAGAACATAAGACAACGAGCAACTTCAAGAAGGTGACGATTCTTGCGTTCAACGACCCCATTTTATTGAGGGGTGTCAACACAAGAACTGATTTGAAGAATGCCATGTTTGTTGAGATATGATGATAGATTAGATGAGAAATATTCTTTAGCATTGTGTGTCTTGAGGATTTTAATATTTGTATGAAACTGATTTTGAATTAAGGAATGGAATTTTTGAAAAATATTTCCAACTTCAGTTTTTTCCTTCATTAAGAAGACTCATGTGATACGTGAGTGATCATCAATAAATGATACAAACCACCGTGCCCCAGAAATACTTTTTATTTTGGATGGTCCCCAAACATCACTATGAATGAGTGTGAATGGTTGTGAAGGTTTGTATTTCAGTTGCGTATAAGAATGTCGAATATGTTTAGTAAACTGACATATATCACATTGAAACAAAGAAGGACCTTTATTGATGAATAGCTTAGGAAATAGTTTCGACAAGTACAAGAGACTTGGATGTCCTAAACGATAGTGAACTATAACAATCTCACTATCTTTATTGAAAGTAGAATTGAAAACGGAATTGAAAGAACTAGAAGGTTGGCTTGTACTGCAACTCATACTTGACTTGGGGACAGTTTCAGAGGGCAGAAGATTCAGTAGGTAGAGACCGGAACACACGTTAGCACTGCCAATCGTCTTCCCCGACTTCAAGTCCTGAAAAATACAATAGTCAGAAGTGAATCTAGCTTCACAATTCAGATATCGAGTAATTTTGCTTATAGACATCAAGTTACAATCTAACGAAGGAACATTAAGGACTGAATTGAGTGTTAAACCCTTTGAGAGTTTTATAGAACCTGTCCCCTTGATTTTTGAATGAGTTCCATTTGCAATGCAAACCGAGGAGTTCCTTTTACCGGGTTCATATTTGTCAAAGTTAGATGCATCACCTGTCATATGATCTGAGGCCCCCGAATCAACGATCCATGGTTGTTGTCTGGTATTGGCATGAAAGGCTGAATGAGTGGGATTATCTTTCTGAACAACTAATCCTGAAATAGCATTATGGGAGTTAGTTGTTGCCTGAGCAAACAATTGCTGAAGAATCTCCATTTGTTCTTTACTGAACGGCTGAGCTTCAGATGCGGTATGTTCAGTACTAACAGCAACATGAGCATTTCCATTGCGATTAGCCTTTTGCCGAGGCTTCCAATCTGCAGGTTTACCGTGAAGTTCCCAACAAGTATCCTTGATATGACCGACTTTCTTGCAGTATTCACACCATGGTCGTTCGCCTTTACGACGAGTGTCACCAACTCCACCATTAAGCTGGCCACGGGCTGCAAGGGTAGAGGCATCCAACACTGACTCTGACGTCCCCATCATCACCTTCTTTCTGCTCTCCTCACGTCTGACTTCAGAGAACGCTTCGCGAAGGCTTGGCAAAGGTTTTGTACCCAAGACACGGCTTCTGACCTGGTCCAGATCCTTATTAAGGCCAAGGAGGAACTTAAAAGTTCTTTTCTGCTCTACAATTTTCTTGTATAAGGCAGAATCAGTAGTACATGTCCACGGGAATATCTCAAATAAATCTAATTGTTGCCAATATCGAGTGAGAGTACTAAAGTACTGTGTCACAGATTGATCTCCTTGGCGGAATTCATAGAGGACGCTTTCAATCTGGAATAATTCTGAAGTGTTTTCTGAACTTGAGTACGTCTCTCTCGCTGCATCCCAAATCTCTTTTGCTGTCCCAAAGAGTAGGAAATTTTCACCAATATCATTATTCATGGAATTAATCAACCATGACATAATCATATTGTTTTCAGATTTCCACTTTTTGTATCTTGAATCTGTTGAATCCGGCATCGTTACCTCACCCGTAAGGTAATCATCTTTGCATTTACCACATATGAACATCATGACAAACTGAGACCATTGGAGGAAATTATGACCATTTAATTTGTGACCTGTGATTGAGATTGGAGATGCTTATGAGCGACCATGAATTACGGTCTCCATGTTTTCTCTTTAATTTGCTGTTGATTCTGATGTTGTGGAGGATTTGGAAGTATCCTATGGATTAGTCATCTTCAATCAATAGAGTGGAGAGAAGAAGAAAGAGAGAGAGATTCGTTGAAAAAGAATTGGTGCGCAGCAGCGTTGCTAGGGTTCAGAGTTATGGCTTTGGTACCATGAAGCTTTAATAATTTGTATACTTCATTGAATTAAAAGGGAGCATAAACTGCTCAATATATACAAGAAGAAAAAACCTAAACAAATCCTAAGGATCCAAAATAAATAAGAAAAAGATAAACTACAATCTTAATACAATATACAATATTCTACATAATCTTCCTAACTTTTATCAATATCTTCAACAGATACGTATCGGATACCGATACTCTTCGGATACGTATCGAATACGCCACATGGTGTATCATGCATTAAAAATAAATAAAAAAGATGGATACACTTCCATTACATTAGATGGAAAAACGAGTTTTTACCAAACTTAGTCCAATAAGTTGGCATCTTTTTATTTTACACCCACTATATTGGCACACTCCAAACTTAACCCACCATGTTGGCATCGGTGTCAATATTTACCCACTATGTTGGCACACTCCAAACTTATCCCACTAAGTTGGCACTATTTCATTTTACACCCACTATGTTGGCACTGTTTCATTTTACACCCACTATGTTGGCACACCCATTTGCTCCTAGCTCTTTGCATGTGCCTCTGCATGCTGATGATGACGATGATGATCATGAGGAGGATGATGACGGTGTTACTGCTATTGATGATGATGATAGTGATGGTGCTGGAGCAACCATTCCGAGTAGCATGGGGTTAGGACATGTGGCCGAGGATCAGAACTTTATTTGATCTTTCTTAGTTGTTGCATTTTCTTAAGTTATGTACTGTTAGTGTAATTAAGTTATATTTTTGTACTTTTCATATAATTAAGTTCTAACTATGTATATTTATGTATTTTTCATGTAATTAAGTTCTCACTATGTATTGTTAGTCTAATTAAGTTATGTTTATGTACTTTTCATCTAATTGTGTTCTATTTGTGTTTTTGGTGTCTTGAGTACTTACATGATTTCTTGTTTGAATAACACTTCACAAAATTGCAGGCATGAAATAAGTACATGGCAAACAATAATTTTTAACTATGACCCTTAAAAAAACTGCATATTACTCTTTCATCCCTCGCTACTCATACACACTGTCATCCGGCTCCAAATCTCTCTCGCCATCTTCCTCTTCTTTACTATCAACATCGTTTTCCTCGTCTGAACCAACATTTTCAACTACCTCAAACCACCAGCCTTTAATTGGACATCCATATTACATAAGCTCAAGTCTACGCATAGATTCAACCCTCCAGATTCATTCTCTTGTAACACTTATTCCGGCATTCCAGCTTGGTCCTTGTTTGAATCCACCAATGATTATGTGTCGATTATGTGCCTAGCCTGAATCGTAGATACATCCAACCATCTTTTTTGGACCTGCGTAACCTGTTTCTTGAGTTGGGGGTATAGTACGTACGTATGGCTTAATTTACAAAAACGAAAGGCTCATTGGTGGAGAGGGAACGTCGCGAGTTAATATCAACCACTTTGTACGTAGAGTGCATGTTCATCCCTCGGTGAATATCATACCATACACGTTTGAATAACACAATATACAGTGTTCTTCTTCCTCCACAATATTCCACTCCTATGATGTCTTTTAACGTCCAGTAGAAGTTGGTGGTCTCGGATCCTCCCATATTTTCTTTGACATAAACCTCATGCTGCAATCGCTCTTCCTTGGGTCCAACGTCATATATGTGTGGAATCTAAACCCATTCACAATGTATACATTGTACTTCATCACCATAGCAGCGGGTCCAGTGATTAGAGGATCTATTCATTGATCTCTCTCTCGTACTGTCCGCTAGAATATGTCTGTTTGAACCATGTCACGAACTCTTCGTTCCTCTTGGCTTGGACCTCCATGGGGCTGAAGTCACCGCATTTCTCCTCTTCAAACAACATGTGTAATATAAAATAACATGTTAGTATTAAACAAGACAATATATAGTCTTAATTAAATCGTGATAGCTATAGCTTTAACACAATCGACCTATTTGTCAAGCGTATAAAGTTTGATCTGGTCCAATGTTTTGAATGTCGATTGTCGTTGATTGTGCAATGCTTCTACTGGCCCCCTTCTCTTGCAAAATATTGAAAGCTCATCATCCCACTCCGTGCTTTCTAATGTCTCATTCTTGTTGAGGTGGTTATATCTAGTCAGAACAGAGATATCCAGATATATAGAACACAAATTGGCGAGCTCCGATAGTATATACAAATTGGTTATCAATCCTTCGACGTTTGCTTTATTCAACAATAATCTTTTAATATCGTACATCGTACATACGTGTGTGTAATCAATTGTTAGTTAGAGAGAAAACAAAAAAAATAGTATTGTTAATCAAAATTAACTATTGTACCTCTCGATCGGATACATCCATCTATAGTGGACCGGTACTTCCAACTCTAGCCTCGTGCGGCATGTGTATGGCTAAAACCCCCTTAATAAAAAAGGACGGAGGAGATATCATCTCCATCTTGCACATCGTAACAACTACTGATTTCTCAAGTCGCTCTATATTTGTGGCCGAAACCTCTGAAGCAAAAAATTGCCTTGAAAAACGGACTAATCTCCACTAACGAGCCCCAAAATTGGGTTGTAGGAATCCGTGAAAGGTGATCGGAATCAATCTGCATGAAGACGTGACAATCATGACTCTTCATACCATACAACCTTCTTTGCCGCTTTTGCACACATCGTCCTAAGTTCGAGGCATATCATCAAGAAACTTAAGATCGGTCAACCCCTAACGAACCTTATTCTTTTGCACCCCCGTGAGACAGTAGGTTGCCTTCGGCTTTTTGAATTCCTTTCCTCTGCCAGTGGGTACTGCAAACAGCTCTTTACGGTTAGTCAAGATCTACAAATCTAGTCTAGACTTGATGTTGTCCTTCGTCTTAGCGTCGTCCATCACTGTGTTGATGATGTTATCGAAAAAAATTATTCACACAGTGCATGACATATAGATTGTGATGAATCCAGTTTATGGACCAGTAAGGTAGTTCCAAAAGATGCTATGACGACACCCATTATGAGTCGTTCCAAACCCTATGATATTTTTTGGGTTTTGGCCCAAAACCTTCTGGTGTGATCCTATCCACAAATGCTCTCATATCATGAACCGTTCTCCTATGAATAGGTCCCTCAGGTGCCCCTGGATCTTTGTAGAACTCCTTCTTGTTTTTCTTAATTTCATTTCTTCACATCTTCAAATAAAGTTTTTCTACTTTTTTTTTCATATTCTCAAAATGTTTTTTTTTTCAAATGTCTCTTCCTTTCTTTTGAATAATTTACATTTTATTGTTTGCTCAACTCCAAAAATCTGAAGTTGTCTATCACAGACAATAATATTACATCAATTTGTGAAATTATTAGAATATTATTATTTTCATTTGTTCTGTTAAATAATATCCATTAAATATTATTTGCCACCGCCGAGCGGTTGCTGTTCTTTTAAACTTTGTTAGCGACTGCTCGATGTTCGCTAATGACATCCAACACAATAGCAACTGTCAGGTGGTTGCTAAAGGCATCCAACACATAGCGACCGCCCGACGGTTGCTAAACACATATAACTCAACATCGACAACCTAATTGTGGCTGAAGAGTAGCTACGACCAGATAGTCGCAAATGAGTTGGGCAATCGATGAATTTTAAAGACCAAATTATCTGCGACCGCTGGTTTGCGACTGGCCAATGGTTGCTGACGGGGCATTAGAAACCCCCTGCAAGTCTTCAGCAACAGCCCGAGCGGTTGCTGATGCAAATTTTTCTTGTAGTGTTTCTCATAGATCAATTTGTAAACAAAACCATCAACAATTTAAAAGAACTAGAAAACGAGAAAATAACAAGAGACAAACTTAGTCCAAATGTTCATTTGTGAGATATATTATGAACTCAACTACTAAGGCATTTGTGAGATATAATATGTAAATTACGTCAAAAATATCTAACCTTTACACTTCGAGCAACACAATGATTTATGCGGAGCTGGCAGCAAAATTCAATATGATCAACACGCAGTTTTCCGAATATAATGTTCCCATAAACTTAGGGTTCACAAACTCTACCACTAGGTGAAGAATTTAATTAGAGAATGCACCAAAACAAATGTTACCTAAAAGCTCTAAATTCTAATAAGATAAACTATAGAATAAGGAACACGTATTCATAGATCTGGTACTAAATTTATCGTGGGGTTTTGACCAATTATCTCAAGGGATCATATACAATAATTGCATGGGAGATATATAAGCAAGACACCCCTAATAATTTTAAAAACTGATATATATATATATATATATATATATATATATATATATATATATTACCTCGTCCAGGGAGGTATTTAGTTGCCAATAAATGAGAGTTGAAACTATATTCTGCCTGAAAAAACTACTCATACGTATAATAAGTTTCAAAGTACAGTATTTATAATTTCAATTATTAAAAACACAGAATCAAATTGAAGTTAAAATTAAGTGATGAAACTTAAAAAATATATGTCTATATCTTGTTTTTTCAATATCTTACTTATAAAAAATACATAGAAAAACAATGTGGTTCGAACTAGCTAGCCGCCAAAGGGCATCGCCCTAAACTCGGCCCAGGTGGGCCGAGTATTACCGACCGCAATGCGGTCGATAATGGGAGCATTTCCGACCGCATTGCGGTCGGAAATGAGGGAGGTATTTCTACAAATACCTCATTCCTCCTCATTTCACACTCCTCTCTTTCTCTCTCCCCCTCCCATTTCCGACCGCCCAGCCCCATTTCCCTACCGAATTTCGATCGAAAATCCGGATCCGATAAGTTTTTTCGTCTTTGCTCTTTTTTAATGTTATATTTATTGTTTTAATAATTATTTTATATGTTTAATTGTTAGATATTGTAGAAATTGTTAGACTTTAATTAGGAAAAGCCTTTAGGAATTTTTATGCTTTAGGAAATGTTAGAGTTTAGTAATAATTTATGCCTTTGGGAAATATTATGCAATTAGACTTTATATAGTATGTATTTTTATTATGCATTATTAGTCTATAAACATTATTTATGTTTTTAGGGATTATTTGATATTGTGTTATTGCTAGACCTTCAATATTGTTTATGCCCTTTGGAAAATTGATAAATTAGAATTCATGATGCTTTTAATTATAAAGTAGAAATGATTATATTTTTAGAATATCTACTTGAAATTTATTTTTTTAGCTACTCTCAAAATATCTATATGTCTTTCTAGGTAATATTATTTATCTTAGCATTGTTTTATTTTATATGATTTTTATATGTGTTAATATAGTTATTATGGAGTTAATTTTATGAAATATTGTTAGATATCTTAGAAATGATAGTTTTTATAACATACTTCATGCCTTAAGGAAAACTATATAACTTAGTAATGATTAAATTTAGGTCATCTCTATAAATAGAAATATTCTAAATTAGATGCTTTTACTTAGTACATAGCACTTAAGTCGACGACATGTCGGGCGATCCTCCATGCTCGTCTCTTGATACCGGCCATGGCCAGCCCTCGAAGAGAAGGCGTAATGGTCCACCGAGTGCCGGAGGGCCTAGTGCTCCACCGAAATGTCAACCAACTTGTATGTTGAATGCTCCTACGTACCTGCGTTTATATCATACCAAACATATTTGAACCAGACTATGTACATGGGTCTAATTCTGCCCCAATATTCCACCTATATTATGTCTTTCAACGTTCTATAGAAGTTGGTAGCACCAGATCCTCCCATATCCCCCTTCACATAAACACCACTACAATCCCTTTTATTCGGGCCCAACGTCATACGGTGTGAAATCTGTACACATTCACAATGAATCCCTCGTAGGTTTCCACTGTATTAGCCGACCTAGTTCTTTCCGGGACTCTTTGGAACGGGTATAATAATGCTGAGTAAAATAAACTTCGATCGCATGCATAAATATGGTGGGAGGTTATAAGGGGTCACAAACACGGGCCAACAAGAGTAGTTCTTCCCAGATTGCTCAAACGGTGTAAACCCATCCGTACAGAGACCGAGTCGGACATTTCTAGGCTCTACGAAGAAGTCCGAATACGCACGATCAAAATGTCTCCATGCCTCGCCTGCAGCTGGGTGAATCATTCTATCAGTTGACTGTCGACACTTCAAATGCCAAGTCTTATGTCTTGAAGTGTGATACTACATAATATAGTAGCGATACGTGTTATGTCACGTGGATGCCACAATTGGAAGGATTTCTATTATTTGTATATAACGAACTAGGCCCTCTATGATATGACGTTGGAAAGCCACGGGTGTCTAGGTCGCAATGCAACAAGCGGATCGCAATTCTGAGGTCCGGACTGGAAGTTATGCCTAAAATGTTGGGACTGCGCATAACCAACACTATATCGAAAAGTATATCAAATATACATCGAATATCATATTCGATATGGGTCCAACGCCTATAAATATCATAAGGGATGTAAAAACACCTAGGGATCACCTTGTCATGTGTATATCGAAATGTACATCGAATATCATCCCCGATATGCCATATTCGACATAGATCCCCGACATACCTTCGACATACCTTCGACATACTGCAATACCTGATATTATATTGAACATAACTACGGATGTACTTATCCATTCGACATTTATAGCATATGTATGGAAAGCTACATGTGTCAGCTACCCATAGGAAGAAGCAGATCGAGATTTCGATATACCGATCACGAGATATGGCCGATATGGTGGAACCTCGACATATCTCCGATGTGCCAGAACACCCGATCTTATATCGGATGTCACTACCGATATACTTATCTCCCCAACATGTACCTTATATGCTTAGAAAGATAAAGGAGTCTACTTTCCATAGCAAGAAGCGGTTTGAGATTTGGACCTTCCTACAAGGAGATATGGTCAAAACCGTAAAGCCGCGCAGTGCAGAATAGACAAATGAACTACGTCCGACTCGATTCCCCCAAAGGGATACGTAGGAAGCTTGGGGTAACCCGAGTTCAGTCCGGAATCATCAACGATCCATCCGTCCCCTCACCACGTCGCTTGGAGTACATGTGTGTAAAGGACAAAGCTAGTTCCAGCACAACCTAAGATCAACATGATGCGGAGTGTTTCTTCAGCATACGACAACACACCAAATCATTGGCGCCGTCTGTGGGAACACAATGGAATGTACTTAGAAACAAGCATGCAACCGTAAGATTCAACCAAGTTCACCAAGAACTATGGCGGATTGGAGCGCCATCGGACATATGCCTTACATCAAGATAAATCGGTCAATTACATTATACTATTCACCTACATATTCTGCAAGTTAGTTACGCTATCCCTTAATTTTTATCTTTAACTATTATTGAAAAATCATTAATTTACTTTAACTGCCCTTTGTGCTGACCTATAGCTGAAACAGGAAGCACCACGCAGGTCTTATTCCCTTATCGCGTGATGCATCGGTGAACTAGGGTTCACCTAGTTCCCAACCGTTGCACATTGTGAATCTTTATATATGGAACGTTATATCTCCCTCTCTCCTTCATATTGATAGACTGTTTGCAGGTACACCGTAAGTGTACAGGTACCTCTTATCCTAAAGGATAGGCGGATCAGAGGTTATCAGGTTCTTGCATATCATGCATTTTGAAGTTTCTTATTGATACATATTGCGACGCATATCGTTATCCATCTTTAACCCTTATTTTCCCTAGATAAGCATATTTGTATTGTCATGTCCTTGATTTTTGCAGGAACGTGTCCTAACGGATATGACGAAGATGCTCTAACGGCACACTAAGATTATGGTCCCCTGTGATAATGGGCGGACTCCTACCCATGAGCGATAACGGGTCACATATGAAGAAAAAGGCAGGCTTCTACCCATGAGCGGTAACGGGTCCCCTGTGATAATGGGCGGGCTTCTACCCATGAGCGGTAACGGGTCACCTATGAAGAAAGAGGCAGGCTCCTACCCATGAGCGGTAACGGGTCCCCTGTGATAACGGGCGGGCTCCTACCCATGAGCGGTAACGGGTCACCTATGAAGAAAAAGGCAGGCTCCTACCCATGAGCGGTAACGGGTCCCCTGTGATAACGGGCGGGGTCCTACCCATGGGCAGTAACGGGTCACCTACAAACAAAGGCAAGCTCCTATCCATGAGCGGTAACGGGTTCCCTGTGATAACGGGATGGGCCCCTACCCACGTGAACCGATGCCCTATGATATCAGGGTTGATCCTGAAGATTGGAGCGGTAACGGGTTCCTTGTGATAACGGGATGGGCCCCTACCCACATGAACTGTTACGCTATGTGAAGAGCCTATTGGGTGAAAATCCCATAAATCAAGCTAGGTGAAGAGCCTATTGGGTGGAAATCCCATAAAAGTACGCTAGGTGAAGAGCCTATTGGGTGAAAATCCCATAAATCAAGCTAGGTGAAGAGCCTATTGGGTGGAAATCCCATAAATTCAGCTAGGTGAAGAGCCTATTGGATGAAAATCCCATAAATCAAGCTAGGTGAAGAGCCTATTGGGTGGAAATCCCGTAAAAGTACGCTAGGTGAAGAGCCTATTGGGTGAAAATCCCATAAATCAAGCTAGGTGAAGAGCCTATTGGGTGGAAATCCCATAAAATTACGCTAGGTGAAGAGCCTATTGGGTGAAAATCCCATAAATCAAGCTAGGTGAAGAGCCTATTGGGTGAAAATCTCATAAATCAAGCTAGGTGAAGAGCCTATTGGGTGGAAATCCCATAAATTAAGCTAGGTGAAGAGCCTATTGGGTGAAAATCCCATAAAACAAACTAGGTGAAGAGGCAGTCCCCTACCCCACGAGCGGTAGATGGTCACCTATCTACAAGGCCCCTACTCCACGAGCGGTAGTGCGATCGACAATCTGCAATCCCCTATCTACAGATCCCCTATTCCCAAGAATAGAGCGGACGACACTATACCTCGACAATCTGAGGACAAACAGAGGAACGAACAATGCGGACAACACAAAGGAAACATGCTAGAAATGGCAACATCACCTCTACCCATCAACGTATAAGGTAAAATGCAAGAAGATTTACCTATACGCTAACATGCCATAAATGGCAGAGCAACCTCTACACGTACAAGTTCATAACTAAATTGAAAGGCGAACATGTACCTATGCGGTATCCTGCCTTAAATGACAAGTAAACGCACACCCACGAGGTACTCTAACTAAAGGGACAACCAGCCAAATACACGATTTCTTAACAGTATTCCTTTAAATATTTCAAACACACAAGTTGCTGTGAAATACCGCGGGAATTGCAAAAATTTGCGCACAAATATGAGACGACACGCTTGTATTAATCCAAACAAAGTGGACAAGACGAACCATCTTACAACATCCATTACCTACGCGATAACCCGCCTCTTAAGGCGCAAAGGTTAGTACCTACATGGTACCCCGACCTCATACGGCAAAAACAAGTATCTATGTATTACCACGCCTTTTAAAAGCACAGTATACTGCTAGAACGCTCAAACTCAGCGCGATTGCATGATTAAAAGAATAAATCGTTCATACCATAGATTTATAAAAACGTCGTTGCATCCGCCACCGTAACGGTCTAAGATTGAAAAATAATAAATGAAGCCGCCACCAACGGTAAATTCTCATCACCAAAGAGACCTTCAATAATACCACTATGACTATGAAATATATAATACAAGGTTCAAAATGAACGACTATTATTTAAATGCATGAGGATGCATTTATTTGTTAAACTCGCTCCAGAAAACAAGGAGCGTCAATCGAAAGATTATTCCAAGCAACATAATAAACGACGCTTCGCATCATCGTAAACTATGCGACTCTTTCGAAGGGTGACCAACCTACAATACTCACTAGCGCAAGCAAGCGATCTAATACGCATTAAACGCAAACCTAAGAACGTCAAGAAAATTATCTCCATCCATTATCGCATTCGTCATTTTCACAATTATTATAGCCGAGAGCCTTCCTTGAGATGACTTCTCACTCATTGCCTATCTTACCCTCTTAAACATTGGCAAAGTGCATATTTAACTTACATTGAAGATAATCATAACATCTCTCATTGGACCTATAAATAATTTAGACGTTAATCGTTAGTTACAAACATTGGCCTGGGAGCCTCCAGTCCGCATATCGGGCTTTAAATTTTCCAAGTGATATTTCATATAATTTTGGCTCTCGCTACAACCTTGCGGGACTTCATACACTTTATTATCAGATTGATCCATCTACGAAAAGACACAAAATACCTAAAAATGATAAGCAACACCTCCTATCTTACGAGATAAGGCAGAGACTACCCTTACGGGTAAAAAATCATTCTTATGAGAAAATTCAGGGAATACCTTAACAGGTCGACTTCTCTTCTATCATATGTTGATATGCCACCAAACACCTTCACCGGCATACTTATCCTACAGTGCACGGCAATAGATGTCTACCCAAGGCTAATGCTAGGATTTGAACGAGAATCTATTATACAAACAAATGGCAAAGCAAAGACCAGGATTATCCAAAGGTTATTAGAAAATCAATAGCAGAGGCGACGTAGCCCCACTCGAATTCTTAATTTCAATTTTGCGAGCACACTTCACGCCAATCAACACGAGACTCTTTTTTTCTTGAGAATCACAATAACGCCACCAGGCTAAGCATTATCATACTTACACTATGCGCTGGTGATAGCTCAAAATCACCCATGAGATGTAACATTATTTGAAGCTACATCAGCGTAATCATAGATCATACCGATAATGGTAGGGTGAAACATACCGATAGCGTAATCATAGATCATACCTCACAATGTATGACAAGTGTTGTTTATGATATAATATCAACTACGTATACCTATAAAGGTAAACAGAAGTGCAGTCAGACACTACCTCTGATAAAGTACTTGAATAACTCAAGGCGTACCGACCAAGTTTGAGTTAGTTACGTACCCACATATTCAACGCAAAACCTAGCCACACTAACACTATGGCCAGGCCAACACACAAACATTTTCCCATATCCCAAATGCTTATGAGGTAAAAATCATAATAAGTGACAACAAGCGCTCCCATCGACCACCCTGAGACTCTCAGTCACTCGTCAACCTCACGCAAGGTTGGTAAAAACCCGATTTTCATAAACAATCACGTATACACAATCGCAAGCAAACATCACGATTATATATGCAAGATTGCACGTACAAGGCCCCAAGTGGTCATGTTCGTCTACCTCGGTTACAAGCTACTCCATGTAGCCTTCTCGCAACCACACATCGCAGTCGCATCCATTTTGCAAGTTGCATCGAATATATGCATGTTACTCCAAATGCACTTCTTATGAAGGTGTTTATCGATTGACGGTGAATCAAAAGATATACGCTTTCGCTATAACATAAACGATTTTTCTGTCTTCTAACTTATTGAGGAACTTATATCAATATATATTCATTGTCTGTCGCGCTATCCTTGATAGATAACAGGGAACTAGTGGCTTCACCTCAGCAAAATGGGCAAGAAATCTACAAATCCTACGGGATATTGCGCACCGTTCACCTAAAAATACAAAGGTAAGGCTTTGCAGCAAAGCATTGATTGCTTAGTACGAAAACTGCCGAAGAACTGCAACTACCAAATGATAAGCTTCACCGAGAATTCGCGCCAAGAGGAACATTTTTCTCTGTGATAATTCAAATGCGGACCTCTAGGCTACGTAAATTACATTGGGGGTCCACCAACATCTTTGAATGAATCCACATATCCGAGATCCGTCATTTGAACTGGCGGGATGAGAGGTACAGGTAATCCAATAACTCATATTTAATTTGCAAATCATTATCCTCAGATAATAATCTCCAAACTGGGGGACTAGTGGTGTGTATAAATATGACATCCAATTAGAGTTTGAAGTATGCTCATGCTCCAAGACCACACTCCAAACTGGGGGACTACTGATACTACATAATATAGTAGTGATACGTGTTATGTCACATGGATGCCACAATTGGAAGGATTTCCATTATTTGCACATAACGAACTAGGCTCTCTATGATATTTCGTTGGAAAGCCACGGGTGTCTAGGTCGTAATGCAACAAGCGGATCGCAATTCCGAGGACCAAAGTGGAAGTTATGCCCAAAATGGTGGGACTGCGCAGAACCTGCACTATATCGAAAAGTATATCGAATATACATCGAATATCATATTCGATATGGGTCCAACGCCTATAAATACCCCTCCCCCTTGGCCATAAGGGATGGAAAAACACCTAGGGATCACCCTGTCATGTCTATATCGAAATGTACATCGAATATCATCCCCGATATGCCATATTCGACATAGATCCCCGACATACCTTCGACATACTGCAATACCTGATATTATATCGCACATAACTACCGATGTACTTATCCACTCGACATGTATAATATATGTATGGAAAGATACATGTGTCAGCTACCCATAGGAAGAAGCAGATCTAGGTTTCGATATACGGATCTCGAGATATGGCCGATATGGTGGAACCTCGACATATCTCCGATGTGCCAAAATACCCGATCTTATATCGGATGTCACTACCGATATACTTATCTCCCCAACATGTAACTTATATGCTTGGAAAGATAAAGGAGTATAATTTCCATATCAAGAAGCGGTTTGAGATTTGGACCTTTCTGCAAGGAGATATGGTCAAAACCGTAAAGTCGCGCAGTGCATAATAGACAAATGAACTAAGTCCGACTTGATTCCCCCAAAGGGATACGTAGGCAGCTTGGGGTAACCCGAGTTCAGTCCGGAATCATCAACGATCCATCTGTCCCCTCACCACCTCACTTGGAGTACATGTGTGTAAAGGACAAAGCTGGTTCCAGCACAGCCTAGGATCAGCATGATGCGGAGTGTTTCATCAGCATACGACAACACACCAAATCAAAGTGCCTACAGTATAGAACATCCTTTGTAATCGAGGGCCTAGGGGAAAGTACCACAATTTCATTCTTGCGACCCTGGACTTTCTACCAGCCTCGAACCTATCGGTCTTGCATATCGGACACGATGTGAGATCCTTGTTGGCATTCTCGCCGTAGTACAAGAAACAAAAATCCCAACAGACGTTGATCTTTTTGTACCCTAAACCCAAACCCGCGAGCATCTTATTCATGCCTCGAACCGTAGTAAGTAACATTTCCTCAATCTCTGGGTCCATAAGATCTTTAGATAACCTTAAGTACTTTTTGCAAGCGGCATTAGGTACTATGTGCATTATCTTGGTAGTCAAGAACTCGGCAAACCACTGGAGCACGGTCTTCGACTTCTTACTATGCATTTGTATGCCTCACAAATCCATTAATTTGTAGAACTCCTTATTCTTAGGACTTGGGTCTTCGTTGCGCACCTCTCCCTCAACAAATCGACCCCCACTGGACTATCTACGTGAATACTAGTGGACGGTGATTCAGGTACATACAATGTAGATGCCCCGCTCACCTCCTCTCCATGCAACACCCATACCCAATATTGATACGTAAAGCCTGACTTATGAAGATGATCCCGGACTACGTTTTGATCAAAAAACATTATATTGTTGCATTTCTGGTACGGGCACCTAATACGATTTCTTAGATCTAAGCAATCTCTCTGTTGTGATGCAAATTGTATGAATGCACGAACCCCAACCACATAATGTTTATTCAAATAACTAGTATTACTATCTATCATATCACACATCCAAGATCTATCGGCAAGATAATCCATTTCTAATCTAAGAAAACTAAAAATAAATTGTTACAATTAATTCTACCAATCAATACCTTTATCATCTATATTAAATTTCTAAAACATGATTACATTGAAGTCAAATAAATACTTACTTGTTGTAGCGTAAAAAATACTTAGATCAAGTATTGTTTGCACACTCACGCCCCTCGTTGCATTTACCACAATATCTTATAGTACACAAACATATATATAAAAAAGTTAAGAGTGATTGTTTTAATAAGAGATTATTGAGAAAACAAACACAAAATAGTTATAACAAGGAAAAATCGTGAATACCTTGCAAATGATGAAGAATGGAATGATTTGACAATTGAAATGGGGTGGGTATTTATAGGGACATCCTACCACTTTTCCGACCGCATTCCGGTTAGAAAAAACAACTAACCGTTGTTATTTTCGACCAGAATGCTGTCAGAATTGACAATGATTGAATTTTTGACTGAAGTGCGGCCCGAAATATTAGGGTTTATGGTTTAGGGTTTAGAACTTTTTTGAACCGCATTGCGGTAGAAAATGCTTGAATTTTCGACCGAAATGCGGTCGGTAATACTATTCATATTTTTAATTTTCCCATTTCGCTCTCCAATTTTAGATAAATCGTTGGTTTAATGATCAATTACAATAACATTAGTTATATATAAGTTACAAAAAAAAATCTCGCACGTTAAATAATCATTTAAAGCCTCGGTTCATAATGTCACGTTAAACATAATGTCATAATTAGTATATTTTGCTAATTAACTACTCATGATTTTGTTAATTAAATGTAACATCTAAACATATATATATATATATATATATATATATATATATATATATATATCGCAATTGCCTTCTCTGTACTAACGTTTCTAACGAATGCTAATCCCAAATGAGAGATTACTCTATACTGCGTATGATTAATATATGTAGAACTTCAAAGAACTTTAATAGTAATCTTACTATGTTAATCAATATTAACTAAATACTAGTTCAAAAGAACATTAAACTAAGTAAAGTATTATTACAATTCATGTATTTTTAGTGAAATTCTGTAGTTAAATTCACAAACACATCAACATTTTTTTCGAAAATCAAGCAAAAAATAAAACAAACTGGACTATTTCAGACCAGAATCCGTTCGGAAATAATATTCATAATTATTTCAGACCGGAATCCGTTCGGAAGTAATATTCATAATTATTTCTGACCGAACTCCGGTCGAAAATCTGGGCCGAAAATAATTTCCGACCGGATTTCAGTCAGAAATTTTGAAAAATTTGGCACATTTTCAAAATTTTCAAATTTTAAACTTTTTTCGATCGGAAAAAATCGAAAATTTAGGCGGGCTTAGGTGGGAAATTCGAAATTTTCAAAACTTCAAATATTTCCTAAAAGTTCTATATACACACTTCATTTTCACACCATTTTCATCAAAATAATCTCTTCATCTTTACATACTCTCCAAACACAAATATTTCACCAATATATTTCAACTTAAACACTTTTTTCATCTTAAAATATTTTTCCAAACACAAATCACTTCAACATGAACACTTTTTTCTTCATTCCAGCTTTAAATAAACATGTTTTTCTTCATTTCATATTTAAATAAACACTTTTCTTCCTTTGATCTTGTTTCATCTTTAAATAAACAATTTTTTCTCCAATTTATCAATCAAACACTTGTTCTACTAATTCAACAATATTTTGACCAACAATCACTTTTTATGTTTTAGATTGGTGCAATAAATCAATATATTTCAAAAAAGCAGAAAGATAATATTTTGGTAATTATTACCGGAATATTTTTTTTTATTCTGTTGAGTATTATTAACGACGGGATTCCAGTCGAAAATACCTTAAATATTATTCTCGACAGGAGTCTGGTCGGAAATCCCTTAAATGTTATTTTCGATCGGACTACGATTGGAAATAATTTAAATATTATTTTCGACCGGAGTCTGGTCAAAAAAGGTTCAAAGAGGTTTTCTGACCGGAGTCCGGTCGGTATAATATATATTCCAACGGGAGGCTGGTCGGAAAATTTACCACCGCAGCGCGGTCAGAATATTTTCTTCCGACCAGAGTCCGGTAGCAAATTTTCCGACCGCGGTCCGGTCGGAATATTTGCTACCGGACTCCGGTCGAGTAAGAATATTTCGACCGCAGTCCGGTCAAAAACCTGTCGGGAAAGGTTCCGATCGGACTCCGGTTAGAAAAAAAATTCTGACCAAAGCATCCCCCACCAGACTTTTCCGAACGGGATGCGGTCGGGAAAAGGTCTTTCCCGACCGAATTCACATTATTTCTTACCAAAGTTTCGGTCGAAAAAGACCCAATTTTCTTGTACTGACTTAATAATTATGCCTCGTGATTAAAAAAAATTACATGAATATTTCAAATACAAGCTTTAGAAAATCACTCACTTGATCTACAATGCCATGTTATTCTTATACTAGTCATTAAAAGAACTAGCAATACAATAATTAACTGAGTTTTAATGGATACTGATGCGTATTACATATGTGTTATTATTCAATTACACACGCTCACAGGTATACAATTATGTAATAATAAATTGGAAAGTATAGTTACTACCCAAGTATCGAATCCCCTTAGAGTAGATATTTATAATTTAACAATTACATTATTGCACGCTGAATGAATTGGTTTTGCTATTATCGTTAAATAAATAAAGACAACAAAATATAAATTAACTAACTATCAACTAATTAAATATCTAAACTAGAAGGCTCAAGTAAGATTGACTACTGATTAACTAAAGATTCACTACAAAAAAAAACATCTTTTGTGACAAATTTTCATGACGAAAATAAAAATTGTCACTACAAATTCCGCTGTAGTGACGAATTTAAACTTCGTCGCATGAGGAATGGCTCATGTGACGAAATGAATTTTTGTCACTAGAACCTAATCTATTGTGGCGAATTGAAAATGTTCGTCACTGAAAAAAGGCGTGAAACTCCTCCAATTGGCGCCATATGCCTTGTGACGAAAGTTCTCTTTGTGGTGACAAAATAAAATGTCACAATATGTATTTAAACTTATGACGAAACTCATTTCGTCACTATACTATATTCTATATATTTTTCAAATTAATTATACAACACATGTTTTTTAAAGTTTCGAATAATTTCATTCATAATTTAATTATTAGTTAATGATCAATGTGAAGTCCAATTAAGAGAATAGTCTTAGTGCTCTTAAATGGTTGAATGTATTGAAATTGGTAGTAAGTTTTACTACTTATTATTTTGACCGCTAACTAGACAATATGAAAACTCGTGGCTTACCTAAATTCTTAACCAAAAAATAAGTCAAGTACATGAAAAGTAAAAAGAGTAAAGACCATTGAGTAATCTTATAATAAAAATAAATAAAAATATCTAAATTATGTTTTTTATACGAACTACATAAATTCCACTAAAACACGATAAGTGGGTCTTTTGCAAACACGTGAATCCATTGAAAATCCGTTGATTCGCGCAAAATACTGAATATGAAAACATATGCATGAAATTTCATAACATATGATTTAATTTCCACAAATTAAACACGGCATAACAAAATATCAAAGTGAATCATGAGGATACACAAACAAAGAGAACATTGATTAAAAAAATGCACATTATAATTATCTTGAAAAGTTAAAACACTTATTTAGTAGTATTCTAGTATTTTCTAATTTTTAGACACTAACCAATATTATTATATTAAGTTTGAGTTATTGAAATACTTAATATTCTTCAAAGATTGAGACACTTAATTTTTACTTTACAAATCATATATAATTATTCGTAAAACACTTAACTTGGATTTCGAAAAGAAAAAAAGAACTCACTTAACTTTAACAAAATTTAATTATGGAATTCACGGTCAAAAAGTATTTTTCCTCCAATAACTCACTTTTCTCCCGCTAAGTGAATGAGCCCATTTCTCCAAAATAGCCCAAATCTCCAACCTACCAGTTAATAGTTATGTTGCCCTAGCCTCTCCTTCCAGTTCACCGTCGCCACTCGATTTCGCCGTGAAACTCTTGCACTGTTGCAGTCCTCCACAGCCCCTTTCGATCCCAGATTCTATGTTAATTTAATTAGGTGAGAAATAAAATCACCTAATATCCAAAAGCCTATTATTTACCACAAATCAGCTGACAAAATGAGCGATGCAGCCGCCGTACCAGCATCGGCAAAACCTCATTCCCATCAGCACAACCAACAACCAGAGCCCAAAGCGTTTCCCTTCGATTTTCGAATCACCGTACGATTTCTTCGATTCGTGCCGCCTCCTCCAATCGCCTCTGATTACGCTTCCGGATTTCGACACCTCACAGAACGGCGTCGTCGATGAGTCAAATTCAACAGAGGTTGACGGAGCTAGTATTCACGGCGATGACAACAGTAGTACTAATGCTAAAACTATGCAGAGGTGGTCCTGCAACACCTGCAAAGAGGAATTCGAATCGCTCCTAGACCAGCGCCTTCACTTCAAATCCGACCTCCATTGCTTCAATGTATGCGTTTTCTCTTTTGTGTGGTTAATTCTACTTGTTGTCGATTATTAGGTTGCTCTGTTGTTTATAAGAAGCGCGCGTGTGAGTGTAAGCTTATTTTGCTGTATTGGTAAGTCGTATCAGCATTGCTAAATCGTTTGCCAATGGTTTAGTATTTGCTCTCTTGTTCTATAGTGAAGTTAGTTTAGCCTCATTTTTCTGTGTTGTTTGGTGTTCAACTTTGTTCCAATTTGATCCTAAGGTTCCTCTTATGAGATGTGTTGAGGTTTATGATAGACATGAGACTGAGATGCATCTTATAGTATGGATTATCTGTTATATCTGTCATTGCTCTGATTTTGATGCTTAGTTCGAGATGTTGAACAAAGTTCTGGTTACAAACTATTTATTAAATGCAATTAGAAGTTTGGGACTTTATTGATGTGATACTGTATTGTTGCAAAGATCTCCATTTACATCCTTGTTTGGAGCAGATGCACTCTGGTCGAAGGGTTTTACTGGTGCGAAAGTAAAAATGGCTATTTTTGATACTGGTATTCGTGCTAACCACCCTCATTTTCGCAATATTAAGGTACCTGCTTGCTGAGAGGAACTATTGCCATTAGTTTATTTTTGAATTTTTCTTCTTTGTTCACTCCCCCACTTCCACCCCCAACAAAAAGCACTTTTTTGTAATGATAATTGGCTAATGCTATCAGGAACGCACCAATTTTACCAACGAAGACACTAAATGACAATCTTGGGCATGGTACATTTGTGGCTGATGTTATCGCTGGTCAAGATGCAGAGTGCATTGGTTTTGCTCTGGACACTGAGATCTATGCCTTTAGGGTGTTTACTGATGCACGGGTAATGCATCCACATTTGTTAATGCTCCAAATACTTTCAGGCCTGTAGTAGAGATCATAGTATTAGTGCTAGACTGCTATATTAGCTGTTCAAGAACTGAAATTTTATGTAGGTTCGAGATGTTGAAATCCTATTAGCAATAGAGTAAGGGTGTTTAAACTGAAACGGAATATCCATCTTATTTTATTTTGATTTTCTCACACAAACCAGAACTCAGTACTGGTGCTTAATTAGAATGGAAAAGCTTAGCATGGGATGAATGTAGTGTTTTGTGGAAATTTATGTTGCGCATTGCTGGTGTTTCCAATGTGAGTAGCAAGTTTAGGTTCCCACAGAGGAATGCCAGTTGAAGTTACGGAGTTGTTGCATTAAAATTGTAAAATTAGAGCTACATGAGATCATGGTAGCAGTGCAAAAGCCTTATGCACTGGATGTTGTTTCTGTTCATATAAAAGCTGATTAGATATTGTTGTTTGAAGTTTGTTACTCTAGAATCCATATGTCGTCTCTATCTCATAGCCTATTACTTATACTGATCTTTTACAAGTGACAATCCTGCGCTTCTTAAGAGAAATTGTCAAGCATAAGTAAATTCATGTAGTATCGAGCATGCTCAAAGTTGGGAAAAGGTCTACAGATCCAATCTCGTGATTATAGGAATCCTCTCTCGCTTCTTTTTTCCTTTTACTATAACTTTTGTTAGCGTTTAATCAGAAGTGAATACTTGGTGACTTACTTCAGGTGATGGGAAGGTTGGGATTTGGATAAAAATCCATGGCTGATTCTCGTTTGAGTATGCACATTTTGCTTTTATGTCTGGAAGTTCACTTGCTGTTGGGAAATGATGATTCGTTTTATTTTTTATTTGCATTTGTTCTTTCCTTGATTGACTTATTTCAGTCATTTATCATTGTTTTTGAAGGTGCATCATGTGTGATAGAAGAATTGAAGAAAATAGTTGAAGAAAAGGCTATTAAAGAAAAAGAGTTGAAGAATTGAAGGGTTTGGAAAGATGTGTTTTAAGTTGACGGTGGAGAACTTATGAATGTTATATGCTTTGTTATATACTACTTTCGTAGTAGTGAAAACCTCTTGAAGATGTTAGTTTAGAACAAATGTCAAAAAAAATATTGGTATCATGTAAGGGAGTGATTATTAATTTTGTTGTTTGTGTAATAAAATTATTTTCTCATTGAGTTGAGTAATTAATTAGATTTTAAATATTATTATTGATTTCAATCTCTGAATAGTAAGAGAATAAAACTGATAATTAAAAAAAAAGCTGAATGTATATTGTGACGAAATTATTGTCACTATAAGACTGATGTTGTTGTGACAAACATATTTGTCATGATACTGTCTTCGGAAAGCAGTTTGCTGTGACGAAATTATGCTGTTGTGATGAAACATTAATACTAAAGTGACAACAATATCGTCACTAGAATGTGAACTGTTATGATGAAACTCATCTTCGTCGCAAACTCTTGTGACAAATGCTTTTTTCGTCACTAGAACTCTATTGTGACGGGCCTGAGGTGACGAATTTTGTGCTGCAACTTTTCGTCACAATACGTCTTTTGTGACGATTTTTGTGCTTATTGTGACAATCTTTTGTTGCCACAACAGGTCATTTTTTTTGTAGTGATTGCAATTGGGAAATATTAATTAAAAAACTAAAGCTAAACTAACTAAGATAAATTTTAATTGATTGATTGGTTGCTATCTAAGATTGTAAAATAAATTAATTAATCTCGGATGCATGTATTTCATAGACAAAATACTAGTGACTTCAATGCAAGTCTCTATCTATTGATGATTATTTTGCTTCCATGTCATTCTTAAATGTTTGCTCACCCCGAGCTAAACTCTAAACAAAAGAGTTAAAATTCCAATAATAACAAGGACGAATTATTATTTATGCCCTGTATGTTACCCTTTTTTTTGAAAATGCCCGTAATGTTTTCAATTATATGAAAATGCCCCGTAACTATGCCTTTTTTTGTAGAAACTACCCTTTGCGTGCCACATGTGTATTTTGGCCTACGTGGCATCCACCGTGGCTGCCACATGTGTTTTTTTTTGTCTATATGGCTGCCACATGTAATATGTTTAAAATAAAAATATATTTATATCCAATATATATATAAATATATAAAAAATATATATCTTTATGTATTAAAATATATCAAACATATATAAATATATAAAAAAAAGGAAAACAAAATAATAAATATCATTTTTAATTACTGAAATTAAAACCAAAATCATTTTTTTTACTGAAATAAAAAAAAAAAACCCCACCCCCGTTCCCCCCCCCCCCCCCCCCCCCCGCTGCAACTCGCCAGTTGCAGCGGTGGCGGCGTCGCCACCACTGATGGTGGTGGGTTGTAGTGGCGGCGTCCATTGCAACCCGCCACCAGCAGTGGTGGCGGCGTCAATTGACGTCGTCACCACTTGCAACCCGCCACCGCTGCAACCGGCGAGTTGCAGCAGGGGGGGGATTGACGGGTGTGGGGGTGGGGGTGAACGGGGGTGGGGTTGTTTTATTATTTTTTTTAATTTCAGTAAAAAAAATGATTTTGGTTTTAATTTCAGTAAAAAAAAAAAGTTTTTTTTATTTCAGTAATTAAAAATGATATTTATGATTTTGTTTTCCTTTTTTTATATATTTATATATATTTGATATATTTTAATACATAAAGATATTTTTTTTATATATTTATATATATTATGGATATAAGTATATTTTTATTTTAAACATATTACATGTGGCAGCCACATAGACAAAAAAACACATGTGGCAGCCACGGTGGATGCCACGTAGGCTGAAATATACATGTGGCACGCAAATGGCAGTTTCTACAAAAAAATGCATAGTTACGGGGCATTTTCATATAATTGGAAACATAACGGGCATTTTCAAAAAAAAAGGGTAACATACAGGGCATAAATAATAATTCGTCCTAATAACAACATGCTTAAATCAAGATTTCGTCTAAGAATGCCACCTATGTATTGAAATTAAAATAACAAGAATCATGGATGTCAAGTCATTGCACACCAAGGTTAATCAAGTTGTCATCATATATGTATCATTGTGCAAAGTGGTGTGCTCATGTATCACAAGTATAGAATACAAGAATTTTATGCAAAACTCATATGATCAAGAAATTTCACATATAGTTACTTCTTTATTGCTTTCTACTTTTCTCACTGTTTTTCATGCATGCAAATTTTTCATGTTGAGGATCTTTAGGACTTTGTTAGCTTATAATGATAGGCTTTGATATGGGCTATAAATGAAAAAGATATTTATAAGTTCTAGAGATGTCTATAGTGAATCTACTCATTAATGCTTCATTTTCTTCCCTTGTTTGTGCCTTCATCACTTGGCAATACAATTTAGGCTCATTTTGGTTTCATTTTGTGCCTTCTTCCCTTGTTTGTGCCTTCTTCATTTGAGTTTTCATTTGCGCAAGAATTCAAACCACCCTATACTTAATAGGCTTTCAAGATGTACCCTTAAACTTAAAGTTTTTGCAAAGGGTTACTTGTGCTCTCTATTATATTCATCCTCATTTTCTTGTAATATATCTTTTAAGCTCATGCTATTGTTTTGAGCTCCTACCTTTTCCTTCTTCAATCCACAACATCCGTCTTTAGAAATGGGTAGGATATAGATTTTTCTTTCAGCTCATGGTTTCTTAAACAAAGGCTTCATAGAAAAGGCTTTAGTGAATATTTCTTCATAAAGGGTTTTTGGGCATGAAATGTTAAAACTCAAATCTAGAAAAAAAAGGCCTATTTAATTTCGTCAACAATTCAAGTTCACATTTACTTCAAACAATAGTAGAGTAAAACACTTAAGATTCATAATTTCTATGTAACACCATTTTTTCTCATAAATTCCATACAATTATCTCATTTTTTCCTACTCATGCTCATCGTGAATGGTGTATATGAAATAATCATGCTTTCAACAGAATTAAATAAAGTGTGCTCGTATCATCCACACATAATTCCTGTCTTCTCAAGTCCTAATATATTAGTCATATATCATCACAAATTCTAACTTTTGCTTGCTTTTATTACTTTAAATTTTTATTTTAACAGACAGATTCTAAAAATAACTAAAAACAGACTCTAAAATCGAAACAAACATGGAGTAAAACTAATTTAAATAGCTTTCCCCCCCCCCCCCCCCCCCCCCAACTCAACATGTTCAATATCCCTATTGAACAACATTCTAAAAGAAAAGAAAAGAAAACAAAGGACTCCTCTAGGAGTTCTATTCTTCCTGCGTGTTGTCTGGTGTTGTGTCAAATGCTTTCCCTTTAATGATTTGTAAAAATCATTTCAAATCTCATTTCGGATGAAGTCCTTTAATTGCTTTGTTTGCTCTTCCATTGCTTTCTTCACCAACTCCTCTAGAATCACCGGCTTTTGTGGTGTCACTTTTGCTTTTCCATATCCATCAACCTGCTTCTTTGTAATGACATCTTCAATAAATTCTTTCTTGTCGGAATGTTTAACCGAAACTTTCGCTGCTCTACAAATCCTTGTGATTAGCTCTCCATGTGGGATAGTTCCTGATGTTCTTCCTATAGCAAAAGTGTTAATCCAATTCATGATTTCTTGCCCCACATCAATATGGATTCCATCGCAGATCCATGTAAGATATTTTACACTATCTCGATGTGCAATTGTCACGTAGTTAGTGGGCGCAATACGTGAAATAATAAAATTATATCAAGCCTTATATTCTAGTACACTTTTATTATAAAGAACGAAAGGATTAGCTGATTTTGACTCTCGAAGAATGGTGTCTTTGATAACCACATCCCTCAATGCTTCTTGAGACATAGCTGTTTCACGTTTCCAGTGCTCCCCTTTCGCAATCTTCTCTAAGTCTAACTTGTACTGTTCATTGATAATCTTTGCGAAGATATTTACCTTCCGTCCTCGTAATGAAATTGGTCTCATTATTGGTGCAGTTACGTTAATGAAGAATTCATTCATCATAGTTTTGTTAACCTCTTCTAGTTGTTTAGCAAACGTCGTCTACCCCATGTCTTTGGTTTTGCCGTGAAAAAAATCAAAAGCTCTGTAAGTGATGAATGATTTCTTCATAAGTTTTTGCTTCATTGTTGTTGCATCATCCGCAGTCTTAGACGTGCATGCTGGTAGGCATGTCAATGGGTAGGGTTTTACCCTCATTACCCTTGCCTAAACCCTACCCTGACTCTGTGTCTAATGTGTCTAATCCTTGGTAGGGTCCTTACCCTACCCTAACCAAGACCCATTCAAGACCCTGTTCTGAGGGACCTAGACCCTACCATGTTAAATTGGTAAGGGTCTTACTAGACCCGTTAACAAATTCTGCCCATATCAATTTTTATTTTCAGTCGGTAGCAAATCTACTAACATTCACAAAAGAATTTTTTTTGAGGAAAACACACATCGTTTAAGGTAATTGTAAATGATATTTTTAGAGTAATGTTAGTTTCTGGATCTTGACCCTTACCTTGAGTTGAGATTTAAAAGTTATAGGGTAGGGTATGGGTTCCTTACCCTGATTATAGGGTAAGGGTCTAGACCCTGAGCTCATGTTCAGGGTAAGAGTAGGAAAACCCTACCGATTGACATGGCTGCATGGTGGGGGCGCGTGGAGATGATGGTGGTGATTCCTCCTCATTGGAACTTGAAATGTCCATAAGGCATTTGTTGTTATTTTTCTGCAATGACATGGTGTTTTTGGACAAGTAGAATAAATGTGGAAGAGAAAAGAGAATAATAATGAAGAAGAACAACTTAGGAGTTTAACTTGTGTACGAGAATAATGCCTAAACTCTGAATTTACCCAGTTAAATAGTATAGTAATACATGTTGGTATAGATGGACTAGGATTTCACCATATAGGTAAATTCAAAACTAATAAAATATTTCCTCCCAAAGTAAATAAAATTAGGTAACATACGAATGTATAAAATCCCTGAATAACAATCAAATGGGTAGTAAATAATAAGTAAGAGAACTTATTCCCGTGTCAGCAGTGTATAGAAAAAGTGTTGACTTGGCGCACTATTAGCGCATCGCGCTCCCATCGCGCGTGAGACGCGCGATCAAGCCGCCGCCAAATTTTGCTCTCTATCATTTACACTAGGTTTCGGGATCACAATGCGAAAGATATGAATCGCCAAAATTTTTCAGAGGCACGCGCGATCTGCTCGCGATATGTGCCACATCGCTCCACCCCTAATTTCAAAAACTTCTGCTGTCAAATTTTCGTAAAAAAATTGACTCATTTTTATCTCGTATGATTCCAACTTCCTCATGATTGTTCCAAAATTCTCCATACAAAACAGTACTACATGGTTACTTTTGGTTGGATTATTATTGATTTTGTGCCATAGAAATATTGTTGATTACTTCAATAGGAGTTATATTCTCACTTATACTGTCTGGTATCATCCAAAAAAAGAAAAGATTTCTTTTTCTTCTACTTTTTTCAGATGTCGTTACTTGGTCATGGGCCAGACATTGGACTTTCCTTTGAGCTTCATTGGCAATTACTCGCAGGACAAAGAAATAGGGGTATTGCACCTTGCTCCCTCTACTGAGTTTTATGTATATTTATTTCTTTCGTTGCAATTTGTTATTTGTATTAATATTTTCAATAATGCTTGTTTATTTGCGATTATGTACAATGTTTATTTTCTCTCCGAGGTATGCTCTTATTTGTAATAGCTGACTAGTTCATCAATTAGGAAGTTGGAAGTAAGTCCCCGGCCGAGGGTTTGCGTGCATCATCTTTCGGTGTGATTCTCAGCTATAATGGCCTTGCGGGATAAGCCTACAAATTCGACTTAGCATATTCGAATTTTTTGGGGCACCTTTTCAGACCCCCGTAGTTTTAGTTTGGTTATTTGGTCAATTATTGTTGGGCGATCCATTTTAACCGGTCTTGTATAGTGTCCATTATTTGTTTATATAAAACTTTTATTTCGTGAAAATTGAAAAATCAAATAACGATAGAAATAAATGACTCAAAAACTATAAAAGAAATCTTGGTTGCCTCCCAAACAAAGCTTAGTTTTTACGTCGTCTAGCCCGACCCTATTAATTCTAAGGTGTCTCAATTGCTCCATCAGGTTAAATGGATACGCCAAATTTTCTCCCCTAGCTTTTTTCTAGATTGGTGGTTTCTTTGGGTAAACCATTCTTTCGACCCTAAAACTAACATTTATTGTTATATTTCAAAGTGAGAGTTCCCTCTCCTACATCAATTAATGCATTCGAAGTTGCTAAGAATGGTCTTCCCATAATCAATGGAAACTTATAGTTTTCACTCATGTCAATAACCACAAAATCAGTTAGAAAAGTAAATTTACCAATCTTAATCATAACATCTTCTATTACCCCCTTAGGATAACTAATACCCATACCAACAAGTTGAATTGTTAGATCAGTTACTTGTAAAGTAGGTAATTTCATACGCTCATAAATAATGTATGGCATGAGATTTATACTAGCACCTAAATCACATAAAGAATGTTCAAGAAAAATATCATTAATGGTGCAAGGTGTAGTAAAACTCCCTAGATCCTTAAGCTTTGTCTATACTCCTTAAATTTCTTGAAGTGTAAAGAATTTGTGAATCCCGATCTCATCGATCTTTCTCTTGACCAATCTCGTGTCTTCCAAATACTTAGCATATTCTGATACTTGTCTCACTGCTTCCTCAAGTGTCATTTATCCCGGTAGATGTTTGAAAACCACGGAAAATTTCTCTACGTCATGTATTCTCGAAGAATATGGAATTGATGGATAGTTCTCCTTCACCATTAGCTCTAAAACTTTGCTCAAGATATCTTCCTCAGTCGAGACCATGTTCACTTGTTCCCTCATATTTGTCTCTATATTATTAGGCAGTGTTCTAGTAGGTCGAGTACTTAACTGATTTGCAACTAGACCTAGTTGTTTCTCAATGTTGCTCAATGAGTTGTCAGTGTTCTTACATCTCGCCTCTATTTGCCCCATTCTTGCATCAGTTTTCGCCATATAATTATATAATGTTTCCTCAAGACTTGCCTCGAATATGGATTGTAACTGCTCGAGTATGGATTGTTTTGCCTCGAATAATTACCAATATAGTTAACGTCTTCTTGCATGATTGCATATACTCTTTTGCATTCATTGGTTGGGTGATTTCCTCCACAATGAGTGGTATGTTTCCATATGCCTCAATTTGGTGTTGATGGGATCCACTTGTGCAGATAGTTGAGTAGTAGTGTTGATCTCGTGAACCCCCATCGTTCTCATGCTTGGACCTCGGCCGATATTCCACTTTGAGATGGTCGATGCAATTGTCTTCAATAGAGCAAGCGCATACTCGTCGGTCCTTTGCATGAATCCCACTCCTAAACTAACATTTAGTGTATTTTGGCATATTTTGTTCAGTCCATCCTAAAATTGTTAGAGTAGTACCTCGTTTGTGAAGATTTGTTGTGGACACCACTTCATCATGCTTTTGAATTGTTCCCATGCTTTAGATAATGATTCTGCATCCATGTGTCACAAATTAACTATCGCACTTCTCATCTTTGCTATCTTTTCCGATGGGAAAAATTATTGTAAGAATAGTTGTGTCGTCTGCTCACATGTTGTGATGCTATCATTCAGTAGTTCATTTAGCCACCGCCTAGCTCCTCCATTCAAAGAAAATGGAAATAACTTGAATTTTGCCGAATCCGATTTGAGTTAAAATACTTTACACGTCCTAATAAAGTCTTTGAAATGTGTCATTGGATCTTCTGTAATTACTCCACCGAATTGATTTTGGTCAATCATAGAGAATATCACTGACATGATTGGTTCATGATCTTCCGTTGTAACAATACACAACCTATTGCCTTCAAGTGTTGGCAAGACTTCTTGTCATGTGGGTAGAATAAAATATCATCCTCCTATGTGTTGACCATTGTTTTCTTCAGTTGATTTCCCTGTGGTGTTTCTCTTGGTGAAGTTGCTCTGTCATCAGTACTTGACATGCTTCGTGTTTCTTCTTGGTTATGTCTGCAGGTCCTCTCTATCTCTGGATTTGGTGTCACGGTGTCTCTTCGTGTCATGCACTACCGGTAGCTAAAATGGTAATGCAGAAGTAAGTGTTTCTCACAGAAGAACAATAGTGGAAAATGCTAACAAATATACCATTACTCCTCAGCAACGGCGCCAAAAAACTTGATGCATATTAAATATATGTCATTATAGAATTACACACGTTTGCAAGTATACGATCAATTAATAATAAAATGGAAAATATAGTTGCTACCCAAGTATCGAATCCCTTGAGAGTAGATATTGGTAATATAGCAATTATATTGTTGCACACTGAATGAATTGATTTTGCTTTTATCGTTGAATAAATAAAGACAGAAAAATATAAATTAAATAACTATCCACTAAAGATCTAAACTAGAATATTGGAGTAAGATTGACTACTGAAGCTAAACTAACTAAGACAAAATTTAATTAATTGATTGGTTGCTATCTAAGATTGTAAAACAGATTAATTAAAATGTCTTTAAGAGATGAATTTCATTAATCTCGGATGAATGTACTTCACATACAAAATACAAATGACTCATATGCAAGCCTCTATCTATTGATCTTTGTTTTGTTTCCAAGTTGATGTAGTAAATTAGCCACCTTTCGTATGTACTAAAGAACCCTCAAATCCCTAATGATGTCAAGCCGTTAAGTACTTTCCCCTCGCCAGAAGTTCACCATGTCATAGGATCCAAACATCGTTTTAGAACTGAAGTAGAGTCACCAACTATGATATAGATTCCACGAGCACGTTAATGTCGAAGGTCTAAAGATTTATCTGTCTGATCTACTATTCTAGTGTTGCACTAACAATCTCCAATCTATAATTCAACATAATACAAGGTTGTTCGATGTTACTACTCTGCCCTCATAGAAACATGTGCATCAAACAAACCAAGTAGCATAAGCAACAAATAATATCCAATAAAACAGAGTCGTCAATAAACATAATCACAAATAGGTTTAAGGTGCATCTATATGAGATTAACTACATCCCCATTCAGATACTGAGAGGATTAGCTACTCATAGTCATATTAAAATCAAAACAATTCATCATAGATTATTAAATAAAGAAAATAAAAGATTAATCTTTTGATCTCCTTGCTGCTTTCCACTACCCTAATTGTTGACTCATCTTGTTCCCCTTTTTTCCCTCAACTATGATTATCGTGCTATGAACGATAGAATTTATTCTCCTCTAATCCTAGAATGCTCTTGTAAGTGTTTTTATGCTATAAACGACTATGAAGAACTGATATTCGGTGGTGCCCTAATTGCTGAACGTTGCTTTCTATTTATATTTTTCATGCTCTGGACTCAATTTTAAGGTTTCCGAACGCCGGCCTACTTTCTGTCCGCATCGCGCTCCAATCTCGCCTGAGTCGTGCGATCTGGTTGCATCGCACCTGCTTCTGTTTCTTCAGCTTTCTTCTGCAATTTTGCTCTTGCTCACCCCGCATTCTGTTTTCTGGATCTTTTAGTATCGTGACTGGTAGCGTCGTGGCTCTACTGCCCGTTGTTACTAAAAAGTGTTGTAATCCTCCAAATAAGCATCGTTTTTCTCCGATTCGACTCAAACTACAAAAACAATAAAACAATACTAAAACTAGTAAAACTACTACTAAGATTATACAAAAGCATAAGAAGTCAAGTACTCAAATCACTATAATAATTCTCTTATCAGAAGCAGTTTAAGGAGTGATCTTATTTGTAGAAACAGTTTAGCGTGACAATTCGTTTTAACATTAATATTATAGAATTCACATAATAGGTTAATGAAATCTTAGGTGACAATAAGCAAGTCCAACCTTACGACACTCAATGTAGGCCTCAACGAGGAGTGACCCGACAAAAAGATTAAGACACATGCTCGGGTACATGCTTATTCAACACGCGAGTTACAACCAACTCATGACTGCAAGTGATCCGTAGAAGGATGGATGTCATGTAAGATTATTTAAACCAACAGTCGCTACTTTCCGACTGTATATCGACTCAACTCTTCGGCCCAACGTTCATAGGCGTTCGGATTGGTAGAACAAATAAACAAGAATGCTAGTAGACCGGTAAATATTTATATGCTTTTTGAGCTATACGTGCCAAACATAATTAGTTGCTCTTTGTACTACTAAGATCAGTAGATGGGTCATTTTATCTGCGAATTGTCATGACTATGAATCAGTATTTGGTTTAAAACTAATTACTTATTTAAATTTAACAATAAGGGAGTCAGATAATTACGAAATGGGATAACAAATTTGTAATGTAAAATCTGGAAATGGTGAATTATAGATTGCTCACCATTTGGTAAAGGAGTAATGAGTAATGATTTTTCTGTCCAACTTTCTTGGGGCCAACTACCAAATGGGGCTTTAATAAATCAAAAATCAAACCTCAACTTTATTAGTATCAAAGAAACTGGACGAGTGGCGATTAGTTGTCGAACCTTAGTAAGTTCAAATAATGTTAATTTACTAGAAAATCATAATTCATGACAATAAAATATGGTCTTTTCGATTTCGATGTTATAAATTTGAGAAAGTTCTTGTAAAATGCTAGTTAATATTAATTTTAGTAAATAACGTATAATCTTGTTTTATGTCATACACTTTTCATGAAAAGCGTAGGTGACAAAATTTGATATTGTAAGGTTAAGTTTAATTTCAAATAGCTATTATATTAATCAAACAATTGATATCTCAAGATTTATCTTAAAAAAATATATGTCTGGATTTTATAAATATAATTATTGATACTTTCATGTTAGAAAATCATCTTGAACGACAAGTAACAATAACAATAATATTTGATAAATTATCTAATTTGATGCATAATCAATCCTTAAAAATATATTACTAAACTAATTTTATGTACTCTCATTCTTTAATTACCTAATTCAATCCCTTATTATCTATAATCAGGATACCAATAAATATCATATGCAAAGTAAATGTATAACTTAGTAAATTTTTATTTGTTTCTAGATTAGTTTAAATTACACAATATTCTATTTTTTACTTATAAATTTTATAAAAATATAATCATGTAAACCTAATCAATATATATGTTCATGAAATGTTATAGTTATATAACTTTATATAATTTATATAAATAGTATGGTCAATATGATTATATACCATCTAAATACAATAGAAAATTTATATAAATATTAATTCCTACTTATACTTTATAATAAATTGATTTAAACATTACTATATCAGTTTAAAAGTCATGTGTGTGAACAATTTTTGAATCATGATTGTTTCAATTATAAACTTAAGATCATTAAGGTTGTACCAAATACTCTGAAAAAATGTGGTAGTCTTGATTTTACCTTTGATCAGACATTTCAATAGACTTGGTTTCCAATTGTCCTAGATGTTCTTGACTATTAAGATCATGAGAAGCACGTGCGTTTAGGATTTGGTGAATATAAAAAGATTTGTTATGCTAAATAATTTTTAAAACTTAGGAGCCTAATAAAAATATTTTGGACGAAATGTTAAAGTAAATTTTTTGTTTAATAAATGTTATACTTATAATAAATGATAACTTTTATAAATGATTAACATGTTATGGCCTTGCAATATATTATTTGAAAATGATATCTTCATATAAAAGATAGAGGGCTTCATGCAAAATATGTGACCTAAAGCAGAGAGGAAAATTGTACATTACACTACTTGCTACAATTTGTTGCAATTTGTTGAAAGTAATCATTGTTTTTTGTGCAATAATAGTTATGTTGTTTTTGGATTAAAATGATGAGATACAAATTGTTGGCATTTTTTTTTCTGGAAACTAGACTCAAAAAGAAAGAACTCACACATCATGAAAATCTGATTAAATTAAAATAGTGAACATTGTTGACTGAAATGCATCCAATTTTTAGCCAAGAATGGATGATTAACTTTTGTAATAATGATGCTCCGCTATGGACTTTTCATAATTAATCATAATATCTGACCTTAATCATTCTAGTTCTGAGTCATGCTGATAATTAATTCAAAATATAATATTTTTTCTATTTAGTTATGGTTAAAATACAAATATATATGTATAAAAATATATGTATACACAAATTTACTTATATAAAAACACTTAGGTAATTCAATCATTAAGGTTGATATTAGAAATTTCAATAGAAAATTTAAAGATTAATAAGATACACAAAGAAATATCAAAAGACTAGTTTTAAGTTCAAGGACTAATACAAAATTTTCTAAACATTTGAAGTCAAAAGGATATTTTTGAAAGTTCAAAGGCTAAAGCATAAATTAATATTTGTCTTCTGGGGCGTTATACAAACCATTTGAGCTACTGTTAATTATTATATAATAGATGCAAGATATTATTTCATAAAAGTATATTGATGCCATGTTGAAGAAGGGAAGTCCATCTGGGTACAGACGAAGGATAAAAGCAGCTCCTTCCCGATAGGGGTCAATCTTGAGATTCAGCAATTTACAGCACAATATAAATCCAATAAGCGACGAAACGAATTGGGAGTAAGCAGAGTTGGATAAACTTGCCAATATCGGAAAAAAGATTGAATGAAAGGATGGAAAAACAATGAGAGTCCACATTGTATTTGGTCAGAATACACTGTCATATATCCCTCAAGAGGATTGTATGCCCTCTGATGAGAAACAAGAATGACTATATCATACTGGTCGGAATTTAGATGATACCTAGTGAGCGATAGAAGCACGATTCCAAAGATTCTATGCTCACTGACGATCCCACACGTCCTCCCCTCACCATGGCCCTGGGATTCAACAGGGTCACGTTAAAGACGAAAAAATTGGTCAACAAGTATATAGGCCTTTATATGCAAAAAAAGTCATCGTTATAGAATCAACAAGCGAGGCATGGGTACAAAATGGGATATGAGAGGATGTCACCGTATGCTCTTGGAACGCAACGGATAAACCACCTTTAGCCGTTGCTCGTAAACGAGAGGGAACACCACAGTTTGAGGAACGCATGTGCCTAACACCATGCAAAGGAGGAGAGTTTTTTGGACATGAAGAACCACTTTTGGAATGACAAGAAAAATTGGATAATCGAGGGAATGTCATGAGTTGGCTAACTAAGAAGTGGTTGGAAGAAACAGTGACGAAAATGGCTAAGTACTAGAAAAGAAAGAAATTTGGCGAATTAGATAAATTAAGAATAAAGTTCCTTCCTTACGGACAAAAGCAGCAAATGCTAAAAATGTGGAAATTGGACGCGAGGAGAATGTTGGTGTTAAACAAGGTATTTAAGGAGGGGGGGGGGGAGGAAACCCCTTGCCCAACTCCCAACATTAAAGGAACTTAAGTGGTGGGCGGCTCCCCTACCGAGTCACAATCGCTAACACACTCTAACACGTATAGATGATACCCATATAGTGGAGACATACTCTGATCCATGGTATAAACTCTCGAGTTAAGAAGGGATCCAATTTCCAAGGCATGTCACAATATAATATAACGGAAAAACAAAGTGTAGTACAGCTAGCTAACGAGACAAAAATCCACGATGCAAAAAGGCAAAAAATAACAAGCATTCCCTTTTCATTCAATCATGAGTTCATCAAAAGTACAAGGATAAGCCAACACTTTATCAAAATAGACAGCATTACAAAGAACTCTAAGTAGAGGAACTTGGGAGCACCATGCCCGCTGATATCACTTCTTTAGGAATGGAAGGACTTGAATAGAAGGTGGAAATGGGAACCATCGGAGGGACCCTTGAACCCTCACTCGTGTTGGATGGAGAAGCAGCACTGGAATTAACACGCCTTAAGAGACGTAAAGTGGCATCTATATTAGGAAGCTGCCTAATTCGGTTGTCAACCAAGAGGCACACATTGGCATCGGGCTTGAAGAGTTCCTTCTTGCAGGATTGCTTGGCACACTCCACGAAGCCCCAAATAATATAGCCTACCAGGTACATGTGATAGTTCTTTAAAATACTGGCCTTATACTACTCAAACGTCTCCTGCTGGACAAGAGCAACTGCTTCATCCAGCTTGGCCTTCAACATCTCATGTGTGATATATCCAGGAGAAGGTAAAGGAAACACACGAGCCTTTGCCAATTTTTGATAATAGTCTTCACTCGCAGCAGGGCCATCTCCAACTCCTCCTTCAATATTTTCTTCCCTTGGGCCCAAACAAGTTTTTCCCCTCCTAGAGTTTCAACTTGTTCATCCACGGTTGCGTCCAATTCCTTTAATTTGCCAATAGTAGTTTGCAGTTGGATGACGTTTGAGCCCAACTTCTAGCAATTATTTACGCTCCTCTCGAGTGACTTTCTTTAAGCCTCAATTGTAAACTGGAGGTCAGAGACCTTCAGGGAGTCTTGAGCAGATTTATCCAATAAGACAACCACCACCTCCTCCTTCTTCTTGAGCTTCTCCCCGACTAAGGCAGTGTCCCCTCGTGCCTTATTCACTTTATGCCACAAGGATGGAATCACTTTGAGGACCTACGATGGTAAACAAAAGAAAGTCAGTAAAAATAAAGAAAAAATCGAAGAGAGTGTAACAAATAAATATAAAACATACCATGGTAGCAAGCAAGTCCGCACTCACCGAAGAAAAGGCTCATTCGGAGGGGACATGTGCTGAATGGATGCAACGCCCCATCCACTTCTGCATGAACTGAAGACGGACCAATTCTAGGAGCGACATAACTTGGATTATCCGCCCCCAAAGTAACGAGTGGAGAATGCGTCTCGACCTCGCCACAAGGAAAGTAATTGGCATCGTAGTACGAGAACATATGGTGGATACTATGGGTGAATTCGGCATAATAGCCGATACCATGATCCCCAATTTTCTGCTCGCATCGGATCTCCCAACTGCTCGGGGGACAGTAGATCTGCCATAAGTGAGGACTTGTCGCAATTCCTTGGTGGGCAAAGCAAATCGTCTTCATCCTAAATGAGGGGCTCTCGTCTGACATATTGATGTAGGAGATATGGACAACATCGGAGACGCCTTCGGGAGTCAATAATAACTCGTGTGCTAATGTAGAAGAATAATAAGAACCAGTTAAGGCAAAATAAAACAAGAAGGAGAAAGTTGACAAAACAAAAGAAAACATTACCTATGTCAAAAATCAGTTCGTCGAAAAATGTTGAGCCTGCCTTGCCCTTGTCTAATAGAATAAAGAAGAAAATGAGTTAAGAAACGAAGGGCTAAGATGCAACGCGAGCCTACAATATATTACCTATATCCCTAGAAGGTAATGCAGGCAGCTCCCTTGGAGGCAATCTAACAGGTGCAGATGGCTCCATAGAGATTTCACCCGATGACTTAAAGTGAGAAAAGAGATATCAACTACCTCAAGAGGCGTCGAGACAACAACAGACACCTTAGGGGCTAAGCCAAGTACCAGGCTAAGAGTTGCCCTGACAAGCACAACAGACGTCATATCAATGAAGGAAACAACGGTTTACCCAGCTCCATCAGAACCATCGCATATTGTGAATGTTGTTGGTTTGAGGAGACCAATGTCGTCATCATCCGACGTCCCAGAGGTGCCACTAGAAGTCCGCCATAAGGGAACAAATGTTGAGGTCATAGATTTTGATATTGACCGAGTTTGAACCTGGGAAACACGAGAAGTAGGAACGATGGCTTGTTCCTCTGAAGTAGAAGCAGCTATCGGCGGGAGAACATAAACCATATTGGTCAAAAGGTTCCCAACGCAACAAACAAAGGTAATCAAAAGGTAGATTAAGAAACTCAAGAGAATCAAGAAAAATTCAAAGTCATACTTACCGAAAGTCCCGACGGCAGCGGGAGCCAAAGAAAGGGGTTCAACACTAAGTTAAGACACCTATGCCAAACTAGTTGACTTGTATAGTTGGAGGACTTCAAAATCTCTTCACCTCGTATACATGCGAGAATACCATTTCATCATTTAGAACATATTTGAAAGCTTTAGGTACTCCTCAGGTGAGGAACGTATCACAAACTCCTACCATCCGTTTGACGAAAAAGAACTTGTTCTTCCAACTGCTATGGGAGCTGGTATTAGTTTCTAACATCTTCTTGTTGGTATCACAATGGGCAAAGAAGTAAAATGGTGCTCCTCCCGATGACACAACAACATCAATGTGTGAAAAGAATCTCCCCATTGTGCGCGATAGGCCTTCGGACAAACACCAAGACACTAAGACAAACAAAATAATAAAGCCATTCTAAGTCAGCTGACTCGGGCACAAATGGCAAGCTTTGAAGACTTCCCAGTAAAAGGGGGAAAAATGACCTAAGCCCCGCCTTCATCTGCGCATAGTATACTTTGACATGTCCCTTAGGTGGCACATTACCCCTCTAATCACTCTCCGGTATGCTTATGGAGATGTTACGACAAGAAGCACCCAAATCTTTAAACAACTTCTTCATCTCTTCCTCAGTGGCCGTGCTCGTCCTCTTGCTCACCGATTGAGTATTCTAGGGAACCTCTGCCATCCCATCTTCTTGTTTCTCTTCCTCTTGGAGGGTACACCCTCATTGCCACCACCTTCCCCCTACTCTGAACTTCTCTTGCGAGAAGAGTACTCCGTCACTCCAGTAACGGCAAGAGCATCAGTGGTGGAGGAGAACACGAAGGCACCAAAAGCGGAGACACCTGAAGGGGGGTCAATATCAACATAAATAGAAGGCATTGTTGAGTGGAGAAAATCTTGAATTCAAGAAAAAAAGAAGGAATTGCAGAGAGAGAATAAGAACAAGAAGACAACATTTCTCAAGTGAAGAAAAAGAATGATAGAAGTACGCTTATGTTTATACAAATACATTTTCATAAAAAATGATAGAAGTACGCTTATATTTCAATAGTTTTAATAGTATTAGTTCTTTATGTACGAAATAATGTCAAATTAAGATCAAGTATGATCAGTTTTAGTACTGTGTGGATTAAACAAGAGTAGTAGGGATTTCGTTGCTAATTTTATACATCATATGGGTGTTATTACTATAGATAAAATACAAGTTTATTTGCCCGTTGAACATAATACATGGTTAATTTTTACAATTTACTCAATACATATAGGTATTAAATAACAAAGGATTTCAATTAATTTGGGTGGGCTACAGCCGCCGAGCCCAAGTCTAAATCCTTTTACAATAATTTGATGCATCTAATAAATTCCATTGATTCATCAAAAAAAAAAAATTAAATCCATTGGACCAGCTAGCTAGCCCGTGGTACAAATAAAATTGAGCACATGTATGCAACTCGATTAGCAATGTAATTTCAACAACAAGAACCCTCAGTTTAATTTCTACTTCAACAAGATGCAGCTTATAATAAACTCCACTCCTTATTTTAAATCTTTTTGTTTACTTGTTTTTGCTCTATTATTCAATATTTTTTCTGAGGGGGTTATACAACAGTTGCCACAGAATTTAAAATTTCCGGCAGTTTTTGCTTTTGGAGACTCAGTTCTTGATAATGGAAATAACAACGGGATCGCAACTGTAGTTAAGTGCAACTACCCGCCATATGGAAAAGATTTCGAGGGTGGAGTGCCTACGGGGAGGTTCACAAATGGGAGGACACCAGTCGATTTAATTGGTACGTTATATGTGCTTTTAGCGAAAAAAATAAATGACACAGACGTACTTGTCCTTAATTAAGATGGATAACCTTTAGAGAAAACACTGTTTCAAGAAGAAATGTTAGATAATAAAATTGAAATTGATGAAGTGATCGTTGATTAAGTTGAAAGTGTGAAATTGAATTAAATCAAGGAAGAAAGACTTTCACTACTCTCTTTTTTAATTGGGTCAAGTTCTCTACTTGTTCCTTGTAGGACCATTTTTAGCTTTAGTTTTTCCATGGTTTTTGGGATTTTTGGAGTAATTCTTACTCCATTCGGCTTGCAATCTCAATTTTCTCTCCTCATCAATAAAGCTTTTTTCCCTTGCCTGATTAAAAAAGAAGAAGAAATGTTTCGAAAATTTATCCGAAAAGTTCGTTTCTAGTAATACACATTTTTTTTTGTAGCTTGTGACATGCATGTCTACTGCCCGAAATAATGTAACACACGACTCCCTTGTGTGAAAATAATGTTCTTCATGTTATTATATATATTGTCCACCGCAATTTAACAAATCAAGTTTGAAAAGATCATTTCTCAGCTCTTTAAGTAATACTAAGGTAGACCTGCTCTACTGATTATTATATTTCCAGTTTCTCAACTCAAATAAAAATTTAGAATAGTTAATATATAGTTTTACAGCTTCGAAAAAAAGTTATTATATACTTATATTACGTCAATGACGTCAAGAATTTTTGGGTAATTATATGGGTAAGACAAAATATTTTGATATAGTGTTACCAAAAAAAAGATAGTTTGATATAGAGGCAATTAAAGTGGCTTTTTCACTTTGCAGAGTACAACAGGGCCACTTGTGTTTGTTGTTTGGTTTAGACTTTAGAGTAGCTTTGATTTTGTCCTTGACTCTGAGTATATAGTAGAAATCATCATAATAATTGTTTTATGAAAGATAATTGTTTTTAATTCAAGTAGGTACATATAACAGCAATTAAAAACTCCTAGAAATTAGAAATTACGTTAATCTTTATAAGAAAAATAGTAGTTTTAGGAGAAAACGTGATGTTGAGTGCAGCACTAATTTTCTTATATTTAATATGTTCTTTTCGGTTGAATATAATATATTTTTACTTCTATTTTAACAGTATTTACTTCTATATATGCAAAAAATATTTTTCTCCGAACAAAACCAAAACCTACGTTTTCATCCAAAGTATATCCTCACTAGTACGTGTTGATTATGGACTTGCAAGAGATTGAGAGTGTGTTTATAATTTTTCTGAAAAAAGAAAACTAATTTAATTTGTACGATACTGATTTGTTTTTACGAAATTAGTATAAGATTTATTTTCTGCAAATTCCAGCTAGTGTACGAGAGGGGAAAAAATCACTTTTGGTCCCTTATTGTGGCAGAGTTACCGTTTTGGTCCCTTATTGTGGTTCCGTCCACATTTAGTCCCATATTGTGGCTTTCTGTTCCACATTTAGTCCCCCGGCAACTATTTCCGGCCAAAATCGCACGTGACCACACGTGCCGGCCAAAATTTGGGGATTTTGACCCTGCACGTGTGGTCCCGCACGTGTAGTGCTTTGACTCGTTTTAATTTTTTTTTTTAATTTATCACTTTTGGTCCTTTATTGTGGCATAGTTACGATTTTAGTCCCATAATGTGGCATTGTCCGCATTTAGTCCCTTATTGTGACTTTTTGTATAATTTTGGTCCCACGGTCAATTTTTTGCCCCCTAAGTTATTTTTATTAGCAAAAAACACCCCCATATTTTGTGTTCTAATTAGCAAAAAGCCCATGTATGTTATATATTCTTCTAAAATTTTTAGCTTTTCTTAGGTGAAAATATAATTTTAGAAGAATATATAACATACATGGGCTTTTTGCTAATTAGAAAACAATATATGGGGGTGTTTTTTGCTAATAAAAATAACTTATGGGGCAAAAAACTGACCGTGGGACCAAAATTATACAAAAAGTCACAATAAGGGACTAAATGCGGACAATGCCACATTATGGGACTAAAATCGTAACTATGCCACAATAAAGGACCAAAAGTGATAAATTAAAAAAAAAATTAAAACGAGTCAAAGCACTACACGTGCGGGACCACACGTGCAGGGTCAAAATCCCCAAATTTTGGCCGGCACGTGTGGTCACGTGCGATTTTGGCCGGAAATAGTTGCCGGGGGACTAAATGTGGAACAGAAAGCCACAATATGGGACTAAATGTGGACGGAACCACAATAAGGGACCAAAACGATAACTCTGCCACAATAAGGGACCAAAAGTGATTTTTTCCCGTACGAGAGTAAGGTAATAACTAATAACGTGTCACTAAGATTAAAGAAGATTGAGTTCCTTATATTAAGGAGTTATAAATTAAAAAGTTTAGATATTATAGAAATAAAGTGTCTTAAGTCGCATAAGCTTTGACATGAACTAGGGATAAATTAGAGAATCTGAAAACATTGCTTTGGCAGCAACAAATTTTGCTTTAGCAATATCGTATTCGTTCTTTTTTAGTATGAAGCTTAAGTTGACTTTTAGTTATCACATTCAATAGAAATTTCTAATCAGTGGTTCCTTTATTTAAAATTTCTAATAGCATTAATTTAGATTCCATATGAATCAAACATTCGTAAACAATTCTTTTTTTTTTTTGATGAATTTCGTAAACAATTCTTTCATACTAAACGCACATAGCTGTTTTCAAGTTATGATTAACGTTTTTCCTTATTTTCAAACTATAGCTGAAAAACTAGGCATCACAAACGTAATACCAGCCTATTTGGACCCAAATTTGACGGACCAAGATCTGCCGATGGGCGTTAGCTTTGCATCAGGAGGAAGTGGATATGACCCTCAAACACCTAAACTTACTGTACGTACGTCAATTATATATTGCCATCATTATATTTTCTGCGATGTCTCAAAAAATAAGATAAAAAATAACGAAAAAAACTTTAAAAACCTATCATGCAGGGAGTTTTATCCTTGTCGGATCAATTGCAGCTTCTACGTGATTACACGGAAAAGTTGAAAGGGGCAATTGGGGAAGAACGCAGCAAAGACATATTGAGCAATAGTCTACATTTTGTGTCAGCAGGCTCCAATGATCTAAATATCTTCCTTGCAAACGGAGTTACGCAGTCGAAGTACAATATTTCTTCTTACACTGATCTGCTTGTTACCTATGCTACAAGTTTTGTACAGGTACAACTAAACTATTTGAAAGATATTGGTTCGTTATTACCTGAAAATGTTTCGCAATTGTATGTTGTGACAGTAAAAGTAAGCTATAAAGAACACCAATGTTTTTAACGTGGTTCGAACCAATACAACATAGTTCATGAGAATTTCGCCTAAGTTCAACTCAAAACTCTTGTACCGACTTTAGATTTACAATTTTAGAATTTATTTTTTAAGTAAACTGAGTATTGTCGCAACACCTTAGCATTCACTCTTATGAGTATACTTCTTTTGAGTTTTGAAAACATTAAGATAACTAAGTTTCTTTGACTTATAAGTTTTCTTACAATAAAATAGCTTTGACTTAAATACAAGGCAAGTGAATATAATTGAATGCTCAAAGTTTGATCATCACTATTCTAGAGTCTTCCCCTTTTATAGGAGAGATTATTTGGTGCAGCCGTTGTATGTGCATCCACTACCAATACACGGTGGGGATGAGGTGTTGGGTGGTTATTCCTACAATTTAGGGATTTTATTTTAATCTCAACCATCTGTTGTACATACAGCAGATGTATATAATAATTTCTCCTTTTATAGGCTAGAGAATCTTGACTGATTGCTTCATTGTTGCAACTGATACGTATAAATAGCCAGATCTTGATCTTCAATCAAACACTACAAAAAAAATGGGCCTTTTCCGTCGGGCCCGGCGTTTTGGGCCGACGGAAAAGGCCCTTTTTTCCATCGGGGAAAAAAACGACGGAAAAGCCCTTTTCCGTCGGGTACAAGCCGACGGAAAAGGGCCTTTTTTTCCGTCGGCAAAAAGCCGACGGAAAAGGGCTTTTCCGTCGGCTTTTTACCGACGGAAAAGGGACAAAAAAAAAATTAAAAAAAAAAAAAAAATGATGTTAGCTTTTCCGTCGGCCAAAAGCCGACGGAAAAAGGCTTTTCCGTCGGTTTTTTACCGACGGAAAAGGGCTTTTCCGTCGGCTTTTTACTGACGGAAAAAGAGCAAAAAAAAAAATGGTGGCAGATCTGATCCGTGTGATTTGATCACACGGATCAGATCACGCCACGTCAGCGATCCATGTGATAATTCACACGGATCGCTGACGTGGCACGCCCCACCCCCTTTTTTTTTGGTTTTTTTAATTTAACCCTACTACTCCTAACACTACAAGATTTCGGGGCTTTTCCCGACCGCAATCTCCCGACCGCCATTTGGTCGTGAGCATTCCCGACCGCGCAATAGTCGATACAAACATTCCCGACTGCAGCGTGGTTACGAAACGTTCCAGGACTATTCTCGACCGCGCTGTAGTCAGGAAAACATCTCCCGACTGCAGGGCGGTCGGGAGTGTATTGGGCCGGATATTATCAGCCCGAATTTTTGGCCCAGCTGGGCCGCGCAGCTGGGCCTTAGGGTCCCGACCGCACGGCAGTCGGGAGGAAGACAGACGATTTAGTCGTCTTCCTCCCCCTTTCTCTCCATTTTCTTTTCTCTCACCAAAAAAACCCTAACCGCCGCCTCACCGCTGATGCGCCGCCCCTCTCTCGACCGCAGTTCGGTCGACGCCTTCCTCTCTCCCTAATCTCGACCGCGTTCCAGTCGTCCTTTCCCTCTCTCCTCCTCCAGCGCCGCCTCTCCACCTCCACTCTCTCTCTCTCCGCCACCACCGCGCTCCGCCTCTCCACCTCCAATCTCTCTCTCTCTCCGCCACCACCGCGCACCGCCCCTCTATCTCTCTCCGCGTCTCCACCGCCCCTCTCCACCACCGCGCACCGCCCCTCTCCTCCGCCTCTCCACCGCCCCTCTCCACCACCGCGCACCGCCCCTCTCCACCGCCCCTCTCATCTGCAACCACCCCTGCCTGTCCACCGCCTGTCCACCGCCGCGCCGCCACCTTTCCCGCCTCTCCACCACCGCGTCACTTTCTCGATCCGGTAAAATGGAAAAAAAGTAGACAATATTTCAATAAAAAAAGTAGACAATATTTCAATAAAAAAGAACACATTTGGAAAAAAAGTAGACAATATTTCAATAAAAAAAGTAGACAATATTTCAATAAAAAAGAACACATTTCAATAAAAAAAAATTCGGAAAATTAATCTTCCTCAGAATCATAGTCACTCATCATCTCTCCCTCTTCCTTTTCCTCGTTGTCCTCCTCCTCCTCGTCTTCGTCAACCTCCACAATCGGTTCCTCGGGCTCTTCTACTGCATATTCATCAACCATCTCAAACTCGTCATTGGCCAACTGGATATTCATATCAAATGAGGTAAGGTCCACGAATAAGTTAACCACTTCTGATACATTTTCTTGTAGAACTTGGTTCGGCATCCCTGATTCGACATCGTTTGCTCCCGCAACTGATGACATATCGATTATGTGTCTGGCAGGAATAGTTGTTACGGCCAACCATCCTTCTTGTCCTGGACGCCCCGTCGTCAAGTTTGGATATGGCACATAGTACGCCTGTTGTGCTTGGTTAGCAAATACAAACGGTTCGTCTCTCCAACTTGTACGCTTGGGGTCGATGTCAACCAACTTGTACGTTGCATGTTCCACTGTACCTGCATTAATATCATACCAAACACACTTGAACATGACAATGTATAGGGGTCTCTCGTGGCTCCAATATACAACCTGTAAAACTTCTTTTAACGTTCCATAGCAGTTTGTAGCATCAGAACCACCCATGGCGCCCTTCACACAAACACTACTGCAATCACTATGTTTGGGCCCCAATATCGAGTCGACGTGAAATCTGAACCCATTCACAATGTATCCCTCGGAGGTTATTGCCTTAGTATTCGGACCATCAAGTAGAGGATTTATTCGTACGTCAGTCTCGTATTTACCACTGCCATATGTCCGTTTGAACCATGCTACGTACTCACGGTTCCTCTTTGCTTGTTTCTCCCTTTGACTAAGACCACTGCACTCTTCCATTTCAAACAATCTACACATAAACATTTACATTAGTCAGTTATTCTAAAAGTAATTCAGTATATCGTTATTAAGAATAATTAGAGAGCACTTACTCGACCCAATCGTCAAGCTCTGGACAATTTAGAAGCACATAGAGCTCTATTTGCTTCATTTCCTTGGTAGTCAAGGGCCTATCGTCAATTTTTCCTAGCGTACCGCCTCTCTTCCGAAATATTGAAAGCTCATTATCCCACTCCGTGCTCTCTAGTGTCTCGTTCCTGTTGAGTTTCTTAAATGTAGTCTTAGCCGAGACATCCAGATATTGAGCACACAAATTTGACAACTCCGAAAGTAGGTACTGGTTGGCTATACATCCTTCCACCCTCGCCTTGTTAAGTACAAAACCCTTCATGACGAACATTTGCCTATATCAATTAAATCAAAGAAAGATTAGAGAAAACAACAAATATTTTTAAATATAATAATTTTAAAAATATGAAATTGTACCTCTCGAACGGATACATCCATCTATAATGGACTGGACCCCCAACTCTAGCCTCGTACGCGAGGTGTATGGCTAAATGCTCCATGGAGTCAAAAAATGAAGGAGGGAATATCATTTCCATCTTGCACATAGTAACAATAAACGAGTCCTCCAAAATCTTCATATCCTGAGCCGACACCTCTGAGGCGCAAATCGCCTTGAAGAAAAGGCTAACCTCAACTAAAGTACCCCAAATCTCGGTGTCCAAGAAGTCTCGAAAAGCAATCGGGATCAATCTCTGCATGAAGACGTGACAATCATGACTCTTCATTCCAATCAGTTTTCCTTGTTGTTTTTGCACACATCTTCCCAGATCAGAGGCATATCCATCAGGAAATTTGAGTTTGGTCAACCAATCAAGTACCATGTTCTTTTGTTCCCTCGTGAGACAGTATTTTGCCACTGGCTTTGCATACTCACCACCTCTTCTTCCACCGGGTTGCAAAAACAATGCTTTACGTGTTGTGTAAAGCCTAAGATCGTGCCTCGACTTAATGTTGTCCTTCGACTTAGCACTGTCCAACACCGTGTTGATGATGTTCTCAAAAAAGTTCTTCTCACAATGCATGACATCTAGATTGTGGCGAATCAAGTTCGAGGACCAATATGGTAGTTCCCAAAATATGCTTCGTCGACACCAATTATGAGTTGTGTTAAAACCCGGGAGCTTAGGGGGATTTAACCCAAACCTAACCGATCGTAGCCTATCCACAATTGCCTTCATCTCCTCCCCTGTTTTCCTTCGAATAGGCGGCTCATGCACCTCCTTCTTCTTGGTGAAATCCTTCTTGTTGTACCTAAACTTATGACCAGGTGGTAGAAATCGACGATGACAATCAAACCACGAAGGTTTTCCACCGTTATCAAGTGTGAAAGAATCTATATCACCCATGCAATAAGGACATGCTAGTTTCCCGTGAGTGCTCCACTGTGACAACATTCCATAAGCCGGAAAATCGCTAATAGTCCACATAAGGGTCGCTCTCATCTGGAAGTTTTCCTTTCGTGAGCTGTCATATGTCCATAAACCATCACTCCACAATTGTTTCAACTCATCAATCAACGGCCTCAACAACAGATCCAAGTTCTTTCCAGGACTCTTCGGGCCAGGTATAATAAGGCTCAAAAAAAGGAACTCTGGTCGCATGCATAAATCCGGCGGGAGGTTATAAGGGGTCACAAACACGGGCCAACAAGAATATTGTCTCCCAGATTGCCCAAACGGTGAGAACCCATCTGTACAGAGCCCAAGTCGGACATTTCTGGGCTCCGCGGCAAAGTCCGGATAAGTGCGATCAAAATGTCGCCACGCCTCGCCTGCAGCGGGGTGTATCATTCTATCAGGTGACGCGCGACACTTCAAATGCCAAGTCATATGTCGGGAAGTACCGATGGTATAAAACAATCTCTGTAACCGAGGGCCTAGGGGGAAATACCACAACTTTTTCCTTCCAACCCTCGAATTTCTACCGGCCTCGTACCTATCTGTCTTGCATATCGGACACGATGTGAGATCCGGGTTGGCATTTTCACCGTAGTACAAGAAACACAGATTCCAACATACGTCGATCTTTTCGTACCCTAAACCCAAACCCGCGAGCATCTTATTCATGCCTGGAATCGTGCTCGGTAGCATTTCCTCAATCTCTGGGTCCATGCAATCCTTGGACAACGCTAAGTACTTTTCGCTCTCGACATTTGAGGATTTATGACCCGTCTTAACTGTCAACCACTCGGCAAACCACTGGAGCACAGTCTTAGGCTTCTTCTGGTGCATTTTATGGTCGCCCAACTTCATCAATTTGTAGAACTCCTTTGCATCGCGACTCGGATCTTCGTTGTGCACCTCTCCCTCAACAAATCGACCCCCATATGCATCCACAACCATATCCCTAAACAAAGTATCGGCATGAACAGGACTATCAACGTGAAAATTAGGGGTCGGTGATTCTGGTACATACGATGTGGATGCCTCGTTCGCCTCCTCTCCATGCAAGTCCCATATCCAATATTGATTCACAAACCCCGACTTATGAAGATGATCTTGTACTACGTTTCGTTCCCAATATTTTAAATTTGTGCATTTCTTGCACGGGCACCTAATACGTTTTCCATCTACGTAATCTGTTTGTGCTAATGCAAACTTTATGAATTCACGAACCCCAATCACGTAATGTTCATTCAAATAACCGGTATTACTATTTATCCTATCGTACATCCAAGATCTATCGGGACGATAATCCATTTATAATCTACGGAAATTAAAAAGAATTTGTTACACTTCTAAGAATTTAGCTTGATCTTATAAAATTAAATAGCGTAGGAAAAAAATGCTTACTTGTTGTAGCGTAGAAAAATACTTAGATCAAGTATTTGTTGCACACACATACGCCCCTCGTTGCATTTAATTACCGCAATATCTAAAACAAATCAATAAAAACATTAGTTTCTAAATAAACATGAGCTTAATGGTTATAAAATAGGAAAATTGGGATATAACAAGGGAAAATCGTGCATACCTTAAAAAATGATGAATGTTGGAATGATTTCTAAAGGGAATAGGAGAGGGTATTTATAGGAGATTCGCAGAGTATTCCCGACCGCACGGTGGTCGGAAAAACCAACGGTAACAAAGAGTCCCGACCGCAAGGCGTTCGGGAAACTTTGTTACCGTTACTAGCCGTTACATCTCCCGACCGCCGAGCGGTCGGGAACCCTTTGTTACCGTTACTAGCCGTTACATCTCCCGACCGCCCTGCGGTCGGGAAACTTTGTAGCCGCGGTCGGAAAAATAACTTACCGACCAACTTGCGGTCGAGAATGTTAGGGTATAGGGTTTAGGGTTTAGGGTTTAGGGTTTAGGGTTTAGGGTTTAGGGTTTACCGCTATTCAGTAACGATTAGTATTCATATTTTCTCAATTATTATTTGATTAGTATTCATCTAGTGTTTTAAACATTGGTGAAATTTTATAAGTGCAATAAAAATATTATATTTTGTTATCCAAAGAATCATGAATCGATTGATCTTGTCATATATATTTACGTAACACTAATAATTCAGTAACGTAACTAATCATCATCTCATAATTTAGTTATATATATATGTGTATACCTCTAATTAACAAATGTGTTCAATAACACAAGTGGCTTATCTTTACTTATCACTAACGATTACAACAATTGTTGATTCCTATATATAGGTAGATAGATATATAGATAGATAGATATATATAGATAGATAGATATACACACGACTAATTAATATATATAGATATATATACATAGATATACACGTAAAACTCAAAGTTACCCCGACATAATATTATTTAACAAATAATTATTAATTTTTTAACTCAAATAAACATTAAACTAGTATTATTATAGCTCAATAATAATTTTTAAAAAATAAAAAATTTATCATTCCCGACCGGCGTTCGGTCGGGAGTAATATTCATATGATTCTCGACCACCCTGCGGTCGGGAATAATATTCATCGGTGTGTTTCTGGGCAAAATAATTGTCCCGACCGCAGGCCGGTCGGAACCGTTAAAAGTTTTGGCGGGGCCGCCAAAAATTTAAATTTTTCAACAAAACAAAATCCAATCTCATCCGTTCATTAACCAAAACAATCCAACGACTCAAACCATGATCCGCGCCACTCACATCCCACCAATCAAAACCAATCCCACAAACCTTATAAATAAACCATACCCCATTGCCATCACTCCACACAATTTTTTCACCAAACACTTTTTCATTTATTTGTTGAAACACCTATCTTTCTTTTTCTCCAAACACTTTTTCTTTTATTTCTTCAAACACTTTTCTTTCTTTTTCTTCAAACACTTTTCTTTCCTTTCTTTCTTTTTCTTCATAGACTTTTATTTCATTTATTAAAACACTTTTATTTCATTTTCTTCAAACACTTTTATTTCATTTCTTCAAACACTTTTATTTCATTTTTCTTTCAAACACTTTTATTTCATTTTTCTTTCAAACAATTTTATTCTATTTTTCTTTGAAACAATATATATAATAAAGAAACATTAAATTATATTGAGCATATAGATTGGGCTACATATAAAATATAATATTCCGGTAATTTTTACCGGAATATTATTTTTTTTAATTCTATGAATATTACTCCCGACCGCACACCGGTCGGGAGAGTATGAATATTACTCCCGACCGCACACCGGTCGGGAAAGTATGAATATTACTTCCGACCACAAAGTGGTCGGGAATCTTTGAATATTATTTTTGACCAATCGGCGGTCGAGATTTCTTGTAGTTCCCGACCACGTGTTGGCCGGGAAATGCAAATTATTTAAAATATATACGGGATGGTTTCTCGACCAAATTGCAGTCGGGAATATTACTCCCGACCGCCATGTGGTCGGACGCTGGCCCGTAGCCCGGTTTTGCAACCGGGCTACAACCCGACCAGATTCTGGTCGGGAATAATCTCCCGACCGCGTGGCGGACGGGTATTATCCCGACCAACCTGCGGTCGGGAATGGTTTCTCGACCAAATTGCGGTCGGGAATGTTATGACCGGGCTCCGGTCGATATTTTGTGGTCGGGAAAAGTATTGCCGACCGATTGCGGTCGGGAATGTATTTCCGACCAGACTTTATCCGACCGCAGCTTCGCGACCGCCCTGCGGTCGGGAATGGGCTTTTCCCGACCGCAGGAGGGCTTTTCCCGACCCGAGCTGCGGTCGGGAAAAGCCCCGTTTTCTTGTAGTGTAAATATCTATAAATACCCCTTATTCTACCCACTTAATTCATTCATTTTTCCCATTCTCCAAAAACTATCTACTTAATTCTTAGTAACTAACAAAAATTTATCCATATTCACTAACTTATAATTAGAGTTTATTATTTGTTTTATTATTTTATTTCTACTTATGTTTTATTCATTATCTAACTAATAATAACCATAAAAAACTTATATTATCAAGATTTTATTTTAAATACGAAATTTTATTTATTATAATAAATAATTTAAAAAAATTGCTCGAATATGTGAATGTTATTATTTAAATCGATTTCTTTTAAATTAAATCGCCAAATAAACATAAAAATTTTATTTAAAATCGTTTCTTTACAAAAAATTGCCAAAAAATTATAAAATAGTTATTTAAAATCGATTTCTTTTAAATAAATCGGCAAAAAATCATAAACCAATTATTTTAAAACGATTTCTTTTAAATCAATTGTTTTAAATCATTTATTTAAATCGTTTTTTTAATTTTTTTTAATATTTTTAAATCCTTTTCCGTCGGCTTAAAGCCGACGGAAAAGGGAAGCTATACCGTCGGCTTAAAGCCGACGGAAAAAACCCCAAAAAGCTTTTTCGTCGGCAATAAGCCGACGGAAAAGCCCTATTCCGTCGGTAAAAGTCCGACGGAAAAGCTCTTTACTTACGAGCTTTTTTCCGACGGCTTTTGCCGACGGAAATGGTTATTTCCGTCGGAAAAAGGGCCTTTATCGACGGTTTTTGTGCCGTCGGTAAAAGCGAAATCTGTTGTAGTGAAATCTCTACAAATCTTGTTTCCATAACTGAATAAACATGCAAAACATAACAAGATAATCACAATCGGCTTCCATATGAAAAAGATACAATAGTCAATTAAACGGAACAAAAATATTATATCAAATAAGTTTTATTTTTAAAACCTCTCACTAATGATTCTTGATTTCAAAAACACTATCAATTTAAAATAGGACTCAAGAAATCGGTCCTGATACTATTTGACAACTAACTCTAAATATTGAAGAACAAAAAAAAAAGGTTTTACATAATATCCTTGTGTAATGTGAAATAACCACGTTACCCTTTATACAAACAATAAATAAGCTAAGTAATTCCCCCATTTTTTATGTGAAATACGCACATTATCTCATATAAAAAAAACAAACAAACAAATTATCATGATATTGTGTGTTACTTACACGTTGCAAATTTGTTTATGGCAAAAGAAACGTTGTCTTAAGAAAAACAAAAAGCAAAGAAAATGATTATATGATATGGGTATTTATCAAATAGGCCAACCCAGCTGATTCACTGGCCCAAGCCCATGGCATATCGGGATCCATGTCTGATATTCCACCTCATATCTAATATCTATATTCGATATGCTACAAGGTTCACTCCAAATCTCGGAAGTGGTCCCCGCCCCCGAGATCTATACATACCCATGATCCGTAAATCAAGGCAGATTCATTAATTAATATACATTGTTCACCCTGCATATCGAATAAGCCTATTCGATATCATTGTTCATTTTGACATACACGTTATACCCGATATATACATATCCTATCCGACATGGTCGTTATTTTCAACATCTTCTAGAACCGATATCATCATACGCCTGATATCTTCCTTAATTCTATGTCACCGTATTTGACGTCTCTCTACCCGATATCCTCCTAGATTAGATATCTTTCATCCCCGACATCACCCAACTTTGATATCCACCCTGCTTGATATCCACACATCTTCGATATCTGTCAAAAGCATCCCAAGCGTTGGTCTATTGGTGTCCCGGACAAAGTCAACCTAGAAGCTTGTAATAGTATAGTTTGACATAGTTTGTATTAGATTTTCTGCTATTACTGTATTCTTGCATATTCGTCTGTAAACTACAATCTTGTACCAAACTATTGGCGCCGTCTGTGGGAACACCAGGTTTCCAGATGAGGACGTCGGGATGCAACAAAGGACTCAATTGCAATCTCAGAGGGCAACAATGGAAAATTCAACTGCTAAAAACGCTATTGTTAGGGGACCCCTACTAGACCCAACCGTCGAGCAATAACCACAGGCCCCACTTCCTCATCGAGCCCCGACATCGGCTCCCGCACCAGCAATATCCATTGTTCTACCACCAGAAGTGATCGCTCAGATCAATGGTACCGTTCAAGCAACCGTGGTTGTTGCCTTACCCTATAATTGGGCGCATGATACTGGAACTTTGCCACCCCTTCCTCAAGAATCTAGGACAAGGGGTCCGATCGAGAGGTATAGGGGGCAGAACCGAGAGGAAGAGGCCGAGTCAAAGAAGGACCGCCTAGTCTCCCGAGCCTCAAGAGAGAGGGTCCCCAATCCCAAAGTAGATATGAGAGAGATAGCAAGAAGGATAGAACAACTAAACCAGGAAAGGGAAGAAGTGCATCGCAGACTCGTGCAAGCCTCGATTCACCAAAGGCTTACGCCCTTCTTTAATCAGATTGAGGCCGAAGCATTGGATAGGGGGAGAAGACCAACAACTCAAGACTTATGATGGGAAAAGTGACCTACGTGAACACTTATTTTATGTGGATGGCGTACTAACTCTTCATGGATTTTCTAATAACATGCAGGCATGCATATTCGCTACAACCATATCTGGAGCGACTCTAGATTGGTTCACAAGGTTACATGTGGGTTCACTGTCAAGCTACGAATAACTAGGAAAGAGGTTTGAGAGCCAGTTTGAGAGTCAGAAGATGATGCATACCAATCTGAACCAGTTGAATTCGATCAAGCGGGATGATAAGGAAAGCATTGAGGACTTTATAAAGAGATTCAATGAGAAGCTACTGAAAGTGGACAAGCCTAAGGGGGATCAAGTGGCTCTTATTCTATTTAACGCGATAAAACACAAAAGGTTTACCGCATATCTCCTAAAGAAAAACCCTACGATTGTAGATCAAATCAATGCATTAGCATATCCAACAGTTTTCCACGATAAGGTGATGGCTAAAAAGCAAACACCGCCTTAGACACAGAGTCGCCCCAAGGAATAGAACATAGATAGGAATGATCGCGGTAGAGATAAATCTCCCAGGAGATACATGCCCTTGAGTAGCGTCATTTTGACTGTGTTTGCTGTGGCTCAAAGGAAAGGATGGCTCAACGAGCAGAGAAAACTGAGAGACACCCCAGGGACCAAATACTCGAAGAAATGATGTGAATACCATCACCAAGACGGGCAAAATACGGAAGACTACAAGGACTTAAAGAATGAGAGAGGCTCATCCGTGGAGGAAAATTGATTGAATACATCACTTGAAGGACTTCGGAGAGTGTAAAGACATGAACAAATCACGCTCCCCACGAAAGAATAAACAGAAAGCCATTGAGGCTCCAAGCCGACATGGGCACAAAGTCGTCAATACACCCACAAGGGGGATGATAACAATGATCAACGGAGGTCCAACTAGAGATTCTATCAATGGACACAAGAAGATCACTCAAGTAATATAGGATGACAGATATGTAGATTTCACAACTCTACTAAAGATAGAGGACCTACCTAATGAGGACACCACCTTCACAAAGAAAGATATGATGCAACTAACCTCGCAAGCTATTCAATCAGGTAATCTGAATTTCCCACTTGTTATTAAGCTAAATATTTCGAATTATGTGTTCTGGAAAGTTCTCATCGCTAATGGAAGCTCAACAAATGTGATATTCGCACACGCCTTAGACAAAATTGCATTGGGCCATAATGTGATCGGGAATGTCTTTGCCCCCTTCATACGCTTGGGAGGAGCTGAAGTTGTTCCATTGGGACAAGTTACACTGCCAACGTTGTTTGGTGATGAACCGTGCAAGAGAAACCTGAATGTTCAATATATGATCGTTGACCAACCATTTGCTAACAATGTGATCATAGGATGACCAACTTTCGATGCAATTCGAGTCGTGGTATCAACATACCATCAAAGTTATGAAATTCCCGACCCCTGGAGGGATCGGTGAGATTACAGGTAACCACAAGAAAGCATGACTTTTCAATATTGCATCACTTATACTTCCCAAGATCAACGCAGAAGGAGAGCCAGGGCCATTGCTCCTGGAATTTAGCAAATGGTGGAATAGTCATCTCAGAATCACTACATTTTCTATATTTTTGCATTTTAAATTAAGTTTGAATAATTTTAATTTTCCTAAATTACCCTTCACAACCTGGCATGTAATAAAAACAAAGGGAACTACGCCAGCTTAATTCCCATATGACGGGATACGTAGGTAAAATCAAAATCTACCCGGCTCTCAGTTGTTATATATCGTTAATCTTTATCTTGATGATATTATATGTCTCATATATTGTTAAATTATCTCAAAGCCTTTACAAAAGTGAAATAAGGCGATGCAGCACCACAATAACTCTCAGTTCGGATATGGAGGTGCACCCTTCATGCCGATCAAGATTATGCTATCCTTCTTCAGGATCTAAGCAAAGGCATCAGGCTGGAGTCCTCATCGGAGTTTGAGTCATCAACGGGCTTCCCATTAGGGCCACACGTGGCTTCCAGTTGGCTCTCATCAAACCCTTCGCGAGATCCACGTAACATCTCAATTTGCCCCACGATCGCCTCTTTGCACTCTTCCTGATCCAGCCAACCGCGCTTCACATTGATTTCCTTATAAGTGTTGCTTAGTATAAAATGCGTCGATGCGCTGCTTGATCTCGGGAGATGGATCCTAAGCAACATAATGAACATACTAAGGGCTAAAGCTTACTTATTATTGAAAAATGAAAGCATACGAAAACACTTGACAAGAGTTCTACCTCGAACTGGAGGGTTCTGAGGGCCTCGACAAGCTGCAGTTGAGGACGCAGATTCTCCGCCTTCACCTCTTTTAGCTCGTGTTCAGCAGCCTCCTTACCCTTTTTCTTGGCCGAAACGTCCTTCGGCTTGTTCAAGTTTGAACCTCAACTTTTCATTATCTGCACAAGAAGAAGAGAGAAAATGGTTGGCGCTGTGAAGCTAGCATAGAGCATGATTTTTCTCAGCCACAGTTGGGTTGAAATTAGCCATCAACTCAATATCTATCGCCATCTGCGATACTACCTCTGCCTTATCGGCATCGGAATTATGCGCCACATTTAGGCTTGTGGTCAGAAATTTGTCAACCTATGCAAATCCATACAATTAAATGAATCAGACAATGAAATACCTGATTTCTAATGCAAAAACTAAGTAAACAACTAGTTCCAACACTTACAGCTTGGAAAACATGGATTCCACGTCATACAACTTGAGCTCTATCATGCTCACAAACATTGGAGTCCTTACCACATCAAGGAAAGCAATGCCCAAAGTACAAGTAGCCTAGCTCTCACTAAACTCATAGGATCCAACATTGATGTTGGGGCCAGGAATTGCGCAACCAAACAGACAGGGCGGGGTGGGATCCCTGGGATACGACCTTTTATGTCTTGTCAAGCCTGAGCCTACACCTAGATGAGCGGGAGTGGCCCGGCGGTTGCTGGAACAAGCTCATCTATCACTCGATTGACCTAGGGGAACATCTGTAAAATCCCCACCTTGGTCTCGTGGACTGGTTTCCTTATCGCCTTGAGAATCACCAGTCTCCCTCGCTTAAAAGTGATGACCAATTTTCCCACGAGTCTTGAATGCATTGGGGTCTGCCCCTTTGATACCACTAGCAGCAGCCGCGCTAGCTGCCCGCTTTGAGGCAACAAATTGTTACATCCTTGCTTGGCGACCCATCACGAGAGTGGTTGCGGGAAGAGATATAATAAGCAATTTAGACACAACACTTATAAAAGGATAAAAAATGCATGCATAATAAGCTAAAAAAGAAATACATCTTTAGGTATATACCCAAGCTATGAGGACTGCTACAAGGCTTGGGCGATAGGCTACCAGCTCTTACGACATAGTCCTTGACCAAAAGCGTATGGTCAAAATTGTACTTAGTTAAGGTCCTCAAGAAAACCTCCTCTCACCGCAGAGCCCCCACACTCGAAGGGTTGAAACGTTTGGCTCTTGACCAAACCTTGGGCAGACAATCGAACTCCCTATAAGTCTTTTTTTTAACATAGAAGAATTGTTTCTTGGCGCTAGCCCCGTAGCTGGACTGTGTAGCGATTAAAAAATTATGACCAGTATTCGCTTTGACAAAGTAAAACCCTTTCTCGGCCTTCCTGCTCGTGATCACCTTGAACAACTTCCAAAACTTATTAACGCCACATGGGGCATTAAAGGCCTTTATCACCAAGATGAATGCCACAATTGCCCCGAATGAGTTTGGCGACAGTTGGACTAAACTGACACATATACTACTCAGCAGGGTGTTGATTAGTGGATTAATAGGAAACCGCATTCCATTGACAAAATGTTTGTCGTTGACGGTGATATGAGCCGCCATCGGAGTATGCATCCTATCATCTTTCTTGGGGAATCTTATTTCATAACCCCGAGTTCATAATTGTTGTAATAATGCTTAGCCTTATGTGGGACACCAGATACCATGTCTTGGTATATCTCTCGCATCCTAAAGCGTTTTACCTCGACCACCCCGGCCAAGCTATATTTGTTTTCTTCATCAGACTCCTCGTTTGAATCATCATCCTCCACATCGTGCCCATAAGAATCACCGACTAAATCCTTGGGATCCCACATTTCATTGTCACTTTGGGCCGACGGCACATATCGCAAAGGGTGCAGAGGACTGGCATTATCGCCTGCTAATTCATCCTCATGAAGAGTGGCAGCATCATAAGAAACCGACCTAAACTCTCTTGGCTCAGACATTCTTTCTAGTAAAAACGAACAAATCATCTAAACTCACGCACTTAAACAAAAAGACCTATAAAGTAGATAAATTTGGAATCAGATTCTCAAACCTACCTTTGATTGCGTGTATGGTGACTAAACTCTTCTTTGAAAAAACCTAAAAAAGAAAACCGCCTTGTTAAACAAATTACATGAAAAATTGCAAAATTTGGCTCTAAGTATAGTATTATTCGATATACTATCTCATATCGAAACAGGACATCAGGTTACACGCATCAAGTATCAGGAATCCCGTTATCCTCTTCTATTTCGAAATCAAATATCTAAAAGGAAATTTCGACAACTGCAACAAATTCGACATACCTTTCGCGAACAACTGCAACAAATTCGACATACCTTTGGTGAAAACTGTACACTCTCGCTAGAAGAAAAATGTTTTCTCTCTCCTCATTTCTCCTATTTATAATTGATAGGCGTGTGGAATACGCATTAATAGCGAAAAGTTCACCGCCGAGTCGAAATATGGAATATTGGATATCAATACCTCAAATTCGATGGCGATGCCTCATATTCGATATTGATGATCACATTCGATATCTATGCCCCATATTCGATATCGATGCTCCACATTCAACATCGCTTAAATTTGATATCAAATCAGAGTTTCGCCATACAAACTTTTCTTACATTAATTGATAACAAGCAACCATTTCATCGAATAATTCACATGGACGCTCCACTACAGATTAAGACGCGGACAACATTAAAATTTTAAATGCGTCTTTCGACGTGAGCCAATTTCAGATTGTGGGTCCCACAATTTAAATATCAAATTGACGTACCATTACAAACACCACATATAAACTAGAGGGACGTGAGGTACCCTTGCATGGTTTACTTAGTTTACGAGCTATCATTTACAATGATACCTCCTAAACTGAGGGACTACGTGATATAGCTAATTCACTAGCCCAAACCCATTGCATAGCGAGGATCCATGCCCAATATCCCACCTCGTATTGAATATCTATATTCGATATGGTACAAGATCCGCCACAAATCTCGAAAGTGGTCCCTGTCCCCGAGGTCTATTACTACCCTTGATCCGCAAATCAAGGGAGATTCATCAATTACTATACATTGTTCACCCTGCATATCGAAAACGCCTATTCAATATCATTGCTCATTCTGACATACACATTATACCCGATATCTACATATCTTATCCAACATGGTCGTTATCTTCGACATCTTCTAGAACCGATATCATCATACGCCCGATATCTCCCTTAATTCTATATCATCGTATTCGACGTCTCTCTACCCGATATTCTCCTAAATTCAATATCCTTCATCCCCGACATCACCAAACATCAATATCCACCATGTCCGATGTCCACACATCTTCGATATACGTCATAAGCATTCCAAGGTCTACTGGTGTTCCAGACAAAGTCAAACTAGAAGCTTTAATAGTTATAGTTTCACATAGTTTGTATTAGATTTACAATTATTTGTGTATTCTCGCATATTCATCTGTACGCTACAATTTTGTACGAAAACAAAACACATAATATATTGATGTTGTCATTAGCTTGATCCAATGTGTGGATATTGCCTTGAACATGAATTTAGTTGTTTTTGGTAAACGTAAGTCTCTCTTTATCTATATGTCAAACCACAGATATCGACACACGTTCTTATATATGTTATATGTATGTTACTATGGATATAGTAAACACGTGCATTAATCTTACATTACTCCTACTAAATTATCTATATAACGGACATATAATCAAATTGTATGCCTTAACTTAGAATCTTTACAAGCTTGGGGCGAGAAGAATTGCTATATTTGGTATTTCACCACTTGGATGCTTGCCGGCTCAAAGAACCCTTACTGGCGGGCTAATGAGAGCGTGCGATGAAAACCACAACCAAGGAGCACAATTGATGAATGAAAAGCTCTCTCATGAACTTGATTTGCTCACCCAAAGCTTGCCGCATTCTCGGGTCGTTTATCTTGACTTTTATGATCCTGTTTTTGATCTCATTCAACATCCTCAAACTTATGGTAACCAAATTTATCTTATTTATTATTTATCCAAATATTTTATTTATCTCGGTTTATTGCTACTGCTAAAGGTAGTTTTTTTGGTACTCAGGTATTGGAGTTAGTGATAGAGGTTGTTGTGGCACTGGAACGTTAGAAATCTTATATCTTTGTAACAAGTTTACCATGACATGTGCGAATACATCGAACTTTGTATTTTGGGATACTTTTCATCCCACCGACAAAGGTTACCAGGTTCTTGTAGATCAAATACTTCCAAAATATATCTCTAGGTTGTTTTAATATTTGATGATGATGTAATATTTTTTATAATTTATTGACTATAATAATTAATCAGCCAATAAAGTATTGGTTGAGAAAAGTTTACATTGCAATAAGTCACAATTTTACTATTTAAATTTTTTGGCGTTGTTCTAATTTAAGATATTGTTGCAATTGTCTAGGACATATTATCTCCCATTACATGCAATCAAATATATCCTTCTCCATATTGTAAACTTTCTTTTTAGTTTACAAAATGATTTTAAAGAAAGCTTTAGGGGTTCCAGATTTTGATATGGTTTGGATGTCCATGAAAAATATTATGAGTGACCAATCTATACAATTGAATTCAATGATTCCCAATCTCCCACAATAAGGCTCTGATCATGTTCTTTGTTTGTCTAGGCCAGAGTGGAGGATAGATTGACCCGCTAAATGCACCTAGACAAGGATTCGTGTGGTTTAACTTTTACGAAGGGCACGCTCTATTTTTACAAATGTCATTGGCGCCCCAAACTACTGTGCGTATCTTGGGATAATTTAATAAAATAAGTAATAGAGGCTTTGTGCACTTTCTAAGTGAAGTAGCATATTTTGGGATCTACACTTTGCATTCTCTCACTTGCTTACGTATTACACTTGAAATATCTTAGATGCAAGTTGTATACATGCACTAAGTTCATGATATAGCCTCTTGAGACACAAGAGTCTTAGGTTGTCACCTTCTCGGGTTGTTACCTTCTCTGATTGTCACCTCATCGGTTATCGCCTTGCCGGATTTGTTGCTTTCTCGGATTGTTGCTTTGGTAGGTTATCGCCTTCGCCAATTGTCGCCTTTTCGAATTGCCTTCCTTCTCAAATTCGACACTACTCCATCAATGTGGGCCAACCTCATCAATTGTCCCATAAAATACCTATAAACACCCCCTTAGTTGGATGCAAAGGACACATAATTCATATTTTACTTTCTCTCTCTAAGTCATGGCTTTCCCTGTCTAGATTTTAATAGTCTAGATTTTTACTAAGTAGAGCATCAGAGTGCCTTCTCCATGGCCATCGCCTAGTTTAGTTTTAGTACTTTCAATGCAGGTTTCTCGAACTCAAAGCTAACTTATAGCCCCAGTAGGGGGCTTGAGTTAGTGTGACGTGGAGTGCTTAGTAAGCAAAAGAAATCACCCTGCATCACTAGGGACCATATTATAGCTTTGAGGCATAACGAAAGTTGGAGAATACGGCAACAGACAACCATTGACCATCTGTTTCCTAATTCTGGTCAATTCATGGATCATTATCATGCATTAAATTGAATTTCAAATGGTTATATCATAGTTGTCTCTCCTTTTATGATTTTTTTAATATCCTTTTATGATTCTTAAGTAGCAACTTATCTCTAACGGAACAGGTTGTGTTACTCCATTGCATGCCCTATTTTCAAATACGGATAGCCATATTGGCTTCTGGTCTGATACCATTTCTAATTTACTTTTTACATCTGTAAGTAAAGTAACGTATAAAAGACACTACAAGGAGGCCTCAAGAGGTGAATTTGGGTCTCATGTACTGTTGCAGGCCCATAATCACCTCCCACCATTGAGTCGATGAAGCAGACAGGCCACGCAAGCGGATAACCACCTTATGATTGGGCCATATGGTTAGAGGCAATCGATTCGTCTCTAACATCTTATATTTGAACGGTCAACTATGATTGTTTGTGACTTATAAAAAAAGATTTTAATTAGATAATAGGTGATTCCGCACCCGCTATCCTTTTTGATAAAAAACATTTAATTAATATTTTATAACCGGAGATATTATTGCCAGTTTTCTTATTTTTTTTAATCCAAAGCCGAATACATTTGGCTTGTCCAAGATACACGCACATAATCAAGAAAACAAAATTTATAAGAGGCAAAAATCGCCCTAAAAAATCACAAAATCATCTAATATTTCTCTTTTTGTTCAATTAAACCTCCTAATATCATCTATTAGCATTAAGGTATGTGATTAATTATTATTTTTATACATTTTTCTCTAATTTATTAAAGTTATGATATGTTTTGATTTTTATAGATTTCATATTGTTAATATTAGATTAGGGTTGTAATTATGAATATATGTGATAGATATGGTGTTGATTTGATATGGGTATGTTGAATTTGTTAAAAATGGGTATTAGGTTGGATTTTGGGACTCTGTTGTATGTTTAATTTTTAATATAGTAAAGATCGGCTTAGTGATGTAATTATGAATACAACTAGTAGATTTGGTGATGATTTGATATGGGTATCTTAAATTTGTTAACAAAAATTAGGGTTTTAGGTTGAATTTTGGGACTTTCTTATAAGTTTTAGACTTAATATTGTAAATCTGGGATTAGTGTTGTAGTTATGAATATAATTGATAGTTTTGGTGTTAATTTGATATAAGTATGTTAAATTTGTTGTAATTTTAGGTTATTTAGTTGATATTTTGGAATTTGTAGTAGTTTTTACATTTAAAATTGAAGATTTTAGATTAATGTTATAAATATGAATATAATGGATAGTTTGGTGTTGATTTGATATGATTATGTTAAATTTGTTGTAGTTTGAGGGTATTTGGTTGATTTTTGGGAAATTATTGTAAATTTTAGATTTAATATTTTAGAATTTATATTAGTATTGTAATTATGAATATGATTCATAGTTTTGGTGTTGATTTGATATGAGTAGGTTAAATTTGTTCTAATTTTGCGGCTTTGGTTAATTTTGGGGGGTTGGATGATATTTTGTGAATTTGTTATAATATTTGTGTATTTGGATGAATTTTGAGAACTCAAGATTAAAAGTAAACTATGTGGATTGTCTTTTAGATTATGTTGTTTATTTGAGGAGTAAATTGATAGACTATATAAGTTATGGATTGTAGATTGTCGTTTTTTAGAATTGGTAAAATTCATGAGTTGAATGAATAATTGATTAAATTAGTACAATTTCATTCGATTTTGTATTGATAATATATAGTACATTGTAGAAGGCTGATAGTGGTTTATCAGCTAGAGGAGGTCGCCCTCGTGTTGAGGAGGTTATGAAGTTAAGCCGAGAGGGTCGTATTGGTGGATCAGAGGACGATGGTTTACCATCTATAGGTGGTTTAGATGGGTCATCACCCCATACGATGTATCAGGCATAGAACAGCAACACCCATCGTCAAGTCTTTTAGGGGTCACTTGAGTTCCTTACACAACCATCAGGGTACCCTGACGATCGGAGCCTACCCCTAGCACCAGTTGTATATGTAGCCAGGATGGCCGCAAGATAAATACTACTATAGAGCACAAACCAAGAGTGTGTCGATGATCGTAGTACACAATGGTATGTCGTCACCTCAGCATTTTATGGTCATGCCTCAGTACGGGGTACCGCATTCCCAGTACGGTATCCCGGATATGACCTCTCCTCTTATGGGTATTGTGTTGATATGGTACACACTACCCCCAACAGACATAAATGGGGGCCGGTGGCTCGAGCCAGGGTAGCGGCGTTGGAGGTTCATCTGCCCCTGTTCACCCTAACATGTTTATGTCGGCTCAGAGCATCTATGACGCCGCTTTGACTCAGCATGTGAATTACTACATGTTGGTACCTTTGACTAAACCACCGTAGCCCAACACTGGGGGGTTAGATGATGTTGATACGCAATTTGTGACTTTGTGCACGAATGAAGTAATAATAAAATAGTAAGTATAAGTAGGAACCAAGTATCATATCCCAATGGAGTGATACATGTATGTATGAATCACTTAAATGTAAACCCTAACAATTGTCACAATCTTTTTTATGTAATGAATGCTTAGGAATGATGTGAATGCTTTCTAAACTAAAGATGTTTTGAATGCTTTTTACGCTGAGAATGCTTAAACTATAGTGCAATGGAAATTAATCTAAGAACGCATAAACATAAATTAAATATCTTTTTAGATTTTTGGTTTTAAATGCAAGAAAACAATTAAACCCATTAAATTAATTGAACTACTAAACTTATGAAAATAAATAAGCAATTAAACTAATAATATTGGAAGAAAGATTGATTAACTACTTTAACTAATCTAAACTAAAGAACAAAATTTTATGAATGATTGATTTATAGTGGTTGTAAGAAATAATTGAAAATATTGTTTAGATGTCGAGTTTCACAATGATTTAACCATAATAGTTCATAGACAAACTACCTATATCTACTTACAGTCCTTGATAATTATTTGATGTTTGCATGTCTAATGGATCCGTGACAAATGGCAGAAGTTATACCAACCATACACCTATGGGTCTTTAATAACCTACTGTGTTAACGGATCATCCCAGTTGTCATTTATTTTAGAAGAGATACCAAATATGTAATCCAATTTACTCATATGAATCGTGATAATAAAACGTACTTAGTCAATATTGATCTAGTGTAATCTAAAGGTTGCGCGTCAATTGCTTTCGCAAATCCAAAGTCACAAATCGCATATATATATAACTAGGGGTGGGTTCGGGTAACGAAATTCTGGGTACCTGGATTTTCAGGTAGGGTACCCGAAATTTCGGGTAGGGGAAAACCCCTACACGATACCTGCTTTTATAAATGTGGTACCCAGTTGAAACCAAGTACCATTCGGTTTGGGTACCCCAAACTTCGGGTTTGCGGTACCCAAAATTTTTTGCCCACTGTCCATTCCATGTTTTCAGATGCAATTATGGCATTTCCTCCCTTTTCATCAGGGGGCTCCTTCATGTACGATACCTGTGATTCACGTGTACACAATGCAACACAAAAAATGCATCATATAAATCATCCAAAAACTATAAACTCGATGCAAATAAGCTAAAGCAACACCATACTCAAAAATTAAGCAATACCAAAGACCAAAGTACATAGCTCCGTCAAAGAGCCGATATCAACTTAACGTCATAAACTATAATCCAAAATAAAGAGCAATCATTCTAAAATGAAAACCACAATCCAAGGTTCAAACAAAATCAACAAATCAACATAAAAATTATTTATACGGCATTCGACGTCGACACCTAACTCTCGCAACCAATACCAACTACCAAATTTTTATTCTTCAAGCACCGAAGCATCTTAACCCAATTCGTTAAGTTCTACAATAACAATTAATGATTCGTATTAACAAGTAAGCCAAATCATGACTATCTTCGCATCAATTTAAAAAATTGAATTAAAGAACAATAAGAAAAATGGTCATTAGCGTCATCCCATTTCTCCATCTCTTACAAGTCCTCTTCTACGTTTATAGGCACATAATCTTAGGGAAGCCAGTCTTGGGCACAACTAAATGCTTTTACCATTTTGGCAGACAATGAACTCCTAAATGCATCTTGCACACGCCATCCCGTGCTAAACGCCACCTCAAAAGCCATTGTCGAGACTGGAACCGCCAGAATGTCACCAGCCATCTTAGAAAAGATTGGAAATCAATGGATTTCTACTTTCTCCCATCTCAAGATATCAAAAGTTTTGTCAGTACCCATTAATTAAGATATCTTCGGTCATATACCTCTCAAGCTCAGACTACACTTGCATATTTTTTATGCCATTAAAACCCAACTCCGCCACATTATATACTTTAGAAGGGCCAGCAGCAAATGAAGAAGAGTCATTCACATATGTGCTACTGCTAGATATGACATGTCTTGAGTGGAAAGAGGAGAACTACTGTAAACTTGCTTGTACTCATTGAATAAAGCATTAAAGCCCATATGAATTGCACTTGTCAAATCACTGATTCTCTGTGGAGGCAGCTTCGAAAGATTTTCAGAATACATCTGCTCCAATGCGTAATCCAAGTACACCCATTTGGAGCGCGGATCAAGAAGCATGGCATAATACAAAGTCTTGTTCATCTTCAATGTATCCCCCCAATATTTATCTAATTTTTCTCATTGCATGTGCCATTAGAGTCAATTGCTTCCCCACATAACCTCTCGCGTGCTCGTTAATAAGAGTATGGATTGAACAAATTTCCCTAAAGACGGTGTTGGATGTAGCATACAAAGTTCTCGAGACATTGTTGGTCATAATGTATAATGGCTCCAGAAATTTCATGAAGTTCTTTGCCCGTTCCCAATCTCGGGCACATGGAACTCTACCATCAATAATAAAATACTCGGTCTCAACAAACTCGTAGGCATCAAATGCCTTCTTGAGAGTTATGTCGTAACCAACATCAAGTAAGTTGAATTTCACCTAGTCGGGACATCTAAGCATACCAACCTCTTACTTTGAAGCCCTTGTTGATTAACCACGGTTTTAAACCTCTTAAACCTATCGGGTGAACAAGTATCTTATGGCACCTCTTATACGTGAAATATGTGACATCTCTTCAATGCTTTTTAACCCCTCTTGCACAATAAGATTGATGATATGTGCCACACACCGAACATGCACATTCTTCCCCTTAAGCATGGTTGTATTTCTCTTGTATGTATATCTCTGCCTCAAATAAGCCACATCCCCATCATTCGGCGAAGCATTGTCAACTGTAACAGTATTCAACTTGTGAATGCCCTAATCTATCAAGCACTTCTCAATGTCGACCCCAATAGCCTCACCTTTATGACTAGAAACTGTAACAAAGTTAATGATTATTTGCTTCAAATTCCAATCATTGTCAATGAAATGCACATTAATCACCATGTAGCTGACTCTTTGAATAGAAGTCCACGTATCCGTAGTAATGCTAACCCTCTAAGCATGTGCCTTTATGAAAGACATTAGCCTCATCCTCTCATTCAAATACAACGCCAAAATGTTCTTCGACAATGCCTTCTTTGTAGGAATAGTCCACTTAGGATATGAAGCCGCCATGAGAATCTGAAACCCCCATTTTTCTACAGCCTAGGCATCTCATCAGTTATAATCATCTTGCAAAAGCCTTCCATGACCGTCTCCTGCACAAAATGCCATATCAATAATCCACCCTAGTGATGGCTGATACATTAGACGTTGTTAATTAATTTCAACTCCCCCTAGCTTTAATTTGCAACTTTTGGTGAGTTATCAAACTACATATACCATGCATACCAGAATCGGCAGCCATGGTTCTTTTATAATATCTACAAGTCGCCGTATTTTGTTGCTTCACTTTGCAGTACCACGGTTTAAAATGGTCCCAAACTTTAGCCCCTTTTCTCAAGCTTCTTCCTCCTCATAAACCTAATCTCTTTAGTGACTTTACTTCAATCACGACAACTACCATTAGTATCACTCCACTAATCTCAGTCAACATCAACATTGTTCTGATTTTCCAACATATTGGCAACATCCCTATTTGAAGAATCAACATCTTGAGGTATGGTAGGTTGTAAAGATCGCACATCTTCATCGTCGATAGATATTCCAGCATTTGGATTATTATAAGAAGGCTCCTCTCTCCTCCAATTCTCATCCATTACTCGCTTTCCTTTGTATAAGGTGTTCCGGACCAAGCTAATCCAATAATTAATTGATTAGCATTGTTTTGGCTATTTGTTTTCTATTTGTACGTTTATTCAGTGTTTTGTAACACGGACGAAATAAGACCGAAATATTGGCGTCATCTGTGGGAACACTGCATTTTTTCCAGTTTACTAGGTATGATGTCTAGGGTTACTATCCGATCGAAAAGCAAACTTGTAGAAGGTATGAACGAGGAAGATGATGGGACTACTACAAGTCAGACAGTCTCGGGCATTGAGTAACCACCGACAATGCCCACATCAGTGCCAACACCACCAAGAAGAGAGACACCAATGGAAGAAGCACCAAGAGAAGATGCAGGGGAAACAGGGGCAACCGCAACTACTCCATCAATCCCGAACATGACAAGAGAGGAGATCATGGACGTGGTGAAGACCGCTATGGCTGAATTTATGGCACGTGTGCCGTTATCGCAGGCACCGATACGGGCAGCACATGCGGAGGCTGCAAATGAACAAGGATCCACAGTGAGGGCTTCAAAAGAAGCTGAGAAGGAGAATTCGCGCCAAGGTGACAGAAGGAGAAAACCTGCCTCTGAAGCAGCACAGAGCAAAGAAAAGTCGGTCTGCGAGGATCAAATAGGAAAGTCAAAGTCAATAGAGGTGCAATTGAGAAGGCACTGTGAGACGAGGAGGAAAGAAAATAGAGGAATTCACCAGGAACCAGTGAGAAGAGAAGATAAGGAAGACAGGAGACGTGAGGAGAGTCACGACTCCAAAAAAGAATATGATGAGATGACAAGGAAACTAGAAAGGCTTGAGAGAGAAAAAGGCACGTTTGAAGGACGAATGGAGCCAGAGGGAAGCGCTATGAGGAGCATCCCATTTTCCGAAGAGATCGAAGCTGAGATCTTGGGACAAGGAGATAAGATCCCTGACTTAAAAACCTACGATGGGAAAACTGATCCCCATGATCATCTGTCTCACCTGGATAGGAAACTGTCCTTATATGGTCTCAAATAGAATATGCAGGCGAGGATATTCGCATCCACCCTGATTGGGGTGGCAATGGATTGGTTTACTCGAATCGCGTCGGGTTCGATCAAAGCCTACAAGCAGCTGGGAGTAATGTTCAAGGATCAATTCTCAAGCCAGGCCATATTGGTTTTGGATCACTCCCATCTTTACGCCATGAAGCAGGGGACCAACAAAAGCTTGAAGGACTTCATGAAACGTTTCAACGTGGAATTGTTAAGGGTAGACAGCCCAAGTGGAGAGATGGTGATGAGTATTCTCTTCTAAGCGACTAACAACACCACGTTCGGAGGGGATCTAATCTGACATAAACCCACCACAATCGAAGCTATTAACAAGATAGCGCAGGGTGTGGTTCATATGGAAGAAATTATGGCGACTAAATTGCCCAATGTCGTGCCTCCAAAAGAGAAAGAGCGGGGAAGAGAAGACCAATGCCGCAACAACAGCAACAACCACAGGAACAGGAACAATAGGTACCGGGACGGATCTCCGAAGCGGTACACGCCTCTGAATGCAAATATCATGACAGTACTCGGGGCGGCCAAAAGAAAGTGGTGGCTGCAAGAGCCCAGACATATGAAAGACTTGAAGGCAACGAGATACTCGGCCCGCTACTACAAATATCACAATCAGAAGGGGCACGACACCAAGCATTGCAAGTATCTCAAGGATGAGATTGAACGATTATTGAAGGATGGGAAACTAGTGGAGTTTGTCAGAAAAGTGAAAGAACGGGACGATAGTACAGACAAAGAGAGGACACCTTCCCCCCAGAAAGGACAAGCAAAAGATGATCGAATAGCCGCAGTCGTTTGAGTATCCACATATTGGGAATGGCAACATCAGAAAGGCCATGATAAACATGATATCGGGAGGTCCTGGGGGGCAGGCAGATTCCACCAACGCCAAAAGAGAATTTCGAGGCTCGTTTTATCAGATAAGTTTGTCAGCATGGCAAATATCTTGAGAATCAAGGAAATGTCGCACGAAGAGGTCACCTTCTCTACCACAGATCTGCGAAAGATGAAACTCGAGGCCATTCAAACGGCGAATTTGGATTCCCCGTTGGTGATAACGGTGGACATAGCCAATTTTTGTGTTACAAAGATGTTGGTAGATCAAGGCAGTTGGGTCAACGTTTTGTTCAGCTCTACTTTGGACAAGATGGGGCTGAACGGTGAAGCTCTGGAACCAGTGAGAACTTTGCTTAGCGATTTTGGAGGCCTGGAAATTGTACCTCGCGGAATGCTTGTGCTTCCAACCTCCTTGGGAACTGCGCCACAAAGGAGAACACTGCTAGCAAACTATGTAATTGTCGACATGCGCTTCGCGTATAACAGCATCCTAGGAAGGCCCGCTCTTAATGCATTACGGGCACTGCCCTCGACTTACCATCAAATGGTGTCCTACTTCTGCAGGTACATGCGAAGTGATCGGAGATCACATTGAAGGATGGAAGTGTTATGTGAACTCACTTCGTTCACAACCACAACAGGAACAAGAGGCGGTAGAGGCATTGGCTCCCATGCAGATGGAGCACATCGACTAAGGAGCTCTGATTCAATTTTTTGCAAGTTGTTAGTACCATGAATATTTTTTAACAACATTTATTCGTCCTCTCAGCCATGACGAGCTTGAGGGGCAGAATATGTAATAACTTAAACCAGGTACACTGAAGACTTAAGCCCGAGGCTAATATTGGGAAGCATAGCAGGCCTAGCTATTAAACTAAGCTCCGCTCTACTCCCTAGAGAGACACTTTTGAAAAAAACTATCTCAAATCACATAAATTGCCCGATTAAATCTTCACGTGATATTACGTCATTAAATATTACTTAAAAACGAACGGAGACTCTGTCTAAAATTCCACGAGATACTGCACTCCCTCAATAATTAAAAAAGAATGGAGACTCTGTCTAAAAAGGCACGAGATACCGCACTTCCTCAAAAATTAAAAAGGGACGGATACTCTGTCTAAAATGAAACGAGATACCGCACTCCATAAAGGGACGGAGACTCCATCTAAAATGGCACGGGATACCGCACTCCCTCAACAATTAAAAAGGATGGATACTCTGTCTAAATCGACACGAGATACCGCACTCCCTAAAGAGACAGAGCCTCTGTCTAAAACGTCATGAGATACCGCACCCCCTCAACAATTAAAAAGGGACGGATACTCTGTCTAAAATGGCACGAGATACCGCACTCCCTAAAGGGATGGAGACTCTGTCTAAAACGGCACGAGATACCGGACTCCCTCAAAAATTAAAAAGGAACGGAGACACTGTCTAAGACGGCACGAGATACCGCACTCCCTAAAGGGACGGAGACTCTGTCTAAATCGGCACGATATACCGCACTTCCTCAACACCTAAAAAGGGACGGAGACTCTGTCTAAAACAACACGAGATACCGCAATTCCTCAACACCTAAAAAGGGACGGAGACTCTGTCTGAAACGACACAGGATACCACACTTCCTCAACACCTAAAAAGGGACAGAGACTCTGTCTAAAATAACATGGGATACCGCACTTCCTCAACACCTAAAAAGGGACGGAAATTCTATCTAAAAACGACACGAGATAACGTGACTCCCTGAATAATAATGAGACATATAGAAATAACGCCCTTTTAAATGGTTCTAATTCAATCAAATCGAACGATAGGCCCATACCACAAAGCGAAACAAAAACTATCATGAGTGTGAAAGGATGCTCACGTTGTCAAAATAAAGTAAAATGCAATGATAGCAATTGAAAGAAAAGGCAGCGATATGCACCCTCGATCAAGGAAATAGTTGAAAAAGTCAAAGCTGACAAACATACGATAGTTAATAATAGTTCAAACACATAAAAGGCGACGCAGTGCCACAAACATCAAATTAAAACTTGTTCATTATAGAGCAAAACAGATACAAAAGTCCTTAAGCATCGGCCTCAGCATCAGTTTCATCCTCGTCCTCGGAGGAAGGATACATTGCAGGCATAGGGGGCGGTGGCGAGAGACCGCGAAGGACAAGGCTTTCGTCCTCGAGAAGCACGGAGAACTCATCCAGAGAGTCAGGTTGAGCACTCGTTGGGGGCGGCAAGTTTTCTAGGTTGGGCCCCAAAGTAAGATCCAACCAATCCGGCTGAAACCACCACGGACGTACTTCGTCTTGTAGAATTGGTGGACAGTCAGGACCTGAGCCTTGCGAGCCTCGCGAGCACACCTCCGAGCGCTAACTTTCTCAAAGGTGTTGCTACGGAGAAACGCCTCGGCTATCTCCACTTTCTACTGGGCGAACACCTAAACGAATGAAAAGAAAAAATTAAAAGGGAAAATAAGAATGTAAACATGCCAATGAAGTCAAATTCTTTACCTCATTGAGACCGCGAGAATAACCAACGTGCTCAACATTTTCGGCTTTTGCCTTCTCAGTCGCGACCTCTCTCTCAAGCTCGGAGACCCGTTTTGACAGCTCCTCCTTGCTAGCAAAGAGGTTGGACACTTGTAACTGGAGACGGTCCACAACCTCCCTCGCCTCTCTCGCCACTTCCCTATCGGCGTTGGCCCTCGAGGCATAATTCCTGACTGTCTCCATGGCCTTATCCTTCGCCTCGACAGCAGCCCTCAAGGCCTTAGATTCTCTGCCCATGAACTCTGTTGTGCCATGTGGCTCCCCCGCTGTTGTCGCCTCATGGGTCTGGATCAGGGCCACAAACATGGCATCCACCATTCCGCCACCCTATAGAAATAATAGCGAACAGTTAACATTTGCAAAACAAATACTGCAATACCATTATCAAGGGGAAAACATCATACCGCACTCAGCATATGAAGCGTGTTACGCTCCACAATCCTCCGCTCCTCTGCGAACACGGGATGCGGCACAGCAAGATTTGGGAAGAGAGCCTTCAAGGCGTCAATAGCCATGTTCTCAGAAAGCTCGTACCTACCTACGTGGGCATGAGGACCTTGACTAGCGCCCACTCTAGCGTTTGGACCCGGGGCCGGCGCAGCATGAGGGACAATGCCACCAGTGTGAGAACGGGCCTGATGGACCCTTCTCCTCTTCGTCTAGACGGCACCTTCGGTATGATCACCTGACCCCGCCGCAATACTCTTGGAACATCCTGCCTGGCTGAAGTCAGCGGCAGGAGCGGTGTCAAGATTCCCACCAAGAACATCATCGAAGAGGTCAGTCTGGGAATCGACTTGCACAGAAGCCGAAGGCTCAGCAGTCATCCTTTCCCTTTTCCTTTCTTCTTCCGCGGGGGAATAATCTCCCAAGAAGCAGTAGGAATCTCTCAAGCAGCAGTTGTGTGGGAGCTCGCTTGCTCAGCAGCAAGGGCTTGATTCATTTGGGCGTGTCGTCCCATGATAAAATTCGTTGCAACAAAAGCACACTAATCAGAATAGTTATAAAATAAACATGAAGTACAAGGTCAGTTCAAGATACAAAATATACCAAGTGTCATTCTCCCGTTATATGGAACATGGTTCAAACCAGCTAAAGATAACACTCGACTTTCTACCAATTTTTTAACATCAAACGGTTGGTGTCGCACTAAATTCGGGATAAAATTGCAATCCCATGAGGTCGCGGCAATGCCAGGGGGTATCGCCACCCTTAATCCGATATACCACTCGCGAGGATAATGTCTAAATTCACCCTCGTAGCTCTCTTCGACATAGAATATCGCCTTTTCCAATTTTTTTCGTAACTAGTAGCTTCGTCGTTCAGAAGTTTACAATGTCGTTGTGCCTTGATATGATAAAATCCTTCCTCTCGCCTAGCGATCTCAAACATAGCATAAAACTCGTTGGGACTTTGAGGTTCGCGTAGCGCTTTCAGCACAATAATGAAACCTATCATATGGTCATACGAATTTGGCGTAAGTTGTCCTAGCATGAGCTCAATAGACCTTAGGAGCATTCTCAGCTCAATGGGTATTGGAAACCGAAGCCCATTCATAAAACGGCCTACAAAAACTGTCATATGCCCAGGCAGTGGGGTATGCATGCGGTCATCTGGACCGGGAAGAACTATTTTGTACCTATTCGGTATATCAGATTTCTCACGAAGCTCTTTGTGGCTATGCTGCTGGCGCGAGACATTCATATGATACGCCATCCCTGCCACCTCGGTGTTATCATCAAATTCCACGTTGATGATTTATGCATCCTCGTCGGCCTCACTTGAGGCACGGTTATTCGCAGATGACGACGATTGTGAATCATCACTTTCATTCTGAGGCGCCACCCGCTCAGCGTTAGCACCAAGATTATTACCCGCAAGTGAACCAGTAGCTCCTATGTCAATTGGCTCGTATTCATTTACTACGACTATATTCGAATTCGCGGGAGCACTGGAAGGGCCCACCACAGAGTTTCTCGAACTAGAGCTCGAGCCGCTACTCGACTTACTCCCAGAAGCTGATTCAGAACTGACCATCGTGGACGAGAAAGAACTGAAATAAATTAAGAAGAAAAAGCTGACTGCGAGCGAATACGTCACTCTCGGCTCTTATAACACTATCGCAACGTATCTAAAGTGGCTACTAATTAAAAAGTTATAAAAACATCTCACAAACGAGAGAATATTAATTACCTTGATCGAGTATGCGAAGGCAACAGCGTTTGTTCGATTGATTCGCCTGATAAAAGAAAACAATGAGAGAAATGTTAAAATTGCAGGGAAAATATCAGTATATCACGCTATAACACAAAATATATCCAAATGCACTAGATCGAACGCTTTTCGTTCGATGCTAAGAGTAGGGGTGGGTAATCGAAGATTCGGGTAGGGTACCCATATTTTCGGGTAGGGTACCCGTATTTTCGGGTAGGGTAAAACCCCTACCCGATACCCTATTATTTTTGGGGGTACCCGGATGGAATCGGGTACCCCAATTTTTCGGGTACCCCAAAATTCGGGTTTGGGGTACCCGAATGGTGTCCAGTGGCTGAAATTCGGCCACTGGACAGGCGGGTTACCTGAAACCGAAGGGTTCGGGTACCCCAATACCCGATCGGGTATTAGGGTACCCGATCGGGTACCGGTTCGGGTACCCCAACCTTCGGGTTTGGGGTACCCGAAAATTGTCCAGTGGCCAATTTCGGCCACTGGACAATTTCAGCAATCCCCTGTTTTCGTTTCAAAAACAGGGGATTTTTCCGTCGGTTGAGAGGGAGAGGGAGAGAGAGGAAGCTTGTGGACGGGCGGCGCGGCGCGGAGGCGAAATCGAAAGGGCTGGCTCGGGGATGGAGGCAGACGGGCGGCGCGGAGGCGGACGGAGAGAGAACTGAGAGAGAGAGAGAGAGAGAGTGAGGCGCGGTGAACTGAGGCGGGTGAGAGGGAGAGGGAGAGAGAGGAAGCTTGCGGACAGGCGGCGCGGCGCGGAGGCGGAATCGAAAGGCTGGCTCGGGGACGGAGGCGGACGGGCGGCGCGGAGGCGGACGGAGAGAGAACTGAGAGAGAGAGAGTGAGGCGCGGTGAACTGAGGCGGGTGAGATTCGAAAAAAAAAATGATAAGTGAACTGCGAGAGAGAGTATGAGGCGCGGTGACAGATAGTGAAAGAAGAGAGAGAAAGAGAAGGAAAAAGAAAAGGAAAGAAAGGGGAAAAAAAAAAGGGAAAAAATATGTATTTTTTATTCGGGTACCCGGGTACCCGAATTTTTTAAGAATCACTACCCGAACCCGTACCCGAAATACCCTATTCGGTTAGGGTACCCGAATTTTCGGGTACGGGTCGGGTATTAATACCCGAAATTCGGGTAAAACCCGATCGGGGCGGTTAGGGTACCCGAATTTCGGGTACGATTACCCACCCCTAGCTAAGAGCATTGAACCGAAGTTGTTTGATGCAGACCGCATCGAACAAGCTCTGTTGGCTGTTAATTACACGAGTGAGTAAGTTGGCAAGAGGAGAAATGAGCTTCTCACAGCACTCTCCCCATTATATAGGCAGCAAAAAGCCCATCAGGCCGATCACAAAGCGCATCGAATCGATATGATTCGTCACACATTTTAGTATCGAACACATTTGGTCTGATCTAATGTTCACAAAGAACAGATCAAGCATCGAACTGGCACCGTTTGATGCGCTCGCATATCGAACACACCTTGTTCGATGCGCAACATCAACTTTCACTAAGAAATTGCGAACTATATATATGGGAATCCGTTCAGAAGATACATATGGTTAAGAATATTCCAAACCAGTACAAAAAATCAAAACAAGGTCTCTCCTCGAGATCGCCTCCCAATCGGGGGCATGATTTTCAAAGTATAAAAAAAGATAATTATAATGTCGACCAACAGAGAAATGACACATTTTTGAGTTTGGAAGCCGCTATCTATTTGGCGCCGTCTCCCAAACTGGGGGGACTATGTGATGGGAATATTTTAGGATTGGCCCAATATCTTATATTGGGCCGGCCCAATAAGATCACCCTGCTAAATAGTGCATCGAACAGTTACCATTCGACATTAAATGGGCATCGAATAGGTGGTGTTCGATGCGGAGTTAGCATCGAACCATCTCTGTTCGATGCTCTTTTCCTACCTACCAATGGAGCCCGCGGGATGGGTATTATAAATACCCCGACCCCTCATCTTCTCGAGACGATTTGAAGACATTCTCTAACCTAATCCACATCGAACTTAGGGCATTTGACACGGTTGTACATCGAAGATATAGTGTTCGACATACAGCACTACATCAAACCAGCCTCCTTTAATACGCATCCAACATCGAATCGGACTTGTTCGACTTACAGCAATTTGATACACGGCATCTGCAGTACTGTTAGTATCGAACAACCCAGGTTCGATACGTCTGCATCGAACGCAGCCTGTTCGACACGCTATATTTACCTGTATTTTTAGAGTACATCTTAGTAAGGTTTGTATAAGGTGTTCCGGACCAAGCTAGTCCAATAATTAATCGATTAGCATTATTTTGGCTAATCGTTTTCTATTTGTACGTTTATTCAGTATTTTGTAACACGGACGAAATAAGAGCGAAATACCTACCATTTGATGTGATTATATTGCTATGAGCTAAAAACATCTTAGCCTAACTTAACTACATCTAATAAGTCTAGAGCTAATCAGCTATATCATGGTATGATGTATTTCCTTATCAACAGTCAATTACAACATTATTATCATTTGTGAATCTAACTCAAATCGCAATCATAATATTTGTCATCAACTACTAATATACATCTAGTACAACACATATGTGTCGGGTAAGGGGGAAAAATTTCGGTCAAGAATGGCCAAAAATAGCCGAAAACCCGGCCAGGGGGCAAATCGCACATACGTGCATAGTTTAGGGGGGAAAATGCTTATTAAATTAGTTTAAGGACGAAAAAGCAAAAACGTGTATAGTTCAGGGGGTTTAATGCATTTATCCCTAAATAATTTTCTTATCAATTTAATTGGCACATATATCAATGTCTCTCCAATGCTTATATTTATGGATGTTTAATGAATCGTATGTGAATGTTACAACATTATGAATAAGTCATAGTTTCTAAGTAATTTCTTAATGCGACTAATTAGCCATGTGGTTAATTGCTAAAGTATTAAATTCTGAGAGATGCGGGGCGTCACAACTTTATGACTTATACCCAAATTTGAGAAAGTGATACATTAAATTTTGCAAAATAAAAATATACCTAGAAATTTAAGTTTAAAAATCAAAAAAAAAATTGGATGTTACAATCACCCCTCCTTAAAAGAATTTGGTCCCCGAATTCTAATTTCACTATATATACTGGAGGAAATAGTATCGAAAAAACGAGAACGGCTAAATGAATTAGATTGAAAGAATTTCTACTACTTCTTAGACAAGAAAGGTAGAGTAGTTTGAAAAGACCATGTCAACCTTGAAATAAAAATGAGTCCTTGTATGAAATGAAAACACGAATACTGCAAATGATCACAACGACGAATTATAAGGGTAGGGGAGTTCGATTGTCATTTGAAAAGAACATCTAAGAGAAGAAGTTTCAATTGAGATTGGAATGCATAGAGTTTCGAGTGTGAAACAAGTGCCTATGGTAATGTGGTTCAACGCCAAACCCGAGCGAGGCTTAATAAATGACCATGAGGTAAGAAATTGGTGTGAATTAGAACAAAGCAAGAACATGAACCTTCCAAAGGTACATGCATAGAACTAACAAAACAAGGTCACGGATACTCCAATGAAATAAATTGATGATATGAAGTAAATAAATTGTCAAGCAACAATATTCCACCAGATCTGAGAAGCTTTTATTTATCTTTTTACTTCTATGATATTTACTTATTTATTGATTGTTGTACTCACGACTATGAGGAGCTAACCTGCTCGTTCTTTATAGTAGGGGAGTAAATACGCACTAAGAATTATACAAAATCATAAGTAACATTACTATAACCAATAAATACGCACTAAGAATTATACAAAATCATAAGTAAATGAATACTAAAATAACGCTAAATAAAAGCTCATCAAATATCTCCAAACTTAAACTTTTGTTTGTCTTCAAGAAAAATTACTAGCTTGACTCGATCTAAATTAGAATACGAGTGATCAACATGTCAACATTCATAATAGGGATATTCTCAGTATGCAACCTATGGTCAAAACAAGAGATGAGATAGAATATACAAATATGAGCACACCAAGCTTAATAAAATCATCGTCATGTAAATTTCATGTGCTCAAGTGTGTGCCACTATTGCTCATGTACAAGAGTTATGTACATATTGCAAATTCATAAAAGCGTAGCTCTTAACAGGAAGTCACTTCACCCTTATCCTCTACTTTTCATATTGTTGTCAATTCATTTAAACTCGCGATGTTGAGGATCATTTAGAACTTTTTAGCTTGTAATGTTAGGCTCTGGTATGTGCTAAAATGGAAAAATACATATATGAATTCTAAAAATTTACATAGTAAATCAACATCATTATTTTTTTTCCTCCCTTATTTGTACATTTTTCAATGACCATACATTTAGGCACTTTTTGCATCTTATCCTTGCGTTTTTATATGCGCAAGTTTCAAATCACCCTATACTTCATGATTTTTTTCGAGATGCACCTCCAAACTTAGAGTTTTTTTCATAGGGTTATTTGTGCTCTCTACTCATACCCCTTTAGCCCATTTCTTTTCATATTTTTTCTTTTTCAGTGAAATCGGGTGGGAAGTAGTCCCTTGCCGAGGCAAGAAGATTCTCCTATGACGGGGGCAACGTAAAGTTTTCCTGCATATTTTGTATTTATCACATGATTTTTATCATCCATATTTTACACGCTATTGCAATTATGGTTGTGCAGAAAATAATCGAATTGATTGAATCAGTTGAAAATCGATCAAATGATCTGATACAAAAATCGGATTGAATATTTGATCCGACTTCCGGTTTCTCCCTTAGGATCGAACTCCCCTTGATTTGATCCTCGATTTCAGAGGATGAAAATCGGATTAAATCGAATACTCACCTTATTTTTTATAAATAAGTAAATATATAATAGTGTACTAAATTAAGTTATAACATAATATATATATATATATATGAATATAATGCTAATGAAATACTAATAAGTAACATAATATATTAACTAAAGTATTAACACTTCACACGGTTTCCTTTCTTAAAATTTGTGATACTTTTGTATCTAGTATATTTGTATAATCTTGAATTGTAACCTACTAATTACTAAGTACTAACCATAGCTTGTCTTCTTTTTTGGAGTTTTTATTTTGAACATTGATTTATTATTTTGTAATGAGAAACATATTAATGCATGTGAATATATAATAAATTACCATTGTTTTCATGTTTATTCAAGTTTTCTTTAAGTTAAGATGCAAAATAAAAAGTTATATAATGTTTGTTCTCTAATATTAAAATAAAATAAAAAGATCTAAATCGAATCAAATCATATTTAAATCGAATGATTTTGGATCGAATCGGATCGTTTTAACTTGATCTGATTTCGACCTTCGTTTGCAAGGATCGTAATCGATTACTAGTGTCGATTCGAACCGATTCGATCCAAATGCACACCCTAATTGCAATAACTATTTTAGGAATTTTCGAAACACGTGGAGAATATCTCATAACTCTGAAATTATAGTTTTCTTCACAATTTTATACCGAACAACTGATAGAGATTGGGGAATTAATTCCCAGATTTCAGATCTTAGAGGGACGAGGGAAATAATAAGAAGAACGAGAAGAGAACTTGGATCAAAGAGAGAAGACAACAATTGCTCGGCAATTCAATATCAATAATCATCAACGTGTCTAATAATAAACCCTTAGCCTCATATTTATAGGCTAAGTAATAAAAACCTACCAAAAGAGTTCTTAATAAAAGTAACAAGATAACTAAGAATCCTAAACTTACCAAACTATTAAATTCTAACCTAATAATAATTAAATACTATGCAAATAATATTTAAATAATATAATATATATAATTTCCATCATTCTCCCCGGCTTGAAAAAACTCGCCCCCAGAGAGTTTGCATGAAATAACTCCACTGAGGTCGAGCGAGTGAACTTGAAAGCTGGTCAAATTAGGACGACCTTTCCATCGAACTAAATAAATAAACTGCCCATCTCTTGTGTTGTTGACTACATAGGCTTCCTTCAAAACCAACACTTGGATCGGAAGTAGAGGAGGCACCAAAATTGAAATCACAGAACCACCTGTCGCACTTTCAGAAAATTTGGGAACATGAAGAATGCTCATACTCATAGTTAAATCCTCATTATTGAAAATTGGACTCTCAAATAAATTTGGAGGCAAGTCCAACAAATACTCATCATAGACAAATTCTGGTGTATGCAATAACAATGAGGACTCAATTTTCATTGTAGAATCAGTTTTAGGCAATGAGTACGACAACTTGCTATTTTTAGTGGCTAGAAAATTTTGGTTGATGCTCATATCCACCTCGGATTTATCAGTGGGCAAAATAGGTGGAGTTTGTATTGGTAGGGGCTTAATCTCAGAGTTTAGGTTCTGCAAGTCCCCATGCCGCGAATTCTCTTTATGTGGCATGTCTAGTGTTCCTAGAACTTCCTTGGTAATATTCATGTTAATTGGAGGAGAAACATTGATAAGAAAAGGACACTGAGACATATTAGCATTCAATTTATTTTCGAATTTAGTCTCCAATGTTGTGAATCTTTCATTAAATTCATCCTTCATTAATTGAATCATGTTGCATAATTCCTCAAGTTTCTTATCTGTCATGATTTCAATGCAAGACTTGCCAACAAATAATTAAAAGTCCAAAATTCAATAAAAGAATTAACTTTACCGAAATTTTTGGGCAACCAGATTTTCTTGTTGTAGTCCAGGTAGTCCACTCCCTCTCCAATAGGCTTTAACTGCTCTCGACCACCTGTATTTAACAATACCCAGCCAAATATGAGAAGGTCACCAGCAAGAGGGGTTAAATAGCAAATAACCAAAAGGACCAAATCTGCAATTAGCCGTCTTCTTCACTCTTCGGTTGAATCGAGCGGGTGGGACAGCGGCAATTTGCAGTAATTGCGGCGGCTGATGGGACTGGTGGCGCGAACGTGGGAGGGAACGGCGGTGATGGGGTGCAAAATCGCACGGGGTGGCGGCGGCGTGCAAAGACTCCCCTTGCGCGGTGGGCCTGGTGGTGGTGCTACTGAGCACGGAGGCGGCGTCGCATGGTGTCGACGGCCGCGACGGTGGTGACGGGTGGAGCAAGCGGATGCGTGGCAAACGACGGCGATGGTGGCGCTGTTGAACGGCGGTGACAGCGAGCGGCGTTGACCGCTGTGGTGGCGGCGGTGGATTAGGGCTTTCGCGATTCTGCTGTGCCCCTTTTTTTTTTCAGAAATTGAAAATTGCAAAACACACCCTTCACTACCAAAACACTGAAAACTGACTCCAAGATATTTTATTTTTTTTTCGTTTTTTTTATTTTTCTTGAACTCGATTAAACCTTAACTGAAATACTGACGCAGCGGAAAAAGAAAGGATACGAATGGCTCTGGTGCCAATTTGATAGAGATGGGGGAATTAATTCCCAGATTTCAGATCTTAGAGGGACGAGGGAAAGAATAAGAAGAACGAGAAGAGAACTTGGATCAAAGAGAGAAGACAACAATTGCTCGGCAATTCAATATCAATAATCATCAACGTGTCTAATAATAAACCCTTAGCCTCATATTTATAGGCTAAGTAATAAAAACCTACCAAAACTAGAGTTCTTAATAAAAGTAACAAGATAACTAAGAATCCTAAACTTACCAAACTATTAAATTCTAACCTAATAATAATTAAATACTATGCAAATAATATTTAAATAATATAATATATATAATTTCCATCAACAACTCAACCACATTTTTATACAAAAATATAATGTTCTGCTTCAACAATCAATTCAAACGTCATAAATTAACTCCAAAGAACATTTAAAACACCTTTTTACCTGAAACTAATTAAGGATTAACATAATTAAACCATGCATTCATAAATCACATCATTGATCACCAAATTAAAACGCTTTTAATTAAAATCTCCATCATGTTTGTTTCTCTTTCTCCACCAACGATTTCTTGAACCAAGGTATCCAAACTGACGTACTCTTCTGATATTGCTTGTACTCTTCAGCTCTGTACTCGTGTTTCGTTATCCGTTCCTCAACGAGAATGGTAACATAAGCTAAGCACGCTGTGTTAACAAACCCACCGATATTAACTAAAGCCCAACCGTAACCTAAGTTCCATGCAAAGATCGCCAATCCCCACCACCATAATTGCTCTCCGAAATAGTTTGGATGTCGCGAAAAGCGCCACAATCCCGTGTCAAGAATTGGCACTAACGGCTCACCGAGCTTTTTCAGCTCTTCATTTCTTGTGACAAATTTGTGCAATTGAGTGTCGGCAAAGTACGCGAGGGTAATACCAGACAAACAAACCGTTGCAGCAAGTAAATCCCATATGTTGAATTGCTGGTCTACTGTGTGGATGAAATAGAGCGGCACGCATACTCCCATTAGAAAAGCCTGAAAGTTAAGAGCGTAGTTCTTTCAGGAATTTCATCAAACACCTACTTTAAAACTAATGAACTAAAAGAGAGATTAACTAAATAAGGTGGAAAACAGATAAAATTAGAGAAATTGCTATATCTTGTTAACTCAAATTGGCTGGCAACCTCCTGTGACATTTTTACGAGAAATTATTAGGAGCAACCACTGCATTTTGAAGTGGTACAACAAGTCTATTATTTCTACCAATATACGGTGGAGATGAGATGCAGGGGTTGTTATTGACTTATTTCCTAAAATTTACAAGATTGATTTAATTTGGATTGTCTATTGCACCATGTTATCAATCCAGCCGTTGCAATTATAGGTAAAAAGAGCCTCCTAGTATACTTCTTTCCACAAACAGCCACTGAAGCTTTAAAAAATAAAAACTAATCTTCCAAGATATCGGCAAATGTCCGATTTGCTCTTCGATCAAATTTTGACGAAATATTATGTTAGAAATGACATATTTCATGGAAAACATATGAAATATGTCAAATATGACGAAATACTCCGTGGAGGATATAATGTTCCACGAAATACTCCGTCAAAGGTTGAGGAAAGTCGACTAAGGACAAATCGCATATTTTCAATAGCTTTTAAGGTAATTTTCTAGTTTTTCTAAACTTTAAGGGCAAGTCTTTGAAATGAACTATTACCATAGTGGGTTTTGGATTCTATTTTTATTGATAAATACCCCGAGTAAATTTCAGAAGTTGTCCCCTCTTATTGTTATATTCTGGTTTCTATATATTTCAATAATAAACTAACATTTCTTGAGTATTAAGACTAACTATCAAAATAATGTATTCTTATTCATCTAAATATTATAAGCTCTCTTATACTTTTCAGTTTTTTTTAAAATATAAAACATTCAGCCAAAATAAGCGGTACGTAATTTATTAGATTATTATTCAACCTTTTCTAAGAAAAAATAATGCATATAAACTTTAACTGGAATAATACTAACACTTTTGCGCATCCACTAAGTGCAAGAATAATCAACGTTCTGCTATTATATTCCTTTTAGCTAGTACTTCAAATCACCAACTAATTATTGTAGCAGAGGCTATTTGCTAAATTTTGAGTTTCACAGAGGTTTGTTTTGCTAATAAAAATAAATAGAACGATTAAATGGCAATAATTAAAAAAAATAGTGTTTGCTATTTAAATAAAAACTCATGATCATGCAATAAATTAAATTAATTACCTGTTGAGAAGTGTAGATAGCAAAGAGAGAAACCCACCACCAATTTTGGCCGTAGTGTTGACGCATATCGCTAAATCTCCAGTCTTCTCGTGCACCCCACTGCCACTTCTCACGGCGGAAGTAGCTCTGCATCAGCCTCATGCTCCATATCGACGTCAAAATAATCACCACCGTCGATCTCCAATGGTTGAATTTGGCTAATAACGGGTGACTTGAGAAATAATGGACCAACATTACTGGAATAATCGTCCAATATATGTCTATCATCTGCAATTAATTAATTATATTAAAACTATTAACACCTTTAAGAACTTTAACACCAATCGTGATTTATCTCATGTGTAAATTAAATGGAAAAACAAACACCAATCGTGATTTATCGCGTAATCTAAGCTAATCTGAGCTAGTAATCACGCGGGACATGCAATGTGCTACATTTTGAAATCGTTTGTTATTTTCTCTCACGTGGGACAACAAAATTATATTAGCAATACTATGGCAAAATTGCTAAGAAAGCCCAAAATTATATGATAAGATGCACGGAATTGGTCCAATGAGAACAGAAAAGAGTATGTGATAACTTAGCCCTTAAACCTTAAGGTAATTGCGAAACTAGCTCTTACTTTTGTCAACTTGCAGAGTTAGTTCTTTACCTTAAGATAGTCCACAATTTTAGCTAGTCCCTCTTTGAATAGCAAATAATATCCATGTATCTTTAAATTCTAGCAATTAATTTACGTCCTGCTTTTCAGTTTAATTTCTGAATTAATTTATCTTTGAATTGATTTCAATCTCGAAGCTAACAAGTGTAATTTATTTAGGACGAATTATCAAAAATGTCCGCTAACTTTTGTCTTTAATCCTAAATGCCCGTTGTTTCCCAACATACTAAAAATGCCATGTATCTTTTAAAACTTCTACTAAAAATGCCCGAAATGAAAAATAAGCATAAAAAAACTTATTTTGTCTGAAAAATAATGCTAAAAATGCCCTGTATCTTTTAAAATTCTACCAAAAATGCCCGAATTTTAAAACGCGACTTTTTGATTCAGCAGTGCGTCTCTTTGATTCGGATGCCACGTCGGATAAAAAGTCCGAATTTTTAAAATCGGGCATTTTTGTTAGAAAATTTAAAACTTAACGAGCATTTTCAGCAGGTTTGGAAATAACGGGCATTTAGGATTAAAGGCAAAAGTTAGCGGGCATTTTTGATAATTCGTCCATTTATTTATAACCTTAAATTAATAATAAATAAAATTTACCAATTGAAAATAGGGTTAAATGTAGTAAATCCCCAACATATGCCTCTTTTACAACGTGTCTCCCAACATATGAAGAGTTGCATCAAACCCTCCGATCTATTGATATTTAAGAGTTTTGCCCCTAAAACATTAATTAGCCGTTCAATCATGATGAATGTCAGCAACCGTCGGATTAAGTGGGAAGCTTAATGAAACTTTTCATATGTTGTAGAGTAGTTTTTAAAAGAGTGGTTTACTGCATTTATCCCTATATTGAAAAAATGGAATAGTTGCTTGCTTGATAACTAAAAATATTTGACAAAAATAAAATTAAGCACCTAAAATTGAAGAAAATAACGTCAACTGCTAAGGAAATGACTACATTTATAAATCATAAAAGCCAAAATCATTAAGGGACTAGTTGTCATTATATTACTGCATAATTATGAAAATGTAGTAAGTAGTTACCCAGTGGCTAGACTGGAGGAGACCGACGAGCCAGAAAAGAAGGTCAATGTTGACGAAAAAGAGAACGTTGGCCAAAAGAAGAGGGTGATGATAGCACCAACTCCATAGAGGAGAGAGAGATTCGGCGTCGTCTGTTGCGGTGGCGGAGTAGCGGCGGAGGAAGGAGAGATAGAAGAGAATGGAAGGAAGTGGAGCAAGAATAGCGATCATTGCATTTCTAAAGTTTCTGGCTGAGGCATTTTTCGTATTGAGTGTTGTTTCTGCCATGGCTAGCTAGCTGAATATGACTTGAGTCTTAACCTATTATTAGTTAGGCTCCTTATTTATAACGAGAAGGCCAAAGTGAGTTTTCACGTTTTTTTCTTTTAGGACAATAAAGAATAACTATGATTGTATTAATCAAAAACTAGTGATGTGGGTCCTGATTGGATGAATAGGACTTTGAGTATGATTTTTTCGGTAATTTATTTAATTTGAAAAGTAATGATGGGTGCATACAATCGATTACCCGTGTAAATGTACAGAAGATAATAAATTTAATTATATAGTGATTATTATCTATATATTAAAAAATATTTTACTCTAGATACTGGTTTGTACTTGCACCATGTTAAAAATTCAAAGTGCAAAACATATTTTTTCTGAAGCAAGTTCTTTTGTTTTAGCAAGTTCTTTTGTTTTTAGTAAGTCAGTAAAAAGGGAGAAACGCAATCCCGCTCCCTTCTCAAATTGTTAATTATCAGGAACCTGTATCGAACGTCATGGTGCACACAATCCCTATTACTAAGAACTTTGCACCAAGTCACCCCTCCACTTATTTTAACCGGAAGTTCAATATATTGGTCACCTTTGAGACTGATTTTGTTCATTAAGGAAGTTTTGATCTAGGATTTTGATAAGAGAATGGAATTTAGTGCATTTTCTCATGGGTAAAACTAACAATTTATAGGAAATCTTTTACGTCTATCACATAGCTTTGCTACCAGCGGTTTTTATGTAAGATTTTCAAGAGCATAAGAAGGTCGATACAAGGTTTTTCATAACAAAAGAGAGCTTCACAAAGAAAAGAAAATAATGGAATTAATTTCAGGTTTAACACAAGACATTGGGAGTTATGTATTCATCCCCGCTAAATTAGAGAAAAAGCTAGCACGCTATAGTGAAATAGACATGGTGATTACTTATGCATCATTACATGTGTCTAGTCGTGTGGAAATACAACAAAAGTAGAGTCATAAATAGGTGTTCCGTACTAGCTATTTTGGTCTTATTTCGTCCGGGTAACAAAACACCGTAAAACGTTACAATGCGTATCACTCGCCAAAATAATGCTAATCAAATAGAAATTGGACTAGCTTGGTCCGGAACACCTAATACAAGCTGACTAGGCAAAACAAGTAAAGTTACAAAGTGTCATTAGTGTATAGAATTGTTTGTGTTCGATCTAGACAGTATCGAATCAGGAATGCTCGATACTGAGCGAGCTCGAATGGTTCAGTATCGAATCGGGGTCTTTCGACCTAAGAGTGTATCGAATTCAGGTCCTTCGATGCAAGTATGCGTGGATGTTGTGTATCGAATTGGCCTGCTTCGATGTAAGGTTGAGTATTGAATGCGAGGCCTTCGATCGAGTGTTGTATCGAATACAATTGATTCGATCTTGAGTAAGTTGGAGTTCGTCTTGAATGCGTGTCGAGAATGTCAGAGGACGGGGTATTTATAACCCCCGTCCTGCGAGCCCCAGTGGTAGTTGGGGAAAGTGTATCGAATTGGTATGATTCGATCGACTCCTTAGATCGAATCGAGTTCGTTCGATGCTCGTCCAGTATCGAATTTCTCCTGTTCGATGTATTATTTTATTGGGCATTTCTCCTTGGGCCGGCCCAATATTAGTATTGGGCCATTCCTAAAATACCCCCATCACTAACTAAAGGAATTTGCTAAAAAATTTAGAGATCTTATAAATATAACCTTGGAAATTACTATTTATATTTGCATATCTTGAGAAACTTTTGCTGTGAAATACGGGATCTTTTCTTGTGATTATTGGAGTTTATCGTTGGTGCTATTGTTCTTGACTGCGGTAAAAAAATGAAAGTCCAAGTTATGTATAGCTAACAGACAACATAATAAGAACTTATACATATATAAAACAAAGTACCTATATGTATTTTATTGTTATTAGCGAAAAAAAAAATCATTGATGATGAAAAGAATCCAAAAAACCTTTTAACCTTCTTTCTCGATCTTAAGGATTGTTCGGATTAGTTGCGCCACCCACCAATGAGAATTTTTACATTTTGGCACATTACTGTTTTTTACCAGTTTCCAATGTTTATTGTAGTTACAAGCTTTATTTTTTATATTAATGATCTCTTAAGTAAGTCAAGGAAAAATTGTTTGAGGTTGTAATAAGTTATTCCACATTAATTATCCTAAATTAGTGAAAAAAGAATCCAAATGATGATGTTATTAAGTAGTCGATCATAAAAGTTGCACGTTCGCCGTCGAAGGCATGCAAGCTTTACTGCAAAATAAGCGAATGAAGTATGTTAAAGTTAAAAGCAGTAGGCGCGCGCACTCGATGAAAAGTAGGCGTGTGATTAGTGGCATAATGATTGTGGTTAGCAATAATTGGACGCGTGCCACATGTTTGAAATAATGATGACATCAATTAGTACAGCTGGAAAGTTTGAAAAAAATCTTCTCTTTTTACAAATTATACAGTATCTCTTCGGGACCTTTTCCACGCATGATCTGGGATGTAAATTTTGCTTTACTTTGCTTTGTACTTCGAATTAAAAATTGTTGAATTGAGTGATGTATTTTCAAATTTTGTGATGTTGCTTTAATTCGAGATTTTATTTTATGCAACCGGTGCACAAAAATACGGTGCAGTTAATTCGGTAATTAGTATAATGCACAACTGTGATAATGATTATGAAAATCTTTACTATTCTACTTCAAAGTATTTTTGTTTTGAGTGTTGGTTGCACCAATTTATCTATGTAGTGCTTCTTAAGCAAGTTCTCGTGGTGATCATTCCATTTTGTCCTTTTTAATAATACTAGAAACGCTGGCGCGCGGTCCCTGCGTAATTCAAATTTTATCTTAATTTGTAAGGTGAAGAAAATAAATAACTTAATTGAGTAAATATTCAATATATAAGGATAGCTGAATATTTATATAAAAAGTTTTAAATTTTAGGAAACTAAATCACCAAACACCATAATTATTGTAGTTAATAATTTTGTTTAAATCTTAAGGCTAAATTAGAAATTTAATAATAAAATATAATGCCAGCACCTAAAATTATAAGGATAAAATCGAAAATTAAAAGTTTAGTGTCACAGTTTGCCTTTCTTTATATAATAGTATAGATTTCATACTTTGGGATCCAATCAAAAACTCTATTAGAACAAGAGATCTTTCTCATTGCGATATATGACCTTTACTAATTTGTTTATTGATATGGCAAACAACTAATTTCAGGACTTGGATTTAAGAATAAAATTGTCAAACATCCGCATTTTATCTAAGCCACTCTTCTTAATTATTTGGACATGTGAAACTGGAGAATGACTGCAACAAGTGATTAAATTATTGGTTACATAGATATAGTAATACGAGAAGACAAAATCGTGTATTCGTGTTAAGCAAGTACAAAGTCTATGACAGTCTACCAATAGCTTCTGATATACAGTAGTGGGCAATGCCTCGTGCACTTACAAATATGTGGGCCCTGCTCATGTGGAGTCCACATAGAGCCCACATCTTTGTGAGTGCAAGAGGCATTGCCCCCTATTGTATATCAGACAAATCTCTAATTTCTAAGACTTGGTTAGCTATCTCTAGTTGGTAGTATCATGGACCAAAGTTTCTAAATATTTTCATCGAGAACTCAAATCTTGTTTATTTATTTGACTATGTCGATGCAAAAGAAACAAGTACTATCCAATTTTATTGCAACAAGAATTTCGATAAATTTTCTAAAGCTTGTCAGAATACCTCCAAATATTGTGAATATTTTTCATTTTAGCAAGACTATAACGTTATCTAGAATTGAGATTTTTATTCATGGGTGGTAGTGGTACTGATGTAGTAAGCGGAAGACATGAGGAAAGACACTACAAGATGAGGGCGGTTTCAGAGACCGCCCCTCAGTAACCGCAACAAGGTTGTTGCGCATCTGAGACTGCGCACCAACCGCGTCGTTGGTTGCAAACTTTTTGAGACCGCAACGTGGTCTCTGAAAGGGACCGCAACTGTTGGATTGTTCTAGCCAATGGGCCGGAACTTTTGGCCCAAAAAGGGCCAAATGTTCTACCCAAAATTAGGGCTTTCTAGCCCTAATTTTGGGCGCCTCCCTCGGGACCGTCGAGGGAGATTTTCAGGGACCGCGATGCGGTCTCTGAAAGTGGTGGTATTATATAAAAAAAAAAATAAAAAAACTAATTTTTTTCATTTTTTTCTTAGCTTCTTCTCTTCTCTCATCTTCTCTCTCCACCGCCGAGCCACCGCGCCTCCCTACTATCCGAGACCGCAATTCAGTTCCCACTCCCTTGCAACTGCGCCGCCATCACTCCTCCATAGCTCCGCCGTCCTCCACCACCTCGTCACTCCTCCATAGCGCCGCTACGACCCGCCATCGCCACTGCCCTGCGGTCTCATATACCAACGGCTAATAATTTCTGCAAAATTTATAATTTTGGAGTCAATTGCCACCGCGTCGCCGTTCCTGCTGTATGAATATTATTAGAGGCCGCGTCGCGGTCTCAAATAACAACTATTTAGACCGTATTGCAGTTGCAATTGAGAGTATTTGTAACCGAAGTGCGGTTACGAATAATACTCATACTTCAAAATGACGTGTTTTGATGATTTAAGTTACCACGTTGTTAGTTTAGTTGATAACTATCATAATAATGGTAAAAACAACCATAATTTCAATGTCTCATTACAAATCCAAGCATTATATATGTGGGATAAGCCGTGATGAAGATTCTTACGATTTTGAACGATAACGATCATATACATATAGATATATATAGAAATAAACGTAATGTGTAAGATAATCTACTAATTTAACGGATTAATCATATTATTAGTGAAGCAAATCATAATAACAAATCAACAAGGTGTGTATGATGATGAGTAGTGGATATAACATACAACAAGTTCAACACTAATAACTCGTTCGATCATTTCACATTCAATCTACTCTTTCATTCCTCAATTACTTGTTTTGTAACCATTTATTAGTTCATTTCACATGTAGCATTGATGTTTGTTGCTAAGAATCACAAACGCATTGAGATAGTTCCATAAAATTGTGATTTTGATGTATGAATATTATTAGGGACCGCATTACGGTCTCAAATACTAGCAAATACTCTTATTTTGAATTTTCAAACTTTTAGAGACCGCATTGCGGTTGCTATTGATTCAAAAATTTCAAAATTTTTGGCGGGATAGAGGGGAAATTTGAATTTTCACGAAAATTCAAATTTTCACCCCATATACTATATATACCCACCACTACCCTCTCATTTTTTCAAAACTCTCACAATAAACTCACCAACACAAATCTTCCCAAAACATCAAACACTTATCTTCTTTTCTTTTCCAAATCCAAAAAAAATAACACCTAACACTTCTCTTCCACAAACTTTATTTCTCTTCTTCTTTATTTCATCTTTTTATCTTTCATTTGCTATTTTGTTCATCTTTTTTTTACCTTTTTTCATTTATTTATCTTTCATTTTATTTTATTAATTATTTTTCGTTATTTAATTTTATTTGTTCTTGTATATAGCTTTGTTGCCATTATTTATATGTAAATTTTACAAAAACCAATTATATTTTGGTAAATTACCGGAATATTATTGGTTTTGTTTTATTTCGTTCGCAGTCTTTTTGCAACCGCGTCGCGGTCTCAATTCCTCTTTGAGTTTCTGAGACCGCGTTGCGGTCTCAGATAGTGTTCAACTTTCTGAGACCACAACTCTTCAAGTATCTGGGACCGCCCCGCGGTTTCAGAAAATTGAATATAATCTGAGACCACAACGCGGGCTCCGAAAGTATCTGGGACCCCAAGGCGGTTGCAGATTTTTAGGTCGCATTTGCACTCAACTGCAACCGTGGCGCGGTCTCAAATGAGAAACGACCGAGCTCATACGCGACCGAACTATCTGAGACCGCGATGCGGTTGCAATTGGCTTTCTGCAACCGCATCAGGATTTTCTACAACCGCAAATACGGTTGCAGTTGAGCCCAGGATGTTGTAGTGAGATGAAAAACACAAAAATCAAAGGCTCGTTGATTCCGCAGAATACCGAGAAATTGACAAAAAGTGAGAAAACTCTCAAGTTAGGCTTTTTTATTCAATCAACAACTGACTACAATGACTCAAAGGCGACTAACTTATAAAGTGAAAATTCTAACTAAGAAAAATGCCAAAATTACAAAAGACTCTTAAAATAAGTAAATAAAACATAAAAATTCCGCCGAAAATAATAAACTATAAATTTGACCCTCTAAACCTTCGAATTTGCCAAAAATGACGTGGACGTAAAGACTTTTGTCTTTACGTTTTGCTCAGGAGGTCGTTTCCACTTGGAAAAGTTGTATTTTTTGTCAAAAAACGAGCTCCGATGACTTTCTGGTCAAACCTCGACTCCCTTGAACATCGAGTTTGTTATTTTTGATCAAGAGATACCAATATTTATCTTGAAGCTAGTGTACCCTATTTGATAGCATTATGCTGCGGCTTTGGCTATTGCATATTATTATTATTTTATTTTATTTTCCTTCATAAGGAGCTCTGTGAATTGTATTGGACTTTTGTGCCATTGGTTGAGTTAAATACAAATTTTTATGTTTCTGGGTAAGTTGGCCCAATTCAAAATATGTAGGCCGAGACTCTAATCGTGTTAGCCGCTAAAAAAATAATTGGGCTGAAAAGAAGAATTGGGTTATTATTTGTGCTTAATGAATTCTGCTTAGAAAATCATAAGGTGCGCTCGTGGGTCAGTTGGTTTCTACTTTTTAATCAGAAGTCAGGTTAATTCTGTTAATCATCATTAGAGAGAGATTAATATTATTCACCTAATTATTAAAGTGTGTTGAGCAATAGAACTTACTTAGGACCTTAAGTGACTGACTAACTGACAAAGTAATAATTAACCCAGGTGAACGCGTGAATTGTGGTATTTTTCCATGTGCAACCTTCACAAATTCACCTTACTAAGCATTTGTAATTATGAAAAAAATCACCCAGAATCTCTAAGCAGGATATGCACATGGGGTTGACCAATATTATCCATTTCACCTTATGACCTTTTTATATCTAATGCATTTTATTTTATTTCAATTTAGAGCATTTATAGATTAAGGGCTGCAGAAAGTTACCAAACTAAATTTTCCAACATGAACGCATGCACTCCTAAATTATGCGGTCCATTGGTCCAATTTTCTTTTATGTCAAATTTGTGTCATTTTATGTGTCAACTGTCAAATGTCAAGGTGTATTTTGAGCATGTAACGCAAGGTGTGGATTTGGTGATAGATTGTTAGAAAAATAAAAGTGTAGTTCTTGGCCGACCTATTTCTTGATTCAAATTCTATATTATGACAAAGGAAATCAAAATCCAATAATTGAAAGAATGTCGATCGGGTTGTGTTGTTTATTGACCGACTTATGTGAAAGAAACATGGCACAAAATGACTTAATGACTATCTTGGAACTTTAGAGTGCCCTTAGCCTCATCCTATAAGTTGAAATTGGAAAAGACAGAGGGACAATCCATATCCTTCGGACCCATAGAATAAGGACCACATTATTTTGGGGGATTTTTTTTTTGTTTGGGTAAACTACAGAAAGAAAAAAAATGGATGTGCACAGGATGGGTTATGTTCATTCAAAGTCATATGCTCTTCATAATTGAAATGCAGATACTTTTAAGCTATAAATATTAATTAAAGTAAATGAAGTTTAAATCTTGATTAAGTAGCTAGGTTTAAAACAAAATACGGTAAAATAATGTGCATCTGTTATGTCCATTTGTACCTTTGTCACTACTACAAACTCGTCTAAAGCCCAACTAACTTCTTCAATAAGATTAACCTATAATTTGTCATATTGTCTTTATCTTTTAAGAAAGGGAACATGCAAACATCAAAAGAGGCGTTTAGGCCAAAATTTATACAATCCCTACAAATAGTCAAATGAGAATAATCAGTAGTTTGTCCAATTGTCTTTGTCATGACTTGTCTTAACTACAAACTCATCGATCGGTTAGTTATAATTGCATACACTTAACACATCACAATCAACATATACTTTACAACCGACCTACTCGAATCCACTCTGGTTCTGCATTAACAGTAAATTAAACTCTATCAACCTCTGGAAAAGCTGCATTCCACTATTATTCTTCTGCCATTTAATAATATAATTCTCTTTTAAATTTAGCACCTGTCAAATGGTCTATTAACGAAATCAAAATAAAATAATTAGCAGGTGAACCATCATTAATAGGAATAAATATCATAATCGAAACTTTTTTTACAATCCAAACACATCTGTCAGATACGGAAATCACTTTAGTTAATACTATATTGTGTAGACATTTTGCATCAATAGGATAATAGAAAAATATATAGATGAAACACTGCTAAAAGAAAAAAAAAAATTGCAATGAGTTGTATGTCTTAGCCTACGGCCTACCTACATTTTCTATTAAACATAAGTTTTCCCTTTATAGTATAGGTTTAAATTACAGTTTAATTTTAACTAACAGCTTTCCTTAAATAGAAAGTTTGTACCGTTGTAACTAGTATAAATATCCTCAGTCCCTTTTTGTGATTTTAATTCGTTCAACTGCATATTAAATGGTACCGTTGGAGAACGACGATCCTCGAGCTACAACAATGGCGATTCGCTGATCTCATACCGATTAATCGTCGACTGTAAATCTTTCCTCTTTTATCAATAAAACTTGCATTGTCTGTTTCAGTGTTGTTCATATGAATGTGATTTTGTAATCTTAACATGGTATCAATTGCACAATAATCTCGATCCCCTCTTTCGCTTCTGCACTATACAATAACCGAGTCATCTCGAAATCGCACTTATTTTGAACCCTAGATTTTTGGATTTGTGCAATTGTTTGGTAATTTGCACTGATTTTGCAGCTGCAGCATAGTGATACTCCTCAACCAGTGCTTTGGTCTTCCTGTCCTCCTAAGCCTATCTAAAAGCCAAAAAATCATCAAACAATTCTTTGGTTATAGCTCAAGTTGATTTAGATTGCATAACAGGAGCAGAGCTATTAGAAGTTTGAGCCTCAATTTGAGCAAAGTCAGCAGATGGATTGTTAAGGTTCCTTCTTCTAGTTGGTCCGTCCCATCTAGGAGGATAGCCAATGACTTGGTAGCACTCATCAACAGTGTGCCCAGGGTAACCACATAAGAGACACTTCAGCTTCTTTTTCTCCTGTTCGCTCATTTTATACTACTTTGAAGGGCCACTAGAACTAGAGGGAGATTCCTGGTTTGGTTTTGTTGGTATTGTCGTTGACCTTGTTGATACTTGCCTTGATTTTAGTTGCCTTGTCTGGTAAACATAACCATATGATCCATATATGATAGTCAAGTGGGTTGAAGGCTCATTTGATTCTCCTCATGTAGTAGAAAAAAGTAAACACTAGACAACCCAGGCAGAGGATTGTACATCAAGATTTGGCTTCTAAGAACATCAAAGAAGTCATTCAATCCTACTTGGAATTTCCAAACACTATCATATTGCTGAAGATCACTCATCCTTCTATTCACATTACATGTACAAAAGCCACATGAGCAAGCTATGATAAGTCTTTGGCTCAAAAAATCATCCCACAAGGACCTAAAAGAGTTAAAGCACTCGGTAATAGAATCTGCTCTTTGAGAGATATTGGAGAGTGATTTTTGCAAGTGGTAGCCCCCAATCCATCAAATATGTTATACCTAGTCTTGATTTCCTTCCAAAGTTCCAAGGCATTATCATAGAACAAGAGACTCTTTTGCAAGTCAATAGCTATGGAGTTCAGAATCCAAGATAGGACCAAAGTATTGGCACGGTTCCAACGAGTATGTTTATCATCATCATCATCAGTAGGCATAGGCAAAGTACAATCAATAAAGCGAAACTTGTTTTTAATGTTAAGTGCCATTATCACATTTCAGCTCCAGGAAATATAATTAGTTCCATTGAACACATCACGCACAATCGATGTGCATGTATAGTCATGAGTTCCAAGGTAGTACATAGAGTTGGAATCCTTACAAGGACTCTTAGTGGACACAATAGTAGAGGAACAAGCAGGTGTTGCCATGGTGAAGAAATATATATGCAGCCACCTCTAGGATTCTCTGATAAAGGTGACAACAGAGTATGCGTGTTGAAGAAAAGCCTTTATGGTCTAAAGCAGGCCTCCAGGCTATGGTATAACAAGCTCACTCAATGCTTAACTGCTATAGGCTTCTCTCAGACCATTAGTGATTGCTCCATTTTTGTTAAACATTATGTTCATTCTACTACTATTATTTACATATATGTTGATGGCATAATTTTGACAGGAAATAGCATGCCTAAAATCAACAGTGTTAAGAAGCACTTGGATGATCAATTTCCTATTAAAGATCTTGGCAATCTTAAGTATATTCTTGACATTGAAGTTGCCAAAAATAAGAAAGGCATAGCATTTGTCAAAGAAAATATACTCTTGATATTTTAACTAAATTTGGTTATCTTGCATCTAAACCTAGCTCAACTCCTATGGATTCTAGTACTAAATTGAAAGCTAATGACTCACTTGTACTCGTTGATCCATCCATTTACAAGCGTTTAGTAGGCAGACTTTTATATCTAACTATTATTATACCTGATATTTCATATAGTGTCCAGTGGTTGTCTCAGCATATGGCTCATCCCACTATCCAGCATCTTGCTAGTGCTCACAAGGTTCTCAGATATTTGAAGTCTTCACCAGGCAAATGGCTTTTCTACTCTTCCGACTCTATCCTACACCTCAAGGGATTCTGTGATTTAGACTGGACAAATTGCCATGACACTAGGAGAAGTATAACATGTTTTGCTCTATATTTAAGCCATTCTCTTGTTTCCTGGAAATCCAAGAAATAACCAACGGTTAGTCGTTCCTCTACAAAAGCAGAATACAGAGCTTTGGCTTCCACAACTTTTTGAAATGGTTTGGATTAATCAAGTTCTTCAGGATCTTCACACTGTTCAAACAAGAACTCATATTCTCTACACTAATAATCAAAGTGCACAGTGCATTGATATGAATCATGTACACCACGAGCGTACCAAACATATTCAAATTGAATGTTACTTTGTTAGGAAAAAAGTGCAGCAAGGTGTGCTCAAGGTCATTCATATTTCAAATCAACTCCACCAAACCTCTGTCTCCTCAACCTTTCTCCTTAATGATGTTCAAGATGGGCATCCTTGATATCCATGCCCCTCTTAAGTATTAAGCATAACTTTTCCTTTATAGATTTAAATTATTGTTTAATTTTAACTAACAACTTTCTTAAATAGAAAGTTTGTACCGTTGTAACTAGTATAAATATCCCCTGCCCCTTTTTGTAATTTTAATTCGTTTAGTTGCATATTAAATATTACCATTAGAGAACGACGCTCCTCGAGCTGCAACAATGGCGATTCGGGGATCTCATTTTGATTCATCGTTGATTGTAAATCTTTCCTCTTTTATCAATAAAACTTGCATAGTTCGTTTCACTGTTGTTCATATGATGTGGTTTGGTGATCTTAACAGTTTGTAATACTAATATCCTCAAACAATGGAGTTTGCTCTATTTACAACCCTTTGCAACTCAATCCATGAGTCGAATCGTGACGAATCAAACGTTCACGTACATTATTTCAACCCCGATAACTCCACAATATAATCATATTTATCGCTTGAAGTATTGAGTCAAACACTCTGTCTAGCTCTCCTCTACTTTACAATTGACTTTACTTACGTTGAACGAATTTCTTCCCTTTATCCATAAAGAAAATGTTAACGTCTAACCCGACTGTGCCTAACGCGTGCTCTATAGGCCGCTTCCCATTCTGGCTTATGTAGGTTTTCTCCAGTTACTAGATCTAATCCTCCACGAAAAGTAAGAAATTCAGCATATTTTGACCATATTATTGTATTGGTGAAAACTTGTTTAGTGGCCTTTAGATGACTTTAGACTTTTTTCAGAAAGTGGCATTGTATGAAATAACTAGAACTGTGCCAACAATAATGCATGCACTTTTTATTATCAAAGGAAGAGGTAGATTCAAGACAAACAGAAATGAGTTAATCGATCTAGACTTTTAAAGGTGGCAGCAAGACATCTATTTTCATTTCACAATTGTTTCATGATGCGAAACTCTTCCCTAAACTAACTATTCTATGAGGTATTAGGGAGGAGAGAAACCTTACCCTGAACATAATGGGGGAAGAGGATATTCCTATGTCCATCGAAAAAGGGCGTAAACAGGTCCTATTCCAAGATAGCTGGAGAGAAAAAAGTCAGGTCAAAACCTTTCCTAATTGAGATTAGAGTCAAGGCAATAAAAGTGAACATCCGTACAATTTTCCGTACATGTGTATCAGCAAAATTACATGAGTTGAGCAACAAGTTCTTTCTATTAAAACGCCGCGAGATCTATTTTAATAGAGCATATGACGTCGAAGGCCCGAGCTAGAGCACTCGATGGGCTAGGCAAAGCTTATTATTGTCATAGATTCATAGAGTAAACTAGTGTGGCATTATTCTTGATATTTCATGGCAACATTGAAAGGGCATTACCGCGTTATTGCCAAAATTAGTTCTAGTACCCACAAAGTGTAAATGGAGTTTCATCGTGGCCAATTTAGTTTTTAAACAGTAAGTGTGAAGTAAATATCACAGTGTAAATGGAGTTTCATCATGGCCAATTTAGTATTTAAACAGTAAGTGTGAAGTAAATATCATCGGTGGCCACATGGAACCATCTAAATCACTAACCATAAAGTAACAATATATGGTCCACTGAAAATAAGTCCACACTCTCTAAAATCAAGACACATTATCGTAAAAATTAATAATGGAATTGGAATTGGAATCATCACTCCCCAAATCCAAACAAAAAATCCCTCATGCCTGAAAAGGCACTTTCTCCTTAAGCCAAATTCAGAAAATCAATACACCTTTTTGTTGAAAACCACTAGAAAAGTAAATTAAAAATCAGTCCTCATTTTCATTTGGCAATGCAGCACTCATTTTGTCCTTAATTTCAACAAATCTTGAAGACCCTTTTCTCCCAACATCCTTAATCACCTGTCCGAACAAGAATTCTGAGCCAAAGATGGAATTTGCTCAGATTTCGAATGTGGTACAGTTAACAGGGTTAAATGCAGTGGCATTAATTGGTTTGATAGTGAAAGCAGCGAATACAGCAAGAATGCACAAGCAGAATTGCAGGCAATTTGCACAGCATGTGAAGATGATTGGGAATTTGCTCGAACAGCTAAAGATTTCGGAGTTGAAGAAGAATTACGCGACACGGGAGCCGTTGGAGCAGCTTGAAGATGCATTGAGGAGGGCTTTTTTGCTTGTGAATAGTTGTCAGGAGAGGAGCTACTTGTATTTGATGGCTATGGGGTGGAGCATTGTGTATCAGTTTAGGAGGTCACAAGAGGAGATTGATAGATATTTGAAGATTATTCCTCTCATTGCACTGATTGATAATACCAGAGTTAAGGTAATTGGTTATTTTGATAAGAAAAAAAAAAGATTGGATTTTTATTGATTTTTGGTTGTGGGTTGGAGTAAATTCCTGATATTACAAGCTGTGGGAGCTTTTAGATAGTAAATTAGGTGGTGGTTGTCAAATTTTAGTTTAATTCATCTTCTTGTTGTATGATGTGGTGTGTGGGAATATTCAGTAAATCGGAGTTTCTTGAAAAAGATAAGATTTTTATTAATTTTTTACGAGGGGTCTTTGCAGTATTGGTGAGGTAGTGTGGTGATTTCTTGAAATTACATGTTATGGAGACTTTTAGATGGTGACTTTGATGGTGATTGTGATGGGTTCAATTGATTTTTATGTTCTTATGATGATGTACTGTGGAATATTCGGGTTTTTCATGCGAATTCCAAGTATTGATTTGTAATGAAAAGGGAAATTCTTGAAGAGACTTCTACTCTTTTTGTGACCATATTGCTGATTTTGGTTGGGTAGTTGGATAATCTCTTGAAATTACATGTTATGGAGGCTTTTAGGTGGTAAGTTTGATTGTGATTGTTGATACATCTAATTCATCTTTTTGTTGTTATGATGTGCACTGTGGAATATTCAGTTTTTTCATGTGAAATCCAAGTATTGATTTGTAATACAAAGGGATATTCTTGAAGAGACTTTTACACCTTTTGTGATCCTACTGATAATGAAAAGTTTCTGTCTTGTTGAGACTTATTGATGTGAAATAGGAATTTTTATGCAAAGCATCTGGGTGTTTTAGCTCTTTGAATTTCAATTATTCAATTTATACAAACTTATGCATAAACTACAAAATTGTCACTGTTTTTGTCGTCAGTTTATCCACAGTATACTAAGCAGCATCACAACTTGGATTCTTATCTCAATCTTCTTTCCTGTTCACTTCCAAATTAGCAATTCACCATCAGTCCATCAGTAATCTTTGAGGCGCATAGGACTTATATTGCTACTGATTTGTGCATCATTACGAATGTCCTTCAACAATACGCATGCTTAAGCTCTTCAACAGTTAGGATTTTCTTGCAATCTTAGGGACATTGTACTCATTTGTGTTTGAAAATTTGTTCCCATTTTGCTCTGCAGTCTTCTAAATATGCATCTTTTGCCAATTTGTTCAAATATTCAGGAGAGGCTTGAAGAGATAGAGAGGGATCAACGTGAATACACATTAGATGAAGATGACCAAAAAGTCCAGGTTGCACTTTCGGAATACGACACAATAATGCTGAAGAAAAGTATTTCTTGTTCGTATCATTTGCCCCCTGATAAAGCACTACGGAAAGAACAAGAAAAGCTTAAGGCAGAGCTTCAAAATTCACAAGCTAATATGGATGTTAGCCAGTGTGAAGTAATTGAACGTCTGATTGAGGTTACGGAAAATGCAGCAAGTACTGCAGAGGAAACAGAATCACCACCGGAAAGTTTTCAGAAGTCAGATTCGGAGAAGCAAAAAGTTTCAAATGAGAAGAATCATAGAAAAGTTGACACTTCATCAGACTCAAGGTTCATCTCTTTCTCTGTTACAGTGAAAATTAAAATATTTGTTTCTTTAGTGAGAGGCATCTGTTAGTTTCCCTTCCTAGACTCTTCGAGTTTACATTCTGAGTTGATTACCTTCGTGCACACAGAAATGTCACAAATTTCTCAGGTTATGACACGAGATCAACCAGGGAAGCAATGTATGAAGAGGAATGGCATGCAGATTTACTCGGCTGTTGTTCTGAACCTTGTTTGTGTATGTTCTTTATTCTCAGATACATTCTTATGTTCACTTTTTAAGTCGGTTTATTATTTACAGACAGTTGAAAGATCTCCATAGATTCTTAGTAATCACTCTTAAGAATCATTTGTACTTCTATTTGGCAACCTTAGATTCTGTCATAAGGCTTACGCCTCACTTATCTCTTCTAGTATATATATATATATATACACATTTATATACATTATATATATATGTATGTGGATATCGGTCAAGTGATTCTGAGCTGCTGTTTTATAGGTTAATTCTTTCTTGGTTTTCCATCTAATGTTATCAAGTGTTATGACAGAAGCTCCCGATACTACAGACTTTATGCTATCATTTTTGGTTCTATTTTCCTGCGCGATGAAATCCTGCACGCCTACTTGATTTTATAGTTAAGCATGACACTAATTATTTTGAAACATGTACGGCAGGTATAAAGACCTTTCTCTGTCCTTGTGACACCCTTTCAAAGATAGCATCAGTTGCGCACGGCAAGGAAATAAGTATGTTCAGTTTCAATGTTTGCATATATATACCATTATATTCTCTCAATAACTGAAACCACAGATGGGAAACTAATGTACTGTTCATAAATATGACAGCTTCAGGAGAGGCTTGTAACGAAATAATGGCCTATTCTTTGATACTCTCATGTTGTTGCTACACATGCTGTATTAGGAAAAAACTCCGAAGGACACTTAACATCAGGGTAACACTTCTTAATCATCTACAAGATAACACAAAACGTGTTCTGTATCTCAATGTTAAATTCAAGATATATCCAATCTATTCTATCGTTGCTTTAAAAAAGACACGATATTTTGGATTTTTTAGCATCTGTTCTAAGTCTAAATTCTTGCAGGGTGGCATGCTTGACGATTGCTTGTCACACTTTATGTGTTGCTGCTGCGCACTCGTCCAAGAATGGAGGGAAGTCGAGATGCGCGGTAAATCCTATTTTGCCCATCGATTCTGCTTTGCCAAGTTAGCCATAGTTTTCGACAAATTTTGAATATTTGTATGAAATTTCTTCCGCAGGTCCACAAAAGACCAGGACTGATCCTCCACATTATCAACATATGGAATACTGAACAACAATTTGGAACAATGGGTCAACTACTTTCACCTGACCATGTTCATTTTCTTGATGAAACCCAGAATGTGCAGATTTATCATACTGACATATAGAACTATTCAAATTAAAAAGAAAGGGTTCAGACAGGAACATGTATGTAATGGAATAGTTTTCTTATTTTTCACAGATTGAAATTGTCTCTTAGCTAATATTTACAAGTTGGAACTGTTAGAATATTTGGTTATTATCTAGGAAAGGGGCTGCAGTTAATCTAAAATCTATCAATATATTTTCATATAAATGAAAAAAATTACGCCCCTTAGGAGCCACATGTTATGATACCTTGTTAGAAAAAGTGTTCATTATATGCAAGAATGTATTCAAACAGGGAAATGTACTACTGTAAATAGGGGCGGAGGGAGGGGGTGCAGAGGCTACCGCCCCTCCACCCCCAGCTTTTTCAACTTTTCTGTATATTATATAGTTGGCTAAAATGTCAAAAATGCCCATTATCTTTTGCCCACTTTACTTTTTGCCCGTTATCTTTTTTATCTACCAAAAATGTCCGCTATCTTTGCAAAAAATGCCCGATTTCACTGTTCATAGCCATTTGTCCGCCAACTCATAAAATCGTGTCCTACGTGGCAAAATTGTGTTCAACGTGGCAATTTTTTTTATTACACCTGGAATATTAAAAAAAAAATAAAAATTAATAAACTTAAAAATTAACAATTAAAAAAAAACTTGAAAATAAAAAAAACTTAAAAACTAGTTGTCTTCTTCGGCGCCCCCCCCCCCCCCCCCCCCCCCAAATCTCGCAGAAACACCTCCCCCGGTCGTCTTCTCCGGCGCCCCCCCCAAATCCCGCAAAAACGCCTCCCCCGGTCGTCTTCTCCGGCGCCCTCCTTCCAAATCCCGCCGGAACCCCCGAATCGCAACCACGAACCGCCGCAGGTAATTTCCGATTCCGATCCCGCATGTAATTACACGCAGCTCAACAAGGACGATTGTCCTCAGAAGATTGAAACTGAGTGGTAGCAGCTCAGATTGAAACTGAGTGGTAGCAGCTCAACAAGGGCTCAACAAGGACGATTGTTCTTCACCGGAATCCGAAGTCGACGCCTCGTGGTTGCGATTCGTGGTTGCCGGAGAAGACGGCCGGGGGAGGTGTTCCGGCGGGATTTGGGGGGGGGGGGGGGGGCGTCGGAGAAGACAACTAGTTTTTAAGTTTTTTTTTATTTTCAAGTTTTTTTTTTAATGGTTAATTTTTAAGTTTTTAAATTTTAAATTTTTTTTAATATTCCAGGTGTAATAAAAAAAATTGCCACGTTGGACACGATTTTGCCACGTAGGACACGATTTTATGAGTTGGCGGACAAATGGCTATGAACAGTGAATCGGGCATTTTTGACAAAGATATCGGACATTTTTGGTAGATAAAAAAGATAACGGGCAAAAAGTAAAGTGGGCAAAAGATAACGGCCATTTTTGACATATATGTCTATTATATATGGTTTCATTTATCATATAAGTAGATATTGTAGTATAACATATCTCTCTGTATGTGCGTTTAAATGATCCCCAACATTGAAAAATGGTTAAATGGCCCACAACGTAATTGCCCTTAGGATGGCCACCACACCTGATAGTCCACGGCCCACAGCGTAATTACCTTAGGGATTTTTTTTTGTAAATTTTTTAAGTGATGAATTAATAAATAAAAACTAATTAAAATTTTTAAAATAAAATAAAATCTTTTAATCAAATTTAGTAATTCACGATGAGAATTCAGAGCTTTCTCACTTTTAATCAAAATCTCTTCCATCTCTCACCCTATCTCGACCAAGGCACCAAATCACCAAGGTCGTTGGCACCTGTGTCGCACCCACCGTCACATTGAATCAGTTTTGTTTTGTGATGTTTTGTTTGAATTTTAGAATGAATTACTTTAAAATAATATATTCGCAATTCACTATTTTATTATTATGACTTTTATGAATTAATATTTTTGGTATTATTTCTTATTTACGATTTAGTTTACTTACTAAGAATGTGTGACATCTAAATTTTGTAATATTAATATTAATATATATAGACGTATCCATGCTGTATCAGTATCGTTGTATCCGTACCCTGCAACATAGTCTGCTATCTTGCACTCGGTTCCAAATATTGCTAACTTGTGCCAATGTAAGAGAAAAGACCGCCTCGCTGAAATGACTGATCTACCCCGATGCAGAGTTGTGAACTAACTCCCACAATTCTCCACTTTGGTTCACAACTTGGAACACCTCAGCATCCACAAAACAACCACCTTCAGTTCAGCTCCACGCAGCAGAAGCTAATAGTGATTGAGCTTGATCGGTAGTTGAATTTACTTTTTGGTAGCACTTTGGTTATCATGTCAACATTGTTGTGATCTGAAGAGATCTTTTGAACCTTTACTACTTTAGCAATCAATGCCCTCCCAAATGTTGCTTTATGTCTACATGCTTTGTCATTTCATGATGCATCTGATTTTGTCAGATGTATGGCACTTTGGTTATCACAATGAAATGTGATAACTCCTTGCTTTCTCAGTCGCTCCTTCAAGACACATGGCTTCCTTAACATCTTCAGTCAATGCAATATGCTGCTTCAGTTGTGGAAAGCGCAACCACTTTCTAAAGAGTAGTAGCTTTCCAACTAATAGTTGTGTTATATGTAGTGAGCAAAAAATCAGCGAGTGACTTTCTTAAATCAAGACACCCTGCATGGTCTGAGTCCACAAACCCCACAATCCTTTATCCATTAATACCTTTGTCTCCTGCTACACCATAAACTAGGACTTTCTTCACTGTTCCATTTACGTATCTTAAAATCCATTTAATACATCCCAACTAGTCCTTCCTAGATTAGTTATAGATAAGCTAACTATACAACTGAGTAAGCAAGGCCATGTCTGGTACATACCATTGCATACATCAATGATCCAACAACTTTAGCATAATGTACTGATTTCATATAATGGACCTCCCCATTTGTTGAAGAGGATTGATATTTACAAAGTGCGAACTGTCACAACAGATGTGTTGAAGTAGCCTTAGCATCCCTCATTCCAGTCTTATTCAGGATCATCTTCAAATAATCCTCATGTGACATATGCAAAACCATCTCAGTCTTGTTTCTTTTGATTTCCATTCTAATGATCCTTGCTGCTGCTCCCCGATCCTTCATTTCAAAATCTTCTATGAGTTTATTCTTGATTTCTACAATCCTCTCCTTGTTGTTACTTATTAACAATATGTCATCAACATACAACAACAAGATTATGAAAATATATTCAGAGTAAAACTATGTTGAACTCCACTTGAGTCATAAACTCATCAAACCTCTTGTTCCACTCTCTAGGTGATTGCATCAATCCATATAAGGATTTCATCAGCTGACAAACATATTATTCCTTACATTTGACTTTGAAACCTTCAGGCTGATGCATCAATATATTCTCATCAAGTTCACCATACAGAAGTTGTTTTAACATCCAATTGCTCAAGTTTTAAGTTAAGTTCAGCTACCATGGCCATAAGAATTCTTATAGTCATGTGTTTCACCACTTGTGAGAAAATATCATTATAATCTATTCCTGCCATTTGAGTGAAACCTCTGGCAACAAATCTGGCCTTATATCTGCTAGGCTCTATACAAGGTATTCCCTGCTTCATTTGAACATCCATTTGCAGCTAACCAACTTTGAACCTTATGGTTTCCTTATCAGATTCCAAGTGTTGTTAACCGTTAGAGACCTCATCTCTTCCCTTGTGGCCTTAAGACATCTCTCTTTATCTTTACTGACCAAAGCAACCCTAAAGCTATTTGGTTCATCTTCTAAAATTTCACTAGCTATAACCTGTGAATACGCCATCAAATCAGCATAGCCATATCTTTCAGAAGCTTTGTGTTGTCTTCTTGCCCTATCCTTTGTTAACATAAATGTTTGCTCTTTTGTTTGATTTTCAGTTCCTGGTAATTCACCACCTTCATCTTGAACACTTGGTTTCTCCTCCTCTTGAAGTAGCCACTGGCCAACTTGAGTCTGAAGAGAATTGTCCTTCGACTCCACCTCAAGTTGAAATCTCTTATGAGTCTCATGAGTTTTCCTTCCCAAGTGTGAGTCAAACGTTGAACCCTTCAATCTATAAGCCATCTCTAATTCTTTGAACACCACATCTCTACTAATCAAACACTTTTTGTGCCTTGCTTCAAGACACCATAGTTTATATCCTTTAACAAACACTTTTTGTGCCTTGCTTCAAGACACCATAGTTTATATCCTTTAACACTTTCGGGATATCCTATGAACATACATTTTAAGGCTCTATATTCAAGCTTATCTTGTTTAATGTGAATATAAGCAATACATTAAAAAATCCTTAGATTCTCCAAATTTATTGCATGTGCTAACCATACATTTTTAGGATTATTCAAATATAGAGCTGCAGATGGACATATGTTGATCAAATAGGCAGCAGCCACCACAACTTCAGCCCAACTCACATTTTGTAATGAAGCATTGTTCAACATGCATCTGACTCTTTCAAGAATGGTTCTGTTGAACCTCTCTACTAACCCATTCTACTAACCCATTCAGTTGAGGTGTTCCAGCAATTGTCCTGTGCTATACAACCCCTTGCAATAAGCAAAATTCATTAAACTGATCATTGCAGAATTCCAGTCCATTGTTAGTTCTTAATCTCTTGAATTTTCTTTCATCTGGTTTTCAATCAGAGTTTTTCGATTCTTAAAACTCTCAAAACTCCTATCTTTAGTTTTCAGTATGTACACCCAATTCTTCCTTGAGTAATCATCAACAAGGCACAAGTAATATCTAGCACCAGAGTGAGATGGTGTCCTAGAAGGACCCGTAAGTCAGCATGTGTGTAATCAAGAGTTCCATTTGTCATGTTCAATGCTTAAACTTTAGCCTGGAAATCTTACCAAATATGCAATTCTCACAGAACCTCAGTGCACTCAATCTTTTAGAGCAAAGCATTCCTTGTTTGCTCAACTAAGTTAATCCTCTATCACTAACATGCCCCAACCTTCTATGTCACAACTCAGCCTTTCATATGTGACTTTCACAGATACAAATCTAGTAACTACACCTTCTTCCAAAGTGTAAAGACCATTAATCTTGTGCCCTTTCACAACTAGAGATCCACTCAGAACCTTCAGAACTTCACATTGACACTTGAATTTGAAACACTTTCTATCTAATTCACCAAGAGATATCAGGTTTATTTTCAAGTATGGAACATATCTCACTTCTTGAAGAAGTTTCATACTTCCATCATGGCCTTTTAGTTTGACTGATCATATACATGCAATCTTACATGGCTTATTGTTACCTAGATGGATAGAACCTTCTTCATTTTCATCATATTGAGGAGTCGCGGTATGGTGGCTCAAAGATATTGTTCCGCAAGGAAAGTTTAAGGCACAAGATTAGATAACAGTTGGGCCAATCGATATTACCCTAATCTACTTTTTTCCACTTACATGTCGTCGCTACAAAGTTGTCGCAGTTGACTGTGAACGGGCATCCTGTGCTCATTACGTTTCCCCAAACCTGTGATACTACACAAGGGAACCTATGTTGCAAGTCCCATGCCTTCTCATACCGAAAAGGTCGCGACAAAGAGGGATCAGACGAAAGTTATTGCAGAAGCATGGGGGAGTAACCCGATATATAGGATGCAATGTGTCGAGCGTGAGCCGATCGGAAGGCGTTAATCCATCCGAGGTTGGCAAAGTACCAGTCCAATAATTTACGGATAAAGTTCTGTCCAAGGTGCTGATTTCTCCATGTAAACAGGTGCCCCGAGAAGCCGAGGTCCAAGAGGCCACAAGCCTCCACACATGAGCAAAACTGAGTCATGGCAGACGACGGTTTAGGCCGATCCCCTTATTTTTCATGCTGGTATATGACCTCATTAAAGTCGCCAATAAAGAGCCATGGCATAAAAAAAGAAAGAAAGAAGGTGGAAATGGATGATCAAACCTATTCTTGACGTGAGACTTGGGCAAAATTATACACCACACTTAGCAGAAAGGAGTGGTTTGTACGGGGTGTAATATTCATATGCATAGAGCGGCAGTCACGTGCAAGCCAGGGAACATCCAACTGTTGTTGGTGATACAAGACACAAATATCTCCAGAGAAGCCAATGTGGGGTATCGTGAGGCGACCATCGGATGGGAGTTAGCTACTGATCTTGACGACCCGTTTTTCTCGGACCTGGGTCTCTAGAAGGATCAAGATTGTTGAATGGTGCTGGCGTATCAAGGCTCTCACGGCTGGCAAGAATTCCGCGCGGCTTGCCAAGCGTACATTCCATCTAATTATACGCATTGGTAAAGATAGGAGAGGCTCGCCTAAGAGCTTTAGCCATTGACTAGCATGGGAAGGGTTAAAGGCAGCAACCCGTTTAGGCCCTAAGGGTGCGATGGCATCGTCGTGGTGGTGGTGACAATATAGAACCTATAATGCGCCTGGGTGAGGGAGATGCAAAAAGTGGCCTCGGGCTTTATCCCTTCGAGCGGGCATGTGAGTGCTCATGTGGGTTCCATACATGAGCTAAGGTGTGGATCCACGTCGACGGAGGGGCTATGTGATAGGGAACCATCAGTTGGGACACCATGAAAGGTCTGGACGTAACCGAGATCAATAATATATATGAAAAAGTGGCAATCGAATGCAGTGGGGCAGTTATCAACCCTCGGGGGGAACATAAAATAGAGGTGGGGTTGAAAAAAATAGGGTGGGGGGTAAGGGAAGGGGGTGGCGGCAACATAACTATTTTTTTTTTCTTCTTAATTAACCATACATACAACTATTCATAAAATTCAGTCAATGGTTACAACGCGTTGGGAGCTACTATCAAAGTACATATAACTTAATCCTAACTTTTATCTAACACTCCCAATTTGATCCAAATATATTATGTTAAAAAAAGAACATTTTTTTGTCAAAGATTTGTTTTAAGAAAAATAAATAAGAAACAAAAAAGAAGGTAAAAAAGTCCCTTTGAATATAAGAAAACAACAAAGTCCACTTCTCACAAACAAAATTCGAAAAAGCACATTTCTCAAAAAAAGCCATAAAACGATGTCGTCTTCCGCAGCGGAGAACAGCAGCAAGAAGATAACCCTCCGGAGCTCCGACGGCGAGGTTTTCGAGGTCGACGAGGCGATCGCGTTACTGTCACAGACAATAAAGCACATGATCGAGGACGATTGTGCCGACAACGTGATTCCTCTCCCCAACGTCACCGGCAAAATCCTGTCCAAAGTCATCGAGTACTGCAGGCGCCACGTCGACGCCGAAGCCGCCGCCAAGGCCGAGGACAAGGTCACGTCCAACAACGCCGCCGATGACGATCTCAAGGCGTTTGACGCGGATTTCGTCAAAGTCGATCAGGCCACGCTCTTTGACCTTATATTGGTACGCTGCTGTTTTCTTCTCTGTTTGTTTGTGGTGATTTGGTTTGAGATTGTGATTGTGAGTTAGTGTTTTGGATTTGGCGGTAATGATTGAGTAGTAAAATGTTGTTGGTGTGTGTGTAGGTGGAATGTTGTCGAGTTGCTATCTTAGAGTTGAGTTTCGTTGGGTGGCGTTGCGTACTTGCGTTGTTTGATTTATTTGACCTCAATTGTTTTTGTGTGTTAGGTCGTATTAATATAAGCGCTAAATTTGAGCGGCATTGTTCTTGTTGTTGTCTTACTTGTTTGCTACGTTGTGTTGGCGCCATCAATTAGTTGGTTGTTGATTTACGGGTGATGATATATGGTCTATGGCACGTTTATTGATGATGCTATTATAGTATTCTTTACATAGTTTGAGCTTTACTTTGCTTCCGATTGTGCGCTAAGGTTTATATCAGATCCTTAAGGTTCAGGTGTACTGCTGTTGTTTTCCTTCTTTACAATATCTAGACATTGCTGCCGTATTTTGTTTGGAGTTAAGAATTGCAAGTATTCCGGGTTGTCTTATATATTGGGAAAAGAATCAATAGTATGTTGTTGAGTTGGGGATGTTGATGTATGCTTCTATCGTTTTGCTTTCACTCAGTGCCGCTAATGTAGGAAACTGGTTTGCCTTGAAGATGTTCTGTCCGCATGTTGCTTCTGCATAGTTTATCGCAAGATCAAACATTAACTTATAATGTTCCATAAGCACTAGGAGTATAATCCTACTATCTAGTACGTATGATGGGATTAATTGGATTAACATAAGACGTCATTGGTTTTGGCTTTGACATTGTAGAATATTTCGTGCAATCTTATGAAGCAGGATGCATCTTATGGATAGGTTTTTTTTCGTTATGTTTATAAATTTACAATTCAATGGATTTGCATAATGGATTTTTACCTTATTTTTTGTTGCGTGCGTGTACTTGGATACCAACTTTGGTTTTCTATTTCTCATTCCAGGCTGCTAACTACCTGAACATCAAGACCCTGCTGGATCTTACTTGCCAGACCGTTGCTGATATGATTAAGGGAAAAACTCCGGAGGAGATACGGAAGACCTTCAACATCAAGAATGACTTCACACCTGAGGAGGAAGAGGAAGTCCGCAGAGAGAACCAGTGGGCATTCGAGTAAAATTTAAATGCTAATGAGTTAATATTTAGATGTTGTTCTTGGTGTTGCCCGTGAAATTGTGAAAAATTATCAGACTTTTATTTCATGTATTGTGACTATTATTCCCATTATGCAGCGTAATATTAATATGAAACTCGGCAAGTATAACTCCCAAGATCTTCATCTTCTTGGTTCTGTGGATGACTTCACTTTTGCTTGTCGAATGTAAATTTCTGGACCATTATGAATGTGACAAGATTATGTTCTTTTTTGTTTTTGATGAATACAAGATTATATTCTTGAAGAGGCTGAATACACATTGTATTTTGAGTCCAGTACTGTGGTTTGTTGTTTAGCACAGGAAGCTTATCGAGATGTAAACACAGGAAACTTATTTAGATTCATACTGAGGTCTCACCTTGTTAACCTTACTTTGCTTTAGTATCTTTTCCGTGAACTTGGTTAAGTCCTATTAATCTGGTCACTTATGTTTTACCAGGAAACCCAAATGTATATTCTTTAATAAATGGACCATTTAAAAGATGCACAAATATTACGCTTGAAAGATAGTAGCCAGGTAACTGATAACATGTGAGAAACACATAATTGTAACCACATTTACTGCATTCTTTGCTTAATTTTATTCACAACCTTTTCTAGTTTAGCCCATTTCGTTCTTTTACAACTTTCCTAGTCAGGCATTGCTGACAGCAAATGGACTCCGAACTTGATATTTCTCATTGGCCCATGTAATTGATCCAAATAAGTCCTTTTTAGAAGCAGTCGTCATCTTAAAAGTAACTTCAAATGTCAGCTTCTTAACTCCCTTCGTGAATTGCAATTTACTTGGCACCACATCAACATTTAAACCAGAAGGGATTTCTATGGAGGCACTGTAGACGGATTCATCTTCACCAACATTAGTGGCAGTTCTTTTCACCGTCTTGCTTTCGTTTTCCTTCAACTCTGAAACGGTGATCGAAGGGTAGTTCATGTTGGATATCGAATCGGCATTTGATGTTTTCGAGCAAGTAAAGTTCGTTGGAAGAGTTGATACTATCATTTTTATCTTGTTCGTGTCGTAGCCAATGCCGCACAGATATTGAATATAATCAATAGTTTCCGTCTCGTATACGAGGCCCGGGTCCAGCGGCCTTGAGGTGCTGATTACTCCGGCTCCCACATCGTATGGGGTGGCACCCAATCCCGTCTCTGTCGTGACAGGGACTTGTAAATTGCTGTTCTGAATAGCTACAAATGTGATAGAACAAAGTTGCTTTAGCTGGAAACTTTTGAAACAATACGATGGTGAAAAAGAATATTAAGGTAACCTGTTGTCATGATGGCCGAGCGAATAGCCGAGTGACTCCATGTCGGGTGCTGAGATTTGACAGTTGCAGCGAGGCCAGAAACGTGTGGACAAGCCATTGATGTGCCCGAAATAATGTTGAAGCGTGGTGGTTCAAGTCCAGAGATAGCCACGTTCTCGTCATTATCGGGCCATGCTGCAAGAATGGCTACCCCTGGTGCCGCAATATCCGGCTGCAAAAACCAATCAAACCGCATTTTTCAGTTTCTCCATAACCAACTCCCTCAAATTTGGTCTAATTATAAAAATCACACCAAAAGCTCTGAATAATTACAAAGACCCCCTCTGATGCTTCAAAAACACTGAAATCTTTACCTTGATAATGTTTCTGATGACTGGCGTTGGGCCTCTCGAAGAGAAATAGCCTACAACTGGAGCTGGCTTAGTGTTTTGCACCACAACAGTTGGTGAAATGGTCCCAAGTGGATTGCTTTTGATTTTGAAATTGTTCGAACAAGAGAATCAGCTAAGGTTAGTGCACAGTTGTTATGTCTTATAGTCTATTCAAATTTGCGGTTTACCTCTCTGTTTTGATGTAAGATAGAATTTCAGCACCATCTTCTTCGGTGACAGCTGCAATAGGAAAGTTCCCATAATTCGATGGCACTTGCCTCTCGTCATTATCGATCAATATCATCCCAGTGGCTCCTTGCTTCTTCAATGCGTCAAATTTCTGTTGCGGTGCAAACATATTATCGTCGTTTCCACACAACACTATTTTCCCATTAACTTTGGCATCACCTAATGAACCTGGATAACAAGTCCTGAAACCATGCCACAATCATCATAAATAACCAACGTGAATAAATACAGTTCAAACTCATGAATGAATGTTTTCTGATTTTATACCTTGCAACGTTTGCATCCACACTGGAGTTCAGCTTTGCTGAGTTTCCATCTATTAATGGATAAACTGAAGAATTCTTGAGATTATTAAAGTTGATACCTCCACCCTGTGACAAAATCCCACATGGAAAAAGTATAAACATTTCTCAGAAAAAGAGTCTTAACAGGAATGTCAAAGATTACTAAACTTTAAACAATTTCGTACCTTAATAATTTTTTCTCCTCCTAACAGGATATTTGCCTGAAAATCGCGATCGATGGTGGTGGCAGCAACGGTCATGATCCAGGGGGCGACATTGGTGACCGTTTCAGAATATGGGCCGCTATTGCCAGCAGAGCATACCACAATAATGCCCTTTTCTACTGCATGAAATGCCCCAATGGCGATGGGATCAGTGGTAAAGTCTGGATCTCGACTGTTGGAGCCTAATGAGAGGGAGAGAACATCGACACCATCAGCAATTGCATCGTCGAATGCTTTGAGAATGGCTGATCCCGTGCAACCCCTATCATCACACACACGATACATTGCGATTCTTGAATCCAACGAGCCACCCACTGCGGTACCATTTGCTAGGCCGTAGTAGGATGCACCTGATACTGGCCTACCGGCTGCAGTAGACGATACGTGCGTGCCGTGACCAGTCAAATCCCTTGGTGTGCCATTTTCTGAATCATCATAATACCTCGCCCCGATCAACTTCCTGTTGCAAATATCGAAGAAGTTTCAACTAGTTATTAACTAGTTTTAAAAGTGAGAATATGGTTCTATGTTTGGGGAATATTCTTTACCTGTTACAGTTTGAGGAAGTGAAATTTAAGCCTTCCATGCATTTCCCTTTCCAGCGTGATGGTATTGGACCCATGTCCGCATCGATGAAACTGTCGGATTCAGGCCAAATTCCTGAAATTGAGATTCCAATGTTGTATTTATTTATTTTTTGTAAATTTGTTCTGATAATTTTAAGTAACAAAATCATGTACCGGGGACTTGTAACATAATTTGTACCTGTATCTAAGATGCCAATGATACTGTCTGCTCTAGATGAAGAGGAATCAGAAGGTGTAGACGGAGCTGATGAGTCGGTTTTCAGAGAGGTCTCCAACTTCAAGAATTCCCACGAACGAGTCGTGTGAAGTTGTAGAACTGGATCAGGGAAAACAGACACAACTCCAGGATTTTTGGATATTGATTTCGCTTCTTCCTCAGATAAACGAGCGGCGAATCCTGAGAAACCGTGGCTATAAGTTTGAACCACAGCCTTCTTGTTCCTGAAAAAAGCATTTGTCGACTGAATTAACTTACATGTAAGTGATTGGGACAAAGTACACTATCAATCTTTCTCATTTTTTATCACATACCAAAAACTGGAGATAAACCATGCAAAAAAGAACAGTACGTCACAGCAACGCACCGCACAACGAGGGAAAGAAAAAGATCGATCCATCTATGAATAATTAGCCGAGGAAATGAATAGTTTACATTATCAGGCAAGTTATTGCTGATTATTGAAGAATCTACTTTCATTACAATGATTAAACAGTGAGTATAAACCTTTTGATCAAGGAGCTCAAAAGCTGAGCACGATCGTTTCTAAGCGCACCGTTAGGCGAACGTGAGTTTCCCATATACACAATGTAAACTCCATTGCTTTTTGATTGAGCTGATGTATTATTAATCTCTTTCAAGAATAATAAGATGAGAAAAAGATAGGAGAATAAGAAAATGTTAGTTCCTTTCATGACAGAAAACATTGACACTTGTATTTTTCTTGATTTTATCAGAGTCTTGAAATGAAGCTCATTATATAGTGTTTTGCAGTAGTTAAATTGGGTAAGTTTGTTAATAATATAAAAAAATAAATTATATATCTTGATGGTATGAACGATCCCATAGTAAACTATAATGGAATCATGAGTTATCCCACTGCAGGGCATATTAGTTTCCAGTCAGTATAGTGGTGGAAATAGTGGACATTTTAAGGTGGTGGAGAATTGTGGAGATATTTTGGTAATAAAATGACTTATCTCTTTCTAGTATTATTGGTCTTTGTTTGAAAATGTTGGTGAAAAAGTAATATAGGCGTTTAACATAGTATGTATTGGGATTTAGGTAAAAAAATCAGCTCAAGAGCCCATGTCAATTTTAAAGGGAAGTGTCCCATTAACACAAAGAGTGCCAAATTGAATCTCTTTGCGCCTTAGGTAAAATCACAGTTGTACGAATAGGAATGTAGCAACAGACATAACATACGGATGAGGAAATGATTTTTAAGGTATATATGCACTTCAATATCTATATGTATATTATTATGCTTTAAAATAAATAAATGAACCTATAGTAACGAGAATTCAATTTCTAATGAGAGAATATAGAGAAGTATCTGGTATCAAATAGGATGAAGACACCTTTCTGTACTCGTATTTAATAATAATATGCATATCCATTTATTCGTTTTAGGGTAATTCAGTTATAATAATAATAATATTCTTCATGTAACATTTGTCTCATTTTCTTAACGATGCTTTAGGCTGTCACACTTGCATCATGTGAGAATATTAGGCATGTGCTCAAATTTGGTCCGTTGAAATTACGAGTAAATCACGTCATATATTTAAATTTCCATGGATCGCACCAAGCATCATGTATGGTAGTGCTAACCAACCTAATAATGTTGGTTTATAAATAGGCCTTTATAATTATCTTGCATTAATTGTTAATGAACAAAACATAGTTTCATCTTTCAAATTCAAGTGGAATAAAAAATTGCCTCTGATTAATAAATTTGTTTTTATAAGGTGATATCAATGGAATTTGTTTTATATGCATAATTTTACCTGTTTGTAAATATTACTCGTATTTTGCAACACAATTGACATGCCTAGAATGTAGCATTGGTGCAGGATGATTCTTAACTGTCATTGTGTTGTGTTGTGCCTATCTCAAAGCTTAAGAGACTACAAATATTTACATCCTAAACTGATGTAACATTCGAAGAATTCCTGGCGTTAGAAGACATACGGAAAAACGTTGGGTGTAACTTATATGGATGAGTTAACTCCTGGATATTTCTGAGTTGTGCCAAAAGTTGTCGTTCTGTTACATACAAGTTACAACATATAGATTGTACTTATTTAGCTTTATAGACACAGCTTGTAGCGCTGAAGTTAAAACCTTTTCACTATTTGCAGTTTTAGAGCAATGTTAAAGTTCATTTGAACAAATACAAAAATGGGGCTCATCTGTACGCATGGTTAGATTTCAATGAAGAATATACTCATCCAACTTATTTAGAGTCTCCTTTATTTTGCTATTTTATAGTGAATGGCAGTAAAGCGACATGATTATACGTATTAGTATTACGTACATATCGTTTGGTTGGAATATTTCGCTGGAATAGTTATTAAGATTTAAGCTAACTTTTCCTTTTACTGATTCTCATTATCTGATACCTTATATTTTGACAATTCATGAATGTCGGTGGCATAATGAGCTTAAGTGGATCAATGTGAGAAGTAAAAATTAGTTTTTGCATTGTCATTATGGAGACTATTTTGTGGATTCTTATCAAGCTGCAGGATGCATCTTATTGCTAGGTTCTTCTGGTGATATATGTACTTGACTAGTAATGTTGTTTTTCTGTTTCTCATTTCCAGACTGCTAACTACCTGAACATCGAGAACCTTCTGGATCTGACTTGCCAGACCGTTGCTAATATTGTGTTATGCGAAAAACTCCCGAGGAGATTTACAAGACCTTCAACAATCTTTAGAGGAAGAGGAAGCCTGTAAACAGAACGAGTGATCTTTCGGGTATTGTCACTATTATTTCCACTATGCAGCGTTTAACTTCTGCTTATTCGCCTGAAAGAATGGACCTATTACAAAACCTTGGTTTTCTTATTTGCAAGAGAGTAAAGGCCATTTAGAAAGTGATAACTGTATAACTTCTGTTAACATATTATGAGAAACACACGATTGTAACAACCATTACGGAATGCCCTATTTGATTCACAGCCTTTTCTAGTTTTGCTTGTTCGCTTTAATTCTTTGACAACCGTTCTAGTCAGGCATTGCTGACAGCAAATGGACTCCGAACTTGATGTTTCTCATTGGCCCATGTAATTGATCCAAATAAGTCATTTTTAGAAGCAGTCATCATCTTAAAAGTAACTTCAAAGGTCAGCTTAGTAACACCTTTCGTGAATTGCAATTTACTTGGCACGACATCAACATTTAAACCAGAAGGGGCTTCTATGGAGGCAGTGTAAACTGATTCATCTTCACCAACATTAGTGACAGTTCTTTTCACCGTCTTGCTTTGGTTTTCCTTCAACTCTGAAACGGCTATTGAAGGGTAATTCATGTTGGATATCGAATCAGCATTTAACGTTGCCGAGCAAGTAAAGTTTGTTGGAAGAGTTGATACTATCATTTTTATCATGTTTGTGTCGTAGCCAATGCCGCACAGATATTGAATATAGTCGATGGTTTCCGTCTGGTAAACGAGCCCTGGGTCCAGCGACCTCGATGTACTGATCACTCCGGCTCCCACATCATATGGGGTGGCGTTCGATCCCGTCTCTGTTGTGACAGGAACTTGTAAATTGTTGCTCTGAATGGCTGCGAATATGATAGAACAAAGTTCACTTGAAATGCACAGTTTTGAAGCAATTGAATGGTGAAACTGAAAAGTAGTAATATGACCTGTTGTCATGATGGCCGATCGAATAGCAGACGGACTCCATGTGGGGTGCTGAGATTTGACAGTTGCAGCGAGGCCAGAAACGTGTGGACAAGCCATCGAAGTGCCCGAAATAATGTTGAAGCGTGGCGATTCACGTCCTTGGTCAAGCCATGCTGCAAGAATAGCTACCCCTGGTGCCGAAATATCCGGCTGCAAAAACCAATCATACAACATTTTTCAGTTACTCCATCACCAACTCCCTCAAGTTTGGTCTAATTACATAAATCACACCAAAAGGTCTGAATAATTACTAACACACCCTCTGATGCTTCCAAATCACTGAAATCCTTACCTTGACAATGTTTCTGATGACGGGCGTTGGGCCTCTAGAAGAGAAGAAGCCGACAACTGGAGCCGGCTTGTGGTTGCTTACCGTTACAGTTGGTAAAATTGTCCCAAGTGCATTGCTTTTGAAATATTCAAACAAAATGAGTTAGCTAAGGTTATAAGTAGTGCACCAAGTTGTTATGTGTTATTATAGCCTATTCAAATGTGAGGTTTACCTCTCTGTTTTGATGTAAGATAGAATTTCAGCACCGTCTTCTTCGGTGACAGCTGCAATAGGAAGATTCCCATAATTCGATGGCACTTGCCTCGCGTCGTTATCGATCAATATCATTCCAATGGCTCCTTGATTCTTCAACCCAACAAATGTATTTTGTGCACTAAAACCAGAAGGGTCTTTTCCACACAGTACTATCTTCCCCTTAACTTTGACATCATCTAATGAACCTGGAGAACAATACCTGAAACCACGGCACCATCGTCATCAAATTAACCAACGTGAATAGATACGGATCTAAAGCATGACTCAATGTTTTTTTTTTTTTTTTTATACCTTGCATGACCCGCATTGAAACTGGAGTTTAATTTTGCTGAATTTCCATCTATTAAAGGATAGACTGAAGAATTATTGAGATTATTAAAGTTGATACCTCCACCCTGTGACAAAATCCCGCATGGAGAAATTTGAACATTTCTCAGAAAAATGATTCTTAATGGTAATGTCAAAGGTTACTGAACTTTAAACAATTTCTCACCTTAATCACTTTTTTACCTCCTAACAGGATATCTGCCTCAAAATCACGGTCGATGGTAGTGGCAGCAACAGTCATGATCCACGGGGCGACATTGCTGACCGTTCCAGATCCGGGGCCACTATTTCCAGCAGAGCATACCACAGTAATGCCATTTTCTACTGCATGAAATGCCCCAATGGCAATCGGATCGTCGTTAAAGTTTGGTACTACAGGGCCGCGGGAGCCTATTGAAATGGAGAGAATATCGATGATAACATTCAAGAATATAGTCATCATCTTACAAAGACAAGATGAGATCTTACAATATGATGAATGAATTAGATCTAGGGTTTACAAGATTAACATATATATACAAGACAACTAAAAAGACTAAACTGCCCTCAAGACAATTAATATACAAATATAACAATATAATATGCTAACACCCCCCCTCAAACTCGAGAAGGTACTGCAATAAGTAACGAGAGTTTGCCAACAAAGAAGTTGTGTCGCTGAATCGTATGTGCCTTCGTAAAGAAGTCAGCCAACTGCATCGAAGAAGAAATGAACGGTAGAGAGATAACACCATGCTGAAAATGATGTCGAGTCACATGACAATCGATCTCAATATGTTTGGTACGCTCATGAAAAACAGAGTTATGAGCAATCTGAACAGCACTTTTGTTATCACAATACATGGGTGTGGGGGATGACAACAACACCCCCATATCACCTAACAATCGTCGTAACCAAACAAGTTCAGTTGTGGTGGAAGCCATAGCACGATACTCTGCCTCGGTAGAAGAACGAGAAACAACATCTTGTTTCTTGCTTTTCCAAGAGATGAGAGAATCACCTAGAAAAATACAGTATCCAGTGGTAGATTTTCGATCGGATGGATCACTAGCCCAGTCTGCATCCGTATATGCTCGAAGTTCTAAGGAAGAACTCGAAGGAAACAACAGACTCTGATAAATAGTACCACGAAGATAACGAAGAATGCGAGTAACAGCAGCCCAATGATCAGAGGTAGGTGTAGCAACAAACTGGCTAACAACATGGACCGCATAAGCAATATCCGGTCGGGTAATAGTCAAGTATACCAAACTACCAACAATAGACCTGTACAAAGTGGGATCCGGAAGAAGTGTGCCACCAGTAGGAGTATAACGAACATTTACCTCTATAGGAGTAGCAGCAACACGAGTGTCTGTAAGACGAGCTCGCTCTAAAATATCTGAAGTATACTTTGACTGAGACAAAAGATAGCCCTTTGGAGATGAGGCGACTTCAATACCTAAAAAGTAACGAAGAGGACCCAAATCCTTCATATCAAACAAACGAGATAAGGTGTGTTTCAACACCTTGATACCCTCAACATCGTCACCTGTAATAATCATATCATCAACATACAGTAAAAGCATTATGCGACCAGCAGAACTCCATTTAACAAATAAGGCCGAATCATTAGGACTAGATGAGAAGCCAAGAGAACAAACAGCTGTAGAAAACTTCTCAAACCAAGCTCTTGGAGCTTGCTTAAGCCCATATAATGCTTTCTTAAGTCTACACACCTGCCCTTTGTCATGAGGAACACCCGGAGGAGGTGCCATATACACTTCCTCATGTAAATCACCATTCAAGAATGCATTTTTCACATCCATCTGTGAAATATACCATTGTCGTACTGATGCAACTGCAATAAGAACTCTGACAGATGTCATCTTAGCAACAGGAGCAAAGGTCTCCTCATAATCCATGCCATATTGTTGAGCAAATCCTTTTGCCACTAGACGAGCCTTATATCGCTCAACAGAACCATCAGCTTTGGTTTTAATTTTATAGACCCATCGAGAACCAATTGACTTTTTTCCTATTGGAAGAGGAACCAAGTCCCAAGTGTGATTTTTGTTCAAAGCTGATAGTTCCTCAGCCATAGCCTCTCGCCAAACAATATCTTGTGCCGCCTCAGAATAAGAGGTAGGCTCACAAAGAGGCCAAACAGATGCCAAAAAGGAAACAAAAGGCTGAGAATAACAAGAATAAATGAAATCAGGCAGTTGAGTAGACTTACGAGTACGCCTGGGATACCGCTCCTGAGCTGGATCCAAAATCGTAAGAGAAGGGACATGAGGGGGTAACTCTTCAGCAGCACCCAAGTCATCTCCATCACCAACACCAATATTGTCATCCCCAACAACATCACCAATACCAATATTCTCACCAGTTGGATCATTAGTTCCAATATCAGAAACATCAAGAGTAAATGGGTCAATGTGAATAATATCAGACCGTGTCACATTATGGGAGCTTCTCGGAATGGAAAAATATGGAATATGCTCAATAAAGTGAACATGAGGAGAAACATAACATTTTCTAGCAACTGGATCATAACACCGATAACCCTTCTGACCATTTCCATATCCCAAAAAGACACATATTGCAACACGTGAAGACAACTTAGTTCGCTCAACATGTGGACGAAGAACAAAACATGTGGACCCAAAAACCCGCAAATGAGAATAATCAGGAGTTTGACCAAATAACTTAGCATATGGAGAGATACCTGCGTTCTTAGGAGTTGGAACTCTATTTATGATATAAACAGCAGTGAGAACTGCTTCACCCCAATACTCACTAGGTACACTAGCAGACAAAAGCATAGAACGTGCCGTTTCAACAATATGCCTATGTTTTCTTTCAGCCACACCATTTTGTTGAGGTGTGTCTGTACAAGATGATTGGTGCACAGTACCATCCCTAAGAAGAGTGTCAGAGAGTGCATTACTCGTATATTCCCCACCCAAATCAGATCTAAAACATTTTATGACTTTAGAGTGTTGAGTTTTCACATATGCAGCAAAGTGAGCATAAACATTAATGAATTCAGAACGATTTTTCATCAAGTAAACCCAACAATAACGAGTATAGTCATCAATGAAAGAGACATAATATCGTGACCCCCCCTTTGTAGGAGTAGGGGCAGGTCCCCAAACATCAGAATGAATCAAATCAAATGGTGCAAAAGAAGTGGATGTACTGTGATTAAAGGGTTTTGCAGAAAATTTCCCAAGTTTACATCCACTACAATCAGAAATATCCTGAGACTGCAAGTCTCCCAAAACACCACTATTACATAAAAAACGCAGACAAGATCCAGATACATGACCTAGTCTAGAGTGCCATACGTAAAACTTCGAAGAAGAAGAATTCAAATGAAAGGTAGATAGATCAATACTCGTAGCTGCAAACTGACCATCAACCTTCATGCCATCCAAAACATAAAGTCCCCCCTCTCTACTTCCAGTCCCAAGTATTCTCTTTGATTTCGGATCCTGCACATGACAAGAAGTAGAGGAAAAGTGAACATCAAGACCACGATCACACAATTGACCAACAGAAATAAGATTCATAGCCAATTTAGGAATACAATAAACATCAGGTAGTGAGAGATTTTCTGTTTGAATTGTACCAACACCTACTACTGGCATAGGAGTGCTATCAGCAGTCATAACAGATGTAGGTGGTAACACATGAGACATAGATACAAATGAGTTGCGATCAGGAGACATGTGATGAGATGCTCCAGAATCCAACACCCATAAGGACGAGTTTCTACCTGATGTGGATGGAGCAGGCATAGCATATGGTGGAGACTGGTTTTTGTTTGCCTGAAGAAGGTTCTGCAAAAGATTAACCAAAGATGCGTTGTCTGACAAAGATGAATCGACAGAAGCTGGATCCAATGTAGGCATGACAGCAGCTGTATTAGGCTGTCCTCCAAAACGAAGATTCTGTGAATATGAAGGTTTGTCACTTGGCCTCTTTCCATATTCCTGTTGTGGTTTGCCTTTCTGGTTCAATAAAGGACACTGATTCTTCCAATGACCCTTTTCATGACAATAGCGACACTCATCCTTATCATAACTCTTTTGTTTAGATCTGGTATGACTAGGTTGAGTAACCAAAACAGAACCAACAGGAGTGGACTTCTCAATTTGAGTCTTGAGGCGGGTTTCTTCAGCTAACAATTCATGCACAACTGAATCAACTGAAGGCAAAGGAGTACGGTGCAGAATTGACCCACGGATGCCTTCATACTCAGAGCGGAGATTGTACAACAGTTGAACCAAACGTTGTTGTTCTCGCCTTTCAATATACGGACCGAATGCTCTCAGTTCAGCGCATTCTGTCATAGCCAACTGATCCCAAAAGTTTGTCATCTCAGAATAAAACTCTTGAACACTTCGATCGCCCTGTGTAAGAGCACGAATTTCCCCTTCAAGTTGATATTGAACAGCAAAGTTGGACCTCACATACAACCTCTCCAAATGGTCCCAAACTTCTTTCGCAGTATCAAACTTAGCTAACTGAGTACCAATCTTATGCTCAACTGAATTGTTAATCCAAGTAATAATTTTAGAATTATTGGTATCCCACACATCCAATAACTCAACAAAATTAACATCATCTGACTTAGGAGCAACCAAAACACCAGAAATATAATTCCACATCTTCTTCCCTTTTAGAAAGTTTTTCATAACATAACTCCAATACCCATAGTTCTTCCCATCAAAACGAACACTAATCGACTGCAACGAATCATCCCCTCCCGTCATGATAACAGAAATCGAAAATTGCAGCAATACACAAAGCAAGACTAACCCAGAAACGGAATTCCAGTAGAAATCGAACAAAAATTGCACCAAATCGAAATCGAAATTAACACACCAACAAGTTCAGAGAGTGCAGCGGATTACCAAAAACCAGTAGCAATACGAAGACGAAAAACCCAAAAAATTTTCGGCGAACAAGGCGGTGAGTTCGATCGGCGTGGTGTCGTGTTTGCCTACCGGTTGGGTCAGAGATTTGGCTCTGATGCCATGATAACATTCAAGAATATAGTCATCATCTTACAAAGACAAGATGAGATCTTACAATATGATGAATGAATTAGATCTAGGGTTTACAAGATTAACATATATATACAAGACAACTAAAAAGACTAAACTACCCTCAAGACAATTAATATACAAATATAACAATATAATATGCTAACAATCGACACCATCAACAACTGCATCGTCGAATGCTTTGAGAATGGCAGATCCCCTGCAACCCACATCGTCGCAAACACGATACATTGCGATTCTTGAATCCAACGAGCCACCCACTGCGGTCCCATTTGCTAGACCGTAGTAAGATGCACCTGATACTGGCCTCCCGGCTGCAGTAGACGATACATGCGTGCCATGACCATCCAAGTCCCTTGGTGTGCCATTTTCTGAATCTTGGTAATACCTCGCCCCAATCAACTTCCTGTTGCAAATATATAGGAAGTCTAACTAGTTTTGATAGAAATTGAAGCCCATATTTCTCCACTTAAAAGGCTTTATTAAGTGGGGTGAAACTTCAGTTTTATTCAAAACAATTCCCATGCGATGAGGGATATTTTCTCAACAAGTTAACTTGTTTTAAAAGTGAGAAAATGGTTATTTTCTATCAATTGTGAAGGTTCTAAATTTGGAAATTCTTTACCTGTTACAGTTTGAGGAAGTGAAATTTAGGCCTTCCATGCATTTTCCTTTCCAGCGTGATGGGACTGGACCAATACCCTTATCGATGAAACTGTCAGATTCAGGCCAAATTCCTGAAGTTGGATTCCAAATTTTCCTACAATGTTATTTAAATAATTTCAAGGAATAAATTATGTGCTAAGAACTTGTAACATTAGTTCTTACCTGAATCTAAGATGCCAATGATAGTGTCTGCACCAGTCGAAGAGGAATTAGAAGGCATAGACGGAGTTGATGAATCGATTTTCAAAGAGGTTTGCGATTTCAAAAATTCCCACGAGCGAGTCGTGTGCAGTTGTAGAACTGGATCAGGGAAAACAGACACAACTCCAGGTCTTCCCGATATTGATTTCGCTTCTTCCTCAGATATACGAGCAGCGAATCCAGAGAAACCGTGGCTATAAGTTTGAACCAACGCCTTCTTGTTCCTGAAAAAAGCATTTGTCAACTGAATTAAATGACAGATAACAAACTGAGGCTAAGTATACTATCAACAGGGGTGAAATCTTTCTCGTTTTTCTTTATCGCAGTTGAATGAACTGTCACACACCAACACTGATAAATACCATGCAAAACAGAACAGTACGTCACATAATTAGGCAAGCTATTGCTGATTTTCAAAGATTTTATCTGCATAACAATGATTAACCGAGTATATACCTTTTGATCAACGAGCACAAAAGCTGAGCATGATCGTTTCTAACCGCACCGTTAGGCGAACGCGAGTTTCCCATATACACAATATAAACTCCATTGGTTTTTGATTGAGCTGATGTACTAATCTCTTTCAAGAATAAGATGAGAAAAAGATAGGAGAATAAGAAAATGTTAGTTCCTTTCATGACAGAAAACGTTGACACTTGTATTTTTCTTGATTTTATCAGTCTTGAAATGAAGCTCGCTATATAGTGTTTTTTCAGTAGTTAAATTAGGTAAGTTTGTTAATAATATAACAAAATAAATCATATATCTTGATGTTATGATCGATCCCATAGTAAACTATACTGGAATCATGAGTTATGACTTATCTTTTTCTAGTATATTGGCCTTTGTTTGAAATATTAGAGTATCACTAATTTACCCCTCGTATATAAGGAATCCAATAATCAAGCTTTGAAATACACAATATTATTGTTTCCTTATCAATTATAATAACCTTAATTGTAGGCAGTTGACACCTAAAATACTTTTCTTTCTCTCTCTCTCTAAACCATTGATCTTTTCTTTACAAACAGAATAATTCTACCGAAAAGGCTACAAGAAAAAAATTGATATAACAATGTTATGTGTTTCTAGGCAAGATTTTAAACACAAATTACTATTCCCATAGTATATATTGAGCTACAGAAAAACTTTTCGATGAAAGATTGTGAGTTAAAGATAATAAATACAAAATATTTTAACTATTTTTACGCGAGTATACATTCTATGTCTAAATTAAAAGAAAGTCTACCACATATTTGTAAATCTAATGTTTCCATTTTGATTTCTTTCCTTCTTATGTAGATTGTAGACCTAAAACAAATATAAATGAATATATAATAGTTATTTATTAAAAAATATTTATGATATCCTTTGAATCTTGATGTATATTAATTTAGTTAATATTCTTAAAATAGTTGCAAATAGATTAAGTGAAACTAATTATCTCTCCATATTTATTTTCTAAGAAAGTAAAAAATAAAAGAGAAAAGATCAAAGTACACATGGGGTGGTTTTATTTAATTTCTCGAAGTAATGTTGAAAAGATATTATCTATTAATCAAATTATCATTATATTATTGATTTTTTTTAAAATTATAATATTAATTTTCCATTAGATAACTTACGGTAGAAAAACTAATTCGATCCTTTTTATCTAGAGATTAGATTACGTACTGATTGCTATGATTAATTAAGTAACATAATTGAAGGAAAACAGAATAACAAGATATTTTAGAAATTTGATTATTGTATTCCTTAAATAACAGGGGCAAATTAGAGATATTCTAATAATTGCTTTGGCAGCAACAATTATTGCTTTGACAATATCACTAGCTTTTGGTTAATATTGTTTTTAAAATCAAATTTCAAAGATCTTTAATGAAGGAAAGTCAAGCTATTTTGAGACACTGAATCCAATCGGTGAACTCCGTTGCAACGCAAGAAATTAGCTTGTTAGGTAAAATAAAAAAATTCTTGTCAAATGTTCTTATATGGAGTTTATTCTAAATATATTCTTATCTTTTTAAGATAGAATTTCTTCGTTTTTATTTGATCCAATCATTATTCCAACTAATCCGGATGTGATTGTAGTATATTTGATGATGATTTTTGGATAGAGGTACATGTAATATGCTCTGGCAGTACTCTAAGTTATTGTTGGCAGCTGAAAATGTTATTGAGCACGCAAAGAACATAAAGATCATCTTATCATATTTTTATTTAAAGCGTTTCATGAACAATCTGTAATAATTTGGAATATAGTTTGTGGACAACCAGTATATAATGTTGTGTTTTAAAATGGAATGCTTATTAATTTCCAGTACTTGCAATAACCATTACATTTTTCCGAAACAAGAAGACATAAGTTATTGTACCATAGCATCATGTAATTAAAAATAGAACTCTCATAGCATGAGCTAATTTAATTGTAGAGAAAATAGAACTCTCAGAAATTGAACTGGTCGTAGCAACTCTAACCAAGAAGAAATTGATGATTAGAATGCATACGCGAGGATGTTATTTAACAGTACTCACGTGTGCTACGAATTACGAAATGAAGAAATATCCTCATCTATAGCCATGAGGCAATCACGGTTATTTCATACTACAGAACCAGAGCGAACCATGTGGCTTCAAATAATATTACAAATGGTACAAGTGGGAAAAGAAGCTAAACAAAGAAAACAACACAACTTCAGAAAATGACCATTCAAATAGTGAAAGGAGGTAGCTCAACTTGGGAGAGACATGATTAGGGTATCAGGAGATTCATGACAGAGCCAAATGAATACAAAATACTTTATAATCACGATGCACACTCCTACCTAGGATCACCGTCCCGTTGTCTTTTCTCAATGAACAAGTTGAAATACAACAAGACTACGTATTTAACAACATAAAACGTAAAGTGAGGTTGATTTTGAAGGCAAAGGACCTAACTATAAAATCAGTTCCTTTATAGTTTAGCAGTAACCAAATTTAAGCACTACGGAGAGACAAAACCTGCCCTCTCATTTCCAGAAAATGACCAAACCACAACTAAAATCTTATAGAATGCTCTCGTAAACATGACGCAAGGCTAGCCAAATCATGCTTGCTACGATAACACATGATACTGAAATGACATGTTATGACGCCACTTGGCCTTAAAATTACTAGCTATCTCCAAATTCCAAATCGACAACAAAAGAGTTCAATTCCCAAAGGCCTGTACTCCACGCCATTCATATTTTCAAAACAAGACGCAATCACCATAGCATATTGAAGAGTTTGACTAAGAAATGTTAACCTACTTGATGGTTTGACAAGCAAGAAGTAATCAAGCACCCAATGATATATACAAAGTGTTTTTATGAAATGTGTATTATGCTGTGTATTATTCAAGCATCCAAGCATCAGTAATATGCTGTGTATTATCTGAAACATGAAATTTATGTCCATCCTCAAATAATATATAAATGTTACAATCCTTCTGCTAATTCTGTAGTCTAGCAGCCCGAAGTGTTGCTAACTGTGACATACAAGCTGATGGGGGTATTTCAAGACTGGGCCAGCAGTAGAATTGGGTCGGCCCATAAACGTATCGAATCGGTATGATTCGATACCTTCAGTGCATCGAATATCCAACATTCGATGCGCGCATCGAATCGGTATGATTCGATGCGTATTTTACAGCTGTCCTCGGGCCCCACGAAGCGCATTTGCTATATATAGGACGGTTTTGAGCATTCAGAAGGGATCGAACTTGAGTCCCAACCCGACCACATCGAATCCAGCTATTCGATACGTTCCTTTATTCGATACGTCCCTCAGTTCGATATACTTCATTGTTCGATACGTCCCAACCGGTTATCAAGGCCATATCGAATTGACTCGGCATCGAACCTATACCATTCGAGGCGCACATCGAACAACCACAATTCGATGCTTTACATATTTAGTATTATCTTTGTATTTAAATCAGTGTAAGATCTGTAATAGATAGTAGGTGTTTCGGACAAAGTTAGTCCGGTTAATTCAATTGGATTAACATTATTTTGGTTATTTATATTCCCATTGTACTGTACTACTGTGTTCTATTACCGTGACGAAATAAGACCAAAATATTGGCGCCGTCTGTGGGAACACCGTAAACACTGTTTTTAGATAGAGCAGCTAAGATGATAAATAAAAGGCGCGTGAATGTGATTGAAAAACAGCAAACGGAGAAAAAGATCAAAACAAAGTCAGATCTGAGTCAAGATAGGATTGAGCCTAAAAAACAAGGGCAAGATAAAATAGAAAGTCAGTTGTTGAAGCAATGGCAAGAATGTAAGATGGAACCTTTAGGAGGATTCAAGATTGTACAGCTTTTCAAAGAAAGTTCTGAAAAAGTAATCAAGATTGGAGCAGAAATGGACTGGATGATAAAGGTTGCATTGGTAGATTGTCTTCGCCGTAATTCAGATATATTTGCGTGGTCTGATTCTGACCTTCAAGGGATAGACTCAACAATCATTGTACATCATCTGAATGTAGACAAGAGTGCGAAACCGATACGGCAGAAGAAGCGAAATTTCAGCAAGGAAAAGAATGAAGCAGCCGAAAAAGAGGTGCAAGAACTCTTAGCAGCTCGACATATTTATGCTATAAGATTCTCAGAATGGTTGAGCAATATTGTGTTGGTCTTAAAGAAAGAAGCTACATGGAGAATGTGTGTGGATTATACTGACTTAAACAAGCATTACCCGAGAGATCCTTTTCCTTTGCCACGGATAGATCTACTTGTGGATTCTACAGCAGGATGTGCACTATTGAGTATGATGGATGCAAAGAGTGGTTTTCATCAGATCTTCATGGCAGTGCAAGATCAGAGTAAAACGGCATTTGTAACTGATACCAGAGTGTACTGCTATAGGGTAATGCCTTTCGGATTAAAGAATGCGGGAGCAACATTTCAGAGGTTGGTGGCTAAAATGTTTTACCATCAGAATGGGAAATCAATGGAAGTATATATTGACGATATGCTTGTAAAGAGTCTAAAAGCTGATGAACATGTGCGACATCTGGATGAGGCATTCACCATAATGAGGACATATGGAATGAAACTGAACCCTAAAAAATGCACTTTTGGAGTGACGGCTGGAAAGTTTCTAGGATATGTGGTGAATGAGAGAGGAATCGAGGCTAATCCGGATAAAATAAAAGCAGTACTGGATTTACCTTCACCAAGGACGGTGAGGGATGTACAATGCTTGGTGGGCCGTCTGACGGCCTTGGGGAGATTTATATCAACATCTGCCGAAAAGAACCTCCATTTCTTTAAAGTGATGAAACGGAACAAAGATTTTATCTGGACTCCGGAATGCGAAGAGGCTTTTAGGCAGATGAAGAAATATTTAGTAAGTCCGCCGTTGTTAGCAAAACCGGAGGAGAATGAAATGTTGTATCTCTATCTGGCAGTATCTTCAAATGCAAACAATACAGTACTGCTCAAACAGAGAGGAGCTCAACAGTTACCAATACACTATGTGAGCAGAGTACTGCAGGGGGCAGAGAGAAATTATTTGGAGATAGAACTGTTTGCATTGGCGATTGTTGTTACAGCTCGAAAGTTGAAACCATATTTTCAATCTCACCCAATTACTGTGGTGACTGACAAACCATTGAAGCAAGTATTGGCAAAACCAGAAACCTCTGGTAGATTGGTGAAATGGGCAATTGAACTCAGTGAGTTTGGGTTGGAATTTAAGCCACGAGTCGCAGTCAAAGCGCAAGCTCTAGCAGATTTCATGGCCGAAACCTTGGGGAACAGTGTAGTGGAGACCGCATGCTGTATATTTTCTATATCAAACCAAGAGGGAACCAGTAGAGCAACGACGACATAGATATTGCATATTGATGGATCTGCTACAACTCACGGGGGGGGGGGGGGGGGGCATTGGAATACATTTTTTGTCCCCAGAGCGGAGGGAAATTGAATTTGCTATCAGTTTGAATTACATGGTAACAAATAACGAGGCTGAATATGAAGCAATAATTGCAGGGATCAAAATGGCACTCGGACTCAACATCGAACATCTAGACGTGTTCACCGATTCGCTCTTGGTGGCAAATCATTTCTCGGGAAGATATGAAACACGTGAGGAAACTATGAAGCTATATGCCGCTAAGGTTAAAGAGTTGGCAAAGAGGTTCAAAATTTTTGATATAACTCAAATCCCCAGGGACGACAATGCAAAAGCAGATGCGCTTTCTAAATTTGCAAGTTCTTCAGAGATTTTGGCAGAGAAAAGAATTACACTTATGGTTGCTGATAAACCTTCGATTGGGAAATCAAAATATATTACTACGGAAGTCAGAGTGGAATTTATAATGACGATACAAGAGGACCCGTCTTGGAAGGATGAAATTATGATCTATCTTCAACAGGGCATTTTACCAGCGGATCCGAATGCTCAACGCAGGATGCGTTACAAGGCTTACATGTTCACTATCAGTAATGGAGAGTTGTATAAAAGATCTTTCGAAGGACCATTGTTAAGATGTTTGACTCCTGCGCAAGCTGAATATGTCATGGAAGAGATCCACGCAGGTAGCTGCGAAAATCATTCCGGGGGACGAGCATTAGCTCAACGGATATTGCGTCAAGGATATTATTGGCCAACTCTACGTAAAGATGCAACAACTTATTCGAGAAAATGTGACAGTTGTCAATACCATGCTCGCCTTATTCATAAACCAGAACGTCAACTACAACCCATCGACGTGGCATGTCCGTTTGATCAATGGGGAATTGATATTGTGGGTCCGTTTCCACCTGGCAAAGGTCAAAACGGATATTTAATAGTAGCAGTGGAGTATTATACAAAATGGGTTGAGGCATAACCTATAACGTCGATCACGGAGAATAATATGATCGAGTTCATTTGGAAATACATTATATGCCGATTCGGTATACCGAGGTCCATTGTGTGTGATAACGGTACGCAATTTACTAGGAAGCACATTAAATCGTGGTTTGGGGAATTAAAGATATCACACAATCTCACGTCGGTATATCACCCACAATCCAATGGCCAAACAGAATCCACTAACAAAACATTGAAGGATTATCTCGAAAGGAGAGTCAGAGCCACAGGAAAAACATGGCCAGCAGAGCTTCAAGGAATATTATGGGCATATAGGACGACCCCGAGGACATCGACAGGGGAAACCCCTTTCGTTCTTGTCTATGGCACTGAAGCTGTATTGCCTGCGGAAATAGGTATGCCAACGCGCAGAATCACTGATTACGATCTAGAACAATCGGCCAGGTTGTGACAGATGGATCTGGATATGATAGGATCCACAAGAAAGGATGCTTATCAGCGTACTGTTGCTTATAAAGCTGCAATGGCCAAAAGCTATGATAAAGTCCAATTCAGAAGTTTTGAAGTAGGAGACTTGGTTCTTAGGAGCTGTAATGGCCCAGAATTTCTACTAAACAAATCCCAAAACCAGTCCAATAAAAATGACCAAATTAATGACAAAGAAATAATTCGCGCGCAGTGTTAACAAGACTCAACATTCAACAATCCAAAACTAATAAAGGAAACAACTGACTAGCATGATTTACAGTCCGACAATTTAAACTTGAACAAACTAGAGGTTCAAAATACAAAATAACACTTAGGTAACAACAACTCTACTCCTCCGGATATTCTTCATCTGTTGGTACGAACATGTCACTACCTAAGTTGAGGAAGAAAGAAAGAAAGAATGCATGCGTGAGATAAAAATCCCAGTGGTGTTTGTGTTGTGTGTAAAAGGGAATGTCATGCACTTTTATTTTAGAAACAATAGAAAACAAGTAAGCACATTGGCAGTTAAACAATCAGGCAATCAGACAATCAGGTTATGCTCATCAGTTCCACATAAAAGTGCATATTGGTCAATCAGTTCCACGCGTAAATGAATATACTAATCAATCAGTTCCACATGTATAAAATACATGCTCATCATAAACCACACGTACAAGGATATACATGCTCGTCAATCACCACATGTCAAAGAAGTCATGCTCGTCAATACCACACGTCAAAAAAAAGACATGCTCGTCAATCATTTTCCACATGCAAAGAATGCATGCTCGTCAATTCCACATGTAAAACTACATGCTCATCATTCAATTCCACGTGCAAAAATACACGCTCATCATTCAGTACACGTAAACAAATCACAATTCAAGTAATCACGTAACAGCTCAAATACTCAGTCAGCAATACACGTCGTCAAACAATAGCACAAGTAAGCGGATAACAAGTACCAACAATCAAGTAACCGTTCAAACAAGAAATTTACTAACATACTATGAACACACTCAACCCAGTATCTGCAATCATTTTTGAACACCAACTCTAACAATACAATTCAATTGGTCAAATTATGTATAGATATACATATATTTACTACTAAAATACACGTAGCACGTACTTTCTTCCCGTAAAATAATATGGTTTTGGGAACACACACACGTTTGCAACTGCAGAGAAGAACAAGCCCCAACGAGAGTAAAGCAACGCCTAACTCGAATTTCCTGACGCAAAAGGATCTAGATAAGATTACTGTAAATCCCAGTCCTAACTCACACCAATAACGCCTCGTCTATTCCTTAATCTTTGCTAACGTAAGAACATATAATTGTAATTAAGCTTATGTCGCTATAGTTATTCATTCACCTTCAGGGTATTAATCTACTATACACAGCCTACTGTACTAATAGAATTATAAAATTGTAATATATATCCACGGATATAAGCTGCTACACCATGAACAATACTTGATCTAAGTTACATTATACGTACGTGTCAGAGAAAACAAAACCATAATTCGTATCTCAATTCCATAATAAGCAGATTTGCTCACTTAATTAGTTGCCACGTAAATCCTCCAACAACATATGCAATGTATTACTATACTCCTTAGATGAATGATATAATAACAATGATATAATAATAATGATATATAAGCATGCACAGTTATGGAGTAAAGATCTTGATTTCTTAAGAATTATACTTGTGACCAAATATTCAATTACATGATAATAACCGTGGCCCACCTATTTTAGGACATGATCAAACTTACAAGGTTTTCATTAGCTGGCAATTTATTCCATGAATAATAAACATAAGATTAACAAAGGAAAAGGAAAGTGCCATTACCTGAAGCGGAGAAAGTCAGATTTTGCGAGAAGAAATATTTGACTGCGCTAGAAGACGACTAAACCTTTAACCCTAAAATATGAATAGTAATAATATAATAGGGTTTTCAAGTATTTCAATTGTAAGCGGATATGTGGTGCTTCTTATCACGTTTCATTAATATAATTATATTGCCCTTTATTTAAACAATCTGCTATATTATATTTATGCATTTAGTTATAAACGTATATAAGTAAGCTATTAACAATAATTATAATTTTACTATTTTAAGTATGCAAGGCTGAGAAATAATAATAAAACAAATCCTATTAATTCATGCTAAAATTTTGGGGCGTTACAGGAGCCTTGCAGCTAAACAGCATATCGGAAAGCTTGAACCAAAATGGGAAGGGCCTTTTAGAGTCACACGAGCAAGTTCACGAGGATATTATTATTTGGAGACTCTAAGAGGAGTTCAACAGAAACGCCCATGGAATGTGCAACATCTCAGGCGTTATTACGCATAAATTGAAGAAATTTCATTAAATATATGTTTCTTACACATACATTTATGTTGATTCTTTTAAAAATTATTAACTGAAAATCTTCATTCGTTAAATGATACAGAGAAGAACATGACGGAGGGGTAAGAAGGCCCAAAGTGGTCCACCCCCGCATGCCAGAAGGAGGAACATGACGGAGGGGTAAGAAGGCCCGAAGTGGTCCACCCCGCATGCCAGAAGGAAGAACATGACGGAGGGGTAAGAAGGCTCAAAGTGGTCCACCCGCGCATGCCAGAAGGAAGAACATGACGGAGGGGTAAGAAGGCCCAAAGTGGTCCACCCCCGCATGCCAGAATGAGGAACATGACAGAGGGGTAAGAAGGCCCGAAGTGGTCCACCCCCGCATGCCCGAAGGAAGAACATAACGAAAGGGTAAGAAGACCCAAAGCGGTCCACCCCGCACGCAAGAACTAAAATATGACGTAGGAATAAGAAGTCCCAATGTGATCCACCCGCGCATGTCAAAACAACGACATAAAGGGATCTAATTTTTCAAATAAAACACGAATACCCTAAAGATAATAATAACAGCTCAAAGGGCTCATATTTTTCATGGCAAGTAACATCATAATATTAGACATGCATCATCACGTTGAACGTCATTATTAAACGCCAGGAAAATATTCACTCAATAGTAAACAAATAAAATAAATGATGTGTCTTGATAAAATCACAACGAAGCAATACAAGAGTAAACTTAAATTACATAGCTGAGGTTAAACGGTAGAGTCGTTATCATTACCGAACAATTGATTAAAGTTACATGATTATGTACAAAACAAAAGGATGATATTCACAATTCAGTTTAGTCAAACTACCGCTACTCTTCCGATGAATGGGGGGATTCTTCGCGAAGAACCACCCCCATTGAACGAGCAAAATTGGCGCAATTGCCTTGAATTTGGCCCTCTGTCAGAATTAATTCGTCAGTTTGTGCCCAATTGTCGGGCAAGACAATTTCCTCTTTATCAGCAGGATCTTCGAGTTGATACCTACTGGGAGGAATTATTGATTGTGCATTAACTGATGATTCAGCCCTTTTACTGGCTACACATGGGCCATGTCACTTTGAGCAACATGTTTTCTACCGGGTAAGACTGTTGAGGGACCTGAGGTTTTAGACGCACTGGTCACCTTCTTTCTATTTTTGAAACCCGTTGTCTTCGGAGGACTTCGGAGAAGAATTGTAGACCTGGAAATTTTCGGTGGCAATTCTGGCTCATTATCGCTCGAACCAAAAACATCATGAAGAGCCTTTTTAATATTTTCTGAATCGCCCGGAGTACTGCCAGGATTGATTTTCTCTTTACCCTTGGAAGCACAAGGTGATTTAGGTTTTAAAGGGCTTGAATGGGACTTCTTTGATTTTTTACGGTCCCGCCACACGACATAGAATGGATCACCAAGACGAGGTGTATGTAACTCTTCATCGTCATCATCACTGTTAGCCTCGGGTGTTTGCATTTTTGCGTTACGACTTACGTCAAGCATGTCATTGCGAAAACCTTCTCCAAGGTACCCAAGGTGCCCAGCCTGGCCAACCCCTACTTCCATTCCATACTTCATGTCAGCAGCACCGCGTAGTAATTCCAGAAATTTATATGCATTACTCTGCGTAAATTCTTCAACAATATCACATCTATATTCTTCAGATTCAAGATACTGAATTCGACGACGCAAGTTGGAAATGGCATTTTCAGCATCTGTATTCGAAGCCTCGAGACAACGATTTATGCGTTTGAGGAATTCATTATCCTTTTTCAACGTGTCAATTTCAGCACGCAGAACTTTTGCATCCTCTTCTGCTTTCTTGGTTTTCACTTCGGCATCATGTTTATCGCGGGTGGCCTTGGATGCCTTCAAATCTGCTTCTCTAGCGCGTTTCAGCGCATTTTGGCGACTGTATTTTCCATTATTAATGGTAGTACGCAGATTGTCGACAACAGCATTGTGTTGATTTTGCACCACATCTAGACCACTATAATCTCTGCATACCCGATACACTGCTAAGATGACAGCAGCAAAGAAAAGGCGCCCAAAGCGAGCTAAACCTTGATACCCCAATCGGCTAATTAAGGCTTGGCGATCCAACTGCGGCCACAAACTTTGCATAATTTCTCCAACCTGCTCCTCTCTCAATCGGTATCCGCCCAGTGTGGCACTCAATGATTCTGAATTATCATCATTGAGAAAGTCATAATTACTAAGGCTTCCAGGCGGAGCAGGTCTCGAATTCCCTGAAGGTCGAGGCCTCATAGGTGGAGGTATGCTCTGAGCTTCGCGAGCGGATATATTTTCCTCTGATTTTCGTTTAGCGGTTGCATACCAGTTCTCGTTGGGTAGCGGGAAGAACTCGCTGCTTCTACGTTACGTTTTTCCCTGAAATTGGGATGAGCTGCATTAAACTTGGCCAAGTTGGCAGCGATTTTCTCATCTTCTGCATTGATGTCTTCCATTATCTGAATTTGGCGGTTGGTGCTAACTTTAATGCGTCCACCGGTATCGGTTGGAGTCATCACCAATCTTCTCGTAGCAAAGTTTTCTTGACATTCAAAATCACTCACTATTGGCACCCGAGTGCCTGCACTAATACCTCCAAGCCTTATGGTAGAAGGGTTTGGCGGAGATAAATTAGATGGGCCCACGCCTGAGGGCTCATTTTGCTCGTTTCGTTCGCTCCTTCCCTGAGCATCGTGAATATTCTCAGGAGATAGCACAATTTTTCGGCGACTTCGAGATTTAATACGAGCCATATCAGCCTAACAATAAATTTTAATAATTTTTCTATAAAAATAAATATTCAGTAGCGTGTCGAATATCGCTAATTCGATACGGGTCGTGTCGAACAGGCTGTGTTCGATGCGATACAGAAGCAAACAAAAATCTTTTCTCCGGATAAAAACAAGAAATGTCAGACATGTGGTCCCTTATAGATAGGCCCATGGGCCGCAACTGTTATGAACGCATCGAATTTTCGTAATTCGATGCGCGCATCGAACACATCAAAGTTCGATGCCTGCAAACTGACGCATCGAATTGTTACAATTCGATGCCCAAAATTTCTTATGGCGTTTATGTTTTGAGTTTGGAAGTCGTCATCATTCTATTAACGTCTCCCAAACTGGGGGGACTATGTGATGGGGGTATTTCAGGATTGGGCCAGCAGTAGAATTGGGCCGGCCCATAAACGTATCGAATCGGTATGATTCGATACCTTCAGCGCATCGAATATCCAACATTCGATGCGCGCATCGAATCGGTATGATTCGATGCGTATTTTACAGTTGTCCTCGGGCCCCACGAAGTGCATTTGCTATATATATAGGACGGTTTTGAGCATTCAGAAGGGATCGAACTTGAGTCCCAACCCGACCACATCGAATCCAGCTATTCGATACGTTCCTTTATTCGATACGTCACTCGGTTCGATACACTTCATTGTTCGATACGTCCCAACCGGTTATCAAGGCCATATGGAATTGACTCGGCATCGAACCTATACCATTTTAGGCGCACATCGAACAACCACAATTCGATGCGTTACATATTTAGTATTATCTTTGTATTTAAATCAGTGTAAGATCTGTAATAGATAGTAGGTGTTTCGGACAAAGTTAGTCCGGTTAATTCAATTGGATTAACATTATTTTGGTTATTTATATTCTCATTGTACTGTACTACTGTGTTCTATTACCGTGAGGAAATAAGACCAAAATACAAGCCAATGCACAACATCAAAAAGTACACTGAATGAGAGTGCTTTGATACCATCTGCCTTTTAATCTCCCCTGATATCTATAATCCAACCAAAGAAATATATCACGGCTTGCTCATTCGCCGTGACTCTCCGCTCATTCTTCGAGGTTACTCTGATGCGGATTGGGCAGAGAATCCACTCTACCGTTCATCTACCACGACGTTCATCATCTTTCTCGGCCATAATCCGATCTCACGGAGCTCTCACAAACAACGAGTTATTGCGCGCTCTTAAACTGAAGCCGAATATCGAGCGCTTGCCACAGCCAAGTTCGAAGTTCGTTGGATTCAAAATCTCATGTCCGGACTTCATGTGTCACCTCGCACGCCTCCAACCATCTACTGCGACAATATTGGTGCTACTCATCTCTCCTTGCATTTGGTCTGACATTCGCGTATGAAATACATAGCCATCGATATTCATTTTGTTCGGGATGTCGTCTCGAAGGGTCTTCTATATGTGTCTCATATTAACACTCACAACCAGCTTGCCGACATTCTCACAAAGGCACTACATCGCACGTGGTTTCTTTCTTTACGTTCTAAAATCGCCTTAGCCGATGGAACGGCAATTTTGAGGGGACGTATTACGGAAGAAGATACTATGCAATCCTCTTCCCATGATTAGCTTATTCTATTGAATCTTGTACCATATTTAGATAGAATATTCTCTGCTTAATTTATGTCTTTTTAAGTGTATATATTCTTGTAATACTTTGTACCTTCATAAATCAATGAAATACATTATTCTTTCAACTTTTACAATCACTTGCCATTTATCTTAAAGATGCCAAATTATGTTGAAATTTTGTTTTAAGGCTTATTACATTACCTAGCCATGGGCAGGTGTTGGTCAGAACTCTCATACTTTCACACCATCTGCAGAAAACTCAAACTATTTCGTGCACTCTATACATGCAAGATGCATGTATTGGCTAGGTTTTAATGAATAGCAATCAAATGATTTGCGTACCAGCTTTTTGCTTATACTCTTTCTTGCATGTACTTGGATCATAATGTTGGTTTTTATTTCTCATTTCCAGGCTGCTAACCGCCTGAACGTTGAGGCCCTTCTGGATCTCACTCGCCTCACCTTATTGTTATACGGAAAACTCCCGCGGAGATTCAGAAGCCGGTAAGGAAACAAGGGTCGTCTTGCAGGTAATATTAGCAGTTTTTACATATTGGTGTTGCCCGTGACACTGTGAAAAGTTATCAAACTTACTCCATTTATTTGTGGCGATTACGTCTGTTATGCAGCATAGTATGTAATTCACTATATATGACGTACACTTTGGCTTGTTGTGTTATGTGAATTTTTGGAGCCTTCTGAATATGACAAAATTAGATCCATGAGTTGTGAAGGTACCGTATTATTGTTTAGTCTGGTGATGTGTGGTCTGTGTTTAACAGAAGAAACTTTCCGAAATTTAAACAGAAATTTTGCCTTGTGTCTAATTTGATTCATCAATAAATCCAGATGTATTTATATATTCTTCATCAATAAACCTTAGAAGGCCTTGACAATTATATATATTCGCCTAACTGATAGTGGTCATTTAAAAAGTGATAGTTGTATAAATTCTGTTTAACATATATTATGAGAAACACATGATTGTTATCTCTTTTACTCACCACCTTTTGTAGTTTTACCCACTTCCTTATCTCTTTTACAACCTTTCTAGTCAAGCATTGCTGACAACAAATGGACTCCGAACTTCACATTTCGTATCAAAGTTGGTCCATGTAATTGATCCAAACAAGTCCTTTTTAGAAGGAGTCTTCATCGTAAAAGTAACTTCAAATGTCAGTTTTTTGACACCCCTTGTGAATAGCAGTTCGCTTGGCACCACTTCAACAATTAAACCATCAGGGGCAACTACGCCAACAGTGTAGAGCGATTGCTCTTTACCAACGTTAGTCACCGTTCTTTTCACTGTCTTGCTTTTGTTTTTTCTCCACTCTGATGAAACGGCTATTGAAGGATAGTTCATGTTGGATACAGAATCAGCATCCGATGTTTTGGGGCAAGAAAAATTCTTTGGAAGAGTCGATACAATGAGTTTTATCTTATCTGTGTCGTATCCAATGCCACACAGATATTGGATGTAGTCGATGGTTTCTGTCTCGTAGACTAGACCCGGGTGCAGTGGCCTCGATGGACTGATCACTCCGGCTCCCACATCATACGGTGTGGCGAGCGACCCCGTCTCTGTTGTGATCTTGGCGTTTAAGTTGTTCAACTGAATTGCTGCAAATATATTGAAGACACAGAACAAAGTTACTTATGAATGCACACTTTTTGAAAGAATAGAATGGTGGAAAAAGAAGAATATTACGTTGTACCTGTTGTCATGATGGCCGATCGAACAGCCGACTGGCTCCACTTGGGGCGCTGAGACTTGACCTTTGCGGCGAGGCCAGAAACGTGCGGACAAGCCATTGACGTGCCTGAAATTATATTGAAGCGTGGCGGTTCACGTCCCGGGAGAATTATTTTCTCGTCGTTATCTGGCCATGCTGCGAGAATGGTTATCCCAGGTGCTGCAATATCTGGCTGCAAAAACCAATCAAACCACATTTTTCATTTCCCCCAACTCTAACTCCCTAAAGTTTTGCTCTGATTACATGGACACACTCTAATGGTTCACAAACACCGAAATCTTACCTTGATAATATTTTTTATGACGGGCGTTGGGCCTCTCGAAGAGAAAATGCCGACAACTGGAGCCGGCTTGTGGTTGTTTACTGCTACAGTTGGTAAAATTGTCCCAAGTGGATTTCTTTCGAAATGTTCAAACAAAATGAGTTAAGCTAAGGTTAGTAGTGCACAAAGCTGTTATGTCTTATTGCCTATTCAAATTTGAGGTTTACCTCTCTGTTTTGATGTAAGATAGTATTTCAGCCCCATCTTCTTTAGTGACACATGCAATCGGTAAATCCCTATATTCGGGTGGCACTTGGCTTTTCCTTGCGTAGTCATCGATCAATATCATTCCAATGGCCCCTTGCTTCTTCAAGTTATCAAATTTTTCTTGTGGTGGAAATATATAATCGTCATTTGAACATAATACTATCTTCCCCTTAACTTTGGCAGCACTCAGTGAACCTGGGTAACAAGTCCTGAAACCATGTATCGATCGTGACCACATTAACCAAAATGTGAATAAATACGGATCAAACGCACGAATACATGTTTCTGATTTTATTTATACCTTGCGTCCTTTGCATGAACGCTAGAGTTTGCTTTTGCTGAGACTCCATCTATTAAAGGATAAACTGAAGAGTTCTTGAGATTATTAAAGTTGATACCTCCACCCTGTGACAAAATCCCACAGAAAAGTATAAACATTTCTCAGAAAATGATTCTTGATGGGAATGTCAATTATCAAATACTACTGAACCTTAAACAAATTATTACCTTAATCACTTTTTTTCCTCCTAACAAGATATCTGCCTGAAAATCGCGATCGATGGTGGTGGCAGCAACGGTCATTATCCACGGGGCGACATTCACGACCGTTCCAGATTCAGGGCCTTCATTTCCAGCAGCGCATACAACAATAATGCCCTTTTCTACTGCATGAAATGCCCCAATAGCGATGGTATCATTGTAAAAGTATGGTACTTCAGGACCCCAGGAGCCTAGCGAGAGGGATAGAACATCTACGCCGTCAGCAATCGCATCGTCGAATCCTTTGAGAATGGTGGATCCATAGCAACCACCAGATTCACAGACACGATACATTGCTATTCTTGAATCCGTTGAGCCTCCTTGCGCCGTCCCATTTGCTAGGCCGTATAACGATGCACTGGATACTGGCCTCCCTGCAGCTGTAGATGACGTGTGTGTTCCGTGACCGTTCAAGTCACGTGGCGTGAGAAATTGGAAATCATCGTAATACCTCGCACCAATCAATTTCCTGTTGCAAATATATAGCAAGTCAAAGACTGCACCTCGTAAAAATTCTTGCATCGTTACTTTATGTTCATGCATGCTTGTTTTATTTACAGTTACAAGGAAAGCAAAAACTAGTGATAGCTTAAAAGCAAATATTTCTCGAATACTAGAAGTTTCAAGTAGTTTACTGGTTTTAAAAGTGAAGACATACTTTCTGTCATATGCGAAGGTGTTTACATTTGGAGTAATTTCTTTACCTGTTACAATTTGAGGAAGTGAAATTTAAGCCTTCCATGCATTTCCCTTTCCAGCGTGATGGGATCGGACCCATGTCATCGTCGTTGAAACTGTCGGATTCCGGCCAAATTCCTGAAGTTGAGATTCCAAAATATTACTTTGATAGTTTGAAGGAATAACTCATGGGCCATGATCTTGGAACATTAGCCTCTTACCTGAATCTAAGAGGCCGATGATAGTGTCTGCTCGAGGTGAAAAGGAATCAGAAGGCGAAGACAGGATAGTTGATGAATCACTCATAGAGGTTTCGCGTTTCAAAAATTTCCACGAACGAGTCGTGAGCAGCTGTAAAACTGGATCAGGGAAAACAGACACAACTCCAGGTCTTTCAGCTATTGATTTTGCTTCTTCCTCAGATAAGCGAGCAGCGAATCCAGAGAAACCGTGGCTGTAGGTATGTACCACAGCATGCTTATCCCTGAAACGTACCAACAATATACGATCGAAATATCACCACCATTAGTTCAAGTAAGCATGTATGAAACATAATTTACGCGAGAGCTTATGCATTGGAAGAAATCATGCAAAACAGAACAGTACGTCACAGCAACATTCAGTGAGGAAAAGAAAAGATCGATGGATATATCTGTCAACCGAGCAAGAGTTTACAGAATCAGGCAAGTTATTGCTGATTTTTGAAGAGTTTATTTACATTACAATGTCTAATAGAGTATAAACCTTTTGATCAAGGAGCTCAAAAGTTGAGCATGATCATCTCTCGGGGCACCGTCAGGCGTAAGCGCGCTCCCCATGTACACAATATAAACTCCATTCCTTTTTGATTGTGCTGATGCATTGATTTCTTTCAAAAACAAGATGAGAAAAAGACAGGAAAAGAAGAAAACATTAGTTCCTTTCATGACTGCAAACACTGATCAGATGTGTATATTGCTGAATAAAACCTCATTATATAGTGTTATGAAGTGATTACAAGAGGAAAGTTTGTCAATAATACAACGAAATTATATCTTGATGATTTGATCCTATAATAAGCTATAGCTAAGGGAATCATGAGTTTTCGCACGGCAGGTTATATTAGTTGATCTTTGTTTGAGAATGTTGGTGACAAAATTATATTGGCGTTTGATGTAGAATATAGTGAGAGTAAGCTAAATAATCAGCTCAAGAGTCCATGTCATTTGAATGAAAGAGTGTCTTATTTGATATGTTTCCACTTTGCACAATGCATTATGTCAATTATTGCCTTTCAGTTAAGCCCTATATAGTGCACAAATGCAAATGTGACAATATGGAACGAATGCGTTCAATAATATAATTGTTTTTTGGAAAATAATACGGTGTACGTGTGATGAATACGACATCTTTTGTTAAATGTTTAATAGTATATATGCTTTAAAATTTTATAGATAGATAGATAGATACAAATCGATCAATAATAATGGTAAATGAGAAATTAATTTACAAATGCATGAAATTAATCTAGCATATCAGTAAAGATTAATTATAACCAAGCAGTTTATGAAACTAGTCAATGAAAAACACACATACACACAGAAAACAGAGAAGTATCACTACGATGCATAAAGATTTCTCAAAGTATTCGTGCTATGTTCTACGCTTCTCGTAATTAAAAATTATAGGACCATTAATTTGTATTTTCAAGAGTAGTTTGATGATAATAACAAAATGCTTCCGCCTTAGCTTCATGTAACATCTTTCCAGGTTCTTTGCTTACGATACTTTAGGCTTGGCGTTTAATTAGAATGAGAATCATTGGCTTTTTGGTATGTAATCCTTTAAAAGGGTGATCAAATTTGGTCCGTTGAAATTATGAGTCAATTATGACAAGTATTTAAAATCCTATCGATCGCACCAAGCATCATCTTGCATGGTCTTTGTTTGAAATGTTGGTGAAAAAGTAATATAGGCGTTTAACGTAGTATGTATAGGGATTTAGGTAACTGATCAGCTCTAGAGTCCATGTCAATTTGAATAGGAAGTGTCATTTAAACACAATGTGCCTTAGGCACGATATTATACATTTCTTCTATGTTGTACGAATACGAATATGGCATCTATGTGCTGACCTGGGTGGGCTACCATCCTTTTCCATTCCACTACTTTACATGTTAGCTCGTCTCTGTCTTCGTCTTTGTGTCTGCGATTCAATTGATGCTGCTCGTCCGTCAGGATGGCTCAACGTGGGTCCCTGTTCTTATTCCTAGTTCCGCCTTCTTGACATAGTTTCCGTCTCTTGAATACCAACTTTCTGCAGAGGTGGATTGAGCGGTGGCAACGTCCGAAAGGTATTATTTTGTAGTAGATGGCCCCTTCCCTTCCTGAAACGGCTTAAGAGCGCCTCGCCTTGGCAACACGAATATGATACAATAACGGTGTGAATAGTATTGCATACGATAAGTCTCGATACGTTTTTTTTTCTTATATATATATATATATATATATATATATATATATATATATATGTATATATAATATTACACATTAATAAATAAAATAAAATAAACCAACCTAAATTACATAAAACTTTAATTTAAAATTCATGAAATTGTAGGTATAATTAAGAGTGTCGAATATGGTATTGAACGATATTTGTCGTAGTAGTGTAACATAATATGTTTTCACGAGCAGACACTGACATAGTCGGATTGGCTTTGGGCCCAATAAGCATCAGGCCCAACACTTATCACTGAAAAGCTCAGAATTATGTCGAATTTGGGCCCCGACATGCCATCATGTTGAGTATCCACCCTCAACATGGTGCAGTGACACTCGACGTCAGATGTTCCTCAAAATCTATAAATATACCGCTCCGCACCCCAATGCAAGTTCATTCAATTCCCCGCACTGTTCATGAAACACGTCAAGTTTCCCAACTTCCACTCACGTCCTGACCCCATATCACACCCGACATGGCCACCTGACTTAATATTCGATATGGACCCCATACCCGATCTAACCTAATAATCGACATCTCGCATACTCGATATCATCCATATTAGACCTGACCCAAAATTCGACGTGCCCAAATACTCGACGTATCTCCTACTTGACATCAATCTTATTCGACATCATCAACTACGGCATCCTATATTAGATGATAGTATATTGTTGTATTAGTCTTTAGTTTAATTATTGTATTTATTGTAATTATATAGTGTTGTACTTATTACCCATGTAATCTAGTATAAGTACTCTTGAGATTAATAGAATAATTCATTCACTCAAATATTATTTCTCTTATTCCTTTTACATGGTATCAAGAGCCATTTTTCTCTACAGACTCTCTTCGATCCTTGACCTAATATGTCTGAATCGGGCTCAGCTATCCGCTCCTCCGTTGAGGCCGCCGCCAGTGACACCTCTGGATCCGTCGTCGTCACAGCTGGCCTCCTCTCACCGCTATCACCGCCCTTCCACGGGCCATCCTCTGGCAGTGTTGCGTTAATTCTGATCAAATCCAACCAAATTTTGATCCGTTTCTCCGGTACCAACTATCTTGCGTGGCGCTATCAGATCCGTCACTTCCTGTATGGCTATGGAATGTTTGGCTTTGTTGACTGATCCCATCCATGTCCACCGATGGGTACTACACCGGAGTCGCTGGCAGACTACTCTCTTTGGACGCGTCAGGACTCTCTCTTGGTCACGGCTTTGGTTAGTTCTGTCTCTGTGCAGATCTCTTCACATGTTGCTTCCGCTGAAACCTCAGCAGGCATGTGGGACGACTTGCAATGACACTATGCTAGTCGCACATGCTCTCGTGTTATGTAGTTGAAGGATGAACTGAACAACATTAAGTTGGGTGATAGTTCAGTTTCGGAGTTTTTTCAATATGTCAAATCCAAGGCTGATGAACTAGTTGCCATTGATGGTCCTGTGATGGAGGATGACATCACGTTGTACGTACTCAATGGCCTTGAGTCTCTCTATCGTGACATCGCTGGCCCAATTCGTGCTCGAGAGCACCCAAATCAGTTTGCTGAGTTGCATAACCTTCTTGTTAGTCAGGAGGGGTACCTTCATCGTCTTGAGCTTGAACAGTCGACCACTATTGCATCTGCAAATCAGGCCATCTCCCAATCACGGACCAACCCTTGCAACAATCGTGGTCACAACCGACCCTCGTCGGGCCTACCTCAATGTGGCAGCCGCAATAGGGGCTCCAATAAGCCCACGAACCCAAACGATAGTCACGACACGGGCCTCTATCAGCCCCCTCACACTCGTGGGCCTATCATATGTTAGTTTTGTAGCATAACGGGCCATGGGGCTAGGACTTGCCGCCGCTACCCTAACCCTAGCACAAACTATGCGTCACCACAGCCACAAGCTGCTCAGCATGACGAGTGGTTGGCGGACACGGGTGCCTCTCATCATCTCACATCCGATCTTGGGAATCTTGCTCTTCACTCGGAGTATGATGGTCCGGAGGAGGTTACGACCATAGGTGGTAAAGGTTTACCTATCTTACACACGGGTTCCTCTAACATTACTCTTCATGACTATTCCTTTACGCTTGACAGTATTTTATGTGTCCCCTCTTTGAAGATAAATCTCCTATATGTGCATCGTTTTACTACTGCTAATGATGTCTCTATTGAGTTTTTCTCGTCTTATTTTGTTGTGAAGGATTGTCCCATGGGGAGTAGATTGTTTTGCGGGACGTGTGTGGATGGTGTGTATCGTGTTCGGCTCTCCTCTCTTGGACGCTCTCCGATTATGGCCCTTGTTGATGAACGAACTAGTGTTAGTTGTTGGCACGATAGGCACAGTCATCCACCCGAGAAAGTTGGGTCATTTATTGTTAGCAAATTCAGTTTACCTATTGTGTCGTTCGTTGCGTCGGACTCTAGTTTTTGCAATTCGTGTTTATCGAACAAGAGTCAGAACCTCATTTTTAGAGATACCTCACTTGTGTCAAACGATGTGCTTCATTATGTTTATGGTGATGTTTTGGGTCCCGCACCCGTTACTTCTACTACGGGATGTCGTTTTTACTTACTTTTAGTTGATCACTTTACCAAGTTTTGTTGGTTTTTTTCTATGACGGCTAAGTCTGATGTACTACATATTTTTATCCAATATAGAGGTATAGTGGAAAAACAATTTGGTAGGTTAATTAAGAATTTTTTATTCTGACAATGGTGGTGAGTTCTTGGCTATGCAGACATATCTCTCCATAAACGGCATCTTTTGGCTCAAGACTGCCACACACACGCCCTAGAAAAATGGCACTAGTAAGCGTCGTCCTCGTGTTATTGTAACTATAGGACGCACACTACTCACTCGTGCTTCTCTCCCCTCGACCTTTTGAGACTTTTCCTTTAGCACGGCTACTTATCTTTATAACAGGTTACCTACTACTATTTTTGGCTCTCGGTCCCCCTTCAAGGCTCTCTTTGGTCGTCAACCGAATTATTTGGGTCTACGTGTGTTCGGGTGTCTTTTTTACCCTCACTTACTTCCATACTTTCCCGGAAAGCTAATGCTCTCATCTCGGGCTTGTGTGTTTGTTGGGTACTCCACATCGCAGTCGGCCTACAAGTGTCTTGATATTCTCACAGTTCGTGTTTTCATCTCTCGACTTGTGCGGTTTGTTGAAGATAAATTTCTTGATTTCTTGCCCGCATCACCGTTGCATCACGAACCATCGTCGACTAGCGTTGCCCTAGGCCCAGCATCGGCCGCGTGTCGGCCCATCAGGGCTCCACAGACCGCGAACCCTAACAGGCCGCCACTAGCCCGTGTGAACCCGACCGCTAGGTTGAGCCCACCAGGTGGTCCTGCCAACCTTGGCCCAGGGCGGTCAACTCCAGCCCAGTATCGATCTCCTATTGGGCCTCCCTCGCCCACGACTCGGTCCACGCTGCCCTCGGCCTCTAGCAGCCCTAGGGCTCCTCCGCTGCTCACAAACCCTAACCCTAGTGAGCCAACTAATGTGGTTCTGCCCTCCTCTACTCGTCCACACCACATGATCACGAGATTCCTCAACTACATCTTCAAGCCTAAGATGTATACTACCACCAAGCATCCGGTTCTTCATGAATTGGAACCTACTTCGGTTAAAGTGGCTCTCTCTGATCCGTTGTGGCGTGCCGCTATGTCCGAGGAACTCACGGCTCTCTCCAGTCATGGCACTTGGTTTTTAGTTCCACCTCCTACCACCCGTTCCATGGTGGGGTCCATTGACCGCTATAAAGCTCGCTTGGTTGCAAAAGAGTTTCATTAACGGTCGGGGGTTGACTTTAAAGAAACATTCAGTCCGGTGGTGAAGCCAGTCACCATTTGCACCATCCTTAATTTAGTCGTGATGCACTCATGGCCTCTACGCCAAGTGGACATTAGCAATGCGTTTCTTCATGGAACGCTCTATGAGACTGTTTTTATGATCCGACCATTGGGGTTTGTTGACAAGGCTCATCCGGATCATGTGTGCCTTCTACATAAATCTATATATGGACTAAAACAAGACCCTCGCGATTGGTATCTTGCTTTTAGTGCTGCTCTTATGACGTTTGGCTTCCTACAATCGAAGTCGGATACATCCTTACTCATCCTCATGTGTGGTTCGATTCACGTTTATGTCCTTGTTTATGTTGGCGATATTGTGGTCACTGATTCGTGTTCCAAGACTATCTCCTCACTTGTTAAGCATCTTGGCACGAACTTTGCGATTAAGGACTTAGGTGCCCTAAATTACTTCATGGGTGTTGAGGTTTATCGCACGGGTGATGGTCTCTTTCTGTCGCAGCACAAGTACATCCATGATATCGTGGCTCGTCACAAGATGGATGGTGCCAAGCCGCTATTCACGCCCATGTCTCGCAACCCGACTGCTCCGGGTTCGGCCGACCCTGTTGATATCACTTTGTATCATCAAATTATTGGTGGCTTGCAGTATCTCACTCTTACACGTTCGAATATTACGTCTGGATATTACCTTCTCGGTCAATAGTCTTGCTCAACATATGTCGAGTTCGGATGCGGCTCATTGGTTAGCGCTAAAACGTGTGCTACGGTACCTTAAAGGTACGCTCACTCACGATATCACGCTTCGTCGTGATACTAATCTTTCTCTTACTGCTTACTCGGACTCAGATTAGGGGTGGTGATACTCGTCATGGCACGTCTACTTCTGCCTATCTTATCATGTTGGGTTCGAATCATATCTTGTGGTCCTCTCAGAAACAGAAGGTGGTGTCTCGTTCCTCTGCTGAAGCGGAATACCACACTCTTGCTTCCACTGCGTCTGAGGTGCGTTGGCTTCAACACCTTTTTTGGGAGATTGGGTTATCTCTTCGCTTGGTTCCTACATTGCGCTGTGACAACTTGGGTGCTTTATGTTCTTCTCTTCATCCGATGCAGCACTCTCCCATGAAGCATATCTCCCTTGATCCTCACTTTATTCGTGATATCGTGGCCAAGTGTCTTCTTAGTGTCACTTACGTGAACACTCTTGACCAGTTGGTTGACGTACTCACTAAGCCCCTTTCTCGTTCTCGGTTTGAGCTTCTTCGTGGTAAAACCTCCATTACAAAGGGAACGTCAATTTTGAGGGGGCGTATTAGATGATAATATATTGTTGTATTAGTCTTTAATTTAATTATTATATTTATTGTATTTATTTAGTGTTGTACTTTATTGCCCTTGTAATCTAGTATAAGTACTCTTGAGATTAATAGAATAATTCATTCACTCAAATATTATTTCTCTTATTTCTCTTATATCCTAAACGTGTGGAAGGTGTTCCGGACTAAGCTGATTTATACACTTGTAATAGTTATAAGTTAGCATATTTTGGTATTGATTCTGTAATCTATTTATAATCGTCTGTAATCCCGAGCTTACCTTGTAATATACGAATTAGTGCTGAAATAGTCACTTTATAAACTCATCTGATATAAAATTTATTTATTTAAATATTTATATGTTTTCTAGACTAACTTGACGTTAACAATAAAATACATTCGTGTAGCGATTTAGGTCACATAAGGCGGATGCGAGTGCGAGTGCTGATGCGGGTGCGCCAGTTCGCCAGATTTAAAAATACATAAATTTCAATGCTCCTTAATGCGTTTATTAAAAATAAATAGATATTGAATATTGATATATAATTTCTTATATATTTGAGTATTGTTTAATAACTACTCATGACAGTTAATTTTATATAATATTTTTTAAATTATTATGGTGGAAAGACCAAGGTATAAGTCTTAAATTACCTCCAATATTCTATATTTATTTTATTTTCAACTTAGTTTTGTTCTCTATCTGCTTCGAGTCTTCTTTATTCTCATTCATTTATTTCGTTCTTTACAAATTTTCTACGATTATTCATTAAAATTGAATAAAAGAACTAAGAAATCTTAGTACGAGAACTAAGAATTTATAATGCGTCTCAACGCGAAGCACGGGCACTGAATGCACCAGTGCAAGATCGATGCGCCGAAAACTTTAACGGCGTAAGAATTATGTGGCCTATGAAGCGATACTTTATGCCGTCACACTGACTTTTATGAAGTTATATTCTTTTGAGGGGTGCTAAGTAAAAATCTGGTCCGTCAGTTAAATTTATGAGTAAATTATTGTAAAATTTAAAATTAATTCCGTTGATGGCACCAAGCATCAAGCATGGTAGTGCTAACAAAGCTAATAAGGTTGGTCTACAGATAGGCAGTAATAAATTGCTTGCATTAATTGTTAATAGTAAAAATACCTAATTCCATTAATTTATCGCCAATGTGGTCTTCAAGTGGAATATCATGTGCTTGTTAGCATACTTTTTCACCCACGACTCTATCTATAACTAATAGAGCTAGTGACATTTTACATTATTTTTTACTTGAAATGGACAAATTGCCTCAATGATAAAAATAAATATAGAAATTATATGCCATGTGATATGTTGAAGTTTGAACAATGCAAGTATATTATCATTTTGTAAACTTAAAAATTTGCACACCACCTCTAAGACTTGTAAACAGAAAAGGTTATTTTTCAACATAGAATCACACACATAGGTTAATTAACTCGTTTATTCTTCATAGGGTCTGGTACCTATTTAACACAAGGGCGATTTACTTATTTATTTTTGTACCTGGTTCATTTGTCCATTTCAAAAACTCCTACGCAGTACACCCCCTCACAAATTCACAATCCATCACATTGGGCGCCCACTGCCTAAATAACCAGGATAATAATAGTGGTTCTCATTTTTTAAATAATAATAATAACATAATACTAATCATAATAATATAAATAATTAATTAATATTAATAGTAGTTATAATAATAATAATAATATAGTTCGAAAAAACAAATTGTTGACATCTGGCCACTTATACAAAAATCTGTTAGGGGCCAAATCTTGAGTCGTCGACTTAGTTGCATTTGGGCTAATTTTGTGACCACGCAATTGGTAAAACAAGAATTTCACCAACTTAATTAGATATAAGTTCCAAATATTGTTATATAATATGACAGGGAAACGTAACGACATGCATTATTCTTTGTGGAATATAAAACAGTAATTTTTTTTTTGATAAGCGTCATTAACTGAATTGATCTAGGATTACTTAGCAGAATTTGCTGAGGTAATTCACTAACTGCTGCTTACCACGAAGAGTTGGACAAACGTTAACAGTCATTATACTATTTGTCAACAAACTGTCCTGTCTCTTTTGAGTAAATTGCATAAACCATCCTTTGTCTGAGTTGCAATAGATAGATATTTCTTTGAGTAACATGTTTATGTTATCATCAGATATCCAACATGCATGAAACAAATAAATTAGGAAATAACATCATGACATTGTCTTTGAGTTGCATATATGGCTGTCTCTAATCTGTTCTATGGATTAGGATTTTAGCATGTAATGTAGTGTTTATTTTGAAATATTATAGCGTTTATTCAAAACTTCTTCATCACCACTATGAAAGTAATAGCATCCTGAAGTCTTTGCTTCTTTTTACAAACCTAAAAGTATAATATGTTTTCAGTTTTTCTCGTGAAAATATGTAGAAAAATATCAATTAAGTTAATGTTCACCCAGTAAGAGTTAAAATAAAAGTTTCAATCAAGTAAAGATTCATTAATTATGAGTAAGTAGTGGGAGCTATAATTCATGGACAAAATTCCATGGGAGGTGTTTGATACTACAAATCCCACAAGTATTCATCGGTTAACAGAGAAATTGACACAGGGATGAAGTTTCCAATTTCCTCATCTTTCTTGTGAAGCTGTTCATGTTTATTTTTCTTTGTCCTTGTCATTGTCATTGCTTCTGATTCATCGAAGTTAGATACTATGTACTTACAAATGAAAATGTATCAGGTGATTTGGAGGACAACATAAATTCCCCACTATAATGCATTGCAATCACAGTCCACAAATCAATTATTAGTTTAAACAATTGCTCTCTTCATTTGAGGACATAGAACAACCAAACATCTGCACTAAATGGGATCTAATCATGCATTAAAATTTATAATTACATTGTCATGAAAGATCGAACATATAAAATGCAGCCAAGTTAGGAAAACGAAGTAAATTATTGAGTCACACTAATTTTGGTTCATGAACAAACGGTAAACGTTCTTAGACCTCTCAATATTGGCCGTGTCTAAGCACCCCGATACGCCCCAACCATTGTCGCGTAAATAGAGTAACTCAAGTAGTCCAAAATTTTATTATCACAGTTGAGGAATGTCAACGACAATCCATACGTTAATAAAATAACACATTAAAACTCGAGTATGAATGTATGATGCTAAACAATACGAAATATTGGTGAAACTGAACCTTACTCAAACGCTGCTTTCTTGGCAGCAGCATCTTCCGCTTTCATCTTCTCCACCCACCTTCTCTTCCTATACTCCGCCAACTTCTCGGGCATCTTTTCCATCAGTTCAGCCGTACGTTCTCTTTTCTCCGCAGCTAACCTATCAACCTTGTGCCCTTTTCTCTTGGTCTTCATCTCCTTCCTCGCAGGATCATACGGCCAATCGGCCCCTGATAAAAGAACTTCCTTGCGAAGCCGAGCTCTGTGACGTGCACTTATGCCAAAAGGCTTCCAAGCCCCCAGCTCCCAATAACCCCACACCCCTTTTGAGAGCTCATCCTTGTGCTTCGCCAACTTCTCGCGCCATGGGAATTGGTATTCTCCCACTGCTTTTGCAACAGATTTTACTACTTTTCCAGCCATCACTCAATGAAAAACCTGATCATGATAAAGCAATAGTAATATAAATATTGTATGCAAAGAGGTGGGAAAAAAATAAGTTGCAAATAGAAGGTCGACATATTTCAAAATTCGAGTAAAAACGACTCATTGCTTATGCAACAGAATGCAAGTTTATCACCGAAGTACGCAAGGCCTATGTTTTCATCTAATGACCACCGACAAATAGCTCAAACCCAAATGCTCAATGGAATTACTCTAATGGCATTTGATAAATATATTTCAATTGCTTCCAGCATTTAAAAATGCCTTAACAATAACTCTACCAATTACATACTTTAGCATACACTTACAGCACTACTTATAAAGATCTGATCGTGTTTGCAGATCTAGATAAACCAAGAGTAATGGGGGGCAAAGAAAAGATTAAAGTGAATATCCAATATAGAAAGGTTTCAAGATTCCATTAAAAACGATATTATCTTGCTTATCTTACAGAATGCAAGTTTATCACCTATGTATACAAGTCCTGTTTTCATCTAACGATCAACAACATATCGCTCCTACGCGAAAGCTCAAAGGAATTGCACACCAACGAAAATACTTCAAATACTTCCAGTATCATACAAATGCATTATCAATTAATTACACTGTTCAGATATTTTAACAAACACCTTAACTAATAAAGAATCTATGGGGTTTGTTTGTACATTCAGATACACCGAGGGCACGTCTGAAAACACTTTCTAGCCCATATTAGGGATGTTTGCATAACAGTAATCCGATTTGAAATCCTAGTTTTAATCTACTGCCGAATATATTGAAACTGTTCCTCCCGGTTCTATGGGCCTCTTCCATAAGTGGGTAGTAGCTCGTTAATCTAACCCTCGACAGTAGAGTGGCTAAACCATTCCATTAACACGACGAAACAAACAAGTAAGCGATGTATCGAATACGGCCTAGTCACAAGAGTACATATACATTCTCTGTTTTTTTTCTTTTTTTATCGAACGAGTCCTCAACAAATAGCTTAAAAGGGAATTGCACTAATGTTATCTGATCAAACACACTTAATTCGCTTTCAGTATCTCAAAAATGGTTCAACAATTCACACTGCCGTTCAGACATTTTGACAAACACCTTAACTACAGCAATACCTATTACAACAGGCAATTTGCTTCTGGGGTCAAAGTACGAGTAAGCTACACCACACCGTTTGATGAATGGAACCCAATTGAAATAGCAAAGGCGAAAGCAGAAAAAAGACTGACTGACCTTTTGTCCAATCTTGAGACTGAAAGAGCTATGAGCCGCTACTTGGATTTGGATCCGATTGTAACCTATTCAAGCCACCGGTTTTAACTTTTAATTGATACTTCTCTTTAATTTTGATTTTTGATTGAGAATCTTTTTTTATGTCATGGTACTAAACCTTTTTTTTTTTTTTGTTAGATAAACAAAAGTGCTAAAAATAAAGCTACATCGGTTTCAATAATGGAACTAATACAAGTAGGAGGACTAAGTAGTAGACTAATTTCTCCACTTGATGCTCTGTCTATTTTTACAATTGCATCCACGAGGGAATTCTTCAATCTCGGAATTCGCTTGAACTCTAAATTTCAGGGCATGTGTAACAGGTTGCGACACTCATCGATCACCTTCTGAAGCGGATGATTTCGGATAGATTCGTCCTTAGTTAAATTATGCGCCTCCAACGAGTCTGTTTCGACTTCAATCCTTCTAATCCTTTTCGCCCATGCAGTACCTAATTAGATCTGGATCGCTTCAATCTCCACCTCGAGGATCTTAAGGCGTTGGACATTCGCTACAAATCCCCACACCCATCTACCATTGTCATCTCGTAGAACACCTCCAATAGAGCCCATGTTATGAGTATGTGACACACTACCATCCACGTTCAGTTTAAGCCATTCATTCTTCGGTTTCTCCCATCCTCCAATCGGCTTTCTTTGTCGCTTACCATGAATTTGCTCCAAGTCTATTGCCAAGAGGCAGATTCTGCCCATGGTTGCACCTAAGTTCTCTACTTTTCCCATGAAGATTCTATAGTTTTGTGCTTTCCATAACTCCCACACACAGACGGCAAATAAAACACTCCAATGGAATTCTCCGATTTTTGAGTTAATAATCTCTGGACAATGCAGGTTCGGCTTCCACCACCCGGCTTCTCCCTCGCTCATAAATTGCGCCAACTTTTTCCTCGGAACCAACTCTTTCCATACACGCTTAGCATCTCGCAGTCCCTGAGTATATGTATAACGGTGTCCTCTTTTCCTAGACATAAGTCGCACTCAGCGCTGGACGCTAGCTTTCGATCTCTTCGCAATTTATTCGTTGCAAGTTTGTTTTGCACTGCTAGCCACACGAAATATTTAATTCTTTGACTCGTCGGAATGCTCCACACCCATTGGATTTTATTTCTCTGATTCACAATGTTCATATACATGTGGAATAATGCCTTGTAAGCACTTTGACACGAGAACTCCCCGTTCGCTGTTTCGCTCCAAATAACTCTATTGTCCCCCTCAATCAAATTAATATTCCTCGCACGGATTTTCCTTTTCCAGTCCTCCACTATTTGCGACTCGAGTTGTTCTAGTAACCTAGATCCGTCTTCATCTGACATGTCGGTTAACACCAGCTTTTTCTTGCGTAATACTCGGGACTACTTCACTTAGACGCGTTTCACTGAGCCAATTATCAAACCAAAATGAGATCGACTTGTCGTCCCCTATCTTCCAACGGATGAAAGGAGCGATTAATGCGAAGCATCTAACGATTCCCTTCCAAGTCGAGTTGTCACCAGGTTTCGAGATATAATTTGATAACTTCGAATTCTTCAAGTGTTTAGCTCTAATCATCTCCGACCAAAGGCTCGACCTCTCTTGTAAAATCCTCTAATAAAACTTCGCTAGGAGTGCCTCATTATTTGTGCGACCATTCCTAATATCGAGCCCATTCTCCTTATTTTCTCTAATGACTTTGTCCCACCCAACAAGATGAATCCTCTTTACGTCGGGATTGTTAGACCAAAGAAAGTCCTGATTTAAACTGTCAAGACTAAATTAGCTCACACGGTGTGTGTTTAAAATATTATTGTTTCCCTTGTGTTCAAGAATAGTTTTTTTTCTTCATAATTTTAGTATATCTATTCTTTAAAATAAAAAGGATAACAATATTAATATTAAAGCAAAAAAAAAAAATCACTCGTAATAGTAACATAACTAGTTTAAAAAAGTAAAATTTCTCTCATTCACCTCATGTTGGATCTCCCCAAGAACAGATAAAATACAACGAATACCATGTTAAAAAATTAAAAGCCCCAAGAATAGAAGACGGAAGGAAGCTCTCGTGAACTTCACCATCATCATCCCTCGATAAGGGTAGACCTTGATGAAACATTCTTGACAGAGAAAATATTATATTACTAAAGCTCACTAAATCCAACGAAATAACTAAGGTTACTTGCGGATGCCCATAAGACATTATGAACAATTGGGTAGATCAACCCACCTTTGATCTAAATTAAGCGCAAATCACGCGTCCATTAAAGAAAGACAAATTGCACGCTTTTTAAGGAGTATCACCTTAAGTATACATATAGAGATCTCAATATCACTTATAAGACGTCTTCACTCAAGATAATATTCTCACAACATACAAGAATATCGTATTTGCAATCCAACACATTTATATAACATAAAAGTATTATTGATCCTCGTGACCAAATCTTCGAGCCCCTCGTTTAATGGAACATCTCTCTAGATAACAGAGAGAGAGAGAGAGTGTGTGTGTGTGTGTGTTACCAAGCCTCTCTAAACTCTTAATTAATACTGGTGCTCATTTCAGATCATCAAGAAGCTTTCATAAAAAAACTCTCCTCAAAGATTAACTTGATTATAAGTCTTTTAGACATGTTTCTGTCACATATGGTTAACTTAGAAGCTATTTGGTTCTGCAGATAAGGTGAGATATCTCAGCTTATCTCACTTTATCTCTCGTTTGGTTCTATAGATTGCTTTTTTGGGCAGAAGTGAGATATGCCCGAATTTTTTAGTTTTATCCCAGAATTTTAAATATATAATCTCACCTCTACCCCTAAGATAAATAATCTTGATTTTACCTTATTTTTTAATGTTCACTTAAATTCTCCATCAAACCTCCTTTAAATTTATAAATTTATAATTTACCTCATTTCTCTATTACGTAATTAGATATAATATTTAATTATTTATTAAAGCTCCAAATTGAAAGTTTGAACAATATATACATATATATATGTATATACATATATTATATTTATAAGATTCTCGTGGACAAGTAACTTTATAGTTTATTTTCACGTTTTTAGTATTTAATCACATGACACACACACACATATATATATATATATATATATAATTTTTATTTGCGGCATACAACAAAACTTTCAATTTAGTCCCTCTTACATTTTTCTTCTTCTTTAAAGGTATTTAAAATATGATAAAAACAAGTCAAAATTTTACGGAATTATTCTATTTGTTTTAATAATTATAACAATCCTTATTAATTCATAAGATCAAAATAGAAAAGAAAAAATATTCTAACTTGTTTTTGCTCTCTTACTTGACCCTATTACCCCCATTCTAAAAATATATTTATTGTCATAACGTATTTTTATATAGTTTCTTGGTAATATATAATAGTGAGAAAAAAATACAATATGTCATTGAGTTGAAAACAACAATATGTTTTCACTTTAAAACAAAAGTTTAAAAAATGATTGGTTGAACGTTAATGACCCAAATCAAATAAAACGTTATTGAAGTAACCATTAATCTTATCAACCAAACAAGTGACATATATTAGATATCACAAAAACCCTAACTTTTTATCTCATTTTTAATATATACAATTGTTTTTGAAATAAAATTCATTTTTGAAACCAAACGACTTCTTAATGTAGTTTGTCTGGCTATCGAATTTGCAAGCTATCATGTTTTCATCCGGAGAATTACTCTAAGTGCAAACATTAAGAAGTGATGGTTGCAGATTGTAACATCCTTTAAAAACAAAAACACAAATAAACAAGAAACCAAGGAAAACAAATCCATCATGTGTCCTATCAAAAACAATATCCATCCTCAGGTTGTGTTGAATTAGAATTACTTGATAAAAAAATATTTTACTTAATTTAAGATAATAGGGAAATCTTGGGGAAACTGCATAAAATCTCCATGTAGCTTCGAAAACTTGCACGAAACCCCATTGTGGTTTTAAAAACTTTGCACAAAATATTCCCCGTTAAGTTTCTACTAACACGGTAACTTTTATATCAAATGACTATTACCCTTACTTTATTTACTATAAATATATATTTTATAATTTACAAATATATTTATATATGTAAGATAATTTTATTTTTCTTGCAAAAAAAAAGGTTAAATTTTGTAATTATGTAAAACTGTTAAAAAAATTTAAATACAATTTTTTAATAAATTAAAAATGGAGATTTATTCGTGCACGTTTTTTCAAACCATAAGGTGATTTCGGGCATGTTTTCAAACCGCATGAGGATTTTGTGTTAAACATTCTAAAGGGTATAATAGACTTTTTATAAGTAAAAAATACTCAAAAATCAAGCACACTCTCGTATAGAGTGAGTGTACATCACTCTCTAACGGAGTTGGATGGAAAGGAGATTTCGTGCAGAGTTTATGAAACCACGAGGGAGTTTTGTGCAAGGTTTTTGAAACCACGAGAGGGTTCTGTGCAGATTTCAAATCAAAAGGGGGTTCCGTGCAGGTTTTCGAAACCGCTGGGGGTTTATGCATTTTCCCCGTAAATCTTATATTTAGGTTTCGACTTATCAAAAAAAAAAAAAAAGGTTTCGGCTCTTCAATTTTACTCCTCAATTTTCAACCTTTCTATTTTTTCGTTTCTCTGTAATTCTCTAAGGGAGATTATATATTTCACGTTCTTAAAGGCCCGCATAACATCATAATGTGGTCAACCCAATATTTAGTAAAAGTTCAACACTATTATGTGCTTAACTGAGGAGTGAATTCGTAAGAAAATGAAAAATGAAAATTCCGTTGCCGGGAAATCGAACCCGGGTCTCCTGGGTGAAAGCCAGATATCCTAACCGCTGGACGACAACGGAATTGTAGTTATTATTGTTTAGTTTACTCATTATCACTTATTACACGTCATATATTTGGACGCTTTCAATAATCAACGATTTCATAATCATGGGAAAATATCGCTTGTGCTTTAAGAAATCTCTTGGTTATCGCAATTTAGAAGATCACCCAATATATGAGGTCGTATTCCCAATTTGTTAAGCATTACAATTTGGAAAATGTGTGCCTCACTATTCCGTGGTTTCTAGAATTTAAAACTCTTTCCAACAATTATATAGTTATACTCTCTATGTCACCATAAAGTGTATAGAATTTACATTTTTTTAAACCATGTGATGAGAAGTGATTAGAAAAACAAGAACTTACATTTTTACTTTGCAATAGTTGTGATGAAATTATTACTAATAACACGAAATTAACCGAGTTGGGATAATTCTTTAATTATCGCATAGATGTTATTTGGAACGAAATTTCTGGGATTCGTGAAGGGCTCGTGCATGAAAATTGAGATTTATAAAAGGGGAGAGTTGTTTATTAGGAGAGACTTTTTAGGAGAGGAATAGCGAGAACATTGAGTAAATGGGTAAAGTATATTGCTTAGAAAGAATTCGGAGTACAAGTATTGTTATTCAACTTAAGTTGAGTTACAACGAGATACTTCATATCCTACTTATAGGGCCTGCGTAGAGGTAACAGTCGTGGTCACTTGTTCTTCAGTTAATCAAAGGGACGGGCGCTAGTTATGGCTGCTTCGTGGTAGATGGATCTGCTGCAGGGCATTAATGTGGGTCGTCCGGGTATTAAGGAGTTCTGGCGCTAATAAAGTCTGACATGTTAGTTATTGTTTGGCTGACTTATCACTGTAGAATTTCAAAGGTTTGAGACAAATACTTTTCTTGCTGCAAGATAAAGTCATTTGTATCCATGATGACATAGAATGTAGCCAATAAAAATGCAAGTTTTGGATCTTAAATCAATTTTTGTGACGATTATACGGTCGTAAATTTGGCCAACATGCACATCCAAATACACGAACAAAATTGTAATCAAATGTCCGATAATACACCATTTCAAAGGGAGATTTATAGTTTAAGTATTTTTTGTTGGGAGGCGATTGATTACATATGCAGTAGCTATCATCCTCCCAAAACTTTTTTTGGTAAATTGGAATGAGCTAAAAAGGCCAGACCCATTTCAGTGATTTGACGATAACGTCTTTCAATTGCACCCATTTGTTGTTGTGTATGTGTACATGCAATGCTATGTTGAATTCCTATATTTTTGAAATATATATTTAAGTGACGATATTCGCCATCCCATTCAGCTTGAATGGTTTTAATTTTAGTATCGAATTGACGCCTAACCATTTTCTGGAAAGGGATGAATATAGATTCAAAATTGGATTTTAATTGTAAGGAATTAACCAAATAAACATAGTAATCATCGAGAAAACAAATATAATACTTAGATCCATAAGTAGAAGTTTCAGCACAAGGACCTCATACATCAGAATATAACAAGTCAAGAGGTCTTTTGGCGGTAAAATCAGATTTATTAAATGGCAAATTATGGATTTTTGCCATTTGACAATCATGACATACAATGTATCTCTTGTTCATATCAAGCGAAAGTTTATTAGACGTAATAGCACGTTGAACAATAGGATAATAAATATGGCATAGACGTCGATGCCAGTCCAGTTAATAGACGAATACTAGTTAAAGTTAAGGGTGAGCATGGTTGAGATGGCTGGGAAAAGAAAAAGAGACCATCTCGAACAAAGCCTTTATGCTAGACGTTCCCCGAGTAATCCTTTATGGCAAAATAATTATCATGAAATTCAAAGTAAATGTTATTATCTTGAGCAAATTTTTGAATAGAAAGAAGATTTTTGGTAATGGATGGAACAACAAGATATTTTGTTTAAGACAAAAGAATTGGAACGGGTTTTTAAAAAGGGTGAACCAATATGTGAAATAGGCAACCTGCTCCATTTTTCACTTGAATTTAATTAGTACCATTGTATTCTTCAAATTGCAATAAAAGGTTGTTGACATCAGACATTATATGATAAGTTGCTCCATAATCGGGATGCCATTCTTGAGTGGTGTTTCATGAAGATGCGTAATTTGATTGGGCAGGACGATTGGTGGATAGAGCATTGTATGTAACATCAAATCTTTACCAACATTGGTGGACTGTGTGACCAGATTTCTCGCAAAGCTGACACCAAATATGCGAGGAGTTTGCAGTACCACGACCAAATGAGTTTGAGCAACGACCTCGATTATTATATTGCCCCCGACCACAATTATTGAAACTTCCACGTTCGCGATTCCTTGTACTTCTTGTGTAAGAGTTGTTGTGATTAGTGGCAACACTAGCAGAAGCAAAAGGAATAAAGAGAACTTGTTGATTGTGATTAATTTGTGCTTATGCGGTAAGAAAGGGTGAATATAGTTCTTCCAGAGATAGGGTATCACGAGAGGAAATCATATGAACCAGAGAATCATATTCGTTCCCAAGACCAGCAAGAACATATGATATGATATCATCTGTATTCATTGGTTATCCAGCAATGGCAAGTCATCAGTGAGTTTCTTGATGGACATGGAATACTCGGTTGCTATGGAATTTCCTTTGTGAGCCTTGCAATCGCCAACTGAGATCGTACATGAACTATTTTTGCACGAGATTGAGAGGAAAAACAACTTTCAAGAACCAACCAAACTAAACGAGAGGTAGTGACTTGATAAACTTGACCAAGGACTTCATCAGTAAGGGAGGAATCGATGGCACTTAGTATAAGATTATCTTGTTTTGACCATATAGCAAATTGAGGATTTGGAGTAGAAACATCATCAGATGTCGTAATTATTGAAGGGGAGGGGGGGGTAGAATGCCGCCATCAACGTATTAGAAAACTTCTTGAACTTTCAGATATGGAAGCATTTGATCTTTCCACATAGGATCATTATTTTTAGTGAGCTTAGTAATGTTAACAGTTAATCGCAACAAAAGGATTAAAAATGGGATAATTAATTGGAGGAGGAGGAGGTGTTTGAGAAGAAGTATTAGTCATTTTGGATAAAGAAGATTGACGTTTGTCTGATGGCTCACTATGACACCATGTAGATTTCGAAGTTTTTAAATATTGCATATTTTGAAATTTGATTACAGATTATATAAGTGCATTTCAAGGCAATGATAATACAGAATTTCAAAGTTCAAATTACACCAACGACACCCCTAAAGTTTTGCAGGTCTCCAAAGTCTAATATGGCTTTATCCGTATCTTCACAAATCTGTTCAATTGGATACTTATTAACTTCAACAATCACTAATTGGGTACAAGTATTGTTATTCAGCTTAAGTTGTGTTACAATAAGATCACTCATATCCTATTTATAGGACCCCGCGTAAGGGTAACAGTGGTAGCCATTTGTTCTTCATTTAATCAAGGGATGGGCGCTAGTTATGGCTGCTTCGTGGTAGATGGATCTACTACAGCGCATTAATGTGGGTCGTCCGTGTATTAAGGGATTCTGCTGCTAATAAAGTCTGACACGTTAGTTATGCTACACGTGATTTATCACCAAGTGGGTCATTTATAGGGCAGCTGAGAACCGGGCTCCCTTCATCTGACGCGATCCTTCTCGTACTTCTTCGTTCTATGAGGCTCTATTCTTAGGGGTTTTTTCATCGATCTTCCTTCTTCTTGGGGTATTCTCTTTTTCGAGTCAATTGTATTAATGCATTATCAATTACACATGTCAGTATATCTAGTATTAATAGCACACATATTAGCATACCAACATTTATAAAATCTTTTTTAATATTTGTCCCCTTTCTTATCTTTCCCCAATTCTGGTTCTGAACGAAACAACTCTAAGAAGAAACTTATACACTATGAAAATTAGTTTTTTAACAAACTAAGAAGTGAATGCTTTTATTTGATTTTCTTGTTGTAATAACAAATTTTGTGTCTCTAAAAATTAATTAGTACAAATATATTTGATATAAATATAAATCAATTTGAAGTTACAATCTCTATTGTTCATCTGATTCTTTTCTACAACAAATAATGTTGAAGCTTAGTACACTTGAAGCGTAAACTTTAATTCAAGGGCTTTTAAGCTTGATCTTGAATCAACAATTGATTTGAAAGTTATCTTCGTGATGAACAATTCGATCTTCGTCTCAACTTCTTGCACTTGTTGAATATCAATGTCTTTTGGAGATCAAAAAATTGTTTAACTCGGGGGCTTCATAGCTTGGTCTCGAATCAAAAGGACTTGGCTTGAATGTTCTTGATGAACTATATGATCTTTGTCTAGAATTCTTCAAATATGTTTTATGTTGGTCTTCTTTAAGGGCTTTCGATCTTGAATAACATTTCTTCGAGGGTCTTAGGACTTGATCTTAAATCAAAATGGTCTTTTGGGATGAACTTGATGATCTTCTCTTGATAAGGTTTGAATATGATGAACATCAACCTTCTTGTAGGGAGAATTAATTGTCAAAAACAGTTCGCCAAGGGCCTCGTGGCTTATTCTCGAATTAAAATAAGTTTTTCCTTCGGTCTTCGTGATGAACATCTTGAACTTTTTGATGAAAATGAAAAACTTTGGTGTGGAGAATTTGTTAACCTTCTTTGCTCCAAAATACTTGAATGTTGATTTGGATTTTCTTCTTCAAGAAAACCACTATTTATAGTTGTTGAGTGAATCTCGACCAGAATTTCCTTATGAGATGGACGGTTGTGATGGCGTCTACGATTCTTGATTTGAAAGACTTGATCTAAATGAATCTTGTTAATATCTCTTGAATATTCAGATTTAGAGGAGAACGCTTACTATGTCTTGAGTTTTGATAAATATATTTATTTAATCCTTTGAAATATTAGGATTTAACATTACATGTATTTTTGATCTCTTATTTACAAGAGCTGTCATTGTTTAATTTAATTAGATAATTCAATTCTAATTAATAAATAAGACATCAGTTAATATATTATTTTTCACGTGTCGGAATTTAATTAGACACAAATTTTACATGTGTGTCGACACTTGTTACCCAATTACTTAAATTGTTTTTTTAATTAAAGAACCCAAAGTGATTTCATATTTTTCAGGAAACTAGTTATATATGAAAGTTAGGAAAAAATTCAGTTATCTATCCAAACTTACACTTTTTACTGTTTACGGTCCAAACTTTCCATTTTTTTACACTCGACGGTCTAAACTTTCATTTCGACCTATCTCGACCAAAAAATGTCACTATTCGGCCAAATGATGCAGCGCTGACGTCATCCTCCAGGGGTAAAATCGGTAGCTCACCTATTATTTACTAAAGAAAAGAATAAAAACTAATTTTATTTCCAAGCTAACACCCCAAAAATATTTTATTAATTAGATTTTATTTTATTAGTTCAAAATACTCAAATTATTAAACTAATTAAATTTTATTTTGTTACTTAAAAAAAATCAAAGAATTAAAAAACTAATAAACTCGAACTCATATAAATATAAAATAAATTCTTTTTGTTTACAAATTTAATACTAAATATAATCAAAAAAAAATTACAAAATGTGTCTTGTAATAACATATATTTTTAGAAATTAAAACTTTTAAACAAACTTAATTAGTAAATTTAAGCTTGATTTTATTAAGTTTTACTTTTTAATTAGTTAATAATTTAGTTTTTTTTTAAAAACATTATCTTCTCCACCCCACCCCCAACCCCCACTCCCCACCCCCTACACTCCCACCACCAAACCCCAAATCCAACTCAAATTGATCTAATTTCATTACCCTCAAACTTTCATGGCTTCAATCTTCGATTTCAGAGTTTCGAAAATCGTCACCCTACCACAAATCCTTCGAAAACCCACACCAAAAATCCCATAAAAACAAAAATTGTGGTCATGAAAGTGCGAGGGTGATGGATTTAGGTAGTTTTAAGGTGGATCTGGGGTTTGGTGGTGGTGGATATGGTGGGAGTGGAGGGGGTGGGGCGTGGGCTGTTGGAGGGTGGGGTGTGTTGGAGAAGATGATTTTTTTTTAAATTTTAAATTATTAACTAATTAAAAAATATAACTTAATAAAATCAAGCTTAAAATTATTAATTAAGTTTATTGAAAAGTTTTAATTTCTAAGAATATATGTTATTTGTTGACACATTTTTTGTAAAAAAATATTTAGTATTTTTGTTAGAAAAAATAAATATTTGGGGTGCAATGTGTAAGAGAATAAATTTTAGGGCGTATGAAATAATTGTACATATTGCACTATACTCCTCATCTCTAAAATGACGGTTTTATCCCTAGAGAATGACGCTAGCATTATGTCATTTAGCCCAAAAGTGACGTTTTTTACCGAGATATGTCGGAATGAAAGTTTAGACCGTCGAGTGTTAAAAAATTGAAAGTTTTTACCGTAAATTATAAAAAGTGTAAGTCTGAATAGGTAATTGCAATACGGGTCAAAATCTGGATAGAATAACTGATTTTTTGCCTAAAAGTTATTAACTTTTATATTCCTTTTCACGCTCTTTCTCATGGAACAAAATTTACGTGCGTTGGCATTCGAACCATGTTTGGGGTCTATTGATGAACGGTATGGTTTATGTAGAAAGAAATATTCACGTGGAAAGAACGTTAAAGATATAGGTTATATACTATACAAAATATAAGATGGTCATTAGATTTACTAGCGTCTTGTCACATTAGTGTTTATTTTGATTGTGTGGGATAATTTTGTCGCATTAGACTTTCATATAGTTAGTTGGAAGAATTAAAAAACTAATTTTATTGAATGTAAATTCATCATTTTCATTTATTTTGCATAAAAAACAATAAATAAATCAAAATTATTGAGAAAACAAGCATTTATTTCATTTAGAAACACAAAAAATAAATAAAAACAAACAATATCTTGAAAGTAAAAATAAATTATTTACGAATTTTAGTCTATTATCATTTGAAGTTGTAAGGTTGTCTTAATCATTTTAAATTTTTTTTTTACTTAAGGATAGTTTGTGTAATTTCTTAAACATGAGGAGTGATTTGTGTAGTTACCCCTTAAGTTTAGGGGTAGTTTGTGTAATTGTCCTCTAGTTATATGGTATATGACTGATGGGGGTATTTTAGGCAATGCAAGATATAAATATTGGGTCGGCCCACGAAAGAAGGCTCATAAAATTGTACATCGAACAGAAGGAATTCGATGTTGAACGAGTATCGAATGGGCGAGATTCGATCTAAGAGATAGATCGAATGATACCGATTCGATACTCATTCCCCAACTACCGGTGGGGCCTGCGGGAATGAGATATAAATACCCTGTTCTCTGGCATTCTTAGGGGGCATTCAAAACCAGCTCTCACCAACTCAATATCGAACCCTTTGCATTCGATACCCACCACTCGATCGAAGCTACCAGATTCGATACTCAGTAACTCAAACTAATCCTACATCGAGGCATCTCAAATCGATACACCCTACATCAAAGTCTCACGATTCGATATTGGACAACTCATTATACCTTGTATCGAGCATACCTGATTCGATACTCCTTAGATCGAATCCCTGCAATTCGATATACTATCAAGATTTATAACTTTACTTATATTGCCTAGTCAGCTTGTAATAGGTGTTTCGGACCAAGCTAGTCCGATTTCTATTTTATTAACATTATTTTGGCATTTAAAAAGCTCATTTGTAACAGTTTACGGTGCTTTGTAACAAGGACGAAATAAATTAAAACCAAAATAATAACGATATATATATATATATATATATATTTAAATAGATGTGTAGATGTGATTGGTTTACACTTCCAATATGTGATGACCAAATCATATAAAACATCCATTCTAGCATATGAACAAAAGTATTGTTTAGATACCCATAAAAAAAAAGTATTGTTTAGACCGAATTAAATCCGATCAGATTTTTATATACCACATATTGTATCACGTCTACTTTGATAATGATGTGTTTTTTGACAAAATATACGAAAGAAAACACTAGTTGATGGAACAGAGCATTATCCTCTTGTGTAGTAATTTTATTATAGTCAAAATATACGAAAGAAAACACTAGTTGATGTTTTTTTTGTTTTTAGTCATTGGCTAACAGAGTTACAGTTCCTTTTTTTTTTTGATAGAACATTTCAAGTAGTCAACACCCAATTCGAGTAGAGATGGCATGATTTCCCGTGATTGTACTGCTGCTGCTGCACAACTCTTTGTTTCATTTTTCAATTAATAAGGTTATATAGGCTTATAGCGCATAAATGCCAGTGTTGAAATTAAGTTATATTCAGAATTAATCACCCTTCTATGATGTTTCTATTTTCAAACTATAAAAAATCTCTTGTTTTATTATTAATCGGCAAAAGTAACACTTCTCTACGTAATGAAAATTTGTCTTTTGTTGTGCAAAAAGGGACCAAATTGATTTGCGTTTGTCCTTTTTTTTCTAATCATAAGCTTCTTATAGTGCAACACAATACCATATATTAGACATAACACTGTTGTTTTTGCGCATTTAGCTTTTACAAGATATCTAGAACATTGCAGCAAAATGCATTTACTTCTTTTTTGGATGAACTATGTTGCACGGGTACGGATACGGCTATACGGATACGATATGGTACGGGTATGATACAGAATTTCAAAAAAATATGTTATAATTGTAAGAATGTAATGATTTCATTGATTTTCGTGTGTAGATAATACAAAGTATTATTGGGTATATAGAGAATATGAATGGAAGATAAAGTCGGAAAAGATAACATCTTTGAAAAATTGATGTCAATCATCTGTGCATGGTAAGTTCTATAAATGAGCTAATTATTGTGATTTGCAGATCACTTTGATATGTATTCCTTGATTATATCCAATACTCCCCCTCAAGTTGGAGCATGAGGATTTATCATGCCTAACTTGTGAGTAAGAACAAGAAAATGATCATTCGGCGTGTTACAGAAATGAAGGATGCGGGTGAGTGATCGATCAATGGAACGTAGGAGCTACGTCATAATCATGTCGCAACATATATCCCAAATATCACCATTTTCGTCGGTTGTACGTTGAACGGTGCCAAGTACAAACCCTAATTTATTTTTTGCATTTAAGGCGCGAGTAATTGCTCGACGCCAAGCAGGATACTTGTCGCCAGTGAGTGGCGTATCAACAAGAAATTGGTTTGGTTAATCAGAAGTGTGTAAAAAATATGGGGAAGATGGATCGTCGCTGGAAGATTTTTCTGTCATGGATGAGTTTGATGTTTGTATGGTATTTGGGTTTGAATTTTCTGGGTTAGGATTTTCTATGGCAGAGGGATCGTTACCGCTCATGATACCATGTTATAATTATAAGAATGTAAATATTTCATTGATTTTCTTGTGTACATAATACAAAGTATTCTTGGGTTTATATAGAATATGAATGGAAGATAAAGTAGGAAATAATAGCATCATTGCATAATTGATGTCAATCATCCGTGCATGATAAGTCCTATAAATGAGCTAATTATTGTGATTTGCAAATCACTTTGATATGTATTCCTTGATTATATCCAATAGACGATACAGATACAGCAAGGATACGACTATATATATATAAATATATTATATTAATGTTACAAAATTTAAATGGCACGTACATAGTAAGTCAACTAATTCGTAAGTAAAAATTGATTCAAAAATATTAAATCATAAAAGTGATAATAACAAAATAGTGAATTACGAAGGTAGTGGTGGGTGATTAGAAGGTGGCAACAACCATGGATTTGGTGTCTTGGTGGAGGTGGGTTGAGAAAGAATTATTTTTGATTAAAATTGAGAAAAGTGGAATTCTAATCGTGAGTTAATTAATTACTAATTATATTAAAAGTTTTTATTTTAATTTTTAATTGTAAGTGGTATTTGCCCATTAATTTAAATATTTATAAAAAAAGACCCAAAATATTTTCACACTTCAAATATGTATCGAATACTTATCGAATTCGTATTGCTAGTGTATCGATATTCGATACATATTCGATACAACATCATTAGATTTTTAGGTGGATCACTACGTCATAATTCAAGGGGACGAAAAATGCATCTAGTTTCTGTAATAAAAAGGAGATTTACATACTCCATAAAAAGACAAGAGACACTCTTCCCCATTCAACTTTAACAACTGAAAAGTCAGGAAAAGCTTATATAAAATTGGGCTAATAATGGGCAGAAGAAATTGAACCATTAATGGCCAAACACAATGCCCCAATTTTCGTGCACCATAAAAAATAGTCGTAGCCATGAATAAACGCACGCTCTCTGGAGTCTGGTCGTTAGCAACTTGTTGGTTTTTTTCTCAGTGGTCCCATTTTAAGATATTCTACTTTATTCGTATAGATTCACCAACTATATATTGTAAATCTTACTAGATATGCAAATATCACCCCTGTGTTATGTATATAATTAGCAAAAGCTCTCAAGTTTTATCTTTGTATAAGCGAACACCCAACGTGTGAATGACTAATGAACGTGAATTTCATTTCTTTCGATCCATACATACAGTATAAGTGTATAAGTATCTTTTGTTGCATAAAATTACAAAATAATCCCCCGTACTATTGAAATATAAGAACTTATTCTATGTAAATTGTGCTATTTAATTTATTTATTTTGAATATTATTGCATGTGCATTACTGAGAAATACTGAAATACTATTTCACAGTGTACAATAATAACATGTAAGAAAAACACAAAAATAAAAAATAAAATTTTTATTAGTAACATTAAAAGCTGACTTTTGCTTTTCAATAATTAAGATTTATTAATGTGGGGGACATTGGTCATATTGCACTACAAAAAGAAATTCTACCATCATATTGCTAATAAGGGGGTGTTTGCCAATTAGTTGTTAGCACAAGGGCGGTTTTGCATATAACTCTAAATCAGGGTACAAACGAAAAATGTAGAAAAAAGACAACACGTTAAACATGCCTGAACAGGCTACCCCAATGTGTTCCCCTCAACATTGATTGACACCTGCAATGTTGCCTCAAAAATCTTTGGGCTTTTTCAGTTGAAGGTTGTTCAATTTTTTCTTTCTACTTTAGACGGCACACAATAATACTATGCTATATATTCTTGCATAAAAAAGAACACCCTAGGAACAGAGTTTCCTTAAATTGGGCTTGATAATGATCTGTATAGCTTCTGCTTTTTTGGATTCTGATCAAGACCAGGAGCTTCAACTTGAAGCTGCAATTGAACAAATAAGGAATTAATCTAACGAATTCCACAAATCATAGATTAACAATAACTTAAGAAATAGAAGAATTCCATTGCAATAAGTACTATAGTCGCGTTATAAGTCTTTTGTACAAAGATCTTGTACTACTTGTTATACCATCGCACGTTAGATTTACCACACCTAGACATAAAATATGGTACACCAAATTTGGTACAATGAATTGCAATACACTACAGATTTCGAAATGCTATAATATAACCTTGTTCTTTCTATATATGCCCATATAAAAATAAGTTAAAAACCTCATTCTTCGACCGTAGCCACACAAATATAACGCGACTGATTAAGGGAAAATCAAATGGTTTTGTTTAGAATAAAAAGTACATTTTGTTGTAGACTTTGAACTTTTATATTAACTTACCTTTTCAACTTGTTTCCGGAGCTTAGCGTTCTCTTCTATCAATTGTGCAACCTCAGCTTCCAACTCATATGTATAAGCCTGTTTAATTAAAGAAAGGGACAAGAACTTACAAAATGTATAAAAAAAAAAAGGCAAAAAATAAAAGCATTAGTAACAAAATATAATAATACAAAACAAAAAGGTGAAGCGCACTTGTCTTCTAGCTCTTGACCGAGCCGCTGACTCTCTATTCTTCATCAATCTTTTTCTTTTTCGATCAACAACGTTTTCATTGACTTCTCTTTTCTCTCCATAATGAGGACACAAACAAGTGTTGGGTGATAATAAAGGGTTCACGTTGGACTTTGATGACGTGGCGAGGGTGATGGGGTAGGGTAAGAATTGTTGGATGAGCGGCGGAGGAGTAGGTGGCGGTGGAGCAAGGGCGGTGGGGTTGGTGGTGGTGTGGTGGAGGAGAGAGGAGAGGGTGAGGTCTTTCCACACTTCGTCCATTTGTGTGATGGGACTTGTAGTGAGTGACAAGTGGAGGAGCAGTAGGTGGGATATTTTTGGGAAGGTGAATTTGGCAAGTTTACTACTTACTATTATTGCTCAATGCTCACTAGTGTCATATATATACATCTCTTTTTCTTTTTCTTTAATTTTTTTATTACTATTGATTGTCGCTCATTATCTACAAATCACTAAACTTAAACATACGAGTACGACAAATTGTAGCTATTGATTCATGTGTTAGTGATACGATTCTTGGTTTGTTCGTATAATCAATTTTTTTAAGTAATTTGAATTGTAACTTTTCTTGGTGTTATTACATTGGTGAGTTTGGCAAGTTTACTAACTATTATTGCTCACTAGTACATATACGAAATATAGTATTTTGGTGAATGAATATTCTCATTAGCATTCTTCTAATAAATAGATACAGTACAAAGTAAAGTTAATTAAGGTAAATTGACTAATCTAAGATATATACAAAAGGTAACCTACCTAATCTAAGATATACACCAATCAATAAAGAATATACAACATATATATCTAATACACCCCCGCAGGCTAATCGGAAGGGTCACGAACAGTAAGACTGGAACGGAAATCATCAAAGAGAACCCGAGGTAATCATTTGGTGAAGATGTCGGCAATTTGCGACCGAGAAGGAACATGGAGAACCCGAACTTGACCCCGAGACACTTTTCGCGAACAAAGTGAATGTCAAGGTCAATGTGTTTAGTACGTTGATGTTGCACCGTATTGTTAGTGAGATAGATGGCGCTCACATTATCACAATAAACCAATCTGGCTTTCGAGAGAGGAATGCGGAGCTGCAATAATAAGTTACGAATCCAACAAGACCCCGAAGCAACATTTGCGACTGCACGGTACTCGGCCTCGACACTGGAACGAGAGAGAGTTGGTTGTTGTTTAGACGACCAAGAAATAAGATTATCTCCAAGAAACATGCAATACCCCGAAGTGGAAAGTCTCGTGTCGGGGAAGCCAACCCAATCATCATCGGTATAAGAGACAAGAGAGTCGAGACTAGATCGTGAGAGATAGAGTCCGAGGTGAGAGGTTCCTTGGACATAGCGAATGATTCTCTTAAGAGCGGCCATATGCTCCAAACGAGGGTCGTGCATGTGAAGACATATTTGTTGAACAACATAAGAGATATCCGGTCGAGTGAAGGTGAGATACATGAGAGCACCTGCCAAACTACAAAACAATGTCGAGTCGGGAAAAAAGAGGACCCGAGGATCCGACCTTCAGCTTCGTGTCAACCAGTGTGGCCTCGGGTTTGCATGAGGACATGCCCGCGTGCTCAATGATCTCAGCTGCATATTTACTTTGTGAGATAAAAAGACCCGCATGCGTAGTGAGAAACAACAATGACCAAAAAATAGTGAAAGGTACCCAAGTCCCTCATGGCAAATTCAGCACTACACTGATCAATAATGAAGCGACGTAAAGTGACAGATGAAGCAGTAAGTACGATATCATCAACATAAAGAAGTAAGTAGGCAACGTCGTTACCCTGATGATAGATAAAGAGAGAGTGGTCAGATTTACTGTGAGAGAATCCAATGGTGAAAGCAAAGTCGACAAACCGTTGATACCGAGCCTGTGGGACCTATTTAAGACCATAAAGAGAATTCTTCAAGAGACAGACATGTTCGAGCCGGCGGGAATCCCAAAAGCCAAGGAGCTGGTGCATGTAGACGGTTTCATTGAGATTGCCATGCAGGAAGGCGTTCTTGACATCCAGTTGGTTGATTTGCCAAGAACGAGATAGCGCAATGCTTAGGATAGTGCGAATAGTCGCGTGTTTAACAAGGGGGCTGAATGTGTCCAAGCAATAAATACCAACCTGTTGAGACCTGCCATCACCAACAAGACGAGCCTTATATCGCTCAAAAGAACCATCAGCGTTAGTCTTATGGCAAAATATCCACATAGATAGAATAATACTCACATTAGGTGGACTAGGGACTAACTCCCACGTCTCATTCTTAATCAAAGCATTATATTCATCTAGCATGGCTAATTTTTAGTTAGGATCAGATAATGCAACTTTTGGGTTAGAAGGAAGAGGAGAGGGAGACATGGAAGTAGATAGATTGAAAGGACGTTTGGAAGTGTGGATACTGTGCATGCTACGAGTGATGATGGTGCGAGAGGGAGGGGGAGGAGGAGGGTGAGGGCTGGTGGCTGTCGAAGGAGAGGAGGCTGTGGTTTGGGCCGCAGTGGGATGGGCCGCGATAGAGGGGGCCGTGCTAGTAGAGGTCGAGGTGATTGGGCCATAGGATGGGGCGCGAATTGGGCCGGTGGGGTGGGATGTTGGACCGGACATGGGGCGGTATGGGCCGGAGGTGGGAGTTGGGTCCAGAGAGGGGTTGACCGGTTGAGAGTGGGCCGGAGAGGGCAGTTGGGCCGGGTAAGCCGTGGGAAAGAGGTAAGGGTTGACGGGGTCATCGAGGAATGAGTAATTTTGTGGAGATGACTTGGGGAGATTTTGGAACGGGAATTTGGATTTGTCAAAGAGGACGTGACGAGAGATGAGTAGTGTGTTGGATTGGAGGTCATATCACTTATATCCCCTATGATTGAAGGGATAGCCGAGAAAGACATAAGGAGTGGAGCGAGGTTGGAGTTTATGTGTAGTGGTGGCGAGGAAGAGAGGATATCATAGACAACCGAATGTGCGTAGTTGCATATAGGATGGTGTTTGGTAATATAGGATTTGAGAGGGAAAGGATTGTTTGAGTGTTTTGTGAGGAAGTATATTTGTGAGGTAAGTGGCCATTTGCAGGGCGTGAGGTCATAGAGAGGGGGGCGTGGATGATTGGGTGAGAAGAGTACGGACAATATTGTTGATGGACCGTATTTTTCGTTCGCCTTTTCCGTTTTTGGCATGTGTATGGGCAAGAGAAGCGAAGGGTCATGCTCGTGTTGTGACATAACTTCTTGAAGTGGTCGTTGTCAAATTCTCTGCCATTGTCACATTGTAAATTTTTAATAGCTGCGCCAAATTGAGTACGTATGAATGTAACAAAGGCAGGAAAGACGGAGTACACCTCGGATTTGTGCCCAATAGGAAACGTCCATAGAAAATTAGAGAAATCATCCAAAAATAACACAGAGTATTTATGACCACTATAACTTCAGACCGACGAGGTCCACAAATCGCTATGTATTATATCAAAAGGACGTATGCAAAAGTTAGAGATTAAAGAAAAAAGAAGTTTAATATGCTTTCCCAAAACACAAGGTTCACATAATATTTGTTTATCAAAAGTGCTACAATGAATAAAGTTGTTCTTATGTAAAACTGTAAAGTAGATAAGCTCGGATGTCCCAGTCGTTGGTGCCACAAAGTGGGAGAGATGGCGGCAAAAGCGGTTGGGGGCGGCTAGATTGGATAGAGGAGGGTGTGACGGGATATAAGTCACCAATGCTATTACATCTCATGAGGATTGTCCCCGTCCAAAAATCCTTCACATAGAATGCAAATGGATCAAATTCAATAGACACAGAATTATCAGTAGTAAGGCGACGCACATAGACAGGATTCTTAATAAGATTAAGAGCATGCTAGACGTGTTTTAAGTGTAAGGGAAACGAAGAAAAAGGGAGAGTTGCATTACCATGACCTCTAACGGGAATTTCATTACCATTACCAACAAGAATATAATTATTGATGCTCGAAAAAGAATAAGACGAGAGAGTACCTTTCGCTGAGGTCATGTGAGAGGAAGCACCGGAGTCCAAGTACCATTATGGATCGGGAGAATTCAAGGACATGGTGTACATGGCTTGGTCAATGTCCATTGGTGTATAGGAGGACTATGGAAAGCCGTGAGCCGTGTAAGCTTGTGATAGACGGCTACCCAATATTCCGGGCTGAGAAGAAGCCAGAGGTCGAGTCCAACCAGTGGTAGGATATGGGCATGGTGGATACAACCACGGGCTGGGCTGCTAAGGCGGGTACTAAGCCCATGTATTGGGTTGATGGGCCGCGGGTCATAGGGAGAAGGACTCGGGCTGACCGCAACTGCACCCACGATTACGGGGGCCACCACGACGTCCTCTTATGGGGGGAAGAGTAGCCGCCGTAGGGAGGGGCAGAACCGCATCTGTAGAGGGGGTTGATCGGATGGTGGTGGGCGTGGCAGCAGTGGCAACCTATTTTGCTTTGTGGTCTCCTCCATGATAAGGCGGGACCGAGCCTCATAGAACGGAGGGAGGGGATCACTTTGCTGAATGAAAGTGGCGACACCGTCATAGTTCTCATTGAGTCCTGCAATGAGTTGCAAAACTAGACGTTGATTGGGTACGGGTGCGCCCACGTTCGAGAGTTGATCTGCAAACATTTTTAGTTCTTGACAGTAAGAAGATATGTTTGGAAATTGTCCAATTGTACCTGAGAGAATTGGTTATCCAAATAAACGACCCGTGAGTTCTTATTATCTTGGAAGATGTTTTCAAGGCGGACCCAGGCTTCATGAGCGGTGGAATCCTTCTCAAGAATGGTGTGCAGCAAGTCATTGGATATTGTTCCATATATCCACTGAAGAACGATCACATCGAGGCAGGTCCAGAGAGCGAGGTCATCACCCGTCGATTTGGTCGGAGCGGCATCAGAAGATGAAGGGGCGACCTCATTTGTTGCGTCCGTGGCGGTGGGTGGTGATGGCGTTTTTGATTTTGCGGAAGGTGGGGGGTGGTAGTATGTGATCTATGACTTGATATGCACGACAATGAATGCGAAAAAGTTCCGCCCAAGAAGGGTATTGACCTTTCTCAACTTCAAGGGTGATAGGAATAAAGTTACGAATATTTGAAACTGCGATAGCGGGGTGAAATTTTGATTCAGCCATTGATGATTGAAAAGAGAGGAGGGGGCGGACAACTATTAGGGGGGAGAGAAGGGTTTCACGACTAGGTTTAAATTCGTGATACCATGTAAAATAGTATTTTGCTGAATTAATATTCTCATTAGTCATCTTTCAATAAATAGATACAGTACAAAGCTAATTAAGGTAAACTGCTTAATCTAAGATATATATAAAAGGTAAACTACCTAATCTAAGATATACACCAATCAATAAAAAATATACAACATATATATCTAATAATATATACACCTTTGTTCTTTTCTTTTTCTTACTATTGCTGCTCATTACCAACAAATAAATAAAATGAAATTTTGACAAAATTGTAGCTATTGTTTCATGTGTTAGTAACACGATCAATACAAGAATGATCAATTTTAGTTATATTTTATTCGCTAGCTAAACAGTAAAATCGCTTGCTAATTATAAATTCAACAAGCAAAAATGTGGAAACCATGTTTTCCAGTTGTTGGTGTCGAAGGAAATATATAGCGAGCGACTATTTGACCAGAACACACGTGAAATACTACCTAGCGAAATATCAATTGCAAAAATCCAGTAGGGACTAGTAAGCGAAATCTCGCTTGAACCATCTACGTGGAAAGTAACCAGCGAAAGATCAGTTAGAGGGTCATATCTTGGCTACCCAGTCTCCAGTGCCCAGTGCACTCACATGGGGTGTGGGCCCCACACAGGTGGGGCCCACCAGTATGTGAGAGACTGGGCATTGCACCCACCGGGTAGCCAAGAAAAAATCCAGTTAGAGTGTCTAACAGGAATTAGCAAGCGACTTCTCCCTTTCAAGTACACGTAGAAAATAATTTAATTAGTATAGGTACTCAGTATTTAGTACACAATTTGCTAGCGAAAATTCACTTGCTAGTATACAATATTGTACCAAAATTAGCAAGCGAAATTCCGCTTGCAAATTGTTTATACATATTAAAAAATTGAAATAAAATACGCAGCAATTATTTGCCGCGTTTATGTTTGAATAAATTACGCAAGCGAAATTCGCTTGCTAATTTAAGTTCCAGATTATTAGGAAAAAAAATGGCGCATAGTAACGCTCCATTATAATTGATTAATAGCTCAATTATATGTATTAAGAGCTAATTAAGAGCTTAATTAATTATACTTGTATTATATATAAATTGTACACACAATTTAATTATATATATAAATCATTAGCATAAGAAATAATTATACAATATTAAACATAAACTAATAACAAACATAATCATAAGTTTTAGCATAAGTTATCACTAAAGTGTTATTTATAAACAAACAACGATAAAGTGTAACAAAAGATGAATTAAAGAAAAAAAGAAGTAGAATGAAGAATCAAAGTTTAAATATTATTAATCAAAATTTTAAAACTAAAATGTAGCAAAATATAAATCAAAGTTTGAAAAATATAAAATACTAAGGCAGGATTACATAAACCAAAATAAATTACCAAAATAACAAAAAAACATATATAATAAATTTAAAGATGAAACTAGATGTGAAGAATGTGGGAGGAAGTTTTGGTGAAAAATGAAATGGTAGAAGTGGAGTATTTATCAGAGACCTTGGTATAAAATTCGTACATTTATAGCAATTAACAAGCGATTTTTCGCTTGCCATGTCACCCGATCAATGACTTGGCTGATAAAGAAGCAAAAACAAGCACAAAAGAGCAAATTGATGACGTGGGTTTTAGTAAGCGAATGTCGAATGAAAAGAGGTCCAGTCAGCAACTAGCAAGCGATTATTCCCTTGCAAGCTTTTGTTACCTTTACTGCACAAAATTTCCTTATTCTTCTTCATTTCAAGCATAATATTTCAAGATCCAGATTTTTATTTTCCCCTTATCACAAAGAAAGCTCCCTCATTTTCGCGAAAGCCTAATTGCAACTTTGGCTGACTTGATTTTCAGAGGAATATTCCCAATGATGTGTTTTTAGGTTGACTTGGCATGTACTAATTCGCTAGTTATTATCCCAGCTGTATTTTTGCAATCGATCTTTGCTTTTGTAAGGAAAATTTTCGAAATAAGTACTCCCTATTGAATTCTCGCGTGCCAAGCTTCCAAGCTAAATTTGTAGTGGATTCTTGTTTGGTTCGTATAATTTATTTTAATAAGTAATTTGAGTTGTGAGTTTTGTTGTTGTTGTTGGTGCTACAATATTGTAAATTAGTTTTATCGACTGAAAATTTGGACTATGAGATTTACAATAGACCTGTGATTTTAAGTATTTTATGCGTGAATTGAGCTCATCATCGTTTAGAAGCATTGCTGTTATAAGTAGGATGTGTCGCGAAGTTTATTTTTCTTATCTCTTTTTTTTTTTCCTTCAAATAATTGAATTCTGATCTAATTACTTAACTATATCTCAATTAAAATAGTTAATACCGCTAAAAAAATCTAAAATAGTTATACACCTGTTGGGAGTAGCATAATTTTCAAAATGTGGTGGTTTTGAAAATGTTGGACTATCATTACATGTTTATGTTACTAAGCAAAAGAGTGATGAAATTACACAGGAAAAGTAATAGTCAGAAACACGGGCTTTTATCTAGTTCGTTGGGAGGAATAAATACGTCTGGGAAATGCATAACTCGGTTTTTTTCCATTATTCTTTAGATCAATTACACACAAATGTATTATTCATAAAAATCTTAGTTATAACCTTACGTGAACCAATTAAATTACGCAAAAGTGAAATCTCGATCTGTGTAAAAATTTAACTTAAAAGCTGATTTTTATTTTATTGAAGAATTGGCAACACCTCCTCCATACTCCACAATTAGAAGTGGTTAATTAAGAATAAAAGAATTTAAACCCAAAGCTTACTTGATACGCAACTGTCTCTATAGTCGAACTCACGAACAAGTTACAAGTGGAATTTAAATTTTCGCAAAACAGAAAAGGAAAAGCAAGTGGAATCTAAATTATATCACCAAAACGAAAAGAAAAAAACAAGTGGAATCGAGCTCCAGGATAAGTATTGAGTAAGAATCGGTTTATTCGATGCTACTCCTGGAGTAGTACTCCTTTCTTCCCTTTTTACCAAAATATCCTTCTAGCTTATTTGCAGAAATAATCCATCCTTTTATGGAATTAGAATTTTTTACCCCAATAAATTAAATAGTTCTATTTTGGTTTCCCTACTAATGGATATAGTCCATCACGACCATATCAGGCCCAGCATGCTTCCGTACAAACAATTAAAACATAACCGTAAAAGTACCTCCTTTTGACCGAATTACCGTCGGGTATTCTGCCAGGTTTTACAAAGACTCCTCGCCCTCAACCACTCGATCGCAACCGATGGTTCTGCAACAGCTCCTTCAACGGTAACCAGCACAACCCTGGTTCGTTTCCTACTCCGGGTGTAAGCGGTGACTTAAACGGAAAGTTTAAAAGATTGACATCAACGTACTCAGGCGAAAGCAAAGATCTTATTTATTTATGCGGAAGTTTATTTATTACAACACACTCATATCTCCCTTTTGAGAGGAGTAACCTGTTTAGCTACTCATGGTAGCTACGACTCTTTTGTACATACACTCGCAAATAATTACAACAATACTGGAATTAAACACTCGAAATTTGAAGACAGAAATAAAAGACTAAGACTGTTTACAGACTCTCTTGTTTTTTGTAAGAAAATAGTGGTGAAGACTTGCTTTCCTCTGTTTCCTTATGCTTGTTTATATAGGCAAAGTTTTCGGATTTGAAATCCGGACTTCATCAATATTCTTGAGTGGAATTGACGTGTTCCACTTGCCCCTGTGGTCCCTCCATGGTAGTGGAGGTAATCCTGTCTTGATCACATGGCTGCTTCCTTATCTTCTGAGTCACGTGGTCCCTCCATAATGTCAGTGGAGGCTTGTTTTGTTCACGTGGGTGGCCCTGGTTGTTCAGCTGTCCAAGTCCCTCACATGGCCTCTTGTTTTTTACTAGCAAAAGTGGTCCCTTTACCAGCACGCGGTAACTTACCCTTTTTTGAGGGGCCCCCTTTGTCAAATCCTGCTTTGTCCCGTTTCATCGGGAATCCTTTTCCGAAAAGTGGCTCCCTTTGATCGGGACACTTGTCGCAAATCCGTTCATTCCATCGTCCGGCGTGTATCATGTTACAAACTTTCCGACGTGTTTCGGCGGTTGCCGGGATCTCGTTTCTCCACAACATTTGCCGCTTCTTTTCGAACGCGGTTTCAGCAAAATCTGTGGTGTTGTTGGTCATGCTGTTGAGCATGAATGATCCGTTCTCATTATTGTGAAATAGTTTGAACGAATACTTGACTTTGTCCATCTCGGTGAGACAGACCCAGAAACCCCACGCCCTTCTTGTTGAGATTTCGTCTTCGTTGATTGGGGAAATCAGACAAAGTCCCTCAGGTGGTGGCTTAATGAATTCCATAGCTTTCGTATTTGGTCTTTGTATCTTGATGAAGTGAAAGCTTGGTTGGAATCCTTTTCCTGCAATCTCCGGAGCTGCTGAGATAAATTTTAACTCCAGAGTATCTCCTCTTGCAAGAGTATTATTCATACTCCACGTTTCGTAAACGTTCCTGTATATCCATCCTGGTAATTTTGAAATTTCCAGGAAACTTGGTGATGTGGTGAATACTGAGGCTAGACAGCCAAAGTCGAACCACTCTCGAACACTTTCTGGTTTTGATTCTGGCAGTGCCCAGATCCTTGGGTATTTTCCGGACCAGTCGGCCACGGACTTTCCAGGAATTAATCCTGTTCTCGTGTGTAGTTTTTCCCAGGTTCTCTGATATTCCATCAGGGGAACTTTGGGCTCGTTTCTAATCTTAGATGATCCCGAATGGGGTCTAAGACTAATCTCGTCCTCTTTCCTAGAAGAGGTATTCTGGGATTCAATCGGGTTTTTCCCTCTTGAATCAGACCTGTCTTCTTTCTTTGAAGAAGTATTCTGGGATTCCGTCGGGTTTTCCCCTCTTGAATCAGACTTGTCTTCTTTCTTTGAAGAAGTATTCTGGGATTCCGTCGGGTTTACCCCTCTTGAATCAGCTCGTTTATCAGTGTTCTCCTCGAAAGGATCACTGCTTGGTCCGGTTTTACTCGGATCCTCAAACTCGTAAGTGTTTGCCTGTATTTCCACGTTTAGATGTGGAGGCATCTCGTGATAGGGGTACTGTAAGGCCATCCCATAAACTTGTGCTACCCAACAAAGTTGCCTTCATCGAGCTTTGAACCCTTATAAGGTCTTTTTCTTGAACATGACCAGAGGCCCGAGCATTAATTGTCAGGCCGTCGATCGCTTTTCGGAGTTCCTCCAGGTTATCCCTGTGGTGTCTCCATCTTGTGAGGATGGTGTTGGCTTCACTTGCCTCCATCCCTAGTCAGGAAATCTGACTCGTCAATCTCGACTCCGAGGAATTCGATCTTCCTTGTAAGAATTACTGCCTTCTTCTGTGACAGCACTAATCCTTCTTTGTGGCAAACATCTGAGAAGATCTCCAAATGTTTGATGTGCTCTTGGACGTTCTTCGAGGCGATGAGGATATCATCGACGTAGACGAACATGAACTTGAAATAATCTTTAAAAAGATTATCCATTTTCCTCTGATATATCTGGGGCGCATTAGCCAATCCCATTGGCATGACATTCCAAATATAGTGACCTTGCGGTGTGGAGAAGGCTGTAAACTTCTTACTTTCTTCATCCATCTTGATTTGGTAGAAACCTGATTTGCAATCAAACTTGGAGAAGACTCTCGCATTCTGAACGCAGTTGATCAGGTGCTCTCGGTTCGGGATGTAATACCCGTCGAATTCCAAGATCTTGTTGATCCCTTGATAGTTGATCACCAATCTCGGCTTTCCTCTCTTGATCTCTCCATGGTTCCTGACTAAGAACCCTGGACTGCTGTAGGGAGAAACTCCTGGTGAGATGAGCTTCAGATTCAGATGTTCTTTGAGAATCATCTGCATATCCTTTCGATCCTCCTGATTCATGAGGATGGGTCTGTATCTGACCAGCTCGTTTTCCTTTCCCTTTTGAACTCTTAGAGTAGCTTTGAGTTCATTCTTGTTCCACCATGCCAGAGGATCTTCTTCGTAGTTCCTCTGAATCTTAGCCTTGACATCTTCTATTGAAATCTGCTCTTCAGTAGTGATGTCAATATGAGGACTTGGTTCAAGGCTGGCCTTAAGGATCTCGATCGTTTCATTCCTGATCCTTTTGGTCTTCCGTCCGCCTAAGCTTTCATTTCTAAGCTGTAGGATTGCCTTCCCAAACTTCCTCTGGTCTTGCATTTTTGGGTGTAGAAGTCGTCCTTCATCACCACGCTTGCTGCGAAATTGAATTGGCAGTCTCCGGTGAAACGCTTGTGTCAACCTCTGCACCAAAATCTTATGATCACAAATTGTTGTGAGGATAAGACGCCTTGTTTCATTATCCTGCGTAAAACGTTTGAATGTTTGCAGGAAATTGTTGCCGAGTAAGATATCGGCTCCGGTATCATGGAAATAAATTGGAGGCGTCTTTACTTTGTACCATGGGGTACCTCCTGCTCCTCCAATTAATATCTCTGCCTGTTTTATTCCTCTTTTGAAGATGATGATCTTCTTTGAGAAATCTCTTCCAGCAATAGCTGGTAAATCTTCCCCGAGTTCTTCTGGAAAGATTCCTGGTTTTGCTGCGCAAATTCCCGCTCCTGAGTCGATATACGTTGAAAAGTATTCGGCTCGATATTTCTCATACAACATCCCTACTGAGATGTAGATAGAGAATGGACTGGTAGTCATTTGAGCCGGTATCTTCTTCCTTCTACCGTAAACTCCATTCCTTCCGGCACCTTTTCCCAAGGTTTGTGATCCTCGAGAAAATCGATTCCTAGAACGAGTTGTTCTGGGATCTTTCCTGCTCGTCCGTTGATAACAAAATCAAGTCCACCTAGCTTTAGGTTTCCCTGATACCTACCAACAAATGGCTGCTTGAGATAATACAATGCGTCGCATGGTAACGTATTATCTTTCTGGGTGGTGTCGAAGATGACTTCGACTTCTCCCCATCCTCCTGGGCACTGCAGCTCTCCTTTGGTTATGAACTTCTTTGGTTCAATCACAACCTCCATAATAGGTTTCTTTCCCCAGGTGAGGCTTTGCATCCTGTTCTCCCGGAAAGAGACCATTCTTGGCTCGAATCTCTGGCTAGTATCTTTGCCAAACACTGGTTGGTCGCGGATGATTAAATCCATTTCATGAATATGCGGTAGGCTGGAAATTTCTGGCCTGACTGCATGTGCGACCTTCTCGAAAATCTCCGGTATCTCAACAAACTCATTCCTCTGGAAAAGATCTGAATGGTGAGTATTTGAGAGCGCGTAGGAGATACTGTATGTAATGGAGTAAGGACGGTTTCCTTCCTTCATTAACTCCTTGTTTTTGAAATCCTGATGTAGAGTTAGAACTCTACTGAAATCTTTATCGGCTAGGTTAAAGGCGATCTTTGGATAAATGAATGTCGCCACCTTTCCGGCGAATAGATTTCCCGAAATTCCTCCGAGACAGGCATCCCGCAGGTTCTGGATCCTTCGATCAAAGACGGCAATGTCAATTGGGGAATTGATACCTTCTTTGAACGTAGCTTTGAGCAGAATTCTTATGGCTCCGATATGGATCCATGACATTTTCTGCGCAATCTCCGGCCTGAGTCTTTTTAGTTCCTCTTTGATTTCGTTCATAGGAACTAGCTGCATCTCCATCACATTACTGGTCAGTTCCATTGGGATAGCAATTTCTCCCGCTGTCACTTTGTAGATGATGTGATGTTTCCTCCTTCTGAAGCTTAGCTGAGCTAAGGCTCTCTCCATCTTTCCGATGGTGAAACCATCGTAGACTCTCAACTTTGGATCTTCTCTCATAATTCTCATCAAGGCTTTGTGAGAAATGCTCGTTTGTGAGAAAAATCCTGTCCTGTCTTCTTGAACTTCCTGATGGAAGATCTCCTCGTCTTCAGTCTGATTCTGATTCTGACTCTGAAGACTCATCTGGTCCTTCGTCTTCCTCATATATACTTTCGTCTGAAGGGATATCTTCAAACCGGTATACCTGAACAAGGTCCTGGAAGTAGACAGCTTCTTCGAACTCCGGCGTAGCCTCGAACTGTCTAACACCCCTCTGTTGGTTCTCCGGACAATCCGTCGAGATGTGTCCTTTGGCCCCACACGTCCAACAGTTGCAGTCTTTGAAGCTTTCATTAGCACGTGTTTGTGCTCTCCTGAAAGTTCGCCTAACTGGTGGTCTGCTGGTACTTCCTTGACTGGAAGACGTCCTTCCACGACTGGGTCCTGTTCTCTGCCCCGATTTGTAACTTCGGGCCTTTTGTTTTCACCAGAATCTTCTTGGTTTCCACGAAGATCTTCTGGTGAACTTGCTTCTATGCTCATAGGGATGATCCCTATGCTTCTTCCTCTTCTGATGTCTTTCTGGTGCTCCAATGACTGTTGGAACGTCATTATCGTCGCAGCAAAGCCGGGCTGATTTATTGATACGTTTCAGCCTCTTGAAATTCTTTTGAATTGCTGCCTTCTGGCACCATTCACTCAATTTGGCTTTGAGGAAAGACATCCTTTGAGCCACCGTGTCTATTCCCAAAGGAATATACTCACGTAGTAACATTTCTCGCCATGGGCTAGGAATCTTGGCGAAGAAAAGGGGAAGCGCCGTGTCTTCTGCAATTCGGCTCTTCCATCTGTACTCGGTGAACAACTTGATGTATAGATCAACCTGACATATGTCATGTAGCTCCAGGCTATACAGCGCTTGTTCGTACCTCTTGACTTTCTCTTGGTCACCTCCTCCGGTCTGGGGATCGACAAAGTATCCTTCTCCGATGAAGTAAATCTTGAAAAGCCTCGCCATTCTATCAACGATGTCTTTGAGAGACTCGCCAGATAGGACTCCACCCCTAACTTCTGGAGTACCATGTTCCCATCCGACCTTGACCGAACCTTCGAGACTTATCTGTAACATCATGATGAATCCTTCTTTGTCGAGTTCAAGCGTCGCTGCCGCAATTCTCATTGCTGCTGCCCATTCATCGATTAGGGCTTCGCGGTTTTTGAAATCCAAAATATCCAAGTTGAGCATGAGCCCATACGGGTGGATCGGATCGAGTTGAGATCTTCCGTATGGTGTTCCATGAACATCTGGTCTTCTGGCTCTCGCTCTGGTTGGAATACGATTATACATATTCCCCGCAACAAAATCATGCTGGTGTGGCATGGATTCTTCTCGGACTCTCTCTTCCCGAATTGGGTCTGGATTAGGGATAGAAGATCCGGCACCTTCGGTAACTGTAGATTGTCCTGGTAGAGGACCTTGACTGGTTTGTCCTGGTGGAGGACCTTGACTTGGTACAATAGCACCAAACGTCTGCACATTTTCCAGGCTGAGGCCTGAAAGTGATTCCGCCAGATCGGCAAGGTCTCGCCCAATCTCGAAGTTGAAATCGTCAATTCTGAATCTGGACATGATCTCACTTCGTGCTAGGTTCTCCCCTTATCCGGGCTTCCAGCTTCTCGTTGGTGGTCATCTCTCTTTTGACCTGGACTGCTTTGCCCTTTTGATGTAGCAAAGGCTCCTTCCCGAAAGATGGCGGTAACCATCCGACTTTCCTTCTTTCGGACGACCTTGGTATGGATTCCAAGCTCTTGACTCGTTGCTGGATATCTTGTATCTTTTCCAAGATCTCCTTCTGTCGTCGAGACATGGCTTCAAGCTTGTCCCTGACTTCCTGTATCAGCTCGGGCACATAGTGGTGGCGATTGCCATATGCTTGCACCGTCTTCTGAACTTCCCTGAGGTCCTGGAATAGCTTGGAGCTATCTGGCACGAGCTCGTGGAAATCTGGCAAAACTAGATTACTCATGAAGAACGGTTATTACGTTCAGTGATTAATCTGTTAATTCTCGCAATACTTGCCAAGAGACCATTAACTCTAATGAATTTGACTCTAATGGCATGTATGTCGTCCGGTCTATAACTAGCTAGGTCATCTAACTTAGTTATCAAGATCTGGAGTTCTTGTTTAAGTGTAATACCAGGCATTTTACAGACTTAGTATATAACTTTGTTTTTTAGCTCTTTCAAGGCTAATCTCGGTCAACCTGATTTGTTCTAATCTAATACTTTGGATAGGACAAATCTTTCCTGTTTGTTCTATGCTACAGCGTAGAACACTATGGGTTCTTAATTCCCTTTTTTGAAAATTAAGGTATCTAGTTAAGGCGGAAATTCGCCCTTTAATACTTGTGCATGCGTTCCTTTTCATAGGAACCCAAATGGGAAGATCCCAAATGTCATCCATCACTGGATCACTCATGTTTTTGAAACACTCCTCTCATAAGGTAATAAAGAGTAGAAATAAATAAATAAATAACCACATAAAAAAATAAACCATGCTCTGATACCATTTTCGCGAGCCCAAAATATTACCTTTAAAGTATGGGGGTATAAATGAAATAACATAAAATTGGAAGGTTTCTTTCAAAAGATAAGGTAGGGGGTATAATAGTAATAAGGGGAAGGTGAGAGTAGTGCTCTGAGAGCAGCATCTAACCCACCGAAAGAATCCTATGAAAAATCCAACCTCTTAGACTTTACTATTTAATTTGGAAGTATTATGCAACATGGTACGGACAAACTATATATCTACAGTAAATCTTATGTGCAATATTGTAAGGATTCGTCTACTTATTAGGCCAACTTCGAAGCCGTTTCGTTCTAGAACTCAATTTATGATTTATCTCATGTTTAGTTTTATAAATTATTTTTTTGGACATAAGTCAGATATGCTCGAATTTTATCTCAGAATATGAGATAAATAATTTTATCTCTCCCCCAAGATAAATAATCTTCATTTTGACTTATTTTCTGTAATTGTCCATTACATGCTTATTTAAATTAAAAATTTACTTCACATTTTCATTACAAAATTAGACATAAAGTTTTATTAAAGCTCTAAATTAAAAGTTTTAGCAAAATATTTACATATTATATTTATAAGTATCTCAGACAGTCACTTTATTGTTTATTAATAAATATCAAAAGAAGAACTATTTTGATAGTTTATTTTCTGATTTTTAGCATTTAATCACATGTATATAGGTCTATATATACATATACATTATTTTGCAGTATGCACAAAAAAAAAAAAAATTTATTCTCTCTTATATCTTCTTCTTTATATGTGATCAAAATTATGATTAAAATTGAACTTTACGGAAGTCTTGAGTTTTTTTTTATTAATTATTAAAAGTTATGATTTCTTATTGATTTGTAAAACAACAATAGAATTGAAAAGAAAAAATTGAGCTTCTCTTTCCTCTTCCACTTGACCACCCCCGCTTAGAAAAATGTGTACTTCATATTTATGGTTACAACTCAATTTTGTTTGCAATAATATTTTATTTTGTTTATATTTTTTTTTCAAATTTATTTAGTTTATATTTGATAAATGAGTAACCAACATATAAGAAGAAGTTGAGTATAGAAGAATTTAAACATGTATGACGATGATGCAACACATTGTTCAACAAATAAATATTATAATGTAAACATTATAATATGAATCACACATGGTCCAAATTAAAAGCACCAAAGCATTGTTTATAGTTCTAATGATACAAAATTTAATTGAGTTGAATAAAATAATATGTTCCACTTAAAGACACAAATAAAACAAAAAATTAATTGAGATAACCATTTATCTTGCACTTAATCTTACCAACCAAACAAGCAGCACAAATTAGATATCAATGAAAATCATGATTTTTATCTCATTTATAACCTATCCCATATTTTTGAGATAAAACTATATTTGAAACAAAAAGTCTTCGTAAAACTTGATATGAGCAAACCTTATGAGCGGGTGGAATGAAATTTTTGAGAGTGTGGTTTTTAAGTTAGGATTTCATGTTCCTTTTGTTAATATTATCATGTTATGCTTCCGTACTGTGGCATATTATGTGTTAATTAATGACGAACCGTTTGGAAACCTTAAATTCGAGAGGGGATCCGTCAAGGAGATCCCCTCTCGCCATATCTATTTTTGTTTTGCGCTGATGCTTTTAGCGCCCTGATCACAAGGCGAAATCTATTCGCCTCTTGAAAGGGGTGAGTATTAGTTCCATCGCGCCGACAATCTCCCACTTGTTGTTTGCAGATGAGACGCTAATTTTCGTTCAAGAAACAGAGGAGGCGGCTATGGCAGTTTCAAATATTCTTGAACGATATAGTATGGCATCCGGGCAAGAAATCAATATTGAAAAGTCTACGGTTGTTTTCAGCCGAAATACCCCAGAGAATGTGTTGAGCAAATTAAGAGCTGTCTTCCAGTTAAGGTGGTCGATAAACATGAAAACTACCTTGGTACCTACAACAATGGGGCGTAGTAAACGAGAGAATTTTGACTGGCCTAGAGATAAAGTTTGGGGCATAGCAAGTTCTTTTCAGAATAAGTTTGTTTCGAAGGAGAGGATAGAAATCCTTACTAAATATGTATTGAAAGCCAAATATTTTCCAGACTCCATTTTAGAGGCAAAACCGAAAGGTAATGCCTCTTTCACCTGGAAAAGCATTTGCGCCGCAAAAGAATTGGTCCAGGCAGGTATTAGGTGGAGAATTGGGAATGGAGAGAAAAATGACATATTGAGAGACAACTGGGTCCCTGGAAATTCAAAATTTAGGTCAAAAAACCGTGACTTTCACTCTGTTGGTCCTACTAATGTGAATATGTTGCTGGATACTTTTTTGAATGGCTGGGACATGAACATTATTGAGTATTTATTTTGGCAGGAAAATATAAATGAGATATTAGGGAACATATATAATCCTGATGTACATGTGTGGCACTACTCTAAGCATGGAAATTACACAGTCAAATCAGCACATCAATAGGCTATGGAACTTAAAAGAAGCGGGGATGAACAAATTCACGGTGGACCAAGCAATCGGGCAAACATGGACTGGAATTTTGTATGGAGTTCATATATTCCTAAAAAAAATCAAGGACTTCATGTGGAGAATCGTGAATAACATTCTACCTCTTATGCATACTCTCAGGCTATGCAATTTAGCGGTTAATGAGGTATGTAATGTGTATAATGAAGGTAATGAAACAGCGTTGCATTGCTTTCGAGACTGTCATTTTGCACTGACTGTTCTGGGCTTGGTGTAATATTCCTATAGTATTTTCGAATGAGGTTGGTATTGCTGAATGGATTAGAACAATGTATCAGAAACTCGACAGACGATACTTTGGCCGTTTCTTGGTATGTTGTTGGTATTTGTGGAATAATAGAAACAAGCTTGGCACGGAAATTACCAGGAAGCACCACCAAATCTGATCTGAATTGCCAACCGATATTTTATTGATTTCTGTTCAGCAGTTGCTCTATGTGACCAAGGAATGTATAACCAAAAGGATTCAAATCGAGGAAAATGGAAGGCACCAAATCAAGGGACCATCATGCTTAATTTTGATGCGGCCACGGAAAACAACAATGGTTGGGGTGGTATTGGTATTGTTGCGAGAGATTACCAAGGAAGGGTCGTGGCAAAGAAACGAAGTTGCATACGAGGAGGAAGGAAACTAGAAACTGCTGAAGTCGTAGCAGCTCACGTAGCCATGCAATTTGCAAAAGATAGAGGATGAGACGACATTTGCCTTGCTGGAGATTGCCTAACCGTGATCAACTACATAAATTATAACGAACAAATTAGACTATAGGTGGGAGTTTTCATAAACGACATTCTGAAAATGAAAGATCGTGAAATGATATGATTCCTTCTTTCTAATAAAAAAGAAAAAAAAAGACTTCTAAATTTAATAAGGTTAATAGTTGTAGATATAATCATGTTTAGTTTGCAATTTATTAGTAACGTAACATTCGTCCTATGTGGGGCAAACTTACCGTACAATTATTATACATACTCTACCGCTCCTAGTATTAGTAACCCAAATTAGATTAAATCCAAAGACTAGAGTATCCCTCAATATAATGTTTTACCATAATATTAAGGATAAAAAATGTCATTGCTCACAATCTAGTGGGATAATTAAAAAGATCAAGTGAGTTCCTATTGAACTTTATTTGGAGTGCTTCTTTGCCAAAGCATTCAACCAACTGGTTGCCAAAGTTATATGAATAGAAAAGTTTTAATAGTTATGAAACTAAAATATATCACATCTCAACGAGTAAGTAAATATGGAATTGACCCATGCTTTGCTAATTCTTATCTGAAAATGGACATTTCCTATTTATAAATTACTTAATTACTTAATTGTCCTTTTCCTTAAAACCTAAGAATCCAAAATGGACTTACGGTACAATTGATTTGAATTGTCATCGGAAAAGAATGATTCTCTAGTACTACTGAAAATAATCATATGAGTAACTACAAGAATACCTTCATATTGGAGGCGGACATTGCCCACCAATATGGCTGATTTCGCCTCCAATTAAAGAGATTGGAGGCGAAATTGGGCCTCCAAAACAATGCCTGCTGTATGGCTACCTGTAAGTAGCTTGGGCAAATAAATTGCAGGCGCGTTGCAGGCGAATATTCGCCTTCTATCATTTTGCGTCACTGCAGGCGCGTGGAAGGCGAATACTCGCCCCCTATCTATTTGTTCTGTCAATTTTAAAAAATAAAAAATTAGTCAATAATTTATTTATTGAAGGCGATAATTCGCCCTCAATCCATTTTTTATGAAAAGAAAAAGAAATTAAATAATATGAAGGCAGGCGACTAATCGCCCTCAATCTTTTTTTTGTAAAAAATATATATATGAATTAAAGAGATTGGAGGCGATTATTCGCCCTCAATCTTTTATTTATATAAAAAAATATAAATGAATTAAGAGTTTGGAGGCGATTATTCGCCCTCAATCATTTACAGCTTTCCAAAAAATAATAAAAGCGGCAAATATTTGCCGCTTTCTTTTCCCCAAATCTAAATATTTCATATTGCCGTTTTTTCCCCACAATTCAATATTTCATATTTGCAGCTATTTTCCCCCCAAAATTAAATATTTTAATCTCCACTTAAATTTTACATTCTAACATTAATAAATTGATTTTTTTTGAATGTTAATAATCATACTACACATACAAAATGACATATATTTACTTGACTTAATAATCAAAAATACAAAATGTTATGCAAATTATATCATTCCAAAATAATTAACCACATATTAAATAGCATGAATAGAACAAATAAAAACTAAATTACACTTAGACTTTAAATAAAGAGATAGATTATTCCTATATAGCATAAAATTTCCAAAACAAACTAATAACTACTACTAAAAACACTATTTTTTAAGTTGGGAAATGTTTATCTTGGAGAAGATTGGGATTTGTGGAAAGAATTATGAAGAGGAGCTTTGAAATGTTGAGATTTGTGGAAGAAAATGTGTGTATTTATAGGGGAGAAAAGAAGTACTACAGAAATAGGAGGCGAATTTTCGCCCCCAACCTCTGTGCTAGATCTTCCTTAATCAACGGTTGAAATCATATTAACACGGATTCTGGTTTTGTTATTTTGGAGGCGAATTTTTTCCTCCAATCAAAAGTAAAAAAAAAGGTGCTACATTATTACACGGATTTCTCCTCTTCTACGTTATTCCACCTCCTCTTCCACGTTATTCCACCTTTTTCAGATCTCAATTTTTCTCCTCCATTGTTGCACCCTTCCAAAAAAGGAAAAAGAACCCATAAATTCGTATTTCGTAACATAACATCGAAACTACATTTTGTTAGATCTCTATAAATCAAAAGTTTCGAGGTATGTATCTGGTATTTTTCTTAAATTTTATATTTGAGTGTTTAGTTACGAGTTCATCCATTGTATATATGTTATCGCCACTGTATAATTGATTGTATTTCTACTTGATAAATACTTGCGTAATTAGTGTTACTAATGTTTATTGAGGGTGGAATTTCTGAATAAAATAAATGTTTGTGATTGTGGATGTAGATCTAAAAAATGTACAACAACGAAGATCGGAGTTGGATGTACGATAGGGTACGTAGTGGAGGTTATCTAAACCAACGTTTTATAGATGATGTTTACAGATTTGTAGCATATGCATCTTCTCAGACTAACAATCAAGGCAAAGTTAGGTGCCCCTGCAAAAAATGTCGTAACTGTAAGTTTCATACAACAGACAAGATTACATGGCATCTTTATTCACGGGGCTTTCTTCCAGATTATTATGTTTGGATAGCACATGGTGAGTTCTTTCCTAACAGAACTGAGACGTCTAGTTCTTATGTGCCAGTGCAGTCGCCTGTTCATGAAAGTTTTCGTTGACGTTATAGAGAAATGGTTGACGATACGTTCGGTGGTCGCTATGAGCATATTAACTTCAACCAGGAGGTAAATGAAGAGCCAAACCCTGAGGCAAGAGCCTTTTATGAACTATTGAAAAGATTAGAGACGCGGTTAAGTTGCGGCAATCGTGAAATTGCATTGGAATTTATTTCTAAGTTTATGACGGATAAGATTCCGTGTAACACTACCGCAACTAGTTGTGACAAATGGCTAAAGCAATTTCATACCACGCTAAGTCCGGAGGATCGCCTTAAAATTCCTAAAGATGTGAAAGGGATGAAGCGGGCATTAAGAAACTTAGGACTAGAAAAGAAAACTTATGACTTATGTGAGAACAATTGTTTCTTGTTCTACGGGGTGTATGAAGCGAGTAGTAACACCCATTGTCTAGTGTGCAGTGAAGAAAGATTTGAGCCCACACGGAGTGCAAACCCAAGGTCCAAACGCATTCCGAAAAAGAAATTGTGGTACTTTTCGTTGACATCTCGATTACAGAGGTTGTATATGTCGCGAGCAACATCAGAACACATGACGTGGCATCTAAAATGTCGCAGACAACACGATACGATGATTCACCTCGCTGGTGGTGAGGCATGGAAATCTTTTGACGATGAGTATCCGGACTATGTCGCCGAGCCTAAAAATGTTAGGCTTGGTCTTTGCACAGATGGTTTTACTCCATGTGGAAGGTTTGGTAATTCCTGTTCGTGTTGGCCAGTTTTCGTGACACCCTATAATCTACCTCCCGATATGTGTATGAGGCAAGAGTATATATTTTTATCTCTGTTGATCCCAGGACCAGAGAGCCCTGGAAAAAACCTCGACGTGATGCTCCGACCCATAATTGATGAACTTTGTTCGTTGTGGAAAAATGGAGCTCCAATATATGATTCATTTCGAAAGCAGAATTTTGTAATGTGGGCACATTTGATGTGGACGATAAGTGATTTTCCAGCTTATGGAATGCTATCTCAGTGGAGTACGCACGGTAAGCTATCTTGCCCGTATTGTATGGAGGAAACAAAGTCTTTTCTCCTTGATCACGGCCGCAAACCGTGTTGGTTCGATTGTCATCGATGATTTATACCTGATAATCATCATTTTTGTTGGAGCACTACAGATTTTCGAAAAGGACGTGATGAGTTCGATGCACCACTGGTTCGAAGATCGGGTGAGAAAATGGGAGACATTGTTAGTTATCTTCGTTATATTGAGTTCGGGAACACTGGACAACGTGTCGAGGGATTTGGGGTGAAGCAGAACTGGTGTCGACGTAGTATATTCTGGGAACTTCCGTATTGAAAGTCAAATCTTATTCGTCACAATCTGGACGTAATGCACAGTGAAAAGAACTTATTCGACAACATAAAAAATACGGTGATGGACGACCCGGAGAAAACAAAGGATAACTTAAATTAGAGAAAGGATTTAGAAGAATGGACAACCAGAAGTGACTTATTTCCAATACTTGGGCGAAATAGACAACATTACAAGAGAAAAGCAAAGTATTGCTTAAGTAAAGAACAAAAGCTAAAGGTTTGTAAATGGGTGAGTGAAATCAAGTTTCCAGATGGATATGCGTTGAACATAAGCCGGTGTGCCCAAATTCCACAACTTCGACTAACAAGGTTGAAGAGTCATGATTGTCACGTGTTTATGCAGAGGTTGCTCCCTATTGCATTTCGTGACTTCTTAGATGACCCAATTTGGGAGCCAATCACAGAGATAAGTATTTTCTGTAGATCGCTTTGTGCGACGGAATTAAGCAAACGCGCAATGGAACAATTAGAGGAATCGATTATTATTACCATGTGCAAGCTAGAGCAAATATTCCCTCCCTCATTCTTTGACTCAATGGAACATTTGGCCATACACCTTCCTTGGGAGACAAAGATTGGGGGACCTGTCCAATACAGGTGGATGTATCCTTTTGAGAGGTAATATATCTATTCTTTTGTGTTAGATAGAAACAATTTACGTGCATTTATTGATTTATAATACTTTATTTATTCGTTGGATATACAGACGCATACAAGTGATAAAAAAGGTAGTGAAGAACAAGGTACACGTAGAAGGATCTATTGCCGAGGAGTACCTAATATCTGAGGTCACGAACTTTCTACAACACTATTTTGATAAATCTTATGAGACACGTGCGAACCGTCTTAACAGGAATGAGGTTGCACTTAATGAAGAGCTCAATTCTTCCATGTCAAACGGGAAGCGATTGGTTGTGCACCACGAAAGAGATACTTTACCAGTATAGAGTATTGTGCTGCGGAGTTATACATCCTTCTCAATTGTCTAGAAGTCGAACCATGGTTGAGGTAAGTACCTTATTAACTTTGTCAAAATGCTTTGTTTTTTTTTGTCTAGGATTGAATAAAATTGTGTCGTTTGTAGATTATTTGACGAGCAAATGTGTGTTGGTCTTACGGAGCAACAAATACAAACGCATCGTAACCAACACTTTGTTGAGTGGATAAAGGGGATTGTTGCATCGTGAAATTTTGATGTGGATGAGCGCATCATTTCGTTGGTTAAGGGCCCAATCAACACCGTGAGAATGTTAGATGGTTACTTGATAAATGGCTTCAGGTTTCACACTACAACGTACAACAGTGCCTTGAAAACAAATAATAACGGTGTTTACGTTAAGGGTGATGATGCAGGGGATTCCACCTATTTTGGAATTTTGACGGAGGTTATAGAGGTTGATTACTAGGGAACTGGGAGCGCCCTAACAATAGTTCTTTTCAAGTGTGATTGGTATGATGTAACTACTGGGATACAGAAGCATCCAATTTATCCGCTAGTTGACCTTAATCCACATCGTCGTTTGGCGACTGGGGCAACTGAACCGTTCATCCTGGCGACTCAAGCTCAAAAAGCGTGTTATTTCCCGTACACATGTCAATCTAAACCGATTAGAAAAGGGTGGTTATCTGCGCAAACCACAAAAGCTAGACATCTAATAGACACTACCTCATTAAGCAGAAATGCGGCTGAAGGCCCAGATATATTTCAAGATGAAACCGCCCCCTTTTTCAGATTGGAGGTTGACATTACCTCTTATAATCTTCAAAATCTGGCTGACAATGAACTTGAGCCCGTATACGAAGAACCTGTGATCAATCGAAATAATAATGATGAAGATGAGGAGGAGGATGAGGAGGAGGAGGAGGAGGAGGAAGAGGAAGAGGAAGAGGAGGAGGAAGAGGAAGAGGAAGACGATGATAGTGATCCTAATTATGAATAGCTTGTTTTGTATAATAAGTAATTTGGATATTGTATTTTAACGAACAAACCCTAAACCCTACAACTATTCTTCTATTGAAAACCAAAATGATGTTATGAATAGATCGAAATTCTTTTTTTTTCATTACTAATTAAATAATATTAAATAGATAAGTTCTCCAAAATTCCATAAAAATCATAGACACATAATACGTTAAACAAACAATTGAGGATGGATATGTAATTTTACTATAGTTGCAAAAAGACCTTTGAAATATATCCTTTTAAGAGAACGATATTCCATTTAATTTCCAATAATAAATCATAATAAGTATACTATGGGATCAATATATCCTTTTATCTCTCATATGCTACCTCTGTTACATTAAATGATGCAGTATGTCTATTAGTAATTACCATTTTAGATTGAATAAAAAAAAGGGCATACTAATATATATTACTACTACCATTTCAGATTGAATAAAAAAATAGTACAACTACCATTTCAGATTGAATAGAAAAAAGAGGGCGTACTTAGTATATAGTACTACTACCATTTCATTTCACACACATACACACACACACGCACGCCGACTATCAGAGGGAAAAATAGGGTTTTCTGAAAATTTCAGCGGGAGAAAAAGAGGGCTCACAAATCACCCAAAAATCCCCAAAAAAATCTTTTTTGTTAGATTTAAGCTCCTTACATCATCTATTATCATTCAAAGTAAGAATTTCTTTACGTTTTCTACCAATTTATTTGAAGTTGGGCTATAGTTCTATTTTGGTTTCAATTATGTCGTAAATTTTGGATTATTGTGGTTATTATCACTTGCATGTGAGTATTTTGATGTTAATTTGATATGGGTAGTATGAAGTAGTTATAATTTTAGGGTATTAGGTTCAATTTTTGAATTTGATGTATTTTTCAGCTAAATGGTATAAATCCTTAATTAGTGGTGTAATTATGATAATATGTGTTCCTTTGTGTGTTGATTTGGTCTGTTGATTTGGGAGATTCGCATGTGGTGGGGTATGGGTGTGACAAAGATGTCCCCGCCTTTAGAGGAGAAGGTAAAGCAGGAGTTATAACGAAGAGGTTTATATGCGGCTCGCTACAATGTGGTTTCTATGCTAAATTATCCGATAGCTATGATCATGGTTGGGTTGCAACATGCCGCATAGGTATTGGAGTTTCCGGAGGGTCCTCTTTATACGAGTCCCTTGTTTAGTAAGCGTTTCTCATTTTTGAACAGTCTATTTCCTATATTATTTTGATTGTTCTTGTTACTAGCCTTCGGGTTGCGTTGTTCTACTAACAGTTGCGGACGGGTTTCAGGGGCTGAGATAGACGTTCATGCGCATGAGGCTTATTTGGTAGCTCCCCTCATTTGCCAATAGTTCTCAGCTGACAAGGGGGTACTAGAATCGTTGTCGAAGGAATTTGATTCTATGACTTTCATCTTAGCCTCGCCTACTCCTTCGGTTGAGGTATCCCACAACTTTTGTCAAGCTTAATTCATGGCATTTTTTGCGCAAAAGGTCGTTTATCTCATGTATTTGGTGAAGGTTCAAGTCGTACCTTTCGTCTTTCTAATGCTAGGATAGGGGAGTTAGGGCAATCTTCTATGTTGGGTGTGACAGATTGTCTTTCTCTTGGGGTACCGGAAAGTCTAGAATACTGCAGATCATACCTGTGTGGGCTTCGTTGCGAGTGGGATAGGGAGTTCTTTCTTCCTTTTCCTTTCTCGGCTTTGCAGGATGTTCTTAGCAAAAACACTTGTGAGGTACTTGTTTTTCTCTTTGCGTTCGTATTGGGTTGTTTTGTGCGCGATTTTTAGTGACTAGTTTTTTTTTTCTAACTTTGATGGGGAAGTAGTTGTCACTCTTGGTGGACGCCATGGGCGAAAATTTTCGAACGGCTTCCTTTGAAGTACCAACACTTTGGAGGCATAAGAGCTTGAGTCGGCACTCAGAGAGGCTCAAGGTCAATTAGAGAAGATGGACACGGAGATCGAGGCTCTTCGGGCTATGAACAAACGGAACTCTGATGGAAGTAGGGAGATGATGGAGTGGAATCTGACGATTATGAATGATCGGTGAAGGCAGGCGGAAGAATGGCTGGAGAGCTTGCTCTTCGGTCTTGGCCAAATAGGTGAGATGCTTCGTACAACGGAAGTAGAAAAAGATGAGTACAAGCATCTTTTGATGAACTTGGGTCGTCGATTGGGAAAGAAGCTTGGGAGGGCGCAGGCCCAAGCTGCCTTGGGTGGGGCAAGTACATCGCGCATGGTTGATTCCTTTGACGAGGGAGTGCGACAATTTCTGTTGATGGGTTATAAAATATGCCAGGACGTGGTTCTGTCGATGCCACGATTCCCTCCGAACTTGGTGATTCCTCGGTTGGTGGTGGATCACGTCGTGGAAGGAGATAGGGATCCTAAATTACCAGAATCAGGGCCGTTATGCGCATCCTCGTCGAGTCCCATGCCTTCGTCGGTGCCATCGACAAAGGTATGTGATGGTGTTCGTGGGATAATGGTACACGAAGGAAAACATCTAGCTCTTTTGATTAAGAAGAAGGTTTGGGTAGGTGTAGGGAAGTTTGAGATATTCTCTTCGTCTGTCTTTGTATAGTATGGTAGTAGACTTTTGTAAAAAATAAAAGAAGGGCTTTTGTAGCATAGTTTTTTTTTTGAAGAGGGACATGTTTGATAAGCCTTGTACATACAATCACGTTGGCGTACACAGTATAGCTTTATTTATGATTTTTAATGAATCTGACTTTCTTCTTTCATGTATTATTTTTCTATTAACGAAATGGCAGCGGTGCGTCAAAGGGGTTCTTAGACATATATTTTTACTATTTTTGATTTCCTTTTTATCTTCCCCTTCTTTTTATTTTATTTTATAAATAAGGGAACCTACTGGGTTTGAGTGTGGGAGTGAATCGGGTGGCAAAAGAAGGGGCTTGGAGAGTGGTCATTCGTCCATACCAAGACGCATGATGACCCGGAGTCTGGCGATCTTCGTTGAGTTATTCTTTTAGTTGGGGTGGCTAGTTTAAGAGAAGGTGGGGTGGCTAGTTTAAGAGAAGGGGACGAGTACGGGTATTCTTTATACTTCAAAGGTTCACATGGATTTTTCATACCTTTGGACATTTTCTCAGGGGCGACAAGACGGTTCCCACAAACGGCGCCATTTGACGATGTATGAATTATAATATTACGAAAGGTTGGTCTTTTCCCTGTCCAAAAATTAAGAATTAAGAACAAAGTATAGATAAGGATAACTTAATTTTTTATTTCATGGATAATGGTACATGGGGGGCCAAAGTCCCTGAATTACAAAGAGGAGTGCGGGACTATATATATATATATATATATATATATATATATATATATATAGGTTTTTCAGAATAGGCTCATGGATAAATATCATCGGATGGCGGCGAGAGCCAACTCTAATCATATTTTGACACGTATCATGGGTCTTGATGATAAGATAAAAATTTCGAAGAGCTCCTGAGTCAGCTTCGTGTTTAATACGCACTGATCGTGAAATAAGATAAGGTTTCGAGGGGTTACTTGTCAGCTCCGTTTTTAATGCGTACTAATCTTGAAATAAGATAAATGGGCTCCTTGTCAGCTTCTTCTTTAATGCGTTAAATGCCGTTTCGTAAGGAGATTCGTATTTTCTTGTATTATCAATCACACATCGCATCGTATCACAAAATAAAATGTTTTGTACATTCGTTCTATATACTTGCATTATTGAAACGTCATTTGATTTATTTTTTCATTTTGTATGTTTGTATTCTCTCCAAGCTGAATACGAACATATTCCTTTGAACGCTGCCTTTCTTTATGTTTACATGCATGGGTATTTTCAGTTTCAATGTTTTTAATAAATAATTTTACGTCAAAATTATTATCTCATCACGTTATAAGTGAACTACATTGTAATCAGAATACCGTGTGGCATTATCTCATCACGTTATAAATTACAATTTTTAGTTATAATAGATATCTCTATTACTGAGTAGTGCAATCCAATATATATTTTTTCCCTCCAGTTTTTGTTTTAGTGATGTAAGAAAATATGTCTATTTTTTTTTTGGTTGACTTTGATACGACGAGTGGCGGATGTGTAGTAGGCTCAACCCGTAAAATTTTGCGGGTAAAACGAGAGGGTTTATAGACAACCCTTATGAGCTTCGAATACTTATTATTTAGTTTTCGAAGATAGAAGGTCCAAACTCAAAGGTATTACTGTATTGGTATTTTTATTCATTAACTTGGAACGTGTATGAGACAACGATTCTTCTAATATTATCATTACATTTTCCCATACTTATTTGGCTTTTATTGATTTAAATATTTGATATTTTTTTGAACAGTAATTAACAACTTTATTTATAGACTACGTCGTAGCCATAAGATATGCAGCGGTAGCCATAAGATGTACAGCTGTGATGCGGGGTTGGGGTTGGCGAGAGAATCTCGTATATGTATAGTATCATACAAAGCCAACGATTCAAAATCACGCAGACAACCTTGCCATGTTGCACAAAAGGGTGGCTACAAGGGGCAATTCATACAAGCTCAATTGACTCTCTCTTTTGCCAGCACATCCGCGAGCCTGTTCGCCTCACGATATATACAAGAGATGAACAATATATACAAGAGATGAACATGATGGATCATTTTTGTCCTATACTCCACACATCATGGAAGGCTAGCACTTCTGCCGATTAGCAATAAACTAATGAAGAAATTCAAAAACAGAGGTACATCCCAGAAATTCTGAAAATAAAAAACTACACCAACAGGCAAATTTGGACTATAAAACAAAAAAAGCAATCATAATTGATACACCATTTCTAAGTTTGAATACAATATAACCTCTGGAGAGAAAAATATTAAAAGGAAAAAAAAAACGTGTTTGATCAAAATTGGAAATCACACGACACGCGGCAATCAGAGAAATAAACGTGACATTTAATTTAGAACGTATACTCCAAGAAAATATAACACGTACCCTTGGTAGCCTTAAATTTCCTACGACTTCATGTGATCAGAATACCGGGTGGCATTATAACTAACTTTATTTTGCTTTACATCCAGGCAATTTTTTCCCATAATAGTAAGTCTTATGATCTTGAAAACTCACAAAATAAATTGTCATTAATCCTTATCAAGTAATAAGACCTAGAAACGTGGTCGAAACATTTACACTCGATTAATTAGAATTTACCAATAGGCCTCTTCATTAATATCTTAATAAAATTAAAATACTTCCTTATCCACATAATTACTTTAATTATCTTTTATCACGCAGAAAATTAACTAAATCCTGTGGGGTTTACAAATAGAGAAATTCAAACGTGTAAGGAACGCCAACAAATAATCGAGTTGATCTTAATTAAAGCCACAACTTAGTGAATGAGGCGGTGTAAAATAACTAAAAGCTGCCAGCTATTCTATTTTTTTGGATTAACTAGATTAGTTTCTTCCTTCAAGTCATCAGATGAAGCGTGATAAAATTATATATAGGGGCACTTATCCTGGGGAGCAAGCTTTCATTTCTTTTTCAATATTAGATTGGCATGATTACCATGTCTCAAATTAAAAAAAAAAAGTTATGGTCGAAATTTGGATTGAGCTTCAAAAAGGAAGGTTTGTTTGATTCAATTATATACTTCTCAATTTTAGACCTCAAACTAAAATCGCTATTAGATTTTGATCCAATAATCTTAGTTAGATCTTTTACCTCAGAAAAACCCTGCTGGGCTTTATCCATGTTCATGTCATGTTTCATAATCACACGTTTTATGTGTAACATATTTGTTATTATATTACGGTTTCTTGATTGGTGATGTTTCAATGCATAAAATGTTCAAAGTGTTGATGTTTATCAATTTTTTTTTTTTATTTCCAGGTAGACACGATAAAGAAGAAGATGTGAGTAGCTTAGTGGACAAGCCAAATGTGAATGAAGAGTATAAGGAAGCCTTTAGGACAAAATCCTACATTGAAATCTGCAACAAAGTTCAAGGCCAACATGAAATTAGAATAAGTCTTGATCAAGAAAAAACGTTGTCCTCGTCATCATCATCCTCATCATCGTCGCCATCACTGCCTTCTCCTCCTCCTGCACGACACGCCCATCTATCCGATTATTTGCTTGAAGCCCGCTATGAAACCCTAATCAACTCAGATCTCCATAAGTTTCTAGCCAATTTCTTTCAAATTAGCCTAGAAGCATGCAAAATTTGTGAATCCTTTCTCACAAGCGTGCATTGGGCACGTTCAAATTATCGATCAATCAAGTGTGTAATAAAGTTGATCAAAAAAGTACCCGACACAACAAATTGGACACACAATCAGTACCACACCGCATACAAATATCTGGCTGCTTTCGCCTTGCATAGGAACCCCTTTTCAACCATGATGCCTCAAAAATTCCATGATTTACATGATATCCATACCCATTTTCTTCAAGAACTGACCACAAACTGCCGAAAAACGAGGAGGAGAACAAAGTTTGTTAAGTTCGTTAGAAGAGCTTTGTCGACTTTACTAGTTGTTGGTTGCGGTGCATTAGCCATTGCTTTAATAATCCTAGCGTTGCATAGCATGGGAGGAGTCGTAGTTGCTGTGCCTGGATTGGCCTTTTGGAGTTTTGGGTTGCTTATCATGAAGAAAATGAGGCGACTCGATAAAAGACACGGGAAAATTTGGGGCGAAGGTCTAGACAAACAACTTGATATTGCCGCCAGAGGCGTATACATATTGATCAATGATTTTGACACCATTAGTAGGGTGGTGCAAAGGCTGAATGATGAAATGGAGCATCGGAAATTTGTGGCGGATACTTGTGTCAGAAAAGGGAAAAATGAGATGTTGAAGGAAGTTGTTAAGGAATTCCAAATGCACGAGTCTTGCTTCGTGGAACAATTGGATGAGCTTGAGAAGCAGATATACTTGTGCTTTCTGGATATTAATCGATCAAGAAGGCTAGTATTCCAGGAGATGGCCAAGTATGGAGTCATATCAATTTAATTAATTAATGTAACTGATAAAAGTGCTTCTAGAAGGAGTTTGGAAACAATGTTGCTTCTTCAAATTGAACTTTGTTTACAGGAGAAAATTACATTGTTTACTTATATATATTCTTGAATTCATTAAGATTTTTGCTAGCTGTATCATGTTGGTAATGCAACAATATTTATCGATCAATTGTACCCGACTGATTGTTGGATTTTTCTGTGTATATAGTAATTTTGGAGTAAAAGGATTGTGATGCATGGTACATTTTGATGGGTTGAAATAAAAAATACTAGGAATAAATGCTCTCCGATCCCCTCCATTTTCTTAACTAGTTTGAAATCGTTCCTTCATAGTTCTTACTAAGATCCTTTATTTAATAACATGTTATTAATGCCAGTCAAGTAATCGGTTAATTAGGTATATTATAATGATCATAAGGTAATTGATGTTTGGAAGTGAAAGTGCAAGTGTTGTGTAGCGTTATCATAACATTGAAGCTGTGAAAGGTTATCATAACATTGAGATGATGAAGTGTTACCATAACACAGAACACAAACAATGAACTATCTTGATATACATTCAACATCTTTATGTTTTGCCTTATTCACATATTAACTTAGTTCCATTTTAATAGTTGTTTATGAATTTTTCAGGCTTTTAGTAAATCATAAGACGAATCAAGTGTTTCCATATTCGGTCTTTCCATAAATAGTTGGGCGTGTGATCTAGTTGAAGAAGGAAGTTTAATTCAGGAAGGATGCTATAAGGAAAGGAAATTCTATCAAGATACTTTCCAAGGATGAAGTCTACATTGAAGGAGTCTTTCTTAAATAGCACCCGTTATAATTAATGAAGCCTTCTGACGATAAGAGACTGAGACCAAAGGAAGTAGAGTTACTACAAGGAAGATTGAAAGCATTCAACAACGTGTATAATATGCTTTGGAAATCAAGATATACATATCTATATAAGGAGTGAAGTACATCAATACAAATAACAAGAAAAAAGAGCTAAAGAATCCGAGAGATTAGATCTATTGTTGTTCAGTAGTTTGTCTTGCATTGCCGAGTTTTTAGATTAACGAATTGAGTCTAAGTTATGTTTAGAATTAATGCGTTAATCATTGTTTGCTTGGTTGAATTTGAACAATTCGAGGGCGCGCTTGAGAGTTGTGAGAACATCTTTTGTAAGATCATTATTCGTAGTGATTTTTTGACTAAGGCGCGGAAAAATATATTCATATATTCTTCTTAAAATTACTTTTGTTGTTTGATAAAAAAAAGTGCTTGTGTTGATTATATCCCGCTGCAATATTTTATGATCAAAAAAGTGTTAAGATAACATTAGATCTGACTAGTGTTATCGCAACATCGTGCAACACTGTATCAAGTCCTGATCCAATACTTATAACTGGCGTCAGAGTCAAGCACCGGTTTCACTGGTGTTTGATTTTGATACTACAAGATGGACAACGTTAATCCGATTAACAACAAGCTACCAGCTATGGACGGATCCAACTATGCATTCTGGAAGACCGAGATCAGAACACATATGAAGTCGATCGACGTGCGAGCTTGGCAATTTGTGATTAATGGATATTCTCTGCCCACATTACCACGAGATGTAGACAATGTATTGTGCTCAAACCAGAATCAACTTGGGATGCTGTTGAGATAAGTCTTGCTTCTTATAATGAAAAGGCTCTTCATATTATTTTTATCTGGGTTGACCGCCATATGTTTAAGTTAATTCAAAATTGTTCAACTACTAAAGATGCATGTGATATCCTACAAGGCCACTATGAAGGTGAGTCTAGCATTAAAGAATTCAAACATAGGCACATTTTGCAGGATTTTGAATACTTAAAATTGAGAGAGAATGAGAGTATCGAAAGTTACTTTGACAAAATTCTAGAAATATCTAATCAATGTTAAATGCTAGGTTTTCCCAGGTAAAACAAAGAGATATCAGTCTTACAAAACACCAACTTCAAAATTTTCTATGAATAAAATAGTTATGCATGAAGCTACGAACTTAGATACCTTTGATTTCCATGTCATGTTCAATTCTCTTTGAGAATTTGAAATGAATTTACCCTCTCAACGTGGTAAAAATAAAGTCGTTGCTCTACAAGTCTAGAATTCTGAATATGAAGAACTTGACGATGAAGAAGAAGTTTCTGCTAACTATAAAAAGATATCTAGGCAGTTAAATAGATTAACCTTGAAAAACTTACAATACCTCTCTTCGAAAATCACATATGGTTAGAAAGAACTTTCCTAAAGGTGCTAAGTATTTGGCCACTCAACCTACTTGCCAAGATGTTGAACAGTTAAAGAAAGTTTAATGTTATGAATGTAAGGTTTGGGGTCATCTTACTTATGAATGTGGTAACACCCTTCGAAAAAAGGGAAGTTCTCTTTGGGCTTGTGTAGAGGAAGATGATAATGATATAGGTTCTGGATCCAATATTGAAACTGAAGTCAAGATGAAGGAATTCATTCTGCTAAGCTGGTCACTCAGATTCAATGGACACAAGATGAGCCGCTCGAATATCAAAACAACCCCAGAACTCAATGTTGTCACAACATCCAGTCTGAAATAGTTGTCCATGAGATTTTTTTTGAAAAATGGAATGATTAAAGTAATTGTGATAATTTTGATGTTTTATTTGACTCTGATGAATTTGGATTTGAATGTTTTCGTGGAACTGTAGATCAAGATGAGGAATACTTCTTTGAAAATGAAATATCCTAAGAGGAAATCATTGAAGATCCCAAGACCACCTATCAGAAAGTGTTGGTAGAGATTTTCAAATTGAGCAAAAGTGTGAAATCACTTAGAGCATAAAATGAATGGCTATTAGTTCATTCATGTCAAATGGATCTGGTTAGAAAGGAAACTGAACTAGTAAAAGTAATGGTAAGGCTTGAGAAGTCTAAACAGACAGTTGCAAAATGTAATACATGTACTTCTAAACTTGATGAAGTACCATGTATAGGTAATGAAGATAAAAATGGTTTGGGATTCATTGATAAATCTGGTTCTTCTACTTCTGTCTCCGGTTTTGTTAAAGCTGGTACTGAAAAGGGTAAATAAAGTTTAGTAAAATCTAAGAAAATCATATATATTTGTCAATATTGTTTTCAGCTAGGACACATTAAACCTTACTGTCAGAAATATAAGAAAATTCTTGAACAGAAAAAATGACAGGTGAGGCCAGTAGTAGCAATATTGATGTTGTGAAAACATTTCACATCAGTCTTACCACAACATTCGGTAACACTACTGCCGGACAGAATAACAGAACTTGGTATGAAAAAATTTGAGAACTCCGAAAATCAAACTAATTTGAAATGTTGTTTTCTTTGCTGTTCACACTAACCTTTCAGGTAAGTGGTACTTTGACAGTGGATGCTCAAGACACATGACAGGCTCCAAATCAAACTTGAAGAACTTTATTCCCTTATCCACCGGTATTGTCACCTATGGAGGAGGAAGCAAATGGAATATTATCGGAAGAGGAGTCTTGAATGTGGAAGTATTTCCACCCCTGAGGGATGTCATGTTGATTGATGGGTTAAAGGAAAATTTAATTAGCATTAATCCACTTTGTGATGATGATTTGTTAGTAAAATCGAATAAGGATTCATCTTATGTTTATGATAGCGCTAATGTCTTTGTGATGATAGGTACAAGGTCCAAAGACAACTGATATCTTGCAAAAGATGAGGCTCTATGCTTCCATGCAAAAGTTGATGAGTAAGTTGTGTGGCACATAAAGTTTGGATAAGTGCACTGCAGAAACTTGGAAAAATTGTAGAAACTTGATGTAGTCAGAGATCTACCAAAGCTTTCTAGTCCTAGTAAGCTAGTTTGTGGTGACTACTTGATAGGTAAACATATCAAAGCTACTCATATACCATTAAAGCCACTGAACTAGAGCTCTGGAACTTCTTGATGTTTGGACTTGTTATATATGGATCTTATGGGTCACGTAGCAGTCAAAAGTTATGGTGGAAAGAAATATGCTTTTGTAATTATTGATGGAGTTTCTAGATATACTTGGGTTAAATTCCTGAAAGAAAATTCTGAAGCTTTTAATACCTTCAAAATTTTGTATGCTAGTATACAAAATCTGTATGGTGCATCTATAAGGAGGATTAAGTCTTATCAGAGTAGAGAATTTGAGAATGCTAGTTTTTCTGATTTCTGTGATAAAAATGGAATCATCCATGAATATTCTACACTTAAGACTCCTCGGTAGAATGGGATTGTTGAGAGAAAGAACTGAACTCTTCAAGAAGTGGTTAGGGTAATACTAAATGCTAAGAATTCGACTAGGAAACTTTGGGTGAAGCGTTGAATACTACATGTCATATAGCTAATAGAGTTTACCTTAGACCTGGAACTACAATGATACCATGTGAGATTTTGAAGAACAATAAACCAAATGTTGCTCATTTTCATGAATTTGGATGCTTGTTCTATGTGTTGAATGATATCGATTACTTGAGTAAGTTTGATCCAAAGAGTGAAAAATGTATCTTTGTTAGTTACTCTCCTAATAGTACTACTTTTAGAATTTTTAATCCTAGATTTCTTACTATTTAAGAAGCTGTAATCAGGAAGTTTTGGACTCTGGTGTTTTCATAAACACCATCCACTAATTATGTTACCACAACACCAGTTGATGAACCTGAACATGCCACTGAAACATTCGAGACATTAACATTCTAACACCTGCACTTAGTTACCAGTGTTGTCTCAACACTAGATATATTAAAAATTTAACACCTGCAGTTAGTTCAACATTTTAACCAAGTAAAACAGAATTCTAGTGCAGAATAATATTCAAATGTACTTACAACCCATAATGATAGGAACAGAGAACATGCTCTCTCTGAAAAGCAAACAATTGTTCAAAAAACTTTAAAAACACAGATACTCAAGAAAAACTCAAATTGGTGGCTAATCTCCCATTTTTTGTGAGGAAAGCACCACCAACAGGTGCTTCTTGATGGTGTCAAGTTCCTTGATTTCCTCCTCCTTATCAGCTATCTCCCTTCTTCTATCACCTATCATCCTATCACACCACTCCGCGTTTTCTTCAATGAAGGCAGTGTTGACGGCCAATGAGGGAGTGGACTCATCATCCTCAGCAATAGAGGCGGTGGTGAAGGTGTGTGCCATCTTCTTCACTAGCTGGGCTCTGCTGGTTTCTGGTGCAGTGTGATCCTTCCGTGGAAGGTCAACAATTCTATCTCCACCAAAGTAGTTCTTGGTGATAGGCAGTTGTCCAGCTTGCTCCACAACAGTCACATTAGCTCCCTTCTTGAAGCCTTGATCTGTGAGCACTTTGTAGATTAGTGAAGGGAAGGGCGGGATGACATCCTTTTTGTGTGCAGCTCCAACAATGATTTTGAATATTCTTTCCCCCATGTTCACTGGATATCCCTTCAGCAGCTTGAAGATCAACACAACCATCTCATAAGTGAGGACTGTGGAGTTGGATGCGGGTGTCCAGTTGAATGAGGCAGCCTTGCACAGCACAGCAGTAAGGGAGGTGAGCCTAGTAACCTTCTGTTTGTTCTTCCACTTTTTCTCCAAACCCCCTTTCAGTTCCTCTATCATGAGATCATCATCTATCTCCACCTCTGTCTCTTTCTTTCTGGGCATCTTCCAAGCTTTGTTGATGAGTGAGGAATTGAATTTGTAGTATTTGTCCCTCACAAACACCAAACCATACATAGGAGATCCCCTAGCATGCATAAACTTAGAGACACTGCTGTAGAACTCCCTCACCACATCAGGCACATAAAGGGCAATCTCAATCAAAGAATAAACAAGATTCCTAGACTCTAGGAATTCAAACACCCTGTATCTGGTAAGGTCATCTGTCACAAGAGTTTTTTCACCCCAAATTTTCCTAGCATTAATAGAATCAGAGATATCACTAGCAGTTTTGGACCAGAAATACCTATTGTAGGGTTCAACAGGAAAATATGAGTCAAATGTTTCCGGTGTCTCCTCCTCAGACTCCTCATCAGACGCCAATATTGCGTCCGCATCTTCCTCAACTGCTGTTGGCTCAACACCCTGAGGGCCTGGTGTAGGCCCAACACTAGTGCCTCCTAGAGTTAGCACCAGTTGATTCTCCTCCTCAGTCTCCTCTTCATCATCATTCTCGTCCTCGTCCTCCTCATCCTCTTCCTCCGCATGCTCATCAGCAGAGTCGTCGTCCTCAGAGGATGAAGATTCTTCTTCTTCTTCGTCCTCAGCCGCTTTCTCCTCAGCAGCCATTTCCTCAGCAATTTCTTGATCATCTTGGATCTCTTCATCATCCTTCTCCCCCTCAATAGCAGAAGGAGGAGCAGGAGACTGAACATTCTTAAGTTGTTCCGTGTCTAGAATCACATGTTCGTCATTCGAGGGTTCCTGCTCAACAGTAGCGGGCGGAGCTTTAACTGAAGCGGCAGCAACATCCACTTGTGACAATGTTGGGGCCACCTCCATGGTTTCCTGTGCTGGCACAACCTCCTCTTGTCAGCACTCGTCGATGCACCCTTTTTAGACTTGACATTCCTCCTGGTATAAACTGGGGCCTTTCGCTTTGGTGGTTCAGTAGCCACCACCGTGTTTTGGGTGCGGGTGGTTCGGCGAGGTTGAACTTCCCCTATCTCAGACGTCATGACAGCAACGACATTAGCAAGATCAGTGATGGTAGATTTCTTTGCCATTATAGCCTGCGTGAGTAAATAGGAAAGAAGGAGAGAAATTGGGGCTCATTTGAATTTGCAGAATTTTAGCTTAAGTGAAATAATGAAAAAGGAAAGTGAGAGTTAAAAGAAGTAAAGGGTGGGTAAACTGATGTGATCCTGTGACATTCCCCCCATGTTGAGTCAACACGTGCTGATCGTGGGACGTGTTGGCGCGACACGTGACTAGAGCAGTTATTGCATAACTTATGAGTGACAGTGTTGTGGTGGGTGTTGAGGCAACACCATGTGGTCCGGTGTTGACCTAACATTCGACTTTCAGCTTCTCAACATAATTATTGCGCCAAGTTTCCGTGTAATCAGGATCTTACCAAGGTTTTCTTCACATACTCGCATGCGCAGAATCTAAGCAAGATAACTGGTACCTACTGAGTTAAATTGAACCATACAAATCAACAGTAGTCTTGCCTTAGATCTGAGATAGGAGTGGGAGTTAGATGACAGAAAACAACACACAAGAGATGAGTAAGGGGATTAACATCACAGAGATAATTAAGCTCCTATAGTCCAATGAGAAACAAACTTGTGTGGTGCTGGCAGCTAATAACCCAGAAGATATGCCTCTGTATATTACATTCATAATTCAGGAGAAAACCAGAGATACTCCCTCTTAAGATCATGAAAACACAGCAGGATAACATTCCAGAGAAAAGACAAAGCGAAGAACAGTGTTCATCCAACACCAATGATACCAGTGTTGGCCCAACACTACATAGCACTATTCATGGGCAGAAACTCTTTACTTATCATTTTTAGAATAGATTAACATAAATGACTTTCCAGCATTGCATGATGAGGCAAAGGCAACCATATAAACGCTGAATGCAGGCAGTAACAGGACCCCTAACACCCCAGTGTCAAACATGATTAATTCAGATGCACATGCAAGTACATAGGGCTGAATGCACGCAGCACAAGACCCCTACACCCCAGTGACATAACACAAACTTGTTTACTGAACATCATAAACAAGGCATAAGCACAAGTGAGCAAGCATACTGCATGACAGGCAATGCAAGACCCCAGTCATCCCAGCACACAAGATCACCCAAACATGCTCCTTCTGCAGGTAAAACAACATAAATAAGTCACAACTGAATACAACATAGTAGTTAACTATGCGCACCCCATCTTCTTCATATTGTTTTGTGTATCCATCACTTGAATCAGTCACAACTGAATACAACATAGCAGTCAGCTCTGTGTACCCCAGCTTTTCCAAGTGACGACACTACCTCATAAGCAAGGAAGTCTTATCAAATAAATGAATTAGCATTTGTAAAGAGAGAACTGTCCTATCAAAATGACATGCATGTGAGACTCAACAAGGATCAGTAGAGTCAGACAAACATGAATGAGATAAATAGAAGATCCAAAATCATCAAACAAACAAGAAAGCAATCTGGGTACATCACAATCAGTCACTGGTGTCTGTGATGTTAAGGCAACACCTGTATTTTCAGTGTGTTCACAACACGCTCATACCAAGAGCCTTCCTCAAACTGAAGAATCTCTCAGTATCAAGTGGTTTGGTAAATATGTCAGCCCAGTTGGTTGTTGGTTTCAATATGTTCAATTGTGATTGTTTTATCTTCAATCAAATCTCTTAGAAAGTGATGCCTAATATCTATGTGTTTAGTTCTTGAATGTCGCACATTATTTCTAGAAATACTAATAGCACTCAAGTTATCACAAAACATTAGCAGAGTATTACAAGTCAACCCATAATCAGAAAGCATATGTTTCAGCCATATCAGTTGGGTTACACAGCTGCCAGCTGCAATATACCCTGACCCATCAGTAGATAAAGATACACAATTTTGTTTCTTACTGTACCAAGAGACCAAATTATTTCCAAGATAAAAACACCCCCTAATTGGTTTGAGGACCGTTGGTCAAAGAAAAGGTAAGGTCCTGATTCCCTCGAACTCATGGATGTATCAATTGACCCGAGATCTTGGAAAATATATAGAATAGGGGGCGTTTATAACACGGCCCAAATAAGCCTCACTGACTAGTATCTGAGCAATTCTTCCTGTTGCTTTTATAGAACTTCCTTCTTGTATCATCAACCCATCACCCATTAATACAACACCAACATTATTTGATTCCAAATTTAGAGCAATACCTATTGTACCTTCTTCAAATTCGACTAATTCACCCGCCATTACTTCATCAAGACCATGAATACGAGCAATACCATCGCCCACTTGAAGTACGGTACCTGTATTTACAATCTGGACTTCTCTTTTATATTGTTCAATACGTTCACGGATAATATTACTAATTTCGTCGGCTCGAATGGTTACCGTGAGTTTTTCTTAATTATTCTTTGAAAAGAAAAAAATGATGCCTATAGTAGAAAGACTAATCATTTTTTTCTTTCATCGCTCCCAACATGCTAATATTGGCACTAATGGTGTGCAAGTGTAACTCGTTATTCAAACAACTATTCAGGGTTCCTAGAGCCCATTGTAAGGCTTGTTGGAAAACCCGTTGTCGGACTTGATTAACGGCTCTTTGGTGTTCAAACTGAATAGTTTAATTTTTGTAATTTTCTAATTGTTCTAAAGTCTTATAAGTTGAATTAATCAAATTCAAATTTTCTCGCTCTATCTCAGAGTATCCATTCACTCGAAACTGATCTGCTTCCATTTTCACTTTCCATAAGCGGGCCCGGGCTTTTTCCAGGATTTTCTATCATCTAAGTCCCCTGCCTAGTCACTGTCACAAAAGCCAACCAAGTTTGAATTTGTATCATGAGAATACCAGATTCCTAACTCAGCAGTACCAGAAATGTATCTTAAGATTATTTTAACTGCAGTTAAGTGAGATACCTTTGGTGCTGCCTCATACCTGGCACAAACACACACTGAATACATTATGTCTGGTCTGGTGGCTGATAAGTACATGAGACTTCCAATCATGGACCTGTAGAGTGTTGAGTCAACATCTTCACCAGCAACATTTCTTTCTATCTTCACTGTAGTGGACATTGGTGTCTTGCATGGCTTGGACTCCAGAAACCCAAATCTCTTCACCAAATTCCTGGCATACTTCTGTTGAGATAGGAACATTCATGTTTCTTTTTGCTTCACTTGCAGTCCTAAGAAGAAGGAGAGTTCCCCTATCATACTCATCTCAAATGTACCTGTCATAGTACTCACAAACTTGTCCAAGGTAGTCTGGTTAGAGGAACCAAACACTATATCATCAACATAGATTTGGGCAATGCAGATTTCTTTACTATTTTTCATAATAAACAAAGTCCTATGTCCCTCACCCCTAGTGAAACCAAAGTATAATAGAAATTCAGTCAACCTCCCATACCAAGCTCTTGGAGCTTATTTCAATCCAAATAAGGCTTTTTCAAGTTTGTAAACATACCCAGGGTGATGGGGTCAGTGAATCCTTTAGGTTGTTCAACAAAAGCTTCTTTATCTATATAACCATTTAGAAAGGCACCCTTAACATCCATTTGAAACAATTTGATTTTTAGAAAGAATGCAATAGCAAGGAGAAGCCTAATGGATTCTATTCTGGCCACATAAGCAAATGTTTCATCAAAATCAATCCCTTCTACCTTTGTATCACTCCATTTTCATCACTCTTGTTTTTAAATATCCACTTAGTTCCAATTACATTAGTCTGAGATGGCCTGGGAACTAGTTTCCACACTTTGTTCTTAAAGAATTGCATTAGTTCTTCCTGCATAGAATTTAGTCAGTGAGAATTTTTAAGAGCCTCATTAACATTCTTAGGTTCTACAACAGAAACAAAGCAAGTAACAGATTTGCAAACGGATGACATACAAACACTAAGTTTAGCCATGTTTCTATAATTTACTCTTTCTTTGTCTCTGGTTTTTACTCCATCAGTAAGACTGCCTATAACCTGCGAAGTAGGATGATCTCTCAGTAGTCGTGCAAGAGTGTCTCTAGTAACTCTTTCTCCAATAGACTCTTCAGTGTTAGAGTCTAAATGATCTGGTGTTGGTCCAGCATCAGCATCTTCTGGTGTTGGATCAACATTGGCATTCCCTGTGTTTTCCAGCTCACTCACTGGTGTTGAGTCCACACCATCTTCTACTGGTGTTAGCACAACATCGCCAGTTGGAGTCAATCTTGATTGATATTCATTGTTACCTGCAGAGACATCTTGGTCATCAAACACAATGTTGACAGACTCTTGAATAGTATTCAACCTAGGATTAAACATTATGTACACACTACTCTTCACAGAATATCCAACAAAAATGCATTTCTCACTTTTAGAATCAAACTTTCCCAATGGCTGTCTGTCTTTGAGAATGTATCACACACAACCAAACTCATGAAAGTGACTCAAGTTAGGTTTAACTTTCTTGACAATCTCATAGGGAGTCATAGTTGTTCCTGGCCTAAGATAAACTCTATTTGAAATATAACATGCAGCGTTTAGAGCTTCAGCCCAAAGTCTTTTAGTTATCTTTCTGGAGTTTAACATGACCCTAGTCATTTCTTGCAAAGTTCTATTCTTTCTTTCAGCAACTCCATTCTGTTGGGGAGTAATTGGTGCAGAATATTCATGAGAGATCCCTCTAGTGTCACATAGATCATCAAATTTTTTATTCTCAAACTCCTTACCATGATCTGACCTTATTCTAATGACACTGGCATTGTAAAGCATTTTGATAGTATCAGCTAGTATTTTAAAAGTCTCTACAGTTTCTGATTTTTTTCTCAAGAATTTTACCCAAGTGTATCTGGAAAAGTCATCAACAATCACTTATGCATACTTTTTACCAGCAAGGCTACAAACTTCTATGGGACCCATCAGATCCATATGCAACAGTTCAAAGCATTTAGAGGTTCTAGAGATCTGACCTTCCACATGTATGGGTGCCTGTGTAGTTTTAGTATGTTTACTTTGCAGGCAGTCACCACAGACTAGTTTACCTGGACTTGACAGTTTTGGTATGCCTCTCACAACTTCAAGCTTGATGATTTTCTCCAAATTTCTATAGTGGACATGACCTAATCTTCTGTGCCATACTACTGATTCATCAACTTTAGCATGTAGGCACTGACCATCCTCATCCACCAAGTACCAGTTGTCTTTTGATCTTTTTCCTGACATGACACAATTGTTAGAATCATCAAACACATCACAGGAATATTTATCAAATTTAACAACTAAATCATCATCACCACGAACAAGACCTCAGTGAGGTGAGGAAATCCATCCACATTGAGAACCCCTTTTCCTATGATATTTTCTTTGCTTCCTCCACCATATGTAACAGTACCAACAGGAAAAAGTTCCATAAGATTAGCTTTGTTACCTGTCATATGCCTAGAACAACCATTATCAAAGTACCAGTCTCCAGTAAGAGTATGAGTAGCAGAGAACACAACATTACAGATAATTTTTATTTTTCGAGACCAAATTCTGCTCTTTTGAAAACAATTATTTTGTTCCCTAGTGTTGCGTTGGATTGTTGGTCCAACACTAGAATGCCTTGGTGTTTCCCCAACACTCGATGCAACACTACTACTGTAGTTATATTTTTCAAAAGACTTTCTGTACTTGTGACAAAATGGTTTCAGGTGACCAGGCTGGAAACAGTATTGGCATATATAGGTTACCTTTTTGGACTGTTTAGTATGACCACTATTTTTACTAGAACCTGCCTTTAAAAAGCTAGGAATGACAATCTCTTCTCTGTTTGTCCCTTCATGATAACCTAGGCATGTAGTCCCATCGTTTTCAATATTCAGTGCTTCGTCCAGCCTGCTTGTGCTAGAGTTCCATTTGGCAATTGTCCTTTCTGGCTCTTCCAACTAGATTTGCAGTTTCTCGATTTGGAACTCCTTTCTGGTGAGGTATTTCTCCATTTCTGCTATAGTTTCATTCAAGAAACCATTTTCCTTGATGAGCTATTTCTTAATTTTTATGATTTTCTTTACCTCATCAAGCAGTTCTCTGTAGAGAGCTTTCAACTCATTCTCTTCAAGAAGGTACTCTTCATTTAAATCTATAGATCCACCAAAACAGCAAAGTTAGAATGTTCCTCAGATTCATTAACTTCAGAAATAAGACAATGAGGGTGAGCAACATAATCATCCTCCTCCCAGTTATCAAAGTATTCTCTCTGGTCTTCTGGCTGAGTGTTGGGCCAACATTCACTTGACTCGGTGTTGTCCTGACACTCTGTCCAGTTGACTTGGGCACACAGTGCTGCTGTGTGAATTTCTTCAGACACCTGTTCTTTTGGTAGTTCCTCTATACCTATCTCATCATCAATATCATCTATGCATACTCAGTTAGAACTATCTTTGGTTCTCAAGGTGTTAGCACATTCATATGACATATGACCAAAGCCTTTACATTCAAAACATTGAATTTCTTTTAGTTTCTTGGTGTCACTATCAGTAGGTTTTTTGAAAGAGTACTTGACCATTTTACCAGGAAAACTTCTTCTTAGATTAGGAGGCACATTCTTGTCTTTTCTGAGTCTATCATTCAAAGAAACTTTATTGAACTTTTTTTCAACAGAACCTAGATAAGCACTTATCTCATTTTCATCATCTACTCCTTCTTCAGTGGCTTTTAGAGCAAGACCTCTATGTTTAGCAGTTGGTTCTGAGATCATTTCAAAGTCTTGCAGTACATTCAAAAGGAAGAGTATGACAGTTAAGTGATGACATGTGTCTGGCTTCTTGCATAACAATCTGTTTAAATTCAAACCTAGGGGACAAGAGTTCTCATAGCTTTGTAAACAAGTTGTTTATTAGTTAGGTGGTCACCTAGACTTTGACATTCATTGGACAGATCCATTAGCTTTGCAAAATATGAAGTAACAGACTCATCATCTCCCATCCTAATACTTTCAAACTTTTGAAGAGGAATTTGAAGTCTATCTTCTTTGACGCTGGCATCTCCCTCACAATGAGTTTGTAGGAGCAACCAGGCTTGTTTAGCAGTTGTACACAATTGTACTAACCTGAACATGTGAGGATGAATCCAGCTAAAGATGGCATTGAGAGCTTTCTCATTGTTGACAGCATCACTGATTTCTGTTTATGTCTAGACAGCTTCAGGTTTCAGGTGAACATCCTGGTCCTCGTCTCTCCCCGTCATTGGTGGTGTGTAGCCATCAATGATTGATTTCCACGCCCTGAGATCCAAGGACTTGATGTACTGCCTAAGCCTGATCTTCCAGTAGACACAATTTGTCCCATCCAGCACAGGTAACATGTTGTTAGTATTGGGGTTCGCATTATCCATCGTTATGGTACCAAATCCAAACACCAATGAATTAGGTGCTTGGCTCTGATACCAATTGTAAATGTATGGATAGGGATCGGTACCCTTTTGTTAGTATATTCACACTGTGTGCACAATGGGTGTTGTGCCATCACTGACTGTATTCAGTGTTGTCCCAACACTCGTTATAGAGTAAATTTGCAGCGAGAAGTAAGAACACGGTGAGATTAATTTTAAGTAGATTATATGAATATAATCTGCTTTGCCTTTTGGCTAAATAATCACTAAATCGGAATTCAAAGATTTTATCAAATACATTAAGTAGGAACCCAATCCTGACACTAAATGACCTATACACTAGTTTAGCTAGTTAAAATTCAGTTAAAACAAGACCAACTAATTACAAGAATTACTTCTTAATCGTACAGAACTTAATTCTAGTCTTGTAGTTGTTCTTCATGCCGATCATGCCATTTTATAGAGTTTGATCGTCCTTGAGCGATGGCATGATAGACACGGCCTGTAGATTGCTCTCTTATCTCCAAGATAACTCCAAGATCTTCTTCAGCATTATCTTCATAAGATCTTCAGTCATTATCTTCAAGATCTTTAGTCTTTTATCTTTTCGAATCTTCCTTAAATTTCCATTCTTTATCCTTTTGTTCCTTCGCCTTATTCTACATGTTCCAAGATCTCCTGAAATAACAACAGATAACTACAACTGTGGAACTGGGTGAGTTTATGATAAAAGGCAAAATAATATAATTGATATAATTAAAACAATCAGTGCAATGTTAAGTCAGTGTTGGTCAGTGTTGTGCCAACTCTGTGATCCTGAGTGTTGTCCCAACACTCCAGTCTAACACTTGCACTTTCATCATAGTTCAAGTTCTAACTTGAAAACTACCCATAAGTGGTATATTGACACTGGTACAACATATCACATGATATGTGACTTCTCATACTTCATCACTGCACATCAATCTATAAATCTTACTATTCGCTTACCTAACAACAATTTCACTCATGCCACTCACATTGGAGCTGTTAAATTGTCTCATAATATCATCTTACATGGTGTTTTATACATTCCATCTTTCAAATACAACTTACTTTCAGTCTCAAAGTTGACAAAATAGTCCAACATTGTTGTTCTTTTTCTTGCTTCTATGTGTATCTTGCAGGATCTAACCACTGCGAGGATGATTGGTTCTGCTAAGGAGCAGTCAAACCTCTACATCCTTGACACTCACAAATTATCCACCACCCCTGCCGATACACATAGTTCAAATGATTGCTTGTTGAACATTGCTGATTGTAATGTTTCTATAAATAAACCCAACTTGTGGCACTATAGACTTGGTCACCCTTCACACAAGAAACTATCTGGTATACCTGATATTAGTGGCTTTATATTAACCTTGTGACATTTGTCACCTTGCAAAACAGAAAAAGTTATCCTTTCCTTCCAGTACTTCTACCTCCTTACATGATTTTGACTTGGTTCACTGTGATGTGCGGGGACCCTTTCCTATTGTTTATGTTGATGGATTCAAATATTTTCTCGCAATAGTTGATGATTTTTCAAGAGTTACATGGGTTTATTTGATGAAACAGAAATCATATGTTCAGTTTTTAATCACTTCTTTCTATAAACTTGTTCATACTCAATTTAACATTAAAATTAAGACTCTAAGAACTGATAATGGTTCTGAGTTTTTCATGAAAGATTTCTTCTCCAAATATGGAGTCATTCATTAGAAAATTTGTGCATACACTCCTCAACAAAATGACATTGTTGAGAGAAAACACCAGCACATTCTTCAAGTAGCTAGATCTTTAAGATTTCAATCCAAACTTCTTGTTGAATATTGGGGTTTCTGCATATCAATTGCTGCTTTCTTAATTAATAGACTTCCTGGAGTTCCTTTGAATAACAAGACTCCATTTCATATGCTTTTTAATAGATCTCCTGATTATGGCATTCTAAAGCCCTTTGGGTGTCTGTGTTATGCATCTACCATAAGCATTCAAAGAAATAAATTTAATCCCAGAGCTTCATCTTGCATAGTTATTGGTTATCCTAAGGGTACTAAAGGATACATACTCTTAGACATGTTGTCTCATAAAATCTTCATCTCAAGACATGTCTTATTCTATGAACATATATTTCCATATACCACTAACAACTCTTGTGCAGATGACCCTCTAGTTCACATGCAAACCAAAGTTTGCACATACAGTTTTATTAACTTACAGGTTTCTGCTAATGTTGCTCATGCTCTAGTGGATAAAATCATGGATCAACAAATCTCTTCTGCTCAGTCTCAAGTCTCACTCCCTGGAACTCCAAACATGGAACCAGACTTGAACCTTCAAGCTACATCAGATTCCTCTATGCACACAAAGGTTTCTTCTCACATATCACCTCAATAACCTCTACAGATAACAAGTAACACTGAACCTTCACCTTCTACTTGTGTTGATCGTAATATACATGTTAGAAAATCTAGTAGAAACAAGGGATTGCCTGCTTATCTCAAAGCTTATGATGTTAACTTACCTGGTCAACATACAGCTAACCATGTCATTTTACCTGGAAAATAGTACCCCATTACTGACTATCTCACTACTGATAACCTCAACAATAACCATAAAGCCTTCACAATTAGCATTACTAATGTTTCTGAGCCAAAAACATATTCACAAGCTGTGAAACATCCTGAGTGGCAAGAAGCCATGAGAAAAGAACTCAGAGCTCTTAATGACACAAATACTTGAATTCTGACTACTCTTCCTCCTCGTCATTATTGTGTGGGTTGTAAATGGGTTTACAAAGTGAAACTTAACTCTGATGGTAGTATAGAAATACATTAGTTGCCAAAAGTTACACCCAAGAATAAGGACTAGATTATTTTGACACCTTCTCATCTGTTGCAAAGTTGACATTTGTTAGAGTATTACTTGCTCTTGCTGCTTCCGAGAACTGTTTCTTAAACAACTAGAAATATATATATATATATATATATATATATATATATATATATATGAAACCTTCTTCTGGATACTTAGAAACTTCTGACAAAAGAGTGTGTCTTTTAAAGAAAAGCCTTAATGGCCTCAAACAAGCTTCAAGGCAATGGTTCAACAAGCTTTTAACTTCTCTCATTGTTGTTGGTTACACTCAGACAATATCAGACTGTTCTTTATTTATCAAAAGAAATAATTCATCCTTTACTGCATTTTGTGTCTATGTAAATGACATTATTTTGACAGGAAATAATTTGAAAGAAATGAATTCCATCAAAGCACATCTTCATCAGCAGTTCATTATAAAGGATCTTGGTGATCTCAAGTATATCCTTGGCATCGAGGTAGCAATATCTCCCATTGTTCATCATTCCAAAACAGAATCCACAACTTCAACAAAAAGAGCGACGTTGATCCATCAATGAATCCGTCATTCGCAGCAATCCTAAAACAGGTCTGCCCCGCACACAACAAGGTTAAGAGTGCGGGAGCCATTTTAGATTCTTCCTCGACAGTATTCGACAATGCATACTTCAAATCACTACTCCAGGGGAAGAGTATTTTCTCCTCCGACCAGGCTTTTCTTACTAGTTCAAGAACTAAGGCACTGGTTAATAAATTTGCCTCTAATGAAAAGGTTTTTTACGGGGCGTTTGTGAAGTCTATGATCAAAATGAGCAGTATCAGTGGCGGTGGAACGGAAGTTAGATTGGATTTTCGAGTTGTTAATTAATTACTAAATGTAAGGGAGTTTGATTTGTTGTTTAATTTGTTACATTTACTTAACTGTATTCGAAGGGGAGATTGTTTCGTTTATTTGAGTTGGATTGATGTGGGTATTAAGCATGATGATGCAAATAATGTAACTATGATTTGATTATGATTATTGTTTTTCATTGTTGATAATCTAGATCAAAGCTTTTATTTTCCATGCATGGATTAATCAGAGTTATTAAAAAGTGCTTTTGCTATTAAACTCCTTGTGTTATGTCAAATTTACAGGTTACCGCGGCCCCTAAGAAAGAAGAAGATAATTTGCATGATAAGTATGGCGAATTGCACAAACTAATATTGCACGTTGGGTTTAGTACACATTATCTAGCTACTATCTTCATTACACAGAGAAATAAACAAATGAAATGAAAGAATATATATATATATATATATATATATATATATATATATATGGTACATAAACTAAATCTAATCGATCGTTCACATATATACGTTATGGCTGGCCTCCTATCTTATCTATAACTGGTGCTACTGCTATTACATGAGCTTCATAGGCTGAGTTATACCAACCATGGCGTATCCAGGATTCGTAATTAGGGGGGCTAAATTCTTTTGTAAAGAACAATACACAAGAAATAAAGAGAAAACATCGAGAATAAAGGTTCGAAAGTTTTTTTTGCGAGCTCTTAACATCGAAGGGGTTTTGTTTTGCTAATTTTAACTTCAAAAAGAGCTATTCGCCAATTTTTTCATATCAAAAGAGATTTTCTTACTAATTTCGTAACATCAAAGAGGTTCTTTCGCGAATTTTTTAATAAATTGACAGTTTTTTCTATTCTTTAACATCAAATAAATGCTTTCCTTAACTTTTTAACATAAAAAGAGGTTTTATGCTAATTTTTTCATGCTCAAATAGCTTTTTTGCTAACTCCTTAACATTGAAAGAATTTTTTGGCTAATATTTTAACATCATATGAGTTTTTGCAAAAAATAAGAGTCTTTCTTTTTGAATATCTTGACAACAAAAGGAGATTTTAACTTATTAAAATACCACTTGAGGTTAATTTCTAATTAAACATATTGTAGATAGATTTTTAAATATTTTTTCAACTTAAAATTAATATATATATATATATATATATATATGTAAAACAAAATCCAAACCCCCCAGATACCAATAGTGTCCGAGAAAATAGTTTGACCCTTCCAGATAGTAATATTCAACAGCTTATTTCCGCTTAAACCTCTTACATTCATTCTCTCCAAAAACAAAATTACATTCAAAGTTCAGGAAGAGGTGGATGCGTAAGGACATGCGGTAAGACAGGACTGTCTGTCTACTATAGACTACTTGATTTGATGTTTTTAGTGATTATTGTTTCATTTCAGCAACATCGGTCGATGCTGGTTTTTGTGAAGCATGATATCCTAAATGTTGACGGCCAAAAAAATGTCAGGATCTTAGTAAAGAGATGTTATTGTTGTACAAATTAATTGAGCTAGCGCTTGTGCTCAGTATAAGAATCTTGTTGAGGTGTTTTAGAACGATTAAGCAGATATGGCAGTGGTGTGGGCGAACAAGATAGCATAATAACCTTTGGTTTGGGTTGGTGAGGAGGACATGGAACTGGAGAAACTTGGCATGATACGTTCCTCGGAGTGTAGATATCACCGTGTGAGAATATGAATGGTTGAATAAGAGAACATGCTAAGGTAAATTTAACATAAGTGTATAAATCAATGTTGTGGTTAGCTAGCTACGCCAGCACCCAATGGCTTTCATTTGCTGCGATGATGCCATCAGAGTAAGCTATCAATAAAACTTTGTTACTTGAACAAAATCACGATATCATTCGCTAGATACGTATGATCCTAATGATTCCACTATGATTTACAGTTTTTTAACAATTTTTTGACACAATCGTGTATATTGGGGATTGCATTTTGTCGTTGTGTGTAATCGAATTGATTCATGATCATTTTATGTTCATTCTACTATTCATGAGTGAAATCTGGGGTTATTTTGTGGATCAGGCCATTTCCCCCCTTTTCGTGACCTAATATTGAGTTGAAATCGCTATGACAGCACCTTCGACTACTTCCGCTACAACACCTGGTGTTGTCTCTATCTAGAATCTGTGTGAGGATTCTACTTCTATGTATTTTCTTAGTTCGCATGACAATACTAGCACTTTCATTGTTGTTGACAAACTTAATGCAAATAACTACATATCTTGTAGCAAAAGCATCTTATTGACATTGACAATTAGATACAAAATTAAGTTCATTGATGGCACCTTCCCAGTGCGTGTTGATGACGATCTGGTCACTTCTTGGATGAGAGATAATAGTTTGGTGCTTTCATAGTAGTGGAACACTGTTACTTATGAGATTAGACAGAGTTTAATGTTCTACACTTCTTCTTGGGAGTTTTGGAATGAGTTAAGAAATAGGTATGACATAACTTATGGCTCAAGGGTCTACCAACTCTAGAAATCCCTAACTTGTATCTCACAAGGCACTCACTATATCACTAACTACTACAACAACTTTAGAACTCTATGGGATGTGTTCTTGAGGCAAAGGTGCAACTTGTGGTCTCTGCACATGCAAAATCAACAAAAGCATGATTGATCTTCAGTAGAGTGAATGTGTAACGAAGTTTCTAATTGGAGTAAATGAGGGAGACCAATCTTGTTGATTTCTCCCTTACCCTCTCTCACTAAGTTGTATTCCGGGATCTTACAAGAGAAAAACCTGAAAGACATTTATGCTACTTCAAATACTTCAATGGAGTCCCTTGCTCCTTTCACTAGACAAAAGTCTTACCAGTATTCGCAGAACAAAGGCAACTCTGCTCAAAAGGAAATAAATAACCCTTGACCAAGCAGAAGAAGCAAAATCGTAGGTGTACTCATTGTGGGTATAATGGACACAATGTTGACAAGTGTTTCCAATTGTATGGTTATCCCCTAGATGGGATGGTCCTGCTGGAAAAAGGTTTAATCAGCCTCATAATGCCAATTTAGTAATGGCTTCCTCTCAAATGAGTGATCAAACTGCCACTGGTCATCAGGATTCTTTTCAGTCTCTCAATCAGGAGCTATTTGATCCTTTTATGGCTTTCAACCTAATTTAAAGAACAAGCTCATGCTCAGAGTTCTGGAAATTAACCTTCTACTCTCATGATTATGCTGCAACTGCAACATCTGATATTCTTAACTCTTATGCTTTTAGTTCTAGTTCTGGTATATCTAAGAGTCAAGTATGGATCATAGAACATGAGCAACTGGCCATATGATCTGCAATTTCGATTGGTTTATATAACCTCGTGTGAGTCATAAAGTAGTGATCAACTTATCAAACAACGCTACTACTTACTCCACTCACATTATGAACGTTTGTTTAACAACTAACATTATTTTACAAAATGTATTGTTTGTGCCTAGCTTCACTCACAACTTACTTCTGTATCAAAATTAACTAACTCAGCTCACATTTCCTTATCTTTTGTCTTCTTATTTTGTATTACGGGACTAGTGCAGCAAGAGGGTGATTGATTCTACTGATTCTAAACCACAGTCTATGAAATTGAATAGTGATGGTTGCAACTTCTCACGTGATTATGATAAGAAAAGTAAATCTATGTGTCATTCTAGACTTGGACATCTTCATGCTGAGAAACTTAAATCCACTCCCTGCATTACTCCTCATGTAACTGTTAGTGAATATTATGATGTGATCAATCTGTCTAATTAGAAGAACTTCCTTTCAGCTCTAGTATTTCGAAGAACTTCCTTTCAGCTCTAGTAATACTAGAAGTGCATATATTTTTGACTTAATTCATTGTGATATTTTAGGTCTTTTTTTAGTTATGTCCCATGGTGGCTTTTTAAATATTTTAGACTAGTGTGGATGATCACTCTAGATGCACTTGGGCTTACTTCATGAAATAAAAATCTGAAGTAAGACCTATACTTCAAAAGTCTTATGAACTTATGTTATATCAAATTTCTATAAGTATTTAAATTATCATGTCTGGTAATGGTTTCGAATTCATGAAGTCTGATTTTTATAGTTCTTTTGGAATTACTTATCAGAAAATTTTTGTTAAAACTCCACAACAAAATGGGCTTGTTGAGAGAAAACATCAACACTTATTGCAGGTGGCCAAATCACTGAGATTTCAATCAAATGTATCACTGGAATACTGGACTAGTTGCATTAGTATTGCTACTTTTATTATTAACAGGCTTCCATCTCTTACGATAGTGAATAAGACACCTTATGAGGTGATATTCAACAAGCCTACAAATTACTCCTTATTGAAGATATTTGGATGTATATGTTATGCTTCCACATTGTCTACTCAAAGACAAAAATTTGATCCCAAGGCAATACAATATATCTTTCCTGGTTATCCCTCTTGTACTTATATTTTATGTTGAAGTTTATTACTCACAAAGTATTTGTCTCAAGAAATGTAGTTTTATGTTAGAAGATTTAGTTCATTAAAGAATAAACAACACACTAAGTCACTCTTCATATCAGTTTCCTAGACTATGCATTGATTCTTTTATAATTCTTCTAACAATAGCTTGCAAGAAGAACATATTATTCTCAATGCCATTGATCTAGATTTCGCAGACAAAATTTCAACCAATCAACATTTCAATGATATGCCACTAACTCCATACATGGATGCTAACTTGGAAGTTAACAACTCTTTTGATGTAGCGAGCAGAAGCCATAATGGAAAATAAAACAACAGAATAAATCAAAAGCTCGTTGATTCCGCAGAATACCGAGAAATTAACACAAAATGAGAAAACTCTCAAGTTAGTTTTTTTTTATTCAATCAACAACTGACTACAATGACTCAAAGATGACTAACTTATAGAGTGAAAACCCTAACTAAGAAAAATACCAAAATTAGAAAAGATTCTTAAAATAACTAAATAAACATAAAAATCCCGCTGAAAATAATACAATGCAGATTTGACCCTCTAAATCTTTGAATTTGCCTAAAATCACGTGGGCGTAAAGACTTTTGTCTTTACGTTTTGCTCAGAAGGCCGTTTCCACTTGGAAAAGTGGTATCTTTTGTCAAAAACGGACTATTTTGACTTTCTGGTCAAACCTCGACTTGTTTGAACCTGGGGTTGGTTATTTTCGATTACGAGATACTCATATTTCTGATTTCAATCCTTCTCCTCTGGTTGAGAAAAATTCGACCTCGAATCTGAATCGTGTTTAGTAACTAATAACTTATCACCATAAGACAAGATATGATTAGTAACATAAAAAATATCAAAACCCGGAGGATGAACATCTTCAGTTGTGGCAGCAATAATAGGAACGTGTTTCTTCTCGTCATCGACCACTACCACACCTAGATTCTTCTTTTCTATGACAAAACCTTCAAATCTGTCAATTTTCTTGGCAACCCCGTACTTTTCCATTATCTTCTTCGCTTTTATTCGATTTCCCACCTTGATTTCCTCGTCCACACCCTCCATGAAAGATTTTAATCTAGAAATCTCGAACTCATCCACAATATCATCACCATCGATATCATAAAATACATCATATGAAGATTCGTAATCCTCTTCATAATCACCATGTGAATTTGGAATATCACCTTGAAACTATGATTTCTAATGTTTTTCCTCTAGATCATCTTGTCTCCGGTGAATAGACGGATTCAATGTTCGTTCAAGTGGTACAAACGGATTCTCCTTGAAATTCGCAAACAATGGGGCTTCATGTGTTGGTGCGAGTTCAGGCTGTCGTGCAACCATCACCACTATTTATTGCGTCAAAAGTTAATTTGTTGACGTAACATTGTGTATTCATCACATCTATCTTCTTCTACTGGAACATGATGGACTTCAGAGTTTCTCCTTGCCGTGATGGTGAATGAACGAACCTGTCTCTGATGCCAACTGATGTAGCGAGTGGAAGCCATAAGGGAAGATAAAACAACACAATAAATCAAAAGCTCGTTGATTACGCAGAATACCGAGAAATGGACACAAACTGAGAAAACTCTCAAGTTAGTTTTTTTTATTCAATTAACATCTGACAACAATGACTCAAAGACGACTAAGAAACATAAACTACGGATTTGACCCACTAAACCTTTGAATTTGCCTAAAATCACATAGGCGTAAAGACTTTACCTTTTGCTCAGGAGGCCGTTTCCACTTGGAAAGGTGGTATCTTTTGTCAAAAAATGGACTATGTTGATTTTTTGGTCAAACCTCAACTTGTTTGAACCTCGAGTTGGTTATTTTCGATCACGAGATATTCATATTTCTGATCTCCATCATCTTTCACTCTGGGCTCATCTCACAGCACAACGGAACCTCATGTCATACTTTCTCCTCCTCAAAATGAGTATGTACTTCATCAAACCGATGCACCAGGTATTCCTCACACTTCAACTACTGTTATCACCAGGAAATCCACCAAAAATGTCATTCCACTTGCTTACCTCAATGCTTACAAATATGATCTTCTTAAATCTCTACATAAGGCTAACACCTTTATAGTTGATAAAATTGTTAAGTACCCAATTGAGAATCATTTAAGTACTGCTCAACTTGGTCTAAAATATAGAGCTCTTACCAGCTCCATTACTGCTATTATAGAGCCTAGAACACTCCATCAGCATTGCATAGGTTACAAAATGTAATGATTGACAAAAAGCCATGAAAACTGAGATATTTGCTCGATAAAAGACCAACATTTGGGTCTTAACTAAGGTCCCACATGTTCAGCATTGCATAGGTTACAAATTGGTGTACAAGGTTAAGTATAAATCTGATGGCAGGATAAAAATATTCAAAGCCAGACTAGTTGCAAAGAGTTACACATAGGGTACTTTCTTAGAGAGAATCGTGTTTATCTAGGGGCGTTTGGATAGGACTCGTCAGGTAGATAGTTCTCAAAGTAGGACTCAGGGAGGCGTGGGTATGGGCTTGACATTAAGGGTAGTTACCATGCCGATGCGAACGTAACTAACGTTATCCGTGAAGGCGAGATAGATCTATAGATAGTGAGTCTCAGCAATTTTGTCTAATATGTCCCCCGAGGGAGAAGTAGTAATTGAGTGTCATCGAGAGAGGGGAGCCTTTAGTCGCTACGAGTTAGGAGAGGACCGGTTGAGGCCCGAGAGGCGCAACCCGATAACTTTGGGTTGCCGTGGTTGGTGGATATGTTTCGAGAGTCTATTCTGCGCCCCTAGGGTACCAACCATTATTGTTCAGATTTACCCTCATGGTAGAATTAATTATATTATAGGATATGGAAGTTAGGATTCGCGTTGTACATCTCTTACGTACCGAATTCAAACATTTGTGTAATTGATACTTGATGGGAACTTTGATGTAGCTTACAAGGAATAGAAGTTAAAAAAAAATATTACACCTAAATTTATGTTGTCTCAAGTGCATGAATCAAGTAATAATGACATGGTAAGTATAGTTACGAACCAAGTATCGTATCCAAAGAGGGTGATAGATTAATGTATGAATCACTTAAATGCAAAACAATAACGGTTGTCACATTTTGTTTCTCTTGTTTTTGCAGGCGGACGGTTAGGCTATGAATGATGTGAATGTTATGATTACTATGAATGTAGACGATATCTATTCTAGAATGCAATGGAAATCTATCTAAGATGCAAGTAAAATAGTAATTATAGGGATGTTGGATTGAATGCAAGAAAATATTAAAAGCAATTTATTTAACTAATGAATGCAAGAAGAGATTTGTTATGCTAAGACTAAACTAACTAGCTAAACTAAAACAGAACTGATTAATTGAACTGGTACTAAACAATAATTGTAGAAACTTTTTAGAGGTTGGGTTTCACAATGACTTAATCATAGTAGTTTATAGACAAACTACCTATATTTACTTACATAATTTGATGATAATTTGATGTCTACATATCTAGTGGATCCGTGACCTATAGCAAGATTTATCCTTACTATAGAATCTAAGAGTCTCTAATAACCTACCGTGTTAAGGGATCAACCAAATTGTTAGGTTTTTTTAGTAGACATATCAAATTTGCAATCGAATTAACTCGTTTGAATCGTGTTAACAGAACGTACATAATTAAGATTGGTCTAGTGTTATCTAGGGGTTGCACATCAGTTGCGTTAACATATCAAAGTCACAAATTGCTTATATATATATATATATATATATATATATATAACTAGCTTAGCATTTACACTTTGCCGGTCCCTTGTCAGTGCTTCCGTTCATCCAAAAAGAGAGTAGACTAGTTAGGAAACATAAGTAATTATTCAATCTAGACATGTAATATCATCAAACACAGATAAATCAAAACAAATAAACCTATTCATAAATCAGAGTTAGTTGCCTACTCAAAACAACAAGTAGGTTAACTCCTCATAGTCATGAAATTCAACAATCAAGAAATAACTAAATAACATAGACAAAGTAAAGAGAATAAGAAAAGCTTATCTAATTCGGTGGAAATTCATTGTTCGACTACCTTCTTGACTTCTTTGTACTATTTTGTTCTCCACGAACTATTTTTCCCTCAAACAATGATTCAACTAAACTAGAACAAGACTTCAGTGGTATTTCTCTCTGAAAAGAATCTCACATGGTTTCTATAAGTTTTTGTAGACTTTTGTTCGCTGGTGGTGGTTGTTGTGAGCGTTGAGCGGTGCTGTTTGTCCTCCTTTATTTATATGAGAGCATTGATACCCTGTCGTAACCTGATTAGCGTGAAAGACCGTTCAACCCTCGTCAGGCGCAATCTGTTCTGCATCGTCTGACCGTCGCGCCTATCCACCATGCCACCTCTTATTCTTCCAAGCGGTCTTCTGATGTTCTCTTTTATTCGCTCTACCTTCGGTATTTGCATTGTTGTAGCACCTATCGTCACGCATAGAACTCCCGAAATAGTGTTTTGACACTTTTTCTCCAAAGACATCCATTTTGGCCTTTTTAGCTTTGTTTTGTCTTGCCTTGATAAAATCCTAGAAAGACACGAAATAATAGAAAAACCAATAAATATGCAACAAGAATTACATAAAAGCCTAGGAAAATGAGTACGTAAATATCTATAAATAAACACTCATCGACGCCAGTTGAGATTGTAGGATCGGATCATGTACTAAGTACAAGTTCACAAGACTGGTGTTGAGTCATAGTGTTGATCCAAGAATCACGCACACTAGTGTGATCCTGACACATACTGACATGATGTAAGCACAACAAAAATCAACACTTATCAATAAGAATTATACAAAAGCATAAGAAGTACTTAAATCTCTATAAATAAACACCACCAGTACTCGACAATGACGCCAATAAAGATTGTTGGATCGGGATCATGTACCAAGTACAAGTTCATAAGACTGGTGTTGAGTCCTAGTGTTGATCCAACACTCACACACACTAGTGTGATCTTGACACCTACTGACATAATCTAAGCACAACGAAAATTAAAGAACACTATAAATTTACGCTTTTAAGCATATGATTAAGTAATGAGTCTAGCATCAGAAAAAATATTCATCAAACACTAGTTTACTTAAGCATATGATTAAGTAATGAGTCTAGCAATGCTGTTTGTCCTCCTTTATTTATATGAGAGCCTTGATGCCGTGTCATAACCTAATTAGTGCGAAAGACCGTTCAACCCTCGTCAGGCGCGATTTGTTCTGCATCGCCTGACCGTCGCGCCTATCCACCATGCCACCTTTTATTTTTTCAAGCAGTCTCCTGATGTTCTCCTTTATTCGCACTACCTTCGGTAGTTTCATTGTTGTAGCGCCTCTCATCCTGCCTAGAACTCCCGAAATAGTATCTTGGCTCTTTTCCTCTAAAGACATCCATTTTGTCATTTTTAGCTTTGTTTTGTCTTGCCTTGATAAAATGCTAGAAAAATAAGAAACAATACTAAAACCAATAAATATGCAACAAGAATTACATAAAAGCATAGGAAAATGAGTACGTAAATCTCTATAAATAAACACTCATCGACGCCAGTTGAGATTGTAGGATCGGATCATGTACTAAGTACAAGTTCACAGGACTGGTGTTGAGTCATAGTGTTGATCCAACAATCATGCATACTAGTGTGATCCTGATACCTACTGACAGAATGTAAGCACAACAGAAATAAACACTCATCAATAAGAATTATACAAAGCATACAAAAATTAGTACTTAAATCTCTATAAATACACACTCATCAATACTCGACGACGACGCCAAATGAGACTGTTGGATCGGGATCATGTACCAAGTACAAGTTCATAAGACTGGTGTTGAGTCCTAGTGTTGATCCAACACTCACACACTAGTGTGATCTGTCATATAAGCACAACGAAACAACGAAAATTAAAGAACACTGTAAATTTAAGCTTTTAAGCATATGATTAAGTAATCAGTCTAGCATCAGGAAAAATATTCATTATGATTAAAATGATTTTACAAAACCGTCACTCAATAAATCTAAGAACAAATTGAGCTACAAATTAACCGGGTGGTACAAAGACTCCACCTTTTCGATCTACATTCTAAACTCTAACTACCAAAGTAGACTTAATCAGCTAAACAAAGACAAAAACACTCGACAATAATGATTCTCTCAAATGATTTGCTTCACATAGGTACACGTTTCATGTATATTTATAATGTTATGTTACTTCACGTCCAAAACATCCTATGTACGTTTTGGAATGCTCTAGGTCTCTTGTTGATCTCGTGTTTCTATAGTGCATGTATCTTGTTTCCTTCTTGTTTCCTACTTATGTATATTTTCTTAAATAAAAAAGTTTTTCTTAACCGTCTTGAAGTCTTCAATGAAAAAAAAAATCTTTATTAATCTTGAACTCTTTCTAGGGAAAAATAAAATCCTTCTTCTAATTCAGTGTTTCCATGAACAACAAACTCTCGCATCTCCTTTCGAAAAGTTCCTCTAATAGAAATTTCACTACAAGAATTCCTCCATATAGCAGGCGCAAAATGGCCTCCTATATGGACAAAATTGCCTCCAATGAAAGAGATTGTAGGCGATTTTGTACTTGCGACACTTTGCCTCTTAAATGCATGCATTTTACTAGATTAGAGACGATTATTGGCCTTCTGTAGTGTGAAGGCGTGTGGAAGTAGAATAATCACCTCCTACCGTTTGGCGTGGAAGGCGAATAATTGTCTGCAGAGTATGTGAGGTCAGGTGCACTGACGACGTGGTGGAAGGCGATCTATCGCCTCTTGTATTTTATTTTTCATTTAAAATAATTAGTATTCAGGTTATAATTGTTTAAAAGAAAATAAAAAATGTTGACGTGGTGAGAGGCGATCTATCGCCTCCTGTATTTTATTTTTCATTTAAAATAATTAGTATTCAAGTTTTAATTATTTTAAAAAAATAACAAATGTTGGAGGCGATTAATCGCCTCCAACAATTTGCAAATTTGTGGGAAAAAAGGCAAAATTTGCCGCATAATTTTTTTCACCAAATTTCATCTCCCCAAAATTCTTTAATTTTGGCGCTTAAAATTTTCAGCAAATTTCATATTCCCCCTGTTAATGTATGGACTGATACTGGTACCCTTTTGTTAATATTGACACACTATGTACACACTGAGTGTTGTGCCAACACCGATTACATTCAGTGTTGTTCCAACACTCGTTATAGAGTAAATTTGCAGCGGAAAGTAAATGCACAGTGTGATGAGTTTTAAGCAGGTTACATGAATATAACCTGCCGAGCCTTTCGGCTAAATAATCACTAAATCAAGGTTCAACGATTTTATCAAATACACTTAGTAGGAACTCAATCCTGACACTAACTAACCTATCCACTAGTTTAGCTAGATAAAACTCAATAAAAACTAGACCAACTAATTACAAGACTTACTTCTCTAATATTCAGAACTAAATTATAGTCTTGCAGTTGTTCTTGATGCCGAACATGCCACTTTATAGAGTTTGATCGACTTTGTGCGATGGCATGATAGACATGACTTGTAGATTGCACTCTTATCTCTAAGATAACTCCAAGATCTTCTTCAGCATTATCTTCATCAGATCTTCAGTCATTATCTTCAAGATCTCCATTCTTCTATCCTTTCAGATCTTCCTTGAATCTCCAGTCGTTATCCTTTTGTTCCTTCATCTTATTCTACACGTTCCTTGATCTCATGAAATAACCACAAATAACCACAGATAACTACAACTGTGGAACTATGTGAGTTTATGATAAAGGCAAAATAATATAATTACTATAATTAAAACAGTGAGTGCAGTGTTAAGTCAGTGTTGTGCCAATGTTGTGATCCTGAGTGTTGTCCCAACGCTCCAGTCTAACACTTGCACTTTCAATCTCCCCCTTTTTGCCTTTCATCACAAAACACCACCTGCAACCAATTTCCATTAAGTCACTGTTAGACAGAACTCAGATCAACCACATATTCTATTTTGCTCCCCCTTGATATATACTCGAAATACTGCAGTGTTGTGCCAACACTGGTATTACTTAGTGTTGTCATAACACTCATCTGTCAAAATATTACCAGTGTTGTCTCAACACTTGAAACTTAGAAAAATCTAACACCTGCAGTTAGTTACTAGTGTTATCTCAACACCAGAGACATTAAAGTTTTAATACCTGCAGTTAGTTCAACAATTTTAACCAAGAAAAACAAAATACTAGTGCAGAATAATTGTAAATGTACTTACAACCCAAAAACCATAAGAACAGAGAACATTGTTCAACAGATTTAACAAATTATAGAAAATCAAGAAAAACAAATTGGTGGCTTAATCTCCCCCTTTTTGTGAGGAAAGCATCACTATTAGGTGCTTTTTGATGGTGTCAAACTCCATGATTTCCTCCTGCTTATCAGCTATCTCCCTTCTCCTCTCAGCTATCATCACACCACTCCACATTTTCTTCAATGAAGGCAGTGTTGATGGTTATTGGGGGAGTGGACTCATCATCCTCAGCAATAGAGGCAGTGGTGAAGGTGAGTGCCTTCTTCTTCACAAGTTGGGTTTTGCTGCTCTCTGGTGCAGAGTGATCCTTCCATGGAAGGTCAACAATTCTATCTCCACCAAAGTAATTCTTGGTGATAGGCATATGTCCATCTTGTTCCACAACAGTCTCATTGGCTCCCTTCTTGAAACCTTGATTAGTGAGCACTTTGTAGATAAGTTAAGGGAAGGGCAGGATGACATCCTTCTTGTGTGCAGCTTCAGCAATGATCTTGAAAATTCTTTCCCCCATGTTCACTAGATGTCTCTTCAGCAATTTGAATATCAACACAGCCATCTCATAAGTGAGGACTATGGAGTTGAATGAGGGTGTCTAGTTATATGAGGCAGCCTTGCACAGCACAACAGTAAGGGAGGTGAGTCTAGTCACCTTATGTTTATTCTTCCACTTTTTCTCCAGGCCCCTTGTCAGTACCTCCATCATGAGGTCATCATCTATCTCCACCTCTGTCTCTCTTACTTTGGGCATCTTCCAAGCTTTGTTGATGAGTGAGGAATTGAATTTGTAGTATTTATCCCTCACATACACCAACCTATACTTGGGAGACCCCTCTCATACATAAACTTGGATACATTGCAGTAAAACTCTCTCACAACATCACGCACATATGGCGCAATTTCAATTAAAGAATAAACAAGATTCCTAGACTCTAGGAATTCAAACACCTTGTATATTTTAAAGTCATCTGTCACAAGTGTTCTTTCAGCCCAAAGTTTCCTAGTATTAATAGAACTAGACATAATACTAGCAATTTTGGACAAGTAGTACCTATTGTGTGGTTCAGCAGGAAAATCTAAGTCAAATCTTTCTGGTGGCTCCTCCTCAGACTCCTCTCCAGACGCCAGGGTTGTGTCCTCATCTTCCTCAATTGGTGTTGACCCAACACCCTGAGCAGCTGGTGTTGGCCCAACACTAGTGCCTCCTGGAGTTGGCACCAGTTGGTTCTCTTCCTCAGTTTCCTCATCTTCATCATCGTCCTAGTCCTCGTCCTCTTCCTCCGCATCCTCATCAGCGGAGTCGCCATTATTAGAAGATGTGGATTCCTCTTTCTTCATCCTCAACCGCTTTATCAACAGCAGCCTCCACAGCAACATCCTGTTGATTTGCATCTCTTTATCATCCTTCTCCCCCTCAATTGCAGAAAGAGGAGCAAGAGATTGAACCTTCTCAGGTTGTTCCGTCTTTGGAATCACCTGTTCGTCATTCGAGGGTTCCTGCTCAACATTAGCAGGCGGAGCTTCAACCGGAGCGGTGGTAACATCCACTGGTGGCAATGTTGGGGCCACCTCCATGGCTTCATATGCTGGCACAACCTCATCTTTAGCCGGTGTTTGCTCAGCATTCGTCATAGCACCCTTCTTGGACTTTACATTCCTTTTGCAGTAAACAGGGGCTCTGCGCTCGGGTGGTTCAGTAGCAACCACCGTGGTGCATGTGCAGGGCTGCGGCGTGGTTGTGCTTTCCCTGTCTCGGACATCATGGCAGCAGCGACGTTAGCAAGATCTGTGATTGAAGATTTCTTTGCCATTATAGCCTGCGTGAGTATATTAGGAGAGAGAGAAATTAGGGTACAATTAGATTTGCAGAATTATAGCTTAAGTAAAATAATGAAAAAGGAAAGAGGGATTTAAAAGGAGTAAGTGGCGGGTAAACTAATGTGATCGTGTGCCATTCCCGCCATGTTGAGTCAACACGTGCACATCGTGGGACGTGCTGGCGCGACACGTGACTAGAGCAGTTATTGCATAACTTATGAGTCACGGTGTTCTATTGAGTGTTGGGGCAACCCCATATCGTCTGGTGTTGGCGCAATATCCACGATCCAGCTTCTCAACATAAGTATAGAGCCAAGTGTCTATGTGGTCAGGGCCTTACCAAGGTTTTCTTCACATACTGGCATGAGCAGAATCTAAGAAAGATAACTGATAACCACTGAGTTAGGATGAACCATACAATTCAACAGTAGTCTTGCCTTGGATATGAGATGGGAGTGGGTGTTAGATGACAGAAAAGACACACAAGGAAAAAGTAAGGGGATTAACATCATAGAGATAATTAAGCTCCTATAGTCCAATGAGAAACAAATTTGTGTTTTACTGACGGCTAATAACCCAGGAGATATGCCTTTAAATATGACATTCATAATTTAGAAGAGAATCCAGAGATACTCCCCCTTAAGATCATGACAACACAGTAGGATAACATGACAAAGAAAAAAAATAAAGCGAAGAATAGTGTTCATCCAACACCAATGAACGCAGTGTCAGCCCAACACGACATACCATCAATCACAAACATAAACTCTTTAATTTTTTGAATTAAGCTCAAATTATCATAAATAACTTTCAAGTTAATCACAATGAGGTAGTAAAAGCAATCACATCTTCACTGAATGAAGGCAGTAACAGGACCCCTAACGCCCAAGTGTCAACATAATCAATGCAAATGCTCAGGCAAGTACATAGGGCTGAATGCAGGCAACACAAGACCCCCTACACCCAAGTATCCTAATGCATACTTGTTGCTGAGCACCAAAGAGTAGGTTTTAGCACAAGTGCTCAAATATGCTACATGAAAGGCAGTGCAGGACCCCAGTCACCCCAGCACACAAGCTCACTTAAGAATGCTCCTACTGCAGACAAAACAACACAAATAAGTCACAACTGAATACAACATAGATGTCAACTCTGTGCACCCCAGCTTCTTCATATTGTTTTGTGTATCTATCACCCAAATAGGACACAACAGAATACAACATAGCAGTCAGCTCTATATACCCTATCTTTTTCTAGGTGAAGACACTACCTCAAGCTCAGGAAAGTTTTACCAAAATCAACAAGAATTTGTAAAGAGTAAAATGTCCAATCATAATGATATGTAGGTGGAATTTCACAAGGATGAGTAATGTAGACAAACACTTATGAGATAGGCAGAAAATCATAGAGATAGGCAGAATATCATAGAGATAGGTCAAACAAATAAGAGAACAATCTGGTTTACATCACAATCAGTCACAGGTGTTAGCATGTGATGTTAAGGCAACACATGTATGTTCAGTGTGTTCACAACACTCTCATACCTAGAGCCTTCCTCAAACTGAAGAATCTCTCAAAGTCAAATGGTTTGGTAAACATGTCAGCTAGTTGGTTGTTGGTTTCAATATGTTCAATTGTGATTGTTTTATCTTCAACCAAATCTCTTAGAAAGTGATCCCTAATATCTATGTGTTTAATTCTTGAATGCTGCACGTGATTTTTAGAAATACTAATAGCAATCAAGTTATCACAAAACATTAGTAGAGTATTACTAGTTAACCCATAATCACAAATCATATGTTTCAGCCATATCAGTTGGGTTACACAGCTGCTAGCTGCAATATACTCTGACTCAGTAGTAGATAAAGAGACAAAGTTTTGTTTCTTACTGTACTAAGAGACCAAATTATTTCCAAGATAAAAACATCCCCCACTAGTGGATTTTCTATCATCTAAGTCCCATGCCCGGTCACTGTCACTAAAGTCAACTAGACTTGAATTTGTATCATGAGAATACCAGATTCCTAACCCAACAGTACAAAAAATGTATCTTAAGATTCTTTTAATAGCAGTTAAGTGAGATACCTTTGGTGCTGCCTGATACCTGGCACAGACACACATTGAATACATTATGTCTTGTCTGGTGGCTAATAAGTACAGGAGACTTCCAATCATGGACATGTAGAGTGTTGAGTCAACATCTTCACCAGCACCATCTCTTTCTATATCACTATAGTGGACATTGGTTTCTTGTATGGCTTGGACTCCAGCAACCCAAATCTCTTCACCAAATTCATGGCATACTTCTCTTGAGACAGGAACATTCCTGCTTCTTTTTGCTTCACTTGCAGTCCTAGGTAGAAGTAGAGTTCCCCTATCATACTCATCTCAAATGTACCTGTCATAGTACTCACAAACTTTTCCAAGGTAGACTGGTTAGAAGAACCAAACACTATATCATCAACATAGATTTGGGCAATGTAGACTTCCTTACTATTTTTCATAATAAACAATGTCATATATCCTCACCCCTAGTGAAACCAAAGCATAATAGAAATTCAGTCAACCCCTCATACCAAGCTCTTGGAGCTTGTTTCAATCCATATAAGGATTTTTCAAGTTTGTAAACATACTTAGAGTGATGGGGGTCAGTGAATCCCTTAGGTTGTTCAACAAAAGCTTCTTTATCTATATAGCCATTTAGAAAGGCACCTTTAACATCTGTTTGAAATAGTTTGATTTTTGGAAAGAACGCAATAGCTAGGAGAAGCCTAATGGATTCTATTCTAGCCACAAGAGCAAATGTTTCATCAAAATCAATCCCTTGTACTTGTGTATAGCCTTGTGCAACTAATCTGGCTTTATTCCTCACTATCACTCCATTTTCATCACTCTTTTTTTTAAATATCCACTTAGTTCCAATTACATTAGCATGAGATGGCCTGGGAACTAGTTTCCAGACTTTGTTCATAGAGAATTGCATTAGTTCTTCTTGCATAGCATTTATTCAGTGAGAATCTTTAAGAGCCTCATTAACATTCTTAGGTTCTACAGTAGAAACAAAGCAAGTAACAGAGTTTCAAAAAGATGACATACAAACACTAAGTTTAACCATGTTTCTATAATTTACTCTTTCTTTGTCTCTGGTTCTTAATCCATCAGTAAGACTGTCTATAACCTTAGAAGTAGGATGATCTCTCAGCAACCGAGCAGGAGTGTCCCTTGTAACTCTTTCACCAACAAACTCTTCATTGTCAGAGTCTGAATGTTCTGGTGTTGGTCCATCCTCGGCATCTTCTGGTGTTGGATCAATATTGGCATTCGCTGTGTTTTCCATCTCATTGACCGGTGTTGAGTCCGCACCATCTTCTACTGGTGTTAGCACAACATCGCCGGTTGGAGCCAGTCTTGATTGATCTTCATTGTTACCTGGACTTCTCAGTTTTGGTATGCCTCTCAGAGCTTCAAGCTTGATTATTTTCTCCAAATTTCTGTAGTGGACAAGACCTAACCTTCAGTGCCATACTACTGATTCATCAACTTTATCATGTAGACACTGAGCATCCTCATCTACCCGGTAGCAGTTGTCTTTTGATCTTTTTCCTAACATGACACAATTGTTAGAATCATCAAACACATCACAGGAATATTTATCAAATTTAAAAACTAAATCATCATCACAAAGCTGGCTGATGCGGATAAGATTGGCTTTTAGACCATCCACCAACAAGACCTCAGTGAGATGAGGAAATCCATCCACATTGAGAACCCATATTCCTATGATATTTCCTTTGCTTCCTCCACCATATGAGACAGTATCAGTGAACACATGTACAAGCTCTATGAGATTAGCTTTGTTACCTGTCATATGCCTAGAACAACCACTATCAAAGTACCAGTCACCAGTAAGAGTATGAGTAGTAGAGAACACAACATTACATATAATTTTTATTTTTGGAGACCAAGGTCTACTCTTTTGAAAACTGTTGTTTTGTCCCCTGGTGTTGCAGTGGGGTGTTGAGCCAACACTGCTACTGTAATTAAACTATTCACAAAACTTCATGTACTTGTGACAAAATGGTTTTAAGTGTCCAGGCTGATAGCAGTATTGACATATATTGGTTACCTTTTTTTGGATACTTAGAGTGACCACTATGTTTGTGCTAGAGTTCCACTTGGCAATGGTTTTCTCTGCTTCTTTAAGTGTAATTTCCATCTTCTCTATTTGACACTCTTTTCTGGTGAGGTTCTTTTCTAGTTCTGTAATGGTTTCAATCAAGAAACTGTTCTCCTTGATGAGTTCATTTTCCCTTTTTGTGATTTTCTTCACCTTATCAAGCAGCTCTTTGTAGACAACCTATAGTTGATCAGCTATCTGATCTTGATCCACTTCCTCTTCAGTGAGGTACTCTTCATTCAAAACTACACTCGCACCAAAACAGAAAAAGTTAGAATGTTCCTCAGAATCATTAATTTCAGAAATAAGACAATGTGAGTTATCAAAGTATTCATCCTCCTCCCAGTTATCAAAGTATTCTTTCTGGTCTTCTGTATGAGTGTTGTTCCAACATCCTTGTGACCTGGTGTTGTCATGACACCCAGTCCAGTTGACTTATGCAGAAAGAGCAGCTGTGTGAATTTCTTCAGACACCTGTTCTTCTGGTAGTTCCTCTAAACCTGTCTCATCATCAATATCATCTATACAAACCCAGTTAGAACTACCTTTGGTCTTTAAGGTATTAGCACATTCATATGAAAAGCGACCAAAACCTTTGCATTCAAAACACTGAAGTTCTTTTAGTTTCTTACTGTGACTCTCAGTAGGTTTTTTAAAAGAATACTTGACCATTTTTCCAGAAAACTTCTCCTTAGATTGGGAGGAACATTTTTCTCTTTTTCTGACGTTATCATTCAAAGAAATTCTGTTGAACTTCTTAACTACAGAACCTAGATAGGCACTAATTTCATTCTCATCATCAACTTCTTCTTCTGTAGCTTTTAGAGCAAGGCCTATGTGTTTAGAAGGTGATTCTGAGTTCATTTCAAATTCTTGAAGTACATTAAGCAGAGTGTGAAAGTTAAGTGTTGACATGTGTCTGGCTTCTTGCATAACAATCTTTTTAACCTCAAACCTAGGGGACAGGGTTCTCATGGCTTAGTAAACAAGTTGTTTATTAGTTAGAGGGTCACTTAGACTTTGAAATTCATTAGACAGATCCATTAGCTTTGCAAAATATGAAGTAACAGACTCATCATCACCCATTCTAATACTTTTAAACTTTTGAAGAGCAATTTGAAGTCTAGCTTCTTTGATACTGGCATCTCTCTCACAATGAGTTTGTAGGAGCAATCAGGCTTGTTTAGCAGTTGTACATAATTGTACTAACCTGAACATGTGAGAATCAATCCAGCTGAAGATGGCATTGAGAGCTTTCTCATTGTTGACAGCATCACTGATTTCTGCTTAAGTCCAGCCTGCTTCAGGTTTCAGGTAAACATCATGGTCCTCATCTCTGGCTGTCATTGGTGGTGTGTAGCCAACAATGATTGATTTCCATGCCCTGAGATCCAAAGACTTGATATACTGCCTGAGCCTGATCTTCCTACAGGCATAATTTGTTCCATCCAGTACTGGCAACCTGTATTTAGTATTGGGGTTCGCATTATCCATAATTATGGTACCAAATCCAAACATCAATTAATTAGGTGCTTGGCTCTGACGCCAATTGTTAATGTATGGACCGGGATTGGTACCCTTTATTAATATTGACACACTGTGTACACACTGAGTATTGTGCCAACACCGATTATATTCAGTGTTGTCCCAACACTCGTTATAGAGTAAATTTGCAGCGGAAAGTAAATGCACAGTGTGATGAGTTTTAAGCAGGTTACATGAATTTAACCTGCCGAGTCTTTCGGCTAAATAATCACTAAATCAAGGTTCAACGATTTTATCAAATACACTGAGTAGGAACACAATCCTGACACTAACTAACCTATCAACTAGTTTAGCTAGATAAAACTGAGTAAAAACAAGACCAACTAATTACAAGAATTACTTCTCTAATGTTCAGAACTTAATTCTAGTCTTGTAGTTGTTCTTGATGCCGAACATGCCACTTTATAGAGTTTGATCGACTTTGTGCGGTGGCATGATATACACAGCTTGTAGATTGCACTTTTATCTTTAAGATAACTCCAAGATCTTCTTCAGTGATATGGAGGTTTCTAGCATCTGGGCCCATTTCGGACCGCGGCCCATGATCAAGTATATCGGGGATCAATCCCGATATGACGTCGAAAATAGAATTCGATATAGGCCAGCAGCGCCTATAAATATTCTACCCCGCACACCGAGAAAGGTAATCAATTCGTGCCTCGGTCATCCCGCATCACGTCGAATAGATATATTCGATATCATACCCGATATCGACATTGGACATAGTCCTGCCCACGTCGGCATTCTGCCTCCTATATCGAGGACCATCCTCGACGTCATATCGAGGACCATCACCGACGCCATATCGAGGACCATCACCGATGTCATATCGAAGATCACCACCGATGTCATATCGAAGATCACCACCGACGTCATATCGAGGACCATCACCGATCTCATATCAAAGATCACCACCGACATCATATCGAAGACCTATCCCTGATCTCGAGTAACAGGTTCTGGACCAAGTCTACACGAGATACATAGTGTAGGCATGATTTGAGATAGACTCGTTGTATTGTCAGACTATCCACTTGTAACTGAGACTCGCATATATATAAAACGATCTATTGCCAAATCGGTGGTGCCGTCTGTGGGAACCAAGGTTCTCTAGATCGGGGGCTCGTCAGACAAGATGGCAGGAAAGAGACAGCGAAGTATTGAGGGGCAGGAACTGAACAAGACAATTCCCAATGTGATGAAGACTGGCAAGAGGTCGAGGCCTGATCATGAGGCGCAGCGCGCCGAGATGGAAAGGCCGATCATTCCTTATCAGGGTGAACCAAGAATGGAGCCGGCTGGAGATTTTATCATAATAGAGATTGACACGGGACAACCGGAGCACACGTTGAGGATAGGAGCTACAATACCGCCCGATATTCGGAAGGCATTGATTGAATGCTTAAGAAGAAATCTCGATATATTTTCCTGGAGTGATTCTGACTTGATCGGGATCGACCCAAAGATCATAGAGCATAAGCTGAATGTCGATCCACGGGCCAAACCGATACGACAGAAGAAGATGAACTTTAGCAAGGAGAAGAACGAGGCAGCAGAGAAAGAGGTTGTGGAAAACCTTAAAGCAGGGCATATTTACGAATTGCGCTATTCGGAGTGGCTCAGCAATATCGTCCTAGTGCTGAAGAAAGAAGCGGAGTGGAGAATGTGTGTGGATTACAAAGATTTGAATAAGCATTGCCCGCAAGATCCTTTTCCGTTGCCAAGAATCGACCTTCTAGTAGATTCGACAGCCGGGTGCGCCTTATTTAGTTTCATGGATACCAAGAGCGGGTTCCACCAGATCTTTATGGCAACAGAGGATCAACCGAAAATAGCCTTTGTTACGGACACAGGCGTATACTGTTATCGTGTAATGCCTTTCGGTCTGAGGAACGCCGGAGCGACGTTCCAGAGGTTGGTGGCGAAGATGTTTTACATCCTGATAGGAAAGTCGATGGAGGTATACGTGGATGACATCTTGATTAAAAGTTTGAGGGCACATGATCACGTCGAGCATCTGGAGGAATCATTTGCCATTATGATAAACTATGGGATGAAGCTCAACCCCAGGAAATGCACCTTCGGAGTGGCAGCAGGAAAATTTCTGGGATACATGGTTAACGAGCGCGGGATTGAAGCCAACCCAGACAAGATAGAGGCCATGTTGAATCTCGCCTCCCCCCACTCAGTACGGGATGTGCAATGCCTTTTGGGACGTATAACAGCCTTGGGACGCTTTATCGCTACCTCAGCAGAGCGGAGTCTTCCTTTCTTCAAAATCTTGAAGAAGGCCAAGAACTTCCAGTGGACCAAAGAATGCGAGAGAGGGTTCCAACAGTTCAAGGAGTATCTGGTGGCACCACCACTCCTGGCGAAACCAGATCCAGGGGAGACGCTTTATCTATATCTAGCGGTCTCCACCAACGCCATTAGCACAATATTAGTGAAAGAAGCAAACGGAAAGCAATCTCCGGTTTATTAGGCCAGCCGTGTTCTTCACGGAGCAGAAAAGAATTATCTGCAAATTGAACTATTTGCCCTGACCGTCATCATGACGACTCATAAGTTGAAACCTTATTTCCAAGCACACCCAATAGTGGTCATGACAGACAAACCACTCCGCCAAATCATGACCAACCCTGATACCTCAGGGAGGTTGGTAAAATGGGCCATAGAATTGGGCGAATTTGGGATCGAGTACCGTCCTCGCACGGCCATTAATGCACAGGTGTTAGCCGATTTTATGGCGGAGGCACTAGGTAACAGCTTAGACCATTCGTGCCACCATATATTTCATGTAAGCCAGGATTCTGGTCCCAGTTCGAAACCCGCAGCATGGCTACTTCATGTGGATGGCTCCTCCACAGCAAACGGCGGGGGAGCAGGAATTCACCTGGTGTCCCCGGACCGTAGGGAATTTGATTTTGCTATCAGTCTAAACTTTCCTATAACGAACAACGAGGCGGAATATGAGGCAGTTCTGGCAGGAATCAGAATGGCCAAGACCCTCTGTTCTGATCATTTGGAAGTTTTCACGGATTCACAGTTAGTGGCTAACCATTTCTCGGGATTCTTCGAAGCAAAGCAGGAAACCATGGTTTTATATCTGGCAACATTGAAAGAATTGGCGGCCGAGTTCACAATATTCAATCTGACACAAATACCTCGATCGGAAAATGCAAAGGCCGACGCTTTATCGAATTTTGCTAGTTCCTCAGACATCTTTGTGGAAAAGCACGTGACTTTGCTGACCACCTCTGGGCCTGCGATCGGGGTGACAAAGGCCAACAAAAAATGGGCCGACGTGGAATTTATTTTTCCTATCGCAAGTACCCTGTGTTGGAAGGACGAGATATATGATTACCTCGCAAATGGAACCCTCCCAGCCGACCTTAACGCCCAAAGACGGCTGAAGCACAAGGCATACATGTTTACCATTTACCAGGGCGAACTCTATAAGAGATCTTTTGAAGGTCCGCTGCTGAGATGCGTATCACCGATGGACGCCCAATACATTCTGAAGGAGATACATGCAGGTAGTTGCGGAAATCATTTAGGAGGGAGAGCGTTAGCCCAGAAAATATTAAGATAGGGATATTTTTGGCCAACGATACGACAAGACGCCACCTTGTACCGCCGCAATTATGAGAGTTGCCAGTACCATGCCAAACTGGTGCACAGGCCAGCGGTATTGATGCAGCCCCTAGAGATCACTTGCCCATTTGATCAGAGGGGAATCGATATAGTCGGTCCCCTACCAATGGCTAGAGGTCAGAAGAAATTTCTCTTGGTAGCGGTAGAATACTTTACGAAATGGGTGGAGGCCGAAGCTTTAATGCACATCACGGAGAAAAACATGATAGACTTTGTTTGGAAGAACATCGTATATTGCTTTGGATTACCCCGAGTTCTGATATCGGACAATGGTACCCAGTTCAGAGGGAAGACTATGGTCGTATGATGCAAAGGGTTAAAAATATCCTAGCATTTTGCTGCGGTGTCCCACCCACAAGCAAATGGACAAGTGGAGTCCACCAACAAGACTCTTAAACAATATTTGAAAAGGCGACTACACGCCACCGGAAGGAGTTGGATCGACGAACTACCAGGTATTCTATTGGCATATAGGACTACACCCATAACATCCACAGGAGAGGCACCGTTTACTCTAGTATACGGGTCTGAGGCGGTAGTCCCAGTTGAGATTGGCATGCCAACATACAGAATTGCGGAGTATGACCCGCAGCACGCTGCACGACTGCAAAAAATGGACTTAGAAATGATTGGTTCCACAAGAGAACAAGCTTATCAACGGACGGTGGCCTTCAAAGCAGCAATGGCCAAAAGTTTCGATAAACGAGTACACCTCCGGAGCTTTCAAGTGGGTGACTTGGTGTTGAAAAGTGGGAAAGCAAGTAAACACGTGGGGAAGCTACAAGCTAATTGGGAGGGACCCTACAGGGTCACCCACGCCAACGAGAAAGGATATTATTATCTCGAGGAAATGCACGGCGAGCCCCTTCCCAGGCCATGGAACGTGCAACACCTCAGGCGTTTTTATTCTTGAGAGATTCAGCATTTCAATCACTAATAACAATGTAAAGAACTACGCGAGGCTTGATTCCCTGCACGGGATACGTAGGCAACCGGATACGGTTCAGCACCAATCTATCATTAAAACTATCATGATGAGGAGGAAGGCTTCTGCCCAGGAGCGATACCGGGTCACATTCACAAGAAAAATCCCCTGGATAACGGGGTCGATTAAAAAAAAAGTCCCTGTGATAACGGGGCCAATCCAAGAAAAATCCCCTGTGATAACGGGGTCGATTCAAAAAAGTCCCTGTGATAACGGGGCCAATCCAAGAAAAATCCCCTGTGATAACGGGCTCGATTTAAAAAAGTTCATGTGATAACGGGGCCAATCCAAGAAAAAGCCCCTGTGATAACGGGGTCGATTCAAAAATCCCTGTGATAACGGGGCCAATCTAAGAAAAATCCCCTGTGATAATGGGGTCGATTCAAAAAAGTCCCTGTGACAACGGGGCCAATCCAAGAAAAATCTCCTGTGATAACGGGGTCGATTCAAAAATCCCTGTGATAACGGGGCCAATCTAAGAAAAATCCCCTGTGATAACGGGGTCGATTCAAAAAAGTCCATGTGATAACGGGGCCAATCGAAGAAAAATCCCTGTGATAACGGGGCCAATCCGAGAAAGAACTTCCTCTAACTCCCTATTCAACGGGATACGTAGTCGGGTTGGGTTTCCTTAGCCTTCGACCGTTATCCGTTATTACCCCTTTATTTGTTGCTTGGCACAATCTTATATTTGATGCAGGGATATGTCCTAAGCGAACATTGCAGGAGTGCAGAGAATTGCACAAATTATTGGGGAATATCCCCCTAGATATATATTTAACACATCGCCCTCTTATAGGTACAAACAGGTACGACGGGCATGATAAAGCATTATGGAAACACTATTTCTAGTGTAAAACAGATATTCACAGATTGAGGGAAAATCCCTCAAATAACACAAGCACGTCATTTCATGCTTTCGTATTAGCTTTTATGCGAAACTTTTTCTTGTCTATGATGTTTTGCAGGGCTCAATGACGTACATATTCAACGACGATAGAATCACCAAGAGACATAGTCAGAAACATCTCAACGGTAGTGGGTTCCCTGTGGTAACGAGTTGCGCCCCTACCCACGGGAAAAATACTCCCTGTGATAACGGGATTGATTATAAAATGATAGCGGTTTCCCTGCAATAACGGGATGAACCTCAAAAGGGGACGCCTCTCAATCATGAGTGGTAACAAACCACCAACCAAAGACAAGAGGGGTTCCACGCCCAAAATACCAGACATTCATCAGTTTATCACAATTACTATACGACAAGGACAGAATATTCAGAAAGAATTACACAAGATGGGAATTCTACAAATAAAACGCTTTTCATAGAACATCATGAAAACGGCTCCCAGTCGATAGCATGGGGCACACTTCGCATACAAAAATCTGCCCGAAGAAATAACTGCTACAATATCAAAGAATGTCACCAGCTGACAACACAATTACATATCGTAAAGAAACTCGTTATTCGCAAGATCAGTGAACAACTCGGCCTGAATATCGTTCGGATGAAAGGGCCCAAGCCCAGATACATTCATTTCAAATTCGGGAAATTTCTAGGGCTCGACGCAAATATCGTCAGCGAGTTCATCCATTCACCGGGGAGACAAAACTTTTGGGTATTTATTCCATTTCGGACTACTACTTTCTGGATCAGATAATAACTGGGAATACCGCATCGCACGAGGGACTCTATAACATTCCCTAATGTACGGCCCTGCGACAGCCCAAACGGGCACCCTTCCACTATAAGGCTCGGTAGTCCCAAGCATATCAGCCCAGACCGGGGTACACCCATAAGCGAGGGGAGAGTCTTCAGAGTTATAATCACTATCCTTTACAGAATCGCAAGCACCTGCCTGGGTATAAGGCGAAGATACAGTTACCCCGTGGCGAGCCAAAGTTTCGGATAATTTCGCATTCTGAATTTCCAAGTTCTCAAGGGACTCTTGATACGCATAGCGTTCACGCTCTAACCTAAGATTACTAGCACGCAGACGTTGGGTCTCGGCCTGGCTACTAGCCAATTCCTTTTTCATCTTTTCCTCAGCGACCAATGCTTTCCCCGCTGCATCACGAGCAATGCATTTCTGAGTTTTAGTAGCACGAGCCTGACTGTTAGCACGATCACGACTAATTTCACTACGCGCAATCATTGCACGCAGTTCTTTCACCAAAGCATCGTGACGAGTCTGCACCTCCCCAAGCAACATGTAATCTCTGCACAGTTCATGGAACGTGTGCCCAAACTGCCAAAGAACCGAATAATCATTAGTAACGAATAAGAGGGTATGAGCATTAGTAACAACCTACAAACAACAGGGCAAGCTCCTTACTAAATTTAGCAGCATCAGACATATGCGTGGCGCTAATTCCACCCCCAGATCTCGGCACAATTCAGAAGGATCAATATTTCCATAGTTAGTTTCCAAGCTTCGAATAGCATCCTCTTCACGGATATGGTTATTCCCAATCCGCATAATTAACCGTTCCGAAAGAGGATCATGGAGAAAAGAGTAATCTTCCCTCAATGGCGCTCTGCTGACAGATGGCCCGTCAGTATCAGTTTTACCAGGAGAAGCCGCAGCACGCTTCGCGGCCGAAGCAGACGAGCTCGAAGCAGCCGGCACATCGGGGACCTCATCACAACTTTCTTCATCAGGATCAAGCTCTCCACTCCCGGCACCGGGCGACACTGCAAAATGTTGTGGGTCAGAATGGGAACTTTCCCCAACCCCCCTCTGCCAATGCCTCAAAGCGAGCCCGAGCCTGAGGATGCCAATAGTTAGCTGGTGCGCCTGCTGGCGGCAGAGTCACTTTGACCCGGGGAGGGTTGGCAGCCATACTTTGATGGGAAGCGTGATCCACGGTCATAACATTAATTCTATCCTCTTCCAGCCGAATACCTTCCGCTATGGCAGTGCGATCTCCAACAATAACGCTCCCACAATAAATATTTGACTGCATTACGACATACTTATCAAGGAACCGAGAGTTCCGTTCATGAAGACGAACTCGGGGTAACCTTAAATTGGCGGAGATTCCGGAAACTTGCACCAAACCGTCATCTAATGGCGCGTCCCTCGCAGAAGTTTCAGGATCAGAAGATTCATCGTCTGACATGACGAAAGCATTCCGCCTAGCAGGGCCAGCTGCACAATACTGCGGCGATACAACAAGTTTTTTCTTCTTCGGAGGTTTCTTATCACGAACCATCCTCCGGCAAAACAACTAAGGAGACTTATTGCAAAAAAAGGCGCATAATATCGAAAGTAATGTCGAGAAATATATCGAAATCTATATCGAAGAAGATATCGGGGAAATTTACCGATGTAAAATTCGATGTAGTCCCGACAGTGATAACACGAAGGAATAAAATAAGTGCGGAATGACGAGGCAGGTACCGACTTTTATAAAAGACAAAAGCAGGGGCCCATAGCATTAAACGCGCTACATCGGGGATTACATAGAAACTCATATTCGATTTGATTCTCGACGTGAATTTACCGTACCAACGCTACAGCTTATAGTTCAAACGAGGACCTCGTGCAATGCGGTAACTGCACTGGGGAACCGCACAAACCAGTTCCAAGTGCACTCCCCACATTTTTGATTTCCGTCCTTCGAACTGGGGGGACGTAGGGTACAGGTAACCCGAAAATTCAAAACTAAATTTTTGAATTCTTATCTCCAGGATAATAATCCCCAAATTGGGGGACTATATGATATGGAGGTTTCTAGCATCTGGGCCCATTTTGGACCGCGACCCATGATCAAGTATATCGGGGATCAATCCCGATATGACGTCGAAAATAGAATTCGATATAGGCCAGCAGCGCCTATAAATATTCTGCCCCGCACACCGAGAAAGGTAATCAATTCGTGCCTCGGTCATCCCGCATCACGTTGAATAGAGATATTCGATATCATACCCGATATCGACATTGGAGATAGTCCTGCCCACGTCGACATTCTGCCTACTATATCGAGGACCATCCTCGACGTCATATCGAGGACCATCACCGACGCCATATCGAGGACCATCACCGATGTCATATCGAAGATCACCACCGATGTCATATCGAAGATCACCACCGACGTCATATCGAGGACCATCACCGATGTCATATCGAAGATCACCACCGACAACATATCGAAGATCTATCCCTGATCTCGAGTAACAGGTTCCGGACCAAGTCTACACGAGATACATAGTGTAGGCCTGATTTGAGATAGACTCGTTGTATGGTCAAACTATCCACTTATAACTGAGACTCGCATATATATAAAACGATCTATTGCCAAATCATTCAGCATTATCTTCGCAAGATCTTCAGTCATTATCTTAAAGATCTTCAGTCTTCTATCCTTTCAGGTCATTCAGCATTATCTTCGTTATGCTTTTGTTCCTTCATCTTATTCTGCACGTTCCTTGATCTCCTGAAATAACCATAGATAACTACAACTGTGGAACTAGGTGAGTTTATCATAAAGGCAAAATAATATATTTACTATAATTAAAACAGTCAGTGTAGTGCTAAGTCAATGGTGTGCCAACACTGTGATCCTGAGTGTTGTCCCACCACTCTAGTCTAACACTTGCACTTTCACCCCCTAAAATTGTTCCAATTCTTTTGTGATAATTAAAGAATTATATTTGAAATTATGAATTAAAAATTTAAAACACACCACATGTCTAATTTACAAACATATATATTTATTCAAAAAATAATCATCAATATAATAAAATAATGAGATTCATATAATATCATCAAATTGATTAGTTACATTTCTTAAATACCATGACATGTAAATAGAAAAATATAAACAAAATTAATTTGCAAGATACAACATTATATAACAATATATTACATATTAAATACTAGAAAATCTATTTGTTCTGGTCTTGAATAAAATTAGCTAGCTATAAAAAGAATAGAAACTCCATCTTCATCTTGCATCACTCCTTGTAACATGCCACAAATTGAAATGGGCTATAATTTGTAATAACTAGCAAAAGAAGTGTATTTGTAATTTTTGGGTGGGAAGGTTGTTGGAACGTTGTGAAGATTGTGAATGTTGTGAAGGTTGTGAAGGTTCTGTGGGAAAATCGCATATTTGTAATTTTTATCATAGCTGGGAAGCGAAAAATCGCCTTCAATATCTGAGTAGGATAGCGGAAATCTAACAGTGCAGATGTGCGCGTTGAGAAAGTTTAACGGTGCAGATGTTCAGACTTATTGGAACGCGGATCGTGGTTTCGTTGATTAGAGGCGAAAATTCGCCTCCTACATTAAAAAAATAAAAAATTACGAAAATTGTTACATTGACCTTAGAAATGGATTAATCACCTTATACCAAAAGCAACTCTATTATTACGCAATTCTCCTCCTCAGCCTCAGTCCACCATTTTCATATCTCATTTTCTTCCATTGTTGCACATCTCAAAGAAGAAGAAAAAAAACTCATAAATTGCCTCGTATTTTGTAACAAAACATCGAAATTATATGTTTCATTAGATCTGCAGAAGTCGAACGTTAAGAGGTATGTAATGTTATTTTTTTCAGTCTTTAATTGTGAGTTTATCAATACATTACATATTATTTTTTATTATAACCTTGGTTTAATATTGTGGTAAATAATGTTAGTAATGTTTATTGAGGCTATATTGTTGTTGATTGTAATTTTTATTGAGGGTAGATTATGTTTAGTGTTAGTAAATAAAATCGGTTTGTGATTGTTGGTGTAGATCTAAATTGTACAACAACAAAGATTGGAGTTTGATGTACGATAGAGTGACTGATGGTTAACTCAACCAGAGTTTTGTAGATGGTGTTGATAGGTTTGTAGAATATGCATCTTCTCAGACTAACTTGCTCAATTGGGGCAAAGTTAAGTGCCCCTGCAAAAAATGTTGTAACACTAAGTATCATACAACGGACAAAATTAAGTGTGATCTTTATGAACGGGGTTTTCTTCCAGATTATTATGTTTGGGTAGTGCACGGTGAGTCATTTGGTAACACATTTGGGGCTTCGAGTTCTTATATCCCAGTGCAGTGACCTCCTCGTGAAAGTTTTGGTCGTTGTATTAGAGAAATGGTCAACGATGTGTTTAGCGGTCGGTATGAGAATGTTCAGTCCAATGAAGAGGTAGAAGAGGTGCATGAGGCAAGAATATATATTTTTGTTGGCCAGTTTTTGTGACACCCTACAATCTACCTCTTGATATGTGCATGAGGCAAGAAAATATATTTTTGTCTTTGTTGATCCCTAGACCAAGGATGATGCAAATATGGACACATTGACAAGGAAGAATATTACAAGAATTCAAATGAAGTAGGTGTCACAAAAATTGACTAAATTCACACTTTAAATGGGCCAATCACAAAAGGGCTTGCTAAGAAGATGGAAGCACGTCTTTGTGGGCTAATTAACCAAGCTTGGGTCCATAATGATAAAGGAGGCCCAAATGAACAAAAACATGGTCAAATCTGATCCAAGTGGCCTTTTAAATAATGGTCAAAAGTCAAAGACGAGTTTTGACCATTCTTTCATCATTTCCTAATCTAGTTAATGTATTTTCTTTTCCTAGAAGTTGTTGGAAGGTCATAGTAGCTTTCTTAGTGACCAAGTTTGATTTGCCTATAAATATTGTAGGCCATTTTCTTTGTAAGACAACACTTATCATATTTATATTTTGTGAGATTTTATTCTCTTTGGTTCTTTGAAGAACTATTTCCAAACTTATCAAACGGGTTCATCACCATCGTTTGTGGCGTTCAAATTCGACTTATCAAACGGCACCCTCCATAACGGTTTGTGGCGTCTTCATTATACCAAGGTTCGTGTTTTGTATCAAGTAGCGGGTCGCGGTCTCCATACCAAGGTTCCTATTTGTACTAAGGCAGCGGGTCGAGGTTTCATCCAAACAACCTGAAGATAACAATCCTACGTTTAGCAAACAAATACCATTCATTCTTTGTGGATATCGTATCATTTGGTATCTAGAGCAAAGGTTTTATCTTTCAGGTCCTAGCCATTTTTGGTTTAATCTTCGGATTACCAAAATCATCTATCTTTAGTTTGTATTTTTTATTTCTTAGCAAAGAAAAGAAGAAAAAAAAGGGACAAAATAAAAAAAACATCCAGAAAAAAAGAGTACCAAGAAAAAAAAGAAAAAAAAAGGAAATAATAGTGGTACAAAAAAAAAGAAAAAAAAAAGAAAAGAAGAAAAGAAAAGAAAGAGAAGTATCAACTTTATTTCTTTTGTTGTTGAATTCGTTTTGGGAAATATGTTTGGTGCACTTGTGAGAAAAAAATATATATTTGGGTTTGATTTGTTGCTTGGGGTTGATACACCTTTGTTTGATTCTGTTCGATTTAGTTCGAGAAGAACCTATAGAGAATATACGAGTGGAAAAAGGCAGTGAGTGTGAGATTATTAGAGGGAAAAAACCAATATATTTGAGTGATATAGGAGTGACATATTTTGAGTGAAAAAAAAAACTTGAGAGTAAACACATAAGGGAGTGTTTTGAGGTTACTTTCTTTCGAACATTTTTGTTTGCAGCTTATTATGTTTCGAGAAAACACCAATGAAGGAGCACCACCAATAATGAGTGAACTTCAAGTTCAAGCATTGATGGGTTATTTGGGAAATCTGATGAAAGGTCCATTGGAGCCACTAAATGATAGATTGGATAGGGTCGAAAGAAAGTCTCTACAAAGACAGCCGCGTAATGAAACCACCTGATGTAGAAGGGGAGAAGATGAAGAGTTATATGAAGATGATTCCGATGATAGATTGTCAACGGTGGTGACTAGAAGGCGTGAGAGGCGAGTCAGAGAAGATAACAACTTGGGAAGTATAAAGATGAATATTCCATCTTTCCAAGGTAAGAATGATCCCGAAGCCTATCTTGAGTGGGAAAAGAAAGTTGACTTAGTCTTTGATTGCCATAACTACTCTGAGATGAAAAAGGTTAAGCTTGCTGCTATTGTATGGTGGGATCAACTAACTTTGAATAGGACACGTAATGGTGAACGTCCAATAGCAACATGGGAAGAAATGAAAGTTGTTATGAGAAGGCGGTTTGTTCTAGTCATTATTATAGGGACTTGTACCAAAAGTTGCAGCGGCTTAAACAAGGCAATCGAAGTGTGGAGTACTATTATCAAGAAATGGAGATTGCTAAGATCCGGGCAAATATTGAATAAGATATAGAAGCTACAATGGCGAGGTTCTTGAATGGATTGAATCCCAAAATCCAAGATAGAGTGGAAATGCAACATTATGTGGAGCTAGAAGACATGGAGCATATGGCTATCAAAGTTGAGCAACAACTCAAAATAAGAGGCACTCGTGCATCTCAAAGCTCAAATTCATCCACTTGGAAACCAAACTATCTGAGAAAAGAAGAAAATCCCATGGTTAAGTCAAAGATCGAGGCCAAACAATAATCGACCAGCCAAGGAATACAAGGTAAACTTGACCCTTCAAGTTCTAGGAATCGTGACATTAAATGTTTTAAATGTCAAGGCAGGGGTCATGTTGCCAATCAATGTCCAAATAAAAGAGTCATGTTGATTAAAGAAGATGGTGGGTTTGAAACCGATTATGAGGTTGATCATGAATCAACACAATCCTCGGGGGATGATAATGATGAATAAGGGTTTGTTCATGGACATTATGTCTTGGTTACAAGGAGAATCTTGAATGTGCAAGCAAAGGACGAGGAAAGTGAGCAGCGGGAAAACATCTTTTACACTCGATGTCATGTTCTTAACAAGGTATATAGTGTGATAATTAATGGGGAAAGTTGTACCAATGTCGCAAGCACCACCTTAGTTGAGAAACATGATTTGCCCACTATAAAACACCCTCGACCATACAAGTTGCAATGGTTTAATGATTGTGCCGAAGTGAAAGTCAACAAGCAAGTGCTGATTTCTTTTAGCATTGGGAAGTACACTTGGGGCGTCCATGGAAATTTAGTCGTAAAGTTAACCACAATGGCTTTACGGACAAGTATTCTTTTGCCCACAATGAGAGGAAAATCACTCTTGTTCCTTTATCACTGAAAGAAATATTTGAGCATCAAGTGAGGTTTCAAAAGAAAGAAAATGAGCAAAAAAAAAAAGAGAGTATACAAAAATAAATGAGTGAAAAACACAAAATTGCCAATAAAAAACTAATTGAAGCTTTGGCAAATGAGAGAGAAAAAGAGAGCTTTTTTGCAAAAACAAGTGAGTTGAAGAGAGCAATGTTCTTGAAACAACCAATGATTGCACTATTTTACAAGGGAACATTTCTAGCACTAACGAACTAACTTCTTCCTTGTCAAGTTCTATTGCATCTCTTTTACAGGATTATGATGATGTGTTTCCCAAAGATATACCACCTGACTTGCCTCTTCTTCGAGGGTAATTTGACAATAGATCGTTTATATAGATAAGGGTCGGTTACAAGTGTGTTACAATGAGTCTATCTCAAACAAGACCTATTCTAGGTGTCTTGAATAGGCTTGGTCCGTAACACCTCGAACTGATCGTCTTGATGCTGGGAGTACGTCGAAGATATATCGGGGAATATGTCGGTGATTATGTCGGTAGTGCCATGGAATCTTCTATATCGAATATATATGTTGGGGTATCTCACGTGATATATATCGAAGATATATATCGGGGAATATATCGAATACTATGTCGGGGATGGTACTCGATATAGTTGAACATTAATTGCGGGTGATTAAAGCTTACCTTGATTACCTTGATTCATTAAGCTTTGTAAACGACAATATCTTTTACATATAGATATTACCTTTTGTATTAGAATAGAATATACTTTTCTTGTATTTGTTTATATTCTTTCCTTACTAGAATAGAATATACTTTACTTGTATTTGTTTATATTATTTCCTTATTTTGTAAACCTATTGTATTATAAAATCTTAATGAATCAAGGCTACACGTTGAGCTGATTCCATCAGTCTTACATGGTATCAGCCTAACTTTCGGATCCTCTCGAAAACTCTTATCCCTCTGATCGCAATGGCCAGCAACGACTCCTCCCTAGCTCTCTCGACAATTCTGCACATGCTTACTATTAAGCTATCCTCATCCAACTTCCTATTGTGGAAAAATCAGATTGTCCCTCTCTTATCTTTTCAAAAGCTTGCAGGGCACATTGATGGCACCATGTGCCGCCCCCAGCCACAGTTTAGGTTGACGCAAAGACAGTCCCTAACCCCGAATTCTCCTCTTGGCAAGAAACCAATCAGCGGGCATTAATCCTTCTTCATTCATCTCTTTCTGAAGAAGCAATGTCCGAGGTTCTAGGTCTCAAGACCTCGCATGAAGTTTGGCAAGCTCTTCAACGTGCCTATAGCCACGATTCTATCGAGACAATGCAGTCTCTTCGTGACTCCTTACGTCATCTTCAAAAAGCTAACATGTCTGTATCTGATTATGGTATGTGACCAACTGGCTGCTATTGGACATGCTGTTGATGAAAACGATAAGTCTCACTGATTTTTATGTGGTCTTGGATCCACTTTCGACATTTTCTCTATTGCACAGCGTACACATACTCCCCGTCCCTCTATTCGGGACTTACTTTCTCAAGCCGAAAGCCACGAGTTGTTCCTTAAAAATATGCATCCCATGAATGTACCACAAGCAGCCTTCACTACAACTCAAAACCGTGGTCCTTCTCCGGGTCGTGGGTCATCCAACAATACTCGTGGTCGCAATAATAACAACACACGCGGTGGTTTTTCTGGTGGCCGTGGTCGAGGAAGGAGACCTCCCCATTGCCAATTATGTCGCAAGGAAGGACACTATGCCTCTGCATGTCCGAATTTGACCTCTTTTGCAAATCGGTCTTCACCCATTGATGCGAACTTAGCCACTGCCTTTCATTCCCAATGCCATGTCAACAATATCTCTGCTGACTGGTATGTTGATATCGATGCCACTGCACACATGACCTCGGATCCATCGAACTTGCAAAGCTCACAACCATATGCTGGGAAAGATCAGGTTTCTTTTGGTAATGGTAATACTCTCTCCATATCACACGTTGGTCAATCATGTCTTCCAAATAATATAAAGCTTTCTGATGTCCTTGTTGTTCCTCATCTCACAAAAAAATTGCTCTCTATTAGTAAATTAACTGCTGATCACCCCATTGATGTCTTATGCTCTGATACCATGTAAGACTAATTGAATCGGCTCAAAGTGTAGCCTTGATTCATTAAGCTTTGTAAACGGCAATATCTTTTACATATAGATATTACCTTTTGTATTAGAATAGAATATACTTTCCTTGTATTTGTTTATATTCTTTCCTTATTAGAATATAATATACTTTACTTGTATTTGTTTATATTATTTCCTTATTTTGTAAACCTATTATATTATAAAATCTTAATGAATCAAGGCTACACGTTGAGCTGATTCAATCAGTCTTACATGGTATCAGCCTAACTTTCTGATCCTCTCGAAAACTACTATCCCTCTGATCGCAATGGCCAGCAACGACTCCTCCCTAGCTCTCTCGACAATTCTGCACATGCTTACTATTAAGCTATCCTCATCCAACTTCCTATTGTGGAAAAATCAGATTGTCCCTCTCTTATCTTTTCAAAAGCTTGCAGGGCACATTGATGGCACCACTGTGCCGCCCCCAGCCACAGTTTAGGTTGACGCAAAGACAGTCCCTAACCCCGAATTCTCCTCTTGGCAAGAAACCAATCAGCGGGCATTAATCCTTCTTCATTCATCTCTTTCTGAAGAAGCAATGTCCGAGGTTCTAGGTCTCAAGACCTTGCATGAAGTTTGGCAAGCCCTTCAACGTGTCTATAGCCACGATTCTATCGAGACAATGCAGTCTCTTCGTGACTCCTTACGTCATCTTCAAAAAGTTAACATGTCTGTATCTGATTATGGTATGTGACCAACTGGCTGCTATTGGACATGCTGTTGATGAAAACGATAAGTCTCACTGGTTTTTATGTGGTCTTGGATCCACTTTCGACACTTTCTCTATTGCACAGCGTACACATACTCCCCGTCCCTCTTTTCGGGACTTACTTTCTCAAGCCGAAAGCCACGAGTTGTCCCTTAAAAATATGCATCTCATGAATGTACCACAAGCAGCCTTCACTACAACTCAAAACCGTGGTCCTTCTCCGGGTCGTGGGTCATCCAACAATACTCGTGGTCGCAATAATAACAACACACGCGGTGGTTTTTCTGGTGGCCGTGGTCGAGGAAGGAGACCTCCCCATTGCCAATTATGTCGCAAGGAAGGACACTATGCCTCTGCATGTCCGAATTTGACCTCTTTTGCAAATCGGTCTTCACCCATTGATGCGAACTTAGCCAATGCCTTTCATTCCCAATGCCATGTCAACAATATCTCTGCTGACTGGTATGTTGATACCGATGCCACTGCACACATGACCTCGGATCCATCGAACTTGCAAAGCTCACAACCATATGCTGGGAAAGATCAGGTTGCTTTTGGTAATGGTAATACTCTCTCCATATCACACGTTGGTCAATCATGTCTTCCAAATAATATAAAGCTTTCTGACGTCCTTGTTGTTCCTCATCTCACAAAAAAATTGCTCTCTATTAGTAAATTAACTGCTGATCACCCCATTGATGTCTTATGCTCTGATACCATGTAAGACTAATTGAATCGGCTCAAAGTGTAGCCTTGATTCATTAAGCTTTGTAAACAGCAATATCTTTTACATATAGATATTACGTTTTGTATTAGAATAGAATATACTTTCCTTGTATTTGTTTATATTCTTTCCTTATTAGAATACAATATACTTTACTTGTATTTGTTTATATTATTTCCTTATTTTGTAAACCTATTGTATTATAAAATCTTAATGAATCAAGGCTACACGTTGAGCTGATTCAATCAGTCTTACATGGTATCAGCCTAACTTTCTGATCCTCTCGAAAACTACTATCCCTCTGATCGCAATGGCCAGCAACGACTCCTCCCTAGCTCTCTCGACAATTCTGCACATGCTTACTATTAAGCTATCCTCATCCAACTTCCTATTGTGGAAAAATCAGATTGTCCCTCTCTTATCTTTTCAAAAGCTTGCAGGGCACTTTGATGGCACCACTGTGCCGCCCCCAACCACAGTTTAGGTTGACGCAAAGACAGTCCCTAACCCCGAATTCTCCTCTTGGCAAGAAACCAATCAGCGGGCATTAATCCTTCGTCATTCATCTCTTTCTGAAGAAGCAATGTCCGAGGTTCTAGGTCTCAAGACCTTGCATGAAGTTTGGCAAGCCCTTCAACGTGTCTATAGCCACGATTCTATCGAGACAATGCAGTCTCTTCGTGACTCCTTACGTCATCTTCAAAAAGCTAACATGTCTGTATCTGATTATGGTATGTGACCAACTGGCTGCTATTGGACATGTTGTTGATGAAAACGATAAGTCTCACTGGTTTTTATGTGGTCTTGGATCCACTTTCGACACTTTCTCTATTGCACAGCGTACACATACTCCCCGTCCCTCTTTTCGGGACTTACTTTCTCAAGCCGAAAGCCACGAGTTGTTCCTTAAAAATATGCATCCCATGAATGTACCACAAGCAGCCTTCACTACAACTCAAAACCGTGGTCCTTCTCCGGGTCGTGGGTCATCCAACAATACTCGTGGTCGCAATAATAACAACACACGCGGTGGTTTTTCTGGTGGCCGTGGTCGAGGAAGGAGACCTCCCCATTGCCAATTATGTCGCAAGGAAGGACACTATGCCTCTGCATGTCCGAATTTGACCTCTTTTGCAAATCGGTCTTCACCCATTGATGCGAACTTAGCCACTGCCTTTCATTCCCAATGCCATGTCAACAATATCTCTGCTGACTGGTACGTTGATACCGATGCCACTGCACACATGACCTCGGATCCATCGAACTTGCAAAGCTCACAACCATATGATGGGAAAGATCAGGTTGCTTTTGGTAATGGTAATACTCTCTCCATATCACACGTTGGTCAATCATGTCTTCCAAATAATATAAAGCTTTCTGACGTCCTTGTTGTTCCTCATCTCACAAAAATATTGCTCTCTATTAGTAAATTGACTGCTGATCACCCCATTGATGTCTTATGCTCTGATACCATGTAAGACTAATTGAATCGGCTCAAAGTGTAGCCTTGATTCATTAAGCTTTGTAAACGGCAATATCTTTTACATATAGATATTACCTTTTGTATTAGAATAGAATATACTTTCCTTGTATTTGTTTATATTCTTTCCTTATTAGAATATAATATACTTTATTTGTATTTGTTTATATTATTTCCTTATTTTGTAAACCTATTGTATTATAAAATCTTAATGAATCAAGGCTACACGTTGAGCTGATTCAATCAGTCTTACATGGTATCAGCCTAACTTTCTGATCCTCTCGAAAACTACTATCCCTCTGATCGCAATGGCCAGCAACGACTCCTCCTTAGCTCTCTCGACAATTCTGCACATGCTTACTATTAAGCTATCCTCATCCAACTTCCTATTGTGGAAAAATCAGATTGTCCCTCTCTTATCTTTTCAAAAGCTTGCAGGGCACATTGATGGCACCACTGTGCCGCCCCCAGCCACAGTTTAGGTTGACGCAAAGACAGTCCCTAACCCCGAATTCTCCTCTTGGCAAGAAACCAATCAGCGGGCATTAATCCTTCTTCATTCATCTCTTTCTGAAGAAGCAATGTCCGAGGTTCTAGGTCTCAAGACCTCGCATGAAGTTTGGCAAGCTCTTCAACGTGCCTATAGCCACGATTCTATCGAGACAATGCAGTCTCTTCGTGACTCCTTACGTCATCTTCAAAAAGCTAACATGTCTGTATCTGATTATGGTATGTGACCAACTGGCTGCTATTGGACATGCTGTTGATGAAAACGATAAGTCTCACTGGTTTTTATGTGGTCTTGGATCCACTTTCGACACTTTCTCTATTGCACAGCGTACACATACTCCCCGTCCCTCTTTTCGGGACTTACTTTCTCAAGCCGAAAGCCACGAGTTGTCCCTTAAAAATATGCATCTCATGAATGTACCACAAGCAGCCTTCACTACAACTCAAAACCGTGGTCCTTCTCCGGGTCGTGGGTCATCCAACAATACTCGTGGTCGCAATAATAACAACACACGCGGTGGTTTTTCTGGTGGCCGTGGTCGAGGAAGGAGACCTCCCCATTGCCAATTATGTCGCAAGGAAGGACACTATGCCTCTGCATGTCCGAATTTGACCTCTTTTGCAAATCGGTCTTCACCCATTGATGCGAACTTAGCCAATGCCTTTCATTCCCAATGCCATGTCAACAATATCTCTGCTGACTGGTATGTTGATACCGATGCCACTGCACACATGACCTCGGATCCATCGAACTTGCAAAGCTCACAACCATATGCTGGGAAAGATCAGGTTGCTTTTGGTAATGGTAATACTCTCTCCATATCACACGTTGGTCAATCATGTCTTCCAAATAATATAAAGCTTTCTGACGTCCTTGTTGTTCCTCATCTCACAAAAAAATTGCTCTCTATTAGTAAATTAACTGCTGATCACCCCATTGATGTCTTATGCTCTGATACCATGTAAGACTAATTGAATCGGCTCAAAGTGTAGCCTTGATTCATTAAGCTTTGTAAACAGCAATATCTTTTACATATAGATATTACGTTTTGTATTAGAATAGAATATACTTTCCTTGTATTTGTTTATATTCTTTCCTTATTAGAATACAATATACTTTACTTGTATTTGTTTATATTATTTCCTTATTTTGTAAACCTATTGTATTATAAAATCTTAATGAATCAAGGCTACACGTTGAGCTGATTCAATCAGTCTTACATGGTATCAGCCTAACTTTCTGATCCTCTCGAAAACTACTATCCCTCTGATCGCAATGGCCAGCAACGACTCCTCCCTAGCTCTCTCGACAATTCTGCACATGCTTACTATTAAGCTATCCTCATCCAACTTCCTATTGTGGAAAAATCAGATTGTCCCTCTCTTATCTTTTCAAAAGCTTGCAGGGCACTTTGATGGCACCACTGTGCCGCCCCCAACCACAGTTTAGGTTGACGCAAAGACAGTCCCTAACCCCGAATTCTCCTCTTGGCAAGAAACCAATCAGCGGGCATTAATCCTTCGTCATTCATCTCTTTCTGAAGAAGCAATGTCCGAGGTTCTAGGTCTCAAGACCTTGCATGAAGTTTGGCAAGCCCTTCAACGTGTCTATAGCCACGATTCTATCGAGACAATGCAGTCTCTTCGTGACTCCTTACGTCATCTTCAAAAAGCTAACATGTCTGTATCTGATTATGGTATGTGACCAACTGGCTGCTATTGGACATGTTGTTGATGAAAACGATAAGTCTCACTGGTTTTTATGTGGTCTTGGATCCACTTTCGACACTTTCTCTATTGCACAGCGTACACATACTCCCCGTCCCTCTTTTCGGGACTTACTTTCTCAAGCCGAAAGCCACGAGTTGTTCCTTAAAAATATGCATCCCATGAATGTACCACAAGCAGCCTTCACTACAACTCAAAACCGTGGTCCTTCTCCGGGTCGTGGGTCATCCAACAATACTCGTGGTCGCAATAATAACAACACACGCGGTGGTTTTTCTGGTGGCCGTGGTCGAGGAAGGAGACCTCCCCATTGCCAATTATGTCGCAAGGAAGGACACTATGCCTCTGCATGTCCGAATTTGACCTCTTTTGCAAATCGGTCTTCACCCATTGATGCGAACTTAGCCACTGCCTTTCATTCCCAATGCCATGTCAACAATATCTCTGCTGACTGGTACGTTGATACCGATGCCACTGCACACATGACCTCGGATCCATCGAACTTGCAAAGCTCACAACCATATGATGGGAAAGATCAGGTTGCTTTTGGTAATGGTAATACTCTCTCCATATCACACGTTGGTCAATCATGTCTTCCAAATAATATAAAGCTTTCTGACGTCCTTGTTGTTCCTCATCTCACAAAAATATTGCTCTCTATTAGTAAATTGACTGCTGATCACCCCATTGATGTCTTATGCTCTGATACCATGTAAGACTAATTGAATCGGCTCAAAGTGTAGCCTTGATTCATTAAGCTTTGTAAACGGCAATATCTTTTACATATAGATATTACCTTTTGTATTAGAATAGAATATACTTTCCTTGTATTTGTTTATATTCTTTCCTTATTAGAATATAATATACTTTATTTGTATTTGTTTATATTATTTCCTTATTTTGTAAACCTATTGTATTATAAAATCTTAATGAATCAAGGCTACACGTTGAGCTGATTCAATCAGTCTTACATGGTATCAGCCTAACTTTCTGATCCTCTCGAAAACTACTATCCCTCTGATCGCAATGGCCAGCAACGACTCCTCCTTAGCTCTCTCGACAATTCTGCACATGCTTACTATTAAGCTATCCTCATCCAACTTCCTATTGTGGAAAAATCAGATTGTCCCTCTCTTATCTTTTCAAAAGCTTGCAGGGCACATTGATGGCACCACTGTGCCGCCCCCAGCCACAGTTTAGGTTGACGCAAAGACAGTCCCTAACCCCGAATTCTCCTCTTGGCAAGAAACCAATCAGCGGGCATTAATCCTTCTTCATTCATCTCTTTCTGAAGAAGCAATGTCCGAGGTTCTAGGTCTCAAGACCTCGCATGAAGTTTGGCAAGCTCTTCAACGTGCCTATAGCCACGATTCTATCGAGACAATGCAGTCTCTTCGTGACTCCTTACGTCATCTTCAAAAAGCTAACATGTCTGTATCTGATTATGGTATGTGACCAACTGGCTGCTATTGGACATGCTGTTGATGAAAACGATAAGTCTCACTGATTTTTATGTGGTCTTGGATCCACTTTCGACATTTTCTCTATTGCACAGCGTACACATACTCCCCGTCCCTCTATTCGGGACTTACTTTCTCAAGCCGAAAGCCACGAGTTGTTCCTTAAAAATATGCATCCCATGAATGTACCACAAGCAGCCTTCACTACAACTCAAAACCGTGGTCCTTCTCCGGGTCGTGGGTCATCCAACAATACTCGTGGTCGCAATAATAACAACACACGCGGTGGTTTTTCTGGTGGCCGTGGTCGAGGAAGGAGACCTCCCCATTGCCAATTATGTCGCAAGGAAGGACACTATGCCTCTGCATGTCCGAATTTGACCTCTTTTGCAAATCGGTCTTCACCCATTGATGCGAACTTAGCCACTGCCTTTCATAACCAATGCCATGTCAACAATATCTCTGCTGACTGGTATGTTGATACTGATGCCACTGCACACATGACCTCGGATCCATCGAACTTGCAAAGCTCACAACAATATGCTGGGGAAGATCAGGTTGCTTTTGGTAATGGTAATACTCTCTCCATATCACACGTTGGTCAATCATGTCTTCCAAATAATATAAAGCTTTCTGACGTCCTTGTTGTTCCTCATCTCACAAAAATATTGCTCTCTATTAGTAAATTGACTGCTGATCACCCCATTGATGTCTTATGCTCTGATACCATGTAAGACTAATTGAATCGGCTCAAAGTGTAGCCTTGATTCATTAAGATTTGTAAACGACAATATCTTTTACATATAGATATTACCTTTTGTATTAGAATAGAATATACTTTCCTTGTATTTGTTTATATTCTTTCCTTATTAGAATATAATATACTTTACTTGTATTTGTTTATATTATTTCCTTATTTTGTAAACCTATTGTATTATAAAATCTTAATGAATCAAGGCTACACGTTGAGCTGATTCAATCAGTCTTACATGGTATCAGCCTAACTTTCTGATCCTCTCGAAAACTACTATCCCTCTGATCGCAATGGCCAGCAACGACTCCTCATTAGCTCTCTCGACAATTCTGCACATGCTTACTATTAAGCTATCCTCATCCAACTTCCTATTGTGGAAAAATCAGATTGTCCCTCTCTTATCTTTTCAAAAGCTTGCAGGGCACATTGATGGCACCACTGTGCCGCCCCCAGCCACAGTTTAGGTTGACGCAAAGACAGTCCCTAACCCCGAATTCTCCTATTGGCAAGAAACCAATCAGCGGGCATTAATCCTTCTTCATTCATCTCTTTCTGAAGAAGCAATGTCCGAGGTTCTAGGTCTCAAGACCTCGCATGAAGTTTGGCAAGCTCTTCAACGTGCCTATAGCCACGATTCTATCGAGACAATGCAGTCTCTTCGTGACTCCTTACGTCATCTTCAAAAAGGTAACATGTCTGTATCTGATTATGGTATGTGACCAACTGGCTGCTATTGGACATGCTGTTGATGAAAACGATAAGTCTCACTGGGTTTTATGTGGTCTTGGATCCACTTTCTCTATTGCACAGCGTACACATACTCCCCGTCCCTCTATTCGGGACTTACTTTCTCAAGCCGAAAGCCACGAGTTGTTCCTTAAAAATATGCATCCCATGAATGTACCACAAGCAGCCTTCACTACAACTCAAAACCGTGGTCCTTCTCCGGGTCGTGGGTCATCCAACAATACTCGTGGTCGCAATAATAACAACACACGCGGTGGTTTTTCTGGTGGCCGTGGTCGAGGAAGGAGACCTCCCCATTGCCAATTATGTCGCAAGGAAGGACACTATGCCTCTGCATGTCCGAATTTGACCTCTTTTGCAAATCGGTCTTCACCCATTGATGCGAACTTAGCCACTGCCTTTCATAACCAATGCCATGTCAACAATATCTCTGCTGACTGGTATGTTGATACTGATGCCACTGCACACATGACCTCGGATCCATCGAACTTGCAAAGCTCACAACAATATGCTGGGGAAGATCAGGTTGCTTTTGGTAATGGTAATACTCTCTCCATATCACACGTTGGTCAATCATGTCTTCCAAATAATATAAAGCTTTCTGACGTCCTTGTTGTTCCTCATCTCACAAAAATATTGCTCTCTATTAGTAAATTGACTGCTGATCACCCCATTGATGTCTTATGCTCTGATACCATGTAAGACTAATTGAATCGGCTCAAAGTGTAGCCTTGATTCATTAAGATTTGTAAACGACAATATCTTTTACATATAGATATTACCTTTTGTATTAGAATAGAATATACTTTCCTTGTATTTGTTTATATTCTTTCCTTATTAGAATATAATATACTTTACTTGTATTTGTTTATATTATTTCCTTATTTTGTAAACCTATTGTATTATAAAATCTTAATGAATCAAGGCTACACGTTGAGCTGATTCAATCAGTCTTACATGGTATCAGCCTAACTTTCTGATCCTCTCGAAAACTACTATCCCTCTGATCGCAATGGCCAGCAACGACTCCTCATTAGCTCTCTCGACAATTCTGCACATGCTTACTATTAAGCTATCCTCATCCAACTTCCTATTGTGGAAAAATCAGATTGTCCCTCTCTTATCTTTTCAAAAGCTTGCAGGGCACATTGATGGCACCACTGTGCCGCCCCCAGCCACAGTTTAGGTTGACGCAAAGACAGTCCCTAACCCCGAATTCTCCTCTTGGCAAGAAACCAATCAGCGGGCATTAATCCTTCTTCATTCATCTCTTTCTGAAGAAGCAATGTCCGAGGTTCTAGGTCTCAAGACCTCGCATGAAGTTTGGCAAGCTCTTCAACGTGCCTATAGCCACGATTCTATCGAGACAATGCAGTCTCTTCGTGACTCCTTACGTCATCTTCAAAAAGGTAACATGTCTGTATCTGATTATGGTATGTGACCAACTGGCTGCTATTGGACATGCTGTTGATGAAAACGATAAGTCTCACTGGGTTTTATGTGGTCTTGGATCCACTTTCGATATTGCACAGCGTACACATACTCCCCGTCCCTCTATTCGGGACTTACTTTCTCAAGCCGAAAGCCACGAGTTGTTCCTTAAAAATATGCATCCCATGAATGTACCACAAGCAGCCTTCACTACAACTCAAAACCGTGGTCCTTCTCCGGGTCGTGGGTCATCCAACAATACTCGTGGTCGCAATAATAACAACACACGCGGTGGTTTTTCTGGTGGCCGTGGTCGAGGAAGGAGACCTCCCCATTGCCAATTATGTCGCAAGGAAGGACACTATGCCTCTGCATGTCCGAATTTGACCTCTTTTGCAAATCGGTCTTCACCCATTGATGCGAACTTAGCCACTGCCTTTCATAACCAATGCCATGTCAACAATATCTCTGCTGACTGGTATGTTGATACCGATGCCACTGCACACATGACCTCGGATCCATCGAACTTGCAAAGCTCACAACCATATGCTGGGAAAGATCAGGTTGCTTTTGGTAATGGTAATACTCTCTCCATATCACACGTTGGTCAATCATGTCTTCCAAATAATATAAAGCTTTCTGACGTCCTTGTTGTTCCTCATCTCACAAAAATATTGCTCTCTATTAGTAAATTGACTGCTGATCACCCCATTGATGTCTTATGCTCTGATACCATGTAAGACTAATTGAATCGGCTCAAAGTGTAGCCTTGATTCATTAAGATTTGTAAACGGCAATATCTTTTACATATAGATATTACCTTTTGTATTAGAATAGAATATACTTTCCTTGTATTTGTTTATATTCTTTCCTTATTAGAATATAATATACTTTACTTGTATTTGTTTATATTATTTCCTTATTTTGTAAACCTATTGTATTATAAAATCTTAATGAATCAAGGCTACACGTTGAGCTGATTCAATCAGTCTTACATGGTATCAGCCTAACTTTCTGATCCTTTCGAAAACTACTATCCCTCTGATCGCAATGGCCAGCAACGACTCCTCCTTAGCTCTCTCGACAATTCTGCACATGCTTACTATTAAGCTATCCTCATCCAACTTCCTATTGTGGAAAAATCAGATTGTCCCTCTCTTATCTTTTCAAAAGCTTGCAGGGCACATTGATGGCACCACTGTGCCGCCCCAAGCCACAGTTTAGGTTGACGCAAAGACAGTCCCTAACCCCGAATTCTCCTCTTGGCAAGAAACCAATCAGCGGGCATTAATCCTTCTTCATTCATCTCTTTCTGAAGAAGCAATGTTCGAGGTTCTAGGTCTCAAGACCTCGCATGAAGTTTGGCAAGCTCTTCAACGTGCCTATAGCCACGATTCTATCGAGACAATGCAGTCTCTTCGTGACTCCTTACGTCATCTTCAAAAAGCTAACATGTCTGTATCTGATTATGGTATGTGACCAACTGGCTGCTATTGGACATGCTGTTGATGAAAACGATAAGTCTCACTGATTTTTATGTGGTCTTGGATCCACTTTCGACATTTTCTCTATTGCACAGCGTACACATACTCCCCGTCCCTCTATTCGGGACTTACTTTCTCAAGCCGAAAGCCACGAGTTGTTCCTTAAAAATATGCATCCCATGAATGTACCACAAGCAGCCTTCACTACAACTCAAAACCGTGGTCCTTCTCCGGGTCGTGGGTCATCCAACAATACTCGTGGTCGCAATAATAACAACACACGCGGTGGTTTTTCTGGTGGCCATGGTCGAGGAAGGAGACCTCCCCATTGCCAATTATGTCGCAAGGAAGGACACTATGCCTCTGCATGTCCGAATTTGACCTCTTTTGCAAATCGGTCTTCACCCATTGATGCGAACTTAGCCAATGCCTTTCATTCCCAATGCCATGTCAACAATATCTCTGCTGACTGGTATGTTGATACCGATGCCACTGCACACATGACCTCGGATCCATCGAACTTGCAAAGCTCACAACCATATGCTGGGAAAGATCAGGTTGCTTTTGGTAATGGTAATACTCTCTCCATATCACACGTTGGTCAATCATGTCTTCCAAATAATATAAAGCTTTCTGACGTCCTTGTTGTTCCTCATCTCACAAAAAAATTGCTCTCTATTAGTAAATTAACTGCTGATCACCCCATTGATGTCTTATGCTCTGATACCATGTAAGACTAATTGAATCGGCTCAAAGTGTAGCCTTGATTCATTAAGCTTTGTAAACAGCAATATCTTTTACATATAGATATTACCTTTTGTATTAGAATAGAATATACTTTCCTTGTATTTGTTTATATTCTTTCCTTATTAGAATACAATATACTTTACTTGTATTTGTTTATATTATTTCCTTATTTTGTAAACCTATTGTATTATAAAATCTTAATGAATCAAGGCTACACGTTGAGCTGATTCAATCAGTCTTACATGGTATCAGCCTAACTTTCTGATCCTCTCGAAAACTACTATCCCTCTGATCGCAATGGCCAGCAACGACTCCTCCCTAGCTCTCTCGACAATTCTGCACATGCTTACTATTAAGCTATCCTCATCCAACTTCCTATTGTGGAAAAATCAGATTGTCCCTCTCTTATCTTTTCAAAAGCTTGCAGGGCACTTTGATGGCACCACTGTGCCGCCCCCAACCACAGTTTAGGTTGACGCAAAGACAGTCCCTAACCCCGAATTCTCCTCTTGGCAAGAAACCAATCAGCGGGCATTAATCCTTCGTCATTCATCTCTTTCTGAAGAAGCAATGTCCGAGGTTCTAGGTCTCAAGACCTTGCATGAAGTTTGGCAAGCCCTTCAACGTGTCTATAGCCACGATTCTATCGAGACAATGCAGTCTCTTCGTGACTCCTTACGTCATCTTCAAAAAGCTAACATGTCTGTATCTGATTATGGTATGTGACCAACTGGCTGCTATTGGACATGTTGTTGATGAAAACGATAAGTCTCACTGGTTTTTATGTGGTCTTGGATCCACTTTCGACACTTTCTCTATTGCACAGCGTACACATACTCCCCGTCCCTCTTTTCGGGACTTACTTTCTCAAGCCGAAAGCCACGAGTTGTTCCTTAAAAATATGCATCCCATGAATGTACCACAAGCAGCCTTCACTACAACTCAAAACCGTGGTCCTTCTCCGGGTCGTGGGTCATCCAACAATACTCGTGGTCGCAATAATAACAACACACGCGGTGGTTTTTCTGGTGGCCGTGGTCAAGGAAGGAGACCTCCCCATTGCCAATTATGTCGCAAGGAAGGACACTATGCCTCTGCATGTCCGAATTTGACCTCTTTTGCAAATCGGTCTTCACCCATTGATGCGAACTTAGCCACTGCCTTTCATTCCCAATGCCATGTCAACAATATCTCTGCTGACTGGTACGTTGATACCGATGCCACTGCACACATGACCTCGGATCCATCGAACTTGCAAAGCTCACAACCATATGATGGGAAAGATCAGGTTGCTTTTGGTAATGGTAATACTCTCTCCATATCACACGTTGGTCAATCATGTCTTCCAAATAATATAAAGCTTTCTGACGTCCTTGTTGTTCCTCATCTCACAAAAATATTGCTCTCTATTAGTAAATTGACTGCTGATCACCCCATTGATGTCTTATGCTCTGATACCATGTAAGACTAATTGAATCGGCTCAAAGTGTAGCCTTGATTCATTAAGATTTGTAAACGGCAATATCTTTTACATATAGATATTACCTTTTGTATTAGAATAGAATATACTTTCCTTGTATTTGTTTATATTCTTTCCTTATTAGAATATAATATACTTTATTTGTATTTGTTTATATTATTTCCTTATTTTGTAAACCTATTGTATTATAAAATCTTAATGAATCAAGGCTACACGTTGAGCTGATTCAATCAGTCTTACATGGTATCAGCCTAACTTTCTGATCCTCTCGAAAACTACTATCCCTCTGATCGCAATGGCCAGCAACGACTCCTCCTTAGCTCTCTCGACAATTCTGCACATGCTTACTATTAAGCTATCCTCATCCAACTTCCTATTGTGGAAAAATCAGATTGTCCCTCTCTTATCTTTTCAAAAGCTTGCAGGGCACATTGATGGCACCACTGTGCCGCCCCCAGCCACAGTTTAGGTTGACGCAAAGACAGTCCCTAACCCCAAATTCTCCTCTTGGCAAGAAACCAATCAGCGGGCATTAATCCTTCTTCATTCATCTCTTTCTGAAGAAGCAATGTCCGAGGTTCTAGGTCTCAAGACCTCGCATGAAGTTTGGCAAGCTCTTCAACGTGCCTATAGCCACGATTCTATCGAGACAATGCAGTCTCTTCGTGACTCCTTACGTCATCTTCAAAAAGCTAACATGTCTGTATCTGATTATGGTATGTGACCAACTGGCTGCTATTGGACATGCTGTTGATGAAAACGATAAGTCTCACTGATTTTTATGTGGTCTTGGATCCACTTTCGACATTTTCTCTATTGCACAGCGTACACATACTCCCCGTCCCTCTATTCGGGACTTACTTTCTCAAGCCGAAAGCCACGAGTTGTTCCTTAAAAATATGCATCCCATGAATGTACCACAAGCAGCCTTCACTACAACTCAAAACCGTGGTCCTTCTCCGGGTCGTGGGTCATCCAACAATACTCGTGGTCGCAATAATAACAACACACGCGGTGGTTTTTCTGGTGGCCGTGGTCGAGGAAGGAGACCTCCCCATTGCCAATTATGTCGCAAGGAAGGACACTATGCCTCTGCATGTCCGAATTTGACCTCTTTTGCAAATCGGTCTTCACCCATTGATGCGAACTTAGCCACTGCCTTTCATAACCAATGCCATGTCAACAATATCTCTGCTGACTGGTATGTTGATACTGATGCCACTGCACACATGACCTCGGATCCATCGAACTTGCAAAGCTCACAACAATATGCTGGGGAAGATCAGGTTGCTTTTGGTAATGGTAATACTCTCTCCATATCACACGTTGGTCAATCATGTCTTCCAAATAATATAAAGCTTTCTGACGTCCTTGTTGTTCCTCATCTCACAAAAATATTGCTCTCTATTAGTAAATTGACTGCTGATCACCCCATTGATGTCTTATGCTCTGATACCATGTAAGACTAATTGAATCGGCTCAAAGTGTAGCCTTGATTCATTAAGATTTGTAAACGACAATATCTTTTACATATAGATATTACCTTTTGTATTAGAATAGAATATACTTTCCTTGTATTTGTTTATATTCTTTCCTTATTAGAATATAATATACTTTACTTGTATTTGTTTATATTATTTCCTTATTTTGTAAACCTATTGTATTATAAAATCTTAATGAATCAAGGCTACACGTTGAGCTGATTCAATCAGTCTTACATGGTATCAGCCTAACTTTCTGATCCTCTCGAAAACTACTATCCCTCTGATCGCAATGGCCAGCAACGACTCCTCATTAGCTCTCTCGACAATTCTGCACATGCTTACTATTAAGCTATCCTCATCCAACTTCCTATTGTGGAAAAATCAGATTGTCCCTCTCTTATCTTTTCAAAAGCTTGCAGGGCACATTGATGGCACCACTGTGCCGCCCCCAGCCACAGTTTAGGTTGACGCAAAGACAGTCCCTAACCCCGAATTCTCCTCTTGGCAAGAAACCAATCAGCGGGCATTAATCCTTCTTCATTCATCTCTTTCTGAAGAAGCAATGTCCGAGGTTCTAGGTCTCAAGACCTCGCATGAAGTTTGGCAAGCTCTTCAACGTGCCTATAGCCACGATTCTATCGAGACAATGCAGTCTCTTCGTGACTCCTTACGTCATCTTCAAAAAGGTAACATGTCTGTATCTGATTATGGTATGTGACCAACTGGCTGCTATTGGACATGCTGTTGATGAAAACGATAAGTCTCACTGGGTTTTATGTGGTCTTGGATCCACTTTCGATATTGCACAGCGTACACATACTCCCCGTCCCTCTATTCGGGACTTACTTTCTCAAGCCGAAAGCCACGAGTTGTTCCTTAAAAATATGCATCCCATGAATGTACCACAAGCAGCCTTCACTACAACTCAAAACCGTGGTCCTTCTCCGGGTCGTGGGTCATCCAACAATACTCGTGGTCGCAATAATAACAACACACGCGGTGGTTTTTCTGGTGGCCGTGGTCGAGGAAGGAGACCTCCCCATTGCCAATTATGTCGCAAGGAAGGACACTATGCCTCTGCATGTCCGAATTTGACCTCTTTTGCAAATCGGTCTTCACCCATAGATGCGAACTTAGCCACTGCCTTTCATAACCAATGCCATGTCAACAATATCTCTGCTGACTGGTATGTTGATACCGATGCCACTGCACACATGACCTCGGATCCATCGAACTTGCAAAGCTCACAACCATATGCTGGGAAAGATCAGGTTGCTTTTGGTAATGGTAATACTCTCTCCATATCACACGTTGGTCAATCATGTCTTCCAAATAATATAAAGCTTTCTGACGTCCTTGTTGTTCCTCATCTCACAAAAATATTGCTCTCTATTAGTAAATTGACTGCTGATCACCCCATTGATGTCTTATGCTCTGATACCATGTAAGACTAATTGAATCGGCTCAAAGTGTAGCCTTGATTCATTAAGATTTGTAAACGACAATATCTTTTACATATAGATATTACCTTTTGTATTAGAATAGAATATACTTTCCTTGTATTTGTTTATATTCTTTCCTTATTAGAATATAATATACTTTACTTGTATTTGTTTATATTATTTCCTTATTTTGTAAACCTATTGTATTATAAAATCTTAATGAATCAAGGCTACACGTTGAGCTGATTCAATCAGTCTTACATGGTATCAGCCTAACTTTCTGATCCTCTCGAAAACTACTATCCCTCTGATCGCAATGGCCAGCAACGACTCCTCCTTAGCTCTCTCGACAATTCTGCACATGCTTACTATTAAGCTATCCTCATCCAACTTCCTATTGTGGAAAAATCAGATTGTCCCTCTCTTATCTTTTCAAAAGCTTGCAGGGCACATTGATGGCACCACTGTGCCGCCCCAAGCCACAGTTTAGGTTGACGCAAAGACAGTCCCTAACCCCGAATTCTCCTCTTGGCAAGAAACCAATCAGCGGGCATTAATCCTTCTTCATTCATCTCTTTCTGAAGAAGCAATGTTCGAGGTTCTAGGTCTCAAGACCTCGCATGAAGTTTGGCAAGCTCTTCAACGTGCCTATAGCCACGATTCTATCGAGACAATGCAGTCTCTTCGTGACTCCTTACGTCATCTTCAAAAAGCTAACATGTCTGTATCTGATTATGGTATGTGACCAACTGGCTGCTATTGGACATGCTGTTGATGAAAACGATAAGTCTCACTGATTTTTATGTGGTCTTGGATCCACTTTCGACATTTTCTCTATTGCACAGCGTACACATACTCCCCGTCCCTCTATTCGGGACTTACTTTCTCAAGCCGAAAGCCACGAGTTGTTCCTTAAAAATATGCATCCCATGAATGTACCACAAGCAGCCTTCACTACAACTCAAAACCGTGGTCCTTCTCCGGGTCGTGGGTCATCCAACAATACTCGTGGTCGCAATAATAACAACACACGCGGTGGTTTTTCTGGTGGCCGTGGTCGAGGAAGGAGACCTCCCCATTGCCAATTATGTCGCAAGGAAGGACACTATGCCTCTGCATGTCCGAATTTGACCTCTTTTGCAAATCGGTCTTCACCCATTGATGCGAACTTAGCCACTGCCTTTCATAACCAATGCCATGTCAACAATATCTCTGCTGACTGGTATGTTGATACTGATGCCACTGCACACATGACCTCGGATCCATCGAACTTGCAAAGCTCACAACCATATGCTGGGGAAGATCAGGTTGCTTTTGGTAATGGTAATACTCTCTCCATATCACACGTTGGTCAATCATGTCTTCCAAATAATATAAAGCTTTCTGACGTCCTTGTTGTTCCTCATCTCACAAAAATATTGCTCTCTATTAGTAAATTGACTGCAGATCAACCCATTGATGTCTTATTCTCTGATTCCTATTTTGCTATCCAGCATCGTCTTACCAAGGCCATCCTAGCTCGGGGTCAGGTTGATTAAGGTCTCTACCTTTTAGAGTATGGTCCAAGGGCATTCCTAGCAAGCCTCTCTCGGTCTAAAGCTTCGTTTGATGTTTGGCAAAGTCGATTAGGACACGTCTCTTTTGATGTTATTTCTTTTTTAGCAAAACATGGTCGTTTGTTCGTTACTTCGTTGTTACCTAGTCCTACTTTATGTTCCTCATGTCAACTCTCTAAGTGTAAACACTTACCTTTTGAAATAAATCCTAAGTGTTCTTTGCATGTTTTAGACCTAGTTCATTGTGATTTATGGGGTCCTTCCCTGGTTGATTCTACGGATGGCTATCGTTATTATATCATCTTTGTTGATGATTTTTCGAGATTTACATGGTTTTATCCACTCAAATCGAAAGCTGATGTGTTCAGTGTGATTTCAGCTTTTGTGACTTTTGTTCAAACACAATTTACATGCAAACTAAAAGCCTTTCAAAGTGATGGAGGCACTGAGTTTCTCAATCACAAGGTTCGAAACTTATTTTTGGCTAATGGTACTCATCATCAAGTTTCATGCACCCATACTCCTCAGCAGAATGGGCGTGCTGAACGAAAACACGGGCATATTACCGAAACAGGCCTTGTAATGCTTTTTAATGCTCATGCTCCTGCGTCTCTATGGGTTGATGCTTTCTCTTCAGCCACTTATATTATCAACCGGTTGCCTTCAACGGTGTTGCACAACAAAAGTCCCTATGAGCTTCTTTTTGGATCTATTCCAAATTATAATAACTTACGATTTTTTGGCTGCCGGGTGTTTCCATATCTTCGTGATTACTCGCCACACAAGCTAGCTACTAGTCATCTTTCGTGTGTCTTCATTGGCTACAATACCCAATATAAGGGTTACCGGTGTTTGGATCTTCAAACCTCACATATCTACACTTCGAGGCATGCTCAATTTGATGAGATTATTTTTCCATTTGCTACTGGCACAACTCTTGTTGATCAAGCTTCTTTGGTCTTCTCGAGTTTTGATGAACCTTCCACACGAGTTCCGGTGGCTCCTCCACCCTCTTCGACAAATGACTCGGCCTCCCCAATTTCTAAATCCCGGCCTCACTCCCCACTTTGCTCGAGACGCACTGCCTGCGCAGCCACAGCCGGTTCAGCCACCTCCTGATCAGCCCGTCACCCACTGTCCAATAACAGCCAGTTGGTCACATATACGTTTAAACTGGCGACCATAATCAGATACAGACATGTTACCTTTTTGAAGATGACGTAAGGAGTCACGAAGAGACTGCATTCTCTCTACAAAATCGTGGTTATAGGCACGCTGAAGGGCTTGCCAAACTTCATGCGAGGTCTTGAGACCTAGAACCTCAGACATTGCTTCTTCAGAAAGAGATGAATGAAGAAGGATTAATGCCCGATGATCGGTTTCTTGCCAAGAGGAGAATTCGGGGTTAGGGACTGTCTTTGCGTTAACCTGAACCGTGGCTGGGGCCGGCACAGTGGTGCCATCAATGTGCCCTGCAAGCTTTTGAAAAGATAAGAGAGGGACAATCTGATTTTTCCGCAATAGGAAGTTGGATGAGGATAGCTTAATAATAAGCATGTGCAGAATTATCGAGAGAGATAGGGAGGAGTCGTTGCTGGCCAAGGCGATCAGAGGGATAGGAGTTTTCGAGAGGATCAGAAAGTTACGCTGATACCATGTAAGACTGATTGAATCGGCTCAAACTGTAGCCTTGATTCATTAAGATTTTATAATACAATAGGTTTACAAAATAAGGAAAGAATATAAACAAATACAAGTAAAGTATATTCTATTCTAATAAGGAAAGAATATAAACAAATACAAGGAAAGTATATTCTATTCTAATACAAAAGATAATATCTATATTTAAGAGATATTATCCAAAGATCCTCATTGGTTTGCTGCCATGAAAGAAGAGATGAGAGCCTTGCAAACCAATGACACTTGGTCTCTTGTTCCCCGGCCTAAACCTTCAAATATTGATGGCCCCAAATGGGTTTTCCGTACAAAATATCATTCCAATGGGTCCATTGATCGTTTAAAGGATCGTTTAGTTGCTCAGGGGTTCACCCAGGTTCCAGGTTTGGATTATAACTTGACTTTTAGTCCGCTGGTTAAGGCATCAACAGTTCGTAGCGTGCTCTCTTTGGCTGTTCTTCATAAGTGGCCCCTTCATCAACTTGATGTTAAAAATGCTTTTTTGAATGGTCATATTTCTGAAACTGTTTTCATGGAGCAGCCCCCCGGTTTTATAGATCCTCATTTTCCAGGACATGTTTGTCAGCTGAAACGCGCTTTGTATGGTCTAAAGCAAGCTCCAAGAGCTTGGTTTCAGCGGCTTAGTACTTTTCTTGTTTAGTTGGGATTTATTTGTCGTAGGGCTGACACATCTCTCTTTGTTTATCAGCATGGCTCGTGCACCTTGTACCTCCTAGATTATGTTGATGATATCATTCTTACAGGAAATGCTCCTAACACAATCAAGCAGTTTATCTCTCGTCTCAACAAAGAATTTGCCATCAAAGATTTGGGATCTCTAAATTACTTTCTTGGCTTGGAAGTTACTTATACTTCCGATGGTCTCTTCTTAAGTCAAGCCAAGTATGCTCATGTCATGATGTATTAGTTCGTGCTGGCTTCCTTGATGCCAAACCGATTGCAACACCTTTATCCACCACTGATTACTTATCAAGTTCAGGCACTCCTTTCTCGGATCAAGCTACCTATCGGTCTCTTGTTGGTGCACTTCAATATCTTACCATAACTCGGCCTGATCTCTCATATGCTGTTAATCAAGTTAGTCAATTCTTGCATGCTCCTACCGTTGATCATTTTGATGCTGTCAAATGTATCCTTCGTTATGTCAAAGGTACTATATCTTATGGGCTATCCTTTACACGTTCTCCCTCTCCTGACATACTTGGTTACTCTGATGTTGACTGGGCTCGTTGTATTGAGACTCGACGCTCAACCTATGGTTATTCTATTTTTCTTGGTGGCAATCTTGTCTTACGGAGTGCTAAGACACAACCGACTGTCTCTCGTTCTAGTTGTGAATCTGAATATCGTGCTATGGTAAACGCTGCTGCTGAGATTGTCTGGGTTACTCATCTTCTCAGAAAACTTCATATCTTGCCTCCTGATCGACCTACTCTTTTATGTGACAATCAAAGTGCGATCTTTCTTAGTTAGAATCTGGTTTCTCATAAACGATCTAAGCACATTGACATTGACTATCATTTTGTTCGTGAACTTGTTTCCTCCGGCAAGCTCTATACTCGTTTTTTGGCTACCAAGCTTCAACTGGCGGACATTTTCACCAAAAGACTTATGTGGCCGCTGTTCGAGACATTTCGTTCCAAACTACGTGTTGGTCCACCGCCAATTCGCTTGAGGGGGGGGGGGGGGGGGTTGTAAACGATAATATCTCTTAAATATAGATATTATCTTTTGTATTAGAATAAAATATACTTACCTTGTATTTGTTTATATTCTTTCCTTATTTTGTAAACCTATTGTATTATAAAATCTTAATGAATCAAGGCTACACTTTGAGCCGATTCAATCAGTCTTACAACATAAACAAAAAACTCAGATTCCAATGGAGAATAAACTAAACTACTGAGATCTACATAATAATTAAATTCCTTGAATTGAAAAACTGCTATTCATAGAAGCTTTGTTATTCTCCAGCATAGTTTAAATACTAAAAAAGAGAAACTAAATCACCCAAATCATAATCAGAAATAGGAATCAAGCAAACCAAATTTCAAAAAAAATTACGGAGGAATCCACATCAAATGCATGACTCCGAAAATTAAATTACGACACAAAATTGAAAAAGGAATTGCAAAACAGCAGGCAATTGGAAAAAATATTACCAATTTTGTTCGTTGGATTCTCTGCCTTCGCCATCATATAGTAGCTTTGTCCTGCAATTGCAAGGTCATTTTGGTTAATAAGAAATTCCAAAGAATCAGTACATCTTTGGACAATAATGAACTGAATAACCCCACAAATTTTTTGAAAAAGAACAAATATCAAACACATGAATTAATTCAAATAGAAAAAAAAAAGATTTACCTTAATAAGTCTTAAGAGCAAGCCGCCTCATCACCCTGACATTCCCCTACCCAATTTAACAAAAAAATGAGTTGTGCTATAAAATCTGAAAACCTAAATTCTATAAATTTAGTTACCTTACCCATAATTGTACTTTGCCACTGTTTATATGTCAGTTGTCGCCAATCATCTCAGAATCATACTCCCCTTGCAACATAATCGAAGCCAACAGAGCGTGACTGAAAGAGGAAAAGAAACCTCAATCGTTTTTTTTTTTTTTGAGAGGGTATTCTATAACCACCAACTAAATTTATTCGAATGACCCATTGCTGAACGTGGAGAGAATAAATCCGTCATAATTTTTTAAGGGTGGTTGAGAGATGGAGAGAGTGATATTTGCCACCTTTTTGGTTCAACCGAACACATACGCATGTTGTTTTTAACTTTTTATCAAACAAAAGTTCAAACAAGAAAAGGCAACCAAAGGAAATTAACTAAACCTTTGCTAAATATATCACAAGTTGATTCTCACATAAAGCTGTCGCGCATTTTCACGTGCATGCTTTTACAAAGTGACCAAAGGAAGGAGGAAGGAACGTGGGGCTGAGGTTGAGGGTTGAGGATGGAAAGGACAATTACACCCCACTACCTCTAACTTTTGTACGTGTAACTGTTAGGGACAAAATAGGCAATCCGGGAAAAAAATGGCCTGAGAACTGCTTTTGTGTACAGTATTTTACGATTGTACCCCGCCCTTCTACTATCGAAATTCTGCAGACCAAAATTCTGAAGGGTATTGTGTGGAATAAATCACAAATAACTGCAAGGCTAGACACATAATTGGCTTTTTTTAATATAGTAATAGATAATAGATAATAATTTTGAAGTTTACTTAAATAAAATTCTGTGAGATTTGACCGGATAAAGAGAAATAAGGAGTGGTTATCCCATTATTCAAATTTTAATTTTTAAATTGGAGATAAGAGGAAGTAGTTAAGAGATTAGAGTTGGGGGTGGAAAAATAACCTCGTCGTTCACGTAATTAGGGAAACGGATGAACGGGATTCAAGAAATTATAATACTAAGCCTTATTTAAATTGTATCTTATCTGTTTTTATTTAAATTTTAAATTTTTCTTACGTATTTTAATTTTATTTTAGATTTTCGAGAAGTTTAGAAAATTGGAGAGTGGGTGGTTTTGGATTTGGTGTCACAAACTATCAGGAGATGGCTTTGCTTATATTATTAATAGATAATAGATAATAGATATGAAGATGATGATTTTTTTTTAAATGTATTTTTTTTTTGTTTTTTATAATTTTATAACTTTTATAAAATTGTTAAAGATCTTGAAAAGTTTATCTTGAAAAATAGCAGCTCCTCAATTTGCCAATTATCCAAGCTTTGCATTTAATAAATAATCCCACACTTCTAAGGTTACTAGAAACCTGCTACTCCTTTGTTGGGTATGTGCTGCACATAAACATGTGCATTTATAATTATAGACATACACATAACATGATTATATTTCTAGAATCATAACATCATAAAATTAAACAATAACGTATATGTAATTAAACAGATAATAGACAATAAGATTAAATTTGACCTCTCAGCAACTGTAGAAAAATCCTTGGAGTGGATTAGACGATTCAGAAAAATCCCGTTGAAGCATAGGACGAGTCGAAGGCTTAACCCTCTCCCCTTAAGATCAATTTTCCCGGCTACCCTTCAAGCCCTCGGTGCGAAACGACCTCCCAAGGTGCAACATTCTCACACAATAAGGTAGTAAGTGAAGGAAAACCCTACCTTCTCAAATCGGACTCAAATCGTATTTGCAGAACTCAGAAAAAAGAAAATGTTTATGCTATGAGTATGCAAAAAATATTTGGTGTTTTTGGATGTTCTTTGATTTGGATGCTTTTCACAAGACTAGAGGGGCCCCTATTTATAGTTGAGAAAACATGAAACCACCACAATACATTAAAGGGGAATATTTACACTTGCCATTGAAGACATTTGATTTTATTCAAATGTGTTTTGACCACCATAAATGTGTGATATAATATTCCAATAAATCTGAATATTAACTCTTGAATATTATTTAATAAAATAAATAATATCTCATTTGCTTCTCATTAAACAATTTTAATTCACACACAAAATATTTGGACTCAATTCCAAATATGTCCAACATCCTTAACCAAAGAATTCCATCCTACACTCAAATGACCATCAGGGCCAAATCCCCAGTCAAAACATAATTAACAAATACCCTACTCCTTAATATTGGTTGATTAAGCATTAATTTTAGTTAAATTTTGTTGTTCAATCTGTGAGTAGTTAAATTTGATTAAATTGACGAGTACGATTGAACTTTATTGTGTAGTAAGATCTGAAAAATGTAATGTAATACATTATAGTATTAATTTCAATATTTGTTACGTGCCTCGTAGACATGTAGAAATGCTATCAATGGACAAAAACGATGAAGTAAACATAGAGGCAACGTATCACAGGACGGCCCAGAATAATTTCTCATGTATGATTATGAATTGCAAGAAATTTCGGTTGGCCTACAGGAAGGACCAAAGCTTTTCGGAGAATCACAAAACATGGGCGACTGCGGAGTAGCTCGAATCCTATATTAAGTATTGGCGAAAGAAAGAAACGAAGGACAAATTTAAATTAATTACTATGTTTTATTATAGTCATCTAGATGTCTATCCATTTTCTGTCTTACTTTTCAGGCTGGAATAAGAGGGATACACCCCGATGCAGTCCCTTTTCAAGATGTGTTGTTGAAAACACATTTCAAGATGGAAGGCAATGTAGTGAAGTGGGGTAGTGAATGGGCGCGCGATGTTTATGTAAGTAAATGTTTAAACTATTTCTAATAGAATGTTCATGAGTATATTTTATTAGTATTAATAAAGAACACTCTGTTTGAATGGTTTTGCTGAATTATTATGTTGCATTTGATCTGATTTTCTGTATTTCCTGTATTTACGAGAAATTAGTATTAGTATTATGTTGCATTTGATCTGATTAGTATGTTGCATTTGATCTGATATGATCTATGTTAACCCTAAAAATAAAATAAAGAAGATTACTCCTACTCGGAAAAAGCAGTACAGGGACAATACTATTATCACGAGTACTTCCGATGAAATGTACCTATAAAAAACCCCCTCGGAGGATTGCCCTACCTTTCGGTCACTGACCCGAAAAGGTTTACAAGAGCACACGAGGGGAAACATAAGCGTCCCTTGGAAAGTCAAACGGTGAATAAAAAACAGATATCAACACGGCATCGGAAAAAGAGCAAACCGCGATGGATCTGTACGACTCTGATATCCACCAATACGCCAAGAGGGACCACGATGGACCCCGAGTCCCTTGACCTTACAAGAAAACTTCCTTGCTGAACACTCCTCGGAAAAGACGATCCTCGGACCATCACCCGAGGACCCATTCTCGGAGAAAAATCAGAAGTAAATAACAGAGTGCCCAGATAACATATTCTGAGGACTCCGATGAAAAAACCTCACTTCAAATAAAGCAAATACAGCCCTCGGATATCACACCATGTCCTCGGAGATCACACTAGGTCCTCGGAAATCACATCTATATCCACAGAGATCACTCCTGATTGTTGAAGAAAAGATCCGAATCAAGAAAGAGAAATAAAAGCCCTCGGAAGAATAGCTCTATCAAAACAATCTACATCAAAGGCCCTCGGAGCTATCAGAAGAGATGAAGATTAAATCTAGTCAGCGCTTAGTCGATAAAAGATAAACTTTATCCTTATTTTAAACACTTGTATCAAGGTAACGACAACACCTGTCCTTACCAAAGCACATGCACAATAACACATGTCCCTACCAGAGTCTATATAAAGGGAGGTGATCAGTAGAAGAAAAAAACAACCTAAGATAACTCAGCTTACTTACTACAACTTGACATTCAAATACATAAAAAGAAAGAGAGGAGGAAAAGTTCAGTGAATAAAGGAAGGGAATATTCTTGCAGTTATTCTTATTATTTCCACTTGTCATTGCCTCTGAATCACGGACAGGGCGTTCCAACCCAAATAAATATCTTCCGTTAAATAGGGAATAATTCCAAACCCGTTAACAAAGTGGCGCCGTCTGTGGGAACGCCATAATATGTGTCCTCGAGAGAATTCAAGCAGATGTCAGCTAGGATGGACGATCTTTTTGAAAGTGACAACCTTCCTTTCTCGAACAACGACTCAGAAGAAACTTTATCCAATTACGAACCAGGTACTAGAGATTTTATTAATATTCCCCGATCTGTTTACGAAAGACTTATAAATGCTGCACGAACACCCCGGAGGAATGAACCTATCGGACACGCATCCTCTATGCTCTTCGATAATGGGAATTCCCCCTCGGAGGGAGATGTACCTCCGATGGCGTGGAACCCAAAATTCGAATCCTTGGCAACGAGAATCCCGACAGATGCCTCGAAGGTATGTGTGTCATGAAAGAATTCCAGAGAGGGGTAGAGAAGAAATTTCTCGCCCCTCGGAGTATCGAGGAGAGGTTGAACATTCCTTATGGGGAATGATGGATGATTTACGAAAAGAATTAGGTGACCTAAAGAAGACCATGGTCCCTGAAGAGGATCCTACATTCAAGACCACTCCTTTCATTCCCGAAATCGCTTCAGCTTCTATCCCCTCGGGGATGCGACCTGTCAATATCCCATTATACACTGGAGAAGCTGATGGAAGGGACCCACAGGATCACATTCATCAATATCTGGCCGGAATGGACCTCTCTTCTGCCCCTGACCACGTATTATGCCGCGTGTTTCCTGTTACCCTCGGAGGACGGGCCCAAGCCTGGTTTACTCACCTTCCACCTTGTTCCATTACGAGCTTTGATCGATTAGCCCATTTGTTCGTACGACAATTCGCCTGCAATCGAAGGTACCCTAAATCTGCCACACACCTATTCACTATTAAACAGAAAAAAGATGAAACCTTACGAAAGTATATAAAGCGATTCACGGATGAAGCACTTGATGTTCCCAACGTTAGCCCGACCATTATGGCGGACATATTAACTCAGGGACTCCGAACGGGGGATTTCTTCAGATACCTTATGGGAAATCGGATCACGGACATGAATGAACTAATGCAAAAGGCAGAAATCCATATCTTGATGGAAGAGGCAGAGGGAACAAAGAAGCAAATGGAGCAGGAGGATAATGAACACCTAGAGCGCGTCGAGAAAGAGGCAAAGGCTAAAAAAAAGAATAAGGAAGGAAAACCTCTTCAGCGCAAGGACGAATGAGGAGTGGTTAAGAAGTTCCTCCGACCCGTGCACCTGCCTCCGATGACTGTTACCCCACCAGAAGTGCTCAATATAATGAGGGGTAGCAACGAGTTACACTGGCCCAGACCGACTAAATTCCCTAACCGAGACAAGGACACTGGGAAATATTGTAAGTACCATAAAACTTACGGGCACACTACGGAAGAATGTACTACCCTTCGTCTAGAGGTGCTCCGCCTGTTAGAAATAGGGTATTTGAAGAATTACCTCAAGGAATATAACCCCGAGGAGCCCAAAGCCCATGTTTGGAAGAGATCACGAAGAGAGAAGGAAGAACAAGAAAGGGAAGAAAGGATACTTAGTCGGAAGTCACGGGAAGGGACAGCTGGACGTCTCCGATCCCAAGAGAGAATTAAAGATCGTCGGCAAAATTCACGAGAGAAAACGACAGGGTATCAGAGTTTGCCTCCTCCACCTAACTCTTACAAAAACAACCCCCCAACAGGGAGAACGATCAATATGATTGAAGGGGGTGAAATTTCCATGACACCTCAGGGTAAAAAGAAGAAATATTTGAAATAAGCCCGACGAGCAGAACAAGGATTGTCTGTCTGCTCCATTCAAGGATCAAATCTGCCTAGCGTCACTTTTGGGACCGAGGATCTTATGGACGTAATATACCCTCACGAAGATCCATTGGTTATTTCTGCTGTCATCTACGGGTATGAAATCCAACGAATCCTTATAGATACGGGTAGCTCCGTGGATGTACTCTTCTTACCTACCTATCTGGCTATGAGGTTGAAACAAGAAACATTGGAAACCGTTGAGGTCCCGCTAGTAGGATTCTCAGGAGAAGCCTGTCAAACCCTCGGAACTGTTACTCTGCCAATGTCATGGGGGAAAGGAGCCCTTCGAAGAATGGAATCTATTAAGTTTTGGGTAGTGGAAGCTTCCTCACGAACATATAATGTCATCTGCGGAAGACCATCTATTCGGGCCTTTGTGGCTATCCCCTCCACTCTGCATCTTAAAGTGAAATTCCCCACTTCTTCGGGAATCGGAGAAGTCCGAGGAAGTCAGTCGAAAGCCAGAGAATGCTGCATGAATGCCATTCCCTCAGAAGAGGACGAACCCTCACTCGGAAAGAACAAAAAGTGTAAAACCGAGGAAACACGAGTCCAACCTGTGGAAGAGTTAAAAATGGTGGAATTAGTAGAAGGAAGCCCCGAGAAAGTAATCAAAATCGGCACCCATATGGCTCCAATCATAGAAGGTCAACTGATCCTTCTCCTCAAACAGTTTCATCACCTCTTTGCATGGGAAGGTGGACCACCCGGGTGAATCAGCAATAAGGTATGTCAACACTTTCTTAACGTAAAGCCCGGGGCTAAACCTGTCCAACAGAAGTAAAGGAAAATGGGACCCGAGCGCAACAAGATTATCCGATCGGAAATACAACGCCTTCTTAGTTTGAAACAAATTCGAGAAGTCATTTATCCCGAATGGTTAGCTAATGTCGTGCTAGTACCCAAACATGGAGGAAGATGGCGAATGTGTGTTGACTTTACCAACCTTAATGAAGCATGCCCAAAAGATTGTTATCCCTTACCGAGCATAGATTAGCTAGTTGATTCTACCGCAGGGTGCGCGCTACTATCAACTTTAGATGGAGACCAAGGGTATAACCAAATCCCAATGGCGACTATTGACCAAGATAAGACCAGCTTCATCACAGATGCAGGCACATTTTGTTATTTAGTTATGCCATTTGGGCTGAAGAATGCGGGAGCTACCTACCAAAGGTTAGTAAGTCTTATGTTCGCAGGACTTATTGGGAAATCAGTAGAGGTTTACGTAGATGATACTGTAGTTAAAAGTAACACTGCCGAAGAACATCCCGAGGACCTACGGAAAGCGTTGGTCATTATGAACAACTTTGGCATGAAAGTTAACCCTCGGAAGTGCTCTTTTGGTATCCGAGGAGGAAAATTTTTGGGATTTATGGTTACGGAGAAGGGAATCGAAGTAAAGCCCGAAAAAGCAGAAGCTATCATGGGATTACCTACCCCTAGGACGGTGAAAGATGTCCAAAAGTTAACTGGAAGAATGGCCTCGTGAGTCGATTTGTCTCCAAGTCTGCAGAGAAAGGGCTTCCCTTCTTCAGGATACTTCGAAATGTCAAGGAATTTAAGTGGACCCCTCAATGCGAGGAAGCTCTCGAAGAATTGAAAAGATATATGTTGAAACCACCTTTGCTGGTAAAACCTATACCCCAAGAAGAGTTGTTTCTGTATTTATCAGTCGGAGAAGAGGCTATTAGCGCTGTCTTAGTCAAAGAACAGGAGGGAGAACATCACCCGGTATATTACGTCAGCAAAACCCTCCTCGGAGCCGAAACCCGATATACCCTAACTGAGAAACTAGTTCTAGCATTGGTTACTACGACTCGTAAGCTACGTCCCTACTTTCTATCTCATCCAATTACCGTGCTAACTAAGCACCCCCTGAGGGCAATTCTTAACAAGCCTGAATCATCAGGGAGACTGATAAAATGGGCCGTAGAGCTTACTGAGTACGATATTTCCTATGCTCCGAGACCATCAATCAAAGCGCAAGTTCTGGCGGACTTTGTAACAGAACTTACGAGCATAAGACCCGAGGAAAAGGAGCCACGATGGCATGTATATGTAGACGGATCCTCGGTAAGTACACATGGGGGGGCTGGAATAGTTTTGGTAAACCAAGAAGGGGAGGAGGAAAGACTTCATTTTGCGGTTAGAATAGATTACCCCCTTTCTAACAATGAAGCCGAGTATGAAGCTCTCCTTATCGGCATGAGACTAGCAAGGGAAGGGGGAATGAAGAGAGTACTCCTCCATAGTGACTCCCAACTGATTGTTCAGCAAATTAAGGGGTCATATGAGGCAAAAGAAGAAAGAATGCAAGAGTACCTCCGAGTTGTTCGTCAAAGATCCGAATGGTTTGAAGAGTATGATATAATTCAAATTCCCCGAAAAGAAAACCAAGAGGCGGACGCTTTGTCCAAAATGGCTACACAAACAGCTGCAATACATACTCGGAAGATTACTCTACTGCATGTCAATGAATCTGAAAAGAGCGAAGGCCAAGAGGTGAATACCATTTCAGATCCCTCATCTAGCTGGGTGACCCCTATCAAAGCTTATTTGCAGAATCCCGAGGGATACTCCTCGGACAAGAATATTCAGCGAATGATGTTCAGAAAAACTCTCCGATACTTCCTCAAAGACGGGATACTCTTCCGAAGGACATACTCATGCCCCCATGCTCGATGCCTTAATGAAGAGGAGGCACAACTAGCTTTAGCAGAAACTCATGAGGGGGTATGCGGAAGCCATACCAGCAGTGAAAGCATGGTCGGACGCTTGATTCGACAAGGCTATTATTGGCCCACAATGACCAAAGACAGCAAAAGCCATGCCGAAAGGTGTAAATTCTGCCAAGCATACGCCCCTCGGACCCATCAACCTACAGCTCCTTGGGAACCCCATTTGAGCCCTTGCCCATTCTCCAAGTGGGGTATTGATATACTGGGACCTCTTATTCCCGATGCCGGTCAAAAGAAATTTCTATTAGTAGCCGTTGACTACTTCACCAAATGGGTGGAAGCGGAACCCCTGGCTAGAGTAACTGCAGGGGCCGTCATCAATTTTCTCTGGAGGAGTATTATTTGTCGCTTTGGTGTCCCTCGGAGCCTGGTAAGTGACAACGGTTTGCAGTTTACTGACCAAGGATTACAAAAATGGTGCGATCATTGGGAGATAAAACATCGCTTTGCCTCCGTGGGATACCCTCAAGCAAATGGCCAAGTAGAAAGAACCAACAGAACCCTCTTGAAGAACATGAAGGCCCGGCTTGATTGGCATAAAGCTAAGTGGGTTGAGGAGATACCCGGGATATTGTGGGCCTATCGGACCACGCAAAGTGTTGCTACGGGCGAAACCCCTTTTAGTCTATCCTACGGGTGTGAAGCTGTTTTGCCCTCGGAGGTCTCCATAGAAAGCTGGTGAGTCAAAGAATACGAGGAAGTGGCCAATGGCTCAAACTTAGCCCTTGCCCTTGATCTTCTCGAAGAAAAAAGAACCCGAGTCGCCCTCCGAATGGAAGAATACAAGGCTCGGATGTCACGATATTATAATACCAAGGTAAAACCCCGAACCTTTCAAGTTGGAGATTTAGTGATGAAACGAGTTGGGGCCTCTAAGAATGTGGGTAAACTAGATCCACGATGGGAAGGACCCTACAAGATAGTGGAAATTGTGGGACCGGCGACTTATCGGCTTGCCACCTCCGAGGAGGCAATACTTCGCAACACATGGAACGCAAGCAATCTTAGGAAGTACTATGCTTAATGTAATAATCATGCATGAATAAAAAGAGTGTTCATATACGAGGGGCTATAGTACAAAAAAAAAAAAAAAAAAAAGAGTTGTCCAACAAAATGATGGCTCTATATATGAGACATCGAGACAACCCGATAATAATAAAAACCCTCTGTATTATGAACTAAACTATATAACATTCATCTACAAGCTAAGACCCTCCCATGGGACGTTTCCCCTCTCTGATGAGTCTTCTGCGCTGCTCCTCGGAAAGAGAGAATGGGTCATCAAAGAACACAGTTCCGATCGCAAAATCTCCACTAGGTGAAGGAAGAAACTCCTCGGAGACTTGACGGATGTTGAGTTCCGGAAGGAGCAAGCCCGAAGGGAACTCTGGCGAAGCTTGTACGGCGTCTTGGCACAATTTATAGCCTATATGCACTAAATCACGCATCTCACCCCGAAGAGACTCACGAAGATTGGATGGACCCACCACCTCCAGCACAGCTTGGACTCGGGCCATAACCACCTCTACCGCATGAGAACGAGTTATTCCTAGCAACTGCTGACTCAAGGCATCTCTCTCCATCGTAACCTGTGTTAGTTGCTCCTCCGAGGACCGCATTTGGCCACGTAACACCTCAATGCTCCTCCATAAATTCGATACACGAGCTCTTTCAAGCACTAATTAGCGTTCTAATTCCCACGCCTTATCCTTCTCGGATTGTAACGCATGGATATGAGTCTCCTGAGCGGACTCATGAACTTCCTTCAAATGAGTTATCTCCACTTGAGCCTCCAAGAGACCTTGCTCTAACTCGTCCCGACGACGATATACCAAACCTGGATCTGAAGAGGAGCTTCCGTAAGAACCAAGAGCATCCAACACCATATAAATCTGGTCAAAAAACAAAACAAGGGGCATCAGACCGGAAGACAGGTTAGTATTAAATAAAATGAATAAATACCTCACACAGGTCTTTACAGGCTAAATCTTGGAGAACGGGTACCGAAAGGGTTTTTATCAGTTCAAAATCTGTTACGTTCAATAAACCGCTGAGAAAGTTTCGGCAAAATCCCACCTCTGATCCAAGAAGAGAAACATCCCGACTATCCGAGGGGGGAAGAGTTCTCCCGAGGGAAGGGTGTTCCTCGGGCGGTGGTACAGGAATACGATCAGGGATATCTTCCCGGGGCGGCAAGACCTCTGTGCCAGGGGAGAGAAGATACTCCTCTAACACGCTCACCATGGCAGGGATACGAGGACTAGGCTGTGACACTATAGGATTCCCGTGAAAATCTGCTGGGGAAAGAACCGCTATCGTATCTGACGGCCCCGGAGGAATTATATAACTGACTTGGGGGGCTGCTACAGGTTGCTCCTCCTCCGAGGAAATCTCAACCATGCCCTCATTCACGAGAGGAACGGAATTACCAATCTCCACCATCCCGGGACTACCATGCAATGCTCTCCCAAGGAAAACGTCGGTAGAAGACCCGAGGGAAAATGCTCCCATCTCCGCTCCTGCAAAAGATGTCAGTAGGAAAATGGTCCGAGGGCACTTATAAAATTTACAAGTTAAAGAATGATTAATAGAACTTACGAAAATGAAAGTTACTGTGAAGAGGACGAGAAACAGGAGTATATCCCTCCACCCCCTCTTGTAAACCTGCCAAAATCAGGGCCTCGGGGAAATCCAGTAGCCCGGATATGTCATAAGAACCAGAGAAAAGTCCCGAGTGAAGCAATATCTCCCTCACTTGCCCTTGTGTTTCAAGGTTGGGAGCAATATATCCCAGACCCCATCGGATGGGTACCCCCCATGATCTGGCTGACTGACCTCTCGGACGGACGAAAAAAAATCTCCGCCTCCAATCCCCTCTACAAGAGTGGGAGCTGGATACACGAGTGAAGATATTTTCCTTGTCCCTATAGGTCAAGCTAAAAAAGGGAGTCCCCTCTGAGCAAGGTCGAAGGGTGAATATTGTTCCCACCCGATAAGGGGACATTGGAAGGTTTAAAAGCTCACTACGAAGGATGTACCCCACCAGATGGCTATAGGAACTTGGTGTTAACTGACTCGGACACACCTGCCAATACCGAAAAAGTATTTGGAAAAAGGGGTGAAAAAAGATCCGCAACCCGCAACGCATCAGTTCGGCATAAACGGTCATGTAACCCGAGGGGGGTGCGTAAGCCCTTTGGCCCGAGGAAGGCACTATTATGTCATAATCTTCGAAATCTAAGTTATAACCAGTGAAAAGAGATCTTACCGAGTTCTCACATTCTGTACTCATAGTGGATCCTACACGTCCTCTACCTATCAATCTTGATGGATTAAGAGGAATCAAATCGAACTCCGAAGACTCATCCGCCAAAGGATATGGCTCCCTACTCATGAATATCTCCCTGATATGGTTGACTCTACGTGAATTTGTAGATGGAGTCCTACGAGCCACTCCAAGAGAGGAACTAGCACCAAGTGTCGCTTGATTTTCGGATGGATTGTCCCTCGGAGGAACCCTTGATGATCCAGAAGGACTCCGAGCGGTATCCCGAGAAGAACTACAAGACGAAGCTGAACCGCTTCTTCTATAATAAGGAGGCATCATCGTATCAGGTAAGTATTATCTTCGTACTTGCAATTATGAAAGAAAATCAATGATTAATTATGATTACAAAAGTAGAGATAAGTGCATAATTGGTAAAAAGCTTAAGTATATATATACTCTCTAAACTCATGGTTAAAAGAAGAAGTTTAGATTCTTATTATGTTAAATAAAGGACACGTGTAGAAATTTTTTTTGATTAAGAATGACACGTACCCTACTTAACCATGCAAAGCAACACCTCCTACTTAGAAAGCTTACTTAGTCATCAACCTTATAAGAATTGTCATTATCTGATTTAGTTAAATTTTAATTATAAAACCAAAAAATAGAAAAAGAAAATTGAACAAAAATATTTATTTAAGCCGAAGAGCCCTCGGAAGGGGTAATAGATACAAAAAACATCTATTTAAAAAAAAAAAAAAAAAAACACAAAAGATAAAAGAGAGCAAGACTAAGCTCCCGTGGAAGGAGGGAGGGGAGAAATTGTCTCTTCAGCAGAAGTACCCAATGGAGCGAGACGAGAAATTGGAGAAAATACCCCCCCGGAACCACTAGCCCTCGGACTCGGACTAGTGGCAGATCGCATCGGAGACGGTGCCGGAGAATCCCGAGAAGATAGTAAACCCCCAAATCTCCCCACAAAGTACTGGCAATCATCGGGAGTTGGCCTCTTCAGCTTACGAAGGTCAAAAGACTTTGAGAAGTCAACCTCCGACCTTATGAAAGACTTAGCCAACCTAGCACACTCCAGATAACCCCATAAAAGGTGGCCTGTCAAGAGCTCGTGAGAAGGCATCTCGGATACCCCTGATTGCTGTCGTGAAATCTCCCGCTGAGCGAATTGAACGGCTGCATCCACCTTAGCTTGCACGTCCTCGGGAGATAGAAAGTTTACCAACTTTTCTTCAGCTGACTCAGCCCTATCAGTAACTTGGCCCAATGTCTCCTGGAGAACCCTCTCTCTCTCATTCCCGTCCGCCACCGCCTTCTCGAGAGCCGCAATACGAGCAGTAAAGACCCCCTCGGACTCCTTCCTTTCCTTCTCCAGAAGAGCTATCTTAGCTACTGCAGCCTTCTCGGACGCCTCCATCTTTTTATAAGCGGACTCGGCAGCGTTTAAGTTACCTTGCAAATCCGCCCTCGTCTTCTCTGCTTCATTAAGAGCAAATTCGTAGTCGGAAATCCTGGTTTGAAGAATGTCCTCCCTAGTTTGACTCTCTTTATCTCGGACTAAGAGAGGTGCCAATTGCGCCCGGAGTACTTCTAACTCCTCTAGGTCTTTCCGACCGTGCTCTTCAACGGCAGTGACCGCCTCCCGAGTCTTTCCAATCTACAGAGAAGTCAACAATAAAGAATTTAACAGAGATATATCATGTAATTTCAGAGGATTAATTTAGAGAAGCTTACCATGAGCCTCAGCCAGTTAAGACTGGTGTACAAAAATTGGTACCCCTCGGCGGGTGTTGAACTGGAGGAGGCGAAAAACCGGAGAATATCCTGATAAGCTTCACCCACCGTCCGAGACGAGAACTGCCCCCCGGATCCACTGGGAGGAACGGGCTCCTGGAATGTATGATCCATCGGAGACAAAGTCACCGGAACATGCCCCCTCGGAGGAGTCGCATCCTTTCTGGGAGTCATCACTTCTGAATTCGCAAACACGGCCCGAGAACCACCAACTGTTGTGGGTGGGCTAGTCTTACCCAACAGTGAATTAAGAATCCCCTCATTCACATCTCTGTCCTTCTTACAGTGAATTAAGAATCCCCTCCTTCACATCTCTGTCTTCGGAAGAAGGATCGAACTCCCCTTGAGTATCCTCGGAATCCCCTCGTAAAGCTTCCTGCTCGGGAATGTTGAACTGGGCCAGAAACTCCTCCTCTACAAAAGATACAAACTGTCAGTGAGAGAGAGAATGAAACTAGAAAAATTATGGGAAAAGGGCGAATAACGAATACTCACCATATAATGAAGGCTCTTCTACCATCGGAGCTTTTCCTTTATCCATAGCTGCTACATCAAAAGGAAAAGTGTCAACACATCAGCGAATGTTACGAGTAAGGTATGAAAACCTCATTAAAATCTCATAGAAACTTACCACGAGGAGCGGATTCGGGAATTGTCGGAGGCTGAGGAGAAGGACCCTCGGAGGACAAGTCTATTACTTCCGTAACCTTCTGAGCAATTTCTTCTTCGGTAACACTCGGAAAGACCCCCTCCTCGGAAACTCTCGGGGAAGTTCCTATGTTAGATTCAGAAGCAGGTAAGTTCCCTGACTCGGATCTGGAAACGGGCACCAAAGCCAAGTTCCAAGAAGCAGGAGCTACTTGGCGCAAGGGAACAGCGCTCCTGATAACCCCCGTCATATCCATACATAGAAGAGAGTTGTCCTCGTAAAATTCACCCTTTTCTGAACCCATCTGCCTATTCTCGGGAGCGTTAACTTCATCCTCCTCGTGATCACCCTCCTCTGGTATCTCTGAGACACCGCTAGGAGTAGGCTCCCTCGGACTCGACTGCAAGTAGTAGTTTGCCATGACCTCCCCTGCATCAACCCCACCAATGACGTGTATAAGCATAATTTACTACTGTACTCGGATAAAGAATAAAAGAATAAATAGAGGGACTTACGAAAGAGACTTCTCGCATCGGGAGATAAAGACAGAGGCCTCTCCACGGCGTCATCAGTGAAAACTACGTAGTGAAGACCAGAGGTCTCGTACAACATTGTGAAGTCCTCTGATTCCATCAATTTGTGCTCGGAAATTATAGGAGACAACACCACCTCCTGGTCCAGAACATGCACGGGAGTAGTACCCTCTCGCCAATCGAAGGGCACATCCCACTTGCCATTAACAGGTCCCACGAAGAAGTATATATTCTTCCATACGCTATGTGAGGAAATAGCAGCCCCCAAGATCCTCTTCGTGAAGTCCCCCGTGTTGTCCCGGTGACGAACATTATAAAATGGATACCCCCCGGGTGACACCGCCACGTCGAAAATCGAAAGAAAATGGTCCACCGTGCACTCTAGTCCATTTACTTGACACCAGAAGACATAAATGCAAATAGCGGCAAACCCATTCGACACCATTTGACTCGGGCAGATATTACAAGTCTTGAAAAGCTCACAGAAGAAAGGTGACATGAAGGAACGCCACCCGTATTTCACCTGGGCAAAAAACACTGTCAACATACCCGGAGGAGGATAACATGCCCTCTCATCCTTCGTCGGGATTCGGAATACCATATTCTTTTGAAGGACCCCGGTTGAGGTAAACAGATCCGCTACCTGCTTACGAGTAGCAATGTTCCGCATCTTTTCCACCTTAGCGAAAGTACGAAGCGGCGGCTCCTTCGATTTGGGAACCCTAGCTTTTTTTGAGGAAGTGGCGCCGCCCTCAGCAGCGGCAGCAATTTCTCCCTTGCGTTTACGAGTAACAACTCCTACCAAGGTACTCCTCACATTCGCGGAAGAATCGATCGGAGCAGTAACTTCCGAGGAGGTAGCAACAACAACGGGATCAGTGTTGGCGGAAGAAGCCATAAATACAGAGGGATGCTTTTGAAAAAAAAGGGAAAAAGGAATGAACGAATTTGCTGGAAATTTGAATCGAAGAAGATGGAGAATAGAGGATAAGAGAAGAGATTCCGCTTTAAGAGAATTATCAGATTTGTGAGAATGGAAAAGAAGGAGCAACAGTGTCCCTATTTATAACCACGAGCTACAACGGTCAGATGCCTTCAAGACGTGGCCGTCATTTACCTCTCCACGTAACTGCTGCATAATCGCGCCACGCCATCAAAATTCTGACCGTTGCCAACGGTCAGATGCTTCAAAATTCAAAGCTGGTCAAAGCAACAACCCGCAACCTGCGGCCCGAGATTCTCGCATGCTTAATAACCATACCCTAAGGGTATTCAGGTAAAATCACTTGCAAAACTCTGAATATATATATTTACCCCTTGGAAAAATATCAAAAAATAAATATAAGGACACTAAGCAAGAAATAACCCCTCGCCTCACTGAGGACGATGGTTTAAAATTCCGCTTCTCTCTACGAGGACAATCGAAATTTGGGGGGGCTAGTGTTAACCCTAAAAATAAAATAAAGAAGATTACTCCTACTCGGAAAAAACAGTACATGGACAATACTATTATCACGAGTACTTCCGATGAAATGTACCTATAAAAAACCCCCTCGGAGGATTGCCCTACCTTTCGGTCACTGACCCGAAAAGGTTTACAAGAGCACACGAGGGGAAACATAAGCGTCCCTTGGAAAGTCAAACGGTGAATAAAAAACAGATATCAACACGGCATCGGAAAAAGAGCAAACCCCGATGGATCTGTACGACTCCGATATCCACCAATACGCCAAGAGGGACCACGATGGACCCCGAGTCCCTTGACCTTACAAGAAAACTTCCTTGCTGAACACTCCTCGGAAAAGACGACCCTCGGACCATCACCCGAGGACCCATTCTCGGAGAAAAATCAGAAGTAAATAACAGAGTGCCCAGATAACATATTCCGAGGACTCCGATGAAAAAACCTCACTTCAAATAAAGCAAATACAGCCCTCGGATATCACACCATGTCCTCGGAGATCACACTAGGTCCTCGGAAATCACATCTATATCCACAGAGATCACTCCTGATTGTTGAAGAAAAGACCCGAATCAAGAAAGAGAAATAAAAGCCCTCGGAAGAATAGCTCTATCAAAACAATCTACATCAAAGGCACTCGGAGCTATCAGAAGAGATGAAGATTAAATCTAGTCAGCGCTTAGTCGATAAAAGATAAACTTTATCCTTATTTTAAACACTTGTATCAAGGTAACGACAACACCTGTCCTTACCAAAGCACATGCACAATAACACATGTCCCTACCAGAGTCTATATAAAGGGAGGTGATCAGTAGAAGAAAAAAACAACCTAAGATAACTCGGCTTACTTACTACAACTTGACATTCAGATACATAAAAAGAAAGAGAGGAGGAAAAGTTCAGTGAATAAAGGAAGGGAATATTCTTGCAGATATTCTTATTATTTCCACTTGTCATTGCCTCTGAATCACGGACAGGGCGTTCCAACCCAAATAAATATCTTCCGTTAAATAGGGAATAATTCCAAACCCGTTAACAATCTAGATTTGATCTGATGAGTGTTTGATCTAATCTGAATTATAAAGAACACTATTTCATGTATTTATGAGAGTTCTATCAGATTAGTATTTGTTTGATCTGGTCTGAATTATAAAGAACATTATTTCATGTATTTATGAGAGTTTTATCAAATCTATAAATTATCAAATCTGTTAGAACACTATGGAATCGAATCTGTAATTTACGAGAGTGGAAGCAAATCTGTAACAAATATGTGGACTCATCTCTAACAGTTATACACTTTTTTAATTGATGTTGGACAGTTGAAATATCTACGAGAGTCTATACTAGAGCACACTGATGATATGAGAAAGTGGCAACCGTTGAATAAAGCCACTTGGTTGCGTGATGGTGATGGTGCAAATAAGAACTTTGTTCCTGGCCTTTCTAACTGTCGCAACCCAAAGTTTGTAGGCTTTGAGACAAGGGCGAAGCCTAAATTCGGGCATATGAACATATGAACAGGTAGGCAAAAATGCCTGAAAAGCAAACCATGGCAATAGCATGTTTGATTGAAGCAAATTGCTAAACAAGCAGAGGAGCAACAGACCTTGAAGCGATTGGTGAAGGCTATGTTCGTGTCGCAAGGTCTAGAGATTCCCGCCGAATTTGCCCGTCTATTTGAGGAACGTCAACTAGAAGCAGCACCAACACCATCAACTGAACATGAAGCCACACCATCATTTGTTGGAGCATCATCCCATGAACCATTAAATGCAGGATCATCCGTTACTGAGGCATGTTCCTGTCACAATGACAGGAGATTACCACCCGGACATGTCAGCCGTTGCCAGTGCGACTTGTCCAGATTCCTATTAGAACTCGTTAATTGTTGAACAATGTTTAATTTAAAGCTTCGGCATGTATCATGGATTTGGTTAACTGGTTACTTTGTTGTTATTTGTCATTCTTGTTTGACTCGGTTATGGCTTATTATATTAGAATCATTGGTATTTTGTGTAATTTCATTATTGACTTGTTATTTGAAATATATTAATGTTTTGGTAGGATAGTTGGATGAATTTTGAAGTTTGGATGGTTTGCAGTAGATTGTTATTGGTATTTGGATGAAATTTTGAGCTTTGGAGTTCTGAAAATTTGGAATTCTGGTATTGGTGATATTTACTCACTGTTTTTGGCACCTAGTTATAAAACAATTTATTATTTTTTATTTTTGAAGAATGGGAGGCAATTAGTCGCCTCCCACCACATAATAATTTTTAATTTTTTTTTGAAAACAAGTTTGACCATTATGTGATTTTTTTATTTTATTTACAAATTATGGGAGGCATATATTCGTCTCCCACCACGTGGCGGGATTTGAGTGGATTAGTCTCGTCCATTTGATCGCGGTGTCAGGCTTACTGGGATAGGAGGCGAACTTGGGCCTCCTAATTATTTGTAGGTCTGGATTCGCCTCATATTTCACATGCTATTGTTGGTGGCCGGTAATCGCCTCCAATATTTGCCTTGATATATGGAAGCATTGTTATAGTGTTTGGAAAATGTCTTGAACAATAAAATCTTAAAATGATTGCGCTGCATCCTAGAAATCTTATAAATTTAAAGCGCATATAAGTACAACTAAAATCGTGAAACTCGATTATTAAGTTGAAGAAAGGCAAAACATTGAGTATATATGACGATAAAATTTAAAGCACAAAAACATATCTTGGCATCAAGTAATTTTGAAGCTAATTATTTCATATAGAAAAAATTAAAATCAAACCCCACACCTTGCCGCAAAAAAATTCTTCAACAACGGCAAGGTGGCGAGGCAACCACTTGTTTGAGGTGGAGGCAACATTGTCGTTTCGCACACGCCGTGAACTCCATTGCTTTGAATTTTGAAAAGTGACTTCCTGGGATTATTTTATTTTGCCAAATTTAGAATTCCAAGATCTTAGTTTTTGAATATGTTGTTTATTGTTCAATTTTTGTTTTCAATGCTTCTCTTCTTATGGTGTTCTTAAGGGAGTGTTACTTCACAAAAGATGCAGCTTTAGTAACTATATTGTTACTTATGCAGCTACGAAAAATTATTTATTTTTGTTGAATTGGGACTTTTTAATACTTGTGATGTTGGGAATTATCAAATTGTTAAACCATCTCATTGTACAAATCTCACACTAATTCAGCAGTTGTTGTGATGCTAATCTTTGAAGTTCGTTATAATTGCATTGCTCTATGATTGTAATTCTTTTAATTGCCTTTAATCCATTAATTGTGCTGCAAATCTCTGTAATTTGTTTTAATTGTTTGGATAGAAGATCTTGAGCATCAACTGCTAGCAGACCCACATTGATATGGGTATTTCCTAGATTTGGGCCTCCTAGGCCCAAGCCCACATTTCTAATTATATCGGGGATCATCCCCAACATATATATCGAGGATTATCACCGACATAGTACAGCCACGTGTCGGTCACGTGAGTGGTCCCGGGATCCCGAGGCCTATAAATACCCCCGTCCCAGTAATTAAGGCAAGCTTTAATCATCCGTAATTACTGTTCAACTATATCGAGTATTATCCCCGACATAATATTCGATATAATCCCCGATATATATATCTTCGATATATATCACTTGAGATACCCCGACATACATATTCGACATAGAAGATTCCATAGCATTATCGTCATAATCACCGACATATTCCCCGATATATCTTTCGATATATCCCTGACCTTATATTCGATATACTTACCTTTCATTATTGAAGATTATCCGACGGGACTCCAACCTCGAGTAACAGGTTTTGGACCAGGCTTATTCAAGACGCTTAGGATAGGCCTAGTTTGAGATAGACTCGTTGTAACACTCTTGTAACCGACCCATTATTATATAAACGATCTATTGTCCAATTAGTGGCGCAGTCTGTGGGAACCTAGTTCTCAAGATTGGAGGCTCACGGCATAACTCAGCAATGAAGAGGCCATTGGGTACGAAAGAGCTGGATAAGAAGGCGAAAGTGATCAACACTCGAAAAGCTAGGAAGAAAACAAAAATCGAACTAAGTGACGGACTCGCCAAGATGGAGAGGGGAATTCTGCCTTATCAGAATGAGCCTAAGATGGAGCCGGTAGGTGACTTCATCACAGTTGGGATCGATCTTAGGTACCCCGAGCGTACCTTGCAGATAGGATCGACAATGACGCCAGGCATCCATACGGCGTTGGTCGAGTGTCTTACAAGGAATATTGATATATTCGCATGGAGCAACTCGGATATGTTGGGTATTGACCCAAAAATTATAGCGCACAGATTGAACGTTGACCCTCAAGCCAAACCAATAAGACAGAAGAAGAGAAATTTCAGTAAGGAGAAGAATGAAGCGACAGAAAAGGAAGTGGTGGAGAAGCTTAAGGCATGACACATTTACGAGATACGCTACTCAGAATGGCTTAGTAACATTGTCTTGGTTTTGAAGAAGAAGGCCGAGTGGAGGATGTGTGTGGATTACAAGGACCTGAACAAGCACTACCCACGAGATCCTTTTCCCCTGCCAAGGATAGACCTACTGGTGGACTCAACGGCAGGGTGCGCCTTGTTCAGTTTCCTGGGTGCGAAGAGTGGTTTTCATAAGATCTTTATGGCTACAGAAGATCAGCCTAAGACAATATTTGTCACGGACACGTGATTATATTGTTGCCGTGTGATGTCATTCGGATAGAGGAACGTGGGCGCGACATTTCAAAGATTAGTGGCAAAGATGTTTTACGAGTTGATAGGGAAATCAATGGAGGTTTATGTGGATGACATGTTGATCAAGAGCTTGAAGGCGGCACTTGGAAAGATCTTTCAGCATAATGAGAAATTATGGAATGAAACTTAATCCTAAGAAATGCACCTTTGGAGTATCAGCATGGAAGTTCCTGGGATACATGGTTAATGAGCGAGGAATAGAGGCCAATCCAGATAAGATACAAGCAGTCATGAATTTGCCCTCACCACGATCTATTCGCAATGTCCAATGTTTGGTTGGGCAGATAACAGTGTTAGGACGTTTCATTGCAACGTCAGCGGAGAAAAGTCTTCCTTTCTTCAAAGTGTTGAAGAAGGTGATGGTCTTTCAGTGGACCGAGGAATGCGAAAGGGCTTTCCAACAGTTGAAGAAATACCTAATGGCTCCACCGTTATTGGTAAAACCTGAACCAGGGGAGATGCTTTACCTATACCTTGCAGTCTCAACCAACGCCATTAGCACAGTCTTGGTAAAGGAGGTCGCCGGCAAACAATTTCCCATTCATTATGTGAGCCGCGTGACTTCTTCATGTAGACGGATCTTCAACAGAGAACGGTGAAGGGGCAGGAATCCCGTTGATCTCACCGGACCGGAGAGAGTTTGACTTTGCCATTAGTCTATACTTTCCAATAACGAATAATGAGGAGGAATACGAAGCGGTCCTGGCAGAAGTGCGTATGGCTAAAACTCTATGCTCGGACCTCTTGGAGATTTTTACAGACTCCCAATTGGTGGCAAACCATTTCTCAGGATTTTTTTAGGCATAGCAAGAGAGGATGGTCTTATATCTGATGAAACTGAAAGAATTGGCTGCGGAGTTTACTACGTTCAATCTGACTCAGATATCGAGATCATAAAATACCAAGGCGGATGCATTATCGAAATTCGCGAGCACTTTGGATACCTTTGTGGAGAAGTGTGTTACACTACTGGCCACTTCACGGCCTGCTATTGGTGTGACTAAAGCAAGTAAAGTATGGGTTGACGTTTAATTTATTTTTCCTATTGCAGACGCTCCCTTCTGGAAGGATAAAATCTTCCAATACCTGACGAATGGGACACTACCAGAGGATGCTAATGCTAAAATGCGTCTCAAATATAATGCCTACAGATTTACTATATACCAGGGCAAACTTTACAAAAGGTCATTCGAGGGACCCTTGTTGAGGTGCATATCACCAATAGACGCTCAATATATATTAAGAGAAATACACGCGGGCAGTTGTGGTAACCATTCCAGGGGAAGAGCTTTGCAACAGAAAATTTTAAGACAGGGGTATTACTGGCAAACCCTACGGCAGGACGCGACTAAGTATTGTCGGAGTTGTGAGAATTGTCAGTACCATGCTAGACTCATTCACAGACCAGCAATATTGATGTAACCCTCGGAGATCACTTGTCCTTTTCGAACAATGGGGAATCGACATAGTAGGTCCCCTTCCGATGGCTAGGGGAGAAGAAGTTTCTGCTCGTTGCAGTCGAATATTTCACAAAATGGGTGGAGGCTGAGGCACTGGCGCACATTACAGAGAACAATATGATTGATTTTGTTTGGAAAAATATTATATACCGTTTCGGCCTACCCCGTGTGCTGATTTTCGACAACGGGACCCAATTCCGCGGAAAGGCGATGGTCTCATGGTGCAAAGAACTGAAAATTTCACAACATTTCGCAGCAGTGGCCACCCTCAAGCAAATGGACAGGTGGAGTCCACAAATAAAACATTGAAGGAATATCTCGAGCGTCGACTGCATGCAACAGGAAAGAGCTGGATAGATGAACTCCCATGTATACTATGGGCATATCGAACCACACCAAGGACATCAACCGACGAGGCACCGTTCATGCTTGTATATGGCTCTGAGGCAGTAGTTCCTGTTGAAATAGGAATGCCAACTTACTGCATCGCAGAATATGACCCACATCACGCGGCACGTCTACGTCAAATGGACTTGGATATGATAGGATCTACCAGGGATTATGCCTACCAGAAAACCGTTGCTTTCAAAGCAGCCATGGCACGAAACTTTGATAAACGGGTACATCTTCGCAGCTTCCAAGTAGGAGATCTGGTCTTGAAAAGCGTGAGTGCCAGTAAGCAAGTGGGGAAACTACATGCAAATTGGGATGGACCGTACCAGGTCACCCACGCAAGTGCAAAGGGCTATTATTATCTAGAAGTAGAGGTGGCAAATGAGTGGGTTGGGTCATAAATGGGTCAACCCATTTATGACCCAACCCATTAATAACCCATTTAAGTGGGTCATATATGGGTTGGGTCATGTATGTGTTGGGTCAACCATTTAACCCACTAATGACCCATTTAAAATTTTTATATTAAAAAAACATTAAAAAATATCAAAATTAGACATATCAGGACAAAAAATACGTCGACGTGATTTTAACAAAATTTCATCGCCGACGTGATTTTACCAAAATTTCAACGTATTTAGGGATTCTTACCAAAATTTCAACGTTTAGAGAGTGAAAATGTTATTTTTCTATTTCGAGCAAGATTTTTTTGTCAATGGAGCCTATTTTTGACAAGTGATACCACTTTTCAAGTGGAACGACCATTCTGAGCATAACGTAAAGATTAAAGTCTTTACGCCAACGTGATTTTCGGCAAATTCAAACGTTTGGAGGGTAAAAACGTCATTTTTTTATTTTCAGTGAATTTGTTTTGTCAACGGAGCCTGTTTTTGACAAGTGACACAACTTTTTCAAGTGGGAACGACCATTCTGAGCATAACGTAAAGACTAACGCCAACGTGATTTTTGGCAAATTCCAAGGTTTAGAGGGTGAAAACGGCATTTTTCTACTTCCAGCGAGATTTTTTTGTAATTATTTCGACGAAATATGTGTTTTTAGGTTGAGCGAGTGTTTTCTCGTGATTTTTAAACGAAGTGTGCGTTTTTTTGGGTGACATGAATTTTTTGTCTTTTTTATATTTTTTATGTTAATTTTAATTTTTTGACAAAAAAAAAAATGGTGGGTCATATATGGGTTCATGGGTAACCCATGGGTTACCTATTTAATAAATGGGTTACTAATGGGTCACCCATTTATAACCTATATATTAAATGGGTCACCTATTACCCATTTAATTTTAGTGGGTTGGGTGGGTTAGTGAGTTAGTGGGTAAAAGTTGTCACCTTTATCTAGAAGATATGCACGGAGATCCGTTACCCCGACCATAGAACGTGCAACACCTCCGACGTTTTTTCCATATGCGCAAAGTACGTAAAGCTTGATTCTCTATATGTGATACGTAGGCAACCACTATATGGGCCAGCACCAATTTAATATTAAAAAATATCTTGTCATTGCACGAACAAGCCCGACAGGCAACAGTCCCAAACCTCGCTAAAATTGCCGCCAAGCGAGCATGCGATCTACAAAGTTCCCTGCCCACAAAGATGGTAGTGCGGGCGGAAATCTACAAGTCCCCTACCCACAAAGAGCGATACAACACCACAGGGGCAGGATGAAGACGAAAATCCGGAAGTCGAAAAAAGCAGCGGAGATCGTAGCTTCCATTGATGATCTCCTAATTGAGATTTTGATTCGCCTCCCAGTAAGTTCCCGTTTCCACTTCAAAACTGTGTCTAAGCATTGGTACTCTCTCATCTCAAAAACCCAATTTAGGCGTTGGTGGCGTAATCCTTCCAACACCAATTCGCCTGTCGGAGTCTTCTTTCCTATAATAAGCAGGACAAGCAGCATTGATGACTCTTTCGAATATTTACCCTTCTGTTCGAAAAGTATCAGAAAATTTCAAGATCCTTCTTCTTCCAGCAGCTGGATTAAGATTCTAAGTTCCTGCAGAGGGTTGTTGCTATGTGAAATTATTGCAACCCGCACAGAAGAAGACAAAAAGAAAGAGTACTATGTTTACAATCCCACTACAAACCAATACTCTGCTACCTTATTCGTGGTATGACCTTGGTTTTTGATCCTCCATATACTCACTAAAAAGTCTTTTCTGTTCATTGTTGCTTATTATACCAATACCATGTCGAGATTTACTCCTCCGATACCCGTGCATGAACATCATCAGCTCTCCTCCAGCCCTTTACCGCAGATGTCTCTTTTGACAACGGAGTCTACTGGAACCATGCCATCCATTGGCTCAACTCGATGACAGATAAAGATGGTCTCTATTTCAATGTTCAGGGCCAGCTGCTCGGCAAAATGCCCACTTCGCCACCATATCACATTTACGACAACGGAAGAAGGAATTTTTACTTTGGGAACTCTTCTGATCACCTTCATTATATTCCCGTCTACTTGTCTGAAGAAATCAACTTCAATGTCTACGAGATGAAAAGGGATTATTCTGAGTGGTTTCTCAAGTACCGTGTTGATCTTTCTCCATGTGTTGCTGCTATTCCTCGGATCACTGCCACCGATATGAGGTTCTCACAGGGCTGCCGTTACCTTTTCTCCCTATTGTCAATCGTCCGCCAGGGTGGTGATCACGAAGAAGAAGAAGAAGATGCTTCTTTCTTAGTTCTGCAGATTCCCGGACAGGCCGTACGGTTTAACATTGTCCCCAAGACTTTCGAAATACTACACCAGTCTAAGAGTGTCGTCAGGCCTGCTGCTATTGGAAAACATCACCGTGCTGATGGATTCCTCTATATTGAATCCCTCTCTCCTGTTTAGCCCTTCTTGCAAAATCGATTCTGGCTGTTTACCAAAAGCAAAATGATGTGTTGGAATTGTTTATGCTATATTTAAGATATTTATGTATCAAACCTTTCATCTTGTTGTATTCAATTATATTATTCAATCTTTACTGTGCAATCTCTTCTTATGTTGTATGAGATAAATAACTTTCGTTTAATTTGCTTCGAGCTTCATTCATAATTAACTCTGTGTGGTTTATGTATTTTCCTCCAAAATTGTAGCCCCTCTGCTCCCTTGGTTGGCCAAATATGCGGTCCCAGGTGATGATCCTTCTTCATCCGGTAAGAGTTCTCGATTTAGCTATAGTTTTGGATTTTGATGATGCACTTCATTCTATAGACAAATCCCAAAACTTTCAAAGGGATGTACTTAATTTTCGTGAAAGAAAATGTATGATGATGTTGACAATATCAGAAGCACGGGTTAATATTTATGATGGTGTCTGTGCAACATGAAATTTTAGTGTGTTGTTCATGCATACGTGCATAATAACGTTTAGCTATTTCTCAAATTACGAAATTCAAATATTGTTGATATTGCCGTCACATCTAAACAAAACAGCTCGCTTAAATGTATGAGGTGCCTATGTTTGATAAATGTTACATGCTAGTGTGTTTTGTGTGAGATGCTCTAATTTGTATTTCATATGAAGAGTATTGAGCTCCAAATGAGAATTAGTACTCTGTAACTACGCGTGGATGAAATATTTATCTGGTGAATTCTTATTGATTTGAATATGAGGATCCTTATCACAACTCACAACAATCAGACTTATCCAGCTCGACTGATAATGGCAGCATCCGGTAGAAGAAACGGAATATCATTTGCGATGCAGCTGATGAAAACCCTTACCGGCGGATCCTCCAATTCCCGATGCTTCAGCGGCATCGTCAGCACCAAAGTCACCACCTCGCATTCCGAGAAATGGATGCAGGTACAGTTGCAGATCATTTGATTGTATAATCGTTCAGTAATTTTTGTAGAGGTAGTTTCTATAGTATGGCTGATCGATTCTGTTAAAATTGATTCGAATTTTAGGTATGGAGAGTTGTACGTCTCTCGTTAAATAGTGTATTCGATATATGCTGTACTTGTTGCTAGTGTTTTTTAGACTCAAATTCTGTGTACAGCCTTGATTGTAAACTCGATTAGTTATCGTATGGATGATTCTCTGTTGTGATTGATTCGAGTTTTAGGTATGGAGGTCTACTGTTCTCTTGTTAAATAGTGCAGTCGATGTATGCTGGGCGTGTTTGCTACTGTTGTTTATGCTTGGAATTTGGTTAGGTATCAATTGTAGAACGTCAAACGTGTTCTGTGAGTGCATCGCTTATGCTGGATTGTATGAAGTTGTACATCACTTATTCAGTATAATTGTTTATGCTTCAGATTTTTTTAGGTATAAATCGTATACATTTTGGAGGTTTTATGAGTTGTTGCATCCCTTGAGCAGGATTGTAGTGGTACTTGTATCACAACACAGCACAACTGTCAATGTTTTTGTGTATATATATGAAGCAATGACTTTGATTCTTGTTATTTATCTGAGCTGCAACATTACTAACGAGTAAGTTGTTTGAGATACTCCTTTTTCACGTCTCGTATTTTTCCTTACGTATTGGAAGTGAAAAGGACATGTAAGTTCTGTCTGACTCTTAGGTTTTATGCACTATTTATTCGTTAATTAAGCATCACACTGGAGGCGAAATGGAAACAGGTATCTTTTTATAGCATTGGACTGTATCATTGATTACTAATTTGTATAGAGCTATGGCTGTCTCTGTTATTACCGAGTGGAGTTTTAGGCATGAAGATCAGTGAATCCCCTGTTAACCTTTGCTGATCAATGTATATTGTCCTTGTTGCAAGTGTTGTTTATGCTTGAAAATTTGCTTAGGTATCAATCGTGGTACCGGTAGAAGCTTGAGTACATCACTTGGGTTATATGAATTTGTACATCAGTAATTCAGTATAATTGACTGTGCTTGAGATTTGAGTATCCTGTGCTTTTTTTGTCTTTTCAAATAGAACTTTCTCCTGGCTAGCCATTCACTTACTGTACTTTGGTTGCTGGGTTTTAGTGAATATCATCTAGAGCAGAGATTAACTCTGGCACTGTGTCTGTTCTCATCCTGATTTTTATCCCGCGCTACTGATGCAGGAATTCAAGTAAAAGATCTCATGGACTTGATTAATGAAGTTCTACATATCAAAGTAGAATGTCGGATCATTGCTTGCGAAGGAGGTTAGTCTGAGTTGATGATGTGGTTCTGTATTTTCTTTGGTTGTGTAATGCATAAACCCCCCACAAATTTAGTAATAGTAGTGACTCTGTTCTCAGATCAGGTTAGCCACCCATTTTACAAACCATATTGAGTTCATATTCTTCTCCCTTCGGGCTTTGGTTGCAGACAATGATCCAGCACTAGAACACCCAATTGAGTTCATATTCTTTGACGAGGCAGAGCCAGCCGTGTGCAAGTAAGGTGGTTTGCGTTTTGTGCAGGACCATCATCATTAACAATGCCTGTGTTGGTTGAAAGGATTATTTGCAGTTGGTTTTCAGATCACGATGTTAGTTTTTATTGAAATAAGGACTCTTTGGAATAACTCTGGACAATGGTTGATCTCTTACATGAAGTTGCTTCAAGCTTATCAGCCTAATTCGTCAAATCTTTAGTACTTTAGTACTATCCTGTTACAGTTTGTTTCATCTCCTGCCATGATGGAGGTTAGGGATGTTGCGGGGCAAAAATTCGTTTAGTCCTTTAACTTGGCCTTGTCAACAATTTCGTCCACTGACTTGGTGATCCGCCAATTTAGTTCATAAGTCCAAAATTCCTCTTCAATTTGGTCCACTTTACGGTGTGCTGACATGGCGGTGGTTTGACCACCGGTAATCAATTTTGACTAGAATTTCTTTTTCTTTATTTTCTTTAAACTTATTAGTTTTTTGTTTTTTAAACATTAGTTATAAAATTAAAATTTTCAAATTAGGATTACATTATAAATTTTACAATTTATATAATAAAGTTAATTGTAAAAATACAACTTACTTATTTTCTATTTTTTATCATAAATTTTTTAGCTATTAAAAAATAAGTTATTTAAATTAGAATTATATTATAAGGTTTAAAATTTATATAATAAATTAAATTATAAAGATTTCACTTTTTTATTTTTTGGGTTCTTTAAAAATTCACTAGTTATTAAAATTTAAGTTTTTAAAAATAAATTTATATAATAATTTTTAAAATTTATATAATAAAGTTACAATAAAGGTTTTTTGTTTATTACATGTTTAAAAACAATATTTTTTTATATTTTTCTTTAATTTTGGTATGTCTATGTGTTGAAATAGAATAAAAAATTAATATTTTTGATCAAAATTGGAGGAAATTGGTCAAAATTGGAGGCACTCGCGCACATCACAGAGAACAATGTGATTGATTTCATATGGAAGAATATTATATGCCGTTTTGGCCTACCTCGTGTACTCGTTTCAGATAATGGAACCCAATTCCGAGGGAAGGCGATGGTTTCACGGTGCAAAGAACTGAAAATTTCTTAGCACTTCGCTGCAGTGGCTCACCCGTAGGCTAATGGATAGGTGGAATCCACCAATAAAACTTTAAAAGAATATATTGAACGTCGACTGCACGCTACTGGTAAGAGTTTGATAGATGAACTCTTGGGAATATTATTGGCATATCGGACCACACCAAGGACCTCAACTGGCGAGGTGCTGTTCACGCTCGTATATGGCTCCGAGGTAGTAGTGCCAGTCGAGATGGGGATGCCGACTTACCGCATCGCAGAATATGACCCGCAGTACGCGGCACGTCTACGTTAGATGGATTTGGATATGATTGGGTCCACGAGGGATCAAGCTTACCAATGAATCGTTGCATTCAAAGCCACCATGGCACGAAGTTTTGATAAGCGAGTACATCTTCGCAGTTTCCAAGTGGAAGATCTGGTTTTGAAAAGTGTGAGGGCCAGTAAACATGTCGGAAAACTACAGACGAATTGGGATGGACCCTACAGGGTCACCCACGCAAGCTCAAAAGGCTATTACTATCTGCAAGATATGCACGGGGAACCACTACCCCGACCTTGGAATGTGGAGCACCTCCAACGTTTTTACTATTAAATTATTTCATATCTTGTAATATAACTATGCAAAGCTTGATTTTCTATATGGGATACGTAGACAACCACACTATGGCCAACACCAATTTAATTTTAAAACTATCTTGTTGATTGCTGGAGTAGGTATACTACCACAAGGGCCAACAAGCAAGGGACCTCAAACTTCCTACGGGAGATGAGCCACCGACGAGCGGAGAACAATCTACAATCCCCTATCCCTGAGATAGAGCGGAAAACAATCTACAATCCCCTATCCCTGAGATAGAGCGGAAGGCAATCTACAATCCTCTATCCCTGAGATAGGGCGGAAGGCAATCTACAATCCCCTATCTCTGAGATAGAGCGGAGGGCAATCTACAGATCCCCTATCCCCCGAGATAGAGAAGACGACAATCTACAGATCCCCTATCCCCATGATAGAGCGGACAATAGAAGAGAGATCCCCTATCCCCCGTGATAAAGTGGACAAAAGAAAAGGAAAACATGTGACAGAAACATAACGGAAATAACAAGGATAGATCATATAGAAAAAGACGCTGTTATAGAGCGTTTGGTGAGTACACACAAAGACGAAATGACAAAATACAAAAGGCATTGCATACATGCAAATCATCACATCGATGTCAAAATGGTATTGGTAGAAACAAAGACAACCTAAAAATTATGAAGAAACTCATCTCCATTGAGATCTGCAAACAATTCCTTCCGAATCTCATCTCTACTAAAAGGGCCAAGGTGAGATACATCTATTTCAGACTCAGGAAATTTCCACGGCTCTTCACAGATATCAGTCACAAGCTCATCCATTCCTTGGGGTGACAGAACCTCTGGATACTTGCACCATTCCGGACTATCACCCTCGTATACGACCCCGCTATGACCCATATTGGGGGATGACCAGAAACAAGTCCCATATTACCAGAAACATCATAGAGGTATCAGGATTACTATCCAATGCAATAGAATATCCCTGAGAACTATAGTCTGGGGAAGGAGTCCGACCGAAGGGCCCCATATTACTTCTGATGTCACTATCGTCAGTCGCATCACGATTTGGACTATTAATAGGACCGGGTGGAGATACTGCTATCCCATTATGAGCCAGCGTTTCTGATAACTTGGCATTTTTTACTTTTAGCAGCGCAACTGAATCCCGATACGAGTTGCATTCGCGCTCCAAGAGCAGTTCTTCTACCCGCATTCTATGGGCTTCAGCTTTTGCCTCTATCAACTCTTTGGCCATTTTCTCCTTCTCGACTCCCGCCTTCCAAGCCTTATCATGAGCAATCCTGGCACGAGTTTTCGTGGAACAGGCCCGCCCATTAGTGCGATCCCGAGAAACGTTGCTATCTGAAATCATCTCCCACAACTCGTCCACTCTAGCATTGTGACCAGTCTGCACCTCCGCGAGCAACATATAATCGTTGCAAAGGGCATGGAACATATGACCAAACTAATAGAGAAGACGAAAATAAGTCAAAACGACATCAAACGAGAAAACAAAACGACACAATTTGCAGAATTTTGAAAAAAGTAGATCGTACCACATAAAACAACATTACGCACATGCGCGGCACTAGCGGTACTCCCAGACTTTGACACAATTCGGCAGGATCACTATCCGCATAGATATTATTTAAACTTTGAATAGCATCCTGCTCACGAATAGTTTCACTGCCGATCCTCATGATCACATGATCCAAAAGAGGATTCCGCAGGAAATCATAATTCTCCATCAACTGTCAGGCAGACCTCGAAGATCTAGCAGACCTTCCCCTATGACGGGAAGCAGAACCTCGACTTGTTGATGAAGTAGACGGATTAGGGGGAATAGGTGTATGGGATGAGTCCCCATCAAAGTTGGCATTTCCAGACCTACAAGGTGAAGGCGCAAACTCCTCCGGTTCAAGATTTTCTGGTTCTTCAGTATCCATATGCATCGGATCAATGGGAGGCCTGTCAGAATGGGAACCTTCACCAGCTTGTCGTTTATCTTCTTCAAAGCGCGCCTTTACGTTAGGGTGCCAGTAATTAAGAGGCGCACCTTCAGGGAGCGGCGTCAAAACTACTCTAAGAGGATTGGCAGCAAGCCGTTGTTGGGATATGAGCTCCTTATCCATCGCCTGGAGCCTATCCTCCTCCAAGGCCAAACCTTCTTCGACGGCCATGCGATTCCCCACAACAATACTACCACCATATTTATATGGTTGGAGTACCAGGAACCGGCTTGGAAATTGAGAATTTCGTTTGTGAAGACGAACTCAAGGAAGCCTTACATCAACAGCAATGTCGGGGACCCGCATAAGACCATTGTCTAACGTATTATCCACTGGTGGGGGACTCTTACTCACTCCCACCCCCATACGAGAAACTAGACTCGGATGACTCATCTTCCGAAATGACAAACGTATTGCGCCGAGCGGGTGCGGATACATGCGGTCGGGGAGACACGACACACTTTCTTTTAGGAGTTTTCTTCACTCGGACATCTTCAACGGTAAAAATAAGAAAGAACACAACATTAGAACATATACAAAAAGAGACATGACGAGAGATATGTCAAAAGATATATTGAAAAATATGTCAAAATTATGTCGGAAATAATTTTCAACATTCCTCAGAATTCTCGATATACAACCCGATATCCGCGCGTAAAAGCGACAAGACACATGAATAAAATAATGGGAAGATGACGAAAATGGGGGGCCGACTTATATAAGCAGAAATGACCTAGCCCCACAGAAAAATTAATGCCCTATATCGGTAAATATGTCGAAACAAAATTCGATGTAAAATTCGATATAAGTTCCCGACTGATTAATCGCGGTGACAGTGAGAAAAAATAGGGGAGTATCATTGCAATTGTTTTTTCCACTGCTCGGACCCACTCAATCACTTGCCAACTTGGGGGGAGTTACGGGTACCCCAAGAAGAGGGAAGTACATTTACAAGAATTCACAAAATTTTATAAATAATAACTTACGAACTGGGGGACAACATGATAGGGATATTCCCCGTATTTGGGCCGATCTGTGTGCCAGGCCCATAACCCAGTATATCGGGGATCACCCCCGACATATATGTCGAATTTACCTTCAACATAGCACAACCTGATCTCTATAAATACCTCGTCCCGCACCAAAGATCATCATATATTCAACACCTAAACCAAACCGCTGATATCGAATCTTCATATTCGATATACTTTCCGACATAATCCCCGACATATACACATCATACCCGACATCACACCCGAAATCATACCCGATATAATACCCGACATTATATCCGACATCATCCCACTATTATATTCGATATATTACTTTACCGAAGATCATCCAAAGGGACTTCGACCTCGAGCAACAGGGTTCCGGACCTAAGTCATCTTATAGTCATTGTTAGGAGACATAGTTTGAGATAGACTCGTTGTAATACACTTGTAACCGACCCATATTTATATAAACGATCTATTGTCAAATTATGTGCAAACATTCACCTCCAATAATTTAACCCGCAACAATGAGCAAGAAAACAGGGCGGAAAGGGGGAAATCATGTTCTATGGAAGAGAGGATGTTATTAGTCCAAACCACATCATCCTCAAAAGTTCACTTTGTCAACCTCCCCAACATTCCTAGCTCGTATCTAAATAATGATTTTCGCAATTCAAACAAAATTAAATCCACGTGAACTGGCCAGGATTAAACAAATCCACAAGCACTTTATGAAAAAACTACTCTTCTACTTACTGATAGTGCAACAAGTAGCTATCTGATGGTGTTTACATATATTATGAGAGCACAGCCATCTGAAATAACAAATATATTCTCTAAACTACAGGTAACTTATCATAAATGCAGTTCACTACAAGGAAAAGAGGCTTTACCGACGGCTCAAAAACCGTCGGTAAAGGGTCTTTTGCCGACGGTAAAACCCTTTACCGTCGGGATTGGGTCCGACGGTAATAATTGGGCTTTTACCGTCGGCCCAAATTGACGGGCCTGACGGTAAAGGCCCAATCTGTTGTAGTGGTTACATATGTTGGATTTACAAGATACTTTTAGATTTCTAATTATCACAAACCCAAATTTGTACACAGAAATAGCATAAAACTATCAAGAAAATTAGTCCCATAACAAGGAAGAGGTTAGAGCAGATTTGCGGGCAAGCTCCCTAGTAGCCTTAGTTTTTCCTATCCCAAGTGGCCCATAGAAAAGCATGTTTCTGAATGGTGCTTGATTGGCTTTTGTATTGGCTGTTGCACTTGCCAAATGTTCAATCCGCCTCTGCAGGAGTGTAAAATAACGTCACCAAACTCATTTCCACTTTTGGAACAAGAACTTTTATTAGAACAACCACAGACAGTCCTAATGGCACGTGAAAACGAGTCAGACCATGGGCATTTTCCTCGAAAGGATTCTCTAATAAGAGATGGTTGTCCCAATATACGGTCTACATAACTCCAAATCACTCTAGCACCTTCTCTGAAATCCAAAAAGGCACATATTCATTTAAATGCTTAAAGTAATACCGACTGTCATAATACAAGTACTGTGAGATGATGAAGATGTGTTAGAGCGAATCATCTCTATTTGAATTTTATATAGCAGAACACTTGAAAAGCTCGAATACATGCAATGCTGCCAACTTTAAGTCTAGCGATAGGGCAATTGTGATGGTTTATAAACAATCAAATTGTTAGCATAACCGAAAGTTTGGAAGCAACCAAAAACTGACACATGTTGCTCAATGGTCACAATGCAGAGTTGCATAATTTTTTTTTTTTAATATAACTAGTACTTAACAAGAAATTGGTGGTAACCTGTCTCCATACTCCAGTGTCACTCTATAACACAACATCCTAAGAATTGTTAACTAAACTATTCATTTTTTTCTCTGTTATCTATTGCAATCATTACCAGTAAAAATGTTTTTTCACCACTACAGACTGTAATATGAGCATTGAATCTACATAAGAAAAAGACGTGGTGATTTCATTTGACAGTATTTTACTATTTCAAATTTTACAGTTTGGCCACATTAGCTCTCATACTAATAAGCTTAATTAATCATTAGGGGTGTATCTTTGCTTTTCGCTAGGGATTCAGGACCTAAGGTTGAAGCTCTCACTCTATTGACTGAAACTCGAGCTTTCACGATTATATCTATGCTACACCGCGTGTAGTGCACAGTGCACTCCCAGGGGTTGTGGTCCCCACATGTGTGGGGCCCACCACGTTGTGAGAGACAGTGCACTACACTGTCAGTGTAGCATAGATAAAATCAGCTTTCACGCCTAGATTCTGCAAGTGTAAGATGTTCTGTTATCAATGTTGGATGGATGTTGTGCCAACATCCAGAGGACAACATTGAAACCCGAGAACAGTCTTAACCTAAAACATGTTCTGAAATTTTGAACATGAGTAAAGTGTTCTGGATTAAATGTTGGATGGATGTTGAGCCAACATTCACAGGACAACATTGAAACCAGAAACTATTCTGTCAATCTGTCTTTAACTGCTTTATTTTAGTTTTTCCTTTATTCACCTATTAATCAAGTTCCACGATTTTAGTTGTCTTTGTTTATGTCCAGGAACATCTCTTAATCATAAGGAAGAGCATTACAAGTTTCCAAAGTTGAAGTTTCCATAATTCAAGAGGAGGAGATCGGTCAAGTCAACACGGTTTGAAAGATGGAAAGTTTTGGAGTTCAAGTGCAACTAGGAATCTTTCCAAGATCAACTCTGAATTGAAGAAGGAGTATTTCCTTATTAGAACTCAATCTAATAAAGGGAACTATTATTCAAGAAGGAGATCGAGTTCAAGAAGGAAAGTAGAGTTCAACAGGGAAACAACATAAGTTATCAAAACCGTGTACAACACACCTTGGAGATCAAGTTTGAAGAAACCTATATATAGGGTGTGAAGTACATCAAGATACAAGAGAAACAATAGATCTTATAAATCCGTAGAGATTATATCTTAAGCATTGTTGCTGTGTTTCTTGCTTTGCAAAGTTTGTGAGTTTTCGAGTTAAGTCTAGGATTAGATTTAAGGAGAAAATTCTTGTCTGCTTTGTTGAGTCCAATCTACAAAAGAGCGAGAGTGATTTTGTGCTGAGGAACATCTTTGATAAAACCTGCGTGGTTATTTCGCCGTAAGGCTAGATGGTTGATTATTCATAATAAACCATTGAAAATTTATCTTCTTTTGTTCTTTAATTCCGCTGCACATTATACTCTATCAAGAAGATTGTTTGAGATCAAGTTAAGGCAACGCCACCTTAACTTGAGCTCAGAAACTTTGGAAAAGTTGTATCAATCGCGATCCAATAATTTCAATTGGTATTAGAGCCAAGCACCGATTTAACTGGTGTTTGGAGGTGATACAACTCGATGGACAACATGAATCCCAATTCTGGCAGACTCCCAGTCTTAGAAGGATCCATCAATTATGCCTACTAGAAGACCAGGCTCAGAGTTCACATCAAATCCATTGACATGAAAGCATGGGGTGCAGTCCTTGATGGATATTATGTCCCAAAGATTGAGAACGACAGAGTTGCAGATATTGTACCAAAACCGAACTCACAATGGACAGCAAACGAGGTAACACTGTACAAATACAATGAGAAAGCTCTTAATGCTATTTTTAGTTATGTTACGAATCAGATGTTTAAGTTAATTCAGACCTGCCCCACGGCTAAATCAGCTTGGGATATCCTTGAACTTCACTGTGAAGGAGATACAGCAGTTAGAAACTCTAAACTTAGACAATTGCTTAAAGATTTTGAAACACTTGAGATGGGTGATGAAGAGAGTATAGATAGTTATTTTGAAAAAATCATTGACATTACAAATCAATGTGAAAATCTAGGATTTCCTGTCTCAAATCAAACTATGGTTTATGAAGCTTTTAGATCTTTGTCACCTAGATTTGCTCTCAAGAGAATTGCCATGGGAGAGACAAGAGATATTGCCAACATGGAATTTCAATCCTTGTTAAACACTCTTAGAGAATTTGAGCTAGAGTTTCCTACTAGGACTACCAAACAACAAGTTATTGCTTTGTTAGGAACAAATTATCATGAGAGTGAAGATGAGGATGAAATTATTTGTTCTAATTATGGAAATATTAGCAAGAAACTCAGTAGGTTTAACTTTAAAGATAAATCTAAAGAGAAACAACCTAGCAATACTTCCACTAGTTATAGAAAATTGCCCCCCAAATTTGTTAAATATATGGCAACAAAATCTAGTCCTAAAGAAATTGAAAAGCTGAAAACTACTCAATGTTATGAATGTAAAGGTTATGGTCATATTGCTGTTGAATGTGCTAACAAGGGAAAGTCTCATTGGGTTTGTGTAGATGATTTCAATGAAAATGATTATAACTCTGGATCAAGTGCTGATACTGAAGAAAACCTTGAAGAGATTCATACAGCTGCGTTATTTACTCATGTCAACTGGACATAAGAAGATCTCCATAACTGCCACGGGTCCCAATGTTGCTCCAACATCAAGGACTCAACATCAGAACATGAGACTTTCTTTGGGAATTGGACTGATTATGATACACATATTGATCTCAATTCTTTGTCTGATAATGATGAATCTAACATTGAATGTTTCCATGGACCAGTTGATCTAGATGAAGAGTATTACTTTGAAGGTGAAATGTCCCAGGAGGAAATCATTGAAGACTTGAAGTCTACTTTTCATAATCTTCGGAAAGAAAATCATAAACTCACCAAGAAGAATGAAGCTCAGAGATTGGAGATTGATGGACTGAAGAAATTGATGAGGATGTATGAAAGAGACCTTGACAAGACAAAAGCTGCACTTAAAGAGGTAAAAGGAAAGCTTGAAAAAGATAATCAGATCATTGCTAAATAGAACTCAGGTACATCTAAACTTGATGAGGTACTGAGTATGGGTAATCAAGGAACAAATGGTCTTGGATATATTGAGAAACCTACCTCTAAAGTTGCTAATCCTGTTTTCATTAAAGAAGGTTTTGTTGAGGAATCAAAAGACTTGAGCTATGCTAATCCCAACAAAAGTAAACCTACTTATATCTGCCAATTTTGTTTTCAACCAGGTCACATAAAACCTTATTGCAAGAAATATTTGAAAGAAAATGTGAAGAAAACAGAAACTATCTCTGATGTTGAGTTGGTCAGTGGTACAGATGTTATCCCAACATTAGGAACAAGACAGAAAAGTAGAACTTGGATTGAAAAGTTAAAGACTCCTAAGATAAAACTTGTATGCAATGTTGTCTTTTCTGTTGTGTACTCTAACCTTGCAGGTAAGTGGTACTTTGACAGTGGATGTTCAAGACACATGACATGAGACAAGGAAAATCTTAAACAACTGATTCATCTCAATGTTGGAACTGTCACCTTTGGAGGAGGCACCAAGGGAAGAATCATTGGAAAGGGAGTACTAGATGTTGAAGGATTTCCACCACTCAAAGATGTTCTGCTAGTTGAAAGATTGAAAGAAAATCTAATAAACATTATTCAACTTTGTGATGATAACTTGCTTGTTACATTTGATAAAAGTTCTTGTGATGTATTTAATAGTGATAATGTCCTTGTTATGACAGGTACCAGATCTAAAGATAATTGCTACCTTGCTCAGGAAGAAGCAGATTGCTTCCATGCTAAAGTTGATGATGTTGTTCTGTGGCATAGGAAGCTAGGACATGTTCACTATATGAACCTTGAAAAATTACAGAAAGTTGATGCTGTAAGAGGCTTACCAAAGATATCCAGCCCAGGTAAGGTTGTATGTAGGGACTGCCTGAAGGGTAAGCAAACCAAAGCTATTCATACACCCCTCCAGGTACAAAGTACAATTCCAGGACTGGTAAGTGTTTTGAATTATCACACATGGATCTCATGGTTCATATTGAGGTGAGCAGCCTAAGTGGTAAGAGATATGCCTTTGTTATTGTAGATGATTTCTCCAGATATACATGGGTTAAGTTTCTTAAAGAAAATCTGATGCATTCAACACATTTAGGATCTTACATGCTAGCATCAAAAATCTGCATGGTTCCTCTATTTGTAAAATTAGGCCTGATCATGAGAAAGAATTTGAAAATGCTAGTTTCAGTGATTTCTGTGATAAGAATGGATTTTCCATGAGTTTTCAGCACCTAAGACACCTCAGCAAAATAGGATAGCTGAGAGAAAAAATAGGACACTTCAAGAGATGGCCAAAGTTATGCTTAATGCTAGAAACCTATCTAAAAGACTATGGGCTGAAGTTTTAAATACTGCATGTCACAAATATGACACCATATGAAATATTAAAGGGTTTGAAATCAAATATTGCTCATTTTCATGAATTTGGATGTGATTGTTACTTGTTGAATGATAGAGACTATCTTAGTAAGTTTGATCCAAAAAGTGAAGAGTGCATATTTGTTGGTTATTCTGTGAATAGTTCTGCTTCCAGGGTTTATAATCCAAGATTGAAGACTATTCAAGAATCAGTAAATATAGTGTTTGATAATTCCACCTTTGATACATGTACTGATGAAGTTACTGTCTCTGATGTTGCCCCAACATTGGAAACAGAGACTGTCCCAACATCAGGAGCAGAAGCTGAAGACACTGAAATTGGGACTGGTTCTAATGTTGAGCTGACACCTGCTGCTGTTAGGCCAACATCCTCACAGTCAAATTCAGAGGATGACATTGTTGATGAACCTAGGAGAGATCCCCCTACTAGGATTCAAAAGGATCATCCAGCTTCACAAGTGATAGGTGAAATCACTGGACGCATCAAGACTCGCAACAAAGACAGGGTAAACTATAAAAATATGGTAAGGTTGTGTGTCTGCATGGCTTTCACTTGCACTGTAAGTAATGCTTCATGTTTTGTCTCGAATATTGAACCTAAGAATGTGACTGAAGCTCTTAAGGATAGTAAATGGATAAATTCTATGCAAGATGAACTGTTGCAATTCACCAAAAATCATGTTCGGAATCTAGTACCTAGACCTTCTAATGTTAATGTTATAGGAACTAAGTGGATTTTCAAGAACAAAACTAATGAAGATGGTGTAATTGTAAGAAACAAAGCTAGGCTTGTTGCACAAGGTTATACTCAAGTGGAAGGGATTGACTTTGATGAGACATTTGCTCTAGTAGCTAGGATAGAATCTATTAGATTATTTCTTGCTATTGCATGTTGTCTTAAGATTAAGCTCTACCAGATGGATGTAAAAGGTACTTTCCTTAATGGTTTGATAGACAATGAAGTATATGTTGAACAACCTAAAGGTTTTGCTGATCCTAAACATCCTAATTATGTGTATAAACTTGAGAAAGCTTTGTATGGTTTAAAACAGGCACCTAGAGCGTGGTATGAAAGACTAACTCAATTCTTGTTAAGTCTTGGGTTCAATAGAGGAGATGGAGACAGAACCTTGTTTATTCTAAGAAAGAGTTCTGATGGTTGTATTTCTCAGATCTATGTGGATGATATTGTATTTGGTTCTACTAACAAGTCTACTCTAGACAAGTTTGTTGAGTCAATGACAGGGACATTTGAGATGAGCATGATTGGAGAGCTGAATTACTTTCTGGGTTTGCAAGTGAATCAACTAGGGAATGGTATGTTCTTAAACCAGGAGAAGTATGCAAGGAACCTGGTAAAGAGATTTGAGCTACATGAGTCAAAACCTTGCAAAACTCCCATGTCTTCTTCTATGAAGATTACTAAGGATGGCACTGGAGACAATGTTGACCCAACATTGTACAGATCTATGATTGGTAGTCTTCTATATCTATCTGCCTCTAGACAAGATATTATGTTTTATGTTTGTGTTTGTGCTAGGTACCAAGCCGATCCAAAGCAATCTCACTTGATTGCTGTGAAGAGAATATTAAGATATATATCTGGAACTTCATCATTGGGCATTTGGTATTCTTTTGATACAAATACAAATCTTGTTGGGTTTAGTGATTCTGATTGGGCAGGTGATATAGATGACAGAAAATCCACAAGTGGGGGCTGTTTCTACTTGGGAAACAATCTTGTTTCATGGTATAGTAGGAAAAAGAATTGTGTGTCATTATCTATAGCTGAATCTGAATATGTAGCTGCTGGTAGTTGTGTTACCCAGCTAGTATGGCTCAAACACATGTTGTTGGACTATGGGTTAGATAGTGATACTCTCCTCATGTTTTGTGACAATCTTAGTGCCATTAGTATATCAAGGAATTATGTTCAGCATTCTAGGACTAAGCATATAGATATAAGACATCATTACTTGAGAGACTTGGTTGAGGATAAAGTGATTAACATTGAGCATATTGAGACAAATAATCAGCTTGCTAATATGTTTAACATTGGGCTGACTCACGTTCGATGAAGACACTAAAGGATTTTGAAGTGTTTGTAGTATGTTGGGATTTATAGTTTAATCATAGACATAGTTTGGAGCTACTATATTCCCAAGGCGATGGTTACACGAGTCTATGTATATGAGCTTTCAATTGGGGCTTGTCCCTAATGTTCTGTAAAACTCTGAGTTGGGTTCTATATCATTTTAAGTTTTTGCGAAAAACAAAAGAGAGTAGAAACAACATATTTCATTTCTGGATTATGGAGCTATGTGGGTGAATCTTTTGCAGAACATATGATCAATGGATAAAAGCATCAAACCCCCTGAACTATACACGTTTTTGCGACTTGCCCCTTAAACAAATTTAATAAGCACTTTTCCCCTAAACTACGCACTTTTGTGTGATTTGCCCCCTGACCGGGTTTTCGCCTATATTTGGCCATTCTTGGTCGAAATATTTCCCCCTACCCGACTCATATGTGTTGTACTAGATGTATTTTGGCAGTTGATGACAAAAGTAGGCCAAAAACACCTCGAACATATTCCGGCTAAACTGGGAATTGCCCCTTCAGCGTATCTTCGACCATTTTTGGCCAGAATATCCCCCCTACCCGACTCATATGTTTTGTACTAGATGTATTTTGGTAGTTGATGACAAAAAGTAGGCGAAAACACCTCGAACGAGGCATATTCCGGCTAAAATGCGATTTTCCACTTAAGTGTATCTTCGGCTATTTTTGGCCGGAATATTTCCCCAACACGACTCATATGTGTTGTACTAGATGTATTTTGCTAGTTTATGACAAAAAGTAGGCGAAAAAACACCTCGAACGGAGAGTATTCCGTCCAAAAATAGCCGACAACCCGACCAGATGGTAAATGGCACAAAAGTGCATAGTTTAGGGGGGAAAGTGCCTATTAAATTTGTTTAAGGGGCAAGTCGCAAAAACATGTATAGTTCGGGCTTGATGCTTTTATCCTATGAGCCATGCCAAGTGTAACTTTACAAACATGATAATGTGTGTAGCTCGTTCAAAATTTCCTCTCCTCTATTTACTTTATAAACTTAAGATAGATATATAACAATTTAATTTCAGAATATAACGTGTCATTCCACGTCAACTTAATGAGGAGATTGGAAACATATAAAAAGGTGCCGAGTATTAGGTAACCTGCTCCTTCGGATTCACTTAACTAGTTTAAGGGATTGTCCTTATCTTTTTTGTATCCTATTATTCTTTAGATATGATTCAACTTCTTTATATTGTGGAAGACTACTTGTACATAATGTTGTACTCTTGTATTCTAAATTACTCAAGGAAATATATTACACACTTAAATCATTACATGGTATCATCCTAATTACGTGATCTCACAATCTCCCTACGATCCGACCTAATATTTCCTCTCTTTGTGGGCCGCCGCCATGTCCGCTGACTCTTCTGCAAACTCTGGCAACACGCATGGTGACCAAGCCGCCGTTCAACCACCCCGCCCTCACGACACCACTCCTACCGCCCTCACGACACTCACAACCCTCATCCATGTTACGGGCTTATGACCCATCACCACTTTTCGCTCAAACTCACGACCACCAATTATTTATCGTGGCATTTACAGGTGGTGTCACAACTCAACAACCTCAATTTGCTTGGTTACCTTCAGGGCACGTACCGCTACCCCGATCTGTCCAACCACGAGGCTTATACTTTCTGGTTTCAACAGGACTCGCTCCTCTTTGGAGCCCTTGTTGGTGCGATTTCGGATGATCTATTTCCGCTCATCACCTCTGCCACCACTTCCGCCGCTACATGGGTTAATCTCATGCACAACTTCGCTCGCCCTGATCGCACCCGAGTTATGGCGCTCAAAGACGCCCTCAACTCCGCCTCTTTAGGCTCTCGTTCCGTCACGAAATTTCTCATGGATATCAAGGCAAAAGTTGACGAAAGCGCTATGATTGACCGACCGCTGCATGAGGATGATATCACCCTTTACATCCTCAATGGTCTTGGCGCCGCATACCGTGACATTGCGGCCACCATTCGCTTGCACGTGCAACTGCTCTCTTTCGCGAAGCTCCACAGTGCTCTTGTGTCTCACGAGGCCTATCTTCGTTGACTTGACAACAAGACATCGTCTCTCGTCGTCACCGCTAACACGGCGTTTCATCAGCCCCCTCACTGAGGTCATGGGTCTTACAACAACTCCTGTAACCGTGGACAGCCGCAGCACCGCCGTCAGCCTCAAAACCGTGGCCGCCAATCTCGTGATCGTGATAGAGGTAACCCTAATCAGTCCTCTCGTTCATCGAACTCACCTTTCAATAATGTACAATGCCACATTTGCGTTCGTTACGGGCATACAGCCCCGCGGTGTTACAATCCTAGTTCCATCTTGCCCACGGCCAACACTGCACGCACCCCACCTAACTCTCAGTCGCGTTCCGTCCAAGGTTCTTGGCTAGTTGACTCTCGTGCGTTGCACACCATCACCAACGACATCAACAACCTCACCTTTCACTCCGAATATGATGGGACGGACGAGGTTCAGATTGCGGATGGTCATGGTATGAAAAGTACGCATATTGGTTCCTCTTAGTTATGTTTTCCCTCTCGCGCGTTCTTGTTACCTCACGAATTGCATGTTCCAGAATCAGAACACAACTTCTTATCTATCCACCAATTTACACGGGAAAACAATGTTTCTATGGAGTTATTTGCTGACTATTTTCTTGTTAAGGATCAACTTTTGGGGGGCACATCGAAGGGAACTTGCAGTAATGACATCTACCACATTCGACCACCTTCCTACTCTATGCAATCGGCCGCCTGCCTTGCCAGGAGTTCGCACGTCGCCATCTATATGGCACTCACGCATTGGTCATCCCACCTCCAAGACTAGTTTATCTTTGATTTTTGCTTTTAAATTACCTATTGACAATAAGTCCACTGCGAAGGATATGTTTTGTGATTCATGCCTCACTAGCAAGTCTCACCGTTTACCGTTTGTGAAGTCTTCTTTAATTGCTTTGCATCCTTTACATTACATTTATTCGGACGTTTGGGGGTCTACTGAATTATCTCCTGATGGGTTTCGTTACTAAGTCATCTTTGTGGACTTATTTAGTCGTTATTGCTGGTTTTTCCCATTAGTGGCCAAATCTCAACAAAATGGACTTTCTGAATGTAGACATCGTCATATGTTGAGACTGGGCATGCCCTATTACATCATGCTAGACTGCCTTACACCTTTTGGTCTTTTGTGCTTCAAACTGCTGTCTATTTTATTAACATGATGCCCAACTCCACTATTGGCAATGACTCACCGTTTCACAAGCTCTTTGGCGTTGCTCCAAACTATCTCAATTTACAGGTCTTTGGGTGTCTATGCTATCCTTGGCTTCGCCCCTATGAGCCCAGGAAATTGTCATTTCCATCTCGACTGTGCATTTTTCTTGGCTATTCTACGTCGCAAAGTGCCTTTAAGTGTTGGGACCCCACTACTCAACGACTCTTTATTTCACGACATGTTCAATTGTGTGAGAAAATTATTCCATTTGGGGTTCCTTCTCAACTTACGGCCCAACCCGCACCTCGACCCTTATCTCCGCCTGGTCAGTTATACATGGCCCCGCCTCTAGCCTAACATGCGGTCTCTCCACGTTCTGTTCCTAATGTTAGGTCGATGTTGGGGCAACATTCCAACCAAGCCCTTGTGGCACCGGATTCTGCACCTTCTGTTTCCAATGTTGGGTCGATGTTGGGACAAGATTGACCCCAGACCTCTGTGGCACCAGTTTCTGCACCTTCTGTTCCCAATGTTGGGTCAATGTTGAGGCAACATTACAACTATAACCCTGCACCTCACACTGCGACCCAACTCACGTTGCCTACAGCCTCGGATGCGGCCCAACCCGCATCCCGAACGGTCTTGGATGCGGCCCAGCTCTCGGCCTTAGATGCGTCCCAGCTTCCGGCCTTGGATGCAGTCCACTCGGGTCCACCCACCAACTCACATCATATGAAGACCTCGTCCAAGAACAACATATATAAGCCCAAGGTACTTAACTTAGCCACAAAGCATCCTATTGTGCTAATTGTTGAACCCACCAGTCCGACCGTCGCCCTCAAGGATCCCCATTGGCGTCATGCCATGATTGATGAGATAATGCTCTTTTGAAACATATTACTTGGGACTTAGTTCCACCCCATCACGCCACCAATATTTTGGGGTGCAAATGGGTCTTTCGAGTGAAGAGCAAACCCGATGGCTTGATTGACAAGTATAAGGCTCGCCTCGTGGCTAAGGGGTTCCACCAACGCCCCAACCTTGATTATGTGGAAACTTTCAGTCATGTGGTCAAACCGGTCACCATTCGCCTTATTCTCTTCTTCGCTGTCACAAAATCTTGGCCTATTCGCCAATTCAATTTCAGTAATGCTTTCCTCCATGGAAATATCTGTGAGGAAGTCTTTATGCAACAACCCCCGGGTTTCATGGATGCGTCCCGTCCATCTCATGTTTGTCACCTTCGCAAGTCGATCTACGGCCTCAAACAATCGCCACGCGCTTGATTTCACGCGCTCCGGGATGCGTTTGTCTCGCTTGGATTCACACAATCCCGTTCGGATTGCTACTTATTCATCTATCGACGTGGTTCAACGAAGCTCTTTTTACTCGTTTATGTGGACGACATCATCTTTACGGGCACAAATTCTTCTCTTATTGCCTCGTTTGTTACTCAGCTCCAATCATCCTTCGCCGTCAAAGATCTTGGCACGCTCTCTTACTTTCTTGGTATTTATGCTCTACCGTGTAAGGAAGGTCTCTTACATTCCCATCACAAGTATGTCCATGATCTTCTCGTTCACCATCACATGGAATGAGCCAAAACCGTTTCCACGCCTATGGCCTCTAACGCCATTACTTCGTTTCAATACTCGTCTCTAGATTGCGATCCACATATCTATCATCAAGCCATCGGGGATCTACAATATCTCGCCCTCAATCGTCCTGACATCGCCTTCGCAGTCAACTGCCTTGTTCAGTTCGTGTTATCTCCCACGGACAACCATTGGGCTGGGGCAAAAGGGTCCTTCGCTATCTTAAAGGCACTATCACTCACGATCTCTTACTTCGGCGGGACTCTCCCTTCACTCTTCGTGGCTACTCCGACGCTGATTGGGTCGGGAATCCCACGGATCGCTCCTCCATGACTGCTTTCGTGATCTTTCTTGGTCATAACCCCATCTCGTAGAGCTCTCGCAAGCAACATGCCGTTGCTAGGTCGTCCACAGAAGCCGAATACCGAGCCCTGGCCACGACTACTTCCGAGATGCGTTGGGTCCAAAACCTTCTCACGGAGCTTCATGTCTCGCTCAGCTCTCATCCGACTATCTTTTGTGACAACATTGGCACGACTCACTTGTCTCTTCATCCGGTCATGCACTCTCGCATGAAACACATTGCCATTGTTATCCACTTAGTTCGTGTGTGTCAAAAGGTCTCCTTCGTGTCTCGCACATTAGTACTCATGACCAGCTCGCAGATATACTTACTAAAGCTCTTCACCGTTCCCGGTTTCATCTTCTTCGATCCAAAATTGCCTTTGCCGATGGAACGACAATCTTGAGGGGGCGTATTAGAGAATCTGCTCCTTCGGATTCACTTACCTAGTTTACGGGGTTGTCCTTATCTTTTTTGTATCTTTTTTGTATCGTGTTATTCTTTAGATATGATTCTACTTCCTTATATTGTGGAAGACTACTTGTATACTTTAGATAGGAGTCTACTTCCTTATATTGTAGAAGAATACTTGTATATAATGTTGTACTCTTGTATTCTAAATTACTCAAAGAAATATATTACACACTTAAATCTTTACACCGAGCCTCCCTTTTCCCGAAAAGTAACTATACAAAGTCAAGCCCAAATCCTTTTTGATTTTGACACCTTTTGTTTTCTTCAACAGTTCAACTTCCCTCGTGCTACAGTACTGGTTTTTTTTTCTTTTCCTTTTAACCACATGACTTTACTCTTGTAGCTGCTGAAGAGCTGAAATAGGGTTTATTTGCTTCATATTCGAGGTGACGAAAGTTCACTTTCCTTATATTTATTTTTGTGTGTGTTTTGATTGTTGTTAATAAGTTGGCCGTTGTGTCTGCAAACTTATCCTGGGGTTTGGTTGAAGATTTCAGTTTCATTTGCCAGAGTTATTGTGTTTCTTTTGAAAATATTTATCTGACAAAAAAGTGGCTTTTTCTAATCTATATATAGTGGGCAAATGAGAGCAAATGAGCCTTTGGAATATGATAGCATTCTCATTACGTAGTTTGTTTTGCGCCTTTCGTACGTACGTAATGCCATTGTCATTCGGCAGTTCCTCTCATAAAATCTAATCAAGTACAACATAATAGGGCCAAGAGGATGAACCAGGACCAAAATGTGTCTACCGATGTTTTGAAGCTTCTCCGTTCCACTGCCTTAGCTATTGGTAATAACTAATAAGGATCATACTGCTACTCCTCAAGTAATCAGACCTTCTTCAACTGTCTCCCCAGTGTGAGATGTAGTCAGGGGCGGGCCCAAAGCAAGGGCTAACCTGGGCTCTAGCCCGGGGTCAACTTGGGCCCGCCCCTTATATATACATATGTGTTGGACTGTATGAAAAACAAAAAAAAATGCCTTGGCCCTAGTACTGTTATATCTCAATGGTGGTTGGGCTGCCTTATTCTAATCAGTTAGGCCCAAGTCCCATAAAACAAACGTCCAAGTCAGTTCCAAGTCCAACTAAAGAATATTTAAAATATAAAAAACTGCTTCTCTTGAGTCTTGAACATAAGCAATTTTATCAAAAGAAAAAAAAAAGAGGCAGTTCGCAGCAAAAAGCGAACAACGAGCATTTAGTTATAGGGATTTGACTTATTTTGGCTTTTATAGTTTCTACAGCAATAATGGCCATTTTAACAATGTTGCGCAGTGAAATAGATAAGAGTTTTTAGCAGATATGGTTGTGTACATTGAAATAGACATGTATTGATACAGATTCAGTAATTAATGATTTTAATGTACAAAAGAATCGTATAGTTCAACTCTATTAACAATGTTACTCGTTTTGTAAATGGTATGTGGCTTAAATTTTTTACTGAAAAATGAATATTTTCTCATTCTACTTGATATGCAGTTAAAAATTTTCATATATTTTTGTTAAGCTTTTAGCAGCCCGGGGTAAAAAACATTCCTGGGTCCGCCCCTGGATGTAGTGGATAACGTTTCTATGAATGAAACGAATCTAGTGATAGTCTCTTCAAGTAGTGATGATGATGAATCCTCACTCAACCTGTTGTCTCACGCTAAAAGGTTTTGCGCTGAATCAAACAAATCTTCTATCCCTGTCCCACATCCAGTCCGTGGGATGATTAGCAAGGAAGATTTTACTAATCACCTCATACAATTAGAGACAATGATGTCCCGTTTGACCTCTAATGTACGACATTTACTTAAACACATAACTGGAGTTAAATTTCATGTCTTTTGGGCCCTAACATTTTTTTTATTTGTTAAAGTTGGATCAAGTGTCGAGGAATGCACACATGCTAGAGGCCGAGTTTGAGGCTATCAAGGCTACATTGCTGGAGTCGGAGACCTCTGAACATACCCTGGCAGAAGGACAAAGGTTAATGAAAGACCGTTATGAGAAGAAGATGCAGGAGCTGCTCCAAGATCACGCTACTCGATTGAAGAAGAAATAGGCGGCTGTCAAAGGGTCCCTTGGCGCGGAGTTGGAAGCTGGCAGGGCTAAATTGGCAGAGTCTGAGAGACTTTCGATCTCTGAACGCGAGTGGGCTGAAAATGGACAAAGGTCAATGGAAGACGCTCTAGCCCAGATGGAGGAGCTCTGCGCAGAGCACGCAACCCGATTGGAAGAATTACGTCAAGCTGCGCACATACGCCTAAGGGAGGCAAGCGAGGAGGGTCGGCTTAAGGGCTTCAATGCATGCCGGGATAAGTGTCAAAACTTGGGATTTGACTTTAATTTCTTGAATAGTTATGCTGATGGCATGTGTCGCTTGGATGACGAGGATGGTACAGCAAGCGGAGCGGCCCCATCAGGGGTGGCAGTTGTTGCTCATCTGGTAGCGACATAAACTATTTGTCATGTGAACCATTCATTCCTGTAAACATGACCAAAGTTAATAATAGTTGCAGTGAATTAATAAGATTATTCCTTACTGTTGTTTTATTTTTTATTTTTCCAAATTAATTAGATTATTCCTTACTGTTGTTTTATTTTATTTTTCCAAATTAATAAGATTATTCCTTACTGTTGTTTTTTTTTTCTTTTCCTCTAGGTTAAAGAGGCAGTCTTATTGATGGAATTGAGAAAAAAAGTTTGTTATGGCATTGGAACCTCTTTTTGGAAAACCAGTTGAAGTTGATACTGTGTGTATTCTGTAAGCTTGAGTAGTAATTTACTAATGTTTGTCTTCATTTCTTTGCAGCTATATTCATATGGTGATAAATTTGCTTAACTTTCCTTTCTTTGATTCCCAGGTTTTCTTCAAAAGGGTAACATGCCAAGCTTCTGTTGGGCGCTTCACTTTCCTGGTAGACCATATCCTCGCACGCCTTGGTCATTCCATTTCATTTTATTAGACGAATTCTCTATCCCTTTGCGATTAAGATTGTTGCTCTTGCTACCATAATAATACTTTGGCTTCGGGATTTGGTCGAAACTCAACACTTTAAGTTCTATCCAGTCCGCTGATCATACAATCGTTCTGAATAGGGCGAAATATTTTTTTTGCCCTTTAATTTTCTCCAACTTCAAGTTTTGCCTTTATCTTTTCGAGCTTAGAAAATGCCCGCTAACTTATTTATTTTTAATAAAAATTGCCCGACGGGCTTTTATTTGGGCTTGGTCCAATTTAGTAAAAAATAAAAAAAATAAAAAGGAAAAAATTTGCACTTATTTGTAATTCAAAATTAAATTAAATTTTATTATATATTATTATAAATCATAAAAAAATAATGTATAAATTCAAGTTCAATATAAAGTTTATTTTAAAATGTTTAATAAGTTAATACTTACTAGTAAATATTAAAAATAAAAATATTTCAATGATATATATTTTTTGGCTAAAAAAATTATAATAGTTTTTTTTTAAATAAAAAGAAAAAGAAATTTGAAAAACAAAAAGAAAAAGAAGAAGGAATTCTTCTTCTTCTTCGACTGAGAAAAGAAAAAAAAAGAAAAAGAAGAAGGAATTAATTGCCACACGTATTTTTGGTGTTGTGACTAATTATTTAGTCATAGTGGTGTACATTAGTAATTTTAGAAATATATTTTGTATTTGTTAGTTCTATGAAAGTATATTAACATAATCTAGGAACCCGGACATGGAGATTCGTATCCGACAGTGTACAGATACAGCGAAATGTTTTTTTTAAAGACTATTAGATAGGTTATGTCTAAATACGTTGATATTTTGTACCAATAATTATATATATATATATATGCGTATATAGAAATCCAATTATTTAATACTCATATTTATTCTTTTCATTTTAACAAGTTACAAAATTGTTTCAAATAATCATATATATTAGACATAATAAAACAAAATACAAGAAAATATTTGCTTGATAGTATATTAATAACAATTATGGTTTATTTATGATAATGATAGTTTGTATTTTAACAAAATTAGAAGAGATTATAAACACTTACTATAAAAGCAACAATATATCTACAAGACTAATCTAAGTAAAATAATATTTGGGCTTAAATATATGTTTGGGCTTAAATGTATGCCTTTGCTTGAACATGAAGTGTCATTTACCATAAAATGGATTTACCACACTTAATAATAGAAAAAAAAGGAATCCTTATCAAACATAGAGAAGAAAGCTTGGCGTACCACACTTAATAATAATAATATCAATAATAATAGTAATAATAATAATAATAATAATAATAATAATAATAATAATAATAATAATAATAAAAGAAATTCTCACACCAAAAGAAACAAAGAAGAAAGCGTATTCATTCAGTAGAAGAAAAAAAAGGAAGAGAGCGTGTTTGGTAAAATAGACAGTGGAGGGAACTTTTCTAGAACATCCCTTCTTCCCTCCACTTCACAAACCCTTCTTGCTTCCTAAGGTTTTTCATATGGTCTCCCCAAAATAAATATTCACGTGAGCCCTAGCTTTCTCGAATTTCTTGCGTTTGTGAGCATCAAAGGTAATAATCATTCTTTTCATTTGTATTGTTTTTCAGTTAGAGTTCTATTTTTTACTCAAGATTGAATGTTAGTGGTCAATTGTGGTTAGAATTAAGAGTCTTAAACCTTATGTCTCTTCTTATGATGTTTTAGTGTTTGGGTTCAATTTCTTTTCTGCTACAGGTGAATCGAGATTTCTATTGGGTTGTAAGTTGCAATTTTATGCACGTATTTGTAGTATTGCGCAATGGCATTTTAAGGTTTTTTTTTTGTTTTTTGAAGCTAAGCTGAAGTGGGAGATATGTCATGTAAATGTAATTTGTCAGGGTGTGATATATGCTCTTTCCTAACTGAAAAATGTGTTTAATGGTGATTTATTGTAGCAAAGTGGCAATATTCGTCGTATGTTGTTTGTTGCGTATTATCTCATTGATTTGTTCTATAATATCCTCGCTTGAGTAGTTACAGGAAAACAATGAGTTACATTATTTGAATTTCTTAGATCAATTTCATCTATCTTGATACAAAAGAACTGCATCTCTATATTTGGTTACTGAATTAGCAAACTTGATTAATCATCGTTTGGATTTCTGTCAAGTTGTTTGAGTTGGTAAAAGATCTCCCGTGAAGATTCTTATTAACTTTGAGTGGTACGCAGTTGCAGCACTTTATTCAGTTTTCTTTTCACATTTTTACAATTTTCTTTGTTCAATGAATCTCATCTTCGCATCGTGGTTGTATTGCTTTCTATGAACACAACATTGGAGAAGAAAAAGTGCTATGATTGACAATGATTACTGGATTTGTGATCTAATACATAAGTTAAACTCATTTGAACAATTATCTATCTGACTTATTTTGTTCATGAAAGTGATAACACGCTTGTTATTCATTTTTGTAGATGTCGGCAAGACCGTAGTTTAAGAAGATTAGCAATTCACAAAGACGGGGGAGCTCAAGTTCCCCAAGTAGAAGTGCAAATAATGGACATTAGTGTGTTTTTTCTTTTTCTGAAGATATATTAATGCCAACTTATTGCTGCTGGATTGATTTTTTTGATTTTCTTTTTCTGTTGATCTTCTAGGTTATTTTACAGCAAAGGATGTCGAAGGAACTTCTTAGAGCAGCTTGAGGCCTATATTAGTTGTGACGAAATGGGCTTGTGGTGACAAAAATTATTGGTTATTGTGGCGAAATTATCGTCACAGGAGTGAAGGCTGTAGTGACTAATGGTCATTTCGTCACAAACTGTTGTGACGAACGGAAATATCGTCATTAGAACCCTATTGTGACGGGCCTAAAGCGACAACTCCAAAGGTGTAGATTTTTGTCATAACCAGCCTTATGTGACGATTTTGTAGCCTATTATGACAATTATTTTGGCCATATTAGACGTTTTTTTTTGTAGTGCTTCTACGACTGAGAAAAGAAAAGAGAGAGAGAGAGAGAGAGAGAAGATCTGATGGTGGGCGGCGTGTGGTAGTGGTGGTAGGTCTTGGAGGCGATCAATTGGGCGTGTGTTGTTGGTAGTGGTGGGTCTCGGAGGCGGTCAATTGAGCGTGTGGTGTTGGCGGTGGTAGGCGTGTGGTGGTGGTGGACGTATGGTTGTGGTGGTGGTGGTGGACGTGTGGTGATGGTGGAAGTGTGGTTGCGGTGGTAGTGGGCGTGTGGTGGTGGTGGGTCTCGGAGGCGGTCAATGGGGCGTGTGGTGTTGGTGGTGGTGGGCGTGTGGTGGTGGTTGAAGTGTGGTTGTTCGGTAGGGGGGAGGGGTTTTTTTTCATTTTTCATTTTTTTAACTATTAAGTTATTTAAATGAATTATAGATAAATAAGAGGAAGAAAAATATTGTTAATGTTGGAATATTTCTTGTTAATTTTTTTGACTTTTTTTAAAATTTATTAGTTATTAAAAATCAAGGTTTTAATATTAGAATTATATAATAAGTATTTATAATTTTATATTTTTAAAATTTATTAGTTATAATTGTTTATTTTTTTTATATTAAAGAATTAAATATCTTATTATTTTTAATAAATAAATATATACTTACTTTAAGGAGTTAGATATGTTATTGTTTTTAATAAATAAATATATATCTTTTTTTTTATATATTTCAACAATCTAAAATAATTGACGGGGCACCACGTGGCAATCATCCGTACGCCATGTCAACTGCCACGTAGACTGGGCTTGGAGCTAGCCCTAATAAAAGCCCGACGGGCAATTTTTATTAAAAAAAATTAAATTAGCGGGCATTTTCTAAGCCCGAAAAGATAAAGGACAAAACTTGAAGTTGAAAAAAATTAAAGGGCAAAAAAAATATTTATCCCTTCTGAATACCTTAATATGAAATGTTACAAAAAACACAATTTAAATGTTTTGTTATCATTTTTATGCAATAAAAATTACTTTGCTCAACTTTGTAGGACATCATGATTTTTGTTGTTTAGATTGGTAGTTTATATATATATACATATATATATATATATAAGCTTTCCCACACTGTTTCTTTCTAACATAATCATTTGTTGATGGTACTTATTTCATGTCTTCTTTGCACATAAATTCCATTTACTTGATAACGCGAAGAGCATTATGGGTACACAGTCTAGTTTTTCTTTTTTGAATCTTAATTAAATACAATTCAAATGAGCATCAATGCTAGTACCTGTTATCAATCCAAGTGGTTCTCGCCTTAGTTTGCCACAACCATTTATAGGATACCATTTACATCTCTAGATAGAGTCTTTGATGTATGTTTTGTTTAGTGAGATCCTATTGTCAACTTTAAGTATTTGATCTTTCTATCTGACAGGTTCACTTTACACTCTCTCCCCATTACCCTGAGCATCTGGAGAGTTCTCAGGTGAGAATTTTTCAGATCAAAGTGGTCTTTTGTGGAAAGATGATTGGCTGTCGAATCTATAGCCTTTTAATGCCTGATGTACTTTTGCTGCCTTTGTTTATTTTAAGGGAAAAATGCAGGAACCTATCCAATGTTTGTCCGCTTTTACACTTTCGTATCCAACGTTTCAGTTTTTACACTTTGCTATCCAACGTTTTATTCCGGAAATAGTTTACTATCTAACCTTTGATTCCGGCCTATTTCAGCCCAAAAATGTCATTTTTTGACAAAATGACACATCGCTGACGTCATTAAGAGGGGTATTTTTGGTACTTTACTATTTATTTGCTCTAAAAATTAAATAAATTAACAAATAACGTTTATAACCCATTTAACGATGCATTTTCGTAAAAACTCGCCAATTTCCGAAAACCCTAATTTCCAAAATCGAGAGCAAATCCACAAAATAGAAGCTCAATTTCATGTTTTATCCACTCGATCGACAGAATCTAACAATGGTGTGGAGAGTTAGAACTCCTGTTGACGTTATTCCTGAAGGTCAAATTACCCCCGATTATGGTTAGAATTCCCAAATCCAAAATTTAATTTATTTCTTTGTTTGGAGTTACTTTTCGTCGTGTGGTCCTCCTTTTGGCTGTATGTGAGGGAATAGTTGAAGTGTGGTCCTCCTTTTCGTCATGTTCTTTTTTTCGTTGTGTGTTTGTGTGATAAGTTAGTTTAAGTGTGTATATGTATGTCAATATAATACTGAATAATTTTTGTCTATATTCAGCTGGAGCTAGAGATGACCCATTCACCATAATATTGCATCATTCTGGAAAATTAATGAATTTGAGCAAATAGGTTTATCTAGAGGGACAAGTGAGCTATATAGACTCGTGCACTAAGGATGAAATGTCCAGGCTAGAGCTACTAGAAATGGTGAAAGAGGTGGTGTTAAAACAGAGGGTTGTGTGGTGAGAATATGTTACATTCAAGATTCTGGTCCAGGCGAGTATATTGAAGTAAGTAATGATAAGGAGGCACTGGATATGGCACTCTTTGCATCTACAAGGAAATCAGTAGATGTATATGTTCTCATAGATGAGGTAAATGACACTCAATCACATAGTGAATTACCTAATCTTCCTCCAATGAGTGAAGGGTTGGATTATATTGGTGATAACAATAGAGGTGCCAATGTTGGTGAAGAGGAGAGGTTTGTAGAAGGTCTGGTAGAGAGTGATGATGATGAACGACATGATGTAGAAGATGTAGCCATTATGTTAAGAGATATGGCCACCAGAAAAACAAGATCAAGTGATATACCAAACTCTTCAAGTGCCCCCCCCCCCCCCCAACTGAATCAAGAAGCCAGAGACATATACCCCAATGCTTAAGAGACAAATACAAGTCCACTGTTTCAAAAAATTACACTTTCATATCCAAACTTTTAAATACCTAACACGCGACGAATAAACTTTGTCAATTATTCCATCATCAATTATGAATCACACCATTATATTTGTTTCCTTTTTTTTTTATAAGAATCCGATTTAAACGCTGCTGTCAATTATCCCATCATCAATTCAAGATCACACTATTATATTTGTTTCCTTTTTTCTTTATTCCATCACCAATTCTGAACTCTACCATTAATTATTTGTTTCCTTATTTTTTTGATAAGAACCCTATATCAACGCAGCAGATCACGTAAACCAACCCCTGAATATATATGTCAGCCAACTTTGAAAAGCCTCAATTTCCTTAATTGGTATTTATTTGGTTACTCAACTACCAATTGTCTCGAGAAGATCATAAACTTAAAACCTGATTAAACATCGCCAAAATCGTAACCGTAGGATCAATACTAAACTAGTGAGATGCATTAATTCAGCAGACGATTACCCTAATATTTAAATAACACTCATCAACTCCAAAAGACACATGCAATCAAACCCTCAACTAAAAATTGTTCCCTCCTCTCTTCTGGCAAGAAAAACACTTCAGTTCTCTCTTCTGTCAAAAAAAACTCTTCACATCTCTCTTCTTTCACAAAAAATCTCCATGGAAAACTTTTATCAGTCAAGCCTAAAGAACTCCTACAACGAGGTAACCGAATACCTCCCCAAAATCGTCCTCAACTTTGATGACTTTCCCATCGTCGAAGAATTGGTTCTTATGGAAGAATTTCATTGCCGCGTCCAGTTTGAAATTACCTATACCGAGGCTATGATGCAGTGAGTTTACGAGGAACTTGCTGATGTTTTCAGAAAGGAATGGAGTTGTAGTTAAACTGGTGGAGATTTTGGACCGTCTGCGGATAATGCAGACGCGGTTTGAACTCTTCATCGAGTTCTATGGGAAACCAGGGGTTTGTAGACTAAGATTATTGATTCCTTAGTCAAAACAGTGACATTTTTGCTTGGCAGCCAGGTCAAGCAAGCTATCTTGTGCAAGACAGCACTCAGGGAGGTGAGCTTTGTGGTTGGTAGGGCATCTCTCCAGGTTTTGACCAACCCTCCAATTAAGTCCTCGATCACATCATCATAATAGGGGTCCTCAGATTCATCAGCAGTAGGGAAGCCACATATCTTGTTAATGGTGTAGGGTTCAATGTTGAAGATTCTCCCCCTCACCGAAGCCTTTCCAAATTTTGGAGATTTGTAGTCCCTGATCCACTTGGAGAGATTCAGGTAGAACTCCATGACAATCTCAGGAGCATAGTCACTCAGCTTCATCACTGATTCTTGCAACTCTCTTGCCTCCAGCAAGTCCATCACATTGTTCTCTTTGAAGCTGGCCATCTCCACAGCTCTTTCAGTGTGAATCTCCCTTCTTTTGAAGGAAACCCACTTCTTCTCCAACTCTTGAGAGAGAAAGTAAGGAAAAAGTAGCTCCCCTCATCATCAGGATAGACCACATACAACCCATCTGTGTACTCCTCTGTTCCTGATGTTGCCCCAACATCAGCAGCAACATCCTGCTCTTCATCAGTTTTCACCTCTTCCTTCTCCTCCTCTTCCTCTTCATGCCCAACGTCCACAACCACAGTTTCCTCTTCCATCACTTGCTTTCCTTTCCTCTTTCTCTCAGCAGCAGCAGCAGCACCAGCCTTCTTCTCATCCTTAGCCTTCTTCTCAGCCTCAACAGCCTTCTTCCTAGCTAACCTCTCAGCCTGTCTCTTCCTGGCCTCAGCCCTTGCCTTGGCAGTCTCAGACATAGTTTTCAACTTATCCCCTACAGTCCTGCTCTTTTTCTTCTGAACCCTAACCACTTCCTCACCATCTTGTCCACAGACTCATCCACGGATTTCTCCACAGATTTTTCAACAGTTCCACTACCCTCCCCCTCAACAGTTACATCAACATCAATTTCAGGGTTGGGTTCAACAGTGTTTACTTCAATTTCAGGCTCATTGTTGATGGGAGTGGTTGAATCAACAGTTGGCTCAACATTTGAGGTCGATTCTCCCTGTTTGGACTTCTTCCTTCGTCGTACATAGGGAATCGCCTTCCTTTTAGCAGCAACATGAGCATCAACTGTCTTTGCAGCAGCACCTCTAGTGTGTGAACGAGTGCGTGCGGCAGTGGGTTCACTTCAAAGGGCAACATCTGCAAGAGTTTGCATGGGAGACTTGCTTGCCATTGTTAGTAGAGAAGTTTAGAGAGAATTTGCAGAGAGAAAAAACGAGAGAATTTTGAAAATAGAGAGTAATTTTGCAGAGTAAGCACAATAAAAGAATTACAAGCACAATTAAGGGAAATAGGGTTTTGATTTTTGAAAAAACCGTGAATAAGGAAAGAGAATGAATGTTAACGGGCAGTTACCAAATTTGAACCAAATAAAAACTTCCCACTATGTTTTCCCGCGTACACGCTTTGATGTTTAAGTGTCAGGTAACCATAGCGGTTTTCAGAAATTTGAAAACTTATAAGTTCCTGTTTTCAATGTTGACCTACGACTGTGCTCAATGTTGGGATAACATTCGGTAACATTCAAACCAGAAGGTGGAGGTACAGGTTTTACCAAGGCAAATTCATGTGAGAACTTGAGATACATCCCAAAAATACATCTGAAACTTAACCAATATAGCAAGTGAGTACCTCAAACATATTGTTCAGATCAAGATCATGACTAAGCAACATAGATAACAAAAAACACACAGAGATAAGGAGTTATGAATTCAAGGAAAAATTCACTTCCACAGTATAGAAAGTCACGGAAAAGTGTGTCACCTACAGTATGTCACCCAAATTGTATGCCTCAACACATGAATTATACTCCCCCTAAGCCTAAATCGACACAACTCAACAACAAGAAAGAAACAATGCAGTTCTACATGAATGCAACAATGTAATGTCAAATAGGCAGATGGTAAACACATGTGAAAAACTCCTCAAACCAGAACAACACACATCTCTTTATAATCTTTATTCTTTTCATAACTCATCTGAACTAAAACTGAAGGTTGTTAAACACAAAGCTAATGTCACTTCTAAATGAGGGCAGCCTGAACTCCACACACCCCAGTAACAACATTAACGGCAGCAAGTTAGGCAAGTACAAAGGCCTTAAATGTTGGCAATTCATTTATCATGCACCCCAACACCCCAATTCCTTATGCATACTTGTTTACCAACCTGCATCAAGAGAATCACCAAGTGATCAGTGCTACTAAATGTAAGAAATCTAAACCTCAAACACCTTAGTAGAACAGATCACCCTCATGTGTTCCTTGGCCAAACACACAGAAACATGTAGATAAGCACAACTAAGTAACACTGAAGCTGTCAACATCATGCACCCCAGCTTCTCTACATGTCATGTAAACTTTCTATATGAATAAGACACAACTGAATAGACATCAAAGTATTGAAATTTGTGTACCCCACCTTCTCCATATGTTAGGCTAGCACAACCTTAGACAAACATAAGAGTTTTATTACTTTTTCAAAACAAAGATGTGAAACTGATAACTGGAAAGAGTTGTTAATCAAAGAGTTCAACCACACAAACCAAATATGACAAAACAATAATTAGATGAGACTCACAAGAAAATGAATTCAACCAAAGAAAAACAACAGAGTACCTACTACACCACACCCAATATACCAGTGCTAGACAGTGGTGTTATGTCAGCACTGGTTTCCTCAACATTTTCACATATTGCACATGCCAAGAGATTTCCTCAAGCTGAAGAATCTCTCACTATGTAAGGGTTTTATAAATATATCAGCAAGCTGATTAGTTGTCTCAATATGTTCAATGTTGATCACTTTGTCCTCTACCATATCTCTCAGGAAATGATATCTTATGTCTATATGCTTAGTTCTAGAATGTTGGACAGGATTCCTAGAGATACTTATGGAACTTAGATTGTCACAGAACATAAGAAGTGTATCACTATCTAGCCCATAGTCTGAAAGCATGTGTTTGAGCCATACAAGTTGGGTAACACAACTGCCAGCTGCTACATATTCTGATTCAGCAGGTGATAATGAAACACAACTGCTTCTTACTATACCAGGAGACCAAATTATTCCCCAAATAAAAACAGCCCCCACTTGTGGATTTCCTGTCATCCACATCACCTGCCCAGTCAGAGTCACTGAAACCAACCAAGTTAGTGTTAGTGTCATAAGAGTACCAAATGCCTAAAGGTAAAGTTCCAGAGATATATCTAAGAATCCTCTTCACAACAATCAAGTGAGATTGCCTTGGCTCAGCTTAGTACCTAGAACAAACACATACTAAAAACATGATGTCAGGTCTAGAGGCAGAGAGATATAGCAAACTACCAATCATGGATCAGTACAATGTTGGGTCAACATTGCTGCCAGTGCCATCTTTTGTTATCTTCACTGAAGAAGACATAGGAGTTTTGCAAGGCTTGGACTCTTGTAGCTCAAATGTCTTCACCAGATTCCTTGCATACTTCTCCTGGTTCAGGAAGATACCATTCTCCAGCTGCTTGACTTGTAGTCCCACAAAGTAGTTAAGCTCACCAATCATGCTCATCTCAAATGTTCCTGTCATGGACTCAACAAATTTGTCTAAAGTAGACTTGTTAGTAGAGCCAAATACTATATCATCCACATATATTTGAGCAATGCATATATCAGAGCTTTTTCTAAGGAAAAACAATGTTCTATCTCCATCTCCTCTATTGAAACCTAGGCCTAACCGAAAATCAGTTAGCCTCTCATACCAAGCTCTAGGAGCCTGTTTTAAGCCATACAAAGCCTTCTCTAGTTTGTACACATGGTCTGGATGTTTAGGATCAACAAAGCCTTTAGGTTGTTCTACATAAACCTCTTTGTCAATTAAACCATTCAGAAAATCACCTTTAACATCCATTTGGTAAAGTTTAATCCTGAGACAGCAAGCAATAGCAAGAAGTAATCTAATAGATTCTATCCTAGCTACTGGTGCAAAAGTCTCATCAAAATCTATACATTCCACCTGAGTATAACCTTGTGCAACTAACCTAGCTTTGTTTCTCATAATTACACCATTTTCATCAGTTTTATTTTTGAAAATCCATTTTGTACATATTACATTCACATGTGATGGCCTAGGCACTAGATTCCAAACTCTGTTTTTGGTGAATTGTAAGAGTTCCTCTTGCATGGCATTAATCCAGTAACTGTCCTTAAGAGCTTCAGTTACATTCTTAGGTTCAATGGAGGACACAAAACATGATGCATTTTCAACAGTACATGAAGAAGACATACAAACACACAACTTAGCCATATCCTTGTAATTTACCCTTTCTTTGTTGCGTGTTCTAACTCTTTCAGTAATATGACCAATTACTTGAGAGGCTGGATGATCTCTTTGGATCCTAAGAGGAGGATCTCTTCTAGATACAGGAACAACTTCATCTTCAGAATCTGACAGCACAGATGTTGGCCTAACATTGGGGTTTCTGGTGTTAAGTCAACATTTGCTCCAGTTTCCTTTTCAGAGTTTCCAGCTTCTGTGTTCAATGTTGAGTCCAATATTGGAGCAACATCTGAACCAATGACTTCTTCAGTACCTGCAGAAACAGTAAGTTCATAAAAAATTGACATTAACTGATTCTTGTACAGTATGCAATCTTGGACTGTATACCGTGAAAGCAGCACTATTAGGAGAATATCCAACAAATATACACTTTTCACTTTTAGGATCAAATTTGCTCAAATAGTCTCTATCTTTTAGCAAATAGCAATTGATACCAAACACATGAAAGTGTGCAACTGTTGGTTTTGAACCTTTCAAGATTTCATAAGGTGTCATAGTAGTACCAGGTCTAAGATAAACTCTGTTACTGATATGACATGCAGTATTCAAAGCTTCAGCCCAGAGTTTTTTTGATATGTTTCTAGAATTCAGCATTACTCTAGCCATCTCTTGAAATGTTCTATTCTTTCTCTCAGCAATCCCATTTTGCTCAGGTGTTTTAGGAGCTGAGAACTCATGGAAAATGCCTTTAGTTTCACAAAAATTAGCAAAGCTTACATTTTCAAACTCTTTTCCATGGTCAGACCTAATTCTTCCTACAGAAGTGCCATACAGATTTTTGATACTAGCATGTAAAATCTTGAATGAGTTGAATGCCTCTGATTTTTCTTTCAAAAATTTAATCCAGGTATATCTTGAAAAATCATCAACAATAACGAAAGCATACTTCTTACCATTCAAGCTACTAACCTCAATAGGACCCATGAGATCCATATGTAGCAATTCAAAGCACTTATTAGTTCTAGGGTTAGTATTTTGTACCTGTAGTGGTGGATGAACAACTTTTGTTTGTTTACCTTTCAGGCAGTCTTCACAAACAATTTTGCATGGGCTAGTCAACTTAGGCAGTCCTCTTACAGCCTCTAACTTCCGCAGTTTCTCCAGATTTCTATAGTGTACATGCCCTAACTTCTTGTGCCACATGACAGATTCATCTACCTTGGCATGGTAGCATTCAGCTTCATCTTGAGCAAGATAGCAGTTATCCTTTGATCTTGTACCTGTCATGACATATACATTGTCACTATTAAACACTTCACATGAACTTTTATCAAAAGTAACTAGCAGGTTGTCATCACAAAGTTGACTTATGCTAATTAAATTTGCTTTCAATCCTCCAACCAACAACACATCCTTGAGTAGTGGTAATCCTTCAACATCCAATACTCATATTCCAATGATTTTCCCTTTGGTGCCTCCTCCATAGGTAACTGTTCCAACAGTCAAAGGGATTACATTTTTCAGGTTGTCAATGTTTCCAGTCATGTGCCTTGAACATCCGCTGTCAAAATACCACTTACCTGCAAGGTTAGAGTAAACAGCAGAAAAGACAACATTGCAAACAATTTTAACCTTTGGAGTTTTTATCTTTTCAGTCCAAGTTCTACTTTTATGTCATTCAGCTTTGTTACCTAATGTTGGGATAACATTCAGATCAGAGGTTCTCCTAACATTGGTACAACTGTTCATTCCTGTTTTCTTTTCAATCACATTTTTGAATTTTTTACAATAAGGCTTAATGTGACCAGGTTGAAAACAATATTGACAGATAAAAGCAGGCTTTTTCACAGTGTTGACGGGAATTTCACTATTCACACAACTCCTTTCCTTGATAGAACCAGTTTTTAAATAGGCAGAATTAGCATCTTCAGAGGAAGGTTATTCAGCATAGCCCAAACCACTTTTACCTTGATTTCCCATGCTCATCATCTCATCAAGCTTAGATGTAGAAAAGTTCCATTTGGCTATGGTTTGTTCAGCTTTATCTAATTTTACCTTTACCTCCTTCAGTTCAGTCTCAGTTCTGTCAATGTCTTTCTCATACGGTTTCAGCATCTCCTTCATGCATCCAATCTCTTCCTTCATGTTTTTGTTGCTCTTGATGAGTCAATGATTTCCTCATGGGACATTTCTCCTTCAAAGAAATATTCTTCATCTAGATTCACTGAGCCATGAAAACAATCAAAGTTAGATTCATCAAAGTAGGACGCAAGATAGGGTTCAGTATCAGTATCATATTCATCCCAATATGAAAAGAAGGTCTCCTGTTCTGATGTTGGATCCTGAATGTTGGGGTAACATTGAGATCCGAGACAGTTCAGGGAGTCTTCTGGCGTCCAGTCAATATGAGTTAGTAGTGCAGCAGTTTGAACCTCTTTTGATTGTTCTTCAGCTTCTCCAGAACTAAAGTCATCTTCATTAAAATCATCTACACAAACCCAATGAGAATTTCCTCTTTTTCTAAGAGTGTTAGCACATTGATTAGCCATATGACCATATCCTTTACATTCAAAACATTGAACATCTTTTAACTTATCAGCTTCTAAAGGAGTAGGTTTTGATGCCATGTACTTCAGAAACTTATGAGGTAATTTCTTATAACCTGGGGAACTATTACTAAGATTCTTTTCTTTAACTTTTCCTTTAAGATTCAGCTTATTGAACTTCTTTGTAATTTTTCCATAGTTTGAAGAAATTATCTTATAATCCTCATCACTTTCATTGTCAAGACTTGATCCTATTAAAACAATAGCCCTATGTTTGCTAGGTTGTGAGGCAAGCTCCATCTCGAATTCTTTGAGAGTATTCATCAAGAGTTGAAACTGCAGATTAACAAGGTTCCTAGATTCACTCATTGCAATTTTCTTGAGAGGAAATTTAGATGACAGTGTTCTCATAGCAAAACCTAGATTTTCACATTGGTTAGCAATATCAAGAAATTTCTCAAAATACCTGTCAACACTTTCATCTTCACCTATCTCAAGTTTTTCAAATTGCAAAAGCAGTTGTCTATATTTAAAATCTTTAACAACAGAATCTCCTTCACAATGTAATTCAAGTATATCCCACGCATGTTTGACTTTTGTACAATTCTGGATTAACTTGAACAAGTGATGATTAACCCAACTAAAGATAACATTAAGAGCTTTTTCATTAGAGTTATAGGGACTTACCTCTGTTGCTGTCCAATCTTCTTCTGGTTTTGGTACTAGATCACCTTCACCATCTCTTGGCAACGTTGGAAGAGAGTATCCATCGATCACGGATTGCTAGGCTCGTATATCAATAGCTTTGATGTGAGACCTCATCCTGATCTTCCAGTATGCATAATTGGAGCCATCCAAAACTGGAATCCTGTTGGTATTAGGATTGACACTGTCCATGGTGTTGTATCACCTCCAAACCACCAGTGTAGTTGGTGTTTGGTTCTGATACCAATTGAAATTTTTGGACCGTGGATTGACACATCACTTTTGAGAGTTAAGTTGGAATTGACTTAAATCTATTTGTGATCTTCTTGATTATAATAATGTGCAGCGGAAGTAAAACACAAGAAGATATAATTTTAAGAAGTTTTCAATATTATTAAAAACTTCCGACCCTTAGGACAAATAACCATAAAGTTTTTAACAAAGAAACGGCCCTCACAACAATTCACTCACGCTCTTTGTTGATCGGACTCAACAAAGCAGACAAGTAAGAACTACTTAACTTCTATGATCTAGACTTAAGCAGTTGATACAAAAACTTCGCAAAAGCAAAACGAAGACAATACAAAGAATGATTAATCTCTCAGATTGTTGAGCACGATTTTCTTGTCTTCATTTTGATGAACTTCACATCCTTTATAGATTTCTTGAGTCTTGCATGCAAAGATGTGTAGTTCACAGCTTTGGTAACTCTTGTTGTTTCCTTGTTGATTTTTGCCTTCTTTGTGAACTTCATATCTTTCCTGAATATGTGTTTCCTTTGTTACTGATCTAACAAGGTAACACATCTTCTTCAAATTCGGAGAATCCTAGAAAGAATCGCGTTGCAGAGAACATCTAGCTTGTTTCCTTCTTTTGAAACCGTGTGGAGTTGACTTATTCAACTTAGCTTGAATTATGGAAACTTCAAGTAAGGAATCTTCCATAGCTCTTCCTTATGATTAAGATACTTTCCTAGACATAAACATAAACAACCAAAACTGTGGAACTTGATTAACAAGTGAATAAAGGCAAAACTTAAATTTGGTAACTGAAGAACAGTTTTCGCACAAGCTCTCGACTTTCAATGTTATCCTCAATGTTAACTCAACATCGTCTAACATTTTATCGTCTAACATTGATTCCAGAAAGCTTTTGCGCTTTCAAGCTCAAAATCGCTAACACGTGGGAGAACTTTTCCGTGGAGTTCAACAACAAGTATATCCCAAGAACGATTCGAGAATGTAGAGAAGATGAATTTAATGCGTTACAACAGGGAAATCACTCGGTTGCTCAATATGATGCCTAGTTCACTTGACTTATCAAACATGTGCCATATATACAAAATGATGAGAAAGGTGTGTTAGAAAGTTTATAAGTGGTCTTCGTCCGAGCATCCAGATGGCTCTTTTACTGATGGACTTCTCAAGTTATACGACTGTCGTGGAGTAAGCCTTGAGGATGGAAATGGGATTAGCGGGATTAGAAGTTGCTTATCGGCCCGATAAGAAAGCTCGTCCAATTCCGAGTAATATGCAAGGTCAACCAAATACAAATCTAGTGATGAAGCCTTTGCAACAGAATAAGCCCAACTCGCAGAGTTCAACCAACCAAGTGGTTGCATTATGGAATAGTGGACGACAAAATGTTCAGAATTGTAGATTTTGTGGTAAGAGTGGGCACGAAGAGATCCAATGCTGGAAGAAACTAGGCCGATGCATGGCTTGTGGTAGTGACAAACACCTCATTCGTGAATGCCCAAAGAAATGACGTCAATTATAAAGCCAATCGTCAGAGGGCAGTAACCAGAAGGGAACATGCAACCAAGGCAAAAAACCAAAGGTTCAAGCAAGGGTATATGCTCCCGAGGGTGAAGAAATGCCAGACTCAGCCGCAGTTGTTGAAGGTACAATTCTTATATTCCATAAGAATGGAAAGGCTTTATTTGACCCCGGAGCAACCCGTTCATTCGTTTCTATGCGGTTTGTTGATTTATTAAATTTGTCTTGTGAGACACTACCCTATACTTTGGAAGTTAGTAGTCCTCTTGGTAGTAGTGTGTTGTTTGACCAATATTGTAAGGATTGTGAAATTAGTATAGGCGATAGGAAGTTCTCCGCTGACCTCATTTTGTTACCTTTTGAGGGTTATAACATCATCCTAAGAGTGGATTGGTTAGCAAAACATCATGCGAGTGTAGATTGCCATGCTAAGGTGATCTCCTTTTTGAACCTGGACAACCAACGATAGAGTTTCTTGATGATCATAAGCAAAAGAGAGTTACTTTCATCTCAGCCATCAAAGCAAGAAAAGCTTTAGTGAATGTTATGGTCGGTTATTTCTCTTGATAAATAAACCAAAGGAACATATTAAGATTGAATAACTCCTTATAGTGGGAGAGTTCCTTAATGTGTTCCCTGAAGAGTTAACTACATTACCTCTTGCTCGAGAAGTAGAGTTTACGATCAAAGTATTACCAGGGACGAGTCCCATCTCTAAGTCGCCATACCGGATGGCTCCAACCGAATTAAAGGAGCAAAAGACTCAGCTACAAGAATTACTAGACCATGGATTCATTAGGCCAAGTTTGGGGGATGCGGATGAGGAGGTCGATGAAGACCGTGGGGAAGATGGTTATGAGGAGATTCTCGACCAGCAAAGTCTAGCGCTGATTCATATGAAGGGAGCTCCTAAATATCCCAACTGAGGGCTTTGTAGTTCTTTTGATTTTGGCACGCGTGTATGGTGCCTTGTAATCTGAATTTGATTAATGGAATCGTCTTTTTGTTACCGAGTTTGCCTTCCGTGTTATTCTTTTCTCATCTATCATTAATTCTGATATTGACATTGCGGAAGTCGGCAGTTTGTGGTACTGTTGTGGCGTTTTCTTTTGTAGATTGCCACCCGCACTACCATCTTTGTGGGTAGGGGACTAGTAGATTTTTGCCCGCACTACCATTATTGTGGGTAGGGGACTTGTAGATTTCTACCCGCACTACCATATTTTTGGGTAGGGGACTTGTAGATTTCCGCCCATACTACCATCTTTGTGGGTAGGGGACTTGTAGATTTCCGCCCGCACTACCATCTTTGCGGGTAGGGGACTTTTAGATTTCCGCCCACACTACCATCTTTGTGGGTAGGGGACTTGTAGATTTCCGCATGCACTACCATCTTTGTTGGTAGGGGACTTGTTTACGTAGGATCTTTTGCCGATTATCGACAGTCGTTCCCCCATAGGGTTTGTAGAATCCTAGATTTCTGCGATGTAATAAGACAAAAAGATTGTCCAAGCGCAATGATATAAAAATGAGATATATAACATAGGAGGGAAGTTTCCCTTATTAGTGTTGTCCCTTCATATAGGAGACAAGTGCCTCTGCGCAAAATTTAAGGATTTTTATTGTACCTGCTTTTGTATAAGCCATGCCATACCTGTTTGAGAAATAATAATAACGAGTAATCTGAGATATCACTTTTAGAGTTTCGTATGGGAAAGTTCCCCAAGATTCGGTGTGCCGTTTAAGCACATTTTCTTATATCCTCCAAGATACGTACCCATGATAGTGCTAGTATATTTAGGTAGGGAAAATAAAAGTTAAGGACGGATAACGGTCAAGGGCTAGGTGAATCCTAACCCGCCTACATATCCCGCTGTTTGGGAATCAGACCGGCGTAGTTCTCCATGTTTTAGTTACAAACGAACCCACGATGGGGCAATGTACCGAATATTCATACATTGTCCAAAACTACTAAAAAATTTAAAATGTCCCAGATATTCCCGCATGGCGATCACTCCGTAGCTTCCTGGTTCTGAACTGCACTGGCCGCTCCCTCATTGGCATCTCTCATCCTTGGAAGGTTGAGTGAAGTGATGTAGCAAAGCCATCCTTCTTCGTAGTTGGCGATGACCTCGCCCACACCTCCTCCTGCGGGAAACTTCATCTTCTTGTGAAATGTGGATACCACCGCTCGTATGGCGTTCAGGGCAGGCCTGCCTATTATGACATTGTATGCGAAAAGATGATCCACTATCGTGTATTAGACATTGATAATCTTCTTGTGTGGCTCCTTGCCGAAGGATGTTGTGAGATTGACTTGCCCGAGTGGTGTGACCTCAGCTCCTCCAAATCCTACTAGAGGGGTATGTACCTGTTCAATGACATGGTGGCCTAGGGCCATCTTCTCCAGAGCATGTGCGAATATGATATTTGTGGAGCTTCCATTATCCACCAACACCTTGCGAACACCATAATTTGCAATGTCAAGGTTAACAACCAATGGAAAATCGAGTTCACCTGCTTGTATTGCTTCAAAAGTCAGATCGAGGAGATCCCTGTTGGAAAATGTGATGCTCTCTTCGGGTAGCTCGTCCATTAACGTCATAAAACCGATAAATCGGTCTTCTTCCATTCCTCGAGTTATCTTCTTCCTCTGGTTTGTGGAATCTACACCTGTGGGCCCACCACTGATCATAAGAATCAACCCCTTAGAAGGTGCATTGACTATTGCGCTGCTACGCCCATTATTACCCTCTATGGCCTTCATGCTGTCCCTTTTGGGGGAATGTTGCTGATCCTCATGATCATCATATTATCCGTTAGTTCGTACAAACTCTACCAACTTACCCTCCTTGCGTAGGTTTTCGATCTCGTTATTCAAGTCGATACATTCTCTCGTCAGATGTCCCCTCTGGCGATGGTATTCACAGTACCTACTGGATTTCCTTGTGATGTCTGTTTCTTTTATCTTCCTAGGTTGGCTTAACCAATTCTTCCTTTGAGCTACGGCGAACACAGTCAAAATATCTTGGTTTAAAGGAGTGTATCTTCTTGGTGACCTATCTATTCCGCCCTTATCTCTATTCCAGCCTTCTCCTCTTCTGTTACGCCCAGAGTCCTGCGGCCACTGCTTAGTCACCATCATATTGTCTTGATAAATAATGTTATGGGACAATTCATTTATTTGATTAATGGTGGGTGCAGTGAGTCCGATCAACTCATGCACGAACCTCATGTGCGTCGTTACCCCAAACAGGATAAGCACCACATGATCTCCGTGCGGCTCGTCTACCTTCATCAATTCATCATTGAATCTCTTCATAAACTCCTCTAAGGTTTCCTTCTCTCTCTGCTTCAGAGCACCTAGGTGATACATGTTAGTCTTCATTCTCTTTTGGCTGGAGAACCGGTTCTCCCATTTCTCTTTCATCTGATCTTAACTAGTAATCAATCATGCCTCAATCCTGTTGAACTAATCCAACGATGCTTCGATAAGCGACGTGGCCAGTATCTTTGCCTTTACCCCTTGGGAGAAGTCATGTAACTTTAACAGGCTATTGACACAGTGGATGTGATCTCTAGGGTCACTCTTCCCGTTGTATGGCTTGATTGTGGGGACCTTGTCTCCTTTGCCCAAAACCTCAAATCGATTTCATAGCAGAATGGGGTCAACGCCCGGCGCTCACTTACTACCTCGGCTCTGCGATGGGCTCCCATCCGTTCACCATCCATTCGTTCCATCTTTCCTGGGTTGTGTCTTCTCTACCTTCTCTACTCAGTCCTCTCTTCTTGACGTACTCTTGTCTCTAAGTGGATCCTAGTATCGTCGCTCACCTCGACTCGGTCCTCACTTCTCGCTCAACGCTGGCGCTCCCTGTCTCTTCTTGATCCTTGGGTCCTCGATGGGATCTCTTCTGCTCCCCTACCTGCCAAACATGGTATCAAAGTTTCCAATGTCGTCCTCAGAGTAGCCTGAACTGTGGCGTTAATTTGTGCTAAGATCTCGGGCGCCAATGTGGCATCTGCGGCAGCCCCTACTTCAGGTCCTGCCTCCTGCGGAGGTGGGGGCAGGACAGTCTCATTTTTTCCTCCTACTGCCATAGGTGGCGGTGGCGGAGGAACGTGGATATGCGGTGGCGGTGCGTCTCCCATCATCGGGTTAGCAACAGTTGGTCTTGTAGACCATGAGCGTGTCATTCTCCTTTGCATCTCGACGTCCTCATCCGGAAACCTGGTGTTCCCACATACGACACTACTAATTTGACAATAGATTGTTTATATAGATATGGGTGGGTTACAAGAATGTCACAACGAGTCTATCTCAAACTAGACCTACTCTAGGGTCTCGAGTAGGCTTGGTCCGAAACACCTCGAGCTGATCGTCATGATGTTGAGCATATATCGTAGACATATATCGGGGAATATGTCAGTGATTATGTCGGTGGTTCCATGGAATCTTCTATGTTATATATGTATGTCGGGGTATCTTACGTGATATATATCGAAGATATATGTCGAAGAATATATCGCATATTATGTCGGGGATAATACTTGATATAGTTGAACAGTAATTGCGCGTGCTTAAAGCTTCCTTTGATTACCGGGACATGGGTATTTATAGGCCTCAGAATTCGGGAACCACCTCCGTGATCGACACGTTGTTGTACTATGTCGGGGATGATCCCCGATATACTTGAAAGCGTGGGTCTGGCAGGTCCAATACGGGAAATACCCATATCTTTGTCGTACATTGTAGGATAAAATATGTCGGTGAAGGTGTTTGGTGGCATATCAACATATGATAAGAGAGAGCTCGACCTGTTAAGGTATTCTATGAATTTTTCTGTATGAAGGAGATATTTTTACCCGTAAGGGCATTCTTTGCTTTGTCCCGTGGGATAGGAGGTATCATTTACCTTTTGAGGTATTTTCTGCCTTTATTCGTAGTTGAACCGGTTGATAGTAAAATGCTTGAAGTAAAGCAAGGTTGTCGCGATAGCGAAAATCATATGCAACGTCATTTGGAAAATCTAAAGCCCGAGATGGCGGACTGGAGGCTCCCTGGACAATGTTTGTAAATGATGGTTGACGTCCACATTATTTATAGGTTCAATGAGAGGTGTGAAGATTCTCTTCCATGCGACTTAAGCTGGCGCTTTGCCAATCTTAAAGAGGATGAGATAGGTAATGAGCGAGAAGTTGTCGTAAGGAAGGTTCTCGGCTATAGTAACTGAGAAAATGACGAATGCGATAACGAACGCTGATAAGTTTCTAGGTATTCTCAGGTATGCACCTAGTGCGTAATAGATCGTTTGTTTGCGCTATTAAGGGGTGTAGTTTGGTCGCCCTTTGAAGGAGTTGTATAGTTTATACGGATATATTACGTCGCATATTATGGAGCTTCGAATGATCAATCAGCCATTATTTCTTGTGCATTGAGCGATTTTTTTAATCGATGCATCCTCCAATAGGAGTTGTTCATTTTGAACATTGCATTATATCTTTATGCCGCAGTGGTATTATTGGAAATCTTGTTTTACCTTGATATTTTCATTTATTAGCGATGATTATGTGCCCTTGAGAGTAGGGGTAATATTTCGGTGGTTTACTGCGCCTTTAAGAGGCAGGGTACTACATAGGTACCTGTTTTTGTGCCGATGAGGCGGGGGTACCATGTAGGTACTAGTCGTTGTGCCTTAAGAGGCGGGTTACCGCGTAGGTACTTGATGTTGTAATATGGTTCGTCTTGTCCACTTTTGTTTGGATTAATACAAGCTTGCCATCTCATATTTGTGCGCAAATTTTTGCGATTCTCATGGTATTTCAAAACAACTCATGTATTTGTAATATTTAAAGGAATACTGTGTAAGGAATCATGTATTTGATTTGTTGTCCTTTCAGTTAGGGTACCTCGCGGGTGCATGTTTCATTGTCATTTAAGGTATGTTTTGTTGTTGTTTAGGCGGAGTACAACGTAGGTATATGTTCTTTTTTCCAATTTAGGTATGAAACTGTACATGTAGATGCGCTCTGCCATTTATGGCATGTTATCGTATATGTAAATGTTCCTTGGTAGAAGTGACGTTGCCATTTCTTGCATTTTACCTTATAGGTTGATGTGACTCTGCCATTTCTGGCATTTTGCCATATAGGTAGAAGTGACGCTGCCATTTCTAGCACGTCTTGTTTGTATTTTCGGCATTGTCCATTCCTCCGTTTCTTCTCATGAATAAAAGAAGGTTTTAGAGTCTATATGAATATTTATTGTCATATGTTGTAGGATATTGGATAAATAAATAAGTAAATTACCTACAAGGGATATGTCTTGAGGGTGATACCTCTGTGCCATTCTCTACCTCTGGGATAGGGGATCTGCTATACCCTTCGGTTTTTTCAAACCCTGCTTTTGCATTTCTGCATTCATAAGATAATAGTACTTGTGTAATGAACAAGTAAAATAGTACTTGGTATGTCAGATTGTCGAGATATAGTGTTGTCCGCTCTATTCTTGGGAATAAGGGATATGTAGGTTGACATCCACTGGATAGGGGATTGTAGATTGCCGAACTCTCTACCTCTCGTGGGGTAGGGGGCTTGTAGATCGTCACCCTCTCTATCTCAGGGAATCGGGGACTTGTAGATTTCCGCTTGCACTACCATCTTTGTAGGTAGGGGACTTGTAGATTTTCGCCTGCACTACCATCTTTATGGATAGGGGACTTGTAGATTTTCGCCCGCACTACCATATTTGTGGGTAGGAGACTTGCAGATTTCCACCCGCACTACAATCTTTGTGGGTAGGGGACTTATAGATTTCCGCCCGCACTACCATCTTTGTGGGTATGGGACTTGTAGATTTCCGCCCGCACTACCATCTTAGTGGGTAGGGGACTTGTAGATTTCCGCCCGCACTACCTCTTTGTGGGTAGGGGACTTGTAGATTTCTGCCCGCACAACCATCTTTGTGGGTAGGGGACTTGTAGATTGTCGGCCGCACTACCATCTTTGTGGGTAAGGGACTTGTAGATTTACCTTCGCACTACCATTTTTGTGAGTACGGGACTTGTAAATTTCCATTGCCGCCTCTCAGTGATCGTCCCCTGTAGGGTTTGTAGAGTCTTGGATTCCTGTGGTTCATAAGACAAAAAATATCCATGTATAACAATATAGAATGAAATCTAAAAGGTAGGTGGGAAGTTTCCCTTGTTAGTGTTATCCCGTTCTACAGGAGATAAGTGCTCATGCTTGAAATTTAAGGGTACATGTTGTACCTGCTTTTGTATAAGCAATGTCATACCTATTTGAGAAATAATAACGAGTAATATGGGATATGACCCTTTGAGTTTCCTATAGGAAAGTTCCCATAGATTCAGCGTGCCATTTAAGCACATATTATCATATCCTCTAGGATACGTACCTGCAGAAAACAAAGGCATAATCGTGCAGTTATTAAACTACATCCTTTGGGTTTCCGATAAGGAAACCCCATAAATTTAGTGTACCATTTTAAGCACGTTTGTCACATCCGTTAGGATATGTTCCTGCAAAAAATGATAACGCAAGTATGCTTATCTAGGAAAATAAAGGTTAACGATGGATAACAACATATGCCACAATATATATCAATATAAAACTTCAAAATGTATGATATGCAAGAACCAGATAGCCTCCGATTTGTCTATCCTTTAGGATAAGAGGTACTTTTACCCTTTACGGTCTAATTCTGTCTTATCCCATATATGTTTGTACCTGCAATAAGTCTATCAATATGAAAGAGAGAGATATAACATATTCTCTACCCTTTTGGATATGAGATACTTTTACCATTTTAAGGTATATTCCTGATTTATCCCGTAGAACACGTCCACTCCTGCAATAGATAAAGAATACTAATAGATAGCGGCCAAAGACCTGTTAAAGCTCAGTTCGCCTAATATGGATGAAAGATAATTCACTTAATTATCGAACATGACTAAAAGTAGAAATTAATAAGCCCTGATGATTTTCGGGCAATCCCCTCATCGAGTCTAAAAGAAATTGAATCTAAGTTGGTATCGAATTTGGGCGATCTCAAATCTATAATTATATCGAATCCGAGCAATATAAAGTCTAAGATAATATCGAATCTGGGCAATATCAAAAAATAGGCTTGATACGTATGTGAATAAGTATAACATAATTAATTGCAGAATGTGCAGGTAAATAATATAATGTAATTATTATGACTTATCTTGACGTGAGTCATATGTCCGAGGGCGCTCCAATCCGTCTTTGGTCTTAATGAACTCGGTTGAATCTTACGGTTGCGTGCTCGTTTCCAAGTACATTCCAGTGTGTTTCCATAGATGGCGCCAATGATTTGGGGCAATCTCATATGCTAACTTGGCAGGCTGACGAGACACTCCACATCATGTTGGTCCTAGGTTGTGCTGGAACCAACTTTATCCTTTGCACACATATACTCCAAGCAACGTGGTGAGGGGACTGATGGATCGTTGATGATTTCGGACTGAACTCGGGTTATCCCAAGCTGCCTATGTATCCCTTTGAGGGAATCAAGCCGAACGTAGTTCATTTGTCTATTCTGCACTACGCGGCTTCACGTTCTTGACCATAGCTCCTCGTAGGAAGGTCCAAACCTTGATCCGCTTCTTGATATGGAAAGTAAACTCCATGACTTTACAAGCATATAAGGTACATGTCGGGGGGACATGTATATCGGGGATTACATCGAATATCATGTCAGGTATCTGGCATGTCGGGGATTATGTCGAGGCTTCACTCTATCGGCCATATCTCGGTCTAGGTATATCAAGACCTCGATCTGCTTCTTTCTATGGATAGCTAACACGTGTAGCTTTCTGTAGATATAAGGTACATATCAAATGGATGAGTATAGCGTTCTCTGTGTTGAATATAATATCAGGTATTGCAGTATATCAAACTTTATGTCGGGGATTATGTCGAATATTATGTCAGAGATCTATGCCGGGGATTATGTCGAATTTCTCTTCGACATAGGAGATGGGGGGGGGTTCCCTAGGTGTTCTCTCTCCATTTATGGCCAAATACAGGGGTGTTGATAGGCATATGGACCATAGTATGTCGAAATTGGCCCCCGACATAGTATATCGAATATAAGTTCGATATACTGTCAGGGTCTGCGCAGTTCTACCATTTCGGGCATAACTTTCACTTCGAACCTTGGAATGGCAATTCTCTTGTTGCACTACGCCCTAGACACCCATGGCTTTCCAATAAAATATCATAGGGTGCCTAGTTCGTTATACACAAATAACGGTGATCCTTGCAATTTTGGTATTCACGAGAGATAACACGTATTGCTACTATCTTATGTTGTATCAATATGTGGATGGAGCCTGAGGGGAATGAATGACCGCTCAAGCAGGAGGCTTGGAAGCAAGCCATGAGAGAAAATATGTGCCACCTGGGAGCTATCTTGGAAACAAGACTCAGGACAGAGGCCCATGACAGAACAAAAAAAGAGGTTTGAAAAAACATGGGGAGTGGAAAGCAACATGGATCTTAGCAAAAATTGTAGAATAATGATGGTATGGGAGGAAGACAAGATGCAGTTGGAGATCATCAAGAAAACTGATCAGATGATACACAATAGGGTTAAGACAAAAGATCAAATGTGGGACTTTAATTGTACCTTCGTTTATGCACATAACAATAGTGATAAGAGGAAACAACTATGGACTGACCTGGATAGAATTAGCAACAACATGAAAAATCCATGGCTCTTCGTGGGGGACTGGAATGGGGTTCTTTTTCGGGAAGAAAAATGGAATGAGGGGCAAAATGTGGATCCAATGGGAGAAGAACTTGAGGAGGTGTTAACAAGACTGCAGCTCCAGGATCACAAGTACTGTAGACCTAAGTACACATGGTCCAATGGACACACCTACTGCAAGATTGACATAGTGGTTGTTAATCATGCATGGATGGTCAATCAATGGGACTCAAGTGTTATGTTCTTACCCCCTGGGATCTCTGATCATTCCATGGGTTACATAAAGACGAGTAGGGACAACAGTAAAAGAAACATACTCTTTAAATTAAAAAATGTTTGGGCAAAGGACAAGGATTACTTGACACTGGTTCAAAGAGCATGGAATAGTGACATCAGAGGCTGTAAAATGTACCAGTTGGTATAGAAGGTCAAGAAAGTCAAAGAAGAGATGAAACAGCTGAATTTCAGAAAGTATCATGACCTAGAAAAGAGAGTGGAAGAGGATCACAAGGCTCTTAAAGTCCATCAAGAAGCTGATTTGAATGATCCCGCTGATAGAAATAAGTACCTGAGAGTTAAAGAGTTGAAGGAGAAATACGAAGAAAGAAAGAAGGACTTGATGATCCAAGTTCAACAAGCAGCAAAAATGGACTGGATCAAGGATGGAGATGGATGTACAAGACCGTTCTTTAACAACATTAAGATGACAAGGAAACATAATAGCATCCTATGGAAAGACCCTCGGTGATAGAAAAGCTATAGTAGATCACATCCTCAAGTTCTATTGGGGATTACTGGGAGCTGAGTACAAAGCCAATGAGCTGGATCAAAAGATCATAGACACTGACCCAAGAGTCACAGATGATGAACAACATTCTGAGCAGCCGGATAATAAAGAAGGAATTCAAAAGAGCCATCTTCAAAATGAATGACAACAAAAGCCCAGGACCAGCTGACATGAATTGTGGGTTATACAAGACTAGCTGGAGTGTTACTAGAGAGCTTGTTTGTGAGGTAGTTCAAGAGGTCTTCAAAACAGGGAAGTTACTAAAACAAATAAACTCTACATCTGTTTGTCTTATTCCCAAAGTTAATAATCCTAGTAAGATCACAAAATATAGACCAATAACTTGTTGCAATGTTATATATAAAACCATTACTAACGTTCTAGCTAACATATTGAGAAATATGATGCCTGGTGTTATCTTATGTAGCCAATCTGCATTTGTACATGGTAGAGATATCTACCAGAATATTCTCCGTGCTCTAGAATTGGTTAGAGGTTATAATAGGAAGAACATATCTCCTAGGGACATGATTAAGATAGATATTCAAAAGGCATATGATACAGTAAATTGGAAATTCTTAGAACATGTTCTGTTAGGGTATGGTTTTGATCCCAAGTTTTTGCATTTGATTATCATCTAGTGTGACTAGCCTTAGGTTTTCATTTAACATCAATGGTAGCCTGGAGGGAAACATGGAGGGGAAGCAGGGGCTAAGGCAAGGGGACCTCTGTCCCCTTATTTGTTTGTTTTTTGCATGGACTACTTAGGTAGACTTATAAGGAGTAGAACTGTGAACAATGGTGATTTCAACTACCATCCTCAATGTAGCAGAATTAACATATGCCACCAAACGTTTGCTGATGATTTGTTGCTATATTGCAAGGGGTATATAGGCTCAACGAAGATACTAAAAGAAACAATGAAGGAGTTTTCTGATATGTCTGGACTCCAAATAAGCAAAGCAAAGAGTAATATCTTCCTTGCTGTATTGGGTGAAAAAAGGAAAGTTGAACTGACAGATACGTAGGGTTTCCAAAAGGGGACATTCCCAATTAGGTACTTGGGCATCCCACTCAGCCCAAAAACCCTCAAGGTGACAAACTTCAGCCCACTGATTCAAAAGCTGGTAGCTAAATACAAAGTTGGCAGGCAAAGAACTTAAGTTATGCAGAGAGGCTGCAGTTAATGAGAGCTATTCTCCTTATCATACAGAACTTCTGGAGCCACATATACTCCTTCCCCACTAGAGTGATCAAGAAAATTGAGAAGCTGTGTAAAAGCTACCTCTGGGATGGAAAGGAGGACGGCATGAAGGGTGTGGTGTCTTGGAGAAACATTTGCCAAGAATTCAAAAATGGAGGATTACAGATAAAGGAAGTGTTAGGGCGGAACAAAATTGTGTTAGATGTGCATATAATGAAACTAAGTGCCCAAAATGGACCAAGAACAGCATGGTAGGAATGCATAAGTAGCTATAAGCTAAAGGGGTTGACAATATGAGAAATGAGTACAAAACAGAGTGATTCCCCATGGTGGAGGAAAATGCTAAAACTTAGGGACAAACTGATAGAATTATACCCAATAGTAGCACAAGAAGGACATACCAAGATAGAAACAAAAGCTATATACACTAGTTTCATCCCAGATAAACTAGAGGTAATGTGGTGGCACCAGGTATGGAACATTTTATCAACTCCTAAATCTGCTTTTATTAATTGGCTTGCAACTCATAATAGACTGGCTACAAAGGATAGAATTCCTAAATTTGTTAATATGCCAGACACTATTTGTGTATTATGCGGTGAGGAAAATGAAGATCATAAACATCTATTTTTTAATTGTAGGCTTATGAGATAATTTGTATAACAATGAGGAGTGCAGGTTACAGAGTCAGCCCAAAGTATCTAATGGAATGGAATAGGATCTTTGCTCAATCACAATCAAAAGGGGATAGTATATAAAAAATCATAGCTGTTGTGCTTGGAGAGACTATAGCAGCTGTGCGGAAAGCTAGGAACAAAAGAATATTTGAAGGAAATATAACCACAGAGACACAGGCTAGCAGACAGATTGCAAACACACTGACAGGTAGACTCCAAGGTAGAGGAGGTAAAAATATAACTATTAAAGCTATTCTAGAAAATCTGCACCAATTATAAAATATGGAAGGTTTTAAAATAATCACTGATCATGTACTAACTGCCCTGGAAGGCAAATATGGGTTCTGGATGATATTATGCAGGTATTACCAAGGCGAGCTGAGCAAAGAAAACCAAAGGTATATCTTTATCCCCTCATCCTTCCTGACACCCCAAAAGGAGTGCAACTAGGGAGAAAGCACACCATCTGTATTCAACTAAGCAGGCATGCACTGAGAAGTCCTAGAATGGTAACAGTTATGAACTGGAACCAAGGAGAAGTGGGCACTCTCAGCCAAATGTAAAGATGGACACTGTGGGAAATGTGTAGTGTTGTAGGGCTTGTGAGCTTGATTGTCAGTCATGGACCTAGTCCAGAACTATAATCTTCCCAATCGAGATGGTTTCCTTAGTTGATTGTAGTAGATGATTGTTGTGCAGTGAATATGCTTTAAAATGGGATTATCCCTCAAACCTCTCTAATCACTCCGATTTGGATTCAATATCATTTAACTGGTTGCGGAAAAAAATTCGTGAACATGATATTATAACTAAAACAAAAGATACCTTGTTACACGATGCATTAGTATTATGAAAGAATAATAAATAGCACTTTTATTATGTATTTAAGATCCTCATATAGCCAAAATTGATTAAAATTATTTAGCTATAAACAAGCTACAAAAAACCTATATATTTAATAATATGTGTAATAGAGGGCAATATGCTTTAATTTGATGAAACAATTTTTTTTTTTTTAAAAAGACCCTCACTGCATCAGTTCAATAGATATATAAATCACGTGAATGAAAACAAAAATTGTAGCTGCACAAAAGCAAGTTTTCCATCTTTTCATAATTATTACATACTAAATAAACGCGAGCTTTTATAATGGAAGTTATAATTATTCTAGTATAGCACTTGTTGTTCATATTTCCTCCCTGCCCCTGTCCGTATAGCATTTGTTGTTCATTATGGATTAATAGATGGTAATGTTAACCGTTACATGCCGTTTCTACATGCACAAAGTGGTAGATTGAAGTCATATAGTACAAATAATCCTTTTGTCAATGATTGAAATCATATAGTACAAATAATCCTTTTGTCGGTTCTTCTATGAAGATATAATCAAAGCAGAGAAAGAGCCATCTCATAGTCTAATATTTATTTCTTTAAGAAAGAAATATGATAGCGCTTTAATGTTGACAGAGTTCAACACGATTTTCGAATAGGACTAGAAAAGAGAAAACTCGAAGTAACTCGAGAAGGCACATTTTTATGTAGTACCAAACCATAATTAGTCGTTCTGAGTCCTTACATGATAACCGAAATCAAACGTATGTTTTTAAAAGGGATAATTCTATCAAACCCCCCAAACTATGGTACCTTTTACCGGACTAGGTCAGAACTTTTATTTTAGCATCAGTGCCCCCTAAACTTTAGTCGTTTGTTCGAATAGCTCCATTTTCCAGTTTTTGGCAATTTTTCCACCAAAAATCACCGAAAAAATTATTTAAAATTTGACTAAAGCATTCGTCTCGATGAGACGGTTCCAATGGTGGTGACTGTGATGCAAAATTCAAAGTTATAATATGGAAATTCTAATTTAAGTGAAATATACTTAAATTAAATTTTCCGTGTATTTGCTTTGAGTTTTGCGACACCGTCACCACCATCGGAACCGTCTCAACGAGACGAAGGTTTTAGTCAAACTTTAAATAAAGTTTTCGATGATTTTTGGTGGAAAAATTGCCAAAAATTGGAAAATGGAGCTATTCGAACAAACGACTAAAGTTTAGGGGGCACTGATGCTAAAATAAAAGTTCTGACCTTGTCCGTTAAAAGGTACCATAGTTTGGAGGGTTTGATAGAATTATCCATTTTTAAAATAGTTCAAACCCCCTGAATTATAGCGACTTTTGGACACCACCCACTAAACCTTGCAAATAAACACTTTGCCCCCTAACCTTTGTCAACCTGTTCGAGTTTTCGACCAAAAAATTGCCGGAAAAAACTAAGTTTTTCATAATCTTCTCCTCGTCAAGACAGTTCCGGTAGTGGTGACGGTATTGCAAAATTCAAAGCCATTACATGATAATTTAGTTTTATTTTATCGAATTTCAAGAAAAAATGAAGAGAATTAAAACTAAATTTCTCGTGTAATGGCTTTTACCGTCACCACTACCGGAACCGCCTTGACGAGTAGGAAAGTTGTATAGAATTACAAAAGTTAAAAAATAATAATTCCCGCAATCTGCGGCGGCGTAGTGGCGGGTTGCCAGAATTTTGTGCCGGAATTCCTAAATTTGGACTCAATATTCTCCTAGTCGAAAAGGTTTTATCAGTGGTGACGTTATCGAAAAATTCAAAGCCATTACAGGGGAAATTTCATTTTTACTTCGTCGAATTTCCCAAAAATGTGATTAAAACCTTTAAGTGTTCTTCATATTTTTTGGAAATTCAACAAATTAAAGCTAAATTTTCCGTGTAATGACTTTGAATTTTGCGATACCGTCACCACTACCGGAACAGTCTCGACGAGGAGATGATTCTGAAAAAAGAAAAAAAAAATGCTGGTGATATTTTGGTCGAAAAATTGCTATGGGGCAACTCGAACAGATTAGCAAAGTTTAGGGCGTAAAGTAATTATTTATAAAGTTCAGAGGTGGTGTCCAAAAGTTGCTATAGTTTAGGAGGTTTGAAGGAATTATCTCTTTAAAATAATAAGAGAAGGTTCAAGAAATGGTAGTTGAATCTGAATAAGTGTCACTACAGATTTATGAGGCGGACACTAATACACTCATCCAATTTTGGTAGCTCATAATATTATGATTATTTTGAAATTCAAGATGTCTATAATACATTTTTTTTTCACAGTTTGGGTGTTCTCTGTTGTCCCTAGATTTTTGAACGTGTAATTGTTAAAACACAATGTTTTTTTTTTTGTAAATGCTTTAGATAGCACCGTGACAAAAATGTTCAAAAATCTATCTCGAGAGAGCTTCAAAAAATCCTAGAGAAGTCTATTAAAGAATAATCTAGTATATTACTTATTTAGACACTTTGTAAATTGTACGTCGAACTCTAGAATTATCTTCCTGTACCTATAGATACAGCATAAAGGTGTAGATTAGGACTAAGCCAAAAACCACAAAGGCTCAAGCTCTCAAGCTACAACCATCTATCAATAAGCATTCCATCTTTTGTGTGTTTACTAGTTTTCTTATAAAATTTGAATCCGAGAGGAACATTATGTAGTAGCCTTGAAGATGGATGTGAAGGGTGTTGGTATTATGCCCCTGTCACTAAAGGACATGCATGCAAGTATTTCTCTAGAAACTTATGGAATTTTGGTTTCTAACACACAACTTTATACAAAAACCATCTAAGATCATTTTAATCTAATGATGGCAAATGAATCAATCTTGTCTGATGCAGATCAATCCAACAGGATTAAAGGTGGAAGTCCATTTGCTTAGTTTTCCAAACAATGATTAAAGGAAGCGAGCTTCATGGATTAGCACTCTTCATATTACAATACAAAGGGATCAAAATCTGACATGACGCACACCCAACCAGAACAATTTTTTACTACAATAGGATTCTCAAAAAATGTAAATTCAATAAAAAGAGGCAATTGTACGGTAGTAGAAACAAAACCCTAACGAATTTAACGCAAAATCAGTAATTAAATCAATAAAGATCCGTGAAAGAGGAATTTACTTATTCAATTACGGCCACTTGATGATTGATACTCGAAGAATTTATCTGCAATGGAATCAGTAATCGTACGAAACTACTCAAGTATGGCGGCGCTATAATATTGATGCTAGGAATATTATGAATAGAGAGGATTTAGCCCACTTCGGTGGATTTATATGAAATGCTATTAAGTATTTCTTTTTAGAAGGGTATTGTTACGATTATGGGTTGAATTGGAGTGGAAATTTGAAGAGATATTGAGAGATTAGTGTAAAAATAGAGTCGTTGAGGTTCTGGAATAGAGGAGGGAATCGATTTTTTGAAGGAATTTTGACTAATTGGACGATTTGAAGGCTTTGTTGACGGAGCGGACGAAACGACAGCGTTTTGGAAGAACGACGGCATTTTGTAGAAGCGTGTCATTTAAGTATTATTATTTTACATTTTCGCATTTGCAATTCCCGTGTTAGCATCTTTCTGTTATTTGTACGTGTGAGTTGTGCGTGCCATCCTGATGTCACTCAGAGAACTACTTAAGCTCACGTTTTCAGTATGAATGATTGATTATTCAGAGAATTATACAAATTATCTCATTTCTCTCTCTTCTTTCTAGCTTAATCTCCAAGATTTCTCTATATTCCTCTCTATACTTTGCAGGTAGGTGTTGATCTTTGGCACAGATCTAAGAGGTATTCCCTTTTAAGATTTATAATCCATAATAGTGAGTTTTTTTTTTAAGAAAAGATATGAATTGGATAAAAGCCAAAAAGGCGACAAAGTTGCATCATGGTTCAAACAAAAAAACTAACGCAATCAACGACAAAACGAATTACAATGTAGAAAAAAAGAAGGAGAGTTGGTCCCTCGGCACTAAGCGTCGCGTCATGTGCAAGATTATTAGCCTCAATGTTCGCCTCCTGATTAACCCAGTGGAACGAGAAATCATCGTGTGATTTCATTGCTTTAATCACACCATCAGTAATAGTAGATTGGAACCAGTGTTGTTAAAGGCGTTAAGCGTAAGTCTAATGTTTTTCATACTTAAAGGCGATGCGCAAGTTCAAAAACGTTGAGCGTAAGCTTCACAAATGTTCATTTTTATTATATTTTAAGTATAAAAATATAAGCAAGTGAACAACAATAAGAAAATCTAGAATAAATAAAAACCTAAAAATCATATAACTTTAAGAATGTTCAGATTTCAGCTAATTAAATAATTCACAAAAAAATCTTATAAGAAAATTATTAGAAAAATAGAATATCTATATGTATTAACTTTCACTTTGACGATTGAAGTATTAAAAAAGGAAAATAATTGAATAGAAGAAGAAAAATAAAATTGGGGGTGAAAAGAACTGCACAAGGTAAAATAAAAAAAATGTGCGTCTTGTTACTAAAGAAGCGCATAGCAATTGCGTTTTCACGCATAGGGTGTGCGTGTAACGCCCCGAAAATTAAGGGTCAAACATAATAATATCATAGCAAGTCTAAGTATTAATTCTCTATACAAAGGTCAACTAATTGTACTAAAACAAAGGAAATAAACTGAAAGTGCATGTATTCTGGCAATGTTAGTATAACATTGAGAATTCAATGTTAGAGTAACATTAGTTGGCAGAATCCAATTTACAATCTTATGTTTATATTTCTTAATCATTGTTTTGCCTTATTCACTTAACTAATTGAGTTCCACAGCTGTGATTGCCTTTGATTATTATTCAGGAAACAAACTTGTCATAGGTTGGACGCTCAAGTTTCCAAGAAGGGAAGTTTCCTTGATTAAGCAAATCGCTCTAGAAGAAAAGAAGAGTTCTATTGCAACGAGGAAAGCTTCCAAGATGAGTCCTGATTTGAAGAAGGAGTCTTAACTTCTGGAGCCACATATACTCCTTCCCCACTAGAGTGATCAAGAAAATTGAGAAGATGTGTAAAAGCTACCTCTGGGCAAGAAAGGAGGACGGCAGGAAGAGTGTGGTGTCTTGGAGAAACATTTGCCAAGAATTAAAAAATAGAGGATTACAGATAAAGGAATTGTTATGGTGGAACAAATTTGTGTTTGTTGTGCATATAATGAAACTAAGTGCCCAAAATGGACCAATAACAGCATGGCAGGAATGCATAAGTAGCTATAAGCTAAAGGAGTTGATAATATGGGAAATGACTGCAAAACGGTGTGATTCCCCATGGTTGAGGAAAATGCTCAAACTGAGGGACAAACTGGTAGAATTATACCCAACAATAGCACAAGAAGGACAGACCAAGATAGAAACAAAAGCTATATACACCAGTTTCATCCCAGATAAACTAGAGGTAATGTGGTGGCACCAGGTAAGGAACATTTTCTCAACACTTAAATCTGCTTTTATTAACTGGCTTGCAACTCATAATAGACTGGCAACAAAGGATAGAATTACTAAATTTGTTAATTTGCCATACACTATTTGTGTATTATGCGGTGAGGAAATTGAAGATCATAAACATCTGTTTTTTAATTGCAAATGGGCTTATGAGGTGATTTGTAGAACAATAAGGAGTACACGGTATAGAGTCTGCCCAAAGGATCTAATGGAATTGAATAGGATCTTTGCTCAATCACAATCAAAAGGGGCTAGTATATACAAAATCATAGCTGTTGTGCTTCGAGAGACTATAACAACTGTGTGGAAAGCTAGGAACAAATGAATCTTTGAAGGAAAGATAACCACAGAGGCACAGGCTAGCAGACAGATTGCAAACACACTGACAGGTAGACCCCAAGGTAGAGGAGGTAAACATATAACTATTAAAGTTATTCTAGAAAATCTGCACCAATTTTAAAATATGGAAGGTTTTAAAATAATCACTGATCATTTACTAACTGCCTGGAAGGCAAAGTTGGGTTTTGGATGATATTATGCAGGTATTTCCAAGGCGAGCTGAGCAAAGAAAACCAAAGGTATATCTCTATCCTCTCCTCCTTCCTGACACCCCAAAAGGAGTGCAACTAAGGAGAAACCATATGTATTCAACTAAGCAAGCATGCACTGAGAAGTCCTAGAATGTTCACAGTTATGAACTGGAAGCAAGGAGAAGTGGGCATTCTCAGCCAAATGTAAAGATGGACACTGTGGGAAAGGTGTAGTGTCGTAGGGCTTGTGAGCTTGATTGTCAGTCATGAACCTAGTCCAGAATTGTAATCTTCCCAAGCTAGATGGTTTGCTTAGTTGATTGTAGTAGATGATTGTTTTGCAGTGTATTCATGCTTTAAAATGGTATTATCCCTCAAACTTCTCTAATCACTCCGATGTGGGTTCAATATCATTTAACTGGTTGCGAAAAAAAATTTGTAAACATGATATTATAAATAAAACAAAAGATACTTTGTTACACGATGCATTAGTATTATGAAAGAATAATAAATAACACTTTTATTATGTATTTAAGATCCTCATATACCCAAAACTGATTAAAAATATTTGGCTATAAACAAGCTACAAAAAACCTATATATTTAATAATATGTGTAATAGAGGGAAATATGCTTTAATTTGATGAAACAGTTTTTTTTTTTTTTTAAAAAGACCCTCTCTGCATCAGTTCAATACTAGATATATAAATCATGTGAATAAAACAAAAATTGTAGCTGCACAAAAAGCAAGTTTTGCATCTTTTCATAATTATTACATACTAAATAAACGCGAGCTTTTATAATGGAAGTTATAATTATTCCAGTGAACAAAACAGTATTGATCAAATTTATCATACACTTTAATATATTTCCTCCCCGCCCCTGTCCGTATAGCACTTGTTGTTCATTGTAGATTAATAGATGGTGATGTGACGAGTATCCTATTTCACGACATAAGAGTGTTAACGGTTACATGCCGTTTCTACATGCACAAAGTGGTAGATTGAAGTCATATAGTACAAATAATCCTTTTGTCGGTTCTTCCATGAAGAGATAATCAAAGAAGAGAAAGAGCCATCTCATAGTCTCATATTTCTTCCTTTTAAGAACGAAATATGATAGCGCTCTAATGTTGACAAGAGTTCAACACGATTCTCGAATAGGACAAGAAAAGAGAAAACTGGAAGTAATTCGAGAAGGCTCATTTTTATATAGTACCAAACCATAATTAGTCGTTCTGAGTCCTTACATGATAACCGAAATCAACGTATGTTTTTAAAATAGGGATAATTCCTTCAACCCCTGAACTATAGCGATTTTTGAACACCACCCACTAAACTTTGTAAATAAACACTTTGTCCCTAACCTTTGCCAACCTGTTCGAGTTGCTCCCTGACAATTTTCCGACCAAAATATTGCGGAAAAATTTAATTTTTTCAGAATCTTCTCCTCGTCAAGACAGTTCCGGTAGTGGTGACGGTATTGCAAAATTCCAAGCCATTACAGGAGAAATTTAGTTTTATTTCATCGAATTTCAAGAAAAAACGAAGAGAATTAAAACTAAATTTCCCGTGTAATGGCTTTGAATTTTGCGATACCGTCACCACTACCGGAACCGCCTTGACGAGTAGAAAAGTCGTTTAGAATAACAAAAGTTCGAAAAAAAAATTACCGCAATCCGCGGCGGCGTAGTGGCGGGTTGCCAGAATTTTGTGCCGTAATTCCTAAATTTGGACTCAATATTCTCCTAGTCGAAAAGGTTTTGTCAGTGGTGATGGTATCGGAAAATTCAAAGCCATTACAAGGGAAATTTCATTTTTAATTCCTCAAATTTCCAGAAAATGTGATTAAAACCTTTAAGTGTTCTTCATATTTTTCTGGAAATTCAACAAATTAAAGCTAAATTTCTCGTGTAATGAATTTGAATTTTGTGATACCGTCACCACTACCGGAACCGTCTCGACGAGGAGAAGATTCTGAAAAAAAGAAAAAAAATGCCTGTGATTTGTTTGTCGAAAAATTGTGATGGGGCAACTCGAAGAGGTTATCAAAGTTTAGGGGGTAAAGTGATTATTTATAAAGTTCAGAGGTGGTGTCTAAAAGTTGCTATAGTTCAGGGGTTTGAAGGAATTATCTCTTTAAAATAATAAGAGAAGGTTCAAGAAATGGTAGTTAAATCTTAATAAGTGTCACTACAGATTTATGAGGCGGACACTAATACACTCATCCAATTTTTGGTAGCTCATGATATTATAATTATATTGAAATCCAAGCTGTCTATAATACATTTTTTTTCACATTTCGGGTGTTCTCTGTTGTCATTAGATTTTTGAACGTGTAATTGTTAAAACACAATCTAGTATATTACTTATTTAGACACTTTGTAAATTGTACGTAGAACTCTAGAATTATCCTCTTGTACCTATAGATACACCATAAGGGTATAGATTAGGACTAAGCCAAAAACCACAAAGGCTCAAGCTCTCAAGCTACAACCATCTATCCATAAGCATTCCATCATTTTGTGTGTTTACTAGTTTTCTTATAAAATTCGCATCAAAGAGGAACATTATGTAGTAGCCTTGAAGATGGATGTGAAGGGTGTTGGTATTATGGCCCTGTCACTAAAGGACAAGCATGCAAGTATTTTTCTAGAAACTTATGGAATTTTGGTTTCTAACTCACAACCTTATACAAAAATCACCCATGATCATTTTAATCTAAGGGTGACAAATGAATCAATTTTGTCTATTAAAGGTGGAAGTCCACTTGCTTAGTTTTCCAAACAATGATTAAAGGAAGCGAGCTTCATGGATTAGCACTCTGCATAGTACAATACAAAGGGATCCAAACCTCACATGACGCACACCCAACCAGAACAATTTTTTACTACAATAGGATACTCAAAAACGTAGATTCAATAAAAAGAGGCAATTGTACGGTAGTAGAAACAAAACCCTAACGAATTTAACGAAAAATCAGTAATTAAATCAATAAAGATCCGTGAAAGAGGAACTTACTTATTCAATTACGGCTACTTGATTATTGTGACTCGAAGAATTTATTAGTAATGGAATCAGTAATCGTACGAAACTACTCAACTACGTCGGCGCTATAATATTGATGCTAGGAACATTAGGAATAGAGAGGATTTAGTTCACTTCAGTGGATTTATGTGAAATGCTATTAAGTATTTCTTTTTAGAAGGGTGTTGTTACGATTATGGGTTGAATTGGAGTGGAAATTTGAAGAGATTTTGAGAGATTAGGGTAAAAATGGAGTCGTTGAGGTTCTGGAATTGAGGAGGGAATCGATTTTTTGAAGGAATTTTGACTAATTGGACAATTTGAAAGCTTTGTTGACGGAGCTGACGAAATGACAGCGTTTTGGAAGAACGATGACGTTTTGTAGAAGCGTGTCATTTTATTATTATTATTTTACATTTTCGCATTTGTCATTCACGCGTTAGCATCTTTCTGTTATTTGTACGTCTGAGTTGTGCGTGCCATGCTGACGTCACTCAGAGAACTACTTAAGCTTACGTTTTCAGTATGAATGCTTGATTATTCAGAAAATTATACAAATTATCTCATTTCTCTCTCTTCTTTCTAGCTTAATCTCCAAGCTTTCTCTATATTCCTCTCAATACTTTGCAGGTAGGTGTTGATCTTTGGCACATATCTAAGAGGTATTACCTTTTAAGATTTATAATCCAGAATAGTGAGTTTTTTTTTAAGAGAAGATATGAATTGGATAAAAGCCAAAAAAGCGACAGAGTTGCATCATGGTTCAAACAAAAAACTAACGCAATCAACGGCAAAATGAATTACAACGTAGCAAAAACAATGGGAGTTGGTCCCTCGGCCCTAAGCATCGCGTCATGGGCAAGATTATTAGCCTCAATGTTCGCCTCCTGAGTAACCAAGTGGAACGAGAAATCATCGTGTGATTTCATTGCTTTAATCACACCATCAGTAATAGTAGCTTGGAACCAGTGTTGTTAAAGGCGTTAAGCGTAAGCCGAATATTTTTCATACTTAGAGGCGATGCGTAAGTTCAAAAACGTTGAGCGTAAGCTTCACAAATGTTCATTTTATTATATTTTAAGTATTCAAATATAAGCAAGTGAACAACAATAAGAAAATATCGAATAAATTAAAAGCTAAAAACCATGTAACTTTAAGAATGTTCAGATTTCAGCGAATTAAATAATTCACAGAAAATCTTATATGAAAATTATTAGAAAAATAGAATATCTATATGTTAACTTTCACTTTGACGATTGAAATATTAAAAAAAGAAAATAATTGAATAGAAGAAGAAAAATAAAATTGGGGGTCACGGTTTCTTCCTTCTTTTGAGTTGACTTTCAACTCCACAAACCCTATTTTCACTTTATTTCCTTATTGGGCTTATGTTAGGCACTTAATTGGCCCACTAGTCTTTTCATCTAAATGACCGGGGGCTGAAAAGAACTGCACAAGGTAAAATAAAAAAATATCCGCGTCTTGTTACTAAAGAAGCGCACAGCAATTGCGCTTTCACACTTAGAGTGTGCCTGTAACGCCGCGAAAATTCAGGGTCAAATAGAATAATATCATAGCAAGTCTACGTGTTAAATTCTCTATATAAAGGTCAACTAATTGTACTAAAACAAGGGAAATAAACTGAAAATGCAGGTATTCTGGCAATGTTAGTATAACACTGAGAATTCAATGTTAGAGTAACATTAGTTGGCAGAATCCAATTTACAATCTTATGTTTATATTTCTTAATTATTATTTTGCCTTATTCACTCAACTAATTGAGTTCCACAGTTGTGATTGTCTTTGATTATTATTCAGGAAACAAACTTGTCATAGGTTGAACGCTCAAGTTTCCAAGAAAGGAAGTTTCCTTAATTAAGCAAACCGCTCTAGAAGGAAATAAGAGATCTAGTGCAACTAGGAAAGCTTCCAAGATGAGTCCTGATTTGAAGAAGGAGTCTTTCCTTAGTTAGTCTACTAACGAAGGAACTAGTATTTAAGAAGGACTGCGAGAACAAGGAAGAGGAGTTCAAAAAGGAAACTAGAGGAATTACCAACCGTGTACAACACACCTTGAAGTCCAAGTCCAAGAACCTATATACAGGTGTGAAGTACATCAAGGCAAACACGAGACAAGAGCTAATCACTCTGAGATATTTATTTACACGTTGTTGAGAGTTTTTCTTACTTTAGCAAAGTTTGTGAGTTGTTAGAATTAGGGGTGGGTTCGGGTAGATTCGGGTAGGGTACCGCATATTCGGGTAGGGTACCCAAATATACGGGTACGGAAAAACCCCTACCCGAAACCCGATCAAGTTTTGGGGTACCCGATTTGAATCGGGTACCCTAACATTCGGGAACCCCAAACTTCGGGTTTGGGGTACCCAAATTTCATCCAGTACCCAAATTCAATTCAATTTCAATTTCATTTGTTGTTGAAGCAGAAGAGAAGAGATGAGTGGGCACGACTCGAAATACTTATCCACCACGAAAAAGGGTGAAATCCCAGAGCTCAAAGAAGAACTTAATTCTCAGTACAAGGTCTGTCAAAATCGATCCATCGATCTCTTTTTCTTTCCTTTTTTCATTGCTTTACTTACCCGCTGATCTGCTCCTATAGATCTGATCGATTCTTTGATTTTAGGATAAAAAGAAAAGATGCGGTGACTGGTGCGTGCGTGTGAAATAAAAGAAAAGAGTGAGAGAGAAGAGAGAGAAGAAAAGAAAAAGAAAATAAAAGAAAGGAGACAGAGAAGAGAGCCCGGGGACTGGTGCGTGCGTGTGAAATAAAAGAAAAGAAAAGAAAAGGAATGAAAAAGGAAAGAAAGGAAAAAATAAAATAGAAAAAAAAATATATATAAGGGTATTCGGGTACCCCATACTTCTCATAAGCCCTACCCGAACCCGTACCCGAACTACCCTATTCAGATAGGGTACCCGAATTTTCGGGTACGATTCGGGTATTAATACCCTAAATTCGGGTATTACTCGACCGGGGCGGTTAGGGTACCCAAATTTCGGGTATGATTACCCACCCCTAGTTAGAATTGATCTAAATTTAGAGGATAAGTTTAGACATAGTCGAAGCAATTCTTGTGTGCTTTCCTTAGTTCAATCAATTCAAAGGTGAGGAGCTTGAGAGTTGAGAGAACGACTTTTGTTAAAACATTTACGGGTTATTTTGCCTACGGCTCGGAAGTTGATATATTCATATATTCACTTCTTAAACCTTGTGTTTGTTTATTCCGCTGCACTATTATTCTGGTATGTTGTTAAGGTAACGTTGTTAGATTTACAACATACAAAACAGTTGCTAAAACACCATTGTTAACTTAACAATAAACACCTATCAACCCGATCCACAATTTCAATTGGTATCAGAGCCAAGCACCATCTTCACCGGTGTTTGGCGTTGATATGACAAGATGGACAACTCCAACCCCAATACCAGCAGGTTGCCAGTATTGGAGGGTCCCAACAACTATGCCTACTGGAAGATCAGACTCAGAGTCCACATCAAATCCATCGACCTAAGAGCTTGGGATGCAGTACTAGAAGGCTACACCGTTCCCTACTTGCCAAGACATGGAGATGCAGATCTGGTACCTAAGCCAAAAGGACAATGGACAACCAATGAGATTGCCCCGTACAACTTCAATGAAAAAGCTCTCAATGCTATTTTCAGCTGGGTAGGTAATCACATTTTTAAACTTATTCAAACTTGTACTACAGTAAAACTGCATGGGAAATTCTTGAACTGCATTGTGATGGTGATGCGGCTGTGAAGGATTCTAAATATAGAAAACTTTTGAGGGACTTTGAAAAGATAGAGATGAGTGAGGATGAAAGCATTGATAGTTATTTTGAGAAACGTCTTGATATTGCTAATCAGTGTCAAAACTTAGGGTTTACTATTCCAAATCAAACCATGGTCTATAAAGCATTTAGGACCCTATCTTGCGAGTTCACTGTCAAAAGAATTGCTATGAATGAGTCTAAAGATCTTGCCAACATGGACTTTCAAACATTGATGAACACTTTAAGAGAATTTGAACTAGAATCTCTAGGTAAGTCCAGTAAACAACTTGCTTTAGCCTTACTTGGAACTAGTTCAGATTCTACATGAAGTGATGAAGCATGACATTGAATGTTTGGAGAACATGTTGAAACTCTATGAGAGAGATATTGACAAAGCTGAAGCTAAGTTAAAAGAGGTAAATGAGAAACTCAAGAAGGATTCTCAGATCATTGCCAAATAGAATTGAGGTACTTCTAAACTTGATGAGGTACTAACCTTGGGTAATGCAGGTACAAGTGGTCTGGCATTTGTTGAGAATCCTTCCTTCTCTAATGTTAATTCTGCCTATTTAACAACTAGCTTTGTCAAAGAATCTGGTAACATGAGTTTTGGTCCCATCAACGCTGTGAAAAGTAAACCTACCTTTATCTGTCAGTACTGTTTTCAACCAGGTCACATTAAGCCTTTCTGTAGAATATTCATAAAAGAATGTGGTAAGAAAACAGCCTATGTGTCCAATGTTAAATCAATATCAGGTTCTATGTTAGTCTAACATCAGGTGCTCGAAAGTAAGGTAGAACTTGGGTAGGAAAAGCTAAAACCCTTAAGATTAAAATCATGTGCAATGTTGTTTTCTCTGTTGTGTACTCTAACCTTTCAGGTAAATGGTACTTTGACAGTGGATGCTCAAGACACATGGCAGGCAACAAAGAAAATCTTAAACAGATGGTTCCCTTGAGTGTTGGAACAGTGACCTATGGAGGTGGCACCAAAGGGAAGATCATTGGACAGGGGATACTAGATGTTGATGGATTTCCACCTCTCAAGGATGTGTTGTTGGTTGATGGGTTAAAAGCAAATCTAATTAGTATCAGTCAGCTGTGTGATTATGACTTACTAGTTACATTTGACAGAGTATCTTGTGATGTTTATGATAGTGATCATGTTCTTGATATGACAGGTACTAGATCCAAATATAATTGCTACCTAGCTAAGGAGGAAGCAAAGTGTTTCCATGCTAAAATAGATGAGGCTTCTATATGGCATAGGAAACTTGGACATGTTCACTACAGAAACCTTGAGAAATTACATAAAGTTGATGCTGTAAGAGGCTTACCTAAGTTGTCTTGTCCAGGTAAGCTTGTGTGTGGTGATTGCCTCACAGGTAAGCAAACCAAAGATGTTCATGCACCTCTACAGGTACAAAATGCTAATCCTAGATCTAATAGGTGTTTTGAACTGCTACATATGGACTTGATGGGTCCTATTGAGGTAAGTAGTCTGAGTGGTTAGAAATATGCCTTTGGGATTGTAGATGACTTCTCTAGATACACTTGGGTAAAATTTCTTAAAGAAAAGTCTGAAGCTTTTGATCAGTTCAAAATTCTTTGCGCTAGTACTAAAAACTTATATGGCTCTTCTGTGACTAAGATTAGGTGTGATCATGGTAAGGAATTTGAGAATGCTAGTTTTGATAACTGTTGTAATGCTAAAGGGATTTTCCATGAATATTCAGCTCCTAAGACCCCTCAGCAGAATGGGATTGCTGAGAGAAAGAACGGAACTCTTTAAGAGATGGCGAGAGTTATGTTCAATGCTAAAGATGTATCAAAAATACTCTTGGCTGAAGCTTTAAATACTGCTTGTCACATTAGTTATAACGTATATCTTAGACCTGGAACTAATATGACTCCTTATGAACTCTTGAAGGGTGTGAAACCAAATATTGCATATTTTCATGAATTTGGATGCGACTGTTATCTGCTTAATGATAGGGATTATCTAAGTAAATTTGATCCAAAAGTGAAAAGTGCATCTTTGTAGGATACTCTGCCAATAGTACTTCCTTTAGAGTTTACAATCCTATATTGTAGACAATTCAGGAATCAGTGAATGTTGTGTTTGATGATTTCACTCTTGATACAGGTACTGGTGACATCTCTGTTTCCAATGTTGAACCAACAGTGGAAGTTGAGAATGTTACTCCTGACAATGTTACACCAATATTGAAACTGGATACTGGAAAAACTGAACAGTAGACAGGGAACGATGTTAAACTAACACCAACTCGATCTGATGTTAGACTAACAGTAGAAGACTATGACTCTGAAACTGAAGTTGCCACTGAACCTATAATGGATCCCCCAGCTAGGGTTCAGAAAGACCATCCAGCATCTCAGGTAATAGGTTAGATCACTGAACGGGTAAGGACACGCAATAAAGAAAGGATCAATTATAGAGAAATGGTTAAAATGTGTGCATGCATGAACTTCACTTATACTGTTGATAATGCCTCATGTTTTGTCTCCTCCATAGAACTTAAGAATGTGAATGAAGCCCTCCTAGATAACTTTCGGATTAATGCCATGCATGATGAACTATTGCAGTTTACTAAGAGCAATGTCTGGATTCTGGTACCTAGACCACCTAATGTAAATATAATAGGGACTAAATGGATCTTTAAAAACAAGAGTAATCAGGAAGGGTTTATAGTTAGAAACAAAGCTAGACTAGTTGCTCAGGGGTACACTCAGGTTGAAGGTGTATATTTTGATGAGACTATTGTTTCAGTTGCTAGGATTGAATCTATTAGGTTGCTTATAGCCATAGCATGTTGTCTTAAGATAAAACTATACCAAATGGATGTAAAGGGTGCTTTTCTGAATGGGCTAATTGATAAGGAAGTATATGATGAACAACCTAAGGGATTCACTGATCCTAAGTACCCAAATCATGTGTACAAGCTTGAGACAGTCCTTTATGGACTCAAGCAAGCTCACGTAGCATGGTATGAAAGGCTTACAGAATTTCTATTAAGTCTTGGCTTTGTTATAGGTGAAGGAGATAGACCACTGTTTATTTTAAAGAAATATTCTCATATCTGTATAGCTCAAATATATGTGGATGACATTGTTTTTGGCTCAACTAACAATTCTATTTTAGAAAAATTTGTTGAATCAATGACACGGCAGTTTGAGATGAGTATGATAGGAGAATTAAATTTCTTCCTTGGTTCCAAGTGAAACAAACAGATACTGGCATATTCCTAAGTCAGGAAAAGTATGCAAAGAATTTGGTAAAAAGGTTTGGACTTGCAGATTCAAAGCCTTGTAAGACTCACATGTCTTCATCTGTAAACATATCTAGGGATGTAACTGGTACCAATGTTGATCCAACATTGTACCGTTCAATAATAGGAAGCTTGCTCTACTTATCTGCTTCAAGACCTCACATAATGTTCTCTGTTTGTGTGTGTGCAAGGTACCAGTGATGTCCAAAGCAGCCACTCTTAATTGTAGTGAAGAGAATTCTTAGATACATATCTGGAACTTTGGCCCTTGGCATCTAGTATTCTTATGACACTAACACATATCTTGTGGGTTTCAGTGACTCAGACTGCGCAGGTGACACTGATGATATGAAGTCTACAAGTGGAGGATGTTTTTATCTTGGGAACAACTTGGCCTCATGGTACAGTAGAAAGCAAAACTGTGTGTCACTCTCCACTGCTGAATCTGAATACATAGCAGCAGGCAGCTGTGTCACCCAGTTAGTGTGGCTTAAACACATGCTACTGGATTATGGGTTAGACAATGATACCTTACTTGTGTTCTATGATAATCTTAGTGCTATAAGGATCTCTAAGGATCATGTGCAATACTCTAGAACTAAACCCTTAGATTCTGAGAGGTTCTTCAGTTTGAGGAATTCTTTTGGCACGTGCATTATTTAGGGATGTTAGTTCATCAGTGTTGACATAACATCATTGTCTCGCACTGGTTATTGGTTGTGGTGTATCTGTAATTCTTTTATTTTACTTTTTGCATTCTTATTTCTTGCATATTACATCTTTGTTTGTGATACTATTGGGTTGTGTGGTTAATCTATTTGAATAGCTGATTTGACTGGTGAATAGGTACATATCAAAAGATTTGTAAAGTAAGAACTCTGTTGTTAGTCTGTGAATGTTAACCTAACATCTGGGAGAAGCTGGGGTACACATAGTTCACTACTCTGATGTTATCAAGTTGTGACTTATCCATGTTAGGTTGGACAAAGCATGAAGAGAAGCTGGGGTACGTGATGTTGAGAGCTTCATTGTCATTCAGTTGTGCTTATTTTCATGATTGTTGTCTTTGGCCAAGGTTATGCATGATAGTGATCCTTACTACTGGGGTGCTTTGGAGATTCGACTGCCTGCATTCAGTAGCACTGATCACTTGGTATTTCACTTGTAAGCAGGTTGGTAAACAAGTATGCGTGAGGAGTATATGATAAATGTATTGTCCTCATTCAATTCCTTTGTACTTGCCTAATCTATTGTTGATGGTTAAGTTGTTGGGGTGTGTGGAGTCTTGTGCTGCCCACATTCCGTGATGAAACTATCCTTTGACATTCATAATTTTTGTTCAAAAAGAGTTCATGATAATAGAAAAAAATAAATTGATGTGTCTGGATCCCAGTCAGTAAAGCTGTTTGTACTTGGTCACCATCTCCCAATGTTGATCTAACATTGTTGCATTCATTCTAGTTCTGCATTTCTTTTCTTATGTTGGTTTGGGCTTAGGGGGAGTAGTAATCCTAAATCATGTGTTGAGTCATACTTCTTGGGTGGACACTGCAGGTAAACACTATGTTTTGTGATCTTCTATGCTATGGGAATGAAAGTTCTCTGGATATGTACATCCACTCTGTGTTTCTCTGTCAGATTTGTCACTTATTCATACTGGTGATCTTAAACTATGTCTTTGTACCTGTGTACTTGGTTGAGGTTTCAGATCAGTATACATAAATATCTCACTCTCTCACATGATGTTGCTCTAGATGAAGCCCTGCACCTACAACTTCCCTCCCTGATGTTAACTTGCCAATGTTAGTTCAACATTGAAATATTGTAACTTATAAGTTTTCAGGTTTGGAAACTGCTCTGGTTACATGTTTACCTAACACTGACCCTTGGTAAGTTGATCATACGCGGGAACGTGTGACAGTGGGTTAATTTATTTGGTAACATGTTACAGCACCACTATCACCACTATTCATCTTATTGCTTATATAATTTGCCTTAATCTCTTCTCATTCTTCACGCATTCAAAATTACTTGGGCTATCAACATACTCTGCAATTCAATATCTTTTTGTTCTTCTCTAAAATTACTCTAACAATGCCACGCAAGTCTTCCATTGAGGCTCTTGTAGATGTTGCTGAGCAGATTGAGCAACCAAGAAGGTACAACACCAGGCATGCAACCACTGAATCTGCCGCCGTTGCTGCGCCAAAGGGTGATGTTGTTTCAACATCAGAAACTACTGAGCAACCCTGTGCTCCCACCAACATTGAAAACGAGGTAATGATGGCTAACCCTACTCAAGAATTAACTGCTACTGCTGCTTTTGGTATGGAGGGGGAGATTGAGGTCCCGACTGTTGGTTTGGGTGAATCTGGGGAGGTTGTGATTGAGAACCCTGTGTAGAATGATGTTGTGACTGAGGATGTGGTTGAGCGTTCTGTGGCTAATGTTGTTGAGCCGCATGTGGCATCTGAGTTGAATACTCCTGTTGAGCATAATGAACAGGGTCTGAAAACTGTTGCTGAAGAGGTTGATGATCAACCTGAAGAGGTTGAGAGAGAGGAAGAAGAAAAGAGCCTTACTCTCACTTCAATAGCTAATGCTGCTAGGAAGAGAAAGTCTAAGCAGGTGGTAGTTGCTTCTGAGTCTGAGTCAGAAGAAGAAAAAGAAGAAGAAGATGATGAGGAGAAAGATGAAGAGGAAGTTGAGGAAGAAGATGAACTGGTAGCTGATGACCCTACTGATGTTACTCCAACATCAGACAGTGAAGAGTACTTTGATGTGCTTGATGGAGTGTACCCCAAGAAGCCTTACTATGACTTCTATGTGTCAGCTGAGGCAGAAGAACAGTGGGAGGCTTATCAAGCCAGAGTTATCCACAAGGAAAGGACCATTAATGAAGAGATGTTCAAAGAAAATAGGTTGTATGAGTTGCTTGAAGCAAGGGGTGTGCTGGGCTCAGTGATGAATCAGTCATCATATGTCACAGATGTGATTAGAGAGTTCTATATGAACCTCTCTTAGTGGGTGTGTCACCATGAGTCTCCCAAGTATGATAAAGCTTGGGTAAGGATGAATGTCTATGACATTAGTCCTTATGTGATCAACAAAGCATGGGAACTTCCTGATCCTGAAGAATCTGAGGATCCCAACATGGATGAGGTGATCTCTGATCTCATTGGAGGGCTCACAAGAAAGTGGAATGACAGCTTTCCAACTACAAAGCTAACCTCTCTGAGTGTTGTGCTGCACAAATTGTGAACCTTCAATTGGCTGCCATCCTCCAACACAACAGTGATGACAAAAGAGTCTACAAATATGGTTTTTAAGTTGAAGAATGGGTTGGGTGTCAATAAATGGGAGAAGGTGCTAAGGCATATGAAGGAGGTCACAAAAAAAACAAAGGGAATCATTCCATATCCCTCTCTGATATCCAACATTCTGGTGAAGCAAGGCTTCAAGACCAAGAAGATTGTGGGCTGGATTAAGAACACTGCCCTCATGACCATCACCAGGAGCTACTTCACTCAAGTAAGGATCCAAGACTTGCCTTGGAAACCAAATGATGCAGCTGGTCCAATGCAGGAATAAGAAGAAGAAGAAGACTCACAAGTTTGCTGCTTCTTCAGTTCTAGTGTCAAGTAGTGACAGTTGCTCTGTGATTGTTGATGCTTTTGTGGAGGAGACTCTGGTTTGGCTGGATAGGGAGTACAAGGACACCCAAAGAGAGATTGTTGACAAGTAAGTTAGGCTATAGGAGATTGATAGCCTCAGAAAGCATTTGAAGGATTTGCCTTCCTCACAAAAAGGGGGAGAGTAGATCAAATTTAAAAAATTTATGAGTTTTTTTATTTTCTGTTTTCTAATTAAGTTTGAACAATTCTGTTTCTGTTCCTTGCTACTAAGAATGGTCTGTAATTAAGTACTTTTCTTATTGCTACTTAGTGTTTCTGCTTATGCTATCTAAACTATTGTTACAAAGTACTAACTCTATTTTGCAGGTGTTAACTGATCTCTGATGTTAAGTTAACATGAGTTGGTCAATGTTTGAACATCTGTCTGGACTTAATGTTAAGCTAACATTCACAAAGATGGATGTTATGACAACATTGAAAGTATCAATGTTAGAATAACATTGAGTTAGTCTATTCTGATGTTCAGAGGGAGTGTACTTAGTTCTTAACTGTCATAAGATAGTAAAGTCTGTCTGAATAATTTGATCTGATTAGAACAAGTTCTTAGGTTTTGTGATTAAAGCAAAAAGGGGGAGATTGAAAGTGCAGGTATTCTTACAATGTTAGTATAACATTGAGAATTCAATATTAGAGTAACATTGGTTGGCAGAATCCAATTTACAATCTTATGTTTATATTTCTTAATTATTGTTTTGCCTTATTCACTTAACTAATTGAGTTCCACAGTTGTGATTGTCTTTCATTATTATTTAGGAAACAAACTTGTCATAGGTTGGACGCTGAAGTTTCCAAGAAGGAAAGTTTCCTTAATTAAGCAAACCGCTCTAGAAGGAAAGAAGAGTTCTAGTGCAACTAGGAAAGCTTCCAAGATGAGTCCTGATTTGAAGAAGGAGTCTTTTCTTAGTTAGTCTACTAATGAAGGAACTACTATTCAAGAAGGACTGCGAGAACAAGGAAGAGGAGTTCAAGAAGTAAACTAGAGGAATTACCAACCGTGTACAACTCACCTTGAAGTCCAAGTCCAAGAAACTATATATAGGTGTGAAGTACGTCAAGGCAAACACGAGACAATAGCTAATCAATCTGAGAGATTTATTTACACGTTGTCGAGAGTTTGTCTTGCTTTAGCAAAGTTTGTGAGTTGTTAGAATAGATCTAAATTTAGAGGATAAGTTTAGAGATAGTCGAAGCAATTCTTTTGTGCTTTGCTTAGTTCAATCAATTCAAAGGTGAGGAGCATGAGAGTTGAGAGAACGACTTTTGTTAAAACCTTTACGTGTTATTTTGCCTACGGCTCGGAAGTTAATATATTCATATATTCACTTCTTAAACCTTGTGTTTGTTTATTCCGCTGCACTATTATTCTGGTGTGTTGTTAAAGTAACATTGTTAGATTAACAACATACAAAACAGTTGTTAAAACACCATTGTTAAGTTAACAATAAACACATATCAACCCGATCCACAATTTCATAAATAATCACTAATAGAATATCTTGCTTGACTCGAATATTCCCCAAGACCAAGGCTCCCAAGTCTGAACACAGTAGCAACCTAGATCATTTTAATCTGGAAGGAAGGAAAGAAAGGAAAAAAAAACGTTTGTGAGATAAAAATTTCAATGAATGTTCATGCGTGTGTGCAAGTGATAACATTTTTAGAAAACCTTTTATTTAATCCAAACTCTTTAACGAAATCGCACACAAATGCCATGCAAGAATTTTATGCAACTATAAAACATGAGCAATTTCATAAGACATAACTTTAACTGAACTATCAAACTAGATATGATGATATCGCTCCCGTGTTTGCTGATGTCAGTTAACCTTATACCCCCACACGAACACTCCTTATCGCCTTGTATGAGGAGCGACCCCATAATCAAATTGTATGCCATGGTACATACATAAACAGAATACCCAACACAGACACAACGAAACTCCCATTGTGCCTGCGAGAGAATGCGCCAAGGGGACAAAAGGCCCTACCGGCAAGCCCGCTGCTTCCCGGGGTACCCTCTCACACCCCGTCAACGGATCCAACAGAACCGAACAGAACACTCAACGGGACACCTTTCATCTTATCCAAATCAATACCTTTTAACATAAATCACTTTTACTCAATTAACTTTTAACATAAATCACTTTTACTCAATTAACTTTTAACGAGTTTTCAGCGCAGAAAATACAGAAAAGTCTACAGAAAATACAGAAAACACTTTACAATGCAGTTGACCAGAAAAACAGTTTAAAATGCAAGAGTTTATATTTATAGATATACGTGCATACATATAGATACTCACATTCCTTCCAGTTTTCGGAAATAGTAGAGGTTAGGAACACTCACCTGAGTTACCAACAAGGATATTAAGTACGAGATAACTGATCGAGCTACGTAGCACGCCAAAATGATATTGAGATCCTACTTTACAAACTCAACTCTGTATCGAAGTCGGATAAAATGCTATTGTTAATCTACTTATCAAGTAAACCTTCGTATGTGCATATGCAAACAACCGTACATATGTATCCAAGTTGTAATCACTAACTACGATCATGCGTTGTACAATTCTATTTTACTATAACGTTTATAAGTTCCAATCTCAAGACTAAACATGGGTTTATTCATAGAAGCATTGCTTAGCTTTTAAAAGTTCCTGATTAAATCAATTCAACAAGGTTGTATCTAAAATATGCTGAAGGACCAAATACATGCGTAGGGATAAGGTTTTTGAAACCAATATAATAATCTTGAATACTTAATGGAGACATGATAATTTATAAGCTAGAGTTCACCTGCTCTATTTTCTCATGCTACTCTACAACATGATTAATTAGTTGAAAATAAGCTAGTAGCAGATATATACAACAAACATCACTACAAGAAAAACGGCCATTTCCGACGGCACAAAACCAGTCGGAAAAGGCCTATTTCCCGTCGGAAATGGTCTTTTCCGACGGTTTAATCCGTCGGAAATTGTCGACGGAAAAGCTTCCGTAGGAAAAGCTCTTTCCGACGGCATGGTGCCGTCGGAAAAGCTGCTGGGCATTTCCGACGGCACGGTGCCGTCGGAAAAGACCTCTTTTCCGACGGCACCATGCCGTCGGAATTGTCCTCTTTTCCGACGGCATCGTGCCGTCGGAAATAGTCATTTCCGACGGCATAGTACCGTCGGAAAAGACTATTTCCGACGGCACTATGCCATCGAAAATAATAATCATAAATATTAAAAAAAAATACGGAAAAAACAATTTTTTGTTAATTATCATCTCAAATTTTGTCCGAATTTTCGGAAAAGGCTATAATTAAAATATATATATATAAAAACATTAATAATATATATAAATTATAAAAAATGAATTATTTTGTACGAAAAACATAAATATAAACTAATTTGTAATATATATATATATATATATTAATAAAAATAGTTTATTATGAAAGTATTAAGAATAATATATGATATGTGTAAGAAACCAAAATATATATAAAGAAAATATAAGTAAGAAAAATAATTGAAGAAAGAATTGAGAGAAGAAATGTAGTTAGAGAGATATAATTTGAGTGTTTGTGTATGAATGAATGAATTTTAGGTGTAAAATTTGGGGGTATTTATAGATTTTGGAGGGGGAATGGTGCCATGTCAGCGATCCGCGTCAAAAAGCTTCCGGAGACGCTCATTTCCGACGGCATGCTCATTTTCGACGGCACGGTGCCGACGGACAGGTCTTTTCCGACGGGTGAAGCCCGTCGGAACTTTTCCGACGGGGACCTGTCGTCGGAAAAGACCTTTTCCGACGGTCAGGTGCCGTCGGAAAAGACTTTCGCTCATTTCCGACGGCCGATTCCGTCGGAGGCCGTCGGAAATGAGCGAATTTCTTGTAGTGCATGTACATATTTAACAATAACTTTATATCTTCAGCCTCATTCTAATTCATTCATAAGCAAGTTATATAATATAATAATGTGCCATTATGAGAATATAGTTCATATAATCTGATTCATGGTTCGTTAACGGATATTCATGCAATTATTATATATTACAACTTCATGCTTATAGACCGTGGCTCACAGAACTCTGATTAATCACCCCTTATGCAATTGCATTAAGAACTCTTTCATGCTATAATCCCCTCACGGTACACTATCTAAAAAAAGGAAGAATAACATAATATAAAAAGGAAACGTAATCGACCTTAGCTTTGTGCAACACGAAGTGTCGTAACAGGTATGACTCGCAAGGAATAAATTATGGCGCAGCAGGAATAAGAAATTATGCGTGAATAAAGTATGTGGTGGCTAGAGAACCTTTAACCCTAAAATCAGAGTAATAACATAATAGGTTTGCGTATTTTTATTTTTAAAGGATTATTAGTATACAATTATTTAACTCCAACGTTTTAAAAAAAACACGTCACAGAAACTTAAAAGTCAAAATAAAACAAAAGGAGGAATAATAATTACTAATAATAAAATAAACTTTTTTCTCTGGAGCACTAGGGGCGATTACACCGTCACTGCGTGAAAGAGAAAACACAGCTTCACTTACCTTCGCCGTTAAACGGCTATGGCGAAGATGAGAAACAACGAGAGGAACGCAATTCAAGAGACTATGAAGGAAGATCGGGCAGAATTTGAGGAGAATTATTCGGTTTCAGAAGGAGAAGAGGAATCGGAGGAACATGAGGTGTATGAACAGGAAGAGAGGGTAATTGAGGTAGCTAGGGGCCCGAGCAACACCGATAGTAGCGGCGGAGCTAGGGATCTGACCAATAATAGAAGCACCAGCGGCGATGGAGGTAGGGTTTCGAATGAAATCGAAATCAGGAGGCAAAGCAACACAAGTAACAAAGGAAGCGGAATTAGGGCTCCGATAGTCAGAGGCAGCAACGGACGAGAAGTTAGGGTTCCGAGCAACATCTCTAACAGTATTGATGGCGGAATTAGGGCAAAGGCACAGGAGGATATTGGAAAGCCAAAAGCAACAACAACGCGCAGATATAATGAGTTGTTTGCGGGTAACCGGAGGGCGGAGAATGGTGTCGCGCTGACCTACACGCCACCGACCAACAGAGAAACAGTCGAGTTCACAGCAGAAGAGGTGAGTGAGAATGTCAACTACTGGAAATTTGCCCTAATTGGAGCTGTGATAGGGCTAAAATTACCATTTGAGGCAATACAACGATACATAGCAAGTAGATGGGAGGCAAAGCCAACTATTCATGTAGCAGACATAGGAGTGTATGTTTTCAGATTTGAAACAGCAGAGGACATGCTCAAAACTTACAGTGGAGGACCATGGATGATAAGAGGAACTCACCCACTTGTACTTAAGTTGTGGGAACCAGGTATGAAACTAGACACCTCTTCTATGCAAGATTACCCTGTTTGGATTCAACTACCAGCTCTTGATCTGCAATTTTGGTCACCAAGTATTATAGGAAAAATAGCTAGTGCCATAGGGAAACCATGTTATATTGATAAACTAACAGCTAGCAGAGAAAGACTTGCATATGCTAGAGTTTTTGTTGAGTTACATGCAGGGGAAAAGTTGCTAGACAAAATCAAATTGAAGGGAGCAAATGGGAAGGAGTGGGAGCAGAGAGTAGTGTATGAAATGAGGCCTCACCAGTGCTTCAAATGTTATAAGTTTGGACACAATGCCAGAAACTGCACAGCAAAATCTGTTTGGGTGCCTGTGGAGAAAGAACTAGAAGAGAAGAAAGAACCAGCACAACATGATATAGTAGGGACAAAGGCAACACCAAACAGGAGACAGAAAAGCAAATGAGGGGTACAAACAAAAAATGAGGACATACAACAACTCATAGAGAATAGAACAGAGCACGAAACTAATATAGACAAAACACCAGCAAAGGAGATAGGAAGTAGAGGGGAACAGAAGAGTACTAATGCCAACAGGACAGAGGAAGTTCAAGTGAGGCAGTCAGAAAGGATACAAGTAAGGAGAGCACAAGGAAAAGAGAATGAAGAACAAGAGTGGAACAATGTGGTAAACATAAAGAAAAGCAAAACTAAGGATAAAGGGAATGGGAAACAACAGGGGAATGAGCCAATAGGGATACTGAAGATGAAGAAGGCCAATGGGCCAAATGGATAGCAACATCAACATAGCAGTGTGGAACTTAAGGGGAATGAATGATCCCCTTAAGCAAGAGGCTTTGAGGAAGTTACTTAGTGAGAATAGGTGTAGTATAGGGGTGGCTTTAGAAACTAGGCTTAGGAAGAAGAGTTACAACAAGGTAGTGAAGAAAATTCAAGATGATTGGGAGACTGAAGATAATATGGAGTTAGGCAAGAACTGCAGAATTCTCATTATGTGGAAGAAAGAGAAAGTTGATATGAGGATCTTGAGGAAGACTGATCAGTACATACACTGCAATGTGCAAAGCAAGGACAAAAATTGGGAAAGCATGTGTACATTCATATATGCGCACAACCAAGTGGAAGGCAGAGCTGAGCTCTGGAAGGACATCAAAGAGGTAGCTGAAGGAGTGAGTGGGCCATGGTTTATAGCTGGGGACTTAAATGTGGTTCTAAATAGCACAGAAAAGTGGAATGAGCAAGACAATACCAGAGAAATAGGAACAGAATTGCAAGATGTCCTGGAGGCCATTGATATGGAGGATCATAGATACACAGGACCTGTCTATACTTAGACCAACTCCCGCACCTATTGTAAGTTAGATAGGGTGTTGATTAATAGAGCTTGGAACAATAGCCACCGAGAATCAGTAGTGAACTTCCTACCACCAGGAGTCTCAGACCATGCACCTAGCATAACAAGAATAATGAGTTAGGAGGGCAAACAAGGAATTCCTTTTAGGTTTAAGAATATATGGGCTAGTGATAAGGATTTCTTGAAGATTGTGAAGGAGGAATGGGATAGGCCAGTTAGAGGATGTGCCATGTTCCAACTTGTCACAAAGCTGAAAAACCTGAAGAAAGATCTGAAGCAACTCAACACAAGGAAGTACCAGGATTTGGAAAGACAAGTCCAAAGCAAACTGAAGGCCCTCACAGAGGTACAGGAGGAAAGTCTAAGAAATCCAGAGAACAGGGACCTTGTGAAGGTCATACAAGACAGATCAGAAGAGTATATGGAAACAAAGAAACTTTACAACACAGAGATGAAGCAGAGAGCTAAAATGGACTGGTTAGAGGAGGGGGATCAATCTAGCAGACTGTTCTACAATCATGTAAAAGCTAGGAGAAGAAATAATGGCATACACCTACTGGTGGATGATAAAGGGGAACAATTAACTCAGAAAAATGCTATTGTTAATCATATCATAGAATACTACTCACAATTACTTGGTTCTGAACAACAGGTGGAGCAAGTGGATGCAACAGCTTTTGCTTATGGACCCAAAACCACAGAGGAGATGGACAACAAACTGACAAAGCCTATACAAGACAAATAAGTGAAAGAAGCAGTATTTGGCATGAGTGATTGGAAAAGCCCAGGACCAGATGGCTACAATGCCTGCTTCTTCAAAAAAAGCTGGCAAATAACAGGACCTCTTGTATGTGAAGCAATAAAAGAATATCAAAGAACAGGTAAGATTTTAAAGCAAATCAACTCCAATGCTGTGACTTTGCTACCTAAAATGCATAATGCTTCTACCATCCAGGATTTCAGGCCTATAACATGTTGTAACTTGATTTACAAGTTCATCACTAAAGTTTTTGCTAACAGAATGAAAATTATGATGACTGCATTGTTGATCCTTGCCAGAATGCATTTACTCATGGTAGGGATTTATTCCATAACATTTTCATGGCTAATGAGCTTATTAGAGGTTACAATAGACATAACATATCCCCTAGGAGCATGCTTAACATTGATCTGAGGAAAGCCTATGATACCATTAATTGGAAGTACCTTGAACATGTTCTTTTAGGCTTGGGTATAGATAAAGGGTTTGTGAGCCTCATTAACACTTGTGTCACTACTACTCAGTTCTCATTTTCTGTGAATGGTAAGCTTGAAGGCTTGGTGAAAGGTAAACAAGGGCTGAGGCAAGGGTAGGGGTGGGTAATCGTACCCGAAATTCGGGTACCCTAACCGCCCCGATCGGGTTTTACCCGAATTTCGGGTATTAATACCCGACCCGTACCCGAATTTTCGGGTACCCTAACCGAATAGGGTATTTCGGGTACGGGTTCGGGTAGCAATTCTAAAAAATTCGGGTATCCGGGTACCCGAATAAAAAATGCATTTTTTCCCCCATTTTTTCCTTTTTTTCCCCTTTCTTTCTCTTTCTCTTTCCTTTTCTTTTACCTTCTCTTTCTCTCTTCTTTCACTCTCTGTCACCGCGCCTCACTCTCTCTCTCAGTTCACTCTTTAATTTTTTTTTTCAAATCTCACTCTCACTGCTCCTTGTCCGTCCGCCTCCGTCTGCCACCGTGCCTCACTCCCTCTCTCATTTTTTCACTCTTTCATTTTCTCACATCACTCTCTCTCTGCGCCGCGACTTTGCCTCCGCGCCGCGCGGCCCGCAAGCTTCCTCTCTCTCCCTCTCAACCGACAGCGACGCTCTCTCTCGCCCTCTCAACAACGGCGCCGCCGCGGCAGCGGTGACTCTCCCTCTCCCTCTCAAAATCGAAAACAGAAGAACAAAGAAGAAGAATCTTTCTTTCACCAATCTTCTCTCTCTTCCATTCCACACATTTCAATTCAACCATCACTGACTTTTTTTTTCTTCCTTTTCCATTTGTTTCAGATCTGTATAACTGTATATATATATATAATTTTTGCGCCTGGAATAATTTTTGTTTCAGATCGAATTGAAAACAGGGGAAAATTTGCGCCTGGACAAATTTCGGGTACCCCATACCGGAAGGTTGGTGTACCCGATCGGGTATCCTATCGGGTACCCGATTTTCAGCAGGTGTCCAGTGACTTTTTTTGGCCACTGGAAAATATTCGGGTACCCCAAACCCGAAGTTTGGGGTACCCGAAATATAGGGTACCCGAAACCGATCGGGTATCCCATATTTAGTTAGGGTATCGGGTAGGGGTTTTACCCTACCCGAAAATACGGGTACCCTAACTGAATCTTCGATTACCCACCCCTAGGCAAGGGGACCCCGTGTCCCCCTACCTCTTTGTCCTGTGCATGGAATACATGACTAGATATATCAAAATGAGTATACATAATAGCATGGAGTTCAAGTACCACCCTCAATGCAAAAGAATAGGGATAACTCACCTGATATTTGCTGATGATCTGTTATTATTCTGCAGGGGAGATGAAAAATCTATGAGGATACTGAAAGAAGCAATGGACAAGTTCTCACAAATGTATGGCCTCTCAACCAACCAGAACAAAAGTTCAGCTTTCATAGCAGGGGTGAGGGGAGAGGAAAAAGAAAACCTAGGGAAGATCTGGAAGTTTGCAGAGGGGAAATTCCCAGTGAGATATCTGGGAATACCACTAAACCCCAGGACACTCAAATTGAAGGACTATGATCCACTCATCAAAAAAATGACAGAGAGAATACAGAGCTGGATGACTAAATTCCTGAGTTATGCTGGGAGGCTGCAATTGCTTAAATCAGTCCTGAGAAGCATACATGGGTTCTGGTGTAGAGTCTTCCCAATACATAAGAGTATCATTAACAAAATAGAACAGCTCTGCAGGAACTTTCTATGGAGTGGAAAAATAGGAGGACACAAGAACTTAGTGGCATGGGACCAAGTATGCCAAGACAGGGAAAATGGAGGGCTGGAGATTAAGGAAGTGCTTAGTTGGAACAAGGCACTGCTAGGGGACCAGGTCATAAGAATGGAAGATAGATCAAGACAGCCTACCATATGGACAACATGGGTGGAGAAGTATAAGCTGAAAGGGATCAATATATGGAAGGTACAGAAAAGACAAAATGACTCACCTTGGTGGAAATACATCCTAAAAATAAGAGATGATATCAGAAGAAGAAATCCTGGATGCACAAGCCAGTCTCTTACAAATCAAGGACAGAAGAAATGCACTCAGCAAATGTATGAAGCATTCCACAACACAACTGGAAATGTAAAATGGAGTGAACAGGTATGGAATGGTATATCTCTCCCTAGAGTTGCATTCACTAACTGGTTGGTTGCTCACAGAAAAATACCTACTAAAGATAGACTAAAAAAGTGGAAGATTATTGATAATGACATATGTAGTTTGTGTTACAAAGGAAAAGAATCTATTAATCACTTGTTCTTTAAGTGTGACAAAACTAAACAGGTCCTAAGGAGAATGATGAATGCAGTAGGACTATACAACACAGGGGGACAATCTGGAGGAATGGATGGCTAAGTTTGGAAACTCTAACAGGAAACACACTGTGCCATTCAAAATCAGGGCAGAAGCATTTGGAGCAGCAATTGCAGGTATATGGAGAATTAGAAATCTAAAAGTTTTCCAAGACAAAAATATATCAACTGAGGTAATAAGTAAAGAAATAGCAGAGGAACTAAAGACACTCATACAGATGAAATTGCAAAAGAAAATGAACAGGTATGGCAGAGCTATTATCAGCAAGCTTAATGCAATGCAATGACTAATAATTGCCTTGAGTATACTGACCAGTTGCAGGTCCAGAGATAGAAACTCTACCAAAGACAGAAACTCTACCAAAAGGAGAAAAGGAAAGGTAGCTCTCTTGCCTTCTGATCCAACCTCCCCTACTGGAAGAGTCAGAATCACTGAGGAAGCACTATCATGAAAGAACTGGCACAAAAGGGCCATACTGATACAGGAGAGTACAGTCACATATATATTCTGGAGCTGGAAGAAGGGCTATCAGCATGCTCAATAGGAGGAAAGGATAGAGTTAGCCTTGATGTGAAAGGCTTTGAACGGGTCATAGACATAGTCTAGAGCCTTGTTCATTCCCCATAATTGTGATAGGCAAGTGATTCCCACATTGATTGTAATTTGATTACATGAGCTTCCACTTGGGTTTTACCCTCGTATTCTTGTAAGACTCTTTCAGTGAAATCTATTTAACTTACTGCGAAAAAAAAAATTACTAATAATATTTAAGAAGCTATTGAAAAATAAAAATTGTACTTCTTTTCTTTTTTAAAAAATCAAGATTTTACATTCCAACCCCCTTAAAAGAATTTGGCCCCCAAATTCTACTCCTATAGAAGACAATAATTCAATAGATAAGTCGACAACCCACCTTGTATCTCTCAGATTGTTGTATACTAATTATATTTATAGCTTCTTGAAATAACAGGAAAGCTTTGCAAGGAGCATGTGTAATTAATAAAGCTAACGGCACAGAAATAGCACGTAATTACCACGCTAACAAATAATATACAACACAAAAATAACGCTGTGAGTGCACGTTCAATACCTAGTAAGGTATAAATCATAAACTACAGATTCACCAAAACTTAAAGTGATTATTAAAAGTTTCCAACTCTTTATTAACGTAGTAAGGCTTCACAGGAGTAGCACGGTAAACACATGGGAATGAGAACTTGAGCGAAGTTAAGTTGAATGGTGAAACAAGCAATATCACATAACGATCATATAATGGGGTTAATAGAGCAAGAAAAAAAAATGTTTATGACGTGATCACGAGTGTACTCCAGTGATGAAATTGAGCAAGTTTGCATGGACGAAATATACTTTAGACTATATGTCAACAAACGAATTTGAAATATAAAATTGGATCGTAACCAAGAGCTAGAGGTAGTGCAAATGTTAAATAGACCCATAAATACAGAGGTAGAACAAGGAGAGAATAATATGAAAACTAAATCACGTTGCGATTCACGTTCAATTCAGAGATTAGCTTCTAGCAAATTAAGCTACCGCAAAAATATTACTACAAAAATCTCTAAGATGTACGCCACTTGAGTTATTTACGCAATTGCAAGTGGAGCGATGTATATCCTTATTAATTTGAGAAGCAACAATGATGGATACTAAAAATAGCGATCACTACCCCCACATGAATCCCTCGCTATAATACCGATCCCAACTGCCCCCTCTTCCGCGAACAAAGCCCCGTCGAAGTTAATTTTAATTGTATTGACCGGGGGTGCCGCCCAGCCCTTACCACGATTGGTGGCTGTGAGCGGAGTGACACCAAAAGCATCCCTCCAACCATGCGCGCATGCAACAGCAAAAAGAGCAATCTCCCCTGGCTCACGCGCTTGATTTCCCGCGAGAATGGAGTTCCGATTGTTCCACAAATCCCAGCATAATGTAATAGCAAGCCCTGCCATCTCCGCAGTCAACTCACTCGCAATACGCACGACCCAATCAATGATTTCCTCATTCGCACCAAGCATCAGTGTTAACCGAAAATTCGCAAGAGCCCAACACTACCTCGCCACATGACAATCAAATAAACAATGGCGAGAACTCTCTCTCCCCTCCAAGCACACCACGCATGCTACATCCTCACAAACTCATCGCTTCTTAAGATTACACTTTGTCGATAAAATATTCATGCAAACCTGCCTAAGAAAAACCATAATATTATTTGGACAATGGATGCACCATATAAGTTTCCACGCTTTATGGATATGAGATGTCGCGTCCTCCACTGAAGTTGACCGCACCAATCCTTCCGACATGATAAGATGGTAAGCTCTTCTCACCGTAAATACCCTGCTTCGCTCATAGTGTCATACCCATGTATCCTCTTGATTCACCCCCCCCCCCCCCCCCTCCCAGTCGGAATTTTCAAAATTTCTTGCACATCAACCTCCCAAAACAGGTCGCACAATGTCTCCACATCCCACCATCCCGAGGACTGATCTATTAGTTCACTAACATGTACAAACAGGTCCTCCTCACTTCGCGGCGTAATAGGACAAAATGACATCAGTTGAGGAATCTAAGCATCCTCACATGTTAAAATTGACTCCCCACTCCCCACACGCAATCGCAAACCCCTCTTCAACACCGGAATAGCCTCCCTAATACATCTCCAAGAAAAAGACGGTGTACTTCCGACCCTTGCGCCAGTACCAAACATGAAGGAAAATACTGCGGCTTATAGAGCCGCCCCACCAAGCTTTCCGGGTTATGAAAGAGACGCAATGTTTGTTTAGCACGGAGCGTCATATTAAAAACTTTCAAATTTCGGAACCCCATCCCTCCTTCTTCCTTTCTTCGACACAATTTATCCCATGCTATCCAATGGATCCTATTCCTCTCTCTGCTACCCCACCAAGAATTGCTAATAATTGATTCAATCTCCTTAATTAAGGAATCCGGAAGACGGAAACAACTCATAGCAAACGTCGAAATAGCTTGCATCATCGACTTAATCATAATATCTTTCACAGCACTCGATAATGACTTTCCCTTAAAACCGTGTGCGCATCTCCACACCCTCTCTCGAATGTATGCAAATAGCTCCGTCTTCGACCTACCAACAACTGATGGGAGCCCCAAATATTTATCATGTCGATCAGCCATAGCCACCCCCAAGATGCCGCCAATCTCCCCAGCAAGGGTCGGATTCATGTTCTGACTCATAACCACCACTAATTTTTGCAAATTAATTTGTCGTCCCGACGCCGTCTCATAAATTTGAAGGATCCTCCTAATCTCCACGACCGACTCCCTCATCGCCTCACAAAACAACAAAGTATCATCCGTAAAAAGCAAGTGAGAAATATGTGGTGCGTCCCTACAAATCGCCACCCCTGCAAAAGCTCATGATCCTCCGCACCAGTGATAAGGGCTGAAAAAACCACATAAACAAATAAAAATAGGTAGGGGATATGGGATCCCCCTGCCTAATGCCCCTTTCGGGGAAAAAACCTCGAACTCCCGCCCCCCAATCAAAGTAGCATAAGACACTGAACGAACCTCCATCATAATAAGTGACACAAAAGAAGAAGCAAAGCCTAATCTAATCATTACCTTCTCCAAGAAGGATCATTCGACTTAGCCGCAAGCCTTGCTCATGTCAAGCTTCAGCATCATGAATCCATGTCGCCATGTCCTATTATTTTTCAAAAAATGATTAAGCTCAAATGCAACAAGGATATTATCCGTAATTAATCGACCAGGAATAAAAGCGGATTGGGAAGGAGAAATAATATCCCCCAAGAAAGGCTTAAGTCTATCAGCAATAGCCTTAGACGCCACCTTGAAGCTAACATTACTGAGACTGATTGGTCGAGACTGTGCCATCACATCGTGGTTAGTAGTTTTAGGAATAAGGACAATATGAGTAAAATTCGCCACAGTATTCAAGATACGATCATTAAGATAAGCAAGAACAAAAGCAATAACGTTATGCCTCACAAAGTTCCAAATTTTTTTATAAAATAACACAGAGAAGCCATCCGGCCCCGGGGACTTATACGGATACATATCAGTCAAAACTTTAGTTACCTCGTCAATAGAAAATGACTGAATAAGACGCTCATTTGCCTCTGGACTGACACGCACTCCCACGTCTTGCAATACCTCATCGATCGCTTCATCCGACGGATTGGAAGAGGTGAAGATATTCCTAAAGTAATCAATTGCGATAGAGTCAATCTCTGCTGGGGATTGGCGAAGTATACCCCCGTTGTCCCTAAGTCCAGTAATCTCATTTTTCCTTCTTCGTTCGCTCGCTATTTATAAAAATACGTTGTCTTCTGATCCCCCTCCTTAAGCCACTGGACCTTAGTTCGCTACTTCCAATACAATTCCTCGGACTCATATAACTCATCAAGCTTCCTCGGACCTTAGTTCGCATACGGTCCAATCGAGCCCAAACCGTATGCGGATAAGGTCGCCCATTACACCATGTAAATTCCGGACCATTAAACAGCAAAGAACTCAACCCCGAGTCCAACAAGGCGTCACAGAAATTATGGATTTGCCAATTTGATCGAAGCACACCGCCCTTCTTCTCAGAATGATTGAGGATTTTGTTAAAATCTCTTGCACAAAGCCAAGGTCGATGAGATTCAAGTTTAAGCCTACGAAGCAAATTCCACATTTGCATACGTTGCGCCACATCTGGTTCCCCATAAAACCCTGTGAGCCGCCACGCCTCATCCCTCTCACCAACCACAACGTCTATATGGTTTACCGACATACTAACCAACCGCACATCAAGAGTCTTACTCCACAACAAATCCAAACCCCCAGAAAGACCACGAACCTCAACAAAAATGCCAAACATATCCAGACAAACCTTAATCACCTCTATTTTCCTCTTATTGCATTTTGTTTCCGAGAGAAAAATCATAGGGGGGTGAAAACGAGAAACCAAGTTTCTCAACTCGCGAACTGTCCAAGGGTTCCCCAAGCCGTGACAGTTCCAACTAAGCATATTCATTGGCAGCGGCGAGGTTGATTTCCAAATATTTTTGCATAACTAATCAATAGAGTATAATAGACAAATCAATTTACTTTGTAAATCATAAGAGTCATCCCACAGGAAGCTCACGTTTTCTTAGTAAATATTTATAGATTAAGAAAAATATGTGAGTTTATTATGATACATTATGTTTTAATATTATCTGTTAATTTATTAGTAAGTTAGAATTATTGTGGTGGTCTTAATCGTTGGAAATTTTATTTACCATTATTATGATTTATTCGATCTAGATATAAATTACGTAGTTGACCCACAGGCAAACAAAACCCTATTTTTGTATCAATTATAAAGAGGTAATGTATTTGTAGACCAAGAAATTTAGATATTGCTTATGTGTTTTATTATAGTTGATATTACTAGAATTATGATCATTGAATATTAGACTTCTATTGGTTTAATTAGTAGAATTTATGGTGATTACTCACAAGAGCACTATGTTTTCTTGTTGTGTATATTCTCTGTTATATGTTGTTATGTTCTTTCTATGCCTTAATTAATATGTATAATTGTAGAAACATTAATTTTGTTTCTAATTAAATTAAATGATGGTATGTTTTATGATGCAAGAAATATAAAATATATATTATTTTATCCCAATATTCAAGGATTAAAAAAAATCATCAATTTTGAAGAAACGAAAATACTTCAACACTAAGTCTCAAGACAAGGAAATAATTACTCTTCAAATCTCAAGGCATGGAAAGCTTTCTCCTCCAAGTCTCAATCTTCAAGAGATGGAAAGAATGCTCCACTAAATCTCAACATAAGGAAATAATTCACCACCAAGTCTCAGTTTTCAAGCAAGTGGTACTTTGACGGTGGATAGTCAAGACACATAACAGGCTCCGAATCAAACTCGAAGAACTTTATTCTCTTATCCACTGGTAGTGTCACATATGGAACAGGAAGCAAATGGAATATTATTGGAAGAGGAGTCTTGAATGTGGGAGGATTTCCACTACTGAGGGGTGTCCTATTTGTTGATGGGTTAAAAGCAAATTTATTTTGCATTAATCAACTTGGTGATGATGATTTGTTAGTCAAATTCAATAAGTATTCATATGATGTCTATGATAGTGCTTATCCAAAGTGGAAAGTGAAATTATGAAATTAAGAATATGAATATTATTCCCGACCAAAAATCGGTCGGCAATACCCCTATATCCTAAACCCTAAACCCTTGTTATTGCCGACCGAATTTCGGTGCCGACTGAATTTTGGTCGGCAATAACAACGGCCAGTTTTATTCTCGACCAAAATTCGGTCGGGAATAACAATCGCCGCTACTATTCCCCACTGAAATTCGGTCGGGAATAGTATCAGCCCCTCTATAAATACCCCTCCCTATTCTACTTCAAAAAATCATTCCAACATTCATCACTTGCTAAGGTATCTACGATTTCGTCTTGTTATAACTATTTTTTGTTTGTAAGATCATCTTTATTAACTTTTTTTTCATGTTTCTTCGTTTTAGATATTGCGATAAATGCAACGAGGGGCGTGTGTGCGCAAACAATACTTGATCTAAGTATTTTTTACGCTACAACAAGTAAGTATTAATTGACTTGACTTCTATGTACTCGTGTTTTAAAAATTTAATATAACTGATAAATATATTGATTGGTGAAATTAATTGTAACAATTTTTTTTTAATTTTCTTAGATTATAAATGGATTATCGTCCCGATAGATCTTGGATGTACGATAGGATAGATAGTAACACTGGTTATTTGAATGAACATTACGTGGTTGGGGTTCGTGAATTCATACAATATGCATCACAACAGAGAGATTACTTAGATCTAAGAAATCGTATTAGGTGCCCGTGCCAGAAACGCATAAATTTAAAGCTTTTTGATCGAAACATAGTACGAGACCATCTTCACAAGTCGGGGTTTGTGTATCAATATTGGATATGGGTGTTGCATGGAGAGGAGGCGAGCAGGGTGTCCACATCGTATGTACCTGAATCACCGTCCGCTAGAATTCACGTTGATAGTCCGATTCATGCTGATACTTCGTTTAGAGAATTGGTTGTGGATGCATATGGGGGTCGATTTGTTGAGGGAGCTGTGCGCAACGAAGATCCTAGTCCCGATGCAAAGGAGTTCTACAAATCGATGCAGTTGGGAGACATAAAAATGAACAGTCAGAAGTCGAACACTGTGCTCTAGTGGTTTGCCGAGTTCTTGACTACCAAGACGATGCACAAAACAGCTAATGTCGCTTGCGAGAAGTACTTAAGGTTGTCTGGAGATATTATGGACCCAGAGATTGAGAAAATGCTACCGAATACGGTTCCAGTCATGAATAAGATTCTCGCCGATTTTGGTTTAGGGGTACGAAAACAGCGACATATGTTGGAATTTTTGTTTCTTGTACTACGACGATAATGCCAACCAGGATCTCACATCGTGTTCGATATTCAAGAACGATAGGTACAAGGCTGGTAGAAAGTCCAGGGTCGCAAGGAAGAAATTGTGGTACTTCCCCCTAGGCCCTCGATTACAGAGGTTGTTTTATACTGTAGGCACTTCGAGACATATGACTTGGCATTTGAAGTGTCAACAGTCAACTGATAGAATGATTCACCCAGCTGTAGGCGAGGCGTGGAGAGATTTTAATCGTACGTATCCGGACTTCGCAGCATAGCCTAGAAATTTCCGACTCGGCCTATGTACTGATGGGTTCACACTGTTTGGGAAATCTGGGATGAACTACTCTTGTTGGCCTGTGTTTGTGACCCCTTATAACCTCCCGCCGAATTTATGCATGAGACCGGAGTTCATTTTTCGGAGCCTTATTATACCCGGTCCAAAGAGTCCTGGAAAGAACTTGGATCTTTTGCTGAGACCGTTGATTAACGAGTTGATTGATTTGTGGAGTAATGGTTTGTGGACATATGACAGCTCAAGAAAGGAAAACTTTCAAATGCGAGTGACCCTAATGTGGACTATTATCGATTTTTCTGCTTATGGAATGTTGTCCCAGTGGAGCACACACGAGAAGTTGGCGTGTACTTATTGCATGGGTGAGACAGATTCTTTTACACTTAAGCATGGTGGAAAAGTCTCGTGGTTCGATTGTCATCGTCGGTTTCTACCAGAGGGTCATAAATGGAGGTACAACAAGAAGGATTTCTACAAGGATAGGGAGGTACTTGCAGCGCCCATTGGAAGGAAGACAGGAGCGGAGATGAGGGCAATTGTGGATAGGCTACGATCGGTTAGATTTGGGAAAAATCCACAAATATTTCAGGATTTAACACAACTCATAACTGGTGTCATCAAAGCATCTTTTGGGAACTACCTTATTGGTCCACGAACTTGATTCGCCACAATCTAGATGTCATGCATTGTGAGAAGAACTTTTTTGAGAACATCATCAACACAGTGTTGCATGATGCTAAGTCGAAGGACAACATTAAGTCGAGGCACGATCTTAAGTTGTTTATCAATCGTAAAGAACTGTTATTGAAACCCATTGGCAGAGGAAGTGAGTATATAAAGCCAAAGGCAAAATATTGTCTTACGAGGGATCAAAAGAACATGGTGCTTGATTGGCTGACCGAACTGAAGTTTCCTGATGGATATGCCTCGAACTTGGGACGATATGTGCAAAAAAAACAAGGAAAATTGTATGGTATGAAGAGTCATGATTGTCACGTCTTCCTACAGAGATTGATCCCGATTGCCTTTCGCGACTTCTTGGAACCCAAGATTTGGGGGATCTTAGTAGAGATTAGCCATTTTTTCAAGGCGATTTGCGTCTCAGAGGTGTCGGTCGAGGATATGGAGCGATTGGAGGAATCTTTTATTGTTACCATGTGCAAGATGGAAATGATATTTCCTCCTTCATTTTTTGACTCTATAGAGCATTTAGCCATACTCCTTCCGTACGAGGCTAGAGTTGGTGGTCCAGTTTATTATAGATGGATGTATCCATTCGAGAGATACGATTTTTTATTTTTAATAACAATTATATTTTACAATTATCGCTTCTTTGCCTAATCTTTCATTTCTATGAATTAGGCGGATGTTCGACATGAAGGGTTCAGTACTGAACAAGGCGAGGGTGGGAGGATTCATAGCCAATCAATACCTACTTGCTGAGCTGTCCAATATGTGTTCTCAATATTTGGATGTCTCTTTTCAGACTAAATATAAAAAACTCAACATGAACGAGAAACTAGATAGCACGGAGTGGGACGATGAGCTTAGAATATTTCACAAGAAATGGGCGCCAATAGGGCCACTAAACAAAAGGCGATACTTGACTTCCGATGAAATGGAGCAAATAGAGCTTTACACGCTTCTAAACTGTCAAGAGCTTGACGAATGGGTCGAGTAAGTGGTCGTTAATTATTTTTAATAACGAAATGATTAAGCCCTTTAAAGACAACTAACTTATGAAAATTTTCCTATGCAGTCTGGTTGAAGAAGAGGAGTGCGGTGGACTTAGTCCAATGGACATATAATCCAAGAGGAACCAAGAGTACGTAGGGTGGTTCAAGCAGATATATTCAAGTGGGAAATACGAGTAACGGTACGAATAAATCCTCTAATCATTGGTCTGACTAATTCAGTGGCAACCTACGAGGGATACATTGTGAATGGGTTCAGATTTCACACCGATATGATTTTGGGACCGAAGAAAAGTGATTGCAGCGATGTTTATGTGAAGGGAGACATGGGATGACCCGATGCTACCAACTTCTATGGAACGTTGAAAGACATTATACAGGTGGAATATTGGGGCAAAACTAGACCCTTGTACATAGTCTTGTTCAAATGTGTTTGGTATGATATAAACGCAGGTACGCATGAGCATTCAACGTACAAGTTGGTTGACATCGACCCGAAGCGTACCCTCGGCACCAACGAACCGTTTGTATTTGCTAACCAAGCAAAACACGCGTACTATGTACCCTATCCAAAGAAGACGACGGGGCGACCGGGACAGAGAGTATGGGTGGTCGTATCTACTATTCCTGCCAGACACATAATCGATATGTCATCAGTTGCGGGGTCAAATGATATCGACGCGGGGATGCCGACCCAAGTGCTACAAGAGAATGCATTTGAAGGGTTTAACTTATGCGTAGACATTTCCTCATTCGATATGAATATCCAATTGGCCAACGAGGGATTTGATGTGGTTGATGAGGGGGGTAGCAGCGGAGGGCAACGAGGAAGAGGAGGGCAATGAGGAAGAGGAAGAGGAAGAGATAATGACTGACTCAAATTCTGAGGATAGTATGTACGAATAGCGTGCAATTATGGTTTAGTGGTCGATTTCTATTTTATAAAAAAATTTGATTCACGTTGTTTAATTTTATATAATAGTTTGTATTCCTGCTTGTACTAATAACAACGTTACATAATTACCAATAAACAAACAACTAACACAGTTTTCAATACTTAGATAAAACGAACAAATAAGACTACTACGCATCAAACGAACAAATAAGACTACTACTCCGCATCAAACGAACAAATAATACACTACTCCGCATAATTTCACATACGAAATTAGTTTACATTACATAATTAGTCCAAGCATCCAACGAATTACATAAATACAAACAACTTAAATAAAACAAACAAATAATACGACTACTACTCATAGTCCTCATCATGAAAGCCAAATGTATCATATGTGGAGGATCCAGCACCATCACCATCATCACCGCCAAGATCGGCTGCATCACCATGGAGAGTGTCATCCTCAGGGTCATCCTCGTGGTCTTCCGCGTACTCAGGATCAGACATCGTAACATTCAGAGCACCATATGCAAAAGGATCAGGAGGGGGGCGATGAACGCTGGCGGGCTCGACGAGCATCACCCATGAATCCAGTAGGCATGGGTCGAGAAGGAGGAGTACCTGTAGTCTCAGTGATGTGTTGGGACAAGTATCCTATGTGACTAACAAGCTCGTCAACCCTCCGATCAGTAGCAGTCCAAAGACGACGGTTCTCCCCCTCCAACGCCCTCGCATAGTCATGTGTCCCGTCTGGTTTCTTCTTCGTCGAGAAACCAAACCGGTCGTGACGTGCATCCGTAGGGAGACCCGCAGCCTTCCCCTTCTTCAGTCCTCCAATCGCCAGACTCCACAACTCTTGATCTAGTGGTGGCCACGCAGAACGATCCGCCTCGTACCTCTGGATCATACGGCCTATGTAGTCCTCCTATTCATTTTGTCAGAATTGTTAGTACAATATTAGGGAAGACATATGTTAATATAGTAATCAAAGAATGCTTTACAAGTTAAATACTTACGTAGATAGCCCTATACGTGGGGTCAACCCAAAAGCAGCGACGTGGAGCTCTCTCTGGCAGACCACTGGGCACATGTGTGTGCTGATAACGATATGCCTCATCGTGCCGAGGCTCAGGGGCCCCTGGAGGTCTCGAAGTAGCTTGCATATTGATATACATTTGTTTTTTAGCTATTTAAATTTAAGACAACAGTTATTCGTATAGAAACTCAATTTAATAAAACATATCATCCTACGTCGAATCTCCGTGTAGCTCTGGGACCCACTGGCATGAGTCCTTCGTGGACGACAATCAGGGTATGGGTCATGTCTTCCTCTCATGTTCTTCTGTCCTGCCTATGATCTCTGCACATGCTTAGCTGACTCCCAATGCGTCACAAACATTCTCTCTAATTTGTTGCTCATCCAGCTGTTCTTCGGTCGGCGCGCCAACTTCGGATCATCCTTCTTCTCATAATAGTTCTTCTTCGCATTATACATTACCTCCTCGTAACGCCTCTTAGCCTTTATCTCATATGTGGAATGGGCCCGAACCAAGTCATTGGAATCAATGTTGTATATGTTCTGCAATTAATTAAGGTTTTTAATTTAGGTTTCGTTAAATAAAAATCTTACTATGTACATATATTTAGTAAAGTTTCAAAATCTCACCTTAAACTTAGCCCACATCTGCCCCTGGACTACTGGATCAACCTCGGTGTATGAAGGAACACACGTCTTCATAAACTCCCTAATGATCGAGGTAATTGCCGATGATATCTTATGCCCATCAAGAAATATGACGCGCTCATCCAGCTCGGCCCTACGACGGTCTCTACGGTCAGCTAGAACCTGCGGGCCTCTCGATATGCCTCAACCTGGTCGCTGCTTCGTCGCTAAAGATGGTCCTGCACCGGCATCGTCTACATGGGAAGAAGTACTAGAACCCGCTTGTGTACACTCAGTAGAGCGTGGCCTAGGTGTCGTACGCCTCGATCCAGATGATGACGATGGCGTCGATGCTACCTGATCATCATCTAGTCGATATGGTACTACTAGATCTGGTGGAATACCATAGCTCGGTCCAACAGTACGCCGAGGTGGATGTGAAGAAGTAGGGGACTCGGCAAGATCGGTATCAGGTGCCTCGAAAGGATCGACTGGTGCAGTGCCAGAATGAATAATACGTAGACGAGGACCTATCCTCGGTGGATCAGTAGGTGGAGCACTCGGTGGACCACCACGCCCTCTATTCGAGGGCTGGCCACGATTGCTATCACGGGACGGCATTTTGTGGAAAAAGTGCTACGTACTAATTAAAAGCACCTAAGTTATAATTTTTATAATTATAGAGATGACCTAAATTTAATCAATACTAAGTTATATTATTTTTTCCTAAAGTCATGAACTATGTTATAAAAACTATCATTTCTAAGATATCTCAACTCATTTCATAAAATTAACGTCCTAATAAATAAATTAACACATAACAAAATCACATATAATTTTCCTAAAGTCATAAATAATTACTAAACTATAACATTTCCCAAAGCCTAACAATTTCTAAAGGCATTTCCTAATCAAATCCTAACAATTTCTATCATTTCTAAGATATCTAAACTCAATTCATAAAATTAACATTCAAATAAATAAATTAAGAAATATATAAATCATATATAGTTTTCCTAAAGTCATAAATAATTACTAAACTATAACATTTTCTAAAGCCTAACAATTCCTAAAGGCACAAATAATTACTAAAATCATAAAACTATAACATTTTCTAAAGCCAGACAATTCCTAAAGACATAAAAATCTAACATTTTCCAAAGCCTAACAATTCCTAAAGGCACTTCTTAATTAAATACTAACAATTTCTACAATATCTAACAATTAAACATAAAAAAATAAATATTAAAACATTAAATATAACATTAAATACAAGAAAAGGCGAAAAAAATTACCGGATCGGAAGTGCGGACCAAATTTCGGTCGCGAATAAGGAGCGGCGGTAGGGAATAGTCGAGAGACAGAGAGAGAGATTTGTGTGTGTGAAATGAAGAGGAGGAGGGAGGTATTTCCCGACCGAATTTCGGTCGGGAATGCCACTAATCCCGACCGAAATTCGGTCTGGACGTCTTAGCCCAGCTGGGCCGAGATTAGGACAACAGTCTGGGCGGGATAATTTCCCGCCCAGAGTATTCCCGACCGCGGTTCGTTCGGGAATACTTTTCCCGACCGAATTTCAGTCGGGAATATACTTTTACGAGTTCCCGACCGCAATCCGGTCGGGAAAAGTCTTCCCGACCGAACCGCGGTCGGGAAAAGGGACTCCCGACCGAAATTCGGTCGGAAATGCTCCCGACCGAATTTCGGTCGGGAATTTCCGGTCGGAAAACCCCCCGACATCTTGTTGTGACAAGGTTAAGAGTGCGGGAGCCAATTTAGATTCTTCCCCGGCCGACAGTATTCGACAATGCATACTTCAAATCACTACTCCAGGGGAAGAGTATTTTCTCCTCCGACCAGGCTTTGCTTACTAGTTCAAGAACCAAGGCACTGGTTAATATATTTGCCTCTAATGAAAAAGTTTTTTACGAGGCGTTTGTGAAGTCTATGATCAAAATGAGCAGTATCAGTGGCGGTAGAACGGAAGTTAGATTGGATTGTCGAGTTGTTAATTAATTACTGAATGTAAGGGAGTTTGATTTGTTGTTTAATTTGTTACATTTACTTAATTGTATTCGAAGGGGAGATTGTTTCGTTTATTTAAGTTGGATTGATGTGGGTATTAAGCATGATGATGCAAATAATGTAACTATGATTTGATTATGATTATTGTTTTTCATTGTTGATAATCTAGATCAAAGCTTTTATTTTCCATGCATGGATTAATCAGAGTTATTAAAAAGTGCTTTTGCTATCAAACTCCTTGTGTTATGTCAATTTTAGACTTTACCGGGGCCCCTAAGAAAGAAGAAGATAATTTGCATGATAAGTATGGCGAATTGCACAAACTAATATTGCTTGTTGGGTTTATTACACGTTATCTAGCTAATATCTTCATTACACAGAGAAATAAACTAATGAAATGAAAGAATATATATATAGTACATAAACTAAATCTAATCGTTCACATACTTTATGGCTGGCCTCCTATCTTTATCTAATTCTGCTGCTACTGTTATTACACGAGCTTCATAGGCTGAGTTATACCAACCATGGGCCATGGCGTATCCAGGATTCCTAATTAGGGGGGCTAAATTCTTTTGTAAAGAACAATACACGCGAAATAAAGAGAAAACTTCGAGAATAAAGGCTCAAAAGTTTTTTTTGCGAGCTCTTAACATCAAAGGGGTTTTGTTTTGCTAATTTTAACTTCAAAAAGAGCTTATCACTAATTTTTTTCATATCAAAAGAGATTTTCTTGATAATTTCTTAACATCAAAGAGGTTTTTTTGCGAATTTTTTAATATCAAATTGACATTTTTTTCTATTCATTTACATCAAATAAGTATTTCCGTTACCTTTTTAACATCAACAAAGATTTTATGCTAATTTTTTCATGCTCAAATACCTTTTTGCCTAACTCCTTAACATTGAAAGAATTTTTTGGCTAATATTTTAACATCATATGGGTTTTTGCAAGAAATAAGAGTCTTTCTTTATGAATATATTGACAACAAAAGGAGCTTTTAACTTATTAAAATAACACTTGAGGTTAATTTCTAATTAAACATATTGTATGTAGATTTTTAAATATTTTTTCAACTTAAAATTAATATATATATATATATGTAAAAAACAAACTCCACCCCCCCCCCCCCCCCCCCAAAGCCCCTACACACCTCCACTTCTGATACCAACGGTGTCCGAGAAAATAGTTTGACCCTTTCAGATAGTTATATTCAACGGCTTATTTCAGCTTAAACCTCTTACATTCATTCTCTCTAAAAAAAATTAAATTCAAAGTTTAGGAAGAGATGGATGCGTAAGGACATGCGGTAAGACAGGACTGACTGTCTACTATAAACTTCTTTATTTGATGTTTTTAGTGATTGTTTCATTACAACAACATCAGTCGATGCTGGTTTGTGTGAAGCATGATATTCTATATATGATCCTGATGATTCTACTTTGCTTTACAGTTTTTTGACACAATCGCGTATATTAGGGATTGCATTTTGTTGTTGTGTGTAATCGAATTGATTCACGATCATTTTAAGTTCATTCGACTATTCTTGAGTGAAATTTGGGGTTATTTTGTGGATCTGGCCATTTCCCCCCTTTGCGTGACCTAATATTGCGTTGAAATCGCTATAACATCACCTTCGACTACTTCCACTACAACACCTGGTGTTGTCTCTGTCAAGAATCTGTGTGCGGATTCTACATCTATGTATTTTCTTGGTTCGCATGACAATACTGGCACTTTCATTGTTGTTGACAAATTAAATGCAAATAACTACATATCTTGCAAGAAAGGCATCTAATTGGCATTGACAATCAAATACAAAATTAAGTTCATTGATGGCACCTTACCAGTGCGTGTTGATGACGATATGGTCACTTCTTGGATGAGAGCTAATGGTTTGGTGCTTTCTTGGTTGTGGACCACTGTTACTTATGAGATTAGATAGAGTTTAATGTTCTACACTTCTGCCTGGGAGTTGTGGAATGAGTTAAGAAATAGGTATGATATAACTTATGGCTCAAGGGTCTACCAACTCTAGAAATACTTGACTTGTATCTCACAAGGCATTCACTATATCACTAACTACTACAACAACTTCAAGACCCTATGGGATGAGTTCTTGAGGCAAAGGTGCAACTTGTGGTCTCTGCATATGTAAAATCAACAAAAGCATGATTGATCTTCAATAGAGTGAATGTGTAACTAAGTTTCTAATTGGAGTAAACTAGGGAGACAAATCTTGCTGATTTCTCCCTTACCCTCTCTCACTCAGTTGTATTCCATGCCCTTACAAGAGGAGAACCTGAGAGACATTTATGTTACTTCAAATACTTCAATGGAGTCCCTTGCTCTTTTCACTATACAAAAGTCTTACTAGGATTCTCAGAACAAAGGCAGCTCTACTCCAAAGGAAATAAACAACCCTTGACCAAGCAGAAGAAGAAGAAACTTAGGTGTACTCATTGTGGGTATAATGGACACAATGTTGACAAGTGTTTCCAGTTGTATGGTTATCCCCCTAGATGGGATGGTCCTGCTGGAAAAAAGGTTTAATCAGCCTCGTAATGCCAATTTAGTAATGGCTCCCTCTCAAATGAGTGATCAAACTTGGTCATCAGGATTCTTCTCAGTCTCTCAATCAGGAGGTATTTGATCCTTTTATGGCCTTCAACCTAATTTAAAGATCAAGCTCTCACTCAGAGTTCTGGAGATTAACCTTATACTCTCATCATTATGCCGCAACTGCAACACCTGATATTCTTAACTCTTATGCTTTTAGTTCTAGTTCTGGTATATCTGATAGTCAGGTATTATATCTAAGAGTCAAGTATGGATCATAGAACACGAACAACTGACCATATGATTTACAATTTTGATTGGTTTGTGTAACCACGTGTGAGTCACAAAGTAGTGATCAACTTACCAAACAACGGTACTACTTACTTCACTCACATTATGAAAGTTTGTTTAACAACTAACATTATCTTACAAAATGTATTGTTTGTGCCTAGCTTCACTCACAACTTACTTTTGGTATCAAAATTAACTAACTCAACTCGCATTTCCTTATGTTTTGTCTTCTTATTGTGTATTACGGGACTAGTGCACCAAGAGGGTGATTGATTCTGCTGATTCCAAACCCCAGTCTATGAATTGAATAATGCTTGTTGCAACTTCTCACGTAATTCTGATAAGACAAATAAATCTATGTGTCATTCTAGACTTGGACATCCTTATGCTGAGAAACTTAAATCCACTCCTTACATTTCTCCTCATGTCACTGTTGATGAACATTATGATGTATTCAATCTGTCTAATTAGAAGAACTTCCTTCAGCTCTAGTAATACTAGAAGTGCATATATTTTTGACTAAATTCATTGTGATATTTTAGGTCTTTTTTTAGTTATGACTCATGATGGCTTTTTAAATATTTTTTACTAGTGTGGATGATCACTCTAGATGCACTTGGGCTTACATCGGCTTACTTCATGAAATAGAAATCTGAAGTAAGACCTATACTTCAAAAGTCATATTAAATTATGTCATATCTAATTTCTATAAGTATTGGAACTATCATGTATGGTAATGGTTTCGAATTCATGATGTCTGATTTTTATAGTTCTCTTGGAATTACTTATCAGAAAAGTTTTGTTAAAACTCCACAACAAAATGAGCTTGTTGAGAGAAACATCAACACTTATTGCAGGTGGCCAGATCACCGAGATTTCAATAAAATGTATCACTGGAATACTGGACTAGTTGCATCAGTATTGTTACTTTTATTATTAACAGGCTTCCATCACTTACTATAGTGAATAAGACAGCTTATGAGATGATATTCAACAGGTCTACAAACTACTCCTTATTGAGTGTATTTGGATGCATATGTTATGCTTCCACATTGTCTACTCAAAGACACAAATTTGATCCCAATGCAATACAATATATCTTTCGTACCTCTTGTACTTATATTTTTTGTTGAAGTTTATGACTCACAAAGTATTTGTCTCAAGAAATGTAGTTTTCTATTAGAAGATTTTGTTCATTAAAGAATAAACAACACACTGAGTCACTCTTCAAATCAGTTTCCTAGATTATGCATTGATTCTTTAATTAATTCTTCTAACAATAGCTTGCAAGAAGAACATATTATTCTCAATGCCATTGATCCAGATTTCGCAGACAACAGTTCAACCAATCAACATTTCATGATATGCCACAAACTCCATACATGGATGCTAACTTGGAAGTTAACAGCTCTTTTATGTAGTGAGCGGAAGCCATATGGAAAGATAAAACAACACAATAAATCAAAAGCTCGATGATTTCGTAGAATACCGAGAAATTCACACAAACTGAGAAAACTCTCAAGTTAGTTTTTTTTAATTCAATCAACAACTGACTACAATGACTCAAAGATGACTAACTTATAAAGTGAAAACCATAACTAAGAAAAATGCCAAAATTACAAAAGACTCCTAAAATAACTAAATAAACATAAAAATCCCGCTAAAAATAATAAAATACAGATTTGACCCTATATTCCTATGAATTTGCCTAAAATCACGTGGGCGTAAAGACTTTAGTCTTTATGTTTTGCTCAGGATGCCATTTCCACTTGGAAAAGTGGTATCTTTTGTCAAAAAACGGACTATGTTGACTTTCTGGTCAAACCTCGACTTGTTTGACCCTCGGGTTGGTTATTTTCGATCACGAGATACTCATATTTCTGATCTCTATCATCTTTAACTATGGGCTCATCTCACAACACAATGGAACCTCGTGTCATACTTTCTCCTCCTCAAAATGAGTATGTATATCATCACCCCGATGCACTAGGTATTCCTCACACTTCAACTACTGTTCTCACCTGGAAATCCTCCAGAAATGTTGCTCCACTTGCTTACCTCAATGCTTACAAATATGATCTTCCTAAATCTTTACATAAGGCTAACACATTTATAGTTGATAAAATTGTTAAGTACCCAATTGAGAATCATTTAAGCACGGTCAACTTGGTCTAAAACATAGAGCTCTTACGAACTCCATTACTGCTATTGTAGAGCCTAGAACACTCCATCAGCATTGCATAGGTTACAAAATGTAATGATTGACAAAAAGACATGAAAATTGAGATATTTGCTCTGGAAAAGACCAACACTTGGGTCTTAACTAAGGTCCCACATGTTCAGCATTGCATAGGTTAGAAATTGGTGTACAAGGTTAAGTATAAATCTGATGGCAGGATAAAAATATTCAAAGCTAGACTAGTTGCAAAGAGTTACACATAGGGTACTTGCTTAGAGAGACACGTGTTTATCAAGGGTCGTTTGGGTAGGACTCGTCAGATAGATGGTTCTCAAAGTAGGACTCAGGGAGGTGTGGGTATGGGCGACATTAAGGGTAATTACCATGCCGATGCGAACGTAACTAACGTTATCCGTAAAGGGGAGATAGACCTATAGATAATGAGTCTCAGCAATTTTGTCGAATATGTCCCCCGAGGGAGGAGGAGTAATCAAGTGTCATCGAGAGAGGGGAGCCTTTGGTCGCTACGAGTTAGGAGAGGACCAGGTAAGGCCCGAGGGGCGCAAGCCGATAACTTTCGGTTGGTGTGGTTGGTGGATATGTTTCAAGGGTCTATTCTTCGCCCCTAGGATACCAAACATTATTGTTCAGATTTACCCTCATGGTAAAATTTAATTATATTTTAGGATATGCATGTTAGGATTCGCGTTGTACGTCTCTTCTGTACCGAATTCAAAAATTTGTGTAATTGATACTTGATGGGAACTTTGATGTAGCTTACAAGGAATAGAAGTTAAAAAAAAATATTACACCTAAATTTCTCTTGTCTCAAGTGCATGAATCAAGTAATAATGAAATGGTAAGTATAGTTATGAACCAAGTATCGTATCCTCGGGGGGTGATGGATTAATGTATGAATCACTTAAATGCAAAGCAATAACGGTTGTTACGTTTTTTTTCTCTTGTGTTTGCAGGAGGACGGTTAGGCTATGAATGATGTGAATGTTATGATTGCTATGAATGCAGAAGATATCTATTCTAGAATGCAATGGAAATCTAGCTAAGATGCAAGTAAAACAATAATTATAGGGATGTTGGTTTGAATGCAAGAAAACATTTAAAGCAATTTATTTAACTAATGAATGCAAGAAGAGATTCGTTATGGTAAGACTAAACAAACTAACTAAACTAAAACATAACTGATTAATTGAATTGGTAGTAAACAATAATTGTAAAGCTTTTTTAGAGGTTGGGTTTCACAATGACTTAATCATAGTACTTCATAGACAAACTACCTATATTTACTTACATAGTTTGATGATAATTTGATGTCTGCATGTCTAGTGGATCTGTGATCTATAGCAAGAGTTACCCTTACAATAGAATCTAAAAGTCTCTAATAACCTACCGTGTTAAGGGATCAACCAAATTGTTAGTTTTTTTTAGTAGAGATATCAAATTTGCAAGCCAGTTAACTCGTTTGAATCGTGATAACAAAATGTATATAATTAAGATTGATCTAGTGTTATCTAGGGGTTGCACATGAGTTGGCGTTAACATATCAAACTCACAAATCGCATATATATATATATATATATATATAACTAGCTTAGCATTTACACTTTGGCGGTCACTTGTCAGTGCTTCCGTTCATCCAAAGAGAGTAAGACTAGTCAGACAACATAAATAATTATTCAATCTAGACAGGTAATATCATCAAACACACATAAAGCAAAATAAATAAACATATTCATAAATCAGAGTTACCTGCCTACTCAAAACAACAAGTAGGTTAGCTCCTCATAGTCATGAGTTCAACAATCAATAAATAACTAAATAACATAGACAAAGTACAGAGAATAAGAAAAGCTTATCTAATTCGATGGAAATTCATTGTTCGACTACCTTCTTGACTCATTTGTAATATTTTCTTCCACGAACTATTTTTCCCTCAAACAATGATTCAACTAAACTAGAACAAGACTTCAGTGGTCTTTCTCTCTGAAAAGAATCTCACATGGTTTCTATAAGTTTTTGTAAAACTTTTGTAAGCTTTTGTTGGCTGCTGGTGGTTGTTGTGAGCGTTGAGCAATGCTGTTTGTCCTCCTTTATTTATATGAGAGCCTTGATGCCGTGTCATAACCTAATTAGTGCGAAAGACCGTTCAACCCTCGTCAGGCGCGATTTGTTCTGCATCGCCTGACCGTCGCGCCTATCCACCATGCCACCTTTTATTTTTTCAAGCAGTCTCCTGATGTTCTCCTTTATTCGCACTACCTTCGGTAGTTTCATTGTTGTAGCGCCTCTCATCCTGCCTAGAACTCCCGAAATAGTATCTTGGCTCTTTTCCTCTAAAGACATCCATTTTGTCATTTTTAGCTTTGTTTTGTCTTGCCTTGATAAAATGCTAGAAAAATAAGAAACAATACTAAAACCAATAAATATGCAACAAGAATTACATAAAAGCATAGGAAAATGAGTACGTAAATCTCTATAAATAAACACTCATCGACGCCAGTTGAGATTGTAGGATCGGATCATGTACTAAGTACAAGTTCACAGGACTGGTGTTGAGTCATAGTGTTGATCCAACAATCATGCATACTAGTGTGATCCTGATACCTACTGACAGAATGTAAGCACAACAGAAATAAACACTCATCAATAAGAATTATACAAAGCATACAAAAATTAGTACTTAAATCTCTATAAATACACACTCATCAATACTCGACGACGACGCCAAATGAGACTGTTGGATCGGGATCATGTACCAAGTACAAGTTCATAAGACTGGTGTTGAGTCCTAGTGTTGATCCAACACTCACACACTAGTGTGATCTGTCATATAAGCACAACGAAACAACGAAAATTAAAGAACACTGTAAATTTAAGCTTTTAAGCATATGATTAAGTAATCAGTCTAGCATCAGGAAAAATATTCATTATGATTAAAATGATTTTACAAAAACCGTCACTCAATAATTCTAAGAACAAATTGAGCTACAAATTAACCGAGTGGTACAAGAACTCCACCTTTTCGATCTGCATTCTAAACTCTAACTACCAAAGTAGACTTAATCAGCTAAACAAATACAAAAACACTCGCCAATAATGATTCTCTCAAATGATTTGCTTCACATAGGTACACGCTCCATGTATATTTATAATGTTATGTTACTTCACGTCCAAGACATCCTATGTACGTTTTGGAATGCTCTAGGTCTCTTGTTGATCTCGTGTTTCTATATTGTTTGTATCACGTTTCCTTCTTATGTATATTTTCTTAAATAAAAAAGTTTTTCTTATCCGTCTTCAATGAAAAAAAATCCTTATTAATCTTGAACTCTTTCGAGGAAAAAATAAAATCCTTCTTCTAATTCAATGTTTCCCTGAACAACAAACTCTCGCGTCTCCTTCGGAAAAGTTCCTCTAATATAAATTTGAAAAATGTCTTGAATGGTAAAAATCTTAAAACTGCATCCTAGAAATTTTATAAATTTGAAGCTTTGAAGCGCATTTAAGTACAACTAAAATCGTGAATCTTGGTTATTAAGTTGAAGAAAGGCAAAACATTAAGTATATATGACCATAAAATTTTAATTTATTCAGTATCATTGCAAAATTAGCGTAACACTTGCACTTGCATAGAGTAAACTTAATCGATGAAGCTCGCATCAGTATGATTCTAGAATGTTTTGTTTGTTTATTTTCATCAAAGGGCCGGTTACTCAGTTGTCCATATTGAATTGGAAATAATACAATGGGTTAATTTAGAGTTATGTCCTTTAGTTCAATTTACTTATAGTTTCTGGTTGTTCCTTAATTACTAAAATAACGATGACGAGAAAGAAAGAAGAAAAAAAAAGAAAAAAAGAAAGAACTATTATTGTCTGTGGTGAAATCAAACAAATTACTAAGCAGTGAATTTTTCACTTGCTTTTAGTATACTCTTAAGTCTTAACCCGTTACATCAAAACTTATTCCTCTCTCAAGCATGGATGAAAATTTCGGTTCGGTAGTATGTTTTTGTTAACTAAAAATTAGAAACGTTTCGTAAAATTCGATAACTTTTTGGCATGTTTCGAAGAATTCGTAAAATTATAGTTATAACTATCATGAAAACTACATGTATATTTCGTATCGGTGAAGTCAAAAGCGGAAATTTTTAGTACTTTTCGAGGAAACGCACGGAAATTTTGATACATGCTCCCAAGTAATCCTAAGATATCTATACTATTATATAAAGAAAGGCAAACTGTGACACCAAACTTTTGATTTTCGGTTTTAGCCTTATAATTTTATTGTTAGCACAATAGTTTAATTATTGAGCTCCTAATTTAGCCTTATAATTTAAGTAGAATCAATAACTATAGTAATTATTGTGATTGAATATTTAGTTTTCTAAAATTTAAAACTTTCTATATAAAGTCTCTATCCTTATTTATTTAATCTTTACTTATTCAAATTATTCTTTTACCATATAAATTAAAATAAATTTTTAATCACGCGGGGACCGCGTGCCAGCGTTTCTAGTGTTAATATACATGAGACGAAATGTGAATTTAGTATAGTTTATCTTATATAAGGTGATATAAAAGCTAACGTTCTTTTTTCATTAAAGATATATATATTATGGGCAAAAATAATTTTTGTCCTTTATTTTATGCTAACTTCAAGTTTTGCCCTTTAATTTTACGGACTTAGTAATAAATGGCCGTTAATTAACTCTTATTTTTTTTATTACAAAATGCCCGACGGGCTCTGAAATTGGGCAGGGCCGATTTTTGCTTACATGGCGTTTGACTGGACGCCACTCGAGCGCCACGTAATATTTTGTTTGTTTTTTGCATATATATATATACACAACTTTTTTATAATCTACAATTTATAATGGTGATAAAAATTATAAAAATAAAACCAAAAAAAAAGAATAATTCTTAGCATCTTCATATATATGTATGTATATATATATATATACACAACTTTTTTATAATCTATAATTTATAATGGTGATAAAAATTATAAAAAAAAAACAAAAAAAAGAATAAATATTCTAGCGTCTTCATTTATATGTATATATAATTATATATAAACACCACTTCTTTTATATTTACAAATTATAATAATTATAAAAATATAATAAAAAAATGCATTAAAAAACATTATATCATCTTCACACACACACATATATATACAACTTTTCTTTTCTTTTTGCAATTTTATTTTTATATTTTTAACAATTTAAAAAAATTATTTAATTTATAAAAAACAAAAACAAAAAAAGGAAAAAAAAATCATTGTTTATCATCTTCCTCACCATTTCTCTACCACCCCAGCGGCCCAGCCCCCTGCCCGCCGCCTCCCCACCACCCCCCACCATCCCAACCCCATTTCGCACCCCCCTCCCACCACCATTTCTCCGATTTCGCGCCGCCTCCCACCACGCACCACACCCCGATTTCGCGTTCGCCCACCCCCTTCCCGTAACCACCACCCCAACCCTCCCTCCCCGCCGTCGCCCCCACCCCACCTCCCCCATTTCGCACAGCCCCTCCCCCCCCCCCCCCCCCCCTTCCTCCCTCCCCCGATTTTGTGGTGGTGATTGATTTTTTGGTGGTGGGTGTGTTTGTATGGATGTAGGGTTTTGGTGATGGTGAGTTGGTGGTGGTGGTAGTGGGTTAGTGGTGGTGGTGGTGATGGGGAAGAAGATGTTTACAGGGGTATTTTGGTATTTTCATCTCCCGGTCTAGTCAACAGAAATAAAAAAAATTGCCTTATGTGGCGTCTGAGTGGCATCCTTGTCATACGCCACGTAGGCAAAAATTAGTCCGGCCCAATCCGAAGCCCGTCGGGCATTTTTTTATAAAAAATAAAAGAGTTAACGGGCATTTACTAAGCCCGTAAACTTAAAGGACAAAACTTAAAGTTAGCATAAATAAAGGGCAAAAAAATATTTTGCCCATATATTATTGTCAAATCAAGTACACAATATTGACAATATTCCTAATAAAAATTATTTAGGCTTTGTGATACCATAAAAAATATATACTTTGATGATGAAGCCTAAGTATTCATCGAAAGTAACACATGCATTATTGAATTTGTACCTGCAAATGCTAAACTACGTACGTACACATGCACGGATAAATTAATGTTTATTTTCACAAGTGACCTAATTTAATCTCCGCCATCACAACGCATTGCTGGAATACGAATTCCATTATTCTTATGGTGCCTAGCTTCATATGCTTTATGTAAGATTAATTTTATTTTCAATGTCTATGGTGTCGACAAATTTCGTAAAATGATGTTGGAATTGTTTTATGATATTACGTACTGAAGCTATTAAGTATTTTTCGGAAATTGTTAAATTGCCTTTGGAATTGAGAATGTTCCCCTTCTCGATGAATATTTTTATATGCCCAATTACACTTGATTTCCAATTTCAATGCACATATATTGCTTGGATTAGATTCTACTCCACTTTGGAAATCTCTTAATTAACTCCAACTGCAATGAAAGTGTTTCAACTCTTTGCCATTGCGAACAGTCAAAGTAAATTGAGTTGGAGTTAACATTTGAGGGATTCATTACAATAGAATAAGAGAAATAATATTTGAGTGAACGAGTAATTCCATTAATCTCAAGAGTACTTATACTAGAGTACAAGGGTAATAAAGTACAATACAAAATAAGGTACAATAAATACAATAATTAACTAAACTAACTAGAGACTAATACAACAAGATAATATCATCTAATACGCCCCCTCAAAATAGATGTTTCGTCAGTAACGGAGATTTTGCTACGAAGAAGCTCAAACCGAGAACGAGGAAGGGGCTTAGTGAGAACGTCAGCCAACTGGTCAAGCGTGTTCACATAAGTGACACTGAGAAGACCCTTGGCCACGAGATCACGAATGAAGTGGAGATCAAGAGAGATGCGCTTCATGCGAGAGTGTTGAACGGGATGAAGAGAAGAACGTAGAGCACCCAAGTTGTCACAACGCACTGCAGGAACCGAGCGAATAGACAACCCAATCTCCCCAAAAAGGTGTTGAAGCCAATGCACCTCCAACGCAGTGGAAGCAAGAGCCCGATATTCCCCTTCAGTAAAGGAAGAAGAATCCGCCTTTTGTTTCCAAGAGGACCACGAGATAGGATTCGACCCCAACATGATAAGATATGCAGAAGTAGATATGCCATGAAGAGTATCACGTCCCCAATTCGAGTCCGAATAAGCAGTAAGAGATAAATTTGTATCACGACGCAACGTGATACCGTGAGTTAGCGTACCTTTAAGGTACCAAAGCACACGCTTCAGCGCCAGTCAATGAGCCACATCGGGACTCGACATACGTTGCGCAAGCCTATTAACCGAGAAAGCAATATCCGGGCGTGTGAGAGTGAGATACTGCAAACCACCAATAACTTGACGATACAACGTGGCATCAACGAGTTCGGCCGAAACTGGGGCCGTCGAGTTGCGCGACATAGGCATGGAGAGTGGCTTGGCGCCATCTATCTTCTGATGAGCCAGTAAGTCATGAATGTACTTGTGCTGCGAGAGAAATAGTCCATCACACGTGCGATAAACCTCAACACCCAAGACGTAATTGAGAGCACCTAAGTCCTTAATCGCAAAGTCCGTGCCAAGATGCTTAACAAGCGAGGAGATAGTCGTGGAGCATGAACCCGTAACCACAATATCATTAACGTAAACAAGAACATAAACACGAACCGAAGCACACATGAGGATGAACAAGGACGTATCCGACTTTGACTGTGTAATCCCAAACGTCACAAGAGCCGCACTAAGAGCAAGATACCAAGCACGAGGAGCTTGTTTGAGGCCATAGATGGATTTATGGAGGAGACATATATGATCTGGACGAGCCTTATCAACAAACCCCGGCGGTTGACTCATAAAAACTGTTTCAGAAAGTGTGCCATGAAGGAACGCGTTACTCACATCCAATTGGCGGAGTGGCCAAGAGTGCATCACGGCTAGGGCTAGGATAGTGCGAATGGTGACTGGCTTCACCACTGGAATGAATGTTTCCTTGAATTCAACCCCCGCCCATTGATGAAACCCTTTTTCAACCAAACGAGCCTTATAACGATCAACACCCAAGACGTAATTGAGAGCACCTAAGTCCTTAATCGCAAAGTCCGTGCCAAGATGCTTAACAAGCGAGGAGATAGTCGTGGAGCATGAACCCGTGACCACAATATCATTAACGTAAACAAGAACATAAACACGAACCGAAGCACACATGAGGATGAACAAGGACGTATCCGACTTTGACTGTGTAATCCCAAACGTCACAAGAGCCGCACTAAGAGCAAGATACCAAGCACGAGGAGCTTGTTTGAGGCCATAGATGGATTTATGGAGGAGACATACATGATCCGGACGAGCTTTATCAACAAACCCCGGCGGTTGACTCATAAAAACTGTTTCAGAAAGTGTGCCATGAAGGAACGCGTTACTCACATCCAATTGGCGAAGTGGCCAAGAGTGCATCACGGCTAGGGCTAGGATAGTGCGAATGGTGACTGGCTTCACCACTAGAATGAATGTTTCATTGAATTCAACCCCCGCCCATTGATGAAACCCTTTTTCAACCAAACGAGCCTTATAACGATCAACGGACCCATCTAGAAGGCGTTTGATAGGAAAGACCCCCTTGGATCCCACGACAGTACGGTTGGTGGGAGGTGGGACCAAGGACCAAGTGCCATGACTAGAGAGAGCCGTAAGTTCCTCAGACATGGCGTCACGCCACAAGGGATTAGAAAGAGCCACTTTAACCGAGGTTGGTTCCAAATCATGAAGAACCGGATAATGTTGCAGTAAACATCTTAGGCTTGTAGATGTTGTTGCGATACCTCGTGATCATGTGATGTGAACGATTAGAGGAGGGCAGCACGGGCAAAACATGCGCACTAGGGTTCACGGGCAAGGCTCGCGGCGGTGCCCTAGGGCTTCTAGGGCTCACGAGCGGTGTGGACCGGGCCACAACGGAAGGCGGCCCATTGGGCGATCACGGTTGGGCCAGAGTTGACCAGTCATGGGTTGGGCTTGACCGGAACACCTAGTGGACTGGTGGGCTCGACCGAGTAGTCAGATCCAGGCGGGCTGGGGGCTGCCCACTAGGGTGCATGGCATGTGGCTCCATGATGGGCCGAGGCGCGGTCGGTGCTGGGCCTAGGGTAGCAGTAGGCGGCGGCGGTGTAGATGAGTGTAAGAAATCCCGAATCTGATCCTTAACAAACCTGACATGGCGAGAGACGTAAAGACGCCCCGTGAGTATATCGAGACACTTGTAGGCCGACTGCAAGGTGGAGTACCCAACAAAGATACAAGCCCGAGACGGAGACGTGAGCTTACCAGGAAAGTAAGGACGTAAGTGAGGGTAGCAAAGGCACCTAAATACATGTAAGCCCAAATAATTTGGTTGACGGCCAAATAGAGTCTCAAAGGGGGACCGAGAGTCAAGAACAATAATAGGTAACCTGTTATAGAGATAAGTGGTCGTGCTAAAGGCAAAGTCCCAAAAAGTCGAGGGGAGAGAAGCACGAGAGAGTAAGGTGCGTCCCATCGTAACAATAACACGATGACGACACTCACTGGTGCCATTTTGCTGGGGCGTGTGTGGGGCGGTCGTGAGGAAAGAGATGTCATTCGAGGAGAGATATGTCCGCATGGCCAAGAACTAACCACCATTGTCAGAATAAAAATTCTTAATGGACCTACCAAATTGCTTTTCCACTATACATCTAAATTGAATAAAAATACTCATTACAGCAGACTTAGCTTTCATAGGGAAAAACCAACAAAACTTGGTAAAGTGATCAACTAAAAGTAGATAAAAACGACATCCCGTAGTAGAAGTACCAGGTGCGGGACCCCAAACATCACAATAAACATAATGAAGCACATCGTTTGACACAAGAGATGAATCTCTAAAAATAAGATTCTGACTTTTATTCGACAAACATGAATTGCAAAAACTAGAGTCCAACGCAGTGGACGACACAATAGGTAAACTAAAGTTCTTAACAATAAAAGACCCAACTTTTCTGGGTGGATGACCGAGCCGATCGTGCCAACAACTAACACTAGTCCGTTCACCAACAAGCGCCAAAGTCGGAGAGCGTCCAAGAGAGGGAAGCCGAACACGATACACCCCATCCACACACGTCCCGTGAAACAACCTACTCCCCGTGCGACAATCTTTCACAATAAAATAAGACGAGAAAAACTCAATAGAGACATCATTAGCAGTAGTAAAACGATGCTTAGAAGAGAGATTACGTCGCGAGGAAAAAACACACAAAATATTATCAAGCGTAAAGGAACCATCATGGAGAGTAATTTTAGAGGAACCCGTGTGTGAGTAATTTTAGAGGAACCCGTGTGTGAGATAGGTAAACCTTTACCACCGATTGTTGTGACCTCTTCCGCACCATCATACTCAGAGTGAAGAGCAAGATTCCCAAGATCAGAAGTTAGGTGATGAGAGGCACCCTAATCAGCCAACCATTCATCACGGTGAGCTTGAGGAGGCGGTGGCGACGCATAGTTGGCGCTAGGGTTTGGATAGCGACGGCAAGTCCTAGCCCCATGGCCCGTTATGCCACACAACTGACATACAATAGGCCCACGAGCATGAGGAGGCTGATAGGGGCCCGTGTCATGACTATGGTTAGGGTTTGAGGGCCTATTGGAGGGTCGATTGCGGCCGCCATGCTGTGGTTAACCCGAGGAGGGGCGGTTTCGACCGCAATTATTGTGAGGGTTGGACCGTGGCTGAGAGACGGCCTGTTTCGCATAGGCAATCGTAGTGGACTGTTCAAGTTCAAGAAGACGTAGGTAACCCTCTTGACTAACAAGAAGGTCATGCAACTCAGCAAACTGAATTGGGTGCTCGCGAGCACAAATTGGTCCAGCTATGTCACGATAGAGAGACCCGAGGCCATTGAGGACATATAGCGTGATGTCGTCATCCTTCACGGGACCATCAATGGCCGCTAGTTCATCAGCCTTTGATTTGACAGATTGAAGGAACTCTGAGACTGAACGGTCACCCAACTTTATATTATTCAGTTCATCCTTCAATTGCATGACACGGGAGCAGGAGCGACTAGCATAGTGACGTTGCAAGTCATCCCATACGCCCATAGAGGTTTCAGCGGAAGCAACAAGTGTAGAGATCTCCACAGAGACAGAACCAACCAAAACCGTGACCAGAAGGGAGTCCTGACGCGTCCAAAGAGCGTAGGCCACCAGCGACTTGGGTGTAGTACCCATCGGTAGACAAGGATGGGAGCGGTCAACAAAACCAAACAATCCATAGCCATACAAAAGGTGACGGATTTGACAACGCCATGCAGGATAGTTGGTACCGGTAAAACGGGTCGGAATTTGGTTGGACTTGATAGGAATCAACGCAACACCGCCAGAGGACGGCCTGTGAAAGGGCGGTGATAGTGGTGGTGGAAGGCCAGCTGTGGCGGCAGCAGCGGATCCGGAGTTGTCGCCGGCGGTGGTCTCAACGGACGAGAGGCAAGGTGAGCCCATTTCAGGCATATTAGGTCAAGGATCGAAGAGAGTCTCGTTAGAGAAAAAGGTCTCTTGATACCATACAAGAGAATAAGAGAAATAATATTTGAGTGAATGAGTAATTCCATTAATATCAAGAGTACTTATACTAGAGTATAAGGGTAATAAAGTACAATACAAAATAAGGTACAATAAATACAATAATTAACTAAACTCTAACTAGAGGTTAATACAACAAGATAATATCATCTAATATTCATCGTGTGTTTGTAACAGTTTTTATTTTGCGTTCCCTAAGTGTAGGAAATATTTATGTTATCTAATTTTTTATTAGTATATGTAATACGAGAACATTGATTTTGACGCGTATAAATAATTATTCCAAAATAGGAATTAAAGAGGTTCGATAATGGCACACTAAGTGTTAGAGTGTACTATTTACTTGGTCAATCCATCATTTTTTAATATTTCATTTCTAGCCCCAAAGTTTGTTCATTTGTTTAAATTTTAGACCTCGTAAACAAAATGGTATTAGAGCCTAGGTTTATTTATTTAATATGGAAATTTATTTATTATGTTAACACCAAACCACCTCTTGAGAGGAGTAATTTATAAACATGAGTAATCCAGAAATAGATAACATCAGGGATCTCCCATGTCAGTTCTCTTTTAGAGGACATAGATGTGCAAGTGTTAGGAAGAAACTCGTTGCCCTAACAAGATACATTGAATTCCATAAAACGAAAATCAAACATCATGATGTCTTGTGTTGTGACCTAGAAAAACAAGTAAAAGTTTGTCTTATCAAGAATGCTAGACTAGAAATAGTTAAGCAGATAAAAATTAGCCTTAAAAAAGCTAATAATCAAAGTTCAATACTAAGCCTTTAAATATGCCTGGTATTACTCTAGAACAAGAGCTTCAACTCTTGACGACTAAGTTAGAATTTCGAGTTAGTCAAAGACATGATAACATCCATAGTATTAGAGCCAAGTACCTAGCTATCAATGGCCTCACGGCCGAAATAACTAGGATAATGAGGTTAATCACCGAGAAGAATAATAGATGAGTTAAATGGCACTGCCAAATTTTAACGAACTAGAAACAGATGGCTCTAAGTTTTCGCAAGATCTTAGAGAAATCTAAAAGACGGTCCGATCATATGGTAACCATCAATATCATGTGCCCGAGCACCTTCAAGAGATCCAGAATAAGCTGGAAACCATGTCTAAACGACAGAAGGAAATTCTTGAGATCCTTCATGACGTCCAAAGAAGAATGAAGAATTTGGAATCCCTTCTATGATCCGCGGAATGGGGGAAAGGAGGATGGTTACCCCCATCTTTCGAGAATGAGCCCTTATTACATCAAAAGGGCAAAGCAGTCGAGGTCAAAAGAGAGTTGACGAGAAACGAGCAACTGAAGGCCTTGATAAGAGGGAAACCCAGTACTCAGTAGGATAATGTCCAGGTTGAAACTTGACGAGATCAACTACGAAGATCTACATGATCTTTCCGACCTTGCAGAATCATTTTTGGGTTTAAAACTCGTTAATGTCCAAGCCTTGGAAGACGCATTGGTGTAAAGACAAAATCCTCCCAGGAGCAGTTAACGGTGACCGAAACTTTTGGGTCTCATATGCCGAACCGAAAGTTTTGGGTCTCATATTTCGAATCTAGGTCAGATTCCGAATCTGAATCCAAATCCCATTCTAGATGAGCCGATGCCACATCAACACGATTTCGTGGCAAGGGCAATGTTCCTGGTGGTACCAACTAGATTGCTAACATGGAGACCTGATATCCAGGGGATGCCATACGGAAGGTCCCAACTTGATTCAATTCATCCTTATGGGCTTATGCTTAACCTGGATATATTGGATTTCAAAAATCGAGAAGCACTGATCGACGAATGGGCCTCAGCAATGAGAATTGCAGCTGCAACATTAGAACTCAACAAAGAAGGGTTCATAATGATGCTGCAAATGAGCCTTGAGGGATCAGTAAAAATTGGATGGGAGCATGCCACTCCGGAAATCAGAGATGGCGTTCTATCTGGCGAGGCTCTCAAAGACATCGTTGACAGGATGGCTAGACTTTTCAAGATCTACTTCGTCGGAGAAGGATACTTTGTGGATCCCCAAAACGGGGGAGGTGACCAAGAAAGAGCTATAGCTTGGAACTACATGATATATGTAGCGTCGATCTATACATCAAGCTCTTCACCGAGTATAAATGAAAGAGCCGAATCGAGGAAGGAACGGCAATCCCATTGTTCTTCGCCAAAATACCAAGCCCATGGCGAGAAATGCTGATACGAGAATACATACCTATCGGGATAGATACGATAGCCCGAAAAATGTCTTTCCTAAAAGCGAAACTAGGCGAATGGTGCCACAAGGCAGCAGCCCAAAAGAATTATAAGACTGAGAGGCATCAATAAATCAGTCCGTCTATGTTGTGACGATAATGACGTCCCAACTGTCATTGGAGCACCAGAAAGACACGGGAAAAAAAAGCATAGGGACCACCCCTATCAACAAAAGAGAATCGGGTTTTCCAGAGGATCTTCATGGAGGCCAAGAAGATTCTAGTCAAAACAAAAGGCCCGGAGTTACAAATCAGGGCAGAGACCAGGACCAAGTCGTGGGAGAACGTCTTCCAATCAAGGAAGTACGAGCAGGCCACCCATAAGGAGAACTCTCAAAAGAGCTCATACGCGGGCGAATGAAAGTTTCAAAGACTGGAACTGTTGGACATGTGGGGCCAAAGGACACATTTCAACAGACTGTCAAGAAAATCAGAGTCGGGGAGTTAGACAGTTCGAAGCCACACCGGAATTTGAAGAGGCTGTCTATTTCCAGGACCTCATTCAAGTATACCAGTTTGAGGATATTCCTTCAGACAAAAGTATCTATGAAGAAGAAGAGGGTCAAGATGAGTCTTCGGAATTCGAATCAGAATCAAACTGAAGACGAGGAGATCCTTCGCCAGGAAGTACAAGAAGATCTATCAGGATTCTTCTCACAAACAAGCATATCTCACAAAGCATTGATGAGAATTATGCGAGAAGATCCAAAGCTTCGAAGTTACGATGGGTTTACCATCGGAAAAATGGAGAGAGCTTTATCCCAGTTAAGCCTCGGACAACGAAAGCATCACATTATCTAAAACGTTACGGCGGGAGAAATTGCTATCCCAATGGAGCTAACGAGCAATGTGATGGAGATGCAACTAGTTCCTATGAATGAGATAAAAGACGAACTAGGCCGACTTAATTCCGAGGTTGCGCAGAAGATGTCATGGATCCATATCGGAGCCATACGAATCCTGATCAAAGCAACGTTCAAAGAAGGAATCAATTCTCCAATTGATTTTGCCATCTTTGACAGGAGAATCCAAAACCTGCAAGATGCCTGTCTTGGAGGAATTTCAGGGAACTTATTTGCTGGGAAAGTGGCAACGTTCGTTTATCCAAAGATTGCCTATAATCTAGCAGATCGAGATTTCAAAAGGGTTCTTACCCTCCATCAAGATTTGAAGAACAAGGAGTTAATGAATGAAGGAAATAGGCCATACTCTATCACCCACGGTATATCTTATGCCCTCTCCAATACTCATCATTCTGACCTTTTCCGAAGGAAAGAGTTTGTGGAGATACCCGAAATCTTTGAGAAGGGGGCTCATCCAGTCAGACCAGAGATTTCTGAGCTACCACATATTCATGAAATGGATATGATCATACGGGATCAACCAGTATTCAACAAGGATACTAGTCAGAGGTTCGAACCCAAGAGAATTTCTTTCCACGAAAATAGGATGCACAGCCTAACATGGGGAAAGAAGCCAATCGTTGAAGTTGTAATCGAACCAAAGAAGTTTATAACAAAAGGAGAACTCCAATGTCCAGGAGGTTGGTGCGAGGTCGAGATAATCTTTGACATTACCCAGAAGGATAATACCCTTCCATGTGATGCCTTATATTATCTGAAGCAGTCCTTAGTGGGAAGATATCAAGGAAACCTAAAACTAGGTGGAATGGATTTCGTCATCAGCGGGCGTGCAGGAAAAATTCCAAAATAACTAATTCTGGGAATTGAGTTTCTTGAGGATCATAAGCCTTGGGAAAGATTACCAGAAGGAATGGAGTTTACAGTGGAAGGGAAAAGATACTGATTTCGATGACCAGTAGCCCATTTTCAATTTACATCTCAGTCGGGATGTTATACGAAAAATATCAAGTCGAGTACTTCGCAGCGTATATCGACTCAGGAGCTGGTATATGTACAACCAAACCAGGAGTTTTCCCCAAAGACATCGATGAAAACTTACCAGCAGTCACTGGGAGAGATTTCTCGAAGAAGATTATCATCTTCAAAAGAGGAATAAAACAGGCCAAAATATTGATTGGCGGAGCCGGAGGTTCCCCATTGTACAAAGTAAAGACGCCACCAATCTACTTTCATAACACATGAGCCGATGTTCTGCTCGGCAACAATTTTCTGCAGACATTCAAACAATTTACGCAGGATAATGAGACAAGACGTCTTATCCTCACAAGACTTTGTGATCATAAAATCTTGGTGCAAAGATTGACACAAGCATTTTACAAAAAAAATGCCTATTCAATTTCGCAGCAAGCATGGTGATGAAGGAAAACTTCGACATCCTAAGATGAGCAATCAGAGGAAATATGGTAATGCAATCCTACAACTTCGGATTGATAGCCTAGGCGGCCGTAAAGATGAAAGGATCAAAAATGAAATGATCGAGATCCTAAAGGCAAGCCTGGAACCAAGTCCTCACTTGGACATCACTAATGAAGAACAAATTTCACTAAAAGATGTCAAGACGAAGATTCAAAGGAACTTCCATGAAGACCCTTTGGTATGGTGGAACAAGAACGAACTCAAAGCATCCTTAAAAATTAAAAAGGGAAAAGAAAATGAGTTGGTTAGATACAGGCCGATCCTGATGAATCAGAATGATCGGAAGGACATGCAGAAGATCCTTAAGGAACATCTTGACCTTAAGCTAATCTCCCCAAGAGTCTCTCCGTACAGTAGTCCGGGATTCCTAGTCCGAAACCATGGAGAAATCAAAAGAGGTAAACCGAGGTTGGTGATCAACTACCAAGGGATCAACAAAATCTTGGAGTTCAACGGGTATTATATCTCGAGCAGAGAACACCTTATCAACTGCGTCCAAAACGCAAAGGTATTCTCGAAGTTCGATTGTAAATCGGGCTTTTACCAGATCAAGATGGAAGAAGAAAGCAAGAAATATACAACTTTCTCCACACCACAGGGACATTACATCTGGAATGTTATGCCGATGGGATTGGAAAATGCACCACAAATATTTTAGAGGAAGATGGATAATCTATTCAAAGATTATTTCAGCTTCATGGTCGTTTATGTCGATTATATCCTCATCGCATCAAGAAATATCAAAGAGCATGTTAAGCATTTGGAAATATTCTCAGATGTTTGTCACAAAGAGGGATTAGTGGTATCCGAAAAGAAGGCGGTAATCTTAACAAGGAAAATTGAATTCCTTGGGATCGAGATCGACGAAACATGTATCGTTCTCCAAAACCATCTGGTTGAAAAGGTACGTGATTTCCCTGACGATCTTAAAACAGTCAAATCGCTCCAAAGTTTTTTGGGGTTAGTCAATTTTGCTGGGATGTTTATTAACAATCTCGCAAGTTATAGGAAAGCATTTAGTCCACTACTGAAAAAGGATGCAAAGTTCAGATGGACAAATGAACACAGGGGAACGATGCAAAAGCTCAAAGCTATCTATCAAAACCTTCCCAAACTAGCAATTCCCAATGATGAAGATGAGCTTGTACTCTACAAGGATGCAAGTGATCATTGGTGGGCAGCAGTTCTAACAAAAGTAGAACCGAAAGGAGAAGTACATTGCAGATACTGTAGCGGTCTCTTTGCTAGCAATGAAGCGACAAGATGGCACATCAACGAGAAAGAATTCTTTGCAGTTCAAAAGGCCTTTAAAAATGGCCATTATTCTTACTTGCTAAAAAATTCATACTAAAAATTGATAATACAAGTGTTAAAGCTTTCTTAAAAAATAAAATAGAAAGCAAACCCGAGAAGGCTAGATTATTAAGATGGCAAGCTGAATGTCAATATTACGATTTTGATGTTCTTGTGATAAAATCTCATGAAAACGTTCTTGCAGTTTTTCTAACTAGGGATGGAGGCACATGAAGCCGACATCATTCTAACGAGATGTAGGCACTACAAGGAAAACCTGGAGGAGCTCAGCATGGCGATCGATGGTCTAGCAATTAATGCTAAGGCTTCCGGTCACATACAAGAAATGGACCTTACCAAGGTTCAAAACGCAATGAAGGCAACTTTGTTGTGTAGCACGAGTCTATGGGATAGCATTATGGGTCCCGTACTACAAGATGCTTCTTCATCAAAAGTAAAATTGGAATTATGGGTGGTTACATATGATGACGGAGAATCGAGCAAGACAGGGCCGGTCTATGATCCTTTCGAGGAAGATACTGATGAACAAGTTGATTCAAGGGTGGAGACGCTAGAGAATCTAAAAATACCTCTGAAAAGAAAGAGGACGAGATTAGTCATAGACCTCAAGTGGAATCCTCTAAGATTAACACGAGCTGATAGTACCTTTGATGGAATATCAAAGGACATGGGACAAGCTTCACACAAGAATGGGATTAATCCCAGGAAAATCCGTGGCCGATAGGTCCAGAAAATATCCAAGAATTTGGGCACTGCCAGGATCAAAACCTGAAAGTATACGAGAATGGTTTGACTTTGGCTGCTTGGCCTCAGTGTTTACCGCATCACCAGGATTTCTGGAAATTTCCAAATTACCAAAATGGATTTGCGAGAAATTATATGAGACATGGAAGATGAATCATACACTTGAACGAGGGGATACTTTGGAATTGAAATTCATTTCGGCTGCTCCAGAGATCACATTCCAGCCGAGCTTTCATTTCATCAAGCTTCAAAGACCCAACATGAAAGCGATGGAATACATCAAGCCTCCGCCAGAAGGACAATTTCTAGTTTCCCATGTCTCGGAAGATGAGATTACAACCATAAGGGCATGGGGACTTTGGGTCTATCTCACCGAGATGGACAAGGTCAAGTATTCGATCAAGATATTCCAAAAGTCTGAGAGCGGATCATTCATGCTCAACAGCATGACAAGTAACACCGCACGGTTTGCAGAGACGATGTTCAAAAATAAAAGGCAAACATTGTGGAAAAATGGGATTCCAGCAACAGCTAAAACAAGCTGGAAGTTGTGCAACATGATACACGTCGGCCGATGAAAAGAACGGATCTGCTCCAAGTGATCAAAAGGAACCCCTCTTCGGAAAAGGATTCCCGGTGAAACGTGACAAATGGGAAAATGACAGGGAGGGGCCTTCACGAAAAGGAAAGATACTGCGTGCTGGCAAATGAGCGACTTTTGCTGACAAAGGAAAATGAGTCATGTTAACAACCAGGTCCACCCATGTGAACGATTAAGACGGGTGAACAGTCGAGACAACCTCCACTATCGGACTAATAATGGAGGGACCACCAGACTCAGTGCATGCAAAAGCAGCCATGTGATTAAGCAGGACCACCCTTATCAGAATAATAATGACGGACCCCAAGACTCAATGGAGCACGCAAGCCATGACGATTCCACTTTCAAGAATCAGTGAAGTCCGCATTTGAAATCCGAGACTTCATCTATAAATAGACGAGCTGAAGAAAACAGAGGACATCAAGTATTCTCCACTGCTTTCTTACAAAACTAAATAAGTCTGTAATAGGTTTAAGAGTTTATATTTCAAAGTCTGGGTGTTTATTTTCGAGTGTTTAATTTCCATTGAAAAAATTCGAGTGTGTATGTGTGTAAGTAACAAGGCTACTATGAGTAGCTAAACAGGTAGCTCCTCTCTAAAGGGGTTATCGTGGTTATGAAATAAATAATTTCCATTTAATAAATAAAATCCGGGCTTTTGCTCTAGTATGCTTGAGGATTGAGTACTTTAAATATTGTTCTAGAATCTATCTCTCACACCCGGTGTAGGAAACGAACCAGTGTTACGCTGGCTGTCGTTGAAGGAACCATTGCAGAACCATCGGTTGCGATCAAGTGGTTGAAGCCGAGGAGTTTTTGTAAAACCTGGTGGGATACCCGACGGCGCCACGGTCAAAATGAGGTACTTCAGAATTTTGTTTAAGTAATTAATGCGGAAGCATGGTGGGCCTGATATGGTCGTAATGGACTAATTCCGTTATTATGATGTCTAAAATGAGAGTAATACAAACTTAGAGCTAGACTTTTAATTACAATTTAAAGCCAATGTAAAGAAGACACATGTCATGATCCTAAGGAAGGAGGACCACCGGTCCTCCCCCACTATAGACCTCACCCCTCTCAATTATATATCGTGTGACAAGTTAAGAGTCAAAGTTCTAACATTTTCTGATAAAAAAATTTGTTCTTACATTTTCGACATTCTTTAGCCATAATAATGTCCGACTTATCAAAAAAATTAAGGAAAAATAAACAATGTCTGACGGCCTAAGTACACCAATTGATTTAATTCCGAATTCAGTTCTAGATATTAATCTTCAAACCCAGCAAGTAATTAAGTCTTTATGTACTATTTATCCAATTATAATTTATAAGTATATCTTATTATAACAATAATAGAGAACCGAAATCCAACGATGAAAGTTTTATCACTGGATGGCGTATATTAACGCCATTGACAAATAATAAATTCACAAAAGTCCAGAATCTAATGTAAATTTGAGGGCGGGGTTGTCAACAAAGTTAAAACGCCATTGAGTTTCATTTTTACTTGCAGATATTTTATTGTATATTATACTAAACCAATCAAAACTAAGACGATGACGAATTGTTTAATATTTATATAACAAAGGAGCAATTGTTTTATAATTATATTATTTATACGAACTTTTTAATTCTAGTTTTTTTCTTCTACTAAGAAATACGGCGTTGTGCCCAATTGACATAATATATAATGCATGAGTAGTTTAATTCCCCATTAATTATACAAGTAAATATAATATCAATTTAGTAATTAATTAATTAATTTCTTGTACTTTCGAAGAAATTGTGTACCACATAAAGAAACCAACTTTACTTTTTCCTATGATTTAGTATGAACAGACAAAAATGTAATCTGAGAGGAAAAACAAAGAGAAAAGAAAGTTAATAAGAAGAAAATAAAAGGTTCCAAATTCCCAAACTAATCGTATCTCGATGACATACACATGTCCGCAGATGTAATATATATATATGGGCTGGTGGCACTTCTTTCGATCCCGTCACGCACGCAAATTGCACAACTCCAAATAGTACTAATGCATCCCATTCCACAGACCAATCGTCTCGACTTCCCACATTCCAATGGTGTTTACTGCAAACAGTGCCCTTAAGTTATTGCTAATGGAAGACGAACCCCTACTCAATTTTTATTAGCAACTACACGTTTGTGTAGTTAAAAGATAGCAAATATCACCCTACCATTAAACTTGTCAACACAGTGTTGATGATCTAGATGAATGATTTCTATACATAAGAATATCACTTGAAATATATGTTTATAATTAACTCAATATAAAAGTTTTTTTTGGTAAACTTTTAAGTCTCTCGAAATTATGTATAAGGAAAGTGACAATTAATTAGTTCCATTTTATACTGTTACATCTTCTTAAAGTGTTGAATAATATGTAAAAGTCTTGGCTACAAGTCAAACATTAGTCTTAAAGTGATTTTTGGATCAAAAGTCCCCTCCTTTCATGTTGCGTTATGTTATTGATATGATAAACTATGACTACTGCATAATAAGAGTCATGTTTATGCCTTCACATGGAGGTTGAAATTGATTGTAAAGCCAACAAAAACTGTAAGGAGAAAGTGAACTATAATTTTTTGGTTTTTCTTATGCATTAAAGACTGGGTTGATGTACCCAATTACATGCGTACGAGGGCAAGGTTGAAACCATTGTATTTGAAAGATCTTAGTGTCTGCGATACTTGTAATTGTGGACAGTTGCACTTGACAGTAGTTGCAACTGGACACGAAAGTACAACAGATAGCAGTTCTTTAATGTTTAAAAACAGTTTTACTGTTGCAACTAAGAGAAGACAGTTAAACATAAAACAGTAAAGAACACACAGAGTTTTAACGTGGTTCGGTCCAAATGGTCCTAGTCCACGGGGTTTGCACCCAAATGTTTGACTCAAACAATACCCTACTTAAGAATTACAATGATAGGAATTACTCCAACGTAAATCTAGACTCCCTCTAATTTATCGTTGCAACACCTAATCCTCGACTATTTTCGGTATACTCCTTTGAGTCGGAGAACTTCAAGATTAACTCAAAGCTCCTTTGACAAGAAGTTCTCACTAGAAGACTTTGACTCGATACAGGACTGAAATCACTAATTATCCTTTTCAAAGCTTGTCCTCTAATTGTGTCGAGTCCTCCTTATATAGGCATTGGCAGAATCTCTGCAGATCTTCAGTTGCAATCCTCGCAGATCTTTTTTCCTTAACAGATAAGATCTACATATCGCCAGTTGCAATCAACGCGGATCTTCTTTCCTTGTTTGATGGATTCTGCACGATCATAGAATATATCCAACGTACATGCCTAATATTATGTCTAGATACATAGATAGGAGATAAGGTTAATATCCAGTAGGATAATCTTAAAGATAGAATGATATCTTATAAAGATAAGGAAATAATATTAAGATAATTACCATCTAAAAGATTAACTTATCCTAATGATTTAACAAAACAATATCAATTTAAACACTAGTTGGGCCGATCCGAATTGAGCCCAAATCAGATAGAAAAACGGCCCTAACAGTATTGCTCTTTTTATGAGTGATCGGAAAAGATCGACTAGGGGTATTGAGATAGAAGGGGAATTTTGTTGAATTCATCATTAGGAATGAAATTGTACCTAAGAGATGTTCAGGTCCTTTAAAGGTGTAACAGAGTTCGAACTTTGAAATGAGACTAGTGTAATAGGGGTGCTGGTGTTTGGAGAGCATTACTCGAATGTGTTTTTTTGACGACTATCATAATGTCTTAATGGCAAAGATCGTGCAGGAAAGGTCGTGAATACGAGGAAATTCCCCTTTGAATACAAGGATGTTGCTCTCGACTATTGAATCACTAGGAGAGTTTCAACTGGCGTTTTTTAGCACTATTGAGGATAAGGTGGGATTTGAGTTCGCCTTCATACATTTTTTAAAAGTAATTTTTCTTCTTCTTAAATTTTTTGATAATGATTCGATTCGAGTAAAACTAACCGTTTGCATAAAAAAAATTAGAATTAAAAGTTGTGCGATTAGGTTTGGTGCGTGCAAATCAATAGACTAATTTAGTACTTAATTAGTAGGAGGTATTTGATAATATTTAAATTCCACAAGGATATAAGCTCATGAAAACTACAGAGTGGGTCATTTACCAATTATGAAATAAGACAAGGGTGCTTTTGATATTTAGGCATAAAAAGATTTCCCTCCTTTTTTCATGGTTTTCACTCTTTCCTTCTCCATTACCTTAAAACAGTTTTTCATAACACTTCTCTTCTTACATAATTACTTTTTACTTCTTACACAACACACACACTGCAATGTCCAATATCTTCCTCCATTTCTTGTTACTTTCCACTCCAGTACTCTTCTTCACCACAACCACCTCTCACTCTCTACCAAACAACAAAAATAGTACAAACAATCCATGCACATACAAATGCGGAAGTACACAAATACCCTTCCCATTCCACCTCAACTCCACTAACTGCACTACCCCTCCCCTCTCAAACGCTTTCACACTTTCATGCATCAACTCATCCTCCCTTTACCTCGACCTCGAATCCGAATCCTACAAAGTACTCGACTTTTATCCCGATGGCCTACTCTTAGACTTCCCTAACACGACGTTATGTCGTCGTTACAACGACTTAAAAGCGTTCTCCTTCTCACACAACGACTACTTTGGAATATCTGGTGATAATGTTCTTGATTTATACGACTGCGAGGACTCTTCGCTATGTAAAACGGATTGTGAAAAGACGTATTTAGCCCCGAGTTGCGATGGAGCGCAACGAGGCGGGTATCCGTCGTGTTGCTATCCGTTGAGTGATCGTAGTGTTTGGCGTTTGGGTGATGGGAGGTTTATTGATTTTGAGAAATATGGGTGCAGGGGATTTTCGTCGTGGGTGAATGGGAAGCGCGGGGTGAAATTGGAATGGGCTGTGCCGGGAAATTTGACGGCGGGGATTTGTGCTGCGAATGCTGATGTTGTTAATGGGAGTTCGGTTGGGTTCGGGGTTAGGTGCGAGTGTCGTGATGGGTTCGTTGGTGATGGGTTTAAGGTTGGAGTTGGATGCATCAAATGTAAGTATTGTTTGTTACTAAAATGTTATTTCTTTCTTTTCTTCTTGATACATATGCTGTGCTATATCAAATGTTACAAAAAAACTAATATAGTATATGACCTAATGATTGGAGTATGAATAGCTCGAAACCAATATGCTCCTGTGCATGAAATCTCTTCCCAGGGAATATCATTATATATTAATTCTTCTTAGATGAATCTAGGATCATGCATGATGGTATACTTTGAAAGTACCTTTATACAAGATTTCTACACAAAAGAAAAAAGTGAGGCCTTTCTAATATTTATTTTTATGTTGTTTAACAGCTTGCTACAAGGATGGAAAGGAAGTTCATGGGATTGGTTGTTATGCAAAGAATAATGCTAGAAGGAAAACTACAATTCTAGCTGGTATGTGAGCTAAAATGTCACATTTTGTTCATACCAAAATTATAAAATCATCTATTTGTAACTAGTTGAAAAAATGATCTTGAGTTCCAATGAACTAATTTTGTGATGCAGGGGTGATAACCTCAGCCTTCACTGCTGCCTCATTAACTGCCATCTTTTGCCTCCTTAAACGCCGCCCTATGACTTCAGACAAGTTTCACTCAAATCATCATCTGTCCAATTGTCCAAGTTCAAAAAAATTGTCCAAGAAAGCAAGTCGATCAAGATTATTCACCTACCACGAACTCGAACAAGCCACAAAAGGATTCAACGATTGCCACAAACTAGTCGAAGCCACCTCGGCAATGACGAGTCTCTATTCTGGAATCCTCATTGATGGATCGCAAGTTGCCGTGCAAAAGATCCAATGCGAAAGCGAGAGAAGCCTAATTCAAATCTTGTACAAAGTGGAAGCCTTGTCGGTAATCTCTCACAAAAACTTGGCAAGGATCGTAGGCTGGTCGGTTGACTCGATCCACGTGCCTTTAGTCGTTTACGACTTTCCGGAAAATGGGACGCTCAAAGACCACTTGCATCGATCGAGACATCAACAAACGGCATTTATATGGTACAAAAGACTCAACATTGTAGCCGAAACGTCCAACATTCTTGCGTACCTCCACGACAACTCGCCTCCCGTATTCCACAACGATCTCCAATCGGGCTTCATCTTCTTGGATTCCGACTTCACGGCCAAACTAGCTGGATTCCAAATGCACGATGAATGCGACAACGAAAAATCCAGAAGCTCGCAGTTTAAGAAAAACGATATCTCGTCCTTCGGTGTAATCCTGATCGAGATTGTAACAGGGGAGACGAGTGCGAATTTCTTGACATCTGATTTCTTGCAAAAGATTAAAGTTGGGAAACTTGAAGAAATCGTTGATCCGAGTTTGAATTACCACGAACAACCGGTGTTTGTTAAAGAGCAAATCGAGATCATAGCTGATCTTGCAACGAGGTGTTTGTTGTTTGGTGGACAGGGCAAACTTGGAATAGTGGATGTGGCTAAGGAATTGGCTCACATTAGAAGAGATTGTGTGAATGGGAGTAGTAGGAGAGGGCCTGGATTGGAAGAAACTTTCTCGAATTCGAGTTTGCTTCAAATGATATCGATGTCGCCTGATTCGATTTATCTGCCTAGACACGAGTGATTTTGGTTCTTCCGTTTTTTCCTTTTTCTTTTTGTGAAATTTGAGGATAAATTTTGGTAAGAGAAAAGGTTTCTTTATGGAACCGTTGTTGTGATTCTGTGTATTTTCTTTTTCTGCTGTTGTATATTGAAGAATGTAGAAAAAATTATGGGATGATTGTATTTACATGTACTGATGTCTCGTATTATGAAAGATTGTTGACACTTTGATTGAAAATAACGCTTTTCTGGCATGATAAACGGATCGGTAACGAAGCAGTCAAGGCTAATTTTCATAGACTCTTACGACATTTGGACCTTGAAAATTGAAATGGACCTGAAGATGAAGCTATTCCAATTGACAAATCGACTGGTTTCAGAATCTGATGCATGTCCTCAAACGGGTTTTCTCCATCACGACATCGAGTAACCGATGGGAATGGATTATCGATCCATTGGGTATTTTGTGTTTAATAAAAATGTACCTGATCCTCGATTTTCTGTTATCGCCCGAGGATAGCATTTCTTTTGTGGTTCACTAACATGTAGGAACTTAATCACTGATTGTGAAGATTGTACATGTATTGTGTGTAATCATGGGGACGAAAATGTGAGCCACGTAGATGTGGAATACCCAGTTAAACCATGTGGATGGGGTGTTACGGATGGCTTGGGATCAAAGCCAACACTGCAAGCAGTACTAGTCCCAGAGATCATTTCATCCAACATTGTGAGCTTATTACAAGAAACCAACAAAGAGTTCAGTTCAGCTGTATCTGTTTTGTGACCACCTTCACGATTTGGTTACTAAGAAATAACAACGTTGCATTTAACAATGGAACCGTGGGTATTACATAGATGGTGGACATCATCAAAGTAAAAACTTAGAACTTGATCAAATCTAAGGAAGAAACATATCTTATACATTCCTGGACTAGTTTAATAATATTGCTTTTGCAAATCAAGAAAAAGAAATACCTTCATTGATCCATGAAAAGTAAAATCTTAGATTAAAATGTAACAACAATCAAGAATAATAATCACAATTAAAGTACATCACGCATGAAAACTGTTTTAAATACAAAAAAAAAAGAAAAAAACGGAAAACCAGCAAAAAATATGAAAGAAGCCAAGAATTAAACCAAGCTCCACCACACATACTTCCTACCATGAACGACTAATTAACAACTCTACAATCGAGTCGAACTTCAGTTCCGCCCCCATTGATGCTGCTCATTTTGATCATAGACGTCACAAAGGCATCATAAAATTCTTTTTCAGAAGATGCAAATTTATTGACCAATGCCTTAGTTCTGGAACTGGTGAGCAAAGCCTGGTCGGAGGAGAAAATGCTCTTCCCTTGAACAAGAGATTTGAAGTAGGCATTGTCAAATACTGTCGGAGAAGAATCTAAATTGGCTCCTGCACTGTTAACTTTGTTGTGCATGGGGCAGACTTGCTTTAAGCTGGCTGCGAACGAGGGGTTCATCGAGGGGTCTACATCGGTTTTCTTGTTGAAGTTGTGGATTCTGTTTTGGAATGATGAACAATGGGAGAAACCAAGTGTGTGTCCTCCTGTGCATATATGATCACAAGACAAATTTGATTATATGTAATTTCTCTGTTATTATCTTTACTTTTTTTTGTTATAACTTATTATATATTATTCGAATTCCTAGCATGAAAGAGAATTTATGTTATGAGTCTTTGCATGACGTGGTTCATCCAATTCAATTATTAATAAAAATATGCAATAAATTTGAAGATAACTCCTACACTTATTCTCAAAAAAGAAAAAAAACACTTTTATTGTGTTAATTTGTAGCATAATTACCTGATAGAGCCACTAAATCATCCATGGACAGGCCTCTTTGGGCGAAGCTTTGTTGCAATTGAGAAATGTTGAAAGTTGGGAATGGTAATTGCAATGTGTCATTTGCCTTTGAAATTCTTCCATCTTTCCTTCCTTTTGGCACCTCCCATGTTGGACCTCCAGACTTTAATTAACATCAAATTATAGAATTATTAAAATGTCCAAAAAAATATTAAGTTGATTAAAAAATTGTACGTAATCTTTGGTATTCTTTATTTTTGCAATTAACCAATTGTCATATAATGATTAACATTTAGTTTTAGTCTAGCACTATACTTACAAGTGCGACTACATCTCTGGCGGCAAGAGCTAAAATGTCAGCACAAGATACAACACCAGGGCACATTTTCTCGACTGCCTTCTTTGCATTCTCAATCACATAAAATGCATGCAACGAAATATTTGGTGGTCCATCTTTCTCAGCCTTGCTTTTTCCCTTGGAATTCAAAAGCACTGATGCGTCACAACCCTACAAAACAAACACAAACTCCATGAAATTAAAAATTATAGAAGTGATAACAAAAAAGTCTCGAAAATGTATGATATTATGTTATAGAAAAAGATTTTGTTACTCTAATAAAACAATCATGGAAGTGCATCCTAAGTAGAGCTGCCGGAACTGTTTTGTCATTCCTTATGCCCTTCTCCACAACTTGAGTGATCGTCGATTCAGCTTTCGGGCATGTTTGTTGATAGTAATTTGAACTTAATGCATTTGAACAATGCAAGTCAATTAACGAGAATATAGTAATTAGAGAAATAAATAAGATGGCTGCCATTGTTTGTGAATGTAAAAATATTATACACTTCACTAAGCTAGCTCTTCTTTTGCCTTGCCTTATTGAGATATAATTCGATTGAGGTCACTATAGGTTATTTGTAGAAGAAAAATGGACCCTTAGTATGTTAGGTGAGCTAGACCATTTTGAGTTCGTTAAGAGTTGTTTGAGAATTTACACATGCAAACAAATTAGCATGAATATTTTTTATCGTCACTTTTGCTTAGCAAGCTATTTGCTTAAACATGAAATGATATACCATATTTGCTATGTACTCATGCATGAACGTCGTCAAACGAATACAAAATCATTTAAAGTTGGTAGCCTCTTTGTAAGTTTCATAGTGGGTTATGTGAATTAGGTTTGAATATAATAAAGAATTGTATTATAACTAACTCATTTGTACTTCAAAGCTAAACCATTCGCTGGCTAGCTATATATGAGGGAAAATATATAATAATAAATTAATAATCTCTTCTTTTAGTTTTAGGTGTGAATTCTAACTACTCATGGATCACTTTATAAATAATATTACGAGTAACGAAAAGTATATTTGGTGGATAAGGTTCAACCAATAAAGTCATGTTTCTAACATTCATAGATTGGTGCGATTGTGATTTCTAAACTCGAATTGGACTATTAGAATCTTAGCTTCTTCTTTTATGAATTTTGGTTTCTACAACATTTTTGCGTGCGCAAAAATATATAAGCACGAGCTTTATACTCGTTGTTAATTAGTTGTTTTTTCTTCAAGAATACTTTTCTTCAACAAATGCATTCATATAATACAAAACTTATTGAGATTCTCTTAAGGTAAAAAATTGCGATTTTTTTTATTATTATTATTTGTATATGTCGTAAGCTATTAGTCTGGCTTTGTTTTGAAGTAAAACAAGCTTCAGTTTTCGACCCAAGTTGAATTAGCTGTTAAATGTATAGTTGTTAAATATTTATTAGAGATTTCGAGAAAATATGCTTTTCATTTTTTGTTTGCTCGCCGGTCTCTTTTAGTTTTCCTACTGGATAATCTATGATGTTCAACTCTTTACAAGTCCAGCTATTTGGCCCAAACTCCTTAACTGAATAAGAATCCAAGAATTAAAGTTTATTTGGACGGTGTGGCCGGCCACTCTCTATCAATGATCATGATGTTTACTACTTATCTTATAATAATTTAGTAATTGACATTACACAGTAAGTTTTTTTTTTCTTTTCTTTTCTTTATTACTCATCGTGGAACTATATATAGTACCATCTAAAGGAGCCAGAGAGATTTTATGAATTTTATATCAAGTTATGGTGAACTCCACCGGAATTGTCCGTTTTGGTTAAATTGTTTTTTATAGTATAAAATACCACAAATATCTATGTTATTAGGATTTTGAGTTAAAAAGACAAAACCCAACCTCATCTAAAGTTAAATCACGGAAATATGCCTGAATACATTTTTAACCGAAGTCGTGCATTTTATTTTTGTTGTTCCTTTGATACAACGCCCTTCAACGCTAGTACCTTAAGCAAATTACTTACTTTTCATAGAATAGGAGTGATTTCTTTTCTTATAATTTAAAATTCAAATGGTATTTTTCGCATCCATAATCAATTACACCAACACAATACGAATGAAAGTGCTTTCAGTCACTAATATTTATTTGCAACGAAATACAGCCCAAAGGAACGGGGATGCAATTTTGCATTTAGCTTCCCCTAAGTCATTCATTACACAAGAAGTAGAGAAGTTTAAGATAACAACACAAGTCTACATTACACTTGTTGTATAGTTACACTGTTGCCTGAAAGTTTAAAAAAGAAAGGAAAAAAAAAAAAGATAACCAGTATGAAGCCTCGCTTCTTATTTTTCACCTATGTATAGTGGATATCGAAAACAATTAGCTAAAATAATATCGGGCCGAGCTTATGGGCCGTTTCCTTCAAATATAACAATGTAATGATTTTGTAATAAATCACAAAATATATTTGGCGGGCTGCTTTCATTAAAATAGTAAAAGCTCGCCGCGGCCTTAAAAGACCAAAACAAGCCCATAACTCCAAGGCCCATTTTCTAAAACTGGACTTTGCTTGAATATGTCTGACCAAAGCTCCAATTAGAAGGTACAACATCTGTGAAAGTTCTGGTTGTATCATCAGTGGTTGTGACCATGAATGAGAGTGATTGGCCATTAAGGTAAGAATTTGATTGCCAATTAGCACCCCAATTTCTAGACATAGCTAACCAACCAGTTTTTGAGCCTTTGATTTGCACTGATTTAATTGATCCTGCATTCCCCACATTGATGATTGATACTAGCTCAAAATAGTCTCTACCGTTGATTACGAATCTAACTCCACCATGCTTCTTGCAAGGCACCCTGCATCAACATTCATGATACAAAATACATTAGGATTTTGTAGAGTAGCTTTGTAGTATGCAATTGAACACCTAAAACATGTAATGGCGGAAAGAATTTCCTGTTTTACTACGTGTCTCATTCTGTGTCTCACTCTGTTGTGGTGGTGACATTTTGTTGTTAATCATAATAAATAAGGTGATGCTTAAGTCACACACATAGTTGAACTTATAGTGTAACAACAAAAATAATTTATCAAGGAATCAAACGTCCGATAAATCTTTAGGTCAAAGTTTATTCGATATAATAACTAAAAATACTATTATCCACAATTTATAATGTGTGAAAACAATAATCACAATGCAATGGAGTTAAAGCAATGACCTTTGGTAGAGGACAGGAACGATCCCACCACTATAGATGCCGATTTTTTCCCAAGCTGGCTGAGCCATGTCAAAATGTTGGCGGGGCGGGTTGCACCACCCTCCATTATCGCTCGGTTGAGAGGGGTTTGGAGGACAAAAGTTCGTCGCGGTGACCGTGACCGACACCCCCTTCCTGCACCATTTTTTATCATTGTTGTAATCACAGATAATCTTGTAGCATTGTCCACATGCTGCTCCGTCATTAAACAACGCTGTGCTCAATGCTGCAGTTCTAGTCCCATAGCCAGCTGTAATCAAGTTTCCATAGCCACAAGCACCCCCTGTCACATTTAAAATGTAATATTATTACTCAAATTCTTGATCAAATATCAAGATATTATTAGTAAACTTTTGTGAATAGTTTGACATATTGCATACCCATTGTCCCAGATGCATCACTGCCTCCATAGAAAGTGGCATGAGCTTGAGTCCAACCTGAAGCTGCATAAGCATTGACACTATTGATATAACAAAACGATACAATTACCAATACTATTGGTAAAATGCCATTCTTCAACATTTTGTTTTCTTGTTTTTTGGCTAGTACCAAATGCAAGAGGGATATAGGAAGAAAATATGTAATTCTTTTGTGTGATGATTTGGAGTTTACTACTACAAGAAAAAAACAAGGGAATGTGTACCACTTATATAGTAGCAAGCTCAACCTGCAAAACAACAAACCTCACATGTGACAGATCTGCTACTAGCAAATAAGTCGCAACATTTAAATATTATGATGAATTATCTTTCAAGAATTCTGAATCTCATTCAATTATTCCCACGTTCAATTCCCATTCCTTCTTACAGACCCCACATGGATTTTCCGTGAATGGATCAAACTTTGTTCAGATAAATTATTTATTTATTAAGTTTATAAGAAAATAATAACTTCTTTGAGAATGAGTTTAGGTATAATATTTTTTGGAAAAAAATATATTGAGCTAATGCGACCTTACATGTGGATTTGTTTGACCATATATATATGTGACAGAGTTACAGTTCTCATGTGGTGAGGCACATGCATTTGACATTAAATTGTAAGGTACTGTCACTGTCTGTGCGTTATGTGTGATTGTGAAGGATAAGTACCACCTTTTTGCAGTGTATTATTTTAGTTGGAATCTCTGGTACAGTATTCATTAAATTTAGCACAAAACTTGCCTTATTTTATGGAAGAGAAATCAGAGATTCTTGATTAATTTCGCATTATATGGAGGATTGAATATGATTTCATTGGTCAAACCTTTTTAACCGATTTATGTGGCTTTTAGTGTTGGACTCGGTACAAAAAAAAAAGTAGTCAAATAAACCACCAACTCTATATCTTTCTTAATGGAAGATTTGTTACCTAGAGGATTCAGGATGGGCTAATTATCTCGCCATAAATAATTTATTGGCAAAAGAGAAAAATACCTTCTATTTTTGTTGGGGGATGATAACTATAAGAAACCAAAAATTCTAATTATTCAAGTGCAAGTCCAGTCCCAAGAAGATTCTGAAATGAAATGATTTTGTTAAGAGGTAAAACTTTGAGATATTAATTTGAAACCCTAGTCATTTAGTTACGTTATTAGCTTTCCATAATTAATTATATGTCCATTACCAAGTTATATACAAAGAAAGCGGTTGAACTTTTTAATGGGAATTCATTTTTAAATTGTTTATTGACTTATTAGCTAGCCACATGTTTCGAAATTTGACATAATTGCTAACGCGTAGAATAGAAGAAGAAAAAATATAAAACCGTACCAAATGGAGATGATTCATACTTAACAGAAATCATGTGTACGTCCAATTTTTATGACCGTGGCCATGTGATGATACCACCATCTAAGGATACGTACCATTATTGTAATCGTAACGGATGAATTGTTCCATAGCAAAAGAAGAATTATAGGTGGACTAACATCTACCTACCGTAGCTGCAAAATCTACAATCATCGTGAGTTAATCTGGTGCACACAAATGTATACCAATCATTGGAATATTATGTTAGGTGAAAAGTGAATATTAAATCTTGTAAATAGAAGGAAGTTATAATTTGCATAGCTGTTCAAAGTACAGTTGAATTCCATATATGATATATAGAGCTAATTATTTAGCACAGATGAATAGAGTTTTGAGGGAACTTCATTGGTAGGCCAGGAAGTGGAATGACTCTGGCATATAATGTACGATAAGATTGAGTACCTTATTTTGACTGCAACAGAAATTCACTAGGAAGCAACGTCATGTGGACGAGGTATCTTTTGTAATATGTGCATCTGTTATAAAAATAAATAAATATTAAATAGAATTCCAAATGGGGTTATCCGACTCTTCTACGTAAAGAAAATAAGTTAATTCGACGAGCTAATCCATTAAACTGGAAAGTTATTAAAAAAAAAAACCACATTAATTTCTAAAAACTACCGACGTTGTTTTAATTTTTGGTGAATTAAAGCATGCAAATGAAACTTTGATTCATGGTTGAAAGGAAAGGAACGCTCAGTATTTCAACACAAGAAAACTCGATCTATCATATAGATGAACGAGGGTTCGAACATAACAAGATTTCCTGCCCCAATCAGAATTTCAAATCTACTTTCATATATTCATATTCAAGATTTCGGGTTTGGGATGTTGTCTGGACATTTGACGCTGCTGAAGTTTATACATTATAAAATGCTGGTATGCAATAAGATCTGCTGGCTTAAAAAGACTTTGAAAGTTGAAACAACACTATTTGGCAAGAACAAATTTATGGGTTGAGTCGGTTAAGACTTGAGAAACAAGAAAATCGAGTTAAGAACGTTATGCCATCACCTGAATCATAGTATTTGGGAGTGGCAAAAATGCTGAGCCATATTAGGCATTAGCATAACCCAATGCAATAATCAGTGACGATGTGTGACATGAGAAAAATTAACACATAAACAAGTAAACAACATTCTCCGGGAAAGAAAAAAATAAAATTAGATCATGACCCAAACGGCCGAACTCCGAAAGTTTTAAACCGGTTGATGCACTTGCGCCTTGTGGGAACCATATGGATCAATCTATCTACGCCCCAATAATCAGACTCCAAAATTTTAACTGTTGATGCAGCCCCTAACAACCAATTCATTCAATGCTTGCGATGATCGCAGCAACTCAACAAACATATTAAATATTTCAACACCAGATATTGCAACACCATTGATTTTCAATAACAGACAAGTTTGTTTTAACATAACAAAAGACCATGTCCAACTATTGGAGTATCAATCATCAAAATTATTCAAACATACAAATAAAAGAATGTGCCTGCTGCTAATTAATCAAAGCAACTAACCAACTCATAAATTTAAAATATTACGAGACATAGAAAGCAAAAAGGCTCACACACAAACGTGGCACAAGTTAGTCTACAGTGATTACAACTAACACCCTACAGTTATACTAGGAATTGCAGCGAAATTGGCAGAGGTATGGAGCAGGCAACCATCAACATGCTCAAGCCGTGGCTTGGATTTCCACATTGGATCTGAAGCTGCGACCCCTGCCACGGGTGCCCCTACCACGACCACGACCTATTTGAGAAGAAGTTACCCCATTTGAAAAATCAGATATATAGAAGTCATTGTTTTGTAGAACAGCAACATAAGATGGGATCAAACAGATGTATAAGCAGATGCAAAGTACAGTCTCGATCCTTAAGAAAAATGATATAGAAAGGAAAACTAAGAAAAGGGATATTAAAGCGAAGAAGATCAAATCTAGAAAGGACGATAAGGAAAATTCTGCTAGAAATTCACTAATCAATCAATTACAACGTGTAGATTAACAAAACCTTAGCAATGCATCTCCTTCAGATCATCATTGCAAATCTAGATAGACGGGGAGCAGAGATCTCAAAGATCCCCATCATAGAGTGATGACTTTCCATTATAGATAACCAAATACTTGGGAAGAATCCTCAATCAACAAACTATTGGTCTAACTATTTGAATTTCTAATCGGGTGATTACATCTTTTGAAAATAAGGGCTCAACTCACATCCAAATCTTCCTGACATCAATAACATACAAGACAAATTCTCGCAGTCTATTCCATTTAACAGGTTATCACTATGACCAAATCATAGTGGCAGGGTCATCACCCTGGCCACATACTAGTGGCTGACATAGGTACATCACTTGTAAAACCCTCCAGTTCTATTTCTCAGAAGGCAAAAGCAAAACCTCAAGCCCTAGTTTCATTGCTACCCTATACCCCCAATGCCATATGACACTGAGGGAGGAATGCGTGAGTAAAACTAATAATAAGATGCTACATATGCAAGAAGGCGTGTGTAACTCAACCCCAATACTCAAAATACCTAAATATTCCTACGACAATTCTACAACATTAACTCTGAACACTTCCTCCAAACTGGAGCGTACTAATTTAATACACTGATTACCTTCATGGAGAGAAATAGCACTCAAAATACAACTGAAATTCACATACCAAAAGTACGTGATATATAGTAGCATATAAACAAAAGACCCACATCCCAGTATAACAGAATCTGCTTCAAATATCTCACCAAAGTTTCCCCATAATTTATACTTTCTGAACTATCCATTATATCAATAAAGGTTAGAACAGCCTGATAGAAAAAGAACAAGTTAAATAAAAACAACATAATAATCATTGAAATGAAAGGACTCTCAAACTAACTAAAGTTCAAGCAATTTGACCACATTAAGGCAATGAAAGGTTAACGAGCAATTTAAAATTCTTTTCCATATCAGGTTGGTCTGGCAAACAGCTGCAAATTTGTATGAATTCAATAATAGTAAAGAAACATCAGCCCACCTCTAGGTGCTTCTTGATTGTAGCCTCCAGCATCATACTGTGTATCCATCTGAGGACCATTGTATCCTCCTCTCCCGCGGCCCCGCAAATTGTGAACTCTAACGCGGCCCCTAACCCTAACAAAACCACGATTCTGCTCATAGTCTCCATCCTCATGCTCCCCAGATTCAAAACCATTCCCTGTAACAGAACACAGGAAAGATACTTAGAAGCCAATTGGCCTTCTAAAAAAAAAAACTAACATAACTTCCGAAAGCCCATAATAATCTTTAATTTATTTCAATAGAAAGGTTCATACCAGATGGACCTCTAGGCCTTCCCCTTCCTCTACCAACTCGGCCTCGTCTTCTGGCAGGAGATGCTCCCTCTGCACAGTTAAGAAATGTAAGAACATAAAAGTGCCAAACATTTATTGAATAATAAGTGTAGCAATCAAAAGACGTTCTCCACCTCCATCATAGTCAAGCTCTGAATACACTTTAACCTGATCAGCTGGTATGGGAGATTGGTACCTATATCACATTATAGAGATCAGCTTTACAAAAGACACTTGGCATAGCAATAGATTTGATATTCTTGAATATCAATAGTTTTGCAGAAGTAAAAGGCAGTGTTTTGTTCTATGGCGTTATCTTCATTTCAACATACTATGACGAGATAATCCAGGGGCAATGCTTAAAAACAGCGAAAATATTCTATTATTCTAATTGCTTAGCAGCAAGCATAACAAGACAACTTTGCAAACAGAAGGCATCAGCAAAGACTTACCCAACATTCTTAGTATCCAACTCCTTTTTTGAGAGAGTGACTGTGATCATTGAAACTTTCCTTGTTGTTTCCAGACTATAACACAAGAAACAAACATCAGACAAGCAATCTTAGACATATAAAATCAAAGTTTCCTTTTCATTAGCAATTTGAAGTTTGCTTACGTCTGGAGACCTTCTTCCAGGGGTTCCCACGTGTCAGTAATGTCGGTAGATTCAATTGTCGTAATTTGGTGCAGACCAACAATTCTCCTCTGCATGATTTTTAAAATATACACCTTAGATTACCATCAAAAGTGAGAACAGGACTTACATGAGAAACTAAACAGGCGTCAAAAGCCAAAATACCTTGATTAACTCCGCCATTGTTACAGTTTTGTTGATGGCTCTGCCCATCGCCTTGAACACAATTTCATCTGAACCTTTCTCCTACAATCCCATTGCATGCATGATAAATCCTAAGATGTTTGTCTAAACAAGCAAGAATAATACATGCAGTAAAAGAAAAAGTTGATAAGAGGCTTTGTTGTCTTTGTTGAAGGTATGGAAATCATACAATTTCGTAAGGTATTTGAATAATGAAACTACCAAACAAACTTCCAAACCAATCAAAACAAAAAATTAGAATTATTATACAGCACATTACTACCTTTTTCCAATGGTTACTAATAATACATAAGGACAACTTATTGGCCATCCTCAAGTAGTCTCATCCTAGCGCTAAATAAAACCAACCCATATAGAGAGAGAGAGCCAAGTTCCAGGTAATAAAGGTTCATAAATCATAATTCTCAAAGCAAAACCATGTGGTAAAGCTAAAATCAATTCTTTCCACATCTACTAACCCCAATCCTTCATACGAATACATATATACGTCCAGATGTTTAAGCGCATGCGCAGCACAGCATTGCTGCATTAAATTCAAACTACAATATATCCATCGTGGGACAAATTAACCCCCCCCCCCCCCCCCCGTTATATCGTACTCTCTTAAAAACATTCTCAACTCTCGTTGCTGCATCACATTCACAACAACAGCAGAGCACGAAAGAATTCCACCCATCCATACACATTCTAACAAATAAAATCGTAACAGAAACCGCAAACGGGTAATCGATTAAATAAACCTCTACAGACAAACAATGCTAACACACTAAACATTGTACCAATCGAAAACTCCAAATAATAATTATAATAATAAAAAGGAAACCTGAAGTAGAGAGAGGGCATAGGTAATGTAACTACGCATCCTGCCCTGACTCGTAATCCGAATTTCATTCTCATTTATCGCTGTTTCAACCTTCGCTTTCTCTACCTTCTGGTACCGATCCATGCTCTGCATCAATATTTACACCATTTATTTCAAAAAACAATAAAATATCAGATCTACATTTAATAATTTTTGATTTGGATAATCAAATTAATAAGCTCAATACCTTTTGCAGTGGAAATGACGCACGTATGTGGTAATAATATAGGCAAAAGGACAAGACTAAAATTGATAACACGAAATGGAAAGCCCTCTTCTCTCCGGCTTCGTCTCTAACTTGCGCACTGCAATTTTACTGCCTGCTTTTTCTGTTATGTTGTGGTAAAGAGTAAATTGCAAAAAGGATCCCCGTTTTATTTCATAAATGGTAAATATCTTCTGTGTAATAATCTATCAGCAAATAACCCCATAATCACTTATTCAAAAGATTGGCAAATGCCCTCGGTTGTTGAAAAATTATCTTATACAATTGTTGTATAATTGAAGTGGTGTATAAAAAAATATACGATTATCAATTTTACTTGAATATATCAGGTACTACCATACTCAGTAGTTTCGTGCCCTAAATATAAGGGAAGTTTTGCAATTATACGGCCCGTAGTTTAACAAACCAAAAGTAATGTAAGGGAAGTTTTGCAATTATAATACTCCCAGTCTAGGAGATGTGCCCTAAATATTTTACACCGGTTAAACCGGTTGTCAGGTTATTGGATAAGACTGTTCCTAGATTCGCATGCCAAATAGGTTAAACAAGTGTTGGACGTGTTTGTACAAAGTACAAACGGGAACAATCAAAAGTGTACAATGTTTAAAGATAAACGTAAAAACATTTTCAAATTAATCTTTTCATAAAATTGGAAAGTGCAAGAGATCGAGTCACATGAATGGGATTCAAATGTACCTGAATTGCATCTGGATCTAGTTAGTTGTATTTTTTTTTTTTACATTATATTTTCGTACAAAAAGAAAATAAATAAAACTATGGTTTGTATTAGTCATCCGTGCTTCCAAAAATAAGTAAAAATCCATGTGTGATTCTGAGTAATGATTTTAACTATTACGTTTCCAAATGGCCACACATATATTATGCCCCAACAGTAAATATAGAAAAAAATGCAGACAAAAATTAAGAGATTAAAATTTTAAGAGATCAAAATTTTAATTGGTAAATCTATTCCTAACGGATATAAGTGAATTCATCTATATAATCACCTGTGTTTTAGATAACATAAACATGAACACATAAATTCAGAAGCAAAAAACATTTGTCGCCATTGCTATGTTTTCTTGACGACGCTTGATTTCGGCTTTCGCGGAATTCTTTCAAACGCTGCTCTCACTGTAAATGGCTTTGGATGGTCGAGTGTATTTAGCAACCTACAGGCTCCATTATCGTCAATGGAGGAAACAAAATTTCTTGATTTTTTTCAATCATCTTATATTTGAGCTCTAATTTAATTGATGAAATTAGTGGGTAAAACTTTTCATATATGGACTACAATTATGGAAATATTCTTCTCATAGATTCCATGATTTATTATTTCAGGGTTCCTGATTCCTTATTGCGCAATTCACGAATCACGATTGACTCTATGATTTGCAACTATTAGTGTTGACTGTTGAATTCAAAATCGAACCGATCGTTTGCAACTATTGGCCTGGAATGTTGCGCAAAGCAGACTCACTAGATGGCAAGGTAAACTTTGTCAAAATAAGAACGATGTAAGATTCAGCTTTAAATTCCGAGTGGAAGGCATGACATAAACTCTGTTAAAGTAAAAACTAATAGAAATTGAGCTATAGAGAGTTTCGAGCGTTCAATATGATCGTCCTCGCAAAGCAATGGTGGCGTACCCAAAGATCTTATTTAGAAGTAGTGTCTATAAGGCCAAGTATTTTCGAGATCACTCTTTCTTAGGAAGACTTTTTAGTCCTGTCATCTTTAAACTATAAGAGCAACTTTTATTTCTTTCATTGATGGGTGTAATTTAGGATTGGCCCAATATAACGTTATTGGGCCGGCCCAAAGACGCATCGAATAGGGAGAATTCGAGGCGCGCATCGAATTAGTATTATAAGCTCCCCCCACTGGGCCGGCCCAACAGCGCATCGAATACGGCTGATTCGATGCGCGTATCGAACACCCACGATTCGATACGGCTTTCTATATTGGATTGTGGGTTCCACGGGACGGGTTCTATAAATAGCCCGTCCCCTCGTATTCAAAGGGACTTTTCGAGATCTGATCCAGCTCAGTACAGTCAGCATCGAACCAGCACCGTTCGACACGATCCATATCGAATCAACTCCAGTTCGAGACGCACAGAAATACCGTATCATTGTTCGATACCTAAGTACGCATCGAATTCGACACTCACAGCACGTATCGAATTCGATACGTATCAGATTGACTTTCATTCAGTGATAACTGTACCGCATCGAATTGATCCTCATTCGACACGTCTATATCGAATACTTGAAATTCGATACGTATTATTGACTTTGTAATTTAGTTATTCTGTCTAGAAAGCTTGTATTAAGTGTTCCGGACCAAGCTAGTCCGTTAATAATATTGGATAGCATTGTTTGATCTCATTTTGTATAATTTATTGTGTTCTATTACCGTGACGAAATAAGACCAAAACATTGGCGCCGTCTGTGGGAACACAAATTGTATTAGCTTCATAGGCAGTATGACTAGAATAACTCGATCCAAGAGTAGAGCTCTGGAAGGTAATACGGGAGAAGAACAATCCGGTACACCTGAACGGGGTATGCCAGATATAGTTGGACCATCAACATTACCACCGGCGGTACCAACTCCAGCTAGGAAAGAAAACCAAGGACTTCAAGCTGAGAAGGTACCCATTAATGAAGCCGAGGTGAGTGGAGCTTCAGCGACAAATGCTGCAATTCCAGATAAATTCAAGAGTGAATTATTCGCAATGATAAAAGCAGTCGTGGCTGAGGTGCTCCCTACCGCACTTCCCGCTATGATACCATCTCCTGTTGAATATTCTGAGAACTTGAGAGAACAAGGTTCAGCTATCCGAAAGCAGAAAGGGAAGGAAAAGGAAAAGTCACAGCAAGACGACCGAAGAAGTAAACATACTTCGGAAAGGATGAACAGCAAAGGAAAATCAGTTCATGGAGAGCGAGGAAAGAAGCCAGTATCTGTAGAGATACAATCGAAAAGGCCTCATGAGAAGATACAAAAGGAAAGAGAGGCAGAATATGCTGCTGAACGAAGTAGAAAAGAAGACAGAAGACGGTCGGAGAGTCGTAATTCCAGGAAATATAGGAATGAGAAAGAGGATCATAGAGAGGAATCGCGTAGAAGAAAACGTAGAGATGACCAAAGACAGCCAGAAGGTCTTGATTTGCATGGCAAGCATAACACAATAAGCAGGAACGTTGGAAGGTTGGAAAAGGGGAAAGCAATAGCCGAGACTCGAACGGCAAGGGAGGACAATTCTATGAATCGCAGTCCTTTTTGCCGAGAGATAGAGTCGGAAATTTTAGGGCAAGGAGATAAGATCCCAGAATTAAAAACATACAATGGAAAATCTGATCCCCGAGATCATCTCTTCCAGTTAGACAGAAGACTGTCCCTCCACGGTTTCAGGGACAATATGCAAGCTAGAATATTTGCAACGACTCTATCAGAAGTGGCTGCTGACTGGTTTAATCGAATTCCTCATGGACACATTGAGAGTTATGCTCAGTTGAGAAAGATGTTTGAGGATCAATTTTCTAGTCAGTCTAGACTGGTTTTGGATCACTCCCACTTATACACAATGAAGCAGGAAGTTAATGAAAGTCTAAAGGACTTCATGAAACGCTTCAACACAGAGCTATTAAGAATTGATAGTCCGACGAGAGAAATGGTTGCAAGCATAGTTTTTCGTGCAACTACCAACACCATGTTTGGCGGTGAGTTACTGAAACGAAAACCCACCACAGTTGAAGAAATAAACAAGATAGCTCGTGATGTGGTTCACTTCGAGGAAATGATGGCAACCAAAGTTCCTAACAATGTGGCCGTAAGAGATAGAGAGAGAGGCAAAGAAGATCAAAATCGCCACAACAGCAGCAACAGGAATAAAAATTACAAAAGGGATAGTTCGCCTCGAAGGTACACCCCGCTAAACGCTCACATTATGGCAGTATTTGGGGCAGCAAAGAAAAAAGGATGGTTAAAGGATCCCAGACCGATGAGAGAGTCTAAGGCTACAATGTACTCAAATCAATTCTGCCAGTACCACAATCAGAAGGGGCATAATAAAGAGGAATGCATAAATTTGAAAGATGAAATTGAGCGGTTGATAAAGGATGGAAAATTGGTAGAGTTTGTCAAGAAGGTGCAAGAACAAGAGAACAATTCCAACCGTAAGAGAACTCCATCTCCTAGAAGAGATAAGCAGAGGGCAATCGATGAACCGCAACTTTTTCAATACCCCCAGATTGAGGATGGGAACACCAGGAGAGGCATCATCAATATGATAGCAGGAGGACCAGGAGGAGCAGATTCTACCAACGGTCGTAGAAAGATCACAAGGTTTATTGAAGCAGATAATTATGTTCATATGGCTAATATGCTAAGAATCGAAGAAATGCCACACGAAGAGATTACTTTCTCCACTGCAGACCTACGGAAACTAAGTGCACAAGCTATACAGATGTCGGATTTAAATTGCCCTTTGGTGGTAACTGTAGATATAGCTAATTTTGGAGTCACCAAAATGCTTGTGGACCATGTGAGTTCCGTAAATGTACTATTCAACTCTACGTTGCTCAAAATGGGATTGAACAACCAGGCACTGGAACCGGTGAGAACGTCGCTTCATGGTTTTGGAGGTCCAGCGATAGTACCACTGGGCATGATCAAGCTCCCAACTTCATTGGGGACAGCTCCAAAGAGAACGACAATTTGGGAGAACTATGTAATCGTTGACATGCACTTCGCATACAACGGAATCATAGGAAGACCGGCATTGAATGCATTTCGAGCGCTACCATCAACCTACCATCAGATGATAAAATTCCCCACCATTGCTGGCACGGGAGAAGTCATTGCAGATCACATTGAAGGTTGGAAGTGCTATGTTAACTCGCTCCGAACGCGGCCACAACCAGAAAAAAACGCAGCAATAGCTTTGGCTCCGGGGCGTATGGAGCAGATTGAATAAATATTCTGTTTAAATTTACAAGCATTTTTAGCATTTTGAATATTTTGAACAAATTTTTATTCGTTCTCTCTGCTATAATACGCATGAGGGACAAGAATGTATGAAATTAAAACAGGTACCACAAATCCTGGATCTGAAGGACGGCACTGGAAGTCATACTAATGAGCAATGATCAAAGCTCAGTTCAATTTACATAATCTAATTTGAATTATTCAAAGAAGATTATGTCGAATTATTTGATTTATATAAATTTGGTATACTTTGCATAATGTAATCAGTGCAGGTCTAGAAAATCAGAGGAACGAAAACTCTGCCCCAAAGTGGCATGAGATACCAAAAATCCCCGAAGAAATCAGAAGAACGGAAATTCTGCCCCAAAGTGGCATGAAATACCGAAAATCCCAGAAGATCAGGAGAACGGAAACTCTGCCCCAAAGTGGCACGAGATACCGAAAATCTCCGAAGAAATCAGAAGAACGGAAACTCTGCCCCAAAGTGGCAAGAGATACTGAAAGAAGCCAGAGGCAACAAAGGGACGGAAACTCTGCCCCAAAGTGGCAAGAGATACCGAAAATCCCTAAGTCAATCAATAAAACGGATACTCTGTCCCAAAGTGGCACGAGATACCGGTAGAAGTCAAAGACGACATAAAGAACGGAGACTCTGCCCCAAAGAGGCACGAGATACCGATTAAAGTTCAAAACAAGAAGGATGAGAACCTGAACAAAGTGGCATAAGGTACCATAAACCCCTAAACAAAATAAGGGAGGGACGTGCTATATTACAACAAACTCGAAAAATCACGAACAACAAATTGAAACAAACATTTTGCCCCAAAATGACTAAGGTCATTGAAGTAGAAGGCAGATACTACGAAAAACGTTGATAAACAATTTTCAATGAAAATTAATGAACCAGCAGGTTGTCAAAATAAAGTAAAGGACTGAGATAAGAAATTGAAAGAAAGGACAACAGTCAATATCCCACAAATTAAGCGATGAATATTAAATTGTTTCAAGCATAATAGGGCGACGCAGCGCCCTACATAAATTAAGTTACAAATGAAAATTGTTTATAAACGCAAAAATAATAGACAGCCTAAGTAACAACCAGTCTTATTCTTCATCTTCTGATGAGGGATATGGTTCGGGCATTTCTAACGGCGGTGATAACCCTCCGAGAATGAGATCCTCCCTATTCAGCAGAGGGGCAAACTCATCAGATTCTGTAGCCTCAGAAGCTTGACGAGGTGGACGTCTCTTCAAATCTGGCCCCAGGGACAGGTCTAACCATTCTGGTTCAAATTTGCCACGAACATAGCCAGAAGTATAGAACTGATGCACCGTAAGAGCTTGAGCATTTCGAGCCACATGATCATCCCGACGAGTGCACAGCTTTTGAAACGTAGTGCCCCGGAGGAACTTTTCAGCAATTTCCAATGATTGCTCGGAGGAAACCTTTTAGAAGGATAAAAAGATATTAATAAAATTGAAAATAAGAGAATAAATGTCAAATTCTAGGAATAATATATCTTACATCTTTGAGGCCTCTAAGGTAGCCGTTGATGTCAGCATTGTGAGCTTCTTCTTTGGCTGCAGCAACCTCCATCTTCAGAGCAGAAATTTGCTGATTGAGTTCTTCTTCGACTTTTTTAGCCTGCTCTCGAGCTTCTTTGGCCGTTTGCAAAGCTTTTTCTTTGGCATCGAGAGCAGCTTGAAGTGCAGAGTTATCAGCGTTACTGGCGGTCTCCTTGAAATCCATTAAGGCTGAGGCCATAACATCCACGAAGCCGCCCGCCTGACAACACATGAACGATTAGATAAAGTTCGCAGAGCAAAATCACAGAAAATGTAAGTCAAACAAGACATCATTACCGCTGTCAGCAGATGCAATGTATTACGCTCCAGCCTTTTTCTCTCTTCGTCGGAAATCGGAAGAGGGACGGACAAACCAGGCAATATTGCCTTCAGATGCTCGATGGTCTCGGCCTCCGATAGTTGATACCCAGCGACTCAAGCTCGAGGACCCTGGCTAGGTCCAGCCGCGTAACTTGGACCGGATGCACCGACATGAGGGTTAGAGGAACTTGGCCTGGCAGCTTGGCTAGTCGTAGCAGCAACCCCAACAGTCTGCGATAAATTTTGCGGCATTCTTCGTCTTTTACGATGAACAAGATTGCCGACATCCTCGCCAGTCTCGGTTGCTCTGCTTTCCAGCTCCTCGCCACCGCCTGGATTATCCTCAGGATTACTCCCCAGTAAGTCCTCGAAAGCGTCAACTGGCAAAGCACTAGCAGCAGCTGCTGCAGTAGCAGTTGAGGGTTCAGAAACCTTCTTTTTACCCTTACTTTTTCTCTTCCGCGGAGGAGGAATGGTACGTGCAGTCTCGGTCTGCGAACTTTCCATATCCGCATCTAGAACCCGGTTCATCCTTGCGTGTCGACTCATGAAGTATTTTTCTGCAACAAAGACAAATCGTTAGAATGCATAATAAACGTAAAACAAGAATATCAGGAAGATCAGATATATACCAAGGGTCATTTTTCCCTTGTACTTCACTGGTGACAACCCAGCCAAAGAAAGAACTCGATTTTCAACGAGTTTTTTAACATCAAATTGATGTTCTCTAACTAGGGTAGGAATGAACTCGCAATTCCACAGGGTTATGGCAACCCCACTGGGAATTGTTACCCTTGAACCGGTGAACCACTCCCGGCGGAATCCCAAAAACTCATTTTGATAACTCTCCTTAATGAAGAAGTATCGTCTTTTCCAATCCTTTCCGTACCCGGTTGCCCCACCGTTTAAAAACTTTCGGTTCGTTTGAGCTTTTACATGGTAGAAGCCTTCTTCGCGGCTTGCAATCTCGAATAACGCGTAGAATTCATTAGGACTGTGTCGTTCGCCCAGAGCCTTCATCACTATGATGAAACCAATCATGCTCCCGTGAGAGTTTGGCGTGAGTTGAGCAGGAACGACATTTATCTTCCGCAGAAGCCATTTCAGTTCATAAGGAATTGGAAAGCGCAATCCGTTTAAAAGTTGGCCGACAAACACAGTGATGTGACCAGGTGGTGGATTATGCATCCGATCATGTGGGCCAGGAATGACGATTTTATACTTGTCAGGAATATTAATTTTTTCGCGCAATCCCCTACGATTATGCTGGAGACGAGACACGTATTGGTCATAGGTCATTCCTGGGACCTCGATATGATCGTCAAATTCCCTATTAATATAATCTACATCTTCCTCACCCTCGCTCGCAGCACGGTTATCTCTATAGGGCGAAGGTTCATTACTATAAACCTCAGTTGTCGGGTTCAATTCTGGAGCAGGATTATTATCCGCCGGGGAATCGATAGATATATCGTCATAGACATCTGCATCGCCAGCGGTCGGAACTGCGGGTGCTTTTGAGGGATTCTCTTTGTTAATCGAACTGGAGCTAGAACCTGAACTCGAATCACTCCCGGATTGGGTCTCATTGCTCACCATCTTTGATAAAGAGTTAACTGAAATATATTTAAAAAACGACACTGACTAAGGACGCATACGTCACTACACACTCTCGTATATCACTCATATATATACGATACCGAACGTGTTAAAAACTAAATGATAAGATACAATAAAAACAAAATATTTTTACCTCAAAAATATTCTCGGTAAAGGAAAGTCTTGCTTGGTTGCTTATATCCTACACAAAGTAAAAACGGCAAATCAAAATCACGCGACGGTAAGCTCATAAGTGAGCAGGAGCGAACATTTTAACGCATCGAATTTTTACAATTCGATGCTGAGCGTATCGAATCACCTATGATTCGATGCGAAGCGCATCGAATGACGCAGATTCGATGCGTCTTACCTGAAGAGCGGCGTCTGATAGCAGAATAATGATTCGGCCGAGGCAGCACCCCCCTTATATAGGGGACGAGAGGCCCACCAGGCCCAGCTATTCTGACGTATCGAATAACCGCATCGAATAGCTGACATTCGATGCGCGCTATTTGACGCATCGAATAGCAAGATATTCGATGCGTCTAAAATTATCTTATTATCGCAAGAACGATGAGCCGATCCGATTTTACTATGATTAGAAATATCTCAAATCAGTACAATTATATTTTGCAAAGTTTGGAAGACGATCTCTAAATTGATATCGTCTCCCAAACTGGGGGGACTATATGATGGGTGTAATTTAGGATTGACCCAATATAACGTTATTGGGCCGGCCCAAAGACGCATCGAATAGGGAGAATTCGAGGCGCGCATCGAATTAGTATTATAAGCTCCCCCCACTGGGCCGGCCCAACAGCGCATCGAATACGGCTGATTCGATGCGCGTATCGAACACCCACGATTCGATACGGCTTTCTATATTGGATTGTGGGTTCCACGGGACGGGTTCTATAAATAGCCCGTCCCCTCGTATTCAAAGGGACTTTTCGAGATCTGATCCAGCTCAGTACAGTCAGCATCGAACCAGCACCGTTCGACACGATCCATATCGAATCAACTCCAGTTCGAGACGCACAGAAATACCGTATCACTGTTCGATACCTAAGTACGCATCGAATTCGACACTCACAGCACGTATCGAATTCGATACGTATCAGATTGACTTTCATTCAGTGATAACTGTACCGCATCGAATTGATCCTCATTCGACACGTCTATATCGAATACTTGAAATTCGATACGTATTATTGACTTTGTAATTTAGTTATTCTGTCTAGAAAGCTTGTATTAAGTGTTCCGGACCAAGCTAGTCCGTTAATAATATTGGATAGCATTGTTTGATCTCATTTTGTATAATTTATTGTGTTCTATTACCGTGACGAAATAAGACCAAAACATTCATTTACATGGAATCTGCCAAGACTCAAACACAGCAAGCAGCCACAGTAGATATATCAACCACAGCTATTTTGCCAAATGTGCTATATGCTCTTTTTTATTCTTATAAAACTTATGGACATAAAAGAGCACAATTGTTTTGACACAAACGTTTTACTCATTAGACATGTGCAGTCTTCTTCATGCTTTTGTCTTCAGTTTTAACCAAAGGATCAATTATTGCTTTCCATCCTTTATAGTCCAGAGGAGATCCAGCATCCGGTAACGGAAATCCATTCACGAAGAAGTAAGGCGTGCCGTAAACCCCTCGTAAGCAACCATACTGCATACACAAGATATTCACCACAAGATTAAGTATATAACCTGAAAGGTAAACCAAAAAATACGGACATTCTGTGGTTCATGGTTGTATTAATCTTGGATTCTTACCTTGAAAGAGACTCTGGTCGCATGATCTGTTTTGGAGTCGGTGAAGCCTGATATAAGTGTAGAACGGTACGAGGTTCCAAGTTCACGAATTGCAAAGTTTACTATATGCATTGTAACAGCTTCTCTGGACATGTTAAATGTCGCCGCGCCGTAAAAACGTTCCTGGTTCATAAAGCTACCAGTTTCAGCAATTTTCAGCATACAAAGTCGCAAGCATTTACTAGTGCGACCAGTAGCAACAAATTCATTGAAGGAAAATCAAGACATGTTAGAATGAGACTCCAATTTTCACAAGATTTGTGGACCATCATGACAGGATCGACTTTCTGAGGGGTTCATGAGAAATTTTGTGATATATGACCAACCACACGAGGTAAGGGAATGAACATTTATCTCACACGAAGAAATGGGGTATATTAATTCATAACAGACCCTATGCGTTGGCTCATCGAGAAGACAAATTCCTGGGCGTTAACTTAATGTTTAACATTTAAGGCAAGCAATTTGACAGAAAGAAAGAAGTTTGTTCATCAGAAACTCCAAACGTTAAATCCCCCAAACAGGCATAAGAAGATAAATTACACCGCGAGTCGTGAAATTGGCCACTGTGATTGTGACTGATCAGGACTTCAAAACGTAACTAATGCAATCCGGATATAAATATGAAGTTTAACTTAAAGCATCAATCAGATGGCTGTTAAGTCAACGAAAATGAATAGCAAAACAAGTGAAATCAAACATAACATGTAGAGATTGGATGAATCTACATGCAATTCCCGCATATGAAATTCATTCTGACCTGTAGCTTGAAAAATGCCTCCAATAGATCATAGGTGGCAGAGGCGTTGAACCTATTGACTATATGTAGCGCTCGAGAAGTGGCAAATGCATTGTCATGGTAACTGTATTGATAAACAAGATAGAGAATTTAGCTCGTTACATGAGAATGAATCCCATAATTCTTATGGAAACATTGAACTATAATGTCTTACCATCAAAACTCCATAAAAGGAAAAAACCAAAAAAAAAATTGTTAAACAAAGTTGGAGGAGAGGCAAGTTTCTAAACTTGAATCCACTTATAAGTTCAGAGGCATTACAATTACAGCTCAAGCTTATGAACCGTTTCGAATCTTTCTTCAATCGTATATAATTCTACTGTACTAATTTACAGATGTCCTGCTGTATACAATAACACAATCTAAAGCACAACCAATAATGATTCGAGTAACTGCAAAATACAACCATGACTCCAAGACTAAGATTATCGATACACGAGAAGGAAAATAACACCATCACAATGGATTAAGTTTCATTTGAAGGTATGTTTCAGCCTATTAAAATCAAAACAATGAAAATAAGTGTAACTCTGAAAAGGGTCTTTCATCTCATCTATGTCAAATCAAATAAAAAGAACTTAGCATTTATTTATATACAACTACTCTAAAATCAGTCCAAACCATGTTATTTATATTGCGATGAAAATCAGAACGAGTAGTACAACCTTGGCAGATTCAGATAATGTCTAGCTGTGAAAGATTAAAAGATAAAACGAAAAACTTAATCCTTCCACACAAGTTGTAAAAGTGGGGAAAGCTGTGCTATTAATCAAGTCAACATTGATTTCCTCAGAAATTGAAGACAAAATTTAGGCCGAGAGCCCACCTACTTCCATGTGCATGAAATGCTAACGGCATGATGTCTGTAAAGTTACAAACTCTTGGACACTCTAGGGCGTCTGGTGGGGATTGTAAATGATTGTCTCGAGAATATATTATGTATGCCTCATCACTCTCCTTTACTAAACAGGTGTCTGTCTGTCTGTCTGAGACCAAGAATAATAGTGGTATTCATTCCTTTTTGTAAATGGTGTCATCTCGTTCACCTGTGCTAACCTCAAGCCTTGTAATCTTCAAATTACTATTGAAAATGGCATTGCCGGTTTGTTGGGTTTCATCCTTTTCACGTTGTCCGGCTACGTACTAGTACTACAGCTACTTTAATTAGTTAATCTACAATGAAACATGACGCCAACCTGGATGATTCACAGCTCTAGAGTACTAGAAATGTACGAGTTTTAATTCATATTTGAAGTTCAATTAAACTTGTAATTTTGTACTAGTGTTTATAGTTTTGTTTTAACTTATAATTTGAAGATATTTCTTTACTATTCAAGAGTATCTATTATCTCTCTATTATCTTGTAGCTAGCAACTATCATATACCCACATTAGAGAGAATGTAATCCGATACTAGTGTACGTGTATGTGTAATTATATAATCCACTTGTTTGATTAATTATAACCTTTACAACAGAAGAGATTATAGGAAAAGGTAATATCATTCTATCTTATTAACATGTATTTACTCTCGAAATATTAATCTTAGACGATTACCAAAGTGCCAACACGAAAATTACCAAACTATTATACATCATGTATTTACTCTCGAATATAGTGCCTAGTTAATTAGATGGTTTGGGAACACAGTTTTCATTGATCGTAGCATGAAGTGACTTCTTAGTAGCATTTATTTGTAAATAAATGCAAATAATAAGTGAGTGAGTGAGTGACATTGATCGACATGTGCTTCTTCAATAAGAAAGCCTGTAGAGCAAATAATATTAATTTGTTTGATAATATAAAATTACACATCATATACAATATCAAAATTAAATATTTTCCAATAGGTTCTATATATTAAAAAATTGATGCTTTCAAAAAACAAAAAGTTTTATAAAAACTTTCTAAATATTCAGCAAAAATATTTAAACAACAATTAAAGGGAATTCTTCACTTGAATTATTTATTGCAAGGAATATAATAAAATGCTAAACTTACGGTAAAGGGAAGGTGTGTACAACAAGCGTAACCTTCGAACCATATTGTTTGAGAATCTTTTTGAGAGGTGGCCATGAATCTCTTGAATCGGGGCAAACCGGGTCAAAAAAAGCTTCGATCAATACGGACTCTTTTGAACCCGTTTTCTCACCGAACCAGAACCCGTCTTGTCGTACTGGAATTAAGGATTGACTCTTTGTCGGAGTTGAAAGAAATAACAACGTGAAGAAACCAAGTAATTTTAAGATATTATTATTATTGCTTTTGTGATCCATTTTTCAGTGTCATACGTGAGGAAAATGAGATTGTAATAATATTTGTATTATAGCGAAGAGTGATAGAGTAACGTAGCAACTAGCAATGAGGAAGGAGGTGGCAGTTAAAGAAAGCTTGACCCGTAGCGGGGGAGGTGGCAACTAATAAAAGATATTGGGGAAGACATTTCTTTAAGAATAAAGAGAATATTAGTCCATTTTAATTAGAAGAGAATAATTTATTTAACAACAATATATAATCAAGTATACAAATTATAATTTTATTTACTTAGAGAAATTTACATTTAAAATGCAAATCCGATCGAGCCGAACACATCAAGTCTTTACTTATTTTGGTGGAAAAATCGTTTTTATACATGCTTTTAAACTTCGTGTCGTTATGCAAAATATCCGTTCCCATTCAAATCTTATAAGACCATCTTCGTGTTTTATTCATAGAATAGAAAAGTAGTCTCGAAGTGTAATGCTAGTACGTCGATCGGTCTTCATCTCATATGAACAAATGCATTCTCGTCAGTTATTATTGATATAATCTACAATGCTTAATTTACTTGAGTAATTTTGTTTCAAGATATTCTAGAATGCAATGCAGAGAAAGTTACCAAAATTCAAATATGAGTAAAACTGGAAATACAATAAACAAAATTACTTTGAATTTGGACATTGTTATGTTGGGGGCACCAATTATTTGTCGCGTACCTTACTATTATTTGACTAGTTTATTCCGTGACAAAGTGATGCATGTCATAGTCTTTAGATTTGTCAGGAACTAGTTTACAAATAAAAGGAGGATGCTGACGTAACACGAAAGCTAACAAAATGCTTTTTAGAATAGAATTAGCGTCAAAGCAAAGCGATGTAAATTTTAATATTGACCCTCTAACTTGGTTTCATTTTAATTTTGATCTATTAATTTGGTATTTAATAGTTTTTGGCACTAATTTGACATTATTATCCAATTTTAGTCCAAACATTTCACGTGGCATTCACGTCACATGAAAAAAAAAATATTTCTAGCCAACTAACTTGGCTCAGTATCAATTTTGGCCCGCTAATTTGACACTCGGCAAAAAGATAAATTTCATACGTTTAATATTTATCAAAAACAATGTGTAACACTAAAAATAAGTATGCAAAAAAAAAACTATAATATTTTGAGCATATAACTTATATATTTATAATGTGACGTTATGTACTAATATATATACACACACATATATAGTATTTTTTTTATCGATAAAGCTTAGGATGCAAGTTAATCGCATCCCACCATATATTTTATATTTTTGAATAGTAGTCAATGCTCAACTTAAATTTGGGAAGCGGATTTTTGAACTCCATATTCGGGTCCCAACTTTTATTTCGTGTTTTTTTTGTACGAATCTAGATGGTAAAGAGCTTAATCTCAAAATAAAATAGGATAAAAAAATTGGACCATTATTCAATTTGTGAGTGTCATCCTTGCGCATAGAGCATGCTAATCTTCTCTGTATCATTCCAGTTTTATCGGATGATGTTTTCAAGGATGCGATTGATACTCGAGCTGAACATTCGGACTCGGAGTGTAAAAGACGTCTTGGCAAGGATGCCACAACCGATGATGAGATTCATCTCCATTGACGATCGGGGACCTAAATCGGATTCTGAGTACTTCAGAAAAAATCGTATTGTCTTTCTAAGTATCCGCAAGAACATGAAAAGTGCTTATGCCAATGCGTTTGGTGATGATGAAAGAGACTATCCCATGCTCGTGATATATAAGAACATCTCCTCCTTCAAAGTCTTCGGCTAAAAATAAGGTGCCTCAAGACTGATCCTAAGAACACACCATCCCTTATTCAACCTTTAGTAGGGCCATCAAGTCAGGAAAATATTGTTGACTGCAAGGATTGTACTGGAACAGTGAACATTATAGAAGAAAACTCAGTCAAGCCTAGCAAAGCTTCTTCAGATAGTAAGCCTAGTTCCTCTATCGATAAAACTATCACAAGCCATGGCATATCAAGTTCAGGATAGAAAAAGTACAAGTCCTCCCTCTCCAAATCTCTAACTCTCAGTTCAAAAACAGAAATGGTTTGAAGAAATTGCATTTGGAGTCAGAAACAAAAAAGTCCTGGAACCTTTTTTTGGACAGACCATCCTTCTGATGAAGAAGGCACTTTTTTTGTCGATGAACTGAGGAAAGTGGAGAAATATCAAAAACAAAGAGCAAAAAAAAAAAGATAAACTAAAGAGGTCTTCTACCTTGCAAAAATCTCAAAATATTTCTTTAAAGTAATTCAATCTCTGATAGCCTTATTGCTCGCCGCAATGAACTAATAATTCGTGAGGAAGAATTAAGGGATGCAAAATCTATTTGGGCTTTGGGAAAAAACTCGGAGTTACTGGAAACGGGAAGGATGATGAAATTATCATTAGCTTGGCTGAATTTGAAAGGAGGGATGCAAATACGAGAAGTCTTAACGTCCGAAGCATGAATGAGGCAAGACACGATACCGGTTTACCATGATGATCATGTCATGGAATATTAGAGGGTTGGGAGGGATGATAAAAAAGAAAGAGGTTAGGGCTCTGATCACAAAATATAAAATTGATATGGTCTGTCTTCAAGAGACAAAAATGGAGAATTTTGATGATTTAATAGCTTTTACTATATGCATATGGGGTAACAGAGAGTGTGATTGGGCCTCACAAGGCTCCACGGGTAACGCATGCGGCATTGTAACTATATGAAGAAAAAATGTTTTTTCCCTTGAATCTCAAGTTATTGGAGACAGTTTTGTGTTTATTTCAGGGCTCTGGGGATCCAGTAAAACAAAATGTTCCATTATTAATATTTATGCTCCTTGCTCTCTAGCTGAAAAAAAGAACTCTTTGGAACGAGATAATTGGGTTAAAAAACACAGCGGGTACAGAGCATTGGTGTTTGGCGGGTGATTTTAATGTTGTCACCAACCTATATGCACAGAAAGGTATACAAAATTAAACGGGGTCTCTCTCGAGTGATATGTTCGATTTTAATGACTTTACTGAGGCTATGGGAATTAATGATATTCCACTTGGAGGTCGAAAATTCACATGGTATAAAGTGGATGGCTCGACAATTAGTAGAATTGACAGATTCTTGCTCTCTGTTGATTGGGTTGCAAACTGGGAAGGTTCAATCCAGTGTGGACTTGAGAGGTCATGCTATGATCATTGTCCCATTATTTTATGTCACAAAGTTCAGGATTGGGGTTCAAAACCGTGGAGGACTATGGACTGTTGGACAGACCATAGTGGTTTTGTCGATTTTGTGAAGGAACAATGGAATTCTTTTCAGATCCAGGGATGGGGATCATACGTGCTGAAAGAAAAATTTAAGGCATTAAAATCTTCGCTTAAGGACTAGAATAAATATGTTTTCGAGCATCTTGACGACATAATTAACAATGCAAAAACAAAAATTGCTCGGATTGACAAGAAAGGAGAATCTCAACTGCTTTCTGTTGAGGCTGTTCAAGAAAGAAAACTGCAGTTTGGGTTACTATGGCAGGCCTTCAACTCTAGAGAAAATATACTTTCCAAAAAGCTCGGATCAAGCGGTTACGCGAAGGAGATATTAACCCCAACTTTTTCCACTGTTGCATTAATAGAAACAAAGTCCTTTCACAAATTCAAGGTCTCTCTTTCAACGACATATGGTACGAAGAATATGGGGAGATTAAGCAAAAAATTAAAGAGCATTTTGCTGCTCTTTACAATTAACCAATGTCAACTCGACCCTTCTTTGGAAGTTTTCCAACTGATCAGATTCATCTTGATGAAGCTAATTTTATCACGTCACCTTTTTCGATGGAGGAAATTGAGAAGGCAGTATCAAGTTGTGACGGACGAAAAAGTCCAGGGACGAATGGCTCCAATTTTGGGCTTATTAAAAAGTTATGGACAGTTTTAAAGGAGGATATATGCAGATTCATTCATGAATTTCATTCTCATGGGAAAATTGTTAGAGGAGCAAACTCATCATTTATCGCCCTCATCCCCAAGAAAAGCAATCTTCAAGGAATTCATAAGTATCGACCGATCTCTCTTCTTGGAAGCTCTTATAAGATTCTTGCTAAACTCTTAGCAAACCGCTTAAGTCCCATCCTGGACAAGGTTATCTCAAAGGATCAATCTGCATTTCTTCATGGGCGACAAATTGGAGATGGTGTTTTGATTATTAATGAAGCCATTGAAGAAGCAAAAAGGAAAAAATCGCAGCTTATTGTCTTCAAAGTGGACTTTGAAAAGGCTTTCGACAATGTGAGTTGAGATTATCCAAACAGTCGAGGTGTCCGTTTTAGTTAATGGGAGTCCGACTGACCAATTTTGTATGAAAATAGGTTTAAGGCAGGGGATCCTATGTCGCCACTTCTTTATCTTATCGCTGCAGAAGGTCTTTCTATGCTTATCAATAAGGCAAGGCAAATTGGTCTTTTTAAAGGTTTTGAAATAGGGCATGATATGATTGAAATAAGCCACGTTCAATATGCCGATGATACAATCTCATGTGCAACAACAACGTTGAGCACATCCAAGCTATCAGATACATTCTTCGGGTTTTTGAAATCATGTCAGGCCTCAAGATCAACTTTACGAAGAGTAATCTGGTGGGTATTAATGTGTCAAATGAGGAATTGCTCGTTTATTCTAATTTGCTTAATTGCAATATTGGTAATACTCCTTTCAAATATCTTGGTGTGATGGTTGGAGCAAACTCAAGAAAAATGGAAACTTGGACACTGGTTATCAAGGTGCTCAACAACCAATTATCTCAATGGCGCAACAATTCATTCTCCCCCGCGGGTAGAACTACTCTGGTGAATTCTGTCGTAACTGGAATTCCAGTTTTTTATTTCTCTTTTTACAAGGCTCCTAAGCAGGTGTTGAGATTAATCACGAAGCTTCAAAGTAAATTCTTGTGGGATGGGGGCGAAGGGTCAAACAAAATTGTATGGATAAAATGGGATCAAATCTGCCAAAGTAAAACTAATGGAGGTCTTGGTGTTAAAGATTTGGAGAAATTCAATAAAGCGTTGCTTTGTAAATGGAAATGGAGACTTTTAGCCGATGGAACTCCTTTTATGGAAAAATGTCATTTTTTCGAAATATAGGAGCAATGGGAATACATTAACTCTTGTCTCTTGTCCTCCCTTGAGAACGTCCTCAACTTGGTGACGTGACCTACTTTCTATTTCTAGCAACTCTTGGGGTGGAGATTAGTTTCAGGATAATGTTTCTAGAAAAGTTGGAGATGGTAGAAATGCAAAATTTTGGCTTGATGTTTGGGTGGGTTCAGCCACGCTAAAAGATACATATAATCGCCTTTTCAATATATTTCTTGACAAGAATGCTAATGTTGCTGACTTGAAGAGTTCCGGTGACCCGGGCTAGAACTTTTCTTGGAGAAGAGGTATTTTCACATGGGAAGAAGAATTTTATAATGAACTGATTAATCTTATTACTGATTTTCATTTGAATGATTCCTTGCAGGATTACTGGAAGTGGAGATATGATTGTTCAGAAAATTACTCGGCTAAATTGGCTTATCTTCTGATGAATAGCGAGAACAACTTAGAAGAATCCTCTTTCTTTAAGTTCTTATGGGCTGCTACAATTCCTCCAAAAGTTAGTATGTTTGCTTGGAAGACGGTTCATATGTGAATTCATACGAGGGATAACCTGATGCGACGTGGTGTCATCCTTGATGAAAATAATTTCCAATGTCCTCTTTGTCGTGAAAAGCAAGAATCTGTATCTCATCTTTTCTTAACATGTCGAGTAACCTACATAATTTGGACTAATATCTATAATTGATTTCATATCAGTCTGGTATTTTCCGATAACTTGAAAGACCACCTTATTCAACATTGTGGTGTTGGAGTCTCTGTGAAGACGGCTGAGTGGAAAGCCATATGGTATTTTGTTGTTTGGTCAATTTGGAAACTTAGGAACAATGTGATCTTCAACAACGCCGAAGTTGATATTGCAGAAACTATGGAACTTATTAAAGTTAGAGCTTGGTTGTGGTTCAAGGCTAAGATCAAGGATTTTCCACATTCTTTTGTCGAGTGTTTGGCTAGTTGATTGCTTTTTATAACCATTATACACATCCTTTTGTAATTTTCCCTATTTTAATATAATATGTTTGCTGATAAAAAAAAAAGATAAGGTACAAGCTATTACCAATGTGACTAAGAAAAAAGTTCAAAAGCTGGTTAAAAAAGTTGTTCGTAACTTGCGAAGTCATGAAGGATCTTCTATACGTCGCAGTTTCTTTTGATTGAATGAAATCTCGCTATGTCCGTAAGATTATTATGTTTGATTTCAATGTTTCTTTTAATAGTTTAGTGTGATGCCAATTTTGTCTGGCTCACTTTCGCTACTCGGGTCATCTGTTTAGACCCTCATAGCTTTGTTTTGAAATTCTCTGTCAGTTTGTTGGGTATTCCATTCTGATCGCTCTTGTATAGTACCCTATATTATTATTAATAAAACTTTTATTCCTAACCTTTATTTCGTGTTTTTGTCTTATTAATATCTGTTGTTTCAAATTTTGGAATGCGATACTTACATTCTGCAATTTAAAATGCAAATTTGGAATGCAATATTTCGCATTCCGCAATTCAAAAGTGTAAAATCTAGACCCAACTTAAAAATTGTGGAATGCGATAGAATTCGCATTCTAAAGAAGACATAGTGCAACTAAGCATTCTTGTAGCGTTACTTAATATATTTAGCTACATATTTACTTTCCTAAGTTTATGTACAAATATACCGTCCCTAATTGTCACTCATTTCGTATATGGGGACAACTTTGTTTAGGTACAAATAATCTGTAGATAAAATTTATGTTTAGGTAGAGATCTTACTCTTCTAGTATATTTTTTCTTTGATAAGTAATTCTTCAAGTATATACACATATAACATTCTCTATACAGTTTCATGGTTTCTAGTAATGACTTATGTTTACAATGACAATAGTTAACCAGTACTCGCAATTCACAAACAACGCATTCACAACGATGACACCAGAAGAAAAACATTATAATATTAACAATGAAATGTTATTTAAAAGTAATCATATCACCAAAGAGAAAGTAACAAATAGGGCCTAATTAAGGTAGATGGGCGATTTTTATGAAAAGAGTGATGCTCGCCATTTTTGTCATGGGGGACCATTCGTCATTTTCCATAAAACGGCTAACTCTGAAACTGAGTCGCACAATGAATATAGTGGAAATACTACAAGATTCAGGGGTCTTTAGGGCCCGCCCAGCGGTCACCAAAAGGCAGACACAGATACTCTTGGTCCCCCACCCTTTGGCGACCGCCTTGCGGTCGCGGGGATCATTTTCCGCGACCGCACATTTAGGGACTGCCGGGCGGTCCCTAATGACTTATGGGGACCGCTGGGCGGTCACCAAAGTCCGTAAGTCTTTAGGGATCGCCCGGCGGTCCCCAAAGCCCAAAGTCTTTAGGGCCCGCTGGTTGAAAATGATATTTTAATAAAAATTTTTAAATATTGAATACGTATTAACAAAAAGAAATCCGTATTTTTTTTTAAAATACGGTATAATTAAAAATGAATTTTTTTAAAACACTTTTTGTCGACTTTTCCGACGGCATCATGCTGTCGGAAAATGAATCTTTTCCGACGGCATCATACCGTCAGAAAAGACCCTCGATAATTTCGACGACACTTGGCCGTCGGAAAAGAGATTTTCCGACGAAATTTGGCCGACGGAAAAGCTCTTTTCTGACGAGACCTTTTCCGTCTGTCTTTTCCGACGGGTAATGCCGTCGGAAAAGAGCTTTTTCGACGGAAAATAGACCTTTTCTGATGGTTTTCGTGCCGTCGGAAAATGCCTTTTCTCTTGTAGTGGAGGCAGGTCCATTGACTAACAATCTGTCTTGAATTTCTATTATTTGATAAGCATAGAGAAAAATTTTCACTACAAAATTAGACTGTCTTTATCATTTGTAACTACAAAATTAGAAAAAATTTCACTACATCTGTAACTTAAAATATAATTCACATTCATGCAAGCCTATTACTCAAGAATCAGCTACAAAAATTTTCCTATATGTTACTTTACAGCAGAACATACAATTTTCATATCATATCATATCATATATTTAAAGTACCATATCATAAACAAGATTTACAATGGCGGGAACGTCGCGGAGGAGGGACCGTGTGGCGGTTGCGGTCGGCGATCGGCGGTCGGAGGGGAGCGGCGACCTTGTGGCGGTCGCGGTCGGCGGTCGGGAGGGGAGGGCGACTGTGTGGTAGTCGCCTGTCGATTGTTGAGGATGGGAGATCGCCGTTTTGAGGAGGGGGGGGGGGGCGAGTGTGTGTATTGTGTGTGAGAAGAAGAAGAAATGGGGAAGAAGGGCTGCCAAGGGTTTAAATACCCTTGGCGTGGCGACCGCTAAAAAACTGGGCCCTGATTTTAGGGCCATTTTTTGGCCAAATGGGCATATTTTTTGGGCCCAACGGTGGGATTATTCCCGCCATTGGGCTGTGGACCACCCAACGGTCCCCTTTGTGGATTGGGTACCGCCCAGCGGTCCCCATTGTTGTTTGGGGACCGCCGGGCGGTCCCCAAAGCTAACGGCGGTCGCCGAAAGCATGGAGACCGCCCGACGGTCCCCATAGGGGGTCGCGAAAACCCCCCAAATCTTGTAGTGGTAGCCCGGGTTAAAATAATTTCCTGGCTCCGCCTCTGAATGTAACATGTCGCAAATGTCCTATTCTCAAGTAATAAATAATAGATGCACTTCGCAGTCGCTAGATTTAATTGCAGGCAGTTATTTTCAAAATTAAGCGCGTAGGCAGACCCAAACCATGATAGAATTTTCTGGAAATAAATTACTGTTGAGAAGGACAGAATTTGGAAATAATTAATAACTTTAAAAGAAGTTATACCTAGTAGTATTCTGTTGTTCCTTAGCCTCCTTTCAGCTAGCTTATCCTTAATTTCTTTTTTTGCTTCATCTTTATCCTCTTTTTGTGGTTCCAGTCTCCTTAATAATCTTTTTACTTAATGTTTATTAAAGAGGTTGATAAAGCAAAACAATAAAGGAAGTTAAGAAATAATTAGAAACTAATAAATAAGAAGGAAAAAATAGAAAATTAAAGAAACCTAAAAAAAGATAGACAACAAGTGATGTTTATCATTCGATATTAATTTTAGCGGTAGAAAATAAGTGAAGCAATTCGTCAATACGTAACTTTAAGCATAGAGGAATTTTTTTTTTTGTATTTTGGATCAGAAAGCCTAGTGGAATATATTTTTTTATCGACAACAATATTTACAACGAATAAAGTTGATACAAACAAAGAGTACTCACCGTACTCACAAGAAAAACCAAACCAACAACAGCCTACAAGCAAAGTTAAGGAACATTAGACCCATCTGATCCACAAAAGAGAAAGTAAAATCTTGAGATTTTACTTTGGACCAAAGCCATGATTTCACTTGGATTTGGTCAAGCATTTTTGAAACATCCACATTTTCTCCTTCAAGGGTGACTTCATTCCTGGCATTCCAAATAGCTCAAACAACAAAAAATTGAATTGAGTTTCGCAAATCCTTACTCTTCGAGTTCACTCCAAGACCACCAAATTGCAAAGCGTGATCTTCGAGTGTCCTTAATGAAACTTTTGTAATATTGAACCAATCTAGTTAATGAGGCCAAATGATAAATGATACAAGATATGAAAGAGAAGATGATACACAATTTCAGGTTCGGTGGAGCAAAGGAGAGACATCATGTTCCCGTTCAAGTTGACGCCTTGAGTTGCTTTCCGAGAAAAAGTAACAAAATTATGCGAAGCTTGACTCCTCCAAATAAAATTGAACATGGCGACATCATCATGCATGTCTACATTCGGTAGTCATCTTCGAGTATACAGGTTTGACAGTGAAGGAATGCAACAGATCACCTTTCCATTTTCAACAATCTGGCTCGGTCTCATTCAAACAGATACCAGTGTTTTTAGAACCGAACCGGATGAAGAAATGGGAAAATTTCAGTTACCTATCCAAAGTTTGGTCCGTTGGACAGTTACCTATCCAAACATTCATTTTCGACAGTTTACGGTCCAAACTTTCAATTTCGTGATACTCGACGGTCTAAACTTTCATTCCGATCTATCTCGGCCAAAAAATGTCACTTTTCAGCCTTGTGACATCTCGTTAACGTCATTAGAGGGGGCAATTTTGTTATTTTACTTATTAGGGAGTGTAGTGCAATATGTTTAATTAATTTATACACCCTAAATTTTATTTTTTCACACAATGCACCCGAAATGTTTTAACTTTTTAACAAAATACCATATTCTCCAAAAAATCTCCCTTAAACTTAAAATAATTATCAATATAAGGATATGATTATATTAATTAAATTGTAAAAACATATATTACATATATATTACTTATGTTTAAGAGATAGTTTTATAATTTATATTTACATATATTTTTTTTGTTGCTTCAAAAAATTAATAACTAATAAACTCTAACTCATCTAAATATAAAGTAAAAAATTGACTTAAAGCCATCACCCTCTCACCTCCACGACCTCAATTTCTGGCTTTCTGGGCTTGTTTGTGGCGGTTTTCGAACGATTTGTTGTAAGGTGGCGATTTTTAAAAATTCAAAACCAAAAATCGAGTTCATGGAAGTGCGAGGGTGATGGAGTTAGGTCGGTTTGAGGTGGATTTGGGGTTTGGTGGTGGTGGATTTGGTGGGTGGGGGGGGGGAGCTGTTGGGGGAGGGGTCATGTTGGAGAACATAAATTTTTTTTTTCAGTTTGAAATTATCAACTAATTAATAAATCAAACTTTAAAAAATCAAGCATAAAAAATTACTAATTAAGTTTGTTGAAAAGTTTGTATTTTAAAAATATAATTCATTTGAAGACACATTTTCTTCAAAAAAACTGATAAATTATTAAATTTGTAAACAAAAAGAATTTACTTTGTATTTAGATGAGTTAGAGTTTATTAGTTATAAATTCTTTGAATATTTTTGAAGTAACAAAAAAAATAAAAAAAATGTAAATATAAATTATTAAAATAAAAAGTTTGTTGAAGATGGTATTTTTGTTAAAAAATTAAAATATTTGGGATGCAATGTATAATAAAATAAAATTTACGGTGTATGTATTAATTATACATATTGCACTACACTCCCTAATAAGTAAAATAACAAAATTGCCCCCTGTAATGACGTCAGCGTGATGTCACAAGGCGAAAAAGTGATGTTTTTTGGCCGAGATAGGTCGGAATGAAAGTTTGGACCGTAAACTGCCAAAAATGAAAATTTGGATAGGTAACTGTCAAACGGGCCAAAGTTTGGATATGTAACTGAAATTTTCCCTATTTAAATTAACCATTAAAAATACAGAGTAATATGCAGTTGTTATTTATTCCTTGACATTAATCTGGTTATTGGATTTAAGTAAAAGTAGTTCCCAAATAAACGTATTATAAGTAAGCATTATGGCCAAATGATATAGAGCCCATAGTTTCTCTTTGTTTCTTTTTTATTAGAATGGCCCAAGACTTACGGTTCTTTGTTATATTGAAATTAAAAAATAAAATACATAATGGACCCTAAGACATCAAACCTAGTTTTGCTTTTTCAGTTAAAATATCTCTTTTGTCTCTCTTTGACAACCGTTATTCTCCCCTCTGTTACTCTTTTTTTTTCCTTCTTTTTTTTTACATTTCTTTCCAAATATTTTGTTTATACTCTTATTTAGTTCTATATTTGCGGGATTTCTTTTTAAACTTTCAGATATATTTTTCAAGATCGCCAAAAACTTGTATCCACAATCTTTTTTTGCGTTTGTTTTTGTCAGGATGTTGACAATTGAAAATGAAATTCAAAAGTCAACAATTTTGACCGAGTCGAAATCCCCAATTACTAACCCTAAATTACAAATTGAAGAAGGGAATTTGGGGGATTTACAAAACGACAGGGAATATATTCTACCAGCAACAAAAGGGGATAAGAATTACAAGGAGGCAACAATCCTTAAAAAGGGGAAATTAGCAATGACCACATGGAGTTGAAATCCAACTCAACATACGAAGATCTTACCATCAAAGGGCTATCATTGATCGATCAGAATCCCGTTGGTGATACCTGCGAAAGGACAACAAATTTGTCAAAGAAATCAGTGGATTAAAATGAGCAAGTGTACGAGGAAGAGGAGAGAGAGTTACCTAACTTTGAAGAGAAGAAATTAGCTGAATTAGGGTTTCATAGTTTAATTTAATTAAGTGCGTTTTTGGCACAAGTTATTTACGCTTTTAGTATTACTAAAAATTGCATCTGTTAGCAATTTTAGTACCTTTCTATTTCTATTTAAACTCCAGCATTATGAAAGTGGATGGCATTCATAAATTTATAAAATTCTAAATTCCCATCTATTTCTTCTAATCTTCTCATCATTTTCTCTTAAAATTATCTACTAACAAAATAGGTCGTAGAAAGCTTGGAAAACGTGACAACTTGGTATCTAGCGCCGATTCTGAACCTAGGGGAACACGAGAACCAATGGTAGATCCAGCTAGAGTGCATGAACTGCAACAGAGCCAGAGAAAAATGCAAGAGCAGTTCTCTAACACACAAAGAGAGATGCAAGAACAGGTAGCAACTCTAAACAACAACAATGAGCTGTTACAGAACTCTGTAACCACTATGCAAGAATCAATGAGTGCTATGCAGTTCCAGCAGCTCAAAAAATTAGAACATGTGTCTTTGTACAACAAAAACAAATCTTTGTTGGGTGAAGGGCTGACCAGAACAACCAACACAACAGGACTCACCTTACCAACACCATCAGAGGAAAAACCACCAGACTTTATGATGGGCCAGAAAGATAACTTCATCAACTTGGAAGACCAAAGAGTGGGAGGAAATGCCTACCAAATAGGGAGTTTCCACACTTTGATGGAAGTAATACCATAGCTTGGGTTAAGAAATGTCAGAATTACTTTCAACTGGTGGGAGGAATACCACTAGACCAAAAAGCCACAGTAGCATCCATGTATTTTGAAGGTAAAGTTGATCTTTGGTACAATGGATTTATTGAAAAAAGGGAAATTGTTAGCTGGGATCAATTTGTTAAAGATGTACTGTTAAGATTTGATGATTTACAACTAAAAATAATGGTTATGGAGTTCCATAAGTTACAATAACAGGGTAACTTAGAGAGTTACAATGAAAAATTTGAGGAACTTAAATCCATGTTGGAAATGTTTGGGGTATATCACACTAATGAGTACTAGGTGGGAAGCTATTTGAGTGGCTTTAGGGAAGACCTCAGGTATGTTGTGTTATCACTTCACCCTACTACTTTACTGAAATCTATGAACATTAGTAGAGAGCAAGAGATCCTAAAACCAACAGCAACCCCATTAACACAAAACATGCCAGGAGATTACTAACTCCCTCTGAAATGAGAGCTAGGAGGGAAAAGAACTTGTGTTTTAATTGTGATGAAACATACACAGTTGGGCATAAATGCAAGGTGAATAGATTGTACATGATTATGACTGAAGAGGAAGAAGCTGAATTAGAAGAGCCTGTAGAGGAGGAGGGAGACACTGATATTGAGGAGAAGGGTGAAGCACAGATCTCAATACATGCTTTAACATGAGAAAGCAGTAAAAACACTCTCCAATTGAAAGGATCAGTGGGGAAAAGCAGTATAAGAATGCTAGTAGATACTGTCAGTACACACACATTTCTGGATGAGGATACTGCAATCCAGTTAGGGTGTAAAATCTTTGAAACTAGACCAATGAGGGCCAGTGTTGCTAATGGGGCCATCATCTTAAGTCAAAAGAATTGTCTTGACTTTGAGTGGGAAGTTCAGGGGCACAAATTTACTTTTCCAGTAAGAATTATCAGGCTTGGGGGATGTTATATGGTGATATGAGGCACTAGTTAAGGGAGCATTCACCAGTGACCTTTGATTATAAACTTATGACATTGAAGTTATCCATAGAAGGAGAATGGATTACATTGCAGGCCATAAGAGGGAAGCCTGAATGTAAGCTCATTTCTAGAAAAACTTTGCAGAAAATGTGGCATAAGAGGAATTATGGGATAATGGAAAAACTTTGCTCTATAACTAAAGAGGAGGAACAATCAGCGGGGGAACCTGCTATACATGAGATCCTTGATCAGTTCAAGCTTGTGTTCAAAGAACCTACTGAGTTACCACCCAGGGGGCAAATTCAACACCAAATCAACTTTAAAGTGGGTGCTATTCCTAAACACCAGGGCCCCTGCAGGTATTTTCATGCTTTTAAAACTGAGATAGAGAAAATAGTTAAGGAGATGATGGAGGCATGGATTATACAGCATAGCGTTAGTGCCTATGCTTCACCATTTTTATTGGTGAAGAAGAAAGATGGGAGCTAGAGAATGTGTGTTGATTACAGATACATTAATAGTTTAACAATTAAACATGATTTTCCTATTCCACTTATTGAAGAATTATTGGATTAATTACATGGGGCCACTTATTCTTCTAAGATAGATTTGAGGTCTGGGTATTTTCAGATTAGAATGAAGGATGAGGATGTGCACAAGACTGGATTCAGCACCCACCGTGGGCACTTTGAATTTTTAGTCATGCCTTTTGGGCTATGCAATGCCCCCAACAACTTCCCAATCCCTCATGAATCAGGTATTTGGACCATACCTAAGGCAATTTATTCTAGTATTCTTTGATGATATACTAATTTATAGCCCTGATTTGGAGTCACATATTAAGCACAAACAGACTACATTAGAACTATTGCAAAAACATCAGTTGTTTGCTAAGTTAACTAAGTGTAGTTTTGGTAAGAGACATGTGGAATATTTGGGCAATATAATCAGTGAGAGAGGAGTCTCTACTGAGCAAGGTGGATTGTATGTAGAACTGGCCTGTACCTACCAACATTAAGCAACCAAGGGGGTTCCTTGGTTTAACAGGGTACTACATAAAGTTTGTGTAGGGGGATGGGGCAATCAATAAATCCTTAACTGATTTGCTCAAAAAGGATAACTTTAAGTGGAGTATACAAGCCACTAAGGCATTTGAGACACTGAAGAAAGCTATGGTGGAGACTCCAGTTCTTTCCCTTCCAGACTTCACCAAGCCATTCATCATAGAAGCTCATGTTAGCTCTAATAGCATTGGAGAAGTGCTCATGCAAGGAAGGAGACCCATTGCTTTTTTAAGCAAGGAATTAGGAGTTAAGAATCAAGGATTATCTATCTATGAGAAGGAATTCTATGCCATACTAATGGCAGTGACTAGATGGAAGCATTACATTCGAGTACAACACTTTATCATAAAAACAGACCAACAAAGCCTAAAACACCTATTGGAGCAAAGAATTACATCTACACTTCAACATAAATGGGTATCCAAATTGTTGGGCCTAGATTATGAAATTCATTACAAAAAGGGAGTTGAGAACAAGGCAGCAGATGCCTTGTCCAAAAGAGGAATGGAGGAAGGAGAACTAATAGCAATCAACACAATTCAACCACAGTGGGCTCTTGAAGTTTATGAGAGTTACAAGGGGAACTCATATTTTACTAATATTATCACTAATCTGGCTATCAGTTCTTCCAGTATCAGTGATTACTCATATACAAATGGTATACATAGGTACAAAGAAAGACTATGTGTGGGGGATGCAAACAACCTGAGGGCAACACTACTTAAACACATACATGATTCTGCTATTGGAGGACACTCTGGAATGATGGGTTCCTATCAGAGGGCTAAATCTTTATTTTATTGGCCTGGACTGAGGAAATATGTTCTCTCTATGGTAGTGGCCTGTGATACTTGTAAGATGACTAAGAGTGATAATGTTCCTTATCTTGGGCTCTTACAACAACTCCCTATCCCTAACCAGACTTGGACCCACATTTCAATGGCCTTTGTAGAAGATTTACCTAAATCTGATGGGAAGGAAGTAATTCTGGTGGTGGGTGGATAGACTTACCAAGTATGCTTACTTCCTAGCTATCTCACACCCCCACACTGCAGAAACTATTGCTAAGTTATTCTTAGACCATATCTACAAATTGCATGGTCTACCAGTTAGGGACAAAGTCTTTACCAATGGGTTTTGGAAAGAATTATTCAAAGTATTGGGCACTGATTTGAACTACAGTACAACCTACCAACCCCAAAGTGATGGTCAAACTAAAAGAGTTAACCAGTGCCTGTAAAACTACTTAAGGAGTATGGTTCATCAGAACCCAAGAGCATGGGATAAATAGCTGAGCTTAGCAGAGCATTGGTATAATACCAATTTCTACACTAGCCTCAGATCAACTCCTTTTGAAGCTGTTTATGGATACCCCCTACTCAAATGTCCATTGGACCTTACTTGGAAACCACTCTCACTTTGACTGAGGAATGCAAGACAGAGTTAAAATGACTCAAGCTCTTAAGGAGAATCTGAGTCAAGCTCAGGAAATAATGAAAACTTATGCTGATAAAAGAAGGGTAGAAAGAGAGTTTAATGTAGGAGATCATGTGTATCTACAACTACAACCATTCAGGCAGTAATTAGCGGTCCTAAGAAGGAATCTCAGACTATCATGTAAGTATTTTGGACCTTACACAATAGTTGAGAAGATTGGAAAGGTAGCATACAAATTGCAGCTACCACAAGGCAGTCAAATCCACCATGTTTTCCATGTATCCCTACTTAAGAAGAAAATCAACAACAAATATATCCCTAGTCCTACTCTTCCAATGACAGATTCTACTGGAAATATCAAAGTTTACTCTCTAAGGGTCCTAGCTAGAAGGATTGTGAAGAGAAACAACTCAGCTGTTTCTCAAATCATTATTCATTGGGTTAATTCAACTGAAGCAGATGCTACATGGGAAGATTTCACTTTTATTGAATCAAAATTCCCAGAATTTGATCCTTGGGGGCAAGGATCAACATATCTAGGGGGAATGTCAGGATGTTGACAATTGAAAATGAAATTCAAAAGTCAACAATTTTGACCGAGTCAAAATCCCCAATTACTAACCCTAAATTACAAATTGAAGAAGGGAATTTGGGGGATTTACAAAACGACAGGAAATCTATTATACCAGCAACAAAAGGGGATAAGAATTACATGGAGACAACAATGCTTAAAAAGGTAAAAATTAGCAGTGACCACATGGAGCTGAAATCCAGCTCACCGTACGAAGATCTTACCATCAAAGGGCTACCATTGCTCGATCAGAATCTCTTTGGTGATACCTGCGAAAGGACAACAAATTTGTCAGAGAAATCAGTGGATAAAAATGAGCAAGTGTACAAGGAAAAGGAGAGAGAGTTACTTAACTTTGAAGAGAAGAAATGAGTTGAATTAGGGTTTTATAGTTTAATTTAATTAAGTGCATTTTTGGCACAAGTTATTTACGCTTTTAGTATTACTAAAAATTGCATTTGTTAGCAATTTTAGTATCTTTCTATTTCTATTTAAACTCCAACATAATGTAAGTGGACGGCATTCAGAAATCTATAAAATTTCAAATTCCCATCTCTTTCTTCTAATCTTCTCATCCTTTTCTCTTAAAATTATCTACTAACAAAATACGGCGTAGAAAGCCTGGCAAACGTGACAGTGTTTTTAAAAAATTGGGGACTTTTGCAGATCGACAGTTTATACGGCAGTTCGGTTCACCGATTTTGAACGGTTTGGAGCGTTTTCCAATGATCGAAACCAGTATTTTGGAACCGCGAGTTTTAGGCATGCTTTGGACCAGACAAAGTGTTGGTCACCGGTCAACTAGGGTGAACTGCCCGATTCGGTTCGGGTTTCAAAAAACTGGTAAGAACTTGATTTATCTCCTATAGGAGTTCGATTTCTCATTGAAATAGATATCATCTCAATTTGAAATTCCAGCTATCATTACTCCCTCGACTTATAAGGCCTTCCACCATTGTTGTTTTGTCTATAAAGATCGAGAAAAAATGGTTAAGCTGAGTCTGAAACAAGGAACAACCTATTAGCTGATCTTTCTTTAAACTAGTTGCCAAACACTTTCAATGGTTTAGACACGTTATCACAAAACCTATCCCAACCGTTTGTAGTGTTGGTGATAGCAATCAAATTATGCCACCAAATTAAGGTGCCTCTTCTTGGAACTGAAAGCTCAGAAAGGTCGCTTGGGGTTGTCAACAACATCATACTTCAAAACAAGGACCTCTTTTGATAATGAATTCTTGCCTTGAATGATCCACCATTTATATTTAGAAAGGAAAGAATGGGCAAGATGTGTGAATTGCAGAGTTGGCTCCATCCTATTTACATATCTCATAATTCCAATGGGAATTACCCAAGAAATTTTAAATATTGGATTCTAGTTTTTGAGACCCTTTAGAAGAGACTTAAAGGTTCGGAAGGTAATATCACATTTGGTGGTAAATCCACTCTTCTTAAAGCGGCTTGAAGGGTATTCTCATTTATTTTCTCTCTTTTTACAAAGCACCAGTGAAAGTTATCAATGAGCTTGTCAAGGTTCAATTTTTTTTTTTTTTTTTTTTGTGGGGGACGAAGACAATATTAAGAAAATTGCCTGGATAAGTAAGGATAATATTTGAAAAATTAAGAGTATGGGAGTATGGGAGGCTGGGGCCTGGGGGAAAGGGGTTAAAGGATTTACATAAGTTTAATCTTGCATTACTCGACAAATGGCAATGGAGAATGTTGATAGAGAAAAACACGATCTAGGGAAAATTCTTGGCACAAAATATGGAGAAAAGTTTACAAATTTGGGGGGGGGGGGAGGGGGAACGGGGAGCTACGAAGAATTCAAGGAGTCCAACTTGGTGGTTTTCACATCTATCTTTTCAGATGAAAATGGTGACGATTGGTTCTAAACAGACTTAAGAAGAGTAATTGGAGATGGTCATGATACATGTTTTTGGGATGATAGTTGGGTGTATGATGTTCCACTGGAATATAAGTTTGGAAGACTTTACACTGTGATAAAAATAAAAGTTGCAAATTTCGGCCAATGGCTTAATGGTGACTGGTATTGGATTTTCATTGAAGAAGGCTATTTCTTTAGCAAGGAGCATCATATGTTTAATCAAATCTCCGGGGTTCGACTTGAGGAAGGAAAGAGAGACTCATGGATTTGGGCTGCGTATGAAAGTTATAAATATAATATAAAGACTACATGTACTAGACTAACACAAGAAAATCAAGGTCAAGGTAAAGAGTTCTTCAGGCATTTTTGGAATCACACTGCGCAGCCAAAGATGTCATACTTTATAGGAGAATGATTAATAAATTTAAGTCGAAGACACGAGTTATTAAAGGTCACGGCAAACAGAGATTGAAGAAGAGTAGTGACAAGATTATCATATGCCCAATCTAACCCCAATATAGTGTATTAGACCAGATTATGCTACGAGATAGGATACAAAACTGCAGCCAAATAATGCGCCAAAACCTTAATCTCACGCAAATACGCATCCATGGACTGTTGTTCTTCATTTTTAATAAGCGTCAAGCGGCTGTTCAATTCCATAGAGCGAGCCATGCTAGCATGCATGAAACAAGATTTCAATGTATTCCAAACTTTAACCGAGGTGCTCAAATCATGGACATCAGTTAAAACATCACGAGACAACATATCAAATAACCAAGTTTAACATGCTGATCAAGGATGATGTCTTCAAAAAACTAAGGATTCAAAATCGAATTACCGGTTTCATCGAGAAGAGTGGACGACGAAACATGGATGGTTCCTTCCCCAATGCCAAGCAACTCATGATAAAGGAGAAGGTAGGTGAATTGAGTCTTCCAGGAAAGATAGTCATCGGGAGCAGCTAGTTGAACCGCCACAAGGTTTGTCACATTCGAAGCAGGCAGATGTAGAGAGAACGGAGGCATCGTGGGCGACACAAAGCAGTCGGCGGTGCTAGAGAGGGGCGACTGAAATTCCAGCAAAAAATGCAGCGTTCCTGAATCATCGATTCAGAGCTGAAGGGGCTCGATGTTGAGTTCATATATGCAGCAACGAAAAAAGAACCCAACATCGACGATGGGACGGTGGGATGTTTCGTGAAAGAATCCGACGAAAACAACGGGCCAGCAAGAGAAAAACCCGAATAAGGTAGCACAACGGTGCTGGAGGCAAAGATGTCAGATGATCTTCACGGGAAGTCGAAATTCCAATCGTGGATGATGGAGAAATTGACATAGTTACAAGCCAAAGAGAAAAAAAAAATTGACGGCTTGGGCATGTAGGTTTAAGAGTGTTTGGTGGCTCTTATGACTTGTAGAAGAATATAATAAGAGTGCATGCCACACCCTTAGTTTGCATGTGATATAATTTATAAATAAGAGTATTTACAAGAGACAACCCTAGTATAAACAATGAACATAGTACCTAACATAAAAATGTGTATTGAGTTAAATTTTTTTTTGTCCTAAGATATTTTTTTGGAAAAAAATCACATACACCCCCATCATATTGCTCCAAAATCACTTACCCACTATCCTATTTTTTTTTATCACTTACCCCTCTATCCTATTCTAATCTCATTACATTGCCCCCAAGACGAAATTAACCCATTAATCTCTCCAAATTGCGCACGTGCGGCTCGTTTGCGACACTAATAAGGGGCAATTTCGTCAATTCAAACACCCCAACACAATACAATCGAGAATGACTTCCAATTCACTCAAATCAACACTTACTATGTTTTTCACCAAATTCGGAAAACCGTAAATCCCAAAATTCAATAACCCGTCTCTTGCACATGGGTGGGTCAATCCACACCCAATACTCACACGACCCATTTTGTTGTGAAAACAAACATTACAAACTTAATTGGAGTAATTTAAAATAAGATTACACGAAAAAAGAGAGAAATTGAAATTGAGGCTTTACCCGATTATTGGATCATGTAACAAACCTTCTTACGGGATTAAGATTAGCCCATGATGTTTTTTGAGCTACCTGACGCTCGCAACGACAAATGTGGGAGTAAAAATTCATCAATTTCGTCGATTTTATGAACCCTACATTGAATTTTGGATTTTTTTTAAAATATATGAGAGTCATAATGTATTGGGGATGTTTGAATGGACGAAATTGCCTCTTATTAGTGTGGCACACGAGCCGCACTTGCGTAATTTGGAGAGATTAATGGGTTAATTTCGTCTTGGGGGCAATGTAATGAGATTAAAATAGGATAGGGGGTAAGTGATAAAAAAATAGGATAGGGGGTAAGTGATTTTGGGGAATAGGATGGGGGTGTATGTGATTTTTTCCCTATTTTTTTTCATAAATAAGTTTTTTATTTGGCATGGATATATATATTTTTAAGGGTCTGGAAAATTTATTACATTATTCAAGACAGAGTATTCAATACTTGAATATTTAATTTGAGCAAGTTGAATCTTATTAAACATTGTTACATTGAAACTTGGAAATTAAATCTTCGTTCTATGCTACAATTCATTTAGAAATATAATCTGTGAGAAAGAACGGTTATTTCTTGTAGTTATTGAGAACTAAATACTAGTATTTATATTTGTAGTTAGTAATACATTCATAAATAATTGCATGTAAGTCATAAGCAAGACAAATATAATTATATAAAGCTGATAGTATTTTTCCTATGTGGAGAAAAAGTATCGCCTAAAGTTGATTCTAGACATAAGAACCACATGATTCGGTAGGCAAAAAGAAAGGAAGTCAGAAAGTGGAGAAAAGAGTCAGCATAGATAAACAAAATAACAAACTAAAGCTAAGACTATATGAACATGACCACATCCCGTGGATGAATAAGATAAATAAATATTAGACTTTTAAGAAACTATTATTACCCAACTAAGATTCTCCCAATTAAACTCAATTACAGGCATCCGTCAATGTGATTGTACCAACATAGTACATGGTATATCAGGCATCCGTCAATGTGATTGTACCAACATAGTACATGGTATATATTGATCATTGACAAAAATCATGATCTAAAAGGCTCCATTAAATTTGCATATGCAATGCCATGTTCTCGTATATTTATGTTAAGAACAACTAAGCATTAGCCGGACGCATTAACTCACCATTTAATCTAGCTGGGGCTGTTAATATTCGCACTAACAACATGATTTGTGTCCCTTTAAACAAACCTTTTTATTTCGAAATTCTTTAAACATAGAAATATGCCTCTTAGAAAGTATAATGAAATAATGGAACACGAGTAGTGATATGCATAGATTTTGCCTATAATATTCTAAATCATTTCGCAAAATTCATGTAATAGAACTATTGTTTTGGGTAAGAAATGTAATAAAACTGTACACTACGATAAAATATCTATTTTACTAACCACGAAAATTCTTTTAAGACAATTTTCCATTAAATCTTTGCCGGATCGTTTCGTCTGCTTTTCTTTGGACAATTACAGCTACGACCCCATAATTTTGGATAATTATAAAACTTCTCCTATATTTAGATAATTACAATAATATCGTCCTTAACCAGCATAAACATTACAAATAAGTTCAAATATTAAAAAAACAGGTAAAATCACTCATGAACCTATAATGAATTCCAAATTCATCCTTAATCAATAATAATCATGGACTAAATTACCATCGTTATAACATGATTCTATTTGATACACTTATTACCTTATAGGGGGACTATTGGATCAGGCTGACATGGGCAATATGAGCAGTCTTGCGCAGCTTGATATGGTCGCACACTCGTGAGTACCCGTCTTGATGGTATAGGTATTGTTCATGTAAATACACATTTTATTGAGATAATATTTATTTTTCATTTTTTTGTAAGTTGTTACCTATATACTTTTTATTTGGTTTCAAAATCATTTATTCAAAATCATATTTGTTAGTCGTCTTTAACGATCTTTAGTTTGAAAGGTGCCGCTATAATTTTCTAAACCCTAGGGGAAGTTTACGTAATTAACTCAAACCTTAGTGGTGTAACTTCAATTTCCTAATTTCTCTTCATTTACCTTGAGTTTCAAGAAACGCGTCCTCATTAATTCCATCCACCCCCCTAAATATTGTTATTCCATATGGCATAACACAACCTGAAATAAATCACAGTAATTATATTTCCTAGCACACTCCACGTCACTATTACCCGGACCCAGCTCACACCCCTTACCCCACCCCACCCCCACCCTCGCTATATATATAAACCCCTCCAATTTCCTCAATTCATTACACACTACTGTCAGCCATGGTGTTCATCCCAATCCAACCTCCTTATATTTAATAATTTCACCAATATTTCTTGAATATTCAATTTCAAGAAATTTAAATTTTAAAAAAAAAATATGCCGGACGCATCAGTGTACATAGCCCTGATTCTACCGTGCGCCGGCATGAGCGCCGTGTTCATAATCTACTTGTGTTTCATGTGCTACGTGGCAAGCGTTAACCTCAACGAGAGCCGCAACCGGGAGGTCGAGTTGCCGGTTAAGCCACCACAAGGTAAGGGAATCTCAGCCTCTGATTTGGAAAAGCTACCGAAAGTGAAGGGTCACGATTTGGTGTTGGGAAACGATTGTGCGGTTTGTTTGGACGAGATTGGGAGTGAGGAACCGGCTAGGATGATACCCGGTTGCAACCATGGGTTCCATCTACAATGCGCCGATGCATGGTTGTCGAAGAATCCGAGTTGTCCGGTTTGTCGTGCCAAGATCGGGAAGGAGTTTTTCGACCCGCCGGAAAATAATCCTTGTTGAGATTTTTTTTTTTTTTTTTGGCTTTATTAGTTTGTGTCTAGGAGTTTTCATTATAGATGTGTAGAATATTACCAAATTCAAATTCAATTTATTTGTATGATTATAATCTTTTCTTTTCTTCATATTCTATTCTTCCTACTTTTACTTAGGCACAAATTTGGTTCTTATTAATTTTCAGGAAAATTATTAGGTGGTTCAAAAAAATTAAAACGAGATAGATAGTAATGAAATTAGGAGGAGAATACGAGATAGATAGTGATATTCAGGTTGCTATATAATCTAATGGCCTTTACTAATTTTATTAAATTGGTCCCGTCATTTGGAATTGGGCATGGTTTGCAGTTTGCATTTTGCATTGATAAAATACATATTTTAAATGAAGATATAAGGTAAATATGGATCGTACAGTTGTAAGGATCAGTTATCTTTTTTGAGAATAATATAAAGATCAATTATCGCTCTAGGTGAAAGTGAAGAGGAAATGATGAAAATTGTATAATTTAGAAAAACTCAATTAGAACGGAGCACTTAATTCGGGAAAAATCTTGAAAAGGCGTGGTACATAATGTGACAGCTGAACGGCCTCATCCCCAAGAGGATTGATTCACGTGAATGAGTTGTGTTTTATTAATTTCTGGAAAATTAGTAATTCACAAATGATATTTACCTTTTTAGGGGTGAAGTTGACTTGTTTAATTAAATTACACTTGGGGCAGTTTAAAACGTCACGGGTTCTTTCTTTATTATTAGCAAATACAATGAACTTAGAACTTATTAATGTTAATTTTAAAGAGCTTTATATTAGATGAAAAATGAAAAACCCGGTCAGCGATGCTTTATAAAGAGCTTAGGAAAAATCCGGTCGACGATGCTTCAGTCGGAAAAAAATTTTCGACCGTATTTGTGACCGGATTTCGGTCGGAATAGTTTATCCCGACCGGAGTCTGGTCAGAATATTTCTGGCCGAAATCCGGTCGGTACGTAACACATTCAGACTGGATCGTCGTCGAAAATATTCCGCCCGGACTCTAGTCGGAACAATCTATTCCGACCGCGGTCAGGTGGCCAAATTTTCAACCGAACCGCGGTCAGAACCTGTAACTTTTCGACCGGCATCCAGTCAGAAAAATGGTTACACTATTTCCGACCGGTATCCGGTCGTAAATAATATTTTACCATTTCCGACAGGACTCTGGTCGGAAGTAATATTTATGGGATTTTCGACCGGAATTCGGTCGGGAATAATGTTTAAAGTATTTCCGACCACAATCCGGTCGGAAATAATATTCAACATAATTAAAAATAATAATATTCTGGTAAAAATTACCGGAATATTATTTTTTTCGTTTTTTGAAATATCTCGATTTATTGCACCAAATTAAAATATAAAAAGTGATTGTTAGTCAAAAAATATTTATTTAAGATGAAAGGAAGAAAAAAGTGTTTATATTAAAGATGAAAAAAAAGTGTTTATTGAAGATGAAAGGAAGAATAAAGTTTTTATTTTGAAGATGAAAGAAAGAAATGAGTCTTTATTTCAAGATGAAATGAAAAATTGAAATATATTGAAATTATGTGTTTGAAGAATAATGAAAGATGAAAAAATTGTCTAAGTTGAAATTTGTTGGTGAAATATTTGTATTTGGAGAGTATTTTTATGAAAATTGGGTGAAAAATGAAGTGTTTATATAGAATTTGGGGTACAATTTTGAATTTTCAGAATATTTGAATTTCCCATCGTTGCCCGCCAAAATTTTCGATATTTTTCGACCGAACTCCAGTCGAAAAAAAGTTTAAAATTTGAAATTTTCTAAATAGCGCCAAAATTTCCGACCGGAATTCGGTCGAAAATAATGTATTTTTTTTTTTGCTTGATTTAAAACAAATGTTGATTTGTTTGTGAGTTTAACTATAAAATTTACTAAAAATACATGAATTGAATTAATACTTAGGTAGTTTAATATTATTTTGAACTAGTATTTAGTTAAAATTGATTAGCATAGTAAGATTACGATTAAATTCGTCTGAAGTTCTACATATATTCATCATATGTACTATAGAGTAATCTCTCATTTGCGATTAGCATTCGTTAGAAACGTTAGTATAGAGAAGGGACTTGTAATATATATATATATATATATATATATATATATATATATATAGATGTTACATTCAATTAACACATAATCATAAGTTAGTTAATTAGCAAAATATACTAATGTATTTACAAGTGACATTATCAACCGACGCTTTAAACAATTATTCAACGTGCGAGAAAATAAGTTTTTTTTTTATTTATTTATTTTGTAACTTATATATACCTAATTTTGTTGTAATTGATCATTAAACCAACGATTTACCTAAAATCGGATAGCAAAATCGAAAAATTAAAAATACGAATATTATTACTGATCGCATTTCGGTCGGAATTTCATGCATTTTCGACCGCAATGCGGTTGAAAAAGGCCTTAACCCTAAACCCTAAACCCTAAAGCCTAATATTTCCGACTGCATTGTGGTCGAAAATGATAATATCCGATGTTATTTCCGACCGCAATTGCGGTCGAAAAAGTGGTCGGATGTCCCTATAAATACCCACCCTTTTCCAATTGTAAAAATCATTCTATTTTTCCTCATTTGCAAGGTATTCACTGTTTTCTCTTGTTATTATTATTTTGTGTTTGTTTTCTCAATATTTTCTTATTAAAACGATTACTCTTAATTTTTATGTATATATATATATATATATATATATATATATATATGTTTGTTTGTGTATTATTAGATATTGCGGTAAATGCAACGAGAGGCGTCAGTGTGCAAACAATACTTGATCTAAGTATTTTCTACGCTACAACAAGTAGGTATTTCTTTGACTTTTATGTACTCATGTTTTAGAAACTTAATATAGATGATAAAGATGTTGATTTGCGGAATTAATTGTAACAATTTCTTTTTAATTTTCTTCGATTAGAAATGGATTATCTTGCCGATAGATCTTGGATGTACGATAGGATAGATAGTAATACTGGTTATTTGAATCCGCATTACGTGGTTGGGATTCGTGCATTCATACAATTTGCATCGCAACAGAGAGATTACTTAGATCTAAGAAATCGTATTAGGTGCCCGTGTCTGAAATGCAACAATTTAAAGTTTTTTTATCGAAACGTAGTCCAGGATCATCTTCATAAGTCGGGCTTTACGTAACAATATTGGGTATGGGTGTTGCATGGAGAGGAGGTGAACGAGGCATCCACATCGTATGTATCTGAATCACCCTCCACTAGTATTCACGTGGATAGTCCGGTTCATGTTGATACATCATTTAGAGAATTGGTGATGGATGCATATGGGGGTCGATTTATTAAGGGAGAGGTGCGCAACGGAGATCCAAGTCCCGAGGCGAAGGAGTTCTACAAATTGATGCATTTGGGAGGCATACAATTGCACCGTAAGAAGCTGGAGACTGTGCTCAAGTGGTTGCCGAGTTCTTGACTATCAAAACAATTCAGAGAGTACCAAATATCGCTTACGAAAAGTACTTAAGGTTGTCTAAAGATCTTATGGACCCAAAGATTGAGGAAATGTTACCTAATACGGTTACGGGCATGAATAAGATGCTCGCGGGTTTGGGTTTAGATTACAAAAAGATCGGCGTCTGTTGGAATTTTTGTTTCTTGTACTACGGCGAAAATGCCAACAAGGATCTCACATCGTGTCCGATATGCAAGACCGATAGGTTTGAGGCCGGTAGAAAGTCCAGGGTCGCAAGGAAGAAATTGTGGTACTTCCCCCTAGGCACTCGCTTACAGAGGCTGTTCTATATTGTAGGCACTTCATGACATATGACTTGGCATTTGAAGTGTCGACAGTCAACTAACAAAATGATTCACCCATCTGCAGGAGAGGCGTGAAGACATTTTGATCGTGCATATCCGGACTTCACAACAGAGCCTACAAATGTCCGACTCGGTCTCTGTACGGATGGGTTCACACCGTTTGGGCAATCTGGGAAGAACTACTCGAGTTGGCCCGTGTTTGTGACCCCTTATAACATGCCACCATATTTATGCATGCGACCGAAGTTTATTTGTCTCAGCCTTATTATACCCGATCCAAAGAGTCCCGCGAAGAACTTGGATGTTTTTCTGAGACCGTTGATAGATGAGTTGAATGATTTGTGGAGTAATGGTTTGTGGACATATGACAGCTCACGAAAGAAAAACTTCCAAATGTGAGCGGCCCTAATGTGGACTATAAGCGATTTTCCTCCTAATGAAATGTTGTCCTAGCGGAGCACGCATGGGAAGCTGGCGTATCCTTATTGTATGGTAAGACAAATTCTTTTACACTTAAGCATGGTGGAAAAGCCTCGTGTTTCGAATTACATAATTACAAACAACTAACACAGTTTATACTACTACTTAAAAAAGTTTAAACAACTAACCGACTTTAAATTACATAAATACTTTAAAAAAACAAACAACTAAACTACTACTCCTCGTAGTCCTCATCCTGAAAGACAACTCTATCATCTCGGGAGGCTCCACCACCCGCGTCATCATCAGCACCAAGATCGGTAGCATCACCACAATGAGCGTCATTATCAGCATCTAGATCGCCATCCTCGTAGTCATCCTCGTACTTAGGATCATACATCATAGCATCCGAATCCGTAGGGGCAAATGGATCACGAGAGGGGAGCGATGGTGGGAACTGGGGTGTTGGCACGGTACCCTGGTAGGGTCGACGAGCGGAGGACATGAATCTAGTAGGAAGGGGTCGAGATGGAGGAGTACCTGTCGCCTCGGTGATGTGTTGGGTCAAGTGCTCTATGTGATCCAAGCGGACGTCAACCCTCTAATCAGTAGCAGTCCGAAGACGACGGTTCTCCCCCTCCAAGGCCCTCGTGTAGGCCTGTGTCTGGTCGGGCACCTTCTTCGTATGGAAACCAAACTGATCGTGATGTGCCTCAGAAGGGAGGCCCGCAACCTTCCCCTTCTTCACTCCGCCAGACGCCCAACTCCACAACTCCTGATCTATGAAGGGCCAGCCAATACGATCCACCGTGTACTTCTCGGTCATCAAGCCTATGTAGGCATCCTGTTCATTTTGATACAATAGTTAGTACATATTTAATAATGCATATGTTAATATAGTAATCAAAAAATGCTTTACAAGTTAAATACTTACGTAGATAGCCCTACACGCGGGGTGTAGCCAAACGCTGCGACGTCGAACTGCCTCTGGCAGATCCTCAGGAACATGTATATGCTGATATCGATACATCTCATCATGCTGAGGTGCAGGGCCTCTCGAGGTCTCGAACGCGCCTGCATATCGACATAAAATTGTTGCTAAACTATTTAAATTTAAGAAAAAAGTTATTCGTATCGAATCGAATTTAATAAGACATACCATCCTATGCTGGATCTCCGTGTAGCTACGGGACCCACTAGCATGTGTCCCTCGTGCAGGACGATCAGGATGTGGCTCCTATCCTCCTCGCATGTTCTTCTTTCCTGAAGATGATTTATCCAGATGGTCCTTAGACTCCAAATGCTTCACAAACTCAGCCTCCAACTTGTCGTTCATCCACCCAGTCCTCGGACGCCCCGCCTACTTTGGATCTTCCTTCCACGCATAGTAGTTCTTCTTCGCATTGTACACTACCTCCTTGTAACTCTTCCTAGCCTTAGCCTCGTAGGCCGTATGTGCGAGACCCAACTCCTCCAGACCAATGTTGTATGTTTTCTACAATTAATTAACATGTTTTTAATTAAGGTTTTGTTAAATAAAAATCTTACTAAGTATATATATATATATATACATATGTATATGTGTGTGTGTGTGTGTTATGAAATCACACCTTAAACTTAGTCCACATCTGACCTTTGACGTTCTCATCGACCTCATTGCATGAAGGAACACACGTCTTCATAAATGACCTGATGATCTCGGTAATCATCGTCGATATCTTGTGCCCCTTCAAAAATACGTCGTACTCATCCAAAACAACTCTAGGGTGGGCTCTACTGTCAGACGAAACCTGATCGCCTCTGGAGATCGCCTCGGCCCGACACGGAACAATATTCCCGACTCGAATCTGGCCGGGAATAAAAATTCCAGACCGAGATACGGTCGGGATTTTTTTTGTGTTACCGATCGAATCCCGATCGGGAATATTATTCTCGACCGGCATCTGGTCGGTAGCGGTCAGAAATTTTCCCGACCGGATTCCAATTGAGAAAAAGGCAAATTCTTGTAGTGTAATATGTCTCGATCAGGCTCACGTAATCGCTCCTCCGTTGAGGGTGCCACCGACGACAACTTCGGATCCGCCACCGTCAGGGTTGGCCTTCTCTCACCGCTATCACCGCCCTTCCACGGGTCGTCCTCTGGCTGTGTTGCGTTGATTCTAATCAACCCCAACCAAATTCTGATCCGTTTCATCGGTACCAACTATCCTGCATGGTGCTGTCAAATCCGTCACCTCATGTATGGCTATGGATTGTTTGGCTTTGTTGATCGATCCCATCCATGTCCACCGATGGGTACTACACCGGAGTCGCTGACGGCCTACTCCCTATGGACGCATCAGGACTATATTTTGGTCACGGCTTTGGTTGGTTCTGTCTCTGTGGATATCTCTTCACTTGTTGCTTCCGCTGAAACCTCCGCAGGCATGTGGGATGACTTGCAACGACACTATGCTAGTCGTTCACGCTCTCGTGTCATGCAGTTGAAGGATGAACTGAACAACATAAAGTTGGGTGATCGTTCAGTTTCTGAGTTTCTTCAATCTGTCAAATCCAAGGCTGATGAGCTGGCTGCTATTGATGGTCCCGTGAAGGAGGATGACATCATGTTGTACGTACTCAATGGTCTTGGGTCTCTCTATCTTGACATCGTTGGCCCAATTCGTGCTCGAGAGCACCCAATTCAGTTTGATGAGTTGCATGACCTTCTTGTTAGTCAGGAGGGGTACCTTCGTCGCCTTGAGATTTTACAGTCGACCACTATTGCATCTGCAAATCAGGCTGTCTCTCAGCCACGATCCCACTCTCATAACAATCGAGGTTGCAACCGACCCTTGTCGGGCCAACCGCAATGCGGCGGCCGCAATAGGGGCTCTACTAGGCCCACGAACCCGAACCCTAATCACGACACGAGCCTCTATCAGCCCCCTCACACTCGTGGGCCTAACATATCTCAGTTGTGTGGCATAACAGGCCATGGGGTTAGGACTTGCCGCCGCTACCCTAACCCTAGCGCGAATAAATAGTCGTCGTCGCCACCAGCTGCTCAGCATGACGAGTGTTTTGTTGACTCGGGTGCCTCTCATCATCGCACGTCCGATCTTGGGAATCTTGATCTTCACTCAGAGTATGATGGTCCGGAGGAGGTTACGACCGTCGGTGGTAAAGGTTTACCTATCTCACACACGAGTTCCTCTAAATTTACTCTTCATGAACTTTTCTTTACACTAGACAATATTTTATGTGTCCCCTCTCCGAGGAGAAATCTCTTATATGTGCATCGTTTTACTACGCTAATGATGTCCTTATTCAGTTTTTCTCGTCTTATTTTGTTATGAAAGATTGTTGCACATGGAGTAGATTGTTTCGCGGGACGTGTGTGGATGTTGTGTATCGTGTTCGACTTCCCTTTCTTGGACGCTCTCCGATTATGGCGCTTGTTGGTGAACGGACTAGTGCTAGTTGTTGGCACGATAGGCTAGGTCATCCACCCGGAAAAGTTTGGTCGTTTATATTTGACCTATTGTGTCATCCGTTGCGTCGTACTCTAGTTTTTGCACTTCTTGTTTATCGAATAAAAGTCAGAATCTAGTTTTTCGTGATACCTCACTTATGTCGAACGATTTACTTCATTATGTTTATGGTGACGTTTGGGGTCCCGCTCCCATTACTTCTACTACGAGATATCGTTTTTATTTACTTATAGTTGATCACTTTGTAATGACAAATTCTTGAACTCTGTAAAAAGACAAGAAAAGATTGCAAAGTAAATTTGAATAAATTTAAAGTACAATTGTGGTGCAATCTCTCTATTTGATCATCTGAATCTTTTCTCAAACAAATGATTTTGAAATTTGGTTGACTTGAGTGGATTTGATTTTGATCTCTTTCACGTGTATTTGAGTTAAGCGTTAATCCAAGGGCTTTGAGCTTGATCTTGAATTGACGATCTACTTGGCTTGATATTTGCGACGAACAATTTGATATTCGTCTTGAACTTGTTGAATGTCAATCTTCTTTAGAGGAATCTTGATCTTCAAAAGGATATTTGACAAACGTTAATTCGAGGACTTCATGGCTTGATCTCAGATCAAACATAAATTTGATTTGGAACTTTTTTTTTAAGGTTGATGAAGATTGGTATGACCTTCGTCTTCAGTTCTTTGGATTTTTTGGGTTTTGATCTTCTTTAATGGACTTCAATCTTCAAAAATAGTTTTTCGAGGGTCTTAGGACTTGATCTCAAGTTAAACGGATTTTTGACTTGAAGACGAATAAAGAACGGTATAAACTTGGTTTTGGATTTGTTGAACTTCTTGGAGTTTGACCTTCCTCGGCAGAAGTGCAATCTTCAAAAATATTTTTGGATGGAATTGAGACTTGACGATGGATTGAAAGAAGTTCTTTACGAAGAACACATTGAAGATTGTTGAAGAATGCCTTGAATGCCGTGAACAACGCTTGAAGATGGATGAATTTGTTGGAGCGAAAAACTTAGTGCTTTTCCCTCTTCAACTTGTGAATATTTTGTGTGTTTTTTCTTCTTCAAGACCACCTCTATTTATAGTTGTGGAGTTAATATCAATTAGAATCTCTTGATGAGATGAACGGTTGTGATCGCATCTACAATTCCTTGATATGGAAGACTTTATCTAAGAGAATCTTCTTTCCATCTCTTGAAGATTGAGACTTGGTAGGGAATTCTTTCCTTGAGTTGAGATTTGGTGGAGAATTCTTTCCATCTCTTGAAGATTGAGACTTGGAGGAGAAGACTTTCCATCTCTTGAGATTTGATGAGCAATTATTTCCTTGTCTTAAGATTTAATTAATATATTTATTTTAATCCCTCAAAATATGAAGATTAAATAAAATATATTTTGTATTTCTTGCAGCTTAAGAGTTACCACCATTTAATTTAATTAGATACAAAGTTTATGTGTCTACAAATTTCCCCCTCGAGACTTGTTCACAATTTGTGTTGAAAAGCACCAATGAGTGGATACGTCTCGACATCTTTCTTCTTCTTTTTCTCGTGCTTCAATTCAACCGCCATAAATCCACTTCATGAGTTTAGAACATTTGTGAGCTTCATCATTTGATCCATTAACTTGAATGTTGCATGAGCATTGTTTTTTATATGATTGGGCAAAGAATGAACTTCTAGATGCCTACGTATCCAATGAAGGAATCAACTCATGACGTAGTTCAAAAGAAATCAAGATTGATTTAAAGGTGGTGTCGTACACAGTTTCTACTCATGCCGGCTAGAAGTAACATACGGTTTAAGCTTGTGCGCCATGGAGCATTTGATTTGGACATTTATAGACAGTTTTATCTCATATCAATGAGGCTTTGACTTGAAGAATTTGTATACAGTTTTGCTCGTGTCTAGGAGACTTGGGAATTTAACGTATTTGTAGACCTTTTGGCTCGTGTCTATGAGACTTGGAAGACTTGAAGGATTTGCAGACTTCTGACATGTCAAGAAGACTTGCGCATTTGTTTTGAGGACTTGAAGGATTTGTAGACCTTTTGACTCGTGTCTAGGAGACTTGATCATTTGCTTTGAAGACTTGAATGATTTGTAGACCTTTTGGCTCGTGTCTAGGAGACTTGGACATTTGCTTTGAAGACTTGAAGAATTTTCTTTGAGTCCAAATATGCAAACAGTTTATACTCGTGTTAAGGAAAATGTTGATAGTTTATACTCTTATCAAGGAGTATATTTTGGCACTTAATTTGAAGATTTGAGATAGTTTAAGCTCGTACGCCATGGAGCATTTGATTTGGCACTTAATTTGAGGATTTGAGATAGTTTAAACTCGTATCAATGAGCACTTCAATATGACTCTCCACCTTCTTCAACTTCTTCATTTGTATATTCATCTTCCTCACATTCTTCAGTGTCATGGGCGTTTGATGAGTATTCTTTCTCATCCGAGTTTACACTCATTTCCATAGCATGTGCTCGAGGTGTCAATTCTTCAAAAGTTTTTGGCTTGATTCCTTGGAGTATGTAAGAAAGGCTCCAGTTCATCCCTTTAATGCAAATCGCCATGGCTGAAGTTTCCGACAGTTTCTCTACAACTTAATGATAGATTTCTCCATCTATTGATGTACTCAATCACTGGTTCATCTTCTTGTTGATGAGAATTGGCAAGTTCAATCATGCTCACAGCACGTCGAGTGCTATAAAAGCGGTTGAAGAACTTAGTTTGTAGATCATGCCAATTGTCAATGGAGTTTGTCTCGAGATCAGTCTACCAATCAAATGCAAAGTCTTCTAAGGTTCGAACAAACTGCTTGACTAGAAGATCTCCATCGGTGCCGGCACTATTGCATGTCTCAATAAAGTGAGCAAATGTTGTCTTGGATCTCCAGTCCCATCGAATCGTTGAAACTTCGGAGGTTGATAGCTTTCTGGCATTTGTAATTGCTCAATTCTTTGAGTGTAGGGCTTTGTGTAAGATTTGAAACTTCTGCAAAGAGCTTTATGATCATTTGAAACTTCTTCAATGAGTTTCTTCAATTGATCGACAGAGATAAGGTCTTGTGGGGAAACTTGGATTTGTTTGCTTGAGGACTTGGGAATTTCCCCAACTTCAACATCTTGAATATTTTTCTCGACAAACTTTGTGTGCATCATGGTGCCTTGCTCTTCCTTACTTGAGAAACTTGACTTGTGGAAAAGAGAAGTGGCGTGGATTCTTTCGCTCAGAATTTCATCAAACTCTTGAGTTACAACTCCTTGAGTAGCATTTTCATGCGCCATGCTTTGATAGCCACTTTCCACGAGTCAAATATCCTTGAACTCAGTTGCTTTTGGAAAACATGAGAGACTTCAGTTTTGTTGATTGTAGTCTTGATACATCCTTGAACTCCAATGTTGTTGGTGGCTTCTTTGGGACTTTCAACTCCTTCTTGACCCTCTAGCTTTTGGAGAAGGCGATTCAAATGTTCATCACGTTGTTTAGCTTGTTTTGAAAGATTCTCAATGGCTCTTGTCAGTGCCGCAACTTGCTCTTCCAATGAAGTTGCTTGATCATCTTCTCTAGCTTCATGCATTGCCACCGGTAAAAGTGAAACTTTCAACGTCGATTGCATGGAGCCTCCACTAGTTGCCCCCATTGACTTGTCGATTGTTGAGCGACACTTACTTTTTGTGACTTCAAATTTGAGACTTGTTGGAAAAGAGATGAGAAGTAGAGATTGTCCCACTAGGCGTGCAAAATTTGTAACGACAAATTCTTGAACTCTGTAAAAAGACAAGAAAAGATTGCAAAGTAAATTTGAATAAATTTAAAGTACAATTGTGGTGCAATCTCTCGATTTGATCCTCTCGTTCTTTTCTCAAACAAATGATTTTGAAATTTGGTTGATTTGAGTGGATTTGATTTTGATCTCTTCCACGTGTATTTGAGTTGAGCGTTAATCCAAAGGCTTTGAGCTTGATCTTGAATTGACGATCTAATTGACTTGATATTTGCAACGAATAATTTGATCTTTGTCTTGAACTTGTTGAATGTCAATCTTCTTTAGAGTAATCTTGATCTTCAAAAGGATATTTGACAAATTCGAGGGCTTGATGGCTTGATCTCGGATCGAACGGAAATTTGATTTGGAATTTGTCTTGAAGGTTGATGAAGAATGGTATGATCTTCGTCTTCAGTTCTTTGAATTTTTTGGGTTTTGATCTTCTTGAATGGACTTCAATCTTCAAAAATAGTTTTTTGAGGGTCTTAGGACTTGATCCCAGATTAAACGGATTTTTGACTTGAAGACGAATGAAGAACATTATGAACTTTATTTTGGATTTGTTTAACTTCTTGAAGTTTGATCTTCCTCGGCAGAAGTGCAATCTTCAAAAACGGTTTTTGGATGGAATTGAGAATTGACATCGGATTGAAAAGAGTTCTTTACGAAGAACACCTTGAAGATTGTTGAAAAATGCCTTGAATGGCGCGAAGAACGCTTGAAGATGGGTGAATTTGGTGGAGCGAAAGACTTAGAGTTTTTCCCTCTTCAACTTGTGAATATTTTGTGTGTGTTTTTTCTTTTTCAAAACCGCCTCTATTTATAGTTGTGGAGTGAATTTGAATTAGAATCTCATGATGAGATGAACAGTTGTGATCGCGTCTACAATTCCTTGACATGGAAGATTTTATGTAAGAGAATCTTCTTTCCATCTCTTGAAGATTGAGACTTGGTGGGGAATTCTTTTCTTGTGTTGAGATTTGGTGGAGAATTATTTCCATCTCTTGAAGATTGAGACGTGGATGAGAAGACTTTCCATGTCTTGAGATTTGATGAGCAATTATTTCATTGTCTTAAGATTTAATTAATATATTTATTTTAATCCCTCAAAATATTAAGATTAAATAAAATATATTTTATATTTCTTGCATCTTAAGAGTTACCATCATTTAAGATCTTTTGTTGCTGTCGGAGAAAGAAGAAGTCCCACTCCTATTAACATAGGAACTGGAAGTGGAACGAAAGGTATGACCCACGCATATTGATATGTCTATTCCATAAAATAGTTTTTTAATATTTAATTAATATTAATTATTTTTGATTTACGAGATCTTATCTCTTTTAAAAGGAGTCAATATAAAAATAAAGATATTCACTAACATAAATATAATTTTTAGTTCTTTTTAGTTATTCTTTCTGAATTTCTACTAATTACTTCAAATAATCAAATCAAGAAGTTATAGTTGGTCAAATCGTTGGAAAGAAGGGGATTAATTACTATTCTCTTTCTAATTTTTAGAAATTTAATTAAAAGTAAAGTTGAGTCTATTTTTCCCGAGTTTGGTAAGTCAACAAAAATAATTAATAAAGTTTATGTTTTTCTAAAAGATAAAAATTAAACATACAAAAAAGTTGGGTTCTTACCTTTATCCAGGGAGTTTTTTTTTTCTAATATGAGTAATATTTTACGTTATTTTCCCATATCTTTCACCTATCTTATCTATTTGGTTTTTAAAAAAAATATTATCTAGAAAAAATGCCTAATAAATTAGGAACGCACAGACGTTTTGAACAATAGATGTCTTTCACATCCAGCTATATCAATTAATTTTTTAAATGGCAGTTCCAAAAAAACGTACTTCGGCATCAAAAAATCATATTCGTAAAATGTTTTGGGCAGTGTTAAAAGTCTTTTCCTTGGGGAAATCTCTTTCTACTGGAAATTCAAAAAATAAAACAAGCAATAAAACACAAAACGTTCAAATATGAAATTATCTCAAAAAGAAAAGTCCCAATTTAGCTTCTTTCATTCCCCATCCTTCTTAAGTTAATGAATATGAAATAGAGTTTGATCCGCTATTTTAATATGTAAAAAAAGAATTCCTCCGTTAACCTTACCGAATTAAAATAAAAAACTTTTTTCTTGTTGACAAAAAACAGAAGATACTTCATTTTATTTTTAGTAGATTTTATCATTTCCACGGTGGGGAGTCTTTTTTTCCCATCAACCTATTTTTTCGAATAATATAAATAAGGTTTTTTTATCCACTTTTTATATAGATCTATGGAAGGGCAGGCATAAAATCTTTTGTTTTAAACATCATTGAAACGAATTTTTTTTAGGGGAGGATTATATCCCATAATTCATAGTAGGACTATCTGTTTTTACCAGAGTTCACGTGACAAAGAGTATAAAATACACGAAAATCAAATTAAGATCTTAAATTAAAATAATGAACCTTCAAATACCTATTTGAACAAATATTTATTTATCAATTTGAATCTTTACTAAAGGTACCAAGTTTTGTTGGTTTTACTCTATGCAGGCTAAGTCTGATGTATTACATATTTTTATCCAGTTTAGAAGTCTAGTGGTAAAACAATTTGGTAGGTTAATTAAGAATTTTTATTCCGACAATGGTGATGAGTTCTTGGCCATGCGAACTTATCTCTCCTCAAATGGCATCCCTTGGCTCACGGCCGCCCCCACACACTCCCCAGCAAAACGACACTAGTGAGCGTCGTCATCGTGTCATTGTAATAATGGGGCGCACTCTACTCACTCGTGCTTCTCTGCCCTCGACGTTTTTGGACTTTGCTTTTAGCACTAGCACTTATCTTTATAACATGCTCCCTACTACTGTTCTTGGCTCCCGGTCCCCCTTCGAGGCTCTCTTTGGTCGACAACCGTATTATTTGGGGCTACATATTTTTAGGTGTCTTTGTTACCCTCACTTGCGTCCCTATTTTCCCGGAAAGCTAAAGCCACCGTCTCGGGCTTGTGTGGTTGTTGGGTACTCTACTTCGCAGTCGACTTACAAGTGTCTTGATGTTCTCATAGGTTGGGTTTACATCTCTTGAGATGTGTAGTTTGTTAAAGATAAGTTTCTTGACTTCCTGACCACGTAACCACCATCCATGATCCACCGCCGGCTAGTGTTCCCTAGGCCCAGCGCCGTTCGCACCGCTGCCCATTCGGGCGCCACAGGCTGCAAACCCTAGTTGGCTGCCTTCAGTCCATGTAGACCAGACCGCTAGGCCGAGCCTGCCAGCCCACTAGCCCACCAGGTGGTCCGGTCAACCTAGGCTCATGAGCGATCAACTCCGGCCCAACAACGGTCGCCTATTGGGCTTCCTACCTCCGCCGCCTGGTTTGTGCCGTCCTCGGTCACTAGCTCCCCTAGGGCTCTACCGTCGACCGCAAACCCTAACTCTAGTGAGCCGGAGACCGCGGTTCTGCCCTCCTTTGCTCGTCCACATCACATGATCACGAGATCTCTCAACAACATCTTCAAGCCTAAGATGTATACTGCCACCAAGCATCCCATTCTTCATCCCTTGGAACCAACTTCGGTTAAAGTGGCTCTCTCTGATCTGTTGTGGCGTGCAACTATGTCTGAGGAACTCACGACCCTCTCTAGTTATGACACTTGGTCCTTGGTTCCATCTCTTACCAATCGTTCTATGGTGGGTCCAAGTGGGTCTTTCGTATAAAATGTCATTCAGATAGTTCCATTGACATTTTCACCAATGACCGATTGGTTGCTAAGGGTTTTCACCAATGACCGGGGGTTGATTTTAAAGAAACATTCAGTCCGGTGGTGCAGCCATTCACCATTCACTCTATCCTTGCATTGGCCGTGATGAACTCTTGGCCTCTACGCCAATTGGACGTTAGCAACGCGTTCCTTCATGGCACGCTCTCTGAGACTATTTATATGAGCCAACCACCAGGGTTTGTTGAGAAGGCTCATCTGGATCATGTGTGCCTTCTCCATAAGTCTATCTATGGCCTCAAACAAGCCCCTCGGGCTTGGTACCTTGCTCTTAGTGCTGCACTTGTTGCGTTTGGCTTCCTCCATTCGAAGCCGTATATGTCTCTATTCATCCTTATGCGTGGTTCGATTCGTGTCTATGTCCTTGTGTATGTTGACAACATAGTAGTCACTGGGCCGTGTTCCAAGACTATGGGCCGTGTTCCAAGACTATCTCCTCGCTTGTTAAGCACATTGGCTCTGACTTTGCCATTAAGGACTTAGGTGCTCTCAATTACTTCTTGGGTGTTGAGGTCAACCTCGCGGATGATGGTTTTTTTCTCTCGCAGCACAAATCCATGATCTCTTGTTTGGTTACAAGATGTATGGTGCTGAGTCATTATCCATGCCTATGTCTCGCAATCCAACGGCCCCGGGTTCGGCCGAACCCGTTAATGTCACCTTGTATCGTCAAATCATTGGTGGCTTCCATCATCTCACATTTACGCGCCCAAATATTGCTTTTTTGGTCAATAGGATTGCCCAACGTATGTCGGGTCGGATGTGGCTCACTGGTTGGCGTGTGCTACATTGTATTAAAGGTACACTCACTCAGGTACCACACTGCGTCGTGATACTAATCTTTCCCTTATTGCTTATTCGGACTAGGATTGGGGTGGTGATGCTCTTCATGGCAGGTCTACTTCTGCATATCTTATCATGTTGGGTTCGAATCCTATCTCGTGGTCCTCCCAAAAACAGAAGGCGGTGTCTCGTTCCTCTACTGAAATGGAATATCATGCTCTTGCTTCCACTGCGTTTGAGGTCCGTTGGCTTCAACATATTTTTGGGGAGATTGGGTTGTCTCTTCGCTAGGTTCCCACAATGCGTTGTGACAACTTGGGTGCTTTACATTCTTCTCTTCATCCGGTTCAGCACTGTCGCATGAAGTATATCTCTCTCGATCTTCACTTCATTCGTGATCTCGTGGCCAAAGGTCTTCTTAGTGTCACTTACGTGAACATTCTTGACCAATTGGTTAATGTTCTCACTAAGCCCCTTCCTCGTTCTCGGTTTGAGCTTCTTTGTGGCAAAATCTCCGTTACTGAGGGAACGTCAATTTTGAGGGGGCGTATTAGATGATATTAAATTATTGTATTTGTCTTTAGTTAATTATAGTATCTATTGTATTTATTTCGTGTTATACTTTATTGCCCTTGTACTCTAGTATAAGTACTCTTGTGATTAATAGAATTATTCATTCACTCAAATTTTATTTCTCTTACTTTATTCTTTAATATACAACATGCACTTGGACGTCAAGTGATATAAGACACAATAAAATCTTTTCAAATTGTACATGTCTTAATTTCAATTACTTCGTTAAGATTGAACTTATTTAGACTCAGAAGTAATAGTCTTCTTGCGTGTTTTTGACAAAGGTGTTGTTTCATTGAAGTCTTAGAATGTCTTTCTCAATTTCTTCATTCATTTTCTCATTCATCATTGCATCGCCAATTGTATTTGTTGTCGTTGTCGCTTGCATCTCGTGGCGTATTCATTTTTGTGATGCGTAGGGAGTGGTGTTGCGTTTTATGATGCGTTTCGTTAATCTAAAACGTATAGTAGCCTGGGCTGATGGGCAAAATTGCTCCATTTTCTCTGTAGATGATGGCACAAATATATCATGCTATGTCTAATTGTATTTCTGCTCAAATTCGTGTCGTTCACGACGACTACTTTTATAAATATTGATTCCATGTACTAATGATGAAGAGGCAATATATGATCATGGGTAGGAGTGGCATCGTTGGGTTCACGACGACTACTTTTATAAATATTGATTCCATGTACTAATGATGAAGAGGCAATATATGATCATGGGTAGGAGTGGCATCGTTGGGTGAACGAGAAGTAGAGCGACGACAAGAATTGTAGAGTTGAGATTTTGACATGGTAAAGAGAAAGTGATAAATTGTAATATAAATAAAAATTAAAATATTAGAATAAATTACAAAGTTAAAATATTTGTATGAATTGAAACCTGGAATAGATTGAAACTTGTACATTGTTGTGAGAATAAAACTAATTAAAGGCTATTTATAGAATTTAAACATTAAAAAAAGGAAAAAAAAAAGGCTTGGCAAATGTCAACGTTCTAATTTGAAATTGAAAGAGCTGTTTGATATTAATGACTTTCACTTTCAAATCCTCTGTCTTTGAGGATTCCTCCACCCCCTCCCCATTTTTCTTTCTTTTTCTTTTTTTTTTTAAAAGAGAAAAAAAGATTGGGCCAGCGGTTGCCAACTCTTTTTTCTTTTTTTATATTAAAAAAATAGTTCCTTATTTTGGGCTTGTTTCTGGCCCAAGCAAAAAAAATTGGTCCACATTTCGACTTATATCTTTTAAATGGCCCAAATGTGGACATGAGATGGGCGCGTCTAAATGTTTAGACAAGCTGAATCAATTCTTCTAGAATATGGGACGGATTAAATCAACCTATTTTAAAATGGCCTGAGTCATCTTGGTTCATATCCAACCTTTGAACGGGTAGTGTTTGCGCGTGGTGGATATTTGTACACTACCCTGCGAAGTGTAAATGTCGCCGTTTTAGTTCTTCTTTACGAATGAACCAATCCCCCATTGCTGAAGTAGTAGCTTTTTTTTGCGGCTTTTTGACGTAATTGTTGTTTCACTAGCTCGAGTCTTGGGAATGTCCTTCTCTATATCTTCATTCATTTCCTCATTTACCGTTTGATCATCATCGCCGTCGTTGTTCGCTTGCATCTCCTCCTTGTATTTATTTTCGTGATGCGTACGGAGATGGTTGCCGACAATTGCTTCATTCGTCTTGCCGACAATGACTATTTTGAATAAGATCGATCTGAAGAGCCAATATCTGATCGTGAAGTAGGGTGACATTGCTGGGTGAATGAGACATAAATCGACGATTATAATTGGGTGATGGAGGTTGTAATGTGAATTTGAATTTGTATACTAGGATGAATTGCAAAATTTAAATATTTGAATAAATTGAACCTTTGAATAGATTTTGACTTTTGATTTTGTTATGAGAATCAAATTAATTAAGAGGATATTTATAGAATTTAAAAACTTAATAAAAGGGCTTATCAAGTGTCAACGACAAAATTTGATATTAAAAGAGGCGTTTAAATTTAACTACTCTTTCACTTTCAAATCCATATCCTCAACGACTCCATTCTTAAGGAATACAAACCATATGTGGTTGCCCCATTTTTTGATTTTTTTTTTGTCAAAATACAAAAAATACCCATTAACTTATTCTCAATGTCAACTTTGTCTTGTGTTTTTTCGTGCTGGAAAACTAGGCCAGTAACTTCGTAGATTCGTCTCAGTTTATTCCCAATCGGGCATAGACTGGATTGTTTTGACTTTGTGGCTGTCTTATGGTTAAGTAAAATAAAATAAAATCATGTGGTAAATACTTGGAAGCCAAATCAACAAGATAATAATAATAATCATAATAATAATAATGATAATAATAAAAGAAATTAGTGGATATAATTATCTAATGAATATAAGCATCTCATTTGCCTAAAACAATAATTACCTCAAAAAGTTAATATGATAAATGTTTAATTTTTTAAAATTTAATTATCATAGAAATCCATATATACCCTTTTTAAAAACTTTAACAAAAATACAAATATTACAAGATTAGAATTCAATAATTAAAAAGGAAAACCAAAACTGAGTACCGTGCTTCCCCACTCCACCCCGCTCATCCCACACCCCTACCCTACCCCACCACGATCACCTCTGGCGAATCTCAACCACTACCAATAGCGAGACCAAACTGCGAAAATCTTCTATTCCCATTCTATATTCCCATCTCTAGTCCTTCAATAAATAATGACAAGAACATTTGAAAGCTCACATAAATCAACTCAAATTAATCCATCAAATTAAATAAAGGGATAATTCCATCAAACCCCTCAAACTAGGTCACCTTTATCCAGTTGAGGTCAGAACTTTGATTTTTGCACCAGAGCCCCTAAACTTTAACACTCTGTGTGATTTGGTTTTGTGCGTGTTTTCGACAAAAAATTAACGGAATATTTCAATAATATTCCGTCACGTGCATGACTCACGTGACCCGTATTAAGGGGTAAAACCGACCCTTAATGGTTTTGTGCATGCACGTGACGAAATATTATTGGAATATTCCGTTATTTTTCGACCGAAAACACGCACAAAATCAAATCGCGCAGAGTATTAAAGTTTAGGGGGCACTGGTGCGAAAGTGAAAGATTTGACCTCGTCTGGATAAAGGTGTCATAGTTTAAGGGGTTTGATGGGATAATCCCTTAAATAAATATAATACTAAGATTTTGAATTAAACATTAATGATTAATAAGTAATTATTAATTATAAACTAAATTGTACCACTGAATCGTTGTTAATATATAGCACAAAGGCCATCCTTTAATTTTTTTATTGATCAGTTCTTTGCAATAGGCAAATGGATCCATTCACAAAACACACAAAAAAAAAAAAACAAAAATGAAACACAAAAAAGGAGAGAGAAGAAGGTTGAAGCCTGAAAATAATTTGAAGTTTGAGGGATGTAACAAATTATGGATTGAACCGCTAAAGCATTTCTGAAAATAAAATCATTAATTAGCAATTTGTTGGACTCTTTTCTTTATCTATGTTTATTCAATAAAGAAAGATTAGTTTTTCTTTTGTGATTGTTTATTTACTAATTTGAACATGTTTTTACTTCAGAAAAATAAAAAATACGAGCATTATCTTTTTGTGTTATAATTGTATTAAGTTTTTGTAAAGAATTTTTTCATGTAACTTATATATTAATTTAATTTGATTGATTGATTTGGGTCCCTATTATATTAAATTTATTTGATGGATTGATTTTGAGTTGATTTATGTGAGTTTTTAAATGTCATATGTTATTATTTAATTAAAAAAATAGAAATAAAAATAGGAATGAGAATAGAAGATTTTCACCGGAGACCAAACGGACAACCAACTGCCGCCTCCATACTCTCTTTCATTACAATCCAACATCAGTAACGTAACCGACTGGCTGCATAATAATATATTATATTTCTCTACTAAACTTGTACCTTCAACTCCAAATCAAAACTAATAAGTCGAATTCTATCCAATCTTGTTACATTCAGTTTGTAGCACTACAAGATTCGGGGGGTTTTCGCGACCCCCCTTGGTGACCGTCGGGCGGTCCCCAGCTTTTTGGCGACCGTCCAGAGCAACGGGGACCGATGGGCGGTCCCCAACCCAAACAGGGGACCGCTAGGCGGTCCCCAGCTCAAAAGGGGGACCGCTGGGCGGTCACCAAAGGTCTTTAGGGACCGCCCGTCGGTCCCTAATAATATTCATACTTTTGTTTTTAATTTTATTGAACAATTAAGGTGTCGCATTGTTTGTTTAGTTGATAAATATTCTAATAATAGTTAAAAGAACAAAATTAAAAAGTTTCATACAAATTGAAACAACATACGACGATTAATTCTACGTATAACGTAGAATAGATTCAACGTTAAAAACATTCTCAATCTCATTCAATCTACTATTAAATAACTAAATTAGTGGTTTTATGATCGTTTGTTACTTCAATTGACATGTTACAATGAATTTTGTTGCTAAAAATCAAAAACATATGGAAATCGTTTCATAAAATCGAAAACAAAGAGTATGAATATTATTAGGGACCGCCTGACAGTCCCTAAAACCACCTTTAGGGACCGCTGGGTGGTCACCAATTGTCTTTAGGGCCCGCCGGGCGGTCCCTAAAAGTGGTTTTAGGGACCGCCCGGCGGTCACTAATAATATTCATACTTTCTTTTTTTAATTTTATGGAACAATTAAGGTGCCGCGTTGGTTGTTTAGTTGATAAATATCCTAATAATAGTTAAAAGAACAAAATTACAAAGTTTCATGCAAAATGAAACAACATACGACGATTAAGTGTACATATAACTTAGAATAGGTTCAACGTTAACAACTTTCTCAATCTCATTCAATCTACTATTAAATAACTAAATTAGTGGTTTTATGATCGTTTGTTACTTCAATTGACATGTTACAATGAATTTTGTTGCTAAAAATCAAAAACACATGGAAATCGTTTCATAAAATCGAAAACAAAGAGTATGAATATTATTAGGGACCGTCTGGCAGTCCCTAAAACCACCTTTTGGGACCGCTGGGCGGTCACCAATTGTCTTTAGGGACCGCCCGTGGTTTTAGGGACCGCCCGGCGGTCACTAATAATATTCATACTTTGTTTTTTTAATTTTATGGAACAATTAAGGTGCCGCGTTGGTTGTTTAGTTGATAAATATCCTAATAATAGTTAAAAGAACAAAATTACAAAGTTTCATGCAAAATGAAACAACATACGACGATTAAGTGTACATATAACTTAGAATAGGTTCAACGTTAAAAACTTTCTCAATCTCATTCAATCTACTATTAAATAACTAAATTAGTGGTTTTATGATCGTTTGTTACTTCAATTGACATGTTACAATGAATTTTGTTGCTAAAAATCAAAAACACATGGAAATCGTTTCATAAAATCAAAAAAACACGTATGATTATTATTAGGGACCACCGGGCGGTCCCTAAAAATCATATTTAGTGACCGCCGGGCGGTCACCACTTGTTATTAGGGACCGCCCGGCGGTCACCAAATATCTTTAGGGACCGCCCGGCGGTCCCTATATGTTTAAAAAATAGGCGGGATTGGGGGGGAAATTTGAAATTTCCGAAAATTCAAAATTTTCACCCTTAATTCTATATATACCACCACTCTCCTATCCAATTTTTCAACACTCTTCAAAAACACTCAACTCCAAAATTTCTCTTATCATTTTTCTCTTCCTAAATCACAAAAATAAAAATTATCCAACAAAAACTTTCATTTCTTCTTTCTTTTAAAGAAACACTCTTCTCTTTTTTTTCTCATTTCTTTAAATCCAAAACATAACTTCTCTTCTTCTTTCTTTTAAAGAAACACTCTTCTCTTCTTCTTTTTTTTGTTCAAACCAATACACAACATTTCTTCTTCTTTTTTTTCATTATTTTCTTTTGTTAACTTTCATTTCATTAGTTTCTTTGTTTTATTTTGTTAACTTTCATTTCCTTATTTTCTTTGTTTTATTTTGTTAACTTTCATTTCATTTTACTTTTTTATCATTATTTTGTTTGTTTTTGTTCTTGTAAATGTTTGTTGCACATATTTACACGCAATTTATACAAAAAACCCAATAATATTCCGGTAAATTTTCGGAATATTATTGGGTTTTTTTTTATTCTGCCGCAGACTTTTAGGGACTGCCCGACGGTCCCTAAAAGTCTGAATATTATTGGGGACCGCCAGGCGGTCCCTAAAAGTCTGAATATTATTGGGGACCGTCGGGCGGTCCCTAAAAGTCTGAATATTATTGGGGACCGCTCGGCGGTCCCCATAACTCATTAGGGACCGCCCGACGGTCCCTAAATTTGCGGTCGCGGAAAATGATCCCCGCGACCGCCAAGCGGTCGCCAAAGGGTGGGGGACCAAGGGCATCCACGACCGCCTTTTGGTGACCGATGGGCGGTCCCTAAAGGTCTTTAGGGACCGCCCGGGCGGTCCCTAAAGACCCCCAAATCTTGTAGTGTAGGTAATAGAAGACATTTATAACTTCTTTGTATTTGTTGATGATAACGACAGTAAAGCTGAACGTATTTGTGGGGGATATAACCCAAAAGAAATATTCTACGCATGGAGAGGTTTTTCAAGTGTTTTATATATGTTGGGGATATTTGGAATTGAGTACAAATATTTTGTGTGTGAATTAAGAATTGCTTAATGAGAAGCAAGTGGGATTAATCCCAAAATTGTGATATAATTTTATTTAATCAAATAAATAAAATTCATGGTGAAATATTCATATTTATTTTGAATATGTGAATTAAGTCACACACTTAATGTGGTCAAAAACATTTGAATGAATTCAAATGGTTTGAATGACAAGAGTAAATTATCCCATTAATGCATTGTGGTGGTTTCACGTTTTCTCAACTATAAATAGGGGCCCCTCTAGTCTTGTGAAAATGATCAAAATCCAAGCATCCTAAATACAAAATATTTTTTGCATACTCATAGCATAAATATTTTCTTTTTCTGAGTTCTGCAAATACTATTCGAGTCCGAATTGAGAAGGTAGTATTGTCCTGCACTTACTACCTTATTGTGTGAGGACGTTGTACCTTGGGAGGTCGTTTCCCACAGAGGGTTTGAAGGGTAGCCGGGAAAATTGATCTAAGGGGAGAGGGCTAAGTCTTTGACTCGTCCTATGCTTCAACGGGATTTTTCTGACTCGTCTAATCCACTCCAAGGATTTTCCTACAGTTGCTGAGAGGTCAAATTTTATCTTATTGTCTATTATCTGTTTAATTACATATACGTTATTATTTAATTTTATTTTGTTATGATTCTAGAAATATAATCATGTTTATGTGTATGTTTATATTTATAAATTCACATGTTTATGTGCAGCACGTACCCAACAATCTTAAGATCAATTTTATTCATGTTTATCATGTGTTGCATGTAAATGTGTGTTTTAATTTTCACAACATGTTTATATTGGTTTCCAAAGTTTATCAGCATGTTTTTTTTTTCTTTTGTCCAAGTCCAGTAGCTATTATTCATGTATTTTGTTTATCAAAAGGTTAAGTTGGTGTCAAAATTTTTTCCAGGAATTAAGAGCATTTTTTTTATCGTTTTAAAAAAAAATTGCTATGCTTATTGTCTTATTGTCTATTATCTGTTTAATTACATATACGTTATTATTTAATTTTATGTTGTTATGATTCTAGAAATATAATCATGTTTATGTGTATGTTTATATTTATAAATTCACATGTTTATGTGCAGTACGTATCCAACAATCTTAAGATCAATTTTATTCATGTTTATCACGTGTTGCATGTAAATGTGTGTTTTAATTTCAGAACATGTTTATATTGGTTTCCAAAGTTTATCAGCATGTTTTTTTTTTGTCCAAGTCCAGTAGCTATTATTCATGTATTTTGTTTATCAAAAGGTTAAGTTGGTGTCAAATTTTTTTCCAGGAATTAAGAGCAGTTTTTTATCGTTTAAAAAAAAAAAATATATTTGCTATGCTGCTTTGTAGATTCGAACCCTGTACCTCAAGGTCCACCCATGCATGTCCGTTACCATTAGGCTAGATTAATTCTTGTAAATTAATTGCTTCGTTATATATTTATTCTATGTTATTACTCTGCGAATCAATTGAAAAAATGTTTAAGAGCGTAATATGGATTCGAACCCGAGACCTAGCCATACCAGCTGCAGTCTTTACCATTTGTACATTATGATTCTTGTGTATTAATCATACGGTTACCTATTTTAATACATGCTAAAAATTCGATGTTGGTTTATTATTGATCATGTTAATTATCAAAACCGTTATATGTGGGATTCGAACCTGCTACCTCCTCTTTGATTTAATGAAGGTTCTGACTGTTTGAGCCATGTTAATTTGATGAATTAAATGTGCAATTAGTATTAATTTGAGCTTTAAATCTTATGAGAGTTTTCATCATATAAAAACGTTTGGAATGGTATTCGAACCAACGACCTCTGCCTTAACATTCTATGTCTTATCCGCTGGGTCAGACATTAATTGCTAATTAATGTATGCGTTATTCTATACTTGACTTCGTGCGGCATTTTATTATTTGAGTAATAAGTGTAATATATCCATGCTATATATTTAAATTTAATATTCTGAGTAGATGCAATTTAAATATGTGGTTATATGTTGAGCATGATTATGTGATTAGTGAAAATAATTGCAATTGAGATATGTGGAAATATATAAAATTGCAAGTGTGCCCTATGAAGACTTTAAATAATTCTAAGTGCGAGACTTGTGAATTATTTAGAGATATAACTAGTGAGAGCACTAACAACAATGCCGCGAGCATCGAGAATTCACCAATGACGGGCGACGTTGAGGTCGTTACGCTAAGTCAAAGAGCTAACGGTATTGAGACGTTAGTACCGATTTTGAGAACCACGGTGTCATATTCTCAACTAGAGAAACTTAAAAGAATTTTGAAATAATTCTAAGTACTGAGACTTTTGAATTATTCGAAAGAAATTCAAAATGAGAATAATTTTAAGTATTGAGACTTATGAATTATTTGAGAAAAAAAAGGTTACTTCTAAGTATTGAGACTTGTGAATTATTCAAAGAGAAATCAAAGTGAGAATAATTATAAGTATTGAGACTTGTGGATTATTCGAAGATAGTCTAAGTGAGAATATTTATACAGACGGTTCTGTCGCAGAAAGGTGGAGTGTAAGCAGACTTGTCCCTCCACTGGCCTGGGAACCTAATATTCTGTCGCAGAAAGGTGGACTTTAAAGAGGTTTTGCCCCTCCACTGGCCTGAGAATATCTGTATAAATAGTTCGGTTGAGAATTCTCAGCGATACTAATAAAAATAATTGTGTGGATTATTTAATTTGTTATGGCGGGGGAAAATTCAAACAACAACTCAAACGAATGGTAGGTAGACATTGGGGCTACTCGACCACATCTGCACGAACAAGTGGATGTTCACGACCTATCAACTTGTGGAGAACAAGCAGTGTTTCTTGGGAAACTCTGCAATCTCAACAGTTGAAGGAAGGGGAACGGTTGTGCTAAAGAGGACCTCGGAGAAAGAGTTGATCCTGAACGAGGTGCTTCATGTTCCAAAGATTCACACGAATCTAATACGTGGTACAATGTTGAACTAGAAATGGTTCACACTTGTCTTTGAGTCAGACAAAGTTATCCTAATTAAGGGTGGAACCTTTGTAGAAAAGGGATATGGGTCTAAGAATCTCTTAAGATGTCTGTTATGACCATGTCACCTAAGGGTGAGACTAGTACTGAGGCTAGTGTTCAAGTTTGATGTAGTAAAAAGTCTCGTATGAGGAGACTAGTTTTACGAATAAATGTAATCGAAGTTGCATGTGAGGCCAATATTATAATTTCTTTCGATTACTTGTGACGTCTTTATGACATGGGAAAAAAAGTAATACAAGTGCGAGACTTGTATATTGTGCGTGTGTGTGTGTGTATATATATATATATATATATAGTTGTAGAAAATACAAATGTGAGACTTATATAATATATATATATATATATATATATATATATATATATATATATATATATGTTTGAAGGAAATAACACAAGTGTGAGACTTGTATGTTATTACATATATATATATATATATATATATACACATAAATCCTTGTTGAAAATAACACAAGTGTGAGACTTGTAAGAGTGAGACTTGTATATTATATATATTTTGTAGAAAATAAAAAAAGAAAAATAAGTGCGAGACTTGTATTTTATTATATATACATATATAGATATATATATACATTTGTTTGAAATATTTGGAATTGAGTCCAAATATAAGTGCGTAAATTAAATTGCTTAGTGAGAAGCAAGTGAGATTTAATACTATTTATTTTACTAAATAGATTAAATATTCAGATTTATTTGAATTAAGACGCTATATACGCAAATCAAATAAATTCTATTTTCTTTGAGCCTCGAGACACTTCTTTCTTTGAGGAAAAAAGAAAAGAAATGTGGGGGCGAGAGAAAAGAAAATGTTGGTGCAGATTTTCTAAATTTTAGTTAGAAAATAATCATACTCATTTCTTTAGACTTTAAGAAGTCAAAGATAATAGTGTAGGCGATTGACGAAAGGTCTAGCGAGAAACTAAGTAGCAAATTCATCGAGGAAAATGGGGAATTTGAGCCCACCAAAAGACATCACCCCATGATGGCAACCCTACTTGAATTGTAAACCCCAATTTGCAGGTTCAAAGGGACAACAGAATTGTGGGGGTGAGTCGAACAAAGCACTTGGGAAATTGAGTTTCCAACCCATTTCTAGGATGAAAGAGTGATAGACCTGTACAGGTAAGGAGAACTTGAGGTTCTAATGATCCTTATGTCTTGTGAACACAAGCGGGGTATTGCAGGATACCCTTAATGAGAGATCACCTATGTCGAATGTGATGGGGCCGCTTCGTTGAGATGAGTTAATGGGCTAAATCTCTAGAGCATTTGATGAAAATCGCCAAGGTAGTCCAGGGCCGAAACGGACAACAACAAGGACCAATATGGTATTGGAATAAGTTGTGTGAGTACCATTGTCTTGGTATACACAAAACGCCGAACAGTTCAAGGCATCACGTCCACTGATTGGCAAGTATATCCGATGGTATTTCACTAAGGAAGGTTCAAGGCCGAAAACCACCTATCCTGATGCAACAAGTTCCGGCAGAACTCTGAAGTTGCATTTAGCATTGTTAGGCTCACGTGCATTAAGCCAATTACATTCATGTGGGAGATTGTTGGAGATATCTGAAATTGAGTCCAAATATTTTGTGTGTGAATTAAAAATTGCTTAATGAGAAGCAAGTGGAATTAATCTCAAAATTGTGATGGAATTTTATTTAATCGAATAAATAAAATTCATGGTTAAATATTCATATTTATTTTGAATATGTGAATTAAGTCACACACTTAATGCGGTCAAAAACATTTGAATGAATTCAAATAGTTTGAATGACAAGAGTCAATTATCCCCTTAATGTATTGTGGTGGTTTCATGTTTTCTCAACTATAAATAGGGGCCCCTCTAGTCTTGTGAAAATGATCAAAATCCAAGCATCCTAAACACAAAATATTTTTTGCATACTCATAGCATAAATATTTTCTTTTTCTGAGTTCTCCAAATACTATTCAAGTCCGAATTGAAAAGGTAGTATTGTCCTTCACTTACTACCTTATTGTGTGAGGACGTTGTACCTTGGGAGGTCGTTTCCCACGGAGGGCTTGAAGGGTAGCCGGGAAAATTGATCTTAAGGGGAGAGGGCTAAGCCTTCGACTCGTCCTATGCTTCAACGAGATTTTTCTGACTCGTCTAATCCACTCCAAGGATTTTCCTACAGTTGCTGAGAGGTCAAATTTTATCGTATATTATTTGTTTAATTACATATACGTTATTGTTTAATTTTATCTTGTTATGATTCTAGAAATATAATCATGTTTATGTGTATGTTTATGAGTTTAAGTTAAAGTTTTTTTTTTTTTTAAAAAAAGTATAAAGTTGTTCGAATCCATTATTAGTTAAAATTGAATGATTTAATTTTATGATTATGAGTTTAAAGTTATATGATTATTAGTTATGATTAGTATTTTAAAGATATTTGTATTTTGTTAAAAAGAAAAAAAGGTTTATTGACGTTAAGTATATAGTTTATATTATTTAGTTTACATAAGTTATAATGAATGATATTTAGAAATGTTCAATAAAGTTAGGAAAAGAAAATATCTTTAGGGAATTTGAACAAGACGATGATATTATGGAGCTTTATAACTTAGAAAAAACTATTCCTCTAGAGAATTTCTATGACTAAGAAATAATCTTATTTTAGGAATCTCTACAATAGACGATGCTTTTAGGGAAACTTTATAACCTATTAACCATCTAATTAACTTAGATATTTTTCCTTAGTTTCGTAGTACACGTTTAGGGATCATGCCAGGCGATACTACACGTAAGAGGCCACGTTCGCCAGGCAGTGCTTGTACTCGTGTTGGTGGTTCTAGTAGTGAGATTAAGGGTAGTCTCGGACCTCGGCCAACTAGTGATGATGCTGCTTCCGTCGAGCATCCCGCCCAGGCAGAGACTTAGATATCGTGCGAGGGATCTACCGGGGTAACTCCCTTGCCACAAAGATGCCTTTTTGATGACTCTGATGTCCCAGTTATAGGAGCACTTCCACGTACTTCGTCTGGTCCGAAGGCTAGACCACTAGAGCACATAGACCACCATATGTCGAGTCTAGCCGATCCCATATACCACCACCTGCAGGGTCCGACGGCGCTGGTCCGAGTGAGAGGGCCGACGGAGCTGGTCCGAGCCAGAGGACGACCGAGATGCCAGCATCGGGGGTATGCACAAACACATAGACACGTCTCGATAGGAGACCATTTATTTTCTTATTATAAATACTAATTCTTTCACAATTAACAGAAGAAGTATATGAAGCTGATGAGGAAGCAATATGGCAAGAACAAGGTGGTGTTTCCCGAGAATGACGGGCTACTATGGAAAAAGGCCATCAGGAAAATCAAGAAGGGGAGTGCAAGGGGTATACCAGGTGGTTCAGTTCCAGAGGCATATGATATTGATTACAGGAAGAAGCCAGACTATATGATGGCCTATGCCAAGGACTTAGAGGAGGCAAATAAGGCTAGCCAACGAGATCCACGAGTTGACGACATTCTTAAGTTCATGCAGAACTACCGGTAATTTCCACTTCGACGTTCATGGGTGATGCAATAAAGACCGGAGCTACTTATACCACTGCTAGGCCGCCACATAAGAGGAAGGACCCATTTGCTCCCAATTCTTCTACTGCGCCCAATTACGCCATGGTGTACACAGACAATTCCGATAGTGATGACGACCCCGTCTATAGGGACCTTGATGATGTTTTGAACTTGGGTAGAGATGGGGAAGATGCACATCGGGTTGATGATGTTGTGGACTTAGACCAGGGCTCTGGTGACGAGGATGGTGATGAGGATGGTGATGAGGATACCCAGTAGAATAATCAATAAACAATAGAATAAACTATTAATAATAAATGTCACCAACCTAATTACGAAAAAATTTACCTCTCGAATGGATACATCCATCTGTTGTGAACCGGACCACCAACTTTGGACTCGTATGGTAGGTGTATGGCCAAATGCTCCATAGAATCGAAAAAGGAAGGAGGAAATATCTGCTCCAGCTTGCACATTGTGACAATGATAGATACCTCTAGTCCCTTCATATATGTGGCGGAAACCTCTGAATCGCAAATGGCCCTGAAGAACAAGCTAATCTCCACTAACGTTCCCTACATCTCAGGTGGCAGGAAGTCAAGAAAAGCAATGGGAATCAATCTCTGCATGACGGCGTGACAATCTTCATACCGAACAACCTATGTTGTTGCTTCTGTACACATCGTCCCAAGTTCGATGCGTATCCATCTGGAAACTTTAAATTGACCAACCATTCAAACATCTTTTTCTTTTGCTCCTTCATGAGACTGTAGGTTGCCTTTAGCTTGATAGAAACCCCGCGGTAGCCACCAGGCTGTAAAAACAGCTCATTACGGTTGGTCAAGATCTCCAAATCTCTCCTCGACTTGATGTTGTCCTTTGTCTTAGGTTTACCCAACACCGTGTTAATGATGTTATCAAAAATATTCTTATCGCAGTGCTTGACATCTAGATTGTGACGAATCAAGTTTGTGGACCAATAGGGTAGTTCCCAGATGATGCTTTTCTTCAACCAATTATACATCCTCCCAAAACCTCAGAGCTTTTTTGCTTCGACTCCAAATCCCGCAGGCTCAAGCTGCTCCACAATTACCCTTATTTCATCACCAGATTTCCTAGGTATAGATGCTTCTGGCCTTTCTTTCTCTAAGTAAAAGGATTTTTCATCGCGCCTCCAGTGATGACCGATGGCAAAATCGAAGATGGCAATCAAAAAAGCACAGTTTACAGCTGTTATCCAGTGTAAAGGATTGTGTGTTCCCCATACAATAAGGACACGATAACCTCCCAGGCGTACTCCATTGAGACAACCTTCCGTTCGCCAAGAAATCGCTAATCATCCACATGAGGGATGCTCGTAATCTGAAGTTTTCCTGTCTAAAACTGTCGAATGTCTCATCCCTAGTGCTCCATAAATCATTCAGCTCATCAATCAGTGGTCTTAGAAAAACATCCAAATTCTTTCCCGGACTCTGTGGACCAGAAATGATAAGGCTCAGAAATATAAACTCTGGTCTCATGCAAAGATCTAGAGGAAGATTATACAGCGTGACAAACACTGGCCAACAAGAGTAATACTTGCCAAATGCGTTATATGGTGTGAATCCATCCGTATATAAACCGAGACGTACGTTCCTGGGATCAACTACAAAATTCGGGTACGTCCGATCGAAGTGGCGTCATGACTCGCCTGAAGCTGGGTGAATCATTCTATCTGTAACCCCTTGACACTTCAAATACCAAGTCACATGCCGAGAAATTCCTATAGTATAATACACCCCCTGAAGACGGGGAGTTAAAGGGAAATACCACAATTTCCTCCTCCCGACCTTCGATTTCAAACTGGCCACGTATCTATCCATCCTGCATACTGGACATTTGTCTAAGTCCTTATTCGGCTCCCCGTAGAACAAGAAACACTGGTTTGTACAACAATCGATCTTCTCGTAGCCTAACCCCAATGTTTGCATCATCACGAGCATCCATTTCGTGTCCTTAGGTATCAACTTCACTGTCTCATCCAAGAAACCTTCATTCGCCTTGTTAAAAGCCTTATCAAAAGAAATATTACTCATCTTGTGCAATGTCTTGTCCCTCAACCACTCCGCGACGCACTAAAGGATAGATGTACTTTTCATAGGATGGATATTCACCTTTCCTAGATACATCAACTTGTAGAGCACTTCCGCTTCGGGATTCGGATCCTCGTTACGCACCTCATTCTCATCAAATTGACCTTCACATGCATCCACCGCCATGTCTCTAAACGAATCATCACAATGAACAGAGTTGTCGAGAATATTGACGTGTGATGTGATGTGGAGGTGGGGCATATACGACATAGCAGGCCTTGAGGACTTTTCCCCGTGAAAAACCCAATCGTGATATCCTGGCGTAAATCCCGACTTATGAAGATGATCACATACCGTGTATTTAGGAAACAACTCTATATTTTTGCATTTCTTGCACGGGCACCTTCTACGGTTTTGTAGATCTCAGTAGTCGGATGCTTGCGAAGCGTATTCTATGAACGATCGAACACCAAATACAAAACTATCTTACAAATAACCATCGCTATCAAACATATTGTACATTTTATATCTAAGTTGAAATATAAGAAATAAATATTTATAATTTACACTACTAACAATTATCAATTTAATTAAAAGTAACACACACATAATAACTATAAACAAATAAAATAACAACGTACCTCTTGTAGTGTAAACAAACGATCCTCAAGAATGATGTGTCCCCAAAACAAGCCTCGCGATGGTGTTTCGACAATATCTATAAACAAATGAAATAAATAAACAAGCAAGCATTAATTAAATAATTATAAATAGAAATTTTATAACATTTAAATAAAACACGATATTTCTAATATTATTGAGGGAAAAAATATTTGTACCTTAAGAATAAGTGGAGGTGGGAATGAATTATGCAAGTGAAGTGGGGAGATATTTATCAGAAAAAAAATTGTTTCTTTGCAACTGCCGGACGGATGCAGATAACAACGACTAGTAGAACTCGCGATCGCACCGGCGGTTGCAAATACTACTAGTCGTTGTTATCTGCAACCGCTCGACGGTTGCCAAGTAATCTAGACGTTGGCTAGAAGCGATCACCCGTTGTTATTTGCAACCGCTAGGCTGTTGTTATTTGCAATCGCTAGGCTGTTGCCAGGTAACATGGCAACCGCCGGGGCGGTTGCTGATTCTGGTCATATAACATTCATACTTGAATTTTTACTATTTCAGATAATTCGTTGTGGCGCGTTGTTTGATCAATTGATAATTACCTTAATGACAGTTAAAACAAGCCAAATTATAAGGTTTCATTGCAAAATTAAGCTTGGGGACAACATTTGGGACTAAGTATGATGATTAGTTGTTGAACATAATATATAGGTGTATCGTTGATAACTCGCCTAATTACGTCTAATCTACTATTTTACTAACACAATTACTAGTCTTGTAATCGTTCACTACTACTATTCACATGTAATAATGATATTTGAGTTAAATAAATACAAACACATCATGATACTTCCCAAAAATTACTAATTTCAAATATGCACGTTATCTGCAACCGTTGGGCGGTTACAGATAACCAGTATAAGCAACCGCCTGACGATTGCCCACCATTCTTGCGACCGCTAGCCGATCGCTTAGTCAAATGGCGACCGCCTGGCCAATTGCTGATGCTGGTTATCGGCAACCGCCTAGTGGTTGCAAATAATATTTATACATGAATATTTACTATTTTGGCTGATTCGTTGTGACGCGTTATTTGATCAATTGATAATTACCCTAATGATAGTTAAGAAAGCCAAATTATAAGGTTAAATTGCAAAATCAAGCTTGGGGACAACATTAAAGACTAAGTATGATGATTAGTTGTTGAACATAATATATAGGTGTATCATTGATAACTCGCCTAATCACATATAATCTACTATTTTACTAGCTCATTTACTAGTTTTGTAGTCATTTATGACCTTATTTCATTGTCAATAATGATATTTCTTATCTATAAGCACAAACACATCAAGATATTTGTCAAAAAGCGCTAATTTTAAACATGAATATTATTCGCAACCGCTAGGGGGTTACGAGTACCCCACCGTTGCAACCGCCCAGCGGTTGCAATACCTACATTTGCAACCGTCCTGATGGTCGCCATATCACCTGGCAACCGCTCGGTGGTCGCAAAATACGCTGAAATTGGTGGGATTCGGGAAAAAAATTAAATTTTCACGAAAATTCAAAATTTTCACCCCTATTCTTATATATACCTATCATTCTTTCCTCCAATTTTTATTCAAAAATATTACACTCTCCAAAAATACCCAATGTTCTTCTTTTCCAATCCACATAACCCAAACATTTTCTTTTATCCATAAAACAAAACACCAAACACTCTTCTTTTCCAATCCACAAAAATCCAAACACTTTCTTTTATCTCGAAAATAAAACACCAAACACTTTCTTTTATCTCCAAACAAAACACCAAACACTTTCTTTTCTTTTATATCTCCAATAAAAAACCATAACTTTTATTTTTTTATCTTCAAAACAAAATACCAAATACTTTTTCTATTCTTTTCTTTTTGTTTCACTTCTTTTTCTTTTTGTTTCTCTACTTTTCGTTCTGTTTCAACATATTAACTTAAAAAAACAATAATATTCCGAAAAATTTCTGGAATATTATTGTTTTTTTATTTTGAAGAATATTATCTACAACTGTCGGGCGGTTGCCAACATCAAGAATTTACAACCGCTAGGCGGTTGCGACGTTTCAAAGTTTTCAAGCTCCTTATGGATGTAGCTACCGATGGGCGGTTGCAAACATCAAGAATTGGCACCGCTAGGCGGTTGCGAGACTTCAGAATTTTCAAACGCCTTATGAATGCGGTTAGGGACTTCGCAATCGCTAGGTGGTTGCCATGCGCTTAGGGACTTTGCAACCGCTTGGTGGTTGCCATGTTCATTAAGACACGGCAACCACCTAGCGGTTGCCACAACCTTATGGAAGTGGCAACCGCCTGACGGTCGCCTAATGGTATCTGTGATCGCTGGGCGGTTGCAGATTACCTACAACAAGGGGTATCTGCAATTGCGTTGGCGATCGGTCGAGCGATCGCAGATGCCCGTTGGGCGACCGTTCATGGGGCGGTTGCAGATGGCCCTATGATCTTGTTTGTGTCAATAGTGAGCAACTTAAATTGAAATCTATATATAAATAAAACTAAAAAGTCTAAAAATAAAAGGGAATCTCATTTTGAAGAATTGTCACTCCAACATCAAATTAGTTTAGTTTTTATTAACTAATGTAATAATAAGATGAATCATGCATGACATGCAATTTAAACTTAACTTTTCAAAAATAATTCTTCTTATATAACTTGAGCTACGGAAGAGGCTATGCTGTAAGCTTTGTATATCGAATGAATGCTAACCAAACTTATAACACTACAAGAAAAAAGGGTCATTCGCGACCGCCCGGGCGGTCGCGAATGACCCTTTTCCGCTCGCGGATGACCATCCGCGACCGGCCGCTGGTCGCGGATGACCGGTCGCGGAAGACCTCGGTCGTGGAGGTCACCCGCGACCGCCGAGCGGTCACGGCAGTCATCCGCGACCGCCGCGCGGTCACGACGATCATCCGCGACCGCCGAGCGGTCACGGCGGGCATTCGCGACCGCTCAGCGGTAACGGATGACCCCGGCGTCATCCGCGACCGCTGAGCGGTCGCGGGCAACACCGCGACCGCTTGGCGGTCACGGATGACCTCGGGGTCATCCTAGACCGCTTGGCGGTCGCGGATGACCACGGGGTCATCCGTGACCGCTCGGCAGTCGCGGACACGACCGCGACCGCTCAGCGGTCACGGATGACGCCGACGGTCATCCGTGACCGCCAAGCGGTCACAGATAATATTTAAACCATCCGTGACCGCCCAGCGGTCACGGATAATATTCAAGCCATCCGTGACCGCCCGGCGGTCACGGATGATATTCAACGAAATAAAAAAAATATTCCGGCAAAATAACGGAATATATATTTTTTTTTTTGCAAATAGAATGTATGGTTGGGTGATTTTTTATATAAAACATCATTTAAGAGAATGATTTGGGTTATAATTAAAGAAATGAAGAAAATAAAAGAGTTGGTGTTTTATTTTTTGGAGTTATAAGGAAAGAGGGGAAGAAAAATTGTTGGTGTTTTTGTTTTGGATTGGAAATAAGGAAAGGAGAAGAAAGTGTTGGGTTTTTTTTAGAGAAGATAATTTGAGTGTAGTGAAAATTAGTGGGTGGAATGGTGGGTATATATAGAATTTGGGTGAAAATTTTGAATTTTCAAAAAAATTGAATTTCCCCCCCAATTCCAAGGTCTTTCGCGACCGCTCGGCGGTCACAAGGGGTCTTTCATGACCGCCCGACGGTCGCGACAATTGCTTCGTGACCGCCCAACGGTCACGAAAGACCCTTATTTGTGACCGCCTAGCGGTCACGAATAAGTCTAATTCGAAAGTTTTGATTTTCGTTTGTTTAATTAAGGTGCGATGTTTGTTAAATTGATAAAATAGTTACTACTAAGTAAATTAAAAGAGATTTTATCAAAAAATTACACATTACATCTAAAACAACTTAGTGTATATGATGATTAGTTGTAGAACATAAAACATGTTATTCGTTCATAACTCGCCTAATTACATCTAATTCGCTATTTTAATATGTTAATTACTAATGTTGTACTAATTTATTACTTCAATTCACATGTAGTAATGAGACTTATTGTTAAAAATCATAAACACATCAATATGAATCCATAAAATCAAATTTTCTTTTATGAATGTCATTCGTGACCGCCGGGCAGTCACGAATGACCCCTCTTTCGTGACCGCCCAGCGGTCACGAAAGACCCTTATTCGTGACCGCCCAGCGGTCACGAATAAGTCTCATTCGAAAGTTTTGATTTTCGTTTGTTTAATTGAGGTGCGATGTTTGTTAAATTGATAAAATAGTTACTAATAAGTAAATTAAAAGAGATTTTATCAAAAAATTACACATTACATCTAAAACAACTTGGTGTATATGATGATTAGTTGTAGAACATAAAATAGGTTATTCGTTCATAACTCGCCTAATCACATCTAATTCGCTATTTTAATATGTTAATTACTAATGTTGTACTAATTTATTACTTCAATTCACATGTAGTAATGAGACTTATTGTTAAAATCATAAACACATCAATATGAATCCATAAAATCAAATTTTCTTTTATGAATGTCATTCGTGACAGCCGGGCGGTCAAGAATGACCCCTCTTTCGTGACCTCCCAGCGGTCACGAACCTACTTCGTGACCGCACAGCGGTCACGAAAGACCCTTATTCGTGACCGCCCAGCGGTCACGAATAAGTCTCATTCGAAAATTTTAATTTTCGTTTGTTTAATAAGGTGCGATGTTTGTTAAATTGATAAAATAGTTACTAATAAGTAAACTAAAAGAGATTTTATCAAAAAATTACACATTACATCTAAAACAACTTGGTGTATATGATGATTAGTTGTAGAACATAAAATAGGTTATTCGTTCATAACTCGCCTAATCACATCTAATTTACTATTTTAATATGTTAATTACTAATGTTGTACTAATTTATTACTTCAATTCACATGTAGTAATGAGACTTATTGTTAAAATCATAAACACATCAATATGAATCCATAAAATCAAATTTTCTTTTATGAATGTCATTCATGACCGCCGGGCGGTCACGAATGACCCCTCTTTCGTGACCGCCCAGCGGTCACGAATGCCCACGGCTAGTTTGCTTTGTGACCGCCCAACGGTCACGAATGCCAACGGCTAGTTGGCTTTCGCGACCGCCCGGCGGTCACGAATGACAACGGCATGTTGGCATTCGCGACCGCTAGGTGGTCACGAACTGCCAGATTTTCATTTATAAATACCCTTTCCCTTTCTTTCCTAATTCATAACAATCTTCACAATTTCTTAAGGTATTCTCGTTTTTTTCATTTAGATGGTCAAGTATATTTTTAAATACTAAATATTGGTATGATATGTTAACTTGTTTATTCATTTCTTGATAGATATTGGCGTAAACACATCGAGGGTACTCGTAGAGGACACAAGATTCTTGAAGATCGTTTTTTTACGCTTCAAGAAGTAAGTTGATCAATTTATCACTCTACAACCTTATCGTGCATGATAATTGTTACGTTTTAATTAAATTGTTAATTATTAATTGTTTGTAGTATTAATTGTAATTAATTATTTCCTTTTAAATTTACATCTTAGATAAATAATGGACTATTAAGTAGATAGCAATTGGATGTACGATAGATTCGAGAGCAGTGGTTATTTGCGAGATAGTTTTGTGGTTGGGGTTCGTACATTCATAGAATTTACTTCGCGACAAGATGGCTATTTAGATCTAAGGGGGCGTATTAGGTGCCCGTGCAAAAAATGTAATAATTCAAAGTTTTTTGATCGATACCAAGTCCGTGATCATCTTCATAAGTCGGGATTTACGCCTGGATATTTTGAGTGGGTTTTGCATGGAGAGCAGTTTACCACCACTTCTATGACGTTTATCGACGAACCTCTCGGCCCATCACACGCCAATATTCCCGACAGCCCTATTCGTGCTGACGATTCGTTTAGACAGATGGTCGTGGATGCATATGGAGGCCGATTTGATGAGGACGCTGTGCGTAACGAGGATCCGAATCCCGATGCGAGAGATTTCTACGACTTTATGCGTCTAGGTCAGGTGAAGATGCACCCTAAGAAGAGCAAAACCGTCCTGCAGTGGATTGGAGAGTGGGTGAATTACAAAACTATTCACAAGGCGAGTAACATCATTTCTGACCATTTTTTAAAGATGTCTAAAGATGGGTTCGACCCTGAGATTGAGAAGTTGTTACCTAAAGACACGAAAGGGATGCATAAGATGGAGCGAACCTTGGGGTTAGGGTACGAGAAGATCGATGTTTGCACAAATCAATGTTTTCTATTTTACGGGTTTGCGGCGAGCGAGGACTTCCTAAAATGCCTGATATGCGGGGTTGATAGATACGAGAAAGGTAGGAAGTCAAAGGTCGCAAAGAAGCATTTGTGGTATTTCCCCCTAGGTCCTCGTCTTCAGAGGATGTATTATACCGTAGGTACTGTAAATCATATGACTTTGCATTTGAAGTGTCGAGAGGCTACAGATCGAATGATTCACCCGGCTTCCAGTGAGGCATGGCGACACTTTGATCGGACACATCCGGATTTTGCAGCTGAGCCTAGGAACGTACGACTCGGCTTATGTACGGATGGATTCACACCGTATGGCTCATCTGGGAAAAATTACTCTTGTTGGCCAGTGATGGTAACCCCATATAACCTCCCCCCCCCGATCTTTGCATGAGGCAGGAGTTCATATTTTTGAGCCTTATCATTTTCGGTCCAGATAGTCCCGGGAAGAACTTGGATGTTTATCTTAGACCGCTAATTAACGAGCTTAATGCTTTATGGAGCACTGGTTTGGAGACCTTTGATAGCTCAAGGAAGGAAAACTTTAAATTACGAGCGGCCCTGATGTGGACGATTAGCGATTTTCCAGCGTATGGAATGTTGTCTCAGTGGAGTACGCACGGGAAGTTAGCATGTCCTTATTGCATGGGAGATACGAATTCATTTACGTTGAAGAATGGTGGTAAACCGTGTTGGTTCGATTGCCATCGTCGTTTTTTGCCCAAAAATCATAGGTGGCGGCATGACAAGAATTCATTCAAAAAAGGGGAAAAGTCACTAGAAGAACCTATTTGCAGGAAAATGGGCGACAAAATGAGGGAAATTGTGGAGGCACTTGGGGATGTTGGTTTTGGGGCCAAAGTGAACAAGCTACCGAGTTTTCATACGGATCATAATTGGCTGAGTAAGAGCATATTTTGGGAACTTCCCTATTGGTCCACAAACTTGATTCGTCACGATTTAGATGTCATGCATTGTGAGAAGAACTTTTTCGATAACATCATCAACACAATATTGGATGACTCTAAGACTAAGGACAACATCAAGTCTAGACATGATTTGAAGATTTGGACTAACCGTGAAGAGCTATTTTAGAACAATCACGAGGAGGCGCATATGTGAAGCCAAGGGCAACCTATTGTCTCAAGCGGGATGAAAAGGTCAAGGTCTTGAAATGGTTGGGCGATCTGAAATTTTCGAACGGATACGCGTCAAATTTGGGACGATGGGTACAAAAGCAACAACATAGGCTCTTTGGTATGAAGAGTCATGATTGTCACGTCTTCATGCAGAGATTGATTCCCATTGCTTTTCGCGACTTCCTGCCCACCAACATTTGGGAAACATTGGTGGAGATTAGTTTATTCTTCCGGGCAACATTTGGGAAACAGAGGTTTCGGCCACCGATATGAGAAGTCTTGAGGAATCCATTATAGTCACGATGTGCAAGCTTGAGAGGATATTCCCTCCTTCCTTCTTCGATTCTATGGAGCATTTGACCATACACCTACCATACGAGGCTAAAGTAGGCGGCCCGGTTCACTACAGATGGATTTATCCATTCGAGAGGTACACAATGTTTAATGAGTTTAATTCGCTACTGTTATTCTATATGTTATTGACTTTTCGGTATTCCCAGGCGTATGTTTTATTTTAAAAAGTCAGTGATGAATAAAGCAAGGGTAGAAGGATGCATAGCGAATTCCTACCTCCTTTCAGAGCTATCCAATATGTGTGCACAATATCTAGGTATCTCCGCGAGTACTAGATATAACCGTCTCAATAGGAACGAGACTTTAGAGAGTTCAGAGTGGGATGATGAGTTGATGTTATTTCGAAAGAAAGGGAAGGCCCTTGGGCCACTAAACAAGAAGAGGCGGTTGTCGTCTGAAGAGTTGGAGCAAATTGAACTGTACACGCTTCTTAATTGTGAAGAGCTGGATGGATGGGTCGAGTAAGTCAATATTCTTTATTTTACGTGCAAACACTCTTTATTAAGGATAACTTGTATGTATCACGTATTTCTAACTTATTTTGTGTGTAACTCACAGGTTGTTTATTGAGGAGGAGTGTAGTGGACTTACTCCCATGGAGGTACAAAAGAAGAGAAACTGCGAGTACGTGGCATGGTTCAAGCAGACCTACTCGAGTGGCAAGTACGTGACAAACGATCGTGTTAAGCCGTTGCTCGCAGGTCCTCTCAACTCAGTGTTGTACTATGAAGGGTACCTTGTGAATGGGTTTCGGTTTCACACAGATATGCGTTTGGGCCCTATGAAGGGTACTATTTAATGTTGAACGCCTCCGGGCGTGCATCCCTCGGTAAGCCCTTCGCCTTCCCCTTCTTCACAGGACCAAATGCCTCGGTCCAACAGTTGGGATCGAACACCGGGAGCTTAGCTGGGCGGGGATATCTGGTCCTCAATAGTTCCATGTACTTTTTCTGCATTAACATTTGAAAGAATCAGTACTTATATTAGAATAAGTAATTTAAAGCTAGTTGAGGAAGATAAAAAGGAGTATGAGGTTGAAATAACTTACATAAATTGCCTTCGACGCAGCATCTACCCAAGTCTGCCGAGCTGGAACTCCTGTTTCACCGCCCGTCCCCTTCACCCGCTGCGTGTGACCACGTCTGTAGGCCTCATCATATCGAATAGGGTCTGTTCGTGTAGGGTCCTCCTCAGCCTACACATTTCAAGAAAGAGTACGTCAAACTTGGCTTACACATATATTAAGATTACTTAATTACACCCATATTGTTAATTTTCATAAGTCATACCAGCCGACGTATGAGCTCCTCTAGGTCGAGGGATCCACCCCAAAAAGTGGGAGGTGCCTTCACCCCATCCTTTGGCTCCTCGCCTCCTCTCCTGTTTTTCTTAGACTTATGCGACACCTCTTGATGATCCTCGGTGGCCCAATGCTTAATCGCCGCCGCCTCTAACCCATCGTGCATCCAAGTTTTGTCTTTCCCGGCCCATTTCGGATCCACAACCCTCTCAAAGTATTGTCTCTTCGTGTTGTAGATCAAATTCTTATAACACGACTTCGCCTTCGTTTCGTAGGCCCGTTGTACTGCGTGTTTTTCTCTCTCACGAATACCATATATTTTCTGCCAATTAATAAAATTTGATTTATGAATATATTAAATTAAATAATATGATATAGTTGTGAAATAATTCCTCACCGTAAATTTAACAAACATTTGGCCTCGCACAATTTTGGGCATCGTCAAGCAGGTAGGCCATAACTCCTTCATGAACTGTCTGATCAACTCCGTTATCGTAGTCGCAACCTCGTTGCTAGCGGGGTTCATAAACAGGCCACGAGGACACAATTTAATGATCTGCCTTTGAGTCTAGTCATTGGGTTGTTGTGCACCTTTGGAGGTGCCTCTAGGTGGGCGCTGCTGCGTGACATTGAATACTCCCGATGCTGGAGTATCACTCGGCCTCTCGCTCGGGCCAGCTCCGGTGGAACCAGCGAAAGATGGTGCTCTAGCCCTAGATCCTGATGCAGTAGGTGCAGCATCGGGCACGGCAGTGGCATCAAAAGAAAGTCGGCGTTGTAGTAAAGGCGTCAACGTTGTAGACGCGTTGGGGGTTGCGGCATCGCGACTACGACCGCCATGTGTGATAACTATACGAGGTCCAAGACTACCTCGCCCACTAGCAGTAGGGGGAACATCGGGAACATCAGGAACATCGGGAACATCAGGAACATCCGGATCATCAGAAACACTTGAACGTTGTTGACCACTGCCACCCCGACGACGACGACTGCCAGCCATATCGAATATATGCTAGAAAAATACGAGAAATTATCTAAGTTAGATGATTCAGAGAGGTTCCCTAAAATCCAGTCGTTACTAAGATATAAAGATTCCCTAAAGATCATTTGTACTAAGTTATAAAGAACCCCTAAAGATTATTTGTTCTAATATATAAAGATTTTCTAAAGGCATCATTTCTAAGTTATAAAGTTCCCTAAAGGCGTTATTTCTACAAAAAGAACATTAACCAATAATTTGACATGCATTTAAACTAATAGTTTAACATTAAATTACCGCGCCGGATAATAATACATTAAATTACCTAAAGTAACAATTTAATATTAAATAAAGATTCTCTAAAGGCATCATTTCTAAGTTATACAGTTCCCTAAAGATCATTTGTACTAAGTTATAAAGAACCCCTAAAGATTATTTGTTCTAATATATAAATATTCTCTAAAGACATTATTTCTAAGTTATAAAGATCACCTAATTGCATTACTTCTAAGTTATAAATATTTTCTAAAAGAATTATCCATAAGTTATAAAGATTCCCCTAAAGGCACTATTTTTAAGCTATAAAACTACCTAAAGACACTATTTTTAAGTTATAAAAACCACCTAAAGGCACTATTCCTAAATTATAAAGATTTCCAAAAGGCATTATTGCTAAGTTTGACATTAATAAACTAAACTTATAATTAAACAATTAAAACTATTACTAAAACATTAAATATAAAACATAATTAAAAAACTAAAAAGATAAATATTTAAGAGAGAGAGGAGGGGACTTACAAATGTAAGGAGTGAAAGTGGAGGAGGGGGGTTTATATAGAAACCCCCCTCCCATCCGCGACCGCTGGGCGGTCGCGGATGCCACTCATCCGCGACCACCCATCGGTCGCGGACGCGAGTAGGCGGGAATTTGCCCGCCTAGGCGTCCACGACCGTTGGGCGGTCGCGGATGCCACTAGGCGGGAAGTTTCCCGCCTATGGCTTCCCGTGACCGCTGGGCGATCACGGGATTTATGTCCGTGACCGCTCAGCGGTCACGGGGCTATCGTGACCGCTGGGCGGTCACGGCGTTGTTTATCGTGACCGCTCGGCGGTCACGGTGGCATCCGCGACCGCCGAGCGGTCACGGATGCTCGTGACCGCCCGGCGGTCACGAGGCGGCGGTCACGAATGACCCCGGATTCATGTAGTGTAATAAGTAAATCAAAAATACCTTGTCATGACTCATCAATGGGCCTTTTAGTGCCACATCTTGTTCGATTTAAGTCAAAAACAAAGCAAAACTGAAAGTTTGTTATTAACTTCACGCTTACAGCACCAAATTTTCTTTATCTTTTAACAGTGTGCCCTATATGTGAAGGTTGGTAGCTCAGTGCAATTTTTCCGAACACTATGAATAGTTTTCACAATTACACCAAACCTCATGCATGACATGCAATTTTCCCTAAAGCAAAAGACTACATATAGGCCAACATCAAAGCAAAGAACCTCCAAAAGTATATAGCACTCAATCCCCTCTAACAAAGTAAAACACACGCAAATACAAGTCCATTTTCATTCTGTAGCAAACGTCAAAAACTTTCTTTACTCTTTCATTTTCCAAATGGGATTATGTTTTTCAGAATTGTGCAATAAATCCAAGGATGTTCCAATATCATCATCATCATCCTTTACCGCAGGTCCGAAATCCAGGAACGTTCCGATATCATCCTTCTCTTCCGCAAACTCCATCTCTGTACCTGACTACCACGCACCTTCCCCGCCGCCACCACCACGACCGCTGCCACCTCCCACCAAGGGCTCAATCCTTGGTAAGCCTTATGTGGACATAACAACGCTATACGATTTACAAAAAGAACTTGGCAGAGGCCAGTTTGGAATCACATATCTATGTACTGAAAAAGCCACTGGTTTGCAATATGCATGCAAGTCTATTGCAAGGAGAAAGCTTGCGAGTGAGAAGGATATACAAGATGTTAAAAGGTACCGAATTATGGTCTAATCTATAAGTTTAAGCTTCTAGAAATGATTGTCACTTACTGAATTCTATTTGTTACGTCTGACAACTGACGTTTTTTAATAAATGTATAATAGCGGAATTTGAAATAAGGACAATTTATTTGGTTGGAGCTCCGTCACCATATTGAATTGTCGTCTTATTTAAACTCTTAGGCTCGTGGAGAGAACTGTCATTTATTAATTTATATATACGTAAATTCTCAACATGCCTCCAACCACACGTGTCGACTGTAAAGCATTTTTGTTACGAGCTACACGTGAATTCTTTTGATAAGCGCGTAGCTGTATATGATTCAAAGTCATGATCACCTCCTATTTGGTCTGAACTCTGATTATCATATCGAATTACCGTCTTATTAAAAGCTCAAGATTTTTAGAGCCAATTGACATTTATTAATTTACATGTATTCTCCAACAGGGAAATCATGATTCTGCAACATTTGACGGGACAGCCGAATATTGTTGAGTTTAAAGGGGCTTATGAGGATAGGAAACAGTTGCATCTGGTGATGGAATTGTGCTCTGGTGGTGAGCTTTTTGATAGGATTACTGCCAAGGGAAGTTATTCTGAAAAGGAGGCTGCTAGAATTGGAAGGCAGATTGTTAATGTGGTTCATGTTTGTCATTTTATGGGAGTTATGCATAGGGACCTTAAGCCTGAAAATTTCTTGATGGTGAGCAGAGATGATGATTCTCCATTGAAGGCTACTGATTTTGGGCTCTCTGTTTTCATTGAAGAAGGTTAGTTAGATTTCTCATATATGAATGTTCATGATTTTTTATGCAAATTTTGTGATTTTTGTTTTGGTGGAGTTAGTGAAATATTTAAATTTATAGATTGAACTGAATGCAATATTTTCTTAATATTACATTATATATTTACTACAATCATGCCTTCAGTTAAAGTGAGTGGAAACAGGAACACAGAGTAGCTTGCATGAGAAAAAACAATATGAAAGAGATCTTTGTGACGCGTAACAGATTGGTAAATGAATCTGATATTGGTGGGAAGTGGGAGCTTATGTTACGCATGTTGAATATGTGGATCTCACTTTTTAAGTCAAGAAGACCAAGTCAAGTGGACAATGACAGGTCAACCATGAGCTACATATCTTTTCTAACTTTTTCTTGGGGTGGGGATGAGGTTGATGGAGAGTACAAACAAAAGTATAAGTGTATGATTCTGTAGAGACAAATAGGCCCTCTATAAGATATGTTAAGAGACAAAATAGGAAGATAACATTAAACATCTCCTTAACGTTTAAGAAATAGAAAACACTTTCTTAATCTTAATAAAATGTGAAAATACCTCTAGAAACGCGGACCAACTGTTTATCTGTTAGATTCGGTTAGGAGTGAGTTTTAATCTATGACGTATGAACACGAACAGAACGACACTAACAAAACATGATCAAAAATGGATTTTTAAACAAGAAACTACTACATAGGTGTTGGGAGGTGTCGGACACCGCGACACGACAAGACACGGAAAAGTGTTGTATAGGGGTGTTGGTGAATGCTCATAAGTTTTAATAGATTGGTGGGTGGGGGTGTTGTTGCATCATTTGTAACTTTTCTTTTGTTTGAATCCCTTATTTTGGAAGAATGAAAAAGATTGGACTTTTGGTAGTAGTTCATTGGTAGCAATAGTAATTGATTTTTGTTGCAATGCCTGTTAATTAAATAAATATTTTTCAGGAAAAGTATATAAAGATATTGTTGGGAGTGCGTATTATGTGGCACCCGAAGTACTGCGAGAAAATTATGGAAAAGAAATAGATGTTTGGAGTGCTGGGGTCATATTGTACATTCTTTTAAGTGGATTCCCTCCTTTCTGGGCTGGTAAGTAAAATACGTTATGTTATGTCTCAAATACATTGCAACATATTAAAGCATGTAATTCTATTATCTTTTAGGTAAATAATTATATGAAGATCATAAATCTGATAAAGTAATCTGAATTAGTGCATTAAATTAGAAGCCTAGTAAATGTTCAATCAACAACTTATTTATTTAGTACTGTTTTGTGTCACAGAGACAGAGAAAGGAATATTTGAAGCAATTTTGGAGGGATATTTAGATCTTCAATCGTCACCATGGCCTTCCATATCAAGTGGTGCAAAGGATCTCATCAAGAAAATGTTGACAATTAATCCGAAAAGGAGAATTACTGCTGCGGAAGCTCTTGGTAATTAATTAACGATCTCCGATTCTAATTAATTTATGCCGAGTATAATTATATATAGAATTTGGCTTATTAAAACAGAGCATCCGTGGCTAATGAAAGATGGTGAGGCGTCAGATAAGCCAATTGATAGTGCTGTTCTAATCAGGATGAAGCAGTTCAGGGTGATGAACAAACTTAAAAAGCTTGCACTAATGGTATGAATACGCAATTTCACAATTTCCATTCAAATAGAAAGCAAAATGTATGAATTCTTGAATTATATATTAAAGGATTCATATATTTTTTTTTAACTTGGTCCTTAATAATATGTGTTGAATTGGGCAATAACTTGAAGGTTATAGCACAAAACATTGCAGACGAAGATATTAAGGGGTTGACGCAAATGTTCAACAATATTGACACCGATGGTAGTGGTAACATTACATATGAAGAACTTCGGACAGGATTAACAAAGCTTGGGTCCAAGCTCAATGAATCGGAATTACAACAACTCATGGAAGCTGTAAGTACTTAATTATTCATTGCGCCATTTTACATTATATCATTTGTTAATCGATAAAAAAAGCGCAAAATTTCAAGAAGCTAGAAGTTTGGATTTTTAGATGAGATGTTATTTAATATTGCATCAAGTTCAAAGAAAAAAGAAAAGCTTCTGGACTAGAATCCAACATCACCTACCTACTTGCAATTTAAAAGACCGTGTGTTAGACGTAACAAAAATGCTTACAACTTCTTTGTGAAGAGTTTTGTTGAAAAATATATGGAAGTTAAATAAACAGTACGTATATCTCTAGAAGATTGAGGTCTTAGATGACATTTTTTTTTTTTTGGGTCTTAGACGGACGTTGACAAGAATGGTACAATAGACTATGTTGAATTTATTACTGCAACCATGCATCGACATAGACTCGAGAAAGAAGAGAACTTGTACAACGCTTTTCAATATTTTGACAAGGATCAAAACGGGTATTGATTCTTCTTCTTTTCATTTTCATATTTGTGGACTGTGGTTAATCTTTCTTTTCTTTTACTCATTTGTTCATTTCAGTACTATTTTATTGCAATTCTCATATTTCAGGTATATTACAAGAGACGAACTTAAACAAGCTATGACTCAATACGGGATGGGGGATGAGGATACAATCAACGAGGTTCTTAACGACGTAGATACTAACAAAGTAAGCTATGACATGATCTATAAGTTAATGGTTTTTTTAAGTTTCATCCTATTTTTCAATATTTAGCGATATTAAAAATGTAAATAATTTTGATTTGTTGCTAGGACGGGATAATAACCTACGATGAATTTGTGGCTATGATGAGAAAAGGGACGGTGGAAGTTGATGATCAACGGAAACAAGACTAGCTGTTTGTAGCTTTTGTTACAATAGCATGTAAATATGGTATTCATAAATGAGAAAGGACACAATTATTATGTCCAATATGTTCGAAGTATATTGTTTCGAATAGTGTTCGTGTGAAATAGTTTATTTGACCGTTTTAATTTTCTGTAAATTCTTTAGTGTGAGAAAACTTGTGGAGATCGAGGTCGAGCATGGCACCAGCAAACAACGGAAGACATGTATGATTACACATTTTCGCAACATTAACTACAATTAGAATAACATAAGGTTACATATTAATAGTTATATAATTAATTAAGAAATTATATTCCCACTTATAATTAGAAACAGAGAATTAAAACCAAAAGCAAAAGCAAAAGTTCTAATATGTTGGGTTGTTTAGTTATCTTCTCGCATCAAATTTGAGAGCAACCTCATTCAAAGATAGGAATTATCCAGTAGAGGAGATAATTCCTCGTAAGTTTTTGGTATTTCAAATTAAAATGCTTTTGAGTTACAGGGGTTAATATAAGATATTTAAGCTTAGCATATTAGAGAGGCCAAAAAAATCGACTTTCCTTTTCAGAAAATAATTTCAAGTTTTTAGTTATAGCCGTTGGATACGGCAGCCTTCCTCTTTTAGCTAATCCTGTTTAATGAAGTTTAGTAGTTAGTTTTGTACTAATCTAATTTCCCTCAACTTTGTATAAATAACATAATAGAGCCGTTAGCTCCATAACTTGATGAACACATCTTGTGTCACAGTTGTAATGCTCTCAATTCGATTCTTTACAAATCGTTCGATTAATGAAATTCAATCCTTTCCTTTGTGTTTTGCAATTGTTCGATTCACGAATTCATGATGGTATCAAATATTAGGTTACTGATCTAACAATTCCACTGATAAATTCTTCTATGTGATTGCTCTGATCGTCTTCTTCGATCACGTTTTCTTCGCCGATGACTTCTCCGTCGAACTCTTCATCGACAACACCGGCTACTTCAACCACTATTAGATCAGGATCTCGCAATTCGTGTGAAGATTCTCCTTTCGCCGTACTTACTTGGATCTCATAACTTCACATGATCCTCCATTGTTAAAGATTTGCTCAATGGCCGCAACTACCTCTCCTGTAGTCGCAACATTCGAATGACACCGTCAATCAAGAACAAATTACAGTTCATTGATGAATCTTTGCCAATTTCCCCTGAATCTGATCCTGTCAATCGTGAGTGTTGGATTAGGGCAAATTATTTGGTATTCTCTTGGATCTCAAAATCAATTGAATATGATATTCTCCATAGTTTACTGTTTTTAAATACTGCACAAGGATTGTGGAATGATTTGCGTCAACGATATGAAAGTACAGATGGCTCACGCATTACCAGCTTCCAAAATCTTTGTTCTGTATTTCTCAAGGAACTCAATCCATTAAGGAATACTTTAATACATTTTGTGCACTTTAGGATGAGTTTTCTAGTCAAATGCCTATTGTTGCCTGCTCATGCAGTATGTGTCAGTGCAATGTGAATCGCACCAAGGCCAATTTGCAACAATATGATTTTGTCTTAATGTTTCTTGTGGGCTTGAATGATACCTTTGGTAATATGCGCATTTAGATTATCCTTGATGATCCATTGCCTAACCTCTCAAAGGTTTATTCTATTCTCTTGCAAGAGGAGAATCAAAGAGAGTTGTATTATGCTCCTACTATTGGTAATGCACTGCCCATGTTTACTAGACACTCTGGCTATTAACATACTCCACAATCCAATTACAAGAACCCTCAATCTAAACTTACTACTTAAAATCAAGGTCCTAGCAATCCTGTTTTTGGCAACAATCAGGCTCAGGCTCAAGTTTCTAGCTTCAAACTTTTATGACTCAGAACAATAATAAAGAAGAAGTTGAAGTGCACATTATGTGGTTACTCAGGCCACACTGCTGATAAATGTTACCAAAAAATGGGATATCCACCTGGTTGGGATGGTCCTACTAGAAGGAGAATGATGCCTCAATTACACTCTGCTAATGCTACAAGTACTTATGAGGCTCCTAGCCTAACTACTAATGCTACTGTTTCTCAACCTTCCTCTATCTGGTCTGCTCAAAATGAGTTATTTGAAAAGCTCTTGGCCTTTCAGAATGCTCAGGCTTCAATTAGCGCACCTTCAACTTACTCTCATGATACTACCAATCACTATGTTGCCACTGCAATGAGGGTTTCATCTAAATCATTTGCTTATGTTTTTCACTCTATACGCACCACACTTGCACAATATGTCTTCTTGGCTTCTTGATAAAGGTGCAACTGACCACATGGACAGTCATATGAATTGGTTTGTTACACCTCCTAGCCCTATTCATATCAAAATTAATCTCCCTAATAACAACTATAGTATTGCCACTCACATTGGTTCAATTAATATCCCTAATGACCTGATGCTGAGATATGTCGTATTTGTTCCATCTTTTATTAGGGGTGGCAATATAGATCTGATTATGTGGATCATCTATATTTGATCCAGATTTATAGAACTGGATCCATATAAGGTTGAGATGTATCCCAACTCAACAAGATTGAGTTGAGATTCACTTGAGTTGTGATCCATTTCAACCAGAAGCAGATCAAAAATCAACTTAAATATCAACCCAAACCAGATCTCTATTATTTTTTTAAAACTCAATTTACGTAAAAAATATACACTACACAAAAAACACACACTACGCCCAAAATTCATGAAAAAACACGCACTACACCTAAAACGCACACTACGGCCGAAATTTACCAAAAACGATACACGATACACGTAAAACTCACAAAAAATATTTTGTACTGTATATTTTTAGAAACTCGTTTTCGACAAGTGATAACTCTTTTTCGAATAAAAACGAAAATCGAAGCATAACGTAAGACAAGAGTCTTACGCCGACGTAATTTTGGCCAAATTCCAACGTTTGGAGGGTGAAAACGCCGTTTTTCTATGTTTATCGGGATTTTTTTTGTTAACGGAGTCCGTTTTCGACAAGTGATACCACTTTTTCAAGCAAAAACGACATTCAAGCAAAACGTAAGACAAAAGTCTTACGCTGACGGAATTTTGGCCAATTTCCAACGTTTGGAGGGTGAAAACGTCTTTTTTCTATGTTTATCGGGATTGTTTTGTCAACGGAGTCCGTTTTCGACAAGTGATACCACTTTATCAAGCGAAAAGACCATTTAAGCTATAGTCTTACGCCGACGTAATGTTGGCCAAATTCCAACGTTTGGAGGGTGAAAACGTCGTTTTTCTATGTGTATCGGGATTTTTTTTTGTCAACGGAGTCCGTTTTCGACAAGTGATACCACTTTTTCAAGCGAAAATGACCATTTATTCAAAACGTAAGACTATAGTCTTACGCCGACGTAATTTTTGCCAAATTCCAACGTTTGGAGGGTGAAAACGTCGTTTTTCTATGTTTATCGGGATTTTTTTGTCAACAGTGTTCCATTTCGACAAGTGATACCACTTTTTTAGTCTTACGCCGACGTAATTTTTGCCAAATTCCAACGTTTGGAGGGTGAAAACGTCGTTTTTCTATGTGTATCGGGATTTTTTTTTGTCAACGGAGTCCGTTTTCGACAAGTGATACCATTTTTTCAGGCGAAAATGATCATTTACGCAAAACATAAGACTAAAGTCTTACGCCGACGTAATGTTGGCCAAATTCCAACGTTTGGAGGGTGAAAACGTCGTTTTTCTATGTTTATCGGGATTGTTTTGTCAACGGAGTCCGTTTTCGACAAGTGATACCACTTTATCAAGCGAAAAGACCATTTAAGCTATAGTCTTACGCCGACGTAATGTTGGCCAAATTCCAACGTTTGGAGGGTGAAAACGTCGTTTTTCTATGTTTATCGGGATTTTTTTTGTCAACGGAGTCTATTTTCGACAAGTGATACCACTTTTTCAAGCGAACTATTTACGCAAAACGTAAGACTAAAGTCTTACGGCGACGTGATTTTGGCCAAATTTCAACGTTTGGATGGTGAAAACACAATTTTTCTATTTTTATCGGGATTTGTTTTGTTAACGAAACCCTTTTTCGACAAGCGATACCATTTTTTCAAGCGGAAACGACCATTTGACCAAAACGTTACGACGACGTGATTTTTTCCAAATTCCAACGTTTGGAGGGATAAAATGTCGTTTTTCTATTTTCAACGGGACTTTTTTTTTTTTAAGATTATGGACTTTGTTTTTTCATTTTTTGTGAATTTTGGGGGTTATAGATTATAATGTATTTTACAAAATTTTAGGGGTATTTGACTATTTGAACAATTTCAAAAGTTTAGGTTGAGTTGAAATTTGGTTGAGAATTTCAACCTAAGAAGTTCTTCTTAGATTGAGAAAAAGTTGATGTTGATTGAGATTGAGGTGAAGTTGATATATGATCCATATTTGTGGATTCAATATAAACTCAATCCTATCTCAACTCAACCTTTTGGATCTCAACCAGATTCAACTAGTTGAACCATATTGTCACCCCTATCTTTTACTCATAATCTTCATTATGTGTCTAAACAAACTAGTGCAGCTAACCTAACCTTGGTTTTCATGTCTGACTCATGCTCTTTGCAGGACACCATCACCAGGAGGATGACTGGTTTTGCTAAGCTCTCTTAGAGTCTCTACATCTTAGACTCCTACTATAATATAGTTGTTCCAAATAATGTAACTTTGTCTCACAATTCAGCTGTTTCTGATAAATGTATCACTGTTGTGCAGTGCAGCTCTGTCAACAGTACTCATGGTTTGTGGCATTTGAGACTAGAACACCCTGCTTTTGATAAACTTCATGTTATTCAACAATTACAAATCCCACATTGTAATAAGAACTATCATTGTATGTTTGCCATCTCACCAAGCAAAAGAGATTAGCTTTTTCTCTTAGTGATTCTATTTTGGGTTGCACTTTTTTATTTACTTCATTGTGATGTATGGGGCCGCTTCAGGGTCACTTCCCATGATGGTTTTAGATTCTTTCTTACAGTGGTTGATGACTACTCGAGATGCACTTGGATTTTTTAATGTTGCAACAACAATCTGGTGTTAGAAAATGTTTAACTCAATTCTTTGAGCAACTTGCTACTCAGTTCTCTTGTAGAGTTAAGACTTTTAGAATAGATAATGGAGGTGAATTAATGTTTAAAGACTTATACAACAAGCTGGGAATCCTCCATCAAACTAGATGTGTGGAAACTCCACAACAGAATGGACTTGTGGAGAGAAAGCATCAACATATTCTTCAGGTAGGAAGAGCTTTAAAGTTTCAATCTAATATTCCTATAGAATAGTGGAGCAATTGCATCACTACAACTGCTTTTTTAATCAACAAAATTCAATCTAAAACTTTGAGTCAATGCCCTTATGAGTTGTTATATAAGAAGCCTCCTAACCAGTGTTGTTAAAACTGGATCGGACCGACTGATCGAACCGATTTAACCGTGATCGGTGGCTTGGCCAGTCCGGTTGAGTTCTAGAATCGATAACTCTAAGAATCAATCAAACTCGATAAGAATCGATTAGTAACCGGGAATCGGTGACCCAATTTGGCAGTGGTTGAACCGGTTCGTGTATTTAATTTTAACAATTTAAATTCCTGATGGGTAGTAGAATTGAACCCTAGATCTCTAAGTAAGACTTAGAAGTTTTAGCCAATTGAGGTATAATAGAATTAGTCTTTAGTAGTCTTCATACTTATTAATATATATTATGAATAGCTAAAATATACTTTTTTCATATGAAATAAATATATTATACTATTCTTTTTTATAGCTTAGTAGTATTATATTATAAAGCATCTTTGTTATGTTATTTTCTTCTATATGATAAATGTTCTTAGACTAGTGATTAGTTTTTTCTGAACATTTCAATTACAATTCATGAAATATTATGCATATTTTTTTTAAACTTAAATCACTACATGCGTAGTATATTAATCAAATACTCTAATTTAATTCTCGTTAATTCTAAATAATAAATTAACTAAATGAAGTAAATTATGAACTTTATGATTATAAACATATCAATTAAGAAGGAAGAAACTGATTTATAATTTCTCATTTTCTAAAATTGATATTAACAAAATTATGTAGCAAGATATATATTATATATATTTATAATTTATAATATATTGTGTCATACCGGTTGGACCAGTGATTCGACTAATTCGAACCAGTGAAACCAGTAACCAGTGAGGTTATCGGGTCGACGTCAAGTCCGATTCTGAAATACTGCTCCTAACTATGATTTACTCTAGGTTTTTGGTTGTCTTGCTTATGCTTCTATTTTGCCTTCTCAAAGGCATAAGTTTCAACCAAGAGCTAGTCAGTGTCTCTTTATTGGACATCCTAGAGGAACAAAGAGGTTTTTCTTATTAGACACTTCATCTATGAAAACCTTCATCTCTAGACGTGTTATCTTTCATGAAACTATATTTCCTTCAAGGCCAACAGCTTCCACACTTTTGATAAGCAATTAGATAGTACTCCTTCTAGTTTAATTTGTACAGATCCTTTTATAACTATCAACAAGTCTATTACACATGTGATTGAGCACCACAATGTTCACATACCAGCAAACTCTGAATAACAGTCGGAAGGATCAGCACAAAGCGTTGATGATGTATTATCTCAAATTCCTCACACCCTTCATGTGGACTACAACCTTCATTAAGAGGTTTCCTCCTCAGAACCCACACATACCCTCAGTCAACAGTCTCATGAGCACCCTCCTCCACCTGCTAATGTTAGTGATACTCTTCTTAGCTCCCTCCTTCACCAGTTACATGTAATATCGCATGTACTTCTAGCCCTACTCTCAGAAAGTCATCAAGATCCACTGCTCCTCTTTCTTACTTAAATGTTTATGATTATAATCTCCCTACTTCTTTACATAAGCCTCCCTCTACTTCTTCAAATGTGATCATGAAAGGTAAACAATATCCCATTGCTCACTACTTGTCTACTAACAAATTAGGTAGTAAGAATAAAGCATTCACAGTTGCCATAAGTGAACACGCTAAACCTAAAACATTCAGCCAAGAAAATAAACTTAAAATTGACAAGAGGCTATGAAAATTGAGATCAATGCTCTAGAAAGAACTAGCACCTGGATCTTGACTGATTTACCACCCAACCAACATTCCATTGGTGCAAGTGGGTGTACGAAATCAAGTACAAGTCAGATGGTTCTATTGAAAGATTCAAAGCCAGGCTTGTAGCCAAAGGCTATACACAAGAAGAAGGGTTAGATTACTTTGATACTTTCTCCCATGTAGCTAATTTAACATATGTGAAAACTATACTTACTTTAGCTGATTCTAAGAGTTGGCTTCTCAAACAATTTGATGCAAATAATGCTTTTTTACATGGTGACTTAAATGACAATATTTACATGAAACCACGTCATGGTTATTGATCTCCTAGTGACAACATGGTGTGCTTATTAAAGAAAAGTATGTATGGTTTAAAGCTGGCCTCTAGCCAGAGGTTCCACAAGTTAACATCTTGCCTTGTCTCTTATGGTTACACACAAACAGTCTCAGACTCCAATCTATTTGTTAAAAGAACTAACCAAAACCTAACAATATTGTGTTTGTATGTAGATGATATAATGTTGACATGTAATGATCTACTAGAAATCAACAACATCAAGACACACCTCCACAATTAATTCACTATCAAAGACTTGGGAGATCTCAAGTACATTCTAGGAATTGAAGTAGCAAGAAGCAAGAAGGGCCATAGCATATGTCCAAGAAAATATGCACTGGACATTATCACAAAGGCTGGCTACCTTAGCTGCAAGCCCAACACAATTCCATTGAATTCCACTACAAGGCCACAAGCTCCATTTCTGCTCCACTACAAGATCATTGCAGTTACAAAAGACTGGTAGGTAGGCTGCTCTACCTCACAATTACAAGGCCAGACTCGAATGTTAGCATACAATCCTTAGCTCAATTCATTGCTTCTCCAACCAACTCACACCTAATTGCAGCTCATAGGATCTTGCGCTACATCAAAGCAACACCAGAACAAGGTCTCTTTTATCCAGTCACCAATGAAACACACTTGAAGGCTTACACAAACAGTGACTGGGCAGGTTGTCTAGATACTAGGCGCATCACATCCTAAGGTGCCTCTTCTCTTCACTAACAATAAAGGTGCATCATGCATTGCGACAAACCCAGTTTATCACGAACGTACGAAGAGCATTCAAATTGATTGTCATTTTTTGCGCCACAAAATGCAAGAAAATCAAATTAAAGTGCTTCATATCTCCAACGATCATCATGTGGCCGATATTCTCACCAAGTTGCTGCCTCTCCCCTTGTTTAGGAAAACGAAATCCAAGTTGGGTCTCCTTCATATCCATTCCAAACTTGAGATGGGGCGAGGGGATATGATAGGGCAAAAGAATCAACTGTCCATTTCAGGAAACAATTTCAAGTTATAGTTATAACAGTTGGATAAAGGCCTTTCTTTTTAGCTAATCCTGTTTAATTAAATTAATGAGTTAATTTTGTTACTAATCTAATCTTCTCAGCTTTGTATAAATAACAGAATACAGCCATTAGCTCCATAACTTGATGAACACATCTCGTGTCACAGTTGTAATGCCCTGAATTCGATTCTTTACAAATCATCCGATTAATGGAATTCAATACTTTCCTTTCTATCTTGCGATTGTTCGATTCACGAATTCATGATAGCATACCTTGATATCTTGGATTTGTTTGCCGCTTTAAGTCTCATGAGTTGAGTTGTGTTGATTAATTCCTTATGAATTCTTTGAATTCCTTTCCATAGAACCGTTACTTCAACTTAATTATTGTTTGTTTGATTCATGAAATATCTCAATTCCAGCTGATTTTTGGATCTTCTAATATCTTTTATATATATATATATATATATATCCGTCCATTGTAAATTGGACTTCAAGTTAATTTGTTTTCGCCTCAAAGTATATTAACTCTCAACCCTCAATGAATTATTCGTCTCAGAATTTTGGATATGAAGATTCCTTGGGAGAAATGCTGGCCCATGATTGTTGATGGGGAACCGGAATTAAAAATATGTTCGCCTTAATGAAGCACTACTAGCAAAGTTGCACCATAAATTCATTCAACGAGTTCATTCACGCACTCAAGTTACTCAAACACCGGACAGTCAATGATGAAATACCAATCAAGGGTAGCCATATCAATGATGAAATACCAATCAAGGGTAGCCATATCATGTCCATCATCTAGTGCTCACTTAGACATTTTAGCGAGTTTATTGTGGGTTTAATATGATGGCTCACATGCAAAGCATCTAACCCAATTTTTTGGACGAATAACTAGGTTCATCCTAGCATTTTAGAGCGAATCGGTATCCCAATTATCGTCTACAGCTCCAGGACAAGGTGACAATTTTTTATTGAAATGCACTGTGGCACCTCCCGGTGTTTCTTTTCACAACGGTTGAAATAAGTTACTATTACTATATTCTAAAAAAGTAAAGTGGTTAATTATTTAAATTTATTTCCTTAAAAATAACAATAAAAAACAAAAATAATATCTTATAATTTAGAAATTAAATTTAACAAAATAAAAAATTAAAAAAGAGAAAAAAATAGAATTTGCATTAATTAAATAACAAAAAATAGTTAATATTTATTATTTGTATTTAAAAAACCGACTTCTTCGCTAACCTTTCTTCTCCCATCCACCCCACGCAACCCCTACCCCACCACCACCTATGCCCCTTCCTCCTCCAACCGAATCAAGAAAGCCCCTTCACCAATTCTTCTTCAAGCTTTCACCCTCCCGCCGCGGCTCAAACAAGACGGGTTCGAGTCGGTTTACAAAGCGAATCTCAAGCCCGAAGACTCGATCTTTACTAATTCCCATATTTCTGTGAAGGTCATGGATTCCGTGTCTTTGCAGGATGAGCGTAACTTTGTGAACGAGTTGCTGATATTGGTGGTGGTAATGTGATCCTGAGTGGTGGTGGTGATGGTGATGGTGTTGGATTTGTTGGTGGTGGTAATGATGGCGGATTTGGTGGTGGAGAAGATGGGCAGCTGAGATCCGTGATCTGACCCGAAAATGGATTTAGGTTTGGTGGTGATGGTGGTGAGTTTGGTGGAGAATTTGGTGGCTTTGTGATGCGGGGGGGGGGGGGGGGGGGGGGGTGATTTGGTATGGTAGTCGTGGGTGGTTTGTGGCGGTGAAGAGAAGAAAATTGTAATAATAATTATTATTTTTATAATTGTTGAGAGATTATTAAAGTATTTTATATGTTTTAATAAACATCAAGAAAATATAATTTTATTTAATGATCAGAATAAGTTACTTTTAAATTTTACAACCAGAACATTAGAGATGTTCAAGCCTTCAATTTGTTTTTTGAAAGAGTTTAGTAAACATAAATATTAGTAGTTTAGTTTTAAAGATATAAATATAGAAGTTTAAGAAAATAATGAATTTATTTATTTTTCTTTCTTTTTTTTAGATGTATGTTGGAGACCAAAGTGTAATTTCAAAATTATAGGGGTTGGTTTTCGAATTTTATTTCTTTATGGTTATAAAATGAAAGTGTAAAAAAATGTGAAAAGATTGATATTTTCTACGTGGCAACAATGTGACAACTACATCAGCAAACAAGCCTGAATATGCTAAATTGGACATTTTTGATAGAAAAATCAAACTTAAAGGCAGTGCAATCGGCCCGAAAACATGTAGTGCATTTCTGATAAAAATGATAAATTAAGGGGCAGAAAAAATATCTTGTCCTATCCTTAACATAGTTTTGTAGTATAATTCTCCATGTTCTTGGATTTTGTACTATCTAAAATGGTATGCTGATCAACTATAGTTGTCATGCTGTTTCAATTTTGTAAAACGACTACAGTACTAGACATGATAAAGTTGGTAAAGTATAATAACGATAATTTAGGTCAAATTTGAGCTACCACAACATGACTCATCAAACAATATCAACATGCACGGAGACCTCGGAGTCTACTATCAATGTTGAGATTTATCATGTTTTCTCTCTCAATAAAGAGTTCACAACCCTAAGTCTAAGAGAGGACGATAAGGTTGAACTAGCTGAGCTTAAAGTGCATGACCTTGTATATCTATCAAAGAAGGTTCGAGTTTATTGCAAAAATGAGTTGTTTAATCCAAATATATATCTTGAAGTTTGATCTGGAAGGATTATCGTTAATATCTGACTTGAGTTTTATAACGCTTGAGCATTTTTCCATCTTTGATTATAATTGGTATGATGTTGTACGTGTTGATAGTGATTATCTTACTTGTGTATCTTATTTTGGATATTGTCGCATGCTAGGCATTTCAAGCCACTACTATTTGAGATAATTCTAAAAAGTTAGCATGCCCAATTAACTGAAAGGCTTTACAATAGGGTAAAATGATTAACAAGAGATTGTCGTGTGTTCAAATACCACTTCATAAAGTAAGAAGTATTAGAAAAGAAATCTCAAAGACATGGGAAAAGCAAGAATTTGCTCAAATGTATACTAGTGTTGATTCCTCCTCACAATAGATTAGAATGGGTGTATGAACACCACTTTGTGCATTTGACATTGTATTAGAACTATACTTTTGAAAGTTCGAAACGTCGGATGCAGCTCAACCCAAGTACCCCCATGCACTAGTTGATCAACTCGACTATACCCAAGAACGATCTAGTGAGAGAAAGACACCAACATGTGCTAAAAGTTATGCAAAGTGAGGTAAAACGTTTTATTGATGTCTAAATAAATTACAAGTAAGGGGTATATGTATAAGTGGGAAACTTGGATGGAGAGTCCTACTATAGAACAATTACAGTAATGGTAGCCAATCAATTTGATGGAACAGTCCTGCTATAGAACACTCTTATTAAAATACAGTAATGGTAGCCAATCATTGTCAGATTGTAGAGAACTCTAATAACAAAATATACATAGATCTAGCCTAAGCCTATCTACATGATATTTGGCCTAAACATCGGAAAGTCCAACGCGACCATAGAACTCCACTGTTGGATTGAGCTGCCCTTGTACATGACACTGGTGCGTGCGATGCATTGCCCCACAGATCATGTGGGTGTGTAGAGATGTCAGGTCTGCTGGTATGTGTTATGCATTTTGCTGGTTTTATCTCTAGAGAGCTTGCTCGCCAAATCAGGTGGAAGTGTTACCATCTGTAATATCCTTCCCTCTTCAAGTAGGCAATATCCTTGGTGCCTAGGATCCTTGATAAGCTTGAATCTCATCATGAAATCAACACAACTCATATTTGGTTTGTTGACTCTCCTCTTTCGTTGGTAGTCCATTTCATTGGACCAAGTACTCCTTCTAAGGCTACATGCCTTGCCTCTTGATAATGCTTTCATCAAGAATTTTGTCAAACTTCTTGTTGAACTGATTAATAACAACAGATGGTGCCTGCCTCGTGATACCTAAGCTTGGATCCTTTGGGTCCTCTTGATACGATTTGAGTTGGCTAACGTGAAAGGCCAGATAGAACTTATGAATCGTTGAAAGGACAAAATGGTATGCCATTGTCCTGATCATTGCTCAACTTAAATGCCCCCTCGTAACGGCACACAAGTCCTTTATGGACTTTGTGCAAGCTCTTGAACCGATGGGTGTTTAACTTCAACATCCCCCGTTTGCCAATTTTGAAACTAAAAACGTGTCTCCTTAAGTTAGCCTACTTCTTTAGTTTCTTCACGGTATTGCTCATCACAACCCTTACCACGTACATTCTCCTTCTGAAGTGTCTTGACCTGTGATGCACAAATACCGATACTAAATCGGTTATGCAGTACCCGATACATACCGATATCGATTCAGATACCGATACTGGTACTAACTTATCCAATATGCCACGTGGCGTATCCTTTAATTTTGAAAAATAAAAAAATCTCGATACGTATTCGATACGTTTTTTTAGGCATATCGGAACTATTGTGCATCTTTTATACAAACTTTATGTAGTCATTAATCGTCGAGTATCAAACATTTTGATTTGTAATATTACAACAAGCTTGTTAACTTGTTGTTTAATTTATTAGTCATAATTCACGTTTGTATGTTTTCTTTTAGTTTTGATGCATGACTTTTTTTAATGATAAACTTTTTTTTTGTGTATTTTTAATTTTTCTTATTTAAGTTTAAAATTCTATTGTTTGTTAAAAATAAAAAATACATATAATAAATATTATAATTTATTATATATAGATATATCTTTGCCGTATCCGTATCGACTATTTTTTAAAAATACCGTATCGACGTATCCGTACCGTACCGTACATCCGTATCTGAACCCGTGCAACATAGATCTTGAAAAATATGTACATGGTTGGTCTCTTCACGAATTAGCCCCAAGAAAGTGTGTGAGGTGTTGCCAGTTGTCATCACATAGCCATCGCAATCGAGCTCTGCCCCCATCAAATATTTTAGGTGCAAGTTTTAGGCAACTTGGGCGGTGTCCAATAACTTGACCCAATCATATTGGTTTGCACTTACATAGTGTCATAAGTATAACTCCAAAAGAGAATTAACCTACTTTGTCTTCCCATTGGTCTAAGCAATGTCATTTTGCCGAAGATCGTTCTCTTGTCAAGTTAATTGATTTGAAGCTTCACCGTGACTGCATTATGTAACATTATGTACAAAGCTTTCTATCTATAATCTAAGTATTTCAATCATGCCTCGGCACATTTTAATTATTTTATGATAGAGATGCCAATGTATTGGTTGCAATCAGGGGCGGACCAAGGATTTTTTTTTACCCTGGGCTGTACTAGTACGACATATATATTACCAAATAATAAAAGTATCATATTTCACTAAAGAACGATAATTTAATTATTTCTATTCGTCGTTACTTGACTTCACGGGTTCCATTGCGATTAACGACCTACTAAAATAAGGAAAGATAAATGTTGGAACAATAAAATGTATTTATTAATTTTACTTGCATATAGAATTTATAAATTAACTATATATGTACTTAATACTTAATATAAACTTATTTGATGTAAACTTAAAACTCAAGAAGAGTATTATTGTATTGTGAGGATCCTCGATTAGTGTTGATCCATTTAGTCTTAGAAACTTAGAGGGTCTTACTCTATTTTTTACAAGATTAATTAATTCAACTAGTATATATTCAAGTTCTCATTTGTTCATCATTAATAAGTACAATAAGATCGCCACATATCAATATATATACATATGGACATGTATTAAATTAACTTAAACTTCCATTTGGATAACTTGGTCAGAGGAAAAGCAAAAAGAATTTCGTCATTTGTACAATTAAAATCTAAATCCACTGCACGGTTACCTTGTCCTTTTAGTAAATTTCTTAAGAACTTATTTGGATTAAATTATTTCTGTTGGACCAAGAGCTGCCAGCTAATTGGACCGAGTTTCAATTGTCCCAGCTATTTTATTCACGTTACAAGGATTAAGAGGAGTATTTGTCTGGGCTAAGATATATGTATAAATAGGTGCAAGCCCAAGGTTTACCCCGGGCTGGAGCCCAGGTTAGCCTTGGGCTTGGGTCCGCCCCTGGTTGCAATACCAATATGAAGTGGAAAGACATATGCGTCAAGTTTGATCTTTTGAGAGATTGTTAACAGATATTTGATAGTATGCATGCAATCTATATTGCTTCTACTGAAGCTCTATTCAAGAAATTGTATGATCATTAGAGGTAGAAGTCTAGAAAAGGTCTCATGACAACAATGTTTAAGTTAGCTAGGGTGCCTATAGAAATACTTGATATGTTTTTGAAAAATCAATATTATTATCACCACTCCTGAAAAAATAGAGTGTTTTATATTGCGAAGGACACATAAATCTTGAGGACGTTAGTCTCTTCATTATTAGTGAGCTCCATGTGAGTGGTGAGAACGAACTTGTCCTAGACACTAGTATCGAGAATGATTCAAATATCCAGTCATATTAATGATCTTGGACTCTCGATAACAATGTTTTTTTACAATTATATTATTGTTAATTAAAACTATTCAAATTAAGGTTTGTACTTATAGTAATAATTATATGGTTTATGATCGAGGATACTTGAGATTTTTATCTTATACCACTACAAGAAAATCGGGTCATTTCCGACCGGAACTCCGGTCAGAAATAACCCGAATCCAGTTGGGAAATACCTTTTTCCGACCGCATTTCGGTCGAAAAAGTTCGGTCGTGGATGCTTCGCTCGGAAAAGTTTTTCCGACCGGAACTTGGTCGGAAATTGCATTTTTTGCCTTGCCTTCGTCGGGACCTTTCCCGACCGATTTTCCGACCAAAATGCAATGGGGACATTCTTTCCCGTTCGAAGTCCGGTAGCAAATATTCCGACCGGAGTCCGATCGGTAAAAGAAATATTCCGACGGGATACATAATATACCGACCGGAATCCGATCGCAAAAGCTCTTTCAATTTTTTTCGACCGAATACCGGTCGGGAATAATATTTAAGTTATTTTCGACCGCACTCCTGTCGGAATTAACATTTAAGGGATTTTTGACGGGACTTCGTTCGAGAATAATATTTAAGGTATTTTTGGCCGGAATTCGGTCAAAAATAATATTCAACATAATTTTAAAAAATTGTTTTATTGAAATATTTCGATTTATTGCATCAATCTAAAACATAAAATGTTATTGTTAGTCAAAAATTATTTATTTAACATGAAAGGAAGAAAAATGTGTTCATTTTAAAGATGAAAGAAAAAAAAAGTGTTTATTTAAGATGAAAGGAATAAAAGAGTGTTTATTTAAAGATGAAATGAAATATTGAAATATTGAAATATATTGAAATATTTGTGTTTGGAGAGTATTTAAAGATGAAGAGAGTATTTTGATGAAAATGGGGTGAAAAATGAAGTGTATATATAGATTTGGAGAAAATATTTGAATTTTTGAAAATTTTGAATTTTTCACCTAAGCCCGCCTAAATTTTCAATTTTTTTGACCGAATTTCGTTTGGAAAATTTTTGAAATTTAAAAATTTCAAAAATGCGCCAAATTTTTTGAAATTTATGACCGAAATCTGGTCCGAAAATTGTTTTCGGCCCAAATTTCCGACTGGAGCCCGATCGGAAGTAATTATGAATATTATTTTCGATCGGATTTCAGTCGAAAATAATCATGAATATTATTTTCGACATGAATAGTCAATGTTTTTTTTTTGCTTGATGTTAGAAAAAAATGTTGATGTGTTTGTGAGTTTAACTATAGAATTTCACTAAAAATACATGAATTGAAACAATACTTTGTCCGTTTAATCTTCTTTTGAACTAGTATTTAATTAATATTGATTAACATAGTAAGATTACAATTAAAGTTGTTTGAAGTTCTACGTATATTAATCATACGTAGTATAGAGTAATTTCTCATTTTCGATTAGCATTCGTTAGAAACGTTGGTATAGAGAAGGCAATTGCGATATATATATATATATATATATATATATATATATATATATATATGTTTAGATGTTATATCCAATTACCATAATCATAAGTAGTTAATTAGCAAAATATACTAATGTATTTACAAGTGACATTATTAACCGACGCTTTAAATGATTATTTAACGTTCGAGAATTTCCTTTTTTTGTTACTTATATATAATCAATGTTGGTGTAATTGATCAATTAACCAACGATTTATCTAAAATTGAAGAGCGAAATGGAAAAATAAAAAATATGAATATTATTACCGACCGCATTTCAGTCGGAAATTCAAGCATTTTCGACCGAAACGCGGTCGGAAAAAGTCCTATACCCTAAACCCTAATATTTTTTACTGCACTCCGGTCGGAAATGCTAGTAACCGTTGCTATTTTCGACCGTGTTCCGGTCGAAAATATCAACGGTTACTAACATTTCTGACCGGAGTGTGGTCGGAAATGAAACCGTTGTCATTTTCGACCGCATTTCGGTCGGAAATAACAACGGTTAGTAGTTTTTTCCAACCAGAATATGGTCAGAAAAGTGGCATGATGCCCCTATAAATACAATTGTCAAATCATTCCATTCGTCCTCATTTGCAAGGTATTCACGATTTTCTATTGTTATAACTATTTTGTGTTTGTTTTCTCAATAATTTCTTATTAAAACGATGAGTCTTAACTTTTTTTTATATATGTTTGTTTGTGTATTATTAGATATTATGGTAAATGCAACGAGGGGCGTGAGTGTGCAAACAATACTTGATCTAAGTATTTTCTACACTATAAAAAGTAAGTATTTCTTTGACTTCTATGTACTCATGTTTTAGAAATTTAATATAGATGATAAAGATATTAATTGGTGGAATTAATTGTTACAATTTCTTTTTAATTTTTTTAGATTAGAAATGGATTATCTTGCCGATAGAACTTGGATGTACGATAGGATAGATAGTAATACTGGTTATTAGAATCAACATTACGCAGTTGGGGTTCGTGCATTCATACAATTTGCATCACAAGTACTTAGATCTAAGAAATCGTATTAGGTGCCCGTGCCAGAAATGCAACAATTTAAAGTTTTTTTATCGAAACGTAGTCCGGGATCATCTTCATAATTTGGGCTTTACGTATCAATATTGGGTATGGGTGTTGCATGGAGAGGAGGTGAGCGAGGCATCCACATCGTATGTACCTGAATTATTGTGCACTAGTATTCACGTGGATAACCGGTTCATGTTGATACTTCGTTTAGAGAATTGGTGGTGGATTCATATGGGGGTCGATTTGTTGAAGGAGTGGTGCCCAACGAAGATCCAAGTTCCGAGGCGAAGGAGTTCCACAAATTGATGCATTTGGGAGGCATACAAATGAACAGTAAGAAGTTGAAGACTGTGCTCCAGTGGTTTGCCGAGTTCTTGACTACCAAGACAATGCACAGAGTACCTCATGTTGCTTGCGAAAAGTACTTAAGGTTGTCTAAAGATATTATGGACCCATAAATTGAGGAAATGTTACCTAATACGGTTCTAGGCATGAATAAGATGCTCGCGGGTTTCGATTTAGGGTACAATAAAATCAACGTTTGTTGGAAATTTTGTTTCTTGTACGACAGCGAGAATGCCAACACGGATCTCACATTGTGTCCGATATACAAGACCAATAGGTTCGAGGCTGGTAGAAAGTCCATGGTCGTAAGGAAGAAATTGTGGTACTTCTCCCTAGGCCCTCGATTACAGAGGCTGTTCTATACTGTAAGCACTTCAAGACATATGAGTTGGCATTTGAAGTGTCGACAGTTAACTGATAGAATAATTCACCCAGCTACAGGCAAGGTGTTGAGACATTTTGATTGTGCATATCCGGACTTCACAGCACAGCCTAGAAATGTCCGACTCGGTCTCTGTACAGATGGGATCACACCGTTTGGGCAATATCGGAAGAACTACTCTTGTTGGCCAGTGTTTGTGACCCCTTATAACCTCCCGCCAGATTTATGCATGCGACCAAAGTTTATTTTTCTCAGCCTTATTATACCCGGTCCAAAGAGTCTCGGAAAGAACTTGGATGTTTTGCTGAGACCGGTGATTAATGAGTTGAATGACTTGTGGAGTAATGGTTTGTGGACATATGACAGCTCACGAAAGGAAAACTTCCTAATGCGAGCAGCCCTAATGTGAACTATTAGCGATTTTCCTGCTTATAGAATGTTATCCCAGTGGAGCACGCATGTGAAGCTGGCGTGTCCTTATTGCATGCGGGAGATAGTTTCATTTACACTTAAGCATGGTGGAAAAGCCTCGTGGTTCCGTTGTCATCGTCGGTTTTTACAAGAGCATCATGAATGGAGGTACAACAAGAAGGATTTCTACAAGGGTAAAGAGATACTTGCAGCGCCTATTCGAAGGAAGACATGAGCGCAGAGGAAGGTAATTGTGGATAGGCTACGATCGGTTGGATTTGGGCCAAACTCCACAAAGCATTTGGGTTTTAATACAACTCATAATTGGTGTCGTCGAAGCATCTTTTGGGAACCACCTTACTGGTCCACAAACTGGATTCGCCACAATCAAGATGTCATGCATTGTGAGAAGAACTTTTTTGAGAACATCATCAACACGGTGTTGGACGATGCTAAGTCGAAGGACAATATTAAGTCGAGGCACGGTCTTAAGCTGTTGACCAACCGTAAAGAATTGTTCTTAGTACCCACTGGTATAAGGAGTTAGTATATAAAGCCAAAGGCAAAATATTATCTTACGAGAGAGCAAAAGAACATGGTGCTTGATTGGCCAACATAACTGAAGTTTCCTGTTTGATATGCCTCGGACTTGGGACGATGTGTGCAAAAACAACAAGGAAAATTGTATGGTATGAAGAGTCATGATTGTCACGTCTTCATACAGAGATTGATCATGATTGCCTTTCGCGACTTCTTAGAACCCAAGATTTGGGGGACCTTGGTAAAGATTAGTCTTTTTTTAAGGCAGCTTGTGCCTTAGAGGTTTCGGCCAAGGATATGGAGCGATTGAAGGAATCATTTATTGTTACCATGTGCAAGATGGAAATGATATTTTCTCCTTCATTTTTTGACTCTATAGAGCAGTTAGCCTTACACATTCCGTACGAGGCTAGAGTTGGAGGTCCAGTCTATTATAGATGGATGTATCCATTCGAGAGTTACAGTTTTATATTTTTAAAATCATTATCTTTTATAATTATTGATTCTTTGCCTAATCATTCATTTCTATGTATTAGGCAGATGTTCGACATGAAGGGTTCATTACTAAATAAGGCGAGGGTGGAAGGATCCATAGCCAGTGCAAACCTACTTGCAGAGTTGTCCAATATGTGTCCCCCAAATTTGGATGCCTTTGTTCAGGCTAAATATAAACAACTCAACATGAACGAGATGCTAGATAGCACGGAGTGGGATGATGAGCTTAGAATATTTCACAAGAAACTGGCGCCAATAGGGCCACTAAACAATAGGCGATACTTGACTTCTGATGAAATAGAGCAAATAGAGATTTACACGCTTCTAAACTGTGAAGAGCTTGACAAATGGGTCGATTAAATTGTTGTTAATTATTTGTAATAACGAAATGATTAAACGCTTTAAAGACAAGTAGAATACTAACTTATGAAAATTCTCCTATACATGTTGTTTGAAGAATAGGAGTGCGGTGGATTCAGTCCAATGGAGATACAATCCAAGAGGAACCGAGAGTACGTAGCATGGTTCAAGAAGACGTATTCATGTGGGAAATACGAGAGAAACATACGAATAGATCCTTTAGTCACAGGTCTGGCTAATACATTGGCAACCTATGAGGGATACATTGTGAATGAGTTCAGATTTCACATTGGTATGGCATTGGGCCCGAAGCAGGGTGATTGTAGTGGCGTTTATGTGAAGGGAGACATGGAAGGATCCGATGCTACCAAATTCTATAGAACGTTGAAAGACATAATACATGTGGAATATTGGGGCAGAATTAGACCCATGTATGTGATGTGTTGGGTCAAATGCTCTATGTGATCCATGAGGACGTCAACCCTCCAATCAGTAGCAGTCCGAAGACGACGGTTCTCCCCCTCCAAGGTCATTTCGTAGGCCTGTGTCTTGTCTGGCACCTTCTTCGTCTGGCAACAAAATTGATCATGACGTGCATCCAAAAGGAGGCCCGCAACTTTCCCCTTCCTCACTCCTCTAGACGCCCGACTCCCCAACTCCTGATCCATGAAGGGCCATTCAGTACGATCCGTTGTGTACCTCTCGGTCATCAAGCCTATGTAAGCATCTTGTTCATTTTGATAGAATAGTTAGTACATAACTAATAATGCATAAGTTAATACAGTAATCAAAAAATGCTTTACAAGTTAAATATTTATGTAGATAGCCCTATACACGAGGTCTAGCCAAATGCGGCGACGTTGAACTCCCTCTGGCAGATCATCGGGAACATGTGTATGCTGATAACGATACATCTCATCGTGCCGAGGCGTAGGGGCCTCGAGGTCTCAAACGCGCCTGCATATCGACATAAAATTTTTGTTAAACTATTTAAATTTAAGACAAAAGTTATCTGTATAGAATCGAATTTAATAAGACATACCATCATACGCTAGATCTTCGTGTAGCTAATTGACCCACTAGCATGAGTCCCTCATACAGGACGATTAGGGGCTGAGGCGTCTCCTCCTCGCCTGTTCTTCTGTCCTGTAAATGATTTACCCAGATGGCCCTTAGACTCCCAATGCTTCACAAACTCAGCATCCAACTTGTCGTTCATCCAACCAGTCCTCAGACGCCCCGCCCACTTCGGATCATCCTTCCTCGCATAGTAGTTCTTCTTCACATTGTGCACTATTTCCTCGTAACTCTTCCTAGCCTTAGCCTCGTAGGTCGTATGTGCCAGACCCAACTCATCCGGACCAATGTTGTATGTATTCTACAATTAATTATGATATTTATGTTTTGAGACATGGTTTAATTTAAGGTTTCATTAAATAAAATTCTTACTATGTATATATATATATATATATATATATATATATATGTTCCGAAATCTCACCTTAACTTAGTCCACATCTGACCTTTAACTGTCTCATCGACCTCATTGTACGAAGGAATACACGTCTCTATAAATGACCTAATGATTTTCGTAATCGTCGTCAATATCTTGCACCCCTTCAAAAATACGTCGTGCTCATCCAAAACAACTCTACGGCGGCCTCTACTGTCAGACAGAACCCGATCGCCTCTAGACAAGCCTCGACCCGATCGCTGCTGCGTCGCTATAGATGGTCATGCACCGACGACTTCTATCGGGGAAGAAGTGCTAGGACCCGCTACTGTAGAATCAGTTGATGGTGACCTAGGTGCCCTAAGCCTCGATCAAAATGACGTAGGTGGCGTCGATGCTACGTGATCATCATCTAGTCGATGTGGTACTACTCGATTTAATGGAGTACCATCGCTCGATCCAGTCGTCGCCTAGGAGGTTGGGAAGTAGAAGGGGACTCGACAGGATCGGTAGCAGGGGCATCGACATAATTGGGTGGTGTAGCGCCACAATGAATAAATCAAAGACGAGGACATAATCTCGGTGGAGCACTAGGCCCTCCGGCACTTGGTGGACAACTACGCCCTCTCTTCGAGGGCTGGCCATGGTCGGTATCACGAGACGAGCGTGGAGGATCGCCCGACATGTCGTTGACTAAAGTGCTACGTACTATGTAAAAGCATCGAAGTTAGAGTATTTCTAATTGTAGAGATGACATAAATTTAATCATCGCTAAGTTATATAGTTTTCATAAAGGCATTGACTATGTTATAAAAACTATCATTTCTAAGATATCTAACAATATATCATAAAATTAACGCCATAATAACTAAATTAACACATATAAAAATCATATAAAATAAAACAATGCTAAGATAAATAATATTACCTAAAAATGACATATAGATATTTTGAGACTAGCTTTAACATATAAATTTCAAGTAGATATTCTAAAAATATTATCATTTCTACTTTATAGTAATTCTCTAAAAGCATCATGAATTCTAATTTATAAATCTATTTTCTAAAGGGCATAAACAGTGTTGAAGGTCTAACAGTAACACAATATCAAATAATCCCTAAAGACATAATAAAGTTTAAAGACTAACAATGCATAAAGAAAATACATACTATTTAAAGTCTAAATGCATAACGTTTCCTAAAGACATAAATAATTACTAAGCTCTAACATTTCCTAAACCGTAACAATTCCTAAAGACATTTCCTAATTAAAGCCTAACAATTTCTACAATATCTAACAATTAAACATATAAAATAATTATTAAAACAACAAATATAACATAAAAAACAAGAAAAGACTAAAAAACTTACCGAATCTGGATTTTCGACTGAAATTCAGTAGGGAAAGGGGGCTGGGCGGTCGGAAATGGGAGGGGGATAGAGAGAGTGGGGTGTGAGAAATGAGGAGGAGGTGAGAGGTATTTATAAAAACAACTTCCTCATTTCTGACCGCGTTGCGGTTGAAAATGCTACTATGCGGTCGATAATACTCGGCCCTGCTGGGCCGAGTTTAGGGCGACGTCCTTTGGCAGAAATTTGTCCCGCCAAAGGGTCCGGACCAGATCCCGGTCGAAAATAAATTTTTTCGAATGGAATCCGGTCGGGAAATTTTATAATAACTTTTTTGACCGAAACCCGGTCAAAAATCTCATTTTCGACCGTTTTCCGGTCGAAAGCACGAAAATTTTCTCGACCGGATTCCGATCTATCAGAATTTTTCGGTCGAGAAAATCGGCCAATTCTTGTAGTGTACTACTTCTTTTGATAGTTCGATGTTGGGAATAGTTATCAGTTTAAAATTTATATTTTTTGGAAATTGATTGGAGTGTGTTCTCATATAGTAATAGGGGTTTGATTCGCAAGATCTCTTGCAACAAATACTTGTCAAAACCCGTTTAAAACAAACCATGTTGAAGATTTTGGTTTATTAGTAGTATTTAGGTTTTTACTGGGTAATAAGTAATGTTGAATTTCTGGATTTATATGAAATAGTAAATAGCCTGATTTATAATAATGATGACATTTTTCATTGAATGTTTTTTATGTTACTAATGTTGGCGAATATTGGAAGCCCCACACTAACGAGGTGACACTAATGAGGTGGACAGATCTAACCACTTTTAGTGGTTGATGGTTGTAAATTGAAGAGGGAGGCATCGGTTGCGTCCCCTAATATATGAACATATGCGTATAAACATGCAGTGTTTATTTGAAGAGAAAATATCCCAGCATGTTTATGTGAAGAGAAAATATCCCAATATGAGTGTTTAAGTATATTTCCCAATATTACAATGTAGTATTTTGTCCATTTTATTTGTACTTGGGTGTTAGGAAATCAAAAATCATAGTTGGTTTAGAATGTGAGTCAAAAGTTACTTTATCGTAAAATACCAATGCATATTTCAATTTAATTTCAAAATGAGACGAATTCCACAAACAACATTGCGGCCATATATTATTATAACAGTAAATGGACGCCCGACTTTCATTAATAACCAAGATCAACATTACTGAAACTCAAAGGACTTTAGTCACTAGGAGTCTCACATCACTCACTATAGTAAACAATGACACCCGTATACATCTCTCACACATACTTCTTCTTCTTCTTCTTACTATTATTATTACGATTATGATTATGATGATTATTATTATGATTATGATTATGATGATGGGGATTATTATTATTATTATTATTATTATTAACACTCACACACGTCTTACGTACCAAACTATACACTCAAAACACTACAACGAATGAGACACACATTTCTTACTGTTAAACTACTACGCTTTCAACGTGTTACCAATGTCTAGCACAAACCGATACTTGACATCCCCTTTCTCAAGCCTCTCAAGCGCCTTATTCACATAATCCATTGGCACAATTTCCACATCCGGCATAATATTATGGTCCGCCGCGAAATCAATCATCTCCTGCGTCTCCTTCATGCCGCCAATCATGCTCCCACCAATCATCTTCCTCCCCATAATCAACGGCATTGCCGGCAAAGCCAGGGGCTTTTCCGGTAACCCCACCATCACGAGCTTCCCATTAGTCTTCAACAAACCCAACAAAGGCTGCAAGGGATGTATAGCGGATACTGTGTCGATGATCGCGTCCAAGCTGCCGGTGGCGGCCGACATCTCATCGGCATCGCGACTGTTGAGGAATCCGTCAGCGCCAAAGTGTTCAAGGGCTTCGGCTTTTTTGTGGTTGGATGTGCTGATGACGGTGACATTTGCGCCAAAGGCTTTGGCAAAACGTACAGCTACGTGGCCGAGTCCGCCGAGGCCAACGATACCTATCTTGAGGCCCGGCTCATCAAGACCGTAGTATTTCATGGCACCGTAGGTGGTGATGCCAGCGCAGAGTAAGGGGGCCGCGGTGAGGGGGAGAGTTTTGGGCCATTTGACGATCATGTGCTCGTTGGCGACCATGATGTTGGAGTAGCCGCCGTAGGTGTTGGTGCCGTCCACGTCGGTGCTGTTGTAAGTGTAAACCTATAGGACACAAAACATGATAATTAAAATATCCCTTACAGTTTGAGAATTTCACATATGGTGAGATGTTTAGTTATTAATTAGTCACTGTGCTCTTTTATTAATTAGTCGGGTAACATTTTAATGTCTCTATCTATCAAATTTATTATCAAAGTTTTTCATGCATGTTCATGAAATTAATTAGTAACGTATACTTATCTTTAATAGTGATAATTAATTTACTTTACTTTTATGTTTAGATATCCATATAATTGACCATACATCCCATGCTCAATTACATTTCTAGATCAATCCCTTATTCATCAAATGACTTATGTATATTTCATTTAGCCTTATTAATTTCATCTAGAAAAAAAAATAGAAAACAAGAAAGAGGGAAAAAAAAAAGGTGGCATACCGCATTAGGACAATAGTTCTCGAGATCTTCGGAGCAATTATCACACCTTTTGCAAGAATTGACCATACATCCAACCCCAACTTTATCCCCGACCTTGACTTTTTTGACTCGTGATCCGACCTCGGTGACAATGCCCACAATCTCGTGCCCGGGTACTATTGGGTAAATGGTTCCACCCCATTCATTTTTCAAGTAATGAAGATCCGAATGACAAATGCCGCAGTACAGCACCCTGAACTGCACATCGTACGGCCCTGTTTCCCGCCTTGAGAATTTGAACGGCGACAGGATGCCCGTGGTGTCCCAAGCCGCCCATCCGAGAACCTTAACGGGGAGCTGGGTCTCCGCCACCATAGCAAGTTGTTGTCTTTTCTTCCTTTTGTCTGAACAAAAGAATGACGGAAAAATGAAATAGTATACGACAAAGGCGAATAGGAGAGTAGTTAAGGCTGCTATATATACTTTCGGAGAATTGGGTTGTACAACATCGGAAATAGTTAAGAGTAACATCTTATTTTCGTGTGAAGTTTTTGTGAGTTTGTGTTAAAATGTTGAAGTTACAAGTTGAGGAGATGAATACTGGACAATTTATAGAATCTTGGTATATATGTCGCGGGAATCTTTGTTTTTCTTTGTTGATACTCTAAGAACTTTGAATTAGATAATATTAAATCATTGGGACTTTGTGATTCTTCTTCACAATCTACAATTAAAGGATATGTTCCTGGTTGCAATTGTTAATCATTATTATAAGTTTTATGCTATGATTAAAGAATAGGCTAGAATCACTACCTTGGATTGTAAGAGTAGCATGGTATGATCCTTTGTATAATTTATAGAGAAGCCTAGAATCAACGTGTCTAAATTAGCTAACAATTTTATACATTTCTAAATAGTATGGCATTATGTAAATCCAGTTATCTATAAATAGTATATGCTTGTTAGCCTGTGCACTTCATATGTTGTTCGACGGTTTGTATCTTATTTTGTGTAACATTTCGACTATTATTTTTGTTGGAAAATTGGGGTTGCACCAATATTGTATAATTTATTTCAATTAATTTCTATTTATGAAATTAGAATTTCTTTGGCTCAATGAAATTTATATTTTATGTAGATGAACCTAATATATTTAATTGTTCAAAATCAATTTGGGATGAATAGGAAATTAAATGATAAATTGAGCTAGTTGAGATAAAATATAATGATGGAAGAAAAAGAAATGAATGGAAATGTAGAAAGTCACCATCCCACATTGGAAAAAGAGAGCTAACTTTTACACCTTATTAGTTGTTTGTTTGTGATAGGGGTTTGAGCCCAAAGGAGTAGCACAAGTCTTTGAAGGGAGAAGACTTAGATTGTCTATGCTTTAATTCAAGCCCACACACATGCGACGTCGTCGCCGCACGTCCACACTCGGACCCGGGCCTGTGCCGGGGTCGGGGCCGTAGGCCTGGGCTTGGGCTTGAGATTGAGCTTGGGCTCGGGCTTCCCTAATCAGCGAACAGTCACTTACGCACCCAGTCAGCAGAAATCATGCTACTTTTCATCCGAATAGGTGTACAGTCAACCGAAGTTCAAAACTTTCACTTAGTCGTTGCACTCTTGGAAAATGAATTGTCGGTCATACCGTAAGCACCGAGCGGGGCAAATATCGTTTTAAAGAGAAAGAGTTCAACTCTTGCCTCGACTTTAAATACTGTTTTTATTTTCTGATTTACACCCGTTACGATCTACAATTTTTATACGATATTTTGCTTGTTGTATTTCAGAAAAATGGTGATCATATCGCCTGTCAACAGTAGTGGCGAGAAATCGGAGAAGTTTACCGGCACTGATTTCAAAAGGTGGCAACAAAAGATGTTGTTCTACCTTACGATCTTGAACCTGTCAAGGATGCTGACCAAAGATGCTTATGTGGTAGCAAAATACGTGATTGATCCTCTTCCAAGGGTTGCAATTGACGCTTATAGTCAAAGTAACTTTCTGTGCAGGAAGCACATCTTGAATGGATTAGACAACTCACTGTAAAACGTCTATTCCACCATCAATACGTCAAAGGAACTCTGGACGTCCCTTGACAAGAAGTACAGAACAGAAGATACTAGGTTGAAAAGGTTCATCGTTGGCAAGTTTCTGGACTTCAAAATGACTGACTCGAAGACGGTGACGAGACCGGTTCAAGAGTTGCAACTGATCATACATGACCTAGACGCACAGGAAATGAAACTCAGTGAATCCTTCCAAGTTGCTCCTATGATAGAGAAGTTGTCTCCGTCCTGGAAGGAGTTCAAGAACTATCTCAAGCACAAGCGCAATGAGATGAATCTTGAAGACTTGATAGACTTCTGATTGAAGAAGATAATGTGGTGTAACACAAGCCCAACTCTAAGAAAAGAAAAAATTAAGGCAATGGTGGAGGGCAACAAAAGAACACAAAGAAGTTCAAAGGGAACTGCCACAGCTGTGGAAAGCCGAACTACATGGCTAAAAACTGCCAATTCCCGAAGAAAGACAACCAGAACCAAAACCAGTCCAACCAGGTTGATGTGATTTAGGACAAGGGCATTTCGGTCGACATGAGTGGTATGATGCTTCCTGTAGTTGGCTTCAAGGCCAACATGGTGGACCATCCAAAAGAGTGGTTTGTCGACACCGGTGCCACCCACCATGTCTATTCCGACAGAGACATGTTCTCCATATACTATTTGTTCAATAACCGAAAGTTATACATGTGGAACTCTGCAACGTTCGACATCATCAGAAGTGGAAGAGTGGTGTGTAGGATGACTTCAGGCAGAGAGATAACATTGGTTGATGTACTGCGTATTCTGTTCTTCGAAAGAATTTAATATCTGGTTATGCACTTGATGCAAGTGGTCTTAGACTAGTGTTTGAGTCTGGTATATTGGTGCTTACTAAGAATGGGTAATTTGGTGGTAAAGGTTACGTGGTCAACCGCATGTACATGGTGAATGTAATGACTCTAAAACGTGACCTCGAACAGAAATAATAGTTTCTGCTTACTTGGTTGAGTGTTCAGATTTATGGCATGTTAGATTAGGACATTTTAACTTTAATACTCTACGAAAACTAGTAAGCTTAAAGTTATTGCCTTCATTCAATATCGAATCTCAAAATAAAGATGAGATTTGTCTAGAGGCTAAATTAACCAAATTACCGTTTCCTTCTGTAGAAAGAAACAATGAACCTCTAGACTTAATTCACTCCGATATATGTGACTTAAAGTTTGTGCAAACTAGAGGTGGTAAAAAGCACTTCATTATTTTTACTGATGACTATAATAAATATTGTATAGTCTACTTACTAAGAAGTAAAGATGAAGCACTACAAGCTTTTAAAATCTACAAACTTGAGGTTGAAAATCAATTTGGCAAACAAATAAAAACTATACGAAGTGATAGAGGTGGAGAATATGGAGCTCCATTTGACGAATTTTGTGCTACTTCATGCATCATTCATCAAACTACAGCCCCTTATTCACCACAATCAAATGGAATTGCTGAACGCAAAAATTGTACTCTTAAGGAGATGATGAATGTCAATTGATTAGTTCTGGTTTACCACATAATTTGTGGGAGAATGCAATCCTCTCGGAAAATAGTATACTAAACAAGCTACCTCACAAAAGTAGAAATGAAACCCCTTATGAGTTATGGAAAGGTCGAACGAACTTCTTATAAATACTTAAAAGTGTGGGAGTGTTTAGCAAAGGTAGAATTACCTAAACCTAAACAAGTAAAGATGGGACCTAAGACTGTTGACTGCATATTCATTAGATAAGTCTTCAATTCCTGATTTTAATGAAAATATGATCATTGAATCAAGGAATGCAGTATTCTTTGAATATATATATATATACATATATATATATATATATGCAAAGAAAAGAAAGAATTTGGTTCCCTTAAAAGAACCTATGAAGCTGCAAGGGATAATCATCAAGAAGATGAAGAACCTAGACGCAGTAAAAAGGCTAAAACAGCTAAAAGCTATGGTCCTGATTTTCTAACTTACATGTTAGAAAATGAACCAAGGACAATAAGTGAAGCGTTTTCCTCTGCAGAAGCTCCCTTTTGGAAGTAAGCTATCAATAGTGAAATAGAGTCTATTTTGCACAACCACACGTGGGAGTTAGTTGATCTTCCGTCTGGTAGAAAATCTTTGGGCTACAAATGGATACTAAAGAGAAAGTACAAAGCAGATGGATCTATTGATAAGTACAAGGCCAGATTGGTAGCTAAAGGGTTTAGACAAATAGAAGGCCTTGAGTTTTTCAACACATATTCACATGTGACTAGGATCACATCTATTAGGGTGCTCATTGATATTGCTGCACTGAAGGTCCAAAAATACATCAAATGGATATCAAGACATTATTTCTAAACGGTGAATTAGATGAAGAAATTTACATGGAACAACCTAAAGGGTTTGTTGCTCCAGGAAAGGAGAAAAATGTGTGTAGAATCATTAAGATACTGTATGGGCTTAAACAAGTACCAAAGTAGTGGCACGAAAAATTTGACAGAATGATGTTGTCAAATGGTCTCAAAATTAATGAGTTTGATAAATGCGTATACGTAAAAAGTACACCTAATGATTACGTGATCGTCTGTCTATACATAGACGATGTGTTAATCATGGGAAGTAATCATGACTTAGTCATGAATACCATGAAAATGTTGACCAAGCATTTTGATATGAAAGACTTAGGGGTCGCCGATATCATATTAGGGATTAAAATCACTAAGACATCAAATGGGATCGTGTTATCACAATCTCATTATATTGAGATTGTACTTAAGAAGTACAATGCATATGATGGTCCTTCGACAAAGACACCAGTAGACTTGAGTCTACACTTAGGCAAAAATCATGGCGAACCTGTCTCTCAAGTAGATTATGCCAGGGTAATAGGTTGTCTCATGTATATCATGAACTGCACTCGTCCGGATATTGCTTACTCAGTTATTAAATTGAGTAGATTTACGAGTAATCCAAATAAAGATCACTGGAAGTTGTTAATCAGAATACTAAGGTATTTAAAACACGGGTTAGATTATGGATTACACTACGGTAGATATCCAGGTATATTAGAAGGATATAGTGATACGAACTGGATATCAGACTCTAACGACACTAAATCCACCAGCGGTTACGTCTTTATCATTGGAGGTGGAGCTTTGTCGTGGAAGTCCTCAAAATAAACACATATAGCTTGCTCCACGATGGAATCCGAGTTTATTGCCTTGGATAAGCGTGGTGAAGAAGCAGAATGGTTTCGTAACTTTCTTAAGGACATTCCTTGTTGGAATAAGCAAGTGCCTACTATTCTAATACATTGCGACAGCCAATCAGCCATTGGAAGGGCACAAAGTGGCATGTACAATGGTAAGTCTAGACATATTCGTCGTAGACATAATACCATAAGGCAGTTGATCTCTAATGGTGTCATTTCCATTGATTATGTAAAATGAAAGGAAAACTTATTGGATCCGTTGACTAAAGGCCTATCAAGAGATCAAACATACTGCTTATCGACGGGAATGAGTTTAAAACCCAACACTAAAAAATCTTTGTGATGGAACCCAACCATGTTGATTGGAGATCCCGAGATCTTGGTTTAAAGGGACAACGAAATAAGGATTTAGTGATAGCATTTTGGAGCTTATTCCAGCTCATTCTCGTGTACGATAAATATGTTACATGTAGAAACGATAAGGTTAAGTATAACTTTAATTAGGTAGAGTATGACAAGATACTCTTGGAAGGAGATTACCTATGTAAGTGTAAAGTCTGACTGCTTCTTAAGAAAACACTTATGAACCCCAAGAGCTGTCTAGTGCCAAAACGGACACAACCATGAGAATCAAAAGATGTTAGGGGAGTTACTGTGTGAATACAGTTGTCTTGGTTTACACCAACAGATGAACGATTCAAGACATCACGTTCACTGATCAGCTAAGTAAATTCGATGTATTTCACTAAGGAAGTTTCAAAGCCAAAAGCTACCTACTCTAATGAAGTAAGCTCTACCTGAACTCTCTCGAATGTACACATTGAATTTTGATTCATGTGGGAGATTGTTGGAAAATTGGGGTTGAACCAATATTGTATAATTTATTTCAGTTAATTCGTATTTATGAAGGAATTTCTTTGGCTCAATTAAATCTACATTTTGTGTAGATGAACCTAGTATATTTAATTGTTCAAAACCAATTTGGGATGAATGAAAAATTAAATGATAAAGTGAGCTAGTTGAGATAAAATATATTGATGAAAGAAAAAGAAATGAATGGGAATGTGAAAAGTCACCATCCACATGGAAAAAATAAAGCTAACCTTTACACATTCTTAGTTGCTTGTTTGTGATAAGGGTTTGGGCCCCAAGGGGTACCACAAGTCTTTGAAGGGTAGAAGAGTTAGATAGGCTATGCTTCAATTCAAGCTTACACGCGCGCGCGCACGCCGCTGCCGCCATCGTCATCCGAACTAGACCCGAACCCAGGCCTGGCCTGGGGTCATGCGTCGTGGGTTGTGGTTCATGGGTCGTGGGCATGGGCTTGTGCTTGACATTGAGCTTGGGCTTCCCTATCACATACTTATCTTTTTGGACAAAGTCTAATTAAATAATTAATTAATTGTTTGAAAATTAATAAAGCAATAAACTAAAAAATTTATTAAATCATGATTAAGTGTAATAATCTGGTCGATTCTGTGTCCAGTGGCTGAAAGTATGGTGCGAAATTCCAGTCAGTGAACAATCACTTATGCACCCATTTAGAAAAAATCATGCCATCTTTCATCCGGACAGGTGTAGTGTGAACCGAAGTGTGGCAGATTCTGGCGAAAAAGTTGTGAAGTGGAAAGAATGTGTCCGTCCAGTCACCCCTTAGGCCCACTTTTGTCATCTATAAAAAGTAGCCTCTTTCTCTTCCAATCACTCAATCAAAGGCATTCTTTCTTACTTTCTGTTTTGTTCCGAGAGTTCAAAACTTCCATTTGTTTCGCCGTTCTTAATATTTGAAGTGATGCTATATTAACAGTTTAGTCGTTGCACTCTTGGAAAATGAATTGTCGGTCACATCGTAAGCACCGAGCGGAGCAAATATCGTTGTAAAGAGAAAGAGTTCAACTCTTGCCTCGACTTTAAATACTATTTTTGTTTTCTGATTTACACTCGGTATGATCAACAAATTTTAAACGATATTTTGCTTGTTGTATTTCAGAAAATGGTGACCATATCGCATGTCCAAAGTAGCGGCGAGAAGCCGGAGAAGTTTTACGACGCTGATTTCAAAAGGTGGAAACAGAAGATGTTGTTCTACCTTACGACCTTGAACCTATCAAGGATGCTGACCGAATATGCTTCTGGGGTGGCAGAAGACGTGACTGATCCTCGTTCAATGGCTACCTTTGACGCTTAGAGTCAAAGTGACTTTTTATTCAAGAACTACATCTTAAATTAATTAGACAACTCACTGTACAACGTCTATTCCACCATCAAAACGTCAAAGGAACTCTAGACATCCATTGACAAAAATTACAGAACAGAAGATGCTGGGTTGAAGAAGTTCATCGTTGGCAAGTTTATGGACTTCAAATTGACCAACTCAAAGACGGTCACGAGTCAGGTTCAAGAGTTGCAACAGATTCTACATGACCTAGATGCAGAGGACTTGAAACTCAGTGAATCCTTCCAAGTTACTACTATGGTAGAGAAGTTGACGTCGTCCTGGAAGGAGTTCTAGAACTATCTCAAGCACAAGCGCAAGGAGATGAATCTTGAAGACTTGATAGTTAGACTTTGGATTGAAGAAGTTAATCCAATGTCTGAGGCCAAGCCAAAGTAGATGCAAATGGAGGCTAGAGCCAACGTGGTGGAACACAAGCCTAACTCTAAGAAAAGAAAGAATCACGACAATGGTGGAGGGCAACAAAAGAAGAAAAAGAAGTTCAAAGGGAACTGCCACAACTGTGGAAAGCCGAAACACATGGCTAAAAACTGTTGACTCCCACAGAAAGACAACCAGATCCCAAACCAGTCCAACCAGGTTGCTGTGCTTCAAGACAAGAGCGTTTCGGTCGACATGAGTGCCCTAATGCTTTCTGCAGTTGTTTTCGAGGCCAACATGGTGGACCATCCAAATGAGTGGTTTGTCGACACCGGTGCCACCCACCACGTCTGTTATGACCGAGACATGTTATCCACATACTATTCGTTCAACAACCGAAAGTTGTATATGGGGAACTCTACAACGTTTCGACATCATCGAAAGTTGAAGAGTGGTGTAAACATGACTCCGGACAAAGAGATAACTTTGGTTGATGTACTGCATGTTCCAAATATTCGAAAGAATTTAATATCTGGTTATGCCCTTGATGCAAAGGGTCTAAGACTAGTGTTTGAGTCTGGTAAATTGGTGGTCACAAAGAATGGGAAATTTGTTGGTAAACCTTACGCGGTCAACTGCATGTACAAGATGAATGTAATGACTGTAAAACGTGACCTTGGAAAGAATAATTAAACTATTACTTCTGCTTACTTGGTAAAGTGTTCAGATTTATGGCATGTTAGATTATGAAATGTGGACTTTAATACTCTACGAAAACTAGTAAGCTTAGAGTTATTGCCTTCATTCAATATCGAATCTCAAAATAAATGTCAGATTTGTATAGAGGCTAAATTAACCAAATTACCGTTTCCTTCTATAGAAAGAAACACTGAACCTCTAGACTTAGTTCACAACGATATATGTGACTTAAAGTTTGTGTAAACTAGAGGTAGTAAAAAGTACTTCATTACTTTTATCGATGACTGCACAAGATACTGCATAGTCTACTTAGTAAGAAGTAAAGATGAAGCGCTACAAGCTTTTAAAATCTACAAACTTGAGGTTCAAAATCAACTTGGCAAACAAATAAAAACTAGTTGAAGTGATATAGGTGGAGAATATGAAGCTCCATTTGACGTATTTTGTGCTTCTTCAGACATCATTCATCAAACTACAACCCCTTATTCACCACAATCAAATGGAATTGCTGAACGCAAAAATCGTACTCTTAAGGAGATGATGAATGCCATGTTGATTAGTTCTCGTTTACCATATAACTTGTGGGGGATGCAATCCTTACAGCAAATCATATATTAAACAAGCTACCTCACAAAAGTAGGAACTAAACCCTTATGAGTTATGGAAAGGTCGAAAGCCTTCTTATAAATACTTAAAAGTGTGGGGTGTTCAACAAAGGTAGAAGTACCTAAACCTAAACAAATAAAGATATGACCTAAGGTTGTTGACTGCATATTTATTAGATATGTGCACAACAGTAGTGCCTATCGCTTCTTAGTACATAAGTCTTCAAGTCCTGATATTAATCAAAATATGATCATTGAATCAAGAAATGCAGTATTCTTTGAAAATATGTATCCTTGCAAAGAAAGCAAAGAAACTGGTTCCCTTAAAAGAACCTGTGAAGCCGCAAGGGATAATTATCAGGAAGATGAAGAACCTAGACACAGTAAAAGGGCTAAAACAGCTAAAAGCTGTGGTCCTGATTTTCTAACTTACATGTTAGAAAATGAACCGAGGACAATAAGTGAAGCCTTGTCCCTTCGAAAACTTCCATTTTGGAAAGAAACTATCAATAGTGAAATAGAGTCTATTTTGCACAACCACATGTGGGATTTGGTTGATCTTCCAGCTGGTAGTAAACCTTTTGGCTGCAAATGAATATTGTGTGAATACAGTTGTCTTGGTTTACACCAACAACTGAACTGTTAAAGACATCACATTCACTGATCAGCTAAGTAAATCCGATGAATTTCATTAATGAAGGTTTAAAGCCAAAAGCTACCTACCCTGATGAAGTAAGCTCTACCTGAACTCTCTCCATTGTACACATTGAATTTTCATTCATGTGGCGAATTTTTGGAAAATTGGGGTTGCAGGAATGTTGTATAATTTATTTAATTGATTCTTATTTATGAAATTGGAGTTTCTTTGGCTCAATGAAATCTACATTTTGTGTAGATGTACCTAGTATATTTAATTGTTCAAAATCAATTTGGGATGAATGAGAAATTAAATGATAAAATGGGCTAGTTGAGATAAAATATAATGATGGAAGAAAAAGAAATGAATGGGAAGGTGAAAAGTCATCATCCCACATGGAAAAAATAGAGCTAATTTTTACACCTTATTAGTTGTTTGTTTGTGATAGGGATATGGGCCCAAGGGGTATCACAAGTCTTTGAAGGGGAGAATGCTTAAATGGACTATGCTTCAATTCAAGCCAATACGTGTGCATGCTCTGCCGCCACCGTCCATCCGGACCCAGACCCGGGCTTGGGCCGGGGTCATGGACTGTGGTTCGTGGGCCTGGGCTTGGGCTTAGTCTTGAGATTGAACTTGAGCTTGGGCTTCCCTATCAAATACTTATCTTTTTGGACAAAATTTAATTAAGTAATTAATTAATTGTGGGAAAATTAATAAAGCAACAAACTAAATAATTAATTAAATCGTGATTAGGTGTAAGAATCTGGGCGATTCGGTGTATCCAGTGGTTAAAAATCTGGCGGAAAAGTCTAGTCAGCGAACAATCACTTACGCACCTAGTCAGCAGAAATCACACCACCTTTCATCTGAATAGGTGTATAGTCACTTGAAGTGGTGCAGATTCTGGCGGGAAAGTTATGACGTGGAAATGATGTGTCCGTTTAATCACCCCTAGGCCCAATTTCATCATCTATAAAAGGCAGCCTCTTCCTCTTCCAAAATCACTAAATCAAATACATTTTTTTCTTACTTTTTATTTTGTTCCGAGAGTTCAAAACTTTCTTTAGTTTCGCCGTTCTTAATATTTGAAGTGCTGCTATATTAAAAGTTTTGTCGTTGTACTCTTGGAAAACGAATTGCCGATCAAACCGTAAGCATCGAGGAGGGCAAATATCGTTTAAAAAAAAGAGTTCAACTTTTGCCTCGACTTTAAATACTGTTTTTGTTTTCTGATTTACGCCCATTAGGATCAACAATTCTGGCATTATATTGTACTTGCTAGGACTTGTCTTTGCATGAGATTGAATGACTATCTTAATTATCGGGTCCGGATACTTGTAGGCTCGAAATGCAGGACCCCGCACATATATTTGGGGTATGTCGAGTTGATTAACAAATATACTCTATGTATAGTTGCCGAATTCATGGAGCATGAATACTTTACGTATCCAATAGATGAACTTTCTCCGCTGCTTAATGGGCCGACCCCTACTAATTTGGGCCTGCTGTGCTAGCCCATATCAATAACTTTATTATTTGATTTTTTTTTTTATAATCATGACAGCAAAAGTAATCTACACAATTTGTGTACTGAAATGTACGTACCACTTGTGTTTACTTTTTGGTATCTATAATCTTATATTGACCAATGGACTATTTTAATTTCTAATTCAGAGAGGGCGAAAGGAATTATTGGAGGCATTATTATTTGATTTTTTTTTATAATCATGACAGCAAAAGTAATCTACACAATTTGTGTACTGAAATGTACGTACCACTTGTGTTTACTTTTTGGTATCTATATAATCTTATATTGACCAATGGACTATTTTAATTTCTAATTCAGAAAGGGCGAAAGGAATTATTGGAGGCAATTCTGAAGAGATATTTAAACCACGTCACCCTGCGTTCTTTGCGTTATTAGGAAAATGTTGACCACAAATCCAAAAAGAAGAATTACGGTTACCAAAGTCCTTGATAATTCATTATTAGATTATTAAGGACTTATTTTAATTAATTTGGAACCCAAAACATAGTATTTTGGTCTTTGCGTTTCGTCCGGGTAATAATATCCCAGAATTTGTTACAATTGGACCTGACAATGTCAAAATAATGTAAATCTACTACAATAAATAGATCAACTTGGTTCGAAACACTTACTGCCTATTACAAATATTGAATTACTATAGATATCTTTTTTAGACAAAGGATTTGATAGATCGAATCGGTGTCGTTCGGTGTACGAATATTAAATTGCCATGGTTCGGAGCTGCTGCTAATCGAGTCTAAAATGTATCGAACGATCCAAGTTCGATGTTGGGGAACCTTGAATGGGTGATGTTCGATCTTGGTCAAATTCAAACCGGCCTGTATCGATTTAAGTGGAGGATCAAACCCGAAAGCGTATCGAATCGATTGATTCGCTGTTCGTGAATATGTTGTGTATCTCGAATTCATGCGGGCCCCAGTGACAGTTGGGGAACGAGTATCGAATATAGATGATTCGATCGAGGCCATTCGATGCTCGTCCAATATTGAATCACGACCATTCGATGCTCGTCCAAAGCTTTCCGATAATCTACACTAAATAGTTATGTATATATATATCAATAATATACAATTGTTTATATTAAAAATAAGCAAATTTGCGCTTAGATCGAATTGGAGCAATTCGATCTAATCAAGATCTAGCATCGAATCTAGGCCATTCGATCGTCGACATCGAATTTGATGCGTTCGATACACCAGTATCGAATATGGAGAAAGGCGGTGGTGGGGCTATATAAGGGCCCAATTTCTACCTCATTCTCATTTTCCTTTCCGAGGGGCTTTTGTCCGTTCTGCTGCCTGTATCGAATTCTACGGATTCGATCTACCAACATCGAATAAGCGAAATTCGATCTACGGATAGGATCAAATCCTGGTGATTCGATATTGAAAATTTTTGCCCCTTCTTTAGGAGATTACACTTCCACCACGCGTCCAACCTATTAATGGCGAGGAAAAAATCCGAGAGTCGTAGGAAACCAGCTGTGTCTCTCACAAACATGTACGAAACTCAAGAGAGAACCGAGAAAACTAGTTCATCGAATGTGGGCATGTCGTTTGATAATGTCTCTGCAGAAGGCTCCACGGGAGCTGCCGCATGAAATCAACCCGCGGTTAGGCCTCCCAGGAGCTTATCCGAGAATTGGGGTGCTAGCCATTCTGCCACGTAATCATTCGATTGTTCTACTGTCACGCTCGGTGGCGTGAGTGCTGGCACCCGAGTGCCTATAGTGAGCAACTTCGAGAGGCATGAGGACTTTGTTCCGCGAAAGTCAGTAATGACACCAACTGCTGTGGAGGTCGCGTTAAAGTTGGTACGATTTCTCAAATCAGATTTATGAAGGAATGTGATGCGGTGGATGAGAGGATCGCCACCAATTTGGCTAATTTAATGCTGAGAATCCAACATTCAGGCGTGTGCCAAGGTCTTCCGGAGAAGGTCCTTCCCATTCGAGTCCCGAAAATTGGTATACTGCTGCAAAAAAAAAAAATCCTCAAAATAGTAGTCGATGTTGAGGCTGGTGAAATCTCCCTTCTTTCTCGTAGATGACCTCGACCATCTGGTAATCCAAGATCGGCTCCGCCTGGGAGCCTTATCGATTATGAATTCTTAAATGACGAGAATTCAGAGTCGATGAGTATCACACTGAATGGATATAGACTAAAGGAAGAGCAGTTGGCAGAGATAATGAGGGGCTTGTGGCCTCAACTGGACCGCCGTGCTGTTGTGGATAGGCTGGGGTATCCTGGTCTAGCGCGCTCTGGGCGTCTATTTTTTTGCTGCTCTTACGATAGTGGTCCACCAGCTGTGCTAGGATTATAGCGGTCTGATGGGGGTGCAGGATAAACACAACGCCGTTATTGACAAGATGAATGCGAGTAGTCACAACAATGACTTTAGTCGACGTACTGCGATAGCACGCACAAAGAATTCTGCGAGAATTAGCACCAAAACGGTTAAAGATGCTCATCAGGTGGAGTTGGTGGCCGAAAAGGCTAAAGATAGCGCGACAGCTTTGCGTGCCAAAATTGCATCTTTGAAGAAGGAGAATGACTCCTTGAAGCGGGAGAATTCCTCCCTCAAGGCTTTGAATGCCGATGCTGAAAATGCCTTATCTGATTTAGGTCGGAAAGTGCAATATTTTGAATCTGAGGATTATAAAGGTTCAATTGCGAGATCATTTATGAAAAGTGGCGTTTATCAATTGCTTGATTTGCATCCTGGTGCCGTTGATATGAAATATGGCATGGAACTTGGTGTCGACCAGGCAAATTATCTCGGATAACAGAAGGAAGGTTTCCGAAAGGACATGTTGGACGTTAGCCTCGGTCCCAAGATGGAGACCCCAAAAATTGGTGACGATGAGGACGAGGGATTTTCTGCTCCAAAACCCGGCGATCCGTGCTACGCTTTGTTGCGCGAGCGCAATGGTGAGAGTGTGCTTGAGTCAAATATATTGGATCTGAGTCCGCCCTCTAGGTAGGGGAAGGTGGATGCGGAAGTTGCCAAAAATTCTCGAGCTGATTTGGATATGGTGAATGATGTTATTCAAGCTGTTTTTGGCATCAGTGACGATGAAATTAGTTCACCTTTGGCGAGAGTAGTGCCACCGCATGCAGTTAAGGCTACCTTACCCTTTCCAACCTCTAGTAGGACAACTGCTTCTCGGGGGTCGTTAGTGACTGTACTAGATAAAGGAAAATGGGCTTTGTCCGCATCAAAGATTCCGGGGCCCACGCTGATACCGCCTATTGGCATGTTTCCTCCTAGGGATGTCAGGACTGTTACCCCTCGTACTGCAGTTTCTAAACAAGCATTCGATGACAGGAATTTTATACCTCCCAGCAAGTATCAACTTGGCGGATCTCTCAACGGTACATCTGAGAGAAATGATCCTGCATTGCCAGAGGGTTAGGCACAATCGGATGAACTGGTGCTTATAGAGGATCAGATTCAGAGGAACTGTGCCAATTTTGCTCGGTCAATGGGTCTCGTCCTCCGTTCTAAATCCCCTAGTCGTCTACCGAGTAACGATAATTGGACATTCCATTTTGATGATATCAGGCAATTTTCGTTTCACTTGATTGTTGCATGTCACTTCTGTAACGGATTTCTTAGGAAGCCGGTTTTGTGGCTTGATATCATAGTCTTTGGTCTGTACTTTTACTGTATAGTTTACCTTGTTATTGACGAAATTTAATCTTTTTTTGATCGTCTCTGGTCTACCTTTGTTTGCATTTTCCTTGTAAAGTATTGCATTTCGTTCTTGGTATCTGCAAATTGAATGTGATCTTAGTTGGCTGCCATCTGCGTTTGGCCACTTGGGGGCCGAACGTTTCTTCGTCATGACATTTTTGCCGTGCATGCGGGGTGAATTATTTGATCGGCGTTCGACCTCTTGGGGCCGAACGTACCTCCGGCATGACGCTTTTGCTGTGCATGCAGGGTGAATTATTTGATCGACGTTCGACCTCTTGGGGGCCGAACGTTCCTCCTGCATGACGCTTTTGCTGTGCATGCACGGTGAAATTTTTTATTTGCGTTCGACCACTTTGAGGCTAAACGTGCCTCCGTCATGAAGTTTGTGCTGTGCATGCGGGGTGAGATTTTTGTTGATTTCCCATGATACTTCATCTGGGTTTATAGTGTCAGTTTTTTAAGATCTCAATTGCAGCGTTAGCATAGAGAGATAAAGATACAATTTGATTTTATTTGAAATGGGTTGAGCTCAGTTTCCTACTGAGGTGCCTACGTTTCCCAGACTTTTCAATGGATTCAAGCCTTCGTAGTTCATACAATTTGTTAGCATTCAACCGCATTTGCTTTAGCTCCTATGCATAATAGCGTCTCACGTGCTGTACAGTCCAAGGGCGCTTTAGCTTGATGCCTTGCATGGTTTCCAGGTAATAATAACCTCGCGAACTGGCTTGTATTATTTTGAAAGGCCCTTCCCATTTTGGTTGCAATTTTTCGATATGCTGTTAGGCTGCTATGCTTTTCAGGACTAAGTCACCCACTTCGAAATTTCGGAATTGGACTATTTTGTCATAACTTTTGGCCATTGCTGCTTTAAACGCTATAATATGTTGGTATGCACCCTCTATCGTCGAGCCTATCATGTACAGATCCATTTGGGGTAAGCGGGCTCATTGCTCGGGATCGTAATTGTGAATTCTGCGTGCCGGCATTCCTATATCGGCTGGCAGGACCGCCTTAGTACCATGAACCAGAACGAAGGGTGTTTCCCCTATCGATGTTTTTGGAGTTGTTCTATAGGCCCATACTATTCCCTGAAGCTCCTCTGGCCAGGTTTTACCCGTGTCCTTCATTTTTCTCTCGAGATAATCTTTCAACGTTTTGTTGGTGGATTCCACTTGTCCATTCGACTGTGGGTGATAGACCGAGGTCATGTTGTGCGATATTCGCAGCTCCGCGAACCAGGATTTGATCTCCTTGCCAATGCATTGCGTCCCATTATCACATACCATATATCTGGGGATTTTGAAACGACATATGACATCCTTCTAAATAAATTCAATCATGTTCTTTTCGGTGATGGATGACATAGCCTCTACTTTGACCCATTTGGTATAATATTCTAATGCGACCACCATAAATCTTTTCTGATTTTTGGCCATAGGAAGCGGGCCCACGATATCAATTTCCCATTGATCAAAAGGACACGCCACGTCGAGGGGCTGTAGTAGTTGCGCAGGCCTGTGAGTAAGGTGAGCGTGGTACTGACAGCTGTCACATCGCCGCGAGAAAGCTGTGTCATTTTTAGCAAAGTTGGCCAGTAATAACCCTGGCGCAGAATTCGCTGGGCCAGTGCCCTTCCCTCAGAATGATTCCCGCAACACCCATCGTGGATTTCTTTCATTATGTAATCAGCCTGAGTTGGAGTTAAGAAACAGACTAGCTGTCCTTCGAATGACCGTTTGTATAGCTCTTTATTGTGAATTGTGAATCTGTAAGCCTTATACCGCATTCTGCGACGCGCATTCGGATTTGTCGGGAGTACTCATTCTAGTAGATACGTCATAATCTCGTCCTTCCAAGAATGATCCTCTTCAATCGACATTATGTATTCCACTCTTGCCGTAGTGCCGTTATACTTCGATATTCCAATCGATGGCTTGTCCGCTACTAATAAAGTAACTCTTTTCTTAACGAGAATTTCTGAAGAACTAGCAAACTTTGACAGGGCATCGGTCTTGCCGTTCTTATCTCATGGGATCTGAGTGATGTCGAAAAAGCTGAAGCGGGCTGTCAGTGCTTTAATCTTTGCAGTGTATAATTTCATCGTCTCCTCTCTCGTCTCATACTTTCTAGAAAAATGATTTGCCACCAATAATGAGTCGGTGAATACGTCTAAATGCTCAACGTTGAGCACCAACGCCAGATTTTTTCCTGCTATGACAGCTTCATACTTAGCCTCGTTGTTAGTCACCATGTAGTTTTAAGCTAATGGCGAATTCGAATTCTCTGCGATCCGAAGATAAAAGATGAATCTCAACTCCTCCTCCATGGCTCGTGGTGACGGACCTGCTGGTTCCTGGCTGGTCTGATATAGAAAAGATGTAATTCGTGGATCCTACCACGCTGTTACCGAACGTTTCGATCATGAAATTCGCTAACACCCGCGCTTTGATGGAGGTCCGTGGCCTAAATTCTAAATCGAACTCGTTGAGTTCGATCGCCCATTTGACCAATCTGCCAGAGATTTCAGGTCTTGCTAGCACTTGCTTTAAGGGTATATCTGTTACAATCGTGATTTGGTGAGATTGAAAATATTGCCTTAACTTCCGTGCGGTAGCCACGATTGCAAGAGGGAACAACTCTAACTCCAAATAGTTCATCTCTGCTCCTTACAGAACTCTACTTACATAGTGGATCGGTAATTGCTGGATTTCTTTCTCTTTTACTAGAAACGTACTGATGGCGTGAGAGGATACCGCCAAGTACAAATACAACATCTCATTATCCTCTAGTTTGTCCAACATCGGCGAGCTCACCAAGTACTTCTTTATCTGCTGGAAAGCCTCCTCACAATCTGGTCCCCAAAAGAAATCATTGCTCTTCCGCATGACCTTGAAAAATGGCAGGTTCTATTCTGTCGAAGTCGATGAATCTGCCCAAGGCTATCATACGGCCCACCAAACACTATACATCCTTTACCGTCCCCGGTGAAGGTAAATCTAGCATTGCCCTGATTTAGTCTAGGTTAGCTTCTATTCCTCTCTCGTTTACCACATATCCCAAAACCTTTCTTGTTGTTACCCTGAAAATACATTTTTCCGAGTTCAGTTTCATTTCGTAAGCTCTCATGATGGCGAATGCTTCATCCAAGTGACGCACATGCTATTCAGCCTTTTGGCTCTTCACAAGCATGTCGTCAATGTACACTTGCATGGTCTTTCCGATCTAATGATAAAACATCTTCGCGACAAGTCTTTGAAATGTTGCTCCAGCGTTTTTTAAACCAAAAGGCATCACCCTGTAACAATATACTCTTGTATCTGTCACAAACACCGTTTTGCTCTGATCTTGCACTGCCATGAAGATCTGGTGAAAACTACGTTTTAGCATCCATCATACTTAATAGTGTGCATCCCGCATTCGAATTTACTAACAAATCTATTCTGGGCAGAGGGAAAGGGTCCTTAGGGCAATGTTTGTTCAAATCTGGGTAGTCTACGCACATTCTCCATGTCGCCTCCTTCTTCAAGACCAGAACAACATTGCTCAGCCATTCTGAAAATCTTAGTGCGTAAATATGTCGAGCCGCTAAAAGCTCATGCACCATAATTACTTACAATTTGGCCTGACAATGGCAAAAAATGCTAATCTACTACAATAAGTGGACTAGCTTGGTCCGGAACACTTACTGCCAATTACAAGTATTGAATTACTATAGATATCGTTTTTAGACAAATGATCTGATATATCGAATCGGTGCCGTTTGGTCTACGAATATCGAATCGCCATGGTTCGAAGCTGCTGCTACTCGAGTCTAAAATGTATCGAACGATCCGAGCTCGATGTTGGGGAACCTCGAATGGGTAATGTTCGATCTTGGTCAAATTCAAACCGGCATGTATCGATTTAAGTAGGGGATCGAACCCGGAAGCGAATCGAATCTAAAGTGTATCGAATCGATTATTAGATGTTCGTGAATATGTTGTGTGTCTCGAATCCCTCTCCAGAATGCCAAAGGGTGTGGTCTATAAATACCCCGTTCCACGAATATCGAATTTGGATGATTCGATCGAGGCCATTTGATGCTCGTCCAATATCGAATTTCTCATGTTCGATGCCTAATTTCAATGGGCCTTCCTCTGTGGGCCAACCCAATATTTATATTGTGCACAATTAATTTGGAACCCAAAATAGAGCATCCGTTGCTAATTAAAGACGATGTAGCATGAGACTGGCCAATTGATAGTGATGTTTCTAATAAAGATGATGAACAAACATATAAAAGCTTGAACTGATGATATGGATATGACAAATCTCAGTTTGTAGTACTTATTGCTGATTGTTATTTCTCAATGTCCTAAAGCTAAATTATTGATGACCTTCATGAGTTTCTTGTTTTAATTAACTCAAAATTACAAACAAATGAAGTATTTTCTCCTAATATATTACATGAAAGTTAAAGCACAAAACATGACAGACGAAGATATTAAGGAACTAATACAATTGTTCAACAATATTGTGACACGGATGGAAGTGAAGAACTTCGAACAGGATTAACTGGGCTAGGATCAAGCTCAGCGAATCGTAATTACAATCACTCGTGGAATCTCTAAGAATTTATAATTACATCTTATCATTTCGTCAAATCGATAAAGTTCAAACTCGCAAGCCATATTTATCACAATAAAAATAGCTAAAATACGAAACATTAATAGTCATATTAATAGATTTATTGCATACAAGACAAAAAGTAAATAGCAATACGTCACATATATTATTTATAACACAAAATGGAGTTCAATTGTTCGGCACACATCCATTAACACATGAACAACAATTACATTTGAAACGCAAACACCTTATAATTATTATCGGACTCTCTCTCACTTGTAGAGACAATCCTTAGACTCAAACAAACCTTACCACAATTTTTCTTATTATATAATTATTAAATTGACACACCCACACACGTGTTACAAACGACGAACTCGAAACCCAACCAAACATTAAAAGGACACATATTTCTTTTCAAGTTACGCCTTCAACGTGTTACCAATGTCGAGCACAAACCGATACCTCACATCCCCTTTCTCAAGCCTCTCCAACGCCTTGTTCACATAATCCACCGGCACAACTTCCACATCCGGCATAATATTATGCTTCGCCGCGAAATCAATCATCTCCTGCGTCTCTTTCATGCCACCAATCATGCTCCCACCAATCATTTTCCGCCCACCAATCAACGGTGAAGCCGGCAAAGCCAGGGGCTTTTCAGGCAATCCGACCATCACGAGCTTCCCGCTAGTCTTCAGCAAGCCCAACAACGGCTGTATCGGATGATTCGCGGACACGGTGTCAATGATCCCGTCCAAGGTGCTGGCGGCAGCCGCCATTTCATCGGCGTCACGGCTGTTGAGGAACCCCTCGGCGCCAAAGTGTTCAAACGCTTCGGTTTTCTTGTTGTTGGAAGAGCTGATGATGGTGACTTTGGCGCCAAAGGCTTTTGCGAAGCGGACAGCCACGTGGCCAAGGCCGCCTAGGCCCACAACACCAACCTTGAGGCCGGGCTTGTCGAGGCCATAGTATCTCAAGGCGCCGTAGGTGGTGATGCCGGCACAGAGTAAGGGGGCGCCGGTGAGGGGTAGAGACTCAGGCCATTTGATGATCATGTGCTCATTGGCGACCATGATGTTGGAGTAGCCACCATAGGTGTTAGTTCCATCCACATCGGTGCTGTTGTAAGTGAACACCTATAGGAACAGGACAAAAAGCGGAACAGAAGATTCTTTGTTACTTCTATTTTTATTTATTTAATCACTTAAATAAATATGTTATGATGTATATATATAGTATAGCAACTAGCAAGCTTATAAAATCTAGAGCAAAGAAAACGTGACATATATACCGTATTAGCACAATAGTTCTCGAGATGATCGGTACAATTGGGACACTTCCTGCAAGAGTTAACCATGACTCCAACGCCAACTTGATCCCCAACCTTGACTTTCGTGACCTGGGACCCGACCTCAGTGACAATTCCCGTAACCTCATGCCCGGGTACAATAGGGTAAATGGTTCCTCCCCATTCGCCTTTCATGTAGTGAAGATCCGAGTGACAAATTCCACAGTAAGCCACCTTGAACTGCACATCGTAAGGTCCAGTTTCCCGCCTCCCGAATTTGAACGGCGATAGGACCCCGGTTGTGTCCCATGCCGCCCACCCGGCAGCCTTAACGGGCAGCTGAGGCTCACTTGGTATCGGACACCCCTCAACAGGCACCTGAATCTCCTCCACTATCGCAGCCTTAACGGGCACCTGAGTCTCCGCCGATATCGCGAACTGTTGTCTTTTCTTCTTGTCTAAACGAGAGAATGAAGGAAAAATGAAACAGTTAGGATAACGTCCGAGGTTATTAAGAGTAACGTTATAAGGTTTGATAATAAGTTTTATGTTGAGGAGTATGAGGTAATTTATTGTAGGTGCTTCTTGTTGATACTCTTAAGAACACTAGAATTTGAAAATTTTAGAACGATTGGAGCTTCTAATCCATGTCCAAAATATACAATTAAATTATATATGTTCTGGAATGAAATTATTAATGATTTGTTATGTGTTATATGTTCTTTTATTAAAGAATATAACATCATGGAATGAGTCTTTGCATAATTTATACAGAAGCTAGGCCATCAACCGGTCACCGTGCGCAATATAGCTACTAATTTGTTTGTAACCATTATGACCATCATACGTATCGAGCTGATGAAAAAGAAAAAGAAAGTTATATACTTGTGTAACGTTTTAATTATGATGGTTAGATTATATTCACATGTGTACGGTAGAAGATAAATGGGTCCTCACATCCACTATTCTCGCAACACCCCAATTTCCTTTTCTTTCCTTATCAAAAAAAAATAAATGATAATGATATATAGGCCGTGACTACCTCTGGTACTGTTGGTGTAGGACAAAGTACCTAGGATTTTTTGTAGTTAGACTAAAAATAAATAAATGTGACTTGAAATCAATACCTGAAATCATGGTGGTTTTCAAGCTTGTCACTTGTCTTGAGAAAGCAAAAGGAGAGGCTAAACCTGAGCAATCCCTTGCTGCCCATTTCAGTGCCTTCATTGATTCTAATGCCATTTTGTTTTCTTGTTTTTCTTTTAATTCGATAAGAGATTTTTTTTTTCTGTTGTAGTAGATAAAGTAGAGAGGGTGCGGAAATTATTGAAAATTGATGTGGTTTATATAGCAATCGAGTTGATAACGTCACTTTACATGCTTCGTCAGCGACACATTTGCAATTACCCTCTACCAATTGCGTTGAGAGTTGGATTGACGATTTTGGGATATTTCTTTCCGTGATTGAGTCCAGCTTGATTTGGAAACTGATGATTGCTATCGGATAAAATCAAGAATGCAGTAATTTCAAAGCAATGACTTAACTAAAATCAAGAATGCAGTAATTTCAAAGCAATGACTTAACCTTATCCTAAAAATTCATGTAAAACATTATAAAAAAACTTAGATGGTAATTTTTTGGTCATATAAATTTTTATGCAATATCATTGCTTTACACATGTTATGACGAAATTTTATCCAAATTAAACAGTATTAAAATATGGAATATAACAAGTACGCTTGGAATACTTGTTTGAATTCTATACTTATAAAAATTTACTTCTATCAATTTGAATAGATAATTATAAATTACAAATAACAAGTTGTAAAATATGAAATTTTTAACCTCCACTAGACCTAGTAAACCAAAAATTGTGATTGAAAAAAAGTGGGAGTGTGGGACATGATAGGCTGTCAATAATATTTAATAACAACGGAGGGAAATGAATTCCACTTGGCTACGACAGCCACAGCCCACAAGTCTATCAAGATTGCAAATTGAGTTACCTACAATATCACCAATTGCACTTTCGAGCAATTATATTCAATCTTTCTATTGCTTTTATTCTAATCGCTTCCATTTTATATCGATGAAAACTTTCTTAAATAACGCCTATTTTAGTTGAGATTTTCTTCATTGCCAAATCAAAAACCAACAGTCTTGTCTCTTATATTAAGTGTATATAGCATAGTTTAGGAAAAAAACAGCTATATATTCTCATCTAATAATTAAATGACTTCCTCTTTAACGTCAGCAAACATCTAACTTAGACATATGCATTATGATCAAAAAAATAAAACTTAGATATATGCATACAAAAATTGTATGAATCATCTAATAACCATTTTCATATATTAATTACAAAAGCATTGTTAAATTTAATTAGAGTATGATTTGGAAAACCGGATTAATCTCACTGAACTCCAAACGTTTAGCACTTTGTCCCATGGAACCAATCGCACAATTTGTTTCGGGGTTAACAAACGAATAGTTTTCACATAGGGGCCAATTTCAAAATCTCGAAAAGCAAAGTGCACACTCTTAAGCAACTCGCAAATGAGGTAAATACTGTCATTTAATAAATTTAACCACACAAAAATTTAGATGGTGTCGGGATTAAAGGTTAATTTTTTCAAAAGTTGTCTTGTGGGTGTAAACATCGAAAAAATCAACGTTGGTATTTTAACTTGTCATCTAAGCAGACTTGGTATTTTAACTTGTCAATCCTTGCAAATGGTACCGTAAGTTTGCATTTCTTCTCAAAAGTGGAACCTTCGTGGTGGAGCTGCACAATTGTCGCCCCAAATGCACATGTGGACTCCGTTGACTTTAGAATGAGCGATTCTGAGCTGAAATGGGCGGGAGAGTTGTAACGATAGGCATAATAGAGTAATTTTACTCATCTTTTTATTTAATTTGTTTGAGTTGATTGATATAATCTGCAAGTCCACTTGCAAAAAGACGGTGACAATCCCTAATTCTAAGATCAACGGTGGTCCACGTGTACAGTTAGGGCGACAATTGTGCAACTCTGCCACCGGGTTACTACTTTTGAGGAGAAATGCAAATTTAAGGTACCATTTGCGAGGCTGGACAAGTTAAGATACCATGTCTTTTAAGTGGACGAGTTAAGGTACCAACTTTGATTTTTTCCCGTACAAACACAAATGATGAAACGCTTAGAAACTTTGTGGAGATTCTAAATAATTAAATTGACCATATTCCCTTTTTGTACTTGGGCATGCATGTGGGTGACAATCTGAGGCGTCCTGCTCTGTGGAAACCATTGGTTGATCTCTTCAACAAAAAACTTTCTCCATGGTCAAAAATGTATCTTTCTTTTGCAGGGAAAGTAACTCTCATGAAATCCATTATTATTGGGCTACAATTGTATTTCTTCTCCTTCTTTCATGCCCCTAAAGGAATTATCAAGCTTATTGAAAGAAAACAAAGAAGACTCATTTGGGGTGGAAATGACGAGGTCAATAAAATTTGTGGGCTTAAATGGGAGAACATATGTCTTAACAAGGAAGTCGGAGGTTTGGAAGTACGAGGTTTGGGGTGATTTAATGTTGTTCTTTAATCGAAATGGAAATGGAGAATCCTTAGAAAGGAGGAGGGTCTTTGGAGTCAAATCCTTGAGGCAAAGTATGATTGTGTTAGTAGGCCAAAAGATTTCAACATGAGAAGAAGTTCCCACACAGATGATTTAATTTGGTGGAATGATCTGTTACGTCTTGACTCAAACCAATTTGATATTGAGTGGTTTGGCAATGAGATATTGAAGATATTGGTAGTGGTGAGGATATCTCTTTCTGGAAAGATAAATGGGCCACCAACACCCCTCTCTTCACAAGTTTCAGTTGACTTTTTAAAATTGCTATCGACAAAGATGCGACCATTGCGGGAAAATGTGAACTTATTGAAAACATTTAGGTCTTGAAATAGAGTTGGCGTCGCAATATGTTTGCTTGGGAATCTGACTTGTTGGGGGTTCTTATTGACGCTCTTAAGTAATTTAGGCCAATGCACGATAGGAAGGACACGTGGAAGTGGAAATGTGAGATCAGCGAAGTTTTTTAAGTGAAATATGCTTTTAAGCTCCCCCTTCCAAGCTATCCCTACTCCAAATTCTTCGGTGATATCTGAAAAGTAAAGGCTTCTCCCAAATTGAAGACTTTTGGCTAGAGTCTGATCTTGGATAAAGTCCCTATAAAAATTAATCTTTCTCGTAGAGGCATCAACGCGGGTGATCCCTTGTGCGTTCTTTGTAGGGAATTTAAGGAAACAACTAAGCACATTTTCTTTCGCTGCTCTTTTACGTATAAAATATGGATGAGGATATGTAGTTGGTTTGGTTTAACGATTACTTTGCGGACGAATTATCAAAAATGCCCGATAAGTTTGGCCATTAACCTTAAATGCCCGATTTTCCCAGACCTGCCAAAAATGCCCGGTAAGTTCTAAATTTTCTAACAAAAATGCCCGATTTGAAAAATTCGGACATTTTATCCGACGTGGCATCCAAATCAATAAAGCGCGCTGCTGAATCAAAAAGTCGCGTTTACTGTTCACTGACTAAAAAACGTTTCTAATGTATATATATGTTAATAAAATTAAAGATATAAACAAATATATATAATAAATATATATAATAATAATAAACTTTTTAACAAATATATAATACTTTGATTCAGCAGCGCGCCTTATTGATTCGGATGCCACGTCGGATAAAATGTCCGAATTTTTCAAATCGGGCATTTTTGTTAGAAAAGTTAGAACTTACCGGGCATTTTCAGCGAGTTAGGAAAAATTGGGCATTTAAGGTTAACGGCCAAACTTATCGGGCATTTTTTATAATTCGTCCTTACTTTGCCTAGCCCGGTGGTACCGCACTTGATGATATATTTGGATCTCTTGCATCGGCCTCACGCGAAACTAGACCTTCGATATGTTCGGTTTTTTGCAGGTTAGAGTATCTGGCTCAGTAGGAATGAATCTATCTTCAAAGGCAAACAACCCAACAATTTTGCCACTTTTGGGGGATGCAGATTCAGATTTGGTCTTGTCTAAATTCGATTGTAGATAGTTTTTCTTTCTCGGTGTTTGAATGATGTTCTTCACCACTTCTCTGTAATTCGTGAACTTTTCTCTTTTAGAGTATTCTTTTTACTCCATTTATAAAATTTCATTTTGCCAATAAAAAATAATCAAATACTGAGACATATAAGATCATCAAAGCATCCACACCCATTTGTTTTATATTTAGATCCAAAAAGAAAAAGTTGTTAAATTTAATATAGGTGAAGTTTGGTAGTTCCAGTCCCGTAACGCACCACCAACGTGCTATAACCAAAACCATTAACATGCAGTGTTTCTCAAATAATTGGAACACTGAGATATGATGATAAAAGTCTCCACTTTGCATTATTGCAAAAATATTGAGCCAGATGCATGAACTATGAATGCAACTGTATGATATAATCGATTCAAAATCTAGTTTGGACTACTGCATATCATGGTGGTGAGTAGGGGTGGAGAAGGGACGGGATCCCACGTCGTCAAGGGATCCCACGTCGTGGGATTCAAAAACTCACTCCCGTTCCCGTCCCTCCAGTTGAAGGGATCCCTCGGCGAGGGATCCCACGAAGGAGGGATCCCTTGGCGAGGGATCCCTCAATTCCGCCATTTTCCAGTTTCGAATTGGATACTTCAAGAAACTAGAAATACTCCTCTAATTTCTAGATTGTAAATATCACAAAAAATGTGATTTTTCCCACTTTTTTACCCGAATGTCTTCTTTTTTGACATCAATAACGAGTATCGGTGTGTAAACACGAATAACAATTCAATATCATCATAATTCACATTCACAAATCAAAATCTCAATTCGCTATCACAACTCACAAGTCACAAGTGACAACTGACAAATCACAAAAAAAAAACCTTTGCGGCTCACAAATCACAAGTCACAAATTGTCTAACCATTACAAATATCTCAATTCAAATAACTAGCAATAAAAAGTTGTCCAAACCATCAAACCAATGAACCCATCAATAATCTATTCACCATATTACAAGTTCACAATTACAACCAATCAAAATTCAACAACAAATCATCTTCGAATTTGTGAAAGAGTGAGTCGTTCGTGGTTAGGGGTGTAGTGGTGTTGTGCGTCGTGTGATGTGAGAGAGAGAGAGAATGAAATTGAATAGTGAGTTTGTAGACTTGTAGTTTAATATTTGTAAATTGATCCCTCACTTTTTTGATATCTATTATAAACACTTGTATTTGTTTTTTATATTTCAACTAAACTCCCAATCCCCTAGTAATTATAGTTTCTGGAAAATGGTGGAATTTCCTCCTTCGGGTGAATTGGAGATTGACTCCCGTACTCGTCCCTTGACTGGAAGGAATCCCATCCCAGGCAGTCCCTCGTGAAGGTATTGTGACGAGAAATTTTTCTGCGTTGTACGGGTAAAGGAATTTTCCATACCCGTTCCTAGTTCCCACCCCTAGTGGTGAGGAGCCCGCCAGTTATCTAACAAACATTTGTAAAAAGGACGTGTGTCCTAGGATTGGGTAAGAACAATTAGTCTTATATATTTTTTCCGTATACATAATCTTGGATGAAAATATAATTTACGACATATATAGAGGAGTAATTATTATATGAATTGTTTGACAACACATAGTAGATACAATAATGACATTATAATATTACTAATTTTTGTGTTTCTAACAAATCTTGTACGTTTGGCTTCATGTTTCGAATGCTGAGAAAACCGTGGCTAGCAATAGTATATATAAATTAAAATGTTGTCCTTCTCGCACACGTAACCCAACAACTGGACATGCAACGATGAAATAAACTGTATTCTATTATGTCATTCTTAGGGATAACTATGGAACTTTCGATTTGAACGATTCACAAGCACTTATATATTATGTAAGTCTTAGGGATAACTATTAATATAAACTTTCGATTTGTACGATTGCACTTATATCATGTCATTCTTAGGGATAACTATTGAACTTTCTACTTGAACAATTTACAAGGACTTGGAGATCAAGAATAAAGGAAATCAAAGGATTGCATCGGATTGAAAATTGACGATTACCAAGAGGATTTCAAGTTTCTCTTCTTCACGTAACAGCATTATTCATCGTGTTGAATGAATATTGTGCGTAAAGACTTCTTGTACATGACCGTTGGTGAAACATAATGCATGCTCTTCGCTATTCCGAGAATGGAAATTACTTGAAACACGGTTTTAACTAATTTATGATATCTTTCAAGTTTTTTGAAATGCAAAGTGCATGGTGTTGGATTGGCACTGGGATTATGGAATGGTGGTCGGTGATTAAATCAATTTAAGGTTGCAAGGATAAATATGTTGTGGACTTAATAGATAGAGAACTGTTTTTTTTTTTTTTTTGTCTTAATAGATAGAGGAAGTTGTCTGACGGCAGACTTTCTATTATTAAAGTCCATTATAGCAGCAGTAACGTAACTATCTCGTTCAAATATATTCCTTAATGGGTGGTGATAGTGTCACAGACTAATTAAATGTCTGTGAGACAGACAAGTTTATAATTAGTATTAATTCTTACCAAATCTCCGTAACAACTTAAATCATCATATACGTATTACGTAGTTGCCCTTTTATTATTTCCAAATACCATATAGCACCAATATTAAGAAGTTAATTTTAAAAGGAAAACTTAGGATTATATTTAATGCAATTCTAGGAAACCATGCAGTTCTAGAAAAATAAACTCGGCAGCTTCATCTCTTTGAGTTCATAAAAGAATACCCATTGTCTTGCACAATTCAAAGAAACACATCATTAAAAAAATAAAAAAATGTGAATGGTCTGCGTTATTATATTGTGTGTGTGTGTGTGTGTAATTCTCTTAGGATTTTGAGCAAATTAATATTAAGCTATGCTATGCGTATGGGATGTTATAATTGTGCACTTACTTTTTTGTTGAAAGTTCAAACTTTATGTATTCATAAAAATATATCAAAACAAAAACTAACTCTTATTTAGCTGTGAAAAGAGTAAAAATGCAACGTTTAGCTACATAGACACAAAAAGAAGAAGAAATCTACTTACCTAATTCTTTTGGCATATGAATGTAAGTAACATGAATAAAAGAGCTATACTATCTCTTAGCTTAAAACGAACCAAAATGCAGTGTTTAGCTAGCTACATGCCACCCAAAGTCTTTCAGAAGAAATATGTACCTACTGTAATTAATTCTATTATTTTTGTTACTTCTATTCATATATCTCAACAAAAGTAGGTACATCTACCACAAAAAAAAAAAAAACAAAAGTAGGTACATATCTCAACAAAAGTTTGAACTTTCAACAAAAAAGTAAGTGAACAATTATAGCATCCCATACGCATAGCATAACTAAATATTAATTTGCTCAAAATCCTATTACACATACACACACACACAATATAATAACGCAGACCATTCACATTTTTTTTAATTTTTTTAAAGATGTGTTTCTTTGAATTGTGCAAGACAATGGGTATTTTTTTATGAACTCAAAGAGATGAAGCTGCCGAGTTTATTTTTCTAGAACTGCATGGTTTCCTAGAATTGCATTAAATAGAATCCTAAGTTTTCCTTAATAATTGCATTAAATAGAATCTTAATATTGGGGCTATATATATGGTATTTGGAAATAATAAAGGGGCAACTACGTAATACGTATATGATGATTTAAGTTGTTACGGAGATTTGGTAAGAATAAATACTAATTATAAATTTGTCTGTCTCACAGACATTTAATTAGTCTGTGACACTATCACCACCCATTCCTTAATCGAAGCACAAATGCTCGACTACATATAAGGAATGTAATGGTGCATTATTTGGCTCTACATTTTTCTAACTCAAAAGTATTTCACTTTTACTTTTATAATAAGACAAACTTCGTTAATTTGATTTGAGAGGATTCCATCCCCCAAACTATCTGTTACATTGGAACTGATCAAAAATTTAGCTCCTTAAGAGTATGAATAACGACGAGCTTCAATCTAATGAATAATGCCACGACGACGAGTACAAAATTTGTCGTTGGAGCTTTGTTTATTTTTTATTCGTACGTTCTGTATGTCCTATAATTTTCACAACTTAGCACAGATCGCGCTATCTTTTGACTCCGCAAGACGCTACGGGGATCATTAACTCTTTGACGGCATATGCTTAAGTTAGAATGTACATTTGGCGCAAATGATGCTATGATGACACGTGTAGCACATTTCACATGGTACTCTTCATTTTCTTCTTTGGTCTTAGCGCGAGTCACATTTCAATGCATCACGTACCAAAGTGATCTACTGTGTTTTTTTTTTGAAATTCAGTGTTTGTTTTTCTTGTTTCACCAGACTACATCTTAAACTATAATACATAAGAAAAGGTAAAAAAAAAAAAACAAAAAAACAAACAAAAAAACCCCATAAAAGATCAAGTAACTAAAAATAAAATAAATAAATAAAAGATCAAGTACTAATTGATTAAGTAGGAAAAACCATTAGGTAGGTAAGAGTTTAAGAGAGTCATCACAAACTCTTGGGCAATACAAATGACAAATAAGATTAAAGAAACGGGCATGAGCTTTTCATGTATGGGATGGTGCATCTTCACCTCCTCACCAATTTCATCTTTAAGACCACGTTTTAATAGTTAAATTTTACATTTAGTTTTCATTCACTAAAACTGATTTTCAATAATTAAATATAGTTGATTCATTTACATGTCATTCGTTCAAACTAACTTTCAGTAATTTAATATCAAGTTGATTCATCTACCTAAAATGTATATTATTTACAAGGTATTATACAAATATGATTAGTGTTAACCATAAAAATAAAAAAAATAAAAAAGGGAAAAGAAGAAGGTTAATCCTAATCGGAGAATCAATAAATGGACAATACAGTTGTCACGAGTACTTCCGATGAGATGTACCCACTTCTAATAAGGAGACCCCCTCGGATGTTGCCCTACTTCTCGGTCACTGACCTAACAAAGACATAGAAGAGCACACGAGGAGGAACATAAGCGTCCCTTGGAAAGTCAAATGGTGAGTAAAACACAGATATCAACGCGGCATCGGAAAAAGAGCAAACCCCGATGGATCCGCGAGACTCCGATATCCACCAATGCGCCAAGAGGGACCACAACGGACCCCGAGTCCCATGAACTTACAAGAAAACTTCCTTGCTGAACACTCCTCGAAGAAAACTGCACTCGGACGATCATCCGAGGACACGTTTTTGGAGAAAAACAAGAAATGAATAATAGAGCGCCCAATAAATGTATTCCGAGAACTCAGACGGAAAAATCTCATTTCAAACAGAGCAAATACAGCCCTCAGAGACCAAATACAGCCCTCGGAGATCAAATCAAGCCTTCGAAAATCAACTCTAGCCCGCGAAGATCACATTATGCCATCAAAGACCCTGTTACGATGTCGCATCATGTACTCGAAGATCACCCCAGATCATTGAAGAACGAACCCGAGTCAAGAAAGAGAAGTAAAACCCCTCGGAAAGCATATACAACAGTTCTTACTTTCATATGAGCATTCTTATTATGTGTCAACAAAAGCCTAGCCCTCGGAAGAATAGCGTCTCCAAAATAATCATTCATTGGAGATCCTCGAAGCCATCGGAAAGCACAAAATCGGGTCTAGTCAGCATCCAGTAGATCAAGAGATAAATCTTATCCTAATTTGTACACCTGTATTAGTGAAATGACACATGTCTTTACCAAAGCACATGCACAATGACACCTGCCCTTATCAAAGTCTATATAAAGGGAGGTGATCAACAGAAGAGAAGGACCAAGCTTCACTTAGCACAACTTATCACACATACACAAATATAAGAGGAGAAAAAGTTCAGTGAATAAAGGAAGGGAATATTCTTGTACCTCTTGTTATTTTCCAGTCATTTCAATCCACGATTGTTTCTGAATCACGAACAGGGCGTTCTGACCCAATATAAATATCTTCCGTTAAATAGGGATAATTACAAACCCGTTAACAAAGTGGCGCCGTCTGTGGGAACGCCATAATACCTGTTCTCGAGAGAATTCAGCAAACATCAATCAGGATGGATGATCTATTCGAAAGTGAAAGTCTTCCGATTCATTACAACGGCTCGGAAGAAACTCTGTCCAACTGTGAATCAGGTACGAGAGATTTTATTAATATTCCCCGATCTGTCTATGAAAGGCTTGTGGATGCTACCTGGGCACTCCGGAGGGGGGACCATCTCGGAAACATGTCCTCTATATCCTCCGAGGACAGAAATTTCCCTTTAGAAAGAGATACACCCCAGGCGGTGCGGAATTCCAACTCAATCCCTTGGCATAGGGAACCCCGACAAATGCCCCGAAGGTATGAAAGAACCCCGGAGAGGGGTCGGGGAGCAATCTCCCATCCCTCGGAGTATCGGGGAGATGTTGAACACTCCTTATGGGGAATGATTGATGACTTACGAAAGGAATTGGGCAATCTTAAGAAAACTATAGCTCCTGAGGAGGATCCCACATTCAAGACCTCTCATTTCATTCCCAAAATTGCTTTAGCCTCCATTCCCTCGGGGATGCGGCCCATCAATATCCCGTTATATACTGGAGAAGCTGATGGAAGAGATCCGCAGGACCATATCCAACAATATCTGGTCAGAATGGACCTATCTTCCGCCCCAGACCATGTATTATGCCGCGTATTTCCTGTCACCCTCGGAGGATGGGCTCAGGCGTGGTTCACTCACCTTCCACCTAGTTCCATCACGAGCTTTGACCGGTTAGCTCATTTGTTTGTACGACAGTTTGCTTGCAATCGGAGATACCCCAAGTCCTCCACCCATCTTTTCACTATTAAACAGAAAAAGGATGAACCCCTACGAAGGTATATAAAGCGCTTCACGGATGAAGCCCTAGATGTTCCCAATATTAGCCCGACCATAATGGCGGACATATTGACTCAAGGACTTCGGACAGGGGATTTCTTCAGGTACCTTATGGGCAATCGAGTCACGGACATGAATGAACTAATGCAAAAAGCGGAAGTCTATATCTTGATGGAAGAGGCGGAAGGAACGAAGAAGCAAATGGAGCAGGAGGATAACGAGCACCTAGAGCGCGCCGAGAGAGAAGCAAAGACTAAGGAGAAGGGTAAAGAGGGAAAACCTCCTCCACGTAAAGACGAGGGCGGGGTGGTTAAGAAATTCCTCCGACCCGTGCCCTTACCTCCCATGACTATCACTCCCCCGTAAGTGCTCAATATAATGAGAGACAACAACGAATTTCATTGGCCCGTACCAGTTAAATTCCCTAATCGAGATAAGGAAACATGGAAATATTGCAAATACCACAAAACATACGGGCATACTACTGAAGAATGCACCACTCTTCGAAGAGAAGTACTTCGTCTCCTCGAAATAGGATACTTGAAGAATTACCTCAAGGAAAATAATCTCGGGGATCACAAGACAAACGTATGGAAGAGGTCACGAAGAGAGGAGAGGAAGAAGAAGAGGAAAGGATGCCCAGGAAGAAGTCGCGAGAAAGGACACTTAGTCGGAGGCCACGGGAAAGGGCGGCTGGACGCCCACGACCTCAGGAGAGAACCAAAGACCATCGACAAAACTCCCGAGAACGGACCATGGGGTATCGGAGTTTGCCTCCTCCACCTGACTCTTATAAAAATAATCCCCCGTCAGGGCGAACCATCAATATGATTGAAGGAGGGGAAATTTCAATGAAGCCCCAAAGTAAAAAGAAGAAATACTTGAAAGAAGCCAGGCGAGCAGAGCAAGGATTCCCAATCTGCTCGGTCCAAGAGTCAAAGTTGCCTAGCATTACCTTTGGTCCCGAGGACCTTACAGGTATAATATATCCCCACGAAGACCCGTTAGTTATTTCTGCCGTTATCTATGGGTATGAAACCCAACGGATCCTCATAGACACAGGCAACTCTGTGGACGTACTCTTCTTACCTACTTATCTTGCTATGGGGCTGAAACAAGAGAAATTGGAAACCGCTGAAGTTCCCTTGGTAGGATTCTCTGGGGAAACTTGTCACACCCTCGGAACTGTGACTCTTCCAATGTCATGGGGAAAGGGAGCCCTTCGGAGAACGGAGCCCATCAAATTTTGGGTTGTGGAGGCTTCTTCAAGAACATATAATGCCATTTGTGGGAGACCATCCATTCGAGCCTTTGAAGCTATCCCTTCTACCTTGTATCTTAAGGTGAAATTCCCCACCCCCTCGGGAATCGGAGAGGTCCGAAGAAGTCAATCTAAAGCCAGAGAATGTTGCATGAATGCCATCCCCTCGGAAGAGGACGAGCCTTCCCTCGGAAACAATAAAAAGCGCAAAACCGAAGAAACACGAGTTCAACCCGTGGAAGAATTAAAGATGGTAGAATTGGTGGAAGGAAGCCCTGAGAAGGTGATCAAAATAGGTACCCACATGACAGTAGCAATAGAGGCTCAACTAATTTCCCTCCTCAAGCAATTCCACCACCTATTTGCATGGGAAGGAGGACCGCCCGGGAGAATTAGCAACAAGGTATGCCAGCATTTTCTTAATGTGAAGCCCGGAGCTAAACCTGTCCAACAAAAGAAAAGAAAAATGGGACCCGAACGTAATAAAATCATTCGCTCGGAAATACAATGCCTTCTCAACTTGAAGCAAATTCGGGAAGTTATCTATCTCGAGTGGTTAGCTAATGTTGTATTAGTCCCCAAGCATGGAGGGAGATGGCGGATGTGCGTGGACTTTACTAATCTTAATGAAGCATGCCCGAAGGATTGTTATCCTTTACCGAGCATAGATGAGTTAGTTGATTCAACTGCTGGATGTGCACTACTGTCAACCTTAGATGGAGACCAGGGATATAATCAAATCCCGATGGCGGCAGTAGACCAAGATAAAACTAGCTTTATTACGGATGCAGGCTCGTTCTGCTATCTAGTCATGCCCTTCGGGCTAAAAAATGCTAGGGCTACCTACCAAAGGTTAGTAAGTCTTATGTTTGCCGGACTTATTGGAAAATCAGTAGAAGTCTATGTGGACGACACGGTAGTCAAACGTAACACGGTCGAGGAGCATCCCGAGGACTTACGGAAAGCATTGGTCATTATGAATAACTTTGGTATGAAAGTTAACCCTAGGAAATGTTCTTTTGGTATCCGAGGAGGAAATTTTCTGGGATTTATGGTTACAGAGAAGGGAATAGAAGTAAACCCCGAGAAAGCAGAAGCCATCATGGGGTTACCTACCCCGAAGACAGTGAAAGACGTTCAAAAGCTGACAGGTAGAATGGCATCACTGAGTCGATTCGTCTCCAAGTCAGCAGAAAAATGGCTTCCTTTCTGAAAGTGCAAGATTTCTGGATGTTAGGATAACATTGAGATTTTCAATGTTAGAGTAACATTGCACGTCCAGAAACTGTTTTACAATCTAGTTATTATTATTATTATTATTGTTTTGCCTTATTCACTTAACTAACTGAGTTCCACAGTTGTAGTTGTCTTTGATTATTATTCAGGAAACAAACTTGCATTAGGTTGGACGTTCAAAGTTTCCAAGATGAGAAGTTTCCTTAATTAAAGCAAACGGCTTATAAAAGGAAAGAAGAAGTCTAGTGCGACTAGGAAAGCTTCCAAGGGAAAGTCCTGAATTGAAAAAGGAGTCTTTCCTTAGCTAGATCACTGGCGAAGGAACTTTTATTCAAGAAGGACTGCGAGAACAAGGAAGAGGAGTTCGAGAAGGAAACAAAGAGAATTACCAACCGTGTACAACACACCTTGAAGTCGAAGATCAAGAACCTATATATAGGTGTGAAGTACATCAAGACAAAAAACGAGACAAGAGCTAATCAATCCGAGAGATTAATTTACAGTTGTTGAGTGTTGTCTTGCTTTAGCAAAGTTTTTAAGTTGTTAGAATAGATCTAAGAGTGAGGAGCTTTTAGAGATAGTCGAAGCAACTCTTGTGTGCTTTGCTTAGTTTGAACAATTCGAGAGTGAGGAGCTTGAGAGTTGTGAGAACGCCTTTGTTAAACCCTTGTGGTATTTTGCCTACGGCTCGGAAGTTAATATAATCCTATATTCACTTCTTAAATTCGTGTTTGTTTATTCCGCTGCAAACTGTTACTCTGGTCTGCTGTTAAAGTAACATCGTCAAACTAACAGCGAACACAAACTGCTGTTAGAACTTCAGTGTTAAGTTAACATCAACAACGTATCAACCCGATCCACAATTTCAATTGGTATCAGAGCCAAGCACCAACTTCACCGGTGTTTGGCGTTGATACGACAAGATGGACAGCTCCAACCCCAATACCAGCAGGTTGCCAGTATTGGAAGGTCCCAACAACTATGCCTACTGGAAGATCAGACTCAGAGTCCACATCAAATCCATCGACCTCAAAGCTTGGGAAGCTGTACTAGAAGGCTATACCATCCCTTATCTGCCAAGAGATGGAGATGCTGACCTGGTGCCAAAGCCAAGGGGACAATGGACAGCCGCTGAAATTGCTCTCTACAACTACAATGAGAAGGCTCTCAATGCTATTTTTAGCTGGATAGGTAATCATATGTTTAAACTTGTTCAAACTTGTGATACTGCTAAAGCTGCATGGGAAACACTTGAGTTACATTGTGAGGGTGATGTGGCTGTGAGGGATTCTAAGTATAGGAAACTTTTGAGAGACTTTGAGAAGATTGAGATGGGAGAAGAGGAAACTATTGATAGTTATTTTGAGAAACTTCTTGAGATATCTAATCAATGTCAGAACTTAGGTTTTGTGATTCCTAATCAGACCATGGTGTATAAAGCCTTTAGAACACTATCTTCTAAGTTTACGGTCAAAAGAATTGCTATGAATGAGTCTAAAGATCTTGCTAACATGAGTTTCCAGACCTTGATGAACACTATGAAAGAATTTGAATTAGAATTCCTAGGAAAGTCTAGCAAGAAATTAGCTTTAGCCCTTCTTGGAACTAGTTCAGATTCTGCAGGTAGTGATGAGGATGAATATGAGTTGATCTCTTCTAACTATGGCAATATTACCAAAAAGTTTAGTAAATTAGGTTTCAAAGGTAAACAGAAAGAAAAACTAACTGGTAATGATGGCCCCGGTTACAAGAAATTGCCCCCTAAATTTGTTAAGTACATGGCATCTAAGAGCACACCTCAAGATGTAGAAAAATTAAAGGATGTTCAGTGCTATGAATGTAAGGGGTATGGTCACTATAAACATGAATGTGCTAACACCCTCAGAACAGAGAGAATTCTCATTGGGTTTGTGTAGATGACTTCAATGAAGATGATTTTGAATCTGGAACAAGTACCGAAGAACACTCAGAGGAAATCAAAACTGCTGCGCTATGCACAAGGATCTCCTGGACCAATGAAGACTCCAGAAATTGCCTAGGATCACAATGTTACTTTAACATTGGTGAACCAACAGCAAAGCAGGAAATCTTTTTTGGAGACTGGAACAGCAATGATTCCCAGGTTATCTCTAATGAACTCTCTGATTGTGATGATACTAACCTTGACTGTTTTCATGGTACAGTTGATCTAGAAGAAGAGTACTCCCAAGAAGAAGAATTATCCCAGGAGGAGATTCTTAATGATCTGCACACAACATTCCTCAGGCTTGAGAGAGAGAATGTGAAACTCATAAAGAAGAACAAAGCACTGACTCATGACATCGAGTGTCTGAAAAACATGGTGAAACTCTATGAAATAGATCTTGACAAAGCTGAAGCTGAGTTGAAAGAGGTAAAGGATAAACTCAAGAAAGACACACAGATCATAGCTAAATGGAATGCAGGTACTTCCAAACTTGATGAGGTACTAAGCATGGGAAATTCAGGTTCAAGTGGTCTGGGATTTGTTGAGAAACCTTCCTCTTCTATTGTAAATTCTGCCTATCTATCTTCTAGCTTTGTTAAAGAATCTGATTCTAAGAGTTTAGGTACCATCAACACTGTGAGAAGTAAACCTACTTTTATCTGTCAATACTGTTACCAACCAGGCCACATAAAACCATTCTGTAGAAAATTTATAAGAGAATGTGGTAAGAAAACAATTACTGAACCCAATGTTAGAACAACAGCAGTTTCTGATGTTAGACCAACATTAGGTTCAGGACAGAAAGGTAGAACTTGGCTAGAAAAAGTTAAGACCCCTAAGATTAAAGTTGTTTGCAATGTTGTTTTCTCTGCTGTGTATTCTAACCTTTCAGGTAAGTGGTACTTCGACAGTGGATGCTCAAGACACATGACAGGCAACATTGACAATCGTGTGAATATGGTTTCCTTGAGTACTGGCACTGTGACCTATTGTGGTGGTACAAAAGGGAAAATCATTGGAAAGGGGACACTGAATGTTGATGGATTTCCACCCCTGAAGGATGTGTTGTTGGTTGATGGGCTACAGGCAAATTTAATCAGCATCAGTCAACTATGTGATGATGACTTGCTGGTTACATTTGACAGTTCATCTTGTGATGTTTATGATAGTGATAATGTACTTGTTATGACAGGTACTCGGTCCAAGGACAACTGCTACCTAGCTCAAGAGGAAGCAGAGTGTTTCCATGCTAAAATAGATGAAGCATCTATATGGCATAGGAAACTTGGACATGTTCACTACAGGAACCTTGAGAAATTGCAAAAAGTTGATGCTGTAAGAGGCTTACCTAAGCTATCTTGCCCAGGTACTGGTAATATTAATGTCTCCAATGTTGAACCAACAGTGGAGATTGATGATGTTACTCCTTCCAATGGTACTCCAACATTGGACCATGAAGCTGGAAATGCAGAACAGGAGACAGAACCCAATGTTAGACTAACACCAGCTAGATCTGATGTTAGACTAACAGCAGAAGATTCTGACTCTGAAGTTGAAGCTTTCACTGGATCTAGAAGGGACCCTCCAGCTAGGATTCAGAAAGACCATCCAGCATCACAGGTAATAGGTGAGATCACTGAACGGGTAAGGACACGCAACAAAGAAAGAATTGACTATAGTGATATGGTCAAGATGTGTGTCTGCATGAATTTCACTTGTACTGTTGACAATGCCTCATGTTTTGTTTCCTCTATTGAACCTAAGAATGTGACTGAAGCCCTTCTTAATAACTTTTGGATTAATGCCATGCAGGATGAACTATTACAGTTTACTAAGAACTGTGTTTGGAAGTTGGTACCTAGACCACCTAGTGTAAATGTAATAGGAACTAAATGGATCTTTAAAAACAAAAGTAATGAGGAAGGAGTCATAGTTAGGAACAAAGCTAGACTGGTTGCTCAGGGATACACTCAGGTTGAAGGTGTAGATTTTGATGAGACTTTTGTTCCAGTTGCTAGGATAGAATCTATTAGATTACTCTTAGCCATTGCATGCTGTCTTAAGATAAAACTATACCAAATGGATGTTAAGGGTGCTTTTCTTAATGGGCTGATTGATAAGGAAGTATATGTTGAACAGCCTAAGGGATTCACATATCCTAAGTATCCAAACCATGTGTACAAGCTTGAAAAAGCCCTTTATGGTCTTAAACAAGCACCTAGAGCATGGTATGAAAGGCTTACAGAATTTCTATTAAGTCTTGGTTTTGTTAGAGGTGGAGGAGATAGAACTCTGTTTGTTTTAAAGAAAGATTCTCATATCTGTATTGCTCAAATCTATGTTGATGATATTGTGTTTGGCTCAACTAACAATTCTATGTTAGAAAAGTTTGTTGAATCAATGACAGGGCAGTTTGAAATGAGTATGATGGGAGAATTGAATTTCTTCCTTGGTCTTCAAGTGAAACAAACAGGTACTGGCATATTCCCTTGTCAGGAAAAGTATGCAAAGAATTTGGTAAAAAGGTTTGAATTAGCAGATTCAAAGCCTTGTAAGACTCCCATGGCATCTGCAGTGAAGATGGCCAGGGATGATACTGGTGTCAATGTTGATCCAACATTGTACCGATCAATGATAGGAAGCTTGTTATACTTGTCTGCTTCAAGACCTGATATTATGTTCTCTGTGTGTGTATGTGCAAGGTACCAGGCATGTCCAAAGAAGTCACATCTGATTGCTGTGAAGAGAATACTTAGATACATATCTGGCACTTTGGCCCTTGGCATATGGTACTCTTATAATACTAACACAAATCTTGTAGGTTTCAGTGACTCAGATTGGGCAGGTGATACTGATGACAGGAAGTCTACAAGTGGAGGATGATTTTATCTGGGGAACAACTTGGTCTCATGGTACAGTAGAAAGCAAAACTGTGTGTCACTATCCACTGCTGAGGCTGAATACATTGCAGCAGGTAGTTGTGTCACCCAGTTGGTATGGCTCAAACATATGCTACTGGACTATGGGTTGGACAGTGATACCTTACTTATGTTTTGTGATAACCTTAGTGCTATAAGCATCTCTAAGAATCCTGTTCAGCATTCTAGGACAAAACATATAGACATTAGGCATCACTTTCTGAGAAACATGGTAGAAGACAAGCTTATTGACATTGAACATATAGAAACTAACAATCAGCTTGCTGATATGTTCACTAAACCAATAGATACTGAGAGGTTCTTCAGTCTGAGGAACTCTCTTGGCATGTGCATTGTTTAGAGATGTTAGTTCACCAGTGTTGACATAACACCACTGTCTAGCATTGTTTATTGGTTGTGGTGTAGCTGTAATTCTTTTATGTTCCTTTTTTGCACTCTTCTTTCTTGCATATTACATCTTTGTTAGAGAAACTGTTGGTTGTGTGGTTGACCTGTATGAATAGCTAAGGTGATTGGTGAACAGGTACATATCAAGAGGTTTGGAAAGAAATAACTCTGATGTTAGTCTGTGAATGTTAACCTAACATCACGGGAGAAGCTGGGATACACAGAGCTCACTACTCTGATGATATTCAGTTGTGACTTATCCATGTTAGGTTTGACAAGGTATGAAGAGAAGCTGGGGTACATGATGTTGAAGGCCTCATTGTCATTCAGTTGTGCTTATTTTCATATTTTTGTCTATGGCCAAGGTTTTTACATGATAGTGATCTTTCCTACTGGGGTGTATAAAGTTTAGACTGTGTGCATTCAGTAGCATTGATTACTTAGTATTTCCTTGATAAACAGGTTAGTAAACAAGTATGCATGAGGAGTTGGGGTGGAGAAATATTTGATAAAAGTGTTGTCTTCATTCAATTTCTTTGTACTTGCCTGATCTGTAGCTGATAGTTAAGTTGCTGGGGTGTGTGGAGTCCTGTGCTGCCCACATTCAGTGATGAGACTGTCCTTTAACATTCATCAGTTTTTTTTTATTCAAAAGAGTTTCTAAAAATAGTGAAAGTTAAAGATAAATTGATATGCCCTGATCTCAGTTAGCAAGGCGGTTTGTATGTGGTTACCATCTCTCAAATGTTACTCTAACATGGTTGCATTCATTCTAGTTCTGCATATTTCCTTTTTGTCGGTTTGGGCTTAGGGGGAGTAGTTAAGTATCTTGTGTTGAGGCATACTTCTTGGGTGACCAGCTACAGGTAAAAGCACTATGTTTTGTGATCTTCTTGCTGTGGGAAAATCCTTTCCCTGGATAAGTATATCCTCTGTGTTTTTCCCTGTTTGATTTGTCACTTGCTTATACTGATGATCTTAAGCTTTGTCATTGTACATGTGTACGTGGTTGAAGCATTCAGATTAGTACAGGAATATCTCACGCTCGCACAAGATGATGCTACTTTGGATGAAGCCCTGCACCTCCAACTTCCCTCCCTGATGTTAACTTGCCAATGTTAGTCCAACATTGTAACAATGTAACTTATAAGTTTTCAGGTATGAAGACTGCTCTGGTTACGTGTTAACCTAACACTGACACGTGGTAAGAATAACATGTAGGGGACGTGCGATAGTGGTCAGATTATTATGGTAACATGTTACAACACCACTATTCCATGCTCTTCATCTGAATCATATATATAATTTGCCCTAATTTCTTCTTCATTCTAACGCTAACAACTGTGCAAAGCAAATTACTCTCTAAATTTTCAAAATCTTCAATCTTTTATCTCAAAGTTACTCTAACAATGGCACGCAAGTCCAATATTGATGCTCTTGCAGAAGCAGCTGCGCAAATCGAGCGAGCGCCACGACGCAGTACCAGACGCACCACCGCTGAAACCACAGTCGCCGCCTCTCCAAAGAGGAAAGCTACCACTCAACGGCGCAAGGGCAAAAAGATTACAAAGAAAGATGTTGGTTCAACATCAGATGCTGTCGAGCAAGCCCCTGCTCCCACCAATCCTGAAATCGAGGTAACAATGGCTAACCCTACTCCGAGTATACCTGCTGATGTTGATGTTGGTATTGAGGGGGAGAATGAGGCCCCTGTGATTGGGTTGGGTAGTGCTGTGATTGAGCCAGCTGAGGCTAATGTGGTTGAGGAAGTGGTGGAGCCAACTGTGGCTAGGTCTTTTGAGCCTAATGAGGCTAATAATGATGAGTTTGCTGCTGCTGAGGAGAGTGGACATGCTACTGGTGAGCATGATGAGGATTTGTCTGAGGAGATTGCTGCTGATGGCAATCTTGGTGTAAATAATGGGGTTACTACTGAAGGTAACCAAGCTGTTGTGAGTGATCATCCAGCTGAGGTGGAAGGAGAAGAAGAGGATGAGGATGAAAACCTTTCCTTGGCTGCCCTTGCAAATGCTTCCAGGAAGAGGAAGGGTAAGGAGGTGATGGCTGAGTCATCTGAGGATGAGTCAGAAGAAGAAAAAGAAGAAGAAGAGGTTGAGGAGGAAGAGGAAGAGGAAGTTGAGGAAGAAGAGCTTGTGGCTGATGAGCCAGAGGAAGCTGATGTTACTCTGACATCAGATGATGATCAGTTTACTGATCTGATGATGAAAGAGTATCCACATGAAGCTTACTCTGACTTCTATGTGTCTCCTGATGCTGAGGAGCAATGGGAGGCATACCAAGCCAGGGTAATCCACAAGGAAAGGGCTATTGAGGAGGGTATTTTCAAAGAAAACAGGGTGTTTGAGTTGCTTGAGGCTAGAGGAGTCTTGGGCTCTGTGCAGAATCTGGCTGCATATGTTCCTGATGTAGTGAGAGAGTTCTACATGAATCTCTCTGAGTGGGTGATCAACCTGGATTCTCCTAAGTATGGGAAGGCTTGGGTGAGGAAGAAGATCTATGACATCACTCCTTCCATGATCAATGAGGCTTGGGGTCTTCCTGATCCTGAAGAGTCTGAGGATCCTACTATGGAGGAGATCATCACTGATCTTACAGGTGGTCTCACTAGGCAATGGAGAGAGAGCTTTCCCACAACCAGGCTGACTTCTCTTAGTGCCATCCTTCACAAAATCAGCACTTACAATTGGCTTCCTTCTTCCAACACTACTGTGATGACAAAAGAGTCAGCAAAGTTGGTGTACAAGCTGAAGAATGGACTGAGTGTAAACATTGGTGAAAAAGTGCTGAGACACATGAAGGAAGTCACTACAAAGCCCAAAGGAATCCTTCCCTATCCCTCTCTGATCTCATGCCTATTGGTGAAGCAAGGCTTCAAAACCAAGAAGACTGAAGGATGGATCAGCAACAAGGCTGTAATGTCAATCACCAGGAGCTACTTCACTAATGTGAGGATCCAGGATTTGCCTTGGAACCCTCAAGGAGAAGCTGGTCCCAGCAGGAAGAAGAAGAAGAAGACACACAAGTTTGCTGCTTCTTCAGTTCCAGTGAGCAGTGGTGACAGCTGCTCAGTGATTGCAGATGCTTTTGTTGAGGAAACCTTGGTCTGGCTGGATAGGGAGTACAAGGACACCCAGAGGGAAATAGCTGACAAGCAAGTCAGACTGCAGGAACTGGACAGCTTGAGGAAACACTTGAAGGATCTGCCTTCCTCACAAAAAGGGGGAGAGTAGATCAAATTTCAAAATTTCCTGCAAGTTTTTTAGTTTCTGTTTCTAATGCCTTTTGAACAATTGTTTTCTTTTTATTCTGATCAAGGAGTCTGTTCCTTGCTGCTAGTATGGACTGTAATTAAGTACTTTTTAATTTTGGGTACTTAGTGTTTCTGCTTATGCTATTATTGAACTGTGATTACTGGTACTAACTCTGTTTTGCAGGTGTTAACTTTCTGATGTTAAACCAACATTGATAAAGCTGGATGTTATAACATCGAGAGTATCAGTGTGAGAATAACATTGGATTAGTCCCTTCTGATATTCAGGGGGAGAGTACTTAGTTTTTCATTGTTATGATATAATGAAGTTTTTCTGAATAATTTGATCTGATAAGAACTGTTTCTTAGGTTTTGTGATTAAGGCAAAAAGGGGGAGATTGAAAGTGCAAGATTTCTGGATGTTAGGATAACATTGAGATTTTCAATGTTAGAGTAACATTGCACGTCCAGAAACTGTTTTACAATCTAGTTATTATTATTATTATTATTGTTTTGCCTTATTCACTTAACTAACTGAGTTCCACAGTTGTAGTTGTCTTCGATTATTATTCAGGAAACAAACTTGCATTAGGTTGGACGCTCAAAGTTTCCAAGATGAGAAGTTTCCTTAATTAAAGCAAACGACTTATAAAAGGAAAGAAGAAGTCTAGTGCGACTAGGAAAGCTTCCAAGGGAAAGTCCTGAATTGAAGAAGGAGTCTTTCCTTAGCTAGATCACTGGCGAAGGAACTTTTATTCAAGAAGGACTGCGAGAACAAGGAAGAGGAGTTCGAGAAGGAAACAAAGAGAATTACCAACCGTGTACAACACACCTTGAAGTCGAAGATCAAGAACCTATATATAGGTGTGAAGTACATCAAGACAAAAAACGAGACAAGAGCTAATCAATCCGAGAGATTAATTTACAGTTGTTGAGTGTTGTCTTGCTTTAGCAAAGTTTTTAAGTTGTTAGAATAGATCTAAGAGTGAGGAGCTTTTAGAGATAGTCGAAGCAACTCTTGTGTGCTTTGCTTAGTTTGAACAATTCGAGAGTGAGGAGCTTGAGAGTTGTGAGAACGCCTTTGTTAAACCCTTGTGGTATTTTGCCTATGGCTCGGAAGTTAATATAATCCTATATTCACTTCTTAAATTCGTGTTTGTTTATTCCGCTGCAAACTGTTACTCTGGTCTGCTGTTAAAGTAACATCGTCAAACTAACAGCGAACACAAACTGCTGTTAGAACTTCAGTGTTAAGTTAACATCAACAACGTATCAACCCGATCCACAATTTCACTTTCTTCAAAATACTTCGAAATGTTAAAGAATTTCAATGGACCCCCCCAGTGCGAAGAAGCCCTCGGAGAACTGAAAAGGTACATGTTGAAACCACCCTTGCTGGTAAAACCTTTACCTCATGAGGAGCTATTTCTATATTTGTCGGTCGGAGAAGAGGCTATTAGTGCCGTGTTGGTCAAGGAACAAGATGGAGAACATCGTCCGGTATATTATGTCAGCAAAACCCTCCTCGGAGCCGAGACCAGGTATACCCTAACTGAAAAACTCGTCTTAGCATTGGTTATTACGGCCCGCAAGTTGCGCCCCTACTTTCTTTCCCATCCAATTACAGTGCTAACAAAGTACCCCCTAAGGACAATTCTTAATAAACCCGAATCATCGGGGAGGTTAATAAAATGGGCCGTAGAACTCACCGAGTATGACATTTCTTACGCTCCGAGACCCTCCATCAAGGCACAAGTCCTGGCGGACTTTGTAATGGAACTTACGGGCATTGGGTCCGAGAGGAAAGAACCATTGTGGTACGCTTATGTAGATAGGTCCTCGGTAAGCACGCATGGGGGGGCAGGAATTATTTTTGTAAATCAAGAAGGGGAAGATGAAAGGCTCCATTTTGCAATCAGAATAGATTACCCCCTTTCTAATAATGAAGCGGAGTATGAGGCTCTTCTTATTGGTATGAGACTAGCAAAGGAAGGAGGAATGAGGAGAATACTCCTCCATAGTGATTCTCAATTAACTGTTCAGCAAGTCAAAGGATCATATGAAGCAAAATAAGAGAGAATGCAAGAGTACCTCCGAGTTGCCCGTCAAAGGTCCGAATGGTTCGAGGAATACGATATAGTTCAGATTCCCCGAAAAGAAAACCAAGAGGCGGATGCTCTATCCAAAATGGCCACTCAAACAGCCGCTGTACACACTCGAAAGATTACTCTACTTCATGTCAACGAGTCTGAGAAAAAGGAAAGCAAAGAGGTAAATGCCATCCCAGATCCCTCATCTAGTTGGGTGACTCCTATCAAGGCCTATTTGCAGGATCCTGAGGGATACTCCTCGGACAAGAGTATCCAGAGGATGATGTCCAGAAAAACTATTCGATACTTCCTCAAAGATGGAATACTTTTCTGAAGGACGTACTCGTGTCACCATGCTCGATGCCCTAATGAAGAAGAAGCCCAACTGGCTTTGGCGGAAACTCACGAGGGGACATGTGGGAGCCATACTAGTGGAGAAAGCATGGTCGGCCGCTTGATTCGACAAGGCTACTATTGGCCCACGATGGCTAAAGACAGTAAAAGCCACGCCGAAAGGTGTAAATCGTGCCAATCTTACGCCCCTCGGATCCATCAACCCGCGGCCCCGTGGGAACCCCATCTGACCCCTTGCCCGTTTTCTAAATGGGGTATTGACATACTTGGACCTCTTATTCCTGACTCCGGTCAAAAGAAATTTCTACTAGTAGCCATCGACTATTTCACCAAATGGGTGGAAGCGGAACCCCTAGCTAGGATAACCGCAGGCGCTGTTATCAACTTTCTTTGGAGAAGTATCATCTGTCGCTTCGATGTCCCTCGGAGTTTGGTAAGTGACAATGGTCTGCAATTTACGGACCAAGGGTTACAAAAGTGGTGTGACCATTAGGAAATAAAACACCGTTTTGCTTCAGTGGGATATCCTCAAGCCAATGGTCAAGTTGAAAGGACCAACAGAACCCTTTTGAAGAACATGAAAGCCCGACTCGATTGGCATAAGGCCAAGTGGGTTGAGGAAATACCCTGTATACTATGGGCCTATTGGACCACGCCAAGCGCTGCTACGGGCGAAACTCCTTTCAGTCTATCCTACAGATGTGAAGTTGTCCTGCCCTCGGAGGTCTCCATAGAAAGTTGGTGAGTCAAGGAATACGAGGAAGTAACCAACAGCTCAAACTTAGCCCTCGCCCTTGATCTGCTCGAGGAAAAGAGAACCCGAGTAACCCTCCGAATGGAAGGGTACAAGGCTCGGATATCGCGATACTACAATACCAAGGTAAAGCCCCAAATTTTCAAGTTGGAGATCTAGTGATGAAACGAGTAGGGGCTTCCAAGAATGCAGGCAAGCTAGATCCACGATGGGAAGGACCCTATAAGATAGTGGAAATTGTGGGGCCAGCAACCTATCGTCTTGCCGATTCCGAGGAAGTAGTGCTTCGTAATACCTGGAACTCCATTAACCTTAGAAAGTATTATGCTTAATGTAATAGTCATGCGTGAATAAGAAAAGTTATTCATATACGAAGGGTTCCATTACAAAAGAAAATAGAGTTGCTTAACAAATGGATAACTCTACATATGAGTCATCTTAGCAACCCAACAAAAAAGCCCCTCGTACTATGAACTAAGCTACATAATATCCCTCCACAAGTTAAACCCCTCCCATAGGGCGCTTTCCTTCTCGAATAAGTCGTCGGCGCTACTCCTCGGAAAATGAGACTGGATCATCAATAAACACCATCGGAACTGAAGGATCTCTAACAGGTGAAGAAAGAAATTCTTCGAAAACCTGACGAATGTTAAGTTCCGGAATTAGCAAGCCCGAAGGAAACTCTGGTAAAGCTTGTACAGCATCTCGGCACAACCGATAGCCTATATGAACTAAATCACGCATTTCATCCCGGAGAGACTCACGAAGGCTAGATGGATCCCCCACTTCCAGCACTGCTTGGACTCGTGCCATAACCAGCGCCATTGCCTGGGTACGAGTGGCCCCTAGTATTTGTTGATTTAGGGCATCTCTTTCCTTCAAGGCCTGCGTCAGTTGCTCTTCCGAGGACTGCATTTGATCACGTAACTCCCCTAGTCTCCTCTCTAAAGCCAGTACACGAGATCTTTCTAGCACCAGTCGGCGTTCCAAATCCCACGCTTTATCCTGCTCGGATTGTAACATATTGTTGTGGATTCCCTGAGTGGACTCGTGAACTTCCTTTAATTGAGCTATCTCCGCTTGAGCCTCTAAGAGACCTTGCTCTAACTCGTCCCGACGACGGTATACCAAGCCAGGATCAGAAGAAGAGCTTCCGTAAGATCCGAGGGCATCTAGCACCATATAAATCTGCTCAAAGAACAAAGCAAATTCCATCAGACATTGGTGACAGGTTAGTAGTAAATAGAATAGATAAAATAAATAAAATACCTCACACAGGTCTTTGCAAGCAAGGTCTTGGAGAACGGATGCTGAAAGGGTTTTCATCAGCCCGCAATCCGTTACATTCAATAAACCACTAAGGAAGTTTCGACAGAATCCCACCACTGATCCTAAGGGAGAAACATCCTGGCTATCCCCGGGAGGAAAAGACCTCCCGAGGGAAGGATTCCCCTCGGGTGGCGGTGCGGGAACACGATCAGGGACACCCTTAAAGGGCGACAAGTCCTCCGTATTGGGGGAGAGAAGATACTCCTCTAATACATTCACCACGGCAGAATTGCGAGGAAAAGGTTGTGACACCACTGGAGTCATGTGAGAGTCTGTTTGGGAGGAAACCGCTATCGGATCCGGCTCTCCGAGGGGAATTATAAAGTTTACTTGGGGGGCTGCTATAGGCGATGCCTCCAATCCCTCCTCCGAAGAAATATCAACTATCGCTTCCTTTACGAGTGAATCAGAACCACCAACTTCCAACGGTCCGGGACTACCATGCAAGGCCCGCCCCAGAAAAACATCATCAGAAGACCCGAGAGAAAATGCTCCCATCTCTGCGCCTGTATAAAACATCAGTAGGCAAACAGTCCGAGGACACCCAGAGAATTTACAAGTTAAATAGGTAAAGGGTGGTCAGTAAAACTTACGAAAATAAAAGTTAATGTGAAGAGGACGAGATTTAGGGGTACACCCCTCCACCCCCTCTTGCAAACCCGCCAAAATCAGGGCCTCGGGGAAATCCAGCAGCCCGGACATGTCATAGGAACCAGAAAAAAGTCCCGAGTGAAGCAATAACTCCCTCACCTGGCCTTGTGTTTCGATGCTGGGAGCAATATATCCCAGACCCCATCGGATGGGCACCCCCCATGATCTAGCTGATTGACCTCTCGGACGGACAAAGAAAAATCTCCGCCTCCAATCCTCTCTACAAGAGTGGATATTGGATACACGAGTGAAGATATTTTCCTTGTCCCGATAGGTCAGGCTAAAAAAGGGAGTCCCCTCTGAACAAGGTCGAAGGGCAAATATTGTTCCCACCCGATAAGGGGACATTGGAAGGTTTAAAAGCTCACAACGCAGGACATATCCCACCAAATGACTATATGAACTTGGTGTTAACTGACTCGGACATACCTGTCAGTACCGAAAGAGTATTTGGAAAAAGGGGTGGAAAAACGTCCGTAACCCACAACGCATTTGTTCGTTGTAAATTGTCAGATAACCCGAGGGAGGCGCATAAGCTCTCTGACCCGAGGAAGGCACTATCACGTCATATTCTTCGAAATCCAGGTTATAACCAGCAAAAAGAGATCTTACCGAGTTCTCGCACTCCGTACTCGTAGTGGATCCTACACGTCCCCTACCTATCTATCTGGACGGATTAAGAGGAATCAAATCAAATTCCGAAGACTCATCTGCCAAAGGATATGGCTCCCTGCCCATGAATATCTCCCTGATATGATTTACTCTACGTGAATTTGTAGATGAAAGCCTACGAGCCACTCCCAAAGAGGAACTAGCGCCAAGTGCCGCTTGGTTTTCGGATAAATTATCCCTCGGAGAGGAATTCTCATGAGAAATAGGAGGAACCCTTGATGGTCTAGAAGGACTCCGAACGGTGTCCCGAGAGGAACCACAAGATGAAACTGAACCACTTCTTCTATAGTATGGGGGCAGAAACTTTTCGGGTAAGTATTATCCTCGTGCTCACAGCTATTGACAAACTTGAAAAGAGATCAAAGACTAGCTATGATTATAAAGTTATGATTATAAGGTTAGTATTCAGTATATAACTAATGAAGGGCCTAAGTACATATATACTCTTTATTCCGTGATTAAAAGAAGAGGATTAGATTCATATTGCATAAAGTAAGGGACACGTAGCTCCCTTTACCATGCAAAACAACACCTCCTACTTAGGAGATAAACTTAGTCAGCAATCTTATATGGTTTATCATTATCCTCCCTAATTAAATCTTAACAATAACGACAAAAGATAGAGAAATGAAAAATGAAAAATATTTATTTATTTAAGAAGCCGAAGAGCCCTCGGAAAGGGTGATAAGTACAAAGGACATTTATTTAAAACAAGAAATGAAAAATTACAAGGAAAAAACTATGCCCCCGTGGTAGAAGGGTATGAAGAGGTTGTCTCCTCGGCGGAAGTACCCAGCGGAGCAAGGCGAGAAATTGGAGAAAATACCCCCCCGGAACTGCTAGCCCTCGGACTCGGACTACTGGCCGAATGCATTGGAGAAGGTGCGGGAGAATCCCTAGGGGATAGCAAGCCCCAAAATCTCCCCACAAAGTAATGACAGTCATCGGGAGTTGGCTTCTTCAACTTGTGAAGGTCAAAAGACTTTGAAAAGTCAACGTCCGGCCTTAGCAAAGACTTGGCCAGTCTGGAACACTCCAAGTAACCCCACAAAAGGTGGCCTGTCAAAAGCTCGTGAGAAGGCGTCTCGGAGACTCCTGAGTGCTGCCTTGAGATTTCTTGTTGAGCAAATTGAACTGCTGCATCAACCTTAGCCTACACATCCTCGGGAGAAAGAAAGTTTGCCAACTTTCCCTCGGCTGACTCAGCCCTATCGGTGACTTGACTTAATGTCTCCTGGAAACTCCTTTCCCTCTCACCACCTTCTGCCACTGCCTTCTCAAGAGCAGCGATACGAGCAGTGAAGACCCTCTCGGACTCTTCTCTTTCCTTCTCCAGAAGAGCTATCTTAGCTGTTGCAGCCTTCTCGGATGTCTCCATTTTCTTATAAGCAGACTCGGCAGCGTTCAACTTATACTGCAAACCCCCTTTCGCCTTCTCAGCTTCTTGAAGAACGAACTCGTAGTTAGAGATCTTGGTAAGGAGAACATCCTCCCTCGTCTGACTTTCTTTGTCCCGGGCCAAAAGAGGTGCCAGTTGCGCTCGGAGAACTTCCACCTCCTCTATGTCCTTCCGACCACGCTCTTCCACGGCAGTAACTGCCTCCCAAGTCTTTCCAATCTGCGGAGAAATCATTAAGAAAAAAGTTAACACAAATGCATCATATAACCCCGAGAAGACTAGTACGGAGAAACTTACCATGAGCCCCAACCAGTTAAGACTGGTATACAGAAATTGATACCCCTCGGCGGGTGCTGAACTGGAGGAAGCAAAAAACTGGAGAATGTCCTGATAAGCTTCCCCCACTGTCCGAGACGAGAATTGCCCCTCAGGTCCACTAGGAGGAATGGGCGCCTGGAAGGTGTGACCTCTCGGAGAAAGAGTCACTGGAACAGAGGAAGATGCTTGAATACGGCTCCTCGGAAGAGTAGCTCCGGGTACTGGAGTCAACACTTCCGAGTTAGTAAACACGGTCCGAGAACCGCCAGCTACTATGGATGGGCCAGTCTCCCCAAGAGCGAATTCAAGATCCCCTCCTTCACATCTCTGTCCTCGGAAGAGGGATCAAACTCCCCTTGAATGTCCTCGGAACCCCCTCGTGAGGCCTCCTGCTCGGGAACACTAAACTGGGCCAAAAAATCTTCCTCTACAAGAGATAATCACTGAAGGTAAGAAAGAGAATGAAACTATAAAAAATTATTAATAAAAGAGGACGAGTAATGAACACTTACCGTATAAAGAGGGCTCTTCTACCATCGGAGCCTTGCCTTTATCCACAGCCACTATATCAAGAAGGAAAACATCAGCACATGAAGGAAGTCTACGGTGAGAATATGAAAAAATTTGTTAAAAACTCATAAGAACTCACCACGAGAAACAGATTCGGGAATTTCCGAGGACGTAAGTTCAATAGAATCAGGAGAAGGATCATCAGAAGACAAATCAACCACTTCAGTAGCCTTATGAACCGTCTCTTCCTCAACCGCCCTAGGAAACACCCCTTCTTCAGATGCCCTCGGAGAACTTCCTATATCGGATCCAGAAGCAGGCAAATCTCTTGTACCGTACTTAGAGACTGGCGTAAGGGAACAACACTTCTGATAACCCCTGTCATATCTATACACAGAGGAGAGTGGTCCTCGTGAACTCCCACCACCTCCGGAGCTGTGTGCTCGCCCTCGGGAGCATTGACCTCCTCTTCCTGGTGATCGCCCTCCTCTGGCGCATCAGAAATACCACTCGGAATAGGATCACTCGGACCCGACAAGTAATAGTTGGCCATAACCTCCTCTGCATCACCCCAAAGTCAGGATACATAAGTACAATTTACCATTATACGCATAAAAGGAATAAAAGAAGAGAATAAGGAACTTACGAAAAAGATTCCTGGCCTCGGAAGACAGGGACAAGGGCTTCTCCACAGCATCATCGGTAAACACCACATGAGGAAGACCGGATGTCTCAAACAACATCGTAAAATCTTCCGACTCCATCAACTTATGCTGAGAAATCACGGGAGATAAAACTGTCTCCGGGTCCAATGTATGCACTGGAGTTGTGCCCTCTCTCCAATCAAAGGGCATATCCCATTCACCTTGTGCGGGCCTCACGAAAAAATACCTATTTTTCCAAACACAATGCGAAGTAATTGCCGCCCCCAGGATCCTCTTCGTGGAATCCCCCGAGTTGTCCCGATGACGAACATTATAAAAGGGATACCCCCCCGGGCGACACACCCACATCAAAAATTGAAAGAAAGTGATCTACCTTACACTCCAACCCATTCACTTGACACCAAAAAACATAAATACAGAGAGCAGCAAATCCGTTCGGAACCATTTGACTCGGACTGATGTTACAAGTTTTAAAGACCTCACAAAAGAAAGGGGGCATGAATGAACGCCACCCATATTTTACTTGAGCAAAGTAAACTATCAACATACCCGGAGGAGGATAACATGCTCTCTCGTCCCTCGTCGGAATTTAGAACACCATGTTCTTTTGAAAAGCCCCTGTTGAAGTGAACAAATCTAACACCGGTTCACGAGTGGCAATACTTGGAACCCTCTCCACTTTAGCAAAAGTACGAAGAGGCGCCTTCTTCGGTGTGGGAACCCTAGCTTTCTTAGAAGAAGTAGCGCCGCCCTCAGAAGAAGTAGCAATCTCTCCTTTGCGTTTACGAGTAACAACTCCCACCGGAATACTCCTCACATTTGTAGAAGTATCGATCGGAGCAGTAACTTCCGAGGAGGTAGCAGCGGCAACGGGGTCCGTGTTGGCGGAAGAAGCCATGGATACAATAATAAAAGAGGAATGTTTTCGAAGAAGAGAAAAAGAACGAGTAAGTCTGCTGGGAATTTGAAGTGTAAAAGACGAAGAACAGAGGTTAAGGAAAGAGATTTTTTGCTCTGAGAGAAAATTACCACAAAGACGAATTGAGAGAATGAAGAAAAAAAGGCAACAGTGTCCCTATTTATAGCTGGAGATAACAACGGTCAAGAATTTTGAAGACGTGGAACTTATTTAAAGCTCCACGTAACTGCCACTTGATCATGCCACGCCGTCCCTATTTTGACCGTTGCCAACGGTCAGATATTTCAATTTTCAAAGCTGGTCAAACAACAGTCCGCCACATGCGCCCCGAGATCTTCGCGTGCCTAATAACGATACCCTAAGGGTATTCAGGTAAAATCCTTATAAAATTCTAAATATATATACTTATCTCTCGGAAAAGTATCAAAAGATAAATATAGAGGACACCAGAACAAGAACTAACCCCTCGCCTCACTGAGGACGATGATTAAAATTTTGCTTGTCTTTACGAAGGCAATCGAATTTTGGGGGGGGCTAGTGTTAAACATAAAAATAAAAAAGGGAAAAGAAGAAGGTTAATCCTAATCGGAGAATCAATAAATGGACAATACAGTTGTCACGAGTACTTCCGATGAGATGTACCCACTCCTAATAAGGAGACCCCCTCGGATGTTGCCCTACTTCTCGGTCACTGACCTAACAAAGATATAGAAGAGCACACGAGGAGGAACATAAGCGTCCCTTGGAAAGTCAAATGGTGAGTAAAAAACAGATATTAACCGGCATCGAAAAAAGAGCAAACCCCGATGGATCCGCGCGACTCCGATATCCACCAATGTGCCAAGAGGGACCACAACGGACCCCGAGTTCCATGAACTTACAAGAAAACTTCCCTGCTGAACACTCCTCGAAGAAAACTGCACTCGGACGATCATCCGAGGACACGTTTTCGGAGAAAAACAAGAAATGAATAATAGAGCGCCCAATAAATGTATTCCGAGAACTCAGACGGAAAAATCTCATTTCAAACAGAGCAAATACAGCCCTCGGAGACCAAATACAGCCCTCAGATATCAAATCAAGCCCTCGTAAATCAACTCAAGCCCACGAAGATCACATTATGCCATCAGAGACCCTGTTATGCTGTCGCATTATGTACTCGGAGATCACCCCAGATCATTGAAGAACGAATCCGAGTCAAGAAAGAGAAGTAAAACCCCTCGGAAAGCATATACATCAGTTCTTACTTTCATACGAGCATTCTTATTATGTGTCAACAAAAGCCTAGCCCTCGGAAGAATAGCGTCCCCAAAATAATCATTCATTGGAGATCCTCGAAGCCATCGGAAAGCACAAAATTGGGTCTAGTCACCATCCAGTAGATCAAGAGATAAATCTTATCCTAATTTGTACACCTGTATTAGTGAAATGACACCTGTCTTTACTAAAGCACATGCACAATGACACGTGCCCTTATCAAAGTCTATATAAAGGGAGGTGATCAACAGAAGAGAAGGACCAAGCTTCACTTAGCACAACTTATCACACATACACAAATATAAGAGGAGAAAAAGTTCAGTGAATAAAGGAAGGGAATATTCTTGTACCTCTTGTTAATTTCCAGTCATTTCAATCCACGATTGTTTCTGAATCACGAACAGAGCGTTCCGACCCAATATAAATATCTTCCGTTAAATAGGGATAATTACAAACCCGTTAATAATTAATAATCAAAGTCTTGCACTAAAAAAATCTATAAGGAATATATTTCTAGGAACAATACACAATTTGTTCCAAAAGAGCAGTATAAGAAACATAAAATATTTGCGGCAATAAAATATTTGCTTTGTAAAAATTATTTAAGGGTAAGTTTTAAGGACAAGACTTTTAATAGTCGATTTTTTTTTTTATCAGAAAAAAAATTTATTCATAAATGAAGCACAAGAAGTACTCCACACAATTAGTCACAGATACAATGCAAGGGCAAATATGACAATTCAAAGAATGAAAAAGCGAAAGCCCTATCCTTGGCTTTGATCCAAATCCACACCTTAACCTTAATATGATCCACAACATCATTAAGGATATGTTGCTTACCATTAAAACAAAGATTATTTCTAATGCTCCAAATCTCCCAAAAAACAAAAATCCAAAGGCAACTCCATCGGTGTCTCACCTTTCCACACGGAATGATGCCGTAGAGTTGCATGAAAAGAGACTTAGAGGTACCAGCACAAACCGAAGTAGTCCCAAGCCATTGGAGAATGTAGGACCAAATTCTGATGGAAACCGGACATTGACAGAAAAGATGATCCGAGTCATCCATACAAGAGTTGCAAAGAACGCAATTGCCATTCCCAATTGAAGAAAAGGTAATACCTCTTTTCAACAAATTTTCCTTTGTGGGAATCCGGGCTAAGAAAATTTTCCAAACAAGGGATTTCATCTTCAATGGAGCATCAGTCTTCCAAAGTAATTTGAAGCAGGGATCCGCATGAGCAAAATTCATCGGCTGAAACAAATGGTATGTTGATTTCACCGAAAAATCCCCGTTTGCTTCTCCTTTCCACCTCCATTGATCGATTCTGTCAGTTTTTGGAGAGAAACCTGTAATATAATTACATAAATCTTCAAGCATTTGAGACTCCCAAGAAAAAAGATTCCTTCTCCAATGCCAACTCCACATCCACCCATCATTTGTCCATTCTCCCTTTTCCGCTATTGAAGAATCTTTGTCTGTTGCAATAGAAAAAAGCCTACTGTAGCGAACAAACAACGGACTATCACCCACCCACTTATCTTTTCAAAATGATGTGTTTGTACCATCTCCAACTTGTTTGTAGATACTGTCGCAAAACCAGTCTTTATTTTCACATTTTGAGTCTAATAAAGTCAAATCTCTCCACCAAATAGAAGAATTATTCCGACGCGCAGATCTGGTGTAAAAATCCAAAGGTTTAGAAATTTTACCGTACTTTGCCTCGAGGATTTTCAGCCACAACGAATCTCCTCCTTGAAGGATGCGCCACTTCCACTTGGTGAGAAGGGAAATGTTAAATCTCTGCATATCCTTGATCCCAAGCCCTCCAAAGTCCTTACTATAACAAACTTTTTCCCATTTAACCCACGAGATTTTGGTAGAATCAGATTTGCCTCCCCACAGGAACCTTCTCTGGATACTTGTGATTTCATTAATAACTTTGATCGCCGCCCTGTAAAAGGAAAAAAAATGCAGGGGAAGGTTAACAAAAACTGAATTCAGAAGAACAGATCTTCCGCCAAAGGATATATATCCAGTATTCCAGCTTGAGAGCTTATTGGAATATGCATTAATTGTTAGGCGCCACGATTCTCCACGTCTCGGGTTAGCGCCGATAGGGAGACTAAGATATTTTACCGGCAGACAATCAACTTTACAGTTAAGGACATCATCATAGTCATTTAAAACTTCGTCTTCAATATTTATCCCAACAATACTGCTCTTCAAGAAATTAACGTTTAAGCCCGACACTAACTCGAAGTTCCTAAGAATGGCTTTAATTGCAAAGATGTTGGCAGCTGAATTCTCGCAAAAAATGACAGTATCATCTGCGAATTGCAGATGAGTAATCTCCAGGCCATTATCCCCAATTTTTATACCTTTGAGTTGATTGGCTCTCACGGCTGATTTTAACATTTTGCTTAAGCCTTCAGCTGCTATGTTGAAGAGGAGAGGGGAAAGAGGGTCCCCTTGCCTCAACCCACGAGAGGGGAAGAATTGCTCAGTTGGAGATCCGTTGACGAGCACAGAAATCGAAGCTGAGCGAATACATTCTGAGATCCACAGTCTCCACATACTTGAAAAACCCAAAACATCCATCATCTTGTCAAGATAAGACCAATTGACGCAATCGAATGCCTTCTCAAAGTCGACTTTAAACATTAAACCTTGCCTTCTAGATCTTTGGATATCATCTAAGACCTCACTCGTCGAAAGTATACAGTCAAGAATATGTCTCCCTTTAATAAATGCGGCTTGCTCCTTAGAAATAATACCATCAATGGTGCTACCAAGTCTTGAAGCAAGAAGCTTAGAAATTATCTTGTATAGGCACTTTTAATAGTCGATAACACAATATCAAAGACAACTCTGTGGCTCTAATATATGAAGCCCAAAGTTAAAACGTCAAAAATTACAAACAAATATCATGGACGAATTAGCCACTCTGGTATTCGAATACACACACATTACAAAATTCAATCTCCGATAAGTGTCTTACTACTTTTATGGATGGCCTTTTAGCTGCTATTACCATCGACAACAAAATTGTTTTGCTTAATCAGAAAGCAGTTGCGAGGCACAGATCTATTTACTTTGATAATTGCGAAAATAAATGATTGTAGATAGAACCTAGTGAAACGTAAAAGAAATAGTAGAGTTAAACTTAACCAGCTCTCCAATTTCTACATACTAACACTTATAACAAGGTGGCAATTCTTACGGTCTTTAGTCTTGAAAATGTTTCACAAATAGTCATCATATAACCTTCTTCATCCTTACTCCTTATGATTGTGTTTCAACGACAACCTCCGCTTCTTTTTACCACAAAGAACCCTTGCTCATCATATTTATACTGGTTCTTTGATCACTCGAAGTAGAATTCTACAACTATGGAAACTTAGGGTATTTCCGAAATGCACTTAATTGCAACCATTTTAGAACAAAACCAACATATGACGACTTTGGTGACTGTATATATGGTTCACAACATGAATGGCTATGAAGTAATATGATCAATCACCATTTTTGTTATTCGTTACTCTCTATCGCATATCCGAAGAATACGACACCAACTTCATGCTCGTATATTGAATCAATTTTCTGCATTTTTTTTATCACTGAAAACTATTTTATATATAAAAGGAGCATACGGAATAATCCATGATAGTACAACCAATAAAAGACACAACGGGATGGTAAGGAATAAAACCATCAACCACCGGACATAGATTACCAAGTATAACAGCGAGGGGAGTCAGACCATTCAGCAAACTAGTAGGTGGTAGAAGTCCAACATGATTTGATCCAACTCCAAGCACTAAATCTGATAGTTACAAAAACATCATGCACTTGCGATTGTTTTCCTTTGAAGATGACTGAGTTTTTTAGTAGTACGAATATGCCACATTGTGAAAAACCATATGGAAGTTAAATATGGATTCTTACTTAAGTGAGGAAGAAGACAATTTCCCCGGGTCCCCCCAAAAAAGTGGAATACACCCGAGTCACCTTAGAATTTCCATCCATACCTGATACGAGATGGTGCAACAACAAAAGAGATGGTTGATCTCTTCATCATAGCTACTGCAAAAAGGACAATTGAGGTCGCCACCAACAGGATACACTCCGCTCCTTTATAATTACACTTTGATGGATTTTTTTTGATAAAAACCTTCCAGCAAAACGCTTTAACTTTGAGGGGACTTTTCTGTTTTAATATATTTTTGAATAGATCTACTTGAGGAGTGATAGCGACAAGAGAGAAGGAGTTATATAACTAATCACAGTGAAAATAGTCTGTTTCTCTCCCTATTCCATTTCACATAATCTGACTTGTCGATTTTAGGCGTGAAAGAACTAAGGTCCTCAATCAAATTGGTTAATAGTTACTCTTCCCATGCAAAAAGGCGTCATCCCTAGTGCCAATTCCATATCCATCTGATGTTTGCCCATTCGCCTTTGTTGTAGAGTGTGACACTCTTATTAGATGCTATGCTATAAACCCTACTGAATTTCAAAAACAATGGTACTTCACCTAGCCATTTTTCAGTCAAAGAAACCTGTTTCTTTTCCGTTGCTGCCAACTTTTGAAATCTCATCTTCTGTTAGAATAGATTTTTATAAATATGTTAATATTATCTTTTGTATAAAGATATGACAAGATATAAGCCTTTGATTAGATAGTTTACTTATTGATAGGACTCTTTGTACTAGTATATATATTTTTCATTCATTAATGAGAAATCCATCGAGGAATAATATCTTTCATGGTACAGAACCATATTTTTTTTTCTTTTTTCTTCTCCCCTCTCTAAATCATGACCGACCCCTCTAAAGACGGTTCGTCCTCTGACACCACCAACGGTTAGATGTCCCCCTCCTCGACGGACGCTCCTCCTAAATTCCATACTGCACTAGCTGTCTCTAACGTGAAGAACTTCATCCCTATCACGTTAGATGCCAAAACTAGCCTCTACACCTCTTGGTCGGAATTATTCAAAATTCACGCTCGCACGTATGAGGTTCTCCATCATATAATCCCAGCTTCTGTCGACGTCATCCCTCTGGGATCGTCCTAATGCCATCGTCGGCCAATGGATCTATGGCACCATCTCCACTAATCTGTTGCTCACTATCATCGAACCCCAGTCTACTACAATGGACGCTTGGACTCGGCTCGCTGACGTCTTTCAGGCAATAAGAACTCTCGCGTTGTTCAACTCGAGAACCAATTCTCTCCCACGGTTCTTGATGATTTCTCTATTGTTGGCGCCTATTGTGAAAAAACTGAAGATGTTGGCCGATCAATTAGCCAACGTCGGGGCCCCTGTTCCAAACCAATGCCTCATTCTTCAATTGTTGACCGGCCTCATCGACTCCCACAACGGTGTTGCGACTCGTTTTCAGCATAGCGACCCACGCCCGTTTTTTTCTAAAGCCCGCTCCATGCTTACTCTGATTTGTGTTGTCCATGTCTAATTAAACCTAGTCTTTCCATCAACACGAGGAGCTAGAAATCAGTTTTCTCGCTCCGTGAAACTCCAAAGGTTTTGTCATTAATTCATATTTGAATGTGATAATCTTATGCCACAAGGAGTCCTTATCGTGTAGGCTACTCCACTATCATTTCGAGGGGAGAGCCTTATTAAATAAGTCATATGCCTTTCTTTGGTTTATTTTATTTTCTCCCATTTGAATCTTTTCTATCTCCTTACTAATTCTCTTGAGCACCCTGAAAATTGAGAAAAAGAAGAGTGGTAAACCAACAAGGACAAAGTTATTTAAGATGATCCTCCCTCCAAATGATACGTTTTCATTTTTCCATAAGGATAACTTTTTTTCAAAAATAATCGGGATTGGTTTCAAGAACTAAATAAGATTTTGGTTTGCCCCAACGAGCAAACCTAAGTACTTTGCAATTTAGGAATGCTGCAATTTCATCAACCTGATCATCATTAACATTGACCCCCAAAATGCTGCTTCTGAGAAAATTTATTCCCAGGCTTGAAATGAGTTCAAAAAGCCAAAACATTGCTTTAAATGTACTGATATTTTGGGAAGAATTGTCACACAAAAGAAGCGTATCAACTGGTAATTGCAGATGCGTTACGTCTAACAGGTCATGGCCAATTTTTAATCCTTAAATGATCTGTTCATTCTTTGCTTTCTTATTCAAGGAACTGAGACCTTCAACCACTATCAAAAAAAGGAGAGGCGATAGTTTTGCCAGATGGTTTCATAATCATGTAAGTAAGCATATTGCTTAATATCATTCAATTTCTTTCTATACCTTGATTATACAGTTTTTCGTAAGCTAAACTCAACAATTAATTTATTTGTTTGTAGGTAGAAAGCTTATAACTTGCAGGGGCTCAAGTGTCAAAAGAACTTTGATCTTTAGCTCGAGGTCCAAATCCACCAGGGAAACGATATAGGGAGTTTATTATCAATGGTTTTCGATTTAATGTCAAGAGTTATGACATTGAAACAAAAACTCAAAATAGGGGGGGTAGTTGTCACTACTCAAACTAGTAGTTTTGCAAGCAGAAACGACAACAATTTCATTGTTGGTGGTGTCACATACTATGGAGTATTAAAAGATATCATCGAACTAGCATATAATGATGAAAAGAAGATAGTTATGTTTGAGTGTGATTGGGTGTCGACAAGAAGGGCACAAAAAAAAAGATGAATATGGGTTCTCTTTAGTTAATTTTTCAAGATTAAGGCCACATAAGTAGCATTTTATTTTTTCTTCTCAAGCACAACAAGCTTTTTATGTCGAAGATCCGTGTGAGAAGGGGTGGCACAAACCTAGGGACTCATTTGATATGGATCCAGTGTTGAGTTTACATGCAAATGCACTCCAACGAAATGATGTACATGTGGATATGAGACTGAACAACTCAATTGGGCTAGGGAAGATGCAGAAGTAATTGTTGTTTGACAAATTACAATTTAGTTTTGAATTTAATTAGTATTTTTAGCCATATATTGATTATTGACTATTGAATTTGATGTTTTATTGCATAATTTTAATTTTTTTCCTACTTTTAGTTATCACTTGTTCAATTTGGTTTATTATTTCACCTTGTGTGGGTTTGAATGAATTCATGTTTCCAATATGCACCTTGGTAAGTTTTACTGCATTTCTTTAAATATGAATTTTTAACATGTATAATTGTTAAGTGTTACTAATTCAATTCTTACTTATTACAAGTAAAAATCATGCCTCCACAAACTAGAAAAAGTGGCAACCATGCAAGACATGAAGTAACACAACAAAATCAACAAACTTCTAGTCATAATAGCCTAAACGGTATTTGATAGTTGATCAATATATGCTTCAAATCAACTTCTTAGTGTATCATTGTAATTCTAATGTCAATCTGAACTTATATTTATTAGAGGAATACAGGTTGGTGTGAATACAAATCCAGTTGAAACAAATGATATATAACCCAACTCATACTCTAGTTAGTTGACGGGAATTGAACATACTAATCATGTCACTAAATCTGATGAGTTCACTGTAAGGTAATAATTAGTGTAATCTAAAATATTTATTATATGATTTATATTATAAACACATGTACCAACAAAACAAAGGGGGGACGAGTAGTTACTTCTATGCATAAGCTCTGGTGTCAACAACATGAAAATCGTTTGGTTATTTCATTCAATGATCGCCCGATTGATAAAGAAAATTCTTCCAAACTAGGCACAATTGCTCGACATGCAAGATATTGCCTTCTTCATTACAAAGACTGGAAAGTCATGCCTTGTTTGTATAAAGATGAAATGCTAAATATTGTCAAGGTTAATAATATCATTGCATTTTTACTTTCCTAAGCGAGATTATATTTTTAGTACACGTACTGAATTAAGTTTTGACATTTATTGTAGAAGAGATTTGAGTTTCCTCTAGGACACGAAGACTTTATCCTGGCGTCTATCAATAAAAAATGGAGAAAGTTGGAAAAGTAGTGTGAAAACTTCAAACTTTCGTCCTAACACGGTTGTTGAACAACAACTAGATGAATTGCCAAATAGAGTGGATAAGGATCAATATGAACAGTTCTTTGACCACGGGTTGCAGGATAAAACCGAGGTATGGACTTGCAATATCCTTTTGAATCTCTTTTTTCATGTCGTTTTCCTTATAATTTATATTTTTGTCTCCATTTTTTCAGGAACTTAGCCTAAAGAACAAAGAAACTCATAAAAACATTGTGTATGTTCACCGCACGGGCAAGAACAGCATTGCAAAAGTGAATGAAAAACTGGTAACATCTCTTGAAATCTTATAGTTTGGTAACTAATAATATACACTTATATAACACGTGATGCTTTTTTCTAGAAAGAGCTTCTCGGTAGATATCCGACAAGGGCCGAGTTGTTTTAAGAGTGTTATTATAAGTCTTATCGTTCACGTGAAATGGAAGAAATATAGAAATTAGTTGTAAGTATAGATATAAATTATCATAGCCATGTTCTTTTCTTGTTGAATGCATTATATTAGATTTTAACCATATTTCACTATTTATAGGATCAAATGGAAGAGCAAGATACCCCAGATCTCCGAGATTTAACAAGTGGTAAGGTTATATATGATCCTAATGACACATCTGCGAATGTAATGGGAAAGGACAAAAATGGCTATCCACCCATGTATGGGATGGGGGTGGCGGCGACTGATGTTAATGGGAGAAAACCAAGTTGCTCAGCACTTATTAGAGAGTCTACAACTTATAAAGAGAAATATGACGCATTGAGTGCAGAATTTAAAGAATTTAAGGCCTTTGTTGATAAGAAATTACACGCTAATGAACAACTAGAAACTCATGGGGCTGCAGTGCAATCTCCAAACACGGTACATAATTCTGAAAGTCCCATCACCATCAACTTTTCGCCAAGCTCGTGCTAAGGTAAATATCTGAGACCCTTCAACTTATTAAAAATAGATAAGTTGCATAACTATACTTATATTAAGTTAGTAATAAGTTACAAATCGCAGGTTGGATCTCGTGTTGTTTTAAAGAACATTGGAGATAGTAATGAAATTGTTGCAAAGGGAATCATGAATGAGATGGAAAACGTGAGATTCAATAGCATGACTCTGGGGTCCGCCTTCTGTCTAACAACAGTTCAGTTTCAAGCGAAAAAAGAAGTATCATTGCTTTTCCGTTATGGATGTATTCATGCTATTGATGATTCTCTTGGGGCACCTGTTGTCTGGCCTTTGCATTCGGTATATTCTCTTTCCTTTTATAACATTGTCAAATGTCTAAATGTGCGGCTTTTAATTATATGTTTTTAAAATTGCCGATTGTATATGATGTTTGCAAATGAGTTACTACAAGTTTTTTTGGTATTATTCATTATTGTTATGAGATTGGGCTGCAACTTTGAATTACAATGGCTTGATACATTTGCTAATTTTTATGTTGTTGGTATGTAACTTGTTAACAAGTTGGATATTATAACCTAATTAACGGGATGATTTAGGGGTTGAAACGCCATGTCCATGGTTAAGAAGCTCGTAAGATTACGAAAATATTCCTCATTGTATTCACTAAATTTCACTCTGAATGTTGTATTATATTTGTTATGCCTTTATTTTTCTAGATCCGGATCTGGATTTGCCTTTCTTCTTCTTATGTCCCCCTTTTTATAGAGGTTTTTTTAGGGACAGGTGTCGCTATGCATGTTTAAATAACTGACATGTGTTGTTTTTTGCGTACTGAGGAAGATATCTTTTCATTCTTCATCTACTATGCGCGGACTAGGCGCTGACTAAGATTAACTTTGATCTCTTCCGAGGGCCTCAAAGGTTCCGAGGGGTTGTTCTTTTCTGATCTCTCTTCCCCGAGGGGCTGTAGCTTTCGGAGTGACTGGATTATTTGGGCAGTTTGTTCATCGTGACTTCCGCAGTGTTTGCCTTCTTTGGGGGATGTACTCCGAGGGGTATATCTGTTTTACTTTGTCCGTTCCGAGGGTCTAGTTGCTTCAATAGGGTCACGTTCTTGTTCTAGGGATTGAGTAACACGTATTCCGATGGCTTCCGAGTGTTAATACAATCTTGTTCTTCGGGCTCGATCTTGGTGGTGGGTGTTCCGAGGGGTTTTTAGATCATTGAGTGTTTAGTGAGGGGATATTCTCGTACTTTTTGGGACTCAGGGTCCGTTGCGGCCCCTCTTGGCGCATTGATGGATATCCGAGTCGCGTGAATCCGTCGGGGTTGGTTCTTTTTCCGATGCCACATGGATATCTTTTCTTTATTCATCGTTGACTTTCCATGGGACGCTTTGGTGTCTCCTCGGGTGTCCCTTTATACCATTTCTAGTCAGTGACCGAGCGGATTGGTAATACTCCGAGGGCTTCCTTGTTGGGAGGGGGTACGTCTCATCGGAAGTACTCGTGACATTAGTATTCTCCATATATTAATTCCTATATTTAAGACTAATATTCTCGTTAACCTCGTATTTACCTTTTATGGTTAACATTAGCCTCCCCAAATTTCGATCGCCTTCGTGGAGGCGAGGGAAATTTCATTTCGTGTCCTCGGTGAGGCGAGGGGTCTTTTCTTTGTTATTTTTATTTTTGGTATTTTTCCGAGGGGGTACGCATATATTTATAGATATTAAAAATGAGTTATAGGGAAATTACGTTACTACCCTTGGGGGCGTTGTCCTCGAGTAGGCAACGGTTTTGGAATATTTATTGCGGGTAGTGAAGGTGGAGGCGTAACGGCCGTTGACTGGTAGCCGCTGTTCAAATATCTGACCGTTGGTAACGGTCAGATTTTCAACGGCTAGATACCCATTAGCGCGCTGAGCGGCACGTGTCAAGTGGAGGCTTTACGTGGAGTATTTAAACGTGCTCCACGTTTAAATGTAATCCGACCGTTGCCCTTCATCGGTTATAAATAGACCTTTACTTCATTCTTTTTTTTCACTTCAATCTTTCATTCTTTAGCAAAATTTGGATGAGTAAAATCCTCTTCTTCCCTTCTCTTAATCCGACAATTTCTTCCTTCAAATTTTCAAAAATACTTTTCTTTTTTCTTTCCGCAATCTTTTCTTCAATAAGTTCTTGCAAACACTTTCCCTCTCTTCGCTAATCACGCACGATGGCCTCCTCTACTGCTACTGATCCTATTACCGCTGGCTCCGCCTCGGGAGCCGTAGCCTTCACTCTCGCCACTGATGCGCCGGCGGTTACGAGGGGTATTGCTGTAGGTGACCCCGTCGCGGGTACTCGTAAAAGGAGAGGTGACACTTCTACGGCGGCGGAAGAGGGCAACGTTGGGCCCTCCAAGAAGGCTAAGGTTTCCAAATCAAAGACGCATGTTGTTCCTGTTGCTCGTGATTTTCACAAAATTGAGAAGATTCCGACTTCCATTACCCGAGGGAAGTGTCTGCTTGGTTCAAGAATTTGGGGTTTTTAATAAAAACATGACCTTCCAGATTTCGACGAAGAGTGATAGAGCGTGCAATCCTCCTGCTGGCTGGCTCACCGTCTACTATGTACAAATGAAGTTTGGGTGGCGATCTTTTATGCCCCATTTCTTCTGTGAGGTGTTTAAGGCCTGCAACATAAGCTCGAGTCAGCTGACTCCGAACGGGTTTGCGGCTATGTGCATCTTCGTGTTTTAGTGCCATGTGAATGGCTTGGACTGCAGCGTGGAGCGCTTCTTCGCCATTTTTGTCATGGTGATTTCACCCGGGGGGTGGCCTTCCTATCACTTGCGCCATCGGGATACCGCTAAGAATAAGAAAATTCTGGAGGGGGCCTCACTTCTCCTAGCACATGGAAAGACGAATATTTCTTTGTGCAACCCGTGAATGGGAAGCGGGACATGCCCTTCGACTGGAGGGAGGGTGAAGCTCCAGTTTATAACTTGGACCCGGAGGTAAGCTTATCTCCGGTGATTTCACAGAAGGCTTTGATGGAGTCAGACGACTTTATGATGTTGTTTGAGATGTCGGGGCTAGAGAACGTGGTTTTTACCGATGCCGCTATAAAGAATTCTTTGTCTCTTAGCTCCGAGGCGCTGATTCCTTTTAGTAAATACTTTCACACTTGCCTTTTTCTTTTCTTTTTCATAATTATAAATTTAAAATATACTTATTTGCTTTTTTGTAATGTAGGGGACACTTTGGAGAACTACTATTCGCATACCGGTCCTTTGGTCCGTGCTCCGAATGGTCAAAAGAGGTCAAAAGCTACCGCAACTTCTTCTGCCCGTTCCTCGAGTGGTACTTCCGATGCTCCTGGGGAGGAGGACCCTGCTAATGTGGAGGTGGACGACCCCGAGTACACAGATGTGCCTCTGAGGGAGGAGAAAGAGGAAGATCATTCCCCTTTCATCATCGGGGCGGACGGTATAATTTACGATGCCATTCCCCTGACTTAGGTGGACCCTCACTCGGATTTGGTGTTGGCGACGGCCCCCACATATAATACTGGGAGTTTTTCTAAGGGTTCAGAGGAAGGACCCACATCCGAGGGCGGTCCGTCTCCTTGGGCTACTGCGGAGGAGTCTGTGCCTGATTTGGTGGTTCTCTCCTCCGAGGACCCGTCACCATCACCTTCTCGTGAGCTAGGAGTTTATGTATCGGTGCCTCCGGTGGTTCCTGAGCCTTTGGAGAGGACAACTTCCTAGTCTCTTCCTCATGGTAAGTTTCCGTTGGTCCTTGATGAACTCTTCTTAAGTGCTTAGAGGAATTTGTTTAGATACTAAGGTCCTCTTTTCCGGTGCAGATATCGTGGATAAGGGAAAAGCTCCGATGGAAGAAGGGTCTTCTCTTTTAGGTAAGTATTCTTTGCTTACCTCTTTCTTCTTTGCCTATATATTGTTCAATGACTTTTCTAGGTTCATTCTCTCTTCTTACGTATATATACTGTCTTTTGTAGAAGAAGATTTTTTGGCACAGTTTCTCAATCCCGGTTCGGAGGCTTCGTTGGGTGATTCGGAGGACATTCAAGAGGAGTTTGACCCATCATCCGACGATAGGGATGTGAAGGTGGAGATACTGAGCTCACTGGTTAGGGAGGCGGGCCCTTCTACTGCTGCTGGAGGTCCTCGGGCGGTATTTACCGATTCAAATGTTGTGACGCCAACTCCGGGGACCATTCCTCCGAGGAGTCATGTCCCCGTCACGCTTTCTCCGAGGGGCCTCACTTTTTAGACTCCGGTGGCTCCTCGTAGGCTAGAAGATCTGCCCTCGAGGGGCCTCACTTTTCCCCTTTTTCTTTATGTTCATCCTTCTTTTTGGTAATCGATTTTAGATTCTTATGTATTTTTTCTTTTTCGTAGGTCGGGAAAGCTCGGGACGCAGCGTCTGCAGTAGAGCAGGGCTATCACAAGGAGGGGGAAAAAGTAAAACTTCTCCGAACACAAGTGACGTCTCTTCTGTCCAAGGACAAAAAGAGCAAGACGATGGAGGATATGCTCCACACGAAGATTTCGAATCTCGAATTTCTCTAGAAAGAGGCTCAGAAGGAGAAAGAGGGTTTGCGCCTCAAGTTGGAGCGGACGGAGTCCGCGTACGAGCGGGTGGAAGCGTCCGAAAAGGCTGCCAAAGAACGTATTACTCTTTTGGAGAATGAGAAGAAAGAGTCTGAGGAAGCTCTTAGGGCTCAGATTGCTGGTCTCGAGGGGGAGAAAGCAGAGGGGCTGACAAGGGAAAGAGAACTCCAGGGGTTGTTAGACCAGCTTACCGATCGGGCCGAGTCGGCCGAGGAGAAATTGACGAAGTTCATTTCTCCTAAGGAAGTGCAAGCTAAGATTGACGCGGCGATCCAGTTCGCTCAACAGGAGACTCTTAGACAGCACTCGTAATCTTCCGATAGGCCACCACAAGAGCTTTTGACAGGTCATATGTTATGGGGCTACTTGGAGTGTGCTAGACTGGCTCAGCCATTATTGCGGTCGGACGTGGATTTCTCCAAGTCCTTTGATATTCGTAGGCTGAAGAGGCCTACTTCGAAGGATTGTCGCATCCTCGTCGGGAGATTTAGCGGCTTGTTGTCTCCCCGGGATTCTCCAACGCCCTCCCCAATGCGGTTAGCGAGTAGTCCGAGTCTGAGGCCTAGTAGCTCCGGATGGGTACTATCACCAATCTCTCGCCTAGCTCCGATGAATTCTTCTTATGAGGCGACGACCTTTTCGCATCCCGCCCCGCATCCCTCAACCACGGGGGCCTAGTTTAGGATTTTTATTTTTTTATTGTAAATTTTTTATTTTGCAGTCTTCTACTTTTTTTTTCGTAATGTATGGTCATTTTCCGAGGACTTCTCGAGATTTATTAATGAATAATTTATTTTGTCTTTTCTGCTTGCGAGCACTAGTAAATGTTTAGCAACTATAATTGTCTAACCTTTTTATTTATGGCTTAAGGATAAGTTTCCCAAAGAACCTTGCCGGCCAAGTAAAACTTTAGCAGGACATGTCTTTATGCATGAGGTTTTACCATCCTTAGTAGGATTTTTACCGGACACGTGGCCTTAATAATTAACTGACTTGGGCAGCTCATGCTTTTATCTATCTTGCTAAAAAAATGAGCAGAAGTATATATATATATATATATATATATGTAATTTCTTAGTGAATCATATTATACTCATTTCAAAGGAAAATTCCTTTTAGATATAGTGCTCACTAAATTTCTTGCAAACTCACTTTCCGGTTTTTGCACAGCTAAGCCTTTTGCTTTTCTTTTTAGTTTTCAACTAGCCTTGTATAAGGAGCGAGAACTTACCTAGCAAGATGATGCCCCCACATTACAGGCGATGAGGGTCAGTTTCTTCTCACAATTCCACTCGAAACTCGGTTCGGACTCCTCCACTAGCATTAGGGGTTCGCCATGCTTCCTCGGCTAGCTTTTCTTCCAGGCGGGATAGTTTGGATGATGACATAATGGCTCTCTTGGGGAGTTCTTCAAGGGGAGCCGTTGCAAGCTCTACAATTGTTGAATCTCGCAGGAGGAGTCACATTCGAGAGGTGTTTATGGGTAGGGGTTCTTATACCTTGGCAGATCAGTCTTCAGAGTTTGATATGCTTCCTTTGAGTCCCACGAAGTTAATAGGTCGAGGCCGAGTGGGGACTGCTATGAGTAGCGAGCACGAGAGGTCAATTATGACCCTTTTTGCTGAATATAATTTAGATTATACCCAGTATGATGTGGTCATACCACACTCCAAACAGAGGGCTTACGATCCCCCCTCGGGATTCTTGACGGTGTATCGCGAACAGATGCGGTGTGAGATGCGGGTGTTTTTTCAGCCTTTTATTCAGACCCCTTCCGATATTGGCAAATATGCCCTAGTCAGCTGATGTCGAGTTCTTACCGTCACTTGGTGGGGTACATCTTATGTTGCGAGCTCTTGAACCTCTCTATGTCTCCTCATCGAGTGGGAGCCATTTTTGCCTTGCGCCCCTGTGCGAGTGGCCCCCCTTTTTTCAGCTTGGCCTATCGGCATAACAATAGAATTTTCACTCATGTATCCAACCCATGCTCTCGTAGAGGGTATTGGAGGCGGAGGTTCTTTTTTGTTCGCCCGAGGGGCCAATCAGTAGATTTATGGGGAATACCTCTCTGATGGGGCCTTGGATACGTTACTCCCAACGCCGAGTCTTTGATACGTGAGGAGGAGGTACTGTCCCGTTCTGGGCTGTTCTCGGGCACCTATGACATAAGCAGCTTATTAGAGTTTCCCGAATCTTTGATCTTGGCGGGCCTTCAAGAAGGGGTGGAGATGTTCAAACTCCCTGCTCAACCGCTTTATAGCAATTTCTTTTTTCGTAAGTTCCTCTTCTTGTCCTTATTGTTTTGGGGTGTTCTTTGTTGCTTCGGGCTTATAGTATACTTGTATTTCCGTTAGGTTCGGAGATGCAGACGTTTGCGATAAAGCCTTTCGATAAGGTCTTTTTGGCGCAGACGCTAAATGACAAGTACGTCTTTTTGGAGGAGGGTGGTTCCGACCAATTGAGCTTTGATATCATGATGGGTCCTTCCTCGGTGGGGAGGGATCAGGGGGCCTTGCTTGCCGCAGCCCCCCCAGCTCTCGCTGTCTCCGAGGATCCCACCGCTGCTCTTCTCCGAATGGATTTTCCAATACCTCGGTTGGTATTGCGTTCTTTTTCAGGAGATGTTGTAAACATGGTGAAGGAGGGTTTCCTTTCTCTGTTCCTGGCGGATCTCAACCCCTAGGGGAAGGTCCTAACCGTGTTGTTCGTCCAACTCTCGAGGGCAATCCTCTTTTGGCGGGGATCCGTCCCCTCGGAGAAGGCAGTTCCGTCCTTTCGTCCTCTGCAATGGCGGACTTTTACCGAAATTACTTGAGCGGGTTATCGAATGCGACGGACTGTGAATTAATGAGGACCTTTCCTCTATCCAGTCTTCAGGATCTAGCCTGCAAAGATTTGTGCGAGGTATAGCAATTTTTCATTTGTTCTATTTAGCACTAACCTTTGTTATCCCCTCGGTATTGATGGGCTGATTGGTATACAGATTTATATGGTCTTGAACGCCATCGGATCTCGACGAGAGTCTTCTTCTGATCCCGACTTGGTTTACCGCCGCCGGGATGAGCTGGAGACAGGTTTACTTGAAGCTCACGAAGAGATAGCCCAATTGACTGCGGATAAGGAGACTGCTCAGGAAATTCACGATGGGGTTTTGCAAGCCGAAAAAGATAAACTTGGGAGTTGGAGAGCCGGTTGGTTCTTGAGAGGGCCCGTGTATTGGGTTTGGAGGGGAGGATGGAGGAATTAAGGGACCAGATACGGTTTTCCGATGAGCAGTTGATACGTGCTACGAGGGAGAGAGACGCGGTAAATCAACAGCTATTGGAGACAACCTGTACTCACGAAGTGGCACTAGTGATGGCCCAAGTACAAGCCGTGTTGGAAGTGGTGGGTCCATCTAGCCCTCGTGATTCTCTTCAAAGTGAGATGCGCGATTTGGTCCGTATAGGCTATCGATTGTGCCGAGATGCGGTTCAGGCTTTGCCAGGATTTCCTTCGGGCTTGGTCATTCCTGAACTTTGCATTCGCTAAGTTTTTGTAGAAGTTTCTCCCTCGGTTATCGGGGATCCTGCAGTTTCGATGGTGGTCGTTGATGATCCTGTTTCTCTATCCGAAGAGTAGTGTCGTCGACTTATTAGGGAAGGGAAGCGTCCGATGGGGGGCGCTTAGTTTGTATAAGGGTTTTTTTGTTGGTATAAGGGCCTCTGTACAGGATAGGGTCCGATATACCTATAATGTGTGGGACTTCGTGGTTTGTATCAAATGGTCTCTCGGGTTAGGTTGCTAAGATGACTTACATGTAGAGTCATCATTTTGTCAGGCAACCCTATTTCTTTTTGTATTGTAAGGGATCCATTTATATTCAAACAACTTTCTTATTTATGTACAAACTGTGGCATTACATCAAGCATAGTATTTTCTAAGATTGATGGAGTTCCAGGTGTTGTGGAGCACTGCGCCTTCGGAATTGGCGAGAAGATAGGTTGCGGGTCCAACGATTCCCGCTATCTTGTAGGGTCCTTTCCATCGGGGATCGAGCTTGCCCACATTCTTGGAAGCTCCGACCCGTTTCATCACTAAGTCTCCAACCTGAAAAGTGTGAGGTCTTACCTTAGCGTTGTAGTGTCGTGACATCCAGGTTTTGTACTCCTCAATCCAGATGGCAGTTCGTGCCCTTCTTTCTTCGAGGAGATCAAGGGTCAGGGCTAGGTTGGAGCTGTTGGCGACTTCCTCGTATTCTCGGACTCGCCAACTCTCTATGGAGACTTCCGAGGGAAGGACCGCTTCGCAACCGTAGGCTAGGCTGAAAGGCGTTTCGCCCGTGGCGGTGCATTGCATGGTCCGATAGGCCCACAGTATACCAGGTATTTCCTCAACCCACTTGGCCTTATGCCAGTCGAGTCGAGCCTTCATGTTCTTTAGGAGGGTTCGGTTGGTTATTTCTACTTGTCCGTTTGCTTGGGGATATCCCACCGAGGCAAAACAGTGTTTGATTTCCTAGTGGTCACACCACTTTTCTAAGTCCTGGTTTGTGAATTGCAGGCCGTTATCACTTACCAGGTTCCGAGGGATGCCAAAGCGGCACACGAGATTCCTCCATAGAGAATTAACGATGGCGCCAGCGGTGATTCGGGCTAGGGGTTCCGCCTCTACCCATTTGGTGAAGTAGTCGACCGCTACGAGTAGGAACTTCTTTTAGCCAGCGTCGGGGATGAGTGGTCCCACTATATCAATGCCCCACTTAGAGAATGGACAAGGGGTCAGATGGGGTTCCCATGAGGCTGCAGGCTGATGGACACGAGGGGCGTAAGCTTGGCACGGTTTGCACCTCTCGGTATGGCTTTTACTATCTTTAGCCATCGTGGGCCAGTAATAGCCTTGCCGAATCAGGCGTCTGACCATGCTTTCGCCGCCGGTATGGCTTTCACATGTTCCCTTGTGAGTTTCCGCTAGAGCTAGTTGGGCTTCTTCTTCATTGAGGCATCGGGCTTGGGGGCACAAATATGTCCTTCGGAAAAGTATTCCATCCTTGAGGAAGTACCGAATGGTTTTCTTGGACATTATCCGTTGTATAGACTTGTCCGTGGAATATCCTTCTAGATCCTGCAAGTAGGCCTTGATTGGAGTTACCCGACTGGATGGGGGATCCATAGTGGCATTTACTTCTTTGCCCTCGGTCTTTTTGGATTCGTTGACATGAAGTAGAGTGATCCTTCGGGTATGGATGGCGGCCGTCTGAGTGGCCAATTTAGGCAAGGCGTCCACCTCTTGGTTTTCTTTTCGAGGAATTTGGACTATTTTATATTCCTCAAACCACTCTTGCCTTTGATGGACTATCCGAAGGTACTCCTGCATTCTTTCTTCTTTTGTTTTGTATGAACCATTAACTTGTTAAACAATCAATTGAGAATCGTTGTGGAGGAGTATTCTTCTTATTCCCCCTTCTTTTGCAAGTCTCATGCCAATGAGGAGGGCTTCATACTCAGCCTCGTTGTTGGAAATGGGGTAATCAATTATGGTTATGAAGTGGAGCCTTTCGTCTTCCACTTATTGATTTACAAAAACTATTCTCGCTCCCCCGTGCGTGCTTACAGAGGAGCCATCTACATAGGCGTGCCATAAAGGCTCTTTTTCCTCGGACCCGATGCATTTTAACTCCATTACGAAGTCCGCCAGGACTTGCACTTTGATGGAGGGCCTTGGAGCGTAGGAAAGATTGTATTCGGTGAGTTCTATGACCCATTTTATCAATCTTCCCGATGACTCAGGCTTATTGAGAATCGACCACAAGGGGTGTTTTGTTAACACATTGATTGGGTGTGAGAGAAAAAAAAGGGCGTAGTTTACGCGCCGTGGTAACCAAAGTTAAGACGAGTTTTTCAGTTAGGGTATACCTAGTTTCTGCTCCGAGGAGAGTCTTTGCTGACATAGTAAACGGGGTGATGTTCTCTATCATGTTCTTTAACTAACACGACACTGACGGCCTCTTCTCCGATGGACAGATATACAAAGAGCTCTTCTTGAGGTGAAGTTTTTACTAGCAAGGGCGGTTTCACCATGTACCTTTTTAGTTCTTCGAGGACTTCTTCACACTGGGGGGTCCATTTGAATTCTTTGATGTTACGGAGGATCTTAAGACAGGGGAGTCCTTTTTCTGCTGACTTAGAAACAAATCGGCTCAGGGAGGCCATCCGACCTGTGAGCTTTTGAACATCTTTGACTGTCTTCAGAGTGGGAAGCCCTACGATGGCCTCAGCCTTCTCGGGGTTGACTTTTATTCCTCTTTCCGTAACCATGAATCTCTAGAACTTTCCTCCTCGGATGCCAAAAGAGTATTTTCTAGGGTTACCCTTCATTCCAAATTTATCCAAGATGACCAGTGCTTTTCGCAGGTCCTCGGGATGCTCTTCCGTAATATTACTCTTAACCACCGTGTCGTCCACGTAGACTTGCACTGATTTTTCGATGAGTCCAGCGAACATGAGATTTACCAGCCTTTGGTAAGTTGCCCCAGCATTTTTAAGTCCGAAGCGCATTACCAAGTAGCAGAATGTGCTTGCGTCGGTAATGAAGCTAGTTTTGTCCTGGTCAGTTGCGGCCATTGGGATTTGGTTGTACCCCTGGTCTCCGTCTAGGGTTGATAACAGCGCGCATCCAGCATTGGAGTCGACTACTTGATTTATACTGGGCAAGGGATAACAATCTTTTGGGCAGGCTTCATTAAGATTGGTAAAGTCCACACACATCCGCCATTTTCCTCCATGTTTGGGGACTAACACTACATTTGCCAACCATTCGGGGTATATTACCTCCCTAATTTGCTTTAGGCTAAGGAGTCGTTGTATCTCTGACCGAATAATTTTGTTGCGTTCTGGCCCCATCTTTCTCTTTTCTTGTTGGATTGGTTTAACCCCCGATTTTACATTAAGAAAGTGTTGGCATACCTTATCGCTGATTCGTCTAGGTGATTCGTCTGGGTGATGGAATTGTTTGAGGATGGAAGTCAATTAAGCTTGTATCGCCGGGTCCATGTGGGTACCCATCTTAATCATCTTCTCTGGACTTCCCTCTATCAACTCCACCATTTTTAATTCTTCTACGGATTGAACCGAGCCTCTTCAGTTTTGCGCTTTTTATTATTCCCGAGGGGGAGTTCATCATTTTCCGATGGGATGGCATTCATGCGGCATTCTGTAGCGTTAGATTGGTTTCCTCGGACTTCTCCAATACATGAGAAAGTGGGAAACTTTACCTTAAGATGAAGGGTAGAGTGGATAACTTCGAAGGTTTGGATGGACAGTCTTCCACATATGGCGTTGTACGTCCGTGAAGAGGCTTCCACTACCCAAAACTTGGTGAGTTCCGTTCTTCGAAGGGCTCCCTCTCCCCATGACATCAGAAGGGTCATAGTTTCGAGGGTGTGGCAGGCTTCTCCAGAAAAACCTACTAGGGGGACCTCAGCCATCTCCAACCTTTCTTTTTTCAGTCCTATAGCAAGGTAGGTGGGAAAGAAGAGTACGTCCACGGAACTACCCGTGTCGATGAGGATCCGCTGGATTTCACATCTGTAGATAACGGCTGAAATGACCAGGGGGTCCTCGTGGGGGTAAATTATACCTGCTAGGTCCTCGGGTCCGAAGGTGATACTAGGCAGCTTTGATCCTTGAACAGAGCATACAAGGAGTCCTTGTTCTGCTCGCCGGGCCTCTTTTAGATATTTTTTCTTTTTACCTTGGGGTGTTATCGAGATTTCTCCTCCTTCTATCATATTGATCGTTCGCCCGGAGGGGGCGTCATCCTCATATGAGTCTGGGGGAGGAGGTAAGTTCCGATGCCCCGTAGTTCTTTCTCGGGAGCTCCATCGATAGTCCGCAGTCCATCCTTGGGACCGACCGCGCTCTGTGGTCCTTTATAGCGATCGGAGCCTGGGAGTCGCCTCATCCTCTTCTTGTTCTTTTCGTGACATTTTCCACACATTCGACTTGGGTTCCTCGGGATTATTCTCTTTGAGGTAGTTCTTCAAGTATCCTTCTTGTAGAAGGTGGAGCACTTCCCTGCGTAGGGTAGTGTACTCCTCAGTGGTGTGTCCATAGGTTTTATGATATTTGCAATATTTCCCCGTGGTCCTTTCGTGATTGGGAATATTGGCCGGTGTGGGCCATTGTAACTCCTCGGTGGTGTGTCCATAGGTTTTATGATATTTGCAATATTTCCCCGTGGTCCTTTCCTGATTGGGAAATTTGGCCAGTGTGGGCCGGTGTAACTCATCGCTGCCTCTCATCACATTGAGTACTTCTTGGGGAGCGATAGTCATCGGAGGCAAGTGTACAGGCCGAAGGAATTTTTTGACCACACCTCCATCGTCTTTGCGTGGGGCGGGTTTTCCTTCCTTACTCTTCTCCTTAGCTTTCCCCTCTCGTTCTGCGTGTTCACGGTGCTCGTTGTCATCATGCTCCATGCGCTTTTTCGTTCCTTCCACTTCCTCCATGAGGATATAAACTTCTGCCTTTTGCATAAGCTCGTTCATGTCCGTGACATGGTTTCCCATTAGGTATCGGAAAAAATCCGTTGTTCGAAGTCTCTGTGTCAATATGTCCGCTAGGATGGTTGGACTGACATTGGGGACATTTAACGCTTCATCTGTGAAATGTTTTATGTACCCTTGCAAGGGTTCATCCTTCTGTTGTTTGACCGTGAAGAGATGAGTGGCCGATTTGGGATATCGTCGATTACATGCAAAATGTTTCACGAATAGGTGGGCCAAGCGGTTGAAACTTGTTATCGAGTTAGGGGGAAGGTGGGTAAACCAAGCTTGTGCTCGTCCTCCGAGGGTGACGCGGAATACACGGCATAGAACATGATCGGGAGCGGAGGATAGGTCCATTCCAACCAAGTATTGGTGGATATGATCATGTGGATCCCTTCCATCAGCATCCCCGGTGTATAAGGGAACGTTGACAGGCCGCATCCCCGAGGGAACGAATGCTAAAGAAATTTCGGGAATAAACTGGGAGGTCTTAAATGTAGGATCTTCCTTAGGGGCCATGGTTTTTTTGATGTCAATCATTTCTTTACGCAAGCCATCTAGCATCCCCCATAAGGCATGATTATCGACCCTAGGGTATTCCTAGGGACGGGGTATTTCTTCTCCTTTACCTCTCCTCGGAGTTTCCTCATAATTATCATACCTTGGTGATTCTCGTAGAGGTTCGCGATGCCAGGATACAGGAGTGGCGCTCCATCTATTGTGGGGTGCATCTTCTTCCGAAGGGGGATTCCTCTGTCGGAGGGATTGGGAGAGTTGGTTGTTGGGATTTCTCCGTCCTCTGGGTGATCTCTGAGCCGTTGTTTCTACGAGTCTTTCGAAGATAGAACGGGGAACATTGATGAAATCCCTTGTACCGGATTGGTGGTTTGACAAAGTTTCTTCCGAATCACCTTGACGGGCCTGAAGACTTTCACTTTCGAACAAATCTTCCATAATAAACAATGCTTGTTGAACACGCTCAAGGACAAATTATGTGGCGTTCCCACAGACGGCGCCATTTTGTTAACAGGTTGGATATTATAACCTAATTAACGGGATTATTTAGGTGTAGGAACGCCATGCCCGTGGTTCAGAAGCTCGTAAAATTACAAAAATATCCCTCGTTGTATTCACTAAATTTCACTCTGAATGCGGTATTACATTTGTTATGCCTTTATTTTTCTAGATCTGGATCTGGATCTGCCTTTCTTCTTCTGTCCCCCTTTTTATAGAGGTTTTTCAGGGACATGTGTCGCTATGCATATTTAGATAACTGACATGTGTTGCTTTTTGCGTACCGAGGAAGATATCTTTTATCTTATCTTTTCATTCTTCATCTACTAGGCGCTGACTAGGATTAACTTTGATATCTTCCGAGGGCCTCAAAGGTTCCGAGGGGTTGTTCTTTTCTGATCTCTCTTCCCCGAGGGGCTGTAGCTTTCGGAGTGACTGGATTATTTGGGCAGTTTGTTCATCGTGACTTCCGCAGTGTTTGCCTTCTTTGGGGGATGTACTCCGAGGGGTATATCTGTTTTACTTTGTCCGTTCCGAGGGTCTAGTTGCTTCAATAGGGTCACGTTCTTGTTCTAGGGATTGAGTAACACGTATTCCGATGGCTTCCGAGTGTTAATACAATCTTGTTCTTCGGGCTCGATCTTGGTGGTGGGTGTTCCGAGGGGTTTTTAGATCATTGAGTGTTTAGTGAGGGGATATTCTCGTACTTTCCGGGACTCGGGGTCCGTTGCGGCCCCTCTTGGCGCATTAATGGATGTCCGAGTCGCGTGAATCCATCGGAGTTGGTTCTTTTTCCGATGCCACGTGGATATCTTTCCTTTATTCATCGTTGACTTTCTATGGGATGCTTTGGTGTCTCCTCGGGTGTCCCTTTATACCGTTTCGAGACAGTGACCGAGTAGATTGATAATACTTCGAGGGCTTCCTTGTTGGGAGGGGGTACGTCTCATCGGAAGTACTCGTGACAATAGTATTGTTCATATATTAATTCTTATATTTAGGACTAATATTCTCGTTAACCTCGTATTTATTTTTTACGGTTAACATAACTCATTTGGATTGTCAAAGCTTGGAGGTTTTTGATAAATTATACAGAATTTGGTGAATGTTTTTATGTCCCTCTGTAACATGGATTTTAATTTTTGTTGGATATTCTTTACCATCCTTCACTGTAAGATGACTTTTTTTTTAATTTAATTTTTTTCTATTTTTTTATATATTGTTAAAATATTTATTATTTATAAATAGTTATATATATGTTTATTATTATTAAATATATTATTTTTACCAAATAGTTATATATAAGTTTTTATATAATTACAATAAAAATTTAAAACATAATTTAAATTGAGTTTAAATTGAAAATATCCCCAAATTATCGCTGGAGGATCAAATATGTGTTATTTAAAAAATATTAGGGTGTTAGTGTAGTTGTATAAAGTTTTGGGGTGAAAACGCAAAAATATAGGCACATTGGGATTAAATATTTTGATCAGAGACAACTTAAGGTACCATTTTGGAGAGGTGACAACTTAAGGTACCAATATTGGAAAGGTGCCAAATTAGGGTACCAAAAGTAAAAAAAACCCCATGAATTTCTATTGCCTTTGTCCGCCACTTCCTTCTTCTTCTTTCTTTTTTCTTCTTTTTCTTTTATATTTCTTTCTTGGCTTTTCTCCTATAGATCTGTAACAACACTGGCGCAAAGGTATTTTATAATTTCTTTTTTTTGAAGAAAAAAAGCATGGAAACTGGAAAGCGAATTTGGCTCCCAGATTATATATAATAAAAAAAACAATTCAGATTTCATTTTGGCGGTAGTAAAAAAAATTTCTAATTTTTTCACTTCCATATTCTATAAATAACACCCCAAATCGTCTCTTCTCCATCTCCAAACCTAATTTTATATCTTCTATTCCTTCAAATCTTCTTCTCCATCTCCAAACCTTCAACCAAAAAAATTGCAATCTTTAAATCTTAATAAAAAAATCCATATCTTCAAAAGTTCAAAGAAAAGTCATGAACTCTCCTTCCTCTCTTTCTCTGTTCTTTCTCTAAAAACACACACACACACAAAGTAACAACAATGGCGTCCAGATCTAGCCATTCGAGCGAGACAGATCTAGCCGAGCAATGACGCCCCGCCACCCTCAGTCTCCCCGCCATCTCTCTCTACCCGCTCGGTTCCCCATTCGGCGAGTTCGCCGCCGCCGCCGTAAATCTCTCCGCCGCCGATCTCCGATCCTCCGACTACCAGATGCTACTCGGCCACCATAGCCTGCACTGTGTTCTTCTCATTTTAACACTTTGTCTCACATTTGTTGCACAGAATAGATTCGTATGCCATGCGTTAGTGAAGATGATGATGATAAATGTGGATGATAATGGCGGATGATGATGATTTTTGTTTTTATAGATATAATTAACCTTGTTTAACTGCTCTCTAAGATGTAATTTAATCTTATTTTATTATTAATAATTGTTAGGTATTGATTCTACTCTACATTTTCAGTTAATTAATTTGACAAGTTAATCTTATTTGTTATTAATAACCACACAAATAATTAATTTAATGGTTTTATATTACTGGAAATCTGGAATTATTAAAAACACAAGTTAATCAAGTTTAATGGAGATAACCATACAAATAGTTTATTTAGCAGTTTTATATTACTAGAATTACTAATAAAACAAGTTAATCATGTTTATTAATGATTACCACACAAATATTACTAATTAATATATTTCATTTTTTTATTAATTATAATAACGATGGAATGCGAATGTTTCGCATCCCACTTATTTCGCGAAAATTTCAAATGTATGGCGGTAATTATTTACCGCTATATATTTTAAAATATTTCGGAAAAGGAAAGCGAGAAATTCGCTTCCCACAATTGCCATACGTATATGCGTACATGTACGCGTATTCTCTCCTGGAAAGCGAATTTCACTTTCCAAAGTATCAGATTTGGAGAGCGAAACTTTCGCTTCCTATACCATGGAATGCGAATTATTTCGCTTTCCCTTGACTTTGGGAAGCATATTCGCTTTCTAAATATCTTTAGGAAGGGGGCTTTCAGAGTGTGAATATCGGAAAGCGAATTTCGCATTCTAACCCCCTTTGGAATGCGAATATGAGCCTATAGAATCCGAATATTTCGCATTCCATAGGCCCTTCTTCTTGTAGTGCTTGTCACTTATGAAGATGGTGTAAGTTCACTGTTAGTTATTAGTGCTTCTTTGTTAGTTTAGCATGTATTAAATTTAACAAATACATGCTTTTATGTATTATTTTTCTTTTATGTTTTGACTTTTTGTTTACTAATTTTTAAGAAACATTTGCAGCAATAGAAATTATAGATGAATGTTGCTATTTTTGATGAGAGACGTGCATTTATGTTAACTTATTCTTATTCTTAACATTACTATGTAGGTTGCTTTGGATGAAGATAAAAACTAAGGTCAACTGGACCATGTTGGACACAATGGTTCTTATAAGTTTAGAAGGATAATGTAATTTTGCATTTTGCTTTAGTTAGAAGCTTATTTCAGATGAACCATTAGTTGTCATCCACTGATGCAGAATACATGACTTTGGCTATTACCACATGTAAGATACTTTGGCTTCATCAACTACTCAAAGATCTTGGCTTCAACAACAAAAGACACCATTATTGTTTACTGACAACAGACATGCCTACTGCATAGCAAACAATCATGTTCATTATGAGAAGACTAAACACATCCAAATAGATTGTTATTTTGTAAGAGAGAAGGTGCACAACAAGGAGATCAAAATCGTGTATATTGGGAAAGAACACCAAGTAGTAGATCTCCTAACAAAGCCCCTATCCTTTCAACCTTCAAACATCATGATTTCCAAAAGATGGGCATTCACAATATCCATGCACATCTTGAAGGGAACTCTTAGCTGATATAATAAGAAATCAGTTCTAAAGTTATTTTGTAACTTTCCTTATTTAGAACTTTTCAAAACTAGTTATAGTTAGTTAAAGATCTAAGTTGTTATAGTTTGTTAACAGTTTGTTAATAGCAGTTCCATACGATTAGGATTAGGAGATTTTCAGCTGTATATATGGCTAATGATTGTATCATTTTCAGCTCATCAAGTTATACATTTACACAAGATCAAAGCTCTCAATCTTTGATCACAATAAAGATTTTTCATTCTTCTTCTTCTCCATTCTGTTTCTTGTTCTGCTATAATGAAGAACACATCAAAGTGTTAATAATAACATTGTGAAGACTGGTATGCTGAGTGTGTGTTACTAACTTTAAATGGATATGACGCGATTTTATAGTTCTTGTTTCTTCCTCCAAGAACTTTAGAACCTGGAAATTTTAAACCATTCGAGCTTCTGGTTTTTGTTTACTATTAGAATTATAAGACATATTCCAAGTTGAAATTATAAATGATTATAATTAGTGGAGAATTACTACTTCGGATTGTTAGAGGAGCATGGAATGTTTGTTTTGCAATACTTTTACATGAACGTCCTGGTTATTGCATGCATGTATTATTTTCACTTGAAACCTTATTCTACATTTTGTTACCTGTTTGTGCAACTTTTATTATTATTTTTAGATATATTATCGAATGACGAAATATTAAAACTGCCCTGTAACTTTTTTTCAGAAGTTAAAATGCCCGTTTTTTTGGGGCCGGGCAAAAATGCTCTTAAGTCTTGAAATATCTTTCAAAAATGCCCGTTGGCCTTATTCGGGCTAAAGATATTTCAAGACTTACGGGGCATTTTTGCAATGCCCGAAAAAAACGGGCATTTTAACTTCTAAAAAAAGATATAGGGCAGTTTTAATATTTCGTCAATTATCGAACATGATGAGAAGTGTAATTGCACGATTTTTCTAAAGCTGCTATTTTGGTAACGCGGTGGTTAAACCTGTGACGAATCAATTCTTGTGAACTTAAATGTGACACTTGGTGGACGTTTGACGATGGCCCCTACATTCTCTACTGAATTGTTGAGAAAAAAATACAAAATGATCAGATGAGTCCGTGACATTTGTAGTATAAAATTCAGTCCAAATAATCATTTAATTACTTGTTTTGTGTAGGAGTAGGACAAAGGTCATATGATTTTGTCAGCCAAACAATGGGCTTGAGAGTACGTGGTCCCTAATTATTTTCATTTTGTTCCAAAATTAATGTTCTGTTTTAGAAATATTGTGAAAGTGTATACTTCAACGACGCGAATCCCAAACTAACTAAAATTTGGTGCTAACTGGATTGAATGACACATCCAGTGCAATTATCTCCACAAATTAGATATGGTTTTCAGAACGAATTATATATTATATAAACGATACACCACTAAATACTCTCATAACCTAATTCAAAGTATAGAATGATCAAACCTTAAAATGGACCAGATCAACCAACGTAACTATCCTAATGAGGTCAGATAAATTAAATGGGTAGGTTGAATAGATTGGACATATTCATGCGACTCATTGGAGACACTACTTTTGGAGAAGTAAAAAGAGAAGGCCTTAAAAACTCTTTTAGTTACCCAGGCACCAGAATCACAAATGTCAAACATCTCACTGGAGAACCTTTGGTGCAAAAAATATTGTGATTGTAATTTCGAAATACCAAATATTTTAATAATTACCAATTGTAGCAGATAGGTAAACCATTCACTGTGGTAATTTTCTGTCAAAGCTAAGCATTTGTTAGTTTTTCTTTTTCACAAACTAGCGCTGGCCAACAAAATCGCCCTTATTATTTTTTTTGTTGGAACCAAAACCAGGACCAGTATTTCCTTCAACTCTAGCTGAAATCCAAGCTTTTTTATGATCCTTTGCAATTTTGCATTTTAATTTCATTTGGGACATTAAATCAGCTAAGCCTCCCAAAAATTTAGTCAGATTACCGAAATCTCTTATTAAATTGAATTTTTTGATAAATAATAATAACAGACACAACTTTTGCCGTTTTCCTAAAATTTACACAAGCAGCATAGAAAGTAGAAACAACAGCACATCTAATCATGGGATATTTCAAGCTGGTGACGTGTCTTTAGAAAGCATAAGGAGGGACAATGACATTGTTGTGGTTTGTACAGCACAGGCTGTTGTCGATAATGTCACTTTACAAGCATCGTCAGCGACACATTTGCAATTTGAATTGCCGATTTTAATTTGTGATCACCTCTTTACGTGATTGACGACAAATTTAATTTATGCAGAAACCAAATGATTATTACCGCTGAAGGTAACGTGGTCTAATCCTAATTGACTATACATACAGTAATAACTAGTAAACTTGCATATCAACTCCTTGTATTCGATAAAATTTGTTCTAAACTATCTTATGTTATCGTTTCTGACTTTCTGGACAAAAGGCTACTTGTAGTCTTTAAAAGGGGTTTTTTCCCTTTGTAATGTGCACATTGTTCTCTATGAAAAGTGAATAGACATATTACTCCACTACAATCTTAAAATTATTTAAATACCTCCTTATATGTAAGAACGTTTAGAAAAGTTGAGAGTAAAATTAGATTTCTTTTTATTGTTTCCTCTAAAAAAATTATTACTATTATTATTGTTGTTGTTGTTGTTGTTGTTTCCTTTTAAATTACCAAAAAAATGATATAATATTTAACTAACTTGTTAGATTATAAAAAATAAATATTCAAATAATAGAATTTAACAAAGTACAAGTTACAAATAGATCAAAAAAATCGACATGATGCGTTATGCATCAATTTTAAGATTACAAGTGGGTAATTTGTTTATATATTCTTAGAACACATGGGAGTAATGTGCTTATTTTATATATAATAGGGGTAATTTGTCATTTTCTCTATTTATAATTTTTTGCACGAAAATGTTCATTTTTTCATAAACAATTTTGAGGTGTTAATAGTGAATATTTTTAACGACGTAAAATTTTACATCCCATATCGTTTTACTAACATTTTTCGTTGAAGGAGGGTACAGTACGAGCAATGAAGTGGAAATTTATACCCTCACAAAAGTGAAAACAAAATCTAAGCTGTCCTATATAAGACCCATGACTTAATCATGATAGCTTCATTAATATCCTGAACATTTGGTTTCTTTACTTTTAAATTGTGCTTTGTTTCTCCAGTTCTAGATAATGCTTTAAGTTTTGTGCAAGTTTATAATAACATGCGGAAGTATGATGCACGTGTTTAAAAAATATAATGGGGGTTATATATAATACAAGTAGCGGGGTTTCGGTGCAAAACACGGGTGGTATAAAAGTGAAGAATAAAAGAATGAACGTAAGGGGATTTATGGATTTCCCTATACGATTATTAGAATAATTTAAACGATAGTGATTTCAAGGAGCTTGCACTTTTAGTTCAAACCATTAAAAAGGACGTGTGTCATAGGATTATGTAAAACAAAGTGTGAGTTATTATCTTATGTATTTTTTGTTGGTATTCGTTGCACAACGTATAATGATAAAGAACAAATAACGACAAAAAATAACGTTTATATTCATGATGTTGATTTTCCAAAATAAATACATATGACAAACAAATAAAGTTTACCGAAACTGTGAACAAATGGATTGACGAACGGTTGTAGGACGAGTTGAAAGCAAGCCTTCTCCCCTTAAGATCGAATTCCTCGGCTATCCTTCAAGCCCTCGTGAGGAAGAGATCTCCCAAGGTACAACGTCCACTCAAATAATAAACAACAAGTGAAGGACAATATTGTTTTTCAATTTCGAACACGACACTACAAGAGAAAAGCCTTTTTCCGACGGCACGAAAACCGTCGAAAAAAGGCTATTTCCCGTCGGAAAAGGGATTTTCCGACGGCATTACCCGTCGGAAAAGACCGTCGGAAAAAGTCTCGTCGGAAAAGAGCTTTTCCGACGGCCAAATGCCGTCGGAAAAGCTCTTTTCCGACGGGCTTATGCCGTCGGAATTATCGAGGATCTTTTCCGACGGCGTGATTCCGTCGGAAAAGACCGCATTTCCGACGGCGTTATTCCGTCGGAAAAGGATCTTTTCCGACGGAATTATGCCGTCGGAAGCGCTCTTTTCCGACGCAATAATTCCGTCGGAAAAGATCCTTTTTCGACGGAATAACGCCGTCAGAAATGCGGTTATTTTTGTATTTTGTATTTTTTTACTTTTTAATTATACCGTATTTTTTAAACGAAATACGTATTTATTTTTTAGAATACATATTCAATTATTTTAAAATAATAATTAAAATGTCATTTCCGACGGAGATATGCCGTCGGAAATAAAATTTAATTATTATTTAAATCTCATTTCCGACGGCAATATGCCGTCGGAAATAATATTCATAAAAAAAAAAACATTTAGTTTTTCACGAAAAAAAATTATTTTTTTGTTCAATTTTCTCTCAATTTCGTCCGAATATTTGGAAAAAACAATAAAAATAGTTTTTATTTGTTGCATATATATATATATATATAGTAACAAAATAAAAACAACTAATTTATTTATTACGAAAAACAAAAATATAAATTAATTTGTAATATATATAGATAAATAAAAATGGGTTATGAGTGTAATAATATATATGTGAAATTAAGAATAATAATATTGTAAGAAAACAAAATATATATAATAAAATACGAAATACATAGAAAATATAAGTAAGAAAAAAATTCAAGAAAGAATTGGGAGAAGAAATGTAGTTATAGGAGTGTTTGTGTATGAATGAATGAATTTTAGGTGTTAAATTTGAGGGTATTTATAGATGGGGGAGGGGAAAAGGTGCCACGTCACCGATCCGGGTGAAAAATCACCCGGAAAGGGTCTTTTCCGACGGCATGGTGCCGTCGGAAAAGACCCTTTCCGGGTGATTTTTCACCCGGATTGGCTATAAATAGTGGATATCGACTTATAATTTCAAGTCATCACAATATTTTCGTTTCAAAAATTAAGGTTCGTATTTATATTTAATTATTATTTTACGGAATATTTTTATACATTTTATGCTATATATATGTTAATAATCTAATTAATTAACTTAAGTTCTTTTTGTTTTTCAAATTGAAGAATAGCAACGAGGCGGGGTGTTAGAGATTCTTTCGAGCGTTGTTTGCGGAGTTATTTTCTACAAGAGGTACGTACGCGTTTATATATAGACTGTCATCTCTTTTAATTGTAGATACGAAATGTAATTTTGTCGTATTGATAATGGTAAAAACTATTAATTTTATAGATAATAATGTATCAAAATGAAGATAGAAATTGGATGGACGATCGTTTGGCCGAGAAGGGTCGAGTGAAAGAAAGATTTGCCGAAGGTGTATTCAATTTTTTGCAGTTTGCGTTAGCTCAGGAACGTTATATAGACGATAGTCGAAATCTAAAATGTCCGTGTAGAAAGTGCACCAATAGAAAATATTTGAAAGCTGACGAAGTAGCTGCTCACCTGCATCGATGGGGTTTTGTAGAGGGGTATCGTGTATGGGTGTTTCACGGGGAAAATTATAACGAGCATTGTTAACAGGATGATAATTCACCTGCTTAAAATAAACAATAAGTCAATTACTGGAATTACCAAATATATTATTATATGATTATGCGACCTACTTCCGCGATACAGGTATCATACCTCTTGGAGCACATCTCCCACACAACAAACTACTAGAGTAAAAGCCAACATGAGGAATACGAAACCAAGGCAGTCTCAAAATACGAAAGCTCTCGGAACTCATACTACTTTCCAAGAAAATTAAGCTCTCGGAAAGAATGAGCCAACGGACAACAGTCCCAGAACCTTGGCAAAAACCCTTCCTTGACTATACATTCCAAACACGAAAGCTCTCGGAACACTACTCTCGACGATCAGACTAAAAGTCAAAACTTTACAAATAACTCAACAAACCTCTCTGGACACTCGGAGAAAGAAGAACACCTACTCACGATAGCTCAAAACCTCTCGGAGATCAACTCACCCACACCCTCTTGGAAAATATCTTGAAACACTTACTCCAGAATACACATCTCTCGGAACAACACTATCATTAAGGGAATACTCCAACTCGGCCCTCGAAGTCACCATTAGAGACAGCAAAGAAAGCAATCTACCCCGTATCACAAAGAAGACCAAAGCCCTCGGAAGAAGAAAATATACAGTCAGCACTCAAAGTGAACACGTTATCTTATTGGTTGAATAAGCATTGTAACACGTGTAAACATAACCACATGCATAACGACACCTGTAAACACATGCACAATGACACATGCCCCTATCGAAACCTATATAAAGGGAGATATCAATAGAAGAAAGGGGGCGAACTCGTGAAAAAGACTCGGAAATGTAAGAAAATCCACTCGGAAGAGAGAATGAAGTATAGTCAATAAAAGGAAGGAAGGTTCTTGTCAATTTTTCCTTCTCATGAACATAGTATTTAGCTTTTGAACCACGGGCAAAGGCGTTCCAACCCTAATAAATAATTCAGTTAATAGGGAATAATTCTAAACCCGTTAACAAAATGGCGCCGTCTGTGGGAACTCCACAAGATTTGTCTCCAGGAACATCCAAATTCGAAGGAGAAGCGGGTGCTACAGTAATAACACAGTTACGCACCAAAGATAAGTATCCTTCTTTCACTTGTTATATTAGGGATTAGATTATAGTATCTTCGTAAAGAAATCATAAGATTTTATAATTTTAAATACTTGGGAAAAGAAAAGGACAGAGCCCAGGAACCCAGGTGAGTATCTCCGAGAGCAATTACTCTAGGAAACCTCACTCATACTCTCTCACCGAAGGCTTTTCGAAAGTCTAAATAAGTAAAAGAGAAAGGTATGAACAAGTCTACTAGGAATGATTCTTTGAAAGGACGTGAAAATATTCGCCATACTCTAAGCATCAACGCCTACTTACGACTCTTTCCTCGAAGATAGAATTACGATTGAGCTGCCCAAAGTATACTATAATAGGCTACGAAGGCGTGCCAGGGGATACTCCTATTTAGGAAAGTATATTCCCCCAAAATTGCACTGCAAATGGACACGCTCTGCTAAAAAAGTTACTTGGCCAGTAAGAGTGAGACGCTCTCTCATTTCTGTAAACTCAATCTTAAAAAATTCTACAATAAAAGGAAAGAAACTAAGTAGTCATAATATGCGGAAGAGTTGTGTGATTATAAACACGGAAAAGAAAAAGTTTTGTTCCAAGAGAAAAAACTAAGTACCATTGCATAAAAAAAATGTTTACAAATTAAAAACTACTAAGACTGGGGGGGTTGAGCACTCGAAGAATCAGGGGTTGGCTCGGTGGTAGGAGGGATAGGAGCACCCGCTGGAGAAGGAACACCCGAGGAGGTAGCCTGAACCCCAACTCGGAGAGGGGAGTCCGCTGAAGATCGCGGGAGGATAGTAGAAAGAGGCACCCGAGACGGGGATGAGGAGGTGGGAGGAAGTCGAGTACTACTCTTTTGGTAGAGGTTGAAGGCTTCCTCCAAAGTTGGCCTCTTCATCTCCGCGATGTTAACCACCCGCGGGTCCAAGTGGGGATTCACCTTCTGCCGTACCTGCCAAAAACACTGAAGGAATCTCCACATGGCAGATCCGGCCAAGTACCCCGCATGTTTGCTGAGGTACAGATCCCTCACTCGGATAGTAGTCTCCTCTCGGGCCTGCTTAACAGCAACGTCCACCCTTTGCTGCACCTCCTCGGGGAGAATGCCCCCCGTAGCCGTGGCCTGTACCAGCTTCACGTTAAGAGTATCCACCTGGCTCAGTGCCTCCGAGAGATGTTGCTCCAACTCTTTCTGCTTGGCCTCCCAAGCAACCTTCTCGCCCTCGAGGGAATCCATCCTATCCTTCAGCACCAGACCAGAAGCCTCAATCTCCTTTACAGAGGAGAGAAGCTGCTTATTTTCCCCCCTCAGGTCTTGATTGTGCCGCGAGACCTTGGCAAAAGCCGCCTCATATTTCCCCACCTTCTCTAGCAGGTTCTTATTCTCTGCCTCCAGCTTCCGAGACTTTTCCTCAGCCGCACTCGCCAGTTTTTGCAGCTTCTCAACCTCGAGTAACAGAAGGGGAAGCATTTTAGGTGCCTAAGAAAGCAAAGTAGAAGAATAAAGATCCCGATAAAGGATCTTAAATAAATTAGTTAGATAAAAGACTTACCAGCATGGCCACATTGTTGACACAAACTCGGGTAAATTCCCACCCGTCTGCTGGCAAGGAATTGGCGGCGGTGAGGTATCGAGTCACCGTCTCGAGTGCCTCTTGAGCATCTTCGGTGCTAGGCTCTCGTCCTGAAACGGGAGCCTTATAAGACGAGGGCCTCTCAGAAGATTCCACCCCCGGCAGTGGAACCTGGGTGACTATGGGGCTATCGGACAGGATAGCCACGAAAGGTCTCGGGGGAGGAGCACTCGCAAGCGGAGGACCCGCGGCCATAATCTCGTCCAGCAAGCTCATGGTATCGAATGCTGGAAGGTAAGCAGAGTCGGAAGGAAGTGATCCCCCTTCCAAACCAAAAAACTCTTCACCTCCTACAAAATCAGAAAGTTATCTAAGTAAAAATACCCTTTTGGTTACCTAAAGTAGTTATCTAAGGCGCACTCCTATACCACTAAGTATTTTAAGAACACGTACCTTTCGGAGGGGTCGCCAACAGGGCGTAAGAATCCCCTGATAACTCCGACGACGAGGGTACATGGATGACACCGGGAGCTGGTAAAGCCGTCTCCTCTATCCCAACCTCATCTTCACCATCCCCTATGGTGAATCCCCCCTTAGGACCTGCATCGGCAGAGGTCACAGCTAACTCTACTTCCTCGGGGGTATCGGATGTCCCGCTAGACGACCGGGACGTAACCTCAGCAACCCTGGAAGGAGTTCCTCCTTGCTCCCCTTCTGCGACCTCAACAGTTCCACCCTCTCCTAGGGTAAACTTCCCCTTCTTGCCCACCACATCCTCAGTTTCCACCATAAATGGCCGTAGGACATTCACTATCAAAGAGGTCATAAGTTAGATAAAATAAAAAGAGAAACCCGTAAGATAGTAGATAGAAGGGTAAAAGACTCACCAAATGTATCAAACAACTTCTCGGGAACAGCCAAAGGAGTCTTGATTTTGTCTATCGGGGAGATGTACTTCAATCCTGCGGTCCAATACAGACGAATAAAGTCCTTTGACTCCACGAGAGGCTTCGCAGAGAACACCGATGAGAACACCAGTGTGTCGTCCATCACTCTGTCAGGGAAGGTAGGCACCCTCCAAGTCATAGGTATGTTCCACGACCCCACAGCTGGATTGATGAAGAAGAATTTATTCTTCCACGAGCTATGGGAGGTGACCATACCCTCGGAGATCCTGTCATCCTTATCTCGGTGAGTAAAGCAGTAAAAAGGACCCCCCCCCCGGGAGACTGCTTCAACTCGAAAACAGCAAAGAACCTGTCCCTCGTACACTCGATGCCTCTCACCAGGCACCAAAACACGAACAAGGCCATTAACGAGAACGAATTTGGGGCGAGCTGACTCGGACAAAGATTGCAGTAATTGAAGATGTCGCAGTAAAAAGGCGGGAAAAAAGTGCGCAGCCCCGCCTTTAGCTGCGGGTAGTACACCGTCAGGTACCCTTCAGGAGGAGCATCACCCCGATGATGGGCTTCCGGTACCGTTATCTCAATGTTACGGCCAGAAACACCGTGCTCCTTGAACAAGTTCTTGATTTCTTTCTCGGTGGCGGTGCTAGCCGTGTTACCCACCTTCTAGGTGACCCGCGGAGCACCACCTTTGTCAGCCTTTTTCTTCATCCTCTTCGATTTTCCAGCACCACCACTACCGCTTGCCCCCACCGCCGCAGCACTCCGGTTTCGCGAAGCTTGAAACCCTAAACCCGCCGCTCCTCCGGTACCGGAAGCAGCCGAAATCAGATTGGTGTTAGATTGTGACGCCATTAGAACAGAGTTTTTGAAAGAAAAGATTAGCAGAAATCGATTGCAGAGAAAAGAGAGTGCGCTTTGGGAGAAAATGCTATCCGCTCAGTTTGCAAATGAGAATGATGGGTGAAAAAGAGGGTTTTTTAAACCCTACACCCACTAAGCGTCTTAAAAGACCACTAAGCGTGCCACGCCTCACGATTGAAAATCGTGCTTAATGACACGTCTCCTCGGTTAACGAAAGAATAACGGTCAAGACTCTTCGATTCCCGCACCCTACTTAAACGTGGCATTAAAATCACCACTAACTGCATTTAAGTCGTAGTTAATTAAATTACAGTTAATTAAATGCCATAAATTACAATTAATGCCCCAAACAAATGACCTACGAGGGCACATTTGGAACATACGACGGGAAACACTCGGAGAGAGTATCACGATACTCCTCGCATTTTTAAAGGTAATGCCAAGAACGAGGGAAAAGTCGAACAGAGCACACATGTCACTGACGAGTGTTTACGACACCCCTGAAGAGTTCTACGAGGCCTTGTGAAACCCTCCCCATATACCTGATGAAATCTACGATACTAGGACTCTCATACCCTTTAAACTCTTAAGTTTCTAGTACAGTAGTGATAACTAACTGCACTAGAAACTGGGGGGTTTGTTAACAGGATGATAATTCACCTGCTTAAAATAAACAATAAGTCAATTACTGGAATTAGCAAATATATTATTATATGATTATGCGACCTACTTCCGCGATACAGGTATCACACCTCTTGGAGCACATCTCCCACACAACAAACTACTGGAGTAAAAGCCAACATGAGGAATACGAAACCAAGGCAGTCTCAAAATACGAAAGCTCTCGGAACTCATACTACTTTCCAAGAAAATTAAGCTCTCGGAAAGAATGAGCCAACGAACAACAGTCCCAGAACCTTGGCAAAAACCCTTCATTGACTATACATTCCAAACACGAAAGCTCTCGGAACACTACTCTCGACGATCAGACTAAAAGTCAGAACTTTACAAATAACTCAACAAACCTCTTTGGACACTCGGAGAAAGAAGAACACCTACTCACGATAGCTCAAAACCTCTCGGAGATCAACTCACCCACACCCTCTCGAAAAATATCTTGAAACACTTACTCCAGAATACACATCTCTCGGAACAGCACTATCATTAAGGGAATACTCCAACTCGGCCCTCGAAGTCACCATTAGAGACAGCAAAGAAAGCAATCTACCCCGTATCACAAAGAAGACCAAAGCCCTCGGAAGAAGAAAAGATACAGTCAGCACTCAAAGTGAACACGTTATCTTATTGGTTGAATAAGCATTGTAACACGTGTAAACATAACCACATGCATAACGACACCTGTAAACACATGCACAATGACACCTGCCCCTATCGAAACCTATATAAAGGGAGATATCAATAGAAGAAAGGGGGCGAACTCGTGAAAAAGACTCGGAAATGTAAGAAAATCCACTCGGAAGAGAGAATGAAGTATAGTCAATAAAAGGAAGGAAGGTTCTTGTCAATTTTTCCTTCTCATGAACATAGTATTTAGCTTTTGAACCACGGGCAAAGGTGTTCCAACCCTAATAAATAATTAAGTTAATAGGGAATAATTCTAAACCCGTTAACAAGCATAATAGCCTCTTAGGGGCGTCGTCGTCAAGTCACGCAGTTAGAAACGATCAGATAGCTGTTCAAGACGACAATTCTTTTGGAGCTTTAGTTGATGATTACCAATGGCAATTTCAAAATGTCGATTGCGATGAGGAGCCTAACACCGAAGCAAAACGATTTTTGGAATTGGTGAAATGGTCTGAGATTAAGATGCGCGGCCCGAAAAACATGTTTGTTTTGGAGTGGGTGTCTGAGTTTTTTACTACCAAGCTAGAGTATAACTCTAGCAGAGCTGAGTGTGCAAAGTATTACAAATTATCACGCGAGTGTTTGGGGCTAGAAGATAGCCATTGTTTGCCCGCAGATCTGAATGCTGCCGAGAAGTTAATGAAGGGTTTGGGGTTAGGATACGAAACAATCGATGTTTGTGATAACAGTTGTTTCTTGTTCTACGGGGAATTTGCATATGCTGATTACACAGTGTGTCCTGAATGTGGGGAATATAGGTATGAAACTGTGGGAAGAAAAAAACCTGTGGCAAAGAAAAAATTATGGTACTTCCCGTTGGCCCCACGGCTTAAACGACTCTTCATGACTCCAACAACTGCTAAGCACATGTCGTGGCACTTAAAGTGTAGGTCTTCGAACGATGTTATGATTCACCCAGCATCAGGGGAAGCGTGGAAACATTTCGACAGGACACACCCTCAATTTGCTGCTGAGCCACGAAACGTTCGTCTAGGTCTTTGTACGGACGGTTTCACACCGTTTGGAAACTTCGGATCCCAATACTCATGTTGGCCCGTGTTCGTGACTCCTTATAACCTTTCTCCAGATCTTTGCATGCGAGAGGAGTTTATTTTCTTGAGCTTGATCATATCGGGTCCGCGTAGCCCAGGACAAAACATTAACGTTTTGCTTCGCCCCCTAATCGACGAGTTGAAGGTTTTGTGGCACGATGGTGTTCGTGCTTACGACAGATTCAGGAGTCAGAATTTCCAGTTGAGGGCTGCATTAATGTGGACTATTAGCGATTTTCCAGCGTACGGGATGTTGTCACAATGGAGCATACATGGAAAGTTATCGTGCCCTTATTGCATGGAGAACACAAAGTCGTTCCCGTTACCCCACGATAACAAACCTACGTGGTGGGGGTGTCATCGTCGTTTCTTACCAGAGGGCCATGAATTCCGCCATGACGTGACGGGATTCAATGGAAACACAGAATACGATGGGCCTGCACAACGGAGGACCGGTGCTCAAATGGCATCAATTGTTGAACAACTTCCACCAAGGTCAACGAATCCAGACTCACCAAAAATAATAGGATATGGGGTAGAGCACAATTGGTCATACAAAAGCATCTTTTGGGAATTACCCTATTGGAGTACGAACCTGATCCACCACAATCTGGATGTGATGCACTGCGAGAAGAATTTCTTAGACAACATCAAGAACACAGTGATGGACGAACCGGGTAAGACAAAAGACAACTTAAAAGCTAGGAGAGATTTAACGGAGTTGACCACTCGGGAAGAGCTTTTTGTCACCGATCTCGCTGATGGTAGAACGGTAAAGCCAAAGGCCAAGTATTGTCTTGATAGAGCTCAAAAGAAACTAGTGTGTAAGTGGCTGGTTGGTTTGCGATTTCCGGATGGGTATGCTTCAAATATTAAACGTTGTGTGCAAAGACAACAATTGAGGTTGATTGGGATGAAGAGTCACGATTGTCACGTTTTTATGCAAAGGTTAATACCTATTGCATTTCGTGATTTGCTGCCTGATCCGATATGGGGGCCCTCGTAGAGATTAGTATCTTCTTTCGAGCATTGTGCGCCACAGAGATTAAAGCCTCGGACATGGCATCATTGGAGGAATCTATCGTGGTAACAATTTGCAAATTAGAGAAGATATTTCCCCCTGGATTTTTTGATTATATGGAACATTTGGCGATACATCTTCCCTACGAAGCCAAAGTTGGTGGACCGGTTCAATATCGTTGGATGTACCCGTTTGAGAGGTAAACCGTTTTATATTTCTAAAATTATTTGTCATATACTTATGTTAAACTATTATTGAATTACTTCTTGGTTTATAGGAGAATGCTTGGGTTGAAGAAATCTGTGTTGAACAAAGCTCGCGTTGAAGGTTCAATTGCAACATCTTATATATTGTCCGAGAGCACCCACTTATGTTCGCGCTATTTCGAAAAAAGTGTTGAAACGAGATACAACAGGCTCAGTCGAAATGAGGCCGAATTATGTGGTGATTTCACAGGGCAGCTTTGTATTTTCCATCGAAGAGGGAAAGGTCTAAATCCAGATAAAAAACAACGGCATCTAACTTCCGAGGAGCTAATGCTAGTTGAGCTTTACACGCTGATGAATTGTCCAGAAGTCGACGGCTGGTTCACGTATGTATATACCAATTAATATTTTTACATATCTCGATTATCTATTTAATATGTTGATGAGAACTATGTTACGCACATATGATAGTTTGTTTGAGGACTTGTTTTGTGGCGGACTTACTCAACAACAAATTCAAAGAAAGAAGAGAGCTGAGTTCGTGCCATGGTTTAAAGAAACTGTTTGCTCTGGAAAGTACGAAGTAGATCAACGTTTGTACGCCCCCGCCTTAGGGGCGAGCACATTAATAAAAATGTACGCAGGTTACAAAGTGAACGGGTTTAGATTCCGTACGGACTCGTTCAATGAGGGCAAAGAAACAAATTGTAGTGGGGTTTATGTGAAGGGCAGCGGCGATGGGGTCGAGGGCACAAATTTTTACGGGACGCTAGAGGACATCATTGAGGTTATCTGGTGTGGCGGCAACGATATGGTCCAATCAATTGTATTTTTTAGATGTGTGTGGTACGATATTACTCGTCGTGGTACGACAATACACCCGATGTACGAAATGGTTGATATCAACCCTACGCGTTCTCTCACTACCAATGAACCATTCATATTTGCAAATCAAGCTCTCCAAGTGTACTACACTCCATATCCAGCACAACATGTGTCACGGAGGAAAGGATGGTGGGCAATTTGCCCTATTCGTGCAAGGAACATAGTCGACATGTCGTCAATGCAAGAGGAAGAAGAAGCCGAAGAACTCTTTCAAGATGATGAGTCACCCGGTCTTAACTTGTGCGCAGATTTGAATAACTTTAACGTGGAAGGACAATTGGCAGATGACGTGTACGAGTTGGTTGAAGACGACATGGACGATAACAATTGATACCAATGTACTCGAGTTCAATATTGTATTTGTTGTAACTTTTTAATTTTTTAAACACATATTTAGTATTCATCATGTTTTAATATTGGTTAAGTCTAGTAAGAGATAAATCACATCAATTACTTAACATACGTAAATTTATTACAAACAACATAACTGGTAATTAAAAAAACCTCTTACAAACTTGTAATTTAAACATACCACTTAAGGATCAAACATACAACACTTAAGGATCAAACCTACAACACTTAAGGATCAAACCATCCACATGTTGAGTAGTCAGTATCAGGGAGAGGCAGACTTGCTAAATCAGCTAAAGTAGAGTCGTCTTGTGTAACATGTGGCGCTACAGTATACAATGACGAGCTTGGACGATCCCTACTAACGTAGGCACGTTGAGCATCATTCGGACGTGAGAATTGGGTATCATTATTAGACCGCAACAGGTAGTCCAAATCACTCCGAACACTATTGTTGGGCATTGTGCCTTGCTCCCATGAATTGTTCGTGTTGGCGTTATGTTGGTTCCACGTACGTGGTTGACTCATGGCGTTATTGTGCCACGAATTGGGCTGCCACGACGTGTTAGTACGTTGATTTCCTTGCTCCCACGACGTGTTTGTACCCTGGTTTCCTTGCTCCCACGACGTGTTTGTACCCTGGTTTCCTTGCTGCCACGACGTGTTTGTACGCTGGTTTCCTTGCTCCCACGACGTGTTTGTACCCTGGTTTCCTTGCTCCCACGACGTGTTTGTACCCTGGTTTCCTTGCTGCCACGACGTGTTTGTACGTTGATTTCCTTGCTCCCACGACGTGTTTGTACCCTGGTTTACTTGCTGCCACGACGTGTTTGTACGCTGGTTTCCTTGCTGCCATGAAGTGTTTGTACCCTGGTTTCCTTGCTGCCACGACGTGTTTGTACCCTGGTTTCCTTGTGTCTGGTTTTGTTGCCAATAATCATACGACTGACTTTGCGTTCCATGAAACTGATTTGGAGGAAAATGGCTTGAATTATAGTTGTTTGGGTTGTTGTTCCATTGATAACGACGCTCCCACTCTTCTCGGTCATGAGTTCGCTCCCGCTCCCTCTCCTCTCGCTCACGAATTCGATCCTGCCTCTGCTCCTCCAGGCCCCTCGTCACTTCCGACCGCACATCGTGAATTTCTTTTTCCAACCCCGCAACGGTTTTTTGCAACCCAGCAGTAGCCACATTGACCGCTTTAGCAGTTCTTATCGCCTCAGCAGGGTTCGGATTTGCGCCCTGCGACTTACCATAATCTGCGAGGGTACTGTGCCTATTTTTGCCTCGAATCCTCCCATGTGTGCCATTATTATCTGCAATGGCCCCGATATCTACGTCAAAATGAAGCGGCCATTTCTCTTGGGGACCATATTTTCCTCGAGCGCTTCAAAATAGCGTTCCTACAATGTTCAAAGTAAATAAATGAAAAAGATATAGGCACAAACCAATCATGTACATGTTAAAGATAACTTACATAATACCCTTCTGACTCTGGGGGGTCCCAATAGATTATTTGTCCATTCGGATCCGCTATTGCGTGGTCCATCACGTATTGTTGGTCAAAGCGTATCACATGCGGAGTACCATACTATAACAACATTTTGTTAAACAATATTAATGGTAAACAGTAACTCAATATCACAAAATATATTTTGCAAATAAGGAAATCGTAACGTATCGTACCGTTTCATAGCTCCTCTCGTGTGTACTCACAGATCCACCATGGTACGTAGCTAAGGAACCCTTACCGTCGACGCTCTTTGTCTTATTGGATTCTCGATTTTGCTTTGCTTTTTGTGCGAGTTCCATCGTCCTTTCCATCTCCCAATGATCACAGTACGTCGACTCGAAGCCTCGAGGTAGCCAAGTCTTTTGGTACCATTCGGGGTCTTTATCTCGGTTCTTGTACATATTTTTGCACTCGTATATGGAATCCTTCCATGAGGATCGTGCCACCCGATGGAATGCCTTTGTGATTTTAGGCGTTTCCTCGTCTTTCCATTTTTATATACTCTTCGAAATATAATAACATATAAGAATAAGGACAAAATTATAATATAAATAAATAATGCAAAATGTGTTAAAATAAGTTAAAAGAACATACCCTGAAGTAGGTTATAAATATTTGTTTTTGTGCTTCTGATAATTGAGAGTAAAATATCGCCGGTTCAGTCACCAAAGACTTTATCGTAAAGCCAATTGATCGCGTTATTTTTTTCGTAAGCTCGTTACATAAATCTTGATCAAAGATGAAATTGTCGTTCACCCCAATTTTGCGATTCTCTTCGTCGGTGTCTGTAGCAGCTCGACCCTTCCCCCGTCCCCTAGGCGGCCTAAGGCTAGTAGAAGCAGATTCAGAATGAACAGATGCTCGCGAGGGTTGCAATCCCGACGAAGCTCCTTCGTTGTTAACTTGTGGAACTTCGTCCGTCAAGCCATGCGGAATGATTGACCTTGGAGGAGTAATTTCAGGTGGCAAGACTGGATCTGGGTCCCTTAGGCGAGGAGCAGGGGCTCGGTTCCGAGTGGTAGTGGGGCGTTGTGGTTGTTCTTCCGCCGGAGTAGGGGCCTGGGTCCGAGTTGCAGTTGGACGTTGTTGGGAAGCAACCAGAGTATGTTGAGTTTGTGGCGGAGGTTCCTCAACGTGTTGGGTAACTTCGTCGGGACTACTTGTTTCAACGTTGCCATCGCGCCGATATTTAAAACGACTAGCAAAATTAAGAATCCCCAGGGTTTTCGGTAACCCTACATTGGAAATATATTTTGGGACTTTTTTCTGTTTCTCTTTTCCTTTATCGAGAAACTTGTTGCGATTATTTTTATCGGCCATTTATAAAAATGACGATTTTTCGAAAAAAAAAAATATATATTTGAAGAGTGATTGAGATGATGAAGAGTGATTGTGATGTTGAAGAGTGATTCTCATGCCCCTATTTATAGATTTTTTTTTTGAATTAAAAATATTTTTTTTGAATTTTTTTTTTAAGCAACTTGGCCGGTGGTCCGCCTTCTTTTCCGTCGGCACATGGCCGACGGAAAAGACGGCGGCTCCCACGTTCAATATTTTTTTTTAATATTATTTTTGTGTCTTTTCCGACGGGTTAAGCCGTCGGAAAAGACGTGTTTCAGACGGCCAAGTGCCGTCGGAAAAAGTCTTTTCCGATGGCTTAACCCGTCGGAAACTTTCCGACGGGCTTGAGCCGTCGGAAAAGACGTTTTCCGACGGCCAAGTGCCGTCGGAAAAAGTTTTCGTCATTTCCGACGGCCAATTCGGTCGGAGGCCGTCGGAAATGACGAAATTTCTTGTAGTGCGAACGGTACTTGCAAAACTCTGATATTGTATATGAAATGAAATGCAGAATGATCTGTATTTTCTTGGATGAAATTCCTCTGCGCAGAGGGTCTAGTTTTATAGCTGAAAATTATGTAACAGCCAAAGACAATCAAAGGGAATTTATTCAGCATTCAAAACGTTTTGACTCAATTCAAAACGTCTGATTTAATTCACAAATTAAATCAGCAGATTTAATTTTCATTAAGTGTGTAATAATCATTCTTGAATTCAAACTTCAAATTCAGAATTTCGCTTAAGCATTTTATTTAATATAATTAAATAAATTTCTCCCAAAAAGATATTTACTGCCTTCTCGGCAGGGACACGCACGACGCGACGCGACGAGGCGAGACGGACGGACGACGACGACTGCGCGAGGAGTCCCAAATCTTCTAGTTCACTACACTCTCTAGTTTGGTATCTCAATATAACCAATAGAATTTGTAGGACTTTTTCCAATGTGGGACAAAGTCTCTTACACTTGCATAAGTCAATGAACATTCACTACACACTTACTTACTTGGATAAGTCTCTTCAGAGTTTTGCCGGAACTTGTTGCATCAGGATAGGTGGTTTTGGGACTTGAACCTTCCTTAGTGAAATACCATCGGATACCGTATTGATTCTCGTTGTTGTCCGTTTCGGCCCTGGACTGCCTTGGAAAATTTCATCGAATGCTTTAGAGATTTAGCCCTTTTGTGTCATCTCATAGAAGCGGCCCCTTCACAGTCGACATAGGTGATCTCTCATTAAAGGTATCCTGCAATACCCCGCTTGTGTTCACAAGACATAAGGATCATTAGAACCTCAAGTTCTCCTTAACCTGTACAGGTCCATCACTCTTTCATCCTAGAAATGGGTTGGGAACTCAATTTCTCGAGTGCTTTGTTCGACTCGCCCCCACAATTTGATTATCCCTTTGAACCTGCAAATTGGGGTTTACAATTCAGGTAGGGTTGCCATCATGAGGTGATGTCTTTTGATGGGCTCAATTTCCCATTTCCCTCAATGAATTTTGCTACTTAGTCTCTCGCTAGACCTTTCGTCAACCGCCTTCAATATCTTCTTTAACCTCTTAGTCTTCAGAAAATATTATGATTATTTTTCTAACTTCGAAGTTTAGAATAATCTTAACCAACACTTTCTTCTTTTAGCCCCCCCCCCCCCCCCACATTTCTTTTCTTTTCCTCAAGAAAAAAATGTTTCTAGCCTTAAAGAAATTATTTATTTCAAAATTTATTTTATTTGCGTATTTCGCGTCTTATATTCCAAAATCTAAAATAAATAATATTGAATTTCTCTTACTTCTCACTAAGCAATTTTATGCAAGTATATATTTGAACTCAATTCCAAATATTTCTTGTGTTGTTTGTTCTAACACATATATATATATATATATATATATATATATTATTTTATCCTTTAATGAAGCAAACACATCGGAATTAATCAAAGGAAATTTTTTATTCATATTATTTAGCCTCCTCTCACGAGACTATTTTTATTACAATTATTTAAATTATTAGTCTCCTCTCTCAAGACTTTTATTACAATAATTTAAATCTTCAACTTAGTTGCTAGCTTCATTGCTAGCTTCACTCTTATTTGCCAAGGTCATCACCGACATTTTGAACAGATTTTGGGTCAAGTATCCCTTGCCCACAATGTTCCTCCCTTTGAAAGGATGACCCGGTTGGACTCGAAAACGAGCCCAAAACCCTTCTTGCTCATCATAGAACTGGATATCAGGTTCTTCCGAATTTCTGGGACATGAAGAACGTCGCTTAAACCCACCATCTTCCCGGAGGTCATTTTAAGCACCACCGTTCCTTTGCCTTCCACCTTAGATATAGCGGAATTTCCCATGTAACATTGTTCGTTCTCAACAGCTTGATAGGTTTTAAACATCCACTTATTTGCAGATATGTGCCTCGTAGCTCCCGTATCAACCCACCATTCCTTGGAGTTTCCTCCAACAAGGTTGATTTCCGAGACCATAGCACTTAGATACGTGTCTTCATCGGATTTTTGGCTTACCTCTGCCACATTTACAACTGATCGTTTTCCTTTCCCTTTCCCCTTGGGACGTCGGCGACAATCCTTTGCTTTGTGTCCAGCCTTGCCACATGTGTAGCAATCCCCCGAGAATTCTTTTTTCTCTTTTCCGTTTGCCTTTGAAACATCCGAATGTTTCCTCTTCTTGCCGTTAGAGGTATCCCCAGATTCGATCACGTGGGCCTTTGAATACGCCGTATCTGGTTTCCTCTCCATCTTGCGGTTGTCTTGTTCTATCCGCAGTCTACGAACAAGATCCTCAAGCCTCATCTACTTTCTCTTGTGCTTGAGATAGCTCTTGAACTCCTTCCATGAGGGTGGTAATTTTTCAATCACCATTGCCACTTCGAAAGGTTCGGGTAGAGGCATTCCTTCCGCCGCCAATTCGTGGAAAATCAATTGCAGTTCTTCGCATTGTTCCACCACGCTTCTCCCATCGACCATCCAGTACTCATGGAAACGTCCGGTTACAGATTTCTTAGCCCCGGCATCATCAACCTTGTACTTCGTCTCCAACGAAGACCAAAGCTCTCGTGAGTTCAACACATAATTCCGACAAAGATAATCACCATTTGACCAGATTTCCATCTTCTCAACGGACAGAGGATCCTCACGATCTTCTTTGGGTTTCTCCTCCTTGAGAAACTTGGTCAGATTGAGTGTCGTCAAAAAGAAGAGCATCTTTTGTTGCCACCGTTTGAAGTTCGAGCCCTTGAACTTCTCCGGTTTCTCCGGATGAGAGTAAGGCATTGGAGGGTTCCTCAAGATCGGTATAGTGGCCTCAGTACCACTATTCTGATGTTGCGCGTCGACCTCAATGCCGACAGTTTTTGACGATGTCTCGATTCCATCTTTGTTGGACAAATTATCCCTCGCGATATCTAAAATAATTCAAAAAAGTCTCACACTTTAGAATTATTTCACAAGGCACATAACAAGTTTTATCATAATTAAACACGGATTTTTGCTTCACCAAATCATTATCTTAACGCATGAACAATGACTTAAACAAAATAATTCACTGCAGCATATCAGTTATTATTAGTACAGAATAACGCATGCTTTGAACACGAAATACTTCTCAGACTAATGGTAAGGAGCAAAGAGACTCATGCATAGGTCGCGGGTTCGAATCCAGCGAAAAACGTTTTTTAATTTAAAACATGCTTAGCGAATTAAATTAACAGCGAATTTATAGCATGTATAACATCTTAACACACAAGATTCATAACGCTCAAACGGTAAAGACAACAGCTAGTAAACAAAGGGACATGGCCTTGGGAGATCTCTTCCTCACGAGGGCTTGAAGGATAGCCGAGGAATTCGATCTTAAGGGGAGAAGGCTTGCTTTCAACTCGTCCTACAACCGTTCGTCAATCCATTCGTTCATAGTTTCGGTAAACTTTATTTGTTTGTCATATGTATTTATTTTGAAAAATCAACATCATGAATATAAACGTTATTTTTTGTCGTTATTTGTTCTTTATCATTATACGTTGTGCAACGAATACCAACAATCTTAAGATCGAATTTGTAGGACTTTTTCCAATGTGGGACAAAGTCTCTTACACTTGCATAAGTCAATGAACATTCACTACACACTTACTTACTTGGGCTTACTCAATTAAGCCCAATTATTTAAAATTCTCCAACATTTTTCGACAGGTTCAGATATACTAATTAATTATACAAGTAGTGACTTATAATTTAACACACACATATATATCTTATCTTACTATATAATAAGAATGGATAATTACATATAATTTAACACACACATATATATCTTATCTTACTATATAATAAGAATTGATTTCTTGTGTTCTAGTTTTACCCATGTAAGTTCAACTAATTACTGTATTATATTTTGTTTTACAGAAATGAATATCTGGAGGGCTCACACGTAATTATCAGCTGGGACCTGCAAACTATTAAGAATTACAAAATTGCAGAATAATCTTTTTATTTTTTAAATTAATTCGATCTCGCCTCGAAAGTTATATGTTTCACACTTACGGTCTCTCTGTAAATTGCCAAATGGTCCTTTAAATTTTTACTTTTTTCGAATTGAACCCAAAAAGGTTTATGTTATTTATTTTTTGGGCCCTACTGTAAATCTAATTGGCGGGCTACGGGAATAGTCGAAGCCCATGTCCAATCGAACTATACAAGAATCAAACTATCGATGTATAAGAATTGAAAGAATTTAGGCATTAACTTCTTCCTCCCTATTAGGTCCATATTGTTGTTTCAGATTACAAATAAATAAATAAATAAATAAATACTCAGCCGCGGGTTTTGATTCCAATATGTTGAACCCGAAAAAAAGAAAAAAAAAGAAAAAAGAAATGGAGAAGAGCGAGAGAGACAACCGCAGAAAAATAAATGATAAAAGAAAAGGAAAAGGATAATTGGGTGAGGCATCAACAATTGTAGATTTTTCGCTACCTATTAAATCCCTATTTTGTTGCATCTAACTAACAAAAAAAAAAGGTAGATATGTTGAAACTAATAAGAACAAAAAAGGAAAAAATGAGAAGAACGAGTGAGGCAGTCACAAGAAAATAAGTAGATAAAAAGGTAAACGGGAGAGACATAAACAACCGTGGGATAAATTATTCGTGCAACTGTATATTGCTGACACAGTACTACCAATAAACGGTGAGATAATGAGGGTTATGAAGGTGGTTACCAGAAAAAAAAAAAAAAACATTTGTTGCGTTTGCGGAAAAACGATTTCAATTTAGTATTTATGAGACCTTGTTCGTGCATAAGAAACTCGTGAAGTTTAGTGACAAGAAAATGATAAGTTTGATCATGGGATTGAAGTACGAAAGACTGAGAAGAAGAAATAAGAGAATGAATGATTAATAACTATTTTGACGCAATTCGAAAAGCAACGAAGTTTTGGGCCAAAGATTCGGTATTGAAATTAAATAGTCCTTTTACTTTTTATTTTTCCTAGATTCACCCATAAAATCTTATGTTATTTATTTGTGGGCCCACATATTGATATTTTAGTTTCACAATTTTGACAACCTTAAAGAATTATTATAAAATTATCCATCTTTTAGTTCAAGGTAATGAAATGAATTTTATCATTTGTTTTACTTATTTCGTTTAACGTAAATTAATGACTATACCAAATAAATGTTTGTTAATCAAATGATATAAAATATTTATGCATTTTCACCCATTGTGGAATTTTTAGGCTAAATCTATTCTTTTTAAATATAAAAAAATTGTTAACAATGATAAAAATTATTAGAAAATTAAGTATTAAAATTTAACTAGCCCGTCCAAGTTCTTAGTATATATATATATATATATATATATATAATAATAATAATATTAACTCCTGGTAACAAAATCTTGTACGTGTGGCTGCATATATATATATATATATATATCTAGAATGCATAAAATTCTTCATGAGACTAGATTAACTAAAATATTAGTTTCCTCCAGCAGTCGCACACGTAACCCAACATTTGCAAATTGCAACATAAACAACAAAAGAAATATTATATCATTTTTAGGGGTAACAATATAATCCAAATTCCTGACATAAATCAATATAACATATACATTCAAAATTGCTTGCAAACTGTCCTTAGAACAGATTTATAAACTAAACTTCTTTATAAGTCTTATTGCGCGCATATTTTTGTAGATATTCCAATTCAAAAGAAAAAAATTTATCAGACGAGAAATAATTAATTTTTACGATCTAGCTAATTAATATATATGAACTGCCAGTGTGGGTATGATTCTCTCTCCTTTTTCCGTCCATTATTATTCTGATTTTTGTTGATGTTTTTTAAGTCAGGGATCGTAAAATTAAAAGTGAAAAGTCGATTTCTCTTACCTAGCTAGTATCTTATTACATATTAGGGATTAGGGATATTATAAGAAAAAATGTCTATTAACTTGATCATACACATATATATGCATTAATTAAATGACAAAACAAAGAACTTTTTGCCATTCCTTTGCACCGTAAATAAATAATGCGAGCATAATATAACGCGCTCAACTACACTGATTAAAATATAAAAAAGGTATAATTTCTTGCACTGCGTTCATTAGAAAACATATAATAACTAGAAATATATAAGAACAGCTTATTACAAAATAAAACAAACAGTAGAGGTTTTTTTTTTTTTGATAACCAAAACAAACAGTAGAGATAAAAATGATCAAAACTTGCATGACCGGCTATCAATTGGACTTTGATGCGAATCTTAATAGAGGCCCAAAGAGGCTCAAAAAAATGATCAAAACTTGCATGACCGGCTATCAAGATTTTAATATATGTGTCGAGTGGTGCTTATCTCAAAGTCCACTGTGAGATTTTAATATACAGCTGGTTTTGGATCATGCAATTAACAAATCCTAATAAATACGAAATCCTAGTAGTTATCCAAGGCATGCCGTAAATAAATGCAAAGTTCTTTAAATTAAGTGGGTGTTTGCAATAGCTTATAGAAGCTCATTCTTTCAAACTTTTACTTAAAGTCACTAAAAAATTATTTTGACTTAAAGCAATGAATGTTTGCAATCCTTTTTAAAAAAGTAACTTAAAGCCTTTTAAATTAATTTTGTAGTGTTTGCAAATAATAAGTAAAAGCAGATTTTATAATGCAATAAGACTTAATTACCCTTATTTATCGAGCATATAAATAATTAACATGCACTTACATTATACAAGTATACATTTTGTTAAATAAAATAAAAAATATGATTTGGAATGACGTTGAATATGGAAGAGAAAAGATTAAAATTATTTTTTACTGTTGAAAATGGATGAGAAAGATTATAAAATATTTTTTTCCTTAATTATAGGGGTATAGGCGGCACTTTGAGGAAAATTAAGAGAGGGAAATATTTTTATAATGCTGATAATTAAAAGAAGCTTTTAAAAGCACCCTCTACCCAGCTTGTGGGCTTGTGTTTTTTTTTTTTTTTTGGCTTATTTTAAGACAAGGAGAAGTAAAAGCCCTATAATCAAACACTAATTTATGGCTTCTCTACAGACAAAAGCCCACAAACTCCTTTTAAAAGCATTTGCAAATACTTTCTAAGGAGGTGTTTGCAAGAGCTTATGAAAGCTACTTTTTCATAACTTTTACTTAAAGTTACTTAAAGTGGCGTTTGACTTAAAGCAGTGAGTGTTTGCAAATGTATTTTTAAAAGTTACTTAAAGCAGTTAAAATAGTTTTGTGGTGTTTGCAATAGTTAGCGAAATGCAGTTTTTGAATATTGATCAAGATGCAATAAAATTTATTTACCTATATTTAAAGTATCCATAATATTAATGTTTCACCCGCACATGCACAATTATGGTTATATTTAAAAATAAAATAATATAATTGAATTAATACGCTTATTACACTAAATTTCACAATTTATTTGATGTAAGCATTTATTTTTAGAAAGTATAACTTTATTTGAAAGTTGTTAATATAAATATGTTGTTGTTAAGTAATTTTTTTTCTTTTATGAATTTCTTTGTATTCTTTTTCGTTATTACTTTTTATTTAATTATTTTTTATTATTAATTAAAACAGCACAATTTAAAATTATAGAGAATATCACGTAAATGAGGAAAGAGAGAAATTATGAGAATTTGTTTTCTCATTAATTACGACTTAAATAAGATATTAAGAGAAATTTAAGGAATATATAAGTAGAAGCAGTTTATGGAAGCACCTCATGACATGCTTCTGGGCTTCTGCTTATTTTTTACTTTTTTTTAAGAGAAGGAGAAGCAAAAGCATGAATTACAAACACTAAATAAATGTTTTTCAGTGACTTAAAGCTCATAAGCTCCTTTTAAAAGTTCTTGCAAACACCCCTAAGTAAATAAACATTTTTATGTCAAATGAATCCGTTTTAAATCTTAATACATTCTAAATAAATAATGGTACTATGTAGTCCATGTCATTTTTCATAAAAATAATGGTACTATGTAGTACATGTCATGGTTACCGACCGCCAAATAAATGTGTCGAGTGGTGCTTATCTCACAGTCCACTGTGAGATTTTAATATACAGCTGGTTTTGGATCATGCAATTAACAAATCCTAATAAATACGAAATCCTAGTAGTTATCCAACGTAAATAAATGCAAAGTTCTTTAAATTAAGTAAATAAACATTTTTATGTCAAATGAATCCGTTTTAAATCTTAATACATTCTAAATAAATAATGGTACTATGTAGTACATGTCATTTTTCATAAAAATAATATTTTATCGAGTGGAAAAATATGATATAATATCACATGTATCTATGAATAACAAAATGTATATATGCATGTGTATGTGTGTCATGTGTGCATGAACAATTATGAGTTTATTCCTCAAATAATTAAGTCGCTATCTTTTTTCAGATGCAAAATCTTTAATTGAAAAGTAATTATCTTATTAAGACATTATAAAAAACATTTAGAGACTAATTTTCGTGTTCGATATTTCTCATTCAATTTGAATCATTGATATAATGCAGGGCAAAAATATATAGTGCAAATATAATTATTTATATATTTTAAATTGACGAGACAATAAATATTTTCAGAAACCATGCACTTGTATTTACCAAAATACTTTACTTTAAAGTGAATATTTATTATACAAAAACATTAAATTCAGTTGTAATTAGTAAATAATTGGAAGTAAATTTTTTTCTATGAAAATATAATCGGTAGCAAACAAGTTACCGGTTCACACAAAATTTGGCAATGCCTATGTGGGCTGTAAGCTTATAACAGTAGATGTAAGGAAATCATTGCGTAACTCAATCTATGGATCACGTAACCATAAATTTATTGAATTATTTGTTTCTAATATTCAAGACCAAGAGGTATGAATTCTCTTTCGAATAACACAATTATATGTAAGTAATGATACCACACCCCAGGACACATGTGTCAACCACTTAAGGGCGATTTGTTTTTTTTGCCCTTTAATTTTTTTCAACTTTAAGTTTTGCCTTTTTTTTTAACGGGCTTAAAAATGCCAGTTAACTTATTTCTTAAAAAAAAATGCCCAACGGGCTCCAATTTGGGCTAGCTCCAAGCCCAGTCTACGGGGCCGATGACTAGGACGCCACGAGGACGACACGTGGACGGGGGGCGTAAATTTTTTCTTTTTAACTGGACGGGGCATGAATTTACTGATTTACCCCCGTCAACATCAAAACCTCCCCCTCTTCTCCGCCACAGAACTCAAGTACAGAAACCTAACACAAATACACAAAAACAGAACCATTTTCAAAAACGCTCATCAAATCGACACAATCTCTGCAAACTCGCTCATGTTACAACACACAACCTGAGATCACTGCAGTTGCGTCCGACATGCGACAGCAAATTCCCGCTGAAATCCTCGCAATTTCGGAGCTAGATCTCCTGCGAACTCGACCTAATCAGCAAATCCAGCGACGAATCGTCGAGGCGCGTGCAGTCAACCTTCAGGCTCCGTAGGTACATGTTGTCCGGAGGCAATAACGGCCGTAACAAATCCATCGACGCCGCAACATCCTTTTTGCACAAATATCACAAAAGGGTTATTCAAAATTGAAAATGAGAAAAAAAAAGTGAAATTGGATGCGGTTGAGATTTGTGACTTACGAGGAGATGGAAGGTGGGGAAGAATCCGGCGATCTGAGCGGCGCATGTGTGGAAGGTGGTGCATGTGGTGGCGAGCAATTGGATGGAGGGGACGTCGAGTTTTGTCATGGTTGTGGCGATTAATGCAGTGGGGAGGAGGCGAGGCCCGGTGGTGACGGGTCGTGGACTCGTTTCGAGTCGGGTGGGAAAGCCATTTTCTTCTCTCTCTCTTTCTTTCTATGTGTATTAACGACGGAAGATGAGGAACGCGGGGGTGGTGAGAGTGGTGCCGGGGGTGGAGGAGGGCGGTGCATTTGGTGGTTGAGGTGGTGTTGGGTGGTGAGATTGGTGGCGGGGGTGGAGGAGGGAGAAGCGGGGGAGGTTCTAGTCAACAAAAATTCCAGTAAAAAAATGACGTGGTGCCATGTGGCCGTCGTTTGTACACCACGTCAAGAGCCTCGTAGATCGGGCTTTGAGGTAGCCCAAATCGGAGCTCGTTGGGCATTTTTTATTAAAAAAAAGTTAGAGGGCATTTTTAAAGCCCATTTGAAAAATGGACAAAACTTGAATTTAGAGAAAAATAAGGGGCACAAAAAAATCGCCCACAACTTATTTAATGTATATTCAAACCATTGTTTTGAAACCCGGATCGGACCGGTTCCGCTCGCAAACCGGGCGACACTATTTTTTCTATTTTTTTTTTTTGCCTTTTTGTTTAATTGTGAATCAGCCGCTTATTTTTTGACAAATTACAAACCTGCCTAAAAATACTTTAAAAAAAGAAAGAAAAAAATGCAAAACTTTGAAAGGCCATAACTTTGCGTAGGAGCGTCCATTTTGGACGTATTTTTTTTGATTTGTGGTATCTCGACGAGATCTATATACTGCAACTGCCTATGGCGGTTTGGCCCAACAAATTTTCAAAAAAACGTTGTTTTCCATCCTCAATTTGATTATGAAGCGAAACGACCATGCATTCGAGAATCTCATGCATAGTATTTCGTTCGATGCTAAGTTCATTTTCTAGATTTTAGTGTCACATATTGTTGTTCTTGTATTGAATTTTGTGATACAGCTGGCGAACATTTAAAAATCCAAAACAATCTTTTAGCTTGGATCAAATATATAGTTTGTTGGATTATTTATTAAATTGTTGGATAGTTCAATGGTTTCCACTACTTCCCAAGAAATTATTTTGTTGGAGATCACGTGTTCAAGTCCTAGTATTGTAATAACCATATTCTTATTTTTCTTATAATATAACAAAATATTAGTGACTTAAAATATTTTTACAATTTATACAATTATTTTTTATTATTATATCTTTTATTGAATATTGACTAAAGTCAACAAATCGGTCCACCCAGTAGTCCGACCGGTTCGACCTGTGACCCACTACCTGGTAGTCTCACCGGGTCAGTCACCGGGCCGGATTTCAAAACACTGATTCAAACAATTCGACTGGTAGAAACATTAACTAGTACTGGAGTAGGATAATTAACGTGATGCCTACATATATATCTCTAGCGACGAGTCAAGTCCTTCGTAATTCAATTGTATTTGAATGTATTTTTACCATCAATTTTTTTTTTAAGTGTAGAATGTGTTGGTAACACTGAATAGAAGAGTAAACTCTATTTCTTTGGATGTCAATAGTGTTTGTGAAACAAGAAGAGAAGTCCCATTTCTATAAGACGCTTTACTAATAATGCATGAACAAGAATTGATTAAAAGTTGCCACTTGATAGGTGACTGGTGAGTAGTGCCAAATGTAATGTAAAATATGTAATGGCATGACAAGTATAATGAGTAATTACACATTTCGACCCAAGAACAACGTTATCAGTAAAAGTACTTTAATGAAGGTTACTTAATTATGTTATATTATCCTCTAGAAAGATTAATTATTACCATAAAAGTACTTAATGTTTAGCATATCAAAACATACAATTTAGACGATAGACATAAACTCAAATTGTTATTATTAAAAAAAAATTAAAGATTATTTATATTTAGGAGAAGCAACCTTTATTTTGTTATTATAAATTTGTAATTATATAAAAGATACAAAGCACACTAATCCCTCAAATTCTAAGCTAATTCGTAATGACAGTATCAGGTTTAAGCGTATTCCCAATATCAATCACAAACCGATATCTAACATCTGATCTCTCCAACCTCTTCATGGCCTCATTCACGTAACCAACCTCAACAACCTCCACCTCCGGCAGAATCCCCTTCTCCGCGCAAAACTCAATCATCTCCTGCGTCTCCCTCACACCGCTTATCATGCTCCCGCACACCGTCTTCCTCCCCACTATCATTGGAAACACCGGAAGATCCACCGGCTCCTTCCCCGCTCCCGCCAGCATCACCAGCTTCTTATGCGGCTTCAGTAAATCCAACAGCGGCATGATCGAGTGCGAGGGAGGCACCGTATCTATCACGCCGTCTAATGTACCCGCGGCGGACCTCATCTGATCAAGGTCCGAGATCAAGAGAAACGAGTCGACGCCGAACTGCTCAAATGCTTCGGTTTTTTTGCTGGCTGAGGAGGAGATGACGGTTACTTTCATGCCGAAGGCTTTGGCGAACTTAACGGCCACGTGGCCGAGTCCACCGAAGCCGAAGACGCCGACGTGGAGGTGTGGTTGGTCGAGCTTGTAGTATTTCATGGCGCTGTAGGTGGTGGACCCGGCGCAGAGGAGCGGAGCGCCGACGTCGAGGGGGAAGTTTTGCGGCCAGGTGATGACGAAGTGCTCGTTGACCACCATGACGTCGGAGTAACCGCCGTAGGTAGGGGTGCCGTCGGTGTCGATGCTGTTGTAGGTGAATATCTGTGAAAAAATGATTTACAAGGGTAATAACAAAAGATTTACTGTATTTTAAGTTACAAATACAATTTTGTATAGTTTAAAAATTAGAAAATACACCGTAATTGCTAATTGATTTACACGTGCTGTAATGGAAACAGGTAGCGAAATTCGATTTTTGTTCTTTTTTATTCCGTATACCTCTAAGAAACATATCAATTAAAGTGTACACCAGTTTTTTCCAAGATATTTGAGAGATGAAAAGAATAGGATATCAAGAAATGAGATTTGAATTTTGTAAGAAGAAATTAATTTGTATTATTTCGTTTATTTGATTTTGTAAAGGTTAATATTGTTCCAATTTATGCTTACAAAAACATTTTTATAAAATCAAGTGCAATAGAGCCACAGTCTAAGTTTACAAAACTAAAAACACAATACCGACTATTTTCGTAGTGCTTTTTAAGATATTTTTAAAAAGTGTTACAAATATAAAATTAAATAAATAATAGTCTCTCTACTTTAATTTAGAATTTTAATACCAAAAAATCTCATTAATTACAAGTACTAATATAGACATGGTTTGTTTTCAATTTACTCAACAACAACAAAAAGCGTAATATAAGAACAACATACCGCATTGGGGCAAAGATTCTCAGCATCAACAGCACAGTGATTGCACTTCCGGCATGATCCTACCATACAACTCACGCCCACATTCTGCCCAACCTTAAATCTCTCAACTTTCGACCCGACTTCCGTCACTACTCCCGTGATCTCGTGACCGGGCACTGCAGGGTACGTTTGGTTGCCAGACAAATTCTTCAAAGCACTCAAATCGGAATAGCAAACACCGCAGTACAACACTTTCAGCTTTACGTCTTGGTCCCCGACCACGCGTCTCGTGAACGGGAGAAGCGACACCACGCCGGAGGAGTCTCTCGCCGCTAGTCCTATAGCCTTGTTGACTGTTCCCGTCATTTTTTCTTTTTTTTTTAGCTAAGTAATAGAGAGTGAGAGTTTAAATTGTAGTGGGATATATTAAGTTAGTTACCGTAGTTTATTTATAAGGTAAAGAATTTAGTGAATATTATTAGTACTGATGTCAGGCGTGAGGTAATGCGGTAGGCGAATTTTCTTTGCTAGTTTGTGTGGTCCTATTTGTCTTGTGAAGCTTTATATGTGAGATTCTTGATAGATTGGTACAGAAAAGGGAATAATTGAGAGAAGAATGTAGTTCAAGAATAAAGGAAGAAATTCTTTATGGTTAAGGACCAATAGGGCAGCCCCAACTAGCCTCAACTCTCGGCTATTCAAGATTTGTCCGTGTTAGGCCGTGAAGGGCTTGTTGTTTAAAGAAAGATACATTTTATTTCATCCTCTTGATCTCAAATTCAATATAAATAGTTCTCACCATGAGTTGTATACTTTAATCACGTTTTTAGGTCTGAATACGTCATAACATTAAGGGCACATATGGTTTGCCATATGAAATTGTACGTGTTATTTGAATCGAGACTTGGACTTTAGTCCAATTTCATCTTGTTATTAAAGAAATATGTATAATGTGCCCGTTTATTTTCTTTCATATCCATAGTGCACTGTTTGGTTTAAAACTGTATTATATGTAATCTGAGATTTGCACATAATATATTACGTGAGGGTTTAATACCGTGGCTCTAAAAGAATTCAAAAGTTTAAATTAGTGCAATAATATTCAAAAACTTTCATCAGTAGCAGTTGAATAAATTTATAGGAGAGAGAGTTCGCGTTGAACGGAATTTTTAGTGGATGGAATCATGATTTCTCCAAAAGAAATTAAAGTTTACGAGAACAGTAAGACAATATGGTACTTCCACGTTAGAAATGTGATATATTAGGTATATCGGTGCTCAAATTTACCAAAAGTAAAATCGCAGAACTAGTACTGGTACTGCATCGAAATATCCCATTGCAATCACTTTTACCCCTATCGAATTTTTCGTTGCAATTGACTTTTGCATCAAAATAGTTTGATGCAACTTACAAGCAACGAGGCCTAATGTTACGAATCATTGCATTAAAATATTTCGATGCAATTCATGGAAAATTGGCTCTATTGCATGATTTTTTCCCTTGCAATTGAGTTGTTTTGTTGTATTGTATTAGATTAACTTTTAAAAGTAGTTAGTACCATTTAAAAAAAAAATAGAATTGTTTGTAAACTCTAATATGAACTAGATAAATCCCTTGAGCTTCAAATAATTATTACAACAAAGAAATTGATCATTTTAGTAATGCCGACATGCATAAAGGTTATACATGAAATCATATATATATTGATATGGGCATTTTCCGCATATTGGGCCTGGCCCAAACCAGGCCCCTATTTGACCATATCGGGGACCACTTTCGATATCATATCGGTAATAATCACCGATATGTTACTGTGGTCCCCAGATCCCGAGGTCTATAAATACGCGGTACCCGGATACCAAAGCAAGCAATTATTATCCCTCAGCTACCACGCATCACATCGAAACACATCCCCGATCTCACTCTCGATATCGTACTCGATATCGGGACAACCTGGTACTCTACTGATACGTCATACAACCACACTACCGATATCACATCGAGGGGCGTCCTCGATATCATGTCGAAGACGATCACCGATATACGTCTCATCTAGTCACCAATATACCACTGTCGTCCAAGCATCGAAGCGTTAGTTTGAGGTGTTCCGGACCAAGTCTACGCGAGATACATAGTGTAAGCCTGATTTGAGATAGATTCGTTGTATTATTAGATCACTCACTTGTAACCGACTCACATATATATATAATACGATCTATTGCCAAACCAGTGGCGCCGTCTGTAGGAACACCAGTTCACGGACGAGGACGCCAAGATGCAAGGAAGGAGGACCCGATTCGAGTTTAACGGAGTTGTGACTAGAAGCACGAGGATTGAGGACACACCACTCCCTCAACAGTCGAGTGACCAAGAACAGACAATGACCCGAGCCGAGATGGAGCTTCCTCCAGCACAGAATGAACCACGACGAAGGCGCGGGACTGGGAGGCCGCCGCGAGCCACGAATACAGGTCCAAACTTTGCCGCGCCAAATACGGTGGAGCCTACTGCCGAGAGCCCGACCACTGAGAACCCGGCGGCGGATGTCCCATCGACCGAGATGCCAAACATGGATCCTCCCGGCTCAGAGGAGGTGAGGGCTGCAGGACAGAGCGTCGTTCCCCCTGCCGCCATAACCCCGGAAATGTTAACGCAGATCAACGCTTCTGTGAAAGCAGCGCTTGACGCTACAATGGAGACTTTGCTGCCACGCATAGTGGAACGAAGGACAAGGTAAGAGCGGGACGAAGAGGAGATCCCAAAAGGAGGTCGAAGGGACAACGCGTGAAGAGGGTGTTGGACAAGAGCCAGAAGTGAAGAGAGGGTAGAAGTAAGTGATGATACAGAGAATGACCGGAGAGCCAGGACGTTCGAAGAGGACAGACGTAACATGATAAGGGAAACAGTTAAAATGACGAAGGACATGGAAGTCGGGAGAAGGGACGAAAACCGTTGAGCAACAGCAGTGGGATTTCGTCGGCCGTTGACTTCGTTCTGTTATGAAATCGAGAAGGAAGTATTGGGCAGAGGAGACAAGATTCCGACCATAAAACCATATGATGGGAAGAGTGACCCGAGGGATCACATCCACGCCGTGAAGAGTCTCTTGAACTTACAAGACTTTTCCGAGGGCATTAAGGCAAAAATAATGGCAACAACACTGATAGAGGCGGCGTTAGACTGGTTTAACAGAATCGAAGCGGGATGTATTTCTAGCTTCGAGTGGAGAACCACTTTTCCAGTCAGAAACGAATGAAGACAAGCATGTACCATCTGGAAGCGTTGAAACAGAGAGAGAGGGGGGAACTCTCGGTGAATTCATAAACAGATTCAATGAAGAGCTACTGAAGGTGGACAATCCCTACGGAGGACAAGTGTTACAGACCCTATTCAGGGCAACGATGCACAACATATTTGCCAAAGAGTTGATCAAGCTCACAGAACCTACCATCACTCGGATAAATAAGTTGGCACATACTATGATTTACGAAGACGCAATGATGGCAGCTAAGCTAAGACCCCAGGAATCCGGCAGGGAAAGGGGTAGAGAGGCGTCGAACAGGAGCAGGGGAGGAAGAGACAGGTCGCCGAAGAGATATACCCCCCTCAACCAGGACATCCGCACTATCTTGGCCATCGCGCAAAGCAGGAATTGGTTAAATGCGCCTCGGAAAATCAAGGAAACGGATTTCACCAAGAAATCTAGGCGCTACTGTGAGTACCGCCGCCAGAAAGGCCATGACACGAAGGATTGCTATAACCTGAAGGATGAGATCGAGAGATTGATTAAGGATGGGAGGTTAATAGAGTTCGTTAAGGCGAGCGGGCAGTATGCTGAATCGAGAGAGAGGTCCCAATCCCCAGGAAGGGAGGGCCTTAAGGAAATTGAGAGTGGACAAGGACGCGATACAGTAAATAATGCACCTTCGAGGGGGGTGATTAATGTGATAAGCGGTGGGACTGCGGGAGCAGATTCCAACAACCAGAGGAAGAAGATAACCCGTGGATTGAACGACGACCGATTTGTCGGATTCACGACGCTAATTGAGGAGCTTCCAGACGAGGTTGTCACGTTTTCCGGCAGGGACCTTTTGGATCTCAGCCCCGAAACCATCCAAGCTGGCAAGCTCGACTGCCTCTTGGTTGTTCAGCTTGATATCGCTAACTACACTGTACACAAGGTACTGATAGACAATGGTAGTTCCACCAATATTATATTTGCGCATGCTTTGGAGAAGATGGCACTCGGCCACCATGTAGTTGAACAGGTCCGTACGCCACTGGTGGGATTCGGTGGAGCAGAAACAATTCCCCTAGGGCAAGTGAACCTTCCCACATCGTTTAGACAAGAACCGCACAGGCGAACTATCAATGTCCAATGTACAATCGTGGACCAACCATTCGCATACAATGTCATAATCGGCAGGCCGGCCCTGAACGCGATAAGAGCGGTGGTATCCACATTCCATCAGAAGGTGAAATTCCCAGCAGGAGAAGGGGTCGGAGAAGTGGTCGCTAACCAGGAGGAGGCTTGGTTCTGCTACATCACTTCTCTTACGTTGCCAAGGATTAGAGAAGCGGAGGAAGAAGCAATCGGGCCAAATCAGGATCAACAAGCTATGGAGTGATCACCATGAGGAACAAACAGGACAATATTTGAGATTTTGGCAGTTTTTAAATTACGCTTGAACAATTGAAACATTGCCCCATCGTGGGTTAGTTTGTAAACTTAAAACAGGGGGAACTACGCCGGTCTGATTCCCCACTCAACGGGATATATAGGCGGGTTAGGGTTACCTAGCCTTCGACCGTTATCTTTTATTTTGCCCCTTCGTGGGTCGGCATGTAACTAAAACAGGGGGAACTACGCCGGTCTAATTCCCCCACGCAACGGGATACGTAGGCGGGTTAGGGTTACCTAGCCTTCGACCGTTATCTTTATTTTGCCCCTTCGTGGGTCGGCATGTAACTAAAACAGGGGGAACTACGCCGGTGTGATTCCCCATTCAACGGGATACGTAGGCGGGTTGGGTTTACCTAGCCTTCAACAGTTATCCGTCACTACTTTTTATTTTTGCTTTATGGAATCTTACATTTCATGCAGGGATATGTCTTAATCGGATATTACGGAAGTGCAGAGAATTGCACGAAGAATTTGGGGGGTATTCCCATAGATATATGTTTAACACATCGCCCTCTTACAGGTACATAACCCGAAGGATCACACATTCCTCTGTCTAAAAAGGACAGAGCGAATATTAAACCCTCGCCTCTTAAAAGAAGGGATTCAATGGGCATCGCCCTAGATTATTCAATGTTATCCATCTAAACATGTACAACAGGCACGTTAGAACACAGCGGAAACTGAAACTCCCAGATTGAGGGTACACTCCGTAGATAACACATGCGCATCATTTCATGTTTTCACATAAGCTTTTACATTGAAAAACCTTTCTTGTATGTGATGTTTTACAGGGCCCAACGACCCATAGACTCCACGATGACAGAGTTAACAAGGGACATAGACAAAAAAAAAAAGGTTCCTACCCATGAGCGGTAACGGGTTCCCTTGTGATAACGGGCGGGCTCCTATCCATGAGCGGTAACGGGTCATCTACAAAGAAAAGGCTCCTACCCATGAGCGGTAACGGGTTCCCCTGTGATAACGGGCGGGCTCCTATCCATGAGCGGTAACGGGTCATCTACAAAGAAAAGGCTCCTACACATGAGCGGTAACGAGTTCCCCTGTGATAACGGGCGGGCTCCTACCCATGAGCGATAACGAGTCATCTACAAAGAAAAGGCTCCTACCCATGAGCGGTAACGGGTTCCCCTGTGATAACGGGCGGGCTCCTACCCATGAGCGGTAACGGGTCATCTACAAAGAAAAGGCTCCTACCCATGAGCGGTAACGGGTTCCCTTGTGATAACGGGATGCGCCCCTACCCACAAGAAAAGTATCCCCTGTGATAACGGGGTCGACCGTAAACATTTGAACGGTAGCGGGTTCCCTGTGATAACGGGATGCGCCCCTACCTACAAGAAAAGTATCCCCTATGATAACGGGGTCGACCGTAAACATTTGAACGGTAGCGGGTTCCCTGTGATAACGGGATGCGCCCCTACCCACAAAAAAAGTATCCCATGTGATAACGGGGTCGACCATAAACATTTGAATGGTAGCGGGTTCCCTGTGATAACAGGATGCGCCCCTACCTACAAGAAAGAATTCCCCGTGATAACGGGACGGACCCCTACCCACAAGAAAACATCCCTTATAATAACGAGGTCGACCTTAAAACATGCGAGCAATAACGGTTTCCCTGTGATAACGGGGTCAGACTCTAAAGAACAGAAATAGAAGCACCTCCATGCGATTAGGGTGATTAGTCAATATAATCCGGTATAACCGATAGGCGACACAGCAAGGAGGCGTAATAATAACGCAAGCAATCACACCTTTGAATACGTATGAAAAAATATAAATCAGGACACGCAGAAATGATTGATTGAATTAACAAGTAAAACCATAACGTTATATACAGAGGCAATTGGGCCAAAAGAAAAGATACAAATCCCTAAATTCTCAACCGGGATAACGAGAAGCCCCTTTAATATGGATTAACGCCAGACTATTCTGCTCGATAATCTCGCAGTACTCCACTTCTAGCTCCAGATCTTCGTCGTCATCGTCAGAATCTTTAGGAAATTGCCCGTCCGGCCCCTTCAACGGATTTATGGCTGAAGGGTCGTAACCGTCTTTAAAACCACCTTCCAGCCGAATTTGACCTATAACGTAGGCTTTGGCCTCCTCCCGCTCGAGCAAGCCCCGCTCAGCTCACATTATCTTATAGGACCGACTCAGAAGGAATTGTTTGGCCGCACTGGTCAATTGGTTCTTGCTCAGCGTCATGCACCGCATGTGCCTTTTAGCCTGGCTAATCGGTCCTTCAGAATTGCTGCCTCGGCTTCAACTGCCTCCCGACGAGATGCCTCACGACCAGTAATAAGTCGAGACTCATCGAGCTCTGCGATCAACCTTTTATTATCATTTAACTTGCCTCTCACATTACTCTCGTTGGCCTTCAAAATATCCAGGGCCTCGTCTCTCTCGTGCTGGAGCTGCACGGCAGCAACGGGATCGTATTCACCCAGTTTCTCGAGCAAACCGTTGGTAACTCGGAGCGACTCGACGTGATCCAATTGGCCCTTAACAGCCATCGCCAAGAAACCTTTCAAAGAGCCAGCCACCTGCATCCACAATAAGGAGTTGGTTGCTCAATCGAATGAAAATCCAAAGGAAATACACATCAAATATACACAAAGACTACTTACAGATCGGAAGAGACCGCTGTGATCCCCACTTGAACTACCCTCCTCCCTCTTTCTTTTCGGCCCCGTGGACATCCCAACATCAACGTCATGTTGAGACTGCAAGGCGCCACCCACCCCGGAAGTATTTCCGCTCGATGAGGGAACAGTTTTCTTCGCGTTCTTGCGCACGCCCTCACGACCCCTTTTCTTGACGAGTGGAGGTACATCATCTGTAGCGGCATCGGCCCCCAGCTGTCTACGTTCCGCTATCGCATCCTGACTACAATAGTCTACCAAATCGGCTATAAGACACATAAAATATAGGATCAAAAGTGTAGCGTTAAAAATTCTAAGTCTTTAAAATAAAAGACAATAAAAGTTAAGTACAAATAAAATTTATTTATTCAAATGAATATGGGTTTACAATCTCTAATAAATCCTCTGATTCTTTTCTAATCTTGAAACTTGGTTGACTTGAAGGCAAAATTGACTTTGATCGCTTCCACGTGATTTAAGTTGAACGTTAATCCAAGGGCTTTGAGCTTGATCTTGAATTGACAATCGACTTGACTTGATCTTCGCGACGAACAATTTGATCTTCGTCTTGACTTGTTGAACTTGTTGAACGTCAATCTTTTTTAGAGGAATCTTAATCTTCAAAAATACTTGGATGCTTGACAAAGGTTGATGCGAGGGCTTGGCACCTTGATCTCGGATCGAACGAAAACTTGATTTGGAATTTGATTTGAAGATTGATGAAGGATGATATGATCTTTGTTTTCAGTTCTTCGGATATGATGACTTTGATCTTCTTGAATGGACTTAAATCTTCAAAAAAACGGTTTTTTGAGGGTCTTCTGACTTGATCTCGAATCAAACGGACTTTTTACTTGAAGAACAATATGAACTTGATTTGGATTTGTTGAATTTCTTGAAGCTCGATCTTCCTCGGCAGAAGTGCGGTATTCAAAAACGGTTATTTGATGGACTTGAAGCTTGATGACGGATCAAACGGAGGTTTTCACGAAGAACGCCTTGAATCCCGCGAAGAACGCTTGAAGAAGGATGAACTTGGTGGAGCGAAAAACTTAGAGCTTTTTCCTCTTCAACTTGTGAATATTTTTTTTGTGTCTTTTCTTTATGAGAGGACCCCTATTTATAGTTGTAAAAACCTAGAGCTCCTTGCTTGTGATTGGTCGATTTTATTTTCAAGATAATCATGGATTTAATTTGGCTTGCTTATCAAGAAACACATCATATTTCCATATGGCCTAACATCATTGGTTAGAATACTCCATCTTTTCCACGTGTCTTTATTTGATTGGCCAATAATATATATTAGAAAATCAATCAATTAATCTATTAATAATTGGAATTTAATTTAGTAAAATTCCGAATTAAAAGTAGAAATAATTAATTTAATTTCTAATAATTTAATTTGACACTTGTCAATATTTAATTAGAGTAGACAAAATTAATTTGTCTACAAATGCCCCCTTGCGACTTGTCACGAATAGCATTGTGTAATGCGTATTGGAGTGAATATGTCGCAACATTTTTTTTGTGCCATCAATGAGATTAATAGAAGATTGTGACTTTACTTTTAAAAAAATTAATTTTTAGTGGGCCTCCATGTTAATTCACTTAAGGTCAGGGAGTGAAATGAAATTTAGGTGTCAAACCCACTTTTCCTTATGCACACACGTGAATGTTTCCTTTTTTCTCTTTTTTTTGTGGTGCATGTAGGCCAAATACATGGTATGATTTCTCATGTCTCCTTCTCCAAAGAAAATTGTGTACTGCGGATCAGACCCCTGCAAATTTGTTCCTTCCTCAACTTGATTTCTCCTTTAATTAAATCAGTGGGAGAAGAATTCTAATATAACTACAACTATAAGGTGTTATAGTTTTAGTAGGATTTAATCTTCTCGATGAGAAATCAATATAAGAGACCAAGACCACCACCTTTTCTTCATCCCAATTTTGTTAAATCGAGCAACCGAATTGCAGGACTTTAGGCGAAATTATCAGCTCTTTTGAGTTTTGACATCAACTTGCAAGGTTTTTCCTTTTTCTCTTTTCAAGATCCTTCTTTCTTCTTCTTTCCATTTTCTTATTCTCGGGTGCTAGTTTTTTTTTTTTTTTTCTTTTTTCCTTTGCTGTTGACATCTTCTTTCTTTAACTCTCTTCTTTGCAGCAGGTGCCGAGGTTTTGTTAGAGGACGCGGAATTGTCAATCATCGAATTCTCCACTTTTCTTTTGATCGTTGCTGATACTTCTTCTTTTTGTTTTGTTTCCTTTGTTGCAGGGATTGAGCTCTTTTTTTTATTGGAACTGCCGACCATATAATTATTTTTTTTATCCTTGGTCGTCCAATAACTCTTCTTTTTAATCTTATTCAAACACAGAATTTCTTCTTTTTAGGTGGCATGAAAATTTTATTTATCATAGGCCACGAAGACCAATCAATAAAAACACGGCGCCCACTCGCATCATCACGCTCCAGCAGTTGAAAATCATGTGAAGTTGTGGCAAATATTGACGACTTGCGGGCCATTGATCTTTCCTTCGATACTTTGGGGCGACGCACTGCCAAAGGAGATGCCACAGAAAGAAGACTTTCTCAGTTGGTGCAAGAGCAACCGACTTCCTCAAAGATACATGACAATCCACCCGTTCTTATTCACATGAACTGCAACTTGGAGATCATGAAAGCTTTATGCGTGCAACAATACTTGACAAATTCCGGATCTCTTGCAAGGAAAGGAGCAGCACACTAAAACCTTAATCGACACAACATCATTGGTGAGCTTGAAGGAGGAGACAACTCGGCATCAAAGAAACCTTGAAGGAGACATTATCCTCAAGACTTGGCTTCAAAAGGCATCCAAAAAGAAGAGACTTGCTTTCGAGACTTGGTGTCAAAGACATTCAGCAGGAGCAGACTTGTTCGCGAGACTTGGCATCAAAGACATTCAGCAGGAGTGGACTTGTTTTCAAGGCTTGGCATCAAAGACATTCAGCGGGAGCGGGCTTGTTTTCACAACCCTACATCAAAGACATCTTGAAGAAGGAGACATTGTTTTTCATGAATTGGCATCAAAGACGGCTTCAATGACGAGACTTGGCTTCAAACACATGCGCACTCATCTTGTTGGTCATACTCATGCGTTCTTCCCATTAAAGTTGTCGGCTTCATTCGTCAAAGAAACATTCAAGATGACTAACCTTTTGAAGAACTTCACAAATTCTATTTGTTGGGCAAAGCGGAATGACACACGTGTTGCACTCCACCCTGATTTTTCAAAGAGCCTCGCTGATATAGGAGTGGTCAAATGACATACTTGTCAAACTATGTTCCATCTTCTTAAAGGACTTTTCTAGTTAAACATGCATGGCGTATCCTTTCGTAGTTGGAATGGTAGTTTGGAAGTATCGACTTTGATCTAACAACACAGAAGTGTCTAGTCAATGATCAAGTGAGCTTGGAACAAGATTGCAGCTATCCTCTTGGAGCAAAGTGATTGAAGATTGGAATCAAGGCGCACATTAAAGCATCCTATTGAACTTTGTAGTATCAACTCAAGAAGCGCTCAAAAGCTTGAAGCATGATTTCACGGTCAAAATTTAAAGCATTGGTGTTCTTTATTTCCTACTTGACATAAGCTTTACTCCTCTTATCAACACATCATATCTCAAGGAGTCTCATGTAATATCTTCAACTCAAGATAACTTGGTGAAAGGATATGACTGAACTCAGAAATTCTAAGTTGCCTACGTATCCAACAAAGGAATCAAGTCACAACGTAGTTCAAAGTATATCAAATTTGATTTAGAGATGGTATAATTTATACTCATGCAAGCCAGGAGTAACGTGCAGTTTAGACTCGTGCGTCATGGAGCAATTGACTTGAAGACTTGGACACTTGAAGAACATGCAGACCTTTTTGCTCGTGCCTATGAGGACTTGAAGACTTGAAGGATTTGCATACCTTCGACGTGTCTAGAAGACTTGCGCATTTGGTTTGGAGACTTGAAGGATTTGTAGACCTTTTGGCTCGTGTCTAGGAGACTTGAAGAATTGAAGGATTTGCTTGAAGACTTGGATTTCAAGGATTTGCAGACCTTTTGGCTCGTGTCTAGGAGACTTGAAGACTTGGATATTTACTTTGAAGACTTGAATGTTTACTTTAAGTTCACATATGTAAACAGTTTATACTCGTGTTAAGGAGTACATGATTTGACACTCAATTTCAAGATTTTAGATAGTTTAAGCTCGTATCAAGGAGCATATTAGTTGTGATGAAATTTGACGTCGCGCCCTCTTCATCGTCGTTGTCGTTTGTATCATCACCTTCAATATCATGGACATGAGTTGAGTTTTCTTCTTGAGTAAAGTTTCTACTTGTCTCTATGTCATGCGTGCGCGTCGCCAACTCTTCAAAGTTTATTGGTTTGATTCCTTGAAGTATGTAGGAGAAACCCCAATTCATCCCTTGAATGGAAATCTCTATGGCTGAGGTTTCAGACAATTTTTCTTTGCAACTTAAGGATAGATTTCTCCATCTATTGACGTACTCAATCACTGGCTCGTCTTCTTGTTGATGGGAATTTGCAAGCTCAATCATGCTCACAGTGCGTCGAGTGCTATAAAAGCGATTGAAGAACTCACTTTGCAGATCTTTCCAACTGTCAATGGAGTTTGGCTCGAGATTAATGTACCAATCAAAAGCGACGTCTTCTAAGGATCGAACGAATTGCTTGACTAGAAGATCTCCATCAGTTCCGGCACTACTGCATGTTTCGACGAAGTGAGCAACATGTTGTCTTGGGTCTCCTTTTCCATCAAATCTTTGAAATTTTGGAGGGTGATAACTTTCCGGCACTTGCAATTGCTCGATTCGTTGAGTGTAAGGCTTTATGTAAGACTTGGAAGTCTTGTGTTGAGCTTTATGATCCTTTGCAACTTCTTTGATGAGCTTCTTCAATTCATCGGCAGAGACAAGACCTTGTGGAGAGACTTGGATTTGTTGACTTGAGGACTTGGAATGTTCTCCTATGTCAGCCTCTTGAATGATCTCTCCGAAAAACCTTTTGTGCATCATGACGTCTTGAACTTCCTTCCTTGTGAAACTTGACTTGTAAAAAAGAGAAGTGGCTTGGATTCTTTCACTTAGGACTTCACCAAATTCTTGAGCTTCAATGCCTTGAGTAGCCTTTTCATGTGCCATGCTTCGACCGTTACTTGTTCTGTGTTCTTGCTTTGCGGGAAGAGTGACAACTTCAACTTCTTTGCTCGAAGGTTTGATGCATCCTTGAACTTCGACTTTGTCAACGACTTCTTCAATGTTGTGATTTCCTTCTCGGATCTCTATCTTTTGGAGAAGGCAATTCAAGCGCTCTTCACGTCTATGCACTTGTGTTGTGAAGCTCTCAATAGCTCTCGCCAGTGCAGCAACTCGCTCCTCAATTGAAGATGTTTTATTCTTTTCCTTAGCTTCGTGCCTTGCCCCCAATGTGAGTGTAGCTTTCTTCATCGGTTGCGAAGAGCCTTCGCTTGTTGCCCCCATTGACTTGTCCATTGTTGAGCAACACTGACTTCTTGTGACTTCAAACTTGCAGACTTGCTAGAAAAAAGATGAGAGGTAGAGATGCTCCCACTGGGCGTGCCAAAAATTTGTAGCGTTTAAAATTCTAAGTCTTTAAAATAAAAGACAAGAAAAGTTAAGTACAAATAAAATTTATTTATTCAAATGAATATGGGTTTACAATCTCTAATAAATCCTCTGATTCTTTTCTAATCTTGAAACTTGGTTGACTTGAAGGCAGAATTGACTTTGATCGTTTCCACGTGATTTAAGTTGAACGTTAATCCAAGGGCTTTGAGCTTGATCTTGAATTGACAATCGACTTGACTTGATCTTCGCGATGAACAATTTGATCTTCGTCTTGACTTGTTGAACTTGTTGAACGTCAATCTTTTTTAGAGGAATCTTAATCTTCAAAAATACTTGGATGCTTGAGAAAGGTTGATGCGAGGGCTTGGCAGCTTGATCTCGGATCGAGCGAAAACTTGATTTGGAATTTGATTTCAAGATTGATGAAGGATGATATGATCTTTGTCTTCAGTTCTTCGGATATGATGACTTTGATCTTCTTGAATGGACTTGAATCTTCAAAAAAACGGTTTTTTGAGGGTCTTCTGACTTGATCTCGAATCAAACGGACTTTTTGCTTGAAGATTGTTGAAGAACAGTATGAACTTGATTTGGATTTGTTGAATTTCTCGAAGCTCGATCTTCCTCGGCAGAAGTGCGGTATTCAAAAATGGTTATTTGATGGACTTGAAGCTTGATGACGGATCAAACGGAGGTTTTCGCGAAGAAGGCCTTGAATCCCGCGAAGAATGCTTGAAGATGGATGAACTTGGTGGAGCGATAAACTTAGAGCTTTTCCCTCTTCAACTTGTGAATATTGTTTTTTGTGTCTTTTCTTTATGAGAGGACCCCTATTTATAGTTGTAAAAACCTAGAGCTCATTGCTTGTAATTGGTCGATTTTATTTTCAAGATAAGCATGGATTTAATTTGGCTTGCTTATCAAGAAACACATCATATTTCCACATGTCCTAACATCATTGGTTAGAATACTCCATCTTTTCCACGTGGCTTTATTTGATTGGCCAACAATATATATTAGAAAATCAATCAATTAATCTATTAATAATTGGAATTTAATTTAGTAAAATTCTGAATTAAAAATAGAAATAATTAATTTAATTTCTAATAATTTAATTTGACACTTGTCAATATTTAATTGGAGTAGACAAAATTAATTTGTCTACAAAGAGATAAATCGGGATGAAGATATCAATTTATAAAGATATAACACTTACCGAGTGTAGAGGGGCCGTTATAACGTACGGGAGATATCCCACTTGCTCGCAAAACTATGTCACTGCAAAGCAGGGTACCGTCGTACGGATGGTTGATCAATTTCTTCAGAAAAACGAGGCTATGTGCAGTCGGCCCGACAGCAACTCGCCTCTCATATTTGGTGTCTTCACACCTCACACTAGGAAGCGCATCAAATTCGCCAGCCGTCCTCTTCTGGATGTACATATACTCACACTTATATCCAAATCCATAACTGGATTGAGTATATTGCACGAACCTAAGTCCCGCCTGGGCCCGTACACAGAAGAACCCTTTGTCACCGCCCTTCCTGTTGACCATGACACTAAAGAGTTGCCAGGACTCATTGGCTCCCCAAGGGGCACCCAATGCTCTCATGACACAAATAAAAGCCACGATGTACCCCAGAGAATTAGTGGATAACTGTCCCAAGCAGACCCCGATGCTCGCCATAATAGCACTAACCGCAGGATCGATCGGGAAGCGCAGTCCGTTCTTAAAATGCTTGGCATTAACAGTAATGCAGCCTTTTGGTGGAGTATGCATTCGTTGATCCGCACTAGGGAATATAACCTTATACCCCTCGGGGATGTCATACTCGTCAGAGTAATAACCAGCATGATGAGATGTCATGTCCTCGTATTTCTCCGAGGTCTTGTATTTAGGGGGACTAACCCCAAAGCCCCATTCATCTACATTTGGGCCGTCAGCTTCTGGCGGAGCAAAGAATTCAGCACCGTACTGGTCGCCAATCAACTGGTCAGGCCCAAACATCTCGTTTTCCGAAAATCCTAGTCCGACCTCTTCGAAATCCATATCGGGCAAACCTGAGCCAACACTGTCCCCGACAAACGACATATTGACGCACTAAAGGAGGAAAATCAAAATCGAAAGAGATATCGAAAGTAATATCGAAAACAATATCGAAAGTGAAATTCGACGTACTTTACAGAAGAACAACGAATTTTCGCTAAAAGCCAAAGTGTGTTTCACCTCCTTGGAAGCCCTATTTATAGATATTGGAGATGCTAGATCAAAACACAGTTTCGATCTCACATCGGTAATCATATTCGATATAGATAAAAGGTCAGGGGCAAGCACAGACACATTGAGGGGTTCACCAAAGTTTATCACAGAGCGCAATCCAGAGATGTGCGAGGAATTTAAAATCTCGTACGGTGAACGAAAAATTCAAATGAGGACCTCAAATTATACATCCACTGTACTTGGGAGTCCAGCGAAATTTATCACAAAGTGCATTCCCCGCAAATTTGACCTCCGTCATTTGAACTGGCGGGATGAGGGGTACAGGTAACCCATAAATTTAAAATTAAATTTGCGAATTCTTATCTCTAAGATAAAAATCCCCAAATTGGGGGACTACATGATATGGGCATTTCCCGCATATTGGGCCTGGCCCAAACCAGGCCCCTATTTGACCATATCGGGGACCACTGTCGATATCATATCGGTAATAATCACCGATATGTTACTGTGGTCCCCGAATCCCGAGGTCTATAAGTACGCGGTACCCAGATACCAAAGCAAGCAATTATTATCCCTTAGCTACCACGCATCACATCGAAACACATCCCAGATCTCACTCTCGATATCATACTCGATATCGGGACAACCTAGTACTCTACTGATACGTCATACAACCACACTACCGATATCACATCGAGGGGCGTCCTCGATATCATGTCGAAGACGATCATCGATATACGTCTCATTTAGTCACCGATATACCACTGCCGTCCAAGCATCGAAGCGTTAGTTCGAGGTGTTCTGGACCAAGTCTACGCGAGATACATAGTGTAGGCCTGATTTGAGATAGATTCGTTGCATTATTAGATCACTCACTTGTAACCGACTCACATATATATATATAATACGATCTATTGCCAAATCATATATATATATATATATATATATATATATATATATATATATATATATATATACGAAATCAAAAAATACACATATAAAAATGTTTAGTTATGAATGTGCAAGTATTCTGGTGATGTTAGGATGACATTATGATCTCAATGTTGGAGTTAACATTGAGGACATAATCTCAATGTTTGAGTAACATCGTAAAACATAATCTTTTCTACAATTTGGTTCTAAAGTCTTTAATTATTGTTTTGCTTTATTCACTTAACTAACTAAGTTCCAGAGTTATGATTGTCTTTGATTATTGTCCAGGAAACAAACTTAATATAGGTTGATCGTTCAAGTTTTCATTATAGGAAGTTTTCTTAATTAAGTTAATCGCACAACTTAAAAGGAAAGTGGAGTTCGAGTGCAACTAGGAAACATCCAAGATAAGTCCAGATTTGAAGAAGGAGTTTTTCTTTAGTTAGTTTACTAACAAAGAAACTATTATTTAAGAAGGATTGCGAGAGCTTGGAAGAAAAGTTCAACAAGAAAACTTGAAGAATTTTCAACCGTGTACAACACACCTTGAAGTACAAGTCAAGAACCTATATATATATATGTGTGAAGTACATCAAAACAAACACGAGACAAGAGCTAATCAATCTGAGAGATTTATTTACAAGTTGTTGAGTGTTGTCTTGCTTTTGCAAAGTTTGTGAGTTGTTAGATTAGTTCTAGGTTTAGAATTAATAAAGAAATTCTTTTCTTCTTTGTTGAGTTCGGGCAACTTGAGAGTTAGGAGCTTGAGAGTTGTGAGAAACACTTTTGTTAAACCCTTGTGGTATTTTTCCTACGGCTCGAAAGCATATTAATATATTATCTTCTTAAATTATTGTGTTCTTTATTTTCGCTGCAACTTATTCTGGTCCGTTGTTAAAGTAACCTTGTAACTTTAACATCAAGTTAAAGTATTAACCCGATCCACAATTTGAATTGGTATCAGAGCCAAGCACCGACTTCACTGTTGTTTGGCGTTGATACGACAAGATGGACAACAATAACCCCAATACAAGTAGACTACCATTATTGGAAGGTCCAAACAACTATGCCTATTGGAAGATCAGACTCAGGGTTCACATCAAATCAACTGATCTTAGAGCATGGAAATCTGTACTGGAAGGCTACACCATCCCTTACTTGCCAAGAGATGGAGATGCTGATCTTGTACCAAAGCCTAAAGCACAATGGACAACTAATGACATTGCTCTCTACAACTTCAATGAAAAAGCTCTCAGTGCTATTTTCAGCTAGGTAGGTAACCAAAACTTATTCAAACTTGCAACACAGCTAAATTTGCATGGGTTATTCTTGAATTGCATTGTGAGGGAGATATTGCTGTTAGGGATCCTAAACATAGAAAATTGCTTAAGAACTTTGAGAAAATTGAGATAGGTGAAGATGAAAGTGTAGAAAGTTTCTTTGAAAAATTGCATGATATTTCTAATCAGTGTCAGAACCTAGGATTCATGATTTCAAATCAAGCCATGGTCTACAAAGACTTTAGAACACTGTCATCTATATTCACTGTCAAAAGGATTGCTATGAATGAGTCAAAAGATATTGCCAATATGGAGTTTCAAACTTTAATGAACACTCTCAAGGAATATGAATTGGAATTTCTAGGTAAATCTAACAAACAATTTGTTGTTGCCTTACTTTGAGCTAATTCTGAACCATGTGGGAGTGATGATGATGAGTGTGAGCTAATCTCTTCTAACTATAGAAATGTTACCAAGAAATTCAGTAAGTTGGGTTACAAAGATAAAGGTAAAGAAAAGCAATATGGTAATTATAACCCTGCTTACAAGAAGTTACCCCCTAAATTCATAAAGTACACGACATCAAAAACCACACCTCAAGATGCTGAGAAATTGAAAGATGACTAGTGTTAATAATGTAAGGGTTTTGGTCACTTTAAAATGAATGTGCTAACACCCTCCGAGCAAGAGGGAACTCTCATTGGGTTTGTGTAGATGATTTTAATGAAGTTGACTTCAACTCTAGATCAAGTGCTGAAGAAAACTCAGAGGAGATCAACACTGTTGCATTTTACACTCATGTCAACTGAATAGGAGAAGATTCCAGGAACTACCATGAATCTCAATGTTATTATAACATTCAGGATCCAACACTAGCACAGGAGATCTTCTTCCGAAATTGGAATGACAATGACCTAAGTGTTAACTTTGAAGTATACTCTGATTATGAAGATACTAACTTTGATTGTTTTCATGGCTTAGTTGATCTAGAGGAGGAATACTACTTTGAAGGTGAAATGTCCCAGGAAGAAATCATAGATGATTTAAAAGTTACCTTCCGCAAATTGGTGAGAGAAAACCACAAACTCATCAAAAGCAATGAAGCTCAGAAGCATGGTATATAGTGTTTGAAAAACATGATGAAATTGTATGAGAGAGACCTTGACAAAGCGGTAGCTGAACTGAAAGAGGTAAAAGATAAACTCAAAAATGATAGTCATATCATCGCCAAATGGAATTCAGGTACCTCTAAACTTGATGAGGTGTTGAATATGGGACACACAGGTACTAATAGTCTGGGATATTTTGAGAAATCTACCTCTTCTGATGTTAATTCTGCCTATCTAAAAAATGGTTTTGTCAAGGAATCTACAAACTTGAGTGATGCTCCTATCAACTCTGGAAAAAGCAAAACTACCTATATCTGTCAATACTGTTTTCAACCAGGTCATATTAAACCATTTTGCAAGAAATATCTGTAGGAGAGTGGTAAGAAAACAGTCTTAGTTTCTAATGTTAACTCAACAACTACTTTCGATGTTAATCCAACATTTAGGTACTGGACAAAAAGGTAGAACTTGGATTGAAAAGTTGAAATCTCGTAATATTAAGATTGTTTGCAATGTTATTTTTTCTGCTGTCTACTCTAACCTTGTAGGTAAATGGTACTTTGACAGTGGATACTCAAGGCATATGACTGGCAACAAAGAAAATCTTAAACAAATGATTCCCCTCTCTGTTGGGACTGTCACCTTTGGAGGTGGCACCAAAGGGAGAATCGTTGGAAAATGAGTGTTTAATGTTGAAGGATTTCAACCACTCAAGGATGTTTTGTTGGTTGATGGGTTAAAATCAAATTTAATTAGCATAAGTCAACTTTGTGATGATGATCTGCTAGTTACCTTTGACAAAGTATCTTGTGATGTTTATGATAGTGACAATGTTCCTGTTATGACAGGTACTAGATCAAAAGACAACTGATGTCTTGCTTAAGAAGAGGCAGAATGTTTCCATGCTAAAATAGATGAGGCTTCTATTTGGCAGGAGGCTGGGACATGTGCACTACAGGGACTTGGAAAAGCTATAGAAAGTTGATGCTGTGAGAGGTTTGCCGAAGCTAACCAGGCCAGGTAAGCTTGTGTGTGGAGATTGCCTCAATGGTAAACAAACTAGAGCTGTTCATACACCCCTACAGGTACAAAGTGCTACTCCTAAAACTAAAAGGTGTTTTGAACTGCTACATATGGACTTAATGGGTCCAATTGAGGTTAGTAGTCTGAATGGTAAGAAATATACCTTTGTTATTGTAGATGATTTCTCTATATATACATGGGTAAAATTTCTTAAAGAAAAGTCTGATGCTTTTGAACAGTTCAAAATTCTTTGTGCTAGCATCAATAACCTATATGGCTCATATGTGTCTATGATTAGGTTTGATCATGGAAAGGAATTTGAGAATGCTAGTTTCGATAACTGCTGTAATGCTAAAGGAATCTTCCATGAATATTCAGCTCCTAAGACTCCTCAGCAGAATGGAATTGCTGAGAAGAAAAATAGAACCCTTCAAGAAATGGCCAGAGTTATGTTTAATGCTAAAGATGTATCTAAAAGACTTTGGGCTGAAGCTTTGAATATTGCATGTCACTGTAGTAACAGGTTGTATCTAAGGCCTGGTACAAATATGACTCCTTATGGAAATCTTGAAGGGTGTGAAACCAAATATTGCAGATTTTCATGAATTTGGATATGATTGTTACTTGCTGAACGACAGAGATTATCCGAGTAAATTTGATCCAAAAAGTGAAAAGTGCATCTTTGTAGGTTACTCTGCTAACAATACTTCTTTCAGGGTTTATAATCCAAGATTAAAGACTATTCAAGAATCTGTTAATGTGGTGTTTGATGATTCCACTCTTGATACATGTACAGATGACATTGTTGTTTCTGATGTTGGACCAACATTGGAACCTAAAGCTGGACATACTGAACAGGAGACAGAGACTGATGTTAGACTAACACCAGTCAGATCAGATGTTAGACTAACAACATGTGAATCTGACTTAGAAAATGAAGTTGTTGCCGAACCTAGAAGAGATCCCCCAACTAGGATTCAGAAAAACCATCCAGTATCACAGGTAATAGGTGAGATCACTGAACGCATGAAGACTCGCAACAAAGAGAGACTAAATTATAGAGATTTGGTTAAGTTGTGTATCTGCAGGAATTTCACATGTACAGTAGATAATGCCTCATGTTTTATATCTGCCATAGAACCTAAAAATGTGAATGAAGCTCTCCAAGATAGCTTTGGGATTAATGCAATGCAGAATGAACTATTACAATTTACAAAAAACAATGTCTGGAACTTGGTAACTAGACCACCTAATGTAAATGTAATAGGAACTAAATGGATCTTTAAAAACAAAAGCAACGAGGAAGGGGTAATTGTCAGGAACAAAGCTAGGCTAGTTGCTCAAGGCTACACTCAGGTTGAAGGTATTGATTTTGATGAGACTTTTGCTCCAGTAGCTAGGATAGAATCTATTAGGTTGTTACTAGTTATTGCCTGCTGTCTGAAGACTAAACTATACTAGATGGATGTGAATGGGACTTTCCTAAATGGGCTGATAGATAAAGAAGTATTTCTAGAACAGCCTAAAGGTTCCACTAACCCTAAATATCTTAACCATGTGTACAAGCTTGAGAAAGCTTTGTATGGTCTGAAGCAAGCACCCAGAGCATGGCATAAAAGACTTACATGAGTGAATTGTCAAAATAACACTATTTACAAAACTTATTGTCAAAATAACACACTCTCAAAACTTATTGTCAAAATAACACCCATTTTGCCACATGTGAAGCCATGTATGCAAAAGATAAATAAAACTTAATGTCATTAATGCATCCTAATTATTCTTCAGTATGCGAAATATATTTTTTAATTAGTAAATTCAAGCTCTTGATTCTTAAATTTCTAAGCAAAAACATGCAAATGCGTTGTATTACATGCACTCATTAATTTAAGTACAATATTACAGTAGTAATCATTATTATATATTAAATTAATTATTTAAATTGTTATGTTTGTTAGCATAATATCTCTACAAACCTAAATAAATTAATCCGTACAGCAAGTTTCTCATAGAAACTAATATAAAAACTATGTAACACAACATCACTTTCACATGACAACGTAACATATAATATATACATATTTAAAGAATTATTAAACTGTAGAACATATTGAATTGAAATTATGTCTTTGAATCAAAAAATAAAATATTTATACAGACCAATTTAGTAACCATAAATATGATTTTTTGAAAATTTATTCTGTTCCGCATCTTTAAATTTCATCTACCATGTGTGCATTAAAAATAATCCTAAAGAAAAAGGAAAATCGTCCGGTGATGATATGCCTGTGAACTAATAATGTTTAACCTTGATTTTAGGCAAAAACATTTCTGTATAAGATTTGAATATAATTGATAGGAGGTTTGAACTAATAACTAATTAATTGATAGGAGATTTAATAAGAAAAAAGTAATGTATGAGCTTCCCAAAAATAAAGACGGACTGACTGGGTGATAAAATTATGACCCCTTGAATAACAATAAAGTTGATAGACCCCTTTAGCTAAAAACTTAAATTAAAAACTAACAAATTAATAGAAAATTCGCGTTTCACAAATATTGGACGTATGATGAAAAAAGAGGGAAGAAATATTTCACACATTGAAGAATTATGATGGATCAATATCAAAAATTAATTCAAAAATCTTTTGCATACATGGCATTACATGTGGCAAACAATGTGTTATTTTGACTATAAGTTTTAAAAGTATGTTATTTTGACAATAAGTTTCGTAGATAGTGTTATTTTGACGATTCACTCAGACTTACATAATTTCTCTTAAGTCTTGGGTTCACCAGAGGTGATGGAGACAGAACACTGTATGTTTTGAGGAAGAACCTGATATTTGTATTGCACAAATCTATGTGGATGATATTGTGTTTGGATCTACTAACAATTCTTTTCTAGAAAAGTTTGTTGAATCTGTGACAAGAACATTTGAGATGAGTATGATAGGTGAGTTGAATTTCTTCCTTGGTCTTCAAGTGAAGCAAATAGGTACTGACATCTTCTTGAATCAGGAGAAGTATGCAAAGAATTTGGTGAATAGGTTTGAACTTGTTGAATCAAAACCTTGCAAGATTAGCATGTCTGCCTTAGTAAAGATTACCAAAGATGGAACACGAGACAATGTTGATCAGATCTCCAGAATCTTGGTGTCACAAGGGTTCAAAACCTTGAATACTGTGGGGTGGATCAAGAACACTGTCAAGATGTTTGTCACCAGGAGCTATTTCACTCAAGTGAGGATCCATGACCTTCCATAGAATCCCACAGATGGAGCTGGATCTAGCAGAAAGAAGAAGAAGAAGACCCACAAGTCTGCTGCTTCTTCTGTTCCTACATCCAGTGTGGATAATTGCTTGGTGATCACCAACTCTTTTGTGGAAGAGACTCTTATCTTGCTGGACAGAAAATACATGGAGACTCAGAGGGAGATTGCTGATAAGCAAGTCAGGCTTCAGGAGATTGATAGCCTCAGAAAACATCTCAATGATCTGCCCTTCCTCACAAAAAGGGGAGAGTAGATCAAAAATTTAAAATTTATGGGATTTAATTTTCTGTTTCTTATCCGTGTTTGAACTATTTCTGTTATTTTTGAACTGTTTCTACTTTTCCTGTTTAATCCTTTTAGTCTGATAAAGGAGTGTGCTCTTTGCTACAGTTATGGCATGTAATTAAGTTTACTGCATTTTAGTACTTAGTGATTCTGCTTATGAAGGCTTAAATAGTTGTTACTTGTACTAACTCTTCTGCATGTGTTGTTTGCTAAACTGATGTTAAGATAACATTTAGAAATTCAATGTTAGAACATCTCTCTGGATTCAATGTTAGGTTAACATTGAGAATGTTGGATGTTATGACAACATTGAAAGTATCAATGTTAAACCAACATTGAGTTGGACAGTTCTGTATTAAGGGGGAGTTACTTGTTGAAATGTGTTTTTGCTTTCTTAAGTTTGTTTCTGGTTATTTGATCTATTCAAACAGGTTCTTTGGTTTTGTGAAGTAAGGCAAAAAAGGGAAGATTGAAAGTGCAAGTATTCTGGTGATGTTAGGATAACATTAGGATCACAATGTTAGAGTAACATTTAGAACATAATGTCAATGCTAGAGTACCATCGTAAAACATAATCTTTTCTACAATCTGGTTTTAAAATCTTTAATTATTGTTTTGCCTTATTCACTTAACAAACTAAGTTTCACAGTTATGATTGTCTTTGATTATTGTCCAGGAAACAAACTTAACATAGGTTGATCGTTTAAGTTTTCACTATGGGAAGTTTCCTTAATTAAGTTAACCGCACAACTTAAAAGGAAAGTGGAGTTTGAGTGCAACTAGGAAACATTAAAGATAAGTCCTGATTTGAAGAAGGTGTCTTTCCTTAGTTAGTTTACTAACAAATGAACTATTATTCAAAAAGGACTGCAAGAGCTTGGAAGAAGAGTTCAATAAGAAAACTTGAAAAATTACCAACCGTGTACAACACACCTTGAAGTATAAGTCAAGAACCTATATATAGGTGTGAAGTACATCAAGATAAACACGAGATTAGTGCTAATCAATCTGAAAGATTTATTTACAAGTTGTTGAATGTTGTCTTGCTTTTGCAAAGTTTGTGAGTTGTCAGATTAGTTCTAGGTTTAGAATTAATAAAGCAATTCTTGTCTGCTTTGTTGAGTTCGGACAACTTGAGAGTTAGGAGCTTGAGAGTTGTGAGAAACACCTTTGTTAAACCCTTGTGATATTTTGCCTACGGCTCAGAAGCTAATATTAATATATTATCTTCTTAAATAGTTGTGTTCTTTATTTCTGCTGCAACTTATTCTGGTCCGTTGTTAAAGTGACATTGTAACTAAACATCAAGCTAAAGTATCAAACTGATCTACAATTTCAAGTTATATATTAAAAAAACAAAAGGTGTTTTATTTAGATTTTAGACTATCTAAGTTGATTTAAAAGAGAAAGAGAAACTAGACGAACGAAGAAACTAGAGGCAAGAAAACGCAGTGCGACATACCGTGTTAAGAGAATAGTTCTCGAGATCTTTAGGCAACTATGACATCTCTTGCAAGAATTGATGATGCATCCAACCCCAACTTTATCTCCAACATTAAATTTGTTGACTTGTGCTCCGACCTCCTGCGACAAGGCCCACAATTTCGTGTCCAGGTACAATCGGATAAATGGTTCCCCCCCCCATTTGCCTTTCATGTAGTAAAGATCTGAATGACAAATGTCCTAGTACATGACATTGAACTGCAATACGACCCTATTTCGTGCCTTGACAACTTGAGCGGTGATAGAACGCTGGTGGTGTCCCACGCCGCCCACTCGACCACTTTAACCGGGAGTTGAGCTTCTGCACGATAGCTAGTTGTTGTTATGTTTCTTCCAATTTCTTCCTATCTGAAAAATAAATAAATAAAAGAGTGAGGGGCATTCCTTTATACAACGTCAGACATTGTTAAGATTTAAGAATAACAATGTGAAGATTGATGCTGAGTTGAAATGGATATGAGGCAATTTTTATAGTTCGTGATTCTTCCTCCAACAACTTTAGAATCTGAAGATATAAGACCATTGGAGCTTATGATTAATTTTTGTTCACGATTAGAATTAAAAGACATATTCCAGGATCAAATTATAAATAATCATATGTGCTCTATTTTTTAATCAAATGAGCATGGAATCAGTGCTTTGGATTGTTTAAGGAGCACGGAATGTTTGTTTGCAACATTTTTACATCAAATTGCCTGATTATAGCATGCTTGAAATCATTATCACTTGAAACGGTATTTTACATTACCTATTTTGGCAACGGTTACTATCATCGTTAGATAACGTGGTGGTTAAACAAGTTATAAATCTCTATGATCATCTCTTTATAATAAGGATAAGAAAAATCTACCCAAACTCACTACAAAAAAATTGGGTCTTTCCCGACCGCAAAATCGGTCGGGAATAACCCATTTGCGGTCGGGAAAGACCCTTTCCCGACCGCATTGCGGTCGGAAAATCGCGGTCGGTGTTGCTTCGGTCGGGAAAAGTTTCCCGACCGCAGCTCGGTCGGGAAGAACTTTTCCCGACCGGCATGCGGTCGGAAATTTGCCGACCGATTATTCCGACCGCACACCGGTCGGAATATTTCCCGACCGCATATCGGTCGGGAAATACTTGAATTTTATTCCCGACCGCACTGCGGTCGGGATTATATGAATTTTTGTCCCGACCGGATAGCGGTCGGGACTATTCCCGACCGCAAAGTGGTCGGGATTAAAATTCATGTTATTCCCGACCGAGGCCCGGTCGGGAATAATATTCAAGTATTTCCCGACCGATTCGCGGTCGGGAATAATAATCATCAGAACAAAAAAATAAATATCCCGGTAATAAAATTACCGGAATATTATTTTTTTAATATTTTGCAATATTTGAAAAATATTATTTAGTTTTTGTGTTTGTAATAATTAAATTTTTGATTCATTGCTTAGTCTAAAACACAAAAAAAATAAATAAGTTTTTGATTATTGAAAATTTGAATAAAGAAGTGAAAAATTTTAATTTTGAAGTTGAAAGAAAGAAGGTTTTGAAAAAGTGTATGAATATGAAAAAAGTGTTTGAAATTTTTTTTGAAGAGGAACAAAGTGTGTGGAGATGGAAAAATGAGGAGAATAATGAAGTGTATTTATAGAAAAAGTTGAAATTTTTTGAATTTTCGTCAAATTTGAATTTCCCACCAAGTCCCGCCATTTTTTTCGATTATTCCCGACCGATATTCGGTCGGGAATGTTTAATTTTTTCAAAAATTTCAAAAAACCGCCAATTTTTCAAAAAATACCGACCGAAATTCGGTCGGCAATACTTTGCAGCCCAGAAACTCGCGACATACCGACCGCACTGCGGTCGGGAATAAGTTTAAATTTTATTCCCGACCGCAAGGCGGTCGGAAATGCCTTTAAATATTAGTCCCGACCGGCATGCGGTCGGGAATACCTTTAAATTTTATTTACGACCGCCGTGCGGTCGGCAATAATGGCAATTCCCGACCGCATTGCGGTCGGGAAAAATAGTAAATTTTACCTTTTTTCGATATTTTGGAAAATCTTGATGTGTTTGTTAAGTATAACTATAGAATCTCATTAAATTCATGAATTGCACTATTAGTTAGTTTGTTTAATGTACTTTTAATTATTAAATTAGTATAGTTTATCGGAGCATAAGTTAAGTTAGTTTGGAGTTATACCTATAATAATCATACGTAGTATATAGGAGTTCACAATTGTCAATTAACATTTGTTACGAACGTTAATATAGAGAGGCTAATTGTGATATATATATATGTTAACATTTGTTTAACATAATCGTAAGTAGTTACATTATTAGCAACTATATATACTAATCTATTTATAAGTGACAATATGAATCGACACTTCAAACGATTCATCAACGTGCAACTAAATTTAATTTTTTTTGAGATTTTTAGTAATATATAACTAATACTGATTTACTCGATCATTAAATAACGAATTTACCTAAAATTGAGAGCGAAATTGTGAAATTAAGAATATGAATATTATTCCCGACCGCGTACCGGTCGCCAATAAGCCTAAACCCTAAACCCTAAACCCTAAACCCTAAACCCTAAACCCTAAACCCTAATATTCCCGACCGCCACGCGGTCGGGAACTTTCCCGACCGCATTGCGGTCGGGAATAAGGGTATTCCCGACCGCAATGCGGTCGGGAAGTCTCGGCCCAACTGTGCGGCCCAGCTGGGCCGAGATTAGGGCGACACTCTGGGCGGGAAATTTCCCGCCCAGAGTATTCCCGACCGCAATGCGGTCGGGACAACTTGTACCGACCGCAATGCGGTCGGGAATGGTTTTAATAAATGTCCCGACCGCATATCGGTCGGTAAACTTTATAATGACCGCATTGCGGTCGGGATTGCTCCCGACCGCATTGCGGTCGGGAGTTTCCGGTCGGGAAAAGTGCTGAAATCTTGTAGTGACTCTTTGCACTTAAATGTGACACTTGGGTCAGTTGGGTGGAAGTTTGGATGGGTCCTCATGCCTCACATTCTCTATGATATTATTGAGAAATAGATAAAATATTCAGATGAGATAGCCGACCCGTGACATTTTGTAGTATAGAACATCTGTCACAAATAACCATTTAATTACTTTTCATGTGTAGTAGTAGGACAAAAGTCATATGATTTGTTGCCTTCGGCTTGATCTCAGCATTCAATCTTTTTCATTTTATTTCAAGATGAATGTTTTTTTTTTGTTTTTTTTTAGAATATTAGTAGTGCATACTTCAGCGCGATTCGGAGACTAACTAAAATTTGGTGCTATCTCGACGATTGAGTGTCACATCAAGGTAATAATTTCCGCTAATAGATATGGTTTTCAAAAGTAATCAACATTATCAAAATACATCACTAAACACTCTCATAACCTAATTTAATGTATAGGTCATGATCGCAACCAAAAGTTAAAATGGACTCGTTCAAATAACCATCTTATTGAGGTCAGGTAAATTGGATAACAGCACGTTTGGATGACATGCGATTTTATGGGGACATTAGATGCTAGGGGCGAGACTTGTGCTCTCTCCCCGTTGAGATCTTGCCACATGCACAATGTGGGTGGGTGTTTGTATACATGGCAAGATCTCAACAGGGCGAGAGCACAAGTCTCGCCCCTAGCATCTAATTTCGCAAATACCAACTTTTAATGTAGGTATTAATAAAGAAATTGTGTAATAATCTTGCGTTTGGTTCCTACAATAATCACTGGTACAACTTTCGTAATCACACGCCTTATCTTACGTTTGGTGCTTAATATTACACAAAAATTACATTCAAGAAGGCCACTCAAGATCAAGATAATTATCTTAGGGTGAAGGCATGATTCCCTATCATAGAAAACCTACAAAGTTGGCCCACTTATGGCAGGCTCCCGTCATAAATGAATAATCAATCCAAACGCGAGATTAGCCAAGATAAAATATTTTATCTTGGCTCTTTGAGGCAACCAAACGCGCTCTAAGTACACTAGATTAGACTTTAATGCGGCTCATCGGACACTCTACTTTTGGAGAAGCAAAAATAGAAGGCCCTAAAGGCTCTATAAGTTATATACCCATGCCACATCAATCATTAATGTCATACATCTAACTGGAGAACCTTCCTCGGGCGGATTCAGGAATTTGAATTAAGGGACGAAATTATACAAAAAGTATCAAAGACAAATATGTAATATGTGTTTATTACTCCATTGATTTTTTTTATCTAGATTAGAATTTTAGTGTATCATCTCTTATTACGTATAATATTTTTTACAAGAAAAACAAAATCTCACAAAACCTAAATTACGACTAGTTCACACTATTTACCATTTAGATACATATATGCTAATAAAGCATTTGTAAAATAATTTAAACAGAAAGGGAAGAACTCACTACAAATTTGTTGAAGCCTTGATTGTAATTGAAGGTCGACGACTTTAGTGATTTTTGCTTTGATTGGTATACTTATTGTTTTTACATCCACAAAGACATATACACACTCTATATATACACGTGTGTGAAACGCCTAAACATACACTACAATAAAACGCATCAATTGCATGGAAAAAATTCCATGCAATTGGGTACATTTTCCATGCAATTGATCAATTGCATGGAAAAAATCCGATGCAAAATTTCCATGCTTTTAGTGTCCATGCAAGAGAATTGCATTGAAAAATTTCGATGCAATATGGCTCTGCATCGAAATTTTCGGATGCAAAGTTGCATGGAAAGTTTCCCATGCAAATCAAGCTGCATCAAAAAAATCCGATGCAGAAAGGTCATGCATCGAAAAAATCCGATGCAGAAAAGGCATGCATCGGAAATTTTCGATGCACAGCCCAAGTGTGAAAGTGCAACGTGACAGTGTTAGGAGCTTCGGTAAAACTCTTTGCATCGGAAATTTCCGATGCAATTGCTTAATTCTTTGCATCGGAAATTTGCGATGCAATTGTTTTAAGCAATTGCATCGGATTTTTCCGGTGCAAGCAATTGCATCGCAAATTTTCGATGCAATTGCTATTGCATCGGAAATTTTCGATGAAAAAAATGCGAAATGTTTTTAAAAAAAAGTGGCGGGATTTTTCCGCCACTTTTTAAATATTTTTGTTTTTATTAATATTAATAAGTTTTTAAAGTATATTCTTTTAAATTTTAAAGTATTATTTTTATGAAACAAATACATATTTTATACTAAATTATAAATATTTTTATAATACATATTGATTATTTTTTCAAGATATATATATATATATATTAAATTTCAACTATAATTACTTTCTATACATAGTTATTTAAATTTTTCGTATAGTTATATTAAAAAAAAACTGTGATGAAAACTTATATTTATATTTATATTTTTCGTATATATATTTATATTTATATTTTTCGTATATATATTTATATTGTAAATTTAGAGAGAAGAGGAGTAGAGAGAGAGAAGAGAGAATGGGATGAATGAGAAGTGAATGGGGATGTGGGGGTATTTATAGGAGAAGGATGCAGATTTCGCATCGAAAAATTCGGATGCAAGATGTACTGCATCGCAATATTGTCATGCATGATCTTCTTTGCATGTAAAAATTCCCATGCAACATGTACTCCAAGGAAAAATTCCAATGCAACATCTACTGCATAGGAATTTTCCCATGCAAATACAATTTGCATGGCAATCTTCCAATGCAAGTAGAAAGAGGTACAATTTGCGTGGAAAAATTTATATGTGTAAATTATTACTATTTATAAAAAACTTTTACTTATTAAATTTATAATTATATTTTTGACCCCAAAAGTATTTTAAACATCGTTCGCTCCCCATTTTTGACAAATTTTGAATGTACATATGCCTCATAAGTGTTATTAAAATACTGGTTAAAAAAATGGAGTTTTGATGTCATTTTCCATCTTTTGCATAATTAGATATTCTACCCCAAATATTTTTTAAACGTCTTTCCTTACTCTGTTTTTGACGAAACTTTGAAGAACAGTGTTATTTTTAATAACATAGCGTATGGTAAAAAATATCGACGAGTGGTCTTGATTGACACTCTCTACATGTGAAAATACAATTTTGGTTTAGTAGAGTATACCTATATAGGGTTTAGGGTTTCGAGTTGAATATCATATATATAGTGTTATATTGTTTATTGTGCATCTTTCGTTACTCCATTTTTGACGAGATTTGGAACAACACTCCTACTTATTGTTTAGAAAATGTTGGTGAAAGAAAAAGTGGATTTTGAGTAGTTTTGCAACTTTTAATAATTACATTTTCACCCCGAAATGTTGCTTTGTGTCTTTCATTACTCTGTTTTTTACGATATTTGAAAGAACACTCATAATTATGGTTTAGAAAATGTTGGTGAAAGAAAAAGTTAAATTTGAGTTGTTTTCCAACTTTTGAATAATTATATTTTCAACCCGAAATGTTTGTTTGCGTCTTTCGTTACCCCGATTTTTACGATATTTGAAAGAACACTCCTACTTGCTGTTTAGAAAATGTTGATGAAAGAAAAAATGGATTTCGAGTTCTTTTGCAATTTTGACTTATTATATTTTCATCCCAAAAGGTTTCTTTTCGTCTTTCGTTACCCTTTTCTTGACGAGATTTGAAAGAACACTCCTACTTATTGGTTAGAACATGTTGGTTAAAGAAAAAGTTAAATTTTAGTTGTTTTGAAACTTTTGAATAATTACATTTTCAACCCAAATGGTGTAATTCATTTTGTTGTATTTTTTGGCATGGAAATATTTCCATGCAATTGCTATAATTTCCATGCTATTGCTTAATGCATGGAAATTTTATCATGTTGGGCTCTCTTGCATCGCAATTTTGGGATTCATAGTCTATCGGTGTACTAGTAGAGGTTAGAAACTTTTTAGGGTATTGTGCGCAACTAACATTCGAAAATTTGATATGGCTCGCCTAGAGGTTGCGATTGTTGAAACAATGTGTAAACTGGAGCTGATATTTCCACCAGCATTTTTTGACTCCATGGAGCATCTAGCTATTCATCTTTCATGGGAGGCAAAAATGGGAGGACCGGTGCACTATCGATGGATGTATCCATTCGAGAGGTATTCACCAACTGAATTTACAGTTATTTACATAGATGCTCATATCGTTCATATCTAATTTTTTGTTTATATTTTCAGGCGTATGTTCGATTTAAAGGGTAGTGTCGGTAACAAGGCGAAGATCAAGGGATCTATTGCTGAAGCGTACCTGACGTCTGAGATGACCAATTTATGCGATCATTATTTTGAGAATGATTTCGATACACGTCTGGTCCGCATGAGTAGAAACGAGACAAGAGTGGATCCTACTTATTCTCAAAGACTATTCGTCTTTCGAAAGGTCGGTTTGCCAGTAGGACAAGCGTCTTGCATACGTCGATTAAGCGCCGCGAAGCTCAAGGCCACCGACTTGTATATCTTTTTAAATTACCCGGATGTTGAACCCTGTATACGGTTAGTGATAAATACTATATAAATGTTTATTAAGTTCACGTACTAAAATAAATACATTACTTATTTTCCAAATTGTGTTACATCAGTGTTTTCGATGAGGAGATGTGCGTTGGGTTAGCCGATGATGCAATCAACCAAAGACAGAACGATCAATTTGTACAATGGTTCAAGGATATGGTATTCACCAAACTCCATGATTATGATCCGCGGCTGCTAAACCTAGCACTTGGACCAAAGAATCAGGTGATTAGTTGGGGAAATGGCTATGTGGTAAACGGTCTTCATTTTCACACAGATGGATACGCTGTTGGGAAAAATATGACGAACAGTGGGGTATGCGTGAAGTGGTGCAGTGACGAGCAGGAAGACACGTATTTTTACGGGATTGTGACCGAAGTCCTAGAGCTACAATACCAGGAAAAGGGCATCTATGTTCCTTTTCAAATGCATATGGTATGATACCAGCTCTCGTGGTTTGCGAGTCCACCCGTCATACGATTTGATCGAGCTTGATCCAACGCGTCGTCTCCCGTCTGGGGAAACCGAACCATTCATTCTAGCTAGCCAAGCGTAACAAGTGTACTATAAGCCATATGCATGTCAAAAGAACAGACAAAGAAGGGGATGGTGGGTAGTGATTCACACTCCAGCGAGACACGTGGTTGACATGAGTTCTATGACTAATAAATCGACAGAAGCTCCAGGAGTTCCAGGTGTCCCTGAAACGGTATTCCAAGAAGAAACAGTATTCCAAGAAGTAAATGTTCTTGTGTCTGGCTTGTTCGTTGACTTTACATCATTTAACTTGACAGAGTTAGCCGTGGATGGCCAATATATTCGAGTGACAATTGAGGCAAAACCCGTGGCAGTGAGTAGTGATGAAGATGATGATGACGACGAGGTCGACGAGGATGACGAGGAGGGGGATGATGAGGAGGGAGGAGATGAGGAGGTCGAAGATGATGACAGTAGCGACCCAAATTATGTTTTGTTCTAATATGTACTTGTATTTCAATATTGAACTTCTGATGTATGGTTTCATTGTATTGTTCGACTATGTCTTAATTTTATGATTTTTTTTTATTTAATAACAACTTAAAAAAAAAATTACGAAAAACAAAAATAAGGACCCCACGAAAAATAACAATAGTCCCAAAATTTCCAATTACAACATACTTGGAATAAAAAATACAATAACAAACATAACACATAAGATCCACAATATCTAATCAGCGTGAGGTGGGATACTCGGCTGGGGGCTAGAAGGTTGAACGACGGACGGACAGTGGGGGGACTTTTGTTTTTTATATCTTTGCATCGGATAAATCCGATGCAAGATTTTTTTTAAATTTTTTTTAATTTTTTTAATTTATTTTTTTATTTCTGCATCGGATAAATCCGATGCAAGATTTTTTATTTTTTTTATTTTTTTTTTCTGCATCGGATAAATCCGATGCAGAAGACTTTGCATCGGATTTTTCGGATGCTGCCTGCGTTGCTGCATTCGAATTTTCCGATGCAATTATATGGCATCGGATTTTTTCGATTCTAAATGTCTGGCATCCGAAAATAAAAATTCGGATGCAAGACTTTCCATGATATTGCTCCGGTTTGTTGTAGTGATAGCTGGATTTTGTTAATTTTTAAATCAATGGATAGTGTCAAAATTAGAATGAAAGTGATATTCTACTTCCCAAATAAAAGATTACGTAAAATGCTCAATTAAGCAACTAATAACTCGCTATGTTTTAAGGTGGTAAAATAATCCTACGTTTTTCATAAGACCCTAAGACTAAATCTAAATCTAAATCTAAATCAAAATCCCACAAATCTCTCTCATTATCTCTTATTATTTTATATACTTACGTTAGTAAATCTATGCATTTTATTATAATATATATATATATATACTAGAAATATTTACACGCGGTTTCCACGTTATTAAGAGTTTATTTTAAGTATAATATAATTACTTTGTATAGTGAATATTATAACTTAATTATGGATACATAATTTATATATTTTAATCTTATTTTTATGTAAGATAATTAGGTAATGGTTTGTTTCCCTTAATAAGAAGATTTAAATAATGATAAGGCTAAGATAAATTACAGTTATACTAACCCAACTAATAACAATACTTAATAGAACTTAGAAGGATAAATAAGAAAATCAAAAGATTGCTCTCAACATGGCTTCCTTTATACAATAATATATATATATGTATGTATTCATACATCACATACATATATATAGATAGAAGAAATTTTCAAAAAGCAAGGGGGATCCGGGGAGAAGAAATTTATGGGCTCTTCTGGGCGATTCTGCCCTCGGCCACGACTTTCCTCCGAAGTAGGCCTTCCGTTACCATTAAATATGGCGAACATGTTACTTGAACGTAGCCCATTCCAAGTCCTGCCTCCTGCTGCGCTTGCGGTCCTGGCATTTGGGGCCCATGGGCGTCTGAATTAGAAGTTGGGTCGGTTCGAGTCTGAGCATCCTCCCCGTGAGGCGGGGGACTTTCATAAGGGCGAGCTGACTCTACTCCAATAGCCGTTCTGGGCAAGAGTAGACCAGTAAGGTGTGCTACCTACTGCCTCAATGACAGTCTTAAACTAATGAGCCAAGGTCTTTCGTCATAATGGCGGGTGGTTGTGAGATGCCTTCAACGTGGGTAGTTGACACTTCTTCGAGTTGGGTCGTGCTATAGTTGTGCTTGTTTATAGTCATTGGGCGATAAAATCCCCCGAGTTGCGTTTATCTTCATGTGGACTGGAAGGGGTCTTCGAGTTGTATTCCTTCCGAGTAGTTGTAAGATCTTCCGAGTCGTTTGTCTCCGTTATCATATGGAGGCCGTGGGATGAGAGGTCTTCTTCTTAGGACCCTTCATTGTATTCACTCGTTCCCTTATTGTTTTGTACTGCTTTCCTTTCTCAAAAGATATTTTGGCTAAGTGTTGCATGCCACCAACCGGGGGTCCCTTATCACGGGTCCCGTGAAATCCGGATGGTGGAGTTAGGTAGTCGGTGGGTTGTTTATTGGCCCAAGGTGGGGGGCTCATGTGGCTTTTCTTGGGGTACCCCGGAACGCAAGTGGCTCTGGTGGTTAGGTGAGACGTACTAGGGTCTTTTTGTCCAGATTGCGTACTCTCATCGGGGTGTTAGTTGGTCGCGACCCGAGGGTGCCTTTTTTTTAGCCCTCAGTCATTTTTGTGGGGTACCCATTTTTCCTATTACCGAAGGCGAGACAGATTATGCATCATCAGGAGTTCCCTTAGTTCCGAGTGTATTTTGTAGAAATCACTTGGAACTATAAGTGAGTGATGCATTGTCGTGCGTTTCTTGGATGGAGTTGTGATCCTGCATGTGCCACGTGAAGCTGAGTTGGCCACGTGTCAAGTGCGTCGATCCAACTTGAAGAACCATGCGTGCCCTGTTTGATCTAATAAAAAAGACCAATGATTTATTGTATTCTTTGAGTAACTTGGCAAAAATCAATTACTAACGATGCAACATTGGAGAAAGTAGACTGGAACAAAATATCCACTATTTTTACCATCAAAATGGATTATGTAGGTCGCACATCGTGCTTGAAGAAATCAACGAATATCGAACCATGATTGAGTCAACACATTTAAACCAAAATGGTGCTACAACAAGACTTATGGTAAGGTTTGAAATCAGAGCATGTTTCCGGTCGTAAATCCATGTCTCGACCAAATAGGCTTCTATCATACAAATTTAATTAACTAATATTATCACTTGATGCGGGCATTACTTCTGTAATCAGTGATGGAAAGGGACACAAAACTCAGCCCTAACAAGAGAAATCAAAAACTTATACACTTTTTACTGCATCTATCTCATCGATTAAGTAACAAGTAAATTTATACATAGTGAACCTCCATTTCAATCCATATAATAAATTGATACTTTTGTCACATACTTGGTTTTCTATTTTTTAACTTGTGTGGCAATTAAGGGATAATAGGTATTCACCGTGTAAAAAAGGATGTGATCAATGTTCTATAAAATATCCATAGACCATATATAAGATACTAATATCTAAAGTCATTACAACATTGTGGTATCTATTACCAATTATAAACTCATGAAAACATATACACACTGAAATCACAGTTGGGATGTTGAAACCAAGTCTTATTGTGATCTAGTTTAGCAGAAATCAATATTTCATTGGAAAATTCCTATTTGCTATAGTTTTGAAAGTTGTAGTTTCCAATATTTAAGTTGAGTAAGAAAGAGAAATTCTCACTTGTTTCTGTCGAGTATCAACAGTAACAATTTTTCCATTTCTCAGGCCACAGAGATTGAATTTACCCTGGAACAAACACAGAATGAACTGCCAATATTAATGAATGAAATTTTTTTGCTAATGTAATAATTAATATACACTTATTAAGTAAATGCTTGGACACACCTTCACCAGAGAACTTCTTAAACTTACAGACTGATTTCAGATGTTGAGGAATAAGAGAAAGAGAAGGAAGAGGGATATGGAGAAGAGTGACGAAATTATTATCACAAGTATAGGTAAAGAGTGAGACGTCACAAGCTGGCCTCAACTTATTCAATTAAAAAACGAACATCAAAAAATGAAAAGGAGATCTTTTGGCAAGTAATAATTGAAATCAACAGCAACATTGCGTCATCATGTCTACGTTTTTTCAAATAATAATAATAATATTTTCGTCTTTTTCCAATGCAAATTAAAGGTGGTTTTCCTTTTCCACGCAATATTTACTTTGATCCTTCATTGTCTTTTTTTTTTCTTTTTATATTTACTCTTTTACTATATTAATTGTTTGGTATGGTATTGGCCTAATAAAGGTTGCAAAAAAAGAAAAAGATATTGAGCTAATTAAGATTATTGATCCACGTAAATATTTGATTCTTAAGGAAACGTTGCACTGGTTGTCCAATACAAATTTAGAACAAAGTAACCAATCATAAAGTTTAAAGGGCCTGCTCTAAGTATATATGTGAGTTGCAAATAATTTTTGATTATTTCATTGTATTGTGTATTTATATCCAAGAAATTGCGTCACACACATGATCGAGTGAGCAGTGTGATACTATATTGGCGCGCATAGAATATTGCGTTCATGAAGTTGTTAAATTGCCTTTACATATATCCATGTAATCGTGTCACACCCAAGATCGAGTGAGTCGTGTGATACTATATTAGCGCGCATATAATATTGTGTTCATGAAGTTGTTAAATTGGCTTTACATGTTTTTTTTGGTCAGCAAAGGAAATATTATTAATGAAACTAAAGAGAACAAGCGATGCTCGAGAAGAGCAGCGCGAAAGTAATAGCGGTACAATCTGAAAAAAGAAAAAACACCAAAGATATTTGAAGCCTACACGTTATCGATACAAAGGCTTTACATGTTAATTTCTCAAATCTGGATTTCGACCTTAACTTTATTAATTTCAATAAACTGTATGAGATTCAGTAACAGTAGCAAGAAAATAAAACCTCCTTATTTCATGCTCACTAATTAAGTTTTCAACAGATATCGCGGTAACACTTGGTATATCTTTGCAGATTGGGCTCAAAGGAAAACAGTAATCTATCAATAGTATATATCAATACTAGTAATCTAGTAATCTTATGTTTGAGATTTATAATTTTTTAAGAACACGACTCCATTGTGCCTTAGGTCTTGTTGTTATTTAATAAAATAATATATAATATTGTAAACAAAGAAATAGTAATATCAAGGTTAAACATAAATCTTATAGAAGGGAGAGATTTGCACAAAAACAGTAAAAACATATTGGTACACTAAATACTCCTTGTTTTACATACTCTGCAAGTTTTACAAATGTATCAAGTGTAAAAACATCCATAAAAAACTTGATAATGTGATTAAACACATACAAGGCTTTTCCGACTGTGTATAAGCAGAAACAAACAATAAAATCCAATAATTGACTTCAAGTATAAAGAAGCACATGTGGTCAAATATGGTTTCAGCGGTACAACATTGAAAGGGCGATTTATTATTTTTGCCTTTTATTTTGTATAAACTTCAAGTTTTGTCCTTTTTTTTAACGGGCTTTTTTTTTGCCCGCTAACTTTATTTGTTTGATTTAATTTTGCCCGATGAACTTCGCTGAGGGCTGAATGGAAGCCCAGACGACGTGGCGACCCACATGGCGTAGAGACGACCGCCACGTGGCGCCACGTCAACATTTTTTTTTTTAAAATTTTATCTTAAAATATTTAATAAATTTATATTTACTAGTAAAAATTAAAAATAAATTTTTATTTACTAGTAAAAATTAAAAATAAATTTATATTTACTAGTAAACATTAAAAATAAATTTATATTTACTATAAAAAATAAAAACAAATTGATATTTACTAGTAAATATTAAAAATAAATATATTTCAATTATACATATTTTTCTCATTTATTCCAATTATTAATATGATAAATAAATCGCCCAAAAAAACATGAAAACAAACAAGAAAATGTGCTTCCTTGTGTTATAATTAAATAAAATATTCACCCATACGAACAAAGTCGCTAGGTCATTTATGTTTTCACAGACCATGATTATTATATTGGGGCTAATTATTTGCAGAATAATTACTTACAGGACATGGAGCTAATTATTTGCAGAATTTACACCAAAAGAATTATTCGCCGGGTCGTAGTATTCATTTCAATTTCATTTTCCTAAATTCTATGGAGGATATAACATTAAGATTTATTTATTTGGTAAATATGAAAAAAACAATTAAGCAATACAATACCAATACAATACAATAAAATAAAAACAGTAAAAAAAAGAAAAAAAACCAGACCGTCTTCTTCCCAATTCTGTCTTAATCCACCTCCCCCCCCCCCCCCCCCCGCCGGCCGCAAAGCTCTCTTTCACCTCCGATTCCACCCCCACCCAACAAATCAAACATCACCACCCTCCTCCGCCCTACTCGCCGCCGCCCTTTCCACCCCCCTACCGCAACAAAAAAAAACACCATCATTTCCGATCACGTAATAATTCCCAATTTTACCATTAGAGTTTTCCGCTCTGATGGTGACGTTGAATTTGGGCGAAATCGGGGCAAATGACGGGGAGTTGAGCCCATTGATTGTGAGGTTCGTGACGGTGTAGTTGGGTGATTTGAAGCAGAAGACGAGGTAGAGGACTCCGGCGGAGATGGCGGCGGAGATTACGAGGAGGAGGATGCAAAGGGAGTAGCAGCAGCATTGCCGGCAGAATTTTTTGGTGGCGGTGGTGGTGGCGGAGAGCAGGCGATGACGCTGGAGAATTTTTTGGTGAAGGCGGGGGTTGGTGGTGCTGAGGTGGAGGAGGAAATTAGGGTTCCGGCGGTGGTGGGAATGGCAGCGGCGCCGGTGATTATGAGTGGCGGTGCGGTGCAATTTGGGAACGGAGGGTTTGGGAATGGTGGAATACTAATAAAAGTAGTCGGGGGTAATTTGGTAATTACCCCTATTTCTCAAGAATAAAAAAATAGAAAATAAAAAAATTGTTGACGTGGCGCCACGTGGTCGTCGTATGTACACCACGTGGGTCACCACGTCGTCTGGGCTTCGATTCAGCCCTCAGTGAAGCCCACCGGGTAAAATTAAATCAAAAAAATAAAGTTAGCGGACAAAAAATAAGCCCGTTAAAAAAAATGGCAAAACTTGAAGTTTATACAAAATAAAGGGCAAAAATAATAAATCGCCCATTTTGAAACCCTTAAGAAGTTTCTGGTACCAGTGGGATCAGGAAAAAAAACGCAGTAGAAGAGTATTATACTCACTAAAGCGATTACAACCCTAGTGATATTCAATGCAAACATCATTTAGTAGATCATTGCTAGTGTCTATTGTGCATGTGTATTTAATTAGAAACGATAATGAAAATATATGAACAACGAGCCACATATTTATTGAGAGGGAAAAACTATGAACCCTAATGGATTTCAAAAAATCAGCAAAATATTCCATTGTGTATTTATGTGAGCATAATGTGAGAATAAAATTCTTTTAGCACCAAATGTACAATAAAACAAAAATTTCTGATCTGGAATAGAAGATGAAAACATAGATAGAAACAAATGGAAAAACATAATCTTGTGCCAAGTTTACAGGGAATTTCGCATTTGACGTTCTGTAAATTAACCATTTTTCAAAGAAAATGTTCTATGTTAACTTTAGCAGAAAACGTCTCATATGTTGGCATTTTTAATTTCGTCATTTTCGGTCAGAATATGGTGGAGAAGGACGAACAATGAAAATTATGCCAACATATATGATATGGGCATTTCCCGCATATTGGGCTTGGCCCATATTTGACCATATTGGGGACCACTTTCGATATCATATCGGTAATAATCACCGATATGTTAGTGTGGTCCCCGGATCCCGAGGTCTATAAATACGCGGTACCCGGATCCCAAAGTATGCAATTATTATCCCTCAGCTACCACGCATCACATCGAAATAAATCTCCGATCTCACTCTCGATATCGTACTCGATATCGGGATAACCTGGTGCTCTAGTGATACGTCATACCACCACACTACCGATATCACAGCGAGGGGCGTCCTCGATATCATGTCTAAGACAATCACCGATATACATCTGATCTAGTCACCGATATACCACTACTGTCCAAGCATCAAGGCGTTAGTTCGAGGTGTTCCGGACCAAGTCTACGCGAGATACATAGTGTAGGCCTGATTTGAGATAGATTCGTTGTATTATTAGATCACTCACTTGTAACCGACACACATATATACATAATATGATCTATTGCCAAATCAATATATGACGTCCAGTGAGAAATTAAGTCCACCGAACACTGGTGGATAAGGACGAATTATACCAATTGGAACGAGTGAAAACAAAAAAGCACAGTGGATAAACTTGGTGTTACACTGATTATAGAGATGAGTATCCTAGTGAAGGATGATGGATTAATCACGATTTTCATTTTCAAGTTTGTTGAAGAGTGTAGTGAGTATATGTGAAAATTATGTAGCAGCAGATCCACTATTTATAGAGAACAAAACGCCTTATAACCACTTTCAAAAACACAACATCATCCATGTGTATGTTGAGTGTGTGTGTGTGAAAAATCTTCTGATTAGAGAAAAGGTCTCTGAGAAGCATATGTTCTTGTGTTGGTTCTGATTGAGAGAAAAGGAGAGCATAAGAACATACATATTGCTGTTAAGACTTTAGAAGAAAGAAGAGGAATATGACGAAGCCTGGTGAAATTTATCACAAATTTATGTAACAATTGAAACGTCATGAGTTCATATGCACCTAATCAAAAACCAACATTAAAAACCAAATGAACAACTGGTAGAGATCTTCAATAAATGAAAGGAACGCGACATTCATTTTCTAAGCAAATCAACACAAAAGGCGCATTTTATTGGCTTTTGCTTATTTAGGGTATAATTTAATTTTTTTTTGCATAAAACAAACGACAACAATCGTCCCCCATCGTCAAATTACATCAATATAGCAGACATACAACCCAAAGTAGAAATTGATCAAGATATCCAGAAAAGTTACATTCAAATACAGTGATTTGGCGACTCTAAATTCAAGAACGTATTCCTCGCAAGATTATGTGCCTACAAATTTGCTTCTCGGCATATCCAACGAATAGTAAAACCACAATTTGAATCATAGATGCATCAAATATCAGCTAGTATATTCCTCGTTTGAATAGCCTTGATCGATTGCTTGAAGATGTCATGTATAATACTTAAACAACCTTCTTCAAACACAACGTCCTTCCAACCCATTCGAACAGCAAGTTGCATAGCCCAAAGTGCAGCAACATCTTCGACACAAATCGAATTGAGAGTAGGAATTAGACAATGTTGAACCCAAGCGAGTAGCAAAATATTCCATTGCGTGTTTATGTGAGCATAATGTAAGAATGAAATTCTCTTAGCACCAAATATACAATAAAACAAAAATTTCTGATCTGGAATAGAAGATAAAAACATAGATAGAAACAAATGGAAAAACATAATCTTAGTCAAGTTTATAGGGAATTTCCCCTTTGACGTTCTGTAAATTAACTATTTTTCAAAGAAGATGTTATATGTTAACATTTAGCAGAAAACGTCTCATATGTTGGCATAATTTTTATTTTTCGTCCTTTTCCGTCAGAGTATGGTGGAGAAGGACGAAAAATGAAAATTATGCCAACATATATTGATTTGACAATAGATCGTATTATATATATATATATGAGTGTCGGTTACAAGTGAACGGTCTAGCAATACAACGAGTCTATCTCAAATCAGGCCTACACTATGTATCTCGCGTAGACTTGGTCCGGAACGCCTCGAACCAATGCCTCGATGCTTGGATAGCAGTGGGATAACGGTGACTGGATCGGACCTACGTCGGTGATGGTCTTCGATATGATATCGGTGATGTATTTCCATGTGATGCGCGGTAGCTGAGGGATAATAAAGTGCTTGTTTTGGGATTCGGGCGCCGCGTATTTATAGACCTCGGATCCGGGGACCACAGTAACATATCGGTGATTATTACCAATATGATATCGAAAGTGGTCTGTGATATGGCCTAATATGGGCCTGATTTGGGCCAGGCCCAATATGCGAGAAATGCCCATATCATGTAGTCCCCCAATTTGGGGATTCTTGTCTTAGAGATAAGAATTCGCAAATTTAATTTTAAATTTTTGGATCACATGTACCCTTCGTCCCGCCAGTCCAAATGACGGAGATCAAATTTGCGGGGAATGCACTTGTGATGAACTTCGGTGGGCTCTACAGTGAAGTGGATGTATAATTTGAGGTCCGTTTTTTGAATTTTTAATCCGCTACATGGGATTTTTGAATTGCCCGCACATCTCGGGATTGTGCTCTGTGATGCACTTTGGTAGTCCCCCTGTGCGTCTGTCCTTGCCCATTTCCTTTTATCTATATCGAATTTGAGTATCGATGTGAGATCGAAACTATGTTACGATCTAGCATCTCCGATATCTATAAATAGGGCTGTCAGGAAAGTGAAAACCCACTTTGGCTTTTAGCGAACTTTCGTTGTTCCTTCGAAAAGCACATCGAATTTGACTTCCGATATCGCATTTGATCTCGGTTTCGATATATTCCTTTGATTTTAATCCTCGGTATCGTATTCGATACTTTTTTCGATATCTCGTCCGATTTTGACTTTCATCCTTTAGCGCGTTGATATGTCGTTTGTTGGGGACAGTGTTGGCACAGGTTTGTCCGAGATGGATTTCGAAGAGGGCGGAATGGAATACTCCAAAAACGAGATGTTTGGGCCTGATCAGTTGACTGGCGAACAGGGCGGTGCTGACTTTTCTACTCCGCCCGAAGCTGCCGGCCCCAATGTGGACGAATGGGGCTTTGAGGTCAACCCCCCGAAATATAAGACCTCAGAAAAGTACGAGGACATGACGTCTCATGTTTCTCATTATGTTGGTTATTACTCCGACGAGTATGACATCCCTGAGGGGTATAAGGTCATATTCCCCAGTGCGGATCAACGGATGCATACTCCACCAAAAGGCTGCATTACTGTTAATGTCAAGCATTTCAAGAATGGACTGCGCTTCCCGATTGATCCTGCGGTTAATGCTATCATAGCAAGCATCGGGGTCTGCTTGGGACAGCTATCCCCCAATTCTCTGGAGTACATTGTAGCTTTTATTTGTGTCATGAGAGCGTTGGGTGCCCCTTGCGGAGCTAATGAGTTCTGGGAACTCTTTAGTGTCATGGTCAACAGGAAGGGTGGTGATAGAGGGTTCTTCTGTGTATGAGCCCATGCGAGACTTAGGTTCGTGCAATATACTCAATCTAGCTATGAATTTAGAAATAAGTGCGAGTATATGTACATCCAGGAGAGGACGGCTGGCGAGTTTGATACGCTCCCTAGTGTGTGGTGTGAAGACACCAAGTATGAGAGACGAGCCGTTGTCGGGCCTACTGCACATAACCTCGAGTTTTTGAGGAAACTGATTAACCATCCGTACAACGGTACCCTGCTTTGTAGTGACATAGTTTTGCCAGCAAGTGGGATATATTCCGTACGGTATAACGGTCCCTCTACACTCGGTAAGTGTTATATCTTGTAAATTGATATCTTCCTCCCCATTTATTTTTTGATCCTCTATTTTATGTGTTTCGCAGCCGATTTGGTGGAGTAATATAGTCTGAATGCGATAGTGGAACGTTGACAGCCGGGGGCCGAAGCCGCTGCAGATGACGCACCTCCCCTCATCAAGAAGAGGGGTCGTGAGGGCGTGCACAAGAACGTGAAGAAATCTGTTCCCTCATCGAGTGGAAATACTGCCGGGGTGGGTAGTGCTTCGCAGTCTCAACATGACGTTGATGTTGGGATGTCCACAGGGCGAAAAAAAAGGAAGGAAGAGGGTAGTTCCAGTGGGGATCACAGCGGTCTCTTCCGCTCTGTAAGTAGTCTTCGTGTCTATTGGATGTGTATTTCCTTTGGGTTTTCATTTGACTAAGCAATCGATTCCTTACCGTGGATGTGCAGGTGGCGGATTTTTTGAAAGGTTTCTTGGCGATGGCTGTTAAGGGCCAATCGGATCATGCCGAGTCGCTCTGAGTTACCAACGGTTTGCTCGAGAAACTGGGCGAATACGATCCTGTTGCTGCCGTACAGCTCCAGCATGAGAGAGACGAGGCCATGGATATTTTGAAGGCCAGCGAGCATAATGTGGAGGCCTGTTAAATGAAAATAAAAGGTTGATTGCGGAGCTCAATGAGTCTCGACTTATCGCTGGGCAAGAGGCATCTCGTCGGGAGGCACTTGAAGTTGAGGCCGCAATTCTGAAGGACCAACTAGCCCAGGCTGAAAGGCACATGCGGTGCATGACGCTGAGCAAAAGCCAATTGACCAGTGCGGCTAAGCAATTCCTTCTGAGTCGGTCGTATAAGATGATGTGTGCTGAGTTGGGCTTGCTCGAGCGGGAGGAAGCCAAGGCCTCTGTCATAGGTCAAATTCAATTGGAATGTGCTTTCAAGGACGGTTACGATCCTTTAGCCATAAATCCGTTGAAGGGGCCAGACGGGAAATTTCCTGAGGACTCCGACGATGACGACGAAGATTTGGAGCCAGAAGCAGAATACTGCGAGATTATCGAGCAGAAGAGTTTGGCGTTAATCCACATTAAAGGGGCCCCTCGTTATCCCGGTTGAGAGTTTAGGATTATGTATCTTTTCTTTCGGCGCAGTTGCCTCTATACTATAACTCATTGTGTTGCCCGTTAATTCAATCGATCTTTTCTGCGTGTCCTGATATATATGTGTTCATACATATCCCATGGTATGATTGCTTGTGTTATTGTTACTCCTCCTTACTGTGTCACCTATCGGTTATACCGGATTGTGTTGACTAACCAACCTAATCGCATGAAGTTGCTTCTGTTTCCATGCTTTAGAGTGCGACCCCGTTATCACAAGGAATTTTTTCTTGGATCGACCCCGTTATCACAGGGGATTTTTTCTTGGATCGACCCTGTTATCACAAGAGATTTTTTCTTGGATCGACCCTGTTATTACAAGAGATTTTTTCTTGGATCGACCCCGTTATCACAGGAGATTTTTTCTTGATCGACCCCGTTATCACAGGGAATTTTTTCTTGGATTGGCCCCGTTATTACAGGGAATTTTTTCTTGATCGACCCCGTTATCACAGGGAATTTTTTCTTGGATTGGCCCCGTTATCACAGGGAATTTTTCTTGATCGACCCCGTTATCACAAGGGATTTTTTCTTGGATTGGCCCTGTTATCACAGGGAATTTTTTCTTGATCGACCCCGTTATCACAGGGGATGTTTTCTTGGATTAGCCTCGTCATCACAGGGAATTTTTCTTGATCGACCCCGTTATCACAGGGGATTTTTTCTTGGATTGGCCCCGTTATCACAGGGAATTTTTTCTTGATCGACCCCGTTATCACAAGGAATTTTTTCTTGGATTGGCTCCGTTATCACAGGGAATTTTTCTTAATCGACCCCGTTATCAAAGGGGATTTTTTCTTGGATTGGCCCCGTTATCACAGGAAATTTTTTCTTGATCGACCCCGTTATCACAGGAGATTTTTTCTTGATCGACCCCATTATCACAGGGGATTTTTTCTTGGATTGGCCCCGTTATCACGTGGAGTTTTTCTTGATCGACCCCGTTATCACATGGAATTTTTTCTTGGATTGGCTCCGTTATCACAGGGAATTTTTTCTTGATCGACCCCGTTATCACAGGGGTTTTTTTCTTGGATTGGCCCCGTTATCACAGGGAACCCACTACCGTTGATGGGTAGGAGCATTTTCTTTGTCTTTTTGTTTATGTCCCTTGATGACTTTGTCGTCGTGGAGTCTATTGGTCAGTAAGCCTTGTAAAACATCACATACAAGAAAAAAATTTCGATGTAAAATCTAATATGAAAGCACGAAATGACGCGCATGTGTTATCTGCGGAATGTTCCCTCAATTCGGGAATATCAGTTTTATACGAGAAAAGGTGTTTCCATTGTGCTCTATTGTGCCTGGTTGTACCTGTTTAAATGGATAATATTGAATAATCTGGGGCAATGCCCCCTGAATCCCCCCTTTTAATATTCTCTTCGTCCTTTTCGGATATAGTAATGTGTGATCCTTCGAGCCATGTACCTGTACAAAGGTGATGCGTTAAACATATATCTAGGGGAATACTCCTTAATTCTTAGTGCCATCCTCTGCACTTCTGTAATGTCCGCTTAGGACATATCCCTGCATGAAATATGAGATTCCGCCAAGCAACAAATAAAAAGGTAACAACGGATAACGGTCGAAGGCTAGGTAAACCCAACCCGCCTACGTATCTCGTTGAATGGAGAATCAGACCGGCATAGTTCTCCCTGTTTTAAATTACATGCCGACCCATGAAGGGGCAAAATAAGAGATAACGGTCGAGGGCTAGGTAAACCTAACCCGCCTACGTATCCCGTTGAATGGGGAATCAGACCTGCGTAGTTCCCCTTGTTTTAAGTTACATGCCGACCCACGAAGGGGCAAAATAAGAGATAACGGTCGAGGGCTAGGTAAACCTAACCCGCATACGTATCTCGTTGAATGGAGAATCAGACCGGCGTAGTTCCCCCTGTTTTAAGTTTACAACTTAACCCGCGATGGGGCAATGTTTCAAATGTTCAAGCTTAATTTAAAAATTACTGATATCTAAAATATTGTCCTTGTTGTTCATCATGGTGATCACTTCATAGCTTGCCGATCCTGATTTGGTCCGATTGCTTCTTCCTCCGCTTCTCTAATTCTTGGCAACGTAAGAGAAGTGATGTAACAGAACTAAGCTTCCTCTGGTTAGTGACCACTTCTCCGACCCCTCCTCCAGCTGGAATTTCACCTTTTTATGGAATGTGGATACCACCGCTCTTATCGCGTTCAGGACCGTCCTGCCGATGATGACATTGTATGCAAATGGTCGGTCCACGATTGTGTATTGAACATTAATAGTCCGCATGTGCGGTTCTTGTCCAAATGATGTGGGAAGGTTCACTTGCCCTAGGGGAATTGTCTCTGCTCCACCAAATCCTACCAATGGCGTACGGACCTGTTCAACTATGTGGTGGCCGAGTGCCATCTTCTCCAAAGCATGCGCAAAAATAACGTTGGTGGAGCTACCGTTGTCTATAAGTACCTTGTGTACAGCGTAGTTAGCGATATCAAGCTGAACAACCAAGGGACAGTCGAGCTCGCCTGCCTGGATGGCTTCGGGGCTGAGATCTAAGAGGTCCCTGCTGAAAAATGTGATAACCTCATCTGGAAGCTCCTCAATCAACGTTGTGAATCCGACGAATCGGTCCTCGTTCAATCCATGAGTTATCTTCTTCCTCTGGTTGGTAGAATCTGCTCCTGCGGTCCCACCGTTTATCATATTAATCACCCCTTGAAGGCGCATTATTTATCGTATCGCGTCCTTGTCCACTCTCAATTGCCTTAAGGCCCACCCTTCTTGGGGATTGGGACCGCTCTCTTGATTCAGCATACTGCCCGCTCGCCTTAACGAACTCTATTAATCTCTCGTCCTTAATCAGTCTCTCGATCTCATCCTTCAGGTCATAGCAGTCCTTCGTGTCATGGCCTTTTTGGTGGTGATACTCGCAGTAGCGTCTAGATTTCTTGGTGAACTCCGTCTCCTTGATTTTCCGAGGCGCGCTTAGCCAATTCTTGCTTTGCGCGACGGCCAATATAGTGCGAATATCCTGATTGTGGGGGGTATATCTCTTTGGGGACCTGTCTCTTCCTCCCCTACTCTTGTTCCATAGCTCTCTACCCCTTTCCCGGCCGGATTCCTGGGGTATGAACTTAGCTGCCATCATCGCGTCTTCGTAAATCACAGTATGTGCCAACTCGTTTATCCGATTGATGGTAGGTTCCGCGAGCTTGATCAACCCTTTGGCAAATCTGTTGTGTGTCGTTGCCCTGAACAGGGTCTACAACACTTGTCCCCCGTAGGGGTTGTCCACCTTCAGTAGCTCGTCATTGAATCTATTCATGAACTCGCCAAGAGTTTCTCTCTCTTTCTGTTTCACCGCTTCCAGATAGTACATGCTTGTCTTCATTCTCTTCTGACTGGAAAAGTGGTTCTCTAACCTCTCCTTCATCTGCCCGAAGCTCGAAATAGATCCTGCTTCAATTCTGTTAAACCAGTCTAATGCTACTCCTATCAGTGTTGTCACCATTATTTTTGCCTTAATACCCTCGGAAAATTCTTGTAGGTTCAAGAGACTCTCCACGGCGTGGATGTGATCCCCCGGGTCACTCTTCCCATCATATGGTTTTATGGTTGGAATCTTGTCTCCTCTGCACAATACCTCCTTCTCGATTTCAAAACAGAAGGGAGTCAACGACCGTTGGTATCCTAATGTTGTAGCTCCACGACTTTCGTTCCTTCTCTCGGCTTCCATGCCCTTCGTCACTTTAATTATTTCCCTTAGCATGTTACGTCTGTCCTCCTCGAATGCACCGGTCCTCCGGTCATCCTCAGTATCGTCACTTACTTCTACCCTCTCTTCACTTCCGGCATTGTCCCTTCGACCCCCTTCCGGGATCTCCTCTTCGTCCCGCTCTTGCCTTGTCCTTCGTCCCACCATGTGTGGCAACAAAGTCTCCATTGTAGCGTCTAGTGCCGCTTTCACTGAAGCGTTGATATGTACTAACATCTCCGGGCTTATGGTGGCAGGGGGAATGGCGCTCCGTCCTGTGGCCCTCAACCCCACTGAACCGGAAGGATTCGTGTTCAGCACCTCGGTCAACGGAACATCTGCCGCGGGGTTCTCAGTGGTCGGGCCCTCAACCGCGGGTTCCGTCGTATTTGGCGCGTGAAGGTTGGACCTGCATTCGTGGCTCGCGGCGGCCTCCCGGGCCCGCACCTTTGTCGAGGCTCGTTCTATGCTGGAGGAAGCTCCATCTCGGCTTGGGCCACTGTCTGTTCTTGGTCAGTTGGGTATTGGGGGAGTTGCGTGTCCTCCATCCTGGTGTCCCTAGTCACAACTCCATTAAATTCGGATCGGGTCCTCCTTCCTTGCATCTTGGCGTCCTTGTCCGTAAAATGGGGTTCTCACAGACGGCGCCACTGATTTGACAATAGATCGTATTATATATATATGAGTGTCGGTTACAAGTGAATGGTCTAGCAATACAACGAGTCTATCTTAAATCAGGCCTACACTATGTATCTTGCATAGACTTGGTCCGGAACACCTCGAACCAACGCCTCGATGCTTGGATAGCAGTGGGATACCAGTGACTAGATCGGACCTACGTCGGTGATGGTCTTCGATATGATATCGGTGATGCCCACCGACGTGATATCGGTGATGTGGTGGTATGACGTGTCAAAAGTGCAGAAGATAATCCCGATATCGAATGCGATATCGAGAGTCAGATCGGTGATGTATTTCGATGTGATGCGCTGTAGCTAAAGGATAATAAAGTGCTTGTTTTGGGATCCGGGCGCGGCCTATTTATAGACCTCGGGATCCGGGGACCACAATAACATATCGGTGATTATTACCGATATGATATCTAAAGTGGTCCCCGATATGGCCTAATATCGGCCTGATTAGGGCCATGCCCAATATGCGGGAAATGCCCATATCATATATGACGTCCAGTGAGAAATTAAGTCCACCGAACACTGGTGGATAAGGACGAATTGTACCAATTAATCACGAATGGTGTTACACTGAGTATGAAGATGAGTATCCTAATGAAGGATGATGGATTAATCACGATTTTCATTTTCAAGTTTGTTGAAGAGTGTAGTGAGTATATGTGAAAATTATGTAGCAGTAGATCCACTATTTATAGAGAAGAAAACGCCTTGTAACCACTTTCAAAAACACAACATCATCCATGTGTATGTTGAGTGTGTGTGTGTGTGTGAAAAATCTTCTGATTAGAGAAAAGGTCTCTGAGAAACATAGGTTCTTGTTTTGGTTCTGATAGAGAGAAAATGAGAGCATAAAAACATACATATTGCTGTTAAGAATTTAGAAGAAAAAGGAGGAATATGACGAAGTCTGGTGAAATTTATCACAAATTTATGTAACAATTGAAACGTCATGAGTTCATATGCACCTATTAAAATCAAAAACCAACATTAAAAAGGAAATGAACAACTTATAGAGATCTTCAATAAATGAAAAAAAACGCTTCATTCATTTTCTAAGCAAATCAAATCAAAAGGCGCATTTAATTGGCTTTTGCTTTTTTAGGGTATAATAAATTTTTTTTTTTACATAAAACAAACGACAAAAATTGTCACCCATCGTCAAATTACATCAATATAACAGACATACCGACCAAAGTAGAAATTGATCAAGATATCCAGAAGAGTAACATTCAAATACAGTGATTTGGCGACTCTAAATACAAGAACGTATTCCTCGGAAGATTATGTGCCTCCAAATTTGCTTCTCGGCATATCCAACGAATAGTAAAACCACAATTTGAATCATAGATGCATCGAATATCAACTAGTATATTCCACATTTGAATAGCCTTGATCGATTAGTGGAGGATGTCATGTATAATACTTAAACAACCTTCTTCAAGCACAACGTCATTCCAACCCATTCGGAAAGCAAGTCGCATAGCCCAAAGTGCAGCAATAGCTTCGACACAAATCGAATTGAGAGTAACAATTAGACAATGTTGAACCCAAGCGAGTAGCAAAATATTCCATTGCGTGTTTATGTGAGCATAATGTAAGAATGAAATTCTTTTAGCACCAAATATACAATAAAACAAAAATTTCTGATCTGGAATAGAAGATGAAAACATAGATAGAAACAAATGGAAAAGCATAATCATAGTCAAGTTTATAGGGAATTTCCCATTTCACGTTCTGTAAATTAACCATTTTTCAAAGAAGATGTTCTATGTTAACATTTAGTAGAAAACGTCCCATATGTTGGAATCATTTTTATTTTTCATCCTTTTCTGTTAGAGTATGGTGGAGAAGGACAAAAAATGAAAATTATGCCAAATTATATGACGTCCAGTGAGAAATTAAGTCCACCGAACACTGGTGGATAAGGACGAATTGTACCAATTGGAACGAGTGAAAAAAAGCACCGTGGATAGACATGGTGTTACACATATTATGAAGATAAGTATCCTAGTGAAGGATGATGTATTAATCACGATTTTCATTTTCAAGTTTGTTGAAGAGTGTAGTGAGTATATATGAAAATTATGTAGCTGTAGATCCACTATTTATAGAGAAGAAAACGCCTTATAACCACTTTCAAAAACACAACATCATCCATGTATATGTTGAGTGTGTGTGTGTGAAAAATCTTCTGATTAGAGAAAAGGTCTCTGAGAAACATAGGTTCTTGTGTTGGTTCTGATAGAGAGAAAATGAGAGCATAAGAACATACATATTGCTGTTAAGACTTCAGAAGAAAGAAGAGGAATATGACGAAGCATGGTGAAATTTATCACAAATTTATGTAACAATTGAAACGTCATGAGTCATATGCACCTATTAAAATCAAAAACCAACATTAAAAAGGAAATGAACGACTGGTAGAGATCTTTAATAAATGAAAGGAACGCTTCATTCATTTTCTAAGTAAATCAACACAAAAGGCGCATTTAATTGGATTTTGCTTATTTAGGGTATAATTTAATTTATTTTTTTTCGCAAAAAACAGACGACAAAAATCGTCCCCCATCGTCAAATTACATCAATATAACAGACATACAGACCAAAGTAGAAATTGATCAAGATATCCAGAAGAGTAACATTCAAATACAGTGATTTGGCGACTCTGTATTCAAGAACGTATTACTCGAAAGATTGTGTGCCTCCAAATTTGCTTCTCGGCATATCCAACGAATAGCAAAACCACAATTTGAATCATAGATGCATCGAATATCAGCTAGAATATTCCTCGTTTGAATAGCCTTGATCGATTGTTGGAGGATGTCATGTATAATACTTAAACAACCTTCTTCAAACACAACGTCCTTCCAACCCATTCGAACAGCAAGTCGCATGGCCCAAAGTGCAGCAACAGCTTCGCCACAAATTGAATTGAGAGTAGCAATTAAACAATGTTGAACCCAAGAGTGTAGCAAAATATTCCAATGCGTGTTTATGTGAGCATAATGTAAAAATGAAATTCTTTTAGCACCAAATATACAATAAAACAAAAATTTCTGATCTGGAATAGAAGATGAAAACATAGATAGAAACAAATGGAAAAGCATAATCATAGTCAAGTTTATAGGGAATTTCCCATTTCACGTTCTGTAAATTAACCATTTTTCAAAGAAGATGTTCTATGTTAACATTTAGCAGAAAACGTCATATATGTTGGCATAATTTTTATTTTTCGTCCTTTACCGTCAGAGTATGGTGGAAAAGGACGAAAAATGAAAACTTTACCAACATATATGACGTCCACTGAGAAATAAAGTCCATCGAACACTGGTGTATAAGGACGAATTGTACCAATTGGAACGAGTGAAAAAAAAAAAGCATAGTGGATAAACATGGTGTTACACTGATTATGAAGATGAGTATCATAGCGAAGGATGATGGATTAATCACGATTTTCATTTTCCAGTTTGTTGAAGAGTGTAGTGAGTATATGTGAAAATTATGTAGCAGTAGATCCACTATTTATAGAGAAGAAAACGCCTTATAACCACTTTTAAAAACACAACATCATCCATGTGTATGTTGAGTGTGTGTGTGTGTGAAAAATCTCCTGATTAGAGAAAAGGTCTCTGAGAAACATAGGTTCTTTTGTTGGTTCTGATAGAGAGAAAAGGATAGCATAAGAACATACATATTGCTGTTAAGACTTCAGAAGAAAGAAAAGGAATATGACGAAGCCTGGTGAAATTTATCACAAATTTATGTAACAATTGAAACGTCATGAGTTCATATGCACCTATTAAAATCAAAAACCAACATTAAAAAGGAAATGAATGACTGATAGAGATCTTTAATAAATGAGAGGAACGCTTCATTCATTTTCTAAACAAATCAACATAAAAGGCGCATTTAATTGGCTTTTGCTTATTTAGGGTATAATTTAATTTATTTTTTTCGCATAAAACAAATGACAAAAATCGTCCCCCATCGTCAAATTACATCAATATAACAGACATACAGACCAAAGTAGAAATTGATCAAGATATCCAGAAGAGTAACATTCAAATATAATGATTTGGCGACTCTAAATTCAAGAACGTATTCCTCGCATGATTATGTGCCTCCAAATTTGCTTCTCCGCATATCCAACGAATAGTAAAACCATAATTTGAATCATAGAATCATCGAATATCAGCTAGTATATTCCTCGTTTGAATAGCCTTGATCGATTGCTGGAGGATGTCATGTATAATACTTAAACAACCTTCTTCAAACACAACGTCCTTCCAACCCATTCGAACAGCAAGTCGCATAGCCCAAAGTGCAGCAACAGCTTCGACATAAATCGAATTGAGAGTAGCAATTAGACAATGTTGAACCCAAGCGTGTAGCAAAATATTCCATTGCGTGTTTATGTGAGCATAATGTAAGAATGAAATTCTTTTAGCACCAAATATAAAATAAAACAAAAATTTCTGATCCAGAATAATAGAAGATGGAAACATAGATAGAAACAAATGGAAAAATATAATCATAGTCAAGTTTATAGGGAATTTTGCATTTTTCATTCTGTAAATTAACCATTTTTCGAAGAAGATGTTCTATGTTAACATTTAGCAGAAAACGTCCCATATACTGGCATAATTTTTATTTTTCGTCCTTTTCCGTCTGAGTATGGTGGAGAAGGACGAAAAATAAAAAGTATGCCAACATATATGACGTCAAGTGAGAAATCAAGTCCACTGAACACTGGTGGATAAGGACGAATTGTACCAATTGGAACGAGTGAAAAAAACCACCGTGGATAGACATGGTGTTACACTGATTATGAAGATGAGTATCCTAGTGAAGGATGATGTATTAATCATGATTTTCATTTTCAAGTTTGTTGAAGAGTGTAGCGAGTATATATGAAAATTATGTAGCAGTAGATCCACTATTTATAGAGAAGAAAACGCCTTATAACCACTTTCAAAAACACAACATCATCCATGTGTATGTTGAGTGTGTGTGTGTGTGAAAAATCTTCTGATTAGAGAAATGGTCTCTGAGAAACATAGGTTCTTGTGTTGGTTCTGATAGAGAGAAAATGAGAGCACAAGAACATACATATTGCTGTTAAGACATCAGAAGAAAGAAGAGGAATATGACGAAGCCTGGTGAAATTTATCACAAATTTATGCAACAATTGAAACGTCATGAGTTCATAAGCACCTATTAAAATCAAAAACCAACGTTAAAAATGAAATGAACGACTGATAGAGATCTTTAATAAATGAAAGGAACGCTTCATTGCTTTTCTAAGCATATCAACACAAAAGGCGCATTTAATTGGCTTTTGCTTATTTAGGGTATAATTTTATTTTTTTTTACATTATACAGATGACAAAAACCGTCCCCCATCGTCAAATTACATCTATATAACAGACATACAGACCAAAGTAGAAATTGATCAAAGATATCCAAAAGAGTAACATTCAAATACAGTGATTTGGCAACTCTAAATTCAAGAACGTATTTTTCGCAAGATTGTGTGCCTCCAAATTTGCTTCTCGGCATATCCAACGAATAGCAAAACCACAATTTGAATCATAGATGCATCGAATATCAGCTAGTATACTCCTCGTTTGAATAGCCTTGATCGATTGCTGGAGGATATCATGTATAATATTTAAACCATCTTCTTCAAACACAACGTCCTTCCAACCCATTCGAATAGCAAGTCGCATAGCCCAAAGTGCAGCAACAACTTCGACACAAATCGAATTGAGAGTAGCAATTAAACAATGTTGAACCCAATCGAGTAGCAAAATAATCCATTGCGTGTTTATTTGAGCATAATGTAAGAATAAAATTCTTTTATCACCAAATATACGATAAAACAAAATTTCTGATCTGGAATAGAAGATGAAAACATATATAGAAACAAATGGAAAAACATAATCATAGTCAAGTTTATAGGGAATTTCCCATTTCACGTTCTTTAAATTAATCATTTTTCAAATAAGATGTTTTATGTTATCATTTATCAGAAAACGTCCCATATGTTGGCATAATTTTTATTTTTCGTCCTTTTCCGTCAGAGTATGGTGGAGAAAGACGAAAAATAAAAATTATGCCAACATATATGACGTCCAGTGAGTAATTAAGCCCACCGAACATTAGTGGATAAGAACGAATTGTACCAATTAGAACGAGTGAAAAAAAAAAACAGCGTGGATAGACATGGTGTTACACTGATTATGAAGATGAGTATCCTAGTGAAGGATGATGTATTAATCACGATTTTCATTTTCAAGTTTGTTGAAGAGTGTAGTGAGTATATATGAAAATTATGTAGCAGAAGATCCACTATTTATAGAGAAGAAAACGCCTTATAACCACTTTCAAAAACACAACATCATCCATGTGTATGTTGAGTGTGTGTGTGTGTGTGTGAAAAATCTCCTAATTAGAGAAATGGTCTTTGAGAAACATAGGTTCTTGTGTTGGTTCTGATAGAGAGAAAATGAGAGCACAAGAACATACATATTGTTGTTAAGACTTCAGAAGAAAGAAGAGGAATATGACGAAGCCTGGTGAAATTTATCACAAATTTATGCAACAATTGAAACGTCATGAGTTCATAAGCACCTATTAAAATCAAAAACCAACATTAAAAATGAAATGAACGACTGATGGAGATCTTTAATAAATGAAAGGAACGCTTCATTCCTTTTCTAAGCAAATCAACACAAAAGGCGCATTTAATTGGCTTTTGCTTATTTAGGGTATAATTTAATTTTTTTTTTTTTTGCATAAAACAGATGACAAAAATCGTCCCCCATCGTCAAATCACATCTATATAATAGACATACAGACCAAAGTAGAAATTGATCAAGATATCCGGAAGAGTAACATTCAAATACAGTGATTTGGCAACTCTAAATTCAAGAACGTATTTTTCGCAGGATTGTGTGCCTCCAAATTTGCTTCTCGGCATATCCAACGAATAGCAAAACCACAATTTGAATCATAGATGCATCGAATATCAGCTAGTATATTCCTCGTTTGAATGGCCTTGATCGATTGCTGGAGCATGTCATGTATAATATTTAAACCACCTTCTTCAAACACAACGTCCTTCCAACCCATTCGAATAGCAAGTCGCATAGCCCAAAGTGCAGCAACAGCTTCGACATAAATTGAATTGAGAGTAGCAATTAGACAATTTTGAACCCAAGCGAGCAGCAAAATTATCCATTGCGTGTTTATGTGAGCATAATGTAAGAATGAAATTCTTTTAGCACCAAATATACGATAAAACAAAATTTCTGATCTGGAATAGAAGATGAAAACATAGATAGAAAGAAATGGAAAAACGTAATCTTAGTCAAGTTTATAGGGAATTTCCCATTTCACGTTCTTTAAATTAACCATTTTTCAAAAAAGATGTTTTATGTTAATATTTAGCAGAAAACGTCCCATATGTTGGCATAATTTTTATTTTTCGTCGTTTTCCGTCAGAGTATGGTGGAGAAGGATGAAAAATAAAAATTATGCCAACATATATCACGTCCAGTGAGAAATTAAGCCCACCGAACATTGGTGGATAAGAACGAATTGTACCAATTAGAACGAGTGAAAAAAAAACATCGTCGATAGACATGGTGTTACACTGATTATGAAGATGAGTATCCTAGTGAAGGATGATGTATTAATCACGATTTTCATTTTCATGTTTGTTGAAGAGTGTAGTTTGTATATATGAAAATTATGTAGCAGTAGATCCACTATTTATAGAGAAGAAAACGCCTTATAACGACTTTCAAAAACACAACATCATCCATGTGTTTGAGTGTGTGTGTGTGTGTGTGTGAAAAATCTCCTGTTTAGAGAAATGGTCTCTGAGAAACATAGCTTCTTGTGTTGGTTATGATAGAGAGAAAAGGAGAGCAGAAGAACATACATTTGTTGTTAAGACTTTAGAAGAAAGAAGAGGAATATGACGAAGCCTCGTGAAATTTATCACAAATTTATGTAACAATTGAAACGTATTGAGTTCATATGCACCTATTAAAATCAAAAACCAACATAAAAAATGAAATGAACGACTGATAGAGATCTTTAATAAATGAAAGGAACGCTTCATTCATTTTCTAAGCAAATCAACACAAAAGGCGCATTTAATTGGCTTTTGCTTATTTAGGGTATAATTTATTTATTTTTTTTGCATAAAACAGATGACAAAAATAGTCCCCCATCGTCAAATTACATCTATATAACAGACATACAGACCAAAGTAGAAATTGATCAAGATATCCAGAAGAGTAACATTCAAATACAGTGATTTGGCAACTCTAAATTCAAGAACGTATTTTTCGCAGGATTGTGTGCCTCCAAATTTGCTTCTCGGCATATCCAACGAATAGCAAAACCAGAATTTGAATCATAGATGCATCGAATATCAGCTAGTATATTCCTCGTTTGAATGGCCTTGATCGATTGCTGGAGGATGTCATGTATAATATTTAAACCACCTTCTTCAAACACAACGTCCTTCCAACCCATTCGAATAGCAAGTCGCATAGCCCAAAGTGCAGCAACAACTTCAACACAAATCGAATTGAGAGTAGCAATTAGACAATGTTGAACCCAAGCGAGCAGCAAAATATTCCATTGCGTGTTTATGTGAGCATAATGTAAGAAAGAAATTCTTTTAGCACCAAATATACGATAAAACAAAATTTATGATCTGGAATAGAAGATGAAAACATAGATAGAAACAAATGGAAAAACATAATCTTAGTCAAGTTTATAGGTAATTTCCCATTTCACGTTCTTTAAATTAATCATTTTTCAAATAAGATGTTTTATGTTATCATTTATCAGAAAACGTCCCATATGTTGGCATAATTTGTATTTTTCGTCCTTTTCCGTCAGAGTATGGTGGAGAAAGACGAAAAATAAAAATTATGCCAACATATATGACGTCCAGTGAGAAATTAAGCCCACCGAACATTAGTGGATAAGAACGAATTGTACCAATTAGAACGAGTGAAAAAAAAACATCGTGGATAGACATGGTGTTACACTGATTATGAAGATGAGTATCCTAGTGAAGGATGATGTATTAATCACGATTTTCATTTTCAAGTTTGTTGAAGAGTGTAGTGAGTATATATGAAAATTATGTAGCAGAAGATCCAATATTTATAGAGAAGAAAACGCCTTATAACCACTTTCAAAAACACAACATCATCCATGTGTATGTTGAGTGTGTGTGTGTGTGTGTGTGAAAAATCTCCTAATTAGAGAAATGGTCTTTGAGAAACATAGGTTCTTGTGTTGGTTCTGATAGAGAGAAAATGAGAGCACAAGAACATACATATTGTTGTTAAGACTTCAGAAGAAAGAAGAGGAATATGACGAAGCCTGGTGAAATTTATCACAAATTTATGCAACAATTGAAACGTCATGAGTTCATAAGCACCTATTAAAATCAAAAACCAACATTAAAAATGAAATGAACGACTAATGGAGATCTTTAATAAATGAAAGGAACGCTTCATTCCTTTTCTAAGCAAATCAACACAAATGGCGCATTTAATTGGCTTTTGCTTATTTAGGGTATAATTTAATTTTTTTTTTTTTTGCATAAAATAGATGACAAAAATCGTCCCCCATCGTCAAATCACATCTATATAACAGACATACAGACCAAAGTAGAAATTGATCAAAATATCCAGAAGAGTAACATTCAAATACAGTGATTTGGCAACTCTAAATTCAAGAACGTAATTTTTTCGCAGGATTGTGTGCCTCCAAATTTGCTTCTCGGCATATCCAACGAATAGCAAAACCACAATTTGAATCATAGATGCATCGAATATCAGCTAGTATATTCCTCGTTTGAATGGCCTTGATCGATTGCTGGAGCATGTCATGTATAATATTTAAACCACCTTCTTCAAACACAACGTTCTTCCAACCCATTCGAATAGCAAGTCGCATAGCCCAAAGTGCAGCAACAGCTTCGACATAAATCGAATTGAGAGTAGCAATTAGACAATGTTGAACCCAAGCGAGCAGCAAAATTATCCATTGCGTGTTTATGTGAGCATAATGTAAGAATGAAATTCTTTTAGCACCAAATATACGATAAAACAAAATTTCTGATCTGGAATAGAAGATGAAAACATAGATAGAAACAAATGGAAAAACGTAATCTTAGTCAAGTTTATAGGGAATTTCCCATTTCACGTTCTTTAAATTAACCATTTTTCAAAAAAGATATTTTATGTTAACATTTAGCAGAAAACGTCCCATATGTTGGCATAATTTTTATTTTTCGTCGTTTTCCGTCAGAGTATGGTGGAGAAGGATGAAAAATAAAAATTATGCCAACATATATCACGTCCAGTGAGAAATTAAGCCCACCGAACATTGGTGGATAAGAACGAATTGTACCAATTAGAACGAGTGAAAAAAAACATCGTGGATAGACATGGTGTTACACGGATTATGAAGAGGAGTATCCTAGTGAAGGATGATGTATTAATCACGATTTTCATTTTCAAGTTTGTTGAAGAGTGTAGTTTGTATATATGAAAATCATGTAGCAGTAGATCCACTATTTATAGAGAAGAAAACGTCTTATAACCACTTTCAAAAACACAACATCATCCATGTGTTTGAGTGTGTGTGTGTGTGTGAAAAATCTCCTGTTTAGAGAAATGGTCTCTGAGAAACATAGCTTCTTGTGTTGGTTCTGATAGAGAGAAAAGGAGAGCAGAAGAACATACATATTGTTGTTAAGACTTTAGAAGAAAGAAGAGGAATATGACCAAGCCTGGTGAAATTTATCACAAATTTATGTAACAATTGAAACGTATTGAGTTCATATGCACCTATTAAAATCAAAAACCAACATAAAAAATGAAATGAACGACTGATAGAGATCTTTAATAAATGAAAGGAACGCTTCATTCATTTTCTAAGCAAATCAACACAAAAGGCGCATTTAATTGGCTTTTGCTTATTTAGGGTATAATTTATTTTTTTTTTTTGCATAAAACAGATGACAAAAATAGTCCCCCATCGTCAAATTACATCTATATAACAGACATACAGACCAAAGTAGAAATTGATCAAGATATCCAGAAGAGTAACATTCAAATACAGTGATTTGGCAACTCTAAATTCAAGAACGTATTTTTCGCAAGATTGTGTACCCCCAAATTTGCTTATCGGCATATCCAACGAATAGCAAAACCACAATTTGAATCATAGATGCATCGAATATCAGCTAGTATATTCCTCGTTTGAATAGCCTTGATCGATTGCTGGAGGATGTCATGTATAATATTTAAACCACCTTTTTCAAAAACAACGTCCTTTCAACCCATTTGAACAGCAAGTCGCATAGCCCAAAGTGCAGCAACAGCTTCGAAACAAATCGAATTGAGAGTAGCAATTAGACAATGCTGAACCCAATCGAGTAGCAAAATAATCCATTGCGTGTTTATGCGAGCATAATGTAAGAATGGATTTTTTTTAGCACCAAATATACAATAAAACAAAAACTTCTGATCTGGAATAGAAGATGAAAACATAGATAGAAACAATTGGAAAAACATAATCTTAGTCAAGTTTATAGGGAATTTCCGATTTCACGTTCTATAAATTAACAATTTTTAAAAGAAGATGTTATATGTTAACATTTAGCAGAAAACGTCCCATATGTTGGCATAATTTTTATTTTTCGTCCTTTTCCGACGAAGTATGGTGGAGAAGGAGGAAAAATGAAAAATATGCCAACATATATGACGTCCAGTGAGAAATTATGTCCACCGAACACTGGTGGATAAGGACGAATTGTACCAATTGGAACGCGTGAAAAAAAACTCACCGTGGATAGACATGGTGTTACACGGATTATGAAGATGAGTATCCTAGTGAAGGATGATGTATTAATCACGATTTTCATTTTCAAGTTTGTTGAAGAGTGTAGTGAGTATATATGAAAATTATGTAGCAGTAGACCCACTATTTATAGAGAAGAAAACGCCTTATAACCACTTTCAAAAACACAACATCATCCATGTGTATGTTGAGTGTGTGTGTGTGAAAAATCTCCTGATTAGAGAAAATGTCTCTGAGAAACATAGGTTCTTGTGTTGGTTCTGATGGAGAGAAAAGGACAGCATAAGAAAATACATATTGCTGTTAAGACTTCAGAAGAAAGAAGAGGAATATGACGAAGCCTGGTGAAATTTATCACAAATTTATGTAACAATTGAAACGTCATGAGTTCATATGCACCTATTAAAATAATCTCGATATCGAACAAGATATCGAAAGGGATATCGGGGATGTATTTCGATCTGACGTGTGGTAGCTGAGGGATAATTGTTGCTTACTTTGGGATCCGGGCACCGCGTATTTATAGACCTCGGGATCCGGGGACCACAGTAACATATCGGTGATTTTTACCGATATGACATCGAAAGTGATCCCCGATATAGTCCAATATGGGTCTGGTTTGGGCCTGGCCCAATATGCGAGAAATGCCTATATGAGTATCCATAAAAACAACAAACTTCTTCTAAATTGTTTGAATGTTATTATAAAGTTGTTTAATGGATTTCATTCTGTTATTTAAACAGCAACTTTATTATTCACCACATGAGTTATTTAGATATTATAATTATATATTAAAAGAAAAAGGAATCTTCAAATAAGAAAAAAAAACATCCAATAAACGCCTAAAGACCATTTTAAGATTTTTTTTTTCGTTATTGACCACATGTAACAAAACGAAAGTCTATGGAATAGTTGAATCTGAAGAGGTTTATAAATAATATAATAGTGAAAAACGAAAATTTTCTCTAATTAAGAATTTTGTTTTCTCTATATCATCTCCCCATGGTTTAAGGGGTTAATAAGATGAATTTATTAGTTTTTTACTACTCATTCAAGATTGTACATACATTGATAATTTATTGATCAGAATTAATTTACTGATTTAAGATTGTAACAAAATCTAGTTGAAATCCACTGAAAACAAAAACAAACTTTTCTGTGTGTATATATATGTATATATATACTAGGCAACTTCGTCCGTGCTCCGCACAGACATGTTTCGTTTTGAACGATAAATACTTTTTATGCAGAAAAATAATAAATGTTTTTACATGTTTAAAAATGATATTTAAATTTTATTTTTGAAATAACTTGCGACTATAATATTAATATTTTCTTAAATAAGAATATAGTAATTTGTTAAACTTATAAAACAAAATTAAAACAATGAAAGATGGGAGAAATTATTACTTAAAACCGCTGAACCACGTCATCGCATATGACGTGGTGCAGCCAACCAATAAAAAACTTACAAATGGATAATAATATCACAATCATAATTTTTATAATTCTTTCTGAATCTTCGCTCTCATGTACAAACACACACAAACGAATTTTCAGCCACGAATCAAATATTAACCTCTATGAATTTCTTATGCCTAGTGCTAGATCTGTATTATGTGGGTTTTTTCTTCCTTGCATTCAAACCAAAAATTAACCTCAACGAATTTCGTGTGCCCGTCTCTTAATTTCCTCTCTAATAGAAGAAATTCTCACTCATTCTTGAGATTTTTTACTTAGTAGAAATCACGCACTGTAACAAATCTAGTCATTTTACATACCATAAAAAATTATAAAGTGTAAGAAATCGCAGATAATGAAATTGCTAATTAAGAATAAATATTGGGCGGGGCCAATGTAAATACACCCGGACCGTTGTACTATAGATTGTTGAAACCTAATTGGGACGAGTTTAATGACGAATTACTGCATAACCAAAAAAATAATAGATTAAGAAGTATGTTCTAAAATTTACAGCGGACCCCCACTGGATTGAGCGTTAATCAATTTTATACTTAGCGGGTCTCTTGTTTAATACGCGAGAGCACACAAGTTATTTATTACGGGAAAACTCCAAAAAACATACTAGCAAAACTTTTGGGACAAAATTAAAATAATTCTAAAATAAAAGGACCAATTAATAATTTACAGTACGGTCTATAAATAAATAACGAACACTTTGGGTCAAATTTAGAAGAAGTAAAAAATTAAAAAGTCTGGTCCGCAATTTACAGCAGACCAATAAATGCGAAACATAAAACTTTTGAGGCGAGATCGAAAGGCGTAAAAAATATAAAATGACTGTTCTACAATTTACGGAGGACCACAACGATATTAACTGTTAAGAAATTTTGTTATTGCGAGTCCCAACCAAGTAATATGCGCGGGCCCTCCAAATATTTTTGCTGTAAAACAAATCATCTTACAGTAATTAGTTGAACTTACATGAGCAAAATCAAAACACGAAAAATCTCCGTTGAAGAGCAGCCTATTTGAAAAAATTAGAAGGACCATTTCGCAATTTACAACAGGTGAATAAATGCGAAACGTAAAACTTTTGAGGCGAGATCGAAAGGCGTAAAAAATGAAACGATTGTTCTGCAATTTACGGAGGACCACAACGCTATTAACTGTTAAGAAATTTTATTATTGCGAGTGCCAACCAAGTAATATGCGCCGGTCCTCCAGATATTTATTACTTTAAAACAAAACATCTTACAGTAATTAGTTGAACTTAGTGGAGCAAAATCAGAACACGAAAAATCTTCGTTGAAGAGCAGCCTGCTTGAAAACATTCATTCTTATTATATAGTAAAGATCTCCGTTGAAGAATCCCGTTGAATAGCAGCCTACTTGAAAACATTCATTATTATTATATAGTAAAGATAAAGATATATATATATATATATATATATATGTGTGTGTGTGTGTGTGTGTGTGTGTGTGGATAGATAGAGATAATGACGTACAATGATACAACTGACTCTTATCTTCACTTGTTAGCAATTTACGCCTCTTTTCTTCAATTCATTCAGTTGTATATTATGGTTAGGTCTGGCAAATTACATACGTATTTTGTTAGATAGCTAACAACGAATTCCTATTTTGAGCTAGGAAAAACCCCGGAATTTAGAAAATGAGAGAAATTAATTAAATAAACTTTAGAAATATTTGTTCATATTTTGTAGAACTGATCAGGTGATACTTATACAAATATATTCCACTATTTTCTAACAACTTACGACTAAGCTACTAAAATTAACAGACTGGACTTTTGACTGAAATAGATAAGAATGCTGACTAATTCAAATAACAGCAAGACGCTGAAATTAAATAAAAATGCTGACTCCTAAAATAATAAAATACTAATGCTGCTGCATATTATTTTTCATGGGCTGGTCAATGACTTAAACAAAGTCTTTGACCTAAGCAGGTGCCTTGCTGATCCGTTTGGGCCTGCTGTTACAATTAGGCTTTTGGGCTTGGTCCATAACATATTTTCAAATTGATTACACGTACCTGTTGCAGCTGTAACTAAAAAGGATTAGGTGACTTATGTAATTTTTGTCAAAACATTGTTTGACCATTTAATTTTGGAATTTTGGGGTCCAACAAATAAATGAAATAAATCGGTTTTCTTTCTTTTTTTTTTTTTTTTCGCAGAAAGTTAAAATGATATTAAACCCAACAAAGAGTATTACAAAAATAGAGGGGAAACCCCTTCAAAGCACTCACTACATATTCAAAGCACTCATTACATAGACTGATTAAACCATCGGCTAGGGAATATATTAGCTCTATACTAGGTTTATGACTAACTATAAAGCCCACACTACTACACACACTCTCCAACCCTCCAATTGTGTCCTAGTTCAAGGCTGAGCAGCCCTCCTCATTGGCTCCAGCAATAGATGTGACCAATATCCTTTGGCTGTCCCAGTGTAGAAAGTGTTCAGCCTCATTGATGGTTGGCTTTGCAAACCAATCCTTCTCTTTGTGGGTAGAAAGGTGAGAGATGGACTTGATTGCACCATTGGGCTAGTAACCTGCTCCTTAGTTGTAACTGTAAATCCAGAGCAAACATACAAACAATTGCCTTTTCTGGCCATTAGTAGCACGTGTTCTTTTGTAAAGCAAGTTCAGATCTCAATTGTTCAAGTGTTCAAGTTTCAAGCACACAACTTTCGTGGCTCTATTACTGAATTTACCTTTACCCTGTAGTCTGGTCTGGTTAGCATAGTGTATGCTATTTCTTTCCTTGCTTTATTCTCTGTTATGTTCCTTTTTTCAAATATCTTCCTGTTTATAGACTTCCTAGTAGCTACAGTCTCTCCTAGGATAGCTGCTCTAATATGATAAATGGTAGATCCTTTTGTCCCTGAATTTCTGAAAAGACCTATCCTTCTCTCCATTTTGTCTGGACAATCTCTCATGCCTGTGCTATTCATCATTTTACTCAACACGGTGTAAGACCATTTGCATTCAAAAAATAGGTGCTCATGTGTATCCTTTTGCCTCTCACATAAAACACATTTAGTATCATTAATATCAGCAAATTTTTCTATTCTATCTTTGGTAGCTAATTTCTTTTGCACAGCCATCCAATGAATAAAGTTAGATTTAGGAGGTGAGATAGTGTTCCATACCTGTCTCCACCAACTCACCTCTGGGTTAATGTGGACAAAGGTTGTGTACATTCTGTCCATCCCCTTCTTTGAACCTGGCCTGAAATCTCCTATCCCATGTTTAGCTTCTCAAAGTAAGACTGCCACTTTGTCTCTAATTGCCAGTAGTTTTTTCCATCTTGGAGAATCACTCACTTTCTCTTGCACTTCCCAGATTATGGTGTTCTTTAGCATATAGTTGTTGACCCATTGCTGCCATATTGTCCTTTGTCCTTCGGTGTTTGCTAATTTGAGCAGTTGCATAGCTTGAATGGTCTTATTCCAACCCAGTACTTCGTTGATTTGCAAGCCTCCATTCTTGAATTCTTCGCACACATTTTTCCAGGCCACTACACTTCTTTTCCCTTCTTCTTTTCTTGACCATAGATAGTTTCTGCAGATCTTCTCTATTTTCTTTATCATTCCTTTTGGTGTATCAAAGATATGACTCCAAAAGTTGTGGATGCTTAGCAGCACTACTTTTACAAGTTGAAGTCTTCCTGCATAACTTAATTTCCTTGTTTGCCAACTCAGGATCCTTGCCACCATCTTCTTTATGAGGGGATCATAATCCTCTATTTTGAGGTTCTTGGGACTGAGGGGAACTCCTAGATACCTGATAAGGAATCTGCCCTCACTGAATCCCCATATTTCCTGCAGCTGCTTCTTAGTTTCTGTGCCCACTCCAGCTGTGAAAATGTTGCTTTGCTCTGCACTGATCTTAAGTCCTGACATTGCTGAGAATTCTTCCACTAGTGTACTCATAGAATCTTTATCTCCCTTGCAGAAAAGTAGAAGGTCATCAGTAAAAGCCATGTGGCACAATTTAATCTTGCTACACTTAAGATGATACTTGAACCTCTTGTTATTCTCAGTTCTATTCTTCATTAATCTGGCCAGATAATCCATGCAGAAAACAAATAGGTATGGAGACAAGGGGTCTCCTTGTCTAAGGCCCTATCTACCCTTCATGTTCCCCTCTAGGCTACCATTCACACTAAATGAGTATCTAGGGTTGGTCACACATATCATGATCAGGTGAGCAAAATTACTATCAAAGTTATACCCTTTTAGCACCTTCTCAAGAAAGTCCTAGTTTACAGTGTCATATGCTTTTTGGGTGTCAATTTTCAACATTCCCCTAGATGACATACTTTCCTCCCATACCCCTTAATTAGCTCTTGAGCAAGAAAAATGTTTGATAGATATCTCTACCATGAACAAAAGCAGATTAACTTGGTAAAATAAGCTCAAGCATCATGGTTTTCAATCTATCAGCTATGACTTTGGTGATGATTTTATATATAACATTGCAACAAGCTATGGGCCTATATTCTGTGATTTTAGTGGGGTGCAAGGTTTTTGGGATCAAACATACATCACTTGTATTAATTTGTTTTAAGAGCTTCCCTGTTTTTTGAACCTTCCGGACAGCTTTACAAAGTAGTTCCCCTGTGATGTTCCAGCTTGATTTGTAGAACCCTGAGTTCATTCCATATGGGCCTGGGCTCTTGAGCTCACTCATTTGGAATATGGTTGTCTTTATCTCCTCTCTGGTCCATGGTTGGCTCATTTTCAAGTTCATTTCCTCAGTCATTGTTCTCCCTTCTTGAATGACCTCCATGTCTAGTTCTGTAACCTTATGCGCAGTTCCGAGCAGTCCTGCATAAAAATTCAGTTTATGAGTAACAATGCTAGGTTTACCATTTAGTAAATTACCCATATGATCCTATAGTGCCAATATGTTGTTGCTTTTCCTTCTGGCCTTTATGCTATTGAAGAAACGTTTTGAGCATATGTCCACTTCCACCTTAGCTACTTCAGATATCTGGTTCATAAGGAGTCTCCTCCTTTCCCTCATACTGGTCCCTCAAATTATTCACCCTCTCCCTCTTATCTCTATTGATTGGGTCCATCAATACATTCTCTTGCATTTCCTCCAGCTCCCTAAGGCAATTGTTCAATTGCTTTTCCATCTCCTCATACTTTCTGGACTTAAGCTTTTTCATTTCTTGTTTTACATTCTAGAGTTTCTTCACTAGGTGGAACATATAGCATCCAATATAATTGCTACTCCAGGCCTTCTTCACAAGATTCAAGTAGTCTTTATCTTTAGTCCACAGATTCTTAAAACTGAAGGGGATATTCTGTTTCAGGTTCTCCTTGAACATTCTAATGTAGCTAATAGTGTGATCTAACACTCCTGGTGGAAGGAAAGCCACTCTTGACTCAAATGTGGCATGGATCCATGCTTGGTTGATCATAACTCTATCAAGTTTGCAGAATGTGTGCCCATTACTCCAGGTGTATTTTGGACCACAGTACTGGTGGTCTTCCAATTTAGTCTTTTCCATCATTTGTAGGAGTTCTTCTCCTACTGGTCCTTCTCCTCTCTCCTCATGCCATTTCTCATCTGAGCTAAGAACTGTATTCTAGTCTCCTACCAAAATCCAGGGGATATTGATGTTGAGGCTCATTTGCTCTAGGTTCCTCCATAGTTGCTTCCTCTCTTCAGCATTATTGTGTGCATATAAAAAGGTGCAGTGGAACTCACATTTTCTATCTTTTGTCTGGACCTACAATGCATTAACTGGTCTGTTCTCTTTTCTACTGTAATATTCACCTTATCACCTTCCCATACTAGCATAATTCTGTAGTTTTTGCACATATCACTGTTACTCTCAACATTCCATTGGCCCTCAAAGTTCCTTGCTACTTTCTCATAAGCTTATGTCCTTAATCTGGTCTCTAATATTACTCAAAAGGTGCATTTGTTGTCTCTCATGGTCTGTTTCCAGGCCATTTGCTCGAGGGGGTCATTCATCCCCCTCAAGTTCCAACCACAGAAGTTCAGGCTATCTATAAGGGCTCATAGCCCTTCTGGATCCTCCTCCTCCCTCTCCTTGGGATACCCTCCGAGCATTTCCTGCCTGATATTTCTCAATTCCTTTAGTTTTCTTTATTGACACCTTTTTCTAGTCTTCTTTGGGTGCATCTCTACTCTTGTCCCTTGGGCTTAGCCTAGTACTATCATTCCCTTTATCCTCTGCCTAGTACTGTCATATCTTTTAGCTTAGTTGATCTTCTCCTTCGCTTTACTCATTATGTATATGTATTTTATCTCAGCTACTTTGGTTAGCTCTACTTCATTTTCTTTCAATTCTGGACCCATTTTCTTTTTTGTTTCTTGTCGTTCTATGCCGGTTGTTGGAATGTCTGCCTTGTTAGTTAGGTGATGATTTGTTTCTTCACATTGTATGTTTTTACTACCCTCTCCCTTGTTTCCTGGGTTCTGTTATAGTATGATATCTATGCTGTACTGGAGATGCTCATCCAATAATCCTGTCTCCTGATGCTGATTTTCTGCATTTCCTCCCATTTCATCTTCTTCATTTCCCCCCTCTGTTTGGTCAGTAGGCTTTTTTATCCATTCCTGCTAGGGGTTGCAATTTCTTGCTACATGTCCAAATCCGTAGCACTTATGGCACTGGAGTGGTCTGCCCTCATACACCATTTTCTGTTCATATTCCTCTCCTTGTGGTCCTCTCAGTCTTATCTTCTATACTATCTTGTCAATGTAGCAAGGTCTCCCTAGTAGTAAGCTTGCAATTTTGCCTAGCATCTTTGGGGACCAGAATTGGAGATCCAATTCTGGTAGTTGGATCCATGTGGGATAATCCTTCAAAGTAGAAGGATCCAATTTCATTCCTGGTTCCCACCTTTTCAACATCAACAGGTAGTTGCCTTTAACCATCCAAGGTCCACCCCCATGAACTTCCATCATCTGTTCATAACTCTCAAATCTAAAAACATAAGTTCCCTTCTCCGCAACATGTATAAAAGGCTGGTGTGGCCATCTCACTGCAACATATCTTTTCATTGCTTCATAAGGTATATTCAGCCCAATTACTGTTCCTAACAGAGCAAATCCCCAGTAATTTCGATTTTCTTCTACATCTTCATTAGTAAATTCCAAAATCTCTCTATCAACAAGTTTAGTATACTCCATTTTACACCCATTTTTTGGTTTCTTGTTACCTGCGAAGAGCTCGTTCCATCATTTCGTCTACCTTGGTGGCATAGCGCCAATGTCTGTCCCTCATTTTTGATCTGAGAGTTTGTCATGTACTCCTTGTTGTTGATTTATTCCCATCTTCTCCAGACCGCGCTCAATTTCTCGCCCATCCTCATCTGATTCGCTCTCAATTTCAATTTCCTCAAGAACCCTAGTTTCTTCATTTTGTGGTTCCTTTTCTCTTCCATGCTATTCATCTCTTTTCCCCGTCCATGTGTCCTCTTTTTCTTCCTCACTCGTGCCGTGTGTTTTCTTCTTTGCCATTTTTGGCGAAGGAAAATTTTGCCGTCGAATCGCCCCCAATCATGTTTTGGAGAGAGAAAAGAGAAAAATTTATTATAGAGTTATGATTAATAAACAGTTTTCTTGGTTTACGCTTATTGCACAAAAGTTAACTAAGAATACTACTCTCTCATATCGCTAAAAATCAATTATATATTTGAGTTTTAACTTTTGATATAAAAGGTTTTACATAACATTTATAATAAAAAAAATGTTTTACTTAACATACTGCAAAAGTTAATGCTAAAATGAACAACATATGAATTTCATTGATTTATACTTAATTTCGTTAATGCTAAAATGAAGAGCATATGCTAGAAATTATTTCATGCAGACGTTGCATTATTAACGTGGTGCAACAACTATATATCAATATACGGTTGGGATGGATAGATTAAAGTAATTATTTTCTATATTTTACAAAAGAAGAACTTTACGAAACGGTACACCACCAATACAACCATGGTTCAAAAATTCGGTACGTTTAGGAAACGGCCAAAAAAAATCGCTTTTCCACCTCACCGAAACGGCTCGAACCTACAATTTCCATACTGCATGCATGGTCCTAATTATATGCAATTTTAAAGTCCCTTTCTTGATATTAATGCTTGCCGCTTGAATAATGTTAATGTCTTACTTATTGTAAAAAGTTATATTATTTTTTCTAAAGCATTTATTGCTAATGTGCACTAACTAATATATTTTTATAGTTTTATATATCATATAGTAATAACAACATATCATATCATATACATATACATACATATACATCTCTCTAACCAATACTATTTGTTCTTTGTGATTTGAACACTTTTTAATAAATTATAAACAGTTCATTATGCGTCATAAAAAAAAATAAACAGTTCGTTGCATTCAATGTGTAAATATTATAAATTCCATTTAATATTTTAGAATATAAAAAGTTATGGTAATATTGATATTTTTTCTCGGATATTACAACGAGTTTGCCTAAATACATTTTTTTCCTAGTAATGTTAACGAAATATATTTGAAACTTCTCGAAACCTTTCGGAAACTTCTCGAAACATTTCTAATATTCATCCACCGAAACACAATACGAAACCGAAACTTTGATCCATGAATACAATTGTTGCATAGTGTCATAAACTATGAGAGTAGTGAGAAATGTGTTTGTATGGGCCTAAGCGTAATTGCCCAATTTGAAAGGCCCAATTGTATTAGACGGTTTTTATCATGGACCACCAATAAATCTAAACCTCCCAAAATTAGTTCAGATTTTTAATTTCTTTTCAAAATATTATCCCTAAAGTAGTTCGAATGTATAAGTATTAAATACTAACTTTAAATTAGTTTTTTATTATGTAATATATGAAGATCAGTTTATCAATAATCGTTTTTCTTGGATCAGAAACAAATTTGTAAAATATGAAGAAAAAAGAGAATTATCATAGTTTCTTCGATTCTTGTCCTCTCGAACCCAACTGTAAGAAATTGTAGAAGAACACGGGAATTTGGTCTCCAACACCGAATTCTTTAAAAAACAATTGTTGATTTCCTTATACTTGAAAACAATTGGCAATGCTTGCAATATTCTTTATGCATGCGTTTGCAATAACTAGTTTTAGTAAGGCGTATGCATTATATAGTAGAAATAAATAAGTATTTGTGTGTGTATTATATCAATATATATATATATATATATATATGTGTGTGTGTGTGTGTGTGTCCGTTGTCTGCTCACGGCTCAACTCTCACAGTAACGCATTCCTCAGTTTGTTTTTAATGAGAAATTTCAATTTCAATGTACATGTTTGTACTGTATCGAAAAAGTACGGATTTGTACTAATTTCCAGAATTGTAATGTATTTAATTTGTTTGATCAAAGGATAGGTCACATAATTCTCCTACTACACGTGCCACACTACTATTCTGGCAAAAAATGACCGAAAATACACTGAAGGGGCAAATCGCATTTTCGGCTGGAGTATTCCCCTTTCGAGATATTTTTTGTCATCAACTACCAAAATACATCTATTACAACAAAATATGAGCCGGGCATAGTAGAATATTCAGGCAAAAAATGGCCGAAAATGCACTGAAGGGACAAATCGCACAAATGAGCATAGTTTAAGAGCTAAAATGCTTATTAAATTTGTTAATGACAAATCAGAGATATGTGCATAGTCTAGGAACTTGATGCTTTTATCCCTTATTACCTTTTAAATAATAAAGGAAAGATTATGTGAACTCGAATCTTCGTTGAATGAACTATGATATTTAAAACAATGTGTCTGTTCATACAGACATATTACATGTATGTGGCCCATTAATAAACGGTTTATTATAGTCATATTGAAAAGGGACATCGATTATCGCATTTCATTTGGGCGAAAATTATCAAGAGATTGTAATTGTTGTTCATTTTTTCTGACAAACTCGAAATATTTGCCGTAATTACAACCGATTGTAATTACCTCGATGATCAGGGAGAGGATCCTCTATCCCACTTTTTGTCACACTTTTTACTAATAGTATTAATTGAATAAAATTTAGAGATAAATGCATTAAACTCCCTGAACTATGTAGTTTTTTACGTTTTGTCCTTAAACTAAATAAATAAGCGCTTTGCGTCCTAAACTATGCCATTCTGTGCGATTTGCCCCCTGGCCGGGTTTTCGGCTATTTTTGGCCATTCTTGGCCGGAATGTTTTCACTTACCCGACACATATGTGTTGTACTAGATGTATTTTAGTAGTTGATGACAAAATTAGGCGAAAAAATACCTCGAACGCGACGTATTCCGACTAAAATACACTGAAGAGGAAATCACAATTTAGCCGGAATATGTTCCGTTCGAGGTGTTTTTCGAAACTAGGTTTGTCATCAACTACTAAAATACATCTAGTACAACAATATGCGTCGGGTAAGGGGAAAAATTCAGGCTAAGAATGACCAAAAATAGCCAAAAACCCGGCCAGGGGGCAAATCGCACAAAATGGCATAGTTTAGGGGGCAAAGCGCTTATTTATTTAGTGTAAGGACGAAAACGCAAAAACCTGCATAGTTCAGGGGGTTTAATGCATTTATCCCTAAAATTTATTAAATTAAAAATACTCACTCTTCTCGCTCCTCTCTCTTAATTAGTTCGTGTGTCTCCCTCTCTCCTCCCTCTTTCTCCACTTTCTTAATCTTTCAAACATCATAAGTACGTATAAATTTTTAAAATAAATTCAAAAAAATTCAAATAGTCATTCAAAATTTCAAATACACAGTGAAAGAATATAGTAGTCAATATTCTTATATTTAGTTACCGCCCTTAGTTATAGCAATTAGTAGCTCTTTTCCTCTTTAACGTGTAATTCCTTTTCACTTTTCTTAACATTAATAACTTCAATAAAAATAATAAATTATTGTTTGATTATTCTGCAAATATTTTCACGCTTTTTCCAATAAATAATTAGAATAACCTAGATGTATATTTTTTATTTAAGATTAAAACTTAAAATAACGAATAATTAGAGTAAATGTTTTGTATTCATTTGGTCCACCTAAATTAGCACTAGTTAAGGTATATAGTATTAAGTTTATGTTTAGAAATCTTCGGTTTAATCTAAACAAAAATGAGAGTTAATCCCAATTAAATATATATTATAGTGTACAACTCACATTCTTTAACTGCAGAATTAACCAACTTTTGCATCGTGGCTATGAAAATAATGCAATCAATTATGCATATTGTTTGTTATTAATGGCATTTTTCTTTGTTCGATCAACATATGTTCATAAGTAAATTTATGGTTCGTTGTTGTAGCAATATAAAAATAAACTTTAATTCTAGCTTAACGACCCTTACATACAAATAATGCATTTGAAGACGTAAATTATTAATTAGAAAGATACATTTAAAAAAAATAACATATTTAATTTCCTTAACAAAAGAGACTGGTGATGTAGTACTTTTTTTAATAATAATTTACATCTCTTAATAGATATATTTATAATTAAGGGTGTGAGTTGTACATAATATTTAATTGAGAAAATACTTTAGTGTCATAGACAAATATATATATATAGTCTATTAATTTGCTATAATTAAGGAGTGTAAATAGACAAAAGATAAGAGATATAGTTAAAAAGAAAAAAATATTGGACTTTAGAGACGTAGACGTGAGGGATAGTGGGTCAGGAGAGAGAAGAGAGAATATTTATGTTACCATTAAAAGTGGAAAAAGTTAATTAGAATTTAATAAGTGTTAAATTAACTACAAACTAATGGAAAGTGGGATACAAAAGTGAGATAAATTGTAGGCCCGCATCCACCTACTACCCCGACACTCTCGAATTCGAGGAGCTCCTCAAAACCCTAGCTCGAACAAAACACTAGGAGACCATGTGGAAAGTGGCGCACGGTATGAAAACACAGGGCTTCCCCATTTCCCCCTTCGTCGTTACGCGGTGCTGGTGAACGCGTGGTGCATGAGTTTCTGGAGGAGATGAGTCGGAAGGGGTTTAATCCGCCCGTGAGGGGGCGTGATTTATTGAACGCGGGGTATTTGGAGTCGGTGAAGGGGCATCTGCCTAACCGGCCCGTGTATACACTGCTGATAAGGATGTGTGTACGTGGTGGAAGGTTTGTTGAAGCTGCCAATTATTTCGTGGAGATAACTGAATTCAAGATAGTGCCCCAGTCCCAAAGTTTTGATATGGTTACTGACGGCTTGAAGAACTGTGAGAAGCATGATTTAGCTAGAAGAATAGAGCAGTTAGAGATATCTATTCGTGTTAACTAAATTCAACAATGCTAATCCATATAAGGCATTTAACCAAGCTTCTTGTCCTTTATTGGAGAACAACCCAAGTGAAATTTTTTCACCGAGATGTGAGAATAACAAGTGTTCAGTGTGAAATTACTTTTGAGGTTGATCTTCAGTTCCGAGTTTCTATACAGTTTACGTTGTTGGAGAATCGTAGGAACCGCAATCAAGACTCTCTTATTTCCTCTTCCTTCTGGAACAACTTTTCATATCAACCCCTCATCACTTGAAAACACCTTTTGAGGTATCTTAGCCAAATGAAATTTTATTTATTGATTCTTGTTGGAGCAGTTGTAATTCTAATGTTGGCATTTGCCAACTCACGAGTCACCACCCTTTCTTGAAGATGGTTTGTGCACTTCGTAGGCTGAATGATAGTGATTGTTTTTGGATCCTGCGTTACAGACACCATGAAGGAATCTAAATTCTACGGGAATCAAGTTGACAATTATGAGATTATAATCTCCAGAAGAAATCAAGTTCAAGATTATTTCATCCGACTTATTTATTCCACGTTATTGGGTGTTTATCTACAAAAGTTAATCCCTCCATTTTTTTTCCCGAGAACTTGGGTGCCTCAGGGTCAGGGGCCTCACTCCAACGCATCTATGATTGATTGTGGATACATACCATGCTCGGTTGTACTACTTTCATCATAGCCATGTACCCAAAGCTACATTTGTTCAATATTATTTTGGTCTTATTTCGTCTAGGTTACAATACACCGAGAAATTGATACAATGGGGCCTGACTTAACCAAAATAATGTTATCCTATTACAATGAACCGAGTATCTTGGTTTAGAACACCTATTACATATAAAGAGATATAAGATAATAGGAAAAATCCCTAATTAGCCAAGTTGAGGGAACAGTTGAACGGGACAGATTCGATGCTCTTTAATTGTCGAATTGGGAGCGTTAGATACTTATGATTTCGAACTGAACATGGGAACATGCCAAGCTGCCTACGTATCCCATTGAGGGAATCAAGCCGAACGTAGTTCATTTATCTCTTTTGAGTAACCTTTATTGGGTCGACCCCTGGTAGGCTGCTTGGTTCACTTGGTTCTACATTGAGCGACTTCACGGTTTTGTTCATATCTCCTTAATGGTTGGTCGGAACCTCGATCCACTTCTTGATTATGGACCCTCACTCATGTATCTTTAAGGAAATGTATCGGTTGAACCTAAATGAACGTCCAATCACTTGGATTCGGGGTTTTGGCAGTTTTGTCCTTTATGTATACCACTCTGCAGTTTTAGTCCTTTATATATACACTGCTCAATTTTAGTCATTTATGTATACATTGTACTTAATGTTGGTCCTCCAGCCAAATTAAATTTAAATTCAGTCAAAAGACGTCAAGTGCGAGTCATGTGATGTTAGATACGGGTCTCATTATTTATTTATGTCTATGGTAACCTTAAAATTTAAGAAAAAAAGTAGATTCATTAACGACCCGCCCCCCTCCCTCTCCCCGTCATAAATTCTCTGCTATTTGCGTCGAGGGGATTGATGTGTGTTGGGCATCCGTTTAGCCATTGGCATCAAATTGTCGAAGGTTATGTTTGAGGGGGATTGTCTCATAGTAATTCACTACATTATCTATCGACGAGCGGGTGACGCCCTTCAAGCTAATATTATTGGCGTTGTCTTTCAACTTCTTGACCTTCAAGATGATTACTCGTTTCATTGGATTGGTCGCGAGGCTAATGGAGTAACTCATAATTTGGCGAGTAGTGCAATTGCTAACATGTGGGCCCTAATCCTCTCTTTTTTGCTAGTTTGTAGTTTTGGGTGATAATTGTTTTGAGTTTTTCTTGTTTTGATTCTTTGTATTGGACACCAAGTATGACGTCCTTTTTACGTCGTGGTTTTAATGATCAAAGAGAAAATCTCGGAAGAGAAATTACTGACTCAATGATATCATATAAAAGTTGTGAAAAGTGATAATCTTATTAATGTAAAAAGGTATTTATATAACTACATATACAAAGATAATTGTTGGAGATATTAGATATATATGTTGTATATTTTTTGATTGATTTGTGTATATCTTAGATTAGGCAATTTACTTTAATTAGCCTTGTACTCTATCTATTTATTGATATAAGATTAATGAGAATACCATTCAGCATAATACTGTCTTACATGGTATCACGAGTCTAAACCCTAGCCGTGAAACCCTTCTCTCCCCTATCATAGTCGTCCCCCACACCCCACACCCCCTTTCTCTCTTTCTCACTTCAATGGTTGAATCCAAATTTCACCCCGCCATCGCAGTCTCGAATATTAGAAACTTTATTCCGATCACCCTTGAAGTTGAGAAAGGCCAATACTCTTCTTGGGTGAAACTTTTTCGCATTCACTGCTGTGCATACCAAATAATCGATCACATCCAACCACCCACTCCTTCTGCAAAATCCAAAATGCCACCCCACCCGCCAATCAATGCCAACCTGTTGAGACCTGCCATCACCATAAGACGATCCTTATAACGCTCAAAAGAGCCATCAACGTTAGTTTTGTGACGAAATATCCACATAGATCGAATAATATTCACATTGGGCGGACGACAAATACAGTAGACCTAGTAAACCAAAAAATATAATGACTGGAAAGAAGTGGACCTTATAAGCTGTCAAATGATAACTATGGGAGGAAAATGATTTCGGCTTGGTTACTTATTATACACATACATATTTAGAAGCATAACGAGATTGCATACAATATATATATACTTTCATTTTCGAGCAATTATGTCGTACCTCCAATCTTTACTTTCTCATATAGCACCTGTTTTAGTTGAGATTTCATGATTGTGAAATCTTAACAATCATCTGTGTATCAGATGACATTTTTTTCCTTTAAATTTAATCTGTGGCAGTTAATTACTTAATTTGTAGAAGAGCTTTCCCTTTCTTTTTCTTTTTTTTTTAACACTAATTGTTAGAGGTCTAATAAAACACATTAAGCATTAACACTTTCTACGAATATTTAAAGGGATAAAAGCATCAAGCCCCCTGAACTATGCACGTTTTTGCGACTTGCCCCCTAAACTAATTTAATAAGCGTTTTGCCCCCTAAACTATGCACGTCTGTTCGATTTGCCCCCTGGCCGGGTTTTTGGCTATTTTTTGGCCATTCTTGGCCGGAATTTTTCCCCTTACCCGACACATATGTGTTGTACTAGATGTCTATTAGTAGTTGATGACAAAAAGTAGGCGAAAAACCATCTCGAACGGGGCATATTCTAGCCAAAATGTGATTTCCTCTTCAGTGTATTTTAGCCGGAATATGCCCCGTTCGAGGTATTTTTTCGCCTACTTTTTGTCATCAACTACTAATAGACATCTAGTACAACACATATGTGTCGAGTAAGGGGAAAAATTCCGGCCAAGAATGGCCAAAAATAGCCGAAAACCCGGCCAGGGGGCAAATCGAACAGACGTGCATAGTTTAGGGGGCAAAACGCTTATTAAATTAGTTTAGGGGGCAAGTCGCAAAAACGTGCATAGTTCAGGGGGCTTGATGCTTTTATCCCATATTTAAAACCATCCAATTCTTCTAGCGTTTAAATGAGTCTCCCAAAAAATATAATTTCGATCCAAATTTCATGAAGTGCGTTATAATTAGTACTATCATGTTTAGATAAGATTCCAGATCTACAACTCATCAATCCAATATCAGGTTGCTGTTAAAAAAATAAAAGAATTATCACGTTAGTAATTTAAATTAACATAAACTGGTATTAGAAATAACGATTCAATTGTTTGAACGCCGACCCTAGCTCGTTCCATCATTATAGAAAGAAATGAGAATGCAATTATTTGTTTTCAATGATCCGATTTTGGTGGTGTTTGCAAACTCTTAAAATAAGCTATAATCAACTTTTTATTCGAATAAGTAATTTTCTGATTTTTGCAAATCTAGCTTTTTCGGTTACAAAATTTATTTTAAGCTAAAAAACACCACAATCTTAAAGCTGGTGTAGGATTGCTTTCGGCTTAACTTAAAATTATGAACTTCTACTTTTCCACTAAAGTTTATAAACACCACCGTTATATATTATCCATCGTGCTACGATTAGGAGGAATGAACAAAACTCCTAAGGTTTATAAAATGTGCTCTACACTCTCTTGCATGTGTTATTATTTTGCACGAAAAAATAGCTTTTCCTTTTTAAAATTCTGTAGTAAAGTCGCACAAACTCTTTATTTTTACCTCACAATTACAACACTCTAAACAACTCTTTATATTAATTATTTGCTAATTATATGTAAGAGGAGTATTTGTGTTTTTGGGATGAATTGAATCAACCGAAGGCTGCATATTTATAGGGAGAACAAATGTTGCACCTTCATTTAAATAATACTCCACTTAAAAGTTAATGCTCCACAATTAGCCGTCCCACAAAACTTGGTGTTGCACTTGTGATTAAATTAAATCACTGCCCCATCATTCTCCCACTTGAAGATTTTGATTAGGGATTAATCAGATCTTCGCACCATTCTTTCTACCTCGCCCTTCATGTTGCTTACGTTTTCACCAGACCACACGAGGACCGACACTGACTAAACTTGTCAGCATTAACACTCTTCGTAAAAAAATCTGCTATGTTATCTTTTGTGTGAATCTTCTGCACATCCACAGTACCCTCCTCGACTTTCTCACGAACAAAGTGATACTGGACCCGAATATGCTTTGTCTTGGAATGAAACGCTGGATTCCTTGCAAGATGCAACGCACTCTGACTGTCACAAAATAGAGAAATACTCCTAGTTTGTGCCCGAGTTCCTCCAAAACCATTTTTAACCAAATCGCCTCTTTACTGGCATGCGTAGCTGCCACGTATTCAGCCTCCGTTGTTGATGTCGCAACAACCGACTGTAACTTTGAAACCCAACTCACTGCACCTCCAGCAAGAGTAAACACATATCCTGTCGTGGACTTGCTTTTGTCAAGATCACCTGCATAGTCAGAATCAACATAGCCCCTGACTGAAAAAACCCGATCCTCCATAACATAATGGAACATCTGAGGTTCCTTGAATGTATCTCAGAACTCTCTTTACTGTATTCCAATGCTCTCTTCCCGGATCTGCCATGTATCGACTAACCACTCCCACTGCATGTGCAATGTCTGGTCTAGTACAGATCATAGCAAACATTAAGCTTCCCAGTGCTGATGCATACGGTACTCGAGACATCTCCCTCCTCTCTTCTTCACTGCTAGGACACATACTTGAGGATAACTTGAAATTAACAGGAAGAGGGGTAGAGATTGGCTTACAATTCTGCATACTGAACCGCCGCAAAATCTTCAACAGATAGTTCCTCTGAGAAAGCCAAATCTTCCTGCAATTTCTGTCTCGGTGGATTTGCATCCCTAGAATCTTGTTTGCTAGTCCTAAGTCCTTCATTTCAAATTCCCTAGCCAGTTCAGGCTTCAGTTCTTCAATACGAGCTTTGTTGGGGCCTGAAACCAACATGTCATCAACATACAACAGTAAAATAACAAAGTCATCACCAGATCTCTTGAAATATGCACAAGGAACTGTATTCAGCCTGTTGTATCCAAGGCTCATTATGAATGAATCAAATCTTTTGTACCAACACCTCGGCGCCTGTTTGAGACTGTACAAAGATTTGGTCAACCTGCAAACTAAGTTCTCTTTTCCTTCTTCAATAAATCCTTCCGGTTGGAGCATATAAATTTCTTCTTCAAGATCACCATGAAGAAAAGCCGTCTTTACATCTAACTGTTCAAGATGTAAATCAAATGTAGCACACATCGCCAGAACCACCCGCACAGTTGTGATTCGGACCACCGGAGAAAATATTTCGTTGAAATCAATCCCCTCCTTCTGAGCATATCCTTTCACCACCAATCTTGCACGATACCTCTCCACTTGGTCATCACTGTTACGTTTGATTTTGTACACCCATTTGTTACCAATGGGTTTCCTCCCTTGTGGTAGAGACACAAGTTCCCATGTTTTATTCTTATGGAGTGCTTCGATTTCCTCCTACATTGCTGCCATCCACTGAGCTGCATCTGAACTGCTCATTGGTTCCTGGAGAGTTGATGGCTCCGCGTCCTCAGTTAAAAGACAGTATGCAACATTGTTCTCCATAGAATAGTCTGAGTGCCAGTCTGGTGGTCTCCTGACACGTGTCGATCGATGTATCCCCGAAACTCCAGACTCCGTTGTCTCCTCAGGTTCATGCTCTGGTTCAGCAGGACCCTCCTGCTCGGCATCCTTCTCGACTATTACTGTTGTAGTTTCTGGATCTTCTCCTGTGCTGCTATCATTTCCTTTCTTATCTTCCGTGAAGATAACATCCCTGCTTACAACAATCTTGTGGGCAGTGGGGTCCCACAAGCGATACCCCTTCACTCCTTTAACATACCCTAAGAACAAACACTTCCTGGATTTTGGGTCCAGCTTCGTTTTCTCTTGAGTATTAAACATAACATAAGCGGGACTCCCAAATACATGGAGATTAGAATAATCAACTGGTTTACCTGTCCACACCTCCATCGGTGTTTTCAGCCCCAGTGCTGTTGACGGAGATCGGTTCACCACATAACAGGCGGTATTGATTGCTTCTGCCCAGAACCACTTTTCTAAGCCTGCAGCCTGCATCATGGCTCTTGTTTTATCCAACAAGGTCCTGTTCATCCGCTCTGCCACCCCATTCTGTTGCGGAGTATATGCCGTAGTAAACTGCCTCTTAATCCCAGCATCTTTACAGAAGTCGTCAAACTCCTTGCCAGTATATTCCCCTCCATTGTCAGATCTAAGGCACTTGATCTTTTTCTCAGATTCAAGTTCCACCAGTGCTTTGTACGTCTTGAATATCGAGAACACCTCGGCTTTACTCTTGATCATGTACACCCAACATCTCCTAGAATAATCATCTATAAAAGACACAAAATACTTTGCACCTCCCAGGGATAGTACTGGTGCTTGCCACACGTCAGAGTGAATCAATTCTAGAATGACTTTACTTCTAGAATCTGAACTAAGAAACTTTATACGATGTTGCTTGCCAACAACACAATGCTCACAAAAAGCTAAAGATACCTTTGTGAGGCCCGAAAGTAGTTTCTTCTCTGCAAGAACATTCATGCCTTGTTCGGACATATGCCCGAGCTGCTGATGCCAAATTATTGATGATTTCTCAATCGACTCAGATGAAGCCACTGACGCTTCTCCCACTTGCAGAGCCCTCCCCTGTACCTTGTATAAGTTTCCGGCAATCTTGTCCGCCTTCATCAGTACAAGCGCACCCATTTTAACTTTCATGATCTTGTTTTGCGAACCAATCTCACAACCAAGATCATCCAGTTGTCCATGAGACAACAAATTCTTGCATAATCCCTCCACGTGTCGGACATCTCGAATGGTCCGAACAATCCCGTCATGCATCTCCAGCTTGATCGTACCGATGGCAACAACTTTCAAGGGTTCATTTTTACAGCTATATACATAGATCCTCCAGCGATCGGTGTATACTCATGAAACCACTCCCTCCGGGGAGTCATATGAAAACTGGCTCCTGAATCAATAAGCCATACATCATCGAAGCCACGCATACCTCGAATAGCTGTTGCTGCTTCACAGCATAGTACATCACCATCATCTGAAGTGCTAGCAACGTTTCCCTGAGGATTATAACTCTTCTGGTTTGAATCCTTAAGATTCCAACAATCCTTCTTCAAGTGACCTTTCTTGCCATAGTGCCAACAACTGCCCTTGGTCCTTGACTTGGATCTCCCCTGTTTCTTACTCCCACTTGCACCGCGCTCCGTCGTTCTCCCTCTTGTCACCGACAAGGCACCTGCTTGTTGCGAACTTGCCTCCCTGTCTTCTCTGTTTTTGCGCCGACTCTCTTCTTCCGTGAAGACATTATTTGTTAAGTTGATGACAAGCTGGTCATACGAATCGGGCAGACTTTGCAGCAGAATTTCAGCACGTTCAACCACTTCTATTTTATGACTCAACGACGTCAATTGAGAAAATAGAGTATTTAGAACATTGAGGTGCTCAGTTACCGGGGTAGATTCCGCCATCCTCAGTGTGTACAATTTCCGTTTAAGGAAAATTTTGTTGTGTAGGGACTTCGCCTCATACAGCTTGTTGAGATGATCCCATATCTCCTTAGCTGTCCTCTTCTCCTCAACGCTTGACAACACACCATCACCTAACGCCAGGTGAATATTTGCGATAGCGTTGTCGTCCATCTCGTTCCACTTCGTATCATCTGTGATTTCCACCGGCCTGTCGCCGATCGCCGATCGCCGCGAGACACCCCATCTTTCCGCAAGATGGCTTTGATCTTCAGCTTCCACAACTAGAAATTACTCCCGTTGAATTTTTCGATCTCGAATTTTGCCGTCATTGCTTGTATCACGTACCACCGTTACTGAAAAATAATTTCAGCACGACACCTACAAATATCACCGAGACCCCGGATATGAACCGAGGCTCTGATACCGCTTGTTGTAAATTGGACCCTTCTCGATAGAGCGGAAAACACGGCAATAATTGAAAGACGGAAAAATACGACACACAGATTTTTACGTGGAAAACCCCAAATTAATTTAGGGTGAAAAACCACGGGCAAGGTAGAAGAACTTCACTATGAGTGTAAAATATGAATTACAACTCTCCGATTTTTACCGTAGTAAAGTCGCACAAACTCTCTATTTTTACCTCACAATTACAACACTCTAAACAACTCTTTATATTAATTATTTGCTAATTATATGTAAGAGGAGTATTTGTGTTTTTGGGATGAATTGAATCAACCGAAGGCTGCATATTTATAGGGAGAACAAATGTTGCACCTTCATTTAAATAAGGTAATACTCCACTTAAAAGTTAATGCTCCACAATTAGCCGTCCCACAAAACTTGGTGCTGCACTTGTGATTAAATTAAATCACCGCCCCATCAATAATTTCATTGAAGGAGGGTACAAGAAGTAAAAACGTCAAATTAATACAGCCAGTGAAGTGAAATTAAAACCTACACCACGCTAGACAAAAGAGAAAACAAAACCCTTCTTATTTACGTTGATCCAAGACCAGGCTTAATCTTGATAGATTCACATCTTTCTTTTAAATTGAGCTTAGTTCTAGAATTCCAGATGTAAGATGTTATAGCTTTCGTGCAAGTCTGCGAGTTTCTAGTAACATGGGGGAATAATATGGTGCATGTTTCCCAAAAAAATGGCGGTTATATATTACAGGAGTAGCGGGTGTTTTGGAGCAACACAAGAGTGGATCATATGATGAACCAAAGTAAGAGTATTTATTTTATGCATTTCTCGAGAGCACTAAGATTCGGCTGTACTATTAAAATAGACTAGTAATGACATATTTTAATATATACTATTGATTGTACGTGTGGCTGCATATATCAAGATCGAATGCTGAGAAATCTTCATGAGACTAGATTAAAATATCAATCTCCACCGGCACATTTACAACAGATGTAAACACCAAAAGAATGTACACACCAAAAGAATTATTATATCATTCTAGCGGAAACAGTATGAATGTATGATGACACTACAAGATTTAGGGGTCAATAGCGACCGACTTTGGGTTGCTATTGACCCCCCTGGGGGTCGCTGATTCTCAACAGCGACCGCCACTGGGTCGCTATTGCCCGGTCCCTATTGACCACGGTCGCTTGTCAATAGGGACCGCAATTCGGTCGCTATTGAGGGTCAATAGGGACCGGAAAATCAGCGACCGCAATCCGGTCCCTGATAACTTAATATCAATAGGGACCGAATTCTGGTCCCTATTATCTTAAAAATTAGGGACCGAGTGGCGGTCCCTATTTTTTAAGATATAGCGACTGTAATTAAGTTGCTAAGTCTTGCAAAACCATTGCGGTCCTTCATATTAGGGACCGCATTCCGGTCCCTAATAACAAAATCAGGGACCGGAATTCGGTCCCTACTGAGATTCATATAGTATATATGAATATTAGTAGGGACCGAATTCCGGTCCCTAATAACAAAATCAGGGACCGGAATTCGGTCCCTACTGATATTCATATGGTATATATGAATATTAGTAGGGACCGAATTCCGGTCCCTAATACCAAAATCAGGGACCGCAATTCCGTCCCTACTAATATTCATAGAATATCTTTGAATATTAGTAGGGACCGAATTGCGGTCCCTATTGACCCTCCAGAAAAAATAAAAAAAAACAATAATATTCCGGATTAAATCCGCAATATTATTGTTTTTTTTGGTAACATTATGATTTTAACAAGATCAAAACAGTAAAATAATGAAGAAAATGTTAATATAATGACGTGAAAGTATTAATGAATGTAAAAAGATGAATGAAATGACTAATAATAGAAAAAAAAATATGAATGAATAAAACAACAAGTGAAAGAAAAGTAAGAAAAGAAAGTGGTAAAATAAAGAAAACTTTATTTTAGATTTGTTTTTTAGATTTGTGTTGGTAAAAAGAAGAAAACTTTTTGTGTTGGGTGATTTATGGAGAAAAGAAGAAAGTGTGTTTGTATTGGAAAATAAGATAGTGTTTTTGTGTTGGGTGTTTTTTGGAGATAATGAAATGAGATGTGTAAGAGTGGTGAGTATATATAGAGGGAGGGTGAAATTTTCAAATTTTCGTCAAATTCAAATTTCCCCCTCAATCCCGCCTAAAATTTTTGCCTAAATTTCAAAATTTTGGATTTCAGTGACCGCATTTAGGTCACTAATAATAATTAGGGACTCAATTTAGGTCACTAATTTTTTTTAGTGACTGCAATGCGGTCCCTGTTGCTATTTTAGGGACCTATGTGCGGTCCCTAATAATATTCATCGATTTTAAAGTATGAATATTACTAGGGACCGCATTGCGGTCCCTATTGAGTTACTAGGGACCGATATGCGGTCCCTATTATCTAAGCTAATGTCAATAGGGACCGAATTGCGGTCGCTATTGACTCAACAGGGACCGAATTGCGGTCCCTACTAATATTCATATTTTACAATCGATTTTTTTATTGATGTTGGTATGTTGTGATTCTTAGTAACCAAACTCATTGTAACATGTGAATTGAAGTAATAAATGATTGCAAAATCAACCTTATAGTAGATTAGTTGTGAAGTAATAGATTGATTGAGATTGAGCGAGTTATTAACGTTCAAGATTATTTCATGTTCTACAACTAATCATCACTAGTTAGTTGTAGTTGTTATTCGTTTTTATGATTTATTTCACTAATGTTGGAATAGATATGATTATGAGGTATAATCATTAGATCAAGTAATCATTATACTTACATATGTATATAGAATTAGTTTGTCATTGTGACATTCGTTGTACAAAATAGTAAGAGAATCTTCAAAGCAGTCCGTTCTCCTCACATAATACTTGGATTTACAATGCGTCGTTGTAATTATTGTTATTTGAACTATTACAATGGTTATTATGAACTAAACAAACAACGCGGCACCTCGAACCATCTTAAAATATCGATTTTAAAGTATGAATATTAGTAGGGACCGCGATTAGGTCACAAATATGGACAATAGGGACCGCAATGCGGTCCCTATTGACTACGCTAATGTCAATAGGGACCGAATTGCGGTCGCTATTAACTCAATAGGGACCGCAATGCGGTCCCTAGTAATATTCATACTTTACAATCGATTTTGTCATATTGATGTTGGTATGTTTGTGATTCTTAGTAACCAAAATCATTGTAACATGTGAATTGAAGTAATAAATGATTGCCAAACCAACCTCATAGTAGTTTAGTGTGAATTAATAGTTTGATTGACATTGAGCGAGTTATTAACGTTCAAGATATATTTCATGTTCTACAACTAAACGCTACTAGTTAGTTGTAGTTGTGATTCGTTTTTATTCTTTACATCACTAATGCTAGAATAGATATGATTATGGGTATAATCATTAGATCAAGTAATCATTATACTTACATATGTATATAAAATTAGTTTGTCAGAATATCATTCGTCGTACAAAATAGTAAGAGAATCTTCAAAGCGGTCTGTTCTCCTCACATAATATTTGGATTTACAATGCTTCGTTGTAATTATTGTTATTTGAACTATTACAATAGTTATTATGAACTAAACAAACAACGCGGCACCTCGAACCATCTTAAAATTTCGATTTTAAAGTATGAATATTAGTAGTGACCGGAATTAAGTCACAAATATGGATAATAGGGACCGCAATCCGGTCCCTATTAAGAACTTAACGTTTATAGGGACCGCAAGGCGGTCCCTATTTTTTTTTTAATCATACAATAATCTAATTTAACAATCCTAAATTCTTCACTATTTAACTAATAATTCTTCACAAAATTAACATTTAACAATCTAACATAAAATTAACACAAATTAACAATCTAACACAAAATTAACACAAATCTAACACAAATCTAATAAATTATTTTTGGATTAAACACAAAATTAAGAAAAGAAACAAAAAAAGGAAAAATCGAATTACCTTTTGCGGCGGCGAAAATGGACTCGGTGGCGGCGGAAATGGACGGACTCGGTTTAGGGTTTAGGGTTTAGGGAAACGGGTTTGATGGGTTGGGGACTCAATTTGGGTCGCAAAAACTCGAGAAAAGGTCGCTAATGGCGTAGGGTCGGGTCGAAACGGGCGGGCACGTCGGGTATAGAAGAATGGAGCAGTTTTTGTTAATAAATTTTTTTTTCGTATTTATAGGAATAAATCAGCGACCGCGATGCGGTCGCTGATTTGTCCGCCAAAATTAGGGCATTTTGGCCCTAATTCTGATCCACATTTCGGCCCAATTAGGGCCGAAATGTTTGGCCCAACAAATTAGGGCCTTCAGCGACTCGCCCTGAGTCGCTGAATTTACAGGAGGACATCAGCGACCGTATTTGAGTCGCTGATGTCCTCGTGGACATTGAGCGACTCCAATGCGGTCGCTGTTGTCTTCAGCAGTCGCTGAAGATCAGCGACCGCATGTGAGTCGCGAATGGGCGGTCCCTATTGACCGCCCATTCTTGTAGTGTGATGCAAATTCCTGACATAGAGCAATCGTGTTGGATTTTCAACGGAATATGGAACGGCGGAGATTAAGTTAAGATCTCTCCTGGCGACTTTTGTACGTTAGAATATGATTGTTAAACATCATTTCTCAAAGTCAACGGTTTGACTATGTGAGAATTTTGTTTTATAAATATATAATAGAGAAGAACATATCCATCAAAAAACAAAGAAATATTGTCTCTGCTCAGATTCTAATTTGGAAAACATATATAAGGAACTTATACATTCATTTGATCTCAAAAAGCTATAAATAAGAGTGAACCTGTTTAAAGTTATTTCACCAATACTTAAAGAAATCAGTGTAAATAATTTTTACTCATATTTTCCTTTCAGATAAGTTTGAATGATAGCTATATCTTTTCATATCTTCCAATCTATATATATAAGCAGATTCATTCCAAGGGTCATCAAGCAACAATATGTGAGTGCATGCATGCATATAAAAATAAAAAAATTATTCCAGATTTAAAGAAACTAACAACATTTAAATTGCTAACAATTCGACAAATGAAAAACTTCTCATTCCAATAATAGGTATTACATGCAATTGAAAATAGAACTCATTGAGCTGCTACAAACTAGATCAAAGCTAAGCTAGCTAAACAAAAATACAAATCTTTTTCCTAAACAACCATAAGAACATACTAGCTTATAAAGTTTATAACCTAACAAAATAAAAAGGCAAAAGGGCTTTTCTAATGATACAGCACACCAAAAATAGTAGGATACAAATCCTACAAACAAAACAAGTTCAATTCTTCAATTACAAAACCTCAACAATCACCCTCACCCCCCTTGAGCGGTAGTACTGGTCCCAATCTGATTAGTACGGCCACGAGGAACAACACGGCGAAGAGAAGATAATATATTATGGCTCGGAGGAGGAGGAGGAGGAGCTACACCTGAAACAGTTAGAGCAACATCAGGATTCTCGTTCGTCACATCAGTAGGAGTGCTACGAGTATCATTTTCCTTCTTCAAAAGATAGATTAGGCAATAGTTTACTGCATTTAAAGCAGCAAAAACAGGGCCAGCATAAAAACAGCCGGTGAGAGGTTCCTTGCAGTAGTGATGGACAACAGTTTCACTGATAACCGCCAACATAGTGTCGAAGGCGCCAAAGGAGTTATCAATGTTAAAAAGAAAGCTTAGAAAGGAGAGATTAGAGCAGAAGCAATAAAGACATATTACTACATAAATATCCCCTTCTTCAACATATTGTGCAAGTTTGACAAGTCCACCAAGTATAAGAGCATCCAGAAAAAACTTTATATAGCGATTAAGCACATAAAAAGTGTTTCTTACTCTATATAAGCCGAAATAAGCAATTAAAACCCAATAACTGACTTCTATTATAAAGAAGCAGCCTAGATTAAATGCTGTTTGAGCAATACTACCCTGATTGATTGTAACGAGTTCAAGAAGCTTCTTGTACCAATGGGATTGAACAAAAAAAAGCACAGTAGACAGATACCAGAGTATGACACTGACTAATGCGATTAGAATTCTAGTGACCGAGGCATTCAACGAAAATGCCCTTTTGTGGTTTATTGTGCATGTGTATGAAAAATTATGCAACAACAAGTCACATATTTATAGAGAGGGAAGAACTATGTCTATGAACCCTAATGGATTTCAAAAGCTCAACAAAATCTACCATTGCGTGTTGTTGTGAACAAAAAGTAAGAAAAAGAATCCGTTAGCACCAAATTAGCAATAAAACAACAACTTCTGATCTGGGATAAAAGAGGAAAACATAGATAGGAGGAGAACATAGAGAAAGAAAACAACATCATATATATTCTTGTGGTAGGAGATTGTTAGATGAAGAGATTGAGATATGCTACTGAAGATGAAAACTATTGCAGTACTTTTCAGATGCTGAGACATGCATGAGAGAGAAGGAAGAGGGATATGAAGAGAGGAGAGTGACGAAATTATTATCACAAGTAAGAGTGAAACGTCACTAGCTGCTTCAACTTATTCAATTCAAAAACAATCATTAAAAAATGAAATAGAATCTTTTGCAATTACTGATTGTAATCAACGGCCACATTGTAATATATTCATCTTTTTCCAATGCAACATAATGAAAATTTACCTTTCCCATATTTACTCTTTACTATTTTGTTGTTTGGTTAGGGGTGTGCGTTTGGATCGGATCAGATCGAATCGAATCGAATCGAGGCTGGAAGTCGATTTCGATCCTAGAGAAATGAGGATCGAAATCGAATCAATTTAAAACGATCCGATTCGATCCAAAATCATTCGATTTCGATCCGATTCGATTCGATTTCGATCATTTTTTCTTTTTTTTTTATTTAATTTAATATCAATGGGACCAACCACAACATTCAAACAGAGTTACTGAATTACAAAATTCACTTTCATATGGTTCTCAATCACACTTTTTGACACAAAACACAAATCAATTATAAAATATACACTTTCACAAATTAATTTTCTCCACTTTACACTTTCCATTCAGACTATGCACTGGCTTATCAGCAGCTTCATTCAAGGTTACTACTTACTCCAACACTCCCAATTTTGATCAATGTTAGTATCACCAACAATATATAGAAATGTCTTAGTAGCATCTTAATAGGCTTAGCATTATAGATAAAAATATAATATTATATATTTATTTATTTTTAAAAAATAAGATGAGTATTCGATCCGATCCGATTCTCAGCCTCTAAAATCGAGGATCGAATCAAATGGGGGTTCGATCCTAAGGCAAAAATCAAAAGTCGGATCAAATATTCGATCCGATCCTCGGATCGGATCATTCGATCGATTTTCACCCGATTCGATCGATCCGATTCTTTTTGCACAGCCCTATGTTTGGTCAAACCGCGTTTAATTTTATGGTAGCTAATCAAAGGTTATCACAAAAAAGAAACAAATATTGAGCTAATCAAGATTATTGTACGAGATTCAGTAACGGTCCCAAGAAAACCTCCTTATATCATGCTCGCTAATTAGGTTTTTAATTGATATTGCCGCAAAACTTGGTAATGAATCTTTGTAGATATTAAATACTAGTAATCCTATGTTTGAGTTTTAATTATAATTTTGCTGCTAATATTTTGTAATAAAGGAGTCATTTGTAAAAGGAAAGTAAAATCTGAATCTTACTTATATAATTTACTTACCCACGATCACGTCTCAAATCACTGAGTTTTCAATCTCCTCACATTATTCAAGTCCAATAATTATATAAATATTTATATAACTATTCGTTTTGCATTGTACGAAGATCTCGATTTAATTAATGTGACAAGATTTTTTTTCTTTTGATATAGAGATTCAACATTTAACGTTTTTATATTCGTTAATAAGTTTGTTCTCTAATATATAAAAGATAAAATCAAGGATGTGATTTCTCGATATTAATTATTAAATAATATTTTGTGCATGGATCCAGAAACTTTGGTAAGTAATATTTGGTATTATATTTTGTTGTAGAATTTTATAAAAACGTTGAGTTTAAATTAATTACATGAACTAATTTGGCAGTATGGATTTAGTTACAAGCAAAAGATTATAATACACTTCAACTTTCTAAAAGAAAACGTAAGGATTAAAATTACCCTTTTCGATTTAGTGTATTCTAATACCATTAAGTTTTATAGAATGTTATAATATTTAGTGCGATATAATATCTTATTAGATTTAATGAAAAGCAATATTTAAATCAAAATAAAGTCCATAAAATAATTCACACCTTTGATGTTAAAAAGCGCACCAAGTTTGTTTTATTATATTCATACGTAGTGATGTGGGGATATTTAAATTAATCAATTTAATGAGGGAAGTGGTCGAATACGTGATTCCGATTTTGTTTTTTGTTATTGATTTTCCCTTTACAATTGCTTCGCTATGATATAGCCTATAAATCCGGAAGAAGATAATATTAGAAGAGAAGTGATATGGTAATATGGGTAGAGTCCCAATACTTACCACGCCATCCTCTTCTTTTGTTATCCACTTACAATCTCTCTCTCTCTCATGGACTCATGGTGTCATGTATTCACTTCCCTCTCCTTTTAATTTTTGAGAATCGATCACCTCTCCTTATACGATTCATTAATATGGAATCTTATTTTATTTTTTACTATTTTTAACCATGACAAGTATCATTGTTGACAAACATATATATATATATATATATGACTTATGAGTATAAAGCATCTAATTAATAACCTAAGCCCAATATAATTTATTATCCTCAGCCGTAAAATAATTCTATCCATATTACATATATAAAACTCAAAACCCCAAAATAATTAGACCAACTATTTTGAAAGACTCCTAGATGCAGCTGTTACGCGTATCAATCTATGTATTATATACGAGGCTTTTTAATTAAAAGTACTATTAATCAACCATTTCTACTTCGATCCCACTTAATTTAATTACCTGCACCACCAGAAGTACATTCAATTCTCAATTGCTGCAGCTGTTCTTGTTTAATAAAGTAACAACATTGTAAATAAAGACATATTAACAAATGTAATAAAGAAATAAGATCTTCATATAGAGAAGAAGAAAAAGAAATTCAAATTATTATTTACCCTAGGCTAAGATTAAATTTTGATTCTTCTTGATCTAATTTGCAGATCAGTATGTACTGTTTTCATAAATAAATAAAAAGATCAGTGATTTGGCAATAGATCGTTTTATATATATATGCGAGTGTCAGTTACAAGTATGTGATCTAGTAATATAACGAATCTATCTCAAATCCGACCTACACTACGTGTCTCGTGTAGTCTTGGTCCGGAACACCTCGGACCCAACACTTCGATGCTTGGATGGGAGTGGAATATCGGTAAATAGATCGAATGGACGTCGGTGATCGCCTTCGATGTGATGTCGAGGATGACCCCCGATGTGATGTCGGTGATGAGGTGGTATGACGTGTCACAGGTGCACGTGGATGTCCCGATATCGAATAAGATATCGAAAGGGATATCGGTGATATGTTTCGATCTGACGAGTGGTAGCTGAGGGATAATAATTGCTTGTTTTGGGATCCGGGCACCGCGTATTTATAGACCTCGGGATCCGGGGACCACAGTAACATATCGGTGATGATTACCGATATGACATCGAAAGTTATCCCCGATAGGCTACAAAATGGGTCTGGTTTGGGCCTGGCCCAATATGCGGGAAATGCCCATATCATGTAGTCCCCCAATTTGGGGATTCTTATCTTAGAGATAAGGATTCGCAAATTTAATTTAAAATTTCTGGGTTACCTGTACCCTTCGTCCCGCCAGTTCAAATGACGGAGATCAAACTTGTGGAGAGTGCACTTGTGATGAACACCGAGTTTGAGGTCCTCGTTTGAATTCTAGTTCCCTTGGTATCTGGGTTCCTTGAAAATTGTGATGGGGTTGCCGGGGCTGTTGTTATATTCTCGCGGCTCTTCGCGTAGTAGGGTAAGATGTCGGGTTTTAGCTTCGATCTTTATGTCGAAATTCACATTTGATATGATGTCGAAAATGTATTTCGATGTAGTTGAGGTCTCTGTCTATAAGTAGGGCTTGTAAGAGACTCTGAAGTTCATAGTTTTCTGCGTTTTCTTTGTCGTTTAGCCTAACCACATCGGTAAGTATATCGGTAATAATATTCGATATGATCCCCGACATGTGTTTCGACCTCGCCGTGATACTTGAATTATTTATTATTATTTTGTCATGCTGATAGTCTGATTATTCTGCAGGTAGATTACCTTTTTTTGAGATACTTCGTTAGAATGGGGTTCAGACAACTGATGCTGAAACTTCAAGCCGATCGCGAGGCCCAGAAAGCTGCAGAAATGGCGGCCATCGCGGTGGCGCCTGAAATAAGGTATGCGTCTGGCTTTGACCTGAATAATACAGTCGTTGAGTTTTCGGCAGAGGTGTCGGGAGTCGAGCGACCTCCCTCTAGCACTGTGGTGCCTGAACGTGTTAATGAAGAATGTTTTAGCAATGTTTCTTCAATGGTTAGGTCCCTTAGCCAGGGCATCCTAGACGTGGTGGGAGGCCCTGATGGTGCGGCCAGCCTCTTGGAAGTATTGACCTCAAAACAAGAGGGTGTGGTTCCTCAACCTGACGGATCTATGGCGAGAGAGAGAGCATTTGCCTGGTCTCCTTCTGGTGGATATGTTGCTCCATGTTCTGAACCGTTGGCCGACGTTCCTTTGAGCCAGGGCGTTGGAGGTTCGGAATCGAATACCCATGTCAACGTGGGTGATTTTCTGGATGAGCCTTCTACAGCGGGGTCGGGTTTTTCACACTCGAGCCCTATTAAGGGAAAAACGACCATTTCAAGTACGCCCGACAAGGGTAATGGGCCGATGCGGGAGCCCTCGACATTGGGGGGCTTTGCCCCTATTTTCCCGGGATTCCGATTAAGAAACCTGCCGTTGACCTGACTAGGATATCAGGTAATAAAAGGTCTCGTGAGGGGACTGTCCACCGTATGCACTCGTCTTCGAGCTCGGGCCCTTGGAAGGTGGATGCGGTAAAACCCTCCAAATTAGTAGAATTTCCTGAAGCAGACGTTGTGCAGGGCATGATGCAGGCTTTTCCTCCGCCTGCGAATGTGCGTGTGCTTTCAGAATTTGAGCGGGCCCAGAATATACGCCGCAACGCTCATCTGTTCCAAAGTGTATGTATCTAAACACGACTTCGACCGTTTTCATTTGAGTTTTGGGCATAATGTTATGTATTGTATTGTGCAGACGGCCAAGCTGGCGGTCTCGTGTTTGAAGACCATTCACGAGTCCAAGGGTGACCTTGACGCTGTGGCTGCCGAACTCGAGGCTTATATCTTGAAGATGGGGGAGTTCAACCCCATGGTGTTGGAGAAGTTAGAGGCTGAAATAGAGGATGCACTAAAGACATGTCGTACACTCCCGGGGGAGTATGATTTGTTGAAGGGCAACTTAAAAACACTAGTGACTGAGCTCGATCAAGGAAAGGCGCAAGAATTTGCGGCCAATAAAGAGCTGGAATCACTGAAGGCTGAGGTGGCGGCAGTGAAGGCTGCTAACGAATGTCTCTCATCGGAGCTCTCCACTGCCCGATTAGCTCCCTTAGACTTGGTATGTATCTTGTGTACGATATCTGTTTCCATTTTTTGTGCTCTTGTATTTAATAGAGTTCAATTTGTAGGAACGTCGTCCTGATCTCCTCCGGGTCGGAGCGGAGAAGTTTATGGAAAGCTCGACCTTCCGAGACTTGGTTTTGAAGGTTCGGGAGGTAGCCTTTCATGCTTGCGTATGGCAGGTATTAAAAATTAATGGTTTCAAAGACTCCCTCGAATTGAGCGGTTTGAATCCAAGGCATGATCATCACGACCTGCCGATTGGTGGGCTAGACGAGGTGGAAGAGGGTGCGGCCGACCCTGATGTGTTTTCCGAGGTCGTTGAGAAGAAGATTAAATGGTCCTTGTGGGAGTAGCTATTTGCTGCCCTCATTGTAACTTGAATTTATCCCTTTCTGTACTATTTCTCATTCGCGGTTCTATAACCGAATATTTATTTCTCTGTTATCTTCATAATCTGTGACTCGTCGTGGCCTTGTTGTCTGATAGCTTGTTGATCTTTATTGTCATGATGATAGAGTATGCAGTATTTCGATGTCTGATTCTACATTCATTTTGTTCTCGTATTTGATGAGATTTATGGGATTTTCACCCAATAGGCTCTTCACCTAGCGTAATTTTATGGGATTTCCACCCAATAGGCTCTTCACCTAGCTTGATTTAAGGGATTTTCGCCCAATAGGCTCTTCACCTAGCGTAATTTTATGGGATTTCTACCCAATAGGCTCTTCACCTAGCTTGATTTATGGGATTTCCACCCAATAGGCTCTTCACCTAGCGTCATTTATGGGATTTTCACCCAATAGGCTCTTCACCTAGCGTAATTTTTTTTTGAGTCGACCCCGTTATCACAGAGGATTTTTTCTTGGATTGGCCCCGTTATCACAGGAAATTTCTTCTTGAATCGACCCCGTTATCACATGGGATATTTCTTGGACTGGCCCCGTTATCACAGGGAATTTTTTCTTGAATCGACCCCGTTATCACAGGGAATTTTTTCTTGAATCGGCCCCGTTATCACATGGAGTTTTTTTTGAATCGACCCCGTTATCACATGGGATTTTTCTTGGACTGCCCCCGTTATCACATGAAATGTTTTCTTGAATCGACCCCGTTATCACAGGGGATATATTTTTTGTATCGACCCCGTTATCACAGGGGATTTCTTCTTGAACTGGCCCAGTTATCACATGGAATTTTTTCTTGAATCGACCCCGTTATCACAGGGGATTTTCCTTGACTTGGCCCCGTTATCACATGGGATATTTTTGTGGTTAGGGATGCGTCCCGTTCTCACAGGGGTCCCACTACCGTTGAATTGGTTTTGATCGACCCCGTTATCACATGGGATATTTTTGTGGGTAGGGATGCGTCCCGTTATCACAGAGGTCCCACTACCGTTGAATTGTTTTTTATCGACCCCGTTATCACATGGGATATTTTTGTGGGTAGGGATGCGTCCCGTTATCACAGGGGTCCCACTACCGTTGAATTGTTTTTTATCGACCCCGTTATCACAGGGGATATTTTTGTGGGTAGGGATGCGTCCCGTTATCACAGGGGTCCCACTACCGTTGAATTATTTTTGATCGACCCCGTTATCACAGGGGATATTTTTGTGGGTAGGGATGCGCCCCGTTATCACAGGGGTCCCACTACCGTTGAATTGTTTTTGATCGACCCCGTTATCACATAGAATTTTTTCTTGAATCGACCCTGTTATCACAAGGGATTTTCCTTGAATTGGTCCCGTTATCACAGGGGATATTTTTGTGGGTAGGGATGCGTCCCGTTATCACAGGGGTCCCACTACCGTTGAATTGTTTTTGATCTGTAAGAGGGAGATATGCTAAACATATATCTAGGGGAACATTCCCCAATTCTTTGTGCCATTCTCTGCACTTCTATAATGTCCGCTTAGGACATATCCTTGCATGAAATATGAGATTGCACCAAGCAACAAATAAAAAGGTACTAAAGGATAACGGTCGAGGGCTGGGCAACCCAGCCCGCCTACGTATCCCGTTGCATGGGGAATCAGACCGGCGTAGTTTCCCCTGTTTTAAGTTACATGCCGACCCACGAAGGGGTTAAATAAGAGATAACGGTCGAGGGCTAGGTAGACCTAACCCGCCTACGTATCCCGTTGAGTGGGGAATCAGACCGGCGTAGTTTCCCCTATTTTAAGTTTACAGACCAACCCACGATGGGGCAATGTTTTCGTCGTTCGAACATAATTAAAAAAGTGCGGAAATTTAAAATATTGTTCTGTTTGCTCCTCATGGCGATCACTCCGTGCGCGGAATGGATTCTGTTTCCTGCCTTTTTCTGTTTCTTGGGTGCTTCAGGGAGTGTATCTGGTCAGCCCGAATCTCGCCAAATCCTTGAGGCGTCGGGAATTTAATCTTCTGGTAGTAAGTAGAGACCATTGCTCTGATCCGGTTGAGCGCCGGTCGGCCCATGATGGCGTGGTAGGGGAACGGAGTATCAATAATCGTGTATTTTATCGGCGTGACCCAGGTGCGTGGGCTCCTACCAAACATGGTCGGTAATATAATTTGTCCAAGCGGCACTACCTCTGCTCCCCCGAACCCGGTCAATGGGGTAGATATCGGCTTCAGCCGGTCCTGGGCTATCTCCAACTGCTCGTAGGCTTTTGAGAATATCAGGTTTGCAGAGCTTCCGCTATCCACCAACACTTTATGCATCTGATATTCATCCACCTTAATCGTGATAACCAATGGGCAATCTAGTTTTCCTGCGATCAAGGCCAACAGACTAAGATGTTCCAAGTCTTTCCTGGTGAAAGAGATCTCCTGGTCCAAGTATGTTTTCGGCATGATTGCGTTGGTGTATCCAACATAGGCTCCACCCTGAAGTATTCTTGCTATGGTTTCTCGGTCGTGAGCCGTGTCAGCTCCCAAGCCTCCTCCATTGATCACATTTATAACGCCTCTGCTCGGGGCATTCACAATGGCCATACCTCGTTCCTCGGGTGCCTCAATCATTTTCTGCTTTCCTCTTCTAGGTGAGTAGTCTCTTCCAGGGGGTGAGGAATGCTCTGCCCCTCTAGCATCCTCCCTGGCGCCCCTGACAAACTCGACCAGTTTCCCTTCTTTGATCAATCTTTCGATTTCATTCCTCAGGTGTGTGCAGTCTTCCGTCCTATGTCCAGGTTGACGGTGGTACGCGCAATATTTACCAGATGACTTCATCCCGGGAGTCTCATTCAACGGCCTGGGTTCCGTCAACCATCTGTTTCTCTTCGCCACGGCCATCACCTCCAGAATACCTCTGTTTAACGGGGTGTACGTCCGTGGGGGCCTTTCCCTATTGCGCTATCTGTCTGCGTTCCTGCTGGAAAACGAACCCTGACGTGTTGCCATCATTTCGTCCTCGTAGACCATTTGATTGGCAAGCATGTTGATCTGTGCTATGGTGGGCTCCGTTAATTTGATTAGCTCTCCGGCAAACCTACGGTGGGTTGTACCCTTAAACAACATCATCATGACCTGCCCGCCATGCGGCTCATCCACCTTCAATAATTCATCATTGAACCTTTTCATATAGTCTCTGAGGTTCTCCCTTTCTTTTTGCTGTACAGCGTCGAGGTGTAGCAGGTTGGTCTTCATCCTCTTTTGGCTAGAGAATTGATTCTCAAATTTCTCCCTCAACTACTCGTAATCCGTTATGGATCTGGCCTCCATCCGAGCGAACCAGTCCAGTGCAGCGCCCGTTAAAGTGGTGGACAAGATCTTTGCCTTTATGTTCCTCGAGTAGTTGTGCAAGTTCAGAATGCTATCGACCTGATGTAGATGATCCATCGGATCACCTCTTCCGTCGTATGGCTTTATGGTCGGAATCTTGTCTCCTCTGTGTAGTACCTCTGCCTCTATCTCATCTGAGAACGGGGTACTACTGCGCCCCTTCCCCTTACTCTGAGTCAACTTCCTCGACAATTCCGCCCTCTCGCGGTCTAGCTGTTCCATCCTCCTTGAGATCACCCGCAGTATCTGTGCATCCCCATTCTTTGAATACGCAACCTCGGCGCGGTCACGACCGCGTTTCATTCTCTGGACTACTTCTGTCCTCTCACGGTCCAGCCGTTCCATCTTCCTCGCTAGCTCCCGATCTAGGGTCCCGGGGTCCCGTCTTTCCACCCTGTCGTAAGCAGCGGGCGATATCTCCCTGAAAGAGTCCCCCGTATCCTTATGTTCGTCGCATCCATGTCGTGCCCTTCTCTCACCCACTCCGGATTCACGGGGCCTCGCTCGAATGTCCTTTGCCCTCTACTCCACCAGACGTGGGAGTAAGGTCTCCAATGTGGAATCCAGCGTCGCCCTTACAATGGCGTTGATCTGATCTTGCATCTCCGGGGTTATAGCGGCGGGATGGACACCGCTTTGTCCAGCGGGCATTGTCTCCTCTTGGCCCGGAAAATCCGTATTTGGCGCTTCGGTCATTGGAATGTCAGCTGCGTGGTTCTCGATGGGCGGGCCCTCAGTCTCGGGTTCTGCCGCACTTGGTGCAACAAGGGTCGGACCTGCATTTGCGGCTCGCGGCGGCCTCCCGGGCCAGCGCCGTCGTTGCACTTGTGGTGGAGGGAGCTCCATCTCGGCTCGAGCCACTGTCTGTTCTTGGTCAGTCGGGTGTTGAGGGGTTTGTGTGTCCTCCATCCTGGCGCTCCTAGTCACAACTCCGCTAATTTTAGATCGGGTCCTCCTTCGTTGCATCTCGGCGTCTTTGTCGGGGAACTGGTGTTCCCACAAACGACGTCACTGATTTGGCAATAGATCGTTTTATATATATATATATATATATATATATATATATATGCGAGTGTCAGTTACAAGTATGTGATCTAGCAATATAACGAATCTATCTCAAATCAGACCTACACTACGTGTCTCGTGTAGGCTTGGTCCGGAACACCTCAGACCCAATGCTTCGATGCTTGGATGGGAGTGGAATATCGGTAAATAGATCGAATGGACGTTGATGATCGCCTTCGATGTGATGTCGAGGATGACCCCCGATGTGATGTCGGTGATGAGGTGGTATGACGTGTCACAGGTGCACCTGGATGTCCCGATATCGAATAAGATATCGAAAGAGATATCGGTGATATGTTTCGATCTGACGAGTGGTAGTTGAGGGATAATAATTGCTTGTTTTGGGATCCGGGCACCGCGTATTTATAGATCTCGGGATCCGGGGACCACAGTAACATATCGGTGACGATTACCGATATGACATCGAAAGTTATCCCCGATATGCTCTAAAATGGGTCTGGTTTGGGCCTGACCCAATATGCGAGAAATGCCCATATCAATCAGTATGTACTGCTAGTAATATGACGTATTAGATGTGTGTCGCTAGTTGTATAACATGTTAGATGTCTGTCACACTGACCACCTTCGTACGTACTTTGAGTTCTGGCCAATTGTCTTAATATATATTAACAAATTAAGGAAATGCCAACATCTCCTCGATAATTTGATTTGGATCTACTTGTGTTGAAAAATAAATAAAAGCCCAATATCTCCCAACTAATTTGAGTTGCACCCGGAATTATTTCAAATTAAACAAATAAGATATTTAAAAATAGCTATTTGAGTTTCATCAAATTAATTACCCCATAATAATTGAACATTACCAAAAAAAAATAATATATCCCCATATAATTTGAATTTCGCCGAACCATCCCTCTAATGTTAAAATTTGTGAAGAAAAGGAATGGGCCAACATCTTCCCAGTGATTTGAGTTTCACACAAATTGCCGCCCAACTAATAAACTGTAACAAAATACCTCCTTAACTTCTTCTCTAGCAAATTGAGTTGATTCTTCACAATATATGCAAATTTATTACTGGAAGTCCAAAATCATGTGAAAGTTTTATATCCTATTATTTTTTGACTTTCTTCTCTAGAATTCAGTTCTCGCATTTTTTGTATTAATCACGTGATATGCAATTTTACTTATAGTCTTTAATATATATGACTAATGGATTTACCGCGCGCCACCATATTTTGAAGGTGGGGGAATAATTCACTATTATAAAGTGTGATAGGATCAGAAAAACCTCAAATTATTGGAATATAACTTGCTATCCAATCTACTGTTAAAAAATGTTGAGAATAAAATTTTTATTTTAAAAGTTCCCGGCTCGGAGCCCCATACATACATCTTAAAATGCTTATATATGGTGAACAATATTCGGCTAAACCGAAGGTGAGTGAATTAAATCATTAAATGTTGTTAAGTGAAGATTTGGACCAAACATAAACCTTAAAAAAGTTAATTGGAACCCGTAGTTGCGGTTGTCCATTTTATTAAATAAGAAAAGAAGTCCCTAAGTTAGTCTGGACGCTCACAAATTCTAAGTCTTATTGGAAAAAAATCAATATTGGTACCTTAAGTTGTCCACTAAACATACTTGATATCTTAAATTGTTCAGCCTCGCAAATAGAACACTAAGTTCTCATTTCTCTTAAAAAGTAGTAGCCCCATGGTGAGAGCTGCACAATGTTTGCCCCAAATGCACACGTGGACTTCCGTTGACCTTATAAGCGATTGTGAGCTGAAATCGGCGGGAGAGTTGTGACAATGAGAGGGATAGAGTAGTTTTATTCATCTTTTTATTTAATTTTTTTTGTTTATTAATATAGTTAGCAAGTCCTTTTGGCAAAAAATGGTTACAGTCCGTAATTCTAAGGTCAACGGAGGTCCACATGTGCATTTGGAGCAAACAATTATGGAGCTCCGCCATTGGGGTACCGCTTTTGAGAAAAAATAAAAACTTGGGGTACCATTTGCGAGGCTGGACAAGTTAAGGTACCAATTCGGCTATGAGGCCTTTCCCAAGTCTTGGTAGATATATTTGAAAATACAATGCACCATATAGTTGATACAAGATCGTTACTATTTTATGAATACAAGAAACTATAGAAAAAGCCTTCAACCTAATACAAAATATGCTAATCTATTACACAAGTGGGACTAGCTTTGTGTCGGAACACCTTCGCTAATGAAGTGGGTAAGCTCGGGGTCCTTAGCAAGAACTCTAGACTCTATGTGAAATCAATACTAACGTACGTCAAATGTTGGCAGATGTCGAACTGAGTTGTATGTCGAATATATGTTGTGTATCGAATATGGGACGTATATCAAAATGAGCTATAACGAGTGTAACTATATCGAATAGAAGTAATATGTCGAATTGTGCGTATATCAAGTATTCTGTTATCGAAAGTGCGGATGTCAAATGCTGGATATCGAATTGCCCAGTTCGATGTCCGTGAGTGTTGATGTGTGTAGTTAATGAATCTGCTTGGGATGCGTAGCAAGGAACCATATACTGGCCTCGATATGTGGGCTTGGCTCTGCGAATGAAGGAGCGGTTGTACGATATCGAATATCCTTGTTCGATAACAAGCTGGATATCGGGTATAAATCCTCAATATAGGGTAAAATTCCCGATATCTAGCTGACCGTTAGGCTTAAAGGTTTGGGCCTCACTCTTCCGGTTGGGTCGACCCTCGTTCTACTAAACCCCCATATCATGTTGTCCCCAGTTTATTAGGAGATGTCATTCACGGGTGACATTTCGTAAACTTTGTAAGCTTCCTCGTCTTCGTGAGCCATTGTATTTTTAATCCTTCGTGTTGTATAGGCCCATCGGCTCCCCCAAGTTTCTGATTAATGCGAAACGGGAGGTGACTTGGTAAAAAATTAACATGTCAATACTCCCCCAATTTTTGGAGTCGCCAATTTGAGGAGAGGTCTGAAACTTTCTTGGTTATTGCAAAAACCTGTCGTGCTAACATGCAAGTCGATTTTTTTTGTATGTCGAAAATGTCCTAGTATCGGATCTGGATGATTTGATATAACGTCGAGGAATGAATTCCTGATACAAGGGATTTGATATCGAATATGATCATTCGACATCTTAAGACCAGATGTCGAATACCTATTTTCGATATCCATTACCTGATATAACCGAGCATTTATTGATGGCGGACCCACACCGTGTTATTATATATAGGATATTCCCCTCCTTTCAGCGTCACTTATTTTATTGGCGAACTCTTGTCTTTTCTACATGGCGATATTGAATTCTCAGGACATTAAATACAGAGGGATGTCGAGTATCCCTCTTCGACATAAGTATTCAATATTCCTTTATTAGTTTTGACATATTGTTTCGAAGTGTTGGACTTTGATATGTTAATTCGACATGTCGTGCTTTCACACTTGAGGGTTTATTGAGTTGCGCTAAGTGTTAGTATATATATTTGCAGGTTTTGGAATGGTGCACATCAAGAATCCTCATCGTCGCAAGGAGGTCGTCCCTCCGTGGCCATACATGGCCGAGGACCATACTAGGAATGCACGTCATCCAGTGCCCCTTCTTGATAATGTACCGAGGGATAGAGAAACACCCCCAATCCCTCAGAATGAGGATGTCGTCCCAGAAATATCTACACATGTTAGAGTGCCCTGACTTTGATCGTATGAGTACGAGTCATGCTTCGAGCCCGACATCTGGTCATTACAACGACAGAAGAGGGAGGTTGCATTTTCGTAGGGACCCAATGTCAAGTGTAGCATGATATGAGCGTAGAAGATAATGTTCAACGCAATGCACGTATCGAAGCTGTTTCAAAAGCACGACTTCAGGTGAATCCACCTCGTATCCTGCGTTTCTGCTGCTACCCCCTAATGCTCCTAATAATAATTGGTATATCCAGGCTCCTGAGCGACTTTCTGATAGCACTAGGGGAAAACGATGTGGCTAGCTCTAGTAGAGTTATTCCAAATCCTTACTAGGTTACTCTTTCTAGTAAGGGCCCTAGCGGGCCATCCATCACCGTGCCACCGACCGACCCTATACCTACAAACTCCATCGCACTAGGTAACGGGGACGAAGGGGTTAGCACTATTCAGAGTGAGGCAGGACCCAACATTTGAACAACTAGCAGAGTGGAGGCGCCACCACGGAGTAAGGCAGGGCCAAACATTGGGGCCACCAGCGGGGGAGAGGCACCACCAAGTTGAGATATGCCTATTGATATACCGGACATGAGTGGGGTTCGATGTAAATGCCGCACTCCCCCCTCTAATGACACACATATTCAGGTAAATAGGCCCAATTATAAATTTTTGACCGAATCTAATTCAAAGTGATTGTTAATGAGGATAAGTGGTCATGTGCTTGGAGAAGCAGATGCTATTGCTTGCATGGATCAAATATATCCCGCAGTGGACCCTGCGACTTTGATTCGTGACATTGGTCCATTTGGCGTGCTTCATATATGTGTCATGTAATACTACGCGGTGAGTGTTTCCTCAGTTTGTGCAAAGTTATTGGCTCATATGATATTCTGACAGTGTAGGTCTCCTTGTTCTTACAGCTCGGGAATATCTTTCACGCGCTTTGTCAAGATCACCTGCTTTTGGTAGAGACCCAAACTAAGCATGGTGGGATAGTGGATCACATGCACCACCAAATTGTTTTGACAGAGACTTCTCTAGACAAGGCTTATGCTCGGTGCCGAAAAGCCGAAGGGAAGAGCAAAAAGCCTAGGACGAAACTTCTAAAGCTCTAATTAAAAAACAAAAAGTTACAGAGAAAACTTCAACGCGTGGAGGAAGAGTCTGAGCAATTACACAGGCGTAATAAGATGTTGGCGAGAGAGAGAGAGAGGAATGCCTAGAGGTCATCAGTTGAGAAGTTGGAGATGCAAAATACAAGTTTGACGGAGTGCATTGGTTATCTCGAATCTAATCGTTATAAGCAAAAAGTAGCCATGGAATTTTTGAAGTCATTGGCTTTGCTCGCGGGGAAAAGGATATCAAGTTTGGAATGGGTTTCACCGTTGGGCAAATTGGTCATCTTGGATACTTGGGTGCATAGTTTGATTCGAGTATGTTGAATCCCGAATTGGGGCCCGATATGCGTAAAGAGAAGAATGAAGCGGAAGGAAAAGAGGTGATTGAAAAGTTGGAAGCACGCCACATCTCTGAGATACGTTACTTGGGATAGCTCATCAAGATCGTCTTGGTTATAAAGAAGGAGGCAGCGTGGAGGGCGTGTGTTGATTATAAAGATTTGAATAAGCATTGTCATCGGGACCCGTTCCCTTTGACAATAATATATTTATTGGTGGACTCAACCGCGGGTGCTCCATGTTCAGCTTTATGGATGCTAAAAGTGGTTTTTATCAAATATTCATGGCAACAGAAGACCAAACTAAGATAGCTTTTGTTACAGAAACTGGGGTTTATTGTTATAGAGTGATGCCTTTCGGTTTGAGTCATGCGGGGGCAACGTTCTAAGGGTTAGTGGCCAAGATGTTCTATAATCAGATTGGGAAATCTATGGAGGTCTATGTGGATGATATGTTAGAGAAAATTTTGAAGGCAACAGATCATGTCAAGCACTTGGAAGAGTCTTTTGGGTTTATGAGGAATTATGGTATGAAGCTCAACCCAAAAAAATGTACATTCGGTATGCCAGCGGGCAAATTTCTGGGATATATGGTTAATGAGAGGGGTGTAGAGGCTAACTCGAATAAGATTTAGGTGGTTACCAACCTGCCGTCGCCACGTTCTGTAATAGATGTACAATGTTTAATTGGGAGGATTAACACATTGGGGTGGTTTATCACGACTTCGGCGAAGAAGAGTTTACCCTTCTTCAAAGTGATGAAGAAGGCTAACCAATTTCCATTTGACTAAGGAATGCGAAAAGGCTTTTCAGCAGCTTAAAAAATATTTGATGTCGCCCCCACTTTTGGTGAAACCGGAGCCGGGGAAGATACTCTACCTCTATTTGGTTGTTTCTGCCAATGCCATAAGCACCGTCCTTGTAATGATGCGAGTGGAAAGTAACTCCCTATACACTACGTCAATCGCGTGCATCATGGAGCTGAGAGCAACTATTTTCAGATTGAGCTATTTGCTTTGGCAATAATTATGACAACTAGGGAGTTGAAGCCTTACATCCAATCCCACCCGGTGACGGTGATACTCGATAAATTGCTATGACATGTGATGGCACGTCAGGAGACTTCAGGCCACTTGATCAAGTGGGATATTGAAATGAGCGAATTCGGCTTCGAAGTTTTCCCTCAAACGACGATCAAGCCGCAGATTTTGAGAGATTTCATGGTAGAGACTTTAGAAAACAGTGTCCAACATTCAATTAACCTCATATTTAACATAGCATGGGACCAATCAGTTTGAATTTTGAAATCAGTTTGAATTTTCCAATCACCAATAATGAGGTAGAATATGAAGCAGTTCTGGCCGGCGTGCACATGTCAAAGACTCCAAGCGCCGTTCATTAGAGGCATTGGGACTGTTCGAAGCTAAGGAGGAGACAATGGTCATGTATTTGGCTAAGCTAAAGGCATTGGCGGCAGAGTTCCCGTATGCAACTTGTCAGAGATTCCAATATCTGAAAATGCAAAGGAAGATGCACTTTCTGAATTCGCCAACTCTTCGGACAACTTTGTGGAGAAGGGGATAACTATATTGGCTACTAGTAGACCAGCGATAGGAAAACAAGATGATAGAGTTCATTTGGAAGAATGTCATTTGTCGTTTTGGACTTCCAAGGGCACTAATCTCCATTAATGGCAGGCATTTTCATGGAAAATAAATGGCTGCATGGCACAAAGAGTTATAACTTGCACAACACTTCACGACGGTTGCGCACCCGCAGGCTAATGGACAAGTAGAGGCAACGAACATGACTCTGAAGGAGTACTTAGAATGAAGACTACATGCCACAGGTAAAACTTGGGTGGATGAACTGCAAGGCATCTTATGGGCATATCAAACCACACCTTGCACCTCTTAAAATCCCTGATATCCAGCAGACTGTTGGGCTCATTTGGTTGGGCTTGACTTTTCCGATTGGGTCGGACCTTGTTCCGCTGAACCCCATATCACACCAAATAATTTATATAGTATATAGAGAAAACGATATCAAGACGTTGGTACATTATTTTTAATTATCGATTTTAATCTTATAATTATAATTACGTTAAACTATTATTAAACCACCAGATAATTGATTTCAAGCTTAAGTTCATAATTAAATTAGATCATTATATTTTAATTTAAAAAATTACACTTAGCTAATTCAACTACAACTGCATTCACGCCCAAATGATTTATTTCCAAGAAATACTAATTAATTTAGTTCTCGTAATTAGTCACAATGCAACGACGCACAAAAAATATGTTTGAATTGACGAGCGAAAATCTGCTAAGAAAAGGTTGAGCGTCCTGATAACCTATCAAAAGTATGTCGTTTAAGCAAATCGAATGTTCAAGAGAATTACAAGACCTACTGTTTAACCAATGGAAGGACTCGATCATATTACAAATGTTAGGGAAGTCATAGTATTATCTCGCACTCCATACGAGATTGGTAATTATGTGGTCGTTACATAATGAATTAGAGCTTGTGGATTTGGCAGAAGCTAAATATACATATTGCATGAAAAATTACATATTGCATGAAGAAACTAAACATACAGAAGCTCGAGATGATTCTAAAGAAGGACCTTGGCAGTTGAGGAAATGGGGTTGTAGGGACGAAACACTTACACTATTGCAATGCATATATTGTTGTGAAAAAAAGAGTGATATAGTGACGAATGTCAATCTCTGCATGATGTTATGACAAAACTAATTTTTGTCATGATAACCCTTTTGTGATGGGTTTCGTGCGACGAAGCTCATAGTGCAACTTTTTGTCACAACATACTTTGTGTGACGATTTTGTAGCGTTTCACACAAATTTTTTTGTCACATCAAATTATTCTTTTTGTAGGATCTATGCTTGCGAGATTTCATTGTTTCTTGGATATTTTATGTACTGGTTCCCTCTTTAGGAAGAGGGAACCTGGATATTGGTACGAAGATGAAATGGATGTCGAAATTATTTCAGCCATCATTGGACCGAATGGGAATGTGCCAAAAAACCCTGAGTGTGTCGACAAAATTCAAATTAATTACATGAGAAGTTTAATTTAAGTGCATTGAACTTAAATTAAAATTCGCGTGTAATAGCTTTGGATTTTGCCACACAGTCATCACCACCGCAATCGTCTTGAAAAGGAAAATATTCTATTTAAATTTTAAATAGTTTTTCCAGTAATTGTTTGGTCGAAAAATAGTAAAATGTGGCAATTCGAAAAAATACTATTAGTTTGTTCTCCACTAGTGCTAAAGAATCGTTCTAACCCTGTTTGCATAAAGTACCTATAGTTTGAGGAGTTTTCTGGGAAGATCCCTTAAATTTATATTCAAAAAATCAACTATTTAATTACTTGATATGTATACATGTATACTAAAAAATGAAAAATGATTTCCTCACCGGACTGTAGGTTTAGAGTCCCTTTTTACCGTTAAAAAATTATTTTATGAAACTAGTAACTTGCTTATAAGGTTGTGATTTTTTCTCAAAAAAACAAAATAGTTGTGATTTGATATTTAAAAGGAAAGAGATATTAACTTTAGATTCCATATTATCTTAATACAGATTATGTAATAAATGTGAAATAACTTTAAAATTATGATGGGATTTATTATAAGCTACAATAAAATAAGATATTTTATCATACTTTAATGAAATAGATATGGATGCTGATTGTTTAGAATCATCAATATTTTCCGAAATTGGAACTACGAAAGGTTTTCAGAGTTCAATTACAAAATTTAAATTACTAATAAATATATTTACATGTTTCTAATGGGACTTATATACATTGATATTTGAGAGGATCACATAACTTAATTCCTCTTTATATAAAAAAAACATCAATTCCTCTTTATATAAATTTTACAGATGACACTGTATCACATAACTTAATTGTTATAATAAAAGCTTGTAACGTATTCAAATGTTTTTATTTAGACGCATTTCTTCTTACGAAAAAATATCAAAGATTAATGTTCTTAATATTTTATTTAGGGCAAATGCATTTTTCTGACCGATAATTTATCCAAAACTTCATTTTTGCCCTCTAATTTTTCGTGCCAAAAAAATACCCGGTAACTTTTATTTTTTTTTCAAAAAATGCCCATCGGGCTTCAGAATGGGCCTAATCATATTATAGACCTACGTGTCGACTGCGGGGCCCACTCCGAACGCTACGTGGTGCCACCTGGCTCCACGTGTAATTGTTTTAAAAATATTATAAATATTATAATTAAAATTAAAGTTATACTTCCAAAATAAATATCTAATAATTTAAAAAAAAACAAAAAAAATGTCCTCCACCGCCACCCCCAAACAACACCGCCACCATCTCCACCGACCACCACCATTCTCGCCATAACCATCATCGCCGCCGTCACCCCCCTAACCAGCACCCGCCGTCACCCCCCAACCAGCACCCGCCACCTTCTCTATCGACAACCACCGCTCTCGCTATAACCACCATGGCACCATCGAATAGCACCGCCACCATCGAACAACACCGCCACTACTCTCGTGTCGCCTTATCATCTAGGGTTTGCTCTTCCCCTCCGATTCGTGCTGCAATGCAGGGTCTCCGATTCGTGGTGGTGGTCTTCGATTCGTGGTGGTGGTCTCCGATTCGTGGTGGTGGTCTCCGATTCGTAAAGGTGGTCTCCGATTCCTGGTGGTAGTCTCCAAATCGTGGTGGCGGGTGCTGGTTGGGGGGGTGGGGTGGGGGTGACGGCGGCGATGGTGGTTATGGTGTGAGTGGTGGTGGTTGTAAATAATTGAGCGAACAGCTCTAGATTCAGATAAATAGAGAGGGGGAATTGCAAGTAATAGCAAGAGAGGGAGAGAGAGAATTGTAGAGGGAATTGGATAATTTTCGGAATGCCATACACACACACACACACAACATGATATAACAGTTCCTGATGTCACGTGATGTCAGCCATTACAAAGGCGTGTGCCTGCTGATAAAACGCAAAACCATTCACGCGACTTCTAATGCTAAAATAGTCAATTTTTGTAACTAATAAAAATAATGTCAAAAACACCCAAAAGTCAAACAAATCAGATTTAGGATAATTGTTTGAACGAGAATCAACTCTTCTTCTCTTCTTCTCAATCTCTTATTCTCCTCAAACCGATTCGTGACATTACCCCCCCGCCCCTTATGCGAGCTTGTCGTCAAGCGACCAAGTGGGGATGATTATGCACAACCCATTCATAATCCTCCTAGGTGGCTTCAGAATCAGGTCGGTTTCCCCAAAGAATTAACCACTGTTCTTTTGATGCGTTGTTGCGTTTCACGTTCTTTTAGCTAACACCTCAATGGGTTTTTCTAACTGTATTTACCCTTCATTGAGTGCAGGAAACTCACTGGTGGCGATGATATCAGTCCCCACGCGCCGCTTAAGCACGGATACATGAAATACATGATGCACACTCACCGAGTCTGGTAGTTGCAGGCGGTAAGCCATTGTTCCCACTCTCTCAATGATTGCATATGGTCCATCATACTTGGGTGCTAGTTTCCAGCATGTGTCTTTGCGTAGGGTCATCTGGCTATAGGGTTTGAGTTTAACAAACACCCTATCCCCCACCTGCAACTGTCTATCACTTTTGTTCTTGTCTGCATATTGCTTCATTCTGTTCTGAGCATGTAGTAAGTGGTGCTTTATACTCTTGATGTTATTTTTCCTGTCTTCTAATAATTTCTCCACCCCCAGTACCTTAGAAGAAGTATATGACTCCAAGCCCACTTGTGATGCCTTGTAACCATACATGACTTCAAAAGGGGTCATGTTCAGGGCTGAGTGGTAGTTATTATTGTACCACCACTCAGCCAAAGGCAACCACTTTGCCCAATGTTTAGGATTACTAATCCCCATATACCTCAAATAAGTTTCTAAGCATTGGTTCACCCTCTCAGTTTGCCCATCAGACCGAGGGTGATATGCAGTGCTTAGAAAATGCTCTACTCCTAGAGCCACCATCAATTCCTTCCAAAAAGTGCTAACAAATATCTTGTCCTTGTCAGTTACAATAGTGTCAGGGAGCCCATGCAACTTGTAGACTGAGTCTATGAACACTTCTGCTAAGCTAGAAGCATTAAAGGGATGAGTGAGGGCAATAAAAAGAGAATACTTTGAGAACCTTTCAACTATAACCCATTATGTGTCCTTTCCCTTAGATTTAGGAAGCTGCTCTATGAAGTCCATAGAGATGTGTTGCCAACACTGTTCTGGCACACTGAGTGGTTGAAGTAACCCAAGGGACCTCACTGTCTCATGCTTACACTGTTGGCAAATGCCACAGCTCAAGACCCATTGTTTAACATGCTCTCTCATACTAGGCCATAAGAAAATGGCCTGAACCCTTTGAAATGTTCCCATAACACCAGAATGTCCCCCAACACTACTCCCATGCAACATCTTCAATACTTGCTCTCTTATCTTGCCCTGATTCCCCACATAAAGCCTCCCTTTGTACCTAAGGATATGATGTTCATAACTGAGAAATGAGACAGCCCAGGGGACCAGTATGCATTGAGCAATAGCCTTTTGAGCAAAGTCATCCCCTTCATAACTCTCATGCAATTCCTTCACCCACTCAGGTGTACACTGATTGCATTCAGTGAAGCCGCAGGTGCATCTCTCCTAGACAGTGCATTTGCCACCTTGTTTTCCTTTCCCTTTCTGTACACAATCCTGTATGAGTACCCCATCAATTTAGTCATATATTTTTGTTGGAGGGGTGTTGAGATTTTCTGCTCCAACAGGAATTTCAAGATCTATTGGTCAGTTTTGATCACAAACTCCCCATGCAATAAGTATGGTCTCCATTTCTCAGTAGCTAGGATAATAGCTAGGAACTCTTTCTCATAAACTGAGAGCCCCAAATTTTTTGGCCCCAAAGCCTTGCTGATATAAGCTAAGGGGTGCCCTTCTTGACTTAATACAACACCTAAACCATAGTAACAAGCATCAGTCTCTACACCGAACTCCTTAGTAAAATCTGGAAGTTGCAACACTGGGGCAGTACTCATAGCCACTTTCAATGCCTCAAATGCTTTATTAGCTGCCTCCCCCAACTCAAATGTCCCTTTCTTGGTCATATCTATCAAGGGTTTGGCAATAATACCAAAATGCCTTACAAATTTTCTACAATACCCTGTCAACCCAAGGAACCATGTGAGAGCCTTAACATTATTTGGTGTTGGCCACTCCAACATCCCTTGAATCTTCCCTGGATCAGGTTTCACCTCACCCCCTCTAATGATGTGCCCCAAGTACTCAACTGTAGCCTGACCAAAATTGCATTTGGAGGCTTTGGCAAATAGTGTTGCTCCCCTGAGCTTTTCAAATACCATTCTCAAATGTATCTGATGTTCTTCTTGATTCCTACTGTAAACCAAGATATCATCAAAGAAAACCACAACTAATTTTCTTAAGAAACCCTTAAGCAATTTATTCATCAAAGCCTCAAAAGTTGCAGGTGCATTTCTGAGGCCAAAAGGCATCACTTTTTGCAGGTTGGGTTGAATCTAGCCAGTTAATAGCATTTCATGAACTAACCTCTCAATCTCCTCTTTTTGCAGGTATGGGTACATGTAAGGGTGGGCTTTGAATGGAGTGGTGTTGGGTTGCAGCACTATCTCATGATCATGTGACCTGTTGGGAGGAAGTTGTGTGGGCACTTGAAACAGATCATCAAACCCCTCCACTAGTGCTGAAAAGCATGTGACACTTCTTGCTTTTGCGTGCTTTTGTCTTCCACAATCATGAATAAACAACCAGCCACTATTTCTCCAGTGATCACCTTCAATTCCATTACTCCTCCCAGTCCTCTAAGAGTGTAACCCTTCCCATTCACATAGATTGTCAATAACCACTTATCAAAATCCAATGTCACTGGTCCTAACTTCCTGAGCCAGTCAACCCAATAATCATATCACACCCTCTTAGCTTCAAGACTCTAGGACTAACTGTGAATTCTAAACCCTCCATTTCCCAAACCATGTTTAGACATTTGGCATCACTTATCATTCTTCCCATATCAGCTATAGTCACTTTCAGTGGATTAGTGTACTCCAGCCTACACTTAAGCCTCTTAGCAGCTTGATGGTCAATGAAAGTATGAGTGCTCCCAGAATCAATGAGGATAGTAAGTGACTCTCCCTTCACTTTCCCTAACAACCTCAATGTTTCAGGTGTTGCTTGACCAATTAGTGCATGAACTGATATCTTAGGCACCCACTCCTCCTCTCCATGTTCCTACTCTACCCGCTTCTTCTTCCTCAACGCCCATTATTACAAATAACCTCTTACATTTAAGGCCTAATACATAAGGCTCATTACAATTGAAGCATAATCCGTGCTTCCTCCTCTCCTCCATCTCTCGAGGAGTCAACCTCTTGAGTGGGGGGGGGGGGGGGGTACTTCTTCTGATCCACAGAGGTGTGGATGTTGTCAGATTGGTTCCACATTCCTCCCTTAACCCCCTTGAATGGAACCATTTGATTCATGCTCACTGACTTGGACTGCCTCTTCATAGTGCCTAGTATGCTTCTTGCTTTCTTGCAATGTGGACTATCTGGTGTAATGTAAGTAGACTTAACATTTCTAACATGATTCTTATTTCATCCTTAAGCCCACTGAGGTAACTTCTAATGAAGTATTCCTCATCCAAATGTCTGTCTCTTTGGATCATATATGATTTCAACTCTTCAAATCTCAGTGTATAGTCATCTACTGTTGTTACTTGCTTTAATTTGTTAAACTCTCCAATAATGTTCCCTCATTTTGCAGGTGTAAAACGGTCCAATAATAGATCAATCATTTTTTGCATCCCATGGCCTCACGTCCCTCAATGTTGTAAATATACCAATAATCGGCCACCCCTTTCATATACATCTATGCCAAGGTGATTTTCTCAACATCCGACATCGGATTCAGTTGAAAGTATTTCAAACAACGTCGCACCCACCCACGCGGGTCAGTACCCGCAAATCGGGGAAAATCAATCCTCAAACCCCTATTATGGAATCCACTGTCAAACCTATCATTGGGTGAGTGAAATATGCAATGGTCACCTCTTATCGAGTGCATTTGTGGCGATTGATTCTGCGTAATGACAGGTGTACCTAGGTTTTGAGATACCTCTGGTGATTCCTTTGTTGTTTGTTTTTTCAGCAACTAAGCTAGCATGGACCGCATTTTTGGCATCTCCTCGCGCGTCGTGTCCAGTCCGCTTTGCAGTAGCTGCTGGCCGCTTATGAGGTCCTTCTGACCCTGCTCCAAGTTTTCAATTGGAGAAGTATTCGATCCTGTAATGGTGATCAGAGTGCGCACTTCAGGATCGTAGCTGTGAGGCCACTGTAAAGAATTGAGCTAACAACTCTAGATTCAGATAAGCAGAGAGGGGGAATTGCGAGTAATAGCAGGGGAGGGAGAGAGGGAATTGTAAAGGGAATTGGATAACTTTCTGAATGCCATTCACACACACGCACACAACATTATATAACAGTTGGTGACGTCACGTGATGTCAGCCATTACAAAGGTGTGTGCCTGCTGATAAAACTCAAAACCATTCATGCGACTTCTAAGGCTAAAATAGTCAATTTGTGTAACCAATAAAAATAATGTCAAAAACACCCAATAGTCAAACAAATCAGATCTAGGCTAATTTTTCGAATGAGACCCTAATCAACTCTTCTTCTCCTCAAACCGATTCATGACAGTGGTCGATGGAGATGGTGGCGGGTACTGGTTGGGGTGGGGGGTAGGGTGACGGCGGCGATGGTGGGGGGGGGGGGGTTGTTTAATTTTTTTTTTTAAAATATTAGTTGTTTATTTTTGAATTATATATTAAATTTCATTTATAATATTTATAATTTAAATTTACTATAAAGATTTAAAGTTTTATTTATATTAGGATGATTTTAAAAGTTATTTAAAGATTTATAGTTAATTTTTCTTATAAAAAATTAAATACGGTAATTTCTTAATAATTAAAAACAGAAAAATGAAAGTTAATTATATTAAAAAAAGATATTATTAATATTGTTTTGGGCTTAATTTTTTATTTTTGGTTTTCTTGGTTTTTGTTTTAAATATTAAAATTTAGTTTTTTAAATTAGAATTATATTATAAGTTTTAAAATTTAAATAATAAAGCTAATTATAAAATTTTTAATATAAAAATAAAAATGGGAGTTTTCTAAAAAAAAAAAAGAAAATGAAATATGTGTAGCCACATGGCGTCACAATGTCCTCCATGTCACATTCAACGTCACCAAATTTTGGACCAAGCCCATTGTGAAGCCCGATGGGCATTTTTTGCCAAAAATTTAAAAGTTAGCTGCAAATTTTTTGCCCCGGAAAATTAGAGGACAAAAGTGAAGTTTCAGATAAATTATCAGGCAGAAAAATGCATTTGCACTTCTATTTATTAGGCCTTCTTAAGTTAAATTAAAATACCATTAATAAGATTCATGTATTGTAGAATATTTTTGAGTTATATTTAGTGCTCTAATAGATATAGAGGAATTTGTAAAGTATTGATTTTTTTCTAACGTACTAATCATGTTAGTTGGGATTGGGAATAGATAAGTGGAAATATATTTTTCTTCCTCTTAATTTATCAAACAACTTGTTAATAAAGCTACTAATGAGTAATGACCGGCTGTATAACTTATCTCACAGTCAGACTCTGAGATAAGCATATCCCCTAAAAAATCTAAAGCATTTTATATCCTTAAATACAAATAAAATAAAATTGTTTTGGTGGCGAGCATGCCTTAATATCCTGCCTACAAGGGTATATCTAGCGCGGCGTAGAATTGGAGACGGGGAGGAGTGTGTTATGTGTGGTGAGGTAGAGGAAAATCCACATCATATATTCTTTGACTGCCACGTCGCGGGCCAAGTTTGGGCGCTGGCGAATTTTGCTACCCGCTGCCTACGAAATCCGACGGAGGGGTTGCTTGAGTGGTTCTGACGGGTGATACGCGAGGAGGGAAAAAAGGAGGGAAGTACGGCCGTGACTATTTGATGGCCAAATTGGGCTAATAGGAATAAGAATTTGGTTGGCGAGCTCTTCAATCAACCGAAGGAGATTGCGGAGTTTGCCGTGGCTTATGTGCGGGACTGGAATGACTTAGGACGCGCATATATTAGTGTCGGACGCATTGGAGGAGCAGAATGGGAGGCGCCGCGTGAAGGATTTTTCAAAATTAATTTTGATGGGGCGAGGTTCGAGGAGGAGCGGGCGGTGGGCATCGAGGTGGTTGTTCGTGATCATACGGGCAATATTGTGGCGCGCGTTCAGAGGCGCATGACTGCGACTCTAGCCCCCGTGTGTATTAAGGCGCTTGTGGCACTTTGGGCTATTAGATTGGCGGTTGGGATGCAATGGCAAGACGTCATATTTGAGGGTGATTGCCTCAATATTCTCCACGACATACTTCACCGATCGCGCATTTATTCGAGCTACGTGAACATTATTGCTGATTTCCTTAGGTTCTTTGAAGTTCGGGAGGGTTACTCGATCTGTTGGATTGGACGAGAAGCAAATAGTTTAGCATATGATCTTGCAAGGAGTGCAACGAGTGACGTGTTGCATCCTCCTAACCTTATATTTGCTCTAAATTGTTTGTTTCTTTTCTTGGCGGTTGAGGTCGACTAACATTTATATGCATTTGGCGATTTTTTGGCACATTTGCGTTGGCAATAAAATTCTTTTATTGAGTTCAAAAAAAATACAAATAAAATTAACAAAAGCTTGTAAGATCATTCGTAATTAAGAAAAATATTCGAAAAGTCATATTCTTCTCCAAATCCTCCCCTCCTCCCCCCACATGCCTCATCCTTCACACCACTTCCTTTTCATTATGGTATTCAGACTCCTCCATGGGAGGAGGAGCTCGTCGTTCTGGGGTTGTTGTCATTGGGAGGGAGCAAATAAGACAATTATCGATTCAGATCGACTATGGATACTAGGCCATAAAATATAAGTTTCAAGAATGTTTAGGAGTCAATTGATTTATTATTTAGAAATATAAAAATATTTTTAAGAATTGATCAATTTAATTTTAAATATATATAACCTTAAAAATACCACATGGTCAGTTTTGGTTTTAACTCAATATAAGGGTACTCTATTATGAGATATATACAGATATTATGGATATTTATGGATATATACAGTAGGAAATATATATATTTCCTACCGATTGACTTAACATTAGAATCATTCCATGTAGTTGGACTTTCCTAACTTTCTTTTACTTCCTCTGCAAGTTGTATGCGTGTATATATATATTGGATGTAATCTCCTTATGAATAGAAAAATATACAGACTCACATTATTTTACATGGCATCAGAGCCAAAATTTGGCTCCTTTAAATTCTAATAAACTCACATCCTTTATATATGGCAGGCGACGACGAGAAGAACATTGGCAGTTCTCAAACAACAGGCAGTACTCAACCTTCTGCTGTAGTTGTTGATTCCATGTCCCCTTACTATATTCAGTCTGGTGATAAGCCCGAATATGTTTTTGTCACCTCTCTCTTGCGTGATGGAAATTACGGCGATTGGCTCGATGAGATGAGCAATGCTTTATATGCAAAGAATAAAATTGGATTTGTGAACGGCGACATTCCGATGCCGAAACCAGATTCTGCTTATCTTCCATATTGGCAACGAGCCAACGCGATGGTCAAGGCATGGCTTAATAGTAGCATGGAAATTGAGTTGCGACAAAGCGTGAAATTTAAAACTGCACGCGAGATATGGATAGATCTTGAAGAAAGGTTCGGAAAAGAAAGTGCTCCACGAGCATACGAATTGCGCTGTTCTCTAGGTACCATACGACAAGAAGGGCAATCTATTTCGGCTTATTTTAGCCGACTACGACGCATCTGGGATGAGATGGCATCTATCTCTACGACTCTTGCTTGCTCGTGTGGCCAGTGCTCATGCAACATCGCTAAGAAAGTTAATGAATCACGTGATCGTGAGCGTTTATATGATTTTTTGATGGGTCTAGATGATTCATATGGACCACTTAAAACTCAAATTTTGGCTACATGACCAGTTCCTAGCTTAACTACGGCGTATCACTTAATTTCCGAAGGAGAACAACATCGGTCCATTGCTTCCGCGCGCAAGCCTGGAATTGATGCCGCAGCTTTCCAGGCACAAGTCAATCGTGACCAAAATAACAACCGACAGTCCAATATGAAAGAAGAAAGACTTTGCACCCAATGTGGGAAGCGTAACCATACGGCTGATACGTGCTTTGAGCTCATTGGATACCCGGATAACTGGAACGTAAGGAACAAAGAAGGCAAGAATCATACTGGACGACTAGGGAATGGACGAGCTAATGACCGCGGGATAGTGAACAAACGTCCAGGACAACCACGGGTTGCGCACGTTGAACATGAGCAAATTGCGAGATTCACAACCGAACAACTTCAGCGTTTGGCGCAGTTTATGAAGTCAGAATTTACCTCTCCAAAACCCACGTCCGAGGCCCAAGTCAACATGTCAGGTAAATTGCCATACAAGCAAACTTGGATAATTGATTCCGGGGCGACAAAGCATATTACTAGCGACGACACTTTACTATCAAATGTCATGATTAATCCCTCCGAGCCCCCCGTTCGAATTCCTAATGGAGATGTGGTTCCCGTGGACTCAGTTGGTAGTATCAATCTACCAAACGGATTACACCTATCGCGCGTCTTATCTATTCCAGAGATTCAATGCAATTTGTTGTCTGTTAGTCGCCTCACCAGCGATCTTAACTGTTCACTTACTTTTTTCCCGAATTTTTGTGTATTGCAGGACTTACCCTCGAGGAAGCTGATTGGAGTGGGTAATCTTCGTGATGGTTTGTACTACTTGAAGCCTTTGATGAGCGAGAGGGTGGCAATGTCGGTCTCACCAGATTTTGAACTTTGGCATCAACGGTTGGGTCATGCGTCGGACGGAAAGCTTCACCAGATTGCTAATCTCAAACGTTTCAAGCGGAATAATTCTCTTTGTGATTCTTGCATACGAGCTAAGCAAACTCGTTTGCCCTTTCCTACTAGTAGAATTAAAACGCACCGTTGTTTTGAATTAATTCATTGTGACATTTGGGGTAGTTACAGATGTGATTCATTTACTGGAGCACGTTATTTTCTTTCAATTGTTGATGATTTTACAAGAGGTGTTTGGGTCTTTCTTATGCAAAACAAATCTGATGTTGCTAAATTTTTAATCCAATTTTGCAACATGGTTGGCACTCAATTTGGTCATCAAATTAAACGCATTCGTGCAGATAATGGAGTTGAATTTCAAACTCACACCTTGCTTGATTATTATAACAAAAATGGAATTATTCTGGAAACATCGTGTACCGATACTCCGCAGCAAAATGGTGTTGTGGAGCGCAAGCACAGGCACATTTTGGAAATTGCTAGGGCCCTTCGTTTTGAATCGGGTTTGCCCATTGATTTTTGGGGAGAATGCATTCTTACGGCTGTTTATATCATTAATCTCTTACCTTCTCCAATTATTTCAAATAAAACTCCTTACGAGATGTTGTTTAATAAGTTGCCTGATTACACTCACTTGCGAGTATTTGGATGTTTGGTTTACGCACATAATAATAAGCGAAAGGATAAGTTCAGCGAAAGGGGGAGTCCTTGCATTTTTGTAGGATATCCGAGTGGTCAAAAGGCGTATCGAGTATTTGATTTGCAAAGTCGAAAAATCTACAGCTCTCGTGATGTAACCTTTTTTGAGAATGTGTTCCCTTTCAAATCCATCCCGCAACCAAACTCTGACTTGAACTCGGCCATTGATGCAGCATATGGGCGTATACTAGGTGTGGATATCTCACTACAGTCTGCCTCAATTCGACCCGTCATTCGAGGACCATCCACCTCACAAGTTCTACCCTCTAATGAACCCACTTTAGATAATGACTCCAGCCATACACAAGTACTTCCCACCACTGTTGAGACTAATGATTCTGTCACGCATGTTATTGCAAGTTCAACCAAGGAACCTCACGATGCACCTGCCTCCATTGATAGTGCGCCCGCTGGTCCACGCAAGAGCGATAGAGCTCGCTCGCGTCCAAAGCATCTTTGAAGGCTTTGACACCGATTTTCCCCCCTCGCTCAACCATTCACGAGCCACGGCCAATTCAGCACACTCGACGGTATATCCTCTTTCTAATTTCCTTGCATATGATAAATATTCTGATGCACACCGTGCCTTTTTAGCGGCCATCACATCTCGTGATGAGCCAAAGCATTTTTCTCAGGCTATTCACGATCCGTTATGGCGAGAGGCCATGCAACAAGAAATTAAAGCGTTAGAAGAAAATGGCACGTGGACTTTAGTTCCCTTACCACCTGGAAAGAAAATAGTTAATTCCAAGTGGGTTTACAAGATCAAGTATCAACCGAACGGTGCCGTGGAACGCTATAAAGCACGACTTGTCGCTAAAGGATTTACCCAGATTGAAGGTGTTGACTTCCATGAAACTTTTGCACCTGTTGCAAAGCTTGTTACCGTCTGATGCATGCTTGCCATTGCCGCTAAACGTAATTGGGAAGTACACCAGTTGGATGTTAACAACGCCTTCTTACATGGCGACCTCCATAAGGATGTTTACATGCGTATTCCACAAGGCTTTGCAAAGAAGGGTGATACTCACGTATGTAAGTTACAAAAATCTTTATATTGGGTTTCGACAATCTCGTGCTGATCATTCCCTTTTTATTTTTCGTAAGGGAAACATCTATGTTGCTGCCCTCATTTATGTTGATGATGTTCTTTTAGCCGGCAACGACGCGCCTCACATTAACAAGGTCAAGCAATTCTTGGATGCAAGCTTTAGTATCAAAGACCTTGGGACACTTAAATATTTCCTTGGAATCGAGGTCGCCCGTTCCTCTGAAGGTTTTGTCTTAAGCCAACGTAAGTATACATTGGACATCCTAGAAGAAAGTGGCATGCAAGCTTGTCGTCCAAGTGCATTTCCTATGGAGCAGAATCTGAAGTTGCAGCCAAATGATGACAGCCCCCAAGTTGATGCTTCATCCTATCGTCGGCTCATTGGTCGTCTCCTTTATTTAACCGTCACTCGTCCTGACATTGTTTTTCCAGTTCACCAATTGAGTCAATTTGTTTCTCATCCACGACAATCCCATTTGGATGCAGCGTATCGCATTCTTCGCTACTTAAAATCTACACCAGGCCAAGGTATATTTCTCTCGTCTGGTGGGGGGTTTGGTTTGCAAGGGTTTTGCGACGCCGATTGGGCAGGATGCTCCTTCACTCGTCGTTCCAGTTCAGGTTATTTTATAACCTTAGGTGGTTCACCAATATCATGGCGAACCAAGAAGCAAAGTGTTGTCTCTCGTTCGTCGGCTGAGGCTGAGTATCGGGCTATGGCAGTCACCGTAAGTGAAGTCGTATGGCTACGTTGGTTACTCCAAGATTTTGATGTTGATTCTTTAAAACCTACGCCATTATTTTGTGACAATCAGGCCGCTCGACATATTGCTGTTAACCCGGTCTTTCATGACCGCACAAAACATGTTGAAATGGATTGTTACTTTGTTCGTGAGCGCGTAGCCAGTGGCGACATTCAACCGTGCTCCATTTCTACCTCCCATCAAGTGGCATACATGTTTACAAAAGCAGTTGGGGCTGATCGTTTCAAGTTTTTACAGAGCAAGTTGGGTGTTCGGGATCTTCACACTCCACCTTGAGGGGGAGTATTATGAGATATATACAGATATTATGGATATTTATGGATATATACAGTAGGAAATATATATATTTCCTACCGATTGACTTAACATTAGAATCATTCCATGTAGTTGGACTTTCCTAACTTTCTTTTACTTCTTCTGCAAGTTGTATGCGTGTATATATATATTGGATGTAATCTCCTTATGAATAGAAAAATATACAGACTCACATTATTTTACATACTCAAAGATAATTTTTGGTGTCGTATGATAATTAAATAGAATGAAGGTCGATATTACTAATTAAAATAATATTGGAGTTGTTTTTTCAATATCCATCTAAGAAGACTTATCTGCATTGGCGAGCGATTTGTTAGGCACTAGACTGGAGCCTCGAACAAGGGTCAAAAGTGTATTTTGCGAGAATTTTAAAAAGGTACAGAAGCATATCTATGCCCGAAAAGATACTAGACATATTTATCCAAATTCAACAGTTAAAGACCAAATTAATTCATTATTAGATCTTCAATTTTCACCATTTATCTTGTTGAAAGGCCCAGTTTTTTTTTCTTCTTTGAATCTATTCCAATTCACACAGAAAAACGGAATCATCTGGCTTTTAATTAAGAAAAGCCTTCTCAGAAATCACATTGGACTCCTACGTACCAACACTGTATTAAAATTGATGAAAAACAATTATGTCATGAGCAAGAAGACATAAATAGTAGCAGCGGACCCATATGCATATATAAATTACATTAATCAATTTTCAAAACTAAAACACAAAAATTAAAGCTGCTTAATTGCCCTGACCAATAGTTTAAACTTAGTTCGATGTCTTGTTTCCTAGTTCCGGATCATCCTGTCTGTGATCCGTTATTGTCTCATCGAGATGTTTTAAAATACGAAAAATAACAAAAATGAACACAAAGCCCCATCCATTAAGTTCGGTACCAGATCGAAAGATGATTGCTATCAACAGCGAGAACAAGCAATTGACACTTTTTCCATTCGGCATTGAAGCAATAAGATTTGCGTGGGTAATGAGGTGGAAACACATTGTATACCCGAACCACAAATCCATGGAGCCACTTGTCCAATCCGGCACCGAAAAACAAAATACTAGAAAAACAAACTCCAATAGCCATCCCATGTACCGTGGAAGACTTATAGTAGGCATGTTTGTAAGTGCAGCAAGTAGAGGCAAAAAGTATGCATAGATGTAGAGTAACATTTTCGGAATTTCTTCAAGGGGTCCTTTCATCACAATCATTCTCCATTTTAAACATGCCGTGGAATGTCTAAAGCTCACTGCAATCATCGATGACGATAGAGTGGCTAACACGAGCCAAAATATCTTCCGATTTTCCAGATGTATGTAGACTGTGACCATTCCATCACGATATTCAATACCTGTCTAAAATATCATCTCAAATTAAAGAACATGTCACAACTATGTATTATTACTTATGTACTTAACCAAGTTCAAGCTAGACGCTAGTAAGTTTGAGAGAGTGTAATTAAATTCTGGTAATTAAGTCACATTTTACAAGCTGATCTTATTTTTCTGTAAATATTTAGGATTTGTAAACTGACCTTTGATTTACCGTTGTTGCTAGACGACATTATCTGCATAAGGAAAGAATGAGAAAGAGTTGTCAAAACTAAATTTACGTACAATGGTCAATGAAGTTTACTTTTTGGAGGACTTCAATAAACTCGCGATAAATCTAGACTATCGCCCGACGCCGAAAATTTATCTGGCCACCCGTAGTCCTAAAAACAAAGCAACTTAGCGAAACTAATATTAATTTGGAATATATAAAATCACAAATACCATTGGCAAGTAAAACACGTCCAATAACCTAAATATTGATTAAGACAAAAACTCTAAGCTTTGGCACCCCTAAGCATTTCTATAAGAGAAATTTTAGAGGTTACGTATTCAAGTTTTTTTTCTAAGTTCCTCATAGTCATTTTCCAGAAATATATAGAGTCATTTACTGTTTAATAATAAAAAGAGGAATCAAATATTACTACAAGGAATATGTAATTAAAAAAGTTACTTTATAGTTTGTACTGGTACAAACAATTTCTATATGATCATTAAAACAACTCTATCCGAAATTAAAATTACATCAACATGCAAAATAATTAGACCAAACATTTAACAACTCCTAATTTGATTACAATTTTGTACAGTCGTGAGAATTTCTCATGAATATATTACAAATATTCTCCAACAATTTCCCGCACCGTTGCGTGTAACGATATCACAATAATTCATAACCCGCGCTCATACACATGAAATATATACAGTTTACAATATACGAGGCCATTCAACTAAAAATTCTGTTAGCATTTAGCACAATTTGTATTTTAACAATATAATACCCAGACTATTTATCAATATATATATATATAAAATACCCAGATCTAAACTCGATGGATGCACAAGATATTCGAGATTTATACATACCTTGTAGCTTATTACTCTTTTTCTGCCAGCTAGCTGCAAAAATTATGCTTTTGCCGAATTCTCTCCGAAAACAATGATGAGTAATGGTTAATTATTTATAGGGGGGCGATATTGAAAAGCAAATAATGTAGTCTTTTATAGCAAGAAAAATTAATTAAGTTGATAAAATTGCCCTTACCTGTGAATCTCTCAAATGTAAATTTGGATGTTATTAACTTTTGTTAATTCCAATAAATTTCTGTAACGTTACCAAAAAACCCTCCTCAATTCTTGCTTAGTAATTAAGTTTTCCATAGATATCCCAGTAAAACTTGGGCAAAGTAACCTAAAACCTAAAGATTCGTCAAAGTTCTCGACTTAAATAAGATTCATTAATCAAACCAAGAAAATAGAAAATCTCCACAAACTGTGCTTACAAATTCATTCAGGAGGATGTATAAAACGGAAATAAATCATATGTGATTTGTTTCGAAATGCAATTATGAAGAAAAATAATAATAAAATTAATATGAATTATAACAAAACGAGATTAAACTACTGCCATTAAATTAAATACTGATTTATAGGACTAGTAAAAATAATGAACTGCGAAAAATTACCACAAGCTGATCTGATTAATTCTTTGGATATAGTAAGTTATATAAATCTAAGTTATTTAAAAATGTATACGTTTCTTATTTGTTAAATAATTCTAATTCGTGGTACTATAAGTATAAGAGGGTAAAATAAGAATATTAATTCTGTAGACCGTGATAAATTCATTATTCAAGGCAGGGAATGGCACTGACACTACAAGAGAAAAGCCCTTTTTCGACGGCACGAAAACCGTCGGAAAAGGCCTTTTCCCGCCGGAAAAGGTCTTTTCCGACGGCGTTACCCGTTGGAAAAGACCGACGGAAAAAGTCTCGTCGAAAAAGAGCTTTTTCGACGGCCAAATGCCGTCGGAAAAGCTCTTTTCCGACGGCCCAGTGCCGTCGGAATTATCGAGGCCCTTTTCCGACGGCAAAGGAGTCTTTTGCGGTCGGAGGCCGTCAAAAATGGCCATTTTTCTTGTAGTGTGAGATCACCCGGATCATGACAATCGTCTTTTTTCTAGTTCTTCCACAAGCTCGACAAAAATTATGCTTTTCAACGCTGCCTGTGGTCTTTCGATAAGAACGTGTTAGTATTGGCAGAAGTGGACAAGGATGAGAATCCCATTAACACAAATCTGGATCATTGTAGCTTATTTGTTAGTATTTACAACATCCCGCTGATTTGTCAAACGAGTACAACAACGCATGGAATTGGTAGTCTACTAGGCATTATGGAAGAAGTGGACCTCACGAAATCCTCAGGAATCAGCAAGCACATCAAGGTTACAGTTAACGTCACAAAATCGCTCATCCGATTTATGAAACTTCGGGAAAAGAGGGACAGAAGATGACTGTATCTTTTAAATACGAACGACTACTGAATTTTTGTTACTTGTGTGGAATGCTTGGGCATATCATGGCGGACTGCGAAGCTAAGTACGACATTAATACTGATGACGTCTTCCAACTGCCTTATGGAGATTGGCTAAGGGAAAACACGAAAGGTACGTGATCGTTTAGTGGACAACATTTCACGGATAGGGGATGGAGTGGTAATTCGGGTCGGGGACGATTTGCCAATCGGGGCAGTGGTTTTCATGCACAGGGCAGAACAAGCAATAACAAGCAGTTGCGGCAAGCAAATATGGCTGAATATGGCATTCTCCGGAGCATACAATTTCAACAAGTTTTTTACGTGAACGACACGATGTCAGGGAGAAGGAATTGAACTTGGGAAAGGTAACATCGGATATGGAACGAGGGGGAGCTAATCACCGTGAACTGACGAGGGTCCTTGGAGGTTCAATTTTAGAGACGAGCACAGGACAGGCGGGTCAAGCAGTTTAGGTTCAACAGAGTTTTCAATGACTCGTGAGGGTATTTGATTGGGGATTATGTCGTGCAAAGGAGGCCTGAGTTATAGGGTTAGTGGATGTTTCGACAGTAAAGGAAACACGAGTTCATGTTACTAGTCAGCATAAACGCCGGGGAGTTCGAATTGTGAGGCAACACGGTATTGCACGAAACCAGGGTGGGTCAAAAACGCCCCTTTAAGGAAGACACAAGGGTTGGTCGGTCGGCAGATAAGAAGGCAAGACTTGTAAAGTTATCGAACAAAATTGATGATCTTTTGGCCTCGATTGCAGAGTAGTCCCGCCAACTCCAATAACTCTTCTATGTTGGAACTGTCAGGGCTTGGGAAACCCTTGGACAGTTCGGGAACTACGAGACTTAGTTTCCAAGTTTCAAAACCACCCCCTTATTTTCTTATGTGAAACGAAGTGGAAGACTAGAAAAATAAAGGCGTAGAAGGCTAGATTGAATTATTTATGTATTTGTGTTGAGGTTAAAGGTTTGTCGGGTGGGTTGGCATTACTTTGGGATAAAGAATTAGAGGTTCAATTACTTAGCATGTTGGATAATCACATTGATGTAGTGATAGTGGGTAAGGGGGCAGATCTTGATTGAATGTTTATGCGCTTCTATGGGGAACATGATGGGACAAAGAGAATGCGTACATGGAACTTGCTACGACATCTTCGAGGGTTTTAGGACTAACATGACTGTTTTGGGGGGATTACAACAAGATTTGTGTCAACAGGATAAAAGAGGGGGTCATCGACGTCCAAATGGTTGATTCAGGATTTTCGGAATACACTTGTCAAGACGGGGTTATGCAAGATTGAATTTGAGGGTCCTGAATTCACGTGGTGCAGTTGTCGCCCGACACCTTATACAATTTGGGAAAGATTAGATCAAGCTTGCACAGATGAGCTTTGGAGGGATAGATTTCCCCTTGCTCGAGTTAATCATTTCATGACGGTGAAATCGGATCACCTAGGGATCCTAATCCACACGTTGGGGCAGCCACAATAAAGTAGGAAATCATCTCGTTTCATAAGTGAGGCCGCTTGGCTTGCCAAATCCGAGTGTAAGGAAGTGGTTGCGCGGTGCTGGAATGAACTTGGAGAGGGGGAGTTAAAAGAAGAACTTGATGAATGTGGCATGGGGTTAACTCAGTGGAACATGGTTGATAGGATTGATCTTAGGCGGTGGATTGAAGTACTTAAGAAGGACCTTGTCCGTCTTCGGTCAGAGACTCTTACTTCGGCTTCCAAATGAGAAGAGATGGTCATCAATGCGAAACTTGAGGAGTTGTTGGAGTCAGAGGAGGTCTATTGGAAAAAAAGGGCGAAGGTACAATGGTTACTGGGGGTGATAGAAACATGGTATATTTTCATAGAAGAGCGAACGAACGATCAAAGAAGAATGAGATGAAAGGGTTAAGGGATGAGGGAGGCGTTCTTTACACGTCACCATTAGAGACTAACATGTTAGCGATATAGTACTTCATGTCTATATTTTGCACCAACATTCCAACAGATGAGGCTATTGAGGATGTGTTACAAGATGATGAAAGCTTGCTCCAGCCTTTCACCACGGACGAGGCACGAAGAGCTATTAAAAATATGTATCCTTTTAAATCCCTGGGCCCTGATGGATTCTCTGTGGTATTTTATCACAAAATTTGGGATATTATTGGGGGCGGGGGGTGTAACTCGTTTTGTTCTCAATTTTCACAATAATCATGTTCTTGATCCTTGTGCTGATTTAACCCATATGGTTCTTATTCCCAAGTGCCCTTATCTTGATTTGATGACTCAGTTTCGTCCAATTAGTCTCAACAACGTTTGTTTTAAAATTGCATCCAAAGTTGTGGCTAATCGAATAAAACCGTTTTTATCATCTATTATTTCTCCTGCTCAATCAGCTTTTGTTCCGGGTCGCCTTATCATGGATAATGTTTTGGTGGCTTTTGAGATTAATCATTGTTTGGAAATGAAAGGAAAATGAATCGATGCCATATGACGTTGAAGCTAGATATGAGTAAGGTCTATGACCTAGTCGACTGGCCCTTTCTTGAGAATGTAATTCTTAGATTATGGTTTGATTCGAGTTTTGTGTCTCTTATTATGCTTGGTGTTCGGACTGTTTCTTATTCTATTTTACTTAATGGGCGAGAGTCAAGTGTTTTTTTCCACGAGAATGGGGCGTTAAGTTTTTTCATCCCTCATTGCTAAAACCGAGGAGCGCGCGGCCATTAAAGGTGTACGGATCAGGCATGAGGCACCTGCCGTGTTGCACTTGTTATTTGTAGATGACACACTCTTATTTTGTGAAGCGGGCATGGCATCGGAGACTTGCATTCGGGATATTCTTGAGAGGTTTGAGGCGGTGTCGGGGTAAAAAATCAATCTTAAAAAATTAGTGGTAGTATTCAGTAAAAACACAGGTGAGTTAACGTGAGTTGCGGTGGGTGGGGTGTTAGGAGTCACAGTGGCAGAACGACACGAAAAAATATCGTTGTACGCCGTCAGTGGTTGGGATACTCAAACGAGAAATTTTTGATTTTATTAGGGAACATATTTGGAAACGGGCTCATGGTTACAAGGGTAAAACGTTGTCGAGAGCGGGAAATGAGGTGTTCGTAAAATCAGTCATGCAATCATTTCATACGTTTATTATGAGCTGTTTTTGTCTCCCAGATGCTTTGATTAAGGAGATGGAGTCAATTATGAGTAATTTCTCGTGGAGTAGCGGGTATCAAAATAAGATTCATTGGCTGGCATATGATTATTGTGTAGGAGCAAGGTGGATGGCGGTCTTGGCTTTCGGGACTTGAGAGCGTTTAATCTCGCATTGCTTGCTAAGCAAGCTTGGAAAATTCTAACAAATCCGAACAGCTTGGTGAGTTGGATTTACAAGGCCAAGTTCTTCTCGAACACGACATTTTGTGATGCACAATTAAAAGCAGTGCCATTCTTTTCGTGGCGGTGTATTTCGGCATCGATCCCTGTTGTAAAGCGTGGATTGCAATGGCAAGTGGGGAACGGTGCATATATTTCTTTTGGCATGATGCTTGGCTTCAATGCCTAATTTCCTTTCGACTTATCCCTCCAGTGCACCCGGATGAACCTTTTCTCATGGTTCGGGAGTTGATTGATAATAATACAGGGCAATGGGATGTTGAGGTGATGCGCGACTTCTTGTGGGAGGTAGGCGTGGAGCTCATATTATTTATTCCGTTAGATGATAGTTGTAATCGAGATCGACGTATTTGGCATTATGAGAAGAAATGGGTGTTTTCTCTTAATAGTGCGTATCACCTCATTATGTCTGAGGGTTTATTGAGGAGAACGGGTGAAACGACGACGGTCTCTGAACCTCATGCTTCTTGGCCGAAAATTTGGAAGATTGAGGGCGCAAATAAAATCAAGATTTTTTTATGGAGTTGTTGCATGGATATCCGACACGTTGGAAGTTGGAAAGGCGACGAATTTGTGTTGACAAGTCTTGTGTTGTTTGTCGGGAGGGCGAAGAAACTTGCGCTATTGTCTCTTTGATTTCCCACTAACTCGACAAGTATGAGCACTCTCTAATATTCCTATGATATTATGGGTCAGAGAATTAGAGATGATGGGGATTGGATCGTTTAGAATTTTCAGATGGGTTTGATGTTCAGTAGCTCACGAATTTTGCTCCTAATTTTCTTTTTTCTTTTTGTCGGTTTTGATTGGTAGGTTGTTTGTTTACTTGTATGGATTGGAACGGTTTTGGTGTCCTTTTTTTTTTTTTTGAGGTCGCTACAGGCATTTGTTGATTAATGAAAATTTGAGATTCAAAAATGAAAAATATAACCAATTAAATTTTTAAAATAAACTAAAATGAATGACAAAAACTATATTCTAAATAAGATACACACATACTAAATAATAACTAATATTATTTTTAAAAAGGAGAAGCACGAAATGATTGTATATTGAAATGATTCCATGTCCCACTAACTAATAATTATCAATGAGTCTGTTATGTTGGAGCTGTCAGGGTTTGGGAAACCCTTGGACAGTTCAAGAGCTACGAAAATTAGTTTCCAATCTTCGCCCCCCTCTAATTTTCTTGTCGGAAACAAAATGCAAGGCTCGAAAAATTAAGGTTTTAAAAGGTCGTTTAAATTTGTTTGGAGTTTGTGTTGATGTTAAGGGTCTCTCGGGTGGATTAGCGTTGCTTTGGGACAAAGAATGGGATTTGACACTTCTGAGTATGTCGGATAACCACATTGACGCTTATTAGGGGTCGAGGAGGTGCACCTGATTGGAGGCTAACGGGTTTTTATGGCGAGCCGGACGGGACCAAGCGTATGCGCACTTGGAACTTGCTTCGACATCTTAAGGGAGTTTCAAACCTCCCTTGGTTATGCGCAGGCGTTTATGAAACAGGGTGGGCCACGACGCCCTAATTGGCTCATCCGTAATTTTAGGAACACACTCGTTAGTACGGGTCTTAGTGAGCTTGAGTTCTTTGGGCCGAAATTCACTTAGCGCAGCCGTCGACCTACGCCACACACGGTGTGGGAGCGACTTGATCGAGCATGCGCAACATTGGAGTGGCGAGACCTATTTATGTTGGCTAGAGTAGAACACACGTTGACTCTCAATTCAGACCATCACGTTATTCTCATTCGCACCGAGGGCCAACACTCTACTGTCAAACAGCCCGCGTGGTTCCAGTTCGAAGCTACATGGTTGCTGAAGACCGAAAGTGAGGAGGTTATAAGAAAATGTTGGAGCGAGTTGGGAGGGGGCAATTTGACGGAGAAGCTGGATAGATGTCGGGTTGGGTTGACACGGTGGTCAAAGGTTGACGGACGGGACATGAAGCAAAAAATTGAGCGTTTGAGAAAGGAGCTTTTTAGATTACGCACGGGGCTTATCACGGCAGAATCTAAAGCTGAGGAGGAACGCATTGGCAAAAACCTTGAGGAACTTCTTGAGGCGGAGGAACTTTATTGGAAGCAACGGGCCAAAGTTCAGTGGTTGAAGGAGGGTGATCGTAACACGGCATATTTTCATAAACGGGCATCCAAAAGAAACAGGAAGAACGAGATTACGGGCCTTCGTGATGAGCAGGGGTCTCTATGCACGGATCCGTCGGGAATTGACCGAATTGCGATTGAATATTTTGCTCAAATTTTCCGATCGGGTGTTCCGTCTGATGCGGCCATTGATGAGGTGTTACGGGACGTTGATGCACGCATGAGCCCCGATGTGAACGAGAGTTTGCTTCAACCGTTTGCAGCGGAGGAGGTACGTAAGGTGCTCAAAGATATGTATCTTTTTAAATCCCCAGGACCCGGCGGCTTCTCTGTCGTTTTTTAGCAGAAATTTTGGGGGGTCATCCTGACATAGTGACGCAATTTAGGCCTATTAGTCTTAGCAACGTGTGTTTTAAGATTGCTTCTAAAGTCGTTGCTAACCGTCTTAAGCCTTTTTTAGCTTCTATTATCTCTCCATCTCAGTCTGCGTTTATTCCGGGTCGCCTCATTACTGATAATATTTTGGTGGCTTTTGAGGTGAACCACTTCTTGAAAAATAAATGAACAGGGAAACGAGGCCACATGACGTTAAAGCTGAATATGAGTAAGGCCTATGACCGAGTCGAGTGGCCTTTCTTGGAGAAGGTAATGCTTAAATTAGGTTTTGACTCGAGTTTTGTTTATTTGATTATGATGGGTGTCCGAACTGTGTCATATTCTATTTAATGAGTGGGCGTACGTCGAGTGTTTTTTACCCCGAAATGGGCATTAGGCAGGGGGATCCTCTATCCCCCTACCTATTCTTATTCGTGTCCAAGGTTTTTTCAGCATTGATTGCAAAGGCGGAAGCCAGGGAAGCACTCACGGGAGTCAAAATATGCCGCAGTGCACCATCGGTCTCCCACCTCCTTTTTGCCGATGACACGTTACTTTTCTGTAACGCGGACATGGCGTCTGCCGCGTGTATCCGTGACATATTGGAGAGGTTCGAAGCAGCATCAGGCCAAAAGATTAATAGAGATAAATCCGTTCTCGTTTTCAGCAAGAACACGGATGTTGATATTCGGACCGCAATTGGGGTCGCGCTTGGGGTTGAGGTGGCGGAGCGTCACGAGAAGTACCTTGGGATGGCATCAGTGGTGGGAAAATCAAAGAAGGAATTGTTCGACTTTAATAGGGAGCGGATTTGGAAGAGGGCGCAAGGATATAAAGGAAAAACTCTATCGGGCGTGGGAAATGAGGTCTTGGTGAAAGCGGTCATGCAATCGATTTCGACCTTCTTGATGAGTTGTTTTCGTCTACCCGACACATTGATACGTGAGATCCAGTCAATCATCAACAATTATTGGTGGAGTAGCGGGGAGCAAAACAAAATTCATTGGGTAGCTTGGGATAGAATGTGTCGAAGAAAAACCGAGGGTGGTCTGGGGTTCCGTGATCTTAGAGCATTTAACTTGGCTTTACTGGCAAAGCAAGCATGGAGGCTGTTGGTTAACCCAGAGAGTCTAGTGAGTCGGATATATAAAGCAAAGTACTACCCCACCACGACGCTTTATGATGCTTGACTTAGAGCGGCCCCGTCGTTTTCTTGGAGGTGTATTTGGGAGTCTATTATGGTTGTGAAGAGCAGCGTTCGTTGGCATGTTGGAAACGACGAATCCATTCTTGTTTGGCATGACGCATGGATCCCACGCCCGATCTCCTTTCGTCCCATCACGGCTGTTTGCATGGACGAGCCTTTTCTTCAGGTTAGTACGTTTATTGATAACGCGACGGGTTGGTGGGATATTGTTGTCTTGCGCGAGTATTTGTGGGAGGTGGATGTTGAGGTGGTTTTGACGATACCGTTGGGGAATGGAAGCAATGCGGATCGGTTGGTTTGGCATTATGAGAAGAATGGCGTTTTTTCGGTTCGTAGTGCATATCACGTCATAATGGAACGAGGCTTAGCCAAGAATTCGAGGGCGTCGGGTTCGAGTTCAGCGGCGCATGACTCATGGGCGAAATTGTGGAAAATGGATTGTGCGAATAAGATCAAGTTGTTTACTTGGCGATGTTGTATGGATATATTACCAACGCGGTGGAAGTTGATGAGGAGAAGAATTTGCGTGGAAACACAGTGTGTCGTGTGTAACTCGGACATGGAAACGATTCGCCATTGCTTATTTGAGTGCCCGTTTGCGCGACAAGTGTGGGCGCTCTCACATATTCCCATGAGTGCATGGATGGGGGAGACTGAACTGTTGTGTGACTGGTTGAGTCGGACTTTTAAGGAAAATTCGGGGCGGATGATCAGCATTATTGTCACGACCTGCTGGGCGTTGTGGGGAAATAGGAACGGTGTATTGGCGGGCGAAAAGGCGCGACGTTCGGATGAGGTGGTCACATTTGTACGCACTTATGTGTCAACATGGGCTGCGTATAACGGGAAGAAAGAAGGCGGTTTGGTCCGTGACGTCGGATGGCAAGCTCCAACGGGGGAGGTGATAAAAGTGAATTTTGATGGTGCACAATTTAGTAGTGACGAGTCCATTGGTATCGGACTGGTTGCGCACGACAAAGATGGCATCATGGTTGCTTGGCGTCAGCGCCGTTTAATATCACGTATGGACTCGACGAGTTTTGAAGCACTAACGGCCTTGAAAGCGGTTAGATGGGCGGTCGAAAAAGGATGGCAAGATGTTCTCTTTGAGGGGGATTGTCTTAATGTGGTGCACGACGTTTTACATAATACTGTGAGCGACATCAATGTGGTTAATGTATTGCACGACATCCGGGAGTTAATACGCATGCAATCGGGATTTTTTGTTAGATGGGTGGGAAGAGAGTCGAACTCCGTGGCACACGCGCTTGCTAGGAATGCGATCAATGACGCCGACGGCTTTGAGAATTAGTATTAGTTGAGTTGATAGTTTGTGTTTCATTTTTTGGGCATTGGTTCTAGTCGGCTGTTTTAGAGTTTTGTTTGAGGATGTTTTTTGACTGCCTTGTACCTGGAGGTAGGTTTGGATGATATAATGGAATTGGTTTATTGGAGTCCAAAAAAAAAACTAATAATTATCAATTAACTGGTTAACTCTGATTACTAATCCTACTTAAAAGATAACGTACAATTTTAAAACTGATTCCTATGGAATAGTAACATCACTACACGGTAATTCATTCAGCGATGTATTTTATTATTAAATAGTTGTGTAGCATATTACTTATATAATATTGATTGCTAATTATGATCAATAAAACCAAATTAGTGAACACCCTTCTTCAAGAAAACCCTCTCTCCTGCAATAAGTTCTTCAATAAACCCAATAGCAGATTTTTAATTATTTTCATCTTATTGAAACACAAACAAGGTAAAATTTCACATCCTTTGTTTTTTGTTGTGTCAATTTGTTTTGTGAATAAAATGTATCATAGTGTTTTACATATTAATTCATATTTTAATTAAGTTGGTGTTTTACTTTCAAGATTTTATTTCTTATTTTACATATGTCTTGATTAAGAATGTCCTATAGTTGTACATATGGAATTTTAACATATTTCCTTATGTTGATGAATCTATATTATGATGTATATTTTGCTTTTATTATGTTGAGTCATGGGAAAGCTAAATTTTTTTAGGTAATGGACATGAATAATATCTCAATTCTCAAGTAATGAACGTGAATCATATCGAAGACTTGATTTCGGAAATTGCGATAGTTTAACTATCACCAATGAAGTTCAGTTTGCTAGTATGGACTATGAGAATAATGTTGATGATTGCATGAGTAATCTCTAAACCATCATTCATGCAAATATATCTGAAGAACTGATTCCAAAAACATGCATGGAATTTGAATCTGAGGAGGACGTTAAAGCGTTCTATTTATCATATGCAAAATCGGTAGGATTTGGAGCCAGAGCTTCTAAAGCACATAAAGATATAGTAACAAATATAAAGTTGGATAGAATCTTTTGTTGCTCTAAAGAAGGAAAAAGACAAGAGGATGTTCGAGATGCTAGTGTGAGGATTCATCGTGTTGTAACTAGATGCCATTGTCCGGCTGAAATTAAAATCAGTTGTCGTCAAACTGGCAAGTATCGTGTCGTTAGATTTATCGATGGACATAATCACAGTTGTATAACTCTTCAAAATCATATTTATTTCCATCTCATAGGAAAATGTCTGAAGCGCAAAAGGCTTAAGTAGATATAGCCATGAGTTGTGGGATTGCACAAAGAGAGATAATGGAGATTTTGGCCAAACAAATTGGTGCTCGTGAACATCTAGGATTTATATCATATCGCTGCAAAAATTACATGCGCATAATAAGAAAAAATGAAAAGAGAATAAGTGAAACAGGTGGGGTTTTGGAACATTTACAAACAAAGAAAGTAGAAGATCCTAATTGTTTCTACTCAATACAGGTGGACGAAGACGATTTGATTATTGATATTTTCTAGACTGACGCAAGAATGTGGTTTGACTATTCATATTTTGGTGGTGTTGTTTCTTTTAATACCACTTAGAGAAAGCACAAAGATGGATGTCCAATTGCTCTATTAGTTGTAAATAGCCATAAGAAAAACGTAATCTTTGGGGCTGCTCTATTGTATGATGAGACGGCTGCAACTTTTTCATGGTTATTTGATACTTTTTCCATGGTCATGCCAAACAAAAAACCAGAAACAATTTTTACTGACCAAGATAAAGCTATATCAAAGGCATTAGCTTCTCAATGGACAGAGACGTATCACTGTCTCTGTTTGTGGTATATTATTCAAAACGCAACTTCTCAATTGGGCTTAGTATTTGCTCAACATCGTGATTTTGAAAAAGATTTTGACAGTTGTATGTTTGACCATGATTATAAAGACGATTTTAATGATGCATAGAACAAGATGATAAAGAAGTAGAATCTGAAAAAGAATCAATGGTTGGATAATTTATTTAAGGTTATGGGAAAATGGGCATTGGTATACTAAAGGGAAACTTTTTGTGCAAATATATGCAATACCCAGCGCATTGAGTCTACAAATAGTGGAATGAAGCACTACCTCAATTATGATACTGAGTTATCAGAATTCTTTGAACATTTTGAGAGGTGTGTTGATGATCGTCGTTATAAAGAGTTGAGAGCGGATTTTCACACAGTCCAGAGTGCCCCGTTGTTGTCATTTCTTGAGCAAATTCTAAAGCATGCTGCATCTGTATACACTCATAAGATTTTTTAGTTGTTCCAAGAAGAGGTATGCAAAAATCATGATTGTGATTTGGAGATTCTTGGTGACAATGATGATACCACTGAATTTGAAGTTGCGACTTTTGGTGAAAACTATCATCATTGTGTTACTTATGATTCAAGGGATGCTTCTGTATCCCGTGTCTGCAAAAGATTTGGGTTTGTTAGCAAAGTATGCTCACATGCACTGAAGGTTTTAAATCACAAACGTGTCACAAAAATCCCTGATCAATATATCAAGAAACGATGGATAAATCAGCAAAACAGAAAGTATTGAGAATTCAAAATCATGGCTCTACTCAAGTGAATCCTAAAGAAGCGGTGGCCTATCGTAACGGAGAGTTATGTCAATTTCATAGTCAATTGATCATAAAGGGCTTCAGATAGTGAAAAAGCATATGAAATTGCAAAACAAGGGCTCAAGAAGTTAAGAGGAGTACTAATTTGTTCCGTGAAAATGCAAATGAGGCTGAACTGCATGGCTCAAATGGAAATATTGACGTTAGCAGCAAAAATGCTCTTGGACTAAACACTAAAGAAAAAACAACTTACAAAATGAGCAAACGGCCAAAGAGTGGATTAGAGAAAGCTATTAAAAAGAGAAAAGTTAAAGCTAACTTGGAGGTACATTAATTTTAATATAAGTTTATTTTTTTGTAATATTCCTTTTTTTATCAATTATCTTGCTAAATATAACATTTTGATGTATGACTTAGGAAAAGAGAAATATGGCTTTGACAACATTGTTATCAAACAACGAGCACTAGGATTTTATAAATGAAAGCACAATTTTTCAAGAGTTGCATTGGAAGGTATATTAGTTTAAGTATAGTTCAATTTTATCTTTTAATATTAACTAATTGTGATGTGTTTTGATATAAATTACCATGTCAAAGAATCCTGGAAGATATTCTGTTGCTGTACCAAATCAAAGTGCATATGTCATCTACCATAATCAAATTCCTAGTTCAAAGTTTTTTGAGGTTTTTCTCTGACCTTTACTGTCATTTTATGTTTACATTAATTGGAATAAAGGTACTTGGTATTTTTGCATATATAGTCGTGATATTTTAACTATAATTATTGATTGACTTGTTGAAGGAATCTCAAATTGGTATTTCTGTGCCAAATATAAGTGATATTCAGCTATTTAACTCTGGAGAGAAACTAAAGTATGTAGGGACATTAACTGACTTGTTAAAGGTATCTCATCTTTGTGTATTAATAACTTTTTTTATCGATTTCTGATGGATATTCATATATAGATCACGCGTTTTCATGTTTTTCAATGCAGAGCATAGATCCAAATGTGAATTAAGAACTTTTTTCCTTGAATGAAAAATTAGATGATCAGTTGCATGGACCAAACATTTTTTAGCCAAAATGACCAGCATGAAATTGAGGAAATAACTATCGTGCACGAGATGTTGGATATAAATGGAGCAAAACCTTATTGAACATTATTTTAAAACTGCAGTTTTTTTTTCTCTTGACATAATACTATTTTGGTTTCATGCCTAGTTTGATTATTCTGATACATTTCTTCGTTAAAAGGATTGATTAATTTACCACAACATGTAGTTTACATTTATGATTATAATTCAACTTTCGTGTGCGTAGTGGATATGCAAAAATAGTGTATATATATATATATACACTATTTTTGCACACAAGCCAATGAATTCAAGTCTCTTCCAAATGGCTCATCTTCGTCCATCAATTAAAGAACTTGGTTTAAGAAGTTGCAAAGGATTTAAAAGCTGAGCTTGCAATGACCAAAGCATACTCGAAACCTTACACTCAAAGAATTGAGCAACGACAAATACCTAAAAGCTATTAACCTCCGAGGATTCAAAGATTCGATGGGACTGGGGACCCAAGACAACCTTTTGCTCACTTTATTGAGACGTGCAATAATGCTAGAACTGAAGGAGGTAATCTAGTCAAGCAATTCGTTCGATCCTTAGATAACTTTGCTCTTGATTGGTATATTTATCTTGAGCCAAACTTCGTTGATAGTTGGAACGATCTACAAGCTGAGTTCTTCAATCGCTTTTATAGCAGTCGACATACTGTGAGGATGATTGTACTTGTGAATCCTCATCAACAAGAAGATCGACCAGTGATTGAGTATATCAATAGATGGATACATTTCTCCTTAAGTTGCAAAGAACACATGTCTAAGACTTCATCCATTGAGATATGCACTCAAGGAATGCATTGGAGCCTTTCTTACATACTCCAAGGAATCAAGCCAATAATTGTTATGAAGAATTGGCAACTCGAGCACTTGTTATGGAAATGAGTGTAAACTCAGATGAAGAAGAATATTCGTCAAAATGACATTGAAGAAGGCGACGAAGATGAATATAAAAATGAAGAAGTAAAGAATATGAAGTATCATATTTAAGGGCTTAATGATACGAGTTTAAACTATCTAAAATCTTCAAAATCAAATCAAAAACTCCTTAATACGAGTATAAATTGTATGCAACTTCAAAGCTAAATCAAGACTTGTAGACAAGAGGCAAAACTGTCTACAAATATTCAAACAGAAAAAACTCCTTAATACGAGTATAAGATGTTTGCAAATTCAAAGCTAAATCAAGACTCATTGACAAGAGGCAAACTGTCTACAAATATTCAAATAAAAAACTCCTTGATAAGAGTATAAATTATCAACAATCTCCTTAACACGAGTGTGTACTCAAAGAAAATTCTTGAAGTCTCTAAAGTAGCATTCAAGCTTTCAAGTCTCTTAAACACGACCTAAAAGATCTATAAATCCGTTAAGTCGTCAAATGAATGTTCAACTCTCCTACACACGAGGCAAAAGGTCTACAAATCCTTCAAATTGTCAAGTCTCATAGACACGAGCAGAAAGATCAAAAAATTCTTCAAGTCAAAGCCTCAACGATATGAGATAAAACTGTCTAAATCAAAATCACTATGATGCACGAGCTAAAACAACAACTTACTCCTGGCCCGCATAAGTATAAACTATGTACAACACCCCCTTAAATCAATCTTGGTTTCTTTTAAAATACATCATGACTTGATTCCTTCATTGCATACGTAGGCAGCTAGAAGTTCATTCTTATCCCAGTTATATATAAAAAACAAAGTTGACCATGCAACATTCTACGTCAAGTTGATTCAACCAATGCTGAAGCACACAAATGTCCCAAAGTCATGAAGTGGATTTATGATGGTCGAATTGAAGCACCATAGCAAAAAGAAAGATGTCGAGACTTATCCACTCACTAATACGTTTAACCACAAGCCGTGAACAAGTCTCAAGGGGTAATTTTTAGATACATAAATTTTGTGTCTAATTTAACTTAAATAATAGTAAGTCTTAAGATGCAAGAAATGCAAACTATATATTAGTTAATCTTAATATTCTAAGGGGTTAAAATAAATATATTCATCAAGTCTTTGCGACAAGAAAATAATTGCCCATCAAATCTCAAGATATAAAAAGCCTTCTCCACCAAGTCTCAATCTTCAAGAGATGGAAAGAAGATTAACTTAGATCAATTCTTCCAAATCAAGAGATTGTAGACGCGATCACAATAGTTCATCTCATCAGGAAATTCTAACTAAGATTATCTCCACAACTATAAATAGAGGTGCTCTTGAACAACAAAAATTACAATTCAACCTTCAATCATTCAGAGCAAGGAAGTTCAACAAATTATATCCACAAAGTCCACTAATCTCAAGGCATTCTTCGTGGCATTCAAGGCGTTCTTCGTGAAAACCTCCCTTTTGATCCGATGCCAAGCTTCAAGTCCCTCAAATTACCGTTTTTGAAGATCACACTTCTGCCGAGGAAGATCAAGCTACAGAAAGTTCAATAAATTCAAAACCAAGTTCATACCGTTCTACAATCATACTCAAGCCAAAGACTCCATTTGATTTGAGACCAAGTCATAAAACCCTCGAAAAATCATTTTTGAAGATTAAATTCCCTTCAAGGAAAATCAAAGTCCATATATTTGGAGATCTGAAGATGAAGATCATATCGTTCTTCGTCAACCTTCAATAAAAAACTGTTCTATCCAAGATCAAGCCGGCAAGTCCTTGAATCAAGTTTTGTCAAATATCCTGGTATTTTGAAAGTAAAGATTCATCTAAAGAAGATTGACATTCAATAAGTTCAAAACGAAGATCAAATTGTTCATCTCAAAGATCAAGTTAAGTAGATTGCTAATTCAAGATCAAACTCAAAAGCCCTTGGATTAACGTTCAACTCAAATACACGTAGAAGAGATCCAAATCCATTCCACTCTCAAGTTAACCAAGTTTGAAGACTAGAAAAGAATCTGAGGATCAAATAGAGAGATTGCACCACAAATTGTAGTTTGAATTTATTCAAATTTATTTTGTAATCTTTTCTTGTCTTTTTACTTACAGAGAGCAAGAACTTGTCATTACAAATTTGGCATGCCCAATGGGACAATCTCTACCTCTCATCTCCTTTCTAGCAGGTCTGCAAGTTTGAAGTCACCAGAAGTCAGTATTGGTCAACAATGGAAAAGTCAATGGGGGCAACAAGTGGGGCTCTTGGCAACCGATGATGAAATATACTCTCGCACCGGGAGCAAGACACCAAGCTAAGGAAGATGATCAAGCAACTTTAATAGAAGATCAAGTTGGGCGACTGACAAGAGGTCCCTGGGATGGTGTATAATACTTATGTGTCACGGTTACTGCATTGCCGCTCTTCCTTGCGCAAAATGTTTAATATAGCCAATAGGTATAAGTTAGTTATTCCCGGTCCGGACGCGCGCATGGATTCACCCCCGCCTGGCCATCTCACGGTTTTTGTGGGTCAACTAGCGAAAAGATTGCGATTTCCCATACATGTCGAAGTCAAATTCATTTCGAGGTCCATCGGGATTATGCCAAGTCAGCTGACGCCAAACTCGTTTGGGCAAATCATCGGTTTTATCATCCTGATGAAGGCTTCAGGAGAACCTCAGGGTCCCAATCAATTTTGGGCCCTCTTCAAAGTTTGGATGAGGGAAGTAGGTTTTTATTATGTGAAGGCTCTGAGACATCGCAATTTTCTAAGTGGCGGTGCCACTAGCTATGGAAAGAATTGGAAACAATGTTATTTATACGTTCAGGAGAGCTATGAGGGAGAATTCGCAGCGTATCGTCGTGACTAGTTTGGGTGTGCGAGGGTTGCTATACCGCCTGGTGTACGCACACCTTCATGAGAGTGTAATTTTGTACCTAATTTAGTTCGCGATCACCGGTTTAACATTAAGAGAGTGGTCGAGAATCGTGTGTTGTCTTTAGCTGGGTTATCTCTAGTTCCCTATAATAGGAGGTCTACGCTTGGTATAGATTCTGCATTTTTTACTCGGTCTCATGTTTTGTTTTTACTTTTATGATAATACTAATATGTATTTTTCTTTTCAGGCGAATTCATCATAGATCACCATCCAGGATCAATCGAGCACTCGCTACTGAGAACGAAGGTTCTCAGACAATCGTTGTTCCACCTCCAAGGAAGAGGAAGAGCAAGAGTAAGAAACCCGCAGCCGAGGGATCCGCGTCGGCCCCCGTTCAGGCTCCAAGAGATACTTTTGAGGATATTTTGGGGCAAGGTCGCGCAACTACTCGCCCTCCTAACGATCTCGGCCATGCAAGGGGTTTGAATGAAGCTGCAACTAAACAAGGCGTCAATGCCGAAGGTGCTGCTCAAGCTAAAATGAGGAGGGTCCATCAGACTCTCTCCCGAACCGGGGGTGTTATCTTCACAACGTCGTGTACCACAAGTCCGACGACTGCTGGCGGTTCTACTGCTGGGGAGGAAACAAGCATTAGAGGGGGGACAAGCCATGGTCCGTGGGCCCGCATGGGGGAGTTCGAGATTTCAGAGGAAGAGGCGATCAATGCCTTGAAACTCCTCCTTCCAAATCTTGCAGTTCCTCATCCCGTGTCTGCGGAGAAGATGAAGATGGTGGAGCAGAATTCTCTTCATCTTTTAAGCGCATTAATATTTTATATTCCAACTATATTGTATTAGATATGTATTTCGTTGCATATCGGCCTTTAACCCCATGATGTTTTCTCTTTAGGGTGGCGGGATAGTGGATGCCATGCTCGTTGGGTTAGTCCAGGCTCATGGACAGCAACAGCAGATCGGAGCCGACTTTCGTGGCAGTGGCCCTGATGCTTTGAGGGCCGCTCTTGAGGATAAGGAGAGGGCTTGACTTTTCTTTTTAGCCCATCCATAGAAAATAAGTAATGAAATTGGGTTTTGTGCAATTATTGGCCTTAAGTATCATATTTTTCAAGATTAGTTTGAAATTTTTGATCATTCGGGGCTTTGTTAATTTCTAGAATAAGTACTTTAATACAAAAGTCAAAAACCAACAAGTCTTGTTTATTAAGAATATTTGTTTGTATATTTAATTGAAAATTTGCATGTAGATGTAATATATAATTAAAATTTTGATGTATGTGCATATATAATTTCAATTCTACTATATCAATATGCTACTTAATGTTTAATGCTTTCATGTAATTAATTAGTTGTTTGGAGCTTTATATGTTATGCATTAATTTGATTGTTTGAATTTGGCAATTTTGTAGTACTGATCAAAGATGATTGTAGAAACGTGAATGATTTGATGACATACGGAATATAGATATGTGTAAGTAAAATTATAATAATAAATATTTGTGAACTGGTTCAACCGGTATTTTTAACTGGTGCACCAATCAAACATGTGACCGAAGGTTGTCGGTTATGTGTCTGGTCCGATTATGAGAACACTGAGTTAACTAATGAAGCTTGTCTCAACCGAGTTATGATAGTCCTTTATGTGAATCAACTCAATTTGAGGGTCAAAACACTGGTGGAAATGGACCAACAAGAATGGCCCACTTCAGATTCCAAAAGCATGTTTAGGTATGACTCTTGATGTTTATTCTCCTACCCAATCTTTTCTTTCTTCTACTTACGACCACAACCTCCCCTTTGTCTTCTAGGAAGTTCTATTTGGGGTTGTCTATTAACCTTGCCAACACTAGTATTTCTCCCAGTTGTGCTTCAACTTACACGCCTCACACACCCTTAGTTTTGATTTCATATATATTCTCATGGATACTAGAGTTGTTTATAGCCTCCTTACTTTGCACACAAGCGCGTTGTCTTCTCATTGGAGCATATATGTGTAAGAAAGATACTTACGTTGCACTTTGATGATTGTTCGTACAATGGGAAGGTTAGACACCTTGACTAAGCTTGAGCACCATTTTAAAGCAAGCCTTAACATCAAGAATAATGAAGATTGGCATTGGCCTTATATGATACGAAGTGTTATGGGCCACAAATACGTGTGCCCTAATTTTTCACTTTCTTTTTTACTTTGTTGCATTAGTGTTTCTAGCCTCTCCCTATGTGCCGTTAAGAGGTGGCTTTCTAACTTACCACTTAATCATGATAAGTCACTTATGTTTTTTTCTAAGCCTTTCTGTTACACCCATGCACCATTTGTGTTTTCTGCATTCTTGTTGGCCCTCACACTTCGCGCAAAGAACTCTTCGATTCGTTCATTCTCGAGATGATGTATGGAAAATTTCTGCACACTACATAGTTTGGGAATCAATTGCGTACTATCACTCTTTAGGTTCGGGTAAAAACAGTCACGACGAAAGGAAAAATATCACTTTGAGGGGATCACACATCAAAAATTTACTTTTAATTTGCTTGTTGGATCGTGTGTTTAAAATATCAGACCAATCATACGTCTCTTATTGGCATTCCTTCAAAGGTGTTCAAACACCACCCAAGCACGTCCGAACAGTTTGCGAATTTCACTATGCAAGCCTTGCAAGAAGAGACCAAGTATACAAGACTACACGAGATGAATACTAAGGGTCATCTTTTTCAAGATTTGTTCGGCTTCTTTTAGCATTTGACTTATTGTAATGGTAAGCACGACCACATATTTTTCATTAGCCGGCTATGTATTTTTCTTAATTGTTTACTACTGAGCACTAGTAGTTTCTTTCATTGCCTGTTTTCTAGGGTACTCGTTTTCGGAATGCCTTTGCTCGTAAAGGTTTTGGTCCTAGGAAACTTCTCCTTGTATTTTGGGATCATGTTTTTCATATCATTGGGATAACATCTGATCAACAAAGACATATACATCAAAGTCGTAAAGATGACCAACAATATTAACTACAATCTGAAGTTAGCACGACTTGGTCATATCCAAAGCCATCTTCATCAATTGAAGAACACTCATTAGGGTTTCTACTCTTCGTAGCTTCCCTTGGCCACATATACAGACCCCCATAGATATTTTCACCTAACTTCGAGTGATCTTGGTTGTGCATCTCATCGCTCGCTCGCTTATTTTGTAAACAGAACTTTTTTCTTCTTCAATAAAACGTTAAATATTTACCTATATTATTAACAACGCAACTTTCGATATAACATTGCAGTTTCACCCCCCCTCCCACCCAAAAAAATATTTTTCCACAATAGTGAACCCAATACTGAATGTACGATCATTATAAAGAATATTTGATGTCCATGTACTAGCAAAAAAACTAACAACACACAATTTGGGCCGTAATGAAAAAATTGACACAGAATGGCGTGGACTATATATAAATAAGACTGGTAATTCTTATTTTGATTAAGTTTTCTCTATTTGGTTTACATATTATGCATGGTGATCGTTTCTTGTGTTCATAATCAAAGTGTTGATCTCAAAATAAAAAAAATAACAAATATGTACAGTATTCTCTAACTCACTTCTTAGAATTGACCCAAACGACAATAAGTATTGCACTCCATTAAGATAAAAAATAAGTCAGAAATTATTATGTTCATACAAAATACATACATATTTCCACTCAGACAGATTTCCACTCAGATTTCCACTCAAGTCCATAACTGTTTGGCAAGTTCGATTGTGATACAAGGGAAGATATTCTAGAACTGGAGTCTGTCGAGGTCTAGACAGGGCAAAAGCAACAACCAAATCCCCACAAAAATGCCAACACACGGCCAAAAAGGGGTGAAGGTTTTGCAGAACATGCCACTTTTCTAAACCTGCCAGTCTCTTGTTCAAACCCAGTAATGACAATCGTTTCTTGTTAATAGTTATTGACAAGATTAGATCTCAGTTAATCTTGAATAGAAGAAATATTCATTGCCATCTTCATAGAATAATCATACAGTAGACTTAATCCATTACATAACAAGAACTTAGCCTTCCATTAGGCTACGGGAGAATAAAAACAGTAAGTAAAAATAGGAAAATAAAACTTACTTGAAGCTCCAAGTTACAGACCAAAAGCTTTTATTCAGACTAGGTACTGACGATTACAAAGGAAAATTTTACAATATTAGAGAGAGAGAGAGAGAGTAGGGGACTCTGAAAATTCTGCCCTCAAACACATACGAAAATGGCCTTTTATAGAAGGCCGAACTTCAAAACACATTACAAAATAACATATACGGGTTTTTCAGATTTTTTTTTTTTTAAGTACCAAAAAAAAAATTACATAGTTCAAAAAGTCATTTGACTAAATCATCCTTGCCATGATGTCACGGCGTTCATCACCTTCTGGAAGCTCACATCTCCATTATTTTATTTGACTCTGATTTAGAGGAATTTCCTCTCCTGTTTGTGTTGACGACGGATCTGAGTATTCCAAAAACATCGCCCATTTCAAGATCTTCATTAGGATCTTGTGCATCCTGTAACTCTTTATTGAGTAGGGGATTACAAAATTCATCATCATGATTGGAGCTCATCGAAACATCTTCGTCGAGTCCTTCCAATTCCCTGGTTAAATCTTTTTCCATTTCATCAATATAAGCCTGGATAAGGCTTTTCTTGTCAAGATTTCCTGCTTTAAATTGGACTTTTCTTTTGATTAAGTCCCAAGGAGTATTTATTTCCTTTTTCTTCTGGCTATCAGCAAGTTTTGTATACGTCACAATTGTTTCCTCCATTTGTTGGATAGTTTCCAGTCCTTCTTGTTGATTTGTTTCTGGGTTAATTTTGAGCATTTTATCCCAGAATTTCGAGGCACTCTTACCCCAAATACAAAGAATATTATCCTCGTCTCTACCAACTTCTGGAAACCATCTCCAGATCCATGGAATTGAAAATTCCAAGAAAAAATAGAAGGCTGATAATCCTTCAGGACATGCAATATTTTGCTGTCTTTCCCAAATTTTCGGAGATATATCAACCCAAATTTTAAATTTTTCCTTAAAAATTTCAGGTAAAATTTTTACTGAAGTGCCGTGGAATTTCCACCATTTCAGAAACCAATTTGGTATGTCTTTTTCAAAAATCTTTCCACACATCTTTATGAACCATGTGTGCTTATGATTATTATTTTCATACAAAAGCACTTTATTAAAGGCTTCAACATAATCCCAATAATTGAATTTGAAAAGGATTTTTGAGGTAGAATGTATGAATTCTTTCTCGAAATATGGAGAAGATCCCCATTCCTCAGCATGTATGACTTGCTTAATAACAATCTTTGAGAAATTAAAAATTTCTTTTTGTGCTCCTGATGTAAAATGTTGTACTTCACAAGATTTTGTGTGTTCCAGGAGTAATTCATAGAATTTTCTGGACTTATATGTGCCTGCTGGGAAGAAAGTTGTATTAAACTTCCTTTGGACTATTATCCAAGGTTCCTTTTCCCATTTCAAATCTAAGTCTTCTATTAGAAGAATGACTCTTGGATTCGGATTATTAATAAATCCAATACTTTGGGTATCATTGGAGATCACCTTAGCATATGATGTTGTTTCTGTTTCAGGGCTGTCCACTGACTCTTAAGTATTACTCATTTTTTCTTTTTCTTCCTTTTCAAGGAATTTCTGAAATTCTTTCTCTTTTTCCAAAAATTTTTGGAATTCTTTATTATGAGAGAGATCAGTAGCTATAAGCTTCTGTTTACCATGTTGGGCCAGGAAACCTGGTCCTCTGCCTCTGCCTCCTCGTCCTCTATAAGAGGAGGAAGCCGATCCCCGGCTGTACATTCCTGAAAACATGAAATCGAATGTTAAGCAAGCAATAATCTTGCCAATTTTTCACATTTATTAAGCTCATATTTATGTAGCTCTATAATAGCCCTTCAGACTTCTTCATCATGGATCCAAAGTTCCTCAAGAGTTTTACTCTCATATCTTTTGATATTATCTTGTAAAAATCTGATGGCTTCTGCCAATGTTTTTAAGTAATTGTGTAATGGCATGATTGATATTCACGAGTTAAGAAATCTGGAAGACTATTATCTTCTCCCTTCCTATAAGCAATCTCGAAATCAAACGGTGCAAGATGCGCCTGCCACCTGGCAAACATTTGTTTTGAAACATCATGTTTAAAATCTTTATTAAACATAAATTTTGCAGATTTGCAATCAGTCTGAATAGTAAAATGTTGATTATATAAATCATCTTGAAATTTTAAAACGCATTTAACTATAGCTAGAATTTCTTTTGCCACAATAGGGTAATTCTTCTGGGCATTGTTCCATTTTCCAGAATGCAACCTCACAAGAATTTCTTGTTTAGTATCAGGATTAATTTGTTTAAGGATACCTCCATATCTTATCTCTAAACTATCAGTATCAATGACCTTCTTCCAATTAGGATTAGTAATCATCAAGCAAGGCAGAGATTTAACTCTTTCTTTAATCTTTCTAACAGCCTTAGTATGTTGTTATGTCCACGGACATGGTTTCTTTTTAAGTATTTCATATAAGATAGACGTATCTTGAGTCAGATTTTTATAATAAGGGGAAATATAATTTAGACTTCCTAAAAACCTTTGCAATTGGGTTTTTTCACGAATTTCATCTGGAAATTTATCTGCGAAATCAATACTTCTATTAATAGGTATTATACTACATTTTTCAATAAAGTGTCCAAGAAATCTAACTTTGGACTGAAACAAGGACATTTTAGGCTTGGATATGACTAAGCCAATTCTTATGATTATTTGTTTAAAAATTTGTAAATGCTTAAAATGCATTTCAATGGATTTGGAAAATACCAAAATGTCATCAATGTAGACAATAATAAACTCACTATAAGGAGTGAAAATATCATTCATGATTTGTTGAAATTCTGAAGGTGCATTCTTCAGACCAAAAGGCATGACATGCCATTCATAATGTCCTATTGGAACATTAAAAGCAGTCTTATATCGATTCTCTTTGCTGATTTGGATCTGCCAATACCCTGATTTTAAATCAAATTTTGAAAATATGATAGAATCATATAATCTATCTAATAAATCCTTTTTGTTAGGAATAAGATGCCTAATCCATTTTAAAGCTTTATTAAGTGGTTTATAATTTATAACAAGACGAGGAACACCTCTTTCTTGTTCTGAATGTTTATTAACATAAAAAGCGGTACACGACCATGGTGACTATGAGGGGCTAATTAATTTCTTTTGTAAAAGAGAATCAATTTCTTTTTTACATAACTCCAGATGTTCTTTATTCATCTGGCAAGGTCTTGCCTTGGTTTTAATTTGAGAGTCATCAAAACCTTCTTCACAAGGTAAAGAAACAATATGTTTCTTTCTATCCCAAAAGGCATTCGGGTTATCATTACATATTGTAATCGAAAAATCGCTTATTAATATTTTTGTTTTATCCTGTAATTTAGGATTTTGAAGATCCTTCTCAATATTTAGAGAAGCCAGTTCATATTTTAGGAAATTCAATTGCTTTTCTTTATAAAAGATAGAATCAAACATTTCATGAAGAAACCTCGTATAGGGTTTGTTTTTAAACTTAAAGAAAACTTTTTGCCCTTCATAAGAGCCTGATAAACCTTCAGGAGTAATTCCAAGGGGAAATAACTTTGTAAGGAACGGAGTTCCTAAAACCATCTGGTAAGTAATATCCTTAGCAAGTAAAAAGCTTGTAAGAATACAAGTATTGTTATTACAAATATAAGCTTTTGAAAGTTTATATTCAATTTGTAGAGGCTTTCCTCCTGCATGAGATAATGCATGTGTAGTTTTTTGAAAATATCTAGTTGGTATTAAACCTTCTCGAATGACATTTAAGTCAGCACCACTGTCAAGTAATACATCAAAATGTTTTGTAAAGTAATTATCAATCATTAATGTTGTCTCAGTATGCCATTTTTGAGACTTTATAATTTCCATGACAGATAAATAATCTTCGTTTTCATTATATATTTTAAAATCCTTGATTTCATTATGTGAAGAAGTGGAAGCTTCTTCTTTGGAAGGAGTATTATCTTCCAATTTAGAGACTCTTATATCAAGAGTTCTGGTGCTTCTTTTGAGATTTTTAATCTCTTCTTTGAGGTTATCAACCTCATTCTGCAAATCAAGAGCAGAAGTAGGAGCTCTACTCACCTTCCTGTCTTTAAGAAGTTTTTGAACTTCAGACATCGAATATGGCCCTTTCGGAACCATTGGCTCTTCTGGTATTTTATCAAAAGATTCTTCAGAAGTTCTTGGCTCATTCTGAGTCAAATGATCAATCAATTTAACTTTAAGATCTTTATTAGTAAGGTTTTTTATTATATCCAAAAGAATATCATTTGTTAAAACATTAATATCAGGATTTTGAAATTGAGATAAGAGTTTATAATACTCATCATTTCCTTCTGGAGATTTTTTATCACAAGGAAGACCCAAAGGACAGGTATCACAATCCTCAGGTTCAGAAGAAGTATAGTCTTCTAAGTTTAACTCAACATTAAAATTTTCTTCTGAGCTTCCTTCATCATAAGAAGTTTCTTCACTATCAGAATTTAATAAAAGCTTTGATAAAGACTCTTTTAATTTGTCATCCATATCAAGACTATTTAATTTCTTTTTGACCCAACATCTGTTGGCATAATGACCAACCTTACCACATCTATGGCAGACAATAAGTTTCTTCTTATCCTTTTTAAGGTTTTCACGTTGAGATTTTCTTTCAGCCCTTCTTTCAATTCTTTTTGCAGGAAATTTTCTTTTCCTATAAGTTCGTTCAGTGCCATCCCTTTTATGCCCTATTCTTTTAGATGAGTTTTGCTTATGAATTCTTGGGGTATCAATCCCAAATTGGTCACAAAATTGGCCCAATTGTTTTCTTTCAATAAGATTTTGTCTTTTAATTTGTTGATTTAGCTTTATATCATTACATAAAGCCAAACCTTCCTGAATACATGTACCTATTAGATTACCATAAGTATACCTATCATAATGAACATAGCTTTGATCTTTCCTCGGATTTTTACGGACTCTTTCAGCAAATAAACTCGGAAGACCATCAACAAATTTAGACTTCCAATGCGAGCTATTACATTCAGGAAGTTCCATAACCCGATTCAAGAAAGTATCTTTATACCATCTAAAATCAGTTAATGTCTTGCATCTGAGATTTTGCAAGAGAGTACGGATCATTTCACTATTGTCAGAATATCTACCCGTGAAATGTTCAATAATAGTAACAACTAAAGTATAAACTGCATTTTCATATTGAGTATTATTCTCAATTTTTACAGTAGTAAGAATACTAGCCTTGGCCGCTGGGGTTAAATAATTATCCCACCATCCTTTGAGTTGGCCAGTAAAACCAGCAATAATCATTTCAGCAATTTTTTTATCTGTATTATTATTTTGTTTACAAATAATAGAATACATAAGCATTCTATGAACAACATCATAAATCTGTTTATGAGTATTACCATCTATATTCCATTCATATATACTTTTACCATTATAAGAATTGTTATCAACAAATTATCTTTCTTCATGAAGAGTATCCATAGGGGAAGGTCTTCTATAATAATATAATCTTTGAGTAGGCCTATCAGCCCACTTGAGCTTTTCGATTTGATCATTAATTACAGACTTATAGTCTGGATTTTTTTCTATTTCAGAACTTAAAGTATTAAGTTTTAATTCTTTAAATTTTTCATTAAGTAATTTTTCTAATTCTCCCATAGATTTTAATTTAAAATCAACAATTTCAGGGGGTGGTTGAATAGTGGGAGCAGCTGTTTTAATCGTCTGGGAAGTAGAAGCAATATCTTCTACTCTCGGTATTTTGATATCATTAATAGCTTTCAAGACTATATCAAGTCTACTAAGCAAGACTTTAACTTGTTCTCCTATAATATTAATACATAAGTTAGTGTAATTATTTTGTCTTATAAGATCATTTATATGTTCTAAAGTTACCTTTAAAGTAGCATCTTCAAATAATTTAGCAAAAGCAAGAATATTGGTATTATTAAATGAACATGCTTGAGACGGAGGATATGTGCTTTTAACCATTTGGCCGTCTGAAAGACGATAATTTCTTTCAACAGTTGAAATATAATATTCAACATAAGTATGTATAAACCAAGGAACAAAATAATATTTGGTGTTTTGTTCTTCAAAAAATTTATAAAATTGATCTTGTATTAAATCTTTTTCTTCTTTTGGAAAATTTCCAAAAAACCATTTTCTAAATTCTTCCCATCTGGGATGTTTGAATTCTCCACTTATTTTTTTTCTGGCTGGAGACCCAGGGCTAAAATCAATTTTTTGTTTTAAATCCATTAATTATCAAAATTCATATCCGATGCAGTGAGATCTGCGTCTTCCATATTATGAACATTACCATACATTCCATTAACAATATTTTCCCTATTAATAAATAGATTTTTGATATCATCTGGGGTTTTAACTCTTCTTCTAGAGGTAGAGGCTCCAGAAGGAGTTTCCACAATATAATCCAAAGGAGAAATATAAGATCTCAAAGAATCAGTTTTTGACACTTTGTTTTCTCCTTGTTCAAACTGTATTTGAACAGTTCCTTCAGATGTCTGTAATACATTAAACGAATCATGATGCATGATTGGTTGCTGAATAAGAACAGCTTTATTAATTATCCAATTTTCTGGGAATTGGATTTCATCCCATTTAATAGTTCTTCTAGTAGTAATTCTAGATTTTTTGAAATTAGTTTCAATTAAAATGGTTTCATTTAAAGGTTTATCAACCTTTCTACATTGAGGATTTAAAGTATACAGAGGTTTATAATAAACTCTATAACATATACATATAACTTCAGTACCTGGTAAATAATTATAACCATGTGTTTTAACATTTAATGTTAAAGCATCAAGAATATTAATATCAGACAATGATAATTGTAAATTAGGATATACATCAAAATAAACTGGACCATGTGCCAGACTTGATTGAATCATTCCTATTAATGATTTCTTCCAATCAAGATTTCTACCATCTCTTAAAGCTGCTATAAAGCTTTCTGGTAATCCTTCTAATGTTAATGGTTTAAAAGCAACTTGAATTAAGCCTATGTGTATAAACTTGTGACTATGTTTGTATAAAGAAATATCTTCATCACTTAGAAGTTTTATAATCATTTCTTCATTGTTCAAAGAAATAGATTCTTCAGTTGTTTTAACAACTTGTTTTAAACCAAGTTTTTCAAAAGTTCCAAGTTTATAAATAACCTTTGGCTCTATTCTTGGAATCGTCCACTTATTAAGTAATTCCAGATTTTCTGGAATATCATGCTCAACATTATACTGTTTTGAACAGTATTCGTTCTTCCTATCATATTCATGATCAAAAGAGGTTATGTAATGAATTAATTCTAAAGCATGATTACTCTGATCCATGGCTCTGATACCACTTATTATAATATGTACAGTATTCTCTAACTCACTTCTTAGAATTGACCCAAACGACCATAAGTATTGCACTCCATTAAGATAAAAAATAAGTCAGAAATTATTATGTTCATACAAAATACATACATATTAGCCGCTGCTAAATTCATATGTAGCATCTTGTACATACATATATACATATATAAGTAGATGATGATAGGTTAAAACTATAATTTGATTAACTTATTTTACTGACAAAGAGCGTCTATAAACTATATGTATAGTATTGTTATGAAATGCCAACAAAACTAAAAACATTGAAAGTGCTATATAATTTATAGTATTTAGGCCTCGGCAGGCATGATATGATCCATGATATGATCCTCTATTATATTTAGGCTTCTTTTCCGTTGTCTTCTATCTTTTGGAACTGCCCACATCGTTGTTGTGGCGTATTGTCGTCTGTCAACACTTGGTCAAAATGTTTGAAAGCATGAAAAACAACAAAAGCGATGCCAACAGCCCACGTGTTAAGGATACCAATTCTTGAAACGATGGCTAAAAGCAAGGCCACGAAGCAATTAGTACTCCCCCCATTTTGGATTACAACAACGAGATTGGCCAAAGGAATGAGGTGAAAACACATTAAAAACCCAGACAACAAGTTCGCAAAATTGTTCGTGCATTGCGGCAGTGCCAAACAAATGACGAGAAAAACGGACTCCAACAGCCAAGTGATGTGCCTTGGGAGATTGAAAGACTTTGGTTTCGCTAAAGCTCCAAAAAACATTAAGAACACATAGTACGAGATTTCGAGAAACGAGCTAAGTATATGAATCCAGAAGGCTTGATTCGCACCTTCACCTCTAATTACTGTCTTTAGAATTGCTTTCCATTTTGCGTTTACTGTGGAGTCTGGCAAGATGATTAAGACTAAAGCCCATGACGCTATGGCTGAAAGTGCCCAGAACTTTCTCCTATTACCAATGTCTATCAAATCTCCATTATCGGCTAGACCAGTCTCACTAACCTTCAAAAATTATAAACCCAACTTTTCAGTATCAAAACTTTATTTAGACCAACAACTTTCAGTAACTGATCACTTGAAGAGTAATCAGGTATTCGGGTTCATAAAATAAATTTCACGATTAAAAATTTAAGAAAAAGCACATCATAATTGGTTTCTAAGAACGGAGTGATGAAGATAGCTACGACTATATACTATACTTTGCAAGTTCATTAGTTTTAAAATAAGGCCGAAAATTATTAGTAATGACGGGAAAACTACTGTTGTTTATAATATGTTGTTTTTGTGACTTAAAGAGTAGGAACACAAGATATATATTTATTTAGGAAGAAACTGACCTGCGATTTGCCCTTATCATGCGACATTATTATATTGTACGCTAGCAAATCTGCACAAGAAGAGAGTCGAGTACAGTTAATTGATTTGGTTTTTCTACATAAGAATTAAGTTTAAATATGTTTGAATAAACTCACAACCTTCCCAACAATTCTAAAGCAACTATAAAGTGTTTTATTGATGATTCGCACCCTCTATTTATAGACTTATCTCTGAGGTTTCAATTATATATGCAAATCTACTCCATTTAATGCTTGCAAAGTATCAGACAATATAATGGCAAGGTATTACTGTTGAGCACGGTTGTAATATAGAAAGATATGCTCTTGCGATAATATTGGAGAATCCACACTTAAATATAATTAAGAATCGAATTGCATGTAACCATCCATATGCATAATGATTATATTCATCAGACATAATGGTCAATCTTACTAAACACGCCTAAGAAATTATTAAAGTTGTTTTTAATTGAAATCCGTGACCGGTGCTACGATATTACCAAAAAAACAAGGTGACTCTTTATAGGCAAAAACTAATTTCAGGTGCTCTGTAATTGGTAAAGAGAATCATAAATGTGATCACGACTCACGAGACTTTTGACGACTAAACCTGGAAATATTGATTCTTATCAAAAGATTAGTTTGACAAAATATCTTTTTGGGGTCAAAAAAGTAAATGAAAAGAAACCGGTTTTATTCGTTTATGATTATATCGAATATAAAAAATAACCAAAACTTAAATCGTCTTTTGCAACTAGTGATCAATCATGTACTTGAGTTTTAACGTTTGATAGAAATGGATTCAATTAACTTATTGAAAAAAGTTTAATGCAAAAACGAGCAGCAAATTAAATGCATTCCGTTGTATTTTGAGTTTTAATAGAAATGGATTAACATATTAAAAAAATTAAGCAAAAACGAACAGCAAATGGACTCGTTACTTTATAATTTATATATTATAGAAAGCCTAAATCCGGTATTCCAGAAAAAAGAGGTTAGAAGCCTAAACTAGTATTTGACTACTTGTCTCAAGCGAGCATAAAGGAGGAGGATTGTGGTAGGATGATGCACCTTAATAGAAATTAAAGTGAATCGAGTATTCCAAATTTGAGACTGGACAAATCTTCTTAGAAAAATAGGAAGAAGATAGAAATTGTTTAGATAATATTTTGCATGAAAACTTACAATTCGTTCCAGGCCTACTAATAAACTGAAATTACATAATTTCTAACATCCACTAACCCACTACTTAATTACATAATTTACGTGAAATTGTGGATCGGGTTGACACGTTGTTGATGTTAACTTAACACTGAAGTTCTAACAGCAGTTTGTGTTCGCTGTTAGTCCGACGATGTTACTTTAACAGCAGACCAGAGTAACAGTTTGCAGCGGAATAAACAAACACGAATTTAAGAAGTGAATATAGGATTATATTAACTTCCGAGCCGTAGGCAAAATACCACAAGGGTTTAACAAAGGCGTTCTCACAACTCTCAAGCTCCTCACTCTCGAATTGTTCAAACTAAGCAAAGCACACAAGAGTTGCTTCGACTATCTCTAAAAGCTCCTCACTCTTAGATCTATTCTAACAACTTAAAAACTTTGCTAAAGCAAGACAACACTCAACAACTGTAAATTAATCTCTCGGATTGATTAGCTCTTGTCTCGTTGTTTGTCTTGATGTACTTCACACCTATATATAGGTTCTTGATCTTCGACTTCAAGGTGTGTTGTACACGGTTGGTAATTCTCTTTGTTTCCTTCTCGAACTCCTCTTCCTTGTTCTCGCAGTCCTTCTTGAATAAAAGTTCCTTCGCCAGTGATCTAGCTAAGGAAAGACTCCTTCTTCAATTCAGGACTTTCCCTTGGAAGCTTTCCTAGTCGCACTAGACTTCTTCTTTCCTTTTATAAGCCGTTTGCTTTAATTAAGGAAACTTCTCATCTTGGAAACTTTGAGCGTCCAACCTAATGCAAGTTTGTTTCCTGAATAATAATCAAAGACAACTACAACTGTGGAACTCAGTTAGTTAAGTGAATAAGGCAAAACAATAATAAAAATAATAACTAGATTGTAAAACAGTTTCTGGACGTGCAATGTTACTCTAACATTGAAAATCTCAATGTTATCCTAACATCCAGAAAACTTGCACTTTCAATCTCCCCGTTTTTGCCTTAATCACAAAACCTAAGAAACAGTTCTTATCAGATCAAATTATTCAGAAAAACTTCATTATATCATAACAATGAAAAACTAAGTACTCTCCCCCTGAATATCAGAAGGGACTAATCCAATGTTATTCTAACACTGATACTCTCGATGTTATAACATTCAGCTTTATCAATGTTGGTTTAACATCAGAAAGTTAACACCTGCAAAACAGAGTTAGTACCATTAATCACAGTTCAATAATAGCATAAGCAGAAACACTAAGTACCCAAAATTAAAAAGTACTTAATTACAGTCCATACTAGCAGCAAGGAACAGACTCCTTGATCAGAATAAAAAGAAAACAATTGTTCAAAAGACATTAGAAACAGAAACTAAAAAACTTGTAGGAAATTTTGAAATTTGATCTACTCTCCCCCTTTTTGTGAGGAAGGCAGATCCTTCAAGTGTTTCCTCAAGCTGTCCAGTTCCTGCAGTCTGACTTGCTTGTCAGCTATTTCCCTCTGGGTGTCCTTGTACTCCCTATCCAGCCAGACCAAGGTTTCCTCAACAAAAGCATCTGCAATCACTGAGCAGCTGTCACCACTGCTCACTGGAACTGAAGAAGAAGCAAACTTGTGTGTCTTCTTCTTCTTCTTTCTGCTGGGACCAGCTTCTCCTTGATGGTTCCAAGGCAAATCCTGGATCCTCACATTAGTGAAGTAGCTCCTGGTGATTGACATTACAGCCTTGTTGCTGATCCATCCTTCAGTCTTCTTGGTTTTGAAGCCTTGCTTCACCAATAGGCATGAGATTAGAGAGGGATAGGGAAGGATTCCTTTGGGCTTTGTAATGACTTCCTTCATGTGTCTCAGCACTTTTTCACCAATGTTTACACTCAGTCCATTCTTCAGCTTGTACACCAACTTTGCTGACTCTTTTGTCATCACAGTAGTGTTGGAAGAAGGAAGCCAATTGTAAGTGTTGATCTTGTGAAGGATGGCACTAAGAGAAGTCAGCCTGGTTGTGGGAAAGCTCTCTCTCCATTGCCTAGTGAGACCACCTGTAAGATCAGTGATGATCTCCTCCATAGTAGGATCCTCAGACTCTTCAGGATCAGGAAGCCCCCAAGCCTCATTGATCATGGCAGGAGTGATGTCATAGATCTTCTTCCTAACCCAAGCCTTCCCATACTTAGGAGAATCCAGGTTGATCACCCACTCAGAGAGATTCATGTAGAACTCTCTCACTACATCAGGAACATATGCAGACAGATTCTGCACAGAGCCCAAGACTCCTCTAGCCTCAAGCAACTCAAACACCCTGTTTTCTTTGAAAATACCCTCCTCAATAGCCCTTTCCTTGTGGATTACCCTGGCTTGGTATGCCTCCCATTGCTCCTCAGCATTAGGAGACACATAGAAGTCAGAGTAAGCTTCATGTGGATACTCTTTCATCATCAGATCAGTAAACTGATCATCATCTGATGTTAGAGTAACATCAGCTTCCTCTGGCTCATCAGCCACAAGCTCTTCTTCCACAACTTCCTCTTCCTCTTCCTCCTCAACCTCTTTTTCTTCTTTTTCTTCTTCTGACTCATCCTCAGAAGACTCAGCCATCACCTCCTTACCCTTCTTCTTCCTGGCAGCATTTGCAAGAGCAGCCAAGGAAAGGTTTTCATCCTCATCCTCTTCTTCTCCTTCAACCTCAGCTGGTTGATCACTCACAACAGCTTGGTTACCTTCAGTAGTAACCCCATTATTTACACCAAGATTGCCATCAGCAGCAATCTCCTCAGACAAATCCTCATCATGCTCACCAGTAGCATGTCCACTCTCCTCATCAGCAGCAAGCTCATCATCATTAGCCTCATTAGGCTCAACAGAACTAGCCACAGTTGGCTCCACCACTTCCTCAACCACATTAGCCTCAGCTGGCTCAATCACAGCACTACCCAACCCGATCACATGGGCCTCATTCTCCCCCTCAATACCAACATCAACATCAGCAGGTATACTCGGAGTAGGGTTAGCCATTGTTACCTCGATTTCAGGATTGGTGGGAGCAGGGGCTTGCTCGACAGCATCTGATGTTGAACCAACATCTTTCTTTGAAATCTTTTTGCCCTTGCGCCGTTGAGTGGTAGCTTTCCTCTTTGGAGAGGCGGCGACTGTGGTTTCAGCGGCGGTGCGTCTGGTACTGCGTCGTGGCGCTCGCTCGATTTGCGCAGCTGCTTCTGCAAGAGCATCAATATTGGACTTGCGTGCCATTGTTAGAGTAACTTTGAGATAAAAGATTGAAGATTTTGAAAATTTAGAGAGTAATTTGCTTTGCACAGTTGTTAGCGTTAGAATGAAGAAGAAATTAGGGCAAATTATATATATGATTCAGATGAAGAGCATGGAATAGTGGTGTTGTAACATGTTACCATAATAATCTGACCACTATCACACGTCCCCTACATGTTGTTCTTACCACGTGTCAGTGTTAGGTTAACACGTAACCAGAGCAGTCTTCGTTCCTGAAAACTTATAAGTTACAATGTTACAATGTTGGACTAACATTGGCAAGTTAACATCAGGGAGGGAAGTTGGAGGTGCAGGGTTTCATCCAAAGTAGCATCATCTTGTGAGAGCGTGAGATATTCCTGTACTAATCTGAAGCTTCAACCACGTACACAGGTACAATGACAAAGCTTAAGATCATCAGTATAAGCAAGTGACAAATCAAATAGGGAAAAACACAGAGGATATACTTATCCAGGGAAAGGATTTTCCCACAGCAAGAAGATCACAAAACATAGTGCTTTTACCTGTAGCTGGTCACCCAAGAAGTATGCCTCAACACAAGATACTTAACTACTCCCCCTAAGCCCAAACCAACAAAAGGAAATATGCAGAACTAGAATGAATGCAACCATGTTAGATTAACATTTGAGAGATGGTAACCACATACAAACCGCCTTGGTAACTGGGATCAGGACATATCAATTTATCTTTAACTTTCACTATTTTTAGAAACTCTTTTGAATAAAAAAACTGATGAATGTTAAAGGACAGTCTCATCACTGAATGTGGGCAGCACAGGACTCCACACACCCCAGCAACTTAACCATCAGCTACAGATCAGGCAAGTACAAAGAAATTGAATGAAGACAACACTTTTATCAAATATTTCTCCACCCCAACTCCTCATGCATACTTGTTTACTAACCTGTTTATCAAGGAAATACTAAGTAATCAATGCTACTGAATGCACACAGTCTAAACTTTATACACCCCAGTAGGAAAGATCACTATCATGTAAAAACCTTGGCCATAGACAAAAATATGAAAATAAGCACAACTGAATGACAATGAGGCCTTCAACATCATGTACCCCAGCTTCTCTTCATACCTTGTCAAACCTAACATGGATAAGTCACAACTGAATAGCATCAGAGTAGTGAGCTCTGTGTATCCCAGCTTCTCCCATGATGTTAGGTTAACATTCACAGACTAAAATCAGAGTTATTTCTTTCCAAACCTCTTGATATGTACCTGTTCACCAATCACCTTAGCTATTCATACAGGTCAACCACACAACCAACAGTTTCTCTAACAAAGATGTAATATGCAAGAAAGAAGAATGCACAAAAGGAACATAAAAGAATTACAGCTACACCACAACCAATAACCAATGTTAGACAGTGGTGTTATGTCAACACTGGTGAATTAACATCTCTAAACAATGCACATGCCAAGAGAGTTCCTCAGACTGAAGAACCTCTCAGTATCTAATGGTTTAGTGAACATATCAGCAAGCTGATTGTTAGTTTCTATATGTTCAATGTCAATAAGCTTGTCTTCTACCATGTTTCTCAGAAAGTGATGCCTAATGTCTATATGTTTTGTCCTAGAATGCTGAACAGGATTCTTAGAGATGCTTATAGCACTAAGGTTATCACAAAACATAAGTAATGTATCACTGTCCAACCCATAGTCCAGTAGCATATGTTTGAGCCATACCAACTGGGTGACACAACTACCTGCTGCAATGTATTCAGCCTCAGCAGTGGATAGTGACACACAGTTTTGCTTTCTACTGTACCATGAGACCAAGTTGTTCCCCAGATAAAAACATCCTCCACTTGTAGACTTCCTGTCATCAGTATCACCTGCCCAATCTGAGTCACTGAAACCTACAAGATTTGTGTTAGTATCATAAGAGTACCATATGCCAAGGGCCAAAGTGCCAGATATGTATCTAAGTATTCTCTTCACAGCAATTAGATGTGACTGCTTTGGACATGCCTGGTACCTTGCACATACACACACAGAGAACATAATATCAGGTCTTGAAGCAGACAAGTATAACAAGCTTCCTATCATTGAACGGTACAATGTTGGATCAACATTGACACCAGTATCATCCCTGGCCATCTTCACTGCAGATGCCATGGGAGTCTTACAAGGCTTTGAATCTGCTAATTCAAACCTTTTTACCAAATTCTTTGCATACTTTTCCTGACAAAGGAATATGCCAGTACCTGTTTGTTTCACTTGAAGACCAAGGAAGAAATTAAATTCTCCCATCATACTCATTTCAAACTGCCCTGTCATTGATTTAACAAACTTTTCTAACATAGAATTGTTAGTTGAGCCAAACACAATATCATCAACATAGATTTGAGCAATACAGATATGAGAATCTTTTTTTAAAACAAACATAGTTCTATCTCCTCCACCTCTAACAAAACCAAGACTTAATAGAAATTCTGTAAGCCTTTCATACCATGCTCTAGGTGCTTGTTTAAGACCATAAAGGGCTTTTTCAAGCTTGTACACATGGTTTGGATACTTAGGATCTGTGAATCCCTTAGGCTGTTCAACATATACTTCCTTATCAATCATCCCATTAAGAAAAGCACCCTTAACATCCATTTGGTATAGTTTTATCTTAAGACAGCATGCAATGGCTAAGAGTAATCTAATAGATTCTATCCTAGCAACTGGAGCAAAAGTCTCATCAAAATCTACACCTTCAACCTGAGTGTATCCCTGAGCAACCAGTCTAGCTTTGTTCCTAACTATGACTCCTTCCTCATTACTTTTGTTTTTAAAGATCCATTTAGTTCCTATTACATTTACACTAGGTGGTCTAGGTACCAACTTCCAAACACAGTTCTTGGTAAACTGTAATAGTTCATCCTGCATGGCATTAATCCAAAAGTTATCAAGAAGGGCTTCAGTCACATTCTTAGGTTCAATAGAGGAAACAAAACATGAGGCATTGTCAACAGTACAAGTGATATTCATGCAGACACACATCTTGACCATATCACTATAGTCAATTCTTTCTTTGTTGCGTGTCCTTACCCGTTCAGTGATCTCACCTATTACCTGTGATGCTGGATGGTCTTTCTGAATCCTAGTTGGAGGGTCCCTTCTAGATCCAGTGACAGCTTCAACTTCAGAGTCAGAATCTTCTGCTGTTAGTCTAACATCAGATCTAGCTGGTGTTAGTCTAACATTGGGTTCTGTCTCCTGTTCTGCATTTCCAGCTTCATGGTCCAATGTTGGAGTACCATTGGAAGGAGTAACATCATCAATCTCCACTGTTGGTTCAACATTGGAGACATTAATATTACCAGTACCTGTATCAAGTATGAAATCATCAAACACAACATTCACTGATTCCTGAATTGTCTTCAATCTAGGATTGTAGACTCTAAAGGAAGTACTATTGGCAGAGTATCCTACAAAGATGCATTTTTCACTTTTTGGATCAAATTTATTAAGATAATCCCTGTCATTTAGCAGATAACAGTCACATCCAAATTCATGAAAATGTGCAATACTTGGTTTCACACCCTTCAAGAGTTCATATGGAGTCATGTTAGTTCCAGGTCTGAGGTACACCCGGTTACTAATATGACAAGCAGTGTTTAAAGCTTCAGCCCAGAGTCTCTTGGATATATTTTTGGCATTCAGCATGACTCTGGCCATCTCTTGAAGTGTCATGTTCTTCCTTTCAGCAATCCCATTCTGCTGAGGTGTCTTAGGTGCTGAGTATTCATGGAAAATTCCTTTAACATTGCAATAGTTATCAAAACTAGCATTCTCAAATTCTTTACCATGGTCAGACCTAATTTTAGTCACAGAAGAGCCATATAAGTTTTTAATACTAGCACAAAGAATTTTGAACTGATCAAAAGCTTCTGACTTTTCTTTAAGAAACTTTACCCAAGTATATCTAGAGAAGTCATCTACAATAACAAAGGCATATTTCTTACCATTCAGACTACTCACCTCAATGGGACCCATCAAGTCCATATGTAACAGTTCAAAGCACCTACTAGATCTAGGATTAGCATTCTATACCTGTAGGGGGCATGAATTGCTCTAGTTTGTTTACCCTTGAGACAATCACCACAGACAAGCTTACCTGGGCAAGATAGCTTAGGTAAGCCTCTTACAGCATCAACTTTTTGCAATTTCTCAAGGTTCATGTAGTGAACATGTCCAAGTTTCCTATGCCATATAGATGCTTCATCTATTTTAGCATGGAAACACTCTGCTTCCTCTTGAGCTAGGTAGCAGTTGTCCTTGGACCGAGTACCTGTCATAACAAGTACATTATCACTATCATAAACATCACAAGATGAACTGTCAAATGTAACCAGCAAGTCATCATCACATAGTTGACTAATGCTGATTAAATTTGCCTGTAGCCCATCAACCAACAACACATCCTTCAGGGGTGGAAATCCATCAACATTCAGTGTCCCCTTTCCAATGATTTTCCCTTTTGTACCACCACCATAGGTCATAGTGCCAGTACTCAAGGAAACCATATTCACAAGATTGTCAATGTTGCATGTCATGTGTCTTGAGCATCCACTGTCGAAGTACCACTTACCTGAAAGGTTAGAATACACAGCAGAGAAAACAACATTGCAAACAACTTTAATCTTAGGGGTCTTAACTTTTTCTACCCAAGTTCTACCTTTCTGTCCTGAACCTAATGTTGGTCTAACATCAGAAACTGCTGTTGTTCTAACATTGGGTTCAGTAACTGTTTTCTTACCACATTCTCTTATAAATTTTCTACAGAATGGTTTTATGTGGCCTGGTTGATAACAGTATTGACAGATAAAAGTAGGTTTACTTCTCACAGTGTTGATGGTACCTAAACTCTTAGAATCAGATTCTTTAACAAAGCTAGAAGATAGATAGGCAGAATTTACAATAGAAGAGGAAGGTTTCTCAACAAATCCCAGACCACATCAACCTGAATTTCCCATGCTTAGTACCTCATCAAGTTTGGAAGTACCTGCATTCCATTTAGCTATGATATGTGTGTCTTTCTTGAGTTTATCCTTTACCTCTTTCAACTCAGCTTCAGCTTTGTCAAGATCTCTTTCATAGAGTTTCAACATGTTTTTCAGACACTCGATGTCATGAGTCAGTGCTATGTTCTTCTTTATGAGTTTCACATTCTCTCTCTCAAGCCTGAGGAATGTTGTGTGCAGATCATCAAGAATCTCCTCCTGGGATAATTCTTCTTCTTGGGAGTGCTCTCCTTCTAGATCAACTGTACCATGAAAACAGTCAAAGTTAGTATCATCACAATCAGAGAGTTCATCAGAGATAACCTGGGAATCATTGCTGTTCCAGTCTCCAAAAAAGATTTCCTGCTTTGCTGTTGGTTCACCAATGTTAGAGTAACATTGTGATCCTAGGCAATTTCTGGAGTCTTCATTGGTCCAGGTGATCCTTGTGCATAGCGCAGCAGTTTTGATTTCCTCTGAGTGTTCTTCGGTACTTGTTCCAGATTCAAAATCATCTTCATTGAAGTCATCTACACAAACCCAATAAGAATTCCCTCTTGTTCTGAGGGTGTTAGCACATTCATGTTTATAGTGACCATACCCCTTACATTCATAGCACTGAACATCCTTTAATTTTTCTACATCTTGAGGTGTGCTCTTAGATGCCATGTACTTAACAAATTTAGGGGGCAATTTCTTGTAACCGGGGCCATCATTACCAGTTAGTTTTTCTTTCTGTTTACCTTTGAAACCTAATTTACTAAACTTTTTGGTAATATTGCCATAGTTAGAAGAGATCAACTCATATTCATCCTCATCACTACCTGCAGAATCTGAACTAGTTCCAAGAAGGGCTAAAGCTAATTGCTTGCTAGACTTTCCTAGGAATTCTAATTCAAATTCTTTCATAGTGTTCATCAAGGTCTGGAAACTCATGTTGGCAAGATCTTTAGACTCATTCATAGCAATTCTTTTGACTGTAAACTTAGAAGATAGTGTTCTAAAGGCTTTATACACCATGGTCTGATTAGGAATCACAAAACCTAAGTTCTGACATTGATTAAATATATCAAGAAGTTTCTCAAAATAACTATCAATAGTTTCCTCTTCTCCCATCTCAATCTTCTCAAAGTCTCTCAAAAGTTTCCTATACTAAGAATCCCTCACAGCCACATCACCCTCACAATGTAACTCAAGTGTTTCCCATGCAGCTTTAGCAGTATCACAAGTTTGAACAAGTTTAAACATATGATTACCTATCCAGCTAAAAATAGCATTGAGAGCCTTCTCATTGTAGTTGTAGAGAGCAATTTCAGCGGCTGTCCATTGTCCCCTTGGCTTTGGCACCAGGTCAGCATCTCCATCTCTTGGCAGATAAGGGATGGTATAGCCTTCTAGTACAGCTTCCCAAGCTTTGAGGTCGATGGATTTGATGTGGACTCTGAGTCTGATCTTCCAGTAGGCATGGTTGTTGGGACCTTCCAATACTGGCAACCTGCTGGTATTGGGGTTGGAGCTGTCCATCTTGTCGTATCAACGCCAAACACCGGTGAAGTTGGTGCTTGGCTCTGATACCAATTGAAATTGTGGATCGGGTTGATACGTTGTTGATGTTAACTTAACACTGAAGTTCTAACAGCAGTTTGTGTTCGCTGTTAGTCCGACGATGTTACTTTAACAGCAGACCAGAGTAACAGTTTGCAGCGGAATAAACAAACACGAATTTAAGAAGTGAATATAGGATTATATTAACTTCCGAGCCGTAGGCAAAATACCACAAGGGTTTAACAAAGGCGTTCTCACAACTCTCAAGCTCCTCACTCTCGAATTGTTCAAACTAAGCAAAGCACACAAGAGTTGATTCGACTATCTCTAAAAGCTCCTCACTCTTAGATCTATTCTAACAACTTAAAAACTTTGCTAAAGCAAGACAACACTCAACAACTGTAAATTAATCTCTCGGATTGATTAGCTCTTGTCTCGTTGTTTGTCTTGATGTACTTCACACCTATATATAGGTTCTTGATCTTCGACTTCAAGGTGTGTTGTACACGGTTGGTAATTCTCTTTGTTTCCTTCTCGAACTCCTCTTCCTTGTTCTCGCAGTCCTTCTTGAATAAAAGTTCCTTCGCCAGTGATCTAGCTAAGGAAAGACTCCTTCTTCAATTCAGGACTTTCCCTTGGAAGCTTTCCTAGTCGCACTAGACTTCTTCTTTCCTTTTATAAGCCGTTTGCTTTAATTAAGGAAACTTCTCATCTTGGAAACTTTGAGCGTCCAACCTAATGCAAGTTTGTTTCCTGAATAATAATCAAAGACAACTACAACTGTGGAACTCAGTTAGTTAAGTGAATAAGGCAAAACAATAATAATAATAATAACTAGATTGTAAAACAGTTTCTGGACGTGCAATGTTACTCTAACATTGAAAATCTCAATGTTATCCTAACATCCAGAAAACTTGCACTTTCATTACGTTAATTAAATAATAATATAAAACATAATAATCATGAAAATGCTTGGGCGTAATTATGGTGCGACTGGGCCTGTTCGAGATATTGGGCTTTGGTAATTGGTGGCCCGTATCATTGCCTCCTACTGAAGAAAGGACCGGTTCCACCCGGTCCAGCTCACTTTGTGGCAACGGATCTGTGATCTCAGTCGTCCGTGGGGAGCTATCATCCATGCCGTCGAGATTAGGGTGGGCTGCATATAAGTCCTCATCATCTTCCCACTCAGCCTCTTCAACACCCAACCCTAGATATTTGACTAAACTCTGTCGCACCCTTTCCCACTGTCGGAGAACAACCCGATGGTCCAACACCATTTTCGGTGTAAACACCACCTTCCCCTCTTCAATATTCGCCGGTAACACCGCAAAAGCACCGGTGGGGTCGCCATAACATTCCTTCAATAGGGAGACGTGAAAAACATTGTGGATCCGGGCGGTGTGAGGGAGATCGAGAGCATACGCGACCTTGCCGATGCGTTTGAGGATCTGAAACGGGTCGTAATAGCGGCGACTGGGCTTGGAGCAGGCGACGGCGCGTGCGAAGCGCTGGCGGTGATGGCAGAGCTTCACGCAGACCCACGTGCTAACGGTAAAGTTCTTATCCTCTCGGTGTAAATTTGCCTGTTGAGCCATTCGTTGTTGAGCATGTTTCATATTTCCCTTGAGTGTGTTCATAATCTGCTCTCTGTTTGCAAATGTTGAATCAATGCATGCGTTTTGAGATGAACCCATGAGATAAGTAGGCATAACGATTGGTTCAGCAATGGAGTTTTCCCTTTGTTGATCATGTGCCAAGCGAACTTCTGCCAACTCCTTTTGAATCTGACGCAAAGACTCAGCAAAAGAAACATCGTTGCCTGAGTTTTGGGATTGATTTCGGGGAGCCATAAGACAATGAAAGCACCAAAATGATGCACCTTAATTGAAATTAAAGTGAATCGAGTAGTCCAAATTCGAGACTGGACAAATCTCCTTAGAAAAATAGGAAGAATATAGAGATTGCTTAGATAACATTTTGCATAAAAACTTACAATTCGTTCGAGGCCTACTAATAAATTGAAATTACATAACTGCTAACATCCATTAACCCACTACTTAATTACAGAATTTACATTTATTAAATAATAACATAACTTAATTTAATTAAACATAATAATCCTGAAAATGCTTGGGCTGAATTATGGTGCGGCTGGGCCTGTTCGAGATATTGGGATTTGGTAATTGGTGGCCCGTATCATAGGCTTGTGACAGCCAACGTAAAAACTCTGTCACATCCTATAATATCAACCATACTATGAATTTCGTTGGGGCGTTCCCTACTCAGCTACGCGCTACATCGAACCCCGGGTGTAGTGATAAATGGGCAAGGGTTGCTAGGTTGCCGCCCGGAAGAGACCTGCCACATCGACGCCCGGGTGTGGTGTCAAATGAGCAAGAGTTCTCTTACCTTACAGGACGGGCGAGGGTAAAGAAGTTAGTCCAGGAACGACGAGTTCGCCTTGCATCGTGGAATGTGGGATCACTCACAGGAAGATTGGCCAAGTTAGCTGAGGCGATGTCCAGGAGGAGGATTAACATTTTGTGCGTGCAAGAGACTAAGTGGGTTGGTGAGAAGGCCAAAGTGGTAGACCCTTGGGGTTGTAAACTTTGGTATACCGGGACAGAGAATAACCGAAATGGTGTTGGGATCATCATAGATAAGCTTTGGCTCGAGGACGTGGTAGAGGTCAGAAGGTAGGGCGACAGGATCTTACTGGTCAAGTTGGTCATGGGCGATGATATCTTGAATGTCATTAGTGCCTATGCACCACAGATAGGACTAGACAAAGATCTTAAATGCAAGTTTTGGGAGGATTTGGACGAGATGGTCCAAAGGATCCCTAGTATCGAGAAACTCTTTATTGGAGGTAACTTTAATGGTCATGTAGGATCTAGCCATGATGGGTTCGAAGACAACCACAGTGGGTGCAGCTTTGGGGATCGCAATGAGCCGGGCAACGCTATATTAGACTTCAACCTCTCCTATGATTTGCTTATGGCAAATACTTGGTTTAAGAAGAGAGAGTCTCATTTGATCACTTATAGGAATGGCTCGAATAAGAGCTAGATAGATTTTTCCCTAGCTAGGAGGGCGGATAGAAGTCGTTGCTTAGAATGCAAGGTCATCCCTGGCGAAAGTGTGATTACGCAACATAGGCTTTTGGTGTCGAATATTAGACTGGGGCAAGGATTGAAGAGGAGTATGCGCCGGGTGGTACCTAGAATTAAGTGGTAGCGGCTTAAGGAGTCTACCCAAAAGGCCTTCGTGGAGCGAGTGGTTCAAGAGGTAGATTGGAGGACTCACGACGATGTAGATGCAACTTGGACCAAAATGGCTTGCTGTATCAAGAAGGTAGCTAAAGACCTTCTAGGTGAATCTCAGAGTAGTAGCCTGACAGGTAAAGACACGTCATGGTGGAATGAAGAAGTGAAGGGGGCAATCAAGGCCAAACAGGATTGCTACAGGGATTTGAAGAAGAACTATGATGGAGCAAGCTTTGAAAAGTATAAGCTAGCCAGGAAAGAGGCAAAGAAAGCTGTTTGACTAGCGTGAGAGGCTGTGTACAAGGAGATTTATGAGAAGTGGGATAACAAGGAGGCCGAGAGGGATATATACATGATTGCTCGCATTAGAGATATGAAGACTAGAGATCTAGGTGCAGTGAAATGCATCAAAGATGAAGGTCAGTCTGTCTTGGTGCGTTAGGATCAGGTCAAAGCACGGTGGAGGGAGTACTTCAAGGGCCTGTTCAATGGATGCCCCACCCAAGAAGTGGGTGACATCTCGCAGTCCCCTCAAGATCTGAACCGCAATTTTATGCTCCGTATTAGAAGGTCGGAAGTTAAAGATGCTTTGAAGAGGATGAAGACACAAAAAGTTGTTGGCCAAAATGGTAACCCTATCGAGGCTTGGAGAAGCATGGGGAGATAGGTGTGACCTAGTTGACGGACCTCTTCAACAAAATATGGTAAACAAATAAAATATCAGAAGAGTGGAGGAAGAGTACGCTAATACCTCTATATAAGAGCAAGAGCGATGTCCAAAACTGTTCTAACTATCGTGGGATAAAGCATATGTCTCATACCTTGAAGCTATGGGCGAGGGTGATCGAACACTGATTGACACAAATTGTTCCCATATCTGAAAACTAATTTGGATTTATGCCCGGAAGGTCGACCATAGATGCCATCCATTTGATTCGTCAGCTCATTGAACACTTTCAAGAAAAGAGTAAAGATTTGCATAAGGTCTTTAACGACTCAGAAAAGGCATATGACAAAGTAACTCGAGAGGCTTTATGGTGGACCTTGGTGAAGAAGGGGACATTTGTAGACAAATTAATTTTGTCTACTCCAATTATATATTGACAAGTGTCAAATTAATTATTAGAAATTAAATTATTTTTTTCTATTTTTATTTGGGATTTTACTAAATTAAATTCTAATTATTAATAGATTAATTGAATTGATTTTCTAATATATATTGTTGGCCAATCAAATAAAGCCACGTGGAAAAGATGGAGTATTTCAACCAATGATGTTAAGCCATGTAAAAATATGATGTGTTTCTTGATAAGCAAGCCAAATTAAATCCATGCATATCGTGAAAATAAAACCGACCAATCACATGCAAGGAGCTCTAGCTTTTTACAACTATAAATAGAGGCCCTATCATAAAAAAAAAAGAAAACACACAAAATATTCACAAGTTGAAGAGGAAAAATCTCTAAGTTTTTCGCTCCACCAAGTTCATCCATCTTCAAGCGTTCTTCAACAATCTTCAAGGTGTTATTCGTAAAGAACTCATTTCAATCCGCCGTCAAGTCTCAATTCCATCCAAAAACCGGTTTTGAAGATAGCACTTTTGCCGAGGAAGATCAAACTCCAAGAAGTTCAAAAAATCCGAACCCAAGTTTATACCGTTATTCATTCGTCTTCAAGTCAAAAATCCGTTTAATCCGAGATCAAGTTCTATGACCCTCGAAAAACCATTTTTGAAGATTGAAGCCCATTCAAGAAGATCAAAACCCAAAAAATTCGAAGAACTGAAGACGAAGATCATACCAATCTTCATCAACCTTCAAAACAAATTCCTAATCAAATTTCCGTTCGATCTGAGATCAAGCCGTAAAGCCCTCGAATCAACCTTTGTCAAATATCCAATTACTTTGAAGATCAATATTCCTCCAAAGAAGATTGAAATTCAACAAGTTCAAGACGAAGATCAAATTGTTCGTCGCAAATATCAAGTCAAGTAGATCGTCAATTCAAGATCAAGCTCAATGCTCTTGGATTAACGTTTAACTCAAATACACGTGGAAGAGATCAAAATCAAATCCACTCTAGTCAACCAAATTTCAAAATCATTTGTTTGAGAAAAGAATCGGAGGATTGAATAGATATTGCACCACAATTGTACTTTAAATTAATTCAAATTTACTTTGTAATCTTTTCTTGTCTTTTAACTTCAGATATCAAGAATTTGTTGTTACATTACCCATTAAATATATCAACATCATAAAAGATATGTATGAGAATGTGGTGACAAGTGTTCGAACTTATGGCGGTTTAACATACGCCTTCCCAATTATGATTGGCTTACATTAGGGGTCAGCTCTTAGCCCATTTTTGTTTGCCATTGTAATTGATGAAATCACCAGAACCATCCAAGATCGAGTTCCATGGTGTATGTCGTTTGCAGACGATATTGTCCCCATCGATGAGACGAGAACATGAGTTAACGCTAAATTAGAACGATGGAGACAAACTTTAGAAGCATGAGGGTTTAGACTAAGTAGAACAAAAATAGAGTACCTAGAATGCAAGTTTAGCAAACAACGAAGGAACAACGATGACACGGTCTAGTTGGATGGAGAAGAGATACCGAGAAGTTCGCATTTTCGGTATTTAGGATCCATACTGCAAAAGGATGGAGAGTTAAACGAAGATGTCAACCACCGCAACCAAGATGGATGGTCAAAGTGGAAGAGTGCAACACGGATCTTGTGCGATTGTAACTTTACTTTATAGCTTAAAGGAAAGTTATATCGTACGGCTATTAGACCTGCTTTGCTTTATGGCTCCGAGTGTTGGGCTATTAAGCAAAGTCATGCACAGAAAATGAACGTTAGAGAGATGCGCTTGCTACGGTGGATGTGCGGTAACTCCAGGAGAGATAAGGTGCGCAATAAAGATATTCAACATAAATTAGGTGTGGCGGCCATCGACGAGAAAATACGAGAAAATCATTTAAGATGGTTTGTGCATGTTAAACGCAGACTAATAGATGCACCGGTATGACGAGTTGAAGGTCTCGACTTGGGACAAACGGCTAGAGCTCGTGGAAGACCTAAAAAAACGTGGATGGAGGTCATACGGAACGACATGAAGCTAAAAGATTTAAATCAAGACATGTTCGTCAACCGAAACGTATGGAGACAGAAGATTCATGTTCACGACTCGACGTAATTCATTGATGGTTCATATAGCCTACCCCAATTTATTGGGATTATAAGCTTGGCTGTTGTTGTTGTTGTTGTTGTTGTTGTTGTTGTTGTTGTGTTCTCAATGAAAACTACACAGGGTTATTTCCTAATTAGAAATAGTTCATGATAGTTTGTGCAATTAACTCTAGATTGAGTCTGTTGGTACAGGCCTGGCCCAAATTATGAAAGGCCTAGGGCATTAGTAGATTTTCAACATGGGCCACCCATAAATCCGACCTAAGTTCATATATGGGTTCAAAAATTATTTAATATCGTCTCTAAAGTACTTTATTGAAAATACAAGTATTAGATATACCCTTACATTAGCAATTTACATGTATTATCTCGATGGCATTAATCTATAGTTTATTTTATATGATGAATCAAAATAAATTGTAAAACATTAAGGAAAAAAAGTGCGTTCCTACAAGTTAATTACACAGCATGCATGAGCATCAGTCTGCAAGTGCTCGTACGTTACGATTATATGTAGTAAAACAACATGTGCACAAGAATTTTCCAGAACCAGCTATACACATACTTACATTTACTCTTTCCTTTTATCAATTTTTAGCTTGTAATGTTATTTAGCTAGCAAAAAACTATTTATCTGTTTATCCCTTATTCATACTGTTAACTAATGAACTAAAATGGAATTTTTATTTAATTTCGGAGTATGACATATATATATGGTAGTAATAGTACACATATAATAACGCGTAAAACAACAAAACAATAGTATAGACGTCACAAATTCTCCCCTTTTATTGACAAACGAGCATTCTACGATATTTTGGTCTTATTTCGTCACGGTAATAGAACACAGTAAAACAGTACAATTGAAATATAAATAACCAAAATAATGTTAATCCAATAAAAGGAGCGGACTAACTTTGTCCGGAACACCTACTATCTATTACAGATCTCGTATTGCTTAAGATATTTTAATAAGACAAATTCGTATACGCATCGAATCCTGAAGGTTCGATGCGCGCCTCGAATGATGTCGATTCGATGCTGATTGTATTCGATAACTGCTGATTCGATGTGCTGATGTCGAATTCGATGTGTTGATGTCGAATTCGAGGTGCTGGTGTAGAATTTGATATGCTCGTGTCGAATGCTGTGTGGCCTCGAACGAAGGTGCGTATCGAACAAACTCGTTCGATGTGGTAATAGTGGGACTTAGGTTCGATCTGCCATGGAAGGCGAAGGCATGGGCCTATATATAAACCTCGTTTGGTGGGACCCCTAGACAGCTGTAAAAGACTTATCGAACCGAGGTGGTTTGATGCGTGCATCGAATAAGGGCTATTTGATGCGCTAAAGATATCGAATTGGGCCAATTCGATACGGTTTTGGGCCGGCCCAATCCTCAGTGCTGGGCCAATCCTAAAATACTCCTTTTTCACATAGTCCCCCCCAGTTTGGGAGACGTTGTCAAAGTGAGAACGGGCTCCAAACTTCCATTATACTTACTTTTGACAGATATAAGGACATTGAATCGTGACTGTTCGATGCGTGTTGTTTATAGGCATCGAATTTTATGAATTTGATGCGCTGCTTCGAATGAAGTAAATTCGATGCGTTCACGAAAGCTGGCGGCCCATGGGCCTATATATAAGGGTCCACATGCCCTGACATTTTTGTTGTTTTCCGCAGAAGGGATTTTTGTTCGCTTCTGAACCGCATCGAACAAAGGCTGTTCGACACGAACCGTATCGAATCGTTGAAATTCGATGCGCTTTTGATATAGGGATAAATGCATTAAACCCCCTGAATTATGTAGGTTTTTGCGTTTTCGTCCTTAAACTAAATAAGTAAGCGCTTTGCCCCCTAAACTATGCAATTCTGTGTGATTTGCCCCCTAGCCAGGTTTTCGGCTTTTTTTGGCCATTCTTGGCCAGAATTTTTGCCCTTACCCGACACATATGTGTTGTACTAGATGTATTTTAGTAGTTGATGACAAAAAGTAGGCGAACAAATACCTCAAACGGGACATATTCCGGCTAAGATATCCTGAAGTGGAAATCACAATTTAGCCAGAATATGTCCCGTTCGAGGTGTTTTTTAAAACTCGATTTGTCATCAACTGCTAAAATACATCTAGTACAACACATATGTGTCGGGTAAGGGAAAACATTCCGGCCAAGAATGGCCAAAAATAGCCGAAAACCCGGCCAAGGGGCAAATCGCACAGAATGGCATAGTTTAGGGGGCAAAGCGCTTATTTATTTAGTTTAAGGACGAAAACGCAAAACCCTGCATAGTTCATGGGGTTTAATGCATTTATCCCTTTGATATACTTTTAATATCACAAAACAGATAAAATTTAGTTCTAGGCTGTCATGGCCCGTACAAAGTCTCGAAATCGAAGTAAAATTGTGATGTCACCTGAGAACATTTATGATGCTTAGAGAGGGAGCGAGAAAAATGAGCCCTCACCTGTGGGCCCATTTTCTGCCAATGTCGCCTCAGAAGATGCTCCAGGAGAATATGAAAAAGAGATTGTACGACCACAACCCCTGGATATCTTTCCGATAATTGGGGTGCGGGCCACTCTGATATACCTGCATCTGATCATTCTACCGTGAGACTCGGTGGTGTTAGTGCTGGCACTCGGGTGCCCGTTGTGAGTGATTTTGAACGTCACGAAAATGTTGTTACACAGAGATTGGTGTTGACGCCAACCAATACTGGTGGACGTATAAAAGTTGGGACTAATCGTCAAATCCAGATAATGGAGGATATTGATGCAGAAGACGAGAGAATTGCTGCCAATTTGGCCAGGATTAATGCAACTCTTCCTACGTTCAGGCAAAGGCGAAATGTAGATGGAGCAAACTCCTCTCGCTCAGTTGGTGAGGACTGGTATGCCTACGCTAAACGAAAATTGGCGCTAGAAAAATCTTCTCGCGATGCTTAGGACATACCTCCGCCTCCACCTAGGCGGCGTCGACCTTTAGGAAATCCGAGACCTGCCTCTCCGGGAAGCCTTATCAATTACGATTTTCTCAATGATGAGAATTTAGAATCACTGAGCGCCACACTGGGCGGATATAGGTTGAGAGAGGAACAAGCTGGAGAGATAATGCAGTGTCTATGGCCTCAGTTGGATCGCCGAACCGTAATAAATCGGTTGGGATATCAGGATTTGGCTCGCTTTGGGCGCCTATATTTTGCTGCTGTTATCTTAGCAGTATTTCGGCTATGCAAAGATTACAGTGGTTTGGCTGAGGTGCAGAGCCAACACAATGTTGTCGTTAATAATCTGCGTGCTACTATCCGTAACGGGGATTATAGTCGCCGAAATGCGCTGAAACGTGCTATGGAAGCAGAAAAAATAGCGTCTAAAGCCGCACGTGACGCACATGATGCCGAAGTTAGGGCTAAGAAATTGGAAGAGAATGTTGAAGCTTTGCGCGCTGAAGTTATTGCGTTAAAAAAGGATAATGAATCCTTGAGGCGTGAGATTTGTTCTCTTCAGGCGTCAAATGCGGACGCGGAGAATGCCATTTCCAATTTGCGTCGTCGAATTCAATATTTCGAGTCTGAAGATTATAAATACGCAATTGTCCAAGATTTTATGCATAGTAACGTTTATAAATTGTTGGAATTACTTCGCGGTGCTGCAGACATGAAATATGGAATGGAACTCGGTGTTGATCAAGCTGGACATCTTTGGTACCTCGGAGAGGGTTTTCGTAAAGACATGCTCGATGCAAGTCGTAATTCAAGAATGGAAATTTTGGAAACCAGCAATGATGATAATGATGATTTACATACCCCTAATCCCAGTGATCCATTTTATGCCGTGTGGCGCGATCGCAAAAAGCAAAATGGGACCGGCTCAAGCTTTCTAAAATCTAACTCACCTATGAGCTATAAAGGAAAAGAGAAAAGCACTCCTAGCGCCACTTTGAGCGATTCAAAGAATATCAAGAAAGCTCTTCATGATGCTTTTGGCCTAAGCGATGATGATTCAAAATAGCCTCTGAAAACTTTCAGGTCTACAATTTTTCTTCGGAGTCCTCCAAAGATGTTGGGTTTTGAAAATATTCCTCCTACAGCCGCGGACAAAAGAAATAGAGTGGCAAGCATACCTACGATTTCTGATCCAACAACGGTCTTACCAAGTGGAACGTATCCTTCTCGGGATGACAGAGTTTCTGTGCTGCCCAGTAATGTGCCTGATCAAACATTTAGTGCACATAATTTGATTTCTCAAAGTAGATATTAACTGGGTGATCCTACTGAAAGAGTTGAAGTCATCTTGCCCGATAATTGGGCACAAACTGATGAATTGATTCTTACAGTAGGATCAGATTCAAGGCAACTGTGCCAATTTTGCGCGTTCAGTGGGTGTGGTCCTTCGTCAAGAGTCCCCCCATTCTTTGAGTGATAGAAATATCTAGATTACTTGCACTCTTTCGCAATGGTTTTTGAATAAGATTGATTTTACCACTTGATATCATAAAATTAGATTTACTTTTTACTCGCATAATGTCTCTTTCAAAAGCATTCCAAAGTATGTTGTCTCAGTCATTTGCCTGCCATTGATTTAGTATTTATATGATGCTCAATAATGGTTTTTGATGTCATGGTGCATATTTAATATTCTGATTGTGGTTGTCATGAAAAATACGAGTATTTTACCTGAGCGATTGGATCGCTTGGGCCTTTATCTCGTCGTTATTTTCTTCCTTCTGGCATGCGGGGGTTGACCACTTTGGGCCTTCTTATCCCTCCGTCATTTCCTTCCTTCTGGCATGCGTGGGTGGACCACTTTAGGCCTTCTTACCCCTACGTCATGTTCTGCCTTCTGGCATGCGTGGGCGGACCACTTTGGGCCTTCTTACCCCTCCGTCATGTTCTTCCTTCTGGCAATCGTGGGTGGACCACTTTGGGCCTTCCTACCACTCCGTCATGTTCTTCCTTCAGGCATGCGTGGGTGGACCACTTTGGGCCTTCTTACCTCTCCGTCATGTTCTTCCTTCAGGCATGCGTGGGTGGACCACTTTGGGCCTTCTTACCCCTACGTCATGTTTTATATGCGTGTTTTGATGGATAAAAACTGCAGTGAATAATTCATAAAGGTTTAATATCAATCGCAGTGCATGTATCAAAATATCTTATCAAATTTATTCAATTTTATGCATAATAACGCCTGAGATGTTGCACATTCCATGGACGTTTCGTTTGAACCCCTCTTAGAGTCTCCAAATTATAGTATCCTCGTGAACTTGCTCGTGTGACTCTAAAAGGCCCTTCCCAATTTGGTTCGAGCTTTCCGATGTGCTGTTTTGCTGCAATGCTTCTCAGGACCAAATCTCCTACTTCAAAATTTCTGAATTGAACCCTTTTATCATAGCTTTTGGCCATTGCTGTTTTAAAAGCAATAGTACGTTGATACGCATCATCCCTTGTCGATCCTATCATATCCAGATCCATTTGTCTTAACCGGACCGACTGTTCAGGATCGTAATCAGTAATCATGCGCGTTGGCATACCTATCTCTGCAGGTAAAACAGCTTCAGTACCACATACGAGAACAAACGGGATCTCCCTTGTAGATGTTCTTGGAGTAGTTCTGTATGCCCATAATATTCCTTGAAACTCTTCTGGCCATGTTTTTCCTATGCTTCTCACCCTCCTTTCAAGGTAATCTTTCAATGTTTTGTTGGTGGATTCCGTTTGACCATTAGACTGTGGATGATACACCGAGGTCAAATTGTGAGATATTTTTAATTCTGCGAACCATGATTTTATCTCCTTTCCGGTGAATTGTGTGCCGTTATCACATACAATTGACCTTGGGATGCCGAAACGGCATATGATGTTTTTCCAGATAAACTCGATCATGTTCTTCTCTGTTATTGACGTTATAGGTTATGCTTCAACCCATTTAGTGTAATACTGAACAACTACTATCAAATATCGTTTTTGCCCTTTGGTAGGTGGAAATGGGCCCACAATATCAATTCCCCACTGATCAAACGGACAAGCCACGCCGATGGGTTGTAATTGACGTGCCGGTCTGTGAATGAGACGAGCGTGGTATTGGCAACTATCACATTTCCTCGAGAAAGCTGTCGCATCTTTAAGTAGAGTTGGCCAATAATACCCTTGACGCAATATTCGCTGCCCCAAAGCTCGTCCTCCGGAGTGATTTCCACAACCCGCATGGATCTCTTCCATGACATATTCAGCTTGAGTAGGAGTCAAACATCTCAATAATGGCCCTTCGAAGGATCTTTTGTATAATTCTCCATTGCTGATAGTAAATCTATAGGCCTTATACCGCATTCTGCGCTGTACGTTCGGATCTGTCGGGAGGATGCCTTGCTGAAGATAAATTATGATCTTGTCCTTCCAGGAGGGATCTTCTTGTATTGCCAGTATAAACTCCACGCGTGCCTCCGTGGTAAGCTATTTTGATATCCCAATCGAAGGTTTATCAGCTACCAGAAGCGTGATTCTTTTCTCCACCAAAATCTCCGAGGAGCTCGCAAATTTAGAGAGTGCATCTGCCTTTGCATTGTCGTCAATGGGGATTTGAGTAATGTCAAAGAATTTGAAGTTCTTTGCCAATTTTTTTATCTTTGTGGCATACAATTTCATTGTTTCCTCCCGCGTCTCATACTTTCCCGAAAAATGATTAGCCACCAAAAGTGAGTCGGTGAAGATGTCTAGATGTTCAATATTGAGTCCGAGCGCCATTTTGACACCAACAATAACTGCTTCGTATTCTGCTTCATTATTCATTGCCATGTAATTTAAACTGATGGCAAATTCAAATTCTCTTCGTTCCGGGGATAGGAAATGGATTCCAATTCCTCCTCCATGAGTGGTTGCAGATCCATCTGTGTGCAATAACCTTGTTGAGATAGCCCTGCGGGTTCCAACTTGATTTGATATAGAAAAAATACAGATTGCGGTCTCGGTTACAGTATTTCCCAGAGTCTCGGCCATGAAATATGCTAAAGCCTGTGCTTTAATTGCAACTCGCAGCTTAAACTCCGGACCAAATTCACTGAGTTCAATCGCCCATTTCACCAATCGGCCAGAGGTTTCAGGCTTTACCAATACTTGTTTCAAAGGTTTGTCCGTCACCACAATGATTGGGTGAGATTGAAAATATAGTTTCAATTTTCGAGCCGTAACAACAATTGCTAATGCGAACAACTCTATTTCCAAGTAGTTTCTCTCCGCCCCCTGTAGTACTCTACTCACATAATGAATAGGTAATTGCTGAGTTCCCTTTTGCTTGAGTAATACTGTACAGATTGCGTTCACGGATACTGCCAAATAAAGATATAGCATTTTATTTTCCTCCGGTTTGGCCAACAACGGCAGGCTCACCAGATAACTTTTCATTTGTATAAAGGCCTCTTCACATTCTGGCGTCCAAATGAAATCTTTGTTCCGTTTCATCACTTTAAAGAAATGGACATTCTTTTCTGCAAAGGTCGATATAAATCTTCCCAAAGCTATCAAACGGCCCACCAGACATTGAACGTCCCTCACTGTTCTGGGTGACGGTAGATCCAATACTGCCTTTATTTTATCAGGGTTGGCTTCAATTCCTCTTTCATTTACCACATATCCTAGGAACTTTCCCGCTGTCACCCCAAAAAGTGCATTTCTTGAGGTTCAATTTCATTCCATAGGTTCTCATGATAGTGAAAGCCTCATCCAAATGTCGCACATGTTTCTCAGCTTTGAGACTCTTTACTAACATATCATCAATAAACACTTCCATTGATTTTCCAATTTGATTGTAAAACATTTTGGAAACCAGCCTTTGAAACGTCGCTCCTGCATTCTTCAACCCGAACGGCATTACCCTATAACAATACACTCCGGTGTCCGTGACAAATGTTGTCTTGCTCTGATCCTGTACTGCCATGAAGATTTGATGAAAACCACTTTTCGCATCCATCATGCTTAGCAATGCACATCCTGTCGTGGAATCTGCCAGTAAATCTATTCGAGGCAATGGAAAAGGATCCCTTGGGCAATGCTTGTTTAAGTCAGTATAATCCACGCACATTCTCCATGTAGCTTCTTTTTTCAAGACTAAAACAATATTGCTCAACCATTCCAAGAACCTTATAGCATAAATATGCCGTGCTGCTAAAAGTTCTTGTACCTCTTTTTCAACAACTTCATTCTTTTCTTTGCTAAAATTTTGCTTCTTTTGCCGTATCGGTTTTGCGTTCTTGACTACATTCAAACGGTGTACTATGATCCTAGAGTCTATTCCGAGAAGATCAGAATCGGACCATGCAAATATATCTGAATTACGCCGAAGACAATCCACCAAAGCAGCCTCTATCATCCAATCCATTTCTGCTCCAATTTTTATTATTTCCTTAGTGCTTTCCTTAAACAGTTGTACGATCTTGTACTCTCCTAAAGGTTCCATCTTACATTCTTGCCATTGTTTTAACAATTGACCTTCTGCTTTATCTCGCGCCTGCTCTTTAGGCTCAACCCGCTTTTGACTATGATCTGTCTCTGTTTTGATCTTCTTCTCTGTTTCCCTCTTTACAACTGCGTACATGTGTCGCTTAATTGTCATACTACCTGCTTATATCTAAAACAATGATAACACTGTTCCCACAGACGGCGCCAATATTTTGGTCTTATTTCGTCACGGTAATAGAACACAGTAAAACAGTACAATTGAAATATAAATAACCAAAATAATGTTAATCGAATAAAAGGAACAGACTAACTTTGTCCGGAACACCTACTATCTATTACAGATCTCGTATTGCTTAAGATATTTTAATAAGACAAATTCATATATGCATCGAATCCTGAAGGCTCGATGCGCGCCTCGAATGATGCCGATTCGATGCTGATTGTATTCGATAACTGCTGATTCGATGTGTTGATGTCGAATTCGATGTATTGATGTCGAATTCGAGGTGCTGGTGTATAATTCGATATGATCGTGTCGAATTAATGATGTGTGGCCTCGAACGAATGTGCGTATCGAACAGACTCGTTCGATGTGGTAATAGTGGGACTTAGGTTCGATCTGCCTTGGAAGGCGAAGGCATGGGCCTATATATAAACCTCGTTTGGTGGGACCCCTAGACAGCTGTTAAAGACGTATCGAACCGAGGTGGTTCGATGCGTGCATCGAATAAGGGCTATTCGATGCGCTAAAGATATCGAATTGGGCCAATTCGATACGGTTTTAGGCCGGCCCAATCCTTAGTGCTAGGCCAAATCTAAAATACCCCTATCATATGGCCTGATCTTTATAAGGCAATGACCGTTTAACATAATGGGCAAAAATAGTTACATATGCATAGTTATTCATGAAGCATTCTTCGTAATGCAAAAGATATGTATATGATAAATAACCTGGACATTCAATTTGCATTGAGAAGTATAATAAACATTATAGCATTTGGATTTTAACTAGCTAGTGATCTCATCGCTTAATGATAAGCAAACTATATCACCATAGTCCTGCATGGCATGACAACTACTTGAAAATATTGATACCTACTTTTTGGGGTCGTGCTCAATAAAGAAACAAAACAGCTTTTACTCAGTCTTATCTACTTAAGCAAACTTAAGGTGATTCATATATAGTCACGCCGATACCGATACGTAATAAATTGTAGGGATAATTACACAACGTACCCCTCAACTATGGATAAATTACACAAAGTACCCCTCTTCTTTGGGAAATTACACAAACTACCCTTATGGTAAAAAAAATTAAAATAATTAAGACAACCTTTCAAATTCAAATCATAGCAAAGACTAAAATTCGCAGATAATTTATTTTTTCTTAGAAGAAATTATTTATTATCAATATTTTTTGTCTTTTTAAACGAGATAAATGAGGTTTAATGCAATAACTTGACTTATTTTTTTGTTTTTTTTTGTAAAATAATTGAAGAGCATGGATTTACATTCAATAATTTGAAATAAAAAAATTACGAAAAATCGGTCATAAGGGTAGTTTGTGAAATTTTCCAAAGAGGAAGGGTACTTTGTGTAATTTACCCATAGTTGAGGGGTACTTTGTGTAATTGTCCCTAAATTGTATGTTGAGTTATTAACTTTTATTATAATTAATAGAACACTACAAGATTTTTCGCCCTTTCCCGACCGGAAAATCCCGACCGGAATTCGGTCGGGAGCATTACTGACTGCATTGCGGTCGGAAAAACTTTTCCCGACCGCAATACGGTCGGCATTTTGAAAAAAACCATTCCCGACCGCATTGCGGTCGGGAACACTCTGGGCGGGAAATTTCCCGCCCAGAGTGTTGCCCTAATCTCGGCCCAGCTGGGCCGCGCAGCTGGGCCGAGAGTTCCCGACCGCATTGCGGTCGGGAATAGGTTATTACCGACCGCAATGCGGTCGGGAAAGAGGGAGGTATTTCTATAAATACCTCCCTCCTCTTTCATTTTCACCTAAAATTTTTCTCTCTCCCCTACTATTGCCGACCGCCGATCAGCCTTTCGCGACCGCAGTTCCGTCGGCACTTCAAAATCGGTAATTTTTTTCGCTTTTTCTTGTTTTGTAGGTTATATTTAATGTTTTAATATTTATTTTTTATGTTTAATTGTTAGATATTGTAGAAATTGTTAGGATTTAATTAAGAAATGCCTTTAGCTATTGTTAGGCTTTGGAAAAATATTAGATTTTTATGCCTTTAGGAATCGTTAGGCTTTAGGAAATAGTATAGTTTTAATTAGGAAATGCCTTTAGGAATTGTTAGGTTTTGGGAAATGTTAGACTTTTATGTCTTTAGGAATTGTTAGATTTTAGGAAATGTTATAGTTGTATGATTTTAGTAATTATTTATGCCTTTAGGGAATGTTATAGTTTTATGATTTTAGTAATTATTTATACCTTTAGGAATTGTTAGGCTTTACGAAATGTTAGAGTTTAGTAATTATTTATGACTTTAGGAAAACTATATATGATTTTTATATGTGTTAATTTATTTATTTGGACGTTAATTATGGAGTTATTTATGTTATATTATATGTTTTAATATTAATTATTAATGTTATATTTAATGTTTTAATATGAATTATTAGATATTGTAGAAATTGTTAGGATTTAATTTGTAAATTGTTGGGCTTTGGGAAATATTTATACCTTTAGGAATAACTTAGTATTGATTAAACTTAGGTCATCTCTACAATTAGAAAAATTCTAACTTAGATGCTTTTACTTAGTTCGTAGCACTCCTCCTCGACGACATGTCGTCCCGTGATAGCGATCGTGGCCAACCCTCGAAGAGAGGGCGTAGTGGTCCATCGAGCACTCCATCGAGTACTCCACCTACGACTGGTTCACCGAGGCTAGGTCCTCGTCTGCGGATCATTCATTCTGGCGGTGCACCATCCGCTCCTGTCGATGCACCTGATACCGATCTTGGCGACTCTCCTACTTCTTCACATCCATATAGGGGTATCGGATCGAGCGGCGGTATTCCACCAGATCTAGTAGTACCATTTCGCCTAGATGATGATCACGTAGCATCGACACCATCGTCATCATCTAGGCCATCGTCTTCATCGAGGCCACCGTCATCATCGAGGACTACGACACCTAGGCCACGTTCTACAGAGTCTACACCGGCGGGTCCTAGTACTTCTTCCCCTGCATACGTTGCTGGTGCAGGACCATCTTCAGCGACGCAGCAGAGACCGGGCCGAGGTGTATTGAGAGGGCCGCATGTTCCGGCTGACCGTACAGCCCGTCGTAGGATCCAGCTGGATGAGCACGGCGTATTTATGGATGGGAGAAAGATATCGACGACGATTACCTCGATCATTAGGGAGTTTATGAAGACGATGGTTCCTTCATACACTGAGCTCGATCCGACAGTCCAGGGAAAGATGTGGGCTAAGTTTAAGGTGAGATTTAGAAAGTTTACTAATTATATATATAAATAGTAAGATTTTTATTTAACGAAACCTTAATTACAACTTTATTTAATTGTAGAGCATATACTACATTCATCCGGATGACATGCTTCGTGCACATTCCGCATACGATGCGAAGGCTAAGAAGTGTTACAAGGAAACCGTGCACAATGCAAAGAAGAACTATTACGACAGGGTCCATGATCCGAGGTGGGCGTCGCGTCCGAAGAACAGTTGGATGAGCGACAAGTTAGAGAGGATGTTCGTGACGCATTGGGAGTCGGAGGACCATGCGAAGAAATCCACGGCAGGCCAGAAGAACAGGCGATCGGGAGAGCTACCAGACCCTGATCGTCCTGCACGAGCTACTCATGCTAGTGGGTCCCAGAGCTACACGGAGATTCGACGTAGGATGGTATGTCTTATTAAATTGAGTTTCTATACGAATAATATTATTGTCTTAAATAACAAATGTATATCAATATGCAGGCTGCTTCTAGACCTCCAGGGGCCCCTCCACCTCGGCACGATGAGGCATATCGTTATCAGCACACACATGTGCCTAGTGGTCTGCCAGAGGGAGCTCCGCGTCGTCGCGTTTGGGTTCATCCCAAGTATAGGGCTATCTACGTAAGTATTTAACTTGTACAACATTCTTTGATTACTGTATTAATATATGTCTTCCTTAATTACGTACTAACAATTATGACAAAATTAACATGAGGAGTACATGCGCCTTATGAACGAGAGGTACGAGGCGGATCGTTCTACGTGGCCACCGCTAGATCAGGAGTTGTGGACTCAGGCGATAGGAGGATTGAAGAAGGGGAAGGCTGCGGGTCTCCTTTCAGATGCACATCACGATCGGTTTGGTTTCTCGACGAAGAAGTTACCAGACACGACACATGATTATGCGAGGGCGTTGGAGAGGGAGAACCGTCGTATTAGGACTGTTACTGATGCGAGGATTGACGCGCTTGCTACTCAGGTAGATTTCTTGACCCAGCACATCACCCAGACTGGCGGTACTCCTCCATCTCGACCCATGCCTACAGGGGGACTCATGCGTGAAGCTCGTCGAGCCGGCCAGCGTTCCTCGCCACCCCCCTCCTGATCCTTTTGCGCATGGCGCTCCAGATTGTCCGCTGTATGATGATGAGTACGAGGATGACCTCGATGTGGACCCCGTGGATGACACTCTTGGTGGTGATGCAGCCGATCTTGCCGGTGATGGTGATGATGGTGCTGGACCCTCCACAGCTCCTGATACATTTGGATTTCATGACGGGGACTATGAGTAGTAGTAGTTTTATTTATTTTAGGGATATTTTAGTATTGAAAACTGTGTTAGTTGTTTGTATTTATGTAATTTGTTTGATGCTTGGACTAATTATGTAATGTTAAACTAGTTTCGTATTTATTCTGTAATTATGTTGTGTATTATTTGTTCGTTTAATCTAAGTATTGGTAATTATGCCTATAATATGAAATTAAACAACGTGAATCAAATTTTTTTATAAAATAAAATTCGACCTACTAAACCATAATCGATGCTATTCATACATACTATCCTCAGAATCTGAGTCACTCATTATCTCTTCCTCTTCCTCTTCCTCATTGCCCTCCTCTTCCTCATAGCCCTCCTCTTCCTCGTTGCCCTCCGTTGCTGCCTCCTCGACAACCACATCAAATCCCTCGTTGGCCAATTGGATATTCATATTGAATGAGGAAAGGTTCACGCATAAGTTAAACCCTTCAGATGCATCAAGGACCTCTATACCCTTGTAGAAATCCTTCTTGTTGTACCTCCATTTATGACCCTCTGGTAGAAACCGACGATGACAATCGAACCACGAGGCTTTTCCTCCATGCTTTAGTGTAAAAGAATCTGTCTCACCCATGCAATAAGGGCACGCCAGCCTACCGTGCGTGCTCCACTGGGACAACATTCCGTAAGCAGGGAAATTGCTAATCGTCCACATTAGGGTCGCTCGCAATTGGAAGTTCTCCTTTCGTGAGTTGTCATATGTCCACAAACCATTACTCCACAAATCATTCAACTCATCAATCAACGGCCTCAGCAAAAGATCCAAGTTCTTTCCAGGACTCTTTGGACCGGGTATAATAAGGCTCATAAAAATGAACTCCGGTCGCATGCATAAATCCGGCGGAAGGTTATAAGGGGTAACAAACACGGGCCAACATGAGTAGTTCTTCCCAGATGGCCCAAACGGTGTGAAACCATCAGTACATAGGCCGAGTCGGACATTTCTAGGCTCTGTTGCGAAGTCCGGATACATACGATCAAAATGTCTCCACGCCTCGCCTGCAGCTGGGTGAATCATTCTATCTGTTGACTCTCGGCACTTCAAATGCCAAGTCATATGTCTCGAAGTGCCTACAGTATAAAACTACCTCTGTAATCGAGGGCCTAGGGGGAAGTACCACAATTTCTTCCTTGCGATCCTGGACTTTCTACCAGCCTCGTACCTATCGGTCTTGCATATCGGACACGATGTGAGATCCTTGTTGGCATTATCGCCGTAGTACAAGAAACAAAAATTCCAACATACGTCGATCTTTTCGTACCCTAAACCCAAACCCGCGAGCATCTTATTCATGCTTGGAACCGTATTCGGTAGCATTTCCTCAATCTCTGGGTCCATAATATCTTTAGACAAACTTAAGTACTTTTCGCAAGCGACATTAACTACTTTGTGCATCGTCTTGGTAGTTAAGAACTCGGCAAACCACTGGAGCACAGTCTTCGACTTCTTACTGTTCATTTTTATGTCTCTCATCTGCATCAATTTGTAGAACTCCTTTGCCTCGGGACTTGGATCTTCGTTGCGCACCTCTCCCTCAACAAATCGACCCCCATATGCATCCACAACCAATTCTCTAAACGAAGTATCGGCATGAACCGGACTATCAACGTGAATACTAGCAGACGGTGATTCATGTACATATGATGTAGCTGCCTCGCTCGCCATCTCTCCATGCAACACCCATATCCAATATTGATACACAAACCCCCACTTATGAAGATGATCCCGTACTACGTTTCGATCCAAAAACTTTAAATTGTTGCATCTCTGGCACGGGCACCTAATACGATTTCTTAGATCTACGTAATCTGTCTGTTGTGATGCATATTGTATGAATTCACGAACCCCAACCACGTAATGTTGATTCAAATAACCAGTGTTACTATCTATCCTATCGTACATCCAAGATCTATCGGGACGATAATCCATTTCTAATATAAGAAAATTAAAAATAAATTGTTACAATTAATTTCACCAATCAATATATTTATCATTTATAGAAAAATTTTAAAACTCGAGTACGACTTCGCCAAGGAAATTAATACTTACTTGTTGTCGCGTAGAAAATACTTAGATCAAGTATTCTTTGCAAACACACGCCCCTCGTTGCAATTACCGCAATATCTAAAACAAATAAAAACATTAAAAAAGTTAATAAAAACGATCTTCATTGACAAAAACTAACAAAAACAGTTATAACAAGAGGAAATCGTATATACCTTAACAAGGGATGAATGTTGGAATGATTTCTCAAGTGGAATAGGGAGGGGTATTTATAGGGGGGCTGACAGTTATTCCCGACCGCGTAGCGGTCAGGAATAACAACGGTTATTATTATTTCCGACCGCCGTTCGGTCGGGAATAACAACGTTAACAGCTATTCCCGACCGCAGTGCGGTCGGGAGTAATAATGATCGTTGTTATTCCCGACCGCGACGCGGTCGGGAATAAAAATGACCGTTGTTATTCCCGACCGGGTTGCGGTCGGGAATATTAGGGTTTAGGGTTTAGGGTTTAGGGTTTAGGCTTATTGGCGACCGATTCTCGGTAGGGAATAATATTCATATTCTTAATTTCACAATTTCGCTCTCAATTTTAGGTAAATCGTTCATTTAATGATCAAGTAAATCAATATTAGTTATATATTACTAAAAATCTCAAAAAACATTAAATTTAGTTGCACGTTGATGAATCGTTTGAAGCGTCGATTCATATTGTCACTTATAAATAGATTAGTATATGTAGTTGCTAATAATGTAACTACTTACGATTATGTTAAACACATGTTAATATATATATCACAATTAGCCTTTCTATACTAACGTTCGTAACAAATGTTAATCGCCAATTGTGAACTCCTATATACTACGTATGATTATTATATGTAAGCTCCAAACTAACTTAACCTATACTCCGATTAACTATACTAATTTAATTATTAAAAGTACATTAAACTAACTAACTAATAGTGCAATTCATGAATTCAATGAGATTCTATAGTTATACATAACAAACACATCAAGATTTTCCAAAAGATTGAAAAAAGGTAAAATTTACTATTTTTCCCGACCGATATGCGGTAGGGAATAAGATTCAATCCCATTCCCGACCGCAATTCGGTCGGCATTGACCATTATTCCCGACCGCAATGCGGTCGGGAATAATATTCAAACTTATTCCCGACCGCATAGCGGTCGGTAATAATGTTCAAAGGTATTGCCGACCGAATTTCGGTCGCCATTATTTGAAAATTTGGCGGTTTATTGAAATTTTTGAAAAAAATAAACATTCCCGACCGATTATCGGTCGGGAATAATCGAAAAAGTTGGCGGGAATTCAAATTTGACGAAAATTCAAAAAATTTCAACTTTTTCTATAAATACACTTCATTATTCTCTTCATTTTTTCATCTCCACAAACTTTTTTTCTCTTCAAAAAATTTTTCAAACACTTTTTTAATTTTCAAACACTTTCTTTCAACTTCAATAATCAAAACTTATTTAAGTTTTTTGTGTTTGAGACTGAGCAATGAATCAAAAATTTAATTGCTCATCTAAAACACAAAAAACTAAATAATGTTTTTAAAATATTGCAAATATTAAAAAATTAATATTCCGATAATTTATTACCGGAATATTATTTTTTTTGTTCTGATGATTATTATTTCCGACCGCTATTCGGTCGGGAAAAAGATGAATATTTATCCCGACCGTGTATCGGTCGGGATTAGTTTAAATATTATTCTCGACCGGACATCGGTCGGGAATAACATGCATATTAATCCCGACCGATACGCGGTCGGGAAAAGTACCGACCGGCCGTTGGTCGGGAAGTTGCGTAAACAGTCCCGACCGTTATTCGGTCGGGAAATTGGGAAGTTCCCGACCGATATCCGGTCGGGAATAAAATTCATAATATCCCGACCGGATAGCGGTCGTGAATAATGTTCAAGGCTTTTCCGACCGGGCATCGGTCGGTATATATCCCGACCGTTATCCGGTGGGAATTAGCGGTCGGTAAATTCCCGACCGAACTTCGGTCGGGAAATGCGGTCGGGAAAAGTCCTTGCCGACCGAAGGGCGGTCGGAAAACTTTTTCCGACCGAAGCAACACCGACCGCCCTTTCGCGACCGCGAAGCGGTCGGGAAAGGGTCATTCCCGACCGCGGAGAGGTCATTCCCGACCGGCTTTGCGGTCGGGAATGACCCGATTTTTTTGTAGTGGAAGTGGGTCTCGTTAAAAATTCTAGTAGTCGATTATAATGATTTATTAATCCAAAAGAGACAAAAACTATATATAGTATTTGGCTAGATGTCATAAATGTTTACGTGAAAGATGTACATCAAATTACCAAGGGATCGTAAAATGGATATATTCGTAGTTGATTTTTTGTGACAAACTCGATTCCGCAAAAAGCCCATGTTAATTAAGAGAAGGAAAATGCTTTTGTAACAGGACTGTATAGCTACAATCCCATTTTTACAGCTTTACTAAGTGGGTGTTTGCAAGAGTTTATAGAAGCTCCTTCTTCCAAGCTTTTACTTAAAGTCACTAAAAGCTCCTTTTGACTTAAAGCAATGAGTGTTTGCAATCCTTCTTAAAAAAGTAACTTAAAGCCGTTAAATTAATTTTGTAGTGTTTGCAATAATAAGTAAGAAGCAACTTTTATAATGCAATAAGACTTAATTACCCTTATTTATCGAGCATATAAATAGTTAACATACATTTACATTAGACAAGTATACATTTTGTTAAATAAAATAAAAACTATGATTTGGGAATGACGTTGAATATGGAAGAAAAAAGATTAAAAATATTCTTTATTGTTGAAAATGGATGAGAAAGATTATAGAATATTTTTTTTCTTAATTGTAGGGATATAGGCGGCACTTTGAGAGAAATTAGGAGAGATAAATATTTTTATAATGCTGATAATTAAAAAGAGCTTTTAAAAGCACCCTGTACCCAGCTTGTGGGCTTGTGCTTTTTCTTGGCTTATTTTAAGACAAGGAGAAGCAAAAGCCCTATAATCAAACACTAATTTATAGCTTCTCTATAGACAAAAGCCCACAAGCTCCTTTTAAAAGCATTTGCAAACACTTTCTAATTCAAAAGCGTATGGGCAACTTGACTAGCCGGTTAAAATCAAAATTTTCTTACTTCCAATTTAAGCCTTAAAATCTTTATATTCCACAAAACAATTTTTTATTTTGTTATATTTGTATTAAGTCGTAGTTGATGAGCTATGCTAATACTTTTCTTTTTCTTCAATTGCTTAAAAACTTGTTTCTTTGCAAAGAATCAGCAACAAGTTTTGAAAAAAAAATTAATGTTTGGTTGCACTCTTTAATATATGCCAAATCAAATTTATTAGGAAAAATCTATAAGACACCTAAATTTGTATCATATTTATTTGTTTACCTTTGAATTTCTTTAAAAACATAATCAAACATTACCATTGTATACCGGAAACAAATTGTAAAAATCAAAAACGCTGCGCTATAAAAAACTATGATTGCACTATTCGGTATCAAATTACATTTTTATTGTACTTTTAAGTGAATTTTTATTACACTTAAAAATACTTTTAAGTGATACCAAGTCTATATTTTTATACAAATTACAAAAAAATCGTATACATCTTCATAATTATCAAATTACATAGCTATAGTACGTGAAATATGTAATGCCTTAATTGGAATAGACATTTTAAATTATATGTTATCAATCTCGAACGTCATGCTTTTATAACGAAGTGCTTTTCTTTCTTAAAGAAATTTAAAATTCACTACAGGAATGCCTTCATATTGGAGGCGCACATTGCCCTCCAATATGGCTGATTTCGCCTCTAATTAAAGAGATTGAAGGCGAATTTGGGCCTCCAAACCAATGCCTGCTATATGGCTCCCCGTAAGCAGTTTGGGGGCGATATTTTGCACGCATTTAAATTGAAGGCGCGTTGCAGGCGAATATTCGCCTTCTACCATTTTGCGTCACTGCAGGCGCGTGGGAGGCGAATATTGGCCTCCTATCTCTTTGTTCCGTCAATTTTAAAAAATAAATTATTAGTCCATAATTTATTTATTGAAGGCGATAATTCGCCCTCAATACATTTTTTATTTAAACAAAAAAGAAATTTAATAATAAGAATGCAGGCGACTAATCGCCCTCAATCTTTTATTTATATAAAAAATATATAAATGAATTAATGAGATTGGAGGCGATTATCGCCCTCAATCCTTTATTTATATAAAAAACATATAAATGAATTAATGAGATTGGAGGCGATTATTCGCCCTCAATGTTTATTTATATAAATAAAATATAAATGAATTAAGAGTTTGGAGGCGATTATTCGCCCTCAATATTTTACAGCTTTCCAAAAAATAATAAAAGCGGCAAATATTTGCCGCTTTTTTTTTCACAAATCTAAATATTTCATATTTGCAGCTATTTTCCCCCCAAAATTAAATATTTTAATCTCCACTTAAATCTTACATTTTAACATTAATAAATTGATTTTGTTTGAATGTTAATAATCATACTACACATACAAAATGACATATATTTACTTGACTTAATAATCAAAAATACAAAATGTTATGCAAATTATATCATTCCAAAATAATTAACCACATATCAAATAGCATGATTAGAACAAATAAAACTAAATTACACTTAGACTTACATAAAGAGATAGATTATTCCTATATAACATTAAATTTCAAAAACAAACTAATAACTACTCCTAAAAACACTATTTATCTTGGAGAAGACTGGGATTTGTGGAAATAATTACGAAGAGGAGCTTTGAAATGTTGAGATTTGTGGAAGAAAATGTGTGTATTTATAGGGGAGAAAAAGAAGTACTGCAGAAATAGGAGGCGAATTTTCGCCCCCAACCTCTGTGCTAGATCTACCTTAATCAACGGTTGAAATCATAGTCACACGGATTCTGATTTTGTTATTTTGGAGGCGAAATTTCGCCTCCAATCAAAAGCAGAAAAAAAAAATTGCTATCTTATTACACGGATTTCTCCTCTTCTACGTTATTCCACCTTTTGTATATCTCAATTTTTCTCAAAAGCAATAAAAAAAGGTGCTATCTTATTACACGAATTTCTCCTCTTCTACGTTATTATACCTTTTTTAGATCTCATTTTTTCTCCTTCGTTGTTGCACCCTTCCAAAAAAGAAGAAAGAACCAACAAATTCGTATTTCATAACATAACATCGAAATTATTTTCTTAGATCTCTAGAAATCAAAAGTTTCGAGGTATGTATCTAGTATTTTTCTTAAATTTTATATTTTACTGTTTAATTACGAGTTCATCCACTGTATATATGTTATCGCTACTATACATTGACTGTATTTCTACTTGATAAATATTTGCGGAATTAGTGTTACTAATGTTTTTTGAGGGTGGAATTTCTGAATAAAATAAATGTTTGTGATTGTGGATGTAGATCTAAAAATGGACAACAACGAAGATCGGAGTTGGATGTACGATAGGGTACGTAGTGGAGGTTATCTAAACCAAAGTTTTATAGATGGTGTTTACAGATTTGTAGCATATGCATCTTCTCAGACTAACAATCAAGGCAAAGTTAGGTGTCCCTGCAAAAAATGTCGTAATTGTAAGTTTCATACAACAGACGAGATTTCATGGCATCTTTATTCACGGGGCTTTCTTCCAGATTATAATGTTTGGATAGCACATGGTGAGTGCTTTCCTAACAGAACTGAGGCCTCTAGTTCTTATGTGCCAGTTCAGTCGCCTGTTCATGAAAGTTTTGGTGGGCGTTATAGAGAAATGGTCGACGATGCGTTTGGTGGTCGCTATGAGCATATTAACTTCAACCAGGAGGTAAATGAAGAGCCAAACCCTGAGGCAAGAGCCTTTTATGAACTATTGCAAAGATCAGAGACGCGGTTAAGTTGCGGCAATCGTGAATTTGCATTGGAATTTATATCTAAGTTTATGACGGATAAGATTCTATGTAACACTACTGCGGCTAGTTGTGACAAATGGCTAAAGCAATTTCATACCACGCTGAGTCAGGAGGATCGCCTTAAAATTCCTAAAGATGTGAAAGGGATGAAGCGGGCATTAAGAAACTTAGGACTAGAAAAGAAAACTTATGACTTATGTGAGAACAATTGTTTCTTGTTCTACGGGGTGTACGAAGCGAGTAGTAACACCCATTGTCCTGTGTGCAAAGAAGAAAGATTTGAGCCCACACGGAATGCAAACCCAAGGTCCAAACGCATTCCTAAAAAGAAAGTGTGGTACTTTCCGTTGACATCTCGATTGCAGAGGTTGTATATGTCGCGAGCACCATCAGAACACATGACGTGGCATTTAAAATGTCGTAGACAAAACGATACGATGATTCACCCCGCTGGTGGTGAGGCATGGAAATCTTTTGACAACGAGTATCTAGACTATGCCGCCGAGCCTAGAAATGTTCGGCTTGGTCTTTGCACAGATGGTTTTACTCCATGGGGAAGGTTTGGTAATTCCTATTCGTGTTGGCCAGTTTTCGTGACACCCTACAATCTACCTCCCGATATGTGTATGAGGCAAGAGTATATATTTTTATCTCTGTTGATCCCAGGACCAGGGAGCCCTGGAAAGAACCTCGACGTGATGCTCCGACCTATAATTGATGAACTTTGTTCGTTGTGGAAAAATGGCGCTCAAACATATGATTCATTTCGAAAGCAGAATTTTGTAATGCGTGCACATTTGATGTGGACGATAAGTGATTTTCCAGCTTATGGAATGCTATCTCAGTGGAGTACGCACGGTAAGCTATCCTGCCCGTATTGTATGGAGGAAACAAAGTCTTTTCGCCTTGAACACGGCCGCAAACCGTGTTGGTTCGATTGTCATCGACGATTTCTACCTGATAATCATCATTTTCGTTGGAACACTACGGATTTTCGAAAAGGACGTGATGAGTTCGATGCACCACTGGTTCGAAGATCGGGTGAGGAAATGGAAGACATCATTAGTTATCTTCCTTATATTGAGTTCGGGAACACTGGACAACGTGTCGAGGGCTTTGGGGTGAAACACAACTGGTGTCGGCGTAGTATATTCTGGGAACTTCCGTATTGGAAGTCAAATCTTATCCGCCACAATCTGGATGTAATGCACTGTGAAAAGAACTTCTTCGACAACATAAAAAATACAGTGATGGACGACCCGGAGAAAACAAAGGATAACTTAAATTCGAGAAAGGATTTAGAAGAATGGACAACCAGAAGTGACTTATTTCCAATACTTGGGCGAAATAGACAACATTACAAGAGAAAAGCAAAGTATTGCTTAAGTAAAGAACAAAAGCTAAAGGTTTGTGAATGGGTGAGTGGAATCAAGTTTCCAGATGGGTATGCATCGAACATAAGCCGGTGTGCCCAAATTCCACAACTTCGACTAACAGGGTTGAAGAGTCATGATTGCCACGTGTTTATGCAGAGGTTGCTCCCTATTGCATTTCGTGACTTCTTAGATGACCCAATTTGGGAGCCAATCACTGAGATAAGTATTTTCTTTAGATCACTTTGTGCGACGGAATTAAGCAAACGTGCAATGGAACAATTAGAGGAATCGATTATTATTACCATGTGCAAGCTAGAGAAAATATTCCCTCCCTCATTCTTTGACTCAATGGAACATTTGGCCATACACCTTCCTTGGGAGGCAAAGGTTGGGGGACCTGTCCAATACAGGTGGATGTATCCTTTTGAGAGGTAATATATCTCTTCTTTTGTGTTAGACAGAAACAATTTACGTGCGTTTATATGATTTATAATACTTTATTTATTCGTTGGATATACAGACGCATGCAAGTGATAAAAAAGGCAGTGAAGAACAAGGCACACGTAGAAGGATCTATTGCCGAGGAGTACCTAATATCTGAGGTCACGAACTTTCTACAACACTATTTTGATAAATATTATGAGACACGTGCGAACCGTCTCAACAGGAATGAGGTTGCACTGAATGAAGAGTTCAATGAAGAACTCTCAGTCTTCCATGTTAAAGGGGAAGCGATTGGTTGCGCACCACGAAAGAGATACTTTACCAGTATAGAGTATCGTGCTGCTGAGTTATACATCCTTCTCAATTGTCAAGAAGTCGAACCATGGTTGAGGTAAGTATCTTATTAACTTTGTCATAATCTTTTGTTTTTTGTTTATGATTGAATAAAATTGTGTCGTTCGTAGATTATTTGATGAGCAAATGTGTGTTGGTCTTATGGAGCAACAAATACAAACGCATCGTAACCAACACTTTGTTGAGTGGATAAAGGGGATTGTTGCATCGCGAAATTTTGATGTGGATGAGCGCATCATTTCGTTGGTTAAGGGCCCAATCAACACCGTGAGAATGTTAGATGGTTACTTGATAAATGGCTTTAGGTTTCACACTACAACGTACAACAATGCCAAGAGAACAAATAATAATGGTGTTTACGTTAAGGGTGACGATGCAGGGGATTCCACCTATTTTGGAATTTTGACGGAGGTTTTAGAGGTTGATTACTGGGGAAGTGGGAGCGCCCTAACAGTAGTTCTTTTCAAGTGTGATTGGTATGATTTAACTAGTGGGATGCAAAAGCATCCAATTTATCCGCTAGTTGACCTTAATCCACATCGTCGTTTGGCGACTGGGGCACCTGAACCTTTCATCCTGGCGACTCAAGCTCAACAGGCGTGTTATTTCACGTACGCATGTCAATCTAAACCGATTAGAAAAGGGTGGTTATCTGCGCAAACCACAAAAGCTAGACATCTAATAGACACTACCTCATTAAGTAGAAATGCGGCTGAAGGCCCAGACATATTTCAAGATGAAACCGCCCCCTTTTTCAGATTGGAGGTTGACATTACCTCTTATAATCTTCAAAATCTGGCGGACAATGAACTTGAGCCCGTATACGAAGAACCTGTGATCAATCGAAATAATAATGGGGAGGAGGAAGAGGAGGAGGAGGAGGAGGAGGAAGAAGAAGAAGAGGAAGAGGAAGACGATGATAGTGATCCTAATTATGAATAACTTGTTTTGTATAATATGTTATTTGGATATTGTATTTTAACGGTTAAACCCTAAACCCTACAACTATTCTTCTAATTTAAACCAAAATGATGTGTTAAATAGATCGAAATTTATTTTTTCACTTTTGGGGATAAATAATATTAAATAGATAAGTTCCCAAAATTCTGTAAGAATCATAGACACATAATACGTTAAAAAACAATTGGGGATGAATATGTAATTTCAATCTTGTATTTATATAAGATTTCAATCTTATAAACATTTCAATCACATAATACGTTAAAAAACATTTCAATCTTGTATTTATATAAAAAAAATATAAATGAATTAATGAGATTGGAGGCGATTATCGCCCTCAATCTTTTATTTATATAAAAAATATATAAATGAATTAATGAGATTGGAGGCGATTATTCGCCCTCAATGTTTATTTATATAAATAAAATATAAATGAATTAAGAGTTTGGAGGCGATTATTCGCCCTCAATATTTTACAGCTTTCCAAAAAATAAATAAAGCGGCAAATATTTGCCGCTTTTTTTTTCACAAATCTAAAGATTTCATATTTGCAGCTATTTTCCCCCCAAAATTAAATATTTTAATCTCCACTTAAATCTTACATTTTAACATTAATAAATTGATTTTGTTTGAATGTTAATAATCATACTACACATACAAAATGACAATGAACTTTTCGAAAAGTTTTGAAAACGTTTCGAACATTTCGGAACATATTTCGATAAATTTTAGAAAATACCACAAACAAATTACTAAACATAAGTAACAAATAAGTAAAACAAGAAAATAAGTAAAAGAATATATACTGAAAATTGCTCACGTTATTTATGAAACTTAAAAAGGTGCCATTTATTTTTTAATGTTATACTTTGACGTGTAAAGCTAATAAAGATTGTATTTTTCTTGAATAAAAAAAGAAGGCCATACTACCATATTGAATTAAAAAATAGTACTACTACCATTTCAGATTGAATAAAAAAAAGGCAGGCCATACTATCATTTCACATTGAATAAGAAAATAGTACTACTACCATTTCAGATTAAATAAAAAAAGAAGAAGGCCATACTACCCATTTCAGATTGAATAAAAAAATAGTACTATTACCATTTCAGATTGATTAATAAAAAAAAGGACATACCTTACCATTTCATTTCACACACACACGCACGCCGACTATCAACAAAGGAGAAAAATAGGGTTTTCCCAAAATTTCAGCGGGAGAAAAAGAGGGCTCACAATTCGACCAAAAATCCCCCAAAAAACATTTTTTGTTAGATTTAAGCTCCTTACATCATCTATTATCACTCAAGGTAAGAAGTTCTTTACGTTTTCTGCCATTTTATTAGAAGTTGGGCTATAATTCGATTTTGGTTTCAATTATGTCGTAAATTTTGGATTATTGTGGTTATTATCACTTGCATGTGAGTATTTTGATGTTAATTTGATATGGGTAGTATGAAGTAGTTTTAATTTTAGGGTATTAGGTTCAATTTTTGAATTTGATGTAATTTTTCAGCTAAATGGTATAAATCTTGGATTAGTGGTGTAATTATGTGTTCCTTTTTGTGTTGATTTGGTCTGTTTTGTATCTGTTGGTTTGTTTTACTGAAGCAAATTATATTGGCAGATAACTTGCCATATATACCATGAATAGAGTTGTGATTGTGATATGTGCTATAAAATGTTGGCAGATGATGAGAAGTCCACGAAAGGATGAGAAGTCCAGGCCTTTATTGACGTTGGCAGATGATGGGAGTTTTGAGAACAAAAAAGCACCAGGAACAGTGACCAAGTATTTGAGGGAGGTGATGGAGAAAGCTCACAAGGGTTACCCCTTTTTTTCTGAGGACGAAGTTAAGAACGCCTGGAACATGTTCAGCGTAAGTAATGTTTATTATATTTGTTAACGTTCATTATCATTAAATGTTTTTAAATATTTAATAACATTAAATTTGTGTTTGTTACGTAATTTGTAGCAAACCTTTAGGTGGGACAAAAATGACGAAGCTGCAATAAGGGAGACGTACAACAGAACGGCGCAAAAAGGCTTCTCGCGCATGGTTGGTAACTGCAAAACATTTTGGTTGGAATACAGGCGTAATACTGATTATGCCAAAAAACACCGCACATGGGCAACTGCTGACTGGCTTAAGACTTACATAGTTTATTGGCGCGAACCTGAACATCTGAAGAGAGTAGATTCTTCAAAGAAGAACCAAGCCAAGTTTGAGGGTGTTACATGGCTAGGCGGTTGCATTAGCACAGCTGTTCATAGAGCTGAAATGGTACGTATTCTAATTTTTCCTATTTAATTCATATATACTTATTTTGTTAACATCTATGTTTGACTAACTAGTAATATTAATTGTGTAATTCGGTGCTAATGTTCAGGTAAAAGTGAGAAGGTGCAAACCCAAGGAGGTTCCATTCCAGGAGGTGTGGATTAAGACGCACGCGGTGGTGGATGAGACGACCAATGTGGTGAAGTGGGGCAACAGATGGGCGAGGGAGGTTTACGTAAGTGACATTTCAAAATTTAGAATTACTGTAGATTTTATTAATATATGATGTGACATTTGGGTGGTTCTAGTACGACTTATAATCTGATATCCAGCTTTAGAGCAGGTTTTATCTTTTGTTTTCAAAAGATTAATATTAGCAGGTTTTCAAATCTTGCTTCCAGTAGCATAAAGTTTATCAGAGTTCAAAGTTTGTCTGCCATTTCTCAATATTAATAGCATGTTTTCAGTACAGTTTCAAAAGTTTCAGTTGAGTTATTAAAGTTTCTATTCTGACGGTATAACAAATTGAACGTTAAATATTATCTGGGGATTCTGGTGTTATTTACTGTTGAATGCATGTCGAAATAGCTGAGCTGGGGTTTCAGCTTGTGGAATTTGATAACAGGTTTAATCTGCTAAAGCTGTGCTAAAGTTGTGCTTATTAGGATACGTGGTCATCTTTATAGTTGAACGTATGTATAATTTATTGCCAAAAACGTGAGTTGGGTTTAGTTGTTGCTGAAAATGGCGATGGTCGATGGGTATGGTCTTTGATATAGCTCTGCTATTTGGTTATTAGGGTTCTGACAGCTTATGTATTGCTGAGTTCTTGTTAACTGCCGATGAAAATTGGTCTAAGCTTTAGAGGATAAGTTCATAAAATTTTGTTCTTTCTTCTATAAATCAATTCGCAGATCATTACACTTTATACATAACTGAAGGCAGTCATATTCGCTGTTTTTTTACCATAATTTGCATGAAACAGTTAGCTACTTAGAAAAGTAATTTACTACTGTAACTGAATTTATGTTGATTGCTGTTAGAGTGAGTGTTTTTCTTTTGTATCTTTGTTGCTTAAATAAAGTCCTTACTTTGATTTAATTATTCTGTTACTGGATATTCTTATAAGCGAGAATGATTAGATAACAACACATTTAGATCATAATTTAATTTTTATTAATGAAATAGGTCTAGAAGAATTGGTACCAGTTCTAGTTTTGGACACTTTTGGACACTTTTCCTCAACAAATAACTTACATGGAGATTTTGTTTGATTGCTGATTTTGTTCGTGACAGTTTGAATATCTTCGGGAGTCGATAAAGGAGTGCTCGGTAGACATGAGCCAATGGAAACCACTCAACAAAGATTCATGGTGGAAAGCAGTAAAAGGGGCAAAAAAGAACTTTGTACCTGGTTTTTCGAGGTGTGGCGACCCGGAATTTATGGGTTTTGAGACAAGGAAACACCTTAAGTACCCTGTTATGGGCCAGTACAGAGATCAGGTTGAACAACAGACAATGATGATTGCTCATTTGGTTGAGGAAAATGCTGTGAAGGATGCACTGTTGGCAAAAAATACACAGGATACTGCCAATTTGAAGGAAATGATGAAGGAACTGTTCGAGGCGCAAGGTAGGCCTATCCCTGCAAGATTTGCCCCTATGTTTGAAGAAGAGGACGAAGGAGAGGACGATGAAGATTTCGAGGAAGAGGGTGAAGAAGAAGACAACGAGGACGTGTCTGGTATACCTGAGTATTGAGATGTGTCCATCTGAAAAAGTTTAGTTTATTTGCTTTTGTTTTTTGTCTCTATGGATTTGAAGGTTGGAACTGTTTTATTTAAGAATTGTTTAAGAATTGTCAGAGGTATTTAGACTGGGGCTGTTTTGATGGTTATTGAGCTTTGTGAATTTTGTTGCACTACGCTATTTTGATTGAATCACCTTTCCAGCGTTTATGGTTATGGGATTCGTTGCTCTCTTTGTTTATCTTGTTTGTTATGAAACTTGAAAACTTATTTGTAACACTATCTTGAATGGAAAGTATTTGTTATAATTCTTCTTTTTTGAATTTCTGTTATGATTCTATTTTTGGGTAAACATACAAATGAGGTTACTGGCTATCTAAATTATTCAATTTCGGTTAAAAAATATCGTTTATTGTTTATAATCTCTTTTCATGTTAGGTGATAAATTAAATTGACCATTATCTATGTCTTTAATTTCCTTATAGTTCACATAACACAATTTTTACTCAATTTTCGTTAAAGTGAGAATGAGCTCATAAAAAAAAAATTAGGAATATCATTTTCAGCCTTGATTTTATGTTTGACTGGTCCAACTTACTTGTTGGAGGAGAATAATCGCCCCCAACCAATTTGGATAGCTTAAAAAATAAAAAAAAGTGACGTGGCCATATTTACTTTGTTTTGGAGGCGATTATGGGCCTCCTGTCAATTTAAAGGCCTATAATCGCCTTCTACCTCACTTTATTTATTAAAGGCAATATTTCGCCTCCAATATTTGCCAGCAGTATCAAAGCATTCTTGTAGTGATTTTAGTCAAATAACGCATAATATCGAGAAATATTATGTTGTGATTAATTATGAATAGCATACTTTTTTATAACTTTTTTATAGATGATGATAGAATAGATGATGTCGTATTTTTTATAACTTTTTTTTTTCTTTCTCAAGTCGAATTGTTTCAACAAATTGAGATGAGTATTGCTTCCAATTCTTTATTTTTTTTCTTCACTTTGAAAATTTGTTGGTATGTTAACTGAGACTGAATTGGGGATTTAATATGATTAGGTACTTATTTGATAATTAGAGACATTAAATGGGGTGTTTTATTAATTAATAGTTCGAAAAGGTTATCATAGAATTTTGGTATCAAGTAATTCTTAATATTGATTGGCTGAATGCAGAGACGGTATCACAGTCCAAATTAGGGATTGTCTCATAAGTGTAGCCGTACACATTAAAAACATAAAAATAAACGCGCAAATAATTTATTTATATATATTTATATTAATAAGGTAAGCTAATTAGGATTGCAATTATTTATTTACATTCTAATTTAAGAATTCCAAATTAGTATTTTATAACCTTTATTAACAGTACTTAATATGCCACTAATCATGCATTAGCCTTACGTCCTTAATTAATCAAGCTCCCATTCCTTGCTGTGTCTCCTCCACCCTTGCATTAGGGTTTCGCTCGTTGGCCCTCCTCGCCTCCCCGTAGTGTCTCAGGGCTTGAAACCCTCCTGAGACGATCACGAGCACCCAGACCGAGACCTTCGGGCTCTCGTGAACATAACAGCGATAGGAGATTTCCAGAAGCACAGCGAGAAGAGATCCAAAAACTCCTAGGTCCTCGGCGGTGTTGTACAAGTTGGCCAGGCAGATCATATGAAAGCAAATGCAGTAGGCAACGCAAAGGGCGTTGAACTCCTCCATATAGTGCGAGACCGATATCCATGCAAATCCGATAAAAGAGTCCAGCGCCCATTTCACCGCCCTCGGAACGTGGAAAGGCATCGTCCACACGCAACCGAGGATAATGATGCAATAGTACCCAATTTTGACAGCGCTCAGATTTCGTTGAGCGATTATGGCGGGAATGGATTTCCCGGGGATCACCTTCTCGGTCGTGCTGTCGACGAGCGGCTGGAATGAGGAGTAGGGCATGAACACCTCCGTGGCCATATACCACGAAGCGAGAGCTAGCATGCACCAAATGTGCTTCATTTTCAAGTTTTGAATCAGAGGAGGAGCCATGATAGAGTAGCGCGTATTGTGTGTAACAGTGCTTAAGAAAAAAAAAAGATGCAAATTGAATATGTGTGGACAGTATGATGAATGCGTGAACTTAAATGTTTAACATATATATAGTTTGAAATATTTACACTGGGTCAATTTTTATTGACGCTTTTTACACCTTTTCAATTTACAATTATAGCTAGGTCGTAGGTATTTAAGGTTTAATTTACAATTATAGGTCGTAGAACTTAAATGGTAAAAATGAATATTTCTAACGCATATTACATAATCTGTGTAGAACTTGGCTAACAATAATATGGGCTTCTCTTGAAGTTTTATTTTGTATTTTTTTGGTTCACATTTATATGCTTGTTAAGAGTGATGTGTCATGAGAATAAGGGATAACATCATCTCTCTGATTAGATGCTAATATATCCCTGACGAACTGATATATATATATATATATATATATATTAAATGGATGAGTGAATATGTTTTGCTAATTAACTTGTTTATACTTCTTCAATGAAACTCATTGTATGCAAATTAATGAATATTTTAAACTTATTGAACTTGTTATCATTTCTCAATAGCTTTATATGCATGATGATATACCGATAGGTAAGGAAATAATGTATTATGGGAAATGAAAGCAAGGTTAAACCGGAGGCTTACTTTATGCTATTTTAAGTAAAAATCTTCAACCACCCCAAATCAAAGATGCACACTTGACCCGGGGTTGCTTAATGATATATTATACATAAGTAGTAAACTATAGTAAAACTACATGTGGCAACGTTCCCAGAAATGCTAGCTATACTGTGTGTGCGTGTGACAAACACTTACATTTATTCCCTTTTTTTCAACAATCAACGTGTAATTAACATGACGTACGTGGTTGTATGTATTGTGTAAGTGTTAATCTTTTCTAAGCTTGAACCTTAAATATAATCGTGGACAATGATACACATTGTGTATATATTGAACTTGTACCATAATTAGTAACTAAATAAGAAAGTCCTATTTCAAAATGTAAAGAAGACCGAGACTAAAAAGGTAGTAATTAGTGATATCTTTCTTTTCTTTTTAAGGCTGCAGGCATGATAAAGCTAGGCATTCAATTTAGGTTCGGAGATAATGACCAGATAGAGTCCATGTTAATTCAAAATAATATATAAACCACGCCAATTGATCTATCAACTATATAAACGGACATGATTTGATAATATTTAGTTGATCTATATTAACTGGCTTAATTGGGGTACTCTCTTGTTAATTCATAACCTTAATTACCTCCTGGGATAAGATTAATATTATATTCAAGAATTGCTTTTGGCTTAATACACCTGTCAATGCACATAAATGTACATTACCTAGAGATATGTTAGTGCAAGTATGTAAATTGAAACTCTGTTGTGTTGGAGTATCTCTTATGCTGCTTTTTTTTTCTCCATAAAATGATCTCTAATTGCTGATAAAAAAGTTTATTAATAACGTTATATAGTTCAAGCTCGACTCTATAGTCTACCATTCATTATATGCATGTGTAGAGATAAGATATGCCTATAATGTTCACTTAATTAATAATGGTTTCTTCTGCTCAAAAACAAATAAATTAATAATGGTTTCTATTATGAAGACTTATAGATAATTAAAGTTGTAACTCAGAGTTTAACTTCAAAAATCGATTAAGAATTTATCAAGCCGAATGGCGATATATTCAATGCTACCACTAATAAAAAATAGTAGTATTAAATGTGTTCTGTGTATATGCATCTGCCAATGCATGACGACGCTGATATATGCGTGTGCGCGCGCATTCACACGGATGAATATATCAATATTTACATATATATTTTGCAAAGTTTACACATGGTCAATTTTCTTTCAAACTTTTTACAATTATAGTCGAGTACTAGTACGTTTGCTCTCATTGGTGAAATATATAAGTATCAACAATAATTATGTTTTATATATATGAAAAAAGTTATGTGTAGAACTTGACTTATATTACTCTTTAATATAATATTCAACACTTCTGTGGAAACTTCGTTCCATATGCTTTAAGTTATGAAACGTACTTTTGGTTGTTACTTTTTCGTGTCAATATATACATGCATACATATATACATTACACACATTATATTCGAGAATTTTACCCTTATACTAGGTCGTGATAGAAATTGAAGCCCATATTTCTCCACTTAAAAGGCCTTGTTAAGTGGAGGAGAAACTTCTCTTTATTAACATTAATTCAAGACCATCTCCAAGCGATGTGGGATAATATATTCTCAGCACGCCCCTCACGTGTGGCCCAGTAATTATCTTCGGTGCCATCACGTGGGTAGGTCGCGGAGCCCAACATACGTCTTGGGTTGGCTCTGATACCATGATAGAAATTGAATTGAAGCCCATAATTTTTCACTTAAAAAGGCCTTGTTAAGTGGAGGAGAAACTTCTCTTTATTAACATTAATCCAAGACCATCTCCAAGCGATGTGGGATAATATATTCTCAACAGGTCGCAGACAAATCCAATTGAGTTGCTACCCGTGTGAAATTAATTGCGCGTTTCATGCACCATAGATAGTTAAAATGCTACCCGTTTGCTTGAACACAATTGAGGAACCCGGACTTTTTTCTTTTCTTTTTTCCGACAGTAAAAATATAGTATTATTAATAGGCACCAACACTACAACAAAACGAAGAATTGGCTACGGATATCATTGGGAAATGTGTTGAACTTGTGAATGCGATTCGAATGAAAAGAGAAAACGATTGAAAGCTTCATTGATGTATGTTGACGATTACAATGTGCTTGTTGAAAGAATCGAAAGATTCTTCTCTGTAACAGAACTGAAAGAGATGATCAAAATGAATTAATTACAAAAATAGAAAAACCAAAACTATTTATACTAAAGCTGAGAACTTTGTTGAGATGATGTCAGCGTTGAATAGTTGACCGTTGTTACCGTTGGTGACCTGAGGGAATTGATGACATTTACAGAAAGGTCCCTATAGTATGTGGTATTGGCAGAAATGTATGGTTTAATACCCCCCGCAAGATGAGCATGGATGTTGGAGATGCCCATCTTGAGCATCATTTTGTTGAACAGCTGGATAGGGAGAGGCTTAGTTAATATGTCAGCCACTTGTTCTTCATTTGGAATGTGAATGATCTTCAAAACTTTGTTTTGCACTTTCTCCCTCACAAAATGACAATCGATTTGCACATGTTTTGTCAATTCATGATGCACAGGGTTGTTTGCAATGCAAGCAACACTTTTTTTTATCAGTAAATAGGAGTGGAATCTTTGATTGTTGAATATTGAGATCAAGCAGCAACTGTGTAAGCCAGAGAATTTCACAACAAGTTGAAGCTACAGCTCTGTACTCAGCTTCAGTAGAAGATCTACTGATGGTCTGTTGTTTCTTTGCCTTCCAAGATATGAGTGAGTCTCCATATTAGATAGCAAATCCAGTAACACTCCTTCTTGTGTCCAAGCATCCAGCCCAATCACTATCACAATAGGATTTTAAATGAGATTCAGATTTAGAAGAGTAGAATAACCCTTTAACTGGAGTAGTTTTGAGGTATCTCAAAATTCTACGTGCTGCTGTTAAGTGAGAGGTGGTTGGTTTAGACATGTACTGTGATAAACATTGTACACTATAGCTCAAATCTGGCCTGGTGATGGTCAAGTACAGCAGTCTACCTACTAATCTTATGTACTCAGATGGATCTGCAAGATAGTCAAAATCATTAGTTGTCAATCTATGATTGGAATCCATTGGAGTGTTTCTTGGTTTTGAACCAAGGTAGCCTGAGTCATGTAATATGTCTAAATAATATTTCTTTTGACATATAGAAATGCCAGAAGAAGATCTTGCCACCTCAATACCTAAAATATATTTTAATGTGCCAAGATCTTTGATAGTGAACCTGTCATCAAGTTGTTTCTTGATGTTATGTAACAGAACTGAAAGAGATGACTAAAATGAATTAATTACAGAAATAGAAAAATCGAAACTAGTTATACTAAGCCGAGAACTTTGTTGAGATGATGTCAGCGTTGAATAGTTGACCGTTGTTACCGTTGGTGAGCTGAGGGAATTGATGACATTTACAGAAAGGTCCTTGTAGTGTGTGTTATTGGCAAAAATGTATGGTTTAATGGTGAAGCCTCTTTCATCACACTTTGGGCTTTCTGAAAAGCAAGAAACTGCTCAAACAAAGTGTTAGTGTCAGGTGAAACAGAAGGAGCAGTAGAGGGAACATTAACAGTGGGGGAGGGTGGCTCAATGGAAAGCTGGTTAGCTGATCTTGGGCCTTGTCTTTTGCCAGTGGGACCATCCCAGCCAGGGGGGTACCCTATGATCTGAAAGCACTTGTCAACTGTGTGCCCATTGAAGCCACAGTGAGTACATCTTAACTTTTTCTTGTCCTTAGAGAATGATGGTCTGGGAGGTCTGGAGTTGGACTGTTGTGAATAGACTGAGGCACCTTTATAAGTGTTTTGAGTGGTATACTGGGAATTGTGTTGGTGGCCTTCATAATCTGGTTTTCCTCTGGTGAACATAACTAAGGAATCTGAGGAAGAAATCACAACATACAAAGCCCTCTGGTTCTCCTCTTGGAGCAACATTGAGTAGACTCTTGAGAGAGATGGTAGAGGTGTGATGAGGAGAATTTGACTCCTTAGTGAAGAGAATGTTTCATTGAGGCCCATGAGGAACTTGAGAACTGAGTCAGATTGTTGCAGTTCAGACATCCTTGCATTGACATTGCACACACATTTGCCACAAGAACAGATATGAATAGGCCTTTGATTAATATACTCATCCCAAGTAGTTCTGAATAGATTGTAAAACTCAGTGACAGATGAACCTCCTTGAGACATGGTTGACAGCATCTTTTGAAGCTGGTACACTCTTGAACCATCAGTTCTTGAGTACCTAGTTTTCAACTCATTCCAAATTTCAAGAGCAGTAGTGTAGTACAGCAAACTATCATGTATCTCTTTAGTACAAGAGTTTTTAATCCAAGAGTGAACCAATGTGTCAGCTCTTAACCAAAAATTTCTCTTAATCTGATCAGTAACAGGGGGAATGGGTAGGGTTCCATCAATGAAACACACTTTATTTTTGATTCTTAGAGCCATCATAATGCTTTTACTCCAAGAAGCATAATTCTGGCCATTCAACTTGTCACTAACAATAGAGTGACCAGTAAAATTATGAGATCCAAGGAAATACTCTGAGGCAGAATCCTCACACGGATTTTTAGTGATAACACCAGTACTCGTAGAATCATTCGCAGGAGTAGTCATTTCAACAGCACTAAAGAGGAGTTGACAGAGATCAACTTACAACTAGTGAAGAGAGAAGAAAATAACGGCGACCGAGCAGAATCGCGCCAGAGAAGAAGAACGCGTCGGTGAAATCGCGCCGGAGAAGAATCGGAGTGCAGCGGAATCAGGATATATTCAATCCAGCGATTGATACCATGTTGAACTTGTGAATGCGATTCGAATGAAAAGAGAAAACGATTGAAAGCTTCATTGATGTATGTTGACGATTACAACGTGCATCGAGAAAGAATCAAAAGATTCTTCTCTGTAACAGAACTAAAAGCGATGATCAAAATGAATTAATTACAAAAATATAAAAACCGAAACTATTTATACTAAAGCTGAGAACTTTGTTGAGATGATGTCAGCGTTGAATAGGCTCTTTCAACGACCACTCTGTATTTTATTTTATTTTTGTTGAATCTTGGCAGATTGGCTCTTAATTTAGTCCCACCGATCTGAATGGAGTTAAATCGTCTTTCCACCTCCTTTTCGTTGTTAACATATTTGAATCTACCAAATCCAAACCTTCAACCATTTTTATCCAGCTTCTGATGAATACAAACATCCACCACATGACCGTATTTTTTAACAGGTGCCATAGGTCTTCGCCGCTCAAGTTATTTGGAAAATTCGTGAAGAATAAGGAAGAAATTATTATATCCATCCCAAGAGCTAGTTCTCACCCCCACTCAAAAATATATGTCGACGACCTCTTGTTCTTGAAGTGTCTTCCTCCAAAAAGAGATATTGTTCCTCGTTTTCTCGATTTTCCAGTCGATGAAGAACCAAATGCAACGACATTTCGAGATCTATTTTGCGGAGCTGTGAGGAGAAGAAGAAAATTGTTTTTAAAATTTTAGAGAGATGAAACGAAATGTTTCTTATTCTTTTCTCTGCTACTCTGCTCTGCTATCAACGGGTATGGTGTATTTTATGCTACTACATGCTTGCTGGTAGTGGTGGTCCACAAAGAGAAGTCAAATCGAGTTTTGTTGTTAGCCTTATTTTATGTATAGACCAATTTATAGAGTACTAGGTCTTCTTTGCTCATATCCATGTTTTTAGGGGTACTTTTTGATATAAGTTACGCAACAAGTTATATATATGTAAATTATTTAGTAGGTTTTCTTTGCTCAATTCTAAATTTTTAGGGGTACTTAATGAAATAAGTTACACAACGAGTTTTATATATATATATATATGTAAATTATAAACCAACGCCAAAAAATCATACATATGTATCAAGCATACCATTAACTTCAAATGTTTACTTGTCATTACTCTTTAAGTCACTCGATTAGTAAAAGGCTCAAGTTCGAAAAGCAAATTGAGCAGCTTCTCCTGATATTTACTTGCTCTCAGACTAACGACTATACCAATACAAACAAAAACTACGCCAAAGTGGAACGACCATTGAATGAAAATGGACGAAGAGCGAGGAGTGATTCTTCAGTGAGAAGAGCCTACTTTTAAGATGTCTTAAGAAACAAATTAAAGTAACAAACAGATAATGTTGCCAAACTTCTTGGAAACAAAATGTGCAACAAATGATTGCGGGGTCCAGTAATTTTTACAGCTGGCGCTCCCTTGAATTTCTGCGAGAAGTTCTTTATTCTATACTGTCCTTAAACTGATTTTTTGTTGGCCCAACATTCTCACATACGTTTTTGCTTTTCCTTGCACTGAACAAGAAAAATTCCACCTTTTTTCATTCTGCACATGGAAACAAATCACAGAACCGAGTTAAATGTTTCTTTGGATTTTCAGCAAGAACATATTGTATGTTGTAAAATGGACCCCCGGATATAGCGTAAAATACGACAATAATTGAAAGACGGAAAAATAAATAACTCACAGATTTTACGTAGAAAATCGCAAATTACTTTAGGGCGAAAAACCACGAACAAGGTAGAAGAACTTCACTATGAGTGTAAAATAAGAATTACAATTTTCAGACTTTTACCGTAGTAAAGTCACACAAACTCTCTATTTTGGCCTCACACCAACAACACTCTTAACCACTCTTTATACCATTAATTACTCACTAACTATATAAAGGGAAAGAATTGTTTGTTGTAGGATGATTCAAATGTCGTAGGATGAGGAAATTGTTCTTTTGCAATTGTTTATTCTAGATTTCTACCCAATACCGTGTGGAATTAAACCAAGATTAAACCACCTCCTCGAATCACATCCACATAGTTGATCAATTTGCATGCATTTTACTCCATGTTCCTCCAACTATAATTCCTTAATGGGATTATGTGGTCAATCTCCGACTTGAAAATTTGATTAGTGACCAATCAAATCTTCACACCATTCTTTTTATCTTGCCCTTTCATGCTGCTTACGTTTCCACCATACAACACGACGACCGACACTGTATAAAATCATCAACATTAACACTCTTTGTAAAAAAAAAAATCAGTTATGTTATCGTTAGTGTGAATCATCTGCACATCCACCGTACCCTCTTCATTTTTTCCTGGAACAAAATGATACTGGAACTGAACATGATTTGTCTTGGAATGAAACGCTGAATTCCTTGCTAGATGTGACGCACTCTGACTGTTACAGAATAGAGAAATCCTCTCTAGTTTGTACCTGAGTTCTTCTAGAACCATTTTCAACCAAATCACCTCTTTACTGGCCTACGTAGCTGCAACGTGCTCAGTCTCTGTTGTTCATGTCACAACAATTGATTGTAGCCTTGAAATCTAACTTCCTGCACCTCCAGCAAGAGTAAAAAAATATCATGTCGTGGACTTGCTTTTGTCAAGATTACCTGCATAATCAGAATCAACATATCCCCTGACTTTAAAACCTGATCCTTTGTAACAAAATGCAACATCTGAGGTTCCCCGAATATATCTTAGAACCCTCTTCACTGTACTCCAATGCTCTATAGTGGGATCTGACATGCATCGACTAACCACTCCCACTTCATGTGCAATGTCTGGTCTAGTACAGATCATATGAAACATTAGACTTCCCACTACTTAAGCAAACGGTACTCGAGATATCTACCTTCTCTTCTTCACTGCTAGGACATATACTTAAGGATAAACTGAAATTGTGAGGCTCTCCTACATGATAACACTCCACCACCATTACCTCCACCAACGCATGGCGGTTGACCTCCTCCTCAACCACCTTCTCTTCCTTTGTCCTTACGCCTCCTACTCACGGCTCCTCCCCTCAAATGATGACCCGCAACCACCATGGCATACATAAACCTAAAAAAATCTTGGATCTTCATACCACCTCCTCTCAATCTCCTCTTCCTCGTTCTTCTACGATCGTTATCCAATCACAATTGGAAGTTAGCCATGCTTGACGAATACATGGATCTTATTAATAATAATACGTGAGAGCTCGTTCTTCGTCTGTCTAATGTTAATATCATTCGTTTCATGTAGAGTTTTAGACATAAATTGAATTCTAACGTTTATTTTGAACAGCAATAATCCCGTCTTGTTGGTGATGGCGTCTCAACAAGTTGGAGTTAATTGTGACGAGACGTTCAGTCCCGTGGTTAATCCAGGCACCATTCAAACTGTCATGAGTATTACTCTCTCAAATTCTTGGAACATACATCGACTGGATGTTAAGAATGCATTCTTACATGGTAAGCTTCATGAAATTGTTTACATGCATCAACCTATGGGATTTCGTGACTCTCGTTTTCCCAATCACGTTTGCTTGCTCAAGAAGTCTCTTCATGGTCTTAAGCAAGCCCCTCGAGCTTGGTATCAAGGGTTTGCCCATTAGGTTGCTACTATTGGTTTTCTTCATAGTAAATCTGATCATTCTTTATTTATCTATTGCTACGGGGTTGACATAGCATATTTATTATTATATGTGGATGACATTATTTTGACGGCTTCTTCCTCCACACTACGCCAATCTATTATGTCTCATCTCAGATCAAAATTTGCAATGAAAGACTTAGGTTTGAATAGCTATTTTCTGGGTATTGCTGTCTCTCGGGTTTCTAATGGATTATTTCTATCTCAAAGAAGGTACGCTGGGAGCATTATTTAGCGCGCGGGTATGGGTTCTTGCAAACCATGTGCGACCCCTGTCGACGCTAATTCTAAATTAGGTGGTGCGACGGATAGCCCTACAATCCCGATCCTATTCTGGAGTCTCGCAGGTACCTTGCAATATCTCAAATGTACCCATTCAGACATATCTTATGCCGTTCAACATATATGTTTGTCCATGCATGACCCTCGGGATATTCACATGCAAGCCTTGAAGCGCATCAATTGGTATCTTCAAGGCACATTTGATAACGGCCTTTGTCTTTCTCGATCCGCCATCGGGAAATCCAGATCAACATCAAAGAACCAAACGCATTGAGATGGATATTCACTTTGTTCGCGAGAAAGTCGCTCGTGGTCAAGTACGGGTTCTTCACGTCCTTTCTCGGTACCAAATTGCAGACATTTTTACGAATGGTCTTCCTCGTGCTCTTTTTGAAGACTTTAAATCCAGTCTCAATGTCCGTCTTCCTCTCGTTTCGACTGCGGGGGTGTAATAGATATTGTATATCTTGAGTACATTTTAGTCAACAGTTATCATATCTTAGAGATCTTTTGTATAGTTATCTATTACCAAAATCGAGCTACCTTGTACTTGTATTTATACCTTTATTATTGAATGAGAACCACACAAAATATTTCTATCTTAAAGTTCTAACCAATAATCAGTAAAATTATCGATTTGTTACTTGTTGTTTGATCTCATTATAAAAATATTGATTATTATATGTCGTAAAACAACATATATATGCACAAGAATTTTCATTTTGTTTTTCAACTTCTTCTTGTCTAATATAAATCTAAGGACTTTTATTTTAACTCAAAAGTCACAAAAAAAAGAACCCTTAAAACCATCTCCAACATTCCGCTTCGAATTTTCTATTCCAAAAGTCTATTCCATTCTATGTGCCACGAATAAGGTTAGGACACGTGGCGAACCTTTATGTCTCAGCTTTTTCAAGTTGTGAGCTCCGTTAAAACAAAAGTTCTTCCACCTTTTTGAGTTGTACTTCACTCAACAACAAAAAAATTGGCCCCACAATGTATATTTTAAAGAAAAGTTCTTTTCTTCATTAATCTTTTATAAACCCTAAATTCTGCAAATCACCATTCCTGAGAGTTGAGATAGTAACAACACCAGCAAATAACATTGTTAAAGTCACAGGTAATTTTTATGTTATTAAATTATATTTTTATTATATTCAACTTGTGTATTTATTGCGTACTATATGGATATTTGGGTGGTCATTCCTGTTGTGGTGTTGGTGGTAATTTATATTCCAAAAACATCCAAAAAAACAAAATTAAAACCTGGCAATCAACTTGTTGATGAATAAAACAACCCACACACCTTCCAATTTGTTTTACATACTCACTCAACAATTAGCCTCCTATGTTCTATCACATATCATTACAGTACACCAATTCATACACTATTATGTAAGAAGTATCAATATAAAAGCAAATGACATATATAATTGAAGAAAAATAATTTTTATAGTTTTTCTATTTTCATCTATTTACCCTTGTGTTTAATGAAGCCATTATTTTCCCATAACTGTATGTTACGAAAAAGTCTAGGATCATGTTAAAATATATATAAATATATATATATATATATATATATATATACATTGTTTAACATATCAAAGTTACTACATTTACAGAAATTTACAGAAAATTTACATATCAGTGTTTTCTTAACTTTGCAGGATGAGTCAAGTTACTAAATTTATAGAAAGTCGATCATCACAACGTAAGTTGCACTTTGAAAAAGATGATGAGATCTTCGGTTTGCAAGAAGAAAGAGAAAGAAGGGAAAGTGAGACGATTGATCTTGAAAGGACTACAGATCCCTCGGATAATCATCACAACATAGAGCCAGAAATTAAAATTCCAAAAATTGGTATGGAATTTGATACTGAGGATTTAGCTTATCAATTTTATAATGACTATGCTTACGCAAAAGGTCTTAGCATTAGAAGAAGCACGATACATAAAGACATGGATGAAAATATTCTCGACAGGACATCCTGTTGTTCATGTGAAGGCAAAAGAATAGAAGATAAACGAGACATGAATGTCAAGTCTCATCGTCCCGAAATAAGGAATTTTTGTCGTGCACGTATGAAGATCAATAGTCGCCATGCAAGTAAATATATAGTTGTCAAATTTGTTGATGAGCACAATGGACATATGTTGGTGACACCTCAGAAATCTCATTTTCTAAGGTCTCATAGAAATATCAGCGAGAAACAAGCCATTCAAATAGACGACATTGAAAAGTCTGGGATACCACCAAAAGCGGGATTGGAATACATGGCTCGTCAAGTAGGTGGACGTGATAAGGTGGGATTTATTATTGAAGATTGGAAAAACTTTTTGCATTCAAAGAGAAAAAAGGAAATTAACGGAGGAGTGCTTAACTATTTGCAAATGAAGCAATCCAAAGACCCAAGTTCTTTCTATGCTGTTCAAGTTGACGAAGATGATCTCATAGCTAATATTTTCTGGACTGACGGGAAAATGAAGGCTGGCTACGACTTTTTTGGAGATGTATTGTCCTTCGATACAACATATAGGACAAACAAAGAAGAAAGACCCATTGCGCTGTTTGTCGGTATAAATCATCACAAGCAGACCATTGTGTTTGGTGCAACCTTGTTATATGATGAGACTATGGAGAGTTTCATGTGGCTATTTGATACTTTGGCTAAATCTATGAATGATAAAAAGCCCGTGACTATTCTTACGGATCAAGATGCTGCTATGGCAAAAGCTTTGGAAGAACGATGGCCTAAAACATGTCACCGACTATGCATTTGGCACATTTACCAAAATGCCGCCATGAATCTCAACACTATATTTTCAGCCTTCAAGGATTTTTCTAAAGACTTCAATTCATTTATCTATGACTATGAAGAGGTAGAAGAATTTGTGGTTGGATGGCAAAATATGTTGGATAAGTATGATCTTCAAGATAATGAATGGCTTCAAAATTTATATAAAAAAAAAGGAAAAATGGGCAATGGTGTATGGAAGACAAGCATTTTGTGCGAATATGATTTCTACACAGCGTAGTGAAAGCATGAACATTGCTCTTAAAAGATATGTGAGTAGTAAACACAATCTCTTGAGATTTTCCAGCATTTTGATAGATTGGTGGATGATCGTCGATACCAAGAGATGAAAGCGGATTTGAGAACATGTCATAGTATTCAGAGACCTGCTTTCCAAGTTGAAATCTTAAAGCACGCAACTACGGTATACACTCATGAAATCTTTAAGCTATTTCAAGAGGAGTTTAGTAGAGGATATGATTCAAAGTTAGAAATTATTGATGAATCAGAAGATACATTTCAATATAAGGTAACACCATTTGAAAAGAAGTGTCATCACATTGTAAGTTTTGATGCTTTGAGTAGCAAGGTCTCGTGTAGTTGTAAGAAATTTGAGTTTGCTGGAATCTTGTGTTCACATGCTTTAAAAGTGCTTACCACAAAAAACATTGTCCAAGTACCAGAACTCTATATTAAAAAGAGATGGACAAAGAGAGCAAAACAAAGAGTAATCATAGACTCTTCAGCATCTTTTGTAATGTTGAATCAAGCCACCATGAGTACAAAAGAAGAGGATGAAAAAACAAGGATAAGGGAGCATTACAGAGAGCTATGTCGCCTGGTTAACCAACTTGTTATACGGGCTGCGTCAACTGATCAAACCTTTGATATTACACGAACAGGTCTTTTGAAGATGATGGAAGAAGTTGATTCTATTATGGAGAATGGAACAACTGTGAATCCAGTTGTTGGACAAGTTCTTGGCCCCAACCAAGCTGCCAAAATATTTTTCGCTCGTAAAGTGATGAAGACTGCATTTGAGGTATGTGAGCAATCACAAAGTACAGAAACTGCACTCAATAAAGTTGGAAGCAGTGAAATCATAATTCAGGGGTGAAAACCAAAGCAAAAGTCTAAGATAAAATCTGGAAAAAGGATGAAAAATGGGTTAGAACAAGCCATCGGAAAAAGAAGAAGACCAAAGCATAACAAGAAATCAACAAATGAGTCATCTTCAGTTGATATCTTACAAAGTAATACACAGGTAAACTTAAATTCAGTAAGTATTTCATGTGTTTCATGTCACAAAGTATTTGCCAATGTCGCAAAAGAGTTTAATCTAATTGAAACTAAACAGTTCATAACATTATAATTGATTTGTCATTTAATGAATAGAATGTCAGAACTCTCCCAGGTTATCATTATGAACTAATATATACAATATTCATGTTTGATTATATGCAATATTGTGAATATTTAGCAATAGACTCCATTATAATAGAATTATCAAGTTGGGATTTCTAATTGGAGTGGCCAACAAATAATGGGAACACCATATCCTGCTAATAACCAGGCTATTTCAAGTATATCAACAACCCAAACAATGCAGGTATTCCTTTTTAGTAGTTGTGATACACTTTAATGACTAAGTTGCATCATATCTGTAATCCTTTTGTACTCTATGGTGTAGAATTTTGGAGCTGGCAGCTCTCATTGGGATGCACGTGCACACTTCGAAACACCATATGCTACCAATAACAGAGTTAATTCTCACGTACCAATGCCACAAATGGTACAAGTACACTTCATTGTTTAATTACATCATAATAGCTTAATTGTGATAAATTGTTTTTTTTTTTTTTTGCAATGAATCATGTTACAAATCTGCATTTCATTCAGTTAAGCAATCCAAGTTTACATCAACAAGTCATCATGAGCAATCCAAATACATATCAGCAACTCACGAACAGTTCAAGTGCACATCAACTCATAAACAATCAAAATGCATTTCATCAATACATGAGGAACCAAAAGACACACCAGCAACTCAATTGTTGGCCTCAATATGCGAGAATAGATGAAGATAGTAGTACTAGTTTGAAAGAAATACTGAAGGTGAAGTAATAGTTATGTTGACATTGTTGTTAAAATATATATTGCTTCATGAGATGCTCACTATGTACTGTAATGCGTTAAACTATAGGTGCAAATATCTCACCAACAAGAGTTTGGAAGATCTGCATTGCAAGAGTCGACACCTCAAACTGATCAAAAGAAGATTTCTACAAACAAAGATGAAAGATCATGTTAAGTGCTAGTATGAATCTGATATAAACTCCAAGCACGAAGTTTAACATATTCGTGTATTTTGTCCTTCTTCTTCCTTTCAGATTTATCTTGCTATAAATATTCTGAAATTTATGCAATTTTTAGTTTATCAATCTCTCACTAACCTGATAGTGCTTTTTTATATACAAAAATTTACATTCTGTGATCAAATTTATTTTTTTCTTCATAGACACACAACTATTCCTTTCAAATAGAAATCACCATATGTTACTCAATTGTAGAGATATCTAGGCAAAAAAGCTTACTGGAAAAGTGAACTTCCGAACCAATTCTTCCAATTTTACTCTGATAACAACGGCAAGATTACTTGTAAGAAAGAAAAAATCAAGATACATGCATGTCAAAATACAGCTGTAGTACAATAGTAGCAATCTTTCATTTTTTATTTATATATGTAGCAATTGAAAAAGTGTAGTACTTTTGTTTTAACGGAGCTAACGGTTTGAAAAGACTGAGACATAAAGGTTCGCCACGTGTCCTAACCTTATTCGTGGCATATAGAATGTAATAGACTTTTGGAATAGAAAATTCGAAGCGCCAACATTCAATCCTATCCAAAATAGCTGTTGACTTCCTTATAGTTAACAACTATTCTTAATCCAATTCTACCTACTGACAAAGATATATATTCTGTACGAATTTACAAATAAACGTGCGTTGATATTAAATAGGAATTCGTCTTTATGGTTTTACAGCCCCACGTTGGTCTAGATCTCCGTACACATATGTTTAGTTTGCTTTTGCAATTGCATTAGGCTTGCAATTAAACTACGTACTTTCCAAATTTCCAATTTAATTTAGTCAAATTTACCCCTATATATGTATGGATGGCATATAAAGATTACCGTATAAGCATTTCTACATGTGTATACTGCTGGGGCGGTTGATTTAATAATTGCACCAGTGCAACACTTCTGCTTTTGGATTGGGGCGGTTGTTATTGTTTAATCATGGTGCAATTCCTTTGGGCAGCTGATTATGTTTGGAAGCCTGCTATAAATAGCAGGCTTCCCAAGGCATTTGAAATCATCCCAAAAATTAGAGTTCTTTTGTAGTATAACTCTTATATTTTCTCTTGTAATATTTCTATATTAGTGTGAGGTATATTCGGGGAGTGTTACGGGTATAAAGGCTCTGTGGGGATCGGTTGGGTTGAGCGAGAAATTGTGTAGTTGTAACAATTTTCTACATAGTGTATTTTCGTTCGAGCCCCGTGGTTTTTCTCCGGTTTTTGGAGTTTCCACGTTAAATCCTTGTGTCGTTACGATCGTCATATTTTATTCGTATTTGCTTCGTATATCCACAATGGGCAAATTCTGAGGGCGCGTATTTGTCGACTCAAATACCTAACAAGTGGTATCAGATCCCGGGTACTGCTGGAGGTGGAGCTTTTGTTGGGGTGGAGCTCTGGTGTGATAGTAGTGTGAATACGCGCTGATAAAGGCGGTTCTGTCAAAGGTAATTGGTTATTAAGCGGGACCGCTGTGACCCCACCAATTACCTGGGAACCTTGAAATCCTGTCTGGAAAGACGAGCTATCTCTTTCCGAGGGTTTACTTTGTGCTATTCAGATCTACTTGAAATTCACCAAGGCTCACTGGTGCAATGTCAGGAAGCAAGGGTACGAGTGCAGTGAGATTTGATGTTGAAAAATTTGACGGAAAAATCAACTTTGGCTTGTGGCAAGTTCAAGTCAGGGATGTGTTGATTCAGTCAGGGTTACACAAGGCTTTAAAAGGAAGGGTCGCTAAAGGTAGCGGCACTACTAGCACGAGTTCCGAAGCAGCTGGTATAAAAGTTGTGGTGGACGATGATGAGTGGAAGGATCTAGATTTGCGAGCTGCGAGCGCAATTCGTTTGTGTCTGGCCAAAAATATTCTTGCGAACGTGCATGGAATTTCTTCGGCTAAGGGACTCTGGGAAAAATTAGAGGAGTTGTACCAGGCGAAGGGCGTATCAAATCGCGTGTACCTGAAGGAGCAGTTTCACACACTGCGAATGGCAGAGGGTGCGAGTATCTCAGATCATCTGAGTGTTCTAAACGGAATCGTTGCTGAGCTTGAATCCATTGGAGTTGCAATTGATGAGGAGGATCAAGCCTTGAGACTCATCTGGTCTCTTCCAAGTTCGTACGAACACATGAAACCGATATTGATTCATGGGAAAGAGAAAATCAATCTCTCTGAAGTTACGGGCAAGCTTCTGTCTGAAGAGAGGAGGCTTGGCGGGGGTAACGGTTCACATGTAAACAATGCATTGGTGTCTTACGATGGCAGGAAGACAGACTCTAGGAGGAAAGTGTGTTGGCGGTGTGGACAATCTGGCCACGTTAGAAGAAATTGTCCAACAAAGGGAGCCGGTTCGGCAAGTGGCTCCGAGGCATCAAAGGGAAACACTGGAGGAGATACTAACATTGCTTATTGCCGTGACTCTGAAGTTCTGTAAGCGGCATGCTCGTCCTGATGGCATGAGACCCTAAAAAGTTGCCATGAGACATGACGTTAATGTTAGTGGGTCTAGTGTGCACACGGGCATTGCTTTTGGCGTTAATGCAAGGTGTGGTATATTCATGTCAACGGGCTGATGACTTCCGGAGGAGCCAAAAGGGGAAGTTGCACCATCCTATCAGCAGGTTAATGTTCGACATGGGCCGAAAAGGAAAATTCTCGGAATTGGTTTATTCTGAGTGGTTATGCTTTATGGTGGAGCATGGTACTTCTAAAAGTACGACTGCGGTTGCAGTGATAGCGGGAGCTATGGAGATCTTCGGAGGTAGAGTGGGTATGTGATTACCCAAGCCCGGAATGAAGATGGTTTTGAAGATGTGATTAGTCACTAGTAATCACATCTTCAAGGTGGAGATTGTTGGGGCGGTTGATTTAATAATTGCACCAGTGCAGCACTTCTGCTTTTGGATTGGGGCGGTTGTTATTGTTTAATCATGGTGCAATTCCTTTGGGCAGCTGATTATGTTTGGAAGCCTGCTATAAATAGCAGGCTTCCCAAGGCATTTGAAATCATCCCAAAAATTAGAGTTCTTTTGTAGTATAACTCTTATATTTCCTCTTGTAATATTTCTATATTAGTGTGAGGTATATTCGGGGAGTGTTACGGGTATAAAGGCTCTGTGGGGATCGGTTGGGTTGAGCGAGAAATTGTGTAGTTGTAACAATTTTCTACATAGTGTATTTTCGTTCGAGCCCCGTGGTTTTTCTCCGGTTTTTGGAGTTTCCACGTTAAATCCTTGTGTCGTTACGATCGTCATATTTTATTCGTATTTGCTTCGTATATCCACAATGGGCAAATTCTGGGGGCGCGTATTTGTCGACTCAAATACCTAACATATACATGCCTATTCTTTTCTTACGGGTCCATGAGCATTTCTAAATATGTGCAAAACTTATTATTTTATGTAGTAAAATTAATCTGGTAAAACTAGTAAACACTTGCGAGGCTATATAGTAGTTTTAAATAATAGAGGGAAGATTATGTGAAATCCAATCTTCGACATTGATTGAATTATGATATTATTTAAAACAATGTGTCTATTCATACATACATATTACATGTCTGTGGCCGATGAATAAACGGTCTATTATAGTCATAATGGAAATTGAAAAGGGGCAACGATTATCGCATTTCATTTGTAATTGTTGTTCATTTTTCTGACAAACTCGAACTATTTGCCGTAATTACAAACGACTGTAATTACCTCGTTGATCACAAATGTCAATGACTCGCGCGGTCTATATGTTGGATAACAATTAATTGCACATACCTGCAATTTCATTTGTTTATTTTGTATTACATATATGTACATGCTAACTTTAATTTAATTCCATGACACGATCGATCATTGCGTTACAAATGTTGGGTCAAAAGACCAATATGACCATAATAAACTGTTAATAGAAAAATAGGAACATACTGAAAAAAGACTATACGTAAAAATTGTTTTCATCAGATTAATTGATAAAATAAAGACTATTACGTAAGTGTTTGTAAGACATAAGAAACCAACTGTCAAAACAAAGACTTCAAGACACTAGTATAAGATAATGAGAAATTCCTTTATGATCAATGTCCAAGTTTTTGTGCCGACTGTGTTTTCAGAGTGTAATATGTTACGTTGCTTATTACAAAGCAGATCATTAAAACTGGAAGCTGATAGTGGGATCGTTCTCTGAAATGAATAAGCATTAGACACATCTTATGGGATGTCAGAGTTAGTAGGCGCAAAAAAAGTTAACTATTAGGGAAATGAATTCAGTTGTTAATAACTTTAAGCAACAAGCATTTAATTTGATTGGTAAAAGGTTTAATGATCAACGCTAGTGTTGATCTATAACAATACTATTCGATCAATATTTTGCGAAAATTATCAACAAAAGTTTGGGAACAACATATTTGTCCCTAATACATAAGGTTGTTGGCATCAAATTATTTGTGATATGAAACTTATGCCTGAAATAAAAAATAATGCATATGGAAATGGTAATGTAAAGAATTAATTGATTAATTAACAGATAGTTATAGAGCACAAAATCTCTTCATATGAATTTAAACCAAGTAAGTGGCCTGTCAGATAATTTATTAGCATACACTTGTAACAAAAAACACATTCTAAAATACGTTATCTTAGCAAACACACACTACAAGGTTGCAGGGTCTTTTGCGGTTGCAAAAGGCCCAAATCCGGTTGCAGATGACGAGGTCTCGTAAAGCCTCGGTTACTTGTCATCCGCGACTGCATCGCGGTTGCAGATGCGCATCTACGACCAGATAATTTGCAACCGCGATGCGGTTGAAGATTTTGCAACCGCGAGGCGGTTGCAGAAAGTCCAGTAAGCATCTGCAACCGCAACACGGTTGCAGAAAATATTCAAACCAAATGACCTGCGAACGAAAATAAAAAAAAAAACCTATAATATTTCGGTAATTTACCGAAATATTATTGATTTTTGTTAAAATTACAAATAAATAATGGCAGCAAATCAATATAGTGAACATACAAGAACAAATGTAATTAAATAACGAAAAACAATGAATAAAATGAAAAAAAGTTGAACAAAAAAACATAAAGAAGAAGAGAAATAAAAAAGCAAAAAATGAAGTGTTAGGAGTTATTTGTTTTGGACTTGAAAAAGAAAAGAAGAGAAGTGTTGATGTTTTTTTATTTTTTGGATTTGGAAAAGAAACGAAGAAAAGTGTTGGTTTGTTTTTTATTTTTTGGATTTGGAAAAAGAAGAGAAGTGTTGGTTATTTTTTGGATTTGGAAAAAGAAGTGAAGTGTTGGTGATTTTTTGGATTTGAAAAAAAAAAGAGAAGTGTTGGTGATTTTTTGGATTTGTAAAAGAAGAGAAGTATTGGTGGGTATATATAGAAAATAGGGTGAAAATTTGAATTTTCGCGAAAATTCAAATTTCCCTCCCATGGCCGCCCAAATTTTAAAAAATTTTGAACAATTTGCAACCACAAAGCGGTTGCTAAAAGTTTTAAAAATTTAAAAAAATAGTATCTGCAACCGCAATCCGGTTGCAGAAAGTATGAACACTTCGCGGTTGCAAAAAGTATGAATCTTTTCAGCAACCGCATTGCGGTTGCAAATACTAGCTTTTGCAACCGCTTTGCGGTCCCAATAGACTCTTTCTGCAACCGCACTGCGGTTGCAAAAAATATTAATACATGAAAATCGCAATTTTATGGGACTTTCTCAAGGCGTTTGTGATTTTTAACAACAAAATTCAATGCTACATGTGATATAAACTAATAAATGGTTACAAAACAAGTAATTGAGGAATGAAAGAGTAGATTGAATGTGAAATGATCGAAGGAGTTATTAGACCATGCATGAACATATTGTATGTTCTATTTACTACTCATCATCATATTTCTTCTTGTTATTATGATTTGCTTCACTAATAATATGATTAATTGGTTGAATTAGTAGATAAGTTTTTCACATTACGTTTATTTCTAGCTATATGTATCTAGGGATGATATTTATATATATATATATATATATATATATATATGTGTGTGTGTGTGTGTGTGTGTGTGTGTATACGAACGTTATCGTTTGAAATCATAAATATCACGGCTTGTCCGACATATATAATGCTTGAAATTGTTATGAGAATTGTAATTATGGTTGTTTTTACCATTATTAGGATAGTTATCAACCAAAATAACAATGTGGCAACTCAAATCATAAAAAAAAATGGCATTTTGAAAGTATGAATATTTTAGCAACCACGTTGCGGTTGCAAATTCTAGCTTTTGCAACCGCCTTGCGGTCCCAATAGCCACTTTCCGCAACCGCACTGCGGTTGCAAAAAACATTCATACATGAAAATCGCAATTTGATGAGACTTTCGCAATGCGTTTCTGATTTTTAACAACAAACTTCAATGCTACATGTGATATAAACTAATAAATGGTTACAAAACAAGTAATTGAGGAATGAAAGAGTAGATTGAATGTGAAATGATCGAAGGAGTTATTAGACCATGCATGAACATATTGTATGTTCTATTTACTACTCATCATCATATTTCTTCTTGTTATTATGATTTGCTTCACTAATAATATGATTAATTGGTTGAATTAGTAGATAAGTTTTTCACATTACGTTTATTTCTAGCTATATGTATCTAGGGATGATATTTATATATATATATATATATATATATATGTGTGTGTGTGTGTGTGTGTATACGAACGTTATCGTTTGAAATCATAAATATCACGGCTTGTCCCACATATATAATGCTTGAAATTGTTATGAGAATTGTAACTATGGTTGTTTTTACCATTATTAGGATAGTTATCAACCAAAATAAAAATGTGGCACCTCAAATCATAAAAAAAAAAACGGCATTTTGAAAGTATGAATATTTTAGCAACCGCGTTGCGGTTGCAAATACTAGCTTTTGCAACCGCCTTGCGGTCTCAATAGCTACTTTCCGCAACCGCACTGCGGTTAGAAAAAACATTCATACATGAAAATCGCAATTTGATGAGACTTTCTCAATGCGTTTCTGATTTTTAACAACAAACTTCAATGCTACATGTGATATAAACTAATAAATGGTTACAAAACAAGTAATTGAGGAATGAAAGAGTAGATTGAATGTGAAATGATCGAAGGAGTTATTAGACCATGCATGAACATATTGTATGTTCTATTTACTACTCATCATCATATTTCTTCTTGTTATTATGATTTGTTTCACTAATAATATGATTAATTGGTTGAATTAGTAGATAAGTTTTTCACATTACGTTTATTTATAGCTATATGTATCTAGGGATGATATTTATTTATATATATATATATATATGTGTGTGTGTGTGTGTGTGTGTGTGTGTGTGTATACGAACGTTATCGTTTGAAATCATAAATATCACGGCTTGTCCCACATATATAATGCTTGAAATTGTTATGAGAATTGTAATTATGGCTGTTTTTACCATTATTAGGATAGTTATCAACCAAAATAACAATGTGGCACCTCAAATCATAAAAAAAATGGCATTTTGAAAGTATGAATATTTTAGCAACCGCGTTGCGGTTGCAAATACTAGCTTTTCAACCGCCTTGCGGTCCCAATAGCCACTTTCCGCAACCGCACTGCGGTTGCAAAAAACATTCATACATGAAAATCGCAATTTGATGAGACTTTCTCAATGCGTTTCTGATTTTTAACAACAAACTTCAATGCTACATGTGATATAAATTAATAAATGGTTACAAAACAAGTAATTGAGGAATGAAAGAGTAGATTGAATGTGAAATGATCGAAAGAGTTATTAGACCATGCATGAAAATATTGTATGTTCTATTTACTACATAAGTATGAATATTTTCAGCAACCGCGTTGCGGTTGCAAATACTTTTGTATAGGAATTTGCAACCGCATTGCGGTTGCAAATACGCTCCTCAACGTAATGCGGTTGCAGATTTCCGGTCGCAAAAGACCTGGAAATTTTGTAGTGACAAACATATTACATCAATATCTCAATCAAATCAATAACAAAGTTGCAAATACTATAATAATGTTCTAACAGTTTTACAAATAAGCTAATAATAAATATGATAGAGCTTCCATTAATTAGTACCATCTTTTTGATCTTTTTCACAATGACTTTTTCAAACTCTGCCAAGAGGTTGCTTGCTAGCCCGTAAATCATTAAAGAAAACTTTAGCTTTCTTGATATTTATTCATCTCCAATACTTTCATTGTATTGCTCATAATAAATTATCTTTCTTTTGCCCGACCAATAGAAAAACAATATCCATTGCTTACATTATCTTAAACATTAACTTCGGATCTTCAATGTGAAATAATATAACACTAACATTTCTCCATTAATAGCATTTTTATCAAGTGTTATTTGTAACATGTAACTAAAAGTATGAGTGTCGCTATTCCGTTATTTAATAGCACAAAGAAAATGGGAGGCTATATAGATAGAGAAAAATCCCTAACCACAGAGCAATTTTTAGTTGTTCACTATTATACCAGTTTTAAACAATTCTACAATCTATAATTTTGTTTTGTTACACATTAATAATCAATCAAATCTTAATTAGTATTTTGGAGATTGTTGGTACTTCTCTCCTATTATACTCTAATATCTAAAATTACTAATTAAGTAAGAGCAAAATATTTTTTTTGCCCTTTATTTTGGGTCAACTTCATGTTTTGCCCTTTAATTTTACGGGCTTAGAAAATGCCCGTTAACTCTTTTTTTTATAAAATATGCCCGACGGGCTCTGTAACTGGGCTGGCCTCATTTTTGCTTACGTGACGTCTGACTCAGATGCCATGTCATTTAAAAAAATTGTTGTTGACTGGGCAGGGGCGAAATTATCGATTCACCCTCGTCAACCCAATAACCCCCAAATTCAGTCAAAATCACGCTCCACATTCCCAAAGTACCGAATCGGTCAAAATTCACCGCCGATTCGATTCCCGATCACGTGAGCCGATTGTATAAACAATGTAAGAAGCTTATACCATCTTTTTAAGAATCAAATTAAGGTAGTTTTGTGAGTGTTCATCTTTTTTCCGATTATTTTCTCTATTTTTGCGTTTTTCGAATTATTGCTAATATTTTTTAGTTTTTTGTTCAAACACAGACACTAGGTAAATTTGGAGTACTGAAATTGCAACAGTAGAGGTAATTTTTCTTTTAGTGAAATGTTTAGGGTTTGCATGTTTGTAAATTGTTAGTTGTTCACCTTAATTTAGGCGAAATTACCCTATAATTACTTGTTATGGTGTGATTAGTTTGATTTGCATGTTTGTAAATGCAATCATCAGAGCCCTAATTTAGCAAATTGGATAAAAATTAGGGTTAAGTTCTATAATTACTTGTGTTGGTGTGAATAGTTTGCATTGATTTATAATTTAGTTTGCTAAGTGGCTCATACCTACAATCTTGCTTTCATTGTAGATGGTGTATCAATTTTCGTGTGTTTGTGGTCGTAGTATAATGATATATGATAGGGCCGGGTCACCGTCAACTCGACCCGGTAAATTCTACTATGTGTGTCCAATGAGAGTTCGTCACCCTAATTATTTTATTTGGGCCGATGAACTCTTCATGGATAAATATGCCCATCTTCGTCCATTCATGTACCCTCGTTGTAATTCGGATTCTTCACCATCTTTGTAAACGAGAACACACAATGAAGAAGAAGTTTCTGGAAATTTTGAACTAGATAAAACCGAGTCAGGTTGTCGTGTCTCTATCGTTGGTAGTCCTCATGGTTATGTGTTGAATGAAGTGTTTGAAAATGTCACTATTACAAAGGAGGCTCTTGTTTGATGTTGCATTGCATGGTCAATAGTGATCATGATGATCATTTGGCTTATTTTTCTCTTGTTTATGTTTTATTCTAGAATGTAGTTGCATTTGATGTCTACTATTAAGTAATTTTCATTGTTGTATTTTATGTTAACAATTTAAGTTGTTGGATAATGTAATGGATTATTATCCCTAATTAACTTTTGTTGTTTAATGTCGTTGGTTGTTATTTGATGGTTATCTAATTAGTTTTATTTTCATTTTGTCAAGAATAGAAAACATTGGTGATGAAAGGCTTAAGCACCTTTTTAGGGATCCATGCACTAATGAGTTTTGTTAACCTATAAGAAATATAGGACCATCGGAGGAACATACTCATCATAGAGTAAGAAGAATGCAGCCATCGGAGGAGCATACTGATCATAGAATAAGAAGAATGCAGCCATCGGAGGAGCATACTCATCATAGAGTAAGAAGAATGCAGCCATCGGAGGAGCATACTCATCATAGAGTAAGAAGAATGCAGCCCACGGAGGATAAAACTCTTATTCATATAAGAAAAACTTATCACCGAGGGAACACGGGATTATCACACTCACAGAACATCCGATGCTAAAGGCACTACCAGTCTTGGATGACTATACGATGCCTAATAATCGCCGATGCTTTAGCTAGTGAACAATCCTAAGGCATGAAATCAATAATGTTTACTCAAGGGATGAAAGTGTAATTTCCTCAGCAAATAGGCACTCTGATAATAAAAACATCCGATGGCCAAATATCCGATACCAGGAGAAATAACAAACACGTCCAAATAGCAGAACAGCCTATCGAGGGCAGGATACCAGGTCCGAGGGTAAAAGACTCATCCGAGGGCGTATAAAAATTATACTTCTAGAATAATATGACAGATGTCAAAGGAAGAAATGCGCCAGCCAAGCACAAATTAGGTGTTATGTGTCAAGATTAAACTAACCAGGTGTCAACATTATCTGCGATGCATCAGCATAAAGCGAGTTGGGTGGCAGTACCAGAGACGGCTGAGTTAGCATAAAAACAACCCTAATCCCCCACCTAATGGATGGCATGCAGTTGACAGAAGGCTATAAATGTACTCATTGTGCAGCCCAGCAAGGGGAGATGGAATTTTGATCGAAGCATTTACCAGTTATATCAGCTTAGACTCATACTTATATCTTATATGTCTAAATATCCGGTCACCCATCTCTCCCACGATACTATGGATCAGTTCAATTACCGCCTATTTGGGCAGGGCGTTCCTCGAATATTAATAAAATTACTCCGATGAGTTAACAAATGGCGCCGTCTGTGGGAACGCCATAAACTGCTGCCTTCGAGTCACGTCGGTAAGAGAAGTTTTGAGCTTGACATAATGAGAAGTGAGATGGAAAGATCAGTCCCACCCGAACCCCTGTCAGAAAATCACGGTGAGAGTACACATCAGGAGTCTACAAACGGTTCTCCTGGAAACCTGCCACCACCCAACACCGATTATATCAATATTCCGAGAGCAGTGTTTGAAGATTTGGTGGAAGCGGCTTTGAAAATGGCTCAAACTATCGAGAGACCCCCAGATCCACAGCCCATTCTACCCTATGGGGAAAGATATCGAGTAGAAGAGCAAGGATCTAGAATGATGCAAACTCCCCAACAAGCACCGCTGCCCCGGCCGGTGTATCGGCACGAAGAATATTCAGGAGGAATACCGCAACCTGTGAATGGTTTTGAGGATAGGGTGCCACCATATCGTCCTAACATGTTCCCCCATTCGAGTAATGAGCCTGCTCTTTGGGAAATGCTGAACCATCTCCGACGAGAAATGTTCAACATGAAAAGGGCCATTACACCTGAAGACGAACCAGTATATCATGGATCTCCGTTTATACCCGATATAGCGCAAGCCACGATCCCCGCCAGCATAAGAGCAGTTAACTTACCCACATATTCAGGGGAAAAGGATGGCAAAGATCCACAAGATCATATCAACCAATATATCGTCACGATGGACTTATAGTCCGCCCCGGATTTTGCATTATGTCGGATATTCCGAACCACGCTAACAGGAAGGGCACAATCATGGTTTACACACATACCACCCGGTACCATATCAAATTTCTCCCAGCTGGCTAGTTTGTTTGTACGACAATTCGCCTGCAATAGACGCTATCCTAAGTCAGCTTGCCATTTATTCACCATCAAGCAACAAAAGGACGAATCACTTAGAGATTTCATGAAGCGCTTCTCCGACGAAGTATTGGACGTTCCCAACATGGATCCAATCATGATAGCTGACATACTTGCCCTGGGCTTATGGTAGGGCAATTTCTTCCGATACCTAGTAGGAAATAGAGTGAAAGACATGAATGAACTCATGCAGAAAGCTGAAATTTACATCCTAATGGAAGAAGCAGAGAAATCCAAGTTGAAAGCGGAAAACGACGATGCCAGCATCCGACAGAAGGAAAAAGAGGAAGCCAAGGGTCCCCTGCCTCGAAGGGACAATCCCGGAGTGGTGAAAAGACATATGCAACCTGTACCACTGCCAGCGTTAACAATTAACCTATCAGAGGTTCTAAATGTGATGAAAGGAAACAGGGATTTCTCCTGGCCGTTACCTGCTAGGCAACCCTACAAAAAGAAGGATACGGGGAAATTTCGTGGATATCACAAAACGTTTGGGCATACCACCGATGGCTGTAATACCCTAAAGAACGAAACCATAGATTGCTGAATATGGGATATTTGCGGGAATATTTAAGCGAAAATAGGGGCAATCGGGGCAACGAAAGGAAAAAGTCCAGAAACGAAGAAAATGGAGTTACAACTGAATTCCCTCCTATGAAGATTGAACAGGAAGAAGAAGGACATCGTCTACCTCCCCCCCCCCCAAGAATCCTATCAAGATAATCCTCCCTCAGGAAGAACGGTTAACATGATAGAGGGAGGCGACATATCAGTAACTCCGTCGGGAAAGAAGAAAAGGTGCCTGAAGGAAGCGAGAAAAGTTGAACAAGGATTACCAGTATGCTCTTTGCGAGGGGTCAGGCTTCCGATCATGTCATTTGGACCGGAAGACTTGAAAGGGACAGTATATCCTCACGAGGATCCATTGGTAATCACAGCCACAATTATGGGAATTGAAATACAAAGGATCTTAATTGATACGGGAAGTTCAGTGGATGTATTGTTCACCCTCACGTTTGCAGCGATGGGAAAGTCCATATGGATCCCACGGAAATTCCGCTAGTCGCCTTTTCAGGTGAATCCAGTTGCACATTAGGTACGGTGATATTACCTATGTCGTGGGGAGAAGGAGCGTTAAGGCGAACGGAGCATATAAAATTCTGGGTAGTAGAAGGATTATCTAGGACATATAATGTCATATGTGGAAGACCGTCTATCCATGCCTTCGAAGCCGTACCCTCCACTCTACACTTAAAAATAAAGTTTCTGACTATATCAGGCATCGGTGAGGTACGAGGCAATCAAGTAAAAGCACGGGAGTGCCGCATGAATGCCGTTCCAATAAAAGAAAAGGAAGAGCCTACGGCTCCTGGAAAAAAACAGAAGATGGAAGAAATCCGAGTGCAACCGGTGGAAGAGTTGAAAGTAATAGAGTTGGATGGAAAAGATAAGACTGTAAAGCTAGGAACCGGGATGAACCCCACGATAGAGGTCGAGGTAATCTCCATCTTAAAGGAATATATACACCTCTTTGCATGGGAGGGCGGTCCACCCTGAAGGATCGATCCAAAGGTATGTCAACACTACCTCAATGTGAAACCCATCTTCAAGCCCATCAAACAAAAAAGAGAAACATGGGTCCTGAGAAAAATAAGATAATCAAGTCTGAAATAGTGCGCCTGCTGGGATTGCGGCAAATAAGGGAAGTAGTCTATCTTGAATGGCTATCCAACATAGTGCTAGTACCCAAATCAGGAGGAAGATGGCGGATGTGTGTTGATTTCACTAATTTAAATGACGCCTGGCCCAAAGATTGCTATCCGCTGCCTAGCATCGATCAGCTGATTGATTCGACAGCAGGATGCGCGCTATTATCCACGATGGACGGGGACCAGGGATATAATCAGATCCCTATGGCCGAGGTAGATCAGGAGAAAACCAGTTTCATTACCGATGTAGGCACATTCTGTTATCTGGTAATGCCCTTCGGATTGAAAAACGTAGGGGCAACATACCAAAGATTGGTAAATCTAATGTTTTCAGAAGTAATAGGAGATACCATGGAAGTGTATGTGGATGACATGATAGTGAAAAGCAAGAAAGTGGAAGATCATCCTAAGGACTTGAAGCAGGCTCTGACCATCATGGACAACTTTGGGATGAAAATCAATCCCAAAAAGTGTTCTTTCGGGATTAAAGGAGGAAAATTTCTAGGATACATGGTGACAGAGAAAGGGATAGAAGTCAACCCTGAAAAAGCAAAAGCCATCGTGGAGATGAAGTCTCCCAGTACAATAAAAGAAGTGCAAAGGCTAACAAGAAAGATGGCGTCACTCAGTCGATTCATATCGCGATCAGCCGAGAGGGGATTACCATTCTTTAAGATATTGAGAAATGTGAAAGACTTCTAATGGACTCAAGAATGTGAAAAGGCCTTCGGAGACTTAAAGAGTTATTTGGTAAACCCTCCTCTACTAGTTAAGCCAGTATTAGGGGATAGGTTGTTCGTATATTTGTCGGCGGGAGAGGAAGCAGTGAGTGCGGTGTTGGTAAAAGATCAAGAAGGTGATCAGCGTCCTATATACTACGTTAGCAAGACCCTGGAAAGTGCGAAAAAAAACTATGTGCAAACGGAGAAGTTGATATTAGCCCTTGTAACGGCGGCTAGAAAGTTGCGGTCATACTTCCTAACATATCATGTGATGATACGCACCAAATACCCGTTGAGAGCCATACTTAACCATCCAGAAACATCAGGACGGATGGTAAAATGGGCGATAGAATTAAGTGAATACAGTCTGTCGTACGCCCCCCGACCAGCCATCAAAGCACAGGTGTTGGCTGATTTTGTGGTAGAAATGAAAGAAATGCAAGCTGAGAAGATATCTCCGCTATGGCACATTCGCGTAGACGGGTCATCTGTCGGAACGCATGGAGGAGCAGGAATAATCCTGAGAAATTGTGAGGAAGAGGAAAATCTATGCATTGCTGTGAGAATTAACTACCCTCTGTCCAATAATGAGGCAGAGTACGAAGCCCTACTGATAGGGATGAGATTAGCTTTGGAATGAAATATAAGTCGAGTAGTGTTTCACAGCGATTCACAGCTGGTAGTCCAGCAGGTGGGAGGAGAATTTGAGGTAAAAGAGGAACGGTTGAAGTCATACACTCTAGCAGTGCGAAATAGGAAAGAGTTCTTTGAAGAATTCCAGTTGGTGCAAATCCCACGATCGGAGAACCAAGAGGCAGATGCCTTATCCAAAATAGCAACTCAGTCAGTGGTCAGCACAAGAAGGATAACACTACTGCAAGCTGTGACTTCAGAAAAGCAAGAACCTCCAGAAGGTGTCAACGGCATCGTAGCACCAATGACATCAGGGTGGATGTCAGAAATTATCGCTTACTTAGAAGATCCCACACAATATTTCGATGACGATAAAGAAAGGAAAAGAATTGAAAGAAAGGCAATGCGTTACTTTATGCATAGAGGAATGTTGTTCCGACGATGCTACTCTAATCCTCATACCCGATGCCTGAATGAACAGGAGGCGTTGGGGGTAATAAGGGAAATGCACGAAGGAACTTGTGGAAATCATTCACAAGGGGCGAGCATGGCGAATCGAATCATAAGGCAAGGATACTACTGGCCCACGATGGTTCAAGACTGCCAAAACTATGCGCACAAATGTCAGGCTTGTCAAGCTCATGCTTCACAGATCCATCAGCCGGCGGCACCATGGGAACCGAGTTTATTAACATGTCCCTTTGCCAAATGGGGAATATATTTGGTGGGACCCTTGATGCCTAATCCTAGGCAAAATCGATTCCTAATAGTGGCAGTCGATTACTTCACAAAATGGGTAGAAGCAGAGCCGATGGCCAGAATCACAGCAGGAGCAGTGATAAATTTCTTGTGGCGAAACATACTGTGTCGTTTTGGTATTCCCAGATACATTGTTAGTTATAACGGGCTCCAATTCGAGGATAAGCAAGTAAAAGATTGGTGTAAGCACTGGGAAATCAAGCATCGGTTCGCTTCCGTAGGATATCCACAAGGAAACGGTCAAGTTGAAAGGACTAACCGAACCCTATTGAAAAACATCAAAGCCTGGTTGGATCATCACAAAGAACGATGGGTAGAAGAAATCCCCGGCGTATTATGGGCATACCGAACTACTCCGAGTGCCGCTACTGGAGAAACACCATATAGCATGGCATATGGATGCGAAGCTGTAATTCCCCCAGAAATAATAGCGGAAAGTTAGAGAGTCAGAGAATGCGAAGAGGTCAATAACAGTTCTAACTTGGCTTTAGCTTTGGACTTGCTGGAAGAACGGAGGCATCGAATCTCAATAAAGATAGAAGGTTATAAAGCCCGTATGGCCAAACACTACAATAAGAGTGCCAAGCTCAGAATGTTCCAAGTCGGAGATTTGGTTCTCAAAATGGGAGGAGCATCAAAGAACGTTGCAAAATTACAACCCAAATGGGAGGGACCGTTTAAAATAAGAAAAATATTGGGACCTGCCACCTATCAGCTAAGTACACCTGAAGGTATCGTCCTCTCTATGACTTGGAATGCTTTAAATTTAAGAAAGTACTATGCTTAGTAGCTTTGTGAATAATAAGCCCATGTAAATATATGCATCACACGAGTGTACATGTAAATAAAGTCGCGGTGAAATAAAGATGGCTTTTATTTATATACCCGGAATTCGTACACATTTACAAACACGATTCATTCTGATCTCACCATCTAACACGACTAACTTACATACACACATAAATGTGGCTGAACTCGAATAGATTCCGAGATGCCTACGTATCCCGGGATAAGGGAATCAAGCCACTCGTAGTTCGATTCACACGCACACTTACACACATAATATACATGAAAAAGGTTAGTTTTACATAGGACTCTTTCCCTCCCGGATGAGGCGGCGACGCTGTTCTTCTGAAAGGTCAATAGGATCCATGATATTCACTGTTGGAACTATGGACCTTTGGAGAGGCACAGAAGGAGCTGTAATGCTAGAGGAGGTATTGATCTCGAGATCCATAAGATCCAAATGGGAAGGAAAGCCTGGGAGTGCCCTCACTGCCTCCTGACAAATTCGAAAACCCATCAAAACCATCTCCCGCATCTCCACGCGCAAAGTTGCCCTTATTTGTTCTAGACTCGGAGCCGCTAAAGTGGCTTACGCACGAGCAATCATCACGGCCACTTCATGAGATTTTTCTAAGTTCGATAACTTGGTTGCCAGCGAATCTCTCTCAGCTAGCAATGAAGAAATCAGAGCATCAGAAGTGCGGCTTTGATTCAACAAGTTATTTACCCGATCCTCTAACTCTTTTGTACGCTCGCGCTCCAAAGTAACCAGTTGGTTCATATCTAAGGCAGTATCCTGAGCGTCCTTTAGTAAAGCTTCCAAAACTCCTTGATCATAGTCATACTGAGCTTGCAAACTGACAATTCGATTGCACGCGCTGGTTAAATCCTTTTCCAAATCAGGTAGATATCGAAACAAGAAACCCACGTTGTTGGATGAATACTCCTGCTGAGAACCAAGGGAATCAGCAATCAGAAAAGCCTGTAAAGAAAGAAAATCAGTAACCCATAAGAATTCAATAACACATAGAGACATAAGCGCGTTATACCTCGCACAAGTTGCGACATAACCGATCGCGAAGAAGATCCATTGGGACAGAACCTAATGCCTCACAATCGGCCTGATACAACAGGTCGTCCAAGAAATGCCGGGTAATAAGAAGTATCTGAGGTCAGCACGGGAAACTCGGAGTGAGAACCTTCCGTAGCCACACCAGTAGGACCTTCACCCGAGAAGGGGAAGCACTATTGGGACTTCCGGACGAAACGACAGGACGATTATCATCAATCACGTTGATGGATGGGTTTGACTGCGGTCGGACTGCCAGAGTTAAAGCAAGAGAAGAGGGGGCTTCGAAGCCCCCATCGGAGTACGGAATGGTAGGATCCTCAAAAAGGGCATCTATAGAAGGAATATCAGAATTCCATAAAGAGCCCAATTGTGAGATACCTGGGAGGCCGTCAGAGCGAACGTCATCATACCCTGCAGATAAGCTGGAATTATCAGAATATTCAGCAAAAAACGATAATGGGCCAAGCAGGGCATCGGAGTACGGTCTCATGGCGTAACGTTCCATCTCAACTCCTGAAAAATTCGCCAGAAAAATTAGATGTCAAAACATAAGGGCAATGTTTGTAAATAATTGGCTAAACTTACGAAAAGCTGAATTCGAATGTAGTGCCATCGGAGGAATATTCAGTCGCTCCCGTCCATGCTGCAAGCCCGCCATAATTAAAGTTGACGAATTCGAAAAAAGGGAGCACACGTCATAACTACCCGAGAATAGGCCAGTGGAAGTTAGATAAGCCATTTCACGAACGGAAATTTCAGGGCGTGGAAGCACATATCCTAAACCCCATCGTAGTGGCACACCCCATGTATCTCCAGAAGAGCCCCTCGGCCTAATGAAAAAATATCTCTTCTTCCAGTCTACAACAAATGCAAGGCGTCAGGGTATGTTGAAGCTCCTATGCTGGTCACGATGGACCAAGCTAAAGTACGGGAGCCCATTAGGGCGAAGTATGAAGGCAGCACCCACTCGATAAGGAGTTAAGTGAACATTCAGCAAGTTACAACATAATATGAAACCCATCAAGTGTCGCAGCGAATTAGGAGTTAGTTGGCTAGGACAAATCTGCCAGTATCGGAATAAGGTTAGCATGAAAGGATGGAAGAGCCTACGCAAGCCACACCGGACCTACTCGGAGTATAGTGTTATATAACCCAAAGGGGGTTCAAACGCCCTATGAAAAGGGCGAGGAACAATGATATCATACTCATCGGGATCCAGGTTGTGTTCACGCAGCATTTGAAAAATGGACTCCTGCGATTCAACACTTTGACAGGAACCTACTCTACTCCCTCTGATCATAGCGTTAACATTCAGAGAAGAGGTGTTGAAAATAGAAAAACTATCTGGAGGAAGGTAAGGTTCCCTACGAAGGAACGTAAGGCGCAAAGAATTCGCCACACTAGAGTCAGAACGAGGAGAGGGAACTCGCCGTACGGCAGAAGATCTTCTAAAAATTAACGAAAAACCACCACCAGTAGGACGGATCCTACCGTTATCATTTGGAAGTGATCTCCGAACACGATGGGGGGAAGATTCCCCAGAAGAAGACAAAGATCCATTTATTGCGATACAAGATAAATCTTAGACGGTAAAAAAAAGAGAATGCTTTTAGTTGAAAGGGATGGATGAAAGTAATGATGAGGGGATTATTTATAGAGGCACCTGAAGACAGCAGGTTGGTACGTGTTAAAATAAAAAGGACATCTGGGCCTATTGAAATGTATGCAAACAGGGATAAAAACACGTGAGGGAAAATGTCAACGATAATGGCAGACATTCTCTGAATTGTCAGCAGAGGATACAGAGCAGAAAAAAGACAGACTTGCAGAGTAAGTAAAGGCAATACGGACAAAAACATGATTAATAATTCACAAGGCAAAAAATATTCATACATTCATCCAACGAAAGGAGAATATGCCCAAAGTACATTACAAGCTAAATGACGAAAACAAAATAAAGCAATTACAAAGAAAATCGGAGGGAGAGCCTAAAAGCGATGACCCGAAGGTTGGGATTAGGAGGATGTGTGACCAGCAGAAGGAGCATGAGAAGGCGGGCGAACAAGTAACTTTTGATAGGCATCGTGAGCTTCATGTGACGAGGGCGGACGCATCATCAAGGCTTGAGGGTTTAGCATTCTCCAGTTTTCAGGATGGGAGAACAACTTGTCTTCACGGCATTGGTTTATGCAACCGAGGTACCCGAGTAAAAAGTTGCCCAATAGATGACTCCGATGCCTCTGCTGGTATTTCTCCTCGCAATGTCTTTGAACTTCATCCTTTGTGAGAAGGACAGCCCCAGATAGTTTCTCTTCAAATATCTCAGGGGAGAGAAACCCTGAGGGAGGAGAAGGTCTCTTCAGTTCCTCTTTAAGCAGATTATATTGGTCTTGAAGAGTAGAAACTTCCTTTTTTAAGTCACGCTCTAGTTCCCCCCATGAACTTTTCTCTGCCTAAAGCACAGAGAGCTCGTCCTTCAACTTTGTTTTGAGCATCTAGCTTCTCCATCGATAACTACCCGATTGCCTAAGCAGCATCCACCTCTCGTCCTTCGGGAGGGAATAATCTTTGGAACCTAAAAGGACATAAGAGATAAATTTAGAAATACGAAATTAAAAGCCACGACGAAGAAAGGTAACAGGGAAATTCACCATCGCGACCATCCACTCGGAGAAGAATCGAACAGTGTGTTCATCATGATGAGTCACCGCAGAGGTAGCATTCACATACCGAGTAACGACATCAAAAGCCGCACCCAACTCCGGGTTGCTACGTCTCGCACTAGACTCTGCCTAAATCCTCGTGGTTTGGATAAAGAAAGGAGAGCCCGTCGGAGTAAAGCGACTGGAGAAAGGCATCCCCTCGAAGTAAGAAAGGGTAGTCGCAGAGGTCCCGGCAGGAGTCTTCGAGGGAGCGTTCCATACGTGCTTCCTCACCAAGGAGGGCAGTAGTTCGTCCAATAACTCCAAGTTGATGGAGTGAGGATGAGCTGGAAGAGAAGGGCCGGAAGCGTTGCCCTCGGAAGCGAGACCTTCAAAGGAGAAGAAGTCATCGACAGATAAATCTTGATGACCCGAGGGCGGGTGCTGAGTATCCGAGGGCAAAGCGCCTGTTCAAGAATGGACAAAGGTAAACACACAAGCCGAGCACAAAAAAGTATAAGCTAATAAAAAGGGAGTTATGAATTGCGAAAGAAAATCTAACCTGCTCGAGCGTCTTCGTCCTCACTTTTGATCAAAATAGCCTTCTCTTTCTCAGCTGTGAAATAATAAAGAAAGTGAGCTATATGTTACAAGGATAAGGAAAAAAAATATAAAATCCTTGTTGTATACCTGAAGGAGAAGAGATAGTGACAGAATCAGGCTTTTCTTGAGCAATACTTGCTTCTTCAGGAGGCTGTGGGGGTAATGAGGAATCTCCCGCAGGCAGCGAAGGAAGAATAGTGGCGTCTTTCTTAGCTATCTCAGGTTGAGCAGAAGACGAGGGCAAGGATGAGGAAGCAACAAGGGTGATTAGAGCCTCGGACATCTCATGGGCTACTGCGGGGAGAATATCTGTAGAGTCAACAACATCCTTCTGAATGCTCTCGTCACCGATGCCAGGCTCCGAAGATTTCTGAGAATCAACCCCATGAGACTCCTCAGAGTCAGAATTCTCGTTTGATGCTTGAGAATCGTCGTCCGAGGGTGGAGCAACCTTCTTAGACCCCTTTCCCTTCGCACGAGAAGTGGCAAGGCGAGGATTAGCGGTCATATCTTTTTCATGCTCCTCCAAGTAAGACACTGCATAAGAGAAAAGTAAATGAGAAAAGGCCGAGTGGAAAGGATAAATGTATAAATAAGAGGGTGGTCATTTAACTCACCAAAAGTAGATCGTGCGTCGTCGGAGAGACATATGAGTGCCTTCCCCACGAGGGAAGCATCCAGAGGAGCCGTCGTATTTAGCCCAGCAGTATCGTACAAGGGTAAATAGTGGGCGGACTTCAGCATGGCAGAGGCATCGAGAGCCGAAGTGAAGAAAGTCGAAGAATCCACTTTATATGAAGGGGCCTCGGGTTGACGCCATGAATAGGGAAAATCCCACTTACCCACAACAGGTTTGATAAAAATGAACTTGTCTTTCCAACTGCTATAAGATAAAGTAGTACCTACGACTACTTTCTTTTCCTGGTCTCAATGGGCAAAAAAGTACGAGGGATGACCAGTGGAGGAGACGCTAACAGTAAAAATTGAAAAAATTCTCCTCACGGTACACTCTAATCCTCTCGATAGACACCAAAATACGAAGGAGGATAAAACAGTAAATCTGTTGGGTGTTAATTGACTAGGGCAAATATCACAGGCTTTAAATACCTCACAATAAAAAGGGGGATAGAAGGATCGGAGACCAGCTCGTACCTGGACAAAGTAAAGAGTGACATAACCATTGGGAGGGGTGTTGCCTCTCTCGTCCGAGGAAGGTATACGACGAGTAATGTTTGCGAGGACACTCCAAAAATCACGGAAAAAGTTGTTAACTTCTTCCTCAGTAACCGTGCTCACAACCTCCTGCACCTCCTTGTAACGGCGAGTACCTTTCGGTTTTGCCGGAGCAGCAAGGACCGATTGAGGATTAACTGACTTTTTCGATCGCTTTGAAGCGCGAGCTGGCTCACCCTCATTATTAGCAGGAGCTTTTCCCTTTCTCTTGCGACGATAATTTTCAATACCGGAAGGGTTATTTTCCGGCAACATCGCCACCGTCACCACTGCAGTAGTTTCATCTATGGTTGAGACCACGGTGGATTCAAGTGGAGGTGAGGACATGACGTCTGCAATACCAGTCATGGTGGTAGTCAAAGGAAGCGTGGTGGTTGGAATTTCACTAGCCATGGAAGAAGGAGAAAATGGAGACGCAGAAGTTAGGGTTTTGCGTGAAAGAGAGAAGAAGCTTGAGAGGCGTAGAGTAAAAACAGTAAGGAAAGAAAGCAAGGGAGGGTAACTTATAAAGGAAGCTCGTCAGTGATAGTGGGGAATTAATGCGCCTTTACATTAAAGGGCAACTTCCCAAAAGCAAGTAGCTGTTACAAACCCTTGAGATTACCCCTCATCAATGCCGAATTAATCGCATTCAATTTCCCCAGCATCCGATGGTCCTAGGTGTATACGAGGGATGCTATACTATAAGTTCCAGGTGATTATTTAGAATACACCAAGAACTGGGGGGACTGGTGTTGACCTATAAGAAATATAGGACCATCGGAGGAACATACTCATCATAGAGTAAGAAGAATGCAGCCATCGGAGGAGCATACTCATCATAGAGTAAGAAGAATGCAGCCATCGGAGGAGCATACTCATCATAGAGTAAGAAGAATGCAGCCATCGGAGGATAAAACTCTTATTCATATAAGAAAAACTTATCACCGAGGGAACACGGGATTATCACACTCACAGAACATCCGATGCTAAAGGCACTACCAGTCTTGGATGACTATACGATGCCTAATAATCGCCGATGCTTTAGCTAGTGAACAATCCTAGGGCATGAAATCAATAATGTTTACTCAAGGGATGAAAGTGTAATTTCCTCAGCAAATAGGCACTCTGATAATAAAAACAACTGATGGCCAAATATCCGATACCAGGAGAAATAACAAACACGTCCAAATAGCAAAACAGCCTATCGAGGGCAGGATACCAGGTCCGAGGGTAAAAGACTCATCCGAGGGCGTATAAAAATTATGCTTCTAGAATAATATGACAGATGTCAAAGGAAGAAATGCGCCAGCCAAGCACAAATTAGGTGTCCCCATCGGGACTATGTGTCAAGATTAAAGTAACCAGGTGTCAACATTATCTGCGATGCATCAGCATAAAGCGAGTTGGGTGGCAGTACCACAGACGGCTGAGTTAGCATAAAAACAACCCTAATCCGCCACCTAATGGATTGCATGCAATTGATAGAAGGCTATAAATGTACTCATTGTGTAGCCCACCAAGGGGAGATGGAGTTTTGATCGAAGCATTTACCAGTTATATCAGCTTAGACTCATACTTATATCTTATATGTCTAAATATCCGGTCACCCATCTCTCCCACGATACTAAGGATCAGTTCAATTACCGACTATTTGGGCAGGGCGTTCCTCGAATATTAATAAAATTACTCAGATGAGTTAACAAGTTTGAAGGAATGAAACTACTTGACATTGTTTGCACTTACGGTGAAAGGCATCGTATTAGTAATCCTAATATTTTGAACCGGGGGATGATGTTTTTCTATGCAGAGATGGAGAGGGGATTTGCCAATCCCAATCCTTTTCCTTTTCCTCCTGTGAGAATCAAAAAGATGTTGAAAATTTGCCACAACAAATATCTCAAATTTCTCGAATTTATGGAACGGCCTCACATTGCCTTTGTTGGACAAACTTATGAAGTGCACCATTTCCTTAGTTAGTATTTATTAATTTTAAATTTTTGTTGTTGTTTGAGTAACTAACATCAAAATTGGTACTTGTAGGAAACTGATTCCGACCGCTACTTCTGCCTTTATGGCCTTGAGAATGCTTATTACATCTTCCAACTCTTTAAGCACCTTGAGTGTGATGTTCTACCTGAAGAAGAGATGCCAAATGTCCCTGCTGAAGATGCTGAGATTGAAATAGTCGAGCTTGATTGAAATTTCATTAGTTATGATTATTATGTTAAACTTTTAGTATTTTGTTTTGAGTTGTAATAAAGGGTTGTCCTAAGCTGACAACTCATGGATAATGTTATGAATTATTCCTTTTCTTTATGCAATACATTAGTAATCGTTAATGTTTTTAGTGAGTTAGTCTAAATCATTCAACTGGACATTGATAATAATGCACAACTCATAAAACAAAATGACCTAATTACCATATCAGCTCATCAATACTAATCTAAGACATCAGTCTATACCAGACAATCATATATCAAATCACTATATCATATATCACACCATTATTAAGATGCACACAATCACCAAATAATCACCATATCATCACATCATACTATACCACACAACACATCGCTAATAAAGTTATTAACACAAACATCAAATCTTTTACCACTAATTAAGGACTGAACCAAGTGCTTTTTGCATTGACATATGTTAGGCAAATCAGTGAAGTTCACTCAAGAATTACATGTATCCCTAGTGATTCCTAACCTTAACTACAATGCAACAAAATATGTGGTAAGTAACAAACCACCACCTCCACAAAATGTTACCTGATTGGTTCAATTTCTACACTCCAAAATAGGTAAGGCAGAAAGACTCCCAAAGAAGTCCATTGTTTAACCTACCTCAATACATCAAAATAAACATGTTCCAAAAAACAGTTAACAACTTAATAGTCCTACTTCTTGGCCTTGTCTTTCCCTTTACACTGTCCCTTTCCTTTCTTAGGCTTTTGCACCCCTTCCTTGTCTTTGTTAATTTCATTCACAACACTTGTTAGATTGGAGATATTAACATACTTTCTCCCTCCCACCATGAAGGTAGGAGCAACAACTTGAATATTCACTTAGACAAGTGGAGGAGCATATGTCTGAGATCCCTCTATTGCTACTATAGGGGCTGGTCCTCTAATGGTTACACCACTTTATAATTGTTGTTGGGGCATAACATATTGAGAGGCTCCTGACATGCTCTGACTAAGCTGAGAGGATATGTTTGGAACAGGCAAAATAGGTGGTGCGTTGTAATACTGATTCACCAAACTAGTGACTGGTATTGGATCAGCTGCAAAGCATTGATCAACATTTGAAGAGCTAGCTTCCTGTTTCAATCAAACATTAGCTAAAGACACATTACAAAAAGGGAAAAAACACTTTACCACTTGAACTATAGCCCGTTTTTCACTTACCCCCCTAAACTTCTAATTTTATAACTTAACTCCCCCAACTATCTTAATCAAATCACTTTGCCCTCTCCGACGTAATTAAGCCCCTTAAGGATCGTTAAATAGTTTGAGATGGGGGTAAGTGGTAATCGTGTCATAGTTTTTGCGGCAAAGTGATACTTTTTCAAAAAATGCAAAAAACAAATAATCAATTATTTCTTAACATATTTATATCTATATATTGATATTTATTCTTTCAAAATGATACATATACCTAAAACTACATCAATCAATTCTTAAATGTTGATAATTAAATCCCTAAATTATAAGGTATTACAAAATAATAGTAAAATCCCTAAATTATAAACCAAGTTGGTGAAAAATGTGAAATTCTTCGATTCAAAAGATTAACTAGTTTGAGATGTACATGACCGCTTGCACAGTTGACGCAAGCTTTCACCAGTACAATGATGGAAATTGTGAAATTTATTGAAAAACTTATTTTTGCTCAACTTATCTTCTATTTATTATTTTTGTCTATACATTATATTTTATATTTAAGCCAACATACTTTGGCCAAGTGGGAGGTCAAGGCTTGTACAGTAAGCCAAATTTGTAAAATTCGAAGTGCATCATTATCATTACGTCTAGAAGTTTTATGATAAATGTTTGTGGTGGAGCTTTTTAAAAGAATTACAAATTAAAATTAATGATTTTATTATTATTTTGTAATATCTTATAATTTAGGGACGCAATAATCAAAAATCTAAGAATTGATTGATGTAGTTTTTGGGATATGTATCATTTTGAAAGAATAAAGTTTATTATATAGACATAAATATTTTAAGAATTAATTTTCTTTTATTTTTATTTTTTTGCTTTTTTGAAAATGTATAACTTTGCCCCCTAAACTATGGCATGATTATCACTTACCCCCTATCAGACTATTTAACGACCATTAAGGGGCTTAATTACATCGGAGGGGGCAAAGTGATTTGATTAAGATAGTTGGGGGAGATAAGTGATAAAATTAGAAGTTTAGGGGGTAAGTGAAAAACGGGCTAGAGTTCAGGGGGTAAAGTGATTTTGTCCCTTAAAAAAATTGGTCTTGTTATTGAATATTTGTACATGATAAGAACTTATATGTTGTCCAACCCTTGTTCCAGATCAACTACTCTAGAAGCCTACAAAATAATAAAATCACACCTAGTTAAGGGACATTGCATATTACTCATGCTCTGAATGTAAGATATAAATGTTACATGTGTCTCCGCTGCAACTTCATTCCCTCCCATTGAACTGTCACTCTTCAGTAATTTCTCCAACATTTCATCTTCATTCCCACTCCCTTCATAAGCTTTTCTCAAATAACAGGTCACAATGCTGTGACCTAATACACCACATAAACTGCACTGAACTATTTTCTACTTCCTTCTCAGCTTTGGAGGATTCTTACTCTTTCTCTTATCAGCAACGTTAAATATGTTAGTGTTTTTAGTGGTCTTAATTGTCTTTTTTTCTTTGTAACTGGTTCCTCATCTGGTGTCCTCCTTCTTGCTTTCTTTGGTCTACCGGCTTTTCTACCAAAGTTAGGTGGTAGTGGTGGAATGTATCATGTCTCTCCCCTGATCTTAGGACCACATACTCCATAAATAGGCAACTCATATGCCATCTGATATTTCTCCGCAGTGTACCATTCTGAGATGTAGTTAATTGGTCTATTGCCATTTTGGAGGATAGCACAAGTGGCATGTTTACAAGGAATGCCACTGAGGTCCCAGTTTTTGCAGCTACACTTCCAGTGTTGGAGATCCACATTGTGTTGTGAGCCATTAGCTAAAGACATTACCTGGTAATTGGTCTCATTAGACTTCATTATAACTAGACAAATGATCTTCTTAGAATTCTTGTCCAGAATATCTTTGATCTTTGGACGAATCCTAACATCACATTATTTTCTTTCAGCTTTCTCTATGTTAGTTGTCTGTCTCTGTAACAGATACTCTCTTATCCACTCCCACATTGTGATAATTGGCTTCTCCCTAGCATCCAGTATTGAAGAGTTCAGAGACTTACAATGTTGTTCAATATCAAATCACATACATAGTTTGTGTTGAAGTGAGACTTGTTCAATGAGCATGATCCTTGTCACCAAACCATTGAAGAGCACTAGGACACAATTCCCCTATCTCAGTCATTGCCTCTTTGATTTCTCCAATTGTGGTACAGTTAGCTGCTTTCCCCACTGCATCATTGAACTCCTCACCCCTAAAACTTGCATTGTAAAAGTTCCTCAGTAAGTGCCTAACACAAAATCTGCAACATAATGTGTTGAAAATATATTAAGTATTAACAGCGTGTCATAGAAAATGATTTATGAAAGACATAAGCAGTAGGACTATGATTGAGAGTGATAGATATAAATTAGTAGTCACCTATGAGTGGCATTAGAATATATCTATGCGAATGCTTGAATCAAGCCTTTCTACTATCACCTAACCCTAAGTCAGTCTTCAACACACTCAAAAACCATTCCCAGTTCTTGTAGCTCTCAATTGCCACAACAGCAAAGGCAATGGGATATGTGTTGTTGGCTGCATTAATTCCCACAGCAGTGAGAAACACTCCTCTATGTGGCTCAAGTAGATGACTTCAATCCACTCCAATGAAAGGCCTACACCCTCTCTTCCACCCAACCTTCATTGAATGAAAACACACATACATACACTTGAACCTGACTTGACCTCCTTCATCATCAGTTCCCACAGCAACAGTAGAACCAGGATTAGACCTCCTTAATTCCTCAGCATAATCAAAAAGTCTTCATGGACAGTCTTCATCACAACACCTAACATGTAATCTTCCAGGATCACTCTTCTTGACACACAAACTTCTCCTTTCTTATACTTCAAGTGACCTTATAGCCATCTTCATCTCCTTCTTGTTTGTAAATATCATCCCCACCTCAAATTTTGGCTTAAACAGTTGTTCTTTGTTGAAAAACCATTCAACATCATTATCCTCATCATTCATATCAGCTTCAGTGATCCTAGTTCTCTTTGGACTATAAACTACATCTTCATTAGATGGAAGTTCTTCATCATAAACCACTTTCTCTTTTCCCTTGGCACTCGCACCAGCTCTAACTCCATCATCTCTAGCTACACTAGTTCCAACTCTACCTAGTTCAACATCCTCTCTGATTTCATTCTCTACATTAGGACCCAACTCTTCCTCATGTAGCTTTACATCAATGAACAGGTCCAACTCTCTGCTACCTACCAAACAATCACAGCTGATTGTTTACAAACCCTCATCACTCACAATAAGCCTCAAACCAACAATATGCCTTGTATAAAACCTCACCTCTCCATTGATACCAATACCAGAACAAAGCCCTTTTAGAAATGCCTGATCAACTGTTTGATAGTTAACAAAATCCCACTTGCTTACCACCCCTCCAATATACTGATGTCTTGGCTTGAATATGTAACTCCCACTATGATGCATCACAAGTGTAAGATCAGTGTTGTCATCAGCTGCAACATGCAACACAAAAATGGAGGTTAGTTCCATAATAATGAATAAAAAATGCTATGAATAGTTTTACAAAATCATTAAAATAAGCATTATGCATGAAACCCTAAAAATAAACAACTTGCATAATAAATCAAAACCACCAAAATCCAACAACTTTGTTGTTACAGTGAACCCACTGTCAAAATCCTTCACCAAAACCACATGCATGTGCTAGTCAAAACCACTATAATCCAAAAAAAAAAAAAAGTGAGGGGGGACCAAAACTACATGTCACATACTCTAAAAGCAACCCCACTACAAAAAATCAACCCCACTTTAAAAACCACTCTAAAAAAACAAACAAAATAAATTTCAAACCACAATACCTCGGAAAACACTAACTAAGCTAAATAACATGACAAAATTGACAGAAAATATGCATGCAAGTAAAATTGAAGTACACACCATATATTGGAGGCGGATTTTTGAGCTCCTCTGTCGGTCGAGGTGTAAACATGCTCGGTTAACAGCCAATTATGTCAAAAGATTTTGATTTAGTGGTGAAATTGAAGCTAGGGTTTATGTGATTTGGGGGAGAAATTGCTTTTAGGGTTTAGATGATTTGGGAATTGGGAGTGTGTGCGTGTGTGTTATGATTTTCGGACAGCAACTAGGGGTTTGTTGTGGTTTAAAATTGGACAACAATGCCATGTATGGATTGTACTGTTGACGAGGGTAAATCGGTAATATCGCCCCCAGCCCAGTCAACAGCAATTAAAAAAAAATAATGACGTGGCGTCCGAGTTCTATCCGAGTCAGACGCCACGTAAGCAAAAATGAGCCCAGCCCTGTTTCGGAGCCCATCGGGCATATTTTATAAAAAAATAAGAGTTAACGAGCATTTTCTAAGCCCGTAAAATTAAAGGCCAAAACTTAAAGTTAGAACAAAATAAAGGAAAAAAAATATTTTGCCCATTAATTAATGTTAATAAATGTTTAATTATAGTTGTAGTGACAAATTTGAATCCATTCATTATGTTAATTTCTAATACATATTTTCGTTTTTTTAAAACTCTCCAATACATATTTAAGAACAAGAGAAATAATAGTTTTTAAATCTCAAGCAACTTACGTGAATTATTATTTAATTTAATGAATCCATGACGATTCTTTCTATCTACACTTAAGTAATTATTTTTTATGCAATTTTTAACTGTGATCATGATATTAACAATTCATTCTTCTTAGTAAATTATTCATAGTGTTATTTTTTTAAAAAGGAAAAAGTAAATGATTCGCACTTATCAAATAAATAAATAAAGCTTCTCAAAAAAAAAACCCACCTTTTCATATTTTTAATATTTATTTAATCGGAACCACATTTGGTAAATCTAGATGGGCAAAATATTTTTTCTGCACTTTATTTTATGCCAACTTCAAGTTTTGCCCTTTAACTTTTCGTGCTTAGAAAATGCCCGCCAACTCCTTACTTTTTTATAAAAAATGCCCGGCGGGCTCTTGGATTGGGTTTGGGCTGGTTTTGCTGACATGGCGTTTGACTGGGCGTCCCAGTCAGACGCCACGTCATTATTTTTTTTTTTTTTTTGGCATATGTATATATATACAAAACTTTTTATATTTTTCATAATTTACAAACTTATTTAAGTTATAAAAAACAAAAAAAACTAAGTAATTTAAAAAAAAATATCACACATATATATAAATAATAAAGATATATATAAATAATAGTAAACACACATATATATATATAAAAATAATAATAAACATATATAAATAAATAAAAATAAACATATATATAAACATAATAAACATATATAAATAAATAAAAATAAACATATATATAAACATAATAAACATATATATATATATAAAACAAATAACAATAAAATTCAAAAACAATTTTAAAAAAATAAAAAAAAAAACCCTACCCCCCCCCCATGACCCACCCCCACCCCCGCTACGCCCAAACATCCACGGCTGCAGTGGTGGTGGCGTCGATTTGACGACACCACAACCTCGATTTGCAGTGGTGGTGGCGTTAAATCGACGCCACCACCACTACAGCCGTGGTCGCCACCACTGCGATGTGACAGTGGTGGTGGCGGGGCGGGGAGGGGTGGGGTTCCGGCGATTTTGCCCGAAAGTGCTCGGCGGCGTGGGGTTGGGGGGGGGGGGGGGGGTGGAGGGGGGGGGTGTAACGGAGATGGATTTTTCTTATTTTTTAATCATTTTGTTTTTTATTTATTTTATATAATGTTAAAATATATTTATTATTTTATAAATAGGTATAAATAATAATATATGTTGATATTATTATATATATATATGTTTTACTTTTACAAATGATTATATATATATATATGTTTATTATTTTTATCACCATTATAAAATTTTTATATATATAGGTATAAAATTTGTGTATATATATACATATATATGAAAATGCTAGAATTTTTTTTTTGTTTTCTTATAATTTTTATCATCATTATAAATTGTAGATTGTAAAAAAGTTGTGTATATATATACATATATATATATCAAGATGCCAGAATTATTTTTTATTTTTATTGTCATTTTATAATTTTTATCACCATTATAAATTGTAGATTATAAAAAAATTATGAGAATTATGTTAATTTTTAATATTTACTAGTAAATATAAATTTACTAAACACTTTAAGATAAAATTTTCTATTAAACTTGAATTTATACAAACTTTTAGTGTTTAGTTAAATTTTTCTTTTTAATTCAAAATTATATCTAATTTTATTATATATTGAATTAACATATACATATCTGAACCCATTTTTCTTTTCTTTTTTTATGTTTTTAATGTAAATATATGTTTAATGTATAAACATATATATATATATATATTAACATATATATATATATATATATATGTGTTTATTTGTTTCCATTCAGCAAAAAAAAAAATAATAATAATGATGTGGCGTCTGACTGGGACGCCCAGTCAAACGCCACGTCAGCAAAACCAGCCCAAACCCAATCCAAGAGCCCGCCGGGCATTTTTTATAAAAAAGTAAGGAGTTAGCGGGCATTTTCTAAGCCCGAAAAGTTAAAGGGCAAAACCTGAAGTTGGCATAAAATAAAGGGCAGAAAAAATATTTTGCCCAATCTAGATATTTAAATTTAATTTGATTACGTTATTTATTTTAGAATATTGATTAATTTAATTTTACATGTAAGGTAGTAGACTAAACTTAAAAAAATGGTAAGATGGACTGAGTCAATAGAGGGCGCAACTGAGTTAATAATGGGCTTAGTTGAGGTACATCGAGAGTCAATGGAGGGCGCAACTGAATTGATGGTAAACCATGAGTCGATGGTGGGCGCAACTGAGTTGATAATGGGCTTAGTTGAGGTACCTCGAGAGTCAATGGAGGGCGCAACTGAATTGATGGTAAACCATGAGTCGATGGCGGGCGCAACTGAGTTGATAATGGGTGTCGTTGAGTCAATGGTAGACCGTGAGTTGATAGTAGGCCGGACTGAGTTGATGGTGGGCGTGGCTGAGTCGATGGTGGGCTGGACTGAGTCGATGGTAGGCTGGACAGAGTCGATGGTGGGCGTAGAATGGTCAGTGGACCTGCGTACGGCTTGGAAATTCGCTTGACTTTTTTAGCCGACCCCTTGCCTTTCGCCACTGATGTACCTGTCATCTGTAATATAATACTTTAGCAAATTATAATATAATCAAATATTTAAATATCTTGCTGATAAGATATGTAATATAATACTTCAGCATATTACTTCACCTACAGCTGTTTGATAACATTAATTTTCTTGTTGATACGAATATGTCCACCAAATTAATACTAAAAGCTTTTGCCTTCCTACTAATTTGGTTGCTCTATTTATTGACTGGAAATTCCCTTTTATGTTCTAATGTTCTCGTTTTAGTTTTTAGGCAAGGAAGTTGGCATGTGTCTTGTTACGCTAGTAAACTGATGCAGTATGCTGTTCGGATACTACAACGACGATAAACTTCTTAGTAATCAGAACCAGTACCTAACGACTTGATTATATATTTTGGACTGAATCAAATAAATAGCGATAGATGTTGCATAAAAGTGATTAACAGAACACCATGTATTTATTAAATCTAGCACAAAAAGAAACAAAATTCACATACAAATATGACTATGTCAAGCAACACAATGCTGTCAAGTATTGTTCGGGTGCACATAATTTGTCTCGTATAAAGATATATTGCTAATTACGCTGAAGACAAAACAGAGTTGAGCGCAACTAAGCGCAACTAAGGTAAACTAATAAAACACCACTACCAATACAAAAATTTGACAAAGTTAATCAAGAAGATATATGTAGACTTGCAGGATTTACTAGTCTTAGTGAGAGTCGATCGGCAAGACAGAGTCTCGGAGTCTATCTTGTCAAATTCAAACCTTAGTATCTCAAGTTTGCGAATACTATCCTTGAAAGCAAGAATACCACTAGTGCAAACACATAACTCCATTTTCGAAACTAGAATACCACTAGTGCAACCATCATTTTCACAAGTATACAACCAAAACACACCAATTAAGGCAAAATCTGTTAGTTAATCACAAAATTACAAATGTGATTTGCATAATATTCGCATGCAAAGGGTTCACAATCATTATACAGACTAAATGAAACGATTTTCGCAAGGAAAGAAGGAAAATCGGCTGAAATATTGTGAAATTCGAAAATAATGGTTAAAACAAAACTAACCCTTTGTTATTATTCTATACACAATTAAGGTAAAATTACATGTTATTTTAGAAACAAATCGAGCTCCCAAGCTCTGGCGGCGTTAATGGCAGAGAAAAATGGCGCGGAGGAGGGAAGGAAATTGGCGCCTAAAGTAGGAGAGGGTTTCGTATGTGTGAAAGGCTGTGATTGTGAAGGCTGTGAATGAGAGGGTTTCGTATGGGTTAATTTTTTCCGTATGGGTTAAAGTAGGAAGAGGGGTTAATTAGAGTTTCTTAATTTTTTCTTGAACAGGAATTGCAATATAATTCACATAGGATACCGAGAGCAGGTCAATTAGAATATTAGGTCATCTTTTCCAAAAGTTTCTGGATATTATATTACTTTTACTTGCACTCACATATATTTATTTAGTTGTACGTGATTATAAAGTTTGTCACAATCTATGTCACATAAGTCGTAAACGCGAGCGCGTGCGTGTGTGTGTGCGGGTGCGCCAGTTCGCCTATTTTCAAAAATTCACTTCTTAATGCGTCTCTAATGCGTCTATTAAAAAAATATTAAAATATTAATAATATAAAGTAAATTTTTTAATATTAGGTAACAAAATGATTATTTCCGCCAAAAAAAAACTAATCATAAACAAGATAAGTCTTTTCATTCATCAAAATGTCAGTTTGTTCATCACTGCATCTAAATTACTTGCTATTACATTCAGAAAATGAGTGACGTGGTGACATGCTATATTTCACTCACTTGCAAGCATCAACAAAATATATTATATCTTAAAAACTAAACTACTAGTATTTATTATTTTGCTTACTTTTTTATATTTATATCTTAAAAACTAAACTACTATTTATATTTATATCTTAAATTTTTTGATATTATAGTATTTAAAAACGTGATAAAAAAATAGAAAATTCAAAAAAAAAAGAATTCCATTAATTAAACTAGATTTTTATTTAATTAATAATTCAGAAAAAACTTCATCTTGATCAAACGATATAAATTTTCAAAAATTAAATTTTTGCAACAAATCTAATTAATACTTTTTAAGCTTGATGTTTTAATTCGAAATAGCTTTAAACTAATTATGTCTGTTGAAAATATTCCGCTTTCTGAAAGTATATGTTAAATTTTTGTAGGTACAATTATTCTATTATGAACGAATTATAAAAAATGCCCATTTGTTTGATGTTTTGATGAAAATGCCCTAAAAATTCTACGTGGCGGCGATGTGGACCAAATAGCCCGAATAAGAGAGATTGGGTATTTTTGACAAGGTATACATATAGTTACGGGATATTTTTGAAGCCCAAAATTCTTTTGGGTAGTTTTAGAAAAATGGCAAACTTAATGGGTAGATTTAAAAATTCCTCCAAATCTTAACTATATATGATTTTTGTTCATGTGAATTTCAAAAGTAAAAAAAAAAAGGAAAAAAAAAAAGAAAAAAAAAGGAAAATTTGTGCACAAATTACGCATTTACACTTAAATCGCGATTTATTAATGTTTAATTCGAGCACTGTCAATGTATAAATCGCGAATTAGAATGTCTTAGTTCGCGAATTAGTATTTCTTAGTTCGCGAATTAGTATACCTTAATGCGCGAATTAGTAAATACTAATTCGCACTGGAGCGCCGCACGCGCACTCAATTCGTGAGTTCGCGAATCGTGCGTTAGTGCGTGAGGGGGGGTGCGCGAATTATGTGACCTAGGTCACAACCATTTGATTGATTTATATACTATTTTCCTTTTTTATATTTTGTACAACAATTGCATACAGATGTTTAGAGATACTCTTTTTTTTATATTTTAGATAGCAATTGGAATGCTAGATAGCAATTTCTCGATATTCTACGTTAGATAGCAAAGTGGTGCTATCTACTTTTGAGGCCTTGCAAGTTGTCCGGCACTTTTTTTTGTTTGGAATGTTGGATACCAAAATAAGGCTTTCCATTTGTATATTTGCTTCATCAAAAGTTTAGATAGCACTTATTCAGTTTTTAAAATTTACAATGCGACTTTTCGCTATCTAATTTCTTGAAATTAGATTGCACCCCTCTTTACCATCTAAACCTTGCTATCTATATGAGGGTATTGTTGTAGTGTATTGATATGGTAGGAAATAGAAGACAAGATTTAGTCAGTAGAATAATTAAAATCTTAATGATTCTCGTCTAATCAGATAGTTTTGAATAAATGGATAAACAATCATCACCCCATTTATTGGAGAAAATTTCTTTAATTGGAGATACAGTTAAGTTCAAAATCTCTCATTTGAATTCACAAGGGTAAAAAACAGATTTTGTGAAGTTTTATGGGATTTTGCTATGTTATTAGGAAATTTGCTCTGTCTATATCATTTTCCAAATAAAATGCCACTAACGTATACTTTTTTCGAGTGAACTGTCAAAATAACACTATAAAAAAAGTAATTGTCAAAATAACCTTGTCAAAAAAATAATTGCAAATCTGACATTCTTTGGCCACATAAGATGCCACATGGACAAGTACTTAGTATTATTTTATAACGTATATTCCTATTAATCGTGGATTCTATCTCATCATCTTATGTCTCCTTCTCATCATTTTTCATTAAGTTATATCTCCAGAGTCCAATAACTAGGAGCAAGTCGAAACTATGTTTTTTAATTTTCAAAAGAGTTTTAAAATATTTTCTGATTCGTAATAATTAACAAGTTGAAGCATTTAAATCAGTAATTCTATTTTGTTAGGTAGATCGTTTCCCCAATGATTTTCTTTTCTTCAGATTATAAACTTTCATTCACATATCATAAGCAGCTACATAATATATCTCTTGTTTCTAACTCAAATTAAAGGCACATGTTGTACATAATTAACACACAACAAAAATTTATTTATTTATAGTGCCTCTAAAGAGATGTTGCATATGCATGTACTCGGTACTCAACTTCATACTTCCAGTAACCCAGTTTCTTTCTCTCGGACGATTCATCAAAAGATTAATTGGACTCTTCCCCGAAAATTTAATTCAGTTTTTTTTATAGGAGATTGATGGTTGTTCAGAAACTCAATTCTTCTATTACTTTCACTGTAAACCAGAAAGCAATTAATAAGTAATATGACAAATTAGTACAAACCTCCCCCAACCTCAAGAACCATATGCATTACTTCTATATATTAGAAAGTAAAGTGAGTAAACAGCAATACTTTCTAGCAGTAGCTAATGAGAAGCAAGTCAATTTTATTTCATAGATTAAGTTGAGAAGCTAAGTAATAGATCACATCAAAAAGTAATCTTATCAGGGACTAAGTCACTGTTCTCTTGAGAAGGAAAACAAAATTACATAATTTAATTAAACTTCATGACTTTATCACATAAAATGCCACATGATCAAATAATTGCTACCACAAATATTAAATGTCTTAAAACTAAAGCAAAACATACACTGAAATATAGACCTCAAACAAATGTATACCTGGAAATTAATTATATGGATTAGAAAGACATCAATTCATAAAAAAAAAGTCAGAATACACCAGGATAAAAAAAACTCTAGTTAAAAGATCACAACCTAGTTATGATAAACAGAGTATTCATGTTTTATTTTAAATGCAAATCAATAAAAGTTGTACTAATTTGTTTCTCTTGCCTGTCATTAACCCTGTTGCCTGCAAGTGGACAAAAAAACTAATTAATTTCATGTACAATAAAAATAGAAAATATAGAAAAATCTCGAAGTGTTTTCGTAAAGTTTATTGGATATCGGCAAGTAATCTTCAACCGGTAAAGCTATATATTCCTGAAAGTTTATTGGATATCGGCAAGTAATCTTGATACCTACTTGTACTCGACTGAAGCCTGTAACCAAATACATCCTATCGACCAATTCATTGTACTTCATCCGACTACTAACCTTGATAGGCTTTGGTGTGGCACCCTCGTAGGCTAGACCGTGAGAGTTTGATGTAATTCGTCCATTCCAATAGCACAATATCGTTATATTGTATTTTGTCATCCTATAACAAGATAGGGTCCAAAATTATTATATTAATCTGTAAATAAATCTAAAAAGTGATTAATCTAAAAAAATCAGAAATATTAACTGTTAACTATCTTTAATCAAAGACAATTTACCATAGGACACATGTACAATTGCTGCTCTTATATGTAGAATCTCATGCATTTAAGAGAGTACATTATGCTGTCATATTTCTATTCTTCAAGTGCAGCTCAAGACAATTTTACTTTGCCAAATTCTCGAAAAGGAATCTTAATTCTGAAACTAACAAATCAGTGTATTAAACAAAGCACAAATTTATCACTAAGGTTATTGTATAACCAAATTCACTTTACATAAAAAAACATGATATTTTAGAAACACGTTTCACGATTGCAACAATACTTTAACAAATTAAAATGAAGAAAACATAAAAGAAGAAGATCAAAATAAGACAATTGTAAGTAAATAATGAATTTGGGCTCTAAAATTCATATATAAATCTACAAATATGTAGAGGAATCTACCAAAACTAATCATTAAAGTTCATATCAAAATCAAAAAGTAAAAAGTAAACAAAGTAATCTTACGTGCTTGTGGTGTAATGGAATGATACTACAAGAAACTAAGTTGGTACTTAAGCCTGCTGCTGTTTGCAATCTAGTAGTTGAACAATCATCAATTTCTCATACAAAAAATACTTAGTTTTTGGGAACGGCTGAAATCAGTAGTCATAAGATGAGATAATTAATAACCTAATTAAAACGTAAAAAATGAAACAGAAGATAATTAGTCCACGACTAAGAAAAAGAAGTTATAAAATAATACTAATTACTTGTCCATGTGGCATCTTATGTGGCCAAAGAATGTTAGATTTGCAATTATGTTTTTGACAAGGTTATTTTGACAATAATTTTTTTATATAGTGTTATTTTAACAATTCACTCTACTTTTTTCTCACACGTTAAAGTGAAACAGAATCAAGTACAACACTTAAACTTTTCCTTACTTCAACATCAACCTTTGACTCATTGCCTCATTACTCTTCAACAACCAAGCTTTTAATTCCATCATTAGCCCTGGAACTTTTCCTACTTCACCATCAATACTTGTATTTTTTTCCTCCTTGTTTTTCAACAAGTAACTTTAACTCCATCAGCATCCCTTCAATTTTTTCATACTTTAACATAAGCCCTTTGAACTACTTCATTCTTGCTCTTCAACAAACACAGTTTTAACTCGAACATCAAATTTACTTCCTTCAACATCCTCATCCTTTGAAATTTTCCTCCTTGCTCTTTAACACCCAAACTTTTAACTCCAACATCAGACTTACCTCCTTAAATATCATCACCCCTTTAATTTCTCATTCGTTCTCTTCAAAAAACAAACTTTTTAACTCCACCATCTAATTTACTTCCTTAACATCATCAACACTTGAAATTTTTCATCCTTACTCTTCAACAACCAAACCTTTGTCATCAAATGTTTTTCCTTTCATCAACACCAGGTAAAATCCTCAATCCTAATTCATCACCCATATCAACTCTTGTAGGACCAACACCACTTAAGAAGTTCTCAACTCTAATTGATCAACAATAATTCCACTAGGATCAACACCTCCTCCTTCTTTTGTTTCAATATCTTCGGTTAGGAAATCACCATCAGTCTCCTCATGGTAGTTCTTATTCAAATAGTTATTCTCTAGATCTTGATGTTAAAAGATAAAGACTAGTGTTGTGAGTTTCTAAAGGCAAACCAATGTGGAAGCTCAATTATCAAAAGACTCTTACCAAAATACTCACTATGACCATTAACTTTAAACTTCATAGTAAGGTGTAGAAGAGTTTAGAATGTCTAGAAGTAAAATATGTGTAAGAAATTAAAACAAAATTAGAATGTCCTAAAAGGTGAGAAAATGTATGGTTCAAATTGTCTTACCACCACTATAAATACCGCCTCACCATTACCATGTTTAGCATCCAAGAAAAGAAATGCGTAGTAGTTTAATAAGCTGATCACCAACCATTGCAATCAAACAATCGAATACACCCCACCTTGGGTGAACCTTCATAAAATAGGAAAGAGGAAGGATGATCAAGATTAGGAAATACCTGACGTGAGGATCGACAACAGGAACAAGCCTAGGAATATAATTACAAAATAATCACGATCTCCTTTAAATCCACCTCGAAATCGAGGATTAGTACCAAAATAGTCCAAAACTAGCCTTAATATCACCTCCAATATAATTTTCAGCCTTCTCTTCATTCTCTTGTAATAGCTCGAGTAAATGCTTCATAGTCTGAAAAAGCACTAATACCAAATGCTACACCCCAAATGAGCAAGCTCTCATGGTAAATCCTAATAAGCCTATCACCTAATAATGCCATTACACAATCAAAAACATCCCACCTTGGCATAACCTTCATTAAGTATGACATGGTGTCATGGGCGCGGGCGTCGTCCTGCCTATCGAGCGTCGCCCGCACTAGCCTCCAGCCGCAAGGGCGGCCAGCGCCTTGCGTCAGCGCCCATGACACCATTTTAAAGACCCGATTGAAGACTCTTCGGAAGTCCCTTCATGGGCAAAGAGTTGGCCCTTCGTGGGCATAGTTGTGGCATGTAATTGGGTGGGATCCGAGTCCTATATAAGACTAAGGCAAAGTCCTAGTCGAAGTATGGGCGCCCGGGTCCCACCTAAGCAGTTAGTAGTTTTCTTAGTCCCTTGCTGACGGGATTATTTATTTCAGTTATTTCATATGTAGGGAGAAGGAGTTGAAAGTTGAAAGCAAGCATTGTAATAGATAATTGTTATTCAAGCAATAAAAGCTCTTGTAACCTACCCGGCAATTCCTATTTATTGTTGTTAGATAAATGGTTGCCATGATATTGAATTGAGTTTTATGTGTTCCTCTAAAATGTTCATAAGGGACGGAATTGCAACGATCAACGAAAGAGAATGCGGAAGTAGCTTGAGTAAGAGTTACCGGCCACACGGTGCCCCTTTAATCGATTAATTAAAGTTGCCCCGTGACAGGTGGTATCAGAGCCTCGGCTCGTGATCCATCGGGTTCGAGGCAGACCATCCCCTAAGACTGCAAAGAAATCTGGACCGACGAACTGAGCAAGGCTCAAATCATTGGAAGAGTTCCGCGACTTAGCCTTAGATAAGATGGAGCATTTCTCGACGGAAATAGTCGAGCACCACTCCCAAATGCAAGAATGCAGGGAGGCGTGAAAAATTTTGACAGAAGCATTTGACGGTGGTGGTGGGTTGAATGATTTGCGGCAAACGATAGAGGGACCATCAAGTTGGAACACTACAGAGAGCGGTGAGTAACGCGCCACTGAGGGCACCAGAACCGGTCCCTAGGCAAATCTCGCGAGTTCCAGAACCACGGAACTATGGGGGCGCGAGGGATGCCCGAGAAGTTGAGAATTGGCTCTTCGACATGAACCGGTATTTTGTGGCCACCCATGTCGAAGACGAAGAAGAGAAGGTCAACACGGCCACCATGTATTTGATCGAAGATGCTAAGTTATGGTGGAGAATGATATATAACGATGTGTTGGCGGGACAGGTTCAATTGAACACGTGGGAACGGCTGAGAGAAGCCATCATTCAACAATTCTTTCCCGAAAACATAGAGTATAATGCTCGCAAGGCCCTACGAGAATTAAGGCACACGGGTTCCATAAGAGACTACGTGAAAACCTTCGTCGGACATATGTTGGATATAAAAGACATGTCGGAGAAGGACAGATTATTCACCTTTTTAGAAGGTTTGAAACCGTGGGCTCGGCTTGAATTGCAAAGACAACGGGTGACTGACTTTGCGTCGGCCCAGAGAGCAGCCGAGTGTCTCACAGACGTCCCTTAGTTCGACCACGAACGAGAACAAAAGAAGGACGTTCGTGGTGGGACAACTAGCAGGCCTATGCGACAAGGCGGTAGAACGTTCCAACCGAACCCCGGGAAGGGTGGGGGAGACCGACCCGCAAACTCTCAAGGGAGTACTTAACGAGCGAAAGCGCCAAATACGGGGACATCACAATCAAAAAATGGATGCTTCCTATGTGATGGTCCTCACTTGATTCGAGACTGCCCCGGATAACGACTGTTGAACGCCTTAACAATGTTGCAAGGTGAGTCATCCACCTTTAAGTCTGGAAGTAATCCCGACCACGAGTCGGAAGTGGACGAAGAGTCCCTAGAAGAAGACGATAACCTCGGAGCCCTAACGATGAGGTGCGGCTCCATCTCGCACATCAAGGGTAAGGACTCTGTGGTTAAAAAGGAAGAAGTTCCAAACGACCCAAAAAGAGAACGTTGATGTTTGTGGATGTCAAGATTAATGGCATACCACTAAGGGCGATGATTGACTCGGGGGCCACCCACAACTATCTAGCGAGCACGAAAGTGGGACGGCTCGGATTGGTCACAGTAAGAGATATTGGGAGGGTAAAAGTGGTTAACTCACCGGCCCAACCGGTGGTCGGAATGTGCGGGGACGTAAGCCTAGAGATGGGGCCTTACAAGGGGAAACACGACTTGCAAGTTGTTATAATGGACGAATTTAAGCTCATTATCGGGTTAGATTTCATGAGAGATACCAAGTCGTTCCCTATGTCCCACACCGACTACTTGATGATGTTGGGAGGTACCCCGTGTATTATCCTAGTGGTCTTTGAACAAATTTTTGGGAAGAGCCTTTAGGCCTTCTAATTTGAAAAGGGGTGCAAGAGGGATGAACCGTCATTTCTTTGTACCCTTAAACTGGAGGAAATTGAAGAAGTAACTGGACTGGGCCTATTCCGGCGCCAGTGAAAGATATTTTGAATGAATTTTATTTTGTCCTGCCGGACGAGTTGCCTAAAAGATTGTCGCCTCGGCGCACAGTAGATCATGAGATCGAGCTCGTTCCGGGCACCAAGCTGCCAGCTTGGGCTCCTTATCGCATGTCCCAGCCAGAGCTTGAGGAACTGCGGAAACAACTAAGGGACTTGTTGAATGGTGGTCTGATTCAACCAGCAAAGTCGCCTTATGGTGCGCCGGTCTTATTCCAAAAGAAGGCCGACGGGACCCTTCGAATGTGCTGCGATTATCAGGCACTAAATAAACTAACTGTGAAGAATCAATACCCTATCCTGCTTGTGGCGGATTGCTTCGACAGACTGAGTAGGGAAAAATATTTTACGAAAATGGATTTGTGGTCGGGATATTGGCAAGTGAGGATCAAAGAGGGCGATGAATCAAAGACAATTGTCGTTACGAGATACGGAGCTTTTGAGTTCCTTGTTATGCCCTTTGATCTCACGAATGCCCCTGCAACGTTTAGTGCAGTAATGAACCCAGTATTACAAGGGTTCATTGACGAATTTATGGTCGTGTATCTAGACGACATTGTGATTAGAGAAACGTTGGAGCAACACGTGGTCCACCTAAGGAGAGTATTCTTGCGCTTGAGGGAGAACGAACTATATGTGAAACTATCAAAGTGCTCCTTCGCTCAAGCAAAGATTAACTTTCTAGGCCACATTATCGAACGGGGAAGGATTCGAATGGACCCCAAAAAGATATGTGCGATAAAACATTGGCAACCGCCGAAAGATACACACGGACTAAGATAGTTCCTTGGGTTGGCCAACTATTATCGAAAATTTGTAGATGGTTATTCGGCTACGGCTAAACTGCTCACTGACTTGTTGAAGAAGTCGGCATGCTTTGAGTGGACAATCCTGTGCAATCCGCATTTGAAGAGCTGAAGGCAGCGATTACCTCGGACCATGTTTTGGCCCTCGCCGATATGCAGAAAGCCTTCGAAGTTCAGACTGATGCGTCTGACTTCGCACTTGAGGGAGTGTTGGTGCAAGAGGGGCATCCGGTAGTCTTCGAGAGCAGAAAGCTAAAAGACGTGGAAACACGTTACTCTGTTCACGAAAAGGAACTACTTGCAGTAATCCATTGTTTAGGAACATGGCGGCACTATCTACTAGGTTGCCCCTTTGTCATGAAAACGGATAATAAGGCGGTGAGCCATTTCTTAACGCAACCAAACTTGACAAGGAAACAGGCAAAATGGCAGGAGTTCCTGTCAAAGTTCAATTTTAACCTCGATTATAGACCGGGGACGAGTAACCAAGTGGCCGATGCCCTTGGGGAAAGTAACGGCAATGATAGTAAGTGATGTGATGACATCGATAAAGGATCTGCTCCGAGAGCAACTAATGAGCGATCCAGAAGCTAAGGTTTTGGTCGAGCTAGCCGAACAAGGAAAGGCTCGGCAATTCTGGTTGGATGACGGTCTACTCAAGACCAAGGGTAATCGGTTCTATGTTCCTGAGGGCAGAGACCTTATGAAACTTCTAATGACGGAATATCACGATACGATGTGTGCAGGACACCCCGGGGAGCAGCGAACGCTAGCGCTGGTCCAGCGGGCGTATTACTGGCCCAAAATGGCAGATGATGTTGAGGCATACGTATGTACCTGCTTGGTCTGGCAACAGCACAAACCCAATCGTCAGAAAAAGGTCAGCCTATTGCAGCCTATGTTGGTGCCAACGCGGCTGTGAGAGACTTGGGGACGATCTTTGTGGTAATTGATCGGTTCTCGAAGTATGCTACTTTTATCCTGGCCCCTAAGTACGTTTCGATAGAAGAGACAGCTCAACTCTTCTTTAAGCATATCGTGAAATATTGGGGATTACCGAAGGATATCGTCAGTGATAGGGACTCCCGATTCACTAGCGTATTTTGGACCAAGCTATTCTGGTTGCTTGGCTCAAAACTGAGCATGAGTTCGAGTTTCCACCCGCAGTCCGACGGGCAGACGAAACGTAAATTTAATTGTATGTTGGAAGAATACCTCTAGCACTTTGTTCATGGCTCTCAGACGAGTTGGTGAAACTATTAGATGCCGCCCAAATGTTCTTTAACGCCCAAAAGAGCTCGGCCACCGACCGAAGCCCTTTTGAAATTGTAAATGGGCAGCAACCCCTTCTCCCACACATCGTAGACTCCGATCACAATGCAAAGTCTTCTTCCGCTCGTGAATTCTCGAATGAGCGGGAGCGTAACATTAATATAGCCCGGGGATACCTAGAAAAGGCCCAATGGCGCATGAAACATCACGCGGATCAGCATAGATGGTTTGTTGAATTTCAAGTGGGAGATCTAGTGATGGCAAAGGTCCGGGACCCGCAATTATCAAAGGCATCACGAGGCCAAGACCCGCGATTGATGCAAAAATACATCGAACCCTTACCAATCGCTAAACGCGTCGATAAAGTGGCCTACCAGGTTACCTTACCTTCGTGGTGCAAAGCACACAATGTCCTCCATGTTGGACTACTAAAACCTTACTCGGCAGACATGGAGGATGAGGCACGTAACCAACCCACCCGACCCGAGATGAAATTGAAGAATTACAAACGACGAGTGCCGGAAGCACTCCTAAGTCATCGAGTTGTAACAACAAGAAAAGGCAACGTTGAAGAATACTTGGTGAAGTGGGAAGGTTGTAGCGATGAGGAGAACACATGGGAACGGGCGAAGTCCCTTAAGCCGTCGTAGAAGCTCGTTGATTCGTTCAAGGCTTCGTTAGCACTGGGGACGTCGCTAACTTAGGTGAGGGAGAATGTCATGGGATCGGGCGTCGTCCTGCCTGTCGAACATCACCCGCACTGGCGCCCAGCCGCAAGGGCGGCCGACACCTTGCGTCAGCGCCCATGACACCATTTTGAAGACCCGATCGAAGACCCTTCATAAGTCCCTTCGTGGGCAAAGAGTTGGACCCTTCGTGGGCATAGTTGTCGGCATGTAATTGGGTGCGATCCAAGTCCTATATAAGACTAAGGCAAAGTCCTAGTCGAAGTATGGGCGCCCGAGTCCCACCCAAGCAGTTAGTAGTTTTTCTTAGTCCCTTGCTGACGGGATTATTTATTTCAGTTATTTTACATATAGGGAGAAGAGAGTTGAAAGTTGAAAGCAAGCATTGTAATAGATAATTGTTATTCAAGCAATAAAAGCTCTTGCAACCTACCTGGCAATTTCTATTTATTGTTGTTAGATAAATTTCTATTTATTGTTGTTAGATAAATGGTTGCCACGATATCGAATTGAGTTTTAGTTGTTCCTCTAAAATATTCGTAAGGGACGGAATTGCGATGACCAATGAAAGAGAAGGCGAAAGTAGCTTGAGTAAGAACTACCGGCCGCACGGTGCCCCTTTAATCGATTAATTAATGTTGCCCCGTGACACAGGGGTAAGATTTCAAGGTGAGTAAATTGCCCATTACCACATAATAGACGTCGTCGAGGTATTGGATGGCCTGAGGCATCCAAAACCTAAAAAGATGTCCATAACCCACTTTATCAGCTTCACATGTCGAATCAAGTAGTTCTTCGGTGGTTAAAGGCACCGAGGAACATGGGCAAAATAGTGTATCCAAAAATTACCATCGCGAAACCAATTCTTACAGCTATGGCTTCCGCAACATTTTTCGGAGTTAATAGCCACCTTATTGGAGAGGCAGGATTGGAAGAAAACCTTGCGACTACCGCCTACACCAAGAGCAAGCTAAAAGTTAATGCAAAAATCCCTTTAAAGGCGGACGACAACATTGAAAGGAAAAAAGATCTTACTTTTACACCTTTCCATACAATTTCACATATTAATTAATGATAAAACCGTTTCACATGTTGATAGGCAATAACCCATACACACAAATTAAAGACAAATAAAAAAGAAATTGATGAATTCAGTGACAAAAAAAAGAAAGTGGATTGTCGTCCAAGTCATGTCTCATGTTAGTTATCCTAACATTCTTTTAAATTGATTGTGGTTTTGATTGCCTCTTTATTTCTGGTGTGTAGTTTAATTTAATTTAATTTTTAACGCTCACACATTTAATAAATCAATTGTTTTTCACTTTGCGTAATTAATTCTTTTTTACTTTTTTATTGTTTGTTTTTATATTGGATCGTCACTTAAGGCCCTACTTAGTTTAGCTAGCTTGGAGCTTTTGAATAAAAGATTCTAGTAACATGTCGAATTTAACTTTTGGGGTGTGTTCGACTCCGATCATGATAATAGATCAACATAACTTTCAGGGTGTTCGAGTCCGATCATGGTGTTGTCTATCATGGACAGATCAAAGGTTAGTTAAGTTAAATTATTTTGTAGATGTTAATTATAATAATGTTGTGATATTGTATTTTTATAACTTATGTAGTAAATTTTTGTAGCTTGTTTATTTTAGCACATATCATAACTAGTGAACTGTGCAGAATGGACGATGATATAAATGATTCAACAATTTTGAGCTCCATTTCAATCTTGTCAACCGACTCATTAGATGATGTGGACATCAATGATGACAATCAAACCACCACCTCAAGAAGGAAAACAAAGAAACATAGATGTTCTTTTAGCTTGTTCTATAGCTGCCTTCACATGCATTAATACTTACGTGCGGAAGCACCATATTATAATAGAGAATATAGTGGATGGGCTGCTTTGATGTCAATTTTAAACGGTAATCCCATACAATATTGAAATAATCTAAGAATGAGGACAGAAAGAATTTGTCGACTGTGTCAAATATTGGTTGATGTGTATGGGCTTATGCCAATGAGATATGTGGCAGTAGAGAAACAAGTATCGGCTTTTTAGATGATTACGGGACCTCGACAAGGAAATAGACAAGTACAAGAAAAACTGCAAAGGTCCGAATTTACAATAAGCAGATTGTTTCACAATGTTCTAATAGCATGCACAAAGATGTCTATTGATTGGATTATACCGTTCACTCATCAATATGTGACTCCTGATTATATAAGATTAAATGAGAGATATTTCCCCCACTTTATGGTAATCTATTCTTTTTTCTTCTCTACAGATGCCAAATAATTTTCTTAGTTACATTATTAATAATTTTATTATTATTCCCGATTGTATTGGAGCAATTGACGGAACCCATATAAAAGCTAGATTGCCTATAGAAATGCAAGTCCCATATATCGGTAGAAAAGGTACCCCAACACAAAATATAATGGCAGCTTGTGATTTCAACATGTGTTTTACATTTGTCTTGCCTGGTTAGAAAGGAAGTGAGCATGATACAAGAATATTTTACGACACTATTCGAGATCCAAATAAGTGATTCCCGATGCCTACTCAAGGTTGTAGAATATTCTTCCTTGTCATATATATTTTACAAAAATAAGTTTTCTTAACACACTTTTTTTGTGTATTAGGCAAATGCTATTTGGTGGATGCTGGGTATCCAAATATATCTAGGTTTTTGGTAGCATATAAAGGACAAAAATACCATCTTCCAAATTTTCGTCGTTCCACCACGTACAACAACCATTATGAAATGTTCAATCATGTTGATATTGGTATTTCCCGTACTGGACCGGCCAATGGGTCTGACCCATATTTGGCCTATATCGGGGATACTCCCCGATATGCATATCGAATGCGATATTCGATATGGTACACGCTCACGTGTTTATCACGTGTGCGGTCCTCGCTTTTTTAGGCCTGTAAATACTCTGATTCCTCTAATTAAGGTAAGCTTTAATTGTCCAAAGTTACTTGTACACTGATATCGAGCATCCCGATATCACACCCGATATAATACTCGATATATATCTTCGATATATATCATAATTGACTAGCCTTATATTATGGAAACTCAATTAAGACAATATCATAATTCTCTCACTCTCATTAGTATTCTTATAATCTAGCTGTAAAATATAATATTATTATTCGGCCATATATACATAAACTTTCTTATAAATAACAAAAGACTAAAAGTAAATCAACATTCCTTAAGAAAAATGATGTAAATTAAATTTGGTTAATCACTGTAATTTAAATGAATTACTCAGATCCTTTAATTTGGTGGGAAAATAATTAATATAGCAACGAAAAGAAAATATATATTTTTTAATGTCCTAAGCTTAGTATTATCAACAAGCATCCTCTATAGCAAATCATGTGCCATTCTCTGTGGCAATAACAATAAGACGGCATGTGTCTGAATGGAGCCCTTATAAATTTGACACACTAACTCCACCGTTTGCTTGCTGTTACTCTTTTTCTTTTTTCTTTTATTTTCTCTCTCCTAAAATAGCAAAAGGAAATAAAATATCTATTTTCTCTCAATTTGTATCTCTCCTCACAGTCTCTCTCTATCTGATTATCTCTTAAAAGAAAAAGAAAAAGGGTAACAGAAAGCAAACAGTGGAGTGAAGTCTGTCAATTTTATAGGGGGGCCACGTAGACACATGTTGCCTTATTGTTACTGCCACGTAAACACTTTGGATTTATTCGAGCTTAAATTCAACCCCAGTGCATGACATAATTTATTGAGAACTTCTCGGACTGTTCAAGCCATGGCGAGGGTAGCTTTTCTCTTGAGAACAAAGTCGTTTGCAAATAAGGGATGAGAAAGTAGCGATCCACCTCTACAGGGTACTATCGGCTTCAATCTATTTTTATCAACCTTATCTTGTATTAGGTAAGCCAATCTTTCCACACATAGGACAATAAAATAGGGCAAGAGGGGATCGCCTTGTTGCACCCCGCATGAATATGAGAACGACTTAAATGGCGTACCATTCCACAAAAGTCTTCTGCCACATGTCGAACACAAAACATAATAAGGCCAATTACCACTCAAAAAATTGAACTCATGCAGTGTGTCTTCCAATAAGTTCTAACTGACCTTATCATACGCTTTTTTCAAGTCGAGCTTCATAATCCTACACGCCACTTTGTTTTTCTTCTTGGAACTAAATAGTGAAGGAACTCTTGTAGCATAAAGATATTATTTTGTGTGCTTCTCCCCCTGATGAAGCTTGATTGAGTTGGTGCAATCAGGCTCGGCATCATGTCGCGCGGTCTCATGGTATGCACTTTGTTTTGAACTTTTATAAAATATTACACAACGAGATAGGCCTAAATTGTGAGATTAGTTTTGGATTCCGTACCTTAAGAATAAGGCAAAGGTTAGCTTCGCAAAGTTTCAGTTGAAACATCCTCTTACGAAATGCATATTTAATAAAGGTTAATAGTGATTCATGCATCCACGTCTAGCCCTTCTGATAAACCACTGCTTGTAACCCGTCTGGTCTCGGGCCCTTGAACGGATGTGTTGCCCAAACAACCTGTTTGAATTCCTCCATATCAATTTCCTAAGTGGTTCTTGACTATGATCGCATGTAAACAAAAATCGCGGGTAAACAAAAATCGGTAAGAGCAAGGTTCGGTTTTCTCCATTTGCACCCTACGTGGCCGTGAATAATTTCGAGAAATAATTGCGCGCATGATATTGCAGTACATCTTCTTCCCTTATATATTGCCCCTCAATTTTGAGCGTGCAAATTCTATTTCTACGGCGTCGCGATAATGTGGATTGGTGATAAAACTTTATATTGGGATCCCCATCCTTAATCCACTCTACCCGAAACTTCTGAAACCAAAATAACTCCTTTGCTTCAGGATTTTCTTATACTCAGTTACCAGCTCAATCTCCAATTGGTGGAAACTCGCTATTCTGGTTGCCAAGCGTTTTTTGTATACCTTACAGTCTTGCAAGAATGATTTTTCTTTTTTTTTCTTTTTTAAATATGTTACCAAAGGTCTGTTTATTTCACGGACCGATGATTAATGGAACTTTTTCAATGGAATTCATAATGTTCAAGTCGTTTTCCTATATATCTCGCAATAGCGGCTCACATTTTGGATGTTCGAACCAGACGATCTATATTTTTATAGCCTAGTGCTCCTACGTTCAAATATACTGTGGAAATTTGTGAAGGGGGGTGGTGATCAGAATTATTTCTCGGAGGTGAAACATGGCATTATATGAAAAAAGATCAACCCATTTTTGATTTTCTATGGCGCGGTCAATTCAGTCCTTAATATTTGCTTTCACGTTCCCCTTGTTCTTCCATGTATATCAAGGCCCGTAAAACCCTAAGTCAATTAAATCACACTTCTCCATTGCCCTTTGAAAGAAACACAACCGACTTAAAAGTGGTCGTACAATCTCCCCGTTTGTCATGGGCGTAACTCACCTCATTCAAATATCATGTAATAAGCCAAGGTATATTTTTCATTTTTAGATATATCCTCCAAGGTACTGAAAACTCTTACACTAGCCTTGCGTCTTGTTTGTGCATAAATACCCGAAAGCCTCCTTGTTGGATTAATGCTCGCATTAATCTTTGCATGTATGCCTCGGTCCTCCACTCTTATGATTTTGACGTTCGTCTTGTCCTATTCCATACCATCCATATTCCTCTCTCCATGTTGATTGTGGGTGCGATCCAATAATCCGACAACCCGAGCTGAGGTGAAATATCATATGCATGATCATTCGTAACTTAAGTCTCCATAATGAAGAGAATCGAAGGGCTATGTACCCTAACAAGGTCTCTAAAGCTCCTACCAAGAGCCTTGCCTGCCGCTCCATGATAAATCCAATAGATGATCTTCATACTTGGATTATGGGCTAGGGGTAAGTGACACGGGGTTATCAGGCAAAGTCCCTTACCATATAGCAGTCAAATGATGTAGGCTTTCCTGGACTAGCGTCTGTTGGCGCCATTCCTCCCATACACTCAGAATAATCCTCTGCCACCATGAATTCAATTTGTCCACTCTTGGAATCAAGTACGTAATGGCTTCGACTTCCCATGTTGTGAGGGAATTGCTAGGACATTGATTAGCGGTTCATTCACATTGATTCATCCTATCGTGAGGATCTGTGGAGTTAATACGTGTTGTGGGTAGCGGCCTTTCCTCCCAATGTGTAATCAACATTCTGTTCACGAATTCCACAAGCCCATTGTTCTCGTTCACTACCATTCTCTTCTCATGTTCCCTCATTATTTTTTCCTTGTTCAATATTCCTTTCTTTTGTGTTCTGTAAGTCCGACAATATACTAATGGAGTTTTTTTATTACTAATCTTTCCCGAAGAATCTTTCTTTCCTAAGACTCATAAACCTAGTGGTTTGCTTTGATTAGGATTTCTTCGAGGCCTTTTGTTAGGCATACGTTTCTTGTTTAGTCCAAAACTAGGTGGTAGGATTCTTTTTTTACTCGACTCAATCGGTTTGGCAACAAACTTGGGGAGTTAATCATCCTCTTTTATTAAAATCTATTTCGAACTCTTTGATTTCTCATCCTTAATTATTTCTATGTTGCTTCCCCGAGCCGTGTTCCTCTTCAAGATTTGCACTTCTTTTTGGGCTTGCGGTTGTGCATTTTTTTCCTATAGGAGACTTCCATTAATTCCCCAAATTCCTTCTTTTTCACTTTCTCAACAAGCCATCTCGTGTTACTTCCATTGCCACCTAAATTAATAGGTCGTCTATAGGTTCGCCTCCCATCTCTTTCGTGTCTGCATGCTTATTCTTCCGTTCACAATGTGCTGGCACATGTCCAACATGTTCGCAAACATGACATAGCGAGGGAAGGTTTTCGTAGACAACTTGGAAGATGATACAGCTAATACAAATTCTCAACTCCAGCGGTTTATCCGTTCCGATTTGAACACAAAACCTAGCAAATTTCCCCATGCCGCATAAGTGTTACCGTCTATCTTGTGGTTCGTATAACGAATTCCTAATGAATTCAACCAATAGATTTAAGATCCTTACCCACGTAATGGTACCTTTGATTTTATCAATATCAATGCTAAATTTGATGACAACTTATGTATCGAAAGGATGCTCCTCGCAAGTTTCTATGGTCCTTCTGTGAGAATCATCTCGTGTTTCTCTAGGCTTAGCCCTTTGAATCATCAATAGATTACACACAGCTAAACAAATGTTAATTTAATATATCACTCTCAAAGTTTCTTTGTTTTATTCATTTTAAATTGGTTAATTGTTTAATATTAATGCCAATTTTACGGAATCACTAATGCCCTTTACGCCAACTATTTTACGGAATCACTAATGCCCTTTACGCCAACTTAAAATTCCAGGACTTCGGGCACAGGGCGCAAGCCTCATGAACGTTTGCACTTTATTTATAAAATATATCTAATAATGATTTAAAATGTAAGAAACACTAAAAATAAATTAAATAGGGAAAGTGACAAAAAATAATCTAAATAGCCTATAACAAAAGAACAAAACATTTGAAAAGTTAATCAGAAAATTGTCATAAGAAACTTATCAATGTGATTTTCTGATTTCTATTTTATTTAAGAATCATAAGGAAAAGATAAAATAAAATTGAAAAATAAACTTCTTATCTTAATATATTATAACGTAAAATACTTGCTCAATTCTCCAAAATATATCTTAAAGTTAAATTTATAAAGAAATGACGGAAATATGATGATGCGCTACAAATTTGGCCAAGTAAATTGAATATCTTTTATTAATTAAATTTTAGGGAGAATTACACAAACTACCTCTCAACTATGGGATAATTACACAAACTACCCCTCCTATTTGGGAAATTACAGAAAGTACCCTTATAGCGAAAGAAAATTAAAATACTTAACACAACCTTTCAACTTCAAATCATAGCGGAGACTAAGATTCGCAGGTATTTTATTTTTTCTTTGAGGATATTATTTGTTTTCAATATTTTTGTCTTTTGAACGAGATAATGAGGTTTAATGCAATAATTTTGATTTAATTTTTATTTTTTAAAAAAAAAAAAAAAAAGCATGAATTTACATTCAATAAAATGTCAAAAAAATATGCAAAAAATTGGCCATAAGGGTAGTTTGTGTAATTTCACAAACATAAGGGGTGGTTTGTATAATTAACCCATAGTTGAGGGGTAGTTTGTGTAATTTTTCCTTAATTTTATGTGTGGGTCTTTTTATTTGATCAGTTACTTATTGCCATAACCCACAATTTCTTTTGATTTGAGTTGGCATTTAATATTGTCATGACTAGAATGGAAGCGTGCGTGAGCCTTGGGCGTAAAAAAGCATCATTTTACGCTATGAGTGCACGCCTCACGTCATGAGGTGGCACCTAATAAATGTGACGCTCATTTTCAACCGCTTTGGATCCTCTCTTACAAAATGGTGATACATCTTCTACATGATTCAAATGAATAATTCTATGTGAAAATAATTTAAAACTTTCTAATGCCTTGTTTGTTTCTAGCTAGCTCATGCCTTAGTTATTGTTTCTTTTCCAATTATCTTTCCTTTTTCTTTTTACTCTCTACCAATTTATAAATTTAATTAGTTTCACTTCCCAAATTCAGCGAAGAAACCCTGCTTACTAAATAATCTTTATAAGCAAAATTAATATGTAAATTAGAATTAATGTTTGAAAAAAAATTAAGTAATAAGAGAAAATTTTATAAAATTCAAAAATGTTTACATTATTAAAATACTACAAATGAGTCATATATTTCAAACACATCAATATGTATTTCTTAAGATAATAAACATGTTTAAATTAATACCTCAAATCATTGTATTCAAGTTATCTAAAAAATAATCATTACTTTTCACCACATAAAAAGTAAAATCATTGTCACAAATTTCACCAATATGTAGCTCAATGCATTTCTAAAAATTATAATACAATATGAAGAAATTAAAACAAAATGCCAGTAATCATCGGCCCAAATAAATGCTCTACTTTTGCGTATATTAATTGGGCCTTGCCCGCAAGGCCTCATTTGAATTCATGACCCTCATTTGTTCTTGCTTTTTCTCTTTTAATGTTTAATTGATTTTTAGTTTTGTCGACCTTTACCATGTCTCTGGATAACTTCTATATTTAACTTTATCATAAGAAGAAGACATAATAAAATAGTAGCACAGAGACCACACATATACATTAAAAATCAATTATCAATTCCTGGTTAGCTAGATATTTACCCCAATTTGATGTCTTGTCTTCCGGCTTTTCTTCTATTATCTGCTCATCCTGTTATTGTCTCGTCGAGGTGCTTTATAATACAGAAAATAACAAAAATGAACACAAAGCCCCATCCATTAAGTTCGGTACTAGATCGAAATATGATTGCTATCAACAGCGAGAACAAGCAATTGGCACTTTTTCCAGTCGGCATTGAAGCAATAAGATTTGCGTGGGTAATGAGGTGGAAACACATTGTATACCCGAACCACAAATCCATAGAGCCACTTGTCCACTCCGGCACCGAAAAACAAATTACTAGAAAATCAGACTCTAATAGCCATCCCATGCACCGTGGAAGACTTTTAATAGGCATGTTTGTAATTGCAGCAAGTAGAGGCAAAAAGTATGCATAGATGTAGAGTAACATTTTTGGAATTTCTTCAAGGGGTCCTTTCATGACAATCATTCTCCATTTTAAACATGCCGTGGAATGTCTAAAGCTCACTGCAATCATCGATGTCGATAGAGTGTAGACTATGATCATTTCATCACGATATCAATACCTGTTATTTTGGTCTTATTTCGTTCGGGTAACAAAACACCGTTAATGTTGCAATGGGCTAATCAATTGTCAAAATAATATTAATCAAATAGAATTCGGACTAGTTTGGTTCGGAACACCTATTACAAGTTGACTAGGTTTTATAAATGAAATTACAAAGTACATAAAGTGTATCGAACAGCTAGGGTCCGATCTATCCTGTATCGAATCGGTTATGTTCGATATGGTATATGCTTGATGGTCCAATATCGAGCTCTTACCCTTCGATCTATGAGAGTATCAAACTAGGGTCCTTCAATGTATTGGTGAGCTGATTTGTTGAGTATCGGATCGGTTGCGTTCGATATGGTAGATGCTTGATGGTCAAAAATCGAACGGTTGTCCTTCGACGGAGCGTACCGTACCAAACACTGGGACTTCGATCGAACTCGGGGGATTCGATCGAATGCTGGCGGTTAGATGCTGATTGAATCGATGATGATCGGAATGCGTGCTAAGATTGTCAGGGGACGGGGTATTTATAACACTCCGTCCCGCGGACCCACTTGCTGTTGGGGAAAGTGCATCGAACGAACAAGGTTCGATCCACCTGTTAGATCGAACGATGTCCGTTCGATGCTCATTCAGCATCGAATTTAGCCTGCTCGATGCACTGTTCCAGTTGGACTTACTTCTTGGGTCGGCCCAATATTAGTATTGGGTCGTTCCTAAAATACCCCGATCATATAGTCCCCCCAGTTTGGGAGACGAGATCGATCAAAGGTCGGGTTCCAAACTTATACATTGTATTTTCTATTTGGCGCTCTTCTCTTTTGATTATGCTGAAAATCATGCCCCCGATTGTGAGGCGTGGTCTGAAAGGCGCGCATATGAGTGTATTGTTCCTGAAGCTTTTATTAATATTGTTGTCCTAGATCGAACGCTCATTGTTCGATCTTGCGGGATGCATCGAACTATGATGATTCGATGCTTATATTGCGTATTTCTGTTGTTCGATCAAATTATCCGTGTTCGATGCTGAGACGTGCATCGAATCAGGACAATTCGATGCTTATTTTAACGGGCCTGATGGGCCTTTTCAGCGTCTATATAAAGGGGGAAGGTACTGGAAAATCTCATTATGCCTTTTGATGAACTCTCGCTAAATTGTAAGTAGCATCGAATAAGTGCGGTTCGATACACGCTGCATCAAATGTTTCTTGTTCGATGTTAGTTGTATCGAACGATTGCTGTTCGATCGAGTGCCTTAGAAAGATTTTTGTGTTTCGCCTCCGGTTTTACCTAACGATTTTTCGTACTCTATTCAAGCAATTTACTTCTCAGTCGTTGCCATTTCCAGTTCTAAACAAGGTAACCTCTTATGCTCTTACCTTTCTGGGCACATTATTTTTACTTTTGGAATGTTTATTTGAAACTGTCGAGTAGATGTTGCAAGTGCCGAGAGTGACGTATTCGCGCGTAGTCAGTCGTTTTTCTTTTTGTTTTATTTCAGTTTGTGTCGATCAAGATGGTGAGATCTGGGTCGACCTCAGGGAGTGAGTCTAGTAGCGGCTCAAGCTCCGGTTCAGTCAACTCTGTGGTGGGCCCTGCTAGTGCTCCCACGGGTCTAAGTATATATCGAGGAAGTGAGAATGAGCTTATCGACATTAATTCCGTCGATTCGCCTAGGGGTGATCATCTTGGCGATAACAATGATTCAGAGTCTTCGCAAGGTGGGGACAATAATTCGCAATCTTCTTCATCGGAGGATAACCATGCCTCTAGTGAAGCAGGTGAGGATATAGAGGCCATCAATACGGAAATTGATGACTACGCAGAGTTCCCAGGGATGGCATATAACACTTATGTGTCACAGCTGCAGCACAGCCGCTCATCGATGCGCGAAATGTTTAATATATCCAATAGGAATAAGTTAGTTATCCCCGGTCGGGGCGAGCGCATGGATTCACCCCCGCCTGGTCATCTCACAGTTTTCGTGGGTCAGCTGGCAAACGGGTTGCGATTTCCCATACCTATCAAGGTTAAATTCATTCTGAGATCTATCAGGATTGTGCCATGTCAGTTGACACCGAACTCGTTCGGGCAAATCATCGGTTTTATCATTCTGATGAAGGCCTTACGCGAGCCTCAGGGTCCCGATTAGTTTTGGCTCTTTTCGAGGTTTGTAAGAGGGAGGTAGGCTTCTACCACGTGAGGCCTCTGAGGCACCACAAGTTTTTGAGTGGCAGGGCCACTAGCTATGGGAAGAATTGGAAGAAACATTATTTATACGTCCATGAGAGTTCGCGGCATATCGTCAGGACTGGTTTGTGGGTGCTAGGGTTGCAATACCGCCTGGTGTACGCCCACCTTTATGGGACTACAATTTTGTCCCTAACTTAGTTTGCGATCACCATTTTAATGTTAAGAAACTGGTCGAGAATCGCGTGTTGTCATTGGCTAGAAGATCTCCAGTTCCATATGATGGGAGGTTTACGCTTGGTATAGATTTTGCATTTTTTATTTGGTCTAGTGTTTCGTTTTCACTGTTATGATAGTACTTACATTTTTTTTCTTTTCAGGCGTATTTATCATGAATTGCCACGCCAAGATCAATCAAGCTCTTGCTGCTGAGAACAAAGGCTTTCAGACAACCATTGTTCCATCGATTCCCCCTCCAAGGAAAAAGAAAAGCAAGAGTAAGAAAACAGCGGTCGAAGGATCGTTGTCGGTGCCCGTTGATGCTCCAAGAGATCCTTTCGAGGATATCTTGGGGCAAGGTCACGCGACTACTCCCCCTCCTGATGATGTCGACCATGCAGGGGGTGCTGATGAAGCTGCAGCCGAACAGGGCGTCAATGTTGAAGGTGTTGCTCAAGCTAAAAGGTGGAGGGTCCATCAGACTCGCTCCCAAACCGGGGGTGTTATACCCCCAGCTCCGTGTTCCACATGCGTAGTGACTGCTAGCGGTTGTGCTGCTGCGGAGGGCGCTAGTACTAGAACGGGGCCAAGCCATGACCCACGCGCACGTGTGAGGGAGTTCGAGATTTCAGAGGAAGAGGCGATCGATGCCTTGAAACTCCTCCTTCTAAATCTTGTCGTTCCTCATCCCGTATCGGTCGAGGAGAGGAAGATGGTTGAGCAAAACGCTTTTTATTTTTTAAGTGTGGTAATATTTTATATTCCGGCTGCATTGTATTACATAGGTATTTCATTGTATAACATCCTTTGACCTCAATGTTTCCTTTTCAGGGTGGCGGGATAGTAGACGCCATGTTTGCTGGGTTAGTCCAGGTTCATGGTCAGTAGCAGGCCGAATCTGATTTTCGTGGCGGTGACCCTGATGCTCTGAGGGCCGCTCTTGAAGATAAGGAGAGGGCTCTGCAGAAAGTAAAGGAGTATGCAACGCGAGCTACCGGTGACAGAGAAGCAGCGAGGCTTGCACAGGATGTCGTTGATCAGCTTCAAATGCAAGTCAGCAATCTCTCATCTAGCAAAGGTGAGCTGGCGAAACGAGTTGTTGTACTCGAGAAAGAACTGGCAACTGAGAAAGAAAATTTTGAGCGGGCCGAGGAGATAAGATATGCTCGCGGCCTCAGCGAGGTATAGTAAGTTTACTTGAGTTGAAGTTTTTATTCTTTTATTCTTCCTTGTTAATCTCATTTGCCCGGTACAGGTTCCTTCTGCACAGCAACAGGTTGAAATTGCCGAGGAGTTCCTGTGGAGCAATACCTTTCGAGAGATAAGTGCTCAGATGGGTGCCCGGGAGGCCCGAAAAGCTCAGGTGCTCACAGTGCAGCAACTTTATAGCACCAAATATGTTCGTGGGTGCTTTGACCCTGCTTGGCTCGATCTTTCATTGGGGCCTAACAAGGAGATTTTGCCGGCGGCCGCGAATGATCCCCCAGCTACTCCGAATGAGTTCGTTGTGCTTCTTGATAGCGACGACCTCGCTTATCGGGGAGTTTCTTCACTGCCTCCGATGCTGCCCGTCTATCCTTCCTCCGAAGATTAGGATAATGCCGACGCCTAAATGCTTCAGCCTTTTATTTAATAATGAACAATTTTTATTTTGTGTTCTGGCGCTGCGATGCCCTTTTAATGTTCTGAACAATTTTTTAAATTTGTTTCGTAATCGCATGTTATCCGTGTTATTTTTGTTGGACATGCTTTTCTCATTGGCTCATATTCATTGCATTTCCTTTCAATTGCTATTGTTGTGTTTTATCTTATTTTGACAACTAGAGCATCCTTCGTATTTATGAAGCTATATGCATCTCTTTCGACGTATGATTAGTGTTTTATTACCACTAATATAACGGTTGTTCCGCTTTTCATTTTTTGAGATTGCGGTATTTCGCGGCATTTTGTATGGAGTCTCCTTTTCTTTTCATGTCGTGGAAATTGCAGTATATCGTGCCACTTTGGACAGAGTTTGCATTTCTTTTTGTGCTGCTGGAATTGCGGTATCTCATGCCACTTTGGAGAGAGTTTCTGTCCCTTTCTTTCATCTCATCTAGATTTACGGTATCTCGTGTCACTTTGGGCAGAGTCTCCATTTCTTTTCATGTTGCGAGAATTTCGGTATCTCGTGCCACTTTGGACAGAGTTTCCATTCCTTTTCATTTTTGAGATTTGCAGTATCTCGTGCCACTTTGGACAAAGTATTCGTCCCCTTTCATTTTTGGAATTTGCGATATCTCGTGCCACTTTGGACAGAGTTTCCATCCCTTTTCATTTTTGAGATTTGCTGAATCTCGTGCCACTATGGACAGAGTTTCCGTCCCTTTTCATTTTTGGGATTTGCAGTATCTCATGCCACTTTGGACAGAGTTTTCGTCCATTTTTTATTATTACGATTCGCGGTATATCGTGCCACTTTGGACAGAGTTTTCGCCCCTTTCTTTCATCTCTTCTGAATTTATGGTATCTCGTGCCACTTAGGGCAGAGTCTCCGTCCTTTCTCTCATCTCTTCTAGATTTACGGTATCTCGTTCCACTTTGGGTAGAGTCTCTGTCCTTTCTTTCATTTCTTCTGGATTTACGGTATCTCGTGCCACTTTGGGCAGAGTTTCCGTCTTTTCTTTCATCTCTTCTGGATTTACGGTATCTCATGCCGCTTTGGGCAGAGTCTTCATCCTTTCTTTCATCTCTGGAGTGAACCTATTTTAGGTCCTGCATAAAATTGAGATTATGCTTGTCTTCGCATTGTTAGATAACAATATAATTGATAAATCAAAGCGTGTTTTTCGGAAATGAATTCATATAAGGAAAATTGGAGAAGATTTTGATTGCAAAATCCGTTCTCCTATGCCCTTCGACGCGGCCTTCGTGGCTCAAGTCTTCGGTGTCCCTAATTTAAATTATTACATGTCTGCCCCTCATGTTTGTTAGGACAAAGGGGACGAATTAAAGTTGTTCAAAATGAAAACTTGCAAAAATTAAATTTGGGCACTTCAGTTAATGTGTTCCATCTCCATGTGGGCTAGTGCTTCTACTGCTTCTGGCTCCGCCTGCGGTTGCACTCGAAGTGATGCTACATAGCATTTTCAGCCATCAATGTGGTCTATGATCACTTAACCGGTTCAGGCAGGGGTGGAGAATTTTACCATCTGGTGGTAAGTTGACGGAAAAGCTCGGAAGGCATTTAGCACTGGCCTTCTTATGATGTCGTTGTAGGAGAAAAGCATATCAACAACAACATAGCTCGCCATCAATGTTCTCCTTTGAGGCGCAGTTCCTAATGAGGTAGGGAGCGTAATCAATCCACAAGGCACTATCTCTGGGCCTCCGAATCCAGGAAGTGAGGTTCTCACTGGTTCCAAAATTGTGCCATTCAGTCCCATTTTCTCTAATGTGGAGTTGAATAGCACGTTAACTGAGTTGTCGTGGTCTATCAGCATTTTAGTTACACCAAAGTTGGCTATATCCACCTTATCACTAACGGGGAATCCAGGTTTGCTGTCTGAATGGCCTGGGGGCTCAGCTTGCGCAGATCCGCTGTTGAGAAAGTGATTTCTTCCTGCGGCATTTCCTCGATCCTTAAAATGTCAGCGAAGCGGACGAACCTGTTCGATTCAACGAGCCTCGAAATATTTTTCTGTCGTTCGTAGAATTCGCTCCTACTGGACCACCTGATATCATATTTATCATTCCCCTTCTAATGTTGTTGTTTATGGTTTGATGATAGTCTAACATAGGCGGATGATTGACTATCTTCTGCTTGTTCTTTCAGGGCGACAGCGATCTATCCCTTTCAGTGTCATCCTCTTTCTCTTTCATCTTTTTTACAAATTCCACTAGTTTTCCGTCCTTCACTAGTCGGTCGATCTCGTCCTTGAGATCCTTGCAATCCTCAGTTTTGTGGCCCTTCTGATTGTGGTATTTACAGAAGTAGTTCGAAAACCTTGTTGCCTTCGAATCCTTTATCTGTCTGGTCTTCTTCAGCCATCATTTCCTCTTCATCGTTCTGAATATTGTCATGATGCTAGCATTTAGGGGCATGTATCGCCTTCGGGACGCGTCTCGGTATCTGTTATTCCTATTTCTGTTGTTGTAGCTTGATCCTCGGGTGCAGGAGGTTCCAGTTCTTCTGCTTCATCATTCCTGCGCAGTTTGAAGGGTGCTATGTAGCAAATCCAAGCCTCCATATGGTTACCAATGATCTCACCCGTTCCTACGAGGGTTGGGAACTTCATATTTTGATGGTATGTAGATACCACAGCTTAACTAGTGTTGAAGCGTTGGACGGCCAATTATCATGTAGTAAGTAAATGGTTGGTCTAATATGAGGTATTGGACATTAAGTGTTCTTCTCAGTAGTTCCTCCCCAAATGATGTTGATAGTATGGCTTGTCCTAAAGGAACCACTCCCGCTTCCTCAAAACCTCGAAGGGGCGTAGAGATCCGCTCGATCAATTTATGGCCCCAGTACCATTTTGTCTAAGGCATGAGAAAATATAAAATTTTTCAAACTTACATTATCAATGAGGACCTTCCAAACTTCATAGATGGTAATGTCAAGCTTAACAACAATGGGGCAATTTAGCTTACCTGCTTGGATAGCATGCGGGTTGATCGGCATTAGACCCTTCTTAGTAAAAGTAACCTCTTTCTCGGGTAACTCCTCGATATACAGTAAGGCGGTGAAACCCACACACCTTTCCTTCACTATCTCTCATTAATCTTCTTACGTCCATTGTTGGAGTCAGCGCCCACCGGTCCCCCATTTATCATGGTGATGATTTGTCTAGTGGGTTCATTAACGACGTCATGGCTATAGGTGCTAGGGGCCTCAATAGCTTTATGTCTGTCCTTCTGTTGTGAGCAAGACCTGTACCTCCCATCATGTTCATTCAAGTCCTTGTGATTACAGATTCTACCAGCTTGCCTTAGCGAATAAGCCTTTCGATTTCATCCTTGAGATCCTTGTAATCCTCGGTGTTATCTCCACCTTGGCAGTGATACATGCAGTACTTCTTCAAGTATCTTGTCCTAGGAGTGTCTTTCAGTTTTCTCGACTCATGGAACCATCCTTTCTTCTGGGTAGTGGCGAATACTGTCAGAATATCATTGTTCAAGGAAGTATAACTCATGGGGGATCTGTCGCCATTGTGGTTAGTTTTTCTCGGTTCCATCCTTCCTTTCCCCTTGGGCGATTCTGCATCTGGCTCGGAGTGTTCTTGGTTGCCATCATCTTGTCACAATAAATCGTCTTGTAGGTAAGTTCATTGATCCGATCAATGATTTTTGGCTCTTCTTCTAGAATTGCATCTGCAAACCTCTTATGCTTAGTTACATTGAAAAGAATGATAGACACATGCTCGCGTTAGGCTCATCCACCTTAAGTAGATCTTCATTGAATCTTTTCACAAAATCCTTCAGACTTTTTTTGTCTTCCTGCCTGACTGAATTCAAGTGATTTACATTGGTGTGCATTCTTTTATGCCTAGAGAACTGACTCTCAAACCTCTTCCTCAACTGCTCATAGCTAGTCAGTGAGTCCATGGGTATCCTAGTAAACCAATCAAGAGATGCCCCTGAAAGAGTCGTAATGAATATTCTTGCATGAACGTTGTCAGTGAAGTCATGCAACGTTAGTATGCCATCCACATAGAAAAGGTGTTCACGAGGGTCGCTCTTTCCATCATAGTTCTTTAGCGGTGGAATCTACTCTATTGTATCTAGAGCTTCGGCTTCAATCTCATCACAAAACAACTTAAGCCTCATATGTCCCACAACCTGCATCGATCTGCAATGCACCTCCTCCATCTCCTGGTTTAGTTGCTCCATCCTTCTTCCTATCTCCCTCATCTCTACCATTGGGTTGGGAGCTCTCTCTTCAGAGACTATATATATTGGATGGCCACTTCGAGATTCAGCCTTGTCCTCACGATTGTGCCTTCTTGTCCTTTCAGCAGGACCCCTAGTCCATGATTCCTAAGGGTGCGGTGGCAGAACACCGACCTCAAGAATGGTTGAGGAAGGAGTGTCGCGGCTAGAGCTACTGCTATTGTTGCCTGTAGGGTTGCGTTGATTTGTACGATCACTTCAGGTGGTAAAACGGCTGGCGTTAGTGGTACAGGTGTTGGAGCTTGTTGGGGAAACGGCACTTCTGGCGATGCTGAACAGTAGGGATTGGCAATGGTTGATGAACATGAACATTTTCAGCAGTTAAGTTCTTCACAGTCGATCTCTGAGATTGCGATCGGGTTATTCTGTCTTAGCGTCCTCGTCTAGGAATGCAGTGATCCCACTGATGGTGTCACTAATTCGATAGAAGTTGGTAAGGTAAATACAAAATACATAACTAGAAGAACTTATAGAGATCTATGTTGATCTATAACTTATACAAGTTCTAGAGTACTTATGTTTGGAACTCCAACAAACTAGCACTAGGTTTGCAATCTGATGTATGTCGAGGCTCTGGGGACGTCGGGCCTGGATAATGTCGAGCCTGGAGCATATCGAATGTTGGGAGATATCAGCCCAAAAACATAAAGCTATTCTTTTTGAGTTTAGCATGACTCGAGCCTTCTTAACAATTTTCATGTTCTTGCGTTCAACCATACCTTTTGGTGTAGGGTAATTGGTGCTGAAAACTTATGAAATACTCTTTTATCATTGCAAAAAGCATTAAATTGGAATTTTCAAACTCCTTACCATGATCACTTCTGATTCTTTTAACTATTAAATCTTTCTTTGTTGTAACACTATTACACAGGTTCTTAAAAACAAGAAAATATTCATTTTTCTCTCTAAGAAACTCAACCCACGTGAATGTCAGAAGTCCTCAACACAAACAAAGATGTAACGTTTATTAGAAATGCTTTCCATATGAAATGGTCCAACTAGATCCCCGTGAAGGATTTATGGGATCTTCTCAAAAGGTGCGTGTTGCAACATTGCCTGACTAGATTTCTTTTCCTTTCCTTCCAGGTAGGCTCCACATTTTCCTGTTGGCTTAGGTCCAATCTTGGGCAAGCCTCTCACAGCTTTGATGTTATATAACTTGGCATATTTCTTGAATTGATATGTCACATTCTTTGGTGCCACAATTCTGTAGAATTATCAACACTAAAGTTGCAAGTAAGAGATCTAACAACAGAGTAACATTTAGAAGGAGTTTAGCAATTGTTTGTGCTTCTAAGTCCCTGTAGAACAAGGTTTTCATCTTGATCAACAACCTCACACTCAACTTTAGTGCACCTTTTAAATAGGTCATCATCACATATATGACTTATACTAATTAGATTAGCATGGAGTCCATCTACATATAAACATCTAAGTTTGATAAAACCTTTCACATTAAGTGTTCCTCTTCCAAGAATTTTTCCTCGGTTCCCATCACCAAAGATAACATCTCCCTTTTGTTCATTAATGAAATTCCTCAAGATATTCTTGTCACTCGTCAAGTGCCTAGAATAGCCACTATCAAGTAAGTGTTTTAATAGATTTCTCTACCCAAACTTTCTTTACATGTTTTCTACGTGCAACAACTGGTGCACTTTTCTTAGCCTTCTTCCTTCTATTCTTCTTCTTCTTGGGGACCAAAGGGGTTGAATGGTAGAGAACATGAGATGGCGATTCCCAAGGTTGATAGTAGTATGGTCGAATATGACCCATGACTCCACAGTGATGGCATATTGGAACAAATATGCTTCTCTTTCATCTGTCAACAGAAAAAGGTAAGAAATTAGTATTGTTCAAGGTGCAACTAAGATTTACCTTATTATTCTATTGGTGAATGTTTGAGTAACCAAGTGGGATTTTTACTCCTCTGGGAATACTTTTCTTATTTGACATGGTAAATTTCCTGTTCACAAGAGATTTTGGTTCATCTGAGGATCCGCCAACAAAACCCACTCTAGTCTTCCCAGTTGCAATGCGCTGAGTATCAAGAACTTTCACCAGTTTCTCAGTTCCAGGAGTTAGTAGCTTTACATTCTTCATGGCTCATTCTAATTCCTTCCGGGTGGTAATTAGAACTTTGTTCAGTTCGTTGTGCACCGTAAGAGCAACTTTTAGTTCATCATAAATGTGATCCTTTTCCATTGAAAGAAAATGAAGTTTCTTTTCCAATTCCAAAATTTTGTTGTTCATCTTGACTAGACTTCCATATGGCTTCAGAATTTTGAACTGAGCCTCAAGTTCGATATTCTGTTGGTAGAGAGCTTCGTAATTTTTCAAGGTAACATCAACTATATTATGGTTTTACCGGTAACTTACCATCGAAAATGAACTTTTACGAAGTTAAGTTACCGCCAGAAATAGATCGATAATAACTTATTGTCGGAAGAGGTCATTTGCAACGGTAACTTATCATCGGAAGTTACCATCAGAGGAGGTCACTTACCAATTACCGTCGAAAATGGGTTTTCGTCAATTTCGATGGCTAATCCCGTGGGAACAAGGGATTTTTTGTTGTAATGATCAAAAGGCGTGCGCGCCGCATGCACAAGCGCCCTGCACTTTGGCTGACTAATCCAACAATTGGAGTTCTAGGGACGTTGTAGAACTTTTCCAACACTTTGGCTTTATCATGTCAATAGCTCAACTCTAGATTATTCCTTATACATAAAAATATCATAATTCTTTAGAAGGGTGTTGAACTTTTCTTTAGAACCGTTAGATTAGATTGATCTGGGTCATTCATTAAGCTAAGCTTCTTATATATATACCCTCTGACTTTCACTTTTTTAATCATCAAGCTAAACTTTACTACTCACTTGCATAGTTTTCAGCAATATTTTGTTGTCTCTCTCTCACTGAATTTATCTCACTCTAACATCCACAGCTGATAGCGTGCGACGTGCTATTTAGTAAGCCGCATGTCTTAACTTATCAGGTGGAAAAGGTCTAAATTCGTGTGACAAGATATCGTCGTGGAGATTTTTATTTTTATTTTTAAAATGTACATTTTATTTTGGGGTCAAAATTAAGTCCAGGCTGGAGCCTACCCTAGCCCTCACAGTAGCTCCGCGCTTGCCCCCAAGTCATCACCGATATTGAATAAGTTTGCAAGACTAATCATATGACATACTTCCGGACTTTTAGTACTTTCTCCCTTGGCCCTTAATAAGGGGGGACACATTTACTTTTACACAAAGGCTAAACAGTTACCTGCTTTCATTGGTGGAGAGTTGACTGCTTTCATTGGCGGGGAGTTGACTGAAGTCTCCCTAGTTGATGATAATGGTCACTCATGACCGTAGTGGGTGTAAGCAGATACAATAGCCGAGGCACAATGCGTTGACCTCCTCCATGTAATCTGAGAGAGACATTCAGATGAAGGCCACGAAGGAATCAACTGCCCATTAACGAACCACGTGGTTGCTTGTAGATTGATGGTGATAAGATTTTTCTATTATAAACAGCCATGCGTGTAACAAGAATTGCACCAGGGTCAAAATATAATTGTCCAATTCGGTCAAGTACGAGGGACACTAAGGTAATTTTCCATCACCAATAATTTGAATACTGATAGTTGGAAGGAGGATCGTCGGCTTATTTATGAGTTGATAAAAACCTCCATGTCACCAATTGGGTTATTATTAGTACAGGACCGAGTACTATTAAATTGTGAAAGTAAATAAAATATTAGCCCACTATATCAATCTCATTGGGATGTATTTATCAGGACTGAGTACTATTAAATTGTGAAAGTATATAAAAAATTAGCCTAGTGTATCGATCTCATTGGGAGGTATTTGATAAGATGGTAAGAATTAAGTCCGGCTCATAGTAGAACCATATTATAATATGTCAATTGCCTCGTTAGATTGACATTTGGTAGCCATTTATATGGTCAAACATCGATATGTAATCTTCCGATATGGGCGGATTATAATATGCCATGAAAGAGGGGTCGGTTGGATTACTATCCAGCCTACATCTATAATAGTCCTACCAAATATTGTAGGCTATCAAATGGATCATATGTGTTTAAAAAGCCGAAGCGTTTGGCCATAATACCAACCACAATAAGGTCGATAGTACACTTGATGGGATTGCAATTCAAACAAAAATGAGTTTACATAGTTTATGAAATAAAAGTCAAAGAGGAATGAGTGGTAATGCATTTACTATAACCACAAAATATTATATTTTAGTCCATTGAAAAAACATACGTGTAGTGTAGGTTAGATCAAGGTATTGGAATGCAATTTATAAGATAAAACCATATATGAATTAGCAAGTCATAACAAAGAACACAAAACATCAAACAGTTAACAAGTACACCAACAGAAGTACTATTATATCACAAACAAAATCAAGTCATATCACAAAAGTCGTATACACTGTTAAGTCTTGTCGTCGCTTTTGCGTTCTTGCGTTTGAAAGAAAGAGTTTTGAGAGCTTGTCTGAGCCGGCTGTGGTGAGCCAACTGTGGTCTCTCTCTGATAATATTTCTCCTCGCTGGCGCAACTCGGCACGGAAACAGACTTGAATAAAGGGCCCTCAGGCAGCAGGCTTGGAAAGAGTTGAGGCGCAACCGACATCATTACTAATAGTATTTGAATGGCACAAAAGTATTTCTTCTTTTATTTAAAACCTTATACATTAATCAATTTAACGCCCCTCAAGCTTTCATTCCCTACGCATCGGCCCTAAAGTCTTAATGCCTTCAACATCTACCCTTGAATTTTTTCTTCCTTACCCTTCGACGATCAAACTTTTAGTTCCATCATCAATACTTGAACTTTTCCTTACTTCAACTCGTGTATAAAGGTACGAATCATAGACTCGAAGACATAGTAACCATGTGAGAAGTTCCATCATAACAATGCAACAAAGTTTAGCCGTATTTGCGACATGCATAGGTTCCATTCACTGCTACCTAGGCACATTTTTCTGTCCTAACAAATGTAATTAGTAAGTTCATATATATAAATATCACCGGACACCATGACTAAGATGTGTAAATATGCCAAGTAACTAGAGCTCACACTTTCTCTGTTCCTTCACCTTTAATTCCTTGGATTTTTCTGCACTGATCACCCTCTTTGCCGGCACCAGACCTTGGTTGTCTGGATTTTGTCTAGATTAGATATAGAAAAGCAAGAGATTGGCAATGCAATTTCTTTGTTTGAATATGACATAGTTCATTTTAACTGGATTGCGCACAACATGATGACATTTATTCATCCAAATTAGGGACTAAGGAATATATATACTCAGTAGGTAGTTTAATTGCTACACCAAGAAAATGTATATATAACACATCAAACAATGTGTTGCATGGTTGTTTGTTGCCTCCATTTCAGCTTTTCTTAGTGCCATTTCCTCCCTGAAACAACTCGGCTCTTCAACCTAAAATCAGGACTTGTAACTTGTAACAACCGTCCAAGATGCCTTATCAGTTATCACTAACAGTATTCTGATGAAGCAAGAGCATTATTCTACCAATGAGTATGTTCCTGGTTTCCAGAGTCAAGAAAAAGATAGTTTCATGACCGAATGCATAGAAAATAAACTCAAGAAAGATACCAACTTGCATAAATTATACTAAAGGGAAATCTGTTGCATAAGATTTAATGTAAAAGTACACCAAATTAGATTATCTCAAGTGTGCTGACCATAACTTGGTGGCAGAGTACCAATGGCATCATACTACTAATTGGTTCTTCTTGGGACATTAATCAAATGGGCACATTGGTTTTAAAGTATAACCCAGCACATTTTCAAGCCTTATATGTCCATACTTAATAATCAATACTAATTAACATAAGCATCACCAGACACAAAAGATACATTAACATGGCTCTTATAATGTTTTCAATCATAGTAAAATAACCAAGACTAGTTACAATAAGCAACCAAAAAGAAAGCTTAAGTTTCGCACCCTAACTCATGTCTTTTTAGACAAATTTGATTTTCGAACTCACATGTAAATATAGCTAATAGCTAGTGAATTCCTGATTGAACTCATCCAAAATACTACTCTCCTTAGACAATAGATGTTTTAGTCTTCTTAGGTTCTAAAGTTTTGAAAATATGTGCGTCGCTCTTTATGGTGTTCATGCCAAAAATTTCTTTGACCTGTTGAGATGGACTATGGGCTGCCTTCTTGGTTAGATGTGAATGATGATGGGAGGAAAATACATCTATACGAGTTAATCCTATTAGTTAAAGTGATAGATAAACAAAAGTAAATTATCAAATACTCACTCTTCAGTTAGAGTTGCAGGCTGCTTAGACAACGGATTCACCAATAACCACAAGGGTTTATTCAAAGATAGTTTCATAAGCTCATCAATTTGCTCAGTCATGGTTGCTGAAAAGAGCATTGTTTGCCTCCTTTTAGGACACTAATCAACCTGAATAGAATAGCTAGAAATTGATATCTCATAGTACCATACCAGTTAAGCCAATATATAATATGACATGAAATGTACAAAAGCCAACAAAACCAAGAAGGGATTAGAATTTATTGAACAGACAATGAACAGGAAGCAACTAGCCAATATTTCATAAACAATATTCTTGGTAATTACTCGGACTCTATTATCATCCACTTCACCATTTTAATAGTTCATCTATCGAATCACCATCTCAATTATTTTATCACTTATCATATTTCCTTTTCCAAAAAAGACTAAGCTTGATGCTTAGAATTTTAGTTTAACCTTGTATACGTTATTGCTTAAGCACGTCTGACTATTCATTCAAACAGAGCCATCAGAGAAAATATCATAGAGCTCACCAAACTACAGGCAAGTTCAAATACTGTCATCTCGGATTGAAAGGCAGATGCACAACGTGTCAGTGGTTCAGCTGTTTGAAGGAGATGCAACGGTGACCTTGGGTAGAGCGAAGACATCGGTAGATGACATCCAAAAACACCAATAAGATAGTTAAGCTCCTGATTCTTATGTGCAATAATCTTTTAATAAGAATTGCCAGAATATGTTTCCCACATACTTGCAACTGAAAAAAAAAAAAAACAGTAGTTGTCAGAAGATATACCAATTCATGAATTTCAGCACTCAATCCAAGCTCAAGAAGACGATCGGCCTCATCAAGTATCAGTACTGCAAGTTCATCCAGATGAACTGACATAGAGTTACACAAGTGATCTATCATTACGCCTGGAGTAGCAACAACTATGTCCGGCAGTGTCAAGATCACGAAATAACCGATGCTCGGGTGTGTCATATCGTCCATCACAGAGATCTAGGCCACCAATGAACGAAGTTATCTACCGGTTATTATCATGGGCTTGGGTGTCCACAATCACACATTTCTGATGGTGAGTATAAAGAGCTCCGGCTTCCTGAACAAACGCAACAAAAATAACTATAATTTAGGTGGAAGAGCCAACGAATTCTCTGTATATTTCAAAACTTTAGGTTCCGCAATTCTATTGAATACGCTTGTGAGTTAAGTTGCACTTGATCTCCACAATTCTATTTCAAAACTTTCTTGTATTAATGTGAGGTAAACCCTACCACTAGCACTTACAAAAACTTGAGTCCACTAAGCTAAGGTTGAGGCAGAAAAATTCAAACGTAGGTTAACAGGTCGAAAAGCTAGTGTTCACTCCTATTGTCAATTTTCAAGAGCCACTGTGTTGCGTACTATTTATGTTTCAAACAGTATGAAAGTTGCGTTCAGTCCTCCTGCAACTGACAGAAGTTTTTATATTCTCTTACTATCAAAAGTAACATGCATTTGCATTTGGATGATATGAAAAACACCGGTATATGAGGAAACAAGATATGAAATTCCAAACCATAGTCATATATATCAAACAAGAACTGAAACGTTACTCCGCTCTAAAATACTTGTCCATAGCCAAAACTTTTCCACTCTAAAAATATCCAAATATAACTAATAAATGGATAACTAAAATAGAATATGGCATACATGTTGCTCGAAAATGCTAAGCTTGCTGCTAGCATATCGAGGGGCAAGCACACATGTAACAGAGGAATGCTTGAAAACTTGCGAGTCTCTTCATAAAAGATTGGCAAATGGACAACCCGTGGGATTAACCATTGGTGTAAGAACGGATCGACCAAAACGATTCCTGTTTTTCGTTGAATTAGAGCTAGGAGAGAAACTAAATGAATGTAGCCAGTTTCAATTGTTTGGTTTACGGGACATTGTACGAAGTAGGGACGACTAAGTAAATGGATTCATTCAACAACGTTGGTGTACTGAGCTTTAATATATTCAGCAAAAATCAAAACTGAAATTGTAGAAAAAACTATTCTATTGTGATTTGGTACCTACCAACATTTGAAACAGCTCCTCAATAAGTAACAAAACGATTCGATCCATACGTTAACAAATTTCAAATTTAGACATGTATATCTTTAATAACAACTGCCCCATTAACCATTTTTGGATACTCAGTGAACTTATATTATCTGCAAAAATTAGTTAAAGGGACTTGATCGTAGACATGAACGTCTAATTGGGACTTCTATTTAAAGATTGATGTAGAAACAACTTGTGTGCTTTCATATTTGCACTCTGATGTTTGTGATCCAATTGTACACAAATATATCAACTATACTTTCATATTTGCACTCTGGCCTATCATAGCTTAATGCCTTCTCGTCTGTTCAGAGTTCCAAGAGATCAACTACCCAAAAGCCGTAAACATAACTTTACTCAATCCAACGGTTAGCTTGCATGTAATCAGGATCCAAGTATCCAAACACTCCTTTGAACCAATGTAGACAATTGAGATTGATACGAAGACCAAATTTCAAAGCTCCAATCTTACATGAAGTATCGTCTACGGGGATAACAACTGACTTGACATCTTTGTTTACCATTGGATTAGAAGCATCAGGGCATTATATGAGAGCACACAATCGGTTTCTACAACTATCCTTAAACAGAAGTCCACATAGACATTCATTTGGGTGGTGAATCCTCCACTAAGAAATATAATTTTTGGTTAATACATTTTTGTGGGGGAAATTTTTGGTCATTCCTTCATTTATCAGAACTTGCTTTGTGATTTGACATTGTATAGTCTGGTAGGCAGTCTCTTTAGACTTTAGTGCAATAGCATTGAGTCTAGTCTGGAAATGGTTGATCCTAGATACAAATTGCCCGTCAATAACTTCAACTCTAGTCCAACTTTGGATAAACCTAGACACAACCACACAAAAATAATTGAGTGAGCAATTCTAAACCCGGCTTTCCGTTGAGCAGGATTCTTGTAGTAGAAAATTACCTTAATCAACAAGAAAATATGAATACCATCACAAAAGGTGGTACCACAAACTGAGTATTATTTGTCTAGACTTCCTTGCATAATAGACACTAAGATTTTACGCACCATCGTTTTGTCCTTCAGTTTATTGTTCCCATTCATATAGCAAGAATCAATTCTGCTTATTTGTGCAGTCCAGTTTCCCAAGATGATAATTCGAAGAGATGTGAAATATTTGGAAAACACAAAAGCCTTAACATCAATCACTATGATTGCAAACCACACTGAAAGACATATTATAGGAATCGAAAAAAATTACTATCAGATTCATAGGCAGCATAACACCAGAGTATAACTGAAAGTAATCAATGACACGCAATTTCTATCTTATGCATAAAGATAATCATAAATTACCACTCAGAATTTCTGACTTCAGTTGAGAATTCAGAAAAGGTTCTCAAGTACATGCTCTGCGCTAGGCCAAGACAAACTCGCTTGCAGTACCAACACATACATCATATTCTTGGTTCTAACTTCTAAGCAATCTTTGATCGACAATTTTGCGGCGTTAGGTCCTCTCAACTGTCTCCTACGTTTGAAAAATCTAGCACAAACTAATAATTAAATTCGTGAGAAACGGTGGTTGTTGCATCAACTTTTGACGTTATCAAGAGGTTGGATTATCCTGAGGATATCTCCATACAACAAGTTTCGTGATCCAACTCGATCTCTCTGATATGAGTCACTCTGATGAATACGCTCTTAAAAGACTATTAATATGCAGAGCCAAATCAAGATTTTGATACTTCACTTCCCATCTCATGTTGAGCCTCATTTCAATGTAACATGGCCAAAGTAGAGCCCTTATGTCGAAAATTATGATAAAACAATGCAACTTGGTCATCAGTTCGGCTATTTCTCGCTACATATCCTGAATATACCTAGCCTGGCAGAAAAAATGAACGCAAGAAGAATTCATGTTCAATATTTCATTAGGGAACAAGAGAAATATAGAGTTCCAACAACTATTCAGTATCACAGTTAATCACAGACATCCAGATCACGAAAAAGCGTTACGCAGCGTCAATCGCTTCGCCAATAATTCTTTCCAAAAACACGACACAACAAAACGATGCAACAAATTTCGGTTATCAATCTCATACACTCATAAAATCCAAATATTTAGCAATGTCCTATATATTTAGCAATACGAAATACAACAAGTAGATTACAGATGTCCAACGTCTCGTCCAGCCGCTTCAACCTCTCTAATCCGTAATCGATCTCATACACTCGTCTTAATTAATTAACACACATATAATCCAAATCTCTAGCAATGCCCTAATATATTTTAGCAATACGACATACAATAAGTAAATTACCGCTTATCGGGAAGGAATCAACGACCCTGCATGTCCAACGTCTCGTCAAGCCGCTTCAACCTCTCTAATCCGTCACTAATCAAAAACCTAATCCTCTGTTTGTCATCGCAATTTCGATTACTTTCCATCTCTTGTCTCACAATCTTCCTCAATTCATCTGTTACAACAAATTACAATAAAAATGCTAATTTTAGTAGAGTAATAGATGAAACTAATAATACTATTATCATTCAAATTACAAGCTATCATTCAAATTAAATGCTATCTTGTATATTTTGAAACTATCTACATTTGCGTGGAGGGTTGTTTTTGAGATAACGCCAAAAGAGTCGAACTCTAACTCGTAGTTAGGAATTGGCATCGCAGAAGTGTGATTGCCCGCTTTGCGCCTTTAGTTGGGATGTAAAGTCTTGTATATGGTGCAGACAAGATTTTATATTGGATTGGAGTTCCTACGACGATTAACAACGATATATAAAGTAGTTAATAAAGGTTTTTTAATTAATCACAATGAAATAAAGAACACTTTGAAGGTGCTCTTCACATTTTACCGAAATCTCTTGAACTTCAATCGAACTTTTCAATGTAAAAAAAAGAGTTCATATTTCTTCATGTGCATCCCTTTATGAACTTACAAAAGATTGATTTTGTTGGTACGTTAATACTGTCACATACATCTTGCCCTTCCTTTTGTTTAAGAAGCATAGTCTCTTGGTTTATGCTTATTGCACACAAGTTAACTAAGACTTACTCTCTCCTATCACTAAAAATCCATCATATAGTTGAGTTTAAACGTAACGTTTATTATAAAAATGGTTTTACTTAAAAAACTGATAAAAAAGTTAATGCAAAAATAAACATCAAATGCATTTTGTTGATTTATACTTAATAGAAAGTTAAATCCGTCATTTTAGCGGGATTGAGTGGGGGTGCAACCAAGGAGCTAGTAATTATTTCATGTAGACGTTGCATTGTCAACGTGGCGCAATAACTATCAATATACGGTTGAAATTGAGAGATTGAAATAATTATTTTTTATATTTTATAAAAATAAATTATATTAAATTTGGATCGTTTTATCCACAACACACACCACTCACTTATATAATGGTTGCATTATGCCATAAACCATGTATGCGGTGAGAACTATGTTGATACAGGCATAGGCGCAATTGCTCAATTTGAAAGGCCCAATTTATTAGAAGATTTTCATCATGGGCCACCAATAAATCTGAACGTCCCAAAATTAGTTCAGATTTTTAATTTCTTTTCAAAATATTATCCTTAAAGTAGTTCAAATGTATAATGATTAAATACTAACTTTAAATTAGTTTTTTATTATATAATATATGAAGATCGGTTTATCCATAATTTATTTTCTTGGATCAGAAACAAATTTGTAAAATATGAAGAGAAAATATGAAGAATTATCATAGTTTTTTGGATTCTTGTCCTCTCGAACCCAATTGTAAGGAATTGTAGAAGAACACGGAAATTTGGTCTCCAACACCGAATTCTATAAAAAAAAATTTGTTGATTTCTTTATATTTGAAAACAATTGCATTACATAGTAGAAACAAATAAGTTTTTTTGTGTGTATATTATATATATATATATATATATGTGTGTGTATTTTTATATGCTCATACAATACAAATTGATGCAATTATACGGCGACACCTCCCGTTCAGCAAAAAAACACTGACGACCCATCAAGACGGAACACTGACGACCCATCAAGACGGAACATGCAAAACAGGGAAAAACGCATTCCGTTGTGTGCTCACGACTCAACTCTCACAGTAACGCATTCTTCAGTTTTATTTTTTTGGGAATTTTGACTTTGTAGTCCTTTATAGTAACTACGTTTCAAAATTAGTCATTTATAGTACCTCGGGCCGTTTTTGGTCCTCTAAAGTAACCACCATTTCATTTTTTGTCCTCTATAGTGTTCTGTTTGGTCCTTTTTGCTGTGAAATTACGAAGTTACCCTTATTTTTTGGCATTTGACTTGCACATGATTTATAATTTCGATTTTTTTCTTTAATTTTGGTACAAATCTTTGAGTTATTATACTTACACCCCCACAATTTATAATAACTATTTTTTTATAGTTATGTAATAATCATATTTAACATATTAAAAAGATAAGCCTAAACATATATTATTGTGTCATTCTTTTTAGTTATACAAAATGTGTACATTAGCAACTTAATAATTTTCTATAATTTGTTTTTTCTTTATATAATTTTATCTAAGTTTTTTAAAAACCCTATAATTAATATTAAACAAACAAATTTGAAATTATAAATATTAATATTTTTCTCAATTCAAAATATCATTCATGTTTATCTATGTAAATTGTGAAATTTTATTCGCAAGTTTGATTTAATTAAGCGTAATTTCTAAATAAATTATATTTATTTTTATTTTTAAAGGAAAAAAGGGAGTTGTTCAAACGATCATCAGCTTAACCTAGCATTTTGGGGGAAAAACATAACAACTTAAAAAATTACACTTTATTTAAAATTACAAGTATATGATAATAAATTTTACTATGTGTTTAAATTGTGAAGTATATTTGCCATTCTTTTTTAGTTTTTAGGTTATATTAATGTTAATTTTTTACCTTCAAAATTAATAAAAAATTTCCAGGATACAACTGTTAATACAAATAATAAGTAATGAAACTATAAATCTCAGAGTTGAAGAAAATATATTGTTTTAATTATTTTAAGATTTTTCTTTTATTAAATTTTTGGAGGTGAAATTATTCCCATTATTATTATTATTATTAGTGTGTTGTTAATGTGCAAATTTTGTACAACTAAAAAAGAATTGAAACAATAATGAATTTTTAGGGCTTATGTTTTAAGATATTAAATATTATTATTACAAAATTATGAAAAAATGGCTATTATATTATGGGGGTGTAAATATAACAACTGAAAAGATTTAATTGTAAATTAATGGAGAAAAATTGAATTGGAGGTCATGTGCACATCACATGCTAAAATTAAGGGCAAAATAGTAATTTTACTGCAAAAGGACAAAAAACGAAACAAAGTACTATAAATGACCAATTTTGAAAGTTGGTTACTATAAAGGACCAACTTTGCAAAATTCCCTATTGTTTTTAATGAAAATTTTCAATTTCGATCAATGTACAAGTTTGTACTGTACAGAAAAGTACATATTTGTACTGAAAGGTCGTCATTCCCTTCCCCAAAAAAAAAAGGAAATATCTGATTTGTTATAGATTTGTATGTCTTTATAGAAATTGATTTGAACAGTGTGTATTCGGATTCAATTATGTTACGTTCTCCAACCATCCAACAATATAAGAGTTTTGATTCGGCAGGATTTCATTAAAGTTCTTTTATTTTTCCTTTGCTTTGCAATAGTTATTGATTTCAACAACGAAGTCTCTATATTTTGAAATTTTATCAATAATTTATATGTTTCGGTGATTTAAATCTATTACAATGTGATACTTTTAACATGTTTATGTTACATATTGTGAATTAATTTGAAAGACATATTTGAAATCAAGCCTAGCTTAATTAATTCACCGACAAATCGAACCAGTAATTCAATCGTATCTAACCAATAAAATTGTCGGTTTGTTTCACGTTGTTTGATCTCATTATAAAAATATTGATTATTATATGTCATAAAACAAAATATATATGCACAAGAATTTCCATCTTGTTTTTCAAATTCTTTTTGTCTAATATAAATCTTAGGAATTTCGTTTTAACTCAAAACTCACAAAAAAAAAAAAAAAAACCATTCTTCGCCACGTGTGACCAACGTGGCAGTCGTTTACTCTACATGAACCAATTTTGATGATTTATGCTGTTTAATTCTATTCATCAAACACTACAATACTTGACATGAACTAGAATTGATATAGTGCATCATAAGTTCAAAACTGGCTATTAACAATGTCAATATGAGCACAAGCATATCAGCTCAAAAATAAATTATACATGTACTCAACTGGCACTTACATTAGCCCCATCATATCTCAAACAATGTTAATGAATTGCTAATGTCACTCCATTACCAACCACTCTAATCCTTCTTTGAAGACTTTTTCCTTCCTTTACCAGCTTGTAACAACATGCTCCCTCCTCTAGTATGGAATTTCTGAATCCTCCTAATTGGAAGCTTTTCCAGCATAAAATACGTGTTTGCCACGTTGGTCACACGTGGCGAAGAGGGGCCCAAAATCGGGTCAAAATTAGTTACTGTAGAGTAAACGACTTTCACGTCGATTTTTACCAGCGAATTTGGGCCGAGCTAGGGTGATGGGGCCAAAATTAAGTTGAGGAGCCAAGTTATGTGACTAAAATCAAGGGCTGCCAAATTATTGTACCAAAACTCAAAAGAAGCCAAGTTATGAGACCAAAGCATTAAATTTCCCTCTATTCTACAATGACTTTTTCAAACTCTGCCAAAAGGTTGTTTGCTAGCCCGTAAATCATTAAAGGAAACTTTAGCTTCGTTGATAGTTATTCATCTCCAATACTTACATTGTACTGCTCTTAATAAATTATCTTTCTTTTGCGTGACCGATAAAAAAATAATCTCCATTACGTACATCATCTTAAACATTAACTTCGGATCTTCAATGTGAAATAATATAACACTAACATTCCTCCTTTAATGAAATTTTTATCAAGTGTTAATTCTGACTGGTAACTAAAAGTATGAGTGTCGCTATTCCGTTATTTAGTAGCACAAAGAAAATGCCACTAACAGATACTTTTACTCACACGTTAAAGTGACACAAAATCAAATACAACACTTAAAATTTTCCTTACTTCAACATTAGCATTTGACCCATTGCCTCATTGCTCTTCAACAACCAAACTTTTAATTCTATTATTAGCCCTTGAACTTTTCCTACTTCATCCTCAACCCTTGTATTTTTTTCATCCTCAACCCTTGTATTTTTTTCCTCTTTGTTTTTTTAGCAAGTAAACTTTAACTCTATGATTGGAGTAAATTTCCTTTACTTTGTATGAATCCCAACTGAAGATGTTTTGATTTGCTGCTCATGATTTGTATTTGAGTACTTCTGTTACTCTTTTTTGTGAAATAAATTTTGTTTGCCCATAAAAAAAACACTTTAACTCCATCATCAGCCCTTCAACTTTTTCGTACTTTAACACGAGCTCTTTGAACTACTATGATGTACCATATTTCGATACATGACACTTGCCATTTTTAGACATACCATGTGTCAACATACTCTGGTCAAAGACCTCGAGATAGGGCGATGGGAGATCAGAGACCCCACGGTGGGAGATTCGAGATGAAATAATAGACTTGTCAACATACGCTGGTCAAAGACCTCGAGATAGGGCGATGGGAGATCAGAGACCCCACGGTGGGAGGTTTGAGATGAAATAATAGACGTGTCAACATACGCTGGTCAAAGACCTCGAGATAGGGCGATGGGAGATCAGAGACCCCAAGGTGGGAGGTTCGAGATGAAATAATAGACTCAGGGGTGGGAGATCAAAGACCCCAAGGTAGATGATCATGTAAAGGCCCATTTTCTATGGACCAAGCCCATCTATGGCCCAAGCCCATCCATGGCCCATGAAAATATCTATAAATATCCCCTCTCAAATGTTGAAAGGTACCTCATTTTCCACTTTCAGTTTCTCTCTCTAAGCTAGAGCTTTCTCTCTCTAGACTTTCAAAGTCTAAGTTTTCTGACTTAAGCATCGGAGTGCCTTCGCGGGGTTAGCCCCCGCCTAGTTCACGTGCCGTGTTTCCAGTTCAGGTTTCCCGAACTCAAAGCTAGCTTGGACCAATCAGGAGCTCGAGCTAGTCTGACGTGGAGTGACTAGTCAACAGACGAAATGACCCCGCATCAGCGGCGCCGTCTCTGGGAAACCAATTAAGTGCATTGAGTTAGAAACACACGTGACCACTCAAACATGGTTGTAGGCACCAGAGCTTACACTACAGCTACTAGCCAGCCGCAAGACCCTTCGACCCGTAAGTATAGGGACGACAATAGGGATGAAACTTCTGTGACTGATACAACACAAGCTCGCAGAAATGTTGCACCAGTGGAGAACCAACAGGCCGATCTGGCGGTGATACCTCCTCTACCACTACAGCATGTGGATCAAATAGTACAGACATTGCAACAGTTGGGTGTCATAACACATGTTGCTCCTCAGACCCAGCCAGGACTTCAAAGGAGGACCGAATTTCAGGCACAGAACTCACATTCGCGTGATCACCGATCGACTGGGGTAGCCCATCGGGGCAGAGGTAGGGAGGAGATGTGATCTCACGTTCACATAGAGAGACCCGTCAAGCCTCCTCTAATGTTCGCTCATTGAGGCATGCGGGCGGTCCTAGGCCTGAGGATGACATGAGAACCACTGACCCACGCAGGAGGCGTGTAGAGATAGATGATGAAGCGAACTCGTATGATAGAGTTCATAGAGGAAGAGATACCGAAGAGCATATAGGCGTGATAGACATTACATAAGTTTGGAAATGAGGGAGCGCACCAAGGCTCCTCGTGAGTATAGTCCATCGAGATACGAGGATGATAAAAGGAGAACGGGTGGTTATAATCCAAATAACACCAGGGTGTCTAAACCCTCACTTTTTTGTGAGGAGCTGCGAATTATGGTCCTAGATAGGGGACATGATATCCCAAAAATGGCCAACTATGATGGGGCTACAGATCCATCATCGCAGTTACATGTTTTGGATGGAATATTGAGCCTCGGAGGATTCGATGCTAGAATCCAGGCACGACTTTTCTTGATCTCTCTAGTGGGAGTGGCGCAGGAGTGGTTTGCGCGTATTCCTGCAGGAAGAATCTACAATTATGAACAATTGCGTGACATTTTTAGATCAAAGTTGTCTACACTCTCGGTAGATCCGTTTGAGGCAGATTACCTATGCCGCCTCAAACAAGGCGAGAGAGAATCTCTGCGGGAGTATATGAAGAAGTTTAATGTGGAGATGTTGAAAGTCAAAACGTCAACCCCAAGGGAAATTCGAGGAATCCTTTTCAAGACCTTGGGGAACAGGGCTTTGGCCAATGATTTAGTGCGAAACTCGCCCCTGACTATTGAGCTCATCATGGAAAGATTGTGTCGTGAGATGGAGGTGGAGGAATTGAACCTGTAGAACATAGGAGATTATAGAGATCCAGGAAAGCAGAACATGAATGACACTAGACGTAACGACAGGCCTTGGAGAAGCGGTCTTGATCAAGACAGAAATGATAAGAGGAGGGGTAGATCACCCGTAAAGTATACTCCATTGAATGCGAGCATCACGAAGGTATTTGTTGTGGCAAGACAACAAGGGTTGACCAAAAAACCAAACAAAATTAGAGAAACTGAGGGAACTCGCAAGTCCGAAGAATATTGTCGTTACCACGAGCAGTATGGTCATGACACTTCACAGTGTTGCACCCTCTTCGCAGAAATAGAACGTCTGATCAGAGAGGGACATTTGGCCCAGTATGTAAGGGATCACAAGAGGGAAAAGTCATTCGAGCAAAAAGCTTAGAACTGATGACTCCATACAATAGGGATGAACCTAGAAGAATTGAAGTTGATGAACAACCACTAAGAATGGAAAGTGCGCCTCTTAGAGGGGTGATCAATATGATATCTGGAGGGCTAATTGGGGCAGACTCCAACAAAAGAAGGGAGAGAATCATGAGGAAGATAAATCACGGAGTATTCACCAGGAATACATCCATTGTTGGAATTGTGGAGGATTTGCCAGACTCGATAACGTTTAATGAGAAGGATCGGGAGCGATTAGATCCTCAGATGACTGAGTCCCACGAGCTCGACTGTCCGTTAGTAGTGACTATTGAAGTAGCAAATTACGCAATGAAAAGAGTGTTAATTGACATTGGAAGTTCAGCAAACATTATCTTGTATGATACTCTTAAGAAAATGGAGTTAGGGCAGCTCTACATGGAAAAGTTAACTACACCGCTGCAAGGATTCGGGGGAGCCACAGTGATACCAATAGGAATAGTAACGCTCCAAACCTTATTTCGGCATAATCCCGCTAGGCGAACTCGTAATCTTAAGTACATATTGGTCGACACTCTTTCACATACAATATGATAATTGGAAGGCCAGGATTGAATGAGTTCCATGCAATAGCATCTACTTATCATCAGAAAGTAAAGTTTCACATGCCAAGAGGTGTGGGCGAGGTATGCGGAGACCACAAGGTAGCTTGGAAGTCATATGTGGCATCATTAAAACCCACAAGGAAGGAAGAAGTCAATATGCTGAACATAGTATGCCAAGAGAGGGAGTTGGTGAATGTTACTGAAATGCAGAAGGAGCCTAAGAAGCAAAGATTAGGGGAAGAAGCTCCAGAGGGTGTCAAGACATTGATTCCGGAGGAAGAAGAAAATAAGAGGCTGAGAAAGTACAAGGCGCAGTTGGCGCAAAACGACAAAGTTGAGCCACTGGGGGAATTTAAAGAGATATCCCTCGCAAAGAATAACCCTGCCAAAACTACCCGAATTGGGACTTGTATGACGAAGGAGGTGGAAGAGCGATTGATCACATGTTTACGTGAACATTATGATGTGTTTTCATGGACGGATGAAGATTTGAAGGGGATAGACCCTAGAATAGTCGTGCATCGATTAAATGTGAATCTGGATGCAATGCCGGTATGCCAAAAGAAAAGGAACTTCAGTAAAGAGAAGAATTTGGCAGCTGAGAAGGAGGTAAACCAGAAGTTGTCAGCAAGACACATATACGAGGTACGCTACTCAGAGTGGTTGAGCAATATCGTGCTGGTTTCAAAGGCCAATCAAGATTGGAGGATATGTGTAGACTACACGGACTTAAACAAGCATTGTCCGAGAGATCCATTCCCATTGCCTCAAATAGATATGTTGGTGGACTCTCCAGTAGGATGTGGATTGTTAAGTATGGTGGACGCGCAAAGTGGTTTTCATCAAATCCTAATGGCTGTGTATGATATGTCGAAGACGGCCTTCGTAACTGATAGAGGAGTGTTTTGTTATCGAGTAATGCCGTTCGGACTTAAAAATGCAGGGGAAACTTTTCAAAGGTTGGTGGCTAAGATGTTCTATGTTCTATAAAGAGCGTCAAGGTAGAGGACCATGTTGATCATTTGCGTACAACCTTTTCGATCATGCGACTGTATGGAATGAAGTTAAACCCGAAGAAGTGCACCTTTGGGGTTAATGGAGGAAAGTTTTGGGGATACATGGTAAATCAAAGAGGGATTGAGGCCAATCCTGATAAGATTACGACCATTACTACGTTACCGTCTCCTAAAACTGTGAGGGACGTACAGTGCTTGCTAGGAAGAATGATAGCCTTGGGTCGTTTTATATCAACGACGGCTGAGAAAAGTCTTCCATTTTTCAAAATTTTGAAGAAGAATAGAAACTTTGAGTGGAGTGAGGACTTTGAGAATGCTGTTTAGCAACTCAAGACCTATTTGGCGCCGCCGCCATTGCTTGCCAAACCCGTAGAGGGGGAAACTTTGTATTTATATCTGGCAGTTTCTCCTAACGCCATTAGTTCTGTCCTAGTACGAGCTGAAGGGACGCACCATTTACCAGTCTACTACATCAGCAAGGTGTTGCATGGAGTAGAATTAAATTACATAGATAATGAGAAGTTTGCTCTAGCGGTAGTTCACTCAGCAAAGAAGCTAAAGCCTTGTTTTCAGGCTCATCCAATCGTAGTCTTAATTGACAAACCGTTGAAGCAAGTTTTGACAAAACCAGAGATATCATGAAGATTGGTCAAGTGGGCAATAGAGTTAAGCGAGTATGAAAAAGAGTATCGACCCAGACAAGCGATCAAGGCACAAGTCCTTGCTGATTTTGTTGCTGAATCATTTGGAGGAAGAGAAGAAATGACCACGGAGGGTCAAGTATTGGCTTTGGAGGGGGACTTGTCCACTGTTCTGTGGACTCTTCATGTAGATGGATCCGCGACTACCTCAAAGGGAGGAATAGGGATCTATCCACGGTCCCCCGAAGGAAGGAATATGAGTATGCCATTAGCCTCAACTTCATGGTGACTAATAATGAAGCGGAGTACGAGGCGGCCGTAGCTGGGACTGAAATGTGCGAATCTCTAGGGGTAACCCATCTAGCAGTCTTCACTGACTCGCAGCTAGTAGCTAATCAGTTCGCTAGAACTTATGAAGTAAAGGAAGAGAACATGGTGAGATATTTGGCTAAGTTGAAGGAGGGAGCGGAGTCCTTCACGGTTTTTACTCTTAGTCAGATTCCAAGGGCAGAAAACACCAAGGCGGACGCACTTTCTAGATTTGCCAGCTCAACTGACGTATACATTGAACGACGAGTGGTCCTATTGGCATCTGAACAACCTGCGATAGGCAGAATTCCACGTACAAAAGAGCAAGAGATAGAGTTTGTGATGCCAATTATTGATGAACCTAGCTGGAAGGATGACATTATCAAATTTCTAAAAGATGGGAATATGCCTACGGATCCTCAGGCAGTAAGGAGGTTGAGTTATAGTGCATCGCGATACGTGATCTTCCATGAGGAACTGTACAAGCGGTCTTTTGAAGGACCATTATTGAAGTGTTTATCGCCGAATCAAGCAAAATATGTCATGGATGAAATCCACGGAGGATCATGCAGAAATCATGCAGGTGGTAGAGCATTGGGTCAAAAGATTATGAGGAAAGGTTATTATTGGCCTACCTTATTCAAGGACGCGATGGAATACGTCAAGACGTGCGAGAGTTGTCAATTGCATGTTCACTCAACCCATGTACCAGCTCAACTCTTACACCACATGGAGGCAACATGTCCTTTCGATCAATGGGGAATAGACTTAGTGGAACCGCTACCGGCGAGAAAGAATGGCAAAAGATTTATGGTAGTGGCGGTGGAATATTTTTCCAAATGGGTAGAAGCCGAAGCATTAGAAGCAATCACGGAAAGGAACATGATTGAGTTCATCTAGAGAAATATTATATGTCGTTTTGGTCTTCCACGGGTGATAGTATCAGACAATGGAAAACAATTCACGGGATCAGAGATTACATCATGGTGTAAAGAGCTAAAGATAAAACAACACTTTTCAGCAGTTTCACATCCCTAAGAAAATGGACAAGTGGAGTCCACCAACAAAACACTGAAAGACTATCTGCAGAAACGTTTGTTTTGAGTGGGTGGAACTTGGCCAAAAACTTTGCCCGGAATTCTGTGGGCTTATCGGACTACACCAAAGAGAGCAACTGGGGAGACTCCGTTTTTATTGGTGTATGGGTCGGAAGTTGTCATACCAGTGGAGGCAGGAATGACAACGCATAGAATGGAGAGTTACAACCCTGAAGAAGTCGCTCGACTAAGGAAGTTGGATTTGGATATGATAGGTGCAATCAGGAAAGAAGCTTTTCAATGTTCGCTCGCTAATAAGATTGTGATGGCAAAAGCTTATGACAAGAAAGTACGTTTCAGAGAATTCCATGTCGGGGACTTGCGTTAAGAAAGGTTGAAGCGACAGGAAGGCATGTTGGAAAGCCACAACCAACATGGGAATGGCCATATTGAGTCATCAAGGCGAGTACCAAAGGATACTATTATTTAGTGAAACTGGAAGGGAAGATGTTGAAAAGGCCTTGTAACATTCAAAATTTGCGTCGTTTCTACGCATGAGAAATTCACCAAGCGGATGATGGAACACGAATGAAGACAGTTTTAGATTTTCTAGCAAATAAAACACCTGATGTGCAAGCACCGTAGATTGGTAGGTTTATTTTTTCTGCAAATAATGAGATCCCGACTTGTGCGAATCAATGCGAGGTTCCGACCTGTGGAACTCGGCAAGATGTAAGCACCAAAATGAACTACGTTTGACTTGACTCCCACTTATAAGGGATACGTAGGCAACTTGTCGTGGCCGCAAGTGCAGTCCGAAATAAATAAAACTTTCTTCTCGGCCAAAGGATACTTGCTTGAAGTGTAATCTACGATAAGGATACAAATATCAAGAAAACAAGGGATGAAGGACTGCAAGTAAGTTAGGTGAAGAGCCTATTGGGTGAAATTCCCATAAAGTAGGCGAGCTATAAAAGCCCTACAGAAATTAAATTAGGTGACGAGCCTATTGGGTGAAATTCCCATAAAGTAGGCGAGCTATAAAAGCCCTACAGAAATTAAACTAGGTGAAGAGCCTATTGGGTGAAATTCCCATAAAGTAGGCGAGCTATAAAAGCCCTACAGAAATTAAACTAGGTAAAGAGCTTATTGGGTGAAATTCCCATAAAGTAGGCGAGCTATAAAAGCTGTACAGAAATTAAACTAAGTGAAGAGCCTATTGGGTGAAATTCCCATAAAGTAGGCGAGCTATAAAAGCCCTACAGAAATTAAACTAGGTGAAGAGCCTATTGGGTGAGATTTCCATAAAACAGGAGAGCTAGTAAAGCCCTACAGAAATTAAACAAGGTCAAGACCTACAAGGTGAAAAGCCAATAAAAGCGACTAGCAATTATGGCTTAATCGAAGAAGAAGCTAGATGATGTGCATTATTCTTGTCACGTTGGAAAGCCATGATTTTCTACTATAATGGGAGTCCATCATATAGATAAAACGGGAAACATGAGCATATAACAACAAAACCATGCTACATCGATAAAAGATAAGACTTAGAATAAAATGCAAGTCCAAGTAAGCAGACGAAGACTTGGCTTTTCTAAAGCTCAAGAAAGCTTAGTTTTTCAAAAACTCAAGCATTGAAGACCTAGGTTTTCCAAAGCACAATAAATCTTAGTTTTTCCAAAGCTCAAGCAGAAGACTTAGCTTTTTCAAAGCTCAAAGATTGAAAGTTTAACCTTCTTCAAAGAAATAAAACTCTAGCAGCAAAAATGAACACTCGACTAATCACTTGACTTACTTCGCAGTGCATTCTCCTTCTAATAACACACTACGAAGTAGTAATGATGTACCATATTTCGGTACATGACACTTGGCATTTTTAGACATACCACGTGTCAACATACTCTGGTCAAAGACCTCGAGATAGGGCGATGGGAGATCAGAGACCCCACGGTGGGAGATTCAAGATGAAATAATCGACGTGTCAACATACGTTGGTCAAAGAACTCGAGATAGGGCGATGGGAGATTAGAGACCCCACAGTGAGAGTTTCGAGATGAAATAATAGACGTGTCAACATACGCTGGTCAAAGACCTCGAGATAGGGCGATGGGAGATCAGAGACCCCACGGTGGGAGGTTCGAGATGAAATTATAGACTCATATGTGGGAGATCAAAGACCACAAGGTAGATGATCATGTAAAGGCCCATTTTCTATGGACCAAGCCCATCTATGGCCCAAGCCCATCCATGGCCCATGAAAATGTCTATAAATACCTCATCTCAAATGTTGAAAGGTACTTCATTTTCCACTTTTACTTTCTCTCTCTAAGCTAGAGATTTCTCTCTCTAGACTTTCAAAGTCTAAGTTTTCTGACTTAAGCATCAGAGTGCCTTCGCAAGGTCAGCCCCAGCCTAGTTCACGTGCCGTGTTTCCAATGCAGGTTTCTCAAACTCAAAGCTAGCTTGGACCAATCAGGAGCTTGAGCTAGTCTGACGTGGAGTGACTAGTCAGCAGACGAAATTACCCCGCATCATACTCCATTCCTGCTCTTCAACAAACACACTTTTAACTTGAACGCAAGATTTACTTCCTTCAACGTCCTCATCCTTTGAAATTTTCCTCCTTGCTCTTCAACATCCAAACTTTTAACTCCAACATCAGACTTACCTCCTTAAATCGTCACCCCTTTAATTTCTCATCCATTCTCTTCAAAAAACAAACTTTTGAACTCCACCATCTAATTTACTTCCTTAACATCAACACTGGAAACTCTTCATCCTTGCTCTTCAACAACCAAACCTTTGTCATCAACTTTTCTTTCTTTCATCAACACAAGGTGAAATCCTCAATCCTAATTGATCACCGATATCAACTCTTGTAAGATCAACACCACTTGAAGAAGTACCCAATTCTAATTAATCAACAATAATTCCACTAGGATCAACGCCTCCTCCTCCTTTTGTTTCAATATATTCGGTTAGGAAATTACCATCAGTCTCCTCATGGCAGTTCTTATTCAAATAGTTATTCGCTAGATCTTAATGTTAAGAAATAAAGACTAGCGTTGTGAGTTTCTAAAGGCAAACCATTGTGGAAGCTCAATTATCAAAAGGCTCTAATCAAAATACTCGTTAAGACCATTAACTTTAAACTTCATAGTAAGGTGTAGAAGCGTTTAGAATGTCTAGAAGTGTGAAAATATGTGTAAAAAAAAAATTAGAATGTCCTAGAATGTGTGCTTCAAATTGTCTTACCACCACTATAAATACCACCTCACCATTACCATGTTTTGCATCTAAGAAAAGAAATGTGTAGTAGTTTAATAAGCTGATCACCAACCATTGCAATCACAGAATCGAATACACCCCACCTTGGGTGAACCTTCATAAAATAGGCAAGAGGAAGGATGATCAAGATTAGGAAATACCAGACGTGAGGACCAGAAAGAGGAACGGGTCTTGGAATATAGGATCTAATCCAAAATAATCGTGATCTCCTCCAAATCCACCTCGAAATCCAGGATCAGTACCAAAATAGTCCAAACCTCCTCCAATAATAGCTCGAGTAAATGCTTCATAGTCTGAAAACAGCACCAATACCAAACGCTACTCCCCAAATGAGCAAGCTCTGATGGTAAATCCTAATAAGCCTATCACCCAGTAATGCCATTAGACAATCAAAAACACCCCACCCTGGCTGAACCTTCATTAATTAAGTATGCCAGGGTAGGATGTTCAAGGTGAGTAAATAGCCCATTACCAAAGAATAGACATCGTCGAGGTATTGGATTTCCATTACCCTTTAAGTCACCCGATTAGTAAAAGGCTTAATTTTTAACTAATGATAGTTTTAAGATGTCTTAAGAAATAAATTAATGTAACAAACAAATAAGTTTGCCAAACTCTTTGGAAACAAATTGTGCAGCAAATGATTGTGGGCCCCAATAATTTTTACAGATGGCACTCCCCTAAATTTCGGCGAGAAGTTCTTTATTCTCTTTGTTATTAAACTGGTTTTTTGTTGGCCCAACATTCTCACATCCTTTTTTGCTTTTCCTTGCACATGAACAAGACAAATTCTACCTTTTTTCTTTCTTACTTTTACACTTTTCCCTACAATTTCACATATTAATTAATTATAAAATTGTTTCATATGTTGATAGGCAATAATCCATACACACAAACTAAAGACAAATAAACAAGAAATCAATGAATTACATAGTTTAATCAGTGACAAAAAAAAGTGGATTGTCGTAGTACAAGTCATGTCCCATATTAGTCATCCTAACATTCTTTTAACTTGATTGTGGTTTTAATTGTCACTTTGTTCCTGGTGTGTAGTTAAATTTAATTTAATTTTTAACGCTCACACATTTAATAAATCAGTTGTTTTTTACTTTGCATAATTAATTCTTTCTACTTTTTATTGTTTGTTTTTTCCTTTCTTTTTTGTATTGGATTGTCACTTAAGATCCTACTTAATTTAGCTAGCTTGGAGCTTTTGAATAAAAGATTCTAATAACATGTCTAATTTAATTTCGGGGTGTGTTCGACTCCGATCATGATAATAGATTAACATAACTTTCAGGGTGTTCGAGTCTGATCATGGTGTTGCTTATCATGGACAAATCAAAGGTTAGTTAGGTTAAATTATATTGTAGATGTTAATTATAATCATGTTGTGATATTGTATTTGTTATTCGATTCATTAGTAGCCCATTCAAGTTACACTTATACCTCGACTTTATCATACTTGTTAACGAGTTTAGAATTATTTCCTATTAACTGAATTATTTATTAAGGTTGGAACGCCTTTGCCCGTGGTTCAAAGGCTAAATGCTATGACAAGAATTTTCCTTCCTTTTATTGACTATACTTCATTCTTTTCTCCGAGTGGATTTTCTTACATTTTTCAGTCTCGTCCCCCCTTTTTCTCCTTCTGATATCTTCCTTTATATAGGTTTTGATAGGGACAGGTGTCATGGTGCATGTGTTTACAGGTGTCGTTATGCATGTGGTTATGTTTACACGTGTTACAATGTTTATTCAGCCAATAAGATAACGTGTTCACTTTGAGTGCTGACTGTATCCTTTCCGAGGGCTTTGGTCTTCTTTGTGATACGGGGTAGATTACTTTCTTTGCTGTCTCTAATGGTAGCTTCGAGGACCAAGTTTGGAGCATTCCCGTTTAATGATAGTGCTTTTCCGAGAGATGCGTATTCTGAAGTAAGTGTTTCAAGGTATTTTCCGAGAGGGTGGGGGTGAGTTGGTTTCCGAGAGGTTTTTGAGCTATCGTGGGTAGGTGTTTTTCTTTCTCCGAGTGTCCAGAGAGGTTAATCGAGTAACGTTCTGATTTTTAGTCCGATCGTTGAGAGTAGTGTTCCGAGAGCTTTCGTGTTTGGAATGTATAGTCAAGGAAGGTTTTTTTGTCAAGGTTCTGGGACTGTTGTCCGTTGGGGCCCTGTTTCCGAGAGCTTTACTTTTCTTGGTCAGTAGCATGAGTTCCGAGAGCCTTCATTTATGAGATTCTGCCTTAGCCTTGCATTCTTCATGTTGGCTTTTGTCGGAAATGCGCTCCGAGAGGTGTGATACCTGTATTGCAGAATTAGGTCGCATAATATATTTGGTAATTCCAGTAATTGGTTCATTGTTTTATTTAAGCAGGTGAATTATCATCCTGTTAACAATACTCTATCCAACTTGCTGGCTTACTTTACCATTCATGTTGTGCTAATGCTTTGTGGTATGCAATTTGTTATAACTTATGTGGTAAATTTGTGTAGCTTGTTTATTTTAGCACCTATCATAACTAGTGAACAGTGCAGAATGGACAATGATATAGATGATTAAGCAACTTTGAAGCTCCATTTCAATTTTGTCAACCGACTCTTTCGATGATGCGGATAACAGTGATGACAATCAAACAGCCAGCTCAAGAAGGAAAAAAAAGAAACATACATGTTCTTTTAGCTTGTTCTATAGCTGCCTTCACGTGCATTAATACTTATGTCTAGAAACACCATATTATAACGGCACGTTTGGATGCCCTTGACCCTCAAAATATTCATTATTTAATAGGCATATTAGTATGCCCATAAGCTCACATTAAATAATATCAGCTAGGAAGGTGAGATAAATTAAAGGCCAAAAGTAGATACATGGGACCACCTAATACCGGGCTCCCATTACTAATTAGTGCGAAAATTTAGCAAACCAAAAATCATATTAGCCCACCATATTTAGTTAATAATGCCTCTTAAGGGCATCCAAACGTGCCGTAATAGATAATATAGTGGATGGACTGCTTTGATGGGCTGCTTTGATGTTAATTTTAAACTGTAACCACATACAATGTCGAAATAATCTAAGAATGAGGACATAAACAATTTTTGACTGTGTCAAATATTGGTTGATGAGTATGGGCTTATGCCAATGAGATATGTGGCAGTAGAGGAACAAGTAGCAACTTTTTTTTTATGATTATGGGACCTCGACAAGAAAATACTCAAGTACAAGAAACACTGCAAAGATCCAGATTTACATTAAGCAGATCATTTCACAGTGTTCTAAAAGCACGCACAAAGATGTCTATTGATTGGATTATACCGTTCACTCATCAATTTGTGACTCCTGATTATATAAGATTAAATGACAGATATTTCCCTCACTTTAAGGTAATCTATTCTTTTTTCTTCTCTACATATGCCAAATAGTTTTCTTAGTTACATTATTAATAATTTTATTATTATTCAGGATTGTATTGGTGCAATTGACGGTACCCATATAAAAGCTAGATTGCCTATAGAACTGCAAGTCCTATATATCGGTAGAAAAGGTATCCCAACACAAAATATGATGGCAGCTTGTGATTTCAACATGTGTTTTATATTTGTCTCGATATCAACAAGTTTATCTCTTTTGATTCTTGGTATATATTCACAATTCCTTTTCAAGTCGCTTAACCTGGACAATATTCTATTAACATCTATTTTTACGATTATTATTTTCTTAATATTATAATTTTAACAAGTTGAAGAATTAATGGTCAACGAAAAATTGCATAATGTTAATTTCATTCGAAGATAAAGTATTTGATTGGTGTAAATTATTCAAATAAGTATGAATTTTGATGTAATAATCATAAATATGGATTAAACTATATCAAAGCAATTTCTTATTATATTTTTAAATATATTTAACAGAACGTAGTACTTAAGTCTTATTGTATTTTAAAAACTGCTTCCCACTTATTATTGCAAACACTACAAAAATAATTTTAAGTACTTTTATTGCTTTTTTAAAAAGATTTGCAAACACTTATTGCTTTAAGTAAAAAATAACTTTAAGTTTTAAGGTGGTGTTTGCAAACTCCTAAAAAAACTAAAATCAACTTTTACTCTAAATAAGTCACTTTTAAGGTGTTTGGTTCACAAGGTAAAATGAGAAAAGTATTTTTTTAAGCTAATAACCTCCACAATCTAGGTGGTTATTTATGGTGTTATTTTTTACAGTTGTTTTAACTTATATATTCTTTTTGCAAACACCACCAACTTATGACCGTAAAAAATTATAGAACTTTAGCTTAAATTATGAAATTGTGAATTTAGAGAAGTTTTTGCAAACACCACCTAAATAAAAGCCTAGAGAAATGAGCTTTTATAAGCTCTTGCAAACACCACCTTAAGCACTTATTTATATATTTTCAGTAGAAAAAAGCTCTTAAATACATTATAAAACCGTTGCAAACACTTTATAAATCAAAGATAGCAGCACTTAGATTTTTAAGTATATGTTTTTCATAATTAAGTTTGTTCTGCTACAATCTTTGAAATTACTTGATATTATTTAATATTACATATGATTAAACTTTATTACCTTATTATTTTAGGGAAGTAATTAAATAAAATAAAAATAAACTTGGCCATGAATTGAATCACGTTTACACATGCAATTACTAATTCGTTTCTCTAGTTCAGGCCACACTTTAATATATTAGACCGATTCTTCGAAACAGTAATTTGTTCAAACTGCAAAGATAATAATTAATTTAGTGTTAAGTTATGCATAACTAGAGATGGAAACAAAAATCTGATAAGTAAATAAAGGCTATGGTTAAGGGATTCTAATTATGAAAACAAATATTACTACATAATAGTAGATATAAAGAAAGAAATTTCAATATTCCTTAATTAAAAATGATAAATTAAAGATAAAATATTATTTGTTTTGTTTCCAACAATTTTCGTTTTTGCCTCGTCCCTAACCTTAATAATAATAATATAAGAGGCTACTTGATACTCCAAGGGGTCTGATTTTGGCGTTGATCACTGTGCCACATTGCATTTAGCAAAATGAAACATACAAAGTACAGTTTTTACGATTTTTTTTTTTGAAGTTTTTCAACTCGAAACATTGAAAAACATTTCTAATATTTAACACATCCAAACGAGACATCGATTTGCATTGTGACTATAAATTTTTGAGAGACATCGATAATTCATCTAAGCCCGTTTCTCACATAAGAATAATATAACATGATCAAAACTCGTATCCTTATAGATAGATATATATATAGACATTACATAACCTACAGGGAAAAATTTAGAATACACAAATTAGGAACTTAATGCTCCATCTCCCATTTTGCCATTACAATCACAGCTTTGTACAAGTTCCAAAAACTAATCAAAAACAAGTATATATCAATATAATATTTAAATAAAAAAAAATTAAATATTTGAATTAATAATAAATATATTATTATGATTTCAATTGCAAAGGCCTGGGTTGAGCCATGGTTCTCCTCTTCCACAAGTTAATCTCCTTCCTCGGCTCCAACTCCAATTCCCCTCCTCCTCCTCCTCTCAATATTGGCGCCGAAAATGGAACCCTAAAATCCTCTTCTTCTTCATCCGACTCCGGCGCTATTTGCGAACTCGTCCAATCAAAATTCGCGAAAGTGTCCCGACTACTCGCGAACCGCCTCATCTGGCTCAAACACGGCGCTTTCTCTATTACCGGCGTTTTGCCGCTCCGATCGTGATCGCGATCGGCGTCGGATTTTCTCCCGTAAGTGAAAATATTCTTAAACGAACTCGATTTCGACGGTTTCTTCTTCAGATCTGATGGTGGTTTAATCTCCACCGTTGATTTCTTCTCCGGTTTCGATTTGGCGGTGGCGGCTATGCAGTGTTTCTGTTTCTTCTGCTTGATTTGGCCCATACAGGACACTTTTGGTGACGTAGGCTCTTTTTCCGTTTCGTCGTTTTTCGATTTGCGACGAGCTTCGACCGGAATCATGGGGAGAATCGTGCCGGAATATCCTTTGTTGTGGTTGTGGTGATGGGCACGGCCGGGGCTGAACGGCGGGTTTTGGAACGAAACGACGGCGTTTGCGACTTTTGGTAGTAACTTCATGAGTTTTAATTTCGACTTGTTTGCGTGCTTTTCCATTTTGAATTTCAATTTCGGTTTGTATGAACTTTTTGTGGATATGATGATATTATGATGAGACTTTTGCTTTTGAGGGGTTATATTTATATTTTAGAAAAAAACACGCACACATACGCGTTAGTGTGTGTTGCTTACGTGTGATTAATTTAATTTTGATTTTAATTAATAATTATAAGGTTTTGTTGAAGAGGAAAGTACAAACATGAGAATCAGGGTTGAGGTGCGGAATTTGACTTTTTCAAGAAAAGATTATTGATAAGTTTAATGAAACGGTGTTAGTATTGAGGTCAAATGAGAAAATACGACTGAGCAAAGCAATACCTAGTGGAATTAAATAATAATAATAATACAGCTGTAATGGGTAGTGAAACTTTAGATGATAAGTTTTTTGTTCAGTCAATGGTCCGAAACACATTAGCTAAATCAACTGGACTGTGTAAGTCTTTTTCCTAATATTTAATTAACTACGAAAGTTCTCGGAAAACTAGGAAGATTGTTGTAATTAACAGGAAATAAGGTGGTATGAGAATTATAAAGAAGGTTGTGGTTTACTGGTTTTGTCATTTGTTGAATATTTTATGGTCTTTCTTTAGTATTTTATTATCTGCTTGGCATATTGAAAAACGTGGTCACGTGACGTGGACATGAGATTAGAATATTATTGATCCAATTGTTTGTGAAAATTGCACGAAAGTTTCTTGTAGTTTGATAATAGCCTCTTCTTTTTTGTAGTTCCATGACTCTACGAGAAACTGTCCACAAAGTTCATTTTTGTTTAGCTCCGAGGGAGAGATCTAGTCGTTGGATCTATATGGCTTATGGGTGGTTGCTTTATTATTATTATTTTTTTCTTGCTAAACATGTTCACAATATTATTTAGAACTCACGACATAAAACACATCTATGGTTTAGAACACTTGCATGAAATTCCCACTTAATATGAAAATCCTGTCCGAAATATGTCTTATATAAAAAAAATTATTATTAATCCCATTTGAAGTTATGATTCCTTACATTTTTCTTGCCATTTTAATATTAGAATATTATTTGTTTGCTAGTAAGTAAGTAAGTAAGTAAGTAAGAATAACTTAATCATTCAACTACACCACTAAAGAGTTATCTCATATTTTAAGATTTAATTGAAGAAAATGTGTGCATAGTTTTTCAAAGTGTAAGAGAATATCAAGCCATTAATAATCTAAAATTCAGTTTTATGCGATTTTCCAAATCGCATGTTGGCGTTAAATTGATATCATTGACAAACATATAGTAAATCAACATTCATCAATGATTCCACCTTTTTGTTCACATATGGTCTTCAATCGCAATGAGTAAGTTGTAAACCATCACCAATCGCATTGTTTGTCAATTGATTAGCTACCAATCAACCTTTTAATAATACGTATTGACTTTGGCTAATATTAGCACAATTTGTTCGTGCCATAAATACACACACGGGTCCTACTCAGAACTTGGACTCTGTGGCAAATTAATTAGGATATTCTAATATCTATATGTTATAAATATGGTTGGTAATGCTATCTAGATAAAAATTATGTACAAATACTATTTTATAATAATAGTAATTGTTGTAAATAATGTAAGATATTGGAAATTCTTGCTTATATAAGGAGCCATCAAGATGAAGAGAAAAACACGCATTCACAAGTAATATACTCATAATTTGCTCTTCTTTCTCTATGTCCTTTTAAATATATTGTTATAAACTCAAATAGTTTTAGTTTTTCTATAACACGTTATCAGCACGATAGTGCTCGATCCGAAAGAATTCAGTTCATTCGTTAAAGAAAACGTTCAACGTCAAAATGTATGAAAGTTTTATATTTACTTGTTCATCTATCTACATTATTATAGACAAGGCGGATTACCGTCTATCTATAATTTTATGATTAAATGAATATGTGTTTATAATTTTATTGTTAAAGTTTAATATTTACTTGTTCATCTATCTACATTATTATACACAATACGGACTACCGCCTATCTATAATTTTAAGATTAGATAAAAAAAAATCTTTATAATTTTATTATCATCTTACTCTAACACTAACGCTAATTTTAACTTTCGTTGATGCTTGAGTTAACCCCAAGCTAAAAACGACTGCTTTATGGAAGGTTTTACCTCATATTATATTGCTTAGTTTATTCCACAAGCCCATGAAAGTTTTTACATAGTAATGTGTTGGAAATTATTTACGCACTTAGTTTATTTCAATTATGTTAGTTATTTACATTATTCCACAAGCACATGAAAGTTTTTTACGTAGTAATGTGGCGAAAATATCAATATGTATTTACTTATCGTAATATTATTTCTTATGCCCGTTAAAATTTATTAACGCGGTTGAAATTATTTACTTGTTATACAATTAATCCTTGTTGCTCGATTGTTAAAGATATCATCATTCATCAATTATGACAAATTAAACAAAACAAAGAAAAATGTTTATTTTTTAACGGCTATAAAACGACAACTTATAGATATTTTTCTTCTATAAATATGCATATTTCATAACTCAAACTCCACACAAAATCTTCATCTTTTTTTCTCTCATCTTGCAAAATGCTTCGCACGTCAACAATGATCTTGATGCTCATTTACCTTTTATTTTTCATTTTTATGCTAGCAGCTGAGGAAAATCCTATGCTTCTACCTATTATATTCCTCGCTTTTGTCGTAGCAATGTTCGAGTGCATAATTTGGCTAGAGATGAGATAAATGCATCATACTATTGTAATAATTGTGCTTGTGTGGTTGCGTATTAAAATAATATGTCTTGATCCTAATTATGTTTATTTTAATGTTTATTTAGCTGAAATATGTCTAATCTCTCGAAAGTAGATTTTACCGAACTCAGTATCGATGGGCAAAATTATATGCAATGGGAATCAAATGTGAAAACGCATCTTACTGCAAAATCCCTCGCGAAAACAATTGATGAGGAAAATGAATGTACTGACCAGCAACGATGCGAGGCAATTATATTCCTGCGTAGACATTTAGATAATTTCCTGCAAACGGAATATCTCGATATTACAGATCCTTCTGAGCTATGGATTAATCTGAATAAAAGATATGGCCACCTAAGGGAAACAATGCTTCCAAAAGCCATACATCAGTGGAACACATTGAGGTTCCAAGATTTTACATCAGTAAATGATTACTCCTCTGCCATTCATAATATCCGACATACGCTAAATTTTGCGGGACAGAAATTACTGATGAGGAAATGATTGAAAAAACTCTTTCTACTTTTCATGTCAGTCATATACTCATCCAAATGCAACACGGACTAGTCGGATACACTAAGTATCACGAACTAGAGAGGGTGTTGTTAACGACAGAAAATAGTAATAATATATTGATTAAAAATTCTGAGTCCAATTGGAGCACAGGCATTGCCAGAAGCACATGCCGTAAATTTCTCAAACTTCCGTGGGCGAGGAAATTACAATAATGGTGGTCGAGGCAGAGGCCAATATCAAGGTCGGGGTGGTTATAGAAGAGGATATGTTTCTAAAGGTGGTCGTGGCCATAGAGGTGATCGTGGTCGTGGTCGTGGACGTGGTCGAGGCAGTTATCATAACCCTTCGACCAGTGGTACGGTCCATAACAATAACCATCATAATAAAAGAAAAAATGCTCATAATAAATCTGAATGTTACTGTTTTAACTGCAGAATGAAAGGACACTGGGCCAATACGTGTCGTACACCTGAACATTTTTGTAAATTGTACCAAGCGAGTAAAGGTAAAGAAAATGAAGTGAACCTCGTTGAACAAATGCCTAATAATCCCACATATTTAACAGTATCTGATTTCACGGATGATCATGATGTTACTATGGCTTGATATGAGCTATGTGATTCCTGTCTGCACGATTCTTAGTTTGATTTGCATTATGTGATTCCTTGTTGTGTAATTTTAGAATTGATATGTATTTACGATTTCTGCTTGTAATGGACCATGTTTCCATTAATTGTGATTCCTTATGTATCTTAATGTAACTATTTCCCTTTTTTCTCAAATATATGCTTCGTTTATTGTTATATCATGTTTAACTCAACTTGTTTGACATGAAGCCAGTATGGAGCATACCAGTGATTTTTGCATCCCTGATAGCGGTACAACTCACACAATTCTCACAAGTAAGAAATATTTTACATATCTAAAACCAACAAAAGCAAAAACCAATACGATACCAGGTCCTATTGACCTGATTGTAGGATTTGGTAAAGCTAGTTTTGTTTTACCAAATGAAACGCTATTTATCATCAGTGATGCCTTATTTGCCCCAAAATCCAGAAAAAAATTTTACTGATTTTTAATGATATATATCGTCATGGATATGATACCAACACAAAGACTGAAAATAAAACTAAATATCTTTTCATTATTAAGTATATATATCAGGAAAGCAACATATATTTGAAAAACTACCAAAACTCTCATCGGGATTGCATTATACATATATTAATGCTATCGAGTCAAATATGATAATCAATTAAAATCCTGAATTATTAACTTTATGGCATGATCGACTAGGTCATCCTGGTTCAACAATGATGCGAAGAATAATTGGAACTACACATGGACATTCATTAAAAGGATCAAAACTCAATTTAATCAATAATAGTCCATGTGAAGCATGTTCTCTTAGAAAACTAATTATAAAGCATTCACCAGTTAAAATCAAGACAGAATTACCAACATTTCTTGAAAGAATTCAAGGTGATTTTTTTGGACCTATTCATCCATCATGTGGACCATTTCAATATTTTATGGTATTAATTGATGCCTCAAGTCGATGGTCACATGTCTGTCTATTATCTACTCGTAATATGGCATTTGCGAGATTTTTGGCTCAAATAATTAAAATAAGAGCTCAATTTCCTGACTATACGATCAAGAAAGTCAGACTTGACAATGCTGGTGAATTTACATCTCAAGCTTTCAATGATTATTGTATGTCAACTGGAATTACTGTTGAACATAGTGTTGCACATGTACATACTCAAAATAGTTTAGCTGAATCATTAATTAAACGTCTTCAGTTAATTGCTAGGCCGTTGTTAATGAAAGCTAAATTACCAACTTCTGTATGGGGTCATGCAATTTTACATGTTGCATCACTAATTCGCATTAGACCAAGCTCGTATCATGAATACTCCCCGTTACAACTTGCTTTTGGTCATGAACCTAATATTTCCCATATAAAGATTTTTGGTTGTGCAGTTTATGTTCCGATTGCACCACCACAATGAACAAAATTGGAACCTCAAAGAAGGTTAGAGATATATGTTGGATATGACTCACCATCTATAATCAAGTATCTTGAACCATTAACAGGTGATCTCTTTACGACACGTTTTACCGATTGCCATTTCAATGAGGTAAATTCTCCAACCTTAGGGGGAGAAAATAAGCAGTTGGAAAATGATATATCATGGTATAATCCATCTTTATCACACTATGATATTTTAACAAAACAACGTGATTTGGAAGTTAAGAAAATTTTACATTTTCAAGATATTGCAAATCAATTACCCGATGCATTTACTAACATAAAACGGGTAACCAAATCACATATACCAGCTGCAAATGTTCCTGATCGGGTTGAAATTCCGAAGGATATATCTAATAATAATAAAATAAATGCACGTAAGAAACGTGGTCGTCCTGTTGGTTCAAAAAACAAGAATCCTCGAAAAAAAGGAGAAAATATTATTAACTCCATTATCGCGGAAACTATTTATGATGGAACAGAAAATGTGACAAATGAGATAAGTCAAGAGATCGCCGAACCAAATCCCAATATTGAGATCTCATTAAATTGTGTTATTTCAGGAGTTATTTGGAATCGAAATGACATGAAAAATATAAGTGAAATATTTTCATATAATACTGCTTATGATCTTATGAATGAAAATGATGATCCCGAACCAGAATATGTGGATGAATGCCAAAATCAGGACGATTGAGTTAAATGGAAAGAAGCTATGCAAGTTGAATTGAATTCACTCAACAAGCGAAAGATTTTTGGACCTATTGTCCTCACACCTAAAGAAGTGAGACTTGTAGGCCACAAATGGATTTTCGTTCGATAAAGAAATGAGAAAAATGAAATTGTAAGATACAAAGCTCGACTTATTGCACAAGGTTTTTCTCAAAGACTTGGGATTGATTATGGAAAAACATATTCCCCAATAATGGATACAATTACTTTTCGATTCTTAATCAGTTTAGTTGTTTATGAAAACTTAAATATGCATCTCATGGATGTTGTCAGAACTTATCTTTATGGATCACTTGATAATGATATTTATATGAAAGTTCATGAAGGACTTAAAATGCCTGAATCATCTAATTCTAAACCGAGAGAAATGTACTCAATTAAATTGCAAAAATCGTTATATGGTTTAAAACAATCAGGTCACATGTGGTACAATCGTTTGAGTGAATATTTATTAAAAGAATGTGTTAACAGAGTAAAAATCCACGTGCTTAAAACATACCATAATTCGATTACTAAAATTTCCGGAGATATTATTATATGATTTATACTCGTAAACACAAAATACCCGTATCACACGGCGAAGACCCCGAGTCTCCCAAAATACGAGAACACCCCCTACACCCCTACACCCTCCGATATCTAAAAGCTATCGGAGAACTCATCCCGAGGGCCAAAGCGCGATAAAAATGCACTATCAAAACCTAGAACCCCTCAGAGCGCACGTCATAAAGACCTGAATGCAAGAACATTGCCCTGTCTGAACAAGAAAGCCTTGTCTAAGCACAAGGAATGTTGGAAGACAATCTACGAGAGCTTGGATACTAAAACACTACTTCACGAAGGCCAAGCAAAGCCCTCGGAAATCAAATCAGACCGCTCGGAAACATGCCCAATTTACGGAACCCGAGACCAAGATAGAAACACCTATCGGAGTACACATCAGAAGAAGGCATCCCAAAGATAGACTGCTATCGGAACTACCACAACATCGGACGAGCGTTCCGCCCCACCTATTCAACGTTTTCGATAGGTACCGCCCATCGGAGAGAAGGGAACCAAGGAGCCAGTTCATCAGAGCACATTGAAGCTATCCGAGAGGATAATTCATCCTGGTTAGTACCCCGTCAGCAGATATACCAAACAGATAAAATCTATCTCTTCACACATGCATAATGACACCTGTGAACACATGCACAGTGACACCTGTCCCTAAAAGACTTCTATAAAAGGTAGAGATGAGAGATCAAAGAGAAGAAAGGAAGGGGGCGCTCCCGAGGGAACTCATGTTCTCTATAAAACTAAAAGAAAAAAGGCTTTAGAGGAGGGGGCGAACTCCTTTCTTTCTGAAGACTTTACAAAGGTCAACTCTTTCAACAGATACAAAATCAACACAATCAATAAAATCGACATACTCCAAATAATCAACACCAAGAACAAGAACTACGAGTGGCTTGATTCCCAATCGGGGGATACGTAGGCACCTCAGAAGATATCCGAGTCCAGACTCAAATCAATAAAAACCAACAATCCCCTCGGGTCCGGATCGGCGTTCCAACCCAAAAATATACTCGTTAAATAGGGAATAATATCCAACCCGTTAACAAGATGGCGTCGTCTGTGGGAACCGCCATTGAATCCTCAAACAAGCCCGAGGAGATCGCCGCCAAAACCAAACGGAAAGCAGGTGCTACTGCCACGGGGCGATACGCTCCGAAGATAAGTTTTTATATCTCCAAACTCGCATGATTCGATTCCAATCTTGGATATCTCCTTGAAAATCATAAGATTTTTATATAAGTATATATGCGAAGTCTGTAAAAGACTTGTAAAGGAAGGAAAGAGGTGGTCCAGTGGCCTCGGAGAGGTTCTCCGTGGGCGCTTACCCGGAGAACCTTTATTCGTAACCAGAATGTAAATAATCATACCGGAATGATTCTTTAAAAGTACGTGAGAATATTCACTAAATTCCAAGCACCTATATATACTTAGGAATCTTTCCTAGGATGACCGAATTAAGTTTGAGCTGCCCAAGCTATGTTATAACTACGATTATGTGTCGGGGGATACCTCTATTTAGAGAAAATGTATCTCCAAAGTTTGCACTGCAAACAGGCACGTTATACTAAGTAATTTGTTTGGCCAGTAAGAATGAATTTCATTTCTTTAAACTCAATCTTAAGTTCTACAATTAAAGGAAAGGATCCAAGTATTCATAACGTGCTGAAAAGTTATGACGACTATTAACACGGAAAAGATAAGTTTCATTCCAATAAAAAACAAACTACAAGTGTGCTTAAAAAATAATAAAAAGCCTCTAAGATGGGGGGGGGGGGGGGGGGTAGAGCACTCGTGAAAGTGGGGGTTGGCCCAGTTGTGGAGGCGAGAGTCGGAGCACTTGTAGAAGGGGGAGCACTAGAAGGACCAGCATGGGCCCCCATACCGGGAGGAGCACGAGTTGTAGGCAGGGGGACCACGGCAGTTAAGGGAACCCGAGTCGGGGTAGAAAAGGAAGGAGGAAGCTGAGAACTACTCTTCACAAAAAGATTATAGGCTTGTTCCAGCGTGGGCTTCTGCATCTCCGCTACATTTATCAGACGCGGATCTACATTGGGAGCTATCTTCCTACGCACTTGCCCGAAGCATTGAAGGAACCCCCACATTACATGTCCGATCAAGTATCCATGATTTTTACGGACATATAACTCCTTGACGTGGGTAATGGCATCCTCTTGGGCTTGCTTCACAGCAACAACCATCCTCTGTTGCATCTCCTCGGAGGTGGTGTCCCCCAAAACCGGAGCTTTTGACCACTCTTCAGTAAGAGCATCCACCTGGCCAAGTGCTTGATACAAACTACGCTCCAACTCCTTCTGCTTTACCTCCCATGCAATCTTCTCCTCCTCAAGGGAGGTAACCTTTTCTTTTAATACCAACCCCGAGGCCTCCATCTCCGATACGTAAGACTAGAGCCACTTGTTTTCCCCCCTTAACTCTTGGTTCTGCTGCGTGATCTTAGCCCACGCTTCTTCATACTTCCTCATCTTCTCTCGGAGATCCTTATTCTCTTCCTCTATCTTCCGAGACCTTTCTTCCGCTGCGTTCGCCAACTTTTGCAACTTCTCAACCTCGAGTAATAGAAGAGGAAGCATTTTAGGCGCCTAGAAAGCAAAATAGAAGAATAAAGATCCCAACAATGGGTTCTAGAGAAATTAGATCTTACCAGTATAGCCACACAATTCGTGCAAGCCTGGACAAATTGCCACCCCTCCGATGGCAGAGAGTTGGCAGCCGATAGGTATCGGGTGACTATATCGAGGGCCACCTTAGCCTCTTTCGAGCTAGGCTCCCATCCCGAGGCTGAAATACTCAAAGACGAAGGTCCCCCTAAAGGTACTCCCCCCGATATGGGTACTCGAGTAACCACGGGACTGTCCGATTGAATAGCGGCAAACGGATTCGGAGCAGGATGATCCGTAAAAGAAGGAGTTGCAGACATCAGCTCATCCAATAAGAGCATCGGATCATCGGAAGTTGAAGGAACGTAAAGATCCGATGGAAAGGATCCTCCTTCAAGATTAAATAAATTGTTACCCCCTGCGAATTAAAAATTCCCGAGTAAGTAAGCTGTTCCCTAAGGGGAAACTAAAAAGGAAAATGTTTAATATTGAGAAGCTTACCCAAATCTGGAGCATCCTCCTGAGATACTCCTTCGTTCTCAGCAGGGAGGGCCTCTCCTTTGTCTATCAAAAACAGAGTTTCATATAAGTAAATATGTAAGTATCTCAGTATCATTTAAAACTAAGAAGAGATACGTACCTTTGGGAGGGGTTGCCAGTAGTATCTCCAACGAATCCCCCGATGCCTCCGAGGGTGAAGGTATGTCGACAGCACCTAAGGGGGGCAAGGACATCCCCCATATCCCTACATCCTCGTCCCCTTCTCCTAGTAAGAAAGCCCCCACGAGGACCGCATCCGCGGAAGTCACGTCCAAATCCATTTCTTCTGGGGTATCGGACGTTCCACTAGATGATCGGGATATGGCTGTCGAAGCCGTTAAACGAGTCCATGCTTGCTCGGTATCACCCTCCGCAGCCCCGGGGACTTCGTCGTCTCCTACCGTCAACTTCCCTTCCTAAATTCCCATCTCCTCATTACCACCCGAACCGCTAGCACCTTCCACCATATACGGCCGTAAAACGTCCACTGCAAAAATAGCTAAAAGTTAGATAAACTAGAAGAAATACCTATAAAATAAGAAGTATAAGTATAATAATTTACCAAAAGCGTTGAAGTATTTTGCGGGGATAGCTAGAGAGGTCTTGATTCTGTCTATCGGGGTAATATATCGCAAGCCCGCGGTCCGATAGAGACGAGCGAAATCCCTCGACTCCACCAAAGGTTTCGCAGAAAACACAATTGAAAACACCAATGTATCGTCCAACACCCTCTCTGGGAATTTGGGCTCCCTCCAAGTAAGTGACATGTCCCATTTCCCCTCGGTGGGACAGATGTAGAAAAAATTATTCTTCCATGTGCTGTGAGAACTGACATTGCCCTCGGAGATACGGTCATCTTTGTCCCGATGACTAAAACAGTAGAAAAGAGCCCCCCGGAGACACCTTCAACTCAAAAATTGCAAAAAACCTATCCTTCGTACATTCAATTCCCCTCACCAAACACCAGAAGACAAATAAAGCTAGGGCTGTGAAAGAATTGGGGGTGAGTTGACTAGGGCATACATTGCAATACTTAAAAATTTTGCAGTAAAAAGGCGGGAAAAAGGAACGCAATCCCACCTTTACCTGGGAATAGTACACTGTTAAGTGCTTCGACAGAGGAGAATTACCCCTTTGATCTGCTGACGGAACTGTCACCTCCACGTTCCGGCCTGAAGCACCATATTCGGTGAACAACTTTCGAATCTCCTCCTCTGAAGCAGTGCTAACTGTCGCTTTAACCCTCTGGGTAGCTCGAGGAGCACCACCCTTGTCAGCATTTTTCTTCGACTTTTTCGTCTTCCTTGCACTGCCGCTACCACCGGCCCCCATCACCGCCGCCGCGCTTCTCTTTCGAGAAAACAGAAAAACAGCCCCCGTCGCCCCGCCAGTGCCAGAAGTGGCAGACACCAAATTGGTTGTGGGTAGAGACGCCATTAGAGAGATCTTAAGAAGATTAGAAAGCTTTTTTGTAGAGAGAGAAGTTAAGCGTGAGAAAAAATTTTCGCCTAAAAATTGTAAGTGAGAATAGAATTAGAAAGAGAAGTATTTATAAACCCTAGGCCCAATAAAGGCATTAATTACCCACTAAACCTCTTTACACCCCACGATAAATCGTGCCTAGTGGGTTATAAACCATCACGCCTCTTCGGTTAGGGAAGGGGTAACGGTCCGAATACCTCGGCCCACGCACCACTCCTGAACGTGGCATTAAACCACCATTAATTGTATTTAATCGCAGTTAATTAAATGCCATGACATTAATTATAATTAATTCCCCAATATTAATTCCACAAGGGCACATTTCAAAGGCATCGGAAACCTCTCGCCTCGGAAAAGGCAATCACAATAATCCCCTCGTCTCTTCAAAAGTAAGGCCAAGAACTTGGGAGACATGTGTTAAACAGACATAAACGTCAATGACGAATGTCTACGACACCCCAGAAGAGTTCTACGGTACCCTCCCAAGGTTTTCCAAGTCCTGGATGCGACTCGAATTCCTCTCGAGGATCTACGATGCCTTATGAGACATTCACGATATAATACCTGACCAAAATCTACGAGTTCCCTGATAACTCTACGATGCTTTAAAAGGGTCAAGACAGCCCCTACGATGCTTATAAGGACACTAAGATGTCCTGATACTACGTACAATACTCTAAAAGCTCAAAACCAATGCTTTCGACGACCCCGATGACTGAAGGCTACGATACCAGGACCATCGTGATTTTCGACCTTTTAAATTTCTAGTGCAGTCAACTGCACTAAAAACTGGGGGGGGGGGGGGGGGGTTGTTAACAGGGTAAAAATCCACGTGCTTAAAACATACCATAATTCGATTACTAAAATTTTCGGAGATATTATTATGTGATTTATACTCGTAACCACAAAATACCAGTATCACACGGCAAAGACCCCGAGTCCCCCAAAGTACGAGAACACCCCCTACACCCCCTACGTCCTCCGATGTCTAAAAGTTATCGAAGAACTCATCCCGAGGGCCAAAGCGCGATAAAAATGCAATATCAAAACCTAGAACCCCTCGGAGCGCACGTCATAAAGACCTGAATGCAAGAACATTGCCCTATCTGAACAAGAAAGCCTTGTCTAAGCACAAGGAACGTTGGAAGACAATCTACGAGAGCTTGGATACTAAAACACTACTTCACGAAGGACAAGCAAAGCCCTCGGAAATCAAATCATACCGCTCGGAAACATGCCCAATTTACGGAACCCGAGACCAAGATAGAAACACCTATCGGAGTACACATCAGAAGAAGGCATCCCAAAGATAGACTGCTATCGGAACTACCACAGCATCGGACGAGCGTTCCGCCCCACCTATTCAACGTTTCCGATAGGTATCGCCCATCGGAGAGAAGGAAACCAAGGAGCTAGTTCATCAGAGCACATTGAAGCTATCCGAGAGGATAATTCATCCTGGTCAGTACCCCGTCAGCAGATATACCAAACAGATAAAACCTATATCTTCACACATGCATAATGACACCTGTGAACACATGCACGGTGACACCTGCCCCTATAAGACTTCTATAAAAGGTAGAGATGAGAGATCAGAGAGAAGAAAGGAAGGGGGCGCTCCCGAGGGAACTCATGTTCTCTATAAAACTAAAAGAAAAAAGGCTTTAGAGGAGAGGACGAACTCATTTCTTTCTGAAGGCTTCACAAAGGTCAACTCTTTCAACAGATACAAAATCAACACAATCAATAAAATCGACATACTCCAAATAATCAATACCAAGAACAAGAACTACGAGTGGCTTGATTCCCAATCGGAGGATACGTAGGCACCTCGGAAAATATCCGAGTCCAGCCCCAAATCAATAAAAACCAACAATCCCCTCGGGTCCGGATCGGCGTTCCAACCCAAAAATATACTCGTTAAATAGGGAATAATATCCAACCCGTTAACAGAATGATATATAAATAATTATTTGTGTCCATGTGTTTTATCAAGAGAACATCATTTGGTTTTGCAATTATTGCAGTTTATGTATATGATTTAAATATCATTGGCACTGACAAAGAAATTCATTCACTATGAATTATTTAAAGAATGAATTTGAAATGAAAGATTTTGGTAAAACCAAATATTGTCTTGGTTTACAGATTGAGCACACTAAAAATGGTATATTAGTGCATCAATCTAATTATACCAAAAGGATTTTAAAAAATTTTAACATGGATAAATCAACTCCTTTAAATCATCCTGTCATTGCTAGACCATTAACTAAAGACAAAGATCCATTTCGTCCAAGTGAAGAAAATGAAAAAATTCTTAGTTCTGAAGTTCCGTATTTAAGTGTCATTGGAGCTTTAATATATCTAGCTAATTGTACTAGACCTGATATATCATTTACTGTGAATTTACTAGCCAGATTTAGCTCATCACCCACGAAAAGGCACTGGAAAGGAATTAAACATTTATTTCGTTATTTGCAAGGAACTGTGGATCTTGGTCTATTTTATCCTAACAATGCAGAACAAGATTTGATTGGTTATGCAGATGCAGGTTTTCTATCAGACCCACATAAATCCAGATCTTAAACTAGATATGTATTCATGTATGGAGGCACTGCTATTTCATGGCGTTCTCAGAAACAGACACTTGTTGCAACATCAACAAATCATGCTGAGATTATTGCACTCCATGAAGCTAGTAGGGAATGTGTATGGTTACGATCAATGACACATCATATAAGAAGTACATCTGGCTTACCTATTAGAGAGGGTCCTACAACATTATACGAAGACAATTCTGCATGTATTACACAGATGAAAGAAGGTTATGTCAAGAGTGACCGAACCAAACACATACCCACAAGATATTCTGCCTACACTCAGGAACTCGAGAAGAACAAAGAAATTAATATCCAATATGTTCAATCATGTGACAATATGGCAGATCTTTTTACAAAGGCACTCCCTACTGTAACTTTTAAGAAACATGTACAAAGTATTGGGATGCGTCACCTACGAGACTTATGAAGAATTGGAGATGCCAACTTGAGGGGGAGTTCACACGGCTGCATTCTTTTTCCCTTATTAAGTTTTTTATCCCACTGGGTTTTTCCTTATAAGGTTTTTAACGAGGCAGCATAAGACGTGTGCAGAAGACGGATCATGTACATAACAAAATCTTCAAACGGCCAAATGGGAGTGTTATAAATATGGTTGGTAGAATATGTTTTGTGACCATTGTTGAAAATTATGTACAAATACTATTTTATAATAATAGTACGTAATTGTTGTAAATAATGTAAGATAATGGAAATTCTTACCTATATAAGGAGCCATCAAGATGAAAAGAAAAACACTCATTCACAAGTAATATACTCATAATTTGCTCTTCTTTCTCCATGTCCTTTTAAATATATTGTTAAAAACTCAAATAGTTTTAGCTTTTCTATAACACTATACTATTATATAAAGAAAGGTAAACTGTGACACCAAACTTTTGATTTCCAGTTTTAGCCTTATAATCTTATTGTTGCACAAAAAAAAATTATTAAATTTCTAATCTAGTCTTATAATTTAAATAGAATCATTAATTACAATAATTATGGTGATTGGTGATTTAGTTGCCCAAAATTTGAATATTTCTATATAAATTATATATCCTTATATATCTCGTCTTTTCTCATTAAAGTAGTTTTCTGCCGTAACAAATTAAAAACATATTTACGCGGAGACCGCATGCCAGTGTTTCTGGTTAAAGATATCAAGAAAAGCATGATAATTTTTAATCAATGACCAACATAAAATGTCCTCGTCTTTTCATATTACATTTGACTCTGCCTCTTGATTCCATGCCATGGGCTTATTCTAATTTCTAAGTTCTCACTGATAGACCTGCTATAAGGGAAAGTATTTCTACTTCAATTTCCGACATATTAATTAAAAGTTAAAATAAGTAAACACGTAAACAACTAAGTAAGAACTTAAAGTAAATTTCTCCTTGCCAACAAGATAATCGGCATCGGTCTCTTTACTAGTAAAAAAAAGGATTAGCTCCCCATATAATGGATTTTTGTTTTGCTTTTCAAAAATAAATCAAAGTGTTATATACGAATTACGATACTCTTGCATACCGTTTAATTGAAAAATACGTACTCATATTACCATTAATTTATATGTAATAACCAAGAAAGTTAAAGGCATATATGTCCTTTGCAAGTCCACAGCGGATTTAACATCACGTATGTGCCTTGTGTCACTTGACTTCTATAATACAAAATTAATAAGTTTTTTAGCTGATATTATAATAACTAAATTTCTCTTCCAAAAAAAGTAACAAAAAGTAAATCCTCTGAGTTATTATCTTCGGGATTCTTGTGTTTTCCTCCTCGAAATATCTGTCGAAGAAATCCGTTTTACTAGTACTAAATAAGTGTCCTTCTAAGGCTACAAGTTACAACAGATCTTCCACAATCCCAACGAAACAACGGTAAATATTCTAGGGTTCAAAGTATCTTTCCTAGTTTATGTAACCGCTTTGAAAAAACTTAGAAATTTGGTATTTTTTCCTTACATAATCTAAATCGGTCGACTCAAAGACACTCTATGTATGTGTCTAATCTTCGCCAAAAACAATGTGCGCGCGTGTACAATTTAATCCACGAGATAATTAGGAGGAATTATCACGACTGATTTGATACACGTGGTATGATGCATCTAATCGATATTCATCGCAATGATATATGACATTTTGATACGAATCTTAGTATATATATTTCTACAACAATATAATATTGTGCTCAACAAGTGATGGTATATATAAAGAAAAATCTCTAATCATAGAGCAAACTTGTATGAAGTTGTAGTTTTACCCTTTGTTAAACAAGGAAGTATAAACTTAAAAAATAACTCAGCAATATTTCCTTATATGGTTGCTCTTTTTTTTTATAATGAATTTATCATATATACTCAAGTTTGGCTTTAACTACTGTAACTGTGAAACTGATAAAATATTGATGTATGATTTATTACTAGTAACATTATTGATGAGATTCTTGTATACCCATAAAATTGTTTATTTGCATAATCGGGGTACACTACAACAGATTTGGCCTTTTCCGTCGAGCCCGGCGTTTTGGCCCGACGGAAAAGGCCCAATTATTACCGTCGGGCCCAATCCCGACGGTAATAGGCATTCCCGTCGGCTTTGGGCCGACGGTACAAATGGGCAGGCTTTACCGTCGGCCCAAATCCGACGGTAAAGCCCATTCCCGTCGGGTTTGGGCCGACGGGAATGGCCCATTTAATAAAAAAAATAAAAAAAAAATATAGGCTTGTTTTACCGTCGGCCCAAATCCGACGGTAAAGCCCATTACCGTCGGATTTGGGCCGACGGTAATGGCCCATTTTATTAAAAAAAAAAAAAAAAAATTGGACAGCCTATTCCTTTTAAAATAAATAAATAAATAAAATAATAAAATTTAAAAATGATGTTGACGGATATTTTTAAACACTCATACTCAAAAATTAAACACACATACTCGAAATTTAAACACTACTCGAAAATTACACATTAAAGTACTACTCGAAATTTAAACACTACTCGAAAATTACACATTAAATTTAAAATAACATTGATTTAAACTCGAAAACTAACATTAATTTAAAATAACATTGGTTTAAACATAAATAAAACTAATCGTCAACTTCCTCAACAAGCTCGTACTCATCATCTGCCAACTGTCCTTCAATGTCAAAATCGATCAAATCGGCGCCCAAATTAAGTCCCGGCGATACATCATCTTGAAATAAGTCTTCGGGCTGATTAAACTCAACGTCGATTTCAGGCTCATATAGCCCGGATACGTCGATGACGTTTCTTGCACGAATAGGGCAAACTGCCCACCATCCTTTCCTTCGCGACACATGTTGCGCTGGATATGGCGTGTAGAACACTTGTAGAGCCTGGTTAGCAAAAATGAACGGTTCATTTGTCGCGAGAAGCCGCGTAGGTTCGATATCAACCATTCCATACTTCGGGTGTATAGTTGTACCGCGGCTGCTAATATCATACCAATCACATTTAAAAAATACAATTGATTGGGCCCTATCTCCGCCACCGCACCATAAAACCTCAACGATTTCCTTGATCGTCCCGTAAAAATTTGTTCCTTCAATCCCATCACCACTGCCCTTCACGTACACGCCACTACAGTTTCCGACCTTTCCTTGGTTAAACGAATCAGTACGAAATCTAAATCCGTTCACTATGTAGCCCCCGTATGATGTTGTAAGTGCATTTGCTCCAGAGGCAAGGGGGTAGATACGTTCATCGACCAAGTACTCTCCTGATTTAACAGTTTCTTTAAACCACGACACGAACATTGTAGTTTTCTTTCTTTGTGTCTGTCGTGGAGTAAGATCTCCACAATGTAGGTCCTCGAACAACCTGTAATCATTTGGAACCGTGTTTCAATCCATGAGTCAAAATATTAAATATAATTAAGCCATATTTAACAATAATATAGTTTGAAAGTTACGTGACCCATCCGTCGACTTCCGAACAATTCATCAACGTGTAAAGCTCAATTTGGTTCAACTCCTCTGGAGAAATATACCGCTGGTTCTTATCTGGATTGAGTCCTCTGCCTCTTCTATGGAAAATCGGCAGAGCACCAGAGAAATCACCACGTAATTCAGCTTCATTTCTGCTAAGCCTGTTGTACCTTGTTTCAACACTATTGCCGAAATAGCGCGAGGTAAAATATGTGACTTCTGCCATTAGATAAGCATTAGCAATTGAACCTTCAACACGAGCTTTGTTCAAAACTGATTTCTTCAACTCGTTCATTTGCCTACAAGGAAATCCAAGTATATAACTTCAGAATCGATACAAATAATGCCAATACGTATTGAAATATATAAGGAATGAAATAAATAATGCCAATACCTCTCGAAAGGGTACATCCAACGATACTGAACCGGTCCACCAACTTTGGCCTCATATGGAAGATGTATCGTCAAGTGCTCCATAGAATCGAAAAAGCCTGGTGGAAATATCTTCTCTAATTTGCATATTGTGACCACGATAGATTCCTCTAACAACGCCATGTCCGATATCCTAATCTCTGTGGCGCACAATGCTCTGAAGAAGATACTTATCTCTACTAGGGTACCCCATATCGGATCAGGGATAAAATCACGGAAGGCAATAGGTATTAACCTTTGCATAAACACGTGACAATCGTGACTCTTCATCCCAATCAACTTTAATTGTTGTTGTTGCACTCAACGCTGAATATTTGAAGCATAGCCATCCGGAAATCGCAAACATGACAACCACTGACATAGTAGTTTCTTTTGCGGTCGATCAAGGCAATACTTGGCTTTCGGCTTGTAGGTTTTATTATCATCGGTATCGACAACAAAAAGCTCGACACGAGTGGTCAACAATTCTAAGTCTCTCCTAGCTTTTAAGTTGTCTTTACTCTTAACTGGGTCGTCCATCACCGTGTTTTTTATGTTGTCGAAAAAGTTCTTCTCGCAATGCATCACATCAAGATTGTGACGTATCAGGTTCGTACTCCAATAGGGTAATTCCCAAAAGATACTTTTGTGGGTCCAATTGTGCTCTGTTCCTTTTCCTGGCATTATCGGTGCATCTGGCGCTGTAGACCTTCCTGGTAGTTGTGCAACAATTGCTGCCATTTCTGCGCCTGTCCTACGCGGTGGAGGCCCATCAAATTCTGTATGTCCATTGAATCCCATCATGTCGTGCCGAAATTCATGTCCCACTGGTAAGAAACAACGATGACATCCCCACCACGTTGCTTTCCTACCATACTGCAAAGGGAACGCCTTCGTGTTCTCCATGCAATACGGGCACGATAACTTTCCATGTGTGCTCCACTGAGACAACATCCCGTAGGCGGGGAAATCACTAATAGTCCACATCAATGCAGCCCTCAACTGAAAATTCTGCTCCCTGAATCTATCGTAAGTACGAACGCCATCATGCCACAAAACCTTCAACTCGTCAATCAGAGGGCGTAGCAAAACGTTAATGTTTTGTCCTGGACTACTCGGCCCTGATATGATAAGACTCAAGAAAATAAACTCCTCTCGCATGCAAAGATCTGGAGGAAGGTTATATGGAGTCATGAACACAGGCCAACAAGAATATTATTTCCCGAAGTTTCCAAACGGAGTGAAACCGTCTGTGCATAGACCAAGGCGGATGTTCCGTGGCTCTGCTGCGAATTGCGGATGTTTCTTGTCGAAATCTTGCCACGCTTCGCCTGCTGCAGGGTGGATCATTACATCGTCCGACGACTTACAATTTAAGTGCCACGTCATATGTTCAGCAGTTGATTTAGTCATGAAGAGTCGTTTAAGACGTGGGGCCAAAGGGAAGTACCATAACTTTTTCCTTGGCACTGGATTCTTTCTACCTATAGTTTCATACCTATACTCCCCGCATTCAGGACAAACCGAGTAATCGGAAGATGCGAATTCTCCGTAGAACAAGAAACAATTATTAAAACACACGTCGATTGATTCGTATCCCAACCCCAAACACCTCATCATATTCTCGGCAGCGTGCATATCCTCTGGCAGTAAGAGTTGATCCTCTGGGTACAAAAGTTCACGGTGCAAGTTGTACATCTGATTGCACCCGGATTGATTGTAGTTATTCTCAATCTTGGCTGTAAAAAACTCGGACACCCACTGCAAAATAGATTTCTTGCTTGGTCCCTTAAGCTTGAGTTCCGACATTTGTAGCAATTAAAAAATCTTTTGCATCGGCGTTAGGCTCCTCACCGTTAACGTCGAATTGTGCCCGAAAAGTGTCGTCAACTAGATTTTCAAACAAAATCTCGTCCTGAACAACTTCGGGGTCGTTTCTAACTTCGTGCCTCGACGATGACGCCCCTTGGCTATTATGCACGACAAAATTTTCCCCATGGAATATCCATACACGGTACCCTTCTACAAAACCCCATCGATAAAGGTGAGCTGCCACTTTGCCAGGGTCCAAGTATTTCCTATTGCTGCATTTTCTACATGGACATCTAGGATTTCGATCACCGTCTAGATAACGCTCTTGATCTAACGCAAATGCCAAAAACTGGTATACACCTTCCCCGAACGTTTCATTCACTCGGCCTGTCTCACTCAAACGATCATACATCCAATCTCTATCTCCGTTTGGATTCATTATATATTGTCTATAAATTTTTTAAATTATAACGATTAGCACAACGACGTCTCTACATTTAGGGGTTACGAACAATATTTATAATCGTACGACTAGAACAAAAAATAAGAGCTCGAAACTATACACGTACCTCTTGTAGCACGTAAAAAATTTCTGAAACTGCTCCTTCGATCTATGGCACCGGTCTCCAAGATGACTCGTACATTTTCCTTAAGTCGCAAATAAAAAGAAAGATAAATTAGATAAACATAATTAACGTACGCTTATAAAAAAAATAATTATTACGTAAAAATTAAAATGAGTACGTTTACGAACCTTATTTTGAAACCGAATGAATTGTGAGACTAACTCGTTCGAATTATATATAGGCCTTCGGGAAGGGGGGTTGTGCCACGTCAGCGATCCGTGTGAATTATCACACGGATCGCTGACGTGGCGAGATCTGATCCGTGTGATCAAATCACACGGATCAGATCTATACCGTCGGCTCTAAGCCGACGGTATAGATAATTTTATGCGTTAATTTTTCATTTGCATGGTGAATGGGGCCGGAGATGCAATTATTTGTGATTTATCGACATTATGTGTCCATTTGTTATTTATTGAAATATTAAATTGCTGATGAATATCCTAGGAAAGTGAACATTATGTTATTGTAGTATTTCTTATTTTCGCGGCTTTGAATCTTTTCCAAATTTAACTTTAGTTCTCGTAGGTTTACATTAATAACTATTTTGCAAGAAATTACTATCTTCCATCTAATAAGAAGCTAGAAAACAAGAATATCTAAGGAAAACAAATTAACTAGTTGATCTACCAGGGATACATTTAGGGATTTTGCTATGTATTATATCATTTCTCTGGCTCAACTCTTGTGTGATTCTATTTTGTGTCCAGCACCTCAAAAAGTTTCATACCAACAACGATATTATTATTCATATAAACTCGTCCAATCATTTATCTTTCTATTTATACTTGTCGCAAAGATAAAGCTTCGAATAAAAGGTCACTGAACTTTCTCTGCGTGCCTCATGTACTAGGCTCCACCACCTTCTTATATTCCTGCAATATTACCCTCACTCTAATAAGGGTGCTCACGGGCTCACGGGCTCTGAGCATCTTCATAAATTAGGAGGTCACCTTACTCATTCACTCGAGGAAAAAACATATAGATCGACCATACTAGCTTTGATGTTGGTGTGCACAAAGGCCTGATATATTAATACTCAATTGAGCATATACTCTACGCAAAATTAGAGCTCCTTAGAATGTGAACATTGTTGGTATTTTGACCAATAATTGAATTGTGCTACTATACGCATAATTACATAAGATTGTCTAATCGACTCAATTTTGGAAACTCGTAAATTAACTATTTACAGGAATTATATATGTAGTTTGAATTTTTGTTATAGCTAGTACATGCAATTTGAATTGGTTATTCCGAGATAGGAAAATAAGTATTATTTTACCCCTTTCTCTCATAACCTTAATTACGATGTGTGATCTTGTTCATCTCAATACTAGTGTCAATTTGAGAATCAAAAACACGTGTAAAATGAGATTATTTAAAAAGAATACTATATCATGATCGTTTGGCACAATATGATCACTTTTGCAGCACTTAGTATAAGATGATGTCTCCGCGATTAGATCAATTATTGGAGGCAGGACACCAATTTAATTTTCAAACATTTTGATAATTATAGAGTCAACACGGACAACTTCAAACAAGTACCTTCAATAGTAATGAGTAATGACATAAGGAAAGAAAAACCAACCATCTTTGACAATGACGATCAAATTAGATTGAAACATATTTAATGCCGTCCGGCTATTGTCATCATGTGCTGAATTAAAAATGAAGTGATAAATTTATGGACTAATTCCTAAACGGATAACGATTAAGCATGTTGCCTCATTTCGGCTTTCCATCTTCTTTCCTTTTCATACTCGTTCAAGGTTTTTTTGGCTTTGCCATGTTTTTTTTTTTTTTGATAAATTGAGACTGTTGTTTAAAAACATTATCAGTAATTGGGGTTTCATTTTTTTTTTTAAAATACCAGTAATGAGTTCAGAGTAATTTCAATGCATCATTTTTGTGATTCTCTTATTTAAGTTTAATTGGAAAATATCACTCTAAAACTAATAACATAGAAACATCCTTTTAAAAAAAATCCTTAAAAATGAGTTCCTTCAAAAATATAGTAAAATGCATCCATTTTAGATAAGGTCTAGCTATTTGAATTTAAAGTCTTACTTCATCAAAAGAAAGTGGTAAAGAGATTATGTTTTCTTTTATTTCTCACTGGTGTCCGCTTATGCGACTAATTCAACCGAGCATCGTCGGGCCCTGTTTGAGGGAGAGAGGGCTCTCCCAGCGGTATTTTTTACATCCACAAGGCTCGAACCCGAGACCTTGCTTAGGTGGACTCAAGTTCCTTACCACTTGAGCCAACAACCGTTGGTAATGGATTATGTTAATATCAAGAGCGGAGGATGTTTACTTACTATACCTCTTAAAGACTAAAACGGAATGGATTGTCAAATTATAAACAAATAGTATTCCTTTTCATCTACAAAACCTCACGGGGTACTGTTATTATTTTCTGATAAATTAGGATATCATAAATATAAACAATGTGAAGCAAGTCAAATAGGAACAAGAGTAATTTGGTATTATTTCCTCTGGGTTACACTTGAAATAAGAATACAGTACAATGGGTCTGAAATACACCAAATTATGTTAATCTATCACAAAAATGAATTAGTTTTATCCGAAACACCTATTACACAATAAAAAAAAACTACAATGACTAGAATAACTCTTAAATTTTGAATCTGGGTACTGTCGAATTATCGAACAGAGGGAGTTCGATGCTGAAAAAACAATCGAATCCAAGGACTATTGAATTATCCTGGATTCACTACTAAAACTGTTGAATAGAGAACTGAAAGATGATCAACTGGAAACACTAAACCCTCGTAAAAGTAGGAGCTAATATCTTAAGTAACCAGTTCAAAATATAAGTTAGGATCTCTACTAATTGTAGAAAATCTAGAATATCTATAGGATAGTTCACAATTTGATAGCCCCGCGCATCTTACATTTTTATAAATTTAAAAAAGTTAATAAATATTATAAAATAACTAAAATTATTTGGGGATTATAACAATATATGCAAAAAAAAAAAATACAGGGAAAGATGTGCAAATATTATGTAAGATAGCCTTTTGAATTGGTGTGTATTTCTACATTCGGATGGCTCTTATATAGGAAAGAATTCATCAATACAAATTATAATAACATTATATAGGTATTAATGAGTATGGGAAAATCAATAAGGCCACATGCTTGTCTTTTATAACACTCCCTTTTGGTTGTTTGAATTTTGTAACGTATATGATACGTCTTCTACATACGTCTCATGCTGCCTCACTAAAATCCTTATAAGGAAAAACCCAGTGGGATAAAAACCTCATTAAGGGAAAAAGAGTACAGCCGTGTAAACTCCCCCTCAAGTTGGCATCTCTAATTCTTCATAAGTCTCGTAGGTGACGCATCCCAATACTTCGAACGTGTTTCTTAAAAGTTACAGTAGGGAGTGCCTTTGTAAAGAGATGTGTCATACTGTCGCATGATTCAACACATTGGATATTAATTTCTTTGTTCTTCTCTAGTTCCTGAGTGTAGACAAAATATTTCGGGTGTATGTGTTTGGTTCGATCACTCTTGACATAGCCTTCTTTCATCTGTGTAATACATGTAGAATTGTCTTCGTATAATGTTGTAGGACATTTTTTAATTGGTAAGACAGATGTACTTCTTATATGATGTGTCATTGATCGTAGCCATACACATTCCCTGCTGGATTCATGTAGTGCAAAATCTCAGCATGATTTAATGATGTTGCAACAAGTGTTTGTTTCTGAGAACGCTATGAAATAGCAGTGCCACCATACGTGAATACATATTCATTTTTAGATCTGGATTTATGTGCGTCTGATAGGTAACATGCATCTGCATAACCAATCAATTCCTTTTTTGCATTGTCAGGATAAAATAGACCAAGATTCGTAGTTCCTTGAAGATAACGAAATAAATGTTTAATTCCTTTCCAGTGCCTTTTTGTAGGCGATGAGCTAAATCGAGCTAATAAACTAACAGTGAATGATATATCATGTCTAGTACAATTAGCTAGATACATTAAAGCTCCACACTTAAATACGGAACTTCAGAACTAAGAATTTCTTCATTTTTTTATTTGAATGAAATGGATCTTTGTCTTTAGTTAATGAACTAGCAATGACATGATGATTTAAAGGAGTTGTTTTTATCCATGTTAAAACGTTTTAAAACCTTTTTGGTATAATTATATTGATGCACTAATATACCATTTTTAGTATGCTCAATTTGTAAACCAGGACAATATTTAGTTTTACCAAGATCTTTCATTTCAAATTAATTCTTTAAATAGTTCATAGTTGAATGAATTTCTTTCTTAGCGCCAATGATATTTAAGTCATCTGCATAAATCGCAATAATTGCAAAACCAGATGATGTTCTCTTGATAAAAACATATGGACACAAATAATTATTTATATATCCTTATTTCAATAAATACTCACTCAAACGATTGTACCACATGCGACCTGATTGTTTTAACCCATATAACGATCTTTGCAATTTAATTGAGTACATTTATCTAGGTTTAGAGCAAGATGATTCAGGCATTTTAAGTCATTCAGGGACTTTCATATAAATATCATTATCAAGTGATCCATAAAGATAAGTTGTGACAACATCCATGAGATGCATATTTAAGTTTTCATAAACAGCTAAACTGGTTAAGAATCGAAAAGTAATTGTATCCATTACTGGAGAATAAGTTTCTCCATAATCAATCTCAGGTCTTTGAGAAAAACCTTGTACAACAAGTCGAGCTTTGTATCTTATAATTTCATTTTTCTCATTTCTTTTTCGAACGAAGACCCATTTGTGGCCTACAGGTCTCACGTCTTTAGGTGTGAGGAAAATAGGTCCAAAAATCTTTCGTTTGTTAAGAAAATTCAATTCAACTTGCATAGCATCTTTTCATCTAACACAATCGTCCTGATTTTGGCATTCATCCACAGATTGTGGTTCGAGATCATCATTTTCATTCATAAGATCATAAACAATATTATATGAAAATATTTCACTTATATTTTTTATTTCATTTTGATTCCAAATAACTCCTGAATTAATATAATTTACAGAGATTTCAGTATTGGGATTTGGTTCGGTGATCTCTTGAGATATCTCGTTTGTCACATCTTCTGTTTTATCATGAATAGTTTCCTCGATAATGGAGTTAGTAATATCTTCTCATTTTCTTTTTTGAGGATTCTTGTCTTTTGAACCAACAGGACGACCACGTTTTTTACGTGCATTCATTTTATTATTGTTGGATATGTCTTTCAGAATTTCAATCCGAGCAGGAACATTCGCAGCTGGTATATGTGATTTGGTTACTTGTTTTATGTCAGTAAATGCATTAGGTAATTGATTTGCAATATCTTGAAAATGTAAAATTTTCTTAACTTCCAAATCACATTGTTTTGTTAAAATATCATAGTGTGATAAAGATGGATTATACCATGATATATCATTTTCCAACTACTTCTTTTCTCCCCCTAAGATTGAAAGATTTGACTCATTGAAATGGCAATCGGCAAAATCTGTCGCAAAGACATCACCTGTTAACAGTTCAAGATACCTGATTATAGATGGTGAGTCATATCCAACATATATCTCTAACCTTCTTTGAGGTCTCGTTTATGTCCGTTATGGTGGTGCAATTGGAACACAAACCGCACAACCAAAAATCTTTATATGGAAAATATTAGGTTCATGACCAAAAGCAAGTTGTAATGGGGAGTATTCATGATACGAGCTTGGTCTAATGCAAATTAGTGATGCAGCATGTAAAATTGCATGACCCCATACAGAAGTTGGTAATTTAGCTTTCATTAACAATGGCCTAGCGATTAATTTAAGACGTTTAATTAATGATTCAACTAAACCATTTTGAGTATGTACATGTGCAACACTATGTTTAACAGCAATTCCAGTTGACATACAATAATCATTGAAAGCATGAGATGTAAATTCACCAGCATTGTCAAATCTGACTTTCTTGATACTATAATCAGCAAATTGAGCTCTTATTTTAATTATTTGAGCCAAAATCTCGCAAATACCATATTACGAGTAGATAATAGACAGACATGTGAGCATCGCTTTAGGCATCAATTAATACCATGAAATATTAAAATGGTCCACATGATGGATGAATAGGTCCACAAATATCACCTTGAATTCTTTCAAGAAATGTTGGTATTTTTTTCTTAATTTTAACTGGTGAATGCTTTATAATTAGCTTTCCAAGAGAACATGTTTCACATGGACTATCATTGTTTAAATTGAGTTTTGATCATTTTAATGAATGTCCATGTGTAGTTTCAATTATTCTTCGCATCATTGTTGAACCAGGATGACCTAGTCGATCATGCCATAAAGTTAATATTTGATTCGATTATATTAATATATGTATAATGCAATCCGGATGAGAGTTTTGGTAGTTTTTCAAATATATGTTGCTTTCTTGATATATACTTAATAATGAAAAGATATTTAGTTTTATTCTCTTTGAGTTGGTATCATATCCATGACGATATATATCATTAAAACTCAACAAATTTCTTCTAGATTTTGGGACAAATAAGGCATCACTGATGATAAATAGCGTTCCATTTGGTAAACTACAAATCCACCAATCAGGCCAGTAGGACCTAATATCGTATGATTTTTGCCTTTGTTGATTTTAGATATATAAAATATTTCTTACTTGTGAGAATTGTGTGAGTTGTACCTCTATCAGGGATGCAAAAATCACCGGTATGCTTCATACTGGCTTCATGTCAAACAAGCAGAGTTAAACATGATATAACAATAAACGTAGCATATATTTGAGTCAAGGGAAATAGTTTCAGTAAGATACACAAGGAAACACAATTAATAATAGCACATCACATTACGAGCAGAGATCGCAAATACATATCAATTAACAAATCACACGACAATGAATCACGTAATGCAAATCAAATCAGGAAACACGCAGACATGAATCACATAGTTCATATCAAGCTATAGGAACATCATGATCATCCGTGAAATCAGATGCTACCAAATATGTGGGATTATTAGGCACTTGTTCAACAAGGTTCACTTCATTTTCTTTGCCTTTACTCTTGTGGTACAATTTACAAAAATGTTCAGGTGTATGACACATATTGGCCCACTGTCCTTTCATTCGCACTTAAAACAGTAACCTTCAGATTTATAATGAGAATGTTTTTCTTTTATTATGATGGTTATTGTTATGGACCGTATCACTGGTCGAAGGGTTGTGATAACTACCTCGACCACGTCCACGACCACCTCTAGAAACATATCCTCATCAATAACCGCCTCGACCTTGATATTGGCCTCTGCCTCGACCACCATTATTGTAACTTCCTCGTCCATGGAAGTTTCAGAAATTTATGGCATGTGCTTTTGGCAATGCATGTGCTCCAGTTGGGCGTAACTTAGAATTCTTAATCAATATATTATTACTATTCTCTTTCGTTAACAACACCCTGTCTAGTTCGTGATACTTAGTGTATCCGACTAGTCTGTGTTGCATTTGGACGAGTATATGACTGACATGAAAAGAAGAAAGAGTTTTTTCAATCATTTCCTCATCAGTAATTTATGTGCCGCAAAATTTTAGTGTTTGTCGGATATTATGAATGGCAGAGGAGTAATCATTTACTGATGTAAAATCTTGGAACCTAATGTGGTACACTGATGTATGGCTTTTGAAAGCATTGTTTCCCTCTGGTGGCCATATATTTCATTCAGATTAATTCATAGCTTAGAAGGATCTGTAATATCGAGATATTCCATTTGCAGGAAATTATCTAAATGTCTACGCAGGAATATAATTGCCTCGCATCGTTGCTGGTCAGTACATTCATTTTCCTCATCAATTATTTCCACGAGGAATTTCACAGTAAGATGCATTTTCACATTTGATTCCAATTGTATATAATTTTTTCCATCGACACTGAGTTCGATAAAATCTACTTTCGAGAGATTAGACATATTGCAGCTAAATGAACATTAAAAAAACATAATTAGGATCAAGACATTTTATTTAATACGCAACCACACAAGCACAATTATTACAATAATATGATGCAATTATCTAATCTCTAGCCAAATTATGCACTCGAACATTACTACGACAAAAGCGAGGAATATCATAGGTAGAAATATAGGATTGTCCTCAGCTACTAGCATAAAAATGAAAAATAAAAGGTAAACGAGCATCAAGATCATTGTTGACGTGCGGAGCATTTTGCAGGATGAGAGAAAAAAATGAAGATTTGTGTGGAGTTTGAGTTATGAAATCTGCATATTTATAGAAGAAAGATATCCATGAGTAGCCGTTTTATAGCCGTTAGAAAATAATCATTTTCTCTATTTTGTTTAATTTGACATGATTGATGAATGATAATATCTTTAACACTCGAGTAACAAGGATTAATTGTATAACAAGTAAATAATTTCCACTGCGTTAATAAATTTCAACGGGCATAAGAAATAATATTATGATAAGTAAATAAATATAGATATTTATGCCACATTACTATGTAAAAACTTTCATGAGCTTGTAGAATAATGTAAACAACTAACATAATTGAAATAAACTAAGTGTGTAAATAATTTTCACACATTACTATGTAAAAATTTTCATGGACTTGTAGAATAAACTAAGCAATATAATATGAGGTAAAATCTTTCATAATAATTAAGTGTTAGTAGTCGTTTTTAGCTTGGAGTTAACTCAAGCATCAACAAGCGTTAAGATTATTATTAATGTTAGAGTTAAATAACAATAAAATTATAAAGAAATTTTCATCTAATCATAAAATTATGGATAGGTGGTGGTCCGCGTTGTCTATAATAATGTAGATAGATGAACAAGTAAATATAAAATTTTCATACATTTTGACGTTGAATGTTTTCTTTAACGGAGAAACTAAATTCTTTCGAATCGAGCACTATCGTGTTGATAACGTGTCATAAAATAACTAAAACTATTTGGGGATTATAATAATATAAGAAAAGAAATTAGAAAAAGAGGTACAAATATTATGTAAAATAGCATTTTAAATTTGTGTGTATTTCATATATAAGAAAGAATTCATAATATAAATTATAATAATATTATTTAGATATTAATAAGTATGAAAAAATCAATATGGTCACGTGCTTGTGTTTTCTATACTATTATATAAAGAAAGGCAAACTGTGACACCAAACTTTTGATTTCCGATTTTAGCCTTATAATTTTATTGTTAGTACAATAGTTTAATTATTGAGTTCCTAATTTAGCCTTATAATTTAAGTAGAATCAATAACTATAGTAATTATTGTGATTGAATATTTAGTTTCCCAAAATTTAAAACTTTGTATATAAAGTCTCTATCCTTATTTATTTAATCTTTACTTATTCAAATTATTCTTTTACCATATAAATTAAAATAAATTCTTAATCACGCGGGGACCGCGTGGCAGCGTTTCTAGTATAACAATAAATAACTTATTCAATTTTGATGCAATACTCCATGTGTAGGTCAAAATTAAAATGAACATATATCACTTCTGCGAAAAGTCAAATTAGCTATAGCAAGGCACGTGGACGTACGGCATACCTCTAATTTATTTTATTTTATGATTTCAATTTAAAACAGTATGAATTTGGTGGTACAAATGAAAAAAAGTAATGAATTTAGGAAACTGGGCTTTTCACTCATTCGATGCTGGTGGTACCACCAGTGGTGGTACCACACACATACATATGTATGTATATATATACATACATATGTATGTGAGTGGCACCACCACTGGTGGTGCCACCAGCATCGATTTTTGCCGCTACAAGGGCCGTAAACTGAACTCCCACAGTCCCACTCCATCTTCTAAAAACTATTATTTCTTTCATCTCTTTAATAAAGCTGAAAAATGGAATCTAAAGCAAAAATCAAGAAATTTAAGTGAAATCAAAACATTAATGGAGAACTAAAAAAAAGGAGAATATCAATCAGCCTGCTGCCATGGTTGTCCCCTTAAATCTGCAGGATTTCCTAATCCGAGCTAGGGTTCTTAAACTATACAAGCAAGCTCTCAGGATTTCACGCAGGGCCCCACCTCATTCCAAAGGTCACATCTTTATTAGGGCTTTTTTGAATTGTATAGCTTGTAATTTGAATGATAATAATATTATTAGTTTCATCTATTATTCTACTAAAATTAGCATTTTCATTGTAATTTGTTGTAACAGATGAATTGAGGAAGATTGTGAGACAAGAGATGGAAAGTAATCGAAATTGCGGTGACAAGCAGAGGATTAGATTTTTGATTAGTGACGGATTAGAGAGATTGAAGCGGCTTGACGAGACGTTGGACATGCAGGGTCGTTGATTACTTCCTGATAACCGGTAATTTCCTCCGTCATTGACTATTTTCAGTTGTACATTCATTGTGATTTGAGATTACCTCCGGAGTCATGCATATGGATCTTATATTAAATCCATTCGGTCCCTATGATACTTCTTTTAAGCGTGGTTCGTAATCGTAGTAATGTTAAGGCTTTCTGATTTTTTTTTTTTAATTATTTTTCACATCTATTGGAATAATCATCTTGGAAAACTGGACTACACAAATAAGCAAGATAGATTCTAGCTATAGGAATGATAAAACTAAACTGAAAGAGGAAAAGCTGGTGCATAAAATCTAGAAGTGTATATTAAGCAAGGAACTCGAGAGAAATAATTTCCAGCTTTTGGTTACCCCTTTTGTTGTGGTATTCATATTTTCTTGTTGATTAGATAATTTTCTACTGCGAGAATCCTACTCAGTGGAGAAGCGAGATTTAGAAATGATCACTCAATTATTTTTATCTGATTGTGTCTAGGTTTACCCAAAGTCGGACGAGACTTGAAGTTATTGAGCTCGTGAGAGTGGACTCAATGCTATGCACTAAGGACACTGCTCTACCAGACTAGACTCTGTCAAATCACAAAGAAATGTCTGATGAATTAAGGTATGACCAAAAAATTCCCCCAAATAAAATGTATAACCGAAAATTATATATTCCAGTGGAGGAATCTCCACCCAAATGAAAAAAAAAAATATGAATGTCTAGGTAGACTTGTGTAAAGGTTGTTGCAGAAACTGCTTGTGTGCTTTCATATTATACCCTGATGCTTCTATTCCAAACAATGATGCCAAGTCATTTATTATCCTTTAGACAGCGCTTCATGGTTAAGGTATCTAACATTGAATCTTTGAGGTTTGTTCCTCGTGATCAATCTCAGATATCTACATCGGTACAAGGTGTATTTGGATTCTTGGATCCTAAATACATGCAAACTAACCGTTTGTTTGAGAAAAATGATTGTTTATAGCTTTCGAGTGGTTCGCGTGGAGTTCTGAACTGACAAGAAGGCATTAAGCTATATTCCAGAGACTATCTTAGTCAATCGGTTAGTTTGCATGTATTATTTTTCAGTTTTGATTTTGGCTGAATATTATTATTATGTAGCAGATGTAGTCATGCAAAAGCGTCTGAAACCTAGAATAAGTACAATAACGACTTGGGCCTCGCCTCATTTTCATAATCACATAACAATAAAGCCCAAAATAAGCTGAAGGGCCAACTAAGTCAGCCCATTAGAGTATTTGCATAGCCATTTTCAAGTTTTCCCCGTTCCATTATAAACAATTACCTCATAAATGATGCCACGAAATAAATCGTTAGTGTTTTGTATTTTTATAAACAGAATTGGAGATATCAGTTTAAAAGGAAAAGAACAAAAAGATATTAGGGATGTGGTAGCGCTGCTGACAGAGTGATATCAGTTGAATGATTCTTTTAATGCTGTATGGGTGCTTTGTAAAGGGTGTTGATATTGAAGCTCAGTACCTCTACACTCTTGAATGTATCCATCTAATTAACTGTACATTTCATGGCTATGGTTGGAGAGCATGTTAGCGAGAATTGATTTGATTAATTTTAAAACGTTTATCATGTCTCAGATTTCTGTTATAGCAAGCTACACTAGGGAAAAGAATGTGGGTGTTAAAAAGTATGGTATATTTGGAATAATGGATATAATAGATTTGAGAAATATAATTTGGTTATTGTCACGTCATACTTATAATTGACGTATAAGATTATAATGGAAGTATAAGATTATAATGGAATTATTATGTAGCAACTCATATACTGAATTAGCGCCTTCTCGAGAACTCGAAAAGCTTTGCAAATGATGTGTATATCTTACATTAATATGTGCATATTGGAATTTTTTCAGTTAATTTCTAACGGTCAGATTGGACTGCATTATCCCCTACCATATGACTTCAATGATATTGAGTTGTTATTGCATTTAAAAGCTCAAGTCTCAGAGACATACGCACTTATTGATTTGCCAAAGAATTCATATGAGGTTTAACTCAAGTCATGGTAAAAGACGTGCGGAGATTCTTTTCAGTAATTATGGGTTATTATTTCGCAGCTTGGTATAAAGTAAAAGTTGTAGATAATTTCTTCCCATTGATGATGTGTGGCTCAAACGACCCTTTCATTGCAATACACTGAAAGAAATTTAACAAGTTGCTCATAGAATCTTCGACTTTATTAAGGTATAAGAATATGTTCTCAAACGATTTGTCGTAGTCATAGATTCTTACGATCAGAAGCTAGAAGGAAATCCAGAGATAAAAAAAGAAAAGTTCATAAGCTAGGGAATATAAAAATATTGAAGGGACTATCTGGAAAACGAACAAAACTAAGTTGGTCAATATATTATTCATTATCGAATGACATTAACATATTAATTACAAAGATATAATTATAAAAGTGGTTAATAATTAGTAGAAATTTAGAAGCAAGTACCGAAAAGATTTGAGGCGAACTATATTCTCATGGCCCCCTGGCCCCTAATATGTATGTATATATATATATATATATATGTATGTAAAGAACTCCACGTATAAAGTCCCGTACTATCCACGGCCGAAATTGGTCAAAGCTCACGTAGTATATTGACCATCCTTACATATATAAAAAAGTTAAAAACTAGCTACCGGTCGTGCCCAGGGTTTTTAAATATAAAGAGCAGTTTAGCTTTAACGCGTCCATCTACGTACATATTGTCATTATCAATAAAAACAGAGTAAGATGATGAAAAATCAATATATATTAACTTAATCATACAAGTCTTGCATAAAATAGTAGTAAAGACATCAGTCATCACATACCAATATAAATTCAATCAACTGTTAAAATTAAAGCGGCAAAAAGCTACTTAACTTCTCTCGTCCCTTCTTCTGTCTTCTGTGATGATCATGTTCGGTGATGTTGCCCTCTGTTAACGTCTCATCAAGATGTTTTAAAATAGTGAAAATAACAAATAAGATCGCAAAGCCCCAGTCATTGAGCAGAGCACCAGACCGAAAGACGACTACTAATAACAACATAAATAAGTAGTTGACACTTTCTCCATTCTGTATCGAAGCAGCGAGATTTGCCAAAGGGATGAGGTGAAAACACGCTAAATAACCTATCAACAAGTCCACGGGATCATTTGCCCATTTCGACACAGACAAACAAGCAACGAGAAAACTGCAGTCCAACAGCCATCTCATATGTCGTGGAAGATTAATATTTCTGCTCCAAAGCGCGTTTATAAATATAGGCAAAGGCAACAAAAGGTAGAAGTAAATCCATAATCGTCCAACCAATTCAATCTCTCGATCACTTTTTATTATCTTCTCCGCAAATAATCTCCATAGTGTGGATCATGGCCAGACTATTTGGACTATAAATACCGGCACTAAGGCTAAAACCAGCCAAAACTTTGTCCTGTTTCCACTATATAACTCTGCAACATCATCATCAGCTTCTCCGACCTTTTAATACAACATCATAAATATTACAACTCGATCCAATACATATTTTTGAAGTATTTATTAGTCACATAATGACTAATGATATATTAATTATACCGAAGCCGAAGCAAGTTAGTTGGATAGAGTATGATCGATAAAGTCGAGGTAACAACATGAGCAATCAAACGACGAGAACTCAAATATAATTAATATCGCAATCATAACATCTACGAAGCAATATATCTTAACTAACCTTTGATCTGCCCATGATAGAAGACATTTGAATCTGTAAAAAAGAAAAAAGTAAATATTTTGTTAAAGACTCCCGTTTCAACAAATATGGGTAGAATCTTATATCCAAAATACTTCACGCTAGTAGGAATAATAAATTAGATAGAATCTTTAATTAGTTACGATCAATAAAAAGAAACAGTAGAAAGTATACAAAGAATAATTTACGTACCCAAAGTCAAAAACAATTTAGTTTACTTTATATATCTGTGAGCCTCTTACGCGCTAGCTAGAAACATGTACACACTTACGATTGATGAACACTGAACGAGCGCTGCAATTGACTGATCCAGACTATTCTTCTTTTTTGATTTTATATATATAATGGCTATGCATATCCTTGTATATATATAGTGAACTGAACGATTCCTTTTACTTTCTATTACTTACCATTAGTTCATAAAATCTTTCCTATTTATGACATGGAAATATTATTATATTTCTTTATTCAAACAAACAAGTATTTAGTGATGTTCCTTTCCTTTCTTAGAAATATACTAATTATCCAATAAAGGAATAATGCCCATAAATATAGAAAACGTTAGAGTGGTAATTTAGAGGGTACATAATGGCATTTATATCTGAGGTCCGGCTGCAGATGAGGTTCTTCTCTTGTACCCAAAATCCAGTTAATTTGAATGGGATTGGAGAAGATTAAGGATTAAAGGAGAGCTATTTCCCCATGCGCCATGGAGAAAAGCTGACGCTCTATCAAGACGCACATATCATTGATGGCATGTTGCCGGAGATTGGGTTGGACGAAAGGCGACATTTTGAGCACGACAAGTGTTGGGAGGATATATGCCACGCTGTTAGGACCAATGTTATTTCCACGTAAATAAATTGGAGATTATGTTGACATCGTTTTGGAAATTATTTAAATCAATGTCAATTGATTTAATAAAAGAAATTAAGTGAGATATAGTTTCCATTAATTGAAGGAAATCTTTGATTGCCTTATTTAGGAGCTCAATTTATGGAATATTATCTTTTTTGCAGGTCAAATGTTTCCATGCTTATTATTGTGATAATCTTGAAAGAAGGAAACTTTCCTTTTGATTGACTTGCCATTTGGATTGTGATGTAATTGACTATCCTTGTTGTGTTGCATATCTTTCCTAAATCATGTTGATTGATTATATGTTGGAAAGAATTCAATGTCTGTTTATGCAGGAAAGTCACGCTATTTTCGGATAGTGAATCTGTCAGTTGCAACGTCATCCAGACAGCTCAGTTGCAACTACGTAAATCAGCGTTTTGACGAAACAGAATATTCTCTTGATCCTATATTCTGGAAATTATATTTAAAAGGAAAATATTTCGTTTTTCTTTAAAATGATAATTTGATATCTGATCGTTTAGGGAAGAATCTTCGTCAAATATCTTTTGTTGAGATATAGAAAGTCAAATATTTTTATGGAATATATTTTAGATATTTTCCTTATCCTTTAAAGATAGACTTTCAATATCTTCCAAGATTATCTTCGTTTGATCTTATCTTTTATTCTTATCTTTTTAAGATAGACTTTCAAGATCTTCCAAAATTATCCTTGTTTAACATTATCTCCTTATTATGTATCTAGACATATTTAATAGGCATGTACATTGGATATATTCAGATTTATTTTGCAGAATATATTAGATAAGGAAAGAAGATCTGCGTGGATTGCAACTGGAGATACGCAGAGCTTATCTGTTAAGGAAATAAGATCTACGAGGTTACAACTGAAGATCTGCAGAGATTCTGCTCATGCCTATATAAGGAGAAGACTCGACATTATTGAAGGACACTTTGAAAAGGATAGTTTGTGATTTCAGTCCTGTATCGAGTCAAAGTCTTTTAGAGAAGAGCATCAAGTCAGAGGAACTCTGAAGTAGCTTGATGTGTCTTCGATTCAATCGTGTTTCCGAAAACAAGTTAAGGGCTAGGTGTTGCAACTGCATATGTTAGAGGGAGTCTAGTATATGAGTTGATTTAAATCCTTCATTGTAATTCTTAAGTAGGAAACAGGTTGAGTCAAACTTTGGGTGAAAGCCCCGTGAACTAGGACCAATTGGACCGAACCACGTTAAAAACCTTTGTGTTCTTTATCGCTTTATGTTTAACTGTCCAATACCAGTTGCAACAGTAAAACAACTTTTAAACGTTAAAGAATTGTCATCTGTCTTACTTACGAGTGCAGTTGCAACTACTGTCAAGTGCAACTGCATCCGATTATAAGTAATATAGATCAAAGATCTTACAAGTGGTATCAGAGCCGGTCACTAACACATTATTTAGTGAGATTCTGGATTTAAGATCTTGTTTTGCAGGTATGGACAATATTAAGGATGGAGCATTGGTGTTATGGCCACCACCGCTTAATAATTCAAAATATATATACTGGAAATACCGATTGGAAATCATTATCAAGTCCAAAGATTTCAAGGCATGGAAAATTATACTTAGAGGATGGTCTCCGCCGTCTTACGAGAATAAAGTTGTCAAAGATGTCTTAGACTGGATCGATGATGAATATCTTATGGCCAGCCAAAACTCCAGCGCCGTGGATATTATTTTATTTTTTGTTGATATTAATAATTTCAAATTAATATCTAATTGTGTTTCAATTAAAGAGATGTGGAATATTCTCAGGTTGGCTCATGAAGGAACATCAATTGAGAAAGAAGAAATTGAGTCATCAACGAAGAGTATGGTATTTCAAGATGAAGTCAAGGAGGACTCAGAATCAAATAAGAATGATGGATATGATCAATCATTAACACCTCTTTTAATGAAACTCCAAGAAATGCATAAATCATGGAAATACAAAGGTAAGAATCTTATCCCTTCCGACTCTGATTTTATTAAATCAAATTCCGCTGCTAATGATCTTAGTTTCAGAAGGAAGGATAAAGGTATTAAATGCAGGAAAAATTATGTTATATCATCTGATGCAACAATACTAGTTGCAACTACGCCTGTTGCAACAATACCAGTTGCAACTACGCCTGTTGCAACATCACGAGTTGCCACAAATGTTTGGGCAATATATGAAGATGGTTCTGAGCAAGATGATAAATCAAATCCAGAGGTCCAAGAGAAACCTTCCCAAAACCAAGTGAGACTTGTTGTTGATGGAAAATCACAAGAAAAGTGCATTCTTGTGAAAGGTATACAAGTGGTTTTATCTCTCTAATGCGAGGGCATCATGGTAATGTTCCCACCCATATCGTATTTTTAAAGGTGTTTTTTCTCCAAAGGATCTTGGTAAGTATATGTTGATCTTCCATTGTAGTACAAAAAGTCACAGTACATCAAGTTGTTCTAACTTCTGGAAGAATCTTTATTTTCATAAGCCTGTCTTAATCCCCATGGCTATTCCGTGTTGCAACTTGCATTGATCATATTGAGACAATATTCACACAGAGTGTTGCAACTTTACTGGATAAACAAGTTTGGTTGAAAATTTGTAATCTCTTGTGCTTGTCTACTGATTCACGTGTTTATGGGTGTTCACCTAAATCATATTATTTTGACAAAGGAGGCCTTAGAATTACGAATGAAACTAGTAACTTATTGTCAAAATGTGTTAAAGAATCAAAAAGAGATATTATGGTTGGAAATGGAAAGAATGAAGGAATTCTCTATATAAGATTTGTGTATGTTGACGAGATTTCACGAATCAAGGATGTGCTCCACGTGGAGGAACTTTTTGCTAACTTGATTAAAATTTGTGAATCACGTAAAACCAACTTCTTAGATAATGTCAATTACATTCTTTTGATGAAACGTTTTGGTGGCTCAAAAGGTTAGTTAATGTGAAACTAACTAAAATTTTTATTGTAGGAATATGTTGTGAAGCTTCTACCAAATGGAGGAAGCAACTTGAGCCTTGTAATGCATGGCAACGATGTAAGAACCAAATGATCAGCCATATTCTGTTGCAACAGAATGCTGTTGTGCCGAAGGTGTTGTTGGAATTTGTAGATGCATCTGCAAATGAAGAGACTCGTAGTCACAAATGGACTGGAATTCTGAAGCTAGATGATGTTGGAACTTCTGCTGCATTTGCTGTTGCAATTGGAAAATTGACAGAACTCAATGCGATTGTATTAAGTAATCGAGTAGAGTCTGTTGCAACAAAGCAGAACATGATTGAACGAATCAAGATAAGTTCATTATCTAGATCTGATTCTTTTGATGAAGGTATGACTGATTGGTTTAATGGTCTGCATGAGTTCCCTATTTGAATTTATTGATAAGGAAATAGGGCAAGTTGTGTTGTTACTTTTGTTGACTTTTGCGAATATTTTTTTCTAATTTTCTTTATCTTTGCTTGGACATATTCTCATGCTAATCATGAGTTGTTGTGTGTTTGAGACCTTGTTATTCGACATATGCAAATTGTTGTTGCAAGAGTGACTAGTTGCAACTATGATGATTTAATGCCAATTTTTTTATCTCATACAGTCTATCTAAGTTGCACTTTCTGTTTGTCTGGATATGCTTATGATCTCTGTACTCGTAAAAGATTTCACAAACATGAGTTTTTTCAACTTGTTGTTTTTACGCATGCCTGAAGAGATAACTTGTTGTTATATGTACTAAGGTACTGCATGCAGTTACAGTTGAGACCCTAAGAAAGTCTCCAGAAACTTCCTTATGTAAGTTGCAACAGTGGTCGTGTTGCAACTAGGATGATCTGTATACTATTGAAGTCATTTCATAGGTTTGTCCGAATTGTTTTTCATTGTCTCGTTCTGAACATGATCACTGGTTGCATAAGATGAGTCCAGAACTGATTTTAAGTGGATTACCTCACCATTCTCCAAGTACTCAATTCTTTAAAAAAAAAAAAAAGGAAAGAAAAGTATTCTCTTATCATTTAAAGAGGATAATGTGTTTGTGTGATGACTGGAAAAAGCTACCTGACCTAAAAAGAATGGGAGTGAAAGCTATCAATTCATATTTCACGCGTCTACTCATTGAAAAGAGCTACCCCATACCAAAAATGAGTTAGAGTGAAAGCTACCAGTTCAAGTGGATAAGTACAAAGTTTTTTTGGTGATGGTATTTTACTTAGTCAAGTTTTGTTCATTAATGCCCATGTGTCACACCTCCGGACTTGACCATTTTAAACATTTTGTGTGACTTGAACCGTGAATGCATACTTTAGCATCTAATATCATCCAAGCACATCATGTCATTGGAGCTTCCACATTTTAGGCATTCTCTGTCTGATTTTTTTTAAAATGTCTTTTCACTGTGTTGCTTGTTGCAACTTTGGTACTTATGGCATGTACTTGTTGTTTTCTCTAGTTCTCATGCACTTTTTGTTACTCAAGATTCTCTCTATCTTTTGTCACTGTTTTCTTAAGAGAATTTGTTGAGACGACATGTCATGTTTTTGTAGAACTTTTATGGACTCAGACTTCTGATTGCATCATCATGGCAAAGCTGCATCAATCATATCTCTTTTTGTGAGTATACATCTGAGGAACATCTTCTATGTGAGATTGATACATGTGTGTCTCATGGTATCATGACTGTTTCACAGGGTGATTCAAGTGATTGTCTTTTGGTACTAAAGTCCATGCTGTAACTTTGTTTGCAACATATCCAGGGGTGAATTTCTAAATCACTTAGTTAATTATTTTTATATAGTTAACTATCTTTTGGTGCGCTGATTGTGTTTGGGGCATAGCTATTGTTGAAGCTATGCTTAATTTAAGGGGGAGCAAAATTCTTTTGCCATTAGTTGTTGAAACATGTGGTTTACCAGTTACAACAAATATACATGTGATATGCTCCGGGATATTGAGACTCCATCTCGTTGTCAGGGTCTTTGATTTGCTAAGACAAAAAGTGGGAGATCAAGTTAAGAGGTGACATACATCATTCAGTTGCAACTTCTAGATATATTTTATATCATGTGCTTGGTGTCTAACCGCTTCATGCAGGGCATTGCTTGTTTAGAGAATTTCTCTTTACACCCGTTGACTCGTTATGTCAAAAAGAGGGAGAAGTTAGCCAAGAAATGTATTATGCCAAGCTCAACCTAAATGGTAGAGCAAAGGTATGCATGAACCGAGGGGGAGAGAGCGTTTGACTGGTGCCCTAATGCACTTCCAGTTTTATGTTCGTTGCAACAATTGCAGTGATATGTGTTTTCACTCATCTCTTTATTTAATCACTGGCAAAGTTTCTTTTGTTGATTGCAAGAGTTCTACTTAATTTCTTTGGATATACATGGTTTTGCCAAAACGAGTCAAAGGGGGAGATTGTTAGGACCAATGTTATTTCCACGTAAATAAATTGGAGATTATGTTGACATCGTTTTGGAAATTATTTAAATCAATGTCAATTGATTTAATAAAAGAAATTAAGTGAGATATAGTTTCCATTAATTGAAGGAAATCTTTGATTGCCTTATTTAGGAGCTCAATTTATGGAATATTATCTTTTTTGCAGGTCAAATGTTTCCATGCTTATTATTGTGATAATTTTGAAAGAAGGAAACTTTCCTTTTGATTGACTTGCCATTTGGATTGTGATGTAATTGACTATCCTTGTTGTGTTGCATATCTTTCCTAAATCATGTTGATTGATTATATGTTGGAAAGTATTCAATGTCTGTTTATGCAGGAAAGTCACGCTATTTTCGGATAGTGAATCTGTCAGTTGCAACGTCATCCAGACAGCTCAGTTGCAACTACGTAAATTAGCGTTTTGGCGAAACAGAATATTCCCTTGATCCTATATTCTGGAAATTATATTTAAAAGGAAAATATTTCGTTTTTCTTTAAAATGATAATTTGATATCTGATCGTTTAGGGAGGAATCTTCGTCAAATATCTTTTGTTGAGATATAGAAAGTCAAATATTTTTATGGAATATATTTTAGATATTTTCCTTATCCTTTAAAGATAGACTTTCAATATCTTCCAAGATTATCTTCGTTTGATCTTATCTTTTATTCTTATCTTTTTAAGATAGACTTTCAAGATCTTCCAAGATTATCCTTGTTTAACATTATCTCCTTATTATGTATCTAGAAATATTTAATAGGCATGTACATTGGATATATTCAGATTTATTTTGCAGAATATATTAGATAAGGAAAGAAGATCTGCGTGGATTGCAACTGGAGATACGCAGAGCTTATCTGTTAAGGAAATAAGATCTACGAGGTTACAACTGAAGATCTGCAGAGATTCTGCTCATGCCTATATAAGGAGAAGACTCGACATTATTGAAGGACACTTTGAAAAGGATAGTTTGTGATTCAGTCCTTATCGAGTCAAAGTCTTTTAGAGAAGAGCATCAAGTCAGAGGAACTCTGGAGTAGCTTGATGTGTCTTCGATTCAATCGTGTTTCCGAAAACAAGTTAAGGGCTAGGTGTTGCAACTGCATATGTTAGAGGGAGTCTAGTATATGAGTTGATTTAAATCCTTCATTGTAATTCTTAAGTAGGAAACAGGTTGAGTCAAACTTTGGGTGAAAGCCCCGTGGACTAGGACCAATTGGACCGAACCACGTTAAAAACCTTTGTGTTCTTTATCGCTTTATGTTTAACTGTCCAATACCAGTTGCAACAGTAAAACAACTTTTAAACGTTAAAGAATTGTCATCTGTCTTACTTACGAGTGCAGTTGCAACTACTGTCAAGTGCAACTGCATCCGATTATAAGTAATATAGATCAAAGATCTTACACACGCGATATTGGAGGCGCATCATTTGGTGTATATAGTAGGATGCTCCATATTTCACAAGGTGAAGTTGGTGAGGGAGCCGACTAAGCCGTTGCCGAGTGGTCAGAGTCTTGTTGTTGGTTTGGGAGACAAGACTTCGCACGTCAAGTTCTTTTCACAGGACGGTGCTATGCAAACTCACGATGAAGAAGTTTTTCAAGTATTCCTCTGTTACATGTATGCTTGCCCCTCGATATGCTAGCAGTAAGCTTAGCATTTTCAAGAAACAGGTATGCTATATTCTATTTTAGCTTTCCATTTATTAGTTATATTTGGATATTTTAGAGCTGAGTAACGATTTGTCTATAGACAAGTATTTTAGAGAGGTGAGTAGCGTTTCAGCTCCGGTTGAAGTTTGATATGACTATACTTCTAAGTTCATATCTTGTTTCCTGACTTACCTACGCTTTTCCATTTATCATCCAAATTTATATTACTTTCAATAGTAAGAGGACTGAAAGAAACTTTGATAGCGTTTCAACTATAGGAGTAAACACTATTTGTTTGACTTGTTTACGTACGTGTGGAATTGTTCTGCTTCGACCTTAGGTCATCAGTGGTCTCGGATTTTTGATAAGTGATAGTGGCAGGGCTTGCATTTCGCATTAATAATAGTGTTTGCTTAAATATTCATTCAGTCATTCCATAATGGAAACCATGGGCAACTTATCTCACAAATGTAACAGCATCATGGAACCTGATGAAGTTTTGAAATATACAGAGAGTTAGATGGCTCTTCACATAAATTAAAGCTATTTTTCTTGTGTTTTTACAGGTGGTGGACATATACTTTTGACTAGTTGGAGGTCATGTGATTGCTTGTTTTGAAGAAGTGGTGTTATTTGAGGAACTGTATGTGTTACTTAAAATAGGGCAGGTATCTTTTACGACGTGATGGAAAGTGTTGCGTATCTAATTGAACTTTCTTATATGGAGATAAAATGTTACTAGCTAGTAGTATACTGCAGAGATGATACTGCAGGGGAGCTCTTGTGGAAAATAGCTCTACGCCAAGATGATAGAAAGCTGAAACATACACCTCTCTTTCTTATTACTTGTTCAACAGAAACAAATGAAAAGTAAAAAGGTCTTCATATTCAAAATCCAATTATGACATTACTTCTCTCCCTATTCACACTTCAAAACGTACCGTTCTTATAGAGATAGATGTGCTTTCTCATTTTTTTCGTTGGATCTTATTGAAGTCAGACGGCAATATTATGCAATTTGAATAGAAAAAGGTAAAAGTGTTGAAAGGTTGTCCTCTAATTATTTTGTAGTTATGCATTGGATGTAAATCCTGAAGCAGCTGAGGATGTCTTGATGCACAAGAAGTTGCTGAACTTGGCACACGACCCTCTCACCAGGCCTGCAGTCGAGGTACGCCTTGTGCAGGCATACTGTAGAAAATTATTTTACAATGATCCAATTTTTTTTTGTTTTTTTGTGTTTAGACTTGGCATAAGTTGCACGAGTCATGATGTTGCTCCATTGTTCATATTTGTAAAAGAAATGCGTGAACGCACTACGAAAGTTGCTAAGGAAGACAATTTATGTAAACAAGAGGAGAATGTTTGGTTGTTTTATGTATCAGCACATGCTAGATTGAAAATATGCCTAGGCAACTTGTGCGTCGGTACCTGGATCTGGAGCTAATAATTTTGAAGCTAAATCTCTTTCGTGGTAAATTCACCTCTGAGTTATGAGATTTTTCTGATGGAATGCGCAATCATATGCCTTTTCTTGATGATAAGACACGAGTTTGATTTTCTTGAGTATGCCTATCCATTCTCGCAACATTAGCCGCCTTTTTTGATGCCCTGATGCCAGACGTCAGTCTCATGCATATATTTGACATGAGTCCAAGACCTGATGTGATATAACGAGATTATTTTCATTAGTCTTTGCTAGTGAAGAATCTTAATATGCATGACAAGTATAAAAGCTAATTCTTGCCTGTGGTCCAGTGACACTGATTCTATCAAAATGCGAGGAGAACCTTATATACATGATATGTGTAACATATCGGTCTTAAACAGCTTATTTAGTCTTAAACGGATTGGTATGAAAATTGGGGAATTTACTGTTCCAGACCTTACAGTGATTTTATAGATTCTCGGGTGGTTTAGCAGCTTATGTGCCATCATTTCTCATTTTTGCAGGCCACTGCATGAAGTAACCATTTTAACGAAAGATAAGCCCAAGCTCCTGTGTATCGAATCCTGAATCCATTATGTAGAAATGCAGCCATTGTCAAGACTCCCGTCAGTCTCATCTCGGAAGAAGAGATGAAGCTATGGAATGGGTTCACACCTATGCGTATGAAGTTGCAGTAGACTAAACTTTGATTTTGAAAGATAAGATTCTAACCATCAAGAAAGAGAGCCACGTGATTGATTCCTCGCCCGCACTGGATTTAATTAAGGACTAAATGGTTCGGTTACAATATTGCATTCCAACAGTTAGTTATCGATTTTGGCTTTTTGACAGAAAGATTTCGGATACTTGAATGTCTTTTAATTTGAATTGCATTTCAAATCATCTCATAAATTCTGGTTGTATGCATATTTAAGAAAAAAGGATCATGCCCATATTTTTTCATCAAAATTATTAGTTAGTTTCATTATTATCAATTGTGATTGAGAAACATAAACCAGGTTTGTCTTGATGTTTCTCAAATTCTTACCATAAAATTTTGGGAAAATTACACAAAGTACCCCTCAACTATGGGTAAATTACACAAAATACCCCTCCTCTTTGGGAAATTACACAAACTACCCTTATAGCTAAAAAAATTAAAATAATTAAGACAACCTTTCAAATTCAAATCATAGCAGAGACTAAAATTTGCAGATAATTTATTTTTTCTTTGAAAAAATTATTTGTTTTCAATATATTTTGTCTTTTTAAACGAGATAAATGGGGTTTAATGCTACAATTTTGACTTATTTTTTGTTTTTTGTGCAAAAGAAATGAAGAGCATGAATTTACATCCAATATTTTTTTAAAAAAATTATGAAAAATCGATCATAAGGGTAGTTTGTGTAATTTCCCAAAGAGGAGGGTACTTTCTGTAATTTACCCATAGTTGAGGGGTACTCTGTGTAATTCTTCCTAAAATTTATTAGGAGTTTGATAGCATAATTTTGTACTTTTGCTCTATGTACGTATATTAGGGATTTGCTATATCGATATGTGTATATATATATATCATTGCTCGTTGAGCCGGTCTTGACGGATTAAATCGTACGCGTACATCTTTTTTTGGCATAGATTGTACACATGTGTATGTATAGAATGTTCGAATCGTCCGTTTTAGATTATGTAAGGAAGGAAGTGCCAAATCTCAAGATTTTTCAAAGCGGTTACATAAACTAGGAAGATACGTTGAACCCAACAATATTTACATATGTTTCGTTGGGATTGTGGAAGATCTGTTATAACCTGTAGCCTTAGAAGGACAACTTATTTAGTACTAGTAAAACAGATTTCTTCGACAATTTTGGGGAAAATACAAAGAATCTCGGAGATAAAGACTTAACAATTTCTTTTTGCCCGAGATAATAACTTCGAAGATTTGCTTTTTGTTTCTTTTTTTGGATGAGAAGTTTAATTATTATAATATGAGCTAACAAATTTATTATTTTTGTATTATAGAAGTGACACATGGCCCATACATGGTGTTAAAATCCGCGATGGAGTGGCAAAGGACACATACCTTCAACTTTCTTAATTATATTATTATACATGTAAGTTGGTGTAAATTATTATACACTTTCGTTTATATTTGTTCTATCAGTTACAGTTAGATCGATCCATGTCGAGGAGTAGGGGTGTTATGGGCCGGGGTCCCGCCGGGACGGGACCCCGGCTCATCGGGAATCGCCGGGGCGGGAGCTGTTGAACAGCTCCCGTTCCTCCCGCCGGGAACAGCGTTCCCGGAGGAACGGGATTCCCGCCGAGACGGGAGGGATTCCGTGATCCCGGCGGGCAGTTGGTGGTGGTGGTTGTAGTGTTGTTGGTGGCGTTGTTGTTGATAATTGTTGGTGGTGGTGTTGCTGTTGGACGTGCGGCGCGGCGGTGGCGGTTTTCGGGGCGTGGTGGTGCAGCGGCGGCAGTGGCTGGTGTGTGTTTGTGTGACTGTAAGAAAAAGAAGCAGGTGATGCGGCGGTGGTGTGTGAGAGTGTGTAGTGAGTGTGTGCGTCTGTGTGTGTGCGTGAGTGTAAGGAGAGGAAGACAAAAAAGAAAATATAGGAAAAAGAATATATAGTGGGGCTAAGGCCTAAGCACACACACCCAACGTTGTTTATTATAATTTGAGGGGCTAAGCACTAAGTTTTATTAATTTAATATTCTTCTCACACTCTTTTTTTTGAATTTTATTACTTTAATATTTTTTCCACTCTCTTTTACTTATTGCACGACATCATTTCTTTCTTTTTACTTTTCTTTTTCTTTTCACTTTTCTTCTTCTCTTCTTTTTTAATTTCTTCTTCTCTTCTTCTTTCCACCGTCGGTCAAATTTTGGGTCTTTTCACGCCATGGCTGCCAATTTCCCATGCCCGACCCATTAGCTCAGACAATTACAACAGCCCACAAAATAAATCATCACAGCCTCATCCCCACCGTTAATGATTCCAACAAATTAAAGATATGTTCGATCGACGTCACTCTTACACACTGAGAAAGAAAGAAAAAGGAGATCAAGTAGTAGTAGTACAGCAAGCAGTGTATAAGAAATTGGTTTGGTATAATTACAGATCTAGCTCAGTTATCAGGTTCTGAGTAAATGAAAGGGATGTTTCTTTTTTTTTCTTCTTAAAACTCATTGGTAAACAGAGAGGGGCAACCGCCCTTTAGAGAATTCGCTGCCTCCCGGGATCCCGCGGGAGGTAACGGGATCCGATTCGGATCCCGTTACCTCCCGGCGGGAGTCAAACCGGGAGCAAATTCCCGGTTTGACCGGGAGGAAACCAATCGGGTTTTTCTCGATTCGGGGAAAACCCGTCGGGTCGGGCGGGAGTCCAAGTTCCCGACCCGGCCCAAACACCCCTATCGAGGAGTGGGAGTGTTCGGCCGATTTGTGGAGGCCCAAACCGGTGGGCCCAATTGTGCATGCATGGTAGTACTCAAGTGTACTGTGTACAAGACAACAAAATGAAGATCTTATTACCATCGGTGGCTTTTTATTTTTGGTAGTACATAAAGTATTTTTCTTTCTGCGGTAGAGTTTTGTACTTAGTAAGACTTATTGGTTTGTGTATTGCTCTTTTTTTTGGGGAGGGGGGATAGTATAAAGAGAACAATTTAATAAAAGGAAAAGTACTTTAATATAAATTAGAACAGTGTGTGTCCACGCATGAAACTTAATTGGGAAAATTCTATTACAATATATATAATTAGGTACTGTGCATAATCTTATTATTAAATGTCGTGATGTGAATTACGTTGTAGCCCTACTTGCTTTCGTTTTGTTTCTTTTTAACCATTGTACTTGATGAAGGCATGCAAAATGACTTAGTGTTACTTAGGATTCTTTATATTTAAATATTAATTAAAAAATAGAGATTAATCATCATGAATGACGAGCAAGTTTGGTTCCTCGAATTAAAATACTATAGGAGTACTTTTATTGTGCAATATTAATTATATGTGCTAGAGTAATTATTTCATTTGCAAAAATCGAATTACATAACCACATTGATCCATTTAGATATACAATTCACAGGAAATTGATTGCATTGCTAAAACTTTTCCATTAATTATCATTTAAGGATTACAACTCCGCCAGTGAGCTTTCACGGCCTGTCCCAAACCAGGATAAAGGAGGAGGGTTGTGGTAGGCTTGTGACAGCCAACGTAAAAACCCCGTCACATCCTATGATATGAACCATATTATGTATTCCGTTGGGGCGTTCCCTACTCAGCGACGCGCTACATCAGACCCCGGGTGTAGTGATAAATGGGCAAGAGTTACTAGGTCATCGCTCGGAAGCGACACGCCACATCGACGCCCATGTGTGGTGTCAAATGAGCAAGGGTTCCCTCACCTCCCAAGACGGGTGAGGGTAAAGAAGTTAGTTTAGGAACGACGAGTTCGCCTTGCATCGTGGAATGTAGGGTCACTCACAAGAAGATTGGCCGAGCTAGCTGAGGCAATGTCCAGGAGGAGAATCAACATCTTGTGCGTGCAAGAGACCAAGTGGGTTGGTGAAAAGGCCAAAGTAGTAGACCCTTGGGTTGTAAGCTTTGGTATACCGGGACAGAGAAGAACCGAAATGGTGTTGGGATCATCATAGATAAGCTTTGGCTCGAAGACGTGATGGAGGTCAGAAGGAAGGGCGACAGGATCTTACTGGTCAAGTTCGTCATAGGCGAGGATATCTTGAATGTCATTAGTTCCTATGTACCACAGATAGGACTAGACGAAGATGTGAAACGTAAGTTTTGGGAAGATTTGGACGAGATGGTACAAAGATTACCTAGTAGCGAGAAACTCTTCATTGGAGGTGACTTTAATAGTCATGTAGGATCTAGCCGTGATGGGTTTGAGGACATTCATGACGGGTATAGCTTTGGGGATCGCAATGAGCCGGGCAACGCTATCTTAGACTTCGCCCTCTCCTATGATTTGCTTGTAGCAAATACTTGGTTTAAGAAGAGAGAATCACATTTGGTCACTTATAGGAGTGGGTCAAATAAGAGCCAGATAGATTTCTTCTTAGCTAGGAGGGCAGATAGAAGTCGTTGCTTAGATTGCAAGGTCATCCCCGGAGAAAGTGTGGTTACGCAACATAGGCTTTTGGTGTTGGATATTAGACTGCGGCAAGGAGTGAAGAGGAGTAGGCGCCGGGTAGAACCTAGAATTAAGTGATGGCGGCTTAAGGAGTCTACCCAAAAGACCTTCATGGAGCTAGTGGTTCAAGAGGTAGAATGGAAGACTGAGGACGATGCAGATGCAACTTGGACCAAAATGGCTTGTTATATCTAGAAGGTAGCCAAAGACCTCTTAGGTGAATCCCGAGGTAGTAGCCTGACTGGTAAAGACACGTCATGGTGGAATGAAGAAGTGAAGGCGGCAATCAAGGCCAAACGGGATTACTACAAGGATTTAAAGAAGAACTATGATGGAGCAAGCTTTGAAAAGTATAAGCTAGCTAGGAAAGAAGCAAAGAAAGTTGTTCGACTAGCGCGAGAAGCTGTGTACAAGGAAATTTATGAGAAGATGGATAACAAGGAGGCCGAGAAGGATATATACAAAATTGCTCGCATTAGAGAGAGGAAGACTAGAGACCTAGGTGCAGTGAAATGCATCAAAGATGAAGGTCAGTCTGTCTTAGTGCGTGAGGATCAGGTCAAAGCACGGTGGAGGGAGTACTCCGAGGGTCTGTTCAATGGAGGCCACACCCAAGCAGTGGGTGACATCTCGCAGTCCCCTCAGGATCTGAACCGTAATTTTATGCGCCATATTAGAAGGTCAGAAGTCAAAGATGCTTTGAAGAGGATGAAGACTCGAAAAGCTGTTGGCCCAGATGGTATCCCTATCGAGGCTTGGAGAAGCATGGGAGAGATAGGGGTGACCTGGTTGAAGGACCTCTTTAACAAAATACGGCGAACAAATAAAATACCAGAAGAGTGGAGGAAGAGTACGCTAATACCTCTATATAAGAAAAAGGGCGATGTCCAAAACTACTCTAACTATCGTGGGATAAAGCTTATGTCTCATACCATGAAGCTATAGGAGAGGGTGATTGAACACCGATTGAGACAAATTGTTCCCATATCTGAGAACCAATTTGGATTTATGCCGGGAAGGTCGACCATAGAGGCCATCCATTTGATTCGTCAGCTCATTGAACGCTTTCGAGAAAAGAGTAGAGATTTACATATGGTCTTTATCGACTTAGAAATGGCATATAACAAAGTACCTCGAGAGGTATTATGGTGGACCTTGGTGAAGAAGGGGGTACCCATTAAATATATCAACATCATAAAAGATATGTATGAGAATGTGGTGACAAGTGTCCGAACTTGTAGCGGTTTAACAGACGTCTTTCCAATTACAATTGGCTTACATCATGGGTCAGCTTTGAGCCCATTTTTGTTTGCCATTGTAATTGATGAAATCACCAGAACCATCCAAGACCGAGTCTCATGGTGTATGTTGTTTGCAGACGATATTGTCCTCATCGATGAGATGAGAATGGGAGTTAACGCTAAATTAGAACGATGGAGACAAACATTAGAAGCATGAAGATTTCGACTAAGTCGAACAAAAACAGAGTACCTCGAATGCAAGTTTAGCAAACAACAAAGAAACAACAATGGCACAGTTCAGTTGGATGGCCAAGAGATACCTAGAAGTGTGCATTTTCGGTATTTAGGCTCCATACTCCAGATGGATGGAGAGTTAGACGGAGATGTCAACCACCGCATCCAAGCTGGATGGACAAAGTGGAAGAGTGCAACAGGGATCATGTGCGATCGTAACTTTCCCCTAAAGCTTAAAAGAAAGTTCTATCGTACGGCTATTAGACCTGCTTCGCTTTATGGCTCCGAGTGCTGGGCTATTAAGCAAAGTCATGCACAGAAAATGAACGTTACAGAGTTGTGCATGCTTCGGTGGATGTGCGGTAACACAAGGAGAGATAAGGTGCACAACAAAGATATTTGACATAAATTGGGTGTGGCGGCCATCGACGAGAAAATGTGAGAAAATCGTTTAAGATGGTTTGGGCATGTTAAACGCAGACCCATAGATGCACCGGTACGATGAGTTGAAGATCTCGACTTAGGACAGACGACTAGAGCTCGTGGGAGACCGAAAAAGACGTGAATGGAGGTCATACGGAACGACATGAAGCTAAAAGATCTAAATGAAGACATGCTTGCCAACCGAAACCTATGGAGGCAGAAGATTCATGTTCACGACTCGACGTGATTCATTCATGGTTCATATAGCCTACCCCAATTTAATTGGGATTACAGACTTGGTTATTGTTGTTGTTGTTGTTGTACCATTTAAGGATTACGTACAGAGGAGAAATTATAAATTATAGATGCCTTTAGAATCTGGAGTGGGATTTCATCAAAAGTTATGCACTGGCATGGAGACATTTGAAGAATAATCGGATTACTTGATAGATAAGTTTCTACTTTTGTTGAATAAGAGTTGCAAAAAAAAAAGGTTTTTTTTGTTGTTTTATTGCAATTAAAGATTCAAGTAACTTGTTAAAACTTAACTTTTAAGCATGCTTATTATTATGTTATTAAGCATGCTTATTATTATGTTATTTTATTTTTAAAAAGTAATACCAAAATGTTGTTTGAAAACACCCTACACAAAAGATCAAGCAACAAGGAAAAAAATACCCATACACAAATTTCTGACACCCGACTGCAGATAACAAATCGATGCATGGAAGGTAGGATTTAAATTTCTCCAGATAGAATCCTTCCTTTGTACAGTCACAATGGTGGTGACAGTATCGCAATTTATCCCATGATGGTGGAAACTAAATTTAAGTACAAGAAATTTTTAAAACAAAAGAAGAAGTTTTGAAGATATGATAAAAATTTTGTAGATTTGAAGATCTTGAAAACATTATTGATGAAATTGTTAAAAATTACCCAATCCTTGACGTAGAATTCAAGAAGCCATGAATAAACGTTAAAAAAAAATACTCCAAGAACAAAGATTTGCTTAGCCAAGAGCATGCAACTATGAATATAATCTCATCAAACTCCCCGAACTATAGGCATTTTATGAATTCATGGTCAGAAGTGTATTTATTTATTTATCATTAGCGAGGCAAAAATTATGCTTTTTATGCGGTTTCCCCCAATGGGTGTTTTCGGGTTTTTTTTACCAAAAATCGCAAGAAAAATCAGTTTGAACATGATATTCCCTCGTTAAGACAGTTTTGATGGTGGTGACGGTGTTGCAAAATTTTACACGGAAATTTTGAATTAAGTTCAAGAGACTTCTATAAACTGCAAAGAACACCTTCAAAGTGCTTTTCATATTTGCCGAAAAATTCCTAAATTAAAATTAAATTTTATGTGCAATGGTTTGAATTTCGCGATACTGTCACCACCAACGGAACCGTCTTGATGAGGAGAAGATTGAGTGAACGTAAAAATACTGAAAAAAATTTGGAATCAAGCAAATAGTACTTTGAATTCGTAGGATACAAACGAAAGAATCTAACCAGCAACCACCAAACAAAAAGACGGGTTTAAGATCATTCTAAAATGAGAAATAAAATCTATTTCGACGCGCTTCATAACTTAGATCCAACTTTGACTGTATAAAGTGCCTATTAACTAACTCAAACTCATTGCACAATGTATTTGTCATTTTTCAAATTGACCAAAGATGATTTTACATCATGTCGTTACTCTCCATTTCTTTGTGACTTATCAAAAAGCCTTCATGTTTTGAGAAGTATATGCAACTTTATATCGTTGTTAATCGTCGTAGTAACTCCAATCCAATCATAACATCGTGTATACATCCCAACTTAAGTCGCGAAGTGGGAAAAGCGCACCTTTGCTACGCCAATACCTGGTTACGAATTAAAGTTCAATTCATTGGAAATTATATCCAAAACATCTCTCACGCGAATGTCGATTTTTCAGAAAAACTTTTATCGGCTATGACATGTTGATTTTATTGATGGTCTTCATCCCTCGAATTTGCATACATGTTTATTTTATCGAGTAACTCCAGGCAATATTTAAAGTATCAAGTGTAGCATATAAATTAAGATTGTAGTGAAATCCCTCAATAGGAACGCAAAATTTACCCTAATTCAACTACCAATTGAATCGCACAAATAGCAAAGAGTTAACGAACAAATATGAATAATAACGCAACAGAAAAAGTATCAATCACGAAGAACAACATGCAATTTACTTGGTTTAGCGATCTCTCATCAATGTGATGAAGAATCATAATCCAATGGAATAATCGAGTTCTAATTTTATTGAGGAGAACAGAGTAGAGTAGGTATCAGATAAATCGTCTTATTAAAAGGTTGGTTGGTATCTAATCGATCGATTGACAAACAAAGCAATTGGTTTGTATTAAATCTTGTGGTTTACAACTTTCTCTTTGCGATCGAAGACCATATGTGAACAAAAAGGTGGAGTAATCAAGCAGCCTCTCGTATAGAAAAAACTTATTGTCTCTCTCCAACGGAGCTAAACAAAAATAAATTTTGTGGAGGGTTTTTAAATTATTAGAGAGTTTGGTTGTCGGGAAAGACTAGGCCATATTCAACAAAAAACATCTCCAACGGAGCTAAACAAAAATGAATTTTGTGGAAGGTTTTTAAACTATTAGAGAGTTTGGTTGCCGGAAAGGACTAGGCCATATTCAACAAAAAAAACATATTAGGATCCATATTATTTTGGTTAAAAATAGGTTTGGCTGCACATAAGGTTCTCCTTCTAAAGCTGTGAGTCCCTCTTATAATTTTGTTTTGGTTGTCTATTATGTTCACCGTATTAACTCATATTAACGGTAAATATCCATTTTGCCATTTCATTTATGGATTATTTGAGTACGGCTTTTAACTACACACACAGAAGGGGCCCGTATGTTATTTTTCTATTACTTTGTCCCTCTTTTTTATTTATTCTTTTTTTTTTTTTGAAATGACTAAAACTACAAAGGCGGGACATATTTTTGGAAGTAAATCCAACATTTCGGCATAATTTATGTCTGCTATTTTTTTTATTGACGTTTCTTCATCATATTGTGTATATAAGTAAATATAACACACCTTGAAATATGAACAACGCACTCGGTGATACGTTGTTAAACTAGTTTTTATATAAACCAAGCTTTTGAATCACTAAATCTATACAATTATTTACTTTTTTGTAATACGATAAAATGACTGCTCATTAGCGTAGAAATAGATTAACAAACATTTAATTATGACCCTAAGCCTTATTAGTGTTTTTTCCCTCAAATAATAAGACATAAAACCACATATAAATATATGTATATACAAATACAAATGTTCATTAAGTCACCAATTTATACTAACATTTAACAAAGACAAAAATATTGATATTGGAAATTCCGTAATTATAGGCCCATAATTACATGTCAACGAAATACTAATTAAACAAGTAGTCCACCACAATTGTGTCTGAAACTTCTTCCAACAGGCTTCCAGGATGACTCTGTATTAGCAAAACACAACAATATAATAAATCAATGCTTGTTTGAGAAACCGCAGGGAAAACTCATAACCTTTACGTATGATGCGACCACTCACACCAGATCACTAACTCACAAGGCGCTATATGTCCTGAAACGCACTCTGCGTGCATGTATCGATGACCAATGCTTAACTGAGGAGTGTAACATAAGGTAAACATCATGCTTTGATGTGGCCGATACCAAATTTCTCAACTGCAATCAAAAGCAATAAATTTCATAAATCACCTGAAGAAAAATGTTAACTGAAAAATACAACAATAGCTTGTTATTGAGCTTCTCCTTCCCCAAGACATCTGACACGACTGCTAGACACGAAACCATGATCCTCATCTACGTTCTACGCATAGAACCTTTATAACTGAATTAAAGCGAAGGTACAAAATATAGAGCAACGAATCAAATCAATGTCCACATGCTAGTACGAACCTATCTTTTTCTTATACACAATGGTATAAAATAACTAAATCACGACATCTGGAAAATCGGTTGCAGTGTACATAAAATTCCTGAGCACTAGTCACATTATAAACTACTAACTTAACAAGCTTCGTTGGAATAATAATGAACTCGGATTCTCCCCAAGCAACAATAATGTATAAAAAATACATAGCTTTAGGTATCCACGAGCCATTAAACTATATAAACTTTTGCGATACAAGATTCCAACTAAAGAAAATACAGGTGAACCAAGCGATTCCAACTACCTGAAAAAGCAAGATTGTTGTTTTCACAGAACTTGATTTCGTCTGAATTCATAGAATGAGTTCCCCTTCTAGGTGATTTTGCAATCCTTTTAAAGCATGGGAAATGTAGATGAAGTTAAGTCTTCTTGAATGGAAGCCGAAAATGAAAGTAAATGCAACAAAGCCTAAAAATTCACCTTTCCCGAGCTCTCTCCAGATTGAAGAATGTTCTCATAATCCTTGTACTGTTCTAGTCTAGTTTCTCTATATTTTTCTCTTGTTATGCTGATCCTTTCCCAGGGGATTCCTTGGATATCACTGCCTCTCCTAGCTTGAGCTGCTGTAATATCTTGCATTCTGTTATTCTGCATAAAAGAGGTAGGATAAGAACATAAAAAAAAAAAACAAAAAAAAAAAGAGAGAGAGATTGAAAGATGATTCTGGTGAGAAATGAGAATTCAAACGTTGCAAGAGTAAAACCAAGTAAAATAAATGGTACAATTAGAGAGCTACAAGTCAGAAAGGGCAGTTCAAATAAGATTGTATGATAAGTTTGGAACAAACCATGTAACCATATTCTTTAGCGTCAGAATCAGAGTCATTAATATCATCATGGAGCCCATCATCCATATCGCTATTTACATCCTCCATTTTATATTCTTCTTCCATGTCCTCAGCACCATTTCTCTGTTGATTGGACATGGTCTAGAGTGACACCTACATGTAGGAAACATCCAGTTCAACTGTTAACATTCAGTTAAAGAATTAAGAGAAAACTAACTTCTTTTAACCGACCAGCCGACGATACAACAACCAATTGAACAATAAACTATGTAACGGTAATAAAAGATCAAGCACAGAACCATATAATGATGACTTTCTCCAACCTATTCTGATAAAGGACAACCATGGAACCACAAGCTCAAAGTTCAACAGGCTCAATGAGGACATATATCATAAACAAGACTTCAGGCCATGGTTGATCATATAGAATAGTACAGAGCAAGGAGAAATGGTTCCAAGATCAACATGCCAGAAATCGCCCATTTCTAACAATCGAGAAAAAGAATTTAAAATAAAAGTTCAATTGCTTCTCAATGCACCGTTGTAAAACATTTTTCTCATTCCATTCACCTGAAGATCATAAACCCAGACCGTCGACTCCATCAACACCCAGACACTATCTAAAACTCATTTATAACGTAATATAGTACAGTTGCAAGCACCACCACGGCGAGAGCTAATAGAACAAACAATTACTCATGAATTCAAACCAAAAATAATTTTAACGGTTTACTGTTTGAGTCAGAGTCATAAGCCAGAACCACATGCAAAAATAAAATATTAGGCACTGCAGGAAGCTTAAAAGACTTTTAAGGCTGCCACAATTATATTCCACAATTCAAAAGAGAAAACCTAAGAATTAAGTGCAAGAAATTCACACATATTCGAAGCAAAACCAACTGTTAAACAAAGTGATTAGAACAGAGATGACAAACAAGGAATAGAAAACAATTAGTAAGTAACATTCCGGGTACACACCGCATCTTTTCATGGCTATTGACGCTTCTTCAACAAAGTATCCCATATTCGTTAAGAATAACAACTTCTTCTGTTTCTCAGTCAACAATCCAGTGTTTGCTAAGGATAACAACTTTTTATGATCCTCAGAGGGGGAATCAGCAGTATCCTACCTGCAAAGGAATTTTCACATTCAATTATACATGTCTAGAGGGTGAAAAATTAATCTAACTGAATCATGATCTGCTACAGTATGTATATTGTTAAATATATTTGAATACTCTTGCACGTTCAGCAACATTTGACAAACCAAATACCAAAATGAGCTGACACCCGGAACAATTAAAAACCTCAAGCTCAAGAGGTTGAATTCGAGAATCGGAAAATTCGATCGTCTCTTTTTATTACCAATTCACATTTGCTAGATTTTCCAATTTGTTTACGGCGAGGCGAGGCGAGTTTCACTTTAATACATCATCAAATTGTGCATAATTAGAAAGCTATCTTTTCGAAGAAATTGAAAAATTAGCATCGCAAATCAGTAGTCACATAACTAACTATATTCCAAGATTTTCATCTTAATCAATTAATTCATTCTAAATCGAAACCAGAATACATTCAATGAACTAATTAACGCTAGGGTGATACCTGTTAATGATCGATTTTTGCTGAAATTGCTTAGTGGATTTGGGAGTAGGGTTTACTGTTCGCGGGATCTTCTGTTGGGTATTTGAACTGCCTCAAATACCGCCTCCAGGATTTGCCCATGAGGTAATTGCGAAGCAACACGAATAAAATATTGACGATAGTAACAACACAAGGATTTAACGTGGAAACTCCAAAACCGGAGAAAAACCACGGGGACCCAAGTAAAATCCACTATGTAGAAAATTTGTACAACTACATAATTTTCACTCAACCCGAACAACCCCCACAGAGTCTATTCACTTTCACCACTCCCTAAACTACCCCCGCACAAGTACTCGAGGTACTACATTGTATATTTAGAAAATACAGAAAGAAACTCTGAATTGGGATACATTTAATGAAGGAGGAATCAGCTATTTATAGCCAAAAAACCAAGCCTAAAATGTATAATTAAATCATAGTGCACCATTATGAATTAATGGTGCACTTATGATTTAATGGTGCACTACCTCCCCATTAAATGGGGTGACTCACATCCAACAATCTCCACCTTGAAGATTTGATTCGTGACTCAATCAGATCTTCAAAAATATCTTCACTCCGGCCCTTGGACGATTGCACGCCCACTCTGCCTAAGAAGATTTCCATAGCTCTCGCTATCACTGCAACGCAGTCATACCTCATTTCAGAAGTACCATGCTCCACCATAAAAGCATAATCGGCCCAACGTCGAAAATAAACCCTGCTGATAAGTATGGTGCAACTCCCAACTTGGCTCCTCCGGAAGTCATCAACCCTCGACATTACTACCACACCTTGCATCTACGCCAAGTCATGCTTGTGTGAAAACTGGGACCCACTAACACCAACGCCCTGTCTCATAGCAGTCTCATGCCATCAGAACGTACCGCCACTTATAACACGTCACGCAAGTAGACAATGTTAGTTTCACCAGTGTTTGACTAAGAGTTGCTCGCCACATCAACTCGTCGTCCCGGACAATTTTCTTTTTCGTGGTCCTAGTGTCCACACCACTCCACTAGCAACAGTACCTGCCGTGCTAGTAACACTGCTACGTATAGCAATAACTCCACCAGTTGAACCCTCGTGTAACCTTGACCAAATCAACTTCCCCGACTTGAACACGCCACAAGTCACAATTGATTTTCCCGTCAACATACGTCACGCCAAACTTTACCATATTCGTACCCCTGCTTCCGACATTGCCTCGGTGAGTTGGTGAATTTCCAGTAGATCAGAATAGTACAAAGTAAACCCCCGGAAAGAGATAGCTCGTCTTTCCTGACAGGATTTCAAGGTTCCCAGGTAATTGGTGGGGTCACAACGGTCCCGCTTAATAACCAATTACCTTTGACAGAACCGCCTTTTACAGTACCTATTCACACTACATCACACCACGACTTCACCCCAGCAAAAGTTTCACCTCCAGCAGAACCCGGGCTCTGATACCACTTGTTGGGTATTTGAACTACCTCAAATACCGCCTCCAGGATTTGCCCATGAGGTAATTGCGAAGCAACACGAATAAAATATTGACGATAGTAACAACACAAGGATTTAACGTGGAAACTCCAAAACCGGAGAAAAACCACGGGGACCCAAGTAAAATCCACTATGTAGAAAATTTGTACAACTACATAATTTTCACTCAACCCGAACAACCCCCACAGAGTCTATTCACTTTCACCACTCCCTAAACTACCCCCGCACAAGTACTCGAGGTACTACATTGTATATTTAGAAAATACAGAAAGAAACTCTGAATTGGGATACATTTAATGAAGGAGGAATCAGCTATTTATAGCCAAAAAACCAAGCCTAAAATGTATAATTAAATCATAGTGCACCATTATGAATTAATGGTGCACTTATATGATTTAATGGTGCACTACCTCCCCATTAAATGGGGTGACTCACATCCAACATCTTCCAGTCGCGCTTTTCGATTTTGCAAAATTGCCAATTAGCTCCGAATTCCACCAAAAACCCTTCACAGACAAATTCTTCTCTTCGAGGCGCGTATTAATGAACAATCAATCCATCAAACTCAAATCCTCCTACATTTGGCAGAAAGAGTAAAACGTATTGTAGAAATAGTCACTCGGTTATTCATTCATATACAGTTCCGAATCTTGGGTGATTTGTTCGATTGTTCTGGAAAGCATCGAATCGTTAGCGGTTCGATTGTTTCGTACGTGAGCCTTTGTATTGTGGGTCGAGTTCCTTTTATATATAGGTGTACGGCTGAGTGAAAAAGATTATTTGCAACCCCGCGTTTAAACCGTGAGCTAGCTTGTGGAGTGTCGAACTCGTATGCGTTTGACGGTTCCCTTAGTATCGAATCAATCTATGGTTTGATAGTTATTATGTTCGATAGTTATGTTTTTCGACCATTTTACTTAGATTTTTCTTTTTGGTGTGTTTTTGTAGATGTATTTATTTTTCTTCAACCGCGTGCTCTCGACTTCATTGGCCCGAAGGTAGTTTGGCTATGCTTTTTAGGCTTTAAATTACAAATGCTTATTGTTCGTGTACGCGTTGTAAAGTCGAGAACTAGAATAGTTAGTTCCGTTTGAGGGCATTAACCTCGGTGGACGAAAGCCCTCACCTATCCTTATGGATGAGGATATTTCTGGCATTTGTGATGTGCCTGCTGCTTAGAGCACCGGAGGGGATGCTGCTTTATGATATCGTTGTTGGGGCGAAAAGGAGACGGGTTCACCAGACCAGGTCGCAGGCTAGTGGAGCTCGACAACTCGAGGTGCAGGATCCCGTTCGGGGTTTAAAATGAGAGATGAAGTGGATTTGTGATTTAGTAAGTCATTTCTACTTTTTTAAAATCTTTTTTCTTTTTTTGATTTTTTTAATTAATAAATTTAAAACGAAAAATAGGAGAAAAAAAATAAAAAATTACGTGGCAATGTAAAAATAAAAACAAAATGCCACATAAGGTGCGTGGCGCCACGCGCTGTCCACGTGGATAAATTTGACGACATGTGAACAACAGCGGGTGGATATTGACGTTAGTGTCAACATAGCGGGTCACGTTTGACGTGTACCAAGATAGTGGGTATAATTTGAAAATGTGTCAACTTAGTGTGCTAAGTTTGATGAAAACCCTTGATTTTACCGAATAACCCCGGTTCGGTTGTGACCTCCCTTTTTTGCCATCATTTTGAAACTTTGTTTTCTGCACCAAAGTCCAAAACTCTCAACCATCAAACATGTTGAATTCTAAAGAGCCGGTGCAACCTAAATTAAGATCTCTACTAATTGTAGAAACTAGAATGTCTAGACGTTTATTTCATAACATGAGTAGCCACACACATTTTGCATTCATAATTTTTAAAAAAAAAAGGATAATACTGATATGGTATAAAGTGTCATGTCAAAGAAAAGCCACGTAGGCGCGAAACTGACCAATGAATGTCGAGAAGGCTTAAAGGTCGCAACGCAACAAGCGGAATGCGATTCGGAGGTCCAGAGAGAAAGTTATGCCCAAAATAGTAAAGTTGCGCACATCAGTGTAAAATGACCTTTTAGCCCTCGAATCATGCCTATATATACCCCCCTCACTCCTCACAAGAGGAGAGAGAGAGAAGGACGGACGGATGGAGATGCCACGCATCGAACCAAGCCAATTCGATGCGCCAATTCGATGCGCTCCAATTCGATGCGCTCCAATTCGATGCGCTCCAATTCGATGCGCTCCAAGTCGACGCGCCCCAATTCGATGCGCCCCAATTCGAGGCGCTCCAATTCGATGCACCCCAATTCAATGCGCCCCAATTCGATGTCCTAATTCGATAGCTGAACCAAGTGAACCAGGCAGCCCAACCAGAAGTTGACCTAGTTGAGGCAACTCAAAAGAGATAAATGAACTACGTTCGGCTTGATTACCTTAATGGGATACGTAGGCAGCTTGGCAAGTTCCCAAGTTCAGTCTGATATCATATGTGTTTAACGCCCGCAATACGACAATCAAAGAGTATCAAATCTCTCACGTTCGACTGTTCCCTCAACTTGGCCATTTAGGGATTATTTCATGTAACCTTATATTTTCTTATGTGTAATATGTGTTCCGGACCAAGCTAGTCAATTCATTGTAATAGGATAGCATTATTTTGGTTAAGTCAGGCCCCACTGTATCGATTTCTTGATGTATTGTAACCTAGACGAAATAAGACCAAAATATTGGCGCCGTCTGTGGGAACACCATTTCGCTTACGCGTAAGAGTCTGTTTAGGTAAAATGGCAAAGAAAGGGAATGGACCAATGGGAAAAGAATCGCGAAGAGTCCCAGTAGCTGTATCGAGATCGAGAAATAACTACGGAGTTGATAATATGGAACTCGGTCCCAAGCAAACAATGAGTGGTGCTAAGAGCAATAAACAAAACCGCAATTCAACCAAGAAAACTAACATTATCGGAGAGAGATTAGGGATTCTTCAATCCCAATCCTACACAGACAAGCGACTGTACCCTGAATAGTGTCATGATTTGTCTTACCTTAATGTGATATCGAAGAATCTCATTCTTATGTGGTATCGAAGGTCGGATTGCATTGATTATCAGACCCATCAGGAACCAGCAGGGCCACCACCACATGGATACTACATACATATGGATTTGCCACCAGTTATGGAGAAGGGCTTGGGATTTACCACTTATCTCCAGGTAGCAGAGAATTCGAATTCGCCATTAATGTGAATTACATGGTGACCAACAATGAGGCCGAGTATGAAGCGGTTATAGCATAAATTACATTGGCGTTGGGGCTAAGTGTTGAACATTTGGACAATGGCACGCAATTCTTTGTCGAATGGACAAATGGAATCCACCAACAAGACATTGAAAAATTATCTCGAGAGGAGGATGAGAGACAGGGGAAAAACCTGTCCAGAGGAACTTCAAGGAATATTATGGGCATATAGGACAACTACAAGAACATCGACGGGTGAAACTCATTTTTTTATTGTTTACGGCATTGAGGTTGTAATGCCTGCCGAAATAGGATTGCTAACATGCAAGACTCATGGCTATGATCCCGAACAACCAGTTCATTTACGTCAGATGGATCTGGACATAACAGGCATAACAAGAGAAGATGCGTACCAACGCACTGTAGCATTTAAAAGCGGCAATGGCTAAAAGTAAAGACAACAGAATCCAATTCTGAAATTTTTTATGTAGGAGATTTGGTCCTGAGAGGCATTGCGGCAAAACAGCATATTGGGAAGCTCGAACCGAATTGGAAGGGGCCTTCCAAAATCATACAAGAAAGTTCGCAGGGATGCAATTACTTGGAGACTATGCAGGGTGTTCAACAGAAGCGTCCGTGAAATGTGCAACATCTTAAACGCTACTATGCATAGGAGTTAAAAAATTAAAAAAAAAACAATAACACCCGGCGGCCAAATAATTGTATGAGCTGCGAAGGCTTGAGTCACATGCAAAGACTGGGAAGCGTGGACCCCTCGGTAAGAAACTGAGCCCAACTTTTTCCAAATTATTAAATGTATCTATCTACGTGAACGACGCAGGTGGAGTCTTATAGAAATGATGCTAAAAACCCCAAATGAGGAACCAAGAAGTTCAGCAACAAGACAAACACGAGAATCATGTCGGGGGATAAGAAGGCTCAAAGTGGTCCACCCCCGCATGCCAGAATGAAGAACATGACGGAGGGGTAAGAAGGCCCAAAGTGGTCCACCCCCGCATGCCAGAAGGAAAAACATGACGGAGGGGTAAGAAGGCCCAAAGTGGTCCACCCCCGCATGCCAGTAGGAAGAACATGACGAAGGGGTAAGAAGGCCCAAAGTGGTCCACCCCCGCATGCCAGAAGGAAGAACATGACGGAGGGGTAAGAAGGCCCAAAGTGGTCCACCCCCGCATGCAAGAAGGAAGAACATGACAGAGGGATAAGAAGGCCCAAAGTGGTCCACCCCCGCATGCCAGAACGGCAAGATAAAGGCCCAAGTGATCCGATCTCTCAGGTAAAACATGAATGCCCTAATGATAATAATAACAGCGCAAAGTGCTCATATTTTTCATGGCAAGCACAATCATAATATTATATATGCACCATGACATCAAAAACTATTATTGAACATCAAATAAATACTAAATCAACGACAAGCAAATGAATGAGATAATATACTTGGGAATGCATTAGGAAGAAACATTATGCAAGTAAAACGTAAATCAAAGATTATGATATCAAACAGTAACATCAGTCTTATACAAAAACCACTGCGAAAAAGTTACAAAGATTCTATACAAAACAAAAAGGTCTAATATCGTTAAAATAATGTAACCTAAATACTGCTAATCACTCGAAGACTGGGGGGACTCCTGACGAATGATCACACCCACCGAACGAGCGAAATTTGCACAATTTCCATGAATCTGATCCTATGCGGTACGTCAAACGTATCCATAGTGGCACCAAGAATGTCCACACAAAGCGATACGGTGCAAACCTACCCGAAATGGTACGAAGTAAACTTATCCAAAGCAACACCAAAAGCATCAGCCCGACAAGATAAACGTAAACCTAAAATTTCAAAAATGAAATAATGGCCCGAAGTGGTCAGATGAATAAATGGAATATATCGAAAATGGACATCAGTCCATCATGGTCTGAAACAAATTAGACATCGCAAATGATAGACATTCGCTAGTAGAAGCATGATGCAAACAACATATCCATATGCCTGAAAGGCTGGATATGGCAATAGACTTCACGTGGTAAATCGATTACATCTATTCCGCATGGTACGATGCAAATCTACCCAAAACAACACGATAAACATCTAATTATAACAATACAATGAGAACGTGTCCAAAGCAGCACCACGTCAGCTACCCAGCTTAATACGATGAAAATCTGCCCAAATGAGTGCATATTTAGACTACTATAAAAGGATTATCACCTTAAGAGGTGCAGATATCCATTCGTTGAATTAGCCGTCAACGTCGAAGAGCAATAACATGTGACAGCACAAAGTTCCATAAATAGAACACGAGAAATCATTGAGCAAGAATGCAACAAAATATCCGAACAAATGCGACATAATGTCCAGATAGACAAAGATCTCTACCAAGCGTAAACTACAAGATCAATGCAGGAAGCTTGAGAAACTTAGCACTAGATCGTTTTAGATCCATCACTTATATATCATTTCTATCATAGTCGAAGGTCTCCATTGAGACTATCTCTCGCTCGATCGAGGTGCTTAGCAACATAATCTACGTGTTATCTAAGTTGTCTATCTCTCAAAAACAACAACGATTAATTCAAAAGATAACTGCAAAATCGTATTGGGCAAATAAACGCCGCGCCTTCGCACGATCCAACAACGCTAATGCAACAACTGGGACGCACCAATCAAAAATATCAAAAAACCTATACCCGAGTGAGGCCATAATCCTCAAAGCGCAAATCATACAAAGTTAAGCAACGATGGCAGCACTGTCTCAAAAATGCAGCAAAAGCAGAATCACGCATTGTGAAGTTATTTGCATAAAAATAATGCCATCCATGATCTAAAGGGGACCCACAATGAGAAGGAAATGGGACGGACACTCTGCCCCAAAGCGGCAAGTGCTAACCATTAAATCCCTAAAAACAAAGCAACGAGATGAGGAAGTCTGTCTCAAGAGACAACTATCTATGAAAAATCTAATGAAATTAATTGCACTGACATAACAAACGTCTGATGTGGCGAAAAGAAATGAAACACGCACGATACCCCATGATGCAATACGGCATATGAATTGCCAAAATAAAGTAAATTGTGAAAATATCATTTGAAGGAAAAGGCAAACGAAACTGCAACTAATCAAGCGAACAAAGTATCGCAAGATTGAACGAGAAAAATACGATAGGAATTCAAATAATCAAATAATTCAAAATAAAAGAGTGGCGCAGCATCAAACCGAATCAGAAGCGTTGGTCATAAAAGTAGGGAATTAAAATCGAGGTCGTTAACTTTCGGCGTTATCTTCATCCTCTGAAGAAGGATAAATGGCAGGCATTGGAGGAGGCGGAGACTTTCCTCAGTAGACGACGCTCTCGCTTTCAAGCAGACTCAAAAATTCGTTCGCAACAATGGGTTAATTATCCTCGGTTATTGTGATCTTTCTCGGTGTATTGTACCTCGCCTAAAATGGCGAGTGCTAACAACACATTCCGCTAAAATAAGCGCCACAAGCAGCAAGTGCACCCAAAGAAATCCTGCAGGATGGAAAACCTCAAAACAATGATGTGAATATTGAGCTAACTTAGCAAAATATGCCATAGAAACTCTGCAACATGACGTGGCACAGAGTTGGCAAGTAACATAGAAATAGTACAAATTGCCGCTGAAATAAATGGGCAAGCAAGCGATGCATTTCGATAAGGCAATTCTAATAACCGCAAAAATAAAGCAACAAAGATCCATTGAAAAACAATGTTCAAAGCAATAGGGCGAAGCAGAGCCAAAACAAACACAATAAATTGTTCATAAAAGCAGACGCGTCAGTCAGTCGGTCGAATCTGAACACATTCGATCGATAGTGATCATCCAAATTTCAAATTTTTAACAACCTTCAAAATCAAATTAGGTTGAGACTGCGCAGTGACGATCGAATTCCATCCATTCGAAGCATGCCATAAGTCATACCAATCAAATTCCGAGATATGGTGAAGAAACGCTACCAATTTGTTTTCGCTTCAAACATGAAATGACTATCAAATAGTCTCAGTACGAATGATATGGAGATTCATCAGATTCGATCTAGCATTGATATAACAGCTCAGATTCGGCCTATCATGTAAAGCCTTCGCCCTCAATGGAAGCAATGCACTCCATAAAGTCTCACGACTATGGATAAAGATCTACACCAAACATAACTGCAAAATCAGTGCACAATACCGAGGCAAATGACTCCAAAGTCAGAGTTCATTATGGTTGTCACCTTTTTATCAACAACATTGTCGAAACAGCGATAACATCAAAATTGGAGGTAAAAACCCCGTATGATCATACAACTAGATAGCACACCCAAGGTCGAGCTTTATTGCAACCAGCAACGAGGCAGAATACAAAGCTATTCTCGCCGGAACCTCAATGGCAAGCTCGTTACGAGTTGAGTGCCTGGCGGTCTTTACAGACTAGCGACTGGTGAAATCATTTCACAGTCTTAACTATTACCGAATCCCCAAAGGCGGTAATGTAACTAGGTGCGCTATCATAATTTGCAACGAAACCACGATCTTCATAGAAATGAGAGTCGTCCTATTGGTGGCAAAAGAATCTTTTATAAGAATGGCAAGATGCATTAGAACGATGAAAAGAATCGATCAGACTATGCCTATATACATAAACAAAGTGGAACCACGAGTTCTTTGCATGAAACTAACGCCATGTAAGACCTAAAGGGGACTCGCAATAACTAAAAGGGACGGATACTCTGTCTAAGACGACACGAGATACCGCACCTCCCTAAATAACTAAAAAGGGACGGAGACTCTGTCTAAAAGGACACGTGATACCACAAATTCCTAAACACCTAACAGCAACGCAAACTTTCCGTTATTATGGAAGAATGCTCGAGTTGTCAAAATAAAGTAAAAAGCAATGATGGCAATTGAAAGAACATGCAATGATTATGAGCCTTCGATTAAACAAACAAATGAATAGTCATAAATGACAACCGTGCGACTAATAAAAAGGCGACGCAACGCCACAAAAATAGCAAATTAGAAATTGTTCATTACAATCAGAACCTGAGCCTTACGGGCCTAGGGCGTACACCTCCGAGCGCTAATCTCCACTGAGCGCTAGTCGCACACATCAGACCGCCTCCCAATCAGGGGCATGATTTTCAACATTATCAAAATAACTAGCATAAAGCAGTAAGTCAAGAATACATCTTATAAGTTTGGCACCCGCTCTCTGATCGACACCGTCTCTCAAACGGGGGGGATTATATGATGTGGGCTTATTTGTAAACTACATTGGTGCATAATGACATTAATCACCCCAAAACTGAGGCGAAACGGCTCTAGCACTTCATTATAGTTTGAAGTATGTTTATGTACCAAAATCACACTCCAAACTGGGGGACTAGTGATATGGTATAATGTGTCATGTCAAAGAAAAGCCACGTAGGTGCGAAACTGACCAATGAATGTCGAGAAGGCTTAAAGGTCGCAACGCAACAAGCGGAATGCGATTCGGAGGTCCAGAGAGAAAGTTATGTCCAAAATAGTAAATATGTGCAGATCAGTGTAAAATGACATTTTAGCCCTCGAATCATGCCTATATATATTCCCATCACTCCTCACAAGAGGGGAGAGAGAGAAGGACGGACGGATGCAAATGTCACGCATCGAACCAAGCCAATTCGATGCGCTCTAATTTGATGCGCTCTAATTCGATGCGCTCCAGTTCGATGCGCCCCAAGTCGATGCGCCCCAATTCGAGGCATTCCAATTCGATGCGCCCCAATTCGATGCGCCCCAATTCGATGCCCTAATTTGATAGCTGAACCAAGTGAACCAGGCAGCCCAACCAGAGGTTGACCTAGTTGAGGCAACTCAAAAGAGATAAATGAACTACGTTCGGCTTGATTCCCTTAATGGGATACGTAGGCAGCTTGGCAAGTTCCCAAGTTCAGTCCGATATCATAAGTGTCTAACGCCCGCAATACGACAATCAAAGAGTATCAAATCTCACGTTCGACTGTTCCCTCAACTTGGCCATTTAGAGATTATTTCATGTAACCTTATATATTTCTTTATGTGTAATAGGTGTTACGGACCAAGCTAGTCAATTCATTGTAATAGGATAGCATTATTTTGGTTAAGTCAGGCTCCACTGTATCGATTTTTTTGTGTATTGTAACGTAGAAATAAGACCAAAATAAATACCTTACAGTTGTGACACAATACTCATGTGTATTTTACTTCTGCTCTAATTAGCAAGGCACGTACGTACCTCTAATTTATTTTTTGCTGTGAATCCTAAAGGATATGATTCATATGAATGTTGGAAATTGGGCTTTTCACTAGGCGAAAGGCCCGTTAAGCTGAAAAAACACATTTCATCACTCCAAATCCACCTCAATTTCTCTATACCCTATTTGTGTACCATTGTGTGTACCCTCAATAGTTATTAGCCACTTGTACCAACCAAACTAGATTCTTAGGCAAACTTATTGCACATTTCCCCTAATCTCTATTATTTCTCTCTCTCCTCTTTCATGTAATTAATTTCTCTCTCCTATAATATTAAATTATTAATTTTAACCGTAAACTTCTTTCAAAAAAATAAAAAGTCTTTCATCCTTGTTTATAGGAGTGTTTCAACCGAATGGTAAACTAATAAAAAAAGGAATACAATAAATTATATATTTTTCCTATAATCTAAATTCACGTAAACTTCTCTAAAAAATATATATATCATCCTTGTTTGTAGGAGTACCTACCTCAACTAAATTGGCAAAACAAAAAAAAGTAGTAAAATAAATATAATTCACTTTCATCAAAGTGTCTATCGACATACAAGGCAGTTCAGTTTTATTCCTTCCAACAAAATTATGAAATTTTGAATTCTTCTAATGTTTTATTTTTGAATTAGATTTGATATTGGATAATCTTTTAATGAAAAAAATAAAATAAAGTACCGTTGCATGATTTTTTGTTTAAATGAATAGTATAACTTTAGTATATTGCAAGTGTCTATTGTAAAATTATATTCAATTATTGTAAATTCTTATATTAACCTGATAAAATATTTTTATATTATTATTAATTTAGTCCTCAAACACTCAAGAAATGGTAAAGCATTATCTCCAAATTTGTCCTTATATAATATAACAACGTATAACTTTTTTTTTCATTTAATATTTTTGTCCTCAAGTTTGATATTAAGTTCTTATTCATTTTTAAGGCATATTTTATTTTATTCGTTTTGTATGTCCATAAACACTTTGATGAAAGTGAATTATATATATATATATATATATATATATATATCTTTTTTTGGTTTTGCCAATTTAGTTGAGGTACTCGCCTACAAACAAGGATGATATATATTTTTTTAGAGAAGTTTACGTGAATTTAGATTATAGGAAAAATATATAATTTATTCTATTCCTTTTTTATTAGTTTACCATTCGGTTGAAACACTCCTATAAACAAGGATGAAAGATTTTTTAATTTTTTGAAAGAAGTTTATGGTTAAAATTAATAATTTAATATTTTAGGAGAGAGAAATTAATTACATGAAAGAGGAGAGAGAAATAATAGAGATTAGGGAGAAATGTGCAATAAGTTTGCCTAGGAATTTGGTTTGGTTGGTACAAGTGGCCAATAACTATTGAGGGTACACACAAGGGTACACAAATAGGGTATAGAGAAATTGGGGTGCTCCAAAGCTGCGAAAATGGAATCTAAATTAATGCAAAACTCGAGAAGTTAAGAGAAATAATAGATCCCCATAAATTAATATGAATATTTTTGTTTATTTATGTATTTCCCACCTTTTTGTCGTTTGGATCAACATTTGATTCCATGTAATATTCTACTCTCATGTCCAAGTCACGTGACCGCTTGTTTTAATATGTCAGCAGACAAAATACTAAAGAAAAGAAAGAACATGCATAACTGTGCTTTATAATTCTCGTACGTTAAGTGCCACATTATTTTCTGTTAATTACAATCTTCCGAGAACTTTCATTGTTAATTAAATATTACAAAAACTCGATCAAAAGAAAAAGAAAAATTAAATATTAGAAAAGCTCGGTCAATAGAAAAAGATAAATTAAATATTAGAAAAAGTCCAGTTATTTTAGCTATGAGATTCGGTTCGGATAATAAATTAATTATCTGAAAACCACTAAGCATTGCACAAAGCCCAGCTGTATTCGCACCTCATGTTTCTACTTTCCTCCTCAAAACCATTTAACTATAAAATTCTGTTTGAGGGCGATTGTCTAAGTATTATCGTTCACGCCATTGTGTTTGGCACGAATGAGGATATACGAGTGGTAAACATCCTCAATGATATTAGACGCTTAGTTGGTCGTCGTGTGGGGTTTTATTTTAAATGGATTCGACGCGAGTCTAATGCCGTAGCACACGCATTGACAAGAAACGCGATAGATGACGCTGATGGCTTTGAAGAGAATTGAGGCGTGCTTTTGTTTTTAATGGATTCTAGTTCTGTTTTTTTGGTCTTCAAAGTTTTTGTACGAACTGCATTGTACCCATGCAACATTGTGGGTACTGTTTTTGCTTCCAGTAATAAAAAGGTGTTTTGATTCAAAAAAAACACACACACACACACACTCACACTAACACGTGTGTGTGTGCATGTTCATAACAAAATACATATATAACCCCTCAAACACCAAAAAGTATCATCATATCCACAAACACTTAGGCACGAACCAAAATTGACAAAATTAGTTTTAGACAAAAAAAAAACAAATTAGTTCAAAATAGGTTAGTTATGTAATGTCTATAAAGTTGTTATGAAATTGTTACTGTATGTAAGAAAGAGACAAATATGAAAAACAAATGGAAAAGCACAAGCAAGCAAAAAACGTTGTAATGCTGGACCCCACAAAGGATTTAGGAACAGAAGACTCCGCGGCAAATTTCAGGGGAGCGCTATGTCACGGACTTAGCTCGGTTTGATCGACTACGGTCGACTACGTCCCTTTGAGTCGACGATGCGTCCGTGCGGCACTAGCAAGCGCGGCCCGTCGGCTCACTAGTCAGCCTAACTATCACTCAAGGAGGCTGAAAGACTTGGAAGAAGGTGATGGAATGGAATTAAAAGAGTTAGATTATTTTGCAAGTGATTTGAAAGTGTTAAGAACTCTTTAACTCAACTCTCAAGCCTTTACAATGCTTACAATTCGGATGGCAAGGTTACAAATGAGCCCAAGAGTGCTATCCTATATATAGAGTGTGAGTTGGGGCCCACACAAGCAGTTAGCATTCTGCCTAACTCTATTGCTGAAAGGATTAACGAAACATGTACATCAATAGTAAGGCGGTGCCTTACTCTAGTCCAGTCCGGACAACTCTAGACCCTTCTAAAGCCCGGCGTATTTACAACGTCCTGAGTATTCACGTCCCTACAATTTCTAGTAATTACAAAGCTACCCCAAAACTTCGTATTTACATCGCAACTAAGCCTTACCCGTCGGGCTGCCCAAGTTGCCCGTCACGTGCCTCCGTCCATCACGTGACCGTCTCGACCCTTCGAGAGAATTCCACACTTCTCTCGACTGCTACAGTAAGGCGGCGTCCCACACCGCCATCGTCGGCTTCTAGAAGCATCTCGGTCCTTCCCGTAAGGCGGCGTCATCGCTCCTTCGTGACGCGTCTCGAGTCTTCTAGAACCGTCGTCAATCTTCTCGGCCCATCGTGCCCCAACGGCACGGCCCTTCGTCGCATTGCATCGGATGGACGCCCCGCGTCCTTGCGCCAACGTCGCACGCCCGTTCCTAACGCCGCGTTCCCTTCATCCGTTAGCCAACGTCTGCGCCCGTTGCGCCCATGCTGCACGCCCGACTCTAACGACTCGTCTCTCATGCCCGTTGGCCGACTGCTGCGCCCATGGTCGATCGCCCTTGCGTTCAATGGTGCCGGCGCCTTCCGGCCTTTGCGTCCAAAAGAGAAGCCGGTCGTGACAGCTAGGTGTAAAATCTACTGGGCCCCACAAACATTTGTCACCTATTATTTAGTTAAAGAGGAATGTCCAGTTATCTAGTAACATGATATTGATATTTTAACTTATAGTTTATTAATGAAAATGATTCTTATATTGAAATCTCATTGCACTTCCAACACATTGGATTCAATTTTATCTGACTATTTTATATTCATTACACTAAGTCGTTGTGTACACCTAGCTATATATAGAAATAAATATGCACCAAAATTTCAGGAATTAACCATTTGAAGAATAAATTCCATCCAAAAGCTTTTCCTATAAAATCATAAAGTGGAACCCCGCGCCAGGAGAGATTATTTGGTGCAGCCGTTATATGTGCATCCACTATCAATACACGGTGGAGATGGGTGTTGGGTGGTTATTCCTACAATTTAGGTATCTCCTTTTAATCTCAACCATTGGTTGTACATACAGCGGATGTATATAATAATTTCTCCCGCGCCAGGTGTAAAATCTACTGGGCCCCACAAACATTTGTCACCTATTTAGTTAAAGTTAAAGAGTAATGTCCAGGGTTGTGACTACTGATGGCATTCTAAGTTTCTTCAGTTCATCTAAACTCTTTATATTTTAATATGATAAATAAAATAAAAGACAATCATATGAAATCACATGTAACTCTGTGCATATTATCGTCGATTTAACTGATTTTAAAAAAGTCCTTAAAAACTGATATATATATATATATATATATATATATATATATATATATGGAAGCAACAAACACCCCACAGGCACCGACAACTCCACCTCCACCACCGCAACCACTGGAGAAAGTTACACCTGATATCGACCAAGAACAAGACAGAGCACGAGGTAACTTCAACGGAAAGGATCCACATGTGCCATCAACGGCTGACTACCGCCGGAGCCTTCTCTCATCAACCAATCACTTGTTCTTCCCAACATGGCTTCAGACGTTTGACGAGCAGTCAGGCGAACCTGCCCCACCAGCAGATATGGACAGCGAGGAGGAACAAGGGCCCCACATACGGTTCACTGCTGAAGAAATGCACCGCTTGTGCCAACCGTGGAAGCGCATGCTGGTAGTTCATTTGGTGGGAATCCAGCGCACCATCCCGGACATTGCCAACAAACTCCAACGCCTGTGGAAGCTCACACAGAACATATGCGTCACAATAATAGGAAACGGGACCTATCTAATCCGAATGGCAACCCCAAAGGACTACACACTTGCACTAGCAGGAGAACCGTGGTTCCTATTCAACCACTATGTTGTTGTTGCCCAGTGGCGACCGAATGTTTTCGAGGCCAACTCGGCTCCGACCAAAATATGTACATAGATACAACCTCCAGGCCTACCGATAGAATTCTATGATTTTGATGCCTTGTTCAAGATTGCCGCATTATTCGGGCGACCGATCAAAGTAGATACCCACACGGCCTCGCGATCAAACGCACGATACGCGCGCATATGTGTTGAGATTGACTCCTCGCGTCCGCTGTCCTCTAAAGTTTATATCAATGGCCACGGCCAACAGGCAACCTATGAATTAAAAATAGACTTTTGCTTATCATGTGGTCGGATAGGGCACAAACGGGATACATGCACACCAGGCAACGGAGGGACGGAGCCGTAGCCTGGGGACCGAACCGCAGCCCCATAAATGGATTGGCATGTGTTCAATCAAAGGCCAGGACGACACCACCGCCCCGATCAGCGTGGTATGCGGAATACAGAGCAGGGTAGTGCGACCGAGTTGAATAAAGGTAGCGCGAGTGCGACCGTTGGGAAGCATGAACAAACCGAAAATGAACAACAACGCTGCCAGCAACATCCAACGGACCCAAAAAATCGAGGAACAAGGCCAGAACAGACCAATGACAAAAACCCCAAAGCCGCCCAACATCAATGTGAACGGGAACCAAAACACAACAAAGAACGGAGCCCAAGTAACCGGACAAAGAATATCGCCGAGAAACAGACAACACGTGACCACAGAAAGAAAACCGCCAACAATGGGCCACGAGCCAAGGCGAACGGTGCTTGCGCTGCCAACTCGCCTAAATTAGGCCACGTGGCAAATACCGGCCTCGCGCACGATCACGAAGTACACGTCAATGCCAAGTCGCATGACGGGGCAGCCACACAGAGACACGTGGCGAATCGGGTAGCCACAAATCAACACGTGGCAGAGTTAGGTGATGTGGAAGGCCACATGGCACCCGTGAGTGCCACGTCTCACCACGTGGCACCTTTAGATGCAACGCAACACCACGTGGCGCCATGTGGTGCTGCGTGGCATTTAAAGGTGCCACGTGGTGAAACGTGGCACTCACGGGTGCCACGTGGCACCTTTAGATGCCACGCAGCACCACGTGGCGTCATGTGGCAACACGTGTCGTCCTTGGATGCCACGTGTCTTAAAGGGGGCCATGTGGACAATATGGCCCCCACAGGAATGACAAGTGGTGCACATGCGCCACATGTCATTCCTACCCACCATACCCCCCCCCCTCCCCACTACCCTACAAAATACCATCCAAGATACCCCCCCCCTAACAAAACAAACTTTTGCTAACCCACAAACCCATATGTCTACCCGTGCCCCCAATATTATAAATAACAATTCTCATGCAAAATTTAGTAACCAAAACTCACTTGCAGATATTAATTCCCAAAACCCACCTGTAAATAGCCCGCTGAGTTTCATATTTCCTAAACTCCACACTCAGCCACAATATCAGTCTTCCACCACCACAACTCTCTTCACCACCAACGGCCACCACCCTACTCCCACAAACAAAAAGCAGGTGTATCTCCTAACAAAAAACACTCATCTGCTAACCACCACCAAACACAGCACCGTCAACCCGATATCACCACTGACCGAGCCACCAACCGTAACAACTACCCCAGTACAACCACCGCCGACCCCAGAACAACACGACACCACCAACTCCTCCCCGAAAGGAAGTGCAGATGGCTCATTCCCACTCCCCGAACTCCAGCAGCTCGACGAACGCCCCGCTCCGAGCTACCGAGTTACTACAGGAAATAACAACATCGGAGGAACTCATGGAGGCGCTGGCTACAGGAAGGCCGATAATCATATCATCGGACATGGAAAGAACGTACAACCAGCGCCCCTAGGGAATTCTGCACCGCGAATGGGAAGTGATCCCGCCGCCATCCCAGGAGGAAACATCCTCGGCCGGAGAACGGCGACAACGACGCCGCCTGGAACCCCTCAGGGGCGACAAGAGCCCTGTCACATCCGAGGCAACTATCACCGCACCCGCACTACAGTCCGTCACGGTCTCCGGAACAACCACGAGTTTGGGTCAGACCGTCGGCAACCAGGACTTTCCCACCAGGCATGGTTCACTCAAGCGAGGACATGGCACTACGACACTATACGCGACTGAGACCGATGATACACGCGGGCACATGAATGTTATCCGAATATCAGATACATACAACCCGGTTGTATGCACCGCTCCTCCCGCAAAATCACTTGCCGATAATAATCAGCCAGGGAAATACTACGATAAGGGTTTTCTTAATTCTGAACCATTTACCCGGGGTTATTTTCACAATTGCGCAGGTCTTGTCACTGCAGGACGCGGGGAGAGTGACCTAGTTCAGCTTCACGCTAGTAACGACCTCGTCCAACCTGAATTACTTACCCTGTCTACTCTTACCAGGAAACGCCCCAGTCGATCCAGCTCACCTACGTCCCGTAGGACCAGGCCCTGCTACAACTCCCTTCCCGTTACCAATGCGAGTGGTTTGCTGGAATGTTAGGGGGCGAACCACCCAGAATTCCTTGCAGCGGCGCGGGAACTCATTCGCCAAGTGAACCCAACAGTGCTTATTCTGGTAGAAACACGATGTCGTGATGAGGATCGCGCCCGACGTATCATTGACCTCCTACAGTTTGATGGCCGGTCCATTGTATAGCCAATGGGCTACTGTGGAGGTATTTTGGTGCTTTATTATATGAATCAGGTGATACTGTAGACGCTGGTGACTGGCACGCGTTCAATCCACATGGAAGCTACCTTTCACACCAATGAGACGTTCCGACTTAGTGCAATCTACAACCCGCCGCAACCAGCCTACCAAGATCAGGTATGGGAATCGCTTAAAAGTTATGTTGCTACTGTTACTATACCTTGACTGCTTGTTGGTGATTTTAATGCAATTATGCATAACACTAAAAGACATGGGGGACGGCCCAAAACCTGGGCCTCCATGCACCGGTTCCGTTCTTGCATGGAATCGTGTGGTCTGGCCGATATTGGCTTCTCGGGACATCCGTTCACATGGACGAACTGTCGCATGGGTAGTTCCTTCATTTGTGAACGGCTGGACCCGTTCTTTGCTAACATAGACTCGGTAAATTCCTTCCCTACAGCCTGCGTCCGACACTTGGCGTCGCACGCATCCGACCACTCCCTCATTCTATTGGATCTATTTTCGCCTGAACCCTCAGGCCGCGGCCGTTTCGGTACGAGATGGCCTGGGACCTTCACCCCACATTCCCGACATTGGTAAGGAGGGTATGGGGGGACACGGACCATACGGGAAGTCAGTTCTCGACAACCTGCTGCCGATTTGCGGGGAAGGCCCGCAGGTGGAAAATGATAGATTACTGCAATGTGGACGTCGCTATCAACTCCCTCCAAGCTCGTCTCACAGACATTCAACCCCGATTGCTCCAAAACCCATCCCCTTAAACCTTCCTTCAGGAACGTGGGCTACGGGAAGCCTTGTCTCAGGCTCAGGCTCAAAAGGAACGTTACCGGGTGCAGCGGTCCCGTGAACTGTGGCTGGCAGACGGCGACAACAACACCAGGTTCTACTACGCCTTCGCTTCTCGCCATTGCCGGACAAATACGATTCAAGGGATCCGGACCACGACCGGTTCATGGGTGCACGATACGGACTCCATTACACGGGAATTTTACTCCTTCTTCCAGGGGGACCTCCGCAGACAGCATATGTACCGAATATGAACTCTCTTGGGACACCGCTACCAACATTAAAAACTTCCTTCCGTGAACAACTTCTGGCAGAAACCGCTCAATGAAGAGATTAAGGACTCGGCTTTGCGATCGGGGCAACTAAGACGCCAGGACCGGACGGCCTGAATGGCCACTTCTTCCAACATTATTGGACTGATCTCTAACCTCATATCACCACATTGGTGAAAGATTTCTTTTGAACGGGGCAAATGCCCCCGGACATTAAAATACCACGATTGTGCTGATACCAAAAAAGGACCACCCTCATCTTCCCCAACACTATAGGCCAATCAGCCTCTGCAACGTCAGCTACAAGATCATCTCTAAACTCATTGTCAACTGTTTGCGGCCTTCAATTGGTTCCCTAATCTCCCCGTACCAAAACGCCTTCGCCCCCGACAGCTCCATCACCGACAATGTAATTATGGCCCAGAAACTTATCCATACAATCAATAGCCGCCGCAAAGGAAAACGTGGCCTCCTAGCGATCAAAATCAACCTCGCCAAGGCATATGACCACGTCAACTGGTCATTCATAGAGTACACTCTTCATCAATTTTGCTTCCCTCTTGCGTTCATTGCATTGATAATGGAATGTGTCCGATCGGTCAAATTTAACGTTGCGATCAACGGTGCTCGGTCTCAGTCATGGAAACCACATAGGGGACTCCGGCAGGATGACCCTCTGTCCCCATTCCTATTTATCCTCTGCATGGAACTACTCATAGCCACATTTGTCCGTGTAACAGAAGAAGGGAAGTTCAGAGGGGTACGCGCCAGCAGGCAGGGGTCGCGCATTCCTATCCTCAGTTTTGCAGATGACTGTTTCATCTTATGCGAAGACCACGCGGGGACGCTCAAGAACTTACTGGACTTCCTCGAGTCCTTTCACATCGTGGCGGGGCTAGGGGTCAGCTACGATAAAAGTCGGATGCTCTTCTCGCCTAACATCCCCGAACAACGGCCTCAAGAGATCCTACGACGCCTGCGAATGAAACCGATGTCGAACCCAGACAGGTACTTAGAGTTTCCCATACGGCAAAGGCGGTTCAAGTCGGCCATGCTAGAACCCCTCGTCGAAAAAATTTCAGCGCCGCCTGGAAGCATGGCACACCCGTCACCTCTCGTATGCGGGACGGCGGACCCTCATTCAGTCCATGCTACAGACCATCCCTGGTTAGCAAATGAGCATGCTACCATTTCCCCGAACGATCCTCACCCAGCTCACTAAATGTATCAAGTTCTTCCTCTGGAATGCAGATAGGACTGGGACGCGTAAAGGAAAGGTGTCGTGGCACACGGTTTGCACACCACTGGCACATGGCGGGCTCGGGCTACGTCACCTTGACCATCTGAACAGTGCGTACATGCTTAAACTCGGATGGAGGCTCCTCAACAATCCTACAAGCCTTTGGGCTCAGACCCTCAAAGCAAAATATTTCGTGGATCGACACCCGGTGACTGCAGTAGTACCTAGTAATGCGAGTCGAACATGGAAAGCTATAGCCCACAGTCTCCCCATTCTGATGGAATCCACCTGATGGGCCATCAGTGACGGTCGGTCCGCCAACTTCTGGTTTTCACGCTGGTTGGGCAGGAACACGGTTGCAGAATACATCACATCTATCCCGCCAGAGCACCTCAACATGACAGTGGCACAAGCTATCGGGTCGAACAACACGTGGGACTTGACACGCATTCGGTACTTACTCCCCCTGACATTGTTAACCGTATCAGGAGAGTTACCTTGCCACTTGAACCCCATCCGGATACCCCGTGCTGGGCCTGGACGACTAACGGACAATTTACAATCAAAAGTGCATACGAATGGCTGGCACACCGTTCATACGGTCCGCATGAGCCCTCACTACCATAGCCAGTACTCTAGAAACTGAACGTGCTACCATGCATCAAATTCTTCGGCTGGCTATGGGCACAGAACGGCCTCGATCCGAGTTGACAACGCATGCCCATTATGCCAATGCAGGTGTGGAAACAGCGGAACATCTCTTCTCGGATTGCCCAGCGCTAGCGACGGTCTGGCGCCAGCTACCGGACTTCCACCCCCCACGGAGTGGCAACCACATTATTCTGCACCTACGACACATCCGGAACCCTAACGCGACTCTAATTGGATGCTGGAATATTTGGAAAGCGAGGAACGACTTCTTATTCCAAGATAAACGCAATACTCCCGACACCATTCTCCACCGAACCTTAACATACCTGGCGGCCTCGCCACTCAGGGTACGCTCGCACCCTCTCAAAATCCATCGTTGGGCGGTGCGTTGGATTCTACACCATCTAGGAATGTACAAGCTGAACACGGATGAGGCTGCGTTACGCAACCCCGGGCCCACGGGCATTGGAGGTGTTATCCGTGACTCCAATGGCAAGGTCATTGTGGCCTTTTTCGAAGCAACATGTCACTCCACCAACAACGTTGCAGAACTCAGAGCGATACGACATGGCTTATTACTTTCATTGGATGTCTCTATTCCTACACTTATTGTTGAGACGGATTTAGAGGTGATCTATTCTCTTTTGTCCAGGAGCTCGGTCGATATGGCCTCGATCGAGATGTTGAGCCTACTGCGTGATGTGTCAAGTCTGGGAAGTCAGGTACCAAAACTATTCCTCTCTTGTACATATGGAGAGGGGAATAGGCTAGCGGACATGCTTGCGATTACAGGACGGGACCGGGATGCAGTCGACTGTCAAGAGCAGCCTCGTTACAAAGCTGTCTGGTATCATTGTCCGCCCAGTTTGGCTAGTTTAGTATCTTGTGATATAGTTTGTACATATTTCCGCCAGTCTCGCGCCCCGTTGTATGTGTCATGGCATATGGCCCGTAAATAAATAAAAGTTATTGTTGTGTTCAAAAAAGAAAGAGTAATGTCCAATAACATGATATTTATATTTTAACTAATATATATATATATATATATATATTTGAAACATGCCTAAAAGATTATTATTCGAAATGACCGAGGAGAAAAAAATGAAAAAATAAATAGTGAAGATTTGTTTTTTGATAAATATACTAGAAAAGTATTAAATAATAGCATATATAGGCGCGAGAAATAAAATAGAGGGACTTGATGTTGACTTTTGTACTAAAAGTAAGAATTTTTGCTACTGTGTTAGTTTGTGGGTCATATGTGACGTCACTCTTATATCAGCTCATGCGAGGAGCATGACAATTATTCATAATATAATTTTACAGCAAAAATTCTCTTTCTGTCTCTCACTCTCTTAATTTTTCTTCTTCTTCTTCTTCTTCTTCTCCTCCGTATCTCGTACCGTACGTGCTTCAATTCAGCATTTGGGCAGGTACTAACAAATCCATTTTTCCTTCTCACCAGAGCTATGGTGCCTGTGTATAATGCCGTGAAAAGAGCAATAGCCTTCACTTTGAGCCTTATCCTCTGGTTGGTGGCAATTGCTGAATGCCTCTTTCTATCAGTGCTTTTCAAGCCTGCGTTGGATGCAATCAACTCCGAGAGTGATGCCGGAGCAATGGTTACGAGTATTTCTCTCACTGCCGTGGTTTTCGCAGCTTATGGTATCTGTCTCTTTTACTATGGTGTTATTAATCCTCCACGCCGCTACTGGCAATGGCACAATAGGCTCATAAAATGGATCCTAGATATTTTTCTCTTGTTTGCGTTCGTGAAATTACTCCAGTTCATTACTGACATATATGCCATTGTAATGGCATATCTCCTCACACTAAATATGATGCCACTTGCTTATCTAATGAAAGTTAACCCCAGGTGGGGAGTCTTTGATTGCATTATCGCGCTTGTTGGCGATCGATTCATAAGGCTTTACGATGAGCGGCTGGTTGCATGGGGTATTGCATTTGGTATGAGTGATGTGTTTCATTCCATTAAACATTTAATAGAGATCTTACAAGATAGGGAAATGGCGGCGAAAAATCGTAATGAATGAGATATAGAATCTGGAACTGCAGGAGGAGCTTGGGGTTATTTCGGCATCGATCCTACGTATAAAGCACAACCATTTTTTGTGATAATTTTGATTATATAAAGAGAGTAGAAAGCACAACAACTTTTTCATGATCCATGTAACTTCATATAGATGGAGGAGATTCTACACTCTTCTTACAATAAAATGAGTTGTTGGATTGGTCAGGTAGTATATATATATATAAGGAGTTGAGTTCAATGAATGACCAGAATCGACCTAATCTAACGGCCCTAAAGGCTAAAAAAAGATTCTACACTTTTCTTACAATAAAATGAGTTGGCCAATCGTAGCCGCATTCTAGAAAAGTCTACCATTATTATATACAAGGAATAATAGAGAGTTGGCCTATTGCATGATAGAGCCTAAGTGTTGAAGAAACTCTATAGCAGCCCTAAAACTCAGTTTGTTGGATCGATCAGTCAAAGTGCGAGGCCCTTCTGCATGTGGCGCATGCATCGTTTGGTCTATTTGCATGCCTGGCGCCTTCTGCTTGCTGGATGATGCGGGCTCCTGCTCGCCGGATCAGGCAGATGTGTGGTCGTCTGTAAAATAATCCCCCATCGAATAGGTGACGTCGGAAACTCTGAAACGCTTGAATCGCGTCCTAAAATTGTCATACTTGTTCTCAATCTCCTAGCATCTGCCTCCAACAGTCCCTTCCATCAGAATAAGTATTCTCTCTAAGGCTGGACCCCTTAGCGCTTGTCGGTCCGTTCGACAAGAATATGACAAATTGTGGTCATGGTGCAACGGTAATAACTTTACCATTGCATTTCATAGGTCATGGATTCAAAACTTGATAGCAAAAATTAATATTCTTGTGTTAGATTTTTTCTTAAGGAGCCCACCCAAATTACTAACAAAATCAATATCTCCAAATAATCTCAATTTTATCAACAAATGTAAAAACAAAGTCCACCTTTAAATTTCTTTACACTTTAAAAGGCAACCATGTTATACTCAAACCTTCAACATCAAATATTAAGATATGTAACACGTTGTACTAAATTATATTATTAAATGGAGTATAATAAATTTTATTGTTTAATTTTATTTTCTAGTAGATGATAGTCTTGTGCACTTAAACCAGACTTATTACTTTCTTGGGGCTTTAAAGTAAGATAATTAAATCTTTTTTATATGTGCATTAAAGTTTTTTTCTGCAAGTTCTATAGATAAAATATTTAAATTAAAGGAGAAGCATGTATATTTCTAATAGCTCGTTTACAAGGGCTTTTGATTAATTTTTTTCTCATAGAATTATAGAGTTTAACTTCGATAACGTCTTTATTTAACATGTAAGTTTTATCATTTTGTACCAAATGGTAATTATTTTTCATTTTATTATATACATTTGAATATATATATATATATATATATATATATATATATATATTATTTAAGTTAATTGTAGCCCGGGGGTCCAAAAAGATCTTGGCTCCGCCCCTGTGGCCATTGCTGTTTCCTCATCCAATCGTAGACTTATGTATTAGACAGTATGTTTTGCTCGTGCTGGTTTTTGCTGAGTAGGATTTGTGCATGATGGTTAATTTTTGCTATTGTTCTGGATATGAGTTGTTACTTCTGATGATGTTTCTTTTGGATGAATTCTACATTAATTTCTGAGTCGCTTAATTCTACATTTGTTAGGATTCATATGACTGGGAAACTTGCTTTTATGCCTGATATCAAATATTGTCTAGTGGTTGGTGGTGGTTGCTGGCCTTTCAACAAAAGTTTAGTTCTCTACTTGCAATGCTGATGATAAGAGCATCTTGTTGCTTTGATGCCACATAAAGCACATCCACTTTTTCATGATCATTTTGATTATATAAAGAGACAAGAAAGCACAACAACTTTTTCATGATCATGTAACTTCATCATATAGATTAAAAGAGATTATTTAATAGATATATGAGGGAGCTAAGAAAATCCTACTGATTTAAGTGATTATTTAATAGATATATGAGGTTAATAATGCTATAAAGTTTATTTGATGAACATATGATGTACATTTTAGCTGTCTTATTGGGTGATTGTAGTTATCATGCTTGTAAATAGACGTATGACCTCTTTTTATGGTTGAATAAGCAGGATTGGTAGTTGTACGACGATCTTTCTTAATAAACTTGTATGTGTATAAATCTGTTATGAGTTTTATAAAGTTTGTAAAGTTTAAAATATTAAAAAAGTTTTATATGGGTGTAAAACCTAATTTCGGGTGCATTATGTATATTATATAAAATTTGAGGGATAGTATTGTTAATGTAAATATATATGGGGTTAATTGATAATTAAATATCACACAAAAATAATTAATTTTGCTCACATAAGCGTACAGTTGGCTGCCACGTAGGCAAACAGCCCGAATTTGAGCCCATTGGGCATTTTTAGCAGAAAAATCCTAATCTACCTGACAAAAAAATAAATTATTTTCTTACAGGCAAAAACCAACAGTTTTCAAATTTATTGGGCATTTTTAACAATTCTCCCAAAAAATAATATATTAACTTGTTAACCATACGAGTCTTGCATAAAATAGTAGTAAAGACATCACACCACGTACGTACCAATATAAATTCAATCAACTATTAAAATTTAAAGCGGCAAAAAGCTACTTAATTTCTCTCATCCCTTTTTCTATCTTCTATAATGATCATGTTTTTGAAGTGTTTATTAGTCACAGAATGATTAATGATATATTTTTATTATATCGAAGTCAAAGCAAGTTAGTTGGATTGAGTATGATCGATAAAGTTGAGGTAACAACATCATCAGTCAAACGACGAGAACTCAAATATAATTAATATCGCAATCATAACATCAACGAAGTAATTTATCTTAACTAACCTTTGATCTGCCCATGATAGAAGTCAGTCGAATCTGTTAAAAAAAAGTAAATATTTTATTAAAGACTCTCGTTTCAACAAATATGGGTAGAATCTTATATCCAAAATACTCCACGCTAGGAGGAATAATAAATTAGATAGAATCTTTAGTTACAATTCAATAAAAAGAAACAGTAGAAAGTACAAAGAATAATTTACGTACGCAAAGTAAAAAACAATTTAGTTTACTATATATATATTTGCAAAGGTTCGAGTGGTAATTTAGAGGGTACATAATGGCATTTATAATTTTCAAGAGTAATTAATAAAAAGAAGAACTCATCTAATGCAACAGTAATTAAAGTTGTTCATGTACAGAAGCTAGTGTCGCACCAGTGGGTCGAGTATTAGTGGGAATGTTCGGCCCATTGGTGGGCCCAATTGTGCATGCATGGTAGTACTCAAGACAACAACATGAAGTGAAGATTTTATTACTCTCCCGTGGCTTTTTATTTTTTGGTAGTACTATTTTGTTTCTCCAGTCGAGTTTTGTACTTAGTAAGACTATTGACCTTTTTTTTGGGGGGGGGGGGTAGTATAAAGAAGAATAATTTAATAAATCATAGATACTTTTAGAATTTGAAATGGGATTTCATCAAAAGTTATGCACTGGCAGGGAGATATTTGAAGAATAATTGAATTACTTGATAGATAAGTTTCAACTTTTGTCGAATAAGAGTTACAAAAAATAAGTCTTTTTTGGTTGTTGTTTGGCAATTAAAGATTCAAGGAACTTGTTAAAACTCAACTATTAAGCAGGCTTATTATTATGCATGTTATTTTATTTTTAAAAAGTACAAGGGCTAATGATGAAGTAGGAAAAGTTCAAGGGCTAATGATGAAATTAATAGTTTGGTTGTTGAAGAGCAACGAGGCAATGAGTCAAGGGTTGATGTTGAAGTGAGGAAAGGTTCAAGTGTTGATGATGGAGTTAAAAGTTTGATCGTCGAAGGGTAAGGAGGAAATAATTCAAGGGTGGATGTTGAAGGCGTTAAGACTTTAGGGTGTGTAAAGAATAACAGCTTGAGGGGAGTTTAAATTGATTGAGGTACTAGGTTTTAAATAAAAGAAGAAATACTTTTGTGCCATTCAAATACTATGAGTAATGATGTCGGTTGCGACGACAAGACTAAGAGAGTGTATACGACTTTTGTGATATGACTTGATTTTGTTGTGATATAATAGTACTTTTGTAGGTTTACTTGTTAAGTGTTTGATGTTTCGCCTTCTTTGTTATGACTTGCTAATTCATATCTTATAGATTGCATTCTGATACCTTCATCTAACCTACTCTACACGTATGTTTTCCCAAGTATCAGTATTCAAATTATTGGTGAAGGAAAATTACCATAGTATCTCTCAGTACTTGACCGAATTGGACAATTATATTTTGACGTTGGTGCAACTCTTATTACATATGCATGGTTGTTTATAATATAATTCTCACCATAGGGAAAAGTATTAAAATAAGAAAGAGCAAAATATGTGGTATTTGTCTAGTTCGAAAAAAAAAATGTAAGAATAAAAAATTCACTTTAAGGAATAAAAAAACTTGTCGCCAAAAGTTCAGGGGATGGACCCCACAATCATTTGCTGCACTTTGTTACTCTAATTTGTTTCTTATGACATGTATCTTATTAATATTTAGATATATTATTAATATTGTGATTGGTTAAAAAGGTTGAGCCTTTTTACTTACTAATCGAGTGACTTATTTGATATTAATAATTAATTGATGGTGCTCCTCTTTGTGGACCACCACTACTAGCATACAACAAACAACACGCCATAACCGCCAGATAGCAGAGCAGGTACAACAAACAACACACCATAACCGCCAGATAGCAGAGCAGGGGAGAGCAGAGAATTTCATTTCATCTCTTTAAGAACAATTTTCTTCTTCTCTCTAAAATCCCTTGCAATGGTGTCGTCGTCGGCTTTGAAAAAAAAATTTGCATTCATTTTTAGCTTGTTTTTGATGTTGGCGGCACTCATAGCTATGTTCTCCCAATCCAGCCTCCCCAAAAAGTTAGATATTAGCTGCGACAAAGGTGCCGAAGCCGCAGCTGTAAGATTTGGCTTCGGGGTGGTAATCATTGGTTATACTTGTTTGCTCGTCTACTTCAGGGCCATTAACCCAACCAGTCGTTACTGGATCCGACATGTGAAGCTCATTAACTGGGGTCTGGATGCCTCAAGACAGTCCAATACCTCGATGATGTCTTTTCCGTCGCAATGGGCTATATAATGACCTTAAACATCCTACCCCTAGCATATTTGATGAAAGTGCATCCGGGGTGGGGTGTTTTTGATTGCTTATTGGCTTTAATGGGAGATAGGCTAATTAGGATATATGATGACAGTTTGCTAATATTGAGTGTAGCCTTTGGGATATTGTCTCGTGGTTGGTGGCCTTTCAACAAAGGTTTAGTTCTCTACTTGCAATGATGATGATAAGACATCTTGTTATTTTGATGCCATATAAAGCACAACCATTTTTCATGATAATTTTGATTATATAAAGAGAGAAGAAAGTACAACAACTTTTTCATGATCCATGTAACTTCATATAGATGGAAGAGATTCTACACTCTTCTTACAATAAAATGAGTTGTTGGATTGGTCATGTAGTATATATATAAGGAGTTGAGTTCAATGAATGACCCGAATCGACCTAATTTAACGGTCCTAAAGGCTAAACAATGATTCTACACTTTTCTTACAATAAAATGAGTTGGCCAATCGTAGTCGCGTTCTAGAAAAGTCTAACATTATTATATACAAGGAAGAATCGAGAGTTGGCATATTGCATGATAGAGCCTAAGTGTTGAAGAAACTCTATAGCAGCCCTAAAACTCGGGTTGTTGGATCGATCAGTCAAAGTGCGAGGCCCTTGTGCATGTGGCGCATGCATCGTTTGGTCTATTTTCATGCCTGACGCCCTCTTTGGATGGATGATGCGGGCTTCTGCTCGCCAGATCAGGCAGAAGTGTGGTCGTCTGTAAAATAATCCCCCATCGAATATGTGACGTCAGGAACTCCGAAACGCTTGAATCTCATCCTAAAACTGTCATACTTGTTCTCAATCTCCTAGCCTCTGCCTCCAACAGTCCCTTCCATCAGAATAAGTATTCTCTCTAAGGCTAGACCCCTTAACGCTTGTCGGTCCGCTCGACAAGAATATGACAAATTGTGGTCATGGTGCAACGGTAATAACTTTACCATTGCATTTCATAGGTCATGGATTCAAAACTTGATAGCAAAAATTAATATTCTTTTGCTGGAATTTTTCTTAAGGAGTCCACCCAAATTACTAACAAAATTAATATCTCCAAATGATCTCAATTCATCAACAAATGTAAAAACAAAGTCCATCTTTAAATTCCTTTACACTTTAAAAGACAACCATGTTATACTCAAACGACGAGAACTCAAATATAATTAATATTGCAATCATAGCATCTACGAGTAATTTATCTTAACTAACTTTTGATTTGCCCATGATATAAGACAGTCGAATCTGTAAAAAAAAAAATTGTTAAAGACTCTCGTTTCAACAAATATGGGTAGAATCTTATATCCAAATACTCCACGCTAGTTGAAATAATAAATTAGATAGAATCTTTAGTTACAATTCAATAAAAACAAACAATAGAAAGTACAAAAACTAATTTAGGTACGCGAAGTAAAAAACAATTTAGTTTACTATATTTTATATATATATATATATATATATTTACATATCTGTGAGCCTCCATGCTAGCTAGAAACACGGCATATATGTACACACTTACGATTGATGAACACGAGACGCGATGCAATTGACTGATTCAGAATATTCTTCTTTTTTGATTTTATATATAATGGCTATATGCATATCTTTGTATATATATATATATATATAATGAACTGAACTGAACGATTCCTTTTATTTTGTTATTTACTTACCATTAGTTGATAAAATCTTCAGAAATTGGATTGGGATTTATTTCTTTCCTATTTATGACATGGAAATATTATTATTATATTTCTTTATTCAAACAAACAAGTATTTAATGATGTTGCTTTCCTTTCTTAGAGATATACTAATTATCCAAGGAATAATGCCCATAAATATAGAAAAGGTTCGAGCGGTAATTTAGAGGGTACATAATGGATTTATAATTTTCAAGAGTAATTAATTAAAAATTAAAGTTGTTCATGTACAGAAGCGAGTGTCGCATGAGTGGGTCGAGTAGTGGGAATGTTCGGACCATTGGTGGGCCCAATTGTGCATGCATGGTAGTACTCAAGACAACAACATAGTGCCAGATTGCATAAATAATTGGGAGCAGTCATAATTATTTTGTGTTTGGATTGAGAGTTTCCTAATGAAAGAGTCTAGTCATAAGTGAGTCATTTTCCACTTTTTCCATCACTATGGATCGGACCTTCCCCCTGCAATTAGCGAATTTGGGACTCAAGTCATAAGTAATTTTCCTTTTTTACCCTCTATAATTTGGAAAATTACACCATTTTAAATCCCTTACATAAATTTTCATTTCTCTTTCCTCTTCACCAAAAAATTTGGGTTCACAGCAGCCATTCGAGCAGCTCAGGTTGCCTCTCTTTTCTCTCTCATTTCTTCATTTATCCTCAGTTTTATCTTTAATTTTTTGTTAAACTTTTATCATTTGTAGCAGGATTTGTTGGATCACTCAATTTCATCTATCTAGGCTTTCAAAACTGGCGAGTTTATGTATTCTTAAGTTGATTATGTGAATATGAGTTGTCTTCTTCTTCTTCTTCTTCTTCTTCTTCTTTTTCCTTTTTTTTTGTTTGAACTTGCTTTACTTTAGTTGCAAGTTTAACTGATAATATTAGGATTGATGAGTATCATGTTATGATGTTTATACAATTGAATTATGGAATCTATTTCTTACTGTTCAACCATGTATTAATCCTAATAAGTGCTTAATGATGTTAATACAGTGTTATATAATGATATGCAGCTTATAGATTCTGGGCAAAGATTGATGATATTAATCACCATCCACCAGCTAGTCTTTAGAACATCATTTTTAGCTCTTCTACTGTTATTGATAAATAGGCGTAGGATTAACCGTGGCATGCGTAAACCCCGTAGGGATTCGATTCGTTACAAATCAAATTCCAAAACAGGTGAAACACCTAGATAGACTACTTTCCAAAGGAGACATTAGGTGTAAAAATATTTTACGAATGAACAGAAATTGCTTTATGAAGCTTTGCTATCTTTTACACGATTACGGGGGTCTACGCACACCACACCACACAAGTAGCGATGTTTTTAGATGTTCTAGCACACCACACAAAGAATCGTATAATTACTATGTACTATCGTCGGTCTGGAGAGACGGTGAGCAAGTGTTTCAATAGTGTGCTATTGGCTGTATTGAGGCTTCACAATATCCTTTTGGTTTCGCCTGAACCGGTTGTTGCCGAAGACATGGACTACACGTGGAAGAATTTTCAGGTGCGTTATTCCTACTCGACCAAAAGATACATTAAACTATTTTTCTTTACTTCTTATTGGATGAAGACACATTTATTTTTGTTTGATCGTCTAGGGGTGCTTGGGAGCACTTGACGGTACATATGTTGACGTAAGAGTGCCCATTGGTGACAAACCACGGTATCGTTCTCGAAAAGGAAATATAGCAACTAATGTTCTTGCCGTATGTGATCGAAATGGATCATTTGTCTATGTACTAGCCGGATGAGAGGGCTCGACAGCGGATAGTCGTGTGTTAAAGGATTCCATTCATCGTCCAAATGGTTTTAAAGTTCCACAAGGTAAAAGTCTTGGTGTTATTATTTATAATACTAATATAAAAGTTACTGTTGATGGATGCTCCTTTTTTTTCAAAAACTAATATAAAGAGTCTTGGTGTTATTTTTATAAAACTAACATAAAAGTTACTTGATGGATGCTCCTTTTTTTTCAAAAACTAATATAAAGATTCCATGTACTGATTCTTTAAAAAAAAACTAATGAAAAGGTTCTAGTTATTGCTGTGATGCCTTCTTTAATAATGTATGCTGTTTTTTTTGTTATTTTTTTTTTCATTAAGGTCTCTATTTATAGTTCTTTCTAGCATAACTAATTGTTGAAATCTACTTTTTGACAGGTTTGTACTATTTGTGTGATAACGGGTATACAAATGGTCCCGGATTTCTAAGGTCGTATCGTGGAGTGCGTTATCACCTCAAGGAATGGGAGAGCAGTCGTAGAGCACCCCAGAACCACCAAGAATTCTTCAATATGAAACACTCGAAAGAAAACTTCAAGTACAAGAATTTCCCTTTTTATCCGGATTGGTGTGTCGTCTTCAGGAAAGATAGGGCGACTGGAGAATGTGCTCAACAAATCAATAATGCCATACTAGACCTCGAGCACCCCCACCATGATGACAAAACTGCTGTGAAGGAGCAGATAATGCGTGAGGCTAAGTGCAAGAAGAAAGCTATTGTTGATGAAGAAGCAACTACCGTAAACCTGTCTGACAATTCCGATGATGCCATATCCTTCAATCGCACCTCTGAAACTATTAATGAAACTTAAAAAAAGATTGCAAGAAAACCAAAGGAACCAAGCGGAAATGCCTGGACAACGAACTGAGTGATCCACTTATGAAGCTGGTTGGTGGTTTGTTCGAGAAAAACAACAACATCTTGGCAGGTCTTGCCTCAAAGTTCTCTACTGAGAGAGATTGTGAAGCTGAGAAAAGAACTCCAATCAATGTAAGTATATACGCGAAGACGTTGTACCTTGTGTATAGTTTCCGAAAGGGACAAATTAATATTTCTGCCCTGTAACTTTACACCGTTAAAAAAAGTGCCCAGTAACTATTAATTCGATAAAACTAACCTACGAATTGGCTTTTTCGAATTTTTCTGCCCACAGCTTGCCACATCACAAAAAATGCCTACGTGTCATCCGATATGGCAATTTTGGCACACGCCCAATAAAAAGCGCGCCCTCCACGTCTGAATTCCCACTTATACAAAACGTTTTTGCCCCTATAATAACAACACTCCAACACTTAGAATTATTTTCAGACAATATTTCCCCCATTTGCGTTCATACCCGAAATCCTAAATCTCGAAACCAAAATTGGCGATTTTGTCGTCGATTCACATCGTTTGAAGAGTTCACATTAGTAATTCGTCGCACGGGGTTTTCATTCCATACGAAAATCACGAACTAAACCCTAAAATTGAACCCCAACAGTCCTTTCTCACCACCCAAAACTTTGATACAAATCATTAGTAGCTGTAGTAGTGTACTGCAAGCGCGATAATGCCGAAGTTGTGGTCCCCCTTTTACCATGACATGCCCTCGCCAATTTATCGTAAGTTTTACTTTGTTTTGGTTAGTTATTTTTGCATGTCGACAAACTAATAGTAGTTTTGTGAGTTGTAGTGAGAAAAGGTTTCTGCTATAGTTCAAAGTTGTGTGCTTAAGTAGTTTAGTGGTCGGTCTAAGACACTGCAGAGTTAGGGTTTTTGGATTCAGGTTCTTTGAATGTTATTTTGTCGATTGCGTGTCTTATTATGCCAAAATATGGATGGGTTTTGTGGATATCACTCGAAATGGTCCCCTCAGCATTTTTGTGGGGTCTGTTGTAGTGATATTTGTTTAAAAATTTGCTGTCAATGGATGCCTGTGAAAAAAAATGGTCCCAATCTTTCTTGGATTGTAGGTCTAGTACTTAAAGCATAATATAAAATTGATTCATGTACTTTATACTTCATACAAGAAGTATAAGTTCTCCTTTATACTAAGTATAAGTTCTCCTTTATAATTTAAGCTCAATATGCTACTTTCATGATATATGCAGATCCCAGATCCAATCTTATTACACTCAATGTCCATTATGGAGGGAGATTACAGTCCAATCCATTTGATACTTATGTTGGTGGAGGAGTGATGAAGTTTGACTACTCAGACATTAAAGAGATAAACATGAAGCTTCTGAACCTTTATGCAGATAATATGAATGCTGAGAGTGAAAGGAAATTCTACTTTGTTAGGCAAGGTTGGTATAAAGTCATAGAGGATAACAAGCTCCTGAAAAAAGCTCTCAAAGAAGCACTACCAACCAGGGAGTTTGATATCTATTGTGATTTCGAGATTGATCCACCATTTCCAGACATGCCTCCAGTTCTTGATGTTGCTGTGGATGAAAGGCTTTTAGTAACACCTGGTATGGCTAATACAATATTGGTCAGTGAGGATAGTATGTCAGGTAATGTTGATGGGGTTAGTGATGATGAAACCTATGAGGAAGAGAGTGAGTACTCTGATGACACAGACTTTGAAGAAAATGTTGACTTTTATGATGAGTCAGAAGTGCAAGAGAAAATTGGAGATGATGAGCAAGGTGAAATAATTCAAGAAGATGTGAGGGATGTTAGGACTGAAAATTTTGTTGATGAAAGACAACAAGTATCTGGTAGTCACATCGATGTAGGTGTAAGTGAAGTAGGAGTGGGTATGAGTGGTGAAGGAAGAACAAGTGAAGTGCAAGATAAAGTAGAAGATTATGAGGATGAAAGTGATGATCCTAGCTACGAGGAAGAGAGTGAGCATACTGATGAAACTGATTTTAATGAAAATGTTGAAGATGTTGAAGAAGAAGACAATATCAGTGTTAGTGTGAATGCATCTATGAATCCACCACCAACCCCTCATTTGAATACTGATGCCAATTTACCAGGGGGTCCACAGGTTAGGGAGGTTTTGGAAGGTCATGCCAATGAGACTGGTGTTGAATATGAAGAAGAGCTTGATGTGGTCAGTAACATCAAAAGGGTGCCTATCAATCCACTGCCCTATGAAGAAAAAGATGATGACAGTGAATCCCCAGATGTATTTGACAGTAGGGACAGATGGAATCCTACTTTCAAGTTGAAAATGCTATTCAACACTAAAGATCAACTCATAAAGTCTGTGCAGTCAGATGCGATCAACAACAGAAGAAGTGTCTATGTTGATAAGAGTGACAAAACAAGGATTTATTTCAAATGTGTTCATGCTGGTTGTCCATGGAGGCTTCATGGACTGAAAGTTGATCTTGAGGAAACCTGGCAAATAAGGCAATACAATCCACAACACACATGTGGTAAGAGGTTTGGTGTAAGGAATTTGAAGGCCCCCTGGCTTGCTAAAAGATTTATTAAAGTCTTCAAAACAGATCCCAACATGAACCATGAGGCTTTTAGATTGGATTCAATCAGACATCTGAGAGTTGATGTTACCAAGAATCAGGCTTATTGTGCCAAAAGAACAGCAACAACTCAGTTGGAAGGCACTCCAGCTTACCAGTTTTCCAGACTTTGGGATTATCAAGCTGAATTGAAGAGAACCAATCCTGGTACATATGTTGCAATTCACACAGAAGAAATTGGTGGTGTGACTACTTTCAAGAGCATGTATATATGTTACCAGGCAATGAAGGATGGTTATAAGGCTGGTTGTAGGCCTTTTATTGGTGTAGATGGAGCACACCTAACAGGCCCAAATAAAGGAACCATTTTGACAGCTGTGGGAGTTGACCCGATAAACAGTATATTTCCATTAGCATTTGTTGTTGTGGCAGTTGAGAACCAGGCCAATTGGTCGTGGTTCTTGTCATTATTGAAAGAAGATTTGGAGCTACATGATCATTCAAACCTGACCTTTATTTCAGATAAGCAGAAGGGATTGATCAATGCCTTCCATGATGTATTCCCATATGTCACACATAGATATTGTGTAAGGCATTTGATTAGGAATGCTAATAGAGCTGGATTCAAAGGAGATGACTATGAGAAGGCCATATGGGATGCTGCCTACAAGACAACCGTTCCTGAGTTTGAGAAGTCGATGAAGGTGATGGAGGCAAAATTGGGTAGGAACTTTGCAATATGGTTCAATGACAAACCAAAAGAACAGTGGTCTATGTCTGGTTTCAAGCCAAATTGCTGTGTTGATCTTATCTTGAACAATTTATGTGAGACTTGGAATGGTGTGCTGATCCCTGCGAGAGGTAGGCCAATTCTGTCATTATGTGAATGGATAAGGGAATATCTAATGGTTAAAATGACAAAGGGAAGAGAATTGGCTAGAAACAAGTGGCAAAAGCAGATTCCAGAAGATCAACAAAAGGCTTTACCCCCCAACATCCAACATTTGGTTGCCCAAGCAGATCATGATCAATCTGATTATTTTCCAATCAAGTCAACTGAGTTTGACTATCAAATCAATGGGTTTGACAAATCCCAACATACTGTGAACTTGAGAGATTGGAAGTGCAGCTGTAGGGTTTGGGATCTGACAGGTATTCCATGCAAACATGCTGCATGTGCTATCTTGTATAGTGGAGGGCAAATAGCCGACTATGTTTCAGATTTTTATACACTAGAACAATATCAGCTTGTGTACAATTTTACAATTTATCCAATTCCTGGTGACGAAATTTTGGATTGGTGAAGACTATGTCCCTCCACTCCCACCTATTTTTGGCAGACAAGCTGGAAGACCAAAGAAGGCAAGAAAGAGAGGTGAGGAGGAACCCAGAACTGGCAAATTACAGAAGAGGGAAGGAAAGGGTAATAAGTATATAGTCACCAGGTGTAGGAGGATCCAATGCCCAAGTAAATGTGGCAAGTGTGGTGATGATGGGCACAATGCTCGGACTTGTCAAAAAAAGAAGGACTCTGAAAATGAGAAGAGTGATAGCAGGAACCCTGAAACGGATGGAGAGTCATCTAGACAAGGAAGGCGGAGGAATAGAAGAAGTAGCACGGAGGGAACAAATAAGGCCACTAGTGAAAATGGAAGAAGAAGTACTAGACAGATAAACAATAAGGTACAATATCAATTTTTTTTAACTAAAATGAAGGATTATACATGTAAATGCTGCTAAAATAACATATATATTTTGTAAATTTTAGGCTGCTGAAGATGCGGCAACTCAGCAAGAGACAATAGATACATCAAGTTGTGCTCCAGATTCACCTAACACTGCTGTAGAGACAAATCTGAATTTAAGAAAGAGTAAAAGACTGAGATCTACTCCTACACCTGTTCCAACTCAGGTGACTTCTGAACAAGAAAAATTGGAGGAGTCTACAATCTCTGCTAGCAGTAGAAGAAAACTCACTTTTCTGGAGGTAAGGGATGAAATAAATCTTTATAATTAGTTTTTGTTGTTCATCTTGTTGATGAAAGCTGTTATGAATTGTCTAGACAATAGTAGAGGAACCTCAAGACAATGGAGTAGATGATGACCAGGATATATAGGAAGGGGTGAATGAAAAAGTGGATACTGAAACTCTGGCAGAGTTTCTACAATCATCTAGGACTGCTAGGAGGAACAAAAGGCAAAGGGTCATGGAGGCAGATAATCTCAGGAACAATTCTTGTGTTGCCAGCCAGGATGATGTGCAGAATGCTGAAGAAATAAATAAAGAAGTTGAACAGGACTATCAAGAAATAGATGAAGACGACGAAAATGAAACCCTATTTGAGTCATCTAGGACTGCTAGGAGGAACAGAAGACTGAGCAAAAGGGTTGGTAATAAAGTGGATGTGGAAAATTTGATGCAGGAATCTGTTGTTAATAGCCAAAATGTTGAAAAGATGACTGATGAAGGCATTATTGATGTTGACAATGTAACTCTCAATGAAGTTCTGGAATCATCAAGGACTGCCAGAAGGAATAAAAGACAAATGAAGAAAAAGTTATTACTACATTACTACATGAATCAATATGTTATACAATTTAAAGTGATCCTGTTTGTAACTATTTATATAATATACAGTATGTGACTGTTACGAATGGTATTGCTCCACCAATACCTGTTGAAGTACTGGAAGAGGAATCTGCAGATGAGATAAGAGATGATGGATGGGTCACTACTTTGATGAACAAGAAGCCATCTAAGGCTCCACCAAAAATCACAGACCAATTAAGTGATTGCTTCGAAGCTTTAGGCTCACAGAAAGACAGGATTAATCCATATGAAAGGATTAGCAAGAAATATGTGAAGATTTCAAATTTGGCTGCTTTGATTAGCAAAATCAATGATGGAGATGAGGTGGGCAGAGAGAGTAAGAAGGTAAATGAATCAAAGAAGAAATGTCTCAGTAGGAAAGGGAAGGAAAAGCTTTAGACCATATTGGACTATGGTTAACAGTTGTGTAATAGTGTTGCATATTTTGTGAAGTTAGATGTGTGCTTATGGTTTATCCAATATTTTGTTACAATGGAGTAGATGATGAACTGGTTACCAGGTTTATTTTGAGGCTAAAATATTTCCAATGTAATATGAGCATTATATGCTCTGTAAACATTTATATTTTGGCTGCAAAATTGCAATACAATTCTAGAATGATAGCTACGAGAATGAATCAAAATGTCTTTTTTCTTTCTGAGGACAACTACTATGCAACATACACAACCAACTTCAAAACATTTACAAACAAAAGCAGTTCATACAACTTCAAAACATTTACAAACAAAAGGTTTCAAGTTGTTCAAAAAGCATTAAAACAAACAACCAAACAACTACATAAAAACCTATCCTCACTACTCCGAGTCATAAAACCATATGTCAAAGCGGTCAAACTTCGTGACCACTTTAATCTTCTCAATAGGTAGCTTCTTAACTTGGAGGCAGTAGCAGAATTGGCCATAATGCTGGAAACCTTTCTCAGCAAACTGTTTGTCGATCGGGATGGGCTGAAAGAACATAAATTTCTCTTATTAACAAGCGAAAGAAAAAGGAATTCGTCCCACAATTTGGTACTCTGATGACAATAGAATGAGTCATACTAAACACTTACTTGTTTCATGAATTGCACATACTTCAGCGGGTGTAGCCTCACAGTTCCAGTCTTGATGTTGAACTGCACCCCAGGATGGGCCCAAAATCTCTGGAAAAGTTTCAGGCGGCACTTCATAATCATCAACCTCTCCTTAACCATGAAAGGCGTGATCTTCTTCTTCTTGCGAATAGATAGCGCTTCTGCGATCTTCGCATGCATCTCCTCCAGCTGCGTAACGTTAAACCTAATACCTTTCCCAATAAGAGAAGACAGCTTGCGCAATATGAAGGTTTCATCACCCTCTGTGAAATCACTAAATTTCATGAAAGGATCCAACAAGGTATCCTGCAAAACAAAAAAATGTCGAGAATAGGTTTTAGTGGTTCAGAAGAGTATGGCTTCAAAGAAAACAGAGGGGGTAGTGGATCTTTCTACCTGTGTTGTGTCATAGTACTCCTTCAAGACGCTGACGTTTGAGGCGGCCATGACAACTGAACTTACTTTTTTTTTGGGAGGGTTTCAAAGATTTTGGGAGGGTTTCAAAGTGGAGATTGCTCACGCTGAAAAATGCTTATGGTTTGATGAAAGGTAAATGAATAGACTTCATTAATACATAATTAACCATCTCAACGCTCCTTCTGACACGAGGGTCGAATCGACTCTAATTGCTCAATATTTTATTTTGTTTTTCAACCACTAACTAAACCATTGCATCTGCCCAAAAATGGGCATTTTTTCCAAATCAAAAAGGCATTTTTTATAATTACAACCATACAAAAAAGGCATTTTTTTAAAAAAAATAATACTTAAAGGGCATTTTTTCAGAAAAATCAATACTTGAAGGGCATTTTTGTTAATTACAACCATACTTAAAGGGCATTTTTTTTTATTAACAACCATACTTAAAGGGCATTTTTTACAAACTTCACAAACATATAAAGCAAGTGTAACAAACTTCACAAACATGAACACGCATCAAAATTTCTTCCTTGTTTACACCAACAGTCATGTACATTGGGAATGAAATGGTCTGTAGTAGTGTCAGTTTAACCTAACAGACACATTTATGCTATAAAGATGTCCATACATTTAATATAATCTTTTACAAAACAATCCATACAAATGAAATTCAAAAAGGCTAAAATTCGAAATGGTTAACAAAACATCAACAACATCAAAATCAAACTCAAAAAACACACGGGTAACAAGGATACAAACCCTTCATTACTTGAACAACATCAACATCAACAAGGATACTCAAACTGATGAAACTTATGCCAACACAACCTTAATCAAACTGATCAAGATCTTAACCACCACCCTTAATATATACTACCAGCAACAAATTCTAATGAAAAACACACCTAATGTGGATCAAATTACCACACATCCTAATAAGCCAAAAACAATGGCTTCAATACAACCTTACAACAACCAAAACCAATATGATAATGATCATGTAACAAAGTCTAACCACCCTTATGGACAATTTTGTGTTCTGAATCTGCAAATCCTGGATTTTCTCTTCTTGCTCCTTCTTGGTTGTCTCGTATAACGACTGCATTGTTACATCTTTTGTTTTCTTCTTCAACGCAACTTCTTCTTCAAGTCCCTTAACTCTACACTGCACCCTCTCGATTCTTCTGCGCAAAATTGGAATCACAGCCCTAGCATATGAGTAGACGGGCGGATCTTCCCAAATGCATAGTTGACACCCAATGGGCCATCGCGGACACCCATGGAACCTTCGTCCAGGGTTCCCATCGGTCATGGACACGCGCACGACAGCGGGTCTTCCACAATTGCATACCAGATGAGAGCTCATGGTCGATTCAGATATTTTCGAATTGAGAATTAGGGTTAGGGTTCTTGGTCGATTTGGGGGAATTGATTTTTTAAAAAGATTTATTGTTGGAGTGTTGTTATTATAAGGGCAAAAACTTTTTGTATAAGTGGGAATTCAGACGTGGAGGGCGTGCTTTTTATTGGGCGTGTGCCAAAATTGCCATATCGGATGACACGTAGGCATTTTTTGTGATGTGGCAAGCTGTGGGTAGAAAAATTCGAAAAAAGCCAATTCGTAGGTTAGTTTTATCGATTTAATAGTTACTAGGCACTTTTTTAACGGTGTAAAGTTACAGGGCAGAAATATTAATTTGTCCTTTCCGAAAACGTATTGCACATTGTTCTATTGTGAATGTCTTGTTAAGCGCGATGTTCACTTCAATCTGAGCGGATCGTATAACTCTTTTGTCGGCATAAGTCAGATTGCATCGAAGAAAATTTTCTTGATTGGCCAAGGATCTTTCGAAGAACATATCCACCGCCTTAGTCCACTCGTCATTGTAAAAGAACGTATATTGTGGTTTGTAGTGTGGGTTGTTCATTGTGTTAAAAGTATATTTTCGATATGAAGTGATTTGGTGTAAAGTATTGAACTCATTGCTACATTTTATACTATTTCTAAAATTACTCAAGTTTCTGTTTTTCTTATTTTTCCAAAGTAAAGAATCAATGACGTTTTCTCATTCACGTGAAATGATTTTGCAATCTTGTACAATTGTCTTCTATCTTGCCTTTTCAAGAGTTTGCATGAATTGGTAGGGGAATCATCTTTACAATAAAGCAGAAAACAGAACTATATCAAAAGAACTAAGAAAAGATAAAAAGAAAAAGGAGGGTATGTGTGTGTTGTGTACCTGCAAAGTGTGTGCTGGTGTGGGGAGGTCAGATTTTACGTAAACAAAGTCACTTGTTCTTATCTTTAATTTTATCGTTTAGTTAAAAGTGACACTCAAGGTCACGTAATTATGGAATTTGCAGCTAATATAAGATGGTTGCTTATGTAAAGTACATGCTATTTTAATAGGCATGTAAGCAGGCTTATTAGCTACCAAGCGTGTGCCTCATGAGTTTTCACAATTTGCACAAAGGATTTCTAAGTTATTGTTAAATCTTAGCATTGCTGATTTGAGTATATTGTTAAAATAAGTTATAGATCACCTTGAAGTTTGCATGTAATTAAAAAAATACTTTTATATATGACATAGTCACATTCAAATTTTTTTTCACTCACCAAAATCGAAATTTGTATGTATAAATTATAATTGTGTTTTGATTCTAATGTAATTAGTTAATATCCGAGAAATAAAAAGTTGGCCATTTTAAATTAAACAACTCCAAACCACAACGATATAGAACAAATTTATGTAACATTACTTTTGTATCACTGAGAACAATTGGTGCATCCAAACGTAATTTTCATAATGCTTACAAGGCCCAGATCCATTGTCAAGTAAGCAATCCAAACGTTAGTTGTTTCAATGGGGTTGATTAGCTATGACCATCATTACAATGGCCATATTGCTAAGAAGGAAACCCAAATGTGGCCGAAGATTTTATTACTATCCCGTGGCTTTTTATTTTTTGGTAGTACTGTTTTGTTTCTCCAGTCGAGTTTTGTACTTAGTAAGAAGACTATTGGTTTGTGTATTGACCTTTTTTTTGGGAGGGGGATAGTATAAAGAAGAACAATTTAATAAAAGGAAAATTACTTAAAAAAATAAAAATAAATTAGAACAGTGTGTGTGCATGAAACTTAATTGTGAAAATTCTATTACAATAAAATTAGATATTGTGCATCATTTTATTATTAAGTGTCACTAATGTGAAATTGTGAATTATGTTGTAGCCCTGCTTGCTTCTGTTTTGTTTCTTTTTAACCATTGTACTGATGAAGGCATGCAAAATCGACTTAGTGTTACTTATGATTCTTTATATTTAAATATTAATTAAAAAATAGAGATTAATCATCATGAATGACGAGCAAGTTTGGTTTCTCAAATTAAAATACTATAGAACTTTTATTCTGCAATATTAATTGTATGTACTAGAGTAATTATTTCATTTCGAAAAAATCGAATTACACAACCAAATTGATCCACTTAGATATACAATTCACATGAAATTGATTACATTGCTAAAACATTGACATTAATTATCATTTAAGGTTTACGTACACAAGAGATATTATAAATTATAGATGCCTTTAGAATCCGGAATGGGATTTCATCAAAAGTTATGCACGCAGGGAGATATTTAAAGAATAATTGAATTACTTGATACACAAGTTTCTACTTTTGTTGAATAAGACTTACAAAAAATAAGTTTTTTTTTGGGTTGTTGTTTGGCAATTAAAGATTCAAGGAACTTGTTAAAACTTAACTTTTAAGCAGGCTTATTATTATGTTATTTTATTTTTAAAAAAGTAATATGCGATTATACCGGCAAGAGAACACCCAAAATGTTGCTTGAAAACATCCTACACAAAATATCAAGCAACAAGGAAAAAAAAGCCCATACACAAAATTTTGACACCCGACAGCAGTGGCACAATAACGAATCGATGCATGGAAGGCAGGATTTAAATTTCTCCATATAGAATTCTTACTTTGTACAGTCTCGATGGTGGTGACAGTATCGCAATTCTGACCCATAATGCGGGAAATAAAATGTAAGTGCAATAAATTTTTTAAAAATAAGAAGAAGTTTTGAAGATATGATAAACTTTTTTATAGATTTGAAGATCTCAAAAACACAATTGATGAAAATGTTAGAAATTACCCAATCCTTGATGTAGAATTCAAGAAGCCATGAATAAACGTTAAAAAATACTCCAAGAGCAAAAATTTGCTTAGCCAAGAGCATGCAACAATGAATATATATAATCTCACCAAACTCCCCGAACTATAGGCATTTTATAAATTCTTGGTCAGAAGTGTTTTTTTTAAGCGAGGCAAAAAATTATGCTTCTCTATGCGATTTCCCCCGATGGGTGTTTTTGAGTTTTTTTGACCAAAAATTGCAAGAAAAATTAGTTTGGACATAAATCTTTCCCTCGTTGAGATGGTTCTGATGGTGATGACGGCATTGCAAAATTTTACACGAAAAATTTGATCTAAGTTCAAGAGATTTTCGTAAAATGTAACAAAAACGTTCAAAGTATTCTTCATATTTGCTGAAATTTTTTTAAATTAAAATTAACTTTTCTGTGCAATGGTTTGGATTTCGCGATATTAACACTACCAGCAGAACAGTCTCGATGAAGAGATGATTGAACCCAACCATAAAAATACCGAAAAATATTTGGAATCAAGCAAAGAGTACTCTAAATTCGTAGGATACAAACGAAAGAATCTAACCAACAATTATCAAACAAAAAGACGGGTTTAAGATCATTCTAAAATGAGAAATAAATTTTTTTTTTGACACGCTTCACAACTTAGATCCAACTTTGATTGTATAAAGTGCCCTATTAACTAACTCAAACTCATTTCAAAATATATTTATCATTTTTCAAATTGACCAAAGATGATTTTACATCATGTTGTTACTCTCCATTCCTTTGTGACTAATAAAAAGCCTTGATGTTTTGAGAAGTATATGCAACTTTACATCGTTGTTAATCGTCGTAGTAACTTCAATCCAATCATAACATCTTGTATGCACCACATATAACACTTTACATCCCAACCGAAGGCGCAAAGTGGGCAAAATGCACCTTTGCTATGCCAATACTTGACTACGAATTAAAATTCAACTCATTGGAAATTATATCCAAGACATCCCTCACGCGAATGTAGATTGCTTCAGAAGAAACTTTTATCGACTATGACATGTTGATTTTATTGATGATCTTCATCCCTCAAATTTACATTCATGTTTATTTTATCGAATAACTCCGGCTAATATTTGAAGTGTCAAGTGTAGCATAAATTAAGATATTTATTAAGAACAAAACTAGAATGTCTAGAGTAATAGTTCATAACTTGAATATCCACACAATTCACATTTTCATAAATAAATTTATAAAAGTTAGTGAAAAACTTAATTAATCTTTTTCTCTAAAAGGCCCGTTAAGCTCAAATCCATTTTTTAAAACACATTTCATCACCCCCAAAGCTGAAAAATTGGAATCTAAAGCAAAATCAAGCAAGTAAAAATAGTCATGGGGAACTGAAAAGGAGAATATCAATCAGCCCAGCATGGTTGTAACCTTAAATCTGCAGGATTTCCTTCTCCGAGCTAGGGTTCTTAAACTCTACAAGAAAGCTCTCCGAATTTCACGCAGGGCCCCACCTCATTCCAAAGGTCACATTTTTAGGGCTTTTTTTTTTTTTTGAATTATAGCTTGTAATTTCAATGATAATGATTATTTTATAAGTTTACTGAATTAGCATTTTTATTGTAATTTGTTGTAACAGATGAATTGAGGAAGATTGTGAGACAAGAGATGGAAAGTAATCGAAATTGCGATGACAAACAGAGGATTAGGTTTTTGATTAGTGACGGATTAGAGAGATTGAAGCGGCTTGACGAGACGTTGGACATGCAGGGTCTTTGATTCCTTCCCGATAAGCGGTAATTTACTTATTGTATGTCGTATTGCTAAAATATATTAGGGCATTGCTAGAGATTTGGATTATATGTGTGTTAATTAATTAAGACGAGTGTATGAGATCGATTACGGATTAGTTTTTGGCGAAGCAATTGACCTTGTTTAATGGTTTGTTGCAATTAGGATGTTTGTTTGATTACTCTGTGATACTGAATAGTTGATGGAACTCTGTCTTTCCCTTGTTCCCTAATGAAATATTAAACATGAAACCTTCAAGTACGTTCTTTTTTCCGCCGTAGTTGTATACTTGTATTAAACATGATGGAAGAGTTTTAGACTTGCATTGTATTGCAATGATGACCAAATGAGAGCCGTTGTTATGAGTTAGATCACTTACAATCTGCATTGTTTTATTATATAATCTGAGACAGCTCCTTACGAGGGCTCTACTTTGGCCGTGTTACATTGAATGAGGCTCCACTTGAGATGGTAAGTGAAGTGTCAAAATCTTGATTCGGCTCTGCATATGAATAGTCTTTTAAGAGCGTATTTTTTAGTGACTCATATCAAAGAGAACAAGTTGGATCAAGAAACTAGTTGTACGGAGATATCATGAGGATAATCCAAACTTCTGATAACAACCAAGGTTGATGCAACAACCTAGCGTAGAGCATGTACTTGAGAACCTTTTCTGAATACGTGCATTATGATTGGAGATTACCTTTGCCGTTATGCTACCTATGGATCTGATAGTAGATCTTTTCAATCCTTATGATATGTGTTTCAGTTGTGGTTCGCAATCATAGTGATGTTAAGCTTTCATATTTTCTAATTTTTTCACATTTCTTCGAATTATCATCTTCGAGAACTGGACCGCACAAATAAGCAGGATAGATCCTCGCCATATGAATGGGATAATAAACTGAAGGACAAAAAGATGGTGCGTAAAATCTTACTGTTTATTTAGCAAGGAAGTCAAGAGAAATAATTTTCAGTTTTTTAGTAGCCCCTTTTGTAATGATATTCATATTTTTCTGTTGATTAGATAATTTTCTACTACAAGAGTCCTGCTCAACGGAAGCTGGGTTTAGAAATGCTCACTCAATTATTTTTGTGTGGTTGTGTCTAGGTTTACCCACGCCTGACTAGAGTTAAGGTTATTGAACTCCTGACGGGCAATTTGTATCTAGGATCAACCATTTCCAGACTAGACCCAATGCTATTGCACTAAAGACACTGCTCTACCAGACTATACACCGTCAAATCACAAAGAAAGTTCTGATAAATTAAGATATGACCAAAAATTTCCCCCACAGAAATGTATAACCAATAATATTACTTTTTTCTTAGTGGGGGATTCACCACCCAAAATGTAAAAAGAGATTAATGTCTATGTGGACGTCTGTTTAAAGATTGTTGTAGGAACCGATTGTGTGCTTTCATATTATACCCCAATGCTTCTAATCCAATTGTGCACAGATGTCAAGTCAATTGTTATCCCCTTAGAATTCACTTCGTGACTCAGGTATCTAAGATTGAAGCTTTGAAGTTTGTTCCTCGTGATCAACCTCAATTGTCTACATTTGTTAATGAACCATTGGATACTTGGATCCTGAATACATGCAAGCTAACTGTTGGATTGAGAAAAAAGTTATGTTTATAACTTTGGGTTAGTTCTCGTGGAACTCTGAACAGGCAAGAAGGTATTAAGCTATGATAGGAGACTATCTTAGTCAATGGGTTAGTTAGCATGTATTCAGGATCCAAACGAAGAGGAACCAACCTTGCTTCAAAATAAGACACCCCAACCATGAAAGCATAGTCTAGGAGGATATTAGCTGACTTGATATAATTGTGTACAATTGGATCGGAAACATCAGAGTTCAAATATGAAAGCACAGTAGTCGGTTCTACATCAATCTTTAAACAGAAGTCCCAAGTAGACGTTCTTGTCTAAACAATTCAGCCTGTTTAACGCATGTTTTGTCGATAATATAAGCTCACTGAGTATCCAAAAAATGGTTAATGAGCAGTTGTTCCTAAAGATGTATGTGTCTAAATTTGATATTTGTTAACGTGTGGGTGGAATAATTTTGTTACTTATAGATAAATTATTGAGTCACAGTATCTTGGTAGGTACCAAATCATAGTAGAATAGGTTTTTCCGTCATTTATAGTTTTGATATTGCTGAATATATTGTTATATAGCAGATGTAGTTATGAAAATGCATGTGAAACGTAGAAAAAGTACAATAAGGACTTGGGTCTCGCCCCATATTACATCATCACATAACAATAAACCCCAATCTAAACTGAGGGGCCAATTAAGTCAAGCCCATTAGAGTGTTCTGTATTTTTATAAACGGAATTGAAGAATATATCACTTTAAAAGGATAAGAAACGGTGGAGAAGTCGAAATTGTTTAAGAAGATGTGGAAGACAAGAATTCCTCTTAAAATCAAGGTTCATTGTTGGAAAGTTGCCATAAATTCCCTTCGAAGTACAATTTACTTCGTAGAGGAGTTTTAGATGAAAACTCTAATTTGAGTTGTGTGCTTTGCAATGGGGAAGTCAAAGAAATCAAGCATATTTTTTTCAAATGTCGTGTTTCCTATAATATTTGGATGAATATTTTCAAGTGGTTTGGTATTAGCTTGGTGCTCAATGATGGGGTTGGAAATAATTTTTGGCAATTTCAGAACGTTTATCCGTGGAGGGAAGGCAAGGAAGAATGGGAAGGCATTTGGTTTTTCACGATATGGTCGATTTGGAATTTGAGGAATAAATTTGTGTTTGGGAGGGAGACGAGTAGTATCGATAAAGTTGTGGAAACCATCAAGGTTAAATCTTGGTGTTGGATTAAAGGCTTTTAGAAAGGATTTTCATTATTCTTTCTCGGATTGGGTTTTTTGCCCGAAAGTTTGTTTGGGTTGTTGGTGACTTATTTTCGTATGCTCTTTGTGATGTTTGTGGTTCTATTGTGAGTATGTTTTATACTCTCAGTTCTCATTAATAAAATCTTTGCTTATCAAAAAAAAAAAAGGAGAAGAACAAAAACATATTAGGGATGTAGTAGTGCTGCTGACAGAGTGAGGTGTATTCTGAATGATTCTTTTAATACGATATGGGTGCTTGTAAAGGGTGTTGATATTGAAGCTCAGTACCTACTACACTCTTGAATGATTCCATTTAATCAACTGTACAGTTGATGGGTATATATGTATGAGTTGGTTTGATAGTTTAAATTGTTTGGCATGAGTGATAGGTTTGTAAGAAAACGTTTGTGCTGATGTCTTTGAATGTATTTCACAGTTACTGTTATAGTGAGCTACATAAAAAATATGGGTATTAAGAAGTAGATTTTTATGTGGAATAATGCATCTAATAACTTAGACATGAAAATTGGTTATTATCACGTCATACTTATTTTTTTTTTTTTGATAATTCACGTCATACTTAATTGATATATAAGAAAAAATTATAATGGATGTATTATGTATGCACCGCTCATATATATTATTAGCGCCTCATTGAAAGCTCGAAAAGCTTCTCAAATGATGTGTATAACTGTATATCTTACTTTCATATGTAAATTCTGGGTTATTATTTCGCAGCTTGGTATAACGTAAAAAATAGTAGATAATTTCTTCCTATTGATGATATGTGGCTCAAAAGACCCTTTCATTGCAACACACTTAAAGGAATTAAACTACTTGCGCATAGAATCTTCGACTTTATTGAGGGCTAAGAATATATTCTCAAATGATTTGTCGTTGTTTTATTTATAAATAAGATCAGAAGCTAGAAAGAAATCCAGAGATGAAAATATAAAATCCTATGCCAAGCTTGGAAATATAAAAATGTTGAAGGAATTATCTGGAGAGCGAATAAAAAAAAAGAGATGGTCAATTTATTATTCCTTATCAAATGGCATCAACATATTATACGAAGATATAATTATGAAAGTACTGGATATTAGTAGAAATTTAAAAGCATGTAAAGTACACGATTCAGACAAACTTCATGCTATCTTGCCATGGCACCCAAACATGTATAACTTACCACAATAGTTCACATACTTCCCCTCCTTGTTTATCAAAATTACTAATTATGTTAAATAAAAAGCTCTGGTATTGTTCAAAAGAAGAAAATGAATTTTCGTATTTCGTATTATGTACTATGTACCGCAAACTATACAGCTAAAACTGGCTACGTATTCATTTAGTTAGTTTCTCTCCTAGCTCAAATTTAACGAAAAACAGGATTTGATTTGGTCAATCCGTTCTTACACCCACGGTTTGTCCAAATGTCAAACTAAAAGCATATCACGTGTGTACTTAAAACAGGAGCCACAAATCTGTTATAACCTATAACTAATTTCCCGGAGCTAGGCAACCAACTTTACTAATGAAATTTCTCTTGTTTGACTTCAGATTTTATATGGTTCAAAACTCAGACGCACACAAATTAGTCATAAATAAATAATTAACACGCCTAAGAGTTGCAACTTGCACGTTATCATTAGTTATGAAGAAACGCTTATACTAACAAGATATATTCTTTATTCCTATATCTTTCAACCCCATTTTTTGGGCTTAACCAGATTTGCGTGCTGGCAACCAGCTTTGAACATAATGACACAATTATTAGCTAACAGACCTGTCAGCTCGATTAATATAAAAAACAATACTTAAATGACTTAAGCCATTTAAGAGACTTGTTGATTAATTAAATTCAGCCGCAAAGTCATGAACTCCACGTACAAAGTCACGTAAAATCCACGGCTCAAATTGGTCAAAACTCACGAAATATATTGACCATCCTTACATTGTAAAAAAATTATAAATACAAATCTGACACCAAAATATTTATTACATGCCATCCTCAACGTCATAGAAACATAAAATAAAATAAAAAATGACACAAAATTTTAATATTAATTTCCACCACGTGTCCCCATTTCAAAGACAACTCTCGTAACTGCAATTACAACACAACCATTTTTTTTTCCTCCCAAAATATTCGGTTCCCCTGTTTCCTCCGCCACCACCTCCTCCTCCTTTGGCTACGGCGGAGGTTTTTCATACACCCACCGTGCACAATCAAACCCCACAACATTTCCATTTAATTTCAAACACCAAGAAATAAAATGACCGACGAAATTTCCGACAACATTAATGAAACAGTGTACTTACATGGTGACTTGGACCTTAAAATCATCGAAGCCCGATGTCTGCCCAACATGGACATGGTGTCGGAAAGATTCCGGCGGTGTTTCACGGCGCTTGATTGTCGGAAGCCGTTCACTCCCAAAAAGGAGGGTGATCAGCATCACCACCATAAGAAGGTCATCACGAGCGATCCATACGTCATCGTTTGCCTCGCGGGGGCACGTGTGTCGCGCACGCGTGTCATATCGAATTCACAGAATCCCGTGTGGGACGAGCATTTCAAGATCCCCGTAGCTCATCCTGTTTCTCAGGTGAATGATCAAATTGTTACCCCTTAGCTTATTGTTAGCAAATGTGATGATGAATGTGAATTAAAGATTCGATTTTTAAGCATGTTTCGATCGGCTAAATATTATAATCTATTCGTGAAACTTTCGAGGGACTTGAAATGCAATAATCGAAAATAGGAATGTTTAGAAGTTTTGATTGAATTTGATGAACATGGATTAAAGTTTCGATTTTTTAGTATGTTTCGGTCACCTAAATTTTAGAATCGTCTCGTGAAATTCGCGATGAACTTAATATACCGTAGTCGAAAGTAAAAGCATTTAGAAATTTTGATGTGTGCTAGTCAATTGTGATGAGAATGGGTCAGAGCTTCGATTTTTAGGTATGTTCCATCAGCTAAATATTCGAGATTTTTCGTTAATTTGCAATGTAGTTAAAAATGGAAACGTTCAGAAATGTTGATCTGTGCTGGTGGATTGAGTTTTGTGTTTTCTTTTTAAAACAGGTGGAGTTTGAGGTGAAGGACAATGACATGTTTGGTGCCGATCTAATTGGCGTCGCCAAAGTGCCGGCAAAGAGGATTGCCTCAGGTGAGCTAATCGACGAATGGTTTCCGGTGATTGGGCCATATGGGAAGCCTCCTAAGCCTGATTCTGCGCTCCGGCTGCAGATAAGGTTTCTCCCCTGTAACCAAAATCCAGTTTATTTGAATGGGATTGGAGAAGATTATGGATTGAAGGAGAGCTATTTCCCCATGCGCCATGGAGGAAAGCTGACGCTCTATCAAGACGCGCATATCATTGATGGCATGTTGCCGGAGATTGGGTTGGACGAAAGGCGACATTTTGAGCATGAGAAGTGTTGGGAGGATATATGCCACGCGATATTGGAGGCACATCATTTGGTGTATATAGTGGGATGGTCGATATTTCACAAGGTAAAGTTGGTGAGGGAGCCGACGAAGCCGTTGCCGAGTGGTGGGGATTTGACATTGGGGGATTTGTTGAAGTATAAATCGCAAGAAGGGGTGAGAGTTTTGTTGTTGGTTTGGGACGACAAGACTTCGCACGACAAGTTCTTCATTAACACGGTATGGATTTTATTGTTAGGTATAGCAAAGAGGGGAGAGCTGGGATGAAATGTTTCATTCTGTATTTAATGTGTATTGATACTGTAATCACAAAGGTCTTATGTGCATATAAGTTTGAAAGGTTTTGAATTTAACATTTGAGATTAAGCTGGAAATCCATCTGATTTACTTTCTGTTCGAGAATTTGTTGAGATACATAACATAAACAAAAAAAGAGGCTCGATATCTTCTAACGATATCACACCAGCAAAATAAATTCTGCTTTAAGTTCAGAAATGGATGCACGTGAAGAAATGTGCAATCTCTTTTTACAGGACGGTGTTATGCAAACTCACGATGAAGAGACTCGCAAGTTTTTCAAGCATTCCTCTGTTACATGTGTGCTTGCCCCTCGATATGCTAGCAGTAAGCTTAGCATTTTCAAGCAACAGGTATACCATATTCTATTTTAGCGTTCCATTTATCAGTTATATTTGGATATTTTAGAGCTGAGTAACGATTTGTCTATAGACAAGTATTTCAGAGAGCTGAGTAACGTGTCAGCTCAGGTTGAAGTTTGATATGACTATAGTGCTGGATTTCATATCTTGTTTCCTCACTTACCGGCGCTTTTCATTTATCATCCAAATTCATGTTACTTTCAATAGTATGAGGACTGAAAGAAACTTTTATAACGTTTGCAACAACATATATAGCACACAACACAATGCCTCTTAAAATCGACTTTAGGAGTAAACACTATGTACGTGTTGATTGTTGCTTCGACCTTAGCTCAGTAGACTCAAGTTTTTGATATGTGATAGTGGTAGGGCTTGCATTTCGTATTATTTCAAGAAAGGCCATCAAGTGTTTGCTTTAAATATTCATTCGGTCATTCCATAAAGGAAATCATGGGCAACTTATCTCACAAATGTATTCAACAGAATCATGGAACCTAAAGTTTTGAAATATACAGAGAGTTCGATGGCTATTCACCTATATTAGAGCTATTTTTCTTGTGTTTTTTCAGGTGGTTGGAACTCTTTATACTCACCATCAGAAATGTGTGATTGTGGATACCCAAGGCCATGGCAATAACAGGAAGATAACCTCGTTCATTGGTGGTCTAGATCTCTGTGATGGACGATATGACACACCCGAGCATCGGTTATTTCGTGATCTCGACACTGTCTTCAAGGATGATTATCATAATCCAACTTTTCCGGTACGAAACTCCAAATGAAATCTCACTGCTGTGCAGGTCTTCCACTGTTCAACTATATCTATATCTTAGATAAAAAAAACCAAGCTTGAAAAGAACAGTGTGTAATGTCATGAATGAATGATTTGAGGATTAAGAATAGTCATTATATGTGCACTGCATTTAGTCTAGCCAATGCTTTTTGCATTGTAGAGGATAACCGGACAGCTATCTAATTATTTTGTCGATTATTGGACAATAAGCATAAGTCTTACGGTTTAAAAATAAATAAAATTATGATTTTATAATATCCCAACTTTCTGTGATGCAACAAATTTTACAAACTAGTATTTAAATTGATGATTTCTGACAGCCAGGAACAAAGGGTCCAAGACAACCCTGGCATGATTTACACTGCAGAATAGAAGGTCCGGCAGCTTATGACGTGCTCACAAATTTTGAGCAAAGGTGGAGAAAAGCCACTAAATGGTCCGAATTCGGACAACGCTTTAAAAGAATATCGCACTGGCATGATGATGCCTTGATAAAGATTGAACGTATTTCGTGGATTGCTAGTCCTTCCAAAGATCTTCCCAACGACCATCCTTCTTTGTGGGCTTCCAAAGAAGATGATCCTGAAAACTGGCATGTTCAGGTTATTTACATCTCAAGTGAAACGTGTAATTCTCTGCTTGAGCCGAGACCACTATATAAAATTGTTGTTTTGTTGACAGATTTTCCGATCGATAGATTCAGGTTCACTGAAGGGATTTCCAAAAGATGTCCGTGCCATTGAGGAAAAAGTGTGCGCTAAAACTTATTTTTTTTCCTTAAAAACAACATCAACTTAGCAAATTTACCAACTAGTTTATGACAAGTAAGCTAATGAAACTTTTGTTTATTACAGAACCTAGTCATTGCGAAAAATCTGGTGATAGATAGGAGCATTCAAATGGCTTATATCCAAGCTATAAGATCTGCTCAACACTTTATTTACATTGAGAATCAATACTTCCTCGGTTCATCCTATGCTTGGCCCTCATACAAAAATGCAGGTTTGCTCCTCTTCAAACTTTCTTTCAGACGATACCTGAATTATTGGTAAGATTAAGTGCCATTAGTTAACAAAGTGCATTAAGTTATCAAATATCAATCTATCATAAATGATAAAACAGTTATGAAGGAAAAACATAGAATATAATAATATGTAACTCAAAATAAGTATATGACATAATATACACCTTTTTGGTGGATATAACTCAAACTGAAGTTAGTACATAGACCTTCTTCTGATTGTAACATGGATTTTTATCTTAGGTGCTGACAACCTAATCCCGATGGAACTGGCGTTAAAGATTGCCAGTAAAATAAGAGCAAAGGAGCGATTCACTGTCTACATTGTCATTCCAATGTGGCCAGAGGGTGCTCCCAGTTCTGCGTCTGTACAAGAAATCCTTTATTGGCAGGTACGTATCAGACTTGGTTTTCCCATTTTCCAAATAGGACAATGAGAGTGAAATATAGGCGATCAATTGACGTGTTTACTGAACACTTTCTTTACTCTTGAAAATTGTGACGCTGCAGGGGCAGACAATGCAAATGATGTACGAAATTATTGCTCAAGAAATCAAGGCCGTGCAACTTGAGAACGCACATCCAACAGATTATCTCAATTTTTACTGTCTTGGCAATAGAGAAGAACTGCATGTAAACGAATCAAATGGAAATGGCCAGTCCACCTCCAATGGAAATGCAGTAATATCATCTCTCCTCAGTTCTATTTCAACTTCCAACAGAAAATCATCCTTAATAGCTTAAGTACCAATCTACTGCTGTTTCTGTCTCTTATGCTGAAACGCATAAACCACGGATTGGACATACACCATTTTTGTTCTTCGTAGCATAAGTTACATATTTCCTCAAATTAATCTGCCTCGGCATTTCATTCGGCTGATAAAATCTCAATATCCATGATTTGCGACGACCTTCAGACCTTTTAACTCGTCAGTAGTTCTTTATGAAAATCTAATGGTGTACGTAGGAACTAATTCGTAGTCATGTTCTAATGTTCCTCGAGCCGTCAGTAATTCAAATTAAATGAATATTACTGCTGCCTCAATGTCGTCATTGAACTACATTATTGAACTCAAAATTCTTGCCAGGTATCAGCTTCACAAAAGACTGGTAGATTCATGATTTACGTGCATGCCAAGGGAATGATCGTGGACGATGAATATGTGATACTGGGTTCTGCCAACATAAACCAACGGTCTATGGCTGGTACAAGAGATACAGAGATTGCCATGGGCGCTTATCAACCTCATTACACCTGGTCCAAGAAAAACGAGCACCCCCACGGCCAGGTTAGCCTCATAACCTCGTAGTATCCTAGTTCTTTTTTATCTCAAAGAGCCAAAAACATATGGAAATTGAAACTTTTCTGTTCATCCACTTGAAATGTATTACTAAGTGACAAATTATCAAAATTAAGTGACATTAGGCCTTTCAAGAATGTCTAAAGCTTCATTTCTCATCACTTTTGAGTCGATAAACAAAAAACACTAAAAACAATATGAATTGAACATGATATGCAACTGTGCAGGTATATGGATACCGAACGTCACTTTGGGCGGAGCATTTAGGAATTGTTGATGATACCTTCAAGGGTCCCGAAAGTTTAGAGTGCGTGAAGAAAGTGAACAGTGTTGCAGAAGAAAACTGGAAAAGATACACGACAGATCAGTTCACTCCGCTACAAGGACATATTCTCAAATATCCGTTACAGGTCGAAGCTGATGGCAAGGTGAACCCGTTGCCTGGTTTCGAAACATTTCCCGATGTTGGAGGTAAGATATTAGGGGCTCCAACCAATTTGCCTGATGCGTTGACAACATAGACTTGACAAATCTTTATACCCCACAGAGGATTTCAAATACATCAAAGTGTAATGCATATGTGAAAATACAAGCTTCTTCATATGTAACATTAGGTGGACTTCCCCATTTTTCCCATTCTTGATATTTGTTTTTCATGGATTCACATTCTTTTGTATAAATATTACATCAAAGGCAATAATATTTTTGTCCATTTTTTATATTCTGCCCCTTGTAGAACACATTATATGGATCTGTTCCATTTCAATGTCCCAAATAATTTGTAGCAGCTTTTTAAGTACATACAAAACCTCTGATACATGTAGCAGTTTAACTTAGCTTACCTCTCATCAACTCAATGTTAAAATACAAAATTGAGATGGTTACCAACACACAGATACAAAACTATCAACAAACAAACTATATCTATTTAACAGTCACTTTCCCTGTCATCCCGGTTCCTTGGTGGGGCGCGCAGTAGAACGAGTACGTTCCTTTCTCCGTGAGAGTTACCGCGTAAGTCTCGTCTTTCGCATTAAGAAGATCCTCCTCCGCCATCGAGATCTTGGAAGCATCCACTCCAGCCGGGATCTCGTCCTCATCGAATATTACGTTGCGTGGGAATCCAGCGTTGTTCTTGAACGTGATCTTCTCACCAGCCGCCACCTCGATGATTGATGGGACGAATGCCAAGGAACCGTCGTCACCGCCGAGCAACACATCAATGGCCAATGCGTTGCTAGCCAGCAACCCGCTGGCTGCGGTGACGGCGACCGCCACGCCAAAGTCTTTTAGTGAAACCTTCACAACAAGCTTGGGAGTGGATGCAGCGATCTTGATGTTGGTGAACTTTGCGGCGGAGACGCCCGCCTTTTAGGCCGGTGAATGATGGGATTGTGACAGAGGCATATCTAACAGTGGCCATAATTGAGTAGTTTGTGTCTTGAAGCTAAAAATGTGCAAGAGATTAATAGGGAGGGAAAGTTGCTTTTAATCTGTGTGGTGTGTTAGTAGTCATTCACAAGATAATATGCACAGATCACATCAGCAGAATTATCTATTAGGCATCATTTGATTGGTTTCAATGGATACTATTCTCCCATGTGGAATTAGACTTTAGTGATTTGAGGTGGAACTTCAACAAGCGATATTGGTTAAACTGGATATGTTTGATATTTAGAGGTGGAAAATAAATTTCAGGCGTTTGATTGCATTAGGTTGAATTTCATCCACTCAAACTGCTTGCAAATTGACATACTTGAAAAATCAGAAGGAAAAACACAGGTGCTTTTTTCAGCAGACTGATCAATGATTCAGTTCAACGTCTTCAAATTATCTTTTTAGGGTTGTATCACGAAATATTACAAGTGAACATGGTAGCTTGTTTTATATTGGATTCTTTTAATGCATCCACAATCAACATAATTATGTTATTGGTCGAACTGTAATTGGAAGCAAAAAATTAGAGCATTCAATTGGTTAGATGCAGCGTGATATTCAAGTAATGGCGGATATCTTGACTGTTGTTATCATGCTTCTCAGCCCAAATCCGTTGCAATGTTATCATGCACACCACTTCAATCGTGTCAGCCTGTCCTACACCTAACTAGTAAAAATATTGTTTTAAAATCCATATCGTCATGTCCGTGTCCTGTCCGGCAGCATAGGTTAAAACCCAAACTTGAAGTTCAGAGGTCGAATGCACGGCACAAATTAGTCCGTGGGTACACCACATATACACCCAAATTCTCTAGAGAAACTGCAAGAATCATCAGGTACTCCCAAAACTGAAAAAAGATACATTACTACTCCACCATTGACAGACTACCAACAACAATAACAAACAAGTTTTTGGTCTGAGTGCGTCTACTGTAAATACAAAACCAAACAATGAAACTGGACAGCATAGCTGATAGCGCTTATGTATGAATAAAAAGAAAGCAAATGAAGGAACGCAATATACATTCTGACATTGCCTTGATCAAAGAAACAGAGAAGAACAGATACTGAGAAAGAAAACCTGAACATATTTTCACGTTCTCTCTTACACAAGCGCGCAAAAGAAACGCACCAGCTACTTGCAAAACCAAGCTTAAGTAGTAATGTCTCTAGTACATGTATAAAATGTAATTGCCAACTCAAAGCAAAAACATCAGATATGTTAGTTCTGAAGAAGAATAGCTTACACTAATGCCATATTTCGAACAAGATTCCAATTGAGAAACTGAGCAGAAAGAGTGCCTGTTTGTCCATCACCCAAGAGAGAAAATGACTAATCATGTGAAATTACTAAGACTTCTAAAAATACAGAATGCCCCCTTCTAACTCCCTGTTTATCTAGAGAACTCTTAGTGTAGTCGCCCCTTTCAACTTTCACAACATTCAATAAGTGACAAGAAGAATATAAATGCCTCTTTACAGATAATAAACCAGAGGCTAGTGATCTAAATTTTAAAGTCTCTTTGATAATTAGACGCCTTAAACAATTACAAATTTTCACTGACAAAGTATTTCAAAGAAATGATAATACTCAAGAAACCAATACAGAGAAAGCATTTAGTGCTCGAAACTAACATGGATTAACTCATAACAGTTTTATACTTATACGAGTTTATTAAGAAAGATTGCTGTACAACTACCAATCCTGCTTATTCAACCATAACAAGTGTTCATATGTCTATTTACAAGCCCGATAACTACAGTCACCCAATAAGACAGCTAAAATGTACATCATATGTTCATCAAATGAACTTCATAGATAAGTAACCATTTACAGAATCGGGAAAATATCGCCGTTGTTGTCCTCATCCAAGTCAAAATACTTGATGCTCATGTTATCATTCGGATTGGGGTTGAAACTAGAATTCACATAGCACTTCATCTCATGGAATAGATTCAAATTATCCACCAGCTTATGAAATATATTGCACCCACAACACTGCACAAAAGAAAAAGAAATTCATTAAATGATCCGGTACTACCGACAAACAGACAACTATCAAGCATGAAATCCAAATTAACTGAGCTACGCTATATGAACCAAACAAGAATCACATTGAGTGATCAGTCGCATGAATCCCGTCTTCATTTGTTTAGGTAGAATAGATAAGCATATACTATGAAAATCCCTTTTCACTCGTTTCGGTAGAATAGATAAGTATACACTTTCGTATCAAAATCGCATGTTCTGTTTACAATGCAAAGTAAATTATTCTTCCAACAAACTTTTATATTTACACTGCAACAGTATTCCAAATTCCTAAAACTTTCTACTCACAGAACAATAAATCTAATTTAATCTATCCGTGAAATACCAAACATTTACCTGTACAAAGACCGTGCCATCCGTATAAGCGTGTGGATTGATCGCACGAGTCGTGCGCTGCCCGCAAACTTTGCACGTGAAAGCCACGCGCATCCGCCTTCGCGGCGACTTCGTGAATAACGACCAAGGGAACGTGGAAACCTGCTGCGTGGAATCGGATCCAACAGGAACAGACGGGCCTTCCATGCCCGACCCGGTTGTCCACCCCCTCAAATTCGCGGCACTCAACACCAATCCCATTGCTGCATCCTGCAAAAAAACAAAATAACTAATTCCAATAAAACCAAAAACCTTAAAATCAAACCATATATATATATACATATATGTATATATAACAAACCTTAGAGAGAGTGGGTTTGGTAAGATCGGGCTCGCTGTTATTGTTACCATTACCTGTGAAGGAAGAAATCGAGGTTAATAACGAAATTAAACACAAAAAGGAGGGCAAAATTGGATAAAAAATAATGAAACAGCGCTAACTTTTGGGGGAATTTGAGAATCGGATGAAGCGACGTGAAGGAGCATCCTTTAATTTGTTGGGGGAGAAAATCGGCAGAGGTACGGCGGTGGTAGTGGTGGTGGTTAGGGTTTCCATTTTTTCCGATGATGATAAAATTTGAGGTTTGTGAATATGTATCTATATGTGTATGTATATGCGAGAAGAAATCTCTGATAATTTTATTTTTTTCTTCACAAATGGAGATGAGTGAATGGTGGGTTTGTTTATTGTATTTACGTTATGTGCCGACTTTGCTTTGCTGACCAAACAATCTCATTTGTTCATTATGAGATATTTATTTTTTCTTTTTATTATTATTTTGTAATATTTTATCAAACAAAAATAAATAATAGGGAGAAGTATACAAACTATCCCTCTAAAGTCTAAACTATGGTGTAATAATTACCCCCACATGTTTAAAAATTACACAAACTACCTTATTAAATTTTATTGGATGTAAATTCATGCTCCTCATTTATATATTGAACAAGAAATAAAAATAAATCAAAACTAGGACCGGAATCCGAGTTTCTAGACAAAAGTTTGAACTTATTGATGTATTAAGCTTTATTTATCTCGTTTAATAAGACAAAATAAATTAAAATAAAATAAAAATAAATTATCTGCGAATTTTAGTCTCTTCTATTATTTGAAGTTGTGAGGTTGCCTTAATCAATTAATTTTTTTTTATATAAGGGTAGTTTTTGTCTATTTCCAAACGTAAAAGGTAATTTGTATAATTATCTCATAGTTCAGCACTAGTTTGTGTAATTCTCCCAAAATAATATTAATTGGAAATAGATTATTGAAACGGACTATGGAGTTAAGGCCATGTTTGGGCCTCAGTTGGGCTAAATTACATTTGTGTGGGCAGACATTGGATGATGGGAATGGGATGGCAAACAAAGTTGTGATAGGAAAGCCACTAGAAATGTATGCATTCTTCTTCAATAGTTAGGTGAGATATATTTGTACATGAACTATAATTTACAATGAATAGCAGAATAACAGTTTAGATGAATATAGTTGCAGTAGGGAATTCTTACTTTACATGAAGCGGGTGGCATGGATGTCTTTAAAGGAGACCTTGTAGCAGTATGAGCTCCAAGACTAATAAGGTGGTGTTTGCAAACTCTAGTAGAAAAGTAGAAGTTCAGAAGCTAGAAGCACCCCCCACCAGCTTTAAGATTGTGGGGTTTTTTAACTTAAAAAAAGTTGTATAACCGAAAAAGCTTGATTTGCAAACACCCCAAAATCACTTATTCAAATAAAAAGCTGATTATAGCTTTTTTAAAAGTTTGCAAACACCACCTAAGTATCATACATCTAGGGACGGAGCCAGAAATTCGAGTTAGGAGTGGTGAAATTATACTTAAAATATATATATAACAAAGTATCTATAAATATCATATAAATTACTATTAATCTTATTAGAAAAGAACCAAATAAGAAGACTAAAAGAAAGTATTTCCTAGGAAAAAAAGAGTAAGAAAGTTACAACTTGACAACATAAAATAAGAATGAAGTGGTCCACATGTAAACAATATGTAACATATTTTGTATTTAAACATATATGTGTATATCTCACACATAGACGCATGTTTGACAAAAAGAGTGGGACCGAATGTTTTTTGGTTAAATTTTCTACTATCTCTGTTACAATTAGGAGGTTTTCTAGAAAGACACAGAAGTTTATGGATCTAGGATTTTTTTATATCCCTAACTGCTATTAACTTAAGTAACTTTTTAAAAACAGTATAAATTAAAATAAAAATATTAAATATTCAAGCTAGAATGAGAAATATCTACTGTCTCGTACATGAAAAAAAATAAATTGCAGATCATTATACTACACGAATAAAAGCACTATCAAAGTTGAGATTTACGGTCCTTCAAACTTCCATCAAAGAAGCACTATTAGTTTATTTACACAACATCCATCAAAGATTTAAACTAACAACAAATAATGTGCATAGAAAACTTTCATTGATCACACTTTCAAGCTCCCATTATGAATTTTGGCCAAGAGATTGACAAAAATGATAACCATAATTCCTAAATCCCTAATACTTATTTTATTTTATTATCAAAAGTAAATTAACACAACTACACAAGCTAAAATATAAGACTTTATTTAATTAAAAGGAATAACTCACCAATTCCAAGAGTTGATTTGGAGGCTAAGCTATTTTTGAGCGCAGCAGACCAGCAGTACAAATACAATGGAGTTTTTTCTTTTTTTTTTTATTAGTTTGTTGTGTATAAAAAAGTTTTTGACCGAATGGGCTATAGAATATAAAGGAATAGTAATATTTGGGTTTTCTTTTAAGTAATATGTTAGGCCTAGAAACTTAAGTTCGAAATTCATTTTTATTGGGTCAGGTTAAATATATTTTTGTTCGGCTAATAATAAGTATACCTAGTGGATTTGTTTTTTTAAAATTTTGTATCTGACTTCAGCCCACCTGAAGCCACACTGTGGCACCGACCCGGCAATATGCTTGGTCCCATTTCTTTTCTTTTCTTTTTCTTTTCTTTTTTGTGTGTGAAAGAAAAGTTACAATGACTTGAACCGATGAGATATATAATTGATATAGGGTTCCTATATAAGATATTATTTATGCAATCATTTCGATGATATGGTGGAACAAATTTACTATCACGACTAATTCACATGGGAAGAATCTTAGGAGGTGATTAATTCTTGTAATTAGGAAAGTATTATCTCCAAATCGTTTGATTGTACAACGTCAACTATACAATAATTGCAAGAAGCAATCTTTAATTCGAGTTGTATATGATGTTTTCCGTTAATAATATAGTCGGCTAGATATATTTACTTTAATCTGGAACAATAAAACCAGATTTAACTTGAAGATTAAACAGTCATTGTCCAAATGTACAGTTATCGACTCCTGCATTAATTGATGTTTGGCAAAGGTGGTTCTAGATATGGCATGCATGAAATGATCTGAAAAAAGATCCTGGCCTGTTTCTGCTGTCTGCTCTAGAGACTTTCAAGATAGTAGTATTATGTTAGATTAAATCTGAAATCAGAATCTCTATCATAGATTAAGGTCGCCATTTATCAATAAAAAAAAAAGATGGAAGATAATTGTTTCAATGGCCTGATATTTATAGGAGACATGAATCTACATATATATATACCATACAAATGATTGAAACTTGGTTTTATTTTTTTTACATATATAAAGGTTCATTAACGCTAAGATAAAATGTTTATAAATAAAAAGTGGAGATTCTCTGTCACAAAAACAAGAATGAGGACGAAGAAGCATTGGAATAAACCCTTCCCATAATTAGCTAGGTCAAACATATTGAGGGAGAATATCAAGCATAACTTTTTATTAAGATTATGCCAAAACATATTAGCGCCACTGGCCTATATGAATGAAATTAGTTAATTGTACATGTTGCATATTTTTTATAAACTCGATCCACTCTATTTTCATTTGATTGAATTGGTTCTGTTAAGCAACAAATAAGGTTATCAGATACAGATTCCACATACAGAAAATTAATTAAATAGACTGAACAAAATTCAGGAGCAGAAGAGGGGCATGGGTGTGATACCTTTATATTGATTGCAATATGGAGTGAGAGAAATAGAGAATATTATGGTATTAATGATTCACCCGTAACCATTAATGTCCCTGGTCCTCTTTTTCTCTCTTTTTTGGGGGGTTCGGTGGCTTTTTAAATGCACCTCCCTCTTCTTAAACCTCCATAAAATGCTCTTCTTTTTACCACAATTTTCTCATTCTCATTCTTCTTCATGTTCTAGTTCTTCTCATCATTTTTATTTATTTTTAGATTATTAGATAGATAGATATATAGATACAGTAGTGTTTCTCATCATCAAAATTTTACGTTGTTTCAGGATTTTGAGGAGAAAATTAATGTTGAAATAGTTACTATGATGTTGGCTCGGCTCACTCAGACGTGACAAATAATAAACTGTGGGTACTAGTTTATTTTATAGTTGTTTTTGATTGAGCCGTGCCAATATCTTAGTGATTTTTTCATGTGTTGGAGTAGAACAGAAGCAATATTATTCCGGTCTTTGAGGTTTGATTTTTAAATTTTTTGTTTTCAGTTTTTAATTTTAAGATTGAGTGTGTGAACATTAATGTATCGCATTGACATGTTATGCATCATCGGATTTTACGGATTCTTCTGCAAATTTTATAGTTGCACAACAGTAAACTCAGACGTCATATATATAATTGCCCGTAATATATATTTATGAAATTAAACTTGAACTATTCTTTAACGTGCACTGCAATAAGGCCGTTGTTGTATTTCAACTGTCAACAATAAATAAATGATTAATTTACTTTCACACTTCAATCTCATTAGGATTTATTTATTTCCTACTAAAATCAAAGTAGTGCTCTTTTTTTATTCATCGTGAAATATGTAGATCAATGCATGTATGTAATTATGTATTTTTTTCAGTTACTTTTCACATACACAATCATATTTTAGTTTCTAGCTAGTTTGATAAATTGATATTTTGCTACTTAATGAGCGGTTTCCATTAAGAATTTGAGAAGCTGGACAACTGTTTATAAGCGTGAAAATTAAAATTCATATAATAAATTAGTCTATTGACGAAATAACTCTAATTAACCGCGCTATTCCTTGATTACTAATTTCTAATTTCAGGTAATGGGACATGTAATTAATTGTGAAACATAAAACTAAAGTTTATTCATTCTAGTGTCGAGACCAGAATTTATGCAATTTGACAAATACTAATTTACAACATGGCAACCAGGAATAAGGTGTCGGCAGATATCTATCAGACGATTAATACTGTCATATTATAATGCAAAAGAATTGATAATTAGATATGGACAATATATAAGAGACCGGAAAGATATACTATCTTAATGAAGTCTACTGAAATTGGTTAGTTCAAAAAATTTAAATTACTCTAAAAAAATTGCCAAAAAACGTGTGATGCTACAAAGCATTTGCATGCAATACTTCAAACTTTTGTCTTACTACAAAAAGCATATTTTAAAGGTTATAATCATAACAAAAGTAACCTTTGAAGCTTCAATACATGAAACCTGAGTTTAGTAGAATTTATCTAGTTTGAAGCTTCAGTTCTGTGTGTGTTATATCGCAAATATTCGTATCAAATTAGATATAGCTGTTTTTCCTACCTCATTCCCTACTAAATGGTCTTATTCATTTTCTTGTCCTTAAATCCCTTGTACTTAATAAAGCATTAAAACTAGCCTAGCTAACTGTTGTCGAACCATACAATACACGACAAACCACATCCCAATCTTGCTCGTTGCGATTTATTTCATATTCTACTTTTTGGTGAATATTTATTTCGCTTTCTGAAACATTTGATTCTCATATCACCTTTTCAAGTCTTACATTATGTATGTAGCCACGATTCCTTATATTGTGACAGACTCGCAGAAGAGGGAGTTGGTCGAGAGAGTAAATGAGATTATTGGTGAAGTCATTAAATATGAAGCGCAAGTAACACTACTGTTAGCATTTATTAAGAAGAAAAAAAGAGAATCTCTGCAAAAATTGTTTGGACAACACAGGAGTGTTGAGTGAGGAGTGTCGGCATTAATATTTTTGCCGTCAGACAAAGATTCCTTATTTAATATTCAGTCAGTCTCACTCTCATCTACTTCTTCCCTACCTATATTGATGTTTGTGGGCCAAGCTGAATGAAATATAACAAATTCACACATAGAGGAAGTTTGTTATGAAAATTATTAGAAAGTCTGTTGATTTTTCTTTTCTAATAATATTTTTATTATTATTATGAGTAACAAAGTCTCTTGTATAAGAGAAATAAGAGAAATAATTGAGTGTATGAATAATTCCATTAACCTCAAGAGTACTTATATTAAAGTACAAGGATAATAAAGTACAACACTAAATAATTACAATAAATACAATAATTAACTAAAGACTAATACAACAATATAATATCATCTAATACGCCCCCTCAAAATAGACGTTCCGTTAGTAACAGAGATTTTGCCACGAAGAAGCTCAAACCAAGAACGAGAAAGGGGCTTAGTGAGTACGTCAGCCAACTGATCAAGAGTGTTCACATACGTGACACTAAGAAGGCCCTTGGCCACAAGATCACGAATGAAGTGAAGATCGAAGGAGATATGCTTCATGCGAGAGTGCTGAACCGGATGAAGAGAGGAACGTAAAGCACCCAAGTTGTCACAATGCACTGTAGGAACCGAGCGAAGAGACAACCCAATCTCACCAAAGAGGTGCTGAAGCCAACACACCTCAGACGCAGTGGAAGCAAGAGCGCGATATTCCGCTTCAGTAGAGGAACGAGATACCGCCTTTTATTTCCGAGAGGACCATGAGATAGGATTCGACCCCAACATGATAAGATATGCAGAAGTAGACGTTCCATGAAGAGTATCACTACCCCAATCTGAGTTCGAGTAAGCAGAAAGAGAAAGATTAGTATCACGACGCATCGTGATACCGTGAGTGAGAGTACCTTTAAGGTACCGAAGCACGCGCTTCAGTGCTAGCCAATCAGTCGCATCTGGACTCGACATACGTTGCGCAAGCCTATTGACCGAGAAGGCAATATCAGGACGTGTAAGAGTGAGATATTGCAAGCCATCAATAACTTGATAATACAACGTGACATCAATAGGGTCGACCGAACCTAGAGCCGTTGGGTTGCGAGATATGGGAGTTGATAGTGGTTTGGTACCATCCATCTTGTGACGAGCCAATAGATCATGAATGTACTTGTGTTGCGAGAGGAAAAGCCCATCACCCGTGCGGTAAACCTCAACACCCAAGAAGTAATTGAGAACACTTAAGTCCTTAATAGCAAAGTCCGTGCCAAGGTGCTTAACAAGCGAGGAGATAGTCTTGAAGCACGAACCCGTGACCACAATATCATCAACATAAACAAGGACATAGACGCAAATTGAACCACGAAGGAACGCGTTGCTAACATCCAATTGGCGTAGCGGCCATGAGTGCATTATGGCCAAGGCTAGGATGGTGGCAATGGTGACTAGTTTGACCATCGGACTGAATGTTTCTTTAAAGTCAACCCCCGGTCCTTGATGAAACCCTTTTGCAACCAAATGAGCCTTATAATAGTCAACGGACCCATTCGGAAGGCGTTTGATACGAAACACCCACTTGGATCCCACTACCGTACGGTTGATAGGAGTGGAACCAAGGACCAAGTGCCATGACTGGAGAGAGTTGTGATTTCCTCAGACATGGCGTCACGCCACAATGGATCAGAGAGGGCCATTTTAATCGAAGAAGGTTCCAAGTCATGAAGAACTGGATGCTTGGTGGCAGTAAACATCTTAGGCTTGAAGATGTTGTTAAGAGACCTCGTGATCATGTGGTGTGGACGAACAGATGAGGGCTGAACCTAAGTGTCGGGCGCCCTAGGGTTAGCGATCAAGATCGGCGGCGGAGCCCTAGGGCTGCTAGGGTGCACGGGCGGTTCAGACCGGGCCCTGGGCGAAAGAGGCCCATTAGGGGACTGGGTTTGGGTCGGATTTGACCGCTCATGGGTCAGGGTGGACTGGTCCATCCACCTGGTGGGCTGGTGGGCTCGACCCAACGGTCGAATCCAAGCGGACTTGTGGTGGCCCGCTAGGGTTTGCAACCTGTGGTGCCCTAACGGGCGAAGGCACGGCTGGTGTTGGGCCTAGGGCAACAAGAGGCGGCGGCTGGACGTGTTGCGGGGGTGATGTGGGCAAGAAGTCCAAAAACTTACCCTCAACAAACCGCACATGTCGAGAGATGTAAACACGGCCCGTGAGAATATCAAGACACTTGTAGGCCGACTGCGAGGTGGAGTAAGCAACAAATACATAAGCCCGAGACGGGGGCGTGAGCTTTTCAGGAAAGTATGGACGTAAGTGAGGGTAGCAAAGACACCCAAACACCCGTAGACCCAAATAGTTCGATTAACGACCAAAAAGAGCCTCAAAGTAGGACCGAGAGCCAAGAAGAGTAGTAGGTAACATGTTATAGAGATAAGTGGTCGTGCTAAAGGCAAAGTCCCAAAAAGTCGAGGGGAGAGAAGCAAGAGAGAGGAGTGTACGTCCCGTCGTTACAATAACACAATGACGACGCTCACTAGTGCCATTTTGCTGGGGCGTGTGTGGGGCGGTCGTGAGCCAAGAGATGCCATTCGAAGATAGATACGTCCGCAAAGTCAAGAACTCACCACGATTGTCGGAATAAAAATTCTTAATTGACCTACCAAATTGTTTTTCTACTATACCTCTAAACTAAATAAAAATACGCAGTACATCAAACTTAGCTTTCATAGGGAAAACCAACAAAACTTGGTAAAGTGGTCAACCAAAAGTAAGTAAAAACGACATCCCGTAGTAGAAGTAACGAGTGTGGGACTCCAAACATCACCATAAACATAATGAAGCACATCGTTTAACACAAGAGATGAATCTCTAAAAAGAAGATTCTGACTTTTATTCGACAAACACGAATTGCAAAAATTAGAGTCCGATGCAGCAGACGACACAATAGGTAAACTAAATTTGCTAATAATAAACGAACCAACTTTGCCGGGAGGATGACCGAGCCTATCGTGCCAACAACTAACACTAGTCGTTCACCAACAAGCGCCATAACCGAAGAGCGTCCAAGAGAAGGCAGCCGAACACGATACACACCATCCACACACGTCCCGCAAAACAAACTACTCCCCGTGCGACAGTCCTTCACAACACAATAAGACGAGAAAAACTCAATAGAGACATCATTAGCAGTAGTAAAATGATGCAGATATAAGAGACTTTGCCTCGAATAGGGAACACATAGAATATTATCAAGTGTAAAAGAACGATCATGAAGAGTAATTTTAGAGGAACCCGTGTGTGATATAGGTAAAACTTTACCACCAACTGTTGTGACCTTCTCCAGACCATCATACTCAGAGTGGAGAGCAAGATTCCCAAGATCAGATGTGAGTTGATGAGAGGCGCCCGAATCAGCCAACGATTCATCACGCTGAGCAGGGGGTGGCGGCGGTGATGCAAAGGTCGCGCTAGGGTTAGGGTAGCGATGACAAGTCCTAGCCCCATGGCCCGTTATACCACAAAACTAACATACGATAGGCCCATGAGTGTGAGGGGGTTGATACACGCCCGTGTGTGATTAGGGTTAGGGTTTGAGGGCTCATTGGAGCCTCTACTGTGGTCGCCACGCTGTGATTGGCCCGACGAGGGTCGATTACGACCGCGGTTATTGAGAGGGTTGGACCACGGCTGGGACACGTCCTAATTTGCAGAAGCAATCGTGGTGGACTGTTCAAGTTCAAGACGACGTAGATATCCTTCATGACTAACAAGAAGGTCATGCAACTCAACAAACTAAATTGGGTGCTCTCGAGCATGAATTGGGCCATCGATGTCACGATAGAGAGACCCAAGGCCTTTGAGAACATATAGCGTGATGTCGTCATCCTTCACGGGACCATCAATGGCAGCCAGTTCATCAGCCTTTGACTTGACAGATTGAAGGACTCCGAAACAGAACGATCACCCAACTTCATGTTGTTCAGTTCATCCTTCAACTGCATGACACGAGAGCATGAGCGACTAGCATAGTGTCGTTGCAAGTCGTCCCACACGTCCGCAGAGGTTTCAGCGGAAGCAACAAGTGAAGAGATCTCCACAGAGACAAAGCCAACCAAAGTCGTGACCAAAAGAGAGTCCTGACGCGTCCAGAGGGAGTAGGCCATCACCGACTCCGGTGTAGTACCCATCGGCGGACATGGATGGGAGCAGTCAACAAAGCCAAAAAATCCATAGCCATACAGGAGGTGACAGATTTGACAACACCACGCATGATAGTTCGTACCGGCGAAACAGATCGGTATTTGGTTGGAGTTGATCGAAATCAACGCCACACCGCCAGAGGACGGCCCGTGAAAGGGCGGTGATAATGGTGATGGAAGACCAGCCGTGGCGGCGGTGGATCCGGAGGTGTCGCCGATAGCGTCCTCAACGGAGGAGCAGGTTTGTGAGCCCGATTCAGACATATTTGGTCAAAGCTCGAAGAGAGTCTCGTTAGAGAAAGAGGTCTCTTGATACCATATAAGAGAAATAAGAGAAATAATATTTGAGTGAATGAATAATTTCATTAACCTCAAGAGTACTTATACTATAGTACAAGGGTAATAAAGCACAACACTAAATAATTACAATAAATACAATAATTAACTAAAGACTAATACAACAATATAATATCATCTAATATGTTGATCGCATATATTTTGTGTTAAAAAATGAAATTTTGTTTTTTTGGTAAATAAAAATGGATATATTCTTGTATTATTGACTAGGAGGTTATGCCATCAATAGCCATACATAATTTTGGGTGCTTTTGTAAGACCCACTATTAACCTCAAGAGTACTTATACTATAGTACAAGGGTAATAAAGCACAACACTAAATAATTACAATAAATACAATAATTAACTAAAGACTAATACAACAATATAATATCATATAATATGTTGATCGCATATATTTTGTGTTAAAAAATGAAATTTTGTTTTTTTGGTAAATAAAAATGGATATATTCTTGTATTATTGACTAGGAGGTTATGCCATCAATAGCCATACATAATTTTGGGTGCTTTTGTAAGGCCCACTATCTGCTCGTCCCTTTTAGAATTCGACGCTACAAATTCATAGTTCATGTTGAACTATCTAACGATAATTAGCAACACACATCCTATATATCTTATGTCATACAAACTAAGCTTTCAGTTTTACAAATTATACTTCGTGCTACCGACAAATGGATAAGACAATCAAATTCTCTCTAAGATAAAATCCCATCTAACGGTTATTTTGCATTAGAAAATGCCACCTTTTATTATTCAAAAAAACAATGCATGCGGTAGCTAGAAAAAGTATACTGACAGTTAGATTTGCAGTAACAGACTAAATTTAACGACAGAAATATCCGCAAAGCATATTTATAATAAAAAGCACAACTTCCACAATTATTAATATTTGTAATGAGTTTCTGCATAAAAAAAAGGTTTGCAAGTAACAACAAAATTGTTAATTCTTCATCCAACTATGAGAGGGAACTACTTAATCTATCCCAGCATTTAAGAAAATGCAACATCTAAACTGTACAACTGATAGCGATTATTTAAAAAAATAAACAAAAATAACCAGAGATGTTAATGAAGCTGAAGCGGAAAGTTCACCAACATGTGAAAAAAAAGAAGATAAAACATTAAGATACGACTATGCTGGGGATCGAACCCAGAATCTCTGGTTTCGTAGACCAGCGCCTTATCCATTGGGCCACAGAGTCTTTGTTGGAAGAGTAATAATATGTTTTGTATTTATTTTGTTAGTAAAATGAAATATTAATGTTTTCTTAATTTTGTTTTTGGAAAATCTTTAATTTAAATGAAAAAGATAAAAATAAAAATAAGTCAAAGTTTATATAGCAGACCATGTTCTTCAAAATAAACCTGCTTTATCTAGAATCGAACCAACATAAGATTTCTCCTAAGATGTCACATGTGTTATTCTATACAAGAAGACTATATGATATGCACAATATTACTTATATAAAAAAAAAAGATATGCACAATATAAATCTTTCTCAATTAAGGTTGTTCATGTGGTTAACCAAACTGTTTTGGATCAATTGAAAACCAATCCAAATAGTACCCGAAAATTCGAATTGGCTTTCAAACCTAACCTGAATTTGTGGTTTGGTTTGGTTATTTTTTCAAAGCGATTTTTTAACCAAAAATTATGGTATATACCGAATTTCATATATTTTTTTTGCCTGAAATTGAACTTTACCCAAAAGAAATGCCTCAATCAATTTTTTACGCATAAAGCATCATTAAAACAACTTATCATCAAACGTAGAAAATACAACACATTTTTTTTTCTTTCTAAAAATAAGTTTCTGTTTTGTTTTTTGGTTAATTGAGTTTTTCGCATTGGTTTGGATTATCTGAATAATAATCTGTTCCAAGACCTAACAGAAAAATAAACGAAGTTTCAATCCAAACTACAACTTCGAACTTTTAATTCAGATTCGATTTGGTTCAAACTCTTCAGATTGGTTTGGTTGGGACGAACAGTCATATAATCTCAAATTCTCAATAATAACTGGAAAATAAAAGGGGAAAAAATTAAGTTCAGCTATATAGAAACAGTTTCCGGTAGAAATTTACTCAATCGCCAATAGTTGGGAATTTCAACGTTAAACATTATTTAATATATATGAGTTGTATACTAAAGTATCATCTATCAAAAAAAATATACTAAAGTCTCGCATTTGTGAGTATTTGACGAACATATTTGTTGTTTTGACATCAATTCGTGATCTGAAAGAAAATTGATAGAAGTTTCTTTCAATGGATCCCTTGACTCGAAATTCTTATAACTATTTAATAATTTGATAATCGGAAATATTGGAATTTTAATGATCACACAAGTAGACATGATCAGAATCCTTTTCTATGTTGATCGCTCACTCATTTGTTTGAAAAGGTTTACTCTCCAACAGTAATGGTATTTTAAAGAACAGGCCCTGTCAGCGTCACAATCTCGTCTCCTCATAGGCTGACAGACTTTCAAGAACTATTCCACCTATACAGCCCATCAAAATGTGTGTTAGTCTAAAATCATTTTATTGCAAAGTATTGGTTCAGACTATATAACCAAAGCAAATTTGCTACTCTATATCGCTATCTCGTGAGATTTTTCCTTAGCATTGTATCTCACTTTATATACGAATAGGTAATTTAAAATGAAAATACTATTGATACCGACAATTATTTAGTAATAAGAATGACATCTTGGTTTTTTAGTATACATATTACACGACTCATAGGTTGAATGGGGCAAGCCGGACCTTTGAACGATCCCCTGAACTCTATTAGAAATTTATAAATGGTTTTTCTTTTCTTTGCTAATTAAATTGATAAATGGTTTATTACTATAGTAAATCAACGCATTCAACTACTTTCAAGATTCAAACTCCTCGAAATTAGCAATGCCACTCCAAATTAATAATTTCTTGGAAGTATCGATTGAAAATAATGTAAGATAGGATCTAATAACTTTATGAAGGAATATTGATATACTCATCACAACATAATGAGGTCCGGCCTATATATATATATATATATATATATATATATTAATTATACAACAACAAAAACACAAGCTTAGTGATAAAACATAATTTTTCAAATTAGGTGATTTCTTAATTATCGTGAATATATGTGGTTTGGAATATAATTCTTGTGATTCTAGAGAAAATATGTTTAAGAGGTGATACGTTTATGAGGGGTTTCGTGATATGAAGACCCTCTGAATATGTGAAGAGACGAAATAAAAGAAAATATTAAAGAGATATATTGTTCAGCTGAAAATTAGATTACAAGTGTGTTATATAATTAAAAGTTGGTTACAATGGGGGAATCCTTCTCCTAATTATACGATTTTGGGCGTAGTTAAGTGTGTAGCCAATTGTCTTTCACTAATGTTGGGAATGAACGTCTATTAATGTCGTTTCGTACGAGATGGGCCTGTTCATAGTGATTAATGTAGATCACTCGTGGTTTTGAGAGTGCTTGTGTTAATTATGATCGTAGTTCTTTATTATACGCGTGATTCCTCCAAGTGAGTTTTTAAGACGTCTGACAACATTTAAGGGTTCCCTCGTGGGGACAGATAACTATACGAGGCGACATCAGGTCCTCGGATGAAGAGGCGATCGTGAGTCCTTTATACGGGGAGCATTTTTCGATGTGTCTTCTATGGTCTAGCGGGGTATCTTGGTCTTTTCCATGTCATGTGTTTTTATGCATTATCGTATGTCCCCCAAGTTTGTTGGTTTCTCGGTATACGAGGCAGGGGATTTGTGAGTCGAAATCCTTAGGTTCTTGTGGCAGTATCGTATGGGTTGTGCCTCTCCCCTAGGTAAGGGTTTTGTATGAGTTCTTAACGGTGAGATTTATGCCCTTGGTCGGTTGTTTCGTTTGTTTCTTCTGAGTTCTCATTAATTTATATCCCTTTGGTACTGGATTCCGGCCTTAGTTACAAAAGGGACGTACACCATATACTGCAAAGTGATGTGTGGTCTACGGTACGTCACATAATTCGCACACGAAAGTGGTCTTAATCCTCGTAAGACAAATACCCTAAACAAAAACCGCGCGACTTAAGGATAACGGCATGCCTAGCTCTCATGAAACAATCTTAGGCCACAGACGCCATTACGGAAAGTTCGCACGAGACAAAAAAAAAAAAAAAGAACCGCCACGAGTTTCTCAAGGGACTCTAAAACAAAGGGACAAAGGTAGCATGCCCATCCTGACTAAAGAAAAGTAAGTGTCGTGGTACACCCTGGGTCACATAAGGCGTAAACGCGAGCGGGTGCGCCAGTTCACATATTTTCAAAAATTCACTCTTTAATGCGCCTTTAGTGCGTCTATTAAAAATATTAAAATATTAATAATATTAACTGAAATTTTTAAAATCAGGTAACAAAATAATTATTTCAACCAAAACAATATGAAACATAAACAAGATAAGTATTTTCATTCATCAAAATGTCAGTTTGTTCATTACTTCATCTAAAGTACTTGTTATTACATTCAGAAAATTAGTGACGGCCGACGGGGTCATCTGCTATATTTCACTCACTTGCAAGTATCAACAAAAATATATAGTCTCAAACTTCAAGTTTCTGCAATTAAATCAATGACACATACAAAAACATCCTTGGTAAAGATGCAAAATAACAAAAAGTACTCTATTTCTAATCTTTGGGCCTCAAGATTGTGAGAGTGAGACTCTCGACTTGTGTTTGTAAATTGTAAAAAGGCCATGTAAAAAAAAAAGTTGTAAGAAGACACTTGAGCCTTTTTTTCCTCTTAATTTTTTAATGTTTCTTTTAATGGAGTAAAATGTGTTCTTTTTCTTTATTTTTTTTGTTTTTATTGTTTACTATTTTTCTTTACTCAATAAAGCAGGAAACCAAAAAATTAAAAAGAAACGTGTGTTTATAACTTAAAAAAATTAAACTTTAAGATTTTGTTACGACGATGACTGCGAAGTTGTGAAATATCTTGTTAATCTTTTAAAGAATCTAAATTGAAACTCATTTCAAATGGGTTGCAACTTGCAAGGTAAAGCTTGTCATGTAACAATCTGCTTGTGTTGATTAATGAATAAGCCAGTTGAAGATATGAGATAGAAAACATTTATGAAATCTACAAACTTGGATATGAAATCTTAACTATATATGATTTTAGTTCATGTGAATTTCAAAAGTAAAAGAAAAAAAAGGAAAATTTGGGCACAAATTACGCATTTACACTTAATTCGCGATTTATTAATGTTTAATGCGAGCACTATCAATATATAATCGCACTTCAATGTAATTAAATTCGCGAGCTACTTTGTTCGGGAATTAGTAAATCTTAATGCGCGAATTAGTAAATATTAATTCACCTTAAAACGCCGCACGCACACTCAATTCGTGAATTCGCGAATCATGCGCTGGTGCGTGAGGGTGGGGGGGTGCGAATTATGTGACCTAGACCGCGCCACTTTTTTGTAGTCAGGATGGCCATGCGACCTTTGTCCCTTTGTTTTAGAGTCCCTTGAGAAACTCGTGGTGGTTTGTTTTTTTTGGTCTCGTGCGAACTTTTCGTAATGGCGTTTGTGGCCTTAGATTGTTGCATGAGAGCCAGGCATGCCGTTATCCTTAAGTCGCGTGGTTTTTTTTAGGGTATTTGTCTTACGAGGATTAAGACCACTTTCGTGCCACAAACTTGACCGCAATGAGATAAATTGGGTGAAAAACTTTTTATTTTATTGGATATATTGATTTTAATGCAAGTCGCCAAGTTACAATAGTTAAACATAAAACTTTCGAAGATTGAATGCATTCTAGTGGGGCGGATATTCTCGCTCTTCTATATCTTGGAGGTTGTATATGGCGAGATCAGTGATTTTTGTTATTTTGAAAGACCTCTCCCAAGGAGAATTTAACTTTTCAAAGGTTTTGGATGCTTCAATCATGCGTAACACTAGGTCTCCCACCTGGTAGTGCCTCTTACGAACTTTCCAGCTGTCTCGCTCCGTCATCCTTGCCTTATAATTTTTGGATCAAACCAAGGCGCATTTTCTCCGTTCAGATAATAGATATAGTTGGAGAGTCAGGTTGGACCCGTTTATGTTCTTGCGTTCTCCAACTAGCTTGAACAATTTCGGTGGGAATGACCTCTTCGTGGCCATATGTAAGGCTAAATGGGGTTTTTGCAGCGGCTGGGCGCGTGGTGGTGTGGTAGGCCCACAAAACCCCTATAAGCTCTTCGACCATTTCTTTTTTCGCCTTATCAATCAAGCACGAAGCAATTTAAGGAGAACCCGGTGACTTCAATCTGCTCGTTGGCCTGAGGGTATCTTATCGACGCGAATTGGTGTCGTAGGTTCCACTTGTTGCACCATTCATTTAACTGGTCGGACCGAGATTTTGAATGGTTATCACTGACCAACAACCGAGGAATGCTGAAGAGGCATGTGTTATTTTTCCATATAAAATCGTTCACATTAGAGGTAGTGTTTTTACTAGGGGTTCTGCTTACACCTACTTGGAGAAATAGTATACAATATCATGGAGATATTGCATGTGGTGCTTGTTTTTTGCTAGCGGCCTTACGATGTCGATTCTCCATTTGTCGAAAGGGCATGGTATCATGTTGGGTTCCCATGGCAGTGCTAACATATGGTTAACTCTGGAGTACCATTGGCATTGTTCGCATGCTCTTAGGTACTTTTCTGTATCATGCATTATTATGGGCCAATAATATCCCTATCGGAGTATCTAAGCTGTCACATTACGGCTTCCGGAGTGGTTCCCACAGCTTTCTTCGTGGATTTCCTGCATGACTTTGAGGGCCTCCTTTTCTCCTAGGATTCAGAGGTATGGTGAAAAATCATTTTTGTAAAGTATCCCGTCTTTAACGAATAAGCAAGCAAGCTTTTTCTTTATAGCGACTCCAGTTTTTCCCTTGGGGATAGTAGTCAACATGTAACTTCGGGTTTCCTCCATCCTTGTTATCTGGCGCATCCGATGGTCATAGCATGCATCCGAATTCCTAACCCTTCGGCTTCAAGCCTCTCGGAGCTGAACAAAGTGAGAAACATTATGCTCCGTGACTTCACGGGTGTCATGGTGATGGCCATGCGAGCTAGGGCGTTTGCCTCTACGTTGGCCGTCCGGGGAATCTTGATTACCTCAAGAGAAAGAAAGGCTTTTGTAGCATTTTTTGACTGCATGTATATAGTCTTTCATGTGATATTCTCGGGCTTCGTATTCCCCTCCCACTTGGTGCACTAAAAGCTATGAGTCGTTGTGGATGCATATTTTATGGATTTTGACTTAATTGACCATCCTTATAGCGATGAGTATTACCTCGTTCATTGCTTCATTATTAGATATGAGGAATTCCAGTTTGGTTACAAACTCTAGGTGCTCCCCTTTCTCATTTTGGAGTACGATTCCTACTTCTTCCTTGCCTCCGTTTATGAATTCGTTTACGTTGACATCCCATTGGGGGTTGGGGCTCTGAGTCTTCTTCGGCTTCGTTCATGTCGACAATGACATTGACCAAGACATGGGCCTTTGTGGCCGATCAAGTGCGTATGTAAGATCGAACTCTCCCAGTTCTACAACTCATTTTACCATTCGCTTTAATACTTCGGGCTGATTAAGGATTGATCAGAGGGAGTACCTGGTTAGGTATGTTATCAGGTGTGCCAAAAGTATGGTCGAAGTTTTCTTGCAGCCACCACCAACGCGTGAGCTATCTTCTCTATGATCGGCCATGGAAGCTCTACATCTTTGAGCGTTCTTCCTATGTAGATGGGCTGGTGGTCTCGGCCTTTTGCTCTGACGAAGACGACACTGACCGATTCTTTCCATGCTGCTAGATAGATGTAGAGTCGTTCACTTTCATCTGGTTTAACTAAGAGGGTGGGCTAACGAGGTACTTATTTAGTTCCTCAAAGGCTTTCTAACACTCCTCGTTCTAATGGAAATCTTTTCACCAAAAAAAAAAAGGGAAATCTTTGATTTTCCTAAGGATATTGCAAAATGGGAACCTGCATTCAGCAGCTTTGGAGATGAATCCGTGGAGAGCCGCCACTAGTTCGTTGAGCTTTTGTACTTATTTAGGTATCTGGGGCGGCGACATGTCTATTATGGTTTTTATCTTTTCTAGGTTTGCTTCGATTCCTTTCTGGGTGACCATATAACCAAGGAATTTATCCCCTTGACCCCGAACGAGCACTTCTTGGGGTTAAACTTTCATTTCAATTTTTTCCATTATCACCATCGTTTTTTCAGGGTCCTCGATGTGCGTCTACGCCTTCAGACTTTTCACGATCATATCATCCACGTAGACTTTCATCGTATCGGCTATGAGGTCGGCGAACATGGTGTTGGCAAGTCACTGGTACGTGGTGCCTGCATTTGAGCCCGAAGGGCATGACGAGGTAGCAGAATATCCCGTAGTTAGTGATGAAGCTGGTACTCTCAAAGTCATCATTGGCCATCATTATTTGGTTGTATCCCTAGCCTTCGTCCATGTGGAGGGAAATTCGCATCCAGCTATGGAATCAAGTAGTTGATCGATTCTAACAGGGGTACAAATCCTTAGGGCAAGCTTTCTATAGATTTGTGAAGTCTATGCACATTCGCCACCTTTTCGTTGGTCTTTGGGACTCGGACGACGTTGGAAAACCATTTGGGGTAAACGACTTCCCTTATGTGTCTGAACTTTTTGAGCTTTCCTATCTTCTGTTTGATGATATTTGCTCGTTTGAGTCCTATCTTTCTCTTTTTTCACTTTACCGGACGTGCCTGGGCTTCACTTTTAAATTTGTGCTCTCATATATGGGGGCTTATCCTTCTCGAGGGCTCTCCTTCACAGGCGAATACATGGGCGTATTTTTGAAGGATCCACGTGACCTTTTGCTCCACTGTGTGCCCCATCTCTATACCCACTTGGACTTTTTTATGGGGTTGGTATGGTACTATCTCTACCATCTTGAGTTCTCCGACAGTTTTCATCTTAATTTCTTCTATTTTTTGCCGTTTGTGCATTTCTAGCTGGCGATGTGACTGTTCCAGAGGGGTGTTGATGCAGATTATAAATATGGGTATCTCTTGATCGAAAATAACAAACCCGAGGTTCAAGGAAGTCAATGTTTGACCAGAAAGTCAACAGAGCCCGTTTTTGACAAAAGATATCACTTTTCCAAGTGGAAACGACCTCCTGAGCAAAACGTAAAGACTAAAGTCTTTACGCCCACGTGATTTTAGGCAAATTCAAAGGTTTAGGGGGTCAAATTTGCAGTTTATTATTTCCAGCGGGATTTTTATGTTTTATTTAGTTATTTTAAGAGTCTTTTGTAATTTTGGCATTTTTCTTAGTTAGGTTTTTTACTTTATAAGTTAGTCGTCTTTGAGTCATTGTAGTCAGTTGATTATTGAATAAATTTCTTGAGAGTTTCTCTCTTTTGCATCAATTTCTTGGTATTCTTCGTGAATCAACAAGTTTTTGATTCTTGTGTTATTTCATCTTCCCTTATGTCTTCCGCTCGCTACATCAGTTGGCATCAGAGACAGGTTCGTACCTTCACCATGGCGGCAAGGAGAAACTCTGCAGTCCATCATGTTCCGGTAGAAGAAGATAGATGTGATGAATACACAATATTACGTCGACAAATTAACTTGTTGACGCAACAAATAGCAGTGATGGTTGCTCGACAGCCTGAACTCGCACCAACACCTGAAGCCCCATTGTTTACGGATGAGGAGAATCCGTTTATACCACTAGAACATCAATTGAATTTGCCTATTCACCGGAGACAAGATGATCTAGAGGAAAAACATTGGAAATCAGAGTTTCAAGGTGATATTCTAAATTTACTTGGTGATTATGACGTGGATTGTGAATCTTCATATGATGTTGTTTATGATAGCGATGGTGATGATATTGTGGATGAGTTCGAGATTTCTAGATTAAAAGCTTTCATGGAGGGTGTGGACGAGAAGATCACGGTAGAGAATCCAATGAAAGAGACGAATATGTTGGAAAAGTATGAGGTTGATGAAAAAGTTGATATGATTGAGGGGGTTGAAAAGGAAAAAAATAATTTAGGCGTGACAATGGTCGACGAAGAGAAGAAACATATAGTTGCTGTCACAATTGAAGATGTTCATCTTCAGGGTTTTACTTTTCCTGAAGTTTCAGATTTTATTTTGTGTTGTGGTGATAAATTTACATGTACTACACATGATTCAGATTCGAGGACGAATCTTTTTCAACCAGGGGAGAATGATGCAGATTATAAATATGGGTATCTCTTGATCGAAAATAACAAACCCGAGGTTCAAGGAAGTCAATGTTTGACCAGAAAGTCAACAGAGCCCGGTTTTGACAAAAGATACCACTTTTCCAAGTGGAAACGACCTCCTGAGCAAAACGTAAAGACAAAAGTCTTTACGCCCACGTGATTTTAGGCAAATTCAAAGGTTCAGGGGGTCAAATTTGCAGTTTATTATTTCCAGCGGGATTTTTATGTTTTATTTAGTTATTTTAAGAGTCTTTTGTAATTTTGGCATTTTTCTTAGTTAGGTTTTTTACTTTATAAGTTAGTCGTCTTTGAGTCATTGTAGTCAGTTGATTATTGAATAAATTTCTTGAGAGTTTCTCTCTTTTGCATCAATTTCTTGGTATTCTTCGTGAATCAACAAGTTTTTGATTCTTGTGTTATTTCATCTTCCCTTATGTCTTCCACTCGCTACATCAGGTGTGTTGGGGACGGAACTCAGGCGGCATTCTCTTGCGCTTTCCTGGCTTCCTTGAACCTCCCTAACCCCTAAAATGGTGGGAAATTTAATTTTAAGGTGCATAGTGAAATGTATCGCTTTGAAAGCCTGTAGAGCGATCTTCTGCAGATGACGTTGTATGGTTCTGCTGGTGCCTCGATTTGTGGAAGGTGATAGTTTCTACCCTTGGCGTAATTTTGTCCCCATTTCATGGGAAGAGAGAGGGTTCCTTGTGTAAGGAGCAGTTCTCCCTAGAATCCTTGAAGCGGGGTCTGCGTGGGTTCTGTTTGAGACATGGAGAATCCGAGGGAGTGGGTTGTGGATGGTACATGACGTTGAGTGTGCTGTATGTATCAACGAGGATGTTGGGCATATTCACGCTCTGTATGAGGGTCGGGATGACGAAGGGGTCTTCATGAGGATATACGACTCCTATCATATCCTTTGGTTCGAAATTGATGGTCAGACCCGACAGCTCTGACGTGCTTGCTTCTGTGGGGTCCCCGTATAAGTTGGACCTGCTTCTTTCTTTTTTGGTTTTTCAAGACCAAAGCGGATCTACATTCTTTTATCATATAGACCGCCATAGTCAAGTTGTCTGATCGAGACATATTCTCTTTGAATTAAACTACTCTCGCAGAAGTTGGCCTCTTCGATCTTCTTTCCCCTTCTTCTTAAAAATGAAAAGGCCGGCCTTTTCACTACCTAGAAGATTACTCGATGAATCTTTCTTAAGGTGTTTCTACAGATGACGCCAAATTGATAATACATAATTCTCCGTATTGGTAATTCCTTAATTATCGTAAATATATGTAGTTCGAGACGCAATTCTCGTTATTCTAAAAAAAAATATCTTTTATGATCTGTCAAGTATTTTAGTCTTTTTCATGTTTGGTGTATTTATACATTATCACTTAATTTCGCATACTATACACAAAATTCATTTTGTGAAGTGGACTTTGAGATACAAGTATGATATCCGAGTAAACAATTATTTTTGATTTCTGCTTTCGTATGTCATCACGTTTCGCACAATTGGAGTACACATAGTTTGCCTCTATATGTTAAAAATGACACGCGAATGAGGTTACCGGTTGGATATAAAATAACTTGAGATATTTCAGTCCCCACCCACCACCCTTAAATCAGTGAATCTCATTGCAGCACACTCTTAATCAGGAATTGTGCACCCATTTCCTTCATTTCTTAATTAAATTAAAAACGAAAATGGCCTCACAATCCTTGTATTATCTCCGTACTTTGTGAGAGTTTCATAGAATAAAAAGCTTATTACTTGTGATTTAACGAAATGTATATTTAATACTTCTAATTTGAATTTATTTGCACCATTTCACATTTCAAATTGATGGGTATCAAAACCAACGTAATATTGTAGACCCATATGAACATTTACCTAATATAAAATCCCAAAGCCCAAAAATACACATTACGGTATCAAGTATATTATATATAAATTCAAAAATAGAATGCAACCTTTAAATTTTCCATGACCACTTTTTGCCTTCGCGTTATTTTAATAATGGATATACTCTCTTGTTAGCTTCAACTTCCAAACCTAACAAGACGCATTATTGGCGACAAGATGACATTCTATTCAAACTAAGGAAATATAGTTTTAACTGAAATTGGGGAAATAACATAAAATAACCACACATGTATTTGCATTGTGATTCATATCTCTTACATACAAACTTCATCAATAATGTTAACAAAAAGGCATGACAAATAGTCAAATACGTACCAACAATTATTATAATTAATTTAGCTTATACATATCATATCTTGGTGCGTACTTGTTTACCAACATATATAATACTCCCTCCAGGGACGGCAGAACGCAAACGAAATGAGATCATATATAATATAAGGGTCCACTCATGAAGCAATAATTCTACTATTCAATTCCAAAATTAGTTTTAATATATTTCTCAGATAGATAAGTGGATACAGATCAATTATTTGTAGATTACATACTTCTGATTTCTGAAGTCTGTACCTAATTTGTCGATCCTGGTTGAATATTTGACATACGTATTTAAGAATCTTTTTTAAGACCTTCGACGCCTAATAAAGTAAACGCGATAGTTATATCATATATGTGTGCACGGTTGCACACAATAATTGGGTATCACTGAGTTTATATAATAACTTCATCGTCATAAAATTACTATCAAGTTTATGGTAGAATAGAACTCAAAGTCACAAAATACTGATAGCTCCAAATTAGTATGAGGCGCTAGATAGGAAATTATTGTAATTAGAGGGAAATCGCAATGCTGCTCCTGTGAGAGAAGCTCATATATATGTGATTTAGTGGAATTTATAAGATAAAAAAATAGAAGATATGTTCTAAGTATATAAAATGTGTTGAATTACAATTATATTCTTGTGAATATTGCCCAAGAGAGAGTTGAGTTAAGATAACTTGTCAATTACAATGCGTTCATTGGGCATGTATAGTGTTCTAAAAGAAACCTTGCCATTTAAACTGTGCAACTTTATCTTCATGAAGAGAGGTATAAGAAGTGTTTAATTATGATCTTACGTAGCCAGATCTACTTACAACGTTATATTTGAGTTGATCGTCGAGTAATGTCTTCTAGTCAGTTTGTATGAAAATAATATTTGATCTTCGAACAAGGCGTTGTAGCTTCGAAGTTATTTGGGGCTCTTTTTACGAGGGGCTTTGCTTCTTGTTTGGTAGTATATCCACTGTGGTGAGGCCCCTAGGCTCTATTTACTTTGGTGTAGATATTTTCTAGCATTAGTCAAAGCTTGATGATCGAGCAGATTTGTCATAAGAATATTTTCAGGTTCTTTTACCCCCGAATTTATTATGTGTTACCACATACTAAGAGTTTAAGAAAAATATCCTACATTTATAAATTTAATGATTATGAACAATTGGAATCTTATTAGACCACTTTAGCTTGAGTTACATATCATCAAGATTATCTGTTCATTTCCTCTAACCGAAGCAAAAATGAATACGAACACATTAAATTGATAAAACTAAAGCAGCCAACAAAAGGAAATAATATATTGTGTTTCAGTCTAGTGAGCGTTCACACGATCCACTTCCTCGTCTTCACCTACAAGCCTTTCTCCTCGAGCGTGCCCTATCTCTCTTATCACAATGGTCGCTCCTACCCTTTTAACGGATGCCTCTCTCTCGTCATCCTCAACCCAACCCAGGCCCACTTCAAGAGAGACTGCTCCGCCTCTTCCTTAGTGTACCCTTGGAGGACCTACACAAACCTCTACCAAATGCCTTATTTTTGTCAGCCCCATGAAACCAACCTCGTTTTTTGGAGCGACCACTTTGAGAACTTCTATCGACCCTCAAATTCTTTAAACCCAAATGAATTTCATTTTTTTCATTGTGGGATTCTTGTTTGCCCAGCACTCCCTATTTTAGTAAGTCAAAACTCAAAACCATTGATTTACAGTCTTGTATGAATAATAATTTATCATTTTAATAACTATATGTATATATTCTACCAAAAAAAAAGAACTATGTGTATATATAATAATCACACGCGAATTAGAAAGTGAAGTGTCAACGGTCAATCTATAAAAATATTCACAACTATATATAAATTGAATCTATATGCCCCAACATCGAACATTGTCCAATCCAAATATAAGAATACCCAAAAAGAAAAGAATGACCCAAGCAAAGCAACTTTTGTAATAGGATTAGTGCAATGTCACTACAGTGGGGAACCACCGTATCCAAATCGTGACGCTAATTAATAATCACTTTAATTTAACCAAAAAAGAAAAAATGGATTCCCAATTATTCGCTAATTAATCCAATTGCACATTCTTTAACCACATTTTGAGTGGAAAATTTGATGACCTCGACAATTTTATAAGGATATAAATCACATCACTCTCAATATAATCGAAAAAATGTTGAATCTTTGAAACAGATATGAAAAATAAAAAAAATCCCAAGTGTAAGAAACAGACAAGCAAAGTGGTGATACAAGCAAAGTTTAACAATAACAGCCTTGTTTGAATCCACGTCGACACCACAATAAAAAATAAAGCGGTGGGCTTTCCAATTATTTTTTTTTCTTTTTTTCATATTAAGCTTTCATCTCTCATGCAAAATATACATACAAATTGATGGACACATAAAAATCGAAGCTTACATCACGACCCACCAACTGTTGTATTTTCTAATTTTTATTTTTGCCTTTTGTTCAGTATATGGTTGTGTGTGTGTGTGTGAATGATTGGAATCTGAATCAAAGTGCATATTCTTTTGGGTTGTTGTGTGTTTACTCTTTCTTGACTTTCTCTTCCTTTTTTCTTTTGTGGGTTTTGAAAAAGATTTGATTTTTATTTGTTAATGGGAGATACTGAGAGCTGTAATAGCCGGAAATCAGAGTGGTCACCTGCTCAAAGCAGGAAACAGAGGCAAATAATTGAAGTGTTTCATGAAGTGTTGCATAGGTTGAGAGAATTGGACGTTGATGAAGCTGATGAACCGGGTTTTGAAGATGAGTTGTGGAATCATTTTAGCATGCTTCCTCATCGGTAAAGGAATATGTTTGTTATATGGATTTGTGTGTTGTTTTTGGAAGTGGGATTTGTGTGTTTGAGAAGTTGAGTAATTAAGTTACTCTTTTTGCTTGAAACATGCATCATGAACTAAGAATATTGGAAAAGAAGGCAGGGGAGAAATAAAGTTAAAAGTTTGATGCTTTTTAGTTGCTTATCTTTTTGGTGCTTTTTTAGTAGTTTTTGATGATAATAAGTAGGTGGTACCTTTTAATTTGGTGGTGTGATCAGAGTTTAGAGACTTGGTGGAGCTCTGTTGTGATTCTTATTTTGAAAAGTTGGTGCATAACCTTTGAACATTTATGGTGTTGGACATATATATACTTTTGACTAGTTGGAGGTCATGTGATTCCTTGTTTTAAAGAAGTGGTGTTATTTGAGGAACTGTAGGTGTTACTTAAAATAGGGCAGATATCTTTTACAACTTCATGAAAAGTGTTGAATATATAGTGGAACTTTCGTTATATGGAAATGAAATATTACTAGCTAGTAGTATACTGCGTTGATGCTACTGCAGGGAAGGTTCTGTGGAAAAATAGCCCTACGCGAGGATGATAGAAAGCTTAAAAAACACCTCTCTTTCTTATTACTTGTTCAACAGAAACAAATGTTGTGGAATCATTTTAGCATGCTTCCTCATCGGTAAAGGAATATGTTTGTTATATGGATTTGTGTGTTGTTTTTGGAAGTGGGATTTGTGTGTTTGAGAAGTTGAGTAATTAAGTTACTCTTTTTGCTTGAAACATGCATCATGAACTAAGAATATTGGAAAAGAAGGCAGGGGAGAAATAAAGTTAAAAGTTTGATGCTTTTTAGTTGCTTATCTTTTTGGTGCTTTTTTAGTAGTTTTTGATGATAATAAGTAGGTGGTACCTTTTAATTTGGTGGTGTGATCAGAGTTTAGAGACTTGGTGGAGCTCTGTTGTGATTCTTATTTTGAAAAGTTGGTGCATAACCTTTGAACATTTATGGTGTTGGACATATATATACTTTTGACTAGTTGGAGGTCATGTGATTCCTTGTTTTAAAGAAGTGGTGTTATTTGAGGAACTGTAGGTGTTACTTAAAATAGGGCAGATATCTTTTACAACTTCATGAAAAGTGTTGAATATATAGTGGAACTTTCGTTATATGGAAATGAAATATTACTAGCTAGTAGTATACTGCGTTGATGCTACTGCAGGGAAGGTTCTGTGGAAAAATAGCCCTACGCGAGGATGATAGAAAGCTTAAAAAACACCTCTCTTTCTTATTACTTGTTCAACAGAAACAAATGAAAAGTAAAAAGACCGTCATATTCAAAACCCCATTATGAAATCCCTTCTCTCCCACTTCACAACGAATGGTGATTATAGATATTAACGCGCTGTCACAGTTTTTGGCCATATTTTGTTAAAGTCAAACTGCCGTACCATGCGAATCGAATCGAAAAGGTAAAGGTGTTGAAAGACTATCCTTTATTTATTTTGTAGTTATGCAATGGATGTAAATCCTGAAGCAGCTGAGGATGTCTTGATGCACAAGAAGTTGCTGAACTTGGCACGCGACCCTCTCACCAGACCTGCAGTCGACGTACGCCTTGTGCAGGTATACTGTAGAAAATTATTTTACAATAATCCTTTTCTTAAAGATTTGGCTTATCTTGCACGACTTATGATGTTGCTTCTTTGTTCACATTTGTAATAGAAATGCGTGATTGTACTACGAAAGTGTTAAGGAAGACAATTTATGATAGACGTGAGGAGAACGTTAGGTTGTTTTATGTATCAGCACATGCTACAGTGTCATATGGAGATTGAAAATATACCTAAGCAACTTGAGCGTTGGTACCTGGAGTCTGGAGCTAATAATTTTAAAGCTAGATCTCTTTCGTGGTAATTTCAGCTCTGAGTGATAAGAAATTCCTGATGAAATTTGCAATCCTATGCCTTTTTTTGATGATAAGACATGAGTTGATTTTCTTGAGTATGCCTATGCATTCCCGCATCATTAGCCTTTTTTGATGACCTCATGTCCGGCATCAGTCTCACGCATATATGTGACATGAGTCCAAGTACTGAGGTGATAATAAGGATTTTTTTTATTTTTATTAGTCTTTGCCAGCAAAAGAATCTTAATATGCATGACAAGTATAAAAGCTAATTCTTGCCTCTGGTCCAGTGAAACTGATTCTATCTGAAATGCTTGGAGAACTTTTATCTTTTTTTTAGAGAACTTTTATCTGGTTTAGTCTTTTTTCTTGTTCAGTTACTGTCTGTTTGGTCTGAAAGTTCAGCTGACCAATAAATGTTCCTAAAATCTCTCTGGTGTAGGTTCGTCCTAACTCTGATGGAAATGATGGAAATGTTGGCGGTTCAATTCATTCAAGCTTCGCTGGAGTGGGGGATGCCATCCAAACGGATTGTTATGAGAAGTGGGGAATTAATGTTTCAATTCTTACTTCTCTTGAGTAATCATGGACTTATACTTATCAGGAAACTATATTTAACATATTTAAGGCCTCCTCCTTGTTTATTTTAATTTGCAGCCTTCATCCGCCTCCTGCATTTGGCATCTCATCACATTTTGAACATGCGTTGGAAGCCAGTTCATCTCATGCTCACGATGAAAATGGCTCGATGAGTAGGAAGTCACATTTTTCGCGGTAATATTCTGAAAGGTTTGAGCCAGATTGAACTGTCTTATATATATGCATTGATTTGTTTCTGACATGGTAAATTCTGGGCTTTGAACAGTGATTTTATAAATTCTGCGGAGGTTTAGCAGCTTATTTGCCATGATTTCTCATTTTTGCAGGCCATTGCATGAAGTAACCATTTCAACGAAAGATAAACCCAAGCTCCTTAGCGGGGTAATGCCTATTCATCATGGGCTCGTTAATTAATCCCTGAATCCATAATGTAGCATGCAGCAATTGTCATGGTTCTTATCTTTTCAAACTTGCATATTAATGGTATGTTGATAATTATAAAGCCTCTCGTCAGTCTCATCTCGGAAGAAGAGATGAAGTTGATGGAATGGCTTCACCTATGCGTATGAAGTTGCAGTAGACTAAACATTGATTTTGAAGGATAAGATCCTAAGCATCAAGAAAAGAGAGCCACGTGATTGATTCCTCGCCTGCACTGGATTTAAGGACTAAATGGTTCGGTTACAATATTGCATTCCAACAGTTAGTTATCGATTTCGGCTTTGACAGAACGATTTCTGATAATTGAATGTCTTTTGAATTGCATTTCGAATCATCTCATAAGTTCTGGTTGTATGCATATTTAGAAAAGAACAAAATAATGCCGTATTTTTTCATCAAAAAATTCTTGTTAGTTTCATTATTTTCTTTTTGTGATGTTAAATTGAGAAGCATAAACCAGTTTTGTTTAGATGTTTCTCAAATTCTTACCATCAAGTTTGTTAGGACTTCAATAAGCATTTTGTACTTTTGCCTGGTTGCTTCTAGAAAACATTGGTTGTGATAAAAGATGAAACATCAACAATCAGTTATTTTCATGCGATATTGTTGTGGATACATTTGATTTCTTATAATAATATTGCGGTAATTTTCAGTTAACTTGCTTGATGTCTGAGATTGGGTTGAACATCCAAGAAGCTCATGCTTTTTGCACGAACGACGGTTATTCATTGGACGTTTTTGTTGTTGATAGTTGGGAAAAGGTACTTCCCCATTTTCTTCTGATGGGTAATCACTATGTTAATAGAGTTACATATCAGTCTCCCATGGTGGGAAACACAAACATTTTTAGCTAAATAAATCCTCCACATTTGCGAAAGTGAAGTTCAAGAATGTGCAACATACCTCAGAAGTGAATCTCTTTTTCTTTATTTATTTCATGAAGAAAACAGTAAAGATTGCAAATGCAAGCATGGCAATTATAACAAGTGATGTATGAAAAGACCAGATATCACACCTTTATATACATACTCAATTTATTGAATTGAAGGTCTCTTTCATTAAGCATGATTTGATGTCTCATTTCGTTAGTCTGAAGATTTATGAAGGTTATCTGCTTTATCATATAGTTTGTGAATTTTTGATCTCCGTTGAGGACTTAAATATTTACTTTAGTTATTGTCCACCTAGCCTGTGCAAGTCATAATTCAAGAGTTTTTGCTCCTCTTTGTGTTCCTCACAGAAACACAGTTTTATATTTTTGTCCTTGCTCCTCTAGTTTGTAACAAAGGTTTATTTGCCTTGTACCACAAACTTTCATATTTACTTTAGTTGTTGTCCTCATAGTCTGTGCAAGTCATAATTCAAGAGCTTTTGGTCCTGTGTGTGTTCCTCACGGAAACATAATTTTTTGATTTTATTCTTGCTCCTGTAGTTTAGTTTGTAGCAATTGTTTACTTTCCTCGTACCCAAATTCACAGGGAATCCCCGAACTCAAGAAAACATTGGAGAAGGAAATTCCATATATGGAGGTAACAGACAATGTGAAACCGCTCATATGGATTACATTCCATCAATTTGGTCTTATTTATAGCTTTGTTGTAACATCTACTGCAGAGGCAGTCAATTTTAAAACCAGAGGTTTTGTCTCCTGTTGGAGGGCTGGGGCAGAGTGGTGCTGTGTCGCCATCAACTCATGTGGAGATTCCATTTGACGGGAATGATGTCTGGGAAATTGATGCAATTTTGTTACAATTTGAATACAAGATCGCCACAGGGTCAAATGGAGACTTGTGAGTTGCATAATTTTGGCTATGTTAGCTTTCCAATCTTGATTGGTTTAAATGACATGTATTTTCAAACTAACACAGGTACAAAGGTATATTTCACAGTCAAGATGTTGCGATCAAAGTTTTTAAGACCGAGTCCCTTACTGGAGACAAGCAGAGGGAATTTGCCCAAGAAGTATACATATTGAGGTTTACATCCTATGCTTTCTATAGCTAATAACTGTGAACTTCTGCAATATCAGTCTCTCTACATGCATGATATGTGTGAGCTCTACTTTTTGTGTTATTTCTAATTGAAAAAGTATTGCTAAAACTAGTGTCTTACTATTATTATTCACGTGAGATTCCATTCTTCAAAACTCTATTCTTTAGCTGAACATTTTTGGCATGAATTTTGAGAAGTACGTAATTGTGGAAATCTTTCTCCCAACATGTTATAAACCATCATTCTAATCTGGAAAACTTTTCCAATGACCATTGCTCCTTTTGAAAAAAGTTGTGTTTGCTCGTGATTACATGAGCCTCTGATATGATATCAAGGCATTTTGATGAAGACTCTACCAACACTATCAGTTGGTTTTTATGATTGTGTGTTTTTTCTCATTCCGTAGATATATTGAAGTTTTTCGCCACAACTGGTGTCACCGGGTTAACACATCAAATAACATACGTGTTAACAGTTGCCTTTTTATTCTGTAGTTTACTTGATAAGATGGAAGAAAACACGTGTATTTTCTCCATGTCCTGATCAAGCCTTTCATGTCTCTTTACTATTCAGGAAAGTAAGGCACAAAAATGTCGTACAATTTATTGGTGCATGTACAAGACCTCCACTCTTATGCATTGTCAGTGGTAATACGGCTTAGTCTTCTAATGCATTTATCTTGTTTAGTCTAACTGTTTCTGCCTTTCTTATACACACATTAATTTTCTTAACGTCTTTCCATCTTGCAGAATTTATGTCTGGTGGAAGTGTGTATGATTTCCTGCACAAACAAAAAGGTGTTTTCAAGCTTTCAGCCATACTCAAGGTCGCAATTGATGTTTCTAAAGGGATGAGTTACTTGCATCAAAATAACATAATCCATCGGGATTTGAAGGCTGCGAATCTTCTGATGGATGAAAATGAAGTAAGAACCTTTGAGAGTTTCAACTGGCTTAATATATCTTACACGCGTACTCACTTGGTGGCAGGAAACACTCCCACGTAACACGTTGTGTCAGTTATCGTTCACTTTCGTTGAAGCCGTGTCGTGTTATTTAGAAATTATGTTGTGCAGGTAGTCAAAATTGCTGATTTTGGCGTTGCTAGAGTGCAACTTCAGTCAGGAATTATGACAGCAGAAACCGGAACATATCGCTGGATGGCTCCAGAGGTTTATTCTTTTGTTCAGTCTTTCTTTTTCTAATGCACTGGAACATGCAGGAAATTCTTATTGGGTCATTTAAATATTGCTAGACATCTCTCACTCGTTGATGTTTTTGGAAATTTGTACTCTCTTCGAGATAGCGGTATACATTTCGAAAGATCCATCTTTGTCTAGTTTTATACTGAAATAAGAGAGGATCTTGGTTCTGAAAGTTTATTTAATTGAACCATACGTTACCTTGGACATGATTATGAGACCTTTCACCTCTAAGACGTGCTTCTTTTTCTTGCTTGAAAGGTTATTGAACATAAGCCATACAATCATAAAGCTGATGTTTTCAGCTTTGGTATCGTGCTTTGGGAGCTCCTAACTGGCAAGGTATCTACTTTTCACAAATATAATATCTTTGTAATTCATTTTATATATAGTTCCACGTGCATTCTACGAATGCCAAATCACAATATCTTTTGTTGGAGTTCAACATTTTCTGAATTGCTGTCATTCTGTTCGGACTTTCCTATTCGAATAATCATTTCCATTATGTTTTGGGGACCAGCTTCCTTATACAAAGCTGACTCCGTTGCAAGCAGCGGTAGGCGTAGTGCAAAAGGTACTTATCCTCTTAAAGACGTTATACACTTCTGTTTGTTGCATGAAGTTTGGTATCCATTAAAAAAATAAAAAGATGATATACTCGCGCTTTATTTCGTTATTTATTTATTTGACGAGTTTCTGCTCAAAAAGTCTTTTGTTTCTTGTTCTGGTTGTGTACTTGTGTCCCATAGTTTTTCTCGTTAGATGGTTCTCCTTTTGTTATTTGTCTTTGAAGTAAATATCTGTCTTTTGTTGAACATGAACCACAGGGTTTGAGGCCAGTTATACCAAAGCACACTCATCCATTGGTAGTGGATTTGCTCGAAAAGTGTTGGCAGCAAGAACCATCTTTACGACCCGAGTTTTCTGAAGTCATAGACATCTTGCATTCCATGACAAAAAAGGTATGATTCACTTGTACTTTCCCCTTTATCTGTTTTTGAGCAGCACGGTTGATGTTTAACTGAAACAGATTTCGGAAGACGAAAGGATGACAAAAAGGAGAAATCTAGGAGAATCGTGTCAGCCCATGGATGAACGGCCACTTAATGTGCAGGAGAACGGAAATGTTGTAGGAACAACGGAAGGTAACTGAACTCCGAGATGGTTTTGGCCATTTAGTGATATAGTACAAACTTGTATCTTTAAGACAGACATGATTGTACAGTTTTTTTTTTTTTTTTTTTTTTTTTTCCTTTTAAGGTTTTGTTAGAAATTCCAAGATCCTAGGTGCCACCCATTTTTGTATGATAAAATGTGGACTAGTTACCGTTTACTAATGGATTCTGGAGAAAATATGTATCCAAGTTCTATATATATGCATATGATTAAGGTATATGGTATTGATGTTGTTTCTTTTACCAGTTGGTTTATACATTTTTAATAAGTGATTATAATTTATCATAGTGGTCCTCGCTTCTTCACATAAAGTCCGCAATATTGAGAAATAGTATTACATTTAGAATTGAATTTACTTTCTTAAGCAATCAAATGCTATAAAAACGATCTGATGTGCGCTCAATTTATCAAATAAAGCTACAGTCATCTTGTCTCAACCATATGAAATGTAAGATATATATCTCAAAATGAAATATGCAAGTAACTAAGTACCAAGGAAGGATGTTCTTTTTTAGAGACAAAATAATATGATGCAACAAAAATGGATAAAAACTCAACATTTTATTGATTTTCAGTTATAAGAATTAAGAAATCCTCATGCGTTTTTTTTTTGCCTTTTTTTAAGTTATGAAAGAATTGATGCGCATTTGGTTATATTCTTACAATTCAACGCGGACTATTTTTGCACGCTTAACATTGTACTCCATGTTAGATCCAAATACTCAAACTCGTGTTCAAAAAAATAAAAAAATACTCTAGTCAAGTTAAAACTTGGGCTTTGGAGTTTGGACCACATGGTGTAGTGTTATTAGAAACTTGTTTGGGGCAAATTTTACCCCGGGGCGGCTCCTTGTAACTTAATTTTCACAAGCATAAAGTACGTCCACATCGAAGATGACATCTTTACGCTCTAAACTGTCGAGCTTACCTATATTTCTTCATCCTTGCTTTTTCTCTATCAAAAATATACTTGACATAGCAAACAAGTAATTTGAGAGATATTACATATCTTTATCATACTTTTTAAATAGTGATTTTCTAGATCTAATAATCTCATGCAGCTTAGACAAATGCATAAATAAAACTTGTGAATAAAGCTTATTTTACTTTTTCCTTTTTGTGTTTTCTTATAACTTTATATTGGTATAAATTTTTGAACATCTTAATTCATATCTTTTGACTTTTTTTTAATTTGTTTTTATTATTCATATATATATATATATATAAATATATGCTTAAAAACTAATAGCACAATTTGTACGACCTACACCCTTTTTTGAGCTGGTGAGACGCGTTGCCTTATATTCAAAGTCTTTGATTGCATTATCCACATTCAAACACTCTTAGTTTTATTTTCTTATGATCTATGAATCATTGCAACCCCTAATATTGTAACCCTCTAAATAGTTATGTCCATTCATCGTTAGTGGTCAACACTGTCATTAAGTAATATTCTTATATACCATTAAATTGAGAGAGAGTAACAAATAAAAATTTGAAAGACCAAAAGGAACGGAACTCGCAACTACGGGAACGTCGCAAAACTTCGTTTACGTTTAACAATGGCATGAGGTACGCCGATCTTTCGCTTCCGCATTTATGTGATTATACATATGAACATGATTACATTAGAACTCTTACAGTTGGTATCAAAGCATGTATATTGCCTCTGCCTTATTTTTTCAATTTTTTTGAAAATTACGTTTACGAATGGTTTTCAACACTCTCATTTACAGTTGGTTCTGACTTTCGTTGTGCCTTTCGCATCAATGGTTTAATTGTTTAGCATGTTTACATTTGTTTTATGTGATTTATATTTACTGTTTTTAAGAAGTAATTGAGCATGTTAATTATTTATCTAAATGTTTGTGATTTTTATATTTCTATTTAGTTAAAGTGTAGCCACAACATTTTTAATTATATAGAAGCATGTATAAGAAATAAAATTATGTAGAAACATTAGTTGTGATTAATTGCAAATGGTATAATAAAGTTTATCCCACATGAAATTTTATTATATTTTGTGTAGTTAATTAGAATAAAATGTCAAAAATTACATTTCTTAATATACCTGCATAAATTAAGAAAAAGAAAATACTTTTGATAGTTTTATTGACCTTTAGAATAAATCAAATTAAATTTAGCTTTAGCCCACATGCAAGTTACATGTCTATAGATTTATTTTTATGCTTTACATTTGGTAGAGCATAATACGGTTACTTTTGTCTCAAAATATTAAGTCGAGTATGTATGAATTATATTTGCAGCGTCACATTCTATGAATATTAATGATCTCAAAATTCAAGTTCCTGAACTAAATGGCGAAAACTATACCGTTTGGAAGGAGATAGTTCTTCTTCATTTAGGAGTGGATGATAATGACTATGCTATCCATAAGGATGAACCACCGGCCATTGGGAAATCCAAAACTCAGGCTGATATAGAACTTTATGAATGGTGGGAGAGGTCTAACCATCTCCGTGTCATGTTCATAAAGACTCATATATCTGCTAGATTAAGGAGCTCAGTGGAGAAGTATACTGATGTTCGTTTGTTGCTTAAGGCAATTGAGAACAGTTCCAGACTTCTGAAAAGTCACTTGCTAGTACACTCATTGGGAGGTTTTCGTCACTTAAGCTTACCGACCTCGGAGGTATGCGCGAGCACATCATGAGCATGAGGGACATTGCGGCTAAACTAAAAACATTGGGAGTTCAGATGTCGGATACCTTTATAGTCCATTATATCCTTAATACCCTTCCATATCAATTCGGGCCTTTTAAGATTTCCTACAACACACATAAAGATAAATGGTCTATGAATGAACTTTTGACCATGTGTGTTCAAGAGGAGAGCCGATTGATGATGGAGCATGGAGAAACTGTATTGTTGGCTACCAACAAGAAAACGAACAAGCACTCCAAGGATAAAAAAAATGATAAAGTGCCCATTCAAGGTGGAATTACTAAGAAATCCAAGTGTTATTTATGTAAAAAAAAAAAGACAAATGAAGAAGGATTGTCTGAAATTCCAAAAGCGGCAACAAGAAAAAGGTAACTTTGTCTCCCTAGTTTGTTATAAATCTAATATGGTTGATGTTCATTGTTACACATGGTGGATTGACTCTGATTCTTCAATCCATGTTTCAACGTCCTTACAGGGTATGCCAAGCCTAAGAAAACAAGCGAGAAATGAGCATAACATTTATTCAGGAAACAAAATGCGCTTAGTTGTTGAATTTGTTGGAACATGCCAAATTACATTAACTAGTGGCTTTACTTTGTATTTACATAATGTATTTTATGTACCTGGGTTTTCCAGGAATTTAATTTTTGTATCTAGACTTACACCTATGGGATTTGAATGTAATTTCTATAAATCATCATTCTGTTAATTATATAATTCAGATGTTATTGGAAATGTCATTTTGTGTAATGGTCTATTTATGCTTAATATACAATGTAACACCGCTAATTCAGTAATGTTTGTTGAAACTGGCATGAAAAGATGTGTTAATAATGAAGAATCTTCTATGTTGTGGCACCAAAGATTGGATCATATCTCTAAGGCTAGAATCAAGAGGTTAGTGAATCACGGAGTACTTAGTACTTTGGACTTTACTGACTTTGAGATTTACGTGGACTGCATAAAGGGAAAGCAGACCAAGATATCTAAAAGGGGTGCGCACAGAAGTTCTGAATTACTTCATTCGGATATTTGCTGTCCAGACATGGATATGCAAAGTGGTCCAAAATACTTTATCACCTTTATTGATAACTTCTCACGTTACATATATGTTTATTTACTTCATCATAAAAGTGAAGTTTTTAATGCCTTTAAGGTCTTTAAGGCAGAAATAAAAAAACAATGTGGAAAACAAATAAAAATAATGAGAACTGATAGATGAGGATAGTATTACGGTAGATACACATAAGGTGGTCAAGTACCTAGTCCATTTCCTATGTTTCTTCAAGATCACGAAATCTTTGATCAATAAACCAATCCAAGATCTCCTAGTGAGAATGGTGTGGCTGAAAGAAGAAACCAGACATTGATGGAGATGGGTAGGAGTATGCGAAGTAATGCTAATCTCCCAATAACCTTGTGGACTGAAGCTCCTAAGACGACAATGTACATATTAAACCGAGTTCCAACAAAGGCTGTACCTAAGACACCATTTGAGTTATTCAAGGGTTGGAAACCGAGTTTGAATCACGTACGCATTTGGGGATGTCCGTCTGAAGTAAGAGTGTATAACCCACAAGAGAAGAAACTTGATCCTATGACCATTAGTGGCTATTTCATTGGATATGTTGAACGGTCTAAAGGATATTGATTCTTCTGTCCATCTCATATCACTAGATTTGTGGAATCGAGAAACGCTAAATTTCTTGAAAATGACATAATAAGTGGGAGTGATCATTTAAAGAATTCTATTTCTGATGGTGATCGTGTTGGTACACAACCCTCATCATTGATTCCACAAGCTAATATTGATTTAGTAGATCAAGTTGTTCAGGAAGAACCCTTTGTGGTTGAACAACAAGTTGATGAAAAGGATCCCCAGGAGAATGTTGATACAACCTTAAGGAAGTTTACTAGAACAAGGAAATCAGCGATACCTAGTGACTATCACGTGTATCTACAAGAGGCGGACTTTAACATTGAAGATGTTTTCACAAGCCATGAGTAGTACTGAATCGAATTTTTGGTATGATGCTATGACTGATGAGATGATTTCTTTGGGGTCAAACAAAGTATGGGACCTTGTTGAGCTGCCTAAAGGGGCAAAAGCCATTGGGTGCAAGTGGGTCTTTAAAACAAAGAAAGACTCATTAGGTAACATTGAGAGATACAAGGCTAAACTCGTTGCCAAAGAATTTACTAAAAAAGAAGGAATCGACTACAAAGAGACTTTCTCTCTTGTATCAAAGAAAGATTCCCTCCATATCATCATGGCATTAGTTGCACATTTTGATTTAGAATTACAACAAATGGATGTAAAAACAGCCTTTGTAAATGGAGAATTGGAGGAAGAGGTATACATGAAACAACCTGAAGGATTTCCATCCAATAACGGTGGGCACCCAGATTGCAAGCTTAAGAAATCTATATATGGATTGAAACAGGCCTCACATTAGTGGTATTTAAAATTTCATGATATTGTGCCTTCATTTGGTTTTGAAGAGAACGTTATGGATAATTGCATATACCACAAGGTTAGTGGGAGCAGGATTTGTTTCTTAATTCTATATGTGGATGATATTTTACCTGCAATCAATAACAATGATATGATATATGAGGTGAAACAATTTATCTCTAAGAACTTTCATATAAAGGATTTAAGTGATGCATCTTATGTCATCGGGATTAAGATACATCGCGATAGAGCTCGTTGTATCCTGGGTATGTCTCAAGAGATATACATAAACAAAGTTTTAGAGAGATTTCAGATGAAAGACTGTTCACCTAGTATAGCTCCCATTGTTAAGGGTGGTAAACTAAACTTGGTTCAGTTTCCGAAGAATGATTTAGAACATGAACAAATGAATAATGTCCCATATGCTTTTGTTGTTGGAAGCTTGATGTACGCTCAGGTCTGTGCACTAGATCTGGCATTGCATTTGTCTTTGGGGGTATTAGGGAGATATTGAGGTGATCCAGGCTTTGAGCATTGGAAAGCTGCAAAGAAGGTATTAAGATACCTTAAGAGAACTAGAGATTACATGCTCGTATATAGACGTTCATGCCACTTGGCAGTAATTGGCACTGAGTTCGTGTCTTGTTTTGAGGAAACCTCTCAAGGTGTATGGATTAAGAGTTTCATATCAAGGATTAGAATCATGGATTCTAATAATAGACCCCCGAAATTATACCTTGACAATTCTGTTGTTGTCTTCATGGCTGAAAATAATAAAAGTGGTACTCGAAGCAAACATATCGACATTTAGTATTTAGCCATAAGAGAACGTGTCAAGGATAAATCAGTCATCATTTAATATATAAGGACTGATAAAATGATAGACGATCCTCTAACTAAATGCATGCCTCCAGGAAAGTTTGAGGATCATGTTAAAGGTATGGGACTTGGTTCCCTTATGTAACCTTTCGTTGTTAGAATGATGTTTAATGAAATTCTTAATGTAATGTATTCTCATATTTAGTTGTGTATACATTTGGATATGTCATATCTTGATATATCATGAGAATATTTTTATTATGGACCAAGAATAAACATTGGGTTTATTCATCAAGGTTTTTGGTTGTTGACGGGGAGCATAATGTATTGTGATACATGGGAGATACTACTTGTTTTTTTATCAAATGACCTATTGCCATGATCCATGTTTTTTGTTTCTTGTTGTTTGGGATTGTGATTCAGGTAGATCAAGTGGGAGAATGTTAGTTTTATTTTCTTATGATCTATGAATCATTGCAACCCTAATATTGCAACCCTCTAGATAGTCATGTCCATTCACAGTTAATGGCCGGTTATCGAGTCTTGACTGTATAAATGCCATTTGGTCCCCATAATTCATCAACACTCTCATTAAGTAATATTCTCACACACCATTAAATTGAGAGAGAGTAACTAATAAGAATTTGGAAGACCAAAAGGAACGAAACTCGCAACTACGAGAATGTCACAAAGCTTCGTTTACATTTAACAATGGTATGAGGTATGCCGATCTTTTTCTTCCGCATTTATGTAATTGTATATATGAACATGATCACATAAGCTAAGATGGAGTTGACCCGGTAATTGACATAGACTTGGACTCTTGATCGTATATTTTGATGATCCAAAATTAGCATATGGGCTTAATTAAGAATGTAGAGGAGAATTCATACACTCTTTCTGTTGCTTTAGAGAAATATCATGTTTCTGAGGGAAGATAGAACTTCAATATTACGAGGGGGATGGATCTCGTTTTATATAAATGATTTGTGTATTACAAAGAAGCGATGTTTTGCTCTAATGCGTGTGTATGAAACTCAAATTTGTTCTTACAAATGATCTCAAGATCTCTATTTATAGGCTAATTTCTCCTTTACCGCGCACCAATTGTTCTTCATTAAATGGACGCGTGACACTTAATTTTACCATTAGAGTAGGCAGATTTGCCGCTGACACCTTTAATGTTGACTCGATCGAGGCTTCAATGCCCCCTAACTTGCTTCATAATGACGGATGTGTTGGTGATAATGGTGTTGATTGCACCAGATATGGGTCAGAACAAATATATATTTGTTCTTCGAGATGTCTTCGAGTGATCTAGCTTTTACGAGGGCCCTCCTTCTCACTTTTATTTCTACGAGGCCCTCTTCATGGCCTAGTATTTTGAGTTGAGGTATTTTTTTTGTACGAGTCCATTGGCCTCTTATTTTTCCATGTGTATATTTTATATGTTATAAGATCTCCCCCAAGTCTCCAGGTTCCTAGGACACGAGGTGGGTGGTTGCACGAGACTGCCAATTTCTTTTTTTTTGGTTTTTTGTTTTGTGGGGGGTGGGGAGGGTGATTCATTGTTGTAGCGGTTACATTTGAGTCCTATACATGGAAACGTAGTTTGTCTCTTCATATCCTCTCACATTAACTATTCTGTCTGCTGAGTGCTTGAGTGGTCTGGGGTGACGGTTCACTTTCATTCATGTACGCGTGTTGACCCACGACTAATTGGAGGGCATTTAGAACGAAAAGAATGTGCCCTAGTTTCTTTTTTATAGTCTTCTTTGCCTTGAGAATGAGTCCGAATTCATATTGATCCTTGCTGGGTTCTAGTTATGCTGTCAACTGTGGGATCTGTCATGTACCAGAAAGAACTTTTTGACCATTAATAGGGTTACAAGTTATAACGAGCACCACCGCAAAGCCTATATACTACTTTACTGCTAAGAGCGGTCTGTGGATCATTTTCAGCGCATCACCTCTTATAGGGATTCGAAAAATAAGTTTTTCTTCCTTAAGCCGAAACTCTCTTTTGTCGAGGACGTAAGGAAGATCCAAGCTAACTAGGCATCGATACCTGCTGACCCAACAACAAAACTGCAACACCCACTCTTTTAGATAAATTCAATTACTTGTAAGTTATATATATTTTTAAAAATGCGACCTTTTGTTTTCATATACATTGTTTAAAAAAACCTTATAAGAGTAATCTAATAGCTTAATACTTTAAAGAGTTATTAGTTAAATATCTATGCGTGATGAGAAAGGTCAATTATTATTATGGGATAAATGCATCAAACCCCCTGAACTATGCACGTTTTTGTGAAATCGTCCTTAAACTAAATAAATAAGCGGTTTGCCCCTTAAACTATACCATTCTGTTCGATTTGCCCCCGACCAGGTTTTTGGCTATTTTTGGCCATTCTTAGCTGGAATTGTTCCCCTTACCCGACACATATGTGTTGTACTAGATGTATTTTAGTAGTTGATGACAAAAAGTAGGCGAAAAAACACCTGGAACGGGACATATTCCGGCTAAAATACACAGAAGAGGAAATCACATTTTAGCCGAAATATGTCCCGTTCGAGGTGTTTTTTAAAACTCGATTTGCCATCAACTACTAAAATACATCTAGTACAACACATATGTATTGGGTAAGGGGAAAAACTCTGGCCAAGAATGGCCAAAAATAGCCGAAAACCCGGCCATGGGGTAAATCGAACAGAATGGTATAGTTTAAGGGACAAACCGCTTATTTATGTAGTTTAAGGACGATTTTGCAAAAACGTGCATAGTTTAGGGGGTTTGATGCATTTATCCCTATTATTATTAAGGGCCACAAACTATTAGATATAGACTATAAATATGAATGGGATTTGTAAATTTATAAAGTAAATAGGAAAGAGATAAATCTTCCACCTCACTGGGAGACTTGCAACATTGTATTTGAATAAAACAACTTAACCGTATCCTCATGTTAGTAACTGACAAGTCACTCAAGGATATGTATGAGTATTTATATGATTTTATAACCATAATATTTGATATACATGTATAAATTAACAAAATCCACATAAGTCTACATTCTCCTTCGTGCTTCATTTTCATCCCTCCACCGGTCCATCATTTGTAGTCTAGTACACACCTCTCCCTCACTTACATACATAGACGTATTGGTCGATTGAAGAAGAGGTAGAAAGGTTCAAACGTGAAAGTTTACTGCCGAACCAGATTAAAAGAGGCAAAAAGATATAAGTAATGTATTGTTACAAATAAGGGAATTGTGAATAGGAGAGATGTTGGGGCGACATTATTTTTAATCAATAAGTGCATCATTATTTCCTTGATGGTGCAACATTAAGGAAATGTTTGGCGGTTGATGGTGCAGCATTATCTACATTATTTTAACATTTGTTTGCTTAGAATTGAGCCTATAAATACCAAGCTCATTCCCCATTTTATATCATCCCAAAACATACAATTCCTCCTCTTATATAATTAAGTGTAATTAATATATAAAGAGTGTTGTTAGTGTGTTGTAAGTGTGAGGTAATAATAGAGAGTTTGTGTTGTGCGACTTTACTATGGTAAAAGTCTGAGAGTTGTAATTCCTATTTTACACTCATAATGAAGTTCTTCTACCTTGCCCGTGGTTTTTACCCTAAAGTAATTTGGGGGTTTCCACGTAAAATTCGCGAGTCCTTCGTTTTTCCGTCTTTTCAATTATTGCTATGTTTTACGCTCTATCAGAAGGGTCCACTTCACAACAAGTGGTATCAGAGCCTCGGTTCATATCCGGGGTCTCGGTGATATCTGTGGGTATCGTACTGAAATTATTTTTTCATTAACGGTGGTACGTGATAGAAGCAATGACGGCAAAATTCGAGATCAAAAAATTCAACAGGAGTAATTTCTCGTTGTGGAAGCTGAAGATCAAAGCCATCTTGCGGAAAGATGGGTGTCTCGCGGCGATCGGCGATAGGCCGGTGGAAATCACAGATGATACGAAGTGGAACGAGATGGACGGCAACGCTATCGCAAATATTCTCCTGGTGTTAGGTGATGGCGTGTTGTCAAGCGTTGAGGAGAAGAGGACAACTAAGGAGATATGGGACCATCTCAACAAGCTGTATGAGGCGAAGTCCCTACACAACAAAATTTTCCTTAAAAGGAAATTGTACACACTGAGGATGGCAGAATCTACCCCAGTAATTGAGCACCTCAATGTTTTAAATACTCTATTTTCTCAATTGACGTCGTTGAGTAATAAAATAGAAGTGGTTGAACGTGCTGAAATTCTGCTGCAAAGTCTGCCCGATTCGTATGACCAGCTTGTCATCAACTTAACAAATAATGTCCTCACGGATTATTTGGTTTGCGACAAATTGCAGCCGTTATTCTGGAAGAAGAGAGTCGGCGCAAGAATAGAGAAGACAGGGAGGCAGGTTTGCAACAAGAGGGAGAACGACGGAGCACGGTGCAAGTGAGAGTAAGAAACATGGGAGACCCAAGTCATGGACCAAGGGCAGTTGTTGGCACTGTGGCAAGAAAGGTCACTTGAAGAAGGACTGTTGGAATCTTAAGGATTCGAACAAGAAGAGTTATGATCCTTATGGGAACGTTGCTAGCACTTCAGATGATGGTTATGTACTATGCTGTGAAGCAGCAACAGCTATTCGAGGTATGCGTGGCTTCGATGATGTATGGCTTATTGATTTAAGAGCCAGTTTTCATATGACTCCCCGGAGGGAGTGGTTTCATGAGTATACACTGATCGCTGGAGGATCTGTGTATAGCTGTAAAAATGAACCTTTGAAAGTTGTTGCCATCGATACGATCAAGATGGAGATGCATGACGGGATTGTTCGGACCATTCGAGATGTCCGACACGTGGAGGGATTATGCAAGAATTTGTTGTCTTATGGACAACTCGATGATCTTGGTTGTGAGATTGGGTCGCAAAACAAGATCATGAAAGTTAAAAGGGGTGCGCTTGTACTGATGAAGGCGGGCAAGATTGCCGGAAACTTATACATGGTACAGGGGAGGGCTCTGCAAGTGGGAGAAGCGTCAGTGGCTTTATCTGAGTCGATTGAGAAATCATCAATGATTTGGCATCAGCGGCTCGGGCATATGTCGGAACAAGGCATGAAGGTTCTTGCAGAGAAGAAACTACTTCCGGGCCTCACAAAGGTATCTTTAGCTTTTTGTGAGCATTGTGTTGTTGGCAAGCAACATCGTATAAAGTTTCATAGTTCAGATTCTAGAAGTAAAGTCATTCTAGAATTGATTCACTCTGACGTGCGGCAAGCACCAGTACTATCCCTGGGAGGTGCAAAGTATTTTGTGTCTTTTATAGATGATTATTCCAGGAGATGTTGGGTGTACATGATCAAGATCAAGGCAGAGGTGTTCTCGATGTTCAAGACGTACAAAGCGCTGGTGGAACTTGAATCTGGGAAAAAGATCAAGTGCCTTAGATCTGACAATGGAGGGGAATATACTGGTAAGGAGTTTGAAGACTTCTGTAAAGATGCTGGGATTAAGAGGCAGTTTACTACGGCATACACTCCGCAACAGAATGGGGGTGGTAGAGCGGATGAACAGGACCTTGCTGGATAAAACAAGAGCCATGATGCAGGCTGCAGGCTTAGAAAAGTTATTCTGGGCAGAAGCTGTCAATACCGCCTGTTATGTGGTGAACCGATCTCCGTCAACAACACTGGGGCTAAAAACACCGATGGAGGTGTGGATAGGTAAACCAGTTGATTATTCTAATCTCCATGTATTTGGGAGTCTAGCTTATGTTATGTTCAATACTCAAGAGAAAACAAAGTTGGACCAAAAATCCAGGAAGTGTTTGTTCTTAGGGTATGCTAAAGGAGTGAATGAGTATCGCTTGTGGGATCCCACTACCCACAAGATCATTGTAAGCAGGGATGTTATCTTCACGGAAGATAAGAAAGAAAATAATAGCAGTGCAAGTGAAGATCCAGAAACTACGACAGTAGTAGTCGAGAAGGATGCTGAGCATGAGGGTCCTGCTGAACCAGAGCATGAACCTGATGAGACAACGGAGTTAGGAGTCTCGGTGATACGTCGATCGACTCGTATCAAGAGACCACCAGGCTGGCACAAAGACTTTTTAATGGAGAACAATGTTGCGTACTGTCTTTTAACTAAGGACGAGGAGCCATCAACTCTTCAGGAAGCAATGAGTAGTTCAGATGCAACTCAGTGGATGGCAGCAATGCATGAGGAAATTGAAGCACTCCATAAGAATAAGACGTGGGAACTTGTGTCTCTACCACAAGAGAGGAAACCCATTGGCAAAAAATGGGTGTACAAAATCAAACGTAACAGTGATGACCAAGTGGAGAGGTATCGTGCACGATTGGTGGTGAAAGGATATGCTCAAAAGGAGGGGATTGATTTCAACGAAATATTTTCCCCGGTGGTCCAAATGACAACTGTGCGGGTGGTTCTGGCGATGTGTGCTACATTTGATTTACATCTTGAATAGTAAGATGTAAAGACGGATTTTCTTCATGGTGATCTTGAAGAAGAGATTTATATGCTTCAACCGGAAGGATTTATTGAAGAAGGAAAAGAGAACTTAGTTTGCAGGTTGACCAAATCTTTGTACGGTCTCAAACAGGTGCCAAGGTGTTGGTACAAAAGATTTGATTCATTCATAATGAGCCTTGGATACAACATGCTGAATGCAGATCCTTGTGCATATTTCAAAAGATCTGGTAATGACTTTGTTATTTTACTGTTGTATGTTGATGACATGTTGGTTTCAGGCCCCAACAAAGCTTGTATTGAAGAATTGAAGGCTGAACTGGCTAGAGAATTTGAAATAAAGGACTTATGACCAGCAAACAAGATTCTAGGGATGCAAATCCACCGAGACAGAAATAACAGGAAGATTTGGCTTTCTCAGAGTAACTATCTGTTGAAGATTTTGCGGCGGTTCAGTATGCAAAATTGTAAGCCAATCTCTACCCCTCTTCCTGTTAATTTCAAGTTATCGTCAAGTATGTGTCCTAGCAGTGAAGAAGAGAGGAGGGAGATGTCTCAAGTACCGTATGCATCAGCAGTGGGAAGTCTAATGTTTGCTATGATATGTACTAGACCAAACATTGCACATGTAGTGGGAGTGGTTAGTCGATACATGGCGGATCCGGAAAGAGAGCATTGGAGTACAGTAAAGAGAGTTCTGAGATACATTCAGGTAACCTCATATGTTGCATTATGTTATGGAGGATCGGGTTTTACAGTCAAGGGTTATGTTGATTCTGACTATGCATGTGATCTTGACAAAAGGAAGTCCACGATAGGATATGTGTTTACTCTTGCTAAAGGTGCAGTGAGTTGGGTTTCAAAGTTACAGTCAGTTGTTGCGACATCAACAACGGAGGCTGAATATGTGGCAGCTACGCAGGCCAGTAAAGAGGCGATTTGGTTGAAAATAGTTCTGGAGGAACTCAGCCACAAACTAGAGAGTATTTCTCTATTCTATGACAGCCATAGTGCGTTGCATCTTGCAAGGAATCCAGCGTTTCATTCCAAGACAAAGCATATTCGGGTCCATTATCACTTTGTTCGTGAACAAGTCGAGGAGGGTACTGTGGATATGCAGAAGATTCACACTAAAGATAACATAGCCGATTTCATGACGAAGAGTGTTAATGCTGACAAGTTTGTTCAGTGTTGGTCCTCGTGTGGTCTGGTGAAAACGTAAGCAACATGAAGGGCGAGGTAGAAAGAATTGTGTGAAGATCTGATTAGTTCCTAATCAAAATCTTCAAGTGGGAGATTGTTGGGACAACATTATTTTAAATCAATAAGTGCAGCATTATTTCCTTGATGGTGCAACATTAAGGAAGTGTTGGGGCGGTTGATGGTGCAGCATTATCTGCATTATTTTAACACTTTTTTGCTTAGAATTGAGCCTATAAATACCAAGCTCCTTCCCCATTTTATATCATCCCAAAACATACAATTCCTTCTCTTATATAATTAAGTGTAATTAATATATAAAGAGTGTTGTTAGTGTGTTGTAAGTGTGAGGTAATAATAGAGTTTGTACGACTTTACTATGGTAAAAGTTTGAGAGTTGTAATTCCTATTTTACACTCATAGTGAAGTTCTTCTACCTTGCCCGTAGTTTTTCACCCTAAAGTAATTTGGGGTTTTCCACGTAAAATCTGTGAGTCGTTCGTTTTTCCCTCTTTTCAATTATTGCTGTGTTTTACGCTCTATCAGAAGGGTCCACTTCACAACAAGAGAGTGAACAACCATAATTTTGGGCCAAGGGGAACAAGAGCAGGAAATATCAATTGCAATTGAAAGGCGCAACTCTTAGGTGAGAATCGACTTTATTTTGCATGCTAATAGGCTCCAGCTTGTAAAATAGATAAATAGGTAACTATGATAAATTAGAAAATAGATATATAAATTGATAACAGAATATTAAATGAGTGTTTAACATTCTAAGGGAATTATTGTTGAGCATACATGGTCCGTAGACTCTAATGATTGGATATGGGTTGTGGTTAAAATTAAAGAAGCACAACCATATAAAGATGGGATACCAATTTAGGTTGCAGACCTTTAGTTATATGTATTGATCTCTATTACTGAATATTGTAGAATTAATAAGAAGGCTTAATCTGCATTTTAAATTTGGCAGTTAAGAGAATTAGAGAGCAAAGTTCTTGTTTATGACTTTAGGTTTTGTCAATTAACAGAACATGTAGTAGATTAATTTGAGTACAGATTCTGCAGAATAGCACACTAGGAAAAATAGTGGATTATACATTGGTCGACAAAAGATGAAAGGATATATAAGTCATCATTTGGTTCTTTACAGTCCATTAGAATACTCATCAACTTTAAAAGATGAAAGGAGATATAAGTCATCATTTGGTTCTTTACAGTCCATTAGAATATTCATCAACTTTAGGCCTTGCACGTAGGTGATACTAATGATTTACACGTGGGAGACACAAATGACTTTTACGACTTATGAATTACCATTGTCCCAGGTGAGATTAAAATTATATATTTTTGGTTGAAATAAAAATTATGCGTATTATATATAAAAATATTTTATCCTACAAATTATGCAAGCATGATATTTTAAATGGTAGTTGTTTTACAAATGTGACTATTTCAAAGAATGCTCAAGTACTTGTTTACAAATCATGAATTTGCCGTTATTATGACAATTATATTATTCCTTGAAGAATCTTGATCTATGTACTAAGCTTCTTGTTTTAAAAGCATGCCAATATTGTACATGAATTAGCTTCATAATTGATCAATTATTGAAGCCACTACGATGACTAGATTATTGCCACTTTGATGGCTATTTGGGCACTGTCATGGATTTGTGAAATTCTCCTCGATAATATAGGTCTATCAGTGTAGCTTTCACAGTCTAGCGCTGCTTTGAGGAAACTCTATTCTACGTCTGGGACGCGACGTCGCAACAGAGTGAATTAGAATTGAGGCTTTTACTTACTTGGGCACGTCCTCGCCTTTTTTCGGGTGATGATGCAATACCATCCGACCCCACGAGGAAGGTAATTTCGGGATATTGATCAAGTGAGTTTTATTCGGAATGCTGATCCCAAGCCTGAGAGAAGAAGCGATATTTTATTAATATTTGCGAAAGTGAGGAGGCTACAAGTGATGGAACTCAGTTGGGGAGTGGAGCTACAACGAGGATAGCTTAAAGACAAAGTAAAAGTATGCTTTTGCTAACTACTCAGTGCTAGAGTGTTGCTGAAAGATTTAAACTAAAAAGTGTGTAAGTTAAAGTGAGTGAAAAGTAGCAAAGTTTTTTTAGAACAAGTTAAAAGTTGTTGTGAGAGTGCTAACAAACCCCTATTTACAGGACTTCCACGGGGGTCGCTGGCCAATCACGACTGTTCTTCTTCTGAGAGTTATTGCTTTGATTAAGTCAGCTAATGAGGTAGGTCTTTCGCTGCACCAATGGACGTTTCTGACGAAGGTGGCCTATGTCGAGGCTTCTTCTGCTCCAATGTGGATCGTCGATTAAGGGAGCCAATCAAAGGGGCTTCTCTTTATCCAATAGACGTTGTGGGTGTACTATCTCATCTGTTGCAAGGAGCAGCCAATCAGACTCGGTCTTCTCTTTATTTATAACGGGTAGATGGGAGTTGTTGATTAAATTTGTACTAAGTTCCTCTTTGTAGCCTTTCGTTGTTTTTCGTGGCCTCTTGTTAGCTAATGTCGCTGCCTTTATCGTTCCTGCCAAGAGTTGAGAAAGTAAAGCATTAGTGAAATATTTTCTAAGTGTTAGTGTATTCGAACCAGATATCGTCAGATGTTTTATCCGAGCTTATGAAAAGATGTATATAAGACCAGTTGGGGTTGTTCTAGCGAAACTCGTAGGTCATTGCGATAGGATGGCTTGTGGAAGCTAGAGCGAGGTTCACTTGGGCAGGACTTATGGGTTGAGTACCTTAAGAAAGTGTCGTCAGGCGAAACACGAGTGCGTATGACCTTAGAGGTTGTGGTCCCACGAATGGATGGGTGTAACGAGCGTTATTTGAAGAGAGGAGGCAGATCTCGGAAGGATACATCTCAGAAGATTACTCGAAAATGTCCTCGGTATTGGGTGGAGTCATATAGTTTTACCGAGAGAAGGGTCCCGTAGATGCTGCCTGTTAGGAGAGGATCAGGAGGATCGGGAGAGGCCTGCGGGGCAAAATCCAATGCCTTTCTGTTGGCAAGATCCCTGGCATACATTTCACCATTTCCCGAGCCTTCCTCTTATGGGAGGAAATAATTATCTTTTCTGATATGCATGATCACCGGGTCGCTCCTAAATATAGGGTATATAAGGAAAATAAATATAAGACTCGATTGTTATGACATAATTTATCTGATACATGTTATGATTTGGCATGAAGGTATAAACTCATTTGAAAACATTCTCGTACGATATGTTTTGTGAAAATATATTATATTGAAAATCCTCATGCATTAAATCTCATTGAGTCCTTTTGACTCATAGAGACATTTTCCTGTTTTCATTTCAGATTTACAAAAGAAGCGTAGAGTTCATTGTATAGGACAAGCCTATCCGAATATCAGTAGAAGGTAATTGGCAGCTGAAGATATTGAAATGAAACTTTTTGGGTGCTAACTTCTACTCAATGTTATTTTGGGTTAGCTGCAACTTTTAAAAGTAAAGTGAGGTGTTCTCTATGAATTTAGTAGCGGTGGTGCTTCGAGCTGAGTAGGGTATTTGGTTTGGGGTGTTACAGAATGGTATCAGAGTAGGAATAGGGTTCTGATTCATAGGTTATAAGCGTAAAGTAGGCAGCTTGTCCCTGTTTAAGTTTGAGTTGTGCTGGTTATTATAAACTCAGTGCTAACGAATAATAGATCCGTGCTGGCCTGATCAACCGGTATGCCATCCTTATAGTCGGATACTGTGTCGACTAATGACCTATCACATAAGATTTAGAGGTGTGTATGATCATCGATTAGGCTTGAATCAGGCTATTGTTAGGCCAACACTAACTTGTGGTGCTCTAGTCCTGGGTGCACAACCAGTGCCTCGCTCACTACATTTTAGTGTTTGTGCTTTTCGAGTGCCAATGTTTGAATTGGGGATGTAAATGTTTGAGTGAGTTCACGTGCCTAAAGATTATTGTTGGACCTTAATCCTTATAAGCTCTAGTACTAATCTATCTGGACAAAATAAATGGTGATGAGAGTTGAAGTTATTGCTTAAATTGTTGATAAGCAATTTTGGATAATAGCGAGTTGCTTAAAATTCAAAGTGTTTACATCTAGTGATTTTGGGATGTCCTAATAAAACAAGGTTAAATATACTAGAACTCTTTAAAAAAAAAAACAGAAACTGATCTAATTATATTTTTGTGCACTTCCTAGCTAGTATACGGACTCGTGGAGCATAATAAAAGTCATACACTGAATAAATGGGTTAAAAATCTGTTTTGCCCTTTAATTTGACACCCTCACCAAAATGGTCCTTTATTTAGTCACCTCGTCAAATTGGTCCCCATATTGGTATTTTGGTCCCTTTTTCGGCAGAAATTTAAAAATTCTCAGAAAAAGTTGATGTGGCCACCGGTTGACTACTGTGATCAAGAAAAATAATATATTATTCATCTATTCGCCAACTAACTATTCAACTCAGCAAAATAATAAAAAAAGAAATTGAATTATATATTTCAGACAATTAAGTTAACTAAAAGAAAAAAAAGAAGGAAATAAGAAAATTGTGTGATCAATATGTGTAAGCCAAAATAACAAAAAAAAAACATTATCTCAAAGGAATTATAAAGTCAAAATTATATTCCTTTTAATAACTATAGTTGACATAAATAACTATTTATCTCATTTAAAATATAAAATTAATCTAAAATTTTTAAAAGTTAATAATATTATAATCTAATCTACTTCGTACAACCCCCTCCCCCCTCATGTCTGCCTCCACCATGAGCAGTGGTGGATCCTACACTGCCGCTCCGCGCCTCCGCCGCTCTGAATCTAGTCAATCTTCTCCTTTAATCCTCAAATATCTCGCCTTCCCAATCTAAATGCAACTTTCGATTTGATTTTCCTCTACAACAAATCCGACCTTGTGGTGGTTTGGCGACGGTTTGGGGAGGGTGCAATCGGTACGGAGAGGAGCGGGGTGGATGTTGTGCGGCGATCGACTGGTTTGCAAGAATTTGATGATGGTGGTGGTGGGTTTTGGGGAGGGTGCAATCAGTGTGTGGCGACGGCTGGTTTGGAGGACTCCGTGATGGAGGTGGTGAACATGTGGGGGCATGGTGGTGTGTGTGCAGGGGGGGGGGGGGGGGGGGAGGGGAAGGGAGAGGGGGTGGGGTTGGGGTTGAACGTGACCTGTTGAAGAAGAAAAAAGGATTTTAATTTGTTTTTTTTTGTTTTCTTTAACAAATAAGAATCATTTTTTTTTGTTTTTTCATTATATCTCAGAAAGGATTTTAATTTTTTTTATTATGTGGATATTACGGGTATTAAATATGGATAAAAAAATATTTTCGTTGGTCAAACAGAGAACGGTCAACTGGTGGCCACATCACTATTTTCTGTGCCATTTTAAATTTGGGCCGGTGAAGGGACCAAAAAACCAACTTAGGGGACCATTTCGGCGAGGTGACTAAATAAGTGACCATTTTGGTGAGGGTGCCAAATTAAAGAACAAAATAGATTTTTTAACCCGTGAATAAATTGATGTCCTTCTCCTAATCGGGACATTTCATCTAATTCACCAAGCTTCATTAACTATTGGATAGCTATCATGCTCTAAGCTTTTCTTGTTGTTTTTCCAATTTAGTCATAACTACCTACACATAATCAACGAGATATTAGAGATAGTTCGTAAACAGACTCATATTATAAAACTCATTCTTTCTCATGCTTAGTGAGGCTTCGTGTTTTATGATTATTGGCATGCTGATTTTGCTTTTACTCTCTTAAGACTCATATACTCCTTTTTGTTCATATGCAATTCTGTTTGTTCCCTTAAATTTTGCCTAATCTTAGAGCGACAATATATATATATATATATATATATATATATATATATATATATTCTTAACACCTACAACTTTCTCGTAAATCTTGTAACTAAACTACTTCAGTATAAGCATTTTGTCGATCTATGTAAATACCCCTCGTATCATCATCTCTAGTATACCAATATTTTCTTTACCTCAAATATTTACCGCACTATAATTTCTTTTAATATTCAATACCCATTGACACTTTTGTGAAGAATCTTATTCAAAACACCTCTCTTGCGCAACTCCTTGATATTAAATTCTTGAAGTACCTTTTTCTTAACAACAATTCTCAGCCATTTATAGCATTTATTAGCGAGAAAAAAAGAGAATGGGAAACCGGCTTCCAAGATTTTCCTTAAAAGTTGTTTCATTTTTTTTGCATCTTTGGTTTTCATTTGAACTTAAACCATGGTTTCCCATTTATTTTTTTCTTCACTAGGAAACATCTTTCACGTCCACACGTAAACAAGGTTCTTGAAATTGCTTCGTTTTGACCTAGCACAAAAAGAGGGTTTTCGATAAAGACTTTCTTTTAGAAGACGAGGAAGAAAATGAAGGGGATGGGGATGAGGAGGATGAACGCTTCGAGGATGTTCCTCATTTGGGTGAGGGAGATTTGATAGAGGTCACCTATTTTCTTGAAGAGGCCGATCCTTCATTTGGTAGCAGCTCGTGTCACCGAGGAAGAGCGGACTAGGCCTTCGGGGCCCTTGACCCCCTTTTTGTTGGTAAGCTACTGATTATATTCTCTTTATCCCCCCACTCTCTTGAATCCCCATTCTTATTAATGATAGTGCTTTCCTTGTATACTTTTCAAAGGCTTTCCTTTCTAGTGGGTCTAGTGATGATGAGGTTTCTCTTAGTGGTTCCGTGCAGGACGACATAACAAGAGCTGCAAAAGGTGAAACGCTGAGTGTCTTGGCCGGTGTAGGTTAGCCACCTGAGATTTACACCGATGGTCATCCCTTCTTCATGAAAGGCAGACATGAGGCAGTCATTGGCCCTTCACGGCACTCAGGGTCCCCTCGTCCTTGTCGAGCACGTTCCTTTGATTCCCATGTTTCTCTTCCTCAGGGTCTTAACTCTGTATTCTCTGTGGAGGCCTCTTCAAGGAGGGACGTTTCAAGAAGATAGTCATTGCCTTAGTGTTTCTTGTAGATAAGGCATATTTTAGCCGCCTTCTCGTGACCTAGATATATGAGGTGACCTTTCAGTTGGCCACCAAGTAACGACCACTTATTTCCTTTTTATCATCCTTAGACATGTTTTTTTTTATTGGCTCTCTTTGTTTGCTACTTCTTTTTAGTTTCCGACACTTCCGCATGCGTTGGGCAGACCTACCCCAAATTGGGGGGTGGGGGGTAGCATGCTGAAATTCAAGAGAGAGTGGAGGGCCTTCCAGGGTCGAGTTGAAGAGGTGGAGTCTCAATCGGTCTTGTTGTAGGACAAGATTTGTTGACCAAATGAGCAACTAACGGAGTGTGAGCAAATCTCAACGCTGCCTTTGAGAAGATTCATACCCTACAGTCTCAATCTTCATCTCGCGAGGCCGCTAGCTCAGAGGGTGTGATGGTCAAGGTTCAAGAATTATATGGGAAGTTATTATCGTGGCTGAAACTTTCAAAGAACGAGGTCAAAAAATGGAGCTTCCAATGATTGATAAGAGGCTCTTGGTGACCTGCCTTGCTTCAAAGGACGAGGAGATCCAAGGGCTATCCTCTAAGGTCGTGGACTTGGAGACCTAGCTTGAGAAGGCGGTGGGCTCTTTCAAAGAGGCCAAGACAAGAAGACGTTCGTTGGTGGAAGATGTGCAATGCAAGCGAGTTACTACTAAGGAAGCCTTTAAAACTTGCACCCCCGCCTTTCGCTCTGGATGGCCTTTAGTTATCTTAATACTGTCTTCAAATTTTGTAAATCAATGGTTTTATTTTGAGCCTTCACTTTTTGAGCAATTACGAACTCTTTTTTTCCTTCCTCAAGTATTTTTCCTTTTCTAGTGACCATGAGCGTTGCTAGGCTCGTGGATCATTTTACATGACCACGAACAATCATGAGTCATGGTTCATTTTTGGATGACCATGAGTGCTTAAAAACTTGTGGGTCACCTTTTATGACTATGGGTGATCATGAGTGTTTTGTTCTACGAGGCATCCTCGTTGTAATCTAACCTTGGTAGGTGATGGCGAGGGGGGCCCTCCTTTACACTCCTTGTTTCTACGAGACTCTCTTCATGGCTTAATATTTTGAGTGGAAGTCTTTCCCTTTGTACGAGTCGTTGGCCTCTAATTTTCCCATGATATTTGTGGGACAAATTATTTTTTTGCCCTTTATAATATGCTAAAGTTGCCTTTTGTCCTTTATTTTTGCGGGCTTCACTTTTTCCCTTCAACTTTCAATTTTTTAATGAAAAATGCCCATTGGGCTTTTCCACAAGCCCGATCCAAATTTCACTGATGTGGCGACTGACTAGGATGACACCGGGGTACCACGTAGTATTTTTATTTTATTTTTTTGCAGTTGCTTACTTGACTCAAAAAATGAAGTGATAACGCAACAAAATCTCCAATTGGATTTCCACCATCACCACCTCCACGACGGGTCTCCGTATTCCAACACCTTCCCCTCCGTCAACATTCACAACAATTCACAAAACGACGACAGCGATCCAATGCACTCATGGTGGGAATCCATCTCCAAAGCCCGCTCCCGAATCCACATCCTCTATTTTACCCTCAATTCATGATGCCGACGACGACCAATCTCTCTCTCTCCTCCCTCGCAAACACCAATTGCTTCGCCCGCTCTCTCATCCTCTCTTCTGCCGCCTACTCCGCCCTCTCCACCGCTGTCTCCTTCCCCTCCTCCGGCTCCGGCGACGATCCACTCTGCCAGTGGGTCTACGACCCCTACCTTACCTCCGATTCCAATCTCTACCTCGTCATTCTCTCCTATCTCCATTTGATCACCGCCGTGTACCCTGCCACATTTACCACAATGACGAATCTAACCCTACCTTGCTTTCCATGTATGTATGTGTATGGCTTGTGTGTGCGTGTGTATGTGTGTGTGTGTGTGTGTGTGTGAGATAGAGAGAGAGAGAGAGAGAGAGAGAGAGAGAGAGAGAGAGAGATAGAGAGAGAGAGATTTAGAGTGGGGGTATTGTGGTAAGTTCTCTGATAGGCAAGTCAGAAAAAAATGTACTATGTGGCGCCACATGGCACCCCTGTGTCATCCTAGTGAGTTGCCACATCAACGAAATTTGGACCGTGCTTGTGGAAAAGCTAGTGGGCATTTTTGGTTAAAAAACGAAAAGTTAAAGGGCAAAGGTGAAGCCCGCAAAAATAAAGAGCAAAATGCAACTTTAGCATATTATAAAGGGCAAACAAAATAATTATATTTTAGAATAACTTTAGCATATGTTGGTATATTACTTTCAAACTTCGATGGCTAACAGTAATTCTATTAGAAAGTTGTGCAAGATTGATATGTCTATCTCAGTCTAATAGGGCAGGCTCAGAACAATGTACATTATATCTAATTATATGTTGGACATTTATATGTGAATAGCTGTTTGATTTCAAATGAATGATTTCAAACTATGTCTTCAAGAGAGGAACATAGTTTACGAATGACCTTAATGTGGCCTTAAATTGGGTCGAGGATTAATCGATCCCAAGGTTAATTTAAGTTGATAGTGCACTAACATGTGTGGCTCATTAGACGGACGACACGTGTTTCGACCGAACACAACACATCACAATTGTGTCCATGGAGTCGATATAACACATGGTGGACTCTCTTATGAAGTATATTCGTTGGGAGGCCATTCAAATTAATTCATTGCCAACCGTGAGGATGTGGTCCTTGGTCTTGAAGGGGAATATTTCTCACTTTGTCCTAGAGCGTGCCGCACTCTTTATTCGGCTACTTTCCTCATCATTACGTTTAGCATTGAACAAGAGATTTGGATAAAGTACCCGTTGCATCGTTCCAAAGATTTACTTCGTCGTATTGATCTTTCGCTTTCTGCCCGAGGAGGAGATAACGAACGACGAAAGATTATGAAAATAATTTGGCTGATAGTCACTCTTTCCTTTTTCTCTTCTTAGGAGGGTGTTTCTCTAGAACGTGTACAAGAAATCTTGGAGCATTCACATAGACAATGCCAAAATGATGATTCAAAAATAGTATAGTAAGAGGGGAATTAAGAATGTAAAGGAGAATTCATACACCCTTCCGTAGTCTTAGAGAAAGGTCCTGTTTTTGAGGGAGTAATGAACTTTAATATTACGAGGGGGAAGGGCCTCGTTTTATATAAATGGTTTCTGTATTACAAAAGACCGATGTTTTGCATTAATGCATGTGTTAGGAATTCAAAATGTGTCTATTTAATGATTTTATTTATAGGCTAAATCCCCTTTTATTATGCACCACTTGTTCATTTAATGAAAGCATGATCAACACTTACATTCAGAGTATTTAGATCTCCTGCTGACACCCTTAATGTAGACTCGACTGAGGCTTCAATGCCCTCTAACTTGGTTCATAATAACGCATGGTTCATAATAACGCATGGGTTGCTGATACTGATGTTAATTGTGCCATATTTAAGTTAGAACCAAATATTTGTTCTGCGAGGCATCCTTTGTAGTGATCTGGCCTTCACAGGTGATGGCCGGGGGAGTTTTATTAGGGCCCTCCATCCACTCCTTCTTTCTACGAGGCACTCTTCATGGCCTAGTATCTTGAGTGGAGGCCTTTTCAGTTGTAAGAGTCTGTTGGCCTCTTATTTTCCCATGTTATTCTTATATGTTATTATATTTTTTTTCAAACTTCGATGCCTAAGTCAGTAAGCATATTAAAAGGTGATGCAAGATCGATACGTCGATCTTAGTCTAATAGGGCGGGCTCAAAACAATGCAACTCATATTGTATTATATGTTGGACATTTATATATAAATAGCTCTGTGATTTCAAATAAATGATTTCAAACTGTGTCGTTCAAGAGACGAACACAATTTACAATGATGACCCTAATGTAGCCTCAAAATTGGGTCGAGGATTAATCGATTCCGAGGTTGATTGAAGTTGACGATGCAGTAGCATGTGTGGCTCATTAGACGAACGACACGTGTTGCAATCAAACACAACACATCACAATTGCGTCCATAGAGTGGATATGACTCATACAAGTTACTCGTTAGAGTTCAACCTTGCATTTGGCACGCATTAGTAAAATTACTTTTTCCAAAATACGGACTTGATTCGATTTAAACTGGTGAACTTTATAAATCACGAGTGTGACGTCGTATCTATAATCATTTTGGATTTTGCCCCCATTTGGAAATAAACAAATGGCGACATGAGTTATCAAACATCAACTCAATATTGAAAATTAGCAATTCCGGTTCACAAGGACTCCACATAATTTATTGGACAAAATATCACCGTCTTATCAAATCTTTTAAACGGCAAAGGCAAACATAAGATATATTAGTTTAACGTAATAATTGCAGGTGTTAATCAAAAGCTTTTTATTTTTTAACCTAATAAATAGTTAATATGACCACCCCCTGGACTAAATATAATATTATACGTCTTATCAATTCTTTTTTGTCTTACTTTAATATAATTACAGGTAGGCAGCAAAAATTTCGAACCTAAATAATTTCTGGGTGGAAATTATTTAAGCAAAATAATTCAAAAGGTACCAAAAAAAGAAATTAAAATATCTTCGTTGCCAATAATTAAGGCAAAGAAGGAAATGTCGACATCCCGCCCCACTAGCTGTTTGTTTGCAAAAAAAATCTCAGCAGCTAAAAATTACTGAGTTACTGAGGTAAGAACAAACTACAAATTATTTGCAATTACTGTTGAAATTGAATCATGGCTTAGTTTCATTTGTTTTGAATACATTATTTTAAAATGTCCACAACGGAATGTTTTGTAGAAGTTTATGATGCATGGATACGGCCACACGGATTGTTAAAACAAATTTCGTGTGCCCGACACGGAGATGTACACAAACACATGACTTGGATACGGGTTACTTTTATGAGTGTTGGAACAGCATAAGTAAGATTTTTTTGAATCAGATTTCCACTTTGCTTTTTAGAATTTTAAAGGCGATAGATTTATGTATTATTAAACTAGTAGTCGCAGTAGGCAAAAAAAATTGATCTTTGTAATGGGGTTGTGATTTGTGAAATAAAAAAATATTTTTTAAGCAAAAAACATAAAATTGAATAGATATTTTAAATATCTTGGTAGTACAATTATTAAGGAAAGAAACAAATATCATGATCCACCCCACCCCACCACACCACCACGACTCCCGCCAATGCTCATATACGGCTAGACCAATGGACGAGCGCCACGTGTTGTGTATAGAGCTTTCTTCTTTATGTCTTTCCCTCGTAAAAACAAAGCCTTTACCAACTAAAAAAGTGTACCTCGTAAAAACAAGTGATTGTAGACCACTGTGGTGTTGCTGTTCACAAAAACTTGTTCAGTGTCACATGCAAAAGCCTCTATATATCTTCCAATTATTATCACAAGTCACAAACTACTGCAAGAACAACTGTTGCATTCATCATGATGCCTCGTTCTTCTTCATCATCATCATCTTCTTCTTCTTCTTATTCTTCTACTTCTCCCAAAGATGTGACGATCGAAATCAGCGATCAAGACTCGTCTCATAATTCTACTACGAGGAGGGGCTCCAAGTACACCGAAGAGGTGCCTAAAGTACCCGAGAGCTCCAGTAATGCTGATCGTCGCCAACAACCGGCCAAGGAGGAGGTTCTGTCTCGCAGCGCCAACGCTTCGTTTCATAGAAACTCGAGTTTGATAAAAAGTAAGACAAAGTCCAGGTTATTTGACCCGCCCGAAGAAAATAAAACGAAACATCAGGCTCAAAGATCGGGTGAAGTTGACGAGGATGATCCATTTCTTGAAGAGGATATACCGGAGGAATACAAGAGGATTAAGTTCAGTGTGCTGACGGTTATGCAGTTGGTGAGTTTGATCTCAATTGTCGCGATGTTAGTTGGTAGCTTAACTATCGAGTTGTTGAAGAAAAGAACTGTTTTTGAATTGGCTCTTTGGAAATGGGAGTTAATGGTTTTGGTCTTGATTTCTGGGAGATTGCTTTCTGGATGGGGGGTTAGATTTGTGGTATTTCTAATGGAAAGGAACTTTCTTTGGCGAAAGCGCGTTTTGTACTTCGTTTACGGGTTGAAGAACGCGGTGCAGAACTGCATTTGGCTGACGATGGTCTTGGTTGCTTGGGAGTGTATTTTGAACAAAAAGGTGGAGAGGCTGACACACACTAAGATTCTACCTTATGTCACTAAGGTTTGGATCTGTCTTCTGGTTGGTACTATAATTTGGCTGCTCAAAACTTTGTTAGTTAAGGTTTTGGCGTCATCTTTTCACGTTTGCACATTCTTTGAACGGATTCAAGAGTCATTGTTCAATCAGTATGTGATTGAATCCCTATCTGGACCTCCTTGGGTTGAGATAGAATTCGAGCAGGACGAGGAGAAGAGGATGATGGCTGAGGTACAGAGGCTTCAGAATGCAGGGGCGACAATTCCAGCTGATCTGAAGACTATTGGGTTTCCGAAGGGTGGAAGATATATTGGGACTCGGAGAACGAATGCCACGTCCACGGATACAAAGGATGCTAAGCTTTCTAGAGTTATGTCGAAGAAGGAACAACAGAAAGGTATAACGATTGATGAGTTGCATAGGCTGAATCAGAAGAATATATCTGCTTGGAATATGAAGAGATTGATGAGTATTGTCAAGAAAGGGGCGTTCTCGACTCTGCACGAGAAAATACGAGGTTCGTCTTGTCATGACGAGTCGGTGGAGGAGATCACAAATGAAAACGAAGCCAAAGCTGCTTCCAAGAAGATTTTTATCAATGTGTCCAGTCAAGGATCTAGGTAGCTGAGGTTTTATGATTCGGTTTCTAACTGCAATTGGTGTTTGTCTTTAGATTTCTTGCATTAACTGTGGCATACTTCCTTCTGTTTTGATGATCTGTTTCTGTACCATTTCAAGAATTGCATTCTAGGACGAATAAGAGAAACTAGTACAAATCTTATTTGACTTATATTTGTTAGTATCATGTATATAATTTATTTTGTTCTTAAATGCTAACATGACTTTTATTGATCAGGTACATTTACGAGGACGATTTGATGCGCTTTATGCAACCTGATGAGGTTTCGAAGACTATGAGGCTCTTTAAAGGTGTGACTGAACGAAAGGGAATCAGCAAACAAACTCTTAAAAATTGGGTGGTAAGTAAAACCATCTTGCAGCTAGTGTGTTGTGTTAATAATTCCTGTCAAATTTTGAATTTTGATTTGTCATCTCGTCTTATTGCGTAAGAGTCGTTGCACTATCCGGTACATAAGTTGCCAATGCCTTTGTATGTACTATTAACATAAAAAATATTCCAAATCTCTTGGTCTGCAGGTGAATGCATTTAGAGAACGAAGGGCTCTCGCTTTGTCTCTAAGCGACACAAACACTGCTGTCAAGAAACTCCACAAAATGATCAATGCCCTTGTGGCACTTATCCTTATCGTCATCTGGCTTCTTATACTCAAAATCGCAACTACGCAATTCTTTATCTTCTTAAGTTCACAACTTATTTTAGCAGCTTTTATGTTTGGAAACACGTTGAAGACAACATTTGAAGGAATAATTTTTATGTTTGTGATGCATCCGTTTGATGTGGGCGACCGCGTTGAAGTTGATGAGGTTCAGATGGTAGTCGAGGAGATGGATATATTGACAACAGTTTTCCTCAAGTTTGATAATTGCAAGATCTATTATCCAAACAGTGTTTTAGCCACAAAACAGATCCAGAATTATTACAGGAGCCCTGATATGATGGAAACAATTGATTTCTCCATGCACATCTCTACTCCTCCGGCAAAGATTGCTGTAATGAAGGAGAGACTGAGAAGGTCCGTTGATCTCTCTCTGCTCATTCCGAACTTTACTCAAGAAGATTTCTCTTATTTAATTTCCCGCTGTTTAATATTATTACTTGCAGTTATTTTAACAATAAGGGAGAACACTGGCATAGAGAGGTGAAGATTATGCTGACAAATGTGGAGGACATGAACAGGTTGAATTGGTCGATCTGGTGTTTTCAAACAATTAATTTCCACGATATGGGCAAGAGATTTGAAAGAAGATCGCATCTAATCGGGGAGATGGTTAAGATTTTCAGGGAGCTCGATATTGAATACCGTTTGCTGCCTCTTGACGTGAATGTGTGCAACATGCTGCCTCTAAGGACGGGCCGGCTTCTTTGAAACATGGAGGAGCCAGCAAAGTTTGTTGTGATTGTGTTGTTTTGACGATTTTCAGTGTGATTGTACTAGTTTACGCCCATAGATGCTTAATGCATGAAATGCGAGTCATATTTTGAGTATTATGTTCTGTTATTAAGTTTTTGTGTGTTATTTGTGAATACTACAAGAAAATTAGGAAACAACTACCAATCGGTTCCAACTAAAGCATATCCATTGCTAGTATTAGCAGATTTCCAGTGGAATACCAACGCAAATATTATTAAGTAATATTTTATCACAATTCAACCTACATAATATCCAACGAAATACTTACGTATGTTATAATTTTGTTGCTATATCGTTATAAATGAATTTTAAGCATCTGATTTAGTGCATCAACAACCCATTATTTCAACGCAAATTGTCGAGAAGTTTCTCTCAGTTTCCCCACCATAATTTTCTTTGTGGAAAATCTCTAAATTGTTGGCTTCATCTAGATCTATCTATATATATGTTCTACTTTATCTCCATTCTCTTTCTCAATTCGTCATTCCGTTATCCATTAAACAAAAAAGAAAGAAAAGAACAGAAAATTATCAGTTCGTTCTCTTCTTTTTGTATTTATCAACTTGGTTGGCCTCTTGTTCATTCCATCAATCGCCGTAGTTGAATTATTTCCAATTAATTTACATTACAGATACTTCATCATTAAACTTGGTTCTTTATCACGAAATTAAACTTGCTTCCGGATAGCAAGACCCAGGTCCTTTTGCAATTGTTTTTTTTTTCTTTTTTCATTTTGGTTCCATAAACGAAAGCTTCTTTACTTTTATTTTCTTCAATAGGATGTAATTTTTACTACGCCAGTAAGTGAGGCCTGATCTTACAGCTGTGTTTTAGAAATATTTGTGTTTGATTTCATGATAATAAACTAATAATTGTATATAAAAGCAAATAGCAAAAACCGCATAGGTGTGAAATACAACGGGTTTTCATATATTATAGGACTCATACTATTTGTTTAATTAAGGAAAAAATTACAAACCAACTCCAACGTTCCGTCGTTTTATCGAAACTATACCCAACGTTTTAAAATTGCCCAAACTATACCTGATCTTTGCATTTCGAAAAAAAACTAGCCCCAACCTATACTTCCGGCCAAATTTGAATTTTTACAAAGGCAAAAACGGTACTACACTTCTAATTTATAAAAAAAGAAAAAAAAAATCATTATTTCACCTATTATTATTAAACTATAATTTCTTAAAAAGTATATCTTTATATATTAAAAGCAATAAGATATTTAATTCCTTCATATATATAAATATATAAAAAGTATATCTTTATATATTAAAAACAATAAGATATTAATTCCTTAATATATATAAATATATAAAAGAAGATATTTAATTCCTTAATATATATAAATATATAAAAAAGTATATCTTTATATACTAAAAACAATAAGATATTTAATTCCTTAATATATATATAAATATATAAAAAAGTATATCTTTATATATTAAAAATAATAAGATATTTAATTCCAAAATATATAAAAAAATATATCTTTATATATTAAAGACAATAAGATATTTAATTCCTTAATATATATAAATATATAAAAAAGTATATCTTTATATATTAAAAACAATAAGATATTTAATTACTTGATATATATAAATATATAAAAAAGGTATATCTTTATATATTTAAAACAATAAGATATTTAATTTTTTATATATATAAATATATAAAAAAGTATATCTTTATATATTAAAAACAATAAGATATTTAATTCCTTAATAGATATAAATATATAAAAAAAGAAAAAAATCATTATGTCATAAATATAATTTTTATTATTGAAATCCAAAAAAAAAAACAAAATATTAAGATATATAGTTTTCAGTATTGAAATTTAAAAATAGAAAGAAGAAAAGGGCCGTCTTCCTCATCAAACCCATCCCCCAACCCAACCCCAACATGAACGGACCAAGAATCGCGGTGGTGGTCGTGGTGGCGTCTCGTCGGAGTTTGAATCTGGTGGATCTATTCGATGGCGCTTCGTGGTGTAAGGCGGCGGATTCGACGTCGTGTGCGATTTGTACGGCTTCTCGTTGCTGTTCGTCAGAATTTGTTGTGGTGGCCGTTCCGGTTGGGGGTGGTAGTGGTGGTGGTGTCTCGTCGGAGCAGTTCGACGGAATTTGTTGTGGTGGCCGTTCCGGTTGGGGGTGGTGGTGGTGGTGGTGTCTCGTCGAAGCAGTTCGTCGGAATTTGTTGTGGTGTCCGTTTTAGGTTGGGGGAGGGGGGGTCTGATGAGGAAGACAACCTTTTTTTTTTATTTTAATAATAAAAAAATGATATATTTTAAATTTAATATTTTTACGTATATATTTGTGCAATATCTATTTTGTCCTCGGCAAAACGAAATGGTGATGTCATAACGTCGAAATATGGCTTTTTGGGCCAGAAGTATAGGATGAGGCTAGTTTTTTTTCGAAATGCAAAGATGAGGTATAGTTTTGCCAATTTTGAAACGTTGGGTATAGTTTCGGTAAAACGACGAAACGTTGGGGTTAGCTTGTCATTTTTTCTTTTAATTAATTGACCATTGTGGTAGATTTTTCATTTAAATGACCATTGCCACTTAACCGATCGTACGTCCAACTTCTATCTTCGTGTAGATAATTAATGATTGTATATGTTAATTCCGACATTTTACTTACGATACAACATTGTATTATACGTACGTAAAATCAAAGGTGACTAAGTATCCGATAGCATGTTCGTGACAAATGCCTCAAAATGCACACAATCTCACAATTGCCGCCAATTTGTCTTGATTATTACACGATGTAATTCAAATTGTCAAACAAGGAGAAAATTAGTTAGTAACTTATTAAATGTCAAATAAATTAAGGGAATTTATTAGAATAAGTATAATTGCAAATAAGGATAATCACACGAACCTTTCACGCCAAATGAAGCACGTTCGGTTGGTGTTTTGAACACTAAAATGAAAAGAAATTTATACAAGTCGGACGACACACACAAAGAGGTCAAGAGCCATAGAGACAGACTAAAACCGTCTCTACGGGGTATTTGGCGACGAATATGCCCATCATCAAAGACTCTTAATATAAAAAATATCAAAAATGCTGATTGTAATGGCAATGGGCGGAAGTCGTCGCCAAAGAGTCACCGAAGATCGTGGTTTTCTTCATGCATGTCATGCTCCTTTTATGCCTTCTGTAAATTTACACCACTCTACTCTCAAAAATCATTCACCATACTATACATTCTCCACTTCTAGGATGTTAAGAGTGACTAGGAGTTTTCCTTGAGTCGTTTCAGTTTTTTTTTTTTTTTTTCTTCTTCGTGTGTCGGTTTGTAAGATGTTGACGCACTCCCCGTGCTTCAATTAATTCCATCCTTTTTCTAATCAAAATAGAAACATTCTCCCCTCCAAACTTTATACACCTATAAAGTCATTATCCTTTTCTATTTTTCTAAGTAATACTTTTTTTTATCTAACAATTTTTATTAATTTTTTCATCTTGTTATTATCATCATTGTTATTAATTAATTATTATTTTTCCAAAATCTATAGTGATAACACAAAATTAACGGGGTTGGGCAATTCCTTAATTATCAGAAAGATTTGGTTTGGAACGCAATTTACGTTATTAATAGAGAGAATGTGTATAAGTATGAGAGCTTATACGAGGGGGGATTTCCGGGTTACGAAGATCCTTCAAGTGTGAAAGCGAGAAATAACTGAATAGTAAAAGGGAGAATATATTGCGTTTTATGTAAATATAGAGTACAAGTATGCTATCTCAATCTGAGTTGGTTTACAATGACAATCTATCCTTCTATATATAGGATCCCGTACATATAGGAACAACAATTTGTCCTCCATTAATAGGGAGGATGGGTGCTTATAAATGTTGCCTCGTGGTGGATAGATCTGCTGACAGTATTTTGACACGGATCGCTCGTGAGTTGAAAAAGACTTGTGTGCTAATAAAGTATGACGTCCCTTTATGGTACCTGTGACTTTTCTCCAAGTAGACCTTTTATTGGAACTAAGTGTCGGTGATCCTTAGTTTAAGGTGAGCAAACTTTCGACCCCCCCCCCCCCTTGATATACGAGGCTCCGACTGATACCTTTTACAAGGGATCTTCGGAGAAGCCCCTTTTCAGGGTATTCTTGTTTTTTTCGCGTTCGGTGTATTTATACATTATCTTATAGTATATTATAGTAGTCTAATAAATAATTTTATGTTTTTTATGCAATATTCGACCTAATATTAATTTGCCTTTTATTTTGATGAATATTATTACCTTAAGTAAAATATCAGTGCTCGAACAAAAGTTTCATATAGTTTAAGATTGCATTTGGATGCTTTTAGATTAAGCCTTGTAGATAGTGGTAGCCTCAGTTGAAGTTAATTTGGTCTTCTTGCACTCTTTAGCTAGAGTGCAATAATGATTTTCTCTTGTACCTTGTATGAAATAACGCTATTTTATGTTTATCAATTCCTTGGTTAAAGCATGAGTACTGGCCTGATCTCAATAGATCACTCAAATGGTTATTTTTGAATAGCTTCAGTGAGGGTTGACATGGTAGTTGTATTTAGTGTCTTTGTTACTTGCATAATAGGTATAATTTACATAAATTGAATCGGCCATAAGGCGATGAGTTCCCCAATTCCATATTGTAGTTAAGATGACAATGACACGCCAATACATTAACATCTTGACCGCCTGATTGTCTCTATAGATATGTTATCCGAGTCTTCCCTCTATAAAGGCTGGATGATCTACAATGTATCTTGAGATATGCATGCGGATGCCTTTTATGAGGTTGTATAGAAGAACGAGGTAGCATGACACCGTTTGACTGTTGTGAGGGCATGTGTTATGAGCCTAAGTTCATTTTTTTCTAGTTCGATTGATTGTGCATCAAATGATGTTGTTCTTCTTAAGTTTGTTATTCGGGTGCGGTTGTATTGTAAGTTAACATGTTCAGTCCTATGAGAGGATTCTGGATTTGTTCAGTCGTTTTAGTGGTGTTGGCCCTTTTAGTTGCTTTTGTAGACCTTGTCATAGTGGTGAATACGAGTGTTTCTTCTATAGTGCATTTGGTGGTTTTCCATAGACAGCGCAACTGATGCTGGGTAATATCGTCTACTGACTGGTCGCTCCATGTCAGACTATTGAAAGCTCATAATTGGTCATAAGCTAGCTTTGAGTTTGGAAGACTGCATTAAGAAACCTGACATGTAAACTAGGCAGGGGCTAACCCAGTGAAGGGACTCCCATGCCTAAGTCAATTGATGCCCGTTTGTGGGTAAGACTATAAGATATTGTAGCTCAAATAAGATATAATTCAGATAACAATTATAGGTAGTATAATGCAGTAGATATAAAATAGTTAAGTAAGTCGGATGTATTTGCTAGGTCACGCTAGAAGCGACTGATGTGGATCGAGAGTTTATTGATTTCAAACTGAATGTATTTTAAAGAAGGCATTTAGAAGGATGATGCTAGTGAAATGTTCTTAAGTGAGGTAAGAAAATTAAAGAAACCACTACAACAAAATATAAAAGCTCTTTGTCTTATTGAAGACCCTATCGAAGGCTCTATCTATCCAAAGACCAGTCGTACTACTACGACAAAGCAAGCTTGGGATATCTTAAAGGAGGAATTTAAAGGTAATGCTCAAGCTACAACAGTTGATTAACAAAACTTCAGAGAAGATTTAGAGAAAGTAAAAAAGAATGATTCAGATCTTCTTAATGATTATCGCTCAAATATCATGGAGAAGGCAAAACCACTACAAGATGGCTCTCATAAACTATTGGGTATGAATCCCATTGAGACATGGCCAGATGATCAATTGAATGCTATCGGAATACTCACAACCTTGCACCACAAGAACAAGAGAAGAATTTCCATCTCAATGTGAAGTTGTCATTTCTTAATGAAGAACGAAGAGAAGAAATATATGTCAAGCATTCGCATGGATCCGTGATAAACGCAAGAACATCCTTACTACTAAAAATAGAACAATACATGTTTACACAAGTTCTTCGAGCATGGTATCAAAAGATCGATGGACATTTTACTAATCAAGGACTCAAGATGAGCAAGTGGAGATATTGAGATATAATACTTTTCGAGGAGGAGCACCAAGATGATATCTTCATCAAAGAACTTGGTAAGAAGTACGATTTAAGTATCTATGGAATGTATCAAGGAAGAGTATTTACAAGGAAGAGTATTTATGAGTGATGCATTTCTACATGGTTCTAGAGTAATCTAAGTGAAGACTACAGTTGAAGTCATAGATCTCTAGAATCTTATATATTCTACTAGTTATAAGAATCAAGTGAAGTATTTAGAGAGCTGCACATTTACATAGTTAAATACTTTTGTAAGAGTTCTCTAGAATATAGATGTCACAAGGTGGTTCTAGAAAAATTATACACCACTTATAAATACACCTCAAAGGTGATCATTGTAATTAAGTTATAACAACAAATAACTAAGAACCTCATAAACTTTTGAGAAATTGTATCTAGTAAATTTGGAGATACATACTCCAACTTATAAACACTTGATCAATATATTCTAGTGAATTTGGAGATAAGTACTCCACTTTCTAAACACTCTAAATTTTAAATTCTCCACTACATCTAAACTACACTTGTCCTCCCCTATCCACTAAACTACAATCCTCCATCAAATATAAATCTTCTAATTAACAGGTATAAGCCATGATATGTAAAAATTCATAATAAGTCCAATAATAGTTTGAATTATGTAAGAGTAGGTGTGTTGTGGGCAACCCTCCTCCCCATTTGTGAAGGGTTTGGGGGGTATTTATAGCCTTATAGATGTTTTTTGGGCTACTTTGATGAGTTTGGGGCCCTTTTGTTCAATTACGCACGAGTTCACTAATTTGATCATAACTTCTTTAATACTCATCATAATTGAGATATGTTTTTTTTTTTTGTTGTTAGAAACTAAACATTTGTGTCTTTTCAACGGAGTATGACTCAAGGCCTAATTTAGTAGGAAATAATAGTAGTGAAATTTACATGTCATGCTTGTGCCTTTAAGATAAAAGCATATAATCTATACAAATCCTGAGATTGCACGAAATTCTAGCTTAACAATAGTTTCTAACAAAAAACAAAAAGAAGCTAGATTTACAAACACTTAAAAGTACTTTTTCAAATAAAAAACTAGTTTCATTTTGTTTTTTAGAATTAGCATGCACCACCTTAGAGCTATTTCTAAATTATCAAGACAAATACTAAGCATGTTCTGTACCTAATGGTAGGATATTTTGACTCATAAGAAGGTGAGGTGATATATCAAGAGCAAAATTCCAAATTACAAAGCAAAGTTTCAATAATATCTAGGGAAAAACGGCAAACTAGACCCAACATATTCGCGTTTTTGCGAAGCTATACCCAATCTTTTGTTTTGCAATGCTGCACCATACCGTTGACGTTTGAAAAATGTTATACCCAAACTTTATTTGTAGACCAAATTTTAAATTTTACATGGATAAAATCGGTACTACACTGTTTCCAACGACTATCTAACAGAAAAAGGTTAGGTATAACATTGCAAGAACGCGAATAGATTGAGTCTAATAACCAATTCAAGAACAAAATCAAAACCATTGTCCAATAACCACCATTTACCACTTTTTAAGGACAAAAATACAAACTTTATCCTATCACACCATTGACAAGATCGTCATCCATTGGCTAAAACAAACGTTTGATGCTTTTCACATAAGACACAATGACAATTGGGAAAATCTTCTTGCATTTAATTTACCGGAAGGAAACCTTAGTTGTTGTTTGTACCACTTATGCATCAACTTTGGTGTGTTATACATTATGCATCTACAAACATAACGCATTAGCAAGGTTTAGATCATGGTATTTCACCGTAACCAACACAAGTACTATAATTCTTACAAGGAGGCAGTCCGAGAATACACTCCAATAAAAACCAAAAGCAATGTCTTTCAACAACATGGATTTTCTAATAAGATACATATTCAGTAATAAGCTTCATCAATGTGAGGTGGCTTTAATTTTGCGGTAGTATCCATAAAGCTCAAAGCACAGTAATTAATCCCAGAACAGTCATTCACCCAGATTCTACAAAAGGGTCCTACCACCAAAAATCTCCCCAAGATCTAATAATAATAACAAAATAAATTGTTGCACAAACCAAAACGTTATAAGCTTTGCAATTAAACTAGAAAGACATCCTCTATACAACAAGAATTGAACAGCCCTCAGAAAAGGATTCAACCTCGTGAATAAGAAACCCTCAAGTTCACACAAGGTGGCAACAACTTCCACACCATCATAAATTCAAATTACGAAAGAAAATCTCACCAAATGAAACAGAACATAAATTACAACCTACTTCACCTCATAACAACTTAAATGACACCACCAGCCGCATGATAAAAACCAATAGAAATGTGCACATTACAAAAATACAACAATTTGGCTGGTGACTTGTTGCTAAATGACCAACTATACCTCAGGGTGATACTGCAACCCGTAGAACCTCTTATCCCGTTTCTCCACCGCAACGACCGCACCCTGCTTACTCCTGGCCACAACTTCTTCAAACCCCTCAGGCAACTTAACCTCCCCGTCTCCGTGACTTATCCGAACGCTCTGCCGATCCCCAATCGCCTTATTCCCAAACAAACCTCCACCGCCAGTAGCCTTCTCAACACAAATCTCCATTCTACCATACTCCTGCTTTTCTCCACACTACAAGATTCGGGGGTCTTTAGGGTCCGCCGGGCGGTCCCTAAAGACCCTCTGGGCGGTCCCTAAAGCCCTTTAGGGACCGCCCAGCGGTCACCAAAAGGCGATCGCGGATGCCCTTGGTCCCCTACCCTTTGGCGACCGCCTTGCGGTCGCGGGGACCATTTTCCACGACTGCAAATTTAGGGACCGCCGGGCGGTCCCTAATGACTTATGGGGACCGCCGGGCGGACCCCAATTCTTTGGGACTTTTTAGGGCCCGCTCGAGTGGTCCCTAAAACTATGAATATTTTTGGGGACCGCTCGGCGGTCCCTAAAAGTCTGCGGCAGAATAAAAAAAACCCAATAATATTTCGGAAATTTACCGGAATATTATTGGGTTTTTTGTATAAATTGCGTGTAAATATGTGCAACAAACAATTACAAAAACAAAAACAGAGGAAATAATGATAAAAAAAAGTAAAATGAAAGTTAACAAAATAAAACAAAGAAAATAATGAAATGAAAGTTAACAAAATGAAACAAAGAAAATAATGAAATAAAAGTAAAAACAAATGATAGTTATTAAAATAAATCAAAAACAATGAAAAAGAAATGAAGAACATATTGTTGGGTGTTTTTTAGCATTTGTTAAAAAAAAAAGAATAAGAAAGGTTGTGTTTTGGATTTGAACAAAAAAGAAAGAGGAGTGTTTCTTTAAAAGAAAGAAGAAGAGAAGTTGTGTTTTGGATTTGAAGAAATGAAAAAAAGTGAAGAGTGTTTCTTTAAAAGAAAGAAGAAATGAAAGTTTTTGTTGGATGATTTTTATTTTTGTGATTTAGGAAGAGAAAAATGATAAGAGAAATTTTGGAGTTGGGCGTTTTTGAAGAGTGTTGAAAAATTGGATAGGAGAGTGGTGGTATATATAGAATTAAGAGTGAAAATTTTGAAATTTCGGAAATTTCAAATTCCCCCCCCCCCCCCCCCCCCAATTCCGCCTAATTTTTAAACATTTAGGGACCGCCGGGCGGTCCCTAAAGATACTTGGTGACCGCCGGGCTGTCCTTAATGACATGTGGTGACCGCCCGGCGGTCACTAAATATGGTTTTTAGGGACCGCCCGGCGGTCTCTAATAATATTCATACGTGTTTTTTTTATTTTATGAAACGATTTCTATGTGTTTTTAGTTTTAACAACAAAATTCATTATAACATGTCAATTGAAGTAACAAACGATCATAAAACCACTAATTTAGTTATTTAATAGTAGATTGAATGAGATTGAGAAAGTTTTTAACGTTGAACCTATTCTACGTTATACGTACACTTAATCATCGTATATTGTCTCAGTTTGTATGAAACTTTGTAATTTGTTTCTTTAAACTATTATTATGATATTTATCAACTGAACAAACAACGCGGCACCTTAATTGTTTCATAAAATTAAAAATAAAAGTATGAATATTATTGCGGTCCCTAAAGCCACTTTTAGGGACCGTCGGGCGGTCCCTAAAGCCAATTGGTAACCGCCCAGCGGTCCCTAAAGGTGGTTTTAGGGACCGCTTAATAATATTCATACTCTTTTTTTTTTTATTTTATGAAACGATTTCCATTTGTTTTTGATTTCTAGCAACAAAATTCATTATAACATGTCAATTGAAGTAACAAACGATCATAAACCACTAATTTAGTTATTTAATAGTAGATTGAATGAGATTGAGAAAGTTTTTAACGTTGAACCTATTCTACGTTATACGTACACTTAATCATCGTATGTTGTCTCAATTTCTATGAAACTTTGTAATTTTGTTCTTTTAACTATTATTATGATATTTATCAACTAAACAAACAACGCGGCACCTTAATTGTTCCATAAATATAAAATAAAAGTATGATTATTATTAGGGACCGCCGGACGGTCCTTAAAGCCACTTTTAGGGACCGCCCAGCGGTCCCTAAAGGTGGTTTTAGGGACCGCTAGGCGGTCCCTAATAATATTCATACTCTTTGTTTTTTGATTTTATGAAACGATTTCCATGTGTTTTTGATTTTTAACAACAAAATTCATTATAACATGTCAATTGAAATAACAACCGATCATAGAACCACTAATTTAGTTATTTAATAGTAGATTGAATGGGAGTGAGAAAGTTTTTAACGTTGAACCTATTCTACGTTATACGTACACTTAATCATCGTATGTTGTTTCAATTTGTATGAAACTTTGTAATTTTGTTCTTTTAACTATTATTAGGATACTTATCAACTAAACAAACAACGCGTCACCTTAATTGTTCCATAAAATAAAAAAAAAGTATGAATATTATTAGGGACCGCTGGGCGGTCCCTAAAGCCACTTTTGGGCTGGGGACCGCCTAGCGGTCCCCGTTGCTCCGGGCGGTCACCAAAAAGCTGGGAACCGCCCGACGGTCACCAGGCCGGGGTCGCAAAAACCCCCCAAATGTTATAGTGCTAACCCTCATTATCATTTTGCTCACAAGTTTGATCAACGCTAATATCACTACTTTCCATATTATTAGTAACACCAATATCACTACTTTTCATATCAACACAAGAGAAATCCAAGATTTCACTAAATATAATAACGTGATAAAGCTATTTTCGTCAAATTGTTGAATGTTGCATCGATTTCATTGATTTCACCAAATGTTGAAATGTATGCCGCCATTAGTAGCAGCGGGGATGTGTTGGATTTGACATCGATTTTGACAAAATTGATGCCGACTATTGAGTCTTCGGACGATTGGTAGGGAATGTCGATGTCTTCGGCTCGGATTTTCCACCCCCATTGTCGTAGCGTTCCCTAAGATGAGTAATTTCAACAAAATCGTGTCGATTTGGGGAGAATTTTGAGGATTGTGCGAATGGGGAAATTAGGGTTCGTGTTTTTCCCCAAACTGGAGCTGGAAGTATGACAGATTGGTCGCCAATTTCCACCGAAATCAGCTGCAGAGTGAAATGTCCTTTTTACCCTTCACGTATGACACTTCACGTATGATACCTGATGATGCAATATGGTTGATTTATGACATTTGTTTGCCAGAAAAAAAGTCTGGGCATAACATTTTCTAAACGTCAAAGGTGGGGTGCAACATTGTAAAAAAAAAGTTGGGTATAGCTTCACTAAAACACGGATAGGTTGGGTCTATTTGCCATTTTTTTCTAATATCTATTATATCCTTGTCAAATTATTAACTAATTCACCTTGCTTTTCAAATTCCTTAAATTTAGACTATCAAAGATACAAGATGTACATTGGTTTTAGTGAAAAGATTTTATGTTTTAATTAGGAACAAAATAATCAAAACAAATCATTCGTCTTGAGGATCATATTTTTAAACTTCTAAAATTTTGTAAAGCGTTTTTTCTTCTTTTAAGCCAAGTTTCTTTCCCGGATAATAGAGGAAAAAGGAAAATCAAAAGGAAAAATAATATTTTCCCAGAAAGTTCTTAGAAAAATATTTTTCCCTTATTTTTCATGCGTTTGTCTAAGACAGAGTTTCATGGAAAAGCTATTAATACATATGAAGGATTCTCCTCTATTTTCCAAGAAAATTCTTTATTTTCAAAGAAAATCTCAAATCGCCAAATAGTACAAAAAAAGCTTTTCTTTTTCCCCTATTTTTCGGAAAAACAAACTAGGCCTTAGTATATTCCGACATTAAGATTATCAACAAAACACATTGAATTAAATTAATTTATTTTGTATGATTAAGCATATCTATTGTATGTTTATTGCATTTTATATTTTTCGCTAAACAATTTGTTATGTACATTTAATTTTATGCAAGTTTTCTTAAGTTACATATTCAAATCTACTAATGTAGCATAGATTTAACTTTGTAAATTTATTCTATAGTGAGCACATGTACCACTACAAGACTGGGGGGGCTTTTGCAACAGTCCCCTAGCAACCGCCTGGCAATGCGACAGCTTGGCGACCGCTAGGCAGTAGCGACCGCCTGGCGGTCGTGGTTACCTTTGGCGAGAAAAAACCAGCCAAAGGGAGGTATCTGCTACCACCGGCCAGTCGCAACATTAGTGTTGCGACTGGCCAGTGGTCGTGGTGGTGCCCAAATTAGGGCGTGTCACCCTAACTCTGAATGGTCGCGGATGAGGGGAGTATTTCCTATAAATATCCCCCTTTCCTCTCATTTATTCTCACTCATTTTCACTCTCTCCCTCTCCCCTCCCCCTACCGCACTACCACCATGTCCTTGGCAACCGACCGAGAGTCGCGGCTTTAGATAATTGTAAGTTTTTTTGTATTTTTCTCGATTTATGTTTTATATTTAATGCTTTAATAATATTTTTATATGTTAAACAGTTAGTTTAGCTTATTTAAAGTTAAATTGGTAGTTTAAATATCAAATTGTTAGTTTAAATGTATGTTAAGTTGTTAGTTTAGTTTATTTAATGTATTATTATTAGTTTAGCTTATTTAATATTAAATTGATAGTTTAAATGTTAAATTGTTAGTTTAATTGTTAAATTGTTAGTTTCAAGGTTAAATTATTAGTTTAAAGTTGGCACATGTTAGTTTAAATATTAAATTGTTAGTTTAATTAGTTTATTTTGTTTAGAATTGTTTGTTTAGTTCTTATATGTTTTATATTTAATATTTACATAACTTAGAACAAATGATCTTTAGGAATCTTTTAAAATTAGAAAAAATGATTTCTTTAAAAAGGTTCTATAACTTAGAAATAATGCATTTAGGAAGTCTTTCTAACTTAGTAACGAATGAATTTTAGAGAATCTCTCTCAATCATCTAACTTAGATACTTTTCCTTAGTTTCATAGTATTTAACCATCGTGTCAGACGATCAACCACATTCAAGTGGTAGTGGTCGGCCACGTTCGACTGGAAGTGGCCCCCTTACGGGTGGTGCTCGAGGTAGTCTTAGACCAATGGTACGTATCCACTATGAGGATCGCGGCACTATGCGCCCTAATGCGAACGAGTCTGCCGCAGCTTCCCAACCTAGCATTCCAACCGAGCCACTTCTTTTGGCCCAGGCTCACGGGCCGCGAGAGGAATGTACATCGCTGACTCCCACAATACAATGCCACTTTTGAGGACTTTGATTCGCCCACTGCAGCAGCGCCGCACTAGACGCCCCCGTACATCATTTGGATATAGGGTTAGACCACCATGAACAGAGTTCACATGAGCACAAAACCACTATCTATAGAGTACACCGTAGCTGGCCCAAGCGGGAGTCCGACCGAGATTCTAGTATCGGGAGTATGCACAGGCACACATCAACGTCTAGAGGCGCGACAGTACCCAATGAGCGGTCTCAGAGGTAGCTCATTCGATCGTTGGACCGGGGCCTATTTATGTTCCCCCTAGGGGTGAGATTGCGACGACGATCACATATTTGATCAGACAATTTATGTGGACGTTGTGGCCCTCCTACTTGGCGATGTCCGAGACGGTGCGACATGATATGTGGATTGAATTTACGGTGAGGAATTATTACATAAATATATTATTTAATTTAGTATATTAATAAATCAAAAGACATAATATGAATAATCTTAAAAACTTTATTATTTTGTAGACTATTTATGGGATCTCAGAGCTAGATTGGTATGATGGCATTCCAAAAGAAGGCGAAGAATAGTTATAAGTATTTGATACACAACATGAAGAAGCAATACATGGAGAGGAAGGATGATCCGAAGTATGCTGGGGTTCAGTAGAGGCATTATTCTCCCGGGTTGTAACATTTCTTGTATCTTATGTGGCAATGGCGATGAAGACACTCGCCATCTCTTTTGTCGATGTCAAGTTACGTACTCTATTTGGATGTTTATACTTGGATGGATGTTGATTTAGTGGTCCGAGGAAACCGGATGGCTCATTTTTGTTTCAATTTTGTGGTCTTCTCAATCACGACACACATTCTAATCCTGATTGGCATGGAGTTTGGATTTTCACGGTTCGTAAAATTAGTTAATTTAGAAACAAGCTATGCACTAAGGGCACTTCGAAGGACTTCGAAGATTTTAGTGTACAACATCAAAGTTCGATCACAATGTTGGTTCAAGGAAAATTACCCTCGTTTTTTGCATTTTCTTTTTGAGTGGAAATGTTCTCCTCTTTCCTGTAATGTTCAACCTCTTGAACCTTTTGCAATATCCTTCATGTTCCATTAGATTCGCTTATATAAAAAACTCAACTTTAGTATTCAGCCAAAAGAAGAATTTAATCGAAGCGAAAATGATAGAGCCACAATTATACCCTGATGATCATGGCATGAAACATAAGGTTCGTCTTTTGAGAAGGTAGCATCAAGGTTGATGCACGGGATGAGCTCATTTCAAACAAGAAATGGGTTTATGAAAGACAAATGAACTTTACCCGGTTGATGTTTTTGTAAGTGCAGGTGTTGTGAGTGGTGTGGCGACAACACTACTTTTCTGCACTTAGAAATTATGCAAATTACTTTTTATTTTATTTTATGTTTTGCCTTTTTTTTTACAAATTAGTTAAACTCCACAGTCTTAGTTTGCATTGGTAAGTACTTCAGGTTTACAATGCTTTTAAGTTGGAGAAGAATTAACTAAAGAAGTGTTGAGTTTATTTGAAATATCTTGAGAAGGTGATTCAATCCAAGAAGTAATTCTGATTCATTATTTTGAAGCATGGTTACGTTAAACTGTTTTCTTTTTATTGTAGTTATTTAATGAATTCTTGAATTAAGAGGGAGTTATGTTCATTAATAGAATATACTAAACTAACAAACGTGCGTAGGTTTTTGATTTTGTGAAGAAAGGCAAAAAGGGGGAGAGTGCAGGTGTTGTGACAAGGTGTCGTCACAACACTCGAAGTTCATAACTTATAATTCAACGAATTTATTTCTATTTCATATATTTTGCCTTTTTCACTAAACTCTTAATTAGCACTGATGATGCTTATCATAAAATCTAATTATTTCTTCCCACGAGAGGACGGTCCGGGGAGTATTGAGACATATCCCAAGATAGCGGATAAGACACTCGGAACATAACTATCAACCACACTAAAAGGAAGGTATCAAGTTCTGCCCCTCGGGACTTTCTCGATCATCAATTAAGAGGTAGCGTCAACAAGAATCCTTTTCACACTAACGTTCTATGACTCCACCCGTACAAGGGACATATCCGAGTACGCCACTGAGACTGAACAAACCGAGACTTGCTCGCTCTCTGTAGATACCCCTCGTTACGCCCTCCCTTCCGTGGAATCGTGAACTCTAGAATCATACACGCCCATAGTACCCTAGTGGTACCCTCCTAAGACACTCGAGCTTCAAGTATCACTAAAATAAACATCGCGTCAACCTTATGAAGTCTTCCTATCGTTATATCCTACAAGCCTTCCCTGGACAAAATTCTCATAAGGCTTAACTATGTCTTTTTACCAGCTCGGGCAAAACATCCAATAAACTTTTATCATTAGTAAACCAACACTTAGAAAATATTTCACTAACATTATGTTCTCAACTCTTAGAAGGAACGAGGAGAGCACATGGGTCACTTAACGAGAGACCGAGAGAAACAACGTGAGGCTACAAAGGGGAACCCAATACAAATTTATTCCCCAACTCCCAACCACTCACCATAAATAAGGTGAGGACCAAATCTAATTGGTTACCTACCCGGCATAAGATAAAACATTGGGCCCAAAAGAGACAACACCCATTTGTTCAGAGTACACTTAACACCAACTGGAGGCCGAGAATTTCACCCGATTAGCTCCTCTAGTCGACGACCCACATTGGTGCAAAAAGACCTTGCCATAGGTCACCCCGTCAGAAACACCCATTGGCACAGAAGAAGACCCACCCAATTAGCGGACCTGATTAAGGCCATTTCTCCCAGCAGTAGACTTATAGCGTGTGGTCAAAGACACCCATGAAAGTCCTATAGATAGGGGCTTGTTAGCACTCCCTAAAAGAAGAATGAAGTTGAAGACAACACTTTCACTCACTCCCACTTACGTTTTTTTTTTTTTTACTTTAGTCTCACCACCTTCACTCACTCTCACACATAGACTTTAGTACAATATTTACCATTTAGCTACTAAAAGAGTAGCCATACTTGTAATCCCAGAGTCATCCTCGTAATAGCTCTTCCCTCCCCAACTGAGTTCCACCACTAGTAACATACTCACTCTCGTGAATATCAATAAAGGCATTGCTCACTTCTCTCAGGCTTGGGACCTGCATTCCGAACGAAATTCGTTCGATCAATATCCTAAATTCACCCTCTCTACGCGGTCGAATTTACCCTCCACGGAGAAGAGTAACCGGGGGACATGCCGGCTAGATCCACTCTGCGGGCCTGATGGTCCCTCACCTTTGGTGGTCTTTTGGGTAACTACATGTGGATCCATGCCGCGAGACCTCTTCTTGATAGCCTTGGACGTGCTCTCGCCAGAAATCCCTTTCGAAGCAGCCTTTGACACGCCACATGCAGTTGGTTTTGGGAATGGATCAATTGGACTCGAACTGCTATCCGACTGAGCCTGCTTTACCAGGTCAACATCTTGTCATCCAATGTCAAAGACAATCTTTTGGCGGAACGAAGGGCATACTCGAAGCCAGGGGAAGGGTCCACAATGTGAAAGTCAACATCCATGGCATCCTCATCGAGAATGTCAACAAAGTAAACCTCTTGTAATAGAGTTTTAGCATGCAGCTCCAACTCCTCTCTAGTGCAGACAGTAACAGGGGTTAGATACCCTCGACAAAAAGAGAAAGACTAAAAAAACAGGTCCAAGAAACTTATTGAAAGTTAGGTTCAAGTGAAGCAGAGCTGAGGAAAGATCCCACGCCTCGACCCCCCTTTGCAGACCCGTCATTATTAGGGCCAACAGATTGTTCAGCATCGACGACACATCGTATAGGCCATTGAAGAAGCTAACCTGGTCTAAGTCTGCCATCACTTGCGTGTGTGCCTCCCTCGAAGGAACCACATAGTCAAGTCCCTACCTCGTGGGCACACCTTATTGGGATATGGGTGCCCCCAGAGGAGTTATATAAAAACACTTCAGATGCCAGTCACTATTGCGTGAATTAAAGCCTTGTGTGGCCACCAGGAACGAGCGCTTGTTGCCCCAATGAGACAAATTGAAGAAAATGGATTCGATGTAAGGAGCTTAGAGAACAAAAGCCTTTGCCACCGTCTGGGCAATACAAGGAACATTCAGGAGATAGCAGCAAGATATGAATCCCACCAAGTATCGATACGAGATAGGAGCCAACTGGCTCTAACATATCCGACAATAGACAAATAAGTTGCTCAAAGTGAATTTAAACAAGCATTGGAGAAGAAAAATCACTTGCTCCGAGTAGATAGTTTTGTATTCCTCAGGTGGATCATACACACGTTGATTGCTAGTCAGAATCAACAACGAGACGTCAGCCTTAGAAATGTCAACTGACTTTAGAACGATTAGGCACCTTCGTATGTCATCTGGCTGATGGTGGAACCTACATGACCCTTCCCCACCATGCTTAAAGGCTCCAGAGTACCTTGAAAGTAACCCAACTCATCTCTAGGCTGGGCGTAAGAGTGTCGATTCCAAAATACCACTCAGATTCGGTCGGCCGGAGTGAAATGCCACCACTGGACAGAGCAATGGGAATAGTCAACAATGCGGGAGATGGAATAGCTTGTCCCTGCGAGTTCATTGAGAAATAGACCAATCACCTAAGGCAGCATGTTGGCAGCTCGACCGTAGTGGAGGCGTATTACACGGGCCGTCGTTGCTGGAATGGTCAAAAATAGCTCAAGAAACCATAATGGCGGTGGTGAATAGAAGAATTATTAGCAAGAATAGCAAGAGCATTTGGAAGAGTAAATGGAAGGTGCAAAAAGAAAGATTGCATAAGAGACTTGCGGGTGTGAAGAAGAAAGGCGTTGAGCTAGCACTATTTATAGAAGAGAGAAGTCGTTTCGGATTCCCGCCTGAGAATATGAACGTGGATGCAACCCTAATATTGCACACTCACGACTCCCCATAACCACCACTTCCACGAATCGCCAGGTAGCTAGACCGTCAGGCAACGTGATAGGGAAAAAATCGGCATTGTTAATTATCTCAACCGCCCACATCAATGACGCCGGTTCCCGAGATGCACCAACAGAACGGTGTTGACCAGATTTTGAAATCACGTCAAGACAAAGCATAACCCGGGAAGAAAGGCAAAATACTCTTAATAAATGTAGGGCACTCGTCCAATATGTTGGGCAAACCATATTTGGACTTGGAGAGCTCGCAACGAGAGAAAAATATAGAAAAACGAAGAGAAGTTAAAGCAAAACACAAAAAGTCGTCAAAAGGGCAACCAATTTTTTATTCATTAATTAAATCATGGGGGACTCCTGATATAACCCTTCGGATTACAAAATAAAGGCACCGTGGCCACACATAATCCACCCCTATCTACCTACAACTAAGGGACATGGAGGGAAGGCCCTGGGCCAAACGAACGACCCGGGGAAGATCTGGGGCCGAAAGTTGACGCACTCGAACGCACGAGGGATAGAGTTGTGTCCCGATTATGGGGTCTCATCATCTTCTTCGAGGTTAATCCCCTTAAGTTGGCACCCTAGGCATACACCCTGAGGGTCTTAACTAGCTTCTCACAAGCACATAATCCCATACCGCTTGAGGAGCGAAAAATCTATATTCCCACTCTCTATTCTCTTGCCTATTCATTCAATGATGTAATGACATGTGGCTTATAGCGGCCCACATAAATTAACCTATCAAATTAATTCATTTAATCTACAAGATCCATTTAACTTTTTTCAATTTTTTTTTCATGAAATCAATAGTTAATATTATCACAATACAAATCACCATGGATAAATTACTTTTCATCGATCAAATCGTCAAATAAATTGTTAACCATAACAATAAAAAAGGAAGCAAAGAAGATTAATCCTACTCAAAAAAAAAAACGATACATGGACAATACAATTGTCACGAGTACTTCCGATGAGATGTACCCATTCCTAATCAGGAGAACCCCTCGGAGGTTGCCCCACCTTTCGGTCACTGACCTAAAAAGGTTTTAGAGCACACGAGGAGGAACATAAGCGTCCCTTGGATAGTCAAATGGTGAGTGAAAAACAGATATCAACGCGGCATCAGAAAAAGAGCAAACCCCGATGGATCCGCGTGACTCCGATATCCACCAATGTGCCAAGAGGGACCACAATGGACCCCGAGTCCCATGAACTTACAAGAAAACTTCCTTGCTGAACACTCCTCGAAGAAAACTACACTAGGACTATCATCCGAGGACCCATTTTCGGAGAAAAACAAGAAATGAATAAAAGAGCACCCAGTAAATATATTCCGAGAACTCAGACGGAAAAATCTCACTTCAAAGAGAGCAAATACAGCCCTCGGAAATCAAATGCAACCCTCGGAGACCAAGTCAAGCCCTCGGAGATCACACCAAGCCCTCGGAGATCACATTACACCCTCAGAGATCACTCCTGATTGTTTGAAAAATGGACCCGAGTCAAGAAAGAGAAATAAAACCCCTCGGAAGGCATATACAGCAGTCCCTACCCCCGTACGAGCATCCTAATCACGCATCAACGAAAGAATAGCCCCTCAGAAGAATAGCTCTACCAAAACAACCATACATCAGAGGTCCTCGGAGCTATCAGAAGACACGAAGATTAATCTATTCAGCGCTTAGTAGATAAGAGATAAACCTTATCCTGATTTTTACACCTGTATCAAGGTAACGACACCTGTCTTTACCAAAGCACATGCACAATGACACCTGCCCTTACCAAAGTCTATATAAAGGGAGGCGATCAATAGAAGAAGAACAACTCAACTTAGCTTAACTTAATTCAACCTGATACTCATATATACAGTAGGATGAGGAGGAAAAGTTCAGTAATAAATGAAGGGAATATTCTTGCAATTCTCATTATCATTTCCACCTAATGTTGTTTCTGAATTACGGACAGGGCGTTCCAACCCAAATAAATATCTTCCGTTAAATAGGGAATAATTCCGAAGCCGTTAACAAAGTGGCGCCGTCTGTGGGAACGCCATAGTATCTGTCTTCGAGAGAATTCAACAGACGTCGACTAGGATGGATGATCTGTTCGAAAGTGAAAACTTTCCAATTCCTTACAGCGAATCGGAAGAAACCTTGTCCAATTATGAATCAGGTACAAGAGATTTTATTAATATTCTCCGATCTGTTTATGAAAGATTTATAGATGCTACACGAATACCCCGGAGGGGTGAACATCTCGGAAACATGTCCTCTGTACCCCCCGAGGACAGGAATTTCCCTTCGGAAGTAGACGCACCCCGGACTGCGTGGAACCCAAATTCAATTCCTTGGCAACATGAACCCCGACAAACGCCCCGAAGGTATGTATGTTATGAAAGAACTCTCGAGAGGGGTCGGGGAGAAATTTCTCGCCCCTCGGAGTATCGGGGAGAGGTTGAACACTCCCTATGGGAGATGATGGATGATTTACGGAAAGAATTGGGCGACCTCAAGAAGACCATGGCCCCTGAGGAGGATCCCACGTTCAAGACCTCTCCTTTCATTCCCGAAATTGCTTTAGCTTCTATCCCCTCGGGAATGCGACCTATCAATATCCCGCTATATACCGGAGAAGCTGACGGAAGGGATCCACAGGATCACATCCATCAATATCTGGCTGGAATGGACCTATTTTCCGCCCCTGATCATGTGTTATGCCGCGTATTTCCTGTTACCCTCGGAGGGCAGGCCCAAGCATGGTTCACTCACCTTCCACCCTGTTCCATTATGAGTTTTGACCGGTTAGCTCATTTGTTCGTACGACAATTTGCCTGCAATCGAAGGTACCCCAAATCTGCCACACACCTTTTTACTATTAAGCAGAAAAAGGATGAGCCCTTACGAGAATATATAAAGCGCTTCACGGATGAAGCACTAGATGTTCCCAACGTTAGCCCGACCATCATGGCGGACATATTAACTCAAGGACTCCGAACGGGGGACTTCTTTAGATACCTTATGGGAAATCGTATCACGAACATGAATGAGCTTATGCAAAAGGCGGAAGTTCACATCTTGATGGAAGAGGCCGAGGGAACAAATAAGCAAATGGAGCAGGAGGATAATGAACATTTAGAGCGCGCCGAGAAAGAGGCAAAGATCAAAGAAAAGAATAAGGAAGGAAAACCTCCTCAGCGCAAGGATGAGGGCGGAGTGGTTAAGAAATTCCTCCGACCTGTACATTTACCTCCGATGACTGTCACTCCCCCGGAAGTACTCAATATAATGAGGGGTAACAACGAGTTGCACTGGCCTAGGCCGGCTAAATTGCCTAACCAAGATAAGGACACCGGAAAATATTGTAAGTACCATAAAACTTACGGGCACACTACGGAAGAGTGTACTACCCTTCGTAGAGAAGTGCTTCGTCTCTTAGAGATAGGATACTTGAAGAACTACCTCAAGGAAAATAATCTCGAGGAACCTAAGGCCAATGTTTGGAAGAGGTCCCGAAGAGAGGAGGAGGAACGAGAAGAGGAAGAAAGGACGCCTATTCGGAAGTCACGAGAGGTGACAGTTGGACGTCTACGACCTCAAGAGCGAACCAAAGATCGTCGGCAAAGTTCACAAGAGAAGACGACAGGGTATCGGAGTCTGCCTCCTCCACCCGACTCTTATAAAAACAATCCCCCGACAGGGAGAACCATCAACATGATTGAAGAAGGTAAAATTTCCATGATACCTCAAGGTAAAAAGAAGAAATATCTGAAAGAAGCTCGACGAGCAGAGCAAGGATTGCCTGTCTGCTTTGTTCAAGGATCAAAGCTGCCTAGCATTACCTTCGGACACGAAGATCACGCAGACATACTATACCCTCACGAAGACCCATTGGTTATTTCCGCCGTCATCTACGGGTATGAAATCCAACGAATCCTCATAGACACGGGCAGCTCTGTGGACGTACTCTTCTTACCTAGCTATCTTGCTATGGGGTTAAAACAAGAAAATTTAGAAACTGTTGAAGTCCCCTTGGTAGGATTCTCTGGGGAAGCCTGCCAGACCCTTGGAACTGTGACTCTTCCAATGTCATGGGGAAAGGGAGCTCTTCGAAGGACAGAACCCATCAGGTTTTGGATAGTGGAATCTTCTTCACATGCATACAATGTGATATGCGGAAGACCATCTATTCGAGCCTTTGAAGCTATTCCCTCTACTTTACATCTCAAAGTGAAATTCCCCACTTCTTCAGGAATTGGAGAAGTCCGGGGAAGTCAATCTAAAGCTAGAGAATGTTGCATGAATGCCATTCCCTCGGAAGAGGACGGGTCCTCACTCGGAAATAACAAAAAATGTAAAACTGAGGAAACACGAGTCCAACCTGTGGAAGAATTAAAGATGGTGGAATTAGTAGAAGGAAGCCCCGAGAAGGTGATCAAAATGGGCACTCACATGACCCCATCAATAGAAGATCAACTAATTTCCCTCCTAAAACAATTCCACCACCTCTTTGCATGGGAAGGGGGACCACCCGGGCGAATCAGCAGCAAAATATGCCAAGACGTCCTTAATGTGAAGCCCGAGGCCAAACCTGTTCAGCAGAAGAAAAGGAAAATGGGACCCGAACGTAACAAGTTCATTCGCTCTAAAATACAGCGCCTTCTCAGTTTGAACAAATTCGGGAAGTCATCTACCTAGAATGGTTAGCTAATGTTGTGCTAGTTCCCAAACATGGAGGAAGATGGCGAATGTGTGTTGCCTTTACTAACCTCAATGATGCATGCCCAAAGGATTGGTATCCTTTACCGAGCATATATCAGCTAGTGGATTCTACTGCGGGATGTGCGTTGCTATCGACTCTAGACGGAGACCAAGGATACAACCAAATCCCGATGGCAGCAATTGACCAAGATAAAACTAGCTTCATTACAGATGCAGGCACCTTTTGCTATCTAGTCATGCCCTTCGGGCTGAAGAATGCCGGAGCTACTTATCAGAGGTTAGTAAATCTTATGTTCGCAGAACTTATCGGAAAATCAGTTGAGGTTTACGTGGATGACACTGTAGTTAAAAGTAATACTGCCGAAGAGCATCCCGAGGACCTACGGAAAGCGTTGGTCATCATGAACAATTTTGGCATGAAAGTTAACCCTAGGAAGTGTTCTTTTGGTATCCGAGGAGGAAAATTTTTGGGATTTATGGTTACGGAGAAGGGGATAGAAGTAAACCCCGAGAAAGCAGAGGCCATCATGGGGTTACCCACCCCGAGGACGGTGAAAGATGTCCAAAAGTTAACTGGTAGAATGGCCTCGTTGAGTCGGTTTGTCTCCAAGTCCGCAGAAAAAGGACTTCCCTTCTTCAAGATACTTCGAAATATCAAGGAATTTCAGTGGACCCCCCAATGCGAAGAAGCCCTCGGAGAACTAAAAAGGTACATGTTGAAACCACCCTTGTTGGTAAAACCTTTACCTCAAGAAGAGTTATTTATGTATCTGTCGGTTGGAGAAGAAACTATTATCACTGTTTTAGTCAAAGAACAAGACGGAGAACATCGTCCGGTATATTACGTCAGCAAAACCCTCCTCGGAGCCGAGACCAGATATACCCTAACTGAAAAACTCGTCTTAGCACTGGTTACTACAGCCCGTAAGCTACGCCCCTACTTTCTATCCCACCCGATTACAGTGCTAACAAAGCACCCTCTAAGGGCAATTCTTAATAAGCCTAAATCGTCAGGGAGGTTAATAAAGTGGGCCGTGGAGCTCACCGAGTATGATATTTCCTATGCTCCGAGACCATCCATTAAGGCACAAGTCCTAGCGGACTTTGTAATGGAACTTACGGGCATCGTATCAGAGGAAAATGAACCGCTATGGCATGCATATGTAGATGGATCCTCGGTGAGTAGGCATGGGGGGGGGGGGGGGGGGGGGCAGGAATTGTATTTGTGAATCAAGAAGGAGAGGAAGAAAGGCTCCATTTTGCAATCAGAATAGATTACCCCCTCTCCAACAATGAAGCTGAGTATGAAGCTCTCCTTATTGGTATGAGACTAGCAAAGGAAGGGGGAATGAAGAAAGTACTCCTCCATAGTGATTCTCAATTGATTGTTCAGCAAGTCAAGGGTTCATATGAAGCAAAAGAAGAAAGAATGCAAGAGTACCTCCGAGTTGTTCGTCAAAGGTCCGAGTGGTTTGAGGAATATGATATAGTTCAAATTCCCCGAAAAGAAAACCAAGAGGCGGATGCTTTATCCAAAATGGCTACTCAAACAGCCGCCGTACATACTCGGAGGATTACTCTACTTCATGTCAACGAGTCTGAAAAAAGTGAAGGCAGAGAGGTGAATACCATCTCAGATCCCTTATCTAGCTGGGTAACTCCTATCAAGGCCTATTTACAGAATCCTAAGGGATACTCCTCGGACAAGAATATTCAGCGAATGATGTTCAAAAAAACTCTTCGATACTTCCTCAAAGAAGGGATACTTTTCCGAAGAACGTACTCGTGTCCCCATGCTCGATGCCTTAATGAATAGGAGGCTCAACTAGCTTTAGCAGAAACTCACGAGGGGGTATGTGGAAGTCATACTAGCGGCGAAAGCATGGTCGGACGCTTGATTCGACAAGGCTACTACTGGCCCACGATGCCGAAAAGTGTAAACCGTGCCAAGCTTGCGCCCCTCGGGTCCATCAACCAGCAGCTCCTTGGGAACCCCATCTGACCCCTTACCCATTCTCCAAGTGGGGCATTGATATACTTGGACCCCTCATCCCTGATGCCGGTCAAAAGAAATTTCTGCTAGTAGCCGTTGACTACTTCACCAAATGGGTGGAAGCGGAACCCCTAGATAGGGTAACCGCATGGGCCGTTATCAATTTTCTTTGGAGAAACATCATTTGTCGCTTTGGCGTCCCTCGGAGCCTGGTAAGTGATAATGGTCTGCAATTTACAGATCAAGGGTTACAAAAATGGTGCGATCATTGGGAAATAAAATACCGATTTGCTTCGGTGGGATACCCTCAGGCAAACGGCCAAGTAGAAAGGACCTACAGAACCCTTTTGAAAACCATGAAGGCCCGACTTGATTGGCACAAAGCTAAGTGGGTTGAGGAAGTACCCGGGATACTATGGGCCTATCGGACCACGCAAAGTGTCGCTACGGGTGAAACTCCTTTCAGTCTATCCTATGGATGTGAAGTCGTCCTGCCCTCGGAGGTCTCCATAGAAAGTTGGCGAGTCAGGGAATATGAGGAAGTGGCCAATGGCTCAAATCTAGCCCTCGCCCTTGAACTTCTTGAAGAAAAGAGAACCCGAGTGGCCCTCCGAGTGGAAGAATAGAAGGCCCGGATGTCACGATACTATAATAACAAGGTAAAACCCCAAAATATTCAAGTTGGAGATTTAGTGATGAAACGAGGGGGGGCCTCCAAGAATGTGGGCAACTAGATCCTCGGTGGGAAGGGCCCTATAAAATAGCGAAAATTGTGGGACCCGCAACCTATCTTTTGACCAATTCCGAGGGGGCAGTACTTCGCAACACTTGGAACTCAATCAACCTTAGAAAGTATTATGCTTAATGTAATAGTTATACTTGAATAAGAAAAGTTATTCATATACGAAGGGTCTTATTACAAGAGAAAATATTGTTGCTAACAAAAGGATAACTCTACATATGAGTCATCTTAGCAACCCAACAAAAAAGCCCCTCGTACTATGAACTAAACTGTATAATATTCATCTATAAGCTAAGCCCCTCCCATGGGACGTTTTCCTTCTCGAATAAGTCGTCGGCGCTGCTCCTCGGAAAGAGAGACTGGGTCGTCAATGAACACAGTCGGAACTGCAAAATCCCTAATGGGTGAAGAAGTGAACCCCTCGGAGATCTGACGAAAGTTAAGTTCCGGAATGAGTAAGCCCGAGGGAAACTCTGGCAAAGCTTGTACGGCATCTTGGCACAACCGATAGCCTATATGCACTAAATCACGCATCTCATCCTGAAGAGATTCACGAAGGTTGGATGGACCCACCACTTCCAACACGGCCTAGACTTGAGCCATAACCACTGCTACCGCATGAGTGCGAGTTATCCCTAGTAGTTGCTGATTCAAAGCATCTCTTTCCATCGTAGCCTGCACCAATTGCTCCTCTGAGGACCGCATGTGGCCACGTAACTCCTCAATTCTCCTTTCTAAATTTAGTACACGTGCCCTTTCAAGCACTAGCTGGCGCTCCAATTCCCACGCCTTATCCTTCTCGGATTGTAACGTATTGATGTGAGTCTCCTAAGCGGACTCGTGAACTTCCTTCAAATGGGTTATCTCCCCTTGAGCCTCTAAGAGACCTTGCTCTAACTCGTCCCGGCGACGATATACTAAACCAGGATCCAAAGAAGAGCTTCCGTAAGATCCGAGAGCATCTAGCACCATATAAATCTGCTCAAGAACAAAGCAAATAGCATCAGACAGGGCGACATGTTAGTATTAAATAAAATGAATAAATACCTCACACAGGTCTTTACAAGCTAAATCCTAAAGAACGGATACCGAAAGGGTTTTCATCAGCCCACAATCTGTCACGTTCACTAAACCGCTGAGGAAGTTTCGGCAAAATCCTACCGCTGATCCGAGAGGAGAAACATCCTGATTATCCCCGGGGGGAAAAGATCTCTCGAGGGAAGGGTTCTCCCCGGGCGGCGGTACCGGAACACGATCAGGGACATCTTCTAGGGGCTGCAAGTCCTCTGCGCCAGGAGAGAGAAGATACTCCTCTAATACATTCACCACGGCAGAATTACGAGGAACGGGCTGTGACACTATTGGATTCATGTGAAAGTCCGTCTAGGAGAGAGCCGCTATCGGATCTAACACTCCGGGAGGAATTATAAAGCTTATTGGGGGGGCTGCCACAGGTTCCTCCTCCTCCGAGGAAATATCAACCATTGCCTCATTCACGAGCAGATCAGAATCACCAACCTCCGGCCCCCCGGGGCTACCATGCAACGCCCGCCCCAGAAAAACGTCATTAGAAGATCCGAGGGGAAATGCTCCCATCTCCGCTCCTGCAAAAAATATTAGTATGCAAACAGTCCGATGACACCCAGAAAATTTACAAGTTAAAGAATGATCAATAAAATTTACGGAAATAAAAGTTATTGTGAAGAGGACGAGAGATAGAGGTACACCCCTCCACCCCCTCATGTAAACCCGCTAAAATCAGGGCCTTGGGGAAATCCAGCAGCCCGGATATGTCATAGGAACCAGAAAAAAGTCATGAGTGAAGCAATACCTCCCTCACTTGCCCTTGTGTTTCGATGTTGGGGGCAATATATCCCAGACCCCATCGGATGGGCACCCCCCATGATTTGGCTGATTGACCTCTCAGACGAACAAAGAAAAATCTCCGCCTCCAATCCCCTCTATAAGAGTGGAAATTGGATACACGAGTGAAGGTATTTTCTTTATCCCGATAAGTCAGGCTAAAAAAGGGAGTTCCCTCTGAGCAAGGTCGAAGGGCAAATATTTTTCCCACCCGATAAGGGGACATTGGAAGATTTAAAAGCTCACAACGCAGGACGTATCCCACCAAATGACTATATGAACTCGGTGTTAACTGACTCGGACATACCTGCCAGTACCGAAAGAGTATTTGGAAAAAGGGGTGGAAAAACGTCTGTAACCCACAACGCATTTGTTCGTTATAGATAGTCAGATAACCCGAGGGAGGCGCATAAGCTCTCTGACCCGAGGAAGGCACTATCACGTCATATTCTTCGAAATCCAGGTTATAACCAGTGAAAAGAGATCTTAGCGAGTTCTCGCACTCCGTACTCGTAGTGGATCCTACACGTCCCCTACCTATCAATCTGGACGGATTAAGAGGAATCAAATCAAATTCTGAAGACTCATCTGCCAAAGGATAAGGCTCCCTGCCCATAAATATTTCCCTGACATGATTTACTCTACGTGAATTTGTAGATGAAAGCCTACGAGCTACTCCCAAAGAGGAACTAGCGCCAAGTGCCGCTTGGTTTTCGGATAAATTATCCCTCGGAGAAAAATTCTCACGGGAAACAGGAGGAATCCTTGATGATCTAGAAGGACTCCGAGAGGTGTCCCGAGAGGAACCACAAGATTAAACTGAACCCCTTCTTCTATAGTAAGGAGGCAACATCTTTTCGAGTAAGTATTATCCTCGTGCTCACAGCTATTAACAAACTTGAAAAAAGATCAAAGACTAGTTATGATTATAAAGTTATGATCATAAGGTTAGTATATATCCTAAATACATATATACTCTTTATTTCGTGATTAAAAAAAGAGGATTAGATTCATATTGCATAAAGTAGGGGACACGTGTTGAGAAATTTTCTTAATCAAAGGTGGCACATGTCTTACATTGCCATGCAAGGCAACACCTCCTACTTAGGAGATAAGCCTAGTCAGTAACCTTAAGTGTTTTATCATTATCCTCATTAATTAAATATTAACAATAAAGACAAAAGGTAGAGAAGTGAAAGGCAGAAAGATAAGTGTTCATTCAAAAGCCAAAAAGCCCTCGGAAAGGATAGTATTTACAAGAAATATTTATTAAAAGTCAGAAGATAAAAGTACAATGAGTAGATTATGCCCCCGTGGTAGAAGGATGTGTAGGGGTCGTGGCCTCAGCAGAAGTACTTAGAGGGGCAAGACGGGAAATCGGTGAGAATATCCCCCCGGAACCGCTAGCCCTCGGACCTGGACTACTAGAGGAGCGCATCGGAGATGTCAGAGGAGAATCCTTGGAGGACAATAAACTCCCGAACCTCCCTACAAAGTAGTGGCAATCATCGGGAGTTGGCCTCTTCAACTTGCGAAGATCGAAAGACTTGGAGAAATCCACTTTCGACCGCAGTAAGGGCTTAGCCAACCTAGCACATTCCAAGTAGCCCCACAGAAGATGGTCGGACATAAGCTCATGAGAAGGTATCTCGAAAATTCCCGAGTGCTGCCTAGAGATCTCCTCGGGAGAAATAAAATTTGATAAGTTTCCCTCGGCTGACTCAGCCCTATCAGTGACTTGGCCCAACGTCTCCTGGAGACTTCTCTCCCTTTCACCACCCTCTGACACCATCTTCTCGAGAGCAGCAACACGTGCCTTAAGGACCCCCTCGGACTCCTCCCTCTCCTTCTCCAAAAGAGCTATTTTGGCCATTGCAGCCTTCTCGGATGCCTCCATTTTCTTGTAAGCAGACTCTGCAGCACTTAACTGATGATGTAAACCCTCCTTCGCCTTTTCTGCCTCTCCAAGAACGAACTCGTAGTCGGAGATCTTTGTTAGAAGAACTTCTTCTCTCGTCCGACTCTCCTTGTCCCGGACCAGAAGAGGTGTCAATTGCTCTCGGAGGGCTTCCAATTCCTTCGCATCTTTCAAACCGCGTTCCTCTACCGCAGTAACTGCTTCCCGAGTCTTCCCAATCTACAGAGAGTAAACACAAAAAGAAGTTATTACGAATAAAGGTTACAATTCTAGAAAAAGAAAAAGAAAAAGGTGTAAAGGAACTCACCATGAGCCCCAACCAGTTAAGACTGGTATATAAAAATTGGTACCCCTCGGCAGATGTTGAGCTAGAGGAGGCAAAAAACTGAAGAATGTCCTGATAAGCCTCCCCTACGGTCCGAGACGAGAATTGTCCCTCCGGCCCCCCAGGAGGTATAGGCATCTCAAAATTGTGACCCCTTGAAGACATGGTCACTGGAACGTGCCCTCTCGGAGGATTAATCTCTGGCGCTGGTGTTATCACCTCTGAATTGGTAAATATGGCCCGAGAACCACCAGCACCAGAGGACGGACTCGCCTCCTTCAGCAGCGAATTCAGAATTCCCTCTTTCACATCCCGGTCATCGGACGAAGGGTCAAACTCCCCTTGAGTGTCCTCGGAATCCCCTCGTAAAGCTTCCTGCCCGGGAATGCTGAACTGTGCCAAGAAATATTCCTCTACAAAAGACAATATCCGTGTGTAAAGAAGAGAATGAAACTAGAAAAAATTATTAATAGAAGACAAGTGAAGAATGCTTACCATACAAAGAAGGCTCTTCCACCATCGGAGCTTTGCCTTTGTCTACAGTCCCTGCATCAAGAAGGAAAGCATCAGCACATGAGTAAACTTACAGGAAAGATACGAAAATTTCGTTAAAAATTCATAAGAACTTACCACGAGGAGCAGATTCGGGAACTATCGGAGGCGTAGGAGAAGGATCCTCAGAAGACAAATCTATTACTTCAGTGATCTTTTGAACAGATTCTTCCTCGGTAACCCTTGGATAGATCCCCTCCTCGGAAACTTTCGGAGAAGTTCCTATATCAGATCCGGAGGCAGGTAAATCCCCCGTCTCGGATCTAGAAACGGGCACCAAGGCCAAATCCCAAGAAGCAGGAGCTACTTGACGCAAAGGAACAACGCTCCTGATAACCCCCGTCATATCCATGTACAGAAGAGAATGGTCCTCGTGAACTCCACCTTTCTCTTAACCCATATGCCCGCCCTCAAGAGCGTTAACCTCATCCTCCTCGTGATCACCCTCCTCTGGTATTTCGGAAGCACCACTCGGAATAGGCTCCCTCGAACTCGACTGCAAATAGTAGTTCGCCATGACCTCCTCTGCATCACCCCGAAGACAACATATATAAGTACAATTTAATTCTATACTCGGAGAAAGAATAAAAGAAGAAATAAAGGGACTTACGAAAGAGATTCCTCGCATCGGGAGACAGAGACAAGGGCCTTTCCACAGCGTCGTCGGTAAAAACCACGTGATGAAGCCCGGAGGTCTCAAATAACATCGTGAAATCCTCTGACTCCATCAACTTGTGTTGGGAAATTATAGGAGATAAAACCACCTCTTGGTCCAAAGCATGTACGGGAGTAGTACCCTCTCTCCAGTCGAAGGGTATATCCCACTCACCATTAACGGGCCCCACGAAGAAGTATCTATTCTTCCAGACGCTATGTGAAGTGATCGCGGCACCTAGAATTCTGTTCGTAGAACCCCCCGAGTTGTCCCGATGGCGAACATTATAGAAGGGATAACCCCCGGGTGACACCGCCACATCAAAAATCGAGAGAAAGTGGTCCACCTTACACTCTATTCCATTCACCTGGCACCAAAAAACATAAATGCAAAGAGCGGCAAACCCATTCGGCACCATTTGACTCGGGGAGATATTGCAAGCCTTGAAAAGCTCACAGAAAAAAGGCGGCATGAACGACCGCCACCCGTACTTCACCTGGGCAAAAAACACCGTCAACATACCCGGAGGAGGATAACATGCTCTTTCATCCTTCGTCGGGATTCGGAACACCATGTTCTTTTGAAAGGCCCCGGTTGAAGTGAACAGATCAGACACCTGCTCCCGAGTGACAATGTTGGGAACCCTCTCCACCTTGGCGAAAGTCCGAAGAGGCGGCTTCTTCGATTTAGAAACCCTAGATTTCTTGGAAGAAGTGGCGCCGCCCTCAGCAGCAACAGCTATCTCACCTTTACGTTTCCGAGTAACAACCCCCACCGAAATACTCCTCACATTAACGGAAGAATCGATCGGAGCGGTGACTTCAGAAGAGGTGGCGGCGGCGATAAGATCAGTATTAGTAGAGGAAGCCATGGATAATAACGAAAGAAGAATGTTTTTGAAAAAGGGAAAAGGAAAGAGTAAGGCTGCTGGGAATTTGAAGTGCAAAAGATGAAGAACATAAATTAGGGAAGGAGATTATCGCTTTGAGAGAAAGATATCGTGAGTTAGAATTGAGAGAATGGAGAAGAGAATGAACAGTTCTCCTATTTATAGGAGTGCAAAGAACAAACGGTCACAAAATTCCCACACGTGGAGCATATTTAAAGCTCCACGTATGCCCCGCGTCCGCCACGCCGTTACATATCTGACCGTTGGTAACGGTCAGATATTTTGAAGTTTGAAGCCAATCAACGGCTATTTGCAACCCCTACTCCGAAACCTACGCGTGTGTGAGAGCAGTACCCCCAGGGGCAATAAGGTAAGTTCTATATAATCCGTTTTTTGAAATTAATGCATATTCCCTCGAAAAAATATAAGAAAAAAAAAATAATATAGGGAAGACCAAAACAAGAACTAACCCTTCGCCTCACTGGGGACGATGATTAAAATTTCTCTTGTCTCTACGAAGACAATCGAAATTTGGGGGGGGCTAGTGTTAACCATAAAAATAAAAAAAGGAAGCAAAGAAGATTAATCCTACTCGAGAAAAACAAACGATACATGGACAATACAATTGTCACGAGTACTTCCGATGAGATGTACGCATTCCTAATCAGGAGAACCCCTCGGAGGTTGCCCCACCTTTCGGTCACTGACCTAAAAAGGTTTTAGAGCACACGAGGAGGAACATAAGCGTCCCTTGGATAGTCAAATGGTGAGTGAAAAACAGATATCAACGCGGCATCAGAAAAAGAGCAAACCCCGATGGATCCGCGTGACTCCGATATCCACCAATGCGCCAAGAGGGACCACAATGGACCCCGAGTCCCATGAACTTACAAGAAAACTTCCTTGCTGAACACTCCTCGAAGAAAACTACACTAGGACTATTATCCGAGGACCCATTTTCGGAGAAAAACAAGTAATGAATAAAAGAGCACCCAGTAAATATATTCCGAGAACTCAGACGGAAAAATCTCACTTCAAACAAAGCAAATACAACCCTCGGAAATCAAATGCAGCCCTCGGAGACCAAGTCAGGCCCTCAGAGATCACACCAAGCCCTCGGAGATCGCATTACACCCTCAGAGATCACTCTTGATTATTTGAAAAATGGACCCGAGTCAAGAAAGAGAAATCAAACCCCTCGGAAGGCATATACAACAGTCCCTACCCCCGTACGAGCATCCTAATCACGCATCAACGAAAGAATAGCCCCTCGGAAGAATAGCTCTACCAAAACAACCATACATCAGAGGTCCTCAGAGCTATTAGAAGACACGAAAAATTAATCTAGTCAGTGCTTAGTAGATAAGAGATAAACCTTATCCTGATTTTTACACCTGTATCAAGGTAACGACACCTGTCTTTACCAAAGCACATGCACAATGATACCTGCCCTTACCAAAGTCTATATAAAGGGAGGCGATCAATAGAAGAAGAACAACTGAACTTAGCTTAACTTAATTCAACCTGATACTCACATATACAGTAAGATGAGGAGGAAAAGTTCAGTAATAAAGGAAGGGAATATTCTTGCAATTCTCATTATCATTTCCACCTATCGTTGTTTCTGAATTACGGACAGGGCGTTCCAACCCAAATAAATATCTTCCGTTAAATATGGAATAATTCCAAACCCGTTAACATAAATCTTTTAACAAAAAATTAATTCAATGTAAATATGACAATATATAATAATCCATACATGTGATGCATTTATAATTTATGTTACTCAGGTATTTGATATTTTAGAACATATATTATCTCATTCCTATTCAAACTTTTATGCATATATAATTTTTACTCAAGAATCTTTTAATATATGGTAGTTATTTGATTACACAAATGCTTGTTATAAATATGAGGGGTGATTTTCCCTCGTGTTCATGTATTAAAATGAAATACTTTTTATAATATGGATATTATAGTGTTTACTCAATATATTAAAAAAAATTATATATTTTGAAATAAAACTAATAGTATAAGTTACTTTATCACCACAAAAGAAAAGTAATAAGTAATTTCATATTGCAGTTTTTTTTGGATAAGTTTATATTGTAAGATTAAATGAATTAATTTGACGAGTTGATTTTGTGGGCTCTACTATCCACATGTCGATACATCATTGAAGGAATAAGGAAGGGAATAGAGAGTTGGAATAGAGAAATTTCGCTCTTGCTTGAGGCTCTGCTCAAACTCTTCCTATAGGGTGGCCTTTTGGGAAGCCAACTTCTCATCAGCCATTAGCACGGTCGTGGACACTGGCTCGCGACACGACCCTACCACCTGTTAGGACTTCTCCAGCTCTCGAGCCACTTCAACCTCCCTCGCACGGGCGACCTCTCCTTTCTTCTCCAGCTCAGCCACCTGAGCCTTCAATGACTCTTCCAAAAGTTTTAGTTTATCGATGCGGAGTCCCTGACGGTCCATCCCACTTGCCAGCTCAGAGCAGTGGGCGATTTGGGCCTGGTTGACCCTCTACGCCTCCTCTAACTGCACCCAGAGAGAATCTCTCTGGCGACCTGCCTCCTCGCAGTAAACCATGAGCCCCTTTACCCCCAGAGGCACCTGGACGACCAATATGATACGAGTTAGCACATCGAAAACAATTAGATAGAAATGAAGAAGTAGTAGGAAAGTTAATATCATATACCAAAGCAGGCGAGAGACAGATCATGTTCCGCAAAATCTATGGGTAGTAGGAAGACACGACCAAAAAGGCTGCCAGAGTCACCACGTGATCAAACAACGCGGGTGCCATCGAGCTAATCCCAAAAATGTCATCCAGAAGGAGACGTAGTGGTGGAGGCACCATTAAACCCCACTTGGTTGGAGCAGAAACTAGAACCGATGGCCCTGCTTCTCGGAGGGAAGGGTCGAAAGCTCAACATAATGGCCCGCTTCTTTGGGAGAGGGAACAACCACTCGTCCTGAGCCTGTCTCCGCCATCGGAGAGAGAGAAGGCACCCAAACCACCTCCGAGTCCCTAAGAGGAAGTAAGTCGGTTGAAACCCCTCTGAGATCCTCTTTCTCATCGGAAGACATGAGGTCCCACAACCAATTCTTGCCTCTTCCCGCTCCTTGGGCTGCGGACAAACCCTCTGATACAAGCAACTCAATAGAAATATTATCGCGACCCCGAGGGGATGACCTGGCAGCACCCCGACTTTTCACCCACAATGTAGGAGAATCTCTCTCCTCCTCCGCATTGCTGGCCACCACGATGTCCATTCCCCAACACCTCACCTTTTGTTGGCCTTGCGCTTTCATAAGTTTTCCCTAGACAAGTTTTCTGCTCCGCGCTCGGAGGCACTAGGCGCAGTTCCCAACACTGTCGAACCACGGGTCGCTCGAATCTTCTTGCTTTTCTTCTTACGAGCACCACTGACGGGGGCATGAAGAGGCATATACCTTAATCCGTCCATGGTCTCCCCTAAAAAATAAAGGCCAAACACAAAAGATAGATAAAATAGCACAACCGAAATTGGGACTAGACGACGGAAGAAATGAAAAACTCGTATTATGTGGGTCAAGAACAAAGGCTTGCAGTGTCAAGTCATCCAACTTGTACTACCTATACAGAGACATAAAATTATCCTCCTTCATCATCAGCTGGCAGTCAAACCCCTGGTCGAAGAAGCCTTCGCTGATTAGTTGGTTCATCTCCTTCTCTACATCGTATGTGTCGGGGATGAACGTCTCCTCGTTCAACTTAAGGTGAACATTACAATTATCCTTCTCATCCCGAGGTCGGGCGAAAAAAAACTTACCCTTTCAACTACCATGTGACCCGGTGAGCTTCTGCAGAATACGATCTATCCCCTTCAACATTGTGAAGGTGTAGAAGATCGAGCTCCCCGACGACATGGACAAGTTGAAGGCTCCAAAAACCAACCCTCCATACAAGGGTGAAGGTATGACTAGCAGATGAACACAAAAGAGGAAAATTTGGTGTACCCGTTACGGGCTAGTTGACTCGAGCACAAACCACACGCCTTAAGTACCTCGCAAAACAATGGGGCATCAATAACCGCAACCCTGCCTTCAACTGTGGGTAATACACGGTTATGTATTTATCACGAGGAAAGGTCCCCCTCTCGTTCTCCCTCGAAATCTGAACATCCACGTGGGAAGCATTAATTCCGTAACGGGTGAACTCGACATTAACCTCCCTCGTAGACTGCACAACACTTGACTCTTCCTAAGCTAAAATCATAAACAGCAGAGCCGCCACCGCCTTCTTCGATTTCTTCGCCAACAATTTAGAGGCGTCGCCCTGAGCACGACGATGACAAGAAGATCCTGCCGGTTTTTTTAGTGCAAGAGGGACCACAAGGGCTTGATCTTTCTTCCTTGTTAGAGAATTTCCCTACTCCATCGCTGGAATACCAAAATTGCCAAGCTGATTTCCAGAAACCATTGTTGCAAAAATGAAAGCTTTAAAAATTGCAAGAGAAGAAAAGAAAGAACAAAACGTGATGAAAGTGAATGAATACAAAAGACCGAGTCCTCTATTAATAGCCAAAGGAAGAGAAATCGATGCCTTCAGGCGCGTGGATAACGAAGAGCTAAGTGGTCAACATGAAACCCTAGATCACAAGATGCGTGACAGCGCGCTCTAGTTCCGAGTGTTATCTATGAAGCACACTCAGAGCTGGGGTGACTCAAGTTGATGCATATCATAAAATGTAATTATTTCCTCCCACGAGAGGAGGGTTCAGGGAGTAACGAGAGATATCTCAAGATAGAGGATAAGACACTTGGAACGTAACTGAAAATTTCGGAACGTGGATTGACACAACAACTTTGAAAGTTAAGCTGGCGTTGCCTTAACTCAATTGTGATCTTCTTGAATATTGTAACATGCAACGGAATAAAAACACAAGAAGAGGTAATTTTAAGAAGTTTTCAATATTATTAAACTTTCGAGCCTTAGGCCAAATAACCAATAAAGGTTTTAAAAAAAATGTTCCTCACAACAATTCACTCACGCTCTTTGTTGATCGGACTCAACGAAGCAGACAAGTAAGAACTACTTAACTTCTATGAACTAGACGTAAAAAGTTGATACAAAAATTTTGCAAAAGCAAGACGAAGACAATACAACTTATGATTAATCTCTCAGATTGTTTTGCACTATTGTCTTGTATTCATCTTGATGAACTTCACATCCTTTATGGATTTCTTGAAACTTGCACGCTAAGATGTGTTGTTCACAGTTTTGGTAACTCTTGTTCTTTCATTGTTGAATTTTGGCTTCTTTGTGAACTCGATATCTTTCTTGAATATGTGTTTCCTTTATTACCGATCTAGCAAGGTAAAACATCTTCTTCAAATCGGAGTAATCCTGGAAAGAATCAAGTTGTAGAGAACCGCTAATTTGTTTCCTTCTTTTGCAAACCGTGTTGAGTTGACTATTCAACTTAACTTGAATTATAGAAACTTCAAGTAAGGAATCTTCCATAGCTCTTCCTTATGATTAAGATACCTTCCTGGACATAAACATAAACAACTAAAACCGTGGAACTTGATTAATAAGTGAATAAAGGCAAAACTTAAATTTGGCAATTAAAGAACAGTTTTCATATAGGCTCTCTGGTTTCAATGCTATCCGCAATATTGTTTCAACATCGCATAACATTGATTCCAGAAAACCCTGCACTTTCAATCTCCCCCTTTTTGCGTTTCTTCAAAAAACCAATACCTATTCCAATAAGCCTTATATCCAAAAAGTTAGAATCAACAAGAAACAAATTAAACTACTAAACAGCTCGCCCTCAATGCAAGCTAACATATTCAAAGTTAAACTGTCATAGACAAGTATTAGGGTCATCACTACATCAAAAGATGTTCAGACCTCAACATTCATCAATGTTGCCTCAATATTGAGACCAGAGAGTTTCCTGCATACAAGGTTAACCAGAATAGCAGTTCAAAATGTGCTTTCATAAGCAATAGCAGTTAGAGCAGTTTAAACAATAGTAATACTTAGAGTTACAGGCCATAGCTAGATATCAAGGACATGTCCCTTGATCAAAAGAAACCAACTAGAGATAATGTACCAGCAACACAAACATATCAGCAGTTCATAAGAAACAAAACATAAACTAGAAAACTAAATTTAAAACTTGGAACTACTCTCCCCCTTTTTGTGAAGAAGGGAGTTTTTCCAAAATTTTCACCATGTCTTCTAGCTCTTTGAGATTCTCCTTCCTTTCCTCAATCTCCCTCTGAGTATCAACAATTTGCCCCCTGTACCAATTCAGCAAATGATCCACAAAATTTGAGGTTATGACCATGCAATCTTCCTCTTTGGACATAAACACTGAAGTTCTAGTAAACTCCTGAGCCTTCTTCTTCTCAGTTCTTGGTCTCACCACTCCTTTTGGGTTCCAAGGAAGATCTCTCACTCTTGATCCAGACAAGTAGCTTGGGAGACTTGTCAGTTCAGTATCATTCTTCCTCCAGCCCACAATGACACTTGTCTTCAATCCTTCATTGCTAAGGATGTTGCAGATGAGTGAGGGAAAAAGCAGCATGCCATTCTTCCTTCTAGTACCTTCAGACATTGACTTCAAAATCCTCTCCCCCATATTCAAAGATAGCCTATTTTTGATTTTGTACACTAAGAGTGCTGATTCCTTAGTCAGTACAGTGACATTTTTGCTTGGAAGCCAGTTGAAGCATGCTATCTTATGCAAGACAGCACTAAGAGAAGTGAGTTTTGTGGTTGACAGAGCATCTCTCCAGATTTTGACCAACCCTCATGTCAAGTCTTCAATCACATCATCATAGTAGGGGTCCTCTGATTCTTCAGTAAGTGGGAATCAACAGATCTTGTTGCTGGTGTAGGGTTCAATGTTGAAGACTCTCCCCCTCCCCCAAGTCTTTCCATATTCTGGAGATCTTTAATCCCTGATCCACTTAGAGAGATTCAGGTAGAATTCAATGACAATCTCAGGAGCATAGTCATGCAACTCCATCACATATTGGTGCATCCCTCTTGCCTCAAGCAAGTCCATCACCTTGTGTTCCTTGAAGCTGGCCATCTGTGCAGCTCTTTCAGTGTGAAGTTCCCTTCTGTTGAAAGAGTCCCACTTCTTCTCCAAATCTTTGGCAAGATAATAGGGAGAAAAGTAGTCCTCCTCATCTTTAGGGTATATCACATACAGCCCATCAGAGTATTCTTTTGTCCCTGATGCTGCCTTAACATCAGCAGCAACATCAACATCAACATCCTGCTCTTCATCAATCTTCTCCTCTTCTTTATCCTCCTCTTTCACTTCATCCTCAACATCCACCACCTCTATTTCCTCTTCCATAACTTGCTTCCCTTTCCTCTTTCTCTCATCAGCAGCACCAACAACATATTTCCTCTCTTCCTCAGCCTTATCCTCAGTTTCAGCAACCTTCTTCCTAGCTAACCTCTCATTTTGCCTTTTCCTAGCCTCATCACGTTCTTTAGCAGTCTCAGACATAGTTCTCAACTTCTCCCCAGTACCCTTGCTCTTTTTCTTTTGAGCTCTAATCCACTTTCTCACCAATTTATCCACAGATTTATCAACAGATTCACAACCCTCCCCCTCAACAGTTATATCAACAACAATTTCAGGGTTGGGTTCAGCCATGTTTACCTCAATTTCAGGCTCATTGATGATTGGAGCGGTTGACTCAACAGTTGGCTCCACAGTAGAAGTCAATTCTCCCTGTTTAGCTTTCTTTCCTCGTCGTACATAAGGGATCACCTTCCTTTTAGAAGCAACTGAAGCATCCTCTGATTTTGCAGCAGCGCCCCGAGTGTGAGAACGGGTGCGTGCAGCTGTGGGTTCACTGCTCAGAGCAACATCTGCAAGAGTGTGCATGGGCGACTTGCTTGCCATTGTTAGTAAGAGAGATTTGAGAGAATTTGCAGAGAAAATCGAGATAATTTTGAGAGTAGAGAGTAAATTTGCAGAAATTTTAAGCACAAATAGGGAATTGTAAGCACAAATAAGGAAATTAGGGTTTTAATTCCTAATATAACCGTAAATAGTGGAGAGAGAGTGAATGTTAGTGGGTAGTTACCAAAAAAAACTTCCCACTTATGTTTTCCTGCGCACACGCGTCAATGTGTAAGTAACAGGTAAGCAGAGCGGTGTTTAAAAATTTGAAAACTTATAAGTTCCTATTTTCAATGTTGGCCTGCGGCAGTGCACAATGTTGGGATACCATTCAATAACATTCAATTCATAAGATGGTGGTACAAGCTTCACCAAGGCAAATTCACGTGAGAGCTTGAGATACATCCAAACATACATCTGAAACTTAACCAATATAGCAAGTGAGTACCTCAGACATAATGTTCAGATCAAAATCATAAGTAAACAATATAGATAACAAGAAACACACAGAGATAAGCAGTTATGAATTCAGGGAACAATTCACTTCCACAACATAGAAAGTCATAGAAAAGTGTGTCACCTGTAGTATGTCACCCAAGTTGTATGCCTCAACACATGAATTATACTCCCCCTAAGCCTAAACCGACACAACTCAACAACAAGAAGGAAAAAACAATGCATTTATACATGAATGCAACAATGTAGTGTCAAATAGGCAGATGGTAAACACATGTGAAAAACTCCTCAAACCAGTACAACGCACATCTTTTTATAATCTTTATTATTTTCATAACTCATCTGAACCAAAAACTGAAGGTTGCTAAACACAAAGCTAATGTTACTATTGAATGAGGGCAGCCTGAACTCCACACACCCCAGTAACAACATTAACATCACCAAGTTAGGCAAGTACAAAGGCCTTGAATGTTGGCAATTCATTTATCATGCACCCCAACACCCCAATTCCTTATGCATACTTATTTACCAACCTACATTCAAGAGAATCACCAAGTGATTAGTGCTACTAAATGTAAGAAATCTAAACCTCAAACACCCTAGTAGAAAGGATCACACTCATGTGTTCCTTGGCCATACAGACAAAAACATGTAAATAAGCACAACTGAGTAACACTGAGGCCGTCAACATCATGTACCCCAGCTTCTCCACATGTCATGTACACCTTTCATATGAATAAGACACAACTGAATAGACATCAAAGTAGTGAACTTTGTGTACCCCGGCTTCTCTATATGTTAGGCTATCACAACCTCAGACAAACAGAAGAGTTTTATTACTTTTTCAAAACAAAGATGTGAAACTGATAACTAGAAAGAATGTTCATGAAAGAGTTCAACCGCACAAACGAAATATGACAAAACAAGGATTAAATGAGACTCACAAGGAAATAAATTCAACACAAGAAAAACAACAGAATACCTACTTCACTAAAACCAATACACCAATGTTAGACAGTGGTGTTATGTCAACAGTGGTTTCCTCAACATTCTCACATATTGCACATGCCAAGAGATTTCCTCAAGCTGAAGAATCTCTCACTATCTAAAGGTTTTGTAAACATATCAGCAAGCTGATTTGTTGTCTCAATATGTTCAATGTTGATCAGTTTGTGCTTAACCATTTCTCTCAGGAAATGATACTTATGTCTATATGCTTAGTTCTAGAATGTTGGACATGATTCCTAGAGATACTTATGGCACTTAGATTGTCACAGAACATGAGAAGTGTATCACTCTCTAACCTATAATCTGAAAGCATGTGTTTGAGCCACACAAGTTGGGTAACACAGCTGCCAGCAGCTATATATTCTGATTCAGTTGTTGATCATGAAACACAGTTCTGCTTCTTGCTATACCTGAGACCAAATTATTCCCCAAATAAAAACAGCCTCCACTTGTGAATTTCCTGTCATCCACATCACTTGCCCAGTCAGAGTCACTGAAACCAACCAAGTTAGTGTTAGTGTCATAATAATACCAAATGCCTAATGGTGAAGTTCCAGAGATATATCTCAGAATCCTCTTCACATCAATCAAGTGAGATTTCTTTGGCTCAGCTTGGTACCTAGCACAAGCACACTGAAAACATGATGTCTGGTCTAGAGGCAGAGAGATATAACAAACTACCAATCATGGATCTGTACAATGTTGGGTCAACATTGCTGTCAATGCCATCTTTTGTTATCTTCACTGATGAGGACATAGGAGTTTTGCAAGGCTTGGATTCTTGTAGCTCAAATCTCTTCACCAGATTCCTTGCATACTTCTCCTGGTTCAGGAAGATACCATTCTCCAGCTGCTTTACTTGTAGTCCCATAAAGTAATTAAGCTCACCAATCATGCTCATCTCAAATGTTCCTATCATAGAATCAACAAACTTGTCTAAGGTAGACTTATTTATGGAGCCAAATACTATATCATCCACATAAATTTGAGAAATACATATATCAGAGCTTTTTCTAAGGACAAACAATGTTCTGTCTCAGTCTCCTCTACTGAAACCTAGGCCTAACAGAAAATCTGTTAGCCTCTCATACCAAGCTCTAGGAGCCTGTTTTAAGCCATACAAAGCCTTCTCAAGTTTGTACACATGGTCAGGATGTTAAGGGTTATCAAGGCCTTTTGGTTGTTCTACATAAACCTCTTTGTCAATTAAACCATTCAGAAAGGCACCTTTAACATCCATTTGGTAAAGTTTAATCCTAAGACAACAAGCAATAACAAGAAGTTATCTAATTGATTCTATCCTAGCTACTTGAGCAAAAGTCTCATCAAAATCTATACCTTCTACCTGAGTATAACCTTGTGCAACCAACCTAGCTTTGTTTCTCATAATTACACCATTCTCATCAGTTTTATTCTTGAAAATCCATTTTGTACCTATTACATTCACATGTGATGGCCTAGGACTAGATTCTAAACTCTATTTTTTGTGAATTGTAAGAGTTCGTCTTGCATGGCATTAATCCAGTAACTATCCTTAAGAGCTTCAGTTAAATTCTTAGGTTCAATGGAGGACACAAAACAAGATGCATTTTCAACAATACAAGAAGAACACATACAAACACACAATTTAACCATATCCTTGTAATTAACCCTTTCTTTATTGTGTGCTCTAACTCTTTCAGTAATTTGTCCAATTACTTGAGTGGTTGGATGATCTCTTTGTATCCTAGCAGAAGTATCTCTTCTGGATACTGGAACTATTTCATCTTCAGAATCTGACAATACAGATGTTGGCCTAACATTGGGAGTTTCTGGTGTTAGGTCATCATTTGTTCCAGTTTCCAATTCAGCATTTCCAGCTTCGGTGTTCAATGTAGGGTCCAATGTTGGAGCAACATCTGAAACAGTGACTTCTTCAGTACCTAGAGAAATAGTTAAATCATCAAAACTGACATTCACTGATTCTTGAATAGTATGCAATCTTGGATTGTAGACCCTAAAAGCAGCCATATTAGGAGAATATCCAACAAATATACACTTTTCACTTTCTGGATCAAATTTGCTCAAATAATGTCTATATTTTAGCAAATAGCAGTTAATACCAAATTCATGAAAGTGTTCTACTATTGGTTTTGAACCCTTCAAGATTTTATAAGGTGTCATAGTAGTACCAGGTCTAAGGTAAACTCTATTACTAATATGACATGCATTATTCAAAGCTTCAGCCCAGAGTTTCTTAGGTAGATTTCTAGAATTCAACATTACTCTAGCCATCTCTTGAAGTGTTCTATTCTTCCTCTCACCAATCCCATTTTGCTTAGGTGCAGAGAACTCATGGAAAATGACTTTAGTTTCACAAAAATTAGCAAAGCTTACATTTTCAAACTCTTTTCCATGGTTAGACCTAATTCTTCCTACAGAAGTGTCATACAGATTTTTAATACTAGCATGCAAAATCTTGAATGTGTTGAATGCCTCTGATTTTTCTTTCAAAAACTTAATCCAGGTGTATCTTGAAAAATCATCAACAATAATAAAAGCATACTTTTTACCATTCAGGCTACTAACCTCAATATGACCCATGAGATCCATATGTAGCAATTCAAAGCACTTATTAGTTCTAGGGTTAGTACTTTGTACTTGAAGTGGTGAATGAACAACTTTTATTTGTTTGCCTTTCAGGCAGTCTTCGCAAACAATTTTACCTGGGCTAGTCAACTTAGGCAGTCCTCTCACAGCCTCTAAATTCTGTAGTTTCTCCAGATTTCTATAGTGCACATGTCCTAACTTCTTGTGCCACATGACAGATTCATCTACCTTGGCATGGTAGCACTCAGCTTCATCTTGAGCAAGATAACAGTTGTCCTTTGATATTGTACCTGTCATGACACGGACATTGTCACTATTAAACACATGACATGAAATTTTATCAAAAGTAACTAGCAAGTTATCATCACAAAGTTGACTTATGCTAATTAATTTTTCTTTCAATCCTTCATCCAACAACACATCCTTGAGTGGTGAAAATCCTTCAACATCCAATACTCCAGTTCCAATGATTTTCCCTTTAGTGCCTCCTCCATAGGTAACTGTTCCAACAGTTAGAGGGATTACATCTTTCAGGTTGTCAATGTTTCCAGTCATGTGCCTTGAACATCCACTGTCAAAATACCACTTACATGCAAGGTTAGAGTAAACAGCAGAAAAGACAACATTGCAAACAATTTTAACCTTAGGAGTTTTTATCTTTTCAATCCAGGTTCTACTTTTATGTCCTTCACCTTTGTTACGTAATGTTGGGATAACATTCAGATCAAAGGTTCTCCTAACATTGGTACTGCTATTAATTACTGTTTTCTTCTCAATCACGCTCCTATATTTTTTACAATAAGGCTTAATGTGACCAGGTTGAAAACAATATTGACAGATAAAAGTAGGCTTGTTTCACAGTGTTGACAAGAATCTCACTACTCACACTACTACTTTCATTGATAAAACCAGCTTTTAAATAGGCAGAATCAACATCTTCAGAGGGAGGTTTCTCAATATAGTCCAAACTATTTTTACCTTGATTTCCCATACTCAGCATCTCATCAAGCTTAGATGTAGATGAGTTCCATTTGGCAATGGTTTCTCAGCTTTATTTAATTTTACCTTTACCTCATTTAGCTCAGCCTCTATTTTGTCAATGTCTTTCTAATACAGTTTCAGCATCTCTTTCATGCATTAAATCTCTCCCTTCAGGCTTTTATTGCTCTTGATGAGTTTGTGATTCTCAAGCAGCAGTTTGTGGTAGATAGACTTCAGATCTTCAATGATTTCTTCCTGGGACATTTCACCTTCAAAGAAATATTCTTCATCTAGATCCACTGAACCATGAAAACAATCAAAGTTAGATACAAGATTAGGTTCAATATCAGCATCATATTCATCCCAAATCTGCAAAGAAGGTCTCATGTCCTGATGTTGGATCCTGAATGTTGGGGTAACATTGAGATCCGAAGCAGTTCAGGGAGTTTTCTGGTGTTCAATCAATCTGAGTGAGTAGCGCAGTAGTGTGAACCTCTTCTGATTGTTCTTCAGCTTCTCCAGACCTAAGGTCATCTTCATTGAAATCATCTACACAAACCCAATGAGAATTTCCTCTTTTTCTAAGAGTCTTAGCACATTCATTAGCCATATGACCATATCCTTTACATTCAAAATATTGAACATCTTTTAACTTATCAGCTTCTAAGGGAGTAGGTTTTGATGCCATGTACTTCACAAACTTAGGAGGTAGTTTCTTATAACCTGGAGAACTATTACTAAGATTATTTTCTTTGCATTTTGCTTGAAAGTTCAAATTATTGAATTTCTTAGTAATTTCACCATAGTTTGAAGAAATTAATTCACATTCATCATCACTTTCATTATCAAGACTTGATCCTCTTAAAGCAACAACCCTATGTTTGCTAGGTCGTGAGGCAACACCCATCTCAAATTCTCTAAGAGTATTCATCAAGACTTGAAACTGAAGACTAGCAAGGTTCCTAGATTCACTCATTGCAATTTTCTTGAGAGCAAATTTAGATGACAGTGTTCTCATTGCTTTATAAACCATCTCTTGATTAGTCATAGCAAAACCTAAATTTTCACATTGGTTAGCAATATCAAGAATTTTCTCAAAATAACTATCAACACTTTCATCTTCACCCATCTCAAGTTTTTCAAATTACTGAAGCAGTTGTCCATATTTGGAATCATTAACAGCAGAATCTTCTTCACAATGTAATTCAAGTATATCCCAAGCATGTTTGGATTTTGTACAATTCTAGATTAACTTGAACATATGATGATTAACCCAACTAAAAATAGCATTGAGGGCCTTTTCATTAGAGTTATAAAGACCTACCTCTGCTGATGTCCAATTTGCTTCTAGTTTTGGTACTAGATCACATTCACCGTCTCTTGGTAATGTTGGAAGAAAGTATCCATTGATCATGGATTACTAGGCTCGAATATCAATAGCTTTGATGTGAGACCTCACCATGATCTTCCAATATGCATAACTGGAGCCATCCAAAACTGGAATTCTGTTGGTATTAGGATTGACACTGTCCATTGTGTTGTATCACCTCCAAACCACCATTGTAGTTGGTGTTTGGCTCTGACGCCAATTGAAATTTTCGGATCGTGGATTGACACAACAACTTTGACAATTAAGCTGGCGTTGCCTTAACTCAATTGTGATCTTCTTGAATATTGTAACATGCAGCGGAATTAAAAACACAAGAAGGTGTAATTTTAAGATTTTTTCAATATTATTAAAAACTTTCGAGCCTTAGACCAAATAACCAATAAAGGTTTTAACAAAAATGTTCCTCACAACAATTCACTCACGCTCTTTGTTGATTGGACTCAACGAAGCAGACAAGTAAGAACTACTTAACTTCTATGAACTAGACGTAAATAGTTGATGCAAAAACTTTGCAAAAGCAAGACGAAGACAATACAACTTATAATTAATCTCTCAGATTGTTTTGCACTATTGTCTTGTATTCATCTTGATGAACTTCACATTGAAAGTGCAAGTTTTCTGGATGTTAGGATAACATTGAGATTTTCAATGTTAGAGTAACATTGCACGTCCAGAAACTGTTTTACAATCTAGTTATTATTATTATTATTGTTTTTCCTTATTCACTTAACTAACTGAGTTCCACAGTTGTAGTTGTCTTTGATTATTATTCAGGAAACAAACTTGCATTAGGTTGGACGCTCAAAGTTTCCAAGATGAGAAGTTTCCTTAATTAAAGCAAACGGCTTATAAAAGGAAAGAAGAAGTCTAGTGCGACTAGGAAAGCTTCCAAGGGAAAGTCCTGAATTGAAGAAGGAGTCTTTCCTTAGCTAGATCACTGGCGAAGGAACTATTATTCAAGAAGGACTGCGAGAACAAGGAAGAGGAGTTCGAGAAGGAAACAAAGAGAATTACCAACCGTGTACAACACACCTTGAAGTCAAAGATCAAGAACCTATATATAGGTGTGAAGTACATCAAGACAAACAACGAGACAAGAGCTAATCAATCCGAGAGATTAATCTACAGTTGTTGAGTGTTTGTCTTGCTTTAGCAAAGTTTTTAAGTTGTTAGAATAGATCTAAGAGTGAGGAGCTTTTAGAGATAGTCGAAGCAACTCTTGTGTGCTTTGCTTAGTTTAAACAATTCGAGAGTGAGGAGCTTGAGAGTTGTGAGAACGCCTTTGTTAAACCCTTGTGGTATTTTGCCTACAGCTCGGAAGTTAATATAATCCTATATTCACTTCTTAAATTCGTGTTTGTTTATTCCGCTGCAAACTGTTACTCTGGTCTGCTGTTAAAGTAACATCGTCGAACTAACAGCGAACACAAACTGCTGTTAGAACTTCAGTGTTAAGTTAACATCAACAACGTATCAACCCGATCCACAATTTCACACATCCTTTGTAGATTTCTTGAAACTTGCACGCCAAGATGTGTTGTTCACAGTTTTGGTAACTCTTGTTGTTTCCTTGTTGAATTTTTGCTTATTTGTGAACTCGATATCTTTCTTGAATGTGTGTTTGCTTTATTAGTGATCTAGCAAGGTAACACATCTTCTTCAAATCGGAGTAATCCTGGAAAGAATCAAGTTGTAGAGAACCGCCAATTTGTTTCCTTCTTTTGCAAACCGTGTTGAGTTGACTATTCAACTTAACTTGAATTATGGCAACTTCAAGTAAGGAATCTTCCATAGCTCTTCCTTATGATTAAGATACCTTCATGAACATAAACATAAACAACTAAAATCGTGGAACTTGATTAATAAGTGAATAAAGGCAAAACTTAAATTTACCAATTAAAGAACAATTTTCGTACAGGCTCTCTGGTTTCAATGTTATCGTCAATGTTGTCCCAACATCACATATCATTGATTCCAAAAAACCCTGCACTTTCAATAAATATCAACCACACCAGAAGGAAGGTATGGGGCTGCACCCCTCGGGCCTCCCTCGATTGTCTCATAACAGGTAGCGTCAATAGAAATCCTACTCACAAAAATGCTCTATAACTCCACCCATACGGGGGACATATCCAAATATGCCGTTGAGACTCAACAAACCAAGAGTGGCCCGCTTTCCACTGATACTCCTTGTTACACCTTCTCTTTGGTGGAATCACAACCTCTAGAGTCATTCATGCCCACGCTACCATAGCGGTACCCTCATAAGACATTGGGCCTCTGAGTCTCACTAAAATAAACATCGCTTCAACCTCATGAAGTCTTCCTATTGTTATATCCTACGAGCTTTCTCAAGATATAATCCCCATCGGGCTTAACTATGTCTTTTCACCAGATCGAACACAACTTTCGATAAACTCTTATCACGAGTAAGACAACGCTTAGAAAATATTTCCCTAGCATTATGTATTACCTCTCGGCAGGAACGAGGAGAGCAGTGGTGTCAATTAATGAGAGACCGAGAGAAACAACTAGAGCCTACGAAGAGGAACTCAATACAAATTTATTCCCCAACTCCCAACCACTCGCTATAAATAACAAGAAGACCAAATCCAATGGGTCATCTTACCGTATAAGACAAAATATTAGTCCGGAAGGCAAAAACACCCCTCGGTTAAGAGTGCATACAACACCTACTAGAGGCAGAGAATTTCACCCGATTCGCTTTCCCCCTCGACGACCCACATTGGTGCAGAAGAAGCATCGTCATAGGTTACCACTGTCAAAAACAGCCATTGGAAAAAAAGAAGACCCACCTAATTGACCGACCTGATCAAGGCCATTATTCACAGTAAAAGACTTTTAGCGATTGGTGGAAGACTCCCATGAAAGTCCTGTAAATAGGGGCTTGTTAGCACTCCCAAAAAAAGAGAACTAAGTTGGAGATAACACTTTCACTCACTCCCTCTTACGTCTTTTTCGGCTTTGGTCTCACCACCTTCACTCACTCTCACACATAGACTTTAGTACACATTTAGCACTTAACTGCTAGTAGAGTAGGTATACTTGTAATCCCAAAGCTATCCTTGTAATAGCTCCCCCACTACCCGACTGAGTTCCACCACTTGTAACCTACTCACTCTTGTGAATATCAATAAAGGTATCTCTTGCTTCTCTCAAGCTCGGGATCAACGTTCCGAACAAAACTCACTCAATGAATATCCTGAATTTGTCCTCCCCTTGGAGTCGGATGGTATTGCATTATCAAGCGCAATTTTTAGTTTATTTGAGTAAGTTCTTTTAGATTAAAATAGTTCAAGAATTAATAGAATTTGCTTAGAAGACATTAGAGTTATCCAATTAACAAGAAATAAATATGAACTTAGACTTAATCAAGGACTCTATTCAATTAAGAGAAGCAAAGAGATTGGACTGCTTTAAACTGATTGGATGAGAATGAATCAAGATTGAATAATGATCGGAGATGGTCTTGGTTCTTATCAAGAGAGAGAAGTGAGCGCGCATATGTTGTGATGACACCAGACCACTACATCGAGTTTTAGCACTTATGAATATTCTGTCGAGTTTTCTTTTTAATGCGTGTTAACTTTTTTGTTACCCTCTAACCTCGTTCCACGTTTTGGATGGTGTAAATCCAAGATAAAGCATGAAAAGATATGAGAAGATCTTGGAGTTATCCAAAGGATGAAAGTTTAAGTTTATCTAGGATTCTACCTTATCCAAGATGATTGAGGTGTGTTGCTTCAATAGAAAACACAAGGTGGCGTGTTTCTGGGATAAAAAGCAAGAAAAAAGTCAGATGTGGATGGATATCAATCAAGAAGAATCATCAAGATAGATACAAGAAGATTTATAACAATCCAAAAGTGCAGAAGTCTTGAAGAATTAAGAAATGTATTATAATAAATAGAGACGTTGTGCATCAAGCTAAAACACAAGTCTTAGGCACATTTTCTTGAGTAAAATTCAGTGTATAAGTCGAGTGTTTTAGTCTTGATTTTACCTAGTTTTGTTTAGTTAACTAGTTCTAAAAGAGCTATAATTAAATACCTAGATAGAAAGAGTTGATTCATTTTTACCACTGGGGTTTACATCTCGATTGTTCTTAGAATAGTTGAGAGAAGTCTTTGTACATTCATTAATTCATAATGAATATTTTGCCTTAAAGGGACGATTGATAGTATTTCTCATGATTCTTATTTTATTTTTGTTGCACTCCATGGTATCACGAGTATGTGTGTGTTCACTACATCAGTTGTCTATCTAGTAAAAGTACTAAGCCCCTGTTTGGTTCTCCTCTCAGAGTTATTTTTCAGAAAACAAATCATTTTTAGAGATATTGGGCTTTTCAGAAAAAGTAAATTAGGCCCATTAACAATATAATTGAAATTAGTTGAATAAAAGAAAATATGAAATTGGGGAGAAATATAACATTCACTTCAATCGAGGTGTGACAGTGACATAAAACAATTGTTGCTTTATTTAACTAATAATTACAAATCATGACTTATTTATTTCCAATTAATATTCTCCATTATGATTCCAACTCTTCATGTGATTTTTTTTATCTTATTGCACTTACTCTCTAAAAAATGGGAGAGGATCCCATTTTTGTGACCATAAATGCACAGAAACAACGAAACGTTATAAAATAATAACACACTTGCAGAGTTATTTATAGCAGCAGCCTCAGTTAATTTACCGGGGCAGAAAGATTCCTGCTTTTATTTGCTGCTACAAAGTGTTTGCCAGCCAATCAACAAAACTCATAGCTGCCCTTTGTATTTATTATTTATTATTATTTTTATTATTTCTTATTCAATTTGTTCACAACCATGAATTTGTTATTTACACATCTGGCGTGCTAATCTACTTTTTTCTGTTGCATTTCTACTTTTCTAGTTTTGAAATGTCAAATGCAGCCAGCATTCATATAATTATTGACACTTGTGTGTATGCTTCTCATATGTTGAACATCAAATGTACGCGTATTATATTGTTTCCCTTTTAACGTACAAAATAATGGTTTTTTTTTTTGCTAGCGATATTGCCAGAGCGATAATTGTTGCTGCCAAAGCAATATTTTTAGTTTCTCTAGTCTACCCTTGTAAGTCAAAATTTATAGAAGGAAAACTTCAAAATTATTGTAACAACTCGTGAGCTTTAATTGGTGATTCCTTAATCATAGTGACTTGAGAATGCATGCTGTTTACCAAAATTAATAGATTATGTCTTGACCGAAACAAAACAAAAATGAATTCTCATTGTCTTATATTTTCATAATAAATTATTGGGTTGATACAAGTAATATTATTTTCTTGACCTTATATATATATATATGTGTCTATATATATGTGACAGAAAAAATTAAGTATGTTTGAACATTTCAAAACTTATGGATTACTTGGTAAAATGAATAATTAATACGATAGAAGTCATATAACTTTTCTTTCGAAATTTTAAAAACCGAATCGATTCATGGATTAAATTTGACAAGACTATTTCCGGTGTCCTATTTAATCAGTAGATATTACGTGGACACTTATTCACAAATATTTGGTGAATATATCTCAAAAGTTACAAAATAAGAAAGTTTAAATTATACAATTACAAAAAAAAAAAAAAAATTAAACTGAGCAGTGTAAAACTTCATGCGACTTTTAAAATGCTTCGTAATTTTTTAATTTCATCACTACGAATATAATAAATTAAAATTGAAAAATAATAGTCAAAGAGATTTATTATCTTGTCAATGACTTTATGAAATGATAGAAATCAAATTAATTAGGAAAACACGATCTGATTGTTGTTTTTATTCTCTTTCTAGTTATGAGTTATGACATAAATTTGAATTACTTCAATTAAGGGAAGATAATTCAGATAAATGGTGCTTGTCAAAGTTTACCTTCTATGAACTTTGAATTACAAGGGTAAATTAGAAAACTTGAAAATGTTGCTTTGGCAGCAACAATTATTGCATTGGCAATATCGCTAGCCTTTTTTTTAGGTCCTACTTCTAATAATAGTAGTAATTAACCTTTATTAAATTATTAAAATAATACTCTCTCCTCTCTTCTCTTTTTTCTCAATCTTCCGTCCACCTTTTTTCTTTCTCTTTCTCTCTCCTCTCTCATCTTCATTCTAAAATATAATTTTTCGTCTTAACTTTAACAAACTTTGCTTGTTGTTATGATAAAAAAGAAAAACTTTACTTATTAATCTCTTGAGATATATATTTTTTGTACGAAATTTCTTCTAAAAACCAAACTTAATAATATTATTTATAAAAATTAGTTATTTACATAGCAAGTTCATACAAATTTGTTTTTGTAACCCTCACAAGCTAAAAAAAAAATTAAATTAACATCCATGATTAAATGCCATTTCCCTCATGTTTTTAACGTATTGAATACTAAATTGATTTTTATAATATAGATTTTACAATTCCGTGGGATGATAGCATTATATTATAACTTATTTAGAAAATGACATAAAATGAGATTAGCAAAAATACCACGTGTCCAGTATATTAATTCAAAAAGTTATAATTTGGTAGGATGAATAGCATTATATCACCACTGCTACTTGAGACAATGACATCAAATGGAATTAGAAAAACACCATGCGCCAAGTATATTATCCAAAAACTTTAAGATCCATATTAAAAAAACTAGTTTAATCTTAAAAACATGGTAAATGCCGCATTGATCAAGAACAAACATTATATCGTCAAAAATGTATTGCAAAAATTTCTAAATACATATGAAATAGTCAATAAGATATTATAGTATTTTAAAATACCACTTATTTTCTTATAACTTGTGAACATGTGAATATGTTGCAACAAATTCAAAAGGTTTATGGTCGATTTTAATATTTTACTTATAAATTAATTTGGTGATTTGATCTTTAAAAAAAAAAATCACTTCCTAACGATTTTGTGATGATGAAGCTATTATTTAACACAAGAACCTTTCCATATAATATTCCGTTATTATATTTTCAAGAATCACAAATCAATTAATTACATTGTACCATAACCTATAATCATGAAAATGACCTTTAATCATTGATATTAAATTAAATAATTTTTTTTGTTTAGCTTGTGAGGGTTAAAAATTAATTTTATATGAATTTACTATGTAAATAATTAATTTCTATAAACAATGTTATTAAGTTTGGTTTTAGAACATATTAATGAGAGAGGAGAGAGAAAGAGAAAGAGGCAGAAAAATGTGGACGAAAGATTGAGAAAAAAGAGAAGAGATGAGAGAGAGTATTATTTTAATAATTTAATAAGAGTTAACTACTACTATTATTAGAAGTGGGACACAAAATGGGATAGAGAATCATCTCCCCTTAACTTCCTCCACAATTGTAGCAGTTTCAAATTTATCCAACTACGATTTATTGTGTACCCATTTTTAGTTTCATTTCATTGCATTTATTATTACTTTTCTCTCATATTACATACTAATTATGTTCTCTCTCGCATAAACACCTACATTCCTGATCACTTGATTTGTAATTTTTAACTTTGCATCAATGACTTTAATTATAATAGTTAATGCTTACAATTTATCATTAATTTTCTTTGCAAGAATGATTTTGATTGTGATAGACAACGCTCACCGTGATCTGGTAATACTTTCATTTAAGTGTTTTGCTGGGATTTGGGATGAGAATGCATGTTCAAATAAGTCAAAAAAGTATTTTTTTTATAGACTATACATTAACTTAATTGCATCTTCTTTAAAAGTTGCAGAAATAAAATTTTAATACAATGATGAAGATAACTCCATCGCATTCTTATACTATTCTTTTTGGGCAACTCTTAAAATTCAGGTTGACGGTGACATCTTTCATTAAGATCCTTTTTGCAAATTAATTTAATTAAATTTAAATAATATGTTCCAACTTTATTTATAATTTAATGCATATTATAAAATATGTTGTGTATATAAATTAGACAAAATTATACAAAAATTTCATGATGAAGTGGGTTTCTTGTATTAGTGCAATATATGTTTTTTTAATCCAAATTCTTCATATAAAATATTTCAAAGAGAAATCCATTTATTTTTCTTGAATTTCAGCAGCAAGACAAGCGTGGCTGTTATTTGTTTGTTTTGTTTTTAGAAGAGGTAATTGAGGAAAGTTTTTGCAGCAATTGGTTTTATTTTTTATTTAGTTAAAAATGGCTAGAATTAATTACAACCACACGGTCCATAGAGTTACCCGTTTTCAAACAAGCAAAATTGATATTTTTGCTCTTTCATACAAATGAGAAAAGTGAAATGTCATTTATAAACGACAGATTAAAGAAAGGGAAATATCACGACTACCAACGATAAGATAAAATTGAGAAAATTCTGTTATTATAAGAAAGCCTTGGGTCAAACATTAAAATATTGAAGAAGTTGAAGATTTTATTTTTATCCTTTTTTATAGGATCTGATATGAATGGATCTATAGAAAAAAAATATCAATCGTCATTTCGTGATGTTCTAGTTATACTGAACATATTCAAATCTATATCCAAAAATTAAAAACTAGAAGTATTAACTTTTATGATTTTGTTGGAATACATAAAATTTAACGGTAAAAATAAGATAATTAGAAGATCAAATATCTATGGAATATGTGAGAAAGAGAAAAACCCTGTGACCCCACCATGTACCACATCTCTCCTATTTTTATATTTTTTATCTCTTCTCAATTCTATATTTCACGTAAATTCTCTTCTCTCTCTTATTTTATCTCTCATCTCAAAGTAACCTTAATTCTATTATTTTATCTCTTCTCTCTCCTCCCTAATGCAATTAACCCTAAATTTCTATTTTCTATGGTAAATATTTGTGAAATCTTAATATTTTTCTCCTTATTTTAAGATTACGCCAATTTAAGAGGAAACTTACGAAACGGATAAAGTATATTATATGTTCATTATTCATCATCTTTATTTTAGTAAATTAGATACTTGTGCATTTTAACTTACCTTATTTTTACATGTTCATACCTCTTTCATTTGCATGTTTATCGACATAGCAAAACACAACCACACACTTTATGTACTAGTCCACTATTTGAGATTATCTTTTAAAGTTAAATTTTATTTCTTCCAACAAAATTATCAAATTTTGAATCCACTTTATGATTTTTGACTTAGATTTGAACATGTTCAGTAAATGAAAAAAAACATTGACAATGTGCAGCTCAACGTTTCTATGTAAATGAATATGATAATTTTAGTATATTGCAAGTATTTATTGTAAAAGTATATTCAATAATTGCAAATCTTTATATTAACCCAATAATACTTTTGTATTTTGAATTTAGTTTCTAAAGACTCAAGAAATGGTAAAAACTTATTATCTTCAAGTTTGTTGTCATATTATATAGCAACGTCTAACTTTTTTTCCATGTAATAATATCTCCAAGTTTGTTACTATTTTTGTTTTATTATATTTAGAGAGATGTAAGTTCTTTTTCACATTTAATGCCTAATCTTAGAAAACGTTTACATTATTGTAGAAATAAAAAATGACCAATTGTCTACATAATTTTGTTTCCACATTCTCTAATATGAATAACTTAAACTATAGCATAACATCATATCAAAAATCATTTTAGCATTAAAATTTTATTTTTTCGTGATCCTTTAAATAAGGATAAAAGATTATGTATGATTTTAAAACAATTTGCAGATGAGAAGATTTTATGTGATTTATATGAAATGATAACTGATAATGGAAAGTAAATAATTTTGTTAAGTTTGGTTTGAGAGAGAGAGAGAGAGAGAGAGAGAGAGAGAGAGAGAGTAGAAATAATAGAAATGGGGAGATGTGATATATTGTGGGGTCACAGGTTAGTGAAAGAAGTGTAGCATAGATATTACTCTTAATAATTATATTACTCAAGTAATTAAATTTAAAAAACGGTTGGTGTGCCATGGAATTTAAGAAGCGGTAGGTTATTCAAATTAGATACGGATATACTCATTGCAATTAAATTAATTTTGAATACCATGTTAAATAACATATTACCTACTTAACAGTTTTGGATTTTCGGTGTTTGAATGCAGGCTTAAAAATTTAAATGATTACATAGTTAGACTATATGTTATTATATGATATTTCGAGATCTTAATGATCCATAATTAATTTTCTGGAAATCCGTTGGCTTGTTTATCCAATTATAGTTGAGTATGAAATATAGTATAATTCTTTCCAATAAGGTATCAATTTTATCCGAAAACATCGGTATATAAGAGAACATTCAAAGAGATACATATATATCATCACATTTAAAGCACAGTTAAAAGTGTATGTCACCTTGTTAAGGGAACTTTCTAAACGACTATCATCACATAAGCATTATACGAATTGTCTGATAATCTAGAAATACCCCATTATTTACAACAACTGTATTTTCTTCCATATACCCATAATACATAATTCTGTCGATATTACTGATAATGCAAAGTTTACTGGAAACAATGTTAAATCGATGTTGGGCCAACATCAGGACAACATTGATACCAGAATATTTTCAAACAATCTGTTTTAACTACTTCTTTAAGTTTTGCCTTTATTCCCTTATTGCCGATTTCCACGATTTTAGGCCCATTTGATTACGACCAGGGGTCATAATGAAGGGTCATAATGAAGGGTATTACATGCAGATTCAAACGCTCAACGCAGTCACGCATTTGAAGACCGAAATACTTGGGCTTCGAGTGCAACTAGGATTTATTCATATCATAGTATGAATTAGAGAAGGAAGCTATTATTCAAGAGCAAGATCAAGTTCGTTCAAGAAGGAAAGAAGAGTTCAAATAGTAAATAACATACGTTATCAGATCTGTGTATTCGTGGACCCTTTTGAGAAATTCACTATGATTTATGACCTTAATTTGTTGATTGTAGGCACATGCGCTTGCCGCGGCATATCATTTAATTTTGAAAAATAGAAAAATCTCGATACGTTTCGTTACCATTTTTTAGGCGTATCGGAACTATTATGGGTCTTTCTTACAAACTTTATGTAGTCATTAATCGTCGAGTATCGAACATCTTGATTTTGTAATATTATAACAAGCTTGTTGACTTGTTGTTTAACTTGTTAGTCATAATTCACGTTTGTATGTTTTCTTTTAGTCTTGATGCATGACATTTTTTAACATGAAACTTTTTTTTGTGTATTTTCAATTTTCTTGTTTAAGTTTTAAATTTCATTGTTTGTTAAAAATAAAAATACATATAATAAATATTAAAAAAATATATATATTGACGTATCCTTGCAGTATCGAAATCAGCTGTTTTTAAAAATACTGTATCTGCATATCCGTACCATACCGAACACGTACCACCGTATCTGAACCCGTACAACACAATAAACTCAAGTTTTTATGCAAGAAAAGAAATGTTAAGATTTAGATGAAATTAACATCTTAAATTATGTTAAGGACTATTTTGCTTAAAAATATGATGAGTGACAATTGTAGCTTTTCGCTTTTCTCGATGTGTGATGGTGATATAAAGTTGTTGCTTTTTGTGTATGTTACTCTAAAATATATATATATATATATATATATATATATATATATATGTATATGGGAAAATTCTTACATGGACAAGGTCCATGAATGGATACATGGACCTTGTGGTTGAAATTTATTCTGAATATTGATTTATTTTAAACAAACAAACTAAATGTACTTTTGTCACATCAACTCATAAGATACATCGGTTGTTGCATACTGTAGCAAAAACTTTTATTCTTTAAAATTTTATTTCTTATTCTAAAAAAGGTTTGCGTTCGTTATTATTCTCTCATTTGCACATTCATTAACACAAATTTAGATTACATGCTTACACACTAATTTATCGAACATATTAAGTAACTGTCATAATGTTTAACAAAAATTCTGAAAACTTAAAAAGACAAGATTTTTTAATTCCGTTTCACTACTAAAATGTGTTATTTATAATGACCAACTCTTCATCAAACAACTATGATCAAACCACGTAATAACGTAACTGTTTTAGATTTATTTAGAATTTCATAAAAGTATTATAACTAATCAGCACTTTATATAATTATATATTTTAATATATCTAAAAACAATATTTTCTTTAAATATGCAAATAATTTAATTTCAACTACATAGTTTCACTTAAATAATTTCAAAAGCCAAAAACTTACTGTATAGAATTTACAATTATGCGGAACAAATAGAGAGTAGTTAGACTAGCTTTATGTGGGTATATGAATTTATATATTTAATTTACCATAAATACGTATTAAAACTCTAGCCAAACAACTTTCATATATAATAACACAATATAAGTAGTGAAACCAGCTTTATAAAATTTTGTGTTTTGCTTATGTCTAAATAGTTGGAAAAAAAAGAGAGTTTTACACCATTTCGTGATCTTCTGGTGTTATACTGAACGTATTCAAATCTATATCCAAAAATTTAAAACTAGAAGTATTATAATTTTATGATTTTGCTATAATACATAAAATTTAACGGTAAAAAGAAGATAATTAGGAGATCAAATATCTATGGAATATGTGAGAAAGAGAAACACCATGTGACCCCACTATGTACCACATCTCTCCTATTTTTAATTTTTTTTATCTCTCCTCAATCCTACATTTCACGTAAATTCTCTTCTCTCTCTTATTTTATCTCTCATCTTAAAGTAACTTTATTTCTATTATTTTATCTCTTCTCTCTCCTCCCTATTGCAATTAAAACTAAAATTTCCATTTTCCATGGTAAATTTTTGTGAAATCTTAATATTTTCTCCTTATTTTAAGATTATGCCAATTTATTAGAAAACTTACGAAATGGATAAAGTAAATTATATGTTCATTATTCATCATCTTTATTTTTTAATGAGTAAATTAGATACTTATACATTTTAACTTATCTTATTTTTACATGTTCATACATCTTTCATTTGAATGTCTATCGACATAGCAAAACACCACCACATACTTTATGTACTAGTCTACTATTTGAGAATATCTTTTAAAATTAATTTTATTTCTTCCAACAAAATTATCAAATTTTAGATACTTAATTTTTTTTTTTGGATTTCAATAATAAAAACAATATATTTTAAATAACAATTTTTTTGTTTTTTTTGGGGGATTTCAATTGTAAGAACTATATATTTTAAATCACAATTTTTTTGTATTTTTTTATTTTGTTTTGGGATTTTAATAATAAAAACTAAATATTTTATATTCCAACTTTGTTTTCGTTTTTTACGTTTATTTTTGGATTTCAATTATTAAAACTATATATTTTAAAGTACAACTTTTTTTATGTTTTTTTAATTTTTTTTTGTTATTTCAATAATAAAAACTATATATTTTAAATTATAATTTTTTTTGTTTTTTTTTGGGGATTTCAACCATAAAAACTATATATTTTAAATTACAAATTTTTTTGTTTTTTATTTTTTTTGGGATTTCAATTAGAAAAAACTATATATTTTAAATTATAATTTTGTTTTTGTTTTTTAAATTTTTTTGCTCAAAATCTGGTCAAAATCGCCCCAAATTTATCAAAATCCCCAAACATCTGGTCAAAATCCCCAAAATTCGCCGGCACATGACCTCACGTGCGAAATCCAGTAGAAAATTTGGCCGGAGGACCAAAATTGGACAAAAAACCACGATAAAGGACTAAATCTAGACAGTGACGCGGTAACGGACTATTTTTGTAATGAGGCCACGATAAAGGACCATTTTTGAAAAAAACCCCTATATTGAGATTTGTAATTAGTTCAAACTTTTGAGATTTGTAAGTGATTATATTTCACTTGAGTTCATTTGTGTTTCACGCGTAAGTCGTTTCTTTACCCATATTAGAAGTCATTGGTTTATCCCGTAAGTAATTTTTATGTTTGTTTCGCCCAGGTGATGGAAAAGGTACTTCGATGGATCTTGAAGCTCTATACCAGAGGGCCATCAAAACAGTTTAAAGACAGCAAACTCGCAAGCATCATCAAAGTTTATGAAATATTATTATCAAAGAATTTGATGAGCAAAAGGATGTTCTTTTTACCTCTCCTTTATTTGGTGGCTTTATGGATGCTAAAGTGTATATACTGACTGGGTGTGATATCAAATAATTCATCCATTGCTTTACAGGGGAAAACTTGTATTCTCAACATAAATATTCCAAAAAAATAGAGAATTATTGCTCCTTTCAATTGTATTGATGATCCTATCCTATGAAGCTTTTTTCATAATTCTTACTTATGATCGAATTGCTATAATGTCTTTAAAATATATTTCCTCGATATTCATAGTAAAAAATAGTAAATGGTGTTCGTTTTCACGTATCGGATGATAAAGGGATTAAAAAAATAAAATAGTATGATAAGGAAATACTACGCCCTTTTATAATGTGTATATGAAATATGCATTAGAAAAAGTGCAAACTCCAAAAAAAAAAGTGCAAACACAATTAACTTAAACATTCATAATTTTATTATTTATGATTAATATCTCTTGTATGTTGTAACTTAATACAAATTCATTGTGAAAATTATCGTATCTTACGTTGTATCTATTCAATTTTGATGAACATGATAATCTATACATAAAAAAAAAACTAAATTATAACATGTCTAAACTCACCTTCAAAGTTCAAAGAGTCAATCTTAAGCTCTTGGTGCTCCTTCTCTTCCTTTTGATTGCGTTGTAGAAGTTATGCAATATCCAAACTTTTATTTATTTCTTGTGTAGTTATGTTTTTTTATAATAAATATATAATTGTGTTTTATGATAGATATTAGGCTTTTATAATGAATAAGTCTGTGGCGTTAGTATTTTCCAATTATGATAGGAATAGAAAAGGTAAGAAGAGAGTAATCTGTACAAGGAGAGAGAAGAATGAGAGAGAGAAGGTTTTTTTTTTAATGGTTAATTGCTTTTTTATCTAGCAACTAAAACTAACGCAGGTAAAAAAGGGAGTCAAAGTTATTGTAGGACTCGTTGAATAATATTACATGATTTATATATATGTGTTGTAGAGAATTTTTTCCGTTGTATATGTCATCTAAACTGATACGCAAAAGTCCACAATTAGAATTATTGTTAACATATATCGTTCCTTTAACAAGAGTGTTAGGAAGTAGCTTTAATCAGTGATTTAACTGTTAAAGTAACGTTAGAAAAAAGAAAAAAGAAATAGATACAATAGATTTTAAGCGTTATGTACAAATTTATATGGAAAATAATTTCCTCACAGGGCTGTAAGCATACACTCCCTTTTTATCATTGGAAAATAGTGTGATAGAACCGGCAACCGATTTATCAGGTTTCAGCTCATATCTAAATAAAGAATAAGCATTAGTATATATTCACTTAATTAGTTTTAATATTATTTTAATACAAATTGTACAACTGTTCACGAATAAAGTTTCATCTTGAAGGTTTAATTGAATTATTCACGAATAATTTATGAGCAGTGCGCATTTGATTATTAAGTATGTAAAGTAAATTAGGGTGGGGATGATTTGCCATGCTATAGTATAATGCATGCAAACTATGCTAATTGTTAGGTATATTTTCCTCGTAAGAAATAGCATCATAACATGTTTCGCATATTTAATTATTATTATTATAGTTTTTATGTTTAAGATATACGCAAAATATGAAGACTTATGTAGGAACCTGTGTCTTATACACAATCACTTGGATTACTATTAATCTATTTTATTTTTCAAGGATAACATGATTCATAGGCATAACAAATGTGGGTTATACAATATTTATTGGTTGGACGGGATATAGACCAGCACTTTATTCAATTTGATAAGCTTTAAACCGGTACTAAAATTTAGCAGGTAAGTTTAGAAGCCGTTTGGTTTCTGAGATGAATTTTATCTCAAAAACATGGTAAAGATTAGAAATGAGATAAAAAGTCAGAATTTTTGTGATAACTAATATATGTCGCTTGTTTGGTTGATAAGATTAAGTGCCAAGATAAATAGTTACTTCAATAACTTTTTCCTTGATTTGGGTCATTAACATTCAATTAACCATTTTTCTATAAATCCTTTTATTTTTAAAGGGAAAACATATTGTTGTTTTCAACTCAACGGCATATTGTATATTTTTCTCACTATTATATATCACCAAGAAATTATATAAAAATAAGTTATGTGACAGTAAACATATTTTTAAAATGGGGGTGATAGGGTCGAGTAAGAGGAGAAAACGAATTTAGAATATTTTTCTTTTTCTATTTTTGATTTTACGAATCAATAAGAACTTTTATAATTATTAAAACAAATAAAATAAATTCGTAAAGTTTTGACTTTTTTATCATAATTTAATCACTTTTAAAGAAGAAGAAAAAAAATAAGAGAGGAGAACTTAAATTTTTTGTTGCATGCTGCAAATGAGAATTTAATATACAAGTCATGTGATTAAATACTAAAAAACTGAAAATAAACTATCAAAAGAGTGTTTTGATATTATTTTATATTTTGACCAATAAAATATTAAGTCGTTGTCAACGGGAATCTTATAAATATAACATATAATTTTTTTGTTCAAACTTTTAGTTTTGAGCTTTAATAAATATTATAACTAATTATGTAATGGAGAAGTGAAGTAATTTATAAATTTATAGAGGATTTACTTAATGAAAAGTAAAAATAAGGCAAAATCAAGATTATTTATCTTAGGGGTAGAGGTGAGATTATTTATCTCAAATTTTGAGATAAAACCAAAAAATCCGGGCATATCTCACATCTGCCCGAAAAATCAATCTATAGAACCAAACGAGAGATAAAGTGAGATAAGCTGAGATATCTCACTTTATCTATAGAACCAAACGGCTTCTTAGGAAATAAATGAATAAAAAATCGGTTGTATAACAAATTCTCACCGTCCGGCTGTGAGATAAGCATCACCCAATTTCTATTTAGTCAATTTATTTTTAATGATATATATTATGATTAAAGGATACATAATTATGGATACAACTATGATTAAACTTTAAAACAAAAATAATTATATTTAAGAAAAAGGCTAAAATTAAATCATGGCAGCTAAAAAGTAAAGAGCAGTGATAAACATAGTGTATGTATGTACAGACACCTTTTAAGCGGCAATTACATTCCTGTAAATTGCTGCTACTAGTCTCTTAATTAGTTTTTCTTTTCAATCGGTCCCTTTTTTAATTTAAAAATATTAATAAAAAAACCCCTTGTTTACTAACTTACATAGGGTAAATATTAATTCTTAAGCCCTCAAAGTAATTGATAAATTGCGACCACTATCAAATAAACTTGCGTATTACTCAATTTTTTCGTATAACGAAGAGAGAAAAGTTATAGAATATCATTTGATTATCTACTTAATTGATATTAAATTCTCTAGCAGAATTAGAAAAAAAAGAGCACCAAATTATCAACAAGATCTAGTACGTATCTCATGACTTAGGTGAAGGGAATATTAAAGAAGCTTATTTTATGCTTGTTAAGAACGTCGATTTTTCACACGAATTTTTATGTATTTTTTAAGATGAAAAAAGTTGAAGATGACGATATGTCTACTCCAATTTTATATTTCTGATTTTTTTTTTAAGTTATGGGGTGTTAGTTTTTTTATTTCGAATTTTCTGATTTATATAGATGTGTTCAAAATTTTATGATATATTTGTCAATTTTTTTTGAACAAAACTATAAAACTTTTTAAAAGACATGTGTGAAATACGACTTATTAATAGGCAACTTTGTTTTATACCATTAATACAAGTTTGCAGAATTTCCTGAAAAAAATTAGTTGTATGTTAGTGTTTTTTTCTAACATTTAGAATTTATATATCGAATGTATAAATGAATGATGAATTATTTTATTGATGAAAGATTGATTAATTATTATGTTTCTACTTCAACAAATTAAGTTATGCAATTTATTTTTGTAAAATGTTATCGTTGTACACTTACTTACTACTTTTTGATTGGAAGTTGAAAATTTTATGTTATAATTTCCGAACCGGAGAAATTTAAAAGAGACTAAATCTAATTGTAAGCAAAAGTATTGTGGAGCTAAAAGTCAACTAAGATAAGAAGTGACACAAAAATACAAATGTTGCACCAATTAATGAAAATTTATGAAGTAAAATGCAATTATTAATGACTTTGGATCACACGTTTCTGTTTAAAATTTAGAAGGAAACTTGCTGAAAAAAAGAGAAAAACAAAACAAAACTTAAGGGTAACTTGTAAATTCGGTTTCCAGTTGTAGGAAAAGAATAAATGCCATAAATCAGCTCTGTGCACATACATACGGTACACAAATCATTTTCTAAAAGTAAAATAGAAAAATAAAAGATTTATTGTCAAGTGTCATAATCACATAAATGCATAAAGGAAAAGCTAGAACATAAAAGAGAAGCTATTTTCTAGCCTATTTGTTATTTAATTTAATTCAGATTTTAGAGACATCAATTGGGCCAATTTTAATGTTTGTTGGGTTGTTTCAGAAGTTCTAAACAAAACAAGATTTTTGGTTTCTGAAAATTCTCAAATCTTTCTGAAATGAAAACCAAACAGGGGCTAAGTCCCAGTCCAACATTTTCAGTTTCAACTGAAGAAGTTGAAGCCTAAGACACTAGCTCGTGTCTACTAATAAATTGGTGTTTGGTTTAATTAGCAAAATTTGAAAGATGACAAGTGTAAGGAATACATGGGAATTAAAATTGAAGCATAAGACACTAGCTCGTGTCTACTAATAAATTGGTGTTTAGTTTAATTAGCAAAATTTGAAAGATGACAAGTGTAAGGAATACATGAGAATTCCCATTCTGGCACTGTTTCTAATTTCAAACATATATTTTTTCTAACGAAAATAAAATAGATTGAAATAAGATAAGTATTAATAATTTTTTATTTAATATATGTATTAGTCGTTTAGTTGATGATATTAAGTGGTAAGATATTAATGGCTATTCCAAGTACTCTTTTTTTTTTTTGGTTGTGCAGTTAACAGTAATAATTATAAAAAAAAAAAAAAAAACACTTTTTTTACCCTATTTTTGCTGTTGGCATTTTGAAAAGTGGAAATATATTGTTTCTTACATTTTTATTTTTAATTTGTACCATAGGTAAACCGTGATTATTATGTCCAATTTATAACTTACTTTATCAATTTATTCTTCTTTTATACATCCACCACTTGTTTATCAAATATAAAATACAGGAGAGAATGTTGCACGGAATTTGAGATGCAATCTCGTGTTATACTTTATATTATGCCAACAATTATATTAAACACACATTGTTTGGTATAGGATAAGAGGGTGGTTAAGTCGAGTGAGAGATAAAAGAGAAGCTAAGCAGTTTTCCTTGTTTTCGTTTTACATTTACAAATCAATAAAAAATTACCTTTCTATACATTTTAAACAGAAATAAAACATTTTTGTAAAGTTTTATCCTACTTTCATTATACGTTTGATCACGCTGTTAATAAAAAAACAAGAGAGACTTCAATATAAATTTTATCATGTGAAATAAGCTTTTTTGGTTGTGTGCTTTCTACTTCATAATGTACGTGAAACAAAATCTTAACTTAAAAAATGTAATCAATTATTTAAAACTTGAAAGTAGACTCTAAAAATAGTTTTTTCTTATGTTTAATTACTAATAAATAAAGTTGTTATCTAAGAACACCTTATGAATATATATATATATATATATATATATATATATATATGTATATATATATAAATAAACTTTCTCGGGAAATAATAAAACACGACTCTATAAGTCGCCTAACAAGAATATTATATATATATATATTATATGTATATATATATGCTTGTTAGGCGACTTATAGAGTCGTGTTTTATTATTTCTCTAGAAAGTTTAGTAAGTTTGTATCTGAGCTTTTATATTGTGTTTTATTACTTATATTTTTGTTTTATTTCATTTTGGTCCTACTATATAAAGACTAGTGACCTCATTGTAATTATTCAATTCATTATAATCTTTTCACACCAATCCTAATGGCCTCCGCCTCTCTTCTATTTCTTTCTCTCGTCTTCTCCAGTTCACCCACAAATCACAAAGTTAACATGGTATCATTCGTTTAGGTTACACCGATGCTCCTTTTCCGATGTACTTTCCTCTCTATATCCTCTTTTGTGATTCTCTAATCACTTGCGCAAAACCCCCAATTTCACGATTTCCCTTTCCTTGAAACCTAATATCTGACATTACTCTGATCATGACATCACCATCGCCCTCCTCCAATCAGAGCGAGGATTCGTCCTCGGTGTATTTTCTGGGCCCCAATGATGTACATGGCTCTTCAATTGTTGGCGATCAACTCACTGTCGACAACTACATGTTCTGGAGCAAGGCGATCCAGTTGGCCCTAAACATCAAGAACTAATGGTGGTTCATTGATGGTTTTCTTTCCATTCCGGTTGATGATGCAGATCTCCAGATTTGTTGGGTAATAACAGATAATCTCGTTCTCACTTGGCTTCTCAATTCTATCATAAAGCCGATTCCCTAAATCTTTCAGTTTCTTACCACAATGTGAAGGTATGGGAAGAACTCAAAACATGTTATTCTTGCACTGATGGAGCTAGGGTATTTCACCTTTATTTGTCACTAAGTACTACAATAGCTACCGCTATGTTTGGGATGAGTATGTTTCTCAACGTCCCAATACACTATGTTTATGTGGTCATTGTACTTGCAATATTAACAGTAGTCTATTGATCCTACAATACCATGACTGTGTTTTGGGTTTTCTGATTGACCTTAATGATACTTTTACTGCTATACGTAGTCACATACTCCTCATGAAACCCTCCCATCTCTGTCTCAATTTTATGCACTTCTTCTTCAAGAAGAAAACCAGGGTGCCATGTATTCCACTCCTCAATTGGATCCTCTCGCTATGTTTTCCAGAAACCACTTTCTGATAACAAGTCAAAATTTGCTCATGCTACTATTTCTACCAGTAAAAATAAGTTTTCAAAACCCTCTAACAAGGATAAGAAGAAATTACAGTGCACCCATTGTGGTTATCATGGTCATACAGTATATAAGTGCTTTCAAATCTTTGGCTACCCACCTGGTTGGGATGGCCCTAAATGCAAAAGATCTTTGCCACCTACTTTTGCTAACTGTTCCACTGTTGGGGAGAAGCCGCTACCGGGGACTCTGTGGGCCCTGATGTGAATCTTCAAAACCTTTTTGAACAATTCTTAGCTCTTACAAAATGTTAGTCAAAGCCCTAGACTTCCCAAGCCGGGCCTTCTTCTCCTTACTCTGCAACTACCATAATTGGTGGTACTAGCTCTCCTCTTTTACTTAACTCTGTTGTTGCTCAAGATTTTTGCGCTAAAAGTTGTTGGGTTTTGGACACTGGTGCCACTGATCACATGATTTGCACTCCTACATACTTTTGCAATAATCCTAAGCATGTGAATGTTTCTATAAAGTTAACTAATAACAGTCACACCACTGGCTTCTGTTTTGTTCTTGATTTCACCTCTTCTTACTTTGAAAAATGTTCTTTATGTTACATGTTTTACCTTTAATCTGGTTTCTGTTTTTCAACTAACCTCTGGTTATCACATTACTGTGTTTTTTTACCCCTCCATATGCATGTTACAAGACATCTTCAAGAGGAAGATGATTGGTTCCGCTGAACTTCTATTTGGCTTATATCTCTTGCACATTACTGATTGTTCTTAAAATAAGCGTACTGTGAACTTTTTTCTTATTGTAATTCTTATTTTGTTCAAAGAAGTTTGTGGCATAACAACCTAGGTATTTTTCTCCAAGAAGTTTCTTAGAAGTTGGCCCTTATTAACTATGTATATGTTTCTCCTCTAGATTCTAAACAATGTGACACTTGTCATTTTTCAAAGAAAAAAAAATCCCCTTTTCTCAAAGTTCTTCTACTTCTTTAAAAGCCTTTGATTTATTACATTGTTATGTCTAGGGTTCTTTTTCTGTTGTTTCTCATGATGGTTTCAAATTTTCTTGTCATTATTGTGGATGACTTTAGTAGAAGTGCTTGGATTTATTTTTTAAAACAAAAATGTGGGGTTGAAAGCAAACTGGTTTCCTTTTTAAAATGGTTGAAACTCAATTTTCTTCCAAAATCAGAACTATAAGAACTGATAATGGTACTGAATTCCTTATGCATTCTTTTTACCTTCATACTGGTATTCTTTATCAAAGAAGTTGTGTTTGAACTCCTGAAAAAAGTGGGTTGGTTGAAAGGAAACATCAACATTTACTTCAGGTTGCAAGATCTTTAATATTTCAATCTAATGTGCCTTTAATTTACTGGAGTAATTGCAAATCTACTGTAGCTTTCCTAATCAACAGACTGCTTACTGAAGTTCTTCATAATGAATTTCCCTATCAAATTCTTATATTAAATCTCTTGATTACTATAAGCTTCGACGCTTTGGTTGTTTGTATTTTGCTTCTACTATTTCTGTCATAGACACAAATTTGATTTTGGGCAACTATGTGCGTTTTCTTTGGGTAGCCTATGGGTACCAAGGGTTTTCCATTATTGGATAAGTCCACTGGAAAGACATTCATATCTAAGAATGTTGTGTTTTATGAAACTGACTTCCCATATAAGAATGACACTGTCAACACTAACAACTATGGGTAAGATACTGTGGTGCTTGCACTAATCTTTTTGTTTCACTGCAAGACATTGGAGTGCAGGACATTGGAGTTCATTCTGATGGGATTGCCATCCCTCTATATATACCTGCTATAGATACAACTATTTCAGATCTAATAGCAGATTCTCATTCACTATATGCCAATACCAGCAATTGTTGACTCCTTTTTCAAATCAGAACTCAACTTGGATGTTTCCTAGTTGCACTCGAACTCTTCCTTCCTTATTTGTTGAGCGACTAGCTTTAATTAAGAAAACTTCTATTTATGGAAAATTTGAGTGATCAAGCTATGACAAGTTTATTTCCTGAATAATAACTAAAGACAATCACAAGTGTGGAACTCAATTAGTCGAGTGAATAAGGCAAAACAATAAATAAAGATATTCACAACAAGATTGTAAAACAGATTATGTCAGTCAATGTTACTCTAACATTGACCTTCTAACATTGCCAGAATACTTGCACTTTCAATCTCCCCATTTTTGCCTTACTTCACAAAACCCTAGAACATGTTTAGTTAGATCAAATATTCAGAACAAACTTATTCAACCTTGTGGTACATCTACATCAAGTAACTCCCCCTTAATATCAGGAGAGTCCAACACAATGTTGTTCTAACATTGATTTTCTAATGTTGTCATAACATTCTTCTGTATCATTGTTAACTTAACACTGAGTTCAGTCGATTGTTCTAGCATTACAATTTCCAATGTTATCTTAACATCAGTTATCAGCTAACACTTGCAGACAGAGTTAGTACTTGACAGTAGCTCAAGATTTCATAAGAAAAAACACACAGTACCAATAAGCAGAATACTTAATTACAGGCTATAACTATAACAAGGAACACACTTCTTGATCAAAATAAAAAAAGATAAAGAAAATAGAAACAATTCATGCAAAAACAGAAAAAGTTCAGAACAGGCTAAAAATACAAAAAATTTACGACTCAAAAATTTAAATTTGATCTACCCTCCCTGTTTTTGTGAGGAAGGCAGACCCCTTAGGTTCTTTCTGAGGCTGTCAATCTCTTGCAGCCTAACTTTCTTGACAGCTATCTCCATTTGGGTGTCCTTGTACTCTTTGTACAACCACTTGAGGGTCTCTTCGAAAAAAGCATCAGCTATCACTGAGCAGCTGTCACCACTGGCTATGGGAACTGAAGAGGCAGCAAACTTGTGAGCCCTCTTCTTCTTACTTGGTCCAGCTGCATCCTCAGGATTCTATGGAAGATCTTGAATCCTCGCCTGTGTGAAGTAGCTCCTGGTGTTAGGCATTCTGGTCATTTTCATGACCCACCCTTCTGTCTTTGAGGTTTTCAGTCTTTGTTTCACCAGTATGCAAGATATCGGAGAGGGGCATGGAATGATTCCCTTTGATTTTGGTGTGACCTCCTTCATAGAGCTTAACACCTTTTCCCATATGTTAACATTCAGACTATTCCTCAACTCAAACACCAGCCTTGTAGACCCCTTAGTCATCACTGTTGTGTTGGAAGATAGTAGCCAGTTGTAGGTAGAACTTTTGTGCAGTACATCACTCAAAGAAGTCAGCCTTGGTGTAGGAAAGCTATCATTCCATTTCCTGGTCAGCCCACTAGTGAGATCTGTGATGATCTCATCCATGATTGGATCCTCAGACTCTTCTGGATCAGGAAGTCCCTATGCTTCATTGATGATGGAGGGGCTAATGTCGAAGACACCCTTCCTAACCCAAGCCTTCCCATCCTTGGGAGAATTCTAATGGCACACCCATTGAGAGAGGTTCATATAGAACTCTCTGATGACATCTGGAGCATAAGATGAATTGTTCATCACTGACCTAAGCACACCTCTTGCTTCCAGCATTTCATAAATCCTATTTTCTTTGAAGATATCCTCCTATATTTCCCTTTCCTTATGAATTACACTTGCTTGATAAGCCTCCCATTGCTCTTCTGCTTCCACAGACACATAGAAGTCAGAATAAGGCTTCTTGGGATACTCTCCCTCCATAACATCACAATACTCATCATCGTCATATGTTGGAGTAACATCAGCATCAGCAGGGTCTTCTGCCACAAGTTCTTCTTCGTCCCCAGTTTCCTCCTGGTCCTCTTCTTCATGTTCCCCTTCCTCATTTTCCTCTTCTTCTTCTTCAGCTTCTTCGTCAGATGCTTTTGACTCAGACTCAGAAGCAACCACAACCTGCTTGGCCTTTCTCTTTCTAGCAGAAGTAGCTAGAGCAGTCAGAGTAAGGCGCTCTTCTTGTTCCTTCTCACTCACATTGTCCACTTCGACATTATCAGCAGAGATATTCTCAGTAGTATCCAACCCAACAGCTGTCTCCTCCACCTGATTTTTCTCAGCATCAGAGATATTCTCATCAAGAATCACCTCCTCCTCAGCCACAACCTCAACATCCTCCTCATTAACATCCTCAGACTCACCCACAACAACCACAGGGACCAAGTTCTCCTTCTCAATATCAACTTCAACAGGTAAATTTTGAGTAGGGTTAGCCATTATTACCTCATTTTCTGTGTTGGTGGGAGTCGAGGTGTTCTCAGTAGCTTTCGATGTTGAACCAACATTGCCCTTTGCAGATTTCTTTCCTTTGCGCCGTTGAAAAGTAGTTTTCCTTTTTGCAGTAGCGGCGACAATCGATTCAGTAGATGCATGACTGGTATTGTACCTCATTGGTTTCTCAATCTGCTCAGCAGCATCTGCAAGGGCATCAATTGAAGACTTGCGGGCCATTGTTAGAGTAATTTTGGAGAGAAAAATAGCTTCAGCACAAAAAACTTTGATTGCACAATTCTGATTCAGAAGGCGTGAGGAATTAGAAGAGTCTATGGCAAGTTATATATAACTTTCGATTACGAAGAGTGGTGTTAGTGGTATTGTAACATATTACCAAAATAATCTGACCACTTACACACATTCCTACGTACAGCACTCACCCACGTGTCATTGTTAGATTAACGCGTGACCAAAGCAGTTACCTTAATTCAAAACTTATAAGTCACAACGTTGCAATGTTAGCTTAACATTGGTAAGTTAACAGCAGGTCAGAAAGTTGGAGGTGCAAGGCTTTTATCCAAATAGCTTCATGTGAGAGCGTGAGATATTACTAAATACAGATCTGAAAACTTCATCAAAGCACATGAGTACACAAGACTCAGTGTAAGATCATCAGTATGAGTAAGTAACACTTCGGACAGAAGAAACACACAGATAGAAGATATAAATATCCAGATGACATTCATTCCCTTAACATAACAAATCACAATCCGTGTGTTTACCTGTAGTATAGTCACCCAAAGTGCGTGCCTCAACACATGAATTTGGATTACTACTCCCCCTAAGCCCAAGCCGACACAACAATAAAATGCAGAAAAATGAATGAATGCAACAATGGTGGATCAACAGTGAGAGATGGTAACCAAGTATTAAGAACTGTATTGACTGAGTCCAGGACATATCACTTTTGATTCTTTTACAATTATCATAAAACTCTTGTGAACTAAAGCTAAGAATGGGTAAACAAGGATAATCTCATCACTGAATGTGGGTAGCACAAGACTCCACACACCCCATCAACTTAATTATCAGTTACAAATTAGGCAAGTACGAAAGAACTGAATGAGGACAATACACTTATCATATACTTCATCACCCCAACTCCTTATGCATACTTGTTGACCAACATGTTTACAAGAAAAACACCAAGTAATCAGTGCTACTGAATGTGAGGTAGTCGAAACTCCAAACATCCCAGTAGAAAAGATCACCATCATGCATTTCCTTGGCCAAATATAACAAAAGCATGAAAATAAGCACGCCTGAATCCCACTGAAGCTCTCAACATCATGTACCCCACCTTCTCTTCATGTTCTAGCTAACCTAAACATGGATAAGTCACAACTGAATAACACCAAAGTAATGAACTCTGTGCATCCTAGCTTCTCCTGATGTTAGGTTAACATTCTCAGACCAACAATAGAGTTTCTTACTTTACAAAACTTATGATATGAACCTGTTCACTAGTCAATTCAGTCAGATGCATAGGTTAACCATACAACCCAAATGATGACAAACCAAGATGTAATATGCAAGAAAGAAGAAATACCAAAATTGGAAATAAAGGAATTACAGACACACCACAACCAATAACCAGTGCTAGACAGTGGTGTTATGTCAACACTTGTGAACTAACATTCTTAGACAATGCACATGCCAAGAGAATTCCTCAAACTGAAGAACCTCTCAGAATCTAAGGGCTTAGTGAACATATCAACAAGCTGATTGTTTGTCTCAATGTGCTCAATGTCGATTAACTTGTCCTCAACCATATTTCTCAGATAATGATGCCATATGTCTATGTGCTTAGATGTAAAATGTTTGACAAGATTCTTAGAGATACGGACAGCACTAAGATTATCACAGAACATAAGTAAGGTATCGCTATCCAACCCATAATCCAGCAACATGTGTTTGAGCCATACAAGATGGGTGACACAACTACCTGCTGCTATGTACTTGGATTCAGCAGTGGATAAAGATACACAGTTTTTCTTTCTGCTATACCATGAGACCAAATTGTTCCCCAGATAAAAACATCCTCCACTTGTGGACTTCCTATCATCAGCATCACCTGCCCAGTCTGAGTCACTGAAACCCAGAAGATTTGTGTTAGTGTCAAATGAATACCAGATGCCAAGAGACAAAGTTCCAGATATGTATGTAATGATTCTATTCATAGCAATCAAGTGAGACTGCTTTGGACATGCATGGTACCTCGCACATACACAAACAAAACACATTATGTCAGGCCTAGAAGCAGATAAGTGGAGTAAACTTCCTATCATTGATCTGTACAATGTTGGATCAACATTGGTTCCAGTCCCATCTCTGGTGATCTTGACTGGGGCAGACATAGGGGTCTTACAAGACCTTGAATCTGCAAGTTCAAACCTTTTCACCAAATTCTTTGCATACTTCTCCTGGTTCAAGAATATGTCTGTACCTGATTGTCTTATTTGGAGACCAAGAAAGAAATTTTATTCTTCTATTATACTCATCTCAAATGTTCCTGTCATGGATTCAACAAACTTTTCCAAAATAGATTTTGTTAGTGGAACCAAACACTATATCATCAACATAAAGTTTAGCAATACAGATGTCAGAATTTATCTTTAAAATGTTCTGTCTCCATCACCTCTAACAAAACCAATACTTAAGAGAAATTCAATAAGTCTATCATACCATGCTCTAGGAGCATGTTTAAGACCATACAGAGCCTTTTTCAACTTGTACACATGATTGGTAAACTTAGGATCAATGAATCCCTTAGGTTGTTCTACATATACTTCCTTATCAATCAGCCCCTTTAGGAAAGCACCCTTCACATCCATCTGATATAGTTTTATCTTAAGACAGCAAGCAATGGTTAGAAGTAACCTAATAGATTCTATCATAGCAACTGGAGCAAAAGTCACATCAAAATCTATACCTTCAACTTGAGTATATCCCTGAGCAACAAGTCTGCCTTTGTTCCTAACAATTACCCCTTCCTCATTACTTTTGTTTTTATAGATCCACTTAGTCCCTATTACATTTACATCAGGTGGTCTAGGTACAAAGATCCAGACATTATTTTTAGTAAATTGTAATAGTTCATCCTGCATGACATTAATCCAAAAGTTATCTTGAAGAGCTTCAGATACATTTTTAGTTTCTATGGCATAGACAAAACATGAGACATTATCAACAGTACATGTGAAGTTCATACATACACACAGTTTAACCATATCTCTATATTTCAGTCTCTCTTTATTGCGTGTCCTTACCCGTTCACTGATCTCACCTATTACCTAGGAGGTTGAATGGTCTTTTTGAATCCTAGCAGGGGGATATCTTCTCGATTCAGTGCCACCTTCAGTTTCTAAGCTAGACTCTTCTGTTGTTAGTCTAACATTCGATCTGGCTGGTGTTAGTCTAACATCAGTTCCTGTCTCCTGCTCAGTAGTTCCAGCTTCAAGATCTAGTGTTGGTATAACCTTCTCAGTTTCCAATGTTGGTTCAACATTAGAAACTGAAATGTCACCAGTACCTGTTTCAAAAGTGAAATTGTCAAACACAACATTCACAGATTCTTGAACAGTCTTTGATCTAGGATTATAGACTCTAAAAGAAGCACTGTTAGCAGAGTAGCCTACAAAGATGCATTTTTCACTTTTTGGATCAAATTTACTGAGATAATCCCTGTCATTTAGCAGATAACAGTCACATCCAAACTCATGAAAATATGCAATATTTGGCTTCATACCCTTCAAAATTTCATTAGGAGTCATGTTAGTTCCAGCTCTAAGATACACTATGTTACTAATGTGACAAACAGTATTTTAAGGCTTCGGCCCAAAGTCTTTTAGATAGATCTTTAGCATTCAACATCACTCTAGCCATCTCTTGAAGAGTTCTATTTTTTCTTTCAGCAATACCATTCTGATGAGGTGTCATAGGAGCTGAATAATCATGAAAGATGTATTTAGCATTAAAATAGTTATCAAAGCTTGCATTCTCAAATTCCTTTCCATGATCAGCCCTAATCTTAGACACAGTAGAACCATATAACGTTTTAATACTAGCAGAAAGAATTTTGAACTGATCAAAAGCTTCAGATTTCTCTCTAATAAACTTTATCCATGCATATCTAGAGAAATCATCTACAATTACAAAAGCATATTTCTTCCCACTCAGACTTACCTCAATCGGACCCATTAAGTCCATATGCAGTAATGTAAAACACCTACTAGTTCTAGGAGTAGCATTATGTACCTGTAGGGGAGCATGAACAGCTCTGGTTTGCTTACCTTTTAGACAATCACCATACACAAGCTTACCTGGACTGGATAGTTTAGGCAAACCTCTTACAGCATCAACTTTCTATAATTTCTCTAAGTTTCTATAGTGCACATGACCCAGTTTCCTGTGCCAAACAGGAGCTTCATCTATCTTGGCATGAAAACATTATGCTTATTCCTGAGCCAGATAACAGTTGTCTTTAAATCTAGTACCTGTCATAACAAGAACATTTTCACTATCATAAACATCACAAGATACTTTGTCAAAAGTAACTAGCAGATCATCATCACAGAGCTGACTAATGCTAATTAAATTTGCTTTTAACCCATCAACCCACAGAACATCCTTGAGTGGTGGAAATCCTTCAACATTGAGTGTCCCCTTTCTAATGATTTTCCCTTTGGTGCCTCCTCCATAGGTGACTGTTCCAGCACTTAGGGGAATCATCTGTTTAAGATTCTTTTTGTTGCCTGTCATGTGTCTTGAGCATCTACTGTCAAAGTACCACTTACCTGAAAGGTTAGAGTAAACAGCAGAGAAAACCACATTGCACACAATCTTGATCTTAGGGGATTTCACATTTTCAACCCAAGTTCTACCTTTCTGTCCAGAACCTAATGTTGGACTAACATCAGAAACAACTGTTGGTTTAACATTAGCTACAAAAGCTGTTTTCTTACCACTCACTTTTAAATATTGTTTACAAAATGGTTTAATGTGACCTAGTTAAAAACAGTATTGACAGGTAAATATAGGCTTACTTTTTGCTATGTTGACTGGACAAGAACACAATTTAGAGGATTCTTTGACAAAACTGGTTTTAAGGTAGACAAGCTTCTCCTTAGAAGAGGAAGATTTCTCAACACAATCTTTCTCAACAAAACCTAGACCATTTGTACCTGTGTTTCCCATGTTCAGTACCTCATCAAGTTTGGAAGTTCATGAATTCCATCTTGCAATGATCTCAATGTCCTTTTTGAGTTTTTCTTTTACCTCACTCAACTCAGCTTCTGTTCTGTCAAGATCTCTTTCATAGAGTTTCATGATGTTCTGCAAACACTCAATCTCAAATTTCAGGGCTTTATTGCTTTTGATGAGCATAATATTCTCTTCCTCAAGTTTGATGAATGTGGAATGAAGATCTTCCATGATTTCCCCACGAGACTATTCTTCTCCCAAATAGTATTCCTCCTCTAGATCAACTGAACCATGAAAACAATCAAAGTTAGTATCATCATAATCAGAGTAAAAATCAGAATTAACCTTTAAGTCATTGTTGTCCCAATTTCCAAAGAAGATCTCCTATGTTGTTGTTGGTTCCTCAATGTTAAAGTAACATCGTGGATCATTGCAGTTCGTGGAGTCTTCTCCTGACTAGTTAATCTAAGTGTAAAGCGCAATAATGTTGATTTCTTCTGAGTGTTCATCAGCACTTGATCCAGAGTTGAAATCAGCTTCACCAAAATCATCTACACAGACCCAATGAGAGCTCCTTCTTGCTCGGAGGACGTTAGCACATTCATGTTTAAAATGACCAAACCCTTTACATTCATATCACTAGACATCTTTTAGTTTTTCAGCATCTTGAGGAGTACTCTTTGATGCCATGTACTTTATGAATTTAGAGGGTAGTTTCTTATAACCAGGACTAGCATTACCAGATTGCTTCTCTTTACCTTTATCTTTGTAACCTAATTTGCTAAACTTCTTGGTAATGTTTCCATAGTTAGAGGAGATCAATTCATACTCATCACCATCACTTTCTATATTATCTGAACCAGTTCCAAGTAGGGCTAAAGTAGGTTGCTTACTGGACTTACTTAGAAATTCTAGCTCAAATTCTTTCAAATTGTTCATTAAGGTTTGAAAATCCATATTTGCAAGATCTCTAGACTCATTCATATCTATTCTTTTGACAGTGAATTTAGTAGACAGTGATCTGAAAGCTTTGTAAACCATGGTTTTAATAGAAATAACAAATCCTAGGTTTTGACATTGGTTAGCAATATCAAGCAGTTTCTCAAAATAGCTATCAATGCTCTCATCTTCACCCATCACTATTTTTTCAAAATCTTGAAGCAAATTCCTATGTTTAGAGTCCCTCATAGCCACATCTCCCTCACAATGAAGTTCAATAATATCCCATGCAGAATTAGTTGTCGTGCAGTTTTGAATAAGTTTAAACATATGATTACCTACCCAGCTAAAAATAGCATTGAGAGCCTTTTAATTGAAGTTGTAGAGAGCGATCTCATTGGCTGTCCATTGTCCTTTGGGTTTAGGCACCAGATCAGCATCTCCATCTCTTGGTAAATAAAGGATGGTGTAGCCTTCCAGAACCGATTCCCATGCTCTCAGGTCAATGGATTTGATGTGGACCCTAAGTCTGATCTTCCAATATGCATAGTTGTTTGGTCATTCCAACTGGCAATCTGCTGGTATTGGGGTTGGAGTTGTCCATCTTGACGTATCAACGCTAAACACCGATGAGTTTGGTGCTTGACTCTGATACCATTTAGAATTGTGGATCGGTTGATACGTGTTCATTATTAACTTCTCAATGTTACTTTAACAACGTCCAGACTAACAGTGCAGCGGAAAGTAAACAACACGAAATTTAAGAAGTGAATATATTAATATTAACTTCCGAGCTGTATGCAAAATACCACAATGGTTTATCAAAATATGTTTCTTACAACTCTCAAGCTCCTCACTCTTGAATTGCTCGAACTCAAAGCAGACAAGAATTATTCTCTCAATTCTAAATCTAGAACTAATTGAACAACTCACAAACTTTGCAAAAGCAAGACAACACTCAACAACTCGTGAATTAGTCTATTGGATTTATTAGCTCTTGTCTTGTGTTTGTCTTGATGTACTTCACACCTATATATAGGTTCTTGACTTGGACTTCAAGGTGTGTTGCACACGGTTGGTAATTCTTCTAATTTCCTTGTCGAACTCCTCTTCCTTGTTCTCGGCGTTCTTTTTGAATAATAGTTCATTTGTTAGTGAGCTAACTTAGGAAATACTCCTTCTTCAAATCAGAACTCAACTTGGATGTTTCCTAGTTGCACTCGAACTCTTCATTCCTTATTCGTTGAGCGACTAGCTTTAATTAAGGAAACTTCTCTTTATGAAAACTTTGAGTGATCAAGCTATGACAAGTTTGTTTTCTAAATAATAAGCAAAGACAATTACAACTGTGGAACTAGATTAGTCGAGTGAATAAGGCAAAATAATAAATAAAGATATTCACAACATGATTATAAAACAGATTATGTCAGTCATTGTTACTCTAACATTGACCTTCTAACATTGCCAGAATATTTGCACTTTCAAATATATATTAAATTTAGTTTTGTAACTTGATATGTCACTTATAGGCTTTTATAGGAGGATATAATGGGTATTTTCAGTAAGCAGTAAATATGAGGCAAAATTAAGACTAGCTATTTTAAAATTTGGACAAATCTCACTCTCAAAAGCAATCTAAAGAACAACTAAATGGCCACTTAAGACAATTTTTCGTAGTTGGTTTTGTGGAGTTTACACCTACACCACGAAGAAGTGTGAGTATCTTACTCAAATTTGATACAAATCAATGGACTAATATATATCAAGTCTTTTAATAAAAAAGCACAAAAACAAAAGATATAATAGTTTCTTACAATAATGTTATTGGTATTAAACAAGAAAAAAAATATCTTCTCCTAGAAAGTATTTAAGCAAAAAATGAAAAATGTATAACAAATATCGTCCTCTCGTTATATAATAAATGCAACAATGACATGTCATCTTCAGCTACTCGGAATCCTTTGCGACCAATGGCGCTTCGTCTCCTTGTACGCCAATCACACTGACGACACGTGGCGCAGGTGCAAGATAACAACCTTCAGCCGCCGAAAAACTACCGTTACAGAGGACAGAGGTAAAAACTAAAATACCAGTACGAGTTTGTAGAAATGAGTTTGGTTTGTTATTTGATTGCAGTAGGGTCCGAGTTTGTTGTTCTTGTTCATGTGGCCGACTTGTGAAAATAAGTTCTTTTTTGTACTAATCATTAAATTCAAAAGATGTAAGAAATATCTTTGGTAGTCGGCCATGATTAAGGTTCCCTGCCAATTACGCTTATCAGAGGGCTCGAACTCGAACCTTTAAATGGGTGACACGTGTCAGTATGTCACACTCTCTTCATTCATGTTCGCTGTTAATATACCTCCTCAACCGTGCATTGTTTAACACTTCCCACTTGAAAAAAGGGACTCCACAAATACTTCAATATCAATCTTCACAATTCACAACCATAACCAGCAAACAAGAGTTTTGCTGTATCCACATTCCACCATGTCTTCTTCTTCTTCTCCTCCTCCTAAAGACGTCACGATCGAAATCAACAGCCAAAATTCGTCGTCCGTCAGAAACAGTGCTAGCGGTAAAAATGACGACACCGCGGCTTCGAAAATAATGTGGAGGGGTTCCAGTTACGACTTATCAAGCGAAGCTGGATGGAAGGTCACTGCCGATTCTAAGAACTTCGATTTCATGACCGAGGGTCCGTTGTCTAGAAAACCCGAGAACGAACAATTGGCCAGGGATGAGGTTCCGATTTGCAGCGACAACAATTCGTATCGTAGGAACTCTAGTTCGATTAGATGTAAGACTAAGTCAAGGTTACTTGACCCGCTAGAGGAAAGTAAAGCGAGACATCAGCCTCAAAGAATGAGTGATGTTGATGAGGATGATCCATTTCTGGAAGAGGATATACCGGAGGAATACAAGAGAATTAAGTTCAGCGTGCTTTCGGTTCTGCAGTTGGTGAGCTTGATTGTAATATGTGCGCTTTTTGTTTGTAGCTTAACTATTGAACAGTTGAAGAGAAGAACAGCATTTGAGTTGGAGCTCTGGAGATGGGAACTAATGGTTTTGGTTTTGATTTCTGGGAGACTGCTTTCTGGATGGGGGGTTAGATTTGTGGTATTTCTAATGGAAAAAAACTTTCTTTGGCGAAAGCGTGTTTTGTATTTCGTTTACGGGTTGAGAAATGCAGTGCAGAACTGCGTTTGGTTGGCGTTAGTCTTGGTTGCTTGGGAGTGTATTTTTGACAAAAAGGTGGAGAGGCTCACACACAGGAAGATTTTACCGTTTATCACTAAGATTTGGGTCTGTCTCTTGGTGGGCACCATAATTTGGCTGCTCAAAACTTTGTTAGTTAAGGTTATGGCGTCCTCGTTTCATGTTAGCACGTTTTTTGATCGAATTCAGGAGTCGGTGTTTAATCAGTATGTGATTGAATCACTTTCTGGACCTCCTTGGGTTGAGATAGAAATAGAGCAGGAAGAGGAGAAGAGGATGATGGCCGAGGTACAGAGGCTTCAGAATGCAGGGGTGACTATTCCGGCTGATTTGAAGGCCAATGGGTTTGCCAAGAGTGGAAGACTGATTGGGACTCGAAGAACGAATGCCACGTCCACGCATACAAAGGATCCTAAACTTTCTAGAGTTATGTCGAAGAAGGAACAACAGAAAGGTATAACGATTGATGAGTTGCATAGGCTGAATCAGAAGAATGTATCTGCTTGGAATATGAAGAGATTGATGAGTATTGTCAAGAAAGGAGCGCTGTCGACTCTGCACGATGAAGTACGGGGTTCGATTGGTCACGAACAGTCGGTGGAGGAGATCACGAATGAAAATGAAGCCAAAGCTGCTTCCAAGAAGATTTTTATCAATGTGTCCAATCCAGGAACTAGGTACATGAGTTTTTTTATTCGATTTCCAACTGAAGTTTGGTGTTTGTGTTTGACTTCTATGATTCCGTTATGCTGAATGAATTGCGTTATACTTGTGTTTTGATGTTGTGCTTCTGTTAGTTTTTCGAATTCTATGTCTAAGCTACATGATTATTGTACCATTGCAACAATTGCAATCTACGAAGAATAAGAGAAACACGTATAGTTGATTTTAACTTTCATTTGTTAGTGTCATGTTTATTATTCTTCGATGCTAACATGACTTTTATTGATCAGGTACATCTACGAAGAGGATTTGACACGCTTTATGCAACCTGATGAAGTTTCGAAGACTATGAGGCTCTTTAAAGGTGTGACTGAGCGAAAGGGAATCAGTAAACAAACTCTTAAAAATTGGGTGGTAAGTAAAACTATCTTGCAGTTACCTTAGGAGTGATACATATTTCATAACTGGGTGGTAAGTTTTGAAATTTGATTTCTATCTCTTCTTATTGCGAAAGAGTCGTTGCATTAATTGTCCCGTCCATAAGTTGTCTATGCCTTCCTTCACATAGCATCTAAAATATTTCGAATCTCTTGGACTGCAGGTGAATGCATTTAGAGAACGGAGGGCTCTCGCTTTGTCTCTAAATGACACAAACACTGCTGTCAAGAAGCTACACAAAATGATTAATGGCCTTGTAGCACTGATTCTTATTATCATTTGGCTCCTTATACTCAAACTCGCCACTACACAATTCTTCATCTTCTTAAGTTCCCAGCTTCTTTTAGCAGCATTCATGTTTGGAAACACATTGAAGACAACATTTGAAGGGATAATATTTATGTTTGTGATGCATCCGTTTGATGTGGGGGATCGTGTTGATGTTGATGATGTTCAGATGGTAGTTGAAGAGATGGATATATTGACAACAGTTTTCCTGAAGTTTGATAATTGCAAGATTTATTACCCAAATAGCGTTTTAGCCACAAAACCCATTTACAATTATTACAGGAGCCCTGATATGAGAGAAACAATCGATTTCTCGATGCACATATCTACTCCTCCGGAGAAGATTTCTGTAATGAAGGAGAGACTTAGAAGGTTTGTCAATATCTCCCTGCTAATCCCAAACTGTACCCAAAAAGGTTTTTTTTATTGAATCTTACAAGCAATGTTTGGTTTATTTCACTTGCAGTTATTTCAACAATAAGGGTGAACACTGGCATCCAGAAGTGAAGATTATAATGACAGACGTGGAGGACATGAACAGGCTGAAGTGGTCAATATGGTGTTTTCCAACAATAAATTTCCACGACATGGGTGAGAGATTTGAAAGGAGATCGCTTCTGATCGGAGAGATGGTTAAAATTTTCAGGGAGCATAGTATAGAGTACCGTTTGCTGCCTCTTGACGTGAATGTTTGCAACGTGCTGCCTCTAAATTCTAGTCGTCTTCCGAGTAATTAGTTGGACTGTTTGTGGTGCTTGAACGAACTTGGTTCCTTTGAATTTATATCTATATATATGTGGTGGGGTGTGGTGTGGAAGATTTTCAGATTGATTGTACTGTTTTATGCACATAAATTATAGGTGCATGAAATAGAAGTTCTATGCTTGTAAGTAAGTTGCTGCCTGTAATTTTGTGAATTAATAAAATAAACAAATTTAATAAGCGTTTTACCTCCTAAACTATGCACGCCTGTTCGATTTGCCCCTTCAATAGATTACCGGCCATTTTTGGCTGGAATATTTCCCTACCTGACTCATATGTGTTGTACTAGATGTATTATGTTAGTTGATGACAAAAAGTTGAGAAAAAAACACATTGAACGGGGTAGTCTGGCCAAAAAAGGGCGGAAATGTGATTTGCCGATTCAGTGTATTTTCGGTCATTTTTTGCCGGAATATCTCTCCTACACGACTCATATGTGTTGTACTAGATGTATTTTGGTAGTTGATGACAACAAGTAGGCGAAAAAATACCTCGAACGGGGAATATTCTGGCCATTTTTGGTCGGTTTCCGCTAAAGGGGCAAATCGAACAGACGTGCGTAGTTTAGAGGGCAAAACGCTTATTAATTTGTTTAGGGTGCAAGTGGCAAAAACGTGCATAGTTAAGGGGGCTTGATACTTTTATCTCTAGTTTTTTTTTCCGGTTACATGAGGAAGGGGAAAGAATCCCGAAGGAAAAAGAAAAACTACCAACTAATCAGAAATGCTTCTAACACAGTGTCAAACAAAAGAAATGTAGCAAGAGAGGCAGGTGGCGTGCTAAAGCAATGAATCACATACACAAAAGTGTGTCCCATATGAGCGAGTCGGTCAACAACCATATTTGTTTCATGTACTCATGTCGAATTTATGCCGGAGCGATGTGATAGCATCAATAATAGCTCGATAAGGATGAGTATCCGGTGCGTGCTGATGCTGAACCACGATCTTTGAGTCACAATCAATTGTTGCGTGCGTAATACATTGCCACACCGTTTCCTGGAGACTATACAAAACACCCCAAAGCTCGGCAACGATTATGCTACCATGACCAAGGTTGCCAGAGAAGTCGAACAACCATGACCCTCTATGCAAATATGGACACATTGACGAAGAAGGAAGATTGCAAAAATTCAAATGAATAAGATGTCACAATAATGGACCAATTTCACACTTTAGATTGGCCAATCACAAGAGGGCATGCTAAGAAGATGAGAACAGTTCTTTATGGGCTAATTAACCAAGCTTGGGCCCATAATTATAAAGAAGGCCTAAATAAAAAAAATAATCAAATCTGATCAAAGTGACCTTTTAAATAATGGTCAAAAGTCAAAGACCAGTTTTGACCATTCTTTCATCATTTCTTAGTCTAGTTAATGTATTTTCTTTTCCTAGAAGTTGTTGGAATGTCATAGTAGGTTTCTTCGTGACCAAGTTTGATTTGCCTATGAATATTGTAGGCCATTTTCTTTGTAAGACAACACATATTAATTTTATAAACTTTGTGAGATTTATTCTCTTTGGTTCTTTGAAGAACTATTTAAGAACTTATCAAACGGGTTCATCACCCTCGTTTGTGGCGTAGAAATCCCACTTATCAAACGGCACCCTCCATAACCGTTTGTGACGTCTTCACTACACCAAGGTTCGTGTTTTGTATCAAGTAGCGCGTTGCGGTCTCCATACCAAGGTTCTTATTTGTACTAAGGCAACGGGTCGAGGTTCTATCCAAACAACCTGAAGATAACGATCCTACACTTAGTATACAAAAAACATTCATCGTTGGTGGATATATCTAGAGCAAAGGTTTTATCTTTCAGGTCCTATCCGTTCATGGTTTAATCTTTGGATTACAAATAACATTTATCTTTAGTTTGTGTTTTTTGTTTTTTAGCAAAACAAAAAGTCCAAAAAAGAAAAAAAAAAGGGACAAAAAAAGAAGAAAACAAACGTCCAAAAAAAGGAAGGAAAAAAAATAGTACCCAAAAAAAATACCTTTGGTGTTACTATTTTTTTTTGGTTGCCCGATTCTTGTTGGGAAATACCTTTGGTGCACTTGTGAGAAAAAAAAATATATTTGGGTTTGATTTGTTGCTCGTGGTTGATACACCTTTGTTTGATTCTGTTCGATTTAGTTCACAAAGAACCTGTAGAGAATATACGAGTGGAAAAAGTCAGAGAGTGTGATATTATTAGAGGGAAAAGCCAATATATTTTGAGTGATACACGAGCGACATATTTTGAGTGAAAATAAAAGAAATTGAGAGTAAACACGTAAGGGAGTGTTCTGTTTTCTAAATTCTTTTTGCAGGTTATCATTTCTCGTAATCAAGAAAGGAACACCAACGAAAGAGAACCACCAATAATTAGCGAACTTCAAGTTCAAGCGTTGATGGGTTATTTATAAAATATGATGAAATACCAATTGGAGCCACAGAATGAGAGGTTGGATAGGGTCGAAAAGGAGTCTCTACAATGGCAGCCATGTAATGAAACCGCCCGACGTAGAAGGGGAGAAGATGAAGAGTCATATGAAGATGAGACTGATGATAGATTGTCAACGGTGGTAACTAGAAGGTGTGAAAGGGGAGTTAGAGAAGATAACAACTTGGGAAGTATAAAGATGAATATTCTATCATTCCAAGGTAAGAATGGTCCCGAAGCCTATCATGAGTGGGACAAGAAAGTTGAGTTAGTTTTTGATTGCCATAACTACTTTGAGATAAAAAGGTTAAGCTTGCTGCTATTGAATTTTCTGATTATGCTATTGTATGGTGGGATCAACTAACTTTGAATAGGAGACGTAATGGTGAACGTCCAATAGCAACATGGGAAGAAATGAAAGTTGTTATGAGAAGGCGGTTTGTTCCTAGTCATTATTATAGGGACTTGTACCAAAAGTTGCAGCAGCTTAAACAAGGCAATCGAAGTGTGGAGGACTATTATCAAGAAATGGGGATTCTTATTATCGGGGTAAATATTGAAGAAGATAGAGAAGCTACAATGGCTGTGTTCTTGAATGGATTGAATCCCGAAATCCAAGATAGAGTGGAAATGCAACATTATGTGGAGCTAGAAGACATGGTGCATATGGATATCAAAGTTGAGCAACAACTCAGAAGAAGAGGCACCCGTGCATCTCAAAGCTCAAGTTCATCTGCTTGGAAACCAAACTACCCAAGAAAAGAAGAAAAGCCCATGGTTAAGTCAAAGACCGAGGCCAAACAAGAACTGACCAGCCAAGGAATGCAAGGTAAATTTGACCCTTCAAGTTCTAGAAATCGTGACATTAAATGTTTTAAATGTCAATGCAGGGGTCATGTTGCCAATCAATGTTGAAATAAAAGAGTCATGTTGATTAAAGAAGATGGCGGGTTTGAGAACGATGATGAAGCTGATCGTGAATCAACACGATCTTTAGAGGATGACAATAAAGAAGAAGGGGCTGTTTATGGAGATTATGTTTTGGTTACAAGAATAATTTTAAATGTGCAAGCAAAGGATGAGGAAAGTGAGCAACGAGAGAACATCTTTTACACTAGATGACATGCTCTTAACAAGGTATGTAGTGTGATAATTGATGGGGGAGTTGTACCAATGTTGCAAGCACTACTTTAGTCGAGAAACTTGACTTGACCGCGGTGAAATACCCTAGACCATACAAGTTGCAATGGTTCAATGATTGTGCGGAAGTGAAAGTCAATAAGCAAGTGATGATTTCTTTTAGCATTGGGAAGTATAAGTATGAAGTTTTGTGTGATGTAGTTCCAATGCAAGCTAGATATATACTTTTGGGGCGTCCATGGCAGTTTGATCGTTAGTGAACCACATGGCTTTACGAACAAGTATTCTTTTGTCCACAATGAGAGGAAAACCACTCTTGTTCCTTTAACACCAAAAGAAGTTTTTGAAGATCAAGTGAGATTTCAAAAGAAAGTAACAACAACAACCAAGCATGTAATCCCAATAAATTGGGGTAAGCTTTATGAACCATCAATGAATCACATTGAGTCGTGAACATAAATATTCTGATTCCATACATTTCGGTTGACGAGCATTTATTCATTTAAATCTTTTAGCTTCATGTCATTCCGTATGACCTCCATCTACTTTTTTTTCGGTATTCCACGAGCTCTAGCCGTTTGTCCCAAGTCGAGACCTTCAACTTGTCATACCGGTGCATCTATTGGTCTGCTTTTAACATGCACAAACCATCTTAAACGGTTTTCTCGCATTTTCTCGTCAATGGCCGCCACACCTAATTTATGTAGAATATTTTCAGTGTGCACTTTATCTCTCCTGGTGTTACCGCACATTCACCGTAGCATGCGCATCTCTGTAACGTTCATTTTATGTGCATGACTTTGCTTAATAGCCCAACACTCGGAGCCATAAAGCAAAGCAGGTCTAATAGTCGTACGATATAACTTTCCTTTAAGCTTTAAAGGAAAGTTACGATCCCACAGGATCCCTGTTGCACTCTTCCACTTTGACCATACAGCTTGGATGCGGTGGTTGACATCTCCATCTAACTCTCCATTGTTATGCAATATGAAGCCTGAATACTGAAAAGGGAAAATTTAAGTTACCTATCCAACGTTTGCCCGCTTTTACAGTTTCCTATCCAACGTTTCATTTTTTACACTTTGCGGTCCAACGTTTCATTCCCGTCACAATTTACGGTCTAACTTTAATTCTTCCCTATTTCTGCCCAAAAACGTCACCTTGCGACAAAATGACGCATCGCTGACGTCATTAAGAGGGGTATTTTTGGTACTTTACTATTTATTTGCTTAAAAATTAAATAAATTAACAAATCAAGATTATAAAGAGTTAGCGCGACATTTTTTTAAACAACCCGCCAATTTCAGAAACCCTAATTTCCAAAATTGAAAGCAAATCCACGAAATCAAAGCTCAATTTCTTGTTTTATCCACTCGATCGACATAATCTAACAATGGTGTGGAGAGTTAGAACCCCCGTTAACGTTATTCCTGAAGGACAAATTACACCCGATTATGGTAAGAATCCCCAAATCCAAAATTTAATTTATTTCTTTGTTTGGAGTTACTTTTCGTCGTGTGGTCCTCCTTTTGGCTCTATGTGAGGGAATAGTTGGACACTTGTGAAAAAGTATTAATTTTCTTCCTTTATAGATGTCACTCTAACTGCCACTTGTGTGTTTGTGTGATTAGTTTAAGTGTGTTTATGTATGTTAATATAATACTAAATAATCTTTGTTTATATTCAGCTGGAAATAGAGATGACCCATTCACCATTATATTGCATCATTCTAGAAAATTAATGAATTCGGGGAAATGGGTTTATCTTCAGAGACAAGTGAGCTATATAGACTGGTGTAATGAGGATGAAATGTCCAGGCTAGAGATACTGGAAATGGTGAAAGAGGTGGGTGTTAAAACAGGGGGTTGTTTGGTGAGAATATGTTACATTCAAGATTCTGCTCCAAACGAGTATATTCAATTAAATAATGATAAGGAGTCACTGGATATGGCACTCTATGCATCTTCAAGGAAATCAATAGATGTTTATATATATTAAGGCATTTTTCCCTCACAAATAGATAGTTGTTATACCAAAATTGTGTTTTTCATATTTGCCCTTCCCTTGCCTATATAATTAAAGAAAAAGAAGGTTAAAATCGTGTCTTTTAATCCATTTTCTTAACTTTGTAATTTAAACTAGGAATTCCCCACGATCTTAGGAATTTTTTGATATAATTTACATAATTAAATAAAGAAAAAGAGAAACAAATTCGGTTAAATCAAATTCAAACTCAATTCTCCACCTCTTTCGGTTTTAATTTTCAAATTAATTGACTTTCTCTCTTTTGAAAATACTTTGTTTTTATAGGAATTATTTGCTATAATTTACGTAATTAAATAAAGAAAAAGAGAGACAAATTCGAGTAAATCAAATTCAAACTCAATTCTGCACCTCTTTCGGTTTTAATATCAAATTAATTGATTATCTCTCTCTTTTGAATATACTTTGTTTTTATATCAATTAATTTCACTTTCAGAACGTCGCACGCGGTTCCTGCGTGCGCCCGGAAGCTAGTGTATATATATATACTAGCAACTTTGACACACGCGGAGACCGCGTGTACATTGTGTTATCATTTAATGAAACTTGAATTATAATGTGTGACTGTTGCGAACTCTTCATTTTTTAAGATAATTTATATGTATGCTTAATAGACTATTTCATGCGCTACCACATGTAATACAAAATGAGTGATTGGTATTTGTACGATTCTATGTATTGTAATCCTCGTACAATTTTGTATAAGAAAACTATTTAATGCGCTAATCACTATCAAGATAAGCCGACGTAAAAGCCTCTCTTTTCCGTTGACATAAGTCCGACGGAAAAGGGCCCTAAACCCTTTTTCGTCGGCTTTAAGCCGACGGTAAAGGGTTTTAAAATATTAAAAAAAAATTAAAAAACGATTTAAAAAAATGATTTAAAAACACGATTTAAAACGATTGATTTAAAAGAAATCATTTTAAAATAATTGATTTATGATTTTTTGCCGATTTATTTAAAAGAAATTGATTTTAAATAATTATTTTATAATTTTTTGGCAATTTTTTGTAAAGAAACGATTTTAAATTAATTTTTTTATGTTTATTTGGCGATTTAATTTAAAAAATATCGATTTAAATAATAACATTCACATTTTCGAGTGATTTTTTTAAAATATTTATTATAATAAATAAAATTTCGTATTTAAAATAAAATCTTGATAATATAAGTTTTTTTATAGTTATTATTAGTTAGAATAAACATAAGTAGAAATAAAATAATAAAACAAATAATAAACTCTAATTATAATTTAGTGAATATGGAAGAATTTTTGTTAGTTATTAAGGATATTTTGGAGAGAAAGTTGATAATTTTTGGAGAATGGTAAGAATGAATGAATTTAGTGGGTAAAAAAAGGGGTATTTATAGTGATTTTGGAGAAGGAGGGGGGGGGGGGGGGGGGGGAGGGTAAATAAGGGGTTGCCACGTCACCGATCCGTGTGAAAATTGACACGGATTGGTGACATGGCACGATCCGATCCGTGTGATGAAAATTACACGGATCATGGCTTTTCCGTCGGCTATAAGCCGACGGAAATAGGCATGATCCGTGTGATTTTCACACGGATCGGTGACGTGGCACGATCCGTGTGAAAATCACACGGATCGATGACATGGCACCCCCTCCCCCTCCCCCCTGATGGCTATATATAGTGCGGGCGAGTTAGTATCTCAATTCACAATTCATTTGGTTTCAAAATAAGGTTCGTATATACATACTTTCAATTTTACGTAATAATTTTTTTTAGTACGTTAATTATGTTTATCTAATTTATCTATTTTTTTATTTGCGATTTAGAGAAATAGTACGAGGCAGCTTGGAGACCGCTGGCATAGATCGAAGGAGCAATTTCAGAAATTTTTAACGTGCTACAAGAGGTACGTGTATAGTTTCGAGCTATTATATTTTGTTCTAGTTCTACGATTATAAATATTGTTCGTGTCCCCTAAATGTAGCAACGTCGTTGTGCTAATCGTTATAATTTAAAAGTTTTATAGACAATATATAATGAATCCAAACGAAGATAGAGATTGGATTTATGATCGTTTGAGCGAGACGGGTCGAGTGAATGAAACGTTCGGCAATGGTGTATACTAGTTTTTGGCGTTTGCGTTAGATCAAGAGCGTTATCTAGACGGTGATCGATATCCTAGATGTCCATGTAGAAAGTGCAGCAATAGGAAATACTTGGACCCTGGCGAAGTGGCAGCTCACCTTTATCGATGGGGTTTTGTAGAAAGGTACCGTTTATGGATATTCCATGGGGAAAATTTTGTCGCACATAATAGCCAAGGGGCGTCATCGTCGAGGCACGAAGCTTGTTCAAGAGGAGATTCTATTTGAGAATCTAGTTGACGATGCTTTTCGGGCACAATTCGACGTTAACGGTGAGGAGCCGAACGCCGATGCAAAAGATTTTTTTAAAATTGCTCCAAATGTCGGAACTTAAGCTGAAGGGCCCCAGCAAGAAATCTGTTTTGCAGTGGGTGTCCGAGTTTTTTACAGCCAAGATTAAGAATAACTACAATCGATCCGGGTGCAATCAGATGTACAACTTGCACCGCGATCTTTTGTATCCAGAGGATCAACTCTTACTGCCAGAGGATATCCACGCTGCCGAGAAGATGATGAGGTGTTTGGGGTTGGGATACGAAACAATCGACGTGTGTTTGAATAATTGTTTCTTGTTCTACGGAGAATTCGCATCTTCCGATTACTTGGTTTGTCCTGAAAGTGGGGAGTATAGCTATGAAACTATAGGTAGAAAGAATCTAGTGCCAAGGAAAAAGTTATGGTACTTCCCTTTGGCCCCACATCTTAAACGACTCTTCATGACTAAATCAACTGCTGAACACATGACGTGGCACTTAAATTGTAAGTCGTCGGACGATGTAATGATCAACCCTGCAGCAGGCGAAGCGTGGCAAGATTTCGACAAGAAACATCCTCAATTTGCAGCAGAGCCACGAAACATCCGCCTTGGGCTATGCACAGACGGTTTCACTCCGTTCAGAAACTTCGGAAACAATATTCTTGTTGGCCTGTGTTCATGACTCTCTATAACCTTCATCCAGATCTTTGCATGCGAGAGGAGTTTATTTTCTTGAGTCTTATCATATCAGGGCCGAGTAGTCTAGGACAAAACATTAACATTTTGCTACGCCCTCTGATTGACGAGTTGAAGGTTTTGTGGCACGACGGCGTTCGTGCTTACGACAGATTCAGGGAGCAGAATTTTCAGTTGAGGGCTGCATTGATGTGGACTATTATTGATTTCCCCGCCTACGAGATGTTGTCTCAGTGGAGCACACATGGAAATTTATCGTGCCCTTGTTGCATGGAGAACACGAAGGCGTTCCCTTTGCAATATGGTAGGAAAGCAACGTGGTGGGGATGTCATCGTTGTTTCTTACCAGTGGGACATGAGTTTCGTCACGACGTGATGGGATTCGATGGACATACAGAATTTGATGGGCCTCCACCGCGTAGGACTGGCGCAGAAATGGCAGCAATTGTTGCACAACTACCAGAAAGGTCTACAACGCCAGATGCACCGATAATGCCAGGAAAAGGAACAGAGCACAATTGGACCCACAAAAGTATCTTTTGGGAATTACCCTATTGGAGTACGAACCTGATACGTCACAATCTGGATGTGATGCATTGCGAGAAGAAATTTTTCGACAACATAAAGAACACGGTGATGGACGACCCATATAAGAGTAAAGACAACTTAAAAGCTAGGAGAGACTTAGAATTGTTGACCACTCGTGTCGAGCTTTTTGCTGTCGATACCGATGATAATAGAACCTACAAGCCGAAAGCCAAGTATTGCTTTGATCGACCTCAAAAGAAACTACTATGTCAGTGGTTGTCAGGTTTGCGATTCCGGATGGCTATGCTTCAAATATTCAGCGTTGTGTGCAACAACAACAATTGAAGTTGATTGGGATGAAGATTCACGATTGTCACGTGTTTATGCAAAGGTTAATGCCTATTGCATTCCGCGATTTTATCCCTGATCCGATATGGGGTACCCTAGTAGAGATAAGTATCTTCTTCAAAGCATTGTGCGCCACAGAGATTATGAGATCGGACATGGCGTTGTTAGAGGAATCTATCGTGGTCACAATATGCAAATTAGAGAAGATATTTCCACCAGGCTTTTTCGATTCTATGGAGCACTTGACGATACATCTTCCCTACGAGGCCAAAGTTGGTGGACTGGTTCAGTATCATTGGATGTACCCTTTCGAGAGGTATTGGAATTATTTATATCGTTCCTTATATATTTCAATACGTATTGGCATTATTTGTATCGATTCTCAAGTTATATACATGGATTTCCTTGCAGGCAAATGAACGGGTTGAAGAAATCTGTTTTGAACAAAGCTCGTGTTGAAGGTTCAATTGCTAATGCTTATCTAATGGCAGAAGTCACATATTTTACCTCGCGCTATTTCGGCAATAGTGTTGAAACAAGGTACAACAGGCTTAGCAGAAATGAAGCTGAATTACGTGGTGATTTCTCTGGTACTCTGCCGATTTTCCATAGAAGAGGCAGAGGACTCAATCCAGATAAGAACCAGCGGTATATTTCTCTAGAGGAGTTGAACCAAATTGAGCTTTACACGTTGATGAATTGTTCGGAAGTCGACGGATGGGTCACGTATGTTTCAAACTATATTCTTTTAAATCTGGCTTAATTATATTTAACATTTTGACTTATGGATTGAAATAATGTTCCAAATGTTTACAGGTTGTTCGAGGACCTACATTGTGGAGATCTTACTCCACGACAGACATAAAGAAAGAAAAATACAATGTTCGTGTCGGGGTTTAAAGAAACTGTTAAATCAGGAGAGTACTTGGTCGATGAACGTATCTACCCCCTTGCCTCTGGAGCAAGTGCACTTATAACATCGTACGGGGGCTACATAGTGAACGGATTTAAATTTCGTACTGATTCGTTTAACCAATAAGGAAAGATCGGAAACTGTAGTGGCGTGTATGTGAAGGGCAGTGGTGATGGGATTGAAGGAACAAATTTTTACGGGATGATCAAGGAAATCGTTGAGGTTTTATGGTGCGGTGGCGGAGATAGGGCCCAATCAATTGTATTTTTTAAATGTGATTGGTATGATATTAGCAGCCGAGGTACATCTGTACACCCGAAGTATGGAATGGTTGATATCGATCCTACGCGGCTTCTCGCGACAAATGAACCGTTCATTTTTGCTAACCAGGCTCTACTAGTGTTCTACACTCCATATCCAGCGCAACATGTGTCGCGAAGGAAATGATGGTGGGCAGTTTGCCCTATTCGTGCAAGAAACGTCATCGACGTGTCCGGGCTGCAAGAGCCTGAAATCGACACCGAGTTTAATCAGCCCGAAGACTTATTTCAAGATGATGTATCGTCGGGACTTAATTTGGCCGCCGATTTGATCGATTTTGACATTGAAGGACAGTTGGCAGATGATGAGTACGAGCTTGTTGAGGAATATGACGATTAGTTTTTTTTGTGTTTAAATCAATGTTATTTTAAATTAATGTTAGTTTTCAAGTTTAAATCAATGTTATTTTAAATTAATGTTATTTTAAATCAATGTTATTTTAAATTAATGTTATTTTAAATTAATGTTAGTTTTCGAGTTTAAATTAATGTTAGTTTTCGAGTTTAAATCAATGTTATTTTAAATCAATGGTAGTTTAAATTAATGTTATTTAAATTAATGTTAGTTTTCGAGTTTAAATTAATGTTAGTTTTCGAGTTTAAATCAATGTTATTTTAAATTAATGTTATTTTAAATCAATGTCATTTTTATTAATTTTTTATTTTAAAAAAAAAACGGGCTTTACCGTCGGCCTTGGGCCGACGGGTCATTATTTTATTTTTTTGTTTTTTAAAAATTTAAAAATATGGCCGACATTATTTTTTATTAATTTTTTATTTTTTTTTTAAAAAACGGGCTTTACCGTCGGCAGCCGACGGTAAAGCCCATTATTTTATTTTTTTTGTTTTTAAAAATTTTAAAATATGGCCGACATGATTTTTTATTTTTTTTCGTTTTTTTAATAATTTTTTGATTTTTTTTAAATAAGGGCCATTACCATCGGCTCAAACCCGACGACAATGGGCTTTACCGTCAGGTTTGGGCCGACGGTAAAATAATACTACTTTTTCCGTCGGCCCAAACCCGACGGTAAAGCCCATTACCGTCGGGTTTGGGCCCGACGGAAAAAATTGGGCCTTTACCGTCGGCCCAAATGACCGGATCCGACGGAAAAGGCCTAATTTGTTGTAGTGAGTTTAGAGTTTTCAATTTTTAAAATTTAACAAAATGACCTTTATGACCTTATTATTTTGATTGATTAGTAAATATTGTATAGATATTTTTGACAATACAAAAGTTGGTATCGTAACTACCCATTTGTGAGGGTGTGGGAGGGCTTCCCTTAATAATAGTAATATATATATATATATATATATATATATATATATATATACTAGGAATTTGTTCCATGGTAAGCACGGGGGAGTTCTAGCTAAGAAAATTAATATAACTTATACGATTTTTAAAGAACTTAAGAAGTTGAATCAAGTTATAGAGGCTATTTTTTGGGTAACTTAAGTGTCTTAAAATCGTTAAACAAAGAAATTGAATACGGGCAAAATGAAAAAAAAAAACATATGAGTTGAAACTGGTCTCAAATATATATATATAAGAAAAAAAGAAAAGGAATTAAAACCAAAATGCGGGAAAAGGAAAAGGAAAGAGAAAAAGAATCTCATGGCCCTAAGGAGCAAAGGAACAAATACTTATAAAAGAAGTTTAATAACAATAAAACAATGAAACACATAATAATATATCCTACAAATCAGAGTATCACAAATTGAACTACAAGTTTTATCAAGTGACTTTTATTAGATTTATAGATATTGCAATTTTCGTAAGATGAAGTTGAAAGTTTCCATCCTTCGAAGTTCTCTTACCCTCCTTACCAATTTACGTTCTCTTCATAAGGAAGATTTTTGCTAATAGAAAAAACGTAGGGGTTTGTTTTCTAACTAAAAGTAACATAGAGATAGTTTTTGTTCAAAGAAAAAAATTATATTTGTGTGTAGTATGCAAATTAAATAATAACACAAAGAGAGTTTTTGCTAATAGAAAAAAAAATGTAGGGTTTGTTGTCTAACTAAAAGTAATAGAGCAGTAGTTTTTGGATGTAGTAAAATTAAATAACATTCTCATCCCTTAGATTTGCTTCACCCTCCTTACCAGCTTACGTTCTTTTAAGTGTTCTTCTCGTTTGAACCAACACATTTTCTTGCACGTAAAAGCAACAAATACGATTTGGGTGTAATATGGAAATTAAATAATAACACATGGGAGATTTTTGCTAGTAAAAATAACGAGGGTTTTTTTTTCAATTAAAAGTAACATAAGAGTAGGTTTTGGCTGTAATGTGCAAATTAAGTAACAACACAATGAGACTTTTGTTAATAGAAGTAACATAAGATTTTGTGTGTAGTATGCAAATTAAATAACAATACAAGAAGATTTTTATTAATAAGAATACATATAGCCTTTTTTCAATTAGGAGTAACATAAGGGGTGGTTGTTGTTATTAACTTAAGAGAAGTAAAACATTTTGGCTGTAAAATAAGTCAAATAACAAAAGAAAAAGTTGGACAATATTGGGCATAGAGAGAAAAAGAATGCACTAATAATTGGCCATGTAGGAGATGTAAAACAAATAAAAATAAAGAGAAAAATGGGAGAGAAAAAATTAGAGGGCAGCAATATAAAGTCTTATTAATTAGTAGAAGAAAAAGATAGATAGGTAAATATAATATATATATATAATATATATTTCTAACTTAAGAAATTTCTGAATGTTATTGGCCTGCAACCACTTACTATTCCTATTTTTTCCGTGATCTCCAAGTTGCACCTTATGTGAATAAAAACGCGTGGATCTCCTTTGATAATGCGTCGCCCAAATGTATCGAAGGAAGGATCATCCTTTTATACTCGACATTGAGAAAAAATGAAGCATGAACAACGTGAAAGATCTACTAGGGGATTTGGGGGGATGCTTTGTTTTATCCTTTCAATTGTTTTATCCTTTCAATTGAGTGGAGTTCGTCAATGTTGGTCATCGGCTCGCATAATTTCCTTCGGCTGGAGTGTCCACCTTTAAGATTGTGTCGTGCTTGGTTTATCGATGCTCATCGTCAATGATGATCAATTTCGCCGTGCCTGATGAAGAGAAGCCTCTTTTGAATTTAACCATTGTGCTAAGTCTAAAACAACAAAAGAAAAATAGATAAAACTAAAGAACTCAGAGCAAAAGAAAAACAGATAAAACTAAAGAACTCAGAGAAGATAAAACTGAAGAATTGGTTGATTTATTATGAATGTGGTACAATGCTTATATACACTATAATAGAACTAATAAAGAAAGATATTCTAATATGTACATAATATTACATTTGCAATTATAATGATAAAATAAATATATAAGATCAGAGAAGATAAATCTTCTTTGGAGAGTGATCTGATTTATGAGGATGATCTGGTGTAGACTTATCATGCCCCCACAAGATTGATTGATTTTTACGGACTCCAATCTTGGATCGATGTTAAAGGAATGGGATGTGAGGTAGCGGCTTGGTGAGCGAATCAACAAGTTGATCCGACGTGTGAACATGAGTGACACGCAAGTAAGAGTTGGAGATTTGATCCCGAACAAAATTAAAGTCTATAGTAATGCGGGAGTGGAAGACTGGATTTGCACAAACATATGTAGCACTCAAATTGTCGCAGTAGCTAACTGGAATATGAGATATAGGAATGCGTAGTTCTTGCATAAGATTCGTTATCCAATTCAGTCCAGCCACAGCTGAAGCAATCGCTTTATATTCTACCTTTGTGGACGAGCGAGCAACAGTCTTTTGCTTTTTGGAACTCCAAGAGATGGGATTAGAACCAAGAAAGATGACATAAACGGAAGCTGAAGTTTGATCATTGGGATTCCCAGCCCAATCGGCATCGGCAAAAGCATGGAGTGTGAGAGGAGCATTCTTGTGAATCATTAATCCGTAGTCAATTGTTCCAACTAGATATCGAAGTAATCTTTTAACGACACTCCAATGATGGGCAGAAGGACAATGCATAAACTGAGATAATTTACTGGTCGCAAAGGAAACATATGGTCAAGTCAGTGAGAGATATTGTAATGATCCAAGAACTTGATGATATAGTGTAGCATCTGATGGAGGGGAACCATCAAAGAGTTTGAGAATGTCAGCAGTAGAAACAGGAGTAGAGATCGGTTTTGCATCAGCCACATTGACACGGTGCAAGAGGTCTGTATATATTTCTTTTGTGATAAAAACAATCCATTAGTGGTGAATTCAGCCTAATCTCCAGAAAGTATGAAAGTGTACCAAGATATTTGATGGAGAATCATTTGGCAAGACTAGCAATAAACGCAAGCACATTAGTAGCGGAGGATCCAGTAACTATGATATCATCAACATATATTAAGAGATAAATAACTGAAGTATATGTATAAAGCATGAATAAAAAAGTGTCAGAATGATAGTTGAGGAATCCTTTAGAAATTAGAAACTGGCGAAGTTCGATATACGCTCTTGGTGCTTGCCGAAGGCCATATATATATAGCTTTTCGCAACTTGCATTATCAGTGAATCTCGGAGGCTGTTCCATATAGACTTCATCAAATAAAGAACCCTGTAAGAAAGAATTATTTATGTCGAGTTGGCGAAGAGGCCAACCGTTAGTCACAGCTATAATAAGTAATAAATGAACAGTCGCATATTTGACAACAGGACAATATGTTTCAAAAAAATCAAACCCTGGTCGTTGATGGAAACCTTTGGCCACTAGTCGATCTTTATAACGGGCAATAGAGCCATTTGGATTCTTTTTTATCCTATAGACCCACGTACATCCAATAATATTTTGCGTGTGATCGAGGAACAAGAGACCATGTGTCATTAGAAACTAAAGTTGCGAATTCCTCATTCATCGCTTGACCTCATTCATGATGTTTTTGGGCTTGTTTGAAAGTAAAGGGTTCATTAAGATGAGAAATTTTGGTAGCATTCATATTTAGTACATGTTTTGGTTTTAGAATATTGTTACGAAGTCTTATGTTATATGGATGAGGTGTGGCCTGATTACGGGATGAAGAAGGAGGAGTAGGAGGAGCACTTACCTCGGAGGAACTGGGAACAACCATTGGTTGATGAGTAGGTGAGGATTCCGTGAGAGTGGTCATTGAAGGAGCAGCGGCATCGGTAGGATTTGTGGTGTACTCGGTAGCAATAATATTGGTTGGCCTAGGAGCAGCATACTCACAAGGCAAAGATTCACTTATATCCGAAAGCCAGTGATGAGGTAATAGTTGAGTTGTTTGAGCGTGAAGTGTTATAGAGGGCTGATTAGGTAGGACTTGAGCACCTGGAGTTAAAGTTGGAGTGAAATTAAAGGTAAGGGAAGAAATATGAGAGGAATTAGCTGAAGTTTTATCGTAGAAGGGAAAAACATGTTCAACAAAGAACACGTATCTAGAAGAGTAGACTTTGTCGCTTGAGAGATCGAGACAGTGATATGCGTGGTATAAAACTGCATAACGGAGAAACACACAAGGCCGCGATCGAGCCTTTAGTTTATGAGAAGTATATGGTCTTAATCATGGATAACATAAGCATCCAAATATTTTTAATGATAAGTAATTTGGTGCTTTCTTAAAAATAATATGAAAAGGAGGTTGATTTTTAGTAACCGGGGAAGGCATTCGATTGGTCAGGTATATAGAAGTTTGAAAAGCTACTGACCAATATTTTAGAGGAACGCACGCATGATGAAGTAAAGTACATGCAATCTCAAAAATATAGCGATGCTTGCGCTCTGTAGTTCCAACATGTTCAGGAGTATGCGGAGGGGCTTTAAGATATTGAATTCTAGTTTGAGAAAAAAAATGACCCAAGGATGTAGCTTCACCACTTCCATCTGTTTCGACTGAATTTTTGTAGAAAAGTAATTTTCAATAAGAGATTTAAATTTATCAAATATAGATGTAACATCAGAATTATTTTGAGTAGGTAAAGCCAGGTATATTTCGTACAATAATCAACGAAGATGACATAATATCGAAATTTATCAAAAGAAAGTAGAGGAGCAGGTCCCCAAACGTCCATATAGATTACTTCTAAAGGTCTAGAGCATTGTATTGAGGAAATTCCAAAAGAAAGTTTGTGATTTTTATTACAGAGATAAGAATTGCAAGAATTGGAAATAGTGTTATCGTTAGCTAATGGTAAATTATGAGAAGTAATAATTTGATGAACAATTTTTGAGGATGGGTGACCAAGTCGGCTATGCCAACTATTAACGGTGCAAGAGTGAGGACTTGAGATGGTTGTTGAGAGAGCCAAGTTGTGAGTTGAAAAGTCTGGTCTGCTTACTGAACTTGGCCACTCATACACGTTTCCTCTACTCCGGCCTCAGACCAAGGATGTCCCAGTAGTTAGATCCATCACACGAAAAGAATCAGGAAAGAATTCAATAGAGGTGTTGTTATGTGAACAAAATTGAGAAACATATAGTTGATTTTTTCTTAATAACAGGTGCACATAAAACATTATTAAATTTGAAACTAGAGTTAAAAGATGTAAGAGTAGTAAATCCTGTGTGAGTAATAGGAATATTGTTACCATCTCCAACTACGATATCATTATTACCATCATACTGTTAATGAATTGATAAGTTTTGCAGGTCCAAAGTCATGTGATGGGAGGCGCCGAAGTCAACTATCCAACTTGATTGATTGGTTGGAGTTTCATGAGATGAGAAATTAGCATGTGGCCTTGGACGTGATCGACATACTTTGGCGACATGGCCGGGTTTATCACATAATTGAAAAACTACTCCTACCTGATTATCGCTGAAGGTAGGCCTCATATTGCGGTTTCCACGATTTGCATATGGAGTTTGCTGGTATCCGCGATTTCTGGTGGTGCTTTGCTTGAATTGATTATTGCTGTTCCAAGAATTTGATTGAACTGATTGTTGTAGTTGCCTTGCTGTTCATTACCATTCCCTATGATGGGGATATTTTAGGATTGGCCCAATATCTTATATGAGCCTAAATAGTACATCGAACAGGTACCGTTCGACATTAATTGAGCATCGAACAGGTTTTGTTTGATGCACAGTCATCATCGAACCATCTCTGTTCGATGCGCTTTCCCTACCTGCAAATGGGGCCCACGGGACGGGTATTATAAATACCCCGTCCCTTCACCTTCTCGAGGAAGATTGAAGACCTTCGCTTACCTGAGCCACATTGAACTCTTAGCACTCGACACGGTTGTACATCGAAGATATAGCGTTCGACATTGAGCACTACATCAAACCAGCTTCCTTTAATATGCATCCAGCATTGAACCAGACTCGTTCGACTTATAACAACTCTATACAGGTAATATACAGTACTGCTAGTATCGAACAGCCTAGGTTCGATACGCTTGCATCGAACGCTGCATGTTCGACACGCCATATTTATTTGTATTTTTAGAGTATATCTTAGTAAGCTTTGTATAAGGTGTTCCAGACCAAGCTCGTCTGATAATTAGTCGATTAGCATTATTTTAGCTTCTTGTTTTCTATTTGTTCGTTTATTCAGTGTTTTGTTACACGGATGAAATAAGACCAAGCGCCATCTGTAGGAACATCGCATATTTCCAGTTTACTAGGTATGGCATCTAGAATTACTACCCGATCGAAAAGCAGACTTGTCGAAGGTATGAACGAGGAAGTTGATGGGGCTTCAGCAAGCCAAACAGTCCCAGACAATGAGCAACCGCCAACTGTGCCCACAGGAGTGCGAACACCAACGAGAAGGGAGGCACCAACAGAAGAGGTACAAAGAGAGGATGTTGGTGCAACAGGGGCAACCGCAACGATAACACCAGCCCCCAACATGACGAGAGAAGAAATCATGGACGTGGTAAAGACTGCCAAGCATGAATTTTGGGCACATGCGCCGCAAATACAGGCGCCACCACCGACAACGCATGTGGGGACTGTAAATGAACAAGGTTCCGTTGCTAGAGCTTCGAAGGAAGCTGAGAAAGAGAAGTCACACCGTGACGATGGAAGGAGCAAACCTGCCTCTGGAGGAGGGCAGGGTAGAGAAACATTGGTTCGCAGGGAGCAAGGAGGAAAGCCCAAGTCAATAGAGGTGCAGTCGAGAAGGCACCGTGAGACAATGTGGAAATAATAGAGAGGAAATCATCAAGCAAAATCCACAAGGAGGGAAGAAAATGAAGACATGAGACGTGAAAAGAGTCACGACTCCAGGAAAGGATATGATGAGATGACAAGGAGAGTGGAAAGGCTTGAAAGAGAGAAAGTCGCGGTTGAAGGCCGGATGCAGCCAGGAGGAAGCATTCTGAGTGACAGTCCATTTTTCGAAGAGATCGAAGTTGTGATCTTGGGACAAGGAGAGAAGATACATGAATTAAAAACCTACGACGGGAAATCTGATATCCACGATCATCTGTTTCACATGGACAGGAAACTGTCTTTGTATGGTTTCAAAGAAATCATGCAAGCCAGGATATTTGCAATCACCCTGACTGGGGTGGCAATGGATTAGTTTACTCGAATTGCACCGGGATTGATCAAAGACTACAAACATCTGAGGGCAATGTTCAAAGATCAATTCTCGAGTCAGGCCATATTGGTTTTCGATCACTCCCATCTTTACGCAATGAAGCAGGGGACTAACGAGAGCTTGAAGGACTTCATGAGATGCTTCAATGAGGAGCTTTTGAGGGTATACAGCCCAAGTGGAGAGATGGTGATGAGTATTCTCTTCCAAGAGACTAACAACACCGCGTTCGGAAGGGATTTTATCAGACATAAACCCACCACAATCGAAGCTATCAACAAGATAGCGTAGGGTGTGGTTCATTTGGAAGAAATGATGGCAACTAAATCGCCCCATGTCGTGCCTCCGAAAGAGAAGGAGTCGGGATGGAAGACCAAAGCCGCAACTACAGCAACAACAATAGGAACAAGAACAATAGGTACCAGGACGCATCTCCCAAGCGGTACACGCCTATGAATGCAAATATTATGACAGTATTCGGGGCGGACAAAAGAAATGGGTTGCTGAAAGAGCCAAGACAGATGAAGGACTTAGAGGCAACAAGATACTCGACCCATTACTGCAAATATCACGATCAGAAAGGGCACGACACCGAGCATTGCAAGGATCTCAAGGATGAGATTAAAAGATTATTGAAGGATGGCAAACTAGTGGAGTTTTATTAGAAAAATAAAAGAACATGCCTATAGTATGGACATAGAGAGGACACCCTACCCCAAAAAAGACAAGAAAAAGATGATCGAACAGTCGCAGTCATTCGAGTATCCACAAATTGGGAATGGCAATATCAGAAAGGCCATGATAAACGTGATATCGGGAGGTCTTGGGGGTGCAGATTCCACCAACGCCCGAAAGAAAATTTCGAGGCTCGTTTTGTCAGATAAGTTTTTCAGCATGACAAATATCCTAAGGATCGAGAAAATGCCGCACGAAGAGGTCACCTTCTCTACCGCAGATCTGCGAAAGCTGAAACTCGAGGCCATTCAAACAACAAATTTGGATCCCCCGTTGGTGATAACGGTGGACATAGCCAATTTTGGTGTTTCAAAGATGTTGGTAGATGCAGGTAGCTCGGTCAACGTTTTGTTCAGCTCTACTTTGGACAAGATGGGGCTGAACGGCGAAGCTCTAGAACCAGTGAGAACTTCGCTTAGTGGTTTTCGAGGCCTGGAAATTGTACCCTGTGGAATTCTTGTGCTTCCAACTTCCTTGGGAACTGTGCCACAAAGGAAAACATTGCTAGCAAACTATGTAATTGTCGACATGTGCTTCGTGTATAACGACATCTTAGGAAGGCCCGTTCTGAATGCATTCCGGGCACTGCCCTCGACTTACCATCAAATGGTGAAGTTTTCTACCCCTGATGTACAGGCGAAGTGATCGAAGATCACCTTGAAGGATGGAAGTGCTACGTGAACTCACTTTGTTCACAACCACAGCAGGGACAAGAGGCGGTAGAGGCATTGGCCCCCATGCAGATGGAGCACATCGACTAAGGGGCCCCGATTTAATTTTTTGCAAGTTGTTAGTACCCAGAATATTTTTTAACAAACACTTATTCGTCCTCTCAGCCATGATAAGCTTGAGGGGCAGAATATGTAATAACTTAAAACATGTACATGGAAGATTTGAGCCTGAGGGCTAATATTGGGAAGCATAGCAGGCTGAGCGACTAAATTAAGCTCCGCTCTACTCCCATTATTTAAATTCTTCTTCAAGAGAGACTTTTGAAAAATATCTCAAATCACTTAAATTGCCCGATTGAATCTCCACGTGATATTACGTCATTAAATATTATTTAAAAGGAGATGGAGACTCTGTCTAAAATGGCACAAGATACCGCACTCCCTAAAGGGACGAATACTCTGTCTAAAACAGAACGAGATACCGCACTCCCTCAAAAATTAAAAAAGGACGGAGACTCTGTCTAAAAGGGCACGAGATACTGTACTCCCTCAAAAATTAAAAAGGGACGGAGACTCTGTCTAAAACGGCACAAGATACCGCACTCTCTAAAGGGACAGAGACTCTGTCTATAATGGCACGAGATACCGCACTCCTTTAAAAATTAGAAAGGGATGGAGACTCTGTCTAAAACAGCATGAGATACCGCACTCCCTCAAAAATTAAAAAGGGACGGAGACTCTGTCTAAAACGGCATGAGATACCGCACTCCCTCAAAAACCTAATAAGGGACAGAAATTATGTCTAAAAACGGCACGAGATACCGCGACTCCTTGAATAATAATGAGACATATAGAAATGACGCTCTTCTAAATGGTTCTAATTCAATCGACCGATAGGCCCATACCACGACGCGAAACAAAAACTATCATGAGTGTGAAAAATGTTGACGTTGTCAAAATAAAGTAAAAAGCGACAATAGCAATTGAAAGAAAAGGCAGCGATATGAGCCATAGATCACGCAGAAAGTTGAAAAGGTCAAAGCTGAAAAACATACGATGGTTAATAATAGTTCAAACACGTAAAAGGCGATGCAGCGCCACAAAACAGCAAATTAAAAATTGTTCATTACAGAGCAAAACAAATACGAAAGCCTTTAGGCATCAGCCTCAGTTTCATCCTCGAGAAGCACAACGAACTCATCCAGAGAGTCAGGCTGAGCACTGGTTGGGGGTGACAGATCTTCTAGGTTAGGCCCCAGATTAAGATCCAACCAATCCGGCTTGAAACCACCACAAACGTACTTCGTCTTATAGAATTGGTGGACAGTCAGGACCTGAGCCTCACGAGCACACCTCCGAGCACTAACCTTTTCAAAGGTGTTGCTACGGAGAAACGCCTCAGCTATCTCCACCTTCTGTTGGGCAGACACCTATACGAATGAAAAGATATGATTAAAAGGGAATATAAAAAGAATGCAAACATGCCAAGGAAGTCAAATTCTTTACCTCATTAAGACCGCGAGAATAACCAGCGTGCTCAGCAATTTCAACTTTAGTTTTCTCAGTCGCGACCTCTCTCTAAAGCTCGGAGACCGGTTTTGACAACTCCTCCCTGCTAGTAGAGAGGTTGGACACTTGTAACTGGAGCCGGTCCTCAGCCTCCATCGCCTCTCTCTCCGCTTCGCTATCGGCATGGCCCTAGAGGCATAATTCCTAACTGTCTCTATGGCCTTATCTTTTGTCTCGACAGCTGCCCTCAAGGCCTCGGACTCTCCGCCCATGAACTCTGTTGTGCCACATGGCTGCCCCGCCGCTGCCGCCTCATGGTCCGTATCAGGGCCGTGAACATGGCATCCACCATTCCGCCACCCTGTAGAAATAATAACGAACAGTTATCATTTGCAAAACCAATACTGCAATACCATTATCAAGGGAACAACATCATACCGCTCTCAGCATATGGAGTGTGTTACACTCCACAATCCTCCGCTCCTCCACCGACACGGAATGCGGCACAGCAAGATTCGGGAAGAGAACCTTCAAGGCGTAAATAACCATGTTTTCAAAAAGCTCGTACCCACCTATGTGGGCACGAGGACCTTGACTAGCGCCCACTCCAGCGTTTGGACCCGGGGCTAGCGCAGTAGGGGGGACAATGCCCCAAGTTTGAGAATGGGTCTGATGGATCCTTCTCCTCTTCGTCTGGACGGCAGCTTCGGTACGATCACCCGGCCCCGCCGCAATACTCTCGGAACCTTCTGCCTGACTGAAGTCAGCGGCAGGAGCAGTGTTACGATTCTCACCGAAAACGTCCTCGAAGAGATCAGCCTGGGAATCGACTTGCACAGAAGCCGAAAGCTCAGCAGCCACCTTTTTCCCTTTGATTTCCTTCTTCCGCGGGGGAGGAATCACCCGAAAAGCAGTAGGAATCGCTCAACCAATAGTGGTGTGGGAGCTCGTTTGCTCAGCAGCAAGGACTTGATGCATTCGTGTGTTTCGGTCCATGATAAAATTCGCTACAACAAAATCACACTAATCAGAATAGATATAAAATAAACACGAAGTACAATATTAATTCAAGAAGCAAAATATACCAAGTGTCATTCTCTCGTTATATGGAACCGGGGAAAAACCAACTAAAGATAACACTCGACTTTCTACCAATTTTTTAACATCAAATTGTTGATGTCGCACTAAATTCGGGATAAAATTGCAATCCCATGAGGTCGCGGTAATGACGGGGGGTATCGCCACCCTTGATCTGGTATACCACTCGCGACGATAATGTCTAAATTCACCCTCGTAGCTCTCTTCAACATAGAAGTATCGCCTTTTAATTTTGTTTCCGTAACCAGTAGCTTCGCCGTTTAGAAATTTACAATGACGTTGCGCTTTGATATGATAAAACCCTTCCTCTCGCCTAGCGATCTCAAACAGAGCATAAAACTCGTTGGGACTTTGAGGTTCGCGTAGCGCTTTCAGCACAATGATGAAACCTATCATATGGCCATACGAATTTGGCATAAGTTGTCCTGGCACGACGTCAATAGACCTTAGGAGCATTCTCAGCTCAGCGAGTATTGGAAACCGGAGCCCATTCAAAAGCTGGCCTACGAAAACTGGCATATGTCCGGGAGGAGGAGTATGCATGCGGTCATCTGGACCTGGAAGAACTATTTGGTACCTATTCGGTATATCAAATTTCTCACGCAGCTCTTTGCGGCTATGCTGCAGGCGCGAGGCATACATATGATACGCCATCCCTGCCACCTCGACGTTATCATCAAACTCCATGTTGATGAATTATGCCTCCTCGTCGGCTTCACAAGAGGCACGGTTATCTGCAGATGATGAAGATTGTGAATCATCACTTCCATTTTGAGGTGCCACCCGCTCAGCGTTAGCACCGGGATTATTACCCGCAAGTGAACCAGTAGCTTCTATGTCAATTGGATCATATTTATTTACTACGACTATATTCGAACCCGCGGGAGCACTGGAAGGGCCCACCATAATTCTTTGAACAAGAGCTCGAGCCGCTACTCGACTCACTCCCAGAAGTTGATTCAGAACTCACCATCATGGACGAGAAAAAACTGAAATAAATTAAAAAGAAAAAGCTGACTGCGGGCGAATACGTCACTCTCGACTTTCATAATACTATCGTAATGTATATAAAGTGGCTACTTATTATTAAAAAGTTACAAGAACATCTCACAAACAAGAACATATTAATTACCTTGATCGAATATGCAAAGGCAACAACATTTGTTCGATTGATTTGCCTGATAAAAGAAAACAATGAGAAAAATGTTAAAATTGCAGGGAAAATATCAATATACTGCGATATAACATGAAAACAATATCGTAAGGCACTAGATCGAAAGCCTTCTGTTAGATGCCAAGAGCATCGAACCAAAGGCGTTCGATGTAGCGCGCATCGAACAAGGTCTGTTTGATGTTACCTGTGCGATTGACTAAGTTGGCAAGAGGAGAAATGAGCTTCTCGCAGCACTCTCCCCTTTATATAAGCAGCGGCCAGCTCATCAGGCCCATTACAAATCAAGCATCGAACGGGCACAGCTCGATGCAACCGCACATCGAACACATCTGGTCCAATCTATTGTTCATGGAGAACAAATCGAGCATCGAATGGGCACAGTTCGATGCGACCGCCCATCGAACACATCTGGTTCGATCTATTGTTCACGAAAAACAAACCGAGCATCGAAGGGCACCGTTCGATGCGCTCGCACATCGAACACACCCTGTTCGATGCGCAGCATCAACTTTCGCTAAGAAATTACGAACTACATATACTGGAATCCGTTCGGAAGAAACATATGATTAAGAATATTCCAAATCAGTATAAAAAAATGATAACGCCGGCCAATAGAGTAATGACACATTTTGAGTTTGGAAGCCGCTATTGTTTTGGCACCGTCTCCCAAATTGGGGGGGGGGGGACTATGGGATGGGATATTTTATGATTAGCCCAATATCTTATATTGGACCGACCCAACAAGACCAGCCCGCTAAATAGTACATCGAGCACGTACCGTTCGACATTAATTGAGCATTGAAATGGTTGTGTTCGATGGGGAGTCAGCATCAAACCATTTATGTTCGATGCGCTTTTCCAACCTGCAAATGGGGCCCACGGGACGTGTATTATAAATACCTCGTCCCTTCACCTTCTCGAAGCAGATTGAAGACCTTCGCTTACCTGATCCACATCGAACTCTTAGCATTCGACACAGTTGTACATCGAATACATAGCGTTCGACATTCAGCACTACATCAAACCAACCTCCTTTCATACGCATCCAGCATCGAACCAGACTTCTTCGACTTATAACAATTTGATACACGGCATATACAGTACTGCTAGTATCGAACAGCCTAGGTTCGATACGCTTGCATCGAACGCTGCCTGTTCGACATGCCATATTTATTTGTATTTTTAGAGTATATCTTAGTAAGCTTTGTATAAGGTGTTCCCGACCAAGCTAGTCTGATAATTAACCGATTAGTATTATTTAGGCTTCTTGTTTTCTATTTGTACGTTTATTCAGTGTTTTGTTACACGGACAAAATAAGACCAAAATACCCTCCATAACTTGATTTTCTTTGGGAGGCATTGAAGTTGTTGTCTCTGCCTTTCTTGTTGTGTTTTTGAGAATATTGGGCAGTGATGAATGAACATTCCTTTAACATATTCAAGGCCCTAAGGCTGGTTTCATAATCCAATAGCTTCTCCAAAAGTTCCTCGAAGGAGATAGCTGATTCTCTTTCACGTAAAGCAACTTTAATTTCTTTGTAGTCATCAGTCGGGCCATTTAGTGTATGAACTACAATTTCTCCATCACTTAACTCATGACCAATTACAACAAGATCATCAATCATATATTTAGCGGAATGCATATTCATAAATACTTTTTCCTTCCTGACTAACCTTCGTAAGAGCGTCGATAAAACTGATCTTTTGAGTATTGGATCTATTAGCATACGTTGTTTTCCATTTACACCATGCTTCATTAGCATTTTCACATCGTGATACAAACAGGGTTGCTGGTCCGCTTACAGCTGATTGAATTGCAAGAAGAAAACATTTGCCTTGACGTAGCCAAGTTTTGTGTGTTGGATGTGTTCTCGGTGGGCATGGACGAGTTTCGTCTATAAATCCCATAAGATCATACCCAAGAAGCAGATTAGTCATCTGCGAGCTCCACACCGTGTAATTCCCGCCTTTTGAAAGTTTATAAGGAATAAGTGCAGTTGTGTTGATTGAGACAATTTGAGAGGAATTTAGTTCTGGAGAAGGATTTGTGCTACTTGACATGACCGCGGCTTCATTTGATTCGGTCATGTTTGAGCCTTAAATTAGAGAAGATGAGCTTAGGACTCGGGTACCATAAAGAACTCAGAGAGGAGATGTGAAGAATTGGTTGATTTATTATGAATGTTGTACAATGCTTATATACACTACAATAACACTTATATACACTACAATAGCACTGATAAGGAAAGATATTCTAATTTGTACAGGATATTACATTAGCAATTACAATGACAAAATGAATATATAAGATCAAGAAGATCAATCTTCTTTGTGATTGATTGATAGAAATTAAAGCACATCATTCTCCACTTGAAATGCCTTGTTAAGTGGAGGAGAAACTTCTCTTTATTAACATTAATCGAAGACTAAACTCAAGCGATGTGGGACAATATTTCTCAACACGTTCCCTCACGTGTGGCCAGGTAATTATCTTCGGTGCCATCATGTGGTTAGGTCACAGAGCCCAGCATACGTCTTGGGTTGGCTCTGATACCATGATAGAAATTAAACCCAAGCGATGGGACAATATTTCTCAACATTGATGCACATGATAATGGAGTGTGATCTGATTGATAAGGATAATCTGGTGTAGACATATAAAAAACATAGTTAGTTAACTAAGAAAAAAAACTTTGTCAAAGTTACGGAATTGAAAGACAAGGCAAATTGGACAAAAACAATGTAATACGGCCATATGATCAACTCTTTCTGTCCGAAAGGCCAACTGCAAAGAAATATCATCATAATTAGTTCACTGGACAAAGAAAGAGAAAAGGAGCAAATAACAACAACAAAAAGAAAACGAGAAAACAAGAGCCGCAATCTCTTTTCATCATCTTGTCGAATACGATGCATGCTTGATGATTTGCTCACCAAGTTCGACTAAAAATAGCAGCAGGGCCCCAAAAACGCTCACGAGTTGCAAAAAAAAAGGAAAAAAAGAAAAGAAAAGCAAATTGCAGAAGAAGAACTCAGTAGTAGCAGAACAAAAATTGGTTTAATGAAGAAAAAGTGCCCGACCAAGATGTTCTTTATAGGCAATAATCGGAGGCCAATTTCAGAAATAAATATATGCATACTTATTTTCCTGTCCGAGAGGCAAAAGGAAAGAATTTCGAAGGAAATTGCTTTTGCTGTAAGCGTACAGTCTAATCCTAACCATCAACTCCTCAGCTTAACCAGCAACTTGCGCTAATTGCTTAGAATATTGATTCCCTTATAATTGTATTTAATTAGAACTCATTTATCCTTATGTTATTTAATGAGATTTGTTAAATACGATGTTTACTGAAAAAATAAGTGAGCTCCTCTCGATCTGAAAATACTTGGGTCTAAAATAGTACTATTTCTCAATTAACGATTTCTCATATTTAATTTAAAGCCAACAGAACTAATATATTTTGGTTATAATTTATAATCAATTTATAATGTCGTTTAAGAGATAATTTTAGTACACATTAATTATTTTTTAAATCCTAGAAACTATGTTTTTAGTGGGAAAAAATCGAAATTGGTCCTTTATTGTGTCCTAGTTACAGTTTTAGTCCTTTATTGTGTCCTTATTTTATTTTGGTCATTTATTGTGTGTTTTAGTACGATTTTGGTCCTTCGGATGGAATCTCGGCCGAAAATATCATGTACGAGCACGTGCTGCCCTAAATTCAAGTTATTTGAATTTTCCACAATCATATTCGCATGTTGGAACAACAATTTTAATTTTTTATTTAAAATTTCGACCCGTCCGATTCAGATAACTCGGTCAAATCGGGTTGGCCGGGTCAGAATTTTAAATAAATAAAATCTAAAAAAAATTGAAACCAGCGTTTCCACATGTGAATTTGCATGTGGGAATTAAAAAAGTTTTTATTTTGGCCGACAAGTGTTCCCACGTGATATTTTCGACTCTGACTTCTTCCTAAGGACCAAAATTGTAATGATATACACAATAAAGGACCAAAATAAAACTATGACACAATAAAGGACGAAAACTGTAACTAGGACACAATAAAGGACTAGTTTCGATTTTTTCCCTGTTTTTAGTTATGGTGTTTTTTTTGTCTTTGGCAACTAAATTACATAAAAATGCAATTAAAATTAGTTTTATCTTTAATATACGAAGGACAGTAATTAATGCCACTACATAAACCTGGGTGAAAATTGTTCCATAAGTTTTATGTATGAATAATGTTGTCTACGAGCATAAACCTAGATTATTTTAAATTATATGATCTTTATATTTTTGTAAAAAAAATAATTATCTAGATCGTTTTAGATATTTAACTAATGTGATGAATCTTAGGGGTACACTAGTGTTGTAATAAATGAGTGCAAAAACTAACCTATCAAAACAAATGTCTGCAAAAACTAAAAAGTTAATTTTCTATTTAGACTTGGAAATTGCCCATTATAACATAATTACGGACTGGCTGTGAGACTTGTGAGATAAGCGGAACTCAATTTCGAATTCATTCGATGCTGCCGCAAAATCATACGGTGAAGAAGAAACTAGAACGAATACTTCCTTTCAAATCTGAACGATGGAAATAATAAAAAAAAGTGGGTAGCAAGAACATCCTTTTTTAACATAAAATTGCTGGTGCAAGAAGAAAATAAATCTTGGCGCTAACTAGGGGTGTGCGTTTGGATCGGATCGGATCGAATCGGATCGAATCGAGGTTGTAAGTCGATTTCGATCCTGGAGAAATGAGGATCGAAATCGAATCAATTTAAAACGATCCGATTCGATCCAAAATCATTCGATTTCGATCCGATTCGATTCGATTTCGATCCTTTTTTCTTTTTTTTTCTTATTTAATTTAATATCAATAGGACCAACCACAACATTCAAACAGAGTTACTGAATTACAAAATTCACTTTCATATGGTTCTCAATCACACTTTTTGACACAAAACACAAATTAATTATAAAAGATAAACTTTCACAAATTAATTTTCACCACTTTACACTTTCCATTTAGACTATGCACTAGCTTATCAGCATCTTCATTCAAGGTTACTACTTACTCCAGCACTCCCAATTTTGATCAATGTTAGTATCACCAACAATATATAGAAATATCTTAGTAACATCTTAATAGGCTTAGCATTATAGATAAAAATATAATATTATATATATACTATTATATATTTATTTATTTTTAAAAAATAAGATGTGTATTCGATCCGATCCGATTCTCAGCCTCTAAAATCGAGGATCGAATCAAATGGGGGTTCGATCCTAAGGCAAAAATCAAAAGTCGGATCAAATATTGGATTTGATCCTCGGATCGGATCATTCGATCGATTTTCACCCGATTCGATCGATCCGATTCTTTTTGCACAGCCCTAGCGCTAACTATAAATTCAAATAAGGAAGATGAGCAGAAATTATCTGGTGCAGCTAGTCTATATAGACCATAAGTTGTGGGAATATGCCTTCCCCCAATTTCAAAAGGAGTGGAGATGGGATTATCATGTACACATGGTTTACCTACACCATCAAAATTCATACCATAAACAAATAGTGGAAATTGAATCCATATTATTTCACTATTGTTGCATTCATGTCATATCAAAAATATTTGTGTGACTTGTCTGCGACATGTTTCCCCTACCACTCCGCGAACAAGTTACAATGGGACAATATGTAGACACGTAAAATTTATGTCTAATTAGATCTCGACATGTGGAAAATAATATTTTAAATATTAATTTAATTTTTCTATTTTATTTGGATTTATAACAAATTTATTTCTAAAGTAAAGAAGTTAAATTTGTTGGTTTTAATATATATGATGGATAAATTAAGTGATATCTTATTTATTGATTGGAGTTAAATTACACAATATTGAGTCTTGTAAAGCAAAAGAAAACAAAATGCATATATTATTTAATCATAATATTTTAAAGGATTAATAAATATATTTATCAAATCTCAAAATGTGGAAAGTATTCTCCTCTAAGTCTCAATATTCAAAATATATTAAGAATATTCACTTAGATCAAGTCTTCCAAAGCAATAAATCGTAGACGCGATCACAATCGTTCATCTAACTAGGAGGTCCTGATTGAGATTTTCTCTGCAACTATAAATAGAGGCGCTCTTGAAGAAGATAAACACAATTAAACATTCAAGCATTCACCAATCTGCAAAGATATTTTCATCCATGGTGCTCTTCCTAAAGAGCTCATTTCGATCCGTCATCAAGCCTCAATGTCATCCAAAAATCATGTTTGAAAATCGTGACATATTCGAAAAAATCAAAATCAAACTCATACCGTTATTTATGCATCTTCAAGTCAAAAATTGTGTTTGATTCGAGACCAAGTCTTACGACCCTCGAAAAACTATTTTTGAAGATTAAATCCATTCAAGAATATCAAAATCCGACATATTCAAAGAACTGAGGACGAAGATCATATCATCCTTCATCATCTTCAAATCAAATCATCGTTCAATTCGAGATCATGTCCAAGTACCCTCGAATTAACGTTTTTTTCAAGTTCAAATCTTTTCGATGAAGATCAAATCAAAGATTTCCACCACAAATCATCAAACATTGTTCTTGTAGAATTGAATTAGATGATCAAATAGGGAGATTGCACTACAGTTGTACTTCATTTTTATTTAAACTTATTTTGGTATCTTTTCTTGTCTTTAAATTACAGAGATCAAGAATTTGTCATTAGGCTTAATACCTCCAGTGTTTTCTATTTCCTCGACAAAATACACAAAGCAAGTCTCCTCGTAAGTATTCTACACTTTCAACATGGGTCTCCCACGACATAATTACATACTTAACCCAATTCCTAAGAGGATTACAACAGAAGAAAACTTAGCATAATACTGACTTACCACCTGTAGGAAACGACACGCAGGCCCTGACACCATGACACTTGTCTTCTCCTCAAATGACCACGATAGGCGTGCATGCACCAAGTAAGAAAATGGACCCACAACTACACACACCTATCACCTCCCCATTCGGCAAAGCCCACGAAAATGTCTTCGCTCCACCTATAAAAGGAGGACCTTGTACCAAGGTGATTAGAACTTTGACCACCCTGATAATTCACTACACAGATTTTGGCTTTACCGACGGCTCAAAAACCGTCGGTAAAGGCCACTTTTCCGACGGAAATAATCATTTCCGTCGGCAACATCCGTCGGTAAAAGTCGACGGAAAAAAGCTCGTAAGTAAAGAGCTTTTCCGTCGGACTTTTACCGACGGAATAAGGCTTTTCCGTCGGCTTTAAGCCGACGGAAAAGCCTTAACCTTTTTCCGTCGGCTTTAAGCCGACGGAAAAGGGTTTTTTTTCCGTCGGCTTTAAGCCGACGGTATAGGTCCCCTTTTCCGTCGGCTTAAAGCCGACGGTATAGGGTTTTAAAATATTAAAAAAAATTAAAAAATTATAAAAAATTAAAAAAAAAATTAAAAAAATTAAAAAAATGAGTTTAAAAAAACGATTTAAAATGATTTAAAGCCGACGGTATAGGGCTTTTCCGTCGGCTTAAAGCCGACGGAAAAGGGTTTAAAAATATTAAAAAAAAAAAACAATTTAAAAAAATGATTTAAAAAAACGATTTAAAACAATTGACTTAAAAGAAATCGTTTTAAAATAATCGATTTATGATTTTTTTTCGATTTAGTTAAAAGAAATCGATTTTAAATAATTATTTTATAATTTTTGGCGATTTTTTGTAAAGAAACGATTTTAAATAAACTTTTTATGTTTATTTGGCGATTTAATTTAAAAGAAATCGATTTAAATAATAACATTCACATTTTCGAGCAATTTTTTTAAATTATTAATTATAATAAATAAAATTTCATATTTAAAATAAAATCTTGATAATATAAGTTTTTTATAGTTATTAATAGTTAGATAATGAATAAAACATAAGTAGAAATAAAATAATAAAACAAATAATAAACTCTAATTATAAGTTAGTGAATATATATGGATAAATTTTTGTTAGTTATTTAGAATTTTTGGGAGAGAAAGTAGATAGTTTTTGGAGAATGGGAAGAATGAATGAATTAAGTGGGTAGAATAAGGGGTATTTATAGATATTTAGGAGGAGTAGGGTTAAATTAAAAAAACCAAAAAAAATGGGTGGGGGGTGCCACGTCAGCGATCCGTGTGAATTATCACACGGATCGCTGACGTGGCAAAATCTGATCCGTGTGATGAAATCACACGGATCAGATCTTTACCGACGGCTTTAAGCCGTCGGTATAGGTCTTTACCGACGGCTTTAAGCCGTCGGTATAGGTCTTTTCCGTCGGCTTAAAGCTAACGGAAAAGGATTTCAAAATATAAAAAAAAAAAAAAACAATTTTAAAAAATGATTTAAAAAAACGATTTAAAACAATTGACTTAAAAGAAATCATTTTAAAATAATTGATTTATGATTTTTTCCGATTTATTTAAAAGAAATCGATTTTAAATAATTATTTTATAATTTTTTGGCGATTGTTTTGTAAAGAAACGATTTTAAATAATTTTTTTATGTTTATTTGGCGATTTAATTTAAATGAAATCGATTTAAATAATAACATTCACATTTTCGAGAAATTTTTTAAAATTATTAATTATAATAAATAAAATTTCGTATTTAAAATAAAATCTTGATAATATAAGTTTTTTATAGTTATTATTAGTTAGATAATGAATAAAACATAAGTAGAAATAAAATAATAAAACAAATAATAAACTCTAATTATAAGTTAGTGAATATATATGGATAAATTTTTGTTAGTTATTTAGAATTTTTGGGAGAGAAAGTAGATAGTTTTTGGAGAATGGGAAGAATGAATAAATTAAGTGGGTAGAATAAGGGGTATTTATAGATATTTAGGAGGAGTAGGGTTAAATTAAAAAAATAAAAAAAAAACGGGGTGGGGGTGCCACGTCAGCGATCCGTGTGAATATGTAATTTTCGAGTATGAGTGTTTAAATTTTGAGTATGTGTGTTTAATTTTCGAGTATGAGTGTTTAAATTTATAGTATGTGTGTTTAATTTTCGAGTATAAGTGTTTAAATTTCTAGTATGTGTGTTTAATTTTCGAGTATGAGTGTTTAAATTTCTAGTATGTGTGTTTAATTTTCGAGTATGAGTGTTTGAATTACGATTTTGCGTGTTTAATATCCGAGTTTGTCTTTTTAATTTAAAATAACATTGATTTAATCCTGTGGTAGTTTTTTCTTTTACCAATCCTTTAAAAACACTAATTAAGCGTGTCATTCCAAATCTCGTCCAAAACGAAGTAACGAAATACGATAAACAAACATTATAATATAAAATACTATACCTCTCTTCAACCTAAACCCTAAACCCTAAACCCTATAAACCCTAAACCCTATCCTTAAAACCTATACAACATAGTTCTAACTTGTATTTTCATACATAAAGGTTGTAGAACACCTTTAATCACTAATATTTTTTAACCATACACTAACATATGTAAAATAGGAGTGTTCCTCCAAATTTCGTACAAAACGAAGTAACGAAATACGATAAACAAATAAACGGGGGGTTTATGTAATTATAGAATAGTTAAAGAAATATCCGAATTAAGTTTTTTCTTTTACCAATCCTTTAAAAACACTAATTAAGCGTGTCATTCCAAATCTCGTCCAAAACGAAGTAACGAAATACGATAAACAAATAAACGGGTGATTTATGTAATTATAGAAAAGTTAAAGAAATATCCGAATTAAGTTTTTTCTTTTACCAATCCTTTAAAAACACTAATTAAGCGTGTCATTCCAAATCTCGTCCAAAACGAAGTAACGAAATACGATATACAAACATTATAATATAAAATACTATACCTCTTCAACCCTAAACCCTAAACCCTAAACCCTAAACCCTAAACCCTATAAACCCTAAACCCTATCCTTAAAACCTATACAACATAGTTCTAACTTGTATTTTCATACATAAAGGTTGTAAAACACCTTTAATCACTAATATTTTTTAACCATACACTAACATATGTAAAATAGGAGTGTTCCTCCAAATTTCGTACAAAACGGAATGTCGGAAGATGTTTAAAAAACAATTTGGGGAAGAAAGCGCAATTATACAAAAGATGCAAAACAACTTCAAATTCTGTTTTTTCTTGAACAACTATTTTCACAACACTAATGAGGCATGTAAATTCAAATTTTATAGACAAATGGAGAAGCGAAACACGTTAAAAATATATTTGTGGTCAAAAATGTAATTTTATTTTTGTATTGGTAAAAGAAAAAAACCTGCCGACATCAGTTTTGTATTTTTCTTTTTATTAAAAAATTCTTGTTGACATCCTTTTTTAATTTTATTATTAAATTTTTTTTTTCAAAAAGAAAAGGCTAACATCAAATTTTCTTTTTTTTTTAAATTTTTTTTTTATTAAATGGGCCATTCCCGTCGGCCCAAACCCGACGGGAATGGGCTTTACCGTCGGGTTTGGGCCGACGGTAAAGCAATCCCAATTTTTTTTTTTTTTAATAAAACGGGCCATTCCCGTCGGCCCAAACCCGACGGGAATGGGCTTTACCGTCGGATTTGGGCCGACGGTAAAGCTAGCCCATTTGTACCGTCGGCCCAAAGCCGACGGTATAACCTATTACCGTCGGGATTAGGCCCGACGGTAATAAATGGGCCTTTTTCGTCGGGCCAAAACGCCGGGCCCGACGGAAAAGGCCATTTTTGTTGTAGTGATTGCATCTTTGTACGACCCTTCTGTAATCCCCTTGTAATATAAATTACGACCACGTTTGATCTTAGCCATTCTTCTCTTTACTCTCTCGAGATTTAGGGTTGGCGTTACGAAATTATCTTCATCTTTTCTACCAGGAGAGGCAGTATCATCAATACCATTAATGCATCTATGTTACCGATCTAATAGAAAGTCGACGAAAATGTTGTTGTTACCAAACTACGCTCTCACAATTATACCCCTACGTACGATTGCTTTAAATAATTATAGCTGGGAAAAAATAACTAAAACATTTGAACCTAAATATCTTCACTCAGAAATTATTTGAAGCAAAAGATCCCAATGGTATAACAGATATGAATTATCTTTCAATTACATAATAATAGGCAAATAAGGAAATGTCACCTCATGGCCCAGCCAACATGCACCCTCTGCCGCTCCGGGGGTCCTCCTACTTCTCTTGTTACACCAATCCAACTGCGAAATAACAAAAAAGTTACCTTCAGCGCCACAAAACTACCGTTGCAGAGGTAAATAAACTGATAATTTGTTCAGTTAATAGTACACTGATAATACAGTATAGATTCCTGAATGGCTTTCGGATATTTAAACTCGCATTGTCCTTTGTCGCTTGTAGTTCTTGTTTGTTCATGTAGCCGACCTGTAAAGCAAGAAGTATCTTTTATTGGACGACCATGATTAACCACCACCACCTTTAAATGGCGGCCACGCGTACTCATGTCACACTCCCTTGTCCTTCATGTCTGCTCCTCTTCAACCTCAAAACAAAACCTATGCACAATACCAATAATACCTCACCATCACCCGTAGTCCCATACCATGTGAACAGCCTCTACAAATACTTCAAATTCATCTTCGGAATTCACAACCACAAGAAGAAAAATAAGTATTGTATCCACCATCATGTCTTCTTCTTCTTCATCATCTTCTCCCAAAGACGTCACGGTCGAAATCAACTGCCAAGATTCGTCGTCGTCAGTCAGAAACAATGCCAGTCGTACTTCTGGTAAAAATGACGACACCGCGGCTAAGAGAATAATGTGGAGGGGCTCCAGTTACGACTTATCAAGCGAAGCTGGATGGAAGGTGACTGCCGATTCTAAGAACTTCGATTTCATGACCGAGGGTCCGTTGTCTAGAAGGCCGGCAAACGAGAAAATGGCCAGGGATGAGGTTCCGGTTCGCAGCGGCAACAATTCGTATCGTAGGAACTCTAGTTCGATTAAATGTAAGACGAAGTCCAGGTTTCTTGACCCTCTAGAGGAAAGTAAAGCGAAACATCAGACTCGACGAATGAGTGATATTGATGAGGATAATGAAGAGGACATACCGGAGGAATACAAGAGAATGAAGTTCAGCGTGCTTTCGGTTATGCAGTTGGTGAGTTTGATTTTAATATGCGCGCTCTTAGTTTGTAGCTTAACTATTGAACATCTGAAGAGAAGAAAAGCGTTTGAGTTGGAGCTCTGGAGATGGGAAGTAATGGTTTTAATTTTGATTTCTGGGAGATTGGTTTCAGGATGGGGGGTTAGAATTGTGGTAATTCTAATGGAAAAGAACTTTCTTTGGCGAAAGCGTGTTTTGTATTTCGTTTACGGGTTAAGAAATGCAACACAGAACTGTGTTTGGTTGGCGTTAGTCTTGGTTGGTTGGGAGTGTATTTTTGACAAAAAGGTGGAGAGGCTCACACACAAGAAGATTTTACCGTTTATCACTAAGATTTGGGTCTGTCTCTTGGTGGGCACCATAATTTGGCTGCTCAAAACTTTGTTAGTTAAGGTTATGGCGTCCTCGTTTCATGTTATCACATTTTTTGATCGAATTCAGGAGTCGTTGTTTAATCAGTACGTGATTGAATCACTCTCTAGACCTCCTTGGGTAGAGATAGAACTTGAGCAAGGAGATGAGGAGAGGATAATGATTGAGGAACAGAGGCTGCAGAATGCAGAGGCGACTATACCAGCTGATCTAAAGGCTAATGTGTTTCCAAAGAGTGGAAGGTTTATTGGCTCTCGGAGAACGAATGCCTCATCCGCGGATATAAAGGATCCTAAGCTCTCTAAATTTATGTCGAAGAAGGAACAACAGAAAGGTATAACGATTGATGAGTTGCATAGGCTGAATCAGAAGAATGTATCTGCTTGGAATATGAAGAGATTGATGAGTATTGTCAAGAAAGGAGCGCTCTCGACGCTGAACGAGGAAGTACGGGGATCGATTGGTCATGACCAGCAGTCGGTGGAGGAGATCACGAATGAAAATGAAGCCAAAGCTACTTTCAAGAAGATTTTTATCAATGTGTCCGTTCCAGGAACTAGGTACATGAGGTTTTTTATTGGATTTCCAACTGAAGTTTGGTATATGTGTTTGACTTATCTGATTCCGTTATGTTCAATAAATTGTGTTATACTTGTGTTTCGATTGTGTGCTTCTGTTAGTTTGTCGAATTCTATGTCTAAGCATTATTGTACCATTGCAACAATTGCAATCTACGAAGAATAAGAGAAACGAGTATATTTTTTTTTTAACTTTCATTTATTAGTGTCATGTTTCTTATTAAAGTTTTCCTTAGATGCTAACATGACTTTTATTGATCAGGTACATCTACGAAGAGGATTTGACACGCTTTATGCAACCTGACGAGGTTTCGAAGACTATGGGGCTCTTTAAAGGTGTGACTGAACGAAAGGGAATCAGCAAACAGACTCTTAAAAATTGGGTGGTAAGTAAAACTATCTTGCAGTTACCTTTAGAGTGATACATATTTCATAATTGTTGAGTTAATAATTCCTGTGAAGTTTTGAAATTTGATTCCATCTCTTCTTATTGCGAAAGAGTCGTTGCATTGTCCCGTCCATAACATCAAAAAGATTTCAAATCTCTTGGTCTGCAGGTGAATGCATATAGAGAACGGAGGGCTCTCGCTTTGTCTCTAAATGACACAAACACTGCTGTCAAGAAACTACACAAAATGATTAATGGCCTTGTAGCACTTATTCTTATTGTCATTTGGCTCCTTATACTCAAACTCGCCACTACACAATTCTTCATCTTCTTAAGTTCCCAGCTTCTTTTAGCAGCTTTCATGTTTGGAAACACAGTGAAGACAACATTTGAAGGGATAATATTTATGTTTGTGATGCATCCGTTTGATGTGGGGGATCGTGTTGATGTTGATGAAGTTCAGATGGTAGTTGAAGAGATGGATATATTGACAACAGTTTTCCTGAAGTTTGATAATTGCAAGATTTATTACCCAAATAGCGTTTTAGCCACAAAACCCATTTACAATTATTACAGGAGCCCTGATATGCAAGAAATAATCGATTTCTCCATTCATATATCTACTCCTCCGGAGAAGATTTCTGTAATGAAGGAGAAACTTAGAAGGTTTGTCAGGTTCTCTCTGTCAATCCCAAACTTTACTCAAACTTTACTCAAAAAGATTTTTTATATGTGGTTTATTCTACTTGCAGTTATTTCAAAAATAAGGGCGAACACTGGCATCCTGAAGTGCAGATTATATTGACAGACGTTGAGGACATGAACAGGCTGAAGTGGTCATTATGGTGTTTTCCAACAATGAATTTCCACGACATGGGCGAGAGGTTTGAAAGAAGATCGCATCTGATCGAGGAGATGGTTAAAATTTTCAGGGAGCATAGTATTGAGTACCGTTTGCAACCTCTTGACGTGAATGTTTGCAACGTGCTGCCTCTAAATTCGAGTCGGCTTCCGAGTAATTAGGCGGACTGTTTGTGGTGCTTGAACGAACTTGGTTCCTTTGAACCATGGAAGAACAGTTAGAGTTTGTGTGATTTATATCAATATAGGTATATATTACATATATATTTATGGGGGTGTGTTCAAGATTTCCAGTTTGACTGTACTGTTTAAATGCATATAAAGCATAGGTTCATGAAATCGAAGTTCTATGCTTTGTAAGTAAGTTATTGCGTGTAATTTTCAACTTATTGAATTGTCATATGATCTAAAAGCTTAAGTTGGTCTTTTTGTTATGTTTGTCACGTAGCAATTTTTCGATAATTAGGTGGCAGTGGGATTCGAACTCACAACCTCTTGTGGCCTGAGTTGTGATACTTCATTAAATTGCCATCTCATCTAAAAGTTTAAATTATTAGAGAAGATATACATTTAATATTTATATATATCATCTCGAACACAACTAATTATATGTAATATTTGTGGGAGAAACACATTTGTTTTTTACTTAGCAGGCCGATTCCATTCATTTTACCTACACATTTTGTAATCGTTGGTTGATCTTGCTTTTTGTACAAACTCAAGTCAAGACCAAGGGACAAGGGATATTGCCTACCTTTTTACAGGCATTTAGAGGCTCTCATATTTTTATCTGTATAAGGCATTAACAAATGAAAGGGTAGAAGTTATTAATGTACAAAAGTGTAATCCTTAATTTACATGACCCATAAATCGTTGAACACTATGATCATCACAAATAGATTCGTAAATAGATATGAAAGAAGAATACATTTGTGATCGTGTCGTGGAGAATCTTTGATCTGCTTGAACACGAACCGCCAACGAACAACTTTAGTTGGAGCTTTTGGATTTCTCTCTTTCTACCTATACACCTTCATTAAGTATTTCTTAAGTATTTCTTAAGTATTTTTTAAGTATGTTTTATGATGGCATAAAGATATAATATATATATATATAGGAGAAGAGAGGACCAAATTCCAGTTAGAGTTTAATTAGGACTTAATCTCGACCGTCCATCACGAAAGAGCTTTAATAGGAAAACAACTCTAATTAGGTAACTAGAATTATAGAATTAACATGTTTCCTTGAAAACAAGATTCCTATTAGACCACAATTCTGGGAAAGATAAATACCATAATTAATTTATCTTACAAAAAGATCAAGTTTAATGCAAATAATGCGGGGCGAATTTCAATATGGCTCCTCATGTGTAGGTTAAAATGAACGTGTTGTTAGGCAAACACATTATTAACTAAAGACTTGAAGCCTCTATAAAAATTTAGAGCTCCTCATATTCCTTATATAGGCATTATAAGACGGAGATGTGGAGATTGGGAAACAAATTAAATATAGTCCTTCAACTTGGTCCATAATAGGGGTGTCAATATGGTTCAACTAGTTGAATCTGGTTGAGATCCAAAAGGTTGAGTTGAGATAGGATTGAGTTTATATTGGATCCACAAATATGGATCTTATATCAACTTCAACTCAATCTCAATCAATATCAACTTTTTCTCAATCTAAGAAGAACTTTTAGGTTGAAATTATCAACCCAATTTCAACTCAACCTAAACTTTTAAAATTGTTCAAATAGTCAAATACCCCTAAAATTTTATAAAACACATTATAATCTATAACCCCCAAAATTTACAAAAAAAAAAATCCATAATCTTAAAAAAAAAAAGTCCCGTTAAAAAAAGAAAAACGACATTTTCTCCCTCCAAACGTTGGAATTTGGCAAAAATCACGTCGTCGTAACGTTTTGGTCAAATGGTCGTTTCCGCTTGAAAAAGTGGTATCACTTGTCGAAAACGGGCTCCGTTGACAAAAAAAAATCCCGATAAAAATAAAAAAATGGCGTTTTCACCATCCAAACGTTAGAAATTGGCAAAAATCAAGCGTCGTAAGACTTTAGTCTTACGTTTTGCTTAAATGGTCGTTTTCGCTTGAAAAAAGTGGTATCACTTGTTGAAAACGAACTCCGTTGACAAAAAAAATTCTGATAAAAATAGAAAAGTAACGTTTTCACCATCCAAACGTTGGAATTTGGCAAAAATCACGTTGTCGTAAGACTTTAGCCTTATGTTTTGGTCAAGTGGTCGTTTTCGCTTGAAAAAGTGGTATCACTTGTCGAAAACTGACTCCGTTGGCAAACAAATTCCGATAAAAATAGAAAAACTACGTTTTCACCCTCCAAACGTTGGAATTTGGCCAAAATCACGTCAACAGTCTTACGGTATGCTTCGATTACCGGTATCATTCGTAAAGTAGTATAACTTGTCGAAAACGAGTTTCTAAAAATATACAGTACAAAATATTATTTGTGAATTTTAAGTGTATCGTGTATCTTTTTTAGTAAATTTCAGTCGTAGTGTGCGTTTTAGGTGTAGTTCATGTTTTTTCATGAATTTTGGGCGTAGTGTGTGTTTTTTGTGTAGTGTATATTTTTTACGTAAATTGAGTTTTTAAAAAATAATAGAGATCCGATTTGGGTTGATATTTAAGTTGACTTTCGATCTGTTTCTCGTTGAAATAGATCTCAACTTGAGTGGATCTTAACTCAACTTAGTTAAGTTGGGATACATCTCAACCTTATATGGATCCAGTTTTATAAATCTGGATCAAATATATATGATCCACCTAACTGAGATCTATATTACTACCCCTAGTCCATATTGATATTAGTCCTTTATTTTGGCACAACATAAATATCCTCCTTTATACTTCTGAATTACGCATTACGTACTTTGGCGGCTAGATTAGCCTAATTTTGCTGAAAATTGCATTGGCCCGCACGTGGCCAGATTATTTTATGCAGCTGCTGGCAAACATCGATTGATTTAAAGTTTTCTAAAATAATGGAAATAACCACCTTTATGACTCTCTTACTTATTTCAATAGTGTATTGGTAGTTACAATGCAGTGATAGTCACGAAATAATTCCTCCGCATGTGACCTCAAATTGAGGAGTTTTGACTTCTGAATTAAAAGTCAACTATTTTAACCGCCACACATTTGAATCACTGGTGTGGCTAAACTTTAAAAAACGCAATTGCATTTTTAATCCGTTTAGTTCAACCCCATTTTTCTCAAAAAGAAATATTTTTTTTCTTATTTGTTGTTTTTTCTCTCTGGCGACACTTACACTTAGATTTTTTTTTCTTTTCTATTCGACGTATTCTGAAGGTAGTTCTTTTTTTTTTACTAAGCACTAAAATATTTATGCTTTTTACTCTGTTGTGCACGGTTCTTTTATTTCTTTTTTCAATATACTACTGGTGCAAATTTTATTTGCGCTTTTGGGTTAGTGGTCAGTTTTTGTTTAGAAATAATGTTGGTGCATCTTTTTGTTTTCAGAACACTCATGGTGTATAACTGTATGAGTTGGACTGAATAGGCTGGCCCAGATCAGAGAATTGGGCGGGTCTGCCGAACTAAAAAGGCCAGCGAAGAGTGTCTCGAAATATTATTTCGAGGCACTACTACGGATGTATTGAAATATTATTTCGATACTGAAAGCTTTCACTAATATCCCAAGAAATTCGGGAAAGGGGGCCTACAGTCCGAGACCTATAAATACCCCGAATCCCGATAAACCCTCACATAATTACGAGGCCTATAAATACTGTAGATCCCGAGAAACCCTCACATCATTAATTACTGTAGCGCTTACCTGCTCTTACATCAAGAGATTGTTTCGAGGCTGGGTTTGATACACCCTGCCGATACACTTGAACTTTCGACACTATAAAGGTTTCGATACATTAGCATCGAGACACTTGATTCGACACTAATCTAATTTTGATACTTCACTAGTTCGAGGCTTAGTTTGAGATCTGATTCGAGGCTGCATTCAAAGCTGCATTCGAGACTTGTTTCGAGACTCCATTCGATACTGTCAGGGATTTAGATTCATTTTAATTGTACTTCCGTGCTTTTAAGGTGTTCCAGACAAAGCTAATAATTATTTGTAATAGATTAGCATAGTTTGGTGTAATCTAAGCCCAACTGCAGTGAAGTGCAATGCAATTTACGCAAGAGATAAACATCTGCTCTCGTGCAATTGCTAATATAATGAACGCAGTCGAGTAGAAACATGCATATAAAAACTCAAAAGCGCAATGAAGGGCAGGTAGTCGTACAATTAAAGTGCGAATAAATAGTCAAAATAAGCAATATAATAGGGTGACGCAAGTCCATAACAAAAATATAAAATTCATTGTTCATAAAACTTTGAAAACTGGTCATCACGACTGAAGTTCTCTATTGCAGCCTAGTCAGCATCTTCGTCGTCGGAGTAGGGGAACATAGGCGAGAAGGCATGTGTTGTGGACATATCTATGTTCACAAGATCGCGGTTTTCTATCAAGCTAGCAAACTCGTCTGGGCCAGCATCGCCACCCTCACCGTAAGAGTCTTTGATTAGCTCAATATCGGGACACAAACCCTGATTTAGCTACCTCGCGTCTAATTTGCCCCTCAAGTAGCCGAAATGATGAATCTTCCTAACCGTGGTGACTAGAGCTTTCTTGGAGTCTTCAATACCTCTCTGGATGCTGATTTCGTGAAATGTGTTGCTCTTCACAAATTCCTCAGCAAGAGCCAACCTCTATTCCTCGGTGGGGGGCTATATAAAACAAATAATTGTTAAGTAAGCGACATGGCTAACAAAACAAGATATTTCTCTGAATACATTATGTACCTCATCAACACCATGAGAGTAGCCTTGGCCCTCCGCCACCCTTGCACTCTCATGCGCCTCGGCTAGCTGCTTCTCTAGGTTCTTCACCTTATTCTCCATCTCCAGATGCTCGTTTCTCATCTTGATGACCTCCTTCTGGTATTTCTGGGCAGCCTCCGTTGCTTCTCGGTCAATAGCGACTTTTTGCAGCGCGTTTTTAGCTCAGTCCAGTGACTTGTCCTTCTCATTGTTGGAAGCCTTGATTGTCTTCGGTTTGTTGTCGTAGTATTCAGTTCGAACACGAGCAACCTCCATGGCAAACTCCATGTCAGCGCAGTCCAGACTTTGTCCCATTACATCAATGGCCCCACCAAACTGATAAACAAAACAATTAAGGACCAGTCCTCATACTCTAAACACCATGAAGGAAGAACGGGTACAATGAATGCACTTACCGCGTGTCGCTCCAATTCTTCTCTCCCCACTGACTGGCGATGAGGCTCGGGCAGCAAGAACTGAGAATAACTTGTGAAGGACATCAAGTGCCTCATCCTTGAACAAAGTGAACCTGGAAGACTAAACGCCCGGTCCACTGCCCCTTGGAGCTCCAGACGAGCCCACACCATCAAAAAGGTTGGCGCTCGTCCAATGCGGTGTAGACGGAATAATTTCTTAACTTAGGTTCCTCCCCACACCACCACCAACTCTTCTAGTAGCTTTAGAAGTAGTTCGGTGCCCAACCTCAGATCTAGGGGGCCTAAACACCTTGGTACACATCCTCCTCGGCTAAACAAGGCATCGATACTCAGCCTCATTATCAATTTTTATCACATTGTCGAGCGCTTCAAATCTCGCCGATATTCCTTAAGCAGTCGCATCCATGCCGTGGCGCCTTCTAAAAGAGACCATGACCGGCACCTTGGCTGGCGACCCTATTCGTGAACTGACCTTGCGAACTCTGAAACCCAATTCTTCATGGATTTTTCTTCGACGGAGGAGGAACTGTCACTTGCTCGACGCCACAACCATGTGCATGTGAGGCATCGTTCGCATGCATTTGACTCATACGAGTGTGATGACCCATGATCAAAGATTATGGCAAATGAAAATAACGCAACATAAGACATGGGATAAAGCAAAAACCAAACCTACACCATATAGAAATTGACATCACATGAGTGCTATATATATACAAATAGTAGCAATATGAGTATAGGGTACGGGTGATAGACCCCCAACACCTAACATCATCTTTATCACCACTTTGGTGATGTCAAAGTCATTGTTCACCATAAGATCATCCTTAAAACCCCTTCCCCACCTAGGCTTTCCAACACTGCGAGGGATTCTTATCTTCGTAGATTCCACCCAATCAAGTCAAAAAACTGTGAACTCCCTTGGCCAACGTTGTTTAATATAAAAACACCATTTTTCCATTTCGTCCCATAACCGTTTTGTCCATCGAAAAAAATCTATAGTTCTTCACGGCCTTTACATGGAATAACCCTTATCCTTTTTTATGAACTTTGAATAAGGACCAAAATTCAGTCGTCCATGGGGAGCATTCATCCTTTCATAACAAGAATGAACATGCCAATAGCTCCAATAGAATTCGGGATGCGTTGGCTAGCCGACATCCCTATGCTTCATATGATGGTATTAATAGGTTCAACAATGGGAAATCGCAACCATTCACCAGCCGTCCAACAAAAAATGTCAAGTATACAAAGGCCCAGGTATGCATTCTCTCATCTTCAGCAGGGAGACGAATCTCATAAGCGACGCCTATACCATAAGGCTTACGATAGAATTCATGATTCTTGGGTCATCTTGGGATATGCCTATCATTGCCCAAGAATCGTGAATTCTATCTAAGCCTTATGGTATAGGCGTCACAAACCTTCGATGCACCAAAATTTCGAGGCTGAAAAAGTTTCGATATAAACGAAGAATGCACAATAGTTCCCCACCGATTGCAAAATGAGCGTCCGCCACACATTGGAATGCCCTATTTATAGGTGACGACCCAACCGCCACGACATTAACTGTCGTAGTATCGAAACCCATATCGAACATATTATTAATATACTTACTTTTATCGAATAAATTATTTCGATGCATAATGCAATCTAGAAACTTATATCAAATAGATATTTCGATATACTGCAGATCATGAAAGTAACCTTTTTAATGCAAATGGGGGTCATATTTTTAAACACTTACATCATTAATTAGTGTCAAAGCACAAGAAACACTCACATCATTATTTAGTGTAGCACTACCCTCTCTTACATTGAGAGATTGTTTCGAGACTGAATTCGATACACACTCTCAATACACTTGAACTTTCGACATTAGGCAAGTTTCGATAAATTGGCATCAAGACCACTTCATTTGACACTAATCTAATTTGATCCTTCACTATGATGAGGCTTAATTCGAGATCTGGTTCGAGGCTGCATTAAAGGCTGCATTTGAGACTTGTTTTGAGACTCCTTTCGAAACTGTCTAAGACTTAAGATTCATTTAGCAGTACTTTTGTGCTTTTAAGGTGTTCTGGACAAAGTTGATCATTCATTATAATAGATTAACATAGTTTGGTATAATCTAGGTCCAGTTTGTATATTTTACATATTATGTATAACCAATGCGAATCACACCAAATTACTGTAGATGGATATTTTGATTAACGGTGAAGGTGGAGGCTTAATTGTAAAAGGGAAAAATGACAAACTAGCCCTATCGTTGGACGTTTTCGCGAAACTATACCCAACGTTTGAATGTTTGCGAAACTATACCTGAACTTTGCATTTCTACAAACACTATACCCCAACTCTCACTCCGGTAAAAAAAATGTCATATTTCAACGTTATGACATCAACACTCCGTTTTGGTCGAGGGCAAAATAAACATTTCAAAAATACATACATAAAAAAAATTAAAATATATCATTATTTATTTTTGAAATAAAAAAAAAATTTAAGCTTTTTCCTCACTGACCCCCATCTCACCCCCCTACCAAATCGTTCCTCACCAGACCCACCCCCACCACCACCCCTACCAAGATCGGAATAATTCCCATCTTGATGTCGGGATCGTTCCTCATTGTGGCGGTGGAGGGGATGACGTCGTCTTGATGCCGACGTCGAATCTTTCCCACCAAGATCAGAATCTCGATCAGAATCTTGATGTCGACGTCGTCTCTTCCCGATTCTCGAATTCGAAATCGAATTTCAGTTTTAGCTTGAGGCACCGGGGGTGGTGATGGGGTGTAGGGGGTCTGAGGAAGTTATATATTAAGGAATTAAATATCTTAATGTTTTTAATATATTAAGATAATTATTTTTTTTCTTTTTATTATATGTTTATATATATATTAAGGAATTAGATATCTTATTGTTTTTAATAAATAAATATATACTTTTTTTCTTTTTTTATATATTTATATATGTTAAGGAATTAAATATCTTATTGTTTTTAATAAATAAACATATACTTTTTTTTCTTTTTTATATATTTATATATATTAAGGAATTAAACATCTTATTCTTTTTAATAAATAAAGGTATATTTTTTATATATATTTATATATATTAAGGAAATAAATTTCTTATTGTTTTTAATAAATAAATATATACTTTTTTATATATTTATCTATATTAAGGAATTAAATATCTTATTATTTTAATAAATAAAGATATACTTTTTTTATAAATTTATATAGATTAAGGAATTAAATATCTTATTGTTTTTAATACATAAAGATATACGTTTTTTAATATATTTATATATATTAAGGAATTAAGTATCTTATTATTTTTAATATATAAAGGTATACATTTTTTCTGTTTTTATATATAAGTAATGAAATATGTTATTGTTTTTAATATATAAAGATATACTTTTTTTCCTTTTTTTAGTATATTAAGGAATTAAATATCTTTTTGTTTTTAATATATAAAGATATACTGTTTTATATAATAACAATTTTATTACATTTAATTTAGTAATAATAGGTGAAATAATGATTTGTTTCCTTTTTTTTATAAATTAGAAGTGTAGTGCCGGTTTTGGCTCTGTAAAAATTCAAATTTGGCCGGAATGAAAATTGGGGTATAGTTTTTGTCGAAATGCAAAAGTCATGTATAGTTTTGGAAAAATTCAAACGTAGGGTATAGTTTCGTGAAAACGTCCAAACGTTGGGGTTAGTTTATCATTTTTCCCTTTGCAAAACTGTAAAGGTGTGAAGACGGATAAAAAAAATGCTTGTGCAATTCATTCGAGAAAGATAAAAAATCTGGCACCTTCAAAAAATTGCATCATAAGTGTGGTGTGAAGTAGTGCTTTCAGAACAAGAAGCAGGGTCAGGTCTAGCAATTTGAGTTAAGGGGCGAAACTATACAAAAGAAACATAACAAAAATTATGCAATATTACAAGTACCATAAATGCAAGATCACTTAAACATCTTGAATTGTGCTCGGTTTTTCATGAAATCAAACTCATCATGATAGAATTAGTATTAAAACTTTCATTGATCTCCTTCTTAATATACATTAACAAACTATTAGCCAAAAAATTATCAGCCAAGTACGCATCCTCTTCTTCACAATTTTCATAGCAGAAAATGAGCGTTCACATGTTGCAATAGAAACGAGAAGGGTCAAAAGAAGGCGAATTAACCTATCAATAAGATGATAATTAGTTAAACATACTAGAGTTTGTATTAGAATTTAAAACAGTTAGAAGAAGTCGAACCAACCAGTCAACGAGATAATAATCAGTCGATTTTTCAGTGGTATACAATAATTGGCACAATCCAGAAAATGTTGAAACCTTTTGAAATTTGATATTGTTTCGAATATCAAGTTCAAACAACTCCAACTAATACTTTAAATGCAACTTCTATTGATTGTATAATCAGTCGGATATAACTTTTCATCTAACTTGCAAGCATCACTGATGTTGAATAACTTATAATCATCTAAGGAATCAAATACTAAGCTTAACTTAAGCAACTCCACTGCATCCTCGTTAAATAAAAATTCCATCTCTCATAATATGCAATCTATTGTCTCTGTAAATATGTCAATGCTATAGTGATGTTCTAATGTAATAGGATTTCTTCGAGCACGACCCTTACTTGACCGAGCAGGCCCACTCATATCAGGGATCTCTATGCATTTTGCAGAAATTCTTCACCTTTTCAAATAACTCATCCCATCCGGTTTCTCTAAGTTTTTGAATAATTTTTTTGGTATTCGCTACTGCTTCTATTGCATTAACAATATCTTGAGATTTGTATTGTAGAATTCTACAAAGATCATTTGTTTCTCCCATTAACTCCATTTAAAAATGCAATATAAACACACGAAGATACATAAATTTTACCATTTATGATATTTTCTAATGCAAAAAGAACAGAATCAAACATTTCAAGTAAGTCATGGAGAGACCTGAAATGAGAGCTCCATCTCGTATCACCTGGACGTGGTATCGTTTCGACTTGAGCTTTTCCCTTTTCCAATTTTGAGCTCATTAGTTGAAGTTGACTCCACAATTTGGATACTTTTAAAAAATTGTAGTTGATCGTGATACTATTCACGTGTGAGAAAAAATATTCAACATGAATGACATTTTCGGATGTTGCTACTTATATAAGTTGCAACCTATAAGAAAAATAGTGGGTGTAATAAGCATATGGGCGTTCACTCAAAAATAAAGCTTTCAAACAGTTCCACTCTCCTCTCATATGAATAGCATCATCATAACCTTGTCCTCAAATGCTTTGAATGCTAAGATTATGATGAGAAAGAACATTGATATCTCTTTTTTTCAAAATTAATGCTTTAGTGTCCTCCACATGAACTGTATCGAAAAACCTTTTTCCAGCAAATCCCTCTTTATCAACAAACCTCAAAATAACATCCATTTTCTACCATTTCTAATTCATCTCGAGATTCACCTAAAGTAATGCAAAATTTTCCATCACTAATTTCCGCTAGGATGAATCTTTGAATTTTATTTGCATATATAGATAAAATCTCGTTTTGAATTCCATGAGAACTATAAGAAGCATTTCCTGGAGCACCATCCATAACAATTACTACGCCATAGTAAGAACCTGCGTGACGTACAATTTTTATGAAATTTCCACGATTACGTGAGCCAAGTTGTTCGTTATGACCTTTAAATGCAATACCTTGAAATTCACATAGTTTAACCACATCAATTGAAATCTTTAGCCATAATCGATTCATTGTGATTGTCTCTGAAGATGCTTTATAAATGACCTTGTCAATATGTTGTAGCGAGTTCAAAAAAATCATGAAGTTGGCTTACACAATTCTTATGTAAAGAGTTAGGAGAATAACTTCCATGAATTCGAAAGCACATTTTTTTCCCACAATTCACCTTCTTCCAAGAACGAAATCCATCACTAACGAAAGTATTTTGAAAGTGCAAGGTGTTCAGTTAAGTTTAGTTTAACATTGAAAATCGAATGTTAGCTTAACATTGTGTTAATGAAATGTTAAGCTAACATTGATCTTTATATGTTACTTTAACATTGAATACTGAAACACTTTCACGAACTCGATTTTGATGATATCATATTTGGTATGCCTTTATTCATCTTTAATCTAGTTCCACGATTTTGTTTGACTTTGTATGTTTCAGGATCAAGCTTAAATATAAGCTAAGGCAAGAAGTTTACTTGTTCAATATGGTTCCTTATTAGTCAAGTGTGTTTTCTAACGAAGGAAAGTATTGTAGTTCAAGTGCAACTAGAAAACTTTAGAGGATGATCTCCAAATTGAAGAAGGTGACCTTCGTAATTAGACCTCATTCTGATTGTGGAAACATTATTCAAGAAGGAGTCCGAGAACAAAGGAAATAGAGTTCAACAAGGAAGCCTGGCTATTTCACCTAAGGCTAGGAAGATTATAACTATTTATAATCTTCTGAAAAAATCTACTTGTGTACTTTATTTTCACTGCATATTCTTTGTCAAGTGGATTAACTGAGGTCAGTGTTAAAGTAGCATCAACATAACATTGTGCAAAGAATGTATCATTCCCAATCCACATACAACGAACTCGGTTTTGAAATAATATCCACATTTTGAAAAGCAATATCTTGATCATAACTCTTTTTGAAGTAATGATACATTCTCTTCTTGCTCATTCTTAAAACCTTTTAATTACTTGAAACGATTAAATTATTTGCTTAGCAATTTCATAATTGATATTAACCAGAAACTAGTAAACTAAATATTTTAATTCTAATTCCTATAACATGAATATATCAAGTGCTCTAAGTTTTTCTGTTTATCGCTAATATGATGTATTATGTAAAGAAATAAAAATCTAAAAACAAATTCTCAGTATTTACATAGAAATATGTTGATTCAAACAGTAATTTTAATAATAAGAAACAAAACCAGAATACTTACTAAAATATTTCAACACTTCCTATCTTTTTCTTCTTCTTTGGCCAATGCACCACGGTTCATCTTAATTTCTTTTATATGGTGCCAACAATTACCTCTTTCTCTCTTTCTTTCTTCTTTGTTTTTTAAATTTCGTCTTTGTTGATTTTGATGAGATCTTATACTAAATACTATATATATATATATACACATATATGCATATTAATATATGCGTGCCTGTGATAATTAATTTCCTAATATGAAAAGAAATTATAGTTTGAAAATAATTAGAATTATAGTAAACGTCAATTATTTTCTTTTCAATAAGACTAACACTCCAAGAAAATATGGCTTTTTGATCGAAAATCCAGTCGAAAATAACCTGAATTCGGTCGGAAATGACCTTTTCCCGACCGCATCCCGGTCGAAAAAATCCGGTCGGGATTGCTTCGGTCGAAAATCTAATCCCGACCGGACCTCGGTCGGAACTCACTTTTTCCAACCGCATTCCAGTCGAAACTTTTTCCGACCGTATTACGGTCGGAAAATACATTTTCGACCGGAATCCGGTCGAACATTTTCTTTTAGTCTTTTTCGACCGAAGTTCGGTCGGAAATAATATTCAATGCATTTCTGACCAGATTTCGGTCGGAAATAATATTCAACGTATTTTCAACCGGAGTGCGGTCAGAAATAAAATTTAGCATATTAAAAAAAATATTCCTGTAATAATTACCGGTATATTATTTTTTTGCTTTTTTGAAAGATTTCGATTAGTTGTCCCAATATAAAACACAAAAACTGATAGTTAGTCAAAATAGTGTTGAATTAATGGAAGATATGTTAGAACAAGTGTTTGAAAAAAGAAATGCAAAAAGAGTGTTATTTAAAGATGAAATGAATAATGAAGTGTTATTTAAAGACGAAATGAAGAGAATTGGAGAAAAATATATTTATGTTGAAATATTTTAATGAAATATTTGTGTTTGTGAAAAAAGTGTTTAAAGATGAAGAGAAGAAATGAAGAGAAAAGTGTTGTGTAAATAAGATGAAAATTGTGTGAAAAATGAAGTGAATATATAGAAATTGGAGAAAAATATTTTAATTTTCGGAAAATTTGAATTTCCCACCGAATCCTGCCTAAATCTTCGGGTTTTCCGATCGAAATCCGGTCGGAAAGTGTATTCGGTCCAAAATTCCGAACGGATTCTAGTCAGAATTGTATTTCTGCCCAGAATTCCGACCAGAATTCGGTCGGAATTGCTTATGAATATTATTTCTGACCGGACTCCGGTCAGAAATACTCAAAATAATTGATTATTGGCTTGATTTTAGCAAATTATTGATGTGTTTAGCTATAGAATTTCACTAAAATACAAATTGAACTAATATTTAGTTAATTTAATGTTCTTTTGGACTAATAACTAGTTAATATTGATTAGCATAGTAAGTTTACTACTAAACATGTTTTAAGTTCCACATATATTAATCATACATAGTATAGAGTACCCTCTCATTTGCGATTAGCATTCGTTATAAACGTTAGCATATGGAAGATAATTGTGATATATATATATATATATATATATGTTTAAATGTTACATAAAATTAACACAATCATAAGTAGTTATTAGCGACATATACCAATCTATTTACAACTGACATTATGAACCGATGCTTCAAATGATTCTTTAACGTGCAACAATTTTTTTATTATTATTTTGTAACTAATATATAACTAATATTGTTGTAATTTATAATTAAACAAACGATTTATCTAACATTGGTGCGCGAAATGGTTGATTTAAAAATATGAATATTATTACCGACCGCATTGCGGTCGGAAATTCAAGCATTTCCAACCGGATTCCAGTTAGAAATAACCTTAAACCCTAAACCTTAAATCCTAGTATTACCGACCGGATTCCGGTTGGAAATAAGCCGCCAAAGTGTCCCGATCGGGATCCGGTCAGGAATAATTTTTCCTGACCGGATTTCGGTCGAGAAAACTGGAGTTCAGTTTCCCGACTCTCCGGTCAGAAATATCATTTTCGACCGCAACCCGGTCTGAAACGGTCAAAATACTTCCCGACCGAATTTCAGTCGAGAAAGACGGTCAATTCTTGTAGTGTAATAACATCAAAAATAGACGAATCTCATAATCTATCCATATCTTTTTTGTACATAGTTTGTATCTTTCCTTCTTTTTTCAAATTTTCTTCGTTAATTTTTTTTTCTATTGATTCTTTCTCGTACATTGTTTTATTCATAGTTATCAAAGAGAAATAGAATCGTTAATCTTACTGGTTTAATCGGTTGAATCGGTAGACATGTTCACAATGTACACTTTATATTAATTTCTTATATATAATTATATTTCTGGCTTTTCCATACTATTTATTCTCGCATATATATACGTAATATATATAATTTGCTTAATTTAAGAATCGCACCACAACACATAACCTTAAAAAATTACTAAAATAAAATATCAATTCTCACATCTAAATTATATATACAAAGAAGTCACAAATATGCATATATGCGCATAAGGCCGATTGCTTATATATACAATCTTAAACATGTATCTAAAAATCAAATGTCTTAAATTTTATTTAGTTATACGTAATTTGTTATTACTCTTGAAACAATTAAAATTATCAATTAAAATAAAATATCAACCTACATTTACTAACTAAACTAACTTAACTAACAAGGTATACCTCTTACCACATAAAGCCTAATTAGTTACCGTTTAACTAAGACCGAGCCTAAAAGAATGTCAAAACCCTTACTTCAAGTTTGCCGACAAGCCTCTACCCATGTCTATTCTCTTCCATTTCGGCAATTTAACTTCATTCTTGTTTCTTATTCTTTTTTTCTTTTTCTTTTTTAACTTCATTTGTTCATGTTAGCTACTTTGTTTCTTCTCCCACCGTCGCCACACATATAGAAACAAATTGTACTCGTCTGCCTTTCACTACAAAAAATTGGGCCTTTTCCGTCGGGCCCGACTTAGAGCCGACGGTAATACCCTGATCCGTGTGATTTTATCACACGGATCAGATCACGCCATGTCACCGATCCGTGTGAATTATCACACGGATCGGTGACGTGGCAACACGCCCCACCCTTTTTTTTTTGTATTTTTGAATTTAACCCCTCCTCCTAAATATCTATAAATACCCCTTATTCTACCCACTTAATTCATTCATTCTTCCCATTCTCCAAAAACTATCTACTTTCTCTCCAAAAAATTCTTAATAACTAACAAAAATTCATCCATATTCACTAACTTATACTTAGAGTTTATTATTTTTTTATTATTTCATTTCTACTTATGTTTTATTCATTATCTAACTAATAATAACTATAAAAAAACTTATATTATCAAGAATTTATTTTAAATACGAAATTTTATTTATTATAATAAATATTTCAAAAAAAATGCTTGAAAATGTGCATGTTATTATTTAAATCGAATTCTTTTAAATTAAATCGCCAAATAAACATAAAAATAATTATTTTAAATCGTTGTTTTTTTAAAAAAATTGCCAAAATATTATATAATAATGATTTTAAATCGATTTCTTTTAAATAAATTGGCAAAAAAATTTAAATTAATTAATTTAAATCAATTTTTAATCAATTAATTTTTTTTTAAATTTCTTAAATGCTTTCGCGTCGGCTTAAAAAGGATTTCCCGTCGACGTGACGGCTTAAAGTCGATGGGAATGGTCATTCCCGTCGACTAAAAACCGACAGGAATGAAGGGGTTTTTATCGTGGGTTTAAGCCGACAGTAAAAAGGGTATTACCGTCGGCTTTTTGCCGACGGTATTACCCTTTTCCGTCGGTAAAAATCCGACGGAAAAGCTCTTTACCGACGAGCTTTTTTCCGTCGGGTTTTACCAACGACTTTTGCCGACGGAAATACCCATTTCCGTCGGTAAAAGACCCTTTACCGACGGTTTTTGAGCCGTCGGTAAAGCTACTTTCCCTTGTAGTGTTTTTCAGATCTTCGCACAACAAGATTCAAGGGTCAAAGAGGTCCCTATTGACCCCCCAGACGGTCCCTGATGGTCAATAGGGACCGCCGTTGGGTCGCTATTGCGCAGTCCATATTGACCATGGTCGGTTGTCAATAGGGACCGCACGCCGGTCGCTATTGAGGGGTCAATAGGGACTGGAAAATCAGCGACCGCTTTCCGGTCCTTGATGACTTAATATTAATAGGGACCGCATTCTCGTCCCTATTGCCTTAAAAATTAGGGACCGCGAGGCGATCCTTATTGTTTTTCATGAAGTAGCGACTGCAATTAATTCGCTACTTCTTGAAGAAAAATAGGGTCCAAAATGCGGTCTCTAATAACAAAAATAGGGACCGCAATTCGGTCCCTACTAATATTCATAGATACTCTATGAATATTAATTAGTAGGGACCGAATTATGGTCCCTAATAACAAAAATTGGGACCGCAATTCGGTCCCTACTAATATTCATAGAGTTTCTATGAATATTAGTAGGGACCGAATTGCGGTCCCTATTGACCCCCAGAAAAAATAAAAAAAACAATAATATTCCGGATTAAATCCGGAATATTATTTTTTTTTTTTTGTAAAATTATGATTTTAACAAGATCAAAACAATAAAATAATGAAGAAAAAGTTAATATAATGACCTGAAAGTATTAATGAATGTAAAAAGATGAATAAAATGACTAATAATAGAAAATAAAATATGAATGAAAACAAAAAAAAAATGAATGAATAAAACAACAAGTGAAAGAAAAGTAAGAAAAAAAAGTGTAGATCCAAAATAAAGAAAGGGAAAGAAAAGAAACAAAAGAAAGATTGTGTTGGTGATTTGTTTTTTAGATTTGTGTTGGTAAAAAGAAATTTTTTTTTTGTGTTGGGTGATTTCGGGAGAAAAGAAGATAGTGTGTTTGTGTTGAAAAATAAGATAGTGTTTTTGTCTTGGAATTTTTTGAAGATAATGAAATGAGATGTGTAAGAGTGATGAGTATATATAGAGGGGAGGGTGAAATTTTCAAATTTTTGCCCAATTCAAATTTCCCGCCTAAAAGTTTTGCCAAAATTTCAAATTTTTGCCAAAATATCAAATTTTTGGATACAGTGACTTAGGTCACTAATAAAAATTAGGGACCGAATTTAGGTCACTAAATTTTTGTAGTGACTGCGGGGCGGTCCCTGTTGTAATTTTAGGGACCTAAGTGAGGTCCCTAGTAATATTCATCGATTTTAAAGTATGAATATTAGTAGGGACCGCATTGCGGTCCCTGTTGAGTCAATAGGGACCGCAATGCAGTCCCTCTTGACAACGCTAATTGTCAATAGGGACCGCATTGCGGTCTCTATTGACTCAACAGAGACCGAATTGCGGTCCCTACTAATATTATACTTTAAAATCGATTTTTTTTATTGATGATGGTGTGTTTGTGATTCTTAGTAACCAAACTCATTGTAACATGTGAATTGAAATAATAAATGAGTGCAACCCAACCTTATAGTAGATTAATTGTGAATTAATTGATTGATTGAGATTGAGTGAGTTATTAATGTTCAAGATATATTTCATGTTCTACAACTAATCATCACTAGTTAGTTGTAGTTGTTATTCGTTTTTATGATTTACTTCACTAATGTTAGCATAGATATGATTATGAGGTATAATCATTAGATCAAGTAATCATTATACTTATATATGTATATTGAATTAGTTTGTCATTATGACATTCGTTGTACAAAACAGTAAGAGAATCTTCAAAACGGTCCATTCTCCTTATATAATGTTTGGATTTACAATGCGTCGTTGTAATTATTGTTATTTTAACTATTACAATGGTTATTATGAACTAAACAAACAATGCGGCACCTCGAACCATCATAAAATATCAATTTTAAAGTATTAATGTTAGTAGGGACCATATTTCGGTCCCTGTTGAGTCAATAGGGACCGCTTTTCGGTCCTTATTGACAACGCTAATGTCAATAGGGACCGCAATGCAGTCCCTATTAAGTGCTAATGTCAGTAGGGATCGCAATGCAGTTCCTATTGACAACGCTAATGTCAATAGGGACCGCATTGCAGTCCCTATTGACAATGCTAATTGACAATAGGGACCGCTTTGCGGTCTCTATTAACTCAACAGGGACCGAATTGCGGTCCCTACTAATATTCAAACTTTAAAATTGATTTTTTTTTTTATTGATGTTGGTGTGTTTGTGATTCTTAGCAATCAAACTCATTGTAACATGTGAATTGAAGTAATAAATTATTGCAAAACCAACCTTATAGTAGATTAGTTGTGAATTAATAGATTGATTGAGATTGAGCGAGTTATTAGCGTTCAACATATATTTCATGTTCTACAACTAATCATCACTAGTTAGTTGTAGTTGTTATTCGTTTTTATGATTTACTTCACTAATGTTAGCATAGATATGATGATGAGGTATAATCATTAGATCAAGTAATCATTATACTTATATATGTATATCGAATTAGTTTGTCATTATGACATTCGTTGTACAAAACAGTAACAGAATCTTCAAAGCGGTCCATTCTCCTTATATAATGTTTGGATTTACAATGGTCGTTGTAATTATTGTTATTTTAGCTATTACAATGGTTATTATGAACTAAACAAACAACGCCGCACCTCGAACCATCATAAAATATCAATTTTAAAGTATGAATATTAGTAGGGACCGCAATTAGGTCACAAATATGGACAATAGGGACCGCATTGCGGTCCCTATTGACAACGCTATTGTCAATAGGGACTGCATTGCGGTCCCTATTTGCAACGGCTAGTGTTAATAGGGACCACTTTGCGGTCCCTATTGGCAATGGGTCAATAGGGACTGCATTGCGGTCCCTATTGACAACGCTAATGTCAATAGCGACCGCATTGCAGTCCCTATTGACCCGTTGCCAATAGGGACCGCAATGCATTCCCTATTGACAACGCTAATGTCAATAGGGACTGCATTGCGGTCCCTATTGGCAACGGGTTAATAGGGACTGCATTGCGGTCGCTATTGAGAAATGCAGTCCATGAAGGCCAACGACCACAATGCAGTCCCTACTGGGTGGTCCCTATTGACTGCCCAGTCTTGTAGTGTCTAGCACAAGATTACCATATTCACTACAAGATTTTCGATTATCTACCGCATTTTCGGTAAGTCATGACCCAAATGCGTCGGTCATAATTAGCTACTGCATTTCGGTACCTAATGTGTACATTTCCTACCGAATTTTGTCGCGCAATTTAGTAACCGAAGTTTCGTCGCCACTTTCGCCACAACTTTGAACATTAGCTACCGATTTTCGGTAGCTACTAATATTTAAACAGTTTGCTACCGACTTGCAGTAGCTAATAATATTTAAAGCTTTGAATATTATTAGCTACCGCAATGCGGTAGCTAATAACATTTACAGATTTTAAAAAGAAAAGTATTCTGAAAATTTTCCGAAAAATTATTGGTTTATTGTTTTACCAATATGAAAATTTGTGTTGATTTGTTAATTTAACATTATCAAACATTTAAAAAGGCGAAGAAAGGTTTTTTAACGAAATGGTTGTAAAATAAAAAAAGGTTTGGAGTTTTGAAGATACGAAGAAAGTGTTGAGAAATGAGAAATATTTTGAAGATTTGAAGAGAGTGTTGTGATAAATAGGAAAAACTTGGAAGATATGAATAACATAAAATAATGATATGGAGAAGTGAGGATTTTTTAATGATTTGAAGAGAGTGTTGTGATTATTTTGAAGATTTGAAGAGAGTGTTTCGTAATTAGATTGGAGAAGTGTGGGGATTATTTTGTAGATTGAAGAATTGAAGGGTATTTATAATATGAGATTGAAAATTTTGTGTTAACAGGTTTGGAATAATACCCGATTAACTGTATTATTTATAAGTTCGGAACGCCGTTATCCGTGGTTCAAAGAGAGTAAATGACTATTATGGAAAATTACGAGAATATCCTTCCTTTATTCACTGAACTTCTCACTCCTGAAGATCATAAGTATGACCTTATGCTTTTTTCCGAGTGAGTTTGTGTGCACAGTATGTATTTTGTGCTATTTTCTTCTTTTTCTCTAATTCCTTTACTTGTTCCCCCCTTCTTTTCTTTTGCCCCTCCTTTATATAGGTTTTCTTGTAGGGTGCATGGGAGGGTGCTTGTGTCACTATGCATGTGTTACAAGTGTAGTGTTGCATGTGTTACAAGTGTCCTTCTATAAGATAAGGTAGATCTGTTGGCAGGGCGCTGATGAGGATAAATTCTATCCTTTCCGAGGGCTCCAGTGAGTTCCGAGGGTTTGTTCCTTCTGTTTTCCTCTCTTCGATGGACGGGATCTTCTGTTTTCTTCTTTCCGAGGGTTTGGATTTCTTGGGGAGGTTCACTAGCTGAGGTGAAGTAGTCGTCCGAGGATGTTACAGCTCCGGGGTGGTTATTTTCTAATCATCTTCTTTGGTAAGGGTTTCCGAGAGGCAGATTTGCTTCTTCCTGTTCGTAATGGGGGCTCCGAGGGCTTCAATATGCAAATAAGGTTGTGCTCTTGCGCCTGGATCTCCATGGCATGAGTTCCGAGCGCTTTTTGTCGTCAGTAGGGTAGTAGTTCCTTCGGGAATAATTCTCCGAGGACTTCCTGGCCTTGGCTAAGTAACTTTCTCGGCTCGGGTCTTCGTGGTAAGTGACTTTGATGATTTGTGCCTTGAGTAAGGCACTGTTCTGTGAGTTCAGCCTTTGGGGTGACGATTCCGAGGGCTTTTTCCGTGGGAGTGTTCAACAAGGAAGTATTCTCGTACGATGGTCCCTCTTGGCGCAGTGATGGATATCGGGGTCGTGTGGGTCCACCGGGGTTTACTCTTTTTTCCGATGCCACGTTGATATCTTATTTTTATTCATCTTGACTTTCCAAGGGACGCTTTGGTGCCCACTCGGATGTCACGTCGTACCACAATCGGGTATGTGAGATCCGAGGGGCTCTAGTATCTCTTCGGGTGCCACGTCATACCGTAATCGGGTATGTGACATACGAGAGTGTTCGTGACGACAATATCGTCCATGGGATTAATCCCTAATTTAAGGGTTAATCTTTTGTTTAACTCGTATAATCCCTTATTTATTTTTTAGGGTTAACACTAGCCCCCCAAATTTCGAGCGTTCTCGCAGAGACGAGTGAAATTTCATTTCGTGGCCTCTGTGAGACAGGGGGCTTTTTCTTATTTTTTGGTGATTTTTCCGAGGGGGATGGAGTTTTTCTCTTATTTTTTAAGATTTACGGGGGTATTATATGTATATAAGTATATACTTAAAATACCGTAAAATAAAATTACCTTTTCGTTCTTGGGAAGTAGCGGTCCAGATGAAGAGTTGCTTCCCCTAACGGCTCTTTCTAGCCGTTGGATGTCTTTAAATGGCATTCATTTCATCCGTCTGTTGATCTGTAGTAACGGCTAGCGCGTGGAGCGACACGTCGTTTCCTGAGTGGAGACGTGGTGCGTGGGGAACGGGGCACGTTTTAATGGCGGTTTGCCTATAAATACCTCCGTCCGTACTCTTTTTCCCCATTCTCTTCACCAATTCTTCAAGCTTCGCATTCTATCTACTCATACAGTTTTCTTAAGCAAGAAAGAGCGATTTTCGCCTCTCTCAAAGTTTCTTCCTCTCGTTTCTTTTTTCTTTTATCAATTTCGCCAAATCTCTCTTCTCGCCCAAAAGAAGATGGCTTCTTCTGTCAACACCACTTTCGTTGATGCTCCCGCTTCTGTTCCTGCCCCTGCTCCTATCGTGGGGCCTGCCGCTGCCACTCGTAAGAGGAGAGCTGCTGTCGCTGGGGGGAGCAGCGCCGCCTCCGCGAAAAAAACTACTATTTCGAAATCGAAGACACCCCCTGCTCGTGATTTCTCTAAAATTAAGAATGTTCGGTCTGTGGTTACTTACGAGCAGGTCATGGAGTTATTCAAGGCCACGGGGACTGCGATGGCGAATGTGACTGTTCACATTCCCTTGGAAGATCAGAGGGCGTGTTATCCTCCCGTGGGTATGCTCACTGTGTATTTAGCGCAGGTGAATTACGGGTGGCGTTCATTTATGCCATCCTTTTTCTGCGAAGTTTTCAAGACTTGCGGAATCTGTCCGAGTGAGTTGGTGCCCAATGGCTACGCCGCCCTCTGCATTTATGTGTTTTGGTGTAATGTCAAGGGGTACGAGTGCAAGGTGGATCATTTTCTTTCGATTTTTGATGTGGGGGTGTCGCCTGGGGGATACCCCTTTTATCACGTCCGTCACAGGGATGTCTCGGGGGATTCCACAAAGAGGATTCTGGGTGCGACGATCAGCTCGCACGGCGTTTGGAAGGACAAGTTCTTTTATGTGAAGCCTATCCGAGGGAAGTGGGACATGCCTTTCAAATGGGGGGAGGGAAAGGCCCTTCTCTTATTCGCAGACTTCTTTATTCCATATTCATCTCCTCCGAGTAGTTTTTCGTAATTCTCTGTTGCTCGTACTGACATGTTTTGGTGCGGTGCAGAGGACGTTATGGCGAGATATTATTTAGTACCGGGTTCCGAAGAGGTAGCTCCGAGTAGGCATAGTGAAGCTTCCGAGGGGGGAGATCACGAGGGAGTAGAGGCACAATCTGAGGAGGCAGGGATGGACCCGGGGGCTGAGGATGTGTACGAAAATATCCCGCCCCCTTCTCTATATGCTGAGGGCGTGTGCCTGGAGGCTACTCCGTTGCGACAAGTGGACCCTAGGTCTGCTCTGATTTTGATGCCGGCTTCCGAGTCCAACACTGGCAGTCTTCCGAGGAGTTCGCAGGGGGTGCAATCTCCAAGGGAAGAAGAAGAAGAGTTTTCATCTCCGGGGCCGGATGTTGTTTTGGTCTCTTCTCGGGATCCTTCGCCCACTATTCCTGCTCCTTCCCCCACTCGCCCTCGTAAGCTTCTTTCTCTTTTCTGCTTACCCTGCTTCAATACTCTATTTGTGTTAACCCATTCGAATTCCGTATCGTTATCTGATTGCATATCTTGTTCTCGTAGGTGTAGATAAGGGAAAGGCCCCTATGTTTCCGGGTGCGGATTTGTTTGCTCAGCTACTCCACCAGGACCCGGAGGAGCCATCCGAGGGAGTTTGCAAGGGTCCTGCCAACTTGCTGAAGGACTTGGAGGTGAAGAGGGAGGTGTGGGGCACTTTGCTCCGGGGAGAGGATTCCTCGGCCGCTACAGAGGTTCCTGAAGTGGTCATGACGGAGGCGGTGACGCAACTCCCGCCACTACTATCCCTTCTCCGACAGCTGATCTCCCAAAGAGGGCTACTTTGCGGAGGTCTGCTTCCGAGGGAGATTTTTCGCCTCCGATACCCGAGAAGGAGCCTCCGACTGTGGGGGAGGCATACCGCGAGATTCTTCACTTTTTCAGCTCTTCTCTTTCTGCGCCCGCGGAGGGGTATCAGTTTTTGCGGGCCAGCACGGTCTGGATGGAAGCCATCGTAAGTACTTGTCCTCTGGTTGTTTTATTTTTAGGTGATTTCCCTGCATTCTTCCTTATATTCCTTTTCTTGTCATGCAGTCCAAGAAGACCCGGGAGGTTATTACTGCAATGGAGCAGCGCCATTCGAGGGAGGTGGCGAAAATAGGATCTCTCCGGGGGCAGGTGACTTCTCTCCGGGCCCAACTTTACGAGGCCGAATCAACGAAGGACGTTCTCCGTACCAAGTTGGAAGCCAACGACTTCATCTGGAGGGAAGATCAGAGGGCCAAGGAAGTGATGCGCCTTACTTTGCAGAGGACGCAGTCGGCTTACGACAAGATGGACGCGTCCGAGAGGACTGTCCGGGCTCAGTTGACCCTTTTGGAGAAGGAGAGGGCGGAATCCGAGGGGGTCCTTCGCGCTCGCCTGGAGGCTTTGGAGAAGGAGAAGTCCGAGGGGTTGGAGAGAGAACTGGAGCTTCAAGCACGGGTCAATGAATTGGTGGATTTGAAGCTAGTCAAGGTAGTGCCACAGGAGGAGGTGCAAACCCGGATTGATGAGGCCGTTCGGCACGCGGCAGCGGAGGCGGAACGCCAATATACTTCCCTATCCATCCGGGAGTCCCTTGGGCATATGCTATGGGGATGGTTAGAGTGTGCCACTGTAGCCTGTGGGGTGGTGCCCTCAGGGGTGAATTTTGGCGGCGTTTTCGATGTCAAGAAGCTTGCTAGGCCGTCTCCCGAGCAGGTTCAGAACCTTCTTGAGATGTTTGATGCTGTGATGACGCCCAAGAGCTCTCCTGCTCCTCCTCCGACTGCGTCCAACCTTGGCGCTACTAGCTCGAGCGGGGCTTTGCCTCCGAGTCCATCTGTTAGTCTACCTGAGGGGTGTGCTATCAATCCGCCTCCGCCTCCTCCGAGTACAGGGGTTTAAAATAGGATTCCTTTATTTATACTTCAGTATCTCTCCAGGACTTTAGATTTTTAAATTTTTGCTTATGTAAGCTCCTCCGAGAGCTTCTCGGATTTTTATGAATGAACAGTTTGTCCTATTCTTCTCTTTCTATTCTGTCTTATTTTGTCTGTTATCCCTTTAATCTTCTTTAAAAAATTAAGCTAGAGACAAAATCCTCTATTTGCTGACTAAGTACGTGACTTAGCAGGACGTGTCAAATTGTATGCATGCTTAAGAGTTGTTTATCCCAATTAAGGATACTCATTAGCACGTGTCACGCCCCTGTGAGTAGGTGGGACAGCTCCAACTTCTTTCTACGGGATTAGCTCTGTATATATTGTGCTAACAATGGTACTTATGCTCATCATTAAAATCTATCTTAATTTAGCAGACAAATCATTTTAATCCTTCATTCTAGACATTTACTCTTGCAGGGCTTGGCATTTGTTTTCATAATCATTCTCAATACTTTTTCTTCGATTTTCGTATAAGAGTAAACAGAGAACTTACTATAAAAGATGATGCCGCCACATCATAGGCAAGGGGGATCCACCTCATCAGGTAGTTCTCCTCGGAGCCATGCTCGAGTTGTCCCTGGATCCTAGGTTTATAATGCGTCCTCGGAAAGTTCTTCCCCGGGGCAGCGGAATAGGCTGGCTGAGAATCAAGTGGCCACTGGGACAAGCTCGTCTTCAAGGGTGGGGAATAGGTCATCGTACACGGATTCTCGAAGGATGGACCATATAAGGGATGTGTTCATGGGCAGGGAGCCGTATTCTCTTGTCGATGAGCGTTCTGTATTTAACTTAATACCTTTGAGCCCCTCAAGGTTGATAGGTCGGGGACGGTTGGTTCTGCCGCTAGCACTGTGTACGGAGAGTCTCTAGTGACTTTTTTCGCGGAATACAATCTGAATTTCGATGATTTTGACGTGGTCGTGCCCTCTCCGGATCAGAGAGCATATGACCCTCCTTCTGGATTCTTAACGGTCTATTGTGAACAAATGTACTGTGGGTTACGCGTGTTTTTCCACCCTTTTCTTCAATCGCTCTTCCAGTACTGGCAAATCTGTCCGAGCCAGTTAACACCCAACTCGTATCGCCTCTTAGTGGGATACGTTTTATGTTGCGATCTCCTTAACCTTACCATGTCCCCGTATCGGGTGGGGGCAGTTTTCATCCTTCGGCCTTGTTCGGATGGAGTTCCCCTTTTCAGCCTGGCCTATCGGGACGTCGAGAAAGCCTTCACTGGTACATCCAATACTCACACTCGTAGGGGGGACTGGAGGCGGAGGTTTTTCTTTGTCCGTTCGAAAGGTCGTTTGGCACGATCGTGGGGAGTGCCCATCCGATGGGGCCTGGGATACGTTTCGCCCATATCCGAGACGTTGGGGCGGGAGTGGGAGGAACTGAGCCGTTCCGGGTTATTTTCTGGCTCGTGTGATATTACCGGTCTGCTTGCGTGTCCCGAAGCTCTTATTATGGCAGGTCTTCAAGAGGGAATAAGGAGAGAGAACTTGTCGATTCGTCCTCTTCATGGCAACTTCTATTTCCGTAAGTCTGTATGCTTGTCGGCTTTTCTTTTATCAACCTGTGTGCCCTCGGGATCATCATATATTTTGTACCTGTCTATAGGTGCTGAGATGGCGGCTTTTTCTATAGATCCATTTAATGGTGTTTTTCTGGGGCGAGCTCTGCATGGTATGCGGCGGGCGTCGGAGGGCACCTCCGATACCTTCGTGGCTGTTGCGAGGACTGCCCCTCCCTCGGAGGGGCAGGAATCGGAGGGTTCGCCCGTGGCAGCCCCCCCAGTGAGCTTTGCGATTCCTCCTAGGGTAGAAGATCCGGTTACGGCTCTCTCTCCGATAGATTACCCAGTGCCTCATTTGGTGTCGCAACCATTTCCTCGGATTTCCGATATCGCGAATGCTGTGGAGGGAGGTCCCGAGCGCGTACCCGTGCCGCTGTCCGGAGGGAATCTTCCTCCCGTGGGCTCCTCTCCTCGGGGTGGTGACCCGGAGTTTTCTCCCCTCGGAGAGGTATCGGGGTTTTGCCGAAATTTTCTTAGCGGTCTGCTGAATGTTACGGATTGTGAGCTCATGAGGACCCTTCCTTCCTCTCGCCTTCAGGACTTGGTTTTCAAAAACCTGTGTGAGGTAGATATTCATTTTATTTGCAATTTTTAATTACTCCCCTTTTATTTCTTCTGTAGTGACCCATTCGTCTCCATCCAGATATATATGGTGCTAGATGCCATCGGATCTCAGGGATGTTCCTCTTCGGATCCTGGCCTGGTATACCGCCGTCGGGACGAGTTGGAGCATGGTTTGTTGGAGGCTCAGACGGAGATTTCCCACTTACAGAAAGAGCATGAAGCTGCTAAGGCGATTCACGAGATGGTCCTTCAGATTGAGAGGGATAAGTCCTGGGAGGTGGAGTGCCAGTTGATGTTAGAGAGGACCCGGGTGACGAGTTTTCAGGCGAGTTTGGAGGAGTTGAAGGGTCAGCTTCGCTTCTCCGATGACCAATTACTGCAGACGACTCGGGAACGGGATGCGGCAACTCATCGGGCGCTGGAGATTACTCGTGCCCATGATGTTGCTTTAGTGGTGGCCCGGGTCCGAGCTGCTTTGGATATCGCGGGTCCTTTGGCTTTGAGGGAGTCTTTACAAAAGGAGATGCGTGATCTGGTCCGCATCGGGTATCGACTTCGTACGGACGTTGTTCAAGCATTGCCAGAGTGTCCAGTGGGCTTGGTTATTCCCGAACTTAGTCTTCACCCCATCTTTCCTGAAGATAACACCGTGGCTTCCGAGGGCGCGTTATTGGCGGCTCCATTAACCCTATCCGAGGAACAGCGTCGTTGCCTTATCCGAGAAGGGAAGCGTCCTTTGCGAGAGGAGTAGTTTGTAGTAGGTAGTATTTAACTTGTAGTAGGTGGTCCTTCGGGGTCCGATGACTATTTATTTATAGTAGATGGCTCCTTGGGGTTAGGTTGCTTGTAATGATTTCCTGTGTAAGGTTACCATTTTTGTTTTGCAAACCTATGTACCCTATCGGAATTGAATGTATCGTAACCATCTATTTATAAACAAACAATTTTATTTATGTAACAATGATGATGTTACATTAAGCATAATATCTTCTAAGATTGAAGGAATTCCACATATTGCTGAGAGTGGCGCCTTCGGAGTTGGCAAGTAGATAAGTTGTGGGTCCAACAATTCCCGCTATCTTGTAGGGTCCTTCCCATCGGGGCTCAAGCTTGCTTACGTTCTTGGAGGCTCCGACTCGTTTTAGCACTAAATCACCAACTTGAAAGGTTCTAAGCTTTACCTTGGTGTTGTAGTATCGTGCCATCCGAGTCTTGTATTCCTCAGTCCGAATGGCGGCTCGGATTCTTCTCTCTTCCAGGAGATCAAGGGCAAGAGCTAAGTTAGCACTGTTGGCCACTTCCTCGTATTCTTTGGTTCGCCAACTTTCAATCGAGACTTCGGAGGGTACAACCGCTTCACAACCATAGGATAGGCTGAAAGGGATTTCGCATGTAGCAGTACTCTGCGTGGTCCGATAGGCCCATAATATGCCGGGTATTTCTTCAACCCACTTGGCTTTGTGCCAGTGAAGTCGGGCCTTCATATTTTTCAAGAGAGTTCGCTTGGTTCTCTCAACTTGTCCGTTGGCTTGGGGGTATCCTACTGAAGCGAAACGGTGCTTAATCTCCCAATGATCACACCACTTTTCTAACCCTTGGTCAGTAAATTGCAGGCCGTTGTCACTTACTAGGCTCCGAGGGACCCCAAAACGGCACAGAATATTCCTCCACAAGAAGTTAATGATCGCACCTGCAGTTATTCGTGCTAGGGGCTCCGCCTCCACCCATTTGGTGAAGTAGTCTACTGCTACGAGTAAGAACTTCTTTTGACCAGCATCGAGAATAAGGGGACCTACTATATCTATTCCCCACTTGGCGAACGGACAAGCAGTCAGATGAGGTTCCCACGGAGCCGCTGGTTGGTGAATCCGAGGGGCATAAGCTTGACATGACTTGCACTTTTCAGTGTGGCTTTTGCAATCTTTGGCCATCGTGGGCCAATAATACCCTTGACGAATTAACCGTCCGGCCATGCTTCCGCCACCGGTATGGCTGCCGCACACCCCCTCGTGAGTCTCCGCTAGGATTAGTTGAGCTTCTTCTTCATTCAAGCATCGGGCATGAGGGTAAGAATATGTCCTTCGGAATAATATTCCGTCTTTGAGGAAGTATCGGATGGCCCTCTTAGACATCATTCGTCGGACAGATTTGTCCTCGGAGTAACCCTCAGGATCTTGTAAATATGCTTTGATGGGCGTTATCCAGGTTATCGGAGGATTCGTTGTGGAGGCGTTCACCTCTTCAGGTTCAGCTCTCTCTGATTCACTCATATGTAGCAGAGTGATTTTCCGGGTACGAATTGTGGCCATCTATGTGGCCATTTTGGACAGGGTATCGGCCTCTTGATTCTCCCCTCGAGGAATCTGCACTAATTGATACTCGTCAAACCACGCCTTGGCCCGATGGACTATCCGAAGGTAACTCTGCATCCTTTCTTCTTTGGCTTCGTATGTGCCCTGAACTTGTTGGACAATTAACTAAGAGTCGCTATGCAGGCGGACTCTCCGTATTCCGGCTTCTCGGGCGAGTCTCATTCCGATGAGGAGGGCTTCGTATTCGGCTTCGTTATTGGATACGGGGTAATCGATTCTAACTGCGAAATGTAGCGCTTCCTCTTCGGCTTCTGTGTTGATCAAGATTACCCCGGCCCCGCCATGCGTATTCACGGAAGAACCGTCTACGTAGGCATGCCACAGGGGTTCTTTCCTTTCAGCTCCAATTCCTGTAAGTTCTGCCACAAAGTCCGCTAGCACCTGGGCCTTGATGGAAGGTCTCGGGGCATAGGAGATATCATACTCTGTTAGCTCGACAGCCCATTTTATCAGCCTCCCAGAAGTTTCGGGTTTATTGAGAATTGCCCGTAGGGGGTGCTTGGTCAAGACAGTGATCGGGTGGGATAGGAAGTAGGGGCGCAGTTTCCTCGCCGTAGTGACCAAAGTAAGTACAAGCTTTTCTATCAGGGTATACCTAGTTTATGCTCCAAGGAGAGTTTTGCTAACATAGTAGACCGGGTGATGCTCCCCATCGTGTTCTTTGACTAAGACTGCTCCGATGGCCTCCTCTCCTACGGACAGGTACACGAAGAGTTCTTCCTGGGGCGAGGGTTTGACCAGCAAGGGTGGCCTTACCATGTAGCCTTTCAATTCCTCGAGAGCTTCTTCGCATTGTGAGGTCCACTGGAACTCTTTGATATTCCGAAGGATTTTAAAGAACGGGAGTCCCTTCTCTGCTGATTTGGAGACAAACCGGCTGAGGGAGGCCATTCGTCCGGTCAGTTTTTGCACATCCTTTATTGACTTCGGGGTTGGTAACCCAATAATTGCTTCGGCTTTCTCGGGGTTAACTTCTATTCCTTTTTCGGTAACCATGAATCCCAAGAATTTGCCTCCTCGGATCCCGAAGGAGCACTTCCTAGGGTTTATCTTCATCCCAAAGTGATCCATGATAGCCAGTGTTTTTCGTAGGTCCTCGGGATGATCTCTCGCGGAGCGACTTTTGACGACCGTGTCGTCAACATATACCTCCACAGTTTTTCCGATGAGCCCCGCAAACATGAGGTTCACTAATCGTTGATAGGTAGCTCCCGCGTTCTTAAGTCCGAAGGGCATAACTAAATAGCAAAAAGTACCTGCATCCGTAATGAAGCCGGTCTTGTCCTGGTCTAGGAATGCCATCGGGATTTGATTGTATCCTTGGTCCCCATCCAGAGGCGACAGGAGTGCACAGCCAGCGGTGGAGTCGACCAGTTGGTCTATGCTTGGTAAGGGATAGCAATCCTTCGGACAAGCATCGATGAGATTTGTAAAGTCCACGCACATCCTCCATCTTCCTCCAGATTTAGGGACCAAGACCACGTTGGCCAGCCATTCGGGATACACGACCTCTCGGATTTGTCGTAGGCTGAGAAGCCGTTGGATTTCTGATCGGATAATGTTGTTGCGTTTGGGCCCCATTTTTCTCTTCTTTTGTTGAATGGGTTTGGGTCCCGGCTTCACATTAAGGAAGTGTTGGCATACCTTATTGCTGATCCGTCCGGGGGGACCTCCTTCCCATGCGAAAAGGTGACAAAAATTTTTTTGGAACAGACGTCAGTTGGGCCTCCAACTCAAGTTCCATATTAGTGCCCATCTTGATCGCCCTAGCAGGGTTTCCTTCCACGAGTTCTATCATCTTGAGCTCTTCAATGGGTTGGACTCGGGTTTCTTCTACTTTCCGTTTTTTGCTGCCATCCGAGGGGTTTTCGCCTTCTTCGGGGGGTAGAGCATTCATTCGACATTCTCTGGCTCTAGCTTGATTTCCTCGGACTTCTCCGATGCCTGCTGATGTAGGAAATTTTACCTTAAGGTGGAGGGTAGAAGGGATCGCTTCGAATGACCGAATGGAGGGCCTTCCGCATATAGCGTTATACGTTCTCAACGAAGCCTCCACCACCCAAAACTTGGTGGGTTCCGTTCTTCGAAGGGCTCCTTCTCCCCACGACATTGGCAGGGTCACGGTTCCGAGGGTGTTACAAGCTTCGCCGGAGAAGCCTACTAGAGGAACTTCGGCCACCTCCAGTTGCTCCTTCTTCAATCCCATGGCTAGATAAGTGGGCAAAAACAAGACGTCCACAGAGCTGCCCGTATCTATGAGGATACGCTAGATCCCGAATCCATAAATAGTAGCTTCAATTACCAAAGGATCTTCATGGGGGTAGATTATACCTTTCAGGTCTTCGGGTCCGAAAGTGATATTTGGTAATCTGGCCCCTTGGACGGAGCATACCGGGAGCCCTTGTCCCACTCGTCTAGCTTCTTTGAGATATTTTGTCTTCTTACCTTGGGGTATTCTGGAAATATCTCCTCCCTCTATCATGTTAATCATCCGCCCCGAGGAAGGGTTAACTTCGTACGTGTCGGGAGGAGGAGGTAATTTCCGATACCCTGTGGTCCTTTCCCGTGATTGCCGCGGAGGCGCGGCAGTTCTTTCTCGGGGGGATCTCTAATGCTCTCTGGTTTTTTCTTGGGAACTCCGCTGATGTTCCGAGGTTTGTTCTCGCGACCGCCGGTGGGGAGTATCTTCTTCCTCCTCTGGTCCTTCTCGGGGCCTCTTCCATACATGCGCTTTGGACTCTTCGGGATTATTTCTTTTTAGGTAGTTATGCAGATATCCTGCCTCCAGGAGGCGAAGTATTTCTTTTCGCAGGGTAGTACACTCCTCGGTAGCGTGTCCATAAGTTTTATGGAATTTACAGTACCTACCCGTATCCTTATCTTTATTGGGAAATTTGGCGGGTCGGGGCCAGCGCAATTCTTCATTGCCTCGCATCACGTTGAGTACTTCCACGGGAGCTAGGGTCATCGGAGGAAGGGGCTCGGGTTTAAGGAATTTCTTGACCATCTCCCCATTGTCCTTCCGAGGGGGTGGTTTTCCTTCTTTACCCTTCTCGTTTGCCTTAGTTTCCTTTTCCGTATGCTTGTGACGCTCATTGTCATCCTTCTCCAGCCCTCTCTTTGTATGGTCAGCTTCTTCCATAAGAATATGAGTTTCAGCTTGTTGCATGAGGTCATTCATGTCCGTGACATGATTCCCCATCAAGTATCGGAAGAATTCTCCCGCTCGGAGTCCTTGTGTCAGAATATCGGCCATAATGGTTGGGCTGACGTTCGGAACATCCAGCGCTTCGTCCGTGAAGCGTTTTATATATCCCCGAAGGGATTCATCCTTTTGTTGATTGATAGTAAAAAGATGAGTGGCCGATTTGGGATACCTACGATTACAGGCGAAGTGGCGTATAAACAGGTGAGCCAATCGGTCAAAGTTAACCACTGAATTGGGAGGGAGATGGGTGAACCAGGATTGGGCTCGTCCTCCGAGGGTAACGGGGAACACCCGACACAGAACATACTCCGGGGCAGACGATAGGTCCATTCCTGCCAGATATTGGTGTATGTGATCTTGTGGATCTCTCCCATCGGCTTCTCCTGTATATAACGGTACATTAATAGGCCGCATTCCTGAAGGAATCGGAGCAGAAGCGATTTCGGGAATGAAGGGAGACGTCTTAAACGTCGGATCTTCCTTGGGTCCTACAGTCCTCTTGAGATCTCCTACTTCCTTTCGTAGATCTTCAAGGATTCCCCATAAGGTTGGCTCTCCGTTGGGGGTGATAGTAGGGGTGGGCCGATATACGGGGAGAGGACTTTCCTCTCTTCGGATTATCCTCGGAGCCTCTAGATGATCATAACGCCCTGGCGTCCTCCGAGGAGTTTCCTGATACCATGAAATAGGGGTAGGGCACTGTGCCCCTCTTGCATGAATTTCGCCTTCTTCCGAGGGGTAATCTCCTTGATGTGGAGATCCTGGGACTGTTTCCAGAGGATTCTCGAACTCTCGGTGATTAACTCGAGTGGTGGCTTCCACTAGTCTTTCAAAGACGGATCGGGGAATGTTGATGAAATCCGTCTCGTCGGAGCGGCGATTCGCTACAGTTTCCTCCGAATTGCCCAGGTGGGGCGGGTGGATTTCACTGTGGAACAAATTTTCCATAGTAGGTTCGCTTTCTTGAACACGCTCGAGGACAACTTCTATGGCGTTCCCACAGACGGCGCCATTTTGTTAACAGGTTTGGAATAATACCCGATTAACTTAATTATTTATAAGTTCGGAACGCCGTTATCCGTGGTTCAAAGAGAGTAAATGACTATTATGGAAAATTACGAGAATATCCTTCCTTTATTCACTGAACTTCTCACTTCTGAAGATCATAAGTATGACCTTATGCTTTTTTCCGAGTGAGTTTGTGTGCACAGTATGTATTTTGTGCTATTTTCTTCTTTTTCTCTAATTCCTTCACTTGTTCCCCCCTTCTTTTCTTTTGCCCCTCTTTTATATAGGTTTTCTTGTAGGGTGCATGGGAGGGTGCTTGTGTCACTATGCATGTGTTACAAGTGTAGTGTTGCATGTGTTACAAGTGTCCTTCTATAAGATAAGGTATATCTATTGACAGGGCGCTGATGAGGATAAATTCTATCCTTTCCGAGGGCTCCAATGAGTTCCGAGGGGTTGTTCCTTCTGTTTTCTTCTCTTCGATGGACGGGATCTTCTGTTTTCTTCTTTCCAAGGGTTTGGATTTCTTGGGGAGGTTCACTAGCTGAAGTGAAGTAGTCGTCCGAGGATGTTACAGCTCCGGGGGTGGTTATTTTCTAATCATCTTCTTTGGTAAGGGTTTCCGAGAGGCAGATTTGCTTCTTCATGTTCGTAATGGGGGCTCCAAGGGCTTCAATATGCAAATAAGGTTGTGCTCTTGCGCCTAGATCTCCATGGCATGAGTTCCGAGCGCTTTTTGTCGTCAGTAGGGTAGTAGTTCCTTCGGGAATAATTCTCCGAGGACTTCCTGGCCTTGGCTAAGTAACTTTCTCGGCTCGGGTCTTCGTGGTAAGTGACTTTGATGATTTGTGCCTTGAGTAAGGCACTGTTCTGTGAGTTCAGCCTTTGGGGTGACGATTCCGAGGGCTTTTTCCGTGGGAGTGTTCAGCAAGGAAGTATTCTCGTACGATGGTCCCTCTTGGCGCAGTGATGGATATCGGGGTCGTGTGGGTCCACCGGGGTTTACTCTTTTTCCGATGCCACGTTGATATCTTATTTTTATTCATCTTGACTTTCCAAGGGACGCTTTGAAATTTTGCAACCGAAACTTTGTAGCTAATTGTCAATTTTCTGGGTTCCACCAGGATGAATATTAGTAGCTAATGTGTGTTGAATATTAGTAGCTACCGACTGGTGGTAGCTAATGTTCGTTAAATAATAGTAGCTACCGCTCGATCGTAAATAGTATTAAATTTTATTTTTCTATTTTGTATATTTCTTTGTGTATTTTGATTTCTTTATGTTTTCAGTTTAGTAATATTACAAATAATAAGTGATAATTAACTAATTTGTTCGCAATCGAGTTATTATTACGATTGATGTATTATTGTGTGACGTATATATTAGTTTTACCTATACACTTAATCATGTCTCGTGTGTGTGATTGGAATATCGTTGTGACGTGTTGGTTGATGTATCGATGAAATGTGATGATTGCTTATGATGTGAAGTTACATTCTTTATTTAACGTTCTATTGGGAGATACATACATATATATACTACTGACAAACAAACGACATTATGTATCATTGTTGTTATGAACCGACATTAGTAATGTCATTTGATTGTGTGCAATGAAATTATCATTTTATGTTTATTTAGTTAATTACTACTTGTTATTGACGTAATTGATAACAAACAACCAATTATATTTAAAATAATTGTTAAAAAACCACAATTTTAAGCACTTGAATATTAGTAGCTACCGACATGCGGTAGCTGATTTAGGCAATAGCTATAGACTGGCGGTAGGTACTGTTAGGGTATAAATATTAGCTAGCGCCATTTGGTCGCTACTGTTAGGGTTTGGGTAAAGGGTTAATAAAATTTTCAAAATTGTGCCAACGGTAAGAACACTTAGCTACCGCTACGCAGTAGCTAATGTCAACGGTAAGAAAGGTTAGCCACCGATTTTCGGTAGCAAATGTCAACGGTAAGAACCATTAGCTACCGCCTTGCGGTAATGCCAATGGTAAGAACCATTAACTACTGATTTTCTGTAGCCAGTCATTAGCTACGAAAATTCCATCGCCACTTGTCCGTAGCGACAGAATTATCGACGGAAATTATGTCGGTAATAAGTGTGGCCACCTATTGGTTGTCGCTAATAATTTAAGCGATGGAAATCCGTCGGTAACCTCATTAGCTGAAATTCCGTAGCTAATTTGTGGTAGCTAATATTGCGAAATCTTGTAGTGATTTGTGAGAATGAAATTGAAAAAAAGTATCAAAAAATTCAATTGGTTGTGCACATGCGATTTTCGCATTAGGTCGATCCATCGACTGGTTTCCAACGATTAAGAACGCTCTGTGTTGGCTTCTATTTGTTGTTATGTTTTGGACTGGACACGGCGCAAGTCACTGAATAAATCCGCCAAACTGCCAGTATGATCCGGATTTTAAAATACTGGTGTGAGATTCGAAAGAAAAATTATTGTTTCTAAAAAAATGGATTGAACTAAGATGATGAAAAACGCGATTTCATGTTTAAGTCTAACCGCACATGTGGTTGGCATATGTGGCAGTCAACATAAAGGACTTTTGTGTAGGGTTATGCAAAAAAAAAAATCAGATCGAATCAGTTGAGATTCGATTCGCAATCGAATGATCTGATCCAAAAATCGAATCACATATTTGATCCAAATTTTGGTTTCTGCCTTATGAACGAAACCCTTTTGATTTGATCATCGATTTTAGAGGGTAAAAACAGAAGTAATCAAATACTCATCTTTTTTTAAAAAATAAATAAATATATAATAGTATACTAAATTAAGTTATAAAATAACAAAATACATATAATGCTAATGAATTCTACTAAGTTACTTAATATATTACTTGAGTATTAACATTTCACTTGTGTTCCTTTCTCAAAAGTTGTAATACTTTTGTTCCTTTCACACCTACTAATTACTAAGTACTAACTATGGCTTGTCTTTCTTTTTAGGGTTTCTATTTGAACATTGGGTTAATATTTTGTAATGAGAAACCCGCAAATGCATGTGAATTTGTTATAAGTTACCATTGTATTCATGTTTATTCAAGTTTCCTTAAATTTTAGATGCAAAATAAAAAGTTGTATAATGTTTGGTCTTTAATATTAAAATAAAAAAAAATCAAAATCGAATCGAATAGATCGAATCAGACCATTTTAAATTAATCTTATTTCGATCTTTGTTTTGCCATGATTAAACCGATTACTAGTGTTGATTCGATCCAAATGCAAAACTCGGCTTTTGGGTTAAGATTCTCTAATTCCATCAAAATTCCTAAATCAGGGTCACACAGTCGCATGTGTGATTTCTAACAAGATTAACCTAATTCAATCGCCTAACGAAGTAAATTGCGTAATTAGAAAAGTTGAAGGACGAAGACTTTAATTTCTTTCTTTTGGTTGATTCGTTATTCGTTACGTCTCAAGCCACCAGCAATTCCCTTGGCAGTTAATGGGTTCTTCCTTATATAATATAAATATAATTAATGGTCATTTAATTCTAATACTCTATCCGAGAGTTCTCAGTATTTAGCAAAGTTGTTCGTAACAGGATAAAACGACAAAGACATTTTTTGTGAAGAAAGAGATGACTTTTACCAGATGAAATGAAATATTTGATTTGTGTAACAGGATAAAGATTTCCCACTCCTTAGCCGTAAAATATGTGGCCATGAAAAAGGTAGGGATTAAGTGGAACAAGATTGGTCGGGCGGTAGAGTCGTGGAAACACATGTGGATTTCTATTTTGGACCATAGCTTCATGGAACAATATGCTACCGTTGAAACATGGAAGAATTGCAATCTTATATCAAAACACTATGTACTATGTATGGATGGTATGAACTACCTAAATAATAATTCTTGAGCATTGAACATCCTTAGTACTAACTACACCAAACAATTAGCATTAATGAAATTGTGTAAATCCACTGGATAATCAAAAAGACCCAGCTCTGATGAAATGGTTGTTGCTCTCTACTTCCATAACAAATCGGTGGTTTCACTCGAAATTGAAATAAGTGAAGAAAATGGGCTCTTTCTCTTTCGATGGATCTTCTCAATTGAAAGACCTCCAATACACATTCCAGTTGAGCAAGTCTAATTCTAATTATTATTTTTTTTGAAGCAAATATATCCACAGTTAGTTCGTCCTATTTTGATATTCAGGACCAAGAGCTACTGGATTCTCTTTCGGATAGGCCTTCAAAAGATAAGAAAGGCTGAAATGCCAATGGACCTCTGTTTGTTCTCTAATTCAACCTTCCCATGTCCGCTTTCTAAAAAGGAAGGATGCCACCATTTTGATAATCACCAACAAACTTATAGAGTGTATATATGGAACGATCCAAGACATCTTTTGAATACTCAAGTGTCACCCTAATCCTAACTAACAAAATAATGCATCTGATACTATGTCGTTTGGGAAATTTTCAAAAGAAGGATGCGCCGCACTATTTATTTGAACTAGGTAGGAGATTCAACATAAATATGTGGATCATAGCGTTTTTGAATAAAGAATGTTTAGAACAAGGGGAAATTGGTACAAGGACGAGAAGTCAATGAGACTTCCACTAACTTGTTGAAGACCAAAGTGCACTAAAGTTGTGGAATGATGAAACCGTGGTCATTCCTATATCATCGAATTAATAGCTTTGGGTCTTGGTGTTCCCTTTCACCGTCTTTTGAAATCGCTGATTAGTCTATACTTTGTTTTTATTTTGCAGACAATTCACAAAAAACCTACGGATCCATAGGCGTCAGAGCAAGCGGTCCAGGGCGTAAGTGAGCGGTAGACATGTGGTCTAGCTCTTCTGCTGTGACGTCGTGAATCATCTCGGAGAACTTAGAAACAAAAGCGCCTTTCAAATGATGAAAGAAGAAGTTCACTCTAGAACAAATAATAGGGAAAATGGAAGAGAAAGAAAAAAAAAGCAGTCGAGCTTGCTTCTTTCCTTATTCCCCCAGGCTCAGCAGATCGAGCTCTAGCTAACTCGTTTGGAAGCTTTGAACCATAGTCTCTCATATCCTTCTCGGTTGTTATCCTCCATTCAATGATGATCTTCATTATATATTCTTGGATAAACCTTTCTACGAGATGTTCCTTTCCAAGCATGTCTACTGATTAGATAACACCTAAAGTTGTGCTCTCTTGTGAACAATGGGATGAGAAGAAGAGGCAGGAAGAACATAACGATAAGAAGTCTCGATCGGCTGGCTAGTTATCTTTTGACAGGAGAAAGAACAAACGGGTGTGACATCTTTCAAAGCTAAAAGAAACTATCGGAATAAACGCACTTTCAACGAAGAGGAAGCAGGCTAACGGGAAACTAATTAAAAGAAGACCCCTGGTCATAGAAGCAGTGAAAGAAGAAGCTATTGGAGAAATAACCGTTCTTAGTGTGATCGTGGACGGGCTTAAGGGCACATCAGTAACCATTGTGAACGTATGAGCGCCTATCGATTATTGACTATAGAGTGGAGTAAGAAAGTGATGTCTTAAGAAGTCTTCTATCTAGCTCTACACATGGTGGTTGTTGCATTAAACAAAGAAAATATTCATGTTCTTTATGAGTTAAGCTCTAGTTAAAAAAAATAAAAGGAATTTGACAATCTTATTCTGGAGGAGAATACATGTCCATTTGATTTTATCAATATATTATATCTAGAGGCATTGTTCATCAGAGATCTTTTACCTATACTCCTTGAATATCTAGGAGGAAAAATACTTATTCGAAATGATTAGAACTATGATGTTTTGGATGAATGTACCTCATTTGGTCAGAATATGTGCTGATCACAACATACTTGAAAAATAGCATACCATATAAGTCTTTTATGGAAGTATCCCCAATTAGCCCTATTTTGAAATATTTGGCTGATGTTGTTCATATTCAGTTTTTTAGAGTTTCTTTAAAGAAAAGAAAGGAAACTAACTAATTACAACGAGCTCAACGATAGAAATGAAGCGAGCAACATGAGAAGATCGGTAGTATAAGGTAACGAACTAGAGAAGACTGCTCCCAGGTGCTACACTAAAATAGGCTTTACCTAGGCCACGCGTCTCTCTACTTGTGAGCGTGCCTATTTTGCTTTAGAAGGTATCAGAGCGGAGTTTTGTTTCCTTTTCAATTTTTGCTAATTCTCTTCTTGTTGTACCATGTCCAAGCTTGACGATAGCAATAGAGTTTTGTTTGCGGCGACTGTTGTTAAGGAAACAGTCAAGGATCAAGTGACCCTAACTTGATGGCAAGGTCGACCATTTGGACAGACAAGTGTAGATTATGACGAAAAGCCAGGAGAATCAAGAATATTTGGTCACATACACTCGCTAATGAGTTCCACGTCTTCATAGGGAAGGAGAGACATCTTCATTAGGCCTCAACGATCCCGATGGTAGTGTCCAAAGCATGACGGACCGGGTCAAATTGGAGAGCTTGTTGTGGAGATAGGTTTCCAGTTCGTGAACCGAATATCTCACTTGGTGTCTCGAGACGCATTTGAGCCCCAAAACCACAACTATTCAACGCAATTCAAAATGCCAAGCTCAAAGACCTCCGGGACGTGGAACAGTACTTTAAGGTTGTATGTGCCTATTTGAACACCAAGTCACAATGGTAACAATGTATCTCCCTGGGGATGTGAATATTTGAAAGACTCTCGAATTATCATATGGATTCTGACCTAACTACTCAACTCATGATGTGGTAAGAATAGAATGGAAGGGAAAAAAACAATTATATGCGCAAATGTGAAAGCTCTATCAATAGAAGCATCCTGGCCTTTTTTTGTATAAATGAACGATTCCCTCGTCTGATAACCACATTCTTTTATGTACTATTCATCCCTACCAAAAAGAGCAATTGAGAATCTCGAGAACTTAGACAAAAATGAAGAAGTAAGTGTATCCCAAGGCTCTCCTCTCTCGCCCATTTTGCACCTTGAATTGGTCGTAAAAATCAAAAATCTTATGAATAATTGGAAAAGAGATCAGAAAGATAGGCGAACAACGTATAGGTCGGATGTTTTCGTGAGTAGTAAGCAACAGATCTCCCCTTATTTTGGGAGCTTGTGACCGCGTGTGAATTCTATCAAGGCAAGAGGCGACCGAATTCGACATTGTTGTTTACTCTTATCTGGTCGAGGCGGTTTTCGTTTACCAGCACGTAGGTGGTCAAAATTTCTATGACCGAGTAGTTCTGGCCCGTGTGAATGTCTTTGCTGAATGTATTAAAGAGGGCCTCTCTAACCGTGAAAAGTAGTGGGTGGCCACTAACGACCATTCCAGGCTCGACTCCGATAACGTAATTTCAGGAGGAGTCGATAGTTGGGCACTCAATCCCTTTGGACTTGGAGAGCGTGTGATGCTGGTTGGAGTTTGGTGAACCAAGCGGTCACCCCTTTTTCGTTGTGTAGGTTACACCTTCGAAATACCCCAGAAGGGAATTTTCTGTACTTCCCCAGTCTTTAATTTACGCCACGCTGACTCTACCTTCGTCATAAGGCATGGAATTAGACTAAGGGAAATCTCCATAGGAACTAGTCTCTTAGATTTCGAACATAGGAGATTGAGACACAACCCCATGGCTCTGGGGAAAGATGTAGATCGATTGCCATAGATATACAACTACATAGAGGGTCTCTACAAGTCTATATATTCTTTGATTGTGTTCCCCCCATACGATCAATATCACAACCAATAAGGTCTCCAAGTTTCACATCAAAGTAATATCCGATACGATAGTTTACGATAGAGATAGATTTCACAATAATATTATAAGAAAAAATATTAATAGATGCCGGTAGTTGTCTAGTCGTACCCAACCAATAATATTCCAGAGAAAAATGCACCTAAGATCAAATATTTCGAGCCGGCTTCCGTGGAAAATTCAGACTTTCTATTTGATGTTGCAATCACATCAAAACATAGACTTTGAGGCTCAATAGCTAAATACATGGCAATTGAATCATAAGTCGAGATCATAAAGAGCATATTGCGAGTAGTAAGTGGAATTAATACATTGAATTCAAAAACACCAAACCTCTCTTGTTCGGAAAAATCGAAACACGTCAAAATGGTACCAGTCGTACTTAATAATATAAGGATTTGGCAAAAATATGTAAAATTGTCCCTCGTAAAAAAGATTGTTCCAGAATAAAAAGGCAATAGTTAGGAGAGGTGCGCCAGCGGCGAGCAGAAGTACGGTTATTAGATACCTCATGAAAGCCCGGCCAGAACCACACGTGCAAGTTTCCCTACATGTGGCTCGTTCGTGATAACTTCTTCAGATTTGCGTGAACTAGCGAACTGATCACTAAGTGGGGATGCTCCCTCCAGCAAACCCTTTCGAAACTGATTAAGAATGCGCATCACTATCCCAGCCCCGATTCAGCCAGGTTCTATTGACCATGTCCTCTTACTAACAGTTTGACCTTGTCTTGGGGCTTCTTTGGCTTTACGAGAGAAAGCTCGCCGAAGAAAAAAATATTTCTTTTCCAGTCTCGGGTCATTATCTGGTGTGTCCACCGAAGAGGAAATCACAATGCATCTTGCTCAGTCGGCGTAGCTTGGAGTGAGAGTGTTGCGGGGGTAAAGAAAGTGGCCGCCAGAGAGGAAGCCAAACCGGCCGCATAAGCACAACTAAACTAATATGCACCAGAGAAAGCCAGGTGTCGTAGGTAAGCTCTATTTGGTTCGGAGCACTGATTTCCCATACGAATAGGCTTGCTCTATCTTTCAATTACCTATCCTGTACAAGGCCTCTCAGTTCCTCGATAGCACCTCGAGGTGTATTTAGTTGTCTTACATAAGACTCGGGATAAAGATGTCTTTGATGGTTTGGTAGTTCAGAAGGATTTATGCATGTGTTTCACTATGATTTGTTGCAACAACTTTTGTTACTACGCATGCAAATATCTGCATTGGTACGAAGTTCCGGGAATAGTTCTTTTTGTTTCTCTTTTCAATTGTGTTGATAAGAGAGAAGTGGGTAGATGAAACTCATATATCCCAGCAATTGCAAGGGTTCATGTTGTTACTTGCAAGAGCAACACGGGCAAATACAAGAATGCCCAGATTTGAGGGGGCACTCATGCCTGTTTGATAGAGAACTGATGTAAGTAAAAAGACAAATGCAGTGGGGTTTGCTATATGGTACCAATGAAAAATCAGTATACAAAACAATGGATTGTACCTTCTTGTGATTTAACTTATCAACCTCTTATTGGACCGAGGCCATTGCTCTCATTATTAGATGATCCAATATATAGAAAATTTACGGGCAACATGCAATATCTCCTTATTACGAGATTGAGAATTGCCTTTGCATTGAATAAATTGTCTCAAATGCCTTATGCGTTATCTTATTCGAAGCATTGTTAAAGGCATACAAATATTTCATGGCTCATCTCTAGACCTTAATGTTTTCCTGATGTTGATTGACTCATCTTATTAGAGATCAAGCTTGTTCCATCTTATTACAGATCAAGCTTGAAATACAGTTTTGCATTATAAAAGAAAATATGTCTCTTAATATAATTCTGAAACCAGATAGCTGAGGCACTCACTAAAGATTGGACTTCTCTATTGACTCCATCTTGGAGGGCAAAACCAAATGATATAGTTGTATATTTAAAACTTTATTCTTCACATTTATAGGATTAAATTACGTACTATAGTTAGGTTCAAACTGAAAGTTAGCCTAAACACCCTTTATTACTCTATTTGGCCAATCGTCAAATTTATTTAAATATTTTTGTTACTTTTTGTTCATATATACTGCAGTTAATGCAAACATAATGGAATCCATATACCATTTTAGAAAGACTCCGCTCAAGTAAATTTTGCGTTTTTTTTTTTTGGTAAATAAAGAAGTTCAAAGATATTACATCATGTCCTTAACAACTAGACAGTTAATATAGTTAGAAGGAGGGTTATCCCATAAGATAAACCTCTCATTACAAGAACTATGGATTTTAGACAATGCATTAGCAACTCCATTAGCACTTCTTGGAATCCATTTGAAAGAAGAATTCCATGGTAATCTTAGTAATCTCTTGCATTCTTTTACCAAGTCCTTGAACTCTGGTAGATGGTCTATCTCTTCAGTGATCAACTTGTAGACAGTGAGATACTCTACTTCCACTTCAATGTTGCCTACTCTTCTGTCCCAAGCCATCAGCAATTCTTTCTTGAGAGCTCTAAGTTATGTTTCATCTACAGAAGGGGAAGCTAACTTCATGAGGAAGCCACAGTACCAATAGCCATCATCTGATCTCAGAATTCCACCACCACTCCCAGTATTTGCCTCCTGAATCACACTACCATCAGTGTTGACTTTATACCACCCTTGCTTTGGTTTTCACCATTTGATCTGTTTCTGGATATTGAGTCCCATTCTTCTCCCAAGAAGAGTTCCCAACTGAGATTCTTAACCTGGAAAAGTCTACCTTGAACATTAAATTCTTTGTGATGGAAGGCTCTATCATTTCTGTGTAACCAGCAATTCCAAATGGTAGCCATGAAGATCCACTTCTATTAAGCATTTGGGCTGAACAAGTTTCTGAGTTGAAGGATCTCCAGATTACTGTGTAACCACTGGTCATCTCCAATTCCATCAAAAATTGCAATGTCATCAGGATGGATGATCTTCAACAAGAGATTTCTTGCTTCCTTGCAGTGTCTTAGCAAATGTATGCATGTTTCTTCATGAAAATTGCAGAATGTGCATATGGCAGTCAGAGTTGCATGTCTCTTGTATCTCATGGAGTTGGTAGCCAATCTTTCTTAAACCAAGGGCTATAGAAAATGCTGGAATTTGTTGATTACATCAACCTTCCAGATCCAATGAGTGTTAGTAGATGATCCTACATGGCTTGTGTGTCTCTCCTGGAATAGTTTGTATGTTGATTGACAATTGAAGTTTCCACATGAAGTCCCATTCCAGAGAATAGTATCCTCTTATTCTGTCAGGATAATTACCCTCCCTTGGATATCTTCTTCAATTTCATGAGGAATGATAGAGATAAGATCCTCCAGTTTCCACTCATTATTTTGATCCAGCATATCAGCAAGTTTCAAACTTTTCTCTGAGTCTTGGATGACAATCTCTTCCTCACTTAAACAACCAGAACCCCTCCAGTTATCATACCAAAAGGAGATTTTAGTTCACTTCCCCACTTTCCATCTCAAATGAGGTTGCATCAACTCCATACATTTTACAATCCCATTCCATGTACTGCTGTCAGTTGTCTTAGCAGTATATTGAGATAACTTTTGGTTCTTGAGATACTTGGCATGTACCAGTTTGCTCTAGATGGAATTATCTTCTTTTAGTAACTTCCATACAAGTTTTGCCAGTAAGGACTCATTTAGTTCTGGAAACTATAATGTCAATTCCTCCCTCTTTCTTTGGTCTGGTCACCCTCTGTCAGTTCACTAAGTGCATCTTATTGACTCCAATGTTGGTGGACCAAAGAAAATCCCTGTTGAGCTTGTCCAGCTTCTAGCATACATGCTAAGGGATATAGGTGGACTGCATAGTGTACACTAGTTGAGCTGTAGAGGCAAAGCCAATAAGAGTATCTCTTCCTGTTAATGATAGGAGTCTACTCTTCCATGAATCAAATATCCCAAGAATTCTATCAAAAAGATCTGCAGAATCAGATCTTAATGGTCTGCCTTGTATTAGTCTAATTCCCAGATATATACCCAAGTTTGGAGTATGTTCTAATTCTCAGATATTTACCCAAGTTTGGAGTCTGTTCAAAGCCCAGAACATCATAAATATGTATGTTGAGGTTAGCACCTTGAGTTCTTGAGAAAAAACTTTAGATGTCTGGCAACTCAACATCAGACCAGATGCTTTGCAAAACTTGTCAAGCACACCTTTTATAGTATGAGCATTTCTAGTAGTAGCCATGCCCATGAGGATTAAGTCATCAGCAAAGAAAAGATGAGATAGCTTTGGTCCTCCTCTGCATGGGGTCAGAGGTTTCCATTTCCCTCTCTGAACTTCTTCCTGAATTAAGTATGAGAGCCTTTCAACACATAAGACAATGACATAGGGAGATATGGGATCTCCTTGTCTTAAACCAAATCTTTGTTGAAAGGAATCCAGAGGAGTTCCATTCCAAAGGATTCTTGTGGAAGCATTTCTGACATAAAACATTATGAGTTCTACTAATGATGTGGACTGGAAAGCAATGAAGGTTTCTTCCAAGAAATCACAGCTTATCTTGTCATAATCTTTCTCCGGATCTAACTTCATGATCATGCACCCCTTTATGTTCTTCTTCTTGGCCATCAGAGAATGTAGAACTTCTTAGATCACAACAATATTGTCATGAGTGTTGTGGCATCTGATAAAGCTAGCTTGTGTAGGAGCCACTATATTTGGCATTAGATGTCTAAGCATGTTTTTGATGCATTTAGTAATGAGTTTATAGAGAACATTACACAATGATATATGCCTGAATTGAGTGATGATCTCAGGAGACTGAACTTTGGGAATCAGACACATAAATACTTCACAAAGCTTACTATCAAATGATCTATGGAGGAAAGCTTCCTTAGCAAGGGCCACAACAGAATCCTCCATCCATTCCCATCCCTTTTGGTAGAAACTAGCATTGAGACCACCAGGTCCAGGGGCTTTCAAGGGGTGCATTAAGAACATGGCCTCCTTGATCTCCCAATTTTCTATCATATCATCTAATTTATCATGTTCTCTAGATGACAATTTTATTTGAAATCTGGATGTGTGAAAAATATTAGCTTGAGAAAAGTCAGGGGACAAACTATCACCAGCAAACAGGCTTCAGAAGTAGTCTAACATGTGTTGCTATAGAGTACTATCTGTCTTTTCCCACTCTCCTGATATCTTTAGCCTAGTGATCAAGTTCCTCTTCCTTCTTACCATAATGAATCAGTGAAAGAACTTAGTGTTCCTGTCTCCCTCTTTTATCCAATTCACTCTAGATTTCTGCAACCAAAACAACTCCTCTTGTTTTAGTATCACATTGTACTCATACAGAAGTTCTCAATGAAGCTTAGATAGTTGTTAGGTCTGAAACTCAAGGATTTTTGAATGCCACCCAGCCTTGCCATCATGGTTCTCTTATTTTGAAAAATGTTGCCAAACCTTTCTTTGTTCCATGAAAGCAGTACTCTGGGCACCTCTTGAATAGCCTCTAGGAGATTAGATTTGTTCTCCCAAATGTTCTTCCGTAGACCAGCTCACTCAGGGTTGGAATGTCACATCTCCTCAAATATAAAAGGCTTTTGTAGCTTGAATCTTCTTCTGCCCATACACCAAGTGATTATTGGATGGTGGTCACTGTAAGTTCTTGGTAAATTCTCCACTTCAGTTACACTGTATAGATTCATCCATTTAGGATTAGCCATTGCTCTATCCAATCTAGCTTGGATAAGGGCTCCATCCTCTCTCTTGCTAGTCCATGTGAATTTGGGACCAACAAATCCAAGATCAGCAAGATTACACTTAGCCATAAAATTTCTAAAGAACTGAAGTCTACCCAATGTCCTGGTTCTACCCACTCTCTTTTCATGGGCATACTCCACTTCATTAAAGTCTCCAATAACTAACCAAGGCATAGGTTGTTCATTGGATAATCTGATCACGTCATCAAACACTTTCACCTTAGTTGTCTTCCTTTGTTGAGCATAGACTCCTGTTATTCTCCAACTATTCATCATACTTGGTCTGATGATTGCTGAAATGGCTTAATAGTCAGTGTTAGTGATCTCCACTTCCACATCAAAGTCATTCCACAACATCTAGATACCACCAGTCATCCCCCTTAAGTGGGTGCTATCTCATAACAATTGTATCAAAGATATGGAACAATGTTCCAAGCTTGAGCTTCTGAAACTGTAGTTTCAAGAATAAATATAATTGTAGGATTGTGAATCCGTACCAAATTTCTGAAGTTTCTGTGAAAATCTTCATCACCATCCCATTGACAATTCCATGATATGACTCTCATTCTTGAGTTGTACAAGTGGTAGGGATACACTGGATTCTCATTGGGAATCCTGCTCCATTGCGCCAGAAGTTGGTTCATTATCTCCACTGAGAGATATATCTGTATGTTGCTCTCCCATGGGGTTAATGTTATCCTCTCCCACCATATATGATTTGCATCTATGTGATCCTCCATGTGAACTTGAAGGATGATCTCCCAGTTGGTTGCTGGTATTGATGTTACTGATATAATTCGATCACATTGACTTATCTCCATGGTCATTGTTTGTGCCTGAAACTAAGAGTGTTGAGTGTTGAGTGTTGAGTGAGAAAGTCCCAGGGGTTGATCCAGTCCCACGAATCCAAAGCGTTCTCCATGAGATATGAGTTCTGGAGTTGATGATACCTCACAATCAACAAGTTCAAGAAATTATGCTGAGTTCTCTAGATCTAGAATTCCAAAAGGATTGTGATTCTGGTTCTGAACCGTTCCAGAGTATTTTTGTGAGTTGGAGACTCTTGGGGTTCTCTTAACTTTAGTAACCGTTCCTATCTTGGTATTAACTGCTTCTTTCCTTATACTAGGATTCAAATAGGCAGGAAGAATCCTCCTATTCTGGGAAGCAATAACATGAATTTTACTAGGGATCACAGGAGTTTCACTTCCTTGTGCAACTTCTCTACTAATTCTATTCTTAGTAGGAGGCCTAGAGATAGCCTTGACATTAACTGGACCTTTATTAACAGCCTGAGATGGTTTTTCTTGCTCACCAATATCCAACTTCCATATTCTTTGGACTTTGCTTTCTCCATTAGCCATTGTTCCTTCTACTCAGAAGTAGATTTACCATTCAACTCATGAACTTGATTGATTGTATCCATTCCATCATGCTGCATCTTACTACTATTGCATTCATATTTTTCATGACGAATCTTGCCACACTTATAACACAAAGTAGACACATTCTCAAAGACAACTTGGTAAATTTTGTTGTCAATCCAGAGCCCTAGCTCCAAGGGTTGATCAGTGCGGATTTGAACACAAAATCTTGCAAAGTTCCATCTGGTGGCATTAAATGCATTGCCATCAATTTTGATATGATCCCCTATGCAAGAGGCAAGAGATTGAACCACTGCTTCCCTTAAGTACTCAATAGGAAGATTCAGTATCCTTACCCAAGTGATTGAACTCTTAATCTCATCCCTCCATGCACAAAAGTTAGGAGACCATTTGTTCACAATCATGAAACCCCCTGCCAACTGCCAAGGGCCTTCAGTAGGAATGAAATATCTTTTAGACTATGAGAGACCTTTGAGACAGTAACAGCCATGTTCTAGATCAACAAGTTCAAAATGATTTTGAAGCTTCCACATGACATCCAGCCTTGTCTGAAGCGCCGTGTAGTACCACGGTTTACTAGTGATGTGATTAATGATTGCATGTTCCCACGGTTTACTCATCTTTTCCTTTAGTTCCTGCATGATATGAACTTGCTTAAAAGAAATTTTATCAGCAGTCTCCTTGATCTCGATGAACTTGCGTTATTTCGCTGTTTTGTTGTCATCTATTGGAACATCATTACTCTTCAACTGTTGCGCAACCACATTAGCATATGAGGATGACAAGTTGTTGGCAGTTGAATTTGCATGAAGAACAGGAAAATCGTTCCAAATTCAGACATCTCAGGAGATTGTCTTGCTCTTTTTTGTATCCTTGATCTTGTAACATTTGAAGTTACTCATTTGAAAACATAAGGACTGTCATTCTATATGTTTGGCGGTGGCGGCGGAGAATGGCTTTCTTCCTTTCACGGCATAGCAGTTTTCATGGCCGTTAAAGCGTTTTTTTTTTAATTCCTAGATTTTAGGAGAAAAACGGTTGTCACAAAGAGTTAGCACTAGGTGACGGGACGATTGCTAGTGTAATTATTGCGTCATTTGAAAACTATATTGATACTTGATTTTAAGAATTAGACATTACGCGTACACTTGGATATATAAAAAAAACTTATAAAATCATGAAAAAAATCCGATGTTCTCGATGAAAAAATTTGATAATGAAAAAGAAATCGAGTTAAAAGGAGTGGAACAAAGGCCATATGTCTCATATCTCTAACCTTTGGATTTTTGCATTTGAATTTATTCTCATGTGTATCTGCACACTTTTTATTTATTTTATAGTGGACATGTGTAACCGTGGGTATGCCACTTGCATCTGATCCATAAGCCCATCAATGTGAACATCACTTACCAGAATTTTCACAAAGCGTGATGAGCCGCCAACAATAAAAAGCCTAAAGATAGTAGTTTACAAAAGAAATAACTTATACTTTATAAAATCTTTAATGCTAAAAAAAGGACGTGGCTCATACATAGATGATAAATTAGTCATCAATTCATCATCATCATCTAAACAAACCAGATTTGTGTTATACAATTGCCGTTGTTATTGTCACACAAAAAGTTTTGAGACAAAAAAAAATGTACATACCCACAAACTATTGTAACCACTAAAAACATATAAAGTCACCAAAAATCTCAATGCTGTGTCACCTTTTTCTCCCGTTAGGCCATTAAGAAAACGCCAAATAATATTAGTCCCCCACTAAAATGATGTAGTCTACTTCAGTAACAGTCCTGAAACATCAAAGAAAAAAGAACCACAAATTCTTCTTTATATACTCTTCATATTCACAACCACAAAAAGATAACACTGAAAAAAGAAATGATTCAACATAAGCCTTTACGCAGAAATCATTTCTTTCTATTTTTCTTTTCATGTGCCTTTTATATTATGAATTTTTGATTTTTAACCCGTAAAAACTGAAATCTCTAAAATTTTGGTCCATGATGTGTTAGATATGTTGGCCAAACGAGTTATACGTATTAGAACTTTTTTTTTCATTTTAATACGTCATATGACATAATCAATTCGTATCGGAGAAGTATCAATGCAGTACCATGTATCGGAGTATCCAATACATTCACATTTTGAAGTATATGTATGTGCATCACATGCCTGAGGGCTTTCTTGAAACCTTAGATAATTAGATCTTCTAAAGTTTGTGCTACTTAAGCTGATAACGAACTTAACTTATTCGAAAAGGTGCACTTTTACATTTTAACACGTGTTTCAATAAATTAGTTGTTAACTCTAGAAAATAAATATGAGATTAACAAGAATATTAATCCTAAATGTGGGAATTAATATACGGACAATACTATTGTTACGAGTACTTTCGATGAGATGTAACCACCTCCCACGAGGAGACCCTCGGAGAGTTACAAATCTGCATGGTCACTGACCTAAAAGCGGTATAAAGGAATACCCGAGGAGACTCAAAGCGTCCCATCGAAAGTCAACGATGAGTAAGGAAAAGATACCCACGTGGCATCGAAAAAATAACAAAAACCGATGAATCAATGCAACTCGGATATCCATCGAATGCACCACGAGGGACCACGAAGGACCCCGAAGTCCCATAATCTCACGAGAACACTTCCTTGCTAAACACTCCTCAACATAAACCGCCCTCGGAACATCACTCCAAAGATCAAATCTCAGAGCAAAGCCAGATCTAAGTACAAAAGCCACTGGAAAGCCCACTACGAGGACTCGGACAAGAAAATACCACTTCACGAAGGCTAAGTCAAGCCCTCGGAGACGAAGTCAAAGCCCTCGGAGACCAAGTCAAAGTCCTCGGAGACCAAGTTAAAGCGCTCAGAGACCACGCCAAACCACTTAAAGACCCAGTCAAAGGCGAAAACACCCCTCGGAAAACAGCGTCCCAAAAAACAGCCCCTCGGTGATCCCGAGCTATCGGAAGAGGAAAAGATCAGCCTAGTCAGCATCTAGTAGATTAAGGATATATCTTATCTTAATATTTTCACACTTCTACACATATTGCGACACTTGTACCTTACTTTAACGCATGCATAACGACACATGTCCCTAAAAAACTCTATATAAAGGGAGGTGATCAATTGAAGAAAGCAGACCAAGATACACCAACAAAATTAAGGAGTAAAGTTCAGTGAATAAAGGAGAGAATATTCCCGTAACTTCATTCTCCTCATACAAATCAACGCTTTTGAACCCCGGGTAAAGCGTTCCAACCCCTAAATAATCCCGTCAATTAGGTTATAACATCCAACCTATTAACAAAATGGCGCCGTCTGTGGGAACGCTATAGAGTTTGCCCTTGAGCGTGTTCAACAAGCGTTGTTCACTATGGATGATTTGTTCGAAAGTGAAAGTCTTCAGACCCGTCAAGGCAATTCAAGCAATTCAGAAGAAACTTGGTCCCACCACCAATCCGATACACGAGATTTCATCAACGTTCCCCGTTCAATCCTTGAAAGACTCATAGAAGCCACGGCCCGGAGAATACCCCGAGGACGGAGGAATCTCGGCAACCAGTTCTCCGAGTCCCCTAGATGGAGGAATCCTCCTTCGGAAGAAAGGACACCTCCCAACGGATGGAGCCCCACTCCTGTCTCCTGGCGCCGTGAACCTCTACGAGAATCACCAAGGTATGATAATTATGAAGAAACTCCGAGGAGGGGCCAAGGAGGAGAAATACCCCGCCCTTGGGAATATCCTAGGGTTGATAATCATGCCCTATGGGGAGTGCTAGATGGTTTGCGTAAAGAAATGAGTGACATCAAGAAAACCATGGCCCCTAAGGAGGATCCCACTTTTAAAATCTCCCCTTTTACCCCCGAAATTTCATTAGCATCTGTCCCCTCGGGGATGCGGCCCGTCAACGTTCCCCTATACACTGGGGATGCTGATGGAAGAGATCCACAGGATCACATACACCAATACTTGGTTGGAATGGACCTATCCTCCACTCCCGATCACGTCCAATGCCGTGTGTTCCCAGTTACCCTCGGAGGGCGAGCACAAGCTTGGTTTACCCACCTTCCCCCTAACTATATAACAAGTGTCGACCGGTTAGCTCACCTATTTGTGCGACAGTTCGCATGTAATCGACGATATCCCAAATCAGCCACCCATCTCTTCACGGTGAAACAGCAGAAAGATGAACCCTTGCGAGGGTACATAAAACGTTTCACCGATGAAGCGTTAGATGTCCCTAATGTCAGCCCCACCATCCTAGCGGACATACTGACAAAAGGACTTCGAACAAGGGAGTTTTTCCGATACCTCATGGGAAATCATGTCACGAACATGAACGAACTTATGCAAAAGGCAGAAGTTTACATCCTCATGGAGGAAGCGGAAGGAACAAAAAGGCGCATGGAGCATGACTACAACGAGCACCGTGAACACGTCGAACGAGAAGTGAAAGCTAAAGAGAAGGGTAAGGAAGGAAAACTTGCCCCACGCAAGGACGAAGGTGGTGTGGTTAAAAAACTAATACGGCCCGTACCCTTACCTCCGATGACTATCGCTCCCCAAGAGATACTTAACGTAATGAGAGACATCGATGATTTACACTGGCCCACACCGGCCAAATTTCCCAATCGGGAAAGGAACACAGGGAAGTATTGCAAATATCATAAAACCTATGGGCACACCACCGACGAATGCACTACCCTACGCAGGGAGGTACTCCGCCTTCTAGAGGCGGGATACTTGCAGAACTACCTCAAAGTGAATAATCCCGAGGAGCCCAAGTCGAATGTGTGGAAAAGACCGCGCCCAAAACAAGGAGAGGGCGAAGCAATTCCTGATCACCGGTCACGAGAAAGGACCCGGAAGCGCTGTCAATCCCAAGGATGGACCGCGGACCAACGACAAAGCTCCCGAGAAGGAACTGCGAGGCATCGGAACTTACCTCCTCCCCCAGACTCATACGAGGATAACGCCCCTTCAGGGCGAACGATCAATATGATAGAGGGAGGAGATATCTCGATAACACCCCAAGGTAAGAAGAAAAAATATCTGAAAGAGGCCTGACGAGCAGAACAAGGACTTCATATATGCTCCGTCCAAGGAGCAAAACTGCCCAGTATCACCTTCGTACCCGAGGACTTAGCAGGTATAGTCTACCCCCATGAAGACCCCTTGGTTATTTCAGCCGTTATCTACGGATGTGAGATTCAGAGGATCCTCATCGACACGGGCAGCTCCGTGGATGTGCTCTTCTTCACCACCTACCTTGATATGGGACTAAAAAAAGAAAAGTTAGAGATGGTTGAGGTTCCCCTGGTAGGTTTTTCTGGAGAAGCCTGCCATACCCTCAGAACTGTGACCCTTCCGATGTCATGGGGAGAGGGAGCCCTTCGAAGAACGGAACCCACCAAGTTTTGGGTGGTGGAAGCTTCTTCACGAACGTACAACGCCATATGCGGAAGACCATCCATCCAAACCTTCAAAGCTATCCCCTCTACCATTCATCTTAAGGTAAAGTTTCCCACCTTCTCAGGTATCGGAGAAGTCCGAGAAAATCAATCTAAGGCTAGATAATGTCGCATGAATACCGCTGGATGTGCGCTGCTCTCAACCCTAGACGGAGACTAGGGATACAACCAAATCCCGATGGCAGTTGCTGACCAGGATAAAACTAGCTTCATTACAGATGCTGGCACCTTCTGCTACTTGGTAATGCCCTTCGGACTCAAAAATGCCGGGGCAACTTACCAAAGGCTGGTGAATCTCATGTTCATTGGACTCATCGGAAAGTCGGTTGAAGTCTACGTAAATGATACGGTGGTTAAGAGTAAAACCGCAGAAGATCATCCCGAGGACCTGCGAAAAGCCCTGGTCATCATGGATAAGTTCGGAATGAAGATCAACCCTAGAAAATGCTCTTTTGGCATCCGAGGAGGAAAGTTCTTGGGATTCATGGTCACGGAAAGGGGAATAAAAGTCAATCCCGAGAAGGCTGAGGCCGTCTTGGGACTTCCCACTCCTAAGACAGTTAAGGATGTTCAAAAACTCACGGGCCGGATGGCCTCCTTGAGCCGATTTGTTTCTAAATCAGCAGAGAAAGGACTCCCCTTCTTTAAGATACTCTGTAACATCAAAGAATTCCAATGGGCCTCTCAGTGCGAAGAAGCCCTCGAAGAGCTAAAAAGGTATATGGTGAAACCACCCTTGTTAGTAAAGCCATCACCTCAAGAGGAGCTCTTCGTATACCTATCCGTCGGAGACGAAGCTGCCAGTGATGTGTTAGTCAATGAACAAGATAGATAACATCACCCCGTGTACTATGTCAGCAAAACTCTTCTCGGAGCGGAAACCAGGTATACCATAACTGAAAAACTCGTCTTAACTTTGGTTACCGCGGCCCGTAAATTGCGCCCCTATTTTCTCTCACACCCTATCACCGTATTGACAAAACATCCCTTGCTGGCGATTCTCAATAAACCCGAGTCGTCGGGAAGATTGATAAAATGGGCCATAGAACTCACCGAGTACGATATTTCCTACGCTCTGAGGCCCTCCATCAAAGCGAAAGTCCTGGCGGACTTCGTAATGGAGCTCACAGGCATCGAACCCGAGGAAAAAGAGCCAATATGGCACGCCTATGTAGATGGCTCATCTGTAAGCACGCACGGAGGGGCAGGAATAGTTTTTGTAAATCAAGACGTGGAGGACGAAAGGCTCCACTTTGCGGTTAGAATTGATTACCCCATTTCCAATAATGAAGCTGAGTATGAAGCCCTCCTCATTGGCATGAGACTGGCAAAAGAAGGTGGAATAAGGAGAATACTCAACCAAAGTGATTCTCAAATGATTGTTCAACAAGTTAAAGGTTCATACGAAGCAAAAGAAGAAAAAATGCAGGAGTACCTTCGGGTAGTCCATCATAGGCAAGAGTGGTTTGAGGAGTTAGATATAGTCCAAATTGCTCGAAAAGAAAACCAAGAGGCGGACGCTTTGTCCAAAATGGCCACTCAAACATCTGCCATCCATACCCGAAGGATGACTCTACTTCATGTCAACAATTTCGAAAAGACCGAGGACAAAGAAGTATACGCCATTAGGGATCTCCCGTCCAGTTGGGTAACTCCCATCAAAGCCTACATGCGGGATCCCGAGAGATATTCCTCGGACAAAGTGATACAACGAATAATGTCCAGAAAAACCATTCGATACTTCCTCAAGGATGGAATACTTTTCCGAATGACGTATTCATGCCCCCATGCGCAATGTCTTAATGAAGAAGAAGCCCAACTAGCTCTCGCGGAGACTCACGAGGGGACATGAGGGAGCCATACCAGCGGCGAAAGTATGGTCGGACGCCTGATTTGGCAAGGCTATTACTGGCCCACAATGGTTAAAGATAGCAAAATCCATGCCGAAAGATGTAAACCGTGCCAAGCTTACGCCCCTCGGGTTCATCAACCCGCAGCCCTGTGGGAACCCTATCTGACCCCTTGTCCGTTCTCTAAATGGGGCATTAATATAGTGGGACCACTCATTCCCGACGTTGGCCAGAAGAAGTTCCTACTCGTAGCGGTCGATTACTTCACCAAATGGGTAGAAGCAGAGCCCTTGGCCCGAATCACCGCTGGCGCCATCGTTCATTTTCTATGGAGGAATATCATGTGCCGCTTTGGCATCCCTCGGAGCCTGATAAGTGATAACGGTCTGCAATTCAAAAATCAAGAATTAGAGAAATTGTGTGACCACTGGGAAATCAAACACCATTTTGCTTCGGTGGGATACCCCCAAGCAAACGGACAAGTGGAAATAACCAATCGGAACCCTCCTAAAGAACATGAAGGCCCGACTTGATTGGCATAAGGCCAAATGGGTTGAAGAAATACCTGGCATATTGTGGGCCTTTCGAACCACGCAAAGCACCGCCACAGGCGAAACTCCTCAGCCTAGCCTACGGTTGCGAAGCGGTCCTGCCCTCGGAAGTTTCTATAGAAAGTTGGCGAGTCCGAGAATATGAGGAAGTCGCCAACAGCTCCAACCTAGCCTTGGCCGTTGATCTTCTTGAAGAAATAAGGGCGCGGACTGTCGTCCGGATTGAGGAATACAAAACCTGAATGTCACGATACTACAATGCTAAGGTAAAACCTCGAACTTTTCAAGTTGGAGACTTAGTGATGAAACGGGTCGGAGCTTCCAAGAATGTGGGCAAACTTGACCCCCGATGGGAAGGACCATACAACGTAGAAGGAATCATTGGACCTGCTACCTATCTTCTCGCCAATTTCGAAGGCACAGTACTTCGCAATACTTGGAACTCCATCAATCTCAGAAAATACTATGCTTGATGTAATGAGACAGTTTGTACATAAATAAAAAAGTTGTTTGTATATAAATGGTTCCCTTACAAAACAAAAAGAAACAGGGTTGCAAAACAAAACGATGACTCTATGAAAATGTCATCACAGCAACCTAACTCCGAGGAGCCATCTAGTACAAACAACTAGCACAAAACAATTAGCACATATAACAAATCCTCACCCCAAAGGGATATTGGATTATATCTGATACAAAGAGGTAAACGTTATTTCTGCCTAAACTGAAGCACCCTCGATTGGACGCTTCCCTTCCCTGATAAGTCGACGGTGTTCCTCTTCGGATAGTAAACTCGGATCATCGACAAACACAATTGGAGCAGCAGGATCTCCGATAATTGAGGGAGGGACTTCTGCAAAAACTTAGCGAATGCTAAGTTCAGGAATGACCAAGTCCGAAGGAAATCCTGGTAGGGCCTGAACCGCATCTCGACACAATCGATAGCCTATGCGGACCAAATCGCTCATCTCACTATAAGGGACTCACGAGGGCTAGAGGGACCCACCACTTCCAACACCGCTTGGAATTGGGCCATCACTAACGCCACCTCGTGCGTACGAGTTGTCTCCAGCAGCTGTTGGTTCACCGCATCTCTTTTCTTTGTAACACGTAGTAACTGCTCATCGGAAAGCCGTATCTGGTCCCTTAATTCCTCCATCCTCCTCTCCAAATTTAATATGCGGGCCCTCTCAAGGACTAACCGGTGCTCCAACTCCCAAGACTTATCTTTTTCAGCCTGCAAAACCCCTTCGTGAACTTCACGAGTAGCCTCCTTATCTGCAGCCAATTGGGTTATCTCCTCGTGAGCTTCGAGTAAACCCTTCTCTAGCTCATCCCGACGGCGATACACCAAGTCAGGATCAGAAGAAGACTCTCCTCCGGATCCGATGGCGTTCAAAACCATGTAAATCTGCATGTCAATCAACCTGTCAACACCAAAGGGATAACCAAGGTTAGTACTAAATAGAACGAATGAAAAATTGTTATACCTCGCACAAATCTTTACAGGCTAGATCCTGAAGGCTGGATAGAGGGAAAGTCCTCATAAATTCACAGTCCGTCGAGTTCAGTAGCCCGCTCAAATAATTCCGGCAAAAGTCTGCCACGGAAGAAGACGAGGGAACGGAACCACCTTCTTTGAGGGGACGAATCCTCGCTAGAAGAGGATTGCCCTCAAGAGGTGGACGAACAACTCGTTCAGGACCTTCCCCGAGAGGATGGGACCCATCCGGAACAAAGGAAGGAAAACCCTCCTCCACCATGTTTACAACATCTCCCGAAAAGGAGCGCGATACCAACTGATCCCTCCTCTCCGAGGGAGGACTTGCCATAATATCAGAGCTCGAGTAATCGGAGCCGACCTCCTCCGAAAAGGCATACCCATCATTTAGCGTATGCGCCAAGAAGACCTTGCCAAAAGGTTTTATCGCAAACGTTTGCATCTCCGAACCTGTCGGGAAGATGAATATACTATGAGCTCAAAACAACAGAAAACATCATATAACAGCAAAGATAAGAAGAAAAGCTTACGAAAGAAGAAATTGCTATAAAGCAGCTGAGCAGGAAGATTGAACATCTCTACCCCTTCCTGAAGACCTGCCAAAATCAAAGACTCGGAAAACTCTAATAAGCTGTTTATGTCATAGGGACCCGAGAACAGCCCAGAATGAGACAGCATCTCCTCCTCATGTGTCAGAGACCAAGCGTTGGGAGTAACGTATCCAAGACCCCATCGGAGAGGTACTCCCCACAAATCGGCTGATTGGCCCCTCGGGCGAACAAAAAAGAACCTCCGCCTCCAATCCCCTCTACGAGAATGTGGATTGGATACATGAGTAAAGGTTCTATTGTTATCTCGATAAGCTAAGCTGAAAAAAGGGGGACCCATCGCACAGGGGAGCAAGGCAAAAACGGCTCCCACCCGATGAGGAGACATAGGGAGGTTCAGGAGCTCGCAGCATAGGATGTACCCCACCAAGTGACGATACGAATTTGGTGTCAACTGGCTCGGACATATTTGTCAGTACCAAAAGAGAGTCTGAATAAAAAGGTGAAAAAACACCTGCAACCCGCACCGCACCTGATCACAGTATACCGTCAAGAACCCCGATGGAGGATCATAAGCCCTCTGTTCAGAGTGCGGTATAACCACATCATACTAGACATACTCTAAATTATACTCAGCAAAGAGGGTCACAATTGACCCCTCGTGCTCACCACTCGTGGCAGTTCCCACTTGACCGCGACCCATCAACTTTATGGGGTTTAACGGAAGCATGTCAAACTCCGAAGACTGATCCACCAAAGTATAAGACCCCCTACCCATAAATACCTCTCGAATATGAGTCATCCTTAGGGACTCATCATTTGAGGATCTCACAGCGGCTCCCCTCGAAGAACTTCCTAAAAAAACTGTTATGTCCTCGTCTAAACTATCTCGCCTGGAACAAAAACTAGCCGAGGAAACATGACGAACTCCTAACGCCAACGGAGGAGTCCGAACAGAGTTCCGAGTGGAATTGTGAGAAGAAACGAACCCACGGCGCCTGTAATGTGGGGGCATCATCTTCTCGGGTAAGTTCTCACTCCTTTGAAGATTAACTGCTTACAGAAAATGGAAATATCACGAAAAGCTACGCGAAAGCTAAAAAGTGATTTTCGCAAGAGAATGAGTGAGCACTATAATAGAGCTCACTGAACATTTACACACACACACATATATATATATATATATATATATATTGTTACTCTTAAATAGAAGCATGAGCTGCCCAAGCTAATTAATTACTATAGCCACGCGTCCAGTAAAAATCCTACTAAGGATGGTAAAATCTCATGCATAAGGACACCTCCTGCTACAAGCTTTACTTGGCCAGCAAGTTTATTTAACAAACTTATCCTTAAGCAATGAATACAAGTCAGATAGTTATAGTTGCTAAATATTTAGTAATGAAAAAGACAAAATAGAGTCAAAAAATGAATAATTTATTCACTAATAAGTCCCGAGAAGTCCTCGGGGAATGACCGTACAATGTGGAGAAGGTACAAAAACTACGAAGTTAAAAATTTTACACTTATTAAAATAAAGAGCAAAAAATAAAAGTCTTAGACTATGCCCCCGTGGTTGATGGATGCGGGGCGGGATGCGAAGGGGATGTCGCATCGGCAAAAGTACTCATCGGAGCCAGACGAGAAATTGGTGAGAACACCCCTCCAGAGCCACTGAGTCTTGGACTCGAACTACGTGCTGAACGCATCGGAGAAGGCGCAGGAGAATCCCGAGGGGATAACACACCACCAAACCTCCCCACGAGTACTCGGTAGTCCTCGGAAGATGGCTTCTTTAGCCTCCGAAGGTCAAAGGACTTAGAGAAGTCCACGTGCGGCCGCAATAAGGACTTAGCTAGTCTAGCACACTCCAGATAACCCCACAACATATGGCCTGTTAAAAGCTCTTGGGGCGGCCTATCGGAAGCTTCCGAGTGCTGTCTAGAGGTCTCTTGTTGAGGAAATCGGACCACCGCATCAATTTTGGCTTGCACCTCCTCGGGAGAAATGAATGTCGCCAACTTCTTTTCGGCCGACTCAGCCCGATCAGTGAACTGGCTCAACAACTCCTGAAGCTCCCTTTCCCTGCCCAACCCTTCGGTTTTCTCTTTCTCAAGAGCAGCCATCTGAGCCCTAAGAGTCTCCTCGGACTCCCTCCCTCTTCTTATTCTCCAAAAGGGTAACCCGTTCTTTGGCAGCCTTCTCGGACACTTCCATCCGCTCGAATACTGACTCCGCTTGTTCCAACCGGAAGTGCACTCCATCATTCTCCTTTTGAGTCTTTTGCAAGAGGTAGTCGAGATCTGAGACCCTCGTGCGAAGCATCTCCTCCACATTCCTGATCTCCTTGTCCTTAGACAGGAGGGGCGCCAATTGCTCTCGGAGTGCTTTCACCTTCTCCACATCCTTTAACCCGCGCTGCTCAATAGCGGCGACTGTCTCCCGAGTCTTTCCTATCTACAAAAAGAAAAGCAAAAGAAATAATTGTTGAGAATAGAACATATAACACAAGGAAGCAAATACGAATAAAAGAAGGGGAAGCTTGAAGCTTACCATAAGCCACATCCAGTTAAGGCTGGTATATAGAAACTGGAACCCCTCGGCAGGTATAGAATTGGAAGAAGCGAAGAATTGGAGGATCTCCTGATAGGCATCCCCCACAGCCCAGGAATGCCCCTCCGGTCCACGAGGGGGCACGGGCGTTTGAAAGGTATGCCCCCTCGGAGATAAAGTCACCGGAACGTGATCCTTCGGAGGAGTAGTCCTCGGAATTGGAGTCACCACATCCAAGTCGGTAAACACCGCCCGAGGACCTCCAGCAGCTGTGGACGTACCCGCCTCCCCCACCAGTGAGCTCAAAAGATCCACCTTAATCTCCATGTCCTCGGACGAGGGATCAAACTCCCCTTGGATGTCCTCGGAGTCCTCCAATGAAGCCTCCGGACCGGGAACGTGAAACTGTGCCAAAAAATCTTCCTCTACAAGAAATAACATACATGCATAAAAAGAGAGAATGAAACTAGAAAAAATTATCGTACAAAGAGTAAAAGACAGACATATGAGACTTACCAAAGAAATCGGACTCTTCAACCATCGGAGCGTTTCCCTTATCTATAACACCTGCACCAGAAAAAAGAGGACATCAATATATGAGCAAAACTCCTCAAAATAATTCAAAAAATCTTACTAAGAGTCAGCAAAACTTACCAAGGGGGGCAGGCTCAGGCACAGCTTTCTCCGAGAACTCCGGAACTATCGGAGACATAGGGTCAACCCTACGAGGAGAAACGGGAGACGGATCCCTAGAGGAAATGACCACTACCTCAGCAGTATCCAGGGCAGAACCTTCCCCGCCAGTCCTCGAAGAAATCCCTTCCTCTGAAGCCCTCGGAGAACTCCCCGTATCGGACCCGGAGACTGGCACCATAGCCCAAGTTGAGTGAGGACCAACCTGGCGCAATGGAACCGCATTTTTGATCACCCCCACCGTATCTATATATAAAGGGGGATGATCATCGGGAGCTCCACCCATCTACGGACCTCTGTGTGCGTCCTCCGGAGCATTAACCTCCTCGTCGTCATGATCACCCTCCTCCGGAGCGTCGGAAATACCGCTCGGAGCGGGATCCACAGGGCCCGAGTGCGAATAATACTTCGCTAAGACAACCCCTACATCATCCGCGAACCACCAAACCGTTATAACTTATTCCTATGTCAAAATAAAAAGCAAGAACAAAAATAAAGAACTTACGAAAGAGATTCAGGGCCTCGGAAGATAAGGACAGGGGCTTCTCGACATTGTCATCGGTAAAAACCACATTATGGAGCCCGGATGTCTCGAACAGCATCAGAAAATCCTCCGACTCCATTAGAAGCTGCTACGAAATCACCGGAGACAAAACTATTTCTTGATCTAGGGTATGCACGGGCGCCGCCCCTTCTCTCCAATCAAAAGGCATGTCCCATACGCCTTCTGCTGGCTGCACGAAGAAATACATGTTCTTCCAGACACTATGGGAGGTAATAGACCCATCCAAAATCCTCTTCGTGGAATTTTTGGCGTTGTCCCGATGGCGGATGTGGTAAAACGGATAACCCCCGGGTGAAATTACCATATCAAAAATAGAAAAGAAATGGTCTGCCCCGCACTCCAACCCATTCACCTGACACCAGAAGACGTAGATACAGAGGGCGGCGAATCCATTCGGAACTCCAACTCGGACTGATGTTACACGCCTTGAACACTTCACAGAAGAAGGGCGGCATAAAAGAGCGCCACCCATACCGCACCAGAGCGAAGTAAACAGTTAGCATCCCCGGAGGTGGATAACATGCCCTCTGATCCTTGGTTGGAATTTGAAACACCATATTTTTCTAGAAGGCTCCAGTTGAGGTGAACAGCTCCAGTACCTGCTCACGAGTAGCAATACTCGGGATTTTCTCAATTTTGGCAAAATCACGAGCAGCAGCAGCCTTCTTCAATTTGGGAACCCTAGCTTTTTTGGAAGAGCCAGCGCCGCCCTCAACGGCGGCAGAAATTTCTCCCTTCCGTTTATGGGTGATTACTCCCGTCGGAGCACCCCTCACCCCCGCCAGAGAGTCGACGGCAGCAGTAACTCCAGAAGTAGTGGAAGCAGCGATAGGATCAGTGTTGGTGGAAAAATCCATCAGCGATAATTAAGGGAAGGTGTTTATCCGAAAAGGGGAAAGAAAAGAAGGGTGCGTGAATCTACTGAGAATTTGAAGAGCGAGAGAAGAAGAGAAGAAAAACTTGTTGCTCGTTGAAAAATTGTCGAAAGAGAAGATTGTAAAAGTGAGAAAATGAGTGAATAGTCCTCCGATTTATAACCCAAAATCGACAACGGTCAGATGCTTCTTCAAACGTCGAGCATATTTAAAGCTCCACGTATCCACCGCATCCGCGCCCCACGCCGTTACAAATCTGACCGTTGCCAACGGTCAGATGTTTTGAACTTTGAAGTTGGTCAACGGCAACATACAACCTACGCCCCGAGATCTCCGCACGCTTAAAGACAGTACCCCAGGGGTAATCAGGTAAATTCCCTACGATCTGCCTTTTTAAATAATTGTAAATATATACATACTCCCTCGGAAAAATATCAAAAAATAAGTACGTCAAAGACAAAGACTCGGACTAACTCCTCACCTCACCAAGGAAACGAAATAAAATTTCCCTCGCCTCTACGAAGCGATCGAATTTTGGGGGGGCTAGTGTTAACACTAGAAAATAAATATGAGATTAAGAAGAATATTAATCCTAAATGTGGGAATTAATATACGGACAATACTATTGTTACGAGTACTTTCGATGAGATGTAACCACCTCCCACGAGGAGGCCCTCGGAGAGTTACAAATCTGCATGGTCACTGACCTAAAAGTGGTATAAAGGAATACCCGAGCAGACCCAAAGCGTCCCATGGAAAGTCAACGATGAGTAAGGAAAAGATACCCACGTGGCATCGAAAAAATAACAAAAACCGATGAATCAATGCGACTCGGATATCCATCGAATGCACCACGAGGGACCACGAAGGACCCCGAAGTCCCATAATCTCACGAGAACACTTCCTTGCTAAACACTCCTCAACATAAACCGCCCTCGGAACATCACTCCAAAGATCAAATCTCAGAGCAAAGCCAGATCTAAGTACAAAAGCCACTGGAAAGCCCACTACGAGGACTCGGACAAGAAAATACCACTTCACGAAGGCTAAGTCAAGCCCTCAGAGACTAAGTCAAAGCCCTCGGAGACCAAGTCAAAGTCCTCGGAGACCAAGTTAAAGCCCTCGGAGACCACGCCAAACCACTTAAAGACCCAGTCAAAGGCGAAAACACCCCTCGGAAAATAGCGTCCCAAAAAATAGCCCCTCTGAGATCCCGAGCTATCGGAAGAGGAAAATATCAGCCTAGTCAGCATCTAGTAGATTAAGGATATATCTTATCTTAATCTTTTAACACTTCTACACATATTGCGACACATGTACCTTACTTTAACACATGCATAACGACACTTGTCCCTAAAATACTCTATATAAAGGGAGGTGATCAATTGAAGAAAGCATACCAAGATACACAAACAAAATTAAGGAGTAAAGTTCAAATAAAGGAGAGAATATTCTCGTAACTTCGTTCTCCTCATACAAATCAACGCTTTTGAACCCTGGGTAAAGCGTTCCAACCCCTAAATAATCCCGTTAATTAGGTTATAACATCCAACCTGTTAACATTAGTCATCACAAATTATCTTGCTTCAATTTTTTTTTATGAATATTATCTTGCTTCATTTCTCTCTAAGTTGAAGTATTCTCTAATTTGACAATTTGACTTTCCGAGTAGCAAAAATAAGATCTTTGTTACTGAGCTTTCGATTGCCGGAATTGAAAACTTCATTTACATCCAACAAGTATATAGAAACTAGGGTTTTTGGCAGCCCCTCTAATGTGCAAAAAATGCGCATTACCCCTCTCTGAAAAATAAATAGACATATTACCCATTGTAATCTTAAATTGGTGTTAATATACCTCATTATAGAAGGAGGTGTAACTCACTTGCCAAAAGTTGAGAGTGAGATTACTTTCTTCTTATCATTTTCTCTTAGAAATCTAAGGTTTTAAATTTATTCACTTTTAATTACCAAAAGATGATATAATATTTCACCAATTAACTAAATAAACAAAAAATATGTATTTGAATAATAGAATTTGACAAAATACAAGTAAAATACATGAAAAATTATGAGAGTGTGCTTACTTTCTTCTTATCATTTTCTCTTAGATATCTAAGGTTTTTAATTTATTTTCACTTTTAATTACCAAAAGATGATATAATATTTCACCAATTTACTAAATAAACAAAAAATATGTATTTGAATAATAGAATTTGACAAAATACAAGTACAAATACATGAAAAATTCGACAGGGAGGCAGTGTGCACCATGTTTAGAATTACAGGGGGGTAATTCGCATATTTTAAGATTACAGGGGATAATGCGCCTATTATGTAGATTATAGGGGATAATTTGCTATTTGCTCTGGAAACTAATCACATACAAAAGGGACATAGGAAAAAAAAATTAATAAAAAGACGAATATTTGTAATAAGTAAACAAGAGAATTAGCCGACCAAGAATATTGGTTATAATTATTTTCACTGTTGTCTCGTAACCTTCGAAGCCGGGGGGAAACTTCGACACGTCGAGGTTTATCTTGATTATATGAAATCATGCTATGACTGTAAGATGTTCATGTTGATTTCATTTAAACAGTTTAATGTTATCCCATTTTTATATAGCTCACTTTTGCTACTCGGGTCAAGTGCTTAGACCACATAGCTTTGTTTTTTCTTATTTTCGGTCATGTTGTTGGGTACTACATCATGATTGCACTTGTATAGTACCTTATATTATTATAATAAAATATTATTTTTTCTCTCCTTTGTTGTCTCATTAATCTTCGTTTAATATTTTTTTAGCTACTTTATGTTAATGTATTAATACTGTACTTTTGTAAAACAAGATTAATCACGAATAAAACATAACGAGTAGAATGAATGTCTGACCTCGGGATTTGTACTTCTCAATTGATTCACATTAAGTATTTACGCCCTATTTTGTTATTGAAGTCGACAAATGAATAGAACAGTCCTTAATATAAGATATCTACAAGCAACCAGTCACATTTAGCATCTGCCGGTCAATGCGGACACTCGTTATCAGCTCTCCACTCGGCTCACCATTCATTCACACATAGCATATCGTGCTGCTTAAGCAACCAACAATAACAAACTCAAATATGATACAAATACCGATGAACTCATATGATAAAGTCTTTAATGCTAAAAGAAGATCTGGCATATGAAATAGCATGATCAATGAAAAGATGGGAATTTTTCGTCCACCTCCTGTGAAATTTGGTCATTTGACAAATAACAAAGATTGACCATCTGTTAATTGGTCAACAAATCAACTGTTAAAACTTAAAAGTAAGATTAATAACATAATTAAATATTATCGCTGTTTTGTATTATTATTCTTTTTGTTGTTTTTAACATAAATGTTATTTCTTGATTATTGAGGATTACAATTACGCAACATACAAGAAATTGGTGTAATTTTCTTTTACTTGATTATCAATTATATCTTTTTTGTTTTGGAATTATCTCTCTTTGTTAGGTTTAAAATATATATTGTTTCGTATTATAACTAGAATTGATTTACTAATTTTAAAAAAGAGATTAAGAATTATATGTCACACCACTCAATTTTTGGATGTGGACGGCATACTGGACGCTACGTAGGAAAAAATACACCCTACGTGCTCAAACCCCATACGATAAGCTCGATGAGAATATTTTGTTGAAATTTTGAAAGTTAACGGACTTTTGTTTTGCGACGCGAGAAGATAAAGGACAAGTAGTAGTAGTAGTAGTAGCAGTAGTAATAATAATTATTATTATTATGAACACTATGAGAAGGGAACAAATATAATGATAATTATAAATTATTAATGATTCTAAAAATTTATGTTTTTTTAAACAAATAAATTATAATATTAAATGATATTGTTACCCTTATTTAATCCGTAGTTGACTAGAAGGGAGTATATATATATATATATATATATATATATATATATATATATATATATATATATATCCAAGTTTCAAACCTCATGGGCGTTTTTGTCACAAAGCCAAACTTGAAGGTAGGTGGGTGAAAAATACAGATGAAAAGATGGTAGGACCTTAGAAATATCAATAAATCTAAATCTATGTTTCACTTTTACACTTACCGGTGTCAGTGTCAACCATAAAGTTTCGAGACAAATATTTGTAGCCACAACTTATTTGTAGCCATAAAAAAGAAAGAATTACAAAAGCAAAGCCACTGGCTATGGAAAAAAGTGGAAGAGACACTACTTTTATATCAAGGAGAGTTACCAAGATGAATTTTTAGCTTATCGCCGCGACTGGTTTACTGGTTCTAGGGTTGCGATACCACCCGGTGTTGTCCAGACCTCATGGGATTGCGATTTTATCCCAAACTTAGTGCGCAACCACCAATTTGACGTTAAAAAATTGGTGGAGAGTCGTGTTTTGTCTTTAGCTGGTCTGTCCCCGGTTCCGTATAACGGGAGGTTTACACTTGGTATAATATTGCGTTTTAGTTGACTTTTTAGTTCGTGTTAATACTATGATAATTCTGATAGTGTGACATTTTTGCAATCGACTATATCATGGATCGACACGCCCGCATGAACTGAGCCGTGATCAAGAGATTTCTCAGACTACCGTTGTTCCTCCGATACCTCCCCCAAGGAAGAGGAAGGGTAAGAAAACAGCAGCCGAGGCATCGGCATCGGCCCACGTTGAAGCTCCAAGTGATCCTTTTGAGGATATTCTGGGATAGGATCGTGATACTGTGCCTCCTACTGCTGATTTTAGCCAAGCAAGAGGTTCAGAAAGTATGGTGGCTGACCGTGGTGATAGTACCGAGGTTGCTACCCAGGCCAACAGGAGAAGAGTTCATCAGACTCGTTCTCAAACTGGGGGGGTTGTCCCCCCTGCTGTGCGAACGTCTGGTCCGGATGTTGGGAGTGGCTCTTGTCCTGCGGAAGGGCCGAGTGTTGGGGTAGGACCTAGCCACGGTCCATGGGTCCACGTAGGTGGGTATGAAATTTCGAAGGCTGCTGCGATTGATGCCCTGAAGGTCCTTCATCCCAATCTTGCTGTGTCTCACCCGGTTTCTGCTAATGAACGCAAAATGGTGGAGCAGAATGCACTTCATTTGCTAACAGCGGTAATATAGTTTTTTTTGAGTGAATTGTTGTATGACTGGTTTGTGAATATTGACTTCTTTGGTTATTGTCTCTTAGGGTGGCGGAATAGTGGACGTTTTGTTTGCGGCCCTAGTCCAGGCTCACGAAACGGGCACGAGTGGACAACCACATGGCAGAGGCGAACTCCACAGTGGAGACGTCGAAGCCTTAAAGTACGTTCGAAGGGGCTTCAACCCTGAATGGATGGATCTCAGTTTGGGGCCTAATGGAGAGGTTTTGCCGCCCCCAGTTGGTGATCGGTTCATTTCTCAAGATGAGTTTGCCGTGCTTCTTGAGGACAACAGCCATGTCTTTAGTGGACCCTCGCCGCCGTCTCCTATGCCTCCTGTTTATCCTTCTTCCGAGGATGAAGATGATGCTGACGCCTAAGGGCGTTGGTTTTTATTCTATTTTATAATGAACTATTTCTATTTCATCTTTTATGGTGATGTGTCGCCTCCTAATGAGTTGAACAATTTGATTAATTGCATGATTATTTTTCATAAATTTTTGCGTTGGTTTGTTTGATCTAATACTCGTACTCGTTGTCTTTTCTTTCAATTGTTAATGTTGCTCTTTTACTTTATTTTGACAACTTGAGAATTCTTTTATATTCGCGGAAAGTGGTCCGTTTCGCAACGAATCATAGGGTTATTGTTTTATTCAATAGGGTTATAACGGATCTGCATAGTGTTATTCCTCACGGTGATCCTTCAATAGTGCATTGTTTTATTCAATAGTGCATTGTTTTTAGACGAAGTATCCTTCTTTTTCGTATTTCCGGATGGTCGGTATCATTCGCCTTTCTGGACGGAATATTCGCTTCTTTTTCCGTATTGCTGGATTCGCGGTAACACTTGTAACTTTGTACAGAGTTTCCATCCCTCTTCATCGTCTTTTGGGGATTTGGGGTATCTCGTGCCACTTTGGACAGAGTTTCCGTCCCTCTTCATCGTCTTGTGGGGATTTGCGGTATCTCGTGCCACTTTGAACAGGGTTTCCGTCCCTCTTCATCGTCTTGTGGGGATTTGTGGTATCTCGTGCCACTTTGGACAGAGTTTCCGTCCCTCTTTATCGCCTTTTGAGATTTTCGGTATCTCATGCCACTTTGGATAGATTTTCCGTCCCTCTTCATCGTCTTTTGGGATTTGCGGTATCTCGTGCCATTTTGGACATAGTTTTTGTCCCTCTTCATTGTCTTTTGGGATTTGCGGGATCTCGTGCCACTTTGGATAGAGTTTTCGTCCCTCTTTATTGTCTTTTGGGATTTGCGGTATCTCGTGCCACTTTGGACAGAGTTTTCATCCCTCTTCATTATCATTTGGGATTTGTGATATCTCGTGCCACTTTGGACAGAGTTTTCGTCCCTTTTCATCGTCTTTTCAGATTTGCGGTATCTTGTGCCACTTTGGACAGAGTCTCCGTCCCTCTTCATCGTCTTCTGGGATTTGCAGTATCTCGTGCCACTTTGGATAGATTTTACATCCCATTTATTGGAGTGAATCATCTTGAGTCTTACATTGCCATCTGGGACCGAATGTTCGTCCTTATGCGTCGTATCTAACAATGTTATGTCCTGCATAAAGGTTGATTACGCAATTTGAATGGATTTCATATAGATGGATTAGTAAAAAGGATTTCTCTTGGAAACAAAATCAAATTATGCGAGTAGGGCGGAGCTTGATTTATAGCTCGTTCTGCCTTGCTTCCCAATGTAGCCTTCCGGGCTCAAGTCCTAAGTGTCCCTATTTTAAGTTAATACATGTTTGCCCCTCATACTCGTCATGGCAGAGGGGTTGAATAAACGTTGTTCAAAATATTCAGGGTACTAAGACTTGCAAAAAATTAAACAAGAGCACTTCAATTAATGTGCTCCATCTATATGGGAGCCAATGCCTCTGCTGCTTCTTCTTCCTGCTGTGGTTGCATCCAGGGCGGAGTCACGTAGCATTTCCATCCTTCAATATAGTCCGCTATCACTTCACCTGTGCCAACAAGAGTTGGAAATTTAACCATTTGGTGGTAAGTCAATGGTAATGCTCGGAATGCATTCAGCGCGGGTCTTCCTATGATGCTGTTATATGCGAAACGCATGTTGACAACTACATAGTTTGCCAGTAGCATTCTTCTTTGTGGCGTTGTACCTAACGAGGTAGGAAGCATAAGAATTCTGAGAGGAACTATCTCCGAACCTCCGAATCCGTGAAGTGACGTTCTCACTGGTTCCAATGTCTGGCCATTCAATCCCATTTTGGCCAGAGTAGAGCTGAATAGCACGTTGACTGAGCTACCATGATCCACCATCATTTTCTTGACTCCATAATTGGCTATGTCTACAGTTATCACCAACGGGCAATCCAGTTTTGACATTTGAATGGCTTGGACGCTCAAATTTCACAGGACCGTGGTTGAGAAAGTGGTCTCTTCCTGCGGCATTTCCTCGATCCTTAGTATGCTGGCCATGTTGATGAAATTGTTCGATTCGATGAGCCTCGAAATATTTTTCTGGCCGTTGGTGGAATCCGCCCCCTGGGCCTCCTGATATCATGTTGATCATGGCTTTCCTGATGTTGCCATTCTCAATCTGAGGATAATCGAACAAATGTGGTTCATCCACCATTCTTTGTTTATCCTTCCTAGGTGATGGTGTTCTATTTCTGTCGGCGTTGTCCTCTTCCTCCTGAATCTTTTTGACAAACTCCACGAGTTTGCCATCCTTCAGTAGTCGTTCGATCTCATCCTTGAGATCCTTGTAGTCTTCGGTTTCATGTCCCTTCTAATTATGGTACTTGCAGAAGCGGGTTGAAAACCTTGTTGCCCTGGAATCCTTCATATGTCTGGGCTCTATCAGCCACCCTTTCCTTTTTTCTACCCCGAATATTGTCATGATTTTAGCATTCGGAGGCATGTACCGCCTAGGCGAAGCGTCCCGGTACCTGTTGTTCCTACTCATGTTGTTGTTGTTGCGGTTTTGGTCTTCCCTTCCTGGTTCCTTCTCTTCTGAGGGTGCGACGACGGGCACTTTGGTTGCCATCATCTCCCCAAAGTGGACCACCTCCTGTGCTATCTTGTTAATTTCTTCGATAGTGGTGGGTTTACGTCTGAGTAAATCTCCGCTAAAGATTGTGTTGTTGGTCGCTCGGAAGAGTATACTCATTATCTATCCAGATGGGTTGTCTATCCTCAGCAGCTCCGCATTGAAACGTTTCAAGAAATCCTTCAGACTTTCATTGGTTTCTTGCTTCATGGTATACAGATGGGACTGATCCAAGACCAATCTAGCTCGACTTGAAAATTGATATTCAAACATTTTCCTTAGTTTTTCGTAGCTTTTTATTGATCCTGGAGTAATCCGTGTAAACCAATTCATTGCTACCCCTGATAAGGTTGTTGCGAATATTCTGGCCCGTATGTTCTCCTTGAACCCATACAAAGACAGTTTCCTGTCCAAATGGAAGAGGTGATCGTGGGGATCATACTTTCCATCGTAAGTTCTCAGATCAGAGATCTTCTCCCCGTGTCCTAAGACCTCCTTCTATCTCTTCGGAGAAAGGGCTGCCCGTCGGAGCATCGCCTCCTTGTCCCATCCGGCCTTCGATCACAGCTTTCTCACTCTCAAGCCTCTCTAGTTTCCTGGTCATTTCATCATGTTCCCTTCTGGGGTCATGACTCTCCGCATGTCTCATGTCGTCCTTATCCTCTCTCCTTCTCGATTCATCCTTTTGATTTCCTCTTTTTTCATTCTTTCTTGTCTCGTGATGCCTTCTTGATTGCACCTTGATTGACTTCGGCCTTCCTCTCTGGTCATTGCGGGCCGACTTTTCTTTGTTCTGTTGTTCTCCTGATGCAGGTTTGCTTCTTCTATCGTCCTGCCGCGACTTCTCCTTGTTCGCTCCTCTCGGAGCCCTAGGTGCGGAACCTTGTTCCCTTACGACCACTGCATGCCCGACGGGCAATGGTGTCTGCACAGACGGCAAGGAGGTCAACACTTCTGCCAGTGCGGCCTTAACCATCGCTATGATTTCGTTTCTCAAGTTATTCGGGATCGAAACAGTAGTTGTTGTCGCCCTAGTAGCACATACTTCAGCTCTCGGTGCCTCCTCGCCTTGGGGCCCCGAAATTTCTTGCCTTGCGGGCGTTTGCACCCCCGCGGGTATTGTTGATGGTCTTGCGTTGTTCGGGATGGTCTGGTCAGGGGTCACCTGCTCGGCCTCTTCATTGTGGCCCTCTGCAGCTCTACTGCGAGATCGGATAATTCTAGAAGTCATGCCTAATAAACTGGAAAAATATGGTGTTCCCACAGACGGCGCCAATATTTTGGTCTTATTTCGTCCAGGTAATAAATACCGTAAAATAATACAATCAGAATGTAAATAACCAAAATAATGCTAATCGATAGATAATCGGGCCAGCTTGGTCTGGGACATCTAATACAAGCTTACTAGGTAAAACAAGTAAATTACAAAGTCAAAGTCACGTATCGAATCGAGTGCGTTCGATGCAGGCGTGTCGAACCGTGGTCGTTCGATGCTAAAAACACTGTAGAGGTTATGTGTCGAATTAGTGTATCGAATCAGCCTGATTCGATGCAGTGTTGAGTGTCGAATTCAGTGTCTTCGATATGATGCCGTATCGAATGCTTCGAGTTCGATATAGATGAGTGTCGAATGTTCAAAGTTTGATGTGGAGTAGGTCTGAGTCAGTATTCAATGTGTCCTCAGATTGTCAGGGGACGGGACATATATAACCACCGTTCTGCGAGCCCCATTGGCAGTTGGGGAATGTACATCGAACCGAAATGGTTCGATGCTCATTCTGCATCGAATAAGTGGTGTTCGATGCACATTTAACATCGAACAGTGCTTGTTCAATATACTATTAAGCAGATCGGTATTGCTGGGTCGGCCCAATACATGATATTAGGCCAATCCTAAAATATCCCCATCAGTAGTGTGTACCAATTTTAGAATTACACGGGAGTAATTCCCATATTTTAAGATTACATGAGGTAATGCGCCTATTACATAGATCGCATGGGATAATTTGCCATTTGCTCTAGAAACTAATCACAGACAAAAGCGATATAGGAAAAAAAAACATTAATAAAAAAGACGAATATTGGTAATAAGTAAACAAGAGAATTATTAGCCTACCAAGAATATTGGTTCTAACTATTTTCTTCGTTGTCTCATAACCTTCGAAGCCGTGGGGGAACTTGGACACGTCGGGGTTTATCTTGATTATATGAAATCATGCTATGTCTATAAGATGTTCATGTTGATTTCATTTAAAAGTTTAATGTTATCTTTTGCTACTCGGGTCAAATGTTTAGACCACGTAGCTTTGTTTTTTCTTATTTTCGGTCAGGTTGTTGAGTACTACATCCTTACCGCACTTGTATTGTACCTTATATTATTATAATAAAACATTAATTTGTCTCTCCTCTGTTGTCTCATTAATGTTCGTTTAATATTTTTTAGCTACTTTATCTTAATGTATTAATATTGTACTTTTGTAAAACAAGATTAATCACGAATAAAACATAATGAGTAGAATGAATGTCTGACCTCCGGATTTGTACTTCTCAATTGATTCTCATTAAGTATTTACGCCCTATTTTGTTATTGAAGTCGACAAATGAATAGAACAGTCCTTAATATAAGATATCTACAAGCAACTAGCATCTGCCGGTCAATGGGGACACTCGTTATCAGCTCTCAACTCGGCTCACCATTCATTCACACATAGCATATCGTGCTGCTTAAGCAAACAACAATAACAAACTCAAATTTGATACAAATACCGAAGAACTCATATGATAAAATCTTTAATGCTAGAAGAAGATCTGGCATATGAAATAGCATGATCAATGAAAAGATGGGAATTTTTCGTTCACCTCCTCTGAGATTTGGTCATTTGACAAATAACAAAGATTGACAATCTGTTAATTGGTCATCAAGTCAACTGTTAAAAGTAAGAGTAATAACATAATTAAATATTATCGGTGTTTTGTATTATTTTTCTTTTTGTTATTTTTAACGTAACTATTATTTCTTGATTAATGAGGAGTTACAATTACGCAACATACAAGAAATGGGTGCAATTTTATTTTCTTGATTATCAATTATATCTTTTTTTTGTTTTCGAATTATCTCTCTTTGTCACGTTTAAAATATATATTAAAATATATATTGTTTCTTGTATTATAACTAGAATTGATTTACTAATTTAAAAAAAAATAAGAATTATATGTCACACCACTCAATTTTTCGATGTGGACCGCATACTGGACGCTACGTAGGAGAATACACACTCTACGTGCTCAAACCCCATTCGATAAGCTCGATGAGAATATTTTGTTGAAATTTTAAAAGCTAATGGACTTTTGTTTCTGCAACGCGAGAAGATAAAGGACAAACAATAGTAGTAGTCATAGTAGTAGTAATAATGACAATTATAAATTATTAATGATTCTAAAAATTCGTGCTTTTTTTAAAAAACAAATGAATTATAATATTAAATGATATTCAAAGTTGATTGTATATTCAATTTAATCCGTAGTTGACTAGAAGGGAGTATATATATATCCAAGTGTCAAACCTCATGGGCGTTTTTGCCACAGAGCCAAACTTGAAGGTAAGTAGGTGAAAAATACAGATGAAAAGATGGTAGGACCTTAGAAATATCAATAAATCTCTAAATCTATGTTTCACACTTACCGGTGTCCGTGTCGTGTCAACCATAAAGTTTCGAGACAAATATTTTCAGCCACAACTTATTTGTAGCCATAAAAAAGAAAGAATTACAAAAGACGCAAAATATTCCAATATTTCTTACTGTTTAAGACAAGAGTGAACAATGTAGTCCATCCACTTCAGTAACAGTACTGCTGCCACTGCTATAAACCAAAGAAAGAAGAACCACATATCCTTATTCCTTTCACTATATAAATTGTTCATATTCACAAGCTCTACTCTATCCATTACCATTACCATTACCATTACCATTACAATCATGGGTTCTCCTCCTTACGTGACGATCGACATCAACGGCCAAGATTCGCCCGATGTCAAAAACGACGACGAGGACACCCCTTCTGGAGCCGGAGCCGCCAAAATAATGTGGAGGGGCTCCAGCTACGACTTCACAACCGACGCCGTTGGTAGCGAGGAATCATCAAACTCCGAGGATTTTGATTTCGTACCAGCAGAAACTAAAACACCCGAGGTTGTTATCCGAACTCGCGCCAAAAACTCTTGGCAGCGAACATCTAGTTTGATTAGAAGTAAGACCAAGTCCAGATTACTCGACCCGCTAAGAGATAAAAAGGCGAAGAAGCTTCCCGATTCCGTCAACGAGGACGACCCGTTCCTTGAAGAGGACATACCGGAGGAGTACAAGAGAATGAAATTCAGCGTGCTTTCGGTTATGCAGCTGGTTAGTTTGATTCTCATTATCGCGCTTTTGGCTTGTAGCTTAACCATTAAGCATTTGAAGGGAGTATCTGTTTTGGAGCTGGAGATATGGCGGTGGGAGTTGATGGTGTTGGTTTTGATTTCCGGGAGATTGGTTTCCGGTTGGGGTGTTAGGATTATCGTGTTTTTAATGGAGAGAAACTTTCTCTGGCGAAAGCGCGTTTTGTATTTCGTGTATGGACTTAAAAACGCGGTGCAGAATTGCGTTTGGTTGGCGTTGGTGTTGGTCGCGTGGCAGTGTATATTCGACAAGAAGGTGAAGAGGCTGGCGCACGGTAAGATCCTGCCGTACATCACTAAGATTTGGGTGTGTCTTTTGGTTGGTACTATATTTTGGTTGCTTAAGACTTTGTTGGTTAAGGTTTTGGCGTCTTCGTTTCACGTTAGTACCTTTTTTGATCGGATTCAGGAGTCGTTGTTCAATCAGTACGTGATTGAGACGCTCTCTGGATCTCCCTGGATTGGGAAGAAACTCGAGCAGGAAGAGATGGAGAGGGTGATGGTTGAGGTGCAAAAGTTTCAGAGTGCAGGGGACAGCGCTCCGGTTGATGTGAAGGCCACTGTGTTGCAAAAGAGTGGAAGATTGATTGGGACTCCAAAAACGGATGCTGCGTCCGCCGGTGCCAAGGAGCCTAAGCTTTCTAGAGCTATACCCAGGAGGGAGCAACAGAAAGGGATAACGATTGATGAGTTGCATAGGCTGAACCAAAAGAATGTATCTGCCTGGAATATGAAGAGATTGATGAGTATTGTCAAGAAAGGGGAACTCTCGACTCTGAACGAGAAAGTACGAGGTTCGTCTGGTCATTATGATGAATCCGTGGAGGAGATCAGCAGTGAAAGCGGAGCTAAAGCTGCTTCCGCGAAGATCTTTGTCAATGTGGCCAAGCCAGGATCTAGGTAGATGACATTTTTTTTTTTTTGTGAGTTCTAACTGCAAATGGTGTCTCTGTTTTAGATGCTCTCATTTTGAATGTTATTCTCTGTTAAGAGTTCTATAATCGGTAAGAGGAAACTAGTACATTGTGTTTTAACCTCTATTTGTTAGTATCCTCATATCATAGCATGTCTTTTATGATCAGGTACATTTACGAGGACGATTTACTGCGTTTTATGCGACCTGATGAGGTTTCAAAGGCTATGGCGCTCTTTAAAGGTGCAACTGAACAAAAGGGAATCAGCAAACGGATACTAAAGAATTGGATGGTAAGTAAAACTATCTTGTAGTTTTATTTTTTAACAATTATGGAGTTAATTACTAGTACACGAAGTCTTCAAATTAATGAATTATTATTGCCATCTCTTTTTACTGGGAATGGATGTTGCATATCTAGTCCATTAGTTGTCAATGCTTTCCTTTGTATGAAGTATTGTCTATTAACACAAACTCTTCAAATTATTATTTCCATCTCTTCAAAGTATTTTGAATCTCTTAATCTGCAGGTCAATGCATTTAGAGAAAGAAGGGCTCTCGCTTTGTCTCTAAACGACACAAACACTGCTGTCAAGAAACTACACGAAATGATCAACATCCTTGTAGCACTCTTACTTATTATCATCTGGCTTCTTATACTCAAGATCGCAACGACAAGCTTCTTCATCTTTTTAAGTTCCCAGCTTATTTTAGCAGCCTTCATGTTTGGAAACACATTAAAGTCAACATTTGAAGGGATAGTCTTTTTATTTGTGATGCACCCTTTTGATGTGGGGGATCGGGTTGAAATCGATGGTGTTCATGTAAGTTTCTTGGCACGCAACATAGCCTCGTTCACATTTACACAATTCTTCGTTTATGACATGAAATCTTTTAATTTCAGATGGTAGTTGAAGAGATGAATATATTGACGACAGTTCTTCTGAAGTATGATCACCACAAGATTTATTATCCAAACAACATTTTAGCTTCAAAACCAATCTTCAATTATTACAGGAGCCCAGATATGAGAGAAACAGTTGATTTCTCCATCCACATCTCGACTCCTCCAAAAAAGATTGCCATAATGAAGCAGAGATTTATAAGGTCTGTTGATCTCTATTTGAATCTCAAACTTTACTCAAAAATATTTTTCTTACTGAACTTTGCAAGCAATGTGGTGGTACTTGCAGTTATTTCAACAATAAGAGTGAACATTGGCATCCAGAACCAAAGATCATTATGAAAGATGTGGAGGATATGAACAGGTTAAAGTGGTCGATGTGGGGCTTTCAGACAATGAATTTTCACGACATGACCGAGAGATTGGAGAGGAGATCGCTTCTTATCGAGGAGATGGTGAAAATCTTTAGGGAGCTTGATATAGAATACCGTGTGCTGCCTCTTGAAGTGAATGTGAGCAACATTGAGGAACCGGAGTTAGAGTCAGCGGAATTCTAATGGGACTTTTCATGGTGCTCGAGCTAGCTTGGTTCCCTTGAAACTTGGAGGAACAGACAGTTTTTGTGACTCATCTTTGTACAGCATGTGTGTTGAAAATTTGAAGATTCGATTGTAGTAGTTTATGTACATAGATTCTTGATGCATGAAATGTAATTCATATTCAATTTAATGCGTTGTAATCAAGTTTTCGTGTCATGTGCGATCCAGTAAAACTGAAGAAAACGATAAAACATTTCATTAGTTCACTATCGCGGTTGAGGTATTAATGTATTAAATTCGGGAACGAATAATATTTTATAATAAGATTGAAAAGGGCGTCAAAATTAGAGAAAATTACGATAATAGTGGAAAAGTTCATTCCACTTGTCCTTTCAAGGTGGAGGAGCTCCCCATTTATTATAGGACAAGATTTTGGACACGTGTTAATTATATCATTTCTTATACCGACAAGTGTTTAACATGCACTTTATGAGTTAGTTGGTTCGCTTGATTCTTTGGCAGCTGGCCTTGCACGTATCTTGATTATATATTTCAGCACATGGTCTTTTAATAACGTTATAATCATTTGGAGTCTACTTCGAGTCCTAGAACCTTGTAAGGTATCGTGAAGTCTATGGTGCATCGTAGATGTGTATCCCGTAAGGCATTGTGGATCCTTGTAAGTCATGGTAGAACCCCTTAAGAGTATCGTAGATGCTTGTAGATGCTTGTAATGTATCACAGAGCATGTAAGGACTCGTAGATGTGAAACGTGTGAGGTGTCATGGATCCTTGTAAGGCATCGTGGAGTCAGTTGGGACTCGTAGAACATTGTAAGGTATTTCTGCACTTGTAAGGTATCAAGCACTGTCTTGGACCTTGTAAAGCACCGTGGAACCTTGTAAGGTATCGTGGAGTTTGCGTGGACTCGTCGAACCTTGTAAGGTGTCACGAGGCTTATAAGTAGACCCTTAGTAAGGCATGATATATCCTCTTGGGATACTACAGGTGTGATGATTATCGTGGACCGATAAGGTTATTGGATGGAGTTAACACTAGTCTCCCCAGTTTCTGTTGTATTCATGAGAATCAACATGAAATCAAAGTAGGTGTCGATCCACGTGGCGTGTTTAAATCCATGTGTGGATTGGGCGAGAGATGTGCATTTCCCTTTTTGTTAGGGATAAGTACCTATTAATGATTCGCCGAAAATCCTTTCAAATTCCCAATATCTAGGGTCATAAGTACATTCTATCAGCGACATTCTTTCTCCATCTCTTATTGAATTTCTTCCATTTTTTCTGGGTTTTCTGCAATTCTTTTCTTCAAATCTTCTCAAGGAGTCATCATGTCTACTTCTCACGTTTTAACTGAGTTCGGTATTTTTACCTCGGAACCTGGGGCAACTATGTACTCTACCTCTCAAGGTGTAAGCACTATTACGCAGGAGAATATAACGGCGAAATTCTGCGAGTTCAATGTTTCCACTACCAATTTAGTGGTGCTTATCCCTAAGGATTATCACATGTGTAATCAGCAGCCGCCTCAATGTATAACCGTGTACTATGCACAAATAAATCTGGGCTTCAATCCTTCTCCCCTTCTTTCTGCTGTCACGTTTTCAAAGAATTTGGTATGAGCCCAACCCAACTTACTCCCAACGGGTACATTACTTTCTTAGTTTGGTATGTGCGTGTTTGCATAACGGGGTCTGTTATACCCCAAATAGGTTTTTTGTTGTCTTTGATGTTGTAGTATCTTTTGGGCAGAACCTTTTGCTATTTTTATCATCGCAAGACAGAGAGAAGGATTATGGACAGTACTCCCAATTATCATAGTAGCTGGAAGGATAAATATAAAGATTATAATGTAAATGGAAGTGAATGATTTTTATTAATCAAGATTACAACATATATATAGGTTACAAAAAGAACTAAGGAAAGTATAATTACAAATAAGGAAAAGAATAAATTCTATCTAAGAACTAAGGAAAGAATAATTATAAATAAGGAAAAGAATAAATGCTATCTAAGAACTAAGGAAAGAATAATTACAAATAAGGAAAAGAATAAATGCTAATTAAGAACTAAGGAAAGTATAATTACAAATAAGGAAAAGAATATATTCTAATAATAATATTATCTAATACGCCCCCGCAAAATGGACGTTCCATCAGCAACGGAGATTTTGGAACGAAGAAGGCAAAACCGAGAGCGAGCAAGGGGCTTGGTGAGAAAGTCCGCAAGTTGATCGAGAGTGTTAACATAAGAGACTCAAATAAGTCCTTTGTTAACAAGGTCCCGAACAAAGTGGATATCAACAGAGATGTGCTTCATCCGAGAGTGTTGGACCGGATGGAGAGACAGACGAAGGGCGCCCATGTTGTCACAGCGAATAAGTGGCGACGAAGGAAGCGAGAGACCAATTTCGCCAAAGAGATGTTGTAGCCAACGTACTTCGGCCGAGACAGTAGCAAGTGCACGATACTCCGCTTCAGTGGAAGAACGAGCAACGGCCTTTTGCTTCTGAGAAGACCAAGAGATCGGATTGGGACCGAGGAAAATAATATAGGCCGAAGCAGAGGTGCCGGTTCTAGTGTCGCCGGCCCAGTCCGAATCCGAGAAGGCCGTGAGGGCAAGAGATTTCTATGTTCGAAAAAGAATACCGAAAGCAAGAGTACCCTTAAGATAGCGAAGGACACGTTTGAGAGCGGTCCAATCCATGGCTTCTCTCTAGATCTAATTCTTCCCCATTCAATATGCTACCTCTGAAACACTGCAATATGTTCATGCAGCTTCCCCTAATCCTATGACCGACAGTTCCTCTCTTGTTCAAGTAGCGACCATGACAGACCCAATTGACTTGACTCCAGAGCAGCGTCGTGCTATGATCCGCAACGAAAAGCGTCTTGTTGAGGGTCCTTGAAATGAGAATATTTTCCAACATGCCCAGTACTATGTGCGGTGTTCCCGAGGTACTCAAAATGTATTGGATCTTTTGAAGGTGTCTTGGATGTCTAGTATTCCCAGTACTTCGTGCGGTGATCATATATTTATGGAGTACCTTGGATGTTTTTGAATGTTTAACTCTGTGATGGACTATAAAGTCGCTAGATTTTGTTTTCTTGTATTGTTGTGTCTTGTACTAGATTGGTCTGATACTTAGGTTTATGTACTTAGGTTTATGTAGGTGTAACTGTATTTTTTATCCTTTTGCTTAGAGGGATGTTTAAATCTCATTTTAAGCACCTTGTCTTATGAACATTCGATCTTTCGAGTCTTAACTTTATTTATTTACATTACTCGAATCTATTACATTAAGCATAGTATTTCCTCAAATTCATGGCATTCTAAGTTCATGGGCATTCTTTTCCTTCAAGATCTCGTAGGTGGTAATTAGCCGCTCCGTTGATCTTTGATATTTGGAAAGGTCCTTCCCATTTAGGCTCAAGTTTTCCTACATTATTGGATGCCTCGGCCCTTTTAAGCACCAGATCCTTGACTAGAAATGCTCTTATCTTCACTTTATTGATGTAATATTTTGCCATGTGTGCCTTATAGTACTATGATCTGATTGATGCACGCATTTTTCTTTCTTCCAACAAATCCAAAGTAAGTGCAAAATTGGAGTTATCGTTGACTTCCTCATACTCTCTAACTCTCCAACTTTCAACTACCACTTCTGAGGGTATTACAACCTAACTTACATATGTTGGGTTGTAGGGAGTCTCTCCCGTTGTAGTCCTTTGAGTGTACGATAGGCCCATAAGATCAATGGGACCTCTTAACCCATTTAGCCTTGTACCTGTCCAACCTTGCTTTCATGTTCTTCAATAATATCTGATCCATTCTTTCAACCTGCCCATTCGATTCGGGTACCCTATAGAGGTGAATCTATGTTTTATGCCCCAATTATCACAACAATCTTCTCCTAGTTGTCGACTCGTGAATTGCAACCCATTATCATTAATTAGGTACCGAGGAATTCCAAACCTGCATAATATAAGTCTCCATATGAGGTTGATCACTCCTCCAGAAGTTACTTTGGCTAAGGTTTATGCCTCCACCCACGTGTTGAAGTAAATTTTCGCTACTAACAACACTTTATTCTGTCTTGCATTAGGAATCATGGGTCATACTATGTTAGTTTCCCATTTGTCAAATGGGCATTGAGTGATACAAGGATCCCATAGTGTAGCTGGCATGTGGGCCAGTGGTGCATGGACTTGGCATTGTTTGCACTTTTTTGAGAACTCTTTGCAATCATTGACCATAGTTGGCCAATAATATCTTCGGCGAATTATCGTTAGTGTCATGCTTCCTCCCCATGTATGGCCTCCAAAGGTGCCTTTGTGCAGTTCTATAACTACTTGATGAACTTCTTCCTTGGCTGAGAAAACAACCTCCAAAATAAAACTCCATCAGGAAGAAAGTACCAGATTGTTCTTCGTGCTATCATTATGTGGACCGCTTTGTCATCGGAATACCCTTTTGGAATTTCAATGTAAGCCTTTATATCTGACATCGAACCATTGTCTATCGGGACTCCCAAGGTATTTAATACCTCTTTCTCTATATTCTCCGACTGCATCGCTTGTAGTAAGGTAATCTTTCCAGTATAGATTTCTTGTGCTTGGTAGCCATTTTTTACAAGGCATCTGCTTCTTGATTACTAGATCGAGGAATCTGGTTTAGCCCAAAGTCTTCAAAGATCTCCTTCATTTGTTAAACGATTCGAACGTGCTCCTTCATTCTTTCTTCTTTGGTTTTATAAGCTTCGTTAATTTGTAGCACTATCTATTGAGAAACGCTATGGCACACCCTACTGTGGAATCTACCGGCTGATCAATGCTTGGTAGCGGGTAGCAATCTTTGAGACATGCATCATTCAGATTCGTGAAATCAACACACATTAGCCATTGTTCTCATGTCTTTGGTACTAGAACTACATTGGGCAGCCATTCTAGATAAAAAAAAAATCTCTTATCTGCTTTAGGCTAACAGTCGTTGTACCTCTGATCGTATGATCTTGTTTCTTCCAGGACCCATATTCATCTCTTTTGTTGTATCAATTTTGAATCAGCATGTACGTTCAAAAAATATTGACATACTCGAGAGTTGGTCCTCTTAGGTGGTCCTCCCACCCATACGAACACTTGATCGTATTAAGTATTGTTTTCACCTTTTCTTCCACAGCAGGTTCCATGATGGTGCTGAACTTTACCATTTTTCCACTATATCTTTTTACTACTTTCACCATAATTCCTCTACTGCTTGAACTTTTACCTCTTCCAACTTTTGTTTTTTGTTGGAAGTTGTTGTTGCCGACTCATCTACTTCCAATGGAATGAAATATTGACATTCTCTGGCATTTACCTAATCTCCTCTAACCTCTCTGATCCCTAAGGGGGTTGGGAACTTGATTTTATAACGTAATGTTGATGGTATAGCTTCAAATATGTAGATAGAGGGTCTTCCACATATAGCATTGCAAGTTCCTAACAATGCATCAACTACCCAAAAATGTATGGCCTTTCTTCACCTTAGTGCCCCATTTCCCATGACATTTGGAGGATTACTATTCCTAGGGTTCGACATGATTCTCAAGAAATGCCTACCTCTGGCACATCTATTGGATCCAATTGTTCACTCCATAGACCCATAGCTAGGTATGCTGGCAGGAATAGCACATCTACTGAGCTTTCGGTATCCACTAGCATTCGTTTCACCTCCACTCCATAATTAGTAGCTTTGATAACTAACGAGGCTTAATGAAGGTAAACTATCCCTTTTAGATCATCGAATCTGAAAGTTATGTATGATATTCTCACATTTTCCAGAGAACAAATATGTAGCTTCTTTCCACATTTTCACATTTTCCTGGATTCTTTTAGGTATCTCCTCTTTTTGCCTGAGGTTATTATTGCCATTTCTCCTCCTTTAATCATATTCACGGTTTGTCCAGTGGACGGGTTATATTCATATGAATCTGGAAGAGGTGGAGGCCCAAACCTATATTCCTCTTCATGTGATCTTATCTTCTTGTTGTCTTCTTTCACTATTTCCTCTTTGTTCCTCAACCTTTTTTTATCAGGATCTCGCGCCTTCCAATATCCTTTAATGAAATTTAGAAGATATCCCAATTCTAACAGCCCGTGGATTTCTTTCTTCAATGTAGTGCATTGGTATGTCATGTAAGCTTTATGATATTTGAAATATCTTCTTGAATCTTTCTTTTTGTATGGCTCGCGAACAGACCATGGCCATTGCAATTCTTTACTTCTTTCCATGTTAGGTAGAACTTCTATTGGGGTGATAGTCAACGGAGCTAGGGGTACCGGCTGTAGGTGTCTCTTCACAGTGTGTTTTACGTCTTTTTGATGCGCTTTATGCTGATCTTCTCTATTCTTTTCTTGTGGTTTATTTCTGCCTTCGGTTTAATTAATATTACTTTCTAACTTGATATTTTGAATTTTGAGCCTCTTCCATAATGATATATGTCTCTACTCTTTGTATTAACTCATTAATGTCTCTTATTCGATATCCCATCAAGCATCAGAAGAAATCTCCTGATCGTAGTATTTGTGCTAATATATCTGCAACCATGGAAGGATCCACGTGTGGGACATATAGAGCTTTATCAAATAATCTTTTCATGTAATATCTCAAGGTCTCATCCTTCCTTTGTTAGATGGTGAACATATGATAAGTCGATTTGGAGTATCTTCTGCTGCAAGCAACTGACGGCCTAACATGCAAGATAATTGGTCAAATCTAGAGATGGTACGTAATGGGATCTGAGAGAACCAAGCTTGCCCTCGTTCTGTTAAAGTTGTTCGGAATACACGACACATAGTGAAGTTAGGAACTGATACTAGGTTCATACTCACCATGTACTGATGAACGTGATCTTGTGGATCTCTTCCATTGGTATCCACTAAATGCATGGGCAGATTGCTTGGTTTCATCCCTATCAGAATTAGGACATCTGCTATCTCAGGTACAAAAGGTGAACCTTCGTATACATGTCTCTCTCTTGGGCTGATATTTCTCTTCATAGCTTGCATTTCTCTTCTCAAGCTATCTATCATGCTCCATAAGGAGGTATCTCCCGTTCCATATATATGGGGATTCCCTTTGTTTCGAGAATCAATATTCTTCTCCCTATGTGTGTCAATTCTTCTTTCGCTATAATCTTGAGCACCATATCCCCTTCTTTCCACGTCACGAGCGGGGGTTCAGTACCTAGGTGTTCCTAATGGAGTTCGTGTCATACGATATCCTTGTTCCGCCATAGGATTCCCTTCTCAATAAGAAAGCATAGGTTGTGGCTTTTGTTAATGTCCAACTGTTCGTTCTCCTCTCCCAATTGTTGCGTGTACTAAATTCTCGAAGAATGCTCTCGGGATATTAATAAAATCTACATCTTCTACTTGTGGTAATGAGGATCGTCATTCTGAGTAATCGATCCACGACTGCGTGAATTTTCCATTTGGTGGTTCATTTTGTTTTGACAAAAATGTTGTCTTATCATTTCAGAAATGCTCAAAGGTAGTCTATGGCGTTCCCATAGTCGACACCACTTTGTTAACACTCATTTTAGCACATTGTGGTGATTGAGATATTAACATATTAAATTCAAAAACGCCCTACCTGTTTCTGAATAATATTATCTAATAAGATTAGAAATGGAGTCAAAATAAGAGAAAAGTATTATAATATTTGAAAAAAGTACTCCACTCCTTTCAATGTGGAGGAGCTCCCTATTTGTAGGAGAAGATTTTGGTCATATCTTAATTACATGCTTTCTTATATTCATAAGTGTTTAACATGCACTTTATAAGCAGGTTGGTTCGCCTGATTCTTTGGCAGTTGATCTTGCACGTCTCTTGACTATATATGTTGGCACATGGTCTTTTAATATTTTACTAATCATTCAGATCTGATGGTTCACACTGTGTTAACGACCCCTGTAAGGTAACGTGGAGTCTTCTTGGAGTCTTAGAACCTTGTAAGGCATCGTGGAGCCTATGGTGCATCCTAGATGTGTATCACGTAAGGCGTCGTGGATTCTTGTAAGTCATCATAGAACCCGTTAGGGTATCGTAGTTGCTTGTAAGGTATCATAGAGCATGTATGGTATCGTGGATATGGAACATGTGATGTGTCGTGGATCCTTGTAAAGCATCGTGGATTCAGTTGGGACTCGTAGAATCTTGTAAGGTATCTCTGCACCTGTAATGTAGGAAGTAGTGTCGTGGACCCTGTAAGCGCCATAGAACCTTGTTAGGTATCGTGGAGTTTACTTGGACTTGTAGAACCTTATAAGGTGTCACCGGGCTTTTAAGGAATCTTAGACCATTAATAAGGCGTGATATATCCTCGGGGGATACTAGAGTGTGATGATTATCGTGGACCGATAAGGTTATTGGGAGGGATTAACCGTGTTATATTTATATTAACCCGAATTAAACAAATTGTTAGTATTTTATTAGTCATATATTTATTTATTGTTATTTCTTATATTTATTTAAATTTTTAAAAATAAGATGATTATTCGATTCGATCTAATTTTCAACTTCTGAACAAGGATTAAATCAAATGGGGGTTTGATCCTAGGAAAAATCAAAAATCGGATCAAATATCGATTTTGATATCGAATCATTCTATCGATTTCCAAACGACTCAATCGATCCGATCCATTGTGCACACCTCTTAACACAAACATTGCATAACACATTTGTCTTATCAAAAACTTGTATCCAACTTCCAATGTTATATTTTCTTCATAAAACTCCCTCATTGTAAACGGGTTTGGAATTATTCCCTATTTAACGGAAGATATTTATTTTGGGTTCGAACGCCGATCCCGACCCGAGGAGATTGTTGGTTTTTATTGATTTGCGGCTGGACTCAGATATTTTCCGAGATGCCTACGTATCCCTCCGTCGGGAATCAAGCCACTCGTAGTTCCGATTTTTGATCGAATTCGGATTTTAGTTGCGAGTTGTCTTTGTTCTTTTCTTTTTTTTCAAGTGTCGAGAGTTTTTTTCCTCCTTTTTTCCTGTCCCAAAAAGCTCCTCCCTCTTTTCCCCTTTTTTTCCCTTTTATCTGTCTCCCCTTTGAAATGATATAAGTAATGTGGCTCCCTGCATGTGTGACACTTGTTTTGAAGTCACAATGCCACATGTCATAAGATATGAGGTGTGTTAACAAGTGATGTAGCCATGTGTTGCGTCTTGTGTGGTGCAAATGTTTTTACGAATACAAGTCGCGTTACCGGAGCGAGTACAAAATCGTATGTGTAGTAATATATTGAGTCGAACATAATCCGGGTAGTATTTTAGTTATAAATCCGGTCGATAAATGTGTGTCGTGATTTACAATATACGAATAGTATAATTTTTTAACGAAGTAAACCGGTATTTAAACCGTGTTATAATGCGGTGTTATTTATAAATATAAATCATATAATAATATACCGAGTAATTTCGGTAATTGAATAATCGCTTATTTTAAGCAGGTGATTTTCTATCCTGTTAACAAAGCCCCCCAGTTTTTAGTGCAGTCGGTTATTATGACTGCACTAGAAACTCAAAAAGTCGAGAGTTACGAGTATCTCGGATTTTTTAGAGAGGTATCGTAGAATTATTTAGAACCTTGTCGGTCCTTGTCGGTTATTGTGAATGTCCCGTAGATCCTTAAAAGGCATTTGTAGATCTTCGAAAGGCATCCGAGTCTCATATAGGACTTGGAAAGCCTCGGTAAGGTATTGGGGAACTATTTTGGGGTATCGTAGACTTTCTTCGTTCGATGTTTATATATGTTTAATACAAGCCCCCCCAGTTTTTTGCTTGCCTTTGAAGAGGTGAGGGGTATATCGTGGTTGTCTTCTTAGAGGCGAGAATTTTTTTATTTACGATGCCTTCGTTGAGGCGTGTCTTCGTTGGGTCTTTTCCTCGGGAGCATATGTTCCTCATCGGGAGTGGGATGATAGTATCACCATGCCTCTTCGGGTATCACGTCGTACCGCATCGGGTATGTGACACTCGGTGGGCCTCCTCATCGGGAGTGTGACGAAAGTATCGTCATGCCTCTTCGGGTATCGCGTCGTACCGCATTGGGTATGTGACACTCGGTGGGCCTCCTCATCGGGAGTGTGACGAAAGTATCGTCATGCCTCTTCGGGTATCACGTCGTACCGCATCGGGTATGTGACACTCGGTGGGCCTCCTCATCGGGAGTGGGACGAAAGTATCGTCATGCCTCTTCGGGTATCACGTCGTACCGCATCGGGTATGTGACACTCGGTGGGCCTCCTCATCGGGAGTGGGACGAAAGTATCGTCATGCCTCTTCAGGTATCACGTCGTACCGCATTGGGTATGTGACACTCGGTGGGCCTCCTCATCGGGAGTGTGACGAAAGTATCGTCATGCCTCTTCGGGTATCGCGTCGTACCGCATTGGGTATGTGACACTCGGTGGGCCTCCTCATCGGGAGTGTGCATTTCTCATCGGAAATGCATGTGACGATAGTATCGTCCAAGGGGATAATCCCTATTTTTAGGGTTAACATTTTAGTTAATCCCTTTATTTTTAGAATTTTGAACTTTTTACTTCGCATTTAGCATTTGTAATTACTTTCATGCTTTGTAGGCATTTTTTCGAGGAGTCCTTGGCTTTGGGTCTTTCGTTCTACTTTGCCTTTTCCGTGCTAATATTCATCATAACTTTTCAGCACTTATAAATACTCGGACCCTCTCCTTTAATTGTAGGATTTAAGATTGAGTTTAAAGAGATGAGATAGAATCCCATTCTCATTGGCCAAGCAAATTATTTAGCATGATGTGTCTGTTTGCTGTGCAAACTTTGGAGATTTTTCTCTGAATAGAGGTATCACCCGACACGTAATCGCGGCTATAATAGAGCTTGGACAGCTCAAGCTTAACTCGGTTATCCAAGGAAAGGTTCCTAAGTATACAAATAGGTGCTTAAAGTTTATTGAATATTCTCACTTACTTTCAAAAAATCTTTTCCGCTGAGTTGTTTACTCATTTCTTTCTTCGGGGAGTTTTACATTCCCGTTATTTTGCGCAGGCAATGTCTTGGAAAAATATTTTACAGTTTATTTGTTCACGGCCGCGCGGTCCTTGGAGTAGGGTCTTCCTACCCGAAGGGGGAGAGGGCGGTCTAGGACGTTGGCCGCGATTCTGCCTCACCCTCCTCGTGGGAGTTCATATGCTTCCGAGGAGGATGAGATTTTTGAAGAGGACCAACCGTCCGAGTGGGATGACGTTCTCGAAGACGAGACCGATGCATCCGAGGATTAGGGTCATAATCTAATGGAGGAGGATAGCTCTAATTTACGGCTTTATTTGCTTATAAATCTTTTTGTGGATATTCCCTTAATATATATATTCAGATTAGTGAATATTTTCACCTAATCCTAATAGTTTTCGTTGCAAGCTTTCACTTTTGGAATTTGCTTGTTTGGAAAGGTAAAGTTATGTCTCGCTGTTGAATTTTATACTTTAGAGTATAAGTTTATCGAAATCAAAATTGCATAAGAGGTTCGTAGCACTTATCTGGAGTCCAGGTCGTTCCGTGCATGCCAATTCGTTATCGTCAAGCAATTTTCCTCGGAACTCCGCTCGGAATGGCGTTCGTTAGGCTTCATCCGAGGGGTTGTTGGCTATCGGAGGGAACTCTTCGGGGGTTCCGACTATAATATCTGCATATAGCTTAAGCAAAAATAGCCAACTTGGCTCGAAGTTTCCTTCGGCGGAGTCAGTGTTCAAAAATATGTAGAGCATAGTCCATATTTTAAGCACGAAGACCTCATGGATTATAGATTTTGGGTATATTTATACTCTCTTCGTGTTTTCGATGGAAGAACTATTTATCTCATGATAAAATTATACAACAATCTTGGTGAATGGGTACGTATTCCTCGTAAAGTCCGAGAGTAAGACCCGTTGTATTTGGTTTGGGAAGAAATACATACTGGCAATAATTCGCATTTTTCCGCCATATTTAGAGAGTTTTTGATTCCTCGTGTAAATACCCGTGAATCACTCTCGATTTCCCGCGTGGGTAGCCGTAGTCATCGTATTTTATATATATATATTCTTTGACTCCTTTGGGGGTGGTCACCTGCGAACCTCGTGGTCGGGGTCGTTGCGAGCTTCCCGTTTACCTCGTGGGTAGGGGTTGTCGCGTGCTCCAGTTTTGAGTGTTCGTAAGTGCCATGCCCTTAGAGTGCTTAGTCCTTGTTCCGATGCTCCAAGCTACCACACTTAGAAAAGTTCGATTTCATCCACGGATACTTGCGAGTATCATAAGAGGTTAATAAACTTTACTCCTAAATCTAGGCTTTAGTATTGTTATAAAGCAATGGAAGCTTGTCCCACTGGTATGAGCAGGAAATTTTAATAAAGAGGTCTCGTGTTCGAACTCCTCTCGGAGCAGTCTCTTCTCTTTATTTTTTTTTTATTCGCTGGCAGAAACAAAAAATAAAATGCAAATTCCCAATCGCCAAATGAAGGATTCGGGATTCGAACTTGGGCCATTGAAGGAGCAGCCATTGGATTAAACCACTGGGCTACAAGCTTCTGTGTGGTTATAATTCGGTTATTTTCTGTTTTATAAGATATATAGCAGCGTTTTTTATAACAAAAAAAAACTTTCAGAATGGGATTCGAACACTGGTCGTCGTTTGGGTGAACGACCTCGGAGAGCAGCTCCGACCATTAGGCCAAACCCGTTTTGGTTTATGAAGACATTACATTCGCTACATATCATATATCTAAGGATTAATAATAATAAAAAAGCTCACGAGGAAACTCGATCCCGGGTCCTTTCAGTTAGATGCCCTCGGAAGCTATTTTCTTACCACTGGACCACTTCCCTTTTTGGATATAAAAAGGGTTGTTTTTATTTTTATTATTATACTGTGGCAGCCCCTGAATAATTAAAAAAAACCGCTCGGAGAAAGGATTCGAACTTGGGTGCTCCGTGTGGGATGCCCTCGGAGAACAGCTCCAAGGACCGCTGGACCACACCATCATTTTGTTTATAAAAGATCTTTAACTATTTTTATTATAATATGGAAGCGTTTTAATAAAAATGCTATCGGAGGGAATTGATCTCGGGTTCCTCTGGTAGAGGCACTCGGAGAGCTCCTCCGACCACTGGACCACGTCCTCTTTTGGTTTACAATGAGATCGTTTTTGCTACATATATGCAGTAGCCTTAATAACCAAAAAAATAAAGCCATCGGAAGCAGAATTCGAACTCGGGTCACCCGAGTAGATGCCCTCGGAGAAGGCTATGACCACTGGACCAGCCCATGTTCTTGTTTATAATAAGAAACGTTTTTATTTTTATTATATTGGCTCTTCATATAAAAATAAAGACTTCGGAAAAGGGATTCGAACCCGGGTTCTTTTACTAGAAGGCCTCGGAGAGTTGCTCCGAGGACCACTGGAGCAGCCCCATATTTTGTTTATGACAAGATAATTTTTTATCTTTATTAATATATGATAGCAGCAAAATAAAAATACTATCGTGAATAGGATTCGATCCCGAGACCTTCAGGTAAGGGCTCTCGGAGAGCTGCTCCGAGGACCATTGGGCTATCTCTTTTTGTTGTTAATAACAAGAAGTTTTTTGTTATTATTGTTATACTATGGCTCTCCATAATTAAAAAAAAGAAGGCCGAGGGGTGGGACTCGAACCCGGGTCCTCGGAGAGAGGTTCTCGGAAATGCTCTCCGAGGACCACTGGGCTACCTCTCTATTTTGGTTATAAATTCGTTTGTTCTCGTATTTATATTAGACTAGCCCCCCTTTCTAATTACACATATTAGCCGTTAATGAGTTGATTAACATATATATATTTTTTATAACTCAACTCACCCAGCCATAGTGTGACACGTTTTTATCAAAAGCAACATTGTGGGACACGTGTCTCTTTCATAGTTCAAATTCTTCAAAAAAGAAACGTGACTACCTTTTCTTCCCTTTCTTTTATTTCTTTTCTTTTCTTCTTCTCTGTTAATTCTTTCTCTTTTCTTCTTCACTTGCAGATTTTCTCTGCAACTCTCAGGCAGTAGACCAAAGAATCTACTCCTGCCCAAGTTTATTTACAAGTCTTTGATAGACTTCGTATATATACACTTATATATACTTATATATGTATTATATAACAATTAGAAAATCATATGATTTTCACGAAGATCTCCAAGATTATAATCGAATCGCGCAAGTTTGGAGAAATGAAAACTTAACTTCGGAGCGTATCGCCTCGTAGCAGTAGTAACTGTTCTCCGTTTTGATCTTGGCGGCGATCCCCTCGGGCTTTCTCAAGGATTCAACGACGTTCCCACAGACGGCGCCACTTTGTAAACGGGTTTGGAATTATTCCCTATTTAACGGAAGATATTTATTTTGGGTTCGAACACCGATCCCGACCCGAGGAGATTGTTGGTTTTTATTGATTTGCGGCTGGACTCAGATATTTTCCGAGATGCCTACGTATCCCTCCGTCGGGAATCAAGCCACTAGTAGTTCCGATTTTTGATCGAATTCGGATTTTAGTTGCGAGTTGTCTTTGTTCTTTTCTTTTTTTTCAAGTGTCGAGAGTTTTTTTCCTCCTTTTTTCCTGTCCCAAAAAGCTCCTCCCTCTTTTCCCCTTTTTTTCCCTTTTATCTGTCTCCCCTTTGAAATGATATAAGTAATGTGGCTCCCTGCATGTGTGACACTTGTTTTGAAGTCACAATGCCACATGTCATAAGATATGAGGTGTGTTAACAAGTGATGTAGCCATGTGTTGCGTCTTGTGTGGTGCAAATGTTTTTACGAATACAAGTCGTGTTACCGGAGCGAGTACAAAATCGTATGTGTAGTAATATATTGAGTCGAACATAATCCGGGTAGTATTTTAGTTATAAATCCGGTCGATAAATGTGTGTCGTGATTTACAATATACGAATAGTATAATTTTTTAACGAAGTAAACCGGTATTTAAACCGTGTTATAATGCGGTGTTATTTATAAATATAAATCATATAATAATATACCGAGTAATTTCGGTAATTGAATAATCGCTTATTTTAAGTAGGTGATTTTCTATCCTGTTAACACTCATGTTATCCAAAATCTTCACCAAAGCTCCTATTTGTTTATATCGTTGCCACCTTTGAGATTCGTTTTTTGTATTTTAAGGGAGTTTGATGCAGGATTTTGATAATGGAGGGAGTTTAGGCACGAATTTATAAAGCACAATAGTTTTGGTGCATGTTTCAAAAAACACGATGCTATTATAGCATTACTTTTGGGGATTTTCGCAAAGTTGGTCCTTTATAGTAATTAGTAACCAACTTTCAAAATTGGTTCTTTATAGTACCTTGTTTCGTTTTCGGTCATTTTGCAGTAAAATTACTATTTTGCCCTTAATTTTAGCATGTGATGTGCACATGACCTCCAATTCAATTTTTCTCCATCAATTTACAATTAAATCTTTTCAGTTGTTATATTTACACCCCCATAATATAATAGCCATTTTTTTCATAATTTTGTAATAATAATATTTAATATCTTAAAACATGAGCCCTAAAAATTCATTATTGTTTCAATTCTTTTTTAGTTGTACAAAATTTGCACATTAACAACATACTAATAATAATAATAATAATAATGAGAATAATTTTACCTCCAAAAATTTAATAAAAGGAAAATCTTGAAATAATTAAAACAATATATTTTCTTCAACTGTGAAATTTTATAGTTTTATTACTTATTATTTGTATTAACAGTTGTATCCTAGAACATTTTTATTAATTTTGAAGGTAAAAAATTAACATTAATATAACCTAAAAAGTAAAAAAGAATGGAAAATATACTTCACAATTTAAACACATAGTAAATTTTATTATTATATATTTGTAATTTTAAATAAAGTGTAATTTTTCAAGCTGTTATTTCCCCCCCCCCCCCCCCCCCCCAAATGCTAGGTTAAGCTGATGATCGTTTGAACAACTCCCTTTTTTCCTTTAAAAACAAAAATAAATGTGATTTATTTAGGAATTACGCTTAATTAAATCAAACTTACGAATAAAATTTCACAATTTACATAGATAAACATGAATGATATTTTGAATTGAGAAAAATATTAATATTTATAATTTCAAATTTGTTTGTTTAATATTAATTATAGGGTTTTTAAAAAACTTAGATAAAATTATATAAAGAAAAAACAAATTATAGAAAATTATTAAGTTGCTAATGTACACATTTTGTATAACTAAAAAGAATGACACAATCACTTGTTGACAATGCCTTGGGAACCCGACATAATAGCTTGTCCATTCAAACAATGGAGAATCAACATTATAGGACCTTTGACAAATGACAAACATCAAAGGCAATATCTGATCGTAGTTGTTGACTACTTCACCAAATGGGTAAAAGCAGAGGCCCTCGTCAAAATCACAATGACGAGTGTGATTTACTCTCTATGGAAACGCATAGTATGCCGATTTGACATATCGCGACTGTTAGTCAGAGACAACGGGTTACAGTTCAAGTCAGAACAACTCGATGAATGATGCAATAAATAGAGTCTACGACACCACTTTGCGTCGGTAGGATACTCCCGGGCCAACGGACAAGTAGAAGTCACCAACAGAACACTCAACGAATCCCTCTGAACCTGGCTCATACTAAAGAAAAGTATGTGGATATAAGAGCTTCCCGGAGTCTTCAGGGCATATCTCACGATAGTGCTGGCGAGCACTGAAGAAACGCTCTTCAGCCTCACTTATGTGCATAAGGCCATGATACCAGCCGAAATTGTCCAAGCCATCTGCAGAACAGAAGAGTACAATGAAGTGGACAATGAGTCTAACCTAGTCCATCAGCTAGACCTGTTGGCCGAGCAAAAAGCACGGGCTTCAGTACGATTAGGGACTACAAGGCAAAAATGACAGAACAATACAATTGAAGGGTCCACACACGATTATACCAAGTAGGGGACCTCATGTTGCGAAGAATATAGGCCTCCAAGACTTTTGGGAAATTGGGTCCCGCATGGGAGGGGCCATTCAAGATAGCCAAGATCATCGGCCCTACCACCTACATCCTCCAGGACATGGAGGGACAAAAACACTCACGGTATGGGAATGCGTTCAACCTCATGAAGTTTTATGTTTAAGCTACGTCCAAACATTCAAAAAATATACCTATCCTTAAGCAAGATTTTCTCCATAATAAAGAGAATGTAGTTGCACGTAAGGCAGTCCTCAACCTTCAAATTATAGGCACCAGAGAAGGACCCATGTCAGTGAAAGAGTAGGGGCTTGTTGGGATCAAGGGCAAGTTTCTGAAGACCAAATCTTCTAGAACAGAAAGTTAGCTCGAGACGATGATGAAGTATCTACCATCGCCCTAGGGTCCCAAAAGAGAGTTCTCAGTACAGAGGAAACAGGACTGTCGGGCAATGGCAAGACCGGGTATAATGCAGCACTGCATCATAGTGAACATATGCATTTTATTTCGAATTAAGTGCCCCAACTTTGTAGGAAATGGAACTGTCTGACATGGACGATCGCCAAACAATCTAGCGGCAGCACTGACCTCCCGAACACCTGGAAAAACCACGGAGTGAAAGATGTAGCCTGCCTCATCTATGCGAAGACAACAGACTTGGGGGACAACTGAAAATGCTTAAATACACCGGACTCAGAAAATATAAGAATAACCCAAGAAGTAGGATCGAAGAGAAGAACTCTAATAATAGAGCCTCGTAGAACGAAGAAGTACGAGGAGGATCGCGTCAGATAAATGAAGCTCGATTCTCAGTTGTCTCCATAAATGACCCACTTGGTGATAAGTCACCAGTACCATAACTAACGTGTCAAACTTTATTAGCGCTAGAACCCCTTAATACCCGGGTGACCAACATTAATGCCCTGCAACATATCACCTACCACGAATCAGTCATAACAAGTGCCAATCCCTTGATTAAATGAAGAACAAGTGGTCACTATTGTTACCCTTACGCGGGTCCTAGAAATAGGATATGAAGTATTTCATTGTAACTCGACTTAAGCTGAATAACAATGCTTGTACTCTAAATTCTCTCTAAGCAATATACTTTTCCCTTTTATTCGTCGTTCTCAATATTCCTCTCCTAAAAAGCCCCTTGTAATAAATAAGTCTCCCATCGTATAAATCTCCATTCCCTTACATTCTCCCTTCACGAACCGCATAAATTACTTTATGAACCACATCTATCCCATAATCAAGGAATTATCTCAACACGATTAATTTCGTATTATCAATATTATTAATTAAATAACTCATTTATAAAATACAAGTACATAAATATCTTTTTTCACCATTAAAGCGTGCACATCTATTTTCACTTTCACACTAAGAGTTCTTTTAGACCAATAAAAATTTAAAAGATCATGTAGTATCATAATATTTTCTTTAATGACTGCGTTGCTTATATAAAATTTTAGAATAAGTAATACTATTAATTATATAACTGAACTAAATTATTTTCGTGTTAGTTTTAAAACTTCTTAAAAAATATATCAAATAATTTTAAATAAAATTGTGCTAAATCCTTAGCAAAATTAATTGATTAAGGGCGAAAGTAAAGTTTATTTATGTTTTTTGGTTGGAACTTGGAAGAGAGGTGGTTGTTTTCCAAATTAGGGAGAAGTGATCTATAATTACACCAAGCCTCAGGGTGTAGATGTAATTATCCCTAAATATGCCAAAAGTGGCTTGTCAAAGTAGCAAGATTGAAGTGTCACTGTCTAGTCCAAAAAGTTGTCAGAAAACTCTACACCTAGAAAATATTTAACCAATAACAATAGAAATATGAAGGAAGAACAAATTTCTTCAACGTTTAATGATTAAGACAAGAAACTAAAGTCACGCCCCGCCCCACCACAACCACTAAATCCGGCCAACGGTTACTTAGAAAAACTTCTTTCATGTTCTCCTAAACCTCTCTCAACCTCAAAAAAAATTATACAGCGTCACCTTTTTTTGGATTTTCTCCCATCACATTCTTCCCACTAGGCCACTGATAGAAACCCAGTCTACTGCAATTGCAGCACTGCTGGTACCAAGAAAAATCACGTGAAAATTGCAATCATTGATATCAATATTCCGAGAAAATCCATAAAACCCATGTAGTTTCAAAAATTTGCAAGAAACTCCCATGTAATTTAAAAATTGTTTAGAATCTCGCTGTTTTTCAAGAAACTCATCACGGAATTTTATTGCAGTTTGTATTCTGTACGGAATTCTTTTTTGCATTTTATTTTGTTAGGAGGTATCTTACGCTCGTTCTATGGGAGACTTAACTAGATATTTGTGCATGTTCTGACACTCTTAAAGACTATTAATATTAAACTTTTGTTTTCTATAATATTGTACACGTAAAATTATTTTTGTTCCATCATAGGAATTAGAATATTTAGTTTATTACAATATTTTCTTGTTTGTTTTAGAATTTCAATAAATATTTTGTTAGCCATTTAACAACAACATTAATTGCTCAAAATCTTCACGGAACAGAATGTATATAAAACTTCTGAAACCACAAATAAATTTAGACAGTTACCAAACCACAATGAAATTATGTGTGTGTTTTTTCTAAACTATTAATTCACCTCAAATTGAAGCATTTTAATTCAATAAAATGCAGGGGGGAGCCAGGATATTTTCGGACCCGGGCTGCTATTAACTTATATATATATTGTGTAAAATAGAATGAAAAATATCGAATATTAAGTGCAATACGATAAAAAATACACGTAAATAAATATGTTATTGAAGTTAAGCTCTATATTTTTGTGAAGAGTAAAATTGATTAACAATGCTTGTACACGAGCTCTTAGGATTATATATGATTCTCCTTTAATCAGTATATCCGTTTATCTATACTAGAACAAAATAATACTTTAATGGATATATATTAAAAATTTAATAGTCTTACTTTAAAGCCCCAACAAATAATAAATTTGGTTTGAATACACAAGACTATACTTTAAAAACAAATTTAAACATAAAATTTAGTATACTTTTTGTATATAATAATATAACTTTGTACACCTTTACCAAAACTCTTAAGATTCGGTATCGGTTTGAGACTAAGAAGTGTGATTTTGTTTAAGTGTAAAGAGATTTAAAATTGGACTTTCTTTCTTATATTTATTAATTTTGTTAGTATTTTTGGCTTTTTTAAGGGATTTTAAAAAAAAAAAAAAAAGCAATTAGTGATATATTAAGATTTCTGAGGGAATATTGATTCTAATAGTCATTTGAATTTTCAAGAAAAAATATAACATAAACAACAACTAATGAATCGAGATTTCATTTTGGTGATATTCATTTTAAGAAAAATATAGCTTAGTACACCTTTACTAAAAATCTCAAGACTCGGTATCGGTTTGAGACTAAGAAGGGTTTTAAGTGTAAAGAGATTTAAAACTGTACTTTCTTTCTTATATTTATTACTTTTGTTAGTTTTTTTTGCTTTGTTAAAGGAAATTTTTTTTTTTTAAAAAAAGCAATTAGTGATATATTAAAATTTCGGATATGGAATATTGATTCTAATAGTCACTTGAATTTTCAAGAAAAAAATATAACATAAACAACAACTAATGAATTGAGATTTTATTTTTGTGATATTCATTTTAAGGAAAATATAGTAAAAGATGAAGTGCTTCTTTGCTGGGAATCGAACGCACGACCTGCAACCAGCAAGAGTAAGGCATCACCGCTGCGACAAACCCACTTTAACGTTAATTTATCGTTATAACTTTGTTAGATACAAGAGCTATCTTTTTTTTAAAGATACCTATTATAGGCGACGACAAGAATCGACCCGGGCTGGAGCCTACCCAAGCCCTCTTGGTGGCTCCGCCCCTGATAAAATGCATCCGGATCAAGTATGAGTTGGCGATCAAGATATATGGATAGAACTTATAACGTGGTCTCGAAAACTATGTAAATTTTGTTGAGCTCTTATCGTTTTTTTAGGTTCATTAGGATTCTTATTGGTTAAACTTCCAGTTATCTTGGTGGAAATTTGATATCTTTTTTTCTGTCTGAGCAAATTATTTTTTTCCACAAGGGATCGTGATGTCTTTCTATAAGATCGTTGGGTCTCTTTATTAGTTCCTATCTATAGTTGTACGGTTTATATGTAGCAAGAACACTTTTAGTGAAAGAGATGGTGCAATTGCATTATAGATTAGTTTTTAACTCGATATAGTTCAAAGGCTAAATGCAATAAATCATATAATTTATGCTCACTTTTACAAATACCTCGAAACGTATTAAAAGTTACATTAAGCCCACAAACCAATTGATATTGGAGTGTTGCTCCCTTGACTATATATAAGGGTCAAGATTACAAACAATAGAAATTGAACGGTTGATTAATGACCTAGAGGGCGAAACTCTTTCAATTAATAAGTTGGAAATTTAATGCAACTTTTCATAATTTTGTGGGTACTTTGATAGAGTGAGCATAAGTTGGGGTTTCCTACAATTAACTCTAGTTTAAATATATATAAAAAAAAAACAATCGTAGTTAACCACTAATTACTTTACTTCATGTGTAATATATATAATGTGACATTGGGTAACTTGTAAGAAGATTTTCTATTATATCACATGTTGGGCCAAAAGTATTTTTAGAAAGATTCTGTTGGACCACCCTTTACTGTACCGTACCGAAACAACTATTGCCCCCCATCCACAAAAAAACATGAACAAGTGAGAAGAACTGCTTATTGTAACCATCATCATGTCTACTTCTTCTTCTTCTTCTTCTCCTCTCCCTCCCAAACACGTGACGATCGATATTGACGGCCATGATTCGTCCATCAGAAACAATGTTACGACGAGTACTAGTCGTAGTAGTAAAATCGACGACACCACAACTCCGAAAACAATATGGAGGGAATCCAGTTACAACTTCTTTAACGACGAGGTAGCAGCAAACTCCGAGGACTTCGGTTTCTTGACTAAGAAACCCGATGCTCAGGTACGCAATGCCAACAATTCGAGTTTGATGAGAAGTAAAACTAAGTCCAGGTTACTTAATCCGCCAGACCATAAGATTGTCGAAGAGGACGATCCGTTTCTCGAAGAGGATATACCGGAGGAATACAAGAGAATGAAATTCAGCGTGTTTTCGGCTATGCAGTTGGTGAGTTTGATTGCGATATGCGTGCTTTTAGCTTGTAGCTTAACTGTCAAACATTTCAAGAAAAGAAGTGTTTTTGATTTGGAGTTATGGAAATGGGAGTTAATGGTGTTGGTTTTGATTTCCGGGAGATTGGTTTCCGGATGGGGTGTTAGGATCGTGGTGTTTCTAATGGAGAGGAATTTCCTCTGGCGAAAGCGCGTTTTGTATTTCGTGTATGGACTTAAAAACGCGGTGCAGAACTGCGTTTGGTTGGCGTTGGTGTTGGTTGCGTGGCAGTGTATATGTTACAAGAAGGTGGAGAAGCTTACGGATAGGAGGATTTTACCGTATATTACTAGGATTTGGGTGTGTCTCTTGGTTGGTACTATAATTTGGTTGTTGAAAACGTTGTTAGTTAAGGTTTTGTCATCTTCGTTTCATGTGAGTACGTTTTTTGATCGGATTCAGGAGTCGTTGTTCAATCAGTATGTGATTGAATCGCTCTCCGGACCTCCTTGGACCGGGAGTGAACTTGAGAAGAAAGAGGAGGAGAGGATGAGGGTTGAGGTTCAGAAACGAGGGGAGACTAGTCCGGATGATGTGAAAGCCGCCAATGCGTTTCCGAAGAGTAGAAGATTAATTGGAACTCCAAGAACAAACGCTGCATCCGTTATACCGAAGAAGGAACAACAGAAAGGTATAACGATTGAGGAGCTGCATAGGCTGAATCAGAAGAATATATCTGCTTGGAATATGAAGAGATTGATGAGTATTGTCAAGAAAGGGGCATTCTCGACTCTGAACCAGAAGATACGTGTTGCAACTGGCCTTGATGAGTCGGTGGAGGAGATGACGAGTGAAAACGATGCCAAAGCTGCTTCGAACAAGATTTTTGACAGTGTGGCCAAGCCGGGATCTAGGTAAATGAGATTTGCTATCTTAATTTCTCTATTTCGATGCTCTGTTCTGTTAGTATGTACCATGATGAATAAGAGTGAACTATTACATTTAGTTTCAACTAATTTTCGCAAGTATCATGTTTAAAAATTAAGTTTTCTTTTATGATCAGGTACATTTACGAGGACGATTTACTACGCTTTATGCAACCTGATGAGGTTTTGAAGACTATGGGGCTCTTTAAAGGTGTGACTGAACGAAAGGGAATCAGCAAGCAAACTCTTAAAAATTGGGTGGTAAGTAAAACCATCTTGTAGTTGCTGATTGCCGTTTCTTTCTCTGTGAAGTTTTGAGTTTCTGATATCCATCCCTTCGTGCGTATTATATTGTCCATTAACATTTAAAGTATTTCTAACATAATCTCTGCTTTCCATCTCTTCATATGCACTATTGTCTGTAACATAGAAAGTATTTTGACTCTCTTGCTTTGCAGGTGAATGCATTTAGAGAAAGAAGGGCTCTAGCTTTGTCGCTAAACGACACAAACACTGCTGTCAAGAAACTACACGAAATGATAAATTTCCTCGTAGTACTTATCCTTATTATCATCTGGCTTCTTGTACTCAGACTAGCAACTACAAATTTCTTCATCTTCTTAAGTTCCCAGCTTATTTTAGCAGCCTTTATGTTTGGAAACACATTGAAGACTACATTTGAAGGGATAGTCTTTTTATTTGTGATGCACCCGTTTGATGTGGGTGATCGGGTTGAAATCGATGGCGTTCATGTAAGTTTTCTTTTTGCACGCAATATAAACCTTGTTCGCACATACACAATTCTTCCCTAAGGGCATGAACTGTTTTAATTTCAGATGGTGGTAGAAGAGATGAATATATTGACGACAGTTCTCCTGAAGTTTGATCATCACAAGGTTTATTATCCAAACAACATTTTAGCTTCGAAACCAATCTTCAATTATTACCGGAGCCCTGATATGAGAGAAACAGTCGATTTCTCCATCCACATATCCACTCCTCCGAAGAAGATTGCATTAATGAAGGAGAGATTCATAAGGTCGGTTGATCCCTCTATCCAAATACTAAACTTTACTCAAAAGTATTTGTGAAAGTGAATTTTGTGAGCAATGCATGGTTTATATTACTTGCAGTTATTTCAACAATAAGAGCGAACACTGGCATCCAGAAGTGAAGATTATAATGAAAGACGTGGAAGACATGAACAGGTTGAAGTGGTCGATGTGGGGCTTTCAGACAATGAATTTTCACGACATGACCGAGAGATTGGAGAGGAGATCACTTCTGATCGAGGAGATGGTTAAGATTTTCAGGGAGCTCGATATTGAATACCGTTTGCTACCTCTTGACGTGAATGTGTGCAACATTGTCACCTCTCAGTTCGAATCAGATCCCGTCTAGCTGGACGGTTTGTGATGCTTGAACTTACTTGGTTCCTTTCAAACATATGTAAGAGTCAATGGTTTTGTGTACCTACACATAATATATGGGTGTGGTGTTGTTGACTTTCAGTCGGATTGTAGTAAGTTTATGTAAATAGCTTCCTTGGTGAATGGAAAGTAATTGTATTTTTAGTTTAAAGGTCCATCTATATATTGAGAAATATGACTGAAGTCCATTTTATGAACTGACATTATGTAGTAGAACAGTACAAGAAAAAATGCGTGAATCAAGGACGAATTTTAGGAACAATCCTAAAATTTCATGAAAAGCGGCATTAGTAAAAACCAAGAAGTCGTTGAAATCATTTCTTTTCAAAAGGTTACAGGCGACAAAGTATTTGACTCTAAAAAGCGTGATTTTAATAGTACAAGACTATTTGGCTCTCATATTATAATATCTGAAACAGATATGTTGTCTCCAGCAAATAAAGTCAGAAAATAAGATATGTAGCGTCATCAATCTTAAATCAATGTGTTTGTAAAATAATTTCTTCTAAGGCAGCATTAAGTATCGAAGGCAATGTCTTATATTGATTTAACTTAGACGAGTCGCGTCTTTGCTTGCTTCCCGTGGTAGCTATTTCGAATTCTTTTTTTTCTTTTTGATTGGACTATTTCGACTATTTGAATTTTGAACAATTAGTAATTTATATATACCATATATATATATATATATATATATATATATATATATGGGGTGGCATGCAAAAACCTACCATGTGTTATTTCTAATTGGCATAAATATGCCTGTGTTATTTTTATTAGCAAAAACCCCCTGTGTTATTTCATAATTAGCACACGACCCCCAAACCTCGTTTTAGGCTTTGACCTGATGTGAATTTACTTTTGTGTCCTTGATACAAGTCTGAAAATATAAAAAACAAATACAGTTTTATTATTGCTTTTACTTAATTATAACTATTATTTTAAATTAACATGAGATAGCTTTTTATTATTTTTTCCCAATATAATTTTATATTTAAAAAAAAGAATAATAAATGAGCAAGGGCGTAATAGTAAATATATACCTGAAAATCGAATCCAACTTGCATATGGAGCTGAAAGGGGGCTTTTTGCCTTTGACCAAATAACATAGGGAGGTTTTTGCTAATAAAAATAATATAGGGGTTTTTTTGCCAATTAGAAATAACACAAGGTAGGTTTTTGCATTTTACTCCATATTTTTGTTACTTAACTTGGATGGGTCACCGAATAAGAAAGTTGAGAACAACTTATAAGAGTCTATTATAGTTGGTTTTGATCAGATTGGTAACATTATAGAGTATCGAGATTTGTTATTTGGATTTTTTTATAATTTATTTTGAAAGTAGAAGGAAATCACAAGTTACTTCGGTGCAAGTGTCGGACAAATGAGAATTTGCAAAGTCAAGGAAGGACAACAAAAATTTGCTCACCTTACACTAATAATGTTTTTTTTTTATGAGATTGTCATGGTTACGGTTGTGCGATTCGATGTCATCATGTCAATGATTTAGAAGTCAGGTTTAATTCGATAATTTTAAAATTCAAATCATTTGCTACGTCAAACTCATTCGGTATAACTTGGTAATTATGAAATTAATATGCACGATTCGGTAATTACCAAATAATTCAGAATTTATACCAAACTTTATTTAAGTTTATCTTTTAAAGAAAAAAATAATAAATTCGATATCATAACACGACGAAGAAAACTTGTGACAAACAAACAAATAAATGTGAAAGAACACTATTCATATATGTAAGAGGTGGAATACAAGAGTAAGAGCGACACGACAATGACAACGTGGCAACATGTGACGACAGGCGGTGCAAGTGATGGTGAGAGTTGAGAGTGATATGGTATGTGTGTTACTTTGCCTTTGAGGCTTGGGTTTCTGAGTTTCTATTTGCGTGCAAAAGTGTGTTTTCTAATTTTACATTTTGTGTTAGTCTTGTGGAGTGTTGTGGTGATTATGAGCCATATTTTCACTTTTACTTTTTATTTTGACGTAACATTTCGATAAAAAAAAAGTTAAAATTGAATTTGAGATTAGATTAGATTGTGATATAATTAAGGGTGTGCGGTCCAATTAAACTGGACTGCCGGTCCTATTTTTGAAAGTGGGGTCCGGTTTCGGTCCCCCAAATGCCAAACCAAAAATCGCACCATTTAAATGGTTCGGTTTTGGTTATAACCAAAGTCGGTTCGGTTTATTCGAGCCGATTTTGGTTTTTGTTTCCTTTTTGTTTTTGAGAAAAAAAATACTACCGCGATTAACCTTAAATACAAATTCAAATTGTAAAAACTTTACTAAACAACACATAAAAGACTTTAAAATAATGTAATAAGCAACACATTACTTAATGGTTTATACTTACAAAACTTTAACCATCAACAATATAATAAAAATCATGATTCATCAATGAATAACAAACACAAACAAAATTAATATAAAACACAATTCGCAAAAAGCTCCATCACCATCCAAAAAAACAACGCCATTTGCAAGAATATCCATCACCATCCAAAAAAGTAATAAATGTCATTGTCCCAATAAACATGAAACCATCAATCCCAAAAAAAAAAGAGATACAAAACTATTTTTTCAAAGAGTTTCCTAAAAGATATTTTCTAATGACCTAGATTCTCTGAAGACTATTGACTCATAAGTAATTTATTCTATCTTATTTTTTAGAAACATAATCTATCCTAAAATAAATTATTACTATATACTTAATAAACTCCTAATTAATTCCTAGATTACATATTATGGGAGAAAGAAACGGTTTCGATTTCGGTCCAAATAACCGACAATAAACACCTAAACTGCACCGTACGAAGAGCCAGTTTTACGTTTCGCACACAAAAATCGGACCGTTTTACAGAACCGTCGGTCCGGTGAACTGCCAGTGCGACCGATTCTGGTGCTCTATGCACACCCCTAGATATAATATAAGGACTTGGTTTATAAAGAAGTTATATACATATATATATATATACATAATAATAATAATAACAAAAACAAAGAGTTGACAATTGGAAGTATTGCCCACTTACCGAATACCAAATCAAGTGTCGAGTTGGTATTTGAGACGTGGTCTATTATGAATCGAACAAGTCTATTTGAACGAAATTGCACACCAACACGACGAGATTGAACTCGCAGTCGATCAAATAAGAATAGATATACAAAAAGGAAAATATATCAATCTAACGCACATAAATTACTTGGTTTAGCGTTCTCTGATCAAATTGATTAAGAACCCTAATCCAAGGACCAATTAGAGAGGAATTTACTGTGCTAAAATCTGTTACAAGTACATTGGTAATCGAGAATGAAAACTGAGCTCAAAAGAGGCGAAACAACGCCATATATAACAAGCTCAACTGCCTCACGTGCCGCGCACAAGAAATAATCGTACCTGCCATCTCACTTGCCTCATAACAGAATTTCAGAGCGGTGAAATGACTAAATTATCCCTGCGACTTTAAAATCTGGAAATCAACTCCAATAATTCTCCACCTTGGTTTAGATGTTTTGAACAAGACAACCTTAAACCACTCACTTCTCAAACTAGCGCTCATCAGGACTCAACTCCAATCACCTGAATCTGTTCCAGACAAAGCAGAATTTATTTCTTGGCGGAGGTTTGATTATCATATCAATTACATTTTCTACAGTTGATATTTAATCAACAATCACTGATCCTTTAGACACCTCCACTCTGACAAAATGTAACTTGATGTCTACATGCTTTGTCCTCTCCTGATACATTTGATTCTTGCTTAGATGTATTACACTTTGATTATCACAATACACTGTGGTTACCTTGTCCTACAACTTCAGTTCCTTGGCCAAGCCATCAAGCCATAATGCTTCATTTACAACTTCTACAAGAGCTATGTAGTCTGCCTCTGTGGTGGATCAAGCCACAACTTTCTACCTATTTTTCTTCCAGCTTATAGTTATACCAAATGCACCAAACATGGTCTGAACCTACAAATCCTTTCAAACACTCTGAATTGTTACTTTTGTCTTTTGATCCACCATAAACTAGTACTTTATTGACATATCTCATGATCCACTTCAAAGCTTGCCAGTGGGTCTTACCAGGATTTGACATGAATATGCTGACTATGCTCACTGAATATACTAAGTCAGGTCTAGTATAGACTATGGATACATCAGTGACCCCACAACTTTTGCATATGGCATCCTAGACAAGAAAACACATAAGCATGAAGGTAAGAGGTACGAGCAACTATCAGGATTGGGAAACAGATATTTTCAACTTCTACTTCACGAGTTTTCCTAAGGATTGGGCAGCGACATATCTATGGCAACTCTTCAGCAAATACGACACCATATTTGACAGCATTAGAGAAGTGAGTATTCATTTTAAAGTGGACATATTTCATCAATCGGTTTGGTTTTGTTCGGCTCAAGAATGTTTCAAATCCCAAAATGTTAGAAGAAAGGCTCAATTACAAAAGAGAATAAGTCTTGGTTCCAACGATCCTTCACTAGCCAAGTCAAAGATCCAGATGATATATCATGTATACAAGAAAAACTTAATTGCGAGGGCTTCTTTTCAGCCATGGCTACTCGTTTCGGTGGCAATTAGATTATGCTTTGACCGGTGGCTGGAAAAGATTTGCAAGAGTTGTCTGATGAATCTAGGCAATGGTGGCAGCAGATTTTCCATAACATCAGACCTTGGACTCTAACGGATGTAGTTCAAGAAATATCTGTATGGATCAACTGCAACAGAATCCCTTTCCATGCGTGGTGCGAAAGATTTTTCCGAGTAGTTGTTAGCAGCGTGGGAATGAACACTTATCAAACTTAATGAAGCTACATCACTTTGCCGAAAACTTAATGAAGCTCAATTTCTTATTGCTACCACTTCACTGACCTTAATCAATAAAATCATACAAGTACAAATTGATGGTCATTTAATCGATTTAGAATTGTTGAAGAGTCTTGAAACCGTGATCACTCCGTTTATCATCATACTCCCTCTAATAAGGTCTAGTCATGAAGAAACATATTTTTTCAATCACTTCGGGGCGAGGTTTGAGGAGTCCAACGAGTTTATTAGGAAAACCGAGGACTTAGAGCCTTTTAATAATAGTCTTGGGAAAGAACGTTCCAAATTGAATTTCGGGAATTTTGAGGCATTCATCAAAACAAAAGCTGCAGGTTCTTAATGATGCAGTGGATGAGTCAACGAGAGATTGTAGACTTTTGACTCAATTAGCTAAGTGTACTAGAACATAGCGAATTTTTGATCCGATGGTGATACCGATTCAAAATTTACCTGGCACAATCAGCAAAGTAAGGGCCGGAGGCCCAGTCAGAGTCCAAGAAATTCCCCCAAATATCTCTAAACCAACACATCAGTGCAAGCCCAATCCTCAATCCAGCCTCCAATTCTAATTCGAGTGTTCCCTAGCCAAAGCACGCACGACTCTTCTTCTAGTAATCATACAGTTATGGCTCTAAAATCCCCAACAAAACCCAGAAGCAGCTGGCCTTCTCGAGTGGAATGGCAACAGAGCCCAAGACCCGACCACCTAGAACGCAACGAAAGAAGAGCTACGGGGAGTGATAAACAACAAGGTGAGTCGTCGCTTAATAATTCTATCAGTGATGGAGACATTTTCAGTAGAAATAAAAAACATCCTTAATTCGATTGAGCAAGATGCAGAAAAAGATGGGGAAATTTTATGGTTTAGTCCTTTAAGTTGGCTCTAGCTCGATTTTGGTCCAATAAGTTGGCAGACCTTTATTTTCGTCCCATAAGTTGGCACTCTTCCGCGATTTTAGTCCCACCACCATAGCTCCGCCAAAAGTCGCCGGGAAATTCTTACGTGGCGTTCGTTGACCGCTGCTGGACCTATTTTGACCTGTTTTTTGGACCCACATCTACACATGGCATCCATGTGGAAATTAAATAATTAAAAGTTATTTTTAAAATACATTCATTTTCTTTTTTAACATTTTCATAAACTTAAATACTTAGTATATTAATATACAGAATATATACATACTTAATATATACAGAATATACAGAATATATACATACTTAATATATATACATACATATATATATATATACACATACATATATTAATAATTTCAAAATTAATATTTTACCCTAATTATACTTCCCCACCCCCTCCCCTCCTCCCCCCCGGCCCTCCCCCCACAAACACCACCACCACCAGTATACCGTCGCACTCCACTATAACCACCAGTATACCGCCGCACTCCACCATCACCGCCGCACCCCACCATCACTGCCCCTCCACCCTAATTACTGACCCCCCCAACCCACCAGTAAACCGCCGCACTCCACCATCAAGTCTAAATCGAGTGATGGTGGAGGTCGTGTGTAGTGGTGCTATTTCAAAATCGAAAATGAAATACCCAAATAGGTCGTGTGTGGTTATGTTGCTGGTGGAGTTCGTGCGATGATGGTGGATGTCGTGCGGCGGTGGTGCGACGATGGTGGAGGTCATGCAGCGATGATGGTGGATGTCGTGCGGCGGTGGTGCGACGATGGTGGAGGTCGTGTGTGGTGAGGTCGTGCGGCGATGGTGGTGCGATGATGGTGGTCGTGTGTGGTGTGGGTGGTGTGTGCGTGGGGTGGGGGATGTGGGGGTGGTTGTACGGTAGGGGTGGGTGTGATTAGGGTAAAAGATTATTATTTTTAAAATTATTAGATAATTAATTATTCTAAAATTAATTCCCTAATAATGTATTAATTAGTTAATTTGCTTAGAAGTATACATATATATATATATATATATATATAATATTTTAATTTATGAAGAGGTTAAAGAAAGAAAATTATATATAAGTTTTATATTTAGATAAATATAATTTACAAATATATATATATATATATATATATATATTATTTTATATATTAATTTTTAGTATTTAGTATTAAATATAAATTTACTACGTATTTTAAAATACACATTTTGATTAAATTGAAATTATACAATAAGTTTTTAAGGATTTTAGATAATATATAAATGTTATGTGTTTTATGTTTTTTTTTTTAATTAATTACGTGGATGCCACGTAGACTCCAGGTGGAAAAGTGGGCCCAAAATGAAGTTAAAATAGGTCCAACAGCGGTCAACGAACGCCACGTAAGAATTTCGCGGCGACTCTGGGCGGAGCTATGGTGGTGGGACTAAAATCGCGGAAGAGTGCCAACTTATGGGACGAAAATAAAGGTCTGCCAACTTATGGGACCAAAATCGAGCTAGAGCCAACTTATGGGACCAAACCATAAAATTTCCCGAAAAAGATGTAAAGCCTCGGAAAAATATAGGCATAGTTGGTAGAGGGGAAGATTCTGAAATAATAAACAAGTTGGTTGATATGGAGTATAGAGATCGAAAAATCGATATTATTCTGCCCATCATGGTGAATCAAAAAGGGACAACTCATCTCATCAATGAAGATTTTATCTTACAATGTTCGTGGTTTGGAGGGTAGTACGAAAAAAGGTGATATCAGTAGCTTGGTCAAATATCATCAGGTTGATGTTTTATGCTTGCAAGAAACAACATGCTTGCAAGAAACTAAGAAGGGAGGCATGAAAAATGTGGCGGGTCGGATTGTAAGTGGTTGCATAATGACTTGGATGGAAATTTAGGTGGTTTACTTCTTGCATGGCGTTAAGGGGTTGTTACATTGGTGAATTCTTTTCAAGGAGATGGCTTTGTTCTAATTGTCGTACTTTGGGGAAGGGAAGAAATTGGGTTCTGCCTATGTAATATTTATTTTCCATGTCAACTTGTGCAAAAGGGAAATCTTTGGAACAAGTTAATCCAAATCAAAAATTTGAATAAAAGTCGGTGGTGTTTGTGTGGCGACTACAACTCCATCATATCTCCTCGCCTCGTGAATGTAAAGGAATCTCCTCCTCCTCTTCCCATGTGTCTACCGAGCATAGATATATTTTCAAGTTCAGCAGATTCATCAGTGACATGGAGTTACTTGATCTACCTTTACTTGGAAGGAAGTATACATGGCATCATCATCAGCGTACAAAGGCAAGTAGGTTGAATAGATTTTTACTTTCACATGGTTGGATCTCTCGCTAATATCAGTCAGTGAGCGCTACCAAGATCAGTTTCTGATCACAACCCCGTGCTTCTCAAACGAGTAGAGACTGATTGGGGAGACCGACCTTTTTAAGTCTTGGACTACTGGTTTAACCATAAAGAATTTGTTTCCTTTGTCGAGAATAAATGGAATAGTATGAATATTGACAGATGGGGCGCGCACATTATCAAAGAAAAGCTTAAGCAATTGAAATTAAGTCTTAAGACTTGGATTTCAGAAGTGTTTGGCAACATTGATAGACGGATTTCTGGGCTTAAAGAGGATATTGCAGCTATTGACCTTAGAGAAGAACAACAGACTATATGTCTTGATGGTAGTTAGGCGAAAAGATCTTTTCTGTTCCTTGTGGATGTCTTTGAAGTCCAAGGAAAGTTTGTTGGCACATAAGGCTAGAAACAAATGGATTACTGAGGGAGACATCAATTCCATTTCCTTTCAGCGTTGCATTAATAGTAACCGTACCTAGAACGACCTCCATGTTATCAAAGTCGACAGTCAATGGATTGATATGATGCTCGGGAGATTAAGACTGCAGCAGTGGAATAGTTTTCAAGCCTCTTCTTCGAGAAAAACTGGAATAGACCAAGATTTCCTAATATTGGCTTCAAGAAACTCCGAAGTGATCAAAACTCCTTTTTGACTGCACCATTCTCTGAAGACGAGATTAAAGCTACGATGGCACTAAAATCTTAGTACTCGACGCATTTTATTTTAGGTTTCTTAAGAAGTACTGGAACATTATGAAACACGATATTTAGAGATTTCTTGATGAATTCCATCAGAATATTAAACTCCCTAATGGCTTTAACCCTTCCTTTTTAGCACTTACCCCAAAGTCTGATAACCCACAAAAGTTTAAGGATTTCTGCCCGATCTCACTTATTGGCAGCCTCTACAAGATATTGGCTAAACTTTTAGCTAACCAATTGAGGGAAGTCATTGGTTCTGTCATCTTTTGGGAACAATTTGTGTTTATTTGGGATAGGCATATCACTGATTGTATTTTGGTGGTTAATGAAGTTGTTGATTAAAAAGAAAAAGCCAAGTCTAATGTTTAAATTCGACTTTGAAAAGGCTTTTGATTGCGTTAATTGGTGTTTTCTCAAAAATATGAATCAAAAGTTGGGTTTTCAAATATATGGATTTCTTGGATTAATGAATGCCTTCGTTCGGGTTTTATTTCGGTGCTCCTTAACTGAAGTTTGAAAATGAATTTCAGGTCTCACATAGGCATAAACAAGGTGACCCCCTGTCACCTTTTCTCTTTCTTATAGTTGCCGAGGAGTTGCATGGTTTGATAAAAAAATGTAGTAGCGGAGGTTACCTTGATGGTTTGGATATTAAAGCGGACAAGATTAAGGTGTCGCACATCCACTATGCAGATGACACAATGTTATTTTGTAAATTGTCCTCACATAATGCTTGTGTTTTGAAGAGTGTTCTTCTGATGTTTGAACTCATAAGTGGCCTAAAAATTAACTTTGGTAAAAGTAATCTGATGGGATTCAACTGTGAAGCCTCATTAGTGGCAGACTTTGCCTTTATTCTTAATTGTTCAGTCGATTCTTTGCCATTTAATACCGGGTTTTGCAACTTGTTTGTTCTCCAAGTAAATTATCTACGTGGCATCCGGTCGTTGATCTTTTCAAATGTAGGTTGATCCCTTTGAAAGATAGAGAAATTTCACTCAGCGAAAGAATTGTCATTCTGAAATCTATTCTAACGGGCCTGCCAATTTATCATTTCTCGTTCTTCAAAGCTCCCATTAAGGTTATTTGACAATTAACTAGAATTCAGAGTAGTTTTTGTTGGTGCAGCAAAGAAAACTCCAATGGCATTGCCTGGCTAAAATGAGACCTTGTGTGTAAAGATCATGGGCAAGGTAGTCTCGAAGTTAAAAATCTTTATAAGTTTAACATTGCTCTTCTCGGGATATGGAACTGGAGATTGTTAAAAAATGATGACTGTCATGCACCAAAAAAAAAATAGTGTTTTCAATTTATTTTAGTTTAATTTGCACTTTAGTCCTTCAACTTACACAAATTAGGATTTTGACACCAATTAGTTTTAGAATTTGCAAATTTAGTCCTAAACGTTTATGATTAGCTTATGATAGCCTTTACGCAATTTAAGTATTCTTAAATTAGGGTCATAAAACCTAAATAATAATAATTATTTCGAAATTAGCTTAAAACATGTTAATTATTTAGTTATCTCCTTAATTATGTATATATATCTTTTATATAATAACTATATTTGCATAATAGTTATTCAATTACAACTTATGAATTATTTAAGATGAATTTATGATCTGAATTCGATATTATAAGGTGTATAAAGTAAAATAAAATAAAAAATAAGTGACAAGGAGACAACTATACAAGTTGTCAAATTATTGCTATAATTGCACATGAACCTATCATCATCTAGAGATCTGACTTTGAACAATTTTAATTGTCATATTACTCACGTGAATGCATCATTTTTCTTCATTATATTCAACCAGTTTGAGTCTAATTTCATAAAAAAATTATTTCAGAATTTTTCCCATTGTCCTTCTACCCTCCAAAGACCAAAACTTTTTATTATGCAGAAAATCTGCTTTCGAATCCGAGAACTAAAAACATCATAACTCATCCAAATCAAGTCCAAAAATTCTGAAATTTTAGATATAGATTCCCTTCTAAGTTAGACATCTTTCATATTCAGACACCATTTCTAAAAGAGAAGGTTTGGAAGGCCGAAAGCAAGCAATAGTCAGCATTTGTCTAGAAAGTTCGAAAACAACTTCTATCACACAAGGATTTTTACAAAATAGTAAAAATCTTTATTTATCACTCATACTCCATGTATTGATGCCTATATATATGTTGATTCTTTAAAAAATATTTAACTATGATATTCATGTCTTTACAAAGGTCAATTTAGTATAAGAATCTATGCATGTCACTATTTTAGTTATTTATTTTAGAATACTTTGTAATATTTCACAAATATCTTCATATGATGCTTAATATCAAGAGTTGAAATGTGAATTCATGATAGATCTACTATATTGAAGGTTATTTAAGCAAATCACTCATTAGATTATAGTTTAAACGGCAAAGATAGTAGTAGCCGAATATGTTTTATTTTTACTAATAATGATGCATGTTTTTAAGTGGTCTTTAGTTAACTTTCATATTAATCCTTTGTATGAATCTTTGATGTATATTAGGACACGATTCTCTCACATTTTAACTTAGTTAGTATTAAAGGGTAGCCTAATTACTAGTTAGAACAACTTATGAAAAACATAAACTTACTAGATAATTGTATAACTATTAACACTTTATAAACCTATTTAGGGATTGACGAAGTTAACAAGGAACTCTAGCGACAATTGTGTGGAAAATGTGAGGTTTGATTTTGATTATTCCAGCCCCGTTTGGCACCCGGCCCTGAGGAACTTGGTCAGAAAAATCATGATTTTTGTTCCCGAATCACGAGCCACTTCTTTCATCATTTATATTGCCTTTATGTTTCATTTACTTATTCTCTTTGGCGACTCAGTTTCTTCTATCTATTGTTACTTCATGTTCAAATGTTAAATCTATGACATGTCAATTCACAATTGTATTACCTTATCTGATATGATAAACTATATATTGATTATTGGACTGTGTAAACGAGCAACGGATATTATCCGGCTTACTAGCTCATATGATATTATGTTTTACCCATTGGGACGCCTTTGGGAAGTTGGGCTCGAGATTGTGTTAATTTACTACTGGGCAGCAAGGGCTGTCAGTTTAAGTATTTCTGCATAATACCCATCGATCTAGGCGCCGCGTATAATAAGGAGTTGATTGTATCCCGCGTGCTAGATAGACGTGTACTCAAGCATGTATTTTTGTTTTGTTGCGAGGTTACCCCTCGTTGGGAGGTATAAGGTAGTATATTTGTTGATATAAGGTTGAATCTAGTTGTTGTGTGCACATGTTCATTTTCGTTACTTCATGTTCCTATGTTATTAACGCTCAATAGTTATTTCTTGTCATTCTTTCCCGTTCAGTTCATTTTCGGATTTTACTTATTCTTGTTCAGTTTACTGCCTAAACCTATAAATCTCACTAAGTCATTAAAGACTTATTCCTCTTTTGTTTTGTTTATCCATTCCTCAGAATAAAAGGTGACTTACGTGTGGCTGGTGTGAGCGGTTTTTCAAATCAAGAAGTTATTTTGCTAAGTGTGATTTTAAGTATGCATTTCAATAATCATAAATATTTTAAATAACTAAGTATTGTTACTTTTATTCAACTATGACGTTGTTATTTGTATTTTATCAAGACTTCCGCTGTGATATATAATAAATTGATTTTCTTTGTGTATGGTATGATCCTGGCCGTGAGACCTTTCCTTTAGACTAAATTAATATTGTGTTTGTTTCTGTGTTGTTTAAACATGGGACGAGTTTGATATTAACTAAATCTGGAGGTGCGGTCCTCACAATATATCATTTTGGCGGCAGATTATCAACTCTAACTACAACCACAACTTGAACATAAATATGCAGTCGGCCTAGTGGAAATGTTTAAAAGACATCAAATTTTGTAAAGAAAACTCAAACTTTTTTTGCAAATCGTATCTTAAGAACGATTGGAAACAGTCGAAACACGCTTTTTAGGCAAGCACAATCAAATATTTTTTTGTATCTCACTTGACTCAAACTCTTATATTGCAGATATGGGAAGTTGAAGCAATGGAGTTTGGTGCTGGAATTGGTGATGGAGAAGAGAACTCTTGGAATGGGAATCACAATCACTTCTTGGACTTCAAGCTCTAATGGATACTATCACTTTGGACCCATTAAAGAAGATTCGTGGGTCTGGAGATTTGATGATTCTGATAACTATTCAGTCATGTCGGTGTACCACTCTATGGAACTGTCAACAACTTCGGATCTGATGAGTCACACTGATCGGAAACCTTTCGAGGGTGTTTGGCAGTCTAAGCCTCATCCTAAAATGATTATCTTTGGTTGGAAGGCTATGTATGAGAGGTTGCCAACAAGAACCAACCTCTTACGTAGAAGAATTCTTGCAAGTCCTCAAGATTTTGGCTATGGCCTTTGTCAATACTCAAAGGAAACATTATATCACCTATTTTTTGAGTCAAATTCTTGTATCAGATCTGGTCAAGCATTCGGAGTTGGCTCGGCATCAACACGGCTCTTCTTAACCGTCTCGTGATCATTTCCGACAGTTTTGTAGACTTTTGTCTAAAAAGACTTGGCAAACAGTGCTCCCTAGCATTGGATCCCATATCTCCTGGACTATTTGGTCAATGAGGAATCAAGTAATTTTCAAATCGCTAGAGATTAACACTCACAAGGAAGTCGAACACATTAAGTTCAAGGTTTATAGCCGTGATCATTTCCCACAATTTTATAGTCTTCTGTCTAAAAAGACTTGGCATATAGTGCTCCCTATCATTTGGTTCGACATCTCCTTGAGTATTTAGTCAATGAGGAATTGGGTACTTTTCAAATCGCTAAAGATTAATACTCAAAAAGAAGTCGAACTCAATAAGGTCAAGGTTTGAATTTGGCTCAAAGCAAAGGTTGAGGGTTTTACTTTATCTTTTACCGACTGGTATACTCAGCCTAACTTTTGTTTACAATTCATTTGTTTCAATATTTTTGTCACTGAACCACTACTATTTCTTCTTGGCACTACTGGTACCTCTAATAAAATATTCTTCTTTGCTGAGCAAAAAATAAAATAATAATAATAATAATAATAATAATGGAATCCTTGATACGGATTCCTTGTATTCTTTAGTCTGAGGTGACTAACTCACACTCAGTTTATATTGTGACACTTGTGTTGTGACCACTTTAGCTTTTGCCAATTCAAACTTTCCAGTAGCTTTCTAAGATAATCCTCTTGAGATAAGTATAAAAGCTCTCTACTTTTGTCTTTACTTATTTCTATTCCCAAAATTCTCTTAGCATCCCCTAAGTCTTTCATTTCAAACTCATCTTTCAATATGTTCTTTATATATGCAATTTGTCTCTTGTTATTACTGATGATAAGAAAGACATCCACATACATGAGCAAAATTATAAAAGACCTCTCAGATTTGAACTTGAAATACAGACAGTTGTCAAATTGACTCCTATTGAAACCAACCTTCGTCACGAACTCATAAAATCTCAAGTTCCATTGTCTTGTTGAATGCTTCAGACCATACATGTGTTTCTTCAGTTTGTAGACAAATCTTCTTTGCCCTTGACTTCAAACCCTTCAGTTTGTTTCATTAGAATCTCTTCATCAATATTTCTAGAAAGAAAAGTTGTTTAATATCCAACTGTTCTAGTTCCAGGCTATGAGTTGCAACAAGAGATAACAACACTCTAATGGATATGTGTTTAACCAATGGTGAAAACACCTTATTGTAGTCAATGCCCTCTTCTTGTGTGAACCCTTTGGCAACTAATATTGCCTTGTACCTACCCTGCTCTACTCTAGGAATACCTTGATTTCTCTTAAATATCCATTTACATCCTACAATCTTGGCTCCCTTTGGCCTCTCAACAAGATCCCAGGCTCTGGTAGTATCCAGAGATTTCATCTCTTCTGTCATAGTCTTAATCCATTTATGTTTGTCTTTACCAGTCATAGTAGTTTTATAATCCTTAGGTTCCTCTTCTAAAACACCACTGGCAACAACTAATTATTAAGCTAGATATATATACCTCTTTGGTGCTTTTGTTTGCCTTTTAGTTATGTCTCTTGTAAGCATACCTATGTGATCTTTAGGTTGATCAAGTTCTTGCTCTGGACGTTGATCAGTTTGAGCTTCAACTCGTTCTTCTTCCGCAGAAGCCAAGTACCAGCTTGTTGCTCCATTTGATCTAACACGAGTTCCAACTCAAACTGATATACCTCAAAAGGCCTTCTACCTTGATCATTCTCAGTAGTAGTTGTAGAAATACTCCTAGGGTAGGCCATTTCTTCTTTATTGAACACCACATCTCTGCTAACTATGCATTTTAAGTGGCCTGTTTCAAGATGGCAAAGCTTATAGCCCTTAACTCCTTCTGGATACCCTAAGAACATGCACTTAAGTGCTCTAGGTTCCAGCTTATCTTGTTTAATGTGAACACATGTAGCACATCCAAATACTCTTAGCTTATGTAGACTTGGTTTACATCCAGACCATACTCCTCAGGTGTCTTCATATTTAGACCTATTGAAGGACACATGTTGATCATATAGCAAGCAGTGATCACTCCTTGGCCTAGAAAACCTTAGGTAAATGGGCACTCTGAAGCATACATCTTACTCTCTCCAGTATAGTCCTATTAAACCTCTCTGCAAGATCATTCTATTGAGGAGTACCATCAACTGTTATGTGTATTGCAATACCATTTATTTTATATTATTCATTGAACGCATCTGAGCAGAACTCCAAACCATTATCTGTCCTGAATCTCTTCAGTTTTCTACCAGTTTTTTTTTCCTATCAAAGTTCTCCAATCTTGAAAATCTCAAAAGCCTGGTCCTCAGTTTTCATGACATAAACACATATTTTGTTTGAATGGTCATCCACATGTGATAGAAAGTATCTAGCTCGTGAATGAGAAGGTGTCCTTGAAGGCCCCCACAAGTCAACATGAACATAATCAAGTGACTCCTTAGTCCTACGTTGTGCAGTACAAAAATTCACCTTATATGTATTTCCCAAAACACATTGCTCACAAAAATTCAACTTATCAAGATTGCCAGTTCCTAACAGTCCTTGCTTCTCCAGTTTAATCAGTCCTCTTTCACTAACATAACATGGGCAAACCTGTTATGCCATAACTCAGTCTTGGAACATAGTTTAGTCACACCTGTAGTAGCTGATCCAAGTATAACCCTTCCCTCCAAAGTTTAGACATCATTTCTTCTTGACCCCTTTATTACAACCACATATCCTTTTAAAACCTTCAGGATTCCGGATTCACCTTTGAATTAGTAACCATTCTTTTCTAGTTCTTTAAGAGATATTAGGTTCCTTTTCAAGTCAGGCACAAACATGACTTCCTTCAACAACTTTTCAACTAAATCATGGAACTTGAATCTCACGTATCCAATTCCTTGAATCTTGCATGGCTTATTGTCTCCGCGTAATCCTCCTTGTACTTCAACGTATTGGTCAAACAAATTTTTGTTTGGTGTATTATGAAAGGAACATCCATAATCCAACACCCATTCATGCTTAGGATACTGACTGGATATCACCAATGCATCAGCATACTCATAACCATCATGCACTATGGAAGCATTCCTAGACTCCTGAGTTTTATCAGAGTTATTTTTATGTCTCTAGGGACAGAATATCCTAGTGTGTCCTTTCTTTTCACAATGATAACATATAAAACTCTTTTTACCACTCTTGTGCTGTGTTTTCTGTTTCTTCTTATCATTTTGCCTTCCTTCTTCTTATTCTTACTACTAACGGCCAAACCTTCACCACTGCTCACAGTCTTACTAAGGCTCCTTTCATTCAACTATTTTGAGTTCAAAACAACCTGCATTTCATCAAGTGTCAAAGATTATCTACCGTAGATCATAGTTTCCTTAAAATGATTGTGAGATTTTGGTAAGTAACTCAACAACAACAAAGCATGATCCTCATTCTAAATATTGATATCTATATTTTCCAGATCTAGAATTAATTTGTTGAAAATGTCCATTTGTTCCTCAGTAGACTTATCCTTTTACATTTTAAACAAAATACAAAGCTTGCTTTGATTTAATCGATTAACCAAAGATTTAGTCATGTTCAAACCTTTGTGTTTGATCCATACTCCTGCTGTAGTCTTCTCATTTGACACTTGTGATGGGGCGTTTGGTTTGATAACAAAATAGAATATATGCTAATAAATAATTGTCACGCCTTACTCCCACTGTGTCGAAAGTGCACGAATCAAGTAATAATAAAATGGTAAGTATAATTACAAACCAAGTATCGAATCCTAAGGGAGTGGTGGACTGTTGAATGAATCACTTAGATGCAGAATACTAAGTATTGTTACTTTTGTCTCTTGTGTTTGTAGGGTGCTATGAATGCGTTTAAACTAAGAATGCTTTGTCTAAGATGCTTAGTAACTACGATGAAAGAATGAATTCTATCTAAGATGCAAGAAAACAGTAAGAAAACAATAAAAACAATTGTGGTTTTAATGCAAAATAACAATAAAAGGTAATGAATCTAAGAAAGCAATTAAATCTATTAAACTACGAAAGCTTTGAAATAAACTAAACTAACTAAACTAGAACATAATTGAATTGATTGAGTTTGTAAGCAATATAAAGAAAGGTTTTTTAGAGGTCGGGTTTTACTAAGATCTCTTCTTATATTTTAGTTCTCATCAATGGTAGTTGCTTGATGGTACACGCCTAATGGATCTGCGGCATATAGCAGGAGTTATCCCAACCACACCCCTATGAGTCTCTAATAACCTACAGTGTTGACAAAATCAACCGAATTGTCGCGTCAACAAAACCAACATAATTAAGACAAATGTAATGTGATCTAGGTATTGCGCTCTGCTGCTTTCGCAAGTCCAAAGTCACAAATCAAATAGATATATGACACTCCTAAGCGCTCTACACTCCGGACAGCCCCACTCGGGTTCTTCCGTTTTACCATAGCGAGAGTAAGGTTAGTCACACAACATACTATTATTCTATCTAGACATGCAAGAACAATAAGTACACAGCTCATAAGATAACTAAAATATATTCATTAATTTGAGTTACTCCACTACTCCAATTAATGAGTAGGTTAGCTCCCAATAGTCATGAGTTCAATAATCATCAAAGAAGTAAACAACATAAACAAGATAAAAAGGATAAAAAAAAGCTTCTCAGATACGTGGAACTTCGTTGCTTGAATCTTCTTCTTCTCTCCTTGATGATCTCTTCTTCTTCTAAACTGCCGCGAGGACTTGGGAGAATTTCTTAAGAGAGTTTAAAGACAAGTACATACTGCGGATTGTTCGTGAACGCCGGGGAGATGAATTTAATCAATTGCTATAGAGAAACTTCAGTGTTGCGCAATACGATGCAGAGTTTACCAGGCTTGTCAAATACTTGTCGTATATGCACGTTGACGAAGAGAGACTCGTTCGAAAGTTTGTGAAGGGACTTCGCCCAAGTATTCAGAGAGGACTCCTAGCAATGGACATCCCAAACTATTCTACAGCTGTGGAGAAATCCTGGAAGATGGGTGGTGGAGTTGCAGAGTTAGACACTATCTGCCCACCGGAGAAGAAGGCTTGCACAACTCAGAATAACATTCAAGAAGTGGAGAATCAAGTTCTGGCGCCAAAACCTTTACATTAATACGGGCCTAATCATCAGAATAAGACCAATCACCCTGTGGTGCAGAGTAGTGTTGGCCAACAAGGTCGTGGTTGTGAATTTTGTGGTAAAGCTAATCACGATGAAACCAACTGTTGGAAGAAACAGGGTCGCTGCTTTATCTGTGGTAGTGATCAACATGTTAGACAAGCTTGTCTGAGGTATAAAGGTCGATCAGGGAATCAAATGAGGGCGAGTGGTAACAATAGTGGTGCTAGTGGCAAGAGCAAACCAAAAGTGCAAGCGAGAGTGTATGCTTTGGGAGGCGATAAACAACCAAACTCGAGTGCAACTATCGAAGGTATTCTTCTTATCCTTCATATATATGAGAAGCACGACCTTAAGCTTTAATTTAGAGGGATGTTGGAATTTGGGGACCAAATTTCTCTAAGGAGGGTAGATTGTAACGCCCCAAAATTTTTCATGGTAAATTTTTCTTTTTATGTTAGTTATTATTAATTGAGTTGTCATTAAATGTCTGATTTTAATATATCAGCTTCACATAATTAAAGTAGTATAGTGATGTTTATTAGTATTATTAATATATATACCTTTGTATATATTTAATATAAATAAAACATATTATCTAAATAAGTGCCTTTTAATTATATAAAAAGGAATGTGCCTTTGAAACGTGTATATCTTTTTCAACTGAATGGATACGTGACCATATCTAACGTGGGAGTTAGGGTTATTATTCTAAAACTCTTAGCGCATCCTTAGTTGTTTAGTAATATAACTTTCTCCTCTGCCGTTACTTTCTTCTCGGTCAAAGAAATTTATACTAGGTAATTGCTCTTTCTATATTTTAATTGTTGTATATATTAGTGTATTAATATTTTTGTAGGGATTATGTTTAGTGCGATACTTGATGAAAGTTATTATAAACTATAGTGGCGCATTAATGTTGTTAATTGAAGGAGTTTTGTTAAAAGTTATATTTTGTTTCTTGCCAAAAGCCTGCACGTGGGATCTGTAACAATTAAAGAAATTGTGGGTTAGATGAGAAAAATTATATTCATCATATGGTAACTAAATCTTGTTGTTGACCTGGGTAGTTAATTGGGAAAGTCAATGTCAATAGTACATATATATCAGTTAATTCTTTTCTTTGGCCAACTTTTAGTATTGATAATTTGTTTAACTCTTATTACCATCACGTAATGCTAATTAGCAGGATTAGAGAATTGGCATTGAATTGATGTTTAGGTGGTGTTTGCAAACTTTAGTGGAAAAGTAGAAATTTACAATTTTTAGTTAAGCCAAAAGCACCCTCACACCAGCTTGAAGATTGTGAGTTTTTTTAGCTTAAAAAAAGTTTTGTAACCGAAAAAACTAGATTTGCAAACACCCCAAAATCACTTGTTCAAATAAAAAGTTGATTATAGTTTTTTTTAAGAGTTTGCAAACACCACCTTAATAGGCTGAAGTAGTAATAATCCATCCTTAATTAACGTTGACATAAAGCATGAGGTTGGGACTTTAATTAAAGTTAAATACTCAGCTATATGCATTCGGTCATATTAGTAATAAGAAAGTAAAACTTGTTCTGGTACAATCTGGTGGAGCGTGCATTCTGAACTTAGAAGTACTGTATTAGCACCAGAATCTTGTCTACTGTGATACTTAAGGATAAGAAATATATATAATACAAACATAATTTTTCGTATTTAGTTATTTGACTATAATACCTAGTTTGTTTCCCCGGAAAATAGGGGAAAAGAAAAATCTTTTTTTCCTATTGTTTGCTAATTTAAGATTTTCCTGGAAAGGAAATGAAATCTTGGAAAAGAGAGGAAAATAAGAAAAAATATTGGAAAGGAAAGGAAAACCAGCGTGTGGAATCTTATCTCCCTCATTTTAAAATTTTATCTCACTTCCTAAAAAAAAAGTGGGAAAATTTCATCAAAACTTTCCCAATCTCTTCTAAAAATTTTAAAAGTTTGATTTTTTCACCAATTTAAACAAAATTTTTGTTTGTTAGTCTCTATATAACTAAATTGTATCTTGTTAATTATACTTATCAATCTTTTTCATCTACACAAGGTGAGTAAATATCTCAGTTTTATTTTTATTTCCGTTGCACAAGTTTTTCTTTTTTAATTATATTATATATAACAAATATATTTAAAGATAATTATCATAGTACGTATGAAATAAAGTTATGCTAGTTATTGATATTTTACATAAAGTAGTTTCAAGGAGAACTTCAAAAATGAAAATATTAACGAAATTAATATAACATCTTTTTTTTGTTTTTAATGCATATTTCAAAGTATAACGTATAATTATGAATTTTAAACGGTTAGATTATAAGAAATACAAAAAGCTTAAAAAAAATTCTTGGAAAATCATTACGAGCCAAACACATGAAAAGAAAGGAAAATATTTTATTTTTCCTAAGGAATTTCCTGGAAAACCTTGTTTTCCCTCATTTTCCTTATTTTTTTTTCCTTTTCCTCCATTTTCCGCCGAAGCAAACTAGGCCTAACGTACGCATGTATAAACATGTTAGGATGAGATGCATTTTTAGAGATTAGTTGATTAGACTAAGATTAAAACTTGCTTATTATATTTTATGATTATGATTCTTAGGCTATTCCGAGTAGACGCGAGTGAGCAGCTATTGCTCTCTACAGTTCTTAACAGGTGCATATATATATATATATACTGTCATTGAGATTTTTACTTCACTTGCATACCCTTCCTTCTAGTTTGATGTAGGAAATCTTGGGATCAGTGGAGAGAGGTGACTAAAGAAGCTTAGAGCTCAACTGCAATTTTCTTTATGATTTCATTTTAGAGTTCTTCTTCTTGTTTCAAGACAGTAATGTTGGACTTAGTTTTCTTTCAGTATTGTTAGGTTCTTTTTTTATCTGTGGATATTGTCGTTTTATTGCTAAACTTTCAGGCATTTAGGAATATAGTACCTTTATGGATTCCTAGTTGAACGTTGATTTTTTTTTTAAAAAAGTCGGGGCGTCACAGTTGCGCGATCAGGGATGCGCGATCTGACATCGCGCAGTAGTTGCGGGATCTTCTTTGTTTCAATAGTCTTCTCATCACGCTGGTCTCTGCCTCCTATCCGCGATCCTCTTCTTTTGGCTCTTCAGTCGCCCTATGCCCTGGTCTTCCTTCATTAAATCTCCAAATTAGTAACTTGACCCTTTGTATTACAAAAGCATACATTTTGGTCCATTTTACCTTAGTTTCATCACGACTCCATAAAATCCTAAGAAAATACAAAACAATACGAAAACAAGTTAATATGCTATCGTAAGTAATCAAAAGTATAAGCAAATCGATACTTAAATCACGCTTAATAGACGCTTATCAACTTGCCTTAATACTTTGTCTCCTAAACTTAGTATTATAGCACTGTGAGCCTTCTCAAGCATTGATCTCTTCGTTTTTTCATCAAGATCCTTATGCATGCGGGCTTTGTTAAGTGCATCTAATAGGAATTGTTGAACGAGGAGTGCACAAATTTCTAATCTCCACAATTTTAAATCATAAAAACCAGTAAATGTCTCCACATCAAACTTTGCAGACGCCATTGCAACTCGATCCACATTCAGCGCACCAATTTGTTATGAATTGAACAAATATATTTGAACAAAATCACACACGTGAACGACGAGGTTGAACTCCCAACCGATCAAATAAGAACACAAGTGCAGAAAGGGAATCAGATCAATCAAATACACATAAATTACTTGGTTCGCCTTTCACTAATCAAATTGATGAAGAACCCTAATTCAAGAAGCATTTAGAGAGAATTTTACTGCGTTAAGTAGGCTTTGGTGCACTTTTTCGCGAACGAAAAACTAGTCAATATGGATGTGTTTGGTGCGCTCGTGCTAAACTTGATTGGCGATAATACATGTAGCGCTCTTGTTGTCTGTAAAGATGACTAGGATATTCAATTAAGTGATATGTAGGTCCTCCAACACTTGGTTCAGCCAAAGTAGTTGATAGGTGGCTATGACGAGAACACAATATTCAGCTTCAGTTGATGACCGGATGGCTATGGCCAACTTCTTAGCCTTCCATTAACACAGCTGGCCCAGTCACTGTCACCCAGTCACTGTCAGAAAAAGAGAGAAGATGAAATTCGAAATTTGTCTGTAAATAGCTTCATCCAGATCCCCATGGAAAAATGCATTATTAACATCTAATGATGCAAATGTCAATTATGTGATGCAACAACAACAAACAGAACCTTAACAGTAGTGAGTTTTGCAACAGGAGAAAAAGTGTCAAAATAATCTAAGCCCTCTTCTTCAGTGTAGTTTTAGGCTACTAGCCTGGCTTTATATCTTTCTAGAGAGCCATCAGATTCAAGTTTAACTTTGAAAACCTATTCGCATCCTATACAGTGTTGTCCAACAGGTAATTTAGTAAGTTCCTAGGTATTATTCTTTTCTAAAGCCTCAAGTTCAGATTTCATAACCAACTACCACTTGGGAATGGTCCTAGCCTGTTTGTATGTTATGAGTTCTTTAATAGAGGACACACTTATAATGAAGGCATTATGACTGGTACCCAGTTGGGCAGTAGATAAATGAGATGCAACGAGAGATCTTACATGTAAGTTTTTGGTCAGAGCATTACACTTATGCATATTATGTGGAAAATCATAATCATAGACATGTAAATATGCATATGGTGCAGTATGGCTACTGGATCTTCTAATAGGTGCATGATACATAGTAAGTGCATGAGAGACAGCTAATAAAGAAGATTGAGGAATAGGAATACTTGAAAAGGCAAGCTCGTGTGATGAGGAGATAGACTGATCAGGAAAAATAGTTGGTCTGGAGACATTAGGGGTATCAATGTTGGAATAGCTGCCAGTTGTTGACGGAGATGGTGACTAGGCACCAGATTGAATACTTGGAACTGGTCCATTGTTGTCAGCTAAGGCTCGTTCAACATGCTCTTCTGGCGTGGCTCGAAGTATGTCCTATAAAACAATGAATAGCTTAGTGCAACCGCTATTAGTGTCTTGCCTAGGTAGGTTGGAGGAGTTAGATTTAAAAGAATATTGGGACTCATAAAAAATATCATTTCTGGATACAAAAGGTTTTTCAGTAGCAAAGATAAGAACAATATATGTCTTGGTACCTAGGGCCCAGGAACACATATTTAATGGCCCTTGAAATAAACTTTTGCCCATGAGTTGTAATAGTAGAGGCGAAGCAGAGACAACCAAAGCACTATAATAAAGAATAATCAGGGGGAGAGTTGTACAACATCTCATAAGGGGATTTCTTATGTAAAACTTTTGACGAAAATCTAGTTATCAAAAAGACAGCAGTGGATATGCAATTTTAAAGATCAGCAACTTGAACAAGGTGCTAATGTTTTTGTCAACTAAACTATTTTTTAGGGGTTTCTGACAGCTCTTTTGATGAACAAAACCAGTTCTATCAAGAAAATCTTTCATAGTGAATTCCGTCCCATTATCTATTCTGGTGGTTTTGATTTTGGCAGAAAACTGAGTTTCAACAAGAGGTTGAAAGTGTTGAAGTTTGTTGAAAACTTCAGACTTTTGTTTAAGAAGAAAGTCCCAAGTTCTTCTACTGAAATCATCAATGATAGTTAAGAAATGTTTTAAACCATCATGAGATATAATAAAAAAGGACCCCAAACATCACAATGAATGAGTTCAAAAGGTTCTAAAAAAATAGCAGAGCTATGAGAAAATGAACTTTTCTTTTGCTTTGAAAAATGATAACTATCACACTGTTTAGAATCAGAAGAAGATACAAAAGAGAAGGGATAGTAGCGAACTACTGATTAGAGGGATGACCGAACCTATGATGTCATAAAGCCTTATCAGATACAAAGTAATTGCAATCAGGTGTATGCATGTTACAAATGTTATTCAGTTAGCAATTAGTAGAACTAAGTATGTATAACTCGTGAAGCAATTTAGCCGAATCAATCATATTGTTCTTGAACATGTCCTAGTATAGACAAAGAAGACATAAAGAACACAACAACGCTAGGACTTGGTTTGTTGAGAAACAGAGACCAAGTTAAAAGTGAACTCGGTCACATAAAACACATTTGTAAGAGTAAGAAAGGAAGAAATGACTATATTACCGATCAATGATGCCACAATATTGCTATTATTTGGTAGTGTAATTTCAATATGAGCATGCTTAGATTTGATAGTCGAATAGTGTGGAGTATAAATCATATGGTCAGTTGCTCTAGTATAAAAATAAATTTATTCACATTGCATCTATTGTGAAAAACAACATAATTAAAATAAAAGGAAGGAAGTATACCAAAGATATCAATAACAGCAAAATGAGAAGCAGATGATCCAACTTGAGAGGATTGAGGCACATTTTGAGATTTTGTAAAATTCAAGAATTGTTCAAAAAGGTTTTGAATATTGTTATCATTAACATAAGTAGATATAGCAGAAGAGCTCGAAAGTAAGGACCTCTTACCTTTAGGTCCCTCCCAACCACGAGGGTAACCAAAGATCTGGAAACACTTATCACTAGTGCGTCTTTTATACAAAAGGTACATCTCAACTTTTTTTTGTCGTTATTCATGGGGTATTTATTAAAAGGAGTAGGATTATTGGTGTTAGAATCAAAAGTGTTCTTGCATAAATTTTCAAAAAAGAAAAAGAAAAGTAATAGACCCTAGTGAATATGGAAATGGAGTCTTGGGGAGTAGCAGAGGGCTACTTGAACTTTTAAATCAGATGGAAGGGGGTTAATAAGGAGAATTTGGTAGCAAATATGGAAACCTAGAACATGGTCATGTTGTTGCAAATAAAGCAGGTTCTTGTTAATATTGCAAACACAGTGGCTACACGAACGCAAAGTAATAGGATGCTGACAAACATACTCATCCAAGATAGATCTAAAAGCATTGTAGTCTCAGTAATAGAAAGAGAATCTTGATAAATGGTGTGAAGAGATTTCAATAACTGAAAACACGATATTTGTTGGTTCGAGAATACCTTGTACCAAGTACATCCCATGCTTCAAAGGCGGTCTTCAAGAATTGCAAGGTTTGGCCTACAGGTTTATTAACGGAGTTCAAAAGCCAGGTGAGGACTAGATTATTCGCTCTTACCTAGCAGATGCTCAGAATAACATCATCAACCAGAATCGAAGGGGAGCTGTCAATGAATTTTCCCTTTGTTTTTTATAGTAAGCGCAATCCGAAAAGTTTTACTTCAGAAGACGCAGTTATCACCAGTGAGTTGATGAATAACGATCGATGAACCATGAACATCATGAGCCCAACTAATTGATCAAAAATGAATCTTTGCTAAGGTTCTGACGAGGAATGGGACTAGTTGTTGGAAGAGTGTCAGTCGAAGTGGAAGAAGACGCCATAGTAGTCATTTTGAGGAAGAAAAGAGTAGATCGTGTTTCACGTAGAGGAAACAATTTTTCACAAAGAGATAGTGCAGCGGAAAATGAGGATCGGTCTCGCCTAAGAGAATCATACCATGTTAACTTTTGTAAATCGAAGTTATAGACGGAGAAAGGAAAGAGATGATCGGAGAGAGATCGGAGGTGACGAGAGAGAAACATGCTAGGGTTTGTAGAAACGTCAAATGTAAACTGAATTATAAAGTCTGGTAATTACAATTACATCCCAAACCATATGAGAGGATCCTCTATCCCAATTTGTATCCCTCTACTACTAATAGTATTAATTAATTCTAATTTAATTGAAACTCAAATTTCTCTCTCCTCTCTCCTCTCTCTTCACCTCTCGCATTTCCCCCTCTCTCCTTTCAAAAAATAATTTTTATTTTAACTTTAAAAAACTTTGTTGGTTATACATCAAATAATAATAAAAATATTGCTTGTCCTCTTTTGAGATGCATATTTCTTGTACAAAATTATTTATTCTAAGACCAAACTTAATAATTTTAATTAGAGAAATTAGTCGTAGAGTTCATAGATCTGTAATCATGGATTAAATATTCGAAGTTTTTCATACGAAAACTCCAAGAATTCCCAGTTTAGTGCGTAGCCAAAACGTAGTTGCTCATCAATTTTAAAATTGTACCCATTCAGTGAAAACTATTTATTCCCTTTTGTTTTCAAAACTCAAGAAATTTTAGTTTTTGTCCTTTTAATATATCTATTTTTTGGCCGATAAAAAAATCACCAAGAATCTTATATATCGAAAGTGAGTCATTCATTGGCCACTTAAGTTTAAATTTCATTTGTTCTCCTACCTTGGAATTTGAATATTTACTCTTACAGAATACTATTAAATATGTTCCTAGTTAGTACCAATAAACATATAAAAACAATCAATATAACACAAAATTAAAAGTGATAATTTTAAGTATTAGTAAGTGAAAGTGATACAAAATTTATACATGAATAGTAAATATAAAAAAGTGGTGACTTTTTTATTTGTAATTTTCCGTGTCGTTTGCCAAAAGTTTGGTTTTGGAAACGTAAACGAAACTTCTCAAAATGATTCCGAGATTTTTCGAAATGTTTCTAAAAATGTACAAATCGATACTCACTAGTGAACCAAAATTTTGGTCCATGATTGTAACATTGTGGACTCTAGTTAATTTTTTGATGTTGTTAATCTAACTTAAAAATTTATATTCAATGTTTTAGTGGCTCGGGTTCGTATTAAAATCTACTTGTTTTTAAATTTAGGCTTATTATATTTGTGAGAAAACTCTTTGCTATGTCATCCTACCTGCAACTCTTTTTCCAGTAGAGGTGGTGGTTGTGTGGTTGTGGGAGACCGAGGGAGGATTTTTAAGGAGTGGAAAGGTTTTTGTATGATTTTTTAGTTTAATTACTTCTTTTTAAAATTTTAATTGATTAGTCTATAATGTTAAAGAAATATGAATCTTATAACTAATTTATTTAAAAAAAAGTAAGCTTGGTCTAGAAATTTTGTTGATTAGATATACATCTGATCAAAATATAAGGAGCTTTTTCTTTTTTACTTTTTTTTATAAATAACCAGGAAAGTTTGCTAAAGTTAAAAAAAAAGGGATAATGGCATTAAACCCCCTGAACTATGCATGTTTTTGCGTTTTCGTCCTTAAACTAATTTTATTAGCGTTTCCCCCCCTAAACTATGCACGTCTGTGCGATTTGCCCCCTGACCGGGTTTTCGGCCATTTCTGGCCATTCTTGGCCGGAATTTTTCCCCTTACCCGACACATATGTGTTGTACTAGATGTATATTAGTAGTTGATGACAAAAAGAAGGCGAAAAAACACCTCGAACGGGGCATATTCCGGCCAAAACGAAATCACATTTTGGCCGGAATATGCCCGGTTCGAGGTGTTTTTTCGCCTTTTTTTGTCATCAACTATCATTATACATCTAGTACAACACATATGAGTCGGGTAGAGAGGAATATTCCGGCTAAAAATGGCCGGAAATGGCCGAAAACCCGGCCAGGGGGCAAATCGCACAGACGTGCATAGTTTAGGGGGGGAAACGCTAATAAAATTAGTTTAAGGACGAAAACGCAAAAACGTGCATAGTTCAGGGGGTTTAATGCGTTTATCCCAAAAAACTAATACTTTTTGAAAGGAAGAAGAGAGAGGAGTGAGGAGAGAGAGAGAGAGAGAGTTGGGAGCGAGATTTTTCTATTTCCTTCTCTATTTCCTCAATCAAATAATAACATGTGGTATTTGACGACCCACATAATTAACCCCAAATTAATTAGTTTCTAAAAGTTAATTCTAGTTAATTATCTGTATTAGGAAACTTATTATTTTTTCCTCAAATAAAGTGCAAGCAAAATTTCTTTCGTAAGACCATTTGGTCAGCTCCATTTAACCAAAATCTCAACAATTTATTCTCAATAATCAACAAAATATTTCTATTTTTGACTTTACCAAATGAAACATTAAAGTATTGATTTCATTGTTGGAACTACAATTTTTGCGAATTTTCACGGATAAGTCAGGACGATCTTGAAACATTGCAAAAGTTTTTAATACACTACAACAAAAAGGGGAATTGGCTAGGGTCAAATTTGTAGCCAAAAGCCATTTCTCCGTAGTCAATAGTCATTGGCTACTGGTTATCCGTAGCTAATAGCCGCACGAAAAGGCCTCGTAGCTAATGAGTATTGGCTACAGATGGCCTTAGTAAATGACTATTGGCTATGAAATCTTCCGTAGCCAATAACAAAAGTCCATAATACCCTTATGTCATTGGCTACCGAAAAGCTTTATAACCAATGCTATTGACTACAGAACTTTTCCGTAGCCAATGGTTATTTTTTCAAAAAAAAAAAAAAACCAAAAAAAAATGTCCAATTTCTATTGGTGACAATATTATTAGCGACGGATGAATTCAGCCAACAATAATATTCAGAATTACAAAAAAAAATTAAATTTTTTTTTTTGGAACAATGAAGTTTTTTATTCCAAGTAGGCTTTCGAAGTACATCATCTGAATCCTAATAAAGACTAAGTAACAAACTTTATACCAATATGGTCTTTCCTATCACAAAAGAAAAGAATTAAACTATTCGATGAGAGACTAAAGTATGGCAAAAGGTAGTTAGTTGTGCTAGGGTACTAGCACCCAAAGTACAGAGTGGACAATCTTGCGCAACAAAATAGAGGCCTCAACCAACTGGCCTTGAAATATGTGCTGGTTTTGTTTCCTCCAAATCAAGTAGACCAACTCCGTAAATACCAATTTCAAAAATCTAATAATTTTTTAATATTTAATACGAATTTTCAAATTTTAAATTAATATTTACAAAATTTTAATATTTAAAACATTTACAAATTATGAAAAACTAAATTTATTTAATGAAGTAAATAATGATTAGGATATTATTTGTTTATAGTAGTGATTATATTAAATTTAAAGGGTGTGAAAAACATATGGAAAACTATGAAAGATGAGAGGAGGTGTGGTGGAAGGTGAGAGTGAAAAAATACGAATGGAAGGGTAGGTGTTTTTATTGAATAAGATAGTAGTATTGGCTACGGAAAAATTCGTAGGCAATAGTCATTCGTTACGGAATTATCCGTATGCAATAGTCATTGACGGATGTTCCGTAGCCAATAACTAATTTTTTTTCTTGTTTTATTTTTTGGATAATTGCCAATGGCCACAATTTTTTCGTAGCCAATGCTATTGGCTATGAATGATTATGGGATACGGAAAATTCCGTAGGCAATAACAATAGCCTAGAAAAGAAGAGTACATCCCCATTCTATAAATTGTAGGCATTTTTGTGTTGTTCAAAACACAGCAAGCACTTGTTTTTCTCCCCATGTGTATATTTTATTATGATAGTGTAATATTTATTTGTTTTTGTTTTTATTTACTTTTTTTTGATATTTGGTTCGTTAAATAATTACTAACGATTTTTTCTTTTCCTTTGCAAATTTAAACTCATTTACATATACAAATAATTTTTGATCACTAGCTTTTGTTGCTCAGTGATTATTGGTGACGGACGACACTTACGTACTAAATTTCAAAGGCAATTACTCCAAAAGGTAATTACTTACACTAATACAACTTTAGATAAATTTGTATGAACTATGCATGTAATTCGTTTAAACTGTATCCATTAATATATGTACATCTATTAATTGTCTAGATAAGTAATGTATTCACACGAAGATAGAAGTTGGATGTACGATAGCCTAACCGAAAATGGTCATTTGACTCAAAGACTTGCTTATGGGATTCAACAATTCGTAAAGATTTCTTTAATACAAATAAGTTTCCTAAACCGTAACAATAATCCTAGGTGTCCATGTTAAAAATGCGGCAACACAAATTTCTTGTCGGGAGAAGATGTGGTCGTTCACCTCTGCAAATGGGGTTTGTAGTGCAGTACCATTATATGGGTAGCTCACGGTGAAAACTACACTCCACGTACAATGTGTTTCGTAGGAGAGTTGTCAAGTCGTGAAGTAGGAAATGACGGTTGCGGTGTTGGGAACATGAATGTAGTTTCATTGAGGGATTTAGTTAAAGATACCTATGGAGGGGAGTTACTAGAGGCTAATTATAATGAGGAGCCGAACAGTGAGGCGAGAGAGTTTTACAAATTGATGCGTCTTGCAGATACGAAGTTGCAAAAAGATAAAGATAAGTCAGTGTTGCAGTGGGTGGCTGAGCTCTTACTACAAGAGTGATCACAACGTCAGTAAAGTCGTTCGCAAGAAGTTCTTGGAGTTTACTCGCGATGCTGTGGCTCCTCAAGATGCACATTTATTTCCTGCTACAATGTACAAGATGGAGAAACTGATGATAACTTTACGGCTCAGTTACAAAATAATTGACGTGTGTACAAATAATTATTTCTTGTTTTACGGAGAGTACGAGAATGCTGATACACACTGTGTCATAACTGCCAGGTGGAGAGTACGAAAGTGCTGATACACACTATATTAGAAAGAAACCACAAGCGTATATTTTATTGAGTCTAATCATATCGGGTTTGATGCGTATTTTCAAGTGATAAATTTAATATGCAATATTCCTCTAACATGCACGTTCGCAAGTATACGAGTCAAGTAACAATAAAATGTAAAGTATTTTTATTGACCAAGTATCTATCCCACAGAGAGTGTGTAACTATAGTACTGTTCATTTAATAGACAACGGTAAAACAAATAAGAAAATAGATTTGAAAAGATGATTTAATTAAGAATATTTTAATTATAACTGATAAAGTAATTTAATGGCAAGAATTGAATAGAGAGTTTTTCATTATAACTACTAAAACAAATAAATAACAAGATCTAATCAGATTGATGAAGTCGTATTTGAAGTCGGGTTTATAACTATTTAATATGTGATTCATAGACAAACCACCAATTCCCTTATAGATAGTTTCATCATGCTAAGTTCATGTGATCAATAAATTACCAAAACTCTAGATGCAACGCTAATTACAACTACAATTCCCCTGCCTCCTTCTAAAGATCCAGCGACTTAAGTGAGATCAATCTAAAAGAATTAAATTTTGGTAACCAATTTGGTCTTTTCAAATAAAAGACATGGATTTGTGTGATCTAGCTCATGCGCGAGTTACGTTAGTCATACCTCTAGAACATAAATCAGATATGCGGTTTACTCACGAGGCACGTTATTGCTCCTCAAGTGTATCAATCAAACATGTGGAGTATGAAACAAATCACACTTAAACACGTAAGACTCAACATGAATTCATAAATAAAGATTCATTGTGAATAAATAGGCATTACTCCCTTCTCCAAATAAGGAGAAAATTAGCACATAATGAAAAGAGAACATCATAATTAAAGATCAAAAGATAAGAATAATCTCACAATATCCGTTGCTCTGCTTTTCCCGACGATGGTGGTGGCGTGTGGTATGAGATGGTGATGAATGATTGTGTAGTGGTGGTATCAAAGTTGTGACAGTAGTTGTCCTAACTGTTGAACGTAGCCTCATATTTATTTTTCTCCACTCTGGGCATCGTTTTAGGGTTTCTGATGCCGGCCCAAATTTTGTCCGCATCGCACTAATGCGCTATTTGCCGTATCGTGCTTCTAGATCATGCTACTCTATGTTTTTCGCTGTTTTGTTTCTCAAACAGGCGCGGTTTGGTCACATCTCTTTTCTGCTCTGCGCGGCATCACAGTTTTGGCTATAACTTTCTCTCTGGATGACAGTATTAAGATCCGCATGTTTCGTTGGTGCACTGACTTTCCTGGCTGTAAAATGGTATGTATCACAACCTCTGATTCTCCTAGTAATTTTTTCTTCTTGCTTTTGGATCAATGGCTTCCTTTGTATTCTCCTTGATTGCAACATTGTGTTTTGAAGCCATGTTCCCAAAAACACCAAATTTAGGCTATTTTTGCATTGTTTTGCATTATCTCACAAAAATCCTACAAAAAACATAAAACCATTCTAAAACCAATCAATATGCACCAATACTTATACAAAAGCATAATGAAACGAGTACCTAAATAACATTATATAAATGCTCATCAAAGTCCTACAAGCTCTAGTAAAAACATTGATGTATTGCTACGACCACTAATAGATAAGTTGAAAGTGTTGTGGAAGGAGGGACAACAAACGTTCAACATATTTTGTCGGAAAAAATTCCAAATACAGTCGCTGTGATGTGGACTATTAGCAATTTTCCAACATACATGATCTTGTCTCAGTAGAGCACACATGGGAAGTTGTCGTGTCCTTATTGTATGTAGGACACTAAGACGTTTATGTTGAAGCATGGAAAGAAATGTACGTTCTTTGATTGCCACCATCATTTTCTGCCTAGAAATCACGCATTTCGTAAAAGCAAAAGGGATTTAGAAAGGATGTAGCAGAATATGACGCACCTGCTCATAGATGGATAGGAGAAGAAATGGTTATTGTTGCCGATTTGCCAAAAGTGCCTTTTGGATCAAAGGCGCAAAATATTCCAGGTTTTGGCCAAACTCATAATTAGTGTCGTAGGAGTATCTTTTAAAGAATTACCCTATTGGTCCACGAACCTAATCCGACACAACCTGAACGTGATGCACCGCGAGAAAAATTTATTTGAGAATATCAAGAACACAGTGATGGACGACTCCGACAAAATAAAAGACAACTTGAATGCTAGAAGAGACTTGGTGGAGGAAACCTATCGTGAAGATGTAAAGATGACTATATTAAACCTGATGTGCTCGTGTTCATCTATTCTATCTCATCTTTTATTCTGACCGTAGGTTACATTTTGAGAATTCCCGCTTATGCATGTTGGCATGTCAATAACTTCATTTTAATTTAGACCGGGCCAGTTAAGTAAGTTTTCTTGAGGACAAGCAAAGGTTTAAGTTTGGGGGTATTTGATAAGCGTCTCATTAGTGTGATTTAAGTATTTGTTTACTTATGCTTTTGAATACTTATTATAGAATATTTACGTGTTTTAGTATTGTTTTATGTTTTCTTAGCTATTAATGGAGTCAAGACAAAATGAGTCTAAATGTGGCAAAAATGGATGTTTTGGACAACAATTGGTCAAAGACATTATTCCGAGATGTTCAATCGCTACTGGAGCGCTACGCCACTACATAAAGGTAAAATCCCGAACATAGCGCTATTGAAGAGAAGACAGCAGGAGACCGCATGGAGCAAATCAGAAGGTAGTGCAATCACCACCGCTTTGCGTGGGTGGCGCGCGATCAGAAGGACATCGCGCGGGGGTCGCGCGATCAGAGGAAAATTGAGCTGGAAGCCAGAAACTCCAAATCGCAGCCCAAAGCAAAGAAAAAGTATAAATAGAAGGCTACATTCAATAGTTAGGGTACTACTTTCACAATAATTTCCACCACTTTTGAGAGAAGACACCCTGAGCATTGTCACCAGATAGAAAACACCATCAAAAGTCTTGTTCTAGTTTGTTAGAGTCATTGTTTGAGAGAAGATAATTAGTGGCGAAGGAGATAGCAAGAGGTAGTACGAAGAGGGTCAAGCAATAACGTTCCACCGGATCTGAGAAGCTTTTCTTTACCTTTTTACTTTGTCTATGATATTTAATTCTTTGTTGATGTTGAACTCATGGTTATGAGGAGCTAACCTACTCGTTGTTTAGACTATGGAGTAACGGGTTTTTTTTTTAAAAATGGTCATTTATCGTGGCCTCATTAGTAAAATAGTCCTTTATCGAGGTTTTGTCCAGATTTAGTCATTTATCGTGATTTCTCATCCAATTTTGGTCCTCTGCACTTTTTTTAATTTCTTTTTGCCCCCATAACTTTATTCATTAACAAAGAACCCGAGATATATTATTTTTAATTAGTAAAAAGACCAATTTGTTATATATTCACACAAAAATATATATTCACTTAGAGAAGCTAAAAAATATATAATAAACTTAAATACATATATAATAAATATTCAATTTAAAAAATATTCCTTTATTACCTAATGAAATAATTTCCCTTCAATTCTAAAATATAAGCTCAAAAAGTTTTCGTTGTATATTTATAATTTTGGAGATACTTATAATTTTATTTTTAAACTTTTAACAAACTTAAAATGGAGATTAATATAATAAATTCTCAATTCAAAAGTATTTTTAATGTTTTGTTTTTACAATTATATCTTGATTATTAATAAACCTAGACTAATTGAGTGATGTGCAATCAATATTTATTTCCTAAATATAAGCAAGTTTTAAATATAATATAAATTAGAAGAATTAATAAAAAAAATCAAAATACCAATTTTTGTAAATAATTCTAAAAAAGAAGCAACAAAAAAGTCAAAAAATATCAAAAAAACATTATCAGGAAAAAAACAAAAACTAAATAAAAAAGTAAAAAATGGCCAAAGAAAAAATTAGTTTTTAATATAATTTTTGAATGTTTTTATGATTTATATTTAGGAAATAAATATTAATTCCACATCACTCAATTCATCTAGGTTTATTAAATATCTCAAGATAGAATTATTAAAAAAAAACTTAAATATATAGTAAACAATTAATAATATTTTTGAATTGAGAAATATATTATGTTAATCTCCATTTTAAGTTTGTTAAAAGTTTAAAAATAAAACTATAAGTATCTCCAAAACTATAAATATACAACGAAACTTTTTTTAGCTCATATTTCAGAATTGAAGATTTTTTTAATTAGTTAATAAAGCAGTATATTTTTATTTAATATTTAGTATTTCTGTATTTAAGTTTATTATATATTTTTTAGCTTTTTGTAAGTGAATATATAACAAATGGGGGCTTTTTACTAATTAAAAATAATATATCTGGGGTTTTTTTGTTAATAAATATAGTTCGGGGGCAAAAAGAAATAAAAAAAGGGTGGAGGACCAAAATTGGATGAAAAACTAGGATAAAAGGACTAAATGTGGACAAAACCTCGATAAAAGATTATTTTCGGAATGAGGCCACGATAAAGGACTGTTTTTGAAAAAAAAAAACCCGGGGCGTAACTATGATATTATGACTATATTTATTTGCTTTATGCCTTTATTTGATGTGTGTTTGATGACCTTGAATGTTTAGATTGAATAGTTGATTATGTTGTGTGACTAACCTTACTCTCGCTGGGATAAAACGGAAACACCCGAGTGGGGCCGCCCGGGTGTGGAATGCTATGTGATTTGTGACTTTGGATTTGCGAAAGCAACTGATGCGCAACCTTTAGACCACACTAGACAATCTTGACTATGTACGTTTTGTTAGCATGATTCAGATGAGTAAAATGGATTGTAGATCTGATATCTCTTATAAAATAACTGACAACTCGGGTAATTCCATTAACACGGTAGGTTATTAGTGACTCATTGAGATGTAGTTGGGATAACTCCTATCATTTGTCACCTATCCATTAGATATGCAAATATCAAATAACTATCAAGTATTGTAAGTGGATATAGGTGGTTTGTCATAACTAAGTTAAGTCATTGTGAAACCCAACTTCTAAGCAATATTTCCAACTATTTTTCACAACCAAAATAAATCAATCATTAAATTATGTTCTCAAGTCTAATTTAGTTTAGCTTAGTTAATCACTCTCATCTACCCAAAATTCTTAGTTTAATATTCATTAGATTAAGTAGTTTAATTATTTTCTTGCATTCAAAGCCAAAAATCCAAAAAACTATTTGATCATTCTTGCATTCTAGATTAAGCATTTTTAGTATAAAAAGCATTCAAGGTATCTTTAGTTTAGAAATCATTCATAAGCATTCATTACATTCTGCAAACACAAGAGAAAAGATAGTAACAATAATTAGTGTTTTGCATTTAAGTGACTCATACATACAACCATCACTCCCTTGGGATACGATACTTAGCTCGTAACCATACTTACCATTTTATTATTACTTAATTTGTGCACTAGTGACATAGTGGAATTTAGGCGTAACAATTCTGTGCTGAAACATAGTCTATTTTATTACACCTCAATACGCCCCCATCAGTGTACTACATTCCATCTCCTGCAATAAACGTTAGAGATAGAAGAGGGCACATCGTCACTGCCCGGAGAAGAAAACGGCACGGCGGACCCAATTCCTAAGCTATTAGAGATGATGAGGTGCCTAGACCCAACATATTTGTAGATTCGAGTACGTTTGACCTCCATGGTCAACTAGCCTACGGAGAGTTTGAGTTATTTGAGGAACCAACTTTGGAAGGTGATGTCGAAAATGATGGCAATGCATGATATATATTTTTATTTGTACTTGTTAACAACGATCTTATTTTATTTAGAAGATTTGTAATGAATTCAAGTTTATTTAATGTGTAAGGTCTATTCGGTTATGCATTAATTGATACCAAACAATTCAACCACATGAAAATCTTTTTTGAGACTAAACAAAGTACTAATAAGAATATTAAAATTAAACTAAACAACCAAATTAAAATTCATACAAGACGAGGAAAATCCGTACACAGTCAAACTAAATAGAATAGTAAACATTACAACAAATGCTAATATAATATTAAAAAAAATAACGAACTAACGACTCGGGCCCACTCCATTATTGTTGTCCTCGAGAAAGAAGTTGTTGAAAATAGTAAATTATTAAGCATGTCTAGAATGGGTTGTCATTCTTGACCAAGCTCTTGACCCACCGAGGGTTGTCCCGAAGTGATTCCACTATTCACTTTTTTTCTTCAAAATTGCTGGCGTTCTTGATCAAGTCTTCTCTCAATGTCAACCTATCACTGGTTTTGGGCACACACTAGATCTTGTGTCTCTTGTAAGAGTTTTGCCTGTGTTGTCTGCTCGTTCACTTGTTTTTCCATCATAAGATTACTTATCTCTCCCCCTTGGACACATTTCCTGATGCTATGTCGTATGCTGCAGGAATAGCACCACTGGGCAGTCTTTTAAATCTCCCCTTCTTCGTCTTCTTCCCATTTGCTTCCTCTAGAAACTCCAAAATCCTCTCAATTGGCCAATTGGCTTCGACGAGCCCATGTTCCCTTTTAAGAATTTTGCAATATCTCTCTTATGCAGTTTTTCAATAATAACACTTCATATAATGACATGTACAACATAAATAATCTACGATATAATTGTCAAGGGTGTGTAACCATATACTTACCCAAAAGACCTTGTCTTCCTAATTCACCTAGATATTCAGTGGCTCGCCATTTGGACCCTTAACCACCGGAGTCCACGTGTAAGTCTCATGAAATTTCATATCCCTATCGAAATACTTGTTCTACATCGATATTTTGGTAGGACAAATCAATAATATTCGATAATCTAGGACCTAATCATACAACTTCAAAATTAATAACTCGTAAGTATTGTACATTTCTCTGTGAATGCTCCTCGGTGCTAATGGATTCACCGGTATATGTCAAAGATGCAGAGTTGCTGCTCGTGTGGCTCTTGTTTACGTTTCTATTTTGTGGCGCTTGTTTGGAGATCCTCTTTGTGTCTTCTTGCTCCCAATATGATTTGTATTGCAGCAACAAGGAGTCAAACATCCAAGAATAAGGTCGACTTTCATAAGCAGGATCATTACACCTTTCATAGTACAACCTCTTGGCCCGAGAAACATTGCCATACAATTGTTTATGTGTAGTTCTATAGAATGTAACATCTACCGCATCATTATCATTACTATCCCACACATACGTTTCCTTGTAAAGAATTAATGTCTCATTATTATAAATTAATAGTCTAATATAATTTAAGATTTTTAAATAAAGTATTAAGTACTTATTTACCTTAAACCTTTTTTCAATAGTAAGATGCTCCGCTGCAATGACAAGGTTGTATGTCTCTGCCATAGTCCGTAAACACCTCTTGATGATCGTGTTAATCATGCCTGAAATTTGATTTTCTCTCTCTTCCACTCTCCATCTTCATTAACATCGATGAGGTATTGTTTCGAGGGGTCGAATTGCAGTTAGTCACCTTTCTTCAAACTCGAGCAAGGGCGACATGATGTACTACCCGCACTCGAGCATTGCAAACCTGGTGACGGGCACCGTTTCGACAAAGGTGTCGAAATCATCTCCTCATCTCCATCTTCATCTTCAAGTTCCTCGTCCACCAAACCGTGAGATATGCGTGCATTCAGAGGAGTGGTGGACGAGCCCTCGACACGGGGAGATTTGGCGGTGAAGCGTAACTTCACGTGCTATTAATAATCAATTACGCACTTAGCCAGTAAACTAGTCAAGTTATATAAAATGAAAAGTATATTACATCCCAAATATTGAGTCCTGCGAGGAATGTATTGAATCAATCTCGCTTCTTCTATTTTATTCTCAAGTTTGTCACGCAATAAGATTTGTAAATTGAAGGTTGAATTATTTAAATTGATTGAATTGAATTGGATGATTGGTTGATTTATACTAATATTAAATCTAGTTACTACTTAAATCTACTTAGATGATGGATGAATGTTTAGACTCTGGTTCCATTGGATCTCCGTTATGTTCATTCTTGTGCTTTTAATTAATAGTCTTGATCTACGTGTTAACGACTTCTTTCGATGCCACAAGTGGACATGGGATGACGTTAATGGGTCCACACACTCACATGTTCAACTATCCTACATAACGTGCTGGGTGGCGGCACTAGCTACCTCCCATAACTTCTAATCAGCCATTTATTACTAGATACACAAAAGCATTGAGATTAAGATAGATGAATAAACACATAAACGATGAAATAAAGGTTTTATTGATAATAATATAGAGTACTATACAAGATCGGTCAGGATAGTGTACCTAATAACCTGACCGAGAATATCATAACAAAGCTAGCGGGTCTAAACAAGTGACCCGAGTAGCGAAAGTGAGCCAAACAAAACTGGCATAACATTAAACTATTAAAAGAAACATTGAAATAAATCATAATAATCTTACGAAAATTGTGAGATTTCGTTCAATCAAAAGAAACCACGACGTATAGAAGATCCGTCACGGCTTCGCAAGTTACGAGCAGTTTTTTGAACCAGTTCTTGAACTTTTTTCTTAGTTGCATTGGTCACTTGCACCTTATCTTTAATCGGAGACTTTGACAGCAGATATGGGTTCTTATATATATCACGAGTGGGGGATATTCTCTTTCATCATTACCGTAATCAACTTTCATGTTATCGCGAAGACTTGGAAAGACAATACGATTTTTTCTGGAGTACCCTGAATGCGAGTTAGGACCCCGATCATCAGTGGAGTCCTGAATCATCTCATCATCCGTTGTGGCATCCTTACCAAGATGTGTTTTACATTCCGAGTCTGAACATTCAACCCTAGTATTAATCATATCCTTGAAAACGTCATCCATTGAAGCACTAAAAGCTCTTTTGGTTTCAACCAAAACGCTCTTTTCCTACATTTTATGGCAGATACTTGTACAAGATTTACACCGACAACATTCTCACTATGAGACTGATTTGGCACACTATCAGTTTCAACCAAAGTAGTGCATGTTTGGTCAATTGCCTTCGAAACATCAAGAATAGATTCTTGTAATAAACTCATAAACGAAAATGTCTTCTTCAAAACAACAGAAGTCACATAGGTTCCACATCCAACTACGCACGCCATAACTCTAAACATAAACAATTAGCTACTCATGATTACAAGTTCCAAATCACAATTAGAAAAGAACATGGTAAGGAAATATTAAAAGAAAGATAAACTCCCAATTGTTGTCGCCTTCCTACTTCTACTCGCTCTTTGACTTGAATCATTTCTCACGATCTCAATTCAACTGATTGTTGTTGCCTCCTTGCGTTTTCTCTTGTGAATAATTGTGAACTGGTGTGCATTGGTTGTCTCTCCAAATCCGCAACCTTGGTGTCTTTATATAGAAAAAATAGCAGCTCGACCGAAATGAAGGTTTATGTACGATTCAGGGCCTTATCGCGGGATTATGGGATGATCGCGCACCTCGATCGCGCTACTTTATGTTTTGTGCCTGAAACATGCGTGATTTGGTCAGGTCACGCGCCAATCGTGCACATCGTGACTAATCCGCACAATATGGGTTATCTACTCTCCGTGGCGTCACCGTTTTTGCGATAACTTCCTCTCTCTGTATCAGAATTAAGATCCACTTTTTGCGTTGGAATAATGACTTCCGTGGATTTCTAAAGGTATGTACCATATAATCTGATTCTTTATGTAACATTGCTTCTTTTTATTTGAATCAATAGCTTCATTTGGATTCTTCTCATTGCAACATTGTGTCTTGAAGCCATGTTCCCAAAAATCTATTTTGGGCTCGTTTTGCTACGCTTTGCAATATCTTCCGCATTATCTTTCCAAAATCCTATAAAAACACGAAACCATAATAAAACTAATCAACATTCACGGATATTTATACAAAAGCATAAAGAAATGAGTACTCAAATAATGTTAAAATAAACGCTCATCAAGTACCCCCACAATTAGATCGTTGCTCGTCCTCAAGTAACATAAAAACTAAAAGACTAACTCAATCCAAATTAGAGATCAAGTTATCAACATGTCAACACTCATGCATTGGGAGAAATTCTCAGAATACAACTTATGATCAAAATAAGAGATAAGCTACGTACATCAAATTTAATAAAGTCATTGTCAAGCCAATTTCATGTGCTCAAATAGTGTGTGATACTATTGTTCATGCATAAGAGTTATCTTCTCATTGTACATTCACAAGATCATAGTTCTTAACATGTAATCACTTCATTCTCACTCTCTACTTGTCATGTTGCCATCAATTCATGTAGACTCCATATGTTAAGGATCATTTAGGACTTGTTTATATTGTAATGTTAGGCTCGGTGTGAGCTATAATGGCAAAAGTCATATATGAGTTCTAGAGATGTATGTAGTAAACCACTCATTTATTACTTTGTCCTCCATTGTTTTTGCCTTTTTCATTGGTCATACATTTTAGGCTTTTTTTGGCGTATTTTTCTTACGTTTTCATTTGCGCAATTATCAATCCACCCTATACTTCAGTAATTTTCGAGATGCTTCCCCACACTTACATTTTCGCTAGGGGTTATTATATGCTCTCTATTTTATTCATCCTCCTTTCGCTTTTATGCCCTTTTCTTTTTCATATTTTTCTTTTAAGCTCGTGCATTTGTTTTGATCTCATACCTTATCGATCCTTTGATCTACGACATCTATCTCTAGAAATGGGTACGATATAAATTCTTCTTTCGACTCAAGGTAGATAATTAGGTTTCATAAACAAAGGCTTATAAGAAAAGGCTTTAGCGGGGTACTATGGATTATTCTTTATAAAGGTTTTTGGGCTTGAAAGACTCAAAATTGATAGAAACGATGGCTTATTTTATTCCCTCAGTAAATAAAAATCGACAACCATCTCCAACAACAATCATGCAAATTGTTCAAGATTCGTAATCACATGCTTCACCCCCAATTTCTCATCAATAACAACATTAGTTTCCCTCTTTTACATGTTCAACAGATTAAAAGGTGTATATGATACTTAAACAAATTTTTGACAATATTACGCAAGATGTACTCAATTCACGCACATATACTCTTGCATCTCAAATTCGTACCATATTATGCATATATCATCATTGATCCTTACTTGTTCATGCTTCAACCTTGAATCTAATGACTCGATCCTAAAAAAATAACTAGACTCTAATAAATATATTGCATGGATAACAAAAGGCAAAGCTTTTCTACCCCCAACACGAAATCAGACGATGTCCTATTAGTCAAAACATATAGAATAAAGCATACATGAGAGTACTTCCCTGATCGAGCTACAAGCTCATGGAACGCTTGTTGAACTGTGGGTGTTGGTGTTTTCTTCATTTGTTATCTTTTTTCAATGTGCCTTAATTCCATCCACATATGGTTGTTGGTATTCCAAAGTTGTTCATTGATCTTTACCAATGTGTTCACTAGCTTTGCGTTCCTACGCCCATTGTTAATGCTAGTGACATGTATATGATATCCTTCCTTTGACTAGATCAATGATGTAATAACTCCCTGACTCCATGTTCTTTTACAAAGAGCAAAAGGAAAAATCTAATATTTTCACAAGAAAATAAATTAACTGAGAACTAAAAACAATAGAAAAGTCTTATAAATTCAGAGGAAGTAAGAATTATGTATTCGATCAGGGCTCAAGAAATAAGAGTTCTTAATAAGATTTGGTAATTTTTCATAAGTTGCATAACGCTTTCATATTAATTGTAATCACACGAGGAATAATTCTCGTACATCAATGGAATTTAATCATAAGAGAAGTATAAGTATAGTAGGAAAGGTAATGGATAGATATTGCTCAATTAATTTTCGTAGATTCTGATTGCTGCATGTGTCCTCTTTCCATATGCACTGAGAAACGTGTTCAGCAAAAAATGGTCAGTGTGGACATCGCGCGCTAATCGCGAGTGACATGCGCGATCAAAAATTGACGCGGTGTGAAACACGGTGTTTTTTAGAATTATAGTGCTACAGAATCAGAACGCGGTCCTGATCGCATGTGTGAGGCGCGATATGAGTAGTGGTGGTGCCTGGTACCGTGGTAGCGTCTGATACTGGAAAAAATTGCTTTGTATGCTCTGGTCCGTGCTGTCCTTACTTTCGTTCAATGGTGTCTTACTTTTGTCCTATTCATCTCTCCACTTATATCCTCTTTCACTTTCTATTCCTATCTCAATTGTTAGCTCAACACACATTAAAAAGTTAAATGTTCTATATATAACTCAAAACAAATTTACTAAAATTGAACTAAATTGCAAGACTCAATAAATAAAAACTTACTATTGTAGGTTGCTTCCCATACAAAGCTTAGTTTTACGTATTGATGGATTCATGGAGGTTCAAATATTCTCAGGAGACTCCAATCTTCAAACTATGACATTGTATCAGCTTTAGGCGGTTTTCTCGCCTTCTTCGAACGGAGAATCTTTTTCATAACCTTGCTTTCCAACCTCATGTCTTCTTCCATCGTTACTTGCATATGAACTCTCTTCCTTTTAACCTTCCTATGCAGTAGCTCACGAGTTCCATGTTGCATAACATCCCTCTTCAAATTTCCATCTCCATCTACCATTTCTTGCAAACAAATTATTTCTCTTTTGGCTTTCCTATGTAGTGGTTCACAAGCTCCATGTAGCAACCTTTTGATATGGCATTGGTATATGGTGCTTTCTTTCTCCTTACCTTTAGATGAAGTGGTTCAAGAATTCCGTGAAGTAGTGTCTTTGATCTCAAAATAGTGGATTCTCCATATTTGGTTGTCTTCTTTTTCTTCACCTTCCAATGAGTTGGCTCACCACTTCCAGTTCCCAAGTGTACAAATGCTAAATGCTCAACATCAACATATTGGAAAATAACATTTTCATACCTCATATGATTCTTGAATTTAGACTCTTCAATTGTAGGCGCATAATCAAGAAGCCATTTAGTATTTGGATCCACGATCATGTCATTCTTCACCGACTTCTCTTTCAATGCCACCGTATCTTCAATTGGTAAGAGTTGTTCGGCTTTTGCATTGTCATCCATGCCAAATTCTATATTAAACTCGCTCTTTTCACCACTGACCTTGAGTGTTGGATCACTCACTTGTATCTCCACTACTTTTTTGTGCATGAATAGTAGGCATTGGCTCAAGTTCAATCTTTACTTGTGTATTGATGGCGTGTGGTGGTGTCTCTGTATTCTCCACGACGTCGATTTGCGGTGCTTCGTGATCAATCTTTAAGAGTTATCTTCTTCGGTTGACACTTCTTTGCTCACCTCTATTTCATTGTTGACTTCGTTAGGAATTTGTGGATCTTTCTCTCGGTTGGTCGATAATTCACTTTGTGATTTTGAAGTATCACATAGAGTTGGCATTATCACAAACTCGTCTATATAGAGAACATGGTTCATATTTTCACAATCCTCCAAGGTAGCACAATATTCCAAGAATTCGTCGAATGGGCCAGAGAATGCAAAATCACCGTAGTAGCATGTCCAATCGGGTAACGCGTCTTCATCGCCTGTCTTCTGTCATTCACACATCTCTGCGTCCATAGTACCGACAAGATACTCAAGGACATAAAAAAAAACAATTCTCCCAAAATTGAACAAAAATAAAAGAAACTAATAGCGATTGATTGCCTAGTCCCCGGCAACGGAGCCAAAAACTTAGTGCGTATCTTCATGTGCTATTAATAATGAATTAAGCACATTCGCAAGTATACGAGTCAAGTAATATAAAATGGAAAGTAAATTATGTCCTAAGTATTGAATCCCACGAGGACTGTATTGAATTCATCTCGCTTCTTCAACTTTATTCTCAAGTTTGTCACGTAATAAGATTTGTAAATCGAAGGTTGAATTATCTAAATTAATTAAAGTAAACTAGATTAAACTACACTAAATTAAATTGAATTAATTGACTGAATTGAATTGGGTGATTTGTTGATTTATACTAATACTAAATATAATTACTACTTAAATCTACTCAGATTATAGATGAATGTTTAGAGCGTCTGATTTCATTGGATTTCCCATATGTTCATTCTCATTTTCATGCCACTCGTGGACATGGGACGATGTTATTAGGCCCACACACTCACAAGTTCAACTATCCCACAGAACGTGCTATGTGGCGGCACTAGCTACCTCCTATAACTTCTTATCAGTCATATGTTGACCAGATACACAAAGCATTGAGATCAAAATAGATGAATAAACACATAAACGAAAAGCTCTTAATCAAAACATAAGATGTCCAATAGGTTTTCCAATCCAACTACGCCATAACAATAAACATAACCAATTAGCTACTCATTATTACAAGTATCAAATCACAAATTGAAAAGAACATCGTAAGGAAATAGTAAAAGAAAGATAAACTCTCAATCATTGTCGCCTTGCTACTTTCTACTCGCTCTCTAAATTGAATCCTTGCCCACGATCTCAATTCTGTTGATTGTTGTTGCCTCCTTGTATTTTCTCTTATGAATAGTTGTGAACTGGTGTGGGTTTGTTGTCTCTCTAAATGTGCAGCCCTAGTGTCTTTGTATAGGAAAAATAGCAGTTGGGCCAAAATTAAGGTTTCTGTACGATTCTGGGCCTTATCGCGAGATTTGGATCTGATCGCGCACTTTGTTCGCGTCTGGGATATACGACCACGCTGTGATCGCGCTTTAGACGGGCTACTCTCTGTTTTGTGTCTGAAATTGGCGCGATTTGGTCAGACTGCGCGCCAATCGCGCACATCGCGCATGAGCCGCGCAATCAGATTTTCTACTCTACGTGGTGTCACGGTTTTGGAGACAACTTCCTCTAATTAAGATCCGCTTGTTGTATTGGAACAATGACTTCCGTGGCTTACCAATGGTATGTATCATAGACTCTGATTCCTCTTGTAACATTATCTTCTTGCATTTGAATCAATAGCTTCCTTTGGATTCCCCTCATTGCAACATTGTGACTTCAAGCCACTTTCCAAAAAACATCCATTTTAGTCTCTTTTTGCTTCTTTTTTCGTTATCTCACCAACAACCTATAAAAACACGAAACTATACTAAAACCAATCAATATGCACCAATACTTATACAAAAACATAAGGAATGAGTACTCAAATAACGTCAAATAAATGTTCATCAGACGGCTTCACCAACAAGCGTCGTTGATCACGCACCGTTTCATTTGGAATTCTAGCGATCTCTAGCTTGGCTACATTGTTGAGCTCATTAGTGGGGGCATTCCAACCTCGATTACGAGCACTTCGCCTCTGAAGATTTTGAAGGCTAATTCGATTACTTCCACTAACTTTTTTTGAAGGACGTGAAGGGGGATTGCGATCTGCCATAACGATAAAACAATAATATTTAAGAGAGATTGAGATATATAACTAAATTTATAAATTGTTGTGAATAAGATGATATTATTTTGATGAAAATTAGAGCTATTAATAGAGTTTTTTTTTTTTTTTTGTGGGACAAGGGAGACCCATAGAAAGAAAAATCTACAATATCGGGTTTAGTAGGTAACGAATCTACAGTTGGTCCCGTAGCCTTTGACATAGGTTACAGCTGTCGCTAGTTGCCAATGATATTTCTTTTTTTAACTTATTTAATAACTATACCATTGGCGACGGATGCCCGTCGCCCTTGGCCGAGGGCTACGGTTTTGTCCGTTGCCAATGCCGGTGCCCTTGTCTTTCATTTATTTTTTATAAATTTTGGGAAATGACCAAAGGCTACGATTTTTTTGTAGTTAATAACCGCAGCCAAGTTTCAAATTTGTTGTAATGATATTAACAAATTGAAGTATGATAATCTGCATAAAACTGCGTGATGCTCAACTCCGAAATGTGCTGTGGTGAAAGTTTTCGAAAAGCTAAGAAGGATATTAGATTAAGGACTATAAACTAATACTATATATAAAGCATAAAGACAAGATGACAAATTAAAGGTTTCAATAAATGAAATTAGAGCATCAAGATAAGAATATAACTGTAGTCAGTCCTAATTACAAAGCAACGATTTCGAAACGAAGGTAGGCATTGATATATGCAAGCCCTTGTCCCCTACTTTTGTCACGGTTATGACCACTGGTCAATATTCTTTGTTTCCTAATTTGGCAAGCGTGATACGAGAATATGGTAATCTAAATCTAAAAGTGAGAAATTTATGAATGTAAAACAACAATCCAACAATACATGGTAATTCTAATTAAAGTGAATTCACACTCTATAAATCAAATATTATATTCGGCAATTGGCATACAACAATCTTCATTCTCGCATTACAAAGATGCAAATGTTTTAGTTAATTTGATAAATCCCGTTAAGCACCTTATATTCTAGGGGTTCGTAAAGTGCCTAGCTCCAAACTGTAAAAAATAAAAATTTTCTCCTCATCATGTTTAAATTTGTACGAACTCGCTTCGGCCATCTAGGCTAAATTGAACGAACGAACGAAAATACATAAACGTGTCCAAATCAAACAACTGATCATCAATAGTCGATGGGAGAGTTTGCACAAATTTAAATAGGTTATGGGAAACTTTTACTTTTTTTTTCAGTACGTTTGGGGGCACTTTGCTAAACTCCAAATAATTAGTTCAAGGAGTATAATGAGATTCACTCTGTCGTACATACATGTTTGTGTTTTCGATTATTACGGTTCTATTATGCGTCACAAAAAAAGTTTTTCATTGAAAATTTAAAGAAATTGATATACAAATTGAGGACCCTATCTTTTGTCCAATCATCGGCCACCCCTATTTTTCTTCACTAAATTTATGCGACACTTAGAAAGTGAGTTGTGCTAATGTATTTAAGACATTTTGACCACTCACGTGTCATTTGCCACAGGACTTTGTGGGAATTGTGGATAGCAAATAAACGAAATCAGTAGAATCACTCAAGCAAATATAATCCTAATTGTCCATTGCTTTTGCGATAGCGAAGATGACTGCTAATAGTTTGGTTTCAAATGGAGGGACCTGATCTAAATCAATGCACTTCGAACGACCCATGAGAGATCAAAGAACCCATAATACGTTCAGAAAATATACCTCAGCTCCACCACGTGTCGTCATACTCTATATATGATTGTAATATATAAGACCAAATCTTAAGAATCCCGAAAGTCGTAGATAACTCCTAGTCCTAGCTAATGGTACCGTGTCCATTTGTTCACAACCCCCACCGTTCATAGTGCCACTGCCACTATAAGAACCCCATGATATAGAAACTAGGAAACAAAGACCGAAAAGAATCGTTATTATTTTTTGATAGGGAAAATAATCACCGTAATGATAGTCGGTATTCCTTAAATTAGGCACCCAAATCAAACACCCGATAAGAATTGTAAAGTTGAATTATCTAATTGATATATATATTTATATATGTGTATATAAATGCTTTATACTTTATATATACAAGATGATTATATATACATATATATATATATGTTAACTTTGGTCTTTAATGTATAAAAGAGCTCAAGATTGTAACTGTAATTCTTGAAAAACTTATGGCTGCAATTATAATTTTCTTGAAAGATTTTGAGTAATTAAAAATCAAGAACTCACGAAATTGATGGGAATATGCAATTTACAATGTGAAAAAGGATTAAACTTGAAAATGCTGGAGTCATTGGTGGACTAAATTGACATTTATTTTAATTAGCGAGGATTCCTTGGATTAAATTGGCATTTTTTTTATTAGCGGAGGATAATTTGCTATTTCATATTGTTATAGGACCAATTTCGAGTTTTCCCATAGAATGGCTTAGTTTGTAATGTGCGTCGTGCACAAGCAGACAACATTATAAAGGTGGTAGCTAGGGATATTGTACGAAAGTTACTTATCTAAAAATATATATGCATGCATATGCATGCCAAAAAGGGCATGTCATATGACTCATATCAGATATCACAATCCATTAAAAGATGGTAGGGATATATTGATTAAACTATACAAAAAGAGAATTTGGGAAAGAAAAATAAAAACACAAATTTTGCATCTAGAAGCTATTTAACAATAAAAATACAAAAGTTACCAAAAAAAATAAAAACTATTCAAAGCTATGTCACTTTTCTGCCAACTTGCTAGACCAATATAATAAGACCATAGTTCCCCACTGAATAGCATGTTGTGTCCAGCAGTAGCAGTGCAGCAGATGACAATAAGAATATTGTGCAATGTCCTTTAATTACATATATATAATCTTCATTATTTAAAGGAGTAAACTGCTGCTATATATAATCATCCATCATGCGTTCTTCTCCGTACGTAACGATCGAAATCAACAACCAAGATTTGCCTATCGAAAACGATGACAACACAGCTGCAAGAACAATGTGGAGGGAATCGAATAACGATATCATAGCGGAGGGTCCAACATCTGAAATACCCAAGGTGATGATTCGGAGTAGAAACTCGAGGTTGATGAGGAGTATGACGAAGTCCAGATTACTTGACCCGCCTGAGGAAACTAAAGCAAAACATCGTGAGCTTGCAATCGATGATGATCCTTTTCTTGAAGAGGATCTACCGGAGGAATACAAGAGAATGAAATTCAGCGTTCTTTCCATCATGCAGTTGGTGAGTTTGATTGTAATAAGCGCACTTTTAGTTTGTAGTTTAACTATCAAACATTTGAAGAAACGAACCGTCCTCGAGTTGGAGTTATGGAGATGGGAATTGATGGTTTTGATTTTGATTTGTGGGAGATTGGTTTCTGAGTCGGGGGTTAGGATTGTAGTGTTTCTGATGGAAAAGAATTTTCTATGGCGAAAGCGCGTTTTGTATTTTGTGTATGGGCTAAAAGACGCGGCCCAGAGTTGCATTTGGTTGGGGTTGGTTTTAATTGCTTGGCAGTGTATTTTCGACGAAAAGGTGAAGAGGCTGGTGCACGGTAAGATTTTGCCGTATATCACTAGGATATGGATCTGTCTTTTGGTTGGTACTATCATTTGGCTGCTCAAAACATTGTTAGTTAAAGTTATGGCCTCCTCGTTTCATGTGAGTACGTTTTTTGATCGGATTCAGAACTCATTATTCAATCAATATGTCATTGAATCACTTTCTGGACCTCCTTGGATCGAGATAGAACTAGAGAAGAAAAAGGAAAGGGTGATGGTTGAGGATCAGAAGCTTCAGAATGCTGGGCCGACCATTCCGGCTGGTCTGAAGGCCACTGTGTTGCAAAAGACTGGAAGATTAATTGGTACTACAAGAACAAATGACGTGTTCACAGCTGTCAAGGATCCTAAACTTTCTATCGTTATACCAAAGAAGGAACAACAGAAAGGTATAACGATTGATGAGCTGCATAGGCTCAATCAGAAGAATGTATCTGCTTGGAATATGAAGAGGTTGACGAGTATAGTCAAAAAAGGGGTGCTCTCGAGTCTGCACGATAAAGTACGGGGTGCAGCTGGTCATGATGAGTTGGTGGAAGAGATCACGAGTGAAAACGAGGCCAAAGCTGCTTCCACGAAGATCTTTGCCAATGTGTCCAAGCCAGGATCTAGGTAAATAAGCTTTTGTGATATTGTTTCTAACAACAAATTGGTGTCTTTTGTTTTACCCTCACTCATGTTCATGTTGTGCTCTGTTAGTATTTGTACCATTTCAAGAATTGAATTTCACAATGAATTCAGAGGAAACTACTAAAATCTTGTTTTGACTTTGATTTGTTTTGTATCATGTTTATAAAGTTTCCTCATATGATAGCATGTCTTTTATAATCAGGTACATTTACGAGGAGGATTTAACGCGCTTTATGCTACCTGATGAGGTTTCAAAGGCTATGGCGCTCTTTAACGGTGTGACTGAACGAGATGGAATCAGCAAACAAACTCTTAAAAATTGGATGGTAAGTGAAATTATCTTGTAATTTCCTCATAGTGTTGGAACTGATATTTTCATTATTGTGGAGTTAATCGTAACTACTGTCTCTGTGAATTTTTGAACTCTTGATTTCCATCTCTTCATATGTATTTATAGTATTTCGAGTCTCTTGGTCTGCAGGTGAATGCATTTAGAGAACGAAGGGCTATCGCTTTGTCTCTAAACGACACAAACACTGCTGTGAAGAAGCTACACGAAATGATTAGTTTCCTTGTAGCAATCATCCTTATTGTCATCTGGCTTCTTGTACTCAAAATAGCAACTACAAATTTCTTCATCTTCTTAAGTTCACAGCTTATTTTAGCAGCCTTCATGTTTGGAAATACATTGAAGACAACATTTGAAGGGATAGTCTTTTTATTTGTGATGCACCCTTTTGATGTGGGGGATCGGGTTGAAATCGATGGTGTTCATGTAAGTTCTTAGTTTTTACAAGAATATAGACTTTGTTCGCGTATACACAGTTCTTCCTTTATGAAGTGAATTCTTTCAATATCAGATGGTAGTCGAAGAGATGAATATATTGACAACAGTTCTCCTGAAGTTTGATCACCACAAGATTTATTATCCAAACAGCGTTTTAGCTTCAAAACCGATCTTCAATTATTACCGGAGTCCAGATATGAGAGAAACAGTTGATTTTTCCATCCACGTCTCGACTCCTCCAGAGAAGATTGCCATAATGAAAGAGAGATTCATAAGGTCTTTTTGCCTCAATTCAAAATTCAAACTTTACTCAAAATATTTTTCGTAGTGAATTTTGGGAGCAACGTGTCGTTTATTTTACTTGCAGTTATTTCAACAATAAGAGCGAACACTGGCATCCAGAACCAAAGATCATAATGAAGGACGTGGAGGACATAAACAGGTTGAAGTGGTCGATGTGGGGCTTTCAGACAATGAATTTTCACGACATGACCGAGAGATTGGAAAGGAGATCGCTTCTCATTGAGGAGATGGTTAATATTTTCAGGGAACTTGATATTGAATACCGTTTACTGCCACTTGAAGTGAAAGTGCGCAACATTGAGGCCCCTGCGTTGGAGTCGACTTCCGTCTAAGTGGATTGTTTGTGGTGCTCGAACTTACTTGGTTCGTTTGAAACATGGAGGAGCAGCCAGTGATTTATATCCATGTATATGGTACGTGTGTTGAAGATTTCCAGGTAGTTTATGTAATTAAATCATTGTGCGTTATGTGTGACTCGGGTAATTAAAGGGAAAAAAACTATGATTTTTTTCCCCAAAGATTAAAAGGTTTTAAGAAAACCGGGAACAATTTATGAATTATTATGTAGATTACCACAAGAAAATGCGTATTAGAGATGAGCTTTTAGGAACAATTCTACTTCTTGTTTCCGTGAAGCTAAAGCGTATTAGACACCGCTGACTGACTCTCAAATCTTTATGGTTGACACGAAAGAGTTTGTTTGATGTGCTGACAAAAGTTTAAGAACAATTAGGCGTAATTAATAACCTTTATTGTTGCATGATGGTTCTAACTTTAGTCGTAGAGGTGGTGGCTACACATCAACAACGCGAAATTCTCAGCCATTTTTTTTTTTTTTAAATCGAGAACATCTAAATTTTTTAAGAAGAAAGAAGGCAAGGGAGCACAACAAAACTCCCCCAAGTATTCGATCAAATATTACATGAGAGAGGTGACATAGACCACTCCGAAAGAAAATAAGAAAAACTAGAGACTCTCGACTTAATCCAACTCCAGCTTTTTACTTTAATCTTTTCAGTTATCTCCTGCAGCACTGGTTGCTTATTTTACTAATGTAATTTCTTGTAATCCAAATTTCTCAGAATACGAAAATCCAAATGCTTCTCAAGTCCGGCGACTTCATAAACTCCGGAATCAATCCCTCGCACACTTGCTCAAAAAGATTATTTGCATTACCAGCTAAAAGAGAATCAACCCCAATCCAGTTAAGAGTGCTAAACCAAATCTGATATGTAAACGTGCAAGTACAAAAATTAAAGGTGCTTTGTATCTTCCGTTACCGCGTTACAAAAAGAACAAACACCACTGAAATTCCCCGCCTAAGTAAGTTACCCTTTGTTGGGATTCTGTCGAGCTACATTCTCCACACAAAGGCTTTAGCTTTCAAGGGTGCCCCGATTTTCCATAGCTTTTTAAAAATAAAATTTGGTGGTACATTTTGGCGCGAAGAAAGAATTCGATGAGCAGATCTAACCAAGAATTCACCCTTGTTCTCGCTTTTCCATGTCCATCGGTCCAGCTTTCTCGAGATTAGAGAAAAAGGTTCAATTAGTGTGCATAACCCATTGAACAATGAATATTCCCGACAAAATAACTCTCGCCTCCACAGCCATCGCCAAACCCAGCCATTGTCAGTCCATTCGCCTTTGTTTGCAATTGAGTAATCTTTATGTGCATCAACGGAAAAGAGCCGAGCAAACCTTGTGTACCAAGTCTAGTGTTTAGTGTTTGGATATCTGGGTGTAAAATTATCTATTGGGACCAAATTATTTATACACCATCATTAATATTTAAGCATAATTATATTTATTAATTTTGAAGGAAATGCTAGTATGAACAAAAACTACGATAGATAAACCTATTGGATAGAATATTAAACTCTATGGGCTAGTGAACGGATTAAGAAACTCACTAAAACTCTAAAAGTCCACTGAACTAAACAAAACAATCAACTTCCTTTTATTCTAAATAAAAAAGGATAGGATTAAAGATTTAAAGGTCTATAAAGCATAAAAACAAAAGAAAAGACTGAAGGTTTCTATAAACGAAATTAAAGCATTAAGATAGGAATATAAGTGTAGACTGTCCTAATTATCATTTCGAAACGAAGGTTTTCATTAAAATATGCAAATGGGAAATGCCCTTGTCCCCTAGTTTTGTCACAGTTATGACCTGTACCAGTAGTCAAGATTCTTTGTTACTTAATTTGGCAAACTTGAATAAGAATGTAGAAATTGTTATAAATAACACGTACATGTGGCTTTCGTGGAAATTATTGTACATATACTTAGACTTACTATTTAGCATAGTAATAATAATTATTATAAATATTATTGAAATAGTGTATTATGTTGGAAAAGCCTCTATATAAAGAGAACTCTTTCATGTAAGATGATACAAATTCACAAGTGCTATTACTTAATATTTGCATTTATTTTCCTAAGTATTTTAATATATTGTTATAAACCCCAACAGTTTTAGTTATTCTATAACACATTATCAGCACGATAGTGCTCGATCCGTAAGAATTTAGTTCATTCGTTAAAGAAAACGTTCAACGTTAAAAGGTACGAAAGTTTATATTTACTTGTTCATCTATCTCCATTATTATAGACAAGGCGGATTACCGCCTATCTATAATTTTATGATTAAATGAAAATCCTCTTTATATTTTTGATTTGGCGATAGATCGTTTTATATATATATGCAAGTGTCGATTACAAGTATGTGATCTAGCAATACAACGAGCCTATCTCAAATCAGACCTACACTACGTGTCTCGTGTAGGCTTGGTCCGGAACACCTCAGACCCAACGCTTCGATGCTTGGATGGGAGAGGAATATCGGTAAATAGATCGAATGGACGTCGGTGATCGCCTTCGATGTGATGTCGGGGATGACCCCCGATGTGAGATCGGTGATGAGGTGGTGTGACGTGTCAGAGGTGCACGTGATAATCCCGATATCGAATAAGATATTGAAAGGGATATCGGGGATTTATTTCGATCTGACGCGTGGTGGGTGAGGGATAATAATTTCTTGTTTTGGGATTCGGGCACTGCGTATTTATAGACCTCGGGATCTGGGGAGCACAGTAACATATCGGTGATGATTACCGATATGACATCGAAAGTTATCCCCGATATGCTCCAAAACGGGCCTGGTTTGGGCTTGGCCCAATATGCGGGAAATGCCCATATCATGTAGTCCCCCAATTTGTGGATTCTTATCTTAGAGATAAGGATTCACAAATTTAATTTAAAAATTTTGGGTTACCTGTACACTTCGTCCCGCCAGTTCAAATGACGGAGATCAAACCTCTGGGAGTGCACTTGTGATGAACACCGAGTTTGAGGTCCTCGTTTGAATTCTAGTTCCCTTGGTATTTGGGTTCCTTGAAAATTGTGATGGGGTTGCCGGGGCTATTGTTATATTCTCGCGGCTCTTCGCGTAGTAGGGTATGATGTCGGGTTTTAGCTTCGATCTTATGTCGAAACTCACATTCGATATGATGTCGAAATTGTATTTCGATGTAGTAAGGCGTCCGTGTATTGGTAGGGTGATGTCCCCTGCACGCCTGTCCGTCTATATTTTCTTCATCACATCGAATATTAGTACCGATGTTTGATCGAAACATAGTTTCGATCTATTATCTCCGATATCTATAAATGGGCCTTCAAGAAGGTGAAAACCCACTTTGGCTTCTAGCGAAATTTCGTTGTCCCTTCGAAAGACACGTCGAATTTGTCTTCCGATATAGATTTCGACCTCGCTTTCGATATCAACCTTTGATTTGAATTTTCGATATCGAATTCGATACCCTTTCCGATATCACTTTCGATCTTGCCTTTCATCCTTTTAGAGCGTTAATATGTCGTTTAACGGGGATAATGTTGGCGCATATTTGCCTGAGATGGATTTTGGAGAGGGTGGAGCCGTATTCTCCGAAAATGAGATGTTTGGACCTGAACAACTGACTAGTGAACAGGGCGGTGCTGAATTTTCTGCTCCGCCCGAAGCTGCCAGCCCTGATGTGGATGAATGGGGCTTTGAGGCCTGCCCCCCGAAATATAAGACCTCCGAGAACTACGAGGATATGAAGTCTCGTGTTCTTCATCATGCCGGTTATTATTCTGACAAGTATGACATTCCCGAGGGGTATAAGGTCATATTCCCTAGTGCGGATCAGCGAATGCATACTCCACCAAAAGGCTGCATTACTGTCAGTGCCAAGCACTTCAAGAATGGGCTGCGGTTCCCGATTGATCCTGCGGTTAGTGCTATTATAGCAAGTATCGGGGTCTGCTTGAGATAGCTATCCCCCAATTCTCTGGGCTACATTGTAGCTTTCATTTGTGTTATGAGGGCGTTGGGTGCCCTTTGCGGAGCTAACGAGTTCTGGGAGCTTTTTAGCGTCATGGTTAACCGTAAGGGTGGTGATAGAGGGTTCTTCTGTGTGTGAGCCCAGACGGGGCTTAGGTTCGTGCAATATACTGAAACCAGCTATGGATTTGGAAATAAGTGCGAGTATATGTACATCCAGGAAAGGATGGCTGGTGAGTTTGATGTGCTTCCTAGCGTGTGGTGTGAAGACACCAAATATGAGAGACGAACCGCTGTTGGGCGTACTGCACACAACCTCGATTTTCTGAGAAAGTTGATCAACCATCCATACGATGGTACCTTGCTTTGCAGTGACGTAGTTTTGCGAGCAAGTAGGATATCTCCCGTGCGGTATAACGGTCCCTCTACGCTCGGTAAGTGTTATATCTTTGTAAATTGATATTCTCCCATAGACTTATTTCTTGATCCTCTATTTTGTGTGTTTCGCAGCCGAGCTGGTGGAGTATTGTAGTCTGGATGCGATAGTGGAACGCAGACAGTCGGGGGCCAAAATCGCTACGTATGACACCCCTCCACTCGTCAAGAAGAGGGGTCGTGAGGGCGTGCGCAAGAATGCGAAGAAATATGTGCCCTCCTCGAGTGAAAATACTGCCGGGGTGGGTAATACTTTGCAATCTCAACCTGAAGTTGGTGTTGGGACGTCCATGGGGCGAAAGAGAAGGAAAGAGGAGGGTAGTTCAAGTGGAGATCACAATGGTCTCTTTCGCTCTATAAGTAGTCTTTATGCCATTCACTGTGTATTTGCTTTGGCTTTTCATTTGATTGAGAGATCAAGTCCTTATTGTGGACGTGCAGGTGGCTGGTTTTCTGAAAGGTTTCTTGACGATGGCCATTAAAGGTCACGCGGACCACGCCGAGTCGCTCCGAGTTACCAATAGTTTGCTCGACAAACTGGGCGAATACGATCATGTTGCCGTTGTACAACTCCAGCATGAGAGAGACGAGGCCATGGATATTTTGAAGGCCAGTGAGAATAATGTGGGAGCCCTGTTAGATGACAATAAGAGGTTGATCGGAGAGCTTAATGAGTCTCGACTTATCGCTGGTCAAGAAGAATCTCGTCGGGAGGCCCTTGAAGCTCATGTCGCAATTCTGAAGGACCAATTCGCCCAGGCTGAAAGGCACATGCGGTGCATGACGCTGAGCAAAAGCCAACTGACCAGTGCGGCCAAACAGTTCCTTCTGAGTCGGTCATATAAGATGATATTTGCTGAGCGGGGCTTGCTGGAACGGGAGGAAGCCAAGGCCTCTGTGATAGGTCAAATCCAGCTGGATGGTGGTTTCAAGGATGGTTACGACCCTTCGGCCATAAACCCATTGAAAGGGCCGGACGGGGAATTTCCTGAGGATTCCGATGATGATGACGAAGATCTAGACCCGGAGGCGGAGTACCACGAGATCGTCGAACAGAAGAGTTTGGCGTTAATACACATCAAAGGGGCCCCTCGTTTTCCTGGTAGAGATTTTAGGAGTTTGTATTTTTTCTTTCGGCGCAGTCGCCTCCTGTAATATGATTCCTGGTTTTACCTGTTAATTCAATCGATCTTTTCTGCGTGTCCTGATATATATTTGTTCATACATAATCCATGGTGTGATTACTCGTGTTACTGTTGGTTCTCCTTGTTATGTCATATGTCCTTCATACCGGATTATGTCGAGTAATCATGGTTATCGCATGAAGATGCCTCTGTTTCTGTTTTTTAACGTACAACCAGCTGTCACAGGGGAACCGCCGCTGTTGCACTGTTTGTTGTCGACCCTGTTATTACAGGGATTTTTTTCTTGAACCGACCTCGTTATCACAGGGGGTATCTTCTTGAGTTGGCCCCGTTATCACATGGAATTTTTTCTTGAACCGACCCCGTTATCACAGGGAATTTTTTCTTGAACCGACCCCGTTATCACAAGGAATTTTTTCTTGAATCGACCCCGTTCTCACAGAGAATGTCTTCTTGGTTGACCCCGTTATCACAGGGAATTTTTCTTGGTCGACCCCGTTATCACAGGGAATTGTTTCTTGAACCGACCCCGTTATCATAGGGAATTTTTTCTTGAATCGACCTTGTTATCACAGGGAATTTTTTCTTGAACCGACCCCGTTATCACAGGGAATGTTTTCTTGAATCGACCCCGTTATCACAGGGAATTTTTTCTTGAACCGACCCCGTTATCACAGGGAATGTTTTTCTTGAATCGACCCCGTTATCACAGGGAATTTTTTCTTGAACCGACCCCGTTATCACAAGGAATTTTTTCTTGAATCGACCCCGTTCTCACAGGGAATGTCTTCTTGGTTGACCCCGTTATCACAGGGAATTTTTCTTGGTCGACCCCGTTATCACACGGGATATTTTTGAGGGTAGGGGTGCATCCCGTTATCACAGGGAACCCGCTACCTGTTGAATTATTTTTGATCGACCCCGCTATCACAGGGACATTTTTGAGAGTAGAGGTGCATCCCGTTATCACAGGGAACTCGCTACCTGTTGAATTTTTTTTGATCGACCCCGTTATCACAGGGGATATTTTTGAGGGTAGGGGTGCATCCCGTTATCACAGGGAACCCGCTACCTGTTGAATTATTTTTGATTGATCCCGTTATCACAGGGAACCCGCTACTTGTTGAATTGTTTTTGATCGACCCCGTTATCACAGGGGATATTTTTGAGGGTAGAGGTGCATCCCGTTATCACAGGGAACCCGCTACCTGTTGAATTCTTTTTGATCCACCCCGTTATCACAGGGGATATTTTTTAGGGTAGGGGTGCATCCCGTTATCACAGGGAACCCGCTACCTGTTGAATTTGTGTTTGATCGACCTTGTTATCACAGGGGATTTTGTAGGCGAGCCTTTTCATTGTCTTTCCGACTATGTCTCTTGGTGACTCTGTCGTTGTTGAATCTGTAGGTCATTAAGCCCCGCAAAACATCATAGACAAGGAAATTTTTTTTGACATAAAAGCTAATACGAGAGCACGAAATGACGTGCTAGTGATATTTGAGGGATGTTCCCTCGATCTGGGAATATTAGTTTTACACAAGAAATAGTGTTTCCGTTGTGCGCTATCATGCCGGTGGTACCTGTTTGTACCCTGTAAGAGGGCGATGTGTTAAATATATATCTAGGGAAACATTCCCCAATTGTTTGTGCTATTCTCTGCACTTCTATAATGTCCGCTTAGGACACATCCCTGCATGAAATATGAGATTGCGCCAAGCAACAAATAAAAAGGTAATAACGGATAACAGTCGAGGGCTAGGTAACCCAGCCCACCTACGTATCCCGTTGCATGGGGAATAAGACCGGCGTAGTTCCCCATGTTTTAAGTTACATGCCGACCCACGAAGGGGTTAAATAAGAGATAACGGTCGAGGGCTAGGTAGACCTAACCCGCATACGTATCCCGTTGAGTGGGGAATCAGACCGGCGTAGTTCCCCCTATTTTAAGTTACATGCCGACCCATGAAGGGGTCAAATAAGAGATAACGGTCGAGGGCTAGGTAGACCTAACTCGCCTATGTATCCCGTTGAGTGGGGAATCAGACCGACGTAGTTCCCCCTGTTTTAAGTTTACAGACCAACCCATGATGGGGCAATGTTTTCGTCATTAGAACATAATTTAAAAAGTGCAGAAATTTAAAGTATTGTTCTGTTTGCTCCTCATGGTGATCATTCCCTAGCTTGCCGACCCTGATTTGGTCCGGTTGCTTCTTCCTCTGCTTCTCTAATTCTTGGCAACGCAAGAGAAGTGATGTAACAGAGCCAAGCTTCCTCCTGGTTAGCGATCACTTCTCCGACCCCTCCTCCTGCTGGGAATTTCATCTTCTGATGGAATGTGGATACCACTGCTCTTATCACTTATCGCATAACGTTGTATGCAAATGGTTGGTCCACGATTGTGTATTGAACATTAATAGTTCGCCTGTGCGGTTCTTGTTCGAATGATGTGGGGAGGTGCACTTGCCCTAGGGAAATTGTCTCTGCTCCACCAAATCCTACCAGTGGCGTACGGACCTATTCGGCTGCGTGGTGGTCGAGTGCCATTTTCTCCAAAGCATGCGCAAACGTAATGTTGGTGGAGCTGCCGTTGTCTATGAGTATCTTGTGTACAACGTAGTTAGCGATATCAAGCTGAACAACCAGGGGGGCAGTCGAGCTCGCCTGCCAGGACGGCCTCGGGGCTGAGGTCCAAGAGGTCCCTGCTGGAAAACGTGATATCCTCGTCTGGGAGCTCCTCGATCAATGTTGTAAATCCAACGAATCGATCCTCGTTTAATCCGCGAGTTATCTTCTTCCTCTGATTGGTGGAATCCGCTCCTGCGGTCCCACCGCTTATCACATTGATGACCCCCTTGAAGGCGCACTAGTTATCACATTGCGTCTTTGTCCACTTTCAATCGCCTTTAGGCCCTCTCTTCTTGGGGATTGGGACCGTTCTCTTGATTCAGCGTACTGCCCGCTCGCCTTAACAAATTCTATCAATCTTCCGTCCTTAATCAGTCTCTCGATCTCATCCTTCAGGTCATAGCAGTCGTTCGTGTCATTGCCTTTTTGGTGGTGATACTCGTAGTAGCGTCTAGATTTCTTGGTGAAATCCATCTCCTTGATTTTTCGAGGTGCACTTAGCCAATTCCTGCTTTGCGCAACGGCAAAGATAGTGCTAATGTCGCGATTGAGGGGGGGTATATCTCTTTGGGGACTTGTCTCTTCCTCCCCTGTTCTTGTTCCATAGCTCTCTACCCTTTTCCCGGCCGGATTCATGGGGTCTAAACTTAGCTACCATCATCGCATCTTCGTAAATCACCATATGCGCCAACTCATTTATCCGATTGATGGTAGGTTCTGTGAGCTTGATCAACTCTTTGGCGAATCTGTTGTGCGTCGTTGCCCTGAACAGGGTCTGCAGCACTTGTCCCCCGTAGGGGTTGTCCACCTTCAGTAACTCCTCATTGAATCTGCTCATGAATTCGCCGAGAGATTCTCTCTCTTTCTATTTCAACGCTTCCAGATGGTACATGCTTGTCTTCGTTCGTTTCTGACTAGAAAAGTGGTTCTCCAATCTCTCCTTCATCTGCTCAAAGCTTGAAATAGATCCTACTTCGATTCTGTTAAACCAGTCTAATGCTGCTCCAATCAGTGTTATCGCCATTATTTTTGCCTTAATGCCCTCGGAAAAATCTTGTAGGTTCAAGAGACTCTCCACGGCGTGGATGTGATCCCTCGGGTCACTCTTCCCATCATACGGTTTTATGGTTGGAATCTTGTCTCCTCTGTGCAATACATCTACCTCTATCTCTTCTGAAAACGGGGTCCTACTGCGACCCTTCCCATGACTCTGAGTCACCTTCCTTGCTAACTCCGCCCTCTCGCGGTCTAGCTGTTCCATCCTACTTGAAATTACTCGCAGTATCTCTGCATCCTCATTTTCTGAACCATTGAGCTCGGCGCGGTCGCGACCGCGTTCCATTCTCCGGACTACTTCTGCCCTCTCATGGTACAACCGTTCCATCTTCCTCGCTAGCTCCCGATCTAGGGTCCCGTCTTTCCACCCTGTCGTAAGCAGCGAGTGATATCTCTCTGAAGGAGTTCCCCGTGTCCTCATGTTCGTCGCATCCTTTCTCTCATCTGCTCCGGATTCAGTGGGCCTTGCCTGGATGTCCTTTGCCCGTTGCTCCACCAGACATGGGAGCAAGGTCTCCAATGTGGAGTTCAGAGCTGCTCTCACAGTGGCGTCGATCTGAGCTTGCATCTCCGGGGTTATAGCGGCGGGTTGGACGGTGCTTTGTCCCCCGGGCATTGTCTCCTCCTGGCCGGGAAAATCCATATTTGGCGCTTCGGTCATTGGAACGTCAGCTGCCTGGTTCTCGATGGGCGGGCCCTCAGTCTAGGGTTCTGCCGCACTTGGTGCAACAAGGGTCGGACCTGCATTTGCGGCTCGCGGTGGCCTCCCGGGCCCGCGCCTTCGTTGCACTTGTGGTGGAGGGAGCTCCATATCTGCTTGAGCCAATGTCTGTTCTTGGTCAGTCGGGTGTTGAGGGGTTTGTGTGTCCTCCATCCTGGCGCTCCTAGTCACCACTCCGCTAAGTTCAGATCGGGTCCTCCTTCCTTGCATCTCGGCGTCCTTGTCCGGGAACTGGTGTTCCCACAGACGGCGCCACTGATTTGTCGATAGATCGTTTTATATATATATATATATATATATGCAATTGTCGATTACAAGTATGTGATCTAGCAATACAACGAGCCTATCTCAAATCGTACCTACACTATGTGTCTCGTGTAGGCTTGGTCCGGAACACCTCAGATCCAACGCTTCGATACTTAAATGGGAGAGGAATATCGGTAAATAGATCGAATGGACGTCGATGATTGCCTTCGATGTGATGTCGGGGATGACCCCCGATGTGAGATCGGTGATAAGGTGGTGTGACGTGTCAGAGGTGCACGTGATAATCCCGATATCGAATAAGATATCGAAAGGGATATCGGGGATTTATTTCGATCTGACGGTGGTAGCTAAGGGATAATAATTTCTTGTTTTGGGATCCGGACACTGCGTATTTATAGACCTCGGGATCCGAAGACCACAGTAACATATCGGTGATGATTACCGATATGACATCGAAAGTTATCCCCGATATGCTCCAAAACGGGCCTGGTTTGGGCCTGGCCCAATATGCGGAAAATGCCCATATCAATTGTACTGCCATCTAACTTTAACACTGAAGCTAATTTTAACTTTCGTTGATGTTTGAGTTAACCCCAAGCTAGAAACGACTACTGACAATTTATTATTATGGAAGGTTTTACCTCTTATTACTGCTGACAATTTATTATTATGGAATGTTTTACCTCCTATTACTGCAGACAATTTATTATGCAAGGTTTTACCTTCTATTATATTGCTTATTTTATTCCATAAGCCCATGAATGTTTTACATAGTAATGTGGCGGGAATTATTTACGCACTTATTTCATTGCAATTATTTTACTTGTTTACATTAGTCCTTAAGCCCGTGAAAGTTTTTACATAGTAATGTGGCAGAAAATATATATGTATTTACTTATCGTAATATTATTCCATATGCCTGTTAAATATCATTAATGCGGCGGAAATTATTTTACATGTTATTACAATTACTTTTTATTGCTAAATTATTAAAGACATTACCGTTCATAAAACATGCCAAAAAAAATGATTGTTTTTCTAACGGTTATAAACGGCTACTTCCGGATATTTTTCTTCTATAAATACACAAATTTCATAACACAAACTCCACACAAATCTTCACCTTATTTCTCTCATCTTGCAAAATGATCTATACGACAACAGCGATCTTGATCCTCATTTACCTTTCAATTTTTATTTTTATGCTAGTAGATGAAGACACTCATATGTTTGTCCCTATGATATTCCTCCCTTTTATCATAATAATGTTCGAGTTCAAGATTTGGCTAGAGATGAGATAATTGCATTGTATTATTGTAATAATTATGCTTCTATGATTATGTGTTAAATACATTGTCTCGATCCTAATTATATTTTTCTTGGTTATGTATTTAGCTAGCAAAATGTCTAACCTCACGAGTACAGTTAGTTGTATATTCAATATCAGTGGCAAGAATTATGGACAATGGAAATCGGATACGAAATTGTACCTCAGATCAAAGAGTATCGTTGAAACTCTTGCTACAGTAAATACAAATACGGATCCAGAAAAATGTGAGGCTCTGATCTACATGAGAAAACATCTAGATGAAACCTTAAAGAGAGAATATCTTGATATTATCGATCCTCATGAATTATGGACAAACCTATGGGAAAGATATGGCCATCAAAAGGAAACCATGTTGCTAAAAGCCACCGATGATTAGAACAATTTAAGGTTCCAAGATTTTGAAACTGTAAGCGCATACAACTTCGCGCTTATGGAGATTCGTTCAGATTTAATTTATTGTGGAAGAAAGCTTACTGATAGAGAAATGATAGAGAAAACACTTTCTACTTTCCATGTGTCCATGATAAATGTTCAACAGCAATGCCGATTGCTGAATATTTTAAAATATCACGACTTGCAACAAAAGTTGTTCATGACAGAAACTTACAATAACTTATTGATGAAAAATCATCAATCTCGTCCTCCTGGAGCACATGCATTACCAGAGGTAAATGCCATTAACTTTTCAAACTCCTATGGACGACGTAACAATGAGAATGCCAATCAAAGTCGTGGTCGTGGTCGTGGTCATGGTCAAGGTAGAGGTGGTCATAGAGGAGGATATGACTATAGAGGTGGACGCGGTAAAAGAGGTGGTCGTGGCCATGGTCGTGGTCGAGAGGGTTTTCACAACCTCTCGCATACCAACATTGTCTTTAAGAATAACCACCAAAACAAAGAAAAACATAATAAAAACCCTCAAGGTTATTGTTTTAAATGTGGAATGAAAGGGCATTGGGCCAACACATGTCGTACACCAGAACATCTCTATAATATGAACCAAGAGACTTTGAAGGGTAAAGAAAAGGAAGTTAACCTTGTCGAATAAAATCCAAATGGTGATTCCACCTTTATGGAGGCGACAGACTTTTTCTGATGACTATGATGTTCGTTTGGCTTAATATGTATTATGTGATCTTCTAGCTTAATATGGTTATTGTGATTTATGTTTTAAGTTGTATTATCTACTTCTTGTATTTATATTGTGTGCTTTCAATAAAATAATATCTTTTCAAATATATACCCTGTTTATTGCAATATTTGTTTTAATAATGTTTATTTGAACTGAAGCGTGATATGGAGCATGATTTCTTCCAACTTGACTGTTGTATAACTCATACAATTCTCACAAGTAAGAAATATTTTACATATTTAGAACCCTCAAAATTTCAAGTCGGTACAATAGGAGGTTCTATTAAATTGATTGAAGGATCTGGTACAGCTACTTTTACTTTACCAAATGGAACAAATTTTATCATCGATGATGCCTTATTTGCCCCAAAATCCAGAAGAAAATTATTGAATTCTAAAGATATATATGGTCATGGATATGATACTGAGTCAATGACTATGAATAAGGCTAAGTATGTTTTCATTATTAAGAATATACCAGGAAAGAAATATTTTCTTGAAAAACTATCATATATCTCATCAGGGTTGCATTATACATATATTAATGAAATCGAATCAAATATGGTAGTCAATGAAAATCCAGAATTATTGACTCTATGACATGATCGACTAGGTCATCCTGGTTCAACAATGATGCAAAGGATAATTGAAACTACACATGGACATTTATTAAAAGGATCCAAACTCAATATGAGAAACAATAGTCCATGTGAAGCATGTTCTCTTGGAAAGCTAATTATAACGCATTCACCAGTTAAAATTAAGACAGAATTACCCACATTTCTTGAAAGAATTCAAGGTGATATATGTGGACAATTTCAATATCTTATGGTATTACTTGATGCCTCAAGTCGATGGTCACATGTTTGTCTATTGTCTACTAGCAACATGGCATTTGCGAGATTTTTGGCTCAAATAATTAAAATAGGAGCTCAATTTCCTGACTATACAATCAAGAAAGTCAGACTTGACAATGCTAGTGAATTCACATCTCAATCTTTCAATGATTATTGTATGTCTACTGGAATTAATGTTGAACATAGTATTGTACACGTACATACTCAAAATGGTTTAGCTGAATCATTAATTAAACGTCTTCAATTAATTGCTAGATCATTGTTGATGAAAGCTAAATTGCCAAGTTCTCTATGGGGTCATGCGATTTTACATGTTGCATCACTAATTCGCATTAGACCAAGCTCGTATCATGAATACTCTCCATTATAACTTGCTTTTGGTCATGAACCTAATATTTCCCATATAAAGATTTTTGATTGTGAGTTTATGTTCCAATTGCACCACCAAAGCGAACAAAAATGGGACCACAAAGAAGTTTGGGAATATATGTTGGATTTGACTCACCATCAATAATCATATATCTTGGGCCTCTAACAGGTGATGTCTTTACAGCACGTTTTGCCGATTGCCATTTTAATGAGGCAGATTTTCCAGCCTTAGGGGGAGAAAAGAAGCAGTTGGAAAAGGATATATCATGGTATAGTCCATCTTTGACAAGCTTTGATATGCTAACAAAGCAATGTGATTTGGATGTAAAGAAGATTTTGCATTTACAAGCTATTGCAAATCAATTACCCGATGCATTTACTGACATAAGCATGGTAACAAAATCACATATACCAGCTGCAAATGCTCCCGCTCATATTGTAATTCCAAAAGAAACATCAAAGGATGATATCTTTGATATAACTAAGAAATGTGGGCGTCATGCTGGCTCATTGGACAAAAATCCTCAAAAAAGAAAATGAACATCAAAACCTAATGATCCTATTATTGAGGAATCTATGCCTGGTGAGTCGCAAAATGTGTCATATGAGATACCTCAAGAAGTTATCCAATCAGATCCTATAAATAAAGAGAACGTTGAAATCTCTATAAATTATATCAATACATGAATGATATTGGATTGAAATGAGATGGAAAATATGGATGACATATTTTCATATTTAGTCGCTTATGAAATTGTGAATGAAAATGATGATCCTGAACCCAAATATGTAGTTGAATGCCAAAATATAAATGATTGGGATAACAAAAAAGATGCTATGCAAGCTGAATTAGATTCTCTTAATAAGCGAAAGGTATTTGGACCCATTGTTCTCACATAGAAACGTGTGAAACCCGTAGGGTTCAAATGGGTCTTCGTTCGCAAACGAAATGAGAAAAATTAAATTGTAAGGTATAAAGCTCGCCTCATCGCACAAGGGTTTTCTCAAAGACCTGGAATCGATTATGAAGAAACTTATTCTCCTGTAATGGATACGATTACATTTCGATTCTTGATCAGTCTAGCGGTCTATGAAAATCTAAACATGCATATCATGGATGTTGTCACTGCTTATCTCTATGGATCACTTGATAATGGTATTTACATGAAGGTCCCGGATGGACTTAAATTACCCGCAACATCAAGTACCAAACCTAGAGAAATGTACTCAATTAAATTGTAAAGATCATTATATGGGTTAAAGCAATCAGGTCGCATGTGGTATAATCGTTTGAGTGAATATTTATTAAAAGAAGAATATATAAATAATTCTTTATGTCGATGCGTTTTTATTAAGAAAACATCATCTGATTTTGTAATTATTGCAGTTTATGTAGATGATTTAAATATCATTGGCACTGACAAAGAAATTCATTCAACAATGAATTATTTAAAGGGTGAATTTTAAATGAAAGATCTTGGAAAGACTAAATATTGTCTTGGTTTGCAAATTGGCATGTTAAAAATGGAATACTTGTGCATCAATCTAACTATACTAAAAAGATATTGAAACATTTTAACATGGATAAAGCAACACCTTTGAACCATCCTATGATAGCAAGATCATTAACCATAGATAAAGATTCATTTCGTCCTTGTGAAAAAAATAAAGAAATTATTGGTTCTGAAGTTCCATATTTAAGTGCCATTGGAGCTTTAATGTATCTAGCTAGTTGTACTAGACCTGATATATCATCTACTGTGAATTTATTAGCGAGGTTTAGCTCATCATCTACAAAAATGCACTGGAAAGGAATTAAACATTTATTCCGTTATCTTCAAAGAACTGTGGATCTTGGTCTATTTTATTCTAACAATGCAGTACACTAATTGATTGGTTATGCAGATGCAGGTTTTCTATCAGGCTCACATAAATCCAGATCTCAAAACTGGATATGTATTCAGGCACTGCTATTTCATGGCGTTCTCAGAAATAGACACTTGTTGCAACATCATCGAATAATGCTGAGATTATTGCACTCCATGAAGCAAGCAGGGAATGTGTATGGCTACGATCAATGACAAATCATATAAGAAGTATATCTGACTTACCTATTAGAGAGGGTCCTACAAAATTTTACGAAGACAATTCTGCATGTATTACACAGATGAAAGAAAGCTATATCAAGAGTGATCGAACCAAACACATACCCCCAAGATATTTTACCTAACTCAGGAGCTGGAGAAGAACAAAGAAATTAATATCCAATTTGTTCAATCATGTGACAGTATGGCAGATCTTTTTACAAAGGCACTCCCTACTGTAACTTTAAAGAAACATGTTCAAAATATTGAGATGCGTCACCTACGAGACTTATGAAGAATTGGAGATGCCAACTTGAGGGGAGTTCACACGGCTGCACTCTTTTTTCCTTGTTAAGATTTTTATCCCACTCGGTTTTTCCTTATAAGGTTTTTAACGAGACAACATAAGACGTGTGCAGAAGACGGATTATATACGTTACAAAATTTTCAAATGGCCAAGAGGGAGTGTTATAAATAATACATACATGTGGCCTTTGTGGAAATTGTTGTACCTATACTTAGGCTTACTATTTAGCATAGTAATAATAATTATTATAAACACTGTTGAAATAGTGTATTATGTTTATATAAAGAGCACTCTTCCATTTAAATGATACCAATTCACAAGTGCTATTACTTAATATTTGCATTTCTTTTCCTAAGTCTTTTAATATATTGTTATAAACTCCAACAGTTTTAGTTATTCTATAACAGAAATCTAAAACTAAATGAACAACGATCCAACCGAACATGGAAATTCATATTACTGTCAATTCAAACTCTATCACTCTATGACTCAAATTTTATCCGGCATACGACAATTTTCTTTCTCCCATCACCAAGCTAGCACAGTTTTAGCTAAATTACCTATAAGAACCAAAACAAACTTACTTTTCAATCCTTACGAAAAAAACTGCACAAAGGTGGTTCGTGTAAAACATTTCCTAAAGTACAGGAACAAATTATCCACCTCCATTGATATCTATACATAAACTATAAATGTTGACTCGCCTTCTCGCCGTGATTAACAATTTATGTAAGTGTAATATAAATTATTTGTATTGTAAATATTATAACTTAAATATGGATAAAAAAAATTTGTATCTTAACCTTCTTTAGCATAACATATAATTAAGAAATACTTTCGTTCTTCAATGAAAAGATTTAAATAATAATAAAGTTAAAATAAATTACAGTTATATAAGTGCGGGTGTTGTGACGAACCTATTTTGGTGTAGTGACAACACCTAAGTTTCCTCGCTTATATTTTAGCAAATTATTTTTTGATTTATGTATTTGCCTTTTTCACGAATAATTTAATTAGCGCATTTTAGTTTATTTTGCAAGATTTTTAGGATTAAAAGAGTTTAAGAATGGATAGGATTTGCTTAGAAGATATTGGACTTATCCAATCAATAAGAGATTGAGTTGGAATATGATCCTTTCACCAAATTGAAGATTGGGATGTGTTGCTTGGATAAAAAAGGAAGAGGTGTCGTGTTACTTGGATAAAAAAAATCAGATTTGAAGAGATATACACAAATCAATAATATTGACGTCGAGAAAAAAGATAGAGATTGGAGATTTAAAGCGATCTAATGGTGTGACGACCGCGCCCCATGATTCCTGCTCCGATCCGAGTTGATTCAGTGGTAGCCAGCCACTTTACCCAATCTCGACTAAAGTGCAACTCATAGGAAGTGGTCTCACTTTTTCGGAATCAAAACCATACACGTTTTATAAATTATATTTTGATATATACATCGAAAGTCTTGGTATTACAAACAATGTGACTATTTTAATGGTTATGTACTAGTGAGAAAACACGAATATTCCAAAATGCACGCTTGAACAATTATTCACTAGATACATGCTGTCATGTTAATTTTATCCTGAGAAATGGACAGAAGAAACGGGAATAAGTCTTTAATGACTTAGCGAGATTCATATAAAAGAACTGGTAATGCAAGAATTAACTGTGACATACTGGATACATTTCGAGGAGTGATGTTACCGGTAGAAACAATTCAACTAGGAAATTTGATGTAGCAATGGTACTGGAATTTTCATAGAATAATTAATGAACTTGTGCTTAAAATAAACAAATCCAGCCTTATGACTTCTAATATTCTACCTTATACCTCTCGACGAGGAGCGACCTCGCAAACAATCAAGAGATATGCTCGAGTACATGTCGATCCAGCGCGCGGGTTACAGCCAACTCCTAACTGCAAGCGGCCTAGATAGATGGGTATCAAGCGAAATTACTTAAATCGACAGTCCTTACTGCCCGGCAGTAACTAGACTTAATCCTTGGGCCCAACTTCCCAAAGGCGTCCCAATTGGAATAGCAGATAAACAAATAAGCTAGTAATCGGATAATATCCGTTTGAGCAACATGTCTCTAACATAGTTCGTTGCTCTTTGCCCAGTTCAAGAACCAACAGATGAGATTAAAATATCGGGAAATTACCATGATTATAAATCGATATGATAAATAATAAATGATTTGATATGATTTAATGATGAGTAAGAAAATAATGTTATGACATGAGATGCAAAACATGATTATGATGGAATATAGGCTATTCGAGGTTTGGTAATGGAGTAGTGGGCTTTGTGTCCAAGTTTCTCAGCGCCTGATGCCAAACGGGGCTAGAACAAATCAGAAATGGAACATTACCTTTACTCGTACGGGGAGCTTTGGTATAGTTGATTAGTTCATCAAACCTTCAACAAATTTAAATAATATTAATCAATTGAATTTATAATTTACCACAACAAATATTAGTACTTTTTCTCCAGTTCTGGTGTTGGTCAAATTGAGAACGTTCTGGTTAAGAATGCTAGTTACAATGTAAATTTTAGTAAATAACACATAAGCTTAATTTATGTCATTACTCAAAACATGAAAATCAGAGTTGGTGAATTTAAAGAAAAAACATATGCTTAAATTGAATTTCAAATACCTATTGTTTTAACCACCCTATTTATGTCTCAAAATTATCTTAAACAACCATATTTTTAAACTTATGACTGTGAGTATTCATGTTAAAGACATTTCGACGACATGTAACGGTAACAAGTAAAGTTTGATTAACTATCCCAATTCAATGCATAATTAATCATTAAAAACATATTACTTAACTAAGTTTAGGAAAACTCGTCTTTTTAGGCTTTAATCAATTCCAAACTTTTAATAACCACACACCAAATAAGTATCATACGAAGTAACACCTTAAAATGTATAACTCAATCATTTATTACTTTATTTTACATAGTAAGTTTAAAATGCATGTACTTATTTTATAACTTAAATATAAAGATATAAACATGGGATTTTTATTAAAACATGTGATAAGAAATGTTTATTATGATAAATAATCTTATTTGATGGTTAGGTCATGAAGTTGTAAGAATAATCTTGTAAGACTTACGAAAGTACTATGTTAAACATGATAAATTTACCATTTAAATGCTACAAATAAAATCACAAAAATGTCAATTCATAATCATAAATTATAATAATCTAATTATAACTAATACTATATCATATTAAATTCACATGTGTGATAAATACTTGAATTATGATGGTGATTTAACTTATAAACTAAGAAAATAAAGGTTGTGCCAAATAAACTAATAAATCACCGCAATTTTGGATTTACCTTTGATCGGACATCCAAATGAACTTTGCTTTCAAATATTTTTAAGGTTTCTTATTCATAATGTCATGTTGAATGTCTGCATCCAAGATTTTATGAAAATACAAAGGTTTAGCACTACATGATTTCGCGCCCATTCCCGACCGCAAAATCCCGACCGAAATCCGGTCGGGAGCATTCCCGACCGATATTCGGTCGAGCATTTTCAAAAAATAATTCCCGACCGCATATCGGTCGGGAAAAAGTATTCCCGACTGCATTTCGGTCGGGAATATTATTCTCGACCGAACTGCGGTCGGGAAACCCTGGGCGGGAAATTTCCCGCCCAGGATGTAACCCTAATCTCGGCCCAGCTGGGCCGCGCAGCTGGGCCGAGCGTTCCCGACCGCAATTCGGTCGGGAATGAGTTATTCCCGACCGAATTGCGGTCGGGAAAGAGGGAGGTATTTCTATAAATACCTCCCTTCTCCTCTTCATTTTCACACTCTCTTCTCTCTCAAAAAAATTGCCGACCGCGCAGCTGCCTTTCGCGACCGAAAATCCGTCGGGACTCCCGATCCGGTAAGTTTTTTCGCTTTTTCTTGTATTTTATATTTTATTTAATATTTTAATATTATTTATTTATGTTATCTTTAATGTTTTAATATTAATCGTTAGATATTGTATAAGTTGTTATAATTTAATTAAAAATGCCTTTAGAAATTGTTAGACTTTGGAAAAATATTAGATTTTTATGCCTTTAGGAATTGTTAGGTTTTAGGAAATGTTATAGTTTTATGATTTTATAATAATTATTATTTATGCCTTTAGAAATTGTTAGGCTTTGAGAAAATATTATATTTTTATGCCTTTAGAATTGTTAGGCTTTGGGAAAATGTTAGATTTTTATGCCTTTAGGAATTGTTAGGCTTTAGGAAATGTTATAGTTTAGTAATTATTTATGACTTTAGGAAAACTATATATGATTTTTATATGTGTTAATTTATTTATATGGACGTTAATTATGGAGTTATTTATGTTATATTTAATGTTTTAATATTAATTATTAATGTTATATTTAATGTTTTAATATTAATTGTTAGATATTGTAAAAATTGTTAGGATTTAATTTGTAAATTCCTTTAGGCTTTGGGAAATATTTATACCTTTAGGAAAAAACTATATAACTTAGTATTGATTAAACTTAGGTCATCTCTACAATTAGAAAAATTCTAACTTAGATGCTTTTACTTAGTTCGTAGCACTCCTCTTCGACGACATGTCGTCCCGTGATAGCGATCGTGGCCAGCCCTCAAAGAGAGGGCGTAGTGGTCCATCGAGCACTCCATCGAGTACTCCACCTACTGGTCCATCGAGGATAGGTCATCGTATACGGATCATTCATTCTGGCGGTGCACCACCTGATCCTGTCGATGCACCTGATACCGATCTTGGCGAGTCCCCTACTTCTTCACATCCACATAGGCGTATCAGATCGAGCGGCGGTACTCCATCAGATCTAGTAGTACCATTTCGACTAGATGATGATCACATAGCATCGACGCCATCGTCATCATCTAGGCCATCGTCCTCATCGAGGCCACCGTCATCATCGAGGCCAACGACACCTAGGCCACGTTCTACGGAGTCTACATCGGCGGGTCCTAGTACTTCTTCCCCTGCAGACGTTGCCGGTGCAGGTCCATCTTCAACGACGCAGCAGAGACCGGGCCGAGGTGTATCGAGAGGGCCGCAGGTTTCGGCTGACCGTAGAGCCCGTCGTAGGGTCCAGCTGGATGAGCAAGGCGTATTTATGGATGGGAGAAAGATATCGACGGCGATTACCTCGATCATTAGGGAGTTTATGGAGACGTGTGTTCCTTCATACACCGAGGTAGATCCAAATGTCCAGGGACAGATGTGGGCTAAGTTTAAGGTGAGATTTAGAAAGTTTACTAAATATATATATAAATAGTAAGATTTTTATTTAACGAAACCTTAATTAAAAACCTTATTTAATTGTAGAGCATATACTACATTCATCCGGATGACATGCTTCGTGCACATTCCGCATACAAGGCGAAGGCTAAGCACTGTTACAAGGATATCGTGTACAATGCCAAGAAGAACTATTACGACAGGCTCGATGATCCGAAGTGGGCGTCGCGTCCGAAGAACAGTTGGATGAGCGACAAGTTAGAGAGGATGTTCGTGACGCATTGGGAGTCGGAGGACCATGCGAAGAAATCCGCGGCAGGCCAGAAGAACAGGCGATCGGGAGAGGCACCAGACCCTGATCGTCCTGCACGAGCTACTCATGCTAGTGGGTCCCGGAGCTACACGGAGATTCGATGTATGATGGTATGTCTTATTAAATTGAGTTTCTATACGAATAATATTATTGACTTAAATTTAAATAGCTAAAATAACAAATGTATATCAATATGCATGCTGCTTCTAGACCTCCAGGGGCCCCTCCACCTCGGCACGATGAGGCATATCGTTATTAGCACACACATGTGCCCAGTGGTCTGCCAGAGGGAGCTCCACGTCGTCGCATTTGGGTTCACCCCAAGTATAGGGCTATCTACGTAAGTATTTAACTTGTATAGCATTCTTTGATTACTGTATTAATATATGTCTTCCTTAATTACATACTAAAAATTATGACAAAATGAACAGGAGGAGTATATGTGCCTTATGACCGAGAGGTACGAGGCGGATCGTTCTACGTGGCCACCACTAGACCAGGAGCTATGGAGTCAGGCGATAGGAGGATTGAAGAAGGGGAAGGCTGCGGGTCTACCTACGGATGCACGTCACGATCAGTTTGGTTTCTCGACGAAGAAGAACCCAGACACGACACATGATTATGCGAGGGCGTTGGAGAGGGAGAACCGTCGTCTAAGGAATGTTACTGATGCGAGGGTTGACGAGCTTATTACTCACGTAGAGTACTTGACCCAACACATCACCCAGACTACATGTACTCCTCCATCTCGACCCATGCCTACAGGGGGGACTCATGCGTGATGCTCGTCGAGCCGGCCAGCGTTCCTCGCCACCCCCTCCTGATCCTTCTGCGCATGGTGCTCCAGATTGCACGCTGTATGATGATGAGTACGAGGATGACCCCGATGAGGAGCCCGAGGATGACACTCTCGGTGGTGATGCAGCCGATCTTGCCGGTGATGGTGATGATGGTGCTGGACCCTCCACAGCTCCTGATACATTTGGATTTCATGACGAGGACTATGAGTAGTAGTAGTTTTATTTATTTTAGGGATATTTTAGTATTGAAAACTGTGGTAGTTGTTTGTATTTATGTAATTTGTTTGATGCTTGGACCAATTATGTAATGTTAAACTAGTTTCGTATTTATTCTGTAATTATGTTGTGTATTATTTGTTCGTTTGATGCGGAGTAGTAGTATTATTTGTTCATTTAATCTAAGTATTGAAAATTGTGTTAGTTGTTTGTTTATTGGTAATTATGCCTATGATATGAAATTAAACAACGTGAATCAAATTTTTTTATAAAATAAAATTTGACCTACTAAACCATAATCGATGCTAGTCATACATACTATCCTCAGAATCCGAGTCACTCCTTATCTCTTCCTCTTCCTCTTCCTCACTGCCCTCGTCGTCCTCGTAGCCCTCCTCTTCCTCGTTGCCCTCCGTTGCTGCCTCCTCGACAACCACATCAAATCCCTCGTTGGCCATTTGGATATTCATATTGAATGAGGAAAGGTCCACGCATAAGTTAAACCCTTCAGATGCATTCTCTTATAGCACTTGGTTCGGCATCCCTGCGTCGACATCTTTTGATCCTGCAAATGATGACATATCGATTATGTGTCTGGCAAGAATAGTGGATACGGCCAACCATCCTCTCTGTCCCGGTCGCCCTGTCGTCTTTTTTGGATAGGGCACATAGTGCGCCTATTTTGCTTGGTTAGCGAATACAAACGGCTCATTGGTGTTGAGGGTACGACTCGGGTTGATGTCAACCAACTTGTACGTTGAATGCTCCTACGTACCTGCGTTTATATCATACCAAACACATTTGAACAAGACAATGTATAGGGGCCTGTATAATGTCTTTCAATATTCCACCTGTATAGGGGCCTGTATAATGCCCCAATATTCCACCTGTATAATGTCTTTCAACGTTCCATAGAAGTTGGTAGCATCGGATCCTCCCATGTCTCCCTTCACATAAACACCGCTACAATCACTCTTCTTCGGGCCCAAAATCATATCGGTGTGAAATCTGAACCCATTCACAATGTATCCCTCGTAGGTTGCCACTGAATAAGCCGGACCCGTGATTAGAGGATCTATTCGTACGTCAGTCTCGTATTTCCCACTTGAATATGTCTGCTTGAACCATGCTACGTACTCTTGGTTCCTCTTGGATTGTATCTCCATTGGACTTAGTCCGCCGCACTCCTCTTCTACAAACAGTCTGCATAGGAAAATCATCATAAGTTAGTTGTCTTTAAAGCGCTTAATCATTTCGTTATTAAAAATAATTAACTACCACTTACTCCACCCATTCGTCAAGCTCTAGATAGTTTAGAAGCGTGTAAAGCTCTATTTGCTCCATCTCATCGGAAGCCAAGTATCGCCTTTTATTTAGTGGCCCTATTGGCGCCCCTTTCTTTTGAAATATTGTAAGCTCATCATCCCACTCCGTGCTATCTAATGTCTCGTTCCTGTTGAGTTTTTTATATTTAGTCTGAAAAGAAACATCCAAATATTGAGAACACATATTGGACAGCTCAGCAAGTAGGTATTGATTGGCTATGGATCCCTCTACCCTCGCCTTGTTCTTTACTGAACCCTTCATGTCGAACATCCGCCTAGTTCATAGAAATGAAAGATTAGGCAAAGAATCGATATTTTTAAAAGATAATTGTTATTAAAAATATAAGATCGTACCTCTCAAATGGATACATCCATCTATAATGAACTGGACCACCAACTCTAGCCTGGTACGGAAGTTGTATGGCTAAATGCTCCATAGAGTCCAAAAATGAAGGAGGAAATATCATTTCCATCTTGCACATGGTAACAATAAACGATTCCTCCAATCGCTCCATATCTTCGGCCGACACCTCTGAGGCGCAAATCGCCTTAAAAAAAAAGGCTAATCTCTACTAAGGTCCCCCAAATCTCGGGTTCCAAGAATTCGCGAAATGCAATCGGGATCAATCTCTGAATGAAGACGTGACAATCATGACTCTTCATTCCATACAATTTTCCTTGTTGTTTTTGCACACATCGTCCCAAGTCCGAGGCATATCCATCAGGAAACTTCAGTTCGGTCAGCCAATCAAGCACCATGTTCTCTTGATCCCTCGTAAGACAATATTTTGCCTTTGTCTTTATGTACTCACTTCCTCTGCCACTGGGTTTCAAGAACAATTCTTTACGGTTGGTCAACAGCTTAAGATCGTGCCTCGACTTAATGTTGTCCTTCGACTTAGCATCGTCCAACACCGTGTTGATGATGTTCTCAAAAAAGTTCTTCTCACAATGCATCGCATCTAGATTGTGGCGAATCAAGTTCGTGGACCAATAAGGTAGTTCCCAAAAGATGATTCGACGACACCAGTTATGAGTTGTGTTAATGCCTAGAAGCTTTGTGGAGTTTTCCCCAAATCTAACCGATCGTAGCCTATCCACAATTGCCCTCATCTGCGCTCCTGTCTTCTTTGGAATGGGCGCTTCAAGTACCTCCCTACCCTTGTAGAAATCCTTCTTGTTGTACCTCCATTTATGACCCTCTGGTAGAAACCGACGATGACAATCGAACCACGAGGCTTTTCCACCATGCTTAAGTGTAAAAGAATTTGTCTCACCCATGCAATAAGGGCACGCTATCTTACCGTGCATGCTCCACTGGGACAACATTCCATAAGCAGGAAAATCGCTAATAGTCCACATTAGGGTCGCTCGCATTTGGAAGTTTTCCTTTCGTGAGCTGTCATATGTCCACAAACCATTACTCCATAAATCATTCAACTCATCAATCAACGGTCTCAGCAAAAGATCCAAGTTCTTTCTAGGACTCTTTGGACCGGGTATAATAAGGCTCAGAAAAATGAACTCTGGTCGCATGCATAAATCCGGCGGAAGGTTATAAGGGGTAATAAACCCGGGCCAACAAGAGTAGTACTTCCCAGATGGCCCAAACGGTGTGAACCCATCAGTACATAGGCTGAGTCGGACATTTCTAGGCTCTGCTACGAAGTCTGGATACGTACGATCAAAATCTCTCCACGCCTCGTCTGCAGCTGGGTGAATCATTCTATCTGTTGACTCTCGACACTTCAAATGCCAAGTCATATGTCTCGAAGTGCCTACAGTATAAAACAACCTCTGTAATCGAGGTCCTAGAGGGAAGTACCACAATTTCTTCCTTGCGACCTTGGACTTTCTACTAGCCTCGTACCTATTGGTCTTGCATATCAGACACGATGTGAGATCCTTGTTGGCATTATCGCCGTAGTACAAGAAACAAAAATTCCAACATACGTCGATCTTTTCGTACCCTAAACCCAACTCGCGAGCATCTTATTCATGCCTGGAACCGTATTCGGTAGCATTTCCTCAATCTCTGGGTCCATAATATCTTTAGACAAACTTAAGTACTTTTCGCAAGCGACATTAACTACTTTGTGCATCATCTTGGTAGTCAAGAACTCGGCAAACCACAGGAGCACAGTCTTCGACTTCTTACTGTTCATTTTTATGTCTCCCATATGGATCAATTTGTAGAACTCCTTTGCCTCGGGACTTGGATCTTCGTTGCGCACCTCTCCCTCAACAAATCGACCCCCATATGCATCCACAACCAATTCTCTAAACGAAGTATCGGCATGAACCGGACTATCAACGTGAATACGAGCAAACGGTGATTCATGTACATATGATGTAGATGCCTCGCTCGCCATCTCTCCATGCAACACCCATATCCAATATTGATACACAAACCCCCACTTATGAACATGATCCCGTACTACGTTTCGATCAAAAAACTTTAAATTGATGCATCTCTGGCACGGGCACCTAATACGATTTCTTAGATCTACGTAATCTGTTTGTTGTGATGCATATTGTATGAATTCACGAACCCCAACCACGTAATGTTGATTCAAATAACCAGTGTTACTATCTATCCTATCGTACATCCAAGATCTATCGGGACGATAATCCATTTCTAATCTAAGCAAATTAAAAAAAATTGTTACAATTAATTTCACCAATCAATATATTTATCATTTATATACAAATTTTAAAACTCAAGTACGACGAAGCCAAGGCAATTAATAATACTTACTTGTTGTAGCGTAGAAAATACTTAGATCAAGTATTCTTTGCAAACACACGCCCCTCGTTGCATTTACCGCAATATCTAAAACAAAGAAACATTAAAAAAAAGTTAATAAAAACGATCTTAATTGAGAAAAACTAACAAAAACAGTTATAACAAGAGGAAATCGTATATACATTAACAAGGGATGAATGTTGGAATGATTTCTCAAGTGGAATAGGGAGGAGTATTTATAGGGGGGCTGACAGTTATTCCCGACCGCATTTCGGTCGGGAATAACAATGGTAACAATTATTCTGGACCGAAATGCGGTCGGGAATAACAACGGTAACAGTTATTCCCGACTGCAATTCGGTCGGGAATAATTGTTACCGTTGTTTTTCCCGACCGAAATCCGGTCGGGAATAAGAATAACCGTTGTTATTCCCGACCGCAGTCCGGTCGGGAATATTAAGGTTTAGGGTTTAGGGGTATTGGCGACCGATTTTCGGTAGGGAATAATATTCATATTCTTAATTTCACAATTTCGCTCTCAATTTTAGATAAATCGTTCATTTAATGATCAAGTAAATCAATATTAGTTATATATTACTAAAAATCTCAAAAATAAATTTAGTTGCACGTTGATGAATCGTTTGAAGCGTCCATTCATATTGTCACTTATAAATAGATTAGTATATGTAGTTGCTAATAATGTAACTACTTACGATTATGTTAAACATATGTTAATATATATATCACAATTAACCTCTCTATACTAACGTTCGTAACAAACGTTAATCGCCAATTGTGAACTCCTCTATACTACGTATGATTATTATATGTAAAACTCCAAACTAACTTAACTTATACTCCGGTAAACTATACTAATTTAATAATTAAAAGTACATTAAACTAACTAACTAATAGTGCAATTCATGGATTTAATGAGATTTTATAGTTATACATAACAAACACATCAAGATTTTCCAAAAGATCGAAAAAATGTAAAATTTACTATTTTTCCCGACCGATCTGCGGTAGGGAAAAATATTCATGTACATTCCCGACCGATTTTCGGTCGGCATTGAACATTATTGTCGACCGCACATCGGTCGAGAATAAAATTTAAACTTATTACCGACCGCACGTCGGTCGGGAATAATATTCAACGTTATTCCCGACCGAATATCGGTCGGGAATAATGTTTAAACTTTTCCCGACCGCAATGCGGTCGGCATTTCCCGCGTTTCTGGGCGGCATAGTATTGCCGACCGAAATTCGGTTGGCAATTTTTGAAAATTTGGCGGTTTTTTGAAATTTTTGAAAAAATTCAACATTTCCGACCGAAAATCGGTCGGGAATAATCGAAAAAGTTGGCGGGACTTGGTGGGAAATTCAAATTTGACAAAAATTCAAATTTTTTTAACTTTTTCTATAAATACACTTCATTATTCTCCTCATTTTTTCATCTCCACACACTTTTTTCCTCTCCAAAAACTTTTTCAAACACTTTTTTCATATACAAACACTTTTTCAAACCCTTTTTTCTTTCAACTTCAAAATTAAATTTTTTAACTTCTTTATTCAAATTTTCAATAATCAAAAACTTATTTAATTTTTTTGTGTTTTATACTGAGCAATGAATCAAAAATTTAATTGCTCATCTAAAACACAAAAAAACTAAATAATATTTTTAAAATATTGCAAAATAGTAAAAAAAAAAAAATATTTCGGTAATTATTATCGGAATATTATTCTTTTTGTTCTGATGAATTTTATTCCCGACCGGTTCGCGGTCGGGAAATGCAGGAATTTTATTCCCGACCGATATCCGGTCGGGAATAATATGAATATTAATCCCGACCGATATTCGGTCGGAAAAAGTCCCGACCGGTCGACGGTCGAGATTACTCGTAAATAGCCCGCCGATCGACGGTCGGGAAAACTAAAATGTATTACCGACCGATTTTCGGTCGGGAAATAAATTGAGAATTGAACGACCGGAAATAGGTCGGGATTTTTGAAAAAGTTTTCCCAACTGATTTTCGGTCCGTATATCTTTTTCCGACCGTTTAGCGGTCGGAATATTTCCCGACCGATGTTTGGTCCAAATTAGAGGTCGGGAAATTCCCGACCGCATTTCGGTCGAGAAAGGCGGTCGGGAAAAGCCCTTGCCGACCGAATGGCGGTCGGGAAACTTTTCCCGACCGTAGCAACTCCGACCGGGTCTTTCCGACCGAAAAGCGGTCGGGAAAGGGTTATTCCCGACCGCCGTTGGGTCATTCCCGACCGGCTATGCGGTCGGGAATGACCCGATTTTTTTGTAGTGTAGTATGTTAAATAATTCTTGCAACATAAGGGTTGCTATCGGATTTCTTGGCAGCAGTTTACAGTTTATGGATTACGGCCTCCTAGATCATACAAGGCAGAAACGAGGTCCTTCACCAGAAGGTTACCACGAACCTCGTATCTATACAATGGCCTTGGACGAAATATTCGAAATCCTGAGAAGATCTAAGTATCTGACGCCATAAAAAGCCTATTTAGATGCCAAGAGCATTATAGGATCTTTATAGCTCAATCACGTGACATTTATTCTATGGACAAACCAAATTTCAGGCCATCAAAGATTAACCTACTTCAAATCGAGAACAAACCAATCCATTCCGTCAAACCATTAATTAAGGCTAAGTAACACGTCATAAATGGAAATATTCCATTTAGCACTATATATTTCCCTCGTACTAATTGTAGATTCTTTTATAATTATCCTTTACATTCTTTAATGCCTATACGAACTTCTCTCTAGATTACAGAATAAGTGTATTCAAATTTCCTCTTGATTACTAGTATGCAATAATGAGAAAAAATATCAGATGAAAAATATTATATTTCAATAATTAAAACGCAACAACTATATAAACTTTTAGTGGCAACAAAACACAAACATAGCTTGTAACTGTTATACTAAGATATAAGTTTGTCATCTGATATTTATCAATCAATGGTGCGTACAAGTAATTGTTAAGTATATTAAGTTTGTCAAATTTGTTGTAAGTAGGTTCATTTAACTTAATAATTCAATAATTTGGTTTTTCTTGTGTTTTCAAAGATAACGTTACTATTAGAAGTATTTAGAAATATTCTGTTATTTATTTATTTCAAGACTTTCTTTTGATGTATTATTTACTTAGTATAAATAAAGGTTCCCAATTCACACACAATTGTGGTGAGATTTATCTAATCTTACATGGTATCAGTTTCTGGGTCTCTAACCTTAGCCACCACCCTCATCTAAGTCGTCGTCCCTCTTCTCTCCTTCATGGGCGATGATGGATCTTTCTCGTTGTTACCGTTTGCAACCATGATCCACATGATCATGGTTCGTCTCTCCTCAACAGATTTTCTACTATGGAAAAGGCAAATCGAATTTATTCTTTGATCCTAAAACCTTTTCCACTTTGTTGATGGATCCATTGATCCCCCGTCGCCACTCATTCCTCACATAGCCTCTGCTTCCGCCAGTCCGCTACGTCATCAAGAACACGTTCTGAACCCCTAATTCGCTGCATGGAAGTCTCTTAAACGTAACATTCTCAGTCTTCTTCTCTCCACGTTGATTGACGAAGCTCTTTCCGAGACATTAGGTTAAGAAACGGTGCAAGGTGTCCGGAATGCATTGAATGTCGCTTTTAGTTCACAAAATAAGGCACGTGAACTTCACCTTCGTGACGAGTTACAATTAATTCACCGTGGTTCTAAATCTGTTACGAAATATGGCAAGAAATTTTCTACTATTTGTGACCAATTAGCTGCTATTGGTGCTCCTGTTGCCAATGATGACAAAGTTCATTGGTTCCTTCGTAGTTTGGGATACACTTATGCGAACTTCTCCACTGGACAACTTGATCAAGTCCCTCTTCCGCTGTTTCATAATATTCTCGCCAAAGTCAAGGGTCGCTCCATCTTTCAAGCCTCTCTTGATGACACCTCTGCTCCACCAACGACATCGTTTGTTGTGCATCCCTCCCATCATGCCTCTGCTGAAAATCAGCAATCTCATGGTGGTGGTTCTCGTGGTTAGCATGGTCATGGTGCCTCCTCTAGATCCTCTCATTGTCTTCGTTCAGTGGGAAATTAAGTACATCGTAACTACGTCCTCGCTACCAAATCTTTCATGAACAAGGATACTATGCTGACAAGTGTCCCGCTCATTGGGATCGATCCACAAAATCTGCAAACATGGCTCAGTTTTTTGCCACGAATAGTTCGCTCAAGTCTCCTGATCAGTCCAATTGGTACCTTAACACGAGCGCGACTTCTCATATTGCCTTGTCCTTGTCTCATCTGACTGATTCTCAGACTGACAACGGTAACGAATGTATTTTTGTGGGTAATGGTGCTCCATTAAATATTACTCATGTTGGTTCTCATTCATTTGAGGAAAATGTTAAGTTATTGGATGTTCTATTGGCCCCTTATATTAACAAGAATCTTGTTTCTATTAGCAAGGTAACTATGGATCTTGATGTTAATGCCATTTTTATGCATGACTCATTTCTTCTTCAGAACCGCAAGACATGAACAATTCTAGAAAAGGGTCGATTTGAGCAAGGTTTATATGTGTTGGAGCGTGGAACTCGACCGTTACTTAATCCCTTCTTACTCAGGGGGCTTATGGATCATTTCAGTTATGGCACTCGCGTCTAGGACATGTTAACTTTGATGTTATTTCTCAATTAAATAGAAAGGGTCATTTGTCTGTCTCTTCTATTTTATCTTCGCCGATTAGTTGTACCGCTTGTCAGCTAGCAAAAAAATTGACATCTAGCTTTTATGGATAATAATAAACGTGTTTCGGCCGTTCTTGAGCTTGTTCATTGTGACTTGTGTGGACCAGCCCCTGTGGATTCTGTTAATGGTTACAAGTATTTTGTTATATCTCTGTATAATTTTTCTCGCTTTGCGTGGTTCTATCCTTTGCGTCGCAAGTCTGATTTTTATGATGTGCTTGTTCACTTTAAAACCTTTGTTAAGAATCAGTTTAACTGTCATATCAAGGTTTTTCAATGTGATAATGGGATGAAATTTACAAACCACAAAGTAACAAACTTATTTGCTGCATCTGGGTTCACCAACGGTTTGCTTACCTTTATACCCCGACGCAGAATGGTTATGTTGAGCGTAACCATCGTCACGTTATTGAGCTTGGTATTTCCTTGCTCTATCATTTGGCCGTTTCACTTGGTTACTGAGTTGAGGCGTTTAGCACCGTTATGAATATTACTAATCGGGTTTAGAAAAAACCCCTCTCTAGCTCGTCTCCTTTCGAGCTCTTGTTCCATGAGGCGCCCATCTATGCATTTTTTCATCCTTTTGGTTGTTGAGTTTTTCCATATCTTTGACCTTATGCGGATAATAAATTCAGTTCTCGTAGTTTGCTGTGTATTTTTCTAGGTTATAGCTGTCAACAGAAGGGATTCAAGTGCCTTGATCCTTCCACTTCTCGAGTTTACATCACTCGGCATGCTCAATTTGATGAATCTCACTTCCCTTTTGCAGGTCATGTTTCATCTTTTGCGGCTTCCTTTCTCGACGTGTCCTCTTTTTATAAACCTGCAGTGCGTACAGTTTTTTCCAGAGATTTCGGTTCCTGTTTCGCATGCTGCGCTAGTCCCTTGTTTATTGCCTTGTCCCTCGTGTGTTGTTTCGTTGCCTGCTATTGCATCGAATCTGCCTCCACCTGAGCCTCATGTTGTTGCTCCGGCTCCACCTTTGCCCCCCCCTATGTTGCCCCGCCTGCTCCTCTAGAAGTCATGGCTCCACCTCGCATGCGCACACGAGCACAAAATGTCATTACCCCTACAAATCCGGGGTATGCTCTACTTTTTTCTCCACCTTATGCGCTTATTGCTGCTTTCCATAATGTTGTTGAGCCGAAAGGTTTTAAGTCTGCTTCGAAGTAGCCACACTGGCTTGCCTCTATGGAAGAAGAATTATCTGCCTTACATTCTAATCAGACTTGGTCGTTAGTCCCTCGACCTCCTGATGCAAATGTTGTTGGTAGTAAGTGGGTTTTTTCGCGCTAAATTTTGTGGTGATGGTTATGTTGAACGTCTCAAGGCCCGTTTAGTGATCCGCATTAGGTTCCTGGTTTTACTCATTTGCATTTTCCTTCTCATGTCCTTTTCTCACTAAAACTATCGAGGGTAGGGGAAGACTATAACTATAGAAGAAAGACTGGTTCTATCACGTAGTTCATGACCCCCATGGGGAATGAGAACATGTCGTCTGAATAAGGCGATCTATGGTTTGAATAAAGCACCTCGAGCTTGGTTTCAATGCCTCGGTTCTTTTTTAGTGAAGTTGGGTTTTACTTGTAACCGTGCGGATCCTTCCTTGTTCTTATCCTATCGTGGTCGTGTTGTTCTCTACTTACTTGTCTATGTTGACGGCATTATTCTTACAAGCAACGACTCTATTATTATTTCTCGATTTATTGCTCGTTTGGATTTTGAGTTTGCCACAAAATACTTGGGAAAACTGGGTTATTTTCTTGGCTTGGAGATCACCTACACTTATCATGGTCAAATGCTTGACGCCAACTCTGTGGCTACACCGATGGTTGTTGGCTCTACTTTTGTGAGTGATGGTTCCCATTTTTTCAGATCCGTCGTTGTATCGTTCTTTGGTTGGTGGTCTTCGGTATCTTCGGTATCGTTCTTTGGTTTGTGGTCTTCGGTATCTTCAGTATCGTCTGAATATGTTCTACGTTGTCAATACAATGAGTCATTTTCTTCAACACCCAACGGTCGATCATTTTCAAGCTGTCAAGCGGATCCTTCGCTACGTTCAAGGAACTCAAACTTTCGGCCTTATCTTTCCAGTGTCTCCTTCCCCGATCTTGCTTGGTTATAGTGATGCCGATTGGGCTCGTTGTCCAGATACTGCCTGTTCCACCTATGGTTATACTATTTTCCTCAGCAATAACCTCTTGCCTTGGAGTGCCAAGAAGCAACCCACTGTTGCTCATTTTAGCTGTGAATTTGAGTACCGCGCGCTTGCAAATACAGCTTCAGAGTTGGTTTGGCTTGTCAATCTTCATCAAGAACTCCGCATTCGTTTGCCGTCCATGTTTGTCCTCTTTTGTGATAACTAAAGTGCGTTATTCATGGCCCAGAATCCTATTGATCATAAGCGTGCTAAACACATTGATTTGGATTATCACTTTGTCCGTGAGTTGGTCTCTTCGAGGCGTCTTGCTGTTCGTCACATTCCGACTTCTCTCGAACTTGCTGATGTCTTTATAGAGGACGTACCCCGTCCTTTGTTTGAACTATTTCGTTCCAAGCTTCAGGTTGGTTTCCCCAGCGCCGAGCTTGATGAGGGGTATTAGAAGTATTTAGAAGTATTATGTTATTTATTCATTTTAAGACTTTCCTATGATATATTATTTACTTAGTATAAATAAAGGTTCCCAACTCACACACAATCGTGGTGAGATTGTCTAATCCGACACATACCTTTTAAACGTATGTGTTGGTCAACAAAATACGATAAGGTGGAATCTATGTTGCACAGATACTCTGAACTTTTGAAAAATACCGTGTCGGCCACGCGGGGGACACTGACACTCCTTAGACATGCATTGGATACGCGTGTCGGACACTTTTGATGTGCGTGTCCGACACATTTGTGACACGTTTGAGTTTATTTTACTTATTATCAAAAGCTTTTTTTTTATTTAAATATAACACCTATTAAAACTGAACTTTAATAACTTAATTTCTTAGTTAATGAATTAAAAACAAAGTTAAAATTTTACTATGTTCTAATGTAGCACGTCAACCATTTCTTCTGAAAGTTGGAAGTCCTTAACTTCTTTTATTCTTTAATTATAATTCTCGTACGTAAACTTCAAATGTGAAACTAATTTAATTGCTTGATTTTTATTTAATTTTAATATCTTTTTATTTCAATAAGCTTAGATCAAGAATTCAGAAATGAAAACTTCTAAACGTGTACTACACTATTTTAGTTTACCATTTTATTTTGTACTGTTCGAATTCAACCAATTTACACATATTTGATAGTGCTTTGTGAATGAACTTAAAAATATAATTTAAATATTTTCTTTTGATGTTGTTGCTATACGTATATTAATATAAAGCATTAAAAAATTTAGACGTGTCCATGCCCTATCATGTTGTTTTTAAAAATCCGTGTAGCCATGTCTGTATCATGTCATATATATTTTTCTGTATTCGTTTTCGTGCAACATAGGGTGGAATAAATTTAAATTAGAGTAATAGTGGGTGAAGCGAGATAAAACTTAAGGAAAAAATTAAGGTGAAGAGAGTGGCGAGGTGGGTGATGCTGTAAGAGGTTTGGGGTAGGTAGAGGATGACATTTTATTTTATGTTGGAATTAAAAGATTAATATAATGAGATTTCTGGTATTAGCTTACAAGTGATCAATTTTTTAGGATATAGAAGTACATAATTAAGAATTGATTTTGTGAAATTAGTAAAATGACGTGAGAAAAGCTAAAAAGAAAAAAAAAATCATAATTTGTATGATTCTAATGAGCGGGATCAAAAAATTGTCAAAAGAAATGTCACTTACATAGAGATGTTCAATTTTTGGTCAAAATTCAAAAGGGTCAAATTGGGTGTGCATGGACAAGTCTAGCCAATACCAAGAATTTTTAGGCGGTGAAAGACTAAAATTAGGCCGAGGGGCCAAATTGAGGGACTAAATATATGTTGTTCTACGTTAGGGAATCAAAATTGATTTAGGGCTATAAATATGGTTATTTTTTGTAAGGAAAGATTAAACATGCTCGAGTACCAAATATTAAAATATCTCAAACTACAAGCTATCAGGAAAGACTAAAATTATCAAACGAATTGATACATCCATATCTGGTGTGGCATAATGTGTCATGTCAAGAAGAAGCCACGAGGGCGCGAAACTGACTGATAAGTGTCGAGAAGGCTTAGAGGTTAAGCTACCTTAGCTGTATTTGGGTCACCCTTTTATTTATATATCTAATAGACATTGAGTGATATGTCATTGGAAAGCCGCATGAGCCTAGGTTGCAACGCAACAAGCGAAATGCGATTCGGAAGTCCAGAGAGAAAGTTATGCTCAAAACAGTAAAGTTGCGCAGATCAGTGTAAAATGACCTTTCAGCCCCTCTAATCATGCCTATATATACCCCCCTTACTCCTCACAAGAGAGAGGACGGACGGAGATGCCACGCATCGAACCAAGTCAATTCGATGCACCTATTCAATGCGCCAATTCGATGCACCTATTCGATGCGCCAATTCGATGCACACATCGAACAAAGTCAATTCGATGTGCGCATCGAACCAAGCCAATTTGATACACGCATTGAATCAAGCTAATTCAATGCACACCAAGATCGAACCCATATATGTCCTGAAAGCTACACGAGTGAGGGTCCCGAATCAAGAAGCGGATCGAGGTTTCGATCATCCGACAAAGAGATATGATCGAAGCCGTGAAGTCGCGCCTAGCTATCCCGAATTCACCCTGTTTGACATGGATGAATCGAACCAAGCCAATTCTATGCACACCAAGATCGAACCCATATATACCCTGAAATCTACATGAGTCAGGGTCTCGAATCAAGAAGCGGATCGAGGTTTCGATCATCCTACAAAGAGATATGATAGAAATCGTGAAGTCGCGCCAAGCTGTCTCGAATTCACCTTGTTCGACATGGATGCATCGAACCAAGCCAATTCGATGTACACCAAGATCTAACCCATATATGGCCTGAAAGCTACATGAGTTAAGGTCCAAAATCAAGAAGCGGATTGAGATTTCGATCATCCTACAATGAGGTATGATTGAAACCGTGCAGTAGCGCAATGAAGAATAATACATCGAATCGACTCAGTTCGATATTTTAACATCGAACCAACCATATTCGATACACTCGTACATCGAACCATCCGGATTTGACCTAACTGGAAACCCAGAGATAAATGAACTACGTTCAGTTTGATCCCCTTAATGGGATAAGTAGGCAGCTTGGCCAGTTTCCAGGTTCAGTCCGATATCATAAGTATCTAATGCCCACAATACGACAATCAAAGAGCGTCGAATCTCTCCCGTTCGACTGTTCCCTCAACTTGACCATTTAGGGATTATTTCTTGTCATCTTATATTACTTATGTGTAATAGGTTTTTCGGACCAAGTTAGTCCGTTCATTGTAATAGGATAACATTATTTTGGTTTAGTCAGACCCGACTATATCGCTTTTTCGGTGTATTGTAACCTAAAAGAAATAAGACCAAAATAATATCTCTAAACAAGTGTGGTGTTATAATTCTAAAAACTTTTCTTGTAAAGTTGAGACGCCATATCTCTGCAGACCCTTTGATTTGGTCTTTGGAATTTATCCTCATAAAATGTTCTGCATTTGTTTTTATTCTAGAGGACAAGTATATAGCAGTCCTTCCTATATAACTTGCAAATTTTTTTAATTTATTTTTTATTGAAATATCTAATTTGCATAAAAGAAAAAAGCATCATAACCCCAACGTTTGACCGAGTCAATGGGGACACTATCACACTTGTAATTCATATCGAAAGTTATCACATTCCATTCACCAGGATTTCAGACAAACGTCAAAATAAGCTAAAATATGACAATTAATGTACGGAAAGATACATGTCTAATAAAAGAATCCTTTTTTTTTTGCCAAAAATGGCGTGTCACATGACTCATATACGGTAGCACTATGGTAGCAACAATAGTAAAAACTAAATTTCATATTATCCAATTGCCCCCGTCACTGTCAAGTGTCAACAAAAAAAGTTAGAGACGTTTATATTTAAGCATAAAAAATTCAAAAGGGAGTCTACTTGCAGTAATAATACTGCAGATGACAAGAAGAATCTGGTGTGCATTGTCTCCAACTCAATTATTATTTTAAATATATTAAACTTCACAAGCAGTAGATTAGATTTGATGAGTAGAAGAAATAGTAGTAGTAAGAAGCATTGTTAGCTGCTCTGCTCTGCTCTATCCATCATGAGTTCTTGTTCATCTCCTTACGTGACGATCGACATCATCAACGGCCAAGATTCGCCCATCACGGACGACGATGGTAAAAACGACGACTCCCCAGCTGCCAAATTAATGTCGAGGGAATCGAGTTATGACTTCGATTCCAAAATACCCGAGGTTGTTGTTCGTAGTAGAAATAACCCGACTTTGATGAGAAGTATGACCAAGTCCAGATTACTCGACCCGCCTAAGGAGATTAGAGCAAAGCATCGCGAGATCACAATCGAGGAAGATCCGTTTCTCGAAGAGGATCTACCGGAGGAATACAAGAGAATGAAGTTCAGCGTTCTTTCGATCATGCAGTTGGTGAGTTTGATTGTAATAACCACGATGTTAGTTTGTAGCTTAACTATCAAACATTTCAAGAAAAGAACCGTTCTTGAATTGGAGCTGTGGAGATGGGAGGTAATGGTGTTGGTTTTGATTTCCGGGAATTTGGTTTCCGGTTGGGGGGTGAGGATTGTGGTGTTTCTGATGGAAAGGAACTTTCTTTGGCGAAAGCGCGTTCTGTATTTCGTTTATGGTTTGAAAAACGCGGTGCAGAATTGCCTTTGGTTGGCGTTGGTATTAGTAGCTTGGCTGTGTATTTTCGACAAAAAAGTGAAGAGGCTGACCCACGGTAAGATTCTGCCGTATATCACTAAGATTTGGATATGTCTTTTGGTTGGTACCGTAATTTGGCTGCTCAAAACTTTGCTAGTTAAGGTCATGGCGTCTTCGTTTCATGTGAGTACGTTTTTTGATAGGATTCAGGAGTCGTTGTTCAATCAATATGTGATTGAATCACTCTCTGGACCTCCTTTGATTGGGAAAAAACTTGAGCAGGAAAGGTTGGAGAGGGTGACGGTTAAGGATGCAGGGGCGAGCATTCCGGCTGTTGTGTTTCAGAAGAGTGGAAGATTGATTGGGACTCTAAGAACGACTGCCGTAGTAATTCCAAAGAAGGAACAACAGAAAGGTATAACAATTGATGAGTTGCATAAGCTTAATCAAAACAACATATCTGCTTGGAATATGAAGAGATTGACGAGTATTGTCAAGAAAGGGGTACTCTCGAATCTGCAAGACAAAGTACAGGATTCGATTGGTCATGATGAGTCAGTGGAGGAGATTACGAGCGAAAGCGAGGCCAAAGCTGCTTCCTCTAAGATATTTGCCACTGTGTCCAAGCCAGGATCTAGGTAGATGACATTTTTTTTTTTGTTGTTGTTGTTTCTAAATGCAAAATTGTCTCTCTGTTTTAGCTTCTCTCATTTTGATGTTACTCTGTTTGTAGGCCATGACTACATGAGAGTATTTGTACCATTTCAAGAATACATTGAATTAGAAGAAACCAGTAAATTCTGTATTAACTTCTATTTGCTAGTATCATATTTTTAAGTTTCCTCTTATGATAGCATGTCTTTCATGGTCAGGTACATTGACGAGGACGATTTAATCCGGTTTATGCGACCTGATGAGGTTTCAAGGGCTATGGGGCTCTTTAAAGGTGTGACCGAACAAAAAGGAATCTGCAAACAAACTTTTAAGAATTGGATGGTAAGTATAACTATCTTGTTACCTAACACATACTTTCATAATTTTGGAGTAATTACTGTTTCGTTCTCTGAAAAGTTTAGTTTTGATTTCCATCTCTTCTTACTTTAGAAAGGATGTTGCATTATCTAGTCCATAAGTTGTGAATGCCTTCCTTTATGTGTCCTAATGTTCTATAGTACTCTTATTAACATCAACAGTACTATAAATTTGTTAATCTGCAGGTGAATGCATTTAGAGAGCGCAGGGCTCTGGCTTTGTCTCTAAACGACACAAACACTGCTGTCAAGAAACTGCACAAAATGATTAATGGCCTTGTTGCGCTCATTCTTATTATCATCTGGCTTCTCTTACTCAAAATTGCGACCACAAGTTTCTTCATCTTCTTAAGTTCACAGCTTATTTTAGCAGCCTTCATGTTCGGAAACACATTGAAGACATCGTTTGAAGGGATCGTCTTTTTATTCGTAATGCACCCGTTTGACGTGGGGGATCGGGTTGAAATCGATGGTGTTCATGTAAGTTTCTTGGCATGCAACATAACCTTGTTAGCATATACACCGTTTTCGTTTATGACATGAATTCGTTCAATTTCAGATGGTAGTTGAAGAGATGAATATATTGACCACTGTTTTCCTGAAGTTTGATCATCACAAGATCTATTATCCCAACAACATTTTAGCTTCAAAACCGATCTTCAATTATTATCGGAGCCCAGATATGAGAGAAACGTTTGATTTCTCCATCCACATTTCGACACCTCCTAAGAAGATTGCCATAATGAAGCAGAGATTTATATGGTCTGTCGATCTCTCTCTTTGAATTCTAAACTTTACTCAAAATTATTTGTCATAGTCAATGTGTGGTTTATATTACTTGCAGTTGTTTCAATAATAAGAGTGAACATTGGCATCCTGAACCCAAAATTGTACTGAAAGATGTGGAGGATGTGAACAGGTTGAAGTGGTCGATGTGGGGTTTTCAAACAATGAATTTCCATGACATGACCGAGAGACTTGAGAGGAGATCGCTTCTGATCGAGGAGATGGTTAAAGTTTTAAGGGAGCTTGAAATCGATTATCGTCTGCTGCCTCTCGAGGTGAATATGTGCAATATTGACATCCCTCCTGAGTCGGAATCAGTCTAATTTGATTGTTTATGGGGCTCCAACTTACTGTTCCTTCAAAAAAAATTGGATCAGCATGAGTATTTGTGATTTATATCTATTTAGTATGTGTGTCTGTGTGTTGAAGATTTTTTCTGTTTGACAGTACTAGCTAGTTTATGTACATATATTTTAATTTATATTTCTAGTTTAAAGATCCACATACTATGGAACTGAGTCATTGTTTGTCCTTTGTAAATGGAACTGAAAGTAGTGGAACTTTGCTTTAGAGTAAAATGGTAAGAGAAAACGTGACCTGGAAAAGCCAATACTAACGCAGGTCGAGCCTCGTCTTGCACAAGGTTGGTCTTGGATGGAGTGGCGTGACTCGCGCATGTTTGACAGATTTGCATATTCAATGGTTTGGATATATAACTTGTTCTAAAGCTGTCGTATACGAATGGTTTTCGGGCTGGATCCTCTTAGAGCACAAATACAACCAATTTCCTTTATAGTAACTATTCATATATTAGTTCGGGATTATTCCATTAAATCCCCAGAAATATGACCATTTTATGGGTTCAAGGTCAGATTTTTATTTTTAAACCTAGTGAGGTCTAAATTTTGGTAGTTTGTGCGAATTGCCCCTTTTTCAATTTTTTACAATTATCCGATCAAAAATCATTGAAAAAAATATTTAAAGTTTGACTAAAACCTTTCTCTCGTTGAGACGGTTCCGATGGTGGTGATGGTGTCGCAAAATTCAAAGTCAATACACGGGAAATTTGATTTAAGTGTATTGAACTTGTATTAGAATTCTCGTGTTATAACTTTTGAATTTTGCAACACTGTCACCACCATCGGAACCGTCTCATCGAGGAGAAGATTCTAGTCAAACTTTAAACATTTTTTTCGGTGATTTTTGGTCAAAAAATCACCAAAAAGTGAAAAATGGGGCAATTCGCACAGACTACCAAAGTTTACCCCTTACTGAGTCTAAAAACAAAGATCTGGCTTTGTTTGCATAAAGTACCTATAATTTGGGGGTTAGTAGAATATTCCCTATTAGTTATGTTAGTTGATAACTACTTATAACTACCTTACTATAAAAGGTAAGTATAATAGACTAAAGGATATTTGATCTGATTAGAGCTGTGCAAATACAACCTATATATTTCACACTCCTATTGATCCAATTAATGTACTCAAGATTGTGATCTTCTTCCAATTCAAGATTACTTTTCTTTCATTCAAGTTTTGATCTTCTTTCGCAACTTTCATGGTATCATTCGCTAGATTGAGATTTGTTTCCGTTGTGCATTATTCCTCTGCTAATTTAATTGATCCGACTTCTCTGTTTTGAGCGCTTGTTAAGCGTTTATAATTCTTTTCTTGAATCACTTATTCTCTGTTGATCAACTTCAGATCTAATTGCTCACTGAAAATGATCACGTCTCCTGATTCAACTGTTCCCTTCACTGATGGCAATTCTTTCTCTACCCGTGTGTGGAACCCTTCTGAAGATTCTACATTAGCTTATTTTCTTGGCAAAAGTGACTCCACTGTATTAGACTTTAAGAGATACAATATCAAGTGATAATTTTATTGATCACATAACTAGTATTAGTATATATAGTTACAATAAGGAAACTATAATTAAGGAAGGAATTAAATCTGATTACAACAGAATAGTTTCAATAAATATAGACTAGCTAATACAACCCATCAAAATTGATGTTTCATCGGCAACGGAAATTTTGGATCTTAATAAAAGAAACCGAGAGCGCAAGAGGTTTGGTGAGAAAAAAAGTTGAGGTGGACAGCTTCCTCTTTCTTTTTCGCTCACCAGATAGTGACAAAATTTTGGTAGCTAACTCGACAATAGATACCAAAAGTCGGTATATAGGAAACTCAGAGTAAGCCTTTTGATACAAGATCACGAAGGAAGTGGAGATCAACAGAAATATGCTTAATACGAGAATGATGAACCGGATGTAACGAGAGTCTAAGTGCTCCCATATTGTCGCAGCGGATCAAAGGGGTGGCCGTGAGTGGAAATCCAAGTTCAACAAATAAATGTTGAAGCCAATGAACTTTAGCACAAGTAGAAGCTAACGACCTATACTCAACTTCACTAGAAGAGAGAGAAACGACCCGCTGTTTACGAGAGAACCATGACACGGAATTGGAGCCAAGAAAAACAATGTATGCCGAGGTAGAAGTACCATGCAACGTGTCACTCGCCCAATCTGAATCATTAAAGCCCGTGAGAGTCAAGGTACAAGCATGGTGAAGAAGAACACCATGCGAAACAAGTCCTTTTAAGTAGCGAATGAGAAGCTTTAAAACAGCCCAATTCAAGGCACAACGCCGACATTCGCTGGGCGAGACGGTTGACGGCAAAAGTAATATCAGACAGCATAAGAGCAAGATATTGAAGACCACCAATAACTTGTCGATATTGCATCGCATCAACCGCAACCAAAGACAAGGTAGGGGATGGATTCGACGTCATAGATGTAGCTAAAGGCTTCTTGCCATCCATTTTGTAGTGGGATAGAAGGTTCAGGATATACTTGTATTGAGACAAGAACAACCCTTCACGATAGTGAAAAACCTCTAACACCAAGAAAATATGTAAGAGCCCCCATGTCTTTGACCGCAAACCGATAACTCAACTGAGATATAATAGAAGAAGTCAAAGTATACGAGTAACCCATGACAATGATGTCATCAACATACAGAAGAATAAAATTACAAATCCTGTCTTAGGTAAGAATGAACAATGAGTTATCCGACTTGGACTGAACAAAACCCAAGGCAAGTAGGGTCAAACTCCAAGCAAGATACCATGTAGAAGAAGCTTGTTTTAGCCTATAGATCGACTTATGAAGCAACCAAACATGAGTAAGAGCTGCAGTGTCAACAAAATCGGACAGTTGGCGCATATACACGGTTTTTGAAAGATGCCCATGAAGGAAAGCATTGCTCACATCCAATTAGCGAAGAGACCAATTGTGCATAATGGCTAAGGAGCGTACCCAACGAATGGTAACAGGTTTGACAACCGGGCGGAAAGTCTCTTTGTAATCGAGACCCGGACATTGACAAAAACCCTTGGCTACGAGGCTTGCCTTATATTTCTCAATAGACCCATCAAGACGGTGCTTGATAAAAAAAACCCACTTAGACCCAATAATATCACGACCAGAAGGTGGAGGAGCAAGAGTCCAAGTGCCATGCTTTGCGAGGGCCGTAAATTCCTCTAACATAGCCGCACACCAATTCAGATCTTTGAGAGCATGCGATGCACATGTAGGCTCAACGGGTCCAACAAGAGGATGTTTGATAACAAGATGAACCGTCGTAGGCTTAAAGATCTCATTTTTTGAAAGAGTGACCATATGATGAACTTGATCAGAGGAGCCAAGTCCACCACATGAGGGGCAAGTGGAGCTGAAGGTGGAATAGTAGGCGGCGTACTCAAAGAGGACGCGGTCGATGACGATAATGGTGGAGGAATACCCTGAGAAGGCAGCGAAATAATGGAGAGAGATGAAAGGGCAGCGAGGGCCCAGACAGATTCATCACTAGAGGAGCAAACACCCAGAAATACATGTTCAAGAAATCGAACATGGTGTGAGAGATAAAGGCAACCTGTCTCAATGTCAAGATATTTATACACAAACTGCGACGTGGAGTAACCAACAAATAAACATTCCAGAGATGGGGGAAGGAGTTTATTTGTGATATAGGGTCTGAGATAGGGATAACACAAGCAACCAAAAGTACGGAGACGAAGATAATTGGGTGCACGTCGAAAAAAAATCTCAAATGAAGAACGCCGACCAAGAACCGGCGTTGGCAGCCTATTAGACAAGTAAATCGTTGTATAGAAAGCAAACTCTCAATATTCAGGGGGTAGACGCACACGTCTTAGAGTGTGGTGACGCCTCTCATTGGTGCCATTATATTGTGTGGTGAGCAGTGTAGTAGTAAGACAGCTAATGCCATTTGAGGAAAAAGAACGTCTCAACACAATAAATTCACCACCGTTATCCAAATAAAATTCTTAATGGGAACCCCAAACTGTTTTTCAACAAGTGCATGAAACTCAAGAAAAACACCAAAAACCTCAGACTTAGCAGATATAGGATATAACCAACAGTACTTCGTAAAGTGATCCATAAGGGGCAAATATATCGAGAGCCATTAACATAGGTAGATGGTGTAGAGCCTCAAGCATTACCATAGATGTAATGTAACACACGACCTTAGACAAGAGAGATAGTATTAAAAACAAGTTGTTGTCTTTTATTCAACGAGCAAGAATTACAATGTTCAAAAGTAAAATTGTGTGCATTACATGATAAATTAAAGGAATTAATAATCGAAGAACTAATTCTAAATGACGGATGGCCCAAATGATTATGCCATCAACTATTATTAACTCTCTTTCCAATTAAAGCATTGAGGAGCGACCGCATCATATATGGAAGTTGAACCCGATAGATCCCATCAATGCAATGTCCTCGAATCAAACTAGCCGTGGTACTGAGATCCTTAACAATAAAATGAGATAGGTGAAATTCAATAAACACATGATTGGCCTTCGTAAATTGGTCCACAAAAAGAAGTATACACCGAGAATTCGTAACACATAACATATTAGCAAGATTAAACGTAAGACCATGATAAGAAGTCCTATCAACAGTAGTAACCTTATTTGGACCGTCATATTGAGAGTGCAGAGTTAGATTTTGAAGGTTCGACGTTAGATAGTGAGAAGCCTCATAGTAAATTAACCAGTCAATGTCTGATGGATCTGTTCTCGCGTCGTTTAGGGGAGGAGACGCAACAAAGTGCACGGTTGGCTGAGTTATGCAACGCCATGTCTTTGCACCGTGACCCTGAATACCACAATATTGACAAATAATAGGCGATCAAGTCGAGGGCTGTTGATTGAACGACGACGGACGTTGGTTTGAATAATAACCCAAGTTGACGACTATTAACCGCGACCAGAATTGGAGGCAAACCCACAACCTAGGTTGTGGCGTTTACATCCATTACGGTTCCCATTTCCAGAGTTGTTGCGGGGTTGCGAGAAGGTCCATTAGCAACAAGTGTACATTTTCTGTCTCAAAATGACAAAGATAGCATGCATGACTAACAAGAAGATCATGTAATTCAGCAAAGTGGACTGGGTGTTCACGAGCACGAACGAGACCCAACAATGTCACAGTAGTTAGGACCGAGACCATTAAGGACATAAAGTGTAACATCATCATCCTTAAGAGCGCCATCAATGATTGCGAGTTCATCAGCTGTTGACTTCACGATTTGGAGAAACTTCGATACGTATTTGGATCCCAACTTCATGTTATTGAGGCCATCTTTGTGCTGCATGACCCAGGAATGCGAGCGATTTGCGTAGATGCATTGTAGAGTAGTCCACACATCAGCCGCTAACTTCTCATCAAAAATATGAGACACAATATCGGGAGAAACAGATCTCAAAAGAATGGAGAGGATTAAAGAATCCTGGTGCAGCCAAAAGGTATGCACAATCATAGACTCGGGGCTCAAACCCGAGGGCGAACATGGCGTGGAGCCATCTAAGAAACCAAATAGTCCATAGCCAAGGAGGAGAACGCCATGTGAGAAAGTTTTCGTCAAAGAGACGTAGCAGAGATTGTTGGTGAGCATTTAATAGGAATCACGAATTCCCAATTTAACCAAAAGGTCAGCGAGTGGTGCCCCGCGTTGGCAGTTAGGCTGGTGGGTTGATCAGATTCGATGGACGTGCCAGAATTTTCATCATTGTGAAGGGTAGGGTTAGGGTTTGTCATCAGATCTTTTATTACTCGTGAGAGATTTGGCCTCCTTATACCATAAAAGAGTTCAAGAGATACAATATGAAGTGATAATTTTATTGATCACATAATTAGTTTATATAAGTTACAACAAGGAAATTATAATTAATGAAAGAATTAAATTAGATTACAATAGAATAATTTCCATAAATATAGGCTAGCTAATACTCTGGAGCATCAATTGTCAGTCGGTTCGCCCAATAGGGACAACTCATTTCTTGGACAAAGGGTATGGAAATGTCCCTCAATGTGAAAAATAAGATTTGCTTTATAGGTTGTTTTCTTCTAATACCTGATGAACATGACACCGTCCTCCGCATATGTTAGGTAAGGACGAAATTTCTTGCTCAGTCATGATTGTTAAATTCTATGAAAACAGAGATTCACATTAGTCTTTTTTTTCTCGATCTCTAATTGAAGTGTGGAACGAACTAAGAACACAATATGACCAATAATATGGGTCAAGAGTTTTTCAACTTCAGAAAACTCTCACTACCATGGCTCAAGATGGTCTCTCTATAACTGCATATAACAATTCATTTAGGGGTAGATGGGATGAGTATGCCAGTCAATGGTCTAGCCTATTGTGGCTTCATCTTGTGGAAAATGTGTATGTGATGATAATCAACACGAGGGCATAACATCAGTCAATTTGCGTTTTGACTTTTTTGCTTGAGTTGATAGAAAGTTAAGGTGCACTTAGGAGCCAAATTCTGCTGAACTTTCTCCTTTCTCTTCAACAAAGGTATACTCCATGTTGATGCAAGAAGAACATCAAAAATCACTACATATTTCCAGATCACTTGGTTATGTTTACCAGAATCAAACCACCACAAGATGGCACAGGGTTTTTTCGATAATCAACAAAGCACTAGTCAATCCAGGTTCAATAATAATCCACCAAATAAAGACTAGAGGAAACTTAAGTGTACCATTGTGGTCACACAAGTCACACAATTGATAGGTGTTGGTTACCTCTGGATGGCAATGACCAACTAGGAAGAGAAAATTGTTCACTCATTTAGCCAATTTAGCTTCATCACGTAATGAAAAGGCAAAGCCATTGATTAAGGAAATCATTAATCATTAGGCCATATTTGAAGAGTTCGTAACATTCACTAAGCTGAGCTCTAAACCTCTTACTCTTACACTTGATGATGGTCGCTTTGTTGTCACTACAAATGCTAGTAAAAATCTTGATATGGATAATTATCGAATGGGCCAGCCCACCTGAGTTATTGGCACAAGCCCACGGCATATCGGGGATCTACGCCTGATATCTTTGCCTTATATCAAATTATATTCGATATGGTACACGGTTCACCGCAAATCTTGGGAATGAACCCCACCCCTAATTAATTATTCTAACATTGTTCACACAACACATTGAACGTTACCCTTCGATGTCTTTACACATTTCGACATATCACCTTACCCGACATTCATCTAACCCCGATATGGACCCCATGTTTGATATCTCCTAACTTCGATATCCATAGAACACCAGACATCCATACTATTCCCGATATCGTATATCTTCGACATATTTGAACCCTTTCGACATCATTCAATATTTGACATCCTGAGAAGATTCGACATCACACAGAAGCATCCCTAGTGTTGGTCTTTGCAGTTCTGGACAAAGTTAACCTAGAGGCTAGCGTTAGCGATAGTTGACATACTTGGTATTAGGTCAAAGGCTATTTTAGTAATCTTATATATTTATTTATAAGCTACGATCTTCTACTAAAGTGTTGCCATTGTCTATGGGAACACCACATTCTCAGATATGGACGCTAGGATGCAACGAAGGACTCGATCACAGTCTTAAAGGGAAACAATTGAAAATTCGACCGCTGAAAATGCTTCAATTAGGGGACCAAGACTGCATCCAACTGTCGAGAAATGAATGCAAGCCTCGCCTATCCTACACGTTTTTCTATCACTAGAAGTGATCGCTCAGATCAATGCAACCATTCAAGCGGCCGTGATTGCATCCCTCGCCGCCGCCCTACTACATTGACATGCACCCGATGTTAGGACCTTGCCACCTCATCCTAAAGAGTATAGGACAAGAGTACCGGCCAAGAAGTTCAAGGGTCAACACCGAAAGGAAGAGGTCGAGTCCAGGAGGGATTGCCCGATTTCCCCAGTCACAGGGGAGAGAGTCCCCAACTATAGAGCATAAATGAGGGACATTGCCAAAATAATGGAACAACTGAACTAGGAAAGGGGGAAGTACACTGGAGGCTCGTGTAAGCCTTGGGTCACCGAAGTCTTACGCCTTTCTATGATGAGATTGAGGCCAAAACATGGGACAAGGGAGAGGAGATTCCATAGCTCAAGACTTATGATGGGAAAAGTGACCCACGTGAACACCTCTTTTATGTAGATGGAATACTAACTCTACATGGATTTTCTCACAATGTGCACGCACGTATATTTGCTACGAACTTGTATGGTGTGGCACTAGAATGGTTCAGAAGGATATATGTGGGTTCAATAACAAGCTCCGAGCAACAAAGAAAGCCGTTTGAGAGTAAGTTTTCGAGCCAGAAGACGATGCATACCAATCAAAACCGCCTCAACTCAATAAAACAGGAAAGTCTTGAGGACTTTATGAAAAGATTCAGTGAGGAACTACTGAAAGTGGACGAGCCTAAATGGGACCAGGTTTAGGCTCAAGTGGCTCTCACTATCTTTAACGGTACAAAACACAAAAAAAATCTATCGATCTTCTTAGGAAACCCTACAACTATAGACCATATCAATGCATGGGCATATCAAACTGTTTTCCACGATAAGATGATGGCCATGAAGAAAGCACCGCATCCAACATAGAGTTGCCCCAAGGGAAAAGAAGGATGAAATGGAGATAGGAAGGATGGAACAGAGATTGGAATGACCATGACAGAGACAAATATCCGAGGAGATATGCCTCCTTGAATAAGGATATTCTCGGGATTTTTGACTTTTTAGTCCTTTATAGTAACCATCTTTCAAAATTAGTCCCCTATAGTACCTCGGACCTTTTTTGGCCCTCTAAAGTAACCAGAGTTCCAATTTTGATCCTCCGGGCAAAAAATCTTCATTAATTTGAATGGACTTCGGTCAAATTTGAGAATTTTCTAATTTTTCCTCCAAATATTTTTATGTAATTACACTTACACCCCCAAAATATTGAAATAATTATATTTAAAACTTTAATAAAAAATTTACATCACTTACATCACTTTAATTAAATTTATACATCACTTACATCACTTACTCTTATGCTTTGCATTTTTAGTCCTTGATTTTGTTGATTTTACTAATTTAAGTTGTGCTTTTATAAATTATCTTCAATATTTATTAAACTCAATTTAATTCTAAAGTTTCCTTAAACATAAAAAAAACTCTTGAAATGATATAAACTTAACATACTAAGTATTGCCTTGAAAAAAAAATTAAACAATTTATACAAAATATTTCTTGAACTCTAAAGTATTTTATTTTATACAATCAATAAAGTATTTGAAAATATAATCAATACATATGTTATATAAATTTGTATTGATAAACGTGCAACGATTTTTTTTAAAGATTCAAGACGTCAAATACGTATTAGTGATATTGCTTAACTTAGATTAATAAATTAATTACTCTTTTAATAATATTAAATTGCTAATTTATTCACTAATTTAGTAGTTTTTGGAAAACAAAAAGAGAAAAAAAAGAAGGAAAAAGGGTTCATCTTCTTCAGCGAACCCACCCACCCTCAACCACCAGCACCATCATCAATTTTTGGCTCAAACTCACCACTGTTCGACTCTTCATCAAACTTAAATCGTAAATCCCTAATCCGTTAGCATCGCCGGAATTCCTATAATCACGTACGTTCCACGCACCTTGCACCTTGCATTTTAAAATCGGACTCCGGCTCCGATAACGCCCAAAACTTCAAATAAGGAGGCCTTCAAATAAGAGCAAGGTTAGAAAAAATAGAAAAATAAAGGACGGCGGTGGTGGAATTTCGTGATGGTGGTGGATGATTCGTGGTGGATGTTTTTTTTTGTGGGGGGGGGGGGGGGGAGGGTGGGGGGGAGGGGTTGTGACGCATAGTTTTCTCTTTTTTTCTTCTATTTTTTAAATAAAAATTTTCTTTAATTGTTACGTATTGAAAGAGTAAGTTTAATTAAAGGGAGATTATTCTAAAATGAGTTTTCATAATCATAAGTGAATATAATTGAAAATATTTTTCTTCTCTTTTTCGTATTACCTAGTTAAAAAATAGTCTTTTTTTTTGTTCAAGAATTTCTTTTAATTGGGTTTTAATGTAATTATATGAAATATTTGCAACACAATAAGAAAAGACTCAAATTCGGAGGCAAGTATACTTATTTAAAAAGTATTGGGGTGTGAGTGTAATTATATAAAGTTTTTGGGTGAAAAATACAAAAACAAAGTGAGATTTGAAGTCATGTGTCGTGCACATGCGAGTTTCCGGGGGAATAATGGAATATTCCGTCACCGGAGGACCAAAACTGAAACTTGGTTACTTTAGAGGACCAAAAAGGGCTCGAGGTACTATAGATGACTAATTTTGAAAGATGGTTACTATAAATGACTAAAGAGTCAAAAATCCCGATATTCTCACTATATTTGTTGCGGCTCAGAGGAAAGGATGGCTCAATGAGCCGAGAAAATTGAAAGAGACTCCAAGGAATAAATACTCAAAAAAGTACTAAAAATACCATCGCCAAAACGGGCACAATACGGAGGACTACAAGGATCTAAAGGATGAGATGAGAGACTTATTCGTGATGGAAAGTTGATTGAATACGTTCGTGAATTGAAAGAATACGCAGAGCGTGAAGACATGAACAGATCCCTCTCCCTGCAAAAGAAAGGCCATTGAGTCTCCAAGTGGACATGGGCACGAATTTGTTAATGCACCAAGAAGGAGGATGATAACAATGATCAACGCTGGTTCAACGGGAGAAAATTCTACCAATGGACGTAAGAAGATCACGTATGGAATGCATGACGATAGATATGTGGGCCTCACGACCCTACTTGAGCTAGAGGAACTACCTGGTGAGGATATCACCTTCACGAAGAGAGATCTGATGGAACTAACCCCGCAAGCTATCCATTCAGGTAATCTGAATTGCCCTATCATTATTAAACTAGACGTTGTTAATAATGGGCCTTAAGATAAGTCACACTACCAACGCTGTTTGGTGAGAAACCGTGTAGGAGGACACTGACAGTCCAGTATATGATTGTCGACCAACCATTTTCTTACAATGTGATCATAGGCGACCAACTCTCAATGCGATACGTGTCGTGGTATCAACATACCACCAAAAAATAAAATTTGAGACCCCTAGAGGAGTCGATGAGATTACCGGTTACCACAAGGAGGCATGAGTTTGATATATTGCATCACCCAAGCTTCCCATGATCAATAAATGAGGAGAACTAGGGGCCGTTGCACCTAGAGTTCAACAAATGACGGATAGTCATCTCAGGAATGCTGTTTTTTCTAAGTATCTACATTTTTAAATATGTTCGAAAAATCTGAATTTCCCTAAATTGCCCTATATAGGCTGTCAAGTAATTAAAACAATGAGAACTACGCCGGCTTGATTCCCATATCACGAGATACGTTGGAAAATTGGAATCTACCTGGTTCTCAGCCGTTATCTATTATTAATCTTTATCTTAATAATGTTATATATCTTGTTTCTTGTCAACGTGATGACAAGAATAGACTTATCTCCTATCCTCGGGGTACATCAGGAAATACCTTAACTGATAGACTTATCCCCTATCCTACAGGGTACGATAGAAAATACTTTAACGAGTAGACTTATCGCCTATCCTACGGGGTATGGCAAAAAATACCTTAACGGGTAGACTTATTTCCTATGCTACGGGGTACGACAGAAAATACCTTAACGGGTAGACTTATCTCCTATCCTAATGGGTACGACTTAATGGGTAGACTTATCTCCTATCCTACGGGGTACGACAAAGAATACCTTAATGGGTAGACTTATCTTCTATCATACGGGATACGGTAGAAATACCTTAAAAGGTAGACTTATCTCCTATTATACGGGATACGACAGAAATACCTTAACGGATAGACTTATCTCATATCCTATGGGATACAACAGAAATACCTTAACAAGAAGACTTATCTCCTATCCTACGGGGTACGACGAAAAATGGTAAATTTATTCCTTATCCTACTAAGTACGACGAAAAATGGTAAACTTATTTCCTATCACACGATATAGGACGGAATATCCCTTCAACAGGAAAGCATACTTCATATCTTCTGCATGACAAAATAACATGCTTATCTATTGCAATAATAAAGCGCAAAAATCATATAGCATTGAAATAAACTATCTAATACCAAAAAATGTCACAATAACGACAACAAATGTTAGAACAGTAAATATTATCCCAAAATCGTAATCAAAACGTACTCAAGAAAACAAAATTATCTAAAAGTGACTAAAAATATGGAAAAAGTGACGCAACGCCAAACGACTCTCAGTTCGGGTACGGGGGCGCCCTCTTCATACCAATCATTACTAAGTTATCCTGATATGGGATCTCAGGAAAAGCATCGCGCTCGGAATCCTCATCAAATTTTGAGTCCTCAAGGGGATTCCTATCAGAGTCACGCATCGCATCCAGTTGGCTTCCATCGAACTCCTCTCGAAATCCATTTAACATCTCAATCGGCCCCACAATTTCCTCTTTGCACTCTTCATGATCTTTCCAACCATGCCTCACATTAATTTCCTTGTACGTGTTGCTCAAGATGAATTGTGTCACGATGCGTCGTTTAATCTCGAGTGATGGATCCTAGGCAACATAATAAAAAGATGTTAGAGTCTAAGTTATGCGCTATTAGAAAAGAAAAAGATGTAAGAGTTGAAGACTCCTAAAAAGAGTTTTACCTCAAACTGGAGAGCTCTGAGAGTCTCAGCATTCTTCGACTCAAGGCACAAATTCTCAGCCTTCATCTCCTCTAGCTGTAGCTCGACATTTTCCTTGTCTTTTGTCTCGGCAGAGACGTCCTTCTTGGCTTGGCTTGATTAAGGTCGGACTTCAGTTTCTCGTTCTCGGCTCGAGAAGAAGTGAGAACTTGGTTGGTGGTATAAAGCTAACTCAAATCATGGTTCTTCTCCGTAATCGCCATATCGCCAGAATTGGGGTCAAAATTGGCCATCATATCTGTATCTGCCACCATTTGTGCGACTGCCTCTGCCTTGTCGACATTAGAATTGTCTGTCGCAGTTAGACTCGAGGACAAAAATTTGCCAGTAAATTCCACAGGTTGCATGATCAGTTAAGGAAAAAACACCAACATCTGACAATACTTAACGAACGTGAAGACTTAAAAAAAAAACTAGTTCTACCACTTACAGCTTGGAAGACATGAATTCCACGTCGCACATCGGTTGCTTGATCTTGCTCCCCTAATAGGGGAGTCCTTGCCTTAGCAGTGAAGGTCCTACCCATAGCACGAATGGACTCACTCTCACTAAAATCATAGGATCTAACATTAATGTTGGGACCTGGATTAGCACAACCAGAAGCGCGAGGGGTGGAGGGTTCCCTAGGGAACGACTTTTTTCTCGACAAGTGTAAGCCCGTGGTGGGATGAGCGGGCGTGGCTTGAGGATTGCTGGCTAGCTCCTATGTCACCTAGGGGAACGTCCAGCGAAATCCCCACCTTGATCTTGTGGGATGGTTACCCTATCGCCCTGAGAGTCACCAATCTCCCTTGCCTGAGAGTGGTGCCCAATCCACCCGTGAACTTTGAGCACATTAGGATCTGCTCCATGAGCCCCCACTGCTCGCCATAGAGCTAGTGGCCCTCTTTGAGGCGGCGTATTGTTGCACCCTAGCTTGGTAATCCATCACGAGAGTAACTGCAAGAAACATATAAACAAGCAAGTCAGACTCATAACATATGACAAGAGTACAGATGCATGCTTAAACATGCTAAAAAAATGCATCTTTAGATATATACCCGAGCTCTGTGGACCGTTATAGGGCTTAGGCGATAAGCCACTATCTCTCACAACATCACCATTGACCAACAGCGTGTGGTCAAAATTGTACTTAACTAAAATTTTCAAAAAACCCTCCTCCCATGTTGGAGCCCCAACACCCGTTGGGATGCCAAATCTTTTAGCCATCGACCAAACTTTGGGCAAACAGTCGAACTCCCCTGGAGTCTTTTTCGTAGCGTAAAATAATTGTTTCTTCGCCCCAACCCCATAACTAGACTGGGTGGCAGTCAAAAATTTGTGACCAGCATTTGCTTTCACAAAATAAAACCCTTTCCCAACCTTTTTATTTGTGACTACCCAAAAGAACTTCCAGAATTCATTAACCTCGCACGGGGCGTTAAGAGTATTCATCACCGAGATGAATGCTACCAACGCCCCAAATGAATTTGGCGATAACTGCACTAAGCAAACACCTATGCTACACTAAGCAAACACCTATGCTACTCAGTAAGGTGTTGATTAGTGGATTAATAGGAAACCGCATGCGATTAACGAAATGCTTGGCATTCATGGTAATATGACCCGTCGGAGGGGTGTGCATCCTTTCATCTTTCTCGAGGAACCTTATTTCATGACCCCCATGTCGTAATTGTCGTAGTAGTCTTTAGGTTTATGCGGTATGCCGGATACCATATCTTGGTATCTTTCTCGCATCATATGTTGTTTTTCTTTGCCCACCCTAGCCAAGCCGTATTCGTTTTCTTATCCAGACTCCTCATCTGAATCATACCCTCCTCGTCATGACCATATGAATCACCGACTAGATCGTTGGGGTCCCACATCTCATTATCACTATAAGACATCGGCACATATCTCAATGGGTGTAGTTGACTCGCATTGTCGCCTACTAGTTCATCCTCATGAGTAGTTGCAGTAACCTTAGGAGCAGACCTAAACTCTCTTGGCTTAGACATTTTTCTAGCAAGCACAAAAGATTCCTCTAAACTCACGAGGTTTAGTAAAAATACCTACAAAAAAATCTACAAATTCTGAATTAGATCGTGAAAACCACCTTTGATTGCGTGTGCGGTGATTAAACTCGTTGCTGAGAAACAATAGAAAACGAAAGGCATCTGGTTAAGCGAGTAGCTTCAAAATTTGCAAAAACTTAAGTAAGTACAAATAGAGCCAATATATTGTGTCATATCGAAACAGGATATCGGGTTACCCACATCGAATTACAAGAATCCCGATATCCATCCATATCGAAATTTGATGTCAAAAGGAAACATTCCACATCTATAGAGAATTCGACATACATTTGCCGAAAACAGTACACTATCGCTTTGAAGACAAATGTTTTATCTTTCCTCCCCTCTCTTATTTATAGCTAATAGGTGTGTGGGTACGCATTAAATGCGGACGGTTTGCCTCCCAAGTCGAAATAAGGGATATTCGATATCGATGCCATATTCCATATCGATATCGATTGCCTATATTCGATGTCGATATACTACATTTGACATCGATTTCCTTATTTGACTTACATCGCATATATTCGATATCGATGCCAAAATTCGATAACAAATTCGAAACTTTGGCATAGAATGATTTTCTATATTTTTGAACAAAATGCGACCACTTCATATAAACAATATAAGTAGTTTAAATGCGATTCTCGACGTTAGCCAATTTCATATTGCGGGACCCATATTTCAAAATATCAAATTGACATACTATTAAGATTCCCTCATATAATTGGGGATGTGAGGTACCGATACCGTGACTTATTTAGTTTACAAGCTATCATTTACAACGATATCTCTTAAAGTTGGGGACTACGTGATATGGATAATTACTGAATGGCCCAAGCCCACGACATATCGGGGATCTACATCCGATATCTTGCTTCATATCGAATAAATATATTCGAAAGGTACAGAGATCGCTGCAAATCTCGAGAACGAACCCCACCCCCAGATCTATATATGGACCCAATCTGCAATTCAAGGCAGACTAATTAATTATTCTACCATTGTTTATACATTATATTGAACGTTACCCTTCGATATCTTACACATTTCGACATATCACCTCACCCGACATTAATCATCCAACCCCAATATGGAGTCCCTCTCCGATATCAACACAACACCTGACATCCATACTATCCCCGATATCGTATATGTTCGACATACTTGAACACTTTTTGACACCATTCAATATTCGACATCCTGAGAAGATTCGATATCAGACAGAAGCATCCCTAGTGTCGGTCTTTGGTGTTTCGGACAAAGTCAACCTAGAGGCTAGCGTTACCGATAGTTAACATAATTTGTATTAGGTCAAAGACTATTTCAGTAATCTTTTATATTTGTTTATAAGCTACGATTTTGTACTAAATTAACTATGTTTCAACAACTTTAAATATCTCCATGTTAGTAATTCCGTCCATGTAATATATATCCGCTCTGCAATATTGAAAGTAATCGTACTCCTCCGTTCACCAGAATTTCACAAAGCATACCGAGCCCCCTAACATGACAAAGCTTAACTACGATACAATTTTTGCACGAAACATTACAGCTAAATCATGGCATTTGTACCTTTTTTAAAAACCTCCATTATTTGGATAAAGCTTTATTTAGGAATTCTTAAAACTAAATTATCTCTCTCATCTAGGTAGATTTTATTTACAGATATAACATGGAAATAAACACAAGCATTTAAAGTGTGTTTATAGTTATATTAATACTATATTCTGATGTAATTTATACATTATAAAAACAGGTCTTATAATTTCCTATTTAAAGTTTAAACATTAAACAAAAAAACAAAATGAAGTTGTCATCTTTCTCAATCTCCCACCGCCCAATCACGGAGGTCTCTAGCAATGGGCGGGGAGGGAGTGGGTAGGGGTGGCTGCCGTCGTAAATTAAATATAAATATAAGAATTCCACAAAACACATCGGGTCGTTAACGTTAAAAGCTTGATACAATTTTTACCCGATGATAAAAGAAACAAATCTATGCCAAAAATGGCGTGACATATGACTCATATCGGATAACAATATAAATGAAAAGATGGTATGAGCATTAATATAACTAAATTTGTGGTTGTACAATAAACGATGGCCCGTGTCATTGTCATTGTCAAACAAAAAACATTGTTGAGACAAAGTTATGCACCCACAAACTTTTTAAGCATAACCACTACGATAGTTACAAATAATATTCAAATGCATGACCTCTTTTTTTTCCCACTAGACCAATAAGACAACCGTTCCCCCACTGAAAAAAATGGAGTCTACTGCATATATGACAAGACGAATCAGTTGCAGTGTCACCATAAACCCTTTCAATATATAATCAAGAACTAAGAATAGCATTGCATCGCTCTATGCATCATCCATTATGTGTTCTTCTCCTTACGTGACCATTGACATCAAGGGTCAAGATTCAACCATTGGGGACAATGGTGCAAAGATACCTGAGGTCATTGTTGGCAGTAGAAATCCAACTTTGAGTAGAAGTATGAATAAATATCGTGAAGTTGCAATCGAGGATGATCCGTTTCTTGAAGAAGATATACCGGAAGAATACAAGAGAATGAAGTTCAGCGTGTTTTCGGTTATGCAGTTGGTGAGTTTGATTTTGATAAGTGCGCTATTAGCTTGTAGCTTAACTATCAAACATTTCAAGAAAATAGCCGTTTTTGAGTTGGAGTTATGGAGATGGGAATTAATGGTGTTGGTTTTGATTTCTGGGAGATTGGTTTCCGGATGGGGTGTTAGATTTGTGGTGTATCTAATGGAAAGAAACTTTCTTTGGCGAAAGCGTGTTCTGTATTTCGTGTATGGGCTGAAAAACGCGGTGCAGAACTGCCTTTGGCTGGCGTTGGTTTTAGTTGCATGGCACTGTATTTTTGGCGAGAAGGTGAAGAGGCTGACGCACTGTAAGATTTTGCCGTATATTACTAAGATTTGGGTGTGTCTTTTCGTTGGTACTATAATTTGGTTGTTGAAAACGTTGCTAGTTAAGGTTATGGCGTCTTCTTTTCATGTAAGTACGTTTTTTGATAGGATTCAGGAGTCGTTGTTCAATCAGTATGTGATTGAGACGCTCTCTGGATCTCCTTAGATCGGGAAAAAACTTGAGCAGGAAGAGTTGGAGAGGATAATGGTTGAAGTTCATAAGCTGCAGAATGCAGGGGCGAGCATTCCGGCTGATGTGAAGGTCAACGTGTTTCCGGCCGCATCCACAGGTGCCCAGAATCCTAAGCTTTCTAGAGTTATGTCAAAGAAGGAACAACAGAAAGGAATAAAGATTAATGAGCTGCATAGACTGAGTCAGAAGAAAGTATCTTCTTGGAATATGAAGAGAATGATGAGTATTGTCAAGAAAGGGACATTCTCAACTCTGAACGAGAAGGTGTGGGGTTCGACTGGTCATGATGAGTCGGTTGAGGAGATTACCAATAAAAACGAGGCGAAAGCTGCTTCCATTAAGATCTTTGTCAATGTGTCCAAGCCAGGATCTAGGTACATGAAGTTTTTTGATTTGGTCTCGAACTGCGAATTTCAGGAATTTCAGGGGAAACTAGTACATTGTGTTCCAAATTCGATTTGGTGGTATCATGTTTACAATTTATGTTTTTTATGTACTAGCATGTCCTTTATGACCAGGTATATTTACGAGGACGATTTAACGCGCTTTATGCAACCTGACGAGGTTTCAAAGACCATGGGGCTCTTTAAAGGTGTGACTGAGAGAAAGGGAATCAGCAAACAAACACTTACAAATTGGATGGTAAGAAAACTTTTGCTTTGAAAAGTTGAGGTTTCCATTTCTTCTTACTGGATGTTGCTCTTTGTATTTTAACTATTAACATTAAAGTATTTTAAATCTCATGGTTTGCAGGTGAAAGCATTTACACAAAGAAGGGCTCTCGCTTTGTCTCTAAACGACACAAACGCTGCTGTCAAGAAACTACACAAAATGATTAATTCCCTAGTAGCACTAATTCTTATTATGATCTGGCTTCTTGTACTCAAAATTGCAACAACAAGTTTCTTCATCTTCTTGAGTTCCCAGCTTATTTTAGCGGCCTTCATGTTTGGAAACACATTGAAGTCAACGTTTGAAGGCATAGTCTTTTTATTTGTGATGCACCCCTTTGATGTGGGTGATCGGGTTGAAATTGATGGTGTCCATGTAAGCTTTTTTCTACACAAGATTATAACCTTGTTCACATACACACTGTTCTTCCTTTATGACATTAATTCTCCAATATCAGATGATAGTTGAAGAGATGAATATATTGACCACAGTTCTCCTCAAGTTTGATCACCACAAGATATATTATCCAAACAGCATTTTAGCTTCAAAGCCAATCTTCAATTATTACCGGAGCCCTGATATGAGGGAAAAAATTGATTTCTCTATCCACATCTCGACTCCTCCAGGAACGATTGCCATAATGAAGGACAGACTCAAAAGGTCTGTCGATCTTTCTATTCAAAATCCGAACTTGACTAAAAAATATTTCTGTTAGTGAATCTTTCTGAGCGCTGTGGTTTATATTACTTGCAGTTATTTCAACAATAAGAGCGAACACTGGCATCCAGAACCAAAGATTATCATGAAAGACGTGAAGGACTTGAACAGGTTGAAGTGGTCGATGTGGGGTTTTCAGACAATGAATTTTCAAGACATGACCGAGAGACTGGAGAGAAGATCGCTTCTGATTGAGGAGATGGTTAAAATCTTCAGAGAGCTTGATATTGAATACTCTTTGCTGCCACTTGAAGTGAATGTTAGCAGCATTGAGGCCCTTGAGTTTGAGTGCACAGAATCTGTCTAATGTGACTGTTTGTGGTGCTCGAGCTTACTTGGTTTCTTGGGAACATGGAGAAACACCCCGAGTTTTTGTGATTTTTTATATAGTATGTACATGTGTGTGTGTGTGTGTGTGTGTTGAAGACTTCCAGTATTGATTGTAGCAGTTTTTGTACATAGATAACTGATGCCTGAACTGTATTCGCGTTTAACATTTGAATCTGCTTCTGTCTAACAGAGTGTTTGTGCTGCTCTAACTTACTTGGTTCCTTTGAAACATGGAGGGACAGCCAGAGTTTTTCATTTATTTTTGTATAGCTTATAGTGTATGTTTGTGTGTGCTTCTTTTCTGATTGATTCTTGATGCATGAGATGTAATTTGCATTTCTAGTTTAAAGTTCCATATTTTGTAGTTAAGATATTTTGTGTGATTTGTAAATGAGTAAAACTATAGGAATGAATGGAAGTTTACCTTACCGATGAATGTTAAAAGAAGACGAGGACCAATTTATGAAGTTTATAATGCAGATCGACCACTTCACATGACAATTGACATGGTGCTACAAGATTGATGCTGGAACAAAAACCAGAAAGAAAAAAAAAATCCAGTAAGGAGTTGGTTACCAAGTTTACAGAGTTAAGTTGGCTTTCAGAGTTACATTTAGAAGCAGCAATTAGAAAGTTTTGAGTAGATAAGCTGAATGGGAATAACATTAAATCACTTTCTAAGAAGTTAGAATGAATATAAAGAAGAAAAAAAGTGTATGTCATGGAGACTTTAGTGCAAGAGATTGTTTAGTTTGGCAACTCGCTTGTATTTTGCAGCAGAATTTGAATTCGAAGTCAATGTTTAGTTTGGGCCAACTTATCAAATCTTACTTTGCAAAACGATTTTTGATTCTATGATACATTGTTTGATCAATTTATTCTAACATAAGATTACTCAAAAAAAATTCTAACATAAATTGTCCAATGCAGAGTTTGGACCATGAAGACATTGGTTTATGAGTCGTAATGGAACTAATGAATTTAGATGGCATTGTATCGTTGAATAGTTTAGGCCGTTCAGTTGTATATCTGGTTTCCAAGGAATGCAGCAGAAAGTATTGAATTTGTGCAAATAATCGTGAGCTTCAGACTGATCAATTCTGATGTAAGTTTACTCATCTGTTGAAATGTGGAGAGGTAAAAACATAATAAAAGATTTTAGCTTTATAATCATGTTATTTGAGAAATAAGTTTCAGTTTGAAGAAATATGGCAAACAAGAAATATAATAGAATTTTTGAAGTAGTTTTGTCAGTAATTCTATGTGCTGTTAATATTGCAAGTTGCAACGTCGTCATTCTGATTGTCCAATATTGCAACTGAATCTGCGTCGCGGCCTTGTAAGTATGATGCATCATATTAATGTTGACTTGTAAACTTTCGTGCAAGTATTTCACTTTAGTTCTGCCAGTTGGTGAAACATTTTAGAGGATGGGAATAAACCTAGACAAAGATCTATAAAAGACTGACTACAACTACAGGCTACTACAAGGTGCCAAAGTGAACTAATTCCTTGTGAAAAGTGTAATTTTTTATTTTTTATTTTTATATTTTCCTTGCATACCAAGACTACAATATTGAGCTTAACTTTCGTAGAAATGGTGGAAAATTATGCCAGGTGACCTTCTTTTTTTCATCATAAAAATGAAAACGTGGAAAGCAGCACGTCACTTAAGGTAATGTATTTCAACGCTGCGAATAGATACATAAGTGTTCAGCTGCAATTATTTTCCATAAAACATATTTAGCTGCAATCTGTCTGTATCACAAAAACGTTCGTAGTTTGCATTCCCCAATTGAGTAAGGAATTTTAATTCATCAAAAACATATTTTCAAAAAAGTCGTGGTCAATTATTTGCCTCCATGTTAAGCTGTAATTATTTTTAATTTAAAACTATATTTCTTATTTATTATAATAATGCGGTAATAAGAAGAGGCCGGCCAACCAAATAACATAGCAAGGCACTTACGCCGACGAAACTCTCTTAAGCATTGATTTCACTCTCATTTTTATTTATTTTAACAGATTTCACTCTCATTGACTTTTGGACTGATGCTTCTTTACTCATATAATATGCATTAGCTCGACAGATGATATTTAATCAACGTATTAATTATTATTATCAAATGATTGAGCTGGACAACTAATATCCTCTTTGAAAATTGGGCTGCCAAGGAAGAATAAGACAACTTTTTATTGTAATTTAAGAAGTATCAAGATAAGTACGACATACTTCTAATTATGCGTTTTGTAATCTAGAAGCTTTCCTATAGAAACTAACAACGGAACTATTTTGCTAAGCGTTACAATTCATTTATAGAATATATTGTTTGAATATACTAAGTTAATATTACATGAAATATAAAATGAGTTAATGGGAGTTAGTGGAGGTCATATACATATACCGACAGCCCTTCGTGCATAATTAATTGGATTGATCTCATAGTTTTTATGTACGTAATTTGTCGAATTGTGATTTGTGATAGGACTTATAAATTCGACATTGAAAGCTTATCGTACCATTTCACATATCGTGCCGCTTGGCAGATAATATTAAGAAGTTAAGATAGTGTTTGGATGCCTCCCCTTTATCATGTGTCCAATTTTTAATATATGTATTAATCGATAGTATATTAGCCACATTTGCATTGTAAATTAAAATCCCATAACTTTGTTAATCAGACTCAGCCCACATTTGACTCCTCATTTGCAAGAGCTTCTAAAAATAGTTTATTTACTTTAAGTCACTGGAAAACATTAATTTAGTGTTTTTAATGATGTTTTCACTTCTCTTTCTATTAAAAAAAAAATCAAAAGCATGTCATGAGGTGCTTCTATAAACAGCTTCTACTTATATATTCCTTAAATTTCTCTAAATATCATATTTTAGCCTTAATTAATTAAAAAGAAATCTCTTGATTTCTCCCTTTCCTCATTTACGTGATATCTCTATAAATTTGAATTGTTGCATTTTTAAGAGTAATAAATTAATAATTAAAAACAATTAAAGAAAAATTAATAATGAAACATAATAGAAAAAAAATATTTTCCATTTTTTACTTAATAGCAACATGTACGACATATTTATATTAACATATTTAAGATAAATTTAAACTTTCAAAAATCAATTACGCAATATAATAACCGTATTGTTAACCCCATCGTAACATGGGCATCGAGGCCACTGGTGTCGTACTTCACCCCTGTAGCAATCTTAGATACCCTAGAGCTTAAATGCCTCAAGAGGGTGTAAGAGATACGCCATATAACAGTCTTAGTATCACGATGGAACTCACTGAATACAAGGTCCACGCGAGGTACTATGGACCTTAGATGGTCCCACAATACCCATAGCGACCAACGATATTCTCGCGGTTATCATTCAAAGATACTACACTGACATAATGTAAACCACGATACCCCTCACGATACCAAAAAAGTCATCGACACCATCGAGGCATAATAGGGCCAGGAAATACTCCACGTGACAAAATATGACAGTCATACAAGTGGTTACCCGGGGACCAGTTGTCAATACCAAAATCGGCTAGTCAACTACTAGATGCCCGTCAATGTATTCCCATGAAAAATGACACTTGCATTTCCATGTACCCCCTATAAATAGAGGATCTCATCACATTTCAAGGGCTGGTCAAGAAAAAAGTAATAAATTCTACTTGCATCTCTTTTCATTTTATCCCATTACATTCCCTACATCCTATCGTGAATCCTACGATACTTACACTCTTTCGAAATTGGAGCAGGGTGTTCCCAATAAAATACACATTAATTACTCGATTATCTCATCAAAATAAAATGAGTGTTAACAAAATTGCGTCGTTTGTGGGAACGCCATAAAACTACCTTCGAGCCATTTGATAATCAACGTAAGATAGCCATAGCCTCTACAAAGATCCATATAATGGAAGGATCCATCGGTCCAGAGTCGGATAGCCACAATGAAATGGAAGGCTGAATGCTCTCATCGGAACTATCGGAAAATTCGCCCCCAATTCCCTTGCCAACCAACACCGGAGATTTCATCAATATACCCAGAACGGTCTTCAAAGACTTGATGGATGCCTCCCTTAGGGGAGCACAGCACGCCGAGGAAAGATATGATGAGCCCCAAACAATCCAGCCGTATCGCGGGAGGTATCATGTAGAGGAACATGGATCACACATGACCCGAACTCCATTTTTCACCCCATTTCCCCCACACCGCACTCCTATGCATACGCAATCTATGAATCCAACAGGGGAAATCATGCCACCGGAGTATGGACTGGACCTCCCTTATCGCCAAGGAGGAGAACCATCCCTATGGAGTGTTATTGACCACTTGAGAAGGGAAATGCAAGATATGAAAATGATAATCACCTCAGGGGAAGAATTGGCCTACCACAGTTCCCCCTTCGTCCCCAATATAGCACCAACATTGGTCTCGATGGGCATGCGACCTGCCAACTTACCATTTTATTCTAGGGAAAAGGACGGACAACAACCTCAGGACCACATTCATCAATACTTTGCTAGCATGGATCTAGTATCAGCATCAGACTTTGTACTCTATCGAGTGTTTAGAACCACCCTAATGGAACGGGCACAACGTAGTTCTCTCGAATTCCCCTGAGAACGATAATCAGCTTTGACCAACTAGATTGTTTGTTTGTCCGTCAATTTGCATGCAATAGGAGATACCCCAAGTCTACATGCCATCTGTTCACCATCAAACAAAGAAAGGACCAGTCCCTACGAGATTATATGAAACGCTTCTCCGACGAAGTTTTAGATGTTCCGAACGTGGAACCATCTATGGTCACTGATATACTAGCCCAAGGTCTAAGGTTAGGCGATTTCTTCTGATACCTTATCAGGAACCGGATAAGGGGCATGAATGATCTTATGTAGAAAGCCAAAACCTACATCATCATGGAAGAGCCTGAAAGCTCAAAAAATAAGATAGAAAATGATAAGCACGATGCAAAGTCCAAGGGAAATGAAGAGAAAGTTTCCTCCCATCGGAAGGACAATAGAAATATTGTGAAGAAACATCTCGAACCCATCCCACTACCGGCCCTAGCCATCACTCTGGCCGAAGTGTTAAATGTGATGAGGGAAGCAAAGACCTGCTATGGCTTCCCCCTGTCAAGCAACCGTACAAAAAAATGGATTTGCGGAGGTTTTGCAAGTACCACAAGGCCTACGCACATACCACAGACAACTGCACCACCTTACAACAAGAGATACACCGACTACTTGATCTGGGTTATCTAAAGAACTTCCTGGAGGAAAATAGCTAAGGAAGAAGAAAGACTGATACCAAGAAAAGGGATCAAGCCCAAGAAGAAGAAATCGAAGAGGAATATCTCAAAAGAAAAACTTTGGAAGAGGATTACAAACAGAGACTCCCCCCAAACCTCGAATCATATGAAGACAACCCTCCATCGCAAAGGACTGTTAATATGATAGAGGTAGGAGAAATCATAGTAATTCTGGTGGGAAGGAAAAAGAGATATCTCAAGGAGGCAAGGAGGATAGAGTAGGGACTTCAAGTTTTCTAAGTAAAGGCTGCCAAACTCCCCACCATCTCTTTTGGATAAGAACATCTGAAAGGAGTTGTATATCCTCACGATAATCCTCTTGTCATAACGACAACCATTTTTGGGATAGAAGTTCAGAAACTACTGGTGGATACTGGGAGTTCAGTAGATGTCTTGTTCATTCCAGCATACATAGCTATGAGAATAAGAAGAGGACGGTTGGAACCAATAGAAGTGCCTCTCGTGGGATTCTCCAAAGAATCTAGACGCACTAAGGGGACAATAACGGTACCCATGTCTTGGGGAGAAGGGGCCCTGAGACATACGAAACACATAAGATTTTGGGTAGTAGAGGCATCGTCAAGAATGTAAAATGCTATATTTGGTAGGCCGTCCATGCATGCATTTGAGGCGATACCTTCCACTGTCCACCGAGAAGTAAAATTTCCCACTATGTCAGGCATCGGAGAAATAAGAAGAAACCAGGTCAAAGCCAATAATGGCACATGAATGCGATTCCCCTTGAAGTTGAAGAAGGGGCCACCGTGCTAGGAAAAAAGAGGAAGCTAGAAGAGGTTAAATTGACCATCGTGGAAGAACTGAAGATGGTCGAAATTGTAGAAGGGGATCGGGACAAATTTGTTAAGTGCGGGACCGAAATGGAACCCAAAATAGAAGAACAGATTGAGGATATCTTATGAAAGTATAGCTACATATTTGGCTGGGAAGGAGACACCAGCACGAATCAGTGCCCAAGTATGTCAAAAATTCTTGAAGAACGTGAAACCAAATGCCAAACCGATACAACAGAAAAAAAAAAACATGGTGTCCGAGAGAAATAAAATTATAAGACCGGTGATACAACGGTTATTAAACCTCCGACAAATAAGGGAAGTCATTTACCCCGAATCTATCAAACGTAGTCCTCGTCCCCAAAATCGGTGGGAGATGACGAATGTGCGTAGACTTCACCAATTTAAACGATGTCTACCCCAAAGACTGTTATCCCCTGCCTAGCATTGACCAGTTGGTAGACTCCATCGTTGGGTGTACGCTCCTCTCCAAGATGGATGGGGATCAGCAATATAATCAGATACCAATGGCAGAAATCGATCAGGATAAAACCAGTTTCATCACTGATGCATGTACTTTCTGCTACCTGGTGATGCCCGTCGGACATAAAAATACTGGCGCCACCTATAAGCAGTTAGTCAATCTTATGTTCTGAGACCTGATTGGCGATTCCATAGAGGTTTATGTGGACGACATGATTGTTAAAAGTCGACGAGCAGAAGACCACCCAGTAGACCTGAAGAAAGCATTGGCTATCATGGATAGATTCGGAATGAAGATTAATCCAAGGAAATGTTCCTTCGGGATTAAGGGTGGAAAATTCATAGGATTCATGGTAATTGAGAAGGGGATCGAGGTAAATCCAGAAAAGGCCAGGGCCATCATAGATATGCCCACCCCGAAGACCGTCAATGATGTTCAGAAACTAACAATAAGGATGACCTCTCTTAGCCAGTTCGTCTCCTGATTGACAGAAAAAAGGTTCCCCTTCTTCAAAATATTAAGGAATATCAAAGATTTACAGTGGAATAATCAATGTGAAAGAGCTTTCAAGTAACAGAAGGATTACTTGGTAAGCACTCCTATGCTCGTAAAGCCTATGCCAGTAAGAAGAATTATTTGCTTACCTAGCCTTGGGGGAAGAAGCTATAAGTGCAGTCCTGGTAAAATAGAAATGGAAAGAACATCTCCCCATATATTACGTCAGCAAAACGCTGCAAGGGGAAGAAGTTAGATACACGCAAATAGAAAAGCTAGTGTTAGCCATTGTGATAATGGCTAGGAAGTTGCGATCTTATTTTCTCTCCCATCACATCACGATTCTAACCCAATACCCCTTGCATGTTATCCTCAATAGGCCAGAGGTATCGGGGTGATTAGTGAAATGAGTGGTAGAACTAGGAGAGTATGACATTTCCTACATTCCTCGACCATCCTTCAAAACCCAAGTACTGGCAAACTTCATCATAGAAATGCTCGAGCCCGAACCCGTGGAACATGCACCTTTATGGCATGCTTTAGTAGAAGGATCATCAGTAGGGACACATGGTAGAGCAGGGTGGTGCTGAGAAACACAAAAGTAGAAGAGGAAATCCTCAACTTCGTCGTTAGAATTGATACCCTTATCAAATAACGAAGTCGAGTATGAGGCCTTATTGATAGGCATGAAGATGGCCCATGAAGGGGATATAAGAAGGTTGGTAATGCATAGAGACTCCCAGTTTATCGTGCAACACATCAGTGGGGCCTATGGAGCAAAAAAAAAAAGGATGCGGGAATACATTGAAGTGGTGCAACAAAGAAGGGAATGGTTCGTAGAACTCAAGGTAATCCAAATTTCCCATTTAGAGAATTAGGAAGCCAAGGTTGCTACCCAGGCGATTGTGCATACCCAATGAATCACACTCTTGTTAGCGATGTAATTTGGAAAAAACCGAGCATGAACAAATCAATAACATAGTATCTCCCGTAGAAGACGATTGGGCGGTGGACATCATAGCCTATTTGGAAAATCTAGAAGGATACTCTGGTGGCAAGCCAGCATAACGAACTATGGCATGAAAAACAACCCGATATTTCATCCATATTGGTACGCTATACAATAGGTGTTACTCTCATATGTACACCAGATGCCTCAATCCCACTGAGGCCAAAAATGGTATGAGAGAAATCCTAAAGGGAACTTGCAGAAGACATATTGGGGGTGAAAGCATGGCTTACCGGATAATAAGGCATGCTTATTACTGGCCTACACTTGTTCACAATTGCATAGCTTTCTCACAGAAATGTCAGCGATGCCAAGTCCATGCATCAAGAACTCACCTACCAGTGGCGCCTTGGGAACCTAATTTCATATCGTATCCATTTGCAAAATGGGGTATAGATATCATAGGTCCCCTTATCCCAGATACGGGACAAAAGAAGTTTCTGCTAGTTGCGGTGGATTACTTCACCAAGTGGGTAGAAGCTGAACCCCTGGCCAAAGTAACTTCGGGAGCAGTTATCAGTTTTCTATGGAGAAACATACTTTGCCGATTTGGCATTCCCCGATATCTTGTCAGTGACAACGAGCTCCAATTCACCAGTAAGGAAGTCGAAAAGTGGTGTGACCATTGAGAACTTAAACACCGATTCGCTTTCGTGGGTTACTCGCAAGTCAACGGCCATGTGGAAAGAACGAACTAAACATTGTTGAAGAATATGACAGCGCGACTTGATTACCATAAAGCAAGATGGGTGGAAGAGATTCCACGCATCTTATTGGGGTACTGGACCACTTAAAGAATGGCCACATGTGAGATGTCGTATAGCCTTGCTTATGGAAGCGAAGTTGTGATACCACTAGTAAGAGTGGCAGAACGTTTGATGGTCAAGGACTATGATGAGGTAAGTAATAGCACTAACCTAGCTTTAGCGTTGGACCTGCTAGAAGAAAGGAGAACTCGAGCAGCTATTAGATCATAGGGATACAAAGCTAGCATGGCGCGATACTATAACCTGAGGGTAAAAGTCAGAACGTTTCAAGTAGAAGACCTGGTACTCAATAGAGTAGAAGCATCTAAGAATGTGGGAACACTTCAGCCTAAGTGGGAGGGTCCTTACAAGATTGCAATGATCGTCGGGCCTGCAACCTATCATTTGGGAAACTTGGAAGGCGAGATATACCCAAATACTTGGAATGCAGCAAACCTAAGGAAATATTACGCTCAATGTAATGTTGAAGCCACAAATGTACATAAATAATAAATCGTGTTGAGTGAAAGATGGTGCTTTTATAACGGTGAGCATTACAATTGTACAAGATTATGATCCCGCTAAGGGATCACAATAAGATACTAGCTCCACCTAACAAAAAGAAATACCCATCCTACACCAAACACACGTCTTATTCACATTCTGGTGGTCACGACCCTCCACAAAAAGTCTATGTACACACATATATATAGTAGGTGTTACCATGGACATATACCCCTAAGATTCATCGTATACTCTTATGGATGCCGCCTCCAAAACTGATACCAATAGGTTAAGACATAGAGAAGGCTCCACGGAAGCGTGCAACCCATCAACGGGTAGGGACAAATCTGAGGCAAGCTCTCTTAACGACCTATCTACCATAAGGGCCCCCATGGCCTAAGCCAATAAGCTACTCTCTACAACAGCTGGACGGTCACTCGGAACCACCTAAAAAGGTAAAATTTTGAAGCCAAAATAAGATGACTCCTTATCCCACTCGGAATCAGAAGTATCATCCGGCATTAGAGTCAAAAACTACAGGGCAAAAGGTTCAATGGCGTACAAATCCATCTTTTATCCTGCAAGAAAAAATAGCTGAATAAAAATATTCATACCATAGAGATGCAGGTAAGAACAAACAACTATGCTTACTAAACACAGGGTTAATGTGCAAGGGTAGTGGGGGAAACTCCTAATGTCAGCCCCTCATGTAAACCCCCCATAGTCAACGCCTTAGAGTTTTCTAGTAGTGCGCTTACATCATAACATCCAGAGTATAAACCCATGTGCATTCAGAAAGTTATCTCGTAAACCGTTGTTTCTGAGTTCGGAACCACGTACTCCAAACACCATTGAATAAGGACCCCCACAAAGAAGCTGGCTTTCTCTGCGATTTCAGGTAAAAGAACATATGTTTCTAGTCGCCCAAGAAGGTGGGGCGCCTGGAAATAGTTAAAAAGTGGCGGTGACGATCCCTATGCACTAGCCTATTGAAAGGAAGCCCATTCGAACATGGGCAAAGAATGAAAGCAGCTCCCACGTGGTAGGGAGTTATTGGAAGATCTAGTAACTTGCAACACAAGATGAAAGTGTAAGATGTTCTATTATCAATGTTGAATGGATGTTGTGTCAACATCCAGAGGACAACATTGAAACCCGAGAACAAGTCTTAATCTGAAACATGTTCTGTTATCAATGTTGGATGGATGTTGTGCCAACATCCAGAGGACAACATTGAAACCCGAGAACAGTCTTAACCTAAAACATGTTTCTGAACATAAGTAAAGTGTTCTGGATTAAATGTTGGATGGATGTTGAGCCAACATTCACAGGACAACATTGAAACCAGAAACTTTTCTGTCAATCTGTCTTTAACTGCTTTATTTTAGTTTTGCCTTTATTCACCTATTAATCAAGTTCCACGATTTTAGTTGTCTTTATTTATGTCCAGGAACATCTCTTAATCATAAGGAAGAACATTACAAGTTTCCTAAGTTGAAGTTTCCATAATTCAAGAGGAGGAGATCGGTCAAGTCAACACGGTTTCAAAGAAGGAAAGTTTTGGAGTTCAAGTGCAACTAGGAATCTTTCCAAGATCAACTCTGAATTGAAGAAGGAGTATTTCCTTATTAGAACTCAATCTAATAAATGGAACTATTATTCAAGAAGGAGATCGAGTTCAAGAAGGAAAGTAGAGTTCAACAAGGAAACAACATAAGTTACTAAAACTGTGTACAACACACCTTGGAGATCAAGTTTGAAGAAACCTATATATAGGGTGTGAAGTACATCAAGATACATAGAGAAACAATAGAGCTTATAAATCCGTAGAGATTATATCTTAAGCATTGTTGCTGTGTTTCTTGTTTTGCAAAGTTTGTGAGTTTTCGAGTTAAGTCTAGGATTAGATTTAAGGAGAAAATTCTTTTTTGCTTTGTTGAGTCCAATCTACAAAAGAGCGAGAGTGATTTTGTGGTGAGGAACATCTTTGGTAAAACCTGCGTGGTTATTTTGCCGTAAGGCTAGATGGTTGATTATTTATAATAAAAACCATTGAAAATTTATCTTCTTGTGTTCTTTAATTCCGCTGCACGTTATACTCTATCAAGAAGATTGTTTGAGATCAAGTTAAGGCAACGCCAGCTTAACTTGAGCTCTGAAACTTTGGAAAAGTTGTATCAATCCCGATCCAACAATTTCAATTGGCGTCAGAGCCAAGCACCGATTTCACTGGTGTTTGGAGGTGATACAACGCGATGGACAACATCAATCCCAATTCTGGCAGACTCCCAGTCTTAGAAGGATCCATCAATTATGCCTACTGGAAGACCAGGCTCAGAGTTCACATCAAATCCATTGACATGAAAGCATGGGATGCCATTTTTGATGGATATTCTGTCCCAAAGATTGAGAACGACATAGATGCAGATATTGTACCAAAACCGAAGTCACAATGGACAGCAAACGAGGTAACACTGTACAACTATAATGAGAAAGCTCTTAATGCTATTTTTAGTTATGTTACCAATCAGATGTTTAAGTTAATTCAGAACTGCACCATAGTTAAATCAGCTTGGGATATCCCTGAACTTCATTGTGAAGGAGATATAGCAGTTAGGAACTCTAAACATAGACAATTGCTTAAAGATTTTGAGAAACTTGAGATGGGTGATGAAGAGAGTATAGATAGTTATTTTGAGAAAATCCTTGACATTACAAATCAATGTGAAAATCTAGGATTTCCTGTTTCAAATCAAACTATGGTCTATAAAGCTTTTAGATCTTTGTCACCTAGATTTACTCTCAAGAGAATTGCCATGGGAGAGACAAGAGATATTGCCAACATGGAATTTCAATCCTTGCTAAACACTCTTAGAAAATTTGAGCTAGAGTTTCCTGCTAGGACTACCAAACAACAAGCTATTGCTTTGTTAGGAACAAATTATCATGAGAGTGAAGATGAGGATGAAATTATTTCTTCTAACTATGGAAATATTAGCAATAAACTCAGTAGGTTGAGCTTTAAAAATAAATCTAAAGAGAAACAACCTAGCAATACTTCCACTGGTTATAGAAAATTGCCTCCCAAATTTGTTAAATATATGGCAACAAAATCTAGTCCTGAAGAAATTAAAAAGTTGAAAACAACTCAATGTTATGAATGTAAAGGTTATGGTCATATAGCTGTTGAATGTGCTAACACCCTCCGCAAGAAGGGAAAGTCTCATTGGGTTTGTGTAGATGATTTCAATGAAGATGATTATAACTCTGGATCAAGTGCTGATACTGAAGAAAACCTTGAAGAGATTCATACAGATGCGCTATTTACTCATGTTAACTGGACAGAAGAAGATCTTCATAACTGCCACGGGTCCCAATGTTGCTCCAACATCCGGGACTCAACATCAGAACATGAGACCTTCTTTGGGAATTGGACTGAATATGATACCCATATTGATTTCAATTCTTTGTCTGATAATGATGAATCTAACTTTGAATGTTTTCATGGCTCAGTTGATCTAGATGAAGAGTATTACTTTGAAGGTGAGATGTCCTAGGAGGAAATCATTGAAGACTTGAAGTCTACTTTTCATAATCTTCTGAAAGAAAATCAGAAACTCACCAAGAAAAATGAAGCTCAGAGACTGGAGATTGATGGACTGAAGAAATTGATGAGGATGTATGAAAGAGACCTTGACAAGACAGAAGCTGAACTTAAAGAGGTAAAAGGAAAGCTTGAAAAAGATAATCAGATCATTGCTAAATGGAACTCAGGTACATCTAAACTTGATGAAGTACTGAGTATGGGTAATCAAGGAACAAATGGTCTTGGATATATTGAGAAACCTACCTCTAAAGTTGCAAACCCTGTCTTCATTAAAGAAGGTCTTGTTAAGAAATCAAAAGACTTGAGCTGTGCTAATCCCAACAAAAGTAAACCTACTTATATCTGTCAATTTTGTTTTCAACCAGGTCACATAAAACCTTATGGCAAGAAATATTTGAAAGAGAATGTGAAGAAAACAGAAACTGTCTCTAATGTTGAGCTGGTCAGTGGTACAGATGTTATCCCAACATTAGGAACAGGACAGAAAAGTAGAACTTGGATTGAAAAGTTATAGACTCCTAAGATAAAACTTGTATGCAATGTTGTCTTTTCTGCTGTGTACTCTAACCTTACAGGTAAGTGGTATTTTGATAGTGGATGTTCAAGACACATGACAGGAGACAAGGAAAATCTTAAACAACTTATTCCTCTCAATGTTGGAACTGTCACCTATGGAGGAGGCACCAAGGGAAGAATCATTGGAAAGGGAGTACTAGATGTTGAAGGATTTCCACCTCTCAAAGATGTTCTGCTAGTTGAAGGATTGAAAGCAAATCTAATAAGCATTAGTCAACTTTGTGATGATAACTTGCTTGTTACATTTGATAAAAGTTCTTGTGATGTATTTAATAGTGATAATGTCCTTGTTGTGACAGGTACCAGATCTAAAGATAATTGCTACCTTGCTCAGGAAGAAGCTGATTGCTTTCATGCTAAAGTTGATGATGATGTTCTGTGGCATAGGAAGCTAGGACATGTTCACTATAGGAACCTTGAAAAATTACAGAAAGTTGATGTTGTAAGAGGCTTACCAAAGATATCCAGCCCAGGTAAGGTTGTATGTGAGGACTGCCTGAAGGGTAAGCAAACCAAAGCTATTCATACACCCCTCCAGGTACAGAGTACAATTCCCAGGACTGGTAAGTGTTGTGAATTATTACACATGGATCTCATGGGTCCTATTGAGGTGAGCAGCCTAAGTGGTAAGAGATATGCCTTTGTTATTGTAGATGATTTCTCTAGATATACATGGGTTAAGTTTCTTAAAGAAAAATCGGATGCATTCAACACATTTAGGATCTTACATGCCAGCATCAAAAATTTGTATGGTTCCTCTGTTTGTAAAATTAGGTCTGATCATGGGAAAGAATTTGAAAATGCTAGTTTCAGTGATTTCTGTGATAAGAATGGAATTTTCCATGAGTTTTTAGCACCTAAGACACCTCAGCAAAATGGGATAGCTGAGAGGAAAAATAGGACTGATCACTTCAAGAGATGGCCAGAGTTATGCTTAATGCTAGAAACCTATCTAAAAGACTTTGGGCTGAAGCTTTAAATATTGCATGTCATATAAGTAATAGGGCTTATCTTAGACCTGGTACAAATATGACACCATATGAAATCTTGAAGGGTTTGAAACCAAATATTTCTCATTTTCATGAATTTGGATGTGATTGTTACTTGCTGAATGATAGAGACTATCTTAGTAAGTTTGATCCAAAAAGTGAAAAGTGCATATTTGTTGGTTATTCTGTGAATAGTTCTGCTTTCAGGGTTTATAATCCAAGATTGAAGACTATTCAAGAATCAGTAAATATAGTGTTTGATGATTCCACCTTTGATGAAGTTACTGTCTCTGATGTTGCCCCAACATTGGAAACAGAGACTGTCCCAACATCAGGAGCAGAAGCTGAAGACACTGAAGTTGTGACTGGTTCTAATGTTGAGCTGACACTGCTGCTGTTAGGCCAACATCCCCACAGTCAAATTCAGAGGACGATGTTGTTGATGAACCTAGAAGAGATCCCCCTACTAGGATTCAAAAGGATCATCCAGCTTCACAAGTGATAGGTGAAATCACTAGACGCATGAAGACTCGCAAGAAAGACAGGGTAAACTATAAAAACATGGTATGGTTGTGTGTCTGCATGTCTTCCACTTGCACTGTAAGTAATGCTTCCTGTTTTGTCTCAAATATTGAACCTAAGAATGTGAATGAAGCTCTTAAGGATAGTAAATGGATAAATCCTATGCAAGATGAACTGCTGCAATTCACCAAAAATCATGTTTGGAATCTAGTACCTAGACCTTCTAATGTGAATGTTATAGGAACTAAGTGGATTTTCAAGAACAAAACTAATGAAGATGGTGTAATTGTAAGAAACAAAGCTAGGCTTGTTGCACAAGGTTATACTCAGGTAGAAGGAATTGACTTTGATGAGACATTTGCTCCAGTAGCTAGGATAGAATTTATTAGATTACTTCTTGCTATTGCATGTTGTCTTAAGATTAAGCTCTACCAGATGGATGTGATGGGTGCTTTCCTTAATGGTTTGATAGACAAAGAAGTATATGTTGAACAACCTAAAGGTTTTGCTGATCCTAAACATCCTAATTATGTGTATAAACTTGAGAAGGCTTTGTATGGTTTAAAACAGGCACCTAGAGCTTGGTATGAAAGACTAACTCAATTTTTGTTAAGTCTTGGGTTCAATAGAGGAGATGGAGATAGAACCTTGTTTATTCTAAGAAAGAGTTCTGATGTTTGTATTGCTCAGATCTATGTGGATGACATTGTTTTTGGTTCTACTAACAAGTCTACTCTAGACAAGTTTGTTGAGTCAATGACAGGGACGTTTGAAATGAGCATGATTGGAGAGCTGAACTACATTCTGGGATTGCAAGTGAAGCAACTTGAGAATGGTATGTTCTTAACCCAGGAGAAGTATGCAAGGAACCTGGTAAAACGATTTGAGCTACATGAGTCAAAACCTTGCAAAACTCCCATGTCTTCTTCTATGAAGATTACTAAGGATGGCACTGGAGACAATGTTGACCCAACATTGTACAGATCTATGATTGGTAGTCTTCTATATCTCTCTGCCTCTAGACCAGATATTATGTTTTCTGTTTGTGTTTGTGCTAGGTACCAAGCTGATCCAAAGCAATCTCACTTGATTGCTGTGAAGAGAATATTAAGATATATATCTGGAACTTCATCATTGGGCATTTGGTATTCCTTTGATACAAATACAAATCTTGTTGGGTTTAGTGATTCTGATTGGGCAGGTGATGTAGATGACAGAAAATCCACAAGTGGGGGCTGTTTCTATTTGGGAAACAATCTAGTTTCATGGTATAGTAGGAAACAGAATTGTGTGTCATTATCTACAGCTGAATCTGAATATGTAGCTGCTAGCAGTTGTGTTACCCAGCTAGTATGGCTTAAACACATGTTGTTGGACTATGGGTTAGATAGTGATACTCTCCTCATGTTTTGTGACAATCTTAGTGCCATTAGTATCTCAAGGAATCCTGTTTAGCATTCTAGGACTAAGCATATAGATATAAGACATCATTACTTGAGAGACATGGTTGAGGATAAAATGATTAACGTTGAACATATTGAGACAAATAATCAGCTTGCTGATATGTTTACTAAACCTTTAGATAGTGAGAGATTCTTCAGTTTGAGGAAATCTCTCGGCATGTGCAACATGTGAGAATGTTAGGATCCTAGTGTTGACATAACACCACTGTCTAGCACTGGTTAATGTTTGTGGTGTAGTATGTAACTTTTGTTTTTTTTTTGTTTCTTTCTTTCTTTTCTTTTTGAGTCACATTGATCTTTGTTTGGCATATTTGATTGTGTGGTTGATCACTGTGTTTTACTAATCTTTCTAGCTTGCAGATTCTCATCTAAGTTTTGAAAAGTATAAATCTCTAAAGTGTGTCTGAGGGTGTGGTAGCCTAACATATGGAGAAGATGGGGTACACAAAGTTCACTACTTTGATGTCTATTCAGTTGTGTCTTATTCATATGGAAAGGTTTTACAGGACATGTGAAGAAGCTGGGGTTCATGATGTTGACAGCTTCAATGATACTCAGTTGTGCTTATTTGCATGTCTCTGTTTATTTTGGCCAAGGGGTACATAAGAGTGGTTCTTTCTACTAGGGTGTTTGGGGTTTCGACTGCCTTCACTTGGTAGCATTGATCACTTAGTGCTCTCTTGTATGCAGGTTGGTAAACAAGTATGCATAAGGAATTGGGGTATTGGGGTACATGATAAATGTGTTGCCAGTATTCAAGGCCTTTATACTTGCCTAACTTGCTGCTGATAATGTTGTTACTGGGGTGTGTGGAGTCTAGTGTTGCCCTCATTCAGTAATGTCATTATCCTTTTTTTTTTTTAAAACAACCCTCAGTTTTTGTTCTAAAGAGATAATGAAAATAGTGAAGATTTGATGTGATGTGAACTGTTGCTGGTTTGAAAAGTGATTCACTGTGTATACCATCTATCATTGTTGTCATAACATTGTTGCATTCATTTTAGAACTGCATTGTCTTTCATCTTTGATTAGTGTGGTTGACTAGGTTTGGGCTTAGGAGGAGTATATAGTCCCTTTCATGTGTTGGGGCATACTCTTTGGGTGACATTCTGCAGGTGACACACTATTTGTGACCTTCTATGCTGTGGAAGTGGATTAATTCTCTAATTTATAACATCTTATCTATGTGTGTTTTCTGTTTGATATGTTACTTATTCATGATTGTGATCTAGATCTGATGTTTTTGATACTCACTTGCTAATTTGGTGAAGTTTCAGATATAAGTTTGGATATATCTCACGCTCTCACATGAAATTGCCTTGAAGAAGCCCAAAACCTCAGATATTATGGTTTGAAAACTTTCTGGTTTGAATGTTACTTTACTCTCTGAGCTGAATGTTATTCCAACATTGCCACACGGTCTGCCCAACATTGAAGTCAGTAACTTATAAGTTTGTTTAAAATTTTAAAAACTGAGTTTTTATTGTTTTATTGTGAACTGCTCAAGGTTACTTGTTGTTTTTAAATGACACGTGGTGAAGTTGTTACGCGGGAATAGAGGAGTGGGAAAACTTAATTGATCATATTCCATAATCCCACTTACATTCATTCCTTCTCTGTCCACTCTTCACAACTTAAAACAACAACTTGCCCTAATTTCTGTCACTTGTGCAATTTGTCTTTCTCTTTGCAAATAATTATCTAAACATCTCTCATATTTTTCTCTCAATTCTCAAAACTAACATGGCGTGCAAGACTCCTTTAGACACTCTTGCAGATTTGGCCTTGAATGTCAAGCAAACAACAACATGCACCAGGGGTGCTGCGCGTGAGGATCAAGGACGGCCTACTGCTCAAGTTGCTGCAAAACGACCAACGATTCCTTATCAACAACGGGCAAAGCGAGCTAAGAATGTAGAATCTGAGTCGAATGTTGGCGCAACATCAGAAGCCCATGCTCCTCAAACCAATGAATCTGAATCTGAGGTAAATGTGGCTAACCCTAAACCCCAAGTGAATAATGTTGATGATATAATTGAGGGGGAGGGATCTGAAGCTGGTTCTGGTAGAAAGAGAACACCTATTGGGTCTAGGCCAATGAGTAAAATAGCCTTGCAAAGAGCTGAGGCTAGAAGATCTCTAAGAGAGGGACTTGAGAAGAAAAAGGCTGAGGATAAGGCTAAGGCTGAGGCTGAGAGAGTGAGGAAAGGGAAACATGTTGTGGATGAGGAAGTTGAGGTAGTTGATGTAGAGAAAGAAGAGGAGAAAGAGGAAGAGGAATCTGATGCTGAAGAGTTTGAAGCTAGTGGTGATAATGATGATGATAATGAAGAAGAGTAATGTGACACTCTTGAGTTATCCTATCATAGTAAGGAAGCTAGGTCTAGATACTATCTTAATAAGGAGATAGAGGACAAGGCTTATGAGTTTAGAAAGAGGGATTTTCACAAAGAGAGGGTCATGGACATGGACAACTTTAAAAGAAACAGAGTTCTTGAGTTATTGAAAGCAAGAGGGGTTCAGAATTCAATGAAGAAGCATGGTGATTATGCTCCTGAGCTTGTACAAGAATTCTACCTGAATCTCTCAAAGTATATCACTTGTGAGTTGTCTCCCAAATATGGTAAAGCATGGGTAAGAGGACAAGTGTTTGACATTAGTCCTCAGAAGATAAATAAGATTTGGGGACTGCCACATGTTGAGGAATCTGAAGATCCAAAGCCAGATGAGGTGATTGAGGATATCACAGGTGGTCTAGAGAGAACCTGGGTTGAACAATTACCAACAACAAAGCTCACTGCCCTAAGTGCTGTTATGCACAAATGTGCATCTTATAATTGGCTGCCTACTAGAAATTCTATTGTTTTGACTAAGGAGTCAGCTTACTTGGTCTACAAACTGAAGAATGGGCTTGCTGTGAATATTGGGGTGAGAATTTTAAAGGCTATGGAAGATGATGCTGGGAGGAAGCAAGGGATTCTGCCATTTCCTTATTTGATCACAACTCTGCTGCTAAAACAGAAGATGAACAAGAAAGAGTTTGGAGGAATGTCAGAGAACAAGGCTAGGTTCACCACCACTCAATCCTACTTGTCTAGCACAAGAGTGAAGGACTTGCCTTGGAATCCTGAAGGTGGAGTTGCACCTGGAGAGGAAGAGGAGGCTCAACAATTTGTTGGAGCTTCAGTGCCTCAATCTGATGAGGAAGAAACCAGGGTAACAACAAAATCGTTTGTGGGTCAGCAGTTGACTTGGTATAGAAGTGCTTATGCCAATCTTTAGAGGGAAATTGCTTTCAAGGAAAAACAAATGCAGGAGCTGGATGTCCTGATTAAGAACATGGAGGAGCTTTCTTCACAAAAAGGGGGAGAGTGATCTAGTTTTTAATTTTTAATTTCTGGTTTTTATGTTTTTCTTTTTGATATGTTTTGAACTGCTTCTATTTAGTTTCTAGTTCTTTTTCTTTGTTTTGGTTTGTAATGATAATGCTACTTAGCTTTAACTGCTCTTAATGCTTTTGCTTATGAAGATAGTCTATATCTGCTGTTTCTGCTGATAAACTGATGTGCAGGTACATTCTAGTCTTAATGTTGAGACAACATTGATGACTTTAATGATTAATCTTTATTATGCCAAGTTAATACTTGATAGTTTGCATTAAGGGGGAGCAGTTTTAGTAGGTTTAGATTATTATGCTTAATTGATATTTGGACATATTATCTGTTATGTGAACAGGTTGATTGGTTTTGTGGAGAAAGGCAAAAAGGGGGAGATTGAAAGTGTAAGATGTTCTGTTATCAATGTTGGATGGATGTTGTGTTAACATCCAGAGGACAACATTCAAACCCGAGAACAAGTCTTAATCTGAAACATGTTATGTTATCAATGTTGGATGGATGTTGTGCCAACATCCAGAGGACAACATTGAAACCCGAGAACAGTCTTAACCTAAAACATGTTTCTGAACATAAGTAAAGTGTTCTGGTTTAAATGTTGGATGGATGTTGAGCCAACATTCACAGGACAACATTGAAACCAGAAACTTTTCTGTCAATCTGTCTTTAACTGCTTTATTTTAGTTTTGCCTTTATTCACCTATTAATCAAGTTCCACGATTTTAGTTGTCTTTGTTTATGTCCAGGAACATCTCTTAATCATAAGGAAGAACATTACAAGTTTCCTAAGTTGAAGTTTCCATAATTCAAGAGGAGGAGATCGGTCAAGTCAACACGGTTTCAAAGAAGGAAAGTTTTGGAGTTCAAGTGCAATTAAGAATCTTTCCAAGATCAACTCTGAATGGAAGAAGGAGTATTTCCTTATTAGAACTCAATCTAATAAAGGGAACTATTATTCAAGAAGGAGATCGAGTTCAAGAAGGAAAGTAGAGTTCAACAAGGAAACAACATAAGTTACCAAAACTGTGTACAACACACCTTGGAGATCAAGTTTGAAGAAACCTATATATAGGGTGTGAAGTACATCAAGATACATAGAGAAACAATAGAGCTTATAAATCCGTAGAGATTATATCTTAAGCATTGTTGCTGTGTTTCTTGTTTTGCAAAGTTTGTGAGTTTTCGAGTTAAGTCTAGGATTAGATTTAAGGAGAAAATTCTTGTTTGCTTTGCTGAGTCCAATCTACAAAAGAGCGAGAGTGATTTTGTGGTGAGGAACATCTTTGGTAAAACCTGCGTGGTTATTTTGCCGTAAGGCTAGATGGTTGATTATTTATAATAAAAAACCATTGAAAATTTATCTTCTTGTGTTCTTTAATTCCGCTGCACATTATACTCTATCAAGAAGATTGTTTGAGATCAAGTTAAGGCAACGCCAGCTTAACTTGAGCTCTGAAACTTTGGAAAAGTTGTATCAATCCCGAACCAACAATTTCACAATATATACCCCCTAGATGATGACATGAGTTCGACGTTAACTCGTTGGGATTTGCCAATACTTAAAAAGAGACTGTAAGGATGGAAGAAGATACAAAGTCCAGACTGAATTTGATTGGAATAAACAGTCATGTAACCCAGTGGGGGATCGAAGGCCCTCTGATGAGGTTTGGGGATGACAATGTCGAAATCATCGGGATTTGAGCAATACTCAACAAACAACATAACGATGGATTCCATAAATTTGGTACCCACGCACGACCCCAGCCTAGCTTCTCCAACCATAACTCTAGCATTTAGAGGAGACGTGCTGAAGACCAAAAATTGATCCACCGGGGCATAAGGATCCATGCGCAAAAAAATTAATCTCAAAGCATCTAGAAGGGAAGCATCGGTGCGCAAGGGAGGAGCGTATGAGACCGCTGAGGACCCTCAAAATGTCCCCAATAGTCCTCATTTTCCTCTTACCCCATGAGAGTGTAAGTAGGATGGGCACTTGAAATAGTGTGTCTCACGCCATGCAGGGATGTAGGACTCCTTGGGGAAGAAATCTGAGAAGAGAAGGAGGGGTGTGATGAGCGAGAAGAAGTCATCTTCACAAAAAGACAATTTCGAACTTTTTGATGTGTTAGCAAAAGACAATGTCAAACCTTTTGATAACAAAAGAACAACTCCAAATTTTTTGTGAGAAGCTTCAAAACATAGAAAGGTAATGCTAGAAAAGGAGAAGTGTGGTGAAAATTATGGATGCAGGTACTTATAGAGGGAGATGGCATATGTCATTGAGGAACTGGCAGAGGTGGGCGGCACCCATGACCAACTAGCGTAGCATACATCTGCCATCTTGTGCACGTGTGTGAGAATGTCCTAGGCAGTGGGCGACATTCTCTGACTTTAGGTATAAACACTCTTGTAAAGGTGCAACATAAATCCCAAGGAATGACAAAGTTGTTATTTTATTCGGTGAATGCCGTACAGTTGTGACCCACGATGTCAGATACACAAAACAACAATCGATCGCTTTTAGTTCAACCAATAAAATACTAGTACACAAAGGGGAGTCAAAACCTCTAGCATAGTTCTAATAGAAGCCAGCCTCAAGAAAAGTATAAATACATGGAAAAACAACTAGCTACAAAAAGTGGAGGGATAAAAGAGGGTCCCTACGAAGCATCACTAGTTGACGGCATAGTAGGAGCATCAGTGAGAGAAGACGATGACACAAGAAGAGGAAATGGCATCGGGAAATGCTCGTAGGCAAGGCTAGCGGGGCTGACTTCACATCAAAAGGTATAACTCCACCTGGAATTTTGGGCCTCTTAATATGAGAAGAAACTGGAATCGCAGTCCCAACACTAGAGCCTGATTAAGATGGGGAATGAATGGTCATTCGCCTGAAAGGTTCGTAGGCTTCCTCCAAGCTGGAGGGCTTCTTAAGCATCTCATGGATGTCAAACAGACGCATATTGAACCATTTATCAAACCGTCTCTTCCCTCGAGCTTGGTTAGCACACCTCTAGAAACCACAGAGGAGATAGCCTCACAACGTTTGAAGATATTTTTCTTTGTGAAGGTCACCGCAGCATCTAACATACACTGCAACTCTTTTGGGGAAATATATCCTTCACGAACTACAGACGCCTTCACTGATTCTTCAGTAACAATATCCACCCTTAGAAGAGCCTGTTCAAGCTCCACTTTCAGTTCCCTCTCTCTCTTAGACCATGATGCCTTATTGTTTTTCTCGTCAAATCAAGTTTCGATGCCTTTAAAGAATCAATGGTCTCCCACAGCTGGGTAGCATCCCTCTTTAGCTCGTTTGCATGCAAAGTAGCCCTTGTCAGAGCAATTCGATGGTTCTTCTCTGATTCGCAAAGTTCAGTTATCCTTTCCTCCTTCTTCCAAATGTTGTCTTTTGCGAGAAATGCAACTACTTGGGCCGAATCGACCTCTTGCCATATATTAAAAATAACCTTTGGAACCTAAGAAAGTAGCAACCATAAAGTATTAGGATAATAATACTGAAACCTGAAAGACAAAATGCCCGAAGGTAATTAAAGGACATACCATTCAGACCATCCACTCCGTGCAGCAACAAGCAAATGATTCATTGTGCTCCGGCAGTGCATCAGTCACTGAGATATGCCTTGATACCACCCCCCAACACTTTATACACCTCCGTCAGGTTCAGAGTAGAACCCTCACTGGGACCCATCTCTACAGAGAAAGCAGCATAGAAAGGAGATCTAGGCACAATAAACCGGCTAGAGAAAGGCATACCTACCTGATGAGAAATGGCAACATGAGAGGTGAATCAGTCAATAGCGATGAAACATTGGTTCGAATGTGGGAAGCATACATCATGACACTTGGCGGATTGGAAGACAACAGCTCATCTAGAAGGAGCTGCCCATCCCAATGATCTTCGGAGGAATTTAGAACGTCATTGACTGGCCCTTGAGAGGAACCCTCCAGAAGGAAGTGAAACAGAGAAAAAGTGATTCCATTTGTAGGCACCCCCTCAAAGGTTTCCCGAAGGTCGCCATCTGCCATCATCAGAATGTCAAAAATATCAAGCACACATATTGAGACACAAACTCTAAGAGAGAAAGATAGAGCATACCTAGAGCAAGGGCATCATCGTTTTACATCATGGGAGCCTTCCACTTATCCATGGGAGCTTCCCCTTATCTAGCACCGAAAAAGAAAATATGTCAATCATGAGGTGTCAAGAGTCAAAGCACTTGATGAATAAAAAGAAAGGCTCCACAAAAGGTTACCTAGAACGGGAGCAAAATGCCCCTCCTGAAAGCACGCCTCCATCTCATCATCCATTCAAATGACGTATGACACATCCATTCAAATTTATTAAAGGGAATTTGGGAGAAGCAAAATTATATTGTTGAAGCTATCGACTTGATCCCAGAGGTTATGGAGCTATGGAATAAAAAATAATTGGCAACATTTTCATGAAAAAACGTACGCATCTTAGGCGCATTGAGTGTGCGCAAAAGTTTTGGCGTTTAAACTGAATACGCATCTCGAGAATATTGAAAAAAAACTTATGAAATACTACAATGAAGTGTTAAAAAAAGATGAAATGTTTTGGCTACATAAATGGCACGTTAAGTAGCTCGATGAAGGAGATCATAATTCGTCCTTCTTTCATAGATCCACTATGACACATAGAAAAAGAAACCGGGTTCTCATGCTGAAAATTGACGATATATGGTGCAAGGATCAAGAAATTATGAAATTTCATGCGAGAGATTATTTCATGAAACTCTTTAAGGGGGAATCTCAACCAAGTCATAATGTTTTAATCTCAAGATCACAAGTTAAGCTCGCAATTAAAGAAGCAGATTTTGTGGGAAGAGAAGTCACGATTGAGGAATTGAAAGATGTGGTTTGGCAGACACATCCTAAAGAAGCCTTGGGGCCGGATGGCGTTCAAGCTTCATTCTTCCAAAAGTATTGGGCGCGGACGTGCAAATCCTTACTTCAATTCATGAAGGGAGCATTCAGCGAGCAAAAGTTCAACCCCAAAGTTTATGGCGCGCACCTTTGCTTAATTCATAATTTGACTGATCCGAGTCTTATCTCGCAATTTAGACCATATCTCTTTGTAATGTTATATCCAAGTTTATTACTAAGTGTATAACATTGAGATAAAAGACTACATGCCACAAATTATTGCACCACTCAATCGAGCTTTTTCAAGGGTCGTAGTACCCCAGATAATATTTTTGCGATTAAGGAATTTCTTCATTCCTTTCGAGCCAAGAATAAAGACAAGGTTAGATGTATGGTACTCAAGCTCAATCTTGAGAAGGCCTATGATAAAATAAGTTGGGATTTTCTTGAAGATATGCTGAAGGCATTTAATTTCCCTCTCAACATCATTGAACTTATTCTTTTTGTGCAGCCTCGGGTCTCAAGCTCAATGCGGCTATATCGAAAGTGCATTTTTCGGTCGAGGGAGGATGGAGTATGAATAGGTGCATATGTTCAATCCTTGGCTTTCCTCAGACCGCTTCTTTGGGCAAATACTTAGGCGCGCAACTGGTCCACAGATGAGTTGTACTCAAAAATTTTAGTGATATTTTTGACAAGCTATCGACGCGGATGGCCGGGTGGAAAGGTAATACTTTATCACTTGGGATAGAACTTCTCTTATTCAATCCATTTCTAATACTATCCTTATACATATCATGCAATCATGTTGGGTTCCAGATAATGTGTGTGATAACTCGATAACATATATTGAGATTACCTTTGGGTCGGTAATCTGAATTCACATAAACTACATTTGGTGGGATGGAAACGAGTGTTATTATGAAAAATGATGGAGGACTATGATTGTGTTAATGGCTCGCTTCAATAATGAATCTCTATTGTCCAAGTTATGTTGGAAAAATCTTCAAAATCAAGAATATCTTTAGTCGGATCTGGTGAAAGAAAAGTTTTGAAAAAATCCCATATCACCGATTATGTGGTTAGATCGAGTGATAGTGCAACATGGAAAGGAATATTACAGTGCATGGCGCTGATTCAACCGCTCCTTCTGTGGAAAATTTGATGGCACGTCGATTTCCCTTTGGTTCGACAATTGGATGGGAGACACGCGGTTGTGCGAGGTTATGAACGACATTAGGCACGAGGATAATGGCTTAAAATTGGCACACATAATTGATGATGACAACAGCTGAAATCTGGAGGCTGTTCGATCAACAATTCCACATGAATTGCAATTAAGAATCTTGGAGAAAAGTGTGGTGTTGAGCGAGGCTGATGATCGAGTTAGTTGGAGTCCTGCAGCGATGGTATGTTTACTTGCGAGAGTGCTTGCATGGTGCTTTCTACTAAATACTCTAATTCGATTACTAGTCATGCAAGAGCGGATTGGGTGTGGAAATTTCCTTGTAGCAACAAGATTTGTTATTTTATTTGGCTTGCAAGACAAAATAGACTTGCGGCGAATTTTTAAGGATGGAAAAAAGATTGCAGCGGACGCCAATTGTGATTTTTGTACAAATCTCATTGAGTCGACGACTCACATCCTCCGAAATTGTCCCGCGACTGCTAAGATGTGGAAGATCTTAATCCCAAAAGAGTTGTGGCACAAATTTTGGACACAGATGAAGAGGATGGACACAGATGAAGAGGAGTGGTTGAACTAAATCTTCGATTTACGGGTGAGTTTAGTTTGGCAATTCCGAACATGCCATGTAACGTTACCTTTGCAGCAAGTGTACGGTGCATTTTAAAGTCACGGAACAGTCTCATCTTCATAGGAACGGCTAATACCATATATTCTTTGTTATGTCAAATTAAACAATTATGTTGGGATCAAATGGACGTGATTAAGTATAAGAAATCGACGCAATGTTGCATTTAGGAAAAGCCAAATATTGGGTGATATAAACTGAATATCAATGGGAGCATGACCAATAGGGGTGTAGTAATGGGTCAGCGGGAGGCGTACTTTGAGATGACAAAGGAAATTGTGAGTGGGGTTTCATGCGAAAACTGACTAGTCCAACGGTACTCGAAGCAGAGGTGGAGGCATATAGAGTGTGGATTTCAATTGCATGGGAGAAAAGGATTCAAAAACTTGAAGAATGTGGCACATACTTCATAAACCTTGGAATCATAAATTCGGATGGATTGATAGAGAGGCTAACAAACTAACTGGGCCAAAATTACCAACTGGGTCGCGGTTGCTAATGCCCTTATATTCATACTTTAAAATGGATGAATATTAGTAGGGACCTAATTGCGGTCACTGATATGGAAACAGTGACCGCATTGCAGTCACTGAAATCCAAAAAAATTGAAATTGGGCGAAAATTTTAGGCGGGATTGAGAGGGAAATTTGAATTTGACGAAAATTTGAAATTTTCAACCTCCCCTCTATATATACTCACCACTATTACACATCTAAATTTCATTATCTCCAAAAATCACCAACATAATTAACAACACTCTCTTCTTTTTTTTCCAACACACCAACACAACAACACTCTCTTCTTTTCTCCAACACACCAACACAACAACATAAATCAAAAAATCACTTTCTTTTCTTTCACTTTTTTTATTTTAGTTTTGATCTACACTTTATTATCTTTCTTTCTTTATTTTGGATCTACACTTTATTATCTTTCTATATTTATTTTGGATCTACACTTTATTTTCTTTCTTTCTTTCACTTTTTTTTTTGTTTTGGATCTACACTTTATTTTCTTACTTTTCTTTCACTTGTTGTTTTATTCATTAATCTTTTTGCTTTCATTGATCTTTTTAATCATTCATTTTTTTGTTTTCATTCATATTATAGTTTCTATTATTAGTCATTTTTTTTAATCTTTTTACATTCATGTCATTATATTAACATTTTCTTCATTATTTTATGGTTTTGATCTTGTTAAAATCATAATTTTACAAAAAAAACAATAATATTCCGGATTAAATCCGGAATATTAGTGTTTTTTTTTATTTTTCGTACAGGTAATTAGTGACCGCAATTCGGTCCCTACTAATATTCATAGATATCTATGAATATTAGTAGGGACCGAATTGCGGTCACTGTTTTTAAACTTAGTGACCGCAATTTGGTCCCTACTAATATTCATAGATATCTATGAATATTAGTAGGGACCGAATTGCGGTCACTGTTCTTAAAATTAGATACTCTTTGAATATTAAATAGGGACCGAATTACGGTCCCTATTTTTTTTAGTGACTGCGTTTAGGTCCCTAATTCTCAATCAATAGGGACCTGAAAGCAGTCACTACTGACATTTCCGATAAACAGGGACCGGAAGGCGGTCACTAAATTTTCGGTCACTATTGACCCTCATCAGCGACCTAATTGCGGTCACTGATGGAAAGTGACCGAGGTCAATAGTGACCGGTCATCTGCGACCCAAATGCGGTCACTATTGACCATCAGGGACCCCAAGGGGGGTCAATAGTGACTGCATTTCGGTCACTATTGACCCCCAAATCTTGTAGTGCATGAAATCGACCTCCGGGGTGGTTGAAAATTTGTTGGATGAATAGGAAGTGTGAGACCTCTTCCATTTAAGATTAATAGGCCGCCTTAGTTTTGAACTCTGGTTGGCACTAACCTCCCGGTGTATAAACGTTTGTCGTAGCAGAACAATCTCGAAGCCAAATACTCCTCCTTAGTCGAACTCGTAGACCAAGGATAAACTGCTATGAAATTAAAAGTATGTAGAAAAAGCAGTGTTGCTAGTTTTACATGGTGTTTTCACTCTGCTGAAGCTTTCTTTTATATGCAAAGAAAATGTATAAAAGTCACACACCATTAACGAAAGAAATAAGTCATTCAAACAAATTGTTCGAATTAATTAATCAGTCATTAAGTGTGACTTGAATATCAAAATTTATCATGAATTTATTTGTAAAGTAAATAAAATTTCGACAAAGAAATAGGGCTGCCTTCCCGGCAAGAAAGCGATGAGTTACGACAGACCAACGACAACAACACCACGAGGAGTCCTTATTTATGACATTAGTACACCATGTTTATATAACTCTTAGCATACACATATAAAGAATGTGAGTTGTGAACGAGGGACAAACCTAACTAGCTTTACAATAAGTCAATAACTTTCATACACTTAAATTATTTGTGCTCACTCAGTCGGGCCAGAATGATTAAATATGTACTCAATTCCAAAATTTAAATTTCATTTTGCCTCAATACAAAATAGGAATTTTTCCAAGAAAGTTTTCTCATTTATTTATTTTTGTGAGATTCATGGGTTATGACATGAGTTGAGTTGTAACAAGCGTGTATGATGATATTGATGCTTATAGAAAAGGTATTAATTTGTACGATAAAATAATTAAAATAGTCTAAAGATTGGTATTAGATGCAAATGAAAAAGGAACGTGCAGCAGAAAATCAAAAGCATCTTACTTTCTTAATGATTACCTTTTTATCTTAAGAGAGACAGAATGAACACAATTAATTCTTTAAAGCAAAGGAAATTTCATGATTAGAGTTGTATGGATCCACGTTTGGATGGAGGATATACTTTAAATATTATAATAACTGATTCAATTGTTAATCTTCCCGACCCCGGTGCCGAGTCAACTTCCAAAATTCTCATTATGAGTAATAAATGCAATCTATACACAGATGCTCGGTTAATATTTGATCAACTAAATTATGGTTGACATATATGATCATCGATTATAGTACGTTAAGATCCGAAATGAAGTGGTAAGAGGGCATGAGTTATGAAAAATAATTATGCACATGATGGTGATATTTATTGTTTAAATAGGTATTTTATATGTTAAATTGGTAGAATTGTTAGATATTGTAGAAATTGTTAGACTTTAGTTATTATTTATGCTTTTATGAATTGTTAGGCAATTAGGCTTTAAATCTTATGTATGGCTTTATGAATTGTTAGGCTTTAATCATTACTTATGCCTTTTGGAATTGTTTGATATTGTAAATTGTTAGACCTTCAACATCGTTTATGCCTTTTAGGGAATCGATTTATAAATTAGAATTCATGATGATTTTAGGAAACTTCTATAAACTAGAGATGATTATACTTTTAGAATTCTCTATTTAGGGAATCTCTGCAATTTATGCTTTTAGCTAATTAATTTATAAATTACTAATCGATGATTTTATGGAATTCTTATATCTCGAAATGATGATAGTTTAGGAATATTTTTTTAGGTAATATGTCTCCAATTTAGTATCTATAATAGTTTATTGTTTTATGTTTTTTACGATTTATGCATGTCTCATATGTAATAATTTTAATAATGTATTTATGAAAGATTTTATTATAGCTTTATAAAATATTATTTATCTTCGAATTGTTTAACTTTATATTATTTTATATGTGTTATTTTAGTTATTATGACGTTGCCTTTATGAATTGCTGTTAGATCTCTTAAAACTAATAGTTTTTAAAACATAGTCCATGCCTTTAGGAAAGCTATATAACTTAGCAATAATTAAATTTAGGCCATCTCTATAATTAGAAATAATCTAACTTAGAAATTTTGACTTAGTACGTAGTACTTAATCGACGACAGGTTGGACGATCCTCCATGCTCGTCACGTTCTACTGGTGCTGGCCAGCCCTTGAAGAGAGGGGTTGTTGTTACACGGAGTGCCGGTCCTCGCCTTCGTATAGTTCATTGAAGCACACCACTCGCTCATGTCGAGGCCCCTACCACTTCTCAGCCACATGGATCCCATGGTGGATTGAGTGCCAGTACACCACCAGATGCAGTGGTTTCACATCGACTAGATGATCGTCACACATGAACGATGCCACATACACCATTCGGATCGAGGCGTAGTGCACATAGGCCACCATCTGATGAGTCTACCGGAGCAGGACCGAGTACTTTGCCGACGGACGCCGCCGGTGCAGGACCATCTACAGGCACACAGCAGCGACCGGGCAAGGACCTATCTAGAGGCTTTTCGGTACCCCCTAAAGGTAGAGGTCGTCGTGGCACTTATTTGGATGAGCACGCCTTTTTGTGGAGGGGCGCGGGATATCGACGATGATTACCGAGATCATTAGGACATTTATGACGACTTGTGTTCCTTCGTACAATGAGCTCGAGCAGAAAGTTAGTGATCAGATGTGGATCAAGTTTACGGTGAGATTAAAGAATATATATATATATATATATATATATATATATATAAGAATTTTATTTAACGAAGCGTATTTAAAAGCATCTCTCAAAATATAAAAATCTTAATTATTTGCAGAAAACATACAATATTCATCAAGATGATTGGGGTCTGGCACATGCGGCCTACGAGGAGAAGGCTAGAAAGAGGTATAAGGAAGTGGTATACAATGCGAAGAAGAACTACTATGCGAGGAAGGATGATCTGAAGTGGTCGGGGCGTCTGAAGACTAGGTGGATGAACGACAAGTTAGAGATTCAGTTTGTACAGCATTGGGAGTCACATGGGCATATACGGTGATCAGAGAGAGCACAGAAGAACATGAGTGGAGGAGAGACCCCTGAGCAGCACCTTCGTGCACGAGCCACTCATGCTAGTAGGTCCATCAGCTGCACAGAGACCCATTGTAGGATGGTATGTCTTAATATATTCGGTTCTATGCAAATAACGTTTGTCTTGAATTTTATAAAGTTTTACGAACTTTTTATGTTAATATGTAGATGCGTGTGAACCCTCGCCAGAAGACAGAGCCTCCACACGATGAGGTGTATCATTTTTAGCATACCCATGTTCCAGATGATCTGCCGGCTAGAGCTCCACGTCGCCGTGTTTGGCTAGACCCTGCGTATAGAGCAATCTACGTAAGTATTTGACTTGTAATTCATCTTCTGGTTTCTATATTAACTTATGCATTATTAATTACATATTAATTATTCGATCAAAAAAAATAGGAGGCCTACTTAGCCTTGATGACGGAGAGGTATGAGGCGGATCGGGCTAATGGGCCTTGCATCGATCCAAAATTGTGGGAGAGGGCGTCCGGAGGAGTGAAGAAGGAGAAGATTGAGGGCCTGCCTACGGAGGCACCGCCAGATGATTTTGGTATCCCGTCGAAGAAGGTGTCAGACTTGACACGTGCCTACACAAGGAACTTGGAGGGGGAGAACCATCGTCTTAGGACCACTATAGATCGGAGAGTTGACGTCCTTTTGGATCACATAGAGTACTTGTCCCAGCACATCACCGATTTGACAGGTACTCCTCTTTTGAGTCTACTTCCTACTAGATCTAAGTCACATGCTTGCTGATCTTACCGAGGTGCCATGCCAAAACCACAGCCCCGGCCAGCTGCACGTGATCCATTTGCTCCTTCTTCTTTGGTTGCTTCGATGTATGTGCCTGAGTACGCGGATGACTACAATGAGGCAGATGTCGATGATCTTGAGGACACTCTTGATGGTAATGTTGCTGACCCAAGATTAGATCTTGTCTTTAGGCTGAAAATCCTTCCTCTTTTGTATTACTTTAGGAAGTCCCTTGACTATTATTGGCGGTGATGGTGGCGAGGGTGGTGGAGACTCCATTCCAGTACCTTCGAATTTGATGATGAGAATTCTGAGGACTAATAGTATTAATTGTTGCATTTTGTTCTATAATGAATATTGTGCTATGTAGTTTTCATGTAATGAAATTCCAACTGTTTACTCTTGTTGTGTTTAAGTTATGTTAATGGATATTGCTTTATGTGTAATTCATTAATGTTTATGTAATGACTTTATGTTTATGTAGATTTCATGTAAATGCTTGTGCCTTTTATATTATTACTAGTTTAATTGTATTTATTATACGCAATTGAATTTTAATTGCACTTGACCACATTAGAGGATCACTAATTTTGTAACCAACAATCTTTCGCAATACAAATACAAACTATAATCTAAATCAGACGGTGTGAATCCATACTTATTAAATATTTTAAAACACAGAAATTGACCACTAAACTATAATCGCTCGCTACTCATACATACTATCCTCCGACTCTGAGTCACCTATTCTATCGTCCTCTTTCTCTATGTCAACATCGTCCTCCTTCTCTAAACTTCTATTGTGAACCACATCAAATCCCTCATCAGCTAGTTGGATATCCATATTGAATGAGGAAAGGTCTACACATAAGTTCAACCCTCCAAATGCATTCTCTTGTAGCACTTAGTTCGACCTCCCCGATTCGAGATCGTTTGATTTGACAACTGATGACCTATCGATTATGTGGTGGATATAGCCAACCATCATCTATAACCCGATGCCCCGTCGTCTTCTTTAGGTATGGGGCATAGTACACATGTAATGCTTGGTTAGCAAAGACAAAATTTAATTGGTGGCGATGGTACGTCGCGGGCTTATACCAACCAACTTGTACGTCGTATGATCCTTCGTACCTATGTGTGAATCATACCACACACATTTGAACAAGACAATGTAAATGAGTCTTATTTTTCTCCAATATTCCACCTGTGTTATGTCTTTCAACGTTCCATAGAAGGTGGTGGCCTCGATTCCTCCTATATTTCCCTTCACATAAACACCGCTACAATCACTCTTCTTCGGGCCCAACGTTATCTCACTGTAAAATCTGAACCCATTCAATATATCCATATAAGTAGCCACTGTATTAGCTGGACCAGTGATTAGAGGATCTATTTGTACGTCGCTCTCGTAGCGCCCACATGAATACGTCTACTTGAACCCTGCTACATACTCTTGGTTTCTCTTGGATTGTACCTCCATTAGACTGAGTCCACCGCACTCCTCTTCTTCAAACAACCTGTGTAGGAAAACTTTCATAAGTTATTACTCTACTCGTTATTAAAGCATTTTAATCATGTCATAATTGCAAATAACAGTAACTTACTCGACTCGTTCGTCAAGCTTTGGACAGTTAAGTAGCATGTGAAGCTCAATTTGCTCCATTTCATCAGAAGTCAAGCGTCGCCTTTTGTTTAGTGGCTCTACTGGCGCCTATTTCTTGTGAAATATGGTAAGTTCATCATCTCACTCTGTGTTATCTAACGTCTCGTTCCTGTTGTGGTGGTTATATCTAGTCTGAACAAAGACATCCAAATATTGAGAACACATATTGGAAAACTCTGCAAGTAGGTATGAATTGGCTATGGATCCTTCCACCCTTGCCTTATTCAATACTGAACCCTTCATGTCGAGCATCCGCCTAATTCATAGAAATGTTTGATTAGATAAAAAATCAATATATTTTAAAAGATAATGATTTTAAAAATATAAACTCGTACCTCTAGAATGGATACATCCATCTATAGTGGGTTGGACCTCCAACTCTAGCATCGTACGGAAGGTATATGTCTAAATGATTCATAGAGTCAAAAAATGAAGGAGGAAAGATCCTCTCCATCTTTCACATAGTAACAAAAAATGATTCCTCTAGTCGCTCCATATTGGCGACCAAAACCTCTTAGGCACAAATCGCCATGAAAAAACTACTAATCTCTACCAAGGTCCCCCAAATATTGGGTTCCAAGAAGTCATGAAAGGCAATTGGGATTAGTCTTTGGATGAAAACATGAGAATCATGACTCTTCATACCATACAACTTTCCTTGTTGTTTTTGCACACATCGTCCCAAGTCTGAGGCATATCCGTCAGAAAACTTAAGTTATGTCATCCAATCAAGCACCATACTCTTTTGCTCCCTCGTAAGATAATAGGTTGCCTTTGGCTTTAAATATTCACTTCCTCTACTAGTGGGTACTAAGAACAATTCTTTACGATTAGTCAATATCTTAAGATGTTGCCTAGACTTAAGGTTTTCCTTCAACCTAGCCTCGTCCAACGCGGTGTTGATGATGTTCTCGAAAAAGTTCTTCTCACAGTGCATGACATCCAGATTGTGGCGAATCAAGTTTGTGGAGCAGTAAGGCAGTTCCCAAAAGATGCTCCGACGACACCAATTATGAGTTGTTCTAAAACTCGGGAGCTTGGTGGTGTTTTACCCAAATCCAACCGGACGTAGACTATCCATAACTGCTCTCATTTTTGCTCATGTTTTCCTTCGTATAGGCGATTGTAGTGCCTCTCTATCTTTGTAGAACTTCTTCTTGTTGTACCTCCATTCATGATGCTCTGGTAGAAATCGACGATGACAATCGAACAACGAGGCTTTTTCCATGCTTAAGCGTAAAAGAATTTGTGTCACCCACGTAATAAGGACACCATAACTTCCCATCCCTACTCCACTTGGATAACATTCCATAAGCAAGATAATCGCTAATAGTTGGGTTGCTCGTATTTGGAAATTTTCCATTCATGAGCTGTCATATGTCCACAAAACCTTTTAACTCGTCAATCACCGGTCTCAGCAAAACATCCAAGTTCTTTCTGGGACTCTTTGGCTCTGGTATAATAAGGCTCAGAAAAATGAACTCTGGTCGCATGCATAAATTCGGAGGGAGGTTATAGGGGGTCACAAACACGGGGCAACAAGAGTAATTCTTCACAGATTGCCCGAACGGTGTGAAACCATCCGTGCATAGACCGAGTCGTACATTTCTAGGCTCTGCTACAAAGTCTAGATACGTACGATCAAAATGTCTCCATGCCTCACTTGCAGCCGGGTGAATCATTCGATCAGTTGACTGTCGACACTTCAAATGCCAAGTTATATGCTTTGAAGTGCCTACAGTATAGAACACCCTATGTAATCGAAGGCCTAGAGGGAAGTACCATAATTTCTTTTTTGCGACTCTCGACTTTCTACCAGCCTCGTACCTATCTTCCTTGCATATTGGACACGATGTGAGATCCTTGTTGGCATTCTCTCCGTAATACAAGAAACAAAAATTCTTACAGGCAACGATCTTTGTGTACCTTAACCCCAAACTCGCAAACATCATATTCACGCCGTGAACCGTATTAGGTAGCATATTCTCAATCTCTAGGTCCATGCCATCTTTAGACAACCTTAAGTACTTCTCGCAACCAAAATTACTAACTATGCGCATTATCTGGCACGTCAAGAACTCGGCAAACCAGTGCAGCATAGTTTTCGACTTTTACTGTGCATTTGTATGCCTCCAAAGTGCATCAAATTGTAGAACTCCTTCGCGTCAAGACTTGGATCTTCGTTGCGCACCTCTCCCTCAACAAATTGACGCCCATATGCATCCACGACCACTTCTCTAAACGAAGTATCAACATGAACTATCCATGTGAATATTAGTGGGCGGTGAATCGTGTAAATACGATGCGGATGCCCCGCTCGCCTCTTCTCCATGCAACACCCATACCCAATATTGATACGTAAAGCTCGACTTATGAAGAGTATCCCGAACTATGTTTCGATCAAAAAACTCTAAATTGTTGCATTACTGGCATGGGCACCTAATACGGTTGCTTAGATCTAAGTATTTTCGTTGTTGCGGGGCATATTGTATGAATGAACGAACCCCAACCACGTAATGTTCTTTTAGATAACCAGTATTACTATCTATCCTATCGTACATCCAAGATCTCTTTGCAAGATAATTCATTTTTAATCTAAGAAAATAAAAATAAATTGTTACAATTAATTCTACCAATCAACATATATCATTTATATTAAATATCACAACATGTTATAACGCAATAATGAGTACATAGAAGTGAAGTCAATACTTACTTGTTGTAGCGCATAAAATACTTAGATCAAGTATTGTGTGTACACTTCCCTCGTTGCATTTACCAAAATATCTAATAATAAACAAACAAACATGTAAACAAATTATTAGTGATCATTATAATAAGAAAATATTGAAAGCTAACATAAAATAGATGTAACATGGGAAAATCGTGGATACCTTAGCAAATGAGAAAGATTGAAATGATTTCTCAAATTGAATAGGGTTGGGTATTTATAGGGTCAGCTGGCTCATTTATGACCGGACTCCGGTTGCAACTAACAACGGTTATTACCATTTGCGACAGGACTATGGTCTCAAAAAGAACTAGCCGTTACTATTAGCGACGAGAGTCCGGTTGCTAATAGTAATAGCCGTTGTTATTAGCGATCAAAATCCGGTTGCTAATAGTAATAGCCGTTGCTATTTGCGACCGGAGTCCGGTCGCTAATGATAGGGTTTAGGGTTTAATGTTTTTAGACCATTAGCGATCGGATTTCGGTCGCAATTGTGTGTATTTGCGACCAGAATTCGGTTGCAAATAATGTTTATGTTTTTAATTTGCGCATTTCGCACTCTAGTTTTAGATATATCATTGGTTTAATGATCAAATACTAACGTTTGTAACAAATGCTAATCGCAAATGAGCAAGTACTCTACTACGTATGATTATATGTAGAACTTAAAAGAGTTTAATATATATAGGTTAACCAACTATAACTTACTAATTTCATAATTTAAAGAAAATTAAACTAGCTAAATGTTAATTCAATTCAAGTGAGATTATATATTTAAAATCACAAAGACATCAACATTTATCTAAAGATAGACAAAAATTTAAAGATTTTTAACTATTTGCCACCGGATTCCGGTCCCAAATAATATTCATGAGTATTTGCTACTAGAATTCGGTCGCAAGTAATATTCATGAGCAATAGCGACCGGACTCCAGTCGCAATTCTAGGCAAAACAATTTCGCGACCGGACTCCAATCGCAATTATGGGCAAAAAATATTTTGCAGCCGGACTCTGGTCAACAACAACAACAACAACAACCAAGCATGTAATCCCAATTAAATTGGGGTAGGCTATATGAACCATGAATGAATCACGTCGAGTCGTGAACATGAATCTTCTGCCTCCATAGGTTTCGGTTGACGAGCATGTCTTCATTTAGATCTTTTAGCTTCATGTCGTTTCGTATGACCTCCATCCACGTCTTTTTCGGTCTCCCACGAGCTCTAGCCGTGTGTCCTAAGTCGAGATCTTCAACTTATCGTACCGGTGCATCTATGGGTCTGCATTTAACATGCCCAAACCATCTTAAACGATTTTCTCGCATTTTCTCGTCAATGGCCGCCACACCCAATTTATGCCGAATATCTTCATTACGCACTTTATCTCTCCTTGTGTTACCGCACATCCACCGAAGCATGCGCATCTCTGTAACGTTCATTTTTTGTGCATGACTTTGCTTAATAGCCCAGCACTCGGAGCCATAAAGCAAAGCAGGTCTAATAGCCGTACGATAGAACTTTCCTTTAAGCTTTAAAGGAAATTTACGATCGCACAGGATCCCTGTCGCACTCTTCCACTTTGTCCATCCAGCTTGGATGCGGTGGTTGACATCTCCATCTAACTCTCCATCCATCTGCAGTATGGAGCCTAAATACCGAAAATGCGCACTTCTCGGTATCTCTTGGCCATCCAACTGAACCGTGCCATCGTTGTTTCTTTGTTGTTTGCTAAACTTGCATTCGAGGTACTCTGTTTTTGTTCGACTTAGTCGAAATCCTCGTGCTTCTAATGTTTGTCTCCATCGTTCTAATTTAGCGTTAACTCCCATTCTCATTTCATCGATGAGGACAATATCGTATGCAAACAACATACACCATGGGACTCGGTCTTGGATGGTTCTGGTGATTTCATCAATTACAATGGCAAATAAAAATGGGCTCAAAGCTGACCCCTGATGTAAGCCAACTGTAATTGGAAATGCGTCTGTTAAACCGCCACAAGTTCGGACACTTGTTACCACATTCTCATACATATCTTTTATGATGTTGATATATTTAATGGGTACCCCCTTCTTCACCAAGGTCCACCATAATACATCTCGATGTACTTTGTCATATGCCTTTTCTAAGTCGATAAAGACCATATGCAAATCTCTACTCTTTTCTCGAAAGCGTTCAATGAGCCGACGAATCAGATGTATGGCCTCTATTAGCGGACTTCGGCCACAAGAATAAAAAAATTTGCCGCATTTTTAAAATTTTTAAATTTCATACTTTTTGCAACCGAAATCCGGTCACAAAAACTCAAAAAATTAGGCGGGGTTCGGTAGGAAATTCAAATTTTTTAAAATTCAAAAAATTTCCCTAAATTCTATATATACTTCATTTTGCACACCATTTTCAGCTAACTTACACAACACATATACTTCTTCTTTTCATCTATTTGTCTAACTCTCCAAAAACATATATTTCATCAAAATATTCCAACACATACTATATTTTCTTCAATCATTTTTCAAATACTTTTTCTAACTATTTCTTTTTTCTTATACAAATAAACGCTTTTTCTAACATACCTTCCATTAATTCAACTATATTTTGACTAACAAACATTTTTTGTGTTTTAGATTGTGGTAATAATTCGAAATCTTTCAAAAAAAACTAATTAATAATATTCCGATAATTATTATCGAAATATTATTAATTTTTTTAATGTGTTAAACATTATTAGCGAAGTCTGGTGACTAATAAGTTGAAGATTATTTGCAATCGGAGTCCAGTGGCAAATACGTTGAAGATTATTTGCAACCGGACTTTGGTGGCTAAAACTCTCAAAGGCTTTTGCGACCGAAATTCGGTGGCTAAAAGTGATAAAATTATTAGCAACCGAAATTCGGTTGCTAATACTTTGAAGATATTTGCGACCGGACTCCGATCGAAAATAGTAATATCGACTGGGTTTTGGCGGCCAAATTTTGCTACTAGACTCAGGTTGCTAATGTCATGTTGCGACCACTTTCCGGTCGCTAAAACTTTAGCGATGAAAGCAATTGCGATCGGGATTTTGTCACCAAAAACCAGTCGCAAAAAGGTCTATAGCAAATGGAGACAGGTCATTAGCGACTAGATTTTCGATTGCTAATGACCGTTTTTCTTGTAGTGTTTAATATCTATTTTGTACGCTAATATTCACTACAAGACTGGGCGATCAATAGGGACCGCCCAGTTAGCGACTCAAGGTGAGTCGCTCGCCTTCAGCGACTTCTGAAGGCAACAGCGACTCACCTTGAGTCGCAGAACATTTCGAGAACAACAGCGACTCACCTTGAGTCGCTGAACTAAATACGTGACGTTCAGCGACCCAACTTGGGTCGCTGAACTAAATACGTAACTTTCAGCGACCCAAGTTGGGTCGCTGAAATCCTTTTTTTACGTGAGCCACACAATTCGGCCCAAAATTGGGCCAAATTGTGGGCCTCGTCCGCCCTAATTACCGTGGAAGCAATCAGCGACTCAGAAGCGGTCGCTGATTTCTTCCTATAAATTGAAAAAAAAACATTTTTTACAAAACGTGAATCCGTCTTCTTCACCCGTTTTCGACCCGACCCGCTTCGTTTTTCCGCCATTAGCGACCTAATACGCGTAGTTGTGACCCAAATCGCGTCCCTAACCCAACCAAACCCAAACCCGCCTCGTTTCTCCCGATTTCCGACTCAAATCCGCCGTGCTCCGCTTCCATCGCCATCGTGCTCCGCCTCCATCACCGCCCCTTTGAATTTCCGTCCATTTCCGCCGCCGGTGCTAAGGTATAGCTTCGGTTTCCATTTTTTTATTTTTTTTTGTCATTTTTGTGTTAAATCCGAAAATTGTGTTATTATTTTAAGAAATTGTTATATTGTTAATTTTGTGTTAATATTATTGTGTTAATCTTGTGTTAATTTTGTGTTTTATTGTTAATTTGTTAATTTTTTGAAGAATTATTAGTTAATATTGTTAATTAGATAGTTAATTAGTGAAGAATGTTAGATTGTTAGAATAGATTAGTGTATGATTAAGGAAAAAAATATATTTGTGAAATTAGATTAGTGAATGATGAAATAAAAATTTAGTGAATGATGAAATTAGATTTAATGAATGATGAAATAAAAATTTAGTGAATGATGAAATTAGATTTAGTTAAATTTAGTGAATGATGAAATTAGATTTAGTTAAATTTAGTGAATAATGAAATTAGATTAGAGTAGATTAATTTATAATTAGATTGTGAAAATTGGATTATTAAATTTTAATTAGTAAAACTTGTTAATTAGTGTTAATTTGTAAGATTATATTAATTAGTGTAGATTATATTTTTTAGATTAAAATTTGTAAATTTTGTAATTAGTGTAGATTTGTAAATGTTGAATTGATATTTAAATTTTTTTTACAGTACATATATATATTCGGCATGTCGTCACGTAAGACCCCTAGCGGTACTGGAGATCGAGGTCTTGGAGGTCGAGGTCGTGGTGGGGTATCGGGTTCAGGTAGTGGTAGTGTTGCTCGTGGAGGTGTTGGAGGTAGTGGAGGTCGAGGTCGTGGTGGTGGTACTGGTAGCGTTGGACGTGGTGGTGGCAGTGGTAGCGGGAGTGGTGGTGGCAGTGGTAGCGTTGGGCGTGGTGGTGGTAGTGGTAGCGGGGGTCGAGGTAGTTGCCGACCTATAGGGGTTGTCCGATCGGGACGTGGTGCAGGGCCAAGCCATCCAGCCGAGCCGTCCGTCCCGCTACCTGGGTCAGGTGACGGATCTACATCGACGGCACCTGCACTACAGCGGCAGTTATTTGTAGACGATGAGGCGGCCATCTCCGGAGCGGGTGTTAGACCCCGATCATCAGAGTCCACCGCATCCCAGGTGGCACGACCACATACTTCGGATTCAGTTGGGACTCACGTGCCCCCATCAGTCGAGTCTAGCAGACTTCAGACTCCACCGCCTACAGCCGACACCGGAGCTGGACCGAGCCAGAGGTCAACCGGTACTCCAGGACCGACCGATACTCGACCGGGTAGGGGACCCAATGTAGGGCTTACGGCAGTTCCTCGTGGGCAGAAGAAGCAGCTTATTGAGTTGAAGAGGGTTTTTTTTTCTAAACCCCCCAGTCGCGAGATTTCCAAGACGATCACTTCACTCATTCGACAGTTTATGAGTGAGTTTTGGCCCTCCTAGTTGAAGGTTCCTGAGGATGTACGAAGAGAGATGTTCTCGAGATTTACGGTGAGTTTTAAATGAATTATTAATATTTATTGATTTACTCGAGGTTCAAAATATTGTTTAATTTAGTTTATTAATTTAATGTATTAATTTATTGTTTAATATTTATCTTTTTTGTAGAATATCTATGGGATTCGGCGGTCAGAGAGGGAGCAGGTACATAGGGCATACCAGTTGAAGGCGAGAGGGATTTATAAGCGTATGCTTAACAAGGCGAAGGAGCAGTACATGAAGAAAAAGGACAAGGAGGAGTTTAAAGATAAGCCTAAGACGCCGTGGATGAGCCAGAGTTTGGAGGATCAGGCGGCAAAACACTGGGACACTGAGGCGTTTAAGCAGAAGTCCGTGAAGGGAAAGAAGGCTCGACGAGGCGGTAAGTTGGACGGCGATGCGCCCGCCACCTTTTACGGTGGTTCCATTGACTACGAGGAGATCCGGCGGCGCCTGGTATGTTTTGTTAAAATTATATATTTTATTTGTAGTTAAATTTTAAGATTATTGTTTATTGATTAGTTTAAAACATTGTAATTTTAACATTTAAAAAAAAGAATTATAACCAACTATTACTTACAATTTGAAGGAGAGGAATCAGCCCAACCGCACCCACCCTATCAGGCACGACGAGATTTATAAGGCAGGACATACGAAGAGGGTGTCGGGGACTGGCAGAGGTACATCCGTACCCTTGAGGCGGGAGTGGAAGTCTGAGACTACCAGACTTATTTACGTAAGTGTTTTAAATTTTCTACTCGTTTTTAATTATCTTTGTTTTAATTTAATTTCTCTTTTTTAATGATATTTGAATATTCAACAGAAGACTTATAAGAGGGAACTGAGGAGGAAAAATCTGGATGCAGTGGAAGATAAGGACTTGCTTGAATGGGACGTCGATTCGTGGAAGAAGGCGATAGAGAGTATCAAGAAGGGGAAGGCACCGGGTTTACCGAGCTATGCTGATCCTCGAGACTTCGACATGGAGGTCGGGAGGGAGCCAGACTACAGGCGGGAGTTGCTCAGGCAGGTCCAGGAGGAGAACAATGAGTTGAGGTCGACAAAGGACCCGAGTGTCGACTCCATGTTGTCCTGGCTCCAGTCTTTTAGAGAGGACATGCAGAGGGATACAGGCCGACCAGTGCGAGAGCTTCCGTTAGACTTGTTCATGGGGAACGCTATTAGGAGCGGAGGCGCATTTCGGGTTCCGAGGCCGATACGTGAGAGACCAGATCCTTTTGCTTCAGGTACTTCCAACCCCACCCAGTATGTCGATGATCTTGATATTGATACTGATGAGTCGGAGGGTGGTGATGATCTTGGTCTGATGGATGTTGAGGCAGAGGACCTCGGTGAGGGTGAGGGGGGTGTTGGCGTTGATGAGGGTGGGGTTGGTGTTGATGATGATCCACTGGCGACCCTGGATGAGATGTATGATTTGGCGGAGAGTTCTGGTGATGAGGGGGTCGTGTATCCGCCTAGTGGTGATGAGGGGGGTCAGTGATCTTGTTGCGGGTATTTATTTGTAAATACGGATTATGATATTTTGGCACATATGGATCATTTATGGTGTAGTTGTTTTGTATGTATGGTTTGTGGTGGGTAGGGATTATTCATCATTTTGGTTATTTTTATTTATATGGTGTTGATGGTTGGTATGGAATATGGATTATTATGTTAAAATGTATGGGGTACCAACATTCAAAAAAAACTCATAGTCATAGTCATATTGAAAAATCACATAGTCATAGTCATACTGAAAAAAAGAAAGCACTAGTCTTCTTCTGAATATTGAAACTCATAGTCAGATTCATTTGCATCACTATCTACGCCTTCTGCTTGTCCACCATCGTCCTCGTTACCACCTAGTGCATCAACGACCTCGAACTCACCTCCACCCAACTGAATATCCATGTTGAACGAACTCAAGTCTACAAACATATTAAGACCTGCTGATTCGTTCTCTTGAAACATTGTCTCCGGAATATCTGGGTCATCAGGGGTAGAATCATGAATTGTGAGTGACGACATGTCGATAATGTGTCTAGCTGGAATATGTGATACTGACAACCATCCTTTTCTCCCTGGCCTTCCATTTGGTAGAGACGGATATGGGGCGTAATACGCCTACATTGCTTGATTAGCACAAATAAATGGTTCATTGGTCTGCAGTTTTTTAGTAGGGTTAATTTCCACAATTTTGAATGTCTCGTGGACATTTGTGCCGCTCGATCCAATATCATACCACAAACACTTAAAGAAGACAATGGACAGTTGTTTTTAGTTCTACCTCCCCAATATTCCACTTCCAATATCTTCTTTAAAGTCCCGTAGAAATTGGTTGAAGCGGTGTCTCCCATGTCACCCTTCACATAAACCCCAATGTAGTCACTCTTCTTGGGCCCCATTTTCGTATCAATGTGGAACCTAAATCCATTCACAATGTATCCATCGTACGTAATTGCATCGTTCAGGCATTGGCCATGCATCCCTCGGGCCTCGCTTTGTTCCCCACTGACTGCTTTAAATCAAATATTTGCCTGATATACACAACAAAAGGAACCATCTTACATTACAAATAAAATAAATTAAAGACAATCATCAATATATACACAAAAAGTGATTTACCTCTCGAATGGATACATCTATCTGTAGTGAACTGGACCGCAAACTCTAGCCTCATACGGTAAGTGAATGGCCAAATGCTCCATAGAATCGAAAAAAGAAGGAGGGAATATTCTCTCTAGCTTGCACATGGTGACAATAATGGATTTTTCTAGTCCCCCCATAACCTCTACCGATACCTCTGATGCGCAAATTGCCTTGAACAACAAACTAATCTCCACAAGTGTTTCCCATATGTCTTTCTTAAGGAAATCACGAAAAGCAATTGGAATCAATCTCTACATGAAGACGTGGCAATCGTGACTCTTCATTCCGGACAACATTTGTTGTTGCACATGTACACACCGTCCCAAGTTAGAAGCGTATCCATCTGGAAATTTTAGCGTGCCCAACCATTCTAACAAATTTCTCCTTTGATCTTTTGAGAGACAGTACAATGCCTTTGGCTTCTTCGTTTCCCACCCCCCCCCCCCCCTTCGGGATGTTAAATCTAAAAATATGTCACTACGGTTGGTCCAAAGTCTCAAATATTTCCGTGACTTGATGTTGTCCTTTGTCTTAGGGTCATCCAAAATCGTGTTGACGATGTTATCGAAAAAGTTTTTCTCACAATGCATGACATCTAGACAGTGACGAACCAAGTTTGTGGACCAATAAGGCAGTTCCCAAAATATACTCTTCCGCACCCAATTATGATTTTGGCCAAAATCTGGGAGTGGTCTACATTGGGTACCGAACCCCACATTCCCAAGGCCATTAACAATTTCCAACATTTCATCACCAGTCTTTCTACGAATTGCGTCTTCCTCCCGAATTTCCCTTTTTTAAAGTTATAGTCATCGTATCTCAAGTCATGACCTTCAGGCAAGAACCGGCAATGGCAATCGAACCAACTTGGCTTACCCCCATTCACCAACGGAAAGGATTGAGTGTCACCCATACAATAAGGACACGAAAGCCTTCCGTGCGTACTCCATCCCGACAACATCCCGTAAGCGGGAAAATCGCTAATCGTCCACATGAGAGATGCACGTAATATAAAGTGTTGCTTCCTCGAGACGTCGTACGTCTCGACGCCAGTGCTCCATAAAAGCTTGAGATCATCAATAAGTGGCCTAAGAAAAAGATCCAAGTTCTTTGTTGGACTATACGGCCCGGAAATGAGTAGACTCAAAAAGATGAACTCTTTCTTCATGCAAAGATCCGGTGGAAGGTTATAAGGGGTGACAAACACCGGCCAACAAGAGTACGTCTTGCCAGACATTCCATAAGGTGTGAATCCATCTGTGGACAAACCAAGTCTTACGTTCCGTGGCTCCGCTGCAAAATCTGGGTGTGTCCGGTCGAAGTGGCGCCATGCCTCCCCTGAAGCTGGGTGAATCATTTGGTCATTAACCCCATTACACTTCGTATGCCATGTCATATGTTTTGCAGTTCCTATTGTATAATACAACCTCTGAAGTCGAGGAGCAATAGGAAAATACCACAATTTCTTCTTCCCAACCTTAGATTTTAGTCCATCCACGTATCTACATGTGAGGCATATGGGGCACTTATCGTAGTCCTTCGTCTCCTCTCCGTAGAACAAGAAACATTATTTTGGACAAACATCATACGTAACGTACCCTAACTCTGACTGCAGCATTTTACGGATCCCTTTCGTGTCCTTAGGTAATAACATCCGCACCTCAGGCGTGAAACCTCTCTTCGCCAAATTAAAAACCTTATCAGAATAAATAGTACTAGCCTTGTGTTGTGTCTTGTACTCCAACCACTCCGACATCCACTGAAGGATACTTATATCTTCACCCGAGTCGGAATCCGGATACATGGGTATATTTCCTAGGTGCATCAACTTGTAGAACTCATGTGCTTCCGGGTTGGGCTCCCCGTTAGTTGACTCGTCCTCAAATGATCGACCTCCACGTGCATCCACGACCATGTCTACGAATGGCACATCAACATACACTGGGTTGTCGGGAATATCGGTGTGTGATGAGCCGGGGGAATCGGGCACATACGACGGTGTAGTATCTATTGACGTTTCCCCATGAAAAATCCACTCTAAATATCCATTTGTAAATCCCGACTTATGAAGATGATCCCGTACAACCTTTTTATCGAAAAACCGTATATTATTGCATTTCATGCAAGGACACCTAATTTCGCCCCATAGATCTACGAATCTAGGACCTTGTTGCGTAGCATATTCAATGAAAGCCCGAACCCCAAACACAAATCTATCGCTCAAACAACTATCACTATCATACATAGCAAACATCCAAGATTTATCTACTATATAATACATTATTTATCTAATAAGTTGTAAAATATAAAACAAATAATTACAAATAATATAACAAGAATTTTAAAGAGCTAAATAGAATGATCAACGTACTTCTTGAAGCGTGAATGTTTTGTACACCACGATTACTCTCGGTGTGTGTAATATTACCTATCACCAAATAAATAAATTTAAGTTAGAATAATTAAATAACAAATTACATTGAAATTTAACATTTGGGATAGTGTAAGGCAAAAAAACGTGCATACCTTAAGGATTAGTAAATGATGTAATGAATTTTAGAGGAGAATGGAGTGGCCTTTTTATAGGCCACTAACAGTCAATAGGGACCGCACTTAAGTCACTATTGGCAACGGTAAGTATCAATAGCGGCCGCAGTTAGGTCCCTATTGATACTAACCGTTGTTAAAAGCGACCTACGTGCGGTCGCTATTAACAATAGCCGCTGTCAATAGGGACCTAAATGCGGTCTCTATTTAATAGTTGTTGTTATTAGCGACCAAAACGCGGTCGCTATTGACAATAGCCGTTGTCAATAGCGACCGCAAGTAGGTCCCTGATTTGTCAATAGTGACCGCAGATCAGGTCCCTATTGACCCAACAGGGACCTATTTGCGGTCCCTACTAATATTCATACTTTAAAATCATTACTTTATGATGATTTGAGGTACATCGTGGTTTGTTTAGTTCATAATTACTACTGTAATAGTTAAAATAACAACTATTCACATGTTGCAATGTGTTTGGTTGTTTGGAATCACAAACACACCAATATCAATAAAAAAAAATCAAATTTCAAGGATAAAGATTAGTAGGGACCGCTCATAGGTCCCTAATAATGAAACAGGGACTGCTCTGCGGTCTCTATTAAATCTTAGTGACCTAAGTGCGGTCCCTAATTATTAATAGTGACCGCAGTTAGGTCACTAATTATTAATAGTGACCGCACTGCGGTCCCTGTTTCCTTATTAGGGACCTAAGTGCGGTCCCTACTAATATTCATCCTTGAAATTTGATTTTTTTGGATTGATGTTGGTGTGTTTGTGATTCCTAGCAACCAAACTCATTGCAACATGTGAATTGAAGTAATAAATGATTGCAAAACCAACCTCATAATAGTTTAGTTGTGAAATAATAGATTGAATGAAATTGATCGAGTTATGAACGTTCAACATATATTTGTTTAACAACTACAAACAACTATAATTAGCTATTGATGATTAGTTGTAGAACATGAAATATATGTTGAACGTTCATAACTCGATCAATTTCATTCAATCTATTATTTCACAACTAAACTATTATGAGGTTGGTTTTGCAATCATTTATTACTTCAATTCACATGTTGCAATGAGTTTGGTTGCTAGGAATCACAAACACACCAACATCAATCCAAAAAAATCAAATTTCAAGGATGAATATTAGTAGGGACCACACTTAGGACCCTAATAAGGAAACAGGGACCGCAGTGCTGTCACTATTAACAATTAGTGACCTAACTGCGGTCAATATTAATAATTAGGAACCGCACTTAGGTCACTAATATACAAAAATTTGAAATTTTGGCAAAAATTTTAGGCGGGATTGAGGGGAAAATTTGAATTTTACGAAAATTTGAAAATTTCACCCTCTACTCTATATATATACTCACCACTCTTACACATCAAATTTATTTAATCTCATAAAACACCCAACACCAAAACACTATCTTCTTTTCCAAAACCAAAACACTATCTTCTTTTCTCCAAACACAAAACCTTTTCTTCTTTTTACCAACACAAATCCAAAACAAAAATCACACAATATAAAAAACAAATCACCAACTCAATCTTTCATTGTTATTATTTTGGATCTACACTTTCTTTTGTTACTTTTCTATTATTTTGGATCTACACTTTCTTTTCTTACTTTTCTATTATTTTGAATCTACACATTCTTTTCTTATTTTTCTATTTTTTTGGATCTACAATTTCTTTTATTTCACTTGTTTTTTTATTCATTCATCTTTTTGTTTTTATTCATATTTTATATTCTATTATAATTAGTCATGTTTCATTCATTTTTTTACATTTTAATACTTTCATGTCATTATATTAAATTTTTCTTTATTATTTTATTGTTTTGATCTTATTATAATCATATTTCAACAAAAAAAACAATAATATTTCGGAATATTTCCGAAATATTATTATTTTTTTTATTTTTTGTCGCAGACTATTAGGGACTGCAGTTAGGTCCCTAATAATATTCATAGAGTTCAATGAATATTATTAGGGACCTAATTGCGGTCCCTAATAATCGTAATAGGGACCGCAGTTAGGTCCCTACTACTATTCATAGAGTACCCTTTGAATATTAGTAGGGACCGCAACTAGGTCGCTACAAATATTCATAGAAACTCTATGAATATTAGTAGCGACCTTGTTGCGGTCCCTAATAATTGTAATAGGGACCGCAGTTAGATCCCTTCTAATATTCATAGATTACTCTATTAATATTAGTAGCGACCTAGTTGCGGTCCCTATTATTATTAGGGATCGCAAGTAGGTCGCTAATATTTATTATAGCGACCGCAGTCAGGTCGCTATTATTTTTGCGACAATAGGGACCTAATGACGGTCCCTATTGTGTGAAAAAAATAGTGACCCAAAAACACAATAGGGACCGACATTAGGTCGCTATTGTTTAAAGTATCAGGGACCGGAAAGCGGTCCTTGATACTCCGGTCGCTATTTCCCTCATCAGGGACCTAACTGCGGTCCCTGATGGCAAGCGACCGAGGTCAATAGGGACCGCACAATAGCGACCTACGTGCGGTCGCTATTGACCTTTAGGGACCGCTGGAGGGGTCAATAGGGACCTAATTTCGGTCCTATTGACCCATTTTTCTTGTAGTGATTGTCTAAGAGCCTTATTTTAATTTGTTTAAAAAAAATGTCAACATCCTCTCACGTATATATGTGCGTCTACTTAAAAGTATAAAGTAATATTTTAATAATTATTGTTATACCAGAAAATTTCTAACGTCACTAACACCACCCTGCCAACCTCACCACCAACCCGCCAAAGTTCATTTAATGCTGCACAACTCTGGCCTCTAGATAGGTGCCAGTTGCTGCGCGTATTACGTATCATAAAACTCTCTTTCAAACTGTCCACAAAACAAAAATGGGAAAAACTATGTTCATTTCATTAATTTTCCTCGACCCAAAAACGTAACCTTTGTGCTAATTGCAAACACTAACCCTGTGTTAATCCTAAATAGAAGTAAACCTCCTACGAAAATGTTACTAAACAAGTACACTACGAGTTTGAATTGCTAATATATACTTTATAATGTTATAAATTAAGTTGACTATGTTATTCATAAGCGATCTTTATGCATTAATAGGTTTATTTAACATATGTTAAGTCAAATATATAAGTATCCTCATAAAGTTTTGAGATTCCTTTTGACATTGTTTCAAATAATTGTACCAAATTAATATAGGGGTGATTTTTGCAATTTACCCTTAAACCTTTACCGTGAACCACATACCAACTACGAACACAGCTCATCACCACCTTCTCTTCTATTCACATTTCTCGTATGAACTAATAAAAAGACAAAAATTCTACTTCAAAAAGTGCTCTTATCAAGATCCTAAAGTAATATTCATCACAACAAGAACAACAACCTCCATTCTCTCGTGAACCATTAATGTTTTGGACTTTTAATCATACATTTCATGTCTTGCCTATTTCTATTACGCCTCATAACTTTCGTTTGGATTTCACTAGTGAAATCATTTTATTTTTAGAATCCAAATTATAACCACGTCTTCAAAAATAATCGACAAAAAGATAGATATTGGTCATACTATGTCGTCATTGCAATTTGCTACAATGATAATAATGTTGCAAAAGAGTGTAACATAAATTTGAAACAAAACAAAAGAAGTAAAAAGCTTTTTGAAGTTGAAACAGCTTCATTTACAAAAGTTTTATAAAATTATAACAATTAAGAGCTACATTGATATTATATTGCTATCATCAAGTATCAATATCATATAATTGTGTAGTTGTGTTTCTTTGATGCAAGGTCTCGTCCTCCAGTTTGCATGTTGTTGGGTTGTGGATTCTAAGTTGACTCGGGCATGTATTGAAGATTTAGGCTAATTTTTGGGCTGGACCGTATAATAGTCCATGTAAATTTATAATAGGAGTCTGTCTAATATAAATACCATCTCTTGTAATTGTAATACATAATATATAATCAAATCATGGCTTTGTATCGCCCCCAGGAATTCAGTAATAAATGTTTCCTTTAAGGAAAATATTACATAATAATAAAAACTAAAATAAATTACAATTATATCCTAACTAATGACAAAACTTAATAGTGTGTATAAGGATAGATAAAGAAATCAAAACATTGATGTCAACATGACTTTTCTAATAACAAGTGCTTCCAAGATTCTTTTTTACCTTGATTGCAAAAATAATTAAAAATTAAAATAGAAATAAGTTTTAAAATATAAAGTGAAACAATAAATATGTATTGATTGACTAAGAATATAAAAAAAAAACTACATGCTAAGTTAACAAACAAAAGAAAAGAAAACATGAAGTTGAGTCATGAAGTTTTAATTGTAAAATTCAATAATTGTTGCACCTAACATTCAATTTTCTTTTCTTAATCCCCATAGAGTTGGAATCATATATTTATGTTCATATTCATAAGAAAGATGATTAAGTGTTGGAGTGTTCATGAAGGTATTGCTATTAAAAAAAGTTGTACGAATTTCTAAAGATCGATAAAATCAAGTTATTTTTTTCCTTTTTTTGAACAGATCGAAGGCATTTATTTAATGTAAACAAATCAATTTCTAATAATTATCAAAAAAGAAAAACAAATCACAGTTTCAAGTTGCAGTACTATATATGTAAGTTTTTTTACCATAGTGAAATTATCTTTTATATGTAGGGGAAAAATGCTTATACCTATCTAAACTTTGGCCATTTTTGCATTTACCTATCCAACGGTCGAATTTTTGCAACTTTCGATCCAAAGTTTCATATTTTTGCAGTCGACGGTCCCAGCTTTTACTCCAACGGAACTCTTCCCAAAAACGACACTATTCGACTAAATGATGTCATCTGAGAGGGGTAAAATCGGTAGATGATCTTTTTTTAACAGCTAACTCATTCAAACTCAATGTAAATATCAAATTAGCCCCAAATCGGCTTATTCCACAAACCCTAAAAATCTCTAACTATAAATTAACAACAATTTCAACGAATTAACACCACAACCCTAGTTGATTGATGTCAGAAACTATTATAATGGAGGAATTTGATTGCAGGTGCGGTCGTCCGGCGGTTACAAAGCTCTCATTAACGGATGGTAATCTGGGTCGTCGATTCACTCAATGTTACAAGGGAGACAGAGGATGTGGCTTGTGGTTGTGGGTCAATGAACCCCTTTTTGAGTGAGCAAGAGTGGTGATACCCACCTTAAGGCGGAGAATTGAGAAGGCAGAAGTCAAATTAAAGGTATTTCAAATGGGGAAATTTGGGCTTGAGTTGCAGCAGAAGTTAGAGGTGGAGAATAGTAAGCTCGCGAAGAGGAACAAGAAGCTTGAAAAGCATGCTTCTAATTTAGAGGCCAGAAACAAGAACTTGTGGATTGCTCTCCGTTTTTTGATTTGTTATGTGTTAAGCCGTAATTTGTTTATGTGGGATTTTATTGACTGAAATAGGTGGTTGTAGTAGTTGTGAAGGTAACATGGTTGGTTGGTTAAGGTAGTATGGTTGGTTGGTAATGAGGTTTTATTTCAATGTTTTGTTTAAGGTTGTTAAAGATTTTTTTTCAAAATTTTGTTTAAGGTTGTTTGTACTGCTGTTTTTAAGGTTGTATGTATTGTTGTCTTGTCTGGTAAAGACTTGGTAATGTTGTAAGGATTTTCAATCGTTGTTTAAGGTTATTTTGTCATTGTGTTTAAGGTGTTCATCTGGTAAATACTTTGCAATGTGGTAATAATTAGAGTTGATATTGTCTAAACTGCTAATTCTAAGACCAAAACTCTAATTAGAGTTGATATTGATCATTGGCGGTCTAATATTATATGATTATGTGTATTCTAAAATATTTGTAATTTGAAGTGTAGTTTGATTGATTTACAATAATCAGATCATACAATTAGTTTATGTTGTTTGATATTTCACTTGAGATGAAGGTCATTTTACAAAACATTATTGTTATTAACTTTGGTATAATAATGTAGTGCTATTAACGAGTTACTCTTGGAAATAGTAGTTGGACAAATATTGGAATATAAACACGATTAGACACCAAGTCAGAGTGAATCGTTGGATTATATGTGGATAGGTGCAACTCATTAACTCCTCAGACTCTTCATATTTACCATAAATATTTGCCATCTACCCTAATATTCATACATTATCACAATCGTTGCCAAAGAAAAAATAAGACAAGTACATACTAATGGCGTCAACCGGCAGTAACTTGAAAGAGGTCTATGATGGAACTACGGTAAATTATTCACATATTACGTTTCTCACTCTTCTTTTTTTTTTTTTTTTTTGCGTTTTTAATGTAGTATGATTGTTTCAGGAGCAGTTCCATTTAGTCTTCTACAATTTTGACGACTTTACAGAAGACGGTGAAGCTTATCTTCTTAAAAAACTTTGGCGGATGGTGAACCGTGACAAATGGTTCACTACTAAGATCTACGCAGAGCTGGCGATTAAATCTTCCAGGTTCAAATGGGAGGATGTTACCCCTTTGATGATCAAGGACGTGAGGATAATGCAAACGCGCCTCATGCTCTTCAACCGAATTTACAAAACCCCTGGGGTGAAGTTCAATAAGAAGAAATGGATGGTGTTAATGAATCGCAACATGTATGATCGGCTTGTGAAAACGGTAAGTATATGATCTACTGTGTTTATTCTCGTAATTATTTAATCTGGTACTGTTTTTAAGACTCTTTCTACACAATGCAGCCTTCCTCTATAGATAGAAGCTTCAGGAAGAACGGGTTCAAAAACTATCACATGATGTTTTATTGTTTCATGATTAAGGAACTTCCCATCCCAAAGATTAAGGTGTTGTTTGCATACGATGTTTTCTTTGGCAACACCTAAATCGCTTGGATTTCATTTGCTATTTCACGTGAACATCTTTATTAATATTTCAGTTGAACATCTTTATTCTGAATGTTTGGATGTGGTTTAATTTATGGCTCTGCTTTTGTAGATTATCTTTCGACAACTGCTCTGGTTTGCTTTAATTACCAATATCTTGTTATGGTAATTCATGATCGATGATCTTGTTATGGAATGTTCTTTATTGATTATATGTTATGTAGTGTAGTTAGTATTGTATTTCTTGTGACAACGGATTGTGTGAGTGCTGGTAATGTTTGAATTATAGATGGATATTAGGGTTAACTGGCATCTAACGCTTCATATGGGTGTGTGGGGGTGGTGTATCACAACGTGTTTGTGGGTATATGAACCGTCAAGACCGTTCAAGGTTAGTAAACTGTTGTTGAAATTATTTGGTTAGTTATCTGACATTTTGATATAGTTCAACATCTGGGGTGCAATTATTTTCATAGTTGGGACCGTAAAGTACAAAAATATTTCAAAGTTTAGGTAGTCAGATGTAAATCTTTTAAATGTTTATTACCTTATATGTCATAAACTTTAAACGTACTTTGTAAAACCAACTCAGAATTGTCAACCAATACCAATAAAGTTTAACAACACACTTGACAAACATTGCATACATTAATAAGATTAGAGTTCAAAATAGCATCAGAGTTTAAGACTCGACAATATACGAATATTATCAAGCCACAAAAGGGACTCCAACGCTAGTACACCTCGAATCAATAGAGAAAATAGCCATGAGGCTCAAAACAACTAGAATTCACTTCACTTAGTTAGTACCATCTTATGCAGTACTAACAGACATACACTAAACATGTCTTTTAGGGACACCAATTTTTTTCTTAGTAGCAGGAGGTTTGAACTCGTTTCTTCTAGGAGGAGTGAGAGTCGAATTAAAGCTGGATGAAGGCACATCTGAGAACATCAGCTGCTTTTTTGTCTTCACTGTAGGTTTTTCAGTAGATAAACTATAAAAACTTTCAGGTGTTTGGCTTCTAGTTAGAGGCCTACTCTGCACGTTCACAACAATTGTTGTACTACGATGGGCTAATGGTGCAGGATTTCTCTTAGTAGCTGGTCTTGGCAAAGGATCAACTGACAAATTGCTTGTAGTAATATCTGATTGATTGGTGGGAATTGGCTTTGGTGGCAACTGAGGGGCCACCTTCTTCTTCTTTTGAGGGTTATCTTGCCTTTGCCCTATTGGTAGTAATAAACATAAGTCATAAAACATATGAAGAAACTTTAAAAAATAATGTGGCAACACTTTAATACATGCAATTTTCTTTTTTTTATCACTTTGCATAGATTGTCTAGAACTCTCCTTTGCCACACCAACCCCCACAAATGATTCTTAAGTTGCAGCAACCTAATCAACATAGATTACAAGTTAATAAGCATAGTTAAAATAGTACAGTATGAATAAGCTTAGGAGTTAGTAGTGCAATCACTTAACCTTATTGTGTGACAAATGATCCATGTGCAGTATTGGATAGACCTGCCACATATGATACATTAGGCTCAGTGGGAATCTAAGATGATGTTGTTGTATTTTTTCCCTTTTGGCCTTACCCTTTTCACTCCCTTTTTGGTGCCTACCCCTTCCATTAACCCTTTGTTTGGGCACCCAACTTGCTTCTAAATGATTATTTTTTTCTTTCTTTACATCCCCTGGCATTATGTCCTTCTTTCTAACAATAACCACAAAGAGTTTTAACACCAAAATTTTCAAGTTTACCTTGCTCTTCATATCTCATGTGCTTCTCTTTTAGTTCATCATGATCAATCATTCTTCTATGATGCGTTGGCCTACCAGACATTCTTTGCACAATTGGAGGAACAATCTTGTTCATCTAAATTAGAGGCATTGGCCAAGCACTCTTTCCTTGCATAGGCATCATGTATTTACTATAAATTTGCAAATATGTAGCTTTGGAATAATATTGAATTAAGTGTTCTTCTGGTTTTCAGTACATGTGTTTCATTGCAGCAAAAGCATGCACACAAGGAATACCGATCAAATCCCACTTGCTACATGCACATGTCTCATGTTCCAGATGCACAACATATCCATCACTAAATGGAGTCTCAACCTCAAACTCCATGTTCCTATTCCAGTTAGTTTTATATCCAACAGAAGCACATCTTATCCATAATTGCCCATACCTTTGGAGTAACATCCTTATTGGTCTTATTTATAGCAATTTTCCTAGCAATAGTCCTCTTCATTAATACCTTTCTAATTGTTTCCATCATATCAATTATGGGCATTCACCCAACTTTGACAATTGTTGCATTAAAGCTCTCAGATATGTTGTTTAGAAGTAGATCACTCTTGCAATTTGTACTAAAAAATGCCTTAGACCACTCAGTAGGAGGTTTACTTGCTAACCAGTTATATGCCTTTATATCCCTTTCTTTCAACTTTTTCTTGATCTTGTTGAAGTCCACAACTCTAGTAGCTATGGTTGCATCCCACAGTATATTCCTCATTGCAAGTCCTACATGATATTTCTTCAAATTGGACCACAGATGCAACACGCAGAATCTGTGCTCACTGACAGGTAGAAGTTCTTGAACATCATCAACTAATCCCTTCTATTTATCACTCATAACAGTCCAGTGATAATTGTTAGTGATATTCTAATCATCAACCAGAATTCTCAAAAACTTGTGCCATGACTTCTTCATCTCCTTCTCAACTACTGCATATGCAATGGGATATGTGCAGTTATTAGCATCCACCCCCACTGGTGTCAAAAGTATACCTACATTCTTTGTCGTCAGATGTGTCCCATATAAACAAACGATGAGCCTGCAACCAGTCAAAAACCATTTTTTCAATGCATCCCAGCATATATGCAATCTTTTGAATTTACAAACTTCACCCACCACTTTACACTTCAACTTAACAGTAGTGCCTTTATTATTCCTCATAATCTTCTCAGCATAACTCCACAACATGTCATATTGGTTTGCATCAGTTCCATGAACATCAACAAAAATTGTTTTCTTAGTTTTGTACATTTGTGGGAGACTGAAATCTACACCACAATCCATCCAGTGATAGTCAGCATGGAATTGGGATGCAAGTTAGGATCACTACTGATCTTTGAATGATATTTCTTGGATAAGAACCTGGTGTTTCCTTGAATAACTCTATCCTGCCTTGGACATTCATGTGGTCCTTTGTAAGTCTTTATATGCATTGTGTCCTCACCATTTACCCTTGATGCATGTAGTACCCATGGACATCCATCCTGATAACAATTTGCTTGAATCTTCTTCTTGTTGTTTATTGGATATTTCATAGACCTCCTCTGAACTATTGCAAATTGCATAATAGCTTCCCTCAATGTTTCAGCGTTATCAAATTGCATTCCAAGCTGAAACCGAACACTAGGCATGCCAATCTTTGTATTGAAAACAGGATGGCCTCTATGTTCCATCCTATTGGGTCCCTCATTTGTTGTTTTATTACACTTTGAACTCTCTCCTTTCTCTGCAGGTTTTGTTGAACTCTTTGAACTCTTCCCTTTTACAGCAGCCATAGATGCATTCTTGGCAGCGTTTCTCTTTGAAGTTCAAACTCCATCTCAAAAAGTTGGTGCTGGAATAGGTGCAACAGTTTCAGCATGTTCTGAAATAGGTGCAGCAGTTTGAGAGCCTCTTTCCCACTCTAACCTCACCTCAACATTAGCTCTAAGAAGATAGTCATCTACAGCTGCATCATTGTTACTATCCACCAGATAGTCTGATATTTCAGAGTCATCACCAACTGATACTTCACTATCACTATCATCATTGTCCTCTATATCAAGTATAGATTCCAACAGTGTACTTGTATTGTCTCTTAAGCATTGTGGTAGAGATCTTTGGCTGCATGGTTGTGATGTATTGGGTTAAAACTCTGGTTCAGTTGCTGGTGCTCTCTGTCTTTCATCATCTGCCCTTAAACAACTAGGTAGATCACTGATTTTTGGTTTTGTTGTCCTCAGCTCTTGTAATAAAGATATTAGATCCTCATCAGGATCTTCATTCTCACTTTCAACAACCACTCCCTATGGTTTATCTTCACCAACATTTTCACGAACTCCCTCCTTTTCACCTATGTAGTCCAATCCTTCATTGATTGTAGGAAGATTTGATAGTTCACTTTGTGACTGACTCTCATTTAATGGCACATCATTTGTAAAAGCATAAACATTAAATGTTTTCCTTGTAGAACCCGCCAATGTCATCTCCAGTGCTTCTTTAGCATTATTGATTACAATGTAATCCTATGGAACAGAGTCAAAAATGTAATAGATCCTAACCACACACCCCTCAACTTTAACACTAACTTCTTCTACCATATGCAGCAGTTCAATCCTAGACATCTCATCCTCAGTACACCAATCTATGTAGTTAACATGTCCCTCCAAATAAACAACTTTGCCCACATTCATTAACTTCCTAGAATGGTACAGTATGATGGTGAAAGGGTAATGTTTGTCTCCAACTGAAAAAACACAATGGAAAAATTATTATGCTATTACAATGTTGGGCAAGATATACATAAAAAAATACTTATCACGTGGTAAAAGTGAAATATAGGACCGCAACAAACCCTACACTCACTGGCAGGCAAAGTGTGAAAAAACAATGGAAAAAAAAGTTATACTTTTGCACATGCATTCAACTAATTCCTCAAATACAGTCAAAACAAGGGATCACACACCCATAATTTGCTCTAAACAAAGGAATAAAGTAAATTAAAGAAGTGGGGTTTCTTACCATAATCGGGTGTGAGTGAACCGTCTGGAATAAAGTCACTTGGGGCTCTAACTTTCCAGTCCATTATCAGATTATACAAATCGAGTAGTGTATGTAAGAGATTGAGGTCCAATTTGGGAGATTCGAGTTTGATTTTGGGATTAAGGTTTCTGGTTTTGGCGGGTCGAGGAAGTTAAAGTAACTAAAAAGGGCGTGCTAGTGGGTTATGTATTTGTTTTTTGAATTATTTTTTTAAAGTTAAAAAATGTGATCTACCGATTTTACCTCTCTCGGATGATGTCATCATGGCGTCATTTCATCGAATAGTGACGTTTTTTGGCAGAGTTCCGTCGGAATGAAAGTTGGGACCGTCAACTGAAAAAAATGAAACTTTGGATCGAAAACTGCAAAAATTCGACCATTGGATAGGTAAGTGCAAAAATAGCCAAAGTTTGGATAGGTATCTGCATTTTTCCCTATATGTACTAGAAATGATGGCACGCGGTCCTTATGTGATTAATAATTTATTTTAATTTGTATGGTGAAGAAAAATAATTTAAATGAGTAAAAACTAAATATATAAGGATAGAGAATTTATATAAAAAGTTTCAAATTTTAGGAAACTAAATCACCAATCATCATAATTATAGTAGTTAATAATTTTACTTAAATTTGGCCAGATTAGGTATTTAATAATAAAATATTGTGCTAGCACTAAAATTATAAGGTTAAAACCAGAAATAAAATATTTTGGTGTCACATTTTGACATAATTTATATAACAGTATAGATTAGAAACATTGGCACGTGATTCCTGCGTGATTAATATTTATTTTAAGTATAATATAATTAATTTATTTTGTAAAGATTATAACTTAAATATTGATAGAGAATGTTTTCAAAAAGAGAATTATGGATAGAAAATCTATATGTCTTAACATTTTTTATATGTAAGAGAGAATTAGGTAATATTGTTTTCTTTAATTAAAAAACTTTAAATAATAACAGAAAGTAAAATAAATTGCAGTTATATCTCAACTAATAACAAAACTTAATAGTGTGTCTAAGGATACATAGGAAAATCAAAAGACTGGTGTCAACACATTTTTTTTATATAAAAGTATAGGTATTATAAAACAAATCTGTATTCATAAGCAAAAGAGTTACAATAAATCAAAATGAGGTATCCCATCACTACCATAATAATGAAGTTCAAATATATAAATGTTATATACACATCTATGAAGGCCCTGGTAGCAACACAAATTTGGCTTTATGCTATTAGGTCGGTATAAATTAGCATGTCTTACAAAATATCCAACAATATTGACAACAAAAAACAGCCATGATTTATCTTCATGTCGATTCAGAAAATCTTTAGGAACTTTAAAAACCAACAACGAGTGTATTCTTGGTCCACAACTCAGAAATTCAGCAAACGTCAACCAACCACATCAACAAACTAATTAACCCGCCACTCGAATTAACAACACTCATTTATGGCTAGAAGGCTTATATGGCAGCCATGTGTCACATATCGAACTCTCTTCGTTTTGTTGACAAATTAAAATAATAATATGAAGAAGAAGAAAACCCATGCTAAATCAACACTCCAACAAATGTGCAATTAAAAAAAAAAAAGAGTAACTAATACGAGTGCAATGCCGAACATGCCCGCATGTTTGACACTTCTTAATTAGTTCTTACCATACTCGTAGGTAGTAAAAAATTTTAAAAGAAAAGAATTAATTACAATTTGATCACAAAAAAGTAAAGGCATAAGTTAACAAATTTCTAACCATAAACAACTAAGTAGAAAATCTAATTCAAATTATTTATAGTTTATCTTTCGCTTAGCGTTCAGCATATTCAGTCTCAAGGCATGTGTTGCTTTGTTTGAATTAAGTATGCTGTTATGAATCTCTACTATGAGTTAAAACTATCCTTTGTATAAATTTTTATGTTAAAATACAATCGTGTTTCTTGCGGAAAATTATGAAATTGGCGATGTCGATATTTTTTTGAAGACTAGGAACCTGATCCTACTCGTGCTTCTCACTGGATACGACAACTCGGAAATGACCATACCTCTGATAGCGCTCATAGTAATCCATGCCATATAGCATGCGGTGGCGTTGCTCGTGCTTGCAGAGGTTCTTGGCTCTTCGGCTTTGCCTCAAATTTGGGATTCAGTATTATTACTTCCGCAGAACTCTGAGGTGTTTTCCATTGTCTCTAGAAGGCCTCGAGTCACATTGCTCACCATGTAAAACTCATATGTAATTCGAAGATTGTCGTCCAACCCTTGAAATACTCTGCTAGATACACATCCTCACAGTAGCACTGTCAACTCATGTTGCCATCTCATATCAAAATTTTCATCTCGTCACATTTGACACGGCTTTAAAGAAATTAATATTGTTATCGACAAACTTGCGAGTCGCGGTGGTCACTCTCTCGTCTATGTAAATCCTTCCTTTGAGCAACCACCACATTACATTGCTCAATTTCTCGGGAATTTCGCAAAGTTGGTCATTTATAGTAACCAACTTTCAAAATTGGTCATTTATAGTACCTTGTTTCGTTTTTGGTCATTTTGTAGTAAAATTACTATTTTGCCCTTAATTTTAGCATGTGATGTGCATATGACCTCCAATTCATTTTTTCTCCATCAATTTACAATCAAATCTTTTCATTTGTTATATTTACACCCCCATAATATAATAATCATTTTTTCATAATTTTGTAATAATAATATTTAATATCTTTAAACATAAGCCCTAAAAATTCATTATTGTTTCAATTCTTTTTTAGTTGTACAAAATTTGTATATTAACATCACACTAATAATAATAATAATAATGAGAATAATTTTACCTCCAAAAATTTAATATATATGCAAAAAATTACATTCAAAAAAAAAAGTTATATCATCTTCACACACAAACAAATATATATGTGCAATTTTTCTTTTATCTTTTTTATATTTTTCACAAAATCAAAGTAACTTAAAATAAATAAATTACTATTCATCATCCCTACCACCCAACCCCACCCCCTTCCCCCGCATAACCACCCCTCAGCCCCCTCCCCGCCGCCACCCACCACCACCACACCCCCAATTTCGCCCCCCACCCCACCCCACCCCCTTCCCGTAACCACCCCACGCCCTCTCCCCGCCGCCACCCCCACCCTCAACACTCTCCCAAACTCAATCACCACCACAAAATCGGGGGAGAGGAGAGGGTGCGAAATTGGGGGTGGAGGTGCGAAATTGGGGGTGGGGGTACGAAATTGGGGTGGGGGGTGGGGTGGGGTGGGGTGGCGGCGGGGAGAGGGCTGAGGGTGGGGGTGGCGGCGGGAGGGGGCTAGGGGTGGTTACGGGAAAGAGGGTGGGCGTGGGGGGTGGGGGGTAGAGATGTTGAATAGTAAGATTTTTTTTTTAAATTACTTTGTTTTTTTATTTTTTATAACTTAAATAATTTTGTAAATTGTGAAAAATATAAAAAGGAATTGAAAAAGATAAAAGAAAAATTGCATATATATGTATGTATTTTTTTGAATATATTTTTTTGTAATTTTGAATGTATTTTTTTTATTATAATTTTTCTAACTATTATAAATTTGTAGTTATAAAAAAAATTGTGTATATATATATATATATATATTGTGTATAAAAACAAATATTTTGCCCATCTTTTTAATATGTTACATATGATTATTACATAACTATAAAAAAAATAGTTATTATAAAATTGTGGGGGTGTAAGTATAATAACTTAAAGATTTGTACCAAAAGTAAAAGAAAAAAATTGAAATTAGAGATCATGTGCAAGTCAAATGCCAAAAAATAAGGGTAATTTCGGAATTTCACAGTAAAAATGATCAAACAGGACACTATAGAGGACCAAAAATTAAACTGTGGTTACTTTAGAGGACCAAAAACGGCCCGAAATACTATAAAGAACTAATTTTGAGACGTGGTTACTATAAAGGACTACAAAGTCAAAATTCCTCAATTTCTCTCCCCTTTGAAGTTGTAAGTCTGATTAGTGATTACCCTTCGTACTATTTCGGGATAAATACGCCGGGGTCCCCCGTCTTTATAAAAATAAAAGGATTGGTTGGAAGAAATTCTTTTTATATTTAGATAACAACAAAATATAAAAAGTCTCTTCTTCTATTAATTATTTTAAGCCCAAAATAAAAGTAAAACCTTTTGTCATTCACTGTGGTCCGTACAGCTCATCACCTTCACCACCACCTTCTCCCCTGTCACATTTACTCCATGAACCAATAAAAAATAGCAAAATGATTCTTACTACATTATGTGCTCTTATCATATCATATAATATATCCCTCATTATATATTTACATTAGTCTTCACAACGCCAAACAACCTGAACAAACAACTGCCATGAAGTCATCATCTTCTCCTTCTTCCCCTTCCCCTTCTCCCACAAGCAACACCACCACTGTTAAAAACGACGACAGAAAAGTATTCCGCGGCTCCAGCTACGACTTCTCGAACAACGACGCTGTAATGAGAGCCGCCGCAAACTCCGAGGACTTCGATTTCATAACGGAGTCCCACATGTCCAAAATACCCGAATCGCCTACTAATCACAACCACCACCATGAACAAAAAGCGAAAAGCGAGCTTTTGGTCCGTCGAAAATCTACTTTGGCAAGAACAAAAACCACCAAGTCCAGATTACTCGACCCGCCCGAGGAAAAGAAATCGAAGAATCAGACACCAAAAACAACAAAATCCCATGCTTTAGGAATACGGAGCAACGAAATGGAGGAGGAGGAGGACCCCTTTCTTCTCGAAGGCGACGTACCGGATCATTACAGGAGAATGAGGTACAGCCCTCTCTCGATCATGCAGTTGGTGAGCTTGATTTTGATAACCGGCCTTTTAATCTGCACCTTAACCATCAACTATTTGAAGAAAATAACCGTGTTCGAGTTGCATTTATGGCGGTGGGAGTTGATGGTGTTGGTCTTGATTTCCGGGAGGTTGCTTTCCGGTTGGGGCGTTCGTATCGTGGTGTTTTTAATGGAGAGGAACTTTCTTTGGCGAAAGCGCGTCTTGTACTTCGTTTACGGCTTGAGAAACGCGGTCCAGAACTGCGTCTGGTTGGCGTTGGTCTTGGTGTCGTGGCAGTTGATTTTCGATAAGAAGGTGGAGAGGTTGACCAACGGGAGGATCTTACCGTATGTCACCAAGGTTTGGGTGTGTCTTTTGGTTGGTACGATAATTTGGTTGTTTAAGACCGTGTTGGTGAAGGTGTTGGCTTCTTCGTTTCATGTTAGCACGTTTTTTGATCGGATTCAGGAGTCGTTGTTCAATCAGTACGTGATTGAGACGCTCTCGGGGCCTCCTTGGGTTGAGATTGAGATTGGGAAAGAAGAGGAGGAGAGGGTGATGGTTGAGGTTCAGAAGCTTCAGAATGCAGGGGCGACTATTCCGCCTGATCTGAAGGCTAATTTGCTTCCGAAGAGCGGAAGGTTGATTGGAACTCCACGGCCGAATACTGCAAAGTTGGGTGCTAAGAATTCTACGTTTTCTAAAGTTTTGTCGAAGAAGGAAGAGCAGAGAGGTATTACGATTGATGAGTTGCATAGGCTGAATCAGAAGAATGTGTCTGCTTGGAATATGAAGAGATTGGTGAGTATTGTCAGGAAAGGGGCCATCTCGACTCTGCATGAGAAGATACGGGGTTCGACCGGTAACGATGAGTCGGTGGAGCAGATCACGAGTGAAAACGAGGCCAAAGCTGCTGCCAAGAAGATCTTTGTCAATGTGGCCAAGCCAGGATCTAGGTAATGAAGATACACAACTTTGTTCAGAATTGCGATCTACAATGAGTCAGAGGAAACTTGTACATTTTAGTTTAACTTCAAGTTTGCTGGTGTTATGTTCATAATTTCTTATACGGTAGCATGTCTTTTGTGATTAGGTACATATACGAGGAGGATTTATTACGTTTTATGCGAGAAGATGAGGTTTCAAAGACTATGGGGCTCTTTGAAGGTGCCACTGAACATAAGGGAATCAGCAAACGAACTCTTAAAAATTGGGTGGTAAGTAAAACTATCTTGTAGATTCCTTATTACGTAGTAGTGGTACTGATACATTAGTTTCATAATTCTGTAGTTCATTATAAACATTTGCATCTTCTGTTATGTTTTGGGAGTTTCATTTCATCTGTTCGTGTTGCAAAGATTATCTAGTCCTCAAGCTTTCAATGCCTTATCTCCTTTATATATGCTATGAACATAGTTTTCAAAATTCTTTGTGCTACAGGTAAACGCATTTAGAGAACGAAGAGCTCTTGCTTTGTCTCTAAACGACACGAACACTGCTGTCAAGAAACTACATGAAATGATTAATGTCCTTGTAGGACTTATTCTTGTTGTCATCTGGCTTCTTATTCTCAAAATCGCAACTACACGTTTCTTCATCTTTTTGAGCTCGCAGCTTCTTTTAGCGGCTTTCATGTTTGGAAACACGTTGAAGACTACATTTGAAGGGATTATCTTTTTATTTGTAATGCACCCATTTGATGTGGGCGATCGAATTGAAGTCGATGGTGTTCATGTAAGTTTTCTTGGCACACGATTAAATTTGTTCTCATATGCCTTATTATTCCCTTATGACAAGAACTGTACTCCAAATCCTGTCGATTTCAGATGGTAGTTGAAGAGATGAACATACTGACGACTGTGTTCCTAAAGTTTGATAATCACAAGATATACTATCCAAACAGCGTTTTAGCCGTAAAGCCCATCTACAATTATTACCGCAGCCCTGATATGAGAGAAACAATTGATTTCTCCATCCACATCTCAACCCCTCCTGAGAAGATTGTCTTAATGAAAGAGAAGATCAGAAGGTCTGTTGAGTTTTCTTTATTAATGCCAAGTTTTAGCGCAATGAACATCTTATGAATGAATGTGCACGACTGTGCGGTTTATATTACTTGCAGTTATTTCAACAATAAGAGCGAGCACTGGCATCCAGAACCAAAGATTGTAATGAAAGACATGGAGGACATGAACAGGTTGAAGTGGTCGATGTGGGGCTTTCAGACAATGAATTTCCACAACATGAACGAGAGATATTTGAGAAGATCTCTTCTGGTCGAGGAGTTAGTTAAAATTTTCAGGGAGCTCAATATTGAATACCGTCTGCTACCTCTTGACGTGAATGTGCGCAACATGCCCGCTTTAACTTCGGCTCGGCTTCCGACAAATTGGTCTGTGTGTGGTGCTTGAGCCACAGAAGAACAATCAGAGCGTTTTGTGATATATGTAGTATTGTATGTATGTGAGTAGTGTATATGTAGCTGAAGATGAGTGTATGAACAGCTTAGTGCATAGTTTGTTGGTGTATCTTGATTGTGTGACCCAAAATCCAGTAAACAGATTGTGTGATGGGATTTTGATTGCTATTAAACATGATTTGAGCAGGTGGTTGAATTATTGAATATGGTGATTCCAGGCAATAAGCTAAAGTTGTGATTCAAGGCATTTCAATATCAAAATTTAAACTGGTATCTTCACTATCCTTCCAAGTACATTCTAAAATATCACATTTTGGGGAATCACAGAAACAAGTATGCGATAATTACAGAGATAGTTCTTATGTTTGAGAAATTACAAAAACTTGTGAGGTATTACATAGACCTTATTTATGTTTGAGAAATTACACAAACACCCATTTGACTAATTTTTGTTTTAGAAATATTAAATTTCATTTTTATGTAAATGTATGCACCTCTTTCATAATGCATAAGAAACTGAAAATAAATTAAAGTTGCATTGAAGCTAGATAAAATGTCACCTGTTTCATTTAAAGAATAAAAAAAATAAAAAAAATGAAGTATATTTTAGAAGTTAAAATAAATTATCTTTGAATTCTGTATTCGTCTAGGATTTAAAGCTTTAAGGTTATCATAACCATTTTGAATTTGTTTATAAGATATATCATATATGTGTGTAACTTCTCAAGAAACACGAGGGGTGTCCTTATAATTACCTCATACTTCATCAAGTAATGTTTGCGTACTTTTTCCTATTTCTAAAGTAACTCGAGAAGCGCTAACGCGGCTCTAATAGAGCTCTTCCTTCTCTTCTGTAGAGTTTTTGTTAGGCATTGGAATCTCCACATTTATATGATAGTGTCCACTTTGGGCTCAAGCCCTTATGGTTTTGTTCTTGGAGTCCAATTCCCTAAAAGGCCTCATACCAATTGAGATGTCTTCAATCCTATAAACCTAGTTCAACTCCCTCATCTTTTCGATGTGGGACTCTTGTTTGCCCCAACAATCCTCCCCTCAAACAAAAGACCACCGAACTTGTCCCTACGTGCACCTCACGTAACTGGAACTTCGTCTCCTTTTCAGTTTGCTCCCGGGATATTGTTCTTGGCCAACAAACTTTTTCTTTCATGGAACAAAGGACCTCCGAGCCTCCCCTTAACCTGACTGCTCACCACCCGTGACAATCTCCTTAAGTCGGAGCTCACCTCCTTTCTCGTTCACTCATGGGACACCCACACGGATCCCTGGCTCTGATACCAGTTGTTAGGCATTAGAATCTCCACATTGATATGATATTGTTCACTTTGAGCCCCAAGCCCTCATGGTTTTATTTTTGGGGTCCAACTCCCCAAAAGACCTCATACCAATTGAGATGTCTCCAATCTTATAAACTCAGTTCAACTCCTTCATCTTTTCGATGTGGGACTCTTGTTTGCCCCAACAGTTTTTTTCATGACCTTAGTTTGAGTTCTCCCTCTTTTTGTCTGTTGTTCTTACTTCATCCACCATTGAAAATATCATAACCCAATGTTAAGAGTTTATTTAACGTGACTTAGAGACTTGTTTTCTTAGGATTCGTATACTTCTTGGCGCATATTTATTGGTTTTAGCATTGTTTTGTCTTGTCATAGATTTTTGTGGAGTCAAGACAAAACAATGAAAAAAGAGCACAAAATAGATGCTTTTGGAACAAGTTGCAAATACGGAGCGACAACACCACGCAAACCTAGATCGCTGCAAGCAAAGAAGCCCAAAAGTCGACCCAGTCTAAGATAGAGTAACGCGTATGGGCAGAAGGTAGCGTGGGCAGCGAAAGACTCTGCGCATCGCGCAGAACATGCAGAGACCTGCACTATAGCAGAAAAAGTTGTGCGAGTCGCGCAACATGTCAAGCCACGTGTCCCTATGGAAAAATTGTCCTTCTCAGCATTTTAAGTTGCGGCCAACTACGAGATTAGGGAAACATGTTTTTCCTATAAATAGAAGAGGACGACCAAAACACCAAGATTTGCTTTCAAGACTCATAAATTCTTTGAATAGTTACTTTGAGAAGTTGTGAGAAGAGAGAAGACACCATTGGAGCTTTGTTCTAGTTTTTCTTTTCATATTCTAGAGTCTATAATTTGTGAAGAAGACGATAGCACGTAGAAGTTGAGGAGAATAGCAAAGCGCCAACGTTCTATCGAATTTGAGAAGATTTTCTCTATTATCTTTTCTACTTTGTTTATGTTATTTAATTTTTTACTGATTGTTGAACTTATGACAACGGGTGGCTAAACTACTATGTGTTTGGAGTAGCGGAGTAACTCTGATTTATGAATATGTTTATTTGCTTTGTTTGATGTATTTTGACGTGCTCATGTGTCTAGAATGACTAGTCTTTATACTACATACTTAGTCTTGCTCTCGTTGGATGAACAGATGCACTACCCTGGGACTACCAGAGTGTAGATGTTAAGCTAATTAGGTATACATGCGATTTCTGACTTTGGTACGCTAATGCAGCTATTGTGTAATCCCTAGATTACACTAAATCATTCTTGATTGTGTATATTTACGTTAGCACGATTCAGATGAGTTGATTGGATTGTGGAATTAATATATGTACTAAAACATTTGACAAGTGGGCTTATTTCGCTAACATTGTAGGCTATAAAGACTAAAGGATTCTATAGTAAGGATAGGCCCAACTATAGGTCGCGAATTCATTTCATCAAGCATCTCAAGTAAACATAGATAGTTTGTCTATGAACTATTACGGTTAAATCAGTAGTGAAACATAACCTCCAAATATCTTTTACTAATTGTTAACCCCATGTGAAATTAATAACCATCGGATATAGATATTGCTAACCCTCCTGAAATCATTTACCATCGGGTAAGACATGTTTAGGATTACATGAAACGATACAGGACAAAACCACTCACAAAGTATCCGATACAATATGCATTACCAGTCTTGGATGACTATACGATGCCTAAAATAATCGCCGATGCTTTAGCAAGTGAACGATCTGATAGCAGCATATCCACGAAAGTAGTGCGCGGATCAAACGCAAAGTTCTCCGATAGGAATACAAAGCTACCTACCTGATGACATGAAATATTCTTTAGATCCTTATAAAAATGTACTAGCATCGTGGAGACCAGAATATATCAACATCGTAAAAACCAGGTACCATCAGCAAGGATATATCAGCATGGTAGAAACCAGGTGTTATCAGTAAGGATATATCAGCATGGTAGAAACCAGGTGTCATCAGCAAGGATATATCAGCATGGTAGAAACCAGATGTCATTGCCAAGACTGATGTATCATATTCAAATAAACCAGGTGTCAACGCAATAAAAGCTTTGTCAGCTCATAAACATGACAAGTGTCTTCTGACTCGAACATCTAAATTATCTCTCCAATCTATTGGCCATCTATAAATACACTTATATTACCAAGGAGTGGGGACATCTAAAAAGGAGGACTAAGAAAGTAGAGTAACTATTTCATTAAGGGGAAGACTGGAGAGTATTGTAATTCCTTATTGGCTTATTGGGCAAGGCGTTTCTTTATAAAAAAACAAACTTTACTCTTATGAGTTAACAAATGGCGTCGTCTGTGGGAACACCGTAGATCATTGCCTTCGAGTCACGTCAAGAAAAGAATCACAATACTTTCAAAATATCTAAAGCAGATGGAGAGATATGTTAATTCGGAACAACAAAGGGAAAATCATAGTGAAAATATGCCTCAAGAATCTACAGAAGTGTCTCTAGAAAATTCTCCACCACATAATACTGACTACATAAATGTTCCAAGGGCGATTTTTTAAGATTTAATGGAAACAACTTTACGAAGGGCATCACAAACCCTTGAAAGACCCCCAGAACCCCAACCCTTGCAGCCCTATGGAGAGAGGTATAGGGTGGAAGAGCAAGGATCTAGAATGACGCAAATTTCATTGCACGCTCCACAACGACCAGCGTACCAGGATAGAGGGTATCGAGATAGGATTCCCAACCCGATGGGTGGATTTGACAACAGGATGCCTCCAGGGCAACTACCCAGTATGTTTCCCCATCACGACAATGACCCAGCTTTATGGGAAATGATGAACTATCTCAGGCGAGAAATACTCAGCATGAGAAGGGCCATCACACCTGTCGATGAACCAGTGTATCATGGTTCTCCATTTGTCCCTGAAATTGCCCAAGCCATAGTACCAGCTAATGCCTGATCTGTTAACTTACCCACATACTCTGGAGAAAAAGATTGGAAGGATCCGCAGGATCACATTAACCAGTACATAGCCACAATGGATTTGCAATCTGCCCCTGACTTTGTACTTTGCAGAGTATTCTGCACAACTTTAACAGGGAGAGCTCAGTCGTGGTTTACACAAATATCACCTGGCACAATATCCAACTTCTCTCAGTTAGCTTGTCTATTCGTACGACAATTTGGTTGTAATAGACGCTACCCTAAATCAGCATGCCACTTGTTTACTATCAAGCAACAAAAGGATGAGTCACTCAGGGATTTCATGAAATGCTTTTCTGACTAAGTATTGGATGTTCCCAATGTTGATCCAGCTATGATAGCTGACATTTTAGCGCAAAGTTTAAGGTCAGGTAACTTCTTTCGATACTTGATAGGGAACATGGTAAAAGACATGAATGAGCTCATGCAAAAAGCAGAAACATATATTCTCATGGAAGAGGCAGAAAGTTCGAAATTAAAAGCAGAAAGTGCTGATATAAGTACCAAAGCAAAAGAAAAAGAGGATGTTAAGGGACTCCCACCACGAAGGGATAATCCAGGAGTGGTAAAACGGCACTTGCAACCCACGCCATTACCCGCATTAACCATTACTCCGACGGAAGTACTTAATGTGATGAAAGTGCATAAAGACTTTTCCTGGCCAATGCATGTTCGACAATCGTATAAAAAGAAAGATACAGAAAAATTCTGCAAATATCACAAAGCCTATGGACATACCACTGATGGATGTAAAAACCTGAAGAATGAAATTCATAGATTGCTGGATATGGGATATTTACATGACTATCTGAACGACAATAGGAATAATAGAGCAGTTGAAAGAAAAAAACCCAGACGTGATGAGAGGGAAAGTGCTATTGAAGTCCCTCCAGAAAAAATAGAGCAAGAGGACTTTGTGAATTCTTTGCCTTCTCCCCCGGAATCCTATCAAGATAACCCCTCGTCAGGGAGAATAGTCAACATGATTGAAGGAGGTGATATATCCATCACCCCCTCAAGAAAAAAGAAAAGATACTTAAAGGAAGCCCGAAAGGTTGAGCAAGGATTACCGGTATGTTACTTGCAGGGAATAAGATTACCCGTGGTATCTTTTGGGCCCGAGGATCTCAAAGGGATAGTGTATCCTCATGAAGATCCACTCGTAATCACATGTACCATTATGGGGATTGAAATACAAAGGATCTTGATAGATACCAGAAGCTCGGTGGATGTATTGTTCACCCCAACCTTCGGGGCGATGGGGTTGAAGAAGATACACCTTGAACCTACAGAAATCACGTTAGTAGGATTCTCAGGTGAATCCAGTCGTACGGTAGGCACAGTGATATTGCCCATGTCATGGGGAGAAGGAGCGTTAAGGCGAACAGAGCATGTGAAATTCTGGGTTGTAGAGGGGTCCTCTAGAACATACAACACCATATGTGGAAGGCCATCCATACACGCCTTCGAAGCCGTACCGTCTACCTTGCACTTTAAAATAAAATTTCCCACCATGTCGGGTATCAGAGAAGTTCGGGGCAACTAAGTCAAGGCAAGAGAATGTCGTATGAATGCAATCCCATCGGAAATAACAGAAAAGCTCGATACCACAGGGAAAAAGCAGAAGATGGGAGGAAATCCGAGTGCAACCTGTTGAAGAATTAAAGATGGTAGAATTGGACAAAGACAATAAAAGGGTTAAAATGGGAACTGAAATGGATCACACAATAGAGGTGGAAATGACTACCGTTCTGAAGGAATATCTCCATCTCTTTGCATGGGAAGGTGGTCCCCCGGGACGGATTAGCCCTCATGTATGCCAGCATTACCTTAATGTAAAACCCACCTTCAAACCCATTAGGCAGAAAAAGAGGAATATGGGGCCAGAAAGAAACAAAATAATTAGATCTGAGGTGCAGCGACTGCTGGAATTACAGCAAATAAGAGAAGTGATTTATCCAGAGTGGTTATCCAATGTAGTATTAGTACCAAAAACTGGAGGACGATGGCGGATGTGTGTTGATTCACAAACTTAAATGATGTTTGTCCCAAAGATTGTTACCCTTTACCTAGCATTGACTAATTAGTGGATTCAACAGTCGGATGCGCGTTACTGTCCACGATGGACGGTGACCAAGGATACAATCAGATTACGATGGCTGAAGAAGATCAGGAAAAAACAAGTTTTATTACAGACGCATGCACGTTCTGCTATATGGTAATGCCCTTCGGATTAAAAAAACGCAGGAGCCACATATCAAAGATTAGTGAACTTAATGTTCTCAGAAGTGATTGGGGATACCATGGAAGTTTATGTTGATGATATGATAGTAAAGAGCAAAAGGGCAGAGGATCATCCGAAAGGTTTAAAGCAAGCTCTAGCCATCATGGACAGGTTCGGAATGAAGATAAACCCCAAAAAATGTTCCTTTGGAATTAGGGGTGGAAAATTCTTGGGATACATGGTAACAGAAAAAGGAATAGAGGTAAACCCGGAGAAAGCAAAGGCTATCATAGAAATGAAATCTCCTGGCACAATTAAAGAGGTACAGAAGCTAACTGTAAAAATGGCATCGGTTAGTCGATTCATTTCTCGATCGGCTGAGAAAGGATTACCCTTCTTTAAGATATTGAGGAATGTAAAGAATTTCCAGTGGGATCAAGAGTGTGAAAAGGTTTTGAAGATTTAAAGAAATACCTGGTAAACCCACCCCTATTGGTAAAGCCTGGACCAGGGGACAAATTGTTTGTATATTTGGCAGCAAAGGAAGAAGCAGTAAGCGCAGTGCTAGTGAAAGATTTAGAAGGAGAACATCGACATGTGTATTATGTCAGCAAAACCTTAAAGGGGGCAGAAAAGAATTATACACAAACGGAGAAGTTGATACTTGCCTCGTAACAGCAGCCAGAAAATTAAGGTCATACTTTCTGACGTATCCCATAATGATACTCACCAAATACCCGCTAAGAACCATTCTTAACCACCCTGAAACTTCAGGAAGAATGATAAAATGGGCAATAGAGCTAAGCGAGTACAATCTATCGTACGCTCCTCGACCATCCATAAAGGCACAAATATTAGCGGATTTCTTGGTAGAAATGAAGGAGATACAAGTTGGGAAGATACCTGCGTTATGGCATATCCATGTAGACAGATCGTCATTGGGAACGCATGGTGGAGCAGGGGTAGTCTTTAAAAACACGGAAGATGAAGAAGTGTTGCACTTTGCCATAAGGATCAGTTACTCTTTGTCTAATAATGAAGCTGAGTACGAAGCCTTGTTGATAGGAATGAGATTGGCACTGGTAGGAGATATTAGACGGATAATCATTCATAGCGACTCACAATTGGTGGTACAGCAGATAGCGGGTGGATTCGAAATAAAAGAAGAGCGATTGAAAGGGTACGCACGAGCAGTTCAAAGCAGAAAAGAACTATTTGAAAAATTCCAGATAGTCCAGATATCTCGCTCAGAAAACCAAGAAGCTGATACCTTGTATAAAATAGCCACCCATTCGATGGTGGGAACTCGACGCATCACGTTGTTACAGGTAGTCGTATCGAAAAGACAAGAAAATGAGAAAGTTGCTAATACCATCGTGGCACCCATCACCACAGGATGGATGGCGGAGATCATAGCATATTTGAAAGACCCCACTCGGGTTTTGGGAGATAAGAAGGAAAAACAAAGAATGGAAAGAAAAACAACTCGCTATTTTTTGCACAGGGGGATTTTATTTCGAAGATGCTATTCAAATGTCCATACCCGTTGCCTTGATGAGCAAGAAGCTTTGGATGTAATAAAGGAAACGCGTGAAGGAGAGTTCGGAAATCACTCTCAGGGGGCAAGCATGGCACGTCGTATCATCCTTCAAGGATATTATTGGCCTATGATGGTTCAAGACTACAAAGAATATGCGTGCAAATGGCAGGCTTGTCAAGCACACACATCACAAATTCATCAACCAACGGCTCCATGGGAACCCAATCTCTTAGCCTGTCCTTTTGCAAAATGGGGAATCGATCTGGTGGGACCTCTAGTTCCCATTAGACAGAAGTGATTATTATTAGTAGCAGTGGACTACTTTACAAAATGGGTAGAAGCCGAACCGATGGCAAAAATTACCTCTGGAGCAGTCATAAATTTTCTATGGAGAAACATAGTATGTCGGTTTGGGATTCCCCGATATCTGGTCAGTGATAACGGGCTCCAGTTTGATAACGAACCACTCGAAAAGTGGTGCGAACACTAGGAGATCAAGCATCGATTCGCATCGGTAGGATATCCACAAGGTAATGGGCAAGTAGAAAGAACCAATCAGACTCTGTTGAAAACTTTGAAAGCCAGGCTGGATTGGCACAAAGTACGATGGGTGGAAGAAACCTATCGAACCACACCAAGTTCTGCTACCGGGGAAACTCCATATAGCATGGCATACGGATGTGAAGCTGTAATTCCCCCTGAGATAGTAGCAGAAAGCTGGAGAATCAGAGAATACGAAGAAGTTAGCAATAGTTCCAATTTGGCTTTAGCCTTGGATTTTTTGGAAGAACGAAGACGTCGAGCTTCTGTGAGGATGGAAGGATACAAAGCTCGTATGGCTAAACACTATAATAAAAAGGTTAAGGTCAGAACTTTTCAGGTAGGAGATCTAGTCCTCAAAAGAGTTGGGGCATCAAAAAACGTGGCCAAGCTGCAACCCAAGTGGGAAGGGCCATACAAGGTAAGTGGAATAGTTGGACCAGGCATGTACCAGTTAAGTACTCCGGAAGGTATCATTCTTACTAGAACTCGAAATGCTTTAAATTTAAGAAAATATTTAGCCTAAATCAAATGTAAATATCACGAGTGTACATATAAATAAATCGTGGTTGAATAAAGATGGCATTTTATTTACATACTGGAAATTATATACTGTGTATTAAAGCACGATCAGGAAAATACACAATCATTCCACATTTGCCATATAACCCGACTTATCTATATACACGCTGCATATATACATGGATAATATCCAAAGAGAGTTAGTTCGACAGGGGGCGTTTCCCTTCCCGGATAATACGACGACGTTGCTCCTGAGAAAGGTCAATTGGGTCCATAATGGTCACTGTCAGAATGACTGTCTTTTGAAATAACAGAGGAGGAGCAATTACATTTGAGGAGGTACTAATCTCTAGATCGGGTAGAGTCAAGTTGGGGGGAAAACCTGAGAGTACCCTTACGACATCTTGACATATACGATAGCCAATCAGGACCATCTCTCGCATTTCCTCTCTAAGGGTTTCCCTCACATGAGAAATACTTGGAGGTATTATTGCAGTTTCAGCATGATTAGCTGCTTCATAGGATTTTTCCAAGTTTATCAGCCTTAAAGTTAGTGCATCCCTCTCGGTAGCTAAAGAGGAGATCAAGGCATCAGAGGCCTCGATTTGAGCTTGAAGGATGACCATTCTGTTTTCTAGTTCTTGAGAATGTTCTCGTTCAAAGATCAAAAGCTGATTCAAGTGGAAAGATGTATCTTGGGTTTCCTTCCATAAAGTTTCCAATATCCTTTGGTCTGAATCATATTGAGCTTGCAGATTATCATTCTTATTACGAGTCGTAGCTAAATCCCTTTCTAAGTCGGCTAGATGGCGGAAAAGGAAACCTATGTTGCTGGATGAACACTCCTTCTGAAATCTGAGCGCATCGGTGATCAAGAATACCTAAAAATAAAAATAATAAGTTAAGAAGAGGATAGCATTGCAGTCTAGAAATAAATGTTTATGCCTCTTACCTCACAAAGGTCATGACAGAGTCTATCTTGAAGGAGGGATGTGGAAGTAGAACTCAAAGCTTTGCAATCAGATTGTTTTAGCAACCTACTCAGAAAATTCTGACAAAAAGGGGCATCAGGAGTAAGTATCGGAAAATCTGGATTAAAACCATTGGCATTTTCAGGAACCCGGCTAGTGCATTCGCCAGATGGAGGTATCATTTGAGGGGGAGAAGGACAATTGCCTATAGTGGGAGGGGATATCGCCATCTACCACGTTAACGGAAGGTGCTGGCAAGACTCCCAAAGATAATGTTAAGCCCGCTGAAGGAGAAAGATTGGGACAATCGGTGAAATGCGGGGAAGCGGTTCCATTAAACAAAGCATCTATAGTAGGTATATTGGAGGTACAAAGAGAATCCAAACCAGAGGTAATTAAATAGTCTTCAGGACCCAAACGGGATCCGATAATTTCACAACTGGAAGATGAATTGGAATCATCGGAATATTGAGGGAAAGTATCCAAAGGGCCAAGAAGGCTAGCAGAAAAAGGCCTGATAGCATATTGTTCCATCTCTGCACCTGAAAATATAAGAATAAAGGTTAAACCCCGAGACATAAAAATTACAGGAAAGCTGTGAGACTTACGAAAATAGGATTCAAATGCAGAGGCACGGAGGGGAAATTCAGAAGCTCGAAGCCATGTTGTAAGCCAGCCATAATCAAAGCTGATGAATTTGTCAAAATAGAGCAAATGTCGTAGCATCCACAGAACAATCCAGTGGAATTTGAGAAAGACATTTCTCGCACAGAAATTTCTGGACGCGGTAAAACATATCCCAAACCCCAGCACAAGGGTACATCCCATATACTGGCAGATGAACCTTTTGGCTTAATGTAAAAGTATCTCTTCTTCCAGTCTACCACAAAAGAGAGTCGCCTAGGAATATTAAAGCTTCTATGATGGTCCCGGTAAACTAAGCTAAAATAGGGGAGACCATTTGGACAAGGGCGAAGGATAAAGGCAGCCCCTACTTTATGTGGAGTCACGGATACGTTCAGTAGATAGCAATTCAGTATAAAACTTACTAGATGGCGTAAGGAATTTGGAGTTAATTGGCTGGGGCATATTTGCCAGTACTTGAACAATGATTGCATGACAGGATGGAAAAACATGCGTAGACCACATCGAATTTGTTCGGAGTAAAGGGTCAGATAGCCTAGCGGAGGTTCAAAAGCCCTTTGATGAGCATGAGGAATAATAACATCAAAATCGTCAGGATTCAAATTATACTCACGCATTAACTGAAAAACTGATTCCTGAGATTCTACGCTATGACAAGAACCAACTTTGCCTTCCCCTATCATGGCATTAACGTTTAATGAAGATGTATTGAAAATTGAAAAACCATCTATAGGATGATAAGGTTCTCGACGTAGAAAGTTAGACGCAAAGAGTCAGCCATGCAGGAATTTGAGTGAGGAAGTGCAACCCGATTCATGACGGAAGATCCTCTAAAGATTAGAGATAGGTCGCTAACAGTTCTTCTAGCTTGAGTAGTACCATTTGGAGAAGCAGGATTTGTACGACGAAGTGAAGTCTGATCAGAAGAGGAGGGTGATCGTGAAAGAGGCGAAGTCATGGTAAGAGTGTACTTTAAAAATGGAGTTTGCAAACGAACAGAAGGAATTAGAACCCTATTTATAGAACTACATGAGAATGGCAGCAAGGAACGTGTCAAGGAGAAGGCAACATCTGGACCAATCATAAAAGCATGCAGTTGGCAAGCAGGACACGTGAGGAAAATTGCCTCTCATAGCGGGGGACAATAAAACATTCTCTGAACATAAGCAATGAGTCAGAGAAAGCAAAAAGTGCAGAAATAATAAAGAAAGTAATTAAAATATCCACTCTAATATTTGAAAAAAAAAACATCCATACATTCAATAAAAAAAAAGTCTTCAAAAGGTCTTGATGAGGATGGCTGCATCAGACGCCAGGCGACTTAGGAATATCTTTTGTGGAGGATGGAGTCGCTTGATGAGATGATGGAGGTGGCAAACTGGTAAGAGGAGCAGGAGAAGGAGAACGCATGAGTACGCGTTGGTAAGCAGCATAAGCTTCACTCAACGATGGAGGATTTTGTATCATGGTCCGAGGAGTAAGCAATCTCCAATTCTCCTCGTGAGTAAACATCATGTCTTCCCGACACTGGTTTATGCACCCGAGGATGCCCAACAAGAAATTTCCCAGTAGATAGCCTTGTTGGCGAGAATGAAGCTCCCTCTCGCAAAAAGAGTAAGTTTCCTCTTTCGTCAGTTACACGGCACTAGCCAGCTTTGCATCCAAATCTTCGGGGGATATGTAACCCGATGGAAGAATAGGAGGCTTTTTTAATTCCTCTTTGAGCATCCCCACTCTATCATAAAGTTGAGAGATCTCAGCCTTCAACTCTTTCTCCTTGGTATACCCATAATTTTTTCTCTTCCTTCAAAGCAAATAACTCATCATCTAAAGCATCCCGCTCCGAGGAAAGAGTCACAAGAGATGCAGTCGTTTTCTTTAACTTGTCTTCCAGTGTCTTCTCTCTAACAAGACTTTGTGCAAAGTTCGCACGAAGAATCTTGATTTCATTTCAGCAGCCTCCAGGGCTTGATTTTTCTTCTTTAGCTCCTCCATGGAAAATTGTCTGATGGCTTGATCCGTATCAACTTCTCGCCAAATAGAGAGGATAATTTTTGGGACCTGAAAAGCAAAAGCAACTAGTTATTATGCGCTCACAGTTCAAGTTAAAAAGTGCATTAAAATATACTTACCATTGAGACCATCCATTCGGAGAAAAATCTGGCCACGTTCTCTTCATGACGGGTGGCTTCGGAAGAAGCATTGAGATATTGTGTGACTATATCAAAAGCCTTCTCCAATTCGGGATAGCTAGGTCTTACACTTGATTCTGCCCTCTCCCCGGTAGTATGAAGGAAGTAAGGAGAACCAGTGGGGGTAAAGCGACTTGAGAAGGCCATTCCATCGGATTGAGAAAAGAAAGTGGCAGCTCTCGGGGAAGAATTTGATGGCATCACCGATGGCCCTCCAGAAGGAAGGTTCCATGCATTCTTTTTCACCAACGAAGGAAGCAGCTCATCCAGGAGCCCCAAGTCCATAGAATGATGGGGAATAGGAGCAGAGGGATCAGAAGCAGCTCCCTCGGAAGGAAATTCTTCACTTTGCAAAAGGTCATCAAGTGATAGTAGTTGATGACCTAGAGAGCGCTTTGGAGCACTCGGAGTAAGTGCAGCTGTTAAAAGAGGAAAAAGATATTAAGTAACCAAAGAAATATAAGGCATAAGAAAAGTAAGATGAAAAGCTAACCTGATGGCAAAGCATCATCATCACTGATCAGGATAGCTTTACCTTTCTCTGCAGGAAAAAGGGGTAAGTCTTAGTATCTGGAATTGCATACATCAACAAAGAAAAAAGGGAATCATAAAGATACCTGTGGAAGAAGGAATATCAACAGGAGATGGCCTAGGAGATTGGGCATCAATTCCCGAAGGCAAATCAGATGAAGTGGTCATACCCACTTGATCCGACTCTGAAGATATCGGAATAACAGGGGGCGGAAAGTTGTTCAGAGGCATCGTGAGGAGCAATTATAGTAGGTAACGGAGCATCGAGGGTATTGGAAGGATCGGCTTCGATGGCAGGATCAGTTACTTCCTTATCTGAAGGTTTAGGAGAGTCTACTCCTTGCAAATCAACGGAATCAGACCCCTTGCTCGATGCCTGAGAAGCATCGTCTATCAGCTTACTCACCTCACTCGAAGATTTAACCCTAGCTCGAGAAGTGGTAGAACGAGCAGTTAGGGGCTTATCCGATATGGATTCCTTCAAGTTTGCCACTACAGATAAAACAGACAAAAGAGAATAAAGCAAAGCATACAGGAAGAGTAAAGGGATGCAAATACAATAAGCAAATAAATTTACCAAAAGCGGATCGTGCATTTTCTAGGAGATGAATGAAAGATTTTCCCTCAGGTTCGGCATCAATATGTGATATCTTAAGCAACCCAGCCATCTCGTACAAAGTAGGATAATGCTTGGACTTTAAAAGCTCAGAAGCATCGAATATCAAATCAAAGGATAGAGAAGATTCCATCTTATAAAAAGGAGCTTCAGGGTAACACCAAGTGCGGGAAAAGTCCCATTTACCCTCTTTAGGCTTAATAAAAATAAACTTATCTTTCCAACTGCTATAAGACAGGTTTGTACCTACTACCACCCGCTTAAGTGGATCGCGATGAGCAAAGAAATAGAAAGGGTGACCCGCTGAAGAAACATTTACGGTGAAGATAGAAAAGAATCTCCTAACAGTACATTCAAGATTCTTCGAGAGGCACCAGAAAACAAAAGTATATAGTATAATAAAACTGTTGGGAGTCAATTGACTTGGGCAGATACCGCAAGCCTTAAAAACTTCACAATAGAATGGAGGAAAAAAAGAACGAAGGCCAGCACGTACCTAAACATGGTACAATGTAAAATGGCCCTCGGGAGGGGAATCACCCCTCTCGTCATCAGAAGGGATACGATAGAATATGTTTCGTGAACAAACTTGGAATTCTTGGAAAAGTGCAGAAATCTCTTCTTCAGTTACTGTACTTATAACATCACTCACCTTTTGGTAACGAGGGGGTTCTGGTACCGGAGCGGTGAGGGTAGATTTTTTAGACCGTTTGGAAAAGCGAGGCGATTCATCTCCCGGAGGCACCCGAGCTTTACCTTTTCTTTTGCGACGGTAGGTATCAACGTTAGCAAGGTTTTCCAGCATTATCGCCGTCATAACAGTGGTAGAAACTTCTTCAATGACCGCCGCTTCAGTCGCAACAGTGGTAATGGGAAAAATTTCGGCCGTTGGGATTTCTGAAGCCATAAAGAAAAGGTTGAAAAGAAAACTTGAGACGGTGATTTTGCTGGGAAGAAGAAAACTTGAGACGGTGATTTTGCTGGGAAGAAGAAAACTTGAAAGAAAATTTGAGGAGAGAAGGCGGCAAAGAAACAGTAAAAAAAGAGAAGTGTGGGGGAAAGCTTATAAAGGACGTATGAAGTAGTGGGAAGTTAATGCCCACTCACGTCATAGGGCACATTCTCAGAAAAAAATGGAGTCGTTACAACTTCTAGACTTCTCCTTTAAATGAAGAAGTAAATACGGTCAAAACAGAGATATCCGATGGTTGCTCGAAATATATACCTAAGAGTTCCTGATGATTACAAATGAATACATTAGGAACTGGGGGGACTGGTGTTAACCCCTTGTGAAATTAATAACCATCAGATATAGATATTGCTAACCCTCCTGAAATCATTTACCATCGGGTAAGACAAGTTTAGAATTACATGAAACGATACAGGACAAAACCACTCACAAAGTATCCGATACAATAGGCACTACCAGTCTTGGATGACTATACGATGCCTAAAATAATCGTTGATGCTTTAGCAAGTGAACGATCTGATAGCAGTATATCCATGAAAGTAGTGCACGGATCAAACGCAAAGTTCTCCGATAGGAATACAAAGCTACCTACCCGATGGCATGAAATATTCTTTAGATCCTTATAAAAATGAACTAGCATCGTGGAGACCAAGATGTACTAGCATCTTAGAGACCAAAATGTACTAGCATCGTGGAGACCAGAATATATCAACATCGTAAAAACCAGGTACCATCAGCAAGGATATATCAGCATGGTAGAAACCAGGTGTCATCAGCAAGGATATATCAGCATGGTAGAAACCAGATGTCATTGCCAGGACTGGTGTATCAGATTCAAATAAACCAGGTGTCAACGCAATAAAAGCTTTGTCAACTCATAAATATGACAGGTGTCTTCTGACTCGAACATCTAAATTATCTCTCCAATCTATTGGCCATCTATAAATACACTTATATTACTAAGGAGGGGGACATCTAAAAAGGAGGACTAAGAAAGTAGAGTACCTATTTCATTAAGGGGAAGACTGGAGAGTATTGTAATTCCTTATTGGCTTATTGGGCAAGGCATTTCTTTATAAAAAATAAATTTTACTCTTATGAGTTAACACTAATTTTTTTACAACTAAAGCAATCATCCCATCAATCATATTAAATTCTGTTTTATTTACATTCTCGAGTTAGATTAGTTTAGTTAATTGATTTTCTTTGCATTCAATTCGCTCTCATCAAAGCTTTCATTGCATTCAAACTGTTTTCCTGCATTAAAACAATTATATGCATGTATTCACTATTTCCATTGCATTCTAGTTTACTATTTATAAAACTTGCATTCATAGTTTTTGTGCATTCATATTACATTCATCCTACAGACACAACGAGAAAAATTGTGACAATTATTAGTGTTTTTACATTTAAGTGACTCAAAGCGTTCATCCACCACTCTCTTGGGATACGATACATGGTTCGTAATTATACTAACTATTTTATTACTACGTGACTCGTGCACTTGTGACTGGAAAGAAGTTAGGTGTAGCAATTTAATTGTTAACTGCATATTTCTATACTCACCTATACTCAGTTCTGCTACAAGTAATCCGCCCCCATCACCCACACCAAAAATCTCTCCCATTTTAGTCCTGCCAAACCTTTCTCTCCCTTAAAACCCAATCGCTCCACCCATTATCGGCAAAATCATCACTGACAAAAAGCCCAACCTCCATGTCATAATCAATAACTGGAATCTCTGGAATCTTGTCTCAGCAATATATTGGGACGAAACTACATCTTCTTCATTTTCGAAGATCGGTTGGACGCTCAAAAAGTCCTTAGTAACGCACTATGGTCTTTCAAAGGAGCTCACGTGTGACTTAAGGAATGGAAAGAGGACCTTGCCCACTCCGCCATATCATTTGAAAAATTAGAGTTTTGGATTCAAGCTTTCATCTACCAACAAAATATATATGCCTGGAATCTGCCAAAACTATAGGGAGCTTCCTGGAAAATTTATCAAAACTAACTTTCCTCACTTAACCACAAGTAGGACGAATCCCTCCGATTCCGAGTAAAAGTTGAGTTCTCAAAACCTCTAAGAGGTTCCTTTCTTCTAAATTGTGGTTCAACAAGACAAACTCCCGTTGAGTTAAGGTATGCAAAGCTTGTTGATATTTGTTACTCATGTGGCCTCATCGGTCACAAGATTGCAAGTTGTCCTGAATTTTCAGAAGAACCATTCTCTGTTTCACAACCCCTACCATATTGTCTCTTGGAAGAAAACTCCCATTTTCCAACCCCCCCCCCCAATATCTAAAGTTGATATATTGCCAGGGGAAAGACACTTGAAACTAGCCCAATGCAATCGCCACCACCATCAAACCACCAGTCAGCCGCCACCCCCATCTCAAACCCTACTACAATTGCTAAAACCATGTTCTTCCCGCTCAATGATGGAAAAAATCAAAACCTTGTTGCTACTATTAATCATAGGGTCCACGTCTTACCTCTTGACAAATATCACTTATTTTTTGTCAATGTCAAACACTATCTTTTACCTGAACTCGATATCCAACACCCCAAAGCTTCTAAACCTATTTCATTTATTTAAGCCCAGAGCCAATGACCCATTTAATTGTTCTAGACTGAAGAAACCAAATTTGAAACATAGCCCACTCAATAGTAGCCCAATTACATACCCTCTTAACTCCAACTCAACCGAGAAGAGCCCCATAAAACCTATCTAAAACATTAAGTTACCATATCTAAAATTGAACCATCCTCTCATGCTACCAAAAAGAAGAAAGCACGACCTCCTATAACTACCAAAGCCAACTCCCCCAAATCCAGCAAAATCAAAGGCAAAAAAATTTATGTGATTTGGTCCATGGCTCAATAAGGCTTGCTAACTTTTCCCCAAGATCTGACGGTCCACAGGGGCCCCACGAGTGATATGTTAATCTTTTCTTCGAATTACTGCATTTTGGCCCGACTTACGACAAAGATAGAACTGGGTGCTCTTTTGCGGGCCAACAGTCTTGACCTCACTTTCCTTTGTGAAGTCAAGATAAATTCTTCTCCTCAATCTATTCTATTCTAAGAGCTTCAAATCCTTTTACTTTGATTTTTTCCATCTAGTGGGCCTCGCATGCAACACACTAATTGCCTGGAGACCCCACATCCAAATCTCCACCCTTCTAAAAGACAAATGGCTCTTTCACCTTGAAATCTATGTTCCCTCTCCTTGGAAGCTCACGATGGTCCAAACCTCTTGTAGATATTCCTCCAAAATTGCTTTCTGGAACCTTATCCACTTGCTCAATCTCTCTGATAACTCTCCATGGCTACTCAACTCCATCGCTTCTCAACTGGACAAAGTTGGTGGTAACCCATATGCCCATGCAAATGTTTGCCTAAGCCTAGGCAACCACGGATCTTGACGATATTCCATTCCAAGGGAACCTGTTCACGTGGTCAAATAACAAAGAAGGCACGACGAATATAAAACAAATAATTGATCGTGCAATGGATAACCTGCATTGGAATGCCATGTTTCTAAATGCAACTCTCACCCATTTGTCTGCCATAAAGTCTGATCACGCCTCTAGCATCCTCAACACCTCTCCATTGTGCGAAATTTTTTTACTTTGAGATAATTCGGTTGAAAAGTGATACTTGCTTTGCCACAATCTTTGAAGAATGGAATCAACTCACTAAAGGCTCATCCCTCTACTGCATTCCTGAAAAAATTCAAGTCCACTCGATATGCCCTCGTTAAATGAAACCGAACTTGCTACCTACCCTACCTTTCCCGCATGAATTCTTTACGTTCCAAATTGAGTCCATTCAAGCTTCTAACCCTACGACTCAAAATTTGGAAATGGAGAAAACTCTACAAGCTACCTTTAAATTTCATTCTCATCGGAAGAAATTAAATGGCGGCAACGAGCAACTGATGAGTGGTTCAAAAGCAGCAATGCAAACACCAGGTATTTTCATAATCCTACGATTTCTAAACGTCGTGCTAATCATATTTTTGTCGTTTTAGATCACATTCTAATGTAAAATATACTATTGGCAGAATATTAGTCGTGTTTTTAATTGTTATTTTGATGACCTTTTTCGATATGTTAACCGTCAACCCCTTGTTAACTTTGACAACCTTGTCAACCCTATTATCAAGGAAGAAGATAACCGCAACCTTTCATTAACCCTTAGCCGTAAAGAAATTAAGGATCTTATTTTTGCTCATACCCTTTTCAAAGTCTCGGGGCGACCCAGGGACTCTCCCTTTTGTTTCAAGAATTTTTGTGATGTTGTTGAAAAGGATGTCGCGAATTTTGTCTTGTATTTCTTTCAGTCTGGGCACATTTTGAAATATTTTAATCATATGCATATTGCTCTAATTCCCAAATCCAACAATGCCTCTAGTGAAGACAAGTTTCGCCTCATTAGTCTTTGCAACCCTATCTATAAAGTCATCATGAAGATCCTTGCTAATAGAATGAAAGTCGTCCTTGATAAAATTATCTCCCTTCTTTAGATGGCCTTCATACTGGGTAGGAATATTCCCAACAACACTATACTTACCCACAAAATCATGCACCATATAAAAAAGAAAAAGGGTATGGTAACTCATTGCGGTTAAAGTTGATTTAGAAAAGGTATTTGATTAAGTTGAATGCGGTGTGCTTAGACTTATTTTTGATAATCTGACATTTGGTTGTTGTTTTACTAATCTGGTCATGAACTGCATTGCTACTTCCACTTTTTTAACTTGAGTAAACGACTCTCGTTTTGGTTATTTCTCTATGTCTTGTGGCATACAACAGGGGGGCCCTCTGTCGCCATCTATCTTTATTATGCTCGATGATTTGCTATATAGAATCCTAATCATGGCCGAGAACCAGAATCTTATTCATGGAATTAAAGTCAGTCGCAGTTGCACTCCTATTTCTCATCTTTTGCAAGTATATGACATTTTCATTTTTTGTTGTGCTTTAACTTCGGATGTTGAACATATTTCATCATGTCTTAACATTCTCTGAGTGGAGTGGTCAAACCATTAGCAAGGAAAAATCTCTTATCCACTTTAGCAGGAATTCTTGTGCTAGGAAAAGGAAATCCATCAGGGATATTTTAGGGATGAAAAGATGTAACCACCAAGCAAAAAACCTCACCTATAGCTTTTGCAAGTCAAACAAAAAAATTGAAATTTTTTTGGACTTGATCTCAAAGTTGGATTCTGCTCTCCTTAGTTGTAAATTATGCTTACTCTCACAAGCCGAAAGATTGGTTCTTGTTCAATCAGTGACGATGATGGCGAGGAAAACCTTGATGTAACTCACAAAGAATGAAAGTTAATAACTAAATGTTACATCTAAGTTTCTCTTGTCGCAAGTGCACGAATCAAGTAATAATAATAAAATGGTAAGTACAGTTACGAACCAAGTATCGTATCCCAAGGGAGTGGTGGATTTAGGTATGAATCACTTAAATGAAAGACACTAACGGGTGTCACGTTCTTTTCTCTTGTGTTTGCAAGATGTAATAAACGCTTATGAATGTTATAAATGCGGTGAATGCTTTTTATACTAATAATGCAGAGAATGGCTAATCTAGAATGCAATGGAAGTTTATCTATGATGCAATAAAATAGTAAATCAGGATTGTGGTTGAATGGAAGAAATAATTAAAATAATTAAATAATTAAACTAATGAATGCACGACATGATTAATTGTGCTAAGGATAAAGTAAAACATAATTGATTGATTGATTGATTCAATTGGTTGTGAACAATAATAGTAAGGATTGTTTGGAGGTCAGGTTTCACAATGACTTAACCATAGTAGTTCATAGACAAACTGCCTATATTTACTTACAGTGCTTGATGATAATTTGATGTTTGCATGTCTAATGGATCCGTGACCTATATCAGGAGTTATCCCAACCATAAATCTATGAGTCTCTAATGACCTACCGTGTTAACGGATCAACCCAATTGTCCGTTATTTTAGTAAAGATATCAAATCTGCAATCCAATCAACTAATCCAAACCAAGTTAACAAAACGTACATAATTAAGATTGGTTTAGTGTGATCTAGGGCTTGCGCATCAGTTGCATTAGCACACCAAAGTCACAATATATATATATATATATATATATATATATATATATATATAGTTACCTATCCAAACTTTGCCTCGTTTGACAGTTACCTATCCAAATTTACACTTTTGACACCCGATTGTCCAAACTTTCACTTTCTTGACACTTTACGGTCCAAACTTTCATTCCGACCTATCTCGGCCAAAAAACGTCACTTTTCAGCCTTATGATATACGCTGACATCATTAAGAGGGGCAATTTTATCATTTACAGATTAGGGAGTATAGTGCAATATGTATAATTAATTCATACACCCTAAATTTTATTTTGTTATACATTTTACATTTTACATTTTTTACATTTTTGTTTACTTCAAAAATATTAAAAAAAGTTAAAACTAATAACTTTAACTCATCTAAATATAAAGTAAATTCTTTTTGTGTACAAATTTAATGGTAAATATTATCAATTTTTTTTTGAAGAAAATGTGTCTTCAAATGAAATTATATTTTTAGAAATTAAAACTTTTTAACAAACTTAATTAGTAATTTTTAAAACTTGATTTTTTTAACTTTGATTTATTAATTAGTTGATAATTTAAAACTAAAAAAATCATGTTCTCCACCCCCCCTCTACACCCACCAAATCCACCACCACCAAACCCCAAATCCAACTCAAAAATTGACCTAACTTCATCACCCTCGCACTTCCATGAACTCGATTTTTGGTTTTATGGGTTTTTTCATGGCGGTTTTTGAACGATTTGTTGTAAGGTGATGGATTTTAAAACTCTAAAATCGAAAATCGAGTTTGGCTCTAAGTGGGTTTTAATCTCTTTCGGTTTGTACATATGGCTTTTCTAGCATAGACAAACACTTGTTTGGACCCAAAAAGTGTACTCATCCCCGTGGTTTCCGTCCAACTTGAGTTTGTCGCATTCTCCCTTTGTGCTTTGGAAAACACAAAATGATTTTGTAAATGGAAATCCTCCTTCTACAGATCAAAGTATTGTTGACACGACCCAATCTCAATCCAAAAAATTTCTCGAGGCATGCGTCTAAATAAGCTTCAAGCCTGCTATCCTTCTCTTGTCTATGAATGGTTATCTACGCCATGCAATTGGATTAAAATGCAACCTTCAAAGAAGGCCTCTCGCCATGTTGCATTTATTTTGACCCTACAACAACGTAAATTGCAGCCCTTCGGGAAGCCCTTATCTTCCTCACACAAGCACAACCTTGGAAGGTTTTTTTTTTTTGAAACAGACTTCTTATTTTCCCTATGATGCATCGATACTCCTAAAAAATAAACTATACAGTATCATATATGTATCTTATACCGATACACTACTGATATGTATCTGATATGCCACGTGGCGTATCAATTAATTATAAAAAATATAAAATTCTCAATATGTATTTGATACATATTTGTAGCGTATCAGATATAATTTTGGGGCGTATCGGATATAATTTGGGGTCTTTTTTGTAAATTTTTAAATTAATGGGTTATTTATATAAATGACACTTAAATGAAAAAGTAAAACAAAATCTTTTAATCAAATTTAGTAACTCACGATCATAACTCAGAGCTTTCGCACTTTTAATTACTCTTCTCTCTCTCAACCTATCTCCACCACGACACTAAGTAACCATGGTCGTTGCCACCTGCGCCGTGGCCACCACCACGTTGAATCAGTTTTGTTTGTTGATGAAGTTATGGAAGAACATATGCAAGATCATTATTTTAAGTTTGAATTTTAAAGCGAATCCGATATATTCATAATTCACTATTTTGTTATTATGACTTTTATGAATTAATGTTCTTGGTGTCATTTCTTATTTACAATCTAGTTTACTTATTACAAATGTGGCATCTTAATTTTGTAAAATTAATACTAATACTAATATATATATATATATATATATATTAGCATGAAAGTTAAGATATATAGATTTTCTATCCATATTTAAGTCATAATTTTTATTATATAAATTAATTATATTATAATTAAAATAAATTATTAATCGCGTAGGGACCGAGTGTCAACTATTCAAATTTTTCATAAGCATTTACGATCAACCATCTAAATAGTGGTGCACTTTTTATGATATGGTATGATTTTCATATTGTATAATTTAAAATACTATGAATCAATACACATAATACGCCATTTCGTGTTATTTGCTAAACTAACTAGAAACGCTGGTACGCGGTCCCTGCGTGATTAAGAATTTATTTTAATTTATATGGTAAAAGAATAATTTGAACAAGGAAAGATTAAATAAATAAGGATAGAGACTTTATATAGAAAGTTTTAAATTTTGGGAAACTAAATATTCAATCACAATAATTACTATAGTTATTGATTCTACTTAAATTATAAGGCTAAATTAGGAACTCAATAATTAAACTATTATTGTGCTAACAATAAAATTATAAGGCTAAAACCGAAAATCAAAAGTTTGGTGTCACAGTTTGCCTTTCTTTATATAATAGTATAGAAGTTGGTCCAATATACATTATTAGTTATTACTTATTAGGCCATCGCGAACCTAAGTTTCCAATTTCTAAATTTTGGCCCCAAATAACACTCTATGCCGAAGAAACGTTTGTAAAAAAAGAAGAGGCAAAGTGCGACATCGTTTTGGAGGATTGAAGCTCAAAACCCTAATTCCTCCTTATACCCTGCAGGCATTGAAGCTGCCATTCTTTGCCACTTACATACAGGTAAATTATTTTTCTTTTTATGCGCATCCAATTTTTATTGGTGAAAATATACTCCATTGCTCTTTATCTGATGTATTAATTGATAATGCTTTGTATTATTATCTTTTTTGCTTTCTGTTAACATTTTTCTGTGTGTTAATGCTCAAATTATGAGTTGTATTTAGTAAGTTTTTGTGTGAATTTGGACAGGGGTGCTGTTTTAATATAAACAGCAATGAGGTTGGAAAAATGCTGGTTCTGTTCGTCTACAATATATCCTGGTCATGGGATCCAATTTGTTCGTAACGATGCAAAGGTAATAGCTTTTTTATTTTGCATAATCCTTTTTATATTTACCAGTGAATTTTTAGTTGTTCTGATAAAAAAAAAAGAAAAAAGGAAGTGGTTATTTCTTTTTGTATCTAGGATATTTGTGGGAGCATATAACTTTTGTAGTGTACATCCTACTTTACGTCACGTATTACATCAGTAGTCAACCTTGTGCGTAAATGCATGATGCTTGTTATCTACTTCTAGTGATGTGCTATGCAAAATAACAAACTGGCAATATTTTTGGTATTTACTCTCCTAATTTGATGTTTAAGCAGATTGTGTGACATGTTTAGCTTGATGTCACAAAAGCTCTATGCTTTTCTCTGATTATTATATCATTTAGCCCTTCAAAGGCGTCATTAAAAGGTGGATGTCTTCAATGAATCCTGATGTTTTTAGCTTTTACTGTTAAATGTGAAATTCCTGCCAAGTGATCTTAATTTGGTCAGGTTTTTGCACTGGTCAGATTTGTTGGGAGGAGGGGGTTCATAGGTCCAATTGATACCACTAAATTTTAGCATAACTTAATTTATTCCAGTCCGCACCCCCGCCCCCATGTCATTATGATGGTTTGAGGCAAGGTTAAACAAATTGGTAATGGTAATGGGGTTCAAAGTTTTCGAAAAGATATGAACATGTTAGACGTGTCTGTACCTTTTGTAATCAATTCAATATGCAGATCTTTCGGTTTTGTCGATCAAAATGCCACAAAAACTTCAAGATGAAGAGAAATCCTCGCAAAGTAAAATGGACAAAGGCTTATAGGAGGTTGCATGCCAAGGACATGACTCAGGTATCAACTGACCTATTTTAGACCTTTCCAGTATTCAATCTTAAAGATACAGTTGATTTATGTGATGTTTTTTCTGGTTGTCTTTGCTAAATCTGTTCATCTGATTTGAAGGATGCAACATTTGAATTTGAGAGGAAGAGAAATAGGCCTGAACGTTATGACCGGAATGTGACAGAGAACACTCTGAAGGCCATTAAGAAAATCGATAAAGTCAGAGTTGATAGAGAGGCTAGGCACATTGCAAAGAGGTTATTCTTCCTTTCTGATTTGTTAGGATTATGCAATATGTAGTATATTTGAGCTTCTTTTTGACAATCTAGTCGCCTGTTTTGTGAACTTAACAGGATGAAGGGAAAGAAGGCCCAGGTCCTGAGGTACGCAACAAAGGAATTGGAACAGAGCATTCACATGGTAAAGGCTCCTGCTGCACTTCTCCAAGACTCCTCACTCACATTGCCGAAGATCAAGGTCAAGGTTCCTCAAGAAACATCAGAGAATCGCATGGAGGAGTAGTAGGATTACATTGGTGTGCCAATTTCTGTAGGCTTGGCTTATTAGTCACGTTTGACATAGCAAAAGGATTGATATTACCTCATATAACTTATTCTCAAGAATATATCTGGTTTTGTACTGGCAGTCTTTATTTTGTATCTTTTGTGATCAATACAACAATTTTGGCCACCCACTTTTTCGATTGAGTTAAATTATAAATGTACTAGTCTTTCTTGGATATGATCTGTGCACTGTATTCTCATTGGATTCTGAAACTTGCATTCAATGCTATATATAGTTTGGATCTTTAGGGTTCATCAAGTAGCAGTGGATGTGGCATATTAGTGTTAGTTTTGAGTTCCACGATATAATTGATGAGATTTGTCATTCATGTTGTTACTCACTGATCTTGTTGTTTATGAAATTATAAAATTGTGGAGTCCAGTTTAGAAGTTCTGCATTGAAGGAAAATAAACAGAGAAATGTCTGAAGTCTACTTAATCCATAAAGCTCTTCATCTACAGAAGAGAGAAACACTACAGTTGACTTATAATCTAAAGCTCTCTTTGATAAACCCCTTATTAATTAGCTAATTTCAGCTTCCCCTTGTACTCCGCCAGTTCTTTTTGGTACCTCTCCTTGTCCTTTGCGCCATAGCTCAAATAAACCTGTAATATTGAGAAACTTCAGTAACAATTGTCCTCTATTCATATTTCATATACCAATTGACACATGCGAATGATACTGCTTCATCGAATGTAGTATGTTTTAAAGATACTGCCTCGTTGAATGTAGTATGTTTTAAATGTCGAATATGTTTTGCAGATGGAATACCTTTTTATCTTCAGGGGAGAGATTAGTCCAGGATTCACCGATCATCTTAATGAGCTCCCTCTCTCTGTTGACATAGTGCGACTTCATTGCTGCATGTTTCTCAGCAAAAAAGAAGTTGTATCCACTGCGGTTGGTCTTTGGACGACCTGGATCTCCTGACTTTCTTCGTCTGCTTCGACGACCAGGATGCTGAAGATGAGGGTTATATGGGACAATTGCAGAGGACGATGGGTTCGAGACTGATGATGGGACAATTGCAGAGGAAGAAGCAGGATATCCAGGATGGTAGAGCACGCCATTTAGCGTCTCGTCACCCAACTTGATGGTAACCAAGTACCCGCAGTCCAATTTTCCATCAATGGTTCCCAAAGCTTCAAAAGAAGTTGGGCCTGAAAGAAACAGGAATCATATTGGGATAATAGTGACAGAATTTAGTGTTAAGTTAACCCTTAAAAAGGTTATATGCAAGTAGGGTAAGAGGCTGGTATATATTCTTAAAAACAGTTTGTCAATTCTTGTGCTACGCAGCACGCTGACATATAAGATGTGTGCACGTGACGTGCGCTAAGATCTTTATGACGTGCGCTAATATCTACGTTTTTGTCGTGTTATAATCATAAGTGTCAACGAGAACGGATTGTTAAATAGAATATCTACGTTTTTGTCGTGTTATAATCATATGTGTCGACAAGAACGGATTGTTAAGTAGAATATTCGCGTTTTTGTCGTGTTATAATCATACGTATCATAAATCTAAACGCGGCAAAACATTCTGTCAAAAGATTTGGTATGTTTGAACAGATCCTTGCAGGCAAAAAAAAAAAATGGTGAAATAATGTTGATAAAATGCCATGCAATTTTGTGGTACGTAGAGATTACTTATTGAGCTAATCAAAGAAATGAATTTCTAATGTTAAATCAAACATCTTAAGTTGTGGTATTATACAAATCCTAAAATTAAACAGCAAAAAACCTACAAAAAGCTTTAGTATTCATATATAAATTTTGATTATTTCATCTTTATACGACAGAAAAAGAAAGAAGGATGAAACACTTCTTTTCATTAGTTTGAAACTTATAGCGCCTCTTGTTTAATTGTATGGCAAAAGGAGTAACAAAGAGACTACTTCTTTAAAAATGTCATCTTCTTATAACATTAATTTGGGCAAAGATATGCATATATTATATTAATTATTACCATCAGTTATCATTATGATTTGAAATAAGACCTGATTATTCATTGGTGGACATCCTTAAGCCGTTGCATAATAGGGTTTTTATCCACATCAAATCATGTAAATAGACCATATGACAAAAGAAAAAGCCACGCCTTTTCGAGCAACATTACAACTTTTTTAAATAACTTAGAATTGCCAATTTGTCACTACCCACATGAGAGTTGAACAATAACGTTTGTGGCAGAGAAATTAAATTATAACGTGTGGTTCCTATTAAAAAATTTATTATCATAACCTTAGCACTTCAATTAATGATCTAAAGATATTGCACATCACTTCAATTAGGTCCAAGTTCTTATACTCCGGATAATACCCTCATCCATGTCTTTCTAGATCAAAACAAATATGGGTAATTTCACTTTTGCACCCTAAAATTACGTTAGGTTGACAGTGTGGACCCCAATATATGAAAGAGGACGCATCAGATCCTCTCACCTATTCCAACTAAAAATATGACGAGAGACTTGATTCCTTGTATTTGTAAAAATCAAAATGTGTCGAACTTATATCTCCATCAAAAAAAAGCAATAAGATTCTTACTTTAGCATTTTATCTTTGATCATAGTTATGATGAAATAGATTTCAAAATAAATTATAAACATGAAATTTGACTAGAGAGATATTGTTAAGAAATTGACACAAATTTGATTTTGCAATTTATTTTTGCTTTTATTCACTCAAACTAATTTAGATAATTGTTCTATTCATTAAGAAAAATCATAACACGAATTAAAAGAGTTTTCTAGACATGCAGATCTGATATTCCGTGTTTAAAAGTTATGAAATTAATCTCTTCGATAAATATTTATCCTTCAAAAATAAAATAAAATAAGGAATCAACTTTCTGCCATACTCATAACTGAAAACGTTAGGTGGTGTGTGATGTGCCCTCGTTTTCCTACTTGAAGAGCACAAATCGTCATCTATTTGTTTTCCATAGCCCAGATTGCTAAACAATTGCAAGTCTAGGGTGAAAAATATAATTTACCAAAATTACACAATATAACTTATAAAAAATAATATCATGCAAAACGAGAAACTTAAAAAAGAAGTACACAAACACACACTAGAAAGAAAGAAATAGAGTAAAAAGAAATGATTTTATATATATATATATAATATATATATATATATATATTATATTACTAGTACCTGTTTGATTGTTAAGCATGGGATCTTGCAACCTGAAGAAGTAAACCTGTTCGTAACGATGAAGTAGAGTGAAGTAATGTTTCCTTAAAGCAAACGAAGCACTTGTTGTGGTCGGAGCAAAATCGAACACACTACTAATCTCTCTCCATTTTTTCTCCGTTACAACCTTATCGAATCCGCCTCTTTTTGTCACCTCCACATATAGTACGTGCAAATTCAGCTCTTTTCCACCAATCACAGGTAACCTTTCCATTTATCACAATAAAAAAGATTAGAGAAAAATATAATAAGTTATTTTTGAAACAAAGTACACAAATATGTATATATTACGTACTGAAATTTGGACCCCAAAGAGAAATGGAAGCTCCTCAATGTGTTCATAAAGAGAGTTGCATCCTTCACGACATCTTCATGTGAGGCTAAAGCCACCGGAATTATGTTCGCCTGAGACATTTAATTAATATAAAGTTGTTGGCAGGTAAATAAATTGAAATGAGGGGTAGAGTTATATTTATAAGGAGTGTGACAATTTTTTTTTTTTGGGGGGGGTGTAAGATTAAAATTGGGAGAAATTTGATGATTCCTAGATAAGTTTCTAACTAAAAAGGAGCAAGGGGATTCGGGACGCGTGTGGTAATGTTAAGGCAGCGGTTATGCATTGAGTTTGGCTTTTTGTTACCAACCAGAAAAGAAATAAAATTAAAATTTAAAAACTCATCTTACAATTTACAAATCTCAATGCATTGTTCTCTCTCTCTTTCAATGGCTGATGATGTTGGTCTAATTTTTTCATTGGCGGAGTCTTAAATGTTATATAAGTTGTTGAGACACTTTTTAGTGTAAGGGCTGACAGAAATGTGACTGGAGGAAGAAGAGCAGAGTGGTATAGGTTTAGCTGTGTTCTGAGTACATAAGGATATTGAACCAATTGGAAGAAGTAATAGAATCTGATGAATATTTCTTCCGACTCTGACCATATATATCATATCATATCATAAGTACATTAAAACTTACCTTAGATTGATCTTTTGCAGGCTCTTTTGCTTTAAATAGTTGAAAGTGAAGTTTGAATTTCTTGAAATAAATATCAAAGGGAATATTGCATATTGTGAGATTTGTTTAATAAGTAAAATTCATGCATTTTGAGATAAATCAAGGAACCCCTTTTTTTTTCTATCAAGAAAGACCACATTTCAAAACAAAAATAGATTATAATTGTCAGACCAAAATTAAGAAAACATCCAAAAAACAAATAAAAAAACATTTGAGAGAGATATCTTGTTCTTTCTCCAGGCACTAACGACTTATTTACGGTCGCATATTCATTAACTTCCCTAAAGTATACCATGCATTTTTTTGGTCTGTGATGCCTCCCGAGACTCATCTTATAAGCTACATGCACCGTGATGAAGTGCCTCTAAACATGATTTCTCAATAGATTACTAGTCAAGTGTCATTCTTGAGAGACTGGTAAATTTGAGAGCTATACCTCACTGAGCAACATATGACTTTAGTTGCTTCCAGAATACCGATTCTTTTGGCTCTCATTGACAACACGAACATGTACAATGGGCAATAAATAACTCCTTCGACGTGGTTAAAAAGTTCCTATTATGATCATTATATCTTTTGTGATATTGATATTACAAAGCAACCAATTGAGAGAGGCTTATACATAAACATAACACTTCAGCTCTCCGCAGACAAAGTTTGAGGATCCAAAACGAAAAACTACATACATTACTCATGCAATTGAATCCCTAAAACGTAATTCCACAAGAGCTTGCTAAACTTTGCAACTTATAAATTGACGACCTAAGCAAATGTGAATAAAACTATTATTTCACTTATAGTCGTTTATTTGTGTCACTCTTTAGTTGCATTCCTTCATCAACATAACAAAAATATATTCGATTAATTAAGGACGTGTCAATTTGTTGAGGACGAGAATAATAAAAAAAAATTGATCGAATATCCAAAATTATAAGTATGAGAACTTCACTTTTCGTATTTATCTATGTTGCAAAGATACATAGACGATAAGATACACTTGTGAACGATAATATTTATTCGAAAAATGATGGAAATATATTAAAGAAATAACTATATATCATGTAGAAGCAAAAAAAAATATTAATCAAAAGAGAAGCAGTCCTGAAAAGTACCAAATGCACTTCCATGAATTAAATTGATTGAAAGATTACATATGCAAACCATCGGCAAAAAATGTCAATCTAATAAGAAACCAAAAAATTCAACACCACGATCATTAATCTTAGTTGTGATCCTCTCAACGTCACCAACTGCTTCATGAAACATGATCTTGTGCACCAGAAAGTTGAATTAATATTTATTTAAGGCCTCTTTTATATACATACGTGGTGCTATAAATATGTTTCGTTAAGTTCATTTAATATTAACATTGTATCATAGCACGTCTAATAATGAAAGACTAGAGCTATAGTGGCATGCCATTGTAGTAAGATTGTCAAAGCCTTATTTCTCTTACTTACAAGGATTTTCTAGATCGGATAGAAATGACAATTGTTTTCGTACACTGTGTTATCGAGGGATCGTGCCTAACACTACAGGAAAATAGGGTCATTTCCGACCGGAATAACCCGAATCCGGTCGGGAAAGACCTTTTCTCGACCGCATTTCGGTCGGAAAAGTCCGGTCGGGATGATTCGGTCGGAAAAGTTTTTCCGACCAGAATTCGATCAGAAATCACGTTTTTCGACCGGCCTCCGGTCGGGACCTTTCTCGACCGGTTTTTCGACAGAACTGAGGTCGGAACATTCTTTCCCGACCGGAGTCCGGTAGCAAATATTCCGACCAGAGTCCGGTCGATAAAAGAAATATTCCGACTGGATCGCGGTCGAAAAATTTACTATCGGACTCCGGTCGGAAGAAACTATTTCGACCGCGCTCAGGTGGTAAATTTTCCGACCGAGCTCCGGTCGAAATACATAATATACCGACCGGAGTCTGGTCGGAAAAGCTCTTTCAACTTTTTCTGACTAGATACCGGTCAGAAATAACATTTAAGTTATTTCCGACCGCACTCCGGTCGAAAATAACATTTAAGGGATTTCCGACCGAACTCCGGTCGGGAATAATATTTACGGTATTTCTGACCGGAATCCGGTCGAAAATAATATTCCACAGAATAAAAAAATAATATTCCGGTAATAATTACTAGAATATTATTTTTTTGCTTTTTTAAAAATATTTCGATTTATTGCACCAATCTAAAATATAAAAAGTGATTGTTAGTCAAAAAGTGTTTATTTAAGATGTAAGGAAGAAAAAAGTGTTTATTTTATAGATGAAAAGAAAAAAAATATTTATTTAAGATGAAAGGAAGAAAAAAATGTTTATTTTAAAGATGAAAAGAAAAAAAAAGTATTTATTTAAGATGAAAGGAAGAAAAAAGTGTTTATTTAAGATGAAAGGAAGAAAAGAGTGTTTATTTAAAGATGAAATGAAATATTGAAATATATTGAAATATTTGTGTTTGGAGGGTATTTAAAGATGAAAAAAGTGTTTAAGTTGAAATTTGCTGGTGAAATATTTGTGTTTGGAGAGTATTTAAAGATGAAGAGTATTTTGATGAAAATGTGATGAAAAATGAAGTGTATATATAGAATTTGGAGAAAATATTTGAATTTTCCACCTAAGCCCACCTAAAAGTTTGAAATTTGAAATTTTCGAAAATGCGACAAATTTTCCGAAATTTCCGAACAGAATCTGGTCGAAAATTGTTTTCGGCCCAGATTCCGGTCGAAAATAGTCTAATTTTTTTTATTTTTTGCTTGATTTTAGAAAAAAAAATTGATGTGTTTGTGAGTTTAACTATAGAATATCACTAAAAATACATGAATTGAAATAATACTTAGTTAGTTTAATGTTCTTTTGAACTAGTATTTAGTTAATATTCATTGACATAGTAAGATTACTATTAAAGTTGTTTGAAGTTCTACGTATATTAATCATACGTAGTATAGAGTAATCTCTCATTTGCGATTAACATTCGTTAGAAACGTTAGTATAGAGAAGGCAATTGCGATATATATATATATATATATATGTTTAGATGTTACATTCAATTAACATAATCATAAGTAGTTAATTAGCAAAATATACTAATGTATTTACAAGTGACATTATGAATCGACGCTTTAAATGATTATTTAACGTGCGAGATTTTTTTTTAAACTTATATATAACTAATGTTATTGTAATTGATCATTAAACCAATGATTTATCTAAAATTAGAGAGCAAAATGAGAAAATAAAAAATATGAATATTATTACCGACCTCATTCCGGTCGAAAATTTAAGCATTTTCGACCGCAATGTGGTCGGAAAAAGTCCTAAACCATAAACCCTAATATTTCCGACCGCACTCCGGTCGAAAATGCTAGTAATAGTTGATATTTCTGATCGCATTTCGGTCGGAAATAGCAACAGTTACTAACATTTCCGACCGCATTCCGGTCAGAAATAACAACGGTTAGTTATTTTGCGGTCGGAAAAGTGGCCGGATGTCACTATAAATACCCACCCCATTCCAATTGTCAAATCATTCAATTCTTCCTCATTTGCTAGGTATTCACGATTTTCCCTTGTTATAACTATTTTGTGTTTGTTTTCTCAATAATTTCTTATTAAAATGATCACTTAACTTTTTTATATATATTTTTGTTTGTGTATTATTAGATATTGCGGTAAATGCAACGAGGGGCGTAAGTGTGCAAACAATACTTGATATAAGTATTTTCTACGCTACAACAAGTAAGTATTTCTTTGACTTCTATGTACTCATATTTTAGAAATTTTGATATAGATGATAAAAGATATTGATTGGTGGAATTAATTGTAACAATTTCTTTTTAGTTTTCTTAGATTAGAAATAGATTATCTTGCCGATAGATATTGGATGTACGATAGGATAGATAATAATACTAGTTATTTGAATCAACATTACGTGGTTGTGGTTCGTGCATTCATACAATTTGCATCACAACAGAGAGATTACTTAGATCTAAGAAATCGTATTAGGTGCCCGTGCCAAAAATGCAACAATTTAAAGTTTTTTGATTGAAACGTAGTCCATGATCATCTTCATAAGTCGGGCTTTACGTATCAATATTGGGTATGGGTGTTGCATGGAGAGGAGGTGAGCGGGGCATCCACATCGTATGTACCTGAATCACCGTCCACTAGTATTCACGTGGATAGTCCGCTTCATGTTGATACTTTTAGAGAATTGGTGGTGGATGCATATGGGGGTCGATTTGTTCAGGGAGAGGTGCACAACGAAGATCCAAGTCCCGAGGTGAATGAGTTCTACAAAATGATGCATTTGGGAGACATAAAAATGCACAGTAAGAAGCCGAAGACTGTGCTCCAGTAGTTTGCTGAGTTCTTGAGTACCAAGACAATGCACGGAGTACCTAATGTCGCTTGCGAAAAGTACTTAAGGTTGTCTAAAGATCTTATGGACCCAGAGATTGAGGAAATGTTACCTAATACGGTTCCAGGCATGAATAAGATGCTCGCGGGTTTGGGTTTAGGGTACAAAAAGATCGACGTCTGTTGGAATTGTTATTTCTTGTACTACGGCGAGAATGCCAACAAGGATCTCACATCGTGTCCGATATGCAAGACCGATAGGTTTGAGGCTGGTAGAAAGTCCAGGATCGCAAGAAAGAAATTGTGGTACTTCCTCTAGGCCCTCGATTACAGAGGTTGTTCTATATTGTAGGCACTTCAAGACATATGACTTGGCATTTGAAGTGTCGACAGTCAACTGATATAATGATTCACCCAGCTGCAGTCGAGGCGCGGAGACATTTTGATCGTGCATATCCGAACTTCGCAGCAGAGCCTAGAAATGTCTGACTCGGTCTCTGTACGGATGGGTTCACACCGTTTGGGAAATCTGGGAAGAACTACTCTTGTTGGCCCGTGTTTGTGACCCCTTATAACCTCCCGCCAGATTTATGCATGCGACCGGAGTTTATTTTTCTCAGCCTTATTATACCCGGTCCAAAGAGTCACAAAAGAACTTGGATGTTTTACTGATACCGGTGATTGATGAGTTGAATGATTTGTGCAGTAATGGTTTGTGGACATATGACAACTCACGAAAGGAAAACTTTCAAATGCGAGCGACCCTAATGTGGACTATTAGCGATTTTCCTGCTTATGCAATGTTGTCCCTGTGGAGCACGTATGGGAAGCTGGCGTGTCCTTATTGCATGGGTGAGACAGATTCTTTTACACTTAAGCATGGTGGAAAAGTCTCGTGGTTTGATTGTCATCGTCGGTTTCTACCAGAGCATCATGAATGGAGGTACAACAAGAAGGATTTCTACAAGGGTTAAGAGATACTTGCATTTCCTATTCGAAGGAAGACAAGAGCGGAGATGAAGGCAATTGTGGATAGGCTACGATCGGTTGGCTTTGGGCCAAACTCCACAAAGCTTCCAGGTTTTAATACAACGCGTAATTGGTGTCGTAAAAGCATCTTTTGGGAAATACCTTACTGGTCCACAAACTTGATTCACCACAATCTAGATGTCATGCATTATGAGAAGAACTTTTTTGAGAACATCATCAATACGGTGTTGGACGATGCTAAGTCGAAGGACAACATTAAGTCGAGGCACGATCTTAAGCTGTTGACCAACCATAAAGAATTGTTCTTAGTACCCACTGGTAGAGGAAGTGAGTATATAAAGCCAACGACAAAATATTGTCTTACGAGAGAGCAAAAGAACATGGTACTTGATTGGCTGACAGAACTGAAGTTTCCTTATGGATATGCCTCGGACTTGGGACGATGTGTGCAAAAACAACAAGTAAAATTGTATGGTATGAAGAGTCATGATTGTCACATCTTCATACAAAGATTGATCCTGATTGCCTTTGGCGACTTCTTGGAACCCGAGATTTGGGGGACCTTGGTAGAGATTAGTCTTTTTTTCAAGGCGATTTGTGCCTCAGAGGTTTCGGCCAAGGATTTGGAGCGATTGGAGGAATCGTTTATTGTTACCATGTGCAAGATGGAAATGATATTTCCTCCTTCATTTTTTGACACTATGGAGCACTTAGCCATACACCTTCCGTATAAGACTAGAGTGGGGGTCCAGTCCATTATAGATGGATGTATCCATTCAAGAGGTACGATTTTATATTTTTAAAATTATTATCTTTTATAATTATTAATTCTTTGCCTAATAATTCATTTCTATGTATTAGGCGGATGTTCGACATGAAGGGTTCAGTACTGAATAAGGCGAGGGTGGAAGGATCCATAGCCAATGCATACCTACTTGCAGAGCTGTCCAATATGTGTTCTCAATATTTGGATGTCTCTGTTCAGACTAAATATAAACAACTCAACAGGAACGGGATGCTAGATAGCACGGAGTGGCATGATGAGCTTAGAATATTTCACAAGAAATGGGCACCAATAGGGCCACTAAACAATAGGCGATACTTGACTTCCGATGAAATAGAGCAAATAGAGCTTTACACACTTCTAAAGTGTGAAGAGCTTAACGAACGGGTCGAGTAAGTTGTTAATTATTTGTAATAACGAAATGATTAAACGCTTTAAAGACAAGTAGAATACTAACTTATGAATATACATGTTGTTTGAAGAAGAGGAGTTCGGTGGACTCAGTCCAATGGAGATACAATCCAAGAGGAACCGAGAGTACGTAGCATGGTTCAAGCAGACGTATTCATGTGGGAAATACGAGAGCGACATATGAATAGATCCTTTAGTCACAGGTCCGGCTAATACAGTAGCAACCTATGAGCTATACATTGTGAATGGGTTTAGATTTCACACCGATATAACGTGGGCCCGATGAAGAGTGATTGTAGCGGTGTTTATGTGAAGGGAGACATGGGAGGATCCGATGCTACCAACTTCTATGGAACGTTGAAAGACATAATATAGATGGAATATTGGGGCAGAATTAGACCCCTATAAATAGTCTTGTTCAAATGTGTTTGGTATGACATAAGCTGGTTGACATCGACCCGAGGCGTACCCTCGGCACCAATGAGCCGTTTGTATTTGCTAACCAAGCAAAACAGGCGTACTATGTGCCTTATCCAAAGAAGACGACGGGGCGACCGAGACAGAGAGGATGGTTGGCCGTATCCACTATTCATGCCAAACACATAATCGATATGTCTTCAGTTGTCAGATCAAACGATATCGATGCGGGGATGCCAACCCAAGTGCTACATGAGAATGCATCTAAAAGGTTTAATTTATGTGTAGACCTTGCATCATTCAATATGAATATCCAACTGGCCGATGAGGGATATGATGTGGTTGACGAGAGAATACGGGAGGGGGAGGCAGAGGAGGGCAACGAGGATGATGAAGAAGAAGAGTTAATGAGTGACTCAGAGTCTGAGGATAATATGTATGAATAGCGTGCGATTATAGTTTAGTGGTCGATTTTTATTGTATAATAAATTTAGATTTACGCTATTTAATTTCATATTATAGTTTGCATTCGTGTTGGATTTTTTTATAGTTTGCTATTACACGTGACTTTTGACCTTTCGTTGAAAACATGCCTCATGTCCAGGAATTTGTAGAGCTAACATTCATCACTTGCATCTCATAATTAGATAATTCGGTCCTAGCATTGTAACACAGATGTATAAGTAGCAACATAATATTAATCATATTTCTACAATTAACCATAAAACAACCCTTTACATAAACATAAAGTAGTTTGTCCAAGCATCTAACGAATTACATAAATACAAACAACTAACACAGTTTCCAATACATAAGAAAAACGTACAACTAATACTACTACTCCTCATAGTCCTCATCATGAAAGCCAAATGTATCATCTCTGGAGGCTCCACCACCCTCATCATCATCAGCACCAAGATCGGCAGCATCACCATCGGGAGTGTCATCTATAACGCCATCCTCATAGTCATCCTCGTACTTAGGCTCATACATCATAGCATCCGGATCAGTATGGGCAAATGGACCACGAGGGGGCGATGGTGGGAGCTGGGGTGTCGGCACAATACCATGGTAGACTTGATGAGCGGAGGACATGAATCCAATAGGAAGGGGTCGAGAAGGAGGAGTACATGTCGCGTCGGTGATGTGCTGGGTCAAGTGCTCTATATGATCCAAGAGGTCGTCCACCCTCCGATCAGTAGCAGTCCGAAGATAACGGTTCTCCCCTTCCAAGGTCCTCGCGTAGGCCTGTGTGTTGTCTGGTACCTTCTTCGTCTGGAAACCAAACTGATCGTGACGTGCATCCGAAGGGAGCCCGCAACCTTCCCCTTCTTCACTCCTCCAAACACCGGACTCTACAACTCCTGATCCATGAAGGGTCAGTCAGTACGACCCGCCGTGTACCTCTTGGTCATCAAGCCTATGTAGGCATCCTATTCATTTTGATAGAATAGTTAGTACATAATTAATAATGCATATGTTAATATAGTAATCAAAAAGTGCTTTACAAGTTAAATACTTACATAGATAGCCCTATACACGGGGTCTAGCCAAATGCGGCGACATCGAACTCCCTTTGGCAGATCCTCGGGATCATGTGTATGCTAATAACGATACATCTCATCGTGTCGAGGCACATGGGCCTCTCGAGGTCTCGAATGCGCCTGCATATCGACATAAAATTTTTGTTAAACTATTTAAATTTAAGACAAAAGTTATTCGTATAGAATCAAATTTAATAAGACATACCATCCTACGCTGGATCTCCGTGTAGCTAATGGACCCACTAGCATGAGTCCCTCATACATGACGATCAGTGTGTGGGGCCTCTCCTCCTTGCCTATTCTTCTGTCCTGTAAATGATTTATCCAGATGGCCCTTAGACTCCCAATGCTTCACAAACTCAGCCTCCAACTTGTCGTTCATCCACCCAGTCCTCGGACGCCCCGCCCACTTCGAATCATCCTTCCTCGCATAATAGTTCTTCTTCGCATTGTACACTATTTCCTTGTAACTCTTCCTAGACTTAGCCTCGTAGGCCGCATGTGCCAGACCCAACTCATCCAGACCAATGTTGCATGTATTCTGCAATTAATTAAGATTTTTATGTTTTAGACATGGTTTTAATTAAGGTTTTGTTAAATAAAAATCTTACTATGTATATATATATATATATATATATATATGTTCTGAAATCTCACCTTAAACTTAGTCCACATCTGACCTTTGACTGTCTCATCGACCTCATTGTACGAAGGAACATACGTCTTCATAAATGACATAATGATTTGGATAATCGTCGTCGATATCTTGTGCCCCTTCAAAAATACGTCGTGCTCGTCCAAAATAACTCTACGGCGGCCTCTAACGCTAGACTGATTGTCTCTAGATAAGCCTCGGCTCGGTCGCTGTTGTGTCACTGTAGATGGTCCTGCACCGGCGACGTCTATTGGGGAAGAAGTGTTGGGACTCGCTGCTGTAGAATCAGTAGATGGTGGCCTAGGTGCCCTACGCCTCGATCCAGATGACGTAGGTGGCATCGATGCTTCATGATCATCATCTAGTTGAAAAAAAGACTACTCGATCTGGTGGAGTACCGTCGCTCGATCCAGTCGTAGACTCGGCAGGTCGGTAGCAGGGGCATCGACAACATCGGGTGGTGTAGCGCTAGAATGAACAAATCAAAGACAAGGACCTAATCTCGGTGGATCACTAGGCCCCCCGGCACTCGGTGGACCATTACGCCTTATCTTCGAGGGCTGGCCATGGCCGGTATCACGAGACGAGTGTGAAGGATCGCCCGACATGTCGTCGACTAAAGTGCTATGTACTAAGTAAAATCATCTAAGTTAGAATATTTCTAATTATAGAGATGACCTAAATTTAATCATTACTAAGTTATATAGTTTTCCTAAAGGCATGAACTATGTTATAAAAACTATCATTTCTAAGATATCTAACAACATTTCATGAAATTAACGCAATAATAACTAAATTAACACATATAAAAATCATATAAAATAAAATAATGCTAAGATAAATAATATTGCCTAAAAGAAGGCATATAGATATTTCGAGAGTAGCTAAAAACATAAATTTCAAGTAGATATTCTAAAAATATAATCATTTCTACTTTATAGTAATTCCCTAAAAGCATCATGAATTCTAATTTATAAATCGATTTTCTAAAGGGCATAAACAATATTGAAGGTCTAACAATAACACAATATCAAATAATCCCTAAGACATAAATAAAGTTTAAAGAGTAACAATGCATAAAGAAAATACATACTATTTAAAGTCTAAGTGCATAACATTTTCTAAAGGCATAAATAATTACTAAACTTTAACATTTCCTAAAGCCTAACAATTCCTAAAGTCATTTCCTAATTAAAGCCTAACAATTTCTACAATTTCTAACAATTAAACATATAAAATAATTATTAAAACACTAAATATAACATAAAAAACGAGAAAAGACGAAAAAACTTACCGGATCTGGATTTCTGACCGAAATCCGGTAGGGCAAGGGGGCTGGGTTGTCGGAAATGGGTTGCGGTCGGTAATACTCAGCCCAGCTGCGCGGCCCAACTGGGCCGAGTTTAGGGCGACGCCCTTTGGCGGGAATTTGTCCCGCCAAAGGGTCCCGACCGGATCCCGATCGGAAATAAAATTTCCTGACCGGGATTCGGTCGGGAAATTTTATAATAAGATTTTCGACGTAAACTCGGTCGAAATCTCATTTTTGACCGTATTCCGGTCGAAAGCAGTCGAAAATTTTCCCGACCGGATTCTAATCGAAATTTTTCGGTTGAGAAAACCGGCCAATTCTTTTAGTGTAAACAAGTTTAGGATAAAGTTCGTTTTAGTTGCATCTTATAACCTGCCAAGACATAGTTCTATAACATGTGCGTCTTATGTAGTAGAGTCTCGTCTCTCGTTCATCTAATTTAGAAGGGTATGATTTCTTGTTTGTCTATTGTAGCAGTATGTTATATCTTGTTCATATGTTAGACTTTGTGTGCTATAACAGACCACCCATCTATTCCACTTGTTATTGCAAAAACATATATCTTGTTCTTTCACTACAACAACAGTATATGGTATCCAATTTGTCTAATGAAGTATATTGAAGTTGAGAACCGTTCTATGGCCACTATCACTTGTAAGTTGTATTTTGATCTTATTTCGTCCGGGTTACAATACACATGTTAATTGTTATAATGTGCTTGATTTATGCCAAAATAATGCCAATCGAATATAAAATCTAACTAGCTTGGTCCGGAACACCTAATACAAGCTGACTAGGTAGTACAAATAGAAATATAATTAATTTAATGAAGATCGAATTAAAGAGATTCGATCTAGGTATATCTCGAATCTAGCCGAAATGTCGAATCGTTCCTGTTCGAGACAAGCGAGCCTTGAATCGATTATAAATCGAATTGGTCGTAACTCGAATCGGATGAGTATCGAATCAGATGGCTTTGATAGAGTGAAGCTCAAATGGGCCCCAGTGGTAGTTGAGGAACGAATATCGAATCATGCCCATTCGATCTTCCCTTTAATGTCGAATTCTCTTTGTTCAATATTCAATTTTATGGGCCTTCCTGCTGTGGGCTGGCCCAATATAATTATTGGGCCTTTCTAAAATACCCCAATCATATAGTACCCCCAGTTTGGGAGTCGGTCTTGGTTAGAGAGCGGGTGCCAAACTCTAAAAGTTTGCGTTGACTTAGTCGCCAAGTACCTGCTATGTGTCTGACTGTTGAAAATTCTCCCCCAATTGGGAGCCAGGATTTGGAGAACATGGGTCACAAATATCCGTTGTGGATCCCTCAGTTCGATCTTGAGAACGCAAGCTGGAACTCGACTGATTGATAATGTCGAATTTGCGAATTCGATTTTGAATTTTGTCGAAAACATACATGCATTATACATTAATGTAAAGTCTGGGTTATTACTGTCAATCGAATGGAGTCATTCGATTTTAGTTAGTAAATTGAATAGCCGCTGATTCAATCTTTATTTCGCCTTACTTCTGGCATAGATCGAATGGAGTTCATTCTATCTTGTTTGTAAATCGAATTCACGCGATTCTGATGGGCCTTATGTGCCATTCCATCTCTATATAAAGGAGAAGAGGGGGTGGACGACATCATTTGCGTCTTTGGATAGCTCTAACGGCATCGTAAGTAGTATTGAACGGGCACGATTCCATACTCCCTGTATCGAACATAGCGAATTTGATACACAGTGTATCGAACGTTAGGTCATTCGACCTAATGCCTTAGAAAAAAAATTCGAGATTTTCATGAAAAGCTAGTTTTCTCGCTTCTGACTTCGTTTTCGTTTCTCTTTTTGTGCACTGTTATTCTGCAATCAATTTGGTGATTTTGCAATTTTAATCAAGGTAGTGGACTGTTTGCTTTATTTGCCTCTTGTTATTTTGTATTAGCTTATGTGTGCCTCTAGCGTATCGCGTAGTTGTCATAAGTATCGGGAGTGACGTAGATTCGTAGTTAGCTTTCCTTTTCTTTTTTATTTTATTTCAGTTTGTGCCAATCGAGATGGTGAGTTCAGAGTCTTCATCTGAGAGCGAGTCTTGTAGCGCCTCAAGCTCTGATTCCGTTAATTCAGTGGTGGGTCATGGAGGTGGTCCTGCAGGTTTGAACTTCGTCGAATGAGATGGTTATGAGGCCATTGATATAGAGGGGGTTGATTTTGTGAGGGATGATGATCAGGATGAGAATGATGATCAACCCGCGCCGCATGCCGGGGTGGATGACTGGCCCTCACCCCCTACAGAGGGCAATCGCGTTGACAGTGAAGCAGACGAAGAAAATGAGGTCATTGATAGGGACTTTGATGACTGTGAAGAAGTTTCGGGGATGGCGTACACTGCTTATGTGTCGCGTCTACAACATAGTCGCCTCTTCCTACGTGAAACGTATAACATAGGGAATAACTATAAGTTAGATTCCTGGATCGGACCAGCGTGTGCATACTGCTCCTCTCGGTCACCTCACTGTCTTCGTCGAGCAATTAGCAAACAAGTTACGATTTCTCATGCCCTCCGAAGTCAGACATATCTTAATGTCTATCAGATTGGTACCGAGCTAGTTGACGCCGAATTCGATCGGGCATATTTTGGGCTTTATCATTGTCATGAAAGGCCTAGGCGTACCGTGCGGGCCCAATGAGTTTTTGGCATTTTTTGAGGTGTGCAAAAAGGGAAAAGGGTTCTATCATATAAATGCAGTGAGGCATCACAAATTTTTGAGAGGCGAATTCTCCGGGTACGCGAAGGATTGGAAAAACAGATATTTTTATATCAAGGAAAGTTCTACGGAGGAGTTTTCCGTATATTGCAATTCCTCGCGGGGTAGGGTTGCCTAGGTGGGGTGATCAATTTAGGGCGAACCTGGTCCATAACCATCAGTTTAATTTAAGAAAGCTTGTTGAGAACCATGTTTTATCACTTGCGAGGTTGTCCCTGGTCCCGTATACGGGGAGATTTACTCTCGGTATATATTTCTGTGTTCGCAACTGCTAGTGCATTTTTGTTTTAATTTCGATTTGTTACTAACATTCGATTTTCTCTTTTACATGAGACTTCATCATGAACCGCCATGCTTGTATGAGTCAGGTCTTGGCCGCGGACGCTGAGGGTTCACGAACAACAGTTCCTATTCTCGTGCCTCCTCCCAGGAAGAGGAAAGCTAAGGCAAAGAAACCAGCAGGCGAGGCTGCTGCATCCATCTGTGCCGACGCACCGCGTGATCCCTCCTCTCACTTAGGCAGAAGGGTTTGACGGACCGGCCACCGATGATGCGGAGGCAGCGGAACGAACAGAAGTTGCTGCACCGGCTAAAAGAAGAAGGGCACCCCAGACTCGTTCTCAAACTAGAGGTATTGCCCCCCCTGTACCGCGTACCTCTGGTTCTTTGCCTGCCGGTGGCTTCGCTCACGCTACTGAGGTGAGTGCTAGGGCTGAAACTAGCCAAGGTCTGTGAGCCCGGGTCACGGTTTATAAGCATTCTGAGGAGGAGGCCATCAATGCCTTGAAGGTGGTCCTTCCTAATATCGCAGTGGATTCTCTGATGTCCACCGAGTAAAGGAATAAGGTGGAGCGGCATGCACTCCATATGATTAGCGCAGTAATGTGACATTTCAGTCTGATATTGATGTGTTGATTTATGCTTGGTTGCTTAAGTTTTTGTTACTTCTCTTCTAGACATGAGGGGTCGTGGACGCGATGATTGAAGGGTTGAAAAGAGACCACAAGGAGAGGACAAATGGGCATGAATGCCTGCGGGCAGAATTCCGAGACAGTGATCCCAATGCACTGAAGGCTACGGTGGTAGGAAAGAGAAGGCCTTGCAGCAAGCGAGGGATTATGCTCTTCGGGCTAGCAGGGATAGAGAAGCCGTGAAACTCGCGCAGGAGATCGTTGAGCGGCTCGAGGCGCATGCAGATAACATGCGGAGAAGTAAGCCTGTGCTAGAAAAGCAAGGCGCAGAGCTTGAGAAGGAGCTCACCGCTGAGAAGGAGAGAGTTGCCGAGGCCGAAGAGGTCGGATAAGCTCGCGGATTGAGCTAGGTACTTTGCCTGTTTTGCTTTTGTCTTATTGAATATAGTTTGATATTCTTCCTTGGGTAGGTGCCTACCGTGCAACAGCGGGTGGAGGTTACCGAGGAGTTTCTTCAAAGCAATACCTTTCAAGAGATCAATGCTCGGCGAGGGGCCCGAGATGCGAGGAAACCTCAAGTTCTTATAGTGCAGCAAATCCACATCACTCGCTATCTGCGCGGTGGGTTCAATCTGCAGTGGTTGGATTTGTCGCTAGGTCCTAATCAGGAACCTCTATCGTGGGTTGTGGAGGACGTGCGTGCCGTGGCAGACGTGTTCGCCAGCCTACTCGAAAGTGAAAACCTAGTTTATCGAGGAACGTCACCGCCTCCGCCAATGCCTGCTACCTATCCTTCCTCGGAGGATGAGGATGATGCCAAAGGCTAAAGGGCTCGGTTTATATTTCTGCTTTTAAGAACAATTCATTTTATTTAGTTTGGCGTTGCGTCGCCCTTTCGTTTTGAACAATTTAAATGCTTTGAACTCTTTTTCCGAATATCTATTGCTTAATTTTCGCGTTTGTCTTAATCGCTTAATATATTACATTTCTTTCTTGCCTTTTCTTTCAAATACGAGTTCTGCAATTTACTTCTTATTCTGACAATTCAATGTCGTATTGTACTGTAGAGTTGCTTCAGAGGCTTTTATTTGCGATTGCCTTGTTGCCTACGCCTTTTTTGCCTTGTTGCGAGATTTCTAGCAGAGTGTCTTATTCCTTGTAGCGGAATTTTTGATCAGCACTTGCCATTTTAGGCAAAGTGTCTATCTTTCTTCTATGCTTGGCGTAACCTGTGCTTAGCATTTGCCATTTTAGGCAGAGTGCCATTCCCTCTACTTCATCTTGTTGGGAGTTAGGTCAGCACTTGTCGTTTTAGATAGAGTATCCATCCCTTTCCTTCGTCTTTGAGGGAATTACGGTTAGCACTTGTCGTTTTTAGACAGAGTGTTCGTCCCTTCTCTAAGACTTTGAGGGATTTACGGTTAGCACTTGTTGTTTTTAGACAGAGTATCCGTCCCTTCTCTTCGTCTTTGAGGGATTTATGGTTAGCACTTATCGTTTTTAGACAGGGTGTATGTCCCTTCTCTTTGTCTTTGAGGGATTTACAGTTAGCACTCGTCATTTTTAGACAGAGTGTATGTCCCTTCTCTTTGTCTTTGAGGGATTTACGGTTAGCACTCGTTGTTTTTAGATAGAGTGTCCATCCCTTTTATTTCTTGCAGGATGCCCTCTAGGTCCTACATAAGATTAGTTGCACGTGTACAACCTTGCATTGCGGGGTTCCGCTTGCTCAATTTATTAGAATAGTTCGACAACATTTAATTCAAAAGTATCCCTACTAGACATAAAGATTAAATAATAGGTAGGTCTGTATTCAGCTTAAAGCTAAGTCGCCTATGTTTCCCGAGGGATCCTAGGGACTCAAGCCTTCAGAGTTCCTGTTTTAGTTTAGTACATATCTGCCCCTCATACTTATGACGATAGAGGGGACAAATAAAAGTTGCTCAAAATGTACATATATCTAAGGACTTGCAAAATTAAGAAAACAGCGATTCAATCAATCTATTCCATCTGCATGGGACCCAAAGCGTTCAGTGGCTTCTGCTTCTCCGGCGGCGGCAATCTAAGTGACGCCACATAACATAGCCAACCGTCCATGTGATCCGCTATAACTTCACCCGTTCTTGTAGGGGTAGGGAATTTGACCACTTGATGATATGCTGATGGTAATGCTCGGAAAGCGTTCAACACTGGCCTTCCAAAAATTGCATTGTATGAGAAAGGTAGGTCAATTATGACGTAATTCGCCAGTAGTGTCTTTCTTTGGGGCGCAATTCCCAGTGAAGTTGGGAGAGACACCATGCCGCGAGGCACTACTTCTGGTCCGCCAAAACCATGCAACGAGGTTCTGACTGGCTCCAACCTTTCGTCTCCCAAACCCATTTTCTCCCGTGTTGATTTCATCAACACGTTGATGGAACTGCCGTTATCCACTAGCACTTTCATTACGCCAAAGTTGGCTATGTCCACTGTTATCGCTAATGGGCAGTTCAACTTTCTTACCTGAATGGCTTGAGCATTCACCTTGTGCATATCTACCGTTGAGAAGGTGATCTCCTCGAGTGGCATCTCTTCTATCCTCAAGAGATCCACAAAACCGACAAAACAGTCTGCATCGATGTCCCTTGTGATCTTTTTCCTTCCCTTAGCAAAATCCGCACCAACCGCACCTCCTGAAATCATGTGTATTAATTATCCCTTTTCTAACATTGGTGTCTGTTAGTTAGGATAATCCAACACATGCGGCCTGTCAATCATCTTTTGCTTGTCCTTTCTTGGACAAAGAGACCTATCTTTGTCCGTTTTTCCCTCCCGCTCCTTCAAATTCCTGACAAATTCCATCTTTATCAACCTTTCAATCTCGTCCTTGAGGTCTTTGCGGTCCTCGGTCTCATGCCCATTCTACTTGTGATATTTGTAGTAATGGGTCGACAACCTTGTTGTTTTGGAATCTCTCGTTTGTCTTAGCTCTTTCAGCCAATCTTTCCTTTTTGCGGTCCCAAACACTGTCATGATGTCAGCATTTAATGGCGTATATCGCCTTAGCGACGTGTCCCTGTACCTGTTACTCCTATTCTTGTTGTGGTTTTGTTCCTCTCTACCTCTTTCTTTTTCCTTTGGGGCCACAACAACTACTGCTTTGGTGGCCATCATTTCTTCACGATGCACAACTTCCTGTGCGAGCTTGTTTATTTCATCAATTGTTTTCGGCAGCTCCCTAAGCAGATCCTCGCTGAATGCCATATTCTTGGTTGCACGGAAAACTATGTTCGTCACCATTTCCCCTTTGTAGCTATCTATCTTGATCAATTCCGCATTGAAGCGGCTCATGAAGTCTTTCAAGGTTTCCCTCTCTCCTTCCAGAATAGAGTAAAGATGCGAGTGGTCCACCACTGCTCTAGATTGGCTGGAGAACTGGTTTTCGAACATCTTTCTTAGTTTCTTGTAACTTGTAATGGAGCATGGAGTAATCCTAGTGAACCAATCTAGCGCCACTCCAAGCAATGTGGTGGCGAAAATTCTAGCCTGCACATTCTCTTTCAATCCGTATAAGTTTAGAGTCGTATCCAATTGGAACATATGATCATGCGGATCAGTCTTTCCTTCATAAATATTGAGCATTGGGATCTTTTCGCCGTACCTCAAGATCTCCGCCTCTTTTTCATCACTAAAAGGGGTGCTCCTACGAGCTCTTCCCAGATTTTCCATTATGTTCTCTACTTCCATTTTCTTTCTCTCAAGTTTTTCCAACTTCCTTGTCACTTTAGCTTGTTCCCTTCTGGAATCATTATCTCAACTCCCCTCACGTCTCCTTATGTCCTTTTGTCGGCTTTCTTCTCGTCTCCTCGAGTTGTGGTACCTTTATGACTGCACCTATACTGAGTTTGATCCCTCAATGCGTTCATTTACCTGAGCTTTACCTCTGTTGTCGGTATCTGGTCCCTTGGCGACAGATCACTGTTCCCGCACTCCTTCCCCCACAAACCTCGGATAGGGGCATTTTCAGTTGCGGTGCGGGCAGTACCTCAGCTACTGCTGACCGGATCATTGCTAAGATTTCATCTCTAAGGGAACTGGGCAGCGAGGTTGTAGTAGTCGTGGACCCTGCATCATGTTTCTGTTGACCTCTACCCCCGAGATCGTGCTGGCATTGGCGCTGCCTCTGGTAAAAATGATGGTTCTCTGATTCTCGGAGCTGGCGGGATAACAGTCGTGCATTCCTGATTAGAATTACAGCTTTCTGCTGCTGTACTCTGCGATCTTGTTCTTATGGTTGCTATGCCTAATAAACTGGGAAATAACGGTGTTCCCACAGACGACGCCAATATTTTGGTCTTATTTCGTCCGGGTTACAATACACCTGTTAACTGTTACAATGGGCCTGATTTATGCCAAAATAATACCAATTGAATATAAAATTGGACTAGCTTGGTCCAGAACACCTAATACAAGCTGACTATGCAGTACAAATAGAAATACAATTAATTTAATGAGGATCTAATTACAGAGGTTCGATTGAGGTATATCTCGAATCTAGCCGGAATGCCGAATCATTCATGTTCGAGACAAGCGAGCCTCAAATCGATGATAAATCGAATTGGTCGTAACTCAAATCGGATGAGTATCGAATCAGATGGCTCGATAGAGTAAAGCTCTAATTGGTCAAAGTCGAATCAGCTGGTTTCAATCGAGTGAAGGTCGAATTTCTGAGAGTCGAATCTCCAAGTTCGATCCTGAGTTGTTTTTCGATCGTTATCAATCTGTCCTGATAATGTCATAGGACGGGGTATTTATAGGCCCCATCATGTGGGCCCCAGTGGTAGTTGAGGAACGAATATCGAATCATGTCCATTCGATCTTCCCTTTAATGTTGAATTCTCTCTGTTCGATATTCAATTTTCTAGACCTTCCTGCTGTGGGCCTGCCCAATATAATTAGTGGGCCTTCCTAAAATACCCCCATCAAGTTGCATTAGTTAAAGGGAGAACTTAGCATTTATCGTCCTAGGGTTATTCTCTTAGTTATGTGATAGCCGGTCCTATGGTTGTTCTCTTTGTTATGTGATAGTCAATCGTCAACACTAAAATTGTACTTTATGTGACAACTTTCTAGTCCTTTTACATATTGTGCAAAAATTTATGTGTCGAGTATAATTTCACTTTGTGTGATGTTATTTAGTTCTCCTTCTCTTAACCACTGATGAGTAGGCACATACCGTCATCAAGACTATATTCAAGCAGTTTGAGTTTTTACCTTTCAAGGTTGTTCCAACTTGTGGCATACTACGAAAATGATTGTAGGAAACTGAATCCTCGACTAGATTTCTATTTAGGAAAAAAAATATGCAATCGGCTGGATTGCTGATATGTTGCAACCGACGATCTAAATATGACACTAGTTTAAATTTTTCTAGAACAAGAAATAAACACCTTCATCCACCCAGCCTAACCATGTATGTCCCCACATAGGCAATACAATTATTTTCTTGCTATTTAGTACTTTCACATATAATATTTATGAGGTTTTGTTGATGTAAACAAAACGATTAGTATTACTACGTCTATTTACTATATATGTTATCATTAATGTAACAAAGCCTATTACAACAAAATTTAAGCTATGTGTTAACCGTAAAAAATAAATATGGGATTAAGAAGAATATTAATTCTAAATATAGCAATTAATATATGGACAATACTATTGTCACGAGTACTTCCGATGAGATGTACCCACTCCCAATGAGGAGGCCCCTCGGATGTTATCAAACCCCTCGGTCACTGACCTAAAACGGAATGAAGGAACATCCGAGGAGACACCTAAGCGTCCCTTGGAAAGTCAACGATGAATAAAAAATAGATATCAATGCGGCATCGGAAAAAGAGCAAACCCTGATGGATCCGCGCGACTTCGATATCCATCAATGCGCCAAGAGGGACCACAACGGACCCCGAGTCCCATAATCTTGCGAGAATACTTCCTTACTGAACACTCCTCAGCGTAAATTGCCCTCGGAACATCACTCCGAAGACCAAATTCAAGAACAAAGCCATGTCTAACCACAAGAGCCACTGGAAGACACTCTACGAGGGATTGGACACTAAAATACTACTTCACGAAGGCCAAGTCAAGCCCCCGGAGATCAAGTTAAACCCTCGGAGATCAAGCAAAGCTCTCGGATATAAAGTCAAGCCCTCGGAGATCAAGTCAAACCCCTCGAAGACCATGCCAAACCATCGGAGCACAAGTCAAAGGCGGAAACACCCCTCGGAAAACTAACATCCCGAAGAATACCCTCTCGGAGACCCTCGGAGCCCATGGAAGAGGCAAAGATTAGCTTAGTCAGCATCTAGTAGACTCAAGATATGCCTTATCTTATCTTTTTACACATGTACCCATATTACGACACATGTACTTACAAAACACATGCATAACGACACCTGTCCCTAACAAAGTCTATATAAAGGGAGGTGATCGATTGAAGAAAAATAACTTCGGACACACACATGCAATGACATACACACAAAATTGAGGAGTAAAGTTCAGTGAATAAAGGAAGGAATATTTTCGCATTATTCTCCTCTATAAAACCATCATTTTTTGAATCACTGGCAGGGTGTTCCGACCCCTAAATAAACCCGTTAAATAGGTAATAATATCCAACCTGTTAAGAAAATGGCGCCGTCTGTGAGAACGCCATAATATCTGTCCTCGAGAGTGTTCAATAAACGTTGGTTACGATGGATGATCTATTCGAAAGCGAAAGTCTTCAAACTCGCCGCGGCGACTCGAAAGAAACTTTGTCGAACTACCAATCAGGTACAAGAGATTATATTAATATTCCCCGATTTGTCTATGAAAGACATGTAAATGCTACAGCCATACGAGCGCAAGAAAGAGGGGGAAACTTCAGGAACTGGTCCTCTGTCTCTCCCGGACATAGAAATCTCCCTTCGAAAGAAGGTGCACCCCATGCGGGATGGAGCCCAACTCCCGTCCCCTGGCGAACCCCCGCAAGAATCACAAAGGTATGTTAATTATGAAAGAACCCCGAGGAGGGGCCAGTGCGAAGAACTTTCCCGCCCCTCGGAATATCGTGGAGATAGTGATCATACCTTATGGGGAAAGATGGATGGCCTGCGCAAAGAAATGAGTGATATTAAGAAAACCATGGCCCCCAAAGAAGATCCCACGTTCAAAACTTCTCATTTTTCTCCTGAAATTGCCTTAGCTTCTGTCCCTTCGGGGATGCGGCCTGTTAATGTTCCTTTGTACACTGGGGAAGCTGATGGAAAGGATCCACAAGACCATATCCATCAATATCTGGTCGGAATGGATCTATCCTCCGCTCCGGATCATGTCTTATGCAGCGTGTTTCCTGTTACCCTCGGAGGACGAGCTCAAGCTTGGTTTACTCACCTTTCTCCTAGCTCCGTTATGAGTTTTGATCGACTAGCTCATCTATTTGTACGACAATTTGCTTGCAACCAACGATATCCCAAATCCGCTACTCATCTCTTCACGGTCAAATAGCAGAAAGTTGAGCCCCTACGAGGGTATATAAAGTGCTTCACGGACGAGGCTTTGGATGTCCCTAACGTCATCCCAACCATCCTGGCAGACATATTAACTCAGGGGCTTCGAAAGGGGGATTTTTTCCGATATCTCATGGGAAATCGTGTTACGGACATGAATGAACTCATGCAAAAGGCAGAAGTCTATATCTTAATGGAAGAGGCGGAAGGTACGAAGAAGCGTATGGAACAAGACGACAATGAGCACCTAGAGCGCGCCGAGAGGGAGGCAAAAGTTAAGGAAAAGAGCAAAGAAAGAAAACCCAACCAGCGCAAAGACGAGGGTGGTATAGTAAAAAACTTTCTTCGGCCCGTACCGTTACCCCCAATGACTATTGCTCCCCCGGAGGTACTCAATGTAATGAGAGGCAACAATGAGTTGCATTGGCCCCTACCGGCCAAATTCCCTAATCGAGACAAGAACACGGGTAGGTATTGTAAATACCATAAAACCTATGGGCACACCACCGAAGAATGCACTACCCTTCATAGAGAAGTTCTTCACCTTCTAGAAGCGGGATACTTGAAGAATTACCTTAAAGAAAATAACCCTGAAGAACCTAGGGCAAATGTATGGAAGAGGTTATGAAGGGAACGAGAAGAAGGGACTCTCAGCCGCCGGTACGAGAAAGGACCACGGAACACCGACGGTCTCGAGAGAGAACCTCTGAGCGTAGGTGACCCCGAGAATGGACAGAGGAACGTCAACGGAACTCACGATAAAGGACGACGGGACATCAGAATTTACCCCTTCCACCAGACTTGTACGAAGATAACGCCCCATCGAGACAAACAATCAACATGATCGAGGGAAAAGATATCTCAATAGTGCCCAAGGTAAGAAGAAGAAATATGTAAAAGAAGCCAGGCGAACAGAACAAGGACCCCCCGTGTGCTCCATTCAAGGAACACGGCTACCCAGCATTACTTTCGGGTCCGAGGACTTGAAATGTATAATTTATCCCCACGAAGACCCCTTAGTAATCACGGCCGTTATCCACGGATTTGCAATCCAGCGGATCCTCATCGACACGGGTAGCTCTGTGGATGTGATATTCCTTCCTACCTCTTGGCTATGGGATTAAAGAAAGAACAGTTGGAAATAGCGGAGGTTCCCTTAGTAGGTTTCTCAGGAGAAGCCTGCCGCAACCTCGGAATGGTAATCCTTCCGATGTCATGGGGAGAGGGACCCCTTCGAAGAACGGAACCTATCAAATTTTGGGTGGTGGAGGCCTCGTCACGAACGTACAACGCTATATGCGGAAGGCCATCCATCCGAGCTTTCAAAGCGATCCCCTATACCCTACATCTTAAGGTAATATTTCCCAGCCTTTCAGGTATCGGAGAAGTCCGAGGAAGTCAATTTAAGGCTAGAGAATGCCGCATGAACGCTATTCCCTCGGAAGGGGACGAATTCGCCCTCAGAAACAATAAGAAGCGCAAAGCAGAAGAGATTCAGGTTCAACCTGTAGAAGAATTAAAGATAGTGGAATTAGTGGAAGGACACCCTGAGAAGGTGATTAAGATGTGCACCAACATGGAACCCGCAGTGGAAGCCCAACTGACCTCTGTTCTCCAACAATTTCATAACCTCTTTGCATGGGAAGAAGGACCGCCCGGGCAAATCAGTGACAAGGTATGTTAGCACTTTCTTAATGTGAAACCTGGGGTTAAGCCTATCCAACAAAAAAAGAGAAATATGGGACCCGAGCGTAATAAAATCATTCGCTCGAAAATACAACGCCTTCTCAGTCTGAAGCAAATTCGAGAGGTCATCTATCCCGAATGGTTAGCTAATGTTGTGTTAGTTCCCAAGCACGGAGGGAATGGCGGATGTGTGTTGACTTCACCGATCTCAACGGAGCCCGCCCAAAAGATTGTTATCCCTTGCCCAGTATAGATCAACTAGTCGACTCCACCGCTGGATGTGCACTATTGTTAACCCTAGACGGAGACCAGGGGTACAATCAAATCCCGATGGCGGCAGCGGACCAGGACAAAACTAGCTTCATTACTGACGCAGGTACATTCTGCTACTTGGTAATGCCCTTGAGACTTAAAAACGCCGGAGCCACTTACCAAATGCTGGTAAGTCTTATGTTCGCGGGACTTATCGGAAAGTCGGTAGAAGTCTACGTGGGCGATATGGTGGTTAAAAGTAACACTGCCGAAGAGCACCCCGAGGACCTACGGAAGGCATTGGTCATTATGGATAATTTTGGAATGAAGGTTAACCCTAGAAAATGCTTATTCGGCATCCGAGGAGGGAATGCTTATTCGGCATCCGAGGAGGGAAATTCTTAGGATTCATGGTTACAGAGAAGGGAATAGAAGTAAATCCCGAGAAGGCAGAGGCTATTGTGGGACTACCCACCCCGAAGACTGTCAAAGACGTTCAAAAGTTAACAGGCAGAATGGCCTCCTTGAGCCGATTCGTTTATAAGTCGGCAGAAAAAGGACTCCCCTTTTTCAAGATACTCCGAAATGTTAAGGAATTCCAATGGACCTCCTAGTGCGAAGAAGCCCTCGAAGAATTGAAAAGATATATGTTGAAACCCCCCTTGTTGGTGAAACCTTTACCTCAAGAAGAACTCTTCCTTTATCTATCGGTCGGAGAAGAGGCCATCAGTGCTGTATTATTCAAAGAACAGGACAGAGAGCATCATCCGGTGTACTACGTCAGCAAAACTCTCCTCGGAGCAGAAACCAGGTATACCCTGACTGAAAAACTGGTCCTAACTTTGGTTACCACAGCACGTAAACTGCGCCCCTATTTCCTCTCCCACCCGATCACTGTGTTAACAAAGCACCCTCTAAGGGCAATTCTTAATAAACCCGAGTCATCGGGAAGGTTGATAAAATGGGCGGTAGAACTCACTAAGTATGATATCTCTTACGCCCCAAGACCTTCCATTAAAGCACAAGTCTTGGCAGACTTTGTAATGGAATTGACGGGCATCGGGTCCGAGGAGAAGGAGCCCCTATGACATGCCTATGTAGACGGATCCTCTGTAAGCACACATGGAGGAGCAGGAATAGTATTTGTAAACCAAGATGTAGAAGAGGAGAGACTCCACTTCGTAGTCCATCAAAGACAAGGATGGTTCGATAAGTGCAAGGTCACCCAAATCCCACGAGGAGAAAACCAGGAAGCAGACGCCTTATCTAAAATGGCCAGTCAAATGGCTGATGTCCATACCCGAAGGATCACTCTACTCCAGATCAATGATTCCAAGAAGACCGAAGGTAATGAAGTGAATGCCACCATGGATCCCCCGTCCAGTTGGGTGACCCCAATTAAAACCTACTTGCAAGATCCGAAGGGATACTCCACGGACAAGGCCGTACAATGGACAATGTCTAAGAAAACCATTCGATATTTCCTCAAGGATGGGATACTATTCCGAAGCACATATTCCTGCCCCCACGCCCGGTGCCTTAACGAGGAAGAGGCTCAACTAGCCCTAGCAGAAACTCACGAGGGAACATACGGAAGCCATACCAGCGGCGAAAGCATGGTCGGACACCTGATCCGGCAAGGTTATTACTAGCCCACAATGGCAAAAGATGGCAAAACCTATGCCGAAAGATGTAAATCGTGCCAAGCTTATGCCCCTCGGGTCCACCAGCCCGCAGCCCTATGGGAACCCCATTTGACCCCTTGGCCGTTCTCCAAGTGAGGCATAGACATAGTGGGCCCACTTATCCCCGATGTCGGTCAAAAGAAATTCCTACTCGTGGTAGTTGACTACTTCACTAAGTGGGTAGAAGCGGAACCCTTAGCTCGAATCACCGCGGTCGCCGTCATTAACTTCCTATGGAGAAACATTATGTGTCGCTTCCGCATCCCTCGGAACCTGGTAAGTGATAATGGCCTACAGTTCATGAACCAAGAGTTAGAAAAGTGGTGCGACCACTGGGAAATCAGACATCGCTTTACCTCTGTGGCTATCCCCAAGCAAATGGACAAGTAGAAAGGACCAATCAAACCCTCCTGAAGAACATGAAGGCCCGACTCGATTGGCACAAGGCCAAGTGGGTTGAAGAAATACCTGGCATACTATGGGCTTATCGAACTACGCAAGGCACTGCTACGGGCGAAACCCCTTTCAGCCTAGCCTATGGTTGCGAAGCAGTCCTGCCCTCGGAAGTCTCCATAGAAAGCTGGCGAGTCCGAGAATACGAGGAAGTAACCAACAGCACCAACTTAGCCCTAGCCCTTGATCTACTTGAAGAGAAGAGGACCCGAGTAGCCATCCGGATGGAAGAATACAAAACCCGGATGTCACGATACTACAATGCTAAGGTAAAACCTAGAACTTTTCAAGTTGGAGATTTAGTAATAAAACGAGTTGGAGCTTCCAAGAACGTAGGCAAGCTCGATCCACGATGGGAATGACCCTATAAGATAGTGGGAATTGTGGGACCCGCAACCTATCGTCTCGCCAATTCTGAAGGCGCAGTGCTCCACAACACCTGGAACTCAATCAATCTTAGAAATTACTATGCTTAATGTAATGCGACAGTTGTACATAAATAAAAAGTTGTTTCTATATATAGAGGGCTCCGATAAAAAAATCAAAGAAAAAGAAGAAGGGTTGCAAAACAAAACGATGACTCTACAACAATGTCATCACAACAACCTTACTCCGAGGAGCCATCTAATACAAACAACTAATACAAAACAGTTAGTACTAGTAGCAAATCCTCACCCCAAAGGGATATTGGATCATATCCGATACAAAGAGATAAACGTTATCCCAGCCTACACTAAGCATCCTCGATTGGACGCTTCCCCTCCCGGACAAGACGACGATGTTGCTCCTTGGATAAAGAAATCGAATCACCAATCGGAACTACCGAGTCCTCAAACACCGAAGAAGAATCTTCCGCAAAGACCCTACGGATGTCAAGTTCTGGAATGGCCAAACCCGAGGGAAACCCTGGCAAAGCATGAACTGCATCTCGGCACAACCGATAGCCTATACAGACCAGATGACGCATCTCTCCCTGAAGGGACTCACGGGGGCTAGATGGACCCACCACTTCCAACACTGCTTGAACCTAGGCCATTACTAGGGCCACCTCGTGGGTACGAGTAGTCTCCAGCAGCCTTTGATTAGCCACATCTCTCTCCCTCGTGACACACAACAATCGCTCGTCGGAAAACCAAATCTGGTCCTTCAAGGCGTCCATCTTCCTCTCTAAACCCAGGACCCGGGCCTTTTCAAGCACCAACTGACGCTCCAGCTCCCAAGATTTGTTCCTCTCAGATTGCAATATTTCTCCGGGAACATCTCTAGCAGTCTCCCTTTCAACGGTCAAATAAGCTATCTCTTCGTGAGCCTTAAACAAACACTTCTCCAGCTCGTCCCGACGGCGATAGAACAAATCGGGATCAGAAGAGAAATCTCCTCGGGATCCAATGGCATTCAGAATCATGTAAAGTTGCATGAAGACAGATCATTACCACCCAGATGGTAAACAAGGTTAGTATTAAATAGAACGAATAAAAACTGCTATACCTCGCACAAATCCTTGCAGGCCATATCCGGAAGGCTTGATAGAGGGAGAATCTTCATTAGCTCACAATCTGGTGCATTTAAGAGACCACTCAAAAAATTCCGGTAAAAGTCTGTAACCGAAGGGGAAGTAGGAACGGAACCACGCTCTCCGAGGGGTGGCGCCCCTGCGAGGAGAGGGTTTTCCTCGAGCGTTGGGCAAGAAACACGATCCGGTCCCTCCCCTAAGGGTTGGGATCCGCCCGGGACAGAAGGAGAGAGATCCTCCTCTACCATGTTAATAACACCAACCTCTAACGAAGGAGAAGGACGCAATATCCGCTGAGGAATTGGAAAATTCATCCGAAGGATGGTAGAGATCGGATCTTCCACGACCACATGAGCTCGAATATTAGCCGGAGGGGCTGCGATAGGCAGATACCTTCGATTCCCTCTCCCCGAGGAAGGACTTGTCACCTCTTCAAAACTCTGCTGATCAGAATCACCGTCTTCCGACAAAATATAATCTTCATATGATGTTTGTGTCAAAAAAGCTTTGTCAAAAGGTTCAATCGCAAATGCGGCCATCTCCGAACCTGTCACAAAGAAGAACATATTATGGGCCTGAAGAGGATAAATGCACTATGGATGATAAAGACCCGAGGAAGAACTTACGAAAATAGAAATTATGGCAAAGCGGCTGAACAGGGAGACTGAACGTCTCTACCCCTTCTTGAAGTCGCGCCAAGATCATGGATTCAGGAAATTCCAACAAACCGCTCACGTCATAAGATCCCGATAACAACCCGAAGCGAGACAGCATCTCTCCCTCCCGCACCACAGTCTCGGAGGTAGGGGTAACATAAATTAGCCGATTGGCCCTTCAGACGAACAAAAAAGAACCTCCGCCTCCAATCCCCTCTACGAGAGCAAGGGTTGGATACACGAGTGAAGGCTCTAATGTTTTCCCGATAGACCAGGCTAAAGAAAGGAGGACCACCTGGACAGGGGCGTAAGGAGAAAATAGCCCCCACCCCATGAGGAGTCATAGGGAGATTCAAGAGCTTGCAACAAAGAATATACTCCACCAAGTGACGGTAGGAGTTCGGCATTAGCTGACTGGGACATAGCTGCCAATAGCTAAAGAGAGTTTGAAAAAAAGGTGGAAAAACACCCGTAGCCCATAACGTACCTGATCATAATACATTGTTAGATAGCCCGAGGGGGGATCATAAGCCCTCTGATCGTAGAATGGTACAAGTACATCGTACTTAGTGTAATCCATATTATACTCGGTGAAGAGAGTCATAATGGACCCCTCGTGTTCGTTGCTCGCGGCAGTGTCGACACGGCCTCGCCTCATTAACTTTGAAGGACTCAAGGGAAGCATTTCAAGGAACGAAGATTGATCCACAAGGGTGTAAGATCCCTGACCCATGAATACCTCTCGGATGTGATTCATCCTAAGAGAATTAGTATGAGAAGACCGTGTCGATGCTCCCCTCGAAGAACTACCCAAAATGGTAGCTATGTCATCCTCTAGACTGTCTCTCCGAGAGGAAAAGCTATCCGAAGAAGCATGGCGTACCCCTAGCGACAGCGAAGGGGGCCAGACCGAGTTCCGAGTAGAACTATGAGATGAGACGGATCCTCCTCGCCTGTAATGTGGGGGCATCATCTCCTCAAGTAAATATTTTCTCCTTTCTCACGATTATTTAATTTAAGAGGGAGAGAAATCGAAAGTAAGATTAAAAAGCTAAACTTGCGGGAGAATTAGTGAAATTCTCTGTGTGGTAAGTATAAATATATTTGCTTAACATTTAGCTCTTATATATTTATCACCCCTTGATTAAACAAATAGACTTAATCCCCCATTATCTAAAGTAAGGGGCACGTGTCGAAAAAATCCTCCTACTTAAGGAGGACACACGCTTGATATTACCATGCAAACCGACACCTCCTACTTAGGAGTAAACTTGGTCAGCAAGATTAAATGTTTTATCCTTATCTCCCTCAGTTAAATTTAATTAGAGAATAATTCTAGTATTGGTTAATGATAAGATTGAATGAGACAGAGAAAGAAAGGATGGAGAAAAGCAACTATTTATTTATTCGAAAGCCGAGAAGTCCTCGGAAAAGATTACATTTGCAAAAGAAATTTATTAAGAGTACGAGAATAAAATTTACAAATAAATTAAAACCCTAGACTACGCCCCCGTAGTTGATGGATGCGAAGGGGTGGTCGCCTCGACGGAAGAACTTATCGGAGCAAGGCGAGAGATCGGTAAGAATACCCCTCCGGAACCACTGGGCCTCGGACTCAGACTACTTGCGGAGCGCATCGGGGAAGGTGCAGGAGACTCCCGAGGAGATAGTAAGCCACTAAATCTCCCTACGAGGATGCGGCAATCCTCAGAAGATGGCCTCTTTAGCTTGCGAAGGTCAAAGGACTTAGAGAAGTCCACGTCTGGCCGCAAGAGTGACTTCGCCAGTCTCGCACACTCCAAGTAACCCCATAGCATGTGGCCTATCAAAAGCTCCTATATCGGCCTCTCGGAAGTTTCCAGTTGCTACCTAGAAATCTCCTGTTGAGAAAGCTGAACCGCGGCGTCAATTTTAGCCTGTACCTCCTCGGGAGAAAGGGCCCTTGCCAGCTTCCCCTCGGCCGACTCAACCCTATCGGTGAGTTGACCCAACAGCTCCTGAAGTCCCTTCTCCCTTGCCAAACCCTCAACTTTCTCCTTCTCGAGAGCAGCGATCTGGGCCTTAAGAGTCCCCTCAGACTCTTTCTTCTCCTTCTCCAGAAGGGTCACCCTAGCCTTGGCAGTCTTCTCGGATGTTTCCATCTGCTCGTATGCAGATTCCGCCCTCTCTAACTTGAAGTGCAAGCCCTCGTTCGTCTTCTGATCCTTTTGCAGAACATAGTCGAGATCCTAATTTTCATATAGAGTACATCCTCCCTCGTTTGACTCTCCCTGTCCCTAGAGAGGAGGGACGCCACCTGGGCTCGGAGAAGTCTTATTTCTTCCCCCTCCTTAAGGCACCCCTGCTCTGTCGCCCCTGCAACATCTTGAATTTTCCCAACCTACGAAGGGGAAAGAAAAGGCATACGAATTTAATACCAATTACTTAAAAGAAGGATGAGCAAAAATAAGGGAAAGAAGGGGTCAAACTTACCATAAGAGACACTCAGTTCAGGCTTGTGTGCATGAAATGGAACCCATTGGAGGAAGTGGCATTCGACAAAGCAAAGAACCGAAGAATCTCCTGGAAAGCATCCTTTAGAACCTGCATTGAGGGAAGATCTTCCAGATTACGAGGAGCCAACGGAGTCTGAAAGGTGAGGCCCCTCGGAGAAAGTGTGATGGGGACATGACCCCTCGAAGGAATGGTCCCCGGAGTTGGCGTCACCACGTCCGAGTCAGTGAAAATCGCCCGAGGACCTCCAACAGCTGTCGACGGACTGGCTTCCCCAACCAACGAACTCAGTATCTCCACCTTCACATCTCGGTCATCGGATGATGGGTCAAACTCCTCTTGAATGTCCTCGGAGTCACCCAACGAAGCCTCCGGAACAGGATTAAGAAACTGCGCCAAATATTCCTCCTCTGCAAAGAAGGTATGAGTAAGTAAAAAGAGAGAATGAAACTAGAAAAAGTCATGAAATAAGGATTATGCGAAAAAGAAGAGATGGAGTAGAAAATGCTAACCTAGAAGAGAAGACTCTTCTACCATCGGGGCCTTTCCCTTATCAACAATATCTGTATCAGAAAAGAGGACATTAGTACATGAGCAAACTCCTTAAACATCTCAAAAAAAGACTTATTAAGGACTAATAAGAACTCACCGAGGGGAGCAGACTCGGACGTTGCCCCTTCAGGGAACTCCAGAACTATCGGAGACATCGGCATAGGAACCTCGCCTCTACGAGGCAAAGCAGGAGATGGATCCCTGGAAGATAGGACCACTACTTCTGCTGTCTCCCGAGTAGGATCTTCTCCACCCGTCCTCGGAGAAAACTCTTCTTCGGAAACCCTCGGAGAACTTTCCATTTCGGACCCGGAGACCGGCACCAGAGCTAAGGCTGAGATAGGACCTACCTAGCGTAGTGGAACCGCATTTTGAATCACGCCCGCCGCGTCTATGTACAGGGGTGTATGATCCTCGTGAGTTTCCTCTCTCTTCGAACCCACGTGCGCGCCCTCGGGAGTGTTAACCTCCTCCTCCTCATGGTCACCTTCCTTTGGAACATCGGAAAGACCACTCGGAACAGTTTCCACTGGACCCGACTGCGAATAATAATTCGCCAAAACGTTCCCTGCACCACCCGAGAACCAGCAAATACAGTTATAACCTACTCCTATGTCAAAAAAGGGAACGAAAACGAAAACCAGATACTTACTGAAAAGAGTCAGGGCCTCGGAGGAAAGAGATAGTGTCTTAACCGCATCGTCAGTGAATACCACGTGATGAAGCCCGGATGTCTCAAACAACATCAGAAAATCGTCTGACTCCATCAGAAGTTGTTGTGAAATCACCGGGGACAGAACTATATCCTGATCCAAGGTGCACACGGGAGACGCACCCTCTCTCCAATCGAAAGGCATGTCCCATTGACCTTGAGCAGGTTGCACGAAGAAGTACCTGTTCTTCCAGACGATGTGCGAGCTTATTGACCCATCCAGTATCTTCTTTGTGGAATTTTTGGTGTTGTCCCGATGGCGAACGTGGTAGAACGGATACCCCCTGGGTGAGATCACAACGTCAAAAATAGAAAAAAATGGTCAACCCCACATTCTAGTTCATTCACTTGGCACCAGAAAACGTAAATACAGAGAGCAGCAAACCCATTCGGAACCATTTGACTCAGACTGATATTGCACGCCTTGAACACTTCGCACAAGAAGGGCGGCATGAATGAGCGCCACCCGTACTTTACCTAGGCAAAGTAGACAGTTACCATCCCCTGGGGTGGGTGACACGCCCTCTCGTCCTTCGTCGGAATTTGGAACACCATATTCTTCTGAAAGGCTCCCGTTGACGTGAACAACTCCGATACCTGTTCCCGAGTAGCAATACTCTGGATTTTCTCAATTTTGGCGAAATCACGGGCAGACGCCTTCTTCAATTTAGGAACCCTAGCTTTTTTGGAAGCAGCGGCGCCGCCCTCGGCAACAACAAAGGTCTCCCCCTTTCGTTTATGGGTGATTACCCCCATCGGAGCGCCCCCCATACTCACCGAAGAATCAACAGGAGCCGTAACTCCAGAGATGGTGGAAGCAGCAATAGAATCAGTGTTGGTAGAGGAAGCCATTTGTGCAATAATAAAGAAGAAGTGTTTTTTCTGAAAAGAAAAAGAGACGAAGAGCGTATGAATTTGCTAAAGGATTGAAATACGAGAGGAGAAGAAGAAGAAATAAAAAAGCTCTTTGCTCTGAAGAGATTTTACCACAAGAGAAGATTGTGAAAGTGAGAAGGAAGAGTGAATAGTTCTCCTATTTATAGGAGTAAATGTGACAACGGTCACAAACCTTTAAAACGTGGAGCCTAGTTAAAGCTTCACGCATCTACCGCACAATCGCGCCACGCCGTTAACAATCTGACCGTTATGAACGGTCAGATATTTTGAAGTTTTAAACAGTCAAACGGTCACCTGCAACGGACACTCCGCAACCTCCGCGTGCATAAGGACAACACCCTCAAGGGCAATCACGTAAATTCCCTAGGATCCGTTTTTAAATAATTATAATTATATACATACTCCCTCGGAAGAATACCAAAAATAGGTACATCGAAGACCAAGACTCGGACTAACCCCTCACCTCACCGAGGACGATGAATAAAATTTCCCTTGCCTCTACGAAGGCGATCGAAATTTGGGGGGGGGGGGGGCTAGTGTTAACCGTAAAAAATAAGTATGGGATTAAGAAGAATATTAATTCTAAATATAGGAATTAATATATGGACAATACTGTTAACAGGTTTGGAATTACGACCTAATTAACTGTATTATTTATTTGGGTTGGAACGCCTTTGTCTGTGGTTCAAAAACTAAATGCTATTTAATAGGAGAGAAAAATTGACAAGAACCTTCCTTTCTTTTATTCACTATGATCCACTCTCTTTTCCGAGTCGATACGCGTATTTCCGAGTCTATACGTGTGTTTTCCCTTAATTGTCCAACCCCCTTTTCTTTCCCTTCTTCCTCTGTTTATATAGAGTTTTTAGGGACATGTGTCGTTATGCGTGTTTTTACAGGTGTCGTTATGCATGTGGTGGTGTTCTACACGTATTACAATGTTCATTTAACCAATAAGATAACGTCTATCTTAAGTGCTGACTGTATCATTTCTTCTTCCGAGGGCTTTGGTCTTCTTTATGATAAGGGGTAGACTGCCTTCTTTACTTCCGAGAGCTCATTGCTTCTAATGGTGACTCGAGGGCCGAGTCTGAGTGTTCTCTTAGTGATAGTGCTTCTCCGAGAGGTGTGTATTATGGAGTGAGTGTTTCAGGATATTCTCCGAGGGGGCGTTTGTTCATGGGTTGATCTCCGAGAGGTTTTTAGCTATCGTGGGTAGGTGTTTTCTTTCTCCGAGTGCCCGGAGAGTGTTGTTCTGTAGTTGTTGTGTTATTGTGAAGTTCTGACCTCTGGGTTGGTCGACAGGGGTAGTGTTCCGAGAGCATTTGTGTTGGGAGTTCATAGCAAGGAAGTGTTTTTGTCAAGGTTCTGGGACTCGGGAGTCCATTGGGGCCCTGCTCGGTGTCGTGATGGATATCTGAATCAGGTGGATCCATCCGGGTTTGCTCTTTATCCGATGCCACCCTGATATCTAGTTTTGAGTCATCGTGACTTTCCGAGGGACGCTGGGTGCCCTCATCGGATGGCCACTCCTACCGTTTTGGGTTAATAACCGAGCGGTATTGGTCACATCCGAGGGGCCTCCTCGTTGGGAGTGGGTACAACTCATCGGAATTACTCGTGACAATAGTATTGTCCATTTATTAATCCTTTTGACTTAGGACTAATATTCTCTTTAATCTCGTATTTTATTTTATACGGTTAACACTAGCCCCCCCCCTCCCCCCCAAATTTCGATCGCTCTCGTAGAGACGAGGGAAATTTTATTTCGTGGCCTCCGTGAGGTAAGGGGATTATGTTTTATTTTTTGGCAATCTTTGCGAGGGGAGGAGAATTTCTCTTTTTTTGGGATTTCCGGGGATATTATGTGCAGACAAGCATATGTGTATAATATCGTGAGAAAAATACCTTTTTGCCCCCGAGAAGCAACGGTCCAGATAATTGTAATGGTTCTTTTTGATCGTAGGATGTCTTAAATGGGGCTTTACTCATCCATCCGTCGATCTCAAGGACACGTCGCTACACGAGTGGAGATGTGGGTTGTGGAAAATGGGGCACGTCTTGATGACTGTTGCCTATAATTAGGCTCATTCGTACCATCTTCCTCATTTCACCCTTCTTTTATCTCCCAAACTCTTGCTTTCTTTCTTTACTGATTTGCCAACTCTTTTTCTTGCTCAAAAAAGAAAATGGCTTCTTTTGTCAACCCTTCCGCCGTTGATGTTCCCGCCGCTTCGGTTGTCACTGCTCCCCTTGCGGGGCCTGCTGCTACTACCCTTAAGAGGAAATCTGCCGCCGCTGAAGGGAGCGGCGCCGCCTCGGCTAAGAAAGCTAGGGTTTTGAAATCGAAGAAGCCCCTTGTTCGTGATTTCTCCAAAACTGAAGGGGTTCGGTCTGTTGTCACCTACGAGCAGGTCATGGATCTGTTCCAGGCCACGGGGACCGCGATGAAGAATGTGATTGTTCACATTCCAACTGAGGATCAGAGTGCTTGTTATCCTCCCGCGGGTATGCTCACAGTGTATTTTGCACAGGTAAATTACGGTTGGCGCTCGTTTATGCCACCCTTTTTTTTTGTAAAGTCTTCAAGACCTGTGGCATATGTCCGAGCCAATTGGTGCCCAACGGGTATGCCGCGCTTTGTATCTATGTGTTCTGGTGCCACATCAAGGGGTACGAGTGTGGGGTGGACCACTTTCTTTCGATTTTTGACGTGGGGGTGTCGCCCGGGGGGTACCCCTTTTATCATGTCCGCCAACGAGACAATTCTGGGAATTCCACGAAGAGGATTCTGGGTGCAACGATTACCTCACATAGTGTTTGGAAGGACAAGTTCTTCTACGTGAAGCATGTCCGAGGGAGGTGGGACGTGCCCTTTAAGTGGGGGGAGAGCACGACTCCAATTCATACTATGGATGAAAATATGGTGCTTTCCCCGGTGGTTGCTCAGCAAATGTTAATGGAGTCGGAAGATTTTCCACAGCTATTTGATTGGGCTGGTCTTCATTATGTAGTATTCACTGATGATAAGGTGAAGAAGCCGCTCTCTGTCTCGTCTTTGTATCTGCCAGATTTTAGTAAGTTCTCTCTTATTCTCATGCTTTTTCTCTAGTACTTATCTTTTCAATATTAATGATCAACCATTAGTTGCGATATTCCTCCGAGTAGTTATTTGTATTCTTTTGCTGCCCGCCTTGACTTGCTTTTGTGTGATGCAGAGGAGGTTATGGCGAGATACTATCTTGTGCCAGGTTCTGAAGAGGCAGTTCCGAGTGGGCATAGTGAAGCTTCCGAGGGGGGAGACCACATGGATGGAGAAGTACGGTTTTCTACAACGGTAAGGGTGGATCTGAAAGCTGAGGAAGTTCACTGGGACACCCCATGTCTCTTTGTGGATGCCGAGGGGGTGCGACGTGAGGACCCCACGCTCGCTCTGGCCTGGAGGTCAACTTCTGATTCAATTGCTGGTATTTCTCCGAGAAGCTCTAAGGGGGTTCTATCTCCGAGGGTGGGAGAAACAAGGCACGTACCTCCCGAGCTAGAGGTTGTGCATATCTCTTATCGGGACCCTTCTCCATCTCCTCCTCGTAAGTTTTCTTCTTTTTTCTACTACTTGTTTTAAATCTCTAGTCCTTTTAGTATGATTACTTAAATATATCCATGGTTCTGGTAGCGGCATTCAATAAGGGAAAGGCCCCTATGTTCCCGGGCGCTGGTCTATTTGCCCAACTACTCCAATCGGACCCGAGGGAGCTGTCAGGGGGTCCCGAGGCATCTTCCAAGGGTCTTACTGACTCGTCGAGGGACTTGGAGGTGAAGAAAGAAGTGTTGGGCACCCTGCTCAATGGAGAGGGTTCATCGACCGCCATGGAGGTTCCTGAAGTGGTGATGATGGAGGCAGTAACTGTAACTTCCACTGCGACTGTCCGTCCTCCGACTACTGATCTTCCGAAGGGGGCTATACTGCGGAGGTCTGCTTCCGAGGGAGATTTTTCTCAGCCACCCGGGAAAGAGCCTCCTACCGTGGGGGAAGCTTATCATGAGATCCTTCACTTCTTCGGGTCCACTCTCTCCGCGCCTGTGGAGGGGTACCAGTTTCTGCGAGCTAGTACCGTTTGGATGGAGGCTCGTAATCTTCTTTTGCCATGGTTTTCTTACATCCTTATCTATATTCTTCTCTCTACCTTGCAGTCTAAGAAGACTCGGGAAGTTATTACTTCCGTGGAACAGCGTCATTTAAGGGAGGTGGCGGAGGGGGGTACTATTCGGGGACAAGTGGCTTTTTTGCAAGCCCGACTCCACGAGGCCGAGTCGTTGGCTGCAGTCCTTCGTACCAAGTTGGAGGCCAGCGACTTCAAATGGAAAGATAATCAAGGGGCAAAGGAGGTGATGCGTCTTGTCTTGCAGAAGGTGCAATCGGCCTATGATCAGATAGAGGTCTCCGAGAGGGTTGTTCGAGCGCAATTTTCTCGCTTGATGAAGGAGAAGGCAGAATCCGAGGAAGTCCTCCGTGCTCGGATAGAGGCTCTGGAGAAGGAGAAATCCGAGGGCTTGGAGAGGGAGATGAAGCTCCAATCGCGGCTACATGAGCTAGTGGAGCTGAGATTAGTTGATGTAATGCCCCTGAAGGACGTGCAACCCCTGATTGACGAGGCTGTTAGGTGTGCTATAGCAGAGGTGGAGCACCGGTTTACTTCCCTGTCCGCTCGGGATACTCTTGGGCATATGCTATGGGGATATTTGGAGTGTGCCACCTTGGCTCGAAAAGTGGTGCCTTCGGGGGTGAATTTTGGCCGCATATTTGATATCAAGAAACTTGCTAGGCCGTCCCCCGAGGAGGTTCAAAACATTCTGGAGATGTTTGATAATGTGGTGACGCCAAGGGCTTCTCCTATCCCCCTTTCGATCACCTCCGCTCTTGGCGCTAGTAGTTCTGGTCGGGTTCCGCTCTCGGGTCCCTTTACAGGAGTCCCCGAGGAGTTTTTCACCGCTCTATCCCCGCCTCCTCCGAGTACGGGAGCGTAAAATAGGATTTCTTTTATGTTTTTATTTTATGCAATTTTAATATCCCGTCTTGTAAGTTTTTTCTTATGGCTTCTAGGATTTTTCCCTAATGAACAAACTCTTTTTCGAGCATTTGTCTATCCTGAGCAAATATAATCACCTGATTTATTATCTTTAGTATTTTTTAAAATAATAGAAAGGCTTGCTGACTAGGTTAAAAATTAAGGGTGAGGTGTCGCTTGGCATGTAGCCCCTTTTCTTAAGTAAGAAAATTATTGGACACGTGTATCCCATTAACTAGTTTAGACAGCTCAAGCTTTTCACTCTCTTTCTAAGATGGTATAAGTAGTTGTTCAATAATTCTTTCAGAATTACATAAAGTTTTTACTGTTTAAGGCTTGTCACATTTTTCTGAAAAGCGGAGTTCCCTTTTGAAATTAAGTAAAGCAAGTAAATTACTTACCTTGTCAAAATGATGCCCCCGTTTTTTAAGCAGGATGATCCTTCTTCGTCCCGTCATTCTCCTCGGAATTCTGCTCGGACTCTTTCCTTATCGTTAGGAGTACGACACGCGGCCTCGGAAAACTCGGTTCAGGGGAGCAGGCATAATGAGCGCATGGTTCGTGGGGGGAGAGGCAATTCTGTGAGGACCGTGTCTATGTCTCCGGAGGAATCTCTCTCCCGTATTAACCACATACGTTAGGTGTTCACGGATCGTGACTCTTATCCCTTGGTAGACGAGTCGTCGGTGTTTACCAGGCTCGTGCTGGAGCTCGAGCGGATGATGGGCCCAGGGCGTGTCGGTACTGTCGTTGGAAGTGAGCATGGTGCCTCCGTTACGGCGCTTTTTGCCCAATACATCCTGGACATTGATGAATATGACATAGTAATACCGCACCCCGAGCAGAGGGCTTATGATCCTTCGTCGGGCTATCTCACCGTTTTCCGGGAGCAAATGCGGTGCGGGTTACGGGTGTTTTATCACCCTTTTCTCCAGACTTTGTTTCACTATTGGCAAATATGCCCAAGTCAGCTAACTCCGAATTCTTATCGTTACCTGGTGGGATATATTTTGTGTTCCGAGTTACTGAAGTTGCCATTGTCTCCTTCTCGGGTGGGGGCTATATTCAACCTTCGCCCCTGCTCGGGTGGTCTCCCTTTCTTCAGCCTGGCCCATCGGGACAAGAGGAAGGCCTTTCTAGACGTGTCCCACTTCCGTAATAATAGAACGGACTGGAAAAGGGGGTTCTATTTTGTCCGTCTGAGGTGCTTATCGGCTAGGTCATAGGGAGTACCACTTCAATGGGGGCTTGGTTATATTACCCCTACCGAATCGATTTTGCGGAGAGAGTGGGACATCCTGTCCGATAGCGGGTTGTTTTCGGGGATGTACGATATCAGTAGTCTGTTGGAGTTCTCGGAGACATTGATCATGGCTGGCTTGCAACAGGGGGTGGAACTCTTCAATCTTCCACAACAGCCTCTCTATAGCAATTTCTTTTTTCGTTAGTTTCTTTTCTTTCACAATCTTTTCGTGTGGTACTTTAATGTCCCTGTTGTCACGTTATTTTCTTGCTTTGACAGGGGCGGAGATGGGGGCTTTTGCCATTGAGCCTTTTAATGAAGCTTTCCTGGGAAAAACAATGAATAGTAGGTATAATACTTTGGATGATGAATCATCCGAGAGTTTTAGTTTAGATGGAGTGGCTGGCCCCTCGGGGGCAGGGGATTCGCCCGTGGCAGCCCCCCAGTGAGTTTTGTGGCTCCTGAGTATGATCTGATAGTTGCACTAGCGCGGGCGGATATTCCATTGCCTCCGTTGATACCGTATTCTTCCTCTTGGGGGGATACGAGGATTGTGCACGCTGTTGAGGAGGGTTCTTTGTCTCCAATTGTGGGAGCCTCTACGCCGCCTGGAGAGGGTTTCGACCGTGTCCCGGGGCCGTCTTTTGAAGGAAATCCCCCTGCTATCGGGCCGGAGCCACTCGGAAGCGGTGTCTTCTCCCCATCTGTTTTGGCGACGGTTAGCTTCTGCCGCAACTATCTGAGCGGTCTTTTGAACGCTACCGATTGTGAGCATATGAAGTCGCTACCCTTATCGGGTCTTCAGGACTTAGCCTGCAAGGATTTATATGAGGTAATAGTATATTCTTATTTTATGCGATACTAACCTTTACGAGTTTTCTGCAATTATGCACTTATTTGTCCACAGATCTACATGGTGTTGAACGCCATCGGATCTCGGGGCGAATCATCCTCAGATACGGAGTTGGTGTATCGCCGTAGGGATGAGCTAGAGCAGGGTTTGCTGGATGATCGAGAAGAGGTGGATCAGCTGCGGACTGATCGGGAGAATTCCGATGAGGCTCATGCCATCCTCTTGCAGTTAGAGCGGAACAAATCCTGGGACTTGGAGCGTCTTTTGGCGATGGAGAAAGTTCGCGTAACAAGTCTGGAGGACATGTTGGGTGATCTCCGGGAGCAAGTTCGTTCTGTCGACGAACAATTGTTGCGGGTTACCGGGGAAAGGGATGCAGCGAACTTACGGGTGTTGGAGTTAACTCGAGCCCATGAGGTTGCGTTAGTGTTGGCCCGGGTCCAAGCGGTTTTGGGCATTGTGGGGCCTTTTGTCCTCCGCGAATCCCTTGCGCAGGAGATGCGTGATCTAGTCTGTACGGAATACTACTTGTGACGGGATACAACGGAGGCTTTGCCGGGATTCCCTTCGGATATGGTGATTCCTGAGCTGGACATTCATCAGGTGTTCCCAGAGGCTCCTCCTTCGCCGGAGCCGATCGCGTCTACCGGAGATCCGGATCATATGTCCGCGGAGGACCGCCACCGCTTGATTAAGGAGGGAAAGCGTCCAATAGAGGATGTTTAGTTTATGTGAGTGTTTGGTTGTTGTAAGGGCCCTTGTATAGGATACGGCCTGACATACTTTTAGCGGGGGATCTCGCGTTTTACGCTTGATCGTCCCTCATGTTAGGTTGCTAGTATGACTCATAGATATGGAGTCATTATTTTGTCGGGCAGCCTTATCTCCCGTGTATTGTACAGGCACCATTTATAAACAACTTTATTTATGTACAAAGTTGTTTTATTACATTATGCATAGTATTTCCTAAGGTTAAAGGCATTCCAAGTATTGCTAAGGATAGCGTCCTCGGAATTGGCGAGGAGATATGTCGCAGGCCCGACGATCCCCGCTATCTTGTACGGTCCCTCCCATCGCGGCTCGAGTTTGCCTACGTTTTTGGAGGCTCCGACCCGTTTCATCACTAGGTCCCCGACTTGAAAAGTCCTGGGTTTCACCTTTGAGTTGTAGTACCGGGACATCCGGCCCTTGTATTCTTCATTTCGGGCCGCGGCCCGCATTCTTTTTTCTTCGAGGAGCTCGAGGGCGAGGGCCAAGTTAGAACTGTTAGCCACTTCCTCGTATTTCCTAACTCGCCAGCTCTCTATAGAGACTTCCGTAGGCACAACAGCTTCGCAGCCATAGGCTAAGCTGAACGGGGTTTCGCCCATGGCCGCGCTTTGCGTGATCCGGTAGGTCCATAGTATGCCAGGTATTTCCTCCACCCACCTAGCTTTGTGCCAGTCGAGTCGGGCCTTCATATTCTTCAAGAGGGTTCGGTTAGTCCTCTCTACTTGACCGTTGGCTTAAGGGTACCCCACCAAAGCGAAGCGGTGTTTAATTTCCCAATGGTCGCACCATTTTTCTAACCCCTGATCCGTAAATTGTAGACCATTATCACTTACCAGGTTCCGAGGGACACCGAAACGGCACAAGATACTCCTCCATAGGAAGTTGATAACCGTGCCCGCGGTTATACGGGCCAGGGGCTCCGCTTCTACCCACTTGGTGAAGTAATCCACTGCTACGAGGAGAAACTTCTTTTGCCCAGCATCGGGTATAAGAGGTCCCACTATGTCTATGCCCCATTTAGAGAACGGGCAGGGGGTTAAGTGCGGTTCCCATGGGGCAGCGGGCTGATGAACCCGAGGGGCATAAGCTTGGCACGGTTTGCACCTTTCGGCATGGCTTTTGCAATCCTTGGCCATCGTAGGCCAGTAGTAGCCTTGGCAAATCAAGCGCCCGACCATACTTTCGTCGCCCGTATGACTTCCGCATGTTCCCTCGTGGGTTTCCGCCATAGCCAGTTGAGCTTCTTCCTCATTTAGGCACCAAGCATGGGGGCAGGAGTATGTTCTGCGGAATAATATTCCATCTTTAAGGAAATACTTGATAGTTTTTTCTGGCCATAAGCCATTGCGCGGCTTTATTCGTGGAATGCCCTTCCGGGTCCTGTAGGTAGACTTTGATTGGGGTCATCCAGCTGGACGGAGGGTCTATAGTGGCATTCACTTCGTGGCTCTCGGCCTTCTCGGACTCGGTAACTTAAAGCAGGGTGATCTTCCGAGTGCGAATAACGGCCGTTTGGGTGGCCATTTTGGACAAGGCGTCCGCCTCTTGATTCTCCTTCCATGGGATTTGGACTATTTTGCACTCGTCAAACCATTCCCGTCTGCGGTGAACCGCCTGAAGGTATGCTTGCATCCTTTCTTCTTTAGCTTCATACGAGCCATTGACTTGATGTGCAATTAGTTGCGAGTCGTTGTGGATGACTATCTTTCTGATGTCACCTTCTCGGGCAAGCCTCATTCCTATGAGTAAAGACTCATATTCGGCTTCGTTATTTGACAAGGGGTAGTCGACTATGACCGCGAAGTGGATTATCTCCTCCTCGACTTCTTGGTTTGCTAGAACTATCCCTGCCCCCCCCCCCCCCCCTCCCCCCATGTGTGCTCACAGAGGAGCAATCCACATAAATGTGCCACAGGGGTGTCTTTTCTTCAGCTTCGATGCCCGTCATTTCCGTCACAAAATCTGCTAGGACTTGTGCTTTGACAGAGGGTCTCGGGGCATAAGAAATGTCATATTCGGTGAGCTCCACGGCCCACTTTATCAATCTTCCAGAGGTCTCGGGCTTGTTAAGAATTGCTCACAACGGGTGTTTAGTCAACACAGTCATGGGATGGGACAGAAAGTATGGACGAAGCTTCCGAGCCGTGGTAATCAAAGTTAAGACAAGTTTTTCGGTTTGGGTATACCTAGTTTCGGTCCCGAGAAGAGTCTTGCTCACATAGTACACGGGGTGGTGCTCCTTGTCTTGATCTTAACTAGCACCGCGCTTATGGCTTCCTCTCCGACTGATAAATTCACAAAGAGCTCTTCATGTGATGTCGGTTTCACCAGTAAATGAGGTTTCACCATGTAACCCTTCAGCTGTTGGAGAGCTTCTTCGCATTACGGGGTCCATTGGAACTCCTTGATATTGCGTAACACCTTGAAAAATGGAAGTCCTTTTTCTGCCGATTTGGAAACAAACCGGCTCAAGGAGGCCATTCGACCCGTAAGTTTTTGCACATCTTTGATCGTCTTTGGGGTAGGTAACCATAGGATGGCTTCGGCCTTCTCGGGGTTGACTTCTATTCCCCTTTCCATAACCATGTATCCGAGGAACTTGCCCCTTCTGATGCCGAAGGAACATTTCTTAGGGTTAACCTTCATCCCGAACCGGTCCATGATAGTTAAGGCTTTTCGTAGGTCCTCGGGATGGTCAAAAGCGGAGCGGCTTTTAACGACCGCATCATCCACATAGACCTCCACCGTATTTCCGATATATCCTGCAAACATTAAGCTTACCAATCGCTGATAGGTGGCTCATGCATTCTTGAGTCCGAAAGGCATCACTAGGTAACAAAAGGTGCCCGCGTCAGTGATAAAACTAGTCTTGTCTTGATCCATGACGGCCATCGGGATTTGATTGTATCCCTGGTTCCCATCCAGGGTGGACAAGAGTGCGCAGCCCGCTGTTGAGTCTACCAGTTGGTCAATACTTGGGAGGGGATAGCAATCCTTAGGGCATGCGTCATTGAGATTTGTGAAATCCACGCACATTCGCCACTTATCCCCATGCTTTGGGACTAAGACCACGTTGGACAGCCACTCGGAGTAAATGACTTCTCTGATTTGCCGTAGGCTGAGGAGTCGCTGAATTTCCGACCAGATGATTTTGTTGCGCTCCGGGCCCATTTTTCTCTTTTTCTGTTGAACTGGCTTGGCCCCTGGTTTCACATTAAGGAAATGTTGACATACCTTATTGCTGATTTGCCCTGGCGGGCCGTCTTCCCACGCGAAAATATGGTGGAATTATTTTAAGATGGGAATCAGTTGGGCTTCCACTTCAGGCTCCATTTGGGTACCTATTTTGACAGCTTTCTCCGGACTTCCCTCTACGAGTTCCACTAATTTTAGCTCTTCCACGGGTTGTACTCGCACTTCCTCTGGTTTTTGCTTTTTGTTGTTTCCGAGGATAGGTTCGTCCTCTTTAGGAGGGAGAGAATTCATACGGCACCCCGAGCCCTTGCCTGGCTCCCTCGGACCTCTCCGATACCTGACAAGGTTGGGAATTTTACCTTGAGATGGAGGGTTGAAGGGATTGCCTCGAAGGACCGAATGGAGGGCCGCCCGCATATTGCGTTGTACGTTCTTGACGAAGCCTCTACCACCCAAAATTTTGTAGGCTCCGTTCTTCGAAGAGCCCCCTCTCCCCATGACATCGGGAGCGTCACAGTTCTGAGCGTGTTGGAGGTTTCTCCCGAGAAACCTATTAACGGAACTTCGGCTACTTCTAATCGTTCTTTCCTTAATCCCATGGCCAAATAAGTGGGAAGAAATAGGACATCTACAGAACTACCGGTATCAACCAGTATTCTTTGGACGTCAATCCCATATATCACGGCTTCTATTACTAGGGGATCCTCGTGGGGATAAATTACTCATTTTAAATCTGCGGATCCGAAGGTGATGCTAGGAAGCTTTGCACCTTGGATAGACCCCACGAATAATCCGTGTTCTGCCCTCCTGGCCTCTTTCAAATATTGCTTCTTTTTACCTTGCGATGTCACGAAGAGATCTCCTCCTTATATCATACTAATGGTACGCCCCGAAGGCGCGTTATTTTCATACGTTTTCGGGGGAGGGGGTGGGGTCCGCTACCCTGCAGTTTTCTCTCGTGGCTTCCGATGGGGAGTTGCCCGATCTTTTTCTTCTTCTTCCTTTCGGGGTCTCTTGTAGGTATAACGAGGGGGATTCTCGGGGTTGTTTACCTTGAGATAGTTCTTAAGGTATCCGGCCTCTAAGAGGCAGAGCACCTCCCTTTGCAGGGTGGTACACTCCTCGGTGGTATGCCCATAAGTTTTGTGGTATTTACAATACTTACCCGTATTCCTGTTTCTGTCGGGGAACCGGGCTTCCCTTGGCCATCGCAATTCGGTGTTGCCTCGCATCACATTGAGTACTTCTACGGGGGCAATGGTCATTGGGGGCAAGGGTACCGGCTTGAGGAATTTCTTGACCGGACTACTCTCGTCTTTACGTTGAGGAAGTTTCCCTTCCCAGTTTCTTTCCTTGGCCTTTACTTCCCGTTCGGTGGATTCATGATGTTCATTGTCATTGTTCTCTAGGCGTCTCTCCGTGCCTTCAGCCTCCTCCATTAGGATATAATTCTCCGCTTGCTGCATCAGCTCGTTCATATCCGTGATATGATTTCCCGTAAGGTAACGGAAGAATTCGCCCGCCCGGAGCCCTTGCGTGAGTATATCCGCCAAAATGGTGGTACTAACGTTCGAAACATCCAGTGCCGCATCTATAAAGCGCTTTATGTACTCTCGCAGAGGTTCATTCTTCTTCTGTTTAACGGTGAAGAGGTGTGTGGCGGATTTAGGGTACCGCCGGTTGCAAGCAAAATGCCTTACGAATAGGTGGGCTAGTCGATCAAAGCTGTCGATGGACCCAGGTGCAAGATGAGTAAACCACGACTGTGCCCGTCCTCCATGGGTTACAGGGAACACGCGGCAGAGTACGTGGTCTGGGGCGGAGTTGAGGTCCATCCCGACTAAGTATTGGTGTATATGATCATGTGGATCCTTTCCATTTGCATCCCCAGTATACAGAGGACCATTTACGGGCCGCATCCCCGCGGGGATAGAGGCTAAGGCTATCTCGGGGGTAAAAGGGGATGTTTTAAAGGTAAGTTCTTCTTTGGGTCCCATTGTTTTCTTAATATCACCCACCTTTTTCCTAAGACCATCAAGAATTCTCCATATGGTATGATCCTCACCTGAAGAGGGGAAGGGTGCGGGAAGGTCCAGAAGCACTCTTCTACGCTCTTGTTGGCCAGCTCGGCGCGTTTCTCGATAGTCGTAATGCGCTTGGCCATTATGTGGGGTTTCGTAGCGCCAGGGATCGGAGGCAGAGCTCCACCTAGATTGAACCCGACCTTCCTCGGTCCAGGGATTTTGATGGCGAGAGGATCGAGGGGATAAATCGTGAGGATCCACGTATCCGGGCGGGGTCCTTCGGGCCCTAGTCTTTATAAGTCTTTCAAAGATGGAACGAGGGATGTTGATAAAGTCCCTTTCTTCGCATTGGCGATTGGATAGAGTTTCTTCCGAATGTTGAGACTAGCGAAGACGACTCTCGCTGTGGAATAGGTTCTCCATGATAGGCATCGTTCTTGAACACTCTCGAAGACAAATTTTATGGCGTTCCCACAGACGGCGCCATTTTGTTAACGGGTTTGGAATTACGACCTAATTAACTGTATTATTTATTTGGGTTGGAACGCCTTTGTCCGTGGTTCAAAAACTAAATGCTATTTAACAGGAGAGAAAAATTGACAAGAACCTTCCTTCCTTTTATTCACTATGATCCACTCTCTTTTCCGAGTTGATAATCGTATTTCCGAGTCTATACGTGTGTTTTCCCTTAATTGTCCGACCCCCTTTTCTTTCCCTTCTTCCTCTGTTTATATAGAGTTTTTAGGGACACGTGTCGTTATGCATGTTTTTACAGGTGTCGTTATGCATGTGGTGGTGTTCTACACGTGTTACAATGATCATTTAACCAATAAGATAACGTCTATCTTAAGTGCTGACTGTATCATTTCTTCTTCTGAGGGCTTTGGTCTTCTTTATGATAAGGGGTAGACTGCCTTCTTTACTTCCGAGAGCTCATTGCTTCTAATGGTGACTCGAGGGCCGAGTCTGAGTGTTCTCTTAGTGATAGTGCTTCTCCGAGAGGTGTGTATTATGGAGTGAATGTTTCAGGATATTCTCCGAGGGGGCGTTTGTTCATGGGTTGATCTCTGAGAGGTTTTTAGCTATCGTGGGTAGGTGTTTTCTTTCTCCGAGTGCCCGGAGAGTGTTGTTCTGTAGTTGTTGCGTTATTGTGAAGTTCCGACCTCTGGGTTGGTCGACACGGGTAGTGTTCCGAGAGCATTTGTGTTGGGAGTGCATAGCAAGGAAGTGTTTTTGTCAAGGTTCTGGGACTCGGGAGTCCATTGGGGCCCTACTCGGTGTCGTGATGGATATCTGAATCAGGTGGATCCATCCGGGTTTGCTCTTTATCCGATGCCACCCTGATATCTAGTTTTGAGTCATCGTGACTTTCCGAGGGACGCTGGGTGCCCTCGTCGGATGGCCACTCCTACCGCTTTGGGTTAATAACCGAGCGGTATTGGTCACATCCGAGGGGCCTCCTCGTTAGGAGTGGGTACAACTCATCGGAAGTACTCGTGACAATAGTATTATCCATTTATTAATCCTTTTGACTTAGGACTAATATTCTCTTTAATCTCGTATTTTGTTTTATACGGTTAACAAATACTATTGTCACGAGTACTTCCGATGAGATGTACCCACTCCCAATGAAGAGGCCCCTCGGATGTTATCAAACCCCTCGGTCACTGACCTAAAACGGAATGAAGGAACATCCGAGGAGACACCTAAGCGTCCCTTGGAAAGTCAACGATGAATAAAAAATAGATATCAACGCGGCATCAGAAAAAGAGCAAACCCTGATGGATCCGCGCGACTTTGAAATCCATCAATGCGCCAAGAGGGACCACAACGGACCCCGAGTCCCATAATCTTGCGAGAATACTTCCTTACTGAACACTCATGAACGTAAATTGCCCTCGGAACATCACTCCGAAGACCAAATTCAAGAACAAAGCCATGTCTAACCACAAGAGCCACTAGAAGACTCTCTACGAGGGATTGAACACTAAAATACTACTTCACGAAGGCCAAGTCAAGCCCTCGGAGATCTAGTCAAGCCCTCGGAGATCAAGCAAAGCCCTCGGAGATCAAGTCAAACCTCTCGAAGACCATGCCAAACCATCGGAGCCCAAGTCAAAGGCGGAAACACCCCTCGGAAAACTAACATCCCGAAGAACAGCCTCTCGGAGACCCTCGGAGCCCTTGGAAGAGGCAAAGATTAGCTTAGTCAGCATCTAGTAGACTCAAGATATGCCTTATCTTATCTTTTTACACATGTACCCATATTACGACACATATACTTACTAAACACATGCATAACGACACTTGTCCCTAACAAAGTCTATATAAAGGGAGGTGATCGATTGAAGAAAAATAACTTCGGACACACACATACAATGACATACACACAAAATTGAGGAGTAAAGTTCAGTGAATAAAGGAAGGAATATTCTCGCATTATTCTCCTCTATAAAACCATCTTTTTTGAATCACGGGCAGGGTGTTCCGACCCCTAAATAAACCCGTTAAATAGGTAATAATATCCAACATGTTAACACTATGGTACCCAACAATTAATCTGTGTTGCAAAAATAAACTAAAGTTTAAACACGAGGTTTATTTCATCCTTCAATAAAATATAATATAGAAAACTTAGAAGTATATTTGAGAGTACTAACTACTGCAGTGGCACTATTTCTGAAGTATAAAACACACAAACTACATCAACAATATTTTTTTTATGACGTGGAAATCCGTAGCCGCTACCCTTTGGGTGCGCATTCAATAAACTCGTGAGTTGACGCAATAGTCTGCAAACCTCGTCAACTGAACAACTCACACCAAGCAAACTAAATGAACAACTTAAATGTCTCTAAATAAATGACCAATTTCGATCTCAGAGGACAAGTGCAAGAAATTCGAAACTTTCATATAAAGTGCACATATTCATATGTTAGGTTAGTTGGAAAGTAGGGTAAATGTGTTCGTTCAATTAAATTAACCCTTTATAGTATAGTAAATTTCACACAATGTGTTCTACTCGATTCAACCTGAATTTACTAGTAGTTCTTGTATACTAATTCATTTGTACAGCATGCCAAATTTCATGATTATCGTAGCAATTAGATCTCAAGTTACTTTATTATGCTAATACTCCGAATACGAGCTAATATATCTAACTTATTCATACAAGTGTTGACCCGGACCAAAATTTATTCCTATCATAAGTTTTCATACTGATGAGAAATGGGCTACAACTAAATATCCCAACACCACTCACTGGATCCAGAAGCCAATCTATTGGGCCAAGATAGGCAAATTCCAATCTTATTAAAAAAAACATTTACTTATATACATGTGTACGATAAATCTCTATTTCCTCTTGAAAAAAAAAAATATCTAGGTCGATTTCCCAATGCATTTTCAACTTTCCACTAAAAAATAAAAAATTCCAAAATAAACACATGCCTGTTTAAATCAAGAAAAAATGATAATTCACACATTTAATCTTCTGCATTCAAGTCTGAAAATTTTTATAACTTCCATACGTTAAGACAAAAAAAATCAAAAATCAAGTTATATAAGTTTATATAACTTTCAAATCAATTTCTTTGTAAAACTGATTCAAGACAAACAACCAATTAACTGTGTAAGTTAGACAAAGAAAGCGAGAATTGTTGGACATAGTGTTTAAGATCCAAAAAAACAAAAAAGTTTTCAGAAATCAGAATACTAAAACAACTTTAGAAAGCAGCTTACTTATAAAGATCAGAGGATGATGATACATCTGAAAGAACATATGAACATGAACATAACCATAAAAGTACAAACATATTATAAAATAAATGGCAACATATAACTATAGAAACGCCTCAAAGAAGATTGTGTAAATTCGATTTTCCCACATATCAACTTCAAGTCCTAATGAACACCAATATCTTGGTATTATTTCTAATGGGTTATAATACACCTGGGATTTCGTTACAATGGGTCTGACTATGACAAAATAAGGCTAATTTATTACATGGAACGGACTAGCTTGGTTTGAAACACCAATTACGTATTGCAAGTACAAAATAAGCTTAAACAACCTTTTAAGACAAAGAAACGGGACGGTCGAACGGGGGGCGTTCGACTCACAATTCTCGAACTGATATGGTTCGATCCTGTCTAGCGTCGAACCCACTGAGCTATCGAATAACCTTGATTCGACGCAAGTAACCCTCGAATGGGTGAAGTTCGATCATATGTTGAGGAGGACTCGATCGAGTTGAAAAGACTATCGAATCGGAAAGACTGTCGAATGTGGTCGGTCGAACAGAATGGATGATCGAACCGAATGACTCTCGAATCTATTGATTCGATTGATGTGAATGAGCAGCGAGTATTCAATGCCTACCTTTAATGTCGGGGGCGGGGTATTTATAGACCCCGTCCCGTGGGACCCAGACAATCTTCGAATCACATCGGTCGAATGGGCGGGTATCGATCGAACAATCAACGTTCCGTACTGCATTTATTGGGCCTTTCTTTAATGGGTAGTATTCCGGGTCTTCTTAAAATATCCCCATCATATAGTCCCCCCCAGTTTGGGAGTCGGTGTTGGTACAAGAGCGGGTTCCAAACTTTCAAATTCGTGATGCTTCACACATTGGTTCTTATCGCATTGCTTGTTGCATCAGCGGGCTCTGGTTATGTTGGTAGTGAAACATTTGTTTGAAAATAATCCCCTCATTTGGAATCCGTAGTATTTACGTTCGGGTGCCAAATTATGTCGATTACCATGCTGGTTCGAGAAAATTGATTTTTGATTGATTTTTTTTTAGCAATCGAATTGAGACGCCTGCGATTGTTTCGCTCAGTATCGAATAGGTGGAATTCAATTGTTCTTCGACCTCCTTAGATTAGTGTCGAATTCCAGTTGTTCGATTGACCCAGCTGGTAACATCGAATCCGTTTCATTCGACTGTTCTGTGTCGAATTCAGAATGATGACGGTGGTGGGGCTATACATAAAGGCCCACTTTGCCACCTCATTTTCATTTTTATTTATGCGGAGATCTATTGACCGCTCTACGTATCTGTCAAATCCCCAAGATTCGATCGTCCCTAATCAGTCGAACGATCAGGATTCGATCGTTCGGTAAGTGTCGAATCTTGGCAATTCGACAATATTTAGCATACAATTTTTTTGTTTACGTTTTAGCTTACCAATGGCGCGAAAGAAGTCAGAGAGTCGGAGTAAGCTAGCCGCCGTATCCCCTGAGAACATTTATGCTCCCCAAGCGAACGTCCACAGGGCTAGTTCTTCGAACGTAGGCTCGTCAATGGATAATACTATCCCTGCCGAAGATTCTGCAGGAGCTGCTCCAAGGTGGTGACTAGTGGTGAGACCCCCGAGAGTTAAACTGTCAATTGGGGTGCTGGACATGCCGTTCCGGCATCAATAGATCGCTCCACTATCAGGCTCGGTGGAGTATCCGCAGGCACTCGGGTTCCCATTGTGAGCTATTTCGAGAGCCATGAAAATTTCATTCCACGCAGGCTTGTCATGACTCCCACCGCTTCTGGAGGGAGGGTTAAGATTAGGACAAATTCCCAAATCAGGATGATAAAAGAGTTTGATGCAGTTGATGATAGAATCGCTGCCAATCAAGCACGGTTCTATGCCGATAATCCAAATTTTTAGCGTATTCCAAGGTTTTCTGTCAAGGGGGCCTCTAGTTCGGGTGGCGAAAATTGGTATGCTACTACTAAGAGGCATGTTTTGGAAACACATGCTGTTGCTGAGGCCGAAGAAATTCCATTGCCTTTGCGCAAATGTCCTCGACCATCCAGAAATCCAACGCCGGCGCCGCCTGGTAGCGTTGTTGACTATAAGTTTCTGAATGATGAAAATTTAGAGTCCGTGAATATTAAGTTAATGGGATATCGGCTGCGGGAAGAGCAATCGACTGAGATCATGAAGGGGATGTGGCCTCAACTCGATCGTGGTGGAGTACTCAATAGATTGGGTTATCTCAATTTGGCGCGCTTTGGGCACTTATTCTTTGCTGCTACTGGTATTGTGATGTACTAACTATGTCGCGATTATAGTGGTTTGATCGAATTCCAGGACAAGCATAATGATGTGGTTGACGAACTAGTTGCGAGCATGCACAGTAACGATTATAGTCGTCGCGCTGCACTCAAACGTGCTCGAGAATCAGCCAAGGTACGTGCCAAAGCTGTTAAAGACGCCCTTGAAGCTGCCGCTAATGCTAAGAAAGCTGAGGAAAGTGTGGCATCTCTTCGTGCCGAAATTGCTACTCTTAAGAGCGAAAATGACTCCTTGAAACGGGAGAAAAATTTGCTAACAGAACTGAATGAGGGTGCTGAAACTGCGATCGCTAGGTTGGCTAACAAAGAGCAATATCTGGAATCATAGGATTATCGATGCGAGGTAGCTAGGTCTTTCATGAAAAGTGGTGTTTACCGCTGGCTCGAGCTGCGCCAAGGCGCTTTTGACGTGAAATTTGGTATGGAACTTGGAGTTGATCAAGCTTACTATCTCAGGTTCGTGAAAAAAGGTTTTCGAAAAGATATGCTAAATGTTAGCAGCTATAACGCCCTTGAAATTTGAACGAATACACATTTATAATTTAGTTCTCAAACTTTTGAAAATCATTTTGAACGAAAATTAACCATTTTTTATTATCTTATATGCTTCAAATGTCTTTAAGAAATATATCTTACATGTAAATATTGATCTTGGAATTTTTTTACCTAGAAAAACTCACATAAGTAATTATGTGTAAAAATATTTATTTATTCATATTTTATTTTATAATAAACAACAAGAATAATATCACATCATAGGTGCATGGTTTTGAAATCAGCCACATCACTTTTGTAACAATTGGAATCAGATTTTGATGATTAGTTGTTAAAAACCTAAAGTTGGACATTAACCTAATTTGTTTTAACATGTATAAAAAAAATATATGTATATATTAATCTATATGTATTTTGTTTGAATTAGACATATCATATTTTAAGTTATGGAAGAAAAATCAGCCACATCTCCTTATTATCAGATTAGAGTCTTCATTAGGTGGCCAATGATAAAGAAATTAAAGTGGGACCTTAATTAAAAATATTTTAACATGATTTTTTGACTACAAATAGTAGACTTTCTTCCAACAATTTTCACACCAAAACTCATTTCGGTTTTTTCCTTCTTTCTTCCTATGAATTTCTAAGTTAGTGAGTCTATTTTCAGGAAAAATTCATCCAAAGTTTTTATTTTATCATTTTCTATCCGTAAATACCCCAAAACTTTTATTGCGCAGAAATTATCCATTTGCCCCTGCACCTTCGAAATATCATACCTAATTGTAGAAAAATCCTTTTTGATCAAGGTCAATAGCCGAATACTTCTCATTATGTCCTCTAACTTTCATATGAGAAATGTTTTTCAAATAATGTGAGTTAGAGGGTCAAAATTCCAAAACCGTAGACAGCTGTCTGAAAATCCGAAAATAAGTTCTATGTTTTCAAGAATTATTTAGCATAGCAAACCTATGGATTTTCCTGCTATTTGGGTACTCATGTTCCTCGTGCTGTTAGGTACCAGAAAACACAAAAATATTTGGGTACAAAGTCCATTTGGATATCCGATCGAAGGTAAATCCGATATTACAATGATTTTCAGCTTATTTTGCGTACTTTATGTTCTTAGTTTATGATTGAAAATAATCATCATGATTCCATGATTGATCACTTACGCATGACTCTTATAAGATATAACAATTGTTAGAATCACTTTAATATAATTTGTAACTACGGATGAATATTTGTTAGATTTTTCAATAGTATATAAATAGTATATTTATCATGTTTAACATATCCTTACATAAGTTTAATAAGATTATTATATATAATTTCGTAGTCTAATCCTCTTATATGATTATGCATCATAACTTAAATATTATTTGATTATTTACCTTGATTAGATTTACGTATTAATATTTTTTTATAAGTTATTAATACAATATTATGTAATTTAAGATAATCTTGAAACAAAATAATATTAACTAAGTTATACAATTTACTGGATTGCTTCATAAGATAATTGTTTGATGTCATGATTCCTGAAATTTTTGGATGTACTAAAGACTTAAAGAACGATTTTCCATAAATCAGTTAAGTAATATATTTTGAAGATATATTATGCATCAAATTAAATAGTTTATCATACTATACTTAATATTATTGTATACTTACCATTTGAAATGATTTTCTAACATTAGAAAAATTAAACTACAATTACAATTATAAATATATGTTTGCTTAAGATAAATATTGAGATATAAATTACGTTACAAAGTATATTTGATATTTAACTTAACCTTATGACATCAAAGTTTATCGCATAAGATTTTCATCAATGATATGTGCTATTTACTTAAATTAGTATTAGCTACCTTGTTTAACAAGAACTTCCCCAAATTTCATCAACACGAAAGTTGAGTAGTACATATGTTTATTGTGGTGAGTTATGATTATTCAGTTAACTGATATTGTTTTAATGTTATTAAATGTTTGACAAATTAATCAACGACGCGCAAGATTCTCCATACAAATAAAGGTGAGGTTCGATTTTTGATTTTGTTCTAGCCCAATTTGGCATCTGTCCCTTAGGAACTTGGACAGAAAAGTCACACCTTCGTTACCAAACCACGAACATCATCTAATTCATCATATTCCTATTTTTGCAATTCATTGAATAACATGATTTTCTCACTCATTGTTAAATCATATACATTCATTAATTATTTATCACTTATTGATTCATAATCATGGTATTTCTCCGATATTATAATCTCATATGCTGGTTTTTGAACTGTGCAAAGAGCAACGAACTATGTTCGGGACTTGTAGCTCAGAGATCAACGAATATTATCCGATTTACTAGCTTGTTTGTTTATCACACATTGGGACGCCTTTGGGAAGTTGGGCTCATGGATTGAGTCGATTTACTGCCGGACAGTAAGGACTGTCGGTTAAGTAATTTCACTTAATACCCATTTATCTAGGCGCCGCTTGCAGTAAGGAGTTGGTTGTAACCTGCGTGCTGGATCGGCATGTAATCGAGCATGTCGCATGTTTTGTTTGCGAGGCCGCTCCTCGTCGAGAGGTATAAGATAGTATTTGGAAGTATAAGGTTGGATTGGTTTACTGTTAACGCACATGTTCATAAACTATTTTCAGAATATTCCAGTACCATTGTTACATCAAATTATCTTGTTAAATTGTTTCTATCAGTAAGACCACTTCTAGAAATATATCAATTGAATCACTGTTAATTCTTGCATTGCCACTTGTTTTGTATGAATCTCACTAAGTCATCAAAGACTTATTCCTCATTTTTACTGTCTGTCCATTCCTCAAGATACGACCGACGTGGCAGCATTGATCATGTGAATATTCTTGCCAATCTTGCCTTTTGGAATGTCCGTATAATTGAGAATGTTTATCAACAGAGCGTAATTATCAAAGTTATCAACATATTTGCATTTTCAAGACTTCCATTGTGTATATTAAAAGTTATTATTTCTTATCATGATGTGTATGGTTGATCTTGGACAGTAACACCCCTTCCTACGAGACGTGTTTTAGTCTAAATTGGGTAAAGTGTCTGGCCAGCACCGAACCAACTTAGATCAGAACGCGACTCATGGGGCGCAGTAGTCACATACGCAGTCCTCGAATGGAGATTCCTAAGGTTGATGACGAAGATGAGGGATAAATTTTCTGCCCCAAAAGTCGGTGACCCTTTCTGTCGTAAATGGCAGGAACGACGCGGTAATTCTGTGCCTGATGTGGCTAGGCCAGATCCCATTCTGCCAACAAGAAAAGAAACTGCAGATTTTGGCGGTGTGGACGAACCTCAAGTTTATCCAGTCGGAGTGACGGATGCCATTCATGCTGCTTTCGGCGACAGTGATGACGAAATGAATCTGTCTCCTTCGATAAAAAGTGAATCTCAGGTAGAGAAAGTATTGGAATTTGTTGCTGAGCCTAGAGGAATTTCTGTTCTTGTGATCCTCCAGATGATGTGCCACAGAAGGAGCATGGTCCTTTATTTGTGACGAAGAGTAGTAATCCTAATCCAATTCCGCCGATTGAAGTAAATCCACTTTGTGGCATTGATGCGACTTCGTCGCATGTCGAGGTTACCGGGCAGGCTCTTAATGAGCGTAATCTAATCTCTCCCAGCATTTACCAGCTTGGAGGACACTTTGGTGGTGCTTTTGAAGAGGAGGAGCTTAAATTACCAGAAGGATGCCACCAATTGAATGAGCTCGTGCTGACAGAGGATCAGATTAAAAAAAATTATGCTAACTATGCATGGTTTCTTGGTTTTGTTTTGCGTTCGGAGTCCCCCCCCCCCCCCCCCCCCCCAGTCATCGGGAGAGTAGTGTATAGCTGGACATATATTTTTGATGATATTAGGTCATTTTTTTATCTTTCATATATGCTGATAGCCTCATGAAAACTTTATTGTCCCTGAGGAGGTTCTACCACGTGGAAACGCTCTTTAATGGAACTTTAGTTGTAGCTGGCCGTGACCAAGAAACCACTGGTTTTGCTTGGTGGGCCGGAAATGCACAACTTATTAATTTATCCGGTAAATTACTAAGAGCTCATGTAGATCATGTCGGATTGATCGTATTCTGAGCCGGAGCAATGAACCTATTTGAAGTGGCTCATCTGTAATGGCGTTCTTTGAGAAGCTGATTTTGCGGCTAGTATCATAGCTTAGTTTGACCAATACTTTAATATATAGTTTTGTTGAACCTTTGTGGTCATTACTCTGGCTTATTCTATGAATAAATCAACAGTTGTGGTGTTCTCATTAGATTTGCCTCAATCCACTTTAGGCCAAGCATTTTGTTTGGTGTTTTTTACGCAAGATGTCATTTTCACGTCACAGCTCTTTGGGCCGAATTTTCATCCGACACGATGCTTTTCGCGGTCTTTGCAAAATAAAATGCTGGGCTTGCATTCGACCTCTTTGGGCCAAATGTGCATCCGGCATGACGTTTTTCGTGGTCTTTGCGGAATGAGATATTAGATTGGCATTCGACCTCTTCGGTCAGAATGTGCATCCGGCATGACGCTTTTTGCGGTCTTTGCGGAATGAAATGTAAGATTGGAATTCGACCTCTTGGGGTCGAATGTGCATCCGGTATGACGTTTTTCACGGTCTATGTGAAACGAGACATGGGATTGGCATTCGACCTCTTGGGGCCGAATGTCCATCTTGATTGTTGTGGTTCACTCGGGCTCCCTCCTGTTTCATAGGTTCAGTGGTGTCACTTCATACTGCCTCTTCCTGCAGTCTTAGCCAAGAGAAAGATTTTTATTTTTAATTGAAGATGGGACTGAGCTAATTTTCTTACTGAGTTGCCTAGGTTTCCCTGATGTTATGCGGGACTCAAGACTCCGTAGTTCTACTTGCTGAACAAATCAACGCCTATGCGTAATAGCGTCTCAAATGTTATACGTTCCACGGGCGAGTAAGCTTGCGACCTCGCATATCCTCAAGATAATAATAGCCTCGCGAACTACCTTGTATGACATGGTACGATCCTTCCCATTTTGGTTCTAGCATCCCGATATGTTGTTTCGCCACGATACTCTTCAGAACCAAGTCTCCCACTTCGAAATTTCTAAATTAGACCTTTTTGTCATAACTTTTGGCCATGGCTGCCTTAAATACCATGGTACGCTGAAAAGCATCTTCCCTCGTAGTGCCTATCATATCCAGATCGATCTGTCGCAATTTGGCCGACTGCTCCGTGTCATAGTCGTGTATTCTGCGCGTAGGCATGCCAATCTCGGTGGGTAGAACTGCCTCTGTGCCATATACTAGAACGAAAGGTGTCTCCCCTATTGATGTCTTGGGCATCATCCTATAAGCCCATAATATTCCCTGAAGCTCCTCCGTCCACCTTTTTCCGGTGTCTCTCAACCTCCTCTCGAGATAATCTTTCAACGTTTTATTGGTTGATTCTGTTTGTCCGTTCGATGGAGGGTGGTAAACAGAAGTCATATTATGGGAAATCCGTAACTCTTTAAAGCAGGATTTGATTTCCTTGCCAATAAATTGTCGACCGTTATCGCACACCATATGTCTGGGAATCCCGAAATGTCAGATAATAGTCTTCCATATGAACTCGATCACATTCTTCTCCGTTATGGCTGCCATGGCCTCAGCCTCCACCCACTTGGTGTAATATTCCACGGCCACCACCAGGAATCTCTTTTGGCCCTTAGCCACCGGTAGTGGTCCTACAATGTCAATTCCCCGTGGATCAAACGGGCATGCTACATCGAGAGGTTGCAGCGGCTGTGCCAGCCTATCAATTAATCGAGCGTGGTACTGATAACTGTCGCAACGCCACGAGAAAGCTGTGGCATCTTTCAGTAAAGTCGGCCAATAGTATCCTTGGTGCAAAATTCATTGGGCCAAAGCTCTTCCCCTAGAATGATTTCTGCAACTACCTGCGTGGATTTCCCTCATGACGTAATCTGCCTGGGGTGGAGTCAAACAACACAACAAGGGGCCTTCGAAAAACCGTTTGTATAGTTCTCCATTGTGAATTGTGAACCTGTGGGCCTTATAGCGCATTATGCGACGTGTGTTTGGGTCCGTAGGTAATACCCCCCTGCCAGATAACTCATGATCTCGTCTTTCCAAGATAGAGCATCCTCGATTGGCAATATGTACTCAATTCTCGCCCTAGTGTTGTTATATTTTGATATGTTTTGATATCCCGATAGATGGCCTATTAGTTGCTAAGAGTGTGACTCGCTTCTTGACTAGGACTTCTGAAGAACTAGCAAACTTAGACAATGCGTCGGCCTTGCTGTTCTCGTCGCGCGGGATTTGGGAGATGTCAAAAAAACTGAAATGCCTTGCCAGCATCTTAACCTTCGCAGCATACAATTTCATCGTCTCATGTCTTGTCTCGTATTTGCCCAAGAAATGGTTCACCACTAGCAGGGAATCCGTGAACACGTCCAATTGTTCTATATTGCGCGTTAGTGTCAAATTAATCCCTGATATCACAGCTTCGTATTCAGCTTCGTTGTTGGTCACCATGTAGTTTAAGCTAATGGCGATTTCGAATTCTCGGCGATCAAGAGAGAGCAGGTGGATCCCAATTCCTCCCCCGTGGCTCGTAGCTGAACCATCCGTGGGCAGTATCCATGTAGTGGTAGCCGTACTAGTATTGGCTTGATCCGAGATTGATAAGATGTGAGTCGTGGATCCTTCCACACTATTGCCTAAAGCTTCGGCCATGAAATCTTTCAATGCCTGCGCTTTGATGGAAGTACTCGGACCGAACGCGAGACCGAATTCACTGAGTTCAGTCGCCCATTTAACCAATCTCCCAAAGGTATCTGGTCTTGCCAACACTTGCTTTAGAGGCTTATCCGTAACAATCGTGATCGGGTGAGATTTGAAATAAGTCCTTAGCTTCCACGCAGTGGCTACGATTGCTAGAGTTCACTCTATCTCCAAATATTTCCTCTCCGCATCTTGCAGAACTCTGCTCACATTGTGTATTGGAAGTTGCTGAACCCGTTTTTCCTTTACTAAAACTGTACTGATGGCATGCGACGACACGGTCAAATACAAGTACAACATTTCACTTTCTTCTAGTTTGGCAAGGAGCGGGGGACTGACCAAATATCTCTTCATTTGATGGAAAGCCTTTTCACATTTCACCGTCCAGACGAAGTCTTTACTCTTTCTCATAACCTTAAATAAAGGTAGATTTTTTCTGCTGAAGTCGATATGAACCTACCCAATGCTGTCAGATGGCCTACCAAACATTGCATGTCTTTCACCGTTCTTGGCGAGGGCAGGTCTAACACTGTCCTGATTTTATCGGGGTTCGTCTTTATTCCCCTCTCGTTCACTATGTACCCCAGGAACCTACCTGCGATTACTCCAAATGTGCATTTCTTCGGGTTTAGCTTCATCCCGTATACTCTCATAATGGCAAATGCTTTATCCAGATGACAAACATGTTCTTCCGCCTTCAGACTTTTGATTAACATATCGTCAATGTATACTTCCATGGATTTCCCATTCTGGTGGTAGAACATCTTCGCTACCAGTCTCTGGAAAGTCGCTTCGGCGTTCTTGAGGCCGAAAGGCATCACCCTATAACAATATACTCATGTGTCGGTTACAAATGCCGTTTTGCTCTGATCACCCACAGCCATAAAGATCTAGTGAAATCCGCTCTTGGCATCCATCATACTCAACAAAGCGCATCTTGCAGTCGAGTCCACTAACAAATCTATCATGGGTAAAGGAAACTGGTCTCTTGGGCAGTGCTTGTTCAGATCCGTGTAGTCCACACACATCCTCCAGGTTGCTTCCTTCTTGAGAACCAATACAACGTTGCTCAACCATTCTGAAAACCTCAACGCGTAAATATGGCGGGCAGCTACTAGCTCTTGAACTTCTTGTTCGGCCGATTCATTCTTTTCCTTGCTAAAATTGCGTTTCTTCTGCCTTACGGGTTGTGCATTTTTATCCACATTCAGTCGGTGCACTATTATTCTTGTATCTATCCCGTGCAAATCTGAATCTCTCCAAGCGAATATGTTCGCATTCCGCCTAAGACAATCTACCAGCGCTGCCTCTATCTCAGAGCTCATAGTTGCTCCGATTTTTATGATTCTGTTTACGTTCTCCCTGAAAAACTGAACTATTTTGAACTCACTGAGTGGCTCAATCTTGCAATATTCCCATTGCTTCATTAATTGATTCTCTACTTTTTTCCGGCCTTGCTCCTGAGGTTCGGGTCTCTTCCATTCTCATCCCTACTCGTTCTGGGTTTCTTTTTTGCTTTGACTTCTCTGCCTGGCGGGTTGTTCCGTCTCTTCGCCATTCTAGCTACTTTAATTTAAACGTAATTTAAATTGTGTTCCCGCAGACGATGCCAATATTTTGGTCTTATTTCGTCTGGGTTGCAATACACCTGGGATCTCGATACAATGGGCCTGACTATGCCAAAATAATATTAATCTAATACATGGAACAGACTAGCTTGGTCCGGAACACCAACTACGTATTACAAGTACAAAATAAGCTTAAACAACCTTTTAAGATAAAGGAACGGGACGGTCGAATGGTGGGCATTCGACTCACAATTCTCGAGTTGATATGGTTCGATACTGTCTAGCGACGAACCCACTAAACTATCAAATAACCTTGATTCGATGCAACTGACCCTCGAATGGGCGAAGTTCAATCGTATGTTGAGAAGGACTCGATCGAGTTGAAAAGACGATCGAATCGGGAAGACTGTCGAATGTGGTTGGTCGAAAAGAATGGACGATCGAACCGAATGAGTCTCGAATCTATTGATTCGATTGATGTGAATGAGTAGCGAGTATTCAATGCATGCCTTTAATGTCGGGGGCGGGATATTTATAGACCCCGTCCCGTGGGACCCATACAATCCTCGAATCACATCGGTCGAATGGGCTCGGTTCGACCGTCCGCGTATCGATCGAACAATCAACGTTTGATACTGCATTTATTGGGCGTTTCCTTAATGGGCCAGTATTCTGGGCCTTTCTAAAATATCCCCATCAAACAAGTTTCAACCCTCCTACGAGCTTAGCAATATTTGTAGAACGAACAAATTATTTTATGAAATACAAAGAGTACTTTTGTGTTGGATGATTTAGAATGATTTGATGGACGTCCAGTGAATAAGTGTAGTGAAACCCACCAGTAAGCGAACATGAATTGAGCCCATTAAACTATGCTTTTAGTTATACCTTTAAAAGTCTAATATTACGAATACTTTAAAATATTTAGAATAAAAATAATAGAAAAATCACTAAGACATTGAATAAAATCATCACTTTATAAAATCCTATACTGGAATTGACTTCCCAAAAGAAACGCGCCACACCACAACGCGACTATGGTGTTTTGTACTGCACATCACTATAGTCTACACTCCTACTTAACATAATATACACGTCTTTGCTCTAGCATTTTATGTGGTGTAACTCTCACTTGTTTTTTAGTGAGCAATTACACTAGACTATCACTTGACCTTTCCCTTAAAAGTAACTTTTATATACAATTGAACCCAATTGAAATTAAAAGCTGAACAAAAATCACGTCAAGTTGAATACATGAATTTATATATAGTTCCTTTGTTATGCTTAATCATAAACTCTTGTTTGGGTTTCTTCTACTTCCTTCTCTCTTTTTCTTTTCTTTTTTTTTTGTTAATTTAATTAGTCAAAATATTAAAGCTAAAGGAGCTTTGCACCCTTACATTTTCTTATTTTGACACATTATCTTTAAATTGTAAAGCTAGAACATTGCACTATTAAATTGTTATTTTATGGTACTTTGCACCCTAATGTGTGTTTGTTGTTTTTTATGGGTAAAATCTACTCTATATTTTGATTTAAAGATATTACTTTTGGATCCTTGTTAATACACCTTCTATATACCCCTTGAAACAATATCGGAAAAAGGAAAAGAAACAAAGAAAACATTTCAATTTTACACTGCAAACAACTTAGTTCTTGTAAATGAAAAAATAAAACAAAATACAAAGAAATGAATGTTAAGAGCTAGGAACAAATTTTATTTTTTTCGTTTGATAACTTCTAATTAATGGAGTCGAAAGGGAAAACATAAGAGTTAAATATTGAAATTGAAGAAAATGAGGTTGTCCGCGGAGCCGCGTGCACACCAAAAAAAAAAAACAACCACAACTAGTTGTGAATCACAACCCAGCTCGCGATTGTGGGCGGCTAAATCGTCGTAGCGATCACCACCACGGGCAGAGATGTGCAACCCAAAGTTTCTATAACTCGGACAACAATTTGTTGACCAGATTGGCTACCATTATCATCGATTTGTCAGCTACAATTGACGCAAAACTTCCTTCATATACGAACAAGGACGACGAGAAGGTGGAGTTGTTGACGCTTTGAACAGATGGTGGTTCCTCGTCGTAAATTGCGGGTGTAAAATGTTGCTTGATGCTCCACGTTCTTCTTATTCCTTCCTCTTCTTTTTCTTTTTCCTTTTTATTTGACTAGCAACTTTGACACACGCGGGAACCGCGTGTAAATTATGTTCACTTCTAACGAAATTAGAATCATAATGCTTGTTTATTGTGAATACTTCATTCTTTTAGATAGTTTTTATGTATGCCTAATAGATTACAGTTACTTTTATCAGAAGAAAAGAGTAAATGCATTTTCATTAGTTTCAAATAAGAAACCTTCTGGTCTACACAATATTAAGTTGTTAAAGGGAAAAAAACATTTAACATGTTATGTATTATAGTTTTTGTAGGATTCGATATAAGAAAACTATTTCATGCTCTACCGCAACCGAAAAAGCATAATAGAGGGTAGTCAATATCAACATATGAAACAACAAAGAATTAGAACTAAAACTCCTACGTAAAATGACGCATCCTAAAAATAAAATTGAAGAACCTCCCACCAGTTCCAGAATGTCGTTAAGCATACTTTGCGTCAAAATATACATATAGAAATGAACTAAAGCAACAAAATATAAAGCTACAAATGTGCTAGCTGGGAATACCAATTTCGTTCAAATGAGTTAATGAAACCTCACTTAGGTAAAAAAATGTAATTAAAAGAATACGTATTACAACGTAAGTACAAAAAATAATGGAAGAAAAAAGATAATGTTAATGTTGTAAAAGAAGTCTAATTCTTGCTGTCATTTTTGCATTCTTATTCCTTACTAATGATCTTATATAGTGTATTTTCCACTAGACATTATTCCTCAAACTCAAATAGCATCAAACCGCTCTCTTGTTTATCCATCTTTTTGCCAGCCTGGCCCGCTATATTATTCTCCTTTTGCAGTCTACATAACATAAAAAGAATGAGTTATATATATGTTCTTCGGTAAAGTGGAAATCATTTAGTCCAAAAATAAGAACATAAATAATAAGTAAACGAAATAAATGTAATAACATACCTTGTGGCAAAAAAAGTTTTAGTTAAAATTTGCGAATGAAATTTACAAAAAAAGTGTTAGTTAAAATTTTGAACTTAAAATGCATACTTACATTTAAGTACTTAAGTATTTATTTAGTTTTAAAATGTGCAAAGAGTGTATGAAACAAATAATTAAAAAAAATATAACTACATTATGGTATACATATATATATGTTAAGAGATATTCTTAACATATATATTTTAAACCCGTGCATGTGAAACTTAATCACTATTTCAATTGTTTCATCCGATCAGAAAGCAGGTTTATAATTAAGTTGGTTGCTAATATACGTAATTTATGTTGGTACAAAATACAAATAATTACATGCTGAGAAAATATGACCGTATTTTATATAAAGTAAATTGACTAATATAATTGTTGTATGCATTACTCAATAATTACCAACTTTTTCTTGTACTGCACTCCACTGAGAAAACCCAAATGTCCTTTTGGATCTGCAATGACGAAAAAAGAGTAATTGTAGATTCAGTAAAATTAAGTTATAATTGGAAGAAGAAAAAAAAACAAATAATGATCATTGAACTGGCAAATCGACGACCTTAGTAAGGTTGCAACACGTACCTTATAATTATAACCGTCTGGTACGTATGTTAGACATCGCACAACACATTTCATCAATACAATTATGCATGTTTAATTTATATCAAAAAGCCATAATCATCTGTCCAAAAATCAAATATGCCCTAAACATTTACTCACCTTTATTGCTGAGAATTGGTGGATGGCTTGTTAATTGAAATGAAAGAAGGAACGAGATTTTGATATAATATAAAAAGAAACTGAAATGGAGAAACCGACATGAAGATATGAAGAACGTGTTGATTGAGCAGTTGAATGAATAAGGTTTATTGACCTCCGTACCCTGATATTTTTTGTTTGGTGAGAAAACAAAATGGGGGTATTTTAGGAAACTCATAAGTTATTATCATAACCACGACTTTGTGAGTAAAAGAGCACTTCTCTTAGATAATAGTATTTATATTATATATTTAATAAATAACTAATAATTTAAAAATCAAAGTTTCATTATTATAAGTTGAAGAACCAACTTAAAGTTCTATAAATCAAAGTTGCAAAGACTAACAATTAAGTTTACATATGGATAAAAAAAACTAAGTTTATATTAAAAGCTTGCGAGTTTAAAGAAATTTGAGATATAAAAATGATTTTACTTGTTATTTTCCAATGAAAACATTGAACAATACAACATTCTGGATAGCAAAAAATGTTTTATTAGGTAAAAACTGCAAAAAAATAAAATTGATGTTCAAGTATAACTAGACAAGTTTACGCCTCTCATTTGTGGACTATACTTCAAGACACATATTTGGAGTTCAAAGTGCCACAAAATGACAATTTAAAGGTGGAATGTGCTAGCTTTGCAATCTAAAGGTGCAAAGTGTTAAAATGAGACAATTTAATGGTGGAATGTCTTTTACCCAAGTCTTGATATAATGCATGACATCAGAAACGAGAAAACTAATTAGAGTGAATAATAGTTGTTCCATGTTGTTTGGCATGACTCCAATCTCGCTTTTTTAGCCGTTCTTGTGTTTATTCGTTTAATCTAGATGAAAAATTGTATCGTATGTATTTAGTTTGGTATTACAAATTCATCTGGATTACACGTAAGCAAATACAATATAAAATTAATACAGTAACTATGCTAATCTAGGCTCCTTAGCTTGATCCTGGATTAGCTTTGTTCGAAACACCTGAAGACTCTGATGCTAGAAAGACTAACTGTTATGTCGAGTATCCTAGAGATGTCGAGTATTCTAGGGATGTCGAGTGTCCTTGGATTTCGTGTACAAGATACATCAAGTAAGGTAGGTCGAATGTACTATGTCGAGTATGGAAACTCGATGTGTATGTGTGAAGAGTGTTGTGCAATTACTGATCTCCCTTGGATTGCCAGACGAGAGTATTTGCAGGCCTCGGAATGCGGGGACAATATCTGCGTTTCTTGGACATGTCAAATATCGGACCATGTCGAGTATAAATACCCGACCTGCTTATAATAGTCAGGCTTTTTACTCGGTCGGCCAGATGCATTGGGTCGGCATAAGAGCTCATATCAGTATTATGTAGGGATCTCGATTTTACATAATCGAATTGTCAAAAGTAGTTTTCTTGCTCCTCCTAGTGAAGATATCGACGTTTCAATCAAAAAGAATATACACATAAGAGTTGAAAAAAAAAACGAATTTGTGAATTGTGCCTGCTACTAGGGGACTAACCCTTCCTTTCGGCTTTAAGCCCATGGTTTTACCATAAGCCGTTGGTTTGTTCATTTATTGGGACCAGACATCGACTGTTACGACAATTCGTCGGCCCCTCTATTCACTTTCAATGTTTCAAAAAAAAAACTAATAAAGTAGAGAACTGGAGATTACTTCAAGTATCGTGCCCAATCAACGTATATATCCTCCAAAATCGTATATAGGTGTATTTCTTATTTCATGCATTATCCATTTAATAATTCAACTTCAGTTATGCATGTGGTCAGATAAAACCAATCTCTTATCCTCATCTTGATTGGTCCTGTCGATAGTTTATATTTATTTTTGTTGGTCGGTTTACTTCATTTTATCCTGTACAAGATGGCGAATTACATAATTTTTTTATGTCACAATCGATTCCAATATTACAAAATAGCCCATTGAAGTTGTAAATGATACTGCAAATGACAAGCACGTGTGGATCGAACCTGCACCGCTTAAGTTCTATTGCACGTTATTAATATTGAGACTCTTAAGAGAAGAAACTTTAAGTACAAAAAAATTTAAAACTCTTAACTGACGAAACTTTTAAGTTCAATAAAATTCAATCAAGTATAGGGCTTGCCGCTACATGTACTTTTCAACTTCTAAGCTGCTTAATTAAGTGACAAATTGTCAGAATACGTTTTTAAAATTCCGAACAATATTATATCATCTTTTATTAAATATTTGTACTCACTTTTGGTACAAAAACAATGTCGGCAACATGGCTCATTTAATCAGTATAAGCTCTGTCAAGGTAAATACTAACGCTCCCCTCTAATTTTCAAATTCAATAATTTTGGTGCAAGATGGGAAATAAAGTCACAAAGGTAATATAATGCTGGTAAATTAAATAATCGATAGCTACACCCTTTGTCATTTGCGGTGAGTAACAATATATGTTTGTAACTTGACTGCTCACTCGTCACGGGTTTTTAGCAGTTTTGATCATTTATGTATATTACTCTACAGTTTTAGTCTTTTTATATATATTCGGCTCAATTTTTGTCTTTTATGTATACATTGCGCTCAATTTTGGTCCTCCAACCAAATTAATTTTAGATTTTATCAAAAGACGTCACGTGCGAGTCATTTGACACTTGAAATCGGTCCACTTTTTGGTCCTCCAACCCATTTTATCACTAAACATAAAAAGTAAATAGGATTTCTTTTTTAGGTTTCTATAGCAAATGATCAAATGCCCTAATGTATTGATGGTGTGTATCAATCTTGAAAGATAAAAATAAAAAAGTATGATAATGATCGCGTGTGAAGCTATGCATTAATTAATCACTTCATAAATTTAAATAAATAAAACCAGCATGTAGACCAAAACTGCTATAAACCCCTCACTCGTCCGGTTAATCATATTTTTTCAATTAAAAACTCGATCGCAATAATTGTAATTAAATTTGGCCAAACCGCCAAAGGTCACACCACCCTTGATGGTTCTCGTGGCTTCCTGGGCCACTTTGGACCCAGGCGCTTTAATTGTAATTGACTGCCGTTAATTTATTATAATCCTTTTGCTAATTTATTTATTAGGATTAAGGACAAAAGCACGAAAAGCGTTTGACTAACCTTTCTCACTTTTTGCTATTTAAGAGCTCAATGAGCGTCGCTGACATTATGGCGAGAATTCAGCTTAGTTCACGAGTTTTTACATAAATCAGGTCATTTTCTATATACTATTATATAAATAAATTCATTGATTTTCAATTTTAACTTTTGAATTTTAGTTACATTATACAAATATATTATTAAAATTTTAAAATAGTCTTACAAATTAAGTTAGACTAATTAATAACAATACTAATTGCAATTAATGATTTACTTTCTCCATATTCTGTTTTTCTTTCATTTTTCTACTCTAAATTGATGGCATATGTTTTTATTTAGTCAAACTTTTTCTTTCTTTGATTAAAAAAAAGTAAAAAATCAATAATCATTTAGATGAATCTTCTTAGTTAACCCACGTAGAACGGCATTTGGAAAAAAATTATGTTCGCGAAACCGCGTGCTCCATTTGCTAGTTTCTAATGCAAAACAACACGGGACAAACATACAAGTTAATGATTATTCTAAATCATGTCATTAATCAATTTTGGTTCATATATGGAACTACAATTGATTAATTGGTGAATTGGGAAATACGGCCAGTATTGTACTTGTTCAACCTTCAAGTTCAGCCAAAAAAATTGTTGGTCTGTTTAACAATACTTACAATTTGTGATTATCGTGATAATTGTAAGTCGAGTTTGAATCTTGTGGAAAGAGTGGACAAATAAGTAGCATGCCCATATTCGGATAAGATAATTCAGGAATAGACATGAACAGTACTATGTTGCAAATGTAAAAAAAAAAAAAGAAAGGAAGAAAAAAAAACTATGTTACAAATGCTCGATTTGTATAGTGTAAAGACTAATTACGGTTAAGGTTTAGGATTACTATCTCAATAAAACCACGTCACTATTACTGAGCTTCTCAATCTGTCAATCATATATCATATATGGAGATATGTTACTATGATAAGTTTAATTTCTCTTTCCTAACAAAGTAGATAACCAACTTTATATGTACTGTTAGGGATATTTTTAAAATCAAAAAACGAATCAACAGAAATACTGGTTATACTTTATACGAAATAGATACTTGAGTGGCGGTAAGGTTAATGATTATCTACTACGACAACAGGCACTACATAAGTTATAAGTAGAATATTGTCTTTATAGGCGGAGCCATGAATACAATTTACTTATTTACGTACGCGGCAAAATTAGTTTTCAGTATTATTTATGATATAATTATACATATAATTCTTACTAGAATTTATTCATTGAAATTATAGCAGATATAATTCATAGTGAAAATTTGCATTTGGGTGACCAATAATTTGATAATGATACATGGTGCAAAATGGAGAAGTCATGACATCCAAACTTGATAATTGATTGTCCAAAGGTATTAAAGCACAACTTGCGTGATTCACTATTATTTTCACGGCCATGAGTTATACGTTATTGGAAAGACATAAATATTTAGTTTTCAACATAAAAAGCAGACTGAAAGAAGTTAAGATCAAATTAGCGACGTATAATTAAAAAGGTTCAGGCCCATACAAATAAGCCTAACAACACCTATAAATACCCCCAAAACATCGCACGTACAGAAAGAAAGGGTCGCCACAACTCACTAGGCATCCATGTCATGTCACATACATTAAGGCCGACCAAGATATTTAGCTCCAAATCAGATGTGCCTTATATTCCTAAAAATACCCTGAAGTCTAAATTCCAATGATGATATGAGTTTTTATTAATATTTGTAATAATAAAATTACACGAGGGTGGATTGACCTTTTCTCGATTGGAGGAATAGAAGAAAGATACAGACAGAAAGAACAAGGGCCTAATATTCTCATTTATCGCCTAAATTTTTTTGGAAAAGAAAATTTGTGCCTTAAAGGAAACGAGGGGGACTTTATATAGATAAATGTGGATAACTCGTAATTAGATCTCTCGAATGGCGGTTGTAAACCCGATGGATAACCATCCCAGCAGTCTCAGATAGATACGACCCTCATCATGGTTACATAACAAAGTAATCCTCAAAAGGATAACCATCGGAGGAAGTAGTCATCGGACTTAGATGCTCTGAAAGACTCGCCTTGGATACGATGACATGAGAGTGTGATCAGGATACAAAATCCCCGAGGTACCACGAGACTTGGATGACTCCATGATACCTCACACGATTACGATTATCCTTAAGCATCTCTCCGATACTTCCTGGCATTATCTGATAGTTTCCCTAAAAACATCGATTGACCAGAGATGAGGTCGAGGATAGAGATTCAAAACTCATATTATTGTTATACGTTAACACCAGGTGTCTAACAATAAATCACCCGAGTCAGCTATAACAAGCCACTCGTCAACCAGGCCAGCATGTGAAGGATGTATCAGCATAAGAAAGAGAGCCATCTGTCAAAGAGAAAATATGCATATTGGCAGTTGCACTGATGAGCACCCTCTATATATAGGAAACATTGCCGCTATCAATGACGGGCAGGATAAGTGTAAAACAATGATGGAAAAATAAAATTAATTATCGTGAAAAATTAAGTAATAAATAACACAACTTATTGATCTGTGGAGCAGGCAAGGCGTTCCGACACTTAGAAATTTCACAACCCTCGGATAACAACATGAGTGTTAATAAAATAGCGTCGTCTCTGGGAATGCCATAGAAATTTCCTTGAGTAACTCCACAGAAATATTAGCCAAACGACTATGAAAGACTCAATCAGCCATCCACAAGAAGGTGAACCAGGATTGAGAGATGAAGTGTCAACCCGAGACCCAACGGATGTACCCACAGCCTCACCTTCCCCAGCCCCCAATGCAGAATTCATAAATATTCCCATAAACGTGTTTGAGGATCTAATGGAGGCTGATATCCGACGATCCGAACACACGAGAGACAGGGAGCAGAGAATTCAACCCATTTTGCCATATGAGGAGCGATACCACGTGGAAGAACAAGGATTCCGGATGACTCAGACTCCTCGCCGAGGCCCTACCTACCGAGAGCACGCTTATCCCGCACAAATGAGGGAATATGAAGAAATACCTTATGGATTCTATGATGCTGCTTGACCCGCCAGAGAGATTCCTAGGAGGTACCTCATAACTTCCTACATCCAACATGCAGGGAACTTACCCCTACTTTTCGGGACGTAATTAATCATATGCGTAGAGAAATGCAAGATATGAGGAGAACAATAACTCTTGGGGAAGAGCCGGTTTATCAGGGATCTCCTTTCATCCCAGAAATTGCACGCGCGATCATCTCGGTAACAATGCGACCTTTGAACTTGCCCATGTACTCAGGAGCAAAGGTTGGGCGAGATTCACAGGACCACATTAACCAATACATAGCCGCGATGGATCTCGCATCAATTTCTGAACCAGCGTTATGTCGAGTGTTCCGAGCCACACTAGTCAGACGAGCCCAGTCGTGGTTCTCGCAGATACCCCCAGGTACGATTTCCAAGTTTGAACAGTTGGCATGCCTATTTTTTAGACAATTTGCTTGTAACAGGCGGTACCCCAAGTCGGCATGTCATCTTTTCACAATCAAGAAACAAAAGGATGAATCCCTTAGGGATTCATGAAATAATTTTCGGACGAAGCCTTGGATGTGCCAAATGTAGACCCCTCCATGATTGCCGACATTCTGGCGCAAAGTTCGAGAGCTGGAAGCTTCTTCCGATATTTGATCAGAAATGGGGTGAAAGACATGAACGAATTTATGCAAAAAGCATAAACGTATATTCTCATGGAAGAAGCGGAAAATTCCAAATTACTATCCGAAGGTGAAGTCCATAATCAAAAACCAAAAACGAAAGATGAAAAAGCTCCCCAGTTTCGGAGAGACAACCCGAGTAATGTGAAGAGACACTTACAACCCATTCCACTCCCAACCTTGACAATTATGCCAGCAGAGATACTCAATATAATGAAGAGTCATAAGGATTTTGCAAGGCCAATGCCGGTTAAGCAGCCATACAAGAACAAAGATTCGGGGAAATTTTGTAAGTATCACAAAGCTTATGGACACACTACAGATGGTTGTACCACATTGAAAAGGGAAATTCGCCGTTTGTTGAGCCTAGGGTACTTGAGAGATTATGTAGATGAAGAGGATCGGAACCACGGGTAGGCGGATGAAAGAAAAAAGATCAAATGTGATGAAGGCGAAAACGGTCAAACAGTCCGACGGGAGCTACCAGAAGAAGAGGATCACCATCAAAGGCTTCCTCCACCCCCGGAATCCTACGAAGATAATCCATCTTTGGGTAGAACAATGAACATGATCGAAGGAGGAGATATAACGATAATACCTACAGGAAGGAAAAAGAAATATCTCAAGAAAGTTCGAAGGGTAGAGCATGGGATGCCCATTTGTTCAGTTCAGGGAGCAAAATTGCCAATAATATCGTTTGGACCCGAGGATTTAAAAGGAATTCTGTATCCACATGATGATCCACTCATGATCACCGCAACCATCTTGGGTATAGAAGTTCAAAGAATCTTGATAAATACTCGAAGTTCCGTGTATGTACTATTCATGCCCACTTTTCGGGCCATGGGATTAAGGAAAGAACAGGTGAACCTGACAGAAACACCGTTGGTAGGATTCTCCGGAGAAGCTAGCCGTACGATGGGTACTGTTACGCTACCCATGTCTTGGGGGGAGGGAGCGCTGAGGCGAACGGAACACGTAAAGTTCTAGGTAGTTGAGGCTTCCACGAGAACCTACAATGAGATATGTGGGAGACCATCAATACATGCTTTTGAAGCCACTCCCTCAACCCTACACCTAAAAATCAAATTCCCTACAATGTCGGGTATAGGGGAAGTAACGGGAAGTCAAACTAAGGAGATAGAATGTCGCATGAACGCTATTCCTCTAAACTTTGAAGAGGAAATCCTCATACCGGGAAAAAAACGAAAAGCTGAAGAGGAGAGAGTACAGCCTGTCGAAAAACTCAAATTAGTGGAAATCATGGAAGGGGATACTCACAAGAAGGTTAAAATAGGATCCGAGTTAGGACCGGAGTTGGAAGGAGAAATTGTTGAGACCTTGAGGAGGTACAACCACCTTTTCGCATGTGAAGATGGGCCGCCTGGACGAATTAGCCCTCGGGTATGCCAACATTATCTTAATGTAAGGGCTAACGCTAAACCCATACAACAAAAGAAGAGGAATATGAGGCTTGAGAGGAATAAGATTATTCGCTCTGAAATCCAACGATTGTTACGTCTTCAACAAATCAGAGAAGTACTATACCCTGAGTGGTTGTCGAATGTGGTATTAGTACCTAAGTTAGGTGGAAGATGGCGTATGTGCATGGACTTTACCAACTTAAACGACGTATGTCCAAAAGACTGTTACCCTCTGCCCATTATTGATCAGCTAGTAGATTATACGACGGGATGTGCTATGCTATCTACCATGGATGGAGATCAAGGATATAACCAGATACCAATGGTAGAACGGGATCAAGAGAAGACAAGTTTTATCACAAACGCCGGCACCTTTTGCTATCAGGTGATGCATTCAGACTCAAAAATGTATGAGCTACTTACCAGATATTGGTCAACTTAATGTTTTCGGATCTCATCGGAGACTCGATGGAGGTATACGTGGATGACATGATAGTAAAAAGCAAATATGCAAAAGAGCACCCAGGGGACTTAGAGAAGGCCGTTGGTATCATGGATCGATTTGGAATGAAAATTAACTCGAAAAAATGCTCATTTGGCATAAAAGGAGGCAAGTTCCTAGAGTTCATGGTAACAGAAAAAGGGATTGAAGTAAACCCGGAGAAAGTAAAAGCTATTATAGAAATAAAAACCCCCACGACGATTAAGGATGTCCAGAAGTTAACATGCATGTTAGCCTCGTTGAATCGGTTCATCTCACGATCAGCAGACAATGGGTTACCTTTCTTCAAAATTTTGAGAAACCTGGGTAATTTTCAATGGGATGAGCAATGTGAGAAAGCTTTCGACGACTTAAAGAAGTACTTGACCAGTCAGGCGTTGTTAGTAAAGCCTCAGTCAAGAGATAAACTATTTGCATACCTGGCGGTAGGAGAAGAAGTCGTTAGCGCAGTCTTAGTAAAGGAACAAGGAAGGGAACACCTGCCAATTTATTATGTTAGCAAAACGTTGCAAGGGGCAGAGATTCGATACACGCTTATGGAAAAACTCGTATTAACACTTGTGACCATAGTAAGAAGATTACGATGTTATTTCCTATCCTATCATGTCATAGTCCTTTCAAAACACCCTTTACTGACTATTCTCAATCGATCGAAAACATCCGGAAGACTTATAAAATGGGCTGTGGAATTAAGAGAGTACGACATCAAATATGCCCCGCGGCCAGCCATAAAAGCGTAAGTGCTGGCGGATTTCATCGTGGAGATGACCGATATTTCGAAAGCAAACCACGATCCCCTATGGCATGCATTTGTGGATGGATCATCCATGGGGACCCACAGAGGAATAGAAGTAGTGCTCAGAAGTACGGAATCTGAAGGAGAAGAAGTGCTCCACTTTGCCATCATGCTAGAATATCCCCTATCTAACAACGAAGCTGAGTATGAGGCCTTGTTAGCAGGCATGAGGTTAGCACATGATGGGGGGATAAGACGACTGATAGTTCACAGCGATTCTCAGTTGATAGTACAGCAGGTTACTGGAAATTTCGAGATAAAAGAAGAAAGAGTGAAAGCCTACACTCAGGCAGTTTGTCAGAGAAAGCGAGTCTTTACAGAATTCCAAGTAACACAAATACCCCGGTCGGAGAACCAGGAGGCTGATAGCCTGTCAAAAATAGCTTCCCAGACTCTCGTCAACACACGGCGAATCACTCTGCTGCAGACAAGCGAGTCTGAAAAAGATACGCCTGAGCTATCGGAGACCATGGTAGCGCTTATCAACGATGAATGGAAGACAAATATTAAGAGATACTTGGAAAATACGGAAGGGTATGGTAAAGGTGAAAAAGAACTGTGGCATATGGAACCAAAAGCTGCCCGATATTTCATCCATAATGGATCATTATTCTGAAGGTGTTATAGTAATCCTCACACCCAATGCCTAGACAGTGTAGAAGCAAAAGCAATAATGAAAGAGATACATGAAGGGCAGTACGTGAGCCACTCAAGAGGATTAAGTATGGCCCATTGTATCATACGTCAAGGGTATTATTGGCCATCTATGGTGCAAGATTGTAAGGAATATGCGCATCAATGCAAACCTTGTCAATTGCATACTCCACAAATTCACACCCCCGCAACCCTCTAGGAACCCAACATCTTGGCATGCCCCTTTGCAAAATAGAGGATAGACATCGTCGGGCCGCTGATACCCGATGCGAAGCAGAAGAAGTTTTTACCTTAAGAAACAAACAAGAAGATAATGAAGAGCTAGAGAATCAAAGGCAGAGATGAAAAATGAATGGAAAAATGAGGGAAGATTCTCTTCTTTATACTTGAATGAGAACGTGGTAGAAGGGAAGTGGCAGAGTGGGAAGTTAATAACCTAGCATTAAATGAGCATGATTCCCGAAAAATCGGGAGCCGTTTCGAAGTTCAAACGTCCCCCATTACGAGAGTGATCGATGATGAAGTTCCCTATGAGAGTTCCGGAAGAATAAAGGTTAAAAGTATCGAGTTCCTCAATATATAACCGAATTTAGAAGGAACTCGGGGGGACAGGTGTAAACCCAATGGATAATCATCCCAACAGTCTCTGATAGATACGACCCTCATCATGGTTACATATACAAAGTAATACTCAAAAGAATAACCATCGGAGGAAGTAGTTGTAGCGTCAAAATTTCAAGTCCCTAAAATAAAAGACAAGAAAAATTAAGTACAAATAAAATTTGTATTTCTTCAAACAATATGTGATTACAATCTCTAGTAATCCTGTGATTATTTTCTACAACAAATAATCTTAAAATTTGGTTGATTTGAGAGTGGTTTGATTTTGATCTCTTCCACGTGTATTTGGGTTGAACGTTAATCCAAGGGCTTTTGAGCTTGATATTGAACTAACAATCTACTTGATTTGATCTTCGCGACGAACAATTTGATCTTCGCGACAAACTTGTTGAACTTGTTGAACGTCAATCTTCTTTAGAGGAATCTTGATCTTCAAAAATACTTGGGTGTAAGACAAACGTTGATGCGAGGGCTTGGCAGCTTGATCTCGGATCGAACGAAAACTTGATTTGGAATTTGATTTGAAGATATGATTTTCGTCTTCAGTTCTTTAGATTTTTTTGGGGTTTTGATCTTCTTGAATGGACTTCCATCTTCAACAAACAGTTTTTCGAGGGTCTCGGGACTTGATCTCGGATTAAACGGATTTTTGACTTGAAGACGAATGAAGAACGGTATGAACTTGGTTTTGGATTTGTTGAACTTCTTGGAGTTTGATCTTCCTCGACAGAAGTGCAATCTTCAAAAACAGTTTTTGGATGGGATCGAGACTTAACGACGGATTGAAAGGAGTTCTTAACGAAGAACACCTTGAAGATGGTTGAAGGATACCTTGGATGCCGCGAAGAACACTTGAAGATGGATGAATTTGGTGGAGCGAAAAACTTAGAGCTTTTCCCTCTTCAACTTGTGAATATTTGTGTGTCCTCTTTTTCTTTATGAGAGGACCCATATTTATAGTTGTAAAAACCTAGAGCTCCTCGCTTGTGATTGGTCGGTTTTATTTTTAAGATAAGCATGAATTTAATTTGACTTGCTTATCAAGAAACACATCATATTTCCACATGTAATAATGTGATTGGTTGAAATATATCATCTTTTCCACATGGCCTTGTTTGACTTGTTGAATCACATCATCATTTTTTTTCATGTGGCTTTATTTGATTGGTTGCAATTCTCCATCTTTTTCATGTGGCTTTATTTGATTGGCCAATCAAATAGATATTATAAAATCAATTAATTAACCTATTAATAATTGAAATTTAATTTAGTAAAATTCCAAATTAAAAATAGAAATAATTAATTTAATTTCTAATAATTTAATTTGACACTTGTCAATATTTAATTTGAGTAGACAAAATTTATTTGTCTACAAATGCCCCCTTGCGGCTTGTCATGAATACCATTGTAAAAATGCGTCTTGAAGTGAATATGTCGCAACATATTTATTTTTGGGTCATCAGTGAGATTAATAGAAAATTTGTACTTCACTTTGAAAAATTCAAACTTTGGAGGGCTTCCATGTCAATTTCCTTTTAAGGACCAAAGTGAAATTTGTACACAAGCCTCTTTTCATGTGCACCATGCGTGTTGTTTTCCCTTTTTTTGTGGTTCACATACTCCAGTCGCATAGGATCATTCTTCATTGGTTCACATAGACCCACACATCATATAATTGCCTATCTCCTTCTCCACATCAAATTGCACGACGTGCAGCCCCTTCTTTTTCCTCTTTTTTTATTACTTGATTTCTCCTTCAATTAAGAATTACAATCCCACTATAACTACAAGACTCATGGTTTCAATAGGATTGCGACTTCCCCTTGATAATTCAATATAAGATACGAAGAGCAACCTCTTTTTTTCATCTTCAATTCTCTTCGATTTTTTTTTCTTTTGTTCTTTTCCTCCCCCAAATTCGGTTTCCGGCGACGAAGCAAGTAGCACATTGGCGGAATTCCGATGGGTAAGGATTTTACCACATATTTCCTTGACGGTGCGACGAACAGACAAAGAGAAGCTTCTTTTTTTCTTCTCCTTTTCCGTTGAATATTATGAATGCTTATAACATATGCAAGAATTTAATTGTGCCAATCCTTTTTTCTTCTTCTTGCGCAGCACAGCCATTCGGAGAAGACAATCAACTTACGGGCACAAGAGCCGACGAACGACATATATTTTTCTTCTTCGTACGGTAGATGAACCAAATTTTTTTTCTTTCTTTTTGCTCGCAGCCGCTGCAGCAATTTTTTTTTTTTTTTTTTTTTGCATTCGTAGCAGCAGTTTAGTTTTTTTTTTCATTCGCCCTTTTTTATTTGCTCTATTCTTCTCCGTCAATTGCTAACTTGTCCCTCTTGTCGTTTCTTTCTTTATGTTGACAGTTCACGCACAATGGTGAAATTCGGCACGCCTATAATTCGAAGGGAATTGAGACTCTAACCATCACCGACGATGAAAACCAATCGACCCAACGGGACACAATATTGGAGGTCGGCACCCCTTTCGCTGGAATTTACACAAGTCGATGGCCCACTTTGATTAACACCCCTAAACCTAAAGACTGGCCCGAAGAGTTTCCCAAGTCTTCCAATCGATCTCTTCCGTCGTTCGTGCTCTGGTCTCCTCACCACCGAATATCAAACGATGATCTTCCTTTTGATACCTTGGGGCTACACACTGCCAAAGGAGATGCTACAGAAAGAAGGCTATCTCAATTGGTGCAAGAGCAAATGACTTCCACAAAGATATATGGCAACCCTTGCGTTCATAATCACACAAATTGTAACTTGGAGATCATGAAAGCTTTATGCGTGCAACAATATTTGACAAATTTCGGATATCTTGCAAGGAGAGGAGGAGCACACCCAAACCTTAATCTACGCAATATCATTGGTGAGCTTGAAGAAGGAGACATTATCACGACTCGGCATCAAAGAAACCTTGAAGGAGACATTATCTTCAAGACTTGGCTTCAAAAGGCATCCAGAAAGAAGAGACTTGCTTTCGAGACTAGGTGTCAAAGACATTCAGTAGGAGTGGACTTGTTTTCAAGGCTTGGCGTCAAAGACATTCAGCGGGAGTGGGCTTATTTTCACAACCCTACATCAAAGACATCTTGAAGAAGGAGACATTGTTTTCATGACTTGGCATCAAAGACGGCTTCAATGACGAAACTTGGTTTCAAACACATGCGCACTCATCTTGTTGGTCATACTCATGCATTCTTCCCATTAAAGATGTCGGCTTCATTCGTCAAAGAAACATTCAAGATGACTAACCCCTTGAAGAATTTTGCAAATTCTCTTTGTTGGGCAAAGCGGAATGACGTACTTGTTGCACTCCACCCTGAATTTTCAAAGAACCTCGCCGATATGAGAGTGGTCAAACGACATACTTGTCAAACTACGTTCCATCTTCTTAAACATGCAAGGCATATCCTTTTCATGATTGGAATGGTAGTTGGGAGGTATCGACTTTGATCTAACAACACAAAAGTGTCTAGTCAATGATCAAGTGAGCTTGGAGCACGATTGTAGCTATCCTCTTGGAGCGAAGTGTTCGAAGATTGGAATCAAGGCACATAGTAAAACATTCGATTGAAGTTTGCAGTGTCAACTCAAGAATCACTCAAAAGCTTTGAGCATGACTTCAAGGTCAACATTCAAAGCATTGACGTTCTTTATCTCCTATTTGACGAAAGCTTTATTCGTCTTATCAGCACATCATACCTCAAGGAGTTTCATGTAACATCTTCAACTCAAGATAACTTGGTAAAAGGATATGACTGAACTCAGAAATTATAAGCTGCCTACGTATCCAATAAAGGAATCAAGTCACAACGTAGTTCAAATTACATAAATTTGGTTTAGAGATGGTGCCTTTTATACTCATGCATGCCAGGAGTAACGTGCAGTTTGGACTCGTGCGTCATGGAGCAATTGACTTGGCGACTTGAAGGCTTAAATGCATGTAGACCTTTTTGCTCGTGTCTAGGAGGACTTGAAGACTTGGATATTTGCTTTGAAGACTTGGACTGGAAATACTTTCATACTTTTCAACTTGTCTAGAAGACTTGCACATTTGTTTTGAAGACTTGAAGGATTTGTAGACATTTTGGCTCGTGTCTAGAAGGACTTGAAGACTTGGATATTTGCTTTGAAGACTTGGACTTAGAGAATTTGTAGACCTTCTGGCTCGTGTCTAGGAGACTTGAAGACTTGGATATTTGCTTTAGGTTCACATATGCAAACAGTTTATACTCGTGTTAAGGAGAATGTTGATAGTTTATACTCTTATCAAGGAGGCTTAATTTGAAAATTTGAGATAGTTTAAGCTCGTATCAAGGAGCATGTATTTTGGCACTTAATTTGAGGATTTATGATAGTTTAAACTCGTATCAAGGAGCATATTGGTTGTAATGAAATTTGATGTCGCGCCCTCTTCATCGCCGGTGTCATCCGTATCATCGCCTTCAGTATCAAGGACGTGGGTTGAGCTTTCTTCTTTAGTAGATTTCATACTTAATTCGATGTCATGCGCACGCGTCGCCAACTCTTCAAATGTTCTTGGTTTGATTCCTTGAAGTATGTAAGAGAGACCCCAATTCATCCCTTAAATGCAAATCTCTATGGCTGAAGTTTCAGATAATTTCTCTTTGCAGCTTAAGGATAGATTTCTCCATCTATTGACGTACTTAATCACTGGCTCATCTTCTTGTTGATGTAAATTTGCAAGCTCTATCATGCTCACAATGCGTCGAGTGCTATAAAAGCGATTGAAGAATGCACTTTGTAGATCTTTCCAGTTGTTAATGGAGTTTGGTTCAAGATTAATATACCAATCAAAAGCGACGTCTTCTAAGGATCGAACAAATTGCTTGACTAGAAGATCTACATCAGTTACGGCACTACTGCATGTTTCGACGAAGTGAGCAACATGTTGCCTTGGGTCTCCTTGTCCACCAAATCTTAGAAACTTTGGAGGTTGATAGCTTTTCGGCATTTGTAATTTCTCGATTCGTTGAGTGTAAGGCTTCGTATAAGATTTGAAAGACTTATGTTGAGCTTTATATTCCTTGGAAACTTCTTCGATGAGCTTCTTCAATTGACCGGTAGAGACGTGACCTTGTGAGGATACTTGAATTTGTTGCCTTGAGGACTTAGAAGGTTTTCCAACTTCAGCATCTTGAAGGGTTTCTTCAAAAGATTTTGTGTGCATCATGATGTCTTGCTCTTCCTTCCTTGAGAAATTTGACTTGTGGAAAAGAGAGTGGCTCAGATTTCTTCACTTAGGACTTCACCATATTCTTGAGCTTCAATGCCTTGAGTAGCCTTTTCATGCGTTATGCTTCGATCGCTGCTTGTTCCGTGTTCTTGTTTTGCGAGAAGAGTGGCAACTTCAACTCCTTTGCTCAAAGGTTTGATGCATCCTTGAACTTCGACTTTGTCAGCGACTTTGTTCAATGTTGTGATTTCTTTCTTGGATCTCTAGCTTTTGGAGAAGACAATTCAAGCGCTCTTCACGTCTATGCACTTGTGTTGTAAAGCTCTCAATAGCTCTTGCCAATGCAGCAACTCGCTCCTTCATTGAAGATGCTTGATTCTTTTCTTTAGCTTCATGTCTTGCCCCCGGTGCGAGTGTAGCTTTCAACATTGATTGCGAAGAGCCTCCGCTTATTGCCCCCATTGACTTGTCCATTATTGAGCAACGCTGACTTCTTGTGACTTCAAACTTGCGCACTTGCTAGAAAAGAGATGAGAGGTAGAGATGGTCCCACCGGGCGTGCCAAAAATTTGTAGCTTCAAAATTTCAAGTCCCTAAAATAAAAGACAAGAAAAATTAAGTACAAATAAAATTTGTATTTCTTCAAACAATATGTTATTACAATCTCTAGTAATCCTCTGATTCTTTTCTACAACAAATAATCTTGAAATTTGGTTGATTTGAGAGTGAATTTGATTTTGATCTCTTCCACGTGTATTTGGGTTGAACGTTAATCCAAGGGCTTTTGAGTTTGATTTTGAATTAACAATCTACTTGATTTGATCTCCGCGACGAAGAGTTTGATCTTCGCAACGAACTAGTTGAACTTGTTGAACGTCAATCTTCTTTAGAGGAATCTTGATCTTCAAAAATACTTGGGTGTAAGACAAAAGTTGATGCGAGGGCTTGGCAGCTTGATCTCGGATCGAACGAAAACTTGATTTGGAATTTGATTTGAAGATTGTTGAAGAACGATATGATTTTCGTCTTCAGTTCTTTGGATTTGTTTGGATTTTGATCTTCTTGAATGGACTTCAATCTTCAAAAAACGGTTTTTCGAGGGTCTTAGGACTTGATCTCGGATTAAACGGATCTTTGACTTGAAAACGAATGAAGAACGGTATGAACTTGGTTTTGGATTTGTTGAACTTCTTGGAGTTTGATCTTCCTCGACAGAAGTGCAATCTTCAAAAATGGTTTTTGGATGGAATCGAGACTTGACGGCGGATTGGAACGAGTTCTTAACAAAGAACACCTGGTTGAAGGATACCTTGAATGCTGCGAAGAACACTTGAAGATGGATGAATTTGGTGGAGCGAAAAACTTAGAGCTTTTCCCTCTTCAACTTGTGAATATTTATGTGTCCTCTTTTTCTTTATGAGAGGACCCATATTTATAGTTGTATAAACCTAGAGCTCCTCGCTTGTGATTGGTCGATTTTATTTTTAAGATAAGCATGGATTTAATTTGGCTTACTTATCAAGAAACACATCATATTTCCACATGTAATAATGTGATTGGTTGAAATATATCATCTTTTCCAGATGACCTTGTTTGATTTGTTGAATCACATCATCATTTTTTTTTTCATGTGGCTTTATTTGATTGGTTGTAATTCTCCATATTTTCCATGTGGCTTTATTTGATTGGCCAATCATATAGATATTAGAAAATCAATGAATTAACCTATTAATAATTGGAATTTAATTTAGTAAAATTCCAAATTAAAAATAGAAATAATTAATTTAATTTCTAATAATTTAATTTGACACTTGTCAATATTTAATTAGAGTAGACAAATTTATTTGTCTACAGTAGTCATCTGACTTAGATGATCCGAAAGGCTCGCCTTGAATACGAAGACAGGAGAGTGTGAACAGGATACAAAATTCTCGGGGTACCACGAGGCTTGGATGACTCCATGATACCTCACACGATTACGATCATCCTTAAGCATCTCTCCGATACTTCCTTGCATTATCCGATAGTTTCCCTGAAAACATCGATTGACCAGAGATGAGACCGAGGATAGAGATTCAAATCTCATATTATTGTTATACGTTAACACCATGTGTCTAGCAATAAATTACCCGAGTCAGCTATAACAAACCACTTGTCAACCAGGCCAGCATGTGAAGGATGTATCAGTATAAGAAAGAGAGACATATGTCAAAGAGAAAACATGCACATTAGCAGCTGCACTGATGAGCACCCTCTATAAATAGGAAACACTTCCGATATCAATGACGGACAGGATAAGTGTAAAACAATAGGAGAAAAAATACAATTAATTATCGTGAAAAATCAAGTACTAAATAACACAACTTATTGATCTGTGAAGTAGGCAAGGCGTTCCGACACTTATAAATTTCACAACCCTCGGATAACAACATGAGTGTTAACAGCGGTGTATGATTGATCAAATGGGAGTCTCACGGGTATCCTGAGCTGATGTGGATCTGATGGTAGGATAAAAATTCCGAGGAGCTCTTGGTCAGCTTCGTCTTTGTTTTGTGTTGATCTTTTGTGATAGGATAAGAATTTCGAGCGGCTCTTGGTCAGCTTCGTCTTTGTCCTATGTTTATCTTTTGTGATACGATAAGAATTTTGGAGGGGGCTTGGTCAGCTTCGTATTTGTCTGGTGTTGATCTTTTGTGATAGGAAAAGAATTTCAGGGGGCTCTTGGTCAACTTTCTCTTTGTCCTGATTAAGTGCTACTTTGTACGAGATGAGGTTCATAACTTTGTCATTTTTTCTCTTCGAAGGATGCTCATATTTTACGAGGGAGTATAAACTGTATTTAGGGAGGAATTTTGTTGTGTCTATTTTAGAATGAGCTCTCTCCTTGATATAGGCAGGGGAAGCAACTCGAGTTTACAATGGCGGTGAGATAATGATGACCTTATTAATTACAATCATATTCGTGGATAATGGTGTATCCAGGATAAGACCTAATCGGATAGACATGTCCTGTCATCCTGGACTCGTGATACAAAGCTGTTCCTTCGAGGACTACTAGGTCTTTTTTGATATTGTTCCTTCGAGGATGACCAGGTCTTTTCGAAGCATAGTGATATCTTGTCGGGTCGGGGCCTTATACTCTCGTGATGACGCCAGGGCCTCGTATATCTTAGTATTATTAAAAATAAATAAGTTAATTTTAAGGTTCTAATGTCCTTAGTGTGTTTATAGGATGATGTGATGAAATAACTTGATTTTTGTTTTTCGAGAAAAGATGATTTTTTTTAAATAAAAAAGAGAGAGCACAAGAGATACTCTCCAAAATGATACATCAAATGTTACAGAACAAATGTGACATAGACCATTCCGGAAAAGAGTAGGAAAAACCCGCCACTCTTGATTTTATCCATCCTAAACTTTTAAGTTTGACACGTTCAATGATATCCCGTATAGAAGGAGGTTTGTCTTTAAAGTACAAGTTATTTATTGAAACCCAAACTTTCCATAACAGGAAGACCCATATGCAGTTCATGTCCGGCAATTTTGTGTACCTCGGGAGGAAGCCGCCACATGTTTGCTCGAACAACCCCTTAACATTTCCAGCCAAGGCAGATTGTAAACACAACCAATTAAGGACATCATACCCAATCTGAGATGTAAAAGAGCATGTACAAAAGAGATGGTTTGCATCCTCTGTTTCCATGTTCCAAGAAGGACAATTGGTGCAGCTGTTGCTCGTTAAGATCCCCCTCCTAAGCAAGTTAGTCTTTGTTGGGATTCTATGAAGAAGTTCCATCCAAACGAATGCTTTAACTTTCAAATGTGCTTCAATATCCCACAACTTTTTAAAAATAGGATCCAATATAATGAAGTGTTGCATTGCGAACAGAGAATACGGTAAGCAGATTTTACTGAGAATTCCCCTTTCTGTCACTTTTCCATATCCAGTGATCCATTTTACCGCGAACAGGAACAAAAGGACCAAGAAATGAGGGAAGCTCATCTAACATTGTTGATTCCCAACAGAATAGATCGCAACTCCATTGCCATCGCCAAACCCAACCGTTTTCAGTCCATTCGCCTTTATTTGCAATAGAGCAATCCTTGTCCGTGGCAACAGTAAAAAGACGCCCATACTTGGAGAATAATGGTTCGTTCCCCACCATCTTTCTTTCCAAAAAGAAGTATCCGCCCTGTCGCCAATCTGTCTCACAATTTCATCATTAAACCACTAATCATTAGAGCGTCCTTTATCTAAAAGGAGGAGATCCTTCCACCAAGTCTAGACAAGGTAACAATAAGATAATCAAGGTGGTCAAGTCTTAGAAGTTGGAAAAAATGTATTTTCTTATGATGCGGGGTAATTTCGTCTGCTGACTAGTCACTCCACGTCAGACTAGCTCGAGCTTCTGATTCGTCCAAGCTAGCTTTGAGTTCGGGAAACCTGCACTAGAAACACGACACGTGAACTAGGCGGGGGCTGACCCCGCAAAGGCACTCCGATGCCTAAGTCAGTAATGGACCTTTGTAGGAATGGGCCTATATAGCCAATTATAGGCCTCGTAGTGTTGAAATATGCGAAAATATGTTGAAAACGGACTAAACTACTCAAAACAGGCCAAATAACTCGAATTCAGCCCTCAACTCGAATTCAGGCAAAATAACTCGAATTCAGCTTCAACTCGAATTCAGAGCAAATAACTCGAATTTAGCTTCAACTCGAATTCGATGCAGAATAACTCGAACACCTCAAGTCTAATTCCTCAACTCGAATTCTTCAACTCTAACATAATAACTCTAACTCGAATTAAGTTAAAGCTTCTCCGAAAAACGTACCTTAACAATGAAGATTAGCTGGGTATTTATAGGCATAAGCCTTGCTTAATTATAGGCATGGTCCACGCTAATGGGCACCGGCCTTTTAGGCCTGATTGGTTGGCTTCAACTCGAATTTGGCCTTCAACTCGAACAAGGACTTTCAACTCGAACAAGGACTTTCAACTCGAACAAGGCTTTCAACTCGAACAAACGCTTTCAACTCTAACACATCATTTCAACTCTAACAGCCCATTTAACTATAATTAGGCTTATAGGTCAAATTGGGCCCAAGTGTTGATTTAGGGCCCAAATTTGACTTATTAATCCAATTTTAAAAAATAAAAAATTTATGGTCACCCGTCATCGACTTGCCACGCGTCACGAACTTATTGGTCGCATATTATTTGGCATAACATAAGTCCCCCAATTTGCTCGGGCTCGTGGTACACGAGCGTTTGCAAATTTGATGGTTCGATCTTTTTCTTGGCGCGTCAAATTTTTATTTGACCCTTCATAAGTCCCCCAATTTGCACGGGCTCGTGGTACACGAGCGTTTGCAAATTTGATGCTTCGATCTTTTTCTTGGCGCGTCAAATTTTTATTTGACCCTTCATAAGTCCCTCAATTTGCACATGCTCGTGGTACACGAGCGTTTGCAAATTTGATGCTTCGATCTTTTTCTTGGTGCGTCAAATTTTTATTTGACCCTTCATAAATATCCCAAATGATTTCTATGTCGCGAGGATTTGGCTTCCATTTTGTTATAATTTTTTTTGTTTTTTTTTTTTAAATATATATATATATATATAGGCCACCAGCTAAGAGACGGAGCAGCATTTTAAAAAAAAGGGGGAGGCCTGCAACTTGATGGGCCACCTTTGGGCTACATCTGGTAAAAGCATGGGCTGGGCTGGACGCCCAGGCCCAGGTGGTGGGGGCGGTGGCAGTTTTGTAAATAACTTTTTTTCTTTCTTATTCAGCGTTTTGTTTTCTCTTTTTGTTACAACTCGAAAGTAATCATTTTTTTTTTATTTTTCGGCAGCTTCAACTCGATCAATGTGAGATTCTTCAACTCGAATTTATTGTTTCTTTTCAAGTCGAATTTACGTTGCATTCAACTCGAATCTGTTGAACTCGAATTGGTTGAGCCTGTTCAACTCGAATTGTGTTGATTTCAAGTCTAATTTCTTGAAGTCGAATATGGGTTGTTTTCAAGTCGAGACTTCGAGTACTTGAACTCGAATACGCCCTCAAGTTGAATTGGGGTGCAGCATTGTTTCAACTCGGTGTAGCGATTTCAAGTCGAATTGGGTTTTGTTCGAGTCGAATTCCTCAAGTCGAACGGTGGGTTAATTGCGTGAACTCGATTCGAGTTTTTCAACTCGAATTTTAGCTCGAATTTCAATTCGAATTTCAACTCCAATTGGGGCGTCATTGTTTCAAGTCGATTTATTTATGTCTTGTTTGTTCTCGGGCCGCTATGATTTCAACTCAAAAATTGCACCCTCAAGTCGAATGATGCCCTCTTGTTTTTTCAAGTCGAATTTGTTGGATGTTCCCCAAGTCGAATTTCTCCAACTCGAAATATGACTCCGACTCAAGTCGAATTCATGTTGAATTAAATAAGTCAAATTTTTGCTTAGTCTCCGATTTTGAAGTTGAATTGTGGGCGTAGTAATTTGAACTCTAATCGAGTGTTTTAACTCAAATTTTATGTCAAGTTGAATAAGGGGTTCATAGTCTTTGAACTCGAATTTTCCCCTCCAAGTCGAATTAGCCATTTTTTTGTTGATATAAGTTGAGTTGCTCTCAAGTAGAATATGGTGGTTTCAAGTCGAAGATGGTTTCAACTTGAAAATGTCTTTGAGCCGAGTTGTTGATTTCAAGTCTAATTGATTTCAACCCGAATTAAGTGCATTTCTCAACTCGAAAATGATCTATTTCCAAGTCGAACATGTTATCTTCAACTCGAACAAGCCTCATTTGTTAGAGTTATTGCCTTAGTCAATTTTTTTGTAAATTTTAATATTTTGCTAATCCGACTTTTGTGGCTCCTTTTGCAGGAAATTTTGCGACGGTGGGTTACGGTGATTCTCGTTCTGTGGTGCGATATCCAAACTATCACAATCGTCATCGGTCTGCTAATTTTTTGGCATCCCGTTTCGGAAATTCTTACTCTCGTTCAGATTATAGTCGAGCCAGTAACTTCCTGGCTTAACTCACTTTGATTGCTTAATTAATGTCTATTTCTGAGAGTAGTTCGTCTTCTGAGACTGATCGGGAGTCGTATGATGTAGAAATAAGTTCTTCCAATACTGTCTGATAATGTCGTTGGACCCTCGGGTCAAATTGTTGGGAGTAATGATGAACTTATTGATGATTGTGTAGGCAACAATAGTCCGATTCCTGTGATTAGCTCTTCGATTTGTTTTGATGATTTTATCTCCAACATACTTCAAACCCCCCAGAACTTCATTGATAGATATAATACTCCCGAGGGGTATGAAATTGTCATTCCCTCTAGCATTGATCGCATGCATCTTCCCCCTTCGGGGTGTATGACTATCTTCGTAAATTACTTAGATAATGGCCTTCCATTTCCCATTCCATCACCTATGACAGATATTCTGATGTCCTTACCTGTTAGTCCTTCGCAGTTGTGTCCAAATTCTTATCTCGGCATGCTCGGATATGTTATAGCCTTCAAGCTTCATAATTTAGATATGTCGCCCGCCGCGTTCTGGAGTTTCTTTACCCTTAAATATTACAAGCAGGGGTCTGAGTCGGGATTTTATTCCATCGTAGCTAGGAGAAATCATGCCTTTATTCGAAATTTGGCCTCGGGCTTTGGTAAGAGTTGGAAAAAGCACTATTTGTTTGTGAAATGTAAGGACACAGAGGAGTTTAAAGGCTTTTGCCGAGACTGGGGTCGAGGTCGCAAAACCCCCGTATTTTCTGGTAGCGGTGGCATTACCAATAATCAGATGACCTTACTAAAGAATCATTCGTTAGATGCTCGATCTTTAGTCAATGATGACAATTTGACCTTTGTCGGCTTGTCTAGAGAAGAATCAATTGGTAGTGATTTCTTCTCTTTCTGTATCATTTGTTGCTGCGTACTTGCTTTTAATATTTTTATTTGTCTTTATCGTCATTGACTTATTCTCTTCTTCTGTGTTTGTTTGTTTTCAGATCCAATGTCGCGAAACAACAACTTTTTGGCCAACTTGGACCAGTTTGACAAGGAGAACGGAGTGCTGACTTCCTGTGGTCGCAAGCGTGGATCTGGGGGTAGTAGCCGTAGGCATGGTGAGCCAAGTAGTTCACGTGCTCCTGCGGCTTCATCTTCTGCTCAAGACAAGGTTGGTTCTGGCGAGCCACGTCGTTCATCTACCTCTAGAGTGACCCTGCCACCACCTCCACCCCGATCCAATGCTGATCCCTTGCCTGAGGTTGTTGCTGATATTGATCCTACCATAGGCGGTTCTGATGGAGTGGAAGGTTTGGGTCATGACAAGAGTGAGCCTAATCTTCCCTTCGCGATTAAAGGTTCCACTGCTACCGGAGGGTCTTCTTGGTTGAGGAAGGACAAGATTGTTGACTTGTCTGGTGAGAAAGGTGGCAAGAAACGTAGTTCTGGTGCTGATAATAGGACAGGGAAGCGTCCCGTCTATACCCCTCAACCTGAGCGCATTACGTATACATTTGATGATATAATTGTTTTGGATGAGGTCCCTAAGTTATCGGAAGCTTGTGGTGCCTACAAATTGGATGGTCCGATGGCGATTCACTATTTGGCCAAGCTATAGCCTGCGGTTGATAGGAAGTTTTTCTTTGAGAAAGCTTGCAAAGGAGATCCTCAACGTCTATTGGAGGAGGCCGCTCTTGGTCATCATCGGGTAGGAGTTTCCATTTAGTTTGTTGTTACTTTGGTGCTTGAATTTTATAACTTGTGGCTCTAATCTATTATTGCCTTCTATGTAGGTTGGTGTAGCTTATGATACCATGGGGATTCTTTACAAGGAGTTGTCTGCTCAAAAGAGTAAGTTTGATTTTCTTTATGATAAAAAGCATCAGGCGTTTTGTCAAGCCAACAAGCTTACAGATGATGCGCATAAGGAAAATCGTAAATTACGACGTGCTTTGTCAGGCAAACAGGAGAATGCTAAAGCAGTTTGGGCCGAGGTTGAAAAGCAGAAAAAATTGTGCCAAGAAGCACAAGCTGAAGCTGCGGAGCATAAATTGCAGTATGATGTTGCCAGATCTATTGCTGATGAACATGTGAAGCTCCGCGATGAAGCTCGTGCCGAGTCCCGTAGAGTTACCGAGGAGTTGGCTGCGGTGAAAGCTGAGTTGGCCAAGTTGCAGATTGATCATGAGTGCTTGAGAGGACGTGCAACTGGGGGAGATGTTCGGATTAAGAAGCTTGATGAGGATCATATCAAGGATAAGAAACATTTGATGGATACCCTCGCCTACTGGGAGGAAAAGAACAAGAATGATGTTGCTGCAGCTAAGATTGCTGGGTTTGCAGAAGGAAAAGCTGAGGTAACACTACTTGTCGTTTCTCTCATATTGTGTATGTCTTTATTGTTGTATATGTGCTCATTCCTCCCCCCGTTATTCTATGTAGGCCTCCGCAGTAGCGTTTTCTCCTAATGTTGCTCAACGCATTGCCATTGTGAGATATTTCTTTGCCTAAGAGACGTGGGCTTTCATGGCTTTACGATGATCTAGCAAAGATATGAAGAGAGGATAACGGAGAATGTATTATCACGCAGCTGCTAGTTGTCCCGATTTTCCCGATATTTCTAAGTTCGATATGAGAATTGTAATGCCACGCCGTGAAGAAGATGCCCATGCAGATGAGGAATCTGATGTGGTGCCTCGTGGTGGGCTTTATCCCACTACTGATGTCTATGTATCTCTGATTAGCGATAAACTACTTTGGATGGGAGATTTGATGGATCCAGCAGAATTAGCAGAGTTAGATGGGTCTGGTGACTCTTCAGACTATGAGCTTGATGTCGAGGACTATGTCGAGGGTACGGACATCGGTGATGCACACACTTCTTCCGCAGCTATCCCATTGACAGCTACTGTAGTTGTGGTCTCTTCAATGACACCCGCAACTGTCCCTTTGATAGCTGCTGCTGATGTCGTTCCCTCGGCCTCATTGTTAACCCTTCCACTGTTGTTCCTCCTGCTACTGCTTCCGGGGATGAGTTTTCCACGGCGGATTTGAGTGATAACGACTTGATGAGAGCCTTGGCTGCTACTAGTACAAGGGTGGGTACAAAGGTCCTTGCTGATGCTGGGTACAGGTTGAAGGATGGCTATGAGGGCTTTGATACCGATGAGGTTGCACGGTTGGAGAAATAGGACGAGGAGCGTCGCGCCGAGCTCTTAAAGGTTCCAGTTGGTGGTGGCATTATAGGTGATTTGGACTTTGACCTTGGTTCCACCGGCAAGGGTGGTCATTAGGTGTTTTATCCTCAGTCATTTTGGTTTTTGGCGCATGTGCCTCTTTTGTTTAGATTTTAGTATTGTTTTTCATTCATGAGTACTCTCGCGTTTTCTTTTTGAGCCTTAGACGTTTTTGTTGACCTTTGGGATTTAGTATTCCAATAGTTGCTTTCTTGGACTTGTATTATATTCCGAGTCTTGTCTTTTATCGATGTAGCATGGTTTTGTTGTTATATGCTCATGCTTCCCGTTTTATCTATACGATGGATTCCCATTACAGTAGAAAATCATGGCTTTCCAACGTGACAAGAAGAATGCTCATCATCTAGCTTCTTCTTCGGTTAAGCCATAATTGCTAGTCGCTTTTATTGGCTTTTCACCTTGTAGGCCTTGACCTTGTTTAATTTATGTAGGGCTTTACTAGCTCGCCTGTTTAATGGGAATTTCATCCAATAGGCTTTCACCTAGTTTAATTTCTGTAGGGCTTTTATAGCTCGCCTACTTTATGGGAATTTCACCCAATAGGCTCTTCACCTAGTTTAATTTCTGTAGGGCTTTTATAGTTCGCCTACTTTATGGGAATTTCACCCAATAGGCTCTTCACCTAGTTTAATTTCTGTAGGGATTTTATAGCTCACCTACTTTATGGGAATATTACCCAATAGGCTCTTCACCTAGTTTAATTTATGTAGGGCTTTACTGGCTCGCCTGTTTAATGGAATTTCATCCAATAGGCTTTCACCTAGTTTAATTTCTATAGGGCTTTTATAGCTTGCTTACTTTATGGGAATTTCACCCAATAGGCTCTTCACCTAGTTTAATTTCTGTAGGGCTTTTATAGCTCGCCTACTTTATGGGAATTTCACCCAATAGGCTCTTCACCTAGTTTAATTTCTGTAGGGCTTTTATAGCTCGCCTACTTTATGGGAATTTCACCCAATAGGCTCTTCACCTAGTTTAATTTCTGTAGGGCTTTTATAGCTCGCCTACTTTATGAGAATTTCACCCAATAGGTTCTTCACCTAACTTACTTGCAGTCCTTCATCCCTTGTTTTCTCGATATTTGTATCTTTATCGTAGATTACACTTCAAGCAAGTATCCTTTGGCCAAAAAGAAAGTTTTATTTATTTCGGATTGCACTTGCGGCCACGACAAGCTGCCTACGTATCCCTTATAAGCGGGAATCAAGCCGAGCGTAGTTCATTGTGGTGCTTATATCTCGTCGGGTTCCACAGGTCGGAACCTCGCACTGACTCCCACAAGTCGGGATCTCATTATTTGTAGAAAAAATAAACCTACTAATCTACTGCGCTTACACATCAAGTGCTTTATTTACTAGAAAATCTAAAACTGTCCTCATTCGTGTTCCATCATCCGCTCGGTGAATTTCTCATGCGTAGAAATGACGCAAATTATGAATGTTCCAAGGCCTTTTCAACATCTTCCTTTCAAGTTTTGCTAAATAATAGTATCCTTTGGTACTCGCCTTGACAACTCTATATGGTCTTTCCCATGTTGGTTTTAGCTTTCCAACATTCCTTCCTATCGCTTCAACCTTTCTTAACACCAAGTCCCCGACTTGGAATTCTCTGAAACGCACTTTCTTGTCGTAAGCTTTTGCCATCACAATCTTATTAGCGAGCGAACATTGAAAAGCTTCTTCCCTTATTGCACCTATCATATCCAAATCCAACTTCCTTAGTCGAGCGGCTTCTTTAGGGTTGTAACTCTCCATTCTATGCGTTGTCATTCCTGCCTCCACTAGTATGACAGCTTCTGACCCATACACAAATAAAAACGGAGTCTCCCCAGTTGCTCTCTTTGGTGTAGTCCTATAAGCCCACAGAATTTCGGGCAAAGTTTTTGGCCAAGTTCCACCCATTTGAAACAAACGTTTCTGCAGATAGTCTTTCAGTGTCTTGTTGGTGGACTCCACTTGTCCATTTGCTTGGGGATGCGAAACTGCCGAAAAGTGTTGTTTTATCTTTAGCTCTTTACACCACGATGTAATCTCTGATCCCGTGAATTATTTTCCATTATCTGATACTATCACCCATGGAAGACCAAAACGACAGATAATATTTCTCCAGATGAACTCAATCATGTTCCTCTCCGGGATTGCTGCTAATGCTTCACTTCTACCCATTTGGAGAAATATTCCACCGCTACTACCATAAATATTTTGCCATTCTTTGCCGCCGGTAACGGTCCCACTAAGTCTTTTCCCTATTGATCGAAAGGACACATTGCCTCCATGGGATGTAAAAGTTGAGTTGGTACATGGGTTGAGTGAGCATGCAATTGACAACTCTCGCACTTCTTGACGTATTCCATTGCGTCCTTGAATAAGGTAGGCCAATAATAACCTTGCCTCATAATCTTATGACCCAATGCTCTACCACCTGCATGATTTCCGCATGATCCTCCGTGGATTTCATCCATGACATATTCTGCTTGATTCGGTGATAAACACTTCAATAATGGTCATTCAAAAGACCGCTTGTATAGTTCATCATTGAAGATCACGTATCGTGAGGCGCTATACCTCAACCTCCTTACTGTCTGAGGATCCGTAGGCAAACTCCCATCTTTCAGGAATTTGATAATGTCATCCTTCCAGCTAGGTTCATCAATAATTGGCATCACAAACTCTATCTTTGGCTCTTTTGTACGTGAAATTCTGCCTATCGCAGGTTGTTCAGTTGCCAATAGGACCACTCGTCGTTCAACGTATACGTCAGTTGAGCTGGCAAATCTAGAGAGTGCGTCCGCCTTGGTGTTTTCTGCCCTTGGAATCTGACTAAGAGTAAAAATCGTGAAGGACTCCGCTCCCTCCTTCAACTTAGCCAAATATCTCACCATGTTCTCTTCCTTTACTTCATAAGTACCAGCGAACTGATTGGCTACTAGCTGCGAGTCAGTGAAGACTGCTAGATGGGTTACCCCTTGGGATTTGCACATTTCAGTTCCTGCAATGGTCGCCTCGTACTCCGCTTCATTATTAGTCACCGTGAAGTTGAGGCTAATGGCATACTCATATTCCCTTCCTTCGGGGGAGCGTAGATAGATCCCTATTCCTCCCTTTGAGGTAGTCGCGGATACATCTACGTGAAGAGTCCACAGAACACTGGACAAGTCCCCCTCCAAAGCCAATACTTGACCCTCCGTGGTCATTTCTTCTCTTCCTCCAAATGATTCAGCAACAAAATTAGCAAGGACTTGTGCCTTGATCGCTTGTCTGGGTCGATACTCTATTCCATACTCGCATAACTCTATTGCCCACTTGACCAATCTTCCTGATGTCTATGGTTTTATCAAAACTTGCTTCAACGGTTTGTCAGTTAAGACTACGATTGGATGAGCCTGAAAATAAGGCTTTAGCTTCTTTGCTGAGTGAACTACCGCTAGAGCAAACTTCTCAATATCTATATAATTTAATTCTGCTCCATGCAACACCTTGCTGATGGAGTAGACTAGTAAATGATGCGTCCCTTCAGCTCGTACTAGGACAGAACTAATGGCGTTAGGAGAAACTGCCAGATATAAATACAATGTTTCCCCATCTATGGGTTTGGCAAACAATGGCGGCGTCGCCAAATAGGTCTTGAGTTGCGGAAAAGCATTCTCACAGTCCTCACTCCACTCAAAGTTTCTATTCATCTTCACAATTGCGAAAATGGAAGACTTTTCTCAGCCGCTGTTGATATAAAACGACCCAAGGCTATCATTCTTCCTAGCAAGCACTGTACGTCCCTCACAGTTTTAGGAGATGGTAATGTAGTAATAGCCGCAATCTTATCAGGATTGCCCTCAATCCCTCTATGATTTACCATGTATCCCAAAGACTTTCCTCCATTAACCCCAAAGGTGCACTTCTTCGGGTTTAACTTCATTCCATACAGTTGCATGATCGAAAAGGCTGTACGCAGATGATCGACATGGTCCTCTTCCTTGACGCTCTTTACAAGTATGTCATTAATATATGCCTCCATCGTCTTTCCAATGTGATCATAGAACATCTTAGCCACCAACCTTTGAAAAGTTGCCCCTGCATTTTTAAGTCCGAACGGCATTACCCGATAAAAAAACACTCCTCTATCAGTTACGAAGGCCGTCTTCGACATATCATACACAGCCATCAGGATTTGATGAAAACCACTTTGCGCGTCCACCATACTTAACAAAGCACATCCTGCTGTAGAGTCCACTAATAGATCTATTCGAGGCAATGTGAATGGATCTCTTGGACAATGCTTGTTTAAGTCTGTGCAGTCTACACACATCCTCCAATCTTTATTAGCCTTAGGAACCAACACGATATTGCTCAACCACTCCGAGTAGCGTACCTCGTATATGTGTCTTGCTGCCAACTTTTGGTTTACCTCATTCTCGGCTGCCAAATTCTTCTCTTTACTGAAGTTCCTTTTCTTTTGGTATACCGGCCTTGCATCCAGATTCACATTTAGTCGATGCACGACTATTCTAGGGTCTATCCCCTTCAAATCTTCATACGTCCATGCAAACACATCATAATGTTCACGTAAACACGTGATCAATCGCTCTTCCACCTCCTTTGTCATACAAGTCCCAATTCGGGTAGTTTTGGTAGGGTCATTCTTTGCGAGGGATATCTCTTTAAATTCCCCCAGTGGCTCAACTTTGCCGTTTTGCGCCAACTACGCCTTGTACCTTCTCAGCCTCTTATTTTCTTCTTCCTTCGGAATCAGTGTCTCAACACCCTCTGGAGCTTCTTCCCTTAATATTTGCTTCTTAGGTTCCTTCTACATTTCAATAACATTCACCAACTCCCTCTCTTGGCATATTGTGTTCAGCATATTGACTTTTTCCTTCCTTGTGGGTTTTAATGATGCCACATATGACTTCAAAGCTACCTTATGGTCTCCGCATACCTCACCCACACCTCTTGCCGTGGGAAACTTTACTTTTTGATGATAAGTAGATGCTATTGCACGGAACTCATTCAATTCTGGCCTTCCAATTATCATATTGTATGTGAAAGGGGTGTCGACCACTACGTACTTAAGATTGCGAGTTCGCCTAGCGGGATTGTGCCCAAATGAGGTTTGGAGCGTTACTATTCCTATTAGTATTACTGTGGCTCCCCCGAATCCTTGCAGTGGTGTAGTTACCTTTTCCATGTAGAGCTGCCATAACTCCATCTTCATAAGAGTATCATACAAGATTATGTTTGCAGAACTTCCGTTGTCAATCAACACTCTTTTCATTGCATAATTTGCTACTTCAAAAGTCACCACTAACGGACAGTCGAGCTCGTGGGACTCAGTCATCTGAGGATCTAATTGCTCCCGATCCTTCTCATCAAACGTTATCGAGTCTGGCAAATCCTCCACAATTCACACAAATGATGTATTCCTGGTGAATACTCCTTGATTTATCTTCCTCATGATTTTCTCCCTTCCTTTGTTGGAGTCTGCCCCAATTCGCCCTCCAGATATCATATTGATCACCCCTCTAAGAGGCGCACTTCTCATTCTCAATGGATGTTCATCAGCTTCAATTCTTCTAGGTTCATCCCTTTGTCTGGAGTCATCAGTTCTAAGCTTTTTGCTCGAAGGACTTTTCCTCTTGTGATCCCTTACATACTGGGCCAAATGCCCCTCTCTGATCAGACGTTCTATTTCTACAAAGAGGGTGCGACACTGTGAAGTGTCATGACCATACTGCTCGTGGTAACGGCAATATTCTTTGGACTTGCGAGTTCCCTCAGTTTCTCTAATTTTGTTTGGCTTTCTGGTCAACCCTTGTTGTCTTCCACAACCAATACTTCCGTGATGCTCGCATTCAACGGAGTATACTTTACGAGTGATCTGCCCCTTCTCTTATCATTTCTGTCTTGATTAAGACCACTTCTCCAAGGCCTTTCGTTACGTCTAGTGCCATTCATCTTCTGCTTTCCTGGATCTCTATAATCTCCTCTGTTATACTGGTTCAATTCCTGCACCTCCATCTCACGACGCAATCTTTCCATAATGAGTTCAATAGTCGGAGGCGGGTTTAGTACTAAATTATTGGCCAAAGCCCTGTTCCTTAAGGTCTTGAAAAGGATTCCTCGAATTTCCCTTGGGGTTGGAGTTTTGACTTTCAACATCTCCACATTAAACTTCTTCATATATTCCCGCAGAGATTCTCTCTCACCTTATTTGAGGCGACATAGGTAATCTGCCTCAAGCGGATCTACCGAGAGTGTAGAGAACTTTAATCTAAACATGTCACGCAACTGTTCGTAACTGTAGATGCTTCCTGCAGGAATACATGCAAACCACTCTTGTGCCACTCCCACTAGTGAGATCGAGAAAAGTCATGCCTGGATTCTAGCATCGAATCCTCCCAGGCTCAATATTCCATTTAAAACATGCAAGTGCGATGAGGGATTTGTAGTCCCATCATAGTTGGGCATTTTTGGGATATCGTGTCCCCTACCTAGGACCACACTTCGCAGCTCCTCACAAAAAGGTGAGGGTTCAGACACCCTGGTGTTATTTCGATTATAACCACCTGTTCTCCTTCTGTTATCTTCGTATCTCGGTGGACTATACTCATGAGGAGCCTCGCGGCGCTCCCTCATTTACAAACTTCTGTAATGTCTATCACGCCTATCTGCTCTCTCGGTATCTCTTCCTCTATGAACTCTATCATACGAGTTCGCTTCATCATCTATCTCCACCTGCCTCCTGCGTGGGTCAGTGGTTCTCATGTCATCCTCAGGCCTAGGACCGCCGGCATGCCTCAATGAGCGAACATTAGAGGAGGCTTGACGGGTCTCTCTATGTGAACGTGAGATCACATCTTCCTCCCTACCTCTGTCCCGATGGGCTACCCCAGCCGATCGGTGATCACGCGAATGTGAGTTATGTGCCTGAAATTCGATCCTCATTTGAAGTTCTGGCTGGGTCTGAGGAGCAGCAGGTGGTATGACACCTAACTGTTGCAATGTCTGTACTATTTGCTCCACATGCTGTGGTGGTAGAGGAGGTATCACCGCCAGATCAGCCGGTTGGTTCTCCACTGGCGCAACATTTCTGCGAGCCCGTGCTGTATCAGTTACAGAAGTTTCATCCATGTTGCCGTCCCTATCGACACGGGTCGAAGGGCCTTGCGGCTGGCTAGTAGCTGCAGTGTGAGCTCTGGTGCCTACAACCATGTTTGAGTGGTCACGTGTGTTTCTAACTCAGTGCACTTAAGTGGTTTCCCACAGACGGCGCCTCTGATGCAGGGTAATTTCGTCTGCTGACTAGTCACTCCATGTCAGACTAGCTCGAGCTTCTGATTGGTCCAAGCTAGCTTTGAGTTCGGGAAACCTGCACTGGAAACACGACACGTGAACTAGGCGAAAGCTGACTCCGCGAAGGCACTCTGATGCCTAAGTCAGTAATGGACCTTTGTAGGAATGGGCCTATAATGCCAATTATAGGCCTCGTAGTGTTGAAATATGTGAAAATATGCTGGAAACGGACTAAACTGCTCAAAACAGGCCAAATAACTCGAATTCAGCGCTCAACTCGAATTCAGGGCAAAATAACTCGAATTCAGAGCAAATAACTCGAATTCAGCTTCAACTCGAATTCGATGCAGAATAACTCGAACACCTCAAGTCGAATTCCTCAACTCGAATTCTTCAACTCTAACAGAATAACTCTAACTCGAATTAAGTTAAAGCTTCTCCGAAAAACGTACCTTAACAATGAAGATTAGCCGGGTATTTATAGGCATAAGCTTTACTTAATTATAGGCGTGGGCCACGCTAATGGGCCCCAGCCTTTTAAGCCTGATTGGTTGGCTTCAACTCGAATTTGGCCTTCAACTCGAACAAGGGCTTTCTACTCGAACAGAGGATTTCAACTCGAAGAAGGGCTTTCAACTCGAACAAGGCTTTCAACTATAACACAACATTTCAACTCTAACAGCTCATTTAACTCTAATTGGGCTTATAGGTCAAATTGGGCACAAATGTTGATTTAGGGCCTAAATTTGACTTATTAATTCAATTTCAAAAAATAAAATATTTATGGCTCACCCGTCATCGACTTGCCACGCGTCACGAGCTTATTGGTTGCATATTATTTGGCATAACATCTTAATTAGTCGCACTAAGTCAACCATACAACGATCGTAAAGATTTGTTTTCCATAATTATCCTTGTATATGAAAAATCATGTAATACAATTACTCAATAATTGTTTTTCACCGATAGAAAGATACACTTATTTGCATTAGGCCAAAAATAGGCCTTCAATAAATGTCCGACTTATTTAAATTTAATTTTTCTTGGATCGTATTTATGAATGATGATATTTAGGGATTTAACTGGTGCATCAGCGGGCCAAAAGAAATCAAGAAAACTACATTGCAAATCGAAGGAGGTCTTATATGTAAAACTGGATGGACTTGCACATTAATACAAAATTTAATGTTTTATTCTTACGATGAGATTTAAAATTTATATGGGATTTCCTATGAATTTCTTCTCAGATGATTAACATCTTATAAAACTTAGAGATCACAAGAGGAACGCGTTATCTTTTTTCTTTTCTTGATAACTTAAACGCGTTACTTTAAGCAATAAGTTTCTTTAATATATTTTTTAGTTAGTCAAGAAGAACAACCAGAGACACATATGGTCCTATCTTGGCTACCCACTCTCCAGTGCCCAGTGCACTCACATGGGGTGTGGGCCCCACACAGGTGGGGCCCACCAGTATGTGAGAGACTGGGCATTGCACCCACTGGATAGCCAAGAAAAAATCCATATTCATAGATCATGGAAGCGAATATCAGACGTACGTTAACTATTCAAGATTTAGTATTAAAAATTTAAAATTACGCTGGTTGCAAATTGTAAAATCAGAAAAGAGAGCAAATTTGAAATTTCAATAAATATCAAACAAAAAGAGTGGAATAAAATAACAAATCTACTAGGATTTATATCATCCTGACACGTTTTAGTTAATGATGTAAATGCAATATATTGTTGAATGGAGTTAACAAGTGTTAAGTAATCGTTGATGAATTTTTTCGTTTAATTTCATTGAAAATTTTAACCACGGGTTATCCGGTAATCCTTATCTAATTAGTAATTAGTGAAGGAGCCATGTAGGACCAAAAAGAACTAACCAAACGTGGCAATAACTGCGCTACTTGAGTTCAGTCTCATCCTTGGTCCCTTCTATCCAAATGCAAAAACGAAGATTCTGAGGAATATACCTTCCCTCTTGAATTATACCAAAACGGATAACCCTACTACGCCACCCCACCCCCTATGTATACGAGGTAACTGCAAAAGCCAGCCTTGGGTTATAATTAATTGGCGAAACAGCCCAAATGTTATTTGAATTAACAAACACCCAATTTATGGTTCATAATTAATTTAAAACCCCCTTCATATTGTTGTTGGAATGAAAAAAGCATGACCCGTTTTGGTATATGACTTTTTGAGTTAAACACAAAATGATATATTTTGTTAAATAACAAAAATGTCTTCCATTAATACTTTTTTTCCTCGTGGAAAAAAGAGAAAATTCAATTCTCATTTTATGTAAACTTGTGTTATTAAGTTAGTTCTTCATATGATAGAGGTGATAGTTGCTTTTCACTTCAATCCCAACACTAAGAGAGTTTTCATTTTCCTAGTGGAACAAAGTCTCGACTCAAATGTATAGTCCGGCCTACTAAATATGATTAATGTTTTACAGAGTTTTTAGAGCTTTTTGACATGTTTTGAAACAGTGGTACAAATTGCTATTATAATAAACACGAAATTACTCCAAGATCTCATTTCGTCATAGCCAAAAATACAAACGTTTCTTCACTTTTCGAGAAAACATTCACTAATGTTGATTCCATAAGTTTTACACAAGAATAACAATCCTATCAACAAAACATAAATATCCAGGGGCGCATTTGCAAATTAATCAAGTAAACTAGGGAGGGAAAAGAAAAACCATTACTATTATTAATTTCCTTTTTTCTCCCAACGCTCCTCCTCTCGTGACCGCATATCTGCATCACTTTTTCCTGACATTATCTTACCCCACCCCCCACTCTCCAATCTCAAAATCACCCTATAAAAACCGAAAAACCTACCACTGATGAATGAACCAACTTCACAAAAAAACTGAAACACTTTTTATTAATAATTTCAAAAATCTAAATCCCAATTATTAAAAAATAAAATAAAAATGACAAATTCCAGTACTACATCCTCTCTTGTTCTGTCCCCATCAGAACAAGAAAAGCTGATCGAGAAATTAGAAATCTTCAAGATTCAAGGCAGAGACAAACGCGGCCACCCTGTTCTTCGCATCATCGGAAAACTCTTCCCAGGTAAATTTTTTTATTCTATTTATCAAAATCCCATTTTCCCATTTAGGATAAAGTTTCGGTCTTTATAATTTGTTTTGGTGATTTTTGCAGCGAGGCTTGTTGGAGTGGAAGCAGTGAAAAAGTACCTGGAAGAAGTGATTTTTCCGGGTTTGGGCGACAACCCGTTTTCGGTTGTGTATGTGCACACAATGGTGAACAAGAGTGAGAATTTTGGTGGGATTTCAGCTTTGAAATCGATTTACGAGGCGATTCCTGATAGGGTGAAGGAGAGTTTGCAGGCGTTTTATTTCTTGCATCCGGGTCTTCAATCTCGGATCTTTCTCGCCACCTTTGGCCGGGTTCTGTTCGGCGGGTAAATATTTTTAATTCATCACAATTTTTTTATTTTTATTTTGTGACAGTTTAGTAGATGATAAAAAGTTTAAAAATTATAAGAAAGATTAGATGCTTATAATTTTTTGAAACAAAGAGGATATACATTAATGGTGGTGGTTTTTGATTTTATTCCAATTTTAAAGCTCAAGTGGAAAGTAGACAATTGTATTTTTATGTAAATAATTAATAACAACCAGACTCTTGAGTAAAACATATATGAGGGAGTATTGTAATTAAACACGATGTTTTCTGTATCGTGTCCTGACTCCTAATCAAGAAAAATCAACTAACCGGAGGTTGGCATGAAAGATCCACAAAAATATTAGTTAGTTTGTTTGTTATGTTGCCACTTACCGTTCAAACGGGTCAAAAGTAATAAAGTGTGCAACTATATTCAACCTTTATTTATTTATTTATTTATTGATAAAAGTGATATATATATATATATGTGTGTGTGTGTGTGCGTGTGTGTGTGTGATTAATTAAATGGGGACTGCTCATTACAATATAATGAAACCTCAATCATGTTGCTAAATGCTAAGTCATGTGATGGGATCTTTCAACTAAAACCACTAGCTAGAGAGAAGATAAGATTAAGGATTTTTTTTCCCATATCTCTTGCAAATGCTGTATTATAATAATAAATCAGATCTTGAACCTTACCAACGGTCAATTTCACGCAATATCCTAGAAAATATTGAGTTCTGCACAACTTGTCTTGTAATGTTAAAAAAGATTTATTTAATTAGAATGTTGATTACTTGCACGATTTGCCTAACGTATTTAATTTATTGAAAACAGGTTGTATGGGAAGTTGAGGTACCTAACCAGGCTGGAATTTCTGTGGGACAACGTGAGGAGGAATGGATTTGAGGTACCTGAATTTGTGTCTGATTTTGATGAAGAAATGGAGTATCGTCCAACAATGGATTATGGGCTTGAGAGTGACCATCCGGGTATGGGATTAGGGTCCCAATGTATGGACTCTTCTTCAGTTTCGACCTATTCAATGAGGTGTATTGCTTAGAAGAAGTATTGGGCCATATATGGTTTGAGGCCTGAAGTTTGGAAGGCCCACTGAGCCCTCAAGTTTAATTGGCTGCTAGTTTTGTTTTTTGTTTTGTTAGTTGGGTGTTTTTAAGGAGATATGTCATGTAGGACCAAAAAAAAAAAGGAGATATGTCATTTGTGAATTAGTATGTGGTTATGTTTGTAAAAAATCCAAGAAGAAACCTGGGAAATAGGAAAGGTAGAGAGTAAGGTTGTTTGTATAAAAAGTATATGCTCTGCTGAAATCATGGATGAAAAAGTTGTTTGTGATCTTATGGCAACATTACAGCTAACAATCAAATCAAAGCTTCGACATTTGTTCGAAAGAAACAACAAATATTTTGTATAGATAGATCAAACTAGCAGGTTTTGTGATATAGAACATACAAATTTCTTTTTGATAGAAGTGAATTTTATTGAAACAAAAACAGTAAGTACAATACTCAAAAGGGCAAAAGAAAAGAAAAACAAAATGCTTCAAAAACCTCTAATACACACACATCAAAGGTTCTTGGAACTACTAATAGTTAAAAGAAAAAGAAAAATCTTTCCTTCTAGCCTTAAATCTAAATTCACTATTTTGCTTTGATCCAGTCAAGCAATTTGTCATTGTCAAAGATCTCTACCCCGAATATGATATTATTTTTAATCCTCCAAATATACCAAAGAGTAAACAATTACACACAACTCCACTCCGTTAAACCTTGTTTGTGCGACAAAAGCTCCAAATTTTGAAAAAAGTGTTTTCAATCCCTTTATAAATGGTTGTATAAAAATCGAATCATTTATAAATACTCATCCAAACGCCATAAATTACCAGACACTAAAAAAAGAGATGTTGTGATTCTTCCACCGCTTCATGGCAAAAAACACAGTTTAAATTCAAAACCTCTTGTCTAAGTTCAATTTGATCGAGAACTTATTAAGAGTCGCTCTCCATGCAAAAGTTTTCATCTTTCCCGGAACCTTGCTGTCCCACATTAATGGAAAAAAACCTTGAGTCATTCGTGCTATCATTCTCATTTCGAATGCATTTCGTATGCCGATTTAACTATGTAATTTTCAAAATCATCACAAATCCAACACAAACTATCTTCTTTACTTTCACACAACTGACATTGTTGAACTAATGTTTCCATCTCTTGAAGCATAGTTTCTTGATACGGGCCTCCCCTATTCTCGGCCCAAGAGATCTAAGACTAAGCCCATTTGGTCTACTGATTTCCATATGTAAGATTATATTAATGTAATTAGGTTGTAATTAAATAATTAAGTAATTTCTGTAACTTCTGGCAGTTATTTGGAGCAGTTATGTAATAGTGTATTTAAGGTTGTGTAGGAAAAACGAAATATTTATGCAATTATATTATCAGAATTCTGTTCTTCTCTCTCAATTTTCTAGGAGAAAGTCCTATCTCGAATTTGGACAATTTGATAGGATCATTGATCCTTATCATTGGTGCTTTCATTGTTTATGGCTCGCAAAGATCAGTCTCAAACATCTGTTAATGAGGCGTCATTGGCAGATTCGCTACAACAGGTTCAACAAGAATTGGCGGAGGTACACGCAAATAATGAACAACAAAGGGCGGAATCTAACGAACAATTTGCCAGATTACGTGAACAAATGGATGAACTACGGGTGTACATGGCTACTTTGTTGAAAAAGCCGCTAGGGGCTGATCCTAGCAGCAGTCCTGGGCATTCCAACACATTTAACCCATTATTCACTGGCAGTGGTAGTTCGTCTACAGTGCCTAAGCCACCACAGGTAACACTTAACACTTTTGATGGGTCGAATGCCTTAGATTGGGTCGCTCACGCTGAGCGTTACTTTCGATTATATAATATACCAAGGGAGGATCGCGTTGGGCTGGTTTCTTTTTACATGCAAGGCAGGGCTTCTACATGGGTCACATGGATGTCAAATAATGACAAAGTTTACGATTGGGAACTGTTTTCACGTGATTTAATTCGACGGTTTGGGCCTTCTTCTTATGAAAATCATCAAGCCGCGTTGTTTAAATTGCGTCAAATTGGTACAGTTGAGGAATTCTATGAGGAGTTTGAAAGAATTGCTAATTTCGTTAAAGGTTTGTCAGAAGAAGCAATTATGAATTGTTTTATCTCAGGTTTAAAGCCCGATATTAGAGCCGAATTAGCAATACTTAAACCTGTTGATGTTCATCATGCTATCGATTTGGCGAAATTAGTGGAAGCCAAGATCAAGGAGGCACGTTATCGACCATCGTTCAATTGACCAATTCACACATTGAAGTCTGAGCCGATTTTGCCAATTCCAAAACCAACTACTTCTATCACTCGACCACAACAGTCCCTTCCGATTCGTCGTTTGAATCAACAAGAGATACAAGAAAGGAGAGCCAAAGGACTGTGTTACAATTGTGACGAAAAGTATGTTTTCGGTCACAAGTGTAAAACACCACAGTTTTTGACTTTGATTTCTGACGATGCAGATGCTGACAATGTTGATCAGTCCGACGAGGCTACGGACACTGAAGAGGGTAATCCTCACGATGAGTCTACAACAGGATCACTCATCCCGACTGATACATCTAAAACTGGTAGTTTCCATTTGTCAATGGCGGCATACATGGGTATTTTCATGCCGCAAACATTGAGGGTCACTGGTCTGATTAACGGGAAACCAGTTACAATGTTCGTAGATTCGGGCAGCACGCACAACATTATTCAATCGCGTGTGGCTGACGAATTGCATCTACCTGTTTTGGCACAAGATGTTGTGCAAGTTATGGTAGGAAATGGAGCCCATCTTCAATGCAGCGGGCTATGTCATTCTACAGTTTCAGTACAAGGTATAAACTTTCCACTTTCTATGCTTGTATTGCCTATACAGGGAGCAGATGTGGTCTTCGGCGTTCAGTGGTTATGTATGTTAGGGGACTTTTTCGCAAATTATAATGTTCCTCGAATCACTTTCACTGTGGGTGATAAAGAGGTGACATTGATTGGGGAAACAGGTGTTGGACAAGCTACTACAGCTCAACTGAAGCGAATGGTACAAAAGGGTTCAGTCAGGTCCATGCATTCCATTTCTATATCATATTTGCCTAGTTTATTCTCTCTGACCCCTGACACATTTCAACATCCAAATTCCCAGATTCAGACACTCATAAAAACATATAAATCTGTTTTTGATGAACCTAAAGACCTTCCACCCCACCGCTTACATGACCACCACATACACTTGGATCCCAATAGTAAACCAGTAAACATTAAACCATACAGATACCCGCACTACCAGAAACCAATCATGACCAAGATGATCAATGACATGTTGCTGACTGGACAGATCCGTCCTAGTACCAGTCCCTTTTCATCGCCAGTTTTATTGGCTAAAAAGAAGGATGGGACTTGGCGTTTTTGTGCGGACTACAGGGCATTAAATGCAATTACTGTGAAGGACAAGTTTCCAATTCCCACAGTAGATGAGTTGTTAGATGAATTACACGGTGCCTGCATTTTTACGAAGTTGGACTTAAGGTCCGGATTGCATCAGATCCGAGTTGATGCCAAAGATATTCACAAGACTGCATTTCGTACTTGTGATGGTCATTATGAGTTTGTCGTCATGCCTTTTGGTCTGACAAACGCACCATCTACGTTCCAGGCAGCTATGAATGATCTACTTCGCTCACATTTGAGTGATTTTGTGTTGGTGTTCTTTGACGATATATTGATATACAGTTGTTCTGAGGATGATCATTTCAAGCATTTGAGAACTGTCTTATCTTTGTTATCTACTAACCAGTATTTTGCTAAGTTGTCGAAGTGTTGTTTTGCGGTTAGTTCGGTGAATTATTTGGGGCATGTGATTAGTGCTGATGGTGTTAGTGTGGATTCAGATAAAATTGCAGCCATTCTAGATTGGCCGGTGCCTACCTCTCAGACGGCCCTAAGGGGATTTTTGGGTTTATCGGGATACTACAGGCGATTTGTTCGCCACTATGCTACTATCGCCGCTCCCCTCACATCTTTATTAAAGGATGACAGTTTTACATGGGATACATTGGCTCAGCAGGCCTTTGACGAATTGAAAATGCACATGAGTAAACTTCCTACTCTAATTCTGCCTAACTTTAATGAACCTTTCGAGTTGACTACGGACGCCTCTTCGGTTGCCATAGGTGCGGTGTTGTCCCAAAATCAGCATCCGATTGCGTTTTTCAGTCGTAAAATGTCTTCTCGAATGTGCCGGGAATCTGCATATAACATGGAATTATTTGGGTTAACGGAAGCAGTTAAAAAGTGGCGGCATTATTTATTGGGGCGTAAATTTACTATCTATACGGATCAACAAAGTTTACGCCATTTGCTTACTCAGTCCATTAACACTCCTGAACAACAGAAATGGCTAATCAAATTATTCGGTTATGATTTCGAAGTGAAGTACAAACCTGGTAAGGAAAATGTTGTTGCTGATGCCTTATCCAGAATTGAGCAACCGAGTTGCTTCACTTTGACTGCGGCCTCGTCAGCTTTGTTGTCTCGCATCCAACAGGTTTTTGGTACCTTGCAATCAGCGAAAGATTTAATGGTTAAATGTGAAGAAGGTAACATGCATTCTAATTACCATGTTAAGAATGTGTTGTTGTATTTCAAAACCAGGATATATGTGCCAGATGATCACGAAATTCAACAACAAATTTTACATGAGTTTCACGCAACTACAGTTGGCGGGCATTCTGGAGTTAAGGCTACCTTATCTCGCATTGCAAGTATCTTTTATTGGCCAAATCTCAAAAAAGCAGTTCAACAATTTATTCAAGGTTGTCAGGTTTGCCAACAGCAAAAGTATCTTACCACGAGGCCATACGGCTTGCTTCAACCGCTGCCAATTCCCACACAGGTCTGGACCGACATTACCATGGACTTCATTACTCACCTGCCATCATCACAAGGGAAAACAGTTATTTGGGTACTTGTTGATCGTCTTAGCAAATTTGCTCACCTTGCTGCATTGCCTACCAAGTTTACTGCAGCATATCTTGCTAACATATTCTTGACCGAAATTTATAGTATCTACGGACTGCCTAAGTCTATTGTGTCGGACAGAGATACTATCTTCTTGAGTTCTTTTTGGCAAGAGTTATTTGCAAAACTTGGCACATCTTTACACTTTAGCACAACCTATCACCCGCAATCCGATGGGCAAACAGAAGTGGTGAATCGCTGCCTCGAGTGCTACCTACGGTGTTTTACTATGGATCAACCAAATCAGTGGGTACGTTTTCTACCTATGGCTCAGTTTTGGTATAATTCTAGCCATCATAGTACCATCAACACCACACCATTTCATGCTTTATTTGGTCGACCACCGACTTCTATGCCTACTTATCTACCGGGTTCCTCAAATAACGCATGTATCGACTCGACCTTAGCAACACGTGAACAAATTATGGCGGATATTAAAGCTAACATGCTCAAAGCTCAAACTCGAATGGTGCAGCAAGCTAATAAACATCGATTGGACAAGGAGTTTACCGAGGGAGACTGGGTATACGTGAAGCTTCGCGCGTATCGCCAAATCAGCGTGCGTCAAGCGGCGATGAACAAGCTTAGCCGTCGGTTCTATGGCCCCTTTCGGATCCGTCATCGCGTCGGCGCCGTCGCTTATGCCTTAGATCTTCCACCGTCGGCCAAGATCCATGACGTTTTCCACGTCTCACAACTCCGAGCAGCCGTTGGTTCTCCTCCACCGGTTTCATCCCCTCTTCCGTTGCATACTAAGGACGGTCAGGTTGAGGTTCGACCCGAACGGATTCTCGATCGGCGAGTGGTGTGGCGTAATGGAGAACGGGTGGCGCAGCGGTTGGTGTGTTGGGTAGGGTTTGGAGCTGAAGAAGGTGAATGGGTGGATGAGGAGGTTTTATTTGGTCAAGACCCTATGCTGAACGGTTCAGATCAGACCCCTAAATCGGATGGCTCAGATCAACTCTCCACTTCAAGGGCTGCAGATCAGGCTTCAAACACTGCTGGGCCGCCTCCTTTGGACCTTGAGGACACGGTCCGATCTTTAGGGGGGAATTGATACGGGCCTCCCCTATTCTCGGCCCAAGAGATCTAAGACTAAGCCCATTTGGTCTACTGATTTCCATATGTAAGATTATATTAATGTAATTAGGTTGTAATTAAATAATTAAGTAATTTCTGTAACTTCTGGCAATTATTTGGAGCAGTTATGTAATAGTGTATTTAAGGTTGTGTAGGAAAAACGAAATATTTATGCAATTATATTATCAGAATTCTGTTCTTCTCTCTCAATTTTCTAGGAGAAAGTCCTATCTCGAATTTGGACAATTTGATAGGATCATTGATCCTTATCATTTCTTCCCATGGAGAGAGTCTTCTTCTCCATTCCAACCTCCAGGCTTCCTCGACCCACCTCCCAAGATTAGCCGCCGTGGCACTTTTGTTAGTAGCGACTCTAATCCAAGTATCCTCCCAAAACACTTTTTTTTTCTTTTTCATTCCAACCCTCCTCCTAATACCTTTTTTGAACCAATCGTGGTCAACAAAATTATTTTTTAAACACATCAAGTCTTTTCGCCAAATTAATTCCCTATTGGCATTATAGAAGTGAAGTCGGCCTCTGTTTGGTTGACGATGTTCCCGTACTTAGAGTAAAACAACTTTTCTCCAAAGTGAGTCTTCTTTCACAAAAAAACGCCACTTCCATTTTCCCAACATCGCCCAATTGAATAACTCCAAATTTCTCACTTTAACCCCCCATTTTCCTTAGATTTGTTTCTCAACTAACCCAAGCAATTTCACATTTTTCTTCTGTTCCTCCCCATAGAAATCTTCGTTGAATTTGTATAAGCTTATTCAAGACTATCCCCATAGAAATCTTCGTTGAATTTGTATAAGCTTATTCAAGACTAATTTTGGCGCTTTAAGCTAGGAAACATGTAATCGAGAGGGCGTTCAGAACAATCTAGCAAAACAACCTTTCCACCGGATAATTTTCTACCGAGAGCATCAGCCATTGAGTCCCAAGTAAGTTTTTTTCTTGGATTTGCACCAACCAGCACACCCAAATGAACAAAAGAAATTTTACCAACTCAGACAATTCAAGAAATCAGCATACCTTTGCAAAGAGAGGTCTCCTCAATCCGAATGCCAAAAACTTCACTTTTTGCATAGTTTACTTTTATACTCGATACCATCTCAAACAATCTCGAGATTCCTTTCCGAGCTCTCGCCATGTGTTCATCACTTTCGCCAAAACGCAAGGTGTACAAATGAAACTTAGAGCATGATAGCAAGTATCACAATATTAAGCGACGGAAAGTGGGGAAAAGCAAAGTGTGCTTTTTTCACCCTTCCAAAGATTACATCTAGGTAACAACGAATCAGAATACAGTTTACTAGTTCTTTTAAGAACAGTCCAGATTTTAACGAATAGCTGTGTGCAAAATGTAATATTGTAAAGTTACAACAAAAGAAGGCTGCTTCAAGAAAGGTTGCTGATAAATATACCATAACCTTATAAGCCATCAAAAAAGAACAACGGAATTTCATACACTTCATCACTTACGGTTCGAACGTAACATAGGAATCATGGAATGCACAACTACCATGGACTCGAGCTCATATATTATTTTACTATTTGTTTTCAATCAAAGCTGAATAAATCAATCTCTTATTCCACATTTCATATTACCATGACCAACATATACCTGCATATACACAAGAAGGAACTTGTTAAATATGAACGAGAAACGAGTATGAACATTTTTGATGCTGAAGTTATCACCAAGTTTTGTGGGCTTTTACACCTAGTAAAGAATTATTCTTTAGTAATCAAAAATCAATTATATCGTGATATAGGATTACTGGCATGAACATACTAATGAAATTTCGAAGCAGGAACTGGAAGGATCATAATATTACGTAACATAAAGCTAGAAATACATATTGCTCTTCAGACCCTTCCAAAGATTACATCTACTTGACCACAAATAAGAGTAATATACGACTTATGATGTACAATTCAGTTAGAACTTTTAACAGTCATAAATTTTAATGAACATAACAGTTTGCAAAATTACTTCCATCAAAATAACAGTTCATAAAATAACTATCAAAGAAGCCAAAGAAGGCAGCTTCATGAACAGTTGCTGATAAATATATTATAAGCCATCTAAGAAAACGAAGAAACTTTATAATCCTCAACACTTTATGATTCAAATGTTTCGAGACAATCAAGTCAATTTATAATCGATAATAGCCCCATCAGCGGTCAGCGAGGGCCTTTAAAAGCATGAAGTAATTAAGAACTAATGGACATTCTTTCTCTCCCCCTCATTGGTAGGTCGCATTAATATAGGAATATCTCATAAAATTTCAATCAAAAGGAATATCTCGTAAAATTTCAATCAACAACAGATGAACGCCACTTTCAAGTGGTAGCTTAAGGTACAATACCAATTAATGCCACCGTAACACAAGTATAGTTTCAGCACTTAAACCTTGAATTTAAACTTTTAATAGTTTACACTTTCCACTCGAAGCAGAATAAATCGAGCTCTTATTCCAAACTTCATGTTCCCAGGAGCAACATATGCCTGCACATATTCAAAGAGTAATTTGTAATGCATGGAAAAACAAGAAAAGAATATGAAAAATCTTGATACTCAAACTTATCATCTGGTTGTGCTGGTTTACTAAATATAGTAAAGAATCATTCTTTGGTATTAAACAATCACTTATTTTTTATATATATAGAGCCGATAGTTAGGTTTAGTGAAGTAAGCAGGAACTGGAAATATCACAATATAACGTCCTAGATTGGCAAAAATGCATTTTTTTTTCTGACCCTCGAAGCTCGAAAGCTTACATCTAAGTGACCACAATTAAGAATACTAAGTGGAATCAGGATACACAACCTAGTTAGTTCTTTTAATGTTGTCACAAACTTAACCAAACAAAACTGTTTACAAAAAATAAGTTCGTAAAATCACAATCGAAGAAGGCCAGCTTCAAGAACATCTGCTGATAAACATATGATAAGCCATCTAACAGAACAATGCAACTTCATGATGTTCATCACTTTACAAGAAATGTAGTCAAATGTTATGTAGCAATCAAATCAAATACACAGCTGCCAGTTTCATCACAGATTAGGAAACAATGGACACCATTTTTTCTCTTTGTTCTCCCTCTTTAATAAGTAGAAATAAATGAATATTTTATAACCTATTTCAACAACAGATGAACTTCAAAGTAGTCGTTTAAGGTACAAGATTGACATTACAAACTAATGCAGAACATAACATATATATATATATATATATATATATATATATGAAGTCACAAACTCAAGTTTAATCAAGTATCCATAAGAAACTTAAAATGAACGAAGTATTCAACATACGGATACGTAACCAAACAGTTACAATTTATTTGAAATACCAAGATTTAGAACATAACATGCTCAAGGTGCACCCTCTTTCTTATGCTTATGCGGGAGATATGATTTTTACCTATCCTGTCTGGGAAAACATGGGACTTACATTTAGCGTAAGGTTGGAGTGATCCATATCGGCCAATGCGAATTGCGAGGATAACATGGCAACACGTTGATAATATCATCTTCCAAATTATAAACACCAACATCATAATCCCCAGCAATCCCATCATAATTGGCCCCCGAATAATCATCTGTGAAATATATCCTGTTACCTTCACACCCCGCATAATCACTAGCCGACAGCGCAAACGAGGAATTTCCTCCCAAGAACAACACTTTGTTGCCCAAACTCGTCACTCTCACCCATTCCCTCGAACGCATATCCAACCTATACACGCAAAACTTCACCGTCTTGCACACTTCCAAATACTGCTCGATATCAATCTCAAACTCTATGTACCGCGACACCAACAGCAGCTCCCCCATTCCATCCACCAAATACTGCATATCCCCGCCATTAACCAGTTCTACATGAATACACTCAACGCTCGACAGCTCACCATCCTCCACGTAACAAATCGCAATCGAACCATATTTATCCACAGCATAAAACGCGCCATTAAAGTAAATCACGTCCTCGCTATACGACCTCGCGAATTCTATCATTTTCCACGAACTATCCCCGTTTCTACAATACGCAACCTCTCCATACCGATTGAGGATCGCAAACGCAGCAAACGTAGACACACTATAAGGATTGTGAGAAATAACAACCTTCTTAATAAACAAATCCCGCATTTCCTTCAAGCTGAAGTAATAGGACTCGTCATACGGGGACCGGAGGGCGTACTCCCTCCCGACATTGTAGAAATCGAAGCTCGTGACGTTGGGGAACGACGAGAGGGGCGGAAGCGTAAATTTGTCGCGCGTGAGGGGATTGATTATGAAAATCGACGGCGACGAGTCGTCGATCAACGCGAGCCAGCCGTGGGAGGATCCGGCGCGGCGGCGCGTGGCAGAGGCCTCCGGGAGCGTGAGGCGCGCGAGGGTTTTGGTGAGGGGGTTGAGGAACACACGGCGGTTGGAGGTGGGGGTTAGGGTTAAGGTTAAGGGGAGCATGAGCCAGGGGAATTCGCGGGGGAGGTGGCGCGTGGAGATCGGAGAGGCGGAGCGCCACGTGCGGCAGACGACGGAGAAGCGGATGTAGTCGGCTAAGGTTTGGGATTTCGCGGAGATTGTTTGGAGGAGCTCCGGTGGGAGCTCCGACCAGTCGACGGCTGTGGACATGTCGGGCTGTGATCGACGGTGGAGATTGATTGGTGGTGCGTTGAAGAAAATGATACTAGTGTTATATAAATGATGTCGATGTTTTTCTGTAATATTATATATATATATATATATATATATATTATATTTGATACCTAATTCATCAAAAAAAAAAAATTTGGAACCGGTTGAATGCTATGTGGAAGCTCACAGGAGATTGCGAGCTTGTCGACTTAGGTTTCGGCACCTACTGTCTCAAGGGTATAACACAAGCGCAACGGGAACTGATCCTTACCCAAGGTCCATGGCAACTAGCGGGGAGTTTCCTCTCCATTAGGAAGTGGACGCCCAATTTTCGTGCGGATAGCGACGTGATTGACTGCGCCATCACGTGGGTACGAGTACTCCACCTACCCCTAGAATTGTTCCATGAAGCGATGATTGAATCAATCGCGCGCTGCATCGGGGAGCCAATAAAAATTGATGGAAACACATTCTCGGCAACTAGAGGAAAATATGCAAGGTTTTGTGTACAAATTCCTATGAATAAACCCGTCAAACAAGGGGTACGAATTAAAGGGCGAGTTTATCAAGTCATGTATGAAAATTTGCCAAATTTCTGCCAAAAATGCGGACGTAGCGACCATAGTTTAACTACATGCGACGCTGGGAAAGGGGTGGATTCTGGAAGAGAAGGCGGACAGGAGATGGAGGTGGGAGACTCATTGACAATGAAGAAACCGACTCCGAATGAGTGGCTTTGCGAGAAAGCGAAAAGAGAGGAATATGGTGACTGGGTTGTTGTCCCACAGAGAAGAGGAAATCGGGGGACTGGTAGAAATAATATGGGTGGCAGAGGCTTGGGCAAAAACTCAGTAACACTGAAAGAAAACACGAAAGAAGCGTCGGCGCAAAAAGAAGCAAGTGGAAGCCTATTCACAATAGGAAAGGATGTGCAATCAAATAAGGAGTCACAGAATTCTCCCTAACTCCTTATTAAATCTCAAAATTGGTAGCCAAAAGGGAAAGAAAACTAAGGGGCAGCAGAAAGTTCTGAAACAGGCGGCTTCTACTTCTAATAGTTCAAATAAATTCCATCGACTTCGCGACCTCGACGAACCTGAAAGTGGCGCAGATTTGACCACTACAAATGAGGAACTACCTGTTGCCCGTGACCTGATAATACAAAATGGAGCAGCAAGAACACCTCGAATTGAACATGGAAAACGGAATGCTAGTAGGGCTGGTGCAACTGGATTTCTGGGCAATTCGAATAGTGATGCAGCGCTTCGACGGCCCCTCGTTGACCTCACAAATCGACCCGAGAGCAGTCAAGGTGACGAATATCGCGTCCTCAATCTGGAAGTCCAAAATTCGGATGGAAATAATGGAGGGGTTAGGGAACATACCCGTATGTTGGCAGAGGATGGACTTGAGTGCATGGGAGTTGACGAGGCACAAATAGGTCCTGAGCGAAATTATGAGACAGGTGATACAGTTATGGCAGGGACGGGATACTGAGTATTCGTTCCAACCATACCACGCTATTAGTTCTCCAATGAAGGTCTTGTCATGGAACTGCCAGGGGGCAGGAGATCCGGATTTTAGAATTAATTTTCGTGACTTAGTGCGAATTCATTCGCCTGATATTGTATTTTTGCTTGAAACAAAAGTCGCCAATGAGCGTGCATATGAGATTGCGCCGCTCTTGGGCTACACTAATTTTTGTATTGCCCCGACTGATGGGATGGACGGGGGAGTTTGGATGTTGTGGAATTCAGAGGAGATTGAGGTAGAAATCATGCATATTGAGGATCAGGGGATACACGCGAAGGTGGGCGTGGAAAATAAGGAAAAATGGATGGTGTCAGGGATATACGCGAAGCCGTATGCGGAGGATAAGCGACGGATTTTTGGAAATTTAGAGAGGATGAGTAAACAGATCAAAGGTCCGTGGTTGGTCCAGGGAGACTTCAACGAGATAGGATACACCCATGAGAAACAAGGAGGAAGAGGGAATTCGACGAATAGATGCCTCGTGTTTCAAAGATGGATGCATGCGTGGGGTTTACAAGACTTGGGATTTCATGGACCCAAGTTTACATGGAGTAATAAACGAGAGGGAGGCGCACTTATTAAGGAACGACTTGATCGGGTTCTTGCTAACATAGAGTGGATAGATACCTATCCGAATAACGGTGTTTTTCACTTACCGCGAACGCATGGAGACCACCACCCTATCTTGACAAATCTTTTTGGATCGAATATCAAAAAAGAGGCGAGACCGTTCAGATTTGAGGCGATGTGGATGTCGAATCCAGAATGTGAAGAGGTCCTTAAAGAGGTGTGGGATAAGAGTTCCAATATCGTGGATGCTGTAGCGAGAATTCCGGAGGCAATTATCCCGTGGAATGCAGAACGGTTTGGGAATATTTTTGTGAGAAAAAAAGTCTTGATCCGACGCATTGAGGGGATTCAAAAGGCCTTGGCTCGGGGATACGTTGCTGATCTTGCAAAGTTAGAGAAGGAGTTAGTTGAAGAATATTCCACGGTTTTGCGGAATGAGGAAGTATTTTGGCACCAAAAGTCAAGGATTAAGTGGTTGGCGGAAGGGGATAGGAATACGGCGTTCTTCCACAAGTCGACAATGGCGCGAAGGAAGAAAAACCGCATCTTAACTCTGAAAATTGACGACATTTGGGCCACGGAACAGCAGGTATTAAAGGACCACGCAGTGCAGTTTTTCCGAGGGATTTTTTCGGATAATGCGGCCAGCTATATGGCGCTTCCTAACTCACGGCTGCAGCTAAAACTTGATGAGGATATGATCAGTAAGGTGGGAAAAAGTATTTCGATGGAAGAGTTAAAAGAAACAGTTTGGGCAACCCATCCGAATAAAGCGCCGGGACCGGACGGTATTCAAGCCTTATTTTATCAGCGTTATTGGGACTGGACGAATGCATCGTTGCTGGAGTTCATGGATAGCGCGTTCAGGGAAGGACAGTTCTCCCCAAATATTTGTGAAGCCCACATGTGTTTGATCCCTAAGGTAACCACTCCTTCGAAAATTTCTGAGTATCGCCCTATTTCTCTATGCAATGTGCTTTATAAATTTATCACAAAGTGCATAACTATGAGACTTAGGGATTTTATGCCGACACTCATTGCTCCGACGCAATCTAGCTTCATTAAAGGCCGAAGCACACAGGATAACATTTTTGTTATTCAAGAAATTATTCATTCGCTGCGCACCAAAAAAAAAAATAAAGTGGGATGCATGGTGCTGAAAATTGATCTTGAAAAAGCGTATGACAAGATTAGTTGGGAATTCTTGGAGGACACGCTAAGGGTCTTTAATTTTCCTCGACATATAATAAGGTTGATCATGTTTTGTGTTCGCAACGCGACAACAAAAATTCTATGGAATGGAGCGCCGCTTGCGCCGTTCAAACATGGATGCGGTCTCCGTCAGGGGGATCCGCTTTCACCATATCTTTTTGTGTTATGCGTTGATCGCTTATCCTATTTAATCCTTGAGGAAGTCGAAGGAGGGAATTGGGAACCGTTGGTGCCGTGTCGTGGAGGGCCAAAGTTCTCTCATATTTTTTTCGCCGATGACTTAATGTTGATGGGTAAGGCAACAATAAAAACTGCAACGGCAATGGAAAAAGTGCTGGAAAAATTTGGGATGGCGTCGGGACTTAGAGTTAACGCTAGTAAGTCTAGTATCTTTTTCTCTAAGGAGAGGGGCGCATATTTAAGGAGGCGGATCTGTTCAGTTTTGGGTTTCAAGCATGCCACAGGGCTTGGAAAATACTTAGGTGTGCGGCTGGACCATGGGAGGATGAGCACAGATCGCTACAACGAGGTTTTTGATAAGCTACTGAGTCGATTCACGGCGTGGAAAAATAGCACGCTGTCCCTCGCGGGGCGAGCAACCTTGGTGCAATCTGTATCAACGGCAATCCCCATACACCTTATGCAATCTTCGTGGCTTCCTCAAAAAGTTTGTGACAAATTGGATAGGCTGAATCGCGATTTCTTATGGGGTAGCGATCCGAATGCAAGGAAAATTCACCTTGTTGGTTGGAACCATGTTACAAAGGATAAAAAAAGCGGGGGACTTGGTATCCGTACGGCGCGACGCAACAATGAGGCGTTACTCTCTAAATTGGGCTGGAGAATATTGGAGAAAAAAGGAAGCTTGTGGTCGAGCTTTGTCGAAGCCAAATACCTCAAAGGAGTTAATATCATGTCTTATATGGTGAAACCTGGCGACAGCAGTGCTTGGAAAGGGATCATAAGGTGTATGGCCTTGATTAAACCATTTGTACGCTGGAAAATTGGTAATGGAAATAATATTTCCGTGTGGTTTGACAATTGGTTGGGAGAAACGACATTATATGATGCCGGATTGAATATCGATGCGCGGGATTATGGACTGAAAATTGCGGACGTGATTGATGAATATGGCGACTGGAGATGGTCAGTTTTTTATACGATTATACCGGCGAACTGGAGGCTAAAGATGACACAAATAAATATAACTCTTGGAGAGGAGGAGGATCGGGTTTTCTGGGGAGAGGCGGCGAATGGAATGTTCTCGTGTCAAACGGCGTATAAGGCCATCCGTCGAAAATATGGGGAAGAACCGCAGCTAAGGACACAGACTCAGTGGGTTTGGAAAATACCGTGCGGAAGTAAAATACGGCACTTTATTTGGTTGGCTTGTTTGAACAGATTAGCGACCAACCAGCTACGTAGAAACCGAAATATTGCTGAGAGTGCACGTTGTGATGCATGTTTTTATCTGGAGGAATCAGTCACCCATATCTTAAAATCATGTGAGGTTGCAAGGAAAGTTTGGGAACATTTGATTCCTATGTCGGAGTGGAAGCAAAGGATGGACGTGGAGGAAGCGCGTTGGCTGCGCATGAACCTTGAAAGCTGGGAACCTACGGATCCAGTAGGAGATTTGAAACCGTGGAATATTACCTTTGCAGCTGCTATTTGGCAAATTTGGAAGGCACGAAACATGCGTGTATTTCAAGGAAAAGTGCTAGAGACTATGGAGATTGTTAGTCAAATTAATCAACTTAGCACGGATTTATTCTTGGCAGGGAAAAAAGAGCGACGAGCACCTAAACTAAAGTGGTCAAAGCCTGTGGAGGGATGGCTTAAACTGAACGTTGATGGGAGTGTGCGAGGACATCTCAACCGTGGAACTATAGGAGGATTAATGCGTGACAGCAGTGGAGCTTGGTGCTGGGGGTTCAGCGACCATATTCCATGCCCCTCGAGCCTTGAAGCTGAAATTGAAGCCATCCGTAAAGGCTTGGAGTTAGCATGGAGTAGGAGAGTTCAAAGATTAGTGATTGAATCCGACTCCAGGGAGGCGGTTAAGCTGATTACCGAAGGACCAGTTGATGAACTTATGAAACCGGCGATCGATGAATGTCGAATATTAATCCATAAGCCGTGGGATTTGGAGATTTATTGGATACCCCGAGCACGCAACAAGGTCGCAGACGCGGTGGCAAAAAGGCATTACGAGCAAGAGAGAGGATTTAGTTTCATGCTCGATCCCCCCCCTGAGTTAATTCCTTTATTAGAGGATGATTTAGTCTAAGTACTTATGCTTCAGTTTTTCTACCAAAAAAAAATCAAAAAAAAAAAATTTGTTTGATACCTATAAAAATAAGGGGTGTATGTATTCGATACGTCACATGTCGGTGTAAGGAATTTAAGAGTACATTAATAAATATTGAACCAATTAATATAAGAATATGATGTAATTAACAACGTCTTTATGCGTGCTTGAGAAATTAGAAAAATAAATTTCTTGCATCACTTTTATTATAGCCTAAGGATCTGCTCTTTGTTAAAAAGTGAAAAAAGTATGCATGTAATTTAATTATTTGAATTCCAGCATAAGCATCCCATTGGGTTCATGATCTTTGCTTGCCCAAATTTAACTCCATTCACTAGAATAAAGGAGACGAAGATTTCCAACGCATATAGGTGACTAAGCACCTGTTATCTCGGAATGTGGAATGGATATGACTTGGGACAATTCTCAAAATTCTCTTTGATTGCAATGGAGGAGATTTGGAAATGGCGAAACAAAGTAATTCATTCTAATCTTGAGCCGATCCAATTAAATGTATGGAGATCATTACCCATTGTGCAACTCAGGTTTTCCGCTTTGCGTATTCTGAGATTGGAAGAAACCTTCGGAGAAATCAAGAATTGATCCCACTTTTGTTCGTAACTTTGAAATTGAATGTTGATGATTCTTTTGATCCAACATGGGGCGTAACAAAGTTTTGTCATCCATAAACCGTCATGGTATTGCTACCTGGATTGAGCCGAGTAGGGCCGTGGTGGTACCTGATGCCACGGCAACAGAAGCGAGAACTCTCATTTTTGCACTGAATTGCATTGCAGACCACAAGATTCAACAACTCTGGATTGAATCAGATTCATTACAAATAGTAAACCATGTGCTACATTTTGAATACGAATCAAACTGAAATTGTGACTTTGATATCAAGGGAACTCGGAAATTGCTTCAAGAATGGCCACTGTGGACTCTCTCGCAGATTACACGAGAAGTAGCAATCAGAGCTCATGAAATAGCTACGTGGAGTTGGGAAAAAAATTGGAATGGGCTATTTCATTTGAGACCCTACCTAGAGATGGGGGTTGAATGTAGTCTTAACTGTTTGTGTAACTCTTGAGCTTTTCGACCTACTGTAGGCATTCTTTTTGTAATGTTTTAACCTCTTTGGCCTACTTTAAGCATTCTGTTTGTCCAATATGTAAAGACATCTCCAAAAGAAAATACAATTTGCTCAAAATTAACCAAAAAATAGACAAAAGAAATTACCATCTGACATTTAGATTAGCTATGAGTTATGACTTATGAGCACCATGACCATCTCATAGTTTCATAATGTTCCATTTGTCTATGTAACTACAAATTAGTAATGTGGGCCAAGAAGACAACTAAGTATAATGACCTTTGAAATTGTCAAGTAGTTCCATGAGGGCTGAGGCCATGAAGCCATATTCAGCATATTACAAAATTCCCTTTGATAACTACTAAGATTATTAAGGCATTGATAGAAAAAGAAATGTTGACCCCTCTAGTATAACAAGATCACAAACTTCCACATAACATCCAATAAAAAATACAGAAAAAATCGTCACTGAATTCAATCGTACAAATTTTAAAGTTTAACCGCAAGCAGAGTACCGTAAAGGAGCCGATCAAAGGAATGTAGTGTTGTTCGTGGATTCATTGGGCTGCATTAACAGTATCGTCATCCTTCATCTCGGAGGTTGGTGCATTGTCCACAAGCTCGTTGCTTTTCAAGTCAGAGTTATCAACATTGTCTGGAGCATTAACAGTATCATCATCCTTTACTTGGGAGCTTGGACCATTGACCACAGACTCGTTGCTTTTCAAAGCAGCGGAGTTATCAACATTGTCTGAAGCATTAACAGTAATCTCAACCTTCGCTCCAGGGCTTGAACCATTGTCCACAGACTCGTTAGCGTTCAACTCAGAGGAATTATCAACTTTGTCCAGAACACGTAAATCAGGGTAGTTCCGGTAATTCAAGGAATGCAACCAAAGTCCCACGACTCCATCCTTGTGCTCTGTCGATGCAATATGAGAGTAAATGTACTTCAACTTGAACTCCTCAGCTTCGTCCTCATAAGCTTTCATGGACAACTCTTCATGTGTGTCTTTCCATTTCTTATTATACGATGGAAAGAAGCACTCGTCCAAATACAATCCAACCTCAGGTGCCATTGGCACTGTTATTCTAAGCTTTCTGAAATCATGAACATTATTATAGTCAGTAACAGTGAAACTCTTTGAAATTAACAAAAAAGAATCAAACAATCAAAGACTTACTGTTCAAAAGCGGCCTCAATTAACGCCTCAGGGGCATAATTTCTCATGATTGCAACAGCAAGGCCAATCATTTTTCGAATTTGATGAAGCATGAAGCTTTGCCCCACCACCTCACACTTGACGAAGTCAATCCCATCCACATTAACTACTGTGTTTGCGTTAAACGACAAAATATAACGCTTAGCAGCAGGGTCCTCAGCTTTTGTTCTGGTGGTAAAATTATGGAAATTATGGGTTCCGACGTAATACTTGAGTATTCTATTAAACCTCTCCTTCACTTCATCCCCGTAACAAAACTCACTCCTTTTCTCTAGTTCTGCATTTCCATCTCCATTCTCATTTGCCACAGCCCCGTTTTCCAATACCACACCAGTTTCACTAATCGTATGATTACCATCAGCACCTTTAACTACGACGTTATCTTCCTCCAATTTCTCACCAGCGCCAACCCCATTGTCCAATTTCATCCCCATTTCAATAACTGAGTTATTACCTTCGGCATCATTATTCTTAGAGTTGCCATTCTTGGAATTAGTCACATCTACTAACGCACATTCACTGTTAGACGAATTGCCTGAAACAACCTTAGCAATCGTGTTATTGCTATCATCATCACCAGTTTTAGTAACATCTTTTTCAACTACCGCTACTTCCTCCAACGCACTACCACCGTTCGAAGAATTGCCCGAACAAATCTCAACACGTGCCCCTTGAACCACCCGCTCAAAACCAGACCTTCCCATCACACCAAACACCTTCCTCCCTCTCTCCGAACACTCCAAACACTTAACCAGCTCACTCCCGGACCCAACACTCGCCATCACACTCTCCCTATCCCGATGACACGTCGGGTCCAACGCAAAAACCGGAATCAAATAAACGTACCTCCTCCGATCACAAAACTTCTTCGCGTTAAACGTAGGCGTCGCACGCTTGTACCCAAATATTCTAATCTGCGGCGACAAATTAGACTGCAGCCGCTCGATAAAACCCGGCGGATCGATGAAAAACTTACCCGACACGACCTGCCCGACGGCGCTCACGCCCTTATCGGTACGAGCGGACCGAGCCCAGTCGTAACGCTTGTGCTTCCCGTGCTCCTCCTCGGGCACCGCGCCGGATAAGTAGAGCGCTTCTTCGAGGTCTCCTTCGATGGTTTTTGCTCCCGGGTTTTTCTGCATACCTTGATAACCTACGCCGCAGTAGGCGAAGAATATGGCGATGGATCGGCGCCTGTATTTGGGTCTTCGGGGGGCATTTTCGGTATTTTGATCGTCGTCGGAGGTTGTGGTGGTGGACATTTTCTGCCTTTTAGGGCTTGGTTGTTCTTGTTGAGGCGGTGGGGGTGGGGGTGGGGGTAGGGGTATGGACGGGTCGGGTGTTGGGGGATCGATGTCCATTGTTAAAGGGGGGGTGAAGTGAAGGAATGGTGGTGGAAATGGTGAAGTAGTGGGGAAGGTATTTGTTTGTCCCCTTGTAAAACCCTAGAAAGGAGATTCTATGCTTTAGATGATTGTACGTTGTGCTTTGAGTGGGTTTCTTTGTTTTTCTTTTTTTCCCTCTTGTGTCAATATTTCTTTTTTCTGGATTAGCCTCTTGTGTTGTGTCACATTGGATCTTAATATGTTGATAAAGGTAAAAATGTTAGAGGAGACTTTCTTCCAATGTGATGTTAGAGTAGTATTATAGAAGTATGTTTGTGTACATGTAGCCGTAGGGAGTGTGAATTTGACGAGGACAAATAGTGAATTGTCGATTCGCGCGGTTGAAAGGTCGGACTCGTGGATTCGATACGGTCGAAACAGAGTGTCAATTCGATATGACTTAGGGAAACCAAGAATTATACAGGCGTATGCTTCCATTTGTTGTATGGGCAAATTTAATGAAAATGAGATTACCATTGAGGTACATTCGGTACAGTTAAAAGATTAAACTTGAAAACTCAAGGTTAAATTCTATTTGGTTCGATCAAATAATGTTCGAGAAAATGGACATTATTAAAGTATTTAGTTGATTTTTTTAGTATCAGAACTTGTCGAAATTGACAGTAACAAAAGGATAAAGGCCGATTTGCGTGATCAAGTGATTGAATTTGAAGACTCAATACGATAAAGAGATGAAAAAAAAAAAAGCTTAACTTGGTTTCGATTTAGTTCTGTAACCCATTGAAGCCACCTCAAACCAATCACTAGGGATTTTATTAGTATAAGTTAAAGGTTGTGTGTAATTTGTTTGGAGGTTAGCATGTAATTCTTGAAAATTGATATTTATAATTAGTAAACCTCAAATTCTGTTAATTTTATTTGTGTTGTACGTCTTAATTATTTTGATAGTCTTATGTAAATAGTGCATTTGTGTCACTGTGTGAATTATGTGGTTAGATTAGAAATTTGATAAAAGGTTATGATTTTTTGTGATATCTAATATATACCGCTTGTTTGGTTGACAAGATTAAGTACCAAGATAAATGATTACCCCAATTATTTTTTATTTTGGTTTGTTTATAATTAATAAAAAGACTAATACTATTGAAAAGTTTTTGGACTATTTCATTTGATCACGGTAAAGCATAAGATATATATTTTTGAGCCACTAACTAGAATTTTTGGGGTGCATATTGCAAAATAATATATATATATATATGTATATATATATGCGTGTGATTAAGTACTAAAAATTTAAAAATAAATTATCAAAATAGTTTTTCTTTTAATATTTGATTAATAAACAATAAAATGGTTGTCTACAGGAATCTTATAAATATAATAGTTAAATATTTTATTCTAATTTTTAATTTGGAGCTTCAATAGAATATTTTGTCCAATTTTGTAATGAAAAGTGAAGTAACTTTTAATGTATAAAAGGGTGTAATGGACAATTTAGTGAACAGTAAGAATAAGGAAAAAATCAAGATTGTTTATCTTGGGGGAGAGGTGAGATATGTGATAAAACTAAAAAAAATCGAACATATCTCATTTATGCCCAAAAAATTAATTTATAAAACCAAACGAGAGGCAAAGTGAGATACCTTTATTTATCTACAGAACCAAACATCAAAACTTATAGATCATCTAATGCACTACCACATCAAAAACCTTTAGTATTTGGTATTTAAAACAGAGAGATAATGGTATATTTGTAATCAAGCAAATTAATACTCCTAAACCTTTTGTGAAAAGCTGGTTAAGATATTTACCATAAACCTCCTTAAGACATATTATTCCCACTCTAAATTATGTATGGTGTGGAAGTGAGAAAACCGGTTCTTCCTCCATGAGATTGAGAGGTATTGGGTTTAATTTCCTAATACTAACACATTCCATTTATTATGCTTGTGTTCATGTCTATGGTCCAGTGTTGGACTGAGAAGCCCACGAATATGAATCAAGTCTTGACCTTTTAGATTTGGGGTTGGATTTTGTTGGGCCGTACATGTAAATCTCAAGTGCTCTTTAAACTTTTTTCAATTTCTTCATTAGAAAAAGCATGTTAAATCAAACAATATATAAAAGTATAAACCTACTGATACAGAGTGATTTCGTCTGCTGACTAACCACTCCACGTCAGACTAACTCAAACTCCGTATTGGTCTTAAGTTAGCTTTGAGTTCGAGAAACCTGCACAGAAAAACATAGAAAAATACGAAAAGATAAACTAGCCGGTGGCCCCGGCGAAGGCACTCTGACGCTCAAGTCAGTAAGAAATCTAGACTATTGAAATCTAGAGAGAGAAAGCTCAGACTTAGAGAGATAAAGCAAGAATGTGAAATTGTGTTTTTTGCCTTCAGGGGAGGGGGTATTTATAGATACCTCATGGGCCTAAGATGGGCTTAGCCCATCTTGGAGGCCTAGTCCAATTCCAAACGCGCAACCTTGCTAGCGCGCAACCGTGTTACCTTGTTAGCTTGCACTCATGTAATCTTGTTAGTACGCTACCTTGCTAACGCGCAACCGCGTAACCTTGTTAGCACGCAACCATGTACTCTTGCGAAACACGTAGTGTGTTGCATTGGCGACTTGTGAGCTTGCCACGTGTCATATGCGAGGATATAGCACATCATTATTCTCCCACTTTTAAGTGCGTTGTATGCAAGACAAGTCACTTGGAAGTATGTAATGTGGCTGATCTCGTGCTCTCTTGAGAGCTCTTTTGAGCTTCGTTGAACTTATTGGGTTCCTTTTAGCATGTTTGGAGTGTTCGGGGTCTTTTTGCTACTTCTCAAATTTGTTTGAGTTTCTCTTGAAACATATAGCTGAAGTTTCCGAAGTGTTTTTAGACATTTTTGAACTTTTCGTGGAGACTTTTGATATTTTTGATATGTCTTGGCCTCTTTCTGAATTTTTTGTGGAGATGTTTGATATTCTTGACATGTCTTGGCCTATTTATGTAATTGCATGGACCAATGTATGATTTTGAAGACTCCATGTGCTCTTTTGTAATTTCATGACAAGCATGTTTAACTTTTCAACATATATATATATATATATATATTTTATTCTACGCAAAGTTGTGCCTAGAGAGAGAGAGAGGAAGATGAACACAGTTGGGGTTCCCTTTTCCTCTGTTCACCTTTTATCACTTCAAAAACAGAGTATGGATTCAATTCATTCCCTTCTATTTCCTTCTATTTTAAGTCATCCCCTTCTATTTCCTTCCGCTATTTTTGCAAATAGAGTATGGAATCAATTGATATCCCAAGTATATTGGGATTTTTTTATGTTTCATCTGAATCTTCAAATTTGAATGATGAAATCTATTGTTCCGATAAAACTTGTTTTTTATCTTCTTCAAAAATTCAAATTTCCAACGGATGAATTAGTTGCTACTTTTCCTCTATAAATTGCAGTTGCTCCTTTGCTCAACTTCACCAAATTATTCAGCAACATTAGTCTCTTAGAAATAATTCACTCGACGAATGCGAATTCACGACGAACAACGACGATCAGAATCTGAATTCCAGTGTACGATTCAGTACGACTGCGTTTCGTGTTTTCTTTTTCTTGGCAACATGTTGTCTCCTTGTTGATGCGACTACGAATGTTTTTTGATCATAATCTTGTGTCTTATTTGCAGGTTGAAGTGGCTAGATTAAGAGAGCGAGTATCTTGTTTTTGTAAAGTTGAAGGACTTTGCAACTCGATCTTTATTTCCCGTGTTCGTGCTTACGAATTTCCAGCGGTGCCGCGAACGAGATTTGGTAATCGTCTATTTTGCTAAGTTTTGTTTCCAAAATGTGTGATTCATCCGAACTTGTATTGATTTTGAAAACTCTGATTTTCGAGGGTCACCAATTATCAGTCCGTCTTCAGAATCTCAGACCGAGGTTAATCAAAATGGTAGTGTCGAAAGTCTTCAAAAAGTTTCTGATAAAAATGTAATAAGTTTTATGAAAGCTACCTTAAAACTGCACCATACTGATATTGTTTCTGAAGTGAACTGGAATATAAGTCGGATCAGATCGGAATTCCATATCTCTCTTGGTTATGACATAATAATTCCTAGCTCCGTAGATAGAATGAATACACCTCCTTGTGGCAGTATGACAGTCCACCTTGCAACGCTAAATTAGGACTTCGATTTCCACTTCCTCAAGAGCTTTGTGAGATCGTTAATTTTTTCGGTTTATGTTTAAGCCAACTTAATCCAAAAGCAGTTTGCGTTATTTTATGTTCCATTCTTGTCATGAAAGCGTATGATCAACCTTGTACCTATGCTGAATTTCACGACCTTTTTTCTCTTGGTACTTCAACTCAAAAGGGGAGGAGGGGTTTTATTTCTTCATTACTAAAAAGAAACGCAGGTTTTTAGAGAATATTAGAACACCAGGAAACAGGGGGTGAAAACATCGTTTTGTATTTATCAAACCTCCAAAAGATGTAGTTTTCACCTTTCCAAGAGTATGGCACCATGGTCGAGTTAAAATAGATGACGTTCCGAGATCGAACTTTTCCCCTGGATTTCTAGAGAAGCTGCCTTTGGTGATTTTTGAGCCAGAGATATTGATTGACGAATGCATCCTTCGTGCCGGTGGATTATCACCGGTGTGGTTTGATAAGGAAAAGAGAAACTTGGGTAGATATCTGATTTCATTGTTATGTTTTCATATTTAAGATATCACACACTTATCTTTGATTTTCCCTTTTGCAGAAAGATTGCTAATGGCGAAATTCTCAAGATTTAATTAGGCCATGTGTAAGAAAGAAGATTGTGCCACTCATGATGCACGCCCAAAAGATGATGGCCGTCGCTCGCATGAGAGAAGAGGACCAAAGAGTCAAGGGACTCGTGGTGGCTCAACTCTTAATCAAGATGATGGTCGTCGTTCGCATGAAAGAAGAGGACCATAGAGTCAAGGGCCTCGCAGTGGCGCTCAAGACTTAAGGCGTTAAGCTCGTGATGATGCTAGCATGGCATCTAGCACCCCCTTTAGTGATTCATCCGTCGCTGCGGCAAGTAAGGCTCCTACTCAGAAAAGGCCTGTGAGGTGTATTGGGAACGAGACCGTGCTCGTGGGAAAAGACCTGCAGTTTATGACGTTGACGACCATGTTATCCTACCCCCACCAGCTAAAGCATCGTGTGGGCTTCGTAGTATCGAGGTCGGGAAAACCTCGCTCACCTTGTTTGGTAGTGAACTCACTGATTCCGCTGCCATGACTTCAACAATTAAGGTGTGGCCATCCTTGAATCGTGACATGTTAATACACAAGTGGAAAGTTGCGGACATTTGTCGTGAAGTGGCTTTACATGATACAACGGTAACGTTTCTTTATATATATATATATTTATATATATAAGCTTCTTTATATCTGTTTATATACATGTGTATGCATATATATTTTTTGTGTATTTAACCCTTTCGTGCTTTTTCTTGAAATGTAGGCGACATCACTTAAAGAGTGTCTAATGATGCTTGCTTGGGATGCTGAGGCGACCAAAACTCAGGCCGATAAACAACTATCTTATATGAAAAACGGAAAACATGAGCTTGATGCAAGTCGCGAAGATCTCAAAAAACAGTTGAAGGAGGCGTCGTCTGAGATGTATGACATGAAACATTCTTGGGACTCCACAAAGCGAGAGCTCGAGGCAGAGAAGAATAAGGCTGCTGATCTTTCTCGCGAACTGGCGAAGGTTAAGAAGGAGTTGCACAAGGCGAATTCAGACTCTCGTTATCATATTGGAGAGAGTAAAGAGTTTGAAGTGGCCCAATCCAAACAGAAAAACAATTCTGATATAATGATCTATGACTTGAAACTCGAGATCGACGCACTCATCAAAGACTTGGCATAAACGAATGGTCGGCTTAAAATAGCTGAAGGGAAGTCTAAGGTAGTGTCACCCGAGCTGAAACTAAGCATTGCGAGGGAGTTCATGAAGTCAGCTACGTTTGCTGAAGGCATCTACTTGAGATGTGGTAATATTGTGATTGAGGCGTTTGACTTAGCGTTAGAGCAGCTGAAGTACTTGAAGGTTATAACAGAAGATTTCGATAAAGACCTTGTGAGTGTGTGAGGCTGATTTATCTTCCCCCGATGATTCTTCCTCTTTGCCTTCTTTGGACGAGAATGTTTTCGAGCTGCTCATTACGGAAGAAGATCTATGGATTGACAAAAAAAATGACGTTACAACCACTGTCGACGAGGAACGTTCTGCTATGGCTTTTATCTCGCAGCAAATGGATGAGCTGGAGCACGTTCCTCTCTCGCCATTGAATTCTGATGTGACTGGACTAACAACTAAGCTAGCTACCACAAGCGGTCTTTTTAACAATAATTCGGTGGAGGTTGGACTGGTCGATCCTCATTTTGGTGTGGCTGAGATGATGATAAATGATGGTGTTGCAACTGAAAATCCTGCTAATCCTTGAGCATAAAATCCTATGTTTTTTCTGAATAATAAGAAATGTTTTGCCGAATAAGCTGAAATGTCAATTTGGCGTCTTTAATAATGATTAATCCTCTCTTTTTTTTTTCCTGCAATCTGTTGTTGCCAAGGATCGTGTTCTTATCCATGGAAGAGTTTGTGTAAAGGTTGGCTGCTATTGCTGATCAAATTTCCATTCCTTTGTTCTTAATGGTAGAGTACTGATTTTGACTGGCATTGATTTTGATTGTTGCTCGTTTATTGAAGAGACTTGTTGTCTCTCTTCCATTAGTTGTTGCGTAATGATTGAAACTTGTTGTTTCTCTATCATTCATGCATATACTTGAATGAAGTTGTTGTTCAATCTGTGTATCAGTTTTGAATGTCTTAAAATCTTTCCAAGTTTATTTGTCTAGCTGATATTAGGACGTGCCAGCTTTCCGAGAGATGATAATCCTAATATTAGGATAGTCGTGGTTCAATGCGGGTTGACTATTCTAAAGCTTTAATTCTGGCACATACGAAATTCCGCTTCTGGTCGAACGGAGTTTCACAGCGCCTCGTTTTTTCTTTTTGTGGAAGTGGGACGTCGGAATTCTATCACATAATTGATTTGTTGTTCATATAAAAACTTTGCTAGTTTACATGGCGCACGACGTCTATAAAGTCCAGTTCAATATTTTCTTCACGTGCTCTTTCGCAGCTGCATTCAATCTGTAATGTGCACGCTCTTGGCAATCACATTTATTAGTCTTCAATGTGCATTCAATCTGTTTTACTTCAAAGCAGTCTGCACATTCCCAGGAAAACGGCCATAACTCGCTGTACAAAATTTCAAATGACCGCTAGCTTGATTCATTAGAAATAAGACACATATAGCTATCCATCCATATATGTCACTTCCTCTGCAAATGTTTCAATCTGAGCAGTTTCTATAAAGAGTGTGGAAGAGCTGCAACTTAACAGACTTCAATGTAGTTTGCGCAATCCCACGAAAACGGCCATAACTTGCTGTACGAATTTTCAAATGACCTTGAAAGTGCAGGTATTCTGGCAATGTTAGATTCACATTGAAAAGTCAATGTTAGAGTAACATTGCTGAGCAGAATCCGATTTATAATCTTGTTGATATTTATTATTATTGTTTTGCCTTATTCATTTAACTAATTGAGTTCCACAGTTGTGATTGTCTTTGATTATTATTCAGGAAACAAACTTGTCATAGGTTGGACGCTCAAGTTTCCAAGAAGGAAAGTTTCCTTAATTAAGCAAGCCGCTCTACATGGAAAGAAGAGTTCGAGTGCAACTAGGAAAGCTTTCCAAGTTGAGTCCTGATTTGAAGAAGGAGTATTTCCTTAGTTAAATCAATAACGAAGGAACTATTATTCAAGAAGGACTGCGAGAACAAGGAAGAGGAGTTCGAGAAGGAAACAAGGAGAATTACCAACCGTGTACAACACACCTTGAAGTCCAAGTCAAGAACCTATATATAGGTGTGAAGTACATCAAGACAAAGACGAGACAAGAACTAATCAATCTGAGAGATTTATTTACAAGTTGTTGAGTGTTGTCTTGCTTTAGTAAAGTTTGTGAGTTGTTAGAATAGATCTAAGAGTGAGGAGCTTTTAGAGATAGTCGAAGCAATTCTTGTGTGCTTTGCTTAGTTCGATTAATTTGAGAGTAGAAGCTTGAAAATTGAGAGAACAACTTTTGTTAAAACCTTAACGGGTTATTTTGCCTACGACTCGGAAGTTAATATAATCTTATATTCACTTCTTAAACTTGGTGTTTGTTTATTCCGCTGCACTATTACTCTGGTCTGTTATTAAAGTAACATCTTTAGATTAACAACATACAAAACTGTTGTTAAAACTCCAGTGTTAAGTTAACAACTACAACGTATCGACCCGATCCACAATTTCAATTGGCATCAGAGCCAAGCACCAATTTCACCGGTGTTTGGCGTTGATACGTTAAGATGGACAACTCCAACCCCAATACCAGCAGGTTGCCAGTATTGGAGGGTCCCAACAACTATGCCTACTAGAAGATCAAACTCAGAGTCCACATCAAATCCATCGACCGGAGAGCTTGGGACACAGTACTAGAAGGCTACACCATCCCCTACTTGCCAAGAGATGGAGATGCTGATCTGGTACCTAAGCCAAGAGGACAATGGACAGCCAATGAGATTGCTCTCTACAACTTCAATGAAAAGGTTCTCAATGGTATTTTTACCTGGATAGGTAACCATATGTTCAAACTTATTGAAACTTGTACAACTGCTAAAACTGCTTGGGAAATTCTTGAACTACATTGTGAGGGTGATGTGGCTGTGAGGGACTCTAAATATAGAAAACTTTTGAGGGACTTTGAGAAGATAGAGATGAGTGAGCATGAAAGCATTGATGGTTATTTTGAGAAACTTCTTGATATTGCTAATCAGTGTTAAAACTTAGGTTTTACCATCCCAAATCAAACCATGGCCTATAAAGCTTTTAGAACATTATATTCTAAGTTCACTGTCAAAAGAATTGCTATGAATGAGTCTAAAGATCTTGCCAACATGGACTTCCAAACATTAATGAACACTTTAAAAGAGTTTGAACTAGAATTCCTAGGAAAGTCCACTAAGCAACTTGCTTTAGCCTTACTATGAACTAGCTCAGATTCTACAGGAAGTGATGAGGATGAATATGAGTTGATCTCTTCTAACTATGGAAACATTACCAAGAAGTTTAGTAAATTAGTCTACGAAGAGAAAAATAAAGAAAAACAATCTGGTAATGCTGCCCTTGATTATAAGAAATTGCCCCCAAAGTTTGTAAAGTACATGGCATCTAAGAGTACGCCTCAAGATGCTGAGAAATTGAAAGATGTCCAGTGTTATGAATGTAAGGGGTATGATCACTTTAAACATGAATGTGCTAACACCCTCAGAACAAGAGGAAATTCTCATTGGGTGTGTGTAGATGACTTCAATGAAACTGACTTCGAATCTGGAACAAGTGCCGATGAACAATCAGAGGAAATCAACGCTGCTACGCTTTGCACTCGGATCACCTGGTCAAGAGAAGACTCCAGAAACTGCCAAAAATCTCAATGTTACTCTAACATTGGAGAACTAACAGCAAAGCAGGAAATCTTCTTTGGAGAATGGAACAACAATGATACACATGTTAACTATGATGTACTCTCTGATTGTGATAATACTAACTTCGATTGTTTTCATGGCTCAGTTGATCTAGAAGAAGAGTACTTCAATGAAGAAGAACTGTCCCATGAGGAAATCCTAGATGATCTACATACAACTTTTCTCAGACTTGAGAGAGAGAATGTCAAACTCATGAAGAGTAACAAAGCACTGAAGCATGACATTGAATGTTTGAAGAACATGTTGAAATTCTATGAGAGAGACCTTGACAAAGCTGAAACTGTGCTGAAAGAGGTAAAGGAGAAACTCAAAAAGGATTCACAGATCATAGCCAAATGGAATGGAGGTACTTCTAAACTTGATGAGGTACTAAACATGAGTAATATAGGTACACGTGGTCTGGGATTTGTTGAAAAACCTACCTCTTCTAATGTTAATTCTGCCTATTTAACTACAAGCTTTGTTAAAGAATCTGGAAATATGAGTTCTGGTACCATCAACACTGTGAAAAGCAAACCTACCTTTATCTGTCAGTACTTAAATGTTGATGGATTCCCACCCCTGAAGGATGTGTTGTTGGTAGATGGGTTAAAGGCAAATCTAATCAGTATCAGTCAGCTGTGTGATGATGACTTGCTGGTTACATTTGATAAAGTTTCTTGTGATGTTTATGATAGTGATAATGTTCTTATTATGACAGGTACTAGATCCAAAGATAACTACTACCTAGCCCAAGAGGAAGTAGAGTGTTTCCATGCCAAAATAGATGAGGCTTCTATATGGCATAGGAAACTTGGACATGTTCACTACAAAAACCTTGAGAAATTGCAGAAAGTTGATGCTGCAAGAGGCTTACCTAAGCTGTCTTGTCCAGGTAAGCTTGTGTGTGGTGATTGCCTCAAGGGTAAGCAAACCAGAGCTGTTCATACACCCCTACAGGTACATAATGCTAATCCTAGTAGGTGTTTTGAATTGCTACACATGGACTTAATGGGTCTAATTGAGGTAAGTAGTCTCAGTGGTAAGAAATATGCCTTTGTGAGTGTAGATGACTTCTCTAGATACACTTGGGTAAAATTTCTTAAAGAAAAGTCTGAAGCTTTTGATCAGTTCAAAATCCTTTGTGCTAGTATTAAAAACTTATATGGCACTTCTGTGACTAAGATTAGGTCTAATCATGGTAAAGAATTTGAAAATGCTAGTTTTGATAATTATTGCAATGTTAAAGGTATCTTCCATGAATATCCAGCTCCTAAGACCCCTCAACAGAATGGGATTGCTGAGAGGGAGAACAAGACTCTTCAAGAGATGGCCAGAGTTATGCTCAATGCTAAAGATGTATCCAAAAGACTATGGGCTGAAGCTTTAAATACTGCTTGTCACATTAGTAACAGGGTGTACCTTAGACCTGGAACTAACATGACCCCTTATGAACTCTTGAAGGGTGTGAAACCAAATATTGCATATTTTCATGAATTTGGATGTGATTTTTATCTGCTTAATGACAGGGATTATCTGAGTAACTTTGATCCTAAAAGTGAAAAATGCATCTTTGTAGGATACTCTGCTAATAGTACTTTCTTTAGAGTCTACAATCCTAGATTGAAGACAATTCAGGAATTCGTGAATGTTGTGTTTGATGAGTTCACACTTAATACAGGTACTGATGACATCTCAGTTCCCAATGTTGGACTAACAGTGGAAACCGAGAATGTTACTCCTGACAATGTTACACCAACATTGGAACTGGAAGCTGGAAACACTGAACATGAGTCAAGGAACCATGTTAGACTAACACCAGCGAGATCTGATGTTAGACTAACAGCAGAAGACTCTGACTCAGAACATGAAGTTGCCTCTAAACCTAGAAGAGATCCCCCAGCTAGGATTCAGAAAGATCATCCAGCATCCCAGGTAATAGGTGAACTCACTAAACGGGTAAGGACACGCAACAAAGAAAGACTTGATTATAGAGATATGGTTAAATTGTGTGTCTGTATGAACTTCACTTGTACTGTTGATAATGCCTCGTGTTTTGTCTCATCCATATAACCTAATAATTTGAATGAAGCCCTCCTTGATAACTTTTGGATTAATGCCATGCAGGATGAACTATTACAGTTTACTAAGAACAAAGGCTGGATACTGGTACCTAAACCACCTAATGTTAATGTAAAAGGGACAAAGTGGATATTTAAAAACAAGAGTAATGAGGAAGGGGTCATAGTTAGAAACAAAGCTAGACTAGTTGCTCAGGGGTACACACAAGTTGAAGGTGTAGATTTTGATGAGACCTTTGCTCCAGTTGCTAGGATTGAATCTATTAGGTTACTTCTAGCCATAGCATGCTGTCTTAAGATAAAACTATACCAAATGGATGTAAATGGTGTGTTTCTGAATGGGCTAATTGATAAGGAAGTATATGTTGAACAACCTAAGGGATTCACATATCCTAAGTACCCCAACCATGTGTACAAGCTTGAAAAAGCCTTGTATGGACTTAAACAAGCACCTAGAGCATGGTATGAAAGACTTACAGAATTCCTTTTAAGTCTTGGCTTTGTTAGAGGTGAAGGAGATAGGACACTGTTTGTTTTGAAGAAAGATTCTCATGTCTGTATAACTCAAATTTATGTGGATGACATTGTTTTTGGCTCAACTAACAACTCTATTTTAGAAAAAAATTGTTGAATCAATGACAGGGCAGTTTGAGATGAGTATGATAGGAGAATTAAATTTCTTCCTTGGTCTCCAAGTAAAACAATCAGGTAATGGGATATTCCTAAGTCAGGAAAAGTATGCAAAGAATTTTGTGAAAAGGTTTGAATTGACAGATTCAAAGCCTTGCAAGACTCCCATGTCTTTATCAGTGAAGATATCCAGGGATGTTACTGGTGCCAATGTTGATCCAACATTGTACCGTTCAATGATAGGAAGCTTACTCTACTTATCTGCTTCAAGACCTGATATAATGTTCTCTGTTTGTGTGTGTGCTAGGTACCAGGCATGTCCAAAACAGTCACATCTGATTGCTGTGAAGAGAATCCTTAGATATATATCTGACACTTTGGCCCTTGGAATCTGGTACTCTTATGACACTAACACAAATCTTGTAGGTTTCAGTGACTCAGACTGGGCAGGTGACACTGATGATAGAAAGTCTACAAGTGGAGGATGTTTTTATCTGGGGAACAACTTGGTCTCATGGTACAGTAGAAAGCAAAATTGTGTGTCACTCTCCATTGCTGAATCTGAATACATAGCAGCAGGCAGCTGTGTCACCCAGTTGGTATGGCTTAAACACATGCTACTGGATTATCGGTTAGACAGTGATACCTTACTTATGTTCTATGATAATCTTAGTGCTATAAGCATCTCTAAGAACCCTGTACAACATTCTAGAACTAAACATATTGATATAAGGCATCACTTTCTAAGAGACATGGTAGAGGATAAGCTCATTGACATTGAACACATTGAAACTAACAATCAGCTTGCTGATATGTTCACTAAACCCTTAGACTCTGAGAGGTTCTTCAGTTTGAGGAATTCTCTTGGCATGTGCATTGTCTAGGGATGTTAGTACACCAGTGTTGACATAACACCACTGTCTAGCACTGGTTATTGGTTGTGGTGTATCTGTAATTCTTTTATGTTTATTTTCTGCATTCTTCTTTCTTGCATATTACATCTTTGTTAGAGATTCTGTTGGGTTGTGTGGTTAATCTGTATAAATAGTTGAGTTGACTGGTGGACAGGTACATATCAAGAGTTTTGTAAAGTAAGAACTCTGTTGTTAGTCTATGAATGTTAACCTAACATCTGGGAGAAGCTGGGATACACAGAGCTCACTACTCTGATGTTATTCAGTTATGACTTATACATGTTAGGTTAGACAAAGCATGAAGAGAAGTTGGGGTACATGATGTTGAGAGCTTCATTGTCATTCAGTTGTGCTTATTTTTATGTTTTTGTCTATGGCCAAGGTTATGCATGATGGTGATCCTTACTATTGGGGTGTTTTGAAGTTTCGACTGCTTGCATTCAGTAGCATTGTTCACTTGGTATTTCACTTGTAAACAGGTTGGTAAACAAGTGTGCATGAGGAGTTGAGGTGAAGAAGTATATGATAAATGTATTGTCTTCATTAAGTTCCTTTGTACTTGCCTAATCTGTAGCTGATGGTTAAGTTGTTGGGGTGTGTGGAGTCTTGTGCTGCCCACATACTTGATGAAACTATCCTTTAACATTCACTAGTTTTTGTTCAAAAGAGTTCATGATAATTGTAAAAGATAAATTGATAAGTCCTGATCCCAGTCAGTAAAGCTGTTTGTACCTGGTTACCATCACCCAATGTTGTTCTAACATTGTTGCATTCATTCTAGTTCTGCATTATTTCCTTATGTCGGTTTTGGCCTAGGGGGAGTAGTAATCCTAAGAATCATGTATTGAGGCATACTTCGTGGGTGACCAACTGCAGGTAAAACACTATGTTTTGTGATCTTCTATGCTGTGGGAAAATCTTTTCCCTGGATATGTACATCCACTCTGTGTTTTTCTGTCTGATGTGTCACTTATTCATACTGATGATCTTAAACTATGTCTTTGTACCTATGTACTTGGTTGAGGTTTCAGATTAGTATACAGGAATATCTCACGCTCTCACATGATGTTGCTTTGGATGAAGCCCTGCACCTACAACTTCCCTCCCTGATGTTAACTTGCCAATGTTAGTTCAACATTGAAACATTGTAACTTAAAAGTTTTCAGGTTTGGAGACTGCTCTGGTTACGTGTTAACCTTACATTGACACGTGGTAAGTTAAACATGGGTGTGATCGTGTGATAGTGGTTCGATTATTTTGGTAACATGTTACAACACCACTATCACTACTCTTCAGCTGATTATTTATATAATTTGCCCTAATCTCTTCTTACTGTTTACGCGTTCAAAATTCTTGTGCAATCAACATTCTCTGCAAATCAAGATTCTTCTTTTCTTCTCTAAATTACTCTAACAATGGCACGCAAGTCTTCCATTGATGCTCTTGTAGATGCTGCTGGGCAGATTGAACAGCCAGTACGCCACAGTACCAGACGAGCAACCACTGAAGCTGTCACCGCCGCCGCACCTGAGAGGAAATCCACTTATCAACGGCGCAAGGGCAAGAAATCCACAAAGGGTGATGTTCGTTCAACATCAAAAACTGCTGAACAAACCTCCACTCCCACCAACACTGAAAACGAGGTAATGATGGCTAACCCTACTCAAGATATAACTGCTGAAATTGGTATTGAGGGGGAGAAAGAGGCCCATGTTGTTATTGTGGGTGAGTTTGAGGTTTTGCATGCGGTCCCTAAGGGTAATGTTGGAGATGAGTCCGTGATTGGTACTGATGAAGGTGTAAACCTTGAGGTGAATGTTGAGCCGTCTGAGGCTAATGTAGCTGAGCATGCTGCTGCTGCTGAGGTGGATACTCTTCATGAGGAAAATGATCAGGTTGAGGAGACTGTGGCTGAGGAGGTTACTACTGAGGGTAACCAAGATGTTGTTGATGAGGGTAACAATCAATCTGAAGAGGTTGAGAGAGAAGAAGAAGAAGAGAGACTGACTCTCTCTGCCTTAGCTACTGCTGCTAGGAAAAGAAAGGGTAAGCAGGTGGTTGTTGAATCTTCTGAGTTCTAGTCAGAAGAAGAAAAAGAAGAAAAAGAAGAAAAAGATGATAAGGAGGAAGAGGAAGAGGAAGAGGAAGTTGAGGAAGAAGATCAACTGGTAGCTGATGACCCTGCTGCTGTTACTCCAACATCACACAGTGAAGAGTACTTTGATATGTGAAAGTGTAAGATATTCTGTTATCAATGTTGGATGGATGTTGTGTCAACATCCAGAGGACAACATTGAAACCCGAGAACAAGTCTTAATCTGAAACATGTTCTGTTATCAATGTTGGATGGATGTTGTGCCAACATCCAGAGGACAACATTGAAAACCGAGAACAGTCTTAACCTAAAACATGTTTCTGAAATTCTGAACATGAGTAAAGTATTCGGGTTTAAATGTTGGATGGATGTTGATCCAACATTCACAGGACAACATTGAAACCAGTATATATTTTGTCAATCTGTCTTTAACTGCTTTATGTTAGTTTTGCCTTTATTCACCTATTAATCAAGTTCCACGATTTTAGTTGTCTTTGTTTATGTCCAGGAACATCTCTTAATCATAAGGAAGAACATTACAAGTTTCCTAAGTTGAAGTTTCCATAATTCAAGAGGAGGAGATCGGTCAAGTCAACACGGTTTCAAAGATGGAAAGTTTTGGAGTTCAAGTGCAACTAGGAATCTTTCCAAGATCAACTCTGAATTGAAGAAGGAGTATTTCCTTATTAGAACTCAATCTAATAAAGGGAACTATTATTTAAGAAGGAGATCGAGTTCAAGAAGGAAAGTAGAGTTCAACAAGGAAACAACATAAGTTACCAAAACTGTGTGCAACACACCTTGGAGATCAAGTTTGAAGAAACCTATATATAGGGTGTGAAGTACATCAAGATTCATAGAGAAACAATAGAGCTTATAAATCCGTAGAGATTATATCTTAAGCATTGTTGCTGTGTTTCTTGTTTTGCAAAGTTTGTGAGTTTTCGAGTTAAGTCTAGGATTAGATTTAAGGAGAAAATTCTTGTCTGCTTTGCTGAGTCCAATCTACAAAAGAGCGAGAGTGATTTTGTGGTGAGGAACATCTTTGGTAAAACCTGCGTGGTTATTTTGCCGTAAGGCTAGATGGTTGATTATTTATAATAAACCATTGAAAATTTATCTTCTTGTGTTCTTTAATTCCGCTGCATATTATACTCTATCAAGAAGATTGTTTGAGATCAAGTTAAGGCAACGCCAGCTTAACTTGAGCTTTGAAACTTTGGAAAAGTTGTATCAATCCCGATCCAACAATTTCAATTGGCGTCAGAGCCAAGCACCGATTTCACTGGTGTTTGGAGGTGATACAACGCGATGGACAACATCAATCCCAATTCTGGCAGACTCCCAGTCTTAGAAGGATCCATCAATTATGCTTACTAGAAGACCAGGCTCAGAGTTCACATCAAATCCATTGACATGAAAGCATGGGATGCCGTTCTTGATGGATATTCTGTCCCAAAGATTGAGAACGACCGAGATGCAGATATTGTACCAAAACCGAAGTCACAATGGACAGCAAACGAGGTAACACTGTATAACTACAATGAGAAAGCTCTTAATGCTATTTTTAGTTATGTTACCAATCAGATGTTTAAGTTAATTCAGAACTGCACCAGAGCTAAATCAGCTTGGGATATCCTTGAACTTCATTGTGAAGGAGATATAACAGTTAGAAACTCTAAACATAGACAATTGCTTAAAGATTTTGAAAAACTTGAGATGGGTGATGAAGAGAGTATAGATAGTTATTTTGAGAAAATCCTTGACATTACTAATCAATGTGAAAATCTAGGATTTCCTGTTTCAAATCAAACTATGGTTTATAAAGCTTTTAGATCTTTGTCACCTAGATTTGCTCTCAAGAGAATTGCCATGGGAGAAACAAGAGATATTGCCAACATGGAATTTCAATCCTTGTTAAACACTCTTAGAGAATTTGAGCTAGAGTTTCCTGCTAGGACTACCAAACAACAAGCTATTGCTTTGTTAGGAACAAATTATCATGAGAGTGAAGATGAGGATGAAATTATTTCTTCTAACTATGGAAATATTAGCAAGAAACTCAGTAGGTTGAACTTTAAAGATAAATCCAAAGGGAAACAACCTAGCAATACTTCCACTGGTTTTAGAAAATTGCCTCCCAAATTTGTTAAATATATGGAAACAAAATCTAGTCCTGAAGAAATTGAAAAGTTGAAAACTACTCAATGTTATGAATGTAAATGTTATGGTCATATTGCTGTTGAATGTGCTTACACCCTCCGCAAGAAGGGAAAGTCTCATTGGGTTTGTGCATATGATTTCAATGAAGAGGATTATAACTCTGGATCAAGTGCTGATACTGAAGAAAGCTTTGAAGAGATTCATACAGCTGCGCTATTTACTCATGTCAACTGGACAGAAGAAGATCTCCATAACTGCTACGGGTCCCAATGTTGCTCCAACATCCAGGATTCAACATCAGAACATGCGACTTTCTTTGGGAATTGGACTGAATATGATATCCATATTGATCTCAATTCTTTGTCTGATAATGATGAATCTAACTTTGAATGTTTTCATGGCTCAGTTGATCTAGATGAAGAGTATTACTTTGAAGGTGAAATGTCCCAGGAGGAAATCATTGAAGACTTGAAGTCTACTTTTCACAATCTTCTGAAAGAAAATCAGAAACTCATCAAGAAGAATGAAGCTCAAAGGTTGGAGATTGATGGACTGAAGAAACTGATGAGGATGTATGAAAGAGACATTGACAAGACAGAAGCTGAACTTGAAGAGGTAAAAGGAAAGCTTGAAAAAGATAATCAGATCATTGCTAAATGGAACTCAGGTACATCTAAACTTGAAGAGGTACTGAGTATGGGTAATCAAGGAACAAATGGTCTTGGATATATTGAGAAACCTACCTCTAAAGTTGCTAATCCTGTTTTCATTAAAGAAGGTTTTGTTAAGGAATCAAAAAGACTTGAGCAGTGCTAATCCCAACAAAAGTAAACCTACTTATATCTGTCAATTTTGTTTTCAACCAGGTCACATAAAACCTTATTGCAAGAAATATTTGAAAGAAAATGTGAAGAAAACAGAAACTGTCTCTAATGTTGAGTTGGTCAGTGGTACAAATGTTATCCCAACATTAGGAACGTGACAGAAAAGTAGAACTTGGATTGAAAAGTTAAAGACTCCTAAGATGAAACTTGTATGCAATGTTGTGTTTTCTGCTGTGTACTCTAACCTTGCAGGTAAGTGGTACTTTGACAGTGGATGCTCAAGACACATGACATGAGACAAGGAAAATCTTAAACAATTGATTCCTCTCAATGTTGGAACTGTCACCTATGGAGGAGGCACCAAGAGAAGAATCATTGGAAATGGAGTACTAGATGTTGAAGGATTTCCACCACTCAAAGATGTTCTGCTAGTTGAAGGATTGAAAGCAAATATAATAAGCATTAGTCAACTTTGTGATGATAACTTGCTTGTTACATTTGATAAAAGTTCTTGTGATGTATTTAATAGTGAAAATGTCCTTGTTATGACAGGTACTAGATCTAAAGATAATTGCTACCTTGCACAGGAAGAAGCAGATTGCTTTCATGCTAAAGTTGATGATGCTGTTCTGTGGCATAGGAAGCTAGGACATGTTCACTATAGGAACCTTGAAAAGCTACAGAAAGTTGATGTTGTAAGAGGCTTACCAAAGATATCCAGCCCAGGTAAGGTTGTATGTGGGGACTGCCTAAAGGGTAAGCAAACCAAAGCTATTCATACACCCCTCCAGGTACAGAGTACAATTCCCAGGACTGGTAAGTGTTTTGAATTATTACACATGGATCTCATGGGTCCTATTGAGGTGAGCAACCTAAGTGGTAAGAGATATGCCTTTGTTATTATAGATGATTTCTCTAGATATACATGGGTTAAGTTTCTTAAAGAGAAATCTGATGCGTTTAACACATTTAGGATCTTACATGCTAGCATCAAAAATCTGTATGGTTCCTCTGTTTGTAAGATTAGGTCTGATCATGGGAAAGAATTTGAAAATGCTAGTTTCAGTGATTTCTGTGATAAGAATGGAATTTTCCATGAGTTTTCAGCACATAAGACACCTCAGCAAAATGGGATAGCTGAGAGGAAAAATAGGACACTTCAAGAGATGGCCAGAGTTATGCTTAATGCTAGAAACCTATCTAAAAGACTTTGGGCTGAAGCTTTAAATACTGCATGTCATATAAGTAATAGGGCTTATCTTAGACCTGGTACAAATATGACTCCATATGAAATCTTGAAGGGTTTGAAACCAAATATTGCTCATTTTCATGAATTTGGATGTGATTGTTACTTGTTGAATGATAGACACTATCTTAGTAAGTTTGATCCAAAAAGTGAAAAGTGCATATTTGTTGGTTATTCTGTGAATAGTTCTGCTTTCAGGGTTTATAATCCAAGATTGAAGACTATTCAAGAATCAGTAAATATAGTGTTTGATGATTCCACCTTTGATTCAGGTACTGATGAAGTTACTATCTCTGATGTTGCCCCAACATTGGAAACAGAGACTGTCCCAACATCAGGAGCAGAAGCTGAAGACACTGAAGTTGTGACTGGTATTAATGTTGAGCTGACACCTGCTGCTGTTAGGCCAACATCCCCACAGTCCAATTCAGAGGATGACATTGTTGATGAACCTAGGAGAGATCCCCCTACTAGGATTCAAAAGGACCATCCAGCTTCACAAGTGATAGGTGAAATCACTGGACGCATGAAGACTCGCAACAAAGACAGGGTAAACTATAAGAATATGGTAAGGTTGTGTGTCTGCATGGCTTCCACTTGCACTGTAAGTAATGCTTCCTGTTTTGTCTCAAATATTGAACCTAAGAATGTGACTGAAGCTCTTAAGGATAGTAAATGGATAAATGCTATGCAAGATGAACTGTTGCAATTCACCAAAAATCGTGTTTGGAATCTAGTTCCTAGACCTTCTAATGTGAATGTTATAGGAACTAAGTGGATTTTCAAGAACAAAACTAATGAAGATGGTGTAATTGTAAGAAACAAAGCTAGGCTAGTTGCAAAAAGGTTATACTCAGGTAGAAGGGATAGACTTTGATGAGACATTTTCACCAGTAGCTAGGATAGAATCTATTAGATTACTTCTTGCTATTGCATGTTGTCTTAAGATTAAGCTCTACCAGATGGATGTAAAAGGTGCTTTCCTTAATGGTTTGATAGACAAAGAAGTATATGTTGAACAACCTAAAGGTTTTGCTGATCCTAAACATCCTAATTATGTGTATAAACTTGAGAAAGCTTTGTATGGTTTAAAACAGGCACCTAGAGCTTGGTATGAAAGACTAACTCAATTTTTGTTAAGTATTGGGTTCAATAGAGGAGATGGAGACAGAACCTTGTTTATTCTAAGAAAGAGTTCTGATGTTTGTTTTGCTCAGATCTATGTGGATGATATTGTATTTGGTTCTACTAACAAGTCTACTCTAGACAAGTTTGTTGAGTCAATGACAGGGACATTTGAAATGAGCATGATTGGAGAGCTGAACTACTTTCTGGGATTGCAAGTGAAGCAACTGGAGAATGGTATGTTCTTAAACCAGGAAAAGTATGCAAGGAACCTGGTAAAGAGATTTGAGCTACATGAGTCAAAACCTTGCAAAACTCCCATGTCTTCTTCTATGAAGATTACTAAGGATGGCACTGGAGACAATGTTGACCCAACATTGTACAGATCTATGATTGGTAGTCTTCTATATCTCTCTGCCTCTAGACCAGATATTATGTTTTCTGTTTGTGTTTGTGCTAGGTACCAAGCTGATCCAAAGCTATCTCACTTGATTGCTGTGAAGAGAATATTAAGATATATATCTGGAACTTCATCATTGGGCATATGGTATTCTTTTGATACAAATACAAATCTGGTTGGGTTTAGTGATTCTGATTGGGCAGGTGATGTAGATGACAGAAAATCCACAAGTGGGGGCTGTTTCTATTTGGGAAACAATCTAGTTTCATGGTATAATAGGAAACAGAATTGTGTGTCATTATCTACAGCTGAATCTGAATATGTAGCTGCTGGCAGTTGTGTTACCCAGCTAGTATGGCTTAAACACATGTTGCTGGACTATGGGCTAGATAGTGATACTCTCCTCATGTTTTGTGACAATCTTAGTGCCATTAGTATCTCAAGGAATCCTGTTCAGCATTCTAGGACTAAGCATATAGATATAAGACATCATTACTTGAGAGACATGGTTGAGGATAAAATGATCAACATTGAGCATATTGAGACAAATAATCAGCTTGCTGATATGTTTACTAAACCTTTAGATAGTGAGAGATTCTTCAGTTTGAGGAAATCTCTCGGCATGTGCAATATATGAGAATGTTAGGATCCCAGTGTTGACATAACACCACTGTCTAGCACTGGTTTGTGGTGTAGGATGTAACTTTTTGTTTTTTGTTTGTTTATTTTCTTTTCTTTTTGAGTCACATTGATCTTTGTTTGACATAGTTGATTGTGTGGTTGATCACTGTGTTTTACTAATCTTTCTAGCTTGCAGATTCACATCTAAGTTTTGAAAAGTATAAATCTCTAAAGTGTGTCTGAGGTTGTGTTAACCTAACATATGGAGAAGATGGGGTACACAAAGTTCACTACTTTGATGTCTATTCAGTTGTGTCTTATTCATATGAAAAGGTTTTACAGGACATGTGGAGAAGCTGGGGTTCATGATGTTGACAGCTTCAATGATATTCAGTTGTGCTTATTTGCATGTCTCTGTTTAGTTTGGCCAAGGGGTACATAAAAGTGGTTCTTTCTACTAGGGTGTTTGGGGTTTCGATTGCCTTCACTTGGTAGCATTGATCACTTAGTGCTCTCTTGTATGCAGGTTGGTAAACAAGTATGCATAAGGAATTGGGGTATTGGGGTACATGATAAATGTGTTGCCAGTATTCAAGACCTTTGTACTTGCCTAACTTGCTGCTGATAATGTTGTTACTGGGGTGTGTGGAGTCTAGTGCTGCCCTCATTCAGTAATGTCATTATCCTTTTTTAAAACAACCCTCAGTTTTTGTTCTAAAGAGATAATAAAAATAGTGAAGATTTGATGTGATGTGAACTGTTGCTGGTTTGAAAAGTGATTCACTGTGTATACCATCTGTCAATGTTGTCATAACATTGTTGCATTCATTCTAGAACTGCATTGTCTTTCATCTTTGGTTAGTGTGGTTGACTAGGTTTGGGCTTAGGGGGAGTATATAGTCCCTTTCATGTGTTGAGGCATACTCTTTGGGTGACATTCTGCAGGTGACACACTATTTGTGACCTTCTATGCTGTGGAAGTGGATTAATTCTCTAATTCATGACTGCTTATCTCTGTGTGTTTTCTGTTTGATATGTTGCTTATTCATGATTTTGATCCAGATCTGATGTTTTTGATACTCACTTGCTAAATTTGGTGAAGTTTCAGATATAAGTTTGGATATATCTCACGCTCTCACATGAAATTGCCTTGAAGAAGCCCAAAACCTCAAATATTATGGTTTAAAAACTTTCTGGTTTGAATGTTACTCTACTCTCTGATCTGAATGTTAGTCCAACATTGCCACACGGTCTACACAACATTGAAGTCAGTAACTTATAAGTTTGTTTAAAATTTTAAAAACTGAGTTTTTATTGTTTTATTGTGAACTGCTCTGGTTACTTGTTGTGTTTAAGTGACACGTGGTGAAGTTCTTACGCGGGAATAGAGGAGTGGGAAAACTTAATTGATCATATTCCATAATCTCACTTACATTCTTTCCTTCTCTCTCCACTCTTCACAACTTAAAAGAACAACTTGCCCTAATTTCTGTCAATTGTGCAATTTGTCCTTCTTTCTGCAAATAATTATCTAAAACTCTCTCATATTTTTCTCTCAATTCTCAAAACTAACATGGCGAGCAAGACTCCTTTAGACACTCTTGCAGATTTGGCCGTGAATGTCAAGCAAACAACAACACGCACCAGGGCTGCTGCGCGTGAGGATCAAGGACGGCCTGCTGCTCAAGTTGCTGCAAAACGACCAACGATTCCTTATCAATGACGGGCAAAGTGGGCTAAGAATGTGGAATCTGAGTCGAATGTTGGCGCAACATCAGAAGCCCATGCTCCTCAAACCAATGAATCTGAATCTGAGGTAAATGTGGCTAACCCTAAACCCCAAGTGAATAATGTTGATGATATAATTGAGGGGGATGGATCTGGAGCTGGTTCTGGTAGAAAGGGAACACCTATTGGGTCTAGGCAAATGAGTAAAATAGCCTTGCAAAGAGCTGAGGCTAGAAGAGCTCTAAGAGAGAGACTTGAGAAGGAAAAGGTTGAGGATAAGGCTAAGGCTGAGAGAGTGAGGAAAGGGAAACATGTTGTGGATGAGGAAGTGGAGGTAGTTGAAGTAGAAGAAGAGGAGAAAGAGGAAGATGAATCTGATGCTGAAGAGTTTGAAGCTAGTGGTGATAATGATGATAATAATGAAGAAGAGTACTGTGACACTCTTGCGTTATCCTATTTTAGTAAGGAAGCTAGGTCTAGATACTATCTTAATAAGGAGATAAAGGACAAGGCTTATGACTTTAGAAAGATGGATTTTCACAAAGAGAGGGTCATGGACATGGACAGCTTTAAAAGAAACAGAGTTTTTGAGTTGTTGAAAGCAAGAGGGGTTCAGAATTCAATGAAGAAGCATGGTGATTATGCTCCTGAGCTTGTACAAGAATTCTACCTGAATCTCTCAAAGTATATCACTTGTGAGTTGTCTCCCAAATATGGTACAACATGGGTAAGAGGACAAGTGTTTGACATTAGTCCTTAGAAGATAAATAAGATTTGGGGACTGCCACATGTTGAGGAATCTGAAGATCCAAAGCCAGATGAGGTGATTGAGGATATCACAGGTGGTCTAGAGAGAACCTGGGTTGAACAATTACCAACAACAAAGCTCACTGCCCTAAGTGCTGTATTGCACAAATGTGCATCTTATAATTGGCTGCCTACTAAAAATTCTACTGTTTTGACTAAGGAGTCAGCTTACTTGGTCTACAAACTGAAGAATGGGCTTGCTGTGAATATTGGGGTGAGAATTTTAAAGGCTATGGAAGATGCTGCTGGGAGGAAGCAAGGGATTCTACCATTTCCTTCTTTGATCACAACTCTGCTGCTAAAATAGATGATGGACAAGAAAGAGTTTGGAGGAATGTCTGAGAACAAGGCTAGGTTCACCATCACTCAATCCTACTTGTCTAGCACAAGAGTGAAGGACTTGCCTTGGAATCCTGAAGGTGGAGTTACACCTGGAGAGGAAAAGGAGGCTCAACAATTTGTTGGAGCTTCAGTGCCTCAATCTGAGGAGGAAGAAACCAGGGTAACAACAAAATCTTTTGTTGATCAACAGTTGACTTGGTATAGAAGTGCTTATGCCAATCTTCAGAGGGAAATTGCTTTCAAGGAAAAAAAAAATGCAGGAGCTGGATGTCTTGATTAAGAACATGGAGGAGCTTTCTTCACAAAAAAGGGGAGAGTGATCTAGTTTTTAATTTTTGATTTCTGGTTTTTATGTTTTTCTTTTTGATATGTTTTGAACTGGTTCTATTTTGCTGCTAGTTCTTCTTATTTGTTTTGGTTTGTAATGATAATGCTACTTAGCTTTAACTGCTCTTAATGCTTTTGCTTATGAAGATAGTCTAGATCTGCTGTTTCTGCTGATAAACTGATGTGCAGGTACATTCTGGTCTTAATGTTGAGACAACATTGATGAGTTAAGTGTCTGAACAACTTTTTGAGTTGTGGTGATGACTTTAATGATTAATCTTTGTTATGCCAAGTTAATACTTGATAGTTTGCATTAAGGGGGAGCAGTTTTAGTAGGTTTAGATTATTATGCTTAAGTGATATTTGGACATATTATCTGTTATGTGAACAGGTTGATTGGTTTTGTGAAGAAAGGCAAAAAGGGGGAGATTGAAAGTGTAAGATGTTCTGTTATCAATGTTGGATGGATGTTGTGTCAACATCCAGAGGACAACATTGAAACCCGAGAACAAGTCTTAATCTGAAACATGTTCTGTTATCAATGTTGGATGGATGTTGTGCCAACATCCAGAGGACAACATTGAAAACCGAGAACAGTCTTAACCTAAAACATGTTTCTGAAATTCTGAACATGAGTAAAGTATTCGGGTTTAAATGTTGGATGGATGTTGAGCCAACATTCACAGGACAACATTGAAACCAGTATATATTTTGTCAATCTGTCTTTAACTGCTTTATGTTAGTTTTGCCTTTATTCACCTATTAATCAAGTTCTACGATTTTAGTTGTCTTTGTTTATGTCCAGGAACATCTCTTAATCATAAGGAAGAATATTACAAGTTTCCTAAGTTGAAGTTTCCATAATTCAAGAGGAGGAGATCGGTCAAGTCAACACGGTTTCAAAGATGGAAAGTTTTGGAGTTCAAGTGCAACTAGGAATCTTTCCAAGATCAACTATGAATTGAAGAAGGAGTATTTCCTTATTAGAACTCAATCTAATAAAGGGAACTATTATTTAAGAAGGAGATCGAGTTCAAGAAGGAAAGTAGAGTTCAACAAGGAAACAACATAAGTTACCAAAACTGTGTACAGCACACCTTGGAGATCAAGTTTGAAAAAACCTATATATAGGGTGTGAAGTACATCAAGATTCATAGAGAAACAATAGAGCTTATAAATCCGTAGAGATTATATCTTAAGCATTGTTGCTGTGTTTCTTGTTTTGCAAAGTTTGTGAGTTTTCGAGTTAAGTCTAGGATTAGATTTAAGGAGAAAATTCTTGTCTGCTTTGCTGAGTCCAATCTACAAAAGAGCGAGAGTGATTTTGTGGTGAGGAGCATCTTTGGTAAAACCTGCGTGGTTATTTTGCCGTAAGGCTAGATGGTTGATTATTTATAATAAACCATTGAAAATTTATCTTCTTGTGTTCTTTAATTCCGCTGCATATTATACTCTATCAAGAAGATTGTTTGAGATCAAGTTAAGGCAACGCCAGCTTAACTTGAGCTTTGAAACTTTGGAAAAGTTGTATCAATCCCAATCCAACAATTTCAATATGCTTGATGAGGAGTATCACAGGAAGCCTTATTCTGGCTTCTATGTGTCAGTTGAGGCAGAAGAACAGTGGGAGGATTATCAAGCCAAGGTTATTCACATGGAGAGGAACATTGATGAGGAAATGTTCAAGGAAAATAGGCTATATGAGTTGCTTGAAGCTAGGGGTGTGTTGGGCTATGTGATGAATCAGTCATCATATGTCCCTGATGTGATCAGAGAGTTCTACATGAACCTCTCTCAGTGGGTGTGCCACCAGGGCTCTCCCAAGTTTGGTAAAGCTTGGGTAAGGATGAATGTCTATGACATTTGTCCTTCTGTGATCAATGAAGCTTCAGAACTTCCTGATCCTGAGGAGACTGAGGATCCTAGCATGGATGGGGTGATTACTGACCTCACTGGTGGACTCTCAAAGAAGTGGAATGGCAGTTTTCCAACTACAAAGCTGACCTCTTTAAGTGCTGTACTACACAAGCTCTCCACCTACAATTGGCTGCCATCTTCCAACACCACTGTTATGACAAAAGAATCTGCAAAGTTGGTGTATAAAGTGAAGAATGGGCTGAGTGTGAACATAGGGGAGAAAGTTTTGAGGCACATGAACGAGGTCACAACAAAGGCAAAGGGAATCATTCCATATCCCTCTCTGATATCCAGCATTCTGGTGAAGCAAGGCTTCAAGACCAATAAGACAGAGGGCTGGATCAAGAACAAGGTCAAGATGATCATCACCAGGAGTTACTTTACTCAAGTCAGGATTCAAGACTTACCCTGGAATCCCAATGCAGAAGCTGGTCCAAGCAGGAAAAAGAAGAAGAAGACTCTCAAGTTTGCTGCTTCTTCGGTTCCAGTTTCAAGTGGTGATAACTGCTCTGTAATTGCTGATGCATTTGTGGAGGAGACTCTGGTTTGGCTTGACAGAGGGTACAAGGATACCCAAAGAGAGATTGCTGACAAGCAAGTGAGGTTGCAGGAGATTGACAGCCTTAGGAAGCATTTGAAGGATCTGCCTTGCTCACAAAAATGGGGAGAGTGGATCAAATTCAAAATTTCGGAGTTCTTTTAATTTTCCGTTTTCTATTGAAGTATGAACAATTCTGTTTTCTTTGCATTTTTCTGTTTCATTCTTCATCAAGGAGTGTGTTCCTTTCTACTTAGTATGATCTGTAATTAAGTACTTTTCTATATTGTTACTTAGTGTTTCTGCTTTTGCTATTTGAACTGTGGTTACAAAGTACTAACTCTGTTTTGCAGGTGATTCTCTGATGTAAAGTTAACATTGAGATGTTCAATGTTAGAACATTTGTCTGGACTCAATGTTAATCCAACATTGACAAAGATGGATGTTATGACAGCATTGAAAGTATCAATGTTAGAATAACATTGAGTTAGTCCCTTCTGATATTCAGGGGGAGTGTACTTAGTTTTCATTGTTATAAGATAGTGAAGTTTGTCTGAATAATTTGATGTGATTAGAACATGTTCTTAGGTTTTGTGATTAAGGCAAAAATGGGGAGATTGAAAGTGCAGGTATTCTGGCAATGTCAGATTAACATTGAGAAGTCAATGTTAGAGTAACATTGTAGAGCAGAATCCGATTTACAATCTTGTTGATATTTATTATTATTGTTTTGCCTTATTCATTTAACTAATTGAGTTCCACAGTTGTGATTGTCTTTGATTATTATTTAGGAAACAAACTTGTCATAGGTTGGACGCTCAAGTTTCCAAGAAGGAAAGTTTCCTTAATTAAGCAAACCGCGCTACAAGGAAAGAAGAGTTCGAGTCCAACTAGGAAAGCTTTCCAAGTTGAGTCCTGATTTGAAGAAGGAGTCTTTCCTTAGTTAAATCACTAACGAAGGAACTATTATTCAAGAAGGACTGCGAGAACAAGGAAGAGGAGTTCGAGAAGAAAATAAGGAGAATTACCAACCGTGTACAACACACCTTGAAGTCCAAGTCAAGAACCTATATATAGTTGTGAAGTACATCAAGACAAAGACGAGACAAGAGCTAATCAATCCGAGAGATTTATTTACAAGTTGTTGAGTGTTGTCTTGCTTTAGCAAAGTTTGTGAGTTGTTAGAATAGATCTAAGAGTGAGGAGCTTTTAGAGATAGTCGAAGCAATTCTTGTGTGCTTTGCTTAGTTCGATTAATTTGAGAGTGAGGAGCTTGAAAATTGAGAGAACGACTTTTGTTAAAACCTTAACGGGGTTATTTTGACTACGGCTCGAAAGTTAATATAATCTTATATTCACTTCTTAAACTTGGTGTTTGTTTATTACGCTGCACTATTACTCTGGTCTGTTGTTAAAGTAACATCGTTAGATTAACAACATACAAAACTGTTGTTAAAACTCCAGTGTTAAGTTAACAACAACAACGTATCGACCCGATCCACAATTTCAGACCTCTAGCTTGGTTAATTAGAAAGAAGACTCGTGGATCTATCCATACATATATGGAACTTTGTCTGGAAGTTTTTCCATATGAGCAGTTTTGCTAAGGAGTGTGGAAGAGCTGCAACTTAACAGACTTCAATGCAGTTTGCGCAATCCCACGAAAACCGCCATAACTCGCTGTACGAATTTTCAAATGACCTCTAGTTTGATTAATTAGAAATAAGACTCATGGATCTATCCATACATATATGGAGCGTCCTCTGGAAGTTTTTCCATATGAGCAGTTTTGCTAAGGAGTGTAGAAGAGCTACAACTTAACAGACTTCAATGCAGTTTGCGCAATCCCACGAAAACGGCCATAACTCACTGTACGAATTTTCAAATGACCTCTAGCTTGATTCATTTGAAAGAAGACTCGTGTATCTATCCATACATATATGGAACTTCCTCTGGAAGTTTTTCCATATGAGCAGTTTTGCTAAGGATTGTGGAAGAGCTGCAACTTAACAGACTTCAATGCAGTTTGCGCAATCCCACGAAACCGACCATAACTCGCTGTACGAATTTTCAAATGACCTCTAGCTTGATTCATTAGAAAGAAGACTCATGGAGCTATCCATCCATTTATGGCTTTAATTATGAATTATTCTCAATTGGAGCAGTTCTACAAATTAATTTGAGTCTTCTGTTGGTTGCATGCTGATACTTGAATTTGCGACTACTAACTTTTCGAAGCCCCTTTTCCATGATTTCTTCTGTATCAACCGAGCTTCCAAAAATGCGGCGAACTGTGCTTGTAGGAAAAGTTTCGATATGTGATAAGTCTTTGAATGACATGCTTGTCTAATCAGTGAAATAGATTCGTGGTTCATATTTTGCATGTTATTGTATATTTTCCTCGTCTTTGTCTGCAAATGTGTTTACTTGATTTTCGTCAATAGGGATTTTCACCTAATAGACTCTTTATCTAGTTTGGTTTGGTAGGGCTTATGCCATGCACCTACTTTATGGAATTTTCACCCAATAGGCTCTTCACCTAGTTTGATTCGGTAGGGCTTATGTTATGTGCCTACTTTATGGGATTTTTACCCAATAGGCTCTTCACATAGTGTACTTGTCATTTTCAGACTTTATGCTGTTATCGTGGTTTTGTAGAACCTCCATTGTTTATCTGATTTAGCCACTTAGCTATGAAAGTATCATTTCAATCAACAATTTATGGAGATCTGCACAAAAAAGCCAAGTAATGGGCCAAAAAGATTTTATGTTTATTTTAAGACTGCACTTGCGGCCACGACAAGCTGCCTACGTATCCTTTATAAACGGGAATCAAGTCGTCGTAGTTCATTTGGATTTTGATTACACAGAGTCCCACAAGTCAGGATCCCGTTTTTTTTTTTGCAATAATTAAACCTAATATGAACTATGACCATCTACATAACATTCTTAATAAAAACTAACTAATGCTCGAACAATGCAGATCATCCATTGTCAAATCCATCATGCATAGTAGCGACGCAAATTCTGAATATTCCAAGGCCTCTTCAAAGCTTTTCCATCCATATATGCTAGATAGTAGTATCCCTTCGCACTTGCTCGGATTACTTTGAACGGGCCTTCCCATGTTGGTTGTAGCTTACCAACGTGTCTACTCGCTTCCACCTTTCTCAAGACAAAGTCGCCTACTTGGAAATCTCTAAAGCGGACCTTATGGTCATAAGCCTTAGCCATCACTATCTTGTTTGCCAACGAGCATTGGTACGCCTCTTCTCTAACTGCTCCAATCATGTCTATGTCCTCTCGTCTCAGTCTTGCTGCTTCTTCATGATTGTATGTCTCCATTTTATGTGTCATCATGCCAGCTTCAACTGGCACAACTGCCTCTAAACCATAGACCAACAAGAAAGGAGTTTCACCCGTTGCTCGCTTAGGTGTCGTCCTATATGCCCATAAGATGCTCGGTAAGACCTCTGGCCAGGTTCCCCCGATATGCGTCAGACGCTTCTGCAGATAGTCTTTCAGCGTCTTTTTTGTTGACTCCACTTGCCCATTAGCTTGTGGATGTGAGACAGCGGTGAAATGTTGCTTGATCTTTAGTTCCACGCACCAAGCAGTAATCTCTGAACTCGTAAACTGCTTGCCATTGTCAGATACTATGACTCTAGGTAGACCAAAACGGCAAATGATGTTGCGCCAAATGAACTCTATCATGTTATTCTCAGTAATGGTTTCCAAAGCCTTAGCCTCAGCCCACTTGGAAAAATACTCAACTGCCACCACCATAAATCTCTTTCCATTCTTCGCAGCAGGAAGGGGCCCTACAATATCAATTCCCCATTGGTCAAAAGGGCAAGTCGCCTCCAATGGGTGCAAGAGTTGGGCCTACACATGAGTAGAGTGAGCATGCAATTAGCAACTCTTGCATTTCTTCACAAATTCGGTCGCATCCTTGAACAAGGTAGGCCAGTAGTATCCTTGCCTCATGATCTTCTGGCCAATGGATCTACCACCAGCATGATTCCCACAACATCCTCCATGCACTTTGTCCATTACATATTCAGCTTGTCTAGGGGTCAAGCACTTCAACAACTGTCCCTCAAACAACCTTTTGTATAGCTCTCTGTTGAAAATAACAAAACGGGCATAGCTGTACCTCAATTTTCTTACAGCTAAGGGGTCATTTGGAAGGATTCCATCTTTCAAGTATCGCATAATCTCATCCTTCCAACTTGGTTCTGGCAAAATGAACTCCACTAAAATAGCTTTATCCATATTACGGGTCTTCCCAATGGCAGGTTTGTCTGCTGCTAGAAGTACCACTCTATGCTCTAAGTAAACGTCAGTAGAGCTAGAAAATTTTGATAGGGTATCTGCCTTGACGTTTTCAAACCTCGGGATCTGGCTAAGAGTGAAATATGTAAATGACTGCGCTCCTTCCTTCAACTTAGTGAGGTACTTTACCATAGTCTCCTCCTTGGCTTCATACGTACCTATAAACGAACGTTCTTGCTGTTAGGTAGGGGCTGTCGTGTTGGCTCTTTCGGATGCTCTCGTGGTTCTGGTCATGATTGAATAGTTCTTGTGTTATCTTCACAATGCCTTAGTGGTTTCCCACAAACGACACCATTGATGTGGGGTGATTTCGTCTGCTGACTAAGCACTCCACGTCAGACTAACTTAAGCTCCGTATTGGTCCTAAGTCAGCTTTGAGTTTGAGAAACTTGCACAGAAAAACACAGAAAAACACGAAAAAATAAACTAGCCGGTGGCCCCGGCGAAGGCACTCCGATGCTCAAGTCAGTAAGAAATCTAGACTATTGAAATCTAGAGAGAGAAAGCTCAGACTTAGAGAGATAAAGCAAGAATGTGAAATTATGTTTTTTACCTTCAGGTGATGGGCTATTTATAGATACCTCATGGGCCTAAGATGTGCTTGGCCCATCTTGGAGGCCTGGTCCAATTCCAAATGCGCAACCTTGGTAGCGCGCAACCGTGTTACCTTGTTGGCATGCACTCATGTAATCTTATTAGTACGCTACCTTGCTAACGCGCAACCGTGTAACCTTGTTAGCACGCAACCATATACTCTTGCGAAACACGTAGTGTGTTGCGTTGGCAACTTGTGAGCTTGCCACGTGTTATATGCGTGAATATAACACATCACCTACAAAAGAAAAAGGTATCTCTAGAATCATATTGTCCCGTGTATATATACACAATAATTCATTTGTGTCCAGAATGGTCACTGATAGGGGCGTCGCCACCAGAGGGCTTGGGTAGGCTCCATAAGTTTGGTCCCTTAAGTTGGCTTTAGCTTGATTTTGGTCCCATAAGTTGGCAAGCCTCGATTTTGGTCCCATAAGTTGGCACTCTTCCGCGATTTTAGTCCCACCACCATAGCTCCGCCAAGAACACCGGGAAATTCTTACGCGGCGTTCGTTGACCGCTGCTGGACCTATTTTGACTTCAATTTGGGCCCACTTTCCCACCTGGATCGCACGTGGCATCCACGTAATTAAAAAAAACTGAAAATATATTAAAAAAAGAGAGGCAACGGATCGTTTAATTTCCCTCTGTTTATAAAGAGGAAACGCGCCCCTTCACTCACCATTCTTCAACTCTTCACTTCGAAATTAGACAGTCAAAAGAGAGGATCTGATTCCCTCCAACGATTGAAGCTTCTGACCAATCTCCAACGTAAGTTCCACTTTTTTGATCTCTTTTAATTTTTTTGCAGCGTCGCCACTTTAATTGTTTTTTGATGTATTATTGTTTGCCTATGATTTAAGATATTAGGGTTTCGTATTAGTGCATCAATACGAACAAATCGTTGACGAAAATTAGGGTTTTTGAGTTTGATTTGGTGTTTGTGTTTGATTTGGTGTTGGGATGTTGGGTTTTTCCTTGAGGCAGAGGATTTATGGTTTGATTGTAAAATTTTGGTTGAAATGTAGATGGCTCACCCACGCCAAATCACCTGCTCTTGTGGTCGTGGAAATATGCTCTATTTTTAGGCTAGTAACACTGCTTCACGCCCTGGTTGTTTTTACTACATTTCTTGTGGGCTGATGACATGCATGAGGGCTCAAATTGGAGGAGAAGAATGAATCGTGGTGATGACTGTTCTGGGCAATATCAAAGTGAACCCCAATCCAGTAGGGTTTCAACATCTGCCACAGAATCCAGAAAGAGCAGGCACTACTCAGAGGTTTGAAGCTTGCAATTCCTTCCTTGGAGAACATCGCATGCCAGTTCTTCTCACTTGGTCACATGAAGAGCCTTGTTGAGAAGATGAGGTTGAAACATGAGTTGTATAATCACTTCATAGCCCTTCCGGATGATCAAGAAGGACCTTCTCAACCACTTCGACCAATGCTTGCACAGGCCCCTGATGTTGAGCAGTACTTCAAGATCAAAGGCATGGCTCATGCTCCTCTCTACTCCAAGCTTTTTGAGGAGATTAAGGTCTTCAGGTTTCCTGCTGAGGTTGGCAGTACTGTTGAGGAGCATGTTGAGCTTTCTGACACTGAGCAGGAGCCTATGGAAGTTGAACCTGCTGTCAACCTGGATGCTGTTGAAGATGGACATGTGGATGAGGGAAATGTTGTTGCTGTTGCTGGTTGTAGTGGTTTGAATGATGTTGACTGAACAATTTCCAGTTCTTTATGTCTGTTTTTATGGTTGTTTTGGTATGTTTTTTTGGTTGTTTTGAATGATGTTTAATGAACTATTGTCCTGATGTTTAGGACTAAAAGGCCAAGTATTGGTCAATGGCATTTGATTATATATTAAGGTGTGAATGTCTTTGCAACAATGTTGTTTTGAATTCATTGTCATGCTAGTACATTTTAAAAGATGGGATTGATACCATCATCAATTCACAGATAGTAAACCAAACAAATGAGGCAATTATAAACCATTAAGATCATAATAGTTACTCAAAGCCAAGAAAATTCATCAACAATCACAACAATACTCTTAAACAAGGTTTATTGTAACTCAAACACCACATCAAACCACTTATAGAAAACTTCTAAAGTAACACAATCTACTTCTTCTTTGGAGGGATACTTTTCCCTTTTCCAACTTGGAACATTACAGTCCCCCTTCTGGTTTTCATTTTCTGGACTATATTACATTGTAGTTTTCCTAGTCCTTGAAGTTGCTCTGTTATTGAAGGCCCAATCTGCATCACATCAGGTGTACTGGCTATAGGTGGCCTTGGTGGTTGAATTGATTCTTCCCTGGTTTCACTTGAGCCAGCAGTTGCCATTTCACATGAACCCTAACATACAATAATTATTAAGATAAGAATCATTGACAGAACTCAACAACCATGGCATATCATAAAACAATTAGTTGAAGATTACCTGAGAGGATTCATTGCCCTTACTCCTCTTTCTTGATGTGTTTGATGGAAAAGCAACTGGTTCACTAATCCTCTCTTCTTGCGTCAGCTCAACAACAGGCTGAGAATCATTAACTTGTATCTCATCTTGGATATTGGCTACTCCAGTAACATCTTCCACAACAACTGTATCAACAGTTTGTTCTTCATCTCTTACTTCTTCTACTTCCACAGGCAATGCTGAGTACACATTTTGTTCTTCAACACCACCTTCCACTTCCACATCCATCAAATTCCCAAAAAGAATATCATCTAGATCATCAGCATATTGATCATCATTCCCAGTTTCATCTCCACTGTCACAGTCATCAACTACAACATCATCCATTGTAGCCTGCACATTACTCTGTTGCAAATTACTCTGCTGCTCATTACTCTGCTGCACATTACTCTGCTGAGTACTTCTTGAAGCCTGAGCCTCCCCAATTGCCCTCATTGCTTCACTTTCCTTTCTCACAACACATCCCTTTTTGTTGTGCCCTAGGACCTTGTAGTGCCCACACCTCACAGTTCTCTGGTCTTTAGTCAGTCTAGAAGGATCTGAAGTTGACACAACCACAGGTTTCCCTCTACATCTTCTCTTCCTTTTCAATGGTTTTTCACCAGGTTCTCCTCTCCTGACTCCTTCAGGTCTGCCAACTGCTCTACCATCATTAGGTGGATTTATTGGTAGATAGTTCATTTTCTTCCACTCCTTTCTACCATTCATATGAAGTATGGGCCTTATGTAAGATTCAATGTAACATCTAGTACTATATGAGTGGTGAATGAAACTGAATGGATCAAGTCCTTGTACCACTATTGCACTAACAGCATGTACACATGGTATCCCACTGATATCCCACTTCATGCAACCACACTTCTTCTCCTCCAAATCAACTGCATAAGTGTCTCCATTATAGCTTTGAACCGAGTAATGAGTCTCATCAGACTTCACAGGCCTACATACCTTCACATGAATCTGTGATAATTGCCAGACAATTTTATTAATCTTTGGACACCATTCACTCTTCCATTTGCCCCTAGCTCTGTCTCTATTTTTCTGATGCCTTGTCATCAGATATTGCATTATCCACTCAAGCATTTACAAGACATGCATCTTCCTTGCATCCGAGATACATGAGTTGAAAGCCTCACAACCATTATTTAGTAGCATGTCACATCTCAGGACTGGATCAAAATGTGACCTACTCCAATGCTCTGGAGGCTTATCCTCTAACCATTTATGTGCTTGTGGACTTATGACTTTGAGTTCTTCCATCTTTGTCACAAATTCATTGACAGTAGTGGCTCTGGCTGCTTTCCATAATGCATCTTTCAGTGCATCTCATGTGAAACTGGCTCTCTTGAAATTTCCATGGAGATGTCTCACACAGAATCTATGGAGTGCACCTGGGAACACCAGCCTAAATGCTTGCAGTAATCCCTTTTGTTTGTCAGACATAAAGGTCCATCTGTCATTTCTTGTAATATGTAGATCAAGCTTGAGCACCTCAAAGAACCATTCCCAATTTCTACCTTCTTCCTTGTCCACCACAGCCCATGCAAATGGATATATATTGTTATTAGCATCAATGCCAACAACTATCAGCAGAATCCTCTTGTGAGGACCCTTCAAATGGGCACCATCAACCCCAATGATTCTCCTACATCCATTCAAAAACCACTGTCTCAATGAGTCAAGGAACATATATATCCTATCAAACTTGTTCTCTCCCGCTTCATTGTTAGCTGATATTAGAATAGTTGATCCATGGTTAGATCTTTCAACCTCTGCCTTGAAGTCCCACAATGCAGAATATTGCTCAGTTGATGTGCCATTCAACATTGCTAGTGAAAGGATCTTGGCTCTGTAAGCCTGATTAATGGAGACAAGAATACCAGTATCTGCTTCAGCATCTATGCCAAATCCCTTTACACTCCTTTTTGGACCAGACTTCCAGAGATGTATATACTTCTTTGCTAAGAAGCTTGACTTCATATTCCTTGATTTTTTGGTAGCAGGACATCCATGCTTGACCTTGAAATTGTTGATTCTAAAGGTGGATTCTTCACCTTTAATCTTTCTGGCATTCAACCTCCACATACACCTTCTGTCATCACACCTTGCATACATCCTAGACCTGTCATTCTTGAAAATATGGACTGATCTTTGTTGATTGATGGCATCTGCATGAATTGCATCCCTCAATATTGTTTTGCTGGTGAACCTTAGTCCAAGTTCAAATTTAGGATTGAAAATGTCCTTGATATCAAATAGATTCCCTGTCTTCACTTGCCTTTCTTCCTCACTGTCACACTCACTGTCCAGTTCATTACAAGACAAGTTCAAATTTTCTGAACCTTCATCTGATAATGTCTCATATGGAGCATCAATCTCTTCTGTCTCAACCACAAAGGTGTTGTTCCTTTGTACATTAGAAGGAGCATCTCCTCCAGCCATTGATGTACCTTCATTTTGAGCCTCATTCTGCCCTTTTCTTTTGCTTAAGGATCCCTTCCTTGACCAAGATTTGGTTTTTTCACCAGCTCTGCACTGGGCTTTAAATAACATCCTCTCAACAACACTCTCATTAACATTTTGTCCCATCTCTCTGTCCTCTTGCATTCCATACTCATCATCACTAAAATACTCCAGATTAACTTTCTCATCCACTTCATCAGTTCCTTCAACATCCTATTCATTTTCTTCCTCAACTTCTTGGTCTTCACCTTCAAACAGTGCTTTTTGTTCTGTATTTATCCTTCCTTCACAGTCTACAAATAGCACCATTGTTCTACTCATCCGACAAGAAATGAAGTGTGTTGTGATCTCATGATCTTTCTAGAGGAGAACATAAGCTGGTTCTTGCTTCATATATATGGTCTTCACAAGCAAGAAGCCAAGGGCAGAACATAGAATGTGAATGCCATTAACACTTATATGTGTTGGTCCCAGATAGTCAGCTACCACCTTTGCATTATCATATCCAGTAAGTATGCCCTCACCATTTACAATTCCCCCATACTGGAATTGTGCAGTAACATGCAAAGAGCCACAATCTGTACCAATCACATCATGAGATCAGAAAGCTATAAACTTAATAATTAGGATTCAGTAATTGGTAATTTATGAAATTAGGGTTCATCAATTGGGTATATCTGAAATTAGGGTTCATCATTTGGGGGTTTCAGAAAATAGGGTTTTTTTAACATGCAATCATGGAATACGGCTACAAACACATGTGTTAACAAGTTTTAAACAACGAATTGCAGCATACACTTACCATAAGTTGGGATTGGATCTTCGATTTTGTCGGACTTGCATACTTTCAAATTCTTCACTCTACAAGTGCGCACCATATTCAGTAACTGAAGGTTTGAGGTCTGGTTCACGACGGCGGCGACGACGACGGAGTTTGACGTCAGAGTAGAGAGCGACGCGAGAATTGGAGTGGCGCGAGAATTGGAGTGGCGCGAGAGAGTTAGAGAGCGATGGAAATTAGCGGCAAATGTTTTTAATATATTTTTGGTTTTTTTTAATTACGTGGATGCCACGTGAGATCCAGGTGGGAAAGTGGGCCCAAATTGAAGTCAAAATAGGTCCAGCAGCGGTCAACGAACGCCACGTAAGAATTTCCCGGCGATTCTTGGCGGAGCTATGGTGGTGGGACTAAAATCGCGGAAGAGTGCCAACTTATGGGACCAAAATCGAGGCCTGCCAACTTATGGGACCAAAATCGAGCTAGAGCCAACTTAAAGGACCAAACCATAAAATTTCCTATAAAATTTCTTTATTACTCTTGCAGGCTGCAGGTTGTGCGTTCAGTTCACAGTAGAAGCAGTTCATTTTTGCTATATTTTCCTTAAAATGAATATCACCAAAATGAAATCTCAATTCATGAGTTGTTGTTTATGTTATATTTTTTTCCTGAACAATCCAATGACTATTAGAATCAATATTCTCTATCCAAAATCTTAATATATCACTAATTGCTTTTTCTTTTAAAAAGTTTTCCTTTAAAAAAGCCAAAAAAACTAAAAAAATTAATAAATATAAGAAAGAAAGTTCAGTTAAATATCTCTTTACACTTAAAAAAAAATCACCCTTCTTAGTCTCAAACCGATACCGAATCTTGAGATTTTTAGTAAAAGTGTACTAAGTTATATTATTATATACAAAGAGTATACTAAATTTCATGTTTAATTGTTTTTTGAGGTATAGTCTTATGCATTCAAACCAAATTTATTATTTGCTGGGGCTTTAAAGTAAGACTATTAAATTTTTAATATATGTCCATTAAAGTATTCTTTTGTTCTAGTATAGATAAACGAATATACTGATTAAAGGAGAACCATGTATAATTCTAAGAGCTCGTGTACAAGCGTTGTTAATCAATTTTACTCTTCACAAAAATATAGAGCTTAACTTCGATTACATATTTATTCACTACAAAAAAATTGGGTCTTTCCCGACCGCAAAATCGGTCGGGAATAACCCATTTGCGGTCGGGAAAGACCCTTTCCCGACCGCATTGCGGTCGGAAAATCGCGGTCGGTGTTGCTTCGGTCGGGAAAAGTTTCCCGACCGCAACTCGGTCGGGAAGAACTTTTCCCGACCGCCTTTCCCGACCGGCATGCGGTCGGAAATTTGCCGACCGATTATTCCGACCGCACACCGGTCGGAATATTTCCCGACCGCATATCGGTCGGGAAATACTTGAATTTTATTTCCGACCGCAGTGCGGTCGGGATTATATGAATTTTTGTCCCGACCGGATAGCGGTCGGGGCTATTCCCGACCGCAAAGTGGTCGGGGTTAAAATTCATGTTATTCCCGACCGAGGCCCGGTCGGGAATAATATTCAAGTATTTCCCGACCGATTCGCGGTCGGGATTAATAATCATCAGAACAAAAAAAATAATATCCCGGTAATAAAATTACCGGAATATTATTTTTTTAATATTTTGCAATATTTGAAAAATATTATTTAGTTTTTGTGTTTGCAATAATTAAATTTTTGATTCATTGCTTAGTCTAAAACACAAAAAAAATAAATAAGTTTTTGATTATTGAAAATTTGAATAAAGAAGTGAAAAATTTTAATTTTGAAGTTGAAAGAAAGAAGGTTTTGAAAAAGTGTATGAATATGAAAAAAGTGTTTGAAATTTTTTTTGAAGAGGAACAAAGTGTGTGGAGATGGAAAAATGAGGAGAATAATGAAGTGTATTTATAGAAAAAGTTGAAAATTTTTGAATTTTCGTCAAATTTGAATTTCCCACCAAGTCCCGCCATTTTTTTCGATTATTCCCGACCGATATTCGGTCGCGAATGTTTAATTTTTTCAAAAATTTCAAAAAACCGCCAATTTTTCAAAAAATACCGACCGAAATTCGGTCGGCAATACTTTGCAGCCCAGAAACTCGCGACATACCGACCGCACTGCGGTCGGGAATAAGTTTAAATTTTATTCCCGACCGCAAGGCGGTCGGAAATGCCTTTAAATATTAGTCCCGACCGGCATGCGGTCGGGAATACCTTTAAATTTTATTTACGACCGCCGTGCGGTCGGCAATAATGGCAATTCCCGACCGATACGCGGTCGGGAAAAATAGTAAATTTTACCTTTTTTCGATATTTTGGAAAATCTTGATGTGTTTGTTAAGTATAACTATAGAATCTCATTAAATTCATGAATTGCACTATTAGTTAGTTTGTTTAATGTACTTTTAATTATTAAATTAGTATAGTTTATCGGAGCATAAGTTAAGTTAGTTTGGAGTTATACCTATAATAATCATACGTAGTATATAGGAGTTCACAATTGCCAATTAACATTTGTTACGAACGTTAATATAGAGAGGCTAATTGTGATATATATATATATGTTAACATTTGTTTAACATAATCGTAAGTAGTTACATTATTAGCAACTATATATACTAATCTATTTATAAGTGACAATATGAATCGACGCTTCAAACGATTCATCAACGTGCAACTAAATTTAATTTTTTTGAGATTTTTAGTAATATATAACTAATACTGATTTACTCGATCATTAAATAACGAATTTACCTAAAATTGAGAGCGAAATTGTGAAATTAAGAATATGAATATTATTCCCGACCGCGTACCGGTCGCCAATAAGCCTAAACCCTAAACCCTAAACCCTAAACCCTAAACCCTAATATTCCCGACCGCCACGCGGTCGGGAACTTTCCCGACCGCATTGCGGTCGGGAATAAGGGTATTCCCGACCGCAATGCGGTCGGGAAGTCTCGGCCCAGCTGTGCGGCCCAGCTGGGCCGAGATTAGGGCGACACTCTGGGCGGGAAATTTCCCGCCCAGAGTATTCCCGACCGCAATGCGGTCGGGACAACTTGTACCGACCGCAATGCGGTCGGGAATGGTTTTAATAAATGTCCCGACCGCATATCGGTCGGTAAACTTTATAATGACCGCATTGCGGTCGGGATTGCTCCCGACCGCAATGCGGTCGGGAGTTTCCGGTCGGGAAAAGTGCTGAAATCTTGTAGTGATTTACGTGTATTTTTTATCGTATTATACTTAATATTAGATATTTTTCATTCTATTTTACACAATATATATAAATATATTTAAGTTAATAGCAGCCCGGGGTCCAAAAAAATCCTGACTCCTTCCCTGGTCACTGATCTTTGTGCAACCGACATATCTATTTTGCTTGTGATAAGTATAAGAGAAAATTTTAAAACTTTTATTTCTCTAAGAACTCACCAACGTATGTATTAAGATTACATCAAGTTATGTAAATTAAAAAGAATCATTCACTTAAATGATTCAGATATTGTAGTTATTAAATCCCCCCCATATTTAAAGAATTAACAACCCAAACTTAAAAAAGAAAGTATCTTTTATATAACATGGTCCAGATGTAGAAAAAAGTTTCTTGATCAAAATAGAGGGACAATCTCTACAAATGACACTAGTAGATTTAATTACTAATGTTTGACAATTACAGGGCATAAAATGCATTTATTATTAATTTTTCTTTCTACCCATACGAGTGGAGAAAGCGATATGTTTGTGAGAATATCCACATGAAACCAGTTTTAGTTTAAAATACCTTTGCTAAATCCTCTTGTGATTTGTTAATTGTTAAAATTCTTGTTGTTTAAAAAACTCCGCACATACCTCCTCCGTTAAACTTCAAACAAGTCCTTTAGTTTTTCGATCAAATAAAAATGCCCTTAGTTCAATTTATGGAGGAAGAAAATTTATGTTTTAAAAACCTATAACATTTTTTAAATTTTTACAGAACTGTTAAAGTAAATATTTTGTATTTTATAATAAGTAATTAAAAATGATGATTTTGTGCAAAATTTTTCAAATCAAGGAGAGTCCGTGCATGGTTTCAAACCTTAAAATGGGTTTGTGTTAAACACTTTGAAGGGTAGAATAGACTTTTTGAAAAACAAATTGCTTAGAAATCAAATTCACTCTCGAATAGGGCAAGTGTGCCCTAATTCTCTAATGGAGTTAGATAGAAAGTGAATTTTGTGCAGTGCTTATGAAAATGGGATTTTATGTAGGATCTTTGAAGCCACGACGAAGTTTTAGATAATTATCAATGCACAAAGGAATTTCATACATGTTTTCGAAATCACACAAGGGTTTGGTGCATTTCCCCCATATTCGAGACAAAAAACTACAAATTATATATAATGCACTCAAACGTAGGAAAAATTATTTCTTACAACTATTATATAGTTGACACGAACAACCAAAAATCAACATAAAAGTATTCTCAAAGAATATCGGCGCTAACTCTCTTAATTTCAGTCATCGACTATAATCGTGTATTAATAATAATAATTGAATTATTGAACTACATTACATGTAACTAGGCATGGCAATAAAATGAGCTCAGGGTCTAGACCCGGACCCTGAAATCAGGGTAAGGGTCAAGATCCATACCCTATTCTGTAACTTTTGAAACTCAGCTGAGGGTAAGGGTAGGGTCTGGGTCTTGACCCTTACTATAAAAAAATTTATTTAAAATCACTTTAAACGATGTAGTTTTACCTCAAAATATTTTTTTGTGAATGTTACGAGATTTGCTATCGACAGAAAAAAAAAATTGGCGCGGGCCAAATTTGTTAACAGTAAGACCCTTATCTATTTAACACGGTAGGGTATGTGCCCCTGAAAATAAGGTTTTCAATGAGTATTGATCAGGGCAGAATAATGACCCTACCCAAGACTAAACACATGATCTTAGCAGAGTATAGGTAAGAATAGGATAAAACCTATCCATTGCCATGCCTACATGCAACGAATTCATAATTAATTTCTCCAAATAAGGATCGGATGTGCTTGGTGGGGGACTAAATGGGAGTGGTGCAAAACTGCAAAGAGAAGACAGGTTGCCATAGCAATCATAATAATAACCAAGGCATGGGGCTCATGATTTATGCCTTGAAATTATTAAATACATCATCTTCTCATGTCCACCACCACCACCATTTATTTCGTTCATCCTTTCACTTTCAAAGTCTCACTCAAGCCTTTTTCTATATTCTCCTTTTCTTCGACCAAAGCTACAAAAAGTTTCAAATCTATATTATCACTTTTTGATCTTCTAGTGCAATTTTCTCTTTGTCACGTGACCAGCAGTGCTGTAAACTTCAGAGTTCTCTGGCCTCTACATTAGTAATCAGAAAATAAATTATCAAAAAGAAAAAGAATTAAGCTCATTAAAAAAAAAATTTGAAAGTAAACTTTGATGATACCGCGATTCTAGTCAAATAGGACGAGGAACGTGAATTATTGTACACCATGGAGAACTCGTAATTCATAGTATACAATTCTATTCGGGCTGCGATTTAATACAAATAGCCAAGTAATGTGAAATTTCAAATTAAATCGTCGAAACTAGTAAAAAAAAAGTGACAACGCCTTAAATATGGTCTTTCTGACAAGCTATGTAACCAAATTAGCGTGTCTTTTATTATTCCCCGTACTATGTAAACAAATTGTCATGCAATAGTTGTTGGTATCTCATTTCTTGCTAATTATATATTTTAGTTAATATCAGTAATATAGTTTTATGGTCACGGTCTTTCGGAGCTCTAATTTGTATATGCCATATTGAGCAAAAGCATTGGTTACAAAGAATTTGAACCTTTTTAGGCAAAAGCACGAGAGATAGAACATATGCCAACATCTAAGGAGCTGGCAATCATGAAAAGCTATGAATAATTAAACATGCATAATCTTCAAGCCATGCATCGATAAGTGCATGTATAATTAATTAACTAGCTAGCTAGTGTTTCCATGCTCAAGAATTTAACTTTTTTTTAATCATTGTCAACATTCAGCTAGCATGGATCTTATCATGATTAAATTAACATGGCCGTCTCATGCAAAGTTCATACTAATTATGATGAAGCGACTGCAAATATTTTACTTGTTGAAATGAAAATCGAACCCTTTAAATTATTTGGAGATGTAACACTGACTTTGAAACTTGTCATGGCAAAGTTTCTGGGAAAGATAAATGTTTAAGCGTGGAGATTTATGAATCTAAAAAATATAGTATACAATCTAAATTCAAAAAGGTGTGATCACATGGAAGAAGTTGAGGAAAAAAACATTCCATAAATATCTCTTAGTTTCTGCCAAGAAAAGTTTAGGCTATAACGAGGGCGGACTCAAGATATTTTCTTGTTCTAAGCTAGTTTAGGCTAGTATATGGTCTTTGAAAAACAAAAACAAAAAAAAAAAGCAAAGTACAATATGTTAAATAAAATGAGAAATTATCATTGCTCGACAAGAATAATAAGCAAAGGCATGAGGTAATAAACAATTTTTCTATAACAAACAAGAAAAAAAGTAACATATGGTATACAAGAAATAAAAGCTTCAACACCCAAGATTCAACTTATTTACGCAAAGCCTCTCACAAAAATTAATATCTTAACCTAATGACCTAAAAAATCAGAGAAAAACTTAGGAAGGATAGATTTGCATATGACTAATTCTGGTTTATGTCATTTAAAAGTACCAAATTATCAATCTACAATAAAATTTAAGTTTTTAATACTAAATAACAATAATAACCAATTACTTCTTGGTTATTATGTGATTTCATAATTGTTTGGGTCTTCAAAACAATAAAATGATGACTTCAACGTTTTGTTAGGCATTAACATGGCGGTACATGGATTTTGTTTAGCTTTTAGAAAACTATGTACATTTGTGATTATTTTTCAATTGGATTTCATTAGCATCAAGTTTACTTGATAAAAACAATATGGGTCGGCATTAAAGTTAAAGTGAATCGTGGGACAAGTTTGTATCCTTGTTATGTGTTATGTATTTCGTTGTATTGAGCTTTTGTATCTTCAATCCCATGCATAAACAAAACTAAATAATATGGGCGTCCAAAAAACTCACCTGGGCTGGACCCCAGGCGAGCTCAAGCGTGGGTTCGCCTCTGGCTATATCAATACTTAAAGAAGGTGGATAATGAGGTTACGTACGACTAAAATTAATAACAAATTTCACCTATGACTTTAAATTTGTAGTTTATAGTAAAAATTGATGAATGTTAGTCAGCAACTCCAATAATTTGCTAACAGATTCAAAGTGAGAAAATATGAGATGAAATGGTAGATTATTTCACGTGTCAACATAATATTACACTTGACATGGAACGTCTCTCACATGAGGGTTTTTGAGTCTCTTTACGTAAGAGTGCAACGCCTTCCGGTAAGGCTCTCTTCGATCTCGACATTGGTGGTAGGTTTCAGCGGCATAGATTTTTCTCTGTCTCTCAACCGTTCTCAGCCTTTCGAGTTCAATCTTTGGGTGACATTAGTTCTTAGGGTTCTTCGGTTTCTTTGTCTTTTTCGGCATTCGTTGTTTTCTTCTTTTCTTTTCGTGTCGTCGTAGGTTTTGTTTTTTCTTGTTCGTTAGTTAGTTGTTTGGATCAACGAGTTTTATTTAGGGTTTCATATATTTACGTGTTTTTTTTGTTTTTCTTTACGTGGTTGATTGTTCGTTTTTAGGGTATCGTCTTCACCTCTTGGCCGCCATGACCGTAACTCACTGCAACACGTTGTTACAGTTTTGGACCTGAAGGGATTATGGGGAACGAGTGAGAAAGGTTGCAAAAAAGTCTATCTTTGAAGGATGTCGAGGGTGGGGGGTTTATTCTTTGAGATGCATCATCGCAAAAGACGAACGACTCATCTGAATTGGTTCTGGCTGGGCGACTACTTATGGGGAGAAATAACAACTTCACCGCTTTATGCAGAACGATCAAGACTTTACCTAAAGCAGGAAAGGGTAGTGAAATTACATGTATCAACGAGGAGACGTTCCTTTATTCAATTATTTCACATGCTTGACAAGAAAAGGGCTTTGAATGGATGTCCATGGTCATTTGATAAACACGTTCTTATACTCAGGTATGTTGGTCCCGAGAATAACCCGACAACACTAAATCTGAATTTTTGTAGCTTTCACGTCGGAATTTATGATATCCTATTGTCGATGCAAATGAAAGATATGGCGAATGTGATAGGATATCTCATGGGAATAATGGAAGAGGTGGATATGGCTGAATCATGGGGAGTGAGTATGAGGATATAAGTCCAGATTAATGTGAACATTCTCAAATTTAAAAAGGTATGGGCACATAAAGGCAAGAGATGATAGTATTTTTTAAACACGAGCGCCTTCCGAACTTCTGCTACTTGTATGGTATCCTCAGGCATATATCATCACATTGCGAAGCTAGATACGAACTAGACTCGGAATGTGATGAAATTCAGCTACCCTATGAGAGTTGGTTGACAGAAGTTCTATTGGAGGTGGAAACTTTGTTAGGCAAAACTACACGGATAGAGGAGGAATGAGAGGAGGTTTTGCGACAACAAAAAGGGATACATTTAATCAATTACGCCAGAGGAATCTTGACCAATCGTGGAATTCGAACTAAAGCAGCTATCGACTAACTTATCAGCAAGCACGAGTCAACAAAGAGAGGCACGAGATTCGATATGAGAAACAAAAGCGATGGTTCGAGAAACGCCTCTAAGGGAACCTCAACATACAAAAAATTCTTTACATATATAACCTGGTAGAAAAGACCGCGCACTGTTGGATTATAGTGATACTTAGAAGGATGGTACATAGCATCTTCTAATCACCGTGGGAACATTTCCTGTACCGAGCATGAGTCTCACATGCATGCAAAAATATCATTCGTGATACAGAGGGGGGTGGTGTTAATGTGCAGGGAAATTCGGAGTCAACATAATCTATTGAGATGGCCCCAACACATGCAAAATCGGATGCGACTAGTCACTAGAGGAGGAAAATGGTGGTTGTTAAACATCAAAAGGAAACAGTGGTTTATAGGGGTAATGACCATGCAAGCGGATTGGGTGGAGAACAACAGTTGAGAGAAGAGGAGAAGACTCATGCGTGTCATGCTCAGAAATGTAAGCTTGGGGATTTGGTTGTAAGAAATGACAACTTATTAGAGGAGACGGCAGAGCAGTCCTGCTTATCCCAATGAGCCTGTTATGCTAAACTGTCAGCGCTTAAGGAACCCTTGGATAGTTCAGGAACTGAAGAGTTTAATTACTCTTCATCACTCCCCTCTTATTTTCCTATCAGAAACAAAGTGTCTCTCAAGGAAAATAGAGGTCATTAAAGGGTAGTTGAACTATTTTGGTCTTTGCGTTGAGATGAAGGGAATATCTGGAGGTTCAGCTCTTTTGTGGGATAAGAATACAGAAGTACAATTTCTTAGTTTGTCAGATAATCATATAGGATTGTCGATTCATACAATTTCATAGAATTCATTATGGGGAGACCGATGGAGTGTGACACATGATAACATGGAATTTACTTAGCCAACTTAAATTTGTTTCATTTTTACCATGGTGGGCGGGTGATTACAATGAAATCTTGAGAACGAGTAAAAAAAGAGAACTTACACAGACAAACTGGCTCATTAGAAACTTCTGAGATACGTTAGTAGATACATGACTTAGTGAAACTGATTTCAGCGGGCCGAGAATTACGTGGTGTAACCGTAGACCATCACCCCATACGATTTCGGGCAAAATTGATTGTGCTTAAACGGACCATGCATGGAGAACTATCTTCCCCACAACTCATCTAAGATATCTTTTGAGTTTACATTCATACCATAAATCCATTTGAGTAAAGTGGCGCAATGATGCGGATTCACAAGGAAGGAGCAACATACAAGCATTTTTTATTTGAAGCAGCTTCGGCGCGAAAATCAGATTGGGGGGAGGTTATTAAAGAAATTTGGTGTGAAATAACAGATGTCAAGGACGGTCAGCAACTCATTGATAAGCATGAAAAATGTAGATTGGGGTTAGCCTGGTGGAATAATGTCGACATAACAGATGTGAAGAGGCGCATTTTGGTTCTTAAGAAAAGAATTAAAATGCTGCGCGAGGGGCGATTTGCCAAGGAATCGATGCAGGATGAGCGGATGTTAAAGACCAAATTGGAGGAGCTTCTTTATACTGAGGAAGTATATTATAAACATAAGGCTAAGGTCCAATGGTTGAGAGAAGGGAATAAAAACACTGCATTTTTTCATAGTGCTAGTGAAAGGAGAATGAGATAATAGAGATTAAGGATTATACATGTTACGCAAGAATTCGACAGAGATAGATATGATCGCAACGGAGTATTTTAAATCTATCTTTGAATCTAGCAAGCCTTCAGAGGATGCTATCGACAATGTTTTGCAAGATGTCGGCGTGCGGGTTAGCCCTGAGGTGAACGAATGCCTGATTTAACCTTTCTCCACTAATGAGGTACAAATTGCACTCATAAAATATATCATTAGAATTTCCTGTTCCAGATGGATTCTCTATTATATTTATAAAAAAATGGAAAATTGTTGGTCATGATGTCACCACTTTTGTGCTTGATTTTCTTAATGATCGTGTTCATAATCCCTGATTTAATTTCACTCATATTGTTCTGATCTCTAAATGTCCTAATCATAGTGTGATGACCCCAGTTTTGGCCTATTAGCCTTAGTAATGTGAACTGCAAGATCACATCAAAAGCTATTGCTAATAAACTCAAAAACTGTTTTTATCTGACATTATTTCTCCATCACGTTCAACTTTTGTTCCAAGGCAATTGATCATTGATAATATCCTTGTAGCTTTTGAAATTCACCATTTTTTGAAGAATATGAGAGAGAACATGGAAACGATGCCATATGATCCTGAAGCTTGAGATGAGTAAGGGCTATGATCGAGTCGAGTGGTCCTTCCTGGAATAGGTAGTGCTTAAATTGAGTTTTGATTCTCTTGTTATGATGGGTGTGTGCAAAGTTCTTACTTAATATTACTTAACGATTATAAGTCGAGTATTTTCCCTCGAAAGGAGCATTAGGCAGGGGGGCCCTTTATTCCCTACCTATTCTTATTTATATCTGAGGTGTTTTCAATGCTTATATCAAAAGTTGAGGAATGTGGGTAGATTAAAGGGGTGGCAATTACCCAGCACACGCCTAGTGTTTCATCTACTTTTGCTGATGACACCCTAGTGTTTTATGATGCGAATGTGGATTATTCGTGGAATTCTGGAGCGATTTGAGGCAGTATCCTGGCAAGAGATTAACATTGAGAAGTCAGTGATGGCCTTTAGCAAAAATACAGAGTGTAATAATATGCAGGAGGTGGGGAATATTTTGGAGGTAGCGGGTGGCAGATAAGCATGAAAGTTATCTTGGGTTACCGTTGATTGTGGGGAAATCAAAGTGGGAATCGTTTGATTTTATTAAAAAAAATGTGTTTGAAGAGGGCACAAGTAGGGATGTACAAAAATCCGTTCACCCGAGGCCGCCAGCACTCTCCCGCACCCGCAATAATATTAATTTTTTTGTACATGTAGGCGGGTCGATTTTGAGTCAATCGCTCAATGTCATTCGAGTGATGAGTTTACCTTGTCACCCATCCACAACACGCTTCATCCGCACATTTGTTTATTATAAGCATTTAATACTACCTATCAAACTAGTGTTACAAAGGAAAGAATGTATTTAGTATGAATAGTTATTTCTTGTCACTTTAAGGTGCATAAGTAGAAATACAGTGATATTAAACCATCAAACTATGAATTTAAGAGATGAAAATTACTCATATGTGTTTACTCTATATGTTAATTAGAGTGTTTTTTCTTATTATTTATGCCTAATATACCATGTTATATATATATATATATATATATATATAAACACATTAGTAGTCAATGTATCAATCCCCCTAACCTATTGGCCCTTTTGCGACTTGCCCCAAAACTATTTTTTTCACCACTATGCCCCCTAATATTTGCCAACTTGTCCCATTTACCCCACCGTAATTTTTTTGGCCATTTTTTACCAGAATACTCTCCTTCATGCAACTCATACGTGTTGTACAAGATGCATTTAGTTAGTTGGTTGCAAAAAATAGGCAAAGAAACACCCCAAACCGTAATTATTCCAATAAAAAAAGGCCGAAAATACACTTGTGGGGTGATTAGCATACGCTGGAAAAGATTAGAGGGAATATTGGTGATTTGTTTTTCAGGACGCAATGTCAAAAACACCCCATAGGTTAGGGAAGTTTGATATTTTTATCCCTAAACTATGCAAGTTTTTGCGACATCGTTCTTAAACTAAATAAATAAGCGGTTTGCCCCTTAAACTATACTATTATGTTTGAATTGGCCCCTGGCCGAGTTTTTGGCTATTTTTGGGATGAATATTCCCCGTTCGAGGTGTTTTTTCGCCTACTTTTTGTCATAAACTACCAAAATACATCTTGTACAACACATATCAGTCGTGTAAGGGGAATATTCTGGCCAAAAATGGTCGAAAATACACTGAAGAGGAAATCGCATTTTAGCCGGAATATGTCCCGTTCGAGGTGTTTTTTCGCTACTTTTTGTTATCAACTACCAAAATACATCTAGTACAACACACATGAGTCGGGTAAGGGGAAACATTCCGGCCAAGAATGGCCAAAAATAGCTGAAAACCCGACTAGGGGGCAAATCAAACATAATGGTATAGTTTAATAGGCAAACTACTTATTTATTTAATTTAAGGACGATTTCGCAAAAATATGCATAGTTCAGGAGGTTTGATGCATTGATCCCTATATATATATATATATATTTCTTCTTTTCTTATGACATTGATTATGTATATTTATGTGTAGGTGTATAGTTATGATAAAAATAGACTACTAAATTATCAAAATGACACTTACTGATTATCCACGTAGGTTGAATCAATGGTTAAATCATATTATCAAGGATCAACATTTTGGTATGGTGGTAAGTTTCAGATTATCAAATTTAAGAAACGTTTTGAAAAATTTCGTAAACATTTCAAAAAGTTTTGAAAATGTTGCGCAACCACTAAAAAACCAATATAAAGAGCAAGATATGAAATAAAACTCATAAAAACATTCAAAACATATCAAACTCGTCTTTTCTCTTTTAGTAATAGGGAATAATCAATAGAAATTCCATCGGTAACATCCAATACTATTTAAAAAAGAAAAGTGTTTTAAAATTCACTTGCACAAATATAAAAAACTAAATCTTCTGAATTCTTGATAGCTTATCCTGAAAATTAAAGGAGAAAAATCAAACAAAAGTGTCCAAGCCAATGAGTTTTGATTTCTAATATGAACTAACTACTCTCCAAAAGATGGCCACATCACAAACATACTTGTAATCTGCAAAAAAAAAAGGCAAAATAAACATATTAGTAGTTTATTGTTTAATATTATAAAAATCTTCATATTAGGAATCTTGACCAATAATCAATATTCGTACCTAGTCCATTGGACATGTGCGATTAAACTCCTGATCGACGACTACCGTGATCCTCATCTTAGGTAGCATACTCAAAATATTGCTCCTCGATGAAATATATGCCTTGTGGTTCATTGAAATTGGTCGGACCAGTTGTGTCATTGCAAGCACTTTCATGTCTAGCACTACCACCACCATCGGCAATAGCTCCATCATGATCATCTTCAATATCGTTATCACTTTCGTCTCCTAATGACATCATTGATCCATCATCCTCATTATTCAAGTTAACAATATTTGGTACTCTAGTGCCCCTTTGACTTGTCCTTACACTTTCCAATGAAGGGCAACTTAGTCTTTCAGTCTAAGTAGCCAAAACAATATTAGGCCTAGGAGGTTGTTCATCATCATCAAGTTCATCTAAAAGTGCATATCCAGGATCATCTAACCATTCTGACATAACTTCATCATCATCAAAAATAGTACTTAAGTCAATTGGATTAAAATCACGATCGAATTTTTTCTTATCCTTCATGAGATGGTGCAACTTAAGTCTCATATTATAATGAACATAAACCAACCTCTCCAACTTTTGGTAGTTGAGGCGATTTCGAGTTTTGTGTGTATAAGAGAAAAAGTGCTCCAATTTCGCTCACAACCACTCGATGAAGCAGTTTGAGATAATATTTTAAAGCTACTTTCCTCAACTTCGGAGCATCCGAACCATACGTAAACCACCACATCGCTGAAATGTCAAAACATAAAATTATAGAGTAGTTCTAGTATAAGTTAAATAAAATAAAATTAAACATTACAAGAATCAATTTTTTCCTTGCTTTTATTGCAGTAGGATCCCCAAACGCATACATAGCCTCCCGAAAGTATTTTTCTTATGAACAAACAAAGTTAAGCTCAAGTTATTTTTCTCTTTAATTTGAATATATTTTACAAATAAAATTTAAATAAGATATACCTCTGAAAGAGCTTCTGCTGCATTATTAGCATCCGGTTCAAGTTTTACCACCACTCTTTGGAGTGCATCTAAAAGTTCTTGTTTATTTGAAAGCTCCAACTCATAATGGTACGCATGATTTAAGTAATAAACTTTAAGAATAACACCAAATAAATTAATATATATTTCATATTATTGATTATACACTTATCAGAAAATAAGTTTAAAATTAAAGGGGTTTCCTGCAAGATGAATATCACGTATCATTTGATTTTTCATGCGCTTCTCTATGATATCAAAATATTTATTATGTGATCGTGGTAAAGCCAATTCAATAGTTAACTTGCTGAGGCGCATTCCTTCATAAACATAACCCATAGTAGCTTGTTTCTCACCATCCATTAGACGTAAGACTCCTGAAACCGGTGCATGCAAAGTACAAACATTATTAGCAGTTTCCCAAAAAGAATTGTTCAAAATCAAATCTTGTATCTTTTTCCGTGATGGATCTTTGCTAGCTGCATTTTTTGCCTAATCTTCTGAAGTGAACATCCTTTGAAGGTTTAGCTTCTGCGCAACAAGGCTTTCTAATGCAATATAATTAGTGGCAAACCGCATCGCACCCGGTTGTAGTAACTCTTTCCCATTGGTATATCTTCTCATAATAGCAAGTACCTTGTGATGGTTGTATATGAAATTGGAAATCCTTTTTGCATTGTCAATGATTTCTTTGATAGTTGTTTTTTCAGCAAAATCTTCTAACATAAGATAAATACAATGACAAGCACAAGAAGTCCAATACAAATGTTCTCTCTTTCTCATCAACAGCTCTCCAGCTTTCTTATATGTAGAACCGTTATCTGTTATCACCTGAACAACATATGTTTCACCAATCTCCTCTACAACATCATCCATGAGCTCATAAATGTAATTGGCATCCTGAATATGACTTGAAGCGTTAACATATTTATGAAACACAACTTTTCCATCACAATAAATGAGAAGATTGATTATAGATAACTTTGTTGGTGAACTCCATCCATCACACAATATGGTCACCCCATAAGCTTCGATATTTTTTCTTAAAGATATTGACATATTCTCAAATCTCATTAATCTCTGCATCTAAAATTGGCCAGTGATCTCCTATGGCGGCTGACCATTCACTCAAACCCCTGTTCTAGCAATTTCATCAATCGCAGCTTGATAGTATAGATCATCATCTACATTATGAAGAATATTGCTAAATATGAACCACTTACCGATGTGTCATGCGCCGCCTTAACGGCGCAGACAGCAGGCGAAAATCGAGCTCCAGGTGGGCGCCGGGCCAGGCTGACGGTAGGCTTCGGTCGCTGACGGTAGCCTTCGGTAGGCGACGGGACGGTAGCTGACGGTAAGCTTCGGTACCTGACGGTAGTCGACGGTGGTCGACGATGACCTTCGGTACGATGGTCGACGGTGGTCGACGATGGCCTTCGGTAACCTACGGTGGGAGTCGGTAGCCTTCGGTAGTCGACGCTACGGTGGTCGACGGTTGGCTTCGGTGGACGACGGTAGCCTTCGGTACATGACGGTAAATGACGCTGATGGTAGTCGACGGTGGTCGACGGTGACCTTCGGTGCGCGTCGGTTGATGACGGTACGAGGCGGGTACCGGTCAGACGGAATAGTAGGCTGGTCGACAGGCGTCGGCCTGGTCGACAGTCTGCGAGGACGGTGAGCGACGACTTCGGTCGGGCGGCTAAGGGACTTAGCCTCATCCGAATGGGATGAAACTTGAGGGAGAGGTCCGTGGGGATGTGGGGAACATCTCCACAAAGTTTGAGGAGAAATGACCGAGTGGTTCGGGACTTAGGTCGGTGGTCCGTGGGACACAGTTATGACGGCTCGGGCATAAGAGCAAAGGGACTTCTACTTAGTGGATTGGCGTGAAACTTAGTAGAAGATACCTTGGACATATAAGGAGGATGTCCACAAAGTGATGGAGCAATCGGAGCTCCGTGGAGGAAGGGGCCCCACCTAAGCAGTTAGGGAGTTGTGGAACTCTATTGCTCAAAGGATTGGGGAAACAGTGTGAACCTTAGTAAGGAAGACAGAGTGGTGAGCAAGCAGCCAGTCTTCCCCATACTAAGCAGTGATGCAAGGTATTAAATGTGCAACCTCTTGGGGCCTTCACGGGCACCAAGAGCCGACTAAGGGCATCGGTTCGACGAGCCTTAGTTCCCGACTTGTGCGGGCGATATTGAGCCGGAAGGCTCTTTATTGGGCGTCCGTTGGCGAGGGAGGCTGAAGGATATGCAGGGACCGCTATGAGGTACGATCCTTAGGAACGGGAATGCCCCTAAGTCAAGAGGATCACTGAGAGCGATGCTAAGAGAGCATCATGACCGAAGAGGAATGCTTATAAGCAACCTAAGACGGAGGCCAAGCTAGGCCAAAGCTAGCATAGACGTATGACCCTTGTTGAAGGGAGACTACGGCTAAAGGGTTCTTGGAATAGGCGAGTGTCGTCACCTATGGTGCGACGCCGGGATGCGTTCTTAAGACTTGCGCTAGAGTAAGCGTAACACAGTTGGGCTAAGGGTAGGCGAGTGCCGTTAGGCACAGTGATGCATCCGAAGGTTCGAGTGTATATACGTTATGGGGCGTAACATACGAAAAGGTTAAGTTAATAACCTCGAAGTTAGGCGGATCACAAGTTTATGAGGGAAACTTGTGTGCCTCACGGGCGAAAAATTATTCTGCTGCGTTAAAAGAAGGTTGGCCCGTGACAGGTGGTATCAGAGCCCTGATACCGTTTCTTGAAATGTGTTGAAAGGGCGCAGAGGTAGGTTCGTTCAAAGATGTTGAGATCTTCTGTGAACCGAGATACCATTTGGCAATGGTGAATGACGTAAAGTCGTGACCCTAAGACTCAAAATTCGGCGATTTTCAAGCACTTCGGTGTTGGGCTGCTACAAATGGCTTTGAAATGCCTTAGTAGTCCGTTGGTTGATCGATTCAGAATTTTGGGGGTGCCGAGCACAAAGTGAGATTTTGTGGCACCCTTTCGAAGGCAGTGGGTGCTGTGTTCAGATTTGGGCTAAGTACGAAAGCCTTCGAAAACCTTGTTGAGGATGGATCGTTTGGCAAACGTTGGTGACCCAAATTTTTCTTCGTGCCTCTTCTAAGTAAGTAGTTGTGCCTAGTACGAAGTTGTGGGCATTAGTGGAGAGTCTACGTTGGTTCTCTTTTCACTAAGAATGGACTTTGCAAGTGGGTTAAGCGTTGGAACCGCGGTGTTCAGTTTTCCCAAAAAGTTGCTTTGTGCTTGTCGGCGACTATATTGAAGTGATCTGTGTATGGCAAAAGTGCGTGCAAAAATGGTACCTAAAGGATGGTACCAAAACTTTTCACAACTGAAGTATTTGGCTTGTGAGCCACGAGAAGTGCTAGGCATGAGGCCTAAGAAGTTGAGACGTGGTCGTAGACCACTGGAGCGTTGAGCAATGAGACGGAGCATGAGTATTAGAAGGCTATGATGGCCAAGATAGTTATGCCGAGTCAAAGTTGAAAGAGCCACCTTGTGGGTTGCAAAGAGTGGACTTCGAGACCCACATTTGAGGAGTGGACAAGCGTGTCCACGAGCTTGGAGCCGTTGCGTTGGCAATGCCCAAGTTGGAAGTGAGCATCAAACTTATGAGACTAACCAATAGTTTGTGGGGACTGTGTGGTGATGTCAAATTCGTGAGAAGCAAACGGGAAGGTGGATTCAATCGAGCTTACGACACGAACTACTAGTGTGGCGACTAGGTAGTGAGGTCAAGTTTGCAAGATGAGTTTGGTTTGGAGAGGCGGGGGTGGCACCGCCAACGAGATGAGATAAGGGCCAAAGACGCATGTGCGAGTCCGAAATTAGGGCGAGTTAGCACAATTTGAGGCGCAAAGAGTATTGAAGCGGATAGAGTTGGTCACAATATGCGTAGAGTGATGCAACTAGCGAAGGAATACATGCGCAAAAGTGTTGGTCGCAGGAGCAAAATTTTGCAAAGAAACGGGACGACACTATCGGGATGGAGAAGATGTCGCCGAGTTGAGTGATTACGGAGGATAAACCGACCATTCAATGTGTAGCCGTGAAGATGGCATGGAGGCAGAAATGGACAATGAGATTTGGAGGCATCGGAAGACTTCGGGTCTGGATGAACAAATGACTTGTCCATAATGCGGGTTTAGCAGATCGGAGGATCGTGCTAAGAGTGGGAAAGGTGTACCCTGTGTCGGGACGTCACAGGTTTAAGTGGGGGAGAATGTCATGCGCCGCCTTAACGACGCAGACAGCAGGCGAAAATCGGGCTCCAGGTGGGCGCCGGGCCAGGCAGACGGTAGGCTTCGGTCGCTGACGGTAGGCTTCGGTGGACGGACGGTCGCTGACGGTAGCCTTCGGTAGGCGACGGTAAGCTTCGGTACCTCACGGTAGTCGACGGTGGTCGACGATGACCTTCGGTACGATGGTCGACGGTGGTCGACGATGGCCTTCGGTAACCTACGGTGGGAGTTGGTAGCCTTCGGTAGTCGACGCTACGGTGGACGACGGTAGCCTTCGGTACGTGACGGTAACTGACGACTGACGGTAGTCGACGGTGGTCGACGGTGACCTTCGGTGCGCGTCGGTTGATGACGGTACGAGGCGGTACCGGTCGGACGGAACAGTAGGCTGGTCGACAGGCGTCGGCCTGGTCGACAGTCTGCGAGGACGGTGAGCGACGACTTCGGTCGGGCAGCTAAGGGACTTAGCCTCATCCGAATAGGATGAAACTTGAGGGAGAGGTCCGTGGTGATGTGGGGAACATCTCCACAAAGTTTGAGGAGAAATGACCGAGTGGTTCGGGACTTAGGTCGGTGATCCGTGGGATACAGTTATGACGGCTCGGTCATAAGAGCAAAGGGACTTCTACTTAGTGTATTGGCGTGAAACTTAGTAGAAGATACCTTGGACATATAAGGAGGATGTCCACAAAGTGATGGAGCAATCGGAGCTCCGTGGAGGAAGGGGCCCCACCTAAGCAGTTAGGGAGTTGTGGAACTCTATTGCTCAAAGGATTGGGGAAACAGTGTGAACCTTAGTAAGGAAGACAGAGTGGTGAGCAAGCAGCCAGTCTTCCCCATACTAAGCAGTGATGCAAGGTATTAAATGTGCAACCTCTTGGGGCCTTCACGGGCACCAAGAGCCGACTAAGGGCATCGGTTCGATGAGCCTTAGTTCCCGACTTGTGCGGGCGATATTGAGCCGGAAGGCTCTTTATTGGGCGTCCGTTGGCGAGGGAGGCTGAAGGATATGCAGGGACCGCTATGAGGTACGGTCCTTAGGAACGGGAATGCCCATAAGTCAAGAGGATCATTGAGAGCGATGCTAAGAGAGCATCATGACCGAAGAGGAATGCTTATAAGCAACCTAAGACGGAGGCCAAGCTAGGCCAAAGCTAGCATAAACGTATGACCCTTGTTGAAGGGAGACTACGGCTAAAGGGTTCTTGGAATAGGCGAGTGTCGTCACCTATGGTGCGACGCCGGGATGCGTTCTTAAGACTTGCGCTAGAGTAAGCGTAACACAGTTGGGCTAAGGGTAGGCGAGTGCCGTTAGGCACAGTGATGCATCCGAAGGTTCGAGTGTATGTACGTTATGGGGCGTAACATACGAAAAGGTTAAGTTAATAACCTCGAAGTTAGGCGGATCACAAGTTTATGAGGGAAACTTGTGTGCCTCACGGGCGAAAAATTATTCCGCTGCGTTAAAAGAAGGTTGGCCCGTGACACGATGGCATGCTTCACAATCTTGAAGGAGCTATTACTTGTCAGCATATTTGGAATCTTTAGCTGCATGCAGTCACGATTTCTGTAGGTATAAGGATCCAACTCATGTATGTCCAAACTCTTATATTTGCCCCCAAAGAAATTCGACTTTCTCTTTTTTTGTTTGTTGAGCACGACTAGATGAAGAAGCTCCTTGATGTGACACATGAGATTCAGATTTATTTTGACCAGTTTATTTTTCATGTGAGTCTTCAATTGATCGTTGCTTAGCAATATTTAGGTGTTCCCTCTGTGCGAAGTCTATCTCCTCATCAGATTCATTTGCACTTAATTCATCGACCAAACCGTGCCTTCTTCGTATATGTTCCATTAAGGTCTCTCTAAGTGCTGCCTTCTTTGCTACGACTTCTTCATTTTCTCCTCTTTGACCATGAAGATGTGCTCTCATGGCCTTAGATATATTGGACATATGTCACATTTTTCAACATTTGAAAAAAGCCTCTCATTTTTTTCCCACAATAGTTGCACTTGGTCCATTGATGATTGTTGTCTATCATTACACCATGCTCCCATCCTATGTCTTACTTACGTCCTTTGTTTGTATTTGAAGCCATATCTGCAAATAAGGTTAACTAATTATATATAAGTTGATAAGACATATGGACAAACCGTAAAATCCGTCTATATACATTGAAACAAGGTTCTTAAAATACATTTTGTTTTCAATAATCACATAAAAATCTTTGGCATATACTTTACTTTTTTCTTTATTATTTTCATCTTAAACATACATAATAAACAAAATAGGCACTGTATTAGTTGTATGTAATAATTTATCATGCACATCATTAGCATATATATATATATAAATTGTATCTAACTTTTTTTTGATAGTTGTATCATGTCTGTGCGTGTAGACATATATGATATGTGGTGTGGTGTAAGTGCAACATATTTTTATTTTTTTGATAGAACAAAGTAAGTGCAACATACATACATATAAATATAAATGTTGTTCATGTAGACATATATATATATATATATATATATACATTCAAACATTGTGTGGAGCAAGTGTAATATACATACATATAAAGTACGAAGTAGGACAAGAGATGACATGACATGACATAAGAAACATTGAAAATAACATCTTCTACTTTGTGCTTTGCTCTTACTACTTTTTTCTACTTTGCAGGCCAACTAATATTATGATAGTGACATTGTATGTGGGTTCACTTTTGCCAAGACTTGATAATGCCGGCACTACTCTTTCAAGAGCATAAAAAGTTACTTTTTTCCTTTATTTTATATCATTTCTTCTTAAACAAGAAAAATTAAAACGATTTTGTGACTACTTCAAATTTTTGATCAACTATTCATGATTCAACAAGGGTACAAAAAACAAAAAGAGTACATGAAGTAAGTGAATGCAATAAATATCAACCTTAAAGGAATTACTACAAGAAAAGGTCCATACACTAGCTCAAGTATTCACATTCAGTTGAAGTGCAAGAATCATGCATGGTGATAATGTTTCATCTAAATTTAGTTTCCTATGTATTTTAGGGTTTTTGGTTCTTGTAATTGATAAAATCTTGAGTTGTTATTGATTTTGCTAAGTATGAATAAACTTTAGAGTTTGGAAAGTTTGTTCTTCTATCTTGGTGATACGTTTTTGTATATATACATTTCCTATTTTTTGGGGATTTTGTTTCTTAAATTAAGCTCAATTGAAGTAAAAGAATCACATTTATCACTATTAACAGCTGTTTGTTTTAGTCTTATGGAAAGTTTCGAATTTTTTAAGGTTTCATTTTAGTTTCGTACAAAACTGAGGAAACTATGCCGTTTTCGAGGAAACCATGTACTTTTGAAAGTGTGTTACTGTTTCGTTTCTACAACCTCAAAATCCAAAAATTTTCGACCGTTTCGTACGAAACGGCGCAAAATTTTGATCCTTGCATATTATTGAAGTCATGACTAATTATATTTAATGTGGAAGCAATGGAGTTTTACTTGCTTCTGAGTATAATTCCATGTGGGGTGATAATCTACCCAGCCCACCTAATATGCCTCCCATATGGTTTTGAAATTAAAAATCCGTATGGTTGAAGAAATTGGTAACCCGCCATAAGGGGGCATGGTGTATTGTTTTGTTTCAACCCGAAAGTATTCGCCCGTGTACACCCCTAGGCACAAGTCTATAAAGGTAAAACTTTTTCGGGAGCTGGAAAAAAGTGATGATTAAGGTGGTTATGCAATCAATTCCCACATTTGTCATAAGCTGCTTTAGGCTTTCCGATACTCTGATAAGTGAGATTGAATCGATCTTTAGTAACTATTGGTGGAGTAGTGGAACACAACATAAAATCCATTGGGTAGCGTGGAATACATTGTGTGGGTGTAAAGATGAGGGTGGCCTCGAATTTTAGAATTTAAAGGCTTTTTAATATGGTGCTTCTTGCAAACAGGCATGGCGTATTCTAAAAATACAGACGAGTCTGATTGGAAGATTATACAAAGCTAAGTATTTCCCTAACTCTGATTTGTTAAAGGCAAAGGTTGGTGCTCGCCGTCTTTCTCGTGGCATTGATTGTGGGAAGCGATCTCTATTCTTAAGAAGGGACTGCGATGGCAAGTTGGAAACGGAGACTCAATCTCAGTTTGGCATGATCAGTGGCTGCCCCGTCCAATTTCATTTAAAAATTTTGACGCTGCATAAGCTGAAGGCACCTTTTACTGTCGTGCGCAAGCTCATCGATCCAGATACAGGTTGGTGGTTGATTGATATTTTTTTGGATTTGTTTTTGGGATGGTGACGTCAAGATTATTCTTTCAATTTCGTTGGGTGGACCGAAGAATGAGAATTGTAGGATTTGGCACTTTGAGAAGCATGGTTGTTTAGTGTGCATAGTGCCTACCATCTCATCATGTTACATGGACTTCTTGGGCAAACAGTAGATGATTAGTCTAGCTCACATAATCATGTCATGTCCTCTAAAATCTGGAAGGCTTATTATGCAAATAAGATAAAAAAAAAACAAATCCTATAGTGTGGTTGCATCGATATTCTCCCAAATTGATGGAATCTGGAGAGGAGGTACATTTGTGAGGATAATTCGTGTGTGGTGTGTCATGAAGGGGTGGAGACGGTTCGACACTGCTTATTTGAATGTCATGTTGCATGGCAAACATGGGCGTTGGCAAACACTCCATCAACAAAATGGATCACAACGCACAAGTCAATTTTGGATTGGTTTAATCGTATTGCTCGTACCGAGTCGAAGAAATCTGTGTGCATCATTAGAATACTATGTTGGGCTCTTTGGGGCAACATGAATGGGATATTGGCAAAGACAAACCACGACAACCAGATAAGATTGCACTATTCGGGAAGATGTACACGATGAATTAGATGGAATATAATATCAAAAGAGTTCAGGGTATAACGACTCGTACGATTTGTCGGGAAGTGCCAAAGCGAGATATTATATAAGTTAACTTTGATGGAGCTAGATTTTAGAATGAGGAGGCTATTAGCATTGGGTTGGTGGCACATAATTGTAACGGGGATCGTATTGCATGGTTGCTACGTCGACTTATCGCTGCGATGGAACCGACTAGAAACGAATCAACTATGGCATTGTAGGCGATCAAGATGGCACTTGGACGGGGATGGAATAATGTCATGTTTAAGGGGGGTTGTTTGAATATAATTCATGACATTATTTGTGGCGTTGACGGGGAGGCGAACTACTTCATATGAGGACATAGTAATTGTGGCTTGCTTCTTTGCTTTCCAGGATATGAGGGAGTCTCCAAGATAAATTTCAAAGCCCATAATGCTTTTCCTAGTTTCTTTACATCCTCCCCAATCACTGTTACAAAAAGACTTTAAGTGAATATCAGATGTAGCTAAATAGAAAACTCCTTTACCTGGTGATGTTTTAAGGTATCTCAACACCTTGTGTGCTGCAACAAGATGGGAAGTTGTTGGCATGGACATAAGTCGTGTTAAACACCGAATTCTATAACATAAGTAAGGTCTTGTTATAGTTAAATAAAATAATCTGCCATCAAGTCTTCTATAGACAGATGGATCAGATGGAATCTGCTGAGTGTAACTTTATTGTTGAATATATTGGTGTATTGAAAGGTTTGCAACCTAGATATCTTAGTTTCAGTGAGGATATCCAGTGCATATTTTTCTGACAGAGTGTGACTCCTTTGGAACTTCTTGCTACTTCGATTCCCATAATATATTTAAGATCACCTTTTGTGAATTTCGCATCAAGGCTCTTTTTTATCTTGGTGATTTCATCCGTGTTGTTGCCTGTGAGAATTATATCATCCACATATACACATAAGGCAATTATATAAGATGCATTTTGTAGAACAAAGAGAGAGCAATTTGACATTGTTTGTTTGAAGCCATATGAGACAAGAGAGATTGTGAGTTTTGTATACCACAAAATTACAAATGAAAAATTGATTTCATGATTATAAATCAGGTTATTGACTATTTCGAATAAATTCCGAAATTCAAAACTACCTGTTATCCAATAAAAACCTAAAATTCCTAATAATAAACCAAAATCTCCTACACGATTCGTTATAAACGCCTTTTGACAAGCATTTGCTGCAAGAGGTCTTATGAATCAAAGCCCTATTAATAAATATGAACACACTCCAACCAATTCCCAAAAAATATAAATTTGTATCAAATTTGAACTAGTAACTAGTCCCAACATCGAAGTACTAAAAAACTCATATAAAAAAAATCTCAAGTATCCTTGACCGTGATTCATATAATTATCACTATAAATAAGAACCGTGATTCCAATAGTAGTGATTAACATTAACATAATAGAAGCAAGTGGATCGATCGATCAATCAAGTAACCAAATTCTAAAGAAAAATCATTATCGAGAATCCAAGACCATACATATAGATAGATGGAATTGCTATTTATTTGATCAATAAACATATGAGTTGAAAAAATACTGTCTATACTTAACAATAAAATACTTGAAAAAGCCCACATAGGACAAAGATGTTTTGTTGCTGTCGGAAAAAGAAGAAGTCCCACTCCTATTAACATAGTAACTAGAAGTGGAACTAAAGGTATGATCCACGCATATTGATATGTCTGTTCTAGGGGTGCACATCGGCCGGTTCGGCCCGGTTCGGTTTGGTTACCGATCGGTTCGATAAACCGAACAAAAGGTTTTCGGCCGACCGAAACCGAACCGTATACCAAACGGTTCGGTTCGGTTAAAACCGGTTAAAACCGGTTCGATTCGGTTCGGTTTTCGGTTCGGCCGTTTTTTTTTTTTTTTTTTTTTTTCAAAATATTGCGAAAATTACTTAGCTACCATTTTTCTAAAAAAAAACAACATTGTTGTACAAAGTATAATATTGACCCCCAAATATATATATATATATATATATATATATATATATATAATACGTCGCCGAAATTACAACGCACCGTAAACTATAAACAAAAACAAATGATAAAAACTATAAATAATTTATTTTTGCCACTTTATTTGTCATAACATAAGTCATGAAAGCTTGTGTATTTGTTTAAGAAAAATGCAAATTATTTCTTAAAAGATTTGTTTTATTTTTTAACAAGAATCCAATAATTTTAAATAAATACGTATCTTGTTATCTTATATCCATTATTTTTTTATATATATAATTATAATGTTAATGTGTTCTTGAAATAATTCTACTAACAAACCATAAACAAAGGTACAAACCATTAAACATTAAACACCTATGTGCTAAAAAATAATAATCCATAAACAAAGTAGCAAAACATACAAAAAAAAATGCATCATAAATTCGGTTTTCGGTTCGGTTTTCGGTTTTTCGGTTCGGTCACCGAAAAAAACCTCGAACCGAACAACACAAAAACGGTCGACCGAAAGCGAACCGTATGTCAACCGGTTCGGTTTCGGTTTGGCCGGTTCGGTTCGGTTCCGGCCGGTTCGACCGAACCGGCCGAAATGTGCACACCCCTAGTCTGTTCCATAAAAAAAGTTTTTTAATTCTTAATTAATATTAATTATTTCTGATTTACCAGATCTTATCTCTTTTAAAAGGAGTCAACAAAAAAATGAAGATATGCACTAACATAAATAGATTTTTTAGTTCGTTTTAGTTATTCTTTCTGAATTTCTACTATTTACTTCAAATAGTCAAACCAAGAAGTTATAGTTGGTCAAATAATAGGAAAGAAGGGGATTAATTACTATCCTCTTTCTATTTTTTTATAAAGTTAATTAAAAGTAAAATTGAGTCTATTTTTCCCGAGTTTGGTAAGTTAACCAAAAAATTAAATAAAGTTTATGTTTTTATAAAACATAAAAATTAACCATACAAAAAGGTTGGGTTCTTACCTTTATCCAAGGAGTTTCTTTTTTTCTATTTTGAGTAATATTTTGTGTTATTTTCCCATATCTTTCACCTATCTTATTTATTTGGTTTTTTAAAAATTATTATCTAAAACAAATGCCTAATAAATTAGGAACACGCGTACGTTTTTGAACAATAGATGTCTTTCACATCCAACTATACCAATGAGTAATCTCTTAATTTTTTTTAAATGGCAGTTCAAAACAAAACGTAATTCGGCATCAAAAAAGCATATTCGTAAAAAAATTTGGCAAAGGAAAGGTTATTGGGCAACGTTAAAAGCCTTTTCTTTGGGGAAATCTCTTTCTACCGGGAATTCAAAAAGTTTTATTGTGCAACAAACAAATAAAACAAGTAATAAAATAGCAAACGTTCGAAAAATCTCAATTTGTATCATTTCAAAAAGAAAAGTTTATATTTTTCTTCTTTAATTCCCATGCCTGCTAAGTTAATGGATATGAAATAGAATTTGATCCACTATTTTAATATGTGAACTAAGAATTCTTCTGTTGACCTTACCGAATTAAAAAAAAAAATACTTTCTTTTTGTTGACAAAAAACAGAAGATACTTTATTTTGTTTTTTATAGATTTTATCATTTCCACAGTGGGGAGTCTTTTTTCCCATCAACCAATTTCTTCCAATAATATAAATAAATGTTTTTATCCACTTTTTATCTAGATATATAGAAGGGCGGGTATAAAATCTTTTGTTTTAAACATCATTGAAACCAATTTGGGGGGGGAGGGGGTGGGTGGGTGGGTGGGTGGAGGTGGGGAATTATATCCCATAATTCATAGTAGGACTATCCGTTTTTACAAGAGTTCAAGTGACAAAGAGTATAAAATACACGAAAATCAAATTAAGATTATAAACTAAAATAATGAACCTTCAAATACCAATTTGAATAAATTTTTATTTATCAATTTGAATCTTTATTAAAGAGTCTTTATGCTGGTTTGAGGTCGCTCTTCTTACGCAGGCAAACTCTGTTATCAGTTTTAGAGCAGTATCTAAGAGCGGGCAAACTATATATATGTATTATCTTTATCTAAATCACCATGTAAGAATGTATTATTCACATCAAGTTGTTGTAAAAACCAGGTCTTAATAGTGGCAACTGCTTTGAGGACTCTAAAGATAATACATCAAAGCAGTTGCCACTCTTAAGACCTGGTTTTTACAACAGAGAAATCTGACTTATATTTGATTTTAAATACCCATTTGCTGCTTGTACAGCGCTGTCCTTTAGGTAATGTAATAAGGATCCATGTCTTGGTCTTCTCTAATGCATCTAATTCATTCTTCATTGCATTTTGTCACTCAAAGAAATTATTAGATTGATTATCACTAAGTCTATCAAAGCTAATGATTGATAGTAGATAGCCTTATGTAAAGACTAAGGAAATTTGTATTTATATACTTTTAAATATGTAGGGGGGGGGGGGGGGGGCAAAAGGCCTGGTGGACTGTTTGGATGCAATGCCATTTATGATAGCATGGTTAGGATTACCTGGTGCAACATCGTTGTATTACATACCACATGTAGGTTCAACAATAGTTGTAGGAAGGACTGGTAAATCAGACTGAAAGATGAAAGGTGACCCAAGTGTGAATGAGCTACCAGGTGCAACTGGTTGTTGAGTTTATGGAGTTGAGGGGGAATTGTTGGTGCTTTCCTCAAATTCATAATTGTTGTCTTATTGTTGTTGAGAGTGAGTAGGTTATGGATTATCTTGTAGTACACGAGTCTAGTCATGAATGTTGATGAAATGATCAGTACACATCCTTGATGAACCATCATTTGTAGTGTTATTTTGGCTAGGAGCTTTTTTCTTGAACTGGAATATGTTTTCCTAGAACACTACATTTCAGGAAATGAAGGTTTTGCTGCTGAGCATGTCCAACAGAAGACAACCTTTTGTACCTGCAGGATATCCTATAAAAACACTTTGTGTTCCCTCGCATCAAATTTGTGTTTGTTAGTAGATAAAGTAGATTCATAGCAAAGGCATTCAAAAGTTCTTAAGAGGTTGTAGTCATGAGTTTTGTTGAATAAAACTTTATAAGGGGTTTTGTTCTGAAGAATTTTTGAAGGGAGTCTATTTACAACAAAGGCAACAATTATGATGTTGTAACTCTAGTATATATAAGGTATATTGGACTGAAATCTAAAAAATCTAGCAATTTCCAGCGAATGTTGGTGCTTTTTCTCAACAACATTGTTTCAACACAACTTATTTGGAGAGTTATACCCAGAGATGTATAAAAGTGAGGCATTAGAAACTCACTACCATTATCAGTTCTTATGCACGTTATGTTGTAAGCAAACTGATTAGCACTAGTTTATGGAACTAATCATGATTTGTTTCACTTCAGATTTCTGTAGTTAAGAAATACCCGAAATCTTCATGAGAAGTCACAGAAAAAGGCCCCCATATGTTACAATGAATTAAATCAAATATTGGCGCTGACACGGAAAGGTAATTGTTTCTACTTAGATAAATGACAAACATCACAATGGTGTTCTTTGTTGATCTTGTCATGAGTAATACATTTGATAGAATGCAACTTCTCAGTAGCGAGGATGGCCTATTTGCTTATGCTAAATCTTAGAAAAAGTATTAGTTGCATTACATAGAGGAGCAACAACAATAATATTATCAGAAAAACACGTATTAAGCTGAATATCAGTGTGTTTGAGAATGTAGAGATCATGGATCATCAGCAAAACAAATCATCTTCTTGGTGATCGGCTCATGTAATATGCAAGACAAAAAAATAGTGAAACTTTGGTTGACCTGATTAGTTTGGAAATAGATAGCAAATTATGAGTAAAACTAGGCACATATAATACATTGGGCAAAATGATGCCATGTGATAGTTGAACATATCCGTAGTGTTGTTATTAGGCATATGAATAGCAACAGAAGATTGAATGAACTAGCTGGGTTTACATATCATATGGTCGGTTGCTCTTGTGTTGTCTAAAATCCATACTTTTTAAGTAGTAGAGTGATATGGGCATTTCCCGCATATTGAGCCTGGCCCAAACCAGGCCCATATTCGACCATAGCGGGGGCCACTTCCGATGTCATATCGGTAATAATCACCGATATGTTACTATGGTCCCCGGATCCCGAGGTCTATAAATACGCGGTACCCGGATCCCAAAGTAAGCAATTATTATCCCTCAGCTACCATGCATCACATCGAAATACATCCCCGATCTCACTCTCGATATCGCATTCGATATCGGGATTACCTCGTGCGCCTTTGATACGTCACACCACCACATCCCCGATATCACGTCGGGGTGCATCCTCAATATCATGTCGAAGATAATCACAGACATACATCTAATCTTGTCACCGATATCTCACTATTATCCCAGCATCGAGGCATTAGTTCGAGGTGTTCCGGACCAAGTCTATGCGAGATACATAGTGTAGGCCTGATTTGAGATAGACTCGTTGTATTACTAGACCATTCACTTGTAACCGAAATGTATATATATATATATATATATATATAATACGATCTATTGTCAAATTAATGGCGCCGTCTGTGGGAACACCATTTCACGGACAAGGACGCCAAGATGCATGGACGGAGGACCCGATCCGAATTTAACGGAGTTGTGACTAGGAGCGCCAGGATGGAGGAAACGCAACTCCCTCAGCACCCGACTGACCAAGAACAGATAGCGACCCAAGCCGAGATGGAGCTTCCTCCAGCACAGAACGAGCCGCGACAAAGGCCCGGGCCCGCGAGGCCGCTGCGAGCCACGAACGCAGGTCCAACCTTCACCGCACCAAATACGGCGGAACCCGGGGTTGAGGGCCCGACCACTGAGAACCCCGCGACAGACGTTCCAATGGCTGAGGCGCCAAATGCGGACTTTCCCGGCTAGGAGGAGACAGTGGCCGCGGGACGAAGCGTCCTTCCCCCTGCCGCCATAACCCCGGAGATGCAAGCGCAAATCAACGACTCTGTGAAAGCAGCGCTGGACACTACATTGGATACTTTGCTTCCACGACTAGCGGAACAATGGGCAAAGGATATTCAGGCGACGCCCCATGAATCCAGAGTGGGTGAGAGAAGATCAAGGCAAGGATATGAGGAACAAGGCATACGGGGGACTCCTTCAGAGAGATATCGCCCGCTGCTTACGACAGGTCAGAGAGACGGGACCCCAGGCACCTGGATCGAGAGATAGCAAGAAAGATGAAACGGCTTGACCGCGAGAGGGCGAAAGTAATCCGGAGAATGGAACGCGGTCACGACCGCGCCGAGATTGCATATTCAAAGAATGAGGATGTATAAATACTGCGGGTAATATCAAGGAGGATGGAACAGCTAGACCGCGAGAGGGCGGAGTTGACGAGGAAGGTGACTCAGAGTCATGGGAAGGGTCGCAGTAGGACCCCGTTTTCGGATGAGATAGAGGCTGAGGTATTGCAAAGAGGGGACAAGATCCCAGTGATCAAGCCATACGACGGAAGAAGTGATCCTACAGATCATCTCCATCAGGTCGATAGCATTTTGAACATGCACAACTACTCGAGAAACATAAAGGCAAAGATCCTATCCACCACTTTAACGGGCGCTGCGCTGGATTGGTTCGCTAGGCTAGAGGCCAGATCCATAACGGACTACGAGCAACTAAGGGAAAAATTTGAGAACCAATTCTCTAGCCAAAAGAGAATGAAGACCAACCTGCTACACCACAGCACTGTGCAGCAGAGGGAAAGGGAGAACCTCCGGGACTATATGAAGAGGTTCAATGATGAATTGTTGAAGGTGTATGAGCCGCATGGCGGGCAGGTCATGATGATGTTGTTCAAGGGTACGACCCATCGCAGGTTCGCCAGGGAGCTAATCAAATTGACTGAGCCCACCATAGCACAGATCAACATGCTCGCAAACCAAATTGTTTACGAGGATGAGATGATGGCAACGCGGCAGATTTCGTTTTCCAGCAGGAACGCAGACAGAGATCGTAACAGGGAAAGGCCCCCATGGACGTACACCCCGTTAAATAGAGGCATTCTGGAGGTGATGGCCGTGGCAAAAAGAAACAGATGGTTGACAGAACCCAGGCCATTGAATGAGACTCCCGGGATGAAGTCATCGGGCAAATACTGCGCGTACCACCGTCAACCTGGACACAGGACGGAGGACTGTACGCACCTGAGGAATGAAATCGAAAGATTGATTAAAGAAGCGAAATTGGTCGAGTTTGTCAGGAGCGCCAAGGAAGACGCTAGAGGGGCAGAACATTCCTTATCCCCTAGAAGAGACTACTCACCCAGGAGAGGAAATCAGAAGATGATTGAGGCACCTGAGGAGCGTGGTAGGACCATAGTGAATGCCCCGAGCAGAGGCGTTATAAACGTGATCAACGCAGGAGGCTTGGGAGCTGACATGGCTAACGGCCGAGAAACCATAACACGGAGACTCTAGGGTGGAGCCTACATTGGGTACACCAATGCAATCATGCCGGAAGCGTACTTGGAGCAGGAGATATCTTTCACCAGGAGAGACTTGGAGCAACTTAATCCGTTGGCCTTAACCGCAGGTAGACTAGATTGCCCATTGATTATTACTATTAATGTAGATGAATATCAGGTGCATAAAGTGCTGGTGGATAGCGGAAGCTCCGCAAATTTGATATTCTCAAAAGCCTACGAGCAGATGAGGATAACCCCGGACCGGCAGAAGCCGATATCCACCCCATTGACCGGATTCGGCGGAGCAGAGGTAGTGCCACTTGGACAAGTTGTATTGCCCACCATGCTTGGCAGAAGCCCACGCACCCGGGTGATGCCGATAAAATACACAATTGTCGACATCCCGTTTCCCTACAACGCCATCATTGGCCGACCGGCGCTCAACCAGATCAGGGCAGTGGTCTCTACTTATTACCAGAAGATTAAATTCCCGACGCCTCAGGGAGTTGGCGAGATTCTAGGTGACCAGATACAAGGATGGATGTGCTATGTGGACTCGCTGAAGCACCCAAGAATTAGAAGAAGACATGAAATACAAGTCCCACACCAAGAATACATTCCGCGCACGGAATGATCACCCTGAGGAGCAAAGAGAACAATATTTTAAATTTCAGTAGTTTTTAAATTATGCTCGAACAATTGAAACATTGCCCCATCGCGGGTTAGCCTGTAAACTTAAAATAGGGGGAACTACGCTGGTCTGATTCCTCATTCAACGGGATACGTAGGCGGGTTAGGTTTACCTAGCCCTCGACCATTTTCTCTTATTTTGCCCCTTCGTGGGTCGGCATGTAACTTAAAACAGGGGGAACTACGCCGGTCTGATTCCCCATTCAACGTGATACGTAGGCGAGATAGGTTTACCTAGCCTTCGACCGTTATCTGTCATTAACTTTTTATTTGTTGTTTCGTGGAATCTCATATTTCATGCAGGGATATGTCCTAAGCGGACATTACGGAAGTGCAGAGAATTGCACGAAAAATCAGGGAGTATTCCCATAGATATAGGTTTAACACATCGCCCTCTTACAGGTACATAGCCCGAAGGATCACACATTACTATATCCGAAAAGGACATAGGGAATATTAAACCCTCGCTTTTTGAAAAAAAAAAGAGGGATTCAGGGGGCATTGCCCAAGATTATTCAATATTATCCATCTAAACAGGTACAACAGGTACAAACAGGTACAACGAGCACGATAGAATACAATGGAAACACCTTTTCTTGCATAAAACTGATATTCCCAGATTGAGGGAACATCCCGCAGAAAACACATGCACATCATTTCGTGCTTTCATATTAGCTTTTACATCGAAAATCTTTCTTGTCTGTGATGTTTTACAGGGCTTAATGACCTATAGATTCCACGACGACAGAGTCACCAAGAGACATAGTTAAAAAGACAAAGAAAAGGCTCATACCCTTGAGTGGTAACGGTCACCTACAACGAGAAGAATATCCCTTGTGATAACAGAGTCGATCATAAACATTTCAACGGTAGCGGGTTCCCTGTGATAACGGGATGCGCCCTACCCACAAGAAAAATATCCCCTGTGATAACTGGGTCGATCATAAACATGTCAACGGTAGCGGGTTCTCGGAGTAGCTTTCCATAAACTTCCCTGCTCCAACCCGGGGGAGATCAGGACGACGCTCCTACAAATTGAACTCTATTAAATACAGGAGGAAAAAACAGAAGAAAATATCATAAACAAGATATATACCAAAGTTCAAGGGAGCTAATTCGGCAGTGGAGAGCTCCAACGAGAGACGTTCGTTAGCAGCCTTCACCGCCACCACCTCAGCCTTCAATTTCTCCAGCTCCATGTTGGCCACAAGTTCACGTGCCTTTCTTTGGTCAATCTCAGTCACTAATGTTTTGAAGTTGCCCTTCAACAAATCATACTCCTCCCAGAGCTTACGACATGTCTTCAACGCATCCTCTTTTTCGGACTCCAATTTCTCTAACACCATGGGGTTGAACTCCCCCATCCTCAGGATATCAGCCTCGAGATCGGCAGCAACAGCGTCAGGGTCACCTTTGGACTCGCAAATTGTCTTGAAACACGAGACCACCAGCATTGCAGTCTGCACAATACAATACATAACACTATGCTAAACAGTCAAATAAAAACGATCAAAGTCGTGTTTAGATACGTACACTTTGGAACAGGTGAGTGCTGCGGCGTATATTCTGGGCTTGCTCAAATTCTATGAGCACCCACACCTTCGCAGGAGGAGGAAAAGCCCGCATCATGCCCCGTACAACATCTGCTTCAGGGAATTCTACTCGCTTTGAGGGTTTGACTGCACCCGCCTTCCGAGGGCCCGAACTCGAAGACGAGTGGACATTGTGGACAGTCCCCTCACGAGACCTTTTCTTACCTGATATCATAGTCAGGTCAACGACAGGCTTTGAAATCGAAATCCCAGGAAAGATAGGAGCAAAGCCCCCCAATATCAAGGGCTCCTGCAGTGGCCCTTTACCCTTGTCGGTCATACCTGAAGCGGTCGCTTTTCCCTTGCCACTAATAGGGTTCAGGCTTGAAGAACCCTACCCCACAGTAAAAGGCGCATCCACAGAGTCACCCAAGTTGACATGGGGTATTCGATTCCAAACCTCCAACGTTCTTGGTCAAAGGAATGTTGGCCAACGACTCGGAACGTGGAGCGACGTATTCACCAGAAGGAGACCTTGCAACTGGTCTCTCGGTCAACGCAGCCCTGTCAGGCGAAGGAACCACACCCTCCTGTTTCGAGGTCAACACCTCAAAGAGGGTGGCCGCGCCATCCAGGCCTCCCACCACATCAAGGATGTCCTGGCTAAGGGACCCAAACGTTGCAGGAACATTTTTAAGACAATCTTCATTAATACGATCAACCACTACAGTGTTAGGGGAGGTTGCTCAACTCCCGATGCTTCTGCCAGAAACTCAGTGGCTTTATTATTCAGGTCAAAGCTAGACGCATACCCTATATCAGGCGCCACCGCGACTGCTGCCGTTTCAGCAACCTTCTGAGCATCACGATCGGCTTGAAGTTTACGCATCAATTGTCTGAAACCTCGGAAAAAAATAATGCACCTGCAGAATAATCAGAGTATCAACATGAGAAAACAATAATAAAGAGATCAAGTACAAAGTCGAGGTCGAAATACACGTCGGGGAATAAATCGAATATAATTACCGATATACATATCGATGTTGTTACACTAAACGACAGAGAAAACGCAGAAAACTATGACCTTCAAAGTCTCTTACAAGCCCTACTTATAGACGGAGGCCTTAACTACATCGAAATATACTTTCGACATCATATCAAATATGCGTTTCGACGTGATATCAACGATGAACCCCGATCTCCTACCCTATTACGTAAACAAGCCTCGAAGAGCAACTCTCATATTTACAAGAGATTCAGCGCCAAAGATCACAGAATTCAAACGAGGACCTCAAACTATGCGCCCACTGCATTAGGTGGCCCATCGAAGTTCACCACAAAGTGCATTCCCCACATGTTTGATGACCGTCATTTGAACTGGCGGGACGAAGGGTACAGGAAACCCAGAAATTTAAAATTAAATTTGCGAATTCTTACCTCTAAGACAAGAATCCCCAAATTGGGGGACTACATGATATGGGCATTTCCCGCATATTGGGCCTGGCCCAAACCAGGCCCATATTGGACCATATCGGGGGCCACTTTCGATGTCATATCGGTAATAATTACTGATATGTTACTGTGGTCCCCAGATCCCGAGGTCTATAAATACGCGGTACCCGGATAACAAAGTAAGCAATTATTATCCCTCAGCTACCATGCATCACATCGAAATACATCATCGATCTCACTCTCGATATCGCATTCGATATCGGGATTACCTCGTGCGCCTTTGATACGTCACACCACCGCATCACCGATATCACATCGGGGGGCATCCTCGATATCATGTCGAAGACAATCACCGACATACATCTAATCTAGTCACCGATATCCCACTGCCATCCAAGCATCGATGTGTTAGTTCGAGGTGTTCCGAACCAAGTCTACGCGAGATACATAGTGTAGGCCTGATTTGAGATAGACTCGTTGTATTACTAGACCATTCACTTGTAACCGACACGTATATATATATATATATATATATATATATAATATGATCTATTGTCAAATCATAGAGATAGACTTAGTATTAAAGACATAGGAGTTGATAATACCAGAGGTTGCAGTTGCAGCAGAGTGGTGTGCATGAGCTTGGCTGTCATGGTCATATGCGTTGGACTCTTGAGCTTGTTTAAAAGTCATGAATTGTTGGAATATATCCTAATTAGCAAGCAGAAAGGAAAGTTCTTGAAAAGAGGAGCATTCTGAGTAGAATCACTCATTAGAGAAGGTTCCATAAAGAATTGGCATTGTGAGAAGTGTTATTCCTTCTGCATGTAGGACCAATCCATCTTGGGGGATAACCTATAAGCTAGAAGCATTTATTAACAACGTGCCCATTGAATTTGCAATGGGTACAATGGAGTTTCTTTTTCTCCTACTTGGATAGTGGTGGTTTACCAGATTTCTTGTTTTTATTTCCATTAGAGTTGTAGTTTCCTTAGGACTGATCTTGATATATATTATGCCTAGCGAACAAAGCTAAAGTGTCCATAGAAGGGTTTGAGGAAGAATGAACCTCTCTTTGATTTTATTCTTAAAGCAACAGACAATACACTCTTGAAAGTGTATGTAGAGGAGTTATTATCATGATTTGGTTGCTAGTTGCTGAGTAAGAATCATTTAGTCCCATCAAAAACTTAAGTACACAATCTGATTGTTGTAAAGCAAACATTGTGCCATTTACATTACAAGTACACAAACCACATGAGCATTCCACAATAGGGTGTTGGATGAGCATTGGCTGAGATACTCATCCACAAGGTTTTGAAGTTGTTGTAGAATTCAGTAATGGAGTTCTTACCTTGTGTGGTGAGAGCCAGAGATTTCTGTAACTCGTACACTCAGGATCTATCAGTCCTTGAGTCCTCGAGTCCTTGAGTATCGGGTCTTAAAGATAATTCGATAGCTCCTAAGTCGAGGTGTGAAACAAAAGAGTCTGTCCAATTTCTTTTTCAACAGAGTTAAGAAGCCAAGAAAGCACTAAGCCATTGTCTCTAATCCAACATGTAGCTTGTGTAGGGTCAATAGGCATTTGAGTAAGGGAACCATCAATATAACTCATTTTATTTTCACAGTCAAGGCCATTAAGATCCCTTGCTCCATGACATATAGTTCTTCAAATTCAACTTATCACCCACAATAGAAGTTCCAGTACAGTCATGAAAACCAAGAAAATAAAATGAGCAAGAATCCTCTCATGGATTCTTGACAGGAACAACAGTAGAAGAATCACTCGGAGTTGTCATTATCACTTAATGAAGCAACAAATTAGGTTTTCAATAGATCAATTTGGGGAAAACACAATCGAACACATAATATATCGATCAAATTACAAAACTGCACCTCAATAGAATCGAATCAAACACTATAACTAACACTCGACAAGTAAAATCGAATCAAAATCATGAAATTAAATGGATCGCAACGGAATTTACTCAAGATCGTCGGTATCCAACAAATGATATCATAATAAATCATGTGGATCAATCAATTCACAATGCAAAAAGCAAACACGAAGAACAATCTTATTAAACCTGAATTGAATGATTGATACAAATGTTCGATGATTTTACGTGATCGAACGATTACGAGAATCCATTCTTCTCTCCTCTACTCGATCCAAGTAAGAATCAAATTGAAAGTGCAAAAAGTAAGTTCTAAATGCTAGCTCAGACCGTTATTTAAAGTGTTAGCGTTAAACTATGCATTTCAACAACAGTTCTCATTTCAGGAAACTATTCAAAAGTTTGTTATATTAGTTAGTTGTTACATTACTAATTATGGAAAGTCTTAGCTGTTAGTTTATATTTTTAATTAGGACTCTAATTCTATTGTAAATAGGACAGATTAGACTCTCTAATTCTCTTGTAAATAGGACATATTAGACTCTCTAATTCTCTTGTAAATAGGACAGATTAGACTTAATTAATATAAATAACTCACATCACACACACTCTCACAACTTAACAAATTCAGTTACAATAAGCTCAAGAATAAATTATCTCTCTCAAGAATCGGTTCAACAAATTTGTACTTTGCTCTCAATATTTCAGTGAAAATCTTTTAATTATGTTCGTGATTATTGAATCGAAATGGTGCGAATTGATCCTGTTAACAGTTAGTTATAACGTTCGAGAAGTCGTTATACATAAAACGCGACTATTTAAGTTAAAAATAAATGAACGTTCAAAACAGAATTTATACTTGACTAGCTATTTTTCGAAGCCTAATGATAATTAACACTTAGCTTTGTTAATTATCATCTAATAAATATCTTATTTTATATCAGTGGCTATTTGATGGAGATCAGAAATATGTATCTCATGATTTAAAACAACCAACCCAAGGTTCAAGCGAGTCGAGGTTTGATCAGAAAGTCAACGAAGTCCGTTTTGAACAAAGATACCATTTTTTCAAGTGAAAACGGCCTCTTGAGCAAAGCATAAAGACTTTAAAGTCTTTACGCCCACGTGATTTTAGGCAAATTCGAAGGTTTAGAGGGTCAAGTATGCAGTTTATTATTCCCAACGAGATTTTTATATTTTATTTAGTTATTTTAAGAGTCTTTTGTAATTTTGGCATTTTTCTTAGTTAGGTTTTCACTTTATATGTTAGTCGTCTTTGAGTCATTCTAGTCAGTTGTTAATTAAACAAAAATAACTAAACTTGAGAGATTTCTCAGTTTTTTTCAATTTTTCGGTATTCAGCGGAATCAACGGGACTTTGATTTTTTGTGTTATTTCTGATGGCAGTGATTTTTAAATCAATTGCCAAATTACAAAGAGCATGTGAAGATGAAGACCGTCTCTTCAAGCCACCAAAAGCCACCCCTTCAAGACTTGAACGACTTAAGGAGTTGGTGTTCTTTCACATGGCTCAAGGGTTGGTGTCCTTTCACACAGCTTAAGGGGTGCAGAAATAGCCTATAAATAGGCATGTTGTCTCACAAGGTTTTCCATCCAAAAAATACATCTTTCTTTCTCTTATATAATTAAACAATAATTAATATATAAAGAGTGGTTAAGAGTGTCGTTAGTGTGAGGTAAAAATACAGAGTTTGTGCGACTTTACTACGGTAAAAGTCCGAGAGTTGTAATTCTTATTTTACACTCAAAGTGAAGTTCTTCTACCTTGCCCGTGGTTTTTCACCCTAAATTAATTTGGGGGTTTCCACGTAAAATCTGCGAGTCTTATATTTTTCGTCTTTCAATTATTGTCGTGTTTTACGCTCTATCCCAAGGGTCCACTTTACAACAAGTGGCATCAGAGCCTCGGTTCATATCCGGGGTCTCGGTGATATCTGTGGGTATCGTACTGAAATTATTTTCAGTGACGGTGGTACGTGATAGAAGCAATGACGGCGAAATTCGAGATCGAAAAATTTAACGGGAGTAATTTCTCGTTGTGGAAGCTGAAGTTTAAAGCCATCTTGCGAAACGATGGGTGTCTTGCGGCGATTGGCGACAGGCCGGTGGAAATCACAGATGATACGAAGTGGAACGAGATGGAAGGCAACGCTATCGCAAATATTCACTTGGCATTAGGTGATGGCGTGTTGTCAAGCGTTGAGGAGAAGAGGACAGCTAAGGAGATATGGGATCATCTCAACAAGCTGTATGAGGCGAAGTCCCTACATAATAAAATTTTCCTTAAACGGAAATTGTATACACTGAGGATGGCGGTATCTACCCCGGTAACTGAGCACCTCAATGTTTTAAATACTCTATTTTCTCCATTGACGCCGTTGAGTCATAAAATAGAAGTGGTTAAACGTGATGAAATTTTGCTGCAAAGTCTGCCCGATTCGTATGACCAGCTTGTCATCAACTTAACAAATAATGTCCTCGCAGATTATTTGGTCTTGGACGAAGTTGCAGCCGCTATTCTGGAAGAAAAGAGTCGGCGCAAGAGCAGAAAAGACAGGGAGGCAGGTTCGCAACAAGCAGATGCCTTGTCGGTGACAAGAGGGAGAACGACAGAGCGCGGTGCAATAAAGAGTAAGAAACAGGGGAGATCCAAGTCAAGGACCAAGGGCACTTGTTGGCACTGTGGCAAAAAAGGTCACTTGAAGAAGGCTGTTGGAATCTTAAGGATTCGAACAAGAAGAGTTATGATCCTCAGATGGTGATGTACTATGCTGTGAAGCAGTAAAAACTATTCGAGGTATGTGTGGCTTCGATGATGTATGGCTTATTGATTCAGAAGCCAGTTTTCATATGACTCCCCAGAGGGAGTGGTTTCATGAGTATACACCGATCGCTGGAGGATCTGTGTATAGCTGTAAAAATGAACCTTTGAAAGTTCTTGCCATCGATACGATCAAGCTGGAGATGCATGACGGGATTGTTCGAACCATTTGAAATGTCCGACACATGGAGGGATTATGTAAGAATTTGTTGTCTTATGGACAACTGGATGATCTTGGTTGTGAGATTGGGTCGCTAAACAAGATCATGAAAGTTAAAAGGGGTGCACTTGTACTGATGAAGGCGGACAAGATTGCTGGAAACTTATACATGGTACAGGGGAGGGCTCTGCAAGTAGGAGAAGCGTCAGTGGCTTCATCTGAGTCGATTGAGAAATCATCAATGATTTGGCATCAGCGGCTCGGGCATATGTCTGAACAAGGCATGAAGGTTCTTGCAGAGAAGAAACTACTTCCGGGCCTCACAAAGATATCTTTAGCTTTTTGTGAGCATTGTGTTGTTGGCAAGCAACATCGTATAAAGTTTCGTAGTTCAGATTCTAGATGTAAAGTCATTATAGAATTGATTCACTCTAACGTGTGGCAAGCACCAATACTATCCCTGGGAGGTGCAAAGTATTTTGTGTCTTTTATAGATGATTATTCCAGGAGATGTTGGGTGTACATGATCAAGAGTAAGGCAGAGGTGTTCTCGGTGTTCAAGACGTACAAAGCGCTGGTGGAACTTGAATATGGGAAAAAGATCAAGTGCCTGAGTCCGACAATGGAGGGGAATATACTGGCAAGGAGTTTGAAGACTTCTCTAAGATGCTGGGATTAAGAGGCAGTTTACTACGGCATATACTCCGCAGCAGAATGGAGTGGCAAAGCGAATGAATAGGACCTTGTTGGATAAAACAAGAGCCATGATGCAGGCAACATGCTTAGAAAAGTCGTTCTAGGCAGAAGCAGTCAATACCGCCTGTTATGTGGTGAACCGATCTCCGTCAACAGTATTAGGACTGAAAACACCGATGGAGGTGTGGACAGGTAAACCAGTTGATTATTCTAATCTCCATATATTTGGGACTCCCGCTTTTGTTATATTCAATACTCAAGAGAAAACAAAGCTGGACCCAAAATCCAGGAAGTGTTTGTTCTTAGGGTATGCTAAAGGAGTGAAGGGGTATCGCTTGTGGGACCCCACTACCCAGAAGATCATTGTAAGCAGGGATGTTATCTTCACGGAAGATAAGAGAGGAAATGATAGCAGCACAAAGGAAGATCCAGAAACTACGACAATAGTAGTCGAGAAGGATGCTGAGCAGGAGGGTCCTGCTGAACCAGAGCATGAACCTGAGGAGACAACAGAGTCTGGAGTCTTGGGGATATGTCGATCAACACGTGTTAAGAGACCACCAGGCTGGCACACAGACTTTTCAATGGAGAACAATGTTGCGTACTGTCTTTAACTGAGGACGGGGAGCCATCAACTCTCCAGGAAGCAATGAGTAGTTCAGATGCAGCTCAATGGATGGCAGCAATGCAGGAGGTAATCGAAGCACTCCATATGAATAAGACGTGGGAACTTATGTCTCTACCACAAGGGAGGAAATCCATTGTCAACAAATGGGTGTACAAAATCAAACGTAACAGTGATGACCAAGTGGAGAGGTATCGTGCACGGTTGGTGGTGAAAGGATATGCTCAGAAGGAGGGCATTGATTTCAACGAAATATTTTCCCCGGTGGTCCGAATGACAACTGTGCGGGTGGTTCTAGCGATGTGTGCTACATTTGATTTACATCTTGAACAGTTAGATGTAAAGACGGCTTTTCTTCATGGTGATCTTGAAGAAGAGATTTATATGCTCCAACCGGAAGGATTTATTGAATAAGGAAAAGAGAACTTGGTTTTCAGGTTGACCAAATCTTTGTACGGTCTCAAACAGGCGCCGAGGTATTGGTACGAAAGATTTGATTCATTCATAATGAGCCTTGGATACAACAGACTGAATGCAGATCCTTGTGCATATTTCAAGAGATCTGGTGATGACTTTGTTATTTTGCTGTTGTATGTTCACGACATGTTGGTTTCAGGCCCCAACAAAGCTCGTATTGAAGAACTGAAGGCTGAACTGGCTAGGGAATTTGAAATGAAGGACTTAGGACTAGCAAACAAGATTCCAGGGATGCAAATCCACCGAGACAGATATAGCAGGAAGATTTGGCTTTCTCAGAGGAACTATCTATTGAAGATTTTGCGGCGGTTCAGTACGAAAAATTGTAAGCCAATCTCTACCCCTCTTCCTATTTAGTTTCAAGTTATCCTCAAGTATGTGTCCTAGCAGTGAAGAAGAGAGGAGGGAGATGTCTCAAGTACCTTATGCATCAGCAGTGGAAAGCTTAATGTTTGCTATGATTTGTACTAGACCAGATATTGCACATGCAGTGGGAGTGGTTAGTCGATACATGGCGGATCCAGGAAGAGAGCATTGGAGTATAGTAAAGAGAGTTTTGAGATACATTCAGGGAACCTTCGATGTTGCATTATGTTATGGAGGATCGGATTTTACAATAAAGGGCTATGTTGATTCTGACTATGCAGGTGATCTTGACAAAAGCAAGTCCACGACATGATATGTGTTTACTCTTGCTATAGGTGCAGTGAGTTGGGTTTCGAAGTTACAGTCAGTTGTTGCGACATCCACAAATGAGGCATAATGCGTGGCGGCAACGCAGGCCAGTAAAGAGAAGATTTGGCTGAAAATGGTTTTGGAGGAACTTGGGCACAAACTAGAGAATATTTCTCTATTCTGTGACAGTCAGAGTGCGTTGCATTTTGCAAGGAATCCGGCGTTTCATTCCAAGACAAAGCATATTCGGGTGCAGTATCACTTTGTTCGTGAGAAAGTCGAGGATTGTACTGTGAATGTGCAGAAGATTCACACTAAAGATAACATAGCTGATTTCATGACGAAGAGTGTTAATGCTGAAAAGTTTGTTTAGTGTCGGTCCTCGTGTGGTCTGGTGAAAACGTAAGCAACATGAAGGGCGAGGTAGAAAGAATGGTGTGAAGATCTGATTAGTTCATAATCAAATCTTCAAGTGGGAGATTGATAACAGTGATTTTTAAATCAATTGCCAAATTACAAAGTGCATGTGAAGACGAAGACCGTCTCTTCAAGCCACCAAAAACCACCCCTTCAAGACTTGAACGTCTTAAGGGGTTGGTGTCCTTTCACACGGCTCAAGGGGTTGGTGTCCTTTCACACGGCTCAAGGGGTGCAGAAATAGCCTATAAATAGGCATGTTGTCTCACAAGGTTTTCCATCCAAAAAAATACATCTTTCTTTCTCTTATATAATTAAACAATAATTAATATATAAAGAGTGGTTAAGAGTGTTGTTAGTGTGAGGTAAAAATAGAGAGTTTGTGCGACTTTACTACGGTAAAAGTCCGAGAGTTGTAATTCTTATTTTACACTCATAGTGAAGTTCTTCTACCTTGCCCGTGGTTTTTCACCCTAAATTAATTTGGGGTTTTCCACGTAAAATCTGCGAGTCGTATATTTTTCGTTTTTCAATTATTGTCGTGTTTTACGAGGGGAGCCTTGGCGCACCGGTAAAGGTGTTGTTGTGTGACTGAAAGGTCACTGGTTCAAGTCCTGGAGCGGCCTCTTGTCAAATTTGACAGAGGAAGGCTTGCCCCTTATACACCCTTGCGGTGGGACCCTTCCCCGGACCCTCGCATTGCGGAGATGCTTTCGTGCACTTGGCTGCCCTTTTTTTTTATAATTATTGTCGTGTTTTACGCTCTATCCGAAGGGTCCACTTTACAACAATTTCATCTTTCCTTATGGCTTTCGCTTGCTACATCACCATTTCACGCCAACAGTACAACTATTACACAAAATAACTGGTCCAATCTTTAAGTCTTCTGCTTCACATATATAAGACATGAGAAGGAAAATAGAAGAATGATACATACAATTAACATTTTTGTGCTGGGTTTATGGAGTTCACCAATCAAATTTACTACACGTACTTCAGTCTCGGTTTCTTGAGTACAATATGATTAAGAGTTCAACAACAACCGATCGATTTACATTTCTGGTTCGAGTAGCTAGGTTTCGACTGCTAAAGCTATAAATTCATGATATGTCAATATCAGCTGCGTGGTCCCAAAATTATATATAAATGGATATATAAATTGGCTATCATCACTGTTGGCTATAACATTTGTTGATTTGCAGCATATAAATTCACCACATTAGTTTTTAATAAACGAACCCCTATTTAACTCTTAATAATTTTAAATGATTCTAGAATTTAAATTCTCTCTGTTGGAAAACCATATTCACCAGTTCGAATTTTATAGATTAAATAGTTTAATTGGCACATTGTGTTTCACTGTTTTTCTTATCTGCCTTGCGTTTCACTGTTAATTAATGTATATTGTATATATATATATATAAATATGTATATGTGTGTGTTAAATTCAGTGTTTTCAGAACCGGACCGGACGTCGAACCCGTAACCTCACAGGTTACTGGTTTTAGTGGTCGAACCGATCAAACCACTGGTCCGACCGGTACAACACAATATATTATAAAATTCATAAATATATATAAAATATATCTTGCTACATAATTTTGTTAGTATCAATTTTAAGAAACGAGAAGTTATAAATTTGTTTCTTCACTCTTAATTGATATGTTTATAATCATAAAACTCATATCATTGGTTAAAGTTTAAGTAAACATGCATAATATTTCATGAATTCTAATTAAAAGATTAAACTACGCCATATATTGGTTAAAGTTTAAGTAAATATGCATAATATTTCATGAATTCTAATTATTAAAGTGTTTGGAAAAAAATAATACTAGTCTAAGAACATCTACTATATAGAAGAAAATAACATAACAAAGATGCTTTATAATATAATACTACTAAGTTATAAAAATAATAACATAATATATTTGTTTTATATGAGAAAAGTATATTCTAGTTGTTTAATCTATATATTAATAAGTGTGAATACTATCAATTCTATTGTAGATCAATTGGTTAAAACATCTAATATTTACTTAGAGTTCCAGGGTTCAACTCCACTACCATGAAAAATTTAAATTTTTATAAAGTAATATACAAATCAGTTCAACCATTACCAAACTGGATCACCGATTCTCGGTTCTTGACCGGTTCTTACCGGGTTTGACCAGTTCTGTATCACAACCGGATCGGCCAAGCTATCGGTCACCGGTTAAACTTGTTCGACCGGCCGGTCCGTTCTGGTTTTAATAACACTGGTTAAATTATGCCCGAATTTATTTTTGAGGCAATACATTAGTGTAATATTTAAGAAAAATTATATTTACAGCATAATCGTATGCATGAGGATATTGTATGCATAGACTCAGACATATGCACAACGTTAATTTAACACCATTTTTAACGCAGACCCAACATGTAAAATGTTAGAGGATTTTAGTATGTATTTAGTTTTACTACATGGTCATGAGCTTTTCCAATGGGACCTTCATTGTCATTGTGCGCTTCAATAAGTCACACAACAAACAATAAGACCGAGTTTGGGGCTATAATAAGATGGCTTGGTTCAGGGTTTTTTCTTTTTTGATAGGATGGTTGGTTTGGCGTAGTTTCTGGGTCTCAATTTCATAAGAGTTGCCGTTTATGATTCACTCTCGCTATTGGATTAAATATGAACCGACTCATCTCATTGAACTTTTTCAGTAATCTAATTCTACATTTAAGACATGACATGATCGTTTATATTGTTTGGTAAGTCAACTAGCACTACAAGATTACAGTCTCATCTGCGACCGCCAACGCGGTCGCGGATGAGGCCTTGGCAGTCGCTAATGTGCGGTCGCAGATGAGCCATGACCGTCGAATGTTCAGAAATGACCTTTTCTGTGACCGCTAGGCTGTCACAAAAAATTTCTGCGACCACGGCGGAGTCGTAGATAATAAATTGACAATCGCGACCGCCGGGCGGTCGCTAATAAACTGCGTACAAAATAAAAAAAAAAACCAATAATGTTTCGGTACGTAGTTTGCCAGAATATTATTGGTATTTTTGTAGAAATTACGTATAAATAATGGGCAACAAAGTCATATACAAGAACAAAAAAAACTAAATAATGAAGAAAAATCAATAAAATGAATTAAAAGGATTAATAAATGAAATGAAAGGGTTAATAAATGAAATGAAAGATAAAATAGATGAATAGAAAAACAAAGGAAATATAATATAAATGAATGAAAGAAGAAAAGAAGAGGAAAAAAAAGTTTGTGTTGAGTTTATAGTTTTGGATTAGAAAAAGAAAAAAAGAGAAGATGTGTTTATTGTTAGGTGTTATTTTTCTTGGATTTGAAAAAAAGAAGAGAAGAGTGTTTTGGTGTTGGTATTTTTTGGAGAGTATTGAAAAGTGAGGGAAAGTTTGTGTTGGTGTTGTTTGAAGAGTATTTTAAAATTGAGAGAGTAGTGGTGGGTATACAAAGAAGATAAGGTGAAAATTAGAATTTTCAGAAAATATTCAAATTTTTCCACATAACCCACCTATTTCAGTCTCAATAGCGACCGTCCAGCGATAGAGCGCTAGACGGTAACAAAATCTTGAAGGGTAATAGAGACTGCGACGCAGTGACAAAAGTTAAAAGTCTAATTGAGATCGCGGCCCGGTCTCATATAATATTCACACATTGGGACCGCCTGGCGGTCTCAGATAATATGGGTATTATGTGAGACGGCCTTGCGGTCGCTGATAAATTACGAAATAAAAAAACCAATAATATGTCGGTATTACTGAATTATTATTGATTTTTTTGTAGAAATTACATATAAATAATGACAACAAAGTTATATATATACAAGAACAAGTAAAATAAAATAATGAAGAAGAATTAATAAAATGTATTTTTTAGAGTAATAAAAGAAGAAATATTCCAAAAATGAAGAAAGATAGCAAAGATGAACAAAAAAGTAAATGAAAGATAAAATAAATAAAATGGAAAAAGAAGAAGAGAAATAAAGTTTGTGTTGAGTTTTTTGTTTTGGATTTGGAAAAGAAAAGAATAGAAGAAGTGTTTATTGTTTGGTGATTTATTTTTTGGATTTGAAAAAAAGAAGATAAGAGTGTGAATTATGTGGTGTTGATGTTTTTGGGAGATTTTTGCTGGTGAGGGAAATTTGTGTTGATGTTTTTTGTAGAGCATAAAAAAATTAAGAGGGTAGCGGTGGGTATACATAGAACATGGGGTGAAAATTTAAATTTTCCTGAAAATTTAAATTCCCCCCCCCCCCCCCCCTAATCCGCCGAAAATTTGAATTTTCAAGCTCAAAGCCGACTGCCTAATAATTTTAAAATATGTATCTAGGAGTAATAAAGACCGCATAGCGGTCGCCAATGTTTCTTATTCGTGACAGCGTCGCGGTAACGAATATTATTCATCACTTTAGTGTGAATATTATTAGTGACCGCCTTGCGGTCATAAATGCAGCATTAAGGACCGCAATGTTGTTTCAATGACCCCTATTTGTGACCGTCAGTCAATCACAAATAACATTCATACTTCAAAATTGCTATTTTATGGAACGATCTCAAAGTGTTTGTGATTTTTAGCAACAAACATCAATACTGCATGTGAAATAAACAAATAAATGGTTACAAAGCAAGTATTTGAAGTATGAAATAGTGGATTAAATGTGATCGAGCGAGTTATTAGCGTTGAACTTATTTTATGGTCTATCTACAACTCATCATCATACACATGTTGTTGTTAATTGTTATTATGATTTGCTTCACAAATTAAAGTATAAATATCATTAATCGGTTTATTAGTAGAGCACATTTCATATTGCGTTTATATCTATATGTATCTAGGCATGATATATATAATCGTTGTCGTTCAAAATCGTAAGAATCTTCATAACGGCTTGTCCACATATATAATTCTTGGATTTGTAAAGAGACATTGAAATTATGGTTGTTTTTACGATTATTAGGGTAGTTATCAACTAAACTAACAACGTGATACCTCAAATCATCGAAAACACGTCATTTTGAAGTATAAATATTATTCGTGACCGTGCGTCGATCACAAATTCGTGCAATTACAACCGCCACGCGGTCTCAAAAAGCAACAGATAGTCACATTAGGGACCGCCGTGCGGTTCCTAATAGCAACAATAGGGGTTTCTGTCGGAAGTCCTTCATGAAGTTCAAGAGTATGTCAACTCTCAGATCCTGGGTCATCGTCAACTCCTAGTTCTCTTTGCTAGCTGCCTGACGTAGCCTGGCGTGTAGTTTGCCTCCCTCCTGTTGCGCAAATCGAAGTCCTCTGGATCAACATTAGTCGGTAACCCCTTCGTTGTTCCCTTCTTCACTTTCCTATGGCCTTCTTCCAACAATCGGCATCCCACTCGGGCAACTCCTCTGACTCCGAATATCTCTTCCTCAGTTCCCTCATGTACTTCTTCTGTTGATATAAGAAAGGAAATTAGAAAGGAAAATTAGAATGAGCAATTAGATTATAAAAATGATTGAATTTCAAAAATTAACGGGACACATGTAAGCTCGCCATTATTGGGCACCCTATTTGTATTACCAATCTTGTACACCTCATCGTGTCTAATAGGGGTCGCGCGGTTGGGCTGATTCATCGTCTACAAATTTAAGGAATAAGTACGTTAAAATTAAGAATCCTAAATTACGACTATATTATATTATTGATTTAAATAAAGCATACCATCATGCGCTTGATCTGCTCGTAATCGACGGAACCACCGAAAACGGTGGGCGGTGCCCGAGGAAAATTGGCTAGATCAGGTCCTCATCGCCCAACGATCCGTGTCCTTTCGAAAAACCTCTAATGATCCTCGATCCCCTAGTGTGGTACCGCCTACGCCTCAACCGTAAAGTTCATCCACGTCTTCGTTCTCCCAATATACTCCGGGTTTTCTAAATGCTTAAGGTAGGTGGTCTTCGCGTTGTTCACCAAACGCTTGTAGCACCCCTTCGCCTTCTTAACGAAAGCCTTCTCCACTACGTCCAACTCCAAGTAACGGACCCCATAGTTTGTCTACAATATAATTAAAATTTTAAGATTATTCTTATTTTCTTCATTTGTTTATTAATACACTAATTTATATAATATTATTATGTAATAATATCTCACCGCAAATCTGCTCCACATCCCCTCTCGTGTAGGCTGGGGCATCTGCAAGTAGGAGGGCCATAAATCCGTCAAAAGCTCTCTGATGAGGGACATGATCATTTTCACTATCTCGCGACTAGGGGGTGTGTAAAAACACTGCGTGTCAATGTAATGATATGCTTGTCCTCGACTCGCCAGCGTGCTGTAACCCCTAAAGACGGTCGCCTGCCCGGTCGGCACTGCGTGTATGTGGCTGGAGTCCCTGTCAGCCTCTAGCTCGGTCCAACTCTGGTGGGTGGTGTCCTCTTAGCTATGCAGGCTCGGAAGATGGTGCTCGATGCGCTCTGGTCGACTCTGATGATTGTGGTCGATGAGCTAAGATGGACTCTGAAGATCGTGGTCTAACCCCAGATCCAAACAATGTACGCGGGGTTAGGCGCTGCTGTGCTGCAGTAGAGGACTCGGTATAGTCAAATGTAAGTCGGCGCGGTAGGGGAGGAGACAATAGTGTAGATCTCTCACCAGACCCACGAGATCGTGGCGGGAGGGATGGCTCCCATAGAACGCTAGTCGATGCACCACGACCGGAGTGGATAATATGTACGATCGGTCTACAATTACCTCAATCATCACCCTCGGCGCTACCACGAGCTTTAACCCCACCCTCACTAACAACACTAGGGCCTCTAGATCTTCTACCTCAACCACGAGCTCCTCCTGGAGGAGGGCCACTACGAGACGTACATGGCGGACGCGTAGGAGCGTCTGACATGATGTACTATGAAACTATGGAGAAATTTCTAAGTTAGATCATTGATTGTAGAGATTTCCTAAATTTCAATCGTTACTAAGTGATAAAGATTTCCTAAAGGCATCGGAGTTGAGATTCCTAAAAATAATATTATGTCTAAGTTATAAAAAGTCCCTAAAGTCCTCGTCTTATTCAAAGATTCATAAACATAAATTGTTCTAAGTTATATAAACTAATTAAACCACTAATTTATCATTTAAACTAACACATATAATCTTTAAATGCTTTTAATATAACACATGTAAACTTTTATTTAAACTAACAATTATACATTTAATATAACAATTACACATATTAACTAAAATTTATAATTTACACTAACATACGAAAATATTAAACTAAAAATTTGATATTTAAACTAACACATGTATACTTTATAAATTAACATACATAATTACACATATAAAACTAAGAATTTCACATTTAAACTACTAATCAAATACTAAACTAATCATTTATCACTTTAATTAAACTAACATTTCAAAACTAATCATTCATCAATTTAAACTAATCATCATCACTTTAATTAAACTAAGCTAGCACTATAATTAACATCTAAACGAACAATTGAACAACGATACTAACAATTCTTCACTTTAAACTAATCAAGCTTCATTTTAATCTAACAATTACACATTTAAACTAATATTTAAAAACTAATCATTAATCAATTTAAACTAATCCTAATTCAGTTTAAACTAATCATCATCTCTTTAACTAAAGCAAACTAACACTTTAATTAACAACTAAACTAACACTTTAACAACTAAACTAACAATTCTTAATTTAAAACTAATCAAACTTCACTTTAATATACAATTACACAATTAAACTAACAAATAAACATAAAATTAACTAAACTAATAATAATTAAACATATTATAACATAAATCAAGAATAAAATCGAAACACTAACAATTTTTCGACGAAGCTACGAGCGCCAGTGGAAGAGGACGCGACGGACGGACAGACGATGGAGGCACGGCGGCGCGGTAGCTGAAATGGCGGTGGAGGGGCGGGCAACGTTGTGGGGGTGGCTTTTCGAAGTAAAACGAGGCGAAGATGAGAGGAGAGGAGAGAAGAAGAAGAAGAGTGAAATGAAAAAAAAATCAGTTTTGTTTTTATACACCCTCAATCAGCGACCGCGATGCGGTCATTGATGGCTTCCCTCGGCGGTCCCGAGGGAGGCACTCAAAATTAGGGCAAAATTCCCTAATTTTGGGCCCAACCTTTGGCCATAATGAGCCAAAAATTCAGGCCCATTGGCTAAAAATAGTCCAACCAATGGGCTTGGGACCCCGATGCAGTCTCAGCTCAACAACTGAGACCGCATGTGGTCCCAAATGCCTGGGGACCGCGTCACGGTAGCTAAAGCGCGGTCTCAAAAATTGCTGGAATCTTGTAGTGTTGAAATACTTTTCCACAATACCTTTAAATTTCAAATTTCTACAAAGTCTTCTCAATTTTATTTTCTTTTGGAAACTTGCAAAGCGTTATTAATTTTACATCAATTAAACCAACAAGCATCGGGCTATATTAGTTTTTCTATGAATTGTTCGTCATCATAAGATATACTCACCTACAACTTCAAATACTCAGTTCAACATTTTAAGAATAAGACAATATCTTTTCTGCAAAGACCAAAAAAAAAAAACTGAGAAAGTACGCAAAGAGCAAAACCTGATTTTTGATGTACAGACAATCGAGGTTTGAATCAAATCTTACTAGCACAAAAGCCAATTAAGTTTATTGTTCAAAATACAATAAATTCCTCGCTCTGAACCGCGACCATCGAATGTCAAGTCAAGGAAACCACTAATGACTAATGAGGGTATATTGAATCCTAGAGAGATCTGTCTGATGTGCAGCATGCATACAGCCCCCTCTCACAGAGGGGTGGGCCCCAACTGGGTCCCATGTTTGTGGGGCCTGACCCTATGTGAGAGGGGGCTGCTGTGCAGTATGCTGCACTCCAGACTCTCTCATCCTAAAGATGACTAATTTTGTTCTGACAACTGTTAGCTAGAATGAATTTGATTTTACAACTCAACGGTTCGCAAAAGAACTTAACGATAAGCCACCTAGGCATCCATGCACCTTTTTTTTTCCCTTTCCCATATGTTTGCTCTTCTTAATGTTGCTTTTCAGCTTTTACCTTTAATCATTTGGAATTATTATCCTTAATTAGTTCTTTTTGTGAAAAAAACTTATCGGAATATCAAAATTTATTACCACCGGCATAGTATATATGTATGATAAATTCTTGTTGCTTTTCCTCCAAATAGAATGGGATTAAGTTTAGATAAAAATTGTCATTGATGAGTTAAATAGTTAATGGTTTCCAAAATAATTAGCATACTGATAAAGTTAATAGACTTCGAAGATTTATGAACCTCTCAGATTAATATCTAAGGAATGCCTTTTAGGAGTATCTAATATTACAAATATGGCTAAGTACTCAATATCAACAAACCGTAAATAAAATACTCAAAATATTAAGTAATCATAAGTTATAAATTAAGACTTTGACGCTAGTTTATACCCAATTTATCTTCATTTAAAGTACAAAAACAAGAAAATTCATTTTTTTTGAAACGACAAATTAGTAAACAAATGAGAGACGATGATGGAATGATGACTCTATATGACCAAGAAATATCGAGAGCTCAAGATGATGCTGAATGACCAATGAGAGATTTTTCTTCTTATTGTGTCTCAAGTTCGACTCACACATCGAGCGACTTGATTTTATGTTATCTAGGTCTGAACTTGTCATGTTAGTCTATTTCATTCTGCTAGGTTAGAGATATTCACAGTCTATTGCATCCACCTGTGGGTTTACCTAGTGCACATTCGAAGGATAGAGTACGTTTTCAGGTCATAAAAAAGGGCCAAAGTTTCATACTTAGGCTTTGTACTCCAGACTGATGAAAAACTAGATAGGATATGTCAACTATCGCGCCGCAAAGTATGGCACTAATTTGTTGCAAACGCAACTTCTCATTTAAGATACAAAGAAAATCTAACGAATTGTAATATGGCACTAAACGTTATACTATTAATTAATTGTCAGTGATGCGGAAAGGGGAATGATATTGATCCATAAAAAGCTTTCTTTAAATAGCAGAAGTTAATTTGAGAAAAGCTAGAACTATACATTAATACAATGCATTAAAACTTTTGAGTTATGATATATAGGTAAGAAAGAGCACGGTCCAAATAAAATGTTGACGGGGCTATACAAAATAACACGAGACTTAGAAGTATACATGAAAACATCATACTTAATTAACTCGAACATGAAGACGAACTGATCGATTTGAGGTGATTAATGTTTGGTTCATTTAGCCTACCCAGTAAATTAAATTACAAACTTGATTGTTCTATTATGAGATTTTTGTGCCTTAACTCACAGGACATAAGTTTGAGTAAGTGAACGACACAGTTATAATAGATTAATTTGGAAGTGATGAATAATTCTATTCATCATCACTGTATAAATACATAATTACAATATCTAAAATAGGTAAGTAAATCCCTATAACTAAGAAAGGATATAAACAAAAGATTCAAAAGATATACAAGGATATACAAGACTAATAATTATGTTTATTACACCCCTACAAAATTGACGTTCCATTAGCAACGGAAAGTTTGGAATGCATGAGTTGAAAACGAGTACGTGCAAGTGGCTTGGTAAGAATATCCGCAAGTTGAGACTTTAAGAAATCCCTTGTTGACAAGATCCCGAACAAAGTTAAGTCAACGGAGATATGCTTCATTCGTGAATGTTGAACATGATGAAGAGAAAGGCGAATGGCGCCCATATTGTCACAACGAATGTGAGGCACTGGTCGAAGTGGAAAGCCAAGTTCGCCAAATAAATGTTGAATCCAGCGAATTTCAGCCGACGCATTTGCAAGAGCTCGATATTCGGCCTCAGTCGAGGATCGGGAGACCGCCCGTTGCTTGCGCGACGTCCAAAAAATAGGATTCTGCCCAAGGAAGACAACATATGCTGATGTGGATGTTCCACTTACAGAGTCGCCTGCCAATCTGCATCAGAATATGACGAGAGTACTTGAGACGTGGAGCGGCGAAGAAGAAGGCCATGAGAGAGAGTGCCTTTTAGATAACGCAAAATCCGTTTGACTGCGACCCAATCATTCTCCGTAGGACTAACCATGTGTTGCGCGAGACGGCTGACCGCGAAGCCAATATCCGAACGAGTAAACGCCAAGTAATTGAGCGCACCGATAATTTGGCTATATGTGTCGGATCCACAACTGATTTTGAAGAGGACGCGGGCGGATTAGATGTCATTGGCGTGGCTAAGGATTTCGCACCATCCATCTTGTGTCTCGCCAAGACTTCCGCAATATACTTATGTTGAGATAGAAAGAGGCCTTCTTTGCAACGTATTACTTCAATCCCAAGGAAGTAAGTTAAGGTGCCCATATCCTTACCCGCAAAGTGCTCACTGAGTCGAGCGATAAGGAAAGAATATGGGAAGAAATAAGAGAGTTGAAATTTCCCATCACAATAATAACATCAAAATACACGAGCATATAACAGATAACCTTGTCACGTGAATAGACAAAAAGAGAGACATCCAATTTGGTTTGAACAAAACCAAATGATGTGAGAGCCTTATGAAGTCGACAAACACGGTGCGGGAAGGAGGGATCAATGAAACCGGGCGGTTGACTCATAAAGACGGCCTCAGTAAGATTACTGTGAAGGAATGCATTGCTGACGTCGAGTTGCCAAAGGGACCAAGCATGAGACACGACAAGAGTAAGAACTGTGCGAATGGTGATAGGCTTGACAACGGGGCTGGAAGTGTCCTTATAATCAATACCCGACCGTTGATGAAAGCCCTTTGCGATAAACCGTGCCTTATATTTTTCAATACCCATCCTTATGAAAGCCCTTTGGCACCAACGCTTACTCCGAAATACCCATTTTGAGCCAATGGTGTTTCAAAGAGGAGGTGGATCAACAAGAGACCACGTACCAAGTTTAAGGAGGGCCGTGTATTCCTCATCCATGGCGGCTCGCCAATTTAGATCATTCATGCCTTGGCTCACACATGTCGGTTCGATCGGACCTATTGTAGGATGTTTCGATGCTGAATATGCCTTCTTTAGTTTGTGAATATTATTCCGAGATCGTGTAACCATACGATGCAAACGATCATGTGCAACCGGATGAGAGACGGATGTCAGAACTGGGATCTCAACAGCTGAAGTAGGTGCAGGTAATAAGGAGGGAGAGGGAGGCAGCAACTCCTCCAAAGAATCCAAAATAGGGACCGAGATCATTTATGGCGGAGGCACAACACGAGATGGTACTGGGAGCAACACATAAGGTTTTGCTGTGCAAGAGAGGGCTGAACCACAGCCGTAGAGTTGGAGAACCCCGAAAATTTATCCTCCATTAATCGAACATGGCGTGAAATAAACACGCGCCTAGTTGCAATATCAAAACTGTGATAGTTCGATTGAGAAGATGAATATCCGATAGACAATGATGGGCCAGAGGATCGAACTTTCTTTTATCATACGGCCGAGTATGTGGAAAAACAAAAACAACCGAAGACACGAAGGCGTAAGTAGTTCGACGAGCGCCCCTGCAGGATGGAGAATGGTAACTCACCCTTAGTAATCGGGGTAGGAAAGCGATTGGACAGATAGACCGCAGTTGCAAAAGAGAATTCCCAAAACTCCGGCGGAAGGTGCGCACTAGATAGTAAGGTTCGATCTAACAAAACTACCTGTAAGTGACGCTGTTCCGTTGTCCCATTTTGTTGGGGTGCGTGCGGGGCGGTTGTGATAAGGCTAATTCCATGATTTGCATGATACGGATAGAGAGCCATAAATTCTCCACCATTATCTGTATAGAGATTACGCAAGATAGTACCAAATTGTTTCTCCACAAGATTATTAAAAATAGGAAAAAATTTCACAACATAAGATTTGACAGTTATAGGATAGAACTAACAGTACTTAGAGTAGTGGTCGACTAGCAGTAAGTAATAACGAAAGCCATTTAGTGAAGTAACGGGGGCTGGTCCCCACACATCGTCATAAACATAATGCAAAGCATGCAACGACACAAGAGAAGTACTAGTAAACGACAATCGTTTGCTCTTATTCAAAAAACAAGGTTCACGATTATTAGTGTTCAAATCTGAAACATTGTCACAAGGTAAATTAAACTTGCGTAAAATAAAGGAACTAAGGCGACTAGAAGGATGACCCAGTCTTTCATGCCAACGATCCTTAGATGTTGTTTCCCCAACAAAAGCTTGCACATGCGGCCTAGACACGGAAGGAAGTCGTAACTGATAAACGCCACCAATACAAGGTCTTGTAAGTAGTCTATCCCCCGAATTGCGATCCTTGACAAAAAAATGAGAAGCAAAAAACTCAAAAGTCATGTTATTTGCCTTAGTGAATTGATATATGGATAAAAGGTTTCGATGCGAGGCAGGGACACACAATACATTGTCGAGAGAAAAACGACGATTCGAACAATTAATGAGGGAAGAACCAATATGGGAAATTTTCAAACCCGTGCCATCGGTGATGGCGACCTCATCCGGACCATCGTACTCCGAGTGAATGGAAAGGTTTTTGAGATCCAAAGTCAGATTGTGCGATGCACCAGAATCGACCAACTAATTGTTTGTGGATCCATTGTTGGGAGATGGCGAGGAGGGGGCATGTGCAGTCGGGGTAGTGAAGAGACAACACGTGCGGGCTGCATGACCGGGCAGGCCGCACAATTGACAGATCACCGTGGAATGAGAGGGGGACTGTCCCATGCGGGAGTTGGGCGGAGGCGCACGACGTTGATTTCCCCCACCAAAGTGCTAACCAAGGTTCGAGTGATTGCTGCAGTTGCGACTGTTTCCACCACCCGAGGACTGACCACGATTTGAATATTGACCGCGAGCATGATTATGGCGTCCTTGAGATGTCCCATAACTGACCATAGCAGCCAAAGCAGCGGATTCTGCCTCAATAAATGCTTCTTGAGCGAGGAGGAGGTTGTGGAGTTCCGTGAAACAATTCTCACGAGCACAAATCGGACCGGCAAGGTCACGATAGGCTGGTCCGAGGCCGTTCAAAACGTATAGCATGATGTCGTCATCATGAAGCGGATGATCAATAATCGTAAGTTCATCGGCTTTGGCCTTGACCGCTTGGAGAAATTCAGCAACTGATCGCGATCCAAGCTTCATAATGTTTAAGTCGTCTTTCAATTGTATGATACGCGAGCTGGAACGGTTAACATACGACCGTTGTAGCGTTTCCCACGCCGCCGCCGAGGTGTTGTCATTGGAGATGAGTGTTTGAAGTGATCCACTCACCGAGTTGAACAAGGCGGAGATAATAAGTGAATCATGCCTCGTCCAATGAACGTAACGGGCTATGGATTCCGGCGTGGAACCACGGAGAGGGCATGGTGTGGTGCCGCCGAGATAGCCAAAAAGGCCAAATTCGTGGAGTAGATGGCGCATTTGTTCGTGCCATGAAGCATAATTGCTTCCATCAAGTTGGAGCGGAAGGTGATTGAGGATACTGATCGGAACAACCAGATCAGTGCCAGTGGGCGCGGCTAGCGGTCGTTGCGGGACTTGAGAGTCACCGAAAGATGAGTTATCGTCAGCGGGGGAGCTATTAGGGTCGGCCATAGGATCAAAAAGGATAAGAGTCTCGCTAGAGAATATAGACTTCTGATACCATATAAGAGATTAATTTGGAAGTGATAAATAATTATATTCATCATCAGTGCACAATTACAATATCTAAAATAGGTAAGTAAATCTCTATAACTATATAAACAAAAGATATACAAGGATATACAAGACTAATATAAGTTAATTGTGTCTATTAACAGGAGATGTTATGCTACCATTTAAATATGGTACCTTTAATATTGAAATATTAGTAAAGTCTCTTTTTCTTTTCTTTTCTTTTTTCTTTTTCCAAGAAGTAATTTGCCAAGGGATAGTACAGTATCCGTTTGATTTGAATAAAAACTCAAAGACAACTTTTAATATTTCCCAAAATCTAAAGACTCTATGAATCCAAACTATATATATTATATACAGGTGTTCTTCATAATATTCAAAAATTAAAGGGTATATAAGAAATATGAAGTTGGAATCCTCCTAGGTGGTCTAGTGATTTATCGTCCCTATCTGTAGCAATAATATATACAGATTTCCTCGAGGGATAGATACCCGCAAACCAAAATGCCTTTTTAGCTCCTTTCTCCAGTTTTTACGTAGGCTCAAACGTGTTACGCGAGCTCGGCTTTTTCATTAACCCCCACAAATACAATTTCAAAAAGCAGCACATAAGATTTGATCAGACAAAAGAGTTTCATGTTAGAAACGAGGAATTTTTGTATGTATAGATTTTCATGATGATTCGTTCTCTTTGATAGATTCTCTCTCTTCTAATAAAGAATAATGAACCATCAAATCCTATGATTTAATTAAGATACGAACTGTTGTTATTATTCTCTCACTCTCGTTTCCTTGTCACCTCCATGCATATTAATAATATCACTCATAGCTTCAACCCTCTCTCTCTCTCTCTCTCTCTCTCTCTCTCTCATATTAATTACTATGGTAGCCCACTTCTCTGACATCTTAAATATCGCCCCAACAACCCTTTCCCCATCTATTAGAGAATAGAGAGTGAGGTTGTGACCATTTCTTTCAAGCAACTAATAATAGCTAGCTGTTTCTATTCACTTTTTTCTAGCTAGTAAATTTTTGAGTGCGATTTTGTTATCTAATCCTTAATTATTACTACAAATTACGTATGAAGAGTTTGAATTCACGATGCGGTTTGTCAAAGGGTTTCCAACAGAGTTTATTGGCATTCTGTCCACCTCCTTTTCTCTAATTTGAATTATGGATGTATAAGATTATTAATTCCTTCTCTTTATCTGTTATGATTTAATTTATAAGTACATATTATTTTGTTATGGAGGAGGTGGGCATACTGCCAACAGAGTTCTGTTAGTTTCTCTTTGCAAAACCCTCGTGAAAGTGGCCGCCTTTTTTTTCTTCCCATCTGAAGCGCCTCGTCATGCCACTCACGTTTTGCAGTGGTTTACAGTTCAAGGTAAGCGATTATTATAATTTGTATCTGTTTACATCAACCAGAGCATGAATGATGCAAAGTGATTGTATATTGGTACTTACCTTGTAGTATTCGGTTATATCTTAGTTCTTGAACAAATATGTTTTTTTGCTCATGTTCATATCTTATTTTCAATTTTTTTTTTCTTGCAGTGAGATTTGAAGTAGAAAATGAAGAAATTAACCTCAACGTCTATGATGTTAGAGACATTTCTTGTTTGTTTTCAATCTTCCGACGGATTTATTTCATTGTGCCTCAAACTGGGAACCCTAGATAGCTCAACATAATATTAATTAATTGTTAATGATGTTACTCATGGAAATCTCTTTTCTTTAACTTTACTCGGTCAAGATCCGCTGCTCGATCATTGCTTTAATTATTTTAAATTCAACCGAAAGGCTTGACTATGGATTGTTTTTGAGTAAGTTTTCTATTGTAACCATATGCGGAAAAGAAGGCAAAGATTACTAACTGGAGAAGACTGATGAGGCTCAAAGAGAAAGAGAACTCCACAAAGTACCATGTGGAAAGTTCTCCACTCAATTCATGAAACATAATTAACTTATGCTATTTCCAAACAATTATCGGTTTGTTTACTCTCATACATTCATAAATGTTACACCTTATCGGTTACATGTCAGAGTTTCTTCATGAAGGTCCATGCAGCTTGTGGAATCTAGTCCAGTATATATATTTTTATTAGTGTAAACGATTTTATGTGTAGGATTGTTTTTGGGAAAATTATGATTTTTCTTATTCTTTCTGTGAACGAAAAGTTATGAATCGTTACTAATATTCAGACTTGTAGTTATGCTTTAGTAGATGAAATGGTAGGAGCTATGGATGGAAATGGTGGCAGGGTAGGAATGTAATAGAGGCATAGCTAGCTGATCCTTTCATTTCATCTATGAAAATTAAAGCTTGCATTGTTGTTGCAGATCCAGCCAAGTAATGATTGAAATTCTGACGATTTTCATGAAATTATAGTATTAAGGCCTGACTGCGGTAGCCGTAGCCCCCATTGGTCTCCCATTTAATCTTCTTCTGTTCCTTTCAGAAAATCATATTCATATGTATTTGTTATAATTCCATGAATAGTTGTAAATCACAGCCTGAATTTATTTAAAGAATGCTTTATCGTATGATGTAACTTTAATTTTATTTATTGTACCAGTATATATACATATTTGTAATATATCAAATTTAATGAGTTAATTTAATATTTTGGCTATTATGTAATGGTACTTTGATTTTTAAGACAGAATGATTAACAAAATGAGAAAAGTAATTAAACACTGATATATATAGTTGTCATGATATAATTTAATAATGTATCGGACACTTGTGAAACTTAATAATTATGTTGCATAAAAGGGAGTATGATTAGGGTGATAGCATGCAGTATAATTGTAAGAACCAAATGTTGAATATTGATTTAAAGAATGATTCGGGTTATTTATAATATAAGAAAAGTTAAAATTTGTTTTTTGTTGTAAATTTTTTTTTTTTTTTGTGGCATCATCAGCCAAACGAGCGTGATGTCTAGTTGGACTATGATAAAGATTTGGCCAAAATATACTATTATGACCATTCGAAAGTATCATGAATACATTATATATTGTAAATGCGGATTGTATATATGCAAAAATAATATGGGGTCTTTGTTCTAATCAAATAGCAGTACTTTTACCCGTAGTGAAAATCTTAAGAAGTGAGCATGATGAGTTTCGCCAGTAAGTAAATGCTTTCAAAATATCAGGGCACGTTTGAATCATAACACCCACTTATTATAACTTATGAAACAAAATCTAAAACCTTTAGCTAGCACATGTTAATAATTACTAAATTAAAGCTAGAGTTTCTCTTAATTTAGGATTATTCAGGATCGTTATAAATTAAAGTAGTATGGATGCACAAAAAGATCAGATAACATTTGGGAACATTCAATATCTGAATCATTGCTTCATAGAAGTTAGAAATGCCCACCAAGTCAAATCATGGAATGTTTTGTTGTTTTGTGTGTAAATACAAGAAAAAAAGGTCTAAATTATGTTAATTTAATCACGCTTTTCAAACCTTATAATAGTGCAAGAAATCAACATTGACCCACAAACGTGACACCATAAGCCAATTTTTCTTTGTCAATGAAAAGTAATACTTCTACTTATGAGCCGAACTTGAGGTTAAATAAAATAACGATTTTGAAAATCTTATTGTTGTTGGAAAATTATGAATTTTTCAAATTTTTTATAATTTATTTGAGTAGGTTTCTCTTTTATAAAGCGGAACTTTTTTAGCTTAATAAAATTTACATTTCGGGTAGATGAATCTAGTATATTTAATTATTCAAAACCATTGTGGGATGAATGAGAAATTAAATGAACAAGTAAGCTAAGTTAAAATAAGTTATCTTGAAGAAATGAAAGGAAATAGGTGGGAAGGTGAAAAGTCACCATCCCACATGGAAAGTTTGAGCTAAACTAGTACACCTAATAAGTTGTTTGTTTGTGATAGGAGTTTGGGCCCCAATGGATACCACAAGTCTTCTAAAGGAAGAAGACTTAGATGGGCTATGCTTCAATTTGAGCCACACGCGCGCAGCGCCGTCGTCTGTCCAGACCGGACCCGGGGTCGTGGGTCATTGTGTCACGGGTCCCGGGCTTGGGCTTGGGCTTGAGATTGGGCTTCTGATGCAGATCATAAATATGGGTATCTCTTGATCGAAAATAACAAACCCGAGGTTCAAAGAAGTCAAGGTTTGACCAGAAAATCAACATAGCTCATTTTTGACAAAAGATACGACTTTTCCATGCGGAAACGACCTCCTGAGCAAAACGTAAAGACTAAACGTCTTTACGCCCACGTGATTTTAGGCAAATTCAAAGGTTTAGAGGGTAAAATTTGCAGTTTATTATTTCCAGCGGGATTTTTATGTTTTATTTAGTTATTTTAAGAGTCTTGTAATTTTGGCATTTTCTTAGTTAGGGTTTTCACTTTATAAGTTAGTCGTCTTTGAGTCATTGTAGTCAGTTGATTATTGAATAAAGTTTTGAGAGTTTCTCTCTTTTTACATCAATTTCTTGGTATTCTTCGTGAATCAACAAGCTTTTGATTGTTGTGTTTTTTCATCTTCCCTTATGTCTTCACCTCGCTACATCAGTTGGGCATAAAGACTTTAGTCTTTATGTTTTGCTCAGGAGGTCGTTTCCACATGGAAAAGTGGTATCTTTTGTCAAAAACGAGCTCTGTTGATTTTTCATGTGGAAACAACCTTCTGAGCATAAATATGGGTATCTCTTGATTGAAAATAACAAATTCGAGGTTCAAGGAAGTCAAGGTTTGACCAAAAATTCAACAGAGCTCGTTTTTGACAAAAGATACCACTTTTCCATGTGGAAACGACCTCCTGAGCAAAACGTATAGACAAAAGTCTTTACGCCCACATGATTTTAGGCAAATTCAAAGGTTTAGAAGGTAAAATTTGCAGTTTATTATTTTCAGCGGGATTTTTATGTTTTATTTAGTTATTTTAAGAGTCTTTTGTAATTTTGGCATTTTCTTAGTTAGGGTTTTCACTTTATAAGTTAGTCGTCTTTGAGTCATTGTAGTTAGTTGATTATTGAATAAAGTTTTGAGAGTTTCTCTCTTTTTACATCAATTTCTTGGTATTCTTCGTGAATCAACAAGCTTTTGATTGTTGCGTTTTTTCATCTTCCCTTATGTCTTCACCTCGCTACATCAGTTGGGCGTAAGGACTTTAGTCTTTACGTTTTGCTCAGGAGGTCGTTTCCACATGTAAAAGTGGTATCTTTTGTCAAAAATGAGCTATGTTGATTTTCCATGTGGAAACGACCTCCTGAGCATAAATATGGATTCTTGATCGAAAATAACAAACCCGAGGTTCAAGGAAGTCAAGGTTTGACCAGAAAATCAACATAGCTCGTTTTTAACAAAAGATACCACTTTTCCATGCGGAAACGACCTCCTGAGCAAAACATAAAGACTAAAGTCTTTACGCCCACGTGATTTTAGGCAAATTCAAAGGTTTAGAGGTTCAAATTTGCAGTTTATTATTTTCAGCGGGATTTTTATGTTTTATTTAGTTATTTTAAGAGTCTTTTGTAATTTTGGCGTTTTCTTAGTTAGGGTTTTCACTTTATAAGTTAGTCGTCTCTGAGTTATGGTGCTAAGTTGTTGATTGAATAAAAAAAAAACTAACTTGAGAGTTTGCTCAGTTTTTGTCAATTTTTCGGTATTCTGTGGAATCAACGAGCCTTTGATTTCTTTTGTTATTTCATCTTCCCTTATGGCTTCCGCGCGCTACATCAGTTGGCTTCAGAGACAAGTTCGTTCCTTCACCATGGCGGCAAGGAGAAACTCTGAAGTCCATCATGTTCCGGTAGAAGAAGATAAATATGATGAGTACACAGTGTTACGTCGACAAATTAACTTGTTCCGGGGTCGTTATTGCGGTGATGGTTGCTCGACGGCCTGAACTCGCACCGACACCTGAAGCCCCATTATTTGCGGATTTCAGTGAGAATCTGTTTGTACCACTAAAACAGCCATTGAATTCATCTATTCACTGGAGACAAGATGATCTAGAGGAAAAACATTGAAAATCAGAGTTTCAAGGTGATAATCTAAATTTACATGGTGATTATGAAGAGGATTGTGAATCTTCATATGATGTTGTTTATGATAGCGATGGTGATGATATTGTGGATCAGTTCGAGATATCTAGATTAAAAGCTTTCATGGAGGTGTGGACGAGAAGATTACGGTAGAGAATCCAATGAAAGAGACGAATATGTTGAAAAAAGTATGAGGTTGATGCAAAAGTTGATATGCTTGAGGGTGTTGAAAAAGAAAAAAAATGGTTTAGGCGTGACAATGGTCGACGAGGAGAAGAAACATATAGTTACTATCACAATTGAAGATGTTTATCTTCAGTGTTTTACTTTTCCTGAAGTTTCAGATTTTATTTTGTGTTGTGGTGATAAATTTACAGGTACTACATATGATTTATATTCGAGGACGAATCTTTTTCAACCAGGGGAGAATGATGCAGATCATAAATATGGGTATCTCTTGATCGAAAATAACAAACCCGAGGTTTAAGGAAGTCAAGGTTTGACCAAAAAATCAACAGAGCTCGTTTTTGACAAAAGATACCACTTTTCCATGTGGAAACGACCCCCTGAGCAAAACGCCCACGTGATTTTAGGCAAATTCAAATGTTTAGAGGGTCAAATTTGCAGTTTATTATTTCCAGCGGGAATTTTATGTTTTATTTAGTTATTTTAAGAGTCTTTTGTAATTTTGGCATTTTCTTAGTTAGGGTTTTCACTTTATAAGTTAGTCGTCTTTGAGTCATTGTGGTAAGTTGTTGATTGAATAAAAAAAAACCTAACTTGAGAGTTTTCTTAGTTTTTGTCAATTTATCGGTATTCTGTGGAATCAACGAGCCTTTGATTGTTGTGTTTTTTCATGTTTCCTTATGTCTTCACCTCGCTACATCAACTTCCTTATCAAATACTATTTGGAGAAAGTTTAATTAAGTAATTAATTAAATATTCAGAAAATAATTACCCGTAGTGAAAATCCATTGAGCGAATAGTCACCTACACACCCCGTCAGCAGAATAAGTGTCACATTTCATCTGAATAGGTGCAGAGTCAGCCTTAAATAGTGTAAAAGACATGTCTGTCCAATCAACCTCAAGGCCAACTTTCGTAAACTATAAATAGACCCCCCACTTCTTTAATTTTTCAATCAATCACAAACATTCTTTCATTCTGTCTAATTTGTTCCGAAAGTTCAAAACAATCTTTTTGTTCGCCGTTTCTTAATATTTGAAGTGCTGCCATATTAAGGAGATAGTCTTTGCATATTGGGAAGCGATTGCCGATCAAACCGTAAGCATCGAGCGGAGCAAATATCGTTTTAAATAGAAAGAGTCCAACTCTTGCCTCGACTTTAAATCTGGTTTGTTTTCTGTTTTACACTGTTATGCTCAACAATTTTAAAACGATATTTTGCTTGTGTAATTCAGAAAAAATGGTTACGATATCGCCTGTTCATGGTGACGGTGAAAAGTAGGAAAAGTTTTCCGGCACTGATTTAAAAATGTTGCAACAGAAGATGTTGTTCTACCTTACGACCTTGAACTTGTCAAGGATGCTGACCAAAGATGTTCTTGTGGTGGCGAAGACGTGACTGATCCTCGTCTAAGGGCTGCATTCGATGCTTGGAGTCAATGTGACTTTCTGTGCAGGAACTACAGCCTGAATGGATTAGACAACTCACTGTACAACGTCTATTCCACCATTAAGACGTCAAAGGAACTCTGGACGTCCCTTGACAAGAAGTACATACCCGATGATGCTGGGTTGAAGCAGTTAATCATTGGCAAATTTCTGGACTTCAAAATGACCGACTCGAAGATGGTGACGAGTCAGGTTCAAGAGTTACAACTAATCCTACATGATCTAGATGTAGAGGATATGAAACTTAGTGAATCCTTCCAAGTTTCTGGTATGATAGAGAAGTTTCAATAACTATCTCAAGCATAAGCGCAAGGAGATGAGTTTTGAAGGCCTGATAGTCAGACTTAGGATAGAAGAAGATAATCGAATATTTGAGGCCAAGCCAAAGCAGATGCAAATGGAGGCTAGAGCCAATGTGGTGGAACACAAGCCCAACTCTAAGAAAAGAAATAACCAGGGCAACGGTGGAGGCCAACACAAGAAGAAAAAGAATTTCAAAGGGAATTATCACAACTGTGAAAAGTCGAACCACACGGCTCAAGACTGCCGACTCCCGAAGAAAGACAACCAAAACCCGAACCAGTACAACCAGGTTGATGTGGTTCAGGACAAGAGCGTTTCGGTCGACATGAGTGACTTGATTCTTACTGGAGTTGTCTTCGAGGCCAACATGGTGGACCATCCAAAGGAGTTATTGCCTTCATTCAATATCGAATCTCAAAATAAATGTTAGATTTGTGTAAAGGCTAAATTAACCAAATTATCGTTTCCTTTTGTAGAAAGAAACACTGAACCTCTAGACTTAATTCACACCGATATATGTGACTTAAGATTTGTGCAAACTATAGGTGGTAAAAAGTACTTCATTACTTTTATTGATGACTACACAAGATACTGCATAGTCTACTTACTAAGAAGTTAAGATGAAACTCAACAAGATTTTAAAATCTACAAACTTGAGGTTGAAAATCAAATTGGCAAACAAATAAAAACTATCCGAAGTGATAGATGTGGAGAATATGGAGCTCCATTTTGACGAGTTTTTGCTTCTTCATGCATCATTCATCAAACAACAATTCCTTATTCACCACAATCAAATGGAATTGCTGAACGCAAAAATCGTACTCTTAAGGAGATGATGAATGCCATGTTGATCAGTTCTGGTTTACCATAGAATTTGTGGGGGGATGCAATCCCCTCAGCAAATCATATATTAAACAAGTTACCTCATAAAAGTAAAATTTGAGTTATGGAAAGGCCGAAAGACTTCCTACAAATACCTAAAAGTGTGGTGGTGTTTAGCAAAGGTAGAAGTACGTAAACTTAAATGAGTAAAGATATGAGCTGAGACCGTTGACCGTATATTCATTGGATATGTGCACAACAGTAGTGCCTATCGCTTCTTAGTATATAAGTCTTCAATTCCTGATATTAATGAAAATATGATCATTGAATCAAGGAATGCAGTATTCTTCGAAAATATATATCCTTGCAAAGAAAGAAAAGAATCTAGTCCCCTTAAAAGAACCTATGAAGCTGCAAATGATAATCATCAGGAAGATGAAGAACCTAAACGCAGTAAAAGGGCTAAAACAACTAAAATCTATGGTCCGTATTTTCTGACGTATATGTTGGAAAATGAACAGAGGACAATAAGTGAAGCCTTGTCCTCTCCAGAAGAGAAAGTATAAAGCAGATTGATCTATTGACAAGTACAAGGCCTGATTGGTAGCTAAAGCGTTTAGACAGATAGAAGGCCATGATTTTCTTGACACATATTTACATGTGACAATGATCACATCTATTAGAGTGCTCATTGCTATTTCTGCATTGAAAGGTCTAGAAATACATCAAATGGATGTCAAGACAACATTTCTAAACGGTGAATTAGATGAAGAAATCTATATAGAGTAACTTGAAGGGTTTGTCGCTCCAGGAAAGGAGAAAAAGGTGTGTAGACTCATTAAGTCACTGTATGGGCTTAAACAAGCATCAAAGAAGTGGCATGAAAAATTTGACAGAACGATGTTGTCAAATGGTTTTATAATTAATGAATGTGATAACTGCGTATAGATAAAAGGCACATCTAATGATTACGTGATCGTTTCCCTATGCGTAGACGATATGTTAATCATGGGAAGTAATCATGACTTAGTCATGAATACCAAGAACTTGTTGACCAAACATTTTGACATGAAAGACTTACGGGTCGCCGATGTCATATTAGGGATTAAAATCACAAAGCCGTCAAATGGGACTGTGTTGTCACATTCTCATTATATTGAGACTGTACTTAAGAAGTACAATGCATATGACGGTCCTCCAGCTAAGACGCAAGTAGACTTGAGTCTACACTTAGGCAAAAATCATGGTGAACCTGTCTCTCAAGTAGAATATGCAAGGATAATAGGTTGTCTCATGTATATCCTAAACTTCTCTCGTCCGGATATTGCTTACTCATTTAATAAATTGAGTAGATTTGTGACTAATCCAAACAAATATCATTGGAAGGCGTTAATTAGAATACTTAGGTATTTAAAACACACCTTAGATTATGGATTACATTACGGTAGATATCCAACTATATTAGAAGGATATAGTGATGCGAACTGGATATCAGACTCTAACGACACTAAATCCACCAGCGGTTACGTCTTTACTGGAGGTGGAGCTGTGTCGTGGAAGTCCTAAAAACGAACTTGTATAGTTTACTCCCCAATGGAATCCGAGTTTATTGCCTTGGATAAGGCTATTGAAGAAGCAGAATGGCTTCGTAACATTCTTGAGGACATTCCTTGTTGGAATAAGCCAGTGCCTGCTATTTTAATACACTGCGACAGCCAAACAACTATTAGAAGAGCCCAAAGTGGCATGTACAATGGTAAGTCTAGACATATTCGTCGTAGACATAATACCATAAGGCAGTTAATCTCTAATGGTGTCATTTACATTGATTATGTAAAATCAAAGGAAAACTTATCGGATCAGTTGACTAAAGTCCTACCAAGAGATCAAACATACTGCCTATTGAGGGGAATGGGTTTAAAACCCAACACTAAAGAATCTTCATGATTGAACCCAACCGTGTAGATTGTAGATCCCAAGATCTAGGTTCAATGGGACAACAAAATTGTAAGGATTCAGAAACAACACTTTGGAGTAAAACTCCAACTCATTCCCGTGTACGATGAATGTGCTACCTGTAACTTTTAATGGTTTCTAAGCTTAAATAAGCAGAGTATGACATGATAATCTTTGAAGAAGATCATCTATATAAGTGTTAAGTTTGGCCGCTTCATAAGAAAAACACTTATGAACCCAAGAGCTATCCAGGGCCAAAACGGACACAACCATGAGAACTAAAATCTGTTAGGGGAGTTACTGTGTGAATACAATTGTCTAGGTTTACACCAACAGCTGAACGGTTCAAGACATCACGTTCACTGACCAGCTAAGTAAATCCGATGTATTTCACTAAGGAAAGTTCAAAGCCAAAAGCTACCTATCCTGATGCAGTAAGCTTTTCGCCTGAACTCTCTCGAATGTACACATTGAATTTTCATTCATGTGGGGGATTGTTGGAAAATTATTAATTTTCCATATTTTTGATAATTTATTTTAGTAGGCTACTTTTTTATAAAGAGGAACTTCTTTAGCTTAATAAAATCTACATTTCGTGTAGATGAATCTAGTATATTTAATTATTCAAAACCATTGTGGGATGAATGAGAAATTAAATGAACAAGCAAGCTAGTTGAAATAAGTCATCTTGAAGAAATGAAAGAAAATGGGTGGGAAGGTGAAAAATCACCATCCCACATGGAAAGTTTGAGCTAAACTAGTAAACCTAATAAGTTGTTTGTTTGTGATAGGGGTTTGGGCCCCAAGGGGTACCACAAGTGTTTGAAGGGGAGAAAACTTAGATGAACTATGCTTCAATTAAAGCCCACACGCGCGCGCGACGCCGCCGCTGCCCGTTTGGACCGGACCCAGACCCGGACCCAGACCTGGGTCGGGTCATTGGTCGTGGGTCACGGGCCGTGGGCCTGGACTTGGGCTTGAGTTTGAGTTTGAGCTTGAGATTGGGCTTCCCTATAAAATACTTATCTTTTGGACAAAGTTTAATTAAGTAATTAATTAAATATTTAGAAAATAATAAGCAACGAATTTAATAATTAATTAAACGTGATTAGGTGTCAGAATCTGGTCGACCACGTGTGTCCAGTGGCTGTAAAAACTGGAGGGAAAATCCAGTCAGCAAACAGTCACCTACACACCTCGTCAGCAGAATAAGTGCCACCTTTCATCCGAATAGGTGCACAGTCAGCCGAAATGGTGTAAAATCTGGTAGGAAAATTGTGATGTTGAAAAGACATGTCCATTCAGTCAACCCCAAGGCCAACTTTTGTAAACTATAAATAGACCCCCTACTTCTTTAATTTTTCAATCAATTACAAACATTCTTTCTTTCTGTCTGTTTTGTTCCGAGAGTTCAAAACAATCTTTAGTTCGCCGTTTCTTAATATTCGAAGTGCTGCCATATTAAAAAGATAGTCGTTGCATATTGAGAAGCGATTGCCGATCAAACCTTATTCACCGAGAGGGGCAAATATTGTTTTAAATAGAAAGAGTCTAACTCTTGCCTCGACTTTAAATCTTGTTTGTTTTCTATTTACACCGTTACTCTCAACTTGTTCCATCCTGTAATTGGGGATATTCAAAAATTGCTTTGGTATATAAAAGTCTGTAATTATCATTGAAAAATGGAAGACTAATGTGAGTGTTATAGTGTTATATTGAGCATCCTTATCGGGCTTAATGTCTTGAACTTTGAAATTAAGATCTAAGGTAATAATATTTTTTCTTTTTTTACTTTTGCTCATAGATTAACAAGGAGTTTGATAAGAATATAAGGATCAAGTTTCAGATTATAAAGGATACATATTATAATATGTCATTTACTTGGTTACAGTGATATATGATAGAAACTTATTAATTCGACCTCGGTAGATTATGTAATCCACCCAGAATGAATGAATTTTAATATGCTACTATAAGCGCCAACCGTATTACATACATCCGATCCGCACCCTTCCATGATAGCGCTTGAAAGCCAAAGAATACAAATATGGCTTTCAAGATTATCTAATGACTTTTCGAAGTTGGTCTCTCCGTCCCAACTAGTTATCAAAACAAATTGTTCAAACTGGGATATATGATGATTGGGCGTTATATATAACATATAAGCACGCGGGGGTTTGTGGCTCTTATAGTGAAGTGTAAGAATATTTTGCTCCCTCGAAAGTGCCAATCAAATACTGAAATATTCACATTTGATGGAAATTGTTGGAATAACAAATGTATAATCGGCCCATTTTAATGAGGACTTGACCAATGATAAATTAATCGACTTATCCCACTATAGGTGTTTTGTTCAAGATATATATAGTCTCATGTCAACTACGTGTTTTCTTACTTGGGCTCATATCTTGACATCTCTTTGATAGTTGACTCTCCCAATCCTAACAACTTATCCGCAAGTTAATCTGTCATGTGTGTTAAGTTTGAGTTATGGTTGAAAAGTTTGTCCTTTAAATGATAATATAAGTGAAAGGAAAATTGGGTGTATTAGGGTATATATATATATATATATATGTATATATCTATGCATGTAACAAAACCTTTATAAACAAGGCCAATGCCACATAATGTACATAGGATTGCAGGGTGAGACTAGGGCGAAACTCGCGTATATGTACAAAAACACCACACTGCTAGTATTTTAAAGTCTTTTATCTAGTTCTTTTTCCTCCCTTTTACTTCGAACATATTTTCCAAATTTACCACGAGAATCAGATCATTTTGCCACAAGAGACTAGAAAATTTTGGCTCATTAAGATCTTGCAGACCATAGGCTGGAGCGAGCGACCTATTTTAGTTTGTTACCATTAGATATTTACCCCTTTTCAATTATTCGCCTACCAATAAAATCTGTTGATGCTCCAGCTTGAACAAAAGTTTCAGGGCCCATATATATAAATTCTCTCATTATATGGATCCGAGATTTAAGATTCGAAGTGTAAAGTCGGTTTATGGTATATTTTTAACCGTAAGGAAGCGCACAAAGAAGAGAGAGAAAAATTGCATATATTGATGATGAAAAAGTGACATACAAATGAGCTGGAATTATATTATATACAAGGCCTAACTAACCAACTAGAAATCGAGAGAAAATAAGTTATAATTAACTCTTGCGGTGAACTAACTAAAATCCCCCTACAGAGCTAACTAATTACAATTTAATATCCTCTCCTCAAGTTGAACAACGATGAGGATTAGTGAGGTTTAACTTGGACACCCAATGCGTGAAGAGTGAAGCAGCCAAAGGTTTGGTAAGTAAGTCTGCAACTTGCTAAGAACCAGGATAGTGAACTGAAAGTAAAAGACCTGACTTAATACAGTCTCCAACCACATGGCAGTCAATCTGAAGATGCTTTGCCCTATCATGGAAGACAAAGTTTTGAGTGATATGCATAGACGAACTTTTGTCACAATGCATGGAACATATCGAAGAACAACGACTTGAAGGTCATTGAGCAGATAAGTGAGCCACTGAATTTCAAAAGTTGTATGGGTTAAGCTTTTGTACTCAGCTTCAGTCGAAGACTTGGACACTGTAATATTTTCTTGTCTTCCAACTAATGAGAGAGGAATCAAGAAAGACACAGAAACATATGAGAGACCTTCTGGAGTTATGGAAAAAATCCCAGTCAGCATCACAGATCGCTGACAAGTTAAGCTTGGAAGCAGCTAAGTAAAACAAGCCTAGAGAGGGAGTTCCTTTGAGGTAATGCAGGACTATGAGAACAACATCCCAATGTTGAGTGGTGGGAGCGTGAAGGAACTTGCTAAGATGATTAACAACATATCAGACATCAAGTATGGTCATGTTTAGGTAGAGTAATTTACCAACTAGCCTTCCGTACTTTTTAGGATCCAATAAGGGAGGACCATCAGAGGTGAGTTTCAGACCTGTAGGATAAGGAATATCCACATGTTTAACTCCAAGTGATCCAACATATTTGAAAATATCATGGACATAATTTTTCTAGTTAATGTACAACCCAATGGCTTCTGACTAATCCAAGACCAAAAAAATATTTAGCAGGCCCAAGGTTTTTGATAGTAAAAGCCTTGTGAAGATGAGCTTTGATCTCAGTGATGATCTGTAAATTAAGTCCAACAACTAAAACATCATCCACATAAGCCAATAGTGCAATGAAAGTAGTTCAATTGCCTTTAGTAAACAAACAACCATCTGATTTAGACTGAGTAAAGCCATATGCAAGAAGGCACTTAGTGAATTCAAGGTTTCATTGCCTTAAAGCTTGCTTGAAACCATAAAAGAATTTATTCATCTTGTAAATCTGACCAACAACAAACTTAAGATAGCATTTAGGAGGCTTTAAGTATATATCTTTATCCAAAAAGCCATGAAGAAAGGTAATATTGATATCAAGTTGATGTAAGAACCAATTAGAATGAGTAGCTATAGCTAAGAGCAGCATGACAGTCACAAGTTTAACAACTGATGAGAAACTATCCAAATACTCCAAGCCAAAATCTTATTGTATCCCCAACTAGTCTGGCCTTATGAAATTCAATGGATCCATCAGGGTGTAACTTTAGTTTAAAAACCGATTTAGAGCCAATGGGGTGCTTGTTGGGGGGGGGGGGGGGGGGTGTAAAATCCATGAGTGTACAGGTGTTATTAGCCTTTAAAGCATCAATCCCAGTCTGCATAACTTTCAACCATTGACGATTACTGCATGCTTCTTTGTAGGTGTGAGGTTTAGTGTTAAGAAATACATTTGCCAAGAAACTAAAGCGTGAAGGTGCAATATCACGATTCTGCACATAACAAAATGTGTTTGGTGTGTAAGATGAGCCAAGGGTGGTAGGTGATGGAGCTTGAATTAGAGGGTCAGAGACACAAGTTAACAAATAGTCTTTGAGATGAGAGGATTTAGTACTCACCCTGGTGCTTCTTTTGAGAGTTTGAGCAGTGGGAGAAGAAGCCATAAGCTAAGGAGAATGAACAGGAGAAGGAGCAGTGAGTGATGGAGGGCCAAGCTCAGAAGAAAGAGTTGTATATCTAGTATGAATGGGTGTGATCTCAAGGGTACTTAGAGGAGTATCAGCGGTATCATTTCATGTCATCGGAAAATAAGGTAGTAGAGAAGGAGAAGGTGCCATGTTGATGATTCAAAAGGAAATTGATTCTCACAGAAGACTACATCCCTAGTAATAATGACTTTGTGACCACAGAACATGTAAAGCTTAAAAGCTTTCTAGCGAGATGCATACCCCAACACTGATGAGCTCTTACATCCAGTTTATTCTTGTGAGGTTTAGTGTTTGCGGCATAACACATACACCCAAAGACTCTGAGCAAAGATAGAACAGTTGGCTTGCAATTGAGCTGCTCAAAAGGTGTACTCCACTTCAAAAGTCTACAAGGAATCTTGCTAATGAGGTGAGTGGCCATTGAGATGGCATGACCCCAGAAATGTGTAGAAATCCACATGTAAGGGCATGACTTTTGGTGGACTATACCATGACTAGAAAGCATAAGCTGGCACTGAGTATTGGTAAAATCGCCATTATCAGATCTCACTGCTAAAATGTTAGCTTTATACCGAATAGAAACAAGAGTAATAAAATTTGGTAACATGGAATGGACTTGCCCTTTATTATTCAGAAGAAAAGTCCATGTGGATCTGGTAAAATCAACTACAATAGTGAGCATATAATGTGTATTAGACATATTGCCAATTCTGTAAGGCCCCCACAAATCAAAATAAATCAGATTAAAAGAGTTAGATGTAGAGATCTGACTATAACTAAATGTTGATCTATGTTGTTTAGCCGTATGGCAGACATGATAGACACATTGCCAATTCTGCAAGGCCTCCAGAAGTGATGAACATTTATTTAACTTCATTTTAGTACTCACTTACCTATGCCTTTGTATAATTTTATTAGTTTTAGTATTGTTTTGTGTTTTCTTAGAAATTTATCGAGTCAGGATGAAACGAAGTTAAAAAAGCACAAAATGGAGTTTTTTAGTAACAATGCGTCACGACACTACTTCAAGGTCTATGACGCTACGCAAAGGATACAAACCCTAATTGTCACATGTGAAGAAGCCAAAAAGTCAGCCCAAGTCGAGGATGGAGCGACACGGTACGAGGGGAGCTGCGCAACAACGCCACTGAATCTGAAGGTAGCGCGAGCAACAAAAGGAAGAAAAACATAGCAAATGGGAAACAAAAAGTGGCACGACGATGTGCAAAAGCAACACGAGCCTCCCTGGTAGCGGCGCAACGTGACAGTGCGGCATGACATGTCACGCGAATTGATTTGACAATAGGTCGCATTATACATGTATGTGCGTCGTTTATAAGTGAATGGTCTAGTAATACGACGAGTCTATCTCAAATCAGGCCTACATTATGTATCTCGCGTAGACTTGGTCCGGAACACCTCGAACCAACGCCTCGATGCTTGGATGGCAGTGGGATATCGATGACTAGATCGGATGCATGTCGGTGATTGTCATCGACATGATATCGAGGATGCCCCCCGACGTGATATCGGTGATGCGGTGGTGTGACGTATCGAATGTGCACAAGGTAATCCCGATATCGAATGCGATATCGAGAGTGAGATCGGGGATGTATTTCGATGTGACGCGTGGTAGCTGAGGGATAATTATTGCTTACTTTGGAATTCGGGTGCCGCGTATTTATAGACCTCGGGATCTAGGGACCACAGTAACATATCGGTGAATATTACCGATATGACATCGAGAGTGATCCCCGATATGGTATAATATAGGCCTGGTTTGGGCCAGGCCCAACATACGGGAAATGGCCATATCATGTAGTCCCCCAATTTAGGGATTCTTGTCTTAGAGATAAGAATTCGCAAATTTAATTTTAAATTTCTGGGTTACCTGTACCCTTCGTCCCGCCAGTTCAAATGACGGAGATCAAATATGCGGGGAATGCACTTTGTGATGAACTTCGATGGTCCCCTTAATACAGTGGGCGCATAGTTTGAGGTCCTCGTTTGAATTATGTGTACCTTGGAGTTGACTTTCTTATAAATATGAGAGTCACACTTCGAGGCTTTTTTGTGTAATAGGATAAGATGTCGGGGTTCATCGTTGATATTACGTCGAAACTCATATTAGATATGATGTCGAAAGTATATTTCGATGATTTGGTGTGTTGTCGTATGCTGATGAAAGGCTGTGTTGGAGCCAACTTTGTCCTTTACCCACATGTACTCCAAGCAACGTGGTGAGGGTACGGATAGATCGTTGATGATTCTGGACTGAACTCGGATTATCCCAAGCTGCCTACGTATCCCTTTGGGGGAATCAAGTCGGACGTAGTTCATTTGTCTATTCTGCACTGCGCGGCTTTACGGTTTTGACCATATCTCCTTGTAGGAAGGCCCAAATCTCAAATTGCTTCTTGATATGGAAAGTAGACTCCTTTAGCTTTCCAAGCATATAAGGTAAATGTTGGGGAGATAAGTATATCGGTAGTGACATCGGATATAAGATCGGGTATTCTGGCACATCGGAGATATGTCGAGGTTCCACCATATCGGCCATATCTCGAGATTGGTATATCGAAACCTCGATCTTCTTCTTCCTATGGGTAGCTGACACATGTAGCTTTCCATAAATATATTATACATGTCGAATGGATAAGTACATCGGTAGTTATGTTCGATATAATATCAGTTATTGTAATATGTCGAAGGTATGTCGAAGGTATGTCGGGGATCTATGTCGAATATGGCATATCAGGGATCATATTCGATGTACATTTCGATATAGACATGACGGGGTGATCCCTAGGTGTTTTTCTGCGGTCGTTGAGAAAATGACTGAAGGGTCCCTGTGGGAGTAGCTGTCTGCTGCCCTTATTGTAACTTGAATTTATCCTTTTCCGGATTATTTCCGATTCGTGGTTCTGTAACTGAATATTTATTTCTTTGTGGTCTTCATAATATGTGACTCTTCGTGGCCCTGTTGTCTGATAACTTGTTGAATTTTTATTGTCATGACGATAGCGTATGCAGTATTCTGCTATCTGAGCCGTATTCATTTCGTTCTCGTATTTGATGAGATTTCTTTAATCTGCTTGTTGTCAACAAGGAATGATTAGAATTTCCTCGAGGTTGGTAGAAACATGGGTAATCTGCTACCGCTTATGTGTTTAGGATTGACCCCGTTATCACAGGGGATACTCTTCTTGTGGTTAGGGGCCCATCCTGTTATCCCAAGGAAACCGCTACCATTCAAATGTTTATGGTCGACCCCGTTATCACATGGGATCTTTTTCTTTTGGGTAGGGGCGCATCTCGTTATCACAGGGAACCCGCTACCGTTGCAATGTTTATGGTCGACCCCGTTATCACAGGGGATATTTTTCTTGTGGGTAAGAGCGCATCCCGTTATCATAGGGAACCCGCTACCATTGCAATGTTTATGGTCGACCCCGTTATCACAGGGGATATTTTTCTTGTGGGTAGGGGTGCATCCCGTTATCACAGGGAACCCGCTACCGTTACAATGTTTATGGTCGACCCCGTTATCACAGGGGAACCCGTTACCGCTCATGGGGAAGAGCCTTTTCTTTGTCTTTTTGTCTATGTCCCTTGGTGACTCTATCGTCGTGGAGTCTATGGGTCATTAAGCCTTGTAAAACATCACAGACGAGAAAGATTTTCGATGTAAAAGGTAATATGAAAGCACGAAATAATGCGCATGGGTTATCTGCGGAATGTTCCCTCAATCTGTGAATTTCAGTTTTATGCAAGAAAAGGGGTTTCCATTGTGTTCTAACGGGCCTGTTGTACCTGTTTGTACCTGTTGTACCTGTTTAGACGGATAATATTGGATAATCTGGGGCAATGCCCCCTGAATCCCTCCTTTTAAAAAGCGAGGGTTTAATATTGCCTATGTCCTTTTCGGATATAGTAATGTGCGGTCCTTCGGGCTATGTACCTATAAGAGGGCGATGTGCTAAACACATATCTATGAGAATACTCCCGGACTCTTCGTGCAATTCTCTGCACTTTCGTAATGTCCGATTAGGACATATCCCTGCATTAAATATGAGATTCCACAAAGCAACAAATAAAAAGGTAATGACGGATAACGGTCGAAGGCTAGGTAAACCTAACCCGCCTACGTATCCCGTTGAATGGAGAATTAGACCGGCGTAGTTCCCCCTGTTTTTTCTTGGATCGACCCCGTTATCACAGGATATTTTTTCTTGGATTGGCCCCGTTATCACAGGGAAGTTTTTCTTGGATCGACCCCGTTATCACAGGGGATTTTTTCTTGGGTTGGCCCCGTTATCACAGGGAAATTTTTCTTGGATCGACACCGTTATCACAAGGGATTTTTTCTTGGATTGGCCCCGTTATCACAGGGACTTTTTTCTTGGATCGACCCCGTTATCACAGGGGATTTTTTCTTGGATTGGCCACGTTATCACATGGAATTTTTTCTTAGATCGACCCCGTTATCACAGGGGATTTTTTCTTGGATTGACCCCGTTATCACAGGGAATTTTTTCTTGGATCGACCCCGTTATCACAGGGGATTTTATCTTACTTAGCGCCTTAGTATGTCGTTCGCCGAGAATAGTGTTGGCCCAGGTTAGCTCGAGATGGATTTCGAAGAGATCGGAGTGGGATTTTCTAAAAATGAGATGTTCGGGTCTGACTAGTTGATTGGCGACCAGTCTAGTGCTGAATTCTCTTCTCCGCCGGAGGCTGACGGTCCCAATGTAGGTGAATGGGGCTTGGGGATCAGCCCCCCGAAATATAAGACTTCGGAGAAGTACGAGGATATGACGTCTCATGTTCCTCATCATGCTGGTTATTACTTCGGCGAGTATGACATCCCTGAGGGGTATAAGGTCATATTCCCTAGTGCGGATCAACGAATGCATACTCCACCGAAAGGCTGCATTACTGTTAATGCCAAGCATTTTAATAACGGACTGCGCTTCCCAATTGATCCTGCGGTTAGTGTTATCATTGCGAGCATCAGGGTCTGCTTGGGGCAGCTATTCCCCAATTCTCTTGGGTACATCATGGCTTTCATTTATGTCATGAGAGCGTTGGGTGCCCCTTGCGGAGTTAATGAGTTCTGGCAACTCTTTAGTGTCATGGTCAACAGGAAAGGCGGTGACGAGGGGTTCTTTTGCGTGCGGGCCCAGGCGGGTTTTAGGTTCGTGCAATATACTCAATCCAGTTATGGATTTGGTAATAAGTGTGAGTATATGTATATCCAGGAGAGGACGACTGGTGAATTTGATGTGCTTCCTAGTGTGTGGTGCGAAGTCACCAAATATGAGACACGAGCCACTGTCGGCACAACTGCACATAGCCTCGAATTTCTGAGGAATCTGATTAACCATCCGTACGACGGTACCCTACGTTGCAGTGACATAGTTTTGCGAGCAAGTGGGATATCTCTCGTACGTTATAACGGACCCTCTACTCTCGGTAAGTGTTATATCTCTACAAATCAATAGCTTCCTCCCGATTTATCTCTTGATCTTATGTTTCATGTATCTTGCAGCCGATTTGGTAGAGTACTGTAGTCTGGACGCGATAGCGGAACGTAGACAGCTGGGGGCCGAAGCCGCTACAGATGACGCACCTCCACTTGTCAAGACGAGGGGTTGTGAGGGCGTACGCAATAATGCGAAGAAATCTGTTCTCTTATCAAGTGGTAATACTGCCGGGGTGGGTAGTACCTCGCAGTCTCAACATGACGTAGATGTTGGGATGTCCACGGGGCGAAAAAGAAAAAGGGGAGGGGGTAGTTCAAGTGGGGCTCACTCCGTGCCCGAAATGTATTCTTGGTGTGGGACTTGTAGTTCATGTCTTCTTCTGATTCTAGGGTGCTTCACCGAGTCCACATAGCACATCCACCCTTGTATCTGGTCACCTAGAATCTCGCCAACTCCTTGAGGCGTCGGGAATTTAATCTTCTGGTAATAAGTAGAGACCACTGCCCTGATCTGGTTGAGCGCCGGTCGGCCAATGATGGCTTGGTAGGGAAACGGGATGTCGACAATTGTGTATTTTATCAGCGTCACCCGGGTGTGTGGGCTTCTGCCTAACATGGTGGGCAATACAACTTGTCCAAGTGGCACCACCTCTGCTCCGCCGAATCCGGTCAATGGGGTGGATATCGGCTTCATCCGGTCCGGGGTTATCCTCATCTGCTCGTAGGATTTTGAGAATATCAGGTTTGCGGAGCTTCCGCTATCCACCAGCACTTTATGCACCTGATATTCATCCACATTAATAGTAATAACCAATGGGTAATCTAGTCTACCTGCGGTTAAGGCCAACGGATTAAGTTGCTCCAAGTCTCTCCTGGTGAAAGATATCTCCTGAAGGCTCCACCCTGGAGTCTCCGCGTTATGGTTTATCGGTCGTGAGCCCTGTCAGCTCCCAAGCCTCCTTCGTTGATCACGTTTATAACGCCTCTGCTCGGGGCATTCACTATGGTTCTACCACGCTCATCGGGTGCCTTAATCATCATCTGCTTTCCTCTCCTGGGTGAGTAATCTCTTTTAGGGGATAAAGAATGTTCTGCCCCTCTAGCATCTTCTTTGGCGCTCATGACAAACTCGACCAATTTCCCTTCTTTAATCAATCTTTTGATTTCATTCCTCAGTTGCATACAGTCCTCCGTCCAGTGTCCAGGTTGACGATGGTACACGCAGTATTTGCTCGATAACTTCATCCCGGGGGTCTCATTCAACGACCTGGGTTCTGTCAACCATATGTTTCTTTTTGCCACGACCATCACCTCCAGAATGCCTCTATTTAATGGGGTGTACGTCCTTCGCAGCCTTTCTCTGTTGCGATCTCTGTCAGCATTTCTGTTGGGAAATGAACCTTGACGCGTTGCCATCATCTCGTCCTCGTAAACATTTGGTTCGCGAGCATATTGATCTATGCTACGGTGGCCTCAGGCAATATGATTAACTCGCCGGCGAACCTGCGATGGGTCGTACCCTTGAACAGCATCATCACGACCTGCCTGCCATATGGCTCATCCACTTTCAACAATTCATCATTGAACCTCTTCATATATTCCCGGAGGTTCTCCCTTTCCCTCTGTTGCACCGCGCCGAGGTGTAACAGGTTGGAATTCATTCTCTTTTGGCTAGAGAACTGGTTCTCAAACTTTCCCCTTAGTTGCTCGTAGTCCGTTATGGATCTGGCCTCCAGCCTAGCAAACCAATCCAGTGCAGCACCCGTTAAAGTGGTGGATAGGATCTTCGCCTTTATGTTTCTTGAGTAGTTGTGCAGATTGAAAATGCTCTCGCCCTGATGGAGATGATCTGTAGGATCACTTCTTCCGTCGTATGGCTTGATCACTGGGATCTTGTCCCCTCTTTGCAATACCTCAGCCTCTATCTCATTCGAAATCGGAGTCCTACTGTGACCCTTCTCATGTCTCTGAGTTACCTTCTTCGTCAACTCTGCTCCCTCGCGGTCGAGCTGTTCCATCCTCCTTGATATTACCCGTAGTATTTATGCATCCTCATTCTTTGAATATGCAATCTCGGCGCGGTCGCTACCGCGTTCCATTCTCCGGATAACTTTTGCCCTCTCGCGGTCGAGCCATTCCATCTTTCTCGCTATCTCTCGATCCAGGGTCTTGGGGTCCCATCTCTCTAACCTGTTGTAAGCAGCGGTCGATATCTCTCTGAAGGAGTCCCCCATATCCTCTTGTTCCTCATATCATTGCCTTGCACTTCTCTCACCCACTCCGGATTCATGAGGCCTTGCCCGAATATCCCATGTCTTTTGTTCCGCCAGTCGTGGAAGCAAAGTCTCCAATGTGGTGTCAAGCGCCGCTTTTACAGAAGCGTTGATCTGCGCTAGCATCTCCGGGGGTATGGCGGCAGGGGGAACGGTGCTCTGACCTGCAGCCATCGTCTCCTCTGAGCCGGGAAGATCCGAGTTTGGCACCTCGGTCATCGGGACAACTGCTGCTGGGTTTTCTGTGGTCGGGCCCTGAGTAGCAGCTTCCGCCGTATTTGGTACGGCAGTGGTTGGACCAGCATTCGTGGCTCGCAACGGCCTCCCGAGCCCGCGCCTTCGTCGCGGCTCATTCTGCGCTGGAGGAAGCCCCATCTCGGCTTAAGTCGCTGCCTGTTCTTGGTCAGTCAGGTGCTGAGGGAGTTGCGTGTCCTCCATCTTGGCGCTCCTAGTCACAACTCCGTTAAATTCGGACCGGGTCCTCCTTCCTTGCATCTTGGCGTCCTTGTCCGTGAAATGGTGGTTCCCATAGACGGCGCCACTGATTTGACAATAGGTCGTATTATACATGTATGTGCGTCGGTTACAAGTGAATGGTCTAGTAATACAACGAGTCTATCTCAAATCAGGCCTACACTATGTATTTCGCGTAGACTTGGTTCAGAACACCTCGAACCAACGCCTCGATGCTTGGATGGCAGTGGGATATCGGTGACTAGATCGGATGTATGTCGGTGATTGTCTTCGACATGATATCGAGGATGCCCCCCGACATGATATCGGTGATGTGGTGGTGTGACGTATCGAATGTGCACTAGGTAATCCCGATATCGAGAGTGAGATCGGTGATGTATTTCGGTGTGACGCGTGGCACCTGACGGATAATTATTGCTTACTTTGGGATCCGGGTGCCACCTATTTATAGACCTCGGGATCCGGGGACCACAATAACATATCGGTGAATAATACCGATATGACATCGAGAGTGATCCCCGATATGGTATAATATGGGCCTGGTTTGGGCCAGGCCCAACATACGGGAAATGGCCATATCACGAATAAAGGACATAAATGTCTTTTGTTGTTGATTAAGTTGCGGCTATGTGTGAAACTAGGGAATCAAGACTTGTTTATAAATAGAGGAGGATGGCAAACACATAAGACACACAACATTACAACGTTTACAACTCATAAAGTGTATAATGCTTTCAGAGAGAAACACCATCGAATATGTGTTCTAGTTTAGGGTTGTCATTATTTTAGAGTCAAGAGTCTGTGAAGAATAAGATATCACTTAGGAATCAAGAAGATAGCAAAAGAGTCAATGTTCCTCCAGATATGAGAAGCTTTCCTCTATCTTCTTATTTTGTTTTTTATTATTCTATTCTTTGTGGATTCATGAACTCACTAATATGAGGTGCTAACCTACTCGTTGTTTAGATTAGGGGAGTAACTCTGATTTATGAATATATTTAGGCGAAAAGGCAGAAGACCCCATTAGCTTTCGGCCGTTTTGCACTTTGCCCCCCCAGCTTTGATTTTTAGCACTTTGCCCCCCCCCCCCCCCAACTTTGAATTCTGTCAAACGTTACCCCCCGATGTAACATGGGCGTTAAAAAAAATGAATATTCCGTTAAAAAACGAATATTATGTTAAAAATACCGAAAGTTGGGGGGGCAAGTGTCAAAATTTAACGGAGTATCCTTTGTTTTTTTTACGGAATATTCCCGTGAGGGGGTAACGTTTGACGGAATCTAAAGCTGGGGGGGAAAAGTGCTAAAAATCAAAGCTGGGGGGCAAAATGCAAAAAGGCCGAAAGCTAAGGGGGTGATCTGCTTTTTCCCATATATTTATTTATTTGCTTTGATGTGTGTTTGAAGAACTTTCATGTCTAGATTAAGTAGTTTTTTACGCTATATAACTTATCCCGCTCTCGTTAAAATAGCGGATGCACTACCCTAGGACTACAAGCGTGTAGATGTTGAGTTAGTTATACATTCATGTGATTTGTGACTTTGATACGACAATGCAATGGATGTATAACCCCTAGATCACACTAAAAAATTCTTGATTATGTATGATGGGAACTTTGATGTAACTTACAAAGAATAGAAGTTAACAAATAATTATTACACCTAATTTCCTCGTGTCGCAAGTTCACGAATCAAGTAATATTAAAAAGGTAAGTAAAGTTACAAACTACGTATCGTATCCCAATGTAGTAATGGATTAATGTATGAATCACTTAAATGCAAAATACTAGCGGTTGTCATGTTTGTTTTCTCTTGTGTTTGAAGGATGACTGTTATACTATGAATGATGTAAATGTTATGAATGATATGAATGCAGAAGATATGCATTCTAAAATGTAACGGAAGTCTAACTAGGATGCAAGTAAAATAGTAAATATCGGGATTGTGGTTTGATTGCAAGAAAACAATTAAAAAATTAATTTAACCAATGAATTCAAGAAGAGGTTAATTATGCTAAGGCTAAACTAACAAACTAAACAAAAGCAGAATTGATTGGTTGTGAACAATAATATAAAAGATTGTTTAGACAAACTACCTATATTTACATACATGGCTTGATGATAATTTAATGTTGTCCCGTCTAATGGATCATTAACCTATAGTAGGAGTTATCCCAACAATAGTCTCTAATAACCTACCGTGTTAACATATCAGCCAGCCCAATTGTCAGTTGTTTTAGTAGAGATATCAAATATGCAATCCAATTAACTCATCTGAAACGTGTTAACAAAACGTACATAATTAAGATTGATCTAGTGGTATATATAACTAACTAGAATATACACTTTGGCGGTCTCCTTGTTAGTGCTTCTATTCATCCAGCGGGAGTAAGACTAGTCACACAATGTAAGTAAATATTCAATCTAGACATGTAAGAACATTAAACGCACTGAAGCCAAACAAATAAACATATTCATAAATAAGAGTTACTCTCCTTCTCAAAATAATACTAAAACTAATAAATATATAATAAGAATTATACAAAAGCATAAGAAAACGAGTACGTAAATATCTATAAATAAACACTCACCAATGTACGTTTATGATATTTGTATGAGTCAATTGGATTGCAAATTTGATATCTCTACTAAAACAACTCACAATTGAGCTGAATCCGCTAACGCAGTAGGTTATTAAAGACTCATAAGTTCTATGTTTAGGATAGGTCCAGTTATAGATCACAGATCCATTAGACATAGAAGACTCAAACTATCATCAATCATCTCAAGTAAATATAACATCTATGAACTACTATGGTTAAATTAGTTCCGAAAACCAACCTCTCTAAAGTCTTTTATTCTATTGTTTACAACTTAAGCATTCATCTAATTAATCGCCTTAAATTATGTTTATTTACTTTTCTGCATTTAGTTTCACTTCGTTCTTTGCATTCAAATTGTTTTGTTTCTTTATTCTCATTGTTTTCATTGCATTTTAGTCTTTTGTTCTTTGCATCTAAAAATGTTTTCATAAAAAATGCATTCAGAGTTTTCTACACTAAAAGCATTATGCAGTCATCCTGCTAGCACAAAATCAACACCCGTGACAACTGTTAGTGCTCTGCATTTAAGTGATTTAATCATTCATCCACCAACCGCACCCTTGGAATACGGTACTTGGTTTGTAAATATACTTACCATTTCATTATTAATTGATTGGTGCACTTGCTGGAATAGGAATTTAGGTGTAACAATTGATTTGTTAACTTTATATTCTTTGTTCGCTACACCAAAGTTCCCATCAAGTTTTTGGCACCGTTGCCGGGGAGTAACACTAACACTAACACTAATTGTCGTTCATTAAGCTAAATTGTTAAAGCACTAACACTTTCGTGTTTTCAGGAACAAAACATGGGAAAGAGTGGGAGGTCAACTATAGTTAAACCATGGGGGACTAAGGTGCGTTATGGTAACATTTCAAGAGACAGTACATAGTTTAGCATGCCTTGGCCAGAAGAGAGAAATGTGAACGACATCTACTATGGGGATTGAGCAAAGTTAACCGTCATATAGTCAACAAGTTAAGTAGAGAGTTATATTACAAAGAAAGCCTTCAACAACTTCCATCTGATGCAACATTCCACCCGATGTATGATGTTGCACTTGCAACCAAAAAGCATGGGACAAAAGCTGCACGCAATACAACATTCACCATAGTATATGGACTTTTACGAGTAACCATTGAAGATGATGAGAAGACAAAAGAATAGGAGAAAGACTAAGGTGCAAAAGATGCACCCAAGAACCCCTGCTTCCCCATCCAAGTAACGAGCTAACTGACAATAAACTGAAGCGTTGTGTGGGAGGCAACCCACAGTAGTGAGTTTTTTAATTTTCAAATATTTTATTTAGTTCAATTTTTAGTTATTTCTGTTTAAGTCATATATAGCTTAAAATTTCCAAATGTGTTTTGAGATAGGATAAAGAAGAAAGTGAAAGAAGTTACAAAGTAGGGAGACGAGCAAGAAAAGACTAAGACGGCATTTGACAAAGGAGCATGCAACACAAAATCGACAAAATCGTGCAGTATTTCCAGAAAGCAGCGCGAGTCGCACAACTCTTTCCATTGAGTAATGCGACCCGCGCTAGAATTGAAGGATGTTGCGCAGCTTTTCTAGTGAGTAGTGTGGGCAGCACAACAAGAGTATCCATTGCACAATAGTTGCGTGACATGCAACGTGACATGTACATCCGTGCGGCTTGAATTCTTCGGAGATCGCTCTCAGATTGAAAGAAACTAAGAGACATGCAAAATTAGAATCCATGAAAATTGGCCAAATAATTTCTATCTTTTACCTTTGCTAATACCTCTCTTATGATTAAATTCCATCGATGTACATGAATTACTCTTTATGTGATTAAATTTAATATAGAGAGTTATGCAACTTACGAAAAACCTTCCAATTTTCTTAAGAACTCTTATCTATTTAACTCTAATCAGTCATCATAATTATTGCGTCTCTAAGAATTCATAAGACTATTTCGTTCTTATATCTCTTATTCTCTATCTTTTCTTAAAATAAATTTATTTTTCGTTTAACCCTTTGTGGAAAAAGATGGCATCCGAACGATATTACACTTTGGATCCAGCAACGGGAACACCACGCAAGAGTTCAACACTTTCCTTGGCCAAACCGAAGTTTGATCGTGACCGATTCCTCACAATCAATTGTTTCAATACGTATAAAGCACTACTTCAAGCCACTTTGTTGATGAACCAGAAGTACAAGGATTGAAGAAGATGTTGATCAAAGCAGGATTAGTAACCAAGATATAAAGACTAGGTATTGTGAAAAACACGATGGTTCGCAAATACTATGCACATTATTATGAAGGCGAAGGTAATGTTTGGTTGCGAAGAAGGACATATCACCGCAAAAGACGTTAACATATTTTACAAGTTGCATGAAGATCAGATGATAATGTGGGACATGTGTCCACATCACAAGCTTACAACTGAGCGTACATCATGGTATTTGCCACTACCCCATCTTGCGTTTCACTACAATAAAGATGGAGGTTTGGAGGAAAACTACGAAGACATTCAAGCAATCTGTAAAGAGCTATATTTGTTCGTTAGTTTTCGTATACTCCCGCCAGATAACAAGAGAAAATTTTCATGGGAACAAGCAAAAATTATGATGTCTATCAAAAGAGGATATACTCTTAACATTGGAGAAATCATAGTTAAAGCTATTAGAGATCACACTGTTGATGGTCCACCGTGACTGTTGTATTTTGGAGCACTTATCACTGCATTATGTATCAAAGAAGGTTGTCCCGAATTCAGTACAAATATTCATCACCAAAATACATATCCCATCAATCACATTGCGAGGCAAGTAATAGAAAAAACTTTCAACACTAGAGAGTCATCAACAATTGATTCCATCGAAGAAAGCTTGTCGTCGATGCATAAAAAACGTAAGACATTTGAAGAGCAACTGCAAGAGGCAAAAGAACGAGTTAAGAAAGACAATGATGAGTTAGTGAAAAAATTGGAGGAGAACAAAGAGCATGTACGAATCAACAACAACCATCATTGGATGGAGTTGAGACACATGGAGAGAAAGCTGACAAATGAAGAAAGCACCAATACCAACAGTTCGACGAGTGCCCTTTGAGCTCGATTAGGGGAGTGCTCTCATATATGCTTGATTTTTTTTAAGTTAAAACGATGAGGACATCATAGGCTTTTAAGTTGGGGTGTGGGCGCTTCTCTTTCTGTCATCTATGTTATATATTTATCATGTTTTTAGAGTCATATTTTTGTTAGGATGTAGTCATTAGAATCTAGTTTGAGGCATTAAAGCATGAATATATAGGGATCGATGATAATATATTCATAATATAGTACAATTTTGAGATGAAGAATACATAATGCCACTTAGTACATCTTGAGTATTATTATCAAAAGCATGTTTTCTTTCATATACACCCATAATATTGTGCATTCATGGGAATTTAGTAAAGAGCGTGTGATTATGAATCTTGAATAATTTTCTTGATTGTGAGAGATAAGTGTAGATTTTATGTGTTAAGAAAATAAAAACAATCTTTTCCATTATTATGTTCAAACCCAAGACCTATTACAAAGATCATCCACTAAAGCCTTTTCTTATGAGCCTTTGTTTATGAAACTCAATTATCTATCATGAACCGAGAAATTATATCCTACCAGTTCTGGAGATGGATGTAGTAGATCACAAAGGAGGGATAAGGTAGGTGCTTCAAACGAAAGCACGAGCCCAAGAAACAAAATATGAAAAGAAAATGGCAAAATGAGTATGAGCATAATAGAGAGCATAAATTACCCTATGTAAAAGCTCTAAGTTTGTGGGTGCTTATCGGAAAAAATTAAAAATCATAAAGTATAGGGTTGTTTGAAACTTGCACAAATGAAAACGCAAGGAAAAGATGCAAAAAGAGCATAAAATGAATAGTCAATGAAATGCACAAATAAGGGAGGAAAAAGAAAATAAATGAGTTGATCTGCTGTGTACATCTCTAGAACTCACATTATTCCTTTTTCCACTATAACCCGAGCCAACACTTCAAGCTAAAAGTTCTCAACATAGAGAGTCTACATGAATTGACAACACCATGAAAAATAGAGAATGAGAGTGAAGTGAGTACATGTTAAACACTATGATTTTGTGAGTGTGTAATATGAACATAACTCTTATACATGAACGACATTGGCACACACTTTTAGAGCACATGAAAGTAACATGAAGATGTTTTTATTAAACTTGATGTGCTCGTGTTTGGATATTCTATCTCATCTCGTGTTCTCACTATATGTTACATTATAAGAATATCCCTATTTACAAATGTTGACATGTTGATCAACTGTATTCTAATTTAGATTGTGTCAAGCGAGTAAGTTTGCTTGAGGACAAGCAAAGGTTTAAGTTTGGGGATATTTGATGAGCTTTTATTTAACGTCAATTTAGTACTCCTTTACCTATGCTTTTGTATAATTCCTAGTGCATATTTACTGATTTTAGTATTGTTTAATGTTTTCTTAGAATTTTATCGAGTAATGATGAAACGAAGCTAAAAGAGCACAACACGAAGATTTTTAGTAACAAGGTGTCCTGACACTACTTCAAGGGCTACGATGCTACGCATATGAGGCAAAACTTAATCGTCGCATGTGAAGAAGCCCAAAAGTCGACCCAAGCCGATGTGGACTGACGCGATACGGGGATGAGGGGTGGGGGCTGCACAATAGTGCCACTGAAGTCGAGGGTAACGCTAGCAACAGAAGGAAGCAGAACGTAGCAGAGGATAAATAGAAATTGGCGCGACGAGGTGATAAAGTAGTGCGAGCCACGTTTGTAGCGGCAAGACATGACAGGTCGCGCGACTTAGGACATAAATGTCTTTTCCTATTGATTAAGTTGTGGTTGTGTGTGAAACTAAGGCATCAAGACTTTCCTATATATAGAGGACGACCAACATATAATACACACACGATTACTACGTTTACAACTCATAAAGCGTATACTGCTTTTAGAGAGAAATACCATTGAAGTTTTGTTCTAGTTTAGTTTTGTCATTGTTAGAGAGTTAAGAATTCGTGAAGAAGAAGATAGCGCGTAGGAGTCAAGAAGATAGCACAAGAGTCGATGTTCCTCTGGATTTAAGAATCTTTCCTCTATCTCTTTACTTTGTTTATGTTATTCTATTATTTATTGATTCCTAAACTCATGATTATGAAGAACAAACCTACTCGTTGTTTAGAGTAGGGGAGTAACTCTAGTTGATGAATATATTTATTTATTTTCTTTGATGTGTTACTGAAGTACTTTTATGTCTAGATTGAGTAGTTATTTAACGTTGTGTAACTAATCTTGCTCTTGTTGGAATAACATATGCACCACCATGGGATTGCATAGTGTAGATGTCGAGTTAGTTATATATGCACGTGATTTGTGACTTTGGTACGCTAACGCAGCTCATGCACAACCCCTAGATCACACTAAATCAATCTTGATTATGTACGTATATGTTAACACGATTCAGATGAGTCAATCGGATTGCAAATTTCACATCTCTACTAAAACATTTGAAAATTGGGCTATCTTCTGCTAACGCGATGGGTTATTAGAGACTTATAGATTCTATAGTTAGAATAGGTCCAACTATAGGTCAGATATCCATTAGATACAGAAGACTCAAACTATCATCAAGCATCTCTAGTAAATATAGGTAGTTTGTCTATGAACTATTGTGGTTAAGTCAGTTGTAACCTCTAAACAATCTTTTATTCTATTGCTTACAACTTAAGCATTCATCCAGTTAATCTTTTTAAATTTTATTTATTTACTTTTCTGTATTTAGTTTCAATTCATTATTGGCATTCAAATTGTTTTCGTTCATTATTCTCATTGTTTACATTGAGTTTTGTTTTTTGCATTCAAAATTGTTTTCATAAAAGCTGCATTCATAGTTTTCTGCCGTAAAAGCATCATGCATTCATCCTGCAAGTACAAGATATAACACATGTGACAACTGTTAGTGTTTTGCATTTAATTGATTTCATCATTCATCCACCACTTTATTGGAAATCGATACTTGGTTCGGAACTATATTTACCATTTTATTATTATTTGATTCGTGCACTTATGAGAATAGAAATTTAGGTGTAACAACTGGTTTGTTAGTTTTATATTCTTTGTTCGCTACACCAAAGTTCCTATCAAGAAGCATAACCCTTCTTTTCTTTCAAATCCTTATACCAGTCAGGTATACCAACAAGCTTGAAATAAGAGTCTGTAGTAAGTTTTTTACAATGGTCACAAAACTGATCAGCTTTGATATTTTTTTTTTTCTTCTGAAATCCTGGTAATTACCATTCTAAGAATAAGGAGCATGCTTAGAGGAGGCCTGATAAGGCTGCTTAAAACCAGTAGACATGGTAAACATGGTATAGTGGTTAATAGGAGCAAGAATGTTAATCTGAATCTTTTTCTGTTTTTCAACTCTAACCACCACGGTGTAAGTCTAGTTAACTGTTGGAAGAGGATCCAATCCTAAGATCTGGCTTCTAACATCCTTAAGTTTATCATTACGTCCAAATAAAAACTGCATAAGTCTAGTCAGAGACTGGTAATACAATGCATTTTTCACAATCTCGAAAGTACAAAGTCTTGCAACCTCTCAATGGCAAGCAATAACAAGCACTACACAAGCCAACTTATCCCAAAGCTTCTTAAGTTTGGTGTACTAAGCAGAGACAAATGAAGTACCTTGAGAAATTGAAACTACCTCCATCTGCAACTGATACAGTAAAGGACCATTGTGCAAGCCATACAAAGTCTCTGATTGCTCCCACAACTTAAATTCAAATTTAGCAAACAAAAACGCATCATGCAAATCATCAAAAACAGAGTGTAAAATCCACGAGGTCACCATGCAATCAACACCAAGCTAGTCCTCAAAATCCTCATGATCAGGAGGCAGTTCTTGCAAGGATCCAGTAATGAATCGTAATTTATGTTTGGTACCGAGAGCAATACGCACCGATCTGCTCCAAGGAAGATAATTGGAAGCACCTGCGAGGGGAATCACTATGAAAGACATGTTAAGATGATCAAAGCCGAAAACCTGAAAATCGCCATTAGAGCGAGCACCAGAAGCTCGAGTAACACCAACTGAGGTAGTACTCATTGGAATCGGAGAAGAATTTTCACCAAACATGATCAAATGAGGAAAAATCGATCGCAGGTCGAATCAAAAAGGAGGATTTTAATCAGTTACAAAAAACCGCCAACAAAAACACCAGCAAATGAAGAAATTTGCCAAATGCAATACATACTGGACCTAAAACCAGCAAAATCGAAGCAGAAATGAAGAAGAAACAGATTGTTCAACAATGATGAATAATACCATATTAACCGTAATGAATCACACAAAGAAGAGAGAAAAAATTTGCATATATTGATGATAAAAAGGTGAGATACAAATGAGCGGGAATTCTGTTATACACAAGGCCTAACTAACCAACTGGAAATGGAGAAATATAAGTTACAACTAACTCTTGCGCTAAACTAACTAAAATGCCTAGAGAGCTAACTAATTACAATTTAATAGTATTAACTACGTTATTTGTTACTATCTCCATGCATGTTATTACACAAAAACAATTTCGAGAGCGAATAACTATAACAAGGATGTAAAAAAAGTGTGAATATTTAAATGCTAATCAAATTTATTCATTATATGCTAGTGGCTCAAATACATATACGTACCAAATTCAATCCACTATGATCGGTCGCGAAAGGCCTCGGTCGTGGGTCATCCGCGACCGCCGACCGGTCGCGGAAAGTCATTATGTGACCGTTGGGCGGTCACGGTGTCATTCGTGACCTCTAGGCGGTCGCGGATGACCTCGGTGTCATCCGAGGCCGCCCAGCAGTCACGAATGACACCGTGACCGCCCAGCGGTCACATATGACAAGGGGGTCAAGCGGTCACGAATGACGCCGTGACCGCTGAGCGGTCGCGGATGCCCCTATAGTTACCTGCAACCGCCTTACGGTCACGAAAGCTCTTGAACGAATTATAAAAAAAAATCGGTAATTTACCGGAAGATTTTTATTGTGAATAGAAAGTAAATTTGGTCAACTTTTAGATATAAAAAGGAAAAGAAGTGAAGAAAACTGTTGGGGTATTTTTTTGGTATAAGAAAAGAAAAGAATAGAAGAAAAGTGTTGGGGATTTTTTTGGGAATGGAAGAAAAGAAGAGAAGAGAAGTGGTTGGGGTTTTGTTATTGAAAAGAAGGAAAAGTCTCGTAGATTTTTTTTTTAAAAAAAAAGAGAGGAGAAAGTGGTAGGTTTTTTTGGAGAGTATAATTTGAGAGTGTTTTAAAAAATAGTGGGTAGAATGGTGGGTATATATAGAATTTTGATGAAAATTTTGAAATTTTGAGAATTTTGAATTTCCCTCCCAAATTCCGCCAAATTTTAGTGTCTTTCGTGACAGCAGAGCGGTCACGGATGAGAGTCTTTCGTGACCGCCGGACGGTCACGAAATCATCCGTGACTGCCTAGCGGTCACGAAAGCATCTGTGATCGCCTGGCGGTCACGAGGTAGGCGGTCGGCCCATTTCCCTGGCGGTCACGAAAGACTCTCATTCGTGACCGTCGAATAACCCTCATTCGAAATTTGTTGATTTTCGTTTGTTTATTTAAGTTGTGTTGTTTGTTAAATTGATAAAATTGTTAATACGAAGTAAATTTTAAGGTTTTATTGCACAATCGCATTTAACAATTAAAACAACTTGGTATATATGATGAGTGATGACTAGTTGTAGAATATAAAATAGGTTATTTGTTCATAACTCGCCTAATGACATCTAATCTACTATATGATAAGTTAATTACTAAAGTTGTATTCATTTATTACTTCAATTCAAAAGTAATAATGAGATTTGTTGTTAAAAGTCATAAACGCATCAAGACCGTTCCATAAAATCCACTAATTTTACATGAATGTTATTAGTGACCGCCTGGCGGTCAACAGGTGTCTTTCGCAACCGCGAGGCTGTTTCCCCATTTCCTTCGTGACCACCAGGCGGTCACGAAAGACTCTCATTTGTGACCGCTCGACAGTCATGAATAACCCTCATTCAAAATTTGTTGCTTTTCGTCTGTGTATTTAAGTTGCATTGTTTGTTAATTTGATAAAGTTAATACGAAGTAAATTATAAGGTTTTATCGCACAATCGCATGTAACAATTAAAATAACTTGGTATATATGATGATTAGTTGTAGAACATAAAATATGTTATTCGTTCATAATACCCCTAATGACATCTAATCTACTATATGATAAGTTAATTACTAAAGTTGTACTCATTTATTATTTTAATTCACATGTAATAATGAGATTTGTTGTTAAAAATCATAAACACATCAAGATTGTTCCATAAAATCCACTAATTTTATGGGAAAGTTATTAGTGAACGGCTGGCGGTCACGAACATTATTTCGTGACTGCCTAGCGGTCAAAAACGTCCTTCGTGACCGCATGGCGGTCACGAAAGACTCTCATTCATGACCGTTGGGCAGTCACGAACAGCCTCATAAGTTTTTTTTTGGCCATCCAGAGAGTGTCTTTTAAGGCGCTTTGTTTATTAAATTGATAAAATTTAAAACGAGGCAAATTATAAGGTTTTATCGCACAATCGCATATAACAATTAAAATAACTAGATACATATGATGATTAGTTGTAGAGCAAAAAATAGGTTATTCGTTCATAATTCGCCTAATGACATATATTCTACTATATGATAAGTTAATTACTAAAGTTGTACTAATTTATTACTTTAATTCACATGCAATAATGAAATTTGTTGTTAAAAATTATAAACACATCAAGACAGTTCCATAAAATCCACTAATTTTATATGAATGTTATTAGTCACCGTCTTGCGGTCACGAGGTGTTTTTTGCGACGGCAGGCGGTGTATATGCGAGAGTTTCCTGTCTATGCCGCTCGGCAGTCGCAGTTGCTGGCGACCGCCGGGCGGTCACGGATGACCGCCAAATCTTGTAGTGATCGGTTGAACATTTTTCAAGTAGTCAGTCGCCTTTGAATTCTTTTCTGAAAATGCTTCAACACAAAAGAATATTAACAATGACATTTGGTCTAGGGCCAAATAGGTCACATACTTTTTAATAGGGGTGGCAAAATAATTGATCTGATCTAATCGAAATCTGCAAAATCCAATTCATTTGGATCTGGTTCCAAACTGAATCCATTGTGATTGGATCAAAAATGGATCCAATGGGATCGAGTCTAGACCCAAATCCATGTAGATCCAAGTGTGAATCTAAATGGATATGTGCTCAGATTCACACGGATCCAAGGTCAGATCTGAGTGGATACCCTCAAATCTAAGTGGATTTGCTCTCGGATCCGAGTGGATCCACCCTCGGGTATGATGAATCCACCATTGGATCGGAGTTGATCTATGCCAGAGTTGTATAATTGGGCTCCTTAAGTCTAATTTCTATTGATGTACTAAAGATGAGAGAAGTACTTATACTAAATCTTGATAAAATAAGTTTATAAAATTTTGATAAGATAAAAAGAAAGAGTTGAGTATTTGAAATTGTAATGCGATGTAAATATATTTGTGTTATTTATACTTTTATTCATTTTTATTATTAATGTGTATGTGGAAGTACATATATGTTTTCATCAAAACTAAATTAATCATGATTAATATAAATTTAAAATTGGTTAATGCTTGTATTATTTAAATTACAATTTTAATACACTAAATAAAATGATTATTTGATCTCTTAACATAGAACTTCCTTGCAAATATTTTCGTGGAAGGAAAGAACGAAAATACTAAATAAAGTCTAAGATAACATGAATTTAGATTGTTCTTTAATGGCTCCTCCATATCACGTTGAGTGGGAAAAAAAAGTAACCTGTTGAAAATTAAAATTGATCCGTAACTTTTTTGATAGAGTTTTTATGTGAAGAAAAAGATAGGCTTGAGAATATATAATTATTCCTTCTTTTGATGAATTAAAATATTATAAATGCCCATCATTTTAAATAAATTAATATACAGTTTACTTTATAACAAAGTTAGAAACTCATTGATCTATTGAAATGATCCATGTGGCTCCAGATGCGGATCCGAGTGGATCCATGAGCAGATCATATGGATCCAAGTGGATCCATGGGCCAATCCATGTGAATTCACGAGCGGATCCATTTGAATCCGATTATGGATCTGCTTAACGGATCCAATGGATCCAACTCTAAGCCAGATATGGTTGGTTCCAAGGCGGATCAAATCCGCATGGTTCAGATCGGATAATGACCTCATTTTGGCACCCGTACGTAAAGACGTGATGTGATGTTTCAAACAAAACAAAAAACGATTCTCACTGGTTGTTTGTATTGCTCGTACCTTGTCAACATTTTATAGTCTTGTCTTGATAACAAGCATCGTGCAGATTAATTTTTTTTAATTAAACAAATAACTAGAAATAACTGAATTATGCTACCACTATTTTTTAATAGGGCTTCAGAGAAAGTGAAGCGTATCTTTGTCCACAGTCGGGAAGAAACATTTGAGTAAAACTTTGAAAGCAAATATTTCCTACTTCATTTGGTTGGCCCTACAAGGCCATATAAGGCCCATTTAATATGGATTAAACAGTAGTAGCAGCACCTTTGGTTGCTACTACTACAAACCGGGTCATCCATATTGAATATAGATGACCCGGTCTTCATCAGCAAATTTAGCCAGTTTCATCCAGCGTCGACGAGGCGTTTATTGAATATGAATTGAACAGTTATTTTAAACTTACCAACTGAAAAGACGTATTTGCCCATGAAACCAACGTATTTCTTCCTCAAAACACAACAAATTAGAAATAGAGGCAGCTACAGGAGGAAAATGAGGAAATCGAGTACCACGATGACCTCCTCGACTTCCCTCCCGACCCCGAAAACTGGCGAGAGGAGGAGGATTTGAAGGAGCTCTGGGCGGAAGCTTCTGTTCACATGACCAAACCAAGTTGGGACCCCAATTGGGTCGATGATGATGAGGAGATTAAGGCCGTCCGGGACCCCCTATTGCCTCCTTTTACGTCTCGTATATATATAGGAAATTCTATCATGCCATTCCGAATAACCATCATGATATTCCCAACCCTAACTCCGTTATTGAAGAGCTCGATAGGATTGATGAGTTCTTGATTTGGGTCATCTACATTTTCCACGACGGGAGCAGGTAAGGAGTTATCTTGTTGTGTGAATAACGTGTTCGATGAAATGACTCTGTGAGCTTTATGAGGTTTCAAAGCATATGATCTTATTAGAGACTTGTGCAAAATTGTGACGGGGGATTTGGTTGGTAAAACTGATGCGATTTTATAGTTGGTAATATGCGTTGTTGTGTTAATATGTAGAGGCTTCATGGAAGTGTAATAGTTTTGTGTATGGTGCTTATATTTTCAATGAATGTATTCTAGTTTTAATTTGATTGTGCATTCATTATCTTTTTACAGTTATAGGATGTTTATGTTTTGGATTTCTGACCACAGTGTTTGTTGCATGGGTAGATATCCCTCTTTATAGACTAATTATTGCCTCATACTGTGTTGTGTGGAAAACATATGGAATTTATATTTCAACTAGTATTAGATATCTTGCTAATAGTGGATAGTGGAAAAATATACATTTATGACTTTAAATGGTGATTTCGTTTGCTTAACTTATCCCGACCACAGTGATGTTCATTTTAGTTGATTAAGAGGTTTCAGTCTTTAGTGACTAAACAATGAAATTACTTTGTTGGAATAATATATGAATTTAAGAAAAAATTTCTGACTATTTGATATACGCTTCCATAGGAAGATGCTTAACATGGCATTAGCTTAACAGGGCAAAAATCGGTCTGCAAAAATCCCTAAGTTATTTAGTTCAATGTATGTTACATGGTTCCAATTTGGTACTAACTTGAAACCCTCGCAAGCTCTCCTCCTCCAGATTCAATCCCCTCTCTCTCCCAATCTGAACGACATCGTTTCAGGAATGTCTCCTCCGTTTCGTGTTCCCAAAATTGAACTCGATTAGCTGTTCAATTAGGCCGAACCGCTGGTTTTCTGCTCCGAATCCGAAGCCATAAAATGCTAATCCGATTGTTCCGATGGCGACGGCGGACAACAGTGCTGGACCGATGGCGGAGCCTCCAAAGTCGAAGAACTTTTCTGATACTTTGGTGTTAGGGACTCTTTTCAGCCTCTGGTACCTCTTCAATATTTACTTCAACATATATATATATATATATATATATGTTTGGTTTTAATCGATTTCTGTTAATTAATTATTTGTTAGATATTAATAACGTCGTGTCGATGATTTATTATGCGGATGTGTTGTTTAAGTCAGACATGTGTTTAAACGTAGTGTTTGGCTTTATGCTGAAGATGATATGCTGCTCGACTTGTAGCTGATTTTCTATCTATTTCGTTTATTGTGGTTTTTGTTGAATGATACGCAGAAACATAGTAGTTTTTTATGGTCGCATTTCTGATTAGTGATTTGTTTTCCTTGCATATGGAAATTCACCTGCACGTATTTTAGAGGTTAAATTTTGTTCTTGAACTGCTTTTGCTCCTTAAAGAAAAAAAGACAAGCATAAACGAGGCTTTGTGAGAGGTTGGTGCAAGATCTGATGTATCTGATTAAGATTGAAACAGACTGAATTTACCCAAAGTATCGTGTGATCTTTACTATCATTAGGTTTTGGATCCTTGCTTGGCCATGGATTTGTCAGATACTATGTAATATGTACATTTGAATGTTAATTCTATCACTGTAGTCACCTTATGAAAGCTACGTAATCTTTGCCTTTGTAATTCCTTTTATTATAACTTTGCCTTATGGTTATGTTTTTTATGACTTGATTTAAGTTAGATCCTTTGATTCTAGGTCCCAGAGTCTGCTATTTACTTTATTGAAGATGGGAAAAAGTTTCCTCCATGTCAAGCGCTGAATATGTTTTCCCCTCCTGCTAGCATGATTTTCATCAATATACATTTGCCTTAAACATGAAACAAAGATGCTGTTGAGACTAACCTTTTAACAAGAGGCTAGGATGTTATAGAAATTGGGAAACTCTATCTGGAGTATTTGTCGATGACCAAGGGATGTACCAAACCACTGCCGAGTATTGAAATCACAAGGTATCATAGTAATATTCACATTCTTTCATATTCATTTGTCTGAATTTAATGATACATTTTTACGTTTAGTGCTTAACGTTTGGGACTTAAATGTAGGAGACTTATCTGGAGTGGTATTTTCAATTGAATCATGGCCTTCCAGTGGAACTTATTTACGAGGAGTTATTCGAGGTTTGGTCTTTTGATTATTATCCATATGGTCAGCCTGGAGCAGAGACAAACGACCCCGTAAACATTGACGATTGAATATCGTGTGGTTGTTGGTTTCCCGGGCTTAACATGTGTGGAAACAAACTGGTCGTGAGAGTTGGGAGTACACTCACGTTTTGTTTAATAGATTCTAGCACTTTCATTGGGCAGAATGAATTGGTAGTTTCTAATTTTTATGTGTTAACTATTTTGTTCTGTTGTAATTCAAAAATTGTATGATGTACTATGTACGTTTTAGGTTGTATGTTATTTTGTAAGTGACTCAACGTTATGTAAGCATACTCTTACTTTCGTCGTTATTTGTATTTCCCGATTCATAAAATTCCATTTGGAATTTTTACTTTGATGTGTTCGATATTCTCAGCGTAGAGGTGATGAAGTTGACATCGTAAAAATTGAAGTCTCATGTATATATTTTTTTCTAAATGGTTATCATATGCAGTATTCTTAAATGAAGTTGGCTTGTGGTTACACTAATTTGCTTCACAACGTTTGATTTCAAATATCCTTTGAATGCAGTAGTGGCTTGGTTGTGGGCATTACCTAAGTTTGCATTTAAGCAACCGGATTAATGAATTGTGCTGGTATTCAAATGAATAGTGCTCAATTATACGCCTAATTGAAGCATGTAACATATATCAAAAATAAATTATCTTACGCAAACAACTGATATTACTCAGCAAATTTGCGCTGCTGAGGCATTACTAAGAGGTGTTGACAAATGTAAATATTATCGCCTATCTAAAATGTTCACGAGTGGGAATAAAGCAACAATATAGAAAAATACAACCGAACCTCATAAAATTTGAAAAATAATATATAGATAGGGGCTTCAGCAATGGGTGTTAAGTTAACTTTACATAAGGACAAAAGTGCCAATTACCACCAAATATGGGTGAATCTAGGATAAAACTATGAAACCAAAGGTAAGCTTGTACATAACCCAAATCCCTAATATGAATTGATTTTCTGAAAACCAAAGCTATTATTGACAGAAATAATATGGATCTTAGTAGAAACCTTGATGAGAATGACTTAATCCCATCCGAGTAACCAAACAAGCCCTTGTCTTGATAACAAGCATCGTGCAGATTAATTTTTTTTTAATTAAACAAATAACTAGAAATAACTGAATTATGATACCACTATATTATAATAGGGCTACAGAGAAAGTGAAGCGTATCTTTATCCACAGCCGGGAAGAAACATTTGAGTAAAACTTTGAAAGCAAATATTTCCTACTTCCTTTTAAATAGTGACAAAGTCAAACACAGCCACATGCCTAAGGAGCAGTTAGTTTCACTAACTTCTCTTATAGTAGAGGAGAAGTCAAATTTATAAACACGAGGATCAACAGTTTTTGAAGTGAAAAGAAAAGAAGAATATTTTCCCATTAGGAAGGATTAATCAAAAGAAAAGAGAAGAAGAACATTTTCCCATTAGGAAGGTTTCATTTATTAACATGTCTTGTCTGAAAAAGTCAACAATGTTGAAAGTGTAAGATATTCTGTTATCAATGTTGGATGGATGTTGTGCCAACATCCAGAGGACAACATTGAAACTCGAGAACAGTCTTAACCTGAAACGTTGTTCCAAAATTCGAGAACATATTCTGGAATAAATGTTGGATGGATGTTGAGCCAACATCAGGACAACATTTAAACCAGAGATTATTCTGTCAATCCGTCTTTAACTGCTTTATTTTAGTTTTGCCTTTATTCACCTATTAATCAAGTTCCACGATTTTAGTTATCTTTGTTTATGTCCAGGAACATCTCTTAATCATAAGGAAGAGCATTACAAGTTTCCTAAGTTGAAGTTTCCATAATTCAAGAGGAGGAGATCGGTCAAGTCAACACAGTTTCAAAGATGGAAAGTTTTGGAGTTCAAGTGCAACTAAGAATCTTTCCAAGATCAACTCTGAATTGAAGAAGGAGTATTTCCTTATTAGAACTCAATCTAATAAAAGGAACTATTATTCAAGAAGGAGATCGAGTTCAAGAAAGAAAGTAGAGTTCAACAGGGAAACAACATAAGTTACCAAAACTGTGTACAACACACCTTGGAGATCAAGTTTGAAGAAACCTATATATAGGGTGTGAAGTACATCAATATACATAAGAAACAATAGAGCTTATAAATCCGTAGTGATTATATCTTAAGCATTGTTGCTGTGTTTCTTACTTTGCAAAGTTTGTGAGTTTTAAGGAGAAAATTCTTGTCTGCTTTGTTGAGTCCAATCTAGAAAAGAGCGAGAGTGATTTTGTGGTGAGGAACATCTTTGGTAAAACCTGCGTGGTTATTTTGCCGTAAGGCTAGATGGTTGATTATTTATAATAAACCATTGAAAATTTATCTTCTTGTGTTCTTTAATTCTGCTGCACGTTATACTCTATCAAGAAGATTGTTTGAGATCAAGTTAAGGCAACGCCAGCTTAACTTGAGCTTTGAAACTTTGGAAAAGTTGTATCAATCCCGATCCAACAATTTCAATTGGCTTCAGAGCCAAGCACCGATTTCACTGGTGTTTGGAGGTGATACAACGCGATGGACAACAACAATCCCAATTCTGGCAGACTCCCAGTCTTAGAAGGATCCATCAATTATGCCTACTGGAAGACGAGGCTCAGAGTTCACATCAAATCCATTGACATGAAAGCATGGGATGCAGTCATTTATGGATATTCTGTCCCAAAGATTGAGAACGACAGAGATGCAGATATCGTACCAAAACCAAAGTCACAATGGACAGCGAACGAGGTAACACTCTACAACTACAATGAGAAAGCTCTTAATGCTATTTTTAGTTATGTTACCAATCAGATGTTTAAGTTAATTCAGAACTGCACCACGGCTAAATCAGGTTGGGATATCCTTGAACTTCATTGTGAAGGAGATATAGCAGTTAGAAACTCTAAACATAGACAATTGCTTAAAGATTTTGAAAAACTTGAGATGGGCGATAAAAAGAGTATAGATAGTTATTTTCAGAAAATCCTTGACATTACAAATCAATGTGAAAATCTAGGATTTCCTGTTTCAAATCAAACTATGGTTTATAAAGCTTTTAGATCTTTGTCACCTAGATTTGCTCTCAAGAGAATTGCCATGGGACAGACAAGAGATATTGCCAACATGGAATTTCAATCCTTGTTAAACACTCTTAGAGAATTTGAGCTAGAGTTTCCTGCTAGGACTACCAAACAACAAGCTATTGCTTTGTTAGGAACAAATTATCATGAGAATGAAGATGAGGATGAAATTATTTCTTCTAACTATGGAAATATTAGCAAGAAACTCAGTAGGTTGAACTTTAAAGATAAATCTAAAGAGAAACAACCTAGCAATACTTCCACTGGTTATAGAAAACTGCCTCCCAAATTTGTTAAATTTATGGCAACAAAATCTAGTCCTGAAGAAATTGAAAAGTTGAAAACTACTCAATGTTATGAATGTAAAGGTTATGGTCATATTGCTGTTGAATGTGCTAACACCCTCCGCGAGAAGGGAAAGTCTCATTGGGTTTGTGTAGATGATTTCAATGAAGAAGATTATAACTCTGGATCAAGTCCTGATACTGAAGAAAACATTGAAGAGATTCATACAGCTGCGCTATTTACTCATGTCAACTGGACAGAAGAAGATCTCCATAACTTCCACGGGTCCCAATGTTGCTCCAACATCTAGGACTTAACATCAGAACAAGATACTTTCTTTGGGAATTGGACTGAATATGATACCCATATTGACCTGAATTCTTTGTCTGATAATGATGAATCAAACTTTGAATGTTTTCATGGCTCAGTTGATCTAGATGAAGAGTATTACTTTGAAGGTGAAATGTCCCAGGAGGAAATCATTGAAGACTTGAAGTCTACTTTTCATAATCTTCTGAAAGAAAATCAGAAACTCACCAAGAAGAATGAAGCTCAGAGACTGGAGATTGATGGACTGAAGAAATTGATGAGGATGTATGAAAGAGACCTTGACAAGACAGAAGCTGAACTTAAAGAGGTAAAAGGAAATCTTGAAAAAGATAATCAGATCATTGCTAAATGGAACTCAGGTACATCTAAACTTGATGAGGTACTGAGTATGGGTAATCAAGGAACAAATGGTCTTGGATATATTGAGAAACCTACCTCTAAAGTTGCTAATCCTATTTTCATTAAAGAAGGTTTTGTTAAGGAATCAAAAGACTTGAGCTGTGCTAATCCCAACAAAAGTAAACCTACTTATATCTGTCAATTTTGTTTTCAACCAGGTCACATAAAACCTTATTGCAAGAAATATTTGAAAGAAAATGTGAAGAAAACAGAAAATGTCTCTAATGTTGAGTTGGTCAGTGGTACAGATGTTATCCCAACATTAGGAACAAGACAGAAAAGTATAACTTGAATTGAAAAGTTAAAGACTCCTAAGATGAAACTTGTATACAATTTTGTGTTTTCTGCTGTGTACTCTAACCTTGCAGGTAAGTGGTACTTTGACAGTGGATGCTCAAGACACATGACAGGAGACAAGGAAAATCTTAAACAATTGATTCCTCTCAATGTTGGAACTGTCACCTATGGAGGAGGCACCAAGAGAAGAATCATTGGAAAGGGAGTACTAGATGTTAAAGGATTTCCACCACTCAAAGATGTTCTGCTAGTTAAAGGATTGAAAGCAAATCTAATAAGCATTAGTCAACTTTGTGATGATAACTTGCTTGTTACATTTGATAAAAGTTCTTGTGATGTATTTAATAGTGATAATATCCTTGTTATGACAGGTACCAGATCTAAACATAATTGCTACCTTGCTCAGGAAGAAGCAGATTGCTTTCATGCTAAAGTTGATGATGCTGTTCTGTGGCATAGGAAGCTAGGACATGTTCACTATAGGAACCTTGAAAAGTTGCAGAAAGTTGATGCTGTAAGAGGCTTACCAAAGATATCCAGCCCATGTAAGGTTGTATGTGGGGACTGCATGAAGGGTAAGCAAACCAAAGTTATTCATACACCCCTCCAGGTACAAACTACAATTCCCAGGACTGGTAAGTGTTTTGAATTACTACACATGGATCTCATGGGTCCTATTGAGGCGAGCAGCCTAAGTGGTAAGAGATATGCCTTTGTTATTGTAGATGATTTCTCTAGATATACATAGGTTAAGTTTCTTAAAGAAAAATCTGATGCATTCAACACATTTAGGATCTTACATGCCAGCATCAAAAATCTGTATGGTTCCTCTATTTGTAAAATTAGGTCTGATCATGGGAAAGAATTTGAAAATGCTAGTTTCAATGATTTCTGTGATAAGAATGGAATATTCCATGAGTTTTCACCACCTAAGACACCTCAGCAAAATGGGATAGCTGAGAGGAAAAATAGGACACTTCAAGGGATGCCCAGAGTTATGCTTAATGCTAGAAACCTAACTAAAAGACTTTGGGCTGAAGCTTTAAATACTGCATGTCATATAAGTAATAGGGCTTATCTTAGACCTGGTACAAATATGACACCATATGAAATCTTGAAGGGTTTGAAACCAAATATTGCTCATTTTCATGAATTTGGATGTGATTGTTACTTGTTGAATGATAGAGACTATCTTAGGAAGTTTGATCCAAAAAGTGAAAAGTGCATATTTGTTGGTTATTCTGTGAATAGTTCTCCTTTCAGGGTTTATAATCCAAGATTGAAGACTGTTCAAGAATCAGTAAATATAGTGTTTGATGATTCCACCTTTGATACAGGTACTGATGAAGTTACTGTCTCTGATGTTGCCCCAACATTGGAAACAGAGATTGTCCCAACATCAGGAGCAGAAGCTGAAGACACTGAAATTGGGACTGGTTCTAATGTTGAGCTGACACCTGCTGCTGTTAGGCCAACATCCCCACAGTCAAATTCAGAGGATGACATTGTTGATGAAACTAGGAGAGATCCCCCTACTAGGATTCAAAAGGATCATCCAGCTTGACAAGTTATAGGTGAAATCACTGGACGCATGAAGACTCGCAACAAAGACAAGGTAAACTATAAAAATATGGTAAGGTTGTGTGTCTACATGGCATCCACTTGCACTGTAAGTAATGCTTCCTATTTTGTCTCTAATATTGAGCCTAAGAATGTGACTGAAGCTCTTAAGGATAGTAAATGGATAAATGTTATGCAAGATGAACTGTTGCAATTCACCAAAAATCATGTTTGGTGCCTAGACCTTCCAATGTGAATGTTATAGGAACTAAGTGGATTTTCAAGAACAAAACTAATGAAGATGGTGTAATTGTAAGAAACAAAGCTAGGCTTGTTGCACAAGGTTATACTCAGGTAGAAGGGATTGACTTTGATGAGATATTTGCTCCAGTAGCTAGGATAGAATCTATTAGATTACTTCTTGCTGTTGCATGTTATCTTAAGTTTAAGCTCTACCAGATGGATGAAAAAGGTGCTTTCCTTAATGGTTTGATAGACAAAGAAGTATATGTTGAACAACCTAAAGGTTTTGCTGATCCTAAACATCCTAATTATGTGTATAAACTTGAGAAAGCTTTGTATGGTTTAAAACAGGCACCAAGAGCTTGGTATGAAAGACTAACTCAATTTTTGTTAAGTCTTGGGTTGACTAGAGGAGATGGAGATAGAACCTTGTTTATTCTTAGAAAGAGTTTTGATGTTTGTATTGCTCAGATCTATGTGGATGATATTGTATTTGGTTCTACTAACAAATCTACTCTAGACAAGTTTGTTGAGTCAATGACAGGGACATTTGAGATGAGCATGATTGGAGAGCTGAACTACTTTCTGGGATTGCAAGTGAAGCAACTGGAGAATGGTATGTTCTTAAACTAGGAGAAGTATGCAAGGAACCTGGTAAAGAGATTTGAGGTACATGAGTCAAAACCTTGCAAAACTCCCATGTCTTCTTCTATGAAGATTACTAAGGATGGCACTGCAGACAATGTTGACCCAACATTGTACAGATCTATGATTGGTAGTCTTCTATATCTCTCTACCTCTAGACCAGATATTATGTTTTCTGCCTGTGTTTGTGCTAGGTACCAAGCTGATCCAAAGAAATATCACTTGATTGTTGTGAAGAGAATATTAAGATATATATGTGGAACTTCATCATTGGGCATTTGGTATTCTTTTGATACAAATACAAATCTTGTTGGTTTTAGTGATTCTGATTGGGCAGGTGATATAGATGACAGAAAATCCACAAGTAGGGGTTGTTTCTATTTGGGAAACAATCTTGTTTCATGGTATAGCAGGAAACAGAATTGTGTGTCATTATCTACAGCTGAATCTGAATATATAGTTGCTGGTAGTTGTGTTACCCAGCTAGTATGGCTTAAACACATGTTGTTGGACTATGGGTTAGATAGTGATACTATCCTCATGTTTTGTGACAATCTTAGTGCCATTAGTATCTCAAGGATTCCTGTTCAGCATTCTAGGACTAATCATATAGATATAAGACATCATTACTTGAGAGACATGGTTGAGGATAAAGTGATCAACATTGAGCATATTGAGACAAATAATCAGCTTGTTGATATGTTTACTAAACCTTTAGATAGTGAGAGATTCTTCAGTTTGAGGAAATCTCTCGGCATGTGCAATATGTGAGAATGTTAGGATCCCAGTATTGACATAACACCACTGTCTAGCACTGGTTATTGTTTGTGGTGTAGTATGTAACTTTTTGTTTTTTTTGTTTCTTTCTTTTCTTTTTAAGTCACATTGATCTTTGTTTTGGCATATTTGAGTGTATGGTTGATCACTGTGTTTTACTAATCTTTCTGGCTTGCAGATTCACATCTAAGTTTTGAAAAGTATAAATCTCTAAAGTGTGTCTGAGGTTGTGTTAGCCTAACATATGGAGAAGCTGGGGTACACAAAGTTCACTACTTTGATGTCTATTCAGTTGTGTCTTATTCATATGAAAACGTTTTACAGGACATGTGGAGAAGCTGGGGTTCATGATGTTGACAGCTTCAATGATATTCAGTTGTGCTTATTTGCATGTCTCTGTTTATTTTGGCCAAGGGGTACAAAAAAATGGTTTTTTCTACTAGGGTGTTTGGGGTTTCGTCTGCCTTCACTTGGTAGCATTGATCACTTAGCGCTCTCTTGTATGCAGGTTGGTAAACAAGTATGCATAAGGAATTGGGGTATTGGGGTGCATGATAAATGTGTTGCCAGTATTCAAGGCCTTTGTACTTGCCTAACTTGCTGCTGATAATGGTGTTATTGGGGTGTGTGGAGTCTAGGGCTGCCCTCATTCAGTAATGGCATTATCCTTTTTATCAACTTTCAGTTTTTGTTCTAAAGAGATAATGAAAATAGTGAAGATTTGATGTGATGTGATTTGTTGCTGGTTTGAAAAGTGGTTCACTGTGTATACCATCTGTCAATGTTGTCATAACATTGTTGCATTCATGTTAGAACTGCATTGTTTTTCATCTTTGATTAGTGTGTTTGACTAGGTTTGGGCTTAGGGGGAGTATATAGTCCCTTTCATGTGTTGAGGCATACTCTTTGGGTGACATACTGCATGTGACACACTATTTGTGACCTTCTATGTTGTGAAGTGGATTAATTCTCTAATTCATAACTGCTTATCTCTGTGTGTTTTATGTTTGATATGTTGCTTATTCATGATTTTGATTTAAATCTTATGTTTTTGATACTCACTTGCTACTTTGGTGAAGTTTCAAATATAAGTTTGGATATATCTCACGCTCTCACATGAAATTGCCTTGAAGAAGCCCAAAACCTCAAATATTTTGGTTTAAAAACTTTCTGGTTTGAATGTTACTCTACTCTCTGATCTGAATGTTATCCCAACATTGTCATACTGTCTGCCCAACATTGAAAACAGTAACTTATAAGTTTGTTTAAAATTTTAAAAACTGAGTTTTTATTGTTTTATTTTGAACTGCTCTGGTTACTTGTTGTTTTTAAATGACACGTGGTGAAATTCTTATGCGGGAATAGAGTAGTGGGAAAACTTAATTGATCACATTCCATAATCCCACTAGCATTCTTCTCTTCTCTCTCCACCCTTCACGACTTAAATGAACAATTTGCCCTAATTTCTTTTTCCACTTGTGCAATTTGTTTTCTCTCTGCAAATAGTTATCTAAAATCTCTCATATTTTTCTCTCAATTCTCAAAACTAACATGGCAAGCAAGACTCCTTTAAACACTCTTGCAGATATGGCCTTGAATGTTGTGCAAACAACAACACGCACCAGGGCTGCTGCGCGTGAGGATCAAGAACGGCCTGCTGCTCAAGTTGCTGCAAAGCGACCAACGATTCCTTATCAACGACGGTCAAAACGAGCTAAGAATGTGGAATCTGAGTCGAATGTTGGCGCAACATCAGAAAGCCCATACTCCTCAAACCAGTGAATCTGAATCTGAGGTAAATGTGGCTAACCCTAAACCCCAAGTGAATATTCTTAATGATGTGATTGAGGGAGAGGGATCTGGTTCAGGTAGAAAGAGAACACCAATTGTGTCTATGGCAATGAGTAAAATAGCCTTACAAAGAACTGAGGCTAGAAGAGCTCAAAGAGAGAGACTTGAGAAGAAAAAGGTTGAGGCTAAGGCTAAGGCTGAGGCTGAGAGAGTGAGGAAAGGGAAACGGGTTGTGGATGAGGAAGTTGAGGTAGTTGATGTAGAAGAAGATGAGGAGAAAGAAGAAGAGGAAGAGAAAGAGGAACCCGATGCTGAAGAGTTTGAAGCTAATGGTGATGATGATGATGATGATGATGATGAGTACTGTGACACTCTTGTGTTATCCTATCATAGTAGGGAAGCTAGGTCTAGATACTATCTTAATAAGGAGATAGAGGACAAGGCTTATGAGTTTAGAAAGAGGGATTTTCACAAAGAGAGGGTCACAGACATGGACAGCTTTAAAAGAAACAGAGTTTTTCAGTTGTTGAAAGCAAGAGGGGTTCAGAATTCAATGAAGAAGCATGGTGATTATGCTCTTGAGCTTGTACAAGAATTCTACATGAATCTCTCAAAGTATATCACTTGTGAGTTGTCTCCCAAATATGGTAAAGCATGGGTAAGAGGACAAGTGTTTGACATTAGTCCTATGAAGATAAATAAGATTTGGGGACTGCCACATGATGAGGAATCTGAAGAACCTAAGCCAGCTGAGGCGATTGAGGATATCACATGTGGTCTAGAGAGAACCTGGGTTGAACAATTACCAACAACAAAGCTCACTGCCCTAAGTGCTGTTCTGCACAAATGTGCATCTTATAATTGGCTGCCTACTAAAAATTCTACTGTTTTGACTAAGGAGTCAGCTTACTTGGTCTACAAACTGAAGAATGGGCTTGCTGTGAATATTGGGGTGAGAATTTTAAAGGCTATGGAAGATGCTACTGGAAGGAAGCAATGGATTCTACCATTTCCTTCCTTGATCACAATTCTGCTACTTAAATAGAAGATGAACAAGAAAGAGTTTGGAGGAATGTCAGAGAATAAGGCTAGGTTCACCATCACTCAATCCTACTTGTCTAGCACAAAAGTGAAGGACTTGCCTTGGAATCCTGAAGATGGAGTTGCACCTGGAGAGGAAAAGAAGGATCAACAATTTGTTGGAGCTTCAGTGCCTCAATCTGATAAGGAAGAAACCAGGGTAACAACAAAATCTTTTGTTGATCAGCAGTTGACTTGGTATAGAAGTGCTTATGCCAATCTTCAGAGGGAAATTGCTTTCAAGGAAAAACAAATGCAGGAGATGGATGTCTTGATTAAGAACATGGAGGAGCTTTCTTCACAAAAAGGGGGAGAGCGATCTAGTTTTTGATTTTTGATTTTTGGTTTTTATGTTTTTGTTTTGATATGTTTTGAACTGTTTCTATTTTGCTGCTAGTTATTTTTCTTTGTTTTGGTTTGTAATGATAATGCTACTTAGCTTAAACTGCTCTTAATGATTTTGCTTATGAAGATAGTTTATATCTGCTGGTTCTGCTGATAAACTTATGTGCAGGTACATTATGGTCTTAACGTTGAGACAACATTGATGAGTTAAATGTCTGAACAACTTTGCTGAGTTGTGGTGATGACTTTAATGAATAATCTTTGTTATGCCAAGTTAATGCTTGATAGTTTGCATTAAGGGGGAGCAGTTTAGTAGGTTTAGATTATTATGCTTAATTGATATTTGGACATATTATCTGTTATGTGAACAGGTTGATTGGTTTTGTGAAGAAAGGCAAAAAGGGGGAGATTGAAAGTGTAAGATGTTCTGTTATCAATGTTGGATGGATGTTGTGCCAACATCCAGAGGACAACATTGAAACCCGAGAACAGTCTTAACCTGAAACATTGTTCCAAAATTCGAGAACATATTCTGGAATAAATGTTGGATGGATGTTGAGCCAACATCAGGACAACATTTAAACCAGAGAGTATTCTGTCAATCTGTCTTTAACTGCTTTATTTTAGTTTTGCCTTTATTCACCTATTAATCAAGTTCCACGATTTTAGTTATCTTTATTTATGTCCAAGAACATCTCTTAATCATAAGGAAGAGCATTATAAGTTTCATAAGTTGAAGTTTCTATAATTCAAGAGGATGAGATCGGTCAAGTCAACACGGTTTCAAAGATGGAAAGTTTTGGAGTTCAAGTGCAACTAGGAATCTTTCCAAGATCAACTCTGAATTGAAGAAGGAGTATTTCCTTATTAGAACTCAATCTAATCAAGGGAACTATTATTCAAAAGGGAGATCGAGTTCAAGAAGGAAAGTAGAGTTCAACAGGAAAACAACATAAGTTACCAAAACTGTGTACAACACACCTTGGAGATCAAGTTTGAAGAAACATATATATAGGGTGTGAAGTACATCAAGATACATAAGAAATAATAGAGCTTATAAATCCGTAGAGATTATATCTTAAGCATTGTTGCTGTGTTTCTTGCTTTGCAAAGTTTGTGAGTTTTAAGGAGAAAATTCTTGTCTGCTTTGTTGAGGAACATTTTTGGTAAAACCTGCGTGGTTATTTTGCCGTAAGGCTAGATGGTTGATTATTTATAATAAACCATTGAAAATTTATCTTCTTGTGTTCTTTAATTCCGCTGCACGTTATACTCTATCAAGAAGATTGTTTGAGATCAAGTTAAGGCAACGCCAGCTTAACTTGAGCTCTGAAACTTTGGAAAAATTGTATCAATCCCGATCCAACAATTTCAAATGTAATAGACAAATGATTTTTGTTACTCGTCATCAATCATCAAAAGAGACAGAAAAGTTTCATTGCACCACCAAACCAATTTCTTTTTATCGTCAATAAAGACAATACAACAACAACAACAACCAAGCCTGTAATCCCAATTAAATTGGGGTAGGCTATATGAACCATGAATGAATCACGTCGAGTCGTGAACATGAATCTTCTGCCTCCATAGGTTTCGGTTGACGAGCATGTCTTCATTTAGATCTTTTAGCTTCATGTCATTCCGTATGACCTCCATCCACGTCTTTTTCGGTCTCCCACGAGCTCTAGCCGTCTGTCCTAAGTTGAGATCTTCAACTCGTCGTACCGGTGCATCTATGGGTCTGCGTTTAACATGCCCAAACCATCTTAAACGATTTTCTCGCATTTTCTCGTCAATGGCCGCCACACCCAATTTATGCCGAATATCTTCATTGCGCACTTTATCTCTCCTAGTGTTACCGCACATCCACCGAAGCATGCGCATCTCTGTAACGTTCATTTTCTGTGCATGACTTTGCTTAATAGCCCAGCACTCGGAGCCATAAAGCAAAGCAGGTCTAATAGCCGTACGATAGAACTTTCCTTTAAGCTTTAAAGGAAAGTTACGATCGCACAGGATCCCTGTCGCACTCTTCCACTTTGTCCATCCAGCTTGGATGCGGTGGTTAACGTCTCCGTCTAACTCTCCATCCATCTGCAGTATGGAGCCTAAATACCGAAATGCGCACTTCTCGGTATCTCTTGGCCATCCAACTGAACCGTGCCATCGTTGTTTCTTCGTTGTTTGCTAAACTTACATTCGAGGTACTCTGTTTTTGTTCGACTTAGTCGAAATCCTCGTGTTTCTCATGTTTGTCTCCATCGTTCTAATTTAGCGTTAACTCCCATTCTCGTCTCATCGATGAGGACAATATCGTCTGCAAACAACATACACCATCGGACTCGGTCTTGGATGGTTCTGGTGATTTCATCAATTACAATGGCAAACAAAAATGGGCTCAAAGCTGACCCCTGATGTAAGCCAATTGTAATTGGAAAGGCGTCTGTTAAACCGCCACAAGTTCGGACACTTGTCACCACATTCTCATACATATCTTTTATTATGTTGATATATTTAATGGGTACCCCCTTCTTCACCAAGGTCCACCATAATACATCTCGAGGTACTTTGTCATATGCATTTTCTAAGTCGATAAAGACCATATGCAAATCTCTACTCTTTTCTCGAAAGCGCTCAATAAGCTGACAAATCAAATGGATGGCCTCTATGGTCGACCTTCCGGGCATAAATCCAAATTGGTTCTCAGATATGGGAACAATTTGTCTCAATCGGTGTTCGATCACCCTCTCCCATAACTTCATGGTATGAGACATAAGCTTTATCCCACGATAGTTAGAACAGTTTTAGACATCGCCCTTGTTCTTATATAGAGGTATTAGCGTACTCTTCCTCCACTCTTCTGGTATTTTATTTGTTCGCCATATTTTGTTAAAGAGGTCCGTCAACCAGGTCACCCCTATCTCTCCCATGCTTCTCCAAGCCTCGATAGGGATACTATCTGGGCCACCGGCTTTTCGAATCTTCATCCTCTTCAAAGCATCTTTGACTTCTGACCTTCTAATACGGCGCATAAAATTGCGGTTCAGATCCTGAGGGGACTGCGAGATGTCACCCGCTGCTTGGGTGGGGCCTCCATTGAACAGGCCCTCGAAGTACTCCCTCCACCATGCTTTGACCTGATCCTCACGCACTAAGACAGATTGACCTTCATCTTTGATGCATTTCACTGCACCTAGGTCTCTAGTCTTCCTCTCTCTAATGCGAGCAATTTTGTATAAATCCTTCTCGGCCTCCTTGCTATCCCTCTTCTCATAAATTTCCTTGTACACAGCCTCTCGCGCTAGTCCAACAGCTTTTTTTGCTTCATTCCTGGCTAGCTTATACTTTTCAAAGCTTGCTCCATCATTGTTCTTCTTCAAATCCCTGTAGCAATCCCGTTTGGCCTTGATTGCCGCCTTTACTTCTTCATTCCACCATGACGTGCCTTTACCTGTCAGGCTACTACCTCGGGATTCCCCTAAGAGGTCTTTAGCTACCTTCTTCATACAACAAGCCATTTTGGTCCAAGTTGCATCTGCATCGTCCTCAGTCTTCCAGTCTACCTCTTGAACCACTCGCTCCACGAAGGCCTTTTGGGTAGACTCCTTAAGCTGCCACCACTTAATTCTAGGTTCCACCCGGCGCCTACTCCTCTTCACTCCTTGCCGCAGTCTAATATCCAACACCAAAAGCCTATGTTGCGTAACCACACTTTCCCCGGGGATGACCTTGCAATCTATGCAACGACTTCTATCTGCCCTCCTAGCTAAGAAGAAATCTATCAGGCTCTTATTTGACCCACTCCTATAAGTGACCAAATGAGACTCTCTCTTCTTAAACCAAGTATTTGCTACAAGCAAATCATAGGAGAGGGCGAAGTCTAAGATAGCGTTTCCCGGCTCATTGCGATCCCCAAAGCTATACCCGTCGTGGATGTCCTCGAACCCATCACGGCTAGATCCTACATGACCATTAAAGTCACCTCCAATGAAGAGTTTCTCGCTACTAGGGATCCTTTGTACCATCTCGTCCAAATCTTCCCAAAACTTACGTTTCACAGCTTCGTCTAGTCCTATCTGTGGTGCATAGGCACTAATGACATTCAAGATATCCTCACCTATGACCAACTTGACCAGTAAGATCCTGTCGCCCTTCCTTCTGACCTCCACCACGTCTTCGAGCCAAAGCTTATCTATGATGATCCCAACACCATTTCGGTTCTTCTCTGTCCCGGTATACCAAAGCTTACAACCCCAAGGGTCTACTACTTTGGCCTTTTCACCAACCCACTTGGTCTCTTGCACGCACAAGATGTTGATCCTCCTCCTAGACATTGCCTCAGCTAGCTCGGCCAATCTTCCTGTGAGTAACCCCACATTCCACGATGCAAGGCGAACTCGTCGTTCCTGGACTAACTTCTTTACCCTCACCCGTCCTGGAAGGTGAGGGAACCCTTGCTCATTTGACACCACACCCGGGCGTCGATGTGGCTCGTCGCTTCCGGGCGACGACCTAGCAACCCTTGCCCATTTATCACTACACCCGGGATCCGATGTAGCGCGTCGCTGAGTAGGGAACGCCCCAACGAAATTCATTATATGGTTCATATCATAGGATGTGACGGGATTTTTACGTTGGCTGTCACAAGCCTACCACAACCCTCCTCCTTTATCCTGGCTTGGGAGACAATAAAAGATAAATATGGAATTACAGTACTAGACGATCTATTTATTTGGAGACACGACCCCAAATAAAATTTACTCTAAAATATGTACTTTAATCATCATACATAAATTGGATCACATCTATTTATAACAGATGATGCAAATCTACGTAGTACTTGAAAAAGAAAAACCCATGTACAATTGCTAATCGGTAATCTCTAACAAGCTTTAATTTTTTTGTGTATTACCTACATACCACAATCACATAATTAATAAAACAAATCAAATCTTCAACTACAATAGAGTACGTCGACCTACTCTTCTACCAATCATATCTAACTAACACAACGACCGGATCAAATACTTTTTCCCAGGCCACAAATTAAATTGCGATCCATGAGACCATGACAAAATATTTTAACAATAACACAATATAATGACTATGTGACATCAAAGCATAATCACAAAATGGGAATACTCTGCTCATTTCTGAAGAAATTAGATGGATCAACCTTTGTCTTCACCTCAGCCAACCTTCTAAAATTATTCTTAAAATATTTAACTCCCCAAACACTTGCTTCTTCATAACTTGTGTTACCATCAACTTTGTTAACTCCCAAATCCAAGTCCCTATAGTTTAAATATGTAGCTCTCGGATTCTTTGAAACATATGGAGTAATATAATTATAAAGTCTCCTAATCCAATTTAAGTATTTTTGAGACTTTTTATTTCCCTTTTTATCCCAATAAACCAAATGTTGGATTTCATATATGTTTCCAGCTCTATGTGGATATGGGATTTCTGATTCAGGGATTTCACTCATTCTTCCACCAAATGGTGCAAAGATCAGTTGAGCTTTCTTGGATTCATCTTCTTTGAAAAATTGCCATAGGCCTTGTAAAGCCTCTTTGGGAATTGGATGTGTTACGAAATCAGATTTCGCCTTGTAATACGTTGGTGGATTCGGATTCCTGTTCGTTAAATCCACCACGCTCGATCCGTAAGGAAGATCCGAGAAGTATAGAACCGCCCCGATCCATTTCTTTTCCATGCAATCTTCTTTCACTAATCCCAACTCAGGGAAACTTTCTTGCATCAATGGGAGCAATTTTTCGATTGTACCTAAATAAAGCGAATTGAACGCGGCTTGAACCGTGGTTTTACCCCCATTTTTAACGCACGTTATGAGGATCCTAACAAACAAATCGCGGTCGAATTTGTGAGCAATGTACTGCCAGTGGTGGACTAAATCTGTCCCGTTTTGTTCCAACGTTCGATTAATGGTGAAAACCGTGACAGTATCGGGGACAATGGCTAGTTTAACTTTCCATGCAGTGATCACCCCGAAACTCGCCCCTCCTCCACCCCTAATAGCCCAAAACAGATCCTCTCCCATTGATTTCCTATCGAGAATCTCGCCATTCGCGTTAACGATTCTAGCATCCAACACTTTATCAGCAGCAAGGCCGTATTTTCTCAACAATGTACCATACCCTCCCCCACTGAAATGACCCCCTACCCCGACAGTGGGACAGAGTCCCGCTGGAAAGGCAAGATTTGAATCCTTTCTCGCGATCTGATACGATAAATTGCCTAATAGTACGCCTCCTTCGACCCATGCAGTCCTATTTTCTTCATCGATTTCGATTGATCGTAGATTTATCATGTCGATTATGACAAATGGGACTTTTGAAGCATAAGAAAGGCCCTCGTAGTCGTGTCCACCACAACGAGTTCGTATTTGTAGGGAATTCGCCTTTGAGCATAGTATTACGAATTGGATTTGAGATTCGGATACCGGTGTGACTATGTAGGAAGGTTTGGGCATGGAAGGTGAAATGAAACGTATATTTTGTATGGAGAAAAGGAATGTGGATTTGTATGAGGAGTTTTTTGGTGTGTATATTAAATTAGAAATTGAATTTGAGCCATGAGATTCAAGGCATTGGAGAAATTTGTCGGGATTTTGATAAGCTACAATATTAGTACATAATACTGTAAGAAGAAGAGTAAAATTAAGAGCTAGTGACAACATAAAACCTCTTGGATGCTTCATTTTTCTTTTGGTGTGTGTGAAGATTGATTTTTTATGTGAGTAGGTGCTCATTTGGGATTATTTATAGCAAAATGGTTGAACTTGGTAGTATAACGGTTTTTTATCGGGCATATCGTGTACGATTAAAATAAATAGCAATACAGTTGTTGCAAAAATGATGTGGTGCTCGTGGTGAATATCTTACGCGTAAGAACAAGTAGTTAAAAACTAGCTCTATGCCAGTGGGGATACAAAATAGTCAACATTTTTGATCAGGACAAAAAACACATGAAAATAAATCCCTTGTTTTGTTTTTTTTTTGATAGGCACAGGCAGGTGAATTTAGTTATCCAAAGAATTAGGTTTTAACTCACAACAGCCACAAGCATTATTTTCAACACGATGGAGGTACCCGACACTGGAAAGAAAAATAAAAGAGGGAATTAACAACGTGTTAGGTCCAGTGAACTGCCTTTTTCGTGAATGAAGAATTACAATTAGTTGATGGGTGGTTATCTAACAACTTTATGTTCATGTAGATCTTCAATCACTTATGGGTAATTTAGTATGCTGGTATTGTTGAAATATACAGTTGACATTATTTGGAAATATCTTTAAAATTTTGTACATATATTAATAATATCTCCTTCTCTCGTCATCTTCATATGTATTCCCCATTTTTTTATAATACATGAGTATTGAGTAGTTAGCGGACAGGAAATAATCTACCTATTTATTTCCTCACATTGGAGATATCATATTTAATTACCCAGGTGGCATGCCTATTAATATCATATTTGAGGTGTTTTTCTCTTATTTATTGTAGGAGATAATGTGTGTATTTCATAGAACACAGACTAAAACTCTATTAGCTCTCTTTTTCCCTTCACCAGTCGACTATGAAAGGATGGCCGGTGAATTATGACAAAACTTTAAGTAACAAGAGGACGAATGTGGTATGGTCAGAAAAAAACTTGGAGGGTTGGACCACAAGTGAAGCTTTGAGCTATGGGACCAGAAACATAATATTTAAGAGGTTTAGAACTTATGAGAATTGCCAATCATCATCGGTATTCGGTACAAGTCGCAGTGACAACCTAAACATGGACAATATTTTCCCTTATTTTCTTTTCTTTCCCCCAATTTCCTGGCAAACAAACTGAGCCTAAGAAAATGTTTCTTCCAACCCAACGAATCACAACCACAATCAAGCTAAAAAAGCTGTGATACCGAACGTAGGACATGGCTGATACGTCAATCCGAATACCCAATCAATCCTTTTTTTTTAATCAATAATTAAAAGGCAGAATTGTAAAAATGCCCAATATCTTTTTTCAACTTTACTTTTTGCCTGATAACCTTTTAAGCCTGAGTTTATGATCGATAACTTTGTCAAAAATGCCTGAAACACTGTTTGGCCGCCAAATCATGAAGTCGCATCTAAGTGGCAAAGTCGCACTGCCACGTGAATTAAAATTGATACACTTGGACTATTTTTTATTAAAAACCCGATTTTCTTAAATGCATTAAAAAAAATTAAATAACGTTATACACCTAACGTATTATACATACATACACTTAAATATACACTATATATATCACTCTTCCACTTAGAATTATAAAAAAATCCCGCCACCAAAATTTCCAAAGTCCCAAGAACTCTAAATCGCTTCGATTCTTTAAAATCCGCACTTCCACTTCTGAATTAACCACTTTAAACCACCAAAAATGCCGATTCTTAGGTCTTTACAAAAGATTCTCTGTTTTCCGCCTATTTATCGTAAGTCTTGGATTTTGTTTGGGGGTTTTAAGGTTGTTTCGGGATAGAGATTGTATGACTAATAATGTGATTTAATCGTATTGTCTTTTGCTTAATTACAGTTTAATGTTAGTTTAAGACATAAATATTAATTTTTAGGGTTTATGCTAATTTTGGTCATTTAGATTAGAGTATAGTATAATATTATTTATGCTAAAATGTTGAATCATATTATAATTATTTATAGCATTACCTCGGGGATTAGGAACACTGGAAGAGATTTCCTGCATAGTTTTATGGGCACAGTTAAACATGCATAAAAAACCTATAGGATTGTACAATGTTAACTGTGACATCCTGTCACGTAATTTTACATTTGACATGATTTTTTCTTGAAAGAGCATTTATTTAATTCAAATTACCTTAAAAAATACTAATAGGCGTGAACATAACGAAATATTTAAATTTAAGTGCTAACTATAAATTACATCACTTTGATATTACTTATTTGAAAGACATGGGTCATCTTTGACGAACTAGAAGTGTAACTAAGAATATGTGAATTAGAAAGCCTTATTTTTGAAAATGAAGAAGTGCTAGCCACAATAAGTGATAACCAAGAATTTACATCAGCACCTCCTAATCAATGAATTCTTTTATAGCTGCAACACACTTCACAACTAATTAGAAAACAATTATGCATCACGATATATTTGGAAAGCAATACAATTCATCCTTAGCTTAGGAGGTGGAAAGAAATGAAAGCATGATTAAAAGAGTCATATGTATCCCATAAAACTAGTTAGGTTCTTAGCATAGACCTGGCAAATAAGGATTAACTACACCATATTTGCTTTCCACTCGTCACTTGCATGGTTAATTCATTCAACGCTTATTATTTTAAATTTAAAACCCGTATACCTATATAGCTTGTCCAATTTTGCAAAGGATAAATATGGAAACAATATATAAACAAGCAGCATTTAACTTGCTCATAGAATATGAAATATCGACCTTAGAACATAGGAGTTGTCCGATTCAAATAGAGTGGGCAAAACTGAAGGTGAAGCAAGCAGCAAACATGCAAGTTGCGCTAACGATGAAAGACCACGCAGAAGACTTAGGTTTAACCCTTCTTTGCTCCTTCCTTTTTATATTTGTATATTGTCGTTAGAGAAACCACTACAAGATTGCAGGGTCTTTTGCAACCGCATTTGCGGTTGCAAAAGGCCCAAATCCGGTTGCAAATAGTCATTTGCAACCGCGATTCGGTTGCAGATGACGAGGTCTCGTAAAGCCTCGGTTACTTGTCATCCGCGACCGCATCGCGGTTGCAAATGACTATTTGCGACCAGAAATTTTGCAACCGCGATGCGGTTGCAGATGCTTACTGGGCTTCTGCAACCGCAATGCGGTTGCAAAAGACCCTGAATAAGCATCTGCAACCGCAACGCGGTTGCAGAAAATATTCAACCCATTTGCAACCGCAACGCGGTTGCAAATGACCTGCGAACGAAAATAAAAAAAAAACCAATAATATTTCGATAATTTACCGAAATATTATTGATTTTTGTTAAAATTACAAATTGATAATGGCAGCAAATCAATATAGTGAATATACAAGAACAAGTATAAATAAATAACGAAAAACAATGAATAAAATGAAATGAAAAATGAAAAAAAGTTGAACAAAAAAACATAAAGAAGAAGAGAAATAAAAAAGAAAAAAATAAAGTGTTAGGAGTTATTTGTTTTGGATTTGAAAAAGAAAAGAAGAGAAGTGTTGGTGTTTTTTTATTTTTTGGATTTGGAAAAGAAAAGAAGAGAAGTTTGGGTTGTTTTTTATTTTTTGGATTTGGAAAAAGAAGAGAAGTGTTTGTGATTTTTTGGATTTGGAAAAAGAAGAGAAGTGTTGGTGGGTATATGGATTTGGAAAAAGAAGAGAAGTGTTGGTGGGTATATATAGAAAATGGGGTGAAAATTTGAATTTTCGCGAAAATTCAAATTTCCCCCCGTAGGCCGCCCAAATTTTCAAAAATTTTGAACAATTTGCAACCGCAAAGCGGTTGCAAATGCCCTCCTATTTGCAACCGCATTGCGGTTGCAAATACTGGCTTTTGCAACCGCTTTGCGGTCCCAATAGCCCCTTTCTGCAAATGCACTGCGGTTGCAAAAACTATTCATACATGAAAATCGCAATTTTGTGGGACTTTCTCAATGCGTTTCTGATTTTTAACAACAAATTTCAATGCTACATGTGATATAAACTAATAAATGGTTACAAAACAAGTAATTAGGAATGAAAGAGTAGATTGAATGTGAAATGATCGAATGAGTTATTAGACCATGCATGAACATATTGTATGTTCTATTTACTACTCATCATCATATTTCTTCTTGTTATTATGATTTGCTTCACTAATAATATGATTAATTGATTGAATTAGTAGATAAATTTTTCACATTACGTTTATTTCTATATGTATCTAGTGATGATATTTATATATATATATATATATATGTGTGTGTGTGTGTGTATACGAACGTTATCGTTTGAAATCATAGATATCACGGCTTGTCCCACATATATAATGCTTGAAATTGTTATGAGGATTGTAATTATGGTTGTTTTTATCTTTATTAGGATAGTTACCAACCAAAATAACAATGTGGCACCTCAAATCATAAAAAAAAAATGGCATTTTAAAAGTATGAATATTTTCAGCAACCGCATTGCGGTTGCAAATACTAGCTTTTGCAACCGCAATGCGGTTGCAAAAGACCCTCCTGTAGGAATTTGCAACCGCGATGCGGTTGCAAATGCCCTCCTATAGGAATTTGCAACCGCATTGCGGTTGCAATGTATTTGCAACCGCGATGCGGTTGCAAATACTAGCTTTTGCAACCGCTTTGCGGTCCCAATAGCCCCTTTCTGCAACCGCACTGCGGTTGCAAAAACTATTCATACATGAAAATCGCAATTTTATGGGACTTTCTCAATGCGTTTCTGATTTTTAACAACAAATTTCAATGCTACATGTGATATAAACTAATAAATGGTTACAAAACAAGTAATTGAGGAATGAAAGAGTAGATTGAATGTGAAATGATCGAATGAGTTATTAGACCATGCATGAACATATTGTATGTTCTATTTACTACTCATCATCATATTTCTTCTTGTTATTATGATTTGCTTCACTAATAATATGATTAATTGGTTGAATTAGTAGATAAATTTTTCACATTACTTTTATTTCTATATGTATCTAGTGATGATATTTATATATGTATATATATATATATATATATGTGTGTGTATACGAACGTTATCGTTTGAAATCATAGATATCACGGCTTGTCCCACATATATAACGCTTGAAATTGTTATGAGATATTGAAATTATGGTTGTTTTTATAATTATTAGGATAGTTATCAACTAAACTAACAACATGGTACCTCAAATCATCAAAAAAAGTCATTTTGAAGTATGAATATTAATACATTTAAATCGCAATTTTATGGGACTTTCTCATTGCGTTTCTGATTTTTAACAACAAACTTCAATGCTACATATGATATAAACTAATAAATGGTTACAAAACAAGTAATTGAGGAATGAAAGAGTAGATTGAATCTGAAATGATCGAATGAGTTATTAGACCATGCATGAACATATTGTATGTTCTATTTACTACTCATCATCATATTTCTTTTTGTCCCACATATATAACGCTTGAAATTGTTATGAGATATTGAAATTATGGTTGTTTTTATAATTATTAGGATAGTTATCAACTAAACTAACAACCGCAATGCGGTTGCAGATTCTGCAACCGCAGTGCGGTTGCTGATTTTGCAACCGCATTGCGGTTGCAGATGCTCAACTAGTATTTGCAACCGCAATGCGGTTGCAAATACTAGCTTTTGCAACCGCTATGCGGTTGCTGGTTCTGCAACCGCAGTGCGGTTGCTGATTCTGCAACCGCATTGCGGTTGCAGATGCTCAATGGACATCCAGGGACCGCGTTGCGGTCCCTGAATGGTTTTTGCAACCGCAATGCGGTTGCAAAAACCAGTCGCTGAATGGTTTTTGCAACCGCGTTGGGGTTGCAAATTTTGCAACCGCTTTGCGGTTGCAAAATTTGCGGTCCCAAAAGGGCCTCAAATCTTGTAGTGAACAATGACTTCTGAACATACTAAACTCAGTGAACACAAAAATGAGACTTTGACTTAATGAGACAGGTGTTATGAGTTAAAGAGTGTGGACAGCCGAGTTTGGACCGCATCGAACAGTACATCAACTCATGATCTCTATAAAAGTTCAAAGGTTTAGTTTGAAAGGCGATAATAAATTGTTAAAGTAGGTTCATCCAGGGAGGAGACCTCGATATATAATCATTTCTTTGAGTAAGGTTCTGTAATAAGGTAGGTTTTAATTAAAGGCCTAATAAGTAATAAGATGGTGACCCAGAGTCACTACTACAAAGCTCAGTGTGTAATATGGGGAAGTTTGAGACCAATAACATGAATTAATCTGTAAAATTTAAACATAAGTTAGGGAACTGTTAGAAAAGTGACAATTGGAGATGCACTACAAGAATACAAGGCCATCTGTAATCGCCCGGGCGGTTGCAGATGGCCCAGGGGCGGTCGCCCGATGGGTATCTGCGACCGCCCAGGCGGTTCGCAGATACCCCTCGTCGTGGGTACTCTGCGACCGCCAGACGAGCGCAGATACCACTTGGCGGTCGCCACGTCAATAGAGACGTGGCGACCGCTTGGCGGTTTCCATGTCCTTATAAACATGGCAACCGCGGGGCGGTTGCGAAGTCCCTAAGGACATGGCGACCGCCTAGCGGTTGCGAATTCATATTTTCAAAAGTTCGCAACCACCTAGCGGTTGCGAAGTCCATCATGGCAACCGCCCAGCGGTTGCGAATTCAATATTTTCAAAAGCTTGCAACCGCCTAGCGGTTGCGAATTCATGATTTTCGCAACCGCCCGGCAGTTGCAGATAATATTCATCAAAACAAAAAAAAACAATAATATTCCGAAAATTTTTCAAAATATTAATGTTTTTTTTTGTTGAAATTAACATGGTGAAAAAAAAAGAAAAGAAGAGAAACAACAAGAAAAGAAGATAAACAAAAACGAAAAGAAGTGAAACAAAAAGAAAGATTCCAAAAAAAGTGTTTGAGTTTTTTGTTGGAGAGATAAAAAAAAAGAAAGTGTTTTGGTTTTCTGTTGGAGATATAGAAGAAAACAAAGTTTTTTGGTGGTTTGTTTTGGAGATAAAAGAAAGTGTTTGGTGTTTTATTTTGGAGATAAAAGAAACTGTTTGATAAAAAAGAAAGTGTTTGGGTTTTGTGGATTGGAAAAGATGAGTGTTGGGAATGTTTGGAGGGTGTAATATTAGTGAATGAAAAATTAGAGAGAAGAAGGGTGGGTATATATAAGATTTGTTGTGAAAATTTTGAATTTTCGTGAAAATTTGAATTTTCCCCCTAATCATGCCCATTTCAGCGGAATTAGCAACCGCCGACCGGTTGCTGGGTACCATGGCGACCGCCCAGGCGGTTGCGACAATAGGTAATGCAACCGATGGGCGGTTGCAACAAGGGGATGTTCGCAACCGCCCAGCGGTTGCGAATAATATTCAAATTTAAAATTAGTGATTTTTGGCAAGTATCTTAATGTGTTTGTGTTTATAGACAACATACATCATTATAAACAACATAAATCATCCAAAATAATAAAAATTCAAGTATGAATATTATCTGCAACCGCCGGGCGGTTGCCATGTGACTTAGCAATCGCCCAGCGGTTGCGAGAAGCCCTGGCGACCGCCCAACGGTTGCGAGAACTGGATATCTGCAACCGCCCGACGGTTGCAGATAACATCCATATTCAAAATTAGTGATTTTTTGGAAGTATCTTGATGTGTTTGTGTTTATTGAACTCAAATATCATTATTACATGTGAATAGTAGTAGTAAACGCTTACAAGGCTAGTAATTAAGTTAGTAAAATAGTAGATTATGTGATTAGGCGAGTTCTCAACGATACACCTATATATTATTTTCAACAACCAATCATCATACTTAGTCCTTAATGTTGTTCCTAAGCTTGATTTTGCAATGAAACCTTATAATTTGGCTTGTTTTAACTATCATTAGGGTAATTATCAATTGATCAAACAACGCGCCACAACGAATTATTCGTAATACTAAAATTTCAAGTAGGAATGTTATCTGCAACCGTCTGGCGGTTGCAGATATCTAGTATCAGCAACCGCCCATGTGGTTGCCATGTGACTTAGCAACCGCCCAGCGGGTGCGAGAGGCCCTGGCAACCGCCCAGCGGTTGCGAGAATTGGATATCTGCTACCGCCTGGCGGTTGTAGATAACATTCATATACAAAAGGGATAAAAACATCAAGCCCCCAACCTATGGGCACTTTTGCGCGTTGCCCCTTAAACTAATTTTATAACCACTTTGGTCCTTAAGCTATATAGTGTCTGTTCGATTTGCCCAGTTGTGGATTTATGGTCTTTTGTGGCCGCAAGATTCTTCCCTTTGAGGTGTTTTTTTCCTTTTTTTTTGTCACCGACTACCATTATACATCTAGTACAACACATACGAGTCGGGTAGAGGGGAATATTCCGGCCAAAAATGGCAAGAAATAGTCGGAGATAGGCAAATCCCTTGGTGCCTTCCTGGTCTTTTGTGGCCGGAATATTCATCACTTGGAGGTGTTTTTTTTTATTTCACCAACTACTATTATGCATCTAGTACAACACGTATGAGTCGGGTAGGGGGAATATTCCGGCCAAAAATGACCGAAAATGGCCGAAAATGTACAATTGGGGAAAATCGAACAAACACCATATAGGTTAATTACCAAAGTGGTGATAAAATTAGTTTAAGGGGCAACGCGCAAAAGTGACCATAGGTTAGGGGGCTTGATGTTTTTATCCCTATTCAAAATTAGTGATTTTTGGGAAGTATTTTGATGTGTTTGTGTTTATTGAACTCAAATACCATTATTACATGTGAATAGTAGTAGTAAATAACTACAAAACTAGTAATTAAGTTAGTAAAATAGTAGATTATGTGATTAGGCGAGTTATCAACGAAACATCTATATATTATATTCAACAACTAATCATCATACTTAGTCCTTTGTGTTGTTTCTAAGCTTGATTTTGGAATGAAACCTTATAATTTGGCTTGTTTCAACTATCATTATTGTAATTATCAATTAATCAAACAACGCGCCACAACGAATCATCCGTAATAGTAAAAATTCATGTATGAATGTTATCTGCAACCGCCAGGCGGTTGCAGATATCTGGTATCAGCAACCGCCGAGGCGGTTGCCGTGTGACTTAGCTACCGCCCAGCTGTTGCGAGAACTGGATATCTGCAACCGCCAGGCGGTTGCAGATAACATCCATATTCGAAATTAGTGATCTTTGGGAAGCATCTTGATGTGTTTGTGTTAATTGAACTCAAATATCATTACTACATATGAATAGTAGTAGTAAATAACTACAAAACTAGTTATTAAGTTAGTAAAATAGTAGATTATGTGATTAGGCAAGTTATCAACGATACACCTATATATTATGTTCAGCAACTAATCATCATACTTAGTCCTTAATGTTGTCCCTAAGTTGATTTTGCAATGAAACCTTATAATTTGGCTTGTTTTAACTATCATTAGGGTAATTATCAATTGATCAAAAAAATTGCCACAACGAATCATCCGTAATAGTAAACATTCAAGTATGAATGTTATCTGTAACCGCCTGCCGGTTGCAGATATCTAGTATTAGCAACCGCCTAGCGGTTGCGAAGTGACTTAGCAACCGCCCAGCGGTTGCGAGAAGCCCTGGCGACCGCCCAGCGGTTGCGAGACGCCCTGGCGACTACCCAGTGGTTGCGAGAACTGAATATCTGCAACCGCTCGGGCAGTCGCCATGGTACCAAGCGACGACCTAGCGGTTGCGAGGTCTTATAAAAGCCTCGCGACTGCCCGTGTGGTCGCCACTTCTCCGTGGCGACCGCCTGGCGGTCGCGCTGTGGTTGCGGTTAATGGCGACCGCCCGGGTGGTTGCGGGGGGCAGTTGCAGATGCCCCCCCAAATCTTGTAGTGATGGATATTGTAGTCGTGGACACATTCTTATACAATGGTGGTTATATATTCTAGGTAATACGGGTTATGTAGGCCACGACTAAACTATACGAGACCGGTAGCAAGATGAATTGCTACTTGGCCGGTTAAGGTGAGATTAAAAATATATGCCTTCTTGCTAGAATGAAAATTATACGTATTATATACAAAAGTGTTTTATCTTGAAAATTATAAAAGCATGATGTTTAAAAATTGTTTACAAATGTTATATATGATTTGAGGAATCTTGATCTATGTGCTGAGCTTCTTGTTTTAAAAACATGATAATATTGTACATGTGTTAGTTTCATGATTGTTCAATTCTTAAAGCCACGTTGAGGGCTATATTGTTGCCATTAGAAGGCTATTGATTGGGTCCTGGCATGGATGTGTGGGAATTTCTTGGATAGCATCGGACTATTAGGTAGCTTTCACAATCCAGCGCCTCTTTGAGCAAACTCTATTCTACGCCTGGACGAAGAGTTCCAGCGAGGTGAATTAGAGTTGAGGCATGTACCTGAGCACGTCTTCACATTTATCTGGGTCGCTCCTAGAGGGGAGGTATAAGGTCGGGAGGCATACGTCTGGCGTGTTGTGACATGATTAATCTAATAAGTGTTATGATTTGGAATGAAAGAATAAACTTCTTTGAAAAGTGTTTTTGTGTAATCATGTTTTACAAAAAGCATATTTTACAGAAAATTCTCTTGCATTAAATCTCACTAAGTCCTTTTGACTCATAAAGATATTTTCATGTTTCCATTCCAGATATACAAGGGAAAAGCTTAGAGCTTATTGTATAGGACAAGCCTAGTCGACTATCAATGGAAGGTAGTTGAGAGCTAAAGATATTGAACTAGAATTTTTTGGATATTAGCTCTATGTTATTTTGGATTAGCTGCAACTTTTAAAAGAGAAGCGGGGTGTTCTCTAATGAATTTTGTAGCGGTGGCGCTTCGAGCCAGCAAGGTGCTTGGCAAGTGGCGTTACAAGTGGTATTAGAGTGAGAATAAGATTTTTCATTCATAATTGATAGGCATAAGGGGGAGGCTTGTTCTAATTTAAGTAAAACTTATGTGATTGTTACAAAGAACAATGCCAACCTATAACGCATCCATTCTGGGGTGGCCAACCAGTATGTCATTTGTTATAGATGGATATTGTTCTGAGTAATGGTCTACATGTGTGGGATGGGGAGCCGTTTTCTGGGACTAAGTTCGAAATAGGCTATTGTGGAACAAACTCTAACTTGTAGTTGGCGAGTTCTGGGTGCGCAACCAGTGCCTCGCTCACTCGAGTTTTGTAGTTGTGCTTAGCGATTGCCAATGTTCGGACTGGGGATATGAGGTCGAATAATTTAGGTTTACTAGATGGAACCTATGAAATGTGTACTTGTTGGTATTGAGTCCTTTTAGAGCTATAGTACTGATCTATTTAGATTAGAGTTAAACATATAGTTAAGGGTAACATTCATTAGGGAAGCTTATTAATGAACTACGCCATAAATAACGAGGGGAATGCAAGTTAATCCTTAAAGTGCTGGCTATTCTCTTGAGAGGAGTAGTATATTGTTGAGGTATAACTATTTGTCCTTTCAGTAAATGAGACTTCTAACTTCACCTATCTTGGATCTAATACAACAACGTTATTCCAAATCTTAACATATAAAGATAACTAAAGTCGTAAAAGACTCATTCAATGAAAAACAAAATATTGATTCATTCATCGTTGTTCTCATATTTGTGTGATCACTAAAGCCCAGTTAGAGGCATATTAATTCCTAAACGAGTGTGTATTATACATTCTCCTCCTTAGATAAGTCTCCGGTTTGATTCTTCCATCATTGATCTTAACCTTTCAAAGTTCTTCGAGATTAACCTATGATTTTCATCTTTCAGACGTTATTTCTTTTTCCAACCTTGAAATTTTGTTTCTCATCATAACAGATTCTAAATCTTTGCTTTTACACTCTTAAAATTCCCAAACCCTTTTTCTCTTTTGTTATTCTACATGTCATGTACAGTTCGACTATTCCTTGAGCTACTTTCCCCGTAAGTTCTAAAAATACTCACATACTTCTTCAAATAGGTCTAATGATTGAAACCTAACGATTGACTCGTTATATCTAACTGTTCCACTTGTTGTTAAAAAAACAATTCTTAGCATTCTTTGACATCAATGATTTTTGCTTCCACCACAAGTTCCTTGATCGACATGCCTCTTGGCCCTCGCTTGCAATCCAATTCTATATTCAGAAAAGTCTTTACGCATCTCTTTTTAAATCATACGTGATCTCTTTCATATGTTAGTATTCGTCAATATATGTCATTTTCCATCACTCATCCATTTGTATTGTTCACAAAGGTCTCCTACAATCATCTAGCTCATACTTCTACTAGCTATTTGGCAATCCACATCCACTCGCAGCGTGAGTTTTGCGCAACTATTCCATCCCTCCACGTTATGTTCGTTGATGCATAATGTCATTCATCCTTTTTGTTGTTCATGACGATTTGACATAAATTTTCTATTTCCTTTCGTATGCTTTTTACTAATTTCATTGTTCTAGCATGGAACTAAAGCATTATTTAATTAGAACCAAATTCTTATATATTGAAGTTTCCTATCACCCACCTTAGTGAAAATGAATATCAGATTAGTGTCCATCCCCACATTTCACTTTGACTTCTTTTTGATTTGTTGAGCTTGTTATCTCCTATGTTCAAGAGTTCAAGAGATCCTTCATTCAGATTTTTTCTTTATACCTATTTATCCTCCAAAAGCATATGATTCAATTCTCCTCTAGACATATCCTATAAGTTTCATTTCTTCATTCATTTCTTATTATCCTTTAAGTAATTTACTCGATTGATTTCGACTCTTGTCAATCTTCTAGACATATTATGTTTAACTTAACATGTACTTTTACTCTCAATAAATCACTGAAGTTAAACCCCTTTCTTTTGAATATGATCTCAATTCTAGAATTTTCTTCTTTAAGCTTTGCATCTTAGAAGTGTCTATATATTATATTACGCAATATGAAATTCCAAAAATGTATGTGAGTTCATTCTTCGTACGTCACCTTTGACATTTACACACACTCTTCGTTGTCATTTGTGACACATTGTTCCACGAAAAAAAATATACAATATCTTGCTCACTTCTGATTACTTCTATCTTATTCCTTAGGTGAGATTATCAAAATGCGTGCACACAAACTCTAAGATGATAGTTTAGATCATGGGTACTTTCGTGTTCAAATTTTTCATCTTTGATCAACTAGGACCATGTTTACTCAAATTATAGTCATCTTGTAATCAGTGAACTATTTTGAATCATGATTGTTCATTTGAGTTTTATTCTCTTCAAACTTACTGTGTGATCCCTTTCAACATATTTTATTCTATTCTTACTCATATTGCTTGAAATAACACCTTGTTGTTCTTACTTACCTTGAATGTTCTATTTTATCTTGATTCATATGTACCCTTTCAGTTGGAAAACATACTATCAAAACCAAAGCACCATTCCGCGTCATTCATTGTTCTTATCCCACTCAATTGTCCCAATACTCTCTTTCTTCGGTTATCTAGAGCTTTAATTTTTTTTTGAATATATCAAGTAACTGTTATTTGTAGAACCTGAACTCACATCCTCAAATCTTTTCAAACTACTTTCTGAGCTAAAAACTTTTCACCTCTTCATAACTTCTTCAACTCTTTTAAATTCATGAGCGAACTTCAATTGTATGGGCCATTTGGTAATCTTCTCAGCTATGTACGTATTATATCTCTTCAATGACGTATGAGCATTATTTCAGCATCTGCTTCCCTCATTGTGTGACATAAACATGTCCTGACTTCAAAAGAAATTCTTATATTGCATTGCTCCATCTTTATCGAGCAAGATTGTAATATTCGTGAGCTACGCTTGCTTCGACTTTTAGTATTTTTCTTTGAACGTTCTTCAGAATTCAAGTTATATTTCTCATTTTTGGTTTAACTTTTAATATGAGTTTCTTATTCCAGTAACCAATCAATCTTCTCTTCTCTCTGCTCATTATTCCTTGAATCTTTTTTGTCACCCCTCTATCATGATTATTATGAAACTTTTTAATTCATATATAGTATATCTCATCACATTAACACTCAATCTCTACTAGTTGTTCCTAATGTTTGTCTTAGTTGCTAAATCCTATGACTTTTATCACTTACTTCTAATTCTTTGAGCATTCTCTATAGGGTGAGACCACCCTCTATCTTTCTTTCTTTTGTGTTTTTATTGGCAATATCTTATCCAATCTTGGTAACTTTGTAAATCTTGTACTTTCTATAATACTTATGTTCAAAATAATTTATTCGACATCTTAAAGCTTCATATGTCTTTTGTATTCATATTTCTTCCATGATGATTTTGCTCTCCACCATTTACAATCTCTTAATTGTATTCATTGTGTACATCATTTGCCCTATCTCACCATTCATAAATTCCTCTTTCACCAATGACTCATACCTTATATGTTCAAGTAGATTTTTCATTTCAATCCTCTGCGATAGAAACACTATCGTTGAGATACTTAACCAAGTTTATGATGCTGGATTATATTCTATATCAAAAGATAATTCCATACAATACTAATTGTTTAGCCACTTCGCTACTCCAATATCACTTAATCAAATAAGAATTTGGGGACCAAATTTTTTGGAGAAATGGTGATTGTGACATTCGTACTTTTACATTTGACATTATTTTTTTTAAAGAGCATTTATTTAATTCAAATTACCTTGAAAAATACTAATAGGTGTGAACATTATGGAATATTTAAATTTAAGTGCTAACTAGATTACATCACTTTGATATTACTTATTTGAAAGACATGGGTCATCTTTGACGAACTAGAAGTGTAACTAACAATATGTGAATTAGAAAGCCTTACTTTTGAAAATGAAGAAGTGCTAGCCACAATAAGTGATAACCAAGAATTTACAGCAGCACCTCCTAATCAATGAATTCTTTTATAGCTGCAACACACTTGACAACTAATTAGAAAGCAATGATGCATCAAAATATATTTGAAAAGCAATGCAATTCATCCTTAGTTTAGGTGGTGGAAAGAAATGAAAGCATGATTAAAAGAGTCATATGTATCCCATAAAATTAGTTAGGTTTGAAAGCCGGTGGAGTCCGACGATTTTAGAGAAAGATAGTAACGCTAGCAGCGGCGGCGTAGACCGCCTGAGAATTGAGAGAGAGAGAGACAAAGGCGGCTAGGGTTTTGTATCAGAATTGTTCATTGAATAATGAATAAAATAATAAGTCTAAACCTATTTACATATTTACAAATCTGGAGGGTACAACCCGCTCCCCATATAAAACGGGCCATGGCCCAATAACAGACTAACACAAGAAAGTAAAATAAGCCCAAAGGCAAAATAAAGAAAATCTATAAGCTAAGACCCCCCCTCAAGTGGGGCATGGATATCGAGAATGCCCAACTTGGACGTCAAATGGAGAAAAGGCGTGAGTGACAATGGTTTGGTAAGAATATCCGCAACCTGATGGTGATTGCTGATGTGAACAATTTTCAAAAAACCGAGGCTGATCTTCTCTCTAACGAAGTGACAGTCAATTTGCAAATGTTTAGTACGTTCGTGGTGGACCGGGTTAGTGGCAATGCACACCGCACTTCGACTGTCGGTGAACAGCAATGGCAGTTTATTGACTGGAATTGAGAGGTCCAGCAGCAGTTGTTTGACCCAAAGGAGCTCGCAGGTAGTCGAGGCAACAGCACGGTACTCTGCTTCGGTAGAAGAGCGGCTCACGGTAGCTTGCTTTTTCGATTTCCACGAGATGAGAGAGCGGCCAAGGTAAACTGCGAACCCAGTCACGCTACGACGGGTATCCGGACAGCCAGCCCAGTCACTGTCACAGAAACAAGTCAAATTAGTGGTCGAATCAGAGGGATAAAACAGTCCCTTACCTGGACTGGATTTAATGAATCGAAGAACCCGATGTGCTGCGGCAAGGTGAGCAGTAGTAGGATGGGCCATATGTTGCGAGAGGCACTGAACGCTGAAAGATAAGTCGGGCCTGGTAATAGTCAGATAAAGGAGACGTCCCACAAGGCGACGATAAACCGAAGGATCCGGAAGTGCAGTCGAATCATCACATTTTAGTTTAGTGGAGGAATCCATAGGAGTAGTAGCCGGTTTACAACCAATGTACCCTGAATCCGAAAGGATATCCAGGGCGTATTTTCTTTGGCATAAGGAGATGCCCTTATGCGAACGTGCAATCTCGATGCCTAAAATGTATTTGAGAGGACCTAAATCTTTAATAGTAAATGCAGCATCTAAGTGACGTTTGAGTGACTCTATCTCATGCAAACTATTCCCTGTTAATATAATGTCGTCCACGTAAACACATAACGCAGTAAAGCAACGAGCAGATTTCTTAACAAATAAAGATGTGTCCGAAACAGTTTGAGTATAACCAAAGGAAAGCAAACATTGAGTTAACTTATGAAACCATTGCCGAGAAGCTTGTTTGAGACCATATATACTCTTTTTCAAAAGGCAAACACGTTTATCAGAAGCAGGCAAATAACCAGGTGGGGGTTTCATGTAAATAAGCTCATCTAAGTCACCGTGTAAAAAAGCATTGTTGACATCCAATTGATGTAAAAACCAATTATTAGAAGCAGCTAAGGCAATTAGGACACGAACAGTAGTAATTTTAGCGACAGGAGAGAAAGTGTCAAAATAATCTAAACCCTCTTCTTGGGTATAACCCTTAGCAACCAAACGAGCCTTAAAACGTTCTATAGACCCATCAGACTTATGCTTGATTTTAAAAACCCATTTAGAGCCAATGCAATGATGTCCAGCAGGTAAATCAGTCAAAACCCATGTGTTTGTGTCAACTAATGCAGTGAGTTCTTTTTGCATGGCTGCCTGCCACTCTTTAGATTTAATGGCCTGTGAATAGGATGTTGGTTCACAAGCCAAAGAGAGGGCAGCAGTGAAAAGTTTATGGGAATGTCCTAAATGTGCAGTGCCAACAAATGATGCAATGGGGTATCTAACATGATTACAAGAAGCATCAGAGTCATGAGACAAAGAAGTAGGCATATCACAGTCATAGATATCCAGGTAAGCAGGTTTACGAACTGTTCTAGATGATTTTCGAAGCATAGGAGCAGATTGTGCATGTAAGACAGGCAAATCAGAACAAGAATCAGAAGTGACTTCATCAACAGGAGACTGATCTAATGCAAAGCTAAGAGAGTCAGAAGGGTTACTGAAAGAATGAGTAGTGGGGTACTCAAAAGGAGAAGGAGGAGAAGGACTGTCAACACCAGAGGCGGCTGGAGCAATAGGGCCTGCATCAGGGGGCTGTTCTGGAGGAGCTACAGGTCTGGGTGGAGGTGCCTGCAAAATAAAAGAATCGGTACAGAAATTTGTCTTCTCTTTTGAAGAAGCAGGGGTTAGTTCTGTTAGTGTAGCAGCAATTTTAAAAGGAAACACTGATTCATAAAAAACCACATGCCGAGAAACAAGTAATTTATGAGATTCCAAGTTCAGTAAGAGGTAACCTTTAGTGCCACTAGGGTACCCAACAAAAACACACTTCTGGGCCCTAGGATCAAACTTAGATCTGTGAACAGAGAGTGTAGATGCAAAACAAAGACACCCAAAAACCTTTAAAAAGGAATAGTCAGGGAGTTTCCCAAAAAGCAAAGTATAAGGTGACTGGTTTTGTAAGACAGGAGATGGCAGTCTATTTATTAAAAAGGCAGCAGTAATAATATAATTAGGCCAAAATTTGAGAGGAACATTGGATTGAAAACGTAAAGCCCTTGCAATTTGCAACAAATGCTGATGTTTCCTCTCAACAACCCCATTCTGTTGAGGGGTCTCAACACAGCTTCTTTGATGTATAATGCCAAATGTTTCATAAAAATTCTTAAGTATGAATTCTGAACCATTGTCTGTCCTAATTACCTTAATTTTCTTTGAAAACTGAGTTTGAACAAAGTTATGAAATTGAAGAAGATAATCATGAACTTCAGATTTAAAACGCAAAAAAAATATCCAAGTAAACCTAGTGAAGTCATCAACAACAGTTAAAAAGAACTTTTTGTCATTATAAGATGGGGTGGAGAAGGGTCCCCACACATCACAATGCACCAAATCAAAGGGTGCCACAGAATGAGAAACACTCAAAGGAAAAGACAACCGCTTCTGTTTAGCATAGTGACATATATCACAAACAGGCAATTTAAGATGAGGACTGGCAGAGATAACAGGGAGAAGAGACAGTTTCTCAACAGAGGGATGGCCAAGCCTCAAATGCCACAAGTTTACATCAGATTCAGTTTTAGAAAAACAAACAGTAGAATTGCAAAAAGCATTTGAAAAGGTTTGTTGGTCCAGCAGATAAAGTCCATTTTCTGCTCTAGCCGAACCAATCATCTTCCCCATGAGAAAATCCTGCATAATGCAAGTGTTTGAAAAGAAAAACAGGGAGATGTTGGAATGGCGCAAAAGTTTAGAAACAGAAATTAAGTTGTAATGAAAAGCTGGTACATAAAAAACATTTTTCAATTCCAAAAAAGGGTTCAATCTGATGTCAGCTTGGGCAGTGGCTGGAGTAACATGATTATTTGGCAAATGAATAGACACAGAAACACGCACAGAAGTCACAAAAAACTGGGGTTCACAGACCATATGGTCTGTTGCCCCAGAATCAAGAATCCAAGGTCTATCAGATTTAAACATAGAGTCTATAGCAGAGGAGGGAGGAAAAATACCACCATGAGAGGGACCCTGTGAGGGAGCACTGTGAGACGTAGCAGAGCCCGCAAAGTGAGGATGAGAGTCTGCCTGAGCAGGGGCAGGAGCCTGGTGCTGAGTAAAAGCAAGGAACCTTTCAAACAAGTCCTTTTGAGAGTAGTCCAGAGGGGCAGAGATAGTGCGGGCTGGAGATGGGAGAACCTCAGGAACAGTAGCAGAATGAGCAGAGGGCCCAGAGAAAGCAGGGGCCTGTCGTTTACCGCGAGGACCATCCCAACCCGGGGGATAACCGATCAACTGAAAACAGGAGTCAACCATGTGACCCTCAAAACCACAGTGAGTACAACGGGCCTTTTTCTTAGGCTTGGAGGCAGGACCCTTGGGAAAGCGGTTCTGGTATGAAGGGGGCGGGGCTGGTGGGCGAGTGGATTGAGAAAAGGGGTGTGAAGTTCTGGTAAACATGGTTAGAGGGTCGGGTAGGGCAGGGGAGGAAGGCTGAAGGGCTCGCTGCTGTTCTTCCTGAAGAAGCATGGAGTAGGCTCGGGAAAGGGAGGGCAGGGGTGTCATAATGAGGATCTGACTACGCAAAGCAGAGTAAGATTCGTTTAAACCGACCAAAAAAGAGAGGACACAATCTGTCTCTTGATGATTACGAACATTCTTCACCAAATCGCAAACACATAAACCGCAGGTACAGGAGACAAAAGGGCGCTGACTGATGTACTCGTCCCAGAGAGTACGAAACGAATTGTAGAAACCAGTAATGGACTGAGTACCTTGAGAAAGAGTCGCCAGAGATCGACGCAACTGGAAAACCCTAGACCCATCCGTGCGTGAAAAACGGGTCCGCAAGTCAGTCCACACAGCCAACGCAGAGGTGTAGGAGAGCAAAGTCTGCCGGATCTCGAAGACGACAGAATTGAGGAGCCAAGATAGAACCAAATTATTTGCCCGGATCCAGCACGTGCGATTTGTGGAATCGGACTCGGAGGGGATCGGAAGGGATCCGTCGATGAAGCGCGCCTTATTCTTGATGTTCAATGCCATTTCGATTCCTTTGCACCATGAGAGATAATTCGTACCGTCGAGTTTATCGGCGACGATGGACGAGCCGGTGAAGTCGTGAGTTCCGAGAAAATAAACGGATCCGGAGTCTTCACATGGATTTTTGGCGGTGGAAAGCGAAGCGGCGGAGGAAGTCGACGGCGACGTCATCGGAAAGTATATGTGAGAGGGGAGAGGAGGTGACGGAGTGGCGGAAGCGAACTAGGGAGAGAGACAAACCCCGATCTATCAACCTGAGCGATTGATACCATGAAAGCCGGTGGAGTCCGGCGATTTTAGAGAAAGATAGTAACGCTAGCAGCGGCGGCGTAGACCGCCTGAGAATTGAGAGAGAGAGAGACAAAGGCGGCTAGGGTTTTGTATCAGAATTGTTCATTGAATAATGAATAAAATAATAAGTCTAAACCTATTTACATATTTACAAATCTGGAGGGTACAACCCGCTCCCCATATAAAACGGGCCATGGCCCAATAACAGACTAACACAAGAAAGTAAAATAAGCCCAAAGGCAAAATAAAGAAAATCTATAAGCTAAGAAGGTTCTTAGCATACACCTGGCAAATAAGGATTAACTACACCATACTTACTTTCCACTCCTCACTTGCATGGATCATTCAACGCTTATTATTTTAAAGGGAGAATTACACAAAGTACTCCTCAACTATGGGTAAATTACACAAAGTACCCTTCCTCTTTGGGAAATTACACAAACTACCCTTATAGCCGAAAAAATTAAAATAGTTTAGACAACCTTTCAAATTCAAATCACAGCAGAGACTAAAATTTGTAGATAATTTATTTTTTCTTTGAAGAAATTATTTGTTTTCAATATATTTTGTCTTTTTAAACGAGATAAATGGGGTTTAATGCTATAAGTTTGACTTATTTTTTGTTTTTTGTGCAAAATGAATAAAGAGCATGAATTTACATTCAAAAATAAGACTTTGACTTAATGAATTAGGTGTTATGAGTTAAAGAGTGTGGACAATCGAGTTTGGACCGCATCGAACAGTACATCAACTCATGATCTCTATAAAAGTTCAAAGGTTTAGTTTGAAAGGCGATAATAAATTGTTACAGTAGGTTCATCCAGGGAGGAGACCATAATCATTTCTTTGAGAAAAGTTCTGTAATAAGGTAGGTTTTAATTAAAGGCCTAATAAGTAATAACATGGTGACCCATAGTTACTGCTACAAAGCTCATGCGTAATTTGGGGAAGTTTGACACCCATAACATGAATTAATCTGTAAATTTAAACTTGAGTTAGGGAACTGTTAGAAAAGTGACACTTGGAGTCGTGGACTCATTCGTATATAATGGTGGTTATCAATTCTAGGTAATACGGGTTATGTAGGCCACGACTAAACTATACGAGACCTCTAGCAAGATGAATTACTACTTGACCCGTTAAGGTGAGATTAAAAATATATGCCTTCTTGCTGGAATGAAAATTATATGTATTACATATAAAAGTGTTTTATCCTGAAAATTATGAAAGCATGATGTTTTCAAAATTGTTTACAAATGTTATATATGATTTGATGAATCTTGATCTATGTGTTGAGCTTTTTGTTTTAAAAACATGCCAATATTGCACATGTATTAGTTTCATTATTGTTCAAATCTTAAAGCCACTTTGATGGCTATATTGTTGCCACTGGATAGCTATTGATTGGGCCCTGGCATGGATGTGTGTAATTCTTCTGGATAGCATCGGGCTATCAGGTAGCTTTCACAATCCATCGCCGCTTTGAGCAAACTCTATTCTACGTCTGGACGGAGAGTTCGAGCAGGGTGCATTAGAGTTGAAGCGTGTACTTGGGCACATCCTCACCTTTATCCGGGTCGCTCCTGTTGGGGAGGTATAAGGTCGGGAGGCATAAGTCAGGCGTTTTGTGACATGATTGATCAAATAAATGTTATGACTTGGCATGAAAGAATAAACTTCTTTGAAAAGTATTTTTTGTGTAATAATGTTTTACAAATAGCATATTTTACAAAAAATTCTCTTACATTAAATCTCACTGGGTCATTTTGACTTATAAAGATATTTTCATGTTTTCATTCCCGATTTACAAGGAAAAAGCTTAGAGCTTATTGTATGGGACAAGCCTAGTCGACTATCAATGGAAGCTAGTTGAGAGTTGAAGATATTGAACAGGAAATGTTTGGATATTAGCTTCCGCTCTATGTTATTCTGGATTAGATGCAACTATTAAAAGAAAAGCGGGGTGTTCTCAAATGAATTTTGTGGCGGTGGTGCTTTGAGCCAGCAGGGTGCTTGGCAAGGGGCGTTACATTAACGGCTTCTATGATGGGTTGCTATCCTTTCTGAATCATTGTGTGGAGGAAAATTTTATGAAGCCGTCGGCCGGTGAAATTTTAATTTCTGCACATGCAGCCGATGAATTGATTGACAAACTTAAAGCATATGTATCAAAAGTAGATTCCGTTTTGTCACAAATTCAATGGCAAGGAAGTGGTGGTGGTAATCTTAGTAAGAAACGTGTTTTATATGTAGACACGACACTACGATTGTAACTCTTTTATGTTGACCAGTGTTTTATGTAAAATAACTTATTTTAATATATATGAATATATCTGTGTATATATCTTGAATGATTAACTTTGACCATTTTTTTTAACCAATGCCTCTGATACCATACTGTGACGACTGCGTCCCACGACCAAAACCAACTCATAGGAAGGGGTCTCATTATCCAGGATCAAAACCAAACACGTTTTATAAAATATATTTTGATATATACAGCGGAAGTCTTGGTATTACAAACAATGTGACTAATTTAATGGTTATGCGCTAATGACAAAACACGAATATTCCAAAATACTCGCTTGACCAATTATTCACTTGATCCATGATGCCATGTTGATTTTATCCTGAGGAATGGACAGAAGAAACGAAGAATAAGTCTTTAATGACTTAGTGAAATTCATATAAAATAACTGGTAATGCAAGATTTAACTGTGATTTAATGGATTACATTTTGAGGAGTGATCTTATCGGTATAAACGTTCATCTAGATAATTTTGATGCAGCAATGGTACTGGAGTTTTCATAGAATAGTTAATGAACTTGTGCTTAACACTAAACAAATTCAACCTTATGACTTCTAATATTCTACCTTATACCTTGCGACGAGGAGCGACCTCGCAAACAAATGAAGAGACATGCTCGAGTACATGTCGATCCAGCATGCGCATGACAACCAACTCATGTCTGCAAGCGGTGCCTAGATAGATGGGTATCAAGAGAAAGGGAAAACGTACGGACTATACCCATCGTTTAGCCTCTTTTACGAAACTATACCCAACCTTTGAACTTTCGCAATACTATACCCAACCGTTAAAAAACGTAACTATACTATACCTATACTAATTTTCCGGCTAAAATTCAAATTTTTTAGGGGTAAAACAGGTAAGTCACTATTCCCAACGGTAACATAACGGCTCCCTCAGCTATTAAACCCAATTTTCCCCCCCAATTCGTAACCCTAATTTCTCCAGTTCAATTATTCATAAAAATTGGTCGATTAAGATGGATAATCCACAATTGTGTCTTTGTGGGATAAGAGCTTCGTTGGAAACATCTTGGACCGTCAACAATCCAGGTCGTAGATTCTCTCAATGCACTAGGCCACGGGTAAGTCGCAAATTTGAATTTTTTTTGGTAGTAATTCGTTTTAATTTGATTTCGTCGTAATTCGATTTTGTTTTTTGACAGGGATTAGGCCGTTGTAGTTACTGGGTTTGGGTCGACCCACCAATGTGCGCTAGATCGAGGCAAATAATACCCGACTTGCTCCGTAGGGTGAGAGGGCTTGAAGATGAATTGGCTAGGGTGAAGAAAAGGGAAAAAAATGTTTAAGATTGTACTTGTTATCGTGTTCATGTATGTACTTTGGGGTTTCTTTTGAACGTTTAAGGTTTTAGGGAAAAAATGATGAATTGGCAGTGGTTCGATTTTGTGAAGGAGTATGTTAGTTTGTAAGTTCCAAGGTTGTGGGTGTATGAAATGAAGTGGCTTTAATTGAACTGAACAAATCGATTTCCAAAGTTTGATGTGTGGGGAAACGGTGGCATTGGTGACTGTTCGTATAATGGACTGAAGAGTCATGTCCATACGAACAGTCACCTTATGACTTATAAATCCCCCTCTAAACATCAAACTTTAACCAACAATCTTAATCCTTTAATCCTCCAAACTTGTCTGAATCTTGTAAGAGGAAAAAAATGGAGTTCCCAAACCACAATGAAGTAGCTTTGTTGATTCACGATGGGGAGTTTAATCTCTATTTCGAGAAGGAGTTGATGAAAAAGTTGTGTGACTATGGGTGTAGGCACCGTTTGAGGAATTTGGCTACTCTCCAGGCTGGCTTGAGACTGATCAAGATGGAGTTGGACGCCCTGCGCTGGGGCGATGGTGAATTCAAGATGCTCACCATCTATAAGAAGATCAACAAACTGAGACGCCGGTTCTTCAGGTGGCAGGAGTTTCTTGCACTACCAGGAGTGCACTGTGCCCCGCCTGAGTGGACAGTGAGCATCGATGCCGACTATCACGCAATCCCTCGCCAGGTATGTCTTTCCTTTCATATTCTTTGGTTAGATTTTTTACTCTTAAACAAGATTGTTCGATTGATGTTCTGTGTTGTGCAGGAGACCAATTTTGAGAAGTTTTTTAGGATGTACGGTTGCGAGAACGCTCGATACCTCCATGAACTCTTTGCGATGCATTGGGTGGCACATCTACCTGAGGAAGAAGAATGATGATGTTGGGACTGGAAGCACCAGTTTTATTTATGCTTTTATTTATCGTTTTTATTTGATATGTATCTGAACAATGGTGAGGTCCGAGTGGTTTTAATTTATCGTTTTTATTTGATATATGTCTGAACATTTGATATGTACTGTTGCTGCTGGTAATGCTTGTTTTATATGGTTGTTAATGTATGATGTTTTGTTTGCTTATTATGGTTGGTGTTTGCTTTTCAATATATTGTTCGCCACTGAGATGATATTAATAATAGTTCTTGGGTTTTGTTGTCTATCCTTGCTTATTCTGTCCTGTTTTAGCACTATATGTAGAATGAAACAAATCAAACACTTCAAAAGCATTAACAAATGTAACACAAGCAAACAACATCATTCAAAATGGCATTCACTCAAAATGTATTGTACTCTAATAAAGATGTAGAACTGTACTCTAAGTACACCAAAATGGATGATGATGGCTAACCTAAAATACTGTACTCTAAGTACAACAAAACTTCATCATCATCACAATACTTCACCATTATCAAAAGTGCAAAAGAGTACTAAACACTAGCAAATTACTCCCCAGTTGATACAAATGACCTTGTCACTGGCCTCTTAGGTACTCCAATCTTAGGCCTTGGTGCAGGTGCTTTGAACTTCTTCCTTCCAGGAGGAGTTAGTTCCTAATTCCCATGTACTGGTGCACTTGTCGATGGGATGTTTGTGGAAGCTTGAGTTGATTCTGGAAACAACCTTCTCTTACTTGCCTCAACAGGCTTGGATGTACCACTTGTAGTAGGCATAGCTTGAGGAGGTTGGCTTCTTGTATGTGGTCTGGTTGGAGCTGGAAAATTGGGCACAACTGCATCAGAGGTCCCTTTTGAAGGGGTTGTTTGACTCCTTGTCATTCTCCTGGGTGGTTCTACCTAATAACAAGGGATAAATTAAGAGCATCAATTCATATATTCAACACTTAAGTAGCCCACAAATGTTCTTTAAGCAAATATTAACCTGTGATTTTCTCTTCTGTTCTGTTGCATTAACAGCAGCATGTACTTCACTTGCTGATGACCACTGATGGAACTGGTTTACACCTGGTTCACTAGTTGTTGCTGTGTTGTATGCTGGTGGTGGCACATTTGTAGGAGCGGTTGGTGGCTATTACAACATATCAAATGAATATTTAGCAATCTACAAACACAATCTTGCGGCTACTAAAACATATATAAATGGGTACCATACCCTACGTTTCTTGTAATATCTAGCATGTATTCTCTTCTTTTTGAGAGGTCCAGCATTTTGAGGACTTGTAAGGGTGTTAACATATGAATTTTGGGTGGAATGGTTGTTCCTGGTTCCTTGTAAGGGTGCTTGGTGCACTGAAGAGTTCTGTGTTCCAATACCATCTTCAGCCTAGGACAAGGAAATTGTATAACATTTAGATCAAGGATAAGTGCATAGTACACCAGTTAATTCAAGGAAAGGCTAACCTGCAAATTTGGCTCATTCTGACTAGCTTTCTTCTTAGACTTCTTCTTAACTGGTCCTGCTAGAGGATTGGATCTCCTCACTTCACAACTTCTTATGTGATGACCTTGTTTACCACAGTAACTACAAGTCATACCTATTCCAATTCTACAAAGTTTTCCAGCCTCAATAGAATCTTCAATCTTTTTCATCTTGACTTCATCATTCTTTGTGTTCCTTTTTCCTTTCTTTGGTCGACCAGGCATAGCTGTAGGCTCTGGGGGTACTAACTTTGCAGTTGTGGTGCTAGGCATTGGCCATGCTTCTCTTCCCTCCATTGGCATCATGAAATGCCCATATATATTCAGGTATGTCTCTCTGTGATAACATGGGTGGACAAATTGTTCCAGATTCTTGTATTTCATATATTTCATCCCACTAATTGCATGGACACAAGGTATGCTTGTAAGTTGCCACCTATTACAGCTACATGTCTTCTCTGCCAAATTAACTACCCTCACTGATGTAAATGGGCCAACAACTTCAAATTGCAGACTCCCATTCCAATTGGCAATCCATTGTACAGAATCATCAACCAGCTTGTTAAACATCACACCAATCTTGGGACATAGCAATGTTGTCTCCCTCTCCATTTCCTTCCTCCTTACTCCAATTCTCTTCATCAGAAGCATTCTAATATACTCCCACATCTCAATGATAGGCATAGATCTTGCCTTCACAATTAAAGCATTAAAGCTTTCAGACATATTGTTCAGCAGCAGGTCACTCTTGCAGTGATGTAAGAAGAGTGCTCTACACCAGTGAGCAGGTGATCTTTCCAATAACCAGGCAGCTGCAGCTGGATCTTGTACTCTTAGTTCATTGATGTATCTATCATAATCAGCTTGCCTAGTTGCTCTTGCAGCATTCCAAAGAATATGCTTCAAGGTTAAACCTTGAATTCCTTTCTCATGTTAGCCCAAAGATGTAGCACACAGAATCTATGCTCACTATTTGGAAGCAACTGCTCAACAGCATCAATCAACCCTTTCTGCTTGTCACTCATGATGGTCCAGTGTGAGTTGTTATTGATGTTGAGATCTCCAATGAGTAGCTGCAGAAACCAGGACCAGGTCTTACTTTTCTCCTTTTCCACAATTGCATAAGCAAATGGATATGTGCTGTTATTTGCATCAACTCCTACAGGAGTTAACAAGATCCCACCATTTTTGGTCTTTAAATGGGTACCATCTAAACAAATTATTGGCCTACAGACTGGCAAAAATCCACTCTTCAAGGCACCCCAGCATACATACATCCTCTTGAATTTGCAAATCTCACCAAACAACTTGCATTTTATCTTCAGAGTTGTTCCTGGGTTTGAATTCATCATTTCTTCCGCATATCGCCAGAGATATGAGTACTGTTCAGCATCATCTCCTTTTCCCATTTCAAAAACTTGGAAAATCTCTTACATTGCTTCCACATGCAGCACCATTCTCTTCAGTAGTAGCAGGTTCGCTTGGAACTCCCTCAGTTGAGCTATGTGCTATATTTGTTGTCTGTCCACCAGTTGTTGACTGTCCAGCACCATCATCATATGTCATGTCTATCCTCTCACCAAAAGCATTAATAGATGCTCTACTTCTCCTCTCCACTTTAATTTTACCCTTACCTTTCTCCTTAGCCTTCTCCTTACCCTTATCTTGTTTACCCTTACTTCTGTCACTGCCACAAGAGAATTCCTCAACTTGACTTGCTACTCTTTCCAACTCTTCTGCAAAGCCATCAGGATCCTCTTCACCACCAAACCCATGATTCCCTTCATCATCACCACCGTAGTTAAGGGGCTCACTAATTGGAGGGAGAGGATTTGTATCTTCAGTTGCCTCAAACTCAACACTATCATCATCTGACAGAGAGGCAGCATTGGGTGTTGGTGGTTTCATAAGGTAAACCTCCACCAGTTTGTGTTGAGCAGCAAATTTGGCCATGTGGTAAGCTTCATCATCATTGGTAATGCAGGCAAGTTGAAGACCAAACACCTCTGGCTCATCATTGTAAAATAACATCCAGTCATCACCCAACCCGAGGTCAACAACCATATTTATCAGCTCAAGTCTTGACATTTCATCAGCTGTGCAGTAGTCCACAAAGCTGATTTCTCCCTCCATATATGTAGGTTTGCCTAGAAACACCATATTCCCAGAGTGATGAATCATGATTGAAAAACAATCCTCATCACCCCCTGCATATAGACAACAGTACCTTCAAAACCCTAACAATGTGCGGCAATCGACAAAACCCTAGTTCAATAATACAATTATTTAACCACCCACTACCCCAAATGCTGCAATCGACAACAACGTAGTATGATTAAAGTAAAAAAAATCAAAGTTTGTAGGGACAAAAAGTTTACCATGGTCGGGAATCAAGGATCCTTGAGGCAAAAGTGTGTTTTCGTCTCGAATTTTCCACCCCATTGTCGGGAATAAGCTTAGAAGCTTTGATGTTGTCAGAATTTCGCAGAATTGGAGAAGGAATCGGTCGAATTTTGAGGAATTTGAGGAGGGGAGCTTTTTGCCAATTTTAGGGTTCTTGAGAATCCCCAATTAAAGTGCGGGAAAATTGATCCGACAGTGTCCTTATTCCCTCCTAAATAAGAAGCCATACCGAAAAGACTATATTACCCCCCTCACTTGTCGAGACATGATGTCACTTTGTCTGGAAATGACGTTTTTTGGCCGGAAAATTAGTATAGGTATAGTATAGTTATGTTTTTCAAAGTTTGGATATAGTATTGCAAAAGTTCAAAGGTTGGGTATAGTTTCATAAAAGAGGCTAAACGATGGGTATAGTCCGTACTTTTTCCCCAAGAGAAATTACTTAACTAGATAGATGGGTATCAAGAGAAATTACTTAAACCGACAGATCGTCAAACCTTTAACAAGTTTAAATAATATTAATCAACTAAATTTATAATTCACCACAACAAATATTAGTAATTTTTTATCTTCAGTTCTGATGTTTGTGAAATTGAGAAAGTTCTGGTTAAGAATGCTAGTTACAAAGTAAATCTTAATAAATAACACATAAGTTTAATTTATGTTGTTCCACAAAACATGAAAATCCTAGATGATGAATTAAAGAAAAACATATGCTTCAATTAAATATTGAATAACTATTGTTTTAACCACCTTATTTATACCTCACAATTATCTTAAACAACCATATGTTCAAACTTGTGACTGTGAGTACTTATGTTAAAGTCATTTCGATGACAAGTCACGGTAACAAGTAAAATTGGATTAAATATCCAATTGGAAACATAATCAATCCTTAAAATATATTACTTATCTAACTCTAAGAAAAATCGTCTTTTAGGCCTTCAATCAATTCAAAACTTTTAATAACCACACATCAAATAATTATCATATGAGGTAACACCTTCAAAGGTATTACTTAGTCAATTATTACTTTATTTTACATAGTTATTTAAAAATACACATAATTATGTTATAACTTAAATATAAAGATATAAACATGAGAAATCTATCAAAACATGTGATAAAGAATGTTTATTATGATAATAATCTTATTTGATGGTTAGGTCATGAAATAGCAAGACTAATCTTGTAAGACTTATGAAAGTAGTATGTTAAACATGGTAAATCTACCGTTTAAATGTTATAAATAAAATCACAAAAATGTCGATTCATGATTATAAATTATAATAATCTAATTATAACTAATACTATACCATGTTTAATTCATGTGTGTGATAAATACTTGAATTGTGTTGGTGACTTAACTTTATAAACTAAGAAAATAAATATTGTGCCAAAAAAACTAAAAAATCACCACAATTTTGGTTTTACCGTTGATTGGACATCCAAATGAACTTTATTTTCAAATCCTTTCACGGCTCGATTTCTAACATCATGATGAATTTGTGTATCCAAAATCTTGCGAAAACACAAAGGTTTTCTATGCTAAATAATTCTTTCAACATAAGAGCTGCAATCGAATTTCTTGGCAGCAGTTTACGATTTATGTTTTACGACCTCCTAGATCATTATTTGGGAAAGATGTTTTCATACAAAAGATAGAAGACACCAAGGAGGGTATGTATCCAAAAATAGGTAGTAAAATAATGTTTCTACTATTTGATATGATGTTTCTAAGGTGTACGGGCAGAATCGGCATTTCCTGTGCAGTAAAAGTTTTGGCGTCTTTTTGGGTAGAAAATAACAAGATAAAAGTCTGAAAAAAATTGATTTCCAAATGAAAACACAAAAAGGAACTTTTATTTCAAGGAAACTTTGCAGATTCGGATTATTATGGGTTGTATAAAATGTTGAACAATGGTGATTATTTATAGGCGGAAAATGATAGTTTAATCATTAATTTTATATCCCACCATGAATTTTTTATAATAAATCGCAAAAATCTGATTTCAATCATGCTCTTAAGGATGTAATGGCTTACCTCATCAATTAGTTGATTACATATCAAGTCTCTCAATTTTCTTATAATTAAAATTCAAATATGTATAATTAGATTTTTTTTATATACATATTTACTTATGTAATGTTTCTAGGTAATTTGATCATTTTGTTTAATATTTGAGATTGAAATACATATTTTAGGATTAGAGACCTATAAAAATAATAAAAGACTAACTTTTAAGTTCAGGGACTAAAAGGCAATTTTTTCTAAACATTTAGGGACAAAAATGAAAATTTTCAAAAGTTCAAGGACTAAAGTATAAATTTATTTGTTTTCCTAATTTTTGGGGCGTTACAGAGAGGATGGGATCAGCACACTTTGTACAACCACAGTTTGAGGGAATTTCTTGCAATGACAATGAAGTTGGTGAGGACCGTTGGGATACTAACACTGATGAGATTGATGTGGTCACATCTAACAAGGAGTTTAAATGGGCACCTACCTTTTAGCATGATGAAGAAGCAAATAGACCCATCATTATTAATGATGATGAAATCTTTAATCCATGTTTTGAGTTGGGAATGCTATTTAGAGACGAAAAGCAGTTGAACTTTGCTATTCAATCTCATGCCATTTCAACAAGACGGAGTCTTAAAATCAAGAAAAGTGATCCATCTAGGATACATGCAAGGTGTGTTGACCAAGAAGGGGTTGAAAGTGGAAACTAAGTGCATTGAAACTCTTGACTGAGGACACATTTCAGATTAGAGACTATCAACCTCTTCACAGCTGCGGTGATACTCATCATGTAAAAAATATGAAGTCCACTTGGTTAATGGCAAGCTATCTGCATGTTTTCAAGACTAATCCTAGCAGGAGGACAGATATGCTTGACTGTATTGGTGAGTTGAGGATGGTTACAAGAATGGTTGTAGGCCTTTTATTGGTTTGGATTGAGCACATCTCACTAGTCCTAATAGGGAATACTATTAACTGCTCTTAGTTTAGATGCAGGCAATAGTTTCTATCCAATTGCTTATGATATTGTCTCTGTGGAAAATTATGTAAATTGGATGTGGTTCCTAGGGATTCTAAAAGAAGATTTGGAGTTATTCTCTCACAATCACCTGACACTCATGAGTGATAAGCAAAAAAGACTAATCCAGGCATGCAATGTTGTATTTCCAGTAGCAACACTTAGGTATTGTGTTAGGCACATGATCAATAGCTTGGGGAGTGTTGGATTTAGAGGGTTGGAGTGGAGTGATAGAGTGTGGGAGGCTTCTCACCAGACTACCAAGCCTGAATTCTTAGCATCAATGCAGAAAATCAAAAATAAAAGTGTTAAAGCATTCAAATGGTTTGATGATAATCCACTATCCCAATGGGCTAAGGCATATTTTGACACAAAATCCAACACTAACATTATCATGAGCAACACTTGTGGGACCTTTAATGGCATTCTACTGCCAGCAAGAAAGAAGCCCATTATTACTTTTTTGGGTGGATAATGATGTACCCAATGAATAGATTGACAATAAACAGAGACATGGCAATTGGTAAATGGCCCTCCCAGAAACCGGTTTAGCAGATTGTACTTCTAGCTCCTAAAATTCAAGAAGAAATTCAGAAGTTGAAGGTATCTGATTGTCTCCCTGCAAAGTCAGATGATCTTCATTATCAGGTCACTCTATTGAGAGGAACTCGAGGGCCTTATTTGGTAAATTTGGAGGAGAGGATATGCTCATGTGGTGTATGTGATCTTACTGGTATTCCATGCAAGCATGTTGCATCTGCAATCCTACATAAAGGCCAACAAGTGGCATCAAGGCTAGCTCATTGGTATGTCTATGGAATGTACTTGAAGGCTTATGAGCCAGTGATTTATAGTGTGCTAGGAATAGAAATGTGGGGTTGTGGTGTTATCATACCAGCACTACCTCCAACTTTGGGAGACAACCTGGCAGACCCAAGAAATCAAGAAAGAGAGGAGCAGATGAACCTCCTCCATTGAAAACCAGAAATAAAAATCTTGACTAAAATGCCAATGCAAGAGGTCAAAAATAAGTGTAGAAAGTGTGGGAAACTAGGGTAGAATGCCAAAACATGTGGAAGAAGAAGCATGAACGCTGATCAACCAAGTGACATCCCAACTACTGTAAGTATTATACAAGAGATTAATTTGTATGTAAAAACCATTTGTAGGATGTTGCTCGAAATGGTGGGACATATGTCACTGACCAGTCAAATGTGTGGACTGTTGGTAATGCCCAAGAAAATGTGAACGCTCAACAATGTGTTGGGGATTTTGGAAAAAATGTAGCAACTGCAGCAATCCCCTGGAACTGATAGAAATATTCAACCAACCTCGAGTGATTACAGTGTGTTCACATATCAGAGTGTACTTCAAGAGCAATCTCCTGGTACACACTTTAACAAGAATGACTTAAATAATAAACTAGCCACAACTAGTGCACTTCAGGAGCAATCTTCTAGGCAGAGTACACAATATTAGGGTCCTAATGAGTGTTCTACTGGTACCAATTAGGCCAATCTACAAAACAATGTGCCTCATGATCCATCTCAAAGTGGATTTAGGGTGCCAAGACACAATAAAAGGAAGTTGGTTGACCCCGTTATCTCAAGAAGACATGAGCCTCATGTACTGAAATTAAATATACACCCTTTTAACAGTTAAAAAAATGGTTGATGGAACTCAACAACCTCCTCCAAGACCACAAAAGACAAAGAAGCCTCAAGAAGTAAGTACTCAGAGTTTTAAGCATTCATTATCATTCTAAATTTGCTTTATGTTGATATATTTAATATCATTGGTAGATACCAGCTATTGCCTATCCTCAAACACCACTGAAAATTTGAACACCAGTGAACACCAGTGAACAATACTGTTGAGAATTTAAACAACACTAAAAAACCTTCTCCTAAGGAAAAACTAATAAAAGAAAAGGAAACCCAAAGTAGTAAGTTCTCCATAATTTGTAATGCAATTCTAGTCTTTTATCTTTCTTGTAAATGGAATGAGGAGTGATGTGGGTAATAACTACAGATGAAGGTAGTTGAATATGATGACAGTGAAGATGATCTCACTCTGACACCTAATAGATGGTTACTAATGTGTTGCCCAAAAACATAAGACAAAATGCTCCCCCTATGCTTGCTCAATTAAGGGACTGTAATAACTCACATAATGGGCACTCAAGAAACCAATAATACTCCACCTATAAACATTCAAGTAAAGGTTTCTGCACCCACATTCATGAGCAATGGTAAGAAACTTGTAAAGATGGAAAACTTGGCAAGTGTGGTGAGGAAATTGAATGAAAAGAGGAGAAGCGGAAAGAACAGATGTAGTTGCATCAAAAGGGAAAGAAGATTGAGAAGGGTAAACTTAAAGGCAAACATGACAAGAGAAAAGGAAAGATGTGAATGTAATATTGCATTGAATACTCTGTTTTGTTTCATAATTATGGGTCAAGACACAGGTCATTAAATGCTATGTATTTTTTAATTTGGTTTCTGCTTAGTGGTACTATATTGTGCCAAGACACTAAGTGTTATTCTGTATGCTTATATCATTGACAAATTTGGCTGCTAGTAATGCGTTGGCTTCTAGTAACTAAAGAATCATATATGGACCATATATCAAGAGTTTAGGCAGGTATAACTAATAAATTGCATACATGTTATTCATTCTCTCAACAAGATATGCACCAAATATGTCAATGCATAGCATCATCATAACAAGAAGTAGTAAACGGAACTAGTCAACAGAAATAGGCAACAATAGAAATCATGAGCAAACCAATTCACCATAACATAGATAATTTTTCAAAATTGTGCATCTTCAAAAAAAGAACAAAACATATGTAGACCTCCACTGGGCCCCCATACCAACCATTCAAAAGTAAATCCAACAAAAACATACAATTGTTCAACAGAATCATAAATAAAATTGTTCAAAAACCACCACAAACAACCTTCAAAAACCACCATCATTCAGAATGTCCATGTATGACAGCACCCTAATCTTTGAAATTGGGAGAGCTTTGACCAGTAACAGGTAAACCATCCTTGCATAGTTTTGGAACCTATTACGTATGGACATGTTGTCCGTTATAGTAGGTTGCATGGTATATAAAGGGACTTAAATACATAGCTAAGATTATTCAAAATCATACATATCACTAGGGAGATACTCATTATCTTGACAAGACGAGGAAAGTCCACATCATTAATGGGCACGATCACAGTAGGCTTGTCAAGCCTCACCCCAGAGCACCTATACACCTATACAGGCGGTTAAAAAGCAAGAACCTGGTCTCCATCTTCATCATTATCTCCTTTATCATTAAAGGAGATACTAGACTCCCCCTCTTCCTCGTCAGTTTTTGAGCAGCCTCACCGTAAATATCATTCATCATCCCCTCATATATCCAGATGTCGTGCTTGACCAGCTTTCTAAGAAACCTTAGCATCCATGTTCCTCGTCTTGTATGAACGAGGAAAACTCGTAAAAATAGAAATACTGTCATCCTTCTTGGGGTTGTACAGAGATTTTAGGGTTGCAGTGCATGATGATGCCATTGATATTGATCTGTGGTTTTTTTGTGAGGGTTTTTTGCTGAATGAATTACGAGAGAAAGTGTTATTTCTTAGGGTAGATGATGGTTATTAATGGGAAAGTTGAAGAGACGCGGCAGTTAATGAGTTACAACTCTTTAGAAGTAATCCAGCAGTCACCACTAACACTTGTCTAATCAACTTCTAATAAAATATAAAATAAATGTACTTAAACTGAGTAACCCCGTTGGTATATTAGTGTAAGTCAATCCTCCACTTAGGGAGGTGAACCACCATTAGAATCAAAAGCAAATCTACTTAGAGTTTTAGTATTATTCTTACCATTTAGACAGTAGAGTTCATTTTGAATTTGGAAGGTGTATAAGATAACTCTTGTTTGGTCATAACATTATATGGTCAGATCTACCAATCTCCCTTTATTACTAAAAACCATCTATTTTTGTAATTATCTTAGATGATCAGTACCATAAATTCATTAAGGTTTCTGGTCTTAACAAACGTCCTTAAACAACAATCTCAATAATAAATACCACCTTAAGTGATTATAACCAGACAAACAACTTGATCACAATGGAAATATAACATTAAACAACCACTTAGAATCCATACAACATTACCAAGTGTTACATTTAACAAAACATTCGGACAACATAAAAAAATCTTAAACTACTCAAACTAATGTTTTACATCCTTAATCAACTAAAACAAACCTTAAACAACTCAAACAACACTAAACCTTAAGAACTAACTTGAACATCTCTAACACACACTAAACCTTAAAAACTGAAAACTTTTGCAATCCCGCACTACGGTAAATCACCACCAAAATCAAAAAAAACAACGAGCATCAACAAATTCCTGTTCTTGCGTTCCAAATTATCAGCTTTTCTAGCTCCTCATTCTTCTTAGCTAGAGTCGATTTCAAATTCTCATACTCTTTAATCCTCTTCTGCATCTCTGTTTCACTTCTAGAATTCCTTAATTCCCTCAATCTGGATTCCAGGGCTTCAATCCGCCTCCTCAACTAAGGTATCACAACTCTAGCGCATTCACACAAAAGGTCATCGACCCAAAAGAACAAGCCGCAACCATACTTCGTACCTTTAAAACATCTAGTAAAGCGATGACCAAAATTCGCGTCGATCAAAATGGTCCTCATCACCGCCGTTCTCCCACAAAAGTAGTTGATATCAGCGAGATAACTTGTTTCTGACATGGTTGAGTTAACAAGAGGGAGAGAAAGTAGCTGAAGTGAATTTGCCCAAATCTGGATAATACGTTAGTCGTATAACGTTATTTTTAAAAAAAAATAAAAAGATATATTTTTTTAATGTTTTTAAGAAAATTGGATTTTAAATAAAAAAAATAGTCCAGGTGTATCAATTTTAATCCACGTGGAAGTGCCACTTTGCCACCTGAGACGCGATCAAAGATTTGACCTTTTCGAACTCTGTCTCTAACTCACTGGAGGCCCGGGAAAGAAAGAGAATATGTGTACGAACGAGATATCCAGCAACTTCATGATTTGGCGGCCAAATAGTATTTCAGGTATTTTCGGCAAAGTTATCGGGCATAAACTCAGGTTTAAAAAGTTATCTGGCAAAAAGTGAAGTTGGAAAAATGTATCGGGCATTTTTAGCAATTCTGCCTAATTAAGAATGACGCAATGCTTTGCTTTCGTCTCTATTTTGTCTTGTAGAAGCAGTTTGATAAAAATCGTTTAGTTTCAAAGATGAATTTTATCTCAAAAACATGGTATAGATTATGAATAAAATTGAAAGCCATGATTTTTGTGATATCTAATATGTGCCACTTGTTTCGTTGATAAGATTACGTGGCAAGATAAATAGTTACCTCAATAATTGTTTAGTCGATCTGGGTCATTAAACGTTCAACTAACCATCTTTTTTAAAATATTGTTTTTTACAAGTGAGAACATATTGCTATTTTGAACTCAATGACATATTGTATATTTTTCTCACTATTATATTACCAAAACATTACGTGAAAATAAGTTGTGATAATAAACGTATTTTTTAAATCGGATTGATAGGGTCGAGTAAGAGGAGGAAAAGAAGCTAGAATATTTTTCATTTTCTATTTTGATTTTACGAATCAATAATATTTTTTATAATTATTAAAAGAAATAAAATAATTTCGTAAAGTTTTGATTTATTTTTATCATAATTTAATCACCTTTAAAGAAGAAGAATAAAGTAACAGAGGTGAAATTAATTTTTTTATTGCATGCTGCAAATTAAAATTTAATATATAAGTCACGTGATTAAAAACTAAAAATCTGAATATAAACTACCAAAAGAGTTTTTTATTATTTTGTATTTGACCAATAAACTTTAAAATTGTTATCCACGGGAATCTTATAAATATAACATATACTTTTTTTCTTCAAACTTTTAATTTGGAGCTTCAATAAATATTATATCTAATTATGTAATGGAGAAGTGAATTTATTTATAAATTTATTGAGGGTTTAATGAAAAATTTCAATGAAAAGTAAAAATAAGGCAAACTCAAGACTATTTATCTTAGGGGTAGAGGTGATATTATTATTTATCTCAAATTCTGAGATAAAACTAAAAAATTCGAGCATATCTTTCATCTGCCCAAGAAAATCAATCTATAAAACCAAGCAAGAGAAAATGAGATAAGCTAAAATATCTCACTTTATCTATAGAACTAAACGGCTTCTATTTTCGTCTTTGCAATTTGCACTTCAAAACTTAATCTCCAACACACTTGTTAGGTACAAAAGTACCATCACGTCTTACTTATGTTTATAACTTCCCATCATAATATATACATATTTCCATTCTCTCCAGCTTTACATTAAATATCCTATAAATAACAAAAGGGAAGTCATTAAAAGTATGATAAATTTCATAATAATTATTTTTTTCATCAAACACATAAAAAATAAATTTGAATTCCACAAAAAGAGCTTCTAAAAAGTATGGAGAAATGCATAAAACCCCTAGTGATTTTGAAAACCCGCAGAAAAGTCTTTAGCGTGGTTTGATAATTATTTAAGATCTTCATGTAGTTACAAAGTCTATTCACAAATCACTTTTAAGGTTTCCTAACTATGCACAAAGTTCTCTTTTTGCTAGAGTGTGGTGCACACTCGCTAAATGAGAGGGTGCTTAATTTTTGTGTAGGATTTTTTCCTTAAAAAAAACATATTATACCTTTAAAACTACTAACAGAGAACCACCTTATGGTTTATTAACCCGCACAAAATTCAATTGTGGTTTGAAGAATCTTACACAAAATTCTCGTTGTAAAATTACTTTTAAAAAAATACAACAACAACAACCAAACCTGTAATCCCAATTAAATTGGGGTAGGCTATATGAACCATGAATGAATCACGTCGAGTCGTGAACATGAATCTTCTGCCTCCATAGGTTTCGGTTGACGAGCATGTCTTCATTTATATCTTTTAGCTTCATGTCGTTCCGTATGACCTCCATCCACGTCTTTTTCGGTCTCCCACGAGCTCTAGCCATCTGTCCTAAGTCGAGATCTTCAACTCGTCGTACCGGTGCATCTATGGGTCTGCGTTTAACATGCCCAAACCATCTTAAACGATTTTCTCGCATTTTCTCGTCAATGGCCGCCACACCCAATTTATGCCGAATATCTTAATTGCGCACTTTATCTCTCCTAGTGTTACCGCACATCCACCGAAGCATGCACATCTCTGTAACGTTCATTTTCTGTGCATGACTTTGCTTAATAGCCCAACACTCGAAGCCATAAAGCAAAGCAGGTCTAATAGCCGTACGATAGAACTTTCCTTTAAGGTTTAAAGGAAAGTTACGATCGCACAAGATCCCTGTCGCACTCTTTCACTTTGTCCATCCAGCTTGGATGCGGTGGTTGACGTCTCCGTCTAACTCACCATCCATCTGAAGTATGGAGCCTAAATACCGAAAATGCGCACTTCTCGGTATCTCTTGGCCATCCAACTGAACCGTGCCATCGTTATTTCTTCGTTGTTTGCTAAACTTGCATTCGAGGTACTCTGTTTTTGTTCGACTTAGTCGAAATCCTCGTGCTTCTAATGTTTGTCTCCATCGTTCTAATTTAGCGTTAACTCTCATTCTCGTCTCATCGATGAGGACAATATCATCTGCAAACAACATACACCATGGGACTCGGTCTTGGATGGTTCTGGTGATTTCATCAATTACAATGGAAACAAAAATGGGCTCAAAGCTGACCCCTGATGTAGGCCAATTGTAATTGGAAAGGCGTATGTTAAACTGCCACAAGTTCGGACACTTGTCACCACATTCTCATACATATCTTTTATGATGTTGATATATTTAATGGGTACCCCCTTCTTCACCAAGGTCCACCATAACACATCTCGAGGTACTTTGTCATATGCATTTTCTAAGTCGATAAAGACCATATGCAAATCTCTACTCTTTTCTCGAAAGCGCTCAATGAGCTGACGAATCAAATGGATAGCCTCTATGGTCGACCTTCCGGGCATAAATCCAAATTGGTTCTCAGATATGGGAACAATTTGTCTCAATCGGTGTTCGATCACCCTCTCCCATAGCTTCATGGTATGAGACATAAGCTTTATCCCACGATAGTTATAACAGTTTTGGTCATCGCCCTTGTTCTTATATAGAGGGATTAGCGTACTCTTCCTCCACTCTTCTGGTATTTTATTTGTTCGCCATATTTTGTTAAAGAGGTCCGTCAACCAGGTCACCCCTATCTCTCCCATGCTTCTCCAAGCCTCGATAGGGATACCATCTGGGCCAACGGTTTTTCGAGTCTTCATCCTCTTCAAAGCATCTTTGACTTCCGACCTTCTAATACGTCGCATAAAATTGCGGTTCAGATCCTGAGAGGACTGCGAGATGTCACCCACTGCTTGGGTGGGGCCTCCATTGAACAGGCCCTCGAAGTACTCCTTCCACCGTGCTTTGACCTGATCCTCACGCACTAAGACAGACTGACCTTCATCTTTGATGCATTTCACTGCACCTAGGTCTCTAGTCTTCCTCTCTCTAATACGAGCAATTTTGTATATATCCTTCTCGGCCTCCTTGCTATCCCTCTTCTCATAAATTTCCTTGTACACAGCCTCTCGCGCTAGTCCAACAGCTTTCTTTGCTTCTTTCCTGGCTAGCTTATACTTTTCAAAGCTTGCTCCATCATGGTTCTTCTTCAAATCCCTGTAGCAATCCCGTTTGGCCTTGATTGCCGCCTTTACTTCTTCATTCCACCATGACGTGTCTTTACCTGTCAGGCTACTACCTCGGTATTCACCTAAGAGGTCTTTAGCTACCTTCTTGATACAACAAGCCATTTTTGTCCAAGTTGCATCTGCATTGTCCTCAGTCTTCAAGTCTACCTCTTGAACCACTCGCTCCACGAAGGCATTTTGGGTAGACTCCTTAAGCCGCCACCACTAAATTCTCGATTCCAACCGGCGCCTACTCCTCTTCACTCCTTGCCGCAGTCTAATATCCAGCACCAAAAGCCTATGTTGCGTAACCACACTTTCCCCGTGGATGACCTTGCAATCTATGCAACGACTTCTATCTGCCCTCCTAGCTAAGAAGAAATCTATCTGGCTCTTAATTGACCCACTCCTATAAGTGACCAAATGAGACTCTCTCTTCTTAAACCAAGTATTTGCTTCAAGCAAATCATAGGAGAGGGCGAAGTCTAAGATATCGTTTCCCGGCTCATTGCGATCCCCAAAGCTATACCCGCCGTGGATGTCCTCGAACCCATCATAGCTAGATCCTACATGACCATTAAAGTCACCTCCAATGAAGAGTTTCTCACTACTAGGGATCCTTTGTACCATCTCGTCCAAATCTTCCCAAAACTTACGTTTCACAGCTTCGTCTAGTCTTATCTGTGGTGCATAGGCACTAATGACATTCAAGATATCCTCACATATGACCAACTTGACCAGTAAGATCATGTCGCCCTTCCTTCTGACCTCCACCACGTCTTCGAGCTAAAGCTTATCTATGATGATCCCAACACCATTTCGGTTCTTCTCTGTCCCGGTATACCAAAGCTTACAACCCCAAGGGTCTACTACTTTGGCCTTTTCACCAACCCACTTGGTCTCTTGCACGCACAAGATGTTGATCCTCCTCCTAGACATTGCCTCAGCTAGCTCGGCCAATCTTCCTGTGAGTGACCCCACATTCCACGATGCAAGGCGAACTCGTCGTTCCTGGACTAACTTCTTTACCCTCACCCGTCCTGGAAGGTGAGGGAACCCTTGCTCATTTGACACCACACCCGGGCGTCGATGTGGCGCGTCGCTTCCGGGCGACGACCTAGCAACCCTTGCCCATTTATCACTACACCCGGGTCCGATGTAGCACGTCGCTGAGTAGGGAACGCCCCAACGAAATTCATAGTATGGTTCATATCATAGGATGTGACGGGATTTTTACGTTGGCTGTCACAAGCCTACCACAACCCTCCTCCTTTATCCTGGCTTGGGACAGGCAGTGAAAGCTCACTGGCGGAGTTAAAATTACTTTTAAAAAAATAATAGAAATAATTTTATTCACTCTTAGAAACTTTTGATATTGTACTTACAGTTTCTTTTGTTATATATTATGTTAAGATATGAAATCCTAAAGTGTTTGTTCTTCAACGAGTGAGAGCAATAACTTATAAGAAAATAGGGTAAGAAAGAAAATTTAAACAAACAACTTTTTTAATTTCTTCATCTTGTTCCAAATACACAGTTGATCCCTTACATATAGGAGCATAACTTAAATATAACTACCCACTAAGCTCACTACTCTAAAGATAACTCCTATTATAAATGCACCTTATATAATAATTAATATAATATCATAAACTAAAACACTACATAATTAAAGATAATAGAATAACCTCTAACTAGCTATAAATATAATAATATTATATAGACCCATAACAATACCCCGCTCTGACATAAGCCTTGTCATCAAGGCTTGACATTTTTTGCAATCCAATTTACCTGAAGTCTTCAAACATGGTCGAACTAGGTAAATTACATATGTCATAAACCCACATCCCTTCTATATTTGTAGTGATGAAGACTTGAGGAATGTGTCTCTTGGTGAACAAAAAATTAGAGAATTGTTTTGTCGTATGGAAACTCCGATGCATTTCTTCCACGTAAAATGAACTTCAACATACTTCTTCTTTTTTCTTTTCTTCCAATTAAATTCCCGTTTCGAGTATTTATCGGAAGAATTGTTGCCAAAATCTTGAAGAATATTGCGAAGGCTGCCGACTTGAGAAGGTGGGACAGATAGGAAGTTTTGTCTCATGTTTTTCTTGTTTGTAAATTGAAGTACACAAAAAAAACAAGGAACAATGCTTACTATGTTCGGTGGAACATTGTCGATGTTGTATTCTGTTTTCTCCGTTTTCCTCTTGAAAGTGAGATTGGGGGACAACAGTACAGACAATGGTGTTGGTGGAGGAGGAGGAGGAGGCGACAATAGTGGTGGTGGAGGATTTTGTGAACGTACACGCAAATCTCTTTCAAACTTTTATAATAAGCAAAAGTTACGATCGAATACGTGAGACATGTCTTCGTTGAAGATTCTCATTGCTTCTAGACTTTTCACCATTTTGGAGAACGAATCCATGCTTTTTTGTATTTTGAAGAACGATTCCATGAAATTGCATTTTGGAGAACAAAACATCCATTATTTTTTTTTTTACTTTTTTTTAATTCAATTTGAAAGATAGAGTTCTCTCTGTGAAAGCACCAGTGTTAAGATATGAAATCCTAAAGTGTTTGTTCTTCTTCGAGTGAGAACAATAACTCCTAAGAAAATGGGGTAAGACGGAAAATTTAAACAAGCAACTTTTTAATTTCTCCTTCTTGTTCTAAATACACGGTTGATCCCTTACATATAAGAGCATAACTAAAAGATAACTACCCCCACTAAGCCCGCTAGTCTAAAGATAACTCCTATTACAAATGCACATTATATAATAATTAATATAGCATCCTAAACTAAAACACTACATATTTAAAGATAATAGAATAACTTGTAACTAGATATAAATATAATAACATTAAATAGACCCATAACATTATATTATAGTTTAAAACAAATATTTTTATGCAATTCATACAAATACATTTTTTTTGTCAAGAAGGGTAATTTAGTCTTTTGATAATAAAATTATTAAAGTTATTTAAAATTTTAACAAAGGGAAAGTGTGTAGAATTTTTTAAACGACATAGGATATTTTAGACATTGCTAAACTATAAGGAGATTTTGTGTAAAATTTTCAAAGTACTGTCTTTATGTTGATATCCCAAAGAGTACTCTTAAGTAATAGTAAGGGGGTGTTTGCAAGAGCTTTCAAAAGGAGCTTATGGGCTTTAAGTCAGCGAAAAGCATTTATTTAGTGTTTGCAATTCATGCTTTTGCTTCTCCTTCTCTTAAAAAAAGTCAAAAATAAGCAGAAGCCTAGAAGCATGTCATGAGATGCTTCCATAAACTGCTTCTACTTGTATATTTCTTAAATTTCTCTTAATATCTTATTTAAGTCTTAATTAATGAGGAAAAAAAATTCTCATAATTTCTCTCTTTCCTCATTTACGTGATATTCTCTATAATTTTAAATTATGGTGTTTTAATTAATAATAAAAAATAATTAAAGAAAAAGTAATAACGAAAAAGAATACAAAGAAATTCATAAAAGAAAAAAAATTACTTAGCAACAACATATTTATATTAACAACTTTCAAATAAAGTTATACTTTCTAAAAATAAATGCTTACATCAAATAAATTGTGAAATTTAGTGTAATAAGCGTATTAATTCAATTATATTATTTTATTTTTAAATATAACCATAATTGTGCATGTGCGGGTGAAACATTAATATTATGGATACTTTAAATATAGGTAAATAAATTTTATTGCATCTTGATCAATATTCAAAAACTGCATTTCGCTAACTATTGCAAACACCACAAAACTATTTTAACTGCTTTAAGTAACTTTTAAAAATACATTTGCAAACACTCACTGCTTTAAGTCAAACGCCGCTTTAAGTAACTTTAAGTAAAAGTTATGAAGAAGTAGCTTTCATAAGCTCTTGCAAACACCCCCTAAGTACCTTTATATATATATATATATATATATATATATATATATATATCAGTTGTGCAAAAAATGATGGTCAAAACAGTCATAAGCAAACAAACATTAATTACTTTCTTTTATGGATTTAAAAAAGACGGGCCTCTTGTGGCCCTAAAACCAAGCCAAGCCAAGCCCTCCAAAGTTCTCAAAATATCGACAAAATGTTCCAACATAAAAAACCCAATTAAATTCAAGAGATGTTCCTTGGTATAAGTCAAAATCCTTGGTTAAGAACAATATGAAGGGATATACTGGGGTGTTTGCAAAAGCTTATATAAGTTTTTTATGGTTGCTTTTGCTTGTCTTTCTCTTAATTATTTAAAAAAAAAAAAAGGAGAAATCCAAAAACAGGTCATGAGTGTATCCCTTAAATTTCTCTAATCATCCTATTTTAGCCTCAATTAAATGGAAAGTTATCTCATGTTTTCTCTCTTTCCTCATTTACATGATCGTTTCTATAGTTTTTGGTTGTAGCAATTTTTAGAGTAATAAATCAATAATAAAAAATAATTAATATTAAAAAGGAATAGTTTTTTTTTTCAAAGAACAAATATTTATTTAACAACATGACTTTATTATATTGACACCTTTGAGATAAAGTTAAAATTTCTAGAAAAAAATAATTACATAGAATAAATTGTGCATTATAATATAATAAACATATATATTGATTCAACTATATTAAATTAAATTATTTATTATAAAAATAATTTCATGATTGTGTAAATGTAGTGACATGAAAATTTTGTATACTTAAAAAGGAGAAATAAAACTTTACTGTATTTTAATAGAAGAATTATTAAAAATGTCATGTAAGTTTGCAATTTTTATGAAAATGTCCAAAAGAATTTCGGGTTTAAAAAATGCAGCGTAACTATGGGTACCCTCTGCTAAAAAGGCCCAACGGCTCTTATTCGGGCTATTTGTCTTACATGGCCGCCACATCGTCGCCACGTGGAATATTTTAAGGCATTTTCATCAAAACCACAAACACAATGCGCATTTTTAATAATTCGTCTATAATAAAATAACAAAATTTCAGAACTACCCTTATAATTTTAAAATTATGTTTTGCACCCCAAAACATCTAAGAAAAGTAAATTCCTTATTTTGTTTAATTTTTTGTATTTATATCTTAAAAACTAAACTACTAGTATTTATATTTATATCTTAAATTTATTAATATTATACTATCTAAAAACCAGATAAAAAAAAGAAAATAAAAAAATAGAAGGGAGGGCTATCTAAAAACCAGATTTTTGTTCTGAAAATTTATTATTCTATTATGGACGAATTATTAAAAATGCCCATTGTGTTTGTCGTTTTGATGAAAATGCCCTAAAAAATTCCACGTGGCGACGATGTGGCAACCACTTAGGCCAAATAGCCCGAATAAGAGCCATTGGACATTTTTAGCAGAAGGTACCCATAGTTACGGTGCATTTTTAAGTTTGAAATTCTTTTGGACATTCTCATAAAAATAGCAAACTTAGAGTGCATTTTTAATAATTCGTCCTATTTTAATTAATGTTCAAAAGTTACTTCTGGCTACCTCTTGCAAATACCCCATAAAAGCCTAGAATCTCTTGCTATAAGCTTTGATGCTAAAAAAAATTAAAGACAATATGTTGCTAAAATAGGACGAGATAATTTCACACTGTCACGTATTATCGCTGGTATTTGTAATTGTTCCCATGACAAATAACGTGTTGCCATGTAACAGCGAGGGCTAAAATCTCTCCCTGTTTAGAAAGGATAAAATCCGTACAATAAGAGCCCTTTTCGTTGATAAAAAGTACTTTATGAATTGACAACATGCATAATATTAAGGGAAAATTTAGGTTATCAACAGAGAGAATATTCAGAAATCACGATCATAATAACAACTGTGATGCGGGTATTTTAGGAAGACCCATAATAGCATTCTAGGCCGACCCAATCAGGTAAGGCCCAATAAGTTCTATATCGAACGATGACCATTCGACCGATACCTGAGGATCGAACCATGCCCATTCAACCTACCTAATTCGAAGTCGGGACGGGCTCTACGATATGGGATCTATAAATACGTTGTCCCCCAACATAATAGGGACTTTTTTGAATCCTCGATGCTCTCACATATCGATCGAATTCGGTGATTCGATACTCATCCCGATTTGATCGTTCAACAGATTCGACACTCGACCCGATTCGATCATCTTGAGTTTTCGATATTATCAATCAGAGCAGCATTGTCGAACTGTACCCATTCGGGGTTCAACAACATCGAACCAAGATCATTTGTGACTCAAAAGATTAGACATAGAGCAACATCGAACCACTATGGTTAAAGATTTGTGAATCGAATGCCATTCATTCGATCCATTAATTTCTTAGTCTTAGAAGGTTATCTAAACTAACTTTATACTTGTAATACGCAGTAAGTGTTCCGGACCAAGCTAGTTCGTACCTTGTAATAGATTAGCATTATTTTGGCATAGTCAAGCCCATTATAACAGTTATGAGGTGTATTGTAACCCGGACGAAATAAGACCAAAATATTGGCACCATCTGTAGGAACACCGTTTAAATTATGTTTAGAATTAAGTAACTAGGATGACGAAGAGACGGAGCAGTCCGTCAGGCGGAGTAGTCAAAGCAAAATATAAACCCAGAACAAATAGGATGAGAATGGAAAGAGACCCGGGCCTGAGGAGCAAGGTTGGGAGAAAGTAGAGAATCAACTGATGAAGTAGTGGGAAGAATGCAGAATGGAACCACTTAGGGAGTTCAAAATAGTTCAGCTAGTTAGAGAAAGCACTAAAATCATCAAAATCATAGTAGTTATGAGCTCTGAGATAGAGGCAGCATTGGCAGATTGTCTCAGGCGGAATGCTAACATTTTCGCTTGTACTAATTCTAATTTGCACGGGATAGATCCAAGAATAATAGTGCACCGACTGAATGTGGATAAAAATGCTAAACCGGTGAGGCAGAAGAAGCAAATTTTTATCAAAGAAAAGAATGAAGCAGCCGAAAAGGAAGTTCAGGAGCTTTTAGCTGCCCGACATATTTACGCCTTGAGATTCTCAGGATGGTTAAGCAACGTTGTGTTAGTTTTGAAAAAAGAGGCGACCTGGGGGATGTGTGTGGATTACACTAATTACAACAAGCATTATCCTAGAGCCCCATTTTCTCTACCCTTGATAGATCTGTTAGTGGATTCAACACCAGGATGCGCATTACTAAGTATGATGGATGCCAAGAACGGTTTCCACTTGATCTTTATGGTTGTGGGTGATCAGGCAAAACGACCTTTGTAACTGACATAGGAGTGATGCCTTATGGCCTCAAGAATGTTGGAAAAACTTTCTAGAGACTGGTCGCGAAGATGTTTTACCATCAGATTGGGAAGTCCATGGAAGTATACATTGACGATATGTTAGTCAAAAGTCTTAAGGCGGAGAACACGTTCGTCATCTGGATGAAGCATTTGCCATCATGAGAGCATACAGATGAAGCTAAACCTGAAAAAATGCACATTTAAAGTGACCGCGGGGAAGTTCCTGGGGTACGTGGTGAATGAAAGGGCAATCGAGGCTAACCCAGATAAAATCAGGGCAGTACTAGACTTGCCCTCACCAAGAATGGTGAAGGATGTGCAGTGTTTGGTTGGTCGTCTAACAGCCTTGGTCAGATTCATATCGATTCAGCGAAAAAGAATCTACCTTTCTTTAAGGTTATGAGAAAAAGTAAAAGATTTCATTTGTGGGAGCTAGAGTGTGAGGAGGCTTTCCAGCAGATGAAGAGATATTTGGTCAGTCCTCTGCTCCTGGCCAAGACAACAGAGAATGAGATGTTTTACTTATATTTGGTCGTATCTTCGCATGCCATCAGTACGGTTTTGGTAAAGGAAAAGGGAGCTCAACAGCTACCCATCCACTATGTGAGCAGAGTTCTACAAGGCGCGGAAAGGAACTATTTGGAGATAGAGTTATTCACTCTGGAAATCATAGTCACAATGTGAAAGCTAAGGTCATACATCAAATCTCACATTATCACAATTGTTACGGATAAGCATTGAAGCAAGTGCTGGTGAGACTCGGGACTTCCGACAGATTGGTCAAATGGGCGATTGAACTTAGTGAATTCGGTCTCGAGTTCTGGCCCCAGACTTCTCTCAAAGCAGAGGCTTTGGCAGATTTCATGGCAGAAACTTTGGGCAATAGTGTGGCAGGATCCACAAATTACATGTACTCAATATTAGATCAAGCAGGTACTAGTAGGGCTACCACTACATGGATACTGCATACCGATGGTTCCGCCACGAGGGCCGAGGCACGGATGAGGGATTGGAACCCACCTGCTCTCTCCTGACCGTTGGGAATACGAATTCGCCATTAGCTGAAACTACATGGTGACCAACAACAATACGAAGTCGTGATAGCAGGGATAAATCTAGCATTAACGCTCAACATAGAACGCTTGGATGTGTTCATGGATTCTTTGCTACTAGCGAACTATTTCTCGGGTAAATACGACACAAGAGAGGAGACGATGAAATTGTATGCTGCAAAGGTCAAGATGCTGGCAGAGCATTTCATTTTTTTCGATATCTCCCAGATTTCTCGAGATGAAAACAGCAGGGCCGACGCATTGTCTAAGTTTGCTAGTTCTTCAGAAGTCCTAGTTAAGAAGCGAGTCACACTCTTGGCCACTGATAGGTCATCTATCGGGATATCGAAATATAACAGCACTAGGGTAAGAGTTCAATACATATTGCCAATCGGGAGGATCCATCTTGGAAAGACGAGATCTTGACTTACTTTGTGGACAGAATATTACCTGCGGACCCAAACGCACGTCACAGAATGCGTTACAAGGCTTACATGTTCACAATTGATAATGGAGAACTATACAAGCAATCGTTCCAAGGCCCATTGTTGCGTTGTTTGACTCCACCCCATGCTAATTACGTTATGAGAGAAATCCACGCTGGCTGTTGTGGAAATCATTTTGGGGGAAGAGCATTGGCCCAACGAATTTTGCCCCAAGGATACTATTGCCCGACTTTACTGAAGGACGCCACAGCTTTCTCGCGGTGTTGTGATAGCTTTCAGTACCATGCTCGTTTGATTTATAGGTTGGCACAACCACTGCAGCCTCTAGATGTAGCATGTCCTTTCATCCAGTGGGGAATTGACATAGTCGGACCACTACCGCTGGCCAAGGGTCAAAAGAGATTTCAGGTAGTGGTCGTGGAATATTATACCAAGTGGGTCGACACCGAGGCCATGTCGGCCATAACAGAGAAAAATATGATCGAGTTCATATGGAAGAATATCATCTGCCATTTCGAAATTCCCAGATATATGGTGTGCGACAATGGTCGGCAGTTCATTGGCAAGGAAATCAAATCCTGGTTTGCAGAACTATGAATTTCCCATAACATATGCAAGGTCACAAGCTTACGCGCCCATGGAATGTACAACATCTGAGACGCTATTATGCGTAGGCGTTAATTAGTATAGCGGGTCAGAGCAATATCAAATTGTATAAACTACAAAGGCTTGAGTCCTGCATAACATCCAGGAAACGTAGGCACCTCAGTAAGAAACTGGGCTCAGCCCCATCTTCAATTAAAAATAAAAATTTGTCTCTTGGCTAACACTGCAGGAAGATTCATTATGGAGTGACACCGCCAAACCTATGAAATAGGAGGGAGGCCAAGCGAACCACAAATTTCAAGAAGCACATTCGGCCTCAAAGAGGTTGAATGCCAATCTCATGCTCATTCTGCATAGACCGCGAAAAGCGTCATGCCGGAAGCACATTCGGCCCCAAAGAGGTCAAATTCCAATATCCTGTCTCATTCAGCATAGACCGTAAAAAGCGTCATGCCGGAAGCACATTCGGCCTCAAATTGGTCGAATGCCAATCGCATGTCTCATTCTGCATAGACCGCGAAAAGCATCTTGCTGAAAGCACATTTGGCCCCAAATAGGTCGAATTCCAATCTCATGTCTCATTCTGCATAGACCGCGAAAAGCGTCATGCCAGAAGCACATTCGGCCCCAAAGAGGTCAAATGCCAATCTCGTGTCTCATTCCGCATAGACCGTGAAAAGCGTCATGCCGAAAGCACATTCGGTCCCAAAGAGGTCGAATGCCAATCTAATATCTCACTCCGCAAAAACCGCAAAAAGCGTCATGCCAAGTGCACATTTGGCCCAAAGAGGTCGAACGAAAGCCCAACTTCTCATTCTGCAAAGACCGCAAAAAGCATCATGCCGAATGCACATTTGGCCCGAAGAGGTCAGACGCGAAAATGATGTCTAAAACCAAATAGAATGCTTGGTCTAAAGTGGATTGAGACAAATCTAATGAGAACACCACAACTATTGATTTATTCATAGAATAAGCCAGAGTAATAACCACAAAGGTCCAACAAAACTATATATTAAAGTATTGGTCAAACTAAGCTATGATATTAGCCACAAAATCGGCTTCTCAAAGAATACCATTACAGAGGGAATATCAGAATATACGAATGACAAAAAATGGCCTAATATCATCAAAATAATATGTTCAGATATACACTACTCTCCCGATGACTGGGAGGACTCCGAACGCAAAACAAGACCAAGGGACCGTGCATAGTTGACACAAGTTTTCTGAATTTGATCATCGGTCAGCAAGAGCTCATTTGATTGGTCCCATCCTTCTGGTAATCTAACCTCCTCATGTTCATAGCACCGCCGAAGTGCCCTCCAAGCTGGTAAATGTTGGGAAAGATTAGATTACGCTCATTAAGAGCCTGGCAGGTAACCTCGACATGCGATGAAGTCGCATCAACGCCACAAAGTGGATTTACTTCAATCGGCGCGTTTGGATTAAAATTACCTTTGTCACGAATAAAGGACCATGTTCCTTCTGTGGCATAGCATCTGAAGAATCACGAGGAGCAGAAATTCCGCTAGGCTCAACAACAAATTCCAACACTTTCTCTACCTGAGATTCACTTTCTACCACAGGAGACAGATTTATTTCACCATTACTATTGTCGAAAGCAGCAAGAATGGTGTCCGTCACTCTGACAGGATAAACTGGAGGTTCGTTCACAATGCTAATATCAGCAGTTTCTTGTCTTGTTGGTAGCACGATATCTGGCATAACCACAATATCCACATAATTACCGCGCCGTTCCTCCCATAGACGAAAGAAAGGGTCACCGACCTTTGGGGCAGAAAATTCCTCCGCATCTTCGTCATCAACATTGGGAGTCTCCCTTCGAGGACCATGGCTAACATCTAGCATATCTTTGCGGAAACCTTTTTTCACGAAACCAAGATAGTTAGCTTGATCAACTCCAAGTTCCATACCAAATTTCAAGTCAACAGTGCCTTGTCGTAGTTCGAGCCAACAAAAACCACCGCTCATCATGAAATATCTAGCCACTTCGCATTGATAATCCTCTGACTCCAGATGTCGCACCTTGTCACCCAACCTAGAGATCGCAGTTTCGGCCCCCTCATTCAGTGCCTTAAGAGAATTGTTCTCCCGTTTCAAGGAGTCATTCTCCCTCTTCAGAGCAGCAATTTCGGCATGAAGAGCCACCACACTATCCTCGGCGCTTTTAGTAGTAACGCCAGCTTCAAGGGACGCCCTTTTGCATTTACCTTGGCGGATTCCCGGGCACGGGTGATTGCAGCGCAATGACTATTATCATTAGTGTGCACACTCACAACCAATTTGTCGACCACAACATTATGCTAGTCCTGGACTTCAATCAAACCGCTATAATCCCGACACAATCGGTACATCACAATCCCCATAGCCGCAAAAAATAAACAACCAAAATGAGCCAAATTGAGATAACCCAATCTATTCACTACTACACCACGATAGAGCTGAGGTCATATTCCATTAATGATCTCTATCGACTGCTCTTCCCGTAATCGATATCCCATCAGCTTAATTTTCAGTGATTCTAAATTCTCGTCATTCAAAAAATCCTAATCAACAATGCTTCCAGGCGGCGCCGGCCTTGGATTCCCAGATGGTCGAGGTCATTTCCCTGAAGGCATTGGGATCTCTCCTGCCTCAGCAATAGCATGTGTCTCCAAAACACGCCTTTTTGCAGCGGCGTACCAATTTTTTTCCCTTGAACTAGAGGAGCCCTCGGCAGGTAACCTTGGCCCACTTCTAAAATTTGGATTCTCGGCATTGAATCGTGCTAGATTAGCAGCAATCCGGTCATCAACTGCATCAGCCTCTTCCATCTTCCATCAGTAAGCCAGTCGGAGTGATTACGAGCCTTCACGAAATGAAATCTTTATGCCTCTCAAAATTGCTCACAATGGGAACCCGGGTGCCTGCGGATACTCCTCCTAGCCTAATAATATAGCTATCTGATTATGCCGGAATGGCATAACCAACACCCCAATTAACCGATAAGCTAACGGGGGGCCTCACAGTAGGTTGCCTCCTTGCGGCAACTCCTACAGATTCATGGACAGTATCATCCATGGACGGGCCTACGTTTGAAGAACCAGCCCTATCGACGTTCGCATAGGTTGCATAAATGTTCTCGGGGGATACGGCTAGCTTACTGCGACTCTCGAACTTTTTTCGCGGCATTGGTAAGTTATAACCTAACATGATGATTTTTGTTTTATAGCACTGTCGAATCGCCAAGATTCGACCCTAACTGATCGATCGAATCCTGATCGTTCGATATAGGAAGATCGAATCTTGGGAATTCGACAGATGCGGAAAAGCAGATAAAAGTTCTCCGCGGAAAGAAAAATGAAAGTGAGGTGGAAAGTGGGCCTTTATATAGCCCCACCACCGCCTTTATTATGAATTCGACACATGAAGGTCGAATACGATGGATTCGATCTATATTTGCTGGATAGATCGAGCGACTGAAATTCGACATAGTTAAAAAACGATTTAAACTCGAATCCAGCCTATTCGAGGATAAGAGACAGATCGAATTCCGCCTATTCGATCGTTCACCAAATACATTTTTCTAAACCAGCATGGTGATCGGTAAGATTTGCCACCCGGACATGGATATTACAGATTCCAAATGGGGGGGAATATTTTCAAACGGGTTTTGTAAAGCAATATAATCGCGGATACAACACGCAGTACAATACGAAAAATTGGGTAAAGCTTAACCACTTTAAAAGTTTGGGACCCACTCTTGTACCAACACCGATTCACAAACTGGGGAGACTATATGATGGCAGTATTTTAGGAATGCCAAGAATAGCATTCTGGGCCGGCCCAATCAGGTAAGGCCCAATAAGCTCTATATCGAACGATGATCATTCGACTGATACCTGAGGATCGAACCATGCCCATTCGATCTACCTAATTCGAAGTCGGGACAGACCCCACGGGACGGGATCTATAAATACCCCGTCCCCCAACATTAATAGGGACTTTTTTGAATACTCGGGGCTCTCACATATCGATCGAATTCGGTGATTCGATACTCTTCCTGATTCGATTACCAGATTCGACACTCGACCCGATTCGATCATCTTGAGTTTTCGATCTTATCAATCAGAGCAGCATAGTCAAAGTGTACCCATTCGAGGTTCAACAGCATAGGACCAAGATCATTCGAGACTCAACAGATTCGATATAGAGCAACATCGAACCACTACGGTTCGAGATTTGTGAATCGAACGCCATTCATTCGATCCATCCATTTCTTTGTCCTATAAGGTTATCTAAACTAACTTTATACTTGTAATACGTAGTAGGTGTTTCGTACCAAGCTAGTTCGTACCTTGTAATAGATTAGGATTATTTTGGCATAGTCAAGTTATCAGGTGTATTGTAACCCGAACAAAATAAGAATGAAATAAACTGCAATTAGCGAGAAAAACGTGATGAGTAATGTATGCGTTTTAGCAAAACTTGCATGTGTTTAAGAATGCCTTTATTATAAGATTAAGTAGTAAAATTGCAAGTGAACAAACTCAAACAGAAAATTGTTTATAATCGATTTTACTTTAGATTTTATGAAGATTAACTATAACAACTACCAATATGTACTTTTATTTATTTATTTATTAAACCAATATGTACTTATATATAACATAATTCTATATAACTAAAAAACAATACAATAAAGTAACTAGATGCATTATAGAGCTATTTTCCACTTTTATATAAGCTCTCCTAAATAGAGAATGGAGACTCACCGACTCAGTTCGCGTGAATATGGAAAATATTCGTTGTGTTAGCTAATTCTAATACATTGAAGTCCAAAATTAAAGTATCTTAACTCAATTACAATTATCTTGTTCAGTAAAACTAGAATGAATTTTCACTGTTAGGCTGCAAAACTTGAACCAATATAATTTTGAGAATAAACAATATGGTAAAAACTAATGAACCCTGCACCTTGGCATTGCATGGTATATAGATAACTTTATCATATTAAAATCATTCAGAAACAATTATGATATTACACAAGATACAAACATACATTGAAGCAAAAAGAATGTGACCTTGAGCTAAGGTCATTAACTTAATTATAGATGTCGAACGTATACCCCTAAACTTTCATATAGTTGCTGATTTAGCACGCCTCCTCCCCCCCCCCCCCCCCCCCCAATAGCTATAAAAACAACCCAATAATCTTTCTTTGTATAACCAAGCTAGTATACAAAAGCTCGAATCCGTTGCTCTTACACCGTGGCTCAAAGAGGACGCGTACGTCTTCCACTGGCTCGTCCACAAAGAAGAGCGTTCTTCGGAATCGGATACTCATCTCTCAGGGACGTGGACGTGGTGTAAACTCTCATGTATAACTGTTGTCCCAAGTATTGTCGAGCCCAGAACTCCGATCTCAAGTTCCACATTCCCACATTGTCCAATGGCACGTAAATCGCGCTCCAAGAATTTGGATAAACCTTCAGTTCACCACCAAAAGAAATAAGAGATTCTAATCTCAGTAGCTTCAATTTCATAACTCCTACAAATGCAACTAAAAAGACTGCATTTTTACCTGGACCGTGTACCTAGAGACTGCATCGCGAAGATTGTACTGAGCTCTACTAGCCAATGTCCACTGCCCTCCGTCCAATCTGATTTTAAGATCAAATCAGTGAGAAAATAAAGAACGATAGCGAAAGTTCATTAGATTAAATTGTTCAATGTGGTTTAAAGTATAAATGCTTACCCTACTACAAAAAATGAGTAGCCACTGAGGTGATAGCTCTGTACAATATCCTCTGAGTTTTCAAAAACAATTTCAACGAATGTTCTGTAGTCAGTGCCCAAAACCGATGTATCGAGGTATATACCTCCTCCAGTGGGAGCGTCGGATACACTCCCAACTCGGAAAACTCCATCGATTTTGAAGTAGTCGGCTACTTTTAAAGGCGTGTCGGCTGGCACAAATGATACGCTGTTGATCGCATATCGTTGCTTGCCATTAACCTGACCAGCAGAGCTTGCTAGTCTTATAGTTCTTGTGGTGTTTATCATTCCATAGTGATATGAGCCCTGTGGATTCGGTCGAGGTCCACTTGCTGTAAGATTAGTCCTGAAAAAATAGAGCTTGATAAGCGTATGCCATTGGTCATTATGTTGGAAAGATATATAGTAACATTAAATCCATGATAGGCTTAAGTTTCTATAAGACGGCAACTCAATAGGATATCACGTACAGTTGAAAAAGGTCACTTGTTTCCATCTCACAGCTATTCATTCATTACTGATAATCAGGCTTACTAAAGATGATTACAATCTATCTAAAACCAATATATGTGACACATTTTGATATTTGCATTAAAAAAGTTTTATATTTACCTGATGGAACGGGCCTGATTCAGGGACCAGTCGATTTCAACTGTTGGTCCACCCGGTAGTGGGCCAGAGGCAGGGGCGTTTGAGTTTGCGTAACGAAGAAAACCGGTGGTGGTGAGGATTGTAGAGGTGAAACGGGTCGAGACAACAATGTAGTAGTCCTGAGGTTGCTGATCCGCCGTGACAAGAACTGACATGCATTGTCCAACATGAATATCCAGAGATGAGTAGCTTATTTGCAATGTGTGTGTTCCTTCGACTTCGACTACTTTCATTTTATGCCCTTGAATACGAAAGTTGAGCGAGTTTTGCAATCCAACGTTGCATATCCTGAGCCTGTAAGTTTTACCTGTTTCAAAAGCACAAATATAATCATCAATTTCTAAAGCCAGTGGGCTTGTGATCGAGTTTCAATATTATACTCTTACTTTAAATACTAGCTTGCTAATGTTAGTTGTATTGTTACCAGGCTATAATCAATTTTGACCGCTTAACGGCCACTCAAAATTCACTTTTAGAGATATTCTTTCACTGACAGTAAGAAAGACATGAAGGTTGCTAGGACAAAATTCAGAGGAGCTGAAATGTAATTATCTCATGATGAATCTAGTTTTCTGATTTAGTACCTTGTTGAACTGTGAAAGAGGTGGCATTAGGACCACGTCCGTTGATAAGAATTCCATCTGGGAATGGCAACTTATTGCCCCCATCCATAATTGCTCTCAAGGCCTATATAAATATAGATTCAATGAAAGTCATGAATTTGAAATATGGTTACACTAATCTCTTAATTTTAAAAAAAAAAATCCTTAAGATTGAGCTTACTTCATGATACTACGTTTAACTATAGACAAATGAAATGTCCTCTATGTTTTGTTTGATACAGTAATTAATCATTATCCTAAAAATTAATGCACGTTTTATTTAATTTTTTTGATTGGTAACGAGACTTACGGTGTGATTAGAGGTGTACCAATCCCCTATTAAGACGGAGAAATCATCGGTAGGATTAGGAAAAGGGACCGGGATTAGGGGCCTGCTTAAGATCTTAATCCCTCCAAAACCACCAGCAGCCTTGTGAAATCCTAAGGATGGGAAGTAAAAATAGCTTCCAATTTGATCTTTCATTTGAAGAATATATGTGAAGTTCTTTCCTGGAGGAATTGGACATGTTGTCCCATATACTCCATCTTCATACGAATTTCTCCTATTTTGGATACCATTCCTGTATAAAGTAAATAAAAATTAGTATCAACATTCTCATTTCTCTGGATATAAAATAACATATAGCGTTGCCCTTAACTCTTTTTTTTTTTTTTTTTTTTGCTATGGGGAGACACAAAATTTAATCATAGTCATATTAGTATAGATATTTGTTAGACGCCACGAAATTACCAAACGTCTGTCAGCATGTGTTATTTAACCATTTCATGTATTAATTAGATCACATATACAAATTATTATCACAATCACACGAAATAAATAGGTGATCCTTAGTGTTAGTTAGGAATTAACCATTAGGGTAAATTATGTTTATTATTTATTCACCGAGCCACAAAGCGTTACATTTACACCTTAGTATGAATATAACTTTATCAACAGCCTACGTTCTAAGTAAGTACTTTACAAAAATATATATGCAATCATATGCACTAACATCCTCATGTATTATTTATTAATAAAGGGCAAATTCCATCTACCTCCCTCTTCCCTGAGGTATTGCCTCTCTCTATCCACCTCCCCTCTAGTTCTAATTTTTCCATCTACCTTCCTCATTCACTTTGACTTATATATAATCAACAATTAATTGTAAGGGTAGTCTTATCTTTAGTAATTAAATATTATTTATTATGCCAATAATGCACATAATGAATGGAAATTTGCCCATTTATTTACTACATATTATTTATTTTGCAAACAATGGATTCAAAATTTATTAAACAAAAGAAAATTATTAAGTTATTACGTTGTTTATGAATTACACACTTAATCTTTTTATTTAAAGTTAAAATAAAAAAATTGTAGCTTGTCTTTTTATGAAAAGAATATAGTTTTTTGGAGATATAATTTATCGAAATCAACGTTTATTCTACTATTAAAATTTATGATAATTCTTATCGGGTGTGCTTTTTGTTTTTATGTATTCTTTAAACAAAAGTACAATAGAAATTATTGATTCGTAGATTGTCCACAAATATCAAATCTAGGCAAAAATCTCTCTACTTTTACAGTTTCAAAAAAGAAGTACGTTTACCAATTTTCTTGATACACATAGCTTTTCATTCTCTTAGCAAGGAAGTCCAATACTAAGTAAAAAATAAGTCACGTACAATTAATATCATATTTTTTCTCCCGTGCTTAAATTTCGTAAGAAAAAATGAATATTTATCAAACTCGATGATGTTCTATTTATTAATGAATAACTCGATGATGTTGTATCGTGAGTACATCCTATATTAACATACAAATATATTATTTAATATATTCAATTGCGGTTGATATATAAGGATATATTTATTGTGCATTCAAAGAATATCAATCATTATTTACAAAAAAAAAAAGAATATGCTCATCTATATTTAAGATTTGATTCCACCATAATACTCGAATTTGGTGTCGACATTGTGTATGTCATCTGCTATTTTTATTTCAAAAGTGATCGATTGCTAGAAAATAAGTAAAATATTATTTAAAAATCTAATACTAAATTAAAAGAACGAGATATATCTACTAGCGTTTTAAAAGAGTGTGACTTATGTTATAACTAATTAAATAAAAAACTTAGTTTATAGAATTATTTTTAATAGAATTTTTAACGTAAAGCATAATGTTATTTGATTTTAATAAAGTCTTGTGTGCATTGTTGGCATAATAAATAATATCTAATCAATAAAGACAAGATTACCCTTGGAATTAGTTGTTGACTAGAAGTCAAAGTGAGTGAGGGGAGGTCGATGAAACTAGACTAGAGGGGAGGTGGATGGAGAGAGGCAATACCTCAAGGAGGTGAATGGAATTTGCCCTATTAATAGAACCTATTCATAATTTCATATAGAGTTGCTAAATTAGAGTTGACAGAGAGGGATGAAAAAGTATTTTGGAATACTCCACTACTTCCGCTTTTTAGTTTGTTGAACTATGACATTGTTTGATTTTAAGTTATCTTTCTCTACCAAAGAAAATATATATATATATATATATATATATATATATATTAATACACCGCGATAGGGCTATATCATAGACACTTTCACCGTTCACATTTGCTACAATTCAACTGACCATTAGTGAATAAGTACCATGATAATATTGTAACTTATTTCACAGGCGTGTCAATATATATATATATATATACTTATAAATACTACTACTTAAAATATACCAAAATTTTGGAATTAATGAATATCAATGAAAGACCACCAGAGTTGTGCCACTCAAGACTACAGAAAGCGAACAAAGTACGGCATGTGTATTCAATGTTCATTAACAGATTGCATAGAAATGGGCATAGCAATTTAATTTATTGATGAATGGAACGTGCATTCACTGCCAAATTCGCAGATCATAAATTAAAATGGGGTCAAGTATTACCAACTCGAGATTAAAAGGATGAACTATCTAGACCACGATTTTTTCTTGGCTACCCAGTGGGTGCAATGCCCAGTGCTCTCACATACTGGTGGGCCCCACCTGTGTGGGGCCCACACCCCATGTGAGTGCACTGGGCACTGGAGACTGGGTAGCCAAGATATGACAGCCCCACCCACTTGCGCTTAAATACAATTATATAACAGTCCAAAACTGTTAATTCACCGTGTCCAGATAATTAAACCATTTAAATAAAGAATTTGATCGTATAAACATAATAATAATAATATTAATATTAATTTAGTGGAATTAGCAACTACTACAATGTGTATGTATAGCTGTGAATCAGATCAAACTCCAGAAGAAGAAAAAGGACCGAGCTCGTGAGCTAACAGCTCATTTTATTGAAATCCATGTCGAATCTTTTCTCGAAGAATTCGGTGCTTTTTAAATATATTTTATTTTTCGCGCCGTGTGAGTATAAACAGTAAATCAGAGTTACACCATTTTTTGTAATCTTGATTAGGGGTGTGCATTTGGATTGGATCGGATCGAATCGAGGCTGGAAGTCGATTTCGATCCTGGAGAAATGAGGATCGAAATCGAATCAATGTAAAACGATTCGATTCGATCCAAAATCATTCGATTTCGATCCGATTCGATTCGATTTCGATTATTTTTTTCTTTTTTTCTTATTTAATTTAATATCAATGGGATCAATCACAACATTCAAACAGAGTTACTGAATTACAAAATTCACTTTCATATAGTGAGAGAAAGGTGTTACAAATTTACAACTGTATATGTTTCTCAAAGACAAAAATGTGGCCTTCATATGGACCAAGAAAAAAATGTTAGGTAGGTGTATACATAAAAATATAATATTAGCATTATATATAGAAATATCTTAGTAGCATTAATAGGCTTAGCTTTATAGATAAAAATATAATATTATATATTTATTTATTTATTTTTAAAAAAAAATGAGTATTCGATCCGATCCGATTCACAATGTAAAATAGAGGATCGAATCAAATGGGGGTTCGATCCTAAGGCAAAAATCAAAAGTCGGATCAAATATTCGATCCGATCCTCGGATCGGATCATTCGATCGATTTTCACCCGATTCGATCGATCCGATTCTTTTTGCAGAGCCCTAATCTTGATCTTTGATGCACCGAATTCTTATTGTACGTTAGAAAGTGGAAACTAATTAAAACTAAGAAGAAAAAAAAAGCTCCTTCTAACTAAAACAATATAATTTATTTTCATAATATAGAAACTCACAGTCACCGGCCGGATCAACAATACGGCTGTGTACGAACAATTAAACAGACAGATTAATGTGTTAGATCTGTATAAATCCGATTTTGGGAAGGTCTTAAATAATATATAGTCGCTTGTTTTGAATATGAAATCGTTATGGGTCATTAGTAGTTCTAACACGGCAAAGATTTATTAGGCCAATGTGTTTATTTTCAGTAAACTTATACCGTCCCCCACCCCCATATTTATTTTGAAATAATTAAACCAAATTCAAGTCTAATCCACACAAGCCTAATGTAAATATGTGGATGAACTCATCAAAAATTAAATAAATTTGCGTGCATTATGTTTAACAAGCTAGCTAAGCTAATATTCTTCTTACCAGTGGATGAGGAAAGGCTCATCTATGCTATTGAACACATTGACAATGATGTTATCATTAGTGACCGAAAATATGTCAGGTCCTGGAAATTGCCCATTTATCAAAATACCCTGACAAAAGTAACAAAAACATCATAAAGCTCCAGCATTATTAGATAACAACTTAAATAGAGTTCAACTAAAAACTTAAAAGATCAAATCTTGATCTTGAAATTGTTTTATGCATAGTAAAAAGGTAAGAGTAAAGAACCTGTTGTGGGACGCCAAGAGGGTAAATGGTGCCGTAAGTTACATTCCATGTAAAGAATCTGTAAGGATCTTCTGCTCCAACAATGGCTATTAACACAAATAATACCGCTAATTTTAGCGGCATTTTTTGAATAAAATAAAATGGCAGGGACAGGGGATAAAGAATGTGTATGTAATGTGTGCCAATCTGTTTTAAATGAGAGTGGAGTTTTGGATGGAAAGTGAATGATGAGACAATGCCATGTTTATAGTTGTGCGGTACAGAATACAATAATTCTAAAAGTTAAATGCGAGTGAGAACGAGATAATTTTGTGTGTAAAGTATTGGAAAATGAGGCTTGATGTGGTTAAATAATCATTGGAAATAATCTGAAAAAGACTGGGAGTCAGTTTGAGATTATAAGAAATTGATTATAAATGTGGTCAAGGTTGATTACAACTATGTTGATTGGCACCTTTTCGCACTGTAATGTACTAATTAAACTGTGTTACTTCCCCTTTTGGCTTTGCTTAGTTGTGTAAAATTTATTTGTTTTTGGTCAGCTTTTGGCTAAAAGATGATTATTGAACCACATTAACTAAGACTAAGACATTCCTATATGAGGCAACAATCTAGTTAACGATATGTTATCCTGGAATTTTTTTATGTACTAGTCTAGCAATAATTATTGAGTCTTTGGTCGCTACTGTGCAGCATGTTAGTGTTCATCTTTGATAAATATAACATTATTAGCATAATTATTATTCATTAGAACTTGAATAACATGTGCCACCAGAAAGAAAATTGAGGAAAAGAAATTGCAGGTGTCGGTGGTGCCTGGGGTGTCAGTAAGGGTAATTAGCAGAAACTGGGGTCGGGGTTACTATACTGCAACATGTTTTTATTTATTTTAAATAATAATTGGTTGGAAAAGTTACAACTTGTTAGCGAGGGACTGTAATTTAAATTCCAATCAAAGAAATACTAAACTTGTATCCTCAAACTATTTATGGTTAAAACTTATAACTTATGCACTAGAAACACACTACATTAACAAAATTACTATTAGGGCGTGTAGTTTCTTGAAATTGCGAGAACGTGAAGGTTAAGCAAAGAGATGGTGTCTCTCCGACCACTGGTGCATGTCCCATGTGGCTAGTTGTTTATTTTTATAATACTAAGTGGTGGTATTGCCAGTATACGTTTCGATTGTTTTGATGAAAATTCAACTCATCTAGAGCCAATTCGTCAATGCAGATGTCCCAGATTCGAAGACTCTGCAACATAAATAAAACTAAAACCGACTAAAGAAAACTGATACTAAACTAAAAGCTCCAAACCCCAATGTGCACAATCAAGACAAGTCAACCAAAAGATAGGCTGCTCCACTCAACGTGATTCTCATTTAGTTCATATAACATATCTCTTTATAATTTTCTATTAAATAAAATGCGGTAATATTGTCTCTAGTAAATAGTTGAAAATCAGGACATCGACAAATCTAAAAAAAACACATTCAGCAAGGGACATCAACAAAACTTCTACTGTTTATAGAAATAATCTTCAATTTTTGATTGGATTCTCAGGTACGGCTATTCAAGTACTAAGTCAATAGGGCCACTGGAAAGATGAAAAAGTCAGGCCCAAATACCATTTTTGTGGTAAGATGGTACATTTCTTACACAATGGTAGCAATAGCTGCAATGATTCATATCTCAATATAGAAAGGGTTCTTCTCAAATACAACTGCAACGATTCATCTCACGAAAAGATATATTGTTCTAGGTTCTAGTGGTTCACTATATTCTGTTCATCAGGGCAAATTTCAATGGATTCTCATCATCTTCACATAGTTTTCTAAGAAGAAGAGTCGGAGAGTACTCTTGAGCTTACACTTCATAAAATATTTAGAGTTCCGAGGAAGAATTAAATGGCCATTTGAAAGAAAATCAATGACAGAATACCCTGTAATAGACGCAACCTCCTCAATATCCATCTGAGTCCCCACTTTCCCAATTACAAAACTGCTCTTCGCCACACTAACACGTTGGCCTGAAACCATCTCGTATAGATCTAAAAAATTGCTTCAGCAAGCAAATATTTATAGTTTTCAAAATCACATAGCTTTCTAATAACAATAGCCCAAGACTACTGTTGAGCTTACATTTCACAAACAAAATTATATTTCAGATAAATATCGAAAGACATTCAGCACCAGCTTCAAATCTAGAAACATACGAAGCACGCTTCAGCAAATGTAAGCAATAGCAGAATCATCAACAAGGTGCTGTGCATAGAAATCCGATAGGCAACCATGGAAAGTAAGCTAATCTCTCCAAATAAAACACCATATATCCAGATTAATAAAACCAAACCAAGTAAATTAGCACATCTGAGATATTCACGCATCCAGGAACTGACTGCAATCAGAAAGAAACATGGCAAGGCAAGATATCAATGACTTCGTCACCTGCCCGTGTTTCCAGAGTAGAGAAATTCCCAGAAACCTTAATACCCAAGTTTTTCTTCAATCAAAACATCAATATAGACATTTACACATTCTCCACTCTTGGAGCATACTATTATTAGGAACCAATGCGGAGTAGACTAAAAGGTGACTAGACAAGGTAATCTCACAGGTCTTTTTCAAAGACATCCTAGGTGGTAAGTAAAATGTCATTTTACCAAGTACTCATTGTTACTAAGGGACACCACATCACGGACAGTATGTAGCTCACTTTCGCAATTTAAAGCCAAACCAAAAAATCACATGTCGAACTAGGACCAAACGAAAACGACAAAATCATAAAACCAGGAACTAGAAAGCTGTTCACAAACCTCCTAATGCAACAAACTAACTTCCTAATGCAACAAACTAACTGGTACTAATCATATGCCCAACACCCAAAGGTTGCACAAATAATAACAAATATCTAAGCAGCTCAATTTATAAAACCTGTGATCATAGAACTAAACCTCTGCTAATTATAATGTGAGCTTCCATGTCCCACTCATTTTCCAATTTTCTCCATCACTATCATTACGAATCAAAAGGCCAAAAAAGCGACGCAAAATTTCAACCGCAAATTCTACTTCCAATTTATCCACGAGTTAACATCGCACCTTAAACTATTTACACTTCATAAAATAACAAAAATACTTAGAAAAACTTAGTAAACAAACTAACCAGCAAGAAGATGAAGTAACAATTGTAAACAAGTGAATATATATGTCCCAGATGTAAATCCATAACTCCATTATGCAAGTACCAGCATTGTACGATACTAAACAATACAATGATACAATCCATTATTCAGCCTAAAACCCTAATCTCTTCTCAGAGCAAAGTCAATTAAGCTCAAAACTGAAACCAAACAATAGAAACACCCAAGGGTTGCATAATCTAAAAAAAAAAACTCACTCTAAGTAGCTCAATCACCTCATTGATCACAGAACTAAACATCTGCTAATTCCATCGGGAGCTTTCGTCATTCAAAGTTACCTCCATAAGTATACTCCTCGAACGAAAAGGCCAAAATCGACACAAATTTTAATTGTATATTCTCTTTGCCATTCAACCATGAGTTAAACAAATTAACCAGCAAAGAACATAAAATATTCTCTTTGCCATTCAACCATGAGTTAAACAAACTAACCAGCAAAGAACATAAACACATAACATATATATATATATATATAATAAGCCAGTAAAATCAAAACTCCATTACGAATTACACGATACCAACACAATCCATTATTTAAGCCTAATAAATACAAATCCGAACAGAGCAGAGTCGATTTAACTTCAAAATTGAACAAAACCGAACAATACAAATCCATTACTCGTTTACTCAATTGCTCTCATCGGCGAAGAGAATGCGAAGGCGAGCCGCGAAGGCGCCGGTCGGCTCGCGCTCGGCTTCATCTAAGAGACTCTGCTTGATTTTGCTCATGCGTGCGGTGAGCCCTTCCTGCTCTTCCTTGAGTGCGTGGGTGTCTTCGATTAGGTTGTGCATACGGTATTTTTGGCCGAGGGATCGGAAGCTGAGAAGCATGATACCGGTCATTGCGAAAAATTGGAGGAAGGCTGCTTTTCTTTTGAGTGCGTTGGCTACGAATCCGAGGGGCTTTTGGCGGTTAGGGTTACGGACGCCGTTGGCGGGCGACGGCGGCACGGCGGCGGAGGATGACATTGTTAATCGGAGATAAAATAAAAGTAGTGGACGGTTACTTAGAAAAATGATGGGGCTTATAGTATTTTAACTGTTTTTTTTTTTTTTTTTTTTTGTACAAAAAATTATATTCTTTTCTCGTCCTTTTTGTGTAGGTAAATTCATTTTACTCGCTTCATCTAGAGCACATAAGCCAATGGCATTTTTTTTTTTTGAATCAAAAGCAATGGCATTTAAATTTAGTATATTCTTTTTTTTCTTTTCATTATGTTAAAAAAATCACTCGGGTCATTAGAGACATGAGTATTTATAGAATAGACAATTACTTAGCTGATAATGTAAAAAAAAAATAGAGACTTAGGAGGGAATGGTCTTTGACCAAATCCATACACTCCATTCTTCCGCAAACACATATGTTTTTTAGTAATCTTACATTTTCCAGTCATCTTCTCCGATGACAAACACGACGGGCCACGACAGAGCTGTCACACCCGGCTCAACATCTCACACTACAGGTGCATCAGCGTGGCCACCACTGCCGAGAATATCATCCAATATAGAGGATCCATCAAATCCTCTGTACCTTCATCATGGAGAATGTACCTATCATCAATGGAGTCGCGAGATGTATATCGGATTGCTAGCTAAAAATAAGCTAGGGTCCGTGGACGGATCAATCCCTGAGCCACCAATTGGAGATCCAACACACTTGGCCTGGGTGAGATGTAATTACAAGGTACTGGGTTGGATCTCCGCTGCTCTGTCATATGAGATACATGATTGCACACTTTTCTCAGACTCAGCTCAAGAGATATGGAATGAACTCAGAAAATGTTTTGCTAGACCAAGTAATAATCGGATTTATATGTTTGAGCAACCTTTGATTTCCAAAAAACAGTAGGGAAATTCCCTTAACTTATAATTCTCAAAACTAAGAACTATTTGTGATGAGATTCAACAATTTGATATGCCTTTTACCCGCTCAAACTCATCTTGTGGTGTATTGACTGCATGAACAAGAAGAATGAGGCTAGAAAGGTTATGTAATTTCCTATGGGGCTTGATGATGTGTATATGCAAGTTAAAAACCAGATGTTATTGAGGGATCCTTTGCCTAGTTTAAATGATGTTTTTAGTATGGTATTGCGAGAAGAGGCAAACCTTGAGCTGACAGTTGTGCAGCCTGTTAGAGTAGTAGATTTCGCATCCATGTCTTCAAAAACTCAACAACCACATCAGCAACAACAGCAACAAACTCCACCCATTGTTCTCATGGGTCAGTCATAAAAGGCTGGTAACAAGCCCTGGAAAAAGAACAACATAAACAAACCTAAGCTCACTTGCACCAAGTGTGGGAAAAACAACCACACTGTTGAGAATTGCTATGAATTATATGGATACCCATCAGGTCACAAGTATGCAAAATTCAAGGGAAACATGCAACCTGGAAGGGGTAACTATGTAACAACTACAACAACAATGGAAGATACAACAACATGAACCGTACCTCTCATATGACACATGTTGCAGGGCAGAATGTGCCTATATTATAGGACCAGTACAATCATTAATGTAGCTTGCTCCAAGGGGAAAACATGGCTCATGCTCATGAAACACCTAAAACCCCTCATTTTCCTTCTTCTAATATCTCTTCTTCGAGTAGTTTTTTTCCACTGTTAGCCTATCATCTCATTGTTGTTCCTTGGTTCTAAGTCCTACCGCTTAGATATTAGACTCAGGAGTCTTTGATCATATCACTTGCAATGACTCTTTGTTTTATGAGAAGCAACCACTTTACAACCACTTTGTGAAGCTACCAGATGGGAGCACTGCTATTGCTACTCATTCTGTCTCCATTCATTTAAACTCTAAGTTAACAATGCATAAAGTTTTGCTTGTTCCTTCCTTCAATTTTAGCTTACTTTCAACAAGTAAATTTGTGCAAAATCTTAACTGTTGTCTAATTTTTGGTCCAATTTGTGTGTTATTCAAGACTCAAAGCAGTGGAAGATGGTTGGGAGTCACCTAATTCTAGTAGTTCTTCTTTTTCTGTTCTTTCTACCTTCTCTAGTACAATGTTTTGGCATAACAGATTAGGCCATCTATATGTAAACAGACTATCATTGTTGAAATCTAATGATTTTTCTTTTACCATTCAAGCTTGATCATGTTATGCGTGATACATGTCATTTTGCAAAACAACACATAATGCCCTTCACTATTGAACCTCATAGAACTGTTGTTATATTTGATTTGGTACATGCTGACATATGGGGACCCTTTTCTGTGTCATCTCACAACAAGTCTAAATACTTTCTCACTTTAGTTGTCCAAACATAATTCAATAAACACATCAAGTCCTTCAGGATTGATCAAGGTTTAGAATTTAATATAACTAACTTCTTTGCCTCTCATAGCATAGTTCACCAACTGAGTTGTGTTTATACTCTACAACAGAACTCTGTTGTTGAACTCAAGCGCATACATCTCTTAAATGTTGTTAGGGCCCTCAGAATACAAGATCACTTACCTCTTGTTTTATAGGGGTGAATTTATTGTCACTGCTGCTTATTTAATCAACATGACACCTACTCCTCTTCTCAATAATCTTACTCATTTTCATTTGTTGCACTCTAAACCTCCACAATAATCACACTTGAAAGTCTTTGGTTGCCTGGCTTTTGCTACAACTCTCCCTTATGCAACTACCAAACTGCATCTTTGGGTCACCAAATGTATTTTTATTGGATACCCAGCTAATATAAAAGAGTACAAGCTCTTCGACATCAACTCCATCATATATTCATTTCCAGGTACGTGATCTTTCATGAAGATCATTTCCCATATTCCTCTTTCTCTACTCCCATATAGAGCCCTCACTTCTCTCCTCCCACTTACACTGATGATCCTTTTCCTACACTCCTGCTAAACACTCTTATCCTATGTGCTCTCCTCCCATACACTCTCAGGCCACATATACTTCCTCTCATGCATCTCCTTCCACATCTCCTGCTTTTATATCACCTGGTCCCCCTCCCATAGATGACCTTATCCCTCTTAGAATGTCTTCTAGAAATAGGAGACTCCCCACTCATCTGGCAGATTATCAATGCCAGCTTGCTCTTGCTTCTGCAATCTCTCTTTCAACCTTTGCAAAGGTTCCACATTAAAGTGTCATTCATTCTTCTGCTCTCAACTTAACTTTTAAACACATTTCACTTTCCCACCTCTCTTTCATATTATCTGTTGCTTCTCATCCCACACCTACCAGTTATGAGCAAGACTATTTCAGCCCTCAGTGGCAAGCTGCAATACAAGTTGAATTAACTGCCCTCAAACAAAATCACACTTGGTCTCTGCAACGTTTTCCTAGTAGTCAAGATAACTACTATGAGATGCTTTCTGGATTTTGCAGCTGCACATGATTGGAACCTTGACCAATTAGATGTAAACAATGCATTTTTATAAGAGGAATTAGATGATGAAGTTTTTATGTGTCCTCCACCTGGTCTTGTCCCTGGGGGGGGGGGGGGAGAATCTTGGCAATAAACTTCACAAATCTCTATATGGCTTGAAACAGGCCTCTAGGCAATGGAACCACAAGCTCACTCAAGTTATCACTCAACAAGGCTTTAAGCAATCTGATGTAGATCATTCTCATTAAACATTCTGGACCCATTACACTAATGCTACTTGTGTATGTAGATGACATTGTCATCATAGGGAATCATAAGCATGTTATTCAAGAACTAAAAGCATATCTAGGTGATCATTTCAAATTGAAAGACCTAGATCCACTAAAATATTTCCTTGGAATTGAGGTTGCAAGAAGTTCTAAGGGCATTCTTATCAATCAAATGCAGTAAGCACTGGAGATCATTGGAGATCGTGCGTTGTTAACTGAAAAAGCTGCTGCTACTCCAATTGAACAGAACCTGAAATTGTCACAAATTGGGGGAGACACCGTTGCTAATCCTACTGAATAGAGAAGGCAGATAGTAAGATAATTATATCTTGCAGTGACAAGACCAGATATCTCATATGCTGTGCAAACTCTAAGAAAGTTTCTCTCAGCTCCACAGAAAACTCATATGGATGCTGCACTTAGAGTTGTGAGGTTTCTCAAAACTTCACTTGGACAAGGCCTTTTCTTCCCTAGCAAAAACTCAATTCACATAAAGGGATAATGTGATGTTGGCTGGGCAACATGTATTGACACCGAAAGATCAACGCTTTAGTGTCTTGGAAATCTAAGAAGCAAAATACATTGTCTAGATCATCTGTTGTGAGGCAGAATATAGATCTATGTCATCCATTGTCTATGAGATTATATGGATTAAGACACTGCTAAAGGATTTTGAGTATGATCATAAACAACCAGGTTTCGTGTACCGTGATAATAAAGCTGCTCTCCACATGCTTCAAATCCAGTATACTATGAAAGAATCAAACATTTTGAAATTGACTGCCACATTACAAGAGAGAAACTACAACATGGGTTGATAAAACTGTTCCATGTGTCCATTGAAAAATAATTAGCTGATATATTGACAAATGGGCTCAGTGTGTTCAAAGATTCAGAAAGCTGATATGCAAGACATGAGTCTTTGACATCCATTCTTATCTTGAGGGGGAGTATGAAATAAATTATTACATAGCTGATGTAAAGAAGAAACAGAGACTCAACATGTTATGAGAGAGTTTTAGAAGTTGTTAGCTTTTTGTCTTTTAGCTTAAGTGATAGCTATATACATGAGACATTGTTGTTAAACCTAGATCGGACCGGCCGGTTCAACCGGTGACCAGCGTCGTGTTCGACCCGAATAACTCGAAAAAACGGTTTCTCTGATAGGCGATTTAAACCGCACTGAACCAGACAAAAACCGGGTAAACCGGCTGCTCGTTCTGCTTAGTGACCCGTTTTCAGATTTTATTTTTCTTTTTTTTTTAGTTTGTAAATTCATGACTAAGGTTATTCATGACAAATTATTTACAACAATTCAGTGGTCAGCAGATTAACGCTTTTAAAATGATAGACAAACTAAAATATATACTTCTTACTATGCATACTGAAATAAGATGTTTAAAGAAGACAAAAGAAAAGGAGAAAGAATGGGAGAGGGAAATGTGGTGAAGCGGCAAAAGAGTGATTGAGTTGTAGGGTTAGAATGTTTAGTATTTTATATATTAATATTTTTCTTGCTTTGGAGTTGGACGAACTAATAAAGAAAGAGGGCTTTGATATTACACTTTTACTTATTCATTTCTAAATGGATCCTGCATCATAAATGGGCCACTGCCCACTAAAAACTCATAATATCTAATGTAAGCTACGTTTGTTGTGGGTCTAAATTGCAAAATAAACCCATCTTTCAATTTAGCTATGAATATTTTAGTTTTACAATATTGCGATTAAGAAACTGATGGACTAAATATCTTTTTTTTTTCTTTCATTAGATTTATAAACAAAGTTTAGAAATACACCATTGAATGACTCGATCAGTGGTTTAACCGGTTCGACCAGTCAAACCAGTAACCAGTAAGGTTGCCAGTTCTATATTCGTTTCGGTTCTAAAAACACTGATATGAGATGACAGTGTAATCATTTGATTCACTAATTAATGAAAAGATTTGTTCTCACTTTTTTACGCAGTCATGTCTCTCTCTTCTCAACGGTTCTGCACTACCACCTCTGTGAAAATATTTCCAGACAAAGCCAATTTATTATGATAATACAAATCCCTTTCCGGCTCCCGCTATCACTTGCTAAAACATTAAAGGCAATGAAGAATATATTTCAGAAAATAGAATTGACTATCAATTAAATGCGAGCTAAACTTATTTTTACAGACTAAATTCACCTCAACCTATAATAGAAACTGAAAAGTAACATTATTGTTCGTTTCATGCAAGTTCTTTACTGCGAAATGTTTTAGACAATCATCTTTACAAAAAACAAAAACTAAAATTAAAATCCTGAATACCTAAAAGCTCCATTGACAAATATTCTCTCTGAGAAGGAAAAAAAGACAAACTAACTTAAGTATGAACTTAAAGACAAGGATACTTAACTACAGATATCAGAATCATCTCACAGAAGTATGTTATAAACTTTGATATTCTAACTAAGTTCCATTTCATCCTCAAGCCTCCGGGATAAATCACGACGAAGCATTTCCATGAACTCCTAAATTAACAAGAAAGACATTAGTATAACCACTTGCAAATTGTAATGCCTCATAACAGATCGTTTTTTCCACTTTATATGACATATATCGACCCTTGATACATTAATAAAGTGGAGTGGCAAAAAAAAATGGCGCAATTGATCTAATCCAATTGACTAGTCACGAGTGCTAAAGAGTGAAAAAGACGCAATCAATGCTTACCTGTGCAAGCCCCCCAGAACCGCATAACTCATTCAAAAGACTTTCCCTTGCACTGCTATTACTAGAAAAGTTCATTGCCCTTGTAGCTAGACCACGAAAAATCTCTTCAGAAGAACCGTGGTTTTCAATCCTACGAACCACTTGTCGAAGATCGCTATCATTTCTAGCCATATCTCTCCTAGACCTACTCTGCGCAAGCACCAGTTCCATAGGCGAAGTGCTTTGAGGGGCAGAGGAGTTGTTGCCTAAAGCTTGAGAAACAATTGGCATCATTTGCTGCATCATTCTCGATAGATCAACTTGTCCACCACGACCTCCCTCCATATTCGAAAACATGCTTCCAAGATCATGGTGGTCGATCTGCTGAGCTATCTGATTCACCGTGTTCCTCATTGACGGATCATGGGTAAACTGTTGCAACATGCTTCTGAACATATCAGGGGGACCAGCCCCAGTTTGCTGTGATGCTCCAGCTAACAGACCGTCTAAAGCTGGACTTTGCAGTAGCTGGGATATTGCATCTGATACGTCTGGTTGGCTCTCCGTATGTGCTATTGGCAAATTTCGCACAGATCCCCTCGTGATGTTTGGAGTCTGTCCAGAAGGCAGCTGATTTGCGCTTCTCTTCTTTAGAGAAGATAGAGATCGCAACTCCCTTTCTCTAACTTCGCTGAATTCTTGGCTCTGACTACTAGCACTTGCACCGTCACTGCTCATGGATTGTGATCTTGCCCGTCTACCTCGACTCTGCCACACGTTATACATATTATAGACCAATGTGAGAAATCATGACAAACAAGCACAGGGACAAAATGAGCCAGTATGTATAAATTAAGGCTTTGCAAACGCTATAAAAAAGGCATTTGCAGCTGAGTTACGAAGTGAAATACACATCCTTTACAATAAAACGATATTTAGATTTGGCATACAGAAGCATTTGTTACCTTAGACCGAAGAGCTCCAGTTCCTAATCCAAGTGGGATACCAGAAGAAGTGTCAAAAATATTTTCCTGATTGGATCTTGAGGGCAAGTTAAGATTGTGAGGTCCCTCGGAACTGGTTGAAGTTCTATTATTCGAGTTTGTAACAATTCCCATTTCCCTAACATTATCAGGTTCCTGGGATACAGTGTATGGTCAGTTAGTGAAACTGTTGATGAAAACGTTAATTTATCGATAAGTTGCTCTTGTTTTTCACCTTCTGATACGAAGAGCCAATACCATGTGCTGTTGGAACCAGGGTCGGTTGCTGTGGTTGAACAGCTGTTGTAGCTATGTTCATCCCTGACGAACCCCGTGCTTGGGCAGAATCAACAGACTCGGTTCTGTTTATGCTTTCTCCATGTGTTCTTACTTGCTGTTGTGCTCCGCTACCCGCTGCAGGATTCGGAGGCACAACTGATGCCCCTGGTGTACATTTGACGTCCATTAATACTAGAAATCTTATAACAATGCAGAAAATTAAAAAAGACGCACTATTTTTGTGTATATCGTACCAGCATGGATATGAATATTTACATTGCTTGGAATACTACCCAAGCCAACTGGACCGATAGCCATTGGAGAGGTTGTGATGCCAGACGAATTACGAAACAGAGAGCTGGTTTGAAGAGGAAATGGCTGCCAATGACAAATGTAATCATATTCACTTACGATATAACCGTGAAATTGACAGAGCACATCAGTTTCTAAACATCTATGTCACAGGAATGCTCATGTCAACGACAGATTCTTCTGCTTTAGACAAACTATAATTTTAGAAATGACCAGGGCTTGCATTAAAACCTGAACCATGAGAGGATTAGGCCCTGATGAAGATATATACACAGCAGGTCCAGCTGGGACAAAAGATTCATCCTGCAAACGCACCAAAAGATTTCAATGTGCCGTATTCAGAAGATTGCGTGCTGTTGATATCGATAAAGAGGACTATATACCCGAGCTTGTCCTATGCGAAGAGTTAATATTGTTCTTCCCAGCTCTAGAAGTAGAGAACCTAAATGTTGCATAGCAACTCCTAATTGAACAGATTCTGTCTGAATTTGCTCCCTCGCGGCAGGATCATTAAAGCTACCGTCTTGGTCCAAACGACTTGCAGTGCTCTACAACATTGTGGGAGATTATCACAACGAATCAGAATTTGGAAGCAGAGGTTCCTTAAAACAGGATTAATGCCGAAAATATATGGCGTCAATACGGTAGCCAATACAAACATAGTGCAGTTCGTTCTCCAGAGAATATGCAATCAAGAAATATTCATTGGAAAGCATAAATACATGAATTGTGTTTTTAATAACCAAAACTAAATGTGTGATTTCCATTTCCCCATGAACGTAAAGATGACAGTTAAGGAAAAAGTGAACTACAGAAGATTAAGTCCATCAACAGGAAACTTACAGATAATGCCTGAGCTGCATGATCTTTAAGAAGACGTTGGGCATGTTGGAGAACAGCGGTAAGAGCTCCAACGGTTGGTACACCGCGAGAATTCATAGGCAATTCGGTGTTAGATTGATCCTGACCAGTGGATGCTGATTGGTTTGATATATCACCTGAAATTGCAAACATAGGAACTCTCTTCAACATATTCTATATCCGAACAAATTCAGGAAGACTGACGCTATTTACCATTTTGTAAGATAACACGTTCCATTTGGTTCATGAATTCGGTAAGGGTGTTCAGTGAATCAGGAATTGGCTGATTATGAGGAAAAGCAACAGATTAGTGTAAAATCAAGGAGTGATAACAACTCTGATTCAAAGCATTGTTACAAAAAGCTTACCATGTTAAGTGTTGGAACAGCAATAGCAGGTCCTAGTGGAATTTGCATAGCAGGAGATATGGGTTGACCAGGTAAGGCTGGCCAAGGGGCAATATGATTCCCACCATGAATTCGACTTCCAACATTAACTTGTGACCCTTCGGTCTCGTCTCCTTGCGGATTCTGCTTGCAAGAAGATGATTATTCATACGCTAATTTGCTAAACCAGTTACACCATTATTTCTGAAGCTATCCCATGAACTTACGTATAATATGTTATAAAACAGAATCAGAAGAAAAACTACTAATGAAGCTCAAAAAAGGAACTACCTGGAAACCAAGATGCATGCCGCTTGCCAGGTTGCCAATTCCAATAGAGTTCAATACTGCTCCAATGACCTAAAAACCGTACAAATCTACCAATCATCTATGGAATACACCAGACCATAATCACCAACAAACGCACACAGCAAATTTCGTTAGCTTAACTGCAGCAAACACACCTGACTTACATCTGGTACAACAGCTTCCCCCGGGTCTCCAACATTGATAGCTCCTAGTACTAAATTATGGGAAATTTGTCCAATAAGGTTTCTTGATTGGCCAGCGTTAGAGTCCTGTCCTGTAACCGAAGAAAAGGACTGATCAGGAATGCAAAATACTGGAAAATCTGAACGAGATATGAATACTTTAACCTCCATCAGTTACACCATTATTAGCTGCCTCTTCACTAGGTGAAGGCTGCAATTGCCTTTCGACTAAATGCAGGGTATCCCCGTTTTCCACATCTGATGTATTATTAAGCGTAGACAAATGAATAAAACCAGGAAATCTAGGATACTCAAAGGAAATTATTTACATTTTATTTCTGATTAAATAAATCTGGAGTAAAATGAAGGCATGTGCATATGATACACAATTGTTAACAGCAACATACAAATTTATCTTAATAACATGTGGCTGATATAATATTTAGTTCTAGTATATAAGATAGGAAACGAGAAATTGGCAGGATACTGTATTCTGAAAGAGGCTCATCGTCCTTCAATGCTTTTCCCCTAAAAATGAGGCGTTGCTGCCCAACAGGAACGCCAATTTGACTAACTACTATCTCCTTGAATGCCGATACTGCAATCTGAAATGGTGCATATCTATCAGATGTTAGATAAAAAGTGTAGCTGATATTTCATATAACTTATAGGTTAAACCAAGTAACTGTGGACAAACAATCTGTTAAAAATGCTATATTCCAAATTCCTCTATCAAGATTCAGATGAAAACGCAACAACTTTGTTATAACATAACATCTATCCTCATTTTCGGGAACATCCAATACTGAAACTTAGCATATTATCTTAATCAGTAAAAGAATACTTCATCACTTTCCCTGACAATCTTAATAGGATTATACCAAATCAATCGAGCTTCGCCACACTATAAATTTATCATTTATTACTTCTATCCTTTAGTGACATGACAATAAAGTAAGTTGTGTAAGAAGCATACAATCAATCACGACAGATCAACTAGATTATATATTAGAATCACGTGGCAAATTTACATTTTTATCCACACAAAAGCTGTGAATCCGGGAATCGAGGGTCTTGATGTTGAGCTGAACGGCAGGTAATTCGGGATTTCCACCAGGTAAATGACTTGTACTTGAACCTTCAAGGGGCTCCATGTCCATATATAATGTAAATTCAGATGCAATAAGCTAACTCGCAAAAGTATCTACACACAAGAAAATGAACAAATTCAGGATGAATAAATAAGGAAACTAGCTGTATCATCAGAAATTGTATAAGGATCACAAACATAACATTACCGATATTTAACTCGTCATCAAGCTTTAGCAAGACGTGAACTTTATGTTATGACTGAGACACTAAAAGCTCTATGTTAACTAAGAATCTTGGAGATGAAATTTTATAACATCTTGACAAAAATTACGCTACTAACTGGGAACGAATAAATGATAAACTTCCTTCAACCAGAAAACAGAACACAGGCGTATGATGAGGGAAAGCTAACTGTAGACAAGTACATTGTTGGAGAATATTCATATAAACATCAATTCCCTATAAAAACTTGAGCTTTTAGATGCGACTACAATTCGATATGATATCAGAGTACAAGCCAAACAAAATGCTATGGGATCAAATCCAACCGGCATCCACTTATCAAAAAATGTTACGTGTATAGCAAAACAAAATATTTTAGGGGAGGATTTGAAGAATATATATTTACATGTAGTAAATATCAATCTCAATTGTTCCAATTATACAGAAATGAATGAGCACGTAAATAATAAGCATTCCAACATGCAAATGCGTAAAGAAAACAAAGCATATTCAATAACAAATGCATGAAAATAGATTTTATCAAAGAAATCAGATTGGATCAAAGCGCATGAAGAAAGAATCAAATGCGATAAAGTAATCAAATATAATTAAGCCTTTTGAAATCAACACAAAATCCACAATTGTATGTGCTTAGGATTTATATTTACTAGAACAGGAAATGTAAATGCATTACCAATATGAGAGAATTAAGATCCAATTGGCGGTAGATTGGAGTTGAGCGAAGAAAAAATGAGTATTTGTTTCGGTGAAAAACATTTTTTATTGTAGGAAAAAAATATATGTTACGGAATTATTCAGATTCTAGAACATATTATTTTATTTTACAAAAAAAGGTTAATTGCCATCTATTTCTACCTGCATGGCTCCATTGCATTTAAAGTGAGTATTAACCGCATTCTGTTTAATGTACAATTGGCATTTAATTTACTTTAGGAGCTATTAGCAAAAGCTACCTCTGTCATATTCAAAATTTAGCAAAAACCCATGACATATTTTATAATGACAATACCAATAATTAAAAATTTATAAATATTATAATTTTATAATCAACATATACTTATTACAATAAATATTATAAATCGTGTTATAGTTTTTTTGAATTTTTCTAAAATTGTATAAAAACATAATAAAATTAATCGGTATCATACTTATATTTTACAGATAAAAGAATTAATAATTTCTTCAAAATAAATAAACAAAAATATGCATACATATTAATTTGAATATCATTAGTTCCTTATATAGCAAAGAAATACAATTAAAATCATTTTGTGAGATTAATCCCAGTAAATGCGAATTAATTCTGTTAACCCTCTCATAATTATGCACAATGAAGACCCTCTGGGTAAAATAGGTATCATGGCCAGATACGCCATCGCATCCAACTAGCTTTGCTAGAACCCATCGTGGGATAGTATGGTCATAGGGAAGAAAGCTCGGACGGGCTTAAATGACCCCAAAGAGCCCATACAAAAGCTCAAAACACAGGGAAAGAATTGACAGAGCACATAATCAGCGTGGCACTATGGGTCTTAGATGATCCCACGATGCTCCAAAGTGATCAACGTTACTCTCAAGTTACCCCCAATATTTCCACTAAAGCGCCTTGGTGTCTTTTCGATACTTCGACAACATTCCAACCATCGGATAAACCATCGTAGAAATTATTCACGTGGAAAACAAACCCGAAGACACGTGCATACTCTGTGATCCAGCTGTCCATACGTCCCGACGCCCGTTAGCACAAATAAACCACCTGTCACAAGCATCTCATGCAAAAGTCATCAACATTACAAAACCATATGTCAACAAAGAAACATGCATCTTGATATGCACCTTGTAAACATCCCTATAACTAGATATCATACCGTCCTCATTAAGGAGACAAGAAAAAAAGGAGAAAAATAATAACTCTTGAATTTTATCTCAAGACCCATACAACGTCGATAAGATACTACTACCGTAATCTTAATTCCCGCAATCGACAAAATTAGGCAGGCCGTTCCGATATTAGAAAAAATTGTTAATTACTCCACAATAAAAACGAGTGTTAACAAAATGGCGTCGTCTGTGGAAACGCTATTAAAAACTACCTTCGAGTGTTTTGTAAGAAAAACTTATCGGGAAGCACTGAAAAGTTCCTTCTAGTGAAGACGACTCCATGGAAGAGTCCACCAGACCAATGAAAGGAAGCCGTGAGGAGATGGAGGATGAGATGTCCACGTGAAATCCATATGACCAAATACCCGTCACTCCCCCGCTGGCCCATAATGCGGATTTCATCAACATACCGAGGACCATGTTTGAAGATTTAATGGACGCAACCCTTCGGAGGGCATAACGTACCGCTGAAAGGTCAAGGGAGTCGCAACCCATATAGTCGTACATGGGGAGGTATCACGTAGAAGAACAAGGGTCACGAAGGACCCAAACACCCCCGCTGTACTTCGCCCCATCGTACGTCAGAATACCAAGCAAGAGGAAGGAAATACCCAGGAAGACCCTATAATCCCCCTGGCATAGACCAGATAGGAAGGACACCCCCGACGTATGAGCAGAATTTCCCCCACTATACCGGTGGAGAACCTACCCTTTGAGATATTATTATTCATCTGAGGCGGGAAATGCAACACATGAAGAGAACCATTACTTCTGGAGAGGAGCCGGTGTATAACAGATCTCCATTTATCGCCGAGATTGCGCATGCGCTCGTCCCTCTTGGAATGAGACCCGCAAACTTACCCCTATACTTGGGGGATAAAGGCGGAAGAGATCCACATGACCACATCAACCAATACTTGGCTAGCATGGATTTGGTATCTGCGCCCGACTTCATCCTTTATCGAGTATTTTGCGATGGGCTCATTCATGGTTCTCCCAAATACCTCCAGGTACAATCTAGCAATTGGCTTGCCTTTTGGTTAGACAGTTTGCTTGCAACATGCGCTATCCAAAGTCGGTGTGTCACTTGTTCACCATCAAACAACAAGAAGATGAATCCTTAGGAGATTTCATGAAGCGGTTTTCGGATGAAGCCTTTGATGTACAAAATATAGAACCTTCCATGATAGCGGATATTCTAGTGCAGAGTCTGCGATCAGGTAGTTTATTCCGATGCTTGATCGGTAACCGGGTAAAAGACATGAACGAACTTATGCAAAAAGCCAAAACATACATCCTCATGGAAGAAGCGAAAAATTCCAAAATCAAGTATGAAAAAGATGATAATGATCACAAAGGAAAGGGGAAGGAAGAGAAGATACCCCCACAACGAATAGACAACTCGGGATCAATAAAAAGGCACTTACAACCGGTTATGTTGCCCTCCTTGACAATCACTCCAGTAAAAGTGTTAAACATGATGAAGGGTCACACAGATTTGATATGGCCTTTACCCGTCCGACAACCCTATAAGAAGAAAGACTCAGAAAAATTCTGCAAATATCATAAAGTCTATGGACACACTACTGAAAATTGTACTACCTTAAAGAAGGAAATACGCCATTTGCTGGATACGGGCTACATAAGGGATTATTTGGAGAAAGGTGGACGAAATGGTCGATAAATCGACGCTCGAAAGAAGGAGGGGATATCGCAATTATACCTAATGGAGGGTATATCGCAATCATACCTACTGGAAGAAAAAATGAGTACTTTAAAGAAGCCAGAAAGACAGAGCAAGGGTTACCAATTTGTTCGATACAAATGTCTAAACTTTCGGTCATTTCCTTTGGATCAGAAGATTTGAGAGGTATTGTATACCGGCATGAAGACCCCTTGGTAATAACGGCAACAATCTTGAGGACAGAGGTGCGGAGTATCTTAATAGACACATTAAGCATGTATATGTATTGTTCATGCCGACATTCGTGGCTATGGGACTAAAGAAGGATCGCTTAGAACCTACAGAAGTACCCTTGGTGGGATTCTACGGAGAATCCAGCCGCACGATGGGAACCGTTACATTGCCTATGTCCTGGGGCGGAGGAGCTTTGAGACGCATGGAACACATAAAGTTTTGGATAGTAGAAGCTTTATGACGTAGCGGAAGCTTATAGGAAAGATTGGAACAACACACGATAATCAAAAACTTGTTGATTCCGTAAAGAATGCCAAGAAATTGATGCAAAAAGAGAGAAACTCTCAAAAACTTTATTCAATAATCAACTATCTTCTTAGGGTTTACAAAGAATATATACCCTAAAAGTATAATTAAAAATAGTAAAAAAACCTTTTTTCCAAAAATGGAAAAAATCAAAACAAAAGCATAAACTAAAAGTGCTACTCATAAGGAACACGCTCCAACAAGCGGAATGCAATTCCGAGTTCTAGAAATAAAGATATAACTGAAACGAAAATCACTAAAAACAGCAAAATGGCCTTTTCGAGGCCTAAACGATGGAATTTGGCTAAAATCCGATCCCTAAATGATCTTTAGATGATTACTACTGTTCGTTGGCCCGTTTCGGATGCAATTGGATTAATCGCACATAAAAAACGGACAGAGCCAAAATTAGCCTCTCATATTCGGATGATCTTGTTTCACCATAAACTCCAACGCCTTCTCGACTGCATCACTTTATCTCAAACTTACAATGTTATATGTGGGTGACCCTCTATGCACGCATTTGAGGCGACTCCTTCCACTCCCCACCTCAAAGTTAAGTTCCCTACCACGTACGAATCGGAGAAGTAAGAGGAAGTCAGATCAAAGCCAGGGAATGCCGTATGAACGCTATACCTCTAAATATAGAGGAAGAGGTCATTGCTCCGGGGGAAAAATAAAAGATGGAGGAAATTAAGGTGCAACCAGTTGAAGATTTAAAATTGATAGAAATCGTCGAAGGAGACGACGGGAAGAAAGTCAAACTGGGAACCGAAATGGAACCAGAGGTAGAGAAAGGGCTAATTATTGTCATAAGAGAATATAACCATCTTTTTTCATGGGAAGGGGGACCCCTCGCCCCCAGGCGAATCAGCCCCACAGTATGCCAACATTACCTCAACGCGAGACCCACCTCAAAGCCTGTTGAGCAGAGAAAAAGAAATATGGGTCCGAAAATAAACAAAACCAGGTCAGAAATTCAGCGATTATTAGGCCTCTGTCAGATAAAAGAAGTAATATACCCGAAATGGTTGTCAAGCATAGTATTAGTCCCCAAAGCTGACGGGAGATGGCGGATGTGCGTGGACTTTACCAACCTTAACGATGCTTGTCCGAAGGATTGCTATCCCTTATCCAGCATCGATCAGCTGGTAGATTCCACGGACGGGTGCGCTCTCTTGTCTACGATGGATGGAGACCAAGGGTATAATCAGATACCGATGGTAGAATTGGATCAAGAGAAAACTAGCTTTATCACGGACGTTTGAACTTTCTGCTAACTAGTGATGCCATTTGGGCTAAAAAATGCAGGCGCTACTTACCAAAGATTAGTTACCCTAATGTTCTCCGAACTAATCAGGGAATCTATGGAAGTCTATGTGGATGATATGATTAGTTAGAAGCAAGCACGCTAAAGACCATCCCGAGGACTTAAAGAAGACCTTAGCCATCATGGACAGATTTAGAATGAAGATTAACCCTAGAAAATGCTCGTTCGACATCCAGAGGTTGAAAATTCTTAGGATTCATGGTAACAGAAAAAGGTATCGAGGTGAACTCCGAAAAAGCCAAAGGCATCGTGGAAATGAAAAATCCCAAAACTATTAAGGACATCCAAAAGCTAACCGAAAGATTGGCTTCACTCAGTCGACTCATCTCCCGATCCGCGGAGAAAAGGCTACATTTTTTCAAAATCTTGAGGAACATTAAAAATTTTTCAGTGGGTCACACAGTGGGAGAAAGCTTTTGAAAACTTAAAAAATTACCTGGTAAGACCACCTTTGCTAGTCAAACCAATGCCAGGGGACACATTGTTCGCATATCTGGCAATAGGAGAAGAAGTAGTTAGTGTAGTGTTAAATAGTGTTTTCAGACCTGGGCCGGTGGATCTACTGGGTAGCGGGTCAACAGGTTGGACCAGTTGGACCACTGGGTGGACCGGTTTGTTGACTTTAGTCAATATTCAATAAAAAATATAATATAAAAATTATTTGTATAAAAAAATTATAAGATTGTTAGAAATATTTTAAGTCACTAATATTTTGTTATATTATAAGAAAAATCAGAATATGGTTATCACAATACTAGGACTTGAACACGTGACCTCCAACAAAATAAGTTCTTGTGAATTAGTGGAAACCATTGAGCTATCCAACAATTTAATAAATAATTCAACAAACTATAAAAATTGTTTTGCATTTTTAAATGTTGGCCAAGTGTATCACAAAATTCAATACAAGAACAACAATATGTGAAACTAAAATCTAGAAAATGAACTTCGCATAGGACGAATTACTAGGCTTGAAATTCTAGAATGCATGCTTGTTTCTCTTCAAAACCAAATTAAGTATGGAAAACAACATTTTTTGAAATTTTGTTGGCCCAAACCGCCATAGGCTCTTTGCGGTGGATAGATCTCGTCGAGATACCCAAATAAAAAAATGCATCCCAAACGGATACTCATACACAAAGTTATGGCCTTTCAAAGTTTTACATTTTTTTTCTTTCTTTTTTTCAATTTTTGAGGTAGGATTGTAATTGGCAAAAAAATAGGGGGACTGGTTCCAATTGACCAAAAGCAAAAACAAAAAAAAGGACAGACCAGTTCGTAGACCGAACCGGTTCAACCGGAAAATTTTCCAGTCGGCTCATTGGAGGTCTACAACCCGTTGTTGGGCAGAACCGGACCGGACTAGGCATCAGTTCCCGGTCGGATCAGCCGGTCTGGTCCGGGTTTCAAAACAGAGAGTGTTAATAAAAGAACAAGGGAAGGAACACTTGCCTATTTACTACGTGAGCAAAACATTACGTAGGGCAGAAACGAGATACACGCAGATGGTGAAATGGGTGGTAGAATTAAGTGAATATGATATTTCTTACGCGCCTCATCCCGCCATCAAAACTCAAGTGCTAGCAGACTTTGTAATGGAAATGATAGAGCTAGGATCAAAAGACAACATACCCTTGTGGCACATATTTTTCGACGGTCATCCGTTGGAACGCACAGAGGCATCGAAAATGTACTCAAAAACATGGAAGCGGAAGATGAGACACTTCATTTTGCTGTAAGAATCGATTACTGTCGATCTAATAATGAAGCAGAATACGAGGCCCTCTTAATAGGAATGAGATTAGCTCAAGAAGGGGATATCAAAAGGTTGATAATCCACATAGACTCCCAATTAATAGTGCTACAAGTCAGAGGGAGTTTTGTAATGAAAGAGGAGCGGATAAAAGAATATACTCAGGCAGTCCATCGGAGAAAGGAGTCGTTCATGGAATTCTAGATATTCCAAATACCACGAGTGGAAAATCACAAGGTGGATGCTTTATCCAAAGTAGCTACACAAGTTGTAGTGCTAACACGATGCATCACTCTCCTACATGCAACTGAATCGGAGAAGGAAGAACCTGAGATGACAGGAGCCATTGTCGCCCCTATCAATGGGGGATGGACAACATAAATCAAAGCTTATCTAGAAAACCCAGAGGGATACACGGGTAATGAAAAAGAATATCAAATGAGGGAATAGAAAATGGTCTGATACTTCATTCATAACGGTACCCTATACCAAAGGTGCTACTCCAACCCTCGCACCTGATGCCTCGACGAGCAAGACGCGAAGGCCGTAATGAGAGAAATACATGAAATAACCTGTGGGAATCATTTGAGGGGGGCAGTATGGTGAATCGCATTATCCGCCATGGAAACTACTAGCCCACTATGATACAGGATTTCAAGGCAAACGCACAACAGTGCCAATCGTGCCAGATCCATGTGTCCTAAATCCATAGACCGACTGCTCCCTGGGAACCCAGCCATATAGTATGCCCCTTTGCAAAATGGGGTATTGATATCATCGGGTTGTTCATCCCTGACGCGAGACAAAAGAAATTCATTCGGATAGCAGTAGACTATTTCACTAAATGGGTAGAGGGTGAAACGATGGCTAAAATAACTTCAAGGGCAGTCATCAATTTCCTCTAGAGGAATATAATTTGTAGATTCGACATTCTCGGGTATCTCATTAGTGATAACAGACTCCAGTTCGACAACAATGAACTAGAAAAATGGCACACACATTGGGAAGTAAAACATCGCTTTTTCCACAGTGAGATACCCCCAAGGCAATGACCAAGTGGAAAGGACTAATTAGACATTACTAAAAAGCTTGAAGGCCCGACACAATTGGCATATGGCAAAGTGGGTAGAAGAAATCGTGGGCATTCTATGGGCCTATCATACTACTCAAAGCTCTGTTACTGGAGAAACACCATATAGCATGGCCTACAGGTGTGAAGTCGTCATATCGCTGGAGATAGTGGCTGAAAGTTGGCGCATCAGGGAATACGAGTAAGTAAGTAATAGCTCCAATCTAACCTTGGCTCTAGACCTATTAGAGGAAAAGAGAGCACATGCAGCCATAAGAATGGAAAGTTTCAAAGCTCGAATGGCCCAGTACTATAACATGAAAGTCAAAACCAGAACTTACCAAGTAGGAGATCTAGTGTTAAAAAAGGGCCAGAGCATTGAAAAATGTTACCAAACTATAACCCATGTGGGAAGGTCCATACAAGATATCCAAGATCATCGGACCAACGACCTATCAGTTAAGTAACCTGGAGGGGACGAAATACCCCAACACTTGGAACACAATAAATATAAAGAAATACTATGCTTAATAAAAGTGTGTAAGATCAATGCGGCAAAGTACATGCCATGGATGTATATACTAATAAACCATGGTTAATAAAAGATTTTTTTATTAAAGGAAATTGGCATTACATTAGTACCAAAACAACCGCTCCTCTCCCCAAAATATACACTACTACAAGCTCATCCTTATCCTTATAGTAACCATCTCACTACCATGCCTTATCTAGAATAGTCCCCTGGCATACACATCACCAAGTATTTACATTATTTACAATAGTATCTCAAAGATCCTAGCCTAAGCATCTTCCACATGGTGCTTACCCTCCCTGATGATACAACGGCGTTGTTCCAGAGTCAAGTCAACAATATCCATAATAGTCACCATCGGAACGACCGTTCTACGAAAGGACATAGCCGAATGAGGTAAGTTTGAATGAGCTAAAACAAAAGTATGAAAATCTTGATCAGAAATTGTCAGATCAGTCGGAAATTTGGGGAGAGCTCTCACAGCTTCCTGACATAAGCGATATCCTATAAGGACCATCTCTCTCATATCTTCACGGAGGGTCTCACGAATTTGCAAAAGATTGGGAAGATCCATCGCAGTTTGATCACGGGCCATTACTAAGGTCACTTCATGTGCCTTAGCCATCTCTCCAATCTTACGACGGGCGGCGTCTCTATCCTTTAAAAGAAAAGTGGATAACTCAACGAAAGTTTTAATCTGGGACTGAAGATTGTTAATCCTTTCCTCCAAACCCAAAGCACGAGCTCGTTCCAACACTAGAAGACGTACAAGATCTCATATTTTCTCTCGCGAGTCTTTGAGCAATTCTTCCAGCACCCCCAGATCCGCTTCCGATTGAGCTTCCACATGGCTAACCTTCTCGTGAACATCGGAAAGCTCTTTCTCCAAATCATCAAGATGACAGAATAAGAAGCCCGTGTTAGTAGAAGCGTAATCCTTATGTGACCCGATGGCATCTGCAAGCATGAATAGCTAGAGGTACGTAAAAGGCTAGAATATGAATAAGAAGAGAACATGAAACACATAGTTTACCTCACAAAGATCCCTGCATAATCTATTGTGGAGGGTAGACATAGAAAGGGACCCCAATAGCTCACTGTCCGCCTGGTCCAACAAACCACTCAAATAGTTACGACAAAAGTCGATATCATGGGCCATCGACAAAGGAATATCAGCATTTCTTTGACCTCGGCTATGGCCATCGGCAGCCGGAGACGATACTAGCGGAGGGGATGAACGCGAGGGCTCATCCACAACGTTCATCGATGTAGGGACGACAGGAGTCAAAGGTGACAAATTTAGGCCAAGGGAAGTTGAGGGTCCAATGTCACCCTCTAAGGAAGATATAACAGGAACCACCTCATCGAAGGATCCATATATGGGTAACGACTCAGTTGTAAGCCATACATACTTGTCCACTACGGGTTTGTAAGCCAGACATCGGCTTGTCAACTACGGGTTTGTAAGCCAGACATCATAGCACCCAGTGTACAAACCCGTAGTGGACAAGTACGCCATTTCACGAAAATGTATCGGGATTAGGAACTACAAACCCTAAACCGCAGTGAAATGGTACATCATAGGATTCCGCAGATAAACCCCTTGGCTTAAGAAATAAAAATCTCGTCCTTCAATCTACTAGGAAAGTAAGGCGACGAGGAATAGAGATAAATTTGCGACGATGGTCTCGATGCACCAAACAAAAGAACAGAAGACCATTAGGACATGGACGAAGGATAAAGTCGGCCCCAACATGATATGGTGTCAATGGAATGTCCAATAACTTTCAGCATAAAATGTACCCGACCAAATGGCGGAAAGAATTTGGCGTTAACTAGCTAGGGCAGATTTTCCAGTACCTAAACAAAGAATGGATGAAGGGGTGAAAAAAATAAGCGCAAGCCGCAATGGATCTGGTTGGAATAAATAGTCATATAACCCATAGGGGGGGTCAAAAACTCGTTGATGGCGTCGAGGAATTAGGATATCGTAATCTCCTATGTTCAAATGATATTCGACTAGTAAGCGCAAAATTGATTCTTGAGATTTGATACTCGCACAGGACCCCACCCCTACCGCCCCCATCATAGCACCAGCGTTCAAGGGAGAAGTATTGAAAATGGAAAAACGATCAATCGGCATATAAGGCTCCTTACGAAGAAAGGTTAATCGTAATGCGTCGATAAGAGAAGTATCGGTGCGAATATGGGGAGGAAAGGACACCGCAACCGAACCTTGGTAAATTCTCGATAATCTTTCGAGACTTCCCCACATGCGAGCAGCAGCATGAGGAGCGCTTAGGGAACCATGCCTAAGTCTATGAATCGTAGGATTCACAATGGAAGGAGTTCGTGAAGAAGAAGGGGAACATGACAAATGAGGTGTCATACTTTAAAATGGCGGCTGACATACAACAACAAAGTTATAATCGCTAAAGGGGCTAGCAATCAACTCTAGAAAGTTTTCAGCAACTAGAGCATGAGTAAAAGACAAGGGTGAGCTTTTAAGGAGAAGATTGAAAGTGGGAATGAAAGCAAAGTGATGGTTGCCCACTTATTTATAAGGTGAGAAAAGGTCCGTTGGGCCCCTCTCTGTTATGACACTTTAAGAGAATGGCCGCGATAACAACCAATCATTAGCGCATGCATCTGACTGTATGGACACGTACGGAAGAATGTCCCCGATAGTGGACGACATTCCCTGATATAGTATAATTACTCAATTAAAGGCAGAGCCCGGATCCCCAAGTCTATCGCATATACATTATATTACTCAAAGGTGGCATACAACTGTCATACCAAGGTATCCGAATGCAAAAGAAAGCGTTTTCTTTCATAAAGAAAAAATTACAAGTCCACAAGAGAATATAGTTACGATATCCATCGGAATACACATCTTCGATGGCTAGGAAACAAAGTGTCACGAGGACATATTCCTAAGAACAACATTAGGAAAAATACTCCAAGGAAATAAAAGCAGAAAAATAAGGATAAAACATCTATAAACATCAACCATCACTGGGCAGAAAGCAAGTGTGACAACACAGAGTCCGACCCTATCGTAGGCGCTTGAGTATTGGCGGGAAGAAAGCGAGGCATATCAAGAAAGTAAGGACCAGAAGAGACTTCATCAGTCTCTTCGACCCGCACTGAACCATCAGGAATGCTAGTTACCATAACCATGGGCAGATGAAACCCTGTCGTTAATGCATGAGAGGATAGAGAGATACAAGGAACCGAAGGTCGTGGAATAATTGAAGAAAGAGGAATCAGGTTTGAGGCCGAAGGCAAATGAGATCGAGCCACTCCGCGGTTAAAAGCTTCAAATGCCTCTTCCATCATAGGAGGTTTTGCCAGCAAGCTACGCAGGTTTAGATATTTCCAACTGTCCTCCCTAACAAATGACTTGTCCTCTGTGCACTTGTTTACACAACGGAGGAACCCGCACAGAAGTTGGCCCATTAGTTACCCTTGGTATCGAGACTGGAGCTCATCTTCGCAGCGCTTAAAGGTGGCATCCTTAACCAGTACAGTTTCTTCCAGCTTTAACTTCAGCTCCTCAGGAGAGATGAATCCAGCGGAAGCGGAGGGAGTTTTCTTCAGCTCATCCTTTAACATTTCCGCACGCTCGTAAACTTCAGCCAAATCATTTTTAAGATCCTTCTCTTTCTACGCCCACGGTGATTTTCCCTCCTTTAGAGCGATCACCTCATCTTTGAGAGAATAGCACATAGACTGACTCTTGTTTAAAGTTTCTTTCAACTCAACTATTTCGTCAGACAAATTCTTTTCTCGAGCTAAACTCTGCGCAAAGCTGGTCCGAAGCTTTTCCCCGTCCTTCTTCGCAGCGGCAAAAGACTGATCTCTCTCTTTCAATTTCTCCATTGCCAACACCGCGATAGCATAGGCTATGTCCATCTCATGCCAGATAGAAGGCATGATCTTCAGAACCTAGACAAGAGTTCACTATCAGACTAAGGCTTTCTACAAGTATAAAACATAAGTGTGAAAATTACCATTTAAGCCAACCACTCCAAACAGAAGTTGGTCTTTCCCTTACTGTGGTGAGTCAAAGCGGAAGTGGAATTTAGGTACCGTGTTATAACATCCATTGCCTCCTCCATCTCCATCGGCCTGGGCATAGGACCTGTGTTAGCTCCTTCCCCCGTCGTGTGAATGAAAAATGGAGATCCTGTTACGGTGAATCGACTAGAGAAGGACATACCATCCCGATGAGGATGGGTAGAAGAGGCGGTATGCTGAGAGTTTGTGAAGACAGATGGCGGGGGAGTTCTAGTAGAAACCCAAGCGCTAGAAGCCACTAGGAAAGGAATCATCTCTTCCAAATGAGCCAAATTTAGGCGGAGTAAAGGCGATTGGAAGAAGGAAATGGTGCTCTCGTAACAGGAACAGAGGGAGAAGCATCTCTGAAAAATAGATCGTCTATCGAAAGAAGTCCTTTCGATGGAGGAATGTCGGCAACATGAGACATCTCTTCATCTGGGGAGGACACGATGTACAAAGGTTAGATACTTAAACAAGCAAGTAATACATAAGGATGAATAGAACTCACCCGCCTTTAAGAAGTCATCATCATAGTGCATAACAACTTTACCCTTATCTACAAGAAAGAAATATTAATGATACCAAACGATTTCACAAAAAGAAAGATAACAGAAAGGTACCTAAAGTTGGAGGGGTGGGGGGTACCAAGATCTTGAGGAGAGTGGGATATGAGGCCAGGGGAACCCTCGGTAAGAGCGGCCAGCGGAATGCCGGCAACCAGCGACTCACCAACTGCTGGCGCAGAAATCAGAACCAATGGGGTGGTTATGCCAATAGACTCGGATGAAGCCGATGAAATCTCCATTGCTCCTGAGCCTCGGGTGCTAATAATTCCAGCTCAGGAAGAGGAGAAGGATCAACGCCATCAATTTGAAGGGGATTACAAGATATCAGTGTCCTAAGGTCAGGACTCGGAACCACCACTCAGAGTAAAGATGGGAGAATTACCTCCCACCAAAGCTACCCCACGTCCGTCCGATGGAGCAGCCGCTTCAGAATTCCCGTCTAAAGTCTGTGGCATATCCCTGAAGGATGAACCGCTTGCATCTGCGAGAAATGTTATCTTCATACGAGGAGGAGGAAGAATGCAGGTCTTGTCTTCCTCCAATAGCAAAATAAAAGATTCCCCTTCTTTCTCCACGTCAATAGGGGAGATCTTAAACAAACCCGCAACTTTGCACAAAGCACGAGAGTGGTCAGGGGTGGAAAGGCGGACAACATCTAACACTGGTTTGAAAGAAAAGGACATATCCATCTTATACACAGGAGCCTCGGGAGTCCTCCAAGTGTAAGGAAAATCCTACTTGCCTCCAACGATGGGCTTGACAAAAAAGAAATCCTTCCAGCTGGTATAGGAGATATTAGTGCCAACTAATACCCTCTTGAGCTTGTCCCAATGGCAGAAGAAATAAAAAGGGGCTCCAGCTGAAGATACACTCACCTTAAAAATGATGAAAAACCTCTTAACATTGTAGTTTAGTCCCTGCGCCAAATAGCAAAACACGAAGGTGGACAAGATGATAAAGCTGTTAGGCGTGAGTTGGTTAGGGCAAATGTCGCATGCCTTGAAAACCTCGTAGTAAAATGGAGGAAAGAAAGATCAGAACCCCGCCCGAATATGGGCGTAATAGATAGTGACGCAGCCTTCGGAAGGGCTATAACCCCTCTTCTCGGAACAAGGAATTCGGGGCTCCAAATTCCTAGTGGAAGCCCTACACTCTTTAAAATCACGGTTGCACCTCCCCTTTCGTGGTGGTACTAGCGACACTACTCACCTTCTGGAGATTCTGGGAATCAGTTGCCAAAGTTGTTTTACTAACTTTTCTCACCTTTTTCGGTGGCACAGGAACATCGATATCCTCACCGCCAGCTGTCATTGTACCTTTCCTCTTGTGGGAGGAGACCCCAACGCCAGTCACCGCCATAACATCTACAATTGGGATGAATGTAACCGCCCCCGTCGCAGAAGTAGCTGAGGCCAAATCCATAGTAACTTCAGCCGTCATCGTCGGAAAATAAGAACACTATGGAAACATAAGCAAAATATGGCAATAAGAGATAAGATTTCGGAAAAGCAAGAAAATCGCAAAAATCAAAGTGCAAAACAAAGGAGCGCAATTTAGGGGTTTTCATAACCCTAACCAGATAGAAAAGTAGTTGGGGGGGGGGGGGGGGAGTTGAGAATTAGTTACTTCCACACTTAATGGGCACGACTCCCTATAAACAAGGAGCTCTTACCACGATTAATCTCCCCACTATGTGAACGGTTATTAAATGCGCCAAGCCATTAACAACACCACGATGCCTGAAGACCCACGATACTCCGAGGTGATAAAACCATCAACAAACACGAAAAGTTCCTCTTGATTCTCGCGAATACAAAAGGAAATGGGGGGGACTGGTGTTTACCCCCTCATAAGTATGCACCGTGAAGACCCTCTAGGTAAAATAGGTATCATGGCCACATACGCCATCACATCCCACTAGATTTGCTAGACCCCATCATGGGATAGTATGGCCATCAGGAAGAAAGCTCGGACGGGCTTAAATGACCCCAAAGAGCCCATATAAAAGCTCAAAACGCAGGGAAATAGCTGATAGAGCACAGGATCATCGTGGCACTACGGGTCGTAGACGATCCCACGATGCCCCAAAGTGATCAACGTTACTCTCAAGTTACCCCCGATATTTCCGCGAGAGCGCCTTGGTGTCTCTCTGATACTTTGACAACATTCCAACCATCGGAGAAACCATCGTAGAAATTACTCGCGTGGAAAACAAACCCGAAGACACGTGCATACTCTGTGATCCAGTTGTCCATACATCCCGATGCCCGTTAGCACAAATAAACCACCTGTCACAAGCATCTCATGCAAAACTCATCAACATTATAAAACCATATGTCAACAAAGAAACATGCATCTTGATAGCTGCACCTTGTAAACATTACCGTCCTCATTAAGGAGAAAAATAATAACTCTTGAATTTTATCTCAAGACCCATACACCGTCGATAAGATACTACTATCGTAATCTTAATTCCCGCAATTGACAAAATCAGGCACGCAGTTCCGATATTAGAAAAAATCGTTAATTACTCCACAATAAAAATGTGTGTTAACAAAATGCCGTCGTCTGTGGGAACGCTATAAAAAACTGTCTTTGAGTGTTTTGTAAGAAAACCTTATCGGGAAGAACTGAAAAGTTCCTTCTAGTGAAAACGACTCCATGGAAGAGTCCACCATACCAATGAAAGGAAGCTGTGAGGAGATGGAGGATGAGATGTCCACGCGAAATCCATCGGACCAAATACCCGTCACTCCCCCACTGGCCCAGAATGCGGATTTCATCAACATACCGAGGACCGTATTTGAAGATTTAATGCACGTTTGGAAATGTCATGTTTCATTTACTTAAAAGATGAATAACTTGTTTACTAGAAAAAAAAAATGAATAACTTAAAAATTAGGTTTTTACATGTACATGTTATGGGCTTCTTACATTAAAGTGACACTGGGCTCATATTTTGTGAATGTTATTTTGGGCTTTGTGAGTTAAAAAACAATGTCAAGGCGTTACTTCAATGTTTGAATTTCATCACTTTACGTGAATCAGATTTTGGTTGGTTATATTAAAATTTAATAAATAAACACAAGTTAAAAGTCAAATTTTATATAATTACTGAGTCATAAATTATTAATCTGACATTTGTGGGAATATAAATTTATAATTATGACACACACACACACACACATATATATATATATATATATATATATAATATGCGATTGTGTGAAGTTTCACACTTTCACATAATATATAATATTATGTTGATTATATATAGGGATAAATGCATTAAACCCCCTGAACTATGCACGTTTTTGCGTTTTCGTCCTTAAACTAATTTAATAAGCGTTTTCCCCCCTAAACTATACCAGTCTGTGCGATTTGCTGGGTTCGAACCAGTGGTTATACCGATTAAATCGATCGAACTTGTAACCAGTAAAATTACCGGTTTTATGTGTGGTCCGGTTCTGAAAACACTGATGATTACAGCTTGAACCCTGAGATTTGTGTTATTTACCAAATATACCATAAGTTTGAAAAGTTACGGAGAACTTCTCCTGAAAGCAATTGTTGTCAAAAATAAAAATAAAAGTCTTATGAGTATCTGATGCATGCCACAACCTAAGTATGGAAATATATTAGTTTGATTATATAGAACATAACATAATAGTACTTACCACATCTGTTATAATTATAGCTTTTAGGATATTTTTCAAAAAAATCGAAATATAGTGAAACCTTTCTAACCTTAAACCATATTTCGAACTTTCGCATATTTCTGACTTTTTTAATAGGCCACATCCTCTCATCCTTGTGATCTGATCCATCCGTTTAACGGGCCATTTGATATTCCACTAAAACAAGTCAATAACGAGAAATGTAGATATACTTAGTTCTGGCCCAGATATTATGCCTGGGTTACGTTATGAAACTTAATTTGAAGTAGGGTAGCTGGAAAATGCTAAACAAGTTACGATAATTACAAATAAGAAATTTAGCTAAATTCCCGCTACAGTCTGGCCAGATTAAGGAACACTAGATACTAATTTCAATTATTCTCAACTCAATAATTTTCATGTCATTTTTTTAAACACGGAATTCCTCCAATTACGAACCTAAACTTCTATGCAATCTGCCCTCAACAACAACTATTTCGTACAATAATTGATTTTGGTGTATCATGGTTTAGTAAACCGCGGCCCAATTATACTAATTAAATTTTCTTAAATAATCCCATGTTCTTAAATTGGACAAGGAAACAGAATAAAACAATAATACAACATCAAGTTCATGATCAAGGTTCTGTTTGAAGTCTGTCTGTATGTGGTCTCCTACATCATGGAGCGTTGTACTAAATACTCGCCGGAGGTGGTGGTGTACGTACAATTGATCAAAACAATTAGCATTTGTTTCTTGCATGTGACCGTACATATCGGCGTCCTTCATTACCCAATATAAATATAATTAACTACGACTACACCTAAAGTACCAAAATTGAGCAAAGAAATATGGTCGCTGGTATTAAAATTATGCCTCGTAAACACGTTGATTTTACAAGTTGTTATGCAGGGCTGACCCCCGTCTCCTCTACATTTAGTACGAAGTGAGTTTTATGTTTGACAAATAACAATAAAATGTGTGTATATATATGCGCATATGCATTTACAGCTTACTTGATTCATTGCACAATTTCTCTTTCAATTGGGCGACCCGACACTAATTTCAACTTGTTTCTTATTTCTAGCTTGAGAGGGGCAACTTTGATCTACAATCCGGCATGTTGATTGTTGAACTTTACGTAAAATATATATTCTAGTATATATTATATATAAAGTTCTCTAGTGTCTGTATTATCTTTATATAATTGATCTGGTAAAGTAAAACAAGAAAAACTTCACATTAATGTGTTTAGAACTTTTCATCCCTTAATTCGCGCCTGAAAGCACTACGTAATATATATATTGTGCAGTACGTTCTATACTTAAGAATGTAAGTATTGTAAGAGACCCTTGATTAAAAGTGGTGCATGTGGTAGTTTAATAATTTGAGGAATTCAAGAAGAGTCAATTGAATAAAAGTGGCGCATGTAGTATAAATAATCCCCATTATGAGCAACTGACACTAATTAATCCAATTATGGTGGAATTCCATCATTTTTCATGTCAAATATTTAAATACACGAAATTACACACAAGTACGAACATGTACAAGATTTTACTAGACGACTATTTTGGTCTTATTTCGTCACGGTAATAGAACACAGTAAAACAACGCAATCTAAATATAAATAACCAAAATAATGTTACTCCAATAAAGTAAACCGGACCACTACAACAAATTGGGCCTTTTCCGTCGGACCCGACAATTTCGGCCGACGGTAAAGGCCCAATTTTTACCGCCGGGCCCAATTCTGACGGTAATGGGCTTAATCGTCGGGGTTGGACTGACGGTAAAACTAGCCTTGTTTTATAAAAAAAAATTTATTTTTCTTTACCGTCGGCCCAAAGCCGACGGTAAAGCCAAAAACAAAAAAAAATTAAATTAAAAAATGATGTTGGCAAGATATTTTTAATAAAAAAAATTATTAAATTAATATCGCAGCTTTTTCGATTAAAAAAAATTTAAAAAAAATATTTGTCTTTACCGTCGACTTTGGGCCGATAGTGAAGCCCATGGGGCCGGTCAACAGTACTGTTGACCGGGTGAAAAAATAAAATAAAAATATATTTTTTTTCTCAAAAACTCTATAAATAACGAGCTTCTCTTCTCATTTTCAGTATCCAACTCTTCGACTCTCACTCTCGATAACAATCCTTTCTCTCTCTCATATTCGATATTTTTTTTTTTCCGTCGGCAAAATTCGTTTATTTCCGTTATGAATAACGAAAATAATCGTAACGTTACCGACAAAGGTAAAGAAAAACTCGTCAAACCCAAATCCAATAAAATTCCAAAATATATTTCGAATACAAACTTGTTCAAAAACATTAAGGACCTCACAACTATTTTAGGCCATAAAGCTCATCAAGATGTAGCAACCTCAGATCCTAACGAGGTTATGCAGTCGATAGAGGATACTATGCAACCAACAAGGGAGACTCCGGTTGTCCCCGCTACACAGCAACAGGGGCCTACTCGTAATCGGCCCCCTTTGTCGACGGAACTACCACAGGGGCCCACTGCAACACAAAATCGGGCCCCGCCTCCGGGCCGAGTTCGTGACCAAGTCTCGGTCCCCCCGCCGTCAATGACTCCTGCAGCTTCGACATTTCCGCTCGCCCTGATGGACGAAGTTCCAGATGACAGCGACGGGGGAGGTTCGTCGTCGCAAGGCTCCCAGGTTTCTGGTGGCTCAGCAAGTGGTTCTACTACGCCGATTGCTGTTAGGGGACGAGGAAAGGGCCGAGCTGCGACTGATGACGAGGCTAAGAGGCCCCTAATTGGCGTTACCGAAGACTATATTTTCGATCCATCTTTATCCTACGGTAAAAGATATCATACTAAGGCGGACGAGATTACTCGTACAATCGGCTTCATAATAAGGCATCATGTGGAAGAAGCAACTATCTATTACTCCGATTTATCCAACGATCAGAAATAAAAATTTCTGAACCATTTAGCTTGTGTTAATATTTTTGTATATTATTGTTTTTTCCCTTACACTTATATGATATTATAATTTGAAGAAGGTATTCCAATACTCGGATGAAATAAAGCCAATGGTTCGTGAGGCATTCGACCGGGTGGCACAAGGCATCTATAGAAACTCCATCTATGATGTAAAAAAGACGTACAAGCAACGTGACAAGAAGCCAGCTTGGTACAAGAAGTCTTGGCTACCTACAGGTAAAGAACAATTTTTTGTTAATCACTGGCAACAGGATAAGACGATAAAACTCGCGCAAAAGGCAAAAGAAAATCGAGAGGCCCTGGAAACAAAGAGTGCAGACGGCAATGGTTCGTTAGCCACACACCACGGTGGATCTGTCAGCACACAACAAAGGAGCCTACAGTCAGTACGATACGTTACGATTTGCTTTCGTTATGAATATACTTTATTATGTTAACTTTATCATTAATTAATATTGCTTTGAAACAAATGTTGTTATAGCTTGAAAGCGAGACTCCTTACCGCTACGACCTACAGTGGGTGGTCGACCACACAGTGAGGACTCCTGATGAAAAAATAATCAGATGGAACCCACCGAGCGCACAAGAATATCATGTAAGTTATTACAACGTTGTATATTATTTTTGGGAAATATGTATATTGTTTATTGATTTACTTTAAAAACTGTAGATGCGTTACACGCAAGGACTCTATGATAAATATGAGGTCGAAGAACGCTTTCCCTTTGAGTGTGATAAAGAGGTCTCGGCAAAGGCAGATCTCAACGGTCAACACGGGAGGCAACGTGGCAAGCCTAAGCACAACAAGATGTCAAATTCAGGGAGGACGTCGGCAAAGAATCCTAACCTTGGCGAGTAGAGAAGAATTAGCCAAGCCGTGCAAAATGTTCATTCACAGTACCAGGAACAACAGACTCAACAGGAGAATCGCATAGCGGCACTGGAGCAAAAAATCCTTCATGATGAGGAGGAGAGGAGGCGGGAAAGAGAGGAATCACAACGTAATTTTAACAGGTATCCTCAATATAACAACCTTCCCAATAATTACCCCAACAACAATCCCAGCCAATTTTGGAATCAAAACCAAACACAACAGGGTCAAACCGGTCCGGGGAATCACGGATTTCATTATTACCACCAGTCGAGCCAATGCTATGATTCTTACAATCAGGGTACACCTATGTCGTGGAACCAACAAAACGATCAGGGTACACCTATGTCGTGGAACCAACAACACGATAAGGGTGCACCTTCGTCGTGGGAATAAGTCATTCCACCTACTGGTTCGTGGGGCCAGAAACAACGTCAACCCGAGCCGCAGCCGGAAACTTTCCCGTTATGGACAGATGGATATCAACCACCATGTTCGTGGCACGATCAATGTTATAGTCAAAGTGCTCCTGGACGTACTAGTTATAGTGGGGCTCGTCCAAATGCTTCGTGGCAAAATAGTAGTTGGACCGAACGTCCAAATGACCCAAGACGTGCTAGTGTTAGCGACGCTTGTCCGAGTTTTGCAAGGGGCTATCAGGTCGAACCCGTAATTGATCTAAACAATTTAGAGTTACCGACGGAAGACAACACTAATCAAGCTTGGAACAGTGACGTGAATAGATAATACGGTGGTCCATCTTGGATATGATCGAGTATGTGTGTTTAAATTTCGAGTATGTGTGTTTAATTTTCGAGTATAAGTGTTTAATTTTCGAGTATGGGTGTTTAAATTTTGAGTATGAGTGTTTAAATTTCGAGTTTGCGGGTTTAATATCCGAGTTTGTGTTTTTAATCTCCGAGGTGATTTAAACTAACATTAATTTAAAATAACATTGATTTAAACTCGAAAACTAACATTAATTTAAAATAAAATAACATTGATTTGAACATAAATAAAACTAATCGTCATCTTCCTCAACAAGCTCGTACTCATCATCTGTCAACTGTCCTTCAATGTCAAAATTGATCAAATCGGCGCCCAAATTAAGTCCCGGCGATACATCATCTTGAAATAAGTCTTCGGGCTGATTGTACTCGGTGTCGATTTCAGGCTCTTGTAGCCCGGACACGTCGATGACGTTTCTTGCACGAATAGGGAAAACTGCCCACCATCCTTTCCTTCGCGACACATGTTGTGCTGGATATGGAGTGTAGAACACTTGTAGAGCCTCTTGTAGCACGTACCTCTTGTAGCACGTAATATAAGAGCTCGGAACTATACACGTACCTCTTGTAGCACGTAAAAAATTTCTGAAACAGCTCCTTCGATCTATGTCACCGGTCTCCAAGCTGACTCGTACATTTTCCCTAAGTCGCAAATAAAAAGAAAGATAAATTAGATAAACATAATTAACGTACACTTATAAAAAAAAAGTATTACGTAAAAATTTATATGAGTACGTTTATGAACCTTATTTTGAAACCGAATGAATTGTGAATTGAGAGACTAACTCGTTCGAACTATATATAGGCCTTAGGGAGGGGGGGGGGGATGTCTTGCCACGTCACCGATCCGTGTGACAATTCATTCGGTTTCCCTTTCCGTCGACTTTAAGCCGACGGCAATACCCTTTTCCGTCGATAAAAATCCGATGGAAAAGCTCTTTACCGACGAGCTTTTTTCCATCGGGTTTTACCGACGGCTTTTGCCGACGGAAAAGGGTATTTCCGTCGGCAAATTACACTTTACCGACGGTTTTTCACCCGTCGGTAAAGCTACTTTCCCTTGTAGTGGACTAACTTTGTCCGAAACATCTACTATCTATTACAGATCTTACACTGATTTAAGTAAGTAAATAATATAAACTATTCAACGCATCGAATTGCGACTGTTCGATGTGCACTTCGAATGGTACTGATTCGATGCCGGAGTGATTCAATATGACTTTGACAAAACACTGTTGGTGTCGAATCTAATCACGTGTCGAACAGGGGTGCGTATCGAATAGGGTGATTCGATGTGGTAAGATTGAGGCTCGGGTTCGATCTGCCTCTGAATGCTCAAAACCGGGATATATATAATAGCCTCGGTTTGCGGGGCCCATAGATAGCTGTATAAAGCACATCGAAGCATATCGATTCGATGCGCGCATCGAATGAGGGTTATTCGATGCGCTGAAGGTATCGAATTGGGCCAATTCGATATGGTTATGGGCCGACCCAATCCTAAAATACCCTTATCACATAGTTCCCCCAGTTTGGGAGACGTTGACAGAATGATGACGGTTTCCAAACTTCAAATGATATTCGCCATAGAAAGTTATGGGCATCGAATTGTAATAATTCGATGCGTGATGCAGGCATCGAATTTGGTGGATTCGATGCGCGCATCGAATCATTTACATTCGATGCGTTCAGGAAAGCGGCGGCCCATGGGCCTATATATAAGGGTCCACATGTCTGACATTTTTGTTGTTATCCACAGAAGGGATTTTTTGTTTGCTTCTGAAGCGCATCGAATGGAGTCTGTTCGACACGACCCGTATCGAATTGTTGGAATTCGACACGATGCCGAATTACTAATCAATATACAAAAATTATTAAAATTTGTTATTAGGCAGACATGGCCCGCACAAAATCTCGAAATCGCAGCAAAATTGTGCTATCACCCGAGAACATTTATGATGCTGAAGGAAGGAGCGAGCAAAATGAGCCCTCGGGTGTGGGACCATCTTCCGCTAATGCGACCCTGGAAGAAAATCCGGGTGAAACTGCAAGAAGAGAAACTGCAAGAACGACCCCTGAAAATATTTTCGACAATTGGGGTGCGGGCCGCTTTAATCTATCTCCCCCAGATCATTCTACCATGAGACTTGGTGGTGTTAGTGCTGGCACTCAGGTGCCCATAGTGAGCGATTTTGAACGCAACGAGAATGTTGATACACGGAGAGTGGTGGTAACACCCACCGTTACTGGTGGACGCATAAAGGTCAGGACTAATCGTCAAATCCGAATAATGGAAGATATCGATACTGAAGACGAAAGAATTGCTGCCAACTTGGCCAGGTTTAATGCAGCGAACCCTACATTCAGGCATAGGCGAAATGCAAATGTAGCAAGCTCCTCCCGCTCAGTTGGTGAGGGTTGGTATACTTCCGCTAAAAGAAAATTAGCGAAGGAAGAATCCGCTCGCGATGCTCAGGATATTCCGCCGCCTCCCCCGAGATGACCTCGACCTTCAGGAAATCGTAGACCTGCCCCTCCAGGAAGTCTAGTCAATTATGACTTTCTTAATGATGATAATTCAGAATCACTGAGCGCCACATTGGGCTCATATAGGCTGAGAGAGGAACAAGCTGGAGAGATAATGCGGACTCTGTGGCCTTATTTGGATCGGCGAAACGTAATAAATCGGTTGGGATACCAGGATCTGGCTCGCTTTGGGCGCCTATTCTTCGCTGCTATTATTTTAGCAGTTTATCGGCTATGCAAGGATTACAGCGGTTTGATTGAGGTGTAGAGCCAGCACAATGCTGTCGTCGACAATCTCCGTGCTACTATTCGTAACGGGGATTATAGTCGCAGAAACGCGCTTAAACGTGGTAGAGAAACGGAAATAAAAGCGTTTAAAGCGACTCGCGACAAACATGCTGCCGAAGTGAAAGCCAAGAAATCGGAAGAGAATGCTGAAGCACTGTGCGCTGAAATTATTGCATTAAAAAAGGATAACGAATCCTTGCGGCGCGAAAATTGCTCTCTTGAGGCGTCGAATACGGATGCAGAAAATGTCATTTCCAATTTGCACCGTCGAATTCAATATTTCGAGTCTGAAAATTATAAATGTTCAATCGTCCAAAATTTTACGCAAAGTAACGTTTATAAGTTTTTGGAATTACTCCGTGGTGCTGTCGATATGAAATACGGAATGGAGCTCGGTGTCGATCAAGCTGGATATCTTGGGTACCTTGGAGAGGGTTTTCGCAAAGACATGCTTGATGCAAGCCGCAACTCAAGAATGGAGATCCCGAAGGCTAGCGATGATGACAATGATGAACTTCATACTCCTAAGCCCGGCGATTCATTTTATGCCGTGTGGCGCGATCGTAAAAAACAAAATACGACCGACTCAAGCTCTTTGAAGTCGAACTCACCTCTGATCCATAAAGGAAAAGAAAAAAGCACTCCTAACGCTCATTTGAGCGATTCAGAGAATATTACGAAAGCTCTTAACAATGTTCGTGGTCTGAGCGACGATGATTTAAAATCGCCTCCAAAAACTTCCAGGTCTACAATCTTTCTTCGGAGTCCTCCAAGGACGACGGGTTTTGAAAATGCTCCGCCTTCAGTCTCGGATAAAAGAAATAGGGTGGCAAGTGTACCTAAGACTTCTGGTCCTAAGACGGTCTTGCCAGGTGGAACGTATCCTACTTGAGGTGATAGATTCTCTATGCTGGCCAGTAATGAGTCTGATCAATTAGTTAGTGCACATAATTTGATTTCTCCAAGTAGATATCAGCTCGGCGATTCTCTTGAAAGAGCTGAAGTTGTCATGCCCAGGGATTGGGCACGAACTGATGAATTGATTCTTACAGAGGATCAAATTCACGGCAATTGTGCCAATTTTGCTCGTTCCGTGGGTGTGGTCCTTCGTCAAGAGCCCCCCCAGTCAACGAGTGAATAGTAATATATAGGTTCCATTATTCTTTCGATATTAGGCCTTTTGTTTCGTATAGAGTCTTGTAACTCTTTCGCAATTGTTTTTGAATGAGAATGATTTTACCGTTTGACATTATAACCTTTAATTTATACTTATCTCATTCGTTTGCTTGCTGTTTGATATCATGGTGCATATCTAATATTATGATTGCTTGCCATGGAAAATATGAGGAGTTTGAGCTGTTTTTATTATCGTTAGGACATTCACAATTTACCTGAGAGATGGGATCGGTTAGGCCTTTATTTCGCCGATCAGGCATGCAGGGATGAACCATTTTAGACCCTCTTATTCCTCCATCGTGTTTTTTGTTATTGCATGCGAGGGTGGACCATTTTGGGCCTTCTTACCCCTCCATCATGTTCTTTCTTCTGGCATGCGGGGGTGGACCACTTTGGGCCTTCTTACCCCTCCGCCATGTTCTTCCTTCTGGCATGCGGGGGTGGACCACTTTGGGCTTTCTTACCCCTCCGTCATGTTCTTCCTTCTGGCATGCGGGGGTGGACCACTTTGGGCCTTCTTACCCCTCCATCATGTTCTTCCTTCTGGCATGCGGGGGTGGACCACTTTGGGCCTTCTTACCCCTCCGTCATGTTCTTCCTTCTGGCATGCGGGGGTGGACCACTTTGGGCCTTCTTACCCCTCCGTCATGTTCTTCCTTTTGGCATGCGGGGGTGGACCACTTTGGGCCTTCTTACCCCTCTGTCATGTTCTTCCTTCTGGCATGCGGGGGTGGACCACTTTGGGCCTTCTTACCCCTCCGTCATGTTCTTCCTGTGTCATTGGGTGAATAAAATTTTGCAGTTAATAATTCGTAAAGGATTAATATCAATTTAAGTGTATGTCACATAATATTTGATGAAACTTATTCCATTTTATGCATAGTAACGCCTGAGATGTTGCACATTCCATGGGCGTTTCTGTTGAATTCCTCTTAAGGATTCCAAATAGTAATATCCTCGTGAACTTGCTCGCGTAACTCTAAAAGGCCCTTCCCATTTTGGTTCCAACTTTTCGATATGCTGTTTAGCTGCAATACTTCTCAGGACCAAATCTCCTACTTCAAAATTTCTGAATTGAACTCTTTTATCATAACTTTTGGCCATTGCTGCTTTGAAAGTGACAGTTCGCTGATAAGCATCTTCCCTTGTCGATCCTATCATATCCAGATCCATTTGTCGCAGCCGGGCCGATTGCTCAGGATCATAATCAGTAATTCTGCGCGTTGGCATACCTATCTCTGCCGGCAAAATAGCTTCAATACCATAAACAAGAACGAATGGGGTCTCCCCCATGGATGTTCTTGGAGTTGTTCTATATGCCCATAATATTTCTTGAAGCTCTTCCAGCCATGTTTTTCCTGTACTCCTTATCCTCCGTTCGAGATAATCCTTCAGTGTTTTGTTAGTGGATTCCGTTTAGCCATTGGATTGTGGATAATACACTGAGGTCAGATTGTGCGATATCTTCAATTCTCCGAACCATGATTTGATCTCCTTTCCAGTCAATTGCGTACCATTATCACATACAATTGACCTTGGAATGCCGAAGTGGCATATGATGTATTTCCATATAAACTCGATCATATTCTTCTCTGTGATCGACCTTATAGCTTCTGCCTCGACCCACTTAGTATAATACTCAACTGCTACTATTAAGTATCATTTTTGCCCTTTGGTGGGTGGAAACGGACCCACAATATCAATTCCCCACTGATCAAATGGACATGCCACATCGATGGGTTGTAGCTGACGCGCTGGTCTATGAATGGGACGAGCATAATATTGGCAACTATCACATTTCCTCGAATAAGCTGTTGCGTCTTTAAGTAGAGTCGGCCAATAATATCCCTGACGCAATATTCGTTGAGCTAAGGCTCGTCCCCCATAATGATTTCCACAACAACCTGCATGGATTTTTTCCATGACATACTCAGCTTGAGTAGGGGTCAAACATCGTAACAACGGTCCTTCGAAAGATCTTTTGTATAACTCTCCATTGCTGATAGTAAATCTGTAAGCCTTATAACGCATTCTGCGCTGTGCATTCGGATATGCTGGTAGAATACCCTGCTGAAGATAAATCATGATTTCGTCCTTCCAAGACGGGTCTTCTTGTATTGCCATTATAAACTCAATCTGGGCTTCCGTGGTAATATATTTTGAAATCCCAATCGACAATTTATCTGCGACCATAAGTGTGATTCGCTTTTCTGCCAGAATATCTGAAGAACTTGCAAATTTGGAAAGTGCATCTGCTTTTGCATTGTCGTCCCTAGGGATTTGAGCTATATCAAAGAATTTGAAGTTCTTTGCTAATTCTTTAACTTTAGCAGCATACAGCTTCATAGTTTCCTCACGCGTCTCATATCTTCCCGAAAAGTGATTTGCCACCAAGAGCGAATCGGTGAATACGTCCAGGTGTTCAATGTTGAGTCCGAGTGCCATTTTATCCCCGACAATTATTGCTTCGTATTCGGCTTCGTTATTTGTTACCATGTAATTCAGGCTAATAGCAAATTCAAATTCCCTTCGCTCTGGGGACATAAAATGTACTCCAATTCCCCCTCCGTGAGTTGTGGCAGATCCATCAGTGTGTAGTATCCACGTTGATGTTGCCCTACTGGTTCCAACTTGATCTGATATAGAAAAGATACAACTTGCAGTCTCAACTACACTGTTTCCCAGGGTCTCGGCCATGAAATCTGCTAGAGCTTGCGCTTTGATTGCAACTCGTGGCTTAAACTCCAACCCGAACTCACTGAGTTCTATCGCCCATTTCACCAATCTACCTGATGTTTCTGGCTTTGCCAACACTTGCTTCAATGGACTGAAAATATGGTTTCAACTTCCGAGCTGTGACAACAATCGCTAATGCAAATAACTCTATCTCCAAGTAGTTTCTCTCTGTGCCTTGTAGTACTCTGCTTACATAATGTATGGGTAATTGTTGAGCTTCTTTTTGCTTGAGTAACACTGTACTGATTGCATTTGCGGATACCGCCAAATAGAGATACAACATTTCATTTTCCTCCGGTTTTGCTAACAACGGCGGGCTTACCAAATAATTCTTCATTTGTCTGAAAGCCTCTTCACATTCTGGCGTCCAAATAAAATCTTTGTTCCGTTTCATTACTTTAAAGAAAGGAAGATTCTTTTCCGCAGATGTCGATATAAATCTTCCCAAGGCCGTAAGACGGCCCACCAGACATTGAACATCCCTCACTGTTCTTGGTGATGGTAGATCCAGTACTGCTTTTATTTTATCAGAATTGGCTTCAATCCCTCTTTCATTTACCACATATCCTAGAAACTTCCCAGCCGTTACTCCAAAAGTGCATTTTTTAGGGTTTAGTTTCATTCTGTATGTCCTCATTATAATGAAGGCTTCATCCAAATGTCGCACATGCTCATCAGGTTTCAGGCTTTTTACAAGCATATCGTCAATATATACTTCCATCGATTTTCCAATTTGATGGTAAAATATTTTAGCCACCAGCCTCTGAAAAGTTGCTCCCATTCTTCAATCCGAACGGCATTACCCTATAACAGTACACTCTGGTATATGTCACAAATGCTGTCTTGCTCTGATCTTGCACTGCCATGAAGATTTGATGGAAACCACTCTTTGCATCCATCATACCTAGCAATGCACATCCTGCTGTAGAGTCCACAAGTAGATCTATCCGAGGCAATGGAAAAGGATCTCTCGGGCAGTGCTTGTTTAAGTCAGTATAATCCACACACATTCTCCATGTAGCTTTTTTTTTTTAAGACCAACACAATATTGCTCAACCACTCTGAGAATCTTATAGCATAAATATGCCGAGCTGCCAAAAGTTCTTGTACCTCTTTTTCAGCTGCTTCATTCTTTTCCTTGCTAAAATTCCGCTTCTTCTGTCGTATTGGTTTTGCACTCTTATCTACATTCAAACGATGCACTATAATCCTAGAATCTATCCCGAGAAGGTCAGAATCGGACCATGCAAATAAATCTGAATTTCGTCGGAGACAGTCTACCAACGCAGCCTCTACAATCCAATTCATTTCTGCTCCAATCTTGATTACTTTCTCAGAACTTTCTTTGAAAAGCTGAACGACTTTGAACTCCCCTAAAGGCCCCATCTTACATTCTTGCGATTGTTTCAACAACTGACCTTCTATTTTATCTTGCCCTTGTTCTTTAGGCTCAATTCGCTCCTGACTCAATTCTGTCTTTGTTTTGATCTTTTTCTCTGTTTGCCGTTTTTCAACCGCATTCATGCGCCGTTTACTTGTCATCTTAGCAGCCCTATCTAAAACAGTGTTAACAGTGTTCCCACAGACGGCGCCAATATTTTGGTCTTATTTCGTCACGGTAATAGAACACAGTAAAACAATGCAATCTGAATATAAATAACCAAAATAATGTTAATCCAATAAAGTAATCCGGACTAACTTTGTCCGAAACACCTACTATCTATTACAGATCTTACACTGATTTATATAAGTAAATAACATAAACTATTCAACGCATCGAATTGCGACTGTTCGATGTGCACTTCGAATAGTACTGATTCGATGCCGGAGTGATTCGATATGACTTTGACAAAACACTGTTGGTGTCGAATCTAATCACGTGTCGAACAGGGGTGCGTATCGAATAGGGTGATTCGATGTGGTAAGATTGAGGCTCGGGTTCGATCTGCCTCTGAATGCTCAAAACCGGGATATATATAATAGCCTCGGTTTGCGGGGCCCATAGACAGCTGTATAAAGCGCATCGAATCATATCGATTCGATGCGCGCATCGAATGAGGGTTATTCGATGCGCTGAAGGTATCGAATTGGGCCAATTCGATATGGTTATGGGCCGGCCCAATTCTAAAATACCCCTATCAACGACCACTTAAGTTTCTAATCTAACCTCATTTCACAACTTAATTATATATTCATGTATTAATTGCACCGTGGCATGGTTTACTGCTCAGTGACCCGATTAGTTATACTCCTAGTTACTTAATCAGTCCTAATCTGTTTGGAGAAGGAAACAGAATAAAACAGTAATACAACATCAAGGTCATTATGGGTTTCTTGTTCTGTTTGTTTAATTTGTCTCTACATCATGAAACTCGGCACTAAGCTAGATACCCGCCGGACGTAGTGTACGTATACAAATAAATGTTCGAAACCTTAATTACCACATTTCTCTTGCATGTGACCTGTACGTACGTATGGCCTTGCATAATTTTATAATCAACCTAAGTTGAACAACAATTATGGACATTGTACAACGCATTTAATTATGACTCTTAAATTCATTCAATTAAAGATACCAGGTTGAATTTTCAAAGGATTTTTTCCACTAGTTATTGGCTAGCTAGGGGCGACACTCGCTCCTCTATCCTATTAGAAGCACGTGATTTTTATATGTTAGGAAAAACTACACTACACTACACTATCTTTCCCATAGGTGCTTTTTAATACATATCATGTCCAGCTTAGTCTCACATTGAAATGTATTTGTACACAACTATCAAAAATAAAATAAAATGTATTAGTACACTTATAATAAGGTGGCCATGACATAAATGAGTTCTCTTATCTATGCATGCTGCTTTAGAGTGTATAAGCTGATATGTGGTGTTTTCGTATGCTAACTAGAAAGACTAACTCGACACTCCACATTTGACTAATTCAAAGCTTTGCTTGAACCAAGCTAATTCATCGCACACCTCCACTCCAAGTAACACAAGTATAATATGTCAAAATCGTGAAGTCACGCAAAGTAGAATCGTAGACCAATTGACTTGTATCCAACTTATGTACAATTTGACCTTGTGTTAGAACCTAAAGCCCTATTTCAACACCCCGAAGGACAGAATAATTATTGCTTGAGTGAATCATTTAGTCCAATCAAATCTCCCTCAATTTCGCTCGTAAGAACTCTACCCCTAAATTTGCCCGCAATTTCTTAATTTTTACTAAAGATTAAATGATTATGACAAAAATCTTTAAGCTCCGGGGAATCAGGCTGATGAAGGTAACCCGATTGAAGATTTGGAGTGAATTTGAAACTTAGGATTTAGGTTGGTTTGGGGGTTAGGATACATGTTTGAATTGGGGCAGCCATATTGTTGTGGCCAGGAGAGAGAAAAAATAAATTGGTTTGTGTTGTTTGGTTTCAGCCGTAAGTTTAGTGTCCTATATTCTTCTTCTTTTTTTCTTCATTTTTTTAATTATTGAATTAAAAACTAAAATAGAAAAAAAACGAGTATAAAAATTTACCTGGAAAAGTGAAATAAAAATATTCCACGTACGAAAAATTAAGCCGGATGGCATTAATATCGACCGTGTCAAATTCGATGATACGTGTCAACTGTGGGTGAATATAGACGCTGATACCAACACAGTGGGTTTAGTTCGGAGTGGGCCAATATAGTGGATGTAAAATAAAAAGATGCCAACAAAGTACGCTAAGTTTGATATAAAAAACCCCTCGATAACTATTATAGTTTTTGCTTGTAGTCAAACTGGTGTTTGTACGTACTGTTCTTGTGGTTGAGACTCATTTCAACTAGATCTTCATCAATTAGACATCAATATTGACATCAATATTGTTTTTATACATGAGATCCTTGCTGAAGAAGTTTTTCTTACTCCTCCTCAAGGTTAAACAAAGCCTCGCCAGGATAAGTGAGCAAACTTAAGCCCCCTCTATACAACATCAAACATGCCTCATGTTAATGGAAATTGGAATTCACAAAAGTGCTTTCTTATCTTTGGTTTTCTCAATCATCTTTTCGCCATTCTCTGTTTACTCGTGGCAATGGTGCTTCATTCACCACCCTACCCTTGTATGTCAATGACGTGTTGATCGCAGGTCCTTCTTTGTCCTTAATCCATGATATTAAAGCTCACCTATACAACCTTTATGTAACATTTAATGTGAACAAAACATAAAAAAATTGACAAGACCTAAACCAACAACACCTTAAAATTGTAGCATGAATTAAACGTCAAAGCAAAGAGAACTACATTTCATATAAGGAACACCAAAATGTAGAATGCACAACAACAAGAACACGTAATGATTTTACTTGATTCGATCACAATCAGAATGTGTGTTGTGACCTACATCAAAGAGAGATGATTTTATTGATGAGAGAGTTTACTAGAGTAGAACAAATCTAATGCGATCAATGATCGAAACAAAAGCATAAAACAATATATATCATACCGCTTACGACAACTTTATAACGCCTTTAAGCAAGATAAAATGAACGAGAATTTTAAGCAAGATGATCCTAGCTCATATGAGTAAAATTTTAAGCAAGATAATTTCTTCAAACTATGGTAAAATTACTAAGAAATTCAATAAGCTGAACCTTAAAGGAAAAGGCAAAGAAAAGAATCTTAGTAATAGTTCTCCAAGTTATAAGAAATTACCTCATAGGTTTGTGAAGTACATGGCATCAAAACCTACTCCTTTAGAAGCTGATAAGTTAAAAGATGTTCAATGTTTTGAATGTAAAGGATATGGTCATATGGCTAATGAATGTGCTAACACTCTTAGAAAAAGAGGAAATTCTCATTGGGTTTGTGTAGATGATTTCAATGAATATTACTTTAGTTCTGGAGAAGATGAAGAACAATCAGAAGAGATTCACACTGCTGCGCTACTCACTCAGATTGACTGGACACCAGAAAATTCCCTGAACTGCCTCGGATCTCAATGTTACCCCAACATTCATGATCCAACATCAGAATAGGAGACCTTCTTTGCAGATTGGGATGAATATGATGCTAATATTGAACCTAATCTTGTGTCTAACAATGATGAATCTAACTTTGATTGTTTTCATGACTCAGTGGATCTAGATGAAGAATATTTCTTTGAAGGTGAAATGTCCCAGAGAAAATCATTGAAGACCTGAAGTCAATCTACCACAAACTGCTACTTGAGAATCACAAACTCATCAAGAGCAACAAAAGCCTGAAGGAAGAGATTGGATGCATGAAGGAGATGCTGAAACTGTATGAGGAAGACCTTGACAAAACTGAGGCTGAACTGAAGGAGGTAAATGTAAAATTTAATAAAGATGAACAAACCATTGCCAAATGGAGCTCATCTACATCTAAGCTTGATGAGATGCTGAGTATGGGAAATCAAGGTAAAAGTGGTTTGGGCTATGTTGAGAAACCTCCCTCTGAAGATGTTAATTATGTCTATTTGAAAGCTGGTTTTATCAAGGAAAGTAATAGCTTGAGTTGTGAAATTCCTTTCAACACTGTGAAAAAGCCTACTTTTATCTGTCAATATTGTTTTCAACCTGGTCACATTAAGCCTTATTGTAAAAAATATAAAAATGTGATTGAGAAGAAAACAATAATTAATAGCAGTACCAATGTTAGGAGAACCTCTGATCTGAATGTTATCCCAACATTAGGTAACAAAGCTGAAGGAGATAAAAGTAAAACTTGGATTGAAAAGATAAAAACTCCTAAGGTTAAAATTGTTTGCAGTGTTGTCTTTTCTGCTGTTTACTCTCACCTTGCAGGTAAGTGGTATTTTGACAGTGGATGTTCAAGGCACATGACTGGAAACATTGACAACCTGAAAGATGTGATCCCTTTGACTGTTGGAACAGTTACCTATGGAGGAGGCACCAAAGGAAAAATCATTGGAAAAGGAGTACTGGATGTTGAAGGATTTCCACCACTCAAGGATGTGTTGTTGGTTAAAGGATTGAAAGCAAATTTAATTAGCATAAGTCAACTTTGTGATGATAACTTGCTAGTTACTTTTGATAAAAGCTCATGTGATATGTTTAATAGTGACAATGTCCGTGTCATGACAGGTACAAGATCAAAGGATAACTGCTATCTTGCTCAAGATGAAGCTGAATGCTACCATGCCAAGGTAGATGAATCTGTCATGTGGCACAAGAAGCTAAGACATGTGCACTATAGAAATCTGGAGAAACTGCAGAAGTTAGAGGCTGTAAGAGGACTGCCTAAGTTGACTAGTCCAGGTAAAATTGTTTGTGAAGACTGCCTGAAAGGTAAACAAACAAAAGTTGTTCATACGCCACTCTAGGTACAAAGTACTAACCCTAGAACTAATAAGTGCTTTGAATTGCTACATATGAATCGCATGGGTCCTACTGAGGTTAGTAGCCCGAATGGTAAGAAGTATACTTTTGTTATTGTTGATGATTTTTCAAGATACATGGATAAAGTTTTTGAAAGAAAAATCAGAAGCATTCAACACATTCAAGATTCTGCATGCTAGTATCAAAAATCTCTATGGTACTTCTGTAGGAAGAATTAGGTCTGACCATGGAAACGAGTTTGAAAATGTAAGCTTTGCTAATTTTTGTGAAACTAAAGGCATTTTCCATGAGTTCTCTGCACCTAAGATACCTCAGCAAAATGGGATTACTGAGAGGAAGAATAGAACACTTCAAGAGATGGCTCGAGTAATGTTGAATTCTAGAAACTTATCTAAGAAATTCTGGGCTGAAGCTTTGAACACTGCATGTCATATTAGTAATAGAGTTTTTCTTAGACCTGGTACTACTATGACACCTTATGAAATCTTGAAGGGCTCAAAACCAACAGTAGCACACTTTCATGAAAAAATAGAGATTATTTGAGCAAATTTGATCCCAAAAGTGAAAAGTGTATATTTATTGGATATTCTCCTAATAGTGCTTCTTTCAGGGTCTACAATCCAAGATTGCATACTGTACAAGAATCAGTGAATGTCATTTTTGATGATTTAACTGTTTCTGCATGTACTGAAGAAGTCACTGTTTCATATGTTGCTCCAACATTGGACCCAACATTGAACACAGAAGCTGGAGATATTGGACTGGAAACTGGAACAAATGTTGACTTAACACCAGAGACCCCCAATGTTAGGCCAACATCTGTGCTGTCAGATTCTGAAGATGAATAGTTCCTGAATCCAGAAAAGATCCTCCTGCTAGGATACAAAGAGATCATCCAGCCACTCAAGTAATTGGACAAATTACTGAAAGAGTTAGAACACGCAACAAAGAAAGGGTTAATTACAAGGATATGGTTAAGTTGTGTGTTTGTATGTCTTCTTCATGTATTGTTGAAATACATCTTGTTTTGTGTCCTCCATTGAACCTAAGAATGTAACTGAAGCTCTTAAGGATAGTTACTGGATTAATGCCATGCAAGAGGAACTCTTATAATTCACCAAAAATATAGTTTGGAATCTAGTTCCTAGGCCTTCACATGTGAATGTAATAGGTACAAAATGGATTTTCAAAAATAAAATTGACGAGAATGGTGTAATTATGAGGAACAAAGCTAGGTTAGTTGCACAAGGTTATACTCAGGTAGAAGGTATAGATTTTGATGAGACTTTTGCTCTAGTAGCTAGGATAGAATCAATTAGATTACTTCTTGCTATTGCTTGCTGTCTTAAGATTAAACTTTACCAAATGGATGTTAAAGGTGCCTTTCTTAATGGTTTAATTGACAAATAGGTTTATGTAGAACAACCTAAAGGCTTTGTTGACCCTAAACATCCTGACCATGTGTACAAACTTGATAAGGCTTTGTATGGCTTAAAAGAGGCTCCTAGAGCTTGGTATGAGAGGCTAACTGATTTTCTGTTAGGCCTAGGTTTCAATAGAGGAGATGGAGACAGAACATTGTTTGTCCTTAGAAAAAGCTCTGATATATGTATTGCTCAAATTTATGTGGATGATATTGTATTTGGCTCTACTAACAAGTCTACCTTAGACAAGTTTGTTGAGTCTATGACAGGAACATTTGAGATGAGCATGATTGGTGAGCTTAACTACTTTCTGGGACTACAAGTAAAGCAGTTGGAGAATGGTATCTTCCTGAACCAGGAGAAGTATGCATGGGATCTGGTGAAGAGATTTGAGCTACAAGAGTCCAAGACTTGCAAAACTCCTATGTCCTCTTCAGTGAAGATAACAAAAGATGGCACTGGCAGCAATGTTGACCCAACATTGTATAGATCCATGGTTGATAGTCTGCTATATCTCTCTGCCTCTAGACTTAAAATCATGTTTTCAGTATGTGTTTGTGCTAGGTACCAAGCTAAGCCAAGGCAATCTCACTTGATTGCTGTGAAGAGGATTATTAGATATATCTCTGGAACTTCACCTTTAGGCATTTGGTATTCTTATGACACTAACACTAACTTGGTTGGTTTCAGTGACTCTGACTGGGCAGGTGATGTGGATGACAAGAAATCTACAAGTGGAGGCTGTTTTTATTTGGAGAATAATTTGGTCACCTGGTATAGCAAGAAACAGAACTGTGTTTCATTATCAACAACTGAATCAGAATATGTAGATACTGGCAGCTGTGTTACCCAACTTGTGTGGCTCAAACACATGCTTTCAGATTATGGGTTAGATAGTGATACACTTCTTATGTTCTGTGACAATCTAAGTGCCATAAGTATCTCTAGGAATCCTGTCCAACATTCTTGAACTAAGCATATAGACATAAAGCATCATTTCCTGAGAGATATGGTAGAGGACAAAGTGATCAACATTGAACATATTGAGACAACAAATCAGCTTGCTGATATGTTTACAAAACCTTAGATAGTGAGAGATTCTTCAGCTTGAGAAAATCTCTTGGCATGTGCAATATGTGAGAATGTTGAGGAAACAAGTGTTGACATAACACCACTGTCTAGCACTAGTATATTAGTTGTGGTGTAGTAGGTATTCTGTTGTTTTCCTTTGTTGAATTTATTTTTCTTGTGGGTCTCATTTAATCCTTGTTTTGTCATATTTGGTTTGTGTGGTTGAACTCTTTGATTAACAACTCTTTCAAGTTACCAGTTTCACATATTTGTTTTGAAAAAGTAATAAAACTCTTCTATTTGTCTGAGGTTGTGATAGCCTAACATATGGAGAAGCTGGGGTACACAAAGCTCACTGCTTTGATGTCTATTCAGTTGTGTCTTATTCATATGAAAGGTGTACATGGCATGTGGAGAAGCTGGGGTACATGATGTTGACAGCTTCAGTGTTACTCAGTTGTGCTTATTTACGTGTTTCTGTTTGTTTGGCCAAGGAACACATGAGGGTGATCATTTCTACTAGGGTGTTTGAGGTTTAGATTTCTTACATTTAGTAGCACTGATTACTTGGTGATTCTCTTGAATGCAGGTTGGTAAACAAGTATGCATAAGGAATTGGGGTGTTAGGGTGCATGATAAATGAATTGCCAACATTCAAGGCCTTTGTACTTGCCTAACTTGTTGCTGTTAATGTTGTTACTGGAGTTCAGGCTGCACTCATTCAGTAGTGACATTAGCTTTGTGTTTAGCAACCTTCGGTTTTTGGTTCAGATGAGTTATGAAAATAATAAATATTTTAAAGAGATGTGAACTGTGCTGGTTTGAGGAGTTTTTCATAAGTGTTTACCATCTGCCTATTTGACATTGCATTATTGCATTCATGTAGAACTGCATTGTTTCTTACTTGTTGTTGAGTTGTGTCGTTTTAGGCTTAGGGGGAGTATAATTCATGTGTTAATGCATACACTTTGGGTGACATACTGCAGGTGACACACTTTTCTGTGACTTTCTATGCCGTGGAAGTGAATTTTTTCCTTGAATTCATAACTGCTTATCTTTGTGTGTTTTTTGTTATCTATGTTGCTTACTCATGATTTTGATCTGAACATTATGTCTGAGGTACTCACTTGCTATATTGGTTAAGTTTCAGATGTATTTTTGGATGTATCTCAAGCTCTCACATGAATTTGCCTTGGTGAAGCCTGTACCTCCACCTTCTGGTTTGAATGTTATCAAATATTATCCCAACATTGTGCACTGCCGCAGGACAACATTGAAAATAGGAACTTATAAGTTTTCAAATTTTTAAAAACCGCTCTGGTTACCTGTTACTTAAACATTGACGCGTGTACGCGGGAAAACATAGTGGGAAGATTTTATTTGGTTAAAAATCAGTAACTACCCACTAACATTCACTCTCTCTCCACTAGTCACGGTTATATTAGGAATCAAAACCCTAATTTCCTTATTTGTGCTTACAATTTCCTATATGTGCTTACAATTTCTGCAATTTTACTCTCTACTCTCAAAATTCTCTCAATTTCTCTCTGCGAATCTCTTTCACTAACAATGGCAAGCAGGTCGCCTATGCATACTATTGCAGATTGCTCTAAGCAGTGAACCCATAGCTGCGCGCACCCGCTCTCACACTCGAGGTGATGCTGCAAAATTCGAGGATGCTCAAGTTGTTGCTAAAATACAGGCGATCCCCTACGTGCGACGAGGAAAGAAATCTAAACATGAAGAATCGACTTCTAATGTTGAGCCAACTGCTGAGTCAACCACTCCAATCATCAATGAGCCTGAAATTGAGGTAAATATGGCTGAACCTAACTCTGAGATTAATGTTGATGTATCTGTTGAGGGGGAGGTTCGTGAATCTGTGGATAAATTGGTGAGGAAGTGGGTTAGGGCTCAAAAGAAAAAGAGCACGGGTACTGGTGAAAAGTTGATTGGTGGTCGAAAGATGTCTGAAACTACCAAGAAACGTGCTGAGGCAAGAAAAAGACAAATTGAGAGGTTAGCTAAGAAGAGGGCTGCTGAAGCTGAGAAAAAGGCTGAGGAAGATCGAAAATCTGTTGCTGCTGCTGCTGCTGAGCGAAAGAGGAAGGGGAAGCAAGTTATGGAAGAGGAAATTGAGGTTGTGGATTTTGAGGATGAAGTGGAAGAGTAGGAGAAAGAAGAGGAGAAGACTGATGAAGAAGAGCAAGATGTTGCTGCTGATGTTAAGGCAACATCAGGGACAGAAGAATACTCTGATGGACTGTATGTGATCTACCCTGAAGATGAGGATGACTACTTTTACCTCTACTATCTTACCAAAGATTTGGAGAATAAGTGGGATTCTTTCAAGAGAAGGGAACTTCACACTGAAAGAGCTTAGAGATGGCCAGCTTCAAAGAACACAAGGTGATGGAATTGCTCGAGGCAAGAGGGATTCATCAATCTGTGATGGAGTTGAATGACTATGCTCCTGAGATTGTTATGGAATTCTGCCTGAATCTCTCCAAGTGGATAAGGGATTACAGATCTCCAAAATATGGAAAAGCTTGGGTGAGGGGGAGAGTCTTCAACATTGAACCCTACACCATCAACAAGATTTGTGGATTCCCACTTGCTGAAGAATTTGAGGACCCCTACTATGATGATGTGATTGAAGACTTGACATGAGGGTTGGTCAAAGTCTGGAAAGATGCTCTGCCAACTACAAAACTCACTTCCCTTAGTGTTGTCTTACATAAGATTGCATGCTTCAACTGGCTGCCAAGCAAGAATGTTACTGTACTGACTAAGGAATCACCAATCTTAGTGTACAAGATCAAGAATGGGCTAGCTGTGAATATGGGGGAGGGGATTTTGAAGTCAATGTCTGAAGTTTCTGGAAGGAAGAATGGCATGCTGCCTTTTCAAGTAAGGATTGAAGACAAGTGTCATTGTGGGCTGGAGGAAGAATGATGTTAAACTTACAATTCTCCCATGCTACTTGTATGGTTCAAGAGTGAGAGATCTTCCTTGGAACCCAAAAGGAGTGGTGAGACCAAGAACAAAGAAGAAGAAGGCTCAGGAGTTTGCTGGAACTTCAGTGCCTATATCCAAAGAGGAAGATTGCATGGTCATAACCTCAACTTTTGTGGATCATCTGCTGAATTGGTTCAGGGGGCACATTGCTGACACTCAGAGGGAGATTGAGGAAAAGAAGGAGCATCTCAAAGAGCTAGAAAACTTGGTGAAAAATTTGGAGAAACTCCCTTCTTCACAAAAAGGGAGAGAGTAGTTCCATTTTTTAATTATTAGCTTTCTAGTTTTATGTTTTGTTTTTTAAAAACTGCTGATATGTTTGTGTTACTGGTACATTATCTATATTTGGTTTATTTTAATCAAGGGACATGTCTTTGTTATTTTAATCAAGGGACATGTCTATATTTGGTTTGAACTGCTCTGACTGCCATTGCTTATGAAAGTAAATTTTGAACTGATTTTCTGTTTAACCTTTTATGCAGGAAACTTACTGGTTTCAATGTTGAGGCAACATTGATAAATGTTGGAGTCTGAACATCTTTTGATGTAGTGATGACCTTAATACTTGCCTTTGTTATTTTAACTTTGAATATGTTAGTGTGCATTGAGGGGAAGCAGTTTAGTAGTTTTAATTTGTTTCTTGTTGTTTATGTTTATGTCGAAGAAGGTATCTTAATCATAAGGAAGAGCTATGGATGATTCCTTTACTTGAAGTTTCCATAATTCATGTTAAGTTGAATAGTCAACAACACGGTTTGCAAAGAAGGAAACAAATTGGCGCTTCTCTGCAACTTGGATTCTTTCCAGGATTATTCCGATTTGAAGAAGATGTGTTACCTTATTAGATATGTAATAAAGGAAACACTTATTCAAGAAATATACCGAGTTCACAAGGAAGTCCAATTCAACAAGGAAACAACAAGAGTTACCAAAAACTGTGAACAACACACCTTGGCGTGCAAGATTCAAGAAATCTATAAAAGGTGTGAAGTTCATCAAGATGAATACAAGACAATAGTGCAAATCAAGCCAAGAGATTAATCATATGTTGTATTGTCTTCGTGTTGCTTTTGCGAAGTTTTTGTATCAACTATTTAAGTCTAGTTCATAGAAGTTAAGTAGTTCGTACTTGTCTGCTTCGTTGAGTCCGATCAACAAAGAGCGTGAGTGAATTGTTGTGAGGAACATTTTTGTTAAAACCTTTATGGTTATTTCGCCTAAGGCTCAAAAGTTTTTAATAATATTGAAAACTTCTTAAAATTTATATCTTCTTGTTTTTAAATTCCGCTGCATATTACTTTAGTCAAGAAGATCACAATAGAGTTAAGACAATGCCTGCTTAACTCTCAAAGTTGTTGTGTCAATCCACGATCCGAAAATTTCAGATATGATCAAAACTAACAACTCGAATCTAAACACGAATCGGGATTCAAAACAAAGAGAACTACACTTTATATAAAGAACAAGAATTGTAGAATTCACAACAACAAAAACACACAATGATTTTACTTGGTTTGATCAAAATCACCTTGTGCGTTAATACATACATCGAAAGGTGATGATCTTATTGATGAGAGAATTTACAAGAGTGGAATAAATCTAATGCGCAGTGATCGAAAACAGGAGCAACAAACCATATGTATCATAAAAACTTACCAACTTCATAACCTCATGAAACAAGCTAAAATAAACCAGGCTCAGTATGACACTAACATGCGCGTGGCTAACCAACTTAACTGCTGCAAGAAAATGACAATTAAGACTCTCAAGTTGTTTAAACCCACTCTCAACACTTTCACAATCAAGGATCTTGGCCCAACTAAGTATTTTCTTGGTTTAGAAATCCTTCCAACATATTTTGGCATGTGCATAGATCCACGAAACACAATCTCGATATTGTTAACGATGCCAACGTCTTAGGTGCAAAGCCTCGATCCACTCCCTGTGCAGAGGGAATCAAATCCACTAATGAAAGAACTTCATTTCCTTGGCTTGATCAATATTGTCTCCTTAGTGGCCGCTTATTTTACTTAAATATGACACGGTTCGACATCTTCGTCATGGTCTACCAATTTAGCAATTCATGCAATCCTTCACACAAGATCCCTATGATTGCTGGATCTATCCTTCTTTACCCGAAAAACCTCCTTGATTGGTTTATTATAATGAACAGAAAGGTAAAAAAATATCAAACCCCCCAACGTTTGGGGCCATTTGCAGCAAACCCTCATAACTTAGGTCTTTGGCGGTCAACTCCTCAACCTTTGTAATTTTATTCGAAGTGACTCTTTATTCATATTTTTGTCGTAGGATTTGCCAACATGTCAACATTTTTTACTATTAGATTGGTCAAATGAGGAAGTTTGCACCAAATTTAAAATATTGGGGGGTTGACCACTAAAGACCAAAGTTATGAAAATTTGCTGCAAATAGGGTCAAAATTGTGGGGTTTGATGCTTTTTCCCTGAATGGAAAATAATGACAAATTTCTTTCAAGAATACATAACTATAAGGTATTTAATTACTAGAAAATGTTTTGGTTAAATTGATAATTCCTTCGGAGTATTTAAAGTCATGGACCACTTTACACAATAAATTAAGCAAAAAGTATCTTTTGCATGTTTATCAAGTCACGTACATGAGATTTTGGGTAAATAGTTATTTTCGAGTGATTAATTAGCACGAATAAGAACCGTAAAAATGCGGCAAGATAATTTCAAGACGAGTTCGTCGTCATATTATGCACGAATGAATAATTAATTACATCGCACCATGTAATATATATATATATATATATATATATATATTGATGGGGGTAATTTAAGATTGACCCAATACATTTTGTATTGGGCCGGCCCATAAGCGCATGGAATAGAAAGAATTCGATGCGCGCATCGAATTCACAGAAAGATACGTTGTTATTGGGCCAGCCCATTAGCGCATCGAATTGCCCTTATTCAATGCGCGCATCGAACATGCACGATTCGATGCCCCTTTCTATATTGGTCAGTGGGCCCCATGGGACGAGTTCTATAAATAGCCCGTCCCCTTGAGTTCTGTGCAAGTTATTGAAAAGATTACCACCTCAGCACAGTCAACATCGAATCACCTTCCATTCGACACGCATCGGATCGAACAACCTCAATTCGACACACAGTTGAATAGTGTACTTCCATTCGACACGCCAAAGTATGTATCGAATTCGACATTGAATATACGTATCAAATTTGATACCTGCCAGAACAAATTTGAACCAGTGGTACTTGATCCGCATCGAACGAAGACATTCGACACGTCAGCATCGAATACCTACAATTCGATACGCTACATTTATCTTGTAATTCATTTATTCTATCTAATAAGCTTGTAACAAGTGTTCCGGACCAAGCTAGTCCGTTAATAAAGTTGGATAGCATTGTTTTGATCTCATTTTGTAATCTTTTACCGTGTTCTATTACCGTGACGAAATAAGACCAAAATATTGGCTCCATCTGTGGGAACACAAAGTTTATTAGTTTGTTAGGCAGTATGTCTAGAATTACCAGATCCTAAAGTAAAGCTCTGGAAGGAAATATGGAAGAAGCAGGGCAGAATACACCTGAACGTATCGCGCAAAATATCGCGGGACCGTCGACAGTACATGCAGCAGTACCAACTCCAGCAAGGAGAGAGAATCAAGTACCTCAAGGTGAGAATGCACCTGCCGCTGAAGCAGGTGCAACTGGAGCAACAACAACGAGTGCCTCGATTCCAGATAATTTGAAGAATGAATTAATAGCAATGGTGAAAGACGTTGTGGCTGAAGTACTGACTCCAGCACTACCAATTTTCATACCATCACCTGCTGAACATCCGGAAGTCTTAAGAGAACAAGGATCTGTTGCCCGAGTGAAAAAGGGAAAGTAGAAGGAAAAATCCCAGCAAGATGACAGAAGAAGCAGACATGTTTCAGAAGAAACAAAAAGCAAGGGGAAATCCACCCGCGATGAACAAGGAAAGAAGTTAGTTTCGGTTGAGGTACAATCAAGAAAACATCTTGAGAAGAAAGAAAGGGAAAAGGAGGCAGAACGTGCTACTGAACGAAGAAGAAGAGAAGAAAGGAGACGTTCAGAAAGTCATGATTCCATAAGGGAACGGAATGAGGAAGAGGACCAAAGAGAAGAAATGCGAAGAAGAAGAAATAGAGATGACAGAAGACATCCAGAGGGTCATGATTCACGGGGTGAGCATGATAGAGTGGCCAGGGATAAAGAAATGTTGGAGAAAGGGAAAGCTACAGTTGAGGTTCAAGCGGTACAAGAGAACAATACTTATAGCCGCAGTCCATTCTGTCAAGAGATAGAGTCAGAAATCTTGGGACATGGGGATAAGCTTCCGGAATTGAAAACGTATGATGGGAAGACCGATCCCCGAGATCATATTTTTCAGCTAGACAGGAAGTTGTCCCTTTACAGTTTTAAAGACAATATCCAAGCCAGGATACTTGCAACAACTCTTTCAGGAGTAGCTGTGGATTGGTTTAATCGCATTCCACCAGGAGTGATCAAAAGCTACAATCAACTCAGGAAAATGTTTGAAGACCAATTCTCTAGTCAATCCAGACTGGTTCTGGATCATTCCCATCTTTACACAATGAAGCAAGAAACTAATGAAAGTCTAAAGGACTTTATGAAACGCTTTAATACGGAGCTATTAAGGATTGATAGCCCATCGGGAGAAATGATTGCGAGCATACTTTTCCGAGCAACCACCAATACAATGTTTGGGGGGGATCTACTCAGACGAAAGCCCACCACTATTGAAGAGATTAACAAAATAGCACAAGAGGTGGTTCATTTCGAGGAAATGATGGCGACTAAAGTACCTGTTGTTACAATTGTGAAAGAAAAGGAAAAAGGTTGAGAAGAGCACAATCATAACAACTACAATAATAGGAATAAAAATTACAAAAGGGACAGTTCACCTAGAGGGTACACCCCATTAAATGCTCACATTATGGCAGTCTTTGGGGCAGCAAAGAGAAAAGGATGGTTTAAGGATCCCAGACCAATGAGGGAGTCCAAGGCAACGATGTACTCAAATCAATTCTGCAAATATCATAATCAGAAGGGGCATGATACCGAGGAGTGTATAAATTTGAAGGATGAAATTGAACGGCTAATAAAGGATGGCAAACTTGTGGAGTTTGTCAAGAAGGTGCAAGAACAAGAAAACAATTTCAACCGGAAGAGAACTCCATCTCCTAGGAAAGATAAGCAAAGGGGAGTTGATGAACCGCAACTTTTCCAATACCCCCAGATTGAGGATGGGAACGCCAGAAGAGGCATGATCAATATGATATCAGGAGGACCGGGGGGAGCAGACTCTACTAATGGTCGGAGAAAATTCACAAGACTGGTTGAATCAGATAATTTCGTCGATATGGCCAGTATACTGAGAATTGAGCAAATGCTGCATGAAGAGGTTACTTTTTCTACATAAGACCTAAGAAAGCTGAGTCCACAGGCTATACAAATGGCCAATTTAAATTGCCCTTGGGTGATTACAGTGGATATAGCTAACTATGGAGTCACCAAGATGCTAGTGGACCATGGAAGTTCAGTAAATGTACTATTAAATTCTACGTTGGTTAAAATGGGACTGAATAATCAGACACTAGAACCAGTGAGAACATCTCTTCACGGATTTGGAGGTCCAGAGATAGTCCCACTCGGAATGCTCAAACTCCCAACGTCATTAGGTACTGCGCCGCAGAGAAATACGCTTTTGGAAAATTATGTGATCGTCGACATGCATTTTGCCTACAACGGAATTATAGGGAGGCCATCACTGAATGCTTTCCGAGCTTTACCATCAACTTATCATCAAATGGTGAAGTTTCCAACTCCTAGCGGCACAAGTGAGGTCATAGCAGACCATATCGAAGGATGGAAATGCTACGTGACTTCACTCCAGGTTTGACCACAACAAGAAGAAGTAGCGGCAAGGGTAGTGGCTCCAAGGCAAATGGAACATATTGATTAAAGATTCCAATTCTATTTACAAGTGTATTTAGCATTTTGAATATTTTGAACAAGTTTTTATTCGTTCTCTCTGCTATGACACGCATGAGGGACAAAAATGTATGAACTTAAAACAGGTACCCCAAACCATGGATCTGGAGGACAGCGCTGGGAGTCAGGCAAATGAGCAATGACCCAAGCTCAGCTCTATTTATATAATCTAATTTGGATTATTCAAAGAAGATTACGTCTAATTATTTGGTTTGCATGAATTTTATCTACTATGCATAATAAAAATCTATGCAGGACTGAAAAATTAGAAGAACGGAGGCTGTGCCCCAAAGTGGCATGAGATACCGAAAGAAGCCAGAAGTGACAAAAGGGACGGAGACTCTGCCCCAAAGTGGCACGAGATACCGAAAATCCCTAACAAAATTAGGAAAACGAAGACTCTGCCCCAAAGTGGCATGAGATACCGAAAGAAGCCATAAGTGACAAAAGGGACGGAGACTCTACCCCAAAGTGGCACGAGATATCGAAAATCCCTGAAAAATTAGAAGAACGGAGACTCTGCCCCAAAGTGGTACGAGATACCGAAAATTCCTAAAAGTGGACAGAAGAACGGAGACTCTGCTCCAAAGTGGCACGGGATACCGAATGAAGCCAGAAGCGACAAAGGGACGGAAACTCTACCCTAAAGTGGCACGAGATACCGAAAATCCCTAAAGCAAAATTAAGGGCGGAAACTCTACCCCAGAGTGGCATGAGATACCGACAATCACTAGGGTGACCAGAAGATAGGAGATTATGTCTGATGTGTTACGAAACACTGTAATTCCCAAAGAATACGAGGAAGGGACGGACACTCTATTTATATACTACAAGATACTCAAAATGACAGGAAGAACGAGGTGGAACAAACAATTCTTTCCAGAATGGCAAAGGTCACCATGACAGGATACAAACACTACGAATAACATTGTAAGTGCTTATTGAAATCCACAATTGGAGAAAACATGAACAAAAATCTCGTAAAGTGAATAACGATTAAGTGAAAATATAAGAAACAAGAGAACTACGTCTAGAATGACGAGTGAAATCTCTTTTCTAAAAAAGAATGATTACAATCCTACAAGAAGAAACCTGGTTCAATGTTTCAATACAGGATAAACAATTTTTATTGAACAATAGTGAACCAGAAGGTTGCCAAAATAAAGTAAAGAACGTAAATGAGAAATTGAAATAAAAGGCAACAAATATGGGCTGAAATAATTATGCAAATAATGACTAGCGTCCAAAAAAGTTGTTCTGCTAAATATTAAATTGTTCAAACATACAAGAGCGATAAACCACCACGAATAAAACCAATAATTATAAAATTGTTTATAATTATAAAAATAGAAAGCCTCGGGGTCACAATGTCAATCCTCCTCCTCATCGTCAGATGGGGGATAAGGATCAGGCATATCTAGCGGTGGTGATAATCCTCCGAGAATAAGATCCTCCCTCTCTAGCAGTGAGGCAAACTCATCAGGCTCTGCAGGTTCAGAAGTTTCACGAGGTGGTAATTTTTCTCGATTTGGTCCTAGGGACAGGTCTAACCATTCTGGTTGGAAACCACCACGAACATACTCCGTGGCATAAAACTGATGCACAGTCAGAACCTGAGCATTCCCCTCGAGCTTGCCTCGACGAGTGCAGATTTCTCGAAAAGTGTTGCTTTGGAGAAACTCTTCAGCTATCCCCACCTTCTGCTGGGAAGTAACCCATAAGAAAAATATAAATTAATATGATAACAAGAAAATGTGATGTGAAACACCATGAAAAGGAATGTATATTACCTCTTTGAGACCGCGCAAATAACCGTTGAGATCGGCGTTATGGGCTTCTTCTTTGGCTGCACCCACCTCCATCTTAAGGTCATTAATTTCCTTGTTGAGCTCTTCTTTGAGCTTTTCAACCTCTGCCCGTGCCTCCTTGGCTGCCTCCCGATCAACATGCGCCTTAGCAGCATAGTCTTTGGCCAATTGCAAGGCCTTTTTCTTATCATCAAGGGCAACTTGAAGAGCAGCATTGTTACCACCGCCAGCAGTCTCCCAGAATTCCATTAGGGCCGAGAACATGGTGTCAACAAAACCACCCGCCTAACAATAAATAAACAGTTAGATCATGATTTACAAAGTCAGCTCAGAGGGAATAAAATTCAAGCGAGGAGATCATTACCGCTGTTAGCAGATGTAGCGTGTTCCGCTCCACCCTTTTCCTTTCTTCGGCAAAGACTGGGAGAGGAACTGCAAGACCAGGCATCAGTGCCCTCAAATGCTCGATGGCTTCGGACTCCGAGATCTCGTACCCAGCGGCCCGAGCTCGAGGACCTTGGATAGGCCCAACTCCTGCGCTCGGCTCGGCTACATTGGCCGGAGCATTAGAAGCACTGAGCCTGCTTGATCAGCCGACTGGTGGAGCATCCCCTCCGGCCTATGACCGGGTCTGAGGCATTTTTCTTTTCTTGCGTTGGTTGCCGACTTGGACATCGTCACCGGTTCCAACTGCCATGCTTTCTGACGCCTCAGCGCCACCCTGCACATTGTCTGGGTTATCCCCCAATATGTCTTCAAAAGGATCAACTGTTGGATCAGTAGCAGCGGCAGAAGAGGGACCAGCAGGTTTTTCTTGCCTTTACTCTTTCTCTTTCGGGGAGGAGGAATTTCGGGCACAATGCTGGTCTGGGAGCTCACTAGATCAGCAACAACAACTCGATTCATTCTTGCGTGTCGACTCATGAAGTACTTCGCTGCAAGAAAAATAAATCGTTAAAATCATAACAAGCACAAATCAAAAATACCAAAAGAGTTACGAAATTATACCGAGAGTCATCCTTCCCGTATATTTCACTGGGGATAAACCAGCTAGTGAGAGGACTCGGTTTTCGATTAGTTTTTTAACATAAAATTGATGTTCTCGAACTAAGTTCGGGATAAACTCGCAATCCCATAAAGTTATAAAAACACCGGCATGTATCATTACCCTTGACCCAGTATACCAGTCCCGACGGTACTCCCTAAACTCGCCTTCATAACTTTCCTGCTATATAAAAATATCGTCTTTTCCAATCTTTCCCATAACCGGTTGCTCTACCATTCAGCAACTTGCGGTGTGTTTGGGCTTTAACATGATACAATCCCTCTTCACGCCTCGCAATTTCGAACAACGCGTAGAACTCGTTTGGACTTTGTGGTTGATGCATCGCCTTCATGACAATGATAAAACTAATTAAGTTGCCATAAGAGTTCGGTGTGAGTTGAGCGGGCACGACACCTATTTTTCTAAGAAGCCATCTAAGCTCATAAGGGATAGGAAAGCGAAGACCATTCAGGAGTTGACCAACAAACACAGTCATATGCCCGGGTGGTGGGGTGTGCATCCGATCATTCGGCCCGGTGAGGACAATCCTATACTTATCCAGTATGTCGAAATTTACACGAAGCTCCTTACAACTATGTTGGAGACGAGATATATATTGATTGTAGGCCATTCTGGGGACCTCGATGTGATCGTCGAACTCTCTATTAATATAATCAACGTCCTTTTCACCTTCGCTTGGAGCGCGGTTATCCTGATAGGATGACGACGGATCATCACTGTCTATTTCGGGCATTGTTGGGTCAATATTTGCAACAGGGCTATTACCCGCGAGAGACTCAACCGTTACGATATCAATTAAGTCATATACATCTACTTCGACTCTGCTCGGGTCTGCGGGAGCATTCGAAGGGTTCCCCTTATTAATTGAACTAGAGCTAGAGCCAGTACTCGACTCACTCCCAGAAGTGGATTCACCGCTCACCATCCTTGACGAGTATGAACTGAAATAAATTAAAACGAAGGCTGACTAAGGACGAACACGTCACTCAACACTCTAGCACATCACTCAAACATACATAACATGAATTTGATAAAAGAAATAACTTAGCAAATAAAAAGCGAAAATTTTACCTTGATCGAATTTTCGGTAGAAGAAGCTTTTGCTTGATTAAAAATATCCTAAACAAGAGAGAAACAGGTTAAAAATGCACATATGAACATTTAACAAGAGAAAAAGCACAATTTTAACGCATCGAATCATCCCAATTCGATGTTGATCGTATCGAATTGGTGACCGTTCGATGCGGATCGCATCGAATGACGCAAATTCGATGCGTCTCACCTGAAGAGCGAAGTGTGTTGGCAGAGAAATGAGCTCCTCATGGCAGTGTTCCCTTTATATAGATGGCGCCCGGCCCATCAGGCCCAGTTGAGGGACCGCATCGAATAACCGCATCGAACAAGCATAATTCGATGCGGGCTATTTCACGCATCGAATTGCAGCTATTCGAGGCGTTAAATTAATGTTCATAAGATCAATGGGAAGTGCTCCGAACTATATTACGAATAGGAATATCCCAAATCAGTAAAATAATTGATAATATGTTCGAAATTTTTCATGCCTACGGCGAAGACCGTTCAGGGCAATCCCAATTATAGTTTTAAAGTTTGGAAGATGATCTCCACGTTGATATCGTCTCCCAAACTGGAGGGACTATATGATGCGGGTAATTTAAGATTGGCCCAATACATTCTGTATTGGGCCGGCCCATCGAATTCACAGAAAGATATGTTGTTATTGGGCCAGCCCATTAGCGCATCGAATTGCCCTTATTCGATGCGCGCATCGAACATGCACGATTCGATGTCCCTTTCTATATTGGTCAGTGGGCCCCATGGGGCAGGTTCTATAAATAGCCCGTCCCCTTGAGTTTTGTGCAAGTTATTGGAAAGATTACCACCTCAGCACAGTCAGCATCGAATCACCTTCCATTCGACACGCATCAGATCGAACAACCTCAATTCGACACGCAGTTAAATAGTGTACTTCCATTCGACACGCCAAAGTATGCATCGAATTCGACATTGAATATACGTATCGAATTCGATACCTGCCAGAACGAATTTGAACCAGCGGTACTTGATCCGCATCGAACGAAGACATTCGACACGTTAGCATCGAATACCTACAATTCGATACGCTACATTTATCTTGTAATTCATTTATTCTATCTAATAAGCTTGTAACAAGTGGTCCGGACCAAGCTAGTCCGTTAATAAAGTTGGATAGCATTGTTTTGATCTCATTTTGTAATCTTTTACTGTGTTCTATTACCGTGACGAAATAAGACCAAAATATATATATATATTACAAAATTTTGTTCTATATACACATCATCCGAGCACTTCTGTCTTAATGTTGAGTAATGTTGTTAAGAATGGCAACTCTACTTCGAATCAATTGACTAAATAATTTCTCCAGTCCCAACTCAATCCCTCCAACGCAATCATCAAGATTCTTTAATTTCTTTAGCATCATCTTCAAATCAAGGATCCCAACTCCATTATTTTTAATTTTTGATAGATATGAGTTAAGAGCAATATCCACATTCGCCACTTCACTTGTGCAATTAATTTCTTTCTCAGATTTTGTGATCATTAATTTGGAAACCAATGACCAGCCTCCAGATTTCGCCATTTGTTGACACGTCAAATACTCCAAAATTGACTTGAAAAACGCAGTTGTAACTCCCATCACTTCCCTTAACTTGTTATCTGGATTCACCGAAGCATTTGAACCGTTGATCTTCGTCTCAAATATTTTGAGGGATTTGAGGCTCTTGGATAAAGATTTGTTCATAATCTTTCTGATTGAAAAATACGTAGCTATCTCATTTTGAATGGTGGAATCTTGACCTTTCCGACGTAACGCTGATTGAAGAGTTTGTACATTTTCTCTAATCATTTGGAATAATTCTCTGATATTGTTGCACGAATCAATCAACTCTACCGACCCCTCAAGCACAGTTGATTCTTCTAGTGATTTTTGATTGGCTGGTGATTGTACAAGTTGCTCAATAGAATTGTACAACTTTGCTAACTCCATAAGATTTGATTGAATTCCTTCTGATGAGGTTGTGTTAAATGCTTTTGAGTCAAAGGGACTTGTGGCATTTGTTGAAGAAGGTAACTTTGTAGGTAAGCTAATAGACCTGAAACGAGTTTCTGAAGTTGCCATTTTTTGTGCTTAATTTGATTGATCTTTTTTGTTTTTGTGAAGGCAAAAGGTTTGATGAATTGCTGTGATGAAAATGAAGAATGGTTGTTCGGCTTATATATATACTCAACGTATAATATTTCATGTGTTGCAACGTGGATACTCTTTTACATATTAAATGCGTTTGTTGCGGAATCTCCACCAATCCGGTTATCTTTATATATGGCAAGTGGCAGCAACAAGGGGGACAAATTGTAAATCTAGTCCCTTATGTGGCATTTGAGAAATACATTGAATTTTGATTGCATGTTGTACCTCTCTGCCTCCTAAATCATTACCGCATTGTTTCAACTAGTTCCAACAGTATCTTTCTTTTCTAAGATATATTCATAGAAAGCCAGCTTTCAAAAGTTATGTGGGTGTTGGAATGGTGCCATGTTCTCTTAAAAATAATGTTGGTGCGAATCGTTTTTAAAAAGACACGTAGTGTGCTAGGAGTGACGGAATCAAGAAGAAAAATAGTATTGTCATATTCAAATTATAAACATATGATGGTGATTTTACACTTGGCAAGATTTGATGTACCATATCTTTAGGCAAGTAGCCTGTAGCTGGAGGATGAGATCCATCGCTCAATCGTAGCATATCATCCACCTACAAAATTAGAAGTATACGTTTACTTTTACTTGATCGAGATTTAAGTGATCGGCCATTGATTGTAAATATACTAGCGAAGATCAATCGTTCTCAATTTATTCTTAACTTTTAACTAATTTAGACATTAAAAGTTGAACGTTGCTTCATCAGCAGTCAGCGGAATCTACAATATTTGTAAGTGTAGATTACCTTAAATAAAACTTAGACAAGACTATAAGAATTTTGATTAATGTAACAAGAGTATATATTATATATATATATATATATATATATTTGAACAATGATAAGTTATCATTTATTACAACAAAACAACAATTTTAGTACAAGGAATATGAGAAAAAGATAGAAGCGTTACAACTGAAGTACAATCGAAAAACAGTAAAGGCTGCATCCATGTGGGACATATATACCAAACACTGTATACTGACGACAACAAACGGGCTGATTGATCTTCTGCAGTTATCACTGTAGAGGCACCTAACTTTGCAAGTGTATCGGCAACCTGATTAATTTCTCTATAGCAAAACATGACCGTGACCATCGTGAAATACATGATACTAGTCTGAATCTCCATCAGTAGTCCCTCGAGATGTGCCGGCGTCGCATGTGTTCTGGTGATGGAAAATCCTTGATTAAGGCCAACTTGTTCCTTGATTAAAATGGCAAATCCTATACATTGCATCGATATGCATTTCATCATAATTTAAACTTGTGTATTTATTTATCAAAGAAGAATCGCAACTACCATATGCAACTAGCTGCATTAATTCTAAACATATGGTAGTTGCGATATTTGTCCACTAACTACATTTTGAATTAGTTGGCCTGAAAACAAGACATAGTTCATAGGATGTTAAGAATAAATATAATCGCATATTTGTGAAATAAGTGAGCATAAAAATATAAAAATAAAATAAAATATAATGTTCAATGTTACGGTCATACTATCAAGCTTATATAGCTCGACGGTTACAACTCATCATCCCAAGATTTAAGATCAACTTTAAGCCGAGAAAGAGTAACAAAAAAGAATAATATAATGTAGGTTAAAGGATAAAATAAACACGAATGCTCATTACTGATTTTTCCAAAGAACTTTAAGTAGGTTAAAGGATAAAATAATTTTGCGGATCTTCTTTTCAGTTCACCCCAGTGTTCTGAAACCCGGCCCGGTGAGTGACCCGGTGAGGCTACCGGAAAGTGGGTCAACAGGTCGGACCGGTCGAACCACTGGTTGGACCGGTTTGTTGACTAAAGTCAACATTTAATAAAATATATAGAAAATATTCAAGTGTATAACAAAAATTATAACAAAAATACTCCTTATACTACAAAATCTCTAAATTAATATACCGTGTTAATATATTATCATAACTAATCACTAAATAAGCAAACAAAATATTAAACAACTTCAAATTCATTGTACCAAAACAATAAAGTAACAAACAAAAATACAAAAATAGTCCACAATTAAAAACCTTCAACACATAATTTCAAATTCAAAGTTGTAATAAGTCAACAATAAACTCAAATAAGAAAGTAGTTAGAGTGTTGGAGGGTTTTTTTTTTATTAAAAAACTGAGTTTTTTTTTTTTTTTTTTTTTTTTTTTATAGCTGAACCGGTTCGTAACCGGAACCGGGTCAGCGGGTCACCGGTCGAACCGGCGGGTTTCGCCGGGTCAACCACTGCAACTATCAACCCGCTTTTGCATGCGAACCGGCCCGGACAAGGCACCGGTTCCCGGTCGAACTGGTCGAACCGGCCGGTCCGGGCCGGGTTTCAAAACAGTGGTTCACCCTATATAAACAAATAGAAATAAGAAAACACTTTCCTGATATTTGTCCACTAACTACATTTTGAATTAGTGAAAAATCAGATAAAGTAAAGTGATTTTTTTTTTTTTTCCAGGAAAGTAGATCGGAGGCCGACTAGTTTAATTTCTGCTGCATAGCCAGATTAAGTGAATTGTTTTATACTTTTTATATTTACTCTTTCCACTGACACTTGCAGGTTTACATATTGAAACTAGTCATAACTGAAAACAAATTAACGGAAACATCTTAGCTAACACTAATGTTAGCATCCATAAGTCCATTTTATGGGCATGGGTGTGGGACCCACACCCATGCCATAAAATGGGCTTATGAATGCTAACATTAGGGAAATTTCGTAAAGTTGGTCCTTTATAATAACCAACTTTCAAAATTGGTCCTTTGTGGTACCTTGTTTCGTTTTTGGTCCTATTACAGTAAAATTACTATTTTGCCCTTAATTTTAGCATGTGATGTGCACATGACCTCCAATTCAATTTTTCTCCATCAATTTACAATTAAATCTTTTCAGTTGTTATATTTACACCCCCATAATATAATAGCCATTTTTTCATAATTTTGTAATAATAATATTTAATATATTAAAACATAAGCCCTAAAAATTCATTATTGTTTCAATTCTTTTTTAGTTGTACAAAATTTGCACATTAACAACACACTAATAATAATAATAATGAGAATAATTTTACCTCCAAAAATTTAATAAAAGGAAAATCTTGAAATAATTAAAACAATATATTTTCTACAACTGTAAAATTTTATAGTTTTATTGCTTATTATTTGTATTAACAGTTGTATCCTAGAATATTTTTATTAATTTTGAAGGTAAAAAATTAACATTAATATAACCTGAAAACTAAAAAAGAATGGCAAATATACTTCACAATTTAAACACATAGTAAATTTAATTATTATATACTTGTAATTTTAAATAAAGTGTAATTTTTCAAGTTGTTATTCCCCCCCCCCCCCCCCCCAAATGTTAGGTTAAGCTGATGATCGTTTGAACAACTCCCTTTTTACCTTTAAAAACAAAAATAAATGTGATTTATTTAGGAATTACGCTTAATTAAATCAAACTTGCGAATAAAATTTCACAATTTACATAGATAAACATGAATGATATTTTCAATTGAGAAAAATATTAATATTTATAATTTCAAATTTGTTTGTTTAATATTAATTATAGGATTTTTAAAAAACTTAGATAAAATTATATAAAGAAAAAACAAATTATAGAAAATTATTAAGTTGCTAATGTACACATTTTGTATAACTAAAAAGAATGACACAATAATAAATGTTTAAGCTTATCTTCTTAATATGTTAAATATGATTATTACATAACTATCAAAAAAATAGTTATTATAAAATTGTGGGGGTGTAAGTATAATAACTCAAAGATTTGTACCAAAATTAAAGAAAAAAATCGAAATTAGAAATCATGTGCAAGTCAAATGCCAAAAAATAAGGGTAATTTCGTAATTTCACAGCAAAAAGGACCAAAAATGACACTGTAGAGGACCAAAAATGAAATGGTGGTTACTTTAGAGGACCAAAAACGGCCCGAGGTACTATAAAGGACTAATTTTGAAACATGGTTACTATAAAGGACTACAAAGTCAAAATTCCCCTAACATTAGTGTTAGCCAAGATATTTCCCAAATTAACAAGCCTGCAGTGTAGCTACCTACTAAATTACTTAACGAATAGATTCCATTCTTATTAATGAAGAAAATGTACGCTTTACTGGAATTTAAAAACAAAAAGATACTAGGATTTTACATACGCTACAAAATTCATGAATGCCACGATTGCAGAACTTTGGCACGGGGAAGTAGTGCGAACGTGGAATCGGAGTTGGGGAAGAGCTTTATGTCACGTACTTAACTCTTTTTCACCGAAGGTTAGCGATACGTGCGGCCTTGTCAATCGCCTAGCTCGACAAGTCAGCATTCGTTAAGCCGATCGTGCAACTAAGTGCGACTAAGTGCGAAAGAATGCGAAGGAAAGTTAGCGGAATGGATGCTAAGTATAGAATGCTTCGAGTATGCTTTGAAATTTTTCTGTGTTCCAAAATCTCAAAGAGGCTTACATATATATAGCGGTTTCCACCGACTTAGCAGGGTGGGACCCGCATAAGCAATTAGCAGCATTTCTAACTCTACTGCTTACATGATTAGCAAGAACAGTACAAGACTAGTAAGGCAGTGTAATTGTACAAAAATCTAGAGAACTCTAAACTAGTCCACAAGTATCTAGGCTCGTTCCTATTTACACAACCGCCCCTCAAAGTTTCCATATTTACATGATGGCCGCAAAACTTTGGGGATGAGTGTTGGTGTCGTCCTTCACCGTTGCCCGCGTGCGAACGACTACGTCTTCTTCGTAGCTCTTCGACTCGTAGAGGCGCTGGTCGTGACATTTAGATATCTTATTGCTAACTTGAAGCAACAAATTCAATGCTTTTGCCCTTGTGAGGGTATGGTTGACAAATTGTTTAGGAAAATGGACAATTAACAAGTTTATTTGGTGAAGTTCCTTAACACATAGGAGGATGTTATAGGGGCCTCATAATTTTTCAAAACAATTTGGAAATTTGAAAGCCCGTTCAAGCTAAAGATATTATGTTGGACGGTGACTCTTAACAGATTTCAATTGAAAATAAACTTAGATCGTGAGTGGTTTTTGAGGAAAATTCGGATTTTGGTTGTGTTTATTGTTATGAGAAAATCGAGGAGGTTGACCAATTTTCTTTTTTGAACGTGTAGTGTTTATAAAAATATGGGTGAGGATTTTCTGGTGATTTGGGTCTAGTTAGGCTCTCAATAGAAATTGAGTATAATTTTTGGAAATTCTGAGAAACTTATTCTTGGAAGCAAGGTAAGATAGATTGGGAAGAATTGGTTTTTAACACAATGGTTAATTTAAAATTTGTTAAACGAAATCATTTTTGGAGAGGAGAAGGTTTTTGTTGAAAAATTGGTGGAGAGTATCAAAGTCAAGACGTGGTGTTTGATCAAAGTCTCTTAGGAGAGACTTCCAATATTCCTTTTCAATTGATTTTTTCTTCCTTGTTTTTACTTGGAATGTAATAGCTAATTTTACTTTTACGTTTGTTGATGTGAGTATGCCTTGTACTCTAATTTCTCATCAGTTAAATTGCTTAAAAGAAATGGTAAAAGTTAAAATACTAGACACGGGATAACATCTTGTTGCATTTTTCTAATTATTCTATTGACTTTTTTTCATTGGGAACTATACCTAATCTGACATAACAAGCAGGAAAACAAACAAACCAATAGCTCATTGATTCACAAAGAGTACCGAGAAATTAATCGGAAATAGAAAGAAGCGAAAGAGAGTCTTCATAGGGAAAACTGCTTATGGACCCGAACCTGTGTAATCTATCCACGACCAGGATGAAGTATGGGTGAAATAGGTGGAGGTCCGTACCGACTGATATTGAAGAATCACCAGATGAGTTGTGGTTAGGGGTGAACCACTCGAAACCAGAGCTGGCTGGTTCTGCCTGAAATGCGTTGAGGCGCAGTAGTTGACTAACATCTAAGGGTAAAGCTTTATCTCGGTGCAAAATCGAGGCAAACTCTGATTACTAGATATAATCTCAAAATAAGACGGGTCAAGGATTGGCTAGTGAGACAATAGGGGATAAGCTTCATCGTCGAGGGGAAATAGCCCGAATCACCATCTATGACCCCTAAATAATCTTTCAGTGATAAAGATTTAGGGGTGCAGACAATCATGAGATTTTTTTAGAAACAACCACCCTTTAAAAAGTGTGTAATAGCTTACTGATCAAGCGTTCTTGCGCCAAAGATGAAATCAAGTCAAGAGTTAGATAAATTGACACATCCCATTGCATAGATCGAGGGCATTTGTAGTGATTGAGGGGGTGGAAGACCAAGAAGTGAGTTGTTTACACCAAGCACTCTTCTTACGGCTAGATCCAATCTCTTGGTCTATGCATAAAAGAAAAGTATTTTTATGCTCTTCGTTTCGGGAAAGGGATGATTAGAGATAACATATTGATTGCAGCTTTTTCCATGCCTTTGGGAAAAAACATGAAGAAAACAAAGGCTCAAATGGTTGACCTCATAGTTCTTTGCACATATTCCTTGGGGGTAATTAGGGCGTCGCAAGTGACTAATTGAATTGATCGGGTCATGTTAGAACAAGGTTCATGTATATTAAAGAATAATTAAACTACCATGTCACAAAGACGACTAACTTAAAAAGTTTAACTCTCAAACTAAAATGTATCAAAATTTGAAAAGACTCTCAAAACTAAATGAAAAAACTTAAAATCCCTTAGGAAATATAAGAAACTGCGTATTTTACTTTCTAGACCTTTAAATTTGTTCAAAATACGTTTTGCTCATATGGCAAAATCCACTTAGAAAAGGGTGATAAAAAATAGACTCGTTGACTTTCTAATCAAACTTTGTCTCATCTGAATTTCGAGTCGCTTCTTCTAGATACAAAAAATTCATATTTCTGACGTCTATAATAATCAATTATCTTGAATCACTTAGTTGTGATATCCAATCCCACTGAATATTTTTCTTTTGCTAATGCAGTAGGTAAGCATAGGATAATGTTTGAAGAGGATCACATATCGATCTAAATTTTAAGTTATATAAATTAAACAACTTTAAGAGGTATTAGGCGGTAATGTCAAGAAAATATCGTTAGATTCTTTTGGTATAGTTTTTGAATTGTCAAATAATATTTTGGCATAACATACAAACAATTAATATAGACATCAATTAGTTAAGGAGGCGTTTGAATTTTGGAGCCGGTTATTGCGGACAAGAATGTGGCATGTTGAATTATTCAACGCATCGTTTTCTTGTTTAGTTTGCAAGTTTTTAGTATGAGTCACTCCACCATTTTCATCCTATTTGGTTTGGTTGTTGAAGTAAAATCTCAATGATTAGGTCATATTAGTGGAATTGCATTATTATCATATCATCTTATGTGCATTAAGTATAAAAGGAAGTGTATATATAAACGAGAACTAATGACACTTTTTCTCCTGCCAGCACGTAAGACGAAGAGGGTCGATAATATATTTGTTTAATCTATCTTTACACAAGGACAGAAGAGACGAGTTTCATTGTACGAAACAAGATTGAATGCATGAGAAACTTTATCATCAAGGAGAGTGTTACATGTATGTAGTTTATTCTTGGTGTTCAATCTCTTTCTTGATTTCAGAGCTCCATTTTTTCAGATGAGGGATCTGTTTATACTTGCTGACGCGTCCAGTGATAGACGACAAAGTGTCAATGTGTTGTTGACTAGAATCTTAGCTGGTTCTCGTGTTGTTCTCATGGCGTCTAGAGATGGGGAGACATATCAAATATTGTCTGGTCGTGCGTGTCACTATCACCATGTGGCACTTTCTCGTCATCGATTTTGTCTTTACCTGTTCCAATAACTAGGATTCGGCGACTGATAAAGTTAGAAATATTGAAGTTTTATTTAAGCAAATGATTGAAAATGTGATGCAAAACTGTAAAGTCGACTATTCAAGATGAATCAAAGAGTTTTTCGAAAAATGAAAGCAGTGAACAGAAAAGTTTGTGTTATATATACATGTGTGTGCTCAAAGACTCTCTATCTCGACCAATCAAAGTGCTTTGTTACTAACTATTTTTATTACCAAATAAACTAACTACAATTACTTTAAATGGAAGGTGGTAAATGAACTAATTTAACCGAATTAGGAAAACTTACCCAACAAGGAAACTCCCCTACCCCTCAAGTTGGGTATGTGCCCCCACAAACTTCACGCTCTAATTGCTCACCTAGGCGCATATTTGGCCCAATTATGGGCAAGGCACACCCTGGTCATGCCCCATGCGCCATATTTCACAACATAAGTTTTCTGTAATGCAACCAATTCTTTTTGCATAGTTAGTCTCTGTTTTTTTAATTTGGTAGATTGAGTGTATGCCTTCGGTTCAGTGGCATGAGTTATAGCAGCAAGGGTGTTAGTCTATCAGTGGTTATGTGATGGTGGACGGGATATGGAGTTGTAATGGGTTTGTTGATGGAATATTGGACGTGTGTAGTGACTGAGATAGAATATAATCATATATTTTGAGATATAGAGGTGGAGATAAAGACCTTTGTGATCTTGTGATAAGAGGTTAAACTTGTTGTGTAGGAGCATGTGTTGAAGAAATAATGGAGGGTGGTGAATTTGTAGTAGAGTGAGGATCTATATTAGAGATAGAAGACTGTGAGGATTCTTCAGCAGTGTCATTAGTGTGACTTTTAGTAGGGAATGTTAGTGGCTAGATTCAAGCTCATAAAAAAGTTAGTGTAATAGTTAGATGTATCAGAAATATCAAAAGGATATTTATCCAACATATCACGTTTAGATTTGAATGGTTAGAAATTCTCATAAAATATACTAGCAACAACTCTTGCCTCAAATTTAGTTCTATGGGGATTACGATGTTGGCATATGTTAAGCAGCCAAAGCACTTTAATAAAGAGTAGTCACGAGGTTTATTATACAACCCCTCGAACACACATTTAAAACTTAACTGTTTAGAACGTAACATGGTGGTCAAATATACAACAACACAAACACAGTTGCTCTAGAACGAAGAGATAAGTTAGACTAGAACCTTAAGGCTATAGCAACTTAAAGCAAGCGTTGATGCTTGCGTTACACAAGACCATATTTCTCTTGTTTTTTAACATAGCTGGTCGGATGTAATATGCCATATTTAGAATATGAGTCATGCAACAAGAATTCAGTGCCATTATATTCTCTAAGAAATTTGATTTTACGATTGAACAGTGTGAGAACCAGGTTCTAGAAGTTAAGTAAAGTGCTTTGGATATCAAACTCAAAATTCAAAAGGATTACCCATCCCAACAACTGAAATCATCTACAACAGTTAGAAAGTATCTAAAACTATCATGAGATAAGAGCTTGAGAGGTCTCTTGGTCTTTTGCGCAACTTGGAGAAAATGGATTTTGGAGTGTCTCCAATCTGCCTCAACCTCAGTTTTGGTTAACATGTCCCCTACTGACCAATTTTTAGTTTCTTGAGGACTCAAACAAGGAGATACTCTTTCTCCCTTACTTTTTCTAATCATTGTTGAAGGGCTCAGTATATTGATAAAAAAGGCGAGTAGAGATCATTATTTTTAAGGAATAAAATGAGGAAGATCAGGCCTTGAAATCACCCACCTTCAGTTCACAAATCACACTGTGGTTCCATGTGAAAATTCCATCCAAAATATTTTGCCTCTCAAATCAATCCTAAGATTATTTGAACTCGCCTCTGGTTTGAAGATTAATTTTCTCAAGAGTTGCTTGGTTGGAATTAATATTGGTGATAATCTTCTTGAAGATTATGCAGATGTGCTAAATTGTAAAATTGAAAAGATTCCCTTCACTTACCTGGATTACCAGTTGGTGAGAATATGAATCTTACCTGGGATTACCAGTTGGTGAGAATATGAATCGTATTTCGTCTTGGGACCCATACCTTGATAAATTGAATAAAAGGCTTTAATGACAAGGTTCTTACAATTCCTTGAGTTAAATGGAAAACTATTTGCAAACCAAAATAAGCTGGAGGATTAGGGATTAAGAACATGGGTATTTTCAACATGGCTCTGTTATTCAAATGAAGATGGTGAATAATTAACGATGGCGACTCGTTATAGACCAAGATCGTAACTACTAAGTATGGAAGGTTTAACAGACCATCAGACTACATTCAGGCTAGAGGGTGGCAATCTAGTTGTTCGCAATGGTGGAAGAATTTGTTGATGTTGGAAAGGGATCTTACTAACAATAATTGGTTCTCAGATGGCTGAAAAGTGATGTGGCGACACCTTTTTTTTTGTGAAATATAGCAGGCTTTATAATATTTGAATGAATAAAAAAGCGTCGGTGTATGAGAAATGTGACTGGGTTGATTCAAAGTGGAGCTGGATGTGGAATTGGAGGAGAATCTTGTGTACATGGGAAGAAGAATTGGTTCAATCTCTGTGCAACGAGACCAATTCTTTTGTACCAAATGCAGAGGAGACGGATCAAAGAAGATGGAATAGAGATGGTAATGGGACTTTCTCTTTTAATACTGCATGTGTTTCTTTGTCGAAAACAGAACGAGTCTCAAGTAACGAGTTGTTTACAAAATTATGGCAAACTAATACCCCGCTGAAAATTACTTGCTTTTGTTGGAAACTAATCAGTAATATCCGACCAAGTGCAATTTATCCCGGAGAGGATGTAGTATTGATGATAATATGCTATGCCCCCTCTGTGGCTGTGAGAATGAGGAAACAAGCCATCTATTTTGCAAATGCTCCTTCTCATACTTCAATCATTGATAATCCTAGCGATTTGCTACTCCAGTTTTAAGGTCTATTCATTTTTTCAAAAAGTAAAGCAGACTTGGGGTGCCTTCAACATTTTGTTATTTGGCAAATTTGGTTGGTTAGAAATTCGACTTTGTTTCAAGGTAGACAACCACAACTACATGCTTCGATGGAAGCAATCAAACTTCGTGCATGGAGTTGGATCAAATTGCGTTATCCTACGTTTTCTTATTCTTTTGTGGAATGGTTGAACTCTTTCCATAGTTGTGTCGTGTAAACTTTTCGTCTAGAGTATCTCTTGTACTCTTTTTTCTCGCTTAATAAAACTTCTTTTGCTGATAAAGAAAATAAAAAAAACATCACAATGTATTAAATCAAATGCATTAGAGAAAACAAAAGTGCTTAGAGGAAATAGAAGTCTCTTTTCTCAGGGACAGATGACAAACAGAACAAGGTGCATTGTCATTACATTCTTGAACATGTAAATCAGGAATAATAACTAGAGGTTCAAAAGCAAGATGGCCAATGCTTGAGTGCCACAAATCAGTGCCAAATTTAACAGAATTACAAGGAGTTTTATTACAAGCAAAAATCAACTAGACAAGTATTAGGTTCAACAATATATAGATGGTTACGCAATTTAGCATAACCAATCATTCACTTGGTGTTTGTGTCCAGTATTAAGCAAGAGGAAGACATGAAAAACAAGAATAACTTAAAGTTAGATGTTATTTTAGAAACATATAAGATTATGACCAAATAAAGGGATATAAAGCACATTGTGAAGGACAACACCAGAAAATAATTGGACATAATGAATGTATGTGGCTACAATGGTGCTCTTATTAGATAAGTTAATGGTTATTTTAACAGCAGTGGGAGTAGATATGAACTAATTAAGGTGACACACCATATGATCACTGACTCATGTGTCTAAATCCATTTTTCCTTAGTGATAACTGCAGTTAACATAACAAGGTTTAGAGTTACGAGTTGGATCAGTTATTGTACTTGCAACAAAGTGTGAACCAACTTTAGAGCTAAAGACCCAACCGATGAACGTTTATTTAACGTTATTCCAGTACTCACTCATTGTGCTTTTGTATAATTCTTGGTGCATATTTATTGGTTTTAATATTGTTTCGTGGTTACTAAGGATTTTATCGAGTTAAGACAAAATGGAGCCAAAATAACCTAAAATAGATTTTTTTGGAAACATGGCGTCACGACAAAAATTCAAGGGCCATGGCACCATGCAAAGGAGGAAAACCCTAATCGCAATACATAAAGTAGTCAAAAAGTCAGTCTAAGCCGAGGATGGAGCGGCACGACAAGGAAGGAGCTGCCCGATAGCACCACAAAAGTCGAATGCAACACGAGCAACAAAAGGAAGTAGAACGTCATAGAGGAGAAACAGAAAGTGGCACGACAGAAGAGAAAAGCTGCGTGAGCCACGTGACGTGCCAGGTTACGCGTCTATAAGGAAACACTACCTTATTCGACAATTTAAGTTGCACCTATTTACGAAAGTAGGGCAACAAGACTTCCCTATAAATAGAGGAGAATGACATGCACTCAGGAGACACCGTTTACGACAGCTTGCACCAAGTCTTAGTTGTTTTCAAAGGGAAACACCATCAAAGTAATATTCTCATTAATTTTAGTCAATGTTTTAGAGTTAATAGTTTGTGGAGAAGAAGATAGCACGTAGGAGTCAAGAAGATAGCTAAAGCGTCAACGTTCCACCAGATCTGAGAAGTTTTCCTCTATATCTTACTTTCTTTATGTTATTTTACTCTTTATTGATTGTTGAACTCATGACTATGAGGACCGAACCTACTCGTTGTTTAGAGTAGGGAAGTAACTCTGATTTATGAATATGTTTATTTGCTCTGTTTGATGTGTATTTGATGAATTTTTATGTCTAGATTTAACAGTTCTTTATGTTGTGTGACTAGTCTTTCTATCGTTGGATGAACGAAAGCACTACCATGGGACCGCCATAGTGTAGATGTTAAGATAGTTATATATATATATATGTGTGTGTGTGTGTGTGTGTGTGTGTGTGTGTGTGATTTGTGACTTTGGTGCGCTAACACAACTAATGCACAATCCCTAGATCACACTAGACCAATCTTGATTATGTACGTTTATGTTAACACGATTCAAATGAGTTAATTGAATTACATATTTGATATCTCTACAAAAACAATTAACAACTAGGCCGAATTCGCTAATGAGGTAGATTATTAGAGACTCATAGATTCTATAGTTAAGATGGGTTTAGTTATAGGTCACATATCTATTAAACATATGAACTTCAAACTATCATCAAGCATCTCAAGTAACATAGGTAGTTTTCTTATGCGCCACTATGGTTAAATCAGTGGTGAAACCCAACCTTTAAATAATTTTTTAATCTATTGTTTTACAACTTAAGCATTAAACCAATTATCTTCAATTCCATTTTATTTATTTTCTTGCATTAGTTAGATTGATTCTTTAGTATTCAACTCAATTCTCATTAAAGTCTTTCTTACATTCAAATAATTTCTTTTGCATTCAAACAATTTTCTTTGCATTCAAGGCATTGTAGCATTTCGAATGTTTTCACTGCACAATAGTTTAGACATTCACAACATTCTAGTTAAGTGATCTTCGGCATTCAAAAATATTTTCATAAAATCTGCATTCATAAGTTTTTTGAATCAAAAATATTTTGCATTCATTAATCATTCATCCTACAAACACAGACATAGCAACCGTGACAACCATTAGAGATTTTCATTTAAGTGACTCAAGCCTACATCCACCACTCATTTGGGATACAATACTTGGTTCATAACTATACTTACCATTTTAGTATTACTTAATTCGTGCACTTGCGAGAAGAGAAATTTAGGTGTAATAATTGATTTGTTGGCTTTTTATTATTTATACGATACGCAAAAGTTCCCATCACCAACCATCGCATGTGCTTGCTGAATAGCTAAAAATTGCTCTGAAAACTCTTGGTTAGAGACTAGTATAGAAGGCATCTATGAAGTACATGAATCAATAAGGTTTTTTTTATTAGTAGTAGTAGCATTGGCAAGATGTTGAGACTTAAGTCTTTTACCTTTAGGCCCTTCTCGTCCTCGGGGATAGCTAATCATCTAGAAGCTTTTGTCTACTGTGTGGCCAGTGCATCGATAGTGAGTATATTTGACCTTTTTGTTGTCTTTAGCATCATGTAAGATCATTCACCATCCTAATTTTCAGGGTTGAATTGTGGTCTATGGTTACGATTATGAGAACCACCACTAGTTTGAAACTACCACCAGATTGGTCTTGAGAGTTAAATGTATGCTTGAAATTCCTTGTAAACATATCACGAACATAACTGCTAGTGGCAACAAAGGAGACGGGTCTTTGTTTTTCTTCTTGAAGTAGCATAGAGTAACAACAATGGCTCAATCAGTTGAATCTGGCTTATAACAACATCGTAAGTGTCATTCAATCCAACTAAAAACTTTAGTATACAATCTGATTGTTGTAGGTGAACCATAATGCGATTAAGATTACATGTGCATAAACCACGTGTACATGCAATAATAGGACGTTGATTAGAATATTCATCCGATAAAGAACGAAAAATTATTGTAGTAAGTGATAGAGAGAATGCATTGTGACATATATGACAAACACTTTTGTAATTTATATACACGTGATCCATCAGTTCGATCATATCGTGTTACCAACATTACACTATTATTGTGTAGTTGTAACAAACAACAAGCTACGACTAGTATCTTGAGTAATTGAATTTCTCAGCCATGAAAATACCAAATCGTTCGCCTCAATCCAACAAGTGCGATTAATTGAGTCAGATTCTGGTGGAATTGGAAGTGAGCCGTCGATGAAGCAGACCTTGTTCTTTATTGAAAGCACCATGCAAATGGATCCACACCACGAGATGTAGTTGCTTTTGTTAAATCAATCTTTCACGATGACCTTGTGCAATCATGTGATCCAAGGTAGTAAAGAGAGAGTGAATATTCGCTCAGATTGCGAGCAAAAGCCAGAGAAATAGCAAAAAGTTTCCAAAGAAGTCATCGGCGTACTAAGAGAGTGATCGGTGTGCAGCGAAAGAGACGATCGGAGATACCTAAGCGAACTGTACCATGATAAAGTAAAGAATTGAAGTGTTATTTAAGCAAACGATTGAAAATACGATACAAAACTGTGAACTCGACGATTTGAGATGAATTGGTGAATGTTTCCGAAAAATGGAAATGATGATTGAAAAGGTTAGTTAGCGAGGAAAGTGTGTCTGTGTGTTATATATACATGTGTGTGCTCAATGGCTCTCTGTCTTCGATCAATCAGAGGGCTATGTTACTAACTAATTTAATTAACAAATAAACTAACAACAATTACTTTAAATAGAAGATGGTTAATGAACTAATATAACCAAATTATGAAAATTTGTCCAAAATGGAAGTTTTCATTTTGATCTCTAATAGTGAGATATGCATCGATACCGTCGAGGTATGTGGTCTCGTGGTTCTCGTCAGTTTTGGCCACGACACTCTCATTGTATCACTCTCGTTTTGGTTATTTGGATTATTTTTGAGAAGGATGCGCAGTCATTTTGGCTCCTTGTCCCAGAAGGATATCAAGGCTAATCTCTCGAGCAACTCTTCACATCCGTGCACAAAGTGTACACCTATGTAAGCACGTCACTTATATACCATAAGAATAGTTTTGCAAATTCTCTTGTAAGATGAACTTTTGTCTTAAGCTGATGCCTAGATGAGTAACTAAATCGGAAACAACATATAGACCCAACTTAATATCATGTAAATACTCTTATATACGGTACTTATATATATATATATATATATATATATATATATATATATATATAAACTCTTATATACAGACTAATAGGCGTTTTGAAACATGAGCCTAATCAAGTATCCCAATTTTGAGTCATTTTTATATAGAGAGAGTTTCCAAAACGGTTATAGGACTTGTGACACAATTTCACTCGTGCGAAATCAGCAAAACATCTATGAAGCAAGTAACTATGACCCGAAAAGCAAAATTCTCTCTCTAAAAATTACCTTATCTCTTTGATATTTCCCCTCTTGTGGGTTCTACCTTTTGGCCATGAATGCCCAAGATCCTATCACAAATCTTTGTGAGCAAACTAATCTGCTTCAATGCAGTGATCTCTCTGATGATCAACCAGATGCAAGTGAACACACAGTGCTTGCTAAGATACTTACTGACAAACTCCATAGCCCTACTATTTTCAAATTCACCATGCTTCAAGCCTGGAAACCAAAACACTCTCTCACCATTAACACACTTAAAAACAACACATATGCATGTATCTTCAAATCCAAACCTGACTTTCTCAAAATTTACAACTCCACTTGGACATACAGAAAAGCACGTCATCCTCCAAGAATGGCCGCCGGATAAAGCTCTCCACGAAATCCAACTCAAATCCACCAGATTTTGGGTCGAATTACATCGTCTCCCTGTATCCTTCATTTCCCCATTACACATCTCGTCCATCGGAAACCTTCTTGGAAAATTTATCAAAGGGGACAACCACCAACCCGACGCTCATTGGAAACTATTTGTCCGTATCTGTGTCGAAATCGATGTTTCAAAACTGCTAATGGACTCCATCTCCTACAAGTCCGACGACAAATCTGTCATGATTGAACTCCGCTATGAAAGATTAGCACATTTTTGTTTCAATTGCGGAATTCTGGGGCACAATTTCGATGTTTGTGCAGCCCCTCTGAAGAGCAGCGCCGCTGCCGGAAAATGGCCCTTCGGTGAGTGGCTGAGAGCGAATTCACTAGGGCTTCCATGGACTCCAAACCCTAAATTTCTCCCTGGAGGCTCAGTAATTACAAGTCTACCCTTACAACCCGACTCGGTCAGTGCTCCACCCATCTCTCAAAACCATCCAGTCACTAATTCACTAACAGGGAATTCCCCTCTCCACTCAAATCTCCCCAACCCTAAGCCCATATCGGCCAAAATAATTAATACTCATCTTCACCAGGCCCAAACTCATATCCCAACCAGCCCAACTCCCACAATTCTAAAAACCAAGCCCAAACTTGTCCCAATATCCATTTCAACTCGACCAGCCCAACTCCCGTCATCAAACCTACCATCTCCGATAGCTCCCAATCATCCCACCACCATCACATCACCTCCAAACCACATCACCTCATCTACCATCTCACCCGTTCGTGACCCCCAACACCCTTTCACTCCCCTCTCTTATTCTCCAAAAAACCCCGCCACAAATTCCATCAACATCATCGGCCCCTGTCAGCTCCACCAGTCCTCCCCCTCTTCCTCCGCCTCTACAAAACGCCAAGCCTCCGCTACCATTTCCTCATCTAAAAAAAAAACAAAGATTAGAAACTCCCCTTCCAAAATCTTTGAGAACTATCCGTAAAGTTGCTCGATCCAAGAAAACAAATACCCCACTCCATATCAGTGATGTCTCTACTGTCCAGATTGCAAACTCACAGGTTGAAGACTCCCCCGTCTATGGGGAGTCGAAGGAATAATCTGCCACGATGCATTTCATCGCTTGGAACTGTCAAGGGCTTGGTAAGCCTGAGACAGTCCGAGCACTTGGGGCTTACCTTCGTAAGCATAAGCCCGATTTTATTTTTTTGTCAGAAATTAAACTCACCTCTCTAGCTCACCTAACCAATCTCCTTAATACTGCAAACCTTGTAAATCTTTGTTTTGTCCCAGCGGTTAACACAACAGGGGGAATTTGCATGGCGTGGACCTCTTCCCTCGATATTGTCATTATCCATAGCAACTCTGTTCTCATCCATGCTGAACTCCGAGATAACACTACCTCTAGTCGGTACTTTCTCACAGGTATCTATTGTCCACCTTATGCAGCAGCAAAGTTGGACTTTTGGGAAAAGATTAACTCCATTGGCCTTTCCATTGACTCTCACTGGATTGGTTTTGGCGATTTTAACGACATTTGCTCGCAATCGGAAAAAGATGGAGGTGCCTCCTTTGCTTCCTCTTCAAGGCATACTTTAAGTGAAGACTTAAACAACCTAAATTTGTTTGATCTTGGATTCTCGGGTGCTGATTTTACGTGGAGAAATAAGAGACATGTAACTGCTCACATAAGCCAAAGACTTGACAGGGGTGTTGCAAACCCGCAATGGTGTCTCAAGTTTCCTTCCACTCATGTTGAACACCTCGAGGCCGTGGGTTCAGATCATTGCCCTATCTTGATCAAAACTATGCGCCATCAGTGCTCGGGTTTTAAACCCTTCAGGTATGAAATTATGTGGTCCTCTGATAAATCTTGTGCAGATGTGGTCTTTAGTAGCTGGAATACTCACTGTTATGGTACCCCTCTGCCCCAATTTTACTCAAAGTCGATATCTGTGAAAAATGCTTTAATATGTTGGAATCATGATTACTTTGGCCATCTGCACAAATCTATTAGTATTATCACGAATGCTTTAAAACATATCCAGGCCGCTCCCCACTCTGACTCTAATATGAATCTTGAAATTAACTTGCAAATTGAGTTAGACATGTGGTTCAAAAGACTAGCCACTTTTTGGCACCAAAAATCAAAGGATAAATGGTTAAAGGAAGGGGATACGAACACTCGTTTTTTCCACCTGAAAGCTATTCTCCATTCAAATTCAAACAAAATTTTAAGTCTTAATCTTCCTGATGGTTCTCATTCTTCCAATTTTAAGGATATTAGTAAGGCTTTTTGCATGCATTTCTCTAATTTATTTGAATCTGATTATGTCAACCACCCCCTCCCCTTCCCGGATGATCTTGGTAACCTGTTCCCCCTATTATTACTGATGAGGAAAATTCTTTTCTCTGTGCCATTCCCAACCCCAAAGAGATTAAATCTACTATTTTCTCCTTTGCCTCTGAGAAAAGCCCGAGTCCAGATGGTTTTCCTCCGACTTTTTACAAAACTTTTTGGAACACTACTAAAATCGTGTTTACTGTTGCGGTCCAAGAGTTTTTCAAAAAAGGGTCTATGCTCTCTTCGTTGAATCACACTCTCATTACTCTTATTCCGAAAAAGCAAAATCCTATGACTGTGGAAGACTTTAGACCGATTAGCCTTTGCAATGTTTTCTATAAGACTTGCTCTAAGATTTTGGCAAACAGGCTGAAATTTTTTCTTGATAAAATTGTTAATCCTTCACAGTCAGCCTTCATTAAAGGTAGAAACATCAGTGATAACACTATTATTTCTCATGAAATTATGCATTACTTAAAATGTCGTAGGGGGCACTCAGGTTATATGGCTTTAAAAATTGATCTCTCCAAAGCTTTTGATCGTGTTGAATGGAACCTTTTGTTGTGTATCTTGACTAACTTGGGTTTTGACAGGAAATCTGTTCTTTGGATAAAAGAATGTATTTCAACCTCCTCTTTCTCTATCATCTTTAATGGTATTGTTTCAGGTTTCTTCAAGCCTACTAGAGGCATTCGGCAAGGGGATCCTATCTCTCCCTTCCTCTTTGTACTCTATATTGAATTGCTCTCTCGCCTTCTTGAGAAAGAGCACAACTTAGGAAGTTTTGTTGGAGTTAAAGTCTCTCGTACCAGCCCCCCGATTTATCATTTACTATTTGCTGATGATCTACTCATTTTTTGCAGAGCTCGTTTGGAGGACGCAAACTCTATTCTCTCTACTCTTGATTTGTTCTCTATCTGGTCATCTCAAATTGTCAACAAGTCAAAGTCTGTCATCCATTTTAGCTCTAATGTGCCACCCTCCTCAAAAGCTAGTTTTCTTCAACTTTTTGATTTTTTGGAGTGCAATCACAAGAATACCCACCTTGGTCTCCCTTTTTGTAAATTTTTCTCTCGAAATAAAGCTTTTCTTCCTCTCATTGAAAAAATCAGTCCTAGGTTTTCTTTATGGAAAAGCCAAAATATTTCTATGGCAGGAAGAGGTATTCTTATTAAAGCTGTGGGGCAATCCTTTCCGGTCTACCATATGTCCTCTTATCTTCTCCCTAAAAGTATTTGTGATAAGCTTGATGCTCTTTATAGATCTTTTTGGTGGGGAAAAAATGTTAGGGGTAATTCTCTTTGTTTAAAAAATTGGGATTCCATTTGTCTTCCTAAACACCTTGGGGGTCTTGGTTTTCGCCGTGCTCACGATTTCAATAGGGCCCTCATCGCGAAATTGGGTTGGAGTCTGTTTTCTAAAGAAAATAAGCCTTGGGTGGTCACTTTAAATTCCAAATATCTTAGAGAGGATTCATTGTTGTCCATCTCTACGACTAACTCATCGGCTTCTTGGATTTGGAAAGATATTTTGGCTACTAGAGATCTTATCACTAAAGGTGCTTGTTTTCCCACTTCTCAAAATTCTTCTACTCTCACTTGGTCTCAACCGTGGATTCCCACTATCCACTCCTTTATTCTTAAACCTCTTGACTCTAATAACCCTCTAATTCTCAATCATTCCTTTGTTAGCTCTTTCATTACTAACTCCTCGTGGGACCTCCCGAAGCTTGAAGCCATCTTCGATGAGACTACTACTTTGGAAATTAGGAAAATTCTCATATCTACAAATGATGAGAATCCCCCCGCTCTTTGGGTTCCCTCCTCGTCGGGGAAATTCTCCTCAAAGAGCGCCTACCTTACCGATCAACTCCACCGTTTTCCTTCCATCACTGATGATTCCTATAAATTCTTAAAAAACCTTTGGAAAGCGAAATTGCATGGCAGACATAAAATCCTCCTTTGGCGTATTTTCTCAAATGCTCTTCCCACTAGAGCTAAGCTTAATAGCCGTTTCCCCATTGCGGATATCTCTTGCCCAATTTGTTCTTTCCATGAGGAAACTCTTGAACACATTTTCATTCATTGTCCTCTTACTTCTCAACTTTGGTCCCTTTCCAAATGGCATCTTAATATGGCAAATATGGGTGATATTGATATAAATGACTGGTTTTCACTTTTCCTTTTAAGATCAAGGAGTTTTTTCACCTCTACTCCTCTTCAAGAGGAATGTCTTATTTTTTTAGCTTGTTGTTGTGATTTAATTTGGAGAAATCGTAATCTTGTTGTTCATGGATCTTCCTCTTTGAATGTGCAGGTCCTCCAAAAGCAGATTGCTAAAAGCTCTAAAGACCATTGGAATGCTCAATCCTCCCTTTTGAATCTTAAAAAAGCTCCAAGTTGTGCAAGTTGGACCAAACCTCCTTCTGGATGGCTGAAATCAAATATTGCTGCTGCTTTCAAGAAGGACCAAGCTTCGTCGGCTTTTTTGATACGTAACTCTCACGGTTCCATTCTTTTTGCCTCATCGGAAAAGCTATTTTGTTCATCGGCTTTGGTTGCCAGAGCTCTTGGTGTTTTGCGGGCATGCACTTGTCTTAACATAGCTAAAATTCCTCTTGCTATTGTAGAAAGTGACTCCTTGCTCCTAATGACGTCGCTGCTTGACAAAGAGAATGAAGATATACCTTGGGCTATTAAACCCATTGTATTGAATATTCGAAAAATTTGGACATTTTGGCCTCGTTGAAAATTTAGGCATATTCATAGAAATTCGAACTGTGCCGCCCATAACCTTGTTCAATGGGCAAGTGCAAATTTATTTTTTGACCACATCCCCCCGAACTCTCTGCCGATCACATCTTTATGTGATGGGGGTTATCCTCTTGTGGATTATTGTAATGACTTTAAATTTTGATTTATATTATTGTTCTCTTTCTATCAAAAAAAAGTAACTATGACCCGAATGATTTTGACAATATAGAGGACAAGATAATTTATCAAATTAGTACTAGGCTCCGGTTTTAAAAAATGCAGACATACGGAGTTAGCCTTGCAATTTTATATACAATTGCTTCCATAATTGGTTGAGTGGTATATTGCAGCAATGATTAAAAGGGACACGCAGACAAAAGACATTTTTTAAAATTTAGCAAAACCATAAGATGCATTTGCATGAGCGCCACATTTACAACTATACTTTACTTTATCCGCTTTCGTTGCCACATGCCATCACCTCCAATTTAAACTATTCCAAAACATTACAGAATTTCATGTCCAATGTCAACTAACACAATACAAAATTTATTAGGACCCATATCGCAGTCACATGAAAAGTTTTAAACTTCGATTCCATTGTCCCCCTATCTCACTATAAATAAACACCATTCTCATTTCAAACCATTCATCACTTGCTTTCATAACCCCTTTCCCTTACAAACCAAAGCATAAAGAAACGAGAAAAGAATTAAAATGGCAAGTACTCAAACTCATTTCAGGTCCATTAGCTTGCCTTCAAAATTACCTTCCACAAATCTCGGAAGGTTGAATTCAAAATCAGTTCCCGTAACCTCAGAAGCCATTCAATCTGGTCTTATTGGACTTGCACAATTGTACAATTCTGTTCAGGAATTTGTAAAATCTCCAACCAATCAAAAAACACAAATTCTCAATCATCATCAAGATCGATTAATGGAGTTGATAGATTCATGCAACACCATTAGAGAATTATTCCAAACTATTAGAGAAAATGTCCAATCCCTTCAGTCAGCGTTACGCCGAAAAGGTCAAGATTCCACCATTCAAAATTACGTCGCTTCATACTTATGCATGAGGAAGAAGATGAACAAGTGCATATCTAAGAGTATGAAAACACTCAAGAATTTAGAAAGCAATGGCCTTTCTGTAAATTCACGACAAAACGATTTGTTCGCCGAGGCAACGGAAGTTTCTATAGCAATTTTTCGAAGCATTTTAACGTGCTTATCGTGCCCAATGGCTAACTCCGGGGGCTGGAATGTCATTTCGAAGCTGATACTCAACAAATCAGGCAGGAATAGTGATGGAGTTATGAGTGAGGTTGAATGTGTAGATTTGGCAATTAGTAGTCTTCAGTGTAGAACTAAGAGTTCATCAAAAAAGATTTTTGATGCCGAAATGGTGCAAAGAAGCTTACAAGATCTCGAATCTTGCATCCTAGGATTTGAGGCAGGATTAGAAAAATTATTTAGGCAATTGATTCAATGTAGAGTGGCATTTCTCAATATCCTTACAGAAAATCAATGAGATTGAAAACCAATTTTGCAGCATATACATATTAATAATATAAATCTAGTAATATATATGAGATACCATTTGTTGAATACTGTAACAGTTACTCGCTCTTGTACCGAATGCTTGATTTGATGAGGATTCTTTGCAAGATATTCATTTCGATACATATATAGGCTTTCGAGTAAGCTGTATCGAGATCAAGGTGATTCAAGTCTGGCACAATTCGATAGTCCCTTATTTCGAGTTAGGCCCATTTTGAGAGATCCAATTTGGAGAGGTGCAGTTTCGAGACTCAGCGATATCGAGATCATTGGTGATTTTAGTCCAGTTCAACTATTCTACCATGCTTAAGGGTGTTCCAAACAAAGGTAATCAATTTTTGAAATAGATTAGCATAGTTTGTTGAATACTACACCTTTTTGTATTTTCACATATACTTTTGTAACCCAGGCGAATTTAATCCAAATTGTATATGCTTAAAAAAAGATCTGTTCCCTGCACGCAATAGATAACTGCCCCTGATTAGGAGAAGAATTATGAACAACTATTTTCATTTTCTTTATATTGTATGTTTATGTGTATCATCAGCACCTCTTATATTAAACCAAGTCACCGATGTTTACTTTGATGGAATAATTAATATGTGAGTTAGTATGAATTTAAACCACGAACTCTTTGTGCGTATAAAAAAAAACATATTCTCTGAGTCTTCTAATTCTTTTCAAATATGGGGCATGTCTTAAGTGGCTTGGGATTTGAACAGTCATGCATACAATACAAGAGAAAAGGGCTTTACCGACGGCTCAAAAACCGTCGGTAAAGGGCCTTTTTCCGACGGAAAAACCCGACGGAAAAAAGCTCGTCACTAAAGCTTTTTTCCGTCGGCCTTAAGCCGACGGAAAAGCCTTTTTCCTATACCGTCGGCTTAAAGCCGACGGTATAGCTTCCCTTTTCCGTCGGCTTAAAGCCGACGGTATAGGGCTTTTCCGTCGGCTTTAAGCCGACGGAAAAGGGTTTAAAAATTTTAAAAAAAATTAAAAAAACGATTTAAAACAATTGATTTAAAATAAATCGTTTTAAAATAATTGGTTTATGATTTTGTGCCGATTTATTTAAAAGAAATCGATTTTAAATAATTATTTTATAATTTTTTGGCGATTTAATTTAAAAGAAATCGATTTAAATAATAACATTCACATATTCGAGCAATTTTTTTAAATTATTTATTATAATAAATAAAATTTCGTATTTAAAATAAAATCTTGATAATAAATTTTTTTTATAGTTATTATTAGTTAGATAATGAATAAAACATAAGTAGAAATAAAATAATAAAACAAATAATAAACTCTAATTATAAGTTAATGAATATGGATAAATTTTTGTTAGTTATTAAGGATTTTTGGGAGAGAAAGTAGATAGTTTTTGGAGGATGGGAAGAATGAATGAATTAAGTGGGTAGAATAAGGGGTATTTATAGATATTTAGGAGTAGTAGGGTTAAATTAAAAAAACCAAAAAAAAGGGGGTGGGGCGTCCCACGTCAGCGATCCGTGTGAATTATCACACGGATCGCTGACGTGGCGTGATCTGATCCGTGTCATCAAATCACACGGATCAGATCTGCCACCAAATTTAATTTTTTTTTTTTGCCCTTTTTTCGTCGGTAAAGAGCCGACGGAAAGGCCCTTTTCCGTCGGCTTGTACCCGACGGAAAAGGGCTTTTCCGTCGTTTTTTTACCCCGACAGAAAAAAAGGCCTTTTCTGTCGGCCCAAAACTTCGGGCCCGACGGAAAAGGCCAAATCTGTTGTAGTGATAATTTATGTTGCACGGACACGGACACAACAGGACACGTACACGACGACACAAACACGAGGACACAGATTTTAAAAAATCCGACACGGCGAGGACATGGCTGTATTTTTTTATTGTAAAAAATTATTAATTATTACTAAAACTTATAAAATTGATTACCTTTAAACCCAAGTCAAAACTCATACATACTTCAATTCAAATAAAATTATCACTTAGCACTCACTAATTATTAATCAAAACAAAGCTCAAATATAACACTCACTTAAACTCAACTAACACTGCCAAACAAAATTATAAACCACATAAATTAATAATAACACTCAAGGACATAAATACTACACAAAGAAAATATGCATTAATTGAAAATCATTCACTACAAGATTTGGGGGGTTTTCCCTAGTGACCGCTGGGCGGTCACCAGCATTTTGGTGACCGCTCGGAACAACGGGGACCGTTGGGCGGTCCCCATCCCAAAAAGGGGATCGCCTAGCGGTCCCCAACCCAAAACGGGTTTTAGGGACCGCTAGGCAGTCCTTAAAAGTAGTTTTAGGGACCGTCTGGCGGTCCCTAATAATATTCATACCTTTTATTTTTTATTTTATGAAACGATTTACATGTGTTTTTGATTTTTAGAAACAAAACTCAGTATAACATGTCAATCGAAATAACAAACAAAATCGTTCCATAAAATCAAAAAAAAAATTTGAATATTATTAGGGACCGTCGGGCGGTCCCTAATACCACCTTTAGGGACCGCCGGACGGTCACCAAATATCTTTAGGGACCGCCCAACGGTCCCTAATAATATTCATACTTTTTTTTATGGAACAATTAAGGTGCCGCGTTATTTGTGTATTTGATAAATATCCTAATAATAGTTAAGGAACAAAATTACAAGGTTTCATAGAAATTGAAACAACATAGGATGATTAAGAATGCGTATAACGTAGAATATATTCAACGTTAAAAATATTCTCAATCTCATTCAATCTACTATTAAATAACTAAATTAGTAGTTTTATGATCGTTTGTTACTTCAAATGACATGTTATAATGAGTTTTGTTGCTAAAAATCAAAAATACATGGAACTCGTTCAATAAAATTAAAAAAAAAGTATGAATATTATTAGGGATCACCTGGCGGTCCCTAATACCACCTTTAGGGACCGTCGGGCACCAATTATCTTTAGGGACCGCCGGGCGGTCCCTAATAATATTCATACGTGTTTTTTTTTATTATTTTACCGAACAATTATGGTGGCGCGTTGTTTGTTTAGTTGATAAATATCCTAATAATAGTTAAGAGAACAAAATTACAAGGTTTCATGCAAATTGAAACAACATGTGATGATTAAGTGTACGTATAACGTATAATAGGTTCAACGTTAAAAACTCTCTCAATCTCATTCAATCACATTCAATCTACTATGAAAGAACGAAATTAGTAGTTTTATAATCATTAGTTACTGCAATTGACATGTTATAATAAATTTTGTTGCTAAAAATAAAAAACACACGGAGATCATTCAATAAAAAAAAAAATATGAATATTATTAGGGACCGCCTGGCGGTCCCTAAAACCACCTTTAGGGATTGCCTAACGGTCCTTAGCGGTCCCTACTAATATTTATACCTTTTTTTTTTATTTTACGGAACGATTATGGAGCCGCGTTGTTTGTTTAGTTGATAGATATCCTAATAATAGTTAAGAGAACAAAATCACAAGGTTTCATGCAAATTGAAACAACATCTGATGATTAAGTGTACGTATAACGTATAATAGGTTCAACGTTAAAAACTCTCTCAATCTCATTCAATCTAATTCAATCTACTATTAAAGAACGAAATTAGTAGTTTTATAATCATTTGTTACTTCAATTGACATGTTATAATAAATTTTGTTGCTAAAAATCAAAAATGCACGGAGATCATTCTATAAAATTAAAAAAAAAAGTATGAATATTATTATGGACCGTCTGGTCCCTAATAATATTTATACCTCTATTTTTGATTTTACGGAACGATTATGGTGCCGCGTTGTTTGTTTAGTTGATAGATATCCTAATAATAGTTAAGAGAACAAAATTACAAGGGTTCATGCAAATTGAAACAACATTTGATGATTAAGTGTACGTATGACCTATAATAGGTTCAACGTGAGAAACTCTCTCAATCTCATTCAATCTCATTCAATCTACTATTAAAGAACGAAATTAGTAATTTTATAATCATTTGTTACTTCAATTGACATGTTATAATGAATTTTGTTGCTAAAAATTAAAAACACACGGAGATCATTCCATAAAATAATAAAAAAGTATGAAAATAATTAGGGACCGCCTGGCGGTCCCTAACAATATTCATACCTCTTTTTTTGATTTTACGAAACGATTATTGTGTCGCGTTGTTTGTTTAGTTGATAGATAACCTAATAATAGTTAAGAGAACAAAATTACAAGGTTTCATGCAAATTGAAACAATATTTGATGATTAAGTGTACGTATAACGTATAATAGGTTCAACGTTAAAAACTCTCTCAATCTCATTCAATTTACAATTAAAAAACGAAATTAGTAGTTTTATAATCATTTGTTACTTCAATTGACATGTTATAACAAATTTTGTTGCTAAAAATCAAAAATACACGGAGATCATTCAATAAAATCAAAAAAAAAGTATGAATATTATTAGGGACCGCCGGGCGGTCACTAAATATCTTTAGGGACTGCCCGAAGGTCCCTAAATGCAGTGAAATAGGCGGGAATAGGGAAGAAATTTTCGAAAATTCAAAATTTTCACCCTCAATACTATCCAACCACTCTCCTATCCAATTTTTCCACACTCTTCAAAAACACCCAACTTTAATTAAAATTTCTCTTCTCATTTTTCTCTTCCTAAATCCCAAAAATAAAAATCATCCAACAAAAACTTTCATTTCTTCTTTCTTTTACCAAATATAAACAAACACTCTTCCATTTTTTCTTCAAATCCCAAAACACAACCTTTCTTCTCTTTTCTTTTAACCAATGCCAAGAAAACACCAACAATATGTTCTTCATTTATTTTTCTTCTTATTTTTCATTGTTTTTGGTTTATTTTTATAACTATCATTTATTTGAATTTTATTTCATTATTTTCTTTGTTTTATTTTGTTGACTTTCATTTCATTTTACATTTTTATCATTATTTTGTTTGTTTTTGTTCTTGTAAATGTTTGTTGCACATATTTACACGCAATTTATACAAAAAACCCAATAATACTCCGGTAAATTTCCGTAATACTATTGGGTTTTTTTTTTCTGCCGCAGACTTTTAGGGACCACCGAGCGGTCCCCATCTATGAATATTATTGGGGACCGCTCGGCGGTCCCTAATGCTATGAATATTATTGGGAACCGCTCGACGGTCCCTAAGAGTCCCAATACTTTTAGGGACCGCCGGGCGGTCCCCATAAATCATTAGGGACCGCTGAAAATGGTCCCCGCGACCGCAAGGCGGTCGCCAAAGGGTGGAGGACCAAGGGTATCGGCCACCGCCTTTTGGTGAGCCCTGGCGGTCCCTAAAGACCCCTGAATCTTGTAGTGATTTATGTATAGGCCTTTTATTCAGTTATTTGAGTTTTAACAATCGTTTTCTAACGCTTTTATCTTTTATTTGCCAATTAATAACATTATTTATTGTAAATTTTATAACACAAACAATTAAAATATATAATTTCTCTTGATCAAGTCTAAAACATGTTGGACACACCCTTATTATATGTCGGACACGGCACTCTCAAGTGTCGAACACAGCATCCTCAAGTGTTCCACACAGGTGTCGGATTAATTTGACATTAGGGACCGTTTAACGGTCCCTACTAGTATTCATACTTAAAAATCGATTTTTTTTATTGATGTTGTTGTGTTTGTGATTGTAAGCAACCAAACTCATTGTAATATGCAAATTGAAGTAATAAATGATTACAAAACCAACCTTATAGTATATTAGTTGTGAAATAATAATTGTTAACAGGATGATAATTCACATGCTTAGAATAAACAACGAGCCAATTACTGGAATTACTAAATATATTATTATATGATTATGCGACCTACTTCCGCGATACAGGTATCACACCTATTGGAGCACATCTCCCACACAACAAACTACTGGAGTAAAAGCCAACATGAGGAATGCGAAACCAAGGCAGTCTCAAAATACGAAAGCTCTAGGAACTCATACTACTTTCCAAGAAAATTAAGCTCTCGGAAAGAAAGGGCCTCAACGGACAACAGTCCCGAAACCTTGGCAAAAAACCCTTCCTTGACTATACATTCCAAACACGAAAGCTTTCGGAACACTACTCTCGACGATCAGACTAAAAGTCAGAACTTTACAAAAATAACTCAACCAACCTCTCTGGACACTCGGAGAAAGAAGAACACCTACCCACGATAGCTCAAGACCTGTCGGAGACCAACTCACCCACACCCTCTCGGAAAATATCTTGAAACACTTACTCCAGAATACGCATCTCTCGGAATAGCACTATCATTAAAGGGAATACTCCAACTTGGCCCTCGAAGCCACCATTAGAGACAGCAAAGGAAGTAATCTACCCCGTATCACAAAGAAGACTAAAGCCCTCGGAAAAGATACAGTCAGCACTCAAAGTGAACACGTTATCTTATTGGTTGAATAAGCATTGTAACACGTGTAAACATAACCACATGCATAACAACACCTGTAAACACATGCACCATGACACCTGCCCCTATCAAAACCTATATAAAGGGAGATATCAATAGAACTAAAAGGGGGGCAACTCAGGAACGAGACTCAGAAATGTAAGAAAATCCACTCGAAAGAAAGAATGAAGTATAGTTAATAAAAGGAAGGAAGATTCTTGTCCATTTTTCCTTCTCGTAATGATAGCATTTAACCTTTGAACCACGGGCAAAGGCGTTCCAACCTTAATAAATAATTCAGTTAATAGGGAATAATTCCAAACCCGTTAACAAAATGGCGCCGTCTGTGGGAACTCGAAGATTTGTCTCCAGGAACATCCAAATTCGAAGGAGAAGCAGGTGCTACAGTAATAGCACAGTTACGCACCAAAGATAAGTATCCTTCTTTCACTTGTTATACTAGGAATTAGATTATGGTATCTTCGTAAAGAGATCTTAAGATTCTATAATTTTAAATACTTGGGAAAAGAAAAGGAACAGAGCCCAGGAACCCAGGTAAGTATTTCCGAGAGCAGCCACTCTAGGAAATTTCACTCATACTCTCTCATCAAAGGCTTTCAGGAAGTCTAAATAAGTAAAAGAGAAAGGTATGAACAAATCTACTAGGAATGATTCTTTGAAAGGACGTGAAAATATTTACCACTCTAAGCATCGACGACTACTTACGACTCTCTCCTCGAAGATAGAATTACGATTGAGCTGCCCAAAGTATACTATAATAGGCTACGAAGGCGTGCCAGGGGATACTCCTATTTAGGAAAGTATATTCCCCCAAAATTGCACTGCAAATGGACACGCTATGCTAAAAAAGTTACTTGGCCAGTAAGAGTGAGACGTTCTCTCATTTCTGTAAACTCAATCTTAAAAAATTCTACAATAAAAGGAAAGAAACTAAGTATTCATAATATGCGGAAGAGTTGTGTGATTATGAACACGGAAAGGAAAAAGTTTCGTTCCAAGTAAGAAATGTTTCATTCCAAATAATATCATTACAAGAGAAAAAACTAAGTACCATTACATAAAAAGTGTTCACAAATTAAAAACTACTAAGATTGGGGGGGTTGAGCACTCGAAGAATCAGGGGTTGGCTCGGTGGTAGGGGGGATAGGAACACCCGCCGGAGAAGGAACACCCGAGGAGGTAGCCTGAACCCCAACAGGGAGGGGGGAGTCCGCTGAGGATCGCGGGAGGATAGCAGAAAAATGCACTCGAGACGGAGATGAGGAAGTGGGAGGACGTCGAGTACTACTCTTTTGGTAGAGGTCGAAGGCTTCTTCCAAAGTTGGCCTCTTCATCTCCGCGATATTAACCACCCGCGGGTCCAAGAGGGGATTCACCTTCTGCCGTACCTTCCCGAAACACTGAAGGAATCCCCACATGGCAGATCCCGCCAAGTACCCCGGATGTTTGCAGAGGTACAGGTCCCTCACTTGGATAGCAGTCTCCTCTCGGGCCTGCTTAACAGCAGCGTTCACCCTTTGCTGCACCTCCTCGGGGAGAATGCCTCCCGTAGCCGTGGCCTGTGCCAGCTTCCCGTTAAGAGTATCCACCTGGCCCAGTGCCTCCGAGAGATGCTGCTCCAACTCTTTCTGCTTGGTCTCCCAAGCCGCCTTCTCGCCCTCGAGGGAATCCACCTTATCCTTCAGCACCAGCCCAGAAGCCTCCATCTCCTTTACCGAGGAGAGAAGCTGCTTATTTTCCCCCCTCAGGTCTTGATTGTTCTGCGAGACCTTGGCAAAAGCCGTCTCGTATTTCCCCACCTTCTCCAGCAAGTTCGTATTCTCTGCCTCCAGCTTACGAGACTTTTCCTCAGCCGCACTCGCCAGTTTTTGCAGCTTCTCAACCTCGAGTAACAGAAGGGGAAGCATTTTAGGTGCCTAAGAAAGCAAAGTAGAAGAATAAAGATCCCGATAAAGGATCTTAAATAAATTAGTTAGATAAAAAACTTACCAGCATGGCCACATTGTTGACACAAGCCCGGGTAAATTCCCACCCGTCTGCGGACAAGGAATTGGCGGCGGTAAGGTATCGAGTCACAGTCTCGAGTGCCTCCTGAGCATCTTCGGTGCTAGGCTCTCGTCCTGAAACAGGAACCTTAGAAGACGAGGGCCTCTCAGAAGGTACCACCCCCGGCAGTGGAACCTGAGTGACTACGGGGCTATCGGACTGGATAGCCACGAAAGGTCTCGGGGGAGGAGTACTCGCAAGTGGAGGACCAGCGGCCATAATCTCGTCCAGCAAGCTCATGGTATCGAATGCTGGAAGGTAAGCAGAGTCGGAAGGAAGTGATCCCCATTCCAAACCAAAAAACTCTTCACCTCCTACAAAATCAGAAAGTTATCTAAGTAAAAATACCCTTTTGATTACCTAAAGCAGTTATCTAAGGCACACTTCTATAGTATTTTAAGAACACGTACCTTTCGGAGGGGTCGCCAACAGGGCGTAAGAATCCCCTGATAACTCCGACGACGAGGGTACGTGGATGACACCGGGAGCTGGTAAAGCCGTCTCCTCTATCCCAACCTCATCTTCACCATCCCCTATGGTGAATCCCCCCTTAGGACCTGCACCGGCAGAGGACACAGCTAACTCCACTTCCTCGGGGGTATCGGACGTCCCGCTAGACGACCGAGACGTAACCTCAGCAACCCTGGAAGGAGTTCCTCCTTGCTCCCCTTCTGCGACCTCAGGAGTTCCACCCTCTCCTAGGGTAAACTTCCCCTTCTTGCCCACCACAGCCTCACTTTCCACCATAAATGGCCGTAGGACATTCACTATCAAAGAGGTCATAAGTTAGATAAAATAAAAAGAGAAACTCGTAAGATACTGGATGGGAGGGTAAAAGACTTACCAAATGTATCAAACAACTTCTCGGGAACAGCCAAAGGAGTCTTGATTTTGTCTATCGGAGAGATGTACCTCAATCCTGCGGTCCGATAGAGACGAATAAAATCCTTTGACTCCACGAGAGGCTTCGCAGAGAACACCGGTGAAAACACCAGTGTGTCGTCCATCACTCTGTCAGGGAATGTAGGCACCCTCCAGGTCATAGGTATGTCCCACGACCCCACAACTGGGTTGATGAAGAAGAACTTATTCTTCCACGAGCTATGAGAGGTAACCATACCCTCGGAGATCCTGTCATCCTTGTCTCGGTGAGTAAAACAGTAAAAAGGACCTCCCCCGGGAGACTGCTTCAGCTCGAAAACAGCAAAGAACCTGTCCCTCGTACACTCGATGCCCCTCACCAGGCACCAAAACACGAACAAAGCCATTAACGAGAACGAATTTGGGGCGAGCTGACTCGGACAAAGATTGCAGTAATTGAAGATTTCGCAGTAAAAAGGCGGGAAAAAAGTGCGCAGCCCCGCCTTTAACTGCGGGTAGTACACTGTCAGGTACCCTTCAGGAGGAGCATCACCCCGGTGATGGGCCTCCGGAACCGTTATCTCGATGTTACGGCCAGAAACACCATGCTCCTTAAACAAGTTCTTGATTTCTTTCTCGGTGGCGGTGCTAGCCGTGTTACCCACTTTCTGGGTGACGCGTGGAGCGCCACCTTTCTCAGCCTTCTTCTTCATCCTCTTAGATTTCCCCGCGCCACCACTGCCGCTTGCCCCCACCACCGCAGCACTCCGCTTTCGCGAAGCTTGAAACCCTAACCCCGCCGCTCCTCCGGTACCGGAAGCAGCCGAAACCAAATTTGTGTTAGATTGCGACGCCATTAGAACAGAGTTTTGGAAAGAAGAGATTAGCAGAAATCGACTGATTGCAGAAAGAAAAGAGTGCGCCTTGGGAGAAAATTTGATCAGTGTGCAAGTGAAAGTAATGGGTGAAAAAGAGGGTTTTTAAACCCTACGCCCACTACACGTCTTAAATGACCACTAAGCGTGCCACGCCTCACGATTGAAAATCGTGCGTAATGACACGTGTCCTCGGTTAATGAAAGAATAACGGTCAAGACTCTTCGATTCCCGCACCCAACTTAAAGCGTGGCATTAAAACCTCCACTAACTGCATTTAAGTCGCAGATAATTAAATTATAGTTAATTAAATACCATCAATTATAATTAATGACCCCAGATAATGACCTACGAGGGTGCATTTGGAAAATATGACGGGAAACACTCGGAGAGAGTATCACGATACTCCTCGCCTTGTTAAAAGCAGTGCCAAGAACGAGGGAAGTGTCAAACAAAGCATATATGTCACTGACGAGTATGTCCGACACCCCTGAAGAGTTCTACGAGGCCTTGTGAAATATTCCCAGTATACCTGACAAAATCTACGATACTAGATCTCTCGTACCCTTCAAAAGTTTCTAGTACAGTAGCAATAACTAACTGCACTAGAAACTGGGGGGGGGGTTTGTTAACAGGATGATAATTCACCTGCTTAGAATAAACAATGAGCCAATTACTGGAATTACTAAATATATTATTATATGATTATGCGACCTACTTCCGCGATACAGGTATCACACCTATTGGAGCACATCTCCCACACAACAAACTACTGGAGTAAAAGCCAACATGAGGAATGCGAAACCAAGGCAGTCTCAAAATACGAATACTTTCCAAGAAAATTAAGCTCTCGGAAAGAAAGGGCCTCAACGGACAACAGTCCCGGAACCTTGGCAAAAAACCCTTCCTTGACTATACATTCCAAACACGAAAGCTCTCGGAACACTACTCTCGACGATCATACTAAAAGTCAGAACTTTACAAAAATAACTCAACCAACCTCTCTGGACACTCGGAGAAAGAAGAACACCTACCCACGATAGCTCAAGACCTGTCGGAGACCAACTCACCCACACCCTCTCGGAAAATATCTTGAAACACTTACTCCAGAATACGCATCTCTCGGAATAGCACTATCATTAAAGGGAATACTCCAACTTGGCCCTCGAAGCCACCATTAGAGACAGCAAAGGAAGTAATCTACCCCGTATCACAAAGAAGACTAAAGCCCTCGGAAAAGATACAGTCAGCACTCAAAGTGAACACGTTATCTTATTGGTTGAATAAGCATTGTAACACGTGTAAACATAACCACATGCATAACGACACCTGTAAACACATGCACTATGACACCTGCCCCTATCAAAACCTATATCAATAGAACTAAAAGGGGAGCAACTCAGGAACGAGACTCGGAAATGTAAGAAAATCCACTCGGAAGAAAAAATGAAGTATAGTTAATAAAAGGAAGGAAGATTCTTGTCCATTTTTCCTTCTCGTAATGATAGCATTTAGCCTTTGAACCACGGGCAAAGGCGTTCCAACCTTAATAAATAATTCAGTTAATAGGGAATAATTCCAAACCCGTTAACAATAGTTTAATTGAGATCGATCGAATTATTAACGTTCAAGATATATTTCACAAATGTACAACTAATTAATTATCATTAGTTAGTTTTAATTGTTATCCGTGTTTATGATTTACTTCACAAACGTTAGCATAGATACGATTATGAGGCATAATCATTAGATCAAGTATTCATTAATTATATGTATATATGTAGATCGAATTAATCTGTCATTATGTCATTTGTCGTACAAAATAGTAGGAGAATCTTCAAAGCGGCTCGTTCTTCTTGTATAATATTTGGATATACAATGTGTCGTTGTACTTATTGTTATTTTAACTATTCCAATGGTTATTATGAACTAAACATACAACGCGGCACCTCGAACCATCGAAAAATTCATAATTTTGATGTATGAATATTAGTAGGGACTGCCAAGCGGTCCCTAAATTAACAATAGGGACTGCCAAGCGGTCCCTAATTCAAAATTTTTGATTTTAGTGACCGTTAAACGGTCCCTAATGTCAAATTAGGGACCGCTTAACGGTCCCTACTAGTATTTATACTTAAAAATCGATTTTTTTTTTATTAATGTTGTTGTGTTTGTGATTGTAAGCAACCAAACTCATTGTAATATGTAAATTGAAGTAATAAATGATTGCAAAACCAACCTTATAGTAGATTAGTTGTGAAATAATAGATTAATTGAGATCGATCGAGTTATTAACGTTCAAGATATATTTCACAAATGTACAACTAATTATCAGTAGTTAGTTTTAATTGTTATCCGTGTTTATGATTTACTTCACAAACGTTAGCATAGATACGATTATGAGGCATAATCATTAGATCAAGTATTCATTAATTATACGTATATATGTAGATCGAATTAATTTCTCATTATGTCATTTATCGTACAAAACAGTAGAAGAATCTTCAAAGCGGCCCGTTCTCCTTGTATAATGTTTAGATATACAATGTGTCGTTGTACTTATTGTTATTTTAACTATTCCAATGGTTATTATGAACTAAACATACAACGCGGCACCTCGAACCATCGAAAAATTCATAATTTTGATGTATGAATATTAGTAGGGACTGCCAAGCGGTCCCTAAATTAACAATAGGGACTGCCAAGCGGTCCCTAATTCAAAATTTTCGATTTTATTGACCGTTAAACTGTCCCTAATGTTAAATTTGGGACCGCTTAACAGTCCCTATTGTTAGTAGCGACTGCTAAGCAGTCGCAAATAAATTTAGCGATTGCTAAGCAGTCGCTGATTGTCCATAAGGACAATAACGACTGCTTGGCAGTCGCTAATGGGCGGTCCCTAATGACCGCCCATTCTTGTAGTGAAGGGACAATCAACTTAATCACACCGTGCATGGTTTCCAAATCTTGCTGTTTGTTTGTTAATTTTTTAAAGCTTCTTTGATTTCAGAATTTTTTGTATAAAATATTCTTCATTAAATTTCAAGTAATTTGGTTAACTAAGTGATTAATTAGATATCCTGTACTAATTATTTTTAAAACTTTAGAATTCTTCTGAACATAAAGCCAATTTAATTTTGAGAAATGGGAAGTAGTAGTAATTTACCCTTCAAAATATATAAGCAACGAAAGAAAAGACTCACATGAAACAAGTAAAACTTCGTAGCACCAAAAGCCGCACTCTATCACACTCAATGCTGAATAAAGCATAAATAAGTCCCCTCGCCATAAATTCGCCAATTGGCCTCATGACTTGGTGTGCCATAATTTGGACTTATACGATGTTCAATTATAACGTGACAAGTTGCAACTCGAAACAAACTACACAACCAAAATCAGCGGCCAACACTGGTCACAGCAGTTTGGGCCCACGAACTGGCCCTTAAACGAATTCATTTGAGCCCACATTACAAATTCATTAGAGTTGGGTCAAGCCCATCAGCACTCAACCCTATCTAATGGAGTTGGGCCAAGCCCATCATCACCTAGTTTATCCAATAGAACTAGGTCAAGCTCATCCAAATGACCCATGAGGTATCTATAAATACCCCCCCCTCCCCCTCAAGGCAAAGCCACACACAATTAAGATTCTACTTTCTCTGTGTAAGTCAAAGCTTTCTCTTTCTAGAATTTAAGAGCCCAAAACTATCCGACCAGCATGGTCCGTCGACATCTCATTCGACACAGTCCATTATCCCATCATGCTCTTATGCGATGCACAATCCAGCACGGATTGGCATCCTATCCAACCAGCCCGGTCACACGACATCTCATGCGTCATGGTCCATTCACATATCAAGCTTTCATGCGATGCACCATCCAGCACGGATCGACATCCAGAAAAACAATGCACTATGTTCGGCTTGATTCCCTATACGGGATACGGTAAGCAGCTTGGTCCAGCCCAAGTTCTGTCAAAAATCAACAAACCCATAGTTCACGTGTAGTGTTTCACCAGTACAAAGATTGGGTTCGTCTGAAGTGGAGTGTTTAGTCAATAGACGAAATCACCCTGCGTCAGGACTATATAAGTGCTTCCTTCGAATACCAAGTATTTTACTAAAAGAGCTGGCAAATATTTGGTGCCATAAGTACCACTTAGGCCAAGAATACCACCTGGAGGCCAAGTGTGTGCATTATTCAGCCATCATACCTCAATGAAAAGACAATTATTTTTTTGGAGAATCCAATTTTAAAATTGTGAGGATCTGCACACGTAAGAGTGTTACTAACCCTTTGTTAGTAACATGTTAATTCAATACTAGGCTCTCGTACTAATTTGGTGTTATCAATTTAATTTTTGCGACATATCAATAAAATAAGAACTCTTTTTTCTAAAATCAACTTCGTATGCAAAAAATATATTTGTAAATGATAAATAAATTGAGAAACTTATGTATAATTTCATCCTCAATATATATAAACTTATTTTCTATCATGCCGGTCGTAAGGTTTCTACCACTTATTATAAGTATTTTCCTCTGCATACAACTCATTCACTACAACAAAAATTGTCTTTAAGGACCCTGAAAAGGGTCTCAAAAGCACACATATTGCAACACTTAGGGCTTTAGAGACCTTTAAAATATATGTCCCCAATACCTAGCGTTGCGATAAGTTGGGGACAGATTTTTAAAGGTCTCTAAAGCCTTACTTAGGGAACAGTTTTAATAGTTCCGACATCGTTAATTAGCAGACACTTATATTTGTTTCTTAATCAATATTTTAATTCACTTTTAAATGTCCCTAAATCACCAACTAGGGACACTTATGTATGTCCCAACATTAAAACTTTGAAACATTTATAAAAGTCCCTATATCGTTAACTAGGTACAGTTGTATGCGTCCCAAGATCAAAATTATAAACATTTATAAGAGTCCCTAAATGATTAACTAGGGGACAGTTGTAAACATCCCAAGGTCAACATTTTGAAATATGTATTAAGGTCCCATAAAGTACATTTATCAATACCTAGCATTCTACTACATATTTAAAATTAAATTATTATACAATAATATTAATTAATATTATTATAAGCTCTATGTATGGATTTACAAGAGAGATATTTCCTACTGGAAAAACTGGAAAATTGTTATTCAAGCACAAAAATTTCAACTAGATACAAACTCTATATTTCATATCAACAATATCAACAATTCAATAGTACACAATCTTTAGTCAAAAACTAAATACTAAATAGCAACAAGTATGAGTCAATCAGTACACAAAAAATTATTGCTTCAATACTCCCACCGAACATTACAAGAGAGACTAAACCGAAAATAAAGCTTGTTCCAACACTCGTACTTCAATAATCATTCTCATCCTCGTCCAACACAACCTGAGAACAAATACAAAAGACAAATCAAAACATAAGCCTTTTTCCCATTCAAACCATCTAATTAAATAATTAGAGACTTAGTACATGTAATCAGACTATCCTATCTTTATGAAATCAATCAACCAGCTCACCAAAACTGTATTTCACTAATTTTCTAAAAAAAATTCAGACTGCATCACCCAAATTCAGCTACAATTACACTCTACTAACTCATAACTGGTCACCAACACCACAAACAAAACGCAAAAGCTTCAAAACAAATCATCCACCAACAAATAGATGCAGTTAGCTCAACCAAACTTATTACGACAATTACGCGATAATGTAACCGAAAAACCATAAAATTCTCCACAAACATACTAGCCTCGAGTTAAATTACGCATCATCAAACACCTTATTTGCAATACTGAGTCAAGATTCACACACACAAACATATACAGTGAGCAGAGAGAGTATACAAGCTCTTCCGATATGATGGCCAAGAAAACTTAATTGGTTTTACATACTCTACTTCTACTTACATCTCTATATATCAGTTTCATGCACACAAACATCACAATTCCACCCCTCAGATTATGAACTAACCACGCACGAAACTTCATCATCAAGTGACATCTTATCACGACATCCAAACACCTTAAACAACAAAACAACCAAGCAAGGAGCTATATAACTTAAGTTGAATCAACTGCCACAACTCACAAGTACAACAAGCCCACCAATTCTCACACAATCACGCAATGATAATTATTTTGCTAAAAGAAGGATGAAAATTATATTACCAGAGACAAAGGCCACGCGACAGGTGCACCGAGAGCATCTCCAATTGTCTGAATATGACTGTAGGGGAACAACAACCCAGTTTCTCTTTTGACTTGGCCTTGGATTATTATTTGACAAAAGTTTGACACCAAGTTCATGTCGTTAACAGTCACATTATCCATGCACTCCACTATACCAGCTGCAACAATCTCATTTTTATCTCCGAGGCTCTTTAGTACAACATATGATTCGACCTACAAGTTAAAAAGTTATTAGAATCACTAGTTATTTATGTCATACATTCTAAGTTTTAGATTTTACCCGAATGTGAATATAACGAGAATTTGATGCAAATTAGTGTTCGTGATCTGATGATGCAAATCACTAACATTCAAATGAAGGTCCAAGTCCCAAGCCACATGCAAAACAAAAATACAGCAATTACATCAATTCTTTATTTAATTAGACTAACACATCAGCATTAATTAGACTAACACATCAGTATTTATTAGACTAACTACTTATAGATAATGAAATCACTAACATTCACTTCATGAAATGTTTGAAAACAGAAAACCGAAGACGGTAAGTGTAAGGCCTCCATTTGGATGATCAAATCCAACTTCTTCTTCGGATTGGATTAGCAGTTCTTCAAATAAAGGCCGATTTAGGTAAAATATTAGATTGATAAATCCTTTATTTTCATTGCAACAGAAACCGCATGTGATGTAGCGAGGTGAAGCCATAAGGGAAGATGATATAACACAAGAAATCAAAAGCTTGTTGATTGACGAAGAATACCAAGAAATTGATGTAAAAAAAAGAGAGAAACTCTTAAAACTTTATTCAATAATCTACTGACTACAATGACTCAAAGACGACTAACTTATAAAGTAAAAACCCTAACTAGGAAAAATACCAAAATTACAAAAGACTCTTAAAATAATTAAATAAAACATAAAAATCCCGCTGGAAATAATAAACTGCAAATTTGACCCCCTAAACCTTTGAATTTGCCTAAAATCACGTGGGCGTAAAGACATGAGTCTTTACGTTTTGCTCAGGAGGTAATTTCCACTTGGAAAAGTGGTATCTTTTGTCAAAAACGGGCTATGTTGACTTTCTGGTCAAACATTGACTTCCTTGAACCTCGGGTTTGTTATTTTCGATCAAGAGATACCTATATTTATAATCTGCATCAGCATGTGAGTAATGAAAGATGATATATAACAAATTTGGTAGCTTAGGTAGAATAAGAAGTAATCTTTTAGTTCTTTCCATTTTCATCTAGACGGAATTTGTAGGAAACATTGTTATCTTGCTTTTGGAGGATAAAATATGTGAGTAACATCTACTAAATATGCACATACGATCCACCTTGAATATTACAACAGATGTAACATAGGTCTTTAACAATATGCAACACCAAAAAACTGGCGTCGCCTGGTGTTTTGCATATGATGTATTACCAAATCATATGGTAATTTCATCTATATGAGATTATCAGTTGGAATATAACCCATGGAATATAACCAAAGAATGAGGATTTATTTGTTTAACTTATTCACAGCTCTTAGGTCATTTCTTCTAGACTCGGTACTTAGCTCTAAGTGCATTACCAAATGATGTTCCAAAAGTGCATTTTGTTCTTTATGTTGGGTAGAGTAAGAAGAAATGCTTTGTCATTCCAGAAAAACACTTTAAACAGTAATCCTTTCTAAAGATACTAACGAACTTAACAATTATATCCAGTTCCTTTTCTTTGTGTTGTTGATAAATTAGTCATTCGGTTCTTAATACAATTTGTTGTTCTACTTATCCTTAAGTAAGCTTAAAGGTGGTGAATATCAAGCACCCACAAAAAAAAAAAAAAAAATCATTGAACAATCTTTTTAACAAAGTCCATCCGTGATCAATTATGATAACACAACCATCCCAAGAACATCTTAATTCTTATCACACGTCTTTCACTCACTTTCTAAAAGGGGCAGTTTATATCTGGCATGACAAAATAGTAGAGGTTTTTGTTTCAGTATCATTCTCCTGCTTACATCGTAAAATTATTGCATGTTGAATAAAGCAACATTCGTCTTACTCCAATTAGCCACTTAATCACTTGTTAGTTGTTACAATCCCCCTAGTAGTAGCAACTCCTATTTTAGTAGCTTATGATATGATCCAACACGCCAAGTAAAATAGTTACACGAATAAATGTACTCACTCAATCTGAAATTCATTTCATAAATGCAGAGCACAAAGGTCTATGTACATTATTCTTTCCCCTATTAGGGTAACCAAAATCTGAACAAAATATGGTATCTATCAACAGATGTTCATGTTTCTGATATCTAAATGTACACAATCAATCTGGAATTCATTTCATTAAAGCAGCACATATAGCCTCTGTACATTAGTATTTTCTCATGTTGGCTAATCACTAATCACACCATGAACAAAATATCGCATCCAAAATCTAAAAACGCCGTACAATAGAACTCAGAACCGATATCTAAAAGAGAAAGTCAGTTGATTTACTATACATCAAATCTTCAAAGGTTGTTATTAAAGAATCAAACCAACTTATAGTAAAAGTTGGGTCCAGATAATTTCAGATTCTAAAGATCATGCTTAACAGTTTATTTTATTTCACAAATCACTGAAACATAAAGAAATATAACTAGATCAAGCTCAAACAGGTGATATACTATATTAGGTAACACATATTAGGTAACAAGAGCATACTTGATCCACGTTCAGACTTCAACTGGTATCTTCAACTGCTGTCCGCGTTAATTCAATTTAGCCTGCGTTCATTACGATAGCAGTTTAGACACATCACTTTAATTGTTCCTATTGTTCTGAAAGACCATAGTGCCGAAGCACACAATGTGCAATCAGTGACTATAATGTGTTAGTAAGCTTAGAAGTTATTTTCACAAATGATAGAAATATAAAGAAATAAAACAAGATCATACTCAAAAAAGGTTTATGTAAAAATACAGGATCGCTATACATCTCCAAATCTAATGTAGCAGGCTGAATTTGCGGAGCTACATATCATATAAAAGCTCATAGAAGGAAGCCTATTGTAAACTACAGTAAAAGATCACATGAATTATGAGGTAACATAACATGTCACTGGTAACAGCAAGCAATATAACACGTGATGGGTAACAAAACTCCACTAACAAGCATACTCAAAGAAACTCCATTACAAGATATGATTTAAATGCATGTTAACAGTAAGTATAGCTTAGAAAATATTAAGTTCCCTCACAAAGGACAATTTCTTTGATCAAATGCTCATTAAGGAAATTCTTTATATCTGTTCCTGGCTCATATCATTTACAGTGACCGAAATTCACAATTAGTGACGCATAAATTTGATGTTTAATAACACTCCAGAAAGCAACATGCATTTACAAATGAGATTTGAAATGTGTTGCGCAAGGTCTTTCCTTGGGTGCCAAATAACAAGTTTTCATCTTGGAAAGTGAATACTTGAGCAAACACATAAAATTCCAATATATAACTTCAACATGGGAAGTTTTAACTTTTAAGCATTCAGGGAGAAAAACTGTTCTTTTACAGTTAGGATACATCCATATCTTGCCATATGCTAAGTTATGGCTCGTAGACATGAATAAATCATATTAGTTATATAAGAAAATGAGAGAGATTATATTTACCTCTATCCCCTTCTCCTTGTACCCCCTTCTCCTTGTACCAGTCAAAAGTCTGCCTTTCACCACCTGAGCCAACACAAGTATGGAAACCCTATCAAAGCCAAAATTTCACTAATGAATAGAAGAAAAACGAGAAAGACGTCCAACCAAGTTCAATTGCAAAAGTTTCTGAAAATCTCCGCTGTCAGTTATTATATAAAATTTTAAAGTTGGCTCAGAAAATATTTTTCTTAATAGAACTCTTATTATAATCTAAAATGTACTTTTCATTTATAAAATCAAAAAATATATCCTCAAAGTTCAGGAGTACCGAAAAAGAAGCAATAGCTTCATACTCACTGGTAGACGTGCTGGTTTCTTATCCAAAGGGAACAAATAGCCTCCCGTCAATGCTGGCCGCTCATAAGGTGCGTATGTCTGTAATTGGGGCAAAATAATCATTTCAGCACAACCAATGCAAAAAAGTTCCTGCAACCAGCAAATTCTGAGGCAAAGATAAAGATATGCACCAGTTCAATATCATGAGTCATGACAATTAAAACGAATATTGAACTACCACCATTTACTTGAATATGCTGTAGAAGGAGAACAACTAAAAAAAGCAACAATCACTTATCATCAATTGGATCCAGTAAGTCCTATGTTTTACCTAGAGCGTGATCCCACAATTACCAAATTAGTAACTCTTGGTATATATTCAAGGACATAAAGAGCACCACACAGTTACACATGTACACAGCTTAACATAGCATAGCATACACACAAACACAACAGGCAAAAATGAGAAAAGTGTGCCTGTTTGGACTAAGGTAATACCACTATCATCCATCATCTCATCGTTATTACTAAACCATCCCATTGAGTTTGAGTATAATCAAATGTATGCACCAGTTCACCAATCTGAACCTTTAAGATAGCTCATAAATCCAGAACTAACTTCAAATCGCTGCACATTTTCCTGTTTAATAACACTCCAGAAAGCAACATGCATTTACAATTTTGTTCAGATGAAACACTCCTGAAAACAAGAATGAAAACGCAACTTAAAGCAACACGCATGTACAAAACCCGTGTTCAAATGCACAACGAAGTAATCAAAATAACAAAAAAGAAGGCCTACCGTTCGAACCCTTCAACATCTGTGCCGTTGTTGTCAATCACTGTACCTGAACACCACAACCAACAATTCTCAGTTAAACAATCGAATTATGAGAGGAGATTAACTAAGCATAAGGAAATGAACAGATTTCAGCTCAAAAACTCGCAAAATCATAAGAAATTGACGCAAAAATCAGAGCTCAACCTATATTTACTGCTCAAACTCGCAAATCAAAAGAAATCGACGCAAAAAGCAGAGGTAACCTATAATTTCAGCTCAAACTCGTAAATTAAAAGAAATCGACGGAGAATCAGCGGTAACCTATAATTTCAGCTCGCGAAATCGACGGATCTGATGACTCTGCTAGCAAAGAATGAACGAGAGAGAGAGATAGAGAGAGAGAGAGAGAGAGAGAGAGCGAGAGAGAGAGAGAGAGAAGAGAAGAATATTAACTTTTCTTCTAGAATTTTGGAGGGATAATGACGAGAGAGAGAGAAGAAAAATTTTGGACAAGTTATTTTTTTGTTTAAAGTCTCTAACGAAGACTGATTAATCTCCCACAAAGAATAATCTCTCACTTTTTCTTTTTTTTTAAACATCTATGGAGTGTTTTCTTTTTGCACAAACGTACATTTTCTTTCTTAGTTGTTACTTTTGGGACATATAAAAATTAAGTGTTGCAAAATTAGTAAGTTTTATTAATTAAGTGTTGCAATAGCCCCTTTTTGTTGTAGTGATTACCTGTTTAACTTAATTTAATTTTTAAATGAAGGACTTGTTTAATTAGTAAATGTCAAGAGAATATAGGATTGAACAAATTAAGGTACAAATACGGATGATAGTCCATGAATTATAAGGAATAATATTCTATGTTCATGTTCCCCGCCCCTGCCTTGCTACTAGCTAGGAAAGATGCTAAGGATATTTTTTTTTTTTGGTGAAAAGAGAAGAACAAATATAGAAACTACATCATGTCTTTAACGACTAAGTCGTTAATAAAACTAGAAGGAGGTTTATCCCATAAGATCAACCCCTCATTACAAGAGACCGACAACTTAGAAAGCGCATCCGCTACCGCATTAGCACATCTCGGAATCCATTTAAAGGATGAAGTCCAAGGCATTCTCAATAACTTCTTGCAATCATCAACAAGGCTCTTGAACGCTAGTATTGGTTCCTACTCCCCTCGGATCATGTTGTAGGTGGCAAGTGAATCCACTTCAATGTCAATCTTCTCAACTCTCCTGTTCCAAGCCAATGTGAGGCCTTCCTTCAGAGCCATCAGCTCAGTCTCATCCACAGAGGGAGAAGAGACCTGAAGCTGAAAACCAGCAATCCAATGACCTTGATCAGAACGTAGGAGTCCTGCACATTTACCACAATTCTGCCAATGATTAACACTGCCGTCAGTGTTGAGTTTGATGCAGCCTTCATTCGGTTTAATCCACTCAACAGAGCTGAGTTGGATATTAGCTCTTTGAGATTCTGCCCTGAAGGTGTGTTTCATTCCTATGAAAAACTCTGTCATTCCTATGAATCCAGCAATGCCAAACTGTTGCCATAAAGATCCACTTCCATTGAGCCTGTGGACTGATCAGGTTTCTGAGATTGAGAGATTCCAGATTGATCTTGAGCCAAATGTCATCATGAACTCCATCAAAGGCTGACAAATCCTCAAGATGTATAATGTGCAGCCATAAGGATCTTGCTTCCTTGCAATGTCTTACCAAATGTAAACCTGTCTCCTCCTGGTAATTGCAAAAGGTACATATGGGAGTCAGAGCAGCATGTCTCCTGAATTGCATAGAATTGGTGGCTAATCTTTCTTGCACCAGCAACCATAAGAAATGCTGTAACTTGTGACTAACATCCACCTTCCAGACCCAGTGTATGTTAAGATTGCTTCTGCCATGAATGCAGAAACTCTCCTTGAAAACTCTATAAGCAGACTGACAAGTGAACAAACCATTTGAAGTGCCATTCCAAAGAACAATATCCTCCTGTTCATTAAGAACAATATGTCTTATCTTGATATCCTCCAGAATGGTAGGAGGGATGTAGGAAGCAATAGCATCCAATTTCCATTCATTCTCTACATCCAACATATCAGCAAGAGTAAGATTCTTCTCTGATTGAAGAATAGCAGGAACTTCCTCATCAAGGCAGCCTGATCCTCTCCAATTATCATGCCAAAAGGAGATACCATCTCCTTTACCAACTTTCCACCTCAAATGAGGTTTCATGAGATCCAAGCATTTGACAATACCCCTTCAAGTACTGATATCAGAAGACTTAGCCTTGTAAGTGGAGAAGTTCTGGTTTTTGAGATACTTAGCTTGAACTAATTGACACCACAAAATATTCTCCTTCTTCAGGACTTTCCAAGCAAGTTTAGCCAAAAAGGATTCATTAGCATTCCTAGAGATCCTGATTCCAAGTCCACAATTCTTCTTACTTTGAGTCACTCTTTGCCAGTTAACTAGATGCATCTTATGATCTGCAATATCAGTTGACCAGAGAAAATCTATGTTGAGTTTGTCAAGTTTCTTGCACACATTCTCTGGAAGATAAGTAGCTTGCATAGTGTAAACCGGTTGTGCTGATGAAACAAAGCCAATAAGAGTCTCTCTCCCTGCAAGAGAGAGGAGTTTACCTTTCCAGGATTCAAATCTGTCAAGGATTCTATCAAAAAGCTCAGCTGTATCATCTCTTGAAGCTCTGCCATGAGAGAGATGAATGCCTAGATATTTGCCCAAATTAGAAGTTTGATCAAATCCTAACACATCACTGATGTGTCTCTTCAGGTTAGCTCCATGTGTTCTTGAAAAGAAGATTTTGGATTTTTGGCAACTAACCTTTAAACCAGAAGTTGTGCAGAAAGAATCCAAAACTTTTTTCATAGTCAGAGCATTGCTTGCTGTAGCCATCCCCATGAAGATTAGATCATCAACAAAAAACAGATGAGTTAATGGAGGACCACCTCTACATGGATTCAAAGGTTTCCACTTCCTCTTCTGAACTTCCTCATGGATGAGATAAGATAATCTTTCCACACATAAGACAAACAGGTAAGGAGAGAGGGGATCTCCTTGCCTTAGACCACACTGGTGCTGAAATGAAGATAGGGGGGATCCGTTCCATAAGATTTTGTTAGATGCATGTCTCACACAGAACATGATCAGTTCAGTCAGTGCAGTTGGGAATCTAAATGCCACAAGAGTCTCCTCAAGGAAATCCCAACTGATCTTGTCATAAGCTTTCTCAAGATCAAGTTTCAAAAGCATACAACCCTTCATGTTTTTCTTCTTTGATCTCAGAGAATGAAGAACCTCTTGAATCACAGCAACATTGTCTTGTGTACTGCGGCCTCTAATAAAACTAGCTTGTGTAGGAGCCACTATAGTAGGCATTAAGCTTCTTAGCCTATTAGTGATACATTTAGTTATCAGCTTGTAGAGGACATTGCATAGAGATATAGGCCTGAACTGTGTAATTGTTTAAGGAGATTGAACTTTAGGGATCAAGCACATGAAAGCTTCACATAACCTGCTATCAGATGAGCAGCATTGAAAAGCTAATTGAACAAAGGAGATCACAGAGCTTCCCATCCAATCCCACCCCTTCTGATAAAAGCCAGCATTCAAACCATCAGGTCCTGGTTCTTTAAGAGGATGCATAGAGAACAAAGCCTCTTTAATTTCCCAAGGTTCAATAGAAGCTCCCAGCTTATCCTGCTCTTCAGGGGATAGTCTCACTTGGAACCTGGACTGGTGCATTATGATACTCTGAGAGAAATCAGGAGCCATACTATCACCAGCAAACAAACTGGCAAAGTACTGCAAGGAGTGAGATTTTAAACTAACCTCCTTATGCTTCCATTCACCTGCAATTTTCAACTGAGTTATGAGGTTTCTCTTCCTTCTAACCATGGTGGATCTATGGAAGAAGCTAGTGTTTCTGTCTCCTGACTTTATCCAATTGATCCTGGATTTCTGTGACCAGAAGATCTCTTCCTGCTGAAGAGTCAAATTATACTCCTTAAGAAGCTCATCTTCTAAATTACTAAGATATGGGTTCTTTCTTCTACTCAATGATTTCTGAATACCCCACAGTCTAGCCAATAAAACTCTTTTCCTCTGATATATATTGCCAAATCTTTCCTTGTTCCAGGTAGTGAACACTCTAGGAACCTCTTCAATAGCCTCCAGAATGTTAGAGTTCCTGTCCCAAATTCCTCTAAGAAGGTCAGCACATTCAGGATTTGAATGCCACATTTCCTCAAACCTGAAAGGTTTAGAACACTTCATCCTATTCTTTCCAGTGCACCAAGTGATGATAGGGTGATGGTCACTGTAAGTTCTAAGAAAGTTCTCCACCTCAGCAGCATTGTAGAGAGATATCCATTCCTGGTTAGCCATGGCTCTATCCAGTCTGGCTTGGATAAGAGCACCATCACCTCTCTTGTTGGTCCAAGTAAATTTAGGACCAACATACCCCAGATCACAAAGGTTGCAATTTGACAGAAAATTCCTGAAGAATTGCAGTCTACTCAAAGATCTTGTCCTCCCACCCCTCTTTTCATGGGCATACAGAACTTCATTGATGTCACCTGTCACTAACCAAGGCATAGGATTATCCTTAGCCATTATGGACAGGTCTTCAAATACTTTCACCTTGGCTTTTTTCCTTGGCTGGGCATAAACCCCAGTAAGTCTCCATTCATTCAAGTTACTAGGTCTAATAATAGCCGATATATACTGATAATCAGTTTCAACAATCTCAACTTCAACATCAGCACTATTCCAGAGCATCTAGATTCCACTAGCCATACCCTCAGTTGGAGCTATTTGGTAGTTATTGTAGCCTAGATATGGAGCTATATTCCATGCTTGTTCTTCAGAGACTCTGGTTTCAAGAATAAAAATGACTGTGGGATTATGAATCCTCACCAAACTTCTGAAATTCCTGGAGAAATCCTCATCTCCAGCCCCTTGACAGTTCCATGATACCACTCTCATACTCGAGTTATATAGGTGGTATGGAACTACTGAATTCTCAATTGGAATCCTATTCCATTGAGCCAGAAGTTGGCTCATGATCTCCACTAAAAGGGAGAGTTGTCTGGTGGATTCCCAGGGAGTCAGTTCCACTCTCTCTTTCCAAATGTGGTCTGCATCGATGTGTTCCTCCATGTGGACTTGGAGGCTTATCTGCCAGTGGGTTGCTGGAATTGTTAGGACTGATATAATTCGATCCCAATGGCTGATCTCCTGTAACATTGCTGGTGCCACGAACTGAGCATGTTGAGTTATGTAGTCCCAAGGATTGATCCAATCCCAGGGGTCCATCTCGTCGGCCATGAGAAATCAAAGAGGGTGTAGATGAAACTGCACACTCAACTAAATCCGGAAATTCCACTGAGCTCTCAAGGTTCAGAATGCTAAATGAATTATGGTTATGATTCTGAACCGTTGCCATATTTTTCTTAAGTAGTGGGGCGTTTGACGTTCTGGTTACTTTAGTAACCGTCCTACTCTTACCCTTAACCGCTTCTTTCCTGAACTGAGGATTTAATGAAGCAGGGAGAATCCTTTTATTAAGAGAGGAGGGTCTGGGATCAACAGGTCCTGTAGGAACTGATCCACCAACTACATGATTAACTCTACTACTCCCAGAGGCAGTAGTAGTTTTGCTTTTGGACTGAGAACCAATATTTCCTTTAGGATTCGAAGTAGATGACTTTTTCTTGCTCACAGGCATCCAACTGCCATATTCCTTAGCCTTGGCCTTCTCCAGAATCCACTGATCCTTCTTAGCATGCACAGATGTGTCCCTCATCTCCTTATCCTAATCTGAAGACTCCATGACCAATCCTGCCACATTGGTAACAAAGAGTGGACACATTCTCATATACCACTTGATACACTTTGTCATCAATCCAAAGTCCTAGTTCAAGTGGCTGATCAGTGCGAATTTGCACACAAAACCTGGCAAAGTTGCCCCTACTGGCATTGAAAGTGTTGCCATCTATCTTGATAGGATCTCCAATGCAAGACGCCAAAGTCTGAACCACAGATTCTCGAAGATACTCAATAGGGAGGTTCAGAATCCTAACCCAAGTTATGGAGTTTTGAATTGCATTTTTTCCTGCAATGAAGTTAGGTGACCATTTGTTAACAGTCATAAAACTCCCCGCTAATAGCCACGGGCCTTCAGTGAGGATGAATTCCCTTTTGGCCTCTGAAATACCCTTAAGACAGTAGCAACCAGACCCTAAATCCACAAGATCAAAATCATTTTGGAGTCTCCACATGACATCCAACCTTGTCTGCAGAGCCGTGTAGTACCGCGGTTTCCCTGTAATTCGAATAATTATAGACTGATCCCATTGTTTATGCATCCTTTCCTTTAGCTCAGGCAGAATGTTGACTTGCTTAAGAGGAATGACATCAGTTGCTTCTTTTACTTCAATGAATTTACGTTCTTCCGCTGTTTTACCATTATCAATGCGAACATCTTGGTTTCTTGAGCGTTGCATGACAACATGTGCATACGTAGGAGGCAAAACTCTTCCCTTCCCAAGTTCATGCACGACAGAGGTTCCCTTTTGGAAGCCCGCCATGTCAGGAGAATGCCTTGCTCTTTTAGGAATTCTAGGACGATCAACATTAATATTCACTGAAGAGAACACATAAGGAATGTTTTCTGTTAAATTCGGCGGCGGTGGTGGTGGCGGCGCATGGTTCTGCTCCATGTCCGAATCGGCGGTTTCCATTCGAATGTAATGGTTACAAAATCCCAGAAAGTACGGAGAAAAAACGGTTACACTTTTTAATTATTCTGGTTGTTGTTTGTTCAAAAAAAATGTTGATTGTTGCGATTATTTAGGATAACAGACGGGTCCGAATTCGCAAGGTGCATAGGCGACAACTAATTAAAATATAAAGTTAGACATAGTTTTGTGAGGGTACACATGATTAAATTTTCTAATTCTTTTTAATTTACTACAATAAGCCAAAATTAATCAAGTGTGACAACCGACAGATTACACAAACGTTGCTCAAATTCCATGAAATAATATACTCGCCCTCGACGTCGTCCATGTCATATATACGACACTTCAAAAAGTATCTTTTTGTTAACTTTATCATGTAAATAGGAGAATTACTTCTCCGCAAATAAAGAGTTATATCTGTATGTCATGTTGACAGATAGTCCAGTGCAAAATAAATAAATAAGCTATTCACTGTAATACTTTAAAAAATTAAAAGGAAATGTATATAAATAACGGGAGAATATGCTAAATTTTACGAGTTGTTTTCGTATGGAAATAGCAAGTTTAAATAACTCGTCAAACAAACTCAAGAATACAAACACTGTTTTAATTTGGAGTATAACATATGAAACTATTAGGATTAACAAGCCATGTAGCATGAAATCTCTAGTCTTCGGTGTTCCCAGCTTTTAACTTTTCCTGAAAAAGAGGGGAAGATATCCGCATTACGTCAAAAATATATTTATTTTTAACTTTTCCTGAAAAAGAGGGGAAGATATCCGCATTACGTCTAAAATAAATTTATTTTTAATTTTTGTGTGGTTTTTGTTACTTATACGTGCTGTTCTAAATGTGGTTAGTGGACAAAAATCAGGACACATTTCTCCTATTTCTTTTGGAGCCAAGATCCAATTTTATGAATAAACTGAAAGGAAAAGCGGCAATTAATATATATAATTTTATTCTTTTCAACTACTGAATTTACGTGGCATCAATCAACAGTGAGACACATGATGAGCATTGGTGTCTAATTCTTACCCAGCCACGTCGCTTAGGGATCACTAAAAGTTTATAACCAACAATTTGAGCTGATATTATGATATTCGTTTCTGTTACTTTTTGCGGCTCAAAGTTGGATCTCAAACATTGGAGATGATGAGCTGTAATCGTCCAGCAATTTGGCTGACAAAATTGAGAGTAATGTTTATTATATAATTCTTACTTTATTTCACAAGTATGCGATTTAATCTAAACACCCTCTAAATTATGTCTTGTTAGAATAGACAAGATTATATGAGATTCGATGGAGCCATTTGCATCGTAGTAATGAACTCCTTTGTGACGAATTATATTTTTTAACTTCAATTTAAATGTGTATATCAATCGATGTGAAAATGACAGTACTATTTTCTTCTTTTTGCTATCATCACACCTAGCATACTACGTGTCTTTTATTTAACTATATTACAGTGAATAATTTTCTTGCGAACATGGGAGCATCAGCGACTCCATAACTTTTGAAAGCTGGCATTTATATATGAATATATTTTAGAAAAAGAAGATACTGTTGGAATTGGTTGAAAAAATCCGGTAATGATTAAGGAGGCAGCTCGACAACATGCAATCAATATTCAATGTATTTCCCAAATGCCACATAAGAGACTAGATTTACAAATTGTCCCTCTTGCTGCCACTTAGCACGAGGCTAACTTTCAGAATATATAAAAATCACGGATTGGTGGGAAAATCCGCAACAAACTCAATTAATAGGTAAAGAGTATCCACGTTTCAACACATGCTATACTATTTAATTTATCGACTATATATATATATATAAAACAAACTCCCTATACTCATTTTCATCTCAACAACTCATCAACCTTTAGCCTTACACCAAAACAAGAAAAAATAATCAATCAATCACATTAAGCACAAAAATGGCAACTCCACAAACTCGTTTCAGATCTATTAGCTTGCCTACAAAGTTACCTTCTTCCACAAACCCCACAGCTTCAAAAGCAGTTGATAGCTCATCATCAGAAGACATTCAATCAAGTCTCTTGGAGCTAGCACAGTTGTACAATTCTGTTGAACAACTTGTACAATCTCCAGCCAATCACAAATCACTAGACGAATCAACAGTGCTCGATGGATCGATTGAGTTGATCGATATGTGCAACAATGTTAGAGACTTATTCCAAATGATTAGGCAAAATGTACAAACTCTTCAGTCAGCGTTACGTCGAAAAGGTCAAGATTCCACCATTCAAAACGATATAGCGACATATTTTACCAGAAGAAAATATATGAACAAATCTGCATCGAAGAGCCTAAAATCGCTCAAACAGTTCAAGACGAAGATCAACAGTTCACATGCTTCAGTGAATCCAGATTGCAAAATGAGGGAAGTGATGGGAGTTAGTGTTGCAATTCTCAAGTCTATTTTAGAGTATTTGTCGTTCCATCAAATGGTTAAGTCTGGTGGTTGGTCTTTGGTCACAAAATTGATGGTCACAAAATCTGAGAATGAAAGTAATTGTGCAAATGAAGTGGGGAATGTGGATTTTGCTCTTAATTCTTATCTATCAAAAATGAGAAGTAATGGAGTTGGGGTAATTGACTTGAAGATGATGCTGAAGAAATTAAAAAACCTTGATGATTATATGGGAGGAATTGAGTTGGCATTGGAGAGATTAGTTAGGCAGTTGATTCGAAGTAGAGTTGCAATTCTTAACAGTATTACTCAGCATTAAGATATGAAGTGTTAGTAGAACAAAAGTTTTGTAACTTGAGATGAGATGTAAATTCGTATATACTATAACGAAAACGTAACTCACTCGTTCTTCCATTATCTTGCATCTAATTGGACACTTATCGAAGTTAATGAGTATTTGTTCTATCTTATTTAGTTATTTATGCTAATAATTACTACTAGATTATGGTGGACTGTCAACCTCAAACTTTTTTTTTCTTTCTAATCGGCAAAAGCAAATTTATTTAAGGAAGCATAATAAATGCTCAAGAAAAACTACATACAATCAAATGGAAACTTCAACGGATCATAAAAAGGGTAATGGAGGTTTCTAAATCAAATACTAATGCAATTCCAAGTGTTCATTTTGATGACATTTACCGTCTCGTTAGTATTCATTTGCTTGTCTTTGAAGAGGTTATTTCTCATTTTCCAAATATACCAAAGAGTGTGGATCCATACCGTGATCCAAAGCTTCTTACCGTTTTTTCCCTTTCAAGAAGTTGAAAAAAGAAACCCTCAAGGTTAAAAGGCAGAATGAGTTTAATACCGAGCCATTCGAAAATATCCAAACATTTGATTCGCTGAATTGCATTGCAAAAGAATATGACTGGTCATTTCATCCTCAAAGCTGCAAGAACTGCATTTTCCATTTGTGAACGTAACATCTCTTGATAGCAGATTAGACTTTGATGCAATACAATTTTGTAGCGTCATCAAAGCAAACAACTGCATTATTGATGGTGCACTAAAATCTCAAAGATCGAAAATTGGAAGTGTGACACAATATTTGATGAGCATAGAATGTTGTAGACCGAACTCACCGTATACTAAGAAGAATCATCTCATTTCCAAGTCCAACGATTAGGGAATTGCCGATTCAAAATGAAGTTTTGAATGATATTTAGTAGCTCACAAAGTTGTTCGTTCCCAAGAGAACAAAAATCTTCTCCAACTCCAACACCAAGGCCCAGATCCATAAATCCAGATTCATTTACGAGCAACGGAGATCTCCTTGTCCGTTGCAATAGAGAAAGCCTCAGAAAATTATCACGTAATGACATATTTATGATCCAAATATCATCCCAAAATTTTATATCCTCGTCATTCTGGATAATATTGAACAACCCCTCTCCCAATTTTACCGTATCATCTTGAGAATGATCAAGGCTAGCAAGATCTCTCCATCAAATTGAGTTGGAACTCCTAATATTTCCGGCCAAACTTTGTCAAATTATAAAGGGATAAAGACATAAAACCCCATAATCTATTGGTCATTTTGCGACTTGCCTCATAGAGAATTTGTTTCACCACTATACTCAGTAACCTTTGCTAGCTTGTGCCAATCACCCGACAAGTGTATTTTCGGCCATTTTTTGCCGAATAATTCTGATTGAAGGTGCTTTTTTGAATTTTTTTTGCATCCAACTTGTAAAATGCATCTAGTACAACACTTATTAGTTGCATCGGGGTGAATATTTTGGGCAAAAATGACCGCAAGACACTAGAGGGGCAAATGGCACAAGCTGACAAAATACCCCATAGGTTAGAGGGTTTCATGTTTTTATCCCTAATTTAAAATTATAATGCTTTTCAAAGGGAGATTTTAGATTGAAGAAGTTTCCATCTCCAATTGTAAAGGAGGTCAATGTTGAAAAGGTCGAGCTTACGAACATTTAAGACTTCTTCTTTATTGTCTTTGCATATGTTCCCCACTTCACCAAATAAATCTTTTTTGTAGGTTCCCTATTACCCCAAAAGAATCGTCTTTGAAGTCCTGTTAGGATATCTATGACTTTTTTGTGAACTTTTAAGAAAGAGAAAAAATATATCGGGAGTTCGACTAGATTAGAATTGAGAACGACTAACTTACCATACAAGGAGATATATTTTTCATTAAGTTCCCTAAGTTTCTTTTTGAAGAGATCAATCATTAGCTTCCAAGTCTTCACCCTTCTCGAATTTGCACCAACAGGAAGGCCAAGATATTTAATAGGCAATTCCTCCTTCTTGCAATTCAAAAAACATGTATATGAATTGAAATATGCAACATAAATAAAAAAAACCAAGATTACCATTGTTCGCAAAATTAACTTTAAGACTCGATAAAAGTTTATAGAGTCTGAGAATGCATTTTTGCGCCCAAACATTTTGTCTTGAATTCTCCCAGAAAAGTATAGTGTCGTCTGCGTATTGCATGTTGGTGACAACGACATTTTCTTTCCACACCTTCAGACTTTTCAGAAGTTGGACTTGAAGTGCTTTCTGGATGATGCTGTTCAGACCTTCTGCCGCAATAAGGAACAATAGAGAGGATAAAGGATCCCCGTGTCTAATGCCTCGATTGGTATTGAACTCATCGAATTGGCTACCATTTAGAAGGACATAAACACTTGATGAGCTCGATCATTTTTTAATCTAACAATGACATCTATTAGAAAACCTCATAATCTTCAGCATGCGATCCAGCTAAGACCAATTGACATAGTCAAATGCTTTTTCAAAACCGACTTTTAACACCAGACAATTTTATTTTTTCTTATTATTTCATAAAAAATATCATTTGTTGCAATAATGGAGTCTATAATAAGTATACATTTAAGGATATCATCATATATTTATTGAGCATATGAGGACTAAGTTTCTTCAGGACGATGGCAATAAAAGAAGAGTTCAGGCCATTTACGATTTTGCCGTGAGTATGAAAATCTGAAAGGAATATGACAAAATTGCCTTTAACTATATCACATCAACCCCTTAGAAAGTTCAAAGTGAAGCCGTCTAGACCCAGAGATTTAGAGCCATCACAAGACCATATAGCATCCTTAATTTCTGCTCCGGTGAACTGTGCAATAAGTTGCTCACTGTCATTGTTGTTGTAGCGGCACTAAGTCCTGAAATTAAAAGACAAGAAAAATCAACTACAAAAAACTTTATATTTCTTCAAACAAATATGAGATTACAATCTCTAATCCTCTATGAAATTCTCTGATTCTTTTCTCAAACAAATAATCGGGAAATTTGATTGACTTGAAAGTGGATTTGATTTTGATCTCATCCACGTGTATTTGACTTGTACGTCAATTCAAGGGCTTTTGAGCATGATCGTGAATTAACAATTGACTTGACTTAATCTTTGCGACGAACAATTTGATCTTTGTTTTGACTAATTGAACTTGTTGACAGCCAATCTTCTTTAAATGAAATATGCGTACTGGTTTATAAATTATTTATTAAATGCAACACGTGAAGTATCATATATCATGAATTGCCAATTAATTACATATCTCATAATGTACCAATATTTAAATATTACAACATTATTCATGGAACCTTATTCGTCATGCATTATTATATTGGAGATGGGGAATATCATCTATATACTAACAACAACCAAAATAATACGAGCCATGCATTCTTTTGTTTACCTTTTTTCAGAACAAAACAAAGACCTTGCCAAAAACACCCAAGCCGGACCCCCAACGGTAGTACATTGGGAAAGAAACATTGCCCCAACGTGCAAACTAGACCTTGCCCCAATGTCCAAATCAGACCCCCAACCATAGTATGTTGGGAAAGAAAGAAAGGAGGCTGAAATATCTTAGGTTCATATTACTTGTAAAACGGGTACAGTTATAACCGTATACGAAAGCATTACATATTTTAGTTCTTTAATCTTTGAAAACTGTTTAACGTTGCGAATATAGACAGTTGTAACATTTAAACGAAAGCATTAAAGAACACAATGTTTTGACATAGTTCGGTCCAATTGGTCCTAGTCCACGGGGCATACACCCAAATTTGACCCAACACAGATATACCTAATTAAGAATTACAACCTTAAGATATAGATAATTAATCAAACTAAAATCTCTTTGTTTTACTCTTGCAACACCTAAATAATTACTATGTTCGGTATACTCATTTGAGTCTGAGAACTTCAAAATAGCTCAAAGTTCATTTGACAAGAATTTCTCTCACTAAAACACTTTGACTCGATACAGGACGAATGAATACAAATTATCGCTCAAATTTGTGTCCATTGGGTCTCGAGTGTTCTCCTTTTTATAGGCATGTGGAGAATCTCTATGTATCGCCAGCTGTAACTCTGCGTGCGATCCGTGCAATATATTCTGCTAAATAAATCCGATTATATCTAATGTACATGCCAGTATAAATATGTCTAGATACTATATAAAAGGAGATTGGTTCAAATAGCTTAATCCACAAGGAAGGTCAATCATAAGATATGGAGAATTTATTCAAGTTAATTTCCCTTTTTAAGATAATGACCAAAAGATTTGATTTTCAAAACAAGATCAATTTTTACCAAGTTAGGCCCATTGGAAATTGTCCGTAACAATCTCCCCCTTTGAGTTCAATGAAGAGCAATGAGCATAAACAATTAAGCTTGCAACATCGGTGCAAGCATTCGTACACCAAAAGAGTTCAAAGGTTAAAGCGAGGTTCAGGAAACACAACTCCCCCTGAACTGGTCAAAACTCCCCCTGAACCTTGTCAACCACTTCTCCCATTTTTTTGACAAAACTAATCGAGGGTCGCACAAAAGTTGCAAAACCTTGTCCAACTTTGAGTCCATGAGCCTCAGGGTGTTGCACATTTCATCATACAACTTGCTCAATCGATCATAGTTGGCGTGCATGCGAGAAAGTTCAAAATGGACGCCTTCAAGGCTGACCACAACAATGGGAGTGGAAATGGATCATTGCCTCTTGGAGGGACCACCAGTTGCATGATCATCAAAGGGTGCGAGCTCGTTGATGACCTTGGTACTGGCCCTCATTATCGTGGGTTTAGTCTCCTTATATGTTTCTTCTTTGAGATCAAGGAATTGTACCACAAGTACCTTGTAAATAAGTGACACAAAGCTAAGAGAGAGACGAAACTGCAAAAAATTCTCTCGATACAAGCGGTCAAACACAAGTTTTTCCAAGTCAATCTCAACATTCGTACCAATGCGATAGAGGATAGATGCAATAGTGGAGCTCATACTAGAAGTCTATATGCATGGCATCCAATGACGAACAAGAATGCGAAACAAGAGATTGTACCTTTTGGTGAGATCGATAGTGGTAAGCGCAGACACACAAGGGAAGTTGGTAACAGAACCACTGATCAGTTCAGTTGCAACTTTAGCAAGGTTCTTCTCCACTTGCAACTCTGATGGATGACCTGTGTGAATCTTAGGGGTGCCTATGGCTATAGAAAGGATCTCTGGCGCGATGATGCAGATGTGGTTATGCATAGAGACTTTGTACTATTGAAGATAACCCTCAACATGCAGTTGCATGGTAAGGTTTGCATAAAACTCTAGGACAATAGATTTGTTATAGCCCAGAACCCATTGTGTTGCAACTAGCCATCCTATTTTTTTAGTAGAGAGATCACATAAGTTTAAGCGTATAATTACACCACCAAAGGTCGTTTATCCACCACAGTTTGATGGAGGTAGTCATTGAACTTCTCATGAGCCTTAGGAGTGTAGATGCGAAGTGAACAGGACCTATCAACTGTTAAAGTGAGGTGTACCTATTTTCACGGGTGGGTTCATTGTTGGTCGTTGCATCTTAGAAGGAGGCTCACTTTCCTCTTCTTCATCCTCAACAACAATGACCTAGTCTTTTTCATCTTTCTCATAAGAAGAGTGAGAAGCAATATTGTGAAGTTTGTGCCATTGAGGTGGTTTCTTGACAATTGCCTCGGTGCGTTTCTGAGTTGCAATTCTAGATGTGGCAAGAATATAGTTACCAGCAGATTTTTCTTGCAAAAGGAGGAGCAGAGGATTCAGCACTTTTCCCTAGCCTTGATCAGATTCACCCAATTCTCCTTTACCTTTACCAGAGGAGATTTTGGACAACAGTAGCACTCTGATCAAATGCGTATTCCTCGCCATTTGAATTAGTTCTTCGTAAAGGTCACGGGTAGGAGGAGTAGGTTCATCGGCATGAATGGTCTGCAAGGAGTCAATGTCAAAGGCTTCCTCAATATAATGTTCGAGAACGATCAGTTTTTTGAGAAGGCACCCATCTAAAACAAGAAGAGAGGCTACAACAGAGACGTGAGATAGAGATGGAGAAATTAAGGTAAAGAATAAACTTGTAGAAACATGGGATATAAATAAGCCCAATTCCCTAATTGAAGGTCCAACAAGATTGCTTTGACACTGAACTGTGTGAACTGTTGGAAATGAACTGTGTGAACTGATAGCTTTTGCACTAACACATTTGTGAGATGAGGTAGCTCTTTTCAATGAGTTGACACAGGGTATAAGAATTGATAGCTTTGACACTTATCTCTTGTCGGTCAAGCAACTTTTTCCAGTTGCAATTGAGGAGCACACAAAAACACAAAACACTTAAGGTAGCAAACAAAACTTGATGGCAAACATTCTCATAGGGATAATTAGAAGGTGATCATGAAAATTCGTCAGTTTTTGTAACAACATCGCTGTTGCAACTCATATGAGACAAATTCCCAATGACTATCGCATGTGCTCAAATCGCGTAGTTTCGAGTGCCTTTGTAAAAATATGTGCAAGTTGTAGTTCAATACAAACATGATGTAATTCAACATCTTTGTCCTCAACCAACTCTTTAGTATAATGGTATCTTATATCAATGTGCTTAGTGCGAGAATGTTGGACAAGATATTTGGAAATATTGATAGCGCTAGTAATATCACAAAATAACATAAGTTCATTTTGCGCAACACCATAGTCTACTAGGCTTTGTTTCATCCAAACTAATTGGGAACAACAACTCCCTGCAGAATAATATTCAACCTCTGCTGTTGGAAGAGTAATAGAGTGTTGTGTCTTATTAAATGATGAAATCAGGTTGGTACCAAGATAAAAGCATCCTCATGTGGCGCTCTTTATGTTATTAGCACAACCAGCCCAATCACTATCACTATAATCTGCAAGAGATGCATTCACATTAAAGTTGTAACTCAGACCAAAATCTGTTGCACCAGAAATATATCTAATGATTCTTTTGACCGCCTTGAGATTTGATTCCTTAGGACATTCTTGGTAGCGTGCACACACGCCAACACTAAAGTAAACTTCTGATCATGATTCTATACAGACTTGGATAACTATCGTCTTTGCTAAGTCGGTCGATTGATCCTATGGGAGTCTTCATTGGTTTAGCATGACCAACCAAATTTTTAACAATATTCTTTGCATATTTCACCTGAGAGATGAAGATTCCATTATTATGTTGTTTGACTTACAATCCATGTAAATAGGTTAGTTCTCCAACCATACACATTTCAAATACATTTTTCATAACTGAAACAAACTATTGCAACTTTCTATTGGATGTAGAACCAAACACAATGTCTTCTAAATAGATTTGTGCAATCAATGTATGAGTTCCAAATGATTGGTCAATCTTTCACACCAAGCACGTGGTGCATATTTAAGACCATAGAGGGCTCTTTTTATTCTTAACACATGTAACGAAAAATGTGGGTCAACGAACCCCACAGGCTCTTCTACGAAAACTTCTTCATTTAGGAAACCATCAAAAACTCACTTTTAACATCCATTTGAAAAACTTTAAATCGTAAGACACGTGCAACATCAAGCATAAGATGAATAGATTACAATCTTGCAACTGGAGCAAATGTGTCATTGTAGTCCACACCTTCTACTTGAGTATAGCTTTGAGGAATCAGCCTTTCTTTATTGCTCACAATGTTTCCAAGTTCACTAGTCTTGTTCTTGAAGATCCATTTGGTACCAATAACATTGACACCAGAGGGTCGTGGAGCAACTTCCTATGCATCATTTTTTGAAGCTGGTTTAGCTCTTCTTGCATGGCATAAATCCATGTTTATTCTAACAAGGCTTCCTTGACATTCTTTGGCTCTATTCTGGAGATATAGTTGACAAATCGGGTCATTTGATCATACCTCTTTCAAGGGATATCTCGAGTTTGTATACCTTCGTCCATTTCACCAATTGTTGATTCGGGTGGACGATTCTTCTTGATATGGGGTGGTGCTTCCCTGTGAATTGGACTAGGTTGCATCTCCAAATCTCTGTGTTTGGGCTGGTGTCGTTGCAACGTAGAAAGTAGTTGCAATGAACCTAAGATCCTCATCATCTGAGTCCTTTCCACAGTGAGTTGATTCAATCATTTTAGTGACCTCACCCTCAAAAGATGTGGATGCGAAATCCCTATAATCATCAAGTTCGACATTAGAGGATTCAACAACGGTTTGCATGCGCATATTATAAATTCTATATAAGTGACTATTGCAAGAGTAACCAACAAATATGCCCAGGTCAGAGGTTGAAATTTACCTCTATGCTCTCGATCATTAAGAACATAGCAAGTACATCCAAAGATCTGTAAATGATGAACAATGGAAAGTTTACCTTTCCATACCTTATAGGCAGTCATGTTTGTACCTGGATGTAAGTATGCTCAGTTTATAAGTAGCATGCAGTATTTACCGCTTCTGCCCAAAAAATGTAGAGCCATTCAGCATGAGCCGAGCCATCTCAGCTGTTAACTGGGTAAAAATCCACGTGCTTAAAATACGCAATACCAAAATTACTGGGTATATTATTATTATACGATTTATATCCGTGATCACAAAATACCCGTATCACACAAACCACAACAAGGACCCCGAGTCCCCCAAAATACGAGAACAAGTCTAAATGCCCTCGGAACACCCTTCCCGAAGGCCAAAACGCGATAATGATGCCCTATTAAAATCTAAAACCCCTCGGAGCACATGTCATAAAGACCTGAATGCAAGAACATTGCCCTGCCAGAGCTAAAAAGCCATCGGAGCATTATTCCCAGAAGTCATATTCAAAGAACTATTACTTTACTATAGACCAATAGCCATCGGAATATGCGTTACGAAGCTCCCAACGCGAGAACGCAGCCCTATTCACATGAAGACGCCCTCGGAGCCCACACCACGAGCAAGAAGGAGCAAATATACCACTCGATATATGCGTTACGAAGCTCCAAACACGGGAACGCGGCCCTACTCACATGAAGACGCCCTCGGATCCCACACCACGAGCAAGAAGGAGCAAATATACCCCTCGGAATACACTTCCCAAAGAATACAAACAATACTTAACTACTGCAGGAGCTACCACAATGTCCTCGGATGAGCACCTCACCTCACCTCTCAAACGTACTCAAGAGTGTCATTCCATCGGAGATAAGAAGACGAGAGAGTCAATCCATCGGAGCCCCCTAAAGTCATCAGAAAGGATATAATTCATCCTGGTCAGTGCCCCGTCAACAGATATACTAAACAGATTAAATATATCTCTTCACACATGCACCTGTATCTTTACATGCACAATGACACCTGCCCCTAAAAAACGCCTATAAGAAAGATGGAGAGAAAAAGAGAGAGGGAGAGATACGCGACCTGCGAACAAAAAACTCCTTCTTTCTCTCCTCCCCTCGGACCTCTCTCTCCTCCTCGGACACCTCACGAGGACAACTCCTTCAACATCTGCAATCGATAAAATCGACAAGCACCAAATAACCAAGAACCAAAAACAAGAACAACAAGTGGCTTGATTCCCAATCGGGGGATACGTAGGCATCTCGGAAAATATCCGAGTCCAGCCGTAAATCAATAAAAACTACATATCTCCTCGGGTCGCGATCGGCGTTTCGAACAATCCGTTACGCTTTTCGTCAAAGCTAGCAGGCAGAACGGTCACAACTACCAAGCAGGATGATCGTCACAACTAGCAAGTACGACGAAGATATCGTTAACACAATGTTGTGTTAACCGGGTAAAAATCCACGTGCTTAAAATAAGCAATACCAAAATTACTGGGTATATTATTATTATACGATTTATATCTGTAATCAAAAAATACCCGTATCACACAAAACACTACGGACCCCGAGTCCCATAATCTCCTCACGAGGACAACTCCTCCAACATCTGCAATCGATAAAATCGACAAGCACGAAATAACCAAGAACCAAAAACAAGAACTACGAGTGGCTTGATTCCCAATCGGGGGATACGTAGGCATCTCAGAAAATATCTGAGTCCAGCCGCAAATCAATAAAAACAATATATCTCCTCGGTTCGGGATCGGCGCTTCGAACAATCCGTTATGCTATTCGTCAAAGCTAGTAGGCAGAACGGTCACAGCTACCAAGCAGGACGATCGTCACAACTAGCAAGTATGACGAAGATACCGTTAACAAAATGACGCCGTCTGTGGGAACACGCCGTTGAATCCTTGAGCAAGCCCGAGGAGATCGTTGCCAAAACCAAAAGGGAAAGTAGGTGCTACTACCACGGGGCGATACGCTCCGAAGTTAAGTTTTCCTTCCTCCACACTTGCGTGACTCGATTCCAACCTTGGATATCTGCTTGAAAATCATAAGATTTCCCAATTGCTATATAAGTATATATAAGTGTATATATACGAAGTCTGTAAAAGACTTGTAAAAGACTTGGGTAGGAGTGGATTCTTTTGCCTACTGCTTGAGAGTTGCAGAGAAAATCTGCAAATGAAAAATGAAATGAAAGCAGAGAACAGAGAAGAAGAAAAGAAATAAGAGAAAGAGAAGAAAAGAGAGTCACGTCTCTCCTGTGATGAATTTGAGCTTTGAAGGAGACACATGTCTCCTTTAAAGAATGTGAAGTGGACAAGTGGCTTAACCTGCATGCATTAAATTGTATAAAAAAAAAACCGGGACATCTCCTAGGGTTGTTATAATAAAGATAAAAAATTATCTTTTTATAAACAAAAAGAAGAGATGGTACAGTGGTATCGGAGCACCTCTCCGAGGGCCATCTCTCCGAAAAACCCGGGATCGAATCCCATTCCCGATTTTTTTTTTCCTTTTTTGTTATAAATATAATAAAAATAGTAAAAGATCTTTTATAAACAAAAAGATGAGATGGTCCAGTGGCTTCGGAGAAGCTCTTCGAGGGCATCTACACGAAGAACCCGGGATCGAATTCCATTCTCGAAGGCTTTATTTTGCTATGAAGAGCCTATATAATAAAAATAAAAGCGTCTCTTGTTGTTAAACAAGAAGAAGAGATGGTCCAGCGGTCCTCGGAACAGTTCTCCGAGGGCCTCTAACAGAAGAACCCGGGATCGAGTCCCCCCACGATGCCTTTTCATTATTATTAATTCCCTGCTATATGATATGAAGCAAACATAATATCCTTATAAACAAAAACAAGAATAGCCCAATGGTCGGAGTAGCTCTCCGAGGGCCTCTACCCGAAGGACCAGGGTTCGAGTCCCAATTTCCCAAAGTGTTTTTTTGTTATATAAAAACGCTGCTCTTAAACAAATGAAATGAAATAAATGAATGAAAAATTCATTATCAAAATGGGCATAGCCTAATGGTATCGGAGGAGCCCTTCGATTAGTCTGTTCCCCGATGATATGGGTTCGAATCCCCCATCCGTGTTTCTCAAAAAATTATATCTTTTTTATTGAGGCTACTGTTATAATATGTAAAAAACATGCCAACAATATAACCAAAAATGGGCATAGCCCAGTGGTATCAGAGAGTTTCTCCGATGGATGCCCTCTTTGAGGTCCTGGGTTCAAATCCTTGTTGTGTTTCTCAACACAATATATTTTTTCACATTAAGGTTATTACTATGATATATTTTTCCAAAGCATTGCCCACACAAAATGACAAGAATGTAAAACTCCCCGAAGAAGGAAATGAGTAAACAACTCAATACAATAGCTGAAAAGCATGTTTTATTTTAAGTGAGAATATTTACTAAACTCCAAGCACCTATATATATATACCTAGGAAACTTTCCTTGGATAACCGAGTTAAGCTTGAGCTGTCCAATCTATATTATAGCCACTGTTACGTGTCAGTTGATATCTCTATTTAGAGAAAACATATCTCCACAGTTTGCAATGCAAACAAACACGTCATGCTAAGTGATTTGCTTGGCCAGCAAGAATGAGATCTAATCTCATCTCTTTAAAACTCAATCTTAAATCCTAAAATTAAAGGAGAGGGTCCAATTATTTATAGGTGCTGAAAAGTTATGATGAGTATTAGCACGAAAAAGACAGAATAGAATGAAGGACAAAATAATTGCGCATTCATCAAAAGCCAAGGACTCCTCGAAGAAAAGCTTACAAAGCATGAAAAGTAATTACAAATGCTAAAATACAAAGTAAAAAGTTGAAAATTTTAAATATAATATATAGGGATTAACCAAAATGTTAACCCTAAAAATAAGGATTAACCCCTTGGACGATACTATCGTCACATATGCTCCCGATGAGGAACGTACACTCCCGATGAGGGGGCCCACCGAGGGTCACAAACCCGAAGCGGTTTAATAGGACGTACGATACTTTAAAAGGCTCGAAACCAATGCCTTAAATGACTCCGATTACAAGAGGCTACGATACCTCTCTAAAAAATCCGCAATACTCGAACCATCGTAACTCTCGACTTTTTTAAGTTTCTAGTGCAGTCATAATGACCGACTGCACTAAAAACTGGGGGGCTTGTGTTAACCGGGTAAAATCCATGTGCTTAAAATACGCAATACCAAAATTACTGGGTATATTATTATTATACGATTTATATCTGTAATCACAAAATACCCGTATCACACAAACCACAATGGACGCCGATTCCCATAATCTCCTCACGAGGACAACTCCTCGAACATCTGCAATCGATAAAATCCACAAGCACCAAATAACCAAGAACCAAAAACAAGAACTACGAGTGGCTTGATTCTCAATCGGGGGATACGTAGGCATCTCGAAAAATATCCGAGTCCAGCCGCAAATCAATAAAAACTACATATCTCCTCGGGTCGGGATCGGCGTTTTGAACAATCTGTTACGCTCTTCGTCAAAACTAGTAGGCAGAACGGTCACAGCTACCAAGCAGGACGATCGTCACAATTAGCAAGTACGACGAAGATACCGTTAACATCAGCAATAGTCATGTTCTTCCTTTATTGGTGCTGAAAACTCATGAAATATTCCTCTATCGTTGCAGAAAGCATTAAAATATTAATTTTCAAACTCTTGACCGTGATCACTTCGGATTCTTTTGACTTTTAAATCTTTCTATGTTGTAACAGTGTTACATAGGTTTTTGAAAACCACAAAAGATTCATTATTCTCTTTGAGGAACTCAACACAGGTGAAACATGAGAAGTCATCAACACAAATAAAGATGTACCGTTTACTAGAAAAGTTTTCCTTTTGTATTGGTCCCACTAGACCTATGTGAAGAAGTTCTAGTATCCTTTCAAAAGTAGTGTGTTGCAACACTACAGGACTAGTCTTCTTTTGCTTTCCTTCTAGACACAATCTACACTTTCCTGTAGGCCTCAGACCAATTTTGGTTAATCCACTTACAACTTTCGTTTTGTGCAACTTGACAAGTGTCTTGCAATTGATGTGTCCCAACCTTTGGTGCCAAAGATATGTAGGATTATCAACACTAAAGTTGCAAGAGAGAGATCTCATAACAAAGTAACATTTAGATAGAGTGTAGCAATATTTTGTGCTTCTATGTCCTTGCAAAATACATTTTTCATTTTGATCGATGACTTCACACTCATCTTTAGTAAATCTAACAAATTGGTCATCATCACACAACTAACTTATAATGATTAAGTTAGCATGCAATCCATCACTATAAAAGACATCTCTAAGTTTAGGAAACCCTTTTACATTCAATGTTCCTCTTCCAAGGATTTTTCCTCGGTTACCATCACCAAAAACTTATATCTTCCTTACATTCATCCATGAAGTTACTCTGGATGCTCTTGTCTCCTATCATGCGCCTAGAGCAACCACTATTGAAAAACCATGAGTTAGAGTGAGAAGGATGATGGGAAACAGAGTTGCAACGCAACAAGGTAAGCAAGTGTTTTGGTAGATTCTTCTACCCAAACATTCTTTATTGATTTTATAGGTGCAACAGTGGATGCATTTTTTTTTACCTTCTTTCTACTATTATTATTCTTCTTCTTTTGAACCACAAGGGTGGGTTAGCATGGTGTAGGGGGTTGTGATTCCCACAACTGGTAGCAGTATGGTCGAATATGCTCTTTCACTCAACAATCATGACATGTTGGAACAAATCTGCTTCTCTGTGATCTGTCAACAGTAAATGGTAAAGAGTTAGTGTTGTTAAAATTGCAACTAGGAGTAACCTGATTATTCTATTGATGAATGCTCGAATAATCGAGTAGAATTTCCACTCCTCTCGGTATTTGTTTTTCTTTGACACTATAACTTTTGTATACTCGAGGAATTCTGGTTCAACATTGTCAAAGAACCCTACTCTTGATTTTTCACTCGCAACTCACTAGGTGTCAAGAATTTTCTCCAGCTTCTTAGTTTCATGAGTTATTAGAAACACATTTTTCATTGCTGGTTCTAGCTCTTTCTGAGTCAGAATTAGAACAACTTTCAATGTTTTGTGAGCTGCAAGGGACGTGTCCAGATCCTCTGTGATGTGATCCATCTCCATTGAAAGCCATAGTAATTGCCTTACAAGTTCCAGAATTTTGTTGTTCATTTTGACTAGACTCCAATGATTGTGAATTGAGCTTCTAGTTAAGCATTCTGTTCACAGACGACTTCACACTTAGATTAGGCAAACTCAATATCACCCTGATCTGGATCATCTTCATCTGAATCACTGTCGGATTCAATCAGAATGTCAATTGCAACAACCATATTTGCTCTATGTAAGAACGAGATGAATGATAAAAATGCAACATCTGCAATTTCTTTAGTATCTTCATCACTGTTGTCAGATTCAACATCTACAACAGTCGGGTCTTACGTGCCCAAAACCTTGACATGCCCTACATTGTATAGCTCTCACAGTCTTTTTGTTATCAAGTCTCTTAGTAGCAAAAAGATTTTAAATGAATTAGAGGAACTAGCAATAGTGTGGGAAGTGTTACCTTTTATTCCAATGTTTGTTCATTTTGTGAAACCTTTTTATGAGAAGTGCCATAGACTATATAATCTGTGCTTGGGGTGTTTTGTTGGAGATTTGCGTGAAATACGACTCCTTTAGCAATAGTGTCTCCTTCGTTTTGTAGCTTCTTTTCCAATGTCGTGAGTGATCCCATTAGATCAGCAAGTGTTATAGTTTCAATTTCCTTAGCTTCTTCAATTCAAATCTACCTGGCAGGGATCTCAACACTTTTAGCACAATTGTGGTAAGATGTCTGAGTTTTGAGTGAAATTGAGCAATATTTTTTGTTGATTTGGCGATAGATCGTTTTATATATATATATATGAGTGTCGGTTACAAATGAATAGTCTAGCAATACAACGAGCCTATCTCAAATCAGGCCTACACTACGTATCTCGTGTAGACTTGGTCCGGAACACCTCGAACCAATGCCTCGATGCTTGGGTGGGAGTGGAATACCGGTACTAGATCGAATGTACGTCGGTGATTGTCTTCGATGTGATATCGAGGATAACCCCCGACGTGATATCGGTGATGAGGTGGTGTGACGTGTCATAGGTGCACGAGATAATCCCGATATTGAATGAGATATCGAAAGTGATATCGGGGATGTATTTCGATATGATAGGCGGTAGCTGAGGGATGATAATTGCTTACTTTGGGATCCGGGCACTGCGTATTTATAGACCTCGGGATCCGGGGACCACAGTAACATATTGGTGATTATTATAGATATGACATCGAAAGTGATACCCGATATGGTCCAATATGGGCATGGTTTGGGCCTGGCCCAATATGCGGGAAATGCCCATATCATGTAGTCCCCCAATTGGGGTATTCTTATCTTAGAGACAAGAATTACCAAATTTAATTTTAAATTTCTGGGTTACCTGTACCCTTCGTCCCGCCAGTTCAAATGACGGAGATCAAATTTGGGGGGAATGCACTTGTGATGAACTTCGATTAGTCTCCCAATGCAGTGGACGCATAGTTTGAGGTCCTCGTTTGAATTCTAGTTCCCTTGGTATTTGGGTTGCTTGAAAATTGTGATGGGGTTTATGTCGAAATGCATATTCGATATGATGTCGAAAGTATATTTCGATGTAGTTGAGGCCTCCGTCTATAAGTAGGGCTTGTAAGAGAGTCTGAAGTTCATAGTTTTCTGCGTTTTCTCTGTCGTTTAACGTAACCACATTGGTATGTATATCGGTAGTCATATTCGATATATTCCCCGACGTGTATTTAGACCTCGTCGTGGTACTTGAATTATTTATTATTATTTTCTCATGCTGGTACTCTGATTATTCTGCAGGTTCATTGCCTTTTTCTGAGATACTTTGTTAGAATGGGGTTTAGACAATTGATGCTTAAACTTCAGGCCGATCGTGACGCTCAGAAAGCTGCTGAAACGGCGGCAGTCGCGGTGGCGCCTAAAATAAGGTTGGCGTCTAGCTTTGACCTGAATAATGCAGCCGTTGAGTTTCTCGCAGAGGCGTCGGGAGTCGAGCGACCTCCCCCTAGCACTGTAGTGCCTGAACGTATTAATGAAGAACGTTTTAACAATGTTCCTGCAACGATTCGGTCCCTTAGCCAGGACATCCTTGACGTGGTGGGAGGCCCGGATGGTGCAGCCCGCCTCTTGGAGGTGTTGACCTCGAAACAAGAGAGTGTGGTTTGTCAGCCTGACGGGGCTGTGGAAAGAGAGAGACCATTTGCGAGGTCTCCTTCCGATGAGTATGTCGCTCCATGTTCTGAATCGTTGGCCGACATTCTTTTGACCAAGGATGTTGGAGGTTCGGAATCGAATACCCATGTCAACTTGGGTGATTTTGTGGATGCGCCTTTTATAGTGGGGTCGGGTTCTTCACGCCCGAACCCTATTAGTGACAAGGGAAAGGCGACCGTTTCAGGTATGACCGACAAGGCTAAAGGGCCACTGTAGGAGCCAACTAAATTGGGGGGCCGTGCCCCTATTTTCCCTGGGATCCCGATTACGAAGCCTGTCGTTGACCTGACTAGGATATCAGGTAATAAAAGGTTCCGTGAGGGGGCTGTCCACAGTGGCCACTCATCTTCGAGTTCGGGCCCTCGGAAGGCGGGTGCAGTCAAACCCTCAAAGCGAGTAGAATTCCCTGAAGCAGATGTTGTACGGGGCTTGATGCGGGCTTTTCCTCCCCCTGCAAATGTGCGGGTGCTCACAGAATTTGAGCGGGCCCAGAATATACGCCGCAGCGCTCACCTGTTCCAAAGTGTACGTATCTAAACACGACTTCGATCGTTTTCATTTGAATGTTTAGCATAATTTTATGTATTGTATTGTGTAGACGGCCAAGCTGGCGATCTCGTGTCTGAAGACCATTCCCGAGTCCAAGGGTGACCCTGACGCTGTTGCTGCCGAGCTCGAGGCTGACATCTTGAAGATGGGGGAGTCCAACCCCATGGTGTTGGAGAGGTTGGAGGCTGAAAAAGAGGATGCGCTGAAGACATGCCATATGCTCCGGGGGGAGTACGATTTGTTGAAGGGCAACCTCAAAAGATTAGTGACTGAGCTCGATGAAGGAAAGGCGCGTGAATTTGCAGCCAACAAAGAACTGGAAACACTGAAGGCTGAGGTGGCGGCGGTGAAGGCTGCTAATGAACGTCTCTCATTGGAGCTCTGCACTGCCAGATTAGCTCCCTTGGACTTGGTATGTATCTTGTGTACGATATCTGTTTCTATTTTTTGTCCTCTTGTATTTAATAGAGTCCAATTTGTAGGAACGTCGTCCTGATCTCCTCCGGGTTGGGGCAGAGAAGTTTATGGAAAGCTCGAGCTTCCGGAATCTAATCTTGAAGGTTCGAGATGCAGCATTTCATGCTTGCGTAGGGCAAGTGTTGAGAAATGACGGTTTCAAGGACTCCCTCGAGTAGAGTGGGTTGAACCTAAGTCATGATCATAATGATCTGCCGATTGGTGGCCTAGATGAGGTGGAAGAGAGTCTGGCCGACCCTGACGTGTTTTCCGAGGTCGTGGAGAAAAAGACCGAAGGGTCCTCGTGGGAGTAGCTGTTTACTGCATTTATTGTAACTTGAATTTATCCCTTTCCAGATTATTTCCAGTTCGTGGTTCTGTAACTGAATATTTATTTCTCTGTTTTCTTCATAGTATGTGACTCTTCGTGGCATTGTTGTCTGATAACTTGATTTCTTTTATTGTCATGATGATAGAATATGCAGTATTCTGATACCTGAGGCGCAGTCATTTCGTTCTCGTATTTGATGAGATTCATTTAATCTTTCTGTTGTCAATCAAGGAATTATCCGAATTTCCTTGGGGTTGGTAGAGACGTGGGTAACCTGCCACTGCTTCTGTGTTTAGAATCGACCCCATTATTACGGGGGATATTCTTCTTGTGGTTAGGGGCCCATAGAGCCTGCCTCTTCACCTAGTTTGTTTTATGGGATTTTCACCCAATAGGCTCTTCACCTAGCGTAATTTATGGGATTTCCACCGAATAGGCTCGTCACCTAGCTTGATTTATGGGACTTTCGCCCAATAAGCTCTTCACCTAGCGTACTTTTATGGGATTTCCACCCAATAGGCTCTTCACTTAGCTTGATTTATGGGATTTTCACCCAATAGGCTCTTCACCTAGCGTAATTTTATGGGATTTCCACCCAATAGGCTCTTCACCTAGCTTGATTTATGGGATTTTTCACCCAATAGGCTCTTCACCTAGCGTAATTTTATGGGATTTCCACCTAATAGGGTCTTCACCTAGCTTGATTTATGGGATTTTCACCCAATAGGCTCTTCACCTAGCGTAATTTTATGGAATTTCCACCCAATAGGCTCTTCACCTAGCTTGATTTAAAGAATTTTAACCTAATAGGCTCTTCACCTAGCGTAATTTTATGGGATTTTCACCCAATAGGCTCTTCACCTAGCTTGACAGTTCGCGTGGGTAGGGGCGTATCCCGTTATCACAGGGAACCCACTAACGTTGATGTGTTTTTTATCGACCCCGTTATCACAGGAGATTTTTTTTTGTGGGTAGGGGCGCATCCCGTTATCACAGGGAAACCATTACCGTTGAAGTGTTTATGATCGACCCCGTTATCACAGGGTATATTTTTTGTGGGTAGAGCGCATCCCGTTATCACAGGGAACCCACTACCGTTGAAGTGTTTTTGATCGATCCCGTTATCACGGGGGATATTTTTTGTGGGTAGGGGCGCATCCCGTTATCACAGGGAACCCACTACCGTTGAAGTGTTTTTGATCGACCCCGTTATCACAGGGGATATTTTTTGTGGGTAGGGGCGCATCCCGTTATCACAGGGAACCCACTACCGTTGAAGTATTTTTTATCGACCCCGTTATCACAGGGGATATTTTTTGTGGGTAAGGGCGCATCTCGTTATCACAGGTAACCCACTACCGTTGAAGTGTTTGTGATGGACCCCGTTATCACAGGGGATATTTTTCTTGTTGTAGGTGAGCTTTTTCTTTGAATTTTTGACTAATTCTCTTGGTGGCTCTGTCTTCGTTGACTTTGTAGGTCATTAAGCCCTCTAAAACAGCATAGACAAGAAAAACGTAGAAGCTAATATGAAAGCATGAAATGATGTGCATGAGTTATCTGCGGGATGTTCCCTCAATCTGGGAATATCAGTTTTATACGAGAAACAATGTTTCCATTGTGCTCTATCGTGCATGTTGTACCTGTTTGTACCTGTTGTACCTGTTTAAATAGATAATATTGAATAATCTGGGGCAATGCCCCCTGAATCCCCCTTTTAATATTCTCTATGTCCTTTTCGGATATAGTAATGTGCGATCATTTGAGCCATGTACCTGTAAGAGGGCGATGTGCTAAACATATATCTAGGAGAACATTTCCCAATTCTTTGTGTCATTTTTTGCACTTCTTTAATGTCCACTTAGAACATATCCCTGCATGAAATGTGAGATTGCGCCAAGCCACAAAAAAAAAGGTAATAACGGATAACGGTCGAAGGCTAGGTAAACCCAACCCGCCTACGTATCCCGTTGCATGGGGAATCAGACCGGCGTAGTTCCCCCTATTTTAAGTTACATGTCGACCCACGAAGGGGCAAAATAAGAGATAACGGTCGAGGGCTAGGTAAACCTAACCCGCCTACGTATCCCGTTGAGTGGGGAATCAGACCGGCGTAGTTCTCCCTGTTTTAAGTTACATGCCGACCCCCGAAGGGGAAAAATAAGAGATATCGGTCGAGGGCTAGGTAAACCTTACCCGCCGACGTATCCCGTTGAGTGGGGAATCAGACCGGCGTAGTTTCCCCTATTTTAAGTTTACAGACCGACCCACGATGGGGCAATGTTTCCGTTGTTCGAACATAATTTAAAAAATTACTAAAATCTAAAGTATTGTCCTGTTTGCTCCTCATGGTGATCACTCCGTGCGCGGGATGTATTCTTGGTGTGGAACTTGTATTTCCTGTCTTCTTCTGATTCTTGGGTGCTTCAGCGAGTTCACATAGCACATCCATCCCTGTATCTGGTCACCCATAATCTCGCCAACTCCTTGAGGCGTCAGGAATTTCATCTTCTGGTAATAAGTAGAGACCACTGCCCTGATCTGGTTGAGCGTCGGTCGGCCAATGATTGCGTGGTAGGGAAACAGAGTGTCGACAATCGTGGATTTTATCAGTGTGACCCGGGTGTGTGGGCTTCTGCCAAACATGGTGGGCAATATAACTTGTCCCAGCGGCACTACCTCTACTCCACCAAATCCGGTCAACGGGGTGGATATCGGCTTTAGCCGGTCTGGGGCTATCCCCATCTGCTCGTAGGCATTTGAGAATATCAGGTTTACGGAGCTTCCGCTATCCACCAACACTTTATGCACCTGATAGCCATCCACATTAATCGTGATAACCAATGGGAAATCTAGTTTCCCTGCGGTCAAGGCCAATGGACTAAGCTGCTCCAAGTATGCTTCCGGCATGATTGCGTTGGTGTACCCAACATAGGCTCCACCCTGGAGGCTTCAGGTGTGTGCAGTCCTCCATCCTGTGCCCGGGTTTACGGTGGTACGCGCAGTATTTGCCCGATGACTTCATCCCGGGAGTCTCATTCAACGGCCTGGGTTCCGTCAACCATCTGTTTATTTTCGCCATGGCCATCACCTCCAGAATGCCTCTATTCAACGGGGTGTACGTCCTCGGGGGCCTTTCCCGGTTGCGGTCTCTGTCTGCGTTCCTGCTGGAAAACGAACCCTGACGCGTTGCCATCATTTCGTCCTCGTAGACCATTTGGTTTGCAAGCATGTTGATCTGTGCTATGGTGGGCTCAGTCAATTTGATTAGCTCCCCGACGAATCTGTGATGGGTCGTACCCTTAAACAGCATCATCATGACCTGTCCGCCATGCGGTTCCTCCACCTTCAGCAATTCATCGTTGAACCTCTTCATATATTCCCGGAGGTTCTCCATTTCCCTTTGCTGCACAGCGCCGAGGTGTAGCAGGTTGGTCGTCATTCTCTTTTGGCTAGAGAATTAGTTCTCGAATTTCTCCCTTAGCTGCTCGTAGTCCGTTCTGGATCTGGCCTCCAGCCTAGCGAACCAATCCAGTGCTGCGCCCATTAAAGTGGTGGACATGATCTTTGCCTTTATGTTTCTCGAGTAGTTGTGTAGGTTCAGAATGCTATCGACCTGATGGAGATGATCCGTAGGGTCACCTCTTCCGTCGTATGGCTTGATCACTGGGATCTTGTCCCCTCTTTGCAATACCTCAACCTCTATCTCATCCGAAAACGGGGTCCTACTGCGACCCTTCCCATTACTCTGAGTCAACTTCCTCGACAATTCCGCCATCTCGCGGTCTAGCTGTTCCATCCTCCTTGAGATTACCCGCAGTATTTATGCATCCTCCTTCTTTGAATACGCAATCTCGGCGCGGTCGCGACCGCGTTCCATTCTCCGGACTACTTCCGCCCTCTCGCGGTTATTGAAAAATGTTTGGACGCGAATAACTCTCTTTGGTATTCTACGTGCAGGCTTACACACACCAATACGTCTATCCCTACATGAACCGATTATCGGCAACTTTTTTCATATTTTACCATCTCATAAATACGAATTAAAAATATGTGGATATATCGATTTCATATCAAAAAGGATTGCTTACTTTTATTGGTATGTTGAACCTTTTGGCTAGTCTTATTATACTTGTCTTTGTTTATGTCTTGGATTGGAGCATATTACTATAATGCACCCCCGCCTACGACTTAGTCGACATTTTTCACAAATTTTACGAGCATAAGATCTTATTTCGTATTTTACCCCGCCTACGAATTAGTCGACATTTTTCACAAATTTTACGAGCATAAGATCTTATTTCGTATTTGTTATTCACTAGCTTAATTCCAAATCTTCGTGGTACAAAATAAATTTCTTTGGATTTTTATCTCGAATTGTATTGAATAACAACCACCTAATCTTTTGAATCCTTATTTCGGAGTTCATAAATTATAAGTTCTCTGGTTTAATCCATGATGACTTACTTCAATCTAACTTTATCTCCTGGAAGTAGCCGTATAAAACTACGTCAGATCTTCCCTAAAACATAATTTCTCTACCAATTCTCTCTAATTGAGCCTCCCGGTCTGTCATTATGCCTCGAGCAGTAGAAAGAATTACAATCCCAATCGCACCCAAAATTCTAGGATTTTGTTGCGAGTTATAATAGATTCACAGACTCGTCGACTGATCCGTTTGAAAATTAAAAAAAAATCTATAGGGCCTTTTTCTTATTCCTGCTTTGCATATGGCTAAAAGCAAAAAAAAAAAAAAAAATCCCTCGATGTTTTCCTAAGTTTTCGATAAAACCTTCTCAAAAAAATAATTTAACAATATTTTTGGTGATATTAGTAGATGCTATGTGAACAACTCTTTTTCTATTCATATCAGCATTTGGTATATAGGTTATTATATCAGAAATAGTTTCTCTACCCATCATGAACTAAGATGGTTGGTGCCTCGAAATTGACTATAATAAAAAAAAATCTTTTTTTTTGGTTTATGATATATGAATTTGTAAAGGTATATGCGAGACACAATCAACAAAGTAATCTAGTCCTTAATTTAATTGATATTTTTCAAATACCCCAATGAAAAATAGCATGATCTCATTTGATAATACTTCGAGAGCTAATGAAACTATATAGGGAACAACGGCTACCACCTTTTCTTCATCCTCATTTTTTTTTGATTTATTCAATCCAACAAGCAAATTACAAGACATCAGGCATTAACTTTGCAGTCTCTTCAACATTCGACACAAACTTGCGAGCTTTTCCGAATTGCTTGTTTTTTTTTTGTTTTTTTTTTCTTTCAGCAGAATTTGAACTAAAGGTAGAAATTGCTACGGTGGAATTGTCTCTTGTCAAATTCTCTGTTCCTTTTCCTTTTATGGTTTGATACGGATTTCTTTGTTATGTGCAATAGAGCATCACTAGAAAATTCTTAAAGGAGAAAGCCTTTGGTATGGGATATTTAGGCTGGCCCAAATATTACATTTGGGTCGGTACATCGATTCAAGGCGCAACGTGAAGAATATCAAAATAAATATTTTGATATTTTACTAGAGTATCGAAAGGATAATTTTGATACTCAACAGAGGCATTATCAAAGCGGGACGTGCGACGTGAAGCCTTTATATACCCTGGATCCCGAGATTTACGTCACATCATTATTACTGCAGTACCTAGCCCACACAGTATCGAATGTACTTTCTACTGAGCAAGATCGAAAGTGTTCACTTTTGAATCATTGGTTTCAACTCATCTCCTAGTTCGATTTTTCATCCAATTCGATATTAAGGCGCCTTTTTGATACAGATTTCAGAGCTGAGAGGATCCATTGCGATATGGAGCTCTGAGTCGATAACTTTGGTTTTGATACTCAATCAAGAATTGAGAAGAACATTCTCGATACTAAATTTTGATACAACAGTCCAAGTAACTTTCGAGAGCGGTTTGACTTAGGCTACTTCGGTTTTACTTCCGTGCTAAAAATTTTCTTTAACAAGAATATGTTCAAACTTATAATTATAATGATTTGACAATAGATCGTTTTATATATATGCGAGTGTCGGTTACAAGAAAGTAGTCTAGCAATACAACGAGTCTATCTCAAATCAAACCTACACTACGTGTCTCGTGTAGGCTTGGTCCGGAACACCTCGGACCTACGCTTCGATGCTTGGATGGGAGTTGAATGTCGGTAAATAGATCGAACGGACGTCGGTGATTGCCTTCGATGTGATGTCGAAGATGACCCCCGATGTGATATCGGCGATGAGTTGGTACGACGTGTCACAGGTGCACGTGGTAGTTCCGATATCGAATAAGATATCGAAAGCGATATCGGTGATGTATTTCGATATGCCGCGTGGTAGCTGAGGGATAATAATTGCTTGTTTTGGGATCCGGGCACCGCGTATTTATAGACCTCGAGATCCGGGGACCACGGTAACATATCGGTGATTATTACCGATATGACATCGAATATGATCCCCGATATAGTCCAATATGGGCCTAGTTTGGGCCTGACCCAATATGCGGGAAATGCCCATATCATGTAGTCCCCCAATTTGGGGATTCTTATCTTAGAGATAAGGATTCGCAAATTTAATTTTAAATTTCTGGGTTACCTGTACCCTTCGTCCCACTAGTTCTAATGACGGAGATCAAACTTGCGGGGAGTGCACTTGTGATGAACTTCGTTTCTTCTCCCAATGCAGTGGACGCATAGTTTGAGGTCCTCGTTTGAATTCTAGTTTCCTTGGTATTTGGGTTCCTTGAAAATTATGATGGGGTTGTCGGGCAGTTGTTATATTCTCGCGGTTCTTCGCGTAGTAGTGTAGGATGTCGGGTTTTATCTTCAATATTATGTCGAAATTTATATTCGATATGATGTCGAAAGTATCTTTCGATGTGGTTGAAGCGTCTGTCTATTGGTAGGGTGATGTCCCCTATGCGCCTGTCCGTCCCCATGTCCTTTATCTATATGAAATGTTAGTACCGATGTGAGATCGAAATTATGTTTCGATCTAGTATGTCCGATATCTATAAATAGACCGATCGAAACTTTGGGTTTTAGCGAAATTTTGTTGTCCGTTCGAAGGACACGTGGAATTTGACTTCCGATATAGATTTCGACCTCGCTTTCGATATCTACCTTTGATTTAAATTTTCGATATTAAATTTGATACCATTTTCGATATCTCGTTCGCCTTTGACTTGCATCGTTTAGTGCGTTAATATGTCGTTTGCCGGGGACAGTGTTGGCGCAGGTTCGACCGAGATGGATTTCAGAGAGGGTGGAATGGAGTTCTCCGAAAATGAGATGTTTGGGCCTGATCAGCTGACTGGCGAACAGGGCAGTACTGAATTTTCTGCTCCGCCTGAAGCTGTCGGTCCTATTGTGGACGAATGGGGCTTTGAGGTTAGTCCCCCGAAATATAGAACCTCAGAGAAATATGAGGAGATGACGTGTCGTGTTCCTCATCATGCTGGTTATTACTCTGACAAGTATGACATTCCCGAGGGGTATAAGGTCATATTCCCCAGTGCGGATCAACGAATGCATACTCCACCAAGAGGCTGCATTACTGTCAGTGCCAAGCACTTCAAGAACGGGTTGCGCTTCCTGATTGATCATGCGGTTAGTGGTATTATAGCAAGTATCAGGGTCTACTTGGGACAGCTATCCCCCAATTCTCTGGGGTACATTGTAGCTTTCATTTGTGTTATGAGGGCGTTGGGTGCCCCTTGCGGAGCTAACGAGTTCTGGGAGCTTTTTAGCGTCATGGTCAACCGTAAGGGTGGTGATAGAGGGTTCTTCTGTGTGCGAGCCCTGGCGGAGTATAGGTTCGTGCAATATACTCAATCTAGCTATGGATTTGGATATAAGTGTGAGTATACGTACATCCAGGAGAGGACGGCTGGTGAGTTTGACGTGCTTCCTAGCGTGTGGTGTGAAGACAACAAATATGAGAGACAAACTGTTGTCGGGCCTAGTGCACATAGCCTCGAGTTTCTGAGGAATTTGATCAACCATCCATACGACGGTACCTTGCTTTGTAGTGACGTAGTTTTGCGAGTAAGTGGGATATCTCTCGTGCGGTATAACGGTCCCTCTACGCTCGGTAAGTGTTATATCTTTGTAAATTGATATCTTCCCCTCGATTTATTTCTTGATCCTCTATTTTATGTGTTTCGCAGCCGAGCTGGTGGAGTATTGTAGTCTGGATGCGATAGCGAAACGCATACAGCCGGGGGCCGAAACCGCTACAGATGACGCACCTCCACTCGTCAAGAAAATGGGTCGTGAGGGCGTGCGCAAGAATGCGAAGAAATATGTGCCCTCCTCGAGTGAGAATACTGTCGGGGTGGGTAATGCTTCGCAATCTCAACCTGACATTGATGTTGGGACATCCATGGAGCGAAAGAGAAGGAAAGAAGAGGGTAGTTCAAATGGAGATCACAGTGGTCTCTTTCGCTCTGTAAGTAGTCTTTATGCCATTCACTGTGTATCTCCTTTGGGTTTTCATTTGTCTGAGCGATCAAGTCCTTATTGTGGACGTGCAGGTGGCTGGTTTTCTGAAAGGTTTCTTGACGATGGCCATTAAGGGTCAAGCGGACCACGCCAAATCGCTCCGAGTTACCAATGGTTTGCTCGAGAAACTTGGCGAATATGATCATGTTGCTGTTGTACAGCTCCCGCATGAGAGAGACGAGGCCATGGATATTCTTAAGGCCAACGAAAATAATGTGGGAGACCTGTTAGATGATAATAAAAGGTTGATTAGAGAGCTCAATGAGTCTCGACTTATGGCTGGTCAAGAAGCATATCGTCGGGAGGCACTTGAAGCTGAGGTCGCAATTCTGAAGGACCAATTAGCCCAGGCTGAAAGGCACATGCGGTGCATGATGCTGAGCAAAAGCCAACTGACCAGTACGGCCAAACAGTTCCTTCTGAGTCAGTCGTATAAGATGATATGTGCTGACCGGGGCTTGCTGGAGCGGGAGGAAGCCAAGGCCTCTGTCATAGGTCAAATTCAGCTGGAAGGTGGTTTCAAGGATGGTTACGACCCTTCGGCCATAAATACGTTGAAGGGGCCGGACGGGGAATTTCTTGAGGACTCCGACGATGACGACGAAGATTTAGAACCGGAGGTGGAGTACCGCGAGATCGTCGAGCAGAAGAGTTTGGCATTAATACACATCAAAGGGGCCCCTCGTTATCCTAGTTGAGAGTTTAGGATTCTGTATTTTTTCTTTAGGCGCAATTGCCTCTTGTAATATGGTTCATAGTTTTACCTGTTAATTCAATCTACATTTTCTGCGTGTCCTGATATATATTTGTTAATACATAATCCATGGTATGATTGCTCGTGTTATTTTTGCTTCTCCTTGTTATGTCACCCATCGGTCATACTGGATTATGTCGAGTCATCACGGCTATCGCATGAAGGTGCCTCTGTTTCCATGCTTTAAAGTATGACCCGCTGTCACAGGGGAACCGCTGCCGTTGCACTGTTTATTGTCGACCCCGTTATCACATGTGATTCTTTCTTGGACGGGCCCCGTTATTACAGGGAAGTTTTTGTTGAATCGACCCCGATATCACAGGGAATTTCTTCTTGGACTGGCCCCGTTATCACAGAGAATTTCTTTTTGAACCGACCCCGTTATCACAGGGAATTTTTTCTTGAATTGACCCCGTTATCGCAGGGAATTTTTTCTTGAATCGACCCCGTTATCACAGGAAATTTCTTCTTGGGCTGGCCCCGTTATCACAGGGAATTTTTTCTGGAACCGACCCCGTTATCACAGGGAATTTTTTCTTGAATCGACCCCGTTATCATAGGAGATATTTTTGAGGGTAGGGCGGATCCCGTTATCACAGGGAACCCGCTACCTGTTGAATTGTTTTTGATCGACCCCGTTATCACATGGGATATTTTTGAGGGTAGGGGCGCATCCCGTTATCACAGGGAACCCGCTAACTGTTGAATTGTTTTTGATCGACCCCTTTATCACAGTGGATATTTTTGAGGGTAGGGGCGCATCCCGTTATCACGATGAACCCGCTACCTGTTGAATTGTTTTTGATCGACCCCGTTATCACAGGGGATATTTTTTAGGGTAGGGGCGCATCCTGTTATCACAGGGAACCCGCTACCTGTTGAATTGTTTTTGATCGACCCCGTTATCACATGGGATATTGTAGGTGAGCCTTTTCATTATCTTTTCGACTATGTCTCCAAGTGACTGTGTCGTTGTTGAATATGTAGGTCATTAAGCCCTGCAAAACATTATAGACAAGAAAGATTTTCGAGATAAAAGCTAATACGAAAGCACGAAATGACGTGCATGTGTTATTTGAGGGATGTTCCCTCAATCTGGGAATATTAGTTTTACACAAGAAATAGTGTTTCCGTTGTGCTCTATCGTGCCTGTTGTGCATGTTTGTACCTGTTGTACATGTTTGTACCTGTAAGAGGGCGATGTGGTAAATATATATCTAGGGGAACATTCCCCAATTGTTTGTGCCATTCTCTGCACTTCTATAATGTCCGCTTTGGACATATCCCTGCATCAAATATGAGATTGTGCCAAGCAACAAATAAAAAGGTAATAACGGATAACGGTCGAAGGCTAGGTAAACCCAACCCGCCTACGTATCCGGTTGCATGGGGAATCAAACCGGCGTAGTTCCCCCTGTTTTAAGTTACATGCCGACCCACGAAGGGGCAAAATAAGAAATAACGGTCGAGGGCTAGGTAAACCTAACCCGTCTACGTATCCCGTTGAGTGGGGAATTAGACTGGCGTAGTTCCCCCTGTTTTAAGTTTACAGACCGACCCACGATGGGGCAATGTTTCAAATGTTCAAGCGTAATTTAAAAACTACTAAAATCTAAAATATTTTCCTGTGTTCGTCATGGTGATCACTCCATAGCTTGCCGATCCTGATTCAGTCCGATTGCTTCTTCCTCCGCTTCTCTAATTCTTGGCAACATAAGAGAAGTGATATAGCAGAACCAAGCTTCCTCCTGGTTGGCGACCACTTCTCCGACCCCCCCTCATACTGGGAACTTCATCTTCTGATGGAATGTGGATACCACGGCTCTTATCGCGTCCAGGGCTGGCCTGCCGATTATGACATTGTATGCAAATGGTTGGTCCACGATTGTGTATTGAACATTAATAGTTCGCCTGTACGGTTCTTGTCCGAATGATATGGGAAGGTTCACTTGCCCTAGGGGAATTGTCTCTGCTCCACCAAACCCTACCAATGGCGTACGGACCTGTTCAACTGCGTGGTGGCCGAGTGCCATCTTATCCAAAGCCTGCGCAAACATAACATTGGTGGAGCTACCGTTGTCTATAAGTACCTTGTGTATAGCGTAGTTAGCGATATCAAGCTGAACAACTAGGGGGCAGTCGAGCTCGCCGGTCTAGACGGCCTCGGGGCTAAGATCCAAGAGGTCCCTCCTGGAAAACGTGATAACCTCGTCTGGGAGCTCCTCAATCAACGTTGTAAATCCAACGAATCGGTCCTCGTTCAATCCGCGAGTTATCTTCTTCCTCTGGTTGGTGGAATCTGCTCATGCGGTCCCACCGCTGATCACGTTGATGACCACCCTCGAAGGCGCACTAGTTATCGCATTGCGTCCTTGTCCACTTTCAATCACCTTTAGGCCCTCCCTTCTTGGGGCTTGGGACCGTTCTCTTGATTCAGCGTACTGCCCGCTCGCCTTAACAAATTATATCAATCTTCCATCCTTAATCAGTCTCTCGATCTCATCCTTCAGGTCATAGCAGTCGTTCGTGTCATGGCCTTGTTGGCGGTGATACTCGCCGTAGTGTCTAGATATCTTGGTGAAATCCGTCTCCTTGATTTTTCGTGGCGCACTTAGCCAATTCCTGTTTTGCGCAACGACAAAGATAGTGCGAATGTCCCGATTGAGGGGGGTATATCTCTTTGGGGACCTGTCTCTTCCTCCCATGTTCTTGTTCCGTAGCTCTCTACCCCTTTCTCGGCCGGATTCCTGGGGTCTAAACTTAGCCGCCATCATCGCATCTTCGTAGATCACAGTATGCTCCAACTCGTTTATCCGATTGATGGTAGGTTGTACGATCTTGATCAACTCTTTGGCGAATCTGGTGTGCGTCGTTGCCCTGAACAGGGTCTGCAACACTTGTCCCCCGTAAGGGTTTTCCACCTTCAGTAGCTCCTCATTGAATCTGCTCATGAATTCGCCGAGAGTTTCTCTCTCTTTCTGTTTCAACGCTTCCAGATGGTACGTGCTTGTCTTCATTCGTTTCTGACTGGAAAAGTGGTTCTCCAATCTCTCCTTCATCTTCTCGAAGCTCGAAATAGATCCTACTTCGATTCTGTTAAACCAGTCTAACGCTGCTCCAATCAGTGTTGTCACTATTATTGTTGCCTTAATACCCTCAGAAAAATCTTGTAGGTTCAAGAGACTCTCCACGGTGAGGATGTGTTCCCTCGGGTCACTCGGAAAAATCTTATTGTTGGAATCTTGTCTCCACTGTGTAGTACCTCTGCCTCTATCTCATCTGAAAACGGGGTCCTACTGTGAACCTTCCCATGACTCTGTGTCACCTTCCTTGCTAACTCCGCCCTCTCGCGGTCTAGCTGTTCCATCCTCCTTGAAATTACTCGCAGTATCTCTGCATCCTCGTTTTCTGAACCATTGATCTCGGCCCGGTCAAGACCGCGTTCCGTTCTCCGAATTACTTCCACCCTCTCGCGGTCAAGCCGTTCCAACTTTCTTGCTATCTCTCGATCTAGGGTCCCGGGGCCCCGTCTTTTCGTCCTGTCGTAAGCTGCGGGTGATATCTCTCTGAAAGAGTCCCCTGTATCCTCTTGTTCATCGTATCCTTGCCTTGTCTATCCTTCACCCGCTCCGGATTCATGGGGCCTAACCCGAACGTCCTTTGCCCTTTGCTCCACTAGTCGTGGAAGCAAGGTCTCCAATGTGGAATCCTGCGCTGCTCTTACTGTGGCGTTGATATGCGCTTGCATCTCCGAGGTTATGGCAGCGGGGTGAAAGGTGCTTCATCCCGCAGGTATCATCTCCTCTGGGCCGGGAAAATCCGCATTTGGTGCCTCGGACATTGGAACGTCTGAAGCGGGGTTCTCGGTGGGCGGGGCCTCAGTCTCGGGTTCCGCCGTGCTTGGTGCAACAAGGGTCGGAACTGCATTCGCGGCTCGTGGCGGCCTCCCGGGCCCGCGCCGTCGTTGCGGCTCGTTCTGCGGCGGAGGAAGCTCCATCTCAGCTTGAGCCACTGTCTGTTCTTGGTCAGTCGGGTGTTGAGGGAGTTGCGTGTCCTCCATCTTGGTGCTCCTAGTCACAATTTCGCTAAACTCGGATCGGGTCCTCCTTCCTTGCATCTCGGCGTCCTTGTCCGGGAACTGGTGTTCCCACAGACGACGCCACTGATTTGGCGATAGATCGTTATATATATATATATATATGAGTGTCGGTTACAAATGAATAGTCTAGTAATACAACGAGTCTATCTCAAATCAGGCCTACACTACGTATCTCGTGTAGACTTGGTCCGAAACACCTCGGACCTACGCTTCGATGCTTGGATGGGAGTGGAATGTCGGTAAATAGATCGAACGGACGTCGGTGATTGCCTTCGATGTGATGTCGAAGATGATCCCCGATGTGATATCGGCGATGCGGTGGTAGGACGTGTCACAGGTGCACGTGGTAGTCCCGATATCGAATAAGATATCGAAAGCGGTGTCGGTGATGTATTTCGATATGCCGCGTGGTAGCTGAGGGATAATAATTGCTTGTTTTGGGATCCGGGCACCACGGTAACATATCGGTGATTATTACCGATATGACATCGAATATGATCCCCGATATAGTCCAATATGGGCCTAGTTTGGGCCTGGCCCAATATGCGGGAAATGCCCATATCATATAAGTATTCATATTTTCATGTTAAAGTCATTTCTAACGACAAGTAACCATAAAAAGTAACCATAACAAGTAAAACTTGATTATTTATCTAATTTGATGCATAATCAATCTATAAAACTTATTACTTAACTAACTTTAAGAAAACTTGTCCTTTAAGCCTTTAATCAATCCAACACTTTTAATAACCCACATCAAATAAATGTCATATGAAGGAACACCATAAGAGGTTTAACTTAGTCAATTATTACTTTCTTAAATTTTTGGTTAAATTACATAATATATCTCGTAATTTAATTATAAAAACATAAACATGTAAGCCTAATCAAAATATATGATATTAAGTGTTTATATTATGATAAATGATTATATTTGATGGTTAGATCATGAAAGTGACAAGGTTGAACTTATAAGACATACGAAAATGGTACGTGAAACATGATAAATATACCATGTCAATGCAATAGAAAAATCGCAGAAAATATTAATTCATGATTATAAATCATAATAAGCTAACTATAACTAATTTTATATCATATTAAAGTCATGGGTGTGATCAATATTTGAATTATGATGGTGATTTCAATTATAAACTAAGAACATAAAGGTTATGCCAAGTAAGCTGAAAATCGTCACAATTTTGATTTTACCTTTGATCGGATATTCAAATGAACTTGGTTTTCAATGTCTTCTATGGTTTCTGATTTCAGACATCATGAGGAATGTGTGAATTCAAACTTAGGTGAAAATACAATTGTTTGTTATCCTAAATAATTTTTGCAACATAAGAGTTGGTCTCGAATTTGTTGACGACATGTTATGGTTTATGTATTAGGGCCTCCTAAATCACATTATCGAGGAGGAAATGTGGTCGAAAAAAGAAAGAAATAATAATTTTCTACTATTTGTTATAATTTTTCTAAAGTGCATGGCAAAATCAACATTTTCTACGCAGTAAGAGTTTTGGGCTTTGTTTGGGTAGAAGAAGAAAATATTAAAATTTGGGTTAATTTTTTCTTGAACCAAAACACAAAAATTAACAAATCGTATTTCAAGAAGATTTGACTGAAAATTAGTGGTTTAAGTTGTAGGAATTGTTGAATCATAAGGAGCTTATTTATAGGCGGGATTTATGATTAAATTATTGATATACATGTCCCACTATAGTTATTTTGGTAATTAATAATATCTAATATTAATCATACATATGATGATGTCATGGCTTACCTCTCTAATTAATTCATTATTTATTAATTTCCTTTATTTATAATTAAAATTCATATTGATATAAATAGATTTTTATTTACATATTTACTTACGTAAATTTTCTAGGTATTTCAATCATCTTAATTAATATTCGATATTGAAATATATGTTTGAGGATTAGAGACCTATAAAAAAAATTAAAGACTAACTATTAAGTTCAGGGACTAAAAGTATTTTTTTTCTAAGCGTTTACGGTCAAAAATAGAATTTTCTAAAGTTAAAGGTCTAAAGTATAAATTTATTCTTTTCTAATATTTGGGGCATTACAGAAATTATGTTGCCAATTTATGACAATTGAAGGAAAGGAGAGGTGACATGAAGAAATTATTGGTTTCAAACAATATAATGGAGAAGCAATTGTGGACACTTCTGAAAGATATCAGACGATGATCATGGCTTTTCCACAATGTAAACTGGTAGAAGAAGCATTACTGAAGAGGTTTTAATATGGGCTTGAATTTGAGAAGAAAATGTTGATAGATTTAATCACTATTGAAAGGTACTTGAAGATGCAGTGAGGCGAGATTCATATTTTGATGAATGAGTTTTCTTGGAGCAAATGAAGTGGAAGCAGAATATCATGATGGATATATTGGTGGACCTGAAAAACGAAGGCGCGTCAATCTCAAATACCGATGTGAGAAGAATGTTGCTAAAATTCAAACAATTTGAGGGAGAATTCATAGCTTTAGAATGGCGGCGATACCAAAATATTTCTCTGCTATGCCCTCCCAAAACGTGTACAACTTCTCTACATATGACCACATTCTATTATAGCTTAAACTTTATTACTAGGAATATCCTGGATAAGATGGCAAAAGGGGATGACTTTTTGGGTATGTCACATGTGAAGTGTCAAATTCCGCTATATACTCTAGCACGTTTTGAAGATACTCCGTTCCAACCAAATTTGAGGCTTTCTACTAAAGAAAAGTAAAAAAAAAAGGAGCAAATGAGGAGAACGACTACGGTGCAAAAGTTGCCCCCAAGGATCCCTAATTCTTCACCAAAATTATTCGCCCCTCACCAAGCACCCTGCTTGACACGAAGAGCTATCATTACAAAATTCATTAGAGAGCACATCGCTTCTCTTCTGAAAGATGCATCTAATCCAATGTAACAAAGAGCGGAAATTAATATTCAAAAATTTGCATTCAGTAATTTCAACTATCAAATACCTCCCAATCAAATATGGCTAGGCTTGTCCCAGACAATTAACTCTAAGCTTTTCTCGTCTAGTTCTGGAATGAAAACATGAAAATATCTTTATGAGTCAAAATGAATAAGTGAGATTTAATCCATGAAGATTTTCTATAAAATATATTTTCGAAAAATATGATTGCACAAGAATTCTCTTCAAAGAAGTTTATACCTTTAATGCCAAATCATAAAACTTATCAGATCAATCATGTCATAACAATTCAACCTTCTATCTCCTTTCCTTGTACCTCCTATCTAGGAGCAACCCGAAAAACGACGAGGACGTGCCCACGTATACGCCTCAACTCTGATGCACCCCGCTGAGATGTCCCATCCCAGAGGTTGAATAGAGTTTTCTCATAGCTGCGCTAGACTGTGAAAGATACATTGATAGCGCGATGCTACCCAGAAAAATTTCACATATTTATGCCAGGACCCAGAATTAGCCATCGAAGTAGCAATAACATAGCCAAAGAAATGGCTTTAGCAATGATTAATCATGAAACTAATGCATTGCAATATTGGGATGCTTCTCAAATAGAAAGCTCAGTACATAGATCAAGAATCCTCAAAGAATTTAATAATGTTACACGAAAATATAATTGCCACAATATTAACGACAAACTCATGATTTGTAAATAAATACTTGAGCATTCCTTGATTAATCACATTTGTAAATAATTATTTTTTGAAACAACATGCTTGCATAATTTGCAGTGTAAAACACTTTTGATATAATATGAATAATTTCTATTCTAGTAAGAAAATATATAATTTTAATCTCGCCTCTCTTTATGAGATCACGAATCTTGACGTAACTACTGGTCACAATGTCGAGACGCCCACTAGCCATAACCATCTACAATTCCTGGTTGAATTTAAATAAATTAGAACATTAACTTATATCTCAATAGGACTTGACAACTCTTGATTTACCTATTACTTAACTAATTAAGTTATTACGTTCATAATAATCTGTATCTTATTGGTGATATTTAAATTAATAGGTTTAAAAGAGTCCAATTTATTCTTATAAGTATAGTGAAATATAGTTTCCAAACAGGCATAAGTAGTCCCACTATTAAATAAGATCTTAATTATTTTTTGGAAAAATGCAGGAACCTATCCAACGTTTGCCCGCTTTTGCACTTTCCTATCCAACGTTTCATTTTTTACACTTTGATATCCAACGCTTCATTCCGGTAACACCTTACGGTCCAACCTTTGTTTCCGGCCTATTTCACCCCAAAAACATCACTCTTTGACGAAATAACGCATCGCTGACGTCATTAAGAGGGGTATTTTCAGTACTTTACTATTTTTAATGGCTAACTCATTCAAAAACATTTTAAAACCAAATTTAACCAAATTTTGGCCCCAAATCGATTTTTCCGACGAACCCTAAAAATTCCAAACTGAAAATTACCAACAAATTCACCAAATTAACGCCACAATCGTAATCGAGTAATGTCAGAGACTACTGTTGCGGAGGATTTTCATTGCAAGTGCGGGTTTCCAGCGGTTACCCACCTTTCCTTAACCGATAAAAATTTGGGTCGTCGATTTACGAAATATTACAACGAATCCAAAGGATCTGGGTTGTGGTTCTGGGTTGATGAACGACTTTGTCACCGTGCAAGAGAGGTTATACCAATGTTGAGGAGAATAATCGAAAAGGCCGAAGCCAAACTGAAGGAATTCGAACAGGGAAACATTGAACCTAACATGCAGCAGAAGAACACTGAGTTGAAGTTGGAGAATAAGAAGCTGATGAAGAAGATGAAGAAGCTTGAACAGCGTGCTAATATTTTAGAGTCCAAAAATAGGAAATTATTGATAGTCCTTGTTTGTTTCCTATTTTATGTATTGTACTACAACTTGTTTAAGTAGCCATTTGTTATCTGATTTCGAGATTATCGTCGCGTGTTAGTTATTTAAAAGTTTGGATATGAAAGTGTAAATTTTTCAAACGTTGAACAGCAAACTGTAAAATGTCAGCAAAGTATATATAGTCGAGTGTAATTATATGTATTGTTTGGATAGTACTTTTTATAACATATTCAATTAAATATCCTTTCAATACCATGAACAACAACCGGAAGTGGAATCAATAGTCAATACCATGAGATTACCAACCACTATTCAAAAGAGCACGCAATAATGCACATTATACAAAACCCTTAGTTAGTACCATATTCGGCAGTACTAATAGACATCATATTTCTGGTCCTTTTTGGAACTCCAATTTTTTTACTTGCAGCAGGAGGTTTGAAACTTTTTCTGCCTGGAGGAGTGAGAGGCAAATTACGGCTGGATGTTTATACCTCTGAGAACACAAGCTGCTTCTTTGACTTACTTGGCGGTTTTTCAGTTGATAAACTAGTAAAGCTTTCAGGTGTTTGACTTCTAATGAGTGGCCTAGCATTTGTCCCAGCCACAGAGATTGGTGCAGCAACTATTGGTGCTGGATTGCTCCTAGTAGGCTGCCTTACTTGAGGTCTAACTTCTAAGGGAGAGGCTTCACAAGTAGGTGTTGCATTCTGAGACTGTCTTGTAGTTGGCCTTGGGGGCAAATCAGTTGCTTCACGCTTCTTTTTTTGAGGAGCCACTTTAGTCTCTACCTGTTTTTTCCTTTTATTTGCTCTTTCAGAGGGCTGACATTGTCCCAGATCATCAGCAGCACCAGTATTAACAACAGACTCATGTGTTGCAGCAACCTACCAACATAAAGTACTAGTTAAATTTATCAACTTTTAGTAGATAGTAATAGGAAATAAGATTGGTAATCACCTCGCATTGTGCACTAACACCTGTCTCTGAAGGAATATTTGAAGGAACTTCAGCAGATCTATTAGGACCAGCAGATCCTTTTGTTACTTTTTTGGCTTTTCCCTTCCCACTCCCTTTCTTAATTCTTCCCCTACCATTCACCCTTGGCTTGGGAACCCATGTACTTCTAAGAGGGTTATTCTTCCTTGCCGGACAACTCCTAGCATTATGACCTTCTGCTTTGCAATAACCACAATGCATCTTAAGTCCATCCCTTCCTAGATGGCCACTAAGTTCATTCCTCAACTGAATCTCTCTCAGTTCTTCGGGGATTATGTTTCTACGGTACTTTTTGGGCCTACCAGGCATAGTTTGGACATGAGGAGGTTCTATTCTGTTCCTATGTGTTTGAGGCATAGGCCAGGCACTCTTTCCTTGCATAGGAGACATGTAGTTACTGTAAGTCCTTAGATAGGTCTCCTTTGAATAATAAGCATGAATGTGCTCTTCTGGCTTCCAACTCATGTGTCTCATTACAGCACAGGCATGAACACAAGAAATACCTGTCAAATCCCACTTCATACATGTACATGTCTTATTCTCCAAGTGCACAACAAAGGTATCACTGCAAGCCTCAAACTCGAAATTCCCATTCCAGTGCGCCATGTAACCTACAGACTTTGCTATAATCTTATCAAGAATATCCCAAAACTTAGGAGTAATATCTTTGTTGCTATTGTTTATCGCAATCTTCTTGATACTTGTCCTCTTCATAAGGATTCTTCTAATAGATTCCAACATGTCAATGATTGGCATACCCCGGGCTTTAGCAATTGAGGCATTGAAGCTCTCAGACATGTTATTCAATAAAATATCACTTTTGCAATGTGTTCTAAAGAATGCTCTACACCACTGAGTTGGAGGCTTGCTTGCTAACCAATCGTATGCTTTCACATTCCTCTTTTGCAGCTCAGCCATGATCTTGTTAAAATCACATACTCTACCAGCTCTTGCAGCATCCCACAGTATATTCTTCATTGCAAGACTTGGATGATCCCTTTTCAATTTTTCCCACAAGTGTAAAACACAGAACCTATGCTCACAGTTAGGCAACAACTCATGAACAGCATCAACCAAGCCTTTCTGTTTGTCACTCATAATAGTCTAATGAAAGCTGTTAGTTATATTCAGATCACCTACAAGAATACTCAGAAACCAATACCATGATTTTTTTCCTCTCCTTCTCAACCACTGCATATGCAATGGAATATGTGCAGTTATTAGCATCAACACCAACAACAGTCAATAGTATACCTCCATTTTTTGTCTTGAGCTGTGTCCCATCCAAGCATATAATGGGCCTGCATCCACTAAGAAAGCCCTTCTTCAAAGCATCCCAGCATATGTATATTCTTTTGAACTTACACACCTCACCCGTCTCTTTACACTTCAACTTAACAGTAGTCCATGGATTAGTCCTCATGATCTCTTCAGCATAACTCCATTGCAAGGAATATTGGTTTGCTTCAGTTCCATGAACATCAACAAATACCATCTTCTTAGTTCTGTACATTTGAGATATGTGGAAGTCTATACCACAGTCCATTTTAGCAATAGTTAGCATGGAGCTAGCAGGCCAATTTGGATCACTACTGATCTTTGCATGATATTTGTTTCTCAAATATCTGGTAGTTTCTTGTTTGACCTTGTCCTGTCTGGCACAATCATGTGGTTCCTTCAGAGTCTTACTCCTCATTATGTCTTACTTGTTTGGTCTTGAAGCATGTAGCTCACATTTACAGTTGGGCTGTGCACACTTTGCTTGGATCTTCAACTGACAATTGATTAGAAACTTAACAGACCTCCCCGGTTCGATGGAGAAATGAACTATGGCTTCCCTCAACAGTTCATTAGTTGCAAACTGCATCCCTAGCTCAAATGTGACACAATGCATGTCAAGTAATGGATTGAAAATTGGATGACCTTGGTGTGTTGGTCTTTGTGGTATTGGCTTTTGGGGTTTCCTCCCTGTCACTTTTTCCTTTCCTTTCCCAACTTGCACAGGAGGAAGTCTGCTAGAGCTTCCAACTCCATCATCATCATTTGGAACAAATTCAGGTAGTGCAATAGCTTCTTCCTCCTCATACCCACTGCTTGACTAGCACTCCTAATATATTCATCATCAGCTGCATCATTGTCACTGTCATTCACATCGTCTGAAAATTCAGAGTTATCACCGTATGAGACTTCACCATCACTATCATCACTGTCCACTATATGAACTATAGATTCCAACAGTGGACTTGTATTATCTCTTAAGCATTGGGGTATATGTCTCTGGCTTCTTGATTCAGTTGGGGGTGCACTTGAAGAGTTTGGTATATCACTTGCTCTTACTTTTCTGGTGGCCATATCTCTTAACAGAATTGCTATATATTCTACATCATGCCGTTCATCATCATCATCATCATCATCATCATCATCATCATCACTCTCTGCAAGACCTTCTACAAACCTCTCCTCTTCACCAACATTGGCACCTCTATTGTTATCACCAATATAATCCAACCCTTCACTCATTGGAGGAAGATTAGGCAATTCACTCTGTGATTGAGTATCATTTACCTCATCTATGAGAACATATACATCTACTGATTTCCTTGTAGATGCAAAGAGTGCCATATTCAGTGCCTCCTTATCATTACTTAATTCAATTTACTCGCCTGGAGCAGAATCTTGAATGTAGCATATTCTCACCACACAACCCTCTGTTTTAACACCCACTTCTTTCACCATATCCAGTAGCTCTAGCCTGTACATTTCATCCTAGTGCACCAGTCTATATAGCTCACTTGTCCCTCTAGATAAACCCATTTCCACAAATTCATTAATTTTCCAGAATGATGCAATATTATGGTGAATGGGTCATCTCTAGCTCCAGCTGAATATAGACAAAAATTATTTCGTGTTATATTAACATACATAAACACACTTAAATTAACTAATCACACAAACACACAAGTGGCAGTTAGAGTGGCATCTAAAAATGAAAAAATAACAGGACGAAAAGGAGGACCACACTTAAACTATTCCGTCACAAACAGTCAAAAGGAGGACCACACGACGAAAACTAACTCAAAACAAAGAAATAAATTAATTTTTGGATTTGGGGATTCTTAGCATAATCGGGTGTAAATTGACCTTCAGGAATAACGTCAACGGGGGTTCTAACTCTCCACACCATTGTTAAATTCTGTCGATTGAGTGGATAAAACAAGAAATTGTGCTTCGATTTCGTGGATTTGTTTTCGAAATTGGAAATTAGGGTTTCTGGAAATTGGCAGGTTTTTAAGAAAATGTCGCGTTAATATCATAATAAACGTTATTGGTTAGTTTATTTAATTTTTAAGCAAATAACTAGTAAAGTACCGAAAATACCCCTCTTAATGACGTCAGTGATGCGTCATTTCGTAAAAAAGTGACGTTTTTGGGGTGAAATAGGCTAGAAACAAAGGTTGGACCGTACAGTGTTACCGGAATGAAACGTTGGATAGTAAAGTGTAAAAAATGAACCGTTGGATAGGAAAGTGCCAAAGCGGGCAAACGTTGGATAGGTTACTGTATTTTTTCCATTATTTTATCCAATATCCATCTCAATCAAAAATCAATGATCTGCTTTTACACCATCATGGCTGTAGCTCACCTATAATTCTAAGTATACATTTTGTATCTATATTAGTCCATAATTACAAATTTGCAACCAATTGTAGTAGTCGAAGGCAATAACCTTTTTTGAATCACCTTTTTTCCACTTCACCAATATAATATTCACTACAGGATTTTCGGGTCATTCCCGACCGCAAAGTCGGTCAGGAATGACCGTTTTCGGTCGGGAATGACCATTTTTCGACCGATTTTTGGTCGGAACAGGATGGTCGACATTGCTTCGGTCGGAAATTTTTTCCCGACCGAAGTTCAATCGGCCCGCCTTTTTCCCGATCGGCAATCTCGACCGAAAATCGGTCGAGAGTTTCCCGACTGCAGTTCGGTCGGGAATTACTTTCCCGCCCGAAAATTGGTCGAGAATAATATGAGATATTATTCCCGACCGATTTTCGGTCGGGAATAAAATTCGACATAATAAAAAAAATCAATAGTCATGTAATAATTACCGGAATATTATTATTTTTAATATTTTGAAATATTTTCGATTTATTTCCCAATCTAAAACATTCTTTAGATTTTTTGTGTTTTACATGGGCAATTAAATTTTGGATTCATTGCCCAATCTAAAACACAAAAAGTTAAATAAGTGTTTATTTAAAAGAAAAAAAATGCTTGTTAAAGAGTTGAAGAAAGAAGTGAAAATTTTAGCTTTGAAGATGAAAAAAAAAAGTGTTTGAAGATGAAAGAAAAAAGTGTTTGAAGATGAAAGAATACATGGTGTTTGTAGAAAAAAAGTTTTGAAATGAAGAGAAAGTTGAAGAAAAAATGTAAAGTAGATGAAAATATGAGGAGAATAATGAAGTGTATTTATAGAAAAAGTTGAAAAATTTTCAATTTTTTGCAAATTTGAATTTCCCACCGAGTTCCGCCAATTTTTTTGAGTATTCCCGACCGAATTTCGGTCTGAAAAGTTTAAAATTTGGCCTACCCGCTAAATTTCAATATTTACCGACCGAATTCTGGTTGACAATTGTTTCATGCCCAGATACGCGGTCAATGCCGAACGATTATCGGTCGGGAATTTGCTTGAATATTATTTCCGACCGAAAATCGGTCGGGAATGACAATGAATATTTTTTCCGACCGAAATTCGGTGGGGAAAAAGTGTCAATACCGACCGATTTTCGGTCGGCAACAAGTTTGAATATTTCTCCCGATCGAAAATTTTACTTTTTTCCGATCTTTTGGAAAAACTTGATGTGTTTGTTAAGTATAACTATAAAATCTCACTAAATACATGAATTGCACTAATAGTTAGTTTAATGTACTTTTAATTATAAAATTAGTATAGATTACCGCAATATAAGTTAAGTTAGTTTGGAGTTTTACATATATTATTATACATAGTATAGAGTATTCACAATTGGCGATTAACATTTGTTACAAATAATATATTTAACATATATATATATATATATATATATATATATATTAACATATGTTTAACATAATCGTAAGTAGTAACGTTATTAGCAGCTACATATACCAATCTATTTATAATGGACAATATGAATCGACGCTACAAACGATTTATCAACATGCAACTAAATTTAATTTTTTTTTGAGTTTTTCAGTAATATATAACTAATGCTGATGTACTTGATCATTAAATCAACGATTTATCTAATATGGAGAGCGAAATTATGAAATTAAGAATATTAATATTAATCCCTACCGAAAATCGGTCGCCAATACCCCTAAACCCTAAACCTAAACCCTAATATTCCCAACCGAATTTCGATCGGGAATACTTTTCCCGACCGAAATTCGGTCGGGAATGGGTTTTTAAAATTTCTCGACCGAATATCGGTCGGAAAAAGTTGTCCCGACTATTCCGACCGAAATCTGGTCGGGATTTTCCGGTCAGAAATGAGCCAGAATTCTTGTAGTGATTCACTAGTCCACTAGTAGCGAGTCTATTGTAAAGACAGAGAGTTTATTCAATTAACCAAAATTCAAACCTTTGGTTCAACTAAAGAATTAAATTTGCTAATTCTAGTATTCTTTCCAAATTTTTTAAGGATGGTAAGCAAACAAAATAAACATTACAAAGCTCTTAACCAGACATACAGCCCCTGTTTGGATGTCCTTTCACTCAAAAATTTCAATTTTTCCAACAAGAAAATTGGTTTGGGACACATTTCAATTTTTAGACATTGAAAATTGCTCCTTTCAAAGTTGGAACAACTTTATCAACTTTTTGTTTATAATATGAATTACCACATATCTCTTTTTTCTTTCCCTCATTTCTTTTCTTAATTACTCAAACTTTGAGGAAAAAAAATAACATTACTATTTTCAATTTTTTCATGATGTGGTTGTTGTTTTAATTAACAATTTCCTAATTTTTTGCAATTCAATGTATAAATACTGTTTTTTTAATTATTTATCCCGTGAACTAACGAACAAAGACTTGAAACTTGTGTAATTCACTTCCCAAAGTTTCTCATAAATTTAGAAAACATAATTTTATTTTATTTTTGAAAATGATCAAAACTCTGTTAAAACATTGGACTTAGTAAATGTTTATTATTGGAAATTATAAAAAGGTTAATTCTAAGTTTTCCAAAACTTGTATAATGTAATTTTGATTAACTTGTTTTTTTGACAATCCACACTGATTTAAAAAAAAAACTTATATTCTTTATTTAATTAAGATACCAACTAGATATTTTCTTACATAAATAAATAATAATTGTTATCAATATATTATCAACCTAATGCATGTATATTTAACTAACAGTTGAATTTAGCAGTAAGCTAATAACTTTCTTGTAAAGAGCCATGTGACTTATAAGGGTATTTGCTTGTATATTTTTTGATATTTTATTTTGAGGAATAGTTTTTAATTTGTTACTAGAGATGAAATAATTGTTTCAAGTTCTTGGCGCCAATAGGGGAATATAATATGCTAGTCACGATTCTTGCAACGGGCTATATAGCATATCTTTAGAAAAATTATTTGTGTTGTACGAATATTATTTATTGTCTCTAGAGCTACACTAGTTGTTCCAATTTTTATTTTCGTCATAATCAATTCCCATATAAAACTTTTTTTTTCTTTTGTAGTGAATGTGTACAATGTGTAATATATGTAAATGAGATTTGATGCAACAATTATTTTTATCATCTTTAATTTTGTAACAAGAATTGGGTATTAAAATATTCAATTATAATATTTTATGACATATATAAATATTCCAGATATTGATATATTCATAAATTACAATCATAAAAAAAGCCATAAATTAGTTTTTATATATTTATTAATTAAAAGAATGTCTCGGGTGTAACACTAATGGTATACAAGTTACAAGTTACAAGTTTACAGTTAATTAAACTATTTTTTTTTGAAAAAAAAATTGTACATTACAATCTTCAAACAATGATATCAAAATACTATTTATTAACAAGAAATTATTATTAAGTATTAACTAATAATATTTCGTACATTACTATTACATTGAAAATAATGCATAAAAGGGAAAGGAAGAAATTTATTTGCTTTAAATACTAATGACGCCCAGTATTCATAAATCTTTATTTAATCAATATTTAAAAATATGATTTAACTGCTAGTATTAGTTCCGTTTGTTATTATTTTTAGTAATACCAACTATACCATATAATATTATTAACAACCACTAATATTTTATTTTCTAAAATTCAATAAAACTTGTATTATGTAGACTTTTAATTTGGTAGATATATCGATATTATTGAATGGCTCGTATTGCGTTAAATGTAAAAGAAAACGTATTACAAGGAATTATCAGCTTTTAAAATCTACAATTATACGCCAATATAATTATCTTTTGTAGTGAATGTGTACAATGTGCAACAGTTATATGTACCACTTAAATCATAATATATATATATATGTGTGTACCACCTTCAATTTTGTTATAATACAATTTTATACAATATATATGTATATATGTATGAGTATACACAGTAACACATGCAGTAATAACTTTTTTACATGTAGGTATCAGTAATAAATATGACTTCATAACAACCGTCACTAAAATTAATACTAATTATACATTGCAATTATAGAATACTAATATTCAAATATTATTAATTAACAAACAATTAATATATTTTCAATATTATTTTTAACCTATCAATCACATTGATTTGATGTTTATATTATTTTATACTTACTTTTCTCCAACACTCAAACAGTGAAACTACATCCAAACTGAATTTCAATTTTCTAACACATCTTTCAAAATATTTTTGAAACACCCAAACAAAAAATGAACCAAACCAAACTATGAAAATACATCCAAACAGGGCCCATAGTGTCGCGGTTGCCGTTCCAACAGCCATCACCCTTAATCATAAACCATCGTAGTTCGTCCAAAATTCTCTTCTGTGCGCATTTGTTGTAAAAATTGAAATAGTGAAAGAGGTATGATTAAATGAATTCTCTATTCCTCTGCCACGTGCTTTGTTATACATAAAAGGGTGACTTAATTAAGCACTAAAAAGAGTGAAAGTAACGTGTTGGGCTGGAAATGTACGTATATGATATATTATATCATATACATATATATCATTGATTTGGCAATATATATATATATATATATATATATATATATATATATGCGAGTGTCGGTTACAAGTGAGTTGTCTGGCAATACAACGAGCCTATCTCAAATCAGACCTACACTACGTGTCTCGTGTAGGCTTGGTCCGGAACACCTCGGACCAACGCTTAGATGCTTGGATGAGAGTGAAATATCGGTAATAGATCGAACGGACGTCGGTGATTGCCTTCGATGTGATGTCGAGGATGACCCCCGATGTGATGTCTGTGATTGCCTTCGATATGATGTCGAGGATGACCCCCGATGCGACGTCGGTGATGAGGTGGTGTGACGTGGCACAAGTGCACGTGGTCGTCTCGATATCGAATGAGATATCGAAGGTGATATCGGTGATATATTTCGATATGTCGAGTGGTAGCTAAGGGATAATAATTGCTTTCTTTGGGATCCCGGCACCGCGTATTAATAGACCTCGGGATCCGGGGACCACAGTAGCATATCGGTGATTATTACCGATATGACGTCGAATATGATCCCCGATATAGTCCAACATGGGTTTGGTTTGGGTCTGGCCCACTATGCGGGAAATGAACATATCATGTAGTCCCCCAATTTGGGGATTCTTATCTTAGAGATAAGGATTCGCAAATTTAATTTGAAATTTCTGGGTTACCTGTACCCTTCGTCCCGCCAGGTTAAATGACGAAGATCAAACTTGTGGGGAATGCACTTGTGATGAACGCCGAGTTTGAGGTCCTCGTTTGAATTCTAGTTCCCTTGGTATTTGGGTTCCTTGAAAATTATGATGAGGTTGCCGGGGCAGTTGTTATATTCTTGTGGCTCCTCGCGTAGTAGGGTAGGATGTCGGGTCTCATCTTCGACATGATGTCGAAATGCATATTCGATATGACGTCGAAAGTATATTTCGATGTAGTTAAGGCCTCCGTCTATAAGTAGGGCTTGTAAGAGACTCTGTAGTTCATAGTTTTCTGCGTTTTCTCTGTCGTTTAGCGTAACCACATCGGTAAGTATATCGGTAATCATATTCGACATGATCCCCGACATGTGTTTCGACTTCGCCCTGATACTTGAATTATTTATTATTATTTTCTCATGTTGATAGTCTGATTATTCTGCAGGTAGATTAGCTTTTTCTGAGATACTTCGTTAGAATGGGGTTCAGACAATTGATGCTGAAACTTCAAGCAGATCGTGAAGCTCAGAAAGCTACAGAAACGGCGGCCGTCGCGGTGGCGTCTGAAATAAGGTCTGCGTCTAGCTTTGACCTGAATAATGCAGCCGTTGAGTTTTCGACAGAGGCTTCGGGAGTCGAGCGACCTCCGTCTAGCACTGTAGTGCCTGAACGTGTTAACGAAGAACGTTTCAGCAATGTTCCTACAATGGTTGGGTCCCTTAGCCAGAACATCCTTGACGTGGTGGGAGGCCCGGATGGTGCGGCCAGCCTCTTGGAAGTGTTGACCTCGAAACAAGAGGGTGTGGTTCCTCAACCTGACAGGGCTCCAAGTTCTGAATCGTTGGCCGACGTTCATTTGAGCCAGGGCGTTGGAGGTTCGGAATCGAATACCCATGTCAACCTGGGTGATTTTGTGGATGCACCTTTTACAGCGGGGTCGGGTTCTTCACGCTTGAGCCCTATTAATGACATGGGAAAAGCGACCGTTTCAAGTACGCCCAACAAGGGTAAATGGCCGCTGCGGGAGCCCTCGACATTGGGGGGCTTTGCCCCTATTTTTCTCGGGATTCCGGTTAAGAAACCTGCCGTTGACCTGACTAGGATATCAGGTAATAAAAGGTCCCGTGAGGGGACTGTCCCTCGTATGCACTCGTCTTCGGCACTCCCTCCAAACTAGTAGAATTTCCTGAAGTAGACGCAGTACGGGCATGATGCGGGCTTTTCCTCCTCCTGCGAATGTGCGGGTGCTTTCATAATTTGAGCGGGCCCAGAATATACGCCGCGACACTCATTTGTTTCAAAGTGTACGTGCTTAAACACGTCCTAGATCGTTTTCATTTGAATGTTTAACATAATGTTATGTATGGTATTGTGCAGACGGCCAAGCTAGCGGTCTCGTGTCTGAAGACCATTCGCGAGTCTAAGGGTGACCCTGACGCTGTTGCTGCCGAGCTCGAGGTTGACATCTTGAAGATGGGGGAGTTCAACCCCATGGTGTTGGAGAGGTTGGAGGCTGACAAAGAGAATGCGCTGAAGACATGTCGTACACTCCGGGAGGAGTACGATCTGTTGAAAGGCAACTTCAAAACTTTAGTGACTGAGCTTGAACAAGGGAAGGCGCGTGAATTTGCGGCCAATAAAGAGCTGGAAACGCTGAAGGCTGAGGTGGCGGCGGTGAAGGCTATTAATGAACGTCTCTCATTGGAGCTCTCCACTGCCAAATTAGCTCCCTTGGACTTGGTATGTATCTTGTGTACGATATATGTTTCTATTTTTTGTCCTCTTGTATTTAATAGAGTTCAATTTGTAGGAACGTTGTCCTGATCTTCTCCGGATTGGAAAGCTCGAGCTTCCGAAGTCTAATTTTGAAGGTTCGAGATGCAGCTTTTCATGCTTGCGTAGGGCAAATATTGAGAAGTGACGGTTTCAAGTACTCCCTCGAGTTGAGTGGGTTGAACCCAAGGCATGATCATGATGATCTGCCGATTGGTGGCCTAGATGAGGTGGAATAAAGTCCGGCCGACCCTGACATATTTTCCCAGGTCGTGGAGAAAAAGACTGAAGGGTCCTCGTGGGAATAGCTGTTTACTGCGCTCATTGTAATTTGAATTTATCCCTTTTCGGACTATCTTTGATTCGTGGTTCTTTAACTGAATATTTATTTCTCTGTTGTCTTCATAGTATGTGACTCTTCGCGGCCTTGTTGCCTGATAATTTGTTGATTTCTTTTATTGTGGCGATGATAGAATACGCAGTATTCCGATATCTGAGGTGCAGTCATTTCGTTCTCGTATTTGATGAGATTCGTTTAATCTGTCTGTTGTCAGTCAAATAATGATTAGAATTTCCTTGGGGTTGGTAGAAACGTGGGTAATCTGCCATTGCCTCTGTGTATAGGATCGATCCCATTATTATATGGGATATTCTTCTTATGGTTAGGGGGCCCATAGAGCCTGCCTCTTCGCCTAGTTTGTTTTATGAAATTCTGGCCAATAGGCTCTTCATCTAGCTTGATTTACGGGATTTTCACCCGATAGGCTCTTCACCTAAAGTAATTTATGGGATTTCCACCCAATAGGCTCTTCACCTAGCTTGATTTATGGGATTTTCACCCAACAGGCTCTTCACCTAACGTAATTTTGAGATTTTTTCTTGAATCGACCCCGTTATCACAAGGGATTTTTTCTTGAATCGACCCCGTTATCACAGGGAATTCTTTCTTTAATCGACCCCGTTATCACAGGGGATATATTTCTTCACAGTGGATATTTTTTGATTGACCCCGTTATCACATGCGATATTTTTTATAGGTAGGGGCGCATCCCGTTATCGCAGGGAACCCACTACCGTTGAATTATTTTTGATCGACCCCGTTATCACATGGGATATTTTTTGTGTTGTAGGCGAGCCTTTGCGTTATCTTTTTGACTATGTATCTTGGTGACTCTGTCGTCGTTGAATCTGTAGGTCGTTAAGCCCTGTAAAATAGATCAGACAAGAAAAAATTTCGACGTAAAAGCTAATACGAAAGCACGAAATGATGTGCATGTGTTATCTGCGGGATGTCCCCTCAATTTGAGAACATCAGTTTTATACAAGAGACAGTGTTTCCATTGTGCTCCATCGCGCCTGTTGTACCTGTTTGTACATGTTGTACCTGTTTGAATAGAAAATATAGAATAATCTGGGGCAATGCCCCCTGAATCACCATTTTAATATACTCTATGTCCTTTTCGGATATAGTAATGGGCGATCCTTTGAGCCGTGTACATGTAAGAGGGAGAAGTGTTAAACATATATCTAGGGGAACATTCCCCAATTCCTTGTGCCATTTTCTGCACTTTTATAATATCCACTTAGGACATATCCCTGCACGAAATATGAGATTACGCCAAGCAACAAATGAAAAGGTAATAACGGATAACGGTCGAGGGCTAGGTAACCCAGCCCACCTACATATCCCGTTGCATGGGGAATCAGACCGGCGTAGTTCCCCCTGTTTTAGGTTACATGCCGACCCACGAAGGGGCTAAATAAGAGATAACGGTCGAGGGCTAGGTAAACCTAACCCGCCTACGTATCTCGTTGAGTGGGGAATCAGACCGGCGTAGTTCCCCCTGTTTTAAGTTTACAGACCAACCCACGTTGGGGCAATGTTTCCGTTTTTCAAACATAATTTAAAAACTACTGAAATTTAAAATATTGTTCTGTTTGCTCCTCATGTTGATCACTCCGTGCGTGGAATGTATTCTTGGTGCGGGACTTGTATTTCCAGTTTTCTTCTAATTCTTGGGTGCTTCAGCGAGTGTATCTGGTCACTCCGGACCTCGCTAACTCCTTGAGGCGTCGAGAATTTAATCATCTGGTAGTAAGTAGACACCACTGCTCTGATCTGGTTGAGCGTCGGCCGGCCAATGATGGCGTGGTAGGGAAACGTAGTATTGACAATCGTGTATTCTATCGGCGTGACCCGGGTGCGCGGGCTTCTGCCAAACATGGTGGGCAATATAATTTGTCTGAGCGGCACTACCTCTGCTCCCCCAAATCCGGTCAACGGGGTAGATATCGGCTCCAGCCGGTCCGGGGCTATCCCCATCTGCTCGTAGGCCTTTGAGAATATCAGGTTTGCGGAGCTTCCGCTATCCACCAACACCTTATGCACCTGATATTCATCCACCTTAATCGTGATAACCAATGGGCAATCTTAGTTTTCTTGCGATCAAGGCCAACAGACTAAGGTGTTCCAAGTCTTTCCTGGTGAAAAAGATCTTCTGCTCCAAGTACGCTTTCGACATGGTTGCGTTGGTGTACCCAATATAGGCTTCACCTTGTAGTCTTTGCGTTGTGGTTCCTCGGCCGTGATTCGTGTCAGCTCCCAAGACTCCTCCGCTGATTGCCCCGTTGATCACATTTATGCCGCCTCTGCTCGGGGCATTCACTATGGCCCTACCTCGCTCTTCGGGTGCCTCAATCATTTTTTGCTTTCCTCTCCTGGGTGAGTAATCTCTTCTAGGGGATGAGGAGTGCTCTGCTCCTCTAGCATCCTCCCTGGCGCCCCTGACAAACTCAACCAGTTTCCCTTCTTTGATCAATCTTTCGATTTTATTCCTCAGGTGTGTGCAGTCCTCCGTCCTGTGTTCAGGTTGACGGTGGTATGCGCAGTATTTGCCGGATGACTTCATCCCGGGTGTCTCATTCAACGGCCTGGGTTCCGTCAACCATCTGTTTCTCTTCGCCACTGCCATCACCTCCAGAATGCCTCTGTTTAACGGGGTGTACATCCGTGGGGGGCCTTCCCTGTTGCACTCTCTGTCTGCGTTCCTGCCGGAAAACGAACCCTGACCTGTTGCCATCATTTCATCCTCGTAGACCATTTGGTTGGCAAGCATGTTGATATGTGCTATGGTGGGCTCCGTTAATTTGATTAGCTCCCCAGTAAACCTACGGTGGGTCGTACCCTTAAACAACATCATCATGACCTGCCCGCCATGTGGCTCATCCACCTTCAATAATTCATCGTTGAACCTCTTCATATAGTCTCGGAGGTTCTCCCTTTCTCTTTGATGCACAACGCCGAGGTGTAGCAGGTTGGTCTTCATTCTCTTTTGGTTAGAGAATTGGTTCTCAAATTTCTCCCTCAGTTGCTCATAGTCCGTTATGGATCTGGCCTCTAGCCTAGCAAACCAATCCAGTGCAGCGCCAGTTAAAGTGGTGGACAAGATCTTTGCCTGTATGTTTCTCAAGTAGTTGTGCAGGTTCAGGATGCTATCGACCTGATGGAGATGATCCGTAGGATCACCTCTTCCGTCGTATTGCTTGATTACCGGGATCTTGTCCCCTCTTTGCAATATCTCGGCCTCTATCTCATCCGAGAACGGGGTCCTACTGTGACCTTTCCCCTTACTCTGAGTCAACTTCCTCGACAATTCCGCTCTCTCGAGGTCTAGCTGTTCCATCCTTCTTGAGATTACCCGTAGTGTTAACAGGATGATAATTCACCTGCTTAGAATAAACAATGAGCCAATTACTGGAATTACTAAATATATTATTATATGATTATGCGACCTACTTCCGCGATACAGGTATCACACCTATTGGAGCACATCTCCCACACAACAAACTACTGGAGTAAAAGCCAACATGAGGAATGCGAAACCAAGGCAGTCTCAAAATACGAAAGCTCTCGGAACTCATACTACTTTCCAAGAAAATTAAGCTCTCGGAAAGAAAGGGCCTCAACGGACAACAGTCCCGGAACCTTGGCAAAAAACCCTTCCTTGACTATACATTCCAAACACGAAAGCTCTCGGAACACTACTCTCGACGATCAGACTAAAAGTTAGAACTTTACAAAAATAACTCAACCAACCTCTCTGGACACTCGGAGAAAGAAGAACACCTACCCACGATAGCTCAAGACCTGTCGGAGACCAACTCACCCACACCCTCTCGGAAAATATCTTAAAACACTTACTCCAGAATACGCATCTCTCGGAATAGCACTATCATTAAAGGGAATACTCCAACTTGGCCCTCGAAGCCACCATTAGAGACACCAAAGGAAGTAATCTACCCCGTATCACAAAGAAGACTAAAGCCCTCGGAAAAGATACAGTCAGCACTCAAAGTGAACACGTTATCTTATTGGTTGAATAAGCATTGTAACACGTGTAAACATAACCACATGCATAACGACACCTGTAAACACATGCACCATGATACCTGCCCTTATCAAAACCTATATAAAGGGAGATATCAATAGAACTAAAAGGGGGGCAACTCAGGAACGATACTCGGAAATGTAAGAAAATCCACTCGGAAGAAAGAATGAAGTATAGTTAATAAAAGGAAGGAAGATTCTTGTCCATTTTTCCTTCTCGTAATGATAGCATTTAGCCTTTGAACCACGGGAAAGGCGTTCCAACCTTAATAAATAATTCAGTTAATAGGGAATAATTCCAAACCCGTTAACAAAATGGCGCCGTCTGTGGGAACTCGAAGATTTGTCTCCAGGAACATCCAAATTCGAAGGAGAAGCAGGTGCTACAGTAATAGCACAGTTACGCACCAAAGATAAGTATCCTTCTTTCACTTGTTATTATAGGAATTAGATTATAGTATCTTCGTAAAGAGATCTTAAGATTCTATAATTTTAAATACTTGGGAAAAGAAAAGGAACAGAGCCCAGGAACCCAGGTAAGTATTTCCGAGAGCAGCCACTCTAGGAAATTTCACTCATACTCTCTCATCAAAGGCTTTCCGGAAGTCTAAATAAGTAAAAGAGAAAGGTATGAACAAATCTACTAGGAATGATTCTTTGAAAGGACGTGAAAATATTTACCACTCTAAGCATCGACGAGTACTTACGACTCTCTCCTCGAAGATAGAATTACGATTGAGCTGCCCAAAGTATACTATAATAGGCTACGAAGGCGTGCCAGGGGATACTCCTATTTAGGAAAGTATATTCCCCCAAAATTGCACTGCAAATGGACACGCTATGCTAAAAAAGTTACTTGGCCAGTAAGAGTGAGACGTTCTCTCATTTCTGTAAACTCAATCTTAAAAAATTCTACAATAAAAGGAAAGAAACTAAGTATTCATAATATGCGGAAGAGTTGTGTGATTATGAACACGGAAAGGAAAAAGTTTCGTTCCAAGTAAGAAATGTTTCATTCCAAAGAATCGTTTCATTCCAAATAATATCATTACAAGAGAAAAAACTAAGTACCATTACATAAAAAGTGTTCACAAATTAAAAACTACTAAGATTGGGGGGGTTGAGCACTCGAAGAATCAGGGGTTGGCTCGGTGGTAGGGGGATAAGAACACCCGCCGGAGAAGGAACACCCGAGGAGGTAGCCTGAACCCCAACAGGGAGGGGGGAGTCCGCTGAGGATCGCGGGAGGATAGCAGAAAAAGGCACTCGAGACGGAGATGAGGAAGTGGGAGGACGTCGAGTACTACTCTTTTGGTAGAGGTCGAAGGCTTCTTCCAAAGTTGGCCTCTTCATCTCCGCGATATTAACCACCCGCGGGTCCAAGAGGGGATTCACCTTCTGCCGTACCTGCCCGAAACACTGAAGGAATCCCCACATGGCAGATCCCGCCAAGTACCCCGGATGTTTGCGGAGGTACAGGTCCCTCACTTGGATAGCAGTCTCCTCTCGGGCCTGCTTAACAGCAGCGTTCACCCTTTGCTGCACCTCCTCGGGGAGAATGCCTCCCGTAGCCGTGGCCTGTGCCAGCTTCCCGTTAAGAGTATCCACCTGGCCCAGTGCCTCCGAGAGATGCTGCTCCAACTCTTTCTGCTTGGTCTCCCAAGCCGCCTTCTCGCCCTCGAGGGAATCCACCTTATCCTTCAGCACCAGCCCAGAAGCCTCCATCTCATTTACCGAGGAGAGAAGCTGCTTATTTTCCCCCCTCAGATCTTGATTGTTCTGCGAGACCTTGGCAAAAGCCGTCTCGTATTTCCCCACCTTCTCCAGCAAGTTCGTATTCTCTGCCTCCAGCTTACGAGACTTTTCCTCAGCCGCACTCGCCAGTTTTTGCAGCTTCTCAACCTCGAGTAACAGAAGGGGAAGCATTTTAGGTGCCTAAGAAAGCAAAGTAGAAGAATAAAGATCCCGATAAAGGATCTTAAATAAATTAGTTAGATAAAAAACTTACCAGCATGGCCACATTGTTGACACAAGCCCGGGTAAATTCCCACCCGTCTGCGGACAAGGAATTGGCGGCGGTAAGGTATCGAGTCACAGTCTCGAGTGCCTCCTGAGCATCTTCGGTGCTAGGCTCTCGTCCTGAAACAGGAACCTTAGAAGACGAGGGCCTCTCAGAAGGTACCACCCCCGGCAGTGGAACCTTAGTGACTACGGGGCTATCGGACTGGATAGCCACGAAAGGTCTCGGGGGAGGAGTACTCGCAAGTGGAGGACCAGCGGCCATAATCTCGTCCAGCAAGCTCATGGTATCGAATGCTGGAAGGTAAGCAGAGTCGGAAGGAAGTGATCCCCCTTCCAAACCAAAAAACTCTTCACCTCCTACAAAATCAGAAAGTTATCTAAGTAAAAATACCCTTTTGATTACCTAAAGCAGTTATCTAAGGCACACTCCTATAGTATTTTAAGAACACGTACCTTTCGGAGGGGTCGCCAACAGGGCGTAAGAATCCCTTGATAACTCCGACGAAGAGGGTACGTGGATGACACCGGGAGCTGGTAAAGCCGTCTCCTCTATCCCAACCTCATCTTCACCATCCCCTATGGTGAATCCCCCCTTAGGACCTGCACCGGCAGAGGACACAGCTAACTCCACTTCCTCGGGGGTATCGGACGTCCCGCTGGACGACCGAGACGTAACCTCAGCAACCCTGGAAGGAGTTCCTCCTTGCTCCCCTTCTGCGACCTCAGCAGTTCCACCCTCTCCTAGGGTAAACTTCCCCTTCTTTCCCACCACAACCTCACTTTCCACCATAAATGGCCGTAGGACATTCACTATCAAAGAGGTCATAAGTTAGATAAAATAAAAAGAGAAACTCGTAAGATACTGGATGGGAGGGTAAAAGACTTACCAAATGTATCAAACAACTTCTCGGGAACAGCCAAAGGAGTCTTGATTTTGTCTATCGGAGAGATGTATCTCAATCCTGCGGTCCGATAGAGACGAATAAAATCCTTTGACTCCACGAGAGGCTTCGCAGAGAACACCGGTGAAAACACCAGTGTGTCGTCCATCACTCTGTCAGGGAATGTAGGCACCCTCCAGGTCATAGGTATGTCCCACGACCCCACAACTGGGTTGATGAAGAAGAACTTATTCTTCCACGAGCTATGGGAGGTAACCATACCCTCGGAGATCCTGTCATCCTTGTCTCGGTGAGTAAAACAGTAAAAAGGACCTCCCCCGGGAGACTGCTTCAGCTCGAAAACAGCAAAGAACTTGTCCCTCGTACACTCGATGCCCCTCACCAGGCACCAAAACACGAACAAAGCCATTAACGAGAACGAATTTGGGGCGAGCTGACTCGGACAAAGATTGCAGTAATTGAAGATTTCGCAGTAAAAAGGCGGGAAAAAAGTGCGCAGCCCCGCCTTTAACTGCGGGTAGTACACTGTCAGGTACCCTTCAGGAGGAGCATCACCACGGTGATGGGCCTCCGGCACCGTTATCTCGATGTTACGGCCAGAAACACCGTGCTCCTTAAACAAGTTCTTGATTTCTTTCTCGGTGGCGGTGCTAGCCGTGTTACCCACTTTCTGGGTGACGCGTGGAGCGCCACCTTTCTCAGCCTTCTTCTTCATCCTCTTCGATTTCCCCGCGCCACCACTGCCGCTTGCCCCCACCGCCGCAGCACTCCGCTTTCGCGAAGCTTGAAACCCTAACCCCGCCGCTCCTCCGGTACCGGAAGCAGCCGAAACCAAATTTGTGTTAGATTGCGACGCCATTAGAACAGAGTTTTGGAAAGAAGAGATTAGCAGAAATCGACTGATTGCAGAAAGAAAAGAGTGCGCCTTGGGAGAAAATTTGATCAGTGTGCAAGTGAAAGTAATGGGTGAAAAAGAGGGTTTTTAAACCCTACGCCCACTACACGTCTTAAATGACCACTAAGCGTGCCACGCCTCACGATTGAAAATCGTGCGTAATGACACGTCTCCTCGGTTAATGAAAGAATAACGGTCAAGACTCTTCGATTCCCGCACCCAACTTAAAGCGTGGCATTAAAACCTCCACTAACTGCATTTAAGTCGCAGATAATTAAATTATAGTTAATTAAATACCATCAATTATAATTAATGACCCCAGATAATGACCTACGAGGGTGCATTTGGAAAATATGACGGGAAACACTCGGAGAGAGTATCACGATACTCCTCGCCTTGTTAAAAGCAGTGCCAAGAACGAGGGAAGTGTCAAACAAAGCATATATGTCACTGACGAGTCACTGACGAGTATGTCCGACACCCCTGAAGAGTTCTACGAGGCCTTGTGAAATATTCCCAGTATACCTGACAAAATCTACGATACTAGATCTCTCGTACCCTTCAAAAGTTTCTAGTACAGTAGCAATAACTAACTGCACTAGAAACTGGGGGGGTTTGTTAACAGGATGATAATTCACCTGCTTAGAATAAACAATGAGCCAATTACTGGAATTACTAAATATATTATTATATGATTATGCGACCTACTTCCGCGATACAGGTATCACACCTATTGGAGCACATCTCCCACACAACAAACTACTGGAGTAAAAGCCAACATGAGGAATGCGAAACCAAGGCAGTCTCAAAATACGAAAGCTCTCGGAACTCATACTACTTTCCAAGAAAATTAAGCTCTCGGAAAGAAAGGGCCTCAACGGACAACAGTACCGGAACCTTGGCAAAAAACCCTTCCTTGACTATACATTCCAAACACGAAAGCTCTCGGAACACTACTCTCGACGATCAGACTAAAAGTCAGAACTTTACAAAAATAACTCAACCAACCTCTCTGGACACTCGGAGAAAGAAGAACACCTACCCACGATAGCTCAAGACCTGTCGGAGACCAACTCACCCACACCCTCTCGGAAAATATCTTGAAACACTTACTCCAGAATACGCATCTCTCGGAATAGCACTATCATTAAAGGGAATACTCCAACTTGGCCCTCGAAGCCACCATTAGAGACAGCAAAGGAAGTAATCTACCCCGTATCACAAAGAAGACTAAAGCCCTCGGAAAAGATACAGTCAGCACTCAAAGTGAACACGTTATCTTATTGGTTGAATAAGCATTGTAACACGTGTAAACATAACCACATGCATAATGACTCCTGTAAACACATGCACCATGACACCTGCCCCTATCAAAACCTATATAAAGGGAGATATCAATAGAACTAAAAGGGGGGCAACTCAGGAACGAGACTCGGAAATGTAAGAAAATCCACTCGGAAGAAAGAATGAAGTATAGTTAATAAAAGGAAGGAAGATTCTTGTCCATTTTTCCTTCTCGTAATGATAGCATTTAGCCTTTGAACCACGGGCAAAGGCGTTCCAACCTTAATAAATAATTCAGTTAATAGGGAATAATTCCAAACCCGTTAACACGTAGCATTTCTGCATCCTCATTCTCTGAATAGGCAACCTCGGCACGGTCATGACCGCTCTCCATTCTCCGGACTACTTCCGCCCTCTCGCGGTCAAGCCGCTTCATCTTTCTTGTTATTTCTCAATCTAGGGCCCCGGGGTCCCGTCTTTCCACCCTGTCGTAAGCAGCGGGCGATATCTCCCTGAAAGAGTCCTCCATATCCTCATGTTCGTAGCATCCGTGCCTTGCCCTTCTCTCACCCACTCCGGATTCATGGGGCCTCGCCCGAATGTCCTTTGCCCTTTGCTCTACCAGCCATGGGAGCAAGGTCTCCAATGTGGAATCCAGTGCCGCTTTTACGGAGGTGTTGATCTGCGCTTGCATTTCCGGGGTTATGGTGGCGGGGTGAAAGGCATTTTGTCCCGCGGGGCTTGTCTCCTCCAGGCCGGGAAAATCCACATTTGGCGCCTCGGTCATTGGAATGTCTGCTGGGTGGTTCTCAGCGGGCGGGCCCTCAGTCTCGGGTTCTGCCACATTTGGCGCAATAAGGGTCGGACCTGCATTTGCGGCTCGCGGCGGTCTCCCGGGCCCGCGCCTTCGTTGCACTTGTGGTGGAGGAAGCTCCATCTCGGCTTGAGCCACTGTCTGTTCTTGGTCAGTTGGGTGTTGAAGGGGTTGCGTGTCTTCCATCTTGGCGCTCCTAGTCACAATTCCGCTAACTTCAGATCGAGCCCTCCTTCCTTGCATCTCGGCGTCTTTATCCGGGAACTGGTGTTCCCACAGACGGCGCCACTGATTTGGCAATAGATCGTTATATATATGCGTGTGTCAGTTACAAGTGAGTAGCCTGGCAATACAACGAGCCTATCTCAAATCAGACCTACACTACATGTCTCGTGTAGGCTTGGTTCGGAACATCTCGGACCAACGCTTCAATGCTTGGATGAGAGTGGAATATCGGTAAATAGATCGAACGGTGATTGCCTTCGATGTGATGTCACGGATGACCCCCGATGTGATGTCGGTGATTTCCTTCGATGTGATGTCGAGGATGATCCCCAATGCGACGTCGGTGATGAGGTGGTGTGACGTGGCACATGTGCACGTGGTCGTCTCGATATCGAATGAGATATCGAAGGTGATATCGGTGATATATTTCGATATGACGAGTGGTAGCTGAGGGATAATAATTGCTTTCTTTGGGATCCGGGCACCGCGTATTTATAGACCTCGGGCTCCGGGGACCACAGTAGCATATCGGTGATTATTACCGATATGACGTTGAATATGATCCCCGATATAGTCCAAAATGGGCCTGGTTTGGATCTAGCCCACTATGCGGGAAATGCCCATATCAATCATGATATATATAGAGAGAGATTAGTATATATTTCAAAGGTTGTATTGACTAGATTGACTTTTATGGAGTATAGACTTATAGTTGCCAAACATTTCAGGTATCAAGATAGGGTGCCCAACAGCCCAACCTCACTTTGAGACAACTTTGAGAATAGTAGTTACTTAAGATAAAGGTTTAAAGTTAATTCCAATCAATTAATATATATTGATATAGAGAGAGAGAGATTAGTATACATTTCAAGGTTGTATTGACTAGATTGACTTTAATGGAGCATAGACTTATAGTTGTCAAACATTTCAGGTAACAAGATATGGTGCCCAACCTCACTTTGAGACAACTTAATTGCAGGCCGGATGGATGTGGATAATTAGCTTAGCAGAATAGTACTTACTTAAGATAAAGATTAAAGTTAATTTCAATCAATTAATACGATGTTGTGGCATTTAGCATTTTTTAAACTATAGATGATTAATGAATCTATAAGTTGATACATTTAAATGACTCGACTATTATTGAGAAAAATCATTTGAATGGTGACCATAAAGTCTGGATATAATTAGTCACTATTATCTATAATATAAATTTATAAATTAAATATCGTTATAAGGTTGGGTATCATAAAAATTGTGGAGCTAACCGACAATAAATTAAGTGTTGTGTGGGATGCAACCAACAATAGTAGGTTTTTATTTATCGAGTCTTTAGTTTATTTCTGTTTTGAGGCATATATAGCATACTGTCTTTCAGCTAACCATTGAGATAGGAAAAGAGAAGAAAGTGAAAGAAGACATAAGTGTAGAGACGAATAGGACAAAAGCAAGAAGACAATAAGGACATCACGGACCAAAGCACAAAGAGCAGACTTTCGTAGAATTAGGCATGACTCGGCACCACAACTATTCACACCGCGCCACACGCGCGCGACCATAACCGCATTCTGACCTCCATAGTGCCACAGTTCTAGAATGTAGCGCGTTCCAAACTGTTTTCAACATATCATTGCACCTCTCACGCGCGACCTCCAAGTCGCACCTGAAGATTTCATGTTGAACACGTTTCTTAGTTCGAAACGCAATAGGAAACATGCATAACTAAGAATCTACGAAATTTGGCTGAGGAATCTCTATATTTACCTTTCCTACCATGTTTATAGTTCCCTTATGATTAAATTCTATTGATACATGAATTATTCACATTGTGATTATAATTATTATTGGGGAGTCGTGCAACTTTATAAAAATTACCAATTTTTTAAAGAACTCTTTTATGTATAACACCAGTCATTCTTTTAATTCTACTATCTCTCAGAATTCATAAGACCATTTTTTCTTTATTTCTCTATTCATCTATTCTTTTGAAATAATTTTTATTTATTTTTATTTCTTTGTAGAAGAACATGGCATCTGGAAGATATTACACCTTTGATCCAACAACGAAAACACGATTCCTCATCGACAACTATTTCAATATGTACAAGGCCCTGTTAGAAAGCCACTATGTTGATGACCAAGGAGTACAAGGGTTGGAAAATATATTGAAGCGTGCGGGATTAGGACACATGATGTGATGATCGGGTATTGTGAACAACACCATTGTGAATACTATGCACATTTTGATGAAGTGATGGCAATTTTCGGCTTAGGGGAAGGTCAATTGAAATCACGGAGAGATGCATGAACAAATACTACAAGTTGAAGGCATATCACATGATACTTTGGGACATGGGTTTACAGCACAAGTTAACAGCCGAGCGGGTCTCATGGTCTCTTTTACGACTAAACCTCACGTTTCATTACAATGATGACGACAATTTGGAGGCTAACTATAGGAATGTACAAGCACTTTGTAAAGAGTTTTATTTGTTAGTTAGCTCACGTATACTTCCACCTGTAAATTTAGGAAAAGTTCCATGGGAGCAAGCAAAAATTATGATGAGCATTAAAAGACGAGATAAACCTAACATTAGGGAAATGATAATTAAGACTATTGGAGGTCACACTGCTGATGGTCCACCATGCCTATTGTATTTTGGCGCACTTATCAATGTGTTTTGTATCAAGGAAGGTTGTCTAGAACTTTATACAAACATTCAACACCGAAATACATATCACATCAATCATATTGCGAGGCAAGTGATTGAAACGATGTTCCACACTAATGAATCATCAGCAATTGAGTCAACTGAAGAGATCTTATATCCAATGCACAAGAAAAAGAAAATGTTTTATGAGCAACTACTAGAGGTGAAAGAACACTTGGAGAAAGAAAATGTTGACTCAATGCAACAATTGAAAGAAATCAAGGAGCAATTCCCGAGCAATAACACCCGCCATTGGAGGGAGTTGAGACAAATTGGGCAGAGCGTGACAAATGAATAAAGAACTACCACCCTTAGTCTGACTTGTGTCCCTTGAACTCGATTAGGGGAGTCCTCTCATCTATGCTGGATAAATGATAATATATACATAATATAATACAAATTTGAGAGGAAATAATATGTAAATACATTTGGTACATCTTGTGTAATATTGTTCAAAGCATGTTTAAGTTTTATATACACCTTTCAATATGTTGTTATGTATAATTATGAAAAGAATTTTGTTTATTCATGAGGAATAGTAATGAAGCGTGTGATTATAACACTTGAACAATTTGCTTGAATATTACTTGAGATAATTGGAGATTTTTATGTGTTGAAGAAATGAAATAAGCCATCTTTTTTGAATTTCACTTTTAGCCTTTCAAGCTAAGAATCCTTTATGATAAATGAATATCCATAGGCATGGGAACGAGATTGAATCTCGTTCCCCAGGATCCCGCGCCGTAGGACCCCGCCTAGCCGGGACTGTGATTTCAGATCCCGTTCCCGTCCATGTGGAGACGGGATTCCTCGCAGGATTCCCGCCATTTTCCAGAGGTCTCACAACTTGTGGAGGTGATGCCTGTTGCTCGTCTGCTCGTGGAGGCGTGGCGGCGGCGCGTCGACATAGTGACAGTGACTTAGTGTGAGTGAGAGTTGAGAGCGTGCGTCGCGTTTGAGTTGAGAGAGAGAGAGAGAGTTAATCTGTGGATAATGGATATTTTTAATTTGTGGTTATAAGAGAATTATTCTCTTTACTTTTGGTCCATAAACTTTCTTTAATTGTAAAACTATCCTAGTTTCCTTTTTTTTTAACATATAACCCTCATATATAAAAAAAAATATATATATATATACTATATCGGCGGGATTCGCGTTCCCGCGGAAATCAAAAATGGATTCCCATTGACCCATGGGTGGCGGGAATTCTCGTTCCCGGCGTCTTCCCGGGAACAGAAAACGCGGGTTTGTTTCCCGCGGAAAGGGACGGGTAAGGGAAATTCCCTTACCCGTTCCCGCCCTTAAATATCCATTAAACCCCGTTGAAGGCCTTTCTATGAGCCTTTGTTTATGAAGCCTACTTACCTACCCTGAGCTAAAGGGAAAAAGATTATCATGCCCATTTCTAGAGATGGATGTAGTGAATAAAAGGAGGGATAAGATAGAAGCTCAAAACAAAAGCTTGAGTTAAAAATAAATATATGAAAAAGAAAAGGAGGATGAACATAAGAGAGAGCACAAATAATCCGTTTCAAAAACTTTAAGTTTGGGGGTGCCTCTCAAAAAAATCATGAAGTATATGATGATTTGATTCTTGCGCAATGAAAACTTAAATGAAAAAAAGATGTCAAATAAAGCCTAAATTGTTTGGCCAATGAACAAGGCACAAATAAGGGAGGAAAAAGTAACACATGAGTGGTTTCCTACATAAATCTCTAAAAGTCATATAAGACTTTTTGTATTATATCCCACACCCGAGCCTAACATTAAAAGCTAATTTTGTCCTTAGTGATTCTTAACATATGAAATCTACTTGAGTTAATGGTAATATGAGAGTGAAGAGTGCAAAGTGAAATGACTACATGTAAAGAGCTATGATCTTATAAATCTGCAACATGACGATAACTCATATGCATGAATAATAGTATCACACACTATTAGAGCACATAAAACAGATATAACGATGACTTTATTAACTTTGATGTGCTCGTGTTTATATATTTTATCTCGTCTCTTTTTCTGTCGATATGTTGCATTCTGAGAACTCCAACTTTTTAATGTTCACATGTTGATGAGTAAATTCTGATTTGGATTGAGTCCAGCTAGTGAGTTTTTTTTTAGGATAAGCAAATGTTTAAGTTTGGGGGTATTTAATGAGTGTTTATTTATAGGCATTTACATACTCTTTTTCTTATGCTTTTGTATAATTCTTATTGAATATTTATTGGTCTTACTATCATTTCGTGTTTTTCTAGGATTTTATCGAGTCAAGACAAAAGAAATCTAAAAGAGGCCAAAATGGATTTCTATGGAGACAAAGAGCGGAGACTCTACTTCCGGAGCTCTAGGCACAACGAGAGGCGTTACAACACTGCAAAAATCGAAAGTAGCACGATAGAAGGAGAACATCAGAAGACCGTAGGGAAGAACACAAGGTGCCACGACGGGCAGGCCCGACTACAACAGTGATCGTTCATGGCAGACGCAACGGTCAGGCAATGCGGGTTTTTGCATTAATTAAGTTATGGTTGTTAATCAAATTCGGGCATCCAGACTCTCCTATAAATAGAGGAGGACGACTACCACCCCAAAAGCACTGCGTACCGCTCATAGGAACAACTAACCTACAAAAGTTTACCAAAACTTACAGAAACCCTGTGAGATTATTTTTAGAGAGAAACACTATTGAAGTCTTGTTCTAGTATTGTTGAGTCATTGATTGAGGGAAAATAGTTTGTGGAAAAGAAGATAGTAAAAAGAAGTAAAGAAGATAGTCGAGCAACGAAGTTCCATCGGATATGAGAAGCTTTTTTTATTCTCTTTACTTTATCTATGTTATTTAATTCTTTATTGATTGTTGAATGCATGCCTATGAAGAGCTAACCAACTCATTGCTAGAGTTAGGGAGTAACTTTGATTTATGAATATATTTATTTGTTTTGCTTGATGTGCGCTTGACTATCTTACATGTCTAGATTGAATAGTTACTTATGTTGTGTGACTAGTCTTACTCTCGTTGGATGAACGCAAGCACTAACAAGAGACCGCCAAAGTGTAGATGCTAAGATATATATATATATATATATATATATATATCATCTTACTATATATAAGAGTGAATAGTGTTATCACGGTAAATTGCATAATTGTTCTTGTGGTTTCGAATTCTTTCACTTTCGTCGCTAAAATTTTCTAACAATTACTTTTGGGCCCCATTGTAAATTTTAACAAAGACCTTCAAATTTGAGATTTTTTTATTTTTATCCCCAAAAGTTTTTTTTGTTTGACTTGTAAATTGCAGAACACTCCTTGTCTCTTTTTCCTCTTTTACTTTCGCCCCTATGTTTCCTACGATTTGCTTTGGGGCCCCATAGTTAATTGAAATACAGCCCATATCATTCATTGCATAACATTCATCCTACAAACACAAGAGAAAAGAAACGTGAGGGTTTTTGGCAATGTTGGTCCTTAAAGATACACCTTATTAAACTTAATCCTTTAAAGAAGTATTGCTCAATTTTAATCCTATAAAGATACAACATGTTCAAATTCAGTCCTCTAGTCAAATTAATTTTAATTTTGGTCAAAAATCATCACGTGCTAACGAGTGTTTATTATTTGGAACACGGACCTGTGAATTCACACGTGCACAACAATATTAGGTTAAAAAATTAATCCACTTTTAAAATTTTTAACCCATTTTTTATATTATTTTAAAATAAATAATTTATTAACCATACACACTTTTCCTCCACCCACCTCATAAAACTTCCCACACCAACCCCCCAAAAAAAGAAAAAAATTAGAACACCCAAACTCCAAACCGTGATCATCTACTCTAAATCAAAAAAACAAAAAAAATACAAATCGCTAAATTATGGTTGTGACCCAAGTCTTTCATGAAATTCAACGGGGGGAGAATAGTGTTATGAGGTGGGTAGGGGATGGTTACTGTGATTAATTCCTTTTTTATTTAAAAAAAACAATATATAAATGGGTTAGAACTTAAAAAACGGGTAAATTTTTTACCCAGATATTGTTGTGCACGTGTACAAAAAATAGAAATATGACTGTTACGTGTAGTGCACGTGATGAATTATAGCAAAAATTGAAATTGATTCAGCTAGATGACTAAAATTGAACGTTGTGTATCTTTAAAGGATTAAAATTTAGCAGTGCTTCTTTAAAGGACTAAGTTTGATAAGGTCTATCTTTAAAAGACCAAAGTTACTAAAAGCTCAAAACGTGATAACTTTTAGTGTTTTGCATTTAACCGATTCATACATTAATCCGCTACACCCTTGTGATACAATATTTAGTTCGTAACTATAATTACGATTTTATTATTACTTGATCGTGCACTTGCGATAAGAGGAATTTAGATGTGACATTTATTTGTTAACTTCTATACGCGGGCCTCCGTATTATTGCAATGGAAAAACTGTTCCATACAATAAAGTTATGGATCTTTTGTGTAATTTAAAAGTTTTAGGTGTATTTGGAATATTCACTACAAGACCACAGGGTCATCTGCAACCGCCCACGCAGTTGCAGATGGCCTATGGGCGGTCGCCCGACGGGTATCTACGACCGCTCAGACAGTTGCAGATACCCCTCGTCGTGGGTAGTCTGCAACCGATAGCGGTCGCAGATACACCACCTCCATAGGGACGTGGCGACCGCTTAGCGGTTGTCATGTCCTTATGAACATGGCAACCGCCCAGCGGTTGTGAAGTCCCTCAGGACATGGCAACCACTGGGCGGTTGCCACATCCATAAGGAGCTCATAATTTTCAAAATCTAGGCGGTTGCGAATTCATGAAGTTCACAACCGCTCAGCGGTTACAGATAATATTCATCAAAATAAATAAATAAAATAATAATATTCTAAATAATTCTCAGAATATCATTGTTTTTTTGTTGAAACGAATATGGCGAAACAAAAAGAAAGAAGATTAACAAAAAAGAAAAGAAGTGAAACAAAAAGAAAAGATTACAAAAAGGGTTTGGTGTTTTGTTTTGGAGATAAAAAAAAATAGGTGTTTGGGTTTTTTGTTGGAGATATAAAAGAAAAGAAAGTTTTTGTGTTTTAGTTGGAAATATAAAAGAAAATAAAGTGTTTGGTGTTTTCTTTAGGAGAGAAAAGAAAGTGTTCGGTGTTTTATTTTGGAGATAAAAGAAAGTGTCAGGGTTTTGTTTTGGAGATAAAAAAAAGTGTTGGGTATATTTGGAGAGTGTAATATTTGTGAATGAAAAATTAGAGGGAAAAATGGTAGGTATATATATAAGATTTGAGGTAAAAAGTTTGAATTTTTAGGAAAATATGAATTCCCCCCCCCCCCCCATCCCGAATTCCGCCAATTTCAGCGGAATTAGCCACCGTCGGGCAGTTGCATGGGACCACGGTGACCGTCCGGGCGGTTGCAACGGTGGGATACTCACAACCGCCCAGCGGTTGCAAAAAAATTCATGTTTAAAATTAGTAATTTTTTGCAAGTACCATGATGTGTTTGTGTTTATAGACAATAAATATCATTATTAACTGTAATCAAGGTCATAAATGACTACAAAACTAATAATTGAGTTAGTAAAATAGTAGATTAGATGTGATTAGGCGAGTTATGAACGATACACCTATATATTATGTTCAACAACTAATCATCATACTTAGTCCTTAATGTTGTCCCCAAACTTGATTTTGCAATGAAGCCTTATATTTGGCCTTTTTTTAACTATCATTAGGGTAATTATCAATTCATCAAACAACGTGCCACAACGAATCATCTGAAATAGTAACATTTCAAGTATGAACGTTATATGCAATCGTCGGGGGATTCCGGATAACTAGTATCAGCAACCGCTCAGCGGTCGCACATAGGCTATGGCGACGGCCTAGCAGTCGCGAGGCCTTATAGAAGCCTCGCGACCGCCTCGGCGGTCGCCACTTCTCAGGTTGCTGATACCTCCCAATCTTGTAGTGATTTGTAATATTTTGTGGGGTTCTTTTAAAATTCATGACTTGTGAGGTTTTGTAAAACTGTATTACATTTTGGGAAATATTTTAAAAAATTTAAGCATCTCTCAAGAATTCTTGATATTTTGTGGGATCAATTAGAAATTTAAATTTGTAGGGTTCCTTGTGCAATATTGGGATAAAATAGGTAATATTAATTTATTTCTTTTTTTTTGGCCTTGGGCAAAATAGCGGCTGCCTCCTTCTTCCTTTTTTTTCTCAGTCAAAAGTTGTGACTTTTATAACATCAAAGACAATTGTTGATATTTTGTTGGATCGTTTAGAAATTTAAATTTGTAGGGTTCCTTATGCAATATTTGGATAAAATAGGTAATATTAATTTATTTTTATTTTTTTGGCCTTGGGCAATATAGCGGCTGCCTATTTCTTCCTTTTTTCTCAGTCAAAAGTTGCGACTTTTTTTTTTTGGTAAAAGATAAAACTTGAATTAAAACTGCTCCAAGACATTACAAGAGTCACAGTACAAAAGGGGATAGGGGAAGTGATCAGCAAAATAACTCCAAGGGAAAGAGTTTGAGTCCAAATGACCATTCCAGTTACAAACATTAGACCATTTGGCAAGTTCATGAGCTAAAGTGTTCCCCGATCTCGGAATTTTCAGAATATTCCAGTAGGGAAATTTTGACCAAATTTCCTTAATCTCTTTAAGATCTTCCTCTGCACTCCAGTAATTAGGGGGATGATCTTCATTGATAAGTTCCACAGCTAGCAATGAATCAGATTCAAAGGTGGCATGCTGGAAGTCAATCCCATGAAGAAAGGATGAAGCTTCTTTAATGGCTCTTATTTCAGCTGATGTAGGATTAGATAATAAGCAATTGAATGCAGCAGCTGCAACTACACCTCCACAATGATTCCTAACAATGTAAGCAACTGATACATGCCCATCCTTAAACCCCGCATCCATACTGATTTTGAGGACTTTCTTTTTTGGCGGTATCCATTCATATGAGAGAGGTCGGCTCTGAGCATTGATTTTCTTTCTAGATTAAGCAATGGAGATGTCATGGCCCTGTTTTTCAGCCAATTTAGTGATCTGCATATCAGTCATAAGTGGGGATCCAAAGAGACAGTTATTTCTGTTAATCCAAATGAGATTAAGAGCACAGACAGAGAAGTTTAAAAACGCAATGTAATCATCGAGAAAAGGGATGGGGAATTTGGTTGGGTCAAGAAGAAGAGAGATCCATTCAACAATGGTGAGGTGAGAATAATTTTCTAATCTAAAAGCCCATTTTGACCCGAACCTGATTTTTGCCGCGAAAGAGTACTTCATAAAAATATGTTCCCTGGATTCAATATGAGAATCACAAAAGAGGCAATTTAAGTAGATATCAGTGATAAAAACTGAAAGCTTTTCTCTTGTAGCAAGGTCATTATTTAGGATTTTCCACAAAAAAAGTTTTTTCCTTTCAAGGGTTGGAGCTTTCCAAAGGTTTTCCCACATCTTTTTGAGATCTGGTGGTATGGAGTAGAATCGGTGTGATTGATCCGCATGATATGCGCTTTTACAAGTGAACTTACCCGAGTGGGTAGGGGTCCAGATCGCACGGCTAGGTTCCCGGTATGGGGGAATTTGGATTTTCAGAATCTCGCAACTGATGGAGTTGGGAAATATCTGCAAAATGAGATCAGAGTTCCAAAGAGAGGAGTTTGGTATTTGGATATCTTTAACTTGGTAAATATTCTAGGGGAAAGATGGTGGAAAATCTGTGACAAAGTTGGGAATCGACGGAATCCAGGGATCTTCAAAAATTTTAAGATATGAGGATTCAAAAACTTTGAAACAGAATCCGCGTTTGACAATATCTCTAGTGGCACAAATGTTTTTCCACATATGTGAATCAGTAGGCTTCACAGGAAGGGCAAGGAAATCTTTCTCTCGGATATACTTGGATTTGAACATTGGGATCCAAGGCTTGTCAGCTGAAGAAGCAATTTGCCAAGTAATTTTGGAGAAAATAGATCTATTAAAATCAAAAGAGCGGCGGAAACCCAAGCCACCCAGAGTTTTTGGTTTACAGATCGAATCCCAAGACTTAAGAGCCAAAAAGTTTGATTTAAACCCCCCATTCCACCAGAATTTGCAGATTTTTTTATCAAAAATATTGCAGATAGATTTGGGGAGGGGAAGAGATGACATGGGATAAACAGGAAAGCTTTGGGCCGAGGATTTAATCATGATAGTTCGACCGGCTTGGGAAAGAAATTTTGATTTCCACCCGCAAGATGAATATCCAGTTTAGTATCAAGATCAGAAAAATTTGAGGCTTTCCGATCAGTGGAGCAGAAAGGGAGACCAAGATGCTTCATTTTATGTCTACACTTTTTCATCCCTAGAAGATTTCTAATTGCAATGCGGCTGTTAGGGGAGCAGTTTTTCCCAAAGTGAACAAAAGATTTTTCCAAATTAATTTGTTGGCATGTCCATCTCTCAAACTTGTGTAAACATTCAAGAACATTTTTAGCATCAGACAAAGAGGCTTTACAGAAAATCAGAATGTCGTCCGCGTATAGAGTATGGGAAATGGGATTACCTCCTCTTGACACCTTAACCCCTGTAAACTGATTATTGTTTTCAACTTCACTGAGAATACGGGAGAGGACTTCAGTAATAAGAATGAAGAAAATCGGAGACAAGGGATCCTCTTGTCGAATGCCTCTTGAAGGTTGGAAAAGACCGAAGGGAGAACCATTTACCAAAGTGGACATAGAGGAAGTAGAGATGCAATTTGAAATGTATTGGATGAAAGTTTTATCAACCCCAAGGCATTCTACAATGTGTATAAGGATAGGCCATTCAACACGGTCGAAAGCCTTAGATAAATCAACTTTAATGGCCATGTAACCTTGCTTGCCTGTTCAGGAGTTGATAAAGTGCATCACTTCCTGAGTGACTATTGAATTGTCAGTTATACATCTGCCGGGAATGAAAGCTGTCTGGAGCGGAGAGATGATAGATGGGAGAAAAGGTTTAAGGCGATTTGCGAGGATTTTGGTTATGATTTTGTAAGTGATGTTACATAGGCTAATTGGCCTAAATTTATCCACTTGAGAGGCATTATGAGACTTGGGAATAAGGGATATATAGGAGTGATTGAAAGATTTGAGGATATGGCCACTGTTAAAAAAATGGAGAACATAAGAGACAACTTCATTCCGAACTAAATGCCAAAATTTCTTATAAAAGGCAGGTGATAGGCCATCAGGGCCTGGACTTTTGTAAGAATCAAAACCAAATAAGATATTTTTTATTTCTTGATAATCAGGTATCTTAAGAAGGGAAGCATTGTCCTCTGGTGTAAAAGCTAGGGGGAATAACTGGTCAAATTCTTCTTCAACAACAGGATAAGAGGTAGTGAATAAATTTTTGAAGAAAGAATCAAAAGTGCGACCAATCTCAAGCCAACTAAAAATAGTAATATTATTAAAAGGATCAAATATGGAGTAAATATGATTCATACGTCTTTTGATGGCAGTAGAAAGATGAAAGTACCTAGTATTGGCGTCTCCAAAGGAGAGCCAATGTTCCTTCGCCCGCTGCCTCCACTTGAGTTCCTCCATAAGAAGAAGATGATCAAGTTTTTCCTGTAGAGCTGCCTCCTTCTTTAATGTTTCTTCGGATTGGTTAAGATTCTGAGTTGCCACAATGTCATCACGAATATTTTGGATAGAGAGGATTTGGGGTTGAAAGTGCGATTTATTCCAAGCTTTGAGATCGAATCTGGTTTGTTTTTGCTTGGAATGAAGGATAAAATGGGAGGAGCCTTTGAATAAGTGGGACCAATATTTTTCAATGACAGAATTACAGCTCGGGTCCATGCTCCACATATCTTCGTATCTGAAAGGTCGGGGGCCCTTGATAATAGGTGGTAATGTATTCAGAATTAATGGAGCATGGTCTGATTGTATAGCAGGAAGATGAAGGATTGACGCATTTGGGAATAAATCATTCCAATTTGCTGAGGCAATAGCACGGTCAATACGTTGCTTTATGTTTGCAATCGCATGGCGTTTATTGGAGCAGGTAAAATCATTCCCCCTGAATTCAATGTCCATCATGCCAGTGTTATCCATGAAATGGGACAATCCCAAGCTAGAAGATGACGAGAAAGGGTTTCCCCCAATTTTGTCAGACGGGCTGGTAATGGAGTTGAAATCCCCAATGATGGCAGAAGGGATAGAGGAATTGGATGTGAGATCAGAGAGGAGGGGCCAAAATATGGATTTACCATGATAAGTGCAAGGAGCATGAACGACAAACAGGTTCCACGGCTTATCATCAGAAATGTGGATGTGGAAAAGCCACTGGTTTTCAAAAGAAAGTGACGCTTGGATATCAGCTTTCCAGGCCACTAAATTATCACCTGCAATGCCGTGAGGCGGATGAAAATGCGAGGTGGTATAACCATTTCTGCTGAGTCGTAAAGGGAAATTTTTTAGATTTTTTGTTTTGATTTCCGAAAGGAAAATGACATCAGGATTGTGCTTATATACAATCGCCCAGAATTCTCTTTTTGTCTCAACTTGGGTAAAGCCTCAACAGTTCCACGCCAATATGATCATTTGGTCAGAAACTCAGCCTTGTCAGGACTGGGAATCTCTTCAATGATAACAAAACTGGAGGGTAGTGGGAATGAGAATTTGAAAGGTTGGGAATCGGGGGAGTCGGTTGTCGCCCTGGCAAGTTGTTTGATTTGAGATATGCGTTTACCTTTCAGATAGTAAGGAGCTTGGCGGGAGACAGTGGAGGTCTTGAGTTTTTTTGAGTAAGATGGGAGAAGTGAGTTTGGTTCTGTGTTTCTTTTGGGCTTTGGAGGAGGAGGAATAGTTCTTGGGCACCTGAATAAATTTGGGCCTTGAGGATTGAGCCCAAAGAGAGGAATTTTAATCAGACAGTTTGACCAATTAAACGGGTCGTCGGGTTTGGGTACAAGGCTGGAAGCCGGTCGGGGCCCCTGGATATCAGAGGTAACAAAAGTTTTAGGAGGGGAAAAGGACGAAACAACCCCCGGGATAGAAGGGTTGGTGAGTGCAGTAGGGTTTTTGGTGGCGGCTAACTTTTGGGAGTGATAATGAGGTTGTGGTGAGTCGGGAATGGTAGTATTTGTGAGGGTTGAATTGTGATAGTGAGACTTGAAGGCTGAATTAGGGGTAAAATGGCTATCTTCTTTAAGCCATGGACCAAATTCGAAGGTGGAGGGTTTTGGTTGAGGATCAGGACTAGTGGGACAATAGGTGTAGTTATGCCCAAGCAGACCGCAGTAATGGCAAAAGTCGGATAACTTTTCATACCTGATCTCGACCAAGACGAGACTCTTATCCTCGAATGCAAGTGTGAGCTTGTCTACAAGTGGTTCAGAGATAGGGATTTCAATTCTGATTCTAAGGGATTCTGACCACCTTGGATCTTCTTCAACAAGCTCGGCTTTGATGAAGCTACCAAGTCGATTTCCAATACGCCTCGCAGTATCGATATTGATGTATTTGGCCAGAATGTGAAAAACATGAATCCAGAATTCTAAGGAGTTGAACTTCATTTCTGAGAGTGCAAGTTCTTCTCTCCAAACTTTGAGACAGGTTTGGAAACCTCTAAAGCACCACGGCAAGTTATCGAGAACCCAATAACCTTCACGGAAGGATTTAAAGATGAACACAAGGATATTAGAGTTAACAATGTTCATTGTGACATGGTTTTTTGTTTTCCAGGCCCTTAGGAGAGTTTGTTTTAATGCGGTGATGTTTTGAGGCTTGTCACTAAGAAGTTTGCATACTATGGTAATGTTGGAAGAAGGATGATTGGATGAGAGAGGTGGGGCAGGGGGTTCAGGAATTGAGAGTAGGAGCTGGGTTTTAGCTATCAGATTTTCCATGATGAAAGCAAGAGGAAAAGCACGAGCAGAGAATGGAGGGATTAAGGAAAAAGGAGAGAGGAATAGATGAAATGAATGACATTGAGGGACTAGCCCTAAGACAATCCTAGAAAAAGGAGGAGAGGGCTCTACAGAGGTGAGCAAAAGTTGCGACTTTTATAACATACATTAGAGGCAAAATATGTAGAAAAACTAAACTAGGAATCTTTTTTCAATTCTTATAATATAAATTTGTAGGATTCCTTATGCAATATTTGGATAAAATAGGTAATATTAATTTATTTTTATTTTTTTGGCCTTGGGCAATATAGCGGCTGCCTATTTCTTCCTTTTTCTCAGTCAAAAGTTGCGACTTTTATAACATACATTAGAGGCAAAATATGTAGAAAAACTAAACTAGGAATCTTTTTTCAATTCTTATAATATAGAAGATATATATAGTATTCTGATTATAGATACAAAATTCTATATATATATAGGATTCTAATTATAGATAAGAAACTTCTAGATAACGTCTGGAGTTTGAAGGTTCAACAATAATGTGATAGTTTCGTAAATACGATATTTTGATAGTTTTTGGAACTTCTAGGAATCGTTTTTCAATTCTTATAATATAAAAGATATATATAGTATTCTGATTATAGATAAAAAATTCTATATCTATATATATATATAGGATTCTAATTATAGATAACAAACTTCTAGATAACGTCTGGAGTTTTGAAGGTTCAACAATAACGTGATATTTTTGATATTTTTGGAAGTTGGAAGTGCAGTTAAACAGTTTAGAACTTAATAGTTATACTGCTTGCTAGGTTTTATTTCATTTATTATATAGCATTCCTAATGTTTAAAATGGAGATAGAACTTTCTAGATATATCATAACTTCCAATTGTACGTGGAAAAGAATCTTCTGTTAGGTTTTATTTTATCTGTGAAGCTTCTAGACTATCACGTCATGGAGAGGGATTTAAAATAATAATATGATAGCTAACTAACATATAAATTCATCATAAGTTTTTATTTTCAGAATAAATTGTTGGAAACCTATTTAGAATTTCGTGTTGGTTGTGAAAGTTAGATATGTATCTCGCAATCGAATAGCAAAAGATTCCACCATTAGTTACATCTTTAGATGAAAATAAAATCACTCATGTGCTACACGTAAAGCTCGATTGATGTCGACAATGTAAGTGGCCGAATATCGACTATATATATTTTCAGATTTTATATCAATACTAGGTAATAAGCTCGTGCTTCGGGCGTATTTTATTTTATTTGATAATTTAATTATTATTTTTTAAAGTATTATTGTAATTTTAACAATATCTAATTTGAGTATTTATTTAACAAATTTTAGTATAGCTTTTGAATATAATTTTATAATTTATAAGTATATTGTAACAATTAATATTATCATGAACCAAGCATGCAATATCAATAAATTAGGGTAGGCTATATGAAAAATAAAAGAATCACGCCGAGTCATGCATATGAAGCATCTTGCTTAATTCGTTTCAGTTGAGAAGTAATCTGCATACTTCATATCGGAGTAATTATATGACCCACATAAATGGGTCGCTTTGTTTAAATACATTATGATATTTAATATAGGGATGATTGGACACCCGATTAATTATCTAAATAATCCCGCAACTTCGTCATCTCCGCCTCGCGCCCAGTGGCGTATCCAGGAATTTAAAATGGGGTGGTCTAAGAACTAATATAAAGAATATTATTTTGCTTAGTATAAGTAAAAAAAATTTAAAATAACAAATCATATAAAGAGTGACATAACATTCAAAATAAAGTTGATTACAGACCATCAATATAAGAAATAAAAGTACTACACAGATTTTTTCCTTCGATCTCCCATGGCATTAAGTTGATCAATTATCGAATCATTGTCGATATTTTCAGCCAACTCCCGTTCGATGTAAATAACCATAGAATTCGACAAGTATTCATCATCCATTTTGTTTCTAAGAACACTCTTAACACGTTTCATTGCAGAAAATGTACGCTATGTTGTTGCAGTAGAAACTAAAAGAGTTAAAACAAGTCGAATCAACCTGTCAATGAAACTGTAGTCTTGTGCCTTATTTGTCACAACTAATTTTTGACATAAATCCGAAAGTGTTGATATATTCTGAAATCTCTCATTCCGAAATACGTCATGCTGATAATGCCCCAATTGACTTCTCAAATAATGCATTTCCAGATTTGTTAAATCACCAATATAGAATTTCTCGGCAAGAAGACAAATCTGACAATGTCGAACAACTTGAAACCTTCTTTGGGTTCCAGAACAGAGCTTAGCTTCAAAAGTTGTTGCCTGTTCACTTGTTGCATGTTCACTTGTTTTCTATTCTGCGCCAAATAACCAGAGGAGAAGAAGATGGTTAAGTTTTTTTTTTAATGAATTTTCTTGGCAAGTAAAGTAGTAAACGTATCAGCAGACAACAATTTCCTCTTCTTGGACCACACATGTTTAATACTTTATTGGATCAATTGGAAAAAATTAAATTATCTTGTTGAACCTCACAAATAATAAACTAATTTCTTTGTGGGCTAAACTAATTCTTTATTTGGGCCCAAAAATGTATATACTCAACAGTTTTTTATTAGTATTATATAAATTAATATATATTAAATAAGATTAGTACTAATCAAATTTTTGTTGGAAAATTAGGGAGGGCTGGTAGATACGTCCCTGCTCGTGCGACTCGTCACGTCAATGCTATTCCTGAACGCTAACAACAGCTGGCTGCGGAAGATTTAGCCTATAACCCAAAACTGGTCCATCAAATGTTTCGATATTGGGGGAAGGAAATCCTTAAGGCGAGTGGAGAAAAAGATTGATTTCTCTTTTCTTTTAATTTTTAAAAATAAGAATTGATAGTAATAATTTCTTTTGTTAATGCTTATGTTAATGAGATAAATATAAACAATAAAAGATGAACTAGTTAAATAATGTAATAACTATAAGGTAATTACTAATAACACAAAAAGATTTTTGTCAATTAAAAATAACATAAAGGTGATTTTCGTATGCTACTCTTTTAAAATTATAAATTAAAATTAAACATTGTGCTATGTATATTAGGATTAATACTATAACAAATGGTATCTCATATATACTACTATATTGGTTTCCAATCTCATTAATGATCAGTAAGAATGTTAAGATATGCCACTCTACATTGAATCAATTGCCTAAATAGTTTATCCAATCCTGTCTCAAATCCTAGGATGCAAGAATCAAGATTTTGCAGACTTCTTTGCACCATTTCTCCATCAAAAATCTTTTTTGATGGACTCTGAATACTACATTGAAGCCTATTCATTGCAAAATCGACACATTCAACCTCACTCATTACTCCACCAGTATTTTTGCCTGATTTGTTGAGCATCAGATTTGAAATGACATTCCAGGAGCCAGATTTAGCAATCGTGCACGATAAAAACGTTAAAATACTTCTAAAAATTGCGATAGAGACTTTCGTTGCTTCGGTGATCAAATCATTTTGCTGTGTGTTTACAGAAATACCATTGCTTTCCAAATTCTTAAGTGTTTTCAAACTCTTTGATATACACTTGTTCATCCTTTTTCTGGAGCACAAGTACGAGGCGACGTCGGTTTGAATAGTGGAGTCTTGACCTTTGCGACGTATAGCTGACTGAAGTGATTGTACACTTTCTCTGATAATTTGGAATAGTTCTCTAATGGTGTTGCATGAATCTATCAACTCCAATAGTCCATCTTGATGAATTAGTGATTTTTGATTGGTTGGAGATTGTACAAATTCTTGAACAGAATTGTACAATTGTGCAAGTTCAAGAAGACCGGATTGAATGGCTTCTGAGTTTATGGACACTGATTTTGAATTGATTTTATCAAAATTTATGGGATTTGTGAAAGGTAATCTAGAAGGCAAGCTAATGGATCTGAAATGAGTTTGAGTTGTACTTGCCATCTTTGTCTTAAGATTTTGTTGTGCGATTTGAAAGGCTAAAAGGTTAGAAGGAAGAAGTGATAAATGAATGGTTTGAGATCTGAATTGGTTAGTGTATTTATAGTGACAAAGAATGTCAAGGGAATTGGATTTTAAAAATATTCATATGACTATTTTTTGTTGAATTTCTGCACATCAAGATATGCAGAAATTTTTTAATTGGAAGTGATAGCATGTGGCAACAATGGGAGGGACAAAGCAAATGTGGCAGAGCATGCAAATTAAATCGCATTAGGTTATTATTTTACAAATTTTATAGGACTAGGTTCTTGTCTCCGTGTCCTCCTAATCATTGGTGCCATCTATCACTGAACCAATAAGAAATCGATTGTATAAAAATATCGAGCTCAATTCCCCATGCCTACATTGTTGGGAACCGGAACTAATTATTTTTTGTTAAGAAGTATTTTGTACTTATTAAGAGATTATAGTAATTAGTTTTGTTTCGAGTTAAATGCTTTATTTTTATAGTTTTAAGGAAGAATGCTTTGTAAACTTTTTTGTTTTAATCAACATATGTAATTCTCCCGAATATGATTCATAAAACATAAATAATGTAGAAGCACGGTTATCTTGTTAATCGGTCGCACGAATTATTTTAAGAAAAAACAAGTTACAAAAATACGTACCAAGATATATAATAGAACAGTATAATCTATAGGCCGGTATGATATTTTCCAGACATCACAGCCTGTTAATTACTTCAAAAAGTTCTATATGAGTAACTATTAGAATAAGTTGTTCAAGAAAGTCAAGCGATATCTAATGCATCTCCAACCCATTGTCGCCGTGCCTAACAAATTGGATTATTTTAGGGAATCTGCGAGAGGAAAAATAAGAAAATGATTGGTGAAGATATCTATCGAATATCACATAGAAAATAGTTTGTTAGGTAAAAAAAGAACAACAAAGAAATTCGACGATGACAATCAAATGTGACACATCAATATAATATTCTTACTTGGCTAAATGGGTCTGTTACAAGTTGCAACGATACCATGACTGGTCCAGTACTAGACACGTTGATCAGTTTAGTGGTTCTATTGTATATTGCCTGCAGGGACAGCCTATAGTTTGTTATATGTATATAAAATATATATATATATATATATATAAATTTGCAAATGTTTTTATGTTATGCCCCTTCTAAAAGCCAGCTTTAAATATTGTTCTAGGGAAAAAAGCAGAATCAGACATGGATAAGTATTGGGCCGAATTTAGGCACACAAATTTATCTGAATTTCAGTTTGTTAATGGGCCAGTATTAAGTGAGTCGTCGACCCAATAATCCTTCATTAGTAATTATGCTTAATTAATGGTTTATATCGAAATTAGTCATATTATAAACATAATCGGCAAATTGATCGAATTATGTTTGGAACAACTCGATTCGTGCAGTAGGTGATCATACTCTCTCAATTGCAATCTCTTCTGTAACTTAATTATTATAGCATCTATTAAACAAAGCCCAATATGAACTTATGTTCATACTCTCAATTGCAATATTTTCAATTTAAATAATGCCCAGTATCACTTAAAAAATATTCCAATTTATTTAGCCCCTACTCATTTGCAGTAGTATTTAGATATCCAAACAGAAGCATGAATATCTTCTCTCGGCGGTGCCATGTGACCGTACTCGACGATATTATACCTTGGTCAAGATTCAATAATCTATAATCCGTATTTGTACTCGACGAAGTTGGACATAATTAAGATTAGCAAATATGCATTGTTGTCGGTACTTTATTAATTATTTTATCTAATGATTGGCACCGGTTTCATTCATTTCTATGTAAGCCTAAGGTTATGGCAAGGAATTATTCCAATTTTTATTGGCTGGTGATTATTGTACAAGTTGTGCAATTGAATTTGTACTATTGCTTCTGAGCTTATGGTCACTGCTTTTGAAAAGCTGAGAATCTGCAAACATTTTAATTTAGCTTTTGTAGCTTATCTTCAATATATATCTTAATACCTTTGATGGGATGTAGTCTTGTAACCTTGAAGGGAAGCTGATGAATCTACAATAGGGTCTATTACATGCTGCGCACAGGTCTTGTGCGCAGCCCCTCTACGATCGTGACATGTGGACAGAAAGACAAAACTTTGTCCACGTATCACCATCATGGGGGGGCTGCGCACAAGGCCTTGTGCGCAGCATAGAATATTCCCTACAAGAGATGTGCCGATATACCATATTTCTACAATAGATGAATCTGATATTTGTTATTATGAGAAGGTTGAAAATTGGCCAGTTTACTTATTTACAGAGACATGATCTAATTTTTTAATTAAGGTGCATGTGTCTATAATTTGTTTACGTAATCCCTTAAAAAAATTATTTCTCTATGTACAAAATCAAAAATCTCGCAATCGGTTACGAAGATCTTGAGAATGTATTTTTATGGGTAACATTGCAAGTGGCGACTGGAGAAACAATGTCTAGTGTTCATGTACTATAAGTGGCATTCCTGCATTGTAGATGCATTGCATATTCACTCACTAAAGAATATAATATATAAATAGAATTATATGTTGATTTGTCCCCTTGTGTCTCGCTATCCTCACTACAAGATTTGGGGGGTTTTTACGACCCCTCTGTTGACCGTCGGGCGGTCACCAGCGTTTTGGTAACAGTCCAGAGCAACGGAGACCGCTGGGTGGTTCCCATCCCAAAAAGGGGATCGCCCAGCGGTCCCCAACCAAAACGGGTTTTAGGGACCGCCAGGCAGTCCCTAAAAGTAGTTTTAGGGACCGCCTGGCGGTCCCTAATAATATTCATACTTTTTATTTTTTATTTTATAAAACGATTTACATGTGTTTTTGATTTTTAGCAACAAACTCATTATAACATATCAATTGAAATAACAAACGAAATTGTTCCATAAAATCACAAAAAAAAATATGAATATTATTAGGGATCGCCGGACAGTCCCTAATACCACCTTTAGGACCGCCGCGCGGTCACCAAATATCTTTAGGGATCGCCTGACAATCCCTAATAATATTCATACTTTTTTTTATGGAACAACTAAGGTGCCGCGTTGTTTGTTTAGTTGATAAATATCCTAATAATAGTTAAGAAACAAACTTACAAGGTTTCATACAAATTGAAACAACATAGGAGGATTAAGTGTACGTATAACGTAAAATAGGTTCAACATTAAAAAACTTTCTCAATCTCATTCAATCTACTATTAAATAACTAAATTAGTAGTTTTATGATCGTTTGTTACTTCAATTGACATGTTATAATGAGTTTTGTTGCTAAAAATCAAAAACACATGGAATCGTTACATAAAAACAAAGTATGAATATTATTAGTAACCGCCTGACGGTCCCTAATACCACCTTTAGGGATCGTCCGGCGGTCACCAAAAAACTTTAGGGACCGCCCGACGGTCCCTAAAAGTGGCTTTAGGGACCGCCGGGCGGTCCCTAATAATATTCATACGTCTTTTTTTTTGATTTTACGGAACAATTATGGTGACGCGTTGTTTGTTTAGTTGATAAATAACCTAATAATATTTAAGAGAATAAAATTACAAGGTTTCGTACAAATTGAAACAACATAGGATGATTAAGTGTACGTATAACCTAGAATACGTTCAACGTTAAAAACTTTCTCAATCTCATTTAATCTACTATTAAATAACCAAAGTAGTAGTTTTATGATCGTTTGTTACTTCAATTGACATGTTATAATAAGTTTTGTTGCTAAAAATCAAAAACACATGGAAATCGTTCCATCAAATAAAAACAAATATGAATATTATTAGGGACCGTCTAGCGGTCCCTAATACCACCTTTAGGGACCGCTGGGTGGTCACCAAAGAACTTTAGGGACAGCCCAGCGGTCCTTAAAAGTGGCTTTAGGGACAGCCGGGTGGTCCCTCATAATATTCATACATATTTTTTTATTTATTTTACAGAACAATTATGGTGCTGCGTTGTTTTTTTTAGTTGATAAATATCCTAATAGTAGTTAATAGAACAAAATTACAAGGTTTAATACAAATTGAAACAACATAGGGTGATTAAGTGTACGTATAACGTAGAATAGATTCATCGTTAAAAACTTTCTCAATCTCATTCAATCTACTATTAAGTTTTTGTTTTAAACAAATGCCAAGAAAAACACCCAACAATATGTTCTTCATTTGTTTTTCATTCTTTTTGGTTTATTTTAATAACTATCATTTATTTCATTATTTTCTTTGTTTTATTTTGTTAACTTTCTTTTAATTTTACTGTATTATCATTATATTCTTTGTTTTTGTCCTTTTAAATGTTTGTTGCACATATTACACGCAATTTATACAAAAAACCCATTAATATTCCGGTAAATTTCCGGAATATTATTGGTTTTTTTTATTTCGCCGCAGACTTTTAGGGACCGCCGAGTGGTCCCTGAAAGCATGAATATTATTGGGGACCGCTCGGCGGTCCCTAAAGAGTCCCGGAGAATTGGGGACCGCCCGGCGATCCCTAATACGTCTTTATTTTTGGGGACCGCCGGAATCTTTCGGGACCGCCTGGCAGTCCCTAATTGTGCGATCGCGGAAAATGGTCTCCGTGACCGCAAGGCGGTCGCCAAAGGGTAGGGGACCAAGGGTTTCTGCGACCGCCTTTTGGTGACCGCTGGGCGGTCCCTAAAAGTCTTTAGGGACCGCCCTGATGCTCCCCAAAGACCCCTGAATCTTGTAGTGCCTCTCTAGTCTCCAATAATTGTAAGGATTCACTCGACCAATTGCTGTCACTCATTATACGACGCAAATTCAAAAGGATCAGATCCTAAGGTATATATTATATATTTTGTATATCTATGATTATCTTTGTAAAAGTGCATAAACCTTTGTGGATAATTTGGTTATATTGTTCAAAACTATGTATAGGATTAAACATATGAATCAAATTATGATAGTAATACATCTATGATTTTATTTTTTGAAACGATAAATATTATATAAATAGTCGATCTAGTAGTATACGGTGATTTGCATTCGCCTTATAGCTTGTTTATGAACAAAATGAGCAACGACTTCTGAAATCGTATGTCTTTTGAAATGGCAAATAAGGTTATAAAATATGTTGGCATGTGACAATAAAAGTCTAAACTTAATCAAAGAAAGCATTCTGACTCAATAGTCCCTTCAAAAAAGGCCATCTGAATAGATCTTTGTTTAAATCCTCTTACATTCGAGATCCGCTTATCCATGACATGTACATTGTACAGTATTATCTTATTGGACAAACAAGGAAATGTGAGACAAAGGAATCACAAAATCACAATCATGTTTATTTTAGGCTGTCCCCTCTAATCATACATGCTGTCTTAAATATAACTATCCATGTGACCGTACATAACAACATCAATCTTTTCACGACAGTCCGTAATCCGTATAATTATTGTGCAGATCATGAATTTAAATTTTCATGAATCAATTTTAATTATGAAATAGTTATGCACGTAGCTAGTGTCATGCTGTGTTAGCAATATGATATTCAAAGTAGAATTCAATGTACGTATCCAGAATAAATTTAGAGACCTTCATTAGCTTTTGGAAATAGTTACATTTTATTACTTGAAACCTTTAATATAAACATGATACATAAAATGACTAGAGAAATGTTGGAACCGGTGTATAAACATAGCAACAATTTCCAGATTTCTATAGCATAAATAAAATAAACATGTAAGCATATATTATCAACAAGAACATAAACATGATAATGTTCATACTAATATAACTCAAATAAATAAACTTTATAAAACATAAACATAAAAGAACACTAATTAGAAAATATGCAAGGTTGATAGAAAAACCTCAAACGATTAAATAATCGTTTATAGTGGACGAGTCAGAAGCAAGCCCCTTCCCACTACAAGATTTCCAGGTCTTTTGCGACCAGAAATCTGCAACTGCATTTGCGGTTGCAAATTCCTGTAGGAGGGCATTTGCAACTGCAATGCGGTTGCAAATTCCTATAGGAGGGCATTTGCAACTGCATCGCGGTTGCAAAAGCTAGTATTTGCAACCGCAATGCGGTTGCTGAAAATATTCATACTTTTAAAATGCCGTTTTTTGATGATTTGAGGTGCCACATTGTTATTTTGGTTGATAACTATCCTAATAATGATAAAAACAACCATAATTACAATCCTCATAACAATTTCAAGCATTATATATGTGGGACAAGCCGTGATATCTATGATTTCAAACGATAACGTTCGTATACACACACATATATATATATATATATATATATCATCACTAGATACATATAGGAATAAACGTAATGTGAAAAAATTGTCTACTAATTCAATCAATTAATCATATTATTAGTGAAGCAAATCATAATAACAAGAAGAAATATGATGATGAGTAGTAAATAGAACATACCATATGTTCATGCATGGTCTAATAACTCATTCGATCATTTCACATTCACATTCAATCATTTCATTCCTCAATTACTTGTTTTGTAACCATTTATTAGTTTATATCACATGTAGCATTGAAATTTGTTGTTAAAAATCAGAAACGCATTGAGAAAGTCCCATAAAATTGCGATTTTCATGTATGAATAGCTTTTGCAACCGCAGTGCGGTTGCAGAAAGGGGCTATTGGGACCGCAATGCGGTTGCAAATTCCTATAGGAGGGCATTTGCAACCGCATCGCGGCTGCAAAAGCTATTTTTTAAAAATTTTTAAAACTTTTATTAGCCGCTTTGCGGTTGCAAATTGTTCAAAATTTGGGCGGCCTAGGGGGGAAATTTGAATTTTCGCGAAAATTCAAATTTTCACCCCATTTTCTATATATACCCACCAACACTTCTCTTCTTTTTCCAAATCCAAAAAATCACCAACACTTCACTTCTTTTTCCAAATCCAAAAAATCACCAACACTTCACTTCTTTTTCCAAATCCAAAAAATCACCAACACTTCTCTTCTTTTTCCAAATCCAAAAAATAAAAAACAAACCAACACTTTTCTTCTTTTCTTTTCTAAATCCAAAAAATAAAAAAACACCAACACTTCTCTTCTTTTCTTTTTCAAATCCAAAACAAATAACTCCTAACACTTCATTTTTTGCTTTTTATTTCTCTTCTTCTTTTTGTTTTTTTGTTCAACTTTTTTTCATTTTTCATTTCATTTTATTCATTGTTTTTCGTTATTTAATTACACGTGTTCTTGTATATTCACTATATTGATTTGCTGCCATTATCTATTTGTAATTTTAACAAAAACCAATAATATTTCGGTAAATTACCGGAATATTATTGGTTTTTTTTTTTATTTTCGTTCGCAGGTCATTTGCAACCGCGTTGCGGTTGCAAATCTGTTGAATATTTTCTGCAACCGCGTTGCGGTTGCAGATGCTTACTGGGCTTTCTGCAACAGCAATGCGGTTGCAGATGCTTTTTCTACTTTCTGCAACCGCATCGCGGTTGCAGATTTTCTGGTCGCAGATGGGCATCTGCAACCGCGATGCGGTCGCGGATGACAAGTAACCGAGGCTTTACGAGACCTCGTCATATGCAACCGCATCGCGGTTGCAAATGACTATCTGCAACCGGATTTGGGCCTTTTGCAACCGCAAATGCGGTTGCAAAAGACCCTGTAACCTTGTAGTGTCCCCTTAAGATCACTATGTCGCGGCTACCGCTTCAAGCCCTCGTGCGGCATTGACCTCCCAAGGTACAACGTCCTTCTCCCGAGATAGCAAGTGAAGCGCTATACTATCCCCTCAGTCGAATACTAGCGATACTTGCAGAACTCCAAATGATTATGCTATGAGTTTTATGCACAAAAGAATTTTGATATGAAGGATGGTTTTATCTTGAGCTCTAAAGACATCCTTCTTTTCTTTTCAAAACCATGTCTTCTTCCAAAAACCATCTATGTAGGGATTATATAGAACTTTGAGGTGAACAAATTACCATTCACACCCTCTAACTGTTGGCTATTAATATATATAAATATATTATGCCACACTTTATATTGGACTCATTTCCAATATAATTTAATTAATATTTTGGTCTCAACACCAAATTAATTAAATTCTCCAACAATCCCCCACATGAATGTAATTGGCTAAAATGCACGTGAGCCTAACAATGCTAAATGCAATTCCAGAGTTCTACCGGAACTTGTTGCCTCAGGATAGGTGGTTTTGGGCCTTGAACCTTCCTTAGAGAAATACCACCGGATATACTTGCCAACCAGTGGACGTGATGCCTTGAACTGTTCGGCGTTTTGTGTATACCAAGACAATGATACTCACACAACTCATTCCAGTACCGTATTGGTTCTCGTTGTTGTCCGTTTCGGCCCTGGACTGCCTTGGAAAATTTCATCGAATGCTTTAGAGATTTAGCCCTTTTGTATCATCTCATAGAAGCGGCCCCTTCACATTCGACATAGGTGATCTCTCATTAAGGGTATCCTGCAATACCCCGCTTATGTTCTCAAGACATAAGGATCATTAGAACCTCAAGTTCTCCTTAACCTGTACAGGTCTATCACTCTTTCATCCTAGAAATGGGTTGGGAACTCGATTTCCCGAGTGCTTTGTTCGACTCGCCCCCACAATTCGGTTGTCCCCACAATTCGACTCGAATTCCAAATATTTTAAACAAATATATATATATATATATATATATATATGAATACAAGTCTCACACTTGTTTTTATTTTCCACAAATATATATATATATATAACATAAAGTCTCACTCGTACAAGTCTCACACTTGTGTTATTTCCAACAAATTATATATATATATATATATATGAAATAATATACAAGTCTCACGCTTGTTTTATTTCCTACTAATATAAATATATAATATACAAGTCTCAATACTTGTGTTATTTTCAACAAAGATTTATGTATATATATGTAATAACATACAAGTCTCGCACTTGTGTTATTTCCTATAAACATATATATATATATATATACACACACGCACAATATACAAGTCTCGCACTTGTATTATTATTTTTTTTTCCATGTCATAAAGACATCACACATAATCGAGATAAATTATAATATTTGCCTCACATGCAACTTCGATTACATTTATTCGTAAAACTAGTCTCCTCACATGAGACTTTTTACTACATCAAACTTGAACACTAGTCTCAGTACTAGCCTCACATTTGTTAGAGTTACCTCCAATTAGACTTATCTCTGATACTACTGCAACCAAATACACGTCGTAATCAGAGTTGTGGCCATTCGCATGAATACGCTGGCATTTCTCCTTAGTACCGACTGCCCTTTGTTCTCGTTCTTTTGGAACGTCGGTAACAATCCTGGGCCTTGTGGCTAGATTTACCGCAAACTTCGCAGTCATCTGTGAACTTAGTCACTTGGGCATCCCCTTGAGGTAAACATAAATGTTTTCTTTTTGCCCCCACACTCGACCATCTTGGCCGATGAAACCGTTAGACTATGTCTCCACGGCCACAACGTATTGGGGATCCTCACGATCCACCTCAAGTTTTTCCTCATTAAGAAACCTTGACAAGTTCATGATTGTCACAAAAATACAATTTTTCTATTTTCAACGTCAAAGTCAGATTCCTGACTTTTCTAATTTTTCAAGTTGAGAACATGGCGTCGTGGTTCTCAAAACCATCATAACGGTATCAGAACCATTAAGTCTTAGAAGCGACATAACGAACTCAATGTCGTAGCTTCATTTGTGGGGACTCTACGCTCACAACATAGTTATTATATTTTGAATTTTCTTCAAGTTAATTCACAAGCCTCAATACTTGGAATTAATAAAATTCTTTCAACATGGCGACATGCAATATTCGAATTGCTTCACGAGTTCACATGCAATTTCCTACTTAGAAAAAATTCCTAACTTTAGAAAATTAGGCTTATAGTTCAAATATTGCACATAATATAATCTTCTCAAAAGCCTAAAGCTTTTATTATATTATTATCATTATATAAAGAATCGCATAAACATGCATTAAAACCATGTTCCACTTAACAACTAATGCGTGCAATATGATTAACACCACTTGACCAAATCAAAGCAATTAATTAATAAGTAATATCACAAGAATTTACTGCCCCACAAAACATGTAAGTATGTTACATACAATATAATCTCCGCTAGTCAACATAATTAATTAAGCATGTATCAGCCATAAACAAGCTAATTAACCATATTATGAATTACTCTTATATTCTTCCAAATAACGCATGCTTTAATAACAATTAACATTGTTACATCCCATTACCATACAAACATGCCTCTATTAAGTGTTAACGAATATATTCAGTTACATAATTATTAGAAAACCAAAACAAATTCCACAAAGCATGCAACGACATAGGAGAGAATGCAGTAACTAAATATGCAGGGCTAGCATATAAAATACACCTAAATGAATTCACACTAATAACAAAATAATTCTGGCACAACAGAATTAATTACCCGGTAATAAAGGCCCTCAAAGTGATGGACGCTCCACGTTATTTTCCTCCACTAAATTGTTAGAATAATGCCCAAAATTTTTCTCAAAGATAACAGTTACAGACTTTCATAATATTGGATTTGAGCAATTATAACGTTAATAAACACGTTCAACACCTAAATTTCTGTAAGCCGTTACACATGTGATTAATGAAATTAATTTTAATAATAAGGAATAATGGGCACATAGGTAACGTTTATTCACAAGCAGTTAAAATATTAACTCATAATTTAATCATACACATTTGCTTGAAGATATATAATCATGCGCCGTTTAGCAACAAACATTAGATCAGTCAACTAAGTACAAAGGAAAACGTGTTGTTAAGAGAAACATACCTCAGAAAATTAATTGGTAAAGAAACGTTCAGCTGCTCTCCCTTTTAACCTTCATAAAAATTCTGGAGATCGGACTTAAAGATGCCCTCAAACGATTTTTTTTTTTTGCAGATAGACAACAGTTAGAAGGTATAAAGGTGTAGATGAATTCTCCACAACCGATTCATCAAATTAAGATATGCACGCCTTGAAAATTCTGGAAATACTTTTGAAGATACAAAACATAATATGGGAATTTTTCCCCTAACACCATGAAGACGAAATTAAATAGTGATCTTAAGATTGTTGGAACCGGTGTATAAACATAACAACAATTTCCAGATTTCTATAGCATAAATAAAATAAACATGTAAGCATATATTATCAACAAGAACATAAACATGATAATGTTCATACAAATATAACTCAAATAAATAAACTTTATAAAACATAAACATAAAAGAACACTAATTAGAAAATATGCAAGGGTGATAGAAAAACCTCAAACGATTAAATAATCGTTTATAGTGGACGAGTCAGAAGTAAGCCCCTTCCCCTTAAGATCACTATGCCGCGGCTACCGCTTAAAGCCCTCGTGCGGCATTGACCTCCCAAGGTACAACGTCCTTCTCCCGAGATAGCAAGTGAAGCGCTATACTATCCCCTTAGTCGAACACTAGCGATAGTTGCAGAACTCCAAATGATTATGCTATGAGTTTTATGCACAAAAGAATTTTGATATGAAGGATGGTTTTATCTTGAGCTCTAAAGACATCCTTCTTTTCTTTTCAAAACCATGTCTTCTTCCAAAAACCATCTATGTAGGGATTATATAGAACTTTGAGGTGAGCAAATTACCATTCACACCCTCTAACTCTTGGCTATTAATATATATAAATATATTATGCCACACTTTATATTGGACTCATTTCCAATATAATTTAATTAATATTTTGGTCTCAACACCAAATTAATTAAATTCTCCAACAAGAAATGCATCTAGGATTATTTTTTAAAGCATACAAGATCTAAATAAATATTTGATATTTTTGTAGTGCGTAGGTTCAATTAATTTCAAGAGGATCAGTCATGAAGACAATGAAGCCTTAACTGAAGTGGAAGTGAAATATGCTATTTGGGCATGTGACGGGTCAAAATGTCCATGGCCCGACGGCTATAATCTGAGGTTCTTTATGAAGTTCTGGGACCTGTTAAAGAATGATATCTGTAAATTTGTCACTGACTTCCACCGTTCGGGGACTTTGTCACGAGGAGTTAACACGTCATTTTTTATGTTAATTCCTAAGAAAGTTAACCCTCAGCCTTTGGGGGAGTACCGTCCGATCTCATTAATCATCAGTACATATAAAATTCTTGCGAAGATTCAAGCAACAAGACTTGAGAAGGTGATCATCATTGTTATTGATCAAGAACAGTCTGCGTTCTTGAAAGGTAAAAACATTCTGGACAATGTCCTCTCCACCAACGAGATCATCGACGATGCTGATAGAAATAAGACTCGAACTTTACTTCTAAAGGTGGATTTTTGGATGATATGATGAACAGAATGGGCTTCAATCAGAAGTGGCGAAGCTGGATTAGATCGTGTTTGAGTTCATCATTAATTTCTGTTCTTATTAATGGTTGCCCGTCAGATCAGTTTTCTATTTCACGTGGTTTGAGGCAGGTCTCTCCCTTTCTATTTCTCATTGCAGTAGAGGGGCTGGGCGGTCTTATAAGGAAGGAAAAACAATGTAATTTGGTTAATGGTGCCAAAATTGGGAGAGACAACCTCGAAATTACCCACTTGCATGCAAATGACACTATTCTCTTTGGGGAGTGCTCACAAGGAAATGTTGAGGCTTTTAAATCCATTCTCAGGTTATTCGAGCTTATCTCTGGATTAAAAGTCAACTTTGTCAAAAGTAGTCTTATTGGATTAAACGTTGAAGAAGAAAGAGTCCATGAATTTTCATTGATCCTTAACTGCAAAACAGAGAAAATTCCATTTAAATATCTTGGAATTCTGTGGGGGCGAATCCGAGAAGAATATATATGTAGAATCCCATTCTCGAGGGGTTGAATATTGTTTGTCATCAACAAACAATTCACATATTTTATTTTGGGGAAGAATCGTGCTAATTAGCTCTGTCGTTGTCGGTGTGCCGCTCTTTTTCTTTTCTTTGTTCAGGGCGCCAAAAAAAGTCCTTAATGCTATCACAAATATCCATAGGGGCATCTTATAGAGTGGTAATATGAACAATAGAAAGATAAATTTGGTGAGTTGGCAACAAGTCTGCAAAGACAAAAACTTGGGAGGTTTTGGTATTAAAGACATGGACAAATTCAACCTTTCTCTTCTCTCAAAATGGAAATAGAGGATTCACTACAAGATTCAGTGGTTTTTAGAGACCGCCCAGCGATCACCAAAAGGCAGTCGCGGAAGGCCTTGGTCCCCTACCCTTTGGCGACCGCCTTGCGGTCTCGAGGAGCATTTTCCGCGACCGCAGCATTAGGCGCCCGACAGTTCCCAAAGATATAGGGACTTTTAGGGATAGCCGAGCGGTCCCTAAAAGTCTGCGGCAGAATAAAAAAAAGGGTTTTTTTCAAAAATGGTCCTTTATTGTGGCCTCATTACAAAAATAGTCCTTTATTGCGCCACTGTCTAGATTTAGTCATTTATCGTGGTTTTTCGTCCAATTTTGGTCCTCCGGCCAAAATTTCCGGCGAATTTTGGGGATTTTGACCAATTTGGGCGATTTTGACCAGAAATTTGGGGATTTTGACTAATTTGGGCGATTTTGACTAATTTGAGCAAAAAAATAGAAAACAATATATAAATTTATAATATAAAATATATATTGTTTTTATAATTGAAATCCAAAAAAAAAATAAAAAAATTTGTAATTTAAAATATATAGTTTTTATGGTTGAAATCCAAAAAAAAAAAAAAAAAAAACAAATAATTTAAAATATATAGTTTTTATTATTGAAATCACAAAAAAAATTAAAAAACACAAAACAATTGTAATTTAAAATATATAGTTTTATAATTGAAATCCAAAAAAAAAACGTAAAAAACAAAAACAAATTTGTAATTTAAAATATATAGTTTTTATTATTAAAATCCCAAAACAAAATAAAAAAACACAAAAAAGTTGTGATTTAAAATATATAGTTCTTACAATTGAAATCCCAAAAAACATTAAAAAAAATTGTTTTTAAATATATTGTTCTTACAATTGAAACCCCAAAAAAAAATTTAAAAACAAATTTGTTTTAAAATATATAGTTCTCGTGATTTAAAAGATATTGCTTTTATTATTGAAATCCCAAAAGAAAATAAACAAACACAAAAAATTTGTAATTTAAAATATATTTTTTTTATTATTGAAATCCCAGAAAAAAATAAAAAAACACACAAAAATTGTAATTTAAAATATATAGTCTTTATAATTGAAATTAAAAAAAACGTAAAAATTAAAAACAAATTGATGTTTGAAAATATACTGTTTTTATTATTGAAATCCTAGAAAAAAATAAAAAAAAACACAAAAAAATTGTAATTTAAAATATATAGTATTTATAATTGAAATCCATGAAAAATGTAAAAAATAAAAACAAATTTGTAATTTAAAATATATAGTTTTTATTATTGAAATCCCAAAACAAAAATTAATTTTTTTTGGATTTCAATAATAAAAGTAATTTATTTCAAATTACAAATTTTTCGTGTTTTTAGTTTTTTTTTGGGATTTCAATAATAAAAACAATATATTTTAAATTACAAATTTTTTGTGTTTGTTTATTTGTTTTTGGGATTTCAATAATAAAAGAATATATTTTAAATCACGAGAACTATATATTTTAAAACAATTTTTTTTTAATTTTTTTTTTGGGATTTTAATTGTAAGAACAATATATTTAAAAACAATTTTTTTAATGTTTTTTTGGGATTTCAATTGTAAGAACTATATATTTTAAATCACAACTTTTTTGTGTTTTTTTTATTTTGTTTTGGGATTTTAATAATAAAAACTATTTATTTTAAATTACAAATTTGTTTTTGTTTTTTACGTTTTTTTTGGATTTCAATTATAAAAACTATATATTTTAAATTACAAATTTTTTATGTTTTTTAAATTTTTTTTTGTGATTTCAATAATAAAAACTATATATTTTAAATTATATTTTTTTTGTTTTTTTTTTGGATTTCAACCATAAAAACTATATATTTTAAATTACAATTTTTTTTATTTTTTTTTTTGGATTTCAATTATAAAAACAATATATATTTTAAATTATAAATTTATATATATTGTTTTTATTTTTTTGCTCAAATTAGTCAAAATCGCCCAAATTAGTCAAAATCCCCAAATTTTTGGTCAAAATCGCCCAAATTGGTCAAAATCCCCAAAATTCGCCGGAAAATTTGGCCGGAGGACCAAAATTGGACGAAAAACCACGATAAAGGACTAAATCTAGACAGTGGCGCGATAAAGGACTATTTTTGTAATGAGGCCACAATAAAGGACCATTTTTGAAAAAAACCCTAAAAAAAATCCAATAATATTCTGGAAAATTCACCGAAATATTATTGGGTTTTTTGTATAAATTGCTTGTAAATATTTGCAACAAACATTTACAAGAACAAAAACAAACAAAATAATGATAAAAAAGTAAAATAAAATGAAAGTTAACAAAATAAAACAAAGAAAATAATGAAATAAAAGTACAAATAAATGATAGTTATAAAAATAAACCAAAAACAATGAAAAAGAAGAAGAAAAAGAAATGAAGAACATATTGTGGTGTTTTATTGTCATTTGTTAAAAGAAAAGAGAAGAAAGGGTGGGGTTTAAGATTTAAAGAAAAAAAAAAGGAAGAGTGTTTGTTTATATTTGGTAAAAGAAAGACGAAATGAAAGCTTTTGTTGGATGATTTTTTTTTTTGGGATATAGGAAGAGAAAAATGAGAGGAAAAAATTTAGAGTTGGGTATTTTTGAAGATTGTTGAAAAATTGGATAGGAGAGATGTGGTATATATAATATTGAGCATGAAAATTTTGAATATTCGAAAATTTCTAATTTTTCCCCCCATTCCCGCCTATTTCAGTGCATTTAGGGACCGTCGTGCGGTCCCCAAAGATATTTAGTGACCGCCTGGCGGTCCCTAAATGTGGTATTAGGGACTGTCAGACGGTCCCTAATAATATTCATACGTTTTTTTATGGAACGATCTCCATGTGTTTTTGATTTTTAGCAACAAAATTCATTATAACATGTCAATTGAAGTAACAAATGATCATAAAACTACTAATTTAGTTATTTAATAGTAGTTTTAAAGAGATTGAAGGAGGTTTTAACGTTGAGCCTTTTATACGTTATACGTACACTTAATCATCATATGTTGTTTCAATTTGCATGAAACCTTATAATTTTGTTCTCTTAACTATTATCAGTATATTTATCAACTAAACAAACAACGGACATCTTAATTGTTCCACAAAATAAAAAACAATAGTGATGAACATTATTAGGGACGGTCCAGCGGTCCCTAAAGATGGTACTAGGGACCGCGAGGCGGTCCCTAATAATATTCATACTCTTTTTTTTATGGTAAGATTTCCATGTGTTTTTTATTTTTAGCAACAAAATTCATTATAACATGTCTATTGAAGTAACAAATGATCATAAAACTACTAATTTAGTTATTTAATAGTAGATTGAATGAGATTGATGGAGTTTTTAACGTTGAACATTTTATCTGTTATACGTACATTTAATCATCATATGTTGTATCAGTTTGCATGAAACCTTGTAATTTTGTTCTCTTAACTATTATTAGGATATTATCAACTAAACAAACAACGCGGAACCTTAATTGTTCTACAAAATCAAAAAAATATGTATGAATATTATTAGGGACCGCTCGGCGGTCCCTAAAACTACTTTTAGGGACTGCCCGACGGTCCCTAAAGGTGGTATTAGGGACAGCCAGGCGGCCCCTAATATTAATTATACACTTTTGTTTTTTGATTTTATGGTACGATCTGAAATTGTGGATCGGGTCGATACGTTGTTGATGTTAACTTAACACTGAAGTTCTAACAGCAGTTTGTGTTTGCTGTTAGTTCTACGATGTTACTTTAACAGCAGACCAGAGTAACAGTTTGCAGCGGAATAAACAAACACGAATTTAAGAAGTGAATATAGGATTATATTAACTTCCGAGCCGTAGGCAAAATACCACAAGGGTTTAACAAAGGCGTTCTCACAACTCTCAAGCTCCTCACTCTCGAATTGTTCAAACTAAGCAAAGCACACAAGAGTTGCTTCGACTATCTCTAAAAGCTCCTCACTCTTAGATCTATTCTAACAACTTAAAAACTTTGCTAAAGCAAGACAACACTCAACAACTGTAAATTAATCTCTTGGATTGATTAGCTCTTGTCTCGTTGTTTGTCTTGATGTACTTCACACCTATATATAGGTTCTTGATTTGGACTTCAAGGTGTGTTGTACACGGTTGGTAATTCTCCTTGTTTCCTTCTCGAACTCCTCTTCCTTGTTCTCGCAGTCCTTCTTGAATAATAGTTCCTTCGCCAGTGATCTAGCTAAGGAAAGACTCCTTCTTCAATTCAGGACTTTCCCTTGGAAGCTTTCCTAGTCGCACTAGACTTCTTCTTTCCTTTTATAAGCCGTTTGCTTTAATTAAGGAAACTTCTCATCTTGGAAACTTTGAGCGTCCAACCTAATGCAAGTTTGTTTCCTGAATAATAATCAAAGACAACTACAACTGTGTAACTCAGTTAGTTAAGTGAATAAGGCAAAACAATAATAATAATAATAACTAGATTGTAAAACAGTTTCTGGACGTGCAATGTTACTCTAACATTGAAAATCTCAATGTTATCCTAACATCCAGAAAACTTGCACTTTCAATCTCCCCCTTTTTGCCTTAATCACAAAACCTAAGAAACAGTTCTTATCAGATCAAATTATTCAGAAAAACTTCATTATATCATAACAATGAAAAACTAAGTACTCTCCCCCTGAATATCAGAAGGAACTAATCCAATGTTATTCTAACACTGATACTTTCAATGTTATAACATCCAGCTTTATCAATGTTGGTTTAACATCAGAAAGTTAACACCTGCAAAACAGAGTCAGTACCAGTAATCACAGTTCAATAATAGCATAAGCAGAAACACTAAGTACCCAAAATAAAAAGTACTTAATTACAGTCCATACTAGCAGCAAGGAACAGTCTCCTTGATCAGAATAAAAAGAAAACAATTGTTCAAAAGGCATTAGAAACAGAAACTAAAGAAACTTGCAGGAAAATTTGAAAATTTGATCTACTCTCCCCCTTTTTGTGAGGAAGGCAGATCCTTCAAGTGTTTCCTCAAGCTGTCCAGTTCCTGCAGTGTGACTTGCTTGTCAGCTATTTCCCTCTGGGTGTCCTTGTACTCCCTATCCAGCCAGACCAATGTTTCCTCAACAAAAGCATCTGTAATCACTGAGCAGCTGTCACCACTGCTCACTGGAACTGAAGAAGCAGCAAACTTGTGTGTCTTCTTCTTCTTCTTCCTGCTGGGACCAGCTTCTCCTTTAGGGTTCCAAGGCAAATCCTGGATCCTCACATTAGTGAAGTAGCTCCTGGCGATTGACATTACAGCCTTGTTGCTGATCCACCCTTCAGTCTTCTTGGTTTTGAAGCCTTGCTTCACCAATAGACATGAGATCAGTGAAGGATAAGGAAGGATTCCTTTGGGCTTCATAGTGACTTCCTTCATGTGTCTCAGCACTTTTTCACCAATGTTTACACTCATTCCATTCTTCAGCTTGTACACCAACTTTGTTGACTCTTTGGTCATCACAGTAGTGTTGGAAGAAGGAAGCCAATTGTAAGTGCTGATCTTGTGAAGCACGGCACTAAGAGAAGTCAGCCTGGTTGTGGGAAAGCTCTCTCTCCATTGCCTAGTGAGGCCACCTGTAAGATCAGTGATGATCTCCTCCATAGTCGGATCCTCAGACTCTTCAGGATCAGGAAGACCCCAAGCCTCATTGATCATGGCAGGAGTGATGTCATAGATCTTCTTCCTAACCCAAGCCTTCCCATACTTAAGAGAATCCAGGTTGATCACCCACTCAGAGAGATTCATGTAGAACTCTCTCACTACATCAGGAACATATGCAGACAGATTCTGCACAGACCCCAAGACTCCTCTAGCCTCAAGCAACTCAAACACCCTGTTTTCTTTGAAAATACCCTCCTCAATAGCCCTTTCCTTGTGGATTACCCTGGCTTGGTATGCCTCCCATTGCTCCTCAGCATCAGGAGACACATAGAAGTCAGAGTAAGCTTCATGTGGATACTCTCTCATCATTAGATCAGTAAACTGATCATCATCTGATGTTAGAGTAACATCAGCTTGCTCTGGCTCATCAGCCACAAGCTCTTCTTCCTCAACTTCCTCTTCCTCTTCCTCCTCAATCTCTTCTTCTTCTTTTTCTTCTTCTGACTCATCCTCAGAAGACTCAGCCATCACCTCCTTACCTTTCCTCTTCCTGGCAGCATTTGCAAGGGCAGCCAAGGAAAGGTTTTCATCCTCATCCTCTTCTTCTCCTTCAACCTCAGCTGGTTGGTCACTCACAACAGCTTGGTTACCTTCAGTAGTAACCCCATTATTTACACCAAGATTGCCATCAGCAGCAATCTCCTCAGACAAATCCTCATCATGCTCACCAGTAGCATGTTCACTCTCCTCAGCAGCAGCAAACTCATCATCATTAGCCTCATTAGGCTCAATAGAACTAGCCACAGTTGGCTCCACCACTTCCTCAACCAAATTACCCAACCCAATCACAGGGGCCTCATTCTCCCCCTCAATACCAACATCGACATCAGCAAGTATACTCGGAGTAGGGTTAGCCATTGTTACCTCGATTTCAGGATTGGTGGGAGCAGGGGCTTGCTCGACAGCATCTGATGTTGAACCAACATCTTTCTTTGAAATCTTTTTGCCCTTGCGCCGTTGAGTGGTAGCTTTCCTCTTTGGAGAGGCAGCGACTGTGGTTTCAGCGGCGGTGCGTCTGGTACTGCGTCGTGGATCTCGCTCGACTTGCGCAGCTGCTTCTGCAAGAGCATCAATATTGGACTTGCGTGCCATTGTTAGAGTAACTTTGAGATAAAAAGATTGAAGATTTTGAAAATTTAGAGAGTAATTTGCTTTGCACAGTTGTTAGCGTTAGAATGAAGAAGAAATTAGGGCAAATTATATATATGATTCAGATGAAGAGCATGGAATAGTGGTGTTGTAACATGTTACCATAATAATCTGACCACTGTCACACGTCCCCTACATGTTATTCTTACCACGTGTCAGTGTTAGGTTAACACGTAACCAGAGCAGTCTTCATTCCTGAAAACTTATAAGTTACAATGTTACAATGTTGGACTAACATTGGCAAGTTAACATCAGGGAGGGAAGTTGGAGGTGCAGGGCTTCATCCAAAGTAGCATCATCTTGTGAGAGCGTGAGATATTCCTGTACTAATCCGAAGCTTCAACCAAGTACACAGGTACAATGACACAGCTTAAGATCATCAGTATAAGCAAGTGACAAATCAAACAGAGAAAAACACAGAGGATATACTTATCCAGGGAAAAGATTTTCCCACAGCAAGAAGATCACAAAACATAGTGCTTTTACCTGTAGCTGGTCACCCAAGAAGTATGCCTCAACACATGATACTTAACTACTCCCCCTAAGCCCAAACCGACAAAAGGAAATATGCAGAACTAGAATGAATGCAACCATGTTAGATTAACATTTGAGAGATGGTAACCACATACAAACCGCCTTGTTAACTGGGATCAGGACATATCAATTTATCTTTAACTTTCACTATTTTTAGAAACTCTTTTAAAAAAAAACTGATGAATGTTAAAGGACAGTCTCATCACTGAATGTGGGCAGCACAGGACTCCACACACCCCAGCAACTTAGCTATCAGCTACAAATCAGGCAAGTACAAAGGAATTGAATGAAGACAATACTTTTATCAAATATTTCTCCACCCCAACTCCTCATGCATACTTGTTTACTAACCTGTTTATCAAGGAAATACTAAGTAATCAATGCTACTGAATGCACACAGTCTAAACTTTATACACCCCAGTAGGAAAGATCACTATCATGTAAAAACCTTGGCCATAGACAAAAATATGAAAATAAGCACAACTGAATGACAATGAGGCCTTCAACATCATGTACCCCAGCTTCTCTTCATACCTTGTCAAACCTAACATGGATAAGACACAACTGAATATCATCAGAGTAGTGAGCTCTGTGTATCCCAGCTTCTCCCATGATGTTAGGTTAACATTCACAGACTAACATCAGAGTTATTTCTTTCCAAACCTCTTGATATGTACCTGTTCACCAATCACCTTAGCTATTCATACAGGTCAACCACACAACCAACAGTTTCTTTAACAAAGATGTAATTTGCAAGAAAGAAGAATGCAAAAAGGAACAAAAAAGAATTACAGTTACACCACAACCAATAACCAATGCTAGACAGTGGTGTTATGTCAACACTGGTGAACTAACATCTCTAAACAATGCACATGCCAAGAGAGTTCCTCAGACTGAAGAACCTCTCAGTATCTAATGGTTTAGTGAACATATCAGCTAGTTGATTGTTAGTTTCTATATGTTCAATGTCAATAAGCTTGTCTTCTACCATGTCTCTCAGAAAGTGATGCCTAATGTCTATATGTTTTGTCCTAGAATGCTGAACAGGATTCTTAGAGATGCGTATAGCGCTAAGGTTATCACAAAACATAGGTAAGGTATCACTGTCTAACCCATAGTCCAGTAGCATATGTTTGAGCCATACCAACTAGGTGACACAACTACCTGCTGCAATGTATTCAGCCTCAGCAGTGGATAGTGACACACAGTTTTGCTTTCTACTGTACCATGAGACCAAGTTGTTCCCCAGATAAAAGCATCCTCCACTTGTAGACTTCCTGTCATCAGTATCACCTGCCCAGTCTGAGTCACTGAAACCTACAAGATTTGTGTTAGTATCATAATAGTACCATATGCCAAGGGCCAAAGTGCCAGATATGTATCTAAGTATTCTGTTCACAGCAATCAGATGTGACTGCTTTGGACATCCCTGGTACCTTGCACATATACACAGAGAGAACATAATATCAGGTCTTGAAGCAGACAACTATAACAAGCTTCCTATCATTGAACGGTACAATGTTGGATCAACATTGACACCAGTATCATCCCTGGATATCTTCACAGATGAAGACATGGGAGTCTTGCAAGGCTTTGAATCTGTCAATTCAAACCTTTTCACCAAATTTCTTGCATACTTTTCCTGACTTAGGAAAATTCCATTACCTGTTTGTTTCACTTGAAGACCAAGAAAGAAAGTTAATTCTCCCATCATACTCATCTCAAACTGCCCTGTCATTGATTCAACAAATTTTTCTAGAATAGAATTGTTAGTTGAGCCAAACACAATATCATCTACATATATTTGAGCAATACAGACATGAGAATCTTTCTTCAAGACAAACAGTGTTCTATCTCCATCACCTCTAACAAAACCAAGACTTAAAAGGAATTTTGTAAGCCTTTCATACCATGCTCTAGGTGCTTGTTTAAGACCATATAATGCCTTTTCAAGCTTGTACACATGGTTTGGATACTTAGGATCTGTGAACCCCTTTGGCTGTTCAACATATACTTCCTTATCAATCAGCCCATTCAGAAACGCACCCTTTACATCCATTTGGTATAATTTTATCTTAAGACAACATGCTATGGCTAGAAGTAACCTAATAGATTCAATCCTAGCAACTGGAGCAAAAGTCTCATCAAAATCTACACCTTCAACCTGTGTGTACCCCTGAGCAACTAGTCTAGCTTTGTTTCTAACTATAACCCCTTCCTCATTACTCTTGTTCTTAAATATCCACTTTGTCCCTATTACATTAACATTAGGTGGTCTAGGTACAAGTATCCAGACATTGTTCTTAGTAAACTGTAATAGTTCATCTTGCATGGCATTAATCCAAAAGTTATCAAGAAGGGCTTCATTCACATTTTTAGGTTCTATGGTGGAGACAAAACAAGAGGCATTATCAACAGTACAAGTGAAGTTCATACAGACACACAGTTTTACCATATCTCTATAGTCAAGTCTTTCTCTATTGCGTGTCCTTACCCGTTCAGTGAGTTCACCTATTACCTGGGATGCTGGATGGTCTTTCTGAATCCTGGCCGGAGGGTCTCTTCTAGGTTCAGAAGCACCTTCATGTTCTGAGTCAGAATCCTCTGATGTTACTCTAACATCTGATCTCGCTGGTGTTAGTCTAACATCGTTCCCTGACTCTTGTTCAGTGTTTCCAGCTTCCAGTTCCAATGTTGGTGTAACATTGTCAGGAGTAACATTCTCGGTTTCCACTGTTGGTTCAACATTGGGAACTAAGATGTCACCCGTACCTGTATCAAGAGTGAAATCATCAAACACAACATTCACTGATTCCTGAATTGTCTTCAATCTAAGATTGTAGACTCTAAAGGAAGTACTATTGGCTGAGTATCCTACAAAGATGCATTTTTCACTTTTAGAATCAAATTTACTCAGATAATCCCTGTCATTCAGTAGATAACAATCACATCCAAATTCATGAAAGTATGCAACATTTGGTTTTACACCCTTCAAGAGTTCATATGGAGTCATGTTAGTTCCAGGTCTAAGATACACCCTGTTACTAATGTGACAAGCAGTATTTAAGGCTTCAGCCCAGAGTCTTTTGGATAAGTCTTTGGCATTGAGCATAACTCTGGCCATCTCTTGAAGAGTCCTGTTCTTTCTCTCAGCAATCCCATTCTGCTGAGGAGTCTTAGGAGCTGAAAATTCATGGAAAATACCTTTAGCATTGCAGTAGTTATCAAAACTAGCATTTTCAAATTCTTTACCATGATCAGACCTAATTTTAGTCACAGTGGAGCCATACAAGTTTTTAATACTAGCACAAAGAATTTTGAACTGATCAAAAGCTTCTGACTTTTCTTTAAGAAATTTTACCCAAGTGTATCTAGAGAAGTCATCTACAATCACAAAGGCATATCTCTTCCCACTGAGACTACTTACCTCAATTGGACCCATTAAGTCCATGTGCAGCAATTCAAAACACCTACTAGATCTAGGGTTAGCATTCTGTACCTGTAGGGGTGTATGAACTGCTCTGGTTTGCTTACCCTTGAGGCAATCACCACACACAAGCTTACCTGGACAAGACAGCTTTGGTAAGCCTCTTACAGCATCAACTCTCTGTAATTTCTCAAGGTTTCTGTAGTGAACATGTCCAAGTTTCCTATGCCATACAGAAGCTTCATCTATTTTAGCATGGAAACACTCTGCTTCCTCTTGAGCTAGGTAGCAGTTGTCCTTGGACCGAGTACCTGTCATAACAAGTACATTATCACTATCATAAACATCACAAGATGAACTGTCAAATGTAACCAGCAAGCCATCATCACATAGTTGACTGATGCTGATTAAATTTGCTTGTAGCCCATCAACCAACAACACATCATTAAGGGGTGGAAATCCATCAACATTCAGTGTCCCCTTTCCAATGATCTTCCCTTTTGTACCACCACCATAGGTCACAGTGCCAGTACTCACAGAAACCATATTCACAAGATTGTCAATGTTGCCTGTCATGTGTCTTGAACATCCACTGTCGAAGTACCACTTACCTGAAAGGTTAGAATACACAGCAGAGAAAACAACATTGCAAACAACTTTAATCTTAGGGGTCTTAACTTTTTCTACCCGAGTTCTACCTTTCTGTCCTGAACCTAATGTTGGTCTAACATCGGAAACTGCTGTTGTTCTAACATTGGGTTCAGTAACTGTTTTCTTACCACATTCTCTTATAAATTTTCTACAGAATGGTTTTATGTGGCCTGGTTGGTAACAGTATTGACAGATAAAAGTAGGCTTACTTCTCACAGTGTTGATGGTACCTAAACTCTTAGAATCAGATTCTTTAACAAAGCTAGAAGATAGATAGGCAGAATTTACTATAGAAGAGGAAGGTTTCTCAACAAATCCCAGACCACATGAACCTGAATTTCCCATGCTAAGTACCTCATCAAGTTTAGAAGTACCTGCATTCCATTTAGCTATGATCTGTGTGTCTTTCTTGAGTTTATCCTTTACCTCTTTCAACTCAGCTTCAGCTTTGTCAAGATCTCTTTCATAGAGTTTCAACATGTTCTTCAAACATTCAATGTCATGAGTCAGTGCTTTGTTCTTCTTTATGAGTTTCACATTCTCTCTCTCAAGCCTGAGGAATGTGGTGTGCAGATCATCAAGAATCTCCTCCTGGGATAATTCTTCTTCTTGGGAGTACTCTTCTTCTAGATCAACTGTACCATGAAAACAATCAAAGTTAGTATCATCACAATCAGAGAGTTCATCAGAGATAACCTGGGAATCATTGCTGTTCCAGTCTCCAAAAAAGATTTCCTGCTTTGCTGTTGGTTCACCAATGTTAGAGTAACATTGTGATCTTAGGCAATTTCTGGAGTCTTCATTGGACCAGGTGATCCTTGTGCATAGCGCAGCAGTTTTGATTTCCTCTAAGTGTTCCTCGGCACTTGTTCCAGATTCAAAATCATCTTCATTGAAGTCATCTACACAAACCCAATGAGAATTCCCTCTTGTTCTGAGGGTGTTAGCACATTCATGTTTAAAGTGACCATACCCCTTACATTCATAACACTGGACATCTTTCAATTTCTCAGCATCTTGAGGAGTGCTCTTAGATGCCATGAATTTTACAAACTTTGGGGGCAATTTCTTGTAACCGGGGCTATCATTACCAGTTTGTTTTTCTTTCTGTTTACCTTTGAAACCTAATTTACTAAACTTTTTGGTAGTATTGCCATAGTTAGAAGAGATCAACTCATATTCATCCTCATCACTCCCTGTAGAATCTGAGCTAGTACCTAGTAAGGCTAAAGCAAGTTGTTTACTGGACTTTCCTAGGAATTCTAGTTCAAATTCTTTTAGAGTGTTCATTAATGTTTGAAAGTCCATGTTGGCAAGATCTCTAGACTCATTCATAGCAATTCTTTTGACAGTAAACTTAGAGGATAATGTTCTAAAGGCTTTGTAGACCATGGTTTGATTAGGGATGATAAAACCTAAGTTTTGGCACTGATTAGCAATATCTAGAAGTTTCTCAAAATAACTATCAATGCTTTCATCCTCACCCATCTCTATCTTCTCAAAGTCCCTCAAAAGTTTTCTATATTTAGAGTCCCTCACAGCCACATCACCCTCACAATGTAATTCAAGAATTTCCCATGCAGATTTAGCAGTAGAACAAGTTTGAATCAGTTTGAACATATGATTACCTACCCAGCTAAAAATAGCATTGAGAGCCTTTTCATTGAAGTTGTAGAGAGCAATTTCGTTGGCTGTCCATTGTCCCCTTGGCTTAGGTACCAGATCAGCATCTCCATCTCTTGGCAAGTAGGGAATGGTGTAGCCTTCTAGTACTGCGTCCCAAGCTCTTAGGTCGATGGATTTGATGTGGACTCTGAGCCTGATCTTCCAGTAGGCATAGTTGTTGGGACCCTCCAATACAGGCAACCTGCTGGTATTAGGGTTGGAATTGTCCATCTTGTCGTATCAACGCCAAACACCGGTGAAGTTGGTGCTTGGCTCTGATACCAATTGAAATTGTGGATCGGGTCGATACGTTGTTGATGTTAACTTAATACTGAAGTTCTAACAGCAGTTTGTGTTTGCTGTTAGTTCTACGATGTTACTTTAACAGCAGACCAGAGTAACAGTTTGCAGCGGAATAAACAAACACGAATTTAAGAAGTGAATATAGGATTATATTAACTTCCGAGCCGTAGGCAAAATACCACAAGGGTTTAACAAAGGCGTTCTCACAACTCTCAAGCTCCTCACTCTCGAATTGTTCAAACTAAGCAAAGCACACAAGAGTTGCTTCGACTATCTCTAAAAGCTCCTCACTCTTAGATCTATTCTAACAACTTAAAAACTTTGCTAAAGCAAGACAACACTCAACAACTGTAAATTAATCTCTTGGATTGATTAGCTCTTGTCTCGTTGTTTGTCTTGATGTACTTCACACCTATATATAGGTTCTTGATTTGGACTTCAAGGTGTGTTGTACACGGTTGGTAATTCTCCTTGTTTCCTTCTCGAACTCCTCTTCCTTGTTCTCGCAGTCCTTCTTGAATAATAGTTCCTTCGCCAGTGATCTAGCTAAGGAAAGACTCCTTCTTCAATTCAGGACTTTCCCTTGGAAGCTTTCCTAGTCGCACTAGAATTCTTCTTTCCTTTTATAAGCCGTTTGCTTTAATTAAGGAAACTTCTCATCTTGGAAACTTTGAGCGTCCAACCTAATGCAAGTTTGTTTCCTGAATAATAATCAAAGACAACTACAACTGTGGAACTCAGTTAGTTAAGTGAATAAGGCAAAACAATAATAATAATAATAATAACTAGATTGTAAAACAGTTTCTGGACGTGCAATGTTACTCTAACATTGAAAATCTCAATGTTATCCTAACATCCAGAAAACTTGCACTTTCACGATCTCCATGTGTTTTTGATTTTTAGCAACAAATTTCATTATATAATGTCAATTGAAGTAACAAATGGTCATAAAACTACTAATTTAGTTATTTAATAGTAGATTGAATGAGATTGAGAGAGTTTTTAATGTTAAACATTTTCTACGTTATACGTACACTTAATCATCATATGTTGTTTCAATTTGAATGAAACCTTATAATTTTCTTCTCTTAACTATTATTAGGATGTTTATCAACTAAACAAACAACGCAACACCTTAATTGTTTCACAAAATAAAAAAAAAATTATGAATATTATTAGGGACCGCCTAAAACTACTTTAAGGGACATGCACGACCGTCCCTAAAGGGGGTATTAGGGACTGCCAGGCGGTCCCTAATAATATTCATACTTTTTTTTATGGTACGATCTCCATGTGTTTTTGATTTTTAGCAACAAAATTCATTATAACATGTCAATTCAAGTAATAAATGATCACAAAACTACTAATTTAGTTATTTAATAGTAGATTGAATGAGATTGAGGGAGTTTTTAACGTTTAACATTTTATCTGTTATACGTACATTTAATCATCATATATTGTTTCAATTTGCAGGAAACCTTGTAATTTTGTTCTCTTAACTATTATTAGGATATTTATCAACTAAACTAACAACGTGGCACCTTAATTGTTCCATAAAACAAAATAAAAAAAGGTATTAGTATTATTAGGGACTGCCAGGTGGTCCCTAAAAGTGGTATTAGAGACCGCCAGACGGTCCCCAATAATATTCATTCTTTTTTTTTATATGTGGAACGATCTCCATGCGTTTTTAATTTTTAGCAACAAAATTCATTATAACATGTCAATTGAAGTAACAAATGATCATAAAACGACTAATTTAATTATTTAATAGTAGACTGAATGAGATTGAGAGAGTTTTTAAGGTTGGACCTTTTATACGTTATACGTACACTTAATCATTATATGTTGTTTCGATTTGCATGAAACCTTGTAATTTTGTTCTCTTAACTATTATTAGGATATTTATCAACTAAACAAACAACGTTGCACTTTAATTCTTCCATAAAATTAAAAAAAAAAGTATGAATATCGATCCCTAAAACGACTTTTAGGGACTGCTAGACGGTCCCTGAAATCCGTTTTGGGGTTGGGGACCGCTGGGCGGTCCATTTTTTTGGCTGGGGACCGCCCAACGGTTCCAATTTTGGGACAGGGACCGTCTTGCGGTCCCCGTTGCTCTGGGCGGTCAACAGTGGGGGTCGCAAAAACCCCCTAAATCTTGCAGTGATTATTCAACAAGAAGATGGGCTGTGGAGGAAAATCATTGCAGCTAAATATGGGGAAATCAACAATCCTTCGGATCTAAGTAATCGTAGAGGTAATCAAAACCTCGCGTCACTTTGGTGGATGGATCTTCTCCAAGCGGACAACCATTGTACTAAAAAAGAGTGGTTCTTAGATGGAGTGAATAAAAAGGTGGGAAGAGGTGATAAAACCGAATTCTGGAAAGATAAATGGTGTGGAGGAGAACCTTTATTTTCAAAATTTTGCAGGTTTTGCTGTTGCGACAGTTAAAGATGTTACTATTCGTGACAAAGGCGAGATGACTGAGAATGGTTGGAAATGGAACTGGGCATGGAGGCGACCCCTCTTTGAGTGGGAAAAAAAATAGTTGCAACAACTAAATGATATGATTCAATCCTTTACTCCATCAAATGATCCTGACTCGTGGGTGTGGATTAGAGATCCCGAAGGAATTTATACTGTCAAATCTGCATATAAAATTCTTTCAAAAGCTGATGATGATATGCAAGATCCTATCTTCAAAATATGGGAAAAAAATCAAAACTAGTCTTTCATAGTGTCCGAGTTACAGTTTTCGTCCTTTATTGTGTCCTTGTTTTTTCTTGGTCCTTTATTGTGTATTTCGTTACGATTTTGGTCCTTCGGAAGATACATGAGTCGAAAATGTCACTTGGGAGCACTTGCCAGCCAAAATTCAAAATTTTTAATTTCCACATGCAAATTCACATGTGAAAACGTCGGTTTTAATTTTTTAGTTTTTTATTTATTTAAAATTCTGACCCATCTGACCAGATTTGACCGGGTTGTTCGGATCGAACGGGTCAAACTTTAAAATAAAAAAATAAAAATTGGCATTCCAACATGTGAATTTGCTTGTGAAAAATTCCAAAAAACTAAATCTAGGGCGGGTACGTGCTCCTACGTGACATTTTCGACTGAGAATTCTTTCGAATGGCCAAATCGTAATGAAATACACAATAAAGGACCAAAAAAATAAGGACAGAATAAATGACGAACTAGAACACAATAAAGGACCAATTTCGATTTTTTCCCTCAGAATATTGTGGAATGCGAAAACGCCTTTGAAGTTGAAATCACTTAGCTAGCGAATCATTCTCGATAAGGTACCTTCAAAGTGTAATCTTCTTCATCGGGGAGTCAATCTTGATGAAAACAATCTCATATGCTTTTTTTGTGGATTGGAGAACGAGAATACAAATCATTTATTTTTGTCTTGCCCGACTTCTTACCGATTATGGATGGATATTAATAATTGGTTAGGCTTTCAATCTGCCCTCCCAAGAACTATGAAATCGCATTTTGAGCCTTTCTTTGGGATTTTTGGATCTAGTACAAAGAATCTGGACTTTCGAGTTATCTGGTTCTTCATTGTTTGGTGCATTTGGTTGGTAAGGAATGGGCTTTTGTTCAACGGGGGACAACAACTTCATTCGGATTTGCTAGAGAATGTAAAAGTTAGAACTTGGAGTTGGTTCAAGTCTATGTTTCACAATTTTTCTTATTCTTTCTTTGAATGGTCATGCTCTCCTATCTACTGTTTCAATTGAACTTTTTGTAATCAGTGCGTATTTCTTATACCTCTTTTCTTAATAAAATCTCATTCATTGTTGCTCAAAAAAAAATTAAATTTCTGTTGTGAATTAAACGAGGTTACAAAAATGAAGGGTATGTAGGTAAGAATTTTCCAATAGATAAGTACGATATGACAAAAAAAATCCTACATATTTATCAAAATAAAAGATTAATTTTACGCAGGTTTCCTTACTTCTTCTGACGACGATCACCATATGTATTCAATACAATTGAATCACTAACCTAAAAAGGCTAAAAACTATAAACTTTACGCTGTAAGATTCACTACAAGAGATAACCCCTTTACCGTTGGCACAAAAGCCGACGGTAAAGGGGCATTTGCCGACGGAAAAAAAGCTTTTCCGTCGGCAAAAAACCGTCGAAAAAACCCGACGGAAAAAAGCTCGTCACTAAAGCTTTTTTACGTCAAATTTTTACCGACGGAAAAGAGCTTTTCCGTCGGCTTTATGCCAACAAAAAAGCTTTTTTTAATTCCGTTGGCTTAAAGCCGTCGAAAAAGGTAAATTTTCCGACGGCTTTAAGCCGACGCAAAACTTTCTTTTTACCGTCGGACTTATACCGACGGGAAAGAAGCAAAACCCTTTTTCGACGGCTTAAAGCCGACGGTAAAGGGTTTTTTTCGTCGACTTAAGTCCGACGGTAAAGACAACCCTTTTCCCTCGGACTTAAGTCGACGGAAAATTAAGAAAACCCTTTACCGTCGGACCACGTCCGACGGAAAAACCCTATACCGTCGGCTTAAAGCCGACGGTAAAGGGTTTAAAAATATTAAAAAAAAATACAATTTTAAATAATTGATTTTAAAAAAAACGATTTAAAACAATTGATTTAAAAGAAATCGTTTTAAAATAATTGATTTATGATTTTTTGGCGATTTATTTAAAAGAAATCGATTTAATATAATTATTTTATAATTTTTTGGCGATTTGTTTTAAAGAAAACGATTTTAAATAAATGTTTTAGGTTTATTTGGCGATTTTATTTAAAAGAAATCGATTTAAATAATAACATGCACATTTTCGAGCGATATTTTTAAAATCTTTATTCTAATAAATAAAATTTCGTATTTAAAATAAAATCTTGATAATATAAGTTTTTATAGTTATTATTAGTTAGATAATGAATAAACATAAGTAGAAATGAAATAATAAAACAAATAATTAACTCTAATTATAATTTAGTGAATATGGAAGAATTTTTGTTAGTTATTAAGGATATTTTGGAGAGAAAGTTGATAGTTTTTGGAGAATGGTAAGAATGAATGAATTTAGTGGGTAAAATAAGGGGTATTTATAGTGATTTTGGAGAAATTGGGGGGGGGGGGGGGGGGGGGGGGGGTTGACACGTCACCGATCCGAGTGAAAATTGACACAGATCAGTGACATCGCACGATCCAATCCATGTGATTTTGTCACACGGATCGTGGCTATTCCGTCGGCTTATAGCCGACGGAAAAGCCACGATCCGTGAAATCACACGGATCGATGACATGGCAACATGCACCCCCGCCACCCCTCACCCCCGTCCCCCGACGGCTATATATAGTGCGGGCGAGTTAGTATCTCAATTCACAATTCATTTGGTTTCAAAATAAGGTTCGTATATACATACCTTAATTTTTACGTAATAATTTTTTTTTAGTACGTTAATTATGTTTATCTAATTTATCTATTTTTTTATTTGCGATTTAGAGAAATAGTACGAGGCAGCTTGGAGACCAGTGCCATAGATCGAACGAGCAGTTTCAGAAATCTTTACCGTGCTACAAGAGGTACGTGTATAGTTTCGAGCTCTTATATTTTGTTCTAGTTGTACGATTATAAATATTGTCTGTGTCCCCTAAATGTAGCGACGTCGTTGTGCTAATAGTTAGAATTTAAAAAATTTATTGACAATATATAATGAATCCAAACGAAGATAGAGATTGGATGTATGATCGTTTGAGTGAGATGGGTCGAGTGAATGAAACGTTCGGCAATGGTGTATACCAGTTTTTGGCGTTTGCGTTAGATCAAGAGTGTTATCTAGACGGTGATCGAAATCCTAGATGTCCATGTAGAAAATGGGAAATACTTGAACCCTGGCGAAGTGGCAGCTCACCTGTATCGATGCGGTTTTGTAGAAGGGTACCGTTTATGGATATTCCATGGGGAAAATTTTGTTGCACATAATAGCCAAGGGGTGTCATCGTCGAGGCACGAAGTTAGATACGACCCCGAAGTGGTTCAGGACGAAATTCTATTTGAAAATCTAGTTGACGATACATTTCGGGCACAATTCGACGTTAACGGTGAGGAGCCTAACGCCGATGCAAAAGATTTTTTAAAATTGCTCCAAATGTCGGAACTTAAGCTGAAGGGCCCCAGCAAGAAATCTGTTTTGCAGTGGGTGTCCGAGTTTTTTACAACAAAGATTGAGAATAACTACAATCATTCCGGGTGCAATCAGATGTACAACTTGCATCGCGATCTTTTGTATCCAGAGGATCAACTCTTACTGCCAGAGGATATGCACACTGACGAGAAGATGATGATGTGTTTGGGGTTGGGATACGAAACAATCGACGTGTGTTTGAATAATTGTTTCTTGTTCTACGGAGAATTCGCATCTTCCGATTACTTGGTTTGTCCTAAATGTGAGGAGGATAGGTATGAAACTATAGGTAGAAAGAATCCAGTGCTAAGGAAAAAGTTATGGTACTTCCCTTTGGCCCCACGTCTTAAACGACTCTTCATGACTAAATCAACTGCTGAACACATGACGTGGCACTTAAATTGTAAGTCGTCGGGCGATGTAATGATCCACCCTGCAGCAGGCGAAGCGTGGCAAGATTTTGAAACGAAACATCCTCAATTTGCAGCAGAGCCACGAAACATCCACCTTGGTCTTTGCACAGACGGTTTCACTCATTCGAAAACTTTGGGAAATAATATTCTAGTTGGCATGTGTTCATGACTACCTATAACCTTCCTCCAGATCTTTGCATGCGAGAGGAGTTTATTTTCTTGTGTCTTATCATATCAGGGCCGAGTAGTCCAGAACAAAACATTAACATTTTGCTACGCCCTCTAATTGACGAGTTGAAGGTTTTGTGGCACAACGACATTCGTGCTTACGACAGATCCAGGGAGCAGAATTTTCAGTTGAGGGCTGCATTGATGTGGACAATAAGTGATTTCCCCGCCTACGGGATGTTGTCTCAGTGGAGCACACATGGAAAGTTATCGTGCCCTTATTGCATGGAGAACACGAAGGCGTTCCCTTTGCAGTATGGTAGGAAACCAACGTGGTGGGGATGTCATCGTTGTTTCTTACCAGTGGGACATGAATTTCGTCACGACGTGATGGGATTCAATAGACATACAGAATTTGATGGGCCTCCACCGCATAGGACAGACGCAGAAATGGCAGCAATTGTTGCACAACTACCAAAAAGGTCTACAGCGCCATATGCACCGATAATGCCAGAAAAAAGGAACAGAGCACAATTGGACCCACAAAAGTATCTTTTGGGAATTACCTTATTGGAGTATGAACCTGATACGTCACAATCTGGATGTGATGCATTGCGAGAAGAATTTTTTCGACAACATAAAGAACACGGTGATGGACGACCCAGTTAGGAGTAAAGACAACTTAAAAGCTAGGAGAGACTTAGAATTGTTGACCACTCGGGTCAAGATTTTTGTTGTCGATACCGATGATAATAAAACCTACAAGCCGAAAGCCAAGTATTACCTTGATCGACCTCAAAAGAAATTACTATGTGAGTGGTTGTCAGGTTTGCGATTTCCGGATGGCTATGCTTCAAAAATCCAGCATTGTGTGCAACAACAACAATTGAAGTTGATTGGGATGAAGAGTCACGATTGTCACGTGTTGATGCAAAGGTTAATACCTATTGCATTCCGCGATTTTACTGATCGGATATGGGGTACCCTAGGAGAGATATGTATCTTCTTCAGAGCACTGTGCGCCACACTGATTAGGAGATCAGACATGGCGTTGTTAGAGGAATCTATCGTGGTTATAATATGCAAATTAGAGAAGATATTTCCACCAGGCTTTTTCAATTCTATGGAGCACTTGCCGATACATCTTCCCTACGAGGCCAAAGTTGGTGGACCGGTTCAGTATCGTTCGATGTACCCTTTCGAGAGGTATTGGCATTATTTATATCATTCCTTATATATTTCAATACGTATTGGCATTATTTGTATCGATTCTCAAGTTATATATATGGTTTTCCTTGCAGGCAAATGAACGGGTTGAAGAAATCTATTTTGAACAAAGCTCGTGTTGAAGGTTCAATTGCTAATGCTTATCTAATGGTAGAAGTCACATATATTACCTGGCAGAAGGTACAACAGGCTTAGCAGAAATGAAGCTGAATTACGTGGTAATTTCTCTGGTGCTTTGCCGATTTTCCATAGAAGAGGTAGAGGACTCAGTCCAGATAAGAACCAGCGGTATATTTTTTCAGAGGAGTTGAACCTAATTGAGCTTTACACGTTGATGAATTGTTCGGAAGTCGACGGATGGGTCACGTATGTTTCAAACTTATTCTTTTAAATTTGGCTTAATTATATTTAACATTTTGACACATGGATTGAAATAATGTTCCAAATGTTTACAGGTTGTTCGAGGACCTACGTTGCGGAGATCTTACTCCGCGACAGACACAAAGAAAGAAAAATACCAGCTTCGTGTCGTGGTTTAAAGAAACTGTTAAATCAGGAGAGTACTAGGTCGATGAACCTATCTACCCCCTTGCCTCTGGTGCAAGTGCACTTATAACATCGTACGGGGGCTACATAGTGAACGGATTTAGATTTCGTACTGATTCGTTTAACCAAGGAAAGGTCGGAACCTGCAGTGGCGTGTATGTGAAGGGCAGTGGTGATGGGATTGAAGGAACAAATTTTTACAGGACGATCAAGGAAATCGTTGAGGTTTTATGGTGCGGTGGCGAAGATAGGGCCCAATCAATTGTATTTTTTAAATGTGATTGGTACGATATTAGCAGCCGCGGTACAACTATACACCCAAAGTATGGAATGGTTGATATCGATCCTACGCGGCTTCTCGCGAAAATTAACTGTTCATTTTTTCTAACCAGGCTCTACAAGTGTTCTACACGCCATAACCAGCGCAACATGTGTCGTGAAGGAAATGATGGTGGGCAGTTTTCCCTATTCGTGCAAGAAACGTCATCGACGTGTCCGGCCTACAAGAGCAAGAAATCGACATCTAGTTTAATCACCCCGAAGACTTATTTCAAGATGATGTATCGCCGGGACTTAATTTGGGCGCCGATTTGATCGATTTTGACATTGAAGGACAGTTGGGAGATGATGAGTACGAGCTTGTTGAGGAAGATGACGATTAGTTTTATTTATGTTAAAATCAATGTTAGTTAAAATCAATGTTAGTTTAAATTAATGTTAGTTTAAATCAATGTTATTTTAAATTAATGTAAGTTTTCGAGTTTAAATCAATGTTATTTTAAATTAATGATAGTTTTCGAGTTTAAATCAATGTTATTTTAAATTAATGTTAGTTTTCGAGTATAAATCAATGTTATTTTAAATTAATGTTAGTTTAAATCACGTTGAAAATTAAAAACACAAACTCGGAATTAAAACCCGCAAACTCAAAATTGTTACACCGCCTACGAAATTTAAACACTCATACTCGAAATTTAAACACTCATACTCGAAATTTAAACACACATGCGACCCCGGCTATCATTTCCAAGATGGACCACCGTATATTCACGTCACTGTTCCAAGCTCGATTAGTGTAGTCTTCCGTCGGTAACTCCAAATTTTTTAGATTAATTACGGGTTCGACCTGATAGCCCCTTGATAAACTCGGACAAGAGTTGCTAACACTATAAACTCGGACAAGAGTTGCTAACACTATAACACTATTACGTTCGGTCCAACTTACTATTTTGCCACAAAGCATTTGGACGAGCCCCACTATAACTAGCACGTCCAGGAGCACTTTGAGTATAACATTGATCATACCACGACAATGGTGGTTGATATTCCATGGGCCAATACGGGATAGTTTTCGGCTGCGGCTCGGGTTGACGCTGTTTCTCGCCCCACGAACCAGTAGGTGGAATGAATTTTTCCCACGATGAAGGTGCACCCTGATCGAGTTGTTGGTCCCACGACATAGGTGTACCCTGATTGTAAGAACCATAGCCTTGGCTCGACTGATTGTAAGAATGAACATTTTGGACGGCTTGGCGAAGCCTCCTCTCCTCGCCAGGGTTAGGATTCTTTGCCGACGTCCTCCTTGAATCTGACATCTTGTTGTGCTTAGGCTTGCCACGTTGCCTCCTGTGTTGACCGTTGAGATCTGCCTTTGCCGAGACCTCTTTATCACACTCAAAGGGAAAGCGTTCTTTGACCTCATATTTATCATAGAGTCCTTGCATGTAACGCATCTACAGTTTTTAAAGTAAATCAATAAACAATATACATATTTCCCAAAAATAATATACAACATTGTAATAACTTACATCATATGCTTGTGCGCTCGGTGGGTTCCATCTGATTATTTTTTCATCGGGAGTCCTCACTATGTGGTCGACCACCCAATGTAGGTCATAGCGGAAGGGGATCTCGCTTTCAAGCTATAACAACATTTGTTTCAAAACAATATTAATGTTGTACCGAGGGCCTTAGTGCTTTTGAATGTGAGGTCGCTACATCTCGATGAGCTTTATGGCCCATAATAGTTGTACCGAGGGCCTTAGTGCTTTTGAACAAGTTTGTATTCGAAATATATTTTTGAGATTTTTTAGATTTGGATTTGACGAGTTTTCCTTTACCTTTGTCGGTAATATTACGGTTATTTTCGTTATTAATAACAGAACTAAACGAATTTCGTCGACGAAAAAAAAAAACTTTGTCGGTAACACTACAGTTTGGGCCGACGGTAATATAAGCCTACTTTTTCCGTCGGGCTAAATCCCGACGGTAAAGGCGGAAAAAATTGGGCCTTTACCGTCGGCCCAAATTGTCGGGCCTGACGGAAAAGGCCCAATTTATTGTAGTGATTGGTTATACATATATATATATATATATATATTATCCACTTACAATTGAAATTTATACATGCACTGTATTAATTATTTTGTAATACAAACAAGGAAAGACGAGACAAGGAAATCACAAAATCGTACTCATGTCTGAGACTGTATCTCAGATCCATCTAACAATTATCCGTTCCGTATGTTGTCTTAAATATACCCGCAATCGATTAAATGGGTAACATTATAACTTGAGATAAAAACATCAAACTCCCTAACCTATTGCCTCTTTTGCGCATTGCCCCTTAAACTAATTTAATCATCACTTTTATCCTTAAACTATAGAGTGTCTGTTCGATTTGCCCCAGCGGCGGTTTTCGGCGAAAATCTGACGAAATATTCCCTTCACGCGCGGCGCGCGTGTATGTCAGAAGGACATTTTTGTCCGAAATTATGGGAGAACTATTTGTAATGATATCCCCCTCAACCTATCAGATAATGATCGATTTGCCCCCTCAACCTATTATAATATGAGCACGTTGCTGCCTAAACTATTATATAATATATTGGTGTGCGTGTTTGTATTTAATAGTACCAATAATCACGTTTTTAATGGGAAAAAAATCAAATGAAAAGGCCAAGATTATCATGGATGACCATGAATCATTGGATGATGCAATGAACAAGGTAATGCAAAACCAATATTCTTTGCTTTTAGTGTTTAGTGAAGACAAATATGATTGATTGATCTATTTTATGTTGATATGTAGGCCAAGAAGTACATGTTGAGCAGAGGTGAAATACTTGACAAAGCGGTTGATGGAGTGCTCAAGAAATGAAGATCCATGAACATACCTAAGTCTGGTTTTTGTTAGAAATATGTAAGGCATAATGCCCAAATATTTTGTGCAAGCGTGAAACTGAAACTTTATTTTGTGCTAAATATGTAAGGCATTTTGCCCTAATATTTTGACTTAGTATGATCAACTTAATGGATGCATGTAGAAGAGGTTACCTACATAATTTTTGAATAATCGATTAAGAGATGTTGGTTTTCTCCATAAACGTGATTCTTGTTACTATTAAATACAGACACACACGCGAATAGGTTATATACAGGGGCAACGTGTTCATATTATAATAGGTTGAGGGGGTAAATCGATTATTATCTAATAGGTTGAGGGGATATCATTACAAATAATTCTCCCATAATTTCGAGCGAAAATGCCCTTTTGACATACACGTGCGCCGCGCGTGAAGGGAATATTACGTCAGATTTTCGCCGAAAATCGCCGATGGCGTAAATCGAACAGACACCCTATAATTTAAGGACCAAAGTGGTGATTAAATTAGTTTAAGAGGCATCGCGCAAAAGAGGCAATAGGTTGGAGAGTTTGATGTTTTTATCCTTTATAACTTATTATAAGCATCTTTTGTAAGCACTGTGCCATGTGACCGTACATGATGGAATTAATCCGTAACAACGTACAATTCAATCCGTATTTGTACCCGGATTTGATCAAATCGATCCTAGGTTGTCTTATGGATTAATAAAATACATTAATCATTATTGATCCTTGTATTCAGTATTTGCTGCATTTTTTGATCACGTATATTAAAGTCATCCTAAGTTTTTTTGTGAGGCAATTGAAGCAGCTAATAAGTCGCCATTAACCTTTTTTTCTTGACGCACTTAACATAAGCTATTTTTACTATTCAATCTCAAAAATATATCTATTCCTCCCTGGTCCGAAATGTCTCTATGAAAATCAAGGTATTAATATCTAGTGTTGAAGAATAATAATTTATTATTTATGATACATGATAATTGGAAGAGGATTTTCTATCCCACTACTACTAATAGTATTAATTACTTTTAATTATATTAAAATTCATTAAATCAAAAATAACATTCTCTCTCCTCCTTCTTATCTCTCTTTCGTCCACCTCTCCCTCTCTCTCCTCTCTCCTCTCGCTTATTCTTTCCAAAATATAATTTTCTCTTTAAATTTACCAAATTTTGTTTGTTATACATAAAAAGATAAGAAAAAATATGGTTTGTCCTATTGAGATGTATATTTTTTTTACACAATTTTTCTAAGAAAAAACTTACTAATTTTAATTTGAGAAATTAGTTATATTGTCCATAAATATGTATTGTTTAAATATTTGAAACTTTTCGTATGACAATTCCATAAAACTTCGGTTTAATGCGTCACCAAAACGAAATTGCTCATCAATTTCGAAATTATGTCCATTCAGTGAAAATTATTGATTTCCTTTTATTTCCACTGAAACTTAAGGAATTTTAGTTTTACTCCTTTTTTTTGCCAATTAAAAAAAATATTTACCAGGAATCTTATATATCGAAAGTGAGCGATTCATTGGCCACTTAAGTTTGAAATTCTATTTGTTCCCCGACCTTCAAATTTGATAAATTACTTTTACAGAATATTAGGAAATATGTTCCTAGTTATGTACCTCTAAACATATGTCATAAATTCAAATGTGATAATTTTAAATATCAGTAATTGAAGGTGATACAAAAATTATACGTGAATACTAAATATAAAAAAGTAGTGACTTATTCTGAAATTTCACAAACCAGAACTCACCACTGAATCGAAATTTTGGTCTATGTCTGTAACATTATGAACTCTAGTTAGTTTTTTGATGTTGTTAGTCTGACGTAAAAAATTATATTCAATATTTTGGTTGCTCGTGTTAGTATTAAAATCTACGTGTTGTCTTAAATTAGGCTTATTATGTTTGTGTCAAAATTCTTTGATCCATCATCACACCTACAAAAACTTTCGGTATAGGTAGTGGTTGTGTGGTTGTGGGAGAGAGAAATGAAAGAATTTTAAGGAGTGGAAAAGTTTTTGTTTATCTCTTTAGTTTAATGATTTCTTGTTGAGATTTTAGTGGATTAGTTTATAATGTTAGAGATTTGTGAACTCTATAACTAATTTATTTAAAAAAATAGTAAGTTTGGTCTTAAAAGAAATTTTGTACATTAGATATACATTTAAACATATAACAAGCAATTTTGTTTTTTTGGTGCATAACAAGCAAAGTATTCTAAAATTAAAAAGTAAATTATTTTTTGGAAAGAAGAGGAGAGAGGAGCGAGGGAGTTTGGCGAAGAGTGAGAAGAAAGATGAGAGAGAGTTAGTGTTTAATGAGTTTCAATTTAATTAGTATTAACTAATACTATTATTAGAAAGTGGGATACAAAAGTGGGACAAAGAATCCACATAAATCGTGCTGTAATAATATATGTACAGAGGTATAATGATAATATTTATATATAGGGAAAAAAGCAGATCACCCCCTTAGCTTTCGGCCTTTTTGCACTTTGCCTCCTCAGCTTTGATTTTTAACACTTTGCCCCTCCAGCTTTGAATTCCGTCAAACATTACCCCCCGACGGGAATATTCCGTCAAAAAAACAAATATTTCGTTAAATTTTGACACTTTGCCCCCCCAACTTTCGGCATTTTTAACGAAATATTCGTTTTTTTTAACGGCCATACTACGTCGGGGGGTAACGTTTGATGGAATTCAAAGCTGGAGGGGCAAAGTGCTAAAAATCAAAGCTGGGGGGCAAAGTGCAAAACAGTCGAAAGCTAAGGGGGTCGTCTGCTTTTTTCCCTTATATATATGTAATATAGGGTCAGTTTTATTAATAATATATGGTGATCTATATGTATTTATATATATGTAATATATGGATTTCTTGTTTTTTTTTTTGAGTTTAATCATTGCTTGTTGTTCTTTTTCTTTTTTAGTGAATCTTCTTCCCATGGTAAATATGTACTTTAAAATGGGATGGTCTTTTTCGGTCATATTTCTGTGGTAAGTTTGTAATTAACAATTAATGAAGTGATTTATTATCTTTATACTTAAGAACCAATATATGACTTTCTTCTTTTTCTTACAATACTGAAGAGTAAAATTTGTATAACAAATTTAACTAGTAAAGAACAAATTAGAGTTTTAATTTACCTAGTAAATAAGCTAATTCCGAATAAACTAATAATAAAATAAATGGCTTTCAATTTCTCTGTAATTATATAAGTCCACTTTTTAATACGAACACTACAAGAAAAAAGGGTCATTAGGGACTGCCTGGGCGGTCCCTAATGACCCCCCTGCGGTCGCTATTGAGGGGGGTAGCGACCGTCTAGCGGTTGCTATTTTGCGGTCGCTATTGACCATGGTCGCTTGCCAATAGCGACCGTTAAGATGTCCCTATTGTGGTCATTAGGGACCGCAAAATAGCGACCGTTAAGCGGTCCCTAATGACATCAATAGGGACCGCAGTATCGCGACCGTGAAGCGGTCGCCATACTTTTTGATAATAGGGACCGTCTGGGCGGTCCCTAATGTGGAACAATAGAGACCGCCCAGACGGTCCCTAAATTTAACAATAGGGACCGTCTGGGCGGTCCCTAATGTGGAATAATAGGGACCGCCCAGACGGTCCCTAATTTTTACAATAGGGACCGTTAAACGGATGATTTTGATATTAGGGACCGTCAAACGGTCCCTACTAATATTCATCGTATGAATATTAGTAGGGACCGTTAAGCGGTCCCTAATGACCTCCAGAAAAAATAAAAAAAAACTACAATTATATTCCGGATTTAATCCGGAATATAATTGTTTTTTTTTTGTAAAATTGTAATTTTAACAAATTGAAAACAATAAAATATTGAATAAAAAGTTAATATAATGACAATTGATATGAAAGAATAAAAGAATGTGAAAAGATGAATAAAATGAGTAATAATATAAAATGAATGAAATCAAAAACATGAAATCAAAAGTGAAGAATAGTAAATGTAGATCCAAAATAAATAAAGTATAAGAAAAAAAGATTGTATTGGTGAAAAAAAGAAATTGAAGATCCAAAATAAAGAAAGTGAAAGAAAAGAAAATGAAGAAAATCTTGTGTTGGTGAAAAGAAGAAAAGTTTTTGTGTTGGTGAAAATAAGAAAAAAAAATTAAGTGTTTTTGTGTTGGTGAAAAGAAGAAAAGAAGATAGTGTTTTTTGGAGATAGTGAAATGGGTGTAAGAGTGGTGAGATATATATATATATATATATATATATATATATATATATATATATATATTCAATTGGTTTTTGTCCGTTGGATGATTTTAGATGATCGACGGTTTAAGATGGCGATCCGTGTTAAAGACATGATGGGTACTTATGACCGTAGATTAGGATTTCATCGACGGTTGAGATTTGATTTGGTGAAAATTCAAATTTCCCCCTCACTTCCGCCAAAAAAATTCGCCAAAAATTCAAAATTTTCGATTTTAAGGACCGTTAAGCGGTCCCTAATGTCCAATTAGGGACCGCTTAACGGTCCCTATTGTCAAATTAGGGACCGCTTAACGGTCCCTACTAATATTCATACTTAAAAATCGATTTTTTTTATTGATGTTGTTGTGTTTGTGATTGTAAGCAACCAAACTCATTGTAATATGTAATTTGAAGTAATAAATGATTGCAAAATCAACCTTATAGTAGATTAGTTGTGAAATAATAGATTAATTGCGCTTGATCGAGTTATTAACGTTCAAGATATATTTCACAAATGTACAACTAATTAATTATCATTAGTTAGTTGTAATTGTTATCCGTGTTTATGATTTACTTCACAAACGTTAGCATAGATACGATTATGAGGCATAATCATTAGATCAAGTATTCATTAATTATACGTATATATGTAGATCGAATTAATTTGTCATTATGTCATTTGTCGTACAAAATAGTAGGAGAATCTTCAAAGCGGCCCGTTCTCCTTGTTTAATGTTTGGATATACAATGTGTCGTTGTACTTATTGTTATTTTAACCATTCCAATGGTTATTATGAACTAAGCATACAACGCGGCACCTCGAACCATCGAAAAATTCATAATTTTGATGTATGAATATTAGTAGGGACTGCCAAGCGGTCCCTAATGTCAAATTAGGGACCGCTTAACGGTCCCTACTAATATTCATACTTAAAAATCGATTTTTTTTATTGATGTTGTTGTGTTTGTGATTGTAAGCAACCAAACTCATTGTAATATATAAATTGAAGTAATAAATGATTGCAAAACCAACCTTATAGTAGATTAGTTGTGAAATAATAGATTAATTGCGATTGATCGAGTTACTAACGTTCAAGATATATTTCACAAATGTACAACTAATTAATTATCATTAGTTAGTTGTAATTGTTATCCGTGTTTATGATTTACTTCATAAACGTTAGCATAGATACGATTATGAGGCATAATCATTAGATCAAGTATTCATTAATTATACGTATATATGTAGGTCGAATTAATTTGTCATTATGTCATTCGTCGTACAAAACAGTAGGAGAATTTTCAAAGCAGCCCGTTCTCCTTGTATAATGTTTAGATATACAATGTGTCGTTGTACTTATTGTTATTTTAACTATTCCAATGGTTATTATGACTTTAAAAATACAACGCGGCACCTCGAACCATCGAAAAATTCATAATTTTGATGTATGAATATTAGTTGGCAGTCCCTAAATTAACAATATGGACTGCCAAGCGGTCCCTAATGTTAAATTAGGGACCGCTTAACGGTCCCTATTGTCAATTGTTTTTTGATTTCATTCATTTTATATTATTACTCATTTTATTCATCTTTTCACATTCTTTTATTCTTTCATGTCAATTGTCATTGTATTAACTTTTTATTCATCATTTTATTGTTTTGATCTTGTTAAAATTACAATTTTACATAAAAAACAATTATATTCCGGATTTAATCCGGAATATAAATGTATTTTTTTTATTTTTTCTGGAGGTCATTAGGGACCGCTTAACGGTCCCTATTGTAGAAATTAGGGACCGTCTGGTCGGTCCCTATTGTAAAAATTAGGGACCATCTGGGCGGTCCCTATTATTCTACATTAGGGACCGCCCAGACGGTCCCTATTATTCAAAAGTATGGCGACCGCTTAACGGTCGCTATATTGCAGTTCCTATTGAGGTCATTAGGGACCGCTTAACAGTCGTTATTTTGCGGTCCCTAATGACCTCAATAGGGACTGCTTAACGGTCGATGTTGTCTTAGTCGGTCGCTGAAAACTAGCGACCGCTTGGCGGTCGCTAATTTGCGGTCCCTAATGACCCATTTTTCTTGTAGTGGAATGTAGCAATAATATAGTGATGTGGTCCATGCGTCCTAAATACCCTTTTTTCCCGAAATTATGCTCTTTAATTTAGTTTTATATTTATTGTTGTTAAGTACTCTATAAACTTGTCACGAGGAATCGAAGAGAAAGTGTAACTCCAACAATGTTGCATTTGTTTGTTTAATGATATGTAGTTTAACATTTATTATTTTTGTACTTCTTCTTAATATATTTGCCTAGCAACTATCACAACAAGATTTTTGGTCATTAGCTACCGCATTTTCGGTAGCTAATGATCCAAATGCGGTCGCTAATGGTTATTATCTACCAAAATTATGTCGCTAATTTTTTATAGCTACTAATCGCATCGCTAATGACTCGCTACCGAATTTTGGTAGCTAATAAGTCCCTTTCCTACCGAATTTCCGTCACTCACATTAGTAACCAAAGTTTCGTCGCCACTTCCGTCGCCACAACTTTGAAATTTAGCTACCGATTTTCGGTAGCTACTGTGGAGTTAGCTACCGAAATTCCGTCACCAACTTACCGATTTAGCTTGCCCATTTTAACCCGCATTTGCTACCGAATTTTGGTAGCTAGTATTATGAATATTAGTAGCTACCGATTTTCGGTAGCTAACTTTATGAATATTAGTAGCTACCGACATGCGGTAGCTAATAAAATTTAAAACCATGAATATTATTAGCTACCGCACTGCGGTAGGTAATAACATTTAAAGATCTAAAAAAAAAAATTTGGAAATTTTTCGAAACTTTATTGGTTCATTGTTTCACCAATATGAAAATCAATGTTGATTTGTTAATTTAACTCTATCAAGCATTTAAATAAATGGAGAAAGTTTTTTTTAACAAAATGATTGTAAAATAAAAAAGGTTTGGAGTTTTGAAGATATGAAAAAAATGTTGAGAAATGAGAAACATTTTGAAGATTTGAAGAGAGTGTGAGATTTGATTAATGGAAAAAAATTTGAAGATATGAAGAAATAAAGAAATGATATGGATAGTTTTTTAGATTGGAGAAGTGAGGATTTTTTGATGATTTGAAGAGAGTGTTGGGATGATTTTATAGATTTGATAAATAATAAAATGGTAGAGATAGTTTTTAGATTGGAGAAGTGTTGGGATTATTTTGTAGATTGAAGAATTGAGGGGTATTTATAATATGAGATTGAAAATTTTGAATCTTCGGAAAATTTGAGTTTCCCTCCATTGGCCGCCCAAATTTTCGATGTTTTGCTACCGAAAATCGGTAGCTAATGGCCAAGTTTTTTGAATTTTCCGAAAATTTGAATCTCTGGCACATGGGCCCCCAAACTTTCGACATTTAGCTACCGAAAATCGGTAGCTAGTTGTCAATTTTCTAGGTTCTATCAGGATGAATATTTGTAGCTACCGGCTTTCGGTAGATAATGTTCATTGAACATTAGTAGCTACCAAATTCTGGTAGCTAATATATGTTGAATATTAGTAGCTACCGACTAGCGGTAGCTAATGTCCGTTGAATATTTGTAGCTACCGCTTCGCCGGAGCTAATGTTAAATTTTTTCTATTTTGTATATTTCTTTGTGTGATTTGATTTCTTTATGTATTTAGTTTAGTAATATTACCAATAATAAGTAATAATTAACTTATTTGTTAGTAATTGATTTGTTATTACGATTGATGTATAGTTGTGTGACGTATATAACAGTTTTATATACCTCTACACTTAATCATGTCTCATGTATGTGATTGAAATATCGTTGTGACGTGTTGATTGATGTATCGATGAAATGTGATTATTGGTTATGATGTGAAGTTACATTATTTATTTAACGTTCTACTGGGAGATACATACATATATATATAGTATTGACAAACAAACGACATTATGTATCATTTTCATTATGAACCGACATTAGTAATGTCATTTGATTGTGCAATGAAATCATCATTTTATATTTATTTAGTTAATTATTACTTGTTCCTGACGTAATTGATAACAAACAACCAATTATATTTAAAATAATCGTCGAAATATCACAATTTTAAGCACTTGAATATTAGTAGCTACCGACTTGCGGTAGCTGATTTTGTCAATAGCTACGAACTGGCGGTAGGTACTGTTAGGGTATAAATATTAGCTACCGCTATTTGGTCGCTACCGTTAGGGTTTGGGTAAAAGGTTTAATCAAATTTTCAAATTTGTGCCAACGGTTAGAATAGTTAGCTACCGCTACGCGGTAGCGAATGTCAACGGTAAGAATCGTTAGCTATCGCCTTGCGGTAGCTAATGTCAATGGTAAGAACCATTAGCTACCAATTTTCCGTAGCTAGTCATTAGTTACGGAAATTTCGTCGCCACTTGTCCGTAGCGACGGAATTACCGGTGGAAATTCCGTTAGCAATAAGTGTGGCCACCGATTGGTTGTCGCCAATAATTTAAGCAACGGAAATTTCGTCGGTAAACTCATTAGCTACGGAAATTCCGTAGCTAATGACTAGCTACGAAATTTCGGTAGATAATTTGCGGTAGCTAATACAGCGAAATCTTGTAATGGATTTATAATGATCCCGATTTGAATGTGAGCTTAGGATACTTTTTCAACTAACTTAACTTTCAAGCAGTCCAGGGTTAAAAAAAATCCTGAATCCGCCGCTACGTGTGTATATTTGCTCATGTGTGTGAAAGGGTCGGGTATATATATGATCGATCGTTTCATTCATGAAATTTAAGTATTTACATCATTTATATTGATATTATATATATATATATATATATGGACACTTTTGCGTGTTGCCCCTTAAAATAATTTTATCACCACTTTGGTCCTTAACCTATATGGTGTCTGTTCGATTTGCCCTAGTTGTGCATTTCCGGTCTTTTGTGGCCAGAATATTTTGACCTTTGAGGTATTTTTTTGCTTTTTTTTTGTCACCAACTAGCATAATACATCTAGTACAACACATATGAGTCGGGTAGAGAGGAATATTCCGACCAAAAATGGCCGAAAATGGTCGAAAATAGGCAAATCCCGTGGTGCCTTCCCGGTCTTTTTGTGGTCGGAATATTCATCACTTGGAGGTGTTTTTTTGTTTTTTTTCACCAACTACTATTATGCATCTAGTACAACACGTATAAGTCGGATAGAAGAGAATATTCCGACCAAAAATGACCAGAAATGGCCAAAAATGCACAACTGGGGAAACCGAACAGACACCATATAGGTTAAGGACCAAAGTGGTGATAAAATTTATTTAAGGGGCAACGCGCAAAAGTGCCCATAGGTTGAGGGGCTTGGTGTTTTTATCCCTATATATATTATAGGACGAATTATCAAAAATGCCCGCTAACTTTTGCCTTTATTCCTAAATGCCCGTTATTTCCAAATCTGCTGAAAATGCCCGTTAAGTTTTAAATTTTCTAACAAAAATGCCCGATTTTAAAAATTCGAACTTTTTATCCGACGTGGCATCCGAATCAAAGAGACGCACTGCTGAATCAAAAAGTCGCGTTTTAAAATTCGGGCATTTTTGGTAGAATTTAAAAAGATAAAGGGCATTTTTAGCATTATTTTTCAGACATAATAAGTTTTTTTGTGCTTATTTTTCATTTCGGGTATTTTTAGTATAAATTTTAAAAGATACAGGTCATTTTTAGCATGTTGGGAAATAACGGGCATTTAAGATTAAAGGCAAAAGTTAGCGGGGCATTTTTTATAATTCGTCCTATATTATACACACGTACAAATGTATATATCCTATTATTTTAGCATTATAGCTCCATTAGTATGATAGTTTTAACTTATTACACCATTTAATTAGTTTTTACCTCACTACTAACTTATATGCAATTACTTGTTCATAATTCAAATTACAATACGTAACGTCTGATACCTAAATTGATTTTCTACATGGACACAAAAAGCGAGAATTCGCTAGCTGATTACTCGCAACAGAGTTTATTGCTAGCTGAATGCCACGTACTAGGACGCGACCCATTTTTCGCTTGCTTGTCTGGGCTATATGCCAACTTCGACACCGACAACTACGAACATGTGTAATGTTATTTTCGCTAGCTGATTTTGTTATCAGCTAGAGATTGTGAGGGTTTTCTACGGACTAAGAGCTAGCTATATCTTGTAGTGACTGCATGTGTACTGTACACATTACATGCAAATATGCAATATATATTTATTATATGCAAATTCTTAAATCTTGAGGGGAAAAAGAAAAGCTTCTGTAATTAATTAAGAACCTCCATATATAATATATGAACACAAATAATTTCGATGTCGACGTCGATGAGGAATGCGATTCTAAAAAAAAAAATTACACACACAAAGAATTTCAATGTCATCAACTAATTAATGATCGTTAAGAATGTTAAGAAATGTCACTCTACTTCTAATCATTTGCCTAAACAAATTTTCTAATCCTCCCTCAAGTCCTAGGATACAAGAATCAAGTTCTTGTAATCCTCTCTGCACCATTTGCCCATCAAAGCTTGTTGCAGATTGAACTTTAATTTTGCCTCGAAGGTTATTTAGTACAAGATCTACACTTCCCACTTCACTAACAAAGCTTTGATCTTTACCAGCTTTTGTAAGCATCATCTTTGATACAAAATTCCATGATTTTGGCATTGGCCTCGACAAAAACAATAGAACATTCTTCAAAATTGCAATAGAGACTTCTCTAACTTCTGTCAGAACCTTATTAACCACATGCTCATTTGCATGATTTGATCCACTAGTAATCTTTGTCTCCAGTTTCTTGAGAGCTCTAATGCTCTTATTTGTGCAACTATTCATCTTTCTCCTAAAGGAAAAGTATGACGTGATATCACTTTGAACGGCAGAATCTTGACCTTTTCGACGTAACGCTGATTGAAGAGTTTGTACATTTTCTCTAATCATTTGGAATAATTCTCTGATAATGTTGCACGAATCGATCAACTCGATGGATCCGTCGAGAAGCGATTCTTGGAGAATAAGTGATTTTTGAGTGGCTTGATCAGATTGTACAAGTTGTTCAACGGAATTGTACAGTTTTGCTAACCTTATAAGATCAGACTGAATGGAATCTGAGCTTATTATAATAGGAACTTGTTTTGAAACACAAGACTTCAACTTTAGTAATTCAAATTCAAAGCTTGTGGGGTTTATAGGATGTAGCCTTGCAGGCAAACTAATGGATCGATATGGGATTTGTGAAGCTGCCATTATTTCTTTTTTAGCCTTTTGTTTTGTTTTGAAGCTGAGATTGGAAAGTTGTGATATGTTTTTGTGATGAGAGTGATTGTATTTATAGTGTGACAGTGGCTCGGTTGTTGATAATGATTTTGCATGTGATTGCAGTGTGGGTGGTCTTAATATTTTTTAGTGTGAATGTCTCGATTTTCACCAACAAACCGGCAGTGATTAATATTGTTTTTTCTTTTAGTCAATAGTTAGGACAATTTACGAGAGAGGCCATATTGTTTTACTAATTAAATGTTGATCTAGAAATACATGTGACAGTCATGTTAATGCATTGAATGTTGACCAGAGACTAAAATTAGAACCATAGGTGTTTCTGTGCGCCACCAATCATTATTGGGACTCATTCCAGTAAAATTTAAATGTATTTTATACTCCGACTTACACAAATGAAGTTTGAATTCTAGTGACTCCTGACAAGTTGTTTGCTTTGTAATGTAGTCTGAATATAGAGCGCATGATGGTAATCGCGCTCCGTTATTTTGTATTTGAAATTCGTTGTTGAACTACTTTTATTCACTTAACTAAAGATTTTAGACAAAGTTATATATGTATGGAAATTTTTTATAAGCTCTTGTTGTAAAATTTCAAGTGGCTATATATGTAAATTTCTGGTGATGCATCATATTTTAATAAAATAAATTGTGTTTTATCGAATAGGTATTTGATGTCGATGCGCTTTCCATACTTGCATCAAGCGTATTATATTAGGAAGTGACATATTCATTAATTTATAAAAATAATAATCCAGGATACACTTTTTTTCTATGCTATTGGGAAGTTAGTAAAGTATTTTGTATCGCTTTTTACTTACGGGTTGGTTTACATATTATTCTGAATGGGCACTAAATTTTGTGATATTATATAGTTTGTTTATATATATATATATATATATATATATATATATGTGTGTGTGTGTGTACTTGTGCTTTCTTTGTGCATGTTGGATTTGTAATGTTACATGATTTTTTTGCAACCCACATCTTTATTTGTTTAATTTCATGACATGTGTAAATGCATAATATAAATTATTTTGGTTTTATTTCGTCTGGGTTACAATACACCTCAGATCAATTACAATGGCCCTGACTAATGTCAAAATAATACTATTCTATTACACCGAATGAAGTATGTTGGTCTGGAACACCTAATATAAGTTGACTAAGCGATATAAGTAAAAATGGCCTAGATCTAATAACAGTCGAATCGGGACGATTCGATGCTAAAACTCTCAAACTGAAGGAACTATCGAACCAGGGTGGTTCGATGATGAAATCTCTCGAAATGATAAAACAGTCGAACCGTGGTGGTTAAATGGTTTAACCCTCGAACTGGCAAAACGGTCGAACTAGAGTAATTCGGTTGTAATAACTTTCGAATGGGTTGGTCTCGATAGTTAACGGTCGAACATGAGAACAGTTGAATCGCTCGGTTTGATAGATAGTAGTTGCTTGGTAGTAATGAATGCGTGCCAGTAATGTTGGAGGACGAGGTATTTATAGACCCCATCCCGCGGGACTCACTACAAGTCAGGAAATAACAGTCGAACGGGCTCAGTTCGACTGTCTTTATAACAGTCGAACGACACATGTGTGACAGTTTTATTTTTGGCCCTTTCTATGGTCGAACGGGCTCGGTTCGATTGTCTTTATAACAGTCGAACAACACATGTTCGACAGTTTTATTTTTGGGCCTTTCTATGGTCGAACGGGCTCGGTTCGATTGTCTTTATAACAGTCAAACAGCACATGTTCGATAGTTTTATTTTTGGGCCTCTATTTGGTGGGCCTACCCAAGCAATTTCTTGGGTTCTTCCTAAAATACCCCCATCATATAGTCCCTCCAGTTTGGGAGTCGGTCTTGAGTAAAGAGCGAGTTACACACTCTAAAATCCGTGTTGCTGCATCCGATTGTTCGTGGGCCATTTCATTGTCAAGTGAATTGGTAGCGAGACTTAGCTTGTTCTGAAAATACTCCCCCAATTTGAGAACTGTGACTCGGAAACACCGTTGCCAAATGAAGCTAATGCTGAAAATATTCCCCCCTTTTGGGAGCCGTGACTCTGAAGCACGGGTGCCAAATGAAGCTAATGTTGAAAATATGCGCTCCCAAATTTTAATTATGATTCTTAATATCCGGATCATAAAAGTTGGACTTCACGAACAATCGAACTGAGGCAAGTTCGACTGTAATTTTATTGTCGAATTATCTACGATTTTCTCAGTTGATTCTTATGGTCTTACTTTTGAAAACTGTCGAACTGACTTGAGTTCGATTGTTTATTAGTATCGAACTGACTTGAGTACGACTATTTATGAGCATTATCGAATTGTGCTAGATTCGATTGTTTTGTGTTACTATCGAATCACCGTGATTCGATTGTAAAATACTGTCGAACTGGACCGAGTTCGATTGTTATTTTCGTGGGCCTAGTGGGCATGACTTCTTCTATATAAGGATGAGAGGAAGTGATGAAGCTCATTTTCTCAAGCCTGGTGATAGAGGTTGGGGAATTAATTCATAGATTTCAGATTTTAGAGGGGTGAGGGAAAGAATAAGAAGAACGAGAAGAGAACAAAGAGAAGACAACAATTGCTCGGCAATTCAATAATCAATAATCATTCATCAACTTCTCCAATAATGAACCTTTAGCCTCATATTTATAGGCTAAGTAATAAAAACCTACCAAAGCTAGAGTTCTTAATAAAAGCAACAATATAACTTAGAATCCTAAACTTACCAAACTATTAAATCACTACCTAATAATACTTAAAATACTATAAAAGTAATATTTAAATAATATTCTATCTATTATTTCTATCATTCTCCCTGGCTTGAAAAAACTCGCCCCCGGAGAGTTTGAATGAAATAACTCCACTAAGGTGGAGCGAGTGAACTTGAGAGCTAGTCAAATTAGGACGACCTTTCCATTGAACTAGATAAATGAACTGCACATCTCTTGTGTTGTTGACTACATAGGCTTCCTTCAAAACCAACAATTGGATCGGAAGTAGAGGAGGCACCAAAATTGAAGTCACAGAACCACCAGGATTTGCCTCCGAGGATAGGGGTGATGTAGGAGACAGTGTAGGCACTAAACTTGAAGAAGTTGTGGAACTCCCTGAAACACTAGCATAAAAATAAGAAGGGCAAATATCACGAGAAGAAGTTAAATTCTTAATATTGACAGTAGGACTCTCATAAATATTTGGAGGCAAGTTCAACAAAGACTCATAAACTTTAGACAAGGAGTGCAACAACTTGCTTTCGATAGTGGCTATAAACTTTTGGTTGCTAGTTATATCCACATGGGATTGAGAAGTAGGCAAAGTAGGCGGAGTTAACCTTGGTATGGGAGTAATCTCACAGTTTAGATACGGAAAATCCTTAGGCTTAGAAGTCTCTGGAGATTTATGGTGCATGTCTAGGGTTTCGTGACCTTCATTTGTAAGATGCATGTCAACTGGAGGAGAAACATTGGGGAGCAATGGACAAACAGATATATGAGAATTCAATTTATTCTTAATATTAGTCTTTTATGTTGTGAATCTTTTATTAATTTCATTCCTCATTGATTGAATCGTACCATTCAATGCTTCAATCCTACTACATAATTCTTCAAGTTTATTATCCGTCATTGCTCTTGTAACGGTCATGCAAAACTTGCCAACAAAAATTTAAAAGTCCTAAAATCAATAAAAAAGAATAAACTTTTATCGATAATATGAGCCAACCAAATTTTTGTTGCAATCCACGCAGCCCGCTTCCTCGACAAAATTAGGCTTTAACTTGGTCTACATCACATGTAACCAAAAATTAATTGCTGGTCAATTCTCTCTCTTTTACACCTTCAGTAGGTGCGATTCGCACACAGTAAAAGGGGTTTTTTTTTACGATCGAAATTAGGGCTTTTCCTCCGACAATCATGTCGGAGAGGCGAATTCAGGTGGGAAATCAGGTAGTGAATACGACAGGAAAGGCAACAACACAGAGAAAACAACTGGAGAAGGGAGGAGAAGAAGAATCACTAGGAGATGAGGAAGAAAGTGAAAGAATCGTAATGGAAAAGGAGGCAGAATCAGATGGGGAGAAGGAACAAAGCAGATCACCACCGCCAGTGAGGGACATCGGGATCAACCAACCGCGTAACACGGAGAGGTATAATGAGTTGTTTGCGGGGAACAGAAGAATTGAAAATGGGGAAACAGTGGTCTACACACCTCCAACAAACAGAGAAGTTCTAGAATTCACAAATGAGGATGTGAGTGAGGCAACTGATTTCTGGAAGTTTGCACTCATTGGAACAGTAGTAGGGCTGAAGCTTCCTTTTGAAGCAATCCAAAGATATGTGAACAGCAGATGGAGAATCAGTCCACACATCCATGTAGCACAAGCTGGAGTGTTTGTATTCAGATTTGAAACAGAAGAGGACATGATGGAAGTGTATGGTGGAGGCACATGGATGGTGAAAGGCTCTTTTCCACTAACGTTTCACAGATGGGACCCTGGGATAAAGCTTGACCCAGGTAAATTACATAACTATCCAGTTTGGATACAGCTACCAGCATTAGATTTACTCCTTTGGACCCCAAATATGATAGGAAGAATTGCAAGTCTAGTAGGGAAGCCTGTCTACATTGATAAAATGACTGCAACTAAAGAAAGATTGGCATATGCCAGAGTTTTTGTAGAATTGCAGAATGGTCAGAAGCTTATAGATAAGGTGAGTCTGAAAGGGCAAGGTGGAGAAGTGTATGAACAAAGTATTGTGTATGAGAAGAGACCAATGCAATGTTTCAAATGCCATAAGTTTAGTCACCTAGCCAGAAATTGTGGTGGCTTAAAGACTGTATGGGTAGCACAAAAGAAAGAAGGAGAAGAGCAAGGAAAGGAGATGAGTCAGAAGGATAGGAAGGAGGAGGAAGTAAAGACACAGGGAAGTGAGGAAAAGAGAAGGAAACCAGAGGAAAAAAAGGACAACCAAGAAGAAACAGAACAACAGGAGAAGAACAAACCAGTAGAGGAAGCACAAGTTGAGGAGAATGGAAAAGGCCAACAACTCATAGAAGGAGGGAAACTGACAGTAGTCCTCCACGTTGACAATGAGGACAACACTGAAGAAAAGGAAACAAAACACATGCAGAAAAGAGTTGAGAGTGTTAGAAGAGGCTAAGAGACACAAGAAGGGAAGGAAGAAGAATGGTGCAATGTGGTAGACAAGAGAAAATCCACAAGGAAAGGAAAAGACAACACAGAGCAGGGGGGAAAACAAAGAGGGGCATAGGCCCACGTGGATAGAGAGATTAATATTGGAGTATGGAACTTGAGGGGGATGAATGACCCCCTCAAGCAAGCAGCTTTGAATAACTTTCTAGGTAGAAATAAGTGCTCTATAGGGGCCATTGTAGAAACTATACTCAGAGAGAATAAGTTTGATGAAGTCAGAAATAAATTGAAAAAAGATTGGGAGGTGGCTAGCAACATTAGCTATGACAAGAACTGCAGAATTCTTCTCTTGTGGAAAGAAAATGATGTGGATTTGAGAGTGGGAGAGTAGGGGGACCAGTTCATACATACAAGTATACAAACTAAAGACAAGAAATGGAAAGGGAATGCAACATTTATCTATGCCCATAACACTGCTGATAAGAGGAGAGCACTATGGGATAAACTGGAGGAAATAGCTAAGAATACCACAAAGCCTTGGCTGGCAGCTGGGGACTTTAATGTAGTCCTCACAGAAGAGGAGAAAAACAGAGAGGATGGTACACAGGACAACATAGGAACTGAGCTTAAGGAAGTGCTTGAGAAGACAGGCCTAAGAGATCACAAATACTTAGGGCCTGTGTTCACATGGAGTAATAACCACACCTTTTGTAAGTTGGACAGAGTGCTTGTGAATGAGGAATGGATAGAAGCTAATAATGAGACATCTGTTCAATTCATTTCACCTGGTATCTCAGACCATGCTGCTAGCATAACAAAGTTGTTTGCCACTGAAAAGAAGATAAAAAATCCTTTCAGATTCAAGAACATCAGGGCAGAAGATGAGAAGTTTGTTGGAATTGTTACTGGGCTTGGGCCACACATGTTAAGGGCTGTAAAATGTACCAACTAGTCAGCAAGATAAAGATTGTGAAGGGCAAACTAAAGGAGCTGAATAGTAGAAAGTTTCAGAATCTAGAAATGAGAGTTAAGGAAAGACTAGAAGAGCTGCAGAATCTTCAGAAGCAGAATTTCCAACAACCAGACAGCAAGAAACATGAAGTGGAGAAGAAACAAGAGGAATATAAACAGACTTATAAACTTCTTATGCAACAGCTTAAGTAGAAAGCCAAAGTAGATTGGATAGAGGAAGGGGATAACAGTAGCAGATTGTTCTTTCAACAGATAAAAACTAGGAGGAAAATCAACAGCATTAATGCCTTGATAACACCAGAAGGTAATACTCTTAACACTCAAAAGGCAATAACTGACCATGTTCTTTCCTTTTACCAGGACTTGTTTGGCATTGAGAAGGAAGGAAGCCCAATAGATACTGAAGCACTGAGAATTGGGAGAAGAATTCCAGAAGAGGAAAATGCTAAGCTAAGAAGCCAGATAACAAAGGAAGAAGTAAAGAATGCACTATTCAGCATGAGTGACCAGAAAAGCCCAGAGCCAGATGGAATGAATGCTTGCTTCTTTAAGAAGAGCTGGCAGATCACATGTGAACTTGTATATGAGGCAGTCATTGAATTCCAGCAAACAAGTAAACTTTTAAATCAGGTGAATGCTACTAGTGTTTGCTTGATACCCAAAGTATTAAATGCTTCCACAATTGTAGATTATAGACCCATTGCTTGCTGTAATATTGTCTACAAAATTGTGACAAAAGTTCTTGCAAATAGGATTAAAAATATCTTGCCTGACATTATAAACCCTTGTCAAAATGCTTTTGTAGCTGGTAGAGATTTATTTCAAAACATCTTCCTGGCTCAGGAATTGATTAGGGGGTATAATAGGAAGAATATTTCTCCAAGATGCATGTTGAACATAGATCTCAGGAAAGCCTATGATACAATAAACTGGAAATTCCTTCAGGATGTTCTGTTAGGTTTGGGATTTGATAATTGGTTTACTCATTTGATTATGACCTGTGTCACTACAGCTAGATTCTCTTTTTGCATAAATGGTAGGCTGGAAGGATATATGCCTGGGAAGCAGGGACTAAGACAAGGGGACCCTATGTCTCCTTATATGTTTGTTATCTGTATGGATTACTTATCTAGACTCATTCACTATAGAACTAAGGACAACATAGTTTTCAAATTTCATCCAAAAACAGCTAAACTGCAGCTGACACATATGTGCTTTGCTGATGATCTCCTTTTATTTTGCAGAGGTGACATAGGATCAATGGAATCACTCAAAAGAACTTTAGATGAATTCTCAGAGTCTTCAGGATTACACATAAATAATACTAAAATTCCTGTATTTTTGGCAGGTGTGCAAGGTGAGAAAAAGGAAGAGCTCATGAGAGTTTGGGAATTTCAAGAAGGCAGGTTCCCAGTGAGGTACTTAGGTATTCCACTAAGCCCAAAAAAACTCCTTATTCATGAATATGAATCCTTCATAAAAAAAGGTAACTGCTAGAATTCATAGCTGGTATGCAAAAAAACTAAGCTATGCAGGTAGATTACAATTAGTTAGGGCAGTGCTAATATCTATCCAGAGATTCTGGTGCTTTGTTTTCCCTATACCTGCATGAGTTGTACATAAGATTGAGGGCTTATGTAGAAGCTACATCTGGACTGGAAAAGAGAAAGGAAGAAAGAACCTGATTGCATGGAGCACAGTATGTCAAGAGAAGGAGAATGGAGGGCTTGGGATAAAAGAGATACTGAGCTGGAATAAAGCCTTGTTGTGTGCCCAGATAATAACTATAGAGAAGCACATCACAAGACAAACTATATGGACAACATGGGCAAGAGAATACAAACTAAGGGGGGGGGGAATCTGGAATATGAGGAAAAGGGAAGGAGACTCCCTATGGTGGAAAAGGATCCTAGCACTAAAGGAGGAAATGAAAGAGATAATACCTCAAGTGGGACCTGAGAAATGGAGAATACTACCACAGAAGCAAATCATCCAGGAATGTTATAAAGCTTTCCATAGGGAGAAACCAAAGGTGAAGTGGTGGGCACAAGTCTGGAACAAAATCTCAACTCCAAAAGTGACTTTCATACATTGGCTTCCCATGCACAAAAGAATGGCTACAAAAGAAAGGTTAGTCAGGTTCAATATTATTAATGATGAAAACTGCTGTTTTGTAATGATAATGTTGAAACTTTAGAGCACATGTTCTTTAACTGCAAAACTGTCCAGCCTATTTTTGAAAGAATCATGAGAGCTGTTGGAGTAAGGAATAACAGTCACCAGATTCAGGTCTGGAAGGAGATGTTTGAGAACTCTGTGAAACAAAAGAGTGATATCTTCCAGATCAGAGCTGCAGCATTTGGTAGTGTCATAACAGGCATATGGAGATGGAGAAATGTTAATATTTTCGAAGGAAAGAATACTCCAGTAGATAATGTTTGTAAGGACATTGCAGAAGAACTACACTTGAGAATAAAATTCAAATTGGGCAGGAAAGACAATAGACTCATGAAGAGTATATTGTATAACTTACGGAACATCCTTGCTATGTAAATATGCATGTAGCTACTAATAGTTCATGCAGGGGGAAGAATGTGGACTGTCATAGGATTACATGAGCTAAGGAAAAGAAAATACAGCAATATAGGAAAAAGGTATTACTGTATCCCTAAACTGTTACATATTATACATACTGTAGAGGCAGTTTTGTGTAATGAGAATAGACTTAATCTTGATCTGGCTTGGAAGGCAGAGAACTCTTTTGCTTTTTCGATTCAGGTTGAGGATTCTGGGCTGGATCTAACCCTGGAAGGTAACCGTATCCCTCTCTATATCCTTCTCAACCCCTGGAAGAGTGCAGGAAGGAACAGTGACTGAAGCGGCTATCCTTGGGCACCCATGAGCTGCTAGGCAAACACTTGGAGAGTACAGCCACAGGCAAGCCCTGGAGCTGGAATGAAGGGAGTGTGCCTATAGAAAAATTGACAAAGTCTGAGTCAAAGGAGGGCAGTGAGTGGGAGAAGGCTTTCCACAAGTCATAGTCATAGACTAGAGCTTAGTGGATTCCTTAGCTTGATAGTGCATTGTTCCTAGCATTTGATTTCTTATAGTGTGCTGTCTCTAAGCTTCATGTGGGGATGATATCCCTTGCATCTTGTAATCACACTCTTTCCAGCTTCTTAATATATTTACCTTTCGTGCAAAAAAAAAAAAAATTAATGGCTGGTCAAATATGAGCATATCAACAACTTAAGGATGAAACTGAAAATAACCCAAAAGGACTAAGTTGTAATTATCCTTCTTCTTCACGGAATAGCTGTCGATTGACTCGCACAGTGGAACAACAGCGATTTGCAGCAATTCCTTGCTCTTGAGACTGATCACGCGAACATGGAGATGAGAACGAAAGTGAACGGCGGTGATGATGACGGCTTAACGGAGCAGGTGAAGACGCGGCGATCTGTGATAATACTGAAGATGGCGGTTAACGGCGTAGCTGGAGGCGGCGGCAGAGGTGGAGATGAGAAGCACTGCAAACGGAGGTGCTGCGATCAACGCTCCCAGCCATGGTGGCGGCGCCGGACCTAGAGTTTTTGCGATTCTGCTGTGGCTCTTTTTTTTTTCCTTCAGAAATTTGAAAATTGCAAAACACTCCCTAAACAACTGGAAACACTGGAAATTGACTCAACTTTTATTTTTCTAGAACTTGATTAAATCTAAACTGAAACTACGGATGCAGCGGAAAAATGAAAGGATAAGAATGGCTCTGGTGCCAATTTGATAGTGGTTGGGGAATTAATTCCCAAATTTCAGATTTTAGAGGGGTGAGGGAAAGAATAAGAAGAACGAGAAGAGAACAAAGAGCAGACAACAATTGCTCGGCAATTCAATAATCAATAATCATTCATCAACTTCTCCAATAATAAACCTTTAGCCTCATATTTATAGGCTAAGTAATAAAAACCTAGAGTTCTTAATAAAAGCAACAATATAACTTAGAATCCTACACTTACCAAACTATTAAATCACTACCTAATAATAATTAAAATACTAGGAAAGTAATATTTAAATAATATTCTATCTATTACTTCTATCACCTGGCCACTTATGCTAAAACGTAAGTAGAATCGAATCGGCCCCGTTCGATACTCATTTGCATCGAACGACATGCCGTTCGATACTTTTGTATCGAACGACTGTTTGTTCGACTATTTTTCTTAAAAAAAATCTGAATATTTCGATTTCTTATGTCTGATTTATTTCTTGTTTTTGTTGTATGCAGCGCAATTTCGTTGCTGGTTTGGTGAATTTGTGACTTTAATCAAGGTAGTCAATTGTTCACTATTTTTCTTGTTAATTGTATGCTAGCATATTTGTGCTTCGCGCGTTATGCATAATGTAGTTGTTGTGAGTGTCGAGGATGACTTACATTCGTATATCGCTTTTCTTTCTTTTTTGTTTTTATTTTAGTTCGTGTCAAACAATATGTCGAACGAGACGGTGAGTGTTGACTCTATGTCTGTGAGTGAGTCGAGTAGTACATCTAGCACCGATTCTAGTAGTTCGGTGAGGGGTCCTGGCGCGGGGTCTGCGGGTAATACTTTGGGCAAAGAGAACGCCCACGATCTGATCGATATAGAAAAGGTTGACAGAGAATCACAGGAAAATCAGTTGTCAGCTCCGCAGTCGGCGGTAGGTGGTGTGCCTTTGCTCGATGTAGTTGATAATTGTGCCGATAATGATGCAGATGAAGCAAATAAAATCATTGACAGGGATTTTGACGAATCTGACGATGAGGTTGTGGGTATGGCATATACTGACTATGTGTCACGATTGTAGCACAGTCGGCCCTTCTTCGGGAACCCTACGATATAGGGAAAAACTATAAGATAGTTATCCCCACTTCAGAGCAACGTGTGCACACCGTGCCAACCGGTTTGCTTACTGTCTTTGTTGGGTAGTTGGCCAATGGCCTACTGTTTTCTGTACCATATGAGGTGAGGACAATCATAAGGTCTATCGAGTTGGTCCCTAGCCAGTCAATGCCAAATACAATCGGCATATAATTGGTTTCATCATTGCCGTGAAGGGCTTAGGGGCGCTTTGTGGGCCTATTGAGTTCTGGGCCTTGTTCGAAGTTTCACGCAAGGGGAAAGGTTTTTATCACGTAAAGGCATTGAAAAACATAAGTGCCTGAATGGGGAGCCTTCCGGTTATGGGAAGAATTGGAAAAAATGATATTTCTATATCCAATAGAGTTGGCGGAAAGAGTTTTCTGTGTTTCGACGGGACTAGGTGGATGTTCCAAAAATTTCGATACCGCGCGGAGTGGGTGGTCTTGGATGGGGCAATTATTTTAAGGCAAATTTGATAACTAACCATCAACTTCATATGAAAGCTCTTGTTAAAAGCGTTGTTTTGTCCCTAGCGGGGTTATCCCCGTTTTTCTATACGGGGAGATATACTCTTCGTATATATATTGTTAACTACCATGAATTTTGTCTTGCACTTAACTTTGAATGATAGTAATGTTGGGTGTTCTTATTTTTCAGAATCTTTCATAATGAGCCGCCATGCCCGCATGAGTGGAGTCCTTGCCAAGGACGTTCGGCCGTCCCTATTCTCGTTTCTCCACCTAAGAAGAGGAAGGCTAAGGGGAAAAAATCATATGTTGAAGCCGCAGTGTCCACACGTTCCCATGCGCCGCTTGATCCTTTTGAGGAGATGCTCTGTAGAGGTCGCGAAGATTCTTCTCCTCTGGTTGATGACAATCAGGCGAGAGGGTTCGAGGCACCCGTTGTCGACGATGGTGGGGCAGCGGGTAGAGAGGAGTGGGCTGCGCCTGCAAAAAGAAAGAGAGTTCCCCAGACTCAGTCTCAAACTAGAGGTGTTGCGCCCTCTGCGCCCCGTTCAACTGGTTCCATCCCCGCTGGTGGCTAAGTCCCCCCTGTCAGGGTGAGTACTAAGGCCGAATCTAGTCAGGGCATGCGCGCTCGCGTCAGGGATTTCAAGCATTCTGAAGAGGAGGCTATCAATGCACTAAGGGTGGTCTTTTCTAGCCTCGCTACGGCTTTCCCAACCTCTACGGAGCAGAGAGTGCAATTGGAGCGGCTTGCGCTTCAATTAATTAGTGCGGTAATATGATGTGTAAATTTGATATCGTTGCTTTGACGCATGCTCAAATTTCTTATGCATTTTGTTGTTGCCCTTTCAGAACAGTGGGGTCGTGGATGACATGATCGAAGTCTTGATGCAGGCCCACGAAGACAGGAAGACCAAGCTCGAGCACCTGCCGGCAGAATTTTAAGGTAGTGATCCTGAGGCGCTGAGAGCTGTTGTAGCTGAGAAGGAAAAGGCCTTGCAGCACGCTAAAGATTGTGCTATTCGGGCGAGCGGTGATCGAGAGAATGTAAGGCTTGCGGAGGAGAGCATTCTACAGTTCGAGACGCAAGTCAACACGCTGAGGGCTGGAAAGACCACGCTGGAGTTGTGGGTTGCAGAGCTTGAGAAATAATTGTCCGCTGAGAGGGAAAAGGCCGCGAACGCTGAGAACTTGGGTATGCCCGCGGGTTGAGCCAGGTATGCTTTTTATTGTGGATTATTACAGTTTTATTTCCTCCTCTTTGATAATATATGTTGTGTTTTTTGAACAGCCTCCCACTGCGCAACAACGAGAGGAGATTGCTGAGGAATTCTTACGGAGCAATACTTTCCAGGAGACCAGTGTCCGTCGTGTGGTTTAAGACGTCAAGAAAGCTCAAGTGCTTACGGTGCAACAAATTCACAGCACCCGCTACTTGTGTGGGGGATTCGACCCAAATGGTTGGATTTATCGTTGAGTCCTGATCGCCAGTCTCTGCCCCTAGCTCTCGATAACGGGCCTACCATTGCGGACGAGTTTGCCAGCTTGCTCGAGAATGAGAGCTTGATTTACGACGCCGATGCCTAGCCGCCTTGGCTTAATTTTTTGTTTTAATGAACAATTAATTTATCTTGTTTTGGCACTGCGTTGCCTATTGTCTCTAACAATTTATCTGCTTTGTATTTTCCCATCGTTGAATATTCTGCAATTATCTTTTTTATGATTGTGTCAATCATTTATCTTCGCATACTTCATGCTTGCCCGTTTCTTTAAAGTGCGAGCTTCGTAAGCACAACGCTATTTACGCATTAGTTTGTTGATTCCATTCCACATCGTATTGCGGAATGTTTAGGAATCTGCTGCTTATTGAGCATAATGTTCTCCTCTTTGTTTTGTGGGGCCCTTTATTGCATATGTCATCTTTTTGGCGAAGCGTTTGTTTCTTTTTTATTTGTGGAACTTTTTGGTTTGTACTTGTCGTATTTCTGGCGAAGTGTTCATCCATTTCTTCTTATTGGGACTTTTTAGTTTGCACTTGCCGTATTTTTGACGAAGTGTCCATCCCTTGTTTCTTTTGTGGGACTTTTTTGGTTTGCACTTATCATATTTCTGGCGAAGTGTCCATCCCTTTCTTCTTATTGGGACTTTTTGGTTTGCACTTGCCGTATTTGTGGTGAAATGTCCATCCCTTTTTTTCTGTGTGGGACTTTTTGGTGTGCACTTGCCGTATTTGTGGCGAAGTGTCCATCCCTGTTTTTTTCTGTGGGACTTTTTGGTTTGCACTTGCTGTATTTTTGGCGAAGTGTTCATCCCTTTCTTCTTTGCGGCCCTTATTTTGAGTTCCTACGTATCATTAGTTTCACATACATAATTTTACAATGCTGGTTTCCGCTTTGGTTGCATTTGTTGGAATACTTCTCAAAGTATCACTGCAGATTATGTTTCGATATTATGTGTGGAAGAGAAAATACATAACATTTTATCATTGTAGGCCTTGCGGCTTCGCCCTAGATATACCTGTAGTAATCCTCAAATAAACTTGTCATAAAAGGTCAAAAATATCCCATGTGGAGATTGAATTTAGATAATATATAGGGCTGAGCCAGCACAAGGCCAGGTTGCCTATATTTTCCGAGGGGGTTCCCCGGAACTCAAGCCTTCGTAGTTCCTCTTGCTCTTCATGAGGCGGCAACCTGAGTGACGCCACCTAACAAAACCAACCTTGCACGTGATCGGCTATCACCTCACCCGTCCCTGTCGGAGTAGGAAACTTCACCAATTGATGGTAAGTTGATGGCAATGCTCGGAAAGCGTTGAGCGCCGGCCTCCCCAGGATTGTATTTTAGGGGAACAGTAGATCAACCACCACATAGTCGACGAGCATCGTCTTCTTCTGAGGCGCAGTTCCTAATGACGTGGGAAGAGAAACCATACCACGGGGGTACTACCTCCATTCCGCCAAAACCATGCAGCGAAGTTTTAACAGTCTCCATTCTTCCATCCCCCAAGCCATTCTTCTCCTATGTCGAAGCCATATGTACATTAACCGAGCTTCCGTTGTCCACCAAAACTTTCATCACGCCGAAATTGGCTATATCAACCATTATCACTAACGGGCAGTCCAACTTTCCAGCCTGAATCGGTTGAGGGCTTAACTTCTGCAGATCTGCTATTGAGAAGACGACTTCCTCTGGTCCCATCTCATAAATAAATAAAAAAGAACAGTTGTGATATGGGTATTTCCCGTATTAGACAGGCCCACATGCCAGGCCCATATTTTACCTATGTCGGGGATCGTCCCCGACATGCATATCGAATATTACATTCGATACAGTACAGCTCATGCGTTTACCACGTGAGTGGTCTTCGCATCCCGAGGCCTATAAATACTCGTATTCCGATAAACAAGGTAAGCTTTAATTATCCGCAATTGCTGCACACCTATATCGAACATACCCAATATAGTGCTCCACATAATACTCGATATATATCTCCGATATATATCACCGTTATACTGTCTGACAACACATTCGACTTAAGTAGAACATCATCCCCGATGTGGAAGGATCCCCGATATCACCTTCAACATCACGTCCGATACACCTCCGACATCCGACAACATCTAACGTCAGTTCGAGGTGTTCCGGACCAAGCCTACTCAGCAATATCATTAGTCTAAGTAGGCCTAGTTTAGTGATAGATTTGTTGTACTGCACCTATAACCGACCTTATTATATAAATACGATCTATTACAAAATTAGTGGTGTCGTCTGTGGTAACACCAAGTTCTCGGACAAAGACGTCAAGATGCAACGAAGGATGACCCTCTCACAGTCTAACAGACTAGTAGTTAACAATTCAGCAGCCGAAAGTGCTCCCCATCCGGGTGTGCGAGTTTTAGAACCGGTAGTGGGCCAAAACGAACCCATGCAGGCTCAACCTTCAAGGGAGCCAACTTTCACGCCGCAGCGCCTACAGTTTTGGCGTCTGAGATCATGGCGCAGATTAACGCCACCGTCCAAACAACACTGAATGTGGCCCTAGAGGCCTTTTTGTCGCGCCTAAACAACAGATGAGCAGGCCACGTGCCACCACAATCCTAGGAGTCCAGAACCAGAGGCCCCAGATCCTGGCATAAAACTAATGAGCGCGAAGATATAGGAGATTCCAGAAGGGACCGGCCCCGATTGAGAGCTCCCAGAGGTGAAGGTCCCGATCCATTGATGGACATGAGGAACACAGCTAGAAGATGGAGTAGTTGGACCGCGAGAAGGCTGAAGTCGGTCAGAAACTAGCGTTGGTAGAGGGCCACAAGAGTTTGACACTATTTTGTGAAGAGATTGAGGCAGAAGTGCTAGAGAAGGGGGATAAGATTCCAACCGTCAAAGCATATGGTGGAAAAAGCAATTCGAGAGACCACCTCCACTGTGTTAATAGTGTCTTGAACCTACATAGGTTTTCACGAAATATCAAGGCGAAGATTTTAGCTATGACTCTAACCAGGGTAGCCCTGGACTAGTTTACCAAGTTAGAGGCTGGTTCTATAACAAGCTACGAGCAGATGAGGTAGAGATTTGAGAGTCAATTCTCCAGTCAGAAGAGGATGAGGACTGGCATGCACCACCTGAATGCTATAAAGTAGAGAGACAAAGAGAGTCTGGTGGATTTCATCAAGAGATTTAATGATAAGCTGCTCAAAGTTGACGAGCCCAAGGGGGTCCAGGTTGTCCTCATCTTATTTAATGCCACATTGCATAGGACCTTCGCGGCCTAGTTGAGAAAGCTTAAATTACCAACGATAGATCAGATCAAGGTGCTCGCGTACGACGTCATCTATGAGGACAACATGATAGCAACCAAGCAGAGCCCACATCAGCCGCAGAACAAGCCCTCAGGGAAGGAGCGATACAGGGATAGGTCCCCAAGAAGATACACCCCGCTGAACAGAGGAATTTTGAAGGTGTTCGCGGTAGCATAGAAGAATATGTGGCTCAATGAGCCAAGGAAGCTGAGGGAAAGCAAAGGGATGAAATATTTGAGGAAGCACTGCGAATATCACCGGAAAACGGGGCATGAAACGGAGGAGAGTACCGAACTAAAGAATGAGATTGAGAGGCTCATTAAGGAGGGCAGGCTAGTGGAGTTTGTAAGGAACTCGAAGAACGAGCACAGCAGGGATGAGGGGTCCCGCTCACCTCACATGGACCATTCTCGTTCTCTTAGACTAGATAAGCAGAAGGCAATCGAGGCTCCGACTGACCGTGTGAGGGCAATTGTGAATGCCCCGACGAGAGGGATGATCAACATGATCAATGGAGGACCGATATGTGCTGATTTGGAAATGGCATGAGAAAAGAACCCGCCAGATGCAGGCAGGGACATATATAGGCTATACTACCTCAACTAAGGAGAGATCTCTTTCACCAAGAAAGATCTGGAGCAGCTCACGCCACATACGCTGGAGGTAGGTAAACTTGACAGTCCACTTGTTGTTAAGATTGATATAGCTGAATATTAGGTATGGAAAGTCCTCATCGACAACGGAAGCTCTTCCAACGTTATTTTCACGCATGCCCTTGAAAAGATGGCATTGGCCCAAAACATGACGGAGATGGTTTCAACCCCGCTAACTAGCTTTGGAGGCGGAGAAGTGGTCACATTGGGACAGGTCATACTACCCACATCATTCGGGGAGGAAACGCACAGAAGGACAATTCAGGTCAAATACACCGTGGTCGGCCTCCTCTTCCCCTATAATGTCATCGTTGGGCGCTCCGCCCTCAACGAGATGAGAGCAGTGGTATCAATTTACCACCAAAAAATGAAGTTCCTAACCAAAGAGGGAATTGGGGAGATCATAGGTGACCAGAAGGAGGGTCGGATGTGCTACGTGGCCTCACTGAGACTTCTTAGGATTAGGGAGATACAGGAGGTGGAAGCAGCGGAGCAAGAATACATGCCAGACACGGAGTAGTCACTTCGTAGCGACTAGGGGCTCCAACCTTCAGTCTTTTTCCTATTTTTACTATTTTCAGAACAATTACTTTATGTATTTTCGAACAATTTCATTTCCCTAAATTTCCCCATCATTAGGCTGGTCTGTAACTAAATCAGGGGCAACTACGCCTGTCTGATTCCCATACCACGGGATACGTAGGCGGGTTAGTATTTAGCTAGCCCTCGACCGTTATCCATTATTAACTCTTATCATTACAACCAATACATTTGACTGCATTACTTTATTCAAAACTTGCTGCAGGTACATACCCTATGGGGTATAGCGATGACATACCTCAATATGGGGTCCGGATGAAATGTGCACACAAGCACACACTCATTTTGAGATATTTATCATCGTCTTTTTTGAAAATATACTTGCTTCACCTATCTAGGGCAGGTGCAAAAGCATTCCTTGCTAATATACAAGGAATAATATTCTTCCCCTATTGGGCTAAAAGTGCAAAGATTGGAGTTCACCCTCCAACCATCTCTTATATTGAACAGTATATGTTATGTTATCTTGTTTAACAAACGACGGGAAACAAAGATTGACAAATTTGACAAACTCTAAGGAATATCGACGACCCAAGAAGGATGAAGATCTACGATTTGCCATGGGGTAACTCCCCTATCCATCGCGGTAGGGAGGAGAGAACCCGACATAGAGGTCTATCTACGAATGTCATGAGATAACTCCCGTATCCACCTAGATAAGGAGGAGAGAACCCGGCATAAAGTACAACTACGAATGCCAATGGGATAACTCCCCTATCCACCGCGATAGGTAGGAGAGCATCCAAGAGGAGCAAATATCTACAAATTCTATGAGATCATAACTTCCCTATCCACCGTGATAGGTAGGACAGCTCCCAAGAGGAGCAAATATCTACAAATTCTACGGGATCATAACTCCCCTATCCACCACGATAAGTAGAACAGCACCCAAGAGGAGCAAATATCTACAAATTATACGGGATCATAACTGACATATCCACCGCGATAGACAGGACAGCACCCAAGAGAAGCAAATATCTACAAATCCTACGGGGTCATAACTCCCCTATCCACCACAATAGGCAGGAGAGAACCCGACAAGGAGTAACAACCTACACATCCTACGGAATATCAACTAACTGAAGGGAGCAAAGATCTATAAATCTCATTGTAATCCCATACTCATGGAAACATTGAGAAATGCAATATTCAAAGCCATCTGAACGCAAAACAAAGAGAGAAAAGTTTATAAGGTCAGAGTAGCATTATTCAGACACTTATCACATTACCAAATGAATGACAGGGGGATGCAACACCAATGAGAAAAACAAGCGGTTCAGCTCAAGCAGGACCCTTCTCCTTCAATAGGGATGAAAACGGATCAGGCTGCTCGGAAATGGCATCCATAGGCTCATGGTCTTCAAGAGGTAACCCATACGGACCACACATGGCATTTGAGCTCCATGAACTTGAATCCCTCCTTGAACCCCTTCTTGGTAGTTACCTGCCCAATCAAAGAATGAAAGGCCTCTTCCCGCCCCATAACAGCACGCTCCGCAAGGAGCTCTTGATAGGTCCCACTTGCCATAAATTTCTTGGCAACACGCAACAAGACCTCAAGAGATTGATCCTACACTGACGACATGTTAGCTAGAACGCAGAATTATGAGAGGAAAATACGTTTAAAAAACGTTCAAACTTACTGCTTTCCCCAAATCGGCTTGGGCCTTAGCAAGGTCAGCCAGCAGATGCTGATTCTCCGCCTTCACCCTTTCAACCTCACGCTCGGCCAAATGGCGAGCATTATGCTCTTTAAGGGCATGCTCCTTGTACTCATCAGCTAAGACAACAAACTTCTGATTCTCAACACAAGCATCATCATATGCTTCTTTGATTAGCCGACTTTTGCGTAGAGCCTCCTCCTTATCAGCCTCGAGCTTCTCCAAGGCCATATGATTGAAGTCGGCCATCTTCTCGATGTCAGCCTCGAGCTGAGCGATAATAGCATCCTTGTCGCCCTCTGATTGATTGAAAGTCCTCATGGAGATAACCAGCATTTTCCCAAGCTGTAGATATAACGACTATAAATATGAAGAACGTGAGGAAAATGTATGTAAAATACTTGAAAACATCGATGACTTACACTCTGAAAAACGTGCACATTACGACGCACGTTTTGCCCCCGCTCCACTTTGCTCAATACGGGGACCTTAGCCGGGGGAGGAAGGCCCGTGCCATGCCGCACACCGCGTCATCTTCCTGGAACTCCACCTTTTTACCTTGAACACTATGTTCGGGCCTAGTGCGCCCTTGCCCAAGAGAGGGTCTTGGGACTGAGGAGCCGTCATCTCGAGCCCTCTTTTAAACAATTTGAGAAGAGTGCGGGGCGGTCGATGCAGCGGTTTTCTGGTCAAGATTACCCCTAACCCCTTCAAAAGAAGGCACATGCGAACCAACGCTGGCAGCAAGACCCTTTCTTTTATCCACAATAACCCCTGGATCTGAAGCCTCTTCATCTAACGATATAGGAACTTCAGACGAACGTCCCAGCTCCGCTGCACCAGTTGCCACTGAGGGATTAGCTCTTTCTGCAACCGCTACGTCTGAAGGATTACCTTCCAAATGATCGCCATCTGAAGTTGACTTTAAAGCAATAGCTCCACCTTCTTCTTTGTCCTTAGTGAGGGGACGGATTTCAGTTTTCGCCATCGGCGAAGGGCGAGCTTGCGTAGCTCCAGCAGCATCCATAGCCATAGACACAACCTTGAGCAACGCATCCGCCCAAGCCACGCCCCGACAATTTTGAGAACCCCCTCCCCTCCAATTCTGCAGTGACCGGAGCAACTTTCTCCGCTACACTCTCACTCGCTACGGTTTGAGGCATATCACCGGTCGTGACACACCAACAAGCAGGACAGTTTGTTCCAACATCGCCGGAGAGATGACCCGACCTCCTATAACCGTCACTCCCATACCGGACGCAGACGAAGTTCCTTCTCCTCTCGCTGTTAAAGTAGCAGCCTCTTCCGCCCAGCATTCCAAAATCCTCTGCATACGAGCGTGAATACCGGCCATGACTTTCAAGAAAGGAAAGGTACGACAGATAAGCAAGCTGGAAATTTCAAAATCTGCGAACACATAAAACAGAGTGAGGATCAAAATCGAAAGACATATCGAAGAAACGTATAGAACAAGATACCGAATACTCATATCGAGTATCGTATCGAAATTGAATATCAAAATCTATATCGGGTATTCCCGACATACCTATTCTAAAGAAGATCTGGATGCGCTAGAAGACAAAATGAACTCTTCTCTCTCTCCAAGAAGGTTGCTATTTATAGGCACAAACCTACGGATAGGCATTAAATATCCACCATATCGAATTTCACATTCGACATACATTATCGGGAAAAAATCGATATCAAGCTTAAAGAACACTCTGCTTTCCCATTATGGTGACCTTATGATTACAGTAAGCACATATCATAATAAGTTTGAATAAGGACCTCTCGAACACGCCAATTATATTGGGGATCCACCGACATCTTTGAGTAAATTCCCGTATCCGAGATCCGTCATCTGAACTAGGGGGACGAGAGGTACTGGTAATTCAAAACTTAGATTTTATTTGCAAATTATTATTCTCGAATAATAATCCCTAAATTGGGGGACTACATGATATGAGTATTTCCCGTATTAGGCCGGCCCATAGACCGGGCCCATATTTTACCTATGTCGGGGATCGTGCCCAACATGCATATCGAATATTACATTCGATACGGTACAACTCACGTGTTTATCACATGAGTGGTCCTCGCATTCTGAGGCCTATAAATACCCACATTCTGGTAATCAATGTAATCTTTAATGATCCGCAATTACTATACACCTATATCGAACAACCCGATATAGTGCTCGACATAATACTCAATATATATCACAATTATACTGTCCGACAACACATTCGACGTAAGTAGAACATCATCCTCGATGTGGAAGGTTCCCCGATATCATCTTCGATATCGTCTTTGACGTCACGCCCGATATACCTCGGACATCCAACAACATCTAACGTCAGTTCGAGGTGTTCCGGACCAAGCCTACTCAACACTAGCATTAGTCTAAGTAGGCATAGTTTAGTGATATATTCGTTGTACTGCATCTGTAACCGACCTTTTTTATATAAATACAATCTATTGCTAAATTAAGTTGTTTTCAATTATTATGCAAACAATGCCAGATCTTTGTTTTTGGATCCAGTGAGGTCTAAACTTTGGTAGTCTGTGCGAATTGCCCAATTTTCACCTTTTTGTGATTTTTCGACCCAAAATCACCGAAAAATTATTTAAAGTTTGACTAGAATCTTCCCCTCGATGAGACGGTTCCGATGGTGGTGACGGTGATGCAAAATCCAAAGTTATAACATGGGAAATCTAATTTAAGTTCAATACACTTAAGTTAAATTTGCCGTGTATTGACTTTGAATTTTGCGACACAGTCACCACCATCAGAACCGTCTCAACGAGAGGAAGGTTTTAGTCAAACTTTAAATATTTTTTTCGACGATTTTTGGTCAAAAAATTGCCAAAAACTGGAAAATGGGGCAACTCGCACAAACTACAAAGTTTCAACGGGTTTGATGGAATAATTCCTTTATTTTAAATTGACCAGTAATTAGCACCAATTGATCTCTCGTTTCTTGAAATGAGATAAGAGTTTCCGTAATTACTACTATTTCTTAAAAACCTATATAACGAGAAAAAAAGTTGTGCGCTACTACTTACGCGACAAATGAAATAAAATATTATGATCAAACTTTCTCTCTTATTGGTCCAAAAAAAAAAAAAAAAAAACCTTTCTCTGTTATTTAATTGATACGCATGTGAATGTAATACGGGTGACGATATTTGTAAGCGTATCTCATTAATACGGTCACCGGTCCAAAAGGACAAGACTAGACCTATTTGAATCATATTTACCATTACATCCAAAAATGGACCAAGACCAAGACCCAAAGAAAATTTAAAAAATCAAAATATATTATAAGATTATATACGTGAAAGAAAATTTTCACTTTATTTCTTATTTATATATTTAAGCAATTATTCTGTTAAGAAACATCGTAACAAATCAGACTTTATTCATCAAAAAAAGAAATTCGTATAGTCTGACCGACCCCAGTCTCACACTGACCACATCAATTCACCATTGTTGCCCCATTTTGACTAAATATATACCAAAGACTTCGACAAAATGATCCATCAGAAATTCAAAACCCAAATACAATTCCATTAAAAACTGCTTTGTGTACCTTACGTAATACACTTATGCAAGTTTTGGTTATAACATGTGTACATAGTTTGTGACGAAACTAATCTTTAATGCACGCTAGTTAAAGAAATAAACCATCACATTTTTGTTCTGTACTTATTATAACATTTGGAACTAATATACGACTATACGAATGACAAAGAAATTGACCATTTTGTGCTTTTGAAAAGAGTAACTAATGTTTGGTGAAGAAGTAGAATCTTACATATAAATCCAAAATGGAAATCATAATAGCTGGCAACAATGAGAATCCTGCTTTTGGTAGACAAGGAATCAATCAATATTGGTTTAAGTATCCAAAAAGTTTACTTCAAATCTTTGTTATTCTTGATAATTGATATGTAGTCTAACCTCTCCACTCCCACTCTACAGTTTAAAATAAATCAGTAACACTTAATGTATGTGTCCGTGTTAATGGACAAAAAGTTAATGAGACAATATGGAGGTGATATTATTATATTTGAGTGAAGTGAACCTCATTGTTAGTTCTAGAGAGATGAACGATTTTTGCATGTAATATAGGAGACAGTGGCATATGTTTCACGATTAGAATTTAACGATTTGTAAGGTTAAAAAGAGGCACAGCCATTTTATTCTTGTCAGATTTACAATTCACAGAATAGAACAGATTTTTTTTTTTCTGATGATCTCAAGAGAGGCTCTTGGTTAACTGCACTCGTGATTAGTGTTTTCTTGTATAAATTCCTAAATATTCTTAGAAGAAAAAGATTCTTAAGTCTTAACCAACCACTCGCATTGCCGATAAATCCTTCGATTTGCAACACGTTATCGAATGTATAAAACTGTCTGTACTCAGAAAAATACACAAATATTCAGACGGATGATTTGAATTAAATGGATTTAACTAATACATCATATTTTTTATTCGGTGATCACATACAAAAATAATAGGTATCACTAGCCGGAAAGAATAACACAACTGAGGAACAATAGCTTTTATTGTACAAAACAAACAAAACTGAGACACAAAAAACTATAAGGTTATGACTATGAGTGTTTCTTCCATACAATAGTTTAAGGTAAACAATGGACAAAAATGATTCTACATGTTGAGTAGTAACTATCATATGCTCTTTCACTGAATGTAACCGCATTCAACAAAACCAATGCTGACAGAAAACAAATGGTGGACCTTGAAGTTGACACATCGGAAGCAGACCAAATTGCCAACCACTTGAATGCTGTGATTCCATTTCAATATATGAGAACTGTGAAGTATTTGAGCTGATGATTTATCCTTTGAAAGAACTAACTAGAAGGCGAGATCGAAGGGCAAGGATTGATCGTCCCTCACTTCTCATATGGAACTGTGGCAAAGTAATAGTGAGCCAAGAATCGAAATTTTGACATTTAAGCAGGACAAAGGCTTGCAGTTCTTCATTCCAAAAAATTGATCGGTTATACTCTCAGCATAATGGAGAAGCCTGGTATACCGCTGGATCTGGTACAAGAAACGCACATCATGTACGTTACTCCCTCACAATTAACAAAAAAATTATCTGATGCATAATGAATGGAGTCATGAATATCTAATCAAAAAAAGAAAGTGGAGTCATGATAGGTGTCTAATATTTTCAAGTTTTATATGCATTTTAGTTGAACTTGAGATGCCCCCCAAAAGGTGTTACATCAGCATGAACATAAAAATGACTTACGATCTTACAGGCAACCACAGCTTTGTTGAATATGATCTAAACAGAGAAAGCATTAGAACATAAAATAACTAGGATAAAGTTTGGTTAAAGCTAAACAAAAACCGTATACCATTACTTCAATCTTACAGGTTCTATGCAATGACTGTCTTTTATCTTATCTGGAGTAACAACTACGAAGACCATGGAGATTCTTGTTTATTCTGTGAGAAAAGCTCCTTGGCACCAACTCAATCATATTCTGGTCCAGTTGCAGTACCTAAAGTAAGGGTTAACACAGCCAGTAGGCAGTAAGTAATTAACTAGTGTTGTGCTAATCCTCCTTTCCTATCTCTAAAATGACAAACCAGAAAACAACCTGCCCTTCATAACACTTTCCCCTTGGGCCTTCATTGTATTTTCAGAAAGATTTTTGATCATTGAGAAGAAACTCAGTATCTAAGGATTGCTTGACACTTTAACATGTAGAATTCTTTCAGAAGGAATTTTTGAGTTTCACATTACAGCTCATCCAAGTAATGGAATTTATTTCTTACCTTAAGGTGATGGGGGCTGATACATTTAACAACATTACACATTTCTCAAGGAACAAAGTGAGCCTTGCATCGGCAATTAATAAAGCATTTGATTTACGAAACAGGCTAAGAAAAGTCACATTCACGAAAGTCTTGTTTATTAGGTATCTGATCTACAGTCATCAGCACAATTATTCAGGATAGAATGTGATCTTAAGCTGTTAAAACTCGTTAAGGATTAGCTTTCCAATGATGCATTATGTAATTCTGTTGATCAGTTAACAACTTTATTGTGCGAGAAACTTAAATTGACTCTTCTATCAGAAATGATGGGTCCAAGTACATGAGATATGCGTATATTTACGTAAGAGTAACCATAAATTGGCAATACAGAAACTAACTGGACATATCTTCAAATTAGCAATACAGAAACTAATTGGAATATCATCAAGGGAAAATGAATTACCTACCATCCTTTTGCGTCAAACGGAAAGACCTTGCTCTTTAGCTTTTTTCAGCCATTTAAGTGTACTTTCCAGTGTTGTATAGGCAGCAACTTCTGTCAAGCTCTTGCTCTCGATTGCATAATCAAAAATTTCATAAGCTTCGGCTACCTTTCCTTTTCTACATAACGCCCTCAAAAGCGTTCCGTAAGCTCCAGTCTCCAGCTTCACGTCACCTTTCTTCATCACCCCATACAACTCAAGCCCCTTATCCAAAAGTCTTGCCTTACACAACCCATGAAGCAAAGTGTTATAAGTACATGCATTTGGACTACAACCCTTCAACTTCATCTCCTCCAACAATGACAATGCTTCCAATGCATGGCCTTCTCTACACATTCCATTCATCAGGGACGTATACGTAATTTCATCAGGCAAAAATCCCATTTCCGACATAACCTCTAGATACTTCATTGCATCTTTAACCCTACCCGATTTCGACAATCCAAAGATCAACGTATTATACGTATAGTTATCCGGTTTGACTCCTTCGTCTTGCATTCTCTTGTACACTCCCAAAACCTCACTCCCTTGACTCAACATACAGTAACCCTTCATGATAGTATTATAGACATAACAATCAGGCTTGAAACCCTCTTCACTCAACACGCCCAACAACCGCGTAGCCTCCCTCAAATTCTTCATATTACACACGTTATCAATCATAATCGTATACGTCACAAGGTCGGGCTTAATCCCAAACTCCCTCATATCCTTCAAAAAATCATTCACAAAACTCAAAGACCTGTTCTTAACCAAATGCCTCACCATGAAGTTGTACGTGTAAACATCCGGCGGCAAATTCTTCGCAGAAAGCACCCTCACCAACTCAACAGCATGCTCCTCCCTCTCGGAGCCGCAAAGGGTCCTGACCGCCACATCCAGCGACACCTGGTTGGGAGGAAACCCGTTGTTGGTCATGAAGTTGAGCACGTCGTGGACCTCCTTCAGCGACTGTTGGTCGGGGGAGGAACACGCCTGCACGAGAAGCGTGTGGTACGTGTACCGAGTGGGGGTGAAAGGTGGGTGGGTTTTGAACATGTGGTTTAGGAAAAAGATCGAATCTTGGAGCGAGGAAACGGAGGAAAACGACTTGAGGATGGAGTTGTAGTAACTGGATTCCAAAGGGGGGTTGTTCTTGAATGAAGAAATGAAGGAATTGAAAAGGGATTTGGCGTCTGAGAGATTTGGTGAGTCGAATGAGAGTGTGGGAGCGATGGGTTTTGATTGTGGTGCATTGGTTTTGGTGGGTTTTTTGTTGGCGGAAGAGTTCTTCTTTTGGTGATAATGAGGAACAGGGGAAGGAGAAGGAGAAGGAGAAGGAGAAGGAGAAGAAGGGTTGTTGTTGGGTTTGAGGAGAGTGGAGACTGGGAATTGAGCTCTTCTAAAAGCTGATGGGATTTTGCCCATTTTCACGTTTCTGCTCTCACTGCTGTGTGGGAGTGTGATTTGATGATTCAATTTCTTGAATTAGGGCTTTTGAGGGGTTTAAGGTTAGAGGAGAGAGTTCAGGGTCGGATCTTAAGATATCACCCGGGTGGGTCCAAAACGTGTTGTTGTCTATGGACCATTTCTTTTTTTTTTTTTTTGGAAGAGGAATTAGACTGAAGGAATTTTTTTACAAGAATTTTAGACTTAATTTGAAGGCTAAAATTATAGTGTGGCATTGCATGATTGCATGATTACATGATTATGTGATAAGAGAATTTATCTCTTACTATAACTTCCGTTGTATTGTGATTATATTTCACTCAAGAATTGACACGTGTCTACTTGGACTTTTTTTTTTTTTTTTTTATGATTTTGGCAGTGCCAAGCCTGCATTGGTTTTTGTGTACAAATGAAATGTGTAATTTAAGTTTACTACAAGTTTTAGTTTCCAAAGTTCATTCAATATAATTATTGCAAACTATATTAATCTTTTAATATTATTTTTAATTTAGTACCGGAGCATCAAAAAAATGGTAAAATTTGTCATCATATCATTATGTAATAGCACTTCTTTTTCATTTTATATCATCAACCTCTATACATTTTTTATATTCTGCTTTTAATTTTCAGATTTAATGTTTAAATATTTTGACAAGTTTATATTATTTTTCAAATGAAAAGTACTAATTGTTGACATTATTGTTTTACATATTCTTTAATTATTCAAACTACAAGATTAAAACGTAATACAAACAAGTTTTTTTTATATGTAAGTAAAAATGAGAAGTAGTAAAATGAAAAAAGAAGATGAAGTATTTTGTCAAAAACGGGAAGGAGTTTTTGTTAATATTTTTAACATTAGGAGGAATTTTGCTAATTATGTTTAACAGAAAATATGCCAATTAGACATAACATAGTGGTAGATTTGGAATTTACACGTACTATTAAGGTTGTTTAAACTTTACAAGGTACCCACCATTGAGGTACAAAAATTATTTTAAATAAATTGGGGTAAAAATTGCAAATGCAAATTACTAATTGTTGACATTATTGTTTTACACATTTTTTAATTATTCAAATTACAATATCAAAAAGTAATACAAACAAGTTTTTTTTTATGTAAGTAAAAATGAGAAATAGTAAAATGAAAAAAGAAGATGAAATATTTTGTCCAAAAGACGAGAGAAAAAAAGTTGTCAAAAGAAAAGAAAAAAAAAAGTATGTACATCATAAGAAAAAAAAAAGTCCAATTACACATCTTCTCTACCATAAGAATGACGCCCCCAAATTTGATGCCCGTGAATTTACGTGAAATCGCAGGTATATTAGTTTTTTTTGTAAACAACTTGGCTTTTAATTATCATGATGATACACTTGTAGTTGTTTCAATTTTTTTCAATTTCATAGATTTCTGAAAAATTCTAGGGCCATTTCTCTTGTTGGTCGTCTATTAAAATCTATGAAATTGGCGTCCATATGTATGCTGAAACTTGGTTGTCGAATTTTCAGTTTATATTTGTGGAGTACTAGGTGTAGCGAATTATGTTATAATTACCGATGTGCATGATTGGTTGTTTTGTTTTTCATGGTGTGAAGCACTTGAACTACAAATGAGTTACAAATTTTAATTGGATTTCTATTTTTGTTTTCCATGAGTAATGGAAAAAAAATGGGTGGGGAGGGAGTGTTTGTTTTTTTTTTTAAATTTGAATTATTTTATTATAATTAGGTCTTTTAAAACAATGACATGTGATAAATAATTCTATCTTTTTAGCGAAAAGTCTTTAATTGGACCAAAAAAATATGAAAAAGGGGAAGAAAAACAATTTGGGTGGTGGCGATGGTGGTGGGGGTTGGGTGGGGAGAGAGAATTATTTTTATTAATTATTTTATTATAATTGGGTCTTTTTTCTTTTAAGTTTTTTTAAAATTTATTAAAAAATCTAATTTTACATAATAACTTAGGGAATTTTTTAATTTAGCCTTCTGTAAGTGAAAATACAATTTTAGGAGAATATGTAAAACACATAGGCTTTTTACTAATTATAAATAACATATGGAGGTGTTTTTTGCTAATAAAAATAACTTATGGGACAAAAAACTGGCCATGGGACCAAAATTGTACAAAAAGCCACAATAAGGGACTAAATGTGAAGAATGCCACATTATTGGACTAAAATTGTAACTATGCCACAATAAGGGACCAAATTTGATTTTTTTCCCCGGACCAACTCCTCCATCTTTCGATGTGGGACTCTTATTTGACCCAACAATTCTCGCCTCAAACAACGGACCACCGAATTGTCCCTACGTGCGCCTCACGTGACTTGAACTTCACCTATCTTTTTTTGTTGGTACCCGGATATTGTTTTTTGGCCCAATAAATTTTTCTTCCCTTAAACGAAGGACCTCCAAGCCTCCCCTTAACCCGACTACTCACCCCCCGTGACTATCTCCTTAAGGTAGGAGCTCACCACCTTTTTCTCGTTCACTCCAGTAACACTCACAGGGTTGGAACCACTGGATCTGATACCAGTTTTTAGGTTTTGTGGAGCATGAATTACCAAAGAATGCAGAGTCATAGTTTAAATAAGAGTTGTAGATACCTAGTTTCCTAGGAATTGCAGAGTTGGAGTAATTATATTATTAGGAGTGTGTCCCTATTATAAATAGTCTACTGATACATAATTGTTAACTGCGCTCACCAGAAATAGTAAAAAATCCTGAGTTGGTGACGCTCCCAGATGTAGGCAACAAACTGGGTAAACAAATTGTGTCTTGTGTGCTGATTGTTTTGTTATCGCTTTCGATCGTGCATGTTTCTCTATTCTTGGTATAATTTAGTATTTTTCGCTGCGCAACAAGTGGTATCAGAGCCCCAGGTTTGGAGGGGTGGTACAATTTTTTGGGAATTGTATGTTGAACGGAGGGAATTGCTGATCGAGAAGTTTGATGGTCGAATTATTGGTATTGGAGATTGCAGATCTGGAATTACCATCATCCGGCTATAATTTTGTGGAGATATTTGATGAATAAATCGACGGTGTTTTACGACACAGACTGGTGATGGTAGGCGATGATCGACGTTTGTTTATCTATACTGCAAAATAAGGCTTTTGAAGTCGATGGGACAACCATAAAGGGGTGCTAATATTGGCTTACGTGTTGGTGAAGCCATCAGCATCGAACAAGGTTCATTTGATGCAAAGTCTGTTCTATCTGAAGATGTCAGAAAATTCGAACTTGATGAGTGATACGTACTTTCACGTGCTATTAAATAATTAATACGCAATTTCGCAAGTATACGAGTTAAGTAATATTAAATGGAAGTAAGATTTTGTTCCAAGTATCGAATCCCACGAGGACTATATTGAATCAATCTCGCTTCTTCTATTTTATTCCCAAGTTGTCACGTAATAAGTTTTGTTGGTTAAATTAACTAAACTATATTAAACTAAACTAAACTAAACTAATTGACTAAATTGAATTGGATGATTATTTGATTTAGATACTAATGCTAATTATAATTACTACTTAAATCTACTCAGATAGTGAATGAATGCTTAGAGTATCTAGTTTCATTGAATCTCCCCTATGCTTATTCTCATGCTTTCAATTAATAGTTTTGATCTACATGTTAATGGCTTTATTTCGACGCCACAAATTGACATGGGATGATGTTAGTTGGCCCACACACTCACAAGTTCAACTATCCCACATAACATTCTATGTTACGACCTCAATGACCAACCATAACTTCTAATCATTCATATATTGGCCAGATATATAAAAGCATTGAGATCAATATAGCGAATAAACACATAAACAAAAGGTCTTAATCAAAACATAAGAAATCACATAGGTTCATGTATCCAACTACGCCATAACTCTAACCATACGAAATTAGCTACTTATGATCACAAGTTCAACGATGTAAACAGAAAAGAACATTATAATAAAAGATTAAAAGAGAAAAAGAATCTCCCAATCTCCGTTGTCGTGCTCTTCCCGGCGGTGGTGGTGGCTTGTGTTGAAGATTGGGGTAAGATTATGAATATTGATGTGTAAATTCGTAGCCCTAGTGTCCGTATATAGTAAATATGGTGTACGGCCCAAAAGTAGGCTTAAGAGGCTGATTTGGGCCCCTAGGGTCGAAACCTAGGCGTTGCGCGCTCGAGCCACGCTCTGTTTTGTCTGCTCTACGCGATTTTACAATTTTGGCTATAACTTATCCTCAGGAGGTCAGAATTGAGATCTGTTTGTTGCGTTGGAACACTGACTTCCTTAGATTTCAAGTAATATGTGTAAATTCCTCTGATGCTTCATGTAGCTCTGTCCATATGTCGTTGAATTAATGGTTTCATTTGGATTCTCCTCATTGTATATCTTTTGTTGTTTTGGCTCTTCATCATTCGGTCCTTATACCAAATCACTTGTCGTTTTTTCCATTAGTCTCTTGATCTAGTCCTCCTTTATAGCTTTGTACTCACTCACTATATTTTAGCTAGTTTCCCCCCAATAAGCTACATTTTTACCATTTGTCTCCGAAAACCAGAATACACGAAAACATACTTAAATATGCTTGTCTACTTAGATAAGTCTTACTTAAATCTCAAATAATGATGGTTAAAAGTTCATACTTTAGACACTCATCAAATACCCCCATACTTAGCTTGTTGCTCGTCCTCAAGCAACATAAAATTAAAACTAACTCAATCTAATTACAATTCAAATCATCAACATGCCAGCACTCATGCATTGGGATATATTCTCAGAATGCAACCTATTATTACAATAAGAGATGAGCAATGTACTTCAAGTTTAATAAAGTCATTGTCAAGCTAGTTTCATGTGCTCAAATAGTGTGTGATACTATTATTCATGCATAAGAGTCATGTTCACATTGTACATACACAAGATCATAGTTCTTAACATGTGATCCCTTCACTCTCATTCTCTACTTTTCATGTTGCTATCAATTCCTGTAGACTTCACCTATTGATGATCATTTAAGAATTGTTTAGATTATAATGTTAGGCTCGGGTATGGGCTAGAATGAAAAAATATATTTATGAGTTCTAGAGATGTTTGTAGTAAATCACTTATTTTCCCCCCTTGTTTGTGCCTTCTTCATTGGCCATACATTTTAGGCTTTTGTTGTCATTTTTTTCTTGCGTTTTTATTTGCACAAGTATTAATCCACCCTATACTTCATTAATTTTTCGAGAAGCTCCCCCACGCTTAGATTTTCGCATGGGGGTTATTATATGCTCACTATTATACTAATCCTCCTCTAGCTCTTTTATTTTTCATATTTTTCTTTTAGCTCATGCTTTTGTTTTGAGCTCCTGCCTTATCCCTCATTCGATCTACTACATCCATCTCTAGAAATGGGTAGGATATAAATCTTCTTTTTTGGCTCAAGGTGGATAATTAGGTTTCATAAACAAAAGCTCATAAGAAAAGGCTTCAACGAGGTACTGGGAAATATTCTTCATAAAGGGTTTTGGGCTTGAAAAGCTCAAGGTTGATTAAAAAGATGGCTTATTTTCATTTCCTCAACACATTAAAATCTATAATAATATCCAAAAACAACCAAACAAATTATTCAAGATTCATAATCACATGCTTCATCCATACTTTCTCATGAATAAACAACATTAATTTCCCCATTTTTACATGTTCAGCAGATTGAAAAGTGTATATGAAACTAAACATGCTTTTGACAATATTACTCAAGATGTACTCAGTTCACGCAATCTCAAATTCTAATCATATTATACATATATCATCATTGACCCTACTTATTCGTGCTTTCATGCTTCAAACTTGAATATAATGACTCGATCCAAAAAAAAAAAACTAGACTCTAGACTATGTGATAAATATATAGTAAATAAACTTAACAAACAACGTAGCTACAACCCCCATACTTAAAATCATGCGATGTCCTCATTGCATAAAAATAGAAAGAATTAAAGTATATATATCAGAGGACTCCCCTGATCAAGCTCAACGGACACTCGTCGGACTGGTGGTGGTGATTTCTTTATTTATTATCTTCTTTCAAAGTGCCTTAATTCCATCTATTGATGGAGTTGGTATTATAGCGTTGTTCCTTGATATCTTCCGATATGTTCACTATTTGTTGATGCTAGTGATAGTCTTTATACTCTCCTTCACGTGGTTAGATCAAAGGTGTAGTAACTCCCGGACTCCATGTTCTTATACAAAGAAACAATAGAAACATAATTTTTCTCCCAAGAAAATAAGTAGATATGAGAAACATAGAGGATATAGTCTTATGAATTCTAAGAAATAATAGAATTATAAAAGTGATTAGAGTTATAAATAAAAGAGTTCTTAATTAGAATTTCAAATTTTTTATTAAGTTGCATAACTCTCCATAATAATTTAAATCACAATGGGAATAACTCATATATCAATGGAATTTAATTGCAAGAGAAGTATAAGTATAGTAGGAAAGGTAAAGATAGAGATTGCTCATCCAAATTCCGTAGATTCTGATTTCTGCATGTCTCATATTGTTTTTCAAACTGAGAAACGTGTACTCTAAGAAAAAGTTTGAGGCGCGATGTGGTCATCACACATCATGATCGCGTGTTTGCTGCACGATGTAAACTTTGACGTGCTATTGTACCCGGTAGTTCCTGTAATTATCGCGCCACCAAATCAGATCGTGCATCTTGATCGCTCGTGTGAGGCACGATGTGAGCAGTGGTCACGTGTTTTGATGGCGCGTGCTACTGGAAAACCTGCTCTGCGTGCTCTGATTTGTGTTGCTCTTACTTTTTCGAATATCGTCTTGCTTGTACCCTGTTCGTCTTTCACTTATATTTTCTTACACTTTCTTCGTTTCTTTTCTCCTATCTCTATTTTTAGCTCAAAAGACATTGAAAATTGCATGCTATATATGACTCAAAATAGAAATAAACTAAGAATTAAACTAAATGGAAGACTCGATAATTAAAAACTTACTATTGTGGGTTCCCTCCCACACAACACTTGGTTTTACGTCGGTTAGCTCGACACTATTGATGAATTCATGGAGGTTCGAATATCCCGATGAGACTCCAATCTTCAAAATATGTCCATGTATCAGCTCTAGGCGGTTTTTTTGCCTTCTTCCAACGGAGACGTTTTTTCATAAACTTGCTTATCAACCTCATGTCGTCTTCCACGTTGCTCACATATGAACTCTCTTTCTTTTAGCCTTCCAACAGTGGCTCTCGAGTTCTATATTGCATAGCACTCCTCTTCAAGTTTCCATCTTCATCTACCACTACTTGCATACAAACTCTCTCTCCCTCTCTCTCTCTCTCTCTCTCTCTCTCTCTCTCTCTCTCTCTCTCTCTCTCTCTCTCTCTCTTCTCTCTCTTTCTCTCTCTCTCTCTCTCTTTTGGCTTTCCTATGCAGTGGTTCACAAATTCTATGTAACATCCCTTTTTCTATGGTGTTGGAATATGTTGCTTTCTTTCTCCTTGCTATTCGATGAAGTGGCTAGATCTTTCCAACCCCTTGCCTTCTTCATAGTAGCGTTGTGACTTCGGCATACACGGTTGGTTTCCTTTTTTTTCACCTTTCTATGAGATGGCTCTCCACTCCCGGTTCCCAATTTTGCATATGTTTAATATTCAAGTTCAACACATTGGGTAGTAACATTATCGTATCTCATATGAATCTCCAATATAGATTCTTCAATTGTAGGTGCATAATCGAAAAGCCATTCAGTACTTGGATCCACAACCACATTGTTCCTTATTGGCTTCTCCTTCAATGCGACAACGTCTTCAATTGGGAGAAGTAGTTCTATTTTTGCATTGTTATCCACGCCAAATTATAAGTTGAACTCGGTCTTCTCATCATTAGCCTTGAGTGTTGAGTCACTCACTTGTATCTCCACTACCTCTTCTTGTGCATGAGTAGTAGGCATTGACTCCAGTTCAATCTTTAATTGTGTAATGATGGCGTGGGGTTGTGCCTATGGATTCTCCACGATGTCTATGTGAGGTGCTTCATGATTATCTTCTTCTATTGCAACTTATTTTCTAACCTCAATTCCAGCAATTGTCGGGTTATCATCGTCTTCGTAGTCTTCTCCAAAAGAAGGTAAGTCTCGTCCAGTTTTTAACATAAGCTCGCAATCATCCAGATTAAGAATTTTAACCTTTTTTGTATACCATTCTATTTCCACAAACATTGTTCCTTCGTGCCATGGAATGTATTGACTTTGCTGATGGTTGAAAATCCCTCTCCTCAAGTGCATATTCCATTAAGGAGTCATCGTTGTGGGATGCACCTTGATCAACTATTGAACTGTTAAGGATATCAACTTCATTGTCTACATCATCGATTTTACTGTTGACTTCATTAAGAATTTGTAGATCGTTCTCTGGGTTGGGCGGTAATGCACTTTGTGATTTTGAAGTATCACGTGGAGTTGGTACCATCACGAACTCAGCCATATTAAGAACAAGGTTCATTTTTGCACAATACGCGTCAAAAGTAGCATAATGTTCTAAGCATTTGTCGAATGAGCCAGAGAATGCAAAATCACCGTAGTAGCATGTCAGGGTAAGGTGTCTTCATCGTCGGCCTTTTCTCCTTAAGACATCTCTGCGTCCATAGTACCTATAAGATACTCAAAGACTTAAAAGAAATCTAACAAAATTGAAAAAATAAAAGAAACAAATAGCGACTGATTGTCTAGTCTCCGACAACAGCACCAAAAAATTGATGCGTACTTTCACGTGCTATTTAATAATTAATACGCAATTTCGCTAGTATACGAGTCAAGTAATATAAAATAGAAAGTAAGATTACGTCTCAAGTATAAAATCCCACGAAGGACTATATTGATTCAATCCCACTTCTTCTATTTTATTCCCAAGTTGTCACGTAGTAAGATTTGTTGGTTGAATTAACTAAACTAGATTAAAATAAACTAAGTTAAACTAAAATAAACTAATTGACTGTATTAAATTGGATGATTGGTTATTTATTCGAAAATTAATTTTAATTTCTATTAAAATCTACTTAGGTGGTGAATGAATATTTAGAGCGTCGAGTTTCATTCCCATGCTTTCAATTAATATTTTTGATCTACGTGTTAATGACTTTGTTTCAACGCCATAAATGGACATGGGATGATGTTAGTGGCCCCAAACACTCATAGGTTTTACTATCCCACAGTACATGTTATGTGGCGACCTTAGTGACCAACCATAACTTCAAATCATTCATATATTGGCCCGATATATAAAACCATTGAGATCAAGATATCGAATAAACACATAAAAAAAGTCTTAATCAAAACATAAGAAATCACATAGGTTCATGAATCCAACTACACCATAACTCTAAACATTCGAAATTAGCTACTCATGATCACAAGTTCAACAATGTAAACACAAAAGAACATCATAATAAAATATTAAAAGAGACAAAAAATGTCCCAATCTCCGTTGCTCTACTCTTCCTGGCGGTGGTGGTGGCTTGTGTTGAAGGCTGGGGTAAGATTATGACTATTGATGTGTAAATTAGTAGCCCTAGTGTCTTTATATAGTAAACATGATGTACGGGCCTAAAAATAGGTTTAAGAGGCTGATTTGGGCCCCTAAGGTTAAAACCTAGGCGTTGCCCGCTCCAGCTGGGCTCTGTTTTGTCTGCTCTCCGCGGCTTTACGGTTTTGGCTATAAGTTATCCTCAAGAGGTCAAAATGGAGACCCGTTTATTGCGATGTAACACTGACTTCCTTATCGCTCTAGTGATATGTAGAAAGTCCTTTGATGCTTCCTATAACTCTGTCCATATGTCTTTCAATCAATGGCTTCATTTGAATTCTCCTTACTGTATCGGCTTTGTTTTTTTGGATCTTCCTCCTTTATTCCTTATCCAAATCACTTGCCAGTTTTCCAGTTGTCTCTTGATTTGGTCCTCCTTTATATTGTACTCATTCACTCTATTTTAGCTCATTTTCCCCCCAATAAGCCTACGTGTTCACCATTTGTCTCCAAAAATATGAATACACAAATACGTACTTAAATATGCTTGTTTACTTAGATAAGTCTTCCGTAAACCTCAAATAATGATGGCTAAAATTGCATACTTTAGACACTCATCAATGAGTATTGGTTTTGATGGTGAAGGAACTAGCTCAAATTCTGTTGTACAAGCGATAAAGGAAAACCAAAATCAGTGGTCGGGAGTTTCCATTGAGTGGGAGCTGTTGAAGTTTAGTCACTACGGATAGCATTGTAGAACACCAAAGAAGAAAGGGGAAGACGCAAAGTCCGGCAACGCTATTCGAATGGAAGATTGTTGGTGCACTAGTCTCGTGTGTATGTAGTCCATTCAGATCGTTGATTTTGAATTCTAAAGCATCGGTGGGAGATGCTAGAAGACTCAAATGCGGTATGGATTTGTATGGTTGCTGCGTGGACTGAGGCATATTTCGGATTTCATGAGAAACCTTAATCTGTAGAGTAGTTGAATAATGAGGGTTATCATTTATCCTTTTAGTTTGGGGTATTTGAGATATACTCATAAGGCTTGTGAATTTCTGCTCAACGTCTCGAGGTGAGAACTATGTACATGGTCAATGTTACCCAAGATATATGGCATCGATCTTGGCGATGGAAAATTCCAACATGATGGCTTCAATCGTGGTGGAGGAAGTGATGCAAGTCAACCAAGATGGCATCAATCTTGGTTAGGGGGGGGGGGAACGGGTAAGGGAATTTCCCTTACCTGTTCCTTCTCGCGGGAATTTTCCCGCGGGAAAAATTCCCGCGTTTTCCTTTCCCAACAGTCGTTGGGATTTGGAATTCTCGCCACTTGCGGTCATGAACGAGAGTCCGTTTCCGATTCTCGCGGGAGACGGGAATCCCGCCAAGTTATAATTATATATATATATATATATATAATTAAAAAAGAACTGGGATAGTTTTACAATTAATGAAATTCTATGGACCACAAGTCTTATATCCACAAATTAAAATGTAATATCACAAATCTACTCTCTCAAACGCGGCAGTAGCCAGACTCTCACCTCTCTCCGTCGAAGCACCGCCGCCGTGCCACCATGCAGCCTAACTCTCTCACGCACGACGGCACGAGCAATCTCACACTCTCACTCTCTCACGACCGAGCTTCTCTCTCTCGCACCAGTCCTCAACGCTGAGCTTTTCTCTCTCACACATGCTGCGCCACCAGCCCACCACCAGTCTCCCCTCTCTCTCATGCATGCCACCGCCGCGAGGGAATTAGAATTGTTGAATTAGGTTTTTTTTCACTTTCCCCCTTTTTCCCCCTTTTTCTGTTGATTTTTTAAGCTAATAAAAATAGAGGGATTCCCGCGAGGGAATCCCTCCACGACGGGATCCCGTCTACGCGGGATCCCACCTAGCAATGTACGGGAATGAGATTCAAAATCCCATACCCGTCTAGGCGGGATATCGCGTCGTGGGATCCCATGGAACGGGACTTAATCCCGTTCCCAACCCTAATCTTGGTGGTGGGAAAGTTCAACATGATGGTTGAATCACGATGTTGAAAGTGGTGCCGGTTTGTGGCAAAGTGGATGTTGTCACTTGAGCGAGGATTCAAGCTAGTGGGAGTTTGATGATTTGCTGCATAAGGTTATTTCTTTAGTGAGTTGAAGTTGTACGTGGCTTCGATGAGCCTTGGAACTTGAAGGGTTCAAGGATTGGCGTCGTTGTTGTGAATGGATTGTTTGTTATTGAATTACATATGAATTCAGTCTCCAAGTGGGAGATTGTTGGGTTTTATAGAGCCTGGATTACCAAAGAATGTTGAGTCCTAGTTTAACTGAGAGTTGTAGATACTTAATTTCCTAGGAATTACAGATTTGAGTAATTGTATAATTAGGAATAGTAGAATATCCTGGCTTGTTGACGCACCCTAGATGTAGGCAACGAATTAGGTAAATAAATTATGTCTTGTGTGCTGATTGTTTTGTTATCGCTTTCGATCGTGCGTGTTTCTCTGTTCTTGTTGTGATTTAGTATTTTCTACTGCGCAACAGAATCACCTTTAGGACATATAAAAAACATAAAGTCCTATAGAAGAAAGAAATCTACATATAGCAAGTTTTTACACAATTTCACTATTATTTAGAACTATAGGAGGTATAGGAAGAACCAAAAACCATACCATGACTCTTGTTCGGTCGCACTGCTGTAGCAACATTTAATGTATCACCCAAAAAATCGTTTAGTTGCAAACCACCAGTTTAATTCGTACCATGAACACTAAAATACTGTGTTGTAGTAACTTAATAATAAAATATTGTGCCAACACTAAAATTATAAGGCTAAAATTGGAAATGAAAAATATGGTGTCGTAGTTTGCATTTCTTCATATAATAGTATAGAAGAAATGTTGGCACGCAGTCCCTGTGTAATTAACAATTTATTTTAATTTGTATAGTAAAGAAAATAACTTGAGTAAAGATTAAATATATAAGGATAGAGAATGTATATAGACAGTTTTAAATTTGGGAAACTAAATCCTCAATTATTGTAATTAATGATTCTACTTAAATCTTAAGGAGAGATTAGGAGCTTAATAATAAAATATTGTACCAACACAAAAATTATAAGGCTAAAATCAGAAATTAAAATTTTGGTGTCACAGTTTGCCTTTCTTTATATAATAGTGTAGATTACATAACCTCGAACAAGGATTTTATGTTACAAAATCCCCTAATACTGTATGCTAGTAACTTTATAACTCAACTTTATATATATGTTAAGTATTTGAATCGACAAATACATGTTCCTAATATTTTGTCTATTGTGAGAATATAAAGTAAAAGAAATAATATATTACAGTAGTTACATCATAAAGATTCATGTACAAATCTTAAAGTCAAACTGTTAAATAAAAATATTACATTCACTGAAAATTTGTTATTTTACAGTAAAATTATGTGGATGCAACAAATTATTTTACTAGTTCACTTTATATTACAGTATGTTATTTCTCTTTATAATTACACAAATTTTCATTCACTCCAACAACACCCACATACTCGTTTCACTAGTAACACTCTTTGAATTTGACCTAACATAAGCATATGAAGAAACAACGTAATTAATTAAAAACAAAACCCTATAAGCTCTTGTGCTCTCCAATGCCTCCCCAAAGAAATTTATTCTAATCTGACTCCTTGACTTTAAGAGATTGTACACAATTCAAGATGCGGCTTGTCAAATACAAATATTTTCATTTTCCCCCAAGTCTTTTAAGCATAGATATCATATGCAAACTTGTACGAATATTTTTGGCCAAACACACATAGATTACACTTGCATCTCCCAAATTAGGATCCTTCCAATCAACATTGTCCATCACAACTTTGTATGTCGAAATAAAAATTGCCTCGGTTATGGTAGTGACACCGCTAGACTTAGATGTAATTCTCCCTCTTAATGTGAACCCTATTGAATTAACACATCCTTCACCTCTAATTACTACAATCCAAGTCTATTGTCATACTTCTTTGCTTAATAATGTGCGAGAATTGTATGCTCCGTAAGGGTTTCTTCATATGAATAGTTAACCTAAATGTAAGAACAAAAAAATTTTAGTTTAACGGTATATCACATAATCCTAAGATTTTGTCGAAGAAAAAAGTGTAAACATTGTCAAATTTAATATGATATTTTGGTATTTGCTAAGAATTTCCATATTTTATGATACATAGACATGAAAAAGAATAAGGGGGGGGGGGGGGGTCGGGGTCATAGACAAACATATGTAAAATCTTAATGCTCTTTGTTCTGGATGTTGTTTGTGTATATGTAGAAATCACACATTAATGCTTTGGCTAAAAATGAATCGTTTGAACAAAATACGTTCTCAAGTATTCCAAGCAGAAACTCCAACACTAAAATTAAAGCATGCATAACAACAATATGCTCATCATATAACAACAATAATGAATGCAAACAAGAAGTTGTTAAATATCTACCTACAACGAATGTCGCATTGTGAACAAAATAATGCTATCGAAATCCATCACAAGAAGTACTTGATAGGCACAGTAGAGCAAAATAAAAAAGGATAAAAACATCAAATTCTCCATACTATAACCAGTTTCGCACTATACCGCCCCTCCTCGAGAATTGTTATTAGCGTTCTGCCCCTAATCTGTGCCAACCTGTGCGATTTGGCCCCAGACGATTTTTCGACCAAAGAATTACTGGAAAAATTAGTTTTGGTCAGAGTCTTCTCCTCGTCGAGACGGTTCCGATGGCGCCACCGCCATCGGAACCGTCTCGATGAGTGGAAGAGTCGTTTTGAATAAAAAAAGTTTGGCAAGAAATTTTCGGTAATCGATAGCAGAGGCAGGTTGCTGGAATTTTTTTGCCAGAACTCTTATAGTTGCTTAGAATCTTCTCGCCGTTGAGACAGTTCTGGTGAGAGTATCGCAAAATCCAAAATCATTACAAGAGAATTTCTTGAAATAAAATTAAACTTTCCATGTAATGACTTTGAATTTTGCAATACCATCACCTTCACCTTCACCGTCTTGACGAGGTGTGAAAAATAGTTTTTTCGGTGATGTTTTGGTCGAAAAATCGGTGGGGGCAAATCACATAGGTTGGTAAAGATTAGGTAGCAGACCGCAAAAACAAATCTCGACGGGGGGGGGGGGGGTGTGCAAAAGTCGTCATAGTACGAGGGTTTTGGTGCTTTTATCCAAAATAAAAATACGTGCTAATTTACACAACCTTTTGAAATGAAGAAAAAGAGTTACAATGTCCCTGTTTGTTAATAAGAACGGAATATAAAAATGGCCACTATCTTTTTTAAAAAAGTTAAAATGGCCGTTTTTTCGGGCCTTACCAAAATACCCCGTATGTTTAAACAAAAATATTTTAAAAAAGCCCTCGGTCCTTATTCGGGGCAAAATTGTCTACGTAGTAGTAGAAAATTACACTTTGCGCCCCAAAACAAATTATACTTTGCACCCAAAAATATTTTGGGTACAAAATGTAATTTATCTTAGGGTGCAAAGTGCAATTTAGTACTGTCACGTAGTCAATTTTGGCCCGAATAAGGGCCGATGGCATTTTTAATAGACTTTTTAAAAGATATGAGGCATAAAAAAATACCCAAAAAAAAGGCATATTAACTTTTTAATAAAAGTTAAGAGACAAATTTAATTACGCGTCTTGTTAATAATGGTGGTTAACGACGTGGTAATTGTCAAAGGCAGGGCCAAGGCAAGTTACCAAATGAAGAGGGAGGGAGATGGCAAATTATTTTCAAATTTGAGTTTGTCCATTTGTTAATGTTTACTATATCTTTTATCTAGCCAACGCAGAGTAAGTATGATTGAAAAACAAAAAATTGTATCAAAGACATATGTTAAAATATGATCACAGTCGTAAATTGAAATAAAACCAATTATGTTTAATGACAGATGTCATGATTTGAGAATAATGGACTGCTCCACTATAAACTCCACCGTTAGACATAGATAAGTTTTGGAGAGATGTCAAATCTAAGGAGAGAAGACCATTACACTATAAACTCCACCGCTATACATAGATAAAGCTTTGCGGAGGTTCTCAACCGCCGAAAACAATTTTGTCGTAACCCCCTCATCACATGAGGAGGCTACCTCATTTAATGAGGTAGTTAGGCCAACAATTACTTACTTGCTTACAAATTTCATGATTTAATGATTTTCTATAACTACTTATGTCACTCTACTATAAATACTTTTAGTTCAAATTTATTACATAAATATTAGTATGGTAATGTAACAAGAATCGAAATCAAGATTCGCCACTGAAAGGAACAACATTATTCAGCTTTTATTGAATTGAATCGAAAGATTTACAATGATGAATTTGTGTGTGAGAATCGCACACACAAGAGGTGTGTTTTGATCTCTGAAAATATAAAATCTAACTGACTGAATAATTAGGGCAGGAGTGGACTCTATTATATACATTTTCCCTTTTCTTCCTAACGGTTATATTTTACTAATAAAGGAAAGCTGTTAATTAGTTAATTAATAAATATTTAAAAACTTGCTTAATAAGGTAAACACAGAGAATTATATATTTAAGAGCCCCCCTCAAGAGGTGCATGTGTGTTAATCATGCCCATCTTGGAGATAATATTGGAGAATGGTTGGAGGGAGAGAGGCTTGGTGAGAATGTCAGCAATTTGGTGATCATTTGAGATGTGAACAACTTTCAGAAAACCACTTTGAACCTTCTCTCTAACAAAGTGACAGTCAATCTGTATGTGTTTAGTTCTCTCGTGATGTACTGGATTAATGGCAATGCAGTAGGCACTCTTATTATCTGTAAAGAGAAGAGGAGTTTTCTGCTGTTGAATGTGAAGATCCTTGAGTAAGTTTATCAGCCAGAGCACCTCACAGGTTGTTGTTGCAACAACTCTATATTCTGCTTCAATGTTGGACCTTGCAACTGTTGGTTGCTTCTTTGCTTTCCAAGAGACCAAGGAGTCTCCAAGGTAGATTACATATCCAGTGACACTTATTTTAGTATCATGACAAGCTGTCCAGTCACTATCTGAAAAGGCCTTAATGTGAAGATCAGAGGAGGCAGGAAGGAAGACACCTTTGCCAGGAGCTGATTTGATATATCTAAGGACTTTGTGAGCTGCTGCAAGATGAGAGACATTAGGAGTAGACATGAATTGAGTTAAGGATTGAATACTAAAGTTAAGATCAGGCCTAGTTATGGTTAGATACAGTAATCTGCCTACTAAGCGCCTCTAAACAGTAGGATCAGATAGTGGAGTGTAATCATTAGATTTAAGTCTGGTTGATGAATCCATGGGTGTATTGTATGGTTTACATCCCATATAACCAGCTTCAGAGATTATATCCAGTGCATATTTCCTTTGGGAAATGCATATTCCTTGTTTGCTTCTGGCAATCTCAATGCCAAGAATGTATTTCAGAGGACCAAGGTCATTAATTGTGAACTCTTTGTCAAGTTTCTGCTTCAACTCATTTATTTCCTGTTGATTATTTCATGCTAGGATAATATCATCAACATATATACATAATGCAGTAATTGAGGTATTAGTAGCTTTAATGAATAGAGACGAGTCAGAGATAGACTGAGTATAGCCAAACTTGATTAAACAAGTTGTCAATTTGTGAAACCATTGTTTGGAGGCCTGCTTTAAACCATATAGGCTCTTCTTCAATAAGCAAACTCTCCCGTCATTAGGATGTAAGTACCCTGGAGGAGGAGTCATGTAAATTTCCTCATCAAGATCTCCATGGAGAAATGCATTGTTGACATCCAGTTGCTGCAAGAACCAGTTCTTTGAGGCTGCAACTGCAAGTAAAACTCTCACAGTTGTGAGTTTAGCAACTGGAGAAAATGTGTCAAAGTAATCAAGACCAGCTTCCTAAGTGTATCCCTTGGCCACTGGTCTTGCTTTATATCTTTCAATAGAGCCATCAGCTTTCAATTTGATTTTATAAACCGATTTGCAACCAACACAATTTTGCCCAATAGGCAGTGAAGTGAGAACCCATGTGTTTGTCTTTTCATGTGCTTATATTTCCTTATTCATAGCTAACTGCCAATACAGTGACTTGTTTGCTTGATTAAAGGTTTTAGGTTCAGGGATGGTAGAGATAGAAGCAGTGAAAGCAGCATGAGCAGTGGATAATCTTTCAGTGGACAAATGTTGTTCTATTGGATATCTTATAGAACAAATAGCATTCTTAGTAATAGATGAAGGTAGATTATAATCATATGAGTTTAGATAAGCAGGAAGTTTAGGATTTCTAGTGGATTTTCTTGTGATAGGCACAACATCAATATCAATGTGACTTTGAGATACAGGAATACTTGTTTGGGTGGTGGCAACATTGTTGTCATCACTGCTTAGGGACTCTTGAAGTGTGTCCTATTGTTGAATTAGAAGATCAGAAGTGTGAGCTTGAGACTGTATATCCTCAGGAGTAGGAGGTCCATTGTTGTATGGCTGCTGTTCTGGAAGCACTGCAACTGGAACTTCTTCAATTTGAGTGCCTTCAATTGGAGAGATGAAAGGATCAGTGCAAAAACTGATTTGGTTCTGTTCTGCAGTATGCAGTTGCTGAGTGGAATGGTCTTGTAACCTAAAAGGAAACTATTTTCCATTGAAAGTGACACCTCTTGAGATGTGTGTCTTGTTAGTTTGCAAGTTTAAAAGAAGATATCCTTTGGTACCTCTTGGGTAACCAAGGAAGATGCATTTCTGAGCCCTTTCAGCAAATTTATGTATGTGAGCACTGATGGTTGAAGCAAAGCAGACACAACTAAAATTTCTTAAGATAGAGTAACCAGGGGCCCTTTTGAACAACATTTAAAATGGAGTTTTGTTCTGAAGCACTGTAGAAGGCAATCTATTAATTAAAAATGTTGCAATGGCTATACAGTAAGTCCAATATTTGAGAGGTATGTTGGACTGGAATTTTAGGGACCTTGCTACTTGAAGAAGATGTTGATGCTTGCGCTCAACTAAGCCATTCTGTTGTGGAGTTTCCACACAACTAGTTTGATGCAAAATGCCATACTTAGCATAAAATTCTTTCATTAAGAATTCAGTACCATTGTCACTCCTTAAAGTTTTAATTTTGGAGTTAAAATGATTTTCAATGAGAAGATAGAATTGTTCTAAGTGAGACTGCACCTCTGATTTGTGTTTCATAAAATATACCCAAGTATTTCTGGTGAAATCATCAAGAATAGTTAAAAATAATCTACAACCATCACGAGCATGAGTAAAGAATGGACCCCAAACATCACAATGTATAAGTTCAAAAGCTGACTGTGATGAAGTAGTGCTAACAGGAAATGCAGATCTTTTATGCTTTGCATAATGACAAGTATCACACAATGCAGCAGAATGAAGTTTTATTGAATTCAAAGCATGGATACAGGACAATTTTTCATGAGAAGGGTGCCCAATCCTTGAGTGCCAAATAGTTTTATCTACTGAGACAGCATTATAGTGAGTAGAAAACTGAATATTAGGGGCACTCTTATTTAGAAAATCATGTAAAGCAACAACATAAAGACCATTCTTCTCTTTAGCAGAACCAATCGTCTTCCTCATGATTGGATCCTGAATTAAGCAGATATCAGAAAAGAATGTTAAGCAGACATTGGAAAACTTGGTTAGTTTTGAGACAGAAATCAAGTTATAGTCAAATTCTGGTATATATAATGCATCTTTTAGAAACAGTGGAAAAGTGAGAGGAATATATGTGCATAACTTGACATGTGTTGTGTGTTTAGTTGGCAGGGAAACATGAACCATAACATGCTTGGCATCATTAGTAAACAAGTGATGATCACAGATCATGTGATCTGTGGCTCCTGTGTCAAGAATCCAAGGCCTACCATTGGGTGTACCTGTCAGACTAATGGATGACAAGCAAGAATGGTTGATACCTGATACAACAATAGCTGTTGCTGCAAAGGATGGAGCTGTTGTGGTTGAGGATGCACCCTGAGCCCTGGTAAATGCTAGAAACTGCTCAAACAACAACTGGTTGGAATTAGAAGGAGTAGAAGGAGCAGTTTGTGAAGTAGAAGCTCCATGAGTTGCTGCAAGATTGGCTGAGGAGTTGTTCTGGGAAGATGGAAGTCTTTTACCAGTTGGACCATCCCATACAGGGGGATATCCAATAAGCTGAAAGCACCTATCAACAGTGTGTCCCTCAAAGCCACAGTGGGTGCATTTATTCTTTTTCTTATCTTTTCCCTTCTTGAACTGATTTTGGGCAGTAGGACCAGTGTTTGAAGTTCCCATTGCTCTAGTGAACATAGCCAGAGGATCAGAAGAGATGTTGCTCAGGTGAAGATTCCTCTGATTCTCTTCTTGAAATAGAATCGATAACACTCTTGAAAGAGGTGGCAAAGGGGAGTATAGGAGGATTTGACTCCTTATGGCAGTAAAGGAATCATTGAGTCCCACCAAGAAGAACATAACACAGTCTGACTGTTGAAGATCCATCATCTGTTTCTTCATGTTACAAACACACAATCCACAAGAACAGGTAATGATTGGTCTATGGTTCATATACTCATCCCACAAGGCTCTAAAGGCATTATAATAAGCAGTGATTGCCATGGAACCTTGAGAGATGGTGGACAAAGACTTTTGGAGTTGAAACACCCTAGAACCATCAGACCTATCATATCTAGTTTTCAACTCTTCCCAAATCTCAATAGCAGTTTTCAAGTACATCAAAGTCTTTCTTATATCACTTGTCACGACCCTATGCAGCCAAGAAAGGACGAAATTGTTGGCTCTCAACCAACAGTTTCTCAACACTGGATCATTATTAGGGATTGGGAGAGTACCATCAATGAAACAAATCTTGTTTTTGATAGTGAGTGCCATCTCAATATCTTTAGTCCAAGTAATGTAGTTCTCACAATTAAGAAGTTCAACAACTATGGTAGAACCTGTAAAATCATGTGACCCCAAGTAATACACAGAATTCGAATCCTCACAAGGATTCTTAGTGACAGTAGCACTGGGTACAGTAGTAGAAGAGGATGCAGATTCTGAACCAGACATTGTTCAGGATTTGCAGAAATCAACAGAAAGGTATCGAAATTGTGGAAAAATTTTGAACCCTAACTTCGCAGATTCGAAATCGAACAAAAACAAGTAACAATTAGCACAACGGAACGATCGAAACCAGGTAAATGATACCATAACAAGAATCGAAATCAAGATTCGCCACTAAAAGGAACAACATTATCAGCTTTTATTGAATTGAATCGAAAGATTTACAATGATGAATTTGTGTGTGAGAATCGCACACACAAGAGGTGTGTTTTAATCTCTGAAAATATAAAATCTAATCGAATGAATAATTAGAACAGGAACGTCTATATTTTACTAATAAAGGAAAGTTGTTAATTAGTTAATTAACAGATAATTAAAAACTTGCTTAATAAGGTAAATACAGAGAATTATATATTTAAGATAATGTACAACTTGCAAAATAAGATTTAAGTGGTGTTTGCGAACTATTTTGAAAAATAGAAGTTAGTAATCTCAATTTAAATTGCAATTAGTTTTTAGTACGTTGAGAATTTTTTAAATATGATCTAGAGGTTAAAAAAATTAAATTATTTTATTTAAAAAAAAGCTAGTACAAATTAAAAGCTGGTCTATGATAAATGTATGTGGTATTGTTGGATATTCTACTTTAAGAAGAAAGTTTTCTTTTGTATATTTTGCAAACACCACCTAGACTTAATTTATTATACACTAATACTTGTCTACCTTAACTCGATAACGCATCGATTAGTAAAATATATAAATATATGCAAATGTTGACAGCAACCAAAAAAGAATTGAACAAGAAGTGGGGGATTAGTAACAATATTAAAGGAGCTACAGAGCAAGTAAGGTCCTGAAATTTACAGAACATGACCAGAATAACTTTTGTCCAATTATGAATTTATGTAAAAAGCTATAAGAATGCATTAGAATTATTGCCATTTTATTTCTGTACCATGGTCCAATGACAAAATTGTTCCGTGTGAACTTCCTTCATTACTTGTTTTGTTACCTCTGCCAATTTAATTAAACTCCTTTTTTAGGAAAAATGACAGCAATGATCAGGAAAATCTGTTCACTAATTACTGGAGTATAATTAAAGCAAGATATAGACAATTAATCGAACTACTTTACGTATGTTGTATATCTTTGTTGGACAGGACTCGCTGTGTAATCTTATGACCAACACACACATATATTAGAAGTTAGAACCTATCATTTCAAACACCCTTACATTATATTTGAGTGTGAATTTGTGCATCTAAAATAAGATGGATCAAAAACAAGAGTTCAGCAATACTGCTGGGAAGCCCATCCGCTGCCGAGGTGAGCTCTACAAAACAAATGGTTTAATAAATAAAGACAACGTATGATTTGCTTAATAAACGGATTATGGAATGGTTTTTTAGTAGTTAGATATGATTTCTTATCAATATGATGTTTAATATTGTAACTAGACTCATAATTATGGACTAATGAATATCCCATAAACTCTTTTATGATTTACGTTTGAGTAGAATAACGAAACCAGGACATATCCGTTTCTTGTTTCAATATGTTATTCTGCTGGAGACTTTGTTAAGTCGATTCTTGTTTTATCTGTGTTGATCCTCGTCCGACATTGTTTTTCAAGTTGGCGGATATATGTCCCGGATCTTAATGTATTCTTGGATTAATACAACTAATTTAACCATTAAAAAAAATATTTTCTGCCAAGCTGCTGTTGCAAGGAAAGCTTTGGAACCTCTGGCAATAGAGGAGGTGATAGTCGCACCACCAAAGGCTCACGAAGTTCGCATCAAAATCATATGCACCTCGTTATGCTATAGCGACCTCACCTTCTGGAAAATAAATGTAATGTAACATTTCTTACTCTTTTAAAGTTGCTACCTAGGATATTTTTGTCTGTCACAGAATTCTGATTCATTTACCTTTTGTTTGGCAGGATCCTGAGCTTTTTCCAAGAATCTTTGGCCACGAAGCCGTAGGGTAAGTTTGAACACCTTACAATTATAGTTTCCTTGATCAATCTTTGAACTTAAGTGTTATAATACTAGCCATTTCAATGTTTCCATTGTGTGAAGAATTGTGGAGAGTGTTGGTGATGGTGTAGACGAGGTAAAGGAATTAGACATGGTTATTCCACAATTCTTATCGGAATGCAGAGAATGTGGCGTCTGCACATCAAACAATAAGGGGAACCTGTGCTTGAAATTCCCCTTTCAAGTCTCAACTGGTACACAAAGAGATGGGACTAGCAGATTTACCAACTTAAAAGGAGAGACATTGCACCATTTCTTGTACGTCTCAAGTTTCAGTGAGTATACGGTTGTTGATATTACTCACTTGATCAAACTCGATGCACCAATCCCACCAAATAGAGCTTGCCTCCTTAGTTGTGGAGTCTCAACAGGTATGTATAAGGATACTACTGTTGTTAAAGGTCTTTGTGACAGATATATTAACAAGTATATTCAGCACTTTTTGGTCATGTTCAATTAAGTGATGAATGTATATGGTGTTTCAGGGATAGGTGCAGCATGTAGAGCAGCAAATGTCGATGCTGGTTCAACTGTTGCCATTTTTGGGCTTGGAGCAATTGGACTTGCGGTAGGAGTTTTCGAGCTTTCGAATACTACTATCCATATAGAGTGTAACTAAAGAGACCATCGAATTTTATTCTGATGCATCTCGTTTCATAGGTTGCGGAGGGAGCAAGGCTGGGCGGAGCTAAGAAAATTATCGGTGTTGATGTGAATCCAGATAAATTCCAAGTTGGTACGATGCAAGTTTCAATCTTTACCTTTTTTGGACTGGTGGTTCTTTGTATAAGTTGGCTTTTGCTTACATAATTGATAATTCCAATGATCTTTACAAAAAACAGGGAAAAAGTTTGGAATCACTGATTTTGTTAACTCCAGAGACTGCCAGGACAAGTCTCTGAGTCGGGTATAATTAGTCACTCTAGTTATTTGAAAAACGTATATGTTCTGATTTCTCGATTATCCTGCTAATTTTCACATGAGGCAGGTGATAAACGAGATGACTGATGGAGGTGCAGACTATTGCTTCGAATGTGTTGGGTCAACAAACTTGATGCATGAAGCATTTGCGTGCTGCAGGAAGGTATGCTCTTACATTAAGCGACAATAACAACTCTTGCATTCAGTTGCTATATCGGTCAACGATACCTTCTTGACCTTTGTTCACCGTTGATGATTCTGCTTCTAATTCATAGAATCACAGTAAAACACCTTATATGAATTCTATTGTATAATTCTGAATTTAAATTTGCATCAGGGTTGAGGTAAGACGATCGTTTTGGGAGTCGAAAAGCCAGGCGAAGAACTGAGCGTTAATTCTCTAGTTGTCGATCACAGTGGCAAAACTATAATGGGAAGCATGTTTGGTGGGTTCAAGCCTAAAACTGATATTCCCATTCTAGCAAAAAGTTACATGAACAAGGTAAATTTTATCTCAGCTGTTTCTTGTGTATAGTAAATGATTGCACAATTTGTTTTAATGTGGTAAACCTAAAATTAACAAAGCTTTTCAGTTACTACTCCAAGGGAAATGCCTCAGATGTGTTATTTGGATGGACAATAGATAAACACTGCAACCCTATAAGAACTCCTCTCTTCCTCTTTCTCTAATCCTCGGGGCACGAACGACAGCTTTGGTGGCCATCATCTCCTCGCGATGCACCACTTGATGCGCGAGCTTGTTGATCTCTTCAATCGTTATTGGCTTCAACCTAAGCAAATCTTCACTGAAGGATGCATTTCGGGTAGCATGGAAAATGATGTTCGCGACCATTTCTCCCTTTGGATCGTCTATCTTCAATAGCTCTGCATTGAATTGGCTCATGAAATCTTTCAAGGTTTATTTCTCTCATTGACTCATTGAATACAGGTGGGAATGGTCCAACACTGTCCTCGATTGGCTTGAGAACTAGTTTTCGAACTTCCTCCTCAGCTCTTTGTAGCTTCTGATAGATCCAACGATGATTCTGGTGAACCAATCTAACGCCACTCCGACCAAAGTGGTGGAAAAGATACGCGCCTACACATTTTCCTTGAAACTGTATAAGTTAAGCGTAGTATCCAAATGGAATAGATGCTCATGCAGGTCTGTCTTTCCATCATACAATTTCAGCACCGGTATCTTTTCACCATGCCCTAGAATCTCTGCCTCTATTTCGTCATAGAATCCCTTCCCAACAGTTCCATTATGTTTTCCACCTCAATCGTTTCCTTCTCGAGCCTTTCCAATTTTCTTGCGACTTCCGCTCGCTCCTTCCCCGGGTCGTTCTCATGACTTTCCCCTTGCCTTCTCTCGTCATGGTGCCTCTTAGAATGCACTTCGACCGAATTGGATCTTGTTCTCCGATCATCCATATGTACTCTATTTCTACCCTCCTCGGCTGGGCCCTTGGCCACGAATCTCTGCTCTTGCATACCTTCCCTTTCAAACCTCGGGTGGTGGCATTTGCAATTGCTGTGCGGGCAAAGCCGCAGCCACGGTTGTGCAGATTATTGCCATGATCTCATCTCTAAACGCGCTTGGTAGCGACGCGACTGTCGCCCCTGTATCATGTGCGGGTCTATCCGCTTCTATTGGCCCAGGTTGATCTCGCTGGGCCGGCGTGGGCACCCCATCGGGTAACACTGATGATGTTCCTACTCCCGGAGCAGGCCGGATGGTGGTCGTGCGTTCCTAATCGGGATTATTACTCTCTACTACTCCACTCTGCGATCTAGTCCTTCTAAACGTTATGCCTAATTTACTGGGATAAATGGTTTTCACACAGACGTCGCCAATATTTTGGTTTTATTTCGTCTGGGTTACAATACACCTTAGAACGTCTACAATGGGCCTGACTAATGCCAAAATAATATTATTCTATTACAATGAATGAAGTAGCTTGGTCCGGAACACCTTATACAAGTTGATTAAGCAATATAAATAGAAATGGTCTAAATCTGATAACAGTCGAATCGGAAAGATTCGATGGTAATAAGTCTCGAACTGGCCGATCGGTCGAATTGAGGCAATTCGAGGGTGATAAGCCTCGAATTGGTTGATCGGTCAAACGGTAAGAATTCGACTGTGATAACTGTCGAATTGGGAGCACTCGATTTGATAAGATTCGAATTACGAATGGTCGAATTCGGAACAGTCGAATGCATAACAATCGAATTAAGATCGGTTGAATAGTTCGGTTTGATATTGAGTAGTAGCTCGATAGTAATGAATGCGTGCCATAATGTCGGAGGACGGAGTATTTCTAGACCACGTCCCGCAGGACCCAGTAGTAGCTGGAAAATAACAGTCGAACGGGTGCGCTTCAACTGTCCTTATAACAGTTCGACTGTCCTTATAACAGTCGAACGACCCCTGTTCGACAGTTCAGTTTCTAAGCCTTTATCTTGTGGGCCGGCCCAAACACAATTTTGGGCCTTCCTAAAAGAGCCCATCAAATATGAGGAAAGACGGAAGCTATACTGATGCAAATGCTTAGAAATCAATACTGAATTATTACTGAATGAAAATACACATCACTCTTGAGTCGGTGCCCAAACTCAAGTATTCACTCACAACTTGCATAAGGAAGAGAAGAGATATAGGATGCTACATATACTATTCAAATGCAATAATATGTAAATATTAAGTGGGTTGTGATTCCTTATAGTTTCGGGCCTCTTTCTCTTAATTAAGTTGACCCAGCCGCCCACGTATCATATACATGTTTTTTAAACATTACCACGCATCTGAATTTTCTAGAAATCACCTCTAGTTAGACATTATATGGATATTACAGATATCACGTGTCCATAAACGTTAAGAGTTTTGAGCTTCTTTTTTTATTTTTATTTTTATTTTATGAATAGAGCTTCTTTTAGTTACGTGGAGTGATATTAGAAACTCCCATAACTATAATATCCACAAGTAATATCGTGGGTATTCAAAATGTTGAATCGAGACTCAATACGAATTCTAAACGGACACTAATGTAATGATTATTCCAACTCGTGAGACTTAGAGTTGCAGCGGATTATATAAATATAATCAGTTGTACCATTAAGGCATAATACTCATTATAAACTATATGGATATACAAAAACTTCTCTCAGCTATTCTAAGAACAATCGAGATGCAAACCGAGTGGTAAAAGGGAACCAACTCTTTCTATCTAGCTACTTAACTCTAAAATACTTAGAAATAATTAATTAAACAAAACACGGTAATAAAGAGTAAAAGCGCTCGACTTATGCACCTAATATAGCTCTCGAAAACATGCCTAAGACTTGTATTCTATGCTTGATGCACACGTTGAGTGCTTTTAGTCTTGTATAATAATTCATTTCTTGTTCTTCAAGACTCGTGTGCACTTTTGGATTCCTATGAATCTACGATTTCCATCTTCTTGATTGATGTCATTCTTCTTAATTAGTGTATCTATTCACATGTGATTTTTTCTTGCTTTTTATTCAAGGAACACGCCTCTTGCTTCCTATTCAAGCAACACACCTCAATCATCTTATCATGCTTGATCTTTGATTCTTTTATACATGAAACTCATGCACACACCATCTAAAACAAGGAATTAAATTAGAGGGTGCAAAAGGTAAAACACTTTAAAAAGAAAACTCGAGAGAATAATCACAAGTGCTAAACATCGGTGTTATGGTCTTGTGTAATCATAACACCTCCACACAACAATTGCGCGTTGACTTGTCTCTATTGATAAGAACCAATAAAATCTCTGATCATTATTCAATCTTGATTCATTCTCATCCATTTAGTTACCTCAATCTGTTTGATTCTTCTTTGTTGGATAAAGTCATTCATGGATTTAATCTACTTCACAAGATCTTCTAGGTAAACTCTACTTCTCTTTAGTTAATCCCTATCCACCTTAATGTAATTGTAAATCTGAAATACTTATAAATATAAACTAAAAACGTGGTGTTAAGGTATCCCATCACGACCATCAATCCATGATAGATCTTCTGCTGTGATGTCCTCCGAGGATAAAAACACCTCATTACAAGCTCAAATGACACTTTATAATGTCATACGATGCTCTACGGGAATTAAGACACCACATATATACATTATTGGTGTAGAGATACCTTACAAGGATCTACGAGTCCTATCTGGCTCCACGATACCTTACAAGGACCCACAACGCCTAACATGTCACACATTTGTGATGCCCTACGGGCACACTGATACCTTACAAGGCTATCTGCATTTAGATATCTCTACGATGCCTTACAAAGATCAACGATACCTTTTGGGATGCACATCCACAATGTATTAAAGGCTACACGGTATCTTACAAGGCTCTACGAGTCCAAGCATACTCTACGATGCCTTATAAGAATCGTTAACACAGTAGAGAACTTTCAGGTCTGATGGGATAAATAACCATGTGCCAAAATACACGGTCAACACAATTGTGTAGAGGACAGTTGTCAGAAAATTAAGCAGACATATTAGCCAATAAGGTGCATGCCAAACACTTGTCAACACAAGAGAACATGTAACTGACACATGTCTAGAACTTTCTACTATAAACAAAGAGCCCATGCTCCATTATGGGACAACTTGAATAAAGATTATCGACTACTATCATATTTCTCTTCACGCTGAAACTCCGTCCCCATTACAATAATATGTCACAAGATAGAATTTGGGTAGGGCGTTGTCGAACAAATATTGTTAAATACTCCATCACAAAAGTGAACTAAAAAGAGTGTTAACAAAATGGTGTCGTCTGTGGGAACGCCATAGACTACTTATGGGAACTTGATGTAGCTTACAAAGAATAGAAGTTAACAAATAAATGTTACACCTAAATTTCTCTTTTCACAAGTGCACGAATCAAGTAATAATAAAATGATAAGTATAGTTACGAACCAATTATTGTATTTCAAGAGAGTAGTGGATTAATGAATGAATCACTTAAATGCAAAACACTAACGGTTGTCACGTTTCTTTTCTCTTGTGTTTGCAGGATGATCGTTATGATATGAATGTTGTGAATGTTGAAAGTGCAGGGCTTTCTGGAATCAATGTTAGACGATGCAATGTTAGATGATGTTGGGTCAACATTGAGGATAACATTGAAACCCGAGAGTCTGTGCGAAAACTGTTCTTCAGTTACCAAATTTCAGTTTTGCCTTTATTCACCTATTAATCAAGTTCCACGGTTTTAGTTGTTTATGTTTATGTCCAGGAAGGTATCTTAATCATAAGGAAGAGCTATGGAAGATTCCTTATTTGAAGTTTCCATAATTCAAGCTAAGTTAAATAAGTCAACTCCACACGGTTTCAAAAGAAGGAAACAAGCTAGCTGTTCTTTGCAATGCGATTCTTTCCAGGATTCTCTGATTTGAAGAAGATGTGTTACCTTGTTAGACCGGTAATAAAGGAAACACATACTCAAGAAAGATACTGAGTTCACAAAGAAGGCAAAAAACAACAAGGAAACAACAAGAGTTACCAAAGATGTGAACAACACATCTTGGCGTGCAATATTCAAGAAATCTGTAAAAGATGTGAAGTTCATCAAGATGAAGACAAGACAATCGTGCTAAACAATCTGAGAGATTAATCATTTTTGTATTGTCTTCGTCTTGCTTTTGCGAAGTTTTTGTATCAACTATTTTAGTCTAGTTCATAGAAGTTAAGTAATTCTTACTTGTCTGCTTCGTTGAGTCCGATCAACAAAGAGCGTGAGTGAATTGTTGTGAGGAACATTTCTTTGTTAAAACCTTTATGGTTATTTGGCCTAAGGCTCGGAAGTTTTTAATAATATTGAAAACTTCTTAAAATTATATCTTCTTGCATTTATATTTCGCTGCACATTATTTTAGATAAGAAGATCACAATAGAGTTAAGGCAATTATAGCTTAACTCTCAAAGTTGTTGTGTCAATCCACGATCCTACAATTTCAAATGTTATGAAAGCTATGAATGCAGAAGATATCTTTTCTAGAATGCAATGAAAATGAAACTATGATGCAAGTAAAATAGTAAATACTAGGATGGTGGTTTGAATGCAAGAAACCAATTAAAGAAATTTAATTAACTAATGAATGCAAGAAGAGATTAATTATACTAAGGCTAAACTAAAGCAAAATTGATTGATCGACTGGATTGGTTGTGAGCAATAACAGTAAAGATAGTTTAGAGGTTGGGTTTCACAATATCCTAGCCATAGAAGTTCATTGACAAACTACATATATTTACTTGCAGTGCTTTGTGATAATTTGATGTTTGCATGTCTAATGGCTTCGTGGCATCTAGCAAGGGTTCTCCCAACCATAGAATATAAAAGTCACTAATAACCTACCGTGCTAACGGATCAGCCCAACTGTTAGTTGTTTTAGTAGAGATATTAAATTTGAAATCCAATTAACTCATCTGAATCGTGGTAACAAAACGCACATAATCAAGATTGATCTAGTGTGATCTAGGGGTTGCGCATCAGTTGTTTTAACATACCAAAGTCACAAATCACACACACACACACACACACACACACACACACACACACACACACACACACACATATATATATATATATATATACATATATATAACTAGCTTAGCATCTACCTATGGAAGTCCCTTCTTAGTGCTTGCGTTCATCCAACGAGAGTAAGACTAGTCACAAAACATAAATAACTATTCAATCTAGACATAGACATACAAGATCATCAAATGCGCATCAAGTAAAACAATAAACGTATTCATAAATCAGAGTTACTCCCATACTCTAAACAACGCGTGTGTTAGCTCCTCATACTCATGAGTTCAACAATCAAAAAATAATTGAAAAACATAGACAAAGTAAAGAGAATAAGAAAAGCTTCTCGAATCCGATGGAACTTCGTTGCTCGACTATCTACTTGACTCCTTTGCGCTAACTATTTTCTCTCAAACAATAACTCTGAAAGCGCAAGTGTTGTAGTAAAATGTTAGTCCAACATTCTGGTAACTTGTGTTGGCACAACATTGAACTTAACACTGCACTGTCCAAGTATTTTTAATTGCTAAACTTTATTTTGCCTCTATTCATAAACTTATCTAGTTCCACAAGCTGTAGTAATATGTGATGTATTTCAGGATATCAAGGAATCTAGGATTCGTGTGGATCAAAGCTTAAAGCGAGAAGTTAAACCGAAGGAGATTGAGATAGAATCAGAAGATATCTTGAAGATAAACATCAAAGGAGATTTTGAGATTATCCAACTAATCTGAGAACAATCAAGTTGTCACATCTACGAGAAGGGACGATCAAACTCTATAAGAAGAGGTGTTTGGCATCAAGCTAAACAAAGGGACTAGAATAGGTTCTGAGAGATTAGAAATATTCTTGTAATAGTTGTTTAGTCATGTTTTTGCTGAGTTTTATCTAACGAAGCTATAAACTCAATAGCTTGTAGTGGGTTAGGGTTAGGATTGAGTTCCTTACTCAACTGCGTTTTGTAAGATCATTAAAGTTACATTTAGTGGTTAATTGGCCGTAAGGCTCGACAAGTTATATTCATATTACCTGCTTAAAATTTATTCACTGTGTTCGTTCTATTCTGTTGCCTTTACTGTTTAGTGAATGTTGGGACAACATCGTATTCAATCGGTATTGGCACAACATTTTGATATAATACAGCGTGTGAATCAATAAGAGTACTAATCCCGATCCATACATTTACAATTGGCGTAGGAGCCAAGCACCTAATTCATTGGTGTTTGGATTAGGTACAAGTCATGGATAATGCGAAACACATGGAGATCGTACCATAAAATAAAAAAAGAGTATGGATATTATTAGGAACCGCGGGGCAGTCCCTAAAAGTTTTTTTAGGGACTGCCTGGCGGTCCCTAATAATATTCATACCTCTTTTTTTTAATGGAACAATTAAGCTGTTGCGTTGTTTGTTTAGTTGATAATTACCCTAATAATAGTTAAAAGAATAAAATTACAAGGTTACATACAAATTCAAACAACATATGATGATTAACTGTACGTATAACGTAGAATAGGTTCAACGTTAAAAACTCTCTCAATCTCATTCAATCTACTATTAAATAACTAAATTAGTAGTTTTATGATCATTTGTTACTTCAATTGACATGTTATAATGAGTTTTGTTGTTAAAAATCAAAAACACATGGGGATCGTTCCATAAAAAAAAGTTTGAATATTATTAGGGACCGCCGGACAGTCCTTAAAAGTCGGTTTAGGGACCGCCTGCCAGTCCCTAATAATAGTCATACTTTTTTTTTGATTTTATGGAATAATGAAGGTGCCGCGTTGTTTGTTTAGTTGATAATTATTTTAATAATAGTTAAGAGAACAAAATTACAATGTTTCATGCAAATTGAAACAACATATGATGATTAAGTGTACGTATAACGTATAATAGGTTCAACGTTAAAAACTATTTCAATCTCATTCAAGCTACTATTAAATATCTAAATTAATAGTTTTATGATCATTTGTTACTTCAATTAACATGTTATAATGGGTTTTGTTGCTAAAAATTAAAAACACATGGAGATCGTTCCATAAAATCAAAAAAAGTGTATGAATATTATTGGCGGTCGCTAAAACGACCTTTAGGGACTGCTCGGTAGTCACCAAATATCTTTAGGGACCGCCCGACGGTCCCTAAATGCACTGAAATAGGCGGAATTGGGGGAAAAATTTAAAATTTTTAAAAATTCAAAATTTTCACCCTCAATACTATATATATACCACCACTCTCGCATCTAATTTTCCAACACTTTTTAAAACACCGAACTCCAAAATTTCCCTTCTTCTTTTTCTCTTCCTAAATCCCAAAAATAAAAATCATCCAATAAAAACTTTCATTTCTTCTTTCTTTTACCAAATATAAAACAAACACACTTCTCTTTTTTTTTTCTTCAAATCCCAAAACACAACCTTTCTTCTCTTTTCTTTTAGCAAATGCCAAGAAAACACCCAACAATATGTTCTTCCTTTCTTTTTCTTCTCATTGTTTTTGGTTTATTTTTATAACTATCATTTATGTAAATTTTATTTCATTATTTTCTTTGTTTTATTTTGTCAACTTTCATATCATTTTACTTTTGTATCATTATTTTTATTGTTTTTGTTTTTGTAAATTTTTGTTGGCCATATTTACACGCAATTTATACAAAAAAACCCAAGAATATTCCGATAAATTATCGGAATATTCAATAAAACTGTTCGTAGCTCGAATTGGACGATCGACTGTTAGGCCGATGGGGACGATCACTCAACAAAAAAGGTTTGGACAGAAACCATTCTCAGACGGAATCGACTGACAGGCACAGTAAGCGAAAGCGGGCTCAACCTTACGGCAGAGGGGGCACTACTTTACTGGATCAACATTCCATTTATTGGAATTTCAAATTCATTAAAATTTCATGGATCGATTCAGCCGTTATCGGAGTCACCATTTCTTTAATTACTTTGGGTTTTTTTATTCTTTCGCAGATTTTTAGGGCCCGCTCAATAATATTCATAGCATCAGGGACCGCTTAGCAGTCATCTATCAATATTATTGGGGACCGCTCGGCGGTCCCTGATGCTATGAATATTATTGAACGGTCCCCAATACTTCTTGATATATTGGGGACCGTCAAGCGGTTACCAAATCACATAAGTCTTTAGGGACCGCCCACCGGTCCCTAATGCTGCATTCGCAAAAAGTGAGAGCCGAGACCGCAAGGCGGTCGCCAAAGGGTAGGGGACCAAGGCTTTCCGCAACCGCCTTTTGGTGACCGTTGGACGGTCTCTAAAGGTCTTTAGGGACCGCCCTGGCGGTCCCTTAATGAATCTTGTAGTGATTGTTCTAACAATAAGGAAAGATTCTATATTCAAAATACGTACGAAAATATTCAGAACATAATTTCATATGGGCATTTCCCGCATATTGGGCCTGGCCCAAACTAGGCCCATATTAATCATATTGGGGACCACTTTCGATATGATATCGGTGATAATCACCGATATGGTATTGTGGTCCCCGGATCCCGAGGTCTATAAATATGCGATACCCGGATCCAAAAGCAAGCAATTATCATCCCTCAACTACCACGCATCACATCGAAAGGAATCTCCGATCTCACTCTCGATATCGAGTACGATATCGAGATAACCCTCGTGCTCCACTGATACGTCATACCACCACACTACTTATATCATATCGAGAGGGGTCCCCGATATCACGTCGAAGACGATCACCGATATACGTCTGACCTAATTACCGATATGCCCCTGCCGTCCAAGCATCAAGGCATTAGTTCGAGGTGTTCCGGACCAAGCCTAATCGAGACACCTAGATTAGGCCTAGTTTGTTAAGATAGATTCGTTGTATTTATTTTGTACTCCATTCTAACCGACCCATACTTATATAAACGATCTATTGTCAAACTAGTGGTGCCGTCTGTGGGAACACCAGTTCCTGGACGAGGACTTTAAGATGCAAGGAAGGAGGACCCGATCCGAATTTAACAGTCATGACTAGAAACACGAGGATTGAGGACACACCACTCCCACAACAACCGACTGACCAAGAACAGACAATGACCCAAGCTGAAATGGAGCTTCCTCCAGCACAGAATGAACCACGATGTAGGCGCGGGCCCGGGAGGCCAGCGCGAGCCGCAAATACAGGTCCAGCCATTGTCACACCAAATACGGCGGAACCTGTTACTGAGGGCCCGAACACTGAAAACCTAGCGACGGATGTCCCAATGACCGAGGTGCCAAACGCGGATCTTCCCGGCCCAGAGGAGACCATGGCTGTAGGACAGAGCGTCGTTCCCTCTGCCGCCATAACCCCGGAGATGCTAGCGCAGATCAACACTTATGTAAAAGCGGTGCTTGATGCTACACTGGAGACTTTGCTGTCGCGCATAGTGGAACGAGGGACAAGGGATGTTCAAGCAAGGCCCCATGAATCCAATGTGGATGAGTGGAGTACAAGGCAAGAGCGAGACGAAGAGGAGATCCTAGAAGGGCTTCGAAGGGACAACACTGGAAGAGAGCGTTTGACAAGGGCCAGAAGCGAAGAGAGTGTATAAGTAAGTGACGATACAGAGAACGACCAGAGAGCTCGGACGTTTGAGGAGGACATACGTAACATGATAAGGGAGACAGCTAAAATGAATAAGGACATGGAAGCCGGGAGAAGGAACGTAAACCGTGGAACGACAGCAGTTGGATACCGACGGCCGTTGACTCCCTTCTGTTGTGAAATCGAGAAAGAAGTGTTATGCAGAGGAGACAAGATTCCGACTATAAAACCATATGATGGGAAGAGTGACCCAAGGGATCACATTCACGCCGTGGAGAGTCTCTTGAACTTACAAGACTTTTCCGAAGGCATTAAGGCAAAAATAATGGCAACAACACTAATAGGAGCGGCGTTAGACTGGTTTAACACAATCGAAGCGGGATCTATCTCTAGCTTCGAGCAGATGAAGGAGAGGTTGGAGAACCACTTTTCCAGTCAGAAGCGAATGAAGACAAGCATGTACCATCGGGAAGCGTTAAAACAGAGAGAGAGGGAAACTCTCTGGGAATTCAATAAACAGATTCAATGAGGACAAGTGTCATAGACCTTATTCGGGGCAACGACACACAATAGATTTGCCAAAGAACTGATCAAGCTCACAGAACCTACCATAAATCGGATAAACGAGTTGGCATATACCATGATTTATGAAGATGCAATGATGGAAGCTAAGCTTAGACCCCAAGAATCCGGCAGGAAAAGGGGTAGAGAGGCATGGATCAGGAGCAGGGGAGGAAGAGACAGGTCACCGAAGAGATATACTCCCTTCAACCAGGACATCCGCACTATCTTGGTCGTCGCACAAAGTAAGAATTGGTTAAATGCGCCTCGGAAAATCAAGGAGACGGATCTCACCAAGAAATCTAGGCGCTACTGTGAGTACCACTGCCATAAAGGCCATGACACGAAGGATTGCTATGACCTGAAAGATGAGATCGAGAGGTTGATTAAGGACGAGAGGTTAATAGAGTTCGTTAAGGCGAGCGGGTAGTATGCTGAATCGGGAGAGCGGTCCCAATCCTCAAGAGGGGAGGGCCTTAAGGCAATTGAGAGTGGACAAGGATGCAATACAATAAATAATGCACCTTCGAGGGGGGTGATTAATGTGATAAGCGGCGGGACTGAGGGAGCAGATTCCACCAACCAGAGGAAGAAGATAACCCGTGGACTAAACGAGGACCGTTTTGTCGGATTCACAACGCTAATTGAGGAGTTTCCAAACGAGGTTATTACGTTTTCCAGCAGGGACCTCTTGGATCTCAACCCCGAAGCCATCCAGGCAGGCAAGCTCGACTGCCCATTGGTTGTTAAGCTTGATATCTCTAACTACGCTGTACACAAAGTACTTATAGACAATGGTAGTTCCACCAATGTTATATTAGCACATGCTTTGGAGAAGATGGCACTCGGCCACCATGTAATTGAACAGGTCCGTACGCCACTGGTGGGATTCGGTGGAGCAGAAATAATCCCCCTAGGGCAAGTGAACGTTCCCACATCATTTGGACAAGAACCGCACAGGCGAACTATCAATGTTCAATATACGATCCTGGACCAACCATTTGCATACAATGTCATAATCCGCAGGCCGGCCCTGAACGCGATAAGAGTAGTGGTGTCAAAGAAATTCCACATTCCATCAGAAGGTGAAATTCCCAACAGGAGGAGGGGTCAGAGAAACTACAAAGCTACCGAGGGTCACCTACGAAGAAATGGCAGGCTACTACCCATGAGAGTGAATGGGTCCCCCTGTGATAACGGGCGGGGCTCCTACCCATGAGTGGTAATTGGTCACCTACGAAGAAAAGACAGGTTCCTACCCATGAGCGGTAACGGGTTCCCCTGTGATAACGAGCGGGGCTCCTACCCATGAGTGATAACGGGTCACCTACGGAGAAAAGGCAGGCTCCTACCCATGAGCGGTAACGGGTCCCCCTGTGATAACGGGCGGGGCTCCTACCCATGAGTGGTAACGGGTCACCTACGAAGAAAAGGCAGGCTCCTACTCATGAGCGGTAACTGGTCCCCCTGTGATAACGGGCGGGGCTCCTACCCATGAGTGGTAACGGGTCACCTACGAAGAAAAGGCAGGATCCTACCCATGAGCGGTAACGGGTTCCGCTGTGACAACGGGCGAGCTCCTGCCCATGAGTGGTAACGGGTCACCTACAGAGAGAAAAATCTCCCCTGTGATAACGGGGTCGATCCTAAACATTTGAACGGTAGCAGGTTCCCTGTGATAACGGGATGGGCCCCTACCCACAAGAAAAATATCTCCTGTGATAACAGGGTCGATCCTAAAAATTTGAACGGTAGCGGTTTCCCTGTGATAATGGGATGGGCCCCTACCCACAAGAAAAATATACCCTGTGATAACGGGGTCGATCCTAAACATTTGAACGGTAGCGGGTTCCCTGTGATAACGGGATTGGCCCCTACCCACAAGAAAAATTCTCTTTGTGATAACGGGGTCGATCCTAAATCATTTGAACGGTAGCGGGTTTCCTGTGATAACGGGATGGGCTCCTACCCACAAGAAAAATATACCCTGTGATAACGGGGTCGATCCTAAACACATGAGCGGTAGCGGTTTCCCTGTGATAATGGGATGGGCCCCTACCCATAAGAAAAAGACCCTGTGATAACGGGGTCAATCCTAAACATTTGAACGGGAGCAGCTTCCCTGTGATAACGGGATGGGCCCCTACCCACAAGAGAAAGTTCCCCTGTGATAAGGGGCGATCCTAAACATTTGAGCAATAACGGTTTCCCTGTGATAACGGGGTCGGACTCTAAAGAACAGAAATAGAAGCACCTCCTTGTGATGAGGGGGATTAGCCAATATAATTCGGTATAACCTGATAGGCGACACAACAAGGAGGCGTAATAATAAGACAAGCAAACACACCATTGAACACGTACGAACGAATATAAACCAGGACACGCAAGTAGGATTGATTGATTAACGGGTAAACCATCAAGTTATAGACATAAGCAATTGGACCAAAAGGAAAATTACAAATCCCTAAATTCTCAACCGGGATAACGAGGAGCTCCTTTAATATGGATTAACGCCACACTCTTCTGGTCGATAATTTCACGATACTCCATTTCTGTCTCCAGGTCTTTGTCATCACCGTCAGAATCTTCAGGAAATTTTTCGTCTGGCCCCTTCAACGGATTTATGGCTAAGGGATCATAACCGTCTTTAAAACCACCTTCCAGCTGAATTTGACCTATAACGGAGGCTTTGGCCTCCTCCCGCTCGAGGAAGCCGCGCTCAGCACATATTATCTTATAAGATCGACTCAGAAGGAATTGTTTGGCCGCACTGGTCAATTGGCTCTTGCTCAGCGTCATGCACCGCATGTGCATTTCAGCTTGGGCTAATCTGTCCTTCAGAACTGCGGCCTCAGACTCAACTACCTCCCGTCGGGACGCCTCACTACCAGCAATAAGTCAAGCCTCATCGAACTTTGCGATTAACCTTTTATTATGGTCATACAAGCCTCTCATATTACTCTCGCTGGTCTTGAAAATATCCAGGACCTCATCTCTCTCGTGCTGGAGCTGCACGGCAGCAACGGGATCGTATTCACCCATCTTTTCGAGCAAACCGTTGGTAACCCGGAGCGATTCCACGTGATCCGATTGGCCCTTAACATCCATCTCCAAGACACGTTTCAAAAAGCTCGCCACCTGCACATTCACAATAAGGAATTGGCTACTTAATTGAATAAAAACCTAAAAGAAATACGCATCCAATAGACACAAATATTACTTACAGATCGGAATAGACCGCTGTGATCCCCACTTGAACTACCCTCATCCCTCCTTCTTTTTGGCCCCGTGGAAGTCCCGGCATCAACATCATTTTGAGATTGCGAGGCGCCACCCACGTCTGCAGTATTTCCACCCGATGAGGGAGCAGTCTTCTTTGCGTTCTTGCGTACGCCCTCACGGCCCCTCTTCTTGACGACCGGAGGTGCATCCTCCAGACTACAGTACTCTACCAAATTGGTTGCAAGATACATGAAACATAAGGCCAAGAGATAAATCGAGAGAAAGCTATCGGTTTGTAAAGATATAACACTTACCCAGAGTAGAGGGACCGTCATAACGTATGGGAGATATCCCACTTGCTCGCAAAACTATGTCACTGCAAAGCAGGGTACCGTCGTATGGATGGTTAATCAGATTCCTCAAAAATTCGAGGCTATGTGCAGTTGTCCCAACAGCGGCTCGTCTCTCATATTTGGTGTCTCCGCACCACACACTTGGAAGCACATTAAATTCACCAGTCGTCCTCTCCTGGATGTACATATACTCACACTTATTACCAAATCCATAACTGGATTGAGTATATGGCACGAACCTAAGACCCCTTGGGCCCGCACACAAAAGAACCCTTTGTCATCGCCTTTCTTGTTGACCATGACACTAAAGAGTTGCCAGAACTCATTAACTCCACAAGGGGCACCTAAGGCTCTCATAACACAGATGAAGGCCACGATGTACCCCAGAGAATTGGGGGACAGCTGCCCCAAGCAGACCCCGATGCTTGCTATGATAGCACTAACCGCAGGATCAATTGGGAAGCGCAGTCCGTTCTTAAAATGCTTGGCATTAATAGTAATGCAGTGTTTCGGTGGAGTATGCATTTGTTGATCCGCACTAGGGAATATGACCTTGTACCCCTCGGGGATGTCATACTCATCGGAGTAATCACCAGCATGATGAGGAACGTGAGACGTCATATCCTCGTACGTCTCCGAGGTCTTATATTTCGGGGGACTGATCCCCAAGCCCCATTCATCTACATTGGGGTCGTCATCTTCCGGCCGAGCAGAGAATTCAACACCAGATTGGTCGCCAATCAACTGGTCAGACCCAAACATTTCATTTTCAAAAAACCCCACTCCGATCTCTTCGAAATCCATCTCGGGAAAACCTGAGCCAACATTGTTCCCGGCGAACGACATACTGAGGCGCTAAGTGAGAAAAATCAAATTGAACGTTAAAGCCTGAAATGAATAAACATGGCAAGGTTAGTTATTTAACTTAAAATATCTTGGCACATATATATACATATGGAAATAACTTGAGGACCAAATCGGAAAATAAATCGGAAAACAGATCGAAAGAGATATCAAAAGAGATATCGAAAACGATATCAAAAGTGAAATTCGACGTACTTTTCGGAGGAACAACGAATTTTCGCTAAAAGCTAAAGTGAGTTTCACTTCCCTGGAAGCCCTATTTATAGACATCGGAGATGCTAGATCGAAACCAAGTTTCGATCTCACATCGGTACTGATATTCGATATAGATAAAAGGACAGGGGCAAGGACAGACGCACTGGGGAGTTCACCAAAGTTTATCAAAGAGTGCAATCCCGATATGTGCGAGGAATTCAAAATCTCGTACGACGAACGAAGAATTCAAATGAGGACCTCAAATTATACATCCACTGCACTGGGGAGTCCAGCGAAATTTATCACAACGAGCATTTCCCGCAAATTTGATCTCCGTCATTTGAACTGGCGGGACGAAGGGTACAGGTAACCCAAAAATTTAAAATTAAATTTGCGAATTCTTATCTCTATGATATGGGCATTTCCCGCATATTGGGCCTGGCCCAAACCAAACCCATATTTAATCATATCGGGGACCACTTTCGATATGATATCGGTGATTCCCCGGATCCCGAGGTCTATAAATACACGATACCCGGATCCCAAAGCAAGCAATTATCATCCCTCAGCTACCACGCATCACATCGAAAGGAATCACCGATCCCACTCTCGATATTGAGATAACCGTCGTGCTCCACATATACGTCATACCACCACATTACCGATATCATATCGAGAGGGGTCCCCGATATCACGTCGAAGACGATCACCGATATACATCCGACCTAATTACCAATATGCCCCTGCCGTCCAAGCATCAAGGCATCAGTTCGAGGTGTTCCGGACCAAGCCTAATCGAGACACCTAGATTAGGCCTAGTTTGTTAAGATAGATTCGTTGTATTTCCTTTGTACTCCATTGTAACCGACCCATACTTATATAAACGATCTATTGTCAAACTACAATCAATAATCATGTAGTGAAATACTTAATTATCTTAATAATTAGCTATTAAATTAATAATAGTTAGAACGATAATTTCGATCCTAACATACATTTTTCCGAACAAAACCACTAGTTTATTAATGTGTTTTGTGCTCTCCTAATTCATATGGTTGACTGCAATGCATTGAGCACTCATGTTATCAATGTATAGCATTTAAGTTATTGATTGAGTGATCTTTAAATAATTGAGCTACTGTCTGATCCAGATTGTTTCACATGATGTAGAAGCAAGTGCCATGTATTCAGCTTCTGTTGAAGAATGACTGTCTATAGGCTACTTGTTCAATTTCCAGGATATAAGAAAGCTCCCTAGGTAGAGTGCAAAGCATGTGATCTTGCGCTTGGTATCTTGGCATCCTGCCCAACCATTATCACAAAAGGCTTCAATGTGGATTTCAGAATTGGGTGGACAGAAGAGCCCTTTGCTTGGAGCAGACTTAAGATACCTAAGAACTTTGTTGTGCTGGACAGTAGGATTATACATATGCTGAGTAAAACACTAAATATTGTAAGACAAATCAAGTTTTGTTAGAGTGATATATAATAGGTTGCTTACTAATCTTTTGTATATAGATGCACCAAGGAGTAGTGCCGAGTCATTTTCTTTCAATTTTGTACTGCAATCCATAGGGGTAGTACTTGGTTTAGATTCTAAATAAACCTGACTCAGCGAGGATATCAAGAGCATACATTTCATTTGCCTGTTTATGCTTTTAAGAAGGTAATGTGCTTATTTTGTGGGGTGGTGGAAGGGGAGGCATATCTTTTTCTAAATGAGGATATTGTGCCTTTTGTTTTCTGACTAACTAATTCTACATATTCACTTGTTGGATCTCTAATAAAACAAGTGCAATTACTTGATTCAAAGTACACTTGTAAAATCCAAAAACATGTCAAAGTGTTAACTATGATACGAGATGATTTCTCGAAGTATCTTGGCAATATATAGATGAATAATGTTATAGAAAAGCTAAAACTATTTGAGTTTATAACAATATATTTATAAGGACATAGAGAAAGAAGAGCAAATTATGAGTATATTACTTGTGAATTGGTGTTTTTCTCTTCATCTTGATGACTCCTTATATAGGCAAGAATTCTCAATATTTTACACTATTTACAACAACTACTACTATTATAAAACAGTGTTTGTACATAATTTTCAACAATGGCCACTAGGCATATGCCACTAACTATATTTATAACACTCCCTCTTGGCCATTTGAAGATTTTGTTATGTACATGATCCGTCTTCTGCACACGTCTTATGCTGCCTCGTTAAAAACCTTATAAGGAAAAACCCAATGGGATAAAAACCTTAATAAGGAAAAAGAGTGCAGCCGTGTGAACTCCCCCTCAAGTTGGCATCTCCAATTCTTCATAAGTCTCGTAGGTGACGCATCCCAATACTTTGAACATGTTTCTTAAAAGTTACAGTAGGGAGTGCCTTTGTAAAAAGATCTGCCATATTGTCACATGATTGAACATATTGGATATTAATTTCTTTGTTCTTCTCTAGTTCCTGAGTGTTGGCAAAATATCTTGGGGGTATGTGTTTGGTTCGATCACTCTTGATATAGCCTTCTTTAATCTGTGTAATACATACAGAATTGTCTTCGTATAATGTTGTAGGACCCTCTCTAATAGGTAAGCCAGATGTACTTCTTATATGATATGTCATTGATCGTAGCCATACACATTCCCTGCTTGCTTAATGGAGTGCAATAATCTCAGCATGATTCGATGATGTTGCAACAAGTGTCTGTTTCTGAGAACGCCATGAAATAGCAGTGCCTCCATACGTGAATACATATCCAGTTTGAGATCTGGATTTATGTGGGTCTGATAGAAAACCTGCATCTGCATAACCAATCAATTCTTGCACCGCATTGTTAGGATAAAATAGACCAAGATCCACAGTTCCTTGAAGATAACAGAATAAATGTTTAATTCATTTCCAGTGCCGTTTTGTGGGTGATGAGCTAAACCTGGCTAATAAGTTCACAGTAAATAATATATCAGGTCTAATACAATTAGCTAGATACATTAAAGCTCCAATGGCACTTAAATATGGAACTCCGGAACCAAGAATTTCTTCATTTTCTTCACAAGGACGAAATGGATCTTTATCTATAGTTAATGATCTTGCAATCATAGGATGGTTCAAAGGTGTTGCTTTATCCATGTTAAAACGTTTCAATATCTTTTTAGTATAGTTAGATTGATGCACAAGTATTCCATTTTTAACATGCTCAATTTGCAAACCAAGACAATATTTAGTCTTTCCAAGATCTTTCATTTCAAATTCATCCTTTAAATAATTCATTGTTGAATGAATTTCTTTGTCAGTGCCAATGATATTTAAATCAGCTACATAAACCGCAATAATTGCAAAACCAGATGATGTTTTCTTAATAAAAACTCATGGACACAAAGAATTATTTATATATCCTTCTTTTAATAGATATTCACTCAAACGATTATACCACATGCGACCTGATTGCTTTAACCCATATAATGGTCTTTGCAATTTAATTGAGTACATTTCTCTAGGTTTGGAACTTGATGTTGCGGGTAATTTAAGTCCATCAGGGACCTTCATGTAAATATCATTATCAAGTGATCCATAGAGATAAGCAGTGACAACATCCATGAGATGCATGTTTAGATTTTCATAGACCTCTAGACTGATCAAGAATCGAAATGTAATCGTATCCATTACGGGAAAATATGTTTCTTCATAATCGATTCCAGGTCCTTGAGAAAAACCTTGTGCGACAAGGCGGGCTTTGTATCTTACAATTTCATTTTTCTCATTTCGTTTGCGAACGAAGACCCATTTGAACTCTACGGGTTTCACACTTTTTGGTGTGAGAACAATGGGTCCAAATACCTTTCGCTTATTAAGCGAATCTAATTCAGCTTGCATAGCATCTTTCCAGTTATCCCAATGATTCCTATTTTGGCATTCAATTACAGATTTGGGTTCAGGATCAACATTTCATTCTCAATTTCATAAGCAACTAAATATGAAAATATTTCATCCATATTTTCCATCTCATTTCGATCCAATACCATTCCTGTATTGATATAATTTATAGAGATTTCAACGTTCTCTTTATTTATATGATCTGGTTGGATAACTTCTTGAGGTATCTCATATGTCATATTTTGCGACTCATTAGTCATAGATTCCTCAATAATAGGATCATTAGGTTTTGATGCTTCTCTTCTTTTTCGAGGATTTTGTTCTTTGAGCCAGTAGGACGCCCACGTTTCTTAGTTATATCAAAGATATCATTCTTTGATATTTCTTTTGGAATTACAATATGAGCAGGAACATTTGCAGCTGGTATATATGATTTTGTTACCCTGCTTATGTCAGTAAATGCATTGGGTAATTCATTTGCAATAGCTTGTAAATGAAAAATTTTCTTTACTTCCAAATCACATTGCTTTGTTAGCATATCAAAGCTTGTCAAAGATGGATTATACCATGAGATATCCTTTTCCAACTGCTTCTTTTCTCCCCCTAAGGTTGGAAAATTTGCCTCATTAAAATGGCAATCGGCAAAACGTACCGTAAAGACATCACTTGTCAGAGGCTCAAGATATCTGATTATTGATGGTGAGTGAAATCCAACATATATTCCCAACCTTCTTTGTGGTCCCATTTTTGTTCGCTTTAGTGGTGCAATTGGAACATAAACCGCACAACCAAAAATCTTTATATGGGAAATATTAGGTTCATGACCAAAAGCAAGTTATAATGGGGAGTATTCATGATACGAGCTTGGTCTAATGCGAATTAGTGATGCAGCATGTAAACTCCCATGACCCCATAGAGAACTTGGCAATTTAGCTTCAATCAACAATGGTCTAGCAATTAATTGAAGACGTTTAATTAATGATTCGGCTAAACCATTTTAAGTATGTACATGTGCAACACTATGTTCAACCGTAATTCCAGTTGACATACAATAATCATTGAAAGCTTGAGATGGGAATTCACCAGCATTGTCAAGTCTGACTTTCTTGATCGTATAGTCAAGAAATTGAGCTCTTACTTTAATTATTTGAGCCAAAAATCTCGCAAATGCCATATTGCGAGTAGATAATAGACAGACATGTGACCATCGACTTGAGGCATCAATTAATACCATAAAATATTGAAATGGTCCACATGATGGATGAATAGGTCCACATATACCACCTTAAATTCTTTCAAGAAATGTGGGTAATTCTGTCTTAATTTTAACTGGTGAATGCTTTATAATTAGCTTTCCAAGAGAACATGCTTTACATGGACTATTGTTGCTCAGATTGAGTTTGGATCCTTTAAATGAATGTCCATGTGTAGTTTCAATTATCCTTCGCATCATTGTTGAACCAGGATGACCTAGTCGATCATGCCATAGAGTCAATAATTCTGGATTTTCATTGACTACCATATTTGATTCGATTTCATTAATATATGTATAATGCAACCCTGATGAGATATATGGTAGTTTTTCAAGAAAATGTTTCTTTCCTGGTATATTCTTAGTAATGAAAACATATTTATTCACAGTCATTGACTCAGTATCATATCCATGACGATATATATATTTAGAACTCAGTAAATTTCTTCTGGATTTTGGGGCAAATAAGGCATCATCGATGATAAACTTTGTTCCATGTGGTAAAGTAAAAGTAGCTGTACCAGATCCTTCAATCAATTTAATAGGACCTCCTATTGTACCGACTTGAAATTTTGAGGGTTCTAGATATGTAAAATATTTCTTACTTGTGAGAATTGTATGAGTTGTACAACAGTCAAGTAGGCAGAAATCACCAGTATGCTCCATATCACTCTTCACTTCAAATAAACAATATTAAAACAAATATTGCAATAATCAGGGTATATATTTGAAAAGAGATTATTTTATTGAAAGCACACAGCAGAAATGCAGGAAGTAGATAATACAACTTGAAATATAAATCACAAAAAGCATATTCAGCCAGAAGATCACATAACACATATTAAGCCAAACGAACATCATAGTCATCAATAAAGTCTGCCGCCTCCATAAAGGTGGAATCACCATTTGGATTTTGTTCGACAAGGTTAACTTCCTTTTCTTTACCCTTCAGACTTTCTTGGTACATCTTACAGAGATGTTCTGGTGTACGACATGTGTTGGCCCAATGCCCTTTCATTCCACATCTAAAACAATAACCTTGAGGGTTTTTTATTATGTTTTTCTTTGTTCTGGTGGTTATTCTTAAAGACAGCGTTGGTATGCGAGGGGTTGTGAAAACCCCCTCGACCACACAACGGCCACGACCACCTCTTTTACCGCGTCCACCTCTATAGCCATATCCTCCTCTATGACCACCTCTACCTTGACCATGACCACGACCACGACCTTGATTGGCATTCTCATTGTTACCTCATCCATAGGAGTTTGAAAAGTTAATGGCATTTGCCTCAGGTAATGCATGTGCTCCAGGAGGACGAGATTGATGATTTTTCATCAATAAGTTATTGTAACTTTCTGCCATTAACAACTTTTGTTGTAAGTCGTTATATTTTGAAATATTCAGCAATCGGTATTGTTGTTGACATTTATCATGGACACATGGAAAGTAGAAAGTGTTTTCTCTATCATTTCTCTATTAGTAAGCTTTCTTCCACAATAAATTAAATCTGAACGAATCTCCATAAGCGCGGAGTTGTATGCGCTTACAGTTTCAAAATCTTGGAACCTTAAATTGTTCCAATCATCGGTGGCTTTTGGCAACATGGTTTCCTTTTGATGGCCATATCGTCCCTGTAGGTTTGTCCATAATTCATGAGGATCGGTAACATCGAGATATTCTCTCTTTAAGGTTTCATCTAGATGTTTTCTCATGTAGATCATAGCCTCACATTTTTCTGGATCCGTATTTGTATTTACTGCAGCAAGAGTTTCAACGATACTCTTTGATCTGAGGTACAATTTCGTATCCGATTTCCATTGTCCATAATTCTTGCCAGTGATATTGAGTATACAACTAATTGTACTTGTGAGGTTAGACATTTTTGCTAGCTAAATACATAACCAAGAAAAACATAATTAGGATCGAGACAATTTATTTAACACATAATCATATAAGTATAATTATTACAATAATACAATGCAATTATCTCATCTCTAGCCAAATCTTGAACTCGAACATTATTATGATAAAAGGGAGGAATATCATAGGGACAAACATAGGAGTGTCTTCATCTACTAGCATAAAAATAAAAATTGAAAGGTAAATGAGGATCAAGATCGTTGTTGTCGTAGAGATCATTTTTCAAGATGAGAGAAATAAGGTGAAGATTTGTGTGGAGTTTGTGTTATGAAATTTGTGTATTTATAGAGGAAAAATATCCGTAAGAAGTCGTTTATAGCCGTTAGAAAAACAATCATTTTTTTTATTTTGGCATGTTTTATGAACGGTAATGTCTTTAATAATTTAGCAACAAAAATTAATTGTAATAACATGTAAATACTTTTCGCTGCATTAATGGCATTTTAACAGGCATATGGAATAATATTACGATAAGTAAATACATATATATTTTCCGCCACATTACTATGTAAAAACTTCCATGGGCTTATAGAATAATGTAAATAAGTTCCGCCACATTACTATGTAAAAACTTTCATGAGCTTATGGAATAATGTAAACAAGTAAAATAATTGCAATAAATTAAGTGCGTAAATAATTTCTGCCACATTAGTATGTAAAAACTTTCATGGGCTTATGGAATAAAATAAGCAATAATAAATTGTTAGTAGTCGTTTCTAGCTTGGGGTTAACTCAAGCATCAACGAAAGTTAAAATTAGCTTTAGTGTTAGAGTTAGATGACAGTAAAATAATCATAAAATTATAGATAGGTGGTAGTCCTCCTTGTCTATAATAATGTAGATAGATTACACGTAAATATTAAACTTTAAGAACAAAATTTTAAACACATATTTATCTAATCATAAAATTATAGATTGGCGGTAATCCGCACTGTCTATAATAATTTAAATAGATGAACAAGTAAATATAAAATTTTCGTACCTTTTAACGTTGAACGTTTTCTATAACGAAGGAACTAAATTCTTCCGGATCGAGCACTATCGTGCTGATAACGTGTTATAGAAAAGCTAAAACTATTTGAGTTTATAACAATATATTTAAGAGGACATAGAGAAAGAAGAGCAAATTATGAGTATATTACTTGTTAATTGGTGTTTTTCTCTTCATCTTGATGGCTCCTTATATAGGCAAGAATTCTCAATATTTTACACTATTTACAACAACTACTACTATTATAAAATAATATTTGTAAATAATTTTTAACAATGGCCGCTAGGCATATGCCACTAACTATATTTATAACAAATAATAGATTGATTTTTAGTCTATCATTCCTCGTTCATTGCTTATGATAAGAAATTAAAGGCCATTGCCTTTTTCTTTTCTTGATTCAACATAGACCTGTTTTGTTGCATTCCTCTTTCAAAGCCTTTAACTGTAGCCAAAAGTGACAACTAGGAAGCGCTTAGCCGCCCACGCTGAGTTGAATTCAATGATACTTTTAACTGCTGACACATATTATAAATTTATAATACGATAAAAGAAATAGGAATCGGGAATTGGAAATTACAATTTGGAAAAAGAGAAAGAAAAGAATGTGTCATCATTACCTAACATATTTATTTATCCGCAAACGACACTCATTTTCTGTACCTAAACCTCATGTTATTTTCACAAACAAACAAACACAAAATTATCACCTAGTCCATTTTGCATATGCAAGAACATTTGTCTAATCATAGAATCTTAGTTAATTATTTATTATGTTACAATATGCGACTTTGAATCACAAAACCCAGAATTATGAAGCATGAACCTGGACAGTCAAGATTCTAATCCAAATCTACCTGGGCAAGGCCACCGAAAGTAACCATCTAATATAGAAAAATTAAGGTAATAAGCAGCCAGCTTTCAATCTATAGGCGAATCTTTCAATCTCGTCACTTGTCAGCATTGTCACCACATTTACAATTCTTTTATATTAATACATAAATATAACCACAGTAGTGGTGGATATAGACAACATTTTTTTTCATATGAGGACGTAGCAAAGTGTCACTATTGCACTTACAATAAAACCTTCTCCGCAAAGAAAGAAAATTATAAATAAAATGGGAAGGTTATAAGTTATGTAAGATCTTAAGTGTTTTACGAGTTAGATTAGACAGTGTAATAACAGATATTTGTCTTAACATATAAGTAAGTTGACGTAGCGGAAGCTTATAGGAAATATTGGAACGACACACGAAAATCAAAAGCTTGTTGATCACGAAAAATACCAAGAAATTGATGCAAAAGAGAGAAACTGTCAAAAACTTTATTCAATAATCAACTGAATGTCTTCTTAGAGTTTACATAGAATATATACCCTAAAAGCATAATTAAAAATAATAAAAAATGTTTTTTTCCAAAAAAGGAAAAAATTGAAATAAAAGCATAAACTAAAACTGATACTCATAAGGAGAACGCTCCAACAAGCGAAATGCAATTCCGAGTTCTAGAAATAAAGATATAACTGAAACGAAAATTACAAAAAACGGCAAAAGCGGCCTTTTCGAGGCATAAACGATGGAATTTGGCTAAAATTCGCTCCCTTAATGATCTTTCTGTTCGTTGGCCCGTTTTGGATGCAATTGGACTAATTGCACGTCAAAAACAGACCGAGCCAAAATCAGCCTCTCATCTTGGGATGATCCCGTTTCACCATAAACTTCCACGCCTTCTCGACTGCATCATAAGTAAAATAAAAACACACGAATTTTATAGTGTTTCGGTTTCAAGTCTCAACAGACTTAGTTAATTCGGTTTTCACCTGTTAACAACTCAAGTCTCTTTCGTGTAGTACATGACTTTGACTCACTCAGAATATTACTTGATACTCGTAATGTAGACTCTCTCTAATAAATTTTTTAATACCTGACGCGACACTTTACTACAGAACTCTACTTGAATATGGAAATACTCAAGTACACACAAACTTCATTCGTCGTGATATTTGTTAAAAAGAATATAATAATAATATTTTGACTCTTCAAACAAATAAAATGATAGTAGACTAAAACTATAATCTCTTGTTTTGAAATGTCTTCGAGTCCTCTGCTTTTATAGAGTGCGGAAACCTCTACGCGGAAGGGCAGCAGCTATATCAGATACTTGATCATTTGAGATAGCTTGCAAACCTTCTCTAATTCATCCGATTGGACGTGCATACAAGCAAACAGAATATTCCAGTGTATATGTATATTATCACGTTTAAATTTATTGGAAACAAATCGGATCACCAAAGACAAAGAGTTGATCCTAGAATCAACTGAATCTTCGTTTAGCCCGATGCGTCAGGAAACCTGTTAAATATGGAAACATGAAGATTCACTTCCAGAATCTCACCAACCATCTTTCCTATAAGAACTTGATACGACAGTATCATGAATATCATGGGAAGATGTGTAAAATATTATTTTAAAACATAATCAACAATATCACAATTAATAATCAAACCAAAAAATTCGGCTCTAACATTCTTCCCATTTGATTTTGTTTTAACATCAATAATATTTTCCTGCAAATCAGAGTTAGACATAAAGAAAGATATCATCAGATTTAACTAAGCTGCATTAACATAAAAAACCATAGTATCGAGTTGCAACAGAAGTGCAACATCACAAACCAACACAAATAGAAACTAAATAGTTCAAACTATCAAGAAGGCGAGATAATTATGGCCTAAGTTCCTGAAGGTTGGTCGGAGTGGTGGTGAGATGAACGTAGGTCGATTGAGATTGACCTGGGGAAGAAGCACACACTGGTTGTCGCACCGGGGTAGGAGATGGTTTTAGATCAGGAGGGGTGAACATAGGCTCATTCGCATCATGCGAAATTCGTTGTGCACACAACACTCTGTAGATCAGAGACGGGTAGCTTAGGGACGATGTGATGTTTGATAAAGTTATCGCTAAGTAGATGCGCTAAAAGACTAATTTCCCAAGATTCACAACTTGATATGTCTCGATGCGGTACAGGACTGAAGCAACAATTCGGTTTATACCAGAGTGATGTGAGCTTGGTAGATAGTGAGAGATGACAATTTTGAAGAGAAACTTATACGTGGTTGAGAGTAGAATTTCCGGAATGGAGGATCCCACAGGCTCTGATAGTCAGACATAGAATTTGGCTGTGAGTTCGAGGGCAATAACATCCATGTCTGATTCCTCCAGAATTCCTGAAGGGCGTCGTGTCTCAATATCTGTGTAATCCATGTGAAAGTTTAGTAGAGAAGGTTTGAAACCATCACATGTCCACGCGCATAGACTTTGACGTGAGGAAGAGAGTCGAGGATGTAGTTAGTTTTCACATGTACAGCAAAGGGACCATTTGCCAACTATTTAGACATGTTAACATAAAATCCGTATATGATTGATGGCACAAAGGTACCAGCTTTCATAGTGGGGCTAAGAAGGTGAGGTCTTTCAAGAAATCCAGGAATACCAGATTCACCATATAAGTGCACGTCTAATGGACGTTCAGGAACAAAGTGTTTGTTTAGAAAAAAACATCATATTTGGATTGAGTTAGAACAAAAAGTAAGCGAGTATTGAGCCTCTTACTGACATCAAAAGGTCATAGTTTGGGCTTAACCCGTGGAGGGGGAATACGTCCATTGTGTAGCTAGGGATCGGGTATCTTCTTGGAAATGGCAATGGGGAGTTTACGTGTGAAGGATTGAGATTGAGTATTCATCTTTTGTGGAGGAAGAACAAATGACTATTGTGTCGCAGAGTCAGAGTCAATTAGTCATTGGGATTCATCAACAAGGATATGTCCTCCACCAAAGAGAATGTCATCGTCAAAGTCAGACCCATAGTTAGTGAGAAGATGAACCACTTTGCATGAGGCCGACATCTTTGCACACAAATGAAAGAAATTGCAGAGGAGTCAAGAGATAAGAGATAAGAAAACACACAATAGACATAATGGCAGTTATGGAGAAGGTAACAGTTAAAATGAGAGAAGGTAATCGATATGGTAGTTCCCAATATCTAGATATAAATGATCTCCATCAAATACAATCAATTCACTTTCCAAAACTATATTTAAGATATGATCAAGAGAGATTGTGGCAAATAAGGCAGTTTCCATGAAAATCGAGTGGCCAAGATTCATCACGTACTTTCCATATTCATCGTGACATAATAGGTGAAATGGCTTTAACTCCTTCAAAAATGAAATTGAAACATGTGCAAATTTAAGTGCAACAACAACAAGTGGTTAAGTGAATTTATCAGTATAAGCCAAGTTTTCAAACATTACAAAATCTCATGATTTTCAAAAGGTTTAAAAACGTTTCAAGACAGTCAACATTGAAAACAAAATTCATTTATTATGCAACATTGGTAGCTTTACTCTTGCTCATTTGTGGGCGAGGTTGCTCTTTTCAATATCGGGACACATGAAGTAAAAATTGAAAGGTTTCACACTCACACATTTTATGTCAGGTAGCTTTTTCCAGACAATCATCCATTTTGTTTTCAAATGCAATCAAATGAAACAAGGCATATACACAAAATTCTTCTGAGCTTTGCAGCAAGGGAAATCGATGCAAATGGTACCGCAAGCTCACAATTTAAAAACAAGTCAATAAAAAGCATGATATGATGAACATTGAAAATAAGATATTAAGTCGGTTCATCCACTGCTGCAACAACAAGCTGTCGTGACTCACATGCGACAGATGCCAAGAGATTTTCTAAGGGTTTCAAATCTTACTGTATCTAACACCTTATTAAATGTGTCAGCCAGTTTATAATTAGTCCCCACATGTTTTAGTTCAACCACCTTTTGTTCCACAAGATCATGTATGAAATGATATCTTATTTAAATGTGTTTTGTACGTGAGTGTTGGACTGGACTTTTGGCAACGTTTATCGTACTTGTGTTATCATAGTAAACAGTTAAAACATTATGAGTAATACCGTTGTCTTTTACCATTTGTTTCATCGAGAGTAATTGGGCACAACAACTACTTGCTGCAACATACTCCGCTTTGGCAGTTGATAACGTGACGGAATGTTACTTCTTGCTGAACTAGAAAACAATATTTTTTCTAAAATCAGTTGTTCCTGAAATGTAACTAATGATACACGTAATAGCCTTAAGGTGTTACTCCTTAGGATTCGCCTAGTATCGGGCACAAACTCCTACATTGAAACAGATATCATGTCTTATGGTTGTGATATATAGAAGGCTTCTAACCATGCTTCTATACAAGCTTGGATCCACAGAGTTACAACTTTCATCTGTTGTAAGATGTTCATTTGTTCCCATTGGAGTTCACATGGGTTTGGCTCCTTTAAGTCCAAATCTTTTTAGGAGGTTCTTAGCACACTAGGTTTGGGAAATAAGTTCTTGCTTAACCTATAATCTAAGGAAATGAGTTAGCTCTCCAACCATACTCATTTCAAACTCATTTTCCATGACAAATACAAACTGTCGTAACTCTTAGTTAGAGATGGAACCCAAAACTATATCGTAAACATAAATTTATGCAATAATTAGATTTTTGTTCAACCTTTTTTTTTTATAAAAAAGAGTTCTATCAATACTACATCGTGACTATCCCTTTTCTACTAGGTGTTGAGTCAGACGTTCATACCATGCTCATGGTGCTTACTTAAGGCCATACAAGGCTTTCTTAAGTCTTTATGTGTTGCAATATATGAGGATCTACAAACCCTTTAGGTTGTTTCACATAGACTTCCTCATCAAGGTAGCCATTTAAGAACACATTGTTAACATCCATCTAAAAAAGCTTAAAATATAACAAGCGTATAATAGATAAAAGTAGTCAAATTGATTCCAGTCGTGCAACCAGAGCAAATGTCTCCTTAAAATCAAGTCCTTCAGTCTGTGTGTAGCCCTGTGCCACTAGTCTAGCCTTAGGTTCACAGCTTCAGCCCAAATGGCTAATATTTTTGGGTTTAACATAACTCGGGCAATCTCAAGTAGTGTCATGTTCTTCCTTTCAGCTACTCTATTTTGTTGTGGTGTATTTGGTGCTGAGAATTCATAAAAAATAAATTTCTCATTGCAGAAAGAAGTGAAATGTGAGTTTTCAAACTCTTATCCATGTTCGTTTCTAATTGTTTTAATGTTTAGTTCTTTAGCTATTACAACAGTATTGCATAGGATTCTAAATGCATTAAAAGCTTCACTCTTTTCGCGTAAGAAGTTAACCCATGTGAAACTAGAGAAGTTATCTACACAAACAAATATGTACCTTTTACCGCTAAAAAATTCCTTCTGAATTGATCCAACCAGATCCATGTGTAGAAGTTCCAGAATACTTGTTGAGGTGAGTGTTGCAACAGAGTGTGGCTGCTTCTCTTCTGCTTTCCCTGCATGCATGATTGACATTTACCCTCATTTCTTGTCCAAATAGGAGGGACTCATATGATAACCTTTGTCTTGGAGAGTTTAAAAAAGTGGCAAGAGGATAATAGTAGTGATTTATACACCCAATTTCTTATGATATTGTGAACTCCTTGTGGCAATTTTACTTGTTTAAGTATTATTTTATTGTTTTTGCAGTTTGACTCGAGTCGGATCAAACCGATGCTTAATTGGAAGATTTTAGCACTCTTCGGTAACAAGGAGCAAAGGGGTTATAGCACTACCAATTCCAGAATGCAGAGCAAATGAAGCAAAAACCAGCGCGATGAGAAGAGCACTGGAAAAATGAGATCGCACAACAGCTGCACGATGTCAATCGTGCATCCATAATCGTGCAACTATCAGAATTTGGGCCTAAACGACAGAAACCCTATAAAAAGCCAAGAACGTGAAGAAAAACTATAAATAAAAGGGTTCGTTCACCAGCTGAGGAAAACACTTATAGAGGCTTACAATCGCTTATAGTAGCATAAAAAAAAGCCTCATAGGGTTAGAAAATATAAGAAGTCCACGGCTCGTAGCAACACGATCATAGTTGAAGGGAGATTGTGAACACAAGGAGGCAAGCAATCAGAGTAGAGGAGAGCAGCAAGGGGATCAGGAGTTTAATCTTTTCTTTTCCTTATTGAATTAATCTACTTATGAATTGTTATGTTTTGGCTATGACTATGAGTAGCTAATCATCTCAGTATCTAAGGGAGGATGCAGTTAATATCATATGGATACACCTTGAACATATGTTTTGATTATATTCATTGATGACTATGTTTTGTTGGATAATATTTGTTGCTTACGGTACTTGATTCGTTTAATGCACACGTTTCTATAAGGCACAATAGTGATGTTAAACTACCTAGTATATAGTTAAATTATGTTTAGGAGTCTGTTAACGCAAAACTAGCATAGTAGATGAAGCAAATAAATCTTTAGACCTTCGACATTAGCGTGTTCGTGGAATCTAAATCAAATGTGGTAACTCTAATTCACTTCTAAAACACTGTATTGATCCTATGACATGGTGAACTTCTGGTGAGAGGAAAGTGCTTAACCACCTGACGTCATTAGGGATTAGAGGGCTCTTTAGTGCATCGAAAGGTGGCTAACTTGCTACATCAATTTGGAGACAAAACAACCATCCATAAATAGAGGCAAACATAGGAGTCACTGGTACTTTGTCTATGAAGTACACGTATCCGTGATTAATGAAATCTGATCCTTAGATACCTTTTATAAATTTGTTTTACAACATTAGCAAGCATTCAATCAATCAATTACATTATATTCGTGTTAGTTAGTTAGTTAATCTTTAGTTAATCGTTTTAATTGCATTCTCAACTTACATATTTTCGATACTTTAATTTGCATCTCTAGATTAGCATTAATTTAGTTATAGTTTAGTTCCACACTCTTTTAATATCTATGACACTATTAGAAGATTTCAGCAATAAGATTTACTATTCGGCAAATACCTACTCTCAGGGGATTCTGTACTTGGGCAAGTAATATTTACTTACCATTTTATGATTACTTGACTCGTATACTTGCGATTTTGTGTGCATTGAGATAATTGAGAATACAAAAGCAACATACGCACGCATCAAATTTTTGGCGCCGTTGCCAGGGAGTAACGAATATATTTGTTGGTAATTTTTATTGTTGATTTTGGAGGAACACTTACTTTTGCATTATTATTTTAGGTACTAGTGGTGCAAGACAAGAAGAGACAATGTTACACCATTACCATTTGATCCTAAAATAGAAAGAACTTGTTGTTGTAATCTGAAATAATGAAGAAGCATGTCAAACACTGGAGATGATGCCACACAGTAAGGAGCACCGATGGAAGAAAATACTAGACACAATTTGGGGGAAGGATATTTTATTCGCTTGACAAGACAATAAGTCCTGCCAATGTTTGAAAGGACGATCATGTATTGTTACAACTGAAGATCATGAACCAGTCAAATCATCCATATTCTCTATGAGTGGCCAAAACCAATTTGGAGGAGGAGCGAAATGAAGACACGATGATACACCTTAAAGACTTTATTGGGGCGTTCAACTCAGTTCTAATTCAGCAATTCAGAAACTATTTCCTTTTTTGCTTAATGGAATAGCTAAGAGATGGTTGAACGAGCTACCAAATAATAGTATTATGACATGGGAGCAAATGGCACAATTGTTCTTACAACACTTTTGCCCACCAACAAAGATTGCAAAGATGAGGAGTGAGATAGTTAATTTTCACCAACTGGATACTGAATCATTATTAGAAGCATGAGAACAATTCAAAGGCATGATGAAGCGATGTCCACAATAGAGCTTCACTAATGGGGTACTACTCCAACAATTCTACTATGGTCTGAACACTAGATGCAAAAATACACTAGAGGTTAGTTCGGGAGGGGGATTTATGCGAAGGACGGATGAAGATGTGTTTGCTTTACTGGAGACGATTGCATCAACTATATCAAAATGGAGTCTTGATAGAGGTCCTAGAAAGCGAACTATCGGGGTTCACGAGATTGACTCTATTACTCAATTAACAGCCCAAGTGGACGCCATTAACACAAAATTGAAGCATATGAATTGAAATACACCACTCATTGTGTGAAAATTTTGTGGAGGAAGTCACCCGATCAATGAATGCAAATTAGTAAATACCGTGATGCATGAAGAAGTTAACTATGCTGGAAACTACTCGAGGCAAAATAATCCTTATTTGAGCACTTACAATCCAAGATGGAGAAATAATCCCAATTTTTCTTGGGGAGGTCGACAAACCTAGCAAAGACAAAGCGGCGCTCAGAAGCCATTTGGATTTCAGCCAACCGAGAAGAAGTCGAATCTGAAATGTTGTATAACAATATGACAAAAACTGATGCAAGAGTGGGGAAAATAGAGGCGAGATGTCAAAACACAGACAACTCACTGAGAAACATTGAGAAATAACTTAGCCTAATTGCAACTCAGTTAAACACTCGATCGAATGGAGCTTTGCCGAGTAACAATAAAGCTAATATGAGGGAGCAAGTGAACATGGTCTCGACTCAAGAAGACATTGTATGTAAAGTTTCAAAACCAGTGATGAAGGAGAGTCATCCACCTATACCCTATCCTTCGACAATACATCACGTGGAGCAATTTGCTATGGAAATCTACTGGGAACAATGACACTGGATGAAGCAGTAATACAAGTACGAGAGTTTGCTAAATATATGGGAGAAACAAATACGTTCAGGAGAAGAATGAATGAAGTTTGAGTCCAAAGAGTTTTTATGCTTCCAGCACTGGAAGGACTGGCAGAAAAACTTAAGGATCTAGGGAGTTTTACTATACCTTGCACCATTAATGATATTTTGCTTGAACATTCTCAATGTGATTTAGGTGGTGCTATTAATCTCATGCCATACACTATCTATGAACGTCTGATATTGCCTATGCTGAGAGAAACTGATTTAACAATTCAACTTGCTGATAAGACTGTTAGTTATCCTAAAGGGGTAATAGAAGATGTTATGGTTAAGATTAGTAAATTTACTTTTCCGACTGATTTTGTGGTTATTGACATGAGCGAAAAGTATAAGTTTCCATTAATGCTTGGAAGACCATTCTTAGCAACTACTAATGCCTTGATTGATGTAGAAGAAGAAACGGTCACTTTAAAAGTTAACAACGAACATGTTAGTTTTAATGTTGAAAAAATGATTTATCCAAAAGAACCACCAATCAAGAGAATAGTTAAGGAGGAAGAACTTGCGCATCTATTTAACAAGAATGGAGCGATTGATACACCTTAGACTAAAGTAGTGTCAGGCTAAACGACGTAAAGACTAAGCATTGTTTGGGAGGCAACCCAAAAATTTATTGTTTTTGAGTCCATTTTTATTTGTGCTGTTAGTTTCTTTTCGTATTGATTTGTATCAATTTTTATTGTGTTTGTAGGAATTTGTAAGAGAATGATAGCAGGAAAAAGTTTGAAGATATAATGAAAATGAGCCTAATTTTTGCAAAAAATAAATAAATTGGACAATAACATGTTTGGAGTAGGGAGGAGTGGCGCGATGTAACACATCGCGCAGCATAATCGCGCAACTCTCTGTGAGTCTTGAGCGATGTGAAATCTTTGCACTATGATCGCTTAACTCACTGGACAAAAACCGCGAGCAAGTTTGATGAAAGTCTGATTGCGCTTCTGATGCGTGATGTAGAGGCGCGATTACAGATCGCGCCACTCAGTCAACACGCTTTTGGGGCACTCCCTGGAATAAGTTTCCTTACTTATTTACCTTTCTTTTCTGAATATTACGGGATTTTATATATTAGCATGTTACCTGATACTAGTAAAATTGTGTGGGACTGTTTTCTTGGTTTAAAAATTGCATATATGATGGAGTCCTAGTCTACTTTAATACATTATGTATTATTATACTATTTATATGGATCAATTAAGAGTCTAGGTCATTATCTCCCAACACAAAGTAAATTCCAAAGCTACTCTTCTTCATTATTATTTACTTTTATCTTCTTACACATGTTCTACTTGTCAAAAACACCATGACAGTGTAGAAAAACATAAACAAACGCCTTAGGGACGTTTCTAGCTCAGACAAGGATGAATCATCGTCATCTCGACGCCAGCAACCATGCAAGAAGAAGACTGTGAATGATGCACTAGCAAAGAAAAAAACTCATGACGAAGTAATTCATTGTTGAGAAAGGCTTTGATCCTTTTCATGACCAAATTGAAGATACGGGTTGGAGGACGTTTGCACAACAACCAGGAGAGGTAAACAAGACTATGGTGATTTTATTCTACACAAAAGCTACTTCACCAATCAAAGATGCAATTTTATTAAGGAGAAGAAAAGTTGAGATCTCCACTAAGATCATCAATGAGCATTACCAACTAGATCTATAGAAGATTGAAGAGGGAGAATTTGCAACTGTGGAGACGGTGATGAGATATGAAGCTCTGAAGAATGTGGTAACTTCAAATACTACGATTCATCATCAGAAATGAGCTAATCCTTTCATCCTTTATAATAAACTTGTACCAGAATATAAGGCTTGGTATAATTTCATTGTTTCAAGAATTACACCTACTAACCACATGACAGATGCTCACTGCGATAGAGTGAAATATTTAATGAGGATATGTGACATATTCCACATAGATGTAAGGCAAGAAATTATGAATTCTATGAACACTTTTGCAACAGGGAGAACAACGGGAGCTATCCCGCATGGAGGGCTAATTACAAGTATTTGTAGAGCACCTGGAGTTCCTGCAAAACCATCTGACAAGAAGGAGCATATCAAAGAAACAATTTCGAGGAAACAACTTGATGGCCATGGAAGATCAAAGTAAAAGGAGCGGAAAAAGCAAAACCAAAGAAGCCAACGATGCTGGAAGAATTGGTAAAGAAAGCAACAATAGAGCAAACTAAGCACATAAAAGAATTCATCCGAATTGAGATCAAGAAAGTTCGGGATGATATTGCAATTCAATGGGAAACCGTGATGGACAAGTTGTATAGATTGAATGGAGAAGTTTACAACACCGCACACGATACTACATAAGAAGGATATATTTTTCAGGAAAGTCCTTTGTTTTAATCCCTTTTTTATAGGCGTAGTTCAATGAGGACATTGAACATGTTGAGTGTGAAGGCTAGTTGTAACTTCGCTAATTAAGTGGTTTTGTTCCATTTTTTTGTTTTAGAGTCTGTTTTAGTTATTTTAGAGTTTGTCTGTTAGAATAGAATTTTGAAGTAATAAAAGCATGCATAAGAAAGGATCTATGATGATATATGCTTAATATAGGAGGACTTTGAATGAAATGAACTATACATGAATGATAGGAGTACACCTTTGTTAATCTTGTTAGAAGCATGATTATTTCATATACACCATTCACAATAGGTGTAAGTAGAAATATTATGATAATTGTATGGGATTTATGAGAAAAAGGGGGTGTTACATAGAAATTATGTATCTTACGTGATTTACTCTATTAGTCTTAGAAGTAAATGTGAATTTGAATAGTTGAAGACATGACTTAGGCCATCTTTTCTATATTTGAGCCATTGAACAACATTACATCCTTTTCTATGAAGCCTTTGTTTATGAAACCTACTTATCCACCAGGAGCTGAAAGAAAAGCATATATCCCACCCATTTCTAGAGATGGACATAGTGGATTGAAGGAAGTATAAGGTAGGAGCTCAAAGCAAAGCAATAGCTAAAAATATATATTAATGAAAATAAGGATGAATTAATTAGAGAGCACAAATAACCCTTTGCAAAATCATAAGTTTGGGGGTGCTTCCCCAAAATCTATGAAGTATAGGATGGTTTGAATACTTGCAAAAATGAAAACGCAAACAAAAAAGATGCCAAAAATGAGCCAAAAATGTATGACCATGAGAAGAACGCACAAACAAGGGAGAAAAATGAAACATTAATGAGTAGATTCACTATGAACATCTCTAGAACTCATAAATATCTTTTCCAGTATAGCCCATACACAAACCTATCATTGTAAGCAACCAAAGTCCTAAGGATCCTCAACATGAAACATTTGCATGCATGAAAGACAGTGAGAAAAGTAGAAAGCAAAAGACAAATAACTATATGTGAGATTTCTCGATCTTATGAATTATATATGAAACTCTTGTCTTTTATACTTGTGATACATGAGCACACACATTGTACAATGAAATATTTATGAAGACAACTTGATTAAACTTGATGTGCGATGACTTGATATTTGTAACTCTCATTAAATTGATTTCCGAACATTGGTGGCATTCTGAGACGAAATCCTAACTTGAGCATATTGTTATTATGAGAATTGAATTCTTTTTTTTTTCGAGTCTTGCTTGGGACGATAAAAGGTTTAAGTTTGAGGGTATTTGAGAAGAGGATAATAGTAGTGATTTATATACCCGATAAAAACAATGCTTAATTGGAGGATTTCAACACTTTTCGGTAACAAGGAGCAAAGGGGCTATAGCGTTACCAAATTCCAGAATGCAGAGCAAATGAAGCATATTGCGGAAAGAAGACAAAAACCAGCGCGATGTGAAGAGCACTGGAAAAGTGAGATCGCACAACAGTTGAGCGATGTCAATCGCGCATCCCTAATCGCACAACTATCAAAATTTGGGCTAGAACGACAAAAACCCTAGAGGAAGCCCAGAACGTGAAGAAAAACTATAAATGAGAGAGTTTGTTCAGCATCCGAGGGAAACGCTTACAGAGACTTACAATCGCTTACGGTAGCATACAAAAAAGCATGTTAGGGTTAGAAAAGATAAGAATTCCACCACTCGTAGCAACACAATCATAGTTGAAGGGAGCAGGTGAACACAAAGAGGCAACAATCAGAGTAGAGGAGAGCAGCAAGGGGATCAGGAGTTTAATATTTTCTTTTCCTTATTGAATTAATCTACTTATGAATTGTTGTGTTTTAGCTATGACTATGAGTAGCTAATCCTCTCATGATCTAAGGGAGGATGTAGTTAATCTCATATTGATACACCTTGAACCTATGTTTTGATTATATTTATTGATGACTTTATTTTGTTGGACAATATTCGTTGCTTATGCTACTTGGTTTGTTTAATTAGCACGTTTCTATGAGGCACAATTGTGATGTTAAACTACCTAATATATGGTTGAATTATATCTAGGAGTCTGTTAACGCAGCACTAGCATTGTAAATCAAGTAAATAAATCTTTAGACCTTAGACATTAGCGTATTCGTGAAATCTAAATCATATGTGGTAACTCTGATTCACTTCTAAAACATTGTATTGATCATAAGACATAGTGAACTTCTTGTGATGGAAAAAAGCTTAACCGCCTGACATCATTAGGGATTAGAGGGCTCTTTAGTGCATTGAAAAGGTGGCTAACTTGCTACATCAATTTGGAGACAAAACAAACATCAATAAATAGAGGCAAACATAGGAGTCATTGGTACTTTGTCTATGAAGTACGCATATCCGAGATTAATGAAATATGATCCTTAGATACCTTTTATTGATCTGTTTTACGACCTTAGCAAGCATTCAATCAATCAATTAAATTTTGTTCTTGTTAGTTAGTTTGTTAATCTGTCGTTAATCGTTTTAATTGCATGCATCAACAAGTCCTATAGTTTATGTGTCCCATCCTCTGGAAAGATTTATTATTCGGCAAATACCTACTCTCAAGGGATGTGATGCTTGGGCAAGTTATATTTACTTACCATTTTTTTATTACTTGACTCTTATACTTGCGATTTTGTGTGCATTATGCTAATTGAGAATACAAAAGCAGCATACGCACGCATCAACAAGGTCCTATAGTTTATGTGTCGGATCCTCTTGTGCCACAACTCAAATTGTGAATTCATGCTGAAATGACACAACGACATATTTGAAGGACTGTTATGTCTGGTTAGAGTGTAGCAGTTGTCTGCATTTCCAAGCCCCTATAAAAGATTTGTCTTCTTTGCCGACTACCTCACATTCATCCTTGGTGAAGCAGACGAACAAATCCTAGTCGCACAATTGGCTTATGCTGATGAGATTAGCCTGGAGTTCTTCTACATAGAAGGAATCTTTCAGTCGAGGGAATCTTTCACATTAAGTGTTCCTCTCCCAACTATTTTTACTTTATTCCCATCTCCAAACACCACGTCTCCCCTCATTTCAGTGACAAATTTACTGAGAATTTTCCTGTTTCCTGTTATGTGACGTGAGCACCCACTTTCAATGAACCACGAGTTAGTGGAGCTAGATTGAATAGTTAGATTGAATACTGACAAAATAATTAACATTTGACCGTTAGACCCATATCTGATTTTGTGAAGTGGGATTTTGTTTTGGGACAAGAGTTTTAGTCTGAGGTGCTGCAACATGAGTTCTTGTAGATTCCCTTCTTGACTTCTTCACTGGTTTGACAAGTCTATGGTTTTCTCTTTATGATATTGTATTTTCCCATAGTTGACCACAATAGGGTCCAATGTTTCCCTTGATTCTACATTGATGTCAAACTAGAACACACTTTTGATAGTTAGTGAAGAATAATTTACTTGAAAAGTTGTGATTTATACCAGAGGATCTCCACGAGACAGGTGGTTGTTGATTTCCATTTTGTTGTCCATTTCTCTCCTGATACTGATCTAGTTCCCTTTTTTGTGCACTGGGTTTTCTCTGTTTAGGTGACCTTTGAACATACCATGGTTGAGATTTCTTGAAGGAGCAACACGTCAGTAAATCTGATTTCAACACGCCCAATAGCTGGCCGTTGTAGTTCAAGAACTTTATTAAGTTTATTTGCTCCAAAATGAAGGAGTTTGACATTGTTCTTGACGAATTCAAGTTGATTTAATGTCTCGGCTAGTTTTTGTTGTGCTCAATTAGCATAAGTTCTTGCCTGCTTCAACTCTGTGGTCAGGGTATCATTGTCTCTTTTGAGAGTCTCAATCTTTCTTAAAAGTTTTTTGATATGTTCGTCCGTCTTGTCACCACTTCTATGAGATTCAAGAGACTTCACTTGCTCTTCAAGTTCGATTTTGTTTTTTATAACAGCTTCACATTTTGCAAGTGTAGCATTGATCTCATCACAAGGAAGTTTGATGCCTCTTCAACATTTTCTGATTCTTCCTCAATCTCACTTAGGATATCTGTTGCAGGAATGAGTTTCTCAAGTGCAACAAGAGAGTTTGATACACGGGTAGTTCTGGTAGTGAGGGCAACATAAGGAGTTGCTTCTTCTTCATCATTTGTTTCATCAGACTCATCATCGCTCCATGTTGTGACATGTGCGTGACTTTTGTTCTTTTCAAGTATGTTTCCACAGTCTGCCCGAAAATGTCCAAATTCTAGGCATTCCCTACATTGGATACTTTTGCATTTCTTCTGACTTCAAGATTATTAGCATCGGAAGGTTCTTTATTAAAATCAGAGGTAGATGAACTAGGTGACAAAATTTTACCTTTGAATTTGGATTTGTTCATTTTCTTACAGTTCTTTGTCAGAAGTGCCATTGATTGAAGAGGATCATTTCCCTGGTTTTTCTGACGGAGGGATTGAGCCATGGACTTTAGTGCAAGGGTTTTGGCAGCATTGTCACCTTCTTATTTCAGCTTCATTTTGTATGTTGCAAGTGATCCCATCAGAATTCCCAAAGGCTTATTGTCAATGTCCTTTACCTCTTTATTTGTTTCAACTTTGATTGCAAACTTTGTCTGCGGGGATCTGAGCGTTATGGACCAGTTTTTCTTCATTGTATTCTTCACCAAGGATGGCTGCTTCTGTCACAATACATCGCAGTTTTTCAATGTATTCAACGATGGTCTCATTTTCTTGCATTTGTATGTTCTCAAATTGAGTGGTTAGTAGTTGTAACTCTGACATGGGCACACGTAATGGACTTTCATGAGAAACAGGTATAATATCTTATGCTTCTCTGGTCGATTCATAACTAGAATGATATTATTTTGATTCATGTCAGCAACACTTAAAATAGTATTGAGACCTATAGAGGTTTGTTGTTCTAGAAGGTCTTCCTCATTTGACCGAGTTAGTTCACTTTTGAGCTTACCATTTGTGTCAAAAAGGGGTGACCAACCTCTCAGAATACTTTCCAAGCCTTCTGGTCGCGTTGCTTGATGAAGTTTTCACACGATTCTTCTAGTACAAATAGTTGCTACTCGTAAGCATTGGTGGTTTGTTTGTAGAAAAACATTACTTGATTTCTTCAATCCCTGAAAATATGATATTTTATAACAGAATCTCAGTAAAAAAAGCACGTTAGTGACCATCTCTGGTACCGATTGTAAGATCTTAAGTGTTTTACTTGTTAAATTAGACAGTGATATAACAGATACTCGTTGTAAAAATTAAGTAAATAAAACAAAGACACAGATATTTTATAGTGGTTCGGTCTCAACAGAGCTAGTCCACTTGGCTTTCGCTTTTTGTAACAACTCAACTATGTTTCATGTAGTATAGGACTTTGACTCACTCAGGATATTACTTGATGCTCGTAATCTAGACTCCCTCTAATTACTTTCTTAATACCGACACCGTAGTATAGAACTCTACTTGAATATAGAAATAATCAAGTACACACGAAGTTCCTTCGTGTTGATATTTTTTAAACGAATAATATGAAAATATTTTGACTCTTCAAACAAATAAAATGATCAATAGACTAAACTCTAATATTTTATCTTTAAATGTCTTCGAATTGTCTGCTTTTGTAGAGTGCATAATCCACTACGCGGAAGGACATCTGTTGCACCAGATTCTTGATCATTTGAGACAGCTTGCAAACCTTCCTTAATTCATCCAATTTGATATTGCATACCAGTTAACAGAATGTATATGTATATTATCACACAAAGACAAATAATTGCTCACAGAGTCAACTGAATCTTCTTTTCTTATTTATATTTTGCAGTGTATACTGGAAAAAACTTATATGGATCAGGTCCATATGAATAGTATGGACCATGCGGTCCATATTTGTCAAGGTTATTTGCCTTTAGTCCCTCAAATTTAAAAAGATAATAAATCTTATATTTTACTTGGTAAAATTATAATTAGACCCTAAGAAAAGTTTTGGAATGTTTACTCTTTATCAAGACCAACGAAATGGTATCAGAGCCTAGATTTATTTATTTTATGTGGAAATTTATTTATTATGATAACTTCTAACTCCCTTATGAGAGGAGTATTTTATAAACATGAGTAATCCAGCAATGGATGATATGTGGAATTCCATGGTTCAGTTCTCATTTAGAGGATATAAATGTGCAAGTATTAAGAAGCAAATCGTTTCTTTGACAAGATACCTTGAGTTGCATAAAATGCAAATCAACCACCATGAGGTTCTATGTTGCGACCTAGAACAACGAGGAAAAATTTGTCTCATCAAGAATGCTAGACTAGAAATAGTTAAGTAGATAAAAATCAGCATTAAAAAGGCTAATAAGCAAAGTTCGTTACTAAGCCTTTAAAATGCCTGGTATTACCCTAGAACAAGAGCTCCAACTCTTGAAGACTAAGTTAGTAACCCTAGCTAGTCATAGACCTAACGACATCTCTGGCATTAGAGCAAGATTCCTAACAGTTAATGGCCTCACGGCTGAAATAACTAGGATAATGAGATTAATTGGTGAAAGAAATAACAGATGAGCAATCTAGATTTGCCAAATTTTCACGAGCTTGAAATTGATGGCTCTAAGTTGTCCCAAGACCATATGGTACAATCATATGGCAATCACCAGTACCATATGCCCGAGAAAATTCTAGAAATTCAGGACAAATTGGAAACTCTATCCCAAAGACAGGAGGAGATTTCCGAAAATCTTCAGGATATCCAACGACGGATGAGGAACTTGGAATCTCTCCCAAGATCAACTGAACAAAGAAGAGGAGAATGGCTTCCACCATCTTTTGAGAAAGAACCCTTACTCCACCAAAGGGGTAAGGCAGTGGAGGTCAAGAAAGAAATGACAAGAGATGAGAAACTGGAAGCCTTAATACGAGGAAAAGCAAGCACCTCTTACTTGGCATGTCCAGATTTAAGCTTGACGATTTCAACTACGGAGAACTGCAAGATCTTTCTGTTCTGGCAGAATCATTATTAGGTTTAAAACTCGTTGATGCCAAGGGCCTTGAAGACTCAATTGTCCAAAGACAAAATTCTCCCCAAGGACAATCAACGGTTACAGAGAGTATGGAATCTCATATTCCTAATCCAGATCCGATCCGAGATGAACCCATGCCACATCAGAACGATTTTGTAGCAGGAGAAATGTTCAAAACGGCGCCAACCCGATCAAGATCAAGAAGACCTGATATCCATGGGACGCCTTATGGAAGATCCCAACTTGATCCAATTCATCCTTATGGGCTCATGCTCAACTTGGATATATTGGACTTCAAAAACAGGGAAGCTCTGATCGATGAATGGGCATCTGCCATGAGAATTGCAGCAGCAACACTAGAACCAATAAAGAAAGGTTCATAATGATGTTGCAAAAGAGCCTCGAGGGGTCAGTCAAAATTAGATGGGAACATGCCACTCCAGAAATTAGGGATGGTGTGCTTTCAGGAGAGGCCCTCAAAGATATTGTGGACATGATGGCCAGACTGTTCAAAATATACTTCTGCGAAGAAGGATACTTTGTAGATCCCCAAACCGGAGGAGGTGACCAAGAAAAGGCCAGAAGATACGAGCAAGCCCTGTATAGCTTGGATTTACATGATATATGTAACGTTGATTTATACATCAAGTTGTTCACAGAGTACAAATGGAAGAGCCGCATCAATGAAGACACGGCGATCCCTTTGTTCTTTGCCAAAATACCAAGTCCATGGCGAGAAATGTTGCTAAGGGAATATACACCGGTCGGGATAGATACGGTTGCCCGAAGAATGTCTTTCCTTAAGGTCAAATTGAGTGAATGGTGCCAGAGGACAGCAATCCAGAAGAATTTCAAGAGACTGGAGAAGATTAACAAATCAGTCCGTCTTTGCTGCAACGACAATGACATCCCAACGGTCATTGGAGCACCGGAAAGACATCGAAAGAAGAAGCATAGGGATCACCCCTATGAATGAAGAAGAGGCGGGTTCCCAAGAAGATCTTCTTGGAGACCAGGAAGATTCTGGTCAAAACAAAAGGCCTGAAGCTATAAATCGGGGCAGAGATTAGGACCCAACCGAGGAAGGATAACCTCTGGTCAAGGAAGTACGAGTAGACAACCAACAAGGAGGACTTTCAGAAGAGCTCATCAAGAGCAAATGAAAGTTTTAAAGATTGCAACTATTGGACGTGTGGTGCAAAAGGGCACATCTCAACAGACTGCCCGGAGAACCAGAAAAGAGGAGTACGACAGTTCGAGGCTACACCATAGTTCGAAGAAGCTGTCTATTTCCAAGACCTCGTTCAGGTATTCCAGTTTGAGGATATTCTTTCAGACGAAAGTATATATGAAGAAGAAGAAGGACCAGATGAGTATTTGGAATCAGAATCAGAATCAAACTGAAGACGAGGAGATCTTCCATCAGGAAGTGCAAGAAGACTTGTCGGGATTCTTCTCACAAACAAGCATATCCCACAAAGCTCTGATGAGGATTATGCGAGAAGATCCAAAATTGTGAGTGTACGATGGATTCACCATAGGAAAAATAGAAAGAACCTTAGCCCAGCTAAGCTTCAGACAAAGAAGACATCACATCATCTACAAAGTTACAACATGAGAGATTGCGATCCCAATGGAACTAACAAATAATGTGATGGAAATGCAGTTGGTTCCTATGAATGAGATTAAAGAGGAACTAGGGCGGCTCAATCCAGAAGTTGCCCAAAAAATGTCATGGATCCATATCGGAGCCATCAGGATCCTGATCAAGGCGACATTCAAAGAAGGAGTAAATTCCCCAATTGACATCGCCATCTTTGATAGAAGGATTCAGAACCTACGAGACGCCTGTCTTGGGGGAATATCAGGAAATCTGTTTGCTAGAAAGGTGGCAACGTTTGTTTATCCGAAGATTGCCTATAATCTGGCCGATCGAGATGTCAAGAGGGTCCTCACTTTACATCAGGACTTCAAGAACAAGGATCTAATGAAGGAAGGAAATAGGCCATACTCTATTACTTACAGTATCTCCTATGCCCTATCCAACACCCATCATTCAGACCTTTTCCGAAGAAAGGAGTTTGTTGAGATACCCGAGATCTTCGATAAAGTGGCTTATGCAGTCAAACCCAAGATTTCTGATCTACCACATATCCATGAGATGGATATGATCATTCGAGATCAACCAGTGTTCGGTAAAAACACTAGTCAAAGGTTCGAACCTAGAAGGATATCTTTCCAAGAAAATAGGATGCACAGCCTAACATGGGGAAAAAAGCTAATTGTTGAAGTTGTAATCGATCCAAAGAAGTTTACAACTAAAGGAGAACTCCAATGTCCGGGAGGATGGGGAGAGGTCGAGGTAATCTTCGACACTACTCAGAAAGATAATACATTTCTGTGTGATGCATTGTATTACCTTAAGCAGTCATTCGTTGGGAGATGTCAAGGAAACTTGAAACTAGGTGGAATTGATTTGATCATCAACGGACGAGCAGGAAAAATCCCAGAACAACTTGTTCTTGGAATTGAATTCCTCGAAGAACACAAACCTTGGGAAAGACTACCAGAAGGAATGGAATTCACGATGGAAGGAAGAATATACAGATTTCGATGATCACCAATCCGTTCTCAATCTACATCTCAGTTGGGATGTTGTATGAGAAATACCGAGCCGAATACTTTGCGGCATATATCGACTCAGGAGCAGGGATTTGCACAGCAAAACCAGAAGTTTTCCCCAAAGACATCGGAGAAGATTTACCAGCAATTGCAGGAAGAGATTTCTCTAAGAAGATTATCATCTTCAAAAGAGGGATAAAACAAGCCGAAATATTAATTGGAGGAGCGAATGGTACCCCATGGTACAAATTCAAGAACCCCCCAATTTATTTCCATGATACAGGGGTCGATATCTTACTCGGCAACAATTTCCTGCAAACGTTCAAACGTTTTACTCAGGATAATGAAACAAGACGTCTTATCCTCACAACTACGTGTGATCATAAGATCCTGGTGCAAAGATTGACATATGCATTCTACCGGAAATTGCCAATTCAATTTCGCAACAAGCGTGGTGATGAAGGAAAACTTCGACACCCAAAAATTGAGGATCAGAGAAAATACGATAAGGCAATCCTGCAGCTTAGGATGGATAGCCTGGGTGTCCAGAAAACCAAAAGGATCAGAAACGAAACAATTGTGATCCTGAAGGCCAGCTTAGAACCAAGTCCTCACTTGGACATCACTAACAAGGAACAAATCTCGATAGAAGATGTCAAAAAGAAGATCCAAAGAAACTACAACGAGGATCCTCTGGCGTGGTGGAATAAGAACGAACTCAGAGCCTCCCTAAAACTCATTAAGGGGAAAGAAAATGAGTTGGTCAGATACAGACCTATCTTGATGAATCAAGAAGATCGGAAGGAAATGCAGAAAATTCTTAAGGAACATCTAGACCTTAAGCTTATCTCACCGGGAGTCTCTCCATACAGTAGTCCTGGATTCCTAGTCAGGAACCATGGAGAAATCAAAAGTGGGAAACCAAGGTTAGTAATTAACTACCAAGGGATCAACAAAATCTTGGAATTCGACGGATATTATATCCCGAGCAGAGAACACCTGATCAACTGCGTTCAGAACGCAAAGATCTTCTCTAAGTTCGATTGCAAGTCAGGATTCTATCAAATCAAGATGGAAGAAGAAAGCAAGAAGTACACAACTTTTTCCACACCACAAGGACATTACATCTGGAATGTTTTGCCAATGGGATTGGCTAATGCACCCCAGATATATCAGAGGAAAATGGATAATCTCTTTAAAGATTATTTCAAATTCATGTTCGTTTATGTCGACGACATTCTCATTGCCTCAAAGAATGTCAAAGAACATATCAAACATTTAGAGATCTTCTCAGATGTTTGCCACAAGGAAGGATTAGTACTATCTGAAAAGAAGGCGGTAATTCTTATAAGGAAAATCGAATTCCTTGGAATTGAGATCGACCAATCAGGTATCATCCTCCAAAATCATTTGGTAGAAAATGTACGTGATTTTCCCGATGATCTCAAAACAGTTAAACAACTCCAAAGTTTCATGGGGTTAGTTAATTTTGTTGGTATGTTTATTCACAATCTGGCGAGCTACATGAAAATCTTTAGTCCTTTACTCAAAAAAGACGCAGAGTTCAGATGGACAAAAGAACACAAGGGAGCGGTTCAGCAGCTTAAAACCATTTGCCAGAACCTACCCAAACATGCCATACCAAACGACGAAGATGATTTGATACTCTACACAGATGCGAGCGATCGTTGGTGGGCAGCGGTTCTAACAAAAGTAGAACCAAAAGGAGAAGTCCATTGTAGATATTGCAGCGGACTATTTACTGACAATGAAGCAGCGAGATGGCATATTAACGAGAAAGAGTTTTTTGCAGTCAAAAGGACTTTTAAAACTTGCTAAAAAAATCATTTTAAAAATTGATAATACAAGTGTTAAAGCTTTCTTAAAAAATAAAATAGAAAGCAAACCAGAAAATGCTAGATTACTTAGATGGCAAGCTGAATGTCAATACTATGATTTTGATGTTCAAGTTATCAAATCTCATGAAAATATCCTTGCAGATTTTCTAATAAGAGATGGAGGCACATGAGGCCGATACCATCCTCACAAGATGGAGGCACCACAGGGAAAACCTGGAGGAGCTCAGAAGTCGATATATGGTCTAGCAATTAATGCTAAGGCCTCAGGTCATGTACAAGAGAAGGATCTTAGTAAGGTCCAGAATGCGATGAAGATTGCCCTGTTCGGCAGCACAAGTCTATGGGATAGTCTCATGGCACCCATACTTAGAGACGCTTATACCTCTAAGATACAAGCAGAATTGAAAATCGTCACTCTTGATGAGGGCGATTCAAGCAACACTGGACCAGCTGGTGATCCTTTCGAGGAAGACACTACCAAACAAGACGATTCAAATGTGGAAACACCTAGAGAGTCAAATGATACTTCTGAAGACGAGGTTAATCTTAGACCCAGAATGGGAACTTCTAAGATAAACAAAAACGAGCAGACACCACCTTTGATGCAATATCAAAGAACGTGGGAAAGATTATACACGAGAATGGGACTGGTCCCAGGAAAATCTGTGACGGATTGGTCTGGAAAATATCCAAGAAGTTGGATACTATCAGGATCAAAACCCAAGCATGTATGAGAATGGTTTGATTTTGGTTGTATAGCCTCAATCTTTACCACGTCACCCGGATTTCTGGAAATCTCCAGGTTACCAGAATGGATTCAAGAAAAGGTGTATGAAACATGGAAGAACAATCATACACTAGAAAGAGGCGATGTTCTGGAGTTAAAGTTTATTTCGGCAACACCAGAAATCACAGGCAAAGGGTCTCTTTCGAGCTGCCATTTTATCAAACTCCAAAGACCAAACATTAAGGCAATGGACTACATCAAGCCTCCACCAGAAGGACAAATGCTAGTCACCCCGATCTCAGAAGATGACATCTCCGCCGGAAGAGCTTGGGGGCTTTGGGTCTGTCTCACAGAGATGGACAAGGTCAAGTACGCGTTCAAAATTTTTCAAAAAACGAAGAAAGGGTCGTTCATGCTCAATAGCATGACAAATACTACTACAAGGTTTACAGAAACGATGTTCGAAAACAAATGGCGAACATTGTGGAAAAATGAAATTTCGGCAACAACAGAGACTGGTCGGAAATTCTGTAACATGGCGCACGTCGGCAAGTGGGAAGAAAGGATCTGTCCAAATTGTCACGATCAAAATGAGCCCCTCTTTGGAAAAAGATTCCCGGTGAAATGCGACACATGGGAAATGACAAAGAAGGACATTCTAGACAAGGAAAGGTGCCGCGTGGGAGAGGAAAATGGACCAACACAGCTGGCAAAGCTAAAGTGGTCATGTGATTAGAGGTTGGACTACCTCCATACAATGACAGGTGAATAATGGAGGGACCAGACTACGAGCTGTAGTGGGTAGAAAAGTATCCACTAAAGAGACATGATGATAAAGGAGGGCCAGACCACTATCATAGTGGGAGAAAAAGTATCAAAATGTAGTTGAAGTCCGTGCTTCAAATCTGGAACTTTGCCTATATATTCACAAGCTGAAGAAAGCAAAGGACATCGATCATTCCCCTCTGCTTTCTTACAAAATAAAATAGAGTCTATAAAAGTTTGTAATAGTTAAGAATTTTAAATTCCTATTGTTAAAAAAAAAACGAGTGTGTAATCGTATTTAAATTCTGTTCAGAGTGTATGTGTGAGGAAAGAAAAGCTACCATGAGTAGCTAAACAAGTAACTCCTCTATAAAGGGGTTATGAGTCTCATGTAATAAATAAATTTCTACTTTTATAAATAAAATCAAGACTTTCGCTTAAATGTGTGTATGTTTGATGATCTTTTAAACATTACGTCCTGAAGTATATCTCTTACACCCAGAGTAGGAAACGAACTAGGGTTGTGCTGCCTATCGTTGAAGGAACCATTGCAGAACAATCGGTTGCGATCGAGTGGTTAAAGACCGGCGGTCTTTGTAAAAACTGGTGGGATACCCGACGGTATTACGGTCAAAACAAGGTAATTTCAGTTGTTATGTTCTTTAGGCATTAATGCGGAAGCATGCTGGGCCTGATATGGTCGTAATGGACTATTCCCAAATTTGAGGTCTCGATAAAGAAAAATTCTAAAAACTTCTGGGGTCAATCGTTAATTCTGAAGAGTTATTTATTTGAGTTATTATTTATTAAATGAATTGAGGGCTTGAAGGTGAGACTAGAACTTTTTTAGACCACAAGGTGTATACTATTCCTATACACCAGGTCCATGTAAGTATTATCCGTGTATACTACTACTTCACTTTGATTGATAATTCTGTTTGTGGTTTAGGTACTTTAAATTCTACTATGGCATTAGAGTCTAGTCAAGTCAATTATAGGCTTGCTTTTTTTTGTTTTTTAACTCACATGATTGAATGCCCGTGCAATGCTCGATTTAACCTACATACATGTTGAATTATTTATCCCTCGTCACTTAAGTATGAGCATGAGTTTCTGTAATAATCGACATCTCATTCTAAGAAGACTTTGGAGAGAAGCACAATAGATCTAAACCTGAGTTATTTGCTTGAAGAAAGTGTGAAGAAATAGTATTTAGCTGGGGTTGGCACTCAGAGGCGTTATAAAATTGAACCGTGAAAGGAAATTGCTCTGGACATCTCATTAGCATTTAATTGTGATGAGCATAAGTCATATTAAATAAAAAGAATTATAAAATTTATATTTCTATCTGGATTTTAGTAGCGTTTTTTTTCTATTAAAACTTCACGTCAATCATTAAACAAACGAAGTAGATCGACTTTATAGCAAATAATTGTAGTGTAACCAATTAAAACATAGTGCAAACTCGATCGTGACATGAATTTACTACGGATATAATCAACAACCACTAGTTTAAACAACGCCATTATATCAACTCTAAACGTTTTAAACAAACTTTTAAGTATATTTATGTAAATAATTACATAAAAAACCTTTTACATGTGGATATTTTCAGCAAATAAAAATCATCAACAAGCAAGCCAAACAACATCAATACAGTCGAAATACACATTATTCAAAACCAAATCAAAACCAAACATTTGCCTGCTGCTCTCTTAGTAGGCACCATACTTCTCCTTTTCATCGCTCTTGGAGTGGTGTCCAGGCAATTTCTCTTTAATCTTGTCCATAAAACTTTTCTTTTCCTTTTCCTCATGCACCTCTGGTTCCGCATAGGACTCAGTGGGCGCGGGTGGTGCCACTTCCTCGTGCTCTCCATATGACACTGGAGTAGCGTCATACTTGGCCTCGGGTGCATATTCTTCTTCCTTCTTTTCTCCGGAGAATGTGTCCTTGATCTTCTGCTTCAAACTCTTCTTTTTCTTCTTTTCTCCACCTTCCACTATCTCTTCCTCATCACTCGAGGGCTATATCAATCATAACAAATATATTATCAGTGCTCGAGAAATTAATCAATGCCAGGTGTTGTGATGGTTGAATGTGTTGAACTCGTCTCATTTAAAAGCTTAATCTAGTAAAGAGATTAAACAATTTTTATGCATTTTTAGCAGTAATGGTCCTGGCTTGTAAATCGTTTTTCTTATTAGTGACATGTGTTACTATTTATAATAAACAGTTAAGAGTGGCATCATACATTTCCATATTTCTCGACTGGTTTCTCATATTTCTCGACTGGCACTGGCGCGGCGTAGTGCTCAGAGGGCGGTGGCGGCGCTACTTCCTGGGACTTTTCGTATGACACTGGAGTAGCGTCATACTTGACCTCTGGCGCATATTCTACTTCCTTTTTGTCTCCGGAAAATTTGTCCTCCTTCAAACTCTTCTTTTCTCCACCTTCTTCCTCGTCAATCGAGGACTATATATATCGATCATAATAAAATATAATCAGTGCGCGGAAAGTATATTTAAGTAAGAAATATAGGGTGATGTGGTGCACAATACTGTTCTGGTAAGGATTATACTTTTTTTTTTTTTAAGAGTAACATGCGTTACCATTTATAATAAACAGGTTAAGAGTAGCATCATACTTTCTCGTATTTCTCGACTGGTTTCTCGTATGTATCGACTGGCACTGGAGCGGCATAGTGCTCAACAGGTGGTGTTGGCGCTACTTCCTCATACTTCTCAACTGGCACAGGAGCGGGATCATACTTGACCTCGGCATATTCTTCTTCCTTCTTCTCTCCAGAGAATTTTTCCGTCATCTTCTCCTTCAACCCCTTCTTTTTCTTCTTCTTTTCTCCACCTTCCTCTACTTCCTCGTCACTCGACTGCAATAACCAATCAATACCATCAGGAGACGAGAAATATCCATTGAGAAACAAAAATCATATGATGTTAATCAATAACAATTGAATTGTCCTTGCACTTTAAAAAAATTAATCTATTCAAAGTATCAAATATATCATTGTATATTTTGTAGATATGCTATTTGTGTTACGGGTGAGTATCATTTTTCATAAACTTACACGAAATTCAAATACTAGACGCATTTTTCATTTGATTCTGAAGTCATAACCAATTCGCCTTTCATCAAATTCGCGTTTCATCAAATTGTTTTTGCTATTTTATGATAAACGTTTCAAATAGGATTCACCCTTTATATATTCCTATACATAACTGATTTTTATATTATATTTAAGGAATAAAAACATCAAGCCCTCTATGACTACATTTAGTTGCCCTTTAAACTACGGTCATCTATTCAATTTGCACCAACAATGACTACATTTAGTTGCCCTTTAAACTACGGTCATCTATTCAATTTGCACCAACAGTATATTTTCGAGATTTTTTGGCCAAAATATTCTACATTTGCGGTGTTTTTTACCCATTTTTTGTCATCAACTACCAAAATGTATCTATTACAATAGATATGAGTCGAGTAAGAGAAATAGTCAGGTCAAAAATGATCGAAAATACACCGATTGTGCAAATCGAACAGATAACTTAATTTAAAGGACAAAGTGCATATAAAATTATTTTAAAATGATGCAAAAGTCGTTATACTTTAGAGGCTTAATGTTTTTATCCCTATATTTAATTATCCTTATCCTTATGCTTATAAAAGATTAAATATTATGTTTTTTATAAACTTTTTAATCTGGATGGTAGTATATAATTTCTATTAAAGCTTACCGAGCTATTTGAACTGCCACTCCGTTGGAGCTTTGCGAGCAACCCCTCGTGCTTCTTCTCTTCTTTCTTCTCTCCATAAGTCTCAACTTTCTCCTCGTTCTTTGTCTCCTCATACTTCGGCTCCTCATACTTTTCCTCCTCGTACTTTGGCTCCTCGTGTTTCAGTTCCTCGTACTTTGACTCCACGGACTTTGGCTCCTCGTACTTTGGCTTCTCGTCTTCGTATTTTGGCTTCTCGTATTTCGGTTCCTCGTACTTTGGCTTCTCGTATTTCGGTTCCTCGTACTTTGGCTCCTCGAAAGGCTCCACGGACTTTGGCTCCTCATATTTCGACTCTTCGTACTTCGCGTCTTCGTACTTTGGCTCCTCGTACTTTGGTTCCTCGTACTTTGGCTTCTCGTCTTCGTATTTTGGCTCCTCGTACTTTGGTTCCTCGTGCTTCGGCTCCTCCTTTTTGGCTTTTAAGAAATCAAAAAACCCACCACTGGTGGACTCCACCGCAGCGGCGTCTTCAGGCTTCTCGTACTTGGGTTCCTCGTACTTTGGCTTTTCGTGTTTCAGTTCCTCGTACTTTGGCTCCACGGACTTTGGCTCCTCGTAATTTGGCTCCTCGTGTTTCGGCTCCTCGTACTTCGACTCTTCGTACTTTGGTTCCTCGTATTTTGGTTCTTCGTATTCGTGTTTTGGCTTCTCGTACTTTGGTTCCTCGTACTTTGGCTTCTCGTCTTCGTATTTTGGCTTCTCGTCTTCATATTTTGGCTTCTCGTACTTTGGTTCCTCGTACTTTGGTTCCTCATACTTTGGCTTCTCGTCTTCGTATTTTGGCTTCTCGTACTTTGGTTCCTCGTACTTTGGCTCCTCATAATTCGGCTCCTCATACTTCGGTTCCTCGTGCTTTGGCTCCTCGCACTTGGGCTCCTCCTTTTTCGTTTTTAAGAAATCAAAAAACCCACGACTGGTGGTCTCCACTGCAGCGGCCTCTTCAGGTTTCTCGTACTTCGGTTCCTCGTACTTTGGCTTCTCGTACTTCGGCTCCTCGTACTTCGGCTCCTCATACTTGGGCTTCGGTTCCTCAGACTTTGGCTCCTCGTACTTGGGTTCCTCGTACTTGGGCTCAACGTACTTTGGCTCCTCGTACTTGGGCTCAACGTACTTTGGCTCCTCGCTCTTGGCCTCCTCCTTAGGCTTCTCGTACTTGGGCTCCTCGCTCTTAGGCTCCTCCTTTTTTGTTCTCAAGAAATCAAAAAACCCGCGATCGCTGGACTCCACCGCAGCGGCCTTCTCAACCTTGACGGCGGCGGGAGCATCGCGTGGCTCCTCCACTTTAGTCTCGCGGTGGTGATAGTTCACTTCGTCGGCCATTTTTTGAATCTGAAATTGAAAGCAAAAATATGTTTTTAAATATCTTTTGTAAAATGAATTTTAATAATGATGCTTTTAGAGAATTGAATGAATGATTTGGAGAATGGAAAGTGAGGTTTATATAGGAATCGTTACGCGTGATGGACGCGATTTAAAATTATTTTATTGGTAGAGTAGTTCGAAAATTCACAAAAGGCTGAAATCCACTCATCAACTACTAAAATTTAACTACATGTGCCGACATTCAGCTTTTAATTTTATAAGGTAACAATGATTTTGGTGTACTTTTTTTAGTAATTAATAATAGTGATAATGCAACTTTGAGAACGTAGAGTAACAAATTGACAATATTATTTATCGAAAATGTGGAATTTAACTACTCTAAAATTATGAAGAATTATCTTGATCTAGTAGCTGCTTAGCTTACATGCATGTGAGTTAATTTATAGCTACGCAGCCTAACATTGACAAATAACTAGCTCCATGTGTGAGGTTGTATTTTTGAATGATTCAGAGTTAGGTCAGAAAGATCAGATAAGGTAATACAAAAATGCAATTTGTTGTTAACTAATCGCAATATATAACATCACATAAAAAAAGTTTTCCTGAATATGTTATACATTTCAACAATCCTAACATGTAACTCCAAATATAATCACGTCGAGTTGAACTTACGAATTTTTTTTCGCCATTCATTACAGTTGGGTATGACAGCCATAACTTATGCAGGGGCGGCGCCACAGTGTGGCTTCAGGTGCACGGTACAAAATTTTTAAAAAAAATCCGCTAGGTATACTTATTATTAGCCCAACAAAAATATATTTAACCTGACTAATAAAAATGAATTTCGAATTTAAGTTTCTGGGCCTAACATATTACTTAAAACGAAGCTCAAACATTACTATCCCTCTATATTCTATAGCCCATCCGGTCAAAAGCTTTTTTACACACACAAACTAAAAACAAACGCGCAAAAATAGCATAGCCTCCAAATCAACTCTTGGAATTGGTGAGTTATTCCTTTTAATTAAATAAAGTCTTATATTTTAGCTTGTGTAGTTGTGTTAATTTACTTTCGATAATAAAATGACCTAAAATATTAGAGATTTAGGGATTAGGGTTATCATTTTTGTCAATATCTTGGTCAAAATTCATAATGGGAGCTTGAAAATATGATCAATGGAAGTTTTCTATGCACATTATTTGTTGTTAGTTTAAATTTTTTACGGATGTTGTGTAAATAAACTAATAATGCTTCTTTGATAGAAGTTTTGAAGGACCGTAAATCTCAACTTCGATAGTGCTTTTATTCGTGTAGTATAATGATATGTAATTTATTTCTTTCATGTACGAGATAATAGATATTTCTCATTCTAGCTTGCATATTTAATATTTTCATTTTGATTTACACTATTTTTAAAAAGTTACTTAAGTTAATAGTAGCCCGAAGTAAAAAAAAAAAATTCTAGCTCCGCCCATGTTGCTCTAAGATACATGTCCTTCTCAATGTATTTCATGTCCTCTTAAAAACAACACGAAAGTAACTAACAATTACCCATCTAAGCTTCAAACTATGTATCAATTTGAAGTAAAAATTACGGTATGCTGCTTGTTTTCTTTGAACCAACTTATTCTTTACTCACCAGTCACATAGATTAGTAATATTATTATTATTAATTATTGTTATTAGTATTATTATATTTATTGTTATTTTATGAAGAAACATTAGTCAAAAAAAAAAATATGTCGCAAAGCAAATTCAAGTAGTTAAATGGAGGAAGAGATTTAACCAATCGGATTCCCACAGGTGGCACCGAAAGTGTATACTGTATACTGAGTCACAAATCCGTCGACCTTGCAATCAAATCGAAGCGGGTGACTTTGTGACCAGCATTAATCCAGACACGTGGCACATTTAGGAAGGTCTTGATCGATGAGCTCCCCATATGAAATGTTCGGACAAGGGAGAGTTGAATAGCTGTACCGTACGTCTCGATCACCATTCATGGATCAATGTCGGTTAAGCATAGGAGTCCAGGGACCACCCGTCGGTTTGACGTCGGCACGTAGTTTGCTTTCGAGAATACATGGATTTGTTTGCTTTCATTGTCTAAAGTCCTAATTCTTAAACATTGATTTGTGTTGTTGCAATTGCTAGACTAATCATCAGGCGCCCCACTTTAGCTAGCTTCTTTCACAATTTAAAATTTGTTTGGAGTACACAACTAACTCTTCGCTATGTAATGTGATCCCTATACTATTTTGACTTTATCCCTTATGATCGCTTGTTGCAAATGTATCAATACATGTTGGTATAAGTTTAACACCGAAAATAACACATGTATTAACTTTTTACTGTTTTGATTACGATAAACATTAGTATATATATATATCTACCTAATAACGTTAATCACCTTCAAATTTAGTTGATCCAACTCTAGCATGAATTATGCTTATTTTTCAAAAGCACACTCTAAATTTGGGGACTAATGGTGTGTCATAAGATGATAATAATATGTGTCGTATGAACTATGACGTGGGCACCACAATGGCATGGATTGACCAATGAGTGTCGCTAGAAAGTAGAACTAAGTGAACCGTATTGGAGTCACTAATAAGATATGTACACAACAAGTTAGGCATTAAATAATATGTCATAAGAAAGCTACCGATGTCTAGTTTACAAATCAAGAAGTGTATTGCAATTTGAAGACTTGGAGTTAAAGTTATGCCGAAAATGGTGGAGTTATGCATATCTGGCGCATTCGAGAAATACATCGAGTTTTAGTGAATATTCTCGATGTAAGCCCGAAAACTCGACTTAAATCCACCACCGATGCCTATATATACCCTTCACTCACTGCAAGAAGGAGAGAGCGGTCCAAAAGCACTTATGTCGATCGACGTATCCTGATAAAAAACTTAACCTATAAATTTAATGTATTGGAAATTATACATATGAGTTCGATGTGAGCCATATATCACTAGTGGATATTCGAATCATGGTCTATAGGAAGAAGCGCATCTAGGTTTCGACCTACCCACAAGGCGATATGATTTAATTTGAACTATAAAGCCGCACAAATATGCTAGTCATATGACATATCGAGCATAAAACCAGATGTAAACCATATATCAACATAAAAGTACTTGAGTCTAGTTTTTGGATCAAGACGTGGATCAACATTTTCACCTACCCACAAGGAGATATGGTGAAAAATGTGAAATCGCGTAGTGCTAATGCAGAAATAAGTATATCACGGAGACCGATCAATGTTCGACCATCAAAAGAAATAACTGAACTAAGTTTGGGTTGATTTTCTTAATGGGATACGTAGGCAACTTAGCATAACGCATGTTCAGTCCAAAATCATAAGAGATTCAACTTTCTCACCGTTGCGTTGCTTGAGGTCCAGGTGTGCAAATGACAAAACTCGCTCTACCATAGCTTTGAATTAGTTTGCCGTGAAGTATCATATCAACCTACCATATCAGCAGACGATTATAACCGAAATCAAGCACGGATTATGGAAAATCCACACACATCACGATTGTACACTAAGTTATTAATATGTTTTATTTTACTTGCTTCGTTTTACAATCGTAGAATCAATTCATATATGCATTCACCACAATTAATCAAAAGAGAAAATGATTGTATTGATGACCAAATGATTTGAGTAGAACCGAAAGATTGGGAGGACATTCTGTTATAACTGTTTGTGAAATTATGAATAGAAAAGTGAGTGCAATGTGTGTGATTGTGGTGTATATATACAGCTAGCTAGGAGCGTGTGAGAGCAACTCTCAACTAATAACAAGCTGAAAAGAAAGAAAATTAACGAGAACTGGAAAATTTCTAGATGTAACTGCAGGTGTTGGAGCGAAATGTTGAGCCAACATTATGGTAAATAATATGCTAACCCAACTTTGAGATTAACATCAGTCCCTACACAATCGTTTTTATATTATATTATTTATTTGCCTTTATTCACAAACTTATTGAGTTCCACAGTTGTAGTTTATCTTGTTTATATTTCAGGATAATGATGAATCAAGAGTCCAAGTGGTTTACTCATCAAAAGAAGTATATCCGGAAATTTAAAGGCGATGGATTTGCAAGGTAATGATAGAAGACTTCTTGGTGATAGTTGAACGAATTTCAAGATAAAGATAGAAGATCTTGAAAGGTGAGAATTCTATCAAAAGAGGAGTTCGATCAAGAGAATATGTCTTCTATTGAAGAAGTAGAGTTCAAATAGGAAAGCGTCTAGGTTCATCTAAAGATAAGGACGAAGAAGATGATAAGCTCAAGAACGAAATCGGAGATGATCTTGGAGATTTTATAGCAATCAAAAATGTGTACAACATGCATTGGATCTCAAGGAACATTATATTATAAATAGGCATGTTGAGCATCAAGAAAAGGACACGAAGACTAGAGTGAAATATTTCAATAGGAAAATCTTATTGTTGAGTGTCTTTGTCTTGTTGTACTGAGATTTATCTAACGAAGCTATAAACTCCATAGGTTGTAGTAAGTTAGTGTTTTGATTGAGTTCCTTACTCAGTTGTTTTATTTTTGTAAAATCATTAATTTATTAGTGGTTATTTTGCCCTATGGGCTCGGCAGACTATATTCATATAATCTGCCTAAAAGTTACGTACTGTGTTCTTTAAATTTCGATGTGCACAATTTACTCTATCAAGATATCACGAATGTTAAGGCAATATTGAGTACTTCAATGTTGGCGTAACATTCAACTTAACCACGTGTGCTTTATACTCTGTCAGCATGTGTCAAGACAACACTGAGTAAAATCAGTGTTGGCTCAACACTGGGCGTCAAAATCAGTGTTACGTTACAAAAGTTGTACCAATCCCGATCCACACATTTTCAATTGGCATCAAAGCCAATCACCGATTTCACTGGTGTTTGGATTTGGTACTAAGGAATGGACAACGCGAACCCCAACTATAACAAGCTCAGATCTCACACTAAACCCATAGGCCTAGGAGCATGGATGTCAAAAATTGATGGCTACTCAGTTCCCATGACAACTCCTGACAGCGTAAATGATGTCAATATGAAACCTGAAGCTGATTGGAGTCCAGCCATTGTAAATCGGTCTAAAGATGTGTCATCTGAATGTCATGACAACATCACTGAGCAATGTGTGTATAACATTCAGACTCAAGCTCCAGACCAGAGAATGTTTTTTGATGACTGGGAGAACGATATCATTAATTTCGATTTTAATTATTTATTCACTGAAATTATTGATTCTAATGATCATACTAACTCTATCTGTCTTGGGAGTTCTGTAGATTTGGATGAAGAGTATTTCTTTGAAAGAGAAATGAACCATGTTGAGACAAGCTGTGAATAAAGTTTTGAAGCACATGGATCGGCAATTGAAGAAATTCAAACTGTGGCTGTATCTACAAATGTTGACTAGACTAATTTTGGATGTTGTGACAACATCACTAACCTGTGTGATCCTAACATACATATCATTGCACTTGGCCATGAGAAGTTTTTTGCTGATTGGGATGATGATACCATTTCTTCTAACTTAATTTGCCTAATCACTAAAACAAATGATTATCATGAACATGTTGACTTAAACTATTTTGGTGGTTCTATAGGTCTTGAGGAATAGTACTTCTCTGAAGGTGAGATGACTCAAGAAGAGATCATGGAAGACTTGGAGGTCAAATAGCATGCCTTGCTTGTTGAAAATAACAAACTGAACAAGAGAAAAAAAGCCCTCGTCAAGGAAAACATGTTTCCAATTGATATTGTTAATGAACTTGAGACAAACCTAACTAAGCTCAATTGGAAAAGGTACTGACTAAGCTTGAATCGGCTGAACAAACTATCTCTGAATGGGAGTCAAGTATGCATAGACTTGATGAGATTCTTGTTATAGGCAATGATGGTAAAACTGGGTTAGGTCAAAATAATATCTGTTTTTCTGAATCCCTTATCTCAGGGTTTGTGAAAGCAATTTTTTTTTCTGAAAAATCCAAGAAAATGGCTTTCATATGTTTGTACTACTTTTAGTCAAGACATTCTAAGACATATTATTTTAAGTACAGAAAATCAGTTCAACAGGATAAGGATTCACATAGTGTTGTGTCTGATGTTGAGCCAATACGAGGACATGGTGTTTGCTCAACATCCAGTAATAACACTGCTAAACAGAATAACAGATTGAAAAACAATAACCTTTGTGCTCCTAAGATTAAAATCATATGCAATGGTGTCTTCTCTGCTGTTCACACCAACCTTGCTGATGATTGTTATTTTGATAGTGGTTGTTCTAGACACCTGACAGGGACTAAATCTAATTCGAAGAATTTTGAGCCCTTCACTACTAGAGCAGTCACTTATGGTGGAGGAATCAAGTGGAAGATTACTGGCAAAGGTGTTCTGATTGTCGAGGGGTTCCTACATCTAAAGGATGTTCTATTAGTTGACAAAGTGTGCGTTAATCTCATAAGCACCAGTCAACATTCTGCTGATAACTTTGTTGTTAAATTAGACAATTATTCTTGTGATGTTTTTGATAATGCAAATATTTGTGTTATGACAGGAAAAAGATCTAAGAACAATTGCTACATGATAAATGAAGAAGCTCAATGCTTTCATGCTAAAGTGGATGAGTCAGTTGTCTGGCCTAGGAGACTTAGACACAAGCATTACAAAAACTTGAAGAAACTGTTGAAAGTGGATGCAAGCAGAGGTATACCAATGCTTTCCAATATATGTAAGCTTGTGTGTGGCTACTACCTAAAGGGTAAGCAACCCATAGCCTCTCACACTCTTATCAAGGTTGTGGGACAAAACTCAAGGACTACTTGGTACTTAAAATTGTTACACATGGATCTTATGGGCCTCATTGATGTAAATAGTCTTGGGGGAAAAAGGCATGCTTATGTTATAGTTGATGATTTTTTTCATGTATACTTGGGTCAAATTCTCGAAAGAAAAATCAGACGCACTTAACACCTTTAAGGTTCTTGCTGCTAGCATAATATCGATGAAATATTCATGTGTTATTAGGATCAAGTCTAACCATGGGAGAAATATTGAGACCAAAAGCTTTGATGAATTATGTGAACCCAATGGTCACATTCATGAGTGTGGTGGTGTCTATCATATTAAATAATAGAAAATACTTGAGAAAACCTGATCCTAAGAATGAGAAATGCATTTCTGGCTATTCCTTAAATAGTACATCTTACAGAGTTTATAATCCAAGATTAACACTGTTTAAGATTCTGTGATTGTTGTTTTTGATGATATGTCTAGTGATACAGGTAAGAAAGAAGGACATTCCTCTACACCTCTAGTTTTAGATGTTGAGACAACACAGACAGTTGATAATGTTGACTCAACACCGATTGAGGATACTGAACCTGCCCTGAATACAAATGTTATGCCAATATATACAGATCAGCATGTTGGCTCCACACCTGTTCACTCTAACATAGAAACTAAAGAGTTGTATGGACCAGTTGTCCGAAATAAATTGAACAAGGTGCTGAAACTTGAAACTGTGAGAGTCCAAATCTCACGAGTTGTGGTAAGATGGTTTGTGATGATTTCTTGAAAGGTAAACAACAGACTAAAGCTTCTCATAAAACAATCTAAGTGGATGAACATGTTACAAGTACCTCTAATTGCTTTCTACAATTTTAGATGGATCTGTTAGGTCTTATTGAAGTAAGTAGTGCTGGGGGAAACAATATGACTGTGTGATTATGAATGATTTTTCTGGATATAACTTGATAAAATCTTTGAAAGAAAAATCAGAAGCACTCAATTCCTTCAAAACATTGCATACTAATATTAATAACTTACATGGTGTTTTTGTTGGTAATAGTTGGTCATACTTTGTGTAACGACAAATTCTTGATCTCTGAAATTAAAAGACAAGAAAATATTACAAAATAAATTTGAATAAATTTAAAGTGCAATTGTGGTGCAATCTCTCTATTTAATCCCCTGATTCTTTTCTCAAATGATTTTGAAATTTGGTTGACTTGAGTAGATTTGATTTTGATCTCTTTCACGTGTATTTGAGTTAAACGTTCATCCAAGGGCATTGAGCTTGATCTTGAATTGACGATCTACTTGACTTGATATTTGCGATGAATAATTTGATCTTCGTCTTGAACTTGTTGAATGTCAATCTTCTTTAGAGGAATCTTGATCTTCAAAGTACTTGGATATTTGACAAACGTTGATTCGAGGGCTTTACGGCTTGACCACCATTTCATGGACAAGGACGCCAAGATGCAAGGAAGGAGGACCCGATTCGAATTTAACGGAGTTGTGACTAGGAGCGCCAGGATGGAGGACACGCAACCCCCTCAACAGCCGATTGACCTAGAACAGACAATGACTCGTGCCGAGATGGAGCTTCCTCCAGCACAGAATGAACTACGACAAAGGCGCGGGCCCGGGAGGCCACCGCGAGCCATCAGAAGATGAAATTCCCAGCATGAGGAGGGGTTGGAGAAGTGGTCGCTAACCAGGAGGAGGCTTGGTTCTGCTACATCACTTCTCTTACGTTGCCAAGAATTAGAGAAGCGGAGGAAAAAGCAATCGAGCCAAATCTGGATTAGCAAGCTAGGGAATGATCACCATGAGGAACAACAGGACAATATTTTAGATTTTAGTAATTTTTAAATTACGCTTGAACATTTGAAACATTGCCCCATCGCGGGTTAGGTTGTAAACCTAAAACAGGGGAACTACGCCGGTCTGATTCCCCATTCAACGTGATACGTAGTCGGGTTAGGTTTACCTAGCCCTCGACCGTTATCTCTTATTTTTCCCCTTCGTGGGTCGGCATGTAACTTAAAACAGGGGGAACTACGCCGGACTGATTCCCTACTCAACGGGATACGTAGGCGGGTTAGGTTTACCTAGCCTTCGACCGTTATCCGTCATTACCTTTTTATTTGTTGCTTTGTGGAATCTCATATTTCATTCAGGGATATGTCCTAAGCGGACATCACGGCAGTGCAGAGAATGGCACGAAGAATTGGGGAGTATTCCCCTAGATATATGTTTAACACATCGCCCTCTTACAGGTACATGGCTCGAAGGATCACACATTACTATATCCGAAAAGGACATAGGGAATATTAAAAGAGGGATTCAGGGGGCATTGCCCCCAGATTATTCAATATTATCCATTTAAACAGGTACAAACAGGTACAACATGCACGATAGAACACAATGGAAACACCTTTTCTTGTATAAAACTGATATTCCTAGATTGAGGGAACATCCCGCAGATAAGACATGCACAACATTTCGAGCTTTCATATTAGCTTTTACATCGAAAATCTTTCTTGTCTGTGATGTTTTACAGGGCTTAATGACCCATAGATTCCACGACGACAGAGTCACCAAGAGACAGTCAAAAAGACAAAGAAAAGGCTCATACCCTTGAGTGGTAACGGGTCACCTACAACGAGAAGAATATCCCCTATGATAACGGGGTCGACCGTAAACATTTCAACGGTAGCGGGTTCCCTGTGATAACGGGATGCGCCCCTACCCACAAGAAAAATATCCCTTGTGATAACGGGGTCGATTCTAAACATTTCAACGGTAGCGGGTTCCCTGTGATAACGGGATGCGCCCCTACCCACAAGAAAAATATCCCATGTGATAACGGGGTTGATTCTAAATAGTTCAACGGTAGTGGGTTTCCTGTGATAACGGGATGCACCCCTACCCACGAGAAAAATATCCTTTGTGATAACGGGGTCGATTCTAGACATTTCAACGGTAGCGGGTTCCCTGTGATAACGGGATGCGCCCCTACCCACAAGAAAAATATCCCCTGTGATAACGGGGTCGACAAGAAACAGTTCAACGGTAGTGGGTTCCCTGTGATAACGGGATGCGCCCCTACCCACGAGAAAAATATCTCCTGTGATAACGGGGTCGATTCTAAACATTTCAACGGTAGCGGGTTCCCTGTGATAACGGGATGCGCCCCTACCCACAAGAAAAATATCCCATGTGATAACGGGGTCGACAATAAACATTGCAACGGTAGCGGGTTCCCTATGATAATGGGATGCGCCCCTACCCACAAGAAAACATCCCTTGTGATAACAAGGTCGACCTTGAAACATGTGAACAGTAACGGTTTCCCTGTGATAACGGGGTCGCACTCTAAAGAACGGAGACAGAAGCACCTCCATGTGATTAGCTTGATTAGTCGACATAATCCGGTATAACCGATAGGTGACACAGCAAGGAGGCGTAACAATAACACAAGCAATCATACCATGGCTAAACGGATTTATGGCTGAAGGGTCGTAACCGTCCTTGAAACCACCTTCCAGCTGAATTTGACCTATGACACAGGCCTTGGCTTCCTCCCGCTCGAGCAAGCCCCGCTCAGCACACATCATCTTGTACGACCGACTCAGAAGGAACTGTTTGGCCGCACTGGTCAATTGGCTTTTGCTCAGCGTCATGCACCGCATGTGTCTTTCAGCCTGGGCTAGTTGGTCCTTCAGAATTGTGGCCTCAACTTCAAGTGCCTCCTGACGAGATGCCTCTTGACCAGCGATAAGTCGAGACTCATTGAGCTTTGCGATCAACCTTTTATTATCATTTAACAGGCCTCGCACATTATTCTCAGTGGCCTTCAAAATATCCATGGCCTTGTCCCTCTCATGCTGGAGTTGTACGGCAGCAACATGATCGTATTCGCCCAGTTTCTCGAGCAAACCGTTGGTAACTCGGAGCGACTCGGCGTGATGCGATTGGCCCTTAACAGCCATCGCCAAGAAACCTTTCAAAAAACCCGCCACCTGCACATCCACAATAAGGAGTCAATTGCTCAATCGAATGAAAACCCAAGGGAAATACACATCCAATAGACACAAAGACTACTTACAGATCGGAAGAGACCGTTGTGATCCCCGCTTGAACTACCCTCCTCCCTCTTTCTTTTTGGCCCTGTGGACATCCCGACATCAACGTCATGTTGAGACTGCGAGGCACCACCCACCTCGGAAGTATTTTCGCTCGATGAGGGAACAATTTTCTTCGCGTTCTTGCGTACGCCCTCACAACCCCTCTTCTTGACGAGTGGAGGTACATCATCTGTAGCGGCATCGGCCCCCAGCTGTCTACGTTCCGCTATCGCATCCAGACTACAGTACTCTACCAAATCGGCTGCAAGACACATGAAATATAGGACCAGGAGATAATTCGGGATGAAGATATCAATTTATAAAGATATAACACTTACCGAGTGTAGAGGGGCCGTTATAACGTACAGGAGATATCCCACTTGCTCGCAAAACTATGTCACTACAAAGAAGGGTACCGTCGTACGGATGGTTGATCGATTTCTTCAGAAATTCGAGGCTATGTGCAGTTGACCCGACAGCGGCTCACCTCTCATATTTGGTGTCAACACCACACACACTAGGAAGCGCATCAAATTCGCCAGCCGTCCTCTCCTGGATGTACATATAGTCACACTTATTTCCAAATCCATAACTGGATTGAGTATATTGCACGAACCTAAGTCCCGCATGGGCCCGCACACAAAAGAACCCTTTTGTCACTGCCCTTCCTGTTGACCATGACACTAAAGAGTTTCCAGAACTCATTAGCTCCGCAAGGGGCGCCCAACGCTCTCATGACACAAATAAAAGCCACGATGTACCCCAGAGAATTGGGGGATAGCTGTCCCAAGCACACCCCGATGCTCGCCACAATAGCACTAACCGCAAGATCGATCGGCAAGCGCAGTCCGTTCTTAAAATGCTTGGCATTAACAATAATGCAGCCTTTTGGTGGAGTATGCATTCGTTGATATGCACTAGGGAATATGACCTTATACCCCTTGGGGATGTCATACTCGTCGGAGTAATAACCAGCATGATGAGGAACATGAGACATCATATCCTCGTATTTCTCCGAGGTCTTGTATTTCGGGGGGCTGACCCCAAAGCCCTATTCATCTACATTGGGGCCGTCAGCTTCTGGCGGAGCAGAGAATTCAGCACCGTACTGGTCGCCAGTCAAGTGGTCAGGCCCAAACATCTCGTTTTCTGAAAATCCCATTCCGACCTCTTCGAAATCCATATCGGGCAAACCTGAGCCAACATTGTCCCCGGCAAACGACATACTGACGCGCTAAAAGAGGAAAATCAAAATCGAAAGAGATATCAAAAACGATATCGAAATTGAAATTCGACGTACTTTGCAGAAGAACAACGAATTTTTGCTAAAAGCTAAAGTGAGTTTCACCTCATTGGAAGCCCTATTTATAGACATCGGAGATGCTAGATCGAAACAAAGTTTCGATCTCACATCGGTAATGATATTCGATATAGATAAAAGGACATGGGCAAGGGCAAGGACATACGCACAGGGGGATCACCAAAGTGCATCACAGAGTGCAATCCCAAGATGTGCGGGCAATTTAAAAATCTCTTGTGGCGAACTAAAAATTCAAATACGGACCTCAAATTATACATCCACTTTACTGGAGAGTCCAGCGAAATTTATAACAAACGGCATTCCTTGCAAATTTGATCTCCGTCATTTGAATTGGCGGGACGAAGGGTACAGGCAACCCAAGAATTTAAAATTAAATTTGCGAATTCTTATCTCTATGACAAGAATCCCCAAATTGGGGGGACTACATGATATGGGCATTTCCCGCATATTGGGCCTGGCCCAAACCAGGCCCATATTGGACCATATCGGGGGCCACTTTCGATGTCATATCGGTGATTATTACCGATATGTTACTGTGGTCCCCGGGTCCCGAGGTCTATAAATACGCGGTACCCGGATCCCAAAGTAAGCAATTATTATCCCTCAGCTACCACGCATCACATCGAAATACATCCCCGATCTCACTCTCGATATCGCATTCGATATCGGGATTACCTCGTGTACCTTTGATACGTCACACCACCACATCACCGATATCACGTCGGGGGGCATCCTCGATATCATGTCGAAGACAATCACCGACATACATCCGATCTAGTCACCGATATCCCACTGCCATCCAAGCATCGAGACGTTAGTTCGAGGTGTTCCGGACCAAGTCTACGCGAGATACATAGTGTAGGCCTGATTTGAGATAGACTCGTTGTATTACTAGACCATTCACTTGTAACCGACACACACATATATATATATATATATATATATATAATACTATCTATTGTCAAATCACATATAAACATGGATTTCAGTTGAGGACATTTAAGCATGCCATATAACATTAAAAATGATTTTTATGGGTAAAGTGATTGTTGCATAGAAGAGTCAGGTTGAGAGCATTAGACTTCTCAAACTTTTACGTAGCAAAATGGGTACATATTTCTTACAAACTTATCATTTACTATAAATTCTACAAAATGCTTTACATACCGTTATAGCTACTAGTATCTAGACAAAACTGAAAAATTACTAAGAACTACAAATGCCACAAAACCCATCATATACCTCTATTACAAGTCAATGTTGAAGCCAAAATATGTAGTAGTATCTAATGAGAATCCGTTATTTAATGCTTCACTTAAACCTAGCTTTTCAATGTTCTAAATGATCCAGTTTATAATCTAGGGAAAGGACATCAAACCCTCGTATTATGATTTGTTTCGTACTTCACTCTCATAATTTTATTTTTTGCAGCTTAGCCCCAAACCTTTCCACCTTTTTCTTCGACGTACTAACATTAGCATGTAAAACGTCACCCACAGATTAGAAAAGTATAAATTTGGAGTAATTCCTAGCAATCTCAGGAGCCATAATAAATACTATAGATCGCCATTTCTTGACCTAATCTAGTTTCTATAGTACACCAAATCACCAATCAGGGTAACAATATAATTATGCTAAAATCATTCTTGAAAATTGGCAGCAGACGGACTTTCTAAACGGATATAATCGTACATAATGCCCTGGAAAGGGTTGCTGCTCTTTGCTTGTGTCAAATATATCGTGTTTTCTCCTTGTACAAGTCGAGTGGACGGAACATCGACATTAAACAACCAGTAAATCCCACGAATCCCATGTCTGGCGATTGCGTTATCGCCTCCAATTGCTCCAGTCGTAAACAAAGGAGGATTGACAGCAGCATCATTGACTCGTACCTAATAAATCATCACCATTCAATGTCAATCAACTGCTGCGCGTAAAACATATATTATTGATGTTTAACAAATTGCATCCCTTTCACCTGTAATTCAGATTTGTGCGCCGATGCAAGTGCCAAACGCAATTTGTACGTACCACCTTTGTCCACGTTTGTAATATTGAATTTTATTTGCCATGTGGTATTATTATAGACATTTTCACTAGTTTTTCTGCATATAAGAGTAAACCTGGTTGCTGAAAATCACTGAAGAAAAAGAAGAAGCATATGTATAACAATATGTCTATTGTCTACTAAATCACCTTGGGACCTGAGCATAGAACCAATCTTTTGTATAGTCACTGACACCAATAGTAAACTCTAAATCTTTATTTGGATATAACTCAGTATATCTTTCCCACAATCCATATTGTCTAAACCTGCCAAGAGAAGATAAACATAAAGTTCATATATAGTTCAAAATTGTGCTGAAAACATGTCCAATGAATTCCAACACGAGCGGCTTTAATGTACGATATTCCCGGAAGAATGTGTATATATAGGAACTCACCTGTCGGTATGATTTAAGTACAGTTTATTGATGTACTTTGGGTTTGGATCAGGAACGTAAAACTCTGCTGCTGTACGATCAGGGATGCCGATTTCCCACAATGTTGAACCGTTTCTTGGAGGCTCGTAAGTAAGCTCACCAACGTCAATGTCGCTACCTATGTTACCGATGATTATATATAAGAACAATTGCCTTTGATCAGTAGCATCTAAATCCATAGGTGGAAAGGCACTGATATAATTTGCTTGTTAACTTTGAACTGGGAACTTATGTTAACAATTAATACCTGGAATGATGGTTATTGCTCTTTCAAGCTTGTAATCTCCAATAAACCCAGGGATCCATGAGTACAGATTATAGTCACCAGCGCGTACATTATTTAGAGAAAACGAGCCGTTTGCGTCTGTAGTGGTCCAGAACTGATATCTCTGGTGTAATCAAATGAGGTGAAGTGGTGAAAAAAGCACAGTTAACTGAAACAGGACACGAGTATCTTTTTCGCGCAGTGAATCAAATTGCAAATAAAGAGCAACTATTACCTTGGATTCCCTTTGCCATGATCCACTGTCACCTGGTGCTGCCAAACCGACATAGGTTTCATTCACCGAGATGGGGCCTTTGCTAATATGCCTATTTGAAAGACAAGCAATACGTTGTCTCACGTTATCATTTTTATGCAACATATGCAAAACATTGCATGTACACAATATTTATGAAAAGAAGATGAAAAAGAACCTGTCATGTACAAGCATTCGGCCCCTGACTGTACCCCTCTGTTTAGATCCAGGAAAATCATCCGAGGCAGCAAAATCGCAAGGCCACAATTGTACTTGTTTTTCCATCTGCAAACACAGTTAGTTGATCAAGAATTACTGAGGTTTTTACTATTTGATCAACTTCTACTAAAACATCATCTTTGACAGTTACCTCTTCTTTAGCATCAGTCCAAAGGGAAAGTGCATCGCCTTTATCAGGTACAGAGTTCAGATAGAAAAAAACCGGGCCAAGAACTTTCTTCCATGCTTCTCCAGGTTTGAATTTTAGTAAAAGATCCTTTCCCGCGTAATGAGACGTAAGGAATATCTTGCCCACAACCCAGACAATTTTAGTTAATTGTTGAAAAATAACGGAACAATTCAAAGTTTTGATCATGTCACTGCGTCCAATTAAGTTTGAAACATGAGCTATATAAATTATGACAATAAAGGGCTTACTGCAAGGGTTGCAGGATGGACATGGGAAGCCAGGTCTTGTTTAAAAGGTCCCCCGTTTCTAAACTCGTTGCTCGGAGTAATTTGCCAAAATCCAACTGGTGGATCAAAACTTATCCATCCATGGACCTTATTATCTTTGTTCAGCAATGAATATTGGTACTTATCATCAACCTGAACAAGATATATCAATCAAGTTTCACAATATTTTGCATTTAATCCTACATGAACTAAGCACGGTATTAAATCGTATTTAAACGTACTTCTCCTTTGAACATGGGTTCCACGGGATCCACAAGGAGGACTGCTTCTGGGTAAGCCAATCGTTGACCTCTTGGGGATGACCGATCCACTGCAGAAGGCATATATCTTTGCCTATCGTCAGCTTCCGCCATGTAATGAAACCTGGTAAATCACAAAACTAAATCAATGTTTCGTGCTTTTTCACTACATAGATGTTAAAAGACACGAGATATTTATCTCATGCGACCCTTGCACAATGACCTGGTGCATCCAGTTCAGTTCTCGGGTAAAATGCTCACGATAAGGCAACTTACTTGTCTTTTCGAAGCATGAACGCTATCCTGGCAGTGTTAATGTAGAAACCAGGAAAGTTCTCTGGATGTTCAAAAATGGCGTATGAATAGAATCCATGGGAACCTCGGAGCAGAATAAACCTAAGGATTGTTGTAATAAACTTTTATTCTTTTTGAATTAATGACAAAATATTGAAATACATATGACCAAAAATTAGGAAAATAAGGAGAACATGTATACCTCTTGTCTATAATCAAAGGAGCCTGTTGTCCTTGTAACGAAGAATTCCACGTTCTTGTGAACGACAACTCGATTTTTTCCTCATTCTGTGTTATAACCGTAAGGTTCGTCCCTTGAATTCTGCACAAAAATATATTATCTCTTTAATAAGTAATCTACTAAGCTAAGCTAAACGTTTTCCCGAAAAAAGTATCGATTAGATTGGTTTTCATACTTAAAATGTCGAAAAGTATTTCAATAACTAATCTAAAATGTCGAAAATGAAAAAAAATGTAAAGAGTATTATTTTTGTATACCAAATATATATATATATATATATATATATATATATATATATTGAAACCGAAGGGGAAATTTTCATCCAATACTATCAACATGACTAGTAGAAGATTTTATTTTTTCTTCCATACCTATCTAACTTTCCCCTCGTTTTGTTATTCCCTGGTTCGCTCCAATTAGTGTCCCAAAACCTGTAATAATTAAGTAACCACGCCATAACCAAATTAAACCATAAGCTTATCAAATTATTAGCGTAAAATAAGCTTGCGAATAAACCAACTTACGCATTGAGGTAATACCGAAGAATCCCTATGTAGACAAGGAGATCATTTGTATATGAGTGACAATTAAGATACCTCTCAATTTGTGTTACAGTTTTACGTAAAATTTTGTTACCGTCCTGATATTTCCTTTTCATATATAATAGCTAAAACTGTAATGAAACTATGACATGCATCATCAAGATATAATATTGTCGTAATAATATAAAAAATTAAAAAAGTCGACAAATATTATAATAAGAATCTGTAGCTTTTTACTCAATCATGACTATTACCGTTTCATATAGGCCCTTTTTTAAATAAATGAACGCGATAAGAAATTGAAGAAAGCACTATTAAATATCAACTTAAGGTTGGGTTCTGGGCTTTGTAAATATAAGATATATGCTGACACTACAAGATTTCGGGGCTTTTCCCGACCGCAATCTCCCGACCGCCATTTGGTCGTGAGCATTCCCGACCGCGCAATAGTCGATACAAACATTCCCGACTGCAGCGTGGTTACGAAACGTTCCAGGACTATTCTCGACCGCGCTGTAGTCAGGAAAACATCTCCCGACTGCAGGGCGGTCGGGAGTGTATTGGGCCGGATATTATCAGCCCGAATTTTTGGCCCGGCTGGGCCGCGCAGCTGGGCCTTAGGGTCCCGACCGCACGGCAGTCGGGAGGAAGACAGACGATTTAGTCGTCTTCCTCCCCCTTTCTCTCCATTTTCGCCTCTCTCACCACAAAAACCCTAACCGACGTCCACCGCCTGTGCGCCGCCCCTCTCTCGACCGCAGTTCGGTCGACGCCTTCCTCTCTCCCTAATCTCGACCGCGTTCCAGTCGTCTCTCCACCTCCAGCGCCGCCTCTCCACCTCCACTCTCTCTCTCTCCGCCACCACCGCGCTCCGCCTCTCCACCTCCAATCTCTCTCTCTCTCCGCCACCACCGCGCACCGCCCCTCTATCTCTCTCCGCGTCTCCACCGCCCCTCTCCACCACCGCGCACCGCCCCTCTCCTCCGCCTCTCCACCGCCCCTCTCCACCACCGCGCTCCGCCTCTCCACCTCCAATCTCTCTCTCTCTCCGCCACCACCGCGCACCGCCCCTCTATCTCTCTCCGCGTCTCCACCGCCCCTCTCCACCACCGCGCACCGCCCCTCTCCTCCGCCTCTCCACCGCCCCTCTCCACCACCGCGCACCGCCCCTCTCCACCGCCCCTCTCATCTGCAACCACCCCTGCCTGTCCACCGCCTGTCCACCGCCGCGCCGCCACCTTTCCCGCCTCTCCACCACCGCGTCACTTTCTCGATCCGGTAAAATTTAATTAATTAGTTATGTTTAAAAGTTAATTAATTATGTTTAAAATTTAATTACTTATGTTTAGAATTTAATTAATTATGTTTAAAATGTTTTTATATATACTTATGTTTAAAATTTAATTATTAATTAGATACCCGCGCCTTCTCCCGACCGAACGCCACTTTTCTACACCGAAATTTATTTGGCGACCCCGATCCGGTAAGTTTTCGACTAATCTTGTATTTTTTTATTTGTTTAATGTTAATTTGTTTATTGTTTAATGTTTAATTTATAATGTTTAATTTTTAATGTTTAATGTTTTATTTGTTTAATTTTTAATGTTTAATTGTTAGATATCGTTAAATTTTTTAGGATTTTAGTAGAAATTGTTTTAAGAATATTGTTAGACTTAATATTAGTGGATTTAATTAATATTAGGAAAATAATAGTGCTTTTAGGAAATATTAGGAAAATATTAGTGCTTTTAGGAAATATTAGAAAAATATTAGTGCTTTTAGGAAATATTAGGAAAATATTAGTGCTTTTAGGAAATATTAGGAAAATATTAGTGCTTTTATGAAAACTGTTTAATGTTTAATTTATAATGTTTAATTTTTAATGTTTAATGTTTTATTTGTTTAATTTTTAATGTTTAATTGTTAGATATCGTTAAATTTTTTAGGATTTTAGTAGAAATTGTTTTAAGAATATTGTTAGACTTAATATTAGTGGATTTAATTAATATTAGGAAAATAATAGTGCTTTTAGGAAATATTAGGAAAATATTAGTGCTTTTAGGAAATATTAGAAAAATATTAGTGCTTTTAGGAAATATTAGGAAAATATTAGTGCTTTTAGGAAATATTAGGAAAATATTAGTGCTTTTATGAAAACTGTTTAATGCCTTTAGGAAAAAACTATATAACTTAGTGTTTGATTACAATTAGCGTTTTCTTTTATTTAGATGTCTTCCTGTGATCGTGACGAGCCCTTCCGTCGTAGTAGTACTTTTGGTACTGTATCTGGTCCTTCACCGCGTCTTCCTTCCGTTGCTCGGTCGACTGCTCCTCCCGTTGCTCCGTCGACTGCTCCTCCTACTGACGTCGGGACTACTGCCCCACCACCGAGGATACCTATTCGTCTCGCCTTACGTGATCAGGCTGCACCATCTGATACGGACGATTCCCGTGATTCCCTCGTCGCCGAGACTCCACCAGGTTTACTTGATGATCACGTAGCTGCGACGCCCTCGACATCTGGTGGATCGAGGCCTACGGCACCTGTGGGGCCCACTACTTCTTCCCGACCAGACGGGGCCCAGGCAGGATCATTTTCGACACAGCGCCGACCCGGACGAGGCCCAGCGAGAGCTCCAGAGGTTCCACAGGATCGCACCAGGCGTCCGACGATCCGTTTGACGCCTCTGGGCGAATTTGAGGATAGCAACGCGGTGGCCAAATCCATTACCACGAGTATTCGAGAGCATATGAGGGTCGTTTGTCACCGATTTGACAAGGTTCCTGCAGCCACAAAAGGGAAGTGGTGGGCTAGTTTTCGGGTAAGACTTTAAAAGTTTACAATATATATATATATATACATATTCATCAATTTTATATATCGAAAAACTAATAATAAACTTTAATTAAATGCAGGATAAGTATATTATTGATCCCACTATATTCAATGAAGTTCATAAAGTGTTCCTAAAAAAGGCCCAAAAGTGTTACAAGGAAGTTAACCACGCTGCGAAGCATTACTATTATGAGAGGCTCAATGATCCGAGGTGGGCGAACCGTCCGAAGAATGAATGGATGAGCGACGCGTTAGAGAAGATGTACATAGAGCATTGGGAGTCGGAGAAGCATCAGAAGAGGGCCGTCACTGGAAAGAAGAACAGGCGAGGAGGAGAGGAGCCAGTCCCAGGAAAGAAAGCAAAAGGGACGCATGCTACTGGAAAAACGGGCTACACGAAGATTTCTCAAAAGATGGTATGTCTTATTAAAACTTATTATACGAATATAATACTTATTGTCTTAAATTTAAATTCTTACATTATATCAATATGCAGGCTGCTGCTAGAGGTCCCGGTGCCCCTAAGCCTCGACACGATGAGATATATCGTTATCAGCACACACATGAGGTCGAGGTGCCAGAGGGAGCTCCACGTCGCCGAGAGTGGATTCATTCCGACTACAAGGCTATATATGTAAGTATTTTACTTGTAAAGCATTCTAATAACATACGTGATGAAATTAATGATGTACTAACTCATTTTTGTCTTATTGAACAGGATGACTACATAGCCCGTATGACAAGGAGGTACGAGGCGGACCGTTCACAGTGGGTCCATTTGGACAATGAGTTGTGGCAGCTTGCGAGTGGAGGGTTGAAGAAGGGGCTAGCTGCTGGTTTTCCACAGGATGTACCTCACAATGTGTTTGGGTTCGACACGCAGAACCCCAATGCCGAGCAGGATGAGTACATTCGCGTATTGCAGACAGATAGCCAGCAGCAGAGGGAGACTATGGCGAAGAAAATTGACGAGCTTGTTGGTCACATCGGATACTTGTCCGATCACATCACACAGACTACAGGTTGTGCCCCTTCTCGACCCACACCTAGCTTTACGGGTTCCGATGCAGCGAACCCTACTCAGGATCCATTTGCCCACGGAGTGGAGAATGTTCCATTGTACGACGATGATCTAGACGATGGAGCCGAGCTTGGGCTTGATGGTGATGTTGGACCCGCTACCATGGATACCTTCGGTTTTTACGATTGTGACTATGTTTGACTTGTATTATGTTTTGACTTGTATTATGTTTTGACTTCTATTATGTTTTGGCTTGTATTATGTTTTGTATTTCTACTATCTTGGGGATGTTTGTGATGTATGTCTTGTATTATATTTGATTGTGACGATGATGGTTATATTTTGACTTGTATTAATTTTGTTAAATTTTTAATATTCATCTCGAAACACAAACACATTAAGTAAGACAATATTTCAATAAAAAAATTAGACAATATTTCAATAAAAAAAGTAGACAATATTTCAATGAAAAAAGTAGACAATATTTCAATAAAAAAGAACACATTTGGAAAAAAAGTAGACAATATTTCAATAAAAAAAGTAGACAATATTTCAATAAAAAAGAACACATTTCAATAAAAAATTTTAATATTCGGAAAATTAATCTTCCTCAGAATCATAGTCACTCATCATCTCTCCCTCTTCCTTTTCCTCGTTGTCCTCCTCCTCCTCGTCTTCGTCAACCTCCACAATCGGTTCATCGGGCTCTTCTACTGCATATTCATCAACCATCTCAAACTCGTCATTGGCCAACTGGATATTCATATCAAATGAGGTAAGGTCCACGAATAAGTTAACCACTTCTGATACATTTTCTTGTAGAACTTGGTTCGGCATCCCTGATTCGACATCGTTTGCTCCCGCAACTGATGACATATCGATTATGTGTCTGGCAGGAATAGTTGTTACGGCCAACCATCCTTCTTGTCCTGGACGCCCCGTCGTCAAGTTTGGATATGGCACATAGTACGCCTGTTGTGCTTGGTTAGCAAATACAAACGGTTCGTCTCTCCAACTTGTACGCTTGGGGTCGATGTCAACCAACTTGTACGTCGCATGTTCCACTGTACCTGCATTAATATCATACCAAACACACTTGAACATGACAATGTATAGGGGTCTCTCGTGGCTACAATATACAACCTGTAAAACTTCTTTTAACGTTCCATAGCAGTTTGTAGCATCAGAACCACCCATGGCGCCCTTCACACAAACACCACTGCAATCACTATGTTTGGGCCCCAATATCGAGTCGACGTGAAATCTGAACCCATTCACAATGTATCCCTCGGAGGTTATTGCCTTAGTATTCGGACCATCAAGTAGAGGATTTATTCGTACGTCAGTCTCGTATTTACCACTGCCATATGTCCGTTTGAACCATGCTACGTACTCACGGTTCCTCTTTGCTTGTTTCTCCCTTTGACTAAGACCACTGCACTCTTCCATTTCAAACAATCTACACATAAACATTTACATTAGTCAGTTATTCTAAAAGTAATTCAGTATATCGTTATTAAGAATAATTAGAGAGCACTTACTCGACCCAATCGTCAAGCTCTGGACAATTTAGAAGCACATAGAGCTCTATTTGCTTCATTTCCTTGGTAGTCAAGGGCCTATCGTCAATTTTTCCTAGCGTACCGCCTCTCTTCCGAAATATTGAAAGCTCATTATCCCACTCCGTGCTCTCTAGTGTCTCGTTCCTGTTGAGTTTCTTAAATGTAGTCTTAGCCGAGACATCCAGATATTGAGCACACAAATTTGACAACTCCAAAAGTAGGTACTGGTTGGCTATACATCCTTCCACCCTCGCCTTGTTAAGTACAAAACCCTTCATGACGAACATTTGCCTATATCAATTAAATCAAAGAAAGATGAGAGAAAACAACAAATATTTTTAAATATAATAATTTTAAAAATATGAAATTGTACCTCTCGAACGGATACATCCATCTATAATGGACTGGACCCCCAACTCTAGCCTCGTACGCGAGGTGTATGGCTAAATGCTCCATGGAGTCAAAAAATGAAGGAGGGAATATCATTTCCATCTTGCACATAGTAACAATAAACGAGTCCTCCAAAATCTTCATATCCTGAGCCGACACCTCTGAGGCGCAAATCGCCTTGAAGAAAAGGCTAACCTCAACTAAAGTACCCCAAATCTCGGTGTCCAAGAAGTCTCGAAAAGCAATCGGGATCAATCTCTGCATGAAGACGTGACAATCATGACTCTTCATTCCAATCAGTTTTCCTTGTTGTTTTTGCACACATCTTCCCAGATCAGAGGCATATCCATCAGGAAATTTGAGTTTGGTCAACCAATCAAGTACCATGTTCTTTTGTTCCCTCGTGAGACAGTATTTTGCCACTGGCTTTGCATACTCACCACCTCTTCTTCCACCGGGTTGCAAAAACAATGCTTTACGTGTTGTGTAAAGCCTAAGATCGTGCCTCGACTTAATGTTGTCCTTCGACTTAGCACTGTCCAACACCGTGTTGATGATGTTCTCAAAAAAGTTCTTCTCACAATGCATGACATCTAGATTGTGGCGAATCAAGTTCGAGGACCAATATGGTAGTTCCCAAAATATGCTTCGTCGACACCAATTATGAGTTGTGTTAAAACCCGGGAGCTTAGGGGGATTTAACCCAAACCTAACCGATCGTAGCCTATCCACAATTGCCTTCATCTCCTCCCCTGTTTTCCTTCGAATAGGCGGCTCATGCACCTCCTTCTTCTTGGTGAAATCCTTCTTGTTGTACCTAAACTTATGACCAGGTGGTAGAAATCGACGATGACAATCAAACCACGAAGGTTTTCCACCGTTATCAAGTGTGAAAGAATCTATATCACCCATGCAATAAGGACATGCTAGTTTCCCGTGAGTGCTCCACTGTGACAACATTCCATAAGCCGGAAAATCGCTAATAGTCCACATAAGGGTCGCTCTCATCTGGAAGTTTTCCTTTCGTGAGCTGTCATATGTCCATAAACCATCACTCCACAATTGTTTCAACTCATCAATCAACGGCCTCAACAACAGATCCAAGTTCTTTCCAGGACTCTTCGGGCCAGGTATAATAAGGCTCAAAAAAAGGAACTCTGGTCGCATGCATAAATCCGGCGGGAGGTTATAAGGGGTCACAAACACGGGCCAACAAGAATATTGTCTCCCAGATTGCCCAAACGGTGAGAACCCATCTGTACAGAGCCCAAGTCGGACATTTCTGGGCTCCGCGGCAAAGTCCGGATAAGTGCGATCAAAATGTCGCCACGCCTCGCCTGCAGCGGGGTGTATCATTCTATCAGGTGACGCGCGACACTTCAAATGCCAAGTCATATGTCGGGAAGTACCGATGGTATAAAACAATCTCTGTAACCGAGGGCCTAGGGGGAAATACCACAACTTTTTCCTTCCAACCCTCGACTTTCTACCGGCCTCGTACCTATCTGTCTTGCATATCGGACACGATGTGAGATCCGGGTTGGCATTTTCACCGTAGTACAAGAAACACAGATTCCAACATACGTCGATCTTTTCGTACCCTAAACCCAAACCCGCAAGCATCTTATTCATGCCTTGAATCGTGCTCGGTAGCATTTCCTCAATCTCTGGGTCCATGCAATCCTTGGACAACGCTAAGTACTTTTCGCTCTCGACATTTGAGGATTTATGACCCGTCTTAACTGTCAACCACTGGGCAAACCACTGGAGCACAGTCTTAGGCTTCTTCTGGTGCATTTTATGGTCGCCCAACTTCATCAATTTGTAGAACTCCTTTGCATCGCGACTCGGATCTTCGTTGTGCACCTCTCCCTCAACAAATCGACCCCCATATGCATCCACAACCATATCCCTAAACAAAGTATCGGCATGAACAGGACTATCAACGTGAAAATTAGGGGTCGGTGATTCTGGTACATACGATGTGGATGCCTCGTTCGCCTCCTCTCCATGCAAGTCCCATATCCAATATTGATTCACAAACCCCGACTTATGAAGATGATCTTGTACTACGTTTCGTTCCCAATATTTTAAATTTGTGCATTTCTTGCACGGGCACCTAATACGTTTTCCATCTACGTAATCTGTTTGTGCTAATGCAAACTTTATGAATTCACGAACCCCAATCACGTAATGTTCATTCAAATAACCGGTATTACTATTTATCCTATCGTACATCCAAGATCTATCGGGACGATAATCCATTTATAATCTACGGAAATTAAAAAGAATTTGTTACACTTCTAAGAATTTAGCTTGATCTTATAAAATTAAATAGCGTAGGAAAAAAATGCTTACTTGTTGTAGCGTAGAAAAATACTTAGATCAAGTATTTGTTGCACACACATACGCCCCTCGTTGCATTTAATTACCGCAATATCTAAAACAAATCAATAAAAACATTAGTTTCTAAATAAACATGAGCTTAATGGTTATAAAATAGGAAAATTGGGATATAACAAGGGAAAATCGTGCATACCTTAAAAAATGATGAATGTTGGAATGATTTCTAAAGGGAATAGGAGAGGGTATTTATAGGAGATTCGCAGAGTATTCCCGACCGCACGGTGGTCGGAAAAACCAACGGTAATAAAGAGTCCCGACCGCAAGGCGTTCGGGAAACTTTGTTACCGTTACTAGCCGTTACATCTCCCGACCGCCGGGCGGTCGGGAAACTTTGTTACCGTTACATCTCCCGACCGCACTGCGGTCGGGAAACTTTGTAGTCGCGGTCGGGAAAATAACTTACCGACCAAACTGCGGTCGGGAATGTTAGGGTATAGGGTTTAGGGTTTAGGGTTTAGGGTTTAGGGTTTACCGCTATTCAGTAACGATTAATATTCATATTTTCTCAATTATTATTTGATTAGTATTCATCTAGTGTTTTAAACATTGGTGAAATTTTATAAGTGCAATAAAAATATTATATTTTGTTATCCAAAGAATCATGAATCGATTGATCTTGTCATATATATTTACGTAACACTAATAATTCAGTAACGTAACTAATCATCATCTCATAATTTAGTTATATATATATGTGTATACCTCTAATTAACAAATGTGTTCAATAACACAAGTGGCTTATCTTTACTTATCACTAACGATTACAACAATTGTTGATTCCTATATATAGGTAGATAGATATATAGATAGATAGATATATATAGATAGATAGATATACACACGACTAATTAATATATATAGATATATATACATAGATATACACGTAAAACTCAAAGTTACCCCGACATAATATTATTTAACAAATAATTATTAATTTTTTAACTCAAATAAACATTAAACTAGTATTATTATAGCTCAATAATAATTTTTAAAAAATAAAAAATTTATCATTCCCGACCGGCGTTCGGTCGGGAGTAATATTCATATGATTCTCGACCACCCTGCGGTCGGGAATAATATTCATCGGTGTGTTTCTGGGCAAAATAATTGTCCCGACCGCAGGCCGGTCGGAACCGTTAAAAGTTTTGGCGGGGCCGCCAACAATTTAAATTTTTCAACAAAACAAAATCCAATCTCATCCGTTCATTAACCAAAACAATCCAACGACTCAAACCATGATCCGCGCCACTCACATCCCACCAATCAAAACCAATCCCACAAAACTTATAAATAAACCATACCCCATTGCCATCACCCCACACAATTTTTTCACTAAACACTTTTTCATTTATTTGTTGAAACACCTATCTTTCTTTTTCTCCAAACACTTTTTATCTTTTATTTCTTCAAACACTTTTCTTTCTTTTTCTTCAAACACTTTTTTCTTTCTTTTCCTTCAAACACCTTTCTTTCTTTTTTTCTTCAAACACTTTTCTTTCCTTTCTTTCTTTTTCTTCATAAACTTTTATTTCATTTATTAAAACACTTTTATTTCATTTTCTTCAAACACTTTTATTTCATTTCTTCAAACACTTTTATTTCATTTTTCTTTCAAACACTTTTATTTCATTTTTCTTTCAAACAATTTTATTCTATTTTTCTTTGAAACAATATATATAATAAAGAAACATTAAATTATATTGAGCATATAGATTGGGCTACATATAAAATATAATATTCCGGTAATTTTTACCGGAATATTATTTTTTTTATTTCTATGAATATTACTCCCGACCGCACACCGGTCGGGAGAGTATGAATATTACTCCCGACCGCACACCGGTCGAGAAAGTATGAATATTACTCCCGACCGCACACCGGTCGGGAGAGTATGAATATTACTCCCGACCGCAAACCGGTCGAGAAAGTATGAATATTACTTCCGACCACAAAGTGGTCGGGAATCTTTGAATATTATTTTTGACCAATCGGCGGTCGATATTTCTTGTAGTTCCCGACCACGTGTTGGCCGGGAAATGCAAATTATTTAAAATATATACGGGATGGTTTCTCGACCAAATTGCAGTCGGGAATATTACTCCCGACCGCCATGTGGTCGGACGCTGGCCCGTAGCCCGGTTTTGCAACCGGGCTACAACCCGACCAGATTCTGGTCGGGAATAATCTCCCGACCGCGTGGCGGACGGGTATTATCCCGACCAAACTGCGGTCGGGAATTGTTTCTCGACCAAATTGCGGTCGGGAATGTTATGACCAGGCTCCGGTCGATATTTTGTGGTCGGGAAAAGTATTGCCGACCTATTGCGGTCGGGAATGTATTTCCGACCAGACTTTATCCGACCGCAGCTTCGCGACCGCCCTGCGGTCGGGAATGGGCTTTTCCCGACCGCAGGAGGGCTTTTCCCGACCCGAGCTGCGGTCGGGAAAAGCCCCGTTTTCTTGTAGTGTGACTTTACAAAGGCAAATATCTGGAAGTATAATCTAACATACAACCCATTTTAAGTTCAGTTGCACAGAAAGTTTAGAATTTGGGCTTAGTTGAAGACTTGAAGCCCATTCGTATACTGGGGTTTATATTTCATGTACTCGCTTATAGTCATACTCATACCGTTATACCTAACCACTCGTGCGTACGTATTCTCTTTTTTTGAGATAGAAACTCGCGATGGTTCATTATTGAAAACAGAAAATGAAAAAAACTTAGTGCTAATTTTAGATTACCGGAAAGTTAGAAGTATGTAGATGAGATTTTTTTTTTTTTGATAAATAGTAGATTGGACTAGTGAAAGTAGGATGGTAAATTTAATGTATTTACCTAAAAGATGTCGATGGGAAATGCAAAGAATGTCCCATAATTGACTCTTGGGTATTGTTTCTAAGCATTCCATGGTAGTGTGTAGTTACTAAGCATTCCAAAATAATATGTCGTCTTTCTCGTTAATTATTTTTTGTATTTCAAAAATTCGAGTAAGATAAGTTACTAGGTTAGCTAAAAATTATATAGTAGAAACAATCTTTTATATAGTATATTTTTACTTTAATCCCCATTATGAGCTTTCTACTAAACAGACAAAGTTCTCTGGTGTCCTTATTATGTCTTTTCGAAAGCTGGCCTTCTCTCGCTTATTAGTGCCTCGACTAAAGACAACTACCAACGATCATTTCTCTACGGATCAGATATAGCAATAGGGCTTGTTACTGACCTTTGAATCCTACTTAAGGTAAACGGCTAGGGCGCCAGAATCACTACTTAGCGGAGGAAAGTGTGGCTAGGCAAGGAGCGAATTCTCGTACTATCAGTGGAAGAGAGAAGAGAAAGATATAACTCACCTTTTAAATCCCTTTCGGGCGAACGAGATCTTAGACATAAGGATTTCTATTGCTTTCAAAGCCAACAAGTGCAGAAAGAAGTAATATGGTTTTTCTCTAACAAGGGTATCTTATTTAAAACTCTTATGTTGTTGATATTTTTATTATTTAAGTTTTAATTTCGACAATGAAAAAAATTGGCGACTATGAGTTTAATCACACAACCGTGATAGAAGAGCTTAAGCTTTTGTGGTGGAGCTTTTTTTTTTTTTTGTTGACTAGAGGCTCAACATGATGATAGCTTGAATATGTACATTTGCCAATGGTTCTGTCAAAGAAATTAATAATTCTACCGTGGAAGACAAGTTTTCATTTTCGGGAGGTTAATTAGCGGGTATTATTATGAATTACTATAAAATCCACAAAATCCACGGTTGTACGGTCATGAATATGATGAGATTGGATGAAAAGTTCAGCTTTGATATGTAGACAAGTGAAAGTCTCTTGAAAGTAGAGTAGTTACTTCTAAGGATGTAAAATGATAGCTCGACAATCAAATGTCAAGAAGGTACGCACTACTCCCACGCTCACAAACATGCGGGGTCCAAGAGGGCTCATATATTTGTGGGTGTGAGAGGCACTGCATCGAAAAGTACCTAAGACATTCCCTCGTATATCATGATAGTGGATATTTTTCATCAGGGAATCTATGTTGACAAAGTGGATTGTATCACATATGGTTGGCCATTCAATTTAGCTATGACAAATTTAGGTGTATTTACCTATTTCCTTTAAAGAAGTGGTTAGGAAGAACAAAAGGTTGTTCATAATTAAAGAAACTATTAATTGGGGCATTGTTTCAAAGCATCCAAAGAGAGTTAAGTTTATATTTTCCTCTAATCATCTTTTAGTATTTCGTATACTTGGGTAGATGTGTTTTAGTTAGCGTTGATATAGTGAGAAGGCTATTTTGGGTGTCACTAGTTTGTTTCTGGATTTTGGAATTTTAAGTTAATTATTCGCTAAATTTTATTTACTTAGTCGGTATATTAGGAAAAGTGTATCTTGAGTTCAAATACCTAACACACATGAGTGCACATCCAATCCCCCCCTTATATGCCATAATTACAGATTTAAATAATCGAATGCAAACTGTGTGCCTCAAAATTTAGGTAATTCACACTGTCAATACTTTGAGATTTTCTGCAAAACAATCAACCTATGAAAATTTCTAGTAAGAATAATAGGACAGAAACATATATACGTACCCTCCATTCAGGTCCGTGTTGTTTAGTTCTATTAAATCGTCAATCCCATTATACTGAATCCCCACCACTATTCCTCCTGGATTCGACAGCGTCAGTTGGACAATTCCATTGTCAACCACAATCTGAATATATAAGTTTTGTATTAGAATTTAAAATCAACAGGGACATACTTTTGTTACATCACTCTCCCTATATATTTGTTGGCACATTGCGTAATATTTTAACGAGTTACAGCTAACTACTGTAGAGCTTATTAATAAAAGCATATGCGATATATATGGAGTGAATTTGAGGAGAAACTTTTCTTACAACGTCTTCCCCAGTCTGCAATTTTACTTCTGTATCAAGCACTACCTGCGACCTATTTGATATATAATTTAGAACAATCAACAAAAATATTTAATTGCGGACATATGTTAATTATAGTGGAATTAACTCAAAAGAGGAAAAACGATCGAAAACATACCTGGCCAAAACAATTATCAGAAAAAGAACAGACCATCTGACCGAGCACCGATACATCATTTTTTGTGTATTCAAATTTCACCATCAACGTATAAAATTCTGTTATATATATTAGAGGAGAAAAAAAAAATCTTCGTATCAATATTTTTCCTTTTTGACTATATATAATGAACCTAGAGCAACCCTTTCTGAATTATAGTACCTAAAATTACTTAGGCTAATTAGTTTTTTTTTTTTAAATATTTATTCACAGGCTACTTCAATAAGTATAAGAGACTCTTGACTGAATTGGGGAGGTGATAAGAAAAGACGCAGATTAACTCACTGTTGACCACAAAAATCTCAAATTAGTGACAATTATGTGTTTGAGTCAAATAAGATAGCAGATTGATCTACGTACGTATATTATTTAGAAATGAGAAATGTTTGAGTACTGCGTTTACGTTAATTAGAATATATTATTACAAGATTGTCTTGGAATGATGTAAGATTTTATTCCTTATTGTTCATAGATAAGAATTTACAATGTAATATGTTATCTTAATTGTCTATTGTGATTAAAATATTATTCCTTATTATTCATAGTAATAGTGAATATTCCAAATTTAGTCCTATTGGTACGTTAAAGGAATAATATTATGAATGTATGTGTTTTTATGTACTCTACGTTAAAAAAAGATGGCATGTAAAAAAAAATAGATAGCGGGCGCGTTTTCAGATTCATGTTGCTATGTACGTTTTACAGCAAATCGCATTAATTTATACCATTGTGGTTATGTCAAATAAATACATTAACCCAATATAAAAGAAAAAACACAAAAAAAAGACCAGGCAAGTTGTTTTATGATTTAAAACTTGGACACGATACTTAGTAAGAAATTGTGCAACATATAAATACACACTGGTAATTCGCCTTTTTAGTTTTTATAATGGGTAATTTTCACTTTACTAGAACACAAGGTGCAATTTACCTATTGATCTTTTTTAGGGAGGAAGTTGGTAATTTACCATAACGAATTGAGTATGTTGTCCTTATTTGGTTTTTGTTACGTAGAGCAATTGTCTAGAAGATTTTGTTACCGTATTGGCATATTTTTATTTCCTTTCTTTATTTCTAGTTTTGAGCCATAGGATTATGTTTCCTTCTTTTGCATATTTTTATTCCTTTTCCTTATTTAAATATTGAGCAACAATATAAGTAGTACTTTGTATCTTCATTTTGACTAGGCAAAGTTTAGAAGAGTTTTCTCTATGGAGTTTTACACTTGACTCGAAGAAGTGTGTTATCCGTTGTTAAGAGTTTGGGCATGACTCTAAGGTGCTTTGTATATTTTTCGCATTCAAATATATTTATTCTTATTTTATATTTGTATCTGTTTTATATAAGCTAAAGCCATGGGAAGTACATGATAATTAGAGCATCATTATACAAAATGAAAACATCTGAAATTTATATATATCACTATGCGTAAATAATTAATAAATTATGCATGCGGCATGTCTGATTAAGTTTATAGGCATGCGGCATGTCTACTTAAGTAGATGTTTATAGTCATCAGGCATGTCTAATTACGTTTAAAAATCAAGAAATTATTGTTCTTGATTATCTACTTCGAATACATTATTAAATGCAGAGAAATGTTTATAAATATTTCGTAAGTTTTACTTGATAAGAATAATGACCCTCTGTCTACAAAGTGAATTTCAATTCCGGGCCCGGTCCATGGTAAACGCTATGCATGATATTCACATACATATAATTAATAATCTTGTTGATTTGAACAAATCAATTATGTTAAACTTTTACAGATTTATCTCCTTTTCTTATACAACGCTAGCTACCTAGTAATTTCATTTTTTTTAACACCATTGATCAACTAATTTCAAATTTATTCTAATAAACCGTATTTAATTAATAGGACTATAGTCAAAGGAAGTACATACCGTGAATTAAAATGGCCACCCCATAATTCCGCCATCGAGTTAACGATATGGGATCGACTTGAATCCACACTTGGACTTCCAAAATAGAATTTGCTCTTATCTCATTTTACTCCATTGAATCACAAAACTAAACGCCAATAAACATATTTGACAACAATAACGACTATATATATGTATCATAACCTCTATTTGATTGGAGCTCGTTTTTTTTTTACTTGAAATATTATTACGTATCACACTGTTAAATATGGTTTTATGCGTGAAAAAAACTACAAAACAAGTTAAGCAGGCTTGGAAGTAAAAGCGAAGTATCCCTTTTTACCGTTATCGATCTTAGAATACTTTATCATTGCTTTTGCCTTTTGGTCTCCGTTTCTTTTGTTCAATCTGTGTATATACTGCTTTTAAAGGAAAGTTAGTAACCTGTTTACTCCTCCGTAAGATTAACAAGGCCGGTAATGGTTTTAATTTATAATAACCAAATTTCTCGAAATCTTCAAAAACTGAAGGATGTTGCCAAAGCCCGAAAAAGGACCAGATATTTTAAGCACATTTGTTTCGGCACTAATATAAAACCAACCGTCTAATGCCCCAAGCTTTTTTTTTTGAAACTGAATTACAAAAGGTCCTTACACCGTGTCTCTAGTTCATAAGCTAACAATGAATAATGAAGGAGATTTTTCCCAAAAGAAATCACTCGCTCTAGCACTCGTCTCGAATCTCGTTAGGCTATTTGCGACTTTGTTTGCGATTCTTGGGATCCATTTAAAGGTATGATTACATACATGGCATATGTAGGAGTTGTTTACACTCCTCCACTAATTAGGGTGGTAGGTAACCCTTCACGAGTTTAAAAATAACAAGTGAATCTGTCTCAATCTCCACGTTCTGAATTCTCTTGCTCCATGCGATTTTCAAACCCAGCTTGAGTGCCTTGAGCTCCGCTTCTTCAACCGTTGGTGAAATAAGATTGTGCTTAAAACCTCACCTCCATGTCCCTTCCTCGTCTCGCAGAACTCCTGCCGTAACCACCTCGTTGTTTTCGGTGATAACGCTACCATCCATGTTCAATTTCATCTATCCTCTTTGCGGCTTCGATCATCAAACTTCTTTTTGTTGATTCTTTTCTTCCTGCGACCATCATGTAAGTCTCACCTAAGTCTTTTGATGAGAAATATTCGTCCTTGAGTATTACATTCACTATCGTGGAAGACGGGCGTATTTTTATGCTTCCAGATCACCCATAAACCAACCACAAAAATCATCTCCCACTTGACATTCGGCCATATCACATTCTTGGTTTCCAGATTTGTCGAATTCGACCGAAACCAAATGTCGTCCCTAATTTCATCAAACTTCCTCAAGTCCTCTCCCGTGATAATTCGAAGCCATATCGATCTCGCGGCCTTGCAATGTCGAAAGAGGTGGATTATCGATTCTTCATGGAATTTACAGAGAGTACATGCAGCCGTAAACGATAACTTCTTGTGATATTCGAGGTTATTCGTTGTAAGACTATTTTGCGAAGCGAACCACATAAAGTGTTGTAGTTTATTGCTAACGTTGGTCCGCGAAACCCAGTTATCCTTGTCATAATTTCTCTCGTCTATGTACCAGTAATTCTGGAACGATTTGTAATCGGATTGACACGTGGATAATCCGCTCAAGGACTTGTTTCAAATAATTTTGTCATTGGAGTCATTGAAGCTAATCAGCCTATTATTAATATCATCTACTAGGTTTTGCGGCAAGGCAACGTTTGATATCCCAGTGCCAATTTCCCTCTTCATCAACAAGTTCTTTTAGGTATAGATCAGTATCCAAGCGATGTACATGGATGTCCTCGTCGCATAAGCACCCATCCCTCCATCAATTTTCGTACTAAAAGGAAATATTCGTTCCCTTTCCTATCTTTCAACCAAGGAACGATTTCATAAGGTTGGTACACTTATAGTGCATTTCCACGCCACACTATCCGTCACCTTTGTCAAATGATCTAAGAGGCTCTTAGTGTGAATGTATTTCGCTTGGACAAGTTCACTCCATATCGTATTCTCCTCATTTAGGATTTTCCACGCTAGCTTGGTAATAGCGATTCGTTACTTGCTCTTGTTGTGCGAATACCGAGTCCCCATTTTTTCGTTGATTTCGTGACCCGATTCCAACCCACAAAGTGGAGTTTTCTGTTAGAAATATCCGACGACCACAAAAAATATATGTTAAGTCTATCCAACTTGTCACACACATGCTCTGATAGCCACATGGACTGCATCGTATAAATTGACATTGTTGAAGATACAGATTGAATAAACGTCGCACACCCCGCAAGTGAGAGTAGGTTACTCTTCCATGTATTGAATCTGTTCGTCACTCGGTCGAATATATCGGCAAAAGTCCCTCGATTTATGCTTTCATGAATGAGTTTAACACCAAGGTATTTCTTGAGATTTCGGGTATGCCCAATGATGGGAAGATCGCTTATATATCGCTTGATTCTAGCCTCTTCAGTCTTTGAAAATATTTTTTTAACTTTTCTGGATTTAATTTCGACTCATATGCTTCCTAGAATTTCTATAAGACCTTCTTTATCGCTTTCGGGGTTGTAGAGTTTTCCTTGCTCATGAAGATAAGGTCGTCGGCAAAAAAATATTGGAAACCCTAAGACCACCTCAAAAAGGAGTAATCGGTGTCCAATTCTTCTTCTCAACGACATCTTTAATCAAGTAGGACATCCACTTAACGGAAAGAACAAAGAGATATGGCAATAAGGGGTCTTCTTGCCTAAGACCGCACTTGTGCATGAACTTTTCAGTTGGTGTGACATTCCACAAGATTTTAGTCGTAGCATTATGCACACAAAACATAATAATCTCCACAAGATAAACTGGAAAATCAAAAGCATGTAGTGTTTCTTTAAGAAAATTCTAACTCACCTTATCATATGATTTTTTGAGGTCAAGAATTCTCATGCTCCCCACTTTGTTCTTTATTTTTGACCTCAAAGAGTGAAAAATCTCTTGCTAGACGAAGATTTTGTCTTGCGTGCTTTTTATCTAGATGAAGCTTGATTGGGTAGGTGCAATGACTTTAGGCATCAAACTTTGTAGCCTCGTAGTAATGTACTTGGTGATAATCTTATACAACACATTGCATAGGGATATCGACATATATTGCGCAATGCTCTCAGGGTTTTGAATTTTGGGAATGAGGCAAAGATGCGCCTCACAAATATTCTTTTTTAAACTCCTCGTCTAGAACACCTCGATTACAAACTTGACAAGTGAATTCTCCAGCCACTCCCAACCTTTTCGATAAAACCCCGCCTGAAGCCCATCGAGTACCAGAGCTTTTAAAGGATGCATAGATTGCACTGTAGTTTTTTTCGTCGGCCTCAACAGTATTCATCAGATTTTCCCAGTCCTCGGCTTTCATTTTCATTTGGTAGTGCGTGCTCAACAATTTCTGGGATAGCTCTACGCGATTTTCTGAACTTGCGTCAGAGAACAAAAGCATGTAGTAACTTCTGCGTATGCCCTAAGAGTCTTATCAACTTTCTCGCAAACCCTTCGATCTCGAGTGTCCTAATTTTGTCGCGTCTTCTTCATGACAAGGTCGACTGATGAAAGAATTTTTGTATTCCTTTCCTCGTTGTTAATCCACTTCACGCGTGATTTTTGATACCAAAATATTTCCTCTCTCTTTAGGACCTCAATATATCCCTTTGTCAATTCGTCTTCAAGGTTACCTAGAAATGGGGTAGGTCGAGTACTCAAGGCTTTCTGTATGCCCCCGATTCTTATCGTTAGTTCTTTCTTCTTCTTGAAGATATTTCTAATGTTCTCTGATTCCAAGGTCCCATGATACAAGGAACTTCCTCAATTGCATCCAACAAATCCTTTTTGTCACTCCAAATTTTCCTCAGAAGAAATTCGCGTTCCTCGTTCAGGAACCACGTTGCTTCGAACCTAAACAGGCGCTTCGCTATCGGATTCTCCTTACCAAGACAATATGTGGAAATTGGATGATGATCCAAGTACATGCATGGCAAGTGCACGATCTCATGATCCGGGAACTTTATGATCCATTCTTGATTTTCCATGGCTCTATCGATTCTCTCTTGAATAAGCCTCTGATGCGTATTTTTAATGTGTTATTAATCTGAGTAATACACGCTTTCTGCAAGTATACGAGTCAAATAGTAATAAAATGGTAAGTAACTATAACTGACCAAGTATCGAATCTTTAGAGAGTAAGGATCAGCAATCCAAATTGTTTAACTTTATGAATGAAACAATGCATTGAATATTTAAATGAAGCAGAAAGATTAAAAAGGAAATAAAGACAAGCATATTCTACTAGCAAATGTAAACAAGACATAATCTAATTGATTGATTGAGTTTTCGTTGTAAAACATATTAAGGAAAATGTATCTAGAGGTGGATTTTGTTAATCTCGAATGCGGCGTATTTCATATACAAGATACCAATGATTCATATGTAGCCTCTCTCTATAGAATCTGGTTTTGTTCTCACGAAGTCTGATTAATTAAACGCATTTTAGTATCACTTAAAGAACCCTCTAGTTCCTAATGATGTCAGGCCTCTAGGCACTCTCCCCTATTCGGAAGTTCACCATGTCATAGGATCCATATAGAGTTTTAGAAGAGAATTGGAGTTGACAACCATTACCTATATTCCTCTTGTGCCGAATATCTAGAGATTTATTTGCTTGATCTACTATGCTAGTGTTGTGTTAACAATATCCAATGCATAATTCAGCCTAATACAATGTATCTCTACATCACTTTATCGACTCAAGGAAACACGTGTGTCAATCATACCAAGTAGCATAAGCAACAAATAAAATCCAACAAAACAAATTCATCATTAAACATAATCACAACATAGGTTCAAGGTGCATACATATGAGATTAACAACATCCTCCCTCACATACTGAGAGGATTAATTGCTCATAGACATATTCAAATCACAACAATTCACCATAGATTATTCAATAAGGAAAATAAAAGATTAAACTCCTAATCTCCCTACTGCTTTCCTCTACTCTGATTGTTGACTCCTCATGTTCACCTTTCTCCCTCAACTATGATTATAGTGATAAGAATGGTATAATTTCTGCTCCTCTTACCCTAGAATGCTCTTGTAAATATTGTGAAAGTGGTGGTAAAACTGATGGTGAGCTTATGTTGAAAGTGGTGCCCTGGCTGCTAAGTGTCTTCTCACATATATAGTTTTTCCTGTTATAGGCTCCGTTTTAGAGTTTCTGAACGTCGGCCCACTTTCTGTCTGCATCATGCGCCAATCGTGCATAAGCCGCGCGATTAGTTTGCATCCCACGTCAGATCGTGCATGCTTTTGTTCCTTCATCTTTTCTCCCGCGATTCACCCTTGCTCGCCATGCATTCTGTTATCTGGTTCCTTTAGTAGAGGGGTTGGTAGCGTCATGGCTCTACTGCCCCTTGTTACTAAAAAAATGCTAAAATCCTCCAAGTAAGCATCTTTTTGCTCCAACTCGACTCAAACTACAGAAATAATAAAACAATACTAAACAAGTTAAATTGCCACAAAGATTTACAAAAGCATAAGAAATCGGGTACTCAAATCACTATAATAATTCTCTTATCTTTAGCGCAACCGATGCGCAACCCATAGATCACACTAGATCAATCTTGATTATGTAGTTTTGTTAACACACTTCAGATGAGTTAATTGGATTGCATATTTGATATCTTTACTAAAACAACCGACAAATGGGCTGAATTCGTTAACACGCTAGGTTATTAAAGACTCTTAGATTCTATGACTGGGATAACTCGTGCTATAGGTCACATATCCATTAGATACACAAAAATCAAATTATCACAAAGCAATATAAGTAAATATAGGTAGTTTGTCTATGAACTACTATGGTTAAGTCATTGTAAAACCCAATATTTAAACAATCTTTCCATCTACCGATCGCAACTTAATAATCCAATCAATAAGTTAATCATTTATGTCTTAATTGATTTAGTAAGATTACTCTCTTTACTCGTATTCATTAGTTATTAATTAGTATAAGTGTTTTCCTGCATTCAAATAAACCATTCCAATCTTTTCTGCTTAACTTGCGTCGTAGTTAGACTTTTACGGCATTCTAGATTCGATATTTTTTGCATTCATAGATATATAACATATCAATCACCATGCATACACAAGAGAAAATAACGTGACAACTATTAGTGTTCTGCATTTAAGTGATTCAAACATTAATTCACCTCTCCCTTGGGATACAATACTTGGTTCGTAATTATACCTACTGATGTGGGAATTTTCAGGTGTAGCAAAATAGAATATAAGTCAACACAAGAATGTTACCCATAAATTCCACTTCGTCGCAAGTGCACAAATCAAGTAATAATAAAATGGTAAGTATAGTTACGAACCAAGTATTGTATCCCAATGGAGTGGTGAATTAATATATAAATCATAAAAATGCAAAACACTAATAATTGTCACGATCTTTTCTCTTGTGTTTGCAGGATGTAATGAATGCTTGTGAATGCTGTGAATGCTTTCTAAAATAAAGATGCTTTAAATTCTTTTTGTGCTAAAATGCTTAATCTAAGATGCAATGAAAATTAATCTAAGAATGCAAAGACAATAATTAAATATCTTTTTTGTTTTTTGTTTGAATGCAAGACACCAATTAAAACAATCAAACTAATGAAAACTAGAAGAAAGATTGATAAACTAAATTAATTAAACTAAACAAAAGACTGAATTTAATGATTGATTGATTGATTTATGTTGTAAACAGTAATTGGAAAGATTGTTTAAAGGTCGAGTTTCACAATAATGTGACTATAATATTTCATAGACAAACTATCTACATTTACTTACATTACTTGATAGTTATTTGATGTTTGCATGTCTAAGGGATCCGTGACATATGGGAAGAGTTATCCCAACCATACACCTATGAGTCTCTGATAACCTACCGTATTAACGGATCAGCCCAGTTGTTAGTTATTTTTGAAGAGATACCAAATATGCAATCCAATTAACTTATCTGAATAGTGTTAACAAAGTGTACATAGTCAAGATTAATCTAGTGTGATCTAAAGGTTGCGCATCAGTTGCTTTCGCAAATCCAAAGTCACTATATATACATATATATATATATATATATATATATATATATATTGTATTCTACACTCCGGGGCCCCCCGCACCGGTGCTTATGTTTTATCCTAGTGAGAGTAAGACTATTCACATAGCATAAGTAACTATTTAATCTAGACATTCAAGATCATCAAACACACATCAAGTAAAGCAAATAAACATATTCTTCAATAAGAGTTACTCCCCTACTCTAACCAACGAGTAGATTAGCTCCTCATAGTCATGAGTTAAACAATCAATAAGGAAGTAAATATCATAGACAAAGTAAATAGAGAAACAAAAGCTTCTCAGACCCGGTGGAATGTTGTTGCTTGACTCTCTTCTTGACTCCCTTTTGCAATCTTCTTCCTCGCAAACTATTTTCTCTCAAAAAATTGACTCAACTATACTAGAGTAAGGCTTTGATGGTGTTTTCTCTCTAGTGACAATCTCTCAGGGTTTCTCTATCGGAAAGTGGTTGTAAGTGATGAAAAGCTTGTGCCCTAACTGTTGAGCGTAACCTCATATTTATAGTTTTTCCTCGCTCTGGGCTTCGTTTTAGGGTTTCTGACAATTAACCCAAATTCTGTTTTGATTGCGCGCCACCCCTGCGATGCGCTCTTGCTCGCCTGACCTTTTGATTTTCTCCTTGCGGTCTCCTTGTGTCTTCCTCTTCAATCGTACTATATTCGATATTTCGCCTTTTTGTAGTGTCGTAGCACTCTTCTAGTGCCTGAACATTCCAAAATAGTGTCTTGACTCATTATGGCCCAAAACATCAATGTTTGGTCTCATTTAGCCTCGTTTCGTCTTGACTCCATAAAATCCTAAGATTACATGAAACAATAATAAAACAAGTAAATATGCCATCATAAGTATTCAAAAGTATAAGAAAACAGATACATAAATCATGCTAAATAAGCGCTTATCAAATACTCTCAAACTTAAACCTTTGCTTGTCCTCAAGCAAACTTACTTAACCGACTCGATCTAAATTAGAATGTAATCATTGACATGCCAACATGCATAAGTGGGAATTCTGAAAATGCAACTTATGGTCAAAACAAGAGATGAGATAGAATAGATGAAAACGAGCACATCAAGTTAAATATAGTCATCTTTACATCCGTTTCATGTGCTCTAATAGTGTGTTATACTATTGTTGATGCATAAAAGTTATTTTCATGTTGCAAATTTATAAAACCATAGCTCTTAACATATAATCACCTCACTTTGCACTCTTCACACTTCTATTACCATTGACTCAAGTAGATTTCATGTGTTGAGGATCATTTAGGACTCTCTAAGCTTGTAAAGTTAGGCTTGGGTGTGGGCTATAATGGAAAAAGTCATATATGAATTATAGAGATGTATGTAGTAAACCACTCATGTATTACTCTATCCTCCCTTGTTGTGCCTTTTTCATTTGCCTTACATTTTAGGCTCTTTTTGGGATCATTTTTATTTGCGCAAGTATCAAACCATCCTATACTTCATGATTTTTCGAGAAACACCCCCAAACTTAAAGTTTTTGCACGGGTTATTTGTTTTCTCTATTATGTTCATCCTCCTTTTCTTTTTCGCTCATGCTTTCATTGTGAGCTCCTACCTTATTCCTCCTTCGATTTACTACATCCATCTCTAGAAATGGGTAGAATATAAATTGTTTCTTTTTTGGCTCATGGTAGAAAAATAGGCTTCATAAAAAAAGGCTCATAGAAAAGGCTTCAGTGGGATTCAATGGATAATCGCATGTTCATAAAGGGTTCTTGGCTTGAAAGGCTAAAACTCAAAATTTTAAAACGATGGCCTAATTTATTTCCTCAAACGCATTTACATCTACAATTATCTCAAACAATAGACAAGAAATTTGTTCAAGGTCATAATCACATGCTTTATTACTATATTCTCATAAATAAGCAACATTCTCTTCAGAATTATACACAACAGCAGATTGAAAGGTGTATATGAAACTAAAACATGTTTTTGACCATATTACGCAAGATGCACCAAAGGTATTCACATATTCCTTCATCTCAAATTCGTACAATATTATGCATATACTATCATATATTCCTACTTATTCATGCTTTTATGCTTCCAACTCTATTCTAATGACTCAAAAAAAGAATAGACTCTAAAACAGACTCTAAGAATAAATATATAGCAAATAAGCAAAACAAACAGCGTAGTTACCACCCCTAACTTAAAATCATGCGATGTCCGCATTGCATAAAATAGAAAGAATTAAAGTAAATATCTGAGGACTCCCATGATCGAGATCGCACGACATTCGTTGGACTGGAGGTGGTGTTGCTTTCTTCATTTGTAAGACTCTCCTCAATTTCTCTCAACTCTCTCCAATGAAGAGTGTTGTTGTTCTGGAAGTTCTCTTTGATTTCTTTCAATTGATTCACTCACTTAGCATTTTCCTTTTCCAATCGTTCTTTCACCTCTTGCAAGTGCTCGTGCACCATCTTTTGTTTCTTCGGCGAAGGTGATAGAGCTTCTTCAATTGACTCTATTGCTGGTAACTCGTTAGTGTGGAATGTAATTTCTATCACTTTCCTCGCAAGGTGATTGATGGGATATGTATTTCGGTGATGGATGTCTATATCCAGCTCTGGACAGCCTTCTTTGATACACAGTGCAGTTATGAATGCTCCATAATACATAAAGCGTGGAGGACCGTTGATGGTGTGATCCTCGATAGCTTTAATTATGATCTTTCCTATGTTCGGAGTGTCACCTCGTTTTATGCATATAAAAAAATTGCTTTTTCCCATGAAACTTTTTCTTTGTAATCTGGTGGAAGTATCCGAGAACTGATAAACAAATATAATTCTTTACAAAGTGTTTGTAGATCCCTATAACCAGCCTCCCGGTAACTGTCTTTTATAAAACGTGAGGTCTAGTTGAAGGAGAGATCTTGCGGCATGCTCTCTTGTAAACTTGTGTTGTGAGCCTAGGTCCTAAAGTATCATCTGATCTACCTTTAATTTGTAACATTTTTTTACGTCTCTCTCTGTGATTGCAACTGATCTACCCCTAAGCCAAACGTTACCACCGTGTTCTTCAAAATGAGCACAGTATTTGCGAACAACATCGTCGTTTATAATACCCGGCCACCTCGCCCTAATCATGCACGCTTCAGTGTCCTTTCCAACCCTTGTACTTCTTGTTCATCAACAAAGTGGCTTTCTAATAGTGCCTGGTACATCTTAAAACATTTATCGATGAGGAATCGGTTGCGATTGAATGTCATTTTAGCCAAAGAGAGTTTTGATGCTCTTCGTGGTGTTCTCGTTGCTGGCTCAAAATTGTAGTATCTTCCATATGCCATGTTCTTCAACAAAGAACAAATAGAAAAACAATATTTTCTTAAAAGAAAATAAATAGATAGGAGAAGTAAATAAGAAAGAGCCTTATGAATTTTGAGAGATAATAAAATTATAAAAGTGATTAGAGTTATAAATAAAGGAGTTCTTAATTAGAATTTTGGAAGATTTTCATTAAGTTGCATAACTCTCCACAATAAATCAAATCACAATGTGAATAACTCATGTATCAATGGAATTTAATTAGAAGGGAAATAAAAGTATGGTAGGAAAGGGAATGATAGAGATTGCTCAGCCAAATTCTATAGATTATGATTTCTGCATTTCTTTTATTGCCATTCTGTAGATTATGATTTCAGCATTTCTCTTATTGCCTTTTGAATTGAAAACGTGTACTGCAAGAAACAGTTGAGGCGCAATATGGCCATTGCGCGCCCCTATCATGCGGCTAAGGCGTGATGTAAACTTTGACGCGTTATTAGACGCAATGTCTTCTGGAATTCTGGTGCCACATAATCAGATCGCCGTCTTGATCGCACGGGTGAGGCGCAATGTGAATAGTCCTAGCGCGTGAGATCACGCCTGCTGCTGGAAAACTTGCTTTGGGTGCTCTAATTTGTGTTGTGCTTCCTTATGTCGAATATCGTCTTGCTTTTGTCATGTTCGTCTCTCCACTTATGGTTTCTTTCACTTTCTTCATTTTTCTAATCTCAATATTGTATATAGGGAAAAAAAGAAGACAACCCCCTTAGCTTTCAGCTGTTTTGCACTTTGTCGCCCTCAGCTTTGATTTTTAGCACTTTACTCCCTACTTTGTATTCCGTCAAACGTTACCCCCCCCCCCCCCGGGAACATTCTGTCAAAAAGTGAATATTCCGTTAAATTTTGACACTTTATCCCCCCCCCCCCCCCAACTTTTGGTATTTTTAACGGAATATTTGTTTTTTTAACGGCCATGCTATGCCGGAGGGTAACGTTTGATGGAATTCAAAGCTGGGGAGGGGGGGTGCAAAGTGCTAAAAATCAAAGCGGGGGGGGGGGGGGGGGGGGGGAGAGCAAAGTGCAAAACGGCCGAAAGCTAAGGGGTTCGTCTGCTTTTTCCCCTACTATATATGACTCAAAGCAGAAATTAATTAAGGACTCAATAATTAAAACTTACTATTGTGGGTTGCCTCCCACACAACGCCTAGTTTATTGTTGGTTATCACACCAATCTTGGTGAAGAATCAGGGGTCCTTCGGTGCACCGTGTCTTTCTTCTCTTTTGCTCCTTTCTTCACTTTCACTACAAAAAAAAAAAAAAATCTTTTGTGACAAGTTTTCATGACGAAAATAAAAATTATCACAACAGGTTCAGCTGTAGTGACGAATTTAAATTTCGTCGCATGAGGAATGGCTCATGTGACGAAATGAATTTTCGTCACAAGAACCTAACCTATTGTGGCGAATTGAAAAATGTTCATCACTGAAAAATGGCGGAAAACTCCTCCAATTGGCGCTATTTGCCTTGTGACGAAAGTTCACTCTGTGGTGACAAAATAAAACGTCACAATATGTATTTAAGCTTATGACGAAACTCATTTTGTCACTATTCTATATTCAATATATTTTTCGAATTAATTATACAACACATGTTATTTAAAGTTTAGAATAATTTCATACATAATTTATTTATTAGTTAATGAACAATGCGAAGTCCAATTATGAGAATAGTTCCTTGTGCTCTTAAATGGTTGAATGCATTGAAATTGGTAGTAAGTTTTACTGCTTATTATTTTGACCCCTTACTAGACAATATGAAAACTCATGGCTTACCAAAGTCCTTAACCAAGAAAATAAGTCAAATACATGAAAAGTAAAACGAATAAAGACCAAAGATCTTATAATAAAAATAAATAAGAATATCTAAATTATGTTTTTTTATACGAACTACATAAATTAGTCTATTATACGAAAGTGAGTCTTGTGCAAACCACGTGAATCCATTGAAAATCCGTTGATTCGCGCACAATACTGAATTTGAAAATATATGCGTGAAATCTCACAACATACAATTTAATTTCCACAAATTAAAAATGACATAACAAAATATCAACAAACAAAGAGAATATTGATTAAAAAATGCACATTATAATTATCTTGAACGGTTAAAAGATAAAACACTTATTTAGTAGTATTATAGTATTTTCTATTTTTTAGACTCTTAACCAATATTCTTACATTAATTTTGAGTTATTGAAATACTTAATATTCTTCAAAGATTGGACACTTAGTTAAGTTTTACTTTACGAATCATATATAATTCGTAAAACACTTAACTTGGATTTCAAAAAGAAAAAAAGAACACACTTAACTTATAACAAAATTTAAGTCAAAGTCTTCTTATCTACCAGTTATGTTGCCCTAGCCTCTCCTTCCAGTTCACCTTCGCCACTCGATTCCGCCGTGAAACTCTTGCACTGTTGTAGTCCTCCACAGCCCCCATTGCAGTCCCAGATTCTATGTTAATTTAATTACTTGACAAATAAACCAATATCCAACCAATATCCAAAAGCCCCTTATTATTTACCACAAATCAACTGACAAAATGAGCTATGCAGACACTGCCGTCAGCACAACCAATAACCCGAGCCCAAAGCGTTTCCCTTCGATTTTCTAATTACCGCACGATTTCTTCGATTCGTGCCGCCTCCTCCAATCGCCTCTAATTACGCTTCCGGATTTCGACACCTCACAGAACCTCCAATTGCTTCAATGTATGTGTTTTTTCTTTTTCTTTTGTGTGGTTAATTCTATTTGTTGTCGAGTATTAGGTTGCTCTGTTGTTTATAAGAAGTTGATTTTGCTGTATTGGTAAGTTGTATAGACATTGCTAAATCGTTTGCCGATTGTTTAGTATTTGCTCTCTTGTTCTATAGTGAAGAATAATACGTTTAGCCTCATTTTTCTGTGTTGTTTGGTGTTCAATGTTGTTCCTGTTTGCTCCTAAGGTTCCTCCTATGAGATGTTTTGAGGTCTTTGATAGACATGAGACTGAGATGCATTTTTTAGTATGGATTGTATGTTATTTCAACTCGGCTTTCTAATTAGAATGGAGAGATTTGTGGATTTGCTCATAGCTCTGATTTTGATTCTTGGAAAAAGCTTAGCATGGGATGAATGTAATGTTTTGTGGAAATTTATGTTGCGCATTGCTGGTGTTTTCAATGTGAGTAGCATGTTTAGGTTCCCAAAAAAGGAATGTTAGTCAAAGTTACAGAGCTGTTGCATTAAAATTGTAAAATTAGAGCTACATGAGATCATCGTAGCAGTGCAAAAGCCTTATGCCACTGGATGTTGTTTCTGTTCAGATATAAGCTGATTAGATATTGTTGTTTGAAGTTTGTTACTCTAGAATCCATATCTCGTCTCTATATCGTAGCCTATTACTTGTACTGGTCTTTTACAAGTTACAACCATGCGCTTCTTAGGAGAAATTGTCAAGCATAAGTAAATTCATGTAGTATCGAGCATGCTCAAAGTTGGGAAAAGCTCTGCATATCCAATCTCGTGATTATTGGAGTCCTCTCTGCTTCTTTTTTTCCTTTTACTAGAACTTTTGTTAGCGGTTAATCAGAAGTTAATACTTGGTGACTTACTTCAGGTGATGGGAAGGTTGGGATTTGGATGAAAATGTGTGGCTGATTCTCGTTTGAGTACGCACATCTTGCTTTTATGGTATTGAATAGGGTTGTGCAAAAAGAATCAGATCGATCGAATCAGGTGAAAATATATCGAATGATCCGATCCGAGGATCGGATCGAATATTTGATTCGACTTTTAATTTTTTCCTTAGGATCGAATCCCCCTTTGATTCGATCCTCGATTTTAGAGGCTGAGAATCGGATCGGGTCGAGTACTCATCTTATTTTTTAAAAAACAATAAATATATAATATTATATATATAATATTATTTTTTTATATATAATGCTAAGACTATTAAGATGCTACTAAGATATTTCTATATATAATGCAATATTATATTTTTATATATACTCCTACCTAACATCTCCACATTTCTGTCAATGGAAAACGTAGACAATTGGTAACACCTTTCTCTCTTTGTAGTCACTAATCTCAGTATGTAAGAAGGATTCACTCAAAAAGGGGTTGCAAATCTAAGCCTTTCTCTTTCTGTACGAAGGCCGGCAGCTGCTGATAAGCCAGTGCATAGTCTGGTGAATAAAAAGTATAAAGTGGTGAAAATTAATTTGTGAAAGTGTATCTTTTATAATTGATTTGTGTTTTGTGTCAAAAAGTGTGATTGAGAACCATATGAAAGTGAATTTTGTAATTCAGTAACTATGTTTGAATGTTGTGGTTGGTCCCATTGATATTAAATTATATAAGAAAAAAAACGATCGAAATTGAATGATTTTGGATCGAATCGGATCATTTTAAATGATTTGATTTCGTTCCTCATTTCTCCAGGATCGAAATCGACTTCCAGCCTTGATTCGATCCAATTCGACTCGATTTCGATCCTTTTTTTTCTTATATAATTTAATATCAATGGGACCAACCATTGAAGACTCTTGAAGTTCACTTGCTGTTGGAAAATGATGATTATTTTTCCCTTTTATTTTTTTTCAGGTTGATTGTCAAGATGGTGGTTAGTATTTTTTAATGATAACTAGGAATCGTTTGGATTTTGAGTACTTGGTAATTAAGAAAAGTTAAAAGGTTAGTTAAATATCTTTTATTTCCTTTGTAATTGTTTTAGTTTGACCCAATCTGTATCATTTGATAAATTGATCATCCCATCAAGCTGAATATCTATTCCTGGTAATGGTTTGTTTGCATACTAAAATTTTACTCAAGAATTTGACATTTGATACCCCATTGTAGCATCAATGCTCTTTAGTACACAAGTTTAGTACACAACCCAAACTTATTATGTAGGAGTAATAAGTAGTCCTCTACTTATCTAATCTAATGACCATTTTTATAAGTTTTAATTGATTGGTTCTGTATTTAAGATTTTTGTGTATCTACAAAGTAGGAAGAATTCCATTTTCGTTTGGTTTTGCACTTCAGATTTTCCGAATGTTCTAAACTAGAATGTGGATTTTCTTTGGAAAATAATGCTTCTTTGGATTTTTATATGTAATTAAAAATCTATTGCAATAAGAGTACGATATTTTGTATAAGTTACTGTTATTTGAGTTATTTGCACCCGTTCTTTCCTTGATTGACTTACTTCAATCATTTATCATTGTTTTTGAAGGTGCATAATGTGATAGAAGAATTGAAGAAAAGGTTATTGAAGAAAAGAGTTGAAGAATTGAAGGGCTTGGAAAGATGTTTTTTAAGTTGACGGTGGAGTACTTATGAATGTTACATGTTTTGTTATATACTACTTTTGTAGAAGTGAAAAACTCTTGAAGAAGTTAGTTTAGAACAAATGTCAACCAAAAATATTGGTATCATGTAATGAGGATGATTATTAATTTTGTTGTTTCTTTAATAAAATTATTTTCTCATTGAGTTGAGTAATTTAATTAGATTTTAAATATTGTGATTGATCTCAAGAATAAAACTGAAATAAAAAAAAACAAAAATCTGAATGGCGAAATTATTGTCACTATAAGACTTTGTGACAAACAAATTTGTCATGATAATGTCTGCGGGAAGCAGTATTGTGCTGTTGTGATGAAATATTAACACTAAAGCGACAACAATATCGTCACTAGAATGTGAGCTGATATGACGAAATTCATTTTCGTCGCAAGCTATCGTGACAAATGCATTTTTCGTCACTAAAACTCTATTGTGACAGGCCTGAAGTGACGAATCTTGTGCTGCAACCTTTTGTCACAATATGACTCTTGTGCCAATTTTTGTGCTTATTATGACAATCTTTTGTTGCCACAATAGGTTATCTTTTTTGTAATTTTTCTTTAGTAGGCTGTTTGACATTTGGTTGGAAATGAGTGTTATCAAACCTTGCCAAGGTGTATATCAAAACTTGACTCTTTACATACAACATACCCAATAAATCACCCCCTTTTGACATTGTGTCCAAAATGTTCCAACTAATTAACGTCAGGCTATAATAGAACGTGGTCATATGGTGATGGGATGTCAAGGTGGTAGGAGGGCATAGTCGTGAAATCATTCCATATCGCCTCTATGATGAAGCTATGAACTCCCCCTCTAATTATTTAAATTTCAAAAGTACCCTTCTCCCCTCAGCATCTGAGATTGATGCACAATCCTTCTTTAGGTCCACCAATATATCCATCATAATATTTTGCTTGCACTTTCTCTGCTTTGTGCAAACTCCGTTCATCAGGATATGAATCTCATCTGCTGGCATCTTCAAGTAACCCTCAGTATTGATTGAATATATGAATATTTTGTTCTCAAATTCAAATCCATAGTAGAAGTTCTTCAGCAATGACTCCTCCCCAAGGTTAAACTGTGGAAATACCATGATCATATTCTGATATCTCTCTCAAGTGTCAACAATTGCTTCTTCGTCATATTGTTTGAAGCTAAGAATCTCCTCATGTCGCCTCTTTTTCCATTCAGTTGGCTACAAAATTTGTCCTTCAAACGATCCCATGGGTATGATATTTCATTATAGATTTTATCGTACCAGTTTCTCGTTGCCCCCTTAAGTGAGACAGGGAACCAACATATCACAATGTTGACGTCACTCCACCCAAATTTGTTGCATGTTTGGGTTAGTAATTTTATATGTGTGTCAATGTGTTCATCGAAGTCTCCGATGAACTGTTTTTCCTCAATTAGTCTGAAAAGATCCAGAATGTATCTCTCTTGAATGATCTCTTGCAGATTCTTGTCCCCTTCGGTCTTTACGTTGGCAATTTTGGGTATAAAACGTCCTCCAAATCCTTTTATTGGTAAATCTTCAGCGAAAGGAGTGTTCAAGCATCCCTCCTTCTCATCTTTGAGAAGTGCAGGTGGCAGATCGTTAAATGACTCCATGCGTGCTCCTTAACTGCAAACAACAAAATTTATTAGTGTCTCAACAATTAAGCTCACTGATCCACGCACAACAATACTGTTACACCCCTACAACGGCGCCAAAAACTTGATGGGAGAATTGTCAGGTGTAATAAAATAGAATATAAGTCAACAAAGGAATGTCACACCTAAATCCCACTACGTCGCAAGTTCACAAATCAAGTAATAATAAAATAATAAGTTTAGTTACGAACCAAGTATCATATCCTAAGGGAGTGGTGGAATAATGTATGGATCACTTAAATGCAAAACACTAATAATTGTCACGATCTTTTCTCTTGTGTTTGCAGGATGTAATGAATGCTTGTGAATGCTTGAATGCTTTCTAAAATAAAGATGCTTTGAATGCTTTTTGTGCTAAGAATGCTTAATCTAAGATGCAATGGAAATTAACCCAAGAATGCAAAAACAGTAATTAAATATCTTTTTGGTTTTTGGTTTAAAGATAAAAAATCAATTAAAACATATAAACAATTAAACTAATGAGAATAAGAAGAATGATTGATTAACTAAATTAATTAAACTAAAATAAACACATAATTTAATGATTGATTTTGGTTGTAAACAGTAATTGGGAAGATTGTTTAGAGGTCGGGGTTTAACACTGATTTAACCATAATAGTTCATAGTCAAACTACCTATATCCACTTAAAGTGCTTAATAGTTATTTATTGTTTACATGTCTAATGGATCCGTGACATATGTCAGAAGTTATACCAACCATACACATATGAGTCTCTAATAACCTATCGTGTTAACGGATCAGCCCAGTTGTCAGTTGTTTTAGAAGAGATATCAAATCTGCAATCCAATTAACTCATCTGAATCGTGTTAACTAAACGTACATAGTCAAAATTGATCTAGTGTGATCTAAAGGTTGCGCATCAGTTGATTTTGCAAATCCAAAGTCAGAGATCGCATATATATATATATATACATATATATATATATATATATATATATATATATATATATATATATATAACTATCCTTAGCATTCTACACTCCGGGCAGCCTCGCACGTGTGCTTCTATTTTATCCCAGCGCGTGTAAGGTCATTCACACAGCATATATAACTATTCAATCTAGATATTCAAGATCATCAAACACACATCAAGTAAAGAAAATAAACATATTCACAAATCAGAGTTACTCCCTTACTCTAAAGAAAGAGTAGGTTAGCTCCTCATAGCCATGAGTTCAACAATCAATAAGGAAGTAAATATCATATACAAAGTAAAGAGATCCGGTGGAACGTTGTTGCTTGACTCTCTTCTTGACATCATTTTGCTATCTTCTTCCTCACAAACTATTTTCTCTCAAAACAATGACTCAACCAAATTAGAACAAGACTTTGATGGTGTTTTCTCTCTCGTGACAAACTCTTAGGGTTTCTCTGTAGGAAAATGGTTGTAAGTGATGAAAAGCTAATGCCTAACTGCTGAACGTAGCCTTGTATTTATAGTTTTTCTTCGCTCTGGGCTTCGTTTTAGGGTTTTTGACAATTGGTGGCGCACGATGCGGTCTTGCTCACACGACCTTCTGATTTCCTCTTTGCGGTCTGTCGGTGTCTTTTTCTTCAATCGCGGTATATTCAGTATTTTGCCTTTTTGTAGTGCCGTAGAGCTCACGTGGCGCCTGAACATCCCGAAATAGTGTCTTGACTCATTTTCGCCCAAAACATACATTTTTTGCCTCATTTAGCCTCGTTTCATCCTAACTCTATAAAATCTAAGAAAACATGAAACAATAATATAACAAGTAAATATGCCATCATAAATATTCAAAAGTATAAGAAAACAGATACTTAAATCACGTTAAATAAACGCTCATCACCTACCATTTTATTATTACTTGATTCATACACCTGCTACATGAGGAATTTCGGTGAAACATTTATTTGTTTACTTTTATTCTTTGTAAGCTACATCAAAGTTCCCATCAATGCCCAACCTCATTCTTTTAGGGCCTTGACCCCCCTGCATGTCTCCTCTTCAGCCCAACAAGTTGCCTAGTTTGGCCTCATCATCCATCCCAATCATGTTTTCAGACCTAGGCTCCTTAAAGCCTGTCGATGCCCCTTCATTCTTATGAACTGAGGACTGGTCACCTCCACACTTTGGTGCTTCCTCTACCTAGGTATCCTAACTAAAAAATTGGCTAACACGCCCCCTCCACAAGATATGAGCTAGTGAGCTCTGAAGCCCGGTCCTTCCTTGAGTCTTCTTCGATAGAGGAGGAACCGACACTTGTCCAGTCGCGCCACCTTGCGCCTGTGCGACATCATTCTCAAGCATCTGACTCATACACGCGTGATGGCCCATGATCAAAGATTCTCCAAGATGTGATGCAAAGTTAAATATGCTGAAAAATAAAAATCAAAACCAACACCAGATATCAATCGACATTGAAGCAACGCTATATACACCAAACGTTGCATTTTCTATTTAAGGCACGTGTGATAGACTTATATCAAACTCATTGTGCAACACGAGATAATCCTTAAAACCCCTGCCCCACTTACGCGCTCTCACACCTTGAGGAATTCTTATTTCTGCAGTTTCCACCCAATCACGTCAAAAATCTGAGAAGTTTCTTGGCGAACTCTCTTTAATATACGAATATCATTTCTTCAATTCTTTTCCATAGCCGGTTTGCCCACCAAAAATAAATTTATATGGAAGAATCCTATCCCTGTTGGATGAACTTCAAATAAAGCCCAAAATTCGGCCGATCCATGGTGAGCATTCATCCCTTTTATAAGAAGAATGAATGCAACGATATCCCCAATAACTTTTGCGGTGAGTTGACTAGGTGATAACCCTATGCTTCGTATGATAGTTTGAACCAGCTCATGAACGAGAAACCGCAATTCGTTCACCAACTGTCCTACAAAATTTGTAAGATAACCAGGGGGGCGAATCTCTAATTGGTGCCTATGCCATATGTATTACGAAAAAATACTTGATTCTCGTGCAATGAGGAGACTTGGTTGGTGTAGGGGATTTTTGCCTTATCCTCCTCATCTACGACAGACGCGATATCTTCCTTGCTCACCTTAGATTTGCTAGCCGCCCAGATATCTGCTAGATTCACGACTGACACAATATCGACGCTCCCCTCAACGGCAAAGTCTAAGATATCTTGAGATATCGCGTCTGCGTTGTCACCCACTGGCGAGGTCGGCGCATTTGTAGGACGAGTGGTTTATGACTCACTGCTACCGAGTTGTGTACCAAAACCACCCGAGTTTGGTGAGCTTGCTTAGGCGCTAAGGTTGTGATGCATTACTCTCAGGCGGCTGGCTGACGTATAATTCCTCACATACTGAAGTGTTGAGCGGGTAGATGAGTAAGCTTGGTGCGCCAATCCTTGTTTCAGGTCTCCTTTCCTTTTATTTACCGTGTCTAGATCCATCGTGTTGCGAGCATATTTTGTCCTTATGTGATATATAATATGAATTATGTTAGCCTCTTAGTTCATTGTTTTATTGTTATTAGCGAATCTTATTCGCTTTAGATTCAAGCTTAGTGATTCTCCCTTTACTCCCTTTATATTGACATTAGGACGAATAATTAAATTTGCCTCTTTTTTTTAAAAAGCTAATATGCCCAATTTTTTCGGGCCTTGTTTTTAGTAATTTTAAATTAGGCATAGTTAGCGATATACTCGTTGTACCATACTTGTTGTACCATAGCCATCTTTTTGTACCATATTAATACATTCATTACTAGTTCCATTCCATTCGTCGGCATTGCTTATTTTCTCGTGCATTTTAAACTTTAATAAGCTAATGACATTTTTTTAAATTTCCACTACTTAACATTATTGTCTAGTTCGTATACTGCAGCTGCTCGTCTCGAATACCTTGTCTTTTAGACTATACTCTGCATAGCTCGACAAAATTCGAGCAGAATTTAATTAAGCCACATTTACTCGCATCATTGTCCTAGCAGTTGTCTCTACTCACTTCACGAGTTTTATAGATTTCAAATGATCTTTGAAAGCTTTGTCTTTCCAACTTCATATGTTATTTTCCATTATGCTTGTCACAGTATCACTCATTGCCTTAAGTCTATTCATAATAGTCTTTTTTAAATAGAACTCTTTTTGCACGTTGAAAATATATAACAGATGATGCATGTCGCAATTGAGTAATTATTTATCAGTTCATCTATACTAGAATTTGGGGACCAAATTCCTTTAAAGGAGGCATAATGTAATATCGCAATTTAATTTCCTACTTTCATATGTATTTTTCTATTACTCTGGTTTTATTTGGGTCCTTATATTTAATTAGCATCAATCAAATATATATGTGTTAGTTATTTAAAATTTGTAATCACATATAGCAGTTGTGTGAAAGTTAAGTCACTCATTCTGGTATTACCTGTTATATTAGGATTGAATTAAAAAGTCAAATAAAATTAAGTGAACATCTAATACATTTTATGAATAGGCGGTTAGGACTTTCCTTGGTACCAAATAATAAGAAAGTATTTCTTTACTTAGCCTCTAAGAAGAATGGAACTGTTTATTATATTTTCAGCAAAATCGACTTCGATTCGAAAGAAATTTTGAATGAACTAAACCTTGTTTTCTATCAAAAAATCTACTGCACACTATTTAATGTATTGCGAATTTAAAAACAACTGAAGTTTAAGTCACTTTAGACAAGTATTTGGCACCAGTAGATCGGATTTAAAGCACGACTCTGTTAAGTACTTTATTTTATCCTATTAGGTAACTTAATTGTGAAAGTTGGAGTTTCCCCTACTGACATCTAAATTATAACTAGAGCGGGTAATTAAGCACTTCGGAATGTAAATATTGTTAGTACAACGTATGATTAATAGTTATTTGCTGCGTTACACTTAATAAATTAAACACGAACCGATTTTCTTGAATGGAAGGTATTGAAGACTTTAAATGACCAATTATGAGTGTACACTACAAGAAAAATGGGTCAATAGGGACCAAAATTAGGTCCCTATTGACCCCTCCAGCGGTCCCTAAAGGTCAATAGCGACTGCACGTAGGTCGCTATTGTGCGGTTCCTATTGACCTCGGTCGCTTGCCATCAGGGACCGCAATTAGGTCCCTGATGAGGGCAATAGCGACCGGAGTATCAGGGACCGCTTTCCGGTCCCTGATACTTTAAAACCAATAGTGACCTAATGGCGGTCCCTATTGTGTTTTTGGGTCCCTATTGTTTTTCACACAATAGGGACCGCAATTAGGTCCCTATTGCTTTTTGTCAATAGGGACCTAACTGCGGTCCCTAATAATAGTAATAGGGACCGCTTAGGTCCCTACTAGTATTTGTAAATACTCTATGAATGCTAGTAGGGACCTAAGTTCGGTCCCTAATAATAGTAATAGAGACCGCAGTTAGGTCCCTACTAATATTCATAGAGTACTCTATGAATATTAGTAGGGACCTAATTGCGGTCCCTATTACTATTATTAGAGACCGCAGTTAGGTCGCTACTCTATGAATATTAGTAGCGACCTAACTGCGGTCTCTAATAATAGTAATAGGGACCGCAGTTAGGTCCCTACTAATATTCATAGAGTACTCTATGAATATTAGTAGGGACCTAACTGCGGTCCCTAATAGTCTGCGAGAAAAATAAAAAAAAATAATATTCCAGAAATATTCCGAAATAATATTGTTTTTTTTTGTTTGTAGAAATATGATTATAACAAGATCAAAACAATAAAATAATAAAGAAAAATTTAATATAATGATAGGAAAGTATTAAAAATGTAAAAAAATGAATTAAATATGACTAATAATAGAATATAAAATATAAATGAAAACAAAAAGATGAATGAATAAAAAAAAACAAGTGAAATAAAAGAAATTGTAGATCCAAAAAAATAAGAAAAGAATGTGTTGATTCAAAATAATAGAAAAGTAAGAAAAAAAAAGTGTAGATCCAAAATAATAGAAAAGTAAGAAAAGAAAGTGTAGATCCAAAATAATAGAAAGGAAAGATTGAGTTGGTGATTTGTTTTTTTGTGTTGGGTGATTTTTGTTTTGGATTTGTGTTGGTAAAAAGAAGAGAAGTTTTTGTGTTGGGTAATTTCTAGAGAAAAGAAGATAATGTTTTGGTGTTGAAAAAGAAGATAGTGTTTTTGTGTTGGACGTTTTTTGGAGATTAATGAAATTTGATGTGTAAGAGTGGTGAGTATATATATAGGAGAGGGTGAAATTTTCAAATTTTCGTGAAATTCAAATTTCCCCCTCAATTCCGCCTAAAATTTTCGCCAAAATTTCAAATTTTTGCATATTAATAATTTTTCAAATTATTAATAGTGACCGCAGTTAGGTCACTAATTTCTAATAGGGACCGCAATGCGGTCCCTGTTTTCTTATGAGGGACCTAAGTGAAGTCCCTACTAATATTCATCCTTGAAATTTGATTTTTTTGGATTGATGTTGGTGTGTTTGTGATTCCTAGCAACCAAACTCATTGCAACATGTGAATTGAAGTAATAAATGATTGCAAAACCAACCTCATAATAGTTTAGTTGTGAAATAATAGATTGAATGAGATTGATCGAGTTATTAACGTTCAACATATATTTCATGTTCTACAACTAATCATCACTAGTTAGTTGTAGTTGTTATTCGTTTTTATTCTTTTCCTCACTAATGTTAGCATATATATTAAACAATAAAGTAAAAAATTACAACTATAACTAACTATTGATGATTAGTTGTAGAACATGAAATATATATTGAACGTTAATAACTCGATCAATCTCATTCAATCTATTATTTCACAACTAAACTACTATATGAGGTTGGTTTTGCAATCATTTATTACTTCAATTCACATGTTGCAATTAGTTTGGTTGCTAGGAAAAACAAACACACCAACATCAATAAAAAAAATCAAATTTCAATGATGAATATTAGTAGGGACCGCACCTAGGTCCCTAATAAAGGCAACAGGGACCGCACTGCGGTCCCTATTTAAAATTAGTGACTTAAGTGCGGTCACTATTAATTATTAGTGACCTAACTGCGGTCCCTAATTTTTAATAGTGACCGCACGTAGGTCACTAATTTTAAATAGGGACCGCATCGCGGTCTCTGTTGCCTTATTAGGGACCTAAGTTCGGTCCCTACTAATATTTATCCTTGAAATTTAATTTTTTTTTTATTGATGTTGGTGTGTTTGTGATTCCTAGAAACCAAACTCATTGAACATGTGAATTAAAGTAATAAATGATTACAAAACCAACCTCATAGTAGTTTAGTTGTGAAATAATAGATTGAATGAGATTGATCGAGTTATTAACGTTCAACATATATTTCATGTTCTACAACTAATCATCACTAGTTAGTTGTAGTTGTTATTCGTTTTTATTATTTTCCTCACTAATGTTAGCATATATATTAAACAATAAATTAAACAATTACAACTATAACTAACTATTGATGATTAGTTGTAGAACATGAAATATATGTTGAACGTTAATAACTCGATCAATCTCATTCAATCTATTATTTCACAACTAAACTACTATATGAGGTTGGTTTTGCAATCATTTATTAATTCAATTCACATGTTGCAATGAGTTTGGTAGCTAGGAATCACAAACACACCAACATCAATAAAAAAAATCAAATTTCAAGGATGAATATTAGCAGGGACCGCACCTAGGTCCCTAATAAAGGCAACAGGGACCGCACTGCGGTCCCTATTTAAAATTAGTGACCTAACTTCGGTCACTATTAAAAATTAGGGACCTTAGTTAGGTCACTAATTTTAAATAGGGACCGCAGTGCGGTCCCTGTTGCCTTATTAGGGACCTAAGTTCGGTCCCTATTACTATTATTAGGAACCGCAGTTAGGTCCCTAATAATATTCATAGAGTTCAATGAATATTATTAAGGACCTAACTGCGGTCCCTAATAGCGTGCGAGCAAAATAAAAATTGAAGGATAGGTAATATTACACACACCGAGAGTAATCGTGGTGTACGCAACATTCTTGCAACGCGTTTTTTCGTGCTTCAAAGTACGTTATTTCACGCTTTAAAACTATTACAGTGGTAATTATGAATTAAACAAACAACGATGTACATCAAATAATCATAAAGTAACGTTTTTAAAGTGTGAATATTAGTAGGGACCGCATTTTGGTCCTTGTTGAGTCATTAGGGACCTAAGTGCGGTCCATATTCATACTTATCGTTGCCAATAAGGACCTAAGTACGGTCCCTATTGACTGCTAGTGGCCTATAAAAAGTCAGTGACCTAAGTGTGGTCCCTATTGGTATATAAAAAAAGTTTTATTTTATTTTATTTATAGCAGGAAATCAGCAACCTAATTTAGGTCGCTGATGATGAGAAGGGACTTTCAGCGACCTAAATTAGGTCACTGAAGGTCTCCTTCATTTCTTACAATAGGGACCGCCATTAGGTCCCTATTGACTCAAAAACAATAGGGACTTAACTCCGGTCCCTATTGCTTTTCCGTCAATAGGGACCTAACTGCGGTCCCTATTAATGTTATTAGGGACCACAGTTAAGTCCCTATTGGTGTATAAAAAGTTAGTGACCTAAGTGCGGTCCCTATTGGTATATAAAAAAAGTTTTTATTTTATTTTATTTATAGCAGGAAATCAGCAACCTAATTTAGGTCACTGATGATCAGACGGGACTTTCAGCGACCTAAATTAGGTCGCTGAAGGTCTCCTTCATTTTCAGCGACCTAATTTAGGTCGCTGAAAGTCCCTTCTGATTATCAGTGACCTAATTTAGGTCGCAGTTACCTTCAGGACTATCAGCGACCTAAATTAGGTCGCTGTTACCTTCAGGGACCGCTGAAGACGAGTGACCTAATTTAGGTCACTACTGGGCGGTCCCTATTGACCGCCCAGTCTTGTAGTGGTAACCATGATATTAGTGGGGGTATTTCCACGTGTGTTATTAGTACATGGGTGGTGTAGTGATATATATGTTTTATATGTGATCTGTAACTTGAAAATGTGTTGTATGTCATGACCCGCAAACACACAAAATATATTGAGAAGTCGTGCTTTAGAAACATAAAACGCGAGGACGAGATACGACGTCGTTTTGGAGGGGCATTATTTAGTTTGCATAATTACTGTCTGTTTTGTTAATTTCACTTAATATTTGTTATTCGAGTATTTAGATTTACTTGTTACCAAATAGACCCTTTGGGCTAGCCTCTATTATAAAGGGGGATGGATTGTACGTTATTTCTCATGAATGAAAATGTTAACAAGTATATTTCTTCTTCTCTAAGAGATATTCTCTCCCTCCCTTTGAGCTGCATTTCTCTTCCCCATCAGCTCTTCTTTCTCTTTCTCTTATCAAATTAAATCTGAAAATACCAAAAAGAGCAACACCATGGCGTTTGAATGGCGATCTCCGACGCCGTTCGTAACAATGGTATCAGAGTCGTTGTCATGGCGCAATACTCTGATTTAATCGTCCAAAACCAGCGGTGAAGCAAGGCAGAGTCAGTTTGAATCCTTGACTCCTCTTTTCCAAGCACTGTCCCTGAAAGTCGACGAGTTGGCACGATCTTGTGACAGGTGTGGAGAAGCTATCAAAAGGTACGGCGAGACAATCAAGTCATTCGCTGCAAAATCACGGAGAAATGTTGGATGTGAAACGGATGATGTATTGAACGTCTACCATCTGTTCGACGAAATGCCGCACAACCAAACACGAGTTTATAATGAAGAGTTTGAAGATGACTTTCACATATGCCGACTGTTTGATGAAATGTCGCTGAACCAGATCGAAGATTATGGTAAGGTTTGCGACGTTTTAGATATACTAGAGGCTGATTCATATGACATCTCTCAGTTGTTTGAGGAAATGCCCCAAGGTGAAATCAAAAAACATGATAATGTTTATGACATCTCTCAACTGTTTGACGAAATACCTCAAAGAGAAATCAAGAAATCTGAAGAGTTTTATATCGTCTATCATCTGCTCGATGAAATGCTTGTGAAGGAAATGGATAGTGACAACTCTCGGAGCAACCTTGTTGAGGACGAGTTCGAGGGAAACATGGACTATAACGACAAAGGTAAACTATTAGCCTGCATGCATCTCTTTGACCCGGGTGGATGTGTTATGAAAGATCATGGTTCATTTTTTGACAATATTGCATACCTTGGGTATTTGAATGTTGACGAAAGTCCTCTTGACCAAATCGGAGTTTGTGGTGAAGTTGGTGATGTGATAGAAGATGAGCTAGATGCAAATTCGTTTTGCATCCACATGTTGTTTGAAGAGGTGACTCTAGGTGGATTCAAAAATTATGGTGTGGGTTATGGGATTCGTTCGGATGCACTCAAAATGCCGCCGCTGCCACCGGAGCCACCGCCAATTTTCCATCACATGTCCAAGAATGACAAATGTGTAGGTAAATCTCGAGAAGTTAACAACAATGAGTTTGATGATGATTCACTTAATGGGTATAACGTGTTCGCTGAAGTGCCGCCGAGTGCAATTGCATTATGTGGTAAGGTCTGTGACATTTTAGAAGGACTTCGAGACAACTCACTGGGCTCCTATAAACTGTTTGCCGAAATGACTGAGAGTGAAGCTCTAGATGTTACAAGTAAGTTATTAGAAGAAGATGCATATGAATGCTGTCTACTGTTTGATGAAAAACCTGAGGGAAACAGAAGCAATTTCAGGATGAATCTGAGTGAAGAACAACCGATAAATCAGAATTCATTTCGAAATTATTTTGATGATCATATTTTTAAGGCTCCAAGTTCAGTTACTGTTGGTACTACATTCACTGAATATTTAAGGTTTGGTGAAGTGGTTTGTCAGAACCTTGACGATAAAGGTGCGAGTTTTGTTCCTGACAGTTGTGGGAAGATGAGTTTACATTATTAGTGTCTAAGCGTGAAAGAACGATTCGTAAAAGGACGTCCAACAATGATGTTACCGCCACCTACTTATTATGAACAAATTACAGATATTGACGATGATCTATATAACCATCAGAAAACAACATACATATGTGAGATCGAGGGTCAACTATTTGTTATGATTGAACGAGATCCCTTTGAGCCTGATGTAGTTGATGGAGTACTCCTACAACCAGATTTTTACCTCAAGCTCTATGAGTCAGGTTTGGAAGAATACTTGGAGAAAAGTGATGCTCATGTATTGTTTGGTTACACTCTTTTCAAGGACAGGAAAGTCACCAGATGTTTCTATTTGTTGGAGAAGTTTCACTCAACTGTACCAGAAAAGCGCTATCATAAGGGACGACCCATACAAAGGATGAGGGGGATGGTTTCATCTCCTTCAAATGTGCAGATAGTTCAAGGAGCTCTCACATCTAAGTTCGATAAAAATAAGACAAATGAAGAGGCAAAATACAAAATAATTGGCGTGGAGTTTAAACTAATGATGTTAGAGAGAGTTGTTGGTTATCATGATCTGGATATAGAATGGAACTCATTTGGGAGGAAATCCCGGAAGTATGCAAGAAGGAAAAATGAAGGCGCCATACATGATGAAATTAAGAGAATTGCTCAAAATCTTGACCTCTTGGGGAAAATCATTGCGCACACCTCCTCTGTTGTGGTTGAAAATTATAATGATTGCTTCACATTGCCAAATTATTTGTTATTGTTGCTCGTGTAATGGTCTGTCGAAGAATTCAAACACTAGAGGCTTGAGGTCAAGCCTCAAAGAAAGGCGGGAGTAATGTCATGACCAGAAAACACACAAAATATATTGAGAAGTCGTGCTTTAGAAACATAAAATGCGAGGACGAGATACGACGTCGTTTTGGAGGGGTATTATTTAGTTTGCATAATTACTGTCTATTTTGTTAATTCCACTTAATATTTGTTATTCGAGTATTTAGATTTACTTGTTACCAAATAGACCCTTTGGGCTAGCCTCTATTATAAAGGGGGATGCATTGTACGTTATTTCTCATGAATGAAAATGTTAACAAGTATATTTCTTCTTCTCTAAGAGATATTCTCTCCCTCCCTTTGAGCTGAATTTCTCTCCTCCATCAGCTCTTCTTTCTCTTTCTCTTATCAAATTAAATCTGAAAAATACCAAAAAGAGCAACACAATGGCGTTTGAATGGCAATCTCCGACGCCGTTCGTAACATTGTAATTAGTAAGTAATAGGACATATAAAGTATCTGTAGTAAAGTAGAATTAGGAAGCTTTACGAATTCTTTGCTTGGGTAGGACTGGAAAATGAGTGGCATCTATTAATCTCTCGTTTGGGTAAAAGGTGATTCAGGCTTGACATGTCGTATTTCGTCCCTCTCATATTATTTCAGGTGAGCGTTCTTAAACTCTATTATTTTGAAAAAGTAGAAGGAATGCATGTATATCTATGAATGCAACTATGTATTTGTAAACACGATTTTCTACGTATTGAATTGTCATTTCTTGAAAGCATGTTTCTATAAATTGTGTATTCAAACTATTCAGCTTTTCAAAGCAAGTTATCAGTAAAATGGTTATTTCAAAGGATTGGAATCGATATGATGAATGGTGTCCCATTGGGTTGTATTCGAATTTGATTTGATGTTGGATCCGACATTGGCATGGGAGTGCAGGGGTAACGGTCCTCAAATTCTTGACCCAACACCAAATTTGAGGTGACGTAGAATGTTCCCGAGACTATTTTGGTCAAATTCTTGAACGGCCTCAAGAATTCCACGTACATCTCTGTCGTCTTCCAATCATTGTATTGTAGTGTAACGTCCTTCAAGTCCGTTTTATATTGATTATCGCGGAGCTCGAAAGAGTCAAACCCTAATTTAAGTTCCAATGCCGCCTTCAACATAGAGTATGTCGAGTTCCATCTTGTAGGCATGTCAAGACAAAGCAATTTCTTACTTTGTACACCTTTATCTTCAAGATATTGCTTCAACTTCTTCAACCTCCCAGCGAAACCCTTGATCCACTTTACCGCACCTCTAATTCGATCCATCGAATTTTCTTCGTCGTTCATTTTTAACCCATCTTGCACCACAAAGTTAAGGATGTGTGCAATTCACCGTATTTGCACATGGATCCCATTCAAAAGGAAGAAATCACTTCGCATGGCAAACTTCCTCACCAAGTTCTCAATCCCGGCATCATTTGAAGTAGCATTATCCACCGTGAATGTAAATACTTTCTCGATTTCCCAATCCTTCAAACACCCCTCAATATCTCGAGTTATATCTTCTCCCAAATGGCCCAAAATCAATCAAAAATTAATGATGCACTTCTTCAACACCCACTCATTAAGCATACTATGTGAGCATATTCTTTGATAAACACCTTCAATATTTTCCTGTCGTCCAAGTACATTTGCACAATCTTATCCCTTATTGTCTTGCGACAAAACAATCTCAAGTTTGTGCATCCTCGCCCCCACATCTCCTTAAATGCCGAATGATTCACAGTACTAAACGGTTGTTCAGTCACAATCATCCACTGCATAACCCCCTCTAAGATATAATCTTGGTCGAATGTCCATGTTCCTACTTGATGAGATGCTTTGTCGAAGTTCAAACGAGATTGGACTAGTAGTTGGTTGAGGGATTTGGGTTTCTTTAGACAAGCAGTCATGTGCCTATTCAAACCAAATGTCCCTTGGGCACCACCATAACCAATTTCTCTGTAACAATACAAACATCCCCCTCTTGAGTGTTTCTTTGATTGGACAATAGAACGGCTCAAAGTATGCCCACCACTTCGACATCAACTTAGTCGTCTTGGTGCTAACATGGACGGTTTTACCATCTTACCCCAATGTTTTGACTTCCTCATGGAATAACTTTTGAAACTTTTGGGGTTTTTTAGCTTTGTCGACGACGACGTCCTTCTCTTCTGCAATTTTGGGAGGTGGTATTGAAGGCCCCTCCTCTTGTGGTTGTGGTGGTTGTGAAATTGACGGTTGTGACTCAAGGAGGCCATCGACTTGAATATCTGGGTGGGTGTACTCGCTCCACGAATTATATGGCGAGCTAGGCGCCTCTAGCTGAGTCGGGGCATTCGAAGATGAAGGATGTGCTGACGTCATTGGACCATCCGGTATAAAAGTATAAACATTGGTAACGGTGCGAGAACGCTTGCGAGAACCCGAAATGTTTTTAGGTATTTGTTTCTTCATTTCTACATCAATCACAATCCACGACGAACAATCAATATGCAATACCAATTATCTCAAGGCTCAAGTTAACTAACACAAAATTATTAAAACAACTCAAATCTTAATCAACAAATCACAATTCACAATCACAATTCAATTTCAATTTCAAGTCTCAAGTCTCAACTCACATCAAAGTCTCAATTCAATTTCAAGTCTCAAGTCACCTTCAACTTCAAGTATCTAATTAAACAATTCACAATCAACTCAATTTCAATTCTCAACTCACCATTCATAATCAACTCACTAGTCACTTCTCAAGTCACAACTCAATTTCGAGTATCTAGTTAAACAAACTAAAGCAAAAGTACATTAAGATTAATAAAATTCCTCAATATTGCTCTAATTTTGCAAAATTGCTCAAGCAAAAACACTAATATTCATCAATAATGCATCAATGGTAGTCTAATTTCACAAATTTCCATCTAATTCAATTGCCCTAAATCCTACTTCAAAAGCCCTAATTCATAACCCTAATTCTGAAACCCTAATTCAACAATCAACAATCTAAATCAACAATTATAAGTTTTTAACAGCGATCATAAGTAGTTATAAAGAAAAAAGGAACAATTATAAGTGGTGCGAGTGCGGTGCTGGTGGCGCGGCGGCGACGTGCGTGAGAGAGAGTGGAGACTGGTGCGCGGTGGCGACGTTGAGGGTGGTGCAGTGGTGGTTTGATTTTGAGAGCCATTGAGCCGGGCGTGGTGATTTTGAGAGTCGAGCGTGCGCGACTCATTTTTGAGAATTGGGAGTGGAGAGTGTGAATTATTTTTAATTTTGAGGGTATAAGATGATTCTCTTTTTTTCCTTTTGGCCCCATAGGTTTTTATATTTCAAAACTATCCCCAATTATATTTTTTTAATACCACATAGCCCCTCCCTATATTAAAAATTCCTAAAAAAAAAGCCCTACTTTTTTGGCGGGATTCTCGCCTCCTGTGGGAATCGAAAACGGATTCTTGTTCCCGTCCCGTGGGTGACGGTAATCCCGTTCCCGACAAACTGTCGAGAATTTCCCTTACCTGTTCCCACCCCTACCTGGGAGTTTGGCACGGGGGAGCGTTTAGAGTTCACTAGGGTATTGAGTTAGTTAAGGTTATGTTTCTTTTCATTAGTTTAGTACTGTGAGTGTATTTGGTTCAGATATTTAACGAATAAACTGGTTATAATTTCTCTGATATTGTTTTGTTTAACCTGGAATTTTTGGGCTGTTACTGAAGGAACTACTCAGGATTGGAGATATCAACAACTGATAAAAATAGAGGCGAAATATCAGAAAGAAATTCTAAGGCATTTATCTCGAAATTATGCAATCTAGAAAAAATGCAATATCGAAATATATTTTTGATTTACCTATCTTTCGATGCACCAAACTTTCAAGAGTGGAAATGTTTCGATACAAGAGCGATATGGACAACAGTTCGCCAAGGATTGCAAATGAGCCTATTCAACACATTTGGACGCCCTATTTATATGCAGTGGCCTAACCGCCACGATATTAACTGCACAGTCTTGAAGCTACTATCGAAATAATATTTCGATTTAGCCAAATTTATTGAATTAGTTATTTCGATACATAATAATAATTAATGTAAAAAATGTACTTCAGAGCGAGAAAATTACACTTGCACCCGATCCTCCAGATTACGACTCTTAGATAGGGGGCATATTTTGAAGCCAAGAAATTATATTTGGCACCCGATCCTCCAAATTACTACGCCCAAATAGAGGAGGCATATTTTAAAGCCAGAAACACATGCCTCAATGCAAAAACTCTCGACATGCTATAAAAATTAATTTTGGTACCTGCTTTTTCACAAGAACGACTCCCGAATGGGGGGACTATATCGTTTGGGCTAAATAGGCTGGCTGAAATCGAGGAACTGGGTCGGCCTGCTCAAACAAAGGCCCAACGAAGAGTGTTTTGAAGGATTATTTCGAGACACTGTTGCAGACTTGCAATTGTATAAAAGAATACTTCGATCTTGAAAACTTTCGATGTTATTCCTTAAAATCTGGAAAAAGGGCCCGCAATTCGAGGCCTATAAATATTTCGGATCCCGAGAAGCATGCACATCATTAATATTGTAGCAACTACCCGCTCTTGAATCGAACACTCAATTCGAGACTAAATTCGAGAGTCGCTTCTAGGTAGACCATTCGATACTCCTGAACTTTCGAGATACTTTGGTCCTACTAGTTCAATATCGAGACTTAGGTAGTTCAACACCGAGGCACAATTCGATACTCCAATATTTCGATAGTGCAACCTTTCGACACATGAATAATTTAATACTCCCGTATTTTGACACAAGCCAGTTTCGAGCCTATTCGTGATTCGAGTTCTTTTAGCTGTTTTTCTTTGATTAAAGGGTGTTTTGGACAAAGCTAGGCATTTCTTGTAATTGATTAGTACTTTGTTCTATTCCTTGTAACTCAACCGAAATTATAACAAATTTGTATTGCATTTGCGCTAAATGTAAAGTGAAGATTTTCAAAGTTTTGGAAAAGGCACGGATTGACTAAGATTGGATACTATAACTAATTTTCCAAATTACACCTAATGAGCTTAATTTTTGTACTAATTTTCCAAATTACACCTAATGAGCTTAATTTTTGTCATGCACCCAGACTCCCATGTTGTTCCCTTTTTTTTTTTTTTTTTTTTTTTATCAATTTTATAGTTCTATGAAATATGTCAAATATAGAACGAAAGAATAGAATTCTTCGTAGCGTTTAAACCACATACATAGGTGTCTACTTCAATTTCATCCACATCAACTTTCATATAAATACTGGTGGGAATAAATTAGGTTGGCCCAAAAAAATGTATGGGTCGGCCCATATGCGGAAAAAGTCCAATCAAACGTGTATCGAATCATGCCTTTCGATACAAACTTGAGTGTCAAATGACCCCATTCGATACTCGTACCTTATCCCGAGGAATCCAGAAAATACGACCTCATCCCGAGGCCTATAAATACCACCGAATCCCGAGAAGCTCGGCAAGCATTGAGTAATGTTCACCAACCACGCAAGAATCTAACCAGAAGTTCGATACTAGAGCATCAGTCCGATACTTTCTATTCAATTGTTCAGAATGCGATTCGATTGTCTTGGTCTACTCCGATTCGATAGATCCATCATCGAATCTAGGCCCGTTCGATTATTTTGGTTATCCCGCATCCTCAGTTATATTGAAAGCTTTGTTCGATATGCTTTCAATCCAACCTAGGCAGTTCGATACTTAGAGTTTGACAGTTGTTTGAGTCTCGAACCATCTCCAGTTTGACGGTCACGCAGTTCGACGATCTTAGGGTTATTTTGGTCATTTTAGGCTTTTGAATCATGTAATAGGTGTTCCGGACAAATGTAGTCCATTCTCTGTAATAGGCTAGCATAGTTTGATTTGTTTCGGACCCAATTATATTGCTTTATCATTTACGTGTAACGCAGACGAAATAACACCAAATTACATACGTAAATACTTTTTGAAAGAAGTTCATTGAATTTTAGATTCACGTAAACAATACTTTTTAAGTGTTTGCAGAAGCCCAAGTAAAAGCGATCAAATTTAACAGTTATTAGCCTATTGATCCTAATCCACATAAAATATTAAATTTTACCAAGTTTTCTTACATTTACAACTTTTATTAGTGGCAAATCCCCTACGATAATCAGGTCCATTCATCTTCGTTTTATAAAGAAGAATGTTTCACACAAATCTGTTTACTAAATAAATTACATCTTGATTAGCTGCCTTATTTACTCATTAAGGCCTAAAGAAATGAGCTTCAATTCCCTCCGTTGCAATAGTCCAAACTGCCCCAAATACTAACAGGACACTCAAAACCATCCCAACAAATCCAAGTGACCAATTTAGCCACCACATTGCACTATACTTGTTCGGTTTCTTGATCATAATCCACATCAGGCACGGATACGCCAGGGTGACCGGCAAAGCAATCCCTCCGATCAATCCAGCAAGGCTTTTCAGAACAGGGAGCGCCACGGATATGAAGAATGCTACACAACCAAAGAATACGCGTAATCCTGTTCTAACCCACCAGGGACATGGTCCGTTCCTGTTGCTGGTGTATCTGAACTCCAGATTGTCGAAAACAGGCATTGCGTATATTTGGAACGAGGTCAGACTGTTGATCACGACAAACAGGCTTGTTAACGCCAAAATCGTCCTAGATGTGTCGTTTCTGTGGTATTGGTCTAATGCACTCAACATTCCTCCGTTTGTTGGTATCTGGAAAATTTCAGCATGTCAAAAACAAAATGGATTATCAATTTGATAGCCAAATGATTTGGTGGAAAAGTAAGTTTGATCGAAATTAAAATATTCAGAAAAATATGAAGTGCTCACCAAATTTCCATAGGCCCAATATCCTCCAATTGCCATTGGAAACAAACAGCACGCAATTATAAGATACGAATACTTTACTCCTTTCCACATTGGTACACTTGATGGATTTTTTATGGTAGATGGCATTGTTCCCTGCAGAAGTTTAACAACAATAAGTAAAACTGTAAAACTGAAATATTAAAAATAATCTTATTCTTTTTCTCTGATATTATATATATGATAGTGTGAATTAATCACTTACCTGAATTTCTAGGACAAGATTATGGCCTCTAAAAGCAAATGCAATGACCCCAAGAGCATTCAGAATGCTGCAAATTTTTGCTATTTCAGATTTCGTCTCGAGGGGATGATCATAGGTTATGCCAATAGGCCTGGTTTTGGTGACGGAGAGCGTCCATGTTAGAGTACAATATGTTACGGCTGTGATTGCTCCAACAAGAGAAATTCCGGCTATGGAATTCATGTTTGGGAGCTGAGATAAGATCACAGCCAAGGACACGAAAATCATGTACCAGTATATAGTTGATAGCGAGTTGGCGTCACAAGTCGAAGCACACACAAGGCGAAAGAAGATTTTCATTGTGCTGCCTCCAATCATTATTAAACTAACACATGTTCCACCTGCCAAGTACATTGTCGGAAACAGGGCCAATATCTTTCCAAGCCTTTCCCCTGACAAAAAAGAAATATTGCATGAGTGACTTTTACATAGTCAAATCCAATATATAAAAGTTTGCAGTCAAAGTGTAACTTTAACAAGACGTTTTCAGGATTCATACTGTTCCAATTTCTTTAAATCAGGGGTCTTTAATTTAAAAATGATTACCAAAGGCAGCAATGGAGAGCCTGAGGTACCGACTGTAACGAGTGCCAGGAACGGATTCGTGGAGTTGGATCAGTAACCATAAAGTGTATAGTTGCCATACAAAAACCAAGGAGAGGCTTATAATTCCCCACACCCTGAAATCAGTCAATAAGATTGATTATCATCAAAGTTACTTTGCTGCTAAACCAATTACCATACTAGCGATTTCAGTTACGTTTGACAACTGCATGCTTACGTAGTCATTAAGTAACATACTTGATCTTTATTCTAAGCTCTGATCTTTTGGTTTTTCTATTATAATTCACCCAGGTAAGTTGGATTATACTCCTTATGTTATGTAGTACATGGTTCGGTATTACAATAGGATTATGTAGTTCTGATCTATAAGTAAAAGTAACATAACATTTTTGTCACGTCTGACAAGTAAAAAGTGAGTGGAGGTGGAATTATTAGGTGAGATGCTGAATATCAATGAACTCTACTTATAATTAGAACTTACCAACCAAGGGCGGTGAAAGCGAGAGGAAGGACAAGAGCCTGGAATCCGATTCCAGAGCTGAGGGTATGAAATGCGGCATAATAAGCGTTACCATTTCGCGATTCTGTTATAGGTAGCCATGCATCTTGAGGATCGAGCTTCGTTAGATGTCCGACATCTTGAAGGTATGTTTGCATGTTAGAGACGGCTTTTTTCATCGGACTAGCCAAAGGGGTCATGATCCGGCCAGCCGCAGTAATAAAGGAGCTTTTCGGGTTCTTGGGACTCATAGTATCAAGAAATGGTGACGGAAGTGGTGAAGTATGGCTTATTTGCAGGGGTGATTTCATAACTGAAGGACTTGAGTTCATTTCCACTAGTTCACTCATTCTTTTTATTTTTATTTTTATTGTTGGGTCTCTCTTTACACTTTGAATTTGTGCTGCTAGTATATATATTGAATTGAACTGAATGTGTTGGGTGGAGTTTATATACTGAGCATTCGTGCTTTCTTTTTAAGTTCAAACTTTTATATGGGAATGGGACAGGTGTATTCACTCATGCATTTTAAAGAAAGTAGCATATATATATATATATATATATATATATATATATATATAACTTTAAAAGTTACTAGAAGGATATACGGCTCTACGCCAATGATTGGTTAGTTGGTGAATCTACTAATTAAACCAAATTTAATGCATGGTTGTTTAAGCTGGTTATCGTTATTGATTTGACGCTTATTAATATTCGTCCCAAGATTCTTATTATGTTGAAATTACTAAGAAATTCATGTTAAATGTCCAATTCTCCAAAGAAATTATGATATTTTACTTTGTAACACGGTAAAGAACATAAACCTCAAGCTATATATAGGGTGTTTTACGTGTTTCCTTCACCCAATATTTTTATTTATTATAACTTGTTTCTGAACCTGAAGGGGAGCATTGGCGCACAGATAAAGGTGTTGCTGTGTGACTGAGAGGTCACGGGTTCAAGTCATGGGAGCGGCCTCTTGTCAAAATTGACAGGGGAAGGCTTGCCCCCTCTTGTCAAAATTGACAGGGGAAGGCTTGCCCCTTATACACCCTTGTGGTTGGGACCCTTCTCCGGACCCTCGCATTGCGAGGATGCTTTTGTGCACCGGATTGCCCTTTTTTTTTTTATAACTTGTTTCTGAACCTACTGAAAAGGGTGCAACTCTTAGGGATAAAAATGTAAAACACTTTATAATGTGTTTTACCCATTACTTTGAGACGAAAGTACTTTATGAGATGTTTCTATTGAGTTTTTGGGACAATCTTTATTTAAAAAAAGAGGCACTACCATACAAAAGAATAATAATAAATTGTGCATGGGTTGTGAAATAGGTACATTTCTCCGTGAACATATGTAGACAAATTATCTTATGTGTATTTAATATTTTTGTAAAATACCTCTTCATATATGAAATTGTTAGCCGATTGTTTTTAACTTCTTAAAACTACAATGACGTGATTTTGTCCATTTTTGCAGGTTTCGTTAAAGGACTACTACACAACTAATTTGCCTACTTTATTTTTTATTGGTAGTAATTAGCTTTGAAAGTTGGATTAAAGGACCCCCATGTGATCAACGTAGAAAGGAACAAAGTGAATCTTTGACTAAACCCAACTCTGGCTGTTGCACTCAGCAGTAAAAGTAGATTAATTACTTGCGACCAATTAAGTGCAGTACACGTCGTTCAGTCTGTCGGTTCTCAATTCATGCAGACAGAGTTGCATGATTACATAGAAAATGGGTATTTCAATTTGTTTCTCACATTTTTCATGATTTATATACTTTTATGAAAAGTTTTCACAGATTAATTAAGCTTCAAATAACCCCCCCCCCCCCTCTTTTTCAATCGATCAGACAGTTTTATTAACAAAAAGCACAAGGGATACTCAACCCGTTTGTTTCACAATGACTATCTCTTTTTGGTGTATTCGTTTTCTATAAATAAAATTCATTTGCTTATATATTTTTTTTAAAAAGGTACCCCGTATAAGAACACAAAAACGGTAATTAGCCTTTTTAGTATTAAATAGTTTATTTTTGGGGAATGTTTTTCCAATAAAGTCAGTTTAATCATGTTCTAGCTGCTCAATCTCAAAAACATATAATTTTTTTCTTAATTTCAACTGATCTTATGAAATATATTCCACGTGCTTCCCTGTACGGTACAAATTAAAGTGTAATATAATCATATATACGTGGAAATGACAAATGATTTCCTTATGACTGATCACCAATTGAAATTCCGATGAAACTCTACCGACAACCTAAATAGACAAAGCTACCTTTAATTTGGAAAACAAATTTTAGGAAATTTCTAGGAGTTTTCTCCACAACTTGAAGAATTATATCATCCATAAGAAATACAATATATTATTCTATTTTGAATATTCTTTCAAAATGACCTCTTTTCCTGGAAAGTACGCGTGCTTGGCCATTTGAACTTTCAACTTGAATATGGAAAAGCACTTTGGCAGTGAGAAAAAATAAAAGATATATCTCAAACTTTATTAAACTTTACGATCATGAAAGCTAAACCAACTGAAAGATATATCTCAAACTTTTTATTTCTAAATGGACACACAACTGCTCCACGTGTTAGTTTAAATAGTCGTTGTTTTTAGGACATAGCGTATATGTATTTAACAAATCGGATAAAAACCGTTCCTACGGCGAAACTGTGACAACAAAGTTTATAATCTTTTACAATATTTTAGTTCAAGTCCCATGGAGAGTTGTTTTTTAGGTTTAATATTGCAGTAATGCGCATTATTTCTAATTGCTTAAAGCGGTAAAGTGATTGAAAATGATTTGCTTTCAAGTACTAGCCACTATTTCAAATTTTAAAATAACACAAATATATATATATATATATATATGTGTATATAATATATGATCCCCTGCATGCTTGACGTTGGCCGTGACGTAAGTTGATGACGCCGTGAACGACAAACAAACGATTATGAAAGTGTTTAACTGTACTCTCCTTAATAAGTTACGCAAATTAAGTAACTGATCTAATTTCAGAATCTTAGTTTAACATGCATTGACATGAATGCTGTCTTTATATGTAAATATCTCTCTCGTGAATCGGAGCAGAAATGGATGGCCTTTGAAAATTTACGATTCTTTACCTTTCTTTAGCTTTTACCGTTTAAAAAGTTTAATTGTAAATTTGATCTTATTACTTCTTCTTGCCAAATTATAAAAAAGGACGGACCCCAAAAAATTGTTTGGACTTCAGAGGGTACATAGAAAATTATATATTTGTTTTTGGCTAAGGAATTTACTCAGTTATTTACTTGAAAATTAAACTATAAGCACCTTATGTGACTAGCACTACAAGAGAAAAGACATTTAGCGACTGGAAATTCGGTCGCTAATGACCTGCTTCCGATCGCTATTGCCCTTTTTGCGACCGGAATTCGATCGCTAAAACTCGGTCGCAATTGCTTTCGACGCTAAACTTTTAGCGACCGGAAAGCAGTCGCAACAACCCATTTGCGACTGGATTCCGATGGCAAAATTTGCAACCGGAGTTCGGTCGCTATTACTATTTACGACCATAGTACGGTGGCAAAATTTGCCACCGGAGTACGGTCGCAAATATCTTTAAAGTATTAGCAACCGGATTCCGGTTGCTAATACTTTTAACACCTTTACCCACCGAAATCCGGTCGCTAATAATCTTCAACGTATTTTCCACCTGAACCCGGTCGCAAATAATCTTCCACGTATTTGCCACCAGACTCCGATGGCTAATAATGTTTAACAGAATAAAAAATTTAATAATACTCTTGTAATAATTATCGGAATATTATTAATTTTTTTTCTTTGAAAGATTTTGAATTATTGCCACAATCTAAAACATAAAAATATTTGTTAGTCAAAATTTATTTGAATAAATGATAGAAAAAGTGTTTATTTGAAGAAGAAAAAGAGAAATAGTTAGAAAAAATGTGTATTTAAAGTAAAGTGTTCGAAGATTTATAAAAGATTGAAGAAAATATAGTATGCGTTGGTATACTTTGATGAAATATATGTTTTTGGAGATTTAGATAAATAGATGAAAAGAAGAAATGAAGAGAAAAAAGAATATGCGTTGTGTAATTTAGATGAAAATTGTGTAAAAAAATGAAGTATACATAGAATCTCGGAAGTTTTTTGAATTTTTGTAAAATTTGAATTTCCCAACCTAATTTTTCGAGTTATTGCGACCGAAAAGAGGTCGCAAATTGTATGAAATTTAAAATTTTAAAAAATGCGCCAATATTTTTGTTTTTTGTGACCGAAGTCCGGTCGCAAAACACATTTTTCCCAGAATTACGCTCATGAAAATTAGTTACGACCAGACTCCAGTTGCAAATACTCATGAATATTATTTGCGACCAGATTCCAGTGGCAAATAATATTCATGATTACTATTTGCAACTAGATTCTAGTCGCAAATAGTTACAATCTTTAAATTTTTTACTATCTTTGGATAAATTTTCATGTGTTTGTGATTTTAAATAAAGAATTTCACTAAATACTTGAATTGAATTAACATTTAGTTAGTTTAATGTTCTTTAAATTATCAAATTAGTAAGTTATAGTTGATTACATATATATATATATATATATATATATTAAACTCTTTTAAGTTCTTTATATAATCATACGTAGTAGAGTACTCGCTAATTTTCGATTAGCTTTCGTTGCAAATGTCAGTATAGAGGAGGCTATTGTGGTATATATATATATATATATATATATATATATATATATATATATATATATATATATATATATGTGTGTGTGTGTGTGTGTGTGTGTGTGTGTGGATGTGTGTGTGTGTGTTACATGAAATTAACATATTCATAAGTAGTTATTAGCAACATATACCAATGTAGTTACAAGTGACATTATGAACCGACGTTTTAAATTATTCTTTAACGTGTAACAAAACTACATTTTTTTGTTTTTTTTAACTTATATATAACTAATGTTGTTGTAATAGATCATTAAACCAAAGATAAATCTAAAATTAAAGTGTGAAATGCTTAAATTAAAAATATGAATATTAGTTGCAACCGAATTTCGATCGCAAATACTCACAATAGAGACCGGAGAATGGTTTTAAAACACTAAACCACAAACCTTATCATTAGCCACCGAAATCCGGTCGCTAATAACAACGGCAATGTGATGATGTATAATCCGCCACGCCTTTCGACATGGGCAGAAAAAAGGTACCCCACAAAACGACTGAGGCTTAGAGGAAGGGCACGCCCAGGTCACGACCAACTGTTACCCAAATAAAGGCACGTGATCTAGTATTTAGAGAACGTACCCTCGGGTCACGACCAACTAACACCCCAAAGAGGGTATTTGGTCCAAACACATGGAGAAGGTACCTCCGGGTCCCGACTAACCAACGCCCCAAAAAGAGAATACAGCTCGGCCCCAAAGGCTCGGGCACACCCTTTCCCACAAGCTAAAAGTCAGTCTTAACCTCGGGTACCCACAAGAAAATACCACGAAACCCCCTCCCCCCAACGCCAACGAGTAAAACACTCTCCGAACGGCTATGCGCCACTCGAACCCGGACACTTAGCCAAAGTATCAAGGAAAAAAGAGGACAATACTAACACACTAAGGACACGAGTGAATACAAGGAAGGGTCAAGACCACTCAAAATATGGTCTAAGGAGATAGCTCGACAGTCACACAACCATGAAGAACGACCCCACGGGTCCCTCTCAAGATCGATTACCAAGAGAATCATCCGACCACCTAGGTAGAGCCTCAAGCACGACCAGGCTTGGAAGATGTGCCAACCACCCTTATTTAACATAACTCCCAACCACCCTCATTATGAACGAAGAGCACGCCTCATTGGTCCGAATCATCCATTAGAGCAGAAAGCGACAACTCTTACCGGTGCAGACCAAGGATTGTGGCAGACTAATTCTCTCTCATTGGTTCATAACCAGCTACAAAAACCATTGGAGCAGACGCCTTCAGTACCCGCTCAGATGAACTGAAGTCAACTCATGCCATTGGTCGACCCTTGACACACGACCCCTATTGGCGCAGAAGACCCCGCACCATTGGACGCCAGAGCCACCCAGTGTTAAGACAGAAATACCAATCCCTATTGGCCAATGACCTCAGGGCTATCCCTATAAATAACCCCCATTTTCAGCACTAAAGGGAAAAGGTCTGAAATCGAAACACACACACACACACACACACACATACAAAATCATTGCAAGTTCTACTAAAATCTCAGCATAATTGTACTTAGAAGTATCATATCTCTCTAGCTCCAACTATCTCACTACACAACCCCCCTTGTAATTCACTCAAAGTCTTTAATAAAATAACCGCGCCTCTTTTTTTTTCAAATTCGAGATTGGCATTCCGAACAAAACTAAGTGACGATATCCCCGAATACCCCAACCTCACAGGCTCGAACAAAATTGTATCACCAAATGGCGCCGTCTGTGGGAATGCCTTAAGTTATGTGAGAAAAGTTTGATGAAAATTGCATGGCCAGAAAAAGAGCTAAAAGAGTCGATGGAAAACCACGACACTGAAACGGTGGGGCAACAGAGCCCTACGCTCCCTCAGGAGGAGATCCCAGAGCCCAACGACCCAACACCAAATCCTGATGTACCTGTACCATCCGCTACCGGCGCCCATATACCCCAGGCTACAGGCATTCTGAGGCCACAAGCTGATACTCCAGCGTCCCATGGGATACGTATAGGGACCATAGGACATGTACCGCAACATGTTTGCTCGATTTATCAAAAATGAGGGAACGACCTCAGAGAATGGTCGGGGCCATGACAGGAATAGCCCCGAGGAACAGAGGAATCCTCCTCGCCACCAATCCACCCCACCTTCTTAGGCTCGATCCGAATGCTCGCCATGCAACGATGCCCGCGCTTCTTCCCCTGGCCAAAGAAGGGGACCGTCGTCGTTACACATAGTGAGCTCGTAGATGCACCTTCGAAAGCATGGCCACCTTGACGTCCACCTCCTTTTCATGAGGAAGCCAGGAATCCCCAGACCTATATGAGCCCTACAACCCCGAGCCCGTACGTAGGTGCCAGCGTTTGTCGTCTCCCGAAGCCCCTCTGAGAGTAATGATGGAGTAGATGCAAAGAGAGTTGCGTGAACTCTGATGCAATCTCAACCTAGGGGAGGAGGCAGGGTATCGAGGGACACCATTTGCACCTCATATAGCTGACCCCATTGTCCTTCTTGCTATGAATCCAGTGGAACTTCCGACTTACGCTGGGGAAAATAACGACCGTGACTCCCGTGATCATATCAACTAATACTTGCTTGCGATGTATGGACCTTGTGTCGCCTCTTGACCACACCTTGTGCGGTGTATTTTGGACGAACCTCACGGGATGAGCCTAATCATGGTTCTCCCAACTTCCCCATAAATGATCCACAGCTTCGAGCAACTAAGTCGGATGTTCGTAAGGTAATTCGCGTGCAACAGGTTCTTTCCCAAGACAGGTGGGCACCTATTCAACGTACGATAGAAGGCATATGAGTCGCGCAGGGACTGCATGATATGATTCTCACACATTGTTGGCGAAGTCGCCCACATTGATCCCAGCATGATCTCCGACACCATCGTCCGGGGACTACTGCCAGGAGATTTTGCCACTTATCTCACGAGGAACCTAGCTGCTAACATGGAAGACTTAATGCAAATAACCAACTCTTTCATGGAGCTGGAAGAAAGAAGAAAGGTCATAGAAGCTGTAGAGGCCTCCCGAGCTCCGACCTCCTCCACTGGTAAGGGAAGGAAAAAAGAGATGAAAAGGATGGAGGAAAGAGGGAGAGAGTCAAGAAAATCTTAAAACCAGTGCCCTTACCCTCGCATGACAATAACCCCCACCGAGGTCATGGTCATCATGGGGGAGGAGCAAATTTTCAAATGGCCCCGAGCCGCTAAGGATCCTCAAAGGCTCAAAAGTACGGGAAAGTTCTACACTTACCATCGACACTACGGACATCTGATAAATGACTGTATCCACCTTTAACAAGAAATCTCTAGGCTCTTAAGCATGTGTTTCCTATAAAATACGTGATGGTCGATAGACCACATCCCTCGGTGAGACGGGGATGGGAGAAAGCGCCCAAAAGAAAGAAACAATGCTCTGATACTTCCGAGGACAGCGAGCCAGAATGCACGGAGGAGAAATGGCTACCTCCACCCCCGTAGACCTATTGCGACAATGCCCCCATGGGTTGCACGGTTAACATGATTGAATGAGGAGTATTGTCCATATCCAAAGAAGGGAGGCAGAACTACATCCAAAAGGTACAAAATGGAGACACCAAGTTGGAGGTCTGCGGCGCCCGACTAGCAAATCAGCCCGTCATCTCTTCTGGGTCCGATGATTTTCTAGGTGTCGTATATCCCCCGAGGATCCTCTAGTGGTTACGACTACCATACTTGAAACAGAAGTAAGAAGAATCATTGTAGACACTGAGAGCTGAGTTAATGTACTTTTCATGCCCACCTACCTCGCTCTAGATATCTCCCGAGACTAAATGGACCCTGTGCAAGTTCCCCTAGTAGGGTTCTCAGGGGAACAATGCCAAACAGTGGGACTTATAACACTGCCCATGTGAGAAGTGCTACCCATTGTACCGAGTCAACCAAGTTCTAGGTAGTGGAAGCCTCCTTTCGGACATACAATGCCATATGCGGACGACCAGCCCTACGAATCTTCGAAGCGGTCGCATCTACCCTCCATTTAAAAATAAAGTTCTCGACCTTCTCCGGGATGGGCAAAGTGAAGGGAAATGAAACATTGGCTCACGAATGCCGCATGAACGCCCTACGATTTGAGTCTGATCCTACCGGTGCCAAGCGTTCGGCCAAAAAAGCTCGTACGGAGGAGGTCTGGGTCCAACCCACAGAAAAGCTCAAAATGATAGAACTAGTAGAAGGGGCCAAAGGAAAGACGGTCAAGATTGGTTCCAACATCGGAGAAGACGTAGAAAATGCCATCACGACCACGCTCAAATCATTCCACCATCTCTTCTCTTGGAAGGACGGTCCCCCTAGGCGAATCAGCCAGGAAATATGCGTACATTAACTTAACGTGTACCCTACGGCCAAACACGTCCAACAACGAAAGCGTAACACGGGACCTAAACAAAATAAGGTGATTTAGGTCGAGGTACAATGACTGGTAGACCTCTACCAAATTCGAGAAGTATGCTACCCGGAATGGCTAGCCAACGTAGGTTTTGTTCCAAAAATTGGAGGTCTATAGCGCATGTGCGTAGACTTCACTAATCTGAACAGCGCCTGCACCAAGGACTGCTATCCACTCCCAAGCATCGATATGCTGGTCGAATCTACGGCCGGCTGCATACTCCTATCCACCATGGACGGAGATCAGGGTTACAATCAGATACCGATGGCCAACAACGACCATGAAATAACAGCTTCATCACGGACATCGGCACCTTTTGCTACCTTGTTATGCCCTTCGGGTTAAAAAATGCCGGTGCCACATACCAGAGGCTAGTCAACCTCATGTTCGAGGGTCTGATTGGCAATACAATGGAGGTCTATGTGGATGACATGATCGTGAAAATCCATAGAGAAAAAGACCATGCCCGAGGCCTCGCCCGAGCCTTCGATATCACGGACAAGTTCAGGATGAAGGTCAACCCTCGGAAGTGCTCCTTCGGCATCCGAGGGACAAAATTCATGGGGTACATGGTCACCTAGAAAGGGATCGAGGTCAACCCAGAAAAAGTAGAGGCCATTCTAAACCTGGAATCCCCAAAGACCGTACGAGACGTACAAAACCTAATGGGCAGAATGGCCTCGTTAAGCAAGTTCATCTCTCGCTCCTCAAAGAAAGGCCTACCTTTCTTCTAGATACTCAGAAACATAAAAGACTTCTAGCGGACCGACTAATGCGAAGAAGCCTTTAGAGTGTTGAAGGAGTACTTGGTCAAGCTACCCCTCCTAGTGAAACATGTCCCCAAGAAAATGCTCTTTCTATACATATCCGATGAAAAAAAGTCAGTAAGTGCGGTCCTGGTCCTAGCCAAGGCAGGGAACAGTTACCCATCTACTATGTCAACAAGACCCTCTTGGATGCTGAGACCCGATACTGGCGCATTGACACGGTCGGGTTAGCCCTCGTCTCTGCCGCCCTGAAACTCCAAGCATACTTCTTGACTCATACGATCACTGTGCTCACAGAACACCCCCTCTGTACCATCTTTAATAACCTAGAGGTCTCAGGGCGGATGATCAAGTAGGCCATACAGTTAGGAGAATTTGACTTCACTTACTCCACTTGACCCGCCATAAAAGCCCAGGTGCTTGCCGACTTCATCACCGAGATGTATGAGGACCCTAAAGAAGACGATCTAGAGACTGTTATGGAATTCACCATATGTCTGGAGTACCCGGTACCCAACAACGAGGGCGAGTATGAGGTCCTCTTGCTAGGAATCCACCTAGCTAATGACGCAAAGATACATAGAATACTTGTCCACAGCGACTCTCAACTCGTGGTCCAATAGATCCACGAGAAATACGAGGCACGAGAAGAAAATATGACGAAATGTCTAGAAGTTGTTCTCGCAGGAACAACCTCGTTCCAAGAATTTTCTATCAAACAGACCCTTAGGTCAGAAAATCAAAACGTCGACCCCCTGTCCAAACTTGCCAGCCAAGCCTAGACTGTTAGCACACGGAGAATCACATTCTTCACGGTGCATAAATCGGAATGGCAGGATGATCACAACCATTGAAGAAGATTGGATGACAGAGATCATCGACTTCATAAAAAACCCAGAAAAATACGCCCACGAACGGGTCAAGCAACGAGCCATGTACTGACGTACAACTCAGTATTACATATAGAATGGGTTGTCATTCCGACGCTCGTGGTCCTATTCGACCTCCTGAGAGAAATCCACGACGGATGTTGCGACAGCCAATTAGGAGGAAGGAGCATGGCGGCTAAAATTATCCGCCAAGGGTATTACTGGCCGACCATGGCCGCTGACTCTGAAGAGTACGTCCGGAAGTGTCGAGGTTGCCAACTACACGCCCCAATGAGCCACCAACTTGTTGCCGTTTGGGAACTAGATAACACCCCCTGCCCATTCGTGCGTTGGGGAATTGATATCGTGGGAGCCATGATCCCGGATAAAGGCCAGAAAAGATTCCTGCTGGTTGCGGTGGACTACTTCACGAAATGGGTCGAAGCAGAACCCCTTTCCAAAATTGCCAGTCAGGTCATGATAAACTTCTTATGGAGGAACATTCTGAGCTGGTACTGGGTACCCCAGCAGCTGGTGAGCGACAATAGTTTACAGTTCTACAATAACCTCATGGAAAAATGGTGTGACAAGTGGGGGATCAAACAGCGCTTCACAGGTGTTGGGTACCCCCAAGGCAATGGTCAGGTGGAGGTCACCAACAAAACCCTCCTCAAAATGTTAAAAGCTTTCTTAGAACATTACCAGTCTAAGTGGGTCGAAGAAGTCCCTGGAGTTTTATGGGCCTACCGCACCACCCCGCGATCGGCCACGAGAGAAACCCCTTATAGCCTCGTATACGGGGCAGAGTCGGTGGTCCCATCCGAAGTCGTGAAACAAAGTCTATGGGTACATGAATACAAGGATGTTCAGAACTGCGCAAACCTTACCCTGGCCCTAGATCTCCTGGAAGAAAAACGGATCTGAGCTGCTACCCACGGAGTTCTATAAGCCCCGACTGGCCAAATTCTACAACACTCGGGTCCGACCCCGATTCTTTTAGTTCAGGGACCTCATTCTAAAAAGAGAGGAAGCCTCCAAGAACGTAGGCAAACTCAAGCTAAAATGGAGCAGCCCCTATCATATCTCTAAGATCCTCGGGCCAGACCTACTTGCTCAAAAATATGGAAGGCCAAGAGCTCGATCGAGCTTGGAATAGCGTGAATCTCCGAAAATATTATCTTTGAAAGCTATGTGATCAATCACTTAGGGCGACTCAATTTTGTTCGTGTAATTATGATGTTTGTATTTTGATTGAACGGTTATACCCGTGTAAAGCAAACATAGTACCAGTAATAACATAACTACGTTGAAAAAAGTCTTACGACTTAAAGAATCAAAAAGAGCTTAAAAGAAATATTCTATTAACATGCACTAAAAGGCCATAATATAAAACGAGAATTGGGGGGACTAGACCCATACAAAGCGGTCCAAAATGAAAATAAGGGCTACATATGCCCGGCTAACACTACTCCTTGGGGCTCGGCGCTCCTCCACCGATATCTCATTGGGGTCAGGCATTAACACAACTGGAGCAGCGGGATTCGTCCTGTGAGAAGTAGGCGGAGGACCAGTGGAAGAAGAGGTGGAATAAAGTCCAGCCTGAGTAGCACTAAGCCTCGGGGTATGCTGGGGGCAGACACGAAAGTAGACAGAGCCATCCCATAGCGCACTCGGGCAAGGTTCTGTGAATTAGAAGCCAGCACCCCTCGGCTCCGGGAGAACTTGGTCGTATCCAGTCGGGCACTAACGCCAACTTTGACTTCTTTCCTAACGTCCTCGAGCTGACGAAGCAGGCGGTCCCGCTGTTCCTGCAGTCATAGAACTCCTCTGTGGCCCAGATTGCTTTCTTCACCCTCTCCTCCCACCTCTCAGCCTTAGCGTTGGACTTAGCTATCGCCTCTCCAAGGCAATTTTTCAATTCCCTCAAGTCCCGATCTGCGGATTCTCTTATCTTTGCGGCGCGTCCACGAGCCTTTTTCAAGGCCTTCTCCAGCCGAGTCTCTTTCTCATGAGCTTTTTTAAGTGAAGCTTGGAGAGTGTCGCGCTTCTGGATCACGGTCTTTAGGACCGTCGGACCCCTATATGTGCCCAAGCCATCCCTGAGCACCGTGAGCTGCGAAGAAGAGGGGAGACAAATTTAAAAGGCTGGTGACGACCAAGGAGAGAAGGATAAGAATTGAAATAAGGAAGAAATGGTGTTACCTCGCAAATGCTCTTACAAAATTGGTCCCACAGGGCTCCTTTGCTAAAGCCACCCATAATCTCATGGTCTCCGGGTTTAACAATACTGCTTAAAAAGGAGTTATAATAAGCAAGGTCCATATAACCCTCAATGAAAATCAAAGGAACTACGGGAGCATGAAGAAACTCCTCCTCCTCCGAGGTCAGAATAAGAGAATTCCTAAGGGAGCCCCTCTTGGGAGATGACCTCTTCTGACTATCAGCCTTCACTGGAGGAAAGGGCTCTATGACGCTCTTTCCATTATTCTTTTCTGAGGAAGCCACCATCCCTCTTCTTCGATGGACTCCGACGGCATGGGCCCAATCTGTTAGGTGAAAACAAGAAATCAATAACGGCCAAAATCAAGAATAGTACCAAAATGAGGCATAAAATGGTCGGAAAATTGTTTAGCCATCACGGGGTCCATGGGTTGAGGCATACCTTGGGAGTTCACCTCGTCCTAGGCTCCTGCCATGACCACATTCGCGTCAATGGTGGACGGACTGCCAGAGGCCTGAGGACAGTATGAGTTATCATGCGAACCTAAGGATTTGACAGCCGCGGTTTTTGACGACCTCTTAAGTTTCCGACGCCGTTCCATCTCTTGACACTCAAAATTCGCGGAAGAACCTTGGTCCTTAGAGACAAAGTAATCCCAGACAATGTTGGTCAATGACAAAAGGTCTCGGCTAGCCATCTCCACACCTGAAAACAAGAAGCAAAGGCTCAGATAAGAAATGTAAAAGGGAGTATATTGTATATACTCGGATAAAGCTTTCGAAGCACATTCGAATTTTTTATTCAAAAAATATAAGGACCTACAAAATTTCTCATTCTGTCAGACCACCGTTAGAGGAGGACATTCACCGACCAATCCATCTTGTAGACCCACAATGAATAGGACCATTGAACTCTGCAGTATGGAAGAAACGTCGTAGAGCCTATAAAAAAGACCTCTGTGCTCAAGATAAGCAGCGGTCTTTGTAAACACCTCGGTGAAAAGATAAACATACCCCAGATCCCATTGAGTGGGTATACCTTCCCACTTTGCGATCGACTCTCTGACAGGGGATATAAAAAAGTATCACTGACGCCAGTCCCCGTTGTTGGTAAGCCCATTAGCGGCAGAGATCAGGATCACCCGTTTACTGCCATGAATGGACAGGGAGAAGAACGACGAACCCGTAGCAGTCTCGCGCAAAACAAACGGCCCCTACATGATCTGTGTATGAACCCTATCAAGTGACGGTAGGGAATGTTCAATAGGTGGTAGCCGAGTATCAACCCTACCAAGTGACGAAAGGATGTCAGAATCAGCTGACTCAGGCCAAGTTTCCAAAAGATAAACAGATTCCTCAGGATCGGATGGAAAAAATAGCAAAGGCCACAGCGCAGCTGCACCGCATACATTGTCAGATAACCCTTGGGTGGGTCATACGCCCTCTGAAGTCTTGATGGGATGATCATATCCACCTGGTTGGAGGAAATATTGAAGGAGTCCAGTAAAGCTCGGACCACTTCCAGAATCATAATCGAGGCCGTAGATCCTACTCAGAGCCAACCAATCATGCCATTGGGTTTTATATTCTCTCAAACAAAGACAGCGCCCTCGGTCAGATTTAGATAAGGGGCCCAACAGCCAAAAAGGATGAACACCCGGTCCGCCACTGTCACCGATGGAGAAGCAATGTCATCACCGGTATGAGAACTCATGGCTCCCCTCCGTGAGGCAGAACAAATAGACGGCGAATGTGCAGCCCTCTGGCGATGGCTCCATCAGGATGCAGTCGCGCTGCCACGCTGAGGAGAGAGCGGAGAGTTGAAGGAATCACGAAAGTCCTCATCGGTGGAAAAAAAAGTTGCAGGGGAAACCATAATCGCAGAAAGGAAGAAAAAATCTGGAGAAGGTGTTCTTTCTTAGCAGAGAAAATACGGAGAGGGAAGAAAGTGGTGGAGAAAAATGAAGAAGATGGTCACGCTTCTATAGGCGGGAAAAAATGGTTCATATCCCAAGTTGGTTCACTCTCACGCCCATGATTCAAAGGGTGGGACCCTTCAGCTGCCCACTCACGACTCTCTAGAACCGCCATATTCCCCGAATCATTGCTACCCTAGCATGTCAGACGTCGTCACATGGGAGAAGGAACGCGCGTACCTATGTGGACAATGACAAAAATTTTCTAAGTATGGATTCAAAAAGGCATAATACATAAGAACATGGTCGTAATCCCCGACCAAAGAAGGAAAGAGTGGGAGCCAAAAGCTTCATTGAATAAATATAGTCCTTGGAGGATAGCCCAGTATAACCCAAAGAAAAAACAACGAAAGCAAACTAAGGCCACGCCCCCACAAAACACTCCCTAAAGCTACCTAAGGCTGAGGGGGGCGGGAAGGTCCATCTGCGGTTGAAGGAGCCGGAGAACCCCGAACGCCCCCACAACCTCCGGGAAGCACTACTAGAGCCGTTTCATGAGTCTCAGGGTGGATCATTCGGGCAGAAGAAAACCTTTGAACATTGACCTCAGGACGGTAGAAGTTCATTAGAGAACCTATATGCGGGTAGGGCCTGAATCCTCCACAAGATGAGCCTCATAATATGGAGCGAGCTGCTCCCTCACCTCTCTCTCACGAGCTGCTAACAACTCGTCCTGCTCCTCCACGGTGTTCGCCAAAGCAGCTCGGAGTGACTCCACAAACTCTTCTAATTTTGGAAGCCTCCGAGCCCAGTCGGCCTCTTTCCCCACCAATGATTCCTTTTCCTTCTCAAAAGCAACCATGTGGTCTTTCAATTATCGCTCCAACTCCTCCAGTTCCTTCGCCCGAGCCATCCGGCTCTCAGCTTGGGCACGACCCTCGGCCTCAACTTCTCCCAGCCTCGTCTTCAGAGTGTCCCTCTTACGAGCCGCTTTCTCGTAAAACTGGGGCAGACCCCTTAGCCCAATTGGGCCCTGCCAGGGAAGGAAACGAAACAAGTATCAACAGACTATGTAAAAAAAAAAGGTAGGAAACACCAAAAAAAACATTATCATCAATCACAAAAGCAATTTCACTTACCAAGGTTGCACACATTTGCTCAACCAGACCAAGCTCATGGGCATTCAGAAAAGAAGGGGTCGAAAAGGAACCTAGGGCCACCAGCTCGCAGGAAAGACCTAGAATATGTGACCCCAAACCCAGGGCACCCTTCAAAAGAGACTGCACATGAGGAAACATGACTTGGCCCCAAGTAACAGCCTCTCTAACAGGAGCCAGTACCAAAGTACCAGAAGACTCAGCCTCATAACGCTTGGGTAGGGGAGATGAAGACTTCTCAGCAACCGACTCCCACCCAACAGTCAGAGGTTGGGGCGTCGACGACTGACCATTTAGGGTCCCACCAATATCCTCTAGCACCGCCTATTCGTACCTCTTCGCCAGCTACTCTGCACCTACATTGGTTCCCACTGGCAAGTCAGGAGAAAAGCGGGAAAGTGTGGGGCTCTCTTCAATTTGCACAAGGGGAAATCTCTACTCTTTGAGGAAACCTCGGGCTGCTCTCGATGTCGCTTTCTCCCAACTAGGCCCATTCCCTTCTCACTCGACTGGCTCGTATGGGATGGAACCTCGTGGGAAGCACTCATTTCCTCTGAGGCTTCTGGGCAACAACCTTCTTCTTCTTCTTGGAGGAGCGTGGAGGAGGAGTGTCACACTTTAGCTTTTCCATAACAGCCTCTACAAAACAAAACAACAAAAACCCGATTCAACAATGAAGAATAAAATGGCGAGGAAATGATCGGGAAATCACTCAGAAAACTTACTTATTTTGGGACGCTTGTCCCCATTGAAAGAAGTCAGGTCTAGAACATCGTTCAGACCGAAGTCATTGTAAAGGGTTGAAAAAACCTTAACCCACGACATCCTGTTCCAGCTGAAGCCCTGCTCAAAGAACCCCTCGGCTGTCAGCTAGTTTGTGGCCTCCACAATGTCAAAGTCGAAAGGAATCCTAAAGTCCAAATTCCATTCCCTCAGAACATCTACCAGCAGACCTTCAGTATTATGGCAGACGAAGAAGAACTTCTCCTTCCAACTACTATAGGGCCTTACAAGCTCGTGGAAGATCCTCTTCATCGACTTCCGCATGGTGAAGGTGTAGAATAGCTTGTCCATAGAAGAGCCCGCCAAATCAAAGGCGCCCAAAAATTGGCACACCACGCAAGGGTGGCCGTAGGCCATGCAGATGAAGGCAAAGGCCGTCATAGCCGACCACCTGTTGGGAGAAAGTTGGCTCAAACAAAGCAAGCATGCCATAAAGACCTTCCGGTAGAACGCCGGGAGAAAAGACCTCAGCCCCATCTTTGATTTGAACAAAGTAGGCCGTGTAAAAGCCCTTGCAAGAGGAAGTCACTCTCTCGTCCTCCTGAGGCACCACGATCTCCAGGCCAGTAGTATCCACACCATACTTGGTAAACTCGTCCTCGATCTCCTCACGAGATCTCACCGTACTTCTGACATCCCCCGCCAAAACCCTAGGTGGCGTCGCCGCAATACCCACCTTCTTCACCTTCTTTGCGGATGCCACCGCTACTCAATAGGCGGCACGACATTGCCGCGATGTCCCTTCAGTAGCCGCCTCCATCACCGTCACATCTAACGTTGCTTGGCATCTCCTCGCACCGATGGCCTCCTTGTCGGAACTGTTCATTGAAGCCACGACAATTACTTGAAAACTTTGAAGGAAGAGAAGACAGAAAGAGAGTGAAATTTGAGAAGGGCTCCAATGAATGAAGACAAGACATGCTGATTCCCCTCAATTCACAGATAATGAAGGCCAAACAACGCCTTTGACGCGTGGAACATGCAAGACCACAATTACAGAAAATGCCCAATAGCATATAGCTCATTTAATTCCAAGTAATTTCTACGTAATACACTCGAAACTGGGGGGACTCCTGATGATGCATAATCTGTCACACCCTAGGACATGGGCGAAAAAATGGTACCCCACAAAAATGACTAAGACCTGGATGAAGGGCACGCCTAGGTCACGACCAGCTGCTACCCAAATAAGGGCACGCTGTCCGGTATTCGGAGAAGGTACCCTAGGGTCACCACCAACTAACACCCCAAAGAGGGTATTCGGTCAAAACACCCAGAAAAAGGGAATACAGCTCGGACCTAAAGGTTCGGGTACACCCTCCCCCACTTCCTAAAAGTCAGTCTTAACCTCGGGTACCCACAAGGAAAGACCCCTCCCCCCTCCCCCCCCCCCCCCCCACCCAGGCCAACGAGTAAAACACTGCTCGAATGGCTAAGCGCCACTCGAACCGCGAGAGGTAATATCCAACACTTGCCCAAAGTATCAAGGACAAACGAGGACAATACTAAAATACTAAGGACACAAGTGAATGCAAGGAAGGGTCATGACCACTCAAAATATGGTATAATGAGATAGCTCGACAATCACACAACCATGAAGAACGACCCTACGGGTCCCTCTCAAGACTGATGACTATGAGAATCATGCGATCACCAAGGTAGAGCCTCAAGGACGACTAGGCTCGGAAGATGTGCCAACCATCCTTATTCAACGTAACTCCTAACCACCCTCATTATGAACGAAGACCATGCCTCATTGGCCCGAATCATCCATTGGAGAAGAAAGAGACAACTCCTACATGTGCAGACCAATGATTGGCGCAGACTAATTCTCACTCATTGGTTCAAAACCACCTCCAAAGACCATTGTAGCAGACGCCTTCAATACCTGTTCAAATGAACTGAAGTCAACTCACGCCATTGGTCGACCCCTGACACACGACCCCTATTGGCACAGAAGACCCTCGCACCATTGGACGCCAGAGCCACCCAGAGTTAAGACAGAAGGACCAATTCCTATTGGCCAAATACCTCAGGGATATCCCTATAAATAGCCCCAATTTTCAGCACCAAAGGGAAAAGGTCTGAAATTGAAAAATACACACACATAAAAAATATGTGCAAGTTCTGCTAAAATCTCAGCATAATTGTACTTAGAAATATTATATCACTCTAGCTCTATCTATCTCACTAACACGACCCCCCTCGCAGACGCCTTCAATACCTACTTAATATAAATGATATATATATATATATATATATATATGTGTGTGTGTGTGTGTGTTTATGTATATATTTGGATTGGTAGAATTAATTGTAACAATTTATTTTTAATTTTCTTAGATTAAAAATGGATTATCTTGCCGATAGATCTTGGATGTAGTATAGGTTAGATAATAATACTGGTTATTTGAAAGAACATTACGTGGTTGGGGTTCTGTCATTCATACAATATGCCTCGTAACAGAAAAAATACTTAGACTTAAGCAATCGTAGTAAGGGCATGTGCCAGAAATACAACAATTTAAAGCTTTTTGATCGAAACATAGTCCATGATCATCTTCATTAGCCGAGCTTTACGTATCAATTTTGGGTATTGGTGTTGCATGGAGAAGAGGCGAGCGGAGCATCCACATCGTATTTACACGATTCACCGCCCATTATTATTCATGTGGATAGTATAGTTCATGTTGATACTTCGTTTAGTGAAGTGGTTGTGGATGCATATAGGGTCAATTTGTTGAGGGAGAGGTGCGCAACGAAGATCCAAGTCCCGAATCAAAGGAATTCTACAATTTGATGCATTTGGAAGGCTAACAAATGTATAGTAAGAAGCCGAAAACTGTGCTGCGGTGGTTTGTCAAGTTCTTGACATGCAAGACAATGCAAAGAGTTAGTAATGCCGCTTGCGAGAAGTACTTAGGGTTGTCTAATGATGGTATGGACCCAAAGATTGAGAATATGCTACCTAATACGGTTCCTGGCATGAATAGGATGCTCGGGGATTTGGGGTTAGGGTACACAAAGATCGATGTCAGTAAGAATTTTTGTTTCTTGTATTACGGCGAGAATTCCAACAAGGTTCTCACATTGTGTCCGATATGCAAGGAAGATAGGTACGAGGATGGTAAAAGTCGAGACTCACAAAGAATAAATTGTGGTACTTTCCTCTTGGCCCTCGATTACATAGTTTTTCTGTACTGCGGACACTTCAAAGCATATTACTTGGCATTTGAAGTGTCGGCAACCAACTGATCGAATGATTCACCTGGCTGCAGGTGAGGCATGGAGACATTTTGGTCGTACGTATCCGGACTTGCAGTAGAGCCTATAAATGTACGGATCGGTCTATGCAGGGATGGATTCACATCGTTTGGGCAATCTGGGAAGAATTACTCTTGTTGGCCCGTGTTTGTGACCCCCTGAAACCTCCCTCTAGATTTATGCATGCGAGCGGAGTTCATTTTCTGAGCCTTATTATATCAAAGCCAAAGAGTCCTGAAAAAAACTTGGATGTTTTGCTGAGACCAGTGACTGACGAGTTAAAAGGTTTATGGACATACGACAGCTCACGAAAGGAAAACTTCCAAATGCGAGTGGCCCTAATGTGGACTATAAGTGATTTTCCTACTTATGGAATATTGTCCCAGTGGAGTACGCATGGGAAGCTATCATGTCCTTATTGCATGGGTGACACAAATTCTTTTAGCTTAAGCATGGTGGAAAAGCCTCGTGGTTCAATTGTCATTGTTAGTTTCTAACAGAGCATCATGAATGGATGCACAACAAGAAGGAGTTCTACAAATATATAGAGGCACTTCAAGTGCCTATTCAAAGGAAAACAGGAGATGAAATGAGAGCAATTGTGGATAGTCTACATTCGATTGGATTTGGGTAAAACACCACCAAGCTTTCGAGTTTTGGAACAACTCATAATTGGTGTCGTCGGAGCATCTTTTGGGAACTACCCTAATGGTCCACAAACTTGATTCACCACAATCTAGATGTCATGCACTGTGAGAAGAACTTTTTCGAGAACATCATCAACACAGTGTTGGACGATGCTAAGTCGAACGACATTATTAAGTCTAGGCAAGATCTTAAGATGTTGACTAACCGTAAATAATTGTTCTTAGTACCCAATGGCAGAGGAAGTGAATATTTAAAGCCAAAGGCAATCTATTGTCTTACGAGGGAGCAAAAGAGTATGCTGCTTAATTGGCTGGCAGAACTGAAGTTTCCTGATGGTTATGCCTATGCCTCGGACTTGGGACGATGTGTGCAAAAACAACAAGGAACGTTGTATAGTATAAAGAGTCAGGATTTCACGTCTTCATCCAGAGACTGATCCCGATTACCTTTTGTGACTTCATGGAACCCCAGATTTGAGGGAGCTTGGTAGAGATTAGTCTGTTTTTCAGGGCGATTTGTGCCTCAGAGGTTTCGGCAGCCGAGATGGAGCGACTAGAGGAATCATTTATGGTGTCTTTCGGCGAGGGTTCGTGAGGATCTACATATTAACATAAAAAGTTTGTTAAACTTTATAAATTTAAGACAAATGTTATTCGTATAGAATCGAATTTATTAAGACATACCATCATACGTTGAATCTCTTTATAGCTGATGGACCTACTAGCATGAGTGGGTCGTGCACGAGGGCGCTGCTCACGGGTCTCTCCTCCTCTCCTGTTCTTTTGTGCTCTCTATAATCGCTGTGTATGCCCCTCTGACTCCCAATGTTGTACAAACTCAACCTCCAACTTGTCGTTTATCCACCTAGTTTTCAGACACCCCACCCACTTCGGATCATCCTTCCTCGTATTGTAGTTCTTATTCACATTGTATACTAACTCCTTATACCTCTTTTTTGTCGACTAGAATCCATTCGCAAATAACCTTTGCGACTGGAATGTAGTCGCAAATGGTCTTTGCGGCTGGGTTCCTGTCGCAATTGGCATTTGCGACTGGAACCTAGTCGCAACCGGTCGCAAAACCTTGCAACCGGAGTCCAATCACCCTTTTTCGGTGGGAAAATGGCGCCCAATCTTGTAGTGTAGGGGTCGGGTGTGCAAAAAAAATCAAATAATAAAACTTATTTCTGATTGTGGTCCATGAGTTTAAGAGCCAATTCTCCAATTTCCAAATGGGCTAAATATGAATTCATTCTAAGTATAAATAAATAAATAATTGTACACTAATAAGTTAACCAATAAATATAGAATTATAGGGTACGCATACTAAATAATAATTAGGTGATAGTAGGGGTGTGCATTAAGCACCGAAATTGGCAAAATCGACCGTTAAACGGACCAACGGTGCGGTTAAAAACTGAACCGATTTCGTGGTGCAGTTTTTGGTGAAAACTACAAAGAGGTGGTATGGTGTGGTTCCGATTTTTATGGATGGTTCCTTGGACCAAAATCGAAACTGGTGTTTTCGTTTTGTTATAATTTTATAATATGCTATTTTTTAATAATTATAAGTTAATTATGAGTCTTATGATATTGCATTTATGCGGTAACATATTTTGTTTCATACAACTTTTACTTATTGTGTTATATTTTTTAAGTTGCAACGTGTATCGTTGTTGAGTTATAACTTACATGTTCTTAAATTTTAACCTACATATAAATTATTTATCATGTTTATATTTTTAAGTTGCAACGTGTATCTTTTGTTTATCATGTTTTTTTTTCATGTTTGTTGGTGACACTAGTGTCTCTCATTTCTTGGATGGTAATAGATATGTTTGCGAATTGCGTTGGTTTTTGGACGATGATGGATAACTTTATGAATTGCAATTTATGTTAAATGAATTTGTGTTGAATTATTCATTGATGAATCGTGATTTATATTTCTTTCTTTTTTTTGAATTGTTGATGGTTATTTTTTAATGTATTACTAAGTAATGTTTTGTTTATTATATCGTTGTCGGCTCTTTTATATATTGTTTAGTATAGTTTTTTATAATTTAAACACGGTACTTTTAGGCTACTACATGGCAGTTTTTCTAAAAGAAAATGCGAAAAGAAAAATATAAAATCACCTCGGCTCAACCGAACCGGCCTTAGTTTAAAGCGAAAATCGAACCGTTCAAATGGTGCAGTTTTTGGTTCGCTATTGGGGAAGACCGAAACCGGACCCCTTTCAAAAACCGGGCCGCCGGTCCATTTTCATCGGACCGCCCACCCCCTAGGTGGTGATAGAGAAATAGGTAATAAGGCTTTAAAACTAACATTAACTAAAAAACCCTCAGCACCTTATTCATCTAAAATTCTAAATTACCAAATTATCCAATTATCTAATTCTAAAGAGATAATAAACCCAAAAGAGAACGAATGTAACCCAAAAGAGATAATTCATCTGTTAAGTAAAAGGCATTATTGATTAATTATTAAATCAAGAGTTACGTACCATGGCTGTATCACTTTATTATACTACACCAAGTAATTAATGATAAAGTTAAAGCCTTCACTCTTTTGGAAAAGGTAGGGGATTGACTAAGGATGGATAATATAGGTTACTAAATTAATCCATTATTTTAGAATTGTATCATCTTTGTTGTTCATAATTATCTTATATATTTTAGGCCAAATAAATACTTGTTAACCAGCCTTGCTGTCTTCGGATATATAATTAAAGAATAAAAGCATCAAGCTCTCAAACTTATTGTCACTTTTGCAACTTGCTCCTAAACTAATTTTATAAGCATTTTGCCCACTAATCTTTGTCGACTTGTTCATTTACCCTATCGGTGTATATTATTGGCCATTTTTTATCAGAGTATTCTCCCCCTTCCCACGAGACTCACACTACAAGATTCACTGGTCTTTAGGGACCCTCCTGGTGACCGTCGGGCAGTCCCCAGAGTTTTGGTGACCGCCCAGAGCAACGGGGACCGCTGGGCGGTCCCTGTCCCAAAAAGGGGACCGCCCAGCGGTCCCCGACCCAAAACAGGTTTCAGGGACCGCCGAGCAGTCCCTAAAAGTCATTTTAGGCACCGTCTGGCGGTCCCTTATAATATTCATACCTTTTTTATTTTTATTTTATAGAACAATTAAGGTGCCACGTTATTTGTCTAGTTGATAAATATCCTAATAATAGTTAAGAGAACAAAATTACAAGGTTTCATTCAAATTAGAACAACATATGATGATTAAGTGGACGTATAACGTAGAATTGGTTCAACATTAAAAACTCCCTCAATATCATTCAATCTACTATTCAGTAACTAAATTAGTAGTTTTATGATCATTTATCACTTCAATTGACATGTTATAATGAGTTTTGTTGCTAAAAATCTAAAACAAATGGAGATCGTTCCATAAAATAAAATAAAAAAAGAGTATAAATATTATTAGCGACTGCCTGGCGGTCCCTAATACCACTTTTGGGGACCGTCAGACATTCCCTAAAAGTCATTTTATAGAACGCCTAGCGGTCCCTAATAATATCCATACCTCTTTTTTTTTATGGAACAATTAAGGTGACGGGTTGTTTGTTTAGTTGATAAATATCCAAAATTACAAAGTTTCATGCAAATTGAAACAACATATGATGATTAAGTGTACGTATAACGTATAAAAGGTTCAACGTTAAAAACTCTCTCAATCTCATTCAATATATTATTAAATAACAAAATTAATAGTTTTATGATCATTTGTTACTTCAATTGACATGTTATAATGAGTTTTGTTGCTAAAAATCAAAAACATATAGCGATCGTTCCATAAAAACAAAGAGTATGAATATTAATAGGGACCGCCTGATGGTCCCTAATACCACTTTGAGGGACCACCAGGCGGTCATCAAATATCTTTAGGGACCGCCATGACAGTCCCTAATAATATTCATATCTCTTTGTTTTTTTTTTTTTTTATGGAACAATTAAGGTGTTGCGTAGTTTGTTTAGTTGAAAAATATCTTAATAATAGTTAAGAGATCAAAATTACAAGGTTTCATGCAAATTGAAACAACATATGATGATAGAGTGTACATATAACGTAGAATAGGTTCAACGTTAAACACTCTCTCAATCTCATTCAATCTATTATTAAATAAATAAATTAGTAGTTTTATGATCATTTGTTACTTCAATTGATATGTTATATTGAGTTTTATTACTAAAAATCTAAAAACACATGGAGATCGTTCCATAAAAAAAAGTATAAATATTAATAGGGACCGCTTGGCTGTCCCTAATACCACTTTTAGGGACCGCTAATAATATTTCATTACCTTTTGTTTTTTTGGATTTCAAAGAACAATTAAGGTGCCGCGTTGTTTGTTTACTTGATAAATATCCTAATAACAGTTAAGAGAACAAAATTACAAGGTGTCATGCAAATTTAAAGAACGTATAATGATTAAGTGTACGTATAACGTAGAATATGTTCAACGTTAAAAACTCTCTCTATCTCATTTAATCTACTATTAAATAACTACATTAGTAGTTTTATGATCATTTGTTACTTCAATTGACATGTTATAATGAGTTTTGTTGCTAAAAATCAAAAACACATGGAGATCGTTCCATAAAAAAAAGAGTATAAAATTATTAGGGACCGCCGGGCAGTCACCAAATATATTTAGGGACCGTCGGGCAGTCCATAATAACATTCATACCTCTTTTATTTTTTATTTTATGGAACAATTAATGTGTCGCCTTGTTTGCTTAGTTGATAAATATCCTAATAATTGTGAAGAGAACAAAATTACAAGGTTTTATTCAAATTGAAACAACATATGATGATTAAGTGTACGTATAACGTAGAATAAGTTCAACGTTAAAAACTCACTCTCTCATTCAATCAACTATTAAATAACTAAATTAGTAGTTTTATGATCATTTGTTACTTCAATTGACATGTTATAATGAGTTTTGTTACTAAAAATCTAAAACACACGGAGATCGTTCCATAAAATAAAAAAAAAGTATGAATATTAATAGGGACCGCCTGGCGGTCCCTAATACCACTTTTAGGGACCGTCGGGCAGTCCCTAAAAGTCATTTTAGGGACCGCTAATAATAATTCTTACCTTTGTTTTTGGATTTCATGGAACAATCAAGGTGCCGTGTTGTAAGTTTACTTCATAAATACCCTAATAATAGTTAAGAGAATAAAATTACAAAGTTTCATGCAAATTGAAACAACATATGATGATTAAGTGTACGTATAACGTAGAATATGTTCAACGTTAAAAACTCTCTCTATCTCATTTAATCTACTATTAAATAACTACATTAGTAGTTTTAAGATCATTTCTTACTTCAATTAACATGTTATAATGAGTTTTGTTGTTAAAAATCGAAAACACATTGAGATCGTTCTATAAAATAAAAAAAAGTATAATATTAGGGACCGCTTGGCGGTCCCTAATACCACTTTTAGGGAGCACCGGGTGGTCACCAAATATATTTAGGGACCGTCGCGCGGTCCATAATAACATTCATACGTTTTTTGTTTTTGATTTTATGGAACAATTAATGTGACGCGTTGTTTGTTTAGTTGATAAACATCCTAATAATAGTTAAGAGAACAAAATACAAGGTTTCATTCAAATTGAAACTACATATGATGATTAAGTGTACGTATAATGTATAAAAGATTCAACGTTAAAAATTCTCTCAATTTCATTCAATCTACTATTAAATAACAAAATCAATAGTTTTATGATCATTTGTTACTTCAATTGACATGTTATAAGGAGTATTTTTGCTAAAAATCAAAAACGCATGCAGATCGTTCCATAAAATAAAATAAAAGAGTATGAATATTAATAGGGACCGCCATACCACTTTTAGGGACCGTCGGGCAGTCCCTAAAAGTCATTTTAGGGACTGCTAATAATAATTCTTACCTTTGTTTTTGGATTTCATGGAACAATTAATGTGCCGCGTTGTTTGTTTACTTGATAAATATCCTAATAATAGTTAAAAGAACAAAATTACATGGTTTCATGCAAATTGAAACAACATATGATGATTAAGTGTACGTATAATGTAGAAATTGTTCAACGTTAAAAACTCTCTCTATCTCATTTAATCTACTATTAAATAACTACATTAGTAGTTTTATGATCATTTGTTACTTCAATTGACATGTTATAATGAGTTTTGTTGCTAAAAATCAAAAACACATGGAGATCGTTCCATAAAAAAAAGAGTATAAAATTATTAGGGACCGCCGGGCAGTCACCAAATATATTTAGGGACCGTCGGGCAGTCCATAATAACATTCATACCTCTTTTATTTTTTATTTTATGGAACAATTAATGTGTCGCCTTGTTTGCTTAGTTGATAAATATCCTAATAATTGTGAAGAGAACAAAATTACAAGGTTTTATTCAAATTGAAACAACATATGATGATTAAGTGTACGTATAACGTAGAATAAGTTCAACGTTAAAAACTCACTCTCTCATTCAATCAACTATTAAATAACTAAATTAGTAGTTTTATGATCATTTGTTACTTCAATTGACATGTTATAATGAGTTTTGTTACTAAAAATCTAAAACACACGGAGATCGTTCCATAAAATAAAAAAAAAGTATGAATATTAATAGGGACCGCCTGGCGGTCCCTAATACCACTTTTAGGGACCGTCGGGCAGTCCCTAAAAGTCATTTTAGGGACCGCTAATAATAATTCTTACCTTTGTTTTTGGATTTCATGGAACAATCAAGGTGCCGTGTTGTAAGTTTACTTCATAAATACCCTAATAATAGTTAAGAGAATAAAATTACAAAGTTTCATGCAAATTGAAACAACATATGATGATTAAGTGTACGTATAACGTAGAATATGTTCAACGTTAAAAACTCTCTCTATCTCATTTAATCTACTATTAAATAACTACATTAGTAGTTTTAAGATCATTTCTTACTTCAATTAACATGTTATAATGAGTTTTGTTGTTAAAAATCGAAAACACATTGAGATCGTTCTATAAAATAAAAAAAAGTATAATATTAGGGACCGCTTGGCGGTCCCTAATACCACTTTTAGGGAGCACCGGGTGGTCACCAAATATATTTAGGGACCGTCGCGCGGTCCATAATAACATTCATACGTTTTTTGTTTTTGATTTTATGGAACAATTAATGTGACGCGTTGTTTGTTTAGTTGATAAACATCCTAATAATAGTTAAGAGAACAAAATACAAGGTTTCATTCAAATTGAAACTACATATGATGATTAAGTGTACGTATAATGTATAAAAGATTCAACGTTAAAAATTCTCTCAATTTCATTCAATCTACTATTAAATAACAAAATCAATAGTTTTATGATCATTTGTTACTTCAATTGACATGTTATAAGGAGTATTTTTGCTAAAAATCAAAAACGCATGCAGATCGTTCCATAAAATAAAATAAAAGAGTATGAATATTAATAGGGACCGCCATACCACTTTTAGGGACCGTCGGGCAGTCCCTAAAAGTCATTTTAGGGACTGCTAATAATAATTCTTACCTTTGTTTTTGGATTTCATGGAACAATTAATGTGCCGCGTTGTTTGTTTACTTGATAAATATCCTAATAATAGTTAAAAGAACAAAATTACATGGTTTCATGCAAATTGAAACAACATATGATGATTAAGTGTACGTATAATGTAGAAAATGTTCAACGTTAAAAACTCTCTCTATCTCATTTAATCTACTATTCAATAACTACATTAGTAGTTTTATGATCATTTGTTACTTCAATTGACATGTTATAATGAGTTTTGTTGCTAAAAATCAAAAACACATGGAGATCGTTACATAAAAAAAAGTTTAAAATTATTAGGAATTTCCTGGCGGTCCATAATACCACTTTTAGGGATCGCTGGGCGGTCACCAAATATATTTAGGGACCGTCGGGCAGTCCATAATAACATTCATACTTCTTTTATTTTTCATTTTATGGAACAATTAATGTGTCGCGTTGTTTGTTTAGTTGATAAACATCCTAATAATTGTTAAGAGAACAAAATTACAAGGTTTCATTCAAATTGAAACAACATATGATGATTAAGTGTACGTATAATGTAGAATAAGGTCAACGTTAAAAACTCACTCTCTCATTCAATCTACTATTAAATAACTCAATTAGTAGTTCTATGATTATTTGTTACTTAAATTGACATGTTATAATTATTTTTGTTACTAAAAATATTAAACACACGGAGATCGTTCCATAAAATAAAAAAAGAGTATGAATATTAATAGGGACCGCCTGGCGGTCCCTAATACCACTTTTAGGGACCGTCGGGCAGTCCCTAAAAGTCATTTTAGGGACCGCTAATAATAATTCTTACCTTTGTTTTTGGATTTCATGGAGCAATCAAGGTGCCGCGTTGTAAGTTTACTTGATAAATATCCTAATAATAGTTAAGAGAATAAAATTACAAAGTTTCATGCAAATGGAAACAACATATGATGATCAAGTGTACGTATAACGTAGAATATGTTCAACGTTAAAAACTCTCTCTATCTCATTTAATCTACTATTAAATAACTACATTAGTAGTTTTAAGATCATTTCTTACTTCAATTAACATGTTATAATGAGTTTTGTTGTTAAAAATGGAAAACACATTGAGATCGTTCAATAAAATAAAAAAAAGTATAATATTATTAGGGACCGCCTGGCGGTCCCTAATACCACTTTTAGGGACCACCGGGTGGTCACCAAATATATTTAGGGACCGTCACGAGGTCCATAATAACATTCATACCTCTTTTTTTTTTTATGGAACAATTAATGTAACGCGTTGTTTCTTTAGTTGACAAATATCATAATAATAGTTAAGAGAATAAAATACAAGGTTTCATTCATATTGAAACTACATATGATGATTAAGTGTACGTATAATGTATAAAAGGTTCAACGTTAAAAACTCTCTCAATCTCATTGAATCTACTATTAAATAACAAAATCAATAGTTTTATGGTCATTTGTTTCTTCAATTGGCATGTTATAATGAGTATTGGTGCTAAAAATCAAAAACACATGGAGATCGTTCCATAAAATAAAAGAAAATAGTATGAATATTAATAGGGACCGCCTGGTGGTCCCTAATACCACTTTGAGGGACCACCAGGCGGTCGCCAAATATCTTCAAGGACCGTCGGGCGGTCCCTAATAATATTCATATCTTTTTTTTTGTATGGAACAATTAAGGTGTCACGTTGTTTGTTTAGTTGATAAATATCCTAATAATAGTTATGAGAACAAAATTACATGATGTCATGCAAATTAAAATAACATATGATGATTAAGTGTATGTACAACGTAGAATAGGTTCAATGTTAAAAACTCTCTCAATTGACATGATTAAATAACTAAATTAGTAGTTTTGTGATCATTTGTTACTTCAATTGACATGATATAATGAGTTTTGTTACTAAAAATGTAAAACACATGGAGATCAAAAAAAAAAAAAGAGTATGAATATTAATAGGGACCGTCTGGCGGTCCCTAAGACCACTTTTAGGGACCGCTGGGCAGTCCCAAAAAGTCGTTTTAGGGACCGCTAATAATATTTCATACCTTGTTTTATGGATTTCGGGGAACAATTAAGGTGCCGCGTTGTTTGTTTACTTGATAAATATCCTAATAATAGTTAAGAGAACAAAATTACTAAGATTGCTGATTTCTTAGTCAAAACAGTGACATTTTTGCTTGGCAGCCAGTTGAAGCAAGCTATCTTGTGCAAGACAGCTCTCAGGGAGGTGAGTTTTGTGGTTGGCAGAGCATCTCTGCATGTTTTAACCAACCCTCCAGTCAAGTCTTCCATCACATCATCATAGTAGGGGCCCTCAGATTCATCAGTAGTAGGGAATCCACAGATCATGTTGATGGTGTAGGGGTCAATGTTGAAGACTCTCCCCCTCACCCAAATTTTGGAGATCTGTAGTCCCTGATCCATTTTGAGAGATTTAGGTAGAACTCCAAGACAATCTCAGGAGCATAGTCACTCAGCTCTATCACTGATTTTTGCAACCCTCTTGCCTCAAGCAAGTCCATCACCTTGTTCTCATTGAAACTGGCCATCTCTGTAGCTCTTTTAGTGTGAATCTTCCTTCTTTTGAAGGAATCCCACTTCTTCTCCAACTCTTGGGAGAGATAGTAAGGAGAAAAGTAGCTCCCCTCATCATCAGGATGGACCACATATAGCCCATCTGTGTACTCCTCTGTTCCTGATGTTGCCCCAACATCAGCAGCAACATCCTGCTCTTCTTCAGTCTCCTCTTCCTTCTCCTCTTCTTCCTCTTCACCCTCAACATCTACTACCTCAGTTTCCTCATCCACTACTTGCTTTCCTTTCCTCTTTCTCTCAGCAGCAGCAGCCTTCTTCTCTTCATCAGCTTTCCTCTCAGCCTTTTTCTTAGCTAACCTCTCCACCTGTCTCTTTCTAGCCTCAGCCCTTGTCTTAGCAGTTTCAGACATAGTTTTCAACTTATCCCCTGCAGCCTTGCTCTTTTTCTTGTGAGCCCTAATCAACTTTCTCACCAATTTGTCCACAGACTTGTCCATGGATTTTTCCACAGTTTTCTCAACCGAACCACTACCCTCCCCCTCAACAGTTAAGTCAACATCAAGTTCAGGGTTGGGTTCAGCAATGTTTACCACAATTTTAGGCTCATTGGTGATGGGAGTGGTTGAATCAGCAGTTGGCTCAACATTGGAGGTCGATTCACCCTGTTTGGACTTCTTCCCTCGTCGCACATAGGGCATAGCCTTCCTTTTAGCAACAACAGGAGCATCAATTGTCTTTACAGCAGCACCTCTAGTGTGTGACCGAGTGCGTGCGGTAGTGGGTTCAGTTCCCAGGGCAACATCTGCAAGAGTTTACATGGGAGACTTGCTTTCCATTGTTAGTAGAGTTTTGAAAGAAATCGCAGAGAAAATTGAGAGAATTTGAGAGTTGCGAGAGAAATTTTGCAAAGTAAGCACAAATATGAAAATCGCAAGCACAATTAAGGAAAATAGGGTTTTGATTTTTGAAATAACCGTGAATAAGGAAAGAGAATGAATGTTAATGGGCAGTTACCAAATTTGAACCAAGTAAAACTTTCCCACTATGTTTTTCCGCGCACATGCTTTGACGTTTAATTAACAGTTAACCAGAGCGGTTTTCAAAAAACTGAAAACTTATAAGTTCATGTTTTCAATGTTGACCTGTGACTGTGAACAATGTTGGGATAACATTCAATAACATTCAAAACCAAAGATGGAGGTATAGGCTTCACCAAGGCAAATTCATGTGAGAGCTTGAGATACATCCAAAAATACATCTGAAACTTAACCAATATAGCAAGTTACTACCTCAGACATATTGTTCAGATCAATATCATGAGTAAGAAACATAGATAACAAGAAACACACAGAGATAAGCAGTTATGAATTCAAGGAAAAAATCACTTCCACAGCAAAGAAAGTCACAGAAAAGTGTGTCATCTGCAGTATGTCACCCAATTGTATGCCTCAACACATGAATTATACTCCCCCTAAGCCTAGACCGACACAACTCAACGACAAGAAAAAAAAAACAATGCAGTTCTACATGAATGCAACAATGTAATGTTAAGGAGGCAAATGGTGAACACTTATGGAAAACCCCTCAAACCAGCATAGTTCACATCTCTTTAATAATCTATATTATTTTCATAACTCATCTGAACCAAAACTGAAGGTTGCTAAACACAAAGCTAATGTCACTACTGAATGAGGGCAGCCTGAACTCCACACACCCCAGTAACAACATTAACAGCAGCAAGGTAGGCAAGTACAAAGGCCTTGAATGTTGGCAATTCATTTATCATGCACCCCAACACCCCAATTTCTTATGCATACTTGTTTACCAACCTGCATTCAAGAGAATCACCAAGTGATCAATGCTACTAAATGTAAGAAATCTAAACCTCAAACACCCTAGTAGAAAAGATCACCCTCATGTGTTCCTTGGCCAAACAAACAGGAACATGTAAATAAGCACAACTGAGTAAAATTGAAGCTGTCAACATCATGCACCCCAGCTTCTCCACATGCCCTGTACACCTTCCATATAAATAAGACACAACTGAATAGACATCAAAGTAGTGAACTTCGTGTACCCCAACTTCTTCATATGTTAGGCAATCATAACCACATACAACATAAGAGTTTTAATACTTTTTTAAAACAAAGATGTGAAACTGATAACTATAAAGAGTTGTTAATCAAAGAGTTCAACCACACAAACCAAATATGACAAAACACAGATGAAATGAGACTCACAAGGAAACGAATTCAACAAAGGAAAACAACAGAGTACCTACTACACCACAACCAATATACCAGTGCTAGACAGTGGTGTTACACATGTCAAGAGATTTCCTCAAACTGAAGAATCTCTCACTATCTAAAGGTTTTGTAAACATGTCAGCAAGCTGATTAGTTGTCTCAATATGTTCAATGTTGATCACTTTGTCCTCTACCATATCTGTTAGAAAATGATGTCTTATGTCTATATGTTTAGTTCTAGAATGTTGGACAGGATTCCTAGAGATACTTATGACACTTAGATTGTCACATAACATGAGAAGTGTATCACTATCTAGCCCATAATCTGAAAGCATGTGTTTGAGCCACACAAGTTGGGTAACACAGCTGCTAGCTGCTACATATTCTGATTCAGCGGTTGATAATGAAACACAGTTCTGCTTCTTACTATACTAGGAGACCAAATTATTTCCCAAATAAAAATAGCCCCCACTTGTGGATTTCCTGTCATCCACATCACCTGCCCAGTCAGAGTCACTGAAACCAACCAAGTTAGTGTTAGTGTCATAAGAATACCAAATGCCTAAAGGTGAAGTTCAAGAGATATATCTAAGAATCCTCTTCACAGCAATCAAGTGAGATTGCCTTGGCTCAGCTTGGTACCTAGCACAAACACATACTGAAAACATGATGTCTGGTCTAGAGGAAGAGAGATATAGCAAACTACCAATCATGGATCTGTACAATGTTGGGTCAACATTGCTGTCAGTGCCATCTTTTGTTATCTTCACTGAAGAGGACATAGGAGTTTTGCAAGGCTTGGACTCTTGTAGCTCAAATCTCTTCACCATATTCATTGCATACTTCTCCTAGTTCAGGAAGATACCATTCTCCAGCTGCTTAACTTGTAGTCCCAGAAAGTAGTTGAGCTCACCAATCATGCTCATCTCAAATGTTCCTGTCATAGACTCAACAAATTTGTCTAAATTAGACTTGTTAGTAGAGCCAAATACACTATCATCCACATAAATTTGAGCAATGCATATATCAGAGCTTTTTCTAAGGACAAACAATGTTCTGTCTCAATCTCCTTTATTGAAACCTACGCCTAACAGAAAATCAGTTAGCCTCTCATACCAAGCTCTAGGAGCCTGTTTAAGCCATACAAAGCCTTTTCAAGTTTGTACACATAGTCAGGATGTTTAGGATCAGCAAAGCCTTTAGGTTGTTCTACATAAACCTCTTTGTCAATTAAACCATTCAGAAAGGCACCTTTAACATCCATTTGGTATAGTTTAATCCTAAGACAGCAAGCAATAGCAAGTAGTAATCTAATTGATTCTATCCTAGCTACTGGAGCTAAAGTCTCATCAAAATCTATACCTTCTACCTGAGTATAACCTTGTGCAACCAACCTAGCTTTGTTCCTCATAATTACACCATTCTCATCAGTTTTATTTTTGAAAATCCATTTTGTACCTATTAAATTCACATGTTATGGCCTAGGTACTAGATTCCAAACTCTGTTTTTGGTGAATTGTAAGAGTTCCTCTTGCATGACATTAATCCAGTAACTATTCTTAAGGGCTTTAGTTACATTCTTAGGTTCAATGGAGGACACACAACAAGATGCATTATCAATAGTACATGAAGAAGGCATGCAAACACACAACTTAGCCATATCCTTGTAATTTACCCTTTCTTTGTTGCGTGTTCTAACTCTTTTAGTAATTTGTCCAATTACTTGAGAGGCTGGATGATCTCTTCGTATTCTAAGAGGGGGATCTCTTCTAGATACATGAACCACTTCATCTTTAGAATCTGACAGCACCGATGTTGCCTAACATTGGGGGTTTCTGGTGTTAAGTCAACATTTGTTCCAGTTTCCAGTTCAGCATCTCCAACGTCTGTGTTCAATGCTGAGTCCAATGTTGGAGTAACATCTGAACCAGTGACTTCTTCAGTACCTGTAGAAACGGTTAAATCATCAAAAATGACATTCACTAATTCTTGAACAGTATGCAATATTGGATTGTAGACCCTTAAAGAAGCACTATTAGGAGAATATCCAACAAATATACACTTTTCACTTTTGGGATCAAATTTGCTCAAATAATCTCTATCTTTTAGCAAATAGCAGTTAATACCAAATTCATGAAAGTGTGCTACTGTTGGTTTTGAACCCTTCAAGATTTCATAAGGTGTCATACTAGTACCAGGTCTAAGATAAACTCTATTACTAATATGACATGCAGTATTCAAAGCTTCAGCCCAGAGTTTCTTAGATAGGTTTTTAGAATTCAACATAACTCTAGCCATCTCTTGAAGTGTTATATTCTTCCTCTCAGCAATCCTATTTTGTTGAGGTGTCTTAGGTGCTGAAAACTCATGGAAAATGCCTTTAGATTCACAGAAATTAGCAAAGCTTATATTTTCAAACTCCTTTCCATGGTCAGACCTAATTCTTCCTATAGAAGTACCATAGAGATTCTTAATACTAGCATGCAAAATCTTGAATGCGTTGATTGCCTCTGATTTTTCTTTCAAAAACTTAATACATATATATCTTGAAAAATCATCAACAATAACAAAAGAATACTTCTTACCATTCAGGCTACTAACCTCAATAGGACCCATGAGATCCATGTGTAGCAAATCAAAGCACTTATTAGTTCTAGGGTTAGTACTCTGTACCTGAAGTGGTGGATGGACATCTTTTGTTTGTTTACCATTCAGGCAGTCTTCACAAACAATTTTACCTAGGCTAGTCAACTTAGGTAGTCCTCTTACAGCCTCTAACTTTTGTAGTTTCTCCAGATTTCTATAGTGTACATGTCTTAACTTCTTGTGGCACGTGACAGATTCATCTACCTTGGCATGGTAGCATTCAGCTTCATCTTGAGCAAGATAGCATATTATCCTTTGATCTTGGGGCAACATTACAACCAGAAGCTTTGGCCCCTGTCTATGCACCTTCTGTTCCCAATGTTGGATCCAATGTTGGGGCAACATTGCAACAAGAAACTTTGGCTCCCATCTATACACCTTCTGTTCCCAGTGTTGGGTCCAATGTTGGGGCACCATTGCAACTATAAACTACTGACTCGGCCGTTCAGTCTGCAGATTTGCCTTCGGGTCGTGCTAATCCTATGACCACGCATTCTCGCAACAATATACTTAAACCTAAGGTTTATTCAACAGTTACCAACCATCCAGTTCTTGGTCCGATTGAACCTACTTGCGTCTCTCATGCTATTGCGGATCCCAAATTGCATGCGGCCATGGATGAAAAAATTACCGCCTTCACTTCGCATGACACTTGGTCATTAGTTCCACCTCCCTCTGATCGTGGAATTATTGGATCAAAGTGGGTGTTTCGCATTAAAAGGCATCTGGATGGTTCTATTGATCGATTTAAGGCGCGCCTTGTAGCCAAAGGCTTTCATCAATGACCAAGATCCTTACTACAAGGAGACTTTCAGTCGAGTGATTAAACATGTCACGATCCGAACTATTCTCTATTTATCTCTCATATTTTGTGGGTGTGGAAGTGGTGCGTTGTCGTGAAGGTCTGTTTTTGTTTCAACGGAAATATATTCATAATTTGTTGTCGCGACACAAGATGGATGGTGTGAAACCTCTCACGACACCTATGGCCACTAATCCTCTTGCCTCAACGTCTGTCGCAGTTGTTGATGCTACAGAGTTTTACCAAATTGTTGGTGGCCTCCAATATCTTGCGCTTACTCGTCCCGATGTCACATTCTCTGTCAACCCCTTTGCTCAACGTATGGCATCTCCTGTCGCCACGGACTAGACAACTCTTAAACGCGTGTTGCGTTATCTCAAGGGTTCTCTTACACATGGTGATCTCCTTCGCTGCTTCGCTTCTCTCTCGCTTACAGTTTTTTCAAACTTGAATTGGCCGGGAGACAGTCTCACGGGCACTTCTACTACTATCTTCATTGTTTTTCTTGGTGCTAACTCGATTTCCTAGTCGTCACGCAAGCAAAAGGTTCTGGCTCGTTCCTCTAGGGAATCGAAATATCATGCTCTTGCCTCTGTCTCGGCTGAAGTACGTTGGTTACAACATATTTTTGGTGAAATTGGTATCACACTTCCAACTACTCCTCTTATCCGTTGCGATAACATGTGAGCTTTACGTCTCTCCTTAGATTCGATGCAACACTCGAGAATGAAACACATTTCGGTGGATCTTCATTTTGTTCGTGACCTTGTTAGCAAGGGTCTCATTCGAGTTTCCTATGTCAATACTCGGGATCAACCTGCGGACCTTCTCACGAAACCACTTGCTCGATCACGGTTCTTACTGCTACACTCTAAAATTGTCGTTGCTTATGGCACGTCTATTTTTAGGGGACATATTAGGCAATAGTGTACCTTAGGAAATATATTCTTGTTGTATTTTTTTTATCTTAGATTAGATAATCATATATCTTCTGTAATTAGGTTCTGTAATTATCTCTGTAATTTGTATAATAGGTATGTAATCTCTTTATCTATAATATCATTGATTGCTTATCATTCTTTCCGCTGTTTCTTCACGCTGATCTAAGGTAGATAATGTTTCCCTTTTTCTTTATATCATATTCATTCTCCTATTTTAATGACCATGAATAGAATAGCTTGGCTAGTTTAATCAAATTTAATTCAGGTGATGCCACGATTGTTTATTAGCGTTGGATTTTGTAGCATATTGTAAAATAATCATGCACCAGATTATACGATTTGTATCCATCATGATAGTTGATTGTGGCTTCGTATAATTAATCGGAAAATTAATAGCAATAGCGGATCAATTGAACCTTAGGTTGGCTAGTAGCATTTATAATCTGTTATATCACTTGCTGCTATTACGTGACACTAAACATGATTAGGAATGTTGTTTTAGAATTCATTTAAAAGGAATGCAATCAGGTTATATTATATTGCGAACAGCGCATGTATTTTTTATATTATTAGACTTCATGATTAGGTTAATTAGTTTGGTATGTAATCTTCTTATTGCGTTACATCGATTCATATAGGGAATCCCAGTAAGTACTTGAACTAAAAATCTGGATTGGGACGTATATATATATATATATATATATATATATATATATATATATATATATGTGTGTGTGTGTGTGTAAAGCTATAATGAATTACTACATGCAAGACTAATAAATGACAGTCATTCATGTAATTGGGATTTTGGGTATTTAGATAGTTACATTAGTAGTAGATTAAGATTTATAGTATTAGCTTAACAAGATTTAGACGAGAACTTGAAGAGTCGTTTGATGATAATTTTGTGGTTCATAGGTAATACTGAGTAGACCTTTATCAGTTGTTGTTGGGCACTGTGGTGTATTTCAGGTGCGTGTTCAGACATGAAATCTATTATATTTAATATAAAAGAAACTATGTGCTAATAGATTATTATTAGTAAATAGAAATTTTATCATTACATGCAACGTGAAATGAACATTATTATTATAATTTGTTATCCAAGTGATCTAGGTACTGTGTTAAACGTGTTCGTCAATTTCTTATTCCGTTAACTGAAATTTGGACTGTCGTTTTGATGATTGTTATTTGACCGACTGTTTAATGGATCCACGGCTGGGTGAGCATGTCATACCGTTGGCCAGCAGAGGGCTCGCCAGATGATCTTCATGTCCCATGGCCCCTCTCCCTTGGACTTACGGGAGTTTCGTAGTATCTAAGTGGTGTAACTGGCGAGCATGCATGTTTGGTTTGTGGACTGATTTCAAGGTAACTCCTTGAATGTGGGTAATTAGGTCTGGGAGTTATAAGGTTGGGTAATTTGAGATTGAGGTTGAATATTGTATTGTACCTCGACTGATTGTTGAATAGTTTAATTGTTGATGTGCCTAAATTGTTTTTTGCATTTGTTTTCAGAATAAAAGCGCATGACATCACCCTTGCGCACAAACACGAACACCACTGAGATTTTAATTTTACGCGTGCATTATTTCTATCTTTCTTCCAACTTAGGTAGTGATATGTTCGAACCAACAGATAAAGGGTACTCAAAGGATTAGAGTTGTTACATCGTGTTATTTTCTCTTTTGAACATCTAGTTTAAGTTTTAAACCATTGGGTTGTAAATCAATCTAGTTTAGTTGCTTCCTTTATTAGTTATGAATTGTTAAATGTTGGATCGTGTTAGCGTTGTGTGCGAATTATTTCATTGTCATTAGTTTGGTTATTTTATTAGACTTGTTATTGGATTTTGTTTAGTAGTAACTCTAGGTCGTTAAACTTACCATTTTATATTACTTGACCGTGCACTTGCGAACATGTAGGCGTAGCAATCGAACGCATTCATAAAAACTACTCGTTCTCCACGCATCAAGTTTCAGTGTCATTGCCAAGGAGTGACGGTGAATGAAAGCAAAGATAATTATTTGGAATAATTCTTCATTTTCTGAATTAGAATAAATAGACGTACAAACTCAAGAATTGCTGGATAACTATAGAACTTACAACCTACTTAAAATTAAGAGATAAAATTATATCTACCAGATAATAGTTATCCATATACAATAGGAACTTACGATCCTAATCTACAACAATTTGACTATGACGAATTTACACGTATTTTAACATCCCCCCTCAAGTTGGTACAAAGATATCTATCATGCCCAACTTTCTAAGAAAGTCTTCAAACTTTTGTCTGAAAATACCTTTTGTGAGCACATATGTTAGTTGTTGAGATGTGCTGAGGTAGATCGTTGATCTTCTAAACACCCGGCCCAGTCAGCATTTGTAAGAACTTCTACCTGTCGATCCTCACTTTTTCTTAAAAATTAGTATCTTCCGTAGACTTCCCTTTAAGTGGTACGGTATCCTATAAACTGCTTCACGGTATTTTTTCGAGGGACTGTGCATGTATTGACTTACGAGTCCTACTGCATAGGCACTGTCGGGTCTGGTGGGTGCTAAATAAATTAAGTTTCCAACCAGCTTTTGGTACCTAAATCTGTTCGCTGGAACATCTTCTACTCATTTACCGATCTTGTGGTTAGGATCAACTAGAGTTGATGTTGGCTTGCAATTGAGGAGACTTGTTTTTGACAATAAATCAAACACATATTTTCGCTGAGAAATCACTATTCCTTCCGAGGATCTAGCGACTTCCATTCCCAAAAAATATTTAAGTTCTTTAGGTCTTGTATCTCAAACTGTTGGGCTAAAAAGGTTTTCAGCTTCGTCAATTTTGTAGTATCACTACGTATCATCGCTTTATCATCAACATACACGATTAAAATGACCATTTTACCTCCTGTCATATGCTTGTAGAACATAGTGTGTCATATGCTTGTAGAACATAGTGTGACGAGACTGAGCTTGCTTGTAATTCTGATCTATCATAGCTTTTGAAAACCTCCCAAACCAAGCATGTGGTGACTGTTTAAGTCCATAAAGTGCCTTTTTTTTTAACATGCACACTTTTTCTTTCAAGTTACTGTCAGAACCTGGTGGGACTTGCATGAACAGTTCTTTTTCTAGCTCCAGGTTAAGAACCATTTTTGACATCAAAGTGCAACAAATGCCAATCTAAGTTCACTGCCAAAGAAAGTAAAACTCTAACAATGTTAAGCTTAGCCACGGGAAAAAATGTTTCCTCATAATCAAGGCCATAAGTTTGAGTAAACCGACGAGCAACTAGTCTAGCTTTATATCTCTCTACTTGACCATCAACATTATACTTAACTGTGAATATCCATTACAATCAATTGTGCTTTCCCGCTGGTAGCATAGTTATCTCCCAAGTCTCATTTTTCTTTAGAGCCCTCATCTCTTCTGATACAGCCTCTCTCCACTTCGGAACACTTAGAGCTTCATCTATAGACCGAGGAGTCTCGTCATTGGTTATTTTGGTGACAAAAGCCCTAAACTTAGGAGACATATTTTGGTACAAAATGTAATTGGATAGTGGGTATCGGGGATATTTTGTGCAGGTTCGAGTTCTTTCTCTTAGAACTATATGATCTTCAAAATCATCATGGAAAGATTCAATTCTCTTGATGTTAATCATCAACAGAATCTTCGATTGGCTCAGTGTTTAAAGGAATTTGAGAACATTTAGAAGGATACAAAATATTACCTTGACATGTGATTGGTTGAGATGGTGACAATGTTGAGAGTTCAAGGTCTGTGTCCGTGAGCCCTTTTGAGTAAATCTGGAGTTCAGTATACTAACCTGCAATTGGACTAGGTTCTGTGTCATTAAGAGGTGAAATAATATTCTCACAATCGACATTGGCTCATCACTAAATTTGGGCAGGATACTAGTTTTTTTTTAATTCCCAAAACTGATTTTCATTGTTAATATTCTTCCCATGAAAAAAGGTTTTCTAAAAAAAAAGGCTTTTCTTCAAAAAATGTAACATCCATACTTATAAAGAATTTACCCGAGTAGGGGTCAAAACATTTAAAACCTTTTGTGTTGGAGAAAAACCAAGGAATACACACTTAGTTGCCCTTGGATCTAATTTTCCTTTCCTCTGATCATGAATATGAACACAGACTGTACAACCAAAAACTTTTGGAGCTAAGTGAGTAAAACAATTGTTTTCTAGAAAATAACTTTGTAGTATGCGTAGGGGAGTTTGATATTTAAGCACTTTGTTGGGCATCCTATTAATTAAATATGAAGTAGTCAGTATAGCATCTCCCCAAACCTTTTAGAAACATTCATAGAAAACATTAAAGCTCTGGTAACTTCTAGCAGGTGATTAATTTTTCTTTCGTCAATTCCATTTTGTTGAGGTGTATTGACACAAGAACTATGATGATAATGCTCTTTTAAGTTAAAAATCTCCAAGAATGCTATTAAAATATTCTCTACCATTATCAGTTCTCATTATTTGAATTTCAGTTTGAAATTGAGTTTTGATCAGTGTAAAATATCTTGAAAGTATAAGCAGCCTCTGATTTCTCTTTTAACAAGTTTGCTCATCAATGAATGTAATGAACCATCTAGCCCCTAAAGTATTTTTGACACGGTATGGACCCCACATATCACGATGTATCATGGAGAAAGGTTTTTGAAAATCCATTTTGTACCTATTACATTCACATGTGATGGCCTATGTACTAGATTCCAAACTCTGTTTTTGGTGAATTGTAAGAGTTCCTCTTGCATGGCATTAATCCAGTAACTATCCTTAAGGGCTTCAGTTACATTCTTAGGTTCAATGGACGACACAAAATAAGATACATTATCAATAGTACATGAAGAAGACATGCAAACACACAACTTAGCCATATCCTTGTAATTTACCTTTTCTTTGTTGCGTGTTCTAACTCTTTCAGTAATTTGTCCAATTACTTGAGAGGCTGGATGATCTTTTTGTATTCTAAGAGTGGGATTTCTTCTGGATACATGAACCACTTCATCTTTAGAATCTGACAGCACCGATGTTGGCCTAACATTGGGGGTTTCTGGTGTTAAGTCAACATTTGTTCCAGTTTTCAGTTCAGCATCTCCAGCGTCTGTGTTCAGTGCTGAGTCCAATGTTGGAGTAACATCTGAACCAGTGACTTCTTCAGTACCTGTAGAAACAGTTAAATCATCAAAAATGACATTCACTGATTCTTGAACAGTATGCAATCTTGGATTGTAGCCCCTGAAAGCAGCACTATTAGGAGAATATCTAACAAATATACACTTTTCACTTTTGGGATCAAATTTGCTCAAATAATCTCTATCTTTTAGCAAATAACAGTTAATACCAAATTCATGAAAGTGTGCTACTGTTGGTTTTGAACCCTTCAAGATTTCATAAGGTGCCATACTAGTACCAGGTCTAAGATAAACTCTATTACTAATATGACATGCAGTATTCAAAGCTTCAGCCTAGAGTTTCTTATATAGGTTTTTAGAATTCAACATAACTCTAGCCATCTCTTGAAGTGTTCTATTCGTCCTCTCAGCAATCCTATTTTGCTGAGGTGTCTTAGGTGCTGAAAACTCATGGAAAATGCCTTTAGATTCACAGAAATTAGCAAAGCTTTTATTTTCAAACTCCTTTCCATGGTCAGACCTAATTCTTCCTACAGAAGTACCATAGAGATTCTTAATACTAGCATGCAAAATCTTGAATGTGCTGAATGCCTCTGATTTTTCTATCAAAAACTTAATACATGTATATCTTGAAAAATCATCAACAATAACAAAAGCATACTTCTTACCATTCAGGCTACTAATCTCAATAGGACCCATGAGATCCATGTGTAGCAAATCAAATCACTTATTAGTTCTAGGGTTAGTACTCTGTACCTGAAGTGGTGGATGGACATCTTTTGTTTGTTTACCATTCAAGCAGTCTTCACAAACAATTTTACCTGGGCTAGTCAACTTAGGTAGTCCTCTTACAGCCTCTAACTTCTGTAGTTTCTCCAGATTTCTATAGTGTACATGTCCTAACTTCTTGTGCCACGTGACAGATTCATCTACTTTGGCATGGTAGCATTTAGCTTCATCTTGAGCAAGATAGCAGTTATCCTTTGATCTTGTACCTGTCATGACACATACATTGTCACTATTAAACACATCACATGAACTTTTATCAAAAGTAACTAGCAAGTTATCATCACAAAGTTGACTTATGCTAATTAAATTTGCTTTCAATCCTTCAACCAACGACACATCCTTGAGTGGTGGAAACCCTTCAACATCCAGTACTCATTTTCCAATAATTTTCCCTTTTGTGCCTCCTCCATAGGTAATTGTTCCAACAGTCAGACGGATAACCTCTTTCAGGTTGTCAATGTTTCCAGTCATGTGCCTTGAACACCCACTGTCAAAATACCACTTACCTGCAAGGTTAGAGTAAACAGCAGAAAAGACAACATTGCAATTTTCTTGAGAGCAAATTTAAATGACAGTGTTCTCATAGCTTTATAAACCATTTCTTGATTACTCATAGCAAAACCTAGGTTTTCACATTGGTTAGCAATATCAAGAATTTTCTCAAAATAACGTTCAATACTTTCATCTTCACCCATCTCAAGTTTTTCAAATTGCAAAAGCAGTTGTCTATATTTAGAATCTTTTACAGCAGAATCTCCTTCACAATGTAGTTTAAGTATATCCCAAGTATGTTTGGCTTTTATACAATTCTGGATTAACTTTAACATGTGATGATTAACCCAACTAAAGATAGCATTAAGAGCTTTTTCATTAGAGTTATAGAAACTTACCTCTGCTGATGTCCAGTCTGCTTCTGGTTTTGGAACTAGATCAGCTTCACCATCTCTTGGTAATGTTGGAAGAGAGTATCCATTGATCACGAATTGCCAGGCTCGAATATCAATAGCTTTGATGTGAGACCTCATCCTGATCTTCCAATATGCATAATTGGAGCCATCCAAAACTAGAATCATGTTGGTATTAGGACTGACACTGTCCATGGTGTTGTATCACCTCCAAACCACCAGTGTAGTCGGTGTTTGGCCCTGACGCCAATTGAAAATTTTGGACCGTGGATTGACACAACACTTTTGAGAGTTATGCTGGAATTGCCTTAACTCTATTTTGATCTTCTTGATAATAATAATGTGCAGCGGAAGTAAGAACACCAGAAGATATAATTTTAAGAAGTTTTCAATATTATTAAAAACTTCCGAGCCTTAGGCCAAATAACCATAAAGGTTTTATCAAAAACGTTCCTCACAACAATTCACTCACGCTCTTTGTTGATCGGACTCAATGAAGCAGACAAGTAAGAACTACTTAACTTCTATGAACTAGACTTAAGCAGCTGATACAAAAACTTCGCAAAACAAGACAAAGACAATACAAAGAATGATTAATCTCTTGGATTGTTTAGCACGATTGTCTTGTCTTCATCTTGATGAACTTCACATCTTTTATAGATTTCTTGAGTCATGAACGCCAAGATGTGTTGTTCATAATTTTGGTAACTCTTGTTGTTTCCTTGTTGAAATTTGCCTTCTTTGTGAACTTCATATCTTTCCTGGGAATGTGTTTCCATTGTTACCGATTTAACAAGGTAACACATCTTCTTCAATTCGCAGAATCCTGGAAAGAATCGTGTCGCAGAGAACAGCTAGCTTGTTTCCTTCTTTTGAAACCGTGTGAGTTGACTATTCAACTTAGCTTGAATTATGGAAACTTCAAGTAAAGAATCTTCCAAAGCTCTTCCGTATGATAAAGATACCTTCCTGGACATAAAAATAAACAACTAAAACCGTGGAACTTGGTTAATATGTGAATAAAGGCAAAACTTAATTTTGGCAACAAAAGAGCAGTTTTCGCACAAGCTCTCGGCTTTCAATGTTATCCCCAATGTTAACCCAACATCGTCTAACATTGCATCGTCTAACATTGACACCAGAAAACCCTGCACTTTCACAATCAATAGGCTCGAATGTAACTCGACACCTAGAACTTGAATTTAATTTCTTAGTAAACAACATATTACAAGTTAGGTTGGGAACATGTAAGACATTTCTTAGAGTAATGAAAGGGTTGATTATAATGGAACCTTTCCCCTCAATAGTTGAGAGAGATCCATCTGCAATTTTAACCTTTTCATAACCAGAACATGGAAAGTATGAGGTAAAGAAGTAAGAGAAGCCGGTCATATGATATGTTGCCCCTAAATCTATGATCGAGAGGTTATGAATATTTGAGTATGCATTTAAGGCTAATTTGAAACTACCTTTTTGGGCTAGTGCATATGAAGGAGTTTTGGAAGTTGACTGATGAGAGATTCATAATTTATACAATTGCTCTAAGTCCTCATTGTTGAAAAATGACTGTTTAGATGATGATGGAGTTCCAAGATCATTCGAGGTTGTTTGGGAAGCTTAGTAAGTGTTCCTACTGTCGCGGGCTGATCCATTGGATAGCTGGGAATTAAAAGGCTTGCCATAAAGTACCCAACAATTTGCCTTGATGTGTCCCTGCTTGTCGCAGTGGTTACAAATTGGTCGGGGTTTTGAGAACCGCTGATTGGAGTCAGGTTAGGAGGTCATCATAGCGGCAGTTTCAATTTGAGGTAATGCAGCTTCATAGGTACCAGGTACGAGCATGACTTGGCGACGAATCTCCTCTCGACGTGCTTCTGCGAATCCCCTGACCTTATCAAGCTCTTTATTTAATCCTACCAGTAAGTCAAAAATTCTTTCTTTCTCAACTGATTTTTTATAAAAGGCAATTTCTCTTGCGCAACTCCATTCATAGTTGCAGTAGAGATCCAGCTCTTGCCACAAGACTTTGAGATCAGTGTAGTATTGAGTAACCTTCTTCTCTCCTTATTTTTCCCTTCTCAGGTGGAGTTTGATCTCAAAAAGTTGACCAACATTGCCAAGGTCAGAATATGTTTCTTTCCCAGTTGTCCAAATTGCACTTGTTGATGAAAGGAACAAATATGTTCTTCCTAGATTTGTATCCATGGAATTCACAAGAAGGACATTATCATTGAATTTCCAGCCTCCCACTTTGCATAGCCTGCATCGGCTTCATCGGGTTTGGCTGTTGCACTTGTAAGATAACCAAATTTGCCTTTTCCTTGAACAAAGAGTTTAACAGATATTAGTTTATGAGAGGCAATTGTATAGTTTTGAAGAAGTTCTGTGTTAGACACAGAGATTGATCCATTAGATCGAGAAGAGTCACCGGTTGAATTGGTGCTAATATTATATGGATTAGTCATCTTGATTTTAACGATTATATGATGGCTCTGATACCATGAAAGCAAAGATAATTATGTGAAATGATTCTTTCGTTTCTGAATTAGAATAAATAAAGGCACAAACTCCAGAATTTCTTGATAACTACAGAACAAAGAACCTATTTAAAATTAGAAGATAAGATTATATCTACCAGATAATAGTTATCCCTATACAATAGGAACTTACTAGACTAACATACAACAATCTGACTATGACTAATTTATACGTATTTTAATAGTGAATTATAGTGTTTTAATAGTAAACGTTAAACTTATCCATTTTTCGTCTTTTTCAGTTAATTTTTATTCATTGTCTGAGGTGACAGAATCAAATCATTTGTCCAAAAACTGCAAAAAACGAAGACCATTCAATGGTACCAGAGATGCCTGAAGGAGAGTCTCACAAGGATAACTCCTTAATTGAATACATATCTACTTGGGGAAAACGATTTTCAACAGTAGAAAGAGTTAATACATGCTCAAGCACGCTTGAGTAATGCTTGGAAGAAACCAAATTGTATATGAAGACAGTTGATATGTCGTAAACTACTCTCAATTCGAACGACTGCAAGCTTATGGTAAGAACTAGACGTGTCCTCTCATTTTCATCTGATTTTGAAGAAGACGAAGAAAATGTCCCGGCCATTGTTGAAACTTGGGTGAGCAAATAAGTGCCAATGGAGGAAGACAAATCATTAAAGAATGACTATGAACTACTTCAAATAAACGTCCTGGAGATCCAAGAGACACACCCACGCACCATCCCAATAAAAGTATAGATTAAGCTTGCCAAACAACTCCAAGCAAGAGAGATGTTTATTCCACACCAAGGTTGGACATATGAACCTAAGTATAAAGACGATCAATCGATTAAAAACCGCGATATCTTTGAACTTGGAGCCAATGATGAAGTGCTCGAGATTTTTTATCCAACTCAAGTTCTTCTTAATGAAATTAAAGTCAACAGAAGAATTCGTACACCACCATTGATAGATTTGTCGAAACAAGTGGATGTGAAGCTCAGAGAATTATCTACTTATCAGTTGCCAATCGAATTGCAATGGAGGCTTTGTCTATTACAAGAATACCAAGACAATTTATCAATTAGGATTACTCAATTTCAAGATATTGAGTTCAAATTAGCAAAGCGACGACGTGATCAACAACGAGAGTAAGAGAAGTGGAACCAGCAAATAAAAAGAGTTGTGAAAGAAGTAGCTGCCATAGAAGCCATTGAAGCTAAGGATGAAACATAGGGAAAAGAGTACGAAGAACGTATGAAAGAGGAAATGCCATCATGAAAGCCACTTACAAGAGGAGAAGGCATAAATGAAAAAAATCTCAAAGAGAAACTTCAAGAAACATCGACGAGGACCCGCAAGTAGAATCAATATTGTGCAGAATCAAGAGCAATTACACACAATCTCTCTTAAAATTGAAGAGCCCAATCCATTACCATCCATACAAAAGAAGAGATAGTGGAGATGCACGTGAATAGTCAAGAGTTGTCACCACCAATTGAAGGTGTGGTAGCATTGAGAGGCGACGAAAACAATATCATCCAATGTGCTAAAACTAACACTCTTACTTATGAACAAATAGGATGTGGCAGCAGTGAGCCATCTCATCGGAATGTCAAGAAGAAGAAATCAACCAAGTTTATTGGAGTTTCTACATAAATATCTATGAGGCTAAAATGTGAAGAAACTCATCAAAATGCAAAGGGCAAGAAGATAACTCTTAATGTTGAGTTGACAATGGTGACATCCAAATGGCTACAACATGGAACTCATGAGCCACGTCATAGAAAAGCTAACAGAAAGAGAGTTCATATGCAAACAATGATGGAAGAAGACACGAGGTCGGAGAATAGAGTTAGGCAAAAGAGTCTCAATTGAAAAAAAGGCGAGAAAATCGCCTAAAACTAATACATTGTCATCTTTTAAAGATTGGAGTCTCATCCGAATATTCGCACCACCATGAGTTCACCAGTAGTCGAGTTAACAGACGTAAAAGCAAGCGCTTCATGGGTGGCAACAAATGCAGTAAGTTTTTATTTTCGAGTTTTTCCATTTATTTTAGGGGAAATTACACAAACGACCCATGAACTATAGGCTAATTACACAAACTACCCATTATGTTTGGGATATTACACAAACTAACCTTATAGCCAATTTTTCTTATAAATTTTTTTAAATTTTGTTGAATGTTAATTCATGCTCCTCATTTATTTTGCACACGAAACGGGAAATAAATCAATATTGTTCCATTATGCTTCATTTATCTCGTTTAAAAAGACAAAAAAAAATCTTGAAAGTAAAAATAAATTATCTTCGGATTTTAGTCTCTGTTATGATTTAAAGTTGCAAGGTTGTCTTAATCATTTTAACCCTTTTCTACATAAGGGTTGTTTGTGTAATTTTTTATTCATGAGGGGTAGTTTGTGTAATTAGTCCATAGTTCATGGGTAGTTTGTGTAATTCTCTCTTTATTTTATTTCTTAGTTATTTAACATTCTTATTTTGAGTCATATATAGCAAATCTTGTGCAATGTGTTTGAGCTTAAAATTGCGAAAGAAGAGGAATTATGAAGAAAATGAAGGAAGATAATAAAGTAGAGAGACGAACAGAAAATCAACAGACGAGACGACATGTAGCTGACATGAAACTGTACAGGTAGTACAGCAATGTACGAGTCGCGTAGACCATCCAGAAGGTCGCGCGAGTCACGCAACTATCTGCACGAGCCACGCAGGTCATCCCACACAACTATTTCTGCCGTAGCGCAGACATGCGCGACATGGCGCGCGTCTCCCGTTTCTCGCAAAACTCGTTTTCTCATTGCCTATGGAAGAAGGAGTGATGCAAAATTAGAATCTACAGAATTTGGATGAACAGACTCTATCTCTTACCCTTCCTACATAACATACACTTCCATTGATGTACATGAATTATTCCTAATGTGATTACAACTACTATGCAAGAGTTATGCAACTTATAAAAAAATTACCAATTTTTGTAAGAACTCTTTTATATATATATATATATATATATATATATATATATGTGTATGTATAAATATATATATATATACATATATATAAATATATATACATATATATATATATTTCCTGATACATAACCACATACATAATTTTAACATCTTTCAAAATTCATAAGACTTTTCTTTTCTTCCTAACCTTCTCAATTCATCTATTTTTCTTGAGAAGTTATTAATTTTCTTTTCTTTTTTTGTGGAAGAACATGACATTTTGACGTTTCTACACCATTGATCCAGCCACGAGAACACCGAGGAAAGCATCCAGACTATCACTAGCATCAACAAAAGGCATAACAATGTGGAGCTAGTGGAAAATAGGAAGAGATAAAATGAGCAACTACGAAATACCATTAACCATCGATGGATGGAATTGAGACACATTTTGAGAAACATAAGAAATGAAGAAAGCACTAACACTAACACCCTGACGAGTGTAATTTTATCTCGATTAAGGGAGTACTCTCCTATGTGTTTTCTTTATATGTTTTGATGATGAGGGCATAGTCTGATTCTAAGTTAGGGGGGGGGGGGGGAGGGTGAGAAAGCTTCGTTTTTTGTTATCTATGCTATATATAGAGTCTAGTTAATATTTAAGGAAAAATTATCAAGCCCCCCATCGTCTTGGGTAGAAAGTAGCGCGGGCAGTGGAAGAATCAGTGCACCATGGGTAGAGACGTGCGCGACTAGCACAACTACCCCCGCGACATATCGACCTACATGACAGGTAGCGCAACTCCAGAAACGTACAAAAATCCTAATTTCGGCCCAACAACTACTTTTACCTATAAATACCCCTGGGGCTACGATTCTCCACATAATCTCACTCCATTCCACACGCCTACAACACATTACAAACCTCTATTATCATTTTCATCATCATTCATCCATCTTGTGAGATCATTGAGAAGAGTATTCAAGTCACGATTCAGCCGGAAGAATAAAAGCAACAAAGATCATTATTTGTAGTTATTAACTAATCAACTAATCATGTTATTTGTAGTTGTTAAACAAAAAATTAAACTATGAATAACAACTATAACTAACTAACATGAAATATATGTTGAACGTTCATAACTCGATCAATTTCATTAAATCTATTATTTCACAACTAAACTATTATGAGGTTGGTTTTGCAATCATTTATTACTTCAATTCACATGTTGCAACGAGTTTGGTTGCTAGGAATTACAAACACACCAACATCAATCCAAAAAAAATCAAATTTCAAGGATGAATATTAGTAGGGACCGCACTTAGGTCCCTAATAAGGAAACAGGGACCGCAGTGCGGTCACTATTAAAAGTTAGTGACCTAACTACGGTCACTATTAATAATTAGGGACCGCATTTAGGTCACTAAGATTTAATAGTGACCGCATAGCGGTCCCTGTTTCGGTTTTAGGGACCTATGAGCGGTCCCTACTAATCTTTATCCTTGAAATTTGATTTTTTTTATTGATGTTTGTGTGTTTGTGATTCCAAACAACCAAACACATTGCAACATGTGAATTGTTGTTATTTTAACTATTACACTAGTAATTATGAACTAAACAAACCACGATGTACCTCAAATCATCGTAAAGTAATGATTTTAAAGTATGAATATTAATAGGGACCGCACATAGGTCCCTGTTGGGTCAATAGGGACCTGATCTGCGGTCACTATTGACAAATCAGGGACCTAGTTGCGGTCGCTATTGACAACGGCTATTGTCTATAGCGACCGCGTTTTGGTCACTAATAACAACCGCTGTTGTCAATAGGGATCGCATTTAGGTCCCTATTGACAACGGCTATTGTTAATAGCGACCGCATGTAGGTTGCTATTAACAACGGTTAGTATCAATAGGGACCTAACTACGGTCGCTATTGATACTTACCGTTGCCAATAGTGACCTAAGTGCGGTCCCTATTGACTGTTAGTGGCCTATAAAAAGGCCACTCCATTCTTCTCTAAAATTCATTACATCATTTACTAATCCTTAAGGTATGCACGTTTTTTTGCCTTACACTATCCCAAATGTTTATTTTCAATGTAATTTGTTATTTAATTATTCTAACTTAAATTTATTTATTTGGTGATATGTAATATTACACACACCGAGAGTAATCGTGGTGTACAAAACATTCTTGCGTCGTGTTTTTTCACGCCTCAAGAAGTATGTTGATCATTCTATTTAGCTCTTTAAAATTCTTGTTATATTATTTGTAATTATTTGTTTTATATTTTACAACTTATTAGATAAATAATGGATTATATAGTAGATAAATCTTGGATGTATGCTATGTATGATAGTGATGGTTGTTTGAGCGATAGATTTGTGTTTGGGGTTCGGGCTTTCATTGAATATGCTACGCAACAAGGTCCTAGATTCGTAGATCTACGAGGCGAAATTAGGTTTCCTTTCATGAAATGCAATAATATACGGTTTTTCGATAAAAAGGTTGTACGGAATCATCTTCATAAGTCGGGATTTACAAATGGATATTTAGAGTGGATTCTTCATGGGGAAACGTCAATAGATACTACACCGTCGTATGTGCCCGATTCCCCCGGCTCGTCACACATCGATAGTCCTGACAACCCAGTATATGTTGATGTGCCATTCGTAGACATGGTCGTGGATGCACGTGGAGGTCGATCATTTGATGACGAGTCAACTAACGAGGAGCCCAACCCAGAAGCACATGCGTTCTACAAGTTGATGCACCTAGGAAATATACCCATGTATCCGGATTTCGACTCGGGTGAAGATATAAGTATCCTTCAGTGGATGTCGGAGTGGTTGGAGTACAAGACACAGCACAAGGCTAGTACTATTTATTCTGATAAGGTTTTTAATTTGGCGAAGAGAGGTTTCACGCCTGAGGTGCGGATGTTATTACCTAAGGACACGAAAGGGTTCAGTAAAATGCTGCAGTCAGAGTTAGGGTACGTTACGTATGATGTTTGTCCAAAACAATGTTTCTTGTTCTACGGAGAGGAGACGAAGGATTACGATAAGTGCCCGATATGCCTCACAGGTAGATACGTGGATGGACTAAAATCTAAGGTTGGGAAGAAGAAATTGTGGTATTTTCCTATTGCTCCTCGACTTCACAGGTTGTATTATACAATAGGAACTGCAAAACATATGACATGGCATACAAAGTGTAATGGGGTTAATGACCAAATGATTCACCCAGCTTCAGGGGAGGCATGGCGCCACTTCGACCGGACACACCCAGATTTTGCAGCGGAGCCACGGAACGTAAGACTTGGTTTGTCCACAGATGGATTCACACCTTATGGAATTTCTGGCAAGACGTACTCTTGTTGGCCGGTGTTTGTCACCCCTTATAACCTTCCACCGGATCTTTGCATGAAGAAAAAGTTCATCTTTTTGAGTCTACTCATTTCCGGGCCATGTAGTCCAACAAAGAACTTGGATCTTTTTCTTAGGCCACTTATTGATGATCTCAAGCTTTTATGGAGCACTGGCGTCGAGACGTACGACGTATCGAGGAAGCAACACTTTATATTACGTGCATCTCTCATGTGGACGATTAGCAATTTTCCCGCTTACGGGATGTTGTCGGGATGGAGTACGCACGGAAGGCTTTCGTGTCCTTATTGTATGGGTGACACTCAATACTTTACGTTGGTGAATGGGGGTAAGCCAAGTTGGTTCGATTGCCATCGCCGGTTCTTGCCTGAAGGTCATGACTTGAGATACGATGACTATAACTTTAAAAAAGGGGAAATTCGGGAGGAAGACGCGATTCGTAGAAAGACTGGTGCTGAAATGTTGGAAATTGTTAATGGCCTTGGGAATGTGGGGTTCGGTACCCAATGCAGACCACTCACAGGTTTTGGCCAAAATCATAATTGGGTGCGGAAGAGTATATTTTGGGAACTGCCTTATTGGTCCACAAACTTGGTTCGTCACTGTCTAGATGTCATGCATTGTGAGAAAAACTTTTTCGATAACATCGTCAACACGATTTTGGATGACCCTAAGACAAAGGACAACATCAAGTCACGGAAAGATTTGAGACTTTGGACCAACTGTAGTGAGCTATTTTTAGATTCAACATCCCGAGGGGGGGGGGGAACGAAGCAGCCAAAGGCATTGTACTGTCTCTCAAAAGATCAAAGGAGAAATTTGTTAGAATGGTTGGGCACGCTAAAATTTCCAGATGGATACGCTTCTAACTTGGGACGGTGTGTACATGTGCAACAACAGAGGTTGTCCGGAATGAAGAGTCACGATTGCCACGTCTTCATGCAGAGATTGATTCCAATTGCTTTTCAGGATTTCCTTAAGAAAGACATATGGGAAACACTTTTGGAGATTAGTTTGTTGTTCAAGGCAATTTGCGCATCAGAGGTATCGGTAGAGGCTATGGAGGGACTAGAAAAATCCATTATTGTCACCATGTGCAAGCTAGAGAGAATATTCCCTCCTTCTTTTTTCGATTCTATGGAGCATTTGGCCATTCACTTACCGTATGAGGCTAGAGTTTGCGGTCCAGTTCACTACGGATGGATGTATCCATTCGAGAGGTAAATCACTTTTGGTGTATATATTGATGATTGTCTTTAATTTATTTTATTTGTAATGTAAGATGGTTCCTTTTGTTTTGTATATCAGGCAAATGTTTGATTTAAAGCAGTCAGTGGGGAACAAAGCGAGGCCCGAGGGATGCATGGCCAATGCCTATTTAAATTCGGAGATATCAAATTTGATTTCCCAGTATCTCGATGTAACCCCTGGTGCTACACACCGACGACTTAACTGGAACGAGACTTTGGAAAGCACGGATTGGGATGGAGAGCTCTTATTGTTCCGAAAGAAGGGACGACCGCTTGGCCCATCGGCGAAGATGAAGAAGTTAACGGGGGAAGAAATAGAACAGATTGAATTGTACACACTTCTTAACTGTGAAGAATTGGAGGGATGGGAAGAGTGAGTCTACTACAATTTTCTTCATCTAGTATCATCTTCTTTTATATGTGTTAGTACTAACTATTTTTTTGTAACTTGCAGTTTGTTCATAGAAGAGGAGTGCCGTAGATTGAATGCCATGGAGGTGCAAACGAAAAGGAACGAGGAGTATGTGGCCTGGTTCAAGCAAGAGTACCGCAGTGGAAATTACATGATAGACGATAGGGTACTGTCGTTGCTCAACGGTCCACTGAACGATGCAATCACGTACGATGGATACATTGTGAATGGATTTAGGTTCCACATTGATACGAAATTGGGGCCCAAGAAGAGTGACTGCAGTGGGGTTTACGTGAAGGGTGACATGGGAGACACCGCTTCAACCAATTTCTACGGGACTTTAAAGGAGATATTGGAAGTGGAATATTGGGGAGGTAGAACTGGAAAACAACTGTCCATTGTCTTCTTCAAGTGTTTGTGGTATGATATTGGACCGAGCGGCACAAATGTCCACGAGACATTCAAAATGGTGGAAATTAACCCTACTAAAAAACTGCAGACCAATGAACCATTTATTTGTGCTAATCAAGCAATGCAGGCGTATTACGCCCCATATCCGTCTCTACCAAATGGAAGGCCAGGGAGAAAAGGATGGTTGTCAGTATCACATATTCCAGCTAGACACATTATCGACATGTCGTCACTCACAATTCATGATTCTACCCCTGATGACCCAGATATTCCGGAGACAGTGTTTCAAGAGAACGAATCAGCAGGTCTTAATATGTTTGTAGACTTGAGTTCGTTCAACATGGATATTTAGTTGGGAGGAGGTGAGTTCGAGGTCGTTGATGCACTAGGTGGTAACGAGGACGATGCTGGACAAGCAGAAGGTGTAGATAGTGATGCAAATGAATATGACTATGAGTTTACATATTCAGAAGAAGACTATTGCTTTCTTTCTTTTCTTTCTTTTTTTCAGTATGACTATGACTATGTGATTTTTCAATATGACTATGACTATGAGTTTTTTTTGAATGTTGGTACCCCATACATGTCCTCATTATAATTAATATTCCATACCAACCATCAACACCATATAAACAAAATAACCAAAATGATGAATAATCCCTACCAACCACAAACCATACATACAAAACAACTACACCATAAATGATCCATATGTTCCAAAATATCATAATCCATTTACAAATAAATACCCGCAAGAAGATCACTGACCCCCCTCATCATCACTAGGCGGATACACGACACACTCATCACCAGAACTCTCCGCCAAATCATACATCTCATCCAGGGGCGCCAGTGGATCATCATCAACACCAACCCCACCCTCATCAACGCCAACACCCCTCTCACCCTCACCGAGGTCCTCTGCCTCAACATCCATCAGACGAAGATCATCATCACCCTCCGACTCATCAGTATCAATATCAAGATTATCGACATACTGGGTGGGGTTGGAAGTACCTGGAGCAAAAGGATATGGTCTCTCACGTATCGGCCTCGGAACCCGAAATGCGCCTCCGCTCCTAATAGCGTTCCCCATGAACAAGTCTGACGGAAGCTCTCGCACTGGTCGGCCTGTATCCCTCTGCATGTCCTCTCTAAAAGACTGGAGCCAGGACAACATGGAGTCGACTCTCGGGTCCTTTGTCGACCTCAACTCGTTGTTCTCCTCCTGGAGCTGCCTGAGCAACTCCCGCATGTAGTCTGGCTCCCTCCCGACCTCCGTGTCGAAGTCTCGAGGATCAGCATAGCTCGGTAAACCCGGTGCCTTCCCCTTCTTGATACTCCTTATCGCCTTCTTCCACGAATCGGCGTCCCAGTCAGGCAAGTCCTTATCTTCCACTGCATCCGGATTTTTCCTCCTCAATTCCCTCTTATAAGTCTTCTGTTGAATATTCAAATATCATTAAAAAAGAGAAATTAAATTAAAACAAAGATAATTAAAAACGAGTAGAAAATTTAAAACACGTACGTAAATAAGTCTGGTAGTCTCAGACTTCCACTCCCGCCTCAAGGGTACGCATGTACCTCTGCCAGTCCCCGCCACCTTCTTCGTATGTCCTGCCTTATAAATCTCGTCGTGCCTGATAGGGTGGGTGCGGTTGGGCTGATTCCTCTCCTTCAAATTGTAAGTAATATTTGGTTATAATTCTTTTTTTTTAAATGTTAAAATTACGTTGTTTTAAACTAATCAATAAACAATAATCTTAAAATTTAACTACAAATAAAATATATAATTTTAACAAAACATAACAGGCGCCGCCGGATCTCCTCGTAGTCAATGGAACCACCGTAAAAGGTGGCGGGCGCATCGCCGTCCAACTTGCCGCCTCGTCGAGCCTTCTTTCCCTTCACGGACTTCGCCTTAAACTCTTCGGTGTCCCAGTGTTTTGCCGCCTGATCCTCCAAACTCTGGCTCATCCACGGCGTCTTAGGCTTATCTTTAAACTCCTCCTTGTCCTTTTTCTTCATGTACTGCTCCTTCGCCTTGTTAAGCATACGCTTATAAATCCCTCTCGCCTTCAACTGGTATGCCCTATGTACCTGCTCCCTCTATGACCGCCGAATCCCATAGATATTCTACAAAAAAGATAAATATTAAACAATAAATTAATACATTAAAGTAATAAACTAAATTAAACAATATTTTGAACCTCGAGTAAATCAATAAATATTAATAATTCATTTAAAACTCACCGTAAATCTCGAGTACATCTCTCTTCGTACTTCCTCAGGAACCTTCAAGTAGGAGGGCCAAAACTCACTCATAAACTGTCAAATGAGTGAAGTGATCGTCTTGGAAATCTCGCGACTGGGGGGTTTAGAAAAACAACCCCTCTTCAACTCAATAAGCTGCTGCTTCTACCCTTTAGGAAGCGCCGTAAGCCCTACATTGGGTCCCCTACTCGGTCGAGTATCGGTCGGTCCTGGAGTACCGGTCGACCTCTGGCTTGGTCCAGCTCCGGTGTCAACTGTAGGCGGTGGAGTCTGAAGTCTGCTAGACTCGACTGATAGGGGCACGTGAGTCCCAACTGAATCCGAAGTATGCGGTCGTGCCACCTGGGATGCGGTGGACTCTGATGATCGGGGTCTAACACCCGCTCCGGAGATGGCCGCCTCATCGTCTACAAATAACTGTCGATGTAGTGGAGGTGTCGTCGATGTAGATCCGTCACCTGACCCAGGTAGCGGGACAGACGGCTCGGCTGGATAGCTCGGCCCTGCACCACGTCCCGATCGAACAACCCGTATAGGTCGGCAACTACCTCGACCCCCGCTACCGCTACCACTACCACCACCACGCCCAACGCTACCACTGCCACCACCACTCCCGCCACCACGTGCAACGCTACCAGTACCACCACCACGACCTCGACCTCCACTACCTCCAACACCTCCACGAGCAACACTACCACTACCTGAACCCGATACCCCACCACGACCTCGATCTCCAAGACCTCGATCTCCAGTACCGCTAGGGGTCTTACGTGACGACATGCCGAATATATATATGTACTGTAAAAAAAAATTAAATATCAATACAACATGTACAATCTACACTAATTACAAAATTTACAAATTATAATCTAAAAAATATAATCTACACTAATTAATATAATCTTACAATTTAACATTAATTAACAAGTTTTACTAATTAAATTTAAATAATCCAATTTTCACAATCTAATTATAAACTAATCTAATCAAATCTAATTTCATTATTCACTAAATTTAACTAAATCTAATTTCATCATTCACTAAATTTAACTAAATCTAATTTCATCATTCACTAAATTTTTATTTCAACATCATTAAATCTAATTTCATCATTCACTAAATTTTTATTTCATCATTCACTAATCTAATTTCACAAATATATTTTTTTTCCTTAATCATACACTAATTTATTCTAACAATCTAACATTCTTCACTAATTAACTATCTAATTAACAATATTAACTAATAATTATTCAAAAAATTAACAAATTAACATAAAAACACAAAATTAACACAAGATTAACACAACATTAGCACAATAATATTAACACAAAATTAACAGTATAACAATTTCTTAACACAATTTTCGGATTTAACACAAAAATAACAAAAAAAAAATAAACAAAAATGAAAACCGAAGCTATACCTTAGCACCGGCGGCGGAAATGGACGGAAATTCAAAGGGGCGGTGATGGAGGCGGAGCACGACGGCGATGGAGGCGGAGCACGGCGGATTTGAGGCGGAAATCGGAAGAAACGAGCGGGGTTGGGTTTGGTTGGGTTAGGGACGCGATTTGGGTCGCAACTACGCCTAATAGGTCGCTAATGGCGGAAATCCAAAGCGGGTCGGGTCGCAAAACGGGTGAAGGAGACAGATATTCGCGTTTTGTTAAAAATGCTTTTTTTTTTTCAATTTATAGGAAGCAATCAGCGACCGCTTCTGAGTCGCTGATTGCTTCCACGGTAATTAGGGCGGACGAGGCCCACAATTTAGCCCAATTTTGGGCCGAATTGTGTGGCCCACGTAAAAAAAGGATTTCAGCGACCCAACGTGGGTCGCTGAACGTCACGTATTTAGTTCAGCGACCCAACGTGGGTCGCTAAAAGTCGTGTATTTGTTTCAGCAACTCAATGTGGGTCGCTGTTGTTCTCGAAATGTTCTGCGACTCAAGGTGAGTCGTTGTTGTCTTCAGAAGTCGCTGAAGGCGAGCGACTCACCTTGAGTCGCTAACTGGGCGATCCCTATTGACCGCCCAGTCTTGTAGTGATTGTATCCAGGGAGTATACACTTCTACGTAAATAAGTTCATCTACTTTTTAGCTTTACTTGAAGATTAGCAAGAAAAATTTTCAGTTAGGAATGTTCTCCTTCATATTTCTATAAAGTGGCTAAATTGTTAGTTGTGAAGAATTTGTCCTACTTATCGTTGAGCAAATATGTATATTATGTCTTTGTTACATATGGACATGTGTTTAGTTGTTATGCTAAGAAGCCACGTAAAGCGTTAGTTCGTCTCAGTATGCGAATATGTTGCCAGATATATAAGATGCTTCGAGATATGTGAAAAACGTTCTGCCACATGGTTTTCTCACATGGGTCTTTTATATCAAAATTTAGGGGTTCGGTTTTTGTTTATTACCCATTACCTGAGAGACCTAGTGAACATGAACATGAGATCATTTGACATGCTTTCTGATAGTGTGCGACTCTAAGAGTCATATATGATTATTATTGTGCAAAAGATCCCAAAGTGTACGAAGGGGGTCATCTATATGCCACGTGGTAGTTTACTACCCAAAGAATCACATACTCTATTAATGTATATCTCACCAAACTTGAATTGTGTAATCCCACTAATACTAGCGAGGGAAAAAAAATCATGTTTGTTCCCATAAGTTGGCAACATATCGCTTTGGCCCCATAACTAATCACGCCTCTAATTTAGTTCCCTAATTCTATAATTCGGCTCAATTTTGGCCCCAACATGGTGGAGACTTTCCATTGCCACCCCCAAAGCTGGCGTGGACCACCGTTGATCTTTTTGACTCAAATTAACAACCCTAAGAATTCGTAACCTAACAATAGATAATTCTATAGAAGAAAATCGACTGAAAGAGTAACTTGAATCAATTTATTTATCATTGATTGATTAACCAAATAGATTATATTGCATCCTTAACAAAATAAATAATATAGTGCTTAAACCAGACTGAATTTTCATCAGAAATACCAAAATAGCTTAATATCCATCAACCTAACAAAAGAACAAAATAAACCCCTTAACCATACGCTACTCCAACTCCATTATACATGTTGGAACAACTGGTTTCTCCCCTTCTTCATCCCCAATCACCAAGGCATTAGGTAAGGGCCATTGCTTTGTTCAGGTAGGTAGGCAAACTTGTGATCATAATAGTTGGTGACGGAGGGAAGCATTAGCAAGTCCATTCACACCAAAGAACGCATTATAGTCGGTTTTCTAACAATGAAATCAAAAGAATTATTTATCATGCAATAAATTCAATCTCAAAATAATGGATTTAAAGCAAATAATGTTATCTTGACAGCATGAACCGCATACTTATCAATTAAGATCCCTTGATACTCGATGCCTTCTACATGTACTCCAGGCAGTTCAGTTCACCTGGTTAAAAGCTCAAACTTTCTCCTCAAAATAGTGATCCCGTATCTAAGCTGTCTTGTAGTTATTGTTCCTTTGCTTGTCCAAATCATACTTAATATAGCTCAGAGCCCTAAACAAAGTCTAATGGTAAGCAAGCTCTCCAGCAGAATTTTGTCCCATCCTCACCTCCAAAACCAGGCTCATGAAACAAGAGCTTCAATGTTTCAGTAGTTGTCATCACCATTCGATCTTTTGTAGGGAAATATGTTTAAAAATTGAAGAAATATACATAATCAACTTTAAACTCAAACACATTAAACAAATGAAGACACATTATTGAAATTCAAACACATTACATTAATCAAATACTAATAATATGGCTTGAATAAACAACCTATCTTAATAGCAGAATGTATTAATCATTAGACAAACACAACATTGTTAAAGAAAAATGTGTTTCAAACATAGAACAACCTTACATTCTTGAATAAAATACAAGTACAACAATTGCAATCAAGACTCAGACAAAACATAAAAGTAATCGACCCTTGCAGCAACAAATAATAGCAGCCTTGGTTGCATCTACATAATTGAAACTATTAATCACTGATTTGACACATGTGGTTGAAACACGGATGTGAGTAGCTTGATTAACATTAATTCCAGAGGCTTCCTCTTGGCCAAAGAAATCCTCAATAGCAGTGGTTTTTCTTTTTTTTTTTTATTATTATTATGGTTGATGAATCAGAGAATTGATTATTAGATTTTGGGTTATGATTGAATAGTAGGCGATGGCATTGAAAATAGGTGCCTCCCTGTAAGGAATCAATCCAACTGAAAAGTTTATATGTTGAAGTTTTGAAGGTACCCACCAGGTACTTTTAGCCCTAGTCTTAAGTAAAGCATTTGGCCTCTTCCACATTCACATGGCAGTTCATATGGGTGCATCATCTATATTTAAGCCACAAACAGAGGAATATCATCTAAAGTTAAGCCACGTTCACATTACACTGATACTAATTAGGGTAGATAGGAATAACATGTAGTACTAACCAAAAAATGGGAATAACATGCAGGCACTAATTACACTAATGCTAATCAAAATATTGGATCTACCAACTCATTTAACTAACCAAATTAGGAGTTTAAGCATATACTATCCACAAAATAAACCCATAAAATTGACGTATGAACATGCATGAGCATACCCTGCTGGCAAATCAAAAACAGTACTAAAATCCGTGAGGGAATCAACAAGACAGTGCGAAAACCTAATTGCATGAGCGAATAATGTACGGTGTCATTTACCTCGCTGTTGAAATTACATGATTCGGCTTGCATGATTCGTCAAACTAAAACAAAAAAAGAAAGATAAATTTGTGAATTTTGTTCAAAATCAAAGAAAAAACCGGGGGGTGGGGGGTGAGGAAGCGAATGGAGCATTGGAGGTGTAGATACATGTTTTAATTTTGTGACAAAAAAAAAGGATAGGTAGCGAGTTTGAAAATTAAATCTGATAATTTTTTTATTAATTGGAAGTTGCCACGTGTAGCCCATGTAGGATTGGTTTGGTCAAAATGATCAACGGTGGTCCATATCAGCTGTAGGGTGGCAATATAAGTAGTTAGAAGTCGTCGTCGAATTGGGGTCAAAATCGAGTCGAATTGTCAAATTACGAGACTAAATTAAATGATTAACTAGTTCCTAAACCAAACACGATATATATTGTCAGCTCATGTGACATAACTTATTTTTTTCCTTACTTGCAACAACTAGTGAGGCTTGAAGAAATGCAATGCACGTTAGAATGTCCATAACTCAATTTGCTCAGCTAAGTCTCATTAAAATTGTTGGTTTCATAAACACAGTCGAATGGCATAAATGAGATTTGACAACATAAAGTAGAGGCCAAATCCCATATTTTGATTGATTGTAATTTCCCCTTTTCCCCCAAATCACTTTTGGAAGAGAAGAAATATGGGAGGAGGACACGGGCATGGCGTGACGTACAAAGGCGTAACTCTCCACCAGCCTAAGCGATGGCACACTGTTACTGGAAAAGGCCTTTGTGCTGTCATGTGGTAAATATATATTGAAAAAAAAAATGTGTATTCAAGTTTTCTGATTATCGAATCTGATGTGTTTAGATCTGCTCTGCTCTGCTCTGTAATTCAGATTGACTGTTGACTTTAACCACCAGTAATTGTTTCGCTAATCGAATATTATGTGTCCGAGATTTGTAATTAACGTGTAGTAGATTTTACTGAACATGAGCTGACCAAAGAGGCAAAGTTGTATTGCATTGATACACTATTCATTAAAAAAATGGATTTACACCTAGGTATCATCAGAGGTTCAATGTGGCTCAAAGGCGTAAATTAGATATTCGCTTATCGCCTCAGACCTATGTGCATTCTCGCTCGTATTTTGGGCAGACCACAAAAATGGAAAAAAAACTCTTTACTATGGAATGTTACTATATCACTTAGTCTATGTTACTATATCACTTAGTCTATGCCCAGAATTTCATGTCTATTGACATTCATCGTGCACGTTTATGCCTAGTTGTGCGCATTCATCTTGTTCCATTTTCTGTTATAACTACTCGAGTATCCTGTTTGTTTGTTTGTTTGTTTTTGGTTGTATTCTAATTTTCTTCTCGGTCATATGACGAATTAATGTTGTGCTGCAGAACTGAAGGCTTCTTAATGGAACAAAAGTACTGTTATGATTACTTAAATAGATAGATATATCAGACCTTCGGCTGCCGTAAATTTTGCATGAAGTGGCATTGTTACATTTGAGATGGTTGTTGATGGCCCCTAAGCAATATCTGAGTTTATTTGTGTATTCTTTTTCTGTAAGAAGTGGTAGAATTGCGTGTTATGAGCTAATAGTGAGCTGTAAGCTTCTCTCCTTGGAATCTCAAAGAACGAGAGATCTAGGGTGTATTTTGAGATGGTTCGTAATTCAGTACTTCTGATGCTTTGTGGCATCATTTTATTTGGTCTATACTGATGTTAATTCATAACTATTTTCTGTTACTGAATGCTATGTGTTGTGGTGGATGAAGAATCAGATATCGGTATACGGTATTGAATGGTAGAAAAATTCTGAACTTTGTCGTTAATATGTCTTTATCAGGTTTTGGGTTCTCTATAGGGCAAAGCAGGATGGTCCTGTGGTTTTGGTAAGTCATAATTCTTCAGTTTCACTCACTTATGATATGATAGAATTGTGCAAAGAGCTTCTCTTACTTAAGACCTTATAAGTAGCCATGCTAAAGGATTCTTAAATGGTTTTCATGCTTCTAGGGCTGGAGGCATCCATGGGATGGCCATGATGATCACCATTAGGTAATTCTTTTATGTTTTATTGTAAAAGATTGGTCGATATTAGTTAAATCTGTTATATTTGACATATCCATCCCATATCTTTTTGAGTCTATACTTTATAGAATAGCATATCCATCACACATAGTCACCTACATCCAGTTCATGCATCTCAAGTTTATGACGCCCCTCTTTTTTCTGATGGAATACTGTATTTCCTTTGATCGCAGGAATATGCAATCCTTATATGAAAATTACCTTGCTATATATAATATGTCTTCTATAGAAAGAAAAACCGACTTCAACCGAGTTTTTAAATATAGGTAGTAGCTTATCAATAGATCTTCTTTTGCTCAAAATCATGCTATCCTGCATTTTCAATTCGAATTTGATTGGCCTCTAAGACGGATAAACTTAAGTCCTTGATGCCAGACTAGTTTGCACTTACAGGTACATATGTTTTTGTCCTCGAAAAACATACAAACCTTATTTCGTTGTAAGATACAATCTATGTGTTAATTTATGCTTCTACTTTTCTTGAGGTTCGTGTTGTTCTAATTATCACATGCCTTCACCTCATAATCAATTAGTTTCAATCACCATGTTTGATTTGATTGCGCAATGCTAAAATTGGAGGATGATGAAGCTGTTCCGACTTACTCTTGAAATCAGTCTCCATCTCTGTACTTCAGTTTTCTACGTAAAAACCACTGTTTATGATAATCTGCGACTTGAGATTAGAGAAGTGTTTAAGTATGATGATAAAAGTGTTTCAAGAGAGAACCTTCCCCGTTCCTACACGAGTAGAAAGTACTCTCTCTTTTTGGAAAATTTAAGGGAGTGGATTCAACAATGGTAAGTAGAGAACTAATTGATATTCTCTACCACTTAAGTTTTTATAGTGTTTCTGACACTTGATTCATGAATCTGATTTTGATATACAGACATGTAGGTCCTCTAAAGTTGGTGTGACTTTCGTATGATGGAATTTGAGATTCCTTTTGTTGCATTTCGTGCTCTTTTGCATGTATTTCCTACATGTTTCCTTTAGTGGCGTTTTGTAGTGGGTTTATTCCGGAAGGAAACAATGAAATAAAAATAACGATTTCCTTGTGTTTGGTACGCCAGGAAATGAAAAAGAGAACGAATCATGATTATCTTAATTGAACATACTCTTTTGATTCTAATCTAACTACTAAAGAAGCATGCATCAAACACTTTTATGATTCTTACTTTGTTCAATTAAGTCCTTGAATAATAAATACTCTATTCTATTAAATGTCGAAAATAATAATGATTGTCCATACTTTAAAGGAGTGTTTGTGAACACTTATAAACATTTAATGACTTTTGAGTTCAGCGTAAATTAAGAAGTCCGAGAACTGACTTCTATTCCCGATTGTCTAAAGAAGTCATAAACGAAGAAGCCTGAGAACTTGGGCATTTTCTGCTTCTTAGATTAGAAACTGACTTGTCTCTTTAGTTATGTCGATTATGTATAGTTATAGGGTAATAAGAAAATCCAAGAAATATGAACATCACCTTTTTTTTTTCTTCGTCTTATTTACTTCAGTTGTTTTTTAATGTAAATTAAAACATTAGTGATAACTCATATTCGACCATGAGCCATAACGGGCATGATGATCTGCTAAATCTCTCATTACTAACTTCGTGTATATGAATTAATTATCAAAAGGGCACCTACAAGCAAATGAACATTTATTAAGTTCCCTACTCCTTGTAATCACCACAAGAATTATGGGTCATTAGCAATAGCCCAGTTGCGACCGTTGGGCGGTTGCACCCATTTGAGACTGCCTAGTTGTCGCTAACCTTTGGCAAAAGAAAATCCCGCCAAAAGTCCTCGGTAGTGACCGGCCAGCGCTTAGATTAGGGCGATCGAATGGCACCCTGATTTTATGGGCTGCAACAAGGCCTGAGTAGCCACCGCAGAGCGGTCGCTACTGAGGGTATTTTTTATCCTCTCTCCTCTTCATTCTCACACTTAGATCTTCTCTACCTCCCCTCTTCACCATCGACCGCCGCTTCCTCTTTTGCAACCGCCTGCCGTCGCAATCTGAAAAATTATAAGTTTTTTTTTTATTTTCTTCGATTTATGTCTTATATTAATATTTAAATAGTAATTTATATGTCAAAATATTGGTTTCGCATTTAAACATCGTTTATGCCTTTAGGTATTGTTAGATCTCGTAAAATTATTAGTTTTTAAACATCGTTTATGCCTTTCATTATGAAATGATTATATTTTTAGAAATTATGATTGGTTTCGCATTTAAACATCGTTTATGCCTCTAGGTATTGTTAGATCTCGTAAAATTATTAGGTTTTAAACATCATTTATGTCTTTAATTATGAAATGATTATAGTTTTACAAAGTAGGATTTTTCTTAGGAATCTCTAAAACTTAGAAATGATGATGCTTTTAGAGAATTTCTATAACTAAGAAATGATGATATTTTAGGAACCTCTTTTTAGAGAATCTTTGCAACTTAGAAACTATAATAGCTTTCATCTAACTTAGATTTGTAAAGTTTTGTGTTTTTTTTCGATTTATGTCTTACATTTAATATTTTTCATACTTTATGTTTTTTTGTAAAAAATTTGTTATAGGTTTATACGTTGTTACCTAACTTAGAATTGTTCGACATAATAATGTTTTTTATATATGTCAATTCAATTAGTTGAATTGAAAGTTATTATATATGCCTTTAGGAATTGTTAGATCTTGTAGAATTGTTAGTTTCTAAACATCATATATGTCTTTGGATTTGTTAGATCTCGTAGAATTGTTAGTTTTTAAATATCTATGCCTTTAGAGAATCTATATAACTTAGTAATGGTTATATTTTAAGGAATCTCTATAACTTTGAAATGATCTACCTTAGATATTTCTGACTTAGTACGTAGTACGTAGTTATCGACATGTCAGACGATCTTACACGATCGTCGCGTTTAACTGGCGATGGTCCGCTCCATTAGAGGGGTCGTGGTGGTAGTGTAGAACCTTGTCGCACACGATTAGTTCATCCCGCTACTCCAGATCCAGCTCATGCTGATGTTGAGCCCCCCGGTCCATTCTCAGCCTCGCGATCCATTCAAGCCACCTGTCCCAACCCAGTCTCGTGGGTCGCATGATGGATCTATATCGTTTACTTTACCATAGCTACACATTTCCCAAAGACTAGACGATCAGCATGTAGGTTCGACACGCCAGTCGCCCGTACATTGTCCAGATCTAGGCGTAGTGTCCCTAGACCACCATCTGCTGGGTCTACCGGAGCTGGACCAGGTAGTAGGCCGACAAAGGCGACCGAAGTTGGACCACCTACTAGCACGCATGAGCGTCCTCTGAGGGGACCTCCAAAGGAGTTCCGGGGTCTGGAGTTTCGGTACCCCAAGATCAAACATCCGGTCATCGGATTTCATTGACTAGTGAGGGACTTTTTGAGGAGGGCCACGAGATTTTGATGACAATCACATCGCTCATCATGCAGTTCTTGACGAGCATTTGTCCCACTTATGAAAAGCTCCCTCACAGTGAGAAGTTATTATATGTATTTTATTTAATGTAGTGTATTTTATATTATAAAACAAAATCTGAAAATCTAAAAACCTTAATTATTTGTAATCTACATATAAGGTATGTCAAGTCAATTGGCGTAAGGTACACAAAGCATATGAGACGAAGGTTAGAAAGAGGCTTAAGTAGTTGATTAACAACTCGAAGAAGAATTATTTAGCGAGGAGGGATGATTCCAAGTATGCAGGTCATCAGAAGACCCAGTAAATTGTAGGCCGATTATGCAAGGTACTGGGAATAGGCAGAGGTTTGGGAGCAATCCGAGAGCGCAAAAAAGAATAGGAGAGGAGGAAAGACCGTTGAGAAGGCCCCTAAGACACTTCCCACTTACGACGGTGGATCAGTCGGCAACACGGAGATCCGTAGTAGGATGATATAAAATAATGAAAGTAATGAATTAAAAAATATACGTACTTGTTGAAGCGCAGAAAAACGTTCGTCAAGAATGTTGTGTGCACGTCTACCCTTGTTGCGTTGTATGACAATATCTAGTAATCAACAACCAAAATAATCAAATTAGCATTCATATCAATAACAAATTACCGTAGATAAGGAAAATTATAGAAAAAACTGAAATCCTTAACTAATGTGTAAGATTGGAATGAATTGACAAAGTGAATGAGGGAGGGTATTTTTATAAGAGAAATCGGATCATAAGCGATCACCAGCTAGTCGAAAATCATAACAATAACCAATGTTTGCGACCGCCTGTAACTAGTCATTACGATCAGCAATCGCCAGGCAATCGCAAATGTATGTTACCGTTGTAATTAATGACTATCGAGCGGTCGCTAAACTGGAAAATAGCGGTAAGATTTTTTTCAAGCCTCAAACCGCAAACCCTATATCCTAAACCCAAACAACACCAACGGTCTATCGGTTGCAAATGAGGGCCATTAACGACGGTCGATCGTCGCTAATAATATTCATGTTAGAAAATTACGCATTTCGCATGATAATTTAAGGCATATTGTTGGTTTAATTATGAATTACAACAATAATATGTACAAATAAGTTAATTAAAGACATATATTTCGTTGCACATTCAAGCATCGATTATAGGGCTGGTTCATAAAGACACTTTTAACTAATTATAATGACGACGTAGGTAATAACTATATATATATATATATATATATATATATATATTTAGATGTGATACTAATTAAATATCATAAATAACATATATACTTACATTGGTAACCAATATCAAACGCATATGAGGTAACTATAACAACTTCGTATTATTAGTTGTAGAACATAAAATAGTTCAATTGTTAATAACTGGGTTAATTACCTATAAATTAATATTTGCTTATTCAGTTACTAGTATACTAAATATTTATTACTTCATTTCACATGTACTAAGGAGATTCTTTATTAAAAACCACAAACACATCCAAAGCGTATAAAAGAACTAAAAAAAGAAAATTAATATCCAAACGTCAACAGCAATCGTCCGGTGGTTGCTAATAATATTCATACGTCATTTGCGATGGGTAGGCCGTCGCAGATCTGCGCGAAGTCATTTGCAACGGACTTGGCTGTCGCAAAGCCTGTCACATATTTTCCAGAATTTGTGGAAAAGTTCAATTTTTTCAAAAAATTGATAATAGTTTTGGAGGAATTCGGAGGGAAATTCAAAATTATTACCCAAAAGTCTATATACCCCATTCTCCCACCCTCATTTTCAATACACTCAAAATTATTTCATCAAAAAATACCGGGAACTTTGACTTTGTAGTCCTTTATAGTAACCACGTTTCAAAATTAATCCTTTATAGTACCTCGGGCCGTTTTTGGTCCTCTAAAGTAACCACAATTTCATTTTTGGTCCTCTATAGTGTCCTGTTTGGTCATTTTTACTGTGAAATTACTAAATTACCCTTATTTTTTGGCATTTGACTTGCACATGATCTCTAATTTCATTTTTTTCCTTTAATTTTGGTACAAATCTTTAAGTTATTATACTTGCACCCCCACAATTTTATAATAACTATTTTTTTGATAGTTATGTAATAATCATATGTAACATATTAAAAAGATGGGCAAAATATTTTTTTTATACACAAAATATATATATATACACACAATTTTTTTTTATATCTACAAATTTATAATAGTTATAAAAATTATAATAAAAAAATACATTCAAAATTACAAAAAAAATACATTCAAAAAAATACACACATATATATGCAATTTTTCTTTTATCTTCTTCAATTCCTTTTTATATTTTTCACTATTCAATATCTCTACCCCCCACCCCCCACCCGCTTTCCCGTAGCCACCCCCCAGCCCCCTCCCGCCGCCACCCCCACCCTCAGCCCTCTCCCCGCCGCCTCCCCACCCCACCCACCCCACCCCACCCCACCCCACCCCAATTTTGCACCCCCACCCCCAATTTCGTACTCCCACCGCCAATTTCGCACCCTCCCCTCTCCCCCGATTTTGTGGTGGTGATTGAGTTTGGGAGAGGGTTGAGGGTGGGGGTATGGGGGTGGCGGCGGGGAGAGGGCGTGGGGGTGGTTATGGGAAGGGGGTGGGGTGGGGGGCGAAATCGGGGGTGTGGTGGTGGTGGGTGGCGGCGGGGAGGGGGCTGGGGGTGGTTACGCGCGGGAAGGGGGTGGGGGTAGGGGTGGGTGGTAGTATGATGAATAGTAAATTTTTTTTTAAGTTACTTTTACTTTTTCTTCATTTCTTTTTTTTTAAAACATTTTTTTCAAATTCCTTCCGTCATTTTTCCAATCTTTAAACTATTTTACTTCATTAAAAAATGTCTTCACATATTCACAAAACCCAATACATTTATTATTTCTTTTGTTTGCTCAACTCCACAATTCTAAATTTGTCCATCACAAACAATAATATTCCGAATAATTTGTGAAAGTACCAAAATATTATCGATTATTTTTTTTCCGTTTAACATTATCAGTGACCGCAAGGTGGTCGCTGATAATAATAGCCTTTGCATATTATGAGCGACCGCCAAGCGGTTGCTAATCTTTTGAACATTATTAGTGACCGCTCAGCTGTTGCAAATGATATCAAACACATTAGCAACCGTCTGGAGGTTGCTAAACACATCCAACTCAACAAGGACCATCTGACCGTCACAGGCGGTCGCAGATGAGATGGATATTATTAGCAATGGATAGGCGGTCGCTAATGTATTACGAATGCCCAATGGTCGCAAATAATCAATGACTGTTAGCGTTCGGCTCTTTGCAACCGCTGGGCTATCACTAAATTTTAGCAACTGGGGTATCCGCAACAACTGATTTGCAACTGCACCACGACCGCTTGCAGGTCTTCAGCAACCATCCAGGTAGTTGTTGATGCCAATTTTTCTTGTAGTGAATTGACACGTTATACTACCCTTGTAATACACTTACATGAAACAAGTCATGCTCTCACACACATTTATCCACTCACAAATGCATGATGGGTGTTTTACTGCAACACAATTTATATTACAAGTACACTAATCAAATAACAATAATATTATCAAAGACTGGACTAGTTAGGTAGTTACTAATCCATGTAATATTTTAGACAAATAAAGTGAATGACTGAAAAACAAACGAAATTAATTAAAACTAGTGCACAAAATAACTATAAAAAATAAATCAGAAAACAAATGAGTATCTAGATCATCGATTTCATTAGAAAAAACTATGTGGTTCATAGACAAACCACCACAATCAGCTCACTTATAAATATTAAGCTTTTATGTCAAGTAGTACCTAGTGTTGAATTCCTAAAATATTTCAACTCGCCATACGCTTCTTGGTTCAGAATGTAGTTCTGTCTGGTAATGATGCACTAGAATGGAGCGATCGCAGACCTTGCGATGGTTTTAGAAAAGCAAAAGCCTCAAGCTCTATAGTTTTTCAACAATCACAATGCATTGGGGTGCACTATTTTCACTACTCAAGTTGGCATGAGTATTATTGATTTTGTGGGATTGACTGTGCGTACTTCTATAGTGTTCAATCACATACAAAAGAGGACATACATATGGGACCAAAACATATTAAATCATAAGAGAAAACAGTAAACTAGATAAATAGATATCAATAAAATCCAAATTTAACAAACGATGATTCAATGTGACATAGTCAGATAATCTTTAACTACTCATTACTCATTATATAAAGTGATTTAGCTATTCATGGAGTTTCATACAAAATTACATTAATAAATCAACCACCTTATGAAAGATAAAAGAGACTAAGAGAAGATCCAAAGGAATAACCATTTCTCTATCTACCTCAATCTCGACATTACGAACCATTTTGTATCACCGTTGTGACACCATGGCCTCAGAAAAAAAAAAAAAAAAAAAAAAAACCAATTTCACCACAAAATATTATTTGCAAGTCGAGTCATACATACAATACACTCCCATCGCTTCCCTCGTTCTAGCCCCCTCATCTCATCTACCTCGCGCGGCACACTTTGTGGATTAGAACTTGAGGCCAGGTTTATGATACATTTCGTTACTCATAGAAGCAAATTTAGACTATCATTTTTGTGTCGTCACTGGGAATAACTAATACAAAATTAGTCGCGGCTGTTATCAATCTTTTCAACATATCACCATATCAACCAAAAATGAGCATGCTATATAGCTTGTGATGGGGATATTTTAGAAAGACACATAATAGCATTTTGGGCCGGCCCAAGCAAATAAGGCCCAATAAGTTCTATATCGAATGATGCCCATTCGACCTATGCCTAAAGATCGAACCATACCCATTCGATCTACATAATTTGATGTCGGGACGGGCCCCACGGGACGGGGTCTATAAATACCCCGTCCCCCAACATGAATGGACATTCATTCAACACTCGACACTATACATATCGATCGAATTCAACGATTCGGTACTCATCAGATTCGATCTTCCTTCTGATTCGACACTTGACCTGACTCGACACAAAGCAGCATCGAGCCAAGGTCATTCGAGCCACTACGATTCGAACTATCGTGAATCGAATTGCACATATTCGACCTATCATGAATCTAACAGCACAGATTCGACCTATCATGAATCGAACAACACATATTCGACAAATCATGGATCGAACAACTCAGATTCGACCTAACATGGATACTTAGAGATAAATGAACTACGTTCGGCTTGATTCCCACAATGGGATACGTAGGCAGCTTGACTTGCTCCCAGGTTCAGTTCGAAATCAATAATACATGATCTTTCGTACCGCGATTCTTGGAGTGCATGCGTAAAAATGACAAAGTTGATTCTAACACAACAATGAACCAGTCTGTTGTGGAGTGTCTTGTCAACTTGCCAAGTCAACAGACGAAAACACCCCAAAACAGCTTGCTATATAGTTGTAGCACTAGTATAATAGTGTGAGTCCCGTTTATATGTTTTAGTTAACTTATAGTGACGACGGTATATCATGTATAAACTCTTGTCATCCTAACTCTCCCATCGTATATTCTAAAGTTTCCCCATCTTATTGAAATATAAAATCAAGATATTATATAACAGTGCTAGGACCGGAGTAATAGAGAAAGCAGAAACACTTTATTAAAAAGAATAAATATAATTACCTTGTCATTTACTCGACAAGAATTAATGAATACAATATTAACTCAAAAGAATATAAAAATTAATAGGGTTAATTAATCTATCTCAAAACAAACTAAATCAGCAACCCCTCAAAACTTTAGGGTGCACAATTAGTTAGTTTGCAATTTATTAATAATAATAAACTCTATCTACTAATGATGTTTAACAACGAGGCCCTTGTCCTAATCAGCCTCCTAAACATACACTCCAACTCATCCTCCAACTCCTCCACCACACCCTCCACCTCCTCCAACCTCTTCGCCACCGCCCTCACCTCCGACACGTGGCACCTATCCCAGCCACTCAAACTATCCACCCTCGTCAACTTCAACCTAAAAACAGCATCTCTCTTCAACTCACGCTTCTTATTATTCTCCAAATCAGGCATAGCAATTAGCGACATCAACGACCGTACGATCAAAAGCGTGGTTTCTCTCACTTCCCTCAGCAAATCCGCCACCACCAACAAACTCTGATCCTCGCAAAAATTGTCAACCGCGCTGCTTTTTTGCATTCCCTTTAACGAGTCCAGTCTCTTTAATATCGCTTTTTTGAGTTGCTTACGTGGCACCCTGTACGGCGAGAAATTTGGATTTTGATTCTTGTCGTTAGCGGCGGTGCGGCGGAAAGCGGAGTGGAGGTGTTGGAGGTGCTCCTTTGTGAGTGAGAGGAGGTCCCTGGCGGCGGCGCATGAGTCCGCCATCTTTAGCGACGCTTCGGAGATATCGTGGGCGTATTTCTCGTGACCTAATTCGAGGATCTCGATCTTGGTGTCGGGTGAGTGGAGAAGATTGTTCACTGAATCATGAAGGTTTTTCAATGAATCAAAATTGAAATTAAGGCTCGCCATTTTTCTTGAGTTTATGGAAATAATTTTTGACCCTAATGTAATGGATTTTTATTTTGTTTGGACCACGTTAATTTGTGGTTTATATTAGGAGGAGGAGTTGGAATTTGTGATTTAAAAAATGTGTAACAGATTGGATTCTCAGCTGTGGAGGAAATGGACACGAAGGAACGTTGTGTTTGTACGGGTTGTGGAACAGGTAAGGGACCGGATTGAGCATTAAGGAAAGTGCCGTGCATCCACGTCACTTGTATTTATGCACATGCTTTACTTTAAACAAATTGTTATTGGCTTAATTATATATTTTTTGGTGTATAGTTTTTCTTGAGACAAAGTTTTTGACCACTTATTAATTTAATCGCAATAAGTAGTCTAGTTTGTGATCTGAGACGTGCAAAATGAACGAAGAAATTTATGCTGTTATTTTTATTAGCAATTGTTGATCTTTGTATTAATGAAATTCCGACTCAAAAGCAAACTGATCCTTATACATTATTTTAACAAAAAAGAAGCGTTTATAATTTCTATTAGCAATTACTCTATTAATGCACCAAGTATCTACAATTAAAAATAACAGGTCTCAGCTGATTTATTCTATTTGCATGACTTTTCGGGTTGATTATATTGTTGGAATTGTAGTAGGGACAAACGTCAGACAAAATTATTCGGACTTCCCTATTTAACGGCGTTCTTTTATTAGATCAGGTTATGTGGTTTTGTCTTCTTGTGTCTAACAGTCCCCGCAAGAATGACGCTAAACAAATTCATGCTCTCACAAATTGAAGTCAAATTAATATTAAACGTTTGATAATCCAGAATTAAAGTCAAAACTATGTATCATGATGCAAATCTGCATCGGCGAGGACATAAATATAATATCAACGTGGATACATGAGACTAAACCTCTTGGGATAAGAGTGTTATAGCTGATACATACCTATTCTCAAAGTGTTTTAGAGGTAAAACAAGGAAGAATCATGTGATGTACGTCCGAATTTGGAGAGGATGATAGTTACCTCGTAATTCAAAAAGAAATCAAATCGTTCGTAGTTAAGAGGTCATGGAATAAAGACATTTTGTTTTCCTAAATCTTTCACTATCTAAATAGAATTTATTTAACAATTTAAAATCTAAAATGATTTTGAAGCGTTAAAACTTCACCAGAGAGACCTAGATAACCGAATTTACACCAAATCACGACCCGAATGCATTCTTATTTGCATATATATATATATATATATATATATATATATATATATATATATATATATATATTATCTAGTTTTTAAGGATCTATATGCACTTCAAAGTCGCTCGCTAGGACTTGTCGATGGTAAATCTGACATTGAACCGATACTTAGTCAGTAACCGAAAGTTATTCAATAATGGATTAAGTGTGTAATTTAAAGGTCAAATGTGCAAGTGAAATCAACAGTATGGAGGATCTAGGTCAGTTTGGGGTGACCCCATTGCCAATTTGGGTTCACCTACGAATTTTAAGGTCAGTGGGGCTACAACAGTAAAGGTCACGCGACCTTGATCTTAGCAAGGAGTGCTTTTGTATAGGTCGTCCTCGACCTAAATGAAGGGTCGACCTCAGTGTCCTCCCCTTCTCCTAGAAATTGCCTTCTGTATTGAAGATGGTGTGTCAAAATTATGTCTATCTCTAGTGTCTACCATATCGAATCTTGGCTTTATCCTAGCATAGTACATTTAGTATGAAAGAATAACTTGGATTAGAAGAACTCGTATTACATATAAGTTTATTAGTGGATCATATTCAATTTGATTATAATTTGGTACAAGGTCGTAGCTTACAAACGAATACAAAAAATTACAGAAATAACATTAGACCTAATACAAACTACAATAATATATAACACAGGCTAGATTAGCTTTGTGTGGAACGCCTCTACAAGTGACTAGGATACACATGTTCACTATACAACAATCTTATAATCAGTACGACATCAAACTCTGGTCTCTAGTTGATATCAAATGTTACCCATGTAGAATATTAGTGGATGTCGGGTCTCATGAGGTCACGGACTCTACTGATGAAGTTCGAATGTTAGAATCGATATGATGTCGAACACCAAATGTATATCGAAGTACAGGTATAATGATGTCAAATGTGCGGATACCGAATAACGACGTTCGATATCTGAGCGAGGGTGCCATACATATTAAAAGAATTTGCCTTGGTATGCGGAGCGTGGTAATATATAGGCCTCGATGAGTGAGATCAACTTCGCAAATCTCGAGGGGACCTATACCATATCGAATATGCATATTCAATATCCAACTAGATATCGGGTATAGGCCCTCGATATAGGATCCTCGACATGCAGCAAGTTACTGGGTGGCTGGACTTGGCCTGGATTTCCTCTTCGGTTGGCCTACATATCGGTAAATACTCATATCATGTAGTCCCCCAGTTTGAGAGATGCCATTTACAGACTATCACTACAAGAAAAAACAGTATTAGCAACGGTCATTGGCAACACGTGTGGTTGCCAATGACTGTTTTGCCATTGGCTACGGCTTGGTCGTAGCCCTTGGCCCTTGGGCTATGGCCAAACCGTAGACCTTGGCCATTGCCAATGGCCAAGCTGTAGCCCATGGCTATTGGCAATGGACAGTGTCAGTTGCCCTTGTCCAAGGCAACGGCATCTTCAGTTGCCAATGCGATTAAAAAAAAACTAACTCTATAAGTACTACTATATTTCTTAAATATTATATCAAACCATTCTCATCTATCTTCTAAATTTAGCATTATATCTCTTTCTCTTTCCAAATAGTAGTGCTTTAGTTATGGCCGATAAAAATCCCGCCCCACAAAAAAATGCTAAAGGAAATTTTACGATTAGTCTACAAATTCTAACATAAATTGGTACGTCCCTTCGTGGAAGGAGTACCCCCACCGAAGAGCGCAACAATGTTGTCGAGCAAGAGCCCACTCATATTTCGTATGAAACAACGACGACCGATCGAAGGCTCTTAACGACTTTGCCGCCAATTGTCCCCGCGTCAAGGGCCCTTCCTCTCACTCCTCCAACTAGGCGCATAGCTCACGGGTTGATGGATGTGCAACCGAAAGACAACGACAAAAACGAAGACAAAAATAATGATGAAAATGATGATGAAGATCAAGTGATGACGTCGCCAGCTTTGTCGAGAGAGCGCCCGTCTCCAAGTTCCCAACGTTCAAGTGCGAGTAATAACTCTCGTCGTGGTTGTCGTGGGTTGACGAAAGGTGACCTTCCGCAATCGAACACCTCGAAGCAAAAAAAGATCACGTTTAATGAGTTTGGAGAATGGAAGAGTGGAAAAAACCGAATCAACAACACAAATAGCGCCATTATCAAGAGGTGTTATCAGACTATCGCGGAGAATTTTAGCCAAGTCACTGACGAAGATAAATTTGCTATGGAAAAAAGGTTTAGGGTAAGAAAGTACTTAATACCTTATTTAAATTTATCGATTTTCATCTTTGGTATATAATGTTAGATTGTTGATTTATTTTAATGAGTCATTAATATTTTACAAGGAAACGTACGTGGGATAAAGATGATGAGGACATGATATTTGCTAGATTCAGAATATCTGGGACTACCCTATTTTTTTGCAATGTGTTTCGGGCCAAGAATTTATACTACGCAAGGCCTAATGATCTTGCTTACGAAGTGAGGCCTTTTCTTGGATGTCTGATGCCTTGATGCGAGAATACAAACCATATTGGGAGCTAAGTACCACAAAGGCAATCTCTAAAAAGGCATCAAAGAACAGAAAGGCAAACAAGAGCAACACCGACATCAGCTCTGTGAGTTCAACGTACACCGGTGGAAGCCTTAGTGTCGAGGAGATTCACAGAGACACGTACATTACTTACAAATTATTAATTTTGAAGTGATCTAATTTAGTCATAGATTATAGAATATTATTAATTTGTCTTTCAAAATATCGTTGTAGAACACGTATTTCGATAGGCAATTGAAATATCATGAGTCGTACATGTGGACTCAGGTGAAAAAAGGTATACGGGGCGAACCGTTGGACCAATGGGTGAACAAAGAGGAAAAGGCGTACTGGGTAAGTGTATCATTAGATAAAAGTAATTTGTGTTGTATATGTCATTTTATATACTAAATATTCTTATTGAAAGTTTGTGTAGGAGAGATATTGCGCCATACTTAAAAGAGAATATGGGCTTAATGAAGCCACATGGGCAGCAGATTCGATTTCAGAGTTTGTCGCAGAAGCAAATGAAAATGTCAAGAAGGGGAGGTAGAGAGGACTACCTGGCGGTGCTAATGCTGCAGCATGTGGCATTTCTTCGGGGAAAGTGTCACAGGGGGGGCAAGTAAGGATTCTAGGAAGGAAAGAGAAACGAACGAGAAGTTAGCCACACATGAAAAACTATTGCTGGAGACACAAGAATTATTGTGTGCCACAAATATGCGGATAGCTGTTTCATCTCTATTCTTTCTGAAATCTCTTTTACCATAGCGGTATTCGTGATTTTCAGGCATAAAACGAGGGTGGCTATTTGACAGAGCGGAAGCTTATAGGAAAGATAGGAACGACACACGAAAATCAAAAGCTTGTTGATTCACGAAGAATACCAAGAAATTGACGTAAGAAGAGAGAAACTCTTAAAACATTATTCAATAATCAACTGAATGTCTTCTTAGGGTTTACATAAAATATATACCCTAAAAGCATAACTAAAAAAAGGAAATAACGTTTTTTTCCAAAAAAGGAAAAAATCGAAATAAAAGCATAAACTAAAAGTGCTACTCATAAGGAACACGCTCCAACAAGCGAAATGAAATTCCGAGTTCTAGAAATAAAGATATAACTAAAACAAAATTACTAAAAACGGCAAAAATGGCATTCCCGAGGTCTAAACGAAGGAATTTGGCTAAACGTTGGCCCGTTTCGAATAAAATTTGACTATTCGCACGTCAAAAATGGACCGAGCCAAAATCAACCTCTCATCTTGGGATGATCCCGTTTCACCATAAACTCCAACGCTTTCTCGACTGCATCACAATCAAAGAACGTTTGTTTTTTCCCATGCGTCAACGTAAACGTCTTTATGTTCTCCATGTAATAAGGACAAGACAACCTCCCATGTGTGCTCCACTGAGACAACATCCCGTAAGCTGGAAAATCGTTAATAGTCCACATCACAGCTGCATGCATTTGAAAATTTTGTTGATGAAGCTGTCGTATGTTGGTATTCCCACCTCCCACAATGCTTGCAACTCATCTATTAGTGGTCTTAGAAAAACATCAATGTTTTTTCCAAGGCCTTTAGGACCCGATATGATCAAAGTCAAGAAGATATACTCTTGGCACATGCACAGATCCGGAGGAAGGTTATAAGGAGTTACAAATACATGCCAACACGAGTATTGAGACGAATACATTCCAAAAGGAGTGAATTTGTGAGTGCAAAGACCTAAAAAAATGTTACGTGGATCCGATGCAAATTGAGTGTGAGTTCTATCAAAATGTTTCCACGCTTCTCCTGACGCTGGATGAATAATTGTGTCATTGGACTCCCTACACTTCAAATCCCACGTCATGTGCTCTGAGATGGAGTGTATCATGAAGAGCCTTTGTAGGTGGGGACCCAAAGGAAAGTACCATAATTTATTTTTCGAAACTAGTTGCTTTCTATCGGGCTCGTATCTATCCTTCCCACAAACAATACACTTTGTGTATTCAGCACTCTCGTACTCTCCGTAGAACAAGAAACAATTATCTTCACACACGTCGATTGTTTTGTAACCAAACCCTAAAGTACCCATCATTTTCTCCAACTTATACATTGTAGCAGGCAATAGGTATTCATCTTCAGGAGCAATTGCATCGCGAGTTAACTGTAAGTACTTATTTGTTGCGGCTGTAGACACGTTATGCTCAATCTTGTATGTTAGAAACTCAGCCATCCACTGCAACACTAGCTTATCTTTGTCTTTATGCAACCTCGTCTCAGCGAGTTTCAATAGTTTATGAAATTCTGTTGCATCACAATTCAACTCTTCATTATAATTGGCCTCACGAAACTCCCATCCATAGGCATCCTCAACTAGATTCCTCATCGAACCTACATTAACGTCCCCAACTCCATAGTCGTCATTTCCTACGTTTTGACTTGATGACTCTCTTACAAAATTCTTCGTACTTGTAGTGTAATTCTCACCGTGAGCTACCCACACATGGTACTGCTCTACAAACCCCCACCTACAAAGGTGAACGACCACTTCTTCTTCTGGCAAGAACTTTCTGTTGTTGCATTTTATACATGGACACCTATGATTATTATAACGGTCTAACAAACTTATTTGATCTAAAGAGAACTTTACAAATTGTTGAACCCCATAAACAAATCTTTGAGTTAAATGGCCATTTTCAGTTAAGCGATCGTACATCCAACTTCTATCTCCGTGTGAATACATTACTTATCTAGCCAATTAATAAATGTACATATATTAATTAATGCAGTTCATACAACTTAAACTAAAAGCAGTATTAGTGTAAGTACTTACCTCTTGAAGTAATGGCCTTTGATATTTAGTACGTAACAATATTGCATCACCAATAAACAAAAGCTAGCGATCCAAGGTTATTTGAATATGTGCATCCACTTGATTTGCAAAAGAAAATGAAAAATGGTTAGCAAAAAAATATTAACAAACTATTATTCGATAATATAAACGAAAACAAATACAATAGAACAATTTAATGTACCTTTGAAGAGAAACGATGGATTGTGTTGTGTTTTGAACAATACCAAAATTAATAGTATTTATAAAGAATCAGATTTTATTGGCTACGGATTTCGTAGCCAATCGTAGCCAATAACTATTTGCTACAGAAACTTCCATAGCCAATAGTTATTGGCTACGGGAGTTTTCCGTAGCCAATAGATTTTATTTAAAAAAATAAATAAATAGTTACAAATTAAACATTGGCTACGGAATCTTCCGTAGCCAATAAATATTGGCTACGAAATCTCCTGTAGCCAATAAATATTGGCTACGAATTGTTCCGTAGCCAAAAATACTATCATATTCTATAAATACCCCACCATTACAATCATATATTCATTCTCATCATCCACTTCTTTCTCTCACAACTCATCCTTAGTAAATTCCTCAATTCAAATTTTAAATAATATTATTTCAAGCATAAAATTATAATAATAATCTAATTAATTTGTTTAGTAATTACTTCTACAACTAAAAAAGATCATAATGAAGATTTTTTTTCAATTATAATAAAATAAATTATTTAATTAATAGAAATAAAATACATTAATTTATTTAATTAAAATAAAAGACATTAATTTATTTAATTGAAATAAAAAACATTTAGTTAATTTGGATATGATTGTAATTGTTTTTTTAATTAAAGAATTCGAAATTTGGATTTTTTTATTATTTTAAATATTATTGGCAACGGATTAAATACGTTGCCAATAATATGAATATTACTTGTCACGGATTAAATATGTTGCCAATAATATGAATATTATTGGCATCGGATTTAATCCGTTGCCAATCGCTGACAGCCACATTTTTAAAAACAAATATATATACATATATATATATATATATATATATATATTTGGCCATTGGCTACAGAATCTTCCGTAGCCAATAATTATTGGCAATGAAAATATCCGTAGCCAATGACAAAGGGTGTTTTGGTCTTCCATTATTGGCTACGGAAGATTCTGTAACCAATAGCCATTGGCAATGGCCATCCGTAGCCAAAAGTCATTAGCAATGAGGGTATCAGCAACGGCCATTGTCAACAGCCTTCCGTTGTCAATAGCTATTGGCAACGAGAAAATGGGTTATTGGCTACGGGATCTTCCGTAGCCAATAACCCATTTTCTTGTAGTGTATATCTCGCAAACTTCCTCATTTACGTGAGCTATTATTTTCTCAAATTTTAGTCTGGTATGTGACCTCTACATTTCGTGTTGCGAGGTACCCCTGACAATCCCGAGTATATGTGCTATATGAGACAAGAGGTGACTCAAAAAACCAATCCGTTGATACTCCCCTAATTTTTTGGAGTCGTCGATGTGAGGAGAAATCAGAAATTATAACGGAAATTGAAAATAACTCGACCCTTAGGGAGATCGAATTTTTGTGTGACTTGACATCATGTCGAATGTCGAAATGGCACAATCTGTCTGCATATCAAATTTATCTAATTCGATATAATATCGGGTGTCAGGCTCCCAATTTACGGGACAAAATATCGAACATCTGTTTCTGATATCATTTGCCCGATATGGCTGGGCATTTTTTACCGGCGGTACCCACCGAGGCCCATCTCCTGCTAATATATAAGATGTCCCCCGTCCCCTTTGTTTGCTTCATATTATTTTATCTTTTGTCATTTCTAGAGAGAGATATCGATATTCCAGGGTTTATCGAAATTAAAGGTATGTTGAATATAGCCCTTTCGACATTTGTATTTGATATTTTCGACTATTTCTGATATATGGTTTTGATATATAGCAATTCGTTGTAGGCTTTTGATATGCTGCCTTTCGATATGTGGTAGTTTACTTTGCCATTCTAAATATAAGTATGTTTCGTGAAGGTTGGAAATGGTTCGCACAAAGAATCCCCCTCGTTAGAAGGAGGTTGTTCCTCCACGATCGTATGTAGCAGAGAATCGGACAAAGAATGCTAATGAGCCGAATACCCCTTCTGAAAATATCCAGAGGGAAAAGGAACCACCATCGGCCCCTTGGAATGAGGATCTTTGGATAATACAATAATGGTGGTCCCAGGGATATCTGCCTATGTGAGGGTACCCCAGCATCGCCTATTTGAGCGAGAGTCATGGTTCGAGTATCAACACTTGGTTATTAGACCAACAAAATAGGGAGGTTGCATATTTGTCGAGACTTGTGGCCAAGTCCAAAATGATATGACCATTGAGGCTAATGTCCAACAAAATGTTCGTACTAAAGTTGTGTCCAAAGCGCAGTTCGACGAGAATCTGCCTCGTTTGCTGGCGTTTCTGCCTCTACCTCCAGATTCTCCAAATAATTATTGGTATCTCAATGCTAGAGAGCGAATTGTTAGTAGAACTAGGGGGAAATGATGAGGCGAGCCCTAGCAGAGCCGACCCAAATGTTGATGAGACCACTTTTCTAAATAGGAGCCTTAGAGGGCCAGCTATCACCGAATCCCAAGAGCATATAACTACGAATTTGTGGCACCTGATGAAGAGCCCGAAGGGGTTAATGCTATCCCAGATGACACTGGGCCAAGTGCTGGGGAGACTGCTAGGACAGAAGCACACCACCATCTAATCATGTATCTGGTGATGTGCCTATAACAAGCGGGTTCAACGTAAATGCTGCGCTCGCCAACCTGATGATGATCGCATTCGGGCTAAGAGGCCCAATTACAAGTTCTTGGCCGAGCCTAATTCAGAGTGATTATCCACGAGGATAAGCGATTATGTGCTTAGGGAAGCAAATCCCATCACCTACATAGGTCGGATATATCATGTTGTTGATCCTGCAGCGTTGATTTGTGACATTGGGGCATTTGGATTAGTTCACATGTGTGTAATGTTGTATTATGCAGTGAGCGTTTTACCCCTAGTATGTCAACTCATTGCATCTTATGATATTTTGACCGTATTGGTCTGTTTGTTCTTACAGCTTGGAAATATCTTCCATGCGCTTTGTCAAGATCATCTACTGTTAGCAGAGACTCAAACTAAACATGAAGGGATTGTGGACCATATGGGTCATAAAATCACTTTGGTCGAGACCTTTCGTGATATGACTCAGGCTTAGCGGTAGAAAGCCGAGAGCGAGGAGCGAAAGGCCGAGGAGGAAGCGGATAAGGCTCTAGTTGAAAGGGAGGAGATGAAGAAAGAACTTCAGCGTGTGAAGGAAGAATCAGAGAAATTGCGGTTGCGTAATGAGACGTTGAAGATGGAAAGGAATGCCTACAGGTCGTTAATCGAGAGGCTTGAGACACGAAATGCAAGCTTGGTTGAGCATGTTGGTTATCTCAAATCCAATTGATATAAGCAAAGCATAGCTAAGGAATTTTTCAGGTCATCAACCTTTAATTACATTAGTTACGCTCACGGGAGAAAGATATCAAATTTGGCATGGATCTCACCGTTGGCCAGATTGGGCATATGGGATTTTTTTTTAGCGGGCTTTGATGCTAGCATGTTGAACCCGAATGAGGGCCTGATATGCGTACACCGCCGGTTTCAGCAGGCGATGTTTTTGTACCACCCGGTCTAGAAGAACCGTTCTTTCCTCTTATACAAGAGAGAGGAATGTTTATGGTTGGATTTACCCCAACTCCCGGAAGGGACGAAGAATGGTCCTTCTCTCCTGCTCACGACAACGACCAGGGTACAGGAGATATTGATGTTCGAGCCGCTTTGAACTAAGTATTTGGTGCCAACCAAGATCACGGTGTGGGGAAGCAATCGAGTACACAGTGACAGAGAAAAAATCTCTGAGTTTCCTCTACAGATTTCAGCGAATGCAATCGCATTGAAGACTGTGAGTGCTGCCCCACTTTCGGCTCTAAATAGAGTCGGTATCCAAATGGTAGCTAGAGGTACTTACCTGAATGCTCTGGCGACAATGTCTCAATTGGCAGAGCGAATGAACGTCGAGCCTTGGTTATTTTCTAATGATAGTGGCCTTAGTGCTTCATAACCATCTGAGTTGACGGTGGTAGAGATTCATACCAAGAAATATGGCCGCTATAGTAATGATATTTTTGATGACTAGTATAGGGATTAGGTCAATGTATCAAATTGAGTTTCCGTAATACGCATATTTTGTAACCGTTAGGTTTTCTAAGCACTATTTTGTTATTAGTATTGTTGTCATTTATGAGATGCGTTGCATATTCATTTTGGTGGTGTTTGCTATTAATTTATATCCTTCTTTGAATCAACAACCTATCGATGCTGTATTGCTAATATCCTTGAGGTCTTCCCTTATACGTGCACAATGTTAACTGAACTGTGGTACTTATCGAATGAATCGTATTCAATTAAATTGGCACGAATCCTTACCAATGTTATATTGGGATGTTTCGTGGGGGGCTAAGTATACGCCAAGTGCATGCGGTTTGTTGTAAAGACATCACTTTATGTTGTGTTGTCAACATATCTACTAGGAGGGTATAATCATCCACCAAGTATGGGTATTTTGGCAGAAGGCATCACTTTATGCTGTTTTGTTAGCATAACTACCACGAGGGTATAAATATCTACCAATGTAGGCGTTTTGTCGTAAGGGCATCTTTTATGTTGCTTCGTCAACATGTTTACCACGAGGGGATAATCACCCGTGGGGGTAGACATTTTGCCATGAAGGCATCACTTTATGCTATTTTGTCAGCATATCTACCACGAGGGTATAATTACCCGCCGAGTGTAGGCGTTTTGCCATGAAGGCATCACTTTTTGCTGTTTTGTCAGCAAATCTACCACAAGAGTATAATCATTCGCCGTGTACAGATGTTTTTCCATGGAGGCATCATTTTATGCTGTTTTGTCAGCATATCTACCATGAGGGTACAATCATCCACCGAGTGGAAGCATTTTTTTTTCTGCATGTGAATGCCATCCAATTTTACTTACACCCCGTGGTATAGAGATAAAGATTTATCATATATTGATGTTATGCTAGGAAATGGCTGCCTATATATCCCAAATTAGAAATCAAGTTTTGTGTAGTTCTATTACAAGTCATGATAATCTTAACTATAGAAACGTCGCAAGTGTTGTACGTTACAAGGGTGAGGTAGTGGATCCCCTTGCAAATCCTCCAGATAGTAATAGCCTCTAGAGCTTGCTCGGGTGACACGATAGGGTCCATACCAATTTGGTTGGAGTTTGCCTACATGCTTATTGGCTCTTACGCTCTTGAGGACGAGGTCCCCAACTTGGAAGTTGCGCAAGTAAACGCGCTTATCAAAGGTCTTGGCCATGGTTAACTTAAAAGCAATTGTCCACTGATATGCGTGATCCCTTGTAAAACCAATCATGTCTAGATACATTTGGCGTAATCGTGTTGATTGTTCCAGATCATATTCCATTATGAGATAGGTGGGCATCTCTATCTTGACTGGGACAATTGCCTCAAGGCTGTAGACTAATGTATACGACGCCTCCCAAGTGGAAGTGTGAGGTATGGTTCAGTATGCCCATAGGATCCCTTGGAGTTCGTCTATCCAACTTTTTCCTGTGGCATGCAGTTGTCGTTCTAAGTACTCCTTCAGAGTTTTGTTCGTAGACTCGACTTGTCTGTTGGCTTGTAGGTGTGAAACTGCCGCAAAGTGTTGTGTAATTGTTAACTCCTTGCACTATGACGCCAATTCTTTTTTCGCGAAATTGTGTACCATTATTAGAGACCATTCCCCTCAGAAGTTTCAGGACCTGACATTAGCTGTCGGAGTGGCTTATCTGTGATTATAGTCATCGGATAGGACTGGAAGTAATGCTTCAACTTTCGAGTTGTCATAATTATTGCTAACGCAACGAGCTCAATCTGTAGATAGTTTTCGGTCCCCTGAAGCATGCAACTGACATAGTGTATTAGGATTTGCTTACCGCCTGCATCCTTTACAAGGACGGTACTAATGGCATTGACGATAACGGTAATGTATAGATAGAATATTTCTCCTAATTCTGGTTTTGTCAAAAGCAGAGAGGACATCAAATACTTCTTGAGTTGCTAGAAAGCCTTTTCACATTCCCCAGACTAGTGGAAAGCCTTCTCCATCACCTTAAAGAACGGTAGACTCTTCTCGGTTGAGGTAGCGATAAACCATCCCAATGTCCTAATCCCTCTTACTAGACATTGTACATCTCTCACAGGGCGTGGAAACGGCAGATCCATGACCGCCTTAATCTTATCTAGGTTGGCCTCTATACCCCTCTCATTAACCATGTAGTCTAGAAACTTACCTGTCGGCACACTAAACGTACCTTTCTCCGAGCTAAGCTTCATACCATAATTCCTCATAATTCAGAATAACTCTTCCAAATGCTTCACATGATCTTCAGCCTTCAACCTTTTCACTAGCATGTCATCCACGTAAACCTCCATAGATTTGCCAATCTAGTTGTAGAACATCTTGGCCACTAACCTATGAATGTCGCCACTACATTCCTTAGGCCGAAAAGCATTACTCTGTACCAATGGACCTTAGATTCGTAAGAAAAGATGTCTTGGCCTGGTCCTCTGTCGGTATGAATATCTGATGGAAACCACTCTTGGCATCCATAAAGCAAAACATAGCACAATCCGCTATTGAATCCACCAATAAATCTATACTTGGCAAGGGGAACGGGTCTCGAGGGCGATGCTTTATTGAAATGGTATAGTCTACACACATCCTTCACGTTGCCTCATTTCTTAGAACCAAGATGAAGTTGTTAAGCCATTTCGAGTAACGTATCTCATAAATGTGGCACGCCTCCAGGTTCTCAATTACTTCTTTATGTGCGGCCTCATTCTTCCCTGTACTAACATTCCACTTCTCTAGCCTAACTGGTTTGGCCATAGGATCAACATTTAATCTATGCAGTATAGTCTTAGGGTCAATACCTTTCAAATCTGAGTCTGTACAAGCATATATATATCCGCGTTCCTTCTCAAACAATCTATCAAAATATCTCTGATGTTGTTGGACATGGTTGATCCAATCTGAAGCACCCTATTGGGCTTATGTGGGTCCACACTGATAGTGACGAGCTTCCCCACATGTTCCATCTTGGGTTCCATTTGAAAAGGCAAAAGTGCCTTTTCTCTCTTAGTTGCTTCTATAGCCAGGTGACGCTTTGATGTTCTCGGATCGGTCACCTTTCTCATTCTCTTCTAAGCTGACTACACGCTATCTTGAGACATCTTGATCGCTAGGGTAGATCGCGGCTATCCTGTCAAGAGAATTGGAACTCTTACATACGACACCAATAATTTGGTACAAGGTCGCAACTTACAAACGAATGCAAAAGATTACTGAAATTTCGTTGGACCTAATACAAACTATGCTAATCTATAACATGAGTGAGATTAGATTTGTCCGGAACACCTCTACAAGTGACTAGGATACACCTAAGCACCGTACTACAATCCTATAATCAATACAACATCGACTCTGGTCTCTTTTTGTTATGGAATGTTACCTATGTCGAATATTAGTAGATGTCGGGTCTTATGACATTGGAGATTCTGCTGATCAAGTCCGAATGTCAAAATCGGTATATATGATGTCGAACACCGCAGGTATATCGAAGTATATTTGTGTATCGGGTATAGTGATGTCGAATATGCCTTGGTATGCGAGGGGGTGACGTACATATTAAAAGAATCTGCCTTAGTAGAAGGAGCAGAGTAATATATTGGCGTCGAGGAGTGGGACCAGCTTCGCGAATCCCCTAGGAAACTGTACCATATTGAATATACATATTTGATATCCAACTAGATATGGGGTATGGATCCCCGATATAGGATCCCGACATGCAGCAGGTTACTGGGTCGCTAGGTTGGGCCTGGCTTTCCTCTTGGGTTGGCCCGCATGTCGGTGAATATCCATATCAGATTAGTTTCTTACCTAATATTCAACATAATGTCAATTGGATCTGATCAATTGAACCAGCATGCAAACTTTGCAATGTACCGCGCAAGATGCATGTTGCATACTAAGTTTGAAAATATGTACTCGAAAGTAAGTGATTTTAAATTACAAAAACTACAAACAACAGAAATTTTATTTGTAGAATACAAAAAGATAATTGATGATATAGAATCTAGATTTCAGTGGTACGACCATCCAGTCAAGTGTACTATGATTAATAGAGAGTATATGTCCAGCCAAGTGTGAAGTGTAGCTGTTAATAATGGCTGTAAAATTGATAGTTAAGGCAGCATAATGCACGACAGAGTTTCCCACCTGTTTTTATCATTATAGTACGCGAATAAATATTGTCAAGTACAATATATTTAATAACTAATAAATGAAAGAGATTCATTCTTGTTAAAAAAAAAAAAAAGAGAGAGAGAGAGATTCATTTGCACGCATGTGTATGGTCGTGTACGGCGGTGTACGTACAGCTGTGTAAGACTTTGTTTCAATCAACATTAGATTTTAGGATTTAAGATTATGTCTGTTTGAAGCAGCGGCCAAAGGTGAGTGTACTTCCATTCCAAAAATTATTGTTCACTTTTTTTTTTTTTTTTTGATGACGTGGGAACCCTCAGCCACTACCCTTCGGGTGCGCACCGGGTAAACCCACGGGTCGACGAAATAGCCTGCAAACCTCGCCAACCAGTTGGGAATCAACACTAGGCTAACCATGTGTGACAGGCCCAGACCCAAAAGGCTGGACTCAATTCGCTTCCAATGGGAATCGAACCTGAGACCTAGGAGAGGCATCCCCTCCTTGTTAACCAACTGAGCCACCCACAAGGGGTTTATTGTTCACTTTCAGTAGTAGCATGTAAACGTAACCAGTGTCTTTTTTTCCGGTTTATTAGGGATTTAAATTAATGACTGCAGTTATAATCCTAAAAGTAATGTGGGAACGAATAACTACTATCAGGAACCGCTCGGTAACACCTAATGCACCCCTTTTAATGGATTTTTAATAAGGGGAGACAATTCTTAGTGCATTGTGAATACATGCAGAAGATGTGATACTGTTAACATATGGTTGGAGTAATTAAATATAAGATATAACACTGTGCATATGGCTGGAGAAATATATTAAGCTTTTCTTCATCTTCATTTCATCTCCATCCTCATCTTCACTAAAAATAAAAGGCAACTCTGTTACTTTTTGTCCATCGATTATTGAGACACACCGAATATTTGCTAAAAATAACCATATGGACTGTTTTTTCAGTTAAAATAAACACTCGCTGGTTTCGCACGTATCTCTTTGTGATTTACATGTTTTTGAACACTAATAACTGCTTTAATTTGGATTTTTAGTAATCTGGACTTTTCGAAAAAAATCTTGTATGGACAAAGTTCATACAAGTTACATGTACTTTTGACTGTTATTTGACCACAAATGTGCTTTTAAAAGTATATTTGTTATTTTTTCAATAAATAAATCAAATGTTAAAATAACAACTACAAAGTGCATGTAACTTGTATGGACTTGGTCCATACAAGAATTGTCCGACTTTTCAATTAATTCTATGACAGTGTTTTATTGAATCCGGTTTTGCCTTCTTGCAAGCAACCGGACACTGACAACCTGACACGAGATAAATTCATAAAATAGAAAATTAGAGTAAAATTAATATCAAATGTTTGATAACCAGAATTAAACTTTATCTTATTAGTTTCCGAAATGACTTGTTTTCTTAGAACACCAAGAAATCTTCGTTATCCAATAGAATATCATCAAAATTAAACTCCAATTGGAACAGAACAGTCAATTTAAATCTTAAAAACTTCAATAATAATTTGGCTAAAAAAATAAAAGAAAAATGAGCAACACCGATGAAATTACCAACGATAATTTATGTTTGGTCGAAGAAACTTTTTGTTTTCATTGGTGCCTAAATTTTGTTGGAAGCTATGGTCACTATTTTCTTGTAGTATATTTATATATAGACATATACATATATATCTTTCAAACTTGAGAAATGAAATACCATAATAAGCAATAGGCTCTATATATATGTGAATGATTGTGTACTTGTTCTAGAATAAACGTTATTGTTATTGTTGAACATTATGGATATAATTGATCAAGATTAAAGTAGTACGGCATATGTAATAAGGGTGTTCGTGGACGGGTTTTAGCGGGTTGTCGTCGAAAAAGACACCATACTCAATACTTGCGGATTATTGATTTTCTCACCCGTGCGGGTGGGTTTATTTTTACGAGCATGTAGGTTGCGGTTTAGCAGGGTGCGGGTGGATCGGCGGGCGGGTTAGCGGGTTATGTTACACATCAAATCACAAAATAAAAGTTTTTAATTTTTCATGTTTTAAGACATACAAGTTAGATAGTAGAATAATCTCATATTCTCGAATTAAAGAAATATGCTCTCATTTTTTTCTCTTATTTTTTTTTCATATGCTCATACTATATTCAAGTAAATTCATATATTAACGAATATTAAGTTTCATCTATACGTATATAAAGTTTTTCCCTCAATTCGCAATAATTATTAACTTTTTAAGTTATATATGAACTACAAATCTAGAATGTTGTGTAGTTATCTTTATTATCTAACTAATAATGCACAACCCACAACCCGCCCACTACAAGAAAACATAGCAATTGGATCCCTTATTTATGCATGGAAAGTTAAAAATCGATCCAAAATAAGCTGGATCAAATATTTTGGACCCATCCAAAGCAATTTCGATCCATAATGGGCCTGAATTAAAAAAATTCGATCCAAAAACATCCCGGATTGAATTAATTCGACCCAGGACACAAGTATGGGTCGAATATAAGTGATGCTGGCGTGGCATCACTTATTTTCGACGCAGCCTACATGGCTGCGTCGCAAATATGCCACGCTGGCTCCTGTTGGGTCGAAATAATTCGACCCATAAGCCAAATGGGTCGAATTATTTCGACCCATTACTAAAAGGTCAAATTCCCTCTTCTTCTCCATTGACAGAATAGGAACATAATAGGATTAACTGCTCTCTTCCCGCGCCAAAGCTACCAAAGATTCCCGCGCCGTCGTGGACCACCCTCACGCCGCCGCCGTGGACCGTCGACCCATTACTAAAAGGGGAAATTACCCTCTTGCTTCTCCATTGACAGACGAGAACAGCCAAAGCTTCCCGCGACAAAGCTTCCCGCGCCGCCGTGGACCGCCCTCACGCCGCCGTGGACCGCCGATTCTTCTATCTAATATCGGTAATCAAATCCTCTCCTCACAAATTACACTTTGATATCCTTCAATTCGTTTTTCATCCCCTAATTTTCGTAGCCCTAAAAGCTGAGCACGATCGTTTCTAAGCGCACCGTATGGCGAACGCGAGTTTCCTGAGTTTCTTTGCTGCGTTGTGCTTCGTTTCCTAAGTTTTGTTACTGTGTTCTAGATTGCCGTGTTCCACTTTCTTACGAATGAGCTATGGTGCAATTTCGCTGCTAATAAGTGAGTTGGAAATGTCCAATTTCGCTGCTAATATAGGGCAGATCCTTTTGTAGTTGGAAATGTGCATAAGTGAGTTGTAACTCTTATTTAAATTATACAAACATACAGAAAATAGGTGCAATTTCGCTGCTAATATAGGGCGGATCCTTTTGTAGTTGGAAATGTGCATAAGTGAGTTGTAACTCTTATTTAAATTATACAAACATACAGAAAATAGGAGAAAGAGTTTTTGTTCCACTCGTTACTTGTGTGCTACTTTCAATACTGTGAGACAGACTGACGGATAAAGAAAGTGCATCTGCTAGTATGTTTTATGAGGTACTAGCTTTCCTTGTGCACTTCGTTGCCGAAGTTTTGTTACTGTGTTCTAGATTGCCGTGTTCCACTTTCTTACGAATGAGCTATGGTGCAATCTTGTTTAGACAAGAGTCTCACTTGTTTTCTACACTCTTTTGGGGAATATGTAGTAATGTATTTTTCTTGATTTTATCAGTCTTGAAATGAAACTCATTATATAGTGTTTTGCAGTAGTTAAATTGGGTAAGTTTGTTAATTGGGTGAGTTATCCCACTGCAGGGCATATTAGTTTCCAGTCAGTATAGTGGTGGAGAATTGTGGAGATATTTTGGTAATAAAATGGCTTATCTCTTTCTAGTATTATTGGTCTTTGTTTGAAAATGTTGGTGAAAAAGTAATATAGGCGTTTAACATAGTATGTATTATCAGTCTCTGTGCTTGCTTCTGGTTTGTGAGGAAGATTTATTCATCTGTGAAGATTGAGTGATTGAGTTACATAGGCTTCAGTTGGAATCAGAAGTATGTAAGCATGAGGCGCTGTTGTGAATTTTAATTATTTTGTAAGAGTATACTATTAACGGTAAAGATGCAAGTCAAGTATCTTTTATTGCTGCTGAAACATTTGAAGATATGTTTCACATATGTTTCAACTTCGTACTTTGGAATTTGGATTAACCTTTATTGTTTCAAATTAAAGGATTTCTGTTGGAAACTAAGTGTAATTAGGCAGTGAAGAAAAATTACTTTATGTACATTCGTTGAAGTCTCGAAGTCAGCGGAAAGTACCACAACTTCTTACGCGGAATGGGCTTGCCTCTTTTACTCAGAATCAGGCCAGGCTCGTAACGCGGTTGATTACACTCCGGACAATTGTCGTACTCGGGTGCCTCGAAATCCCCGTAGAACAAGAAACAATTATTTGTGCACGCGTCATAAGTTTTATAACCTAGGCCCAAATGTTTCATGAATCTCTTCATTTCGTAAACAGATTTGGGTAATTCGGCCCGAACTTCAGAAGGCGACAATTGGTGAACCTGTTTGATCTGTTTATCAGCATAGACGGTACTCGCCTTGTGCATCACCTTGTTCGACATAAATTGAGAAACCCATCGAAGTATAGTGGTGGTCTCACTTCCTATGGTCACGAGCTTTTCTGCTGAACTAAGCATATCAAAAATAGCCTTTGCTTCCCTATTAGGTTCATCTATTAGGTTTGCCATATCAGAGGTATAGTTTAGAAACTGACCACCAAATGTATCATCAACCAAATTCCTCATTTGGTTATCAATTGGATCCGCATAACTATGTGTAGATGACTCGGCTTCGACATGTGGGTTAATATTACCCCTAACGGTGCGCTCAGACTCACCGTGTAAATCCCACACCATATAATGAGGTATGAACCCCCATTTGTACAAGTGCAAATGAAGGGTATCTCTTTTTGAAAATCTTACATTATTGCATTTTACACAGGGACAACGAACTCTACCGCGAAATAGATTACTACTTTGCGAGAATGCGAAATCGACAAAGTTTGACACACCAACCTCAAAGTGATGATTCAAGTTACCGCTTGCATCGAGCCTATCGTACATCCAACTACGATCACCATTGTCATCCATCGTCCATACAATTAACTACCATTACAACAAAATGAGAGATTAATATCCAACTATAATAAATTATCAATAATTATTTTGAAAAAGAAAAAAATGACAAAGATTAATTCAAACTCTATACGTACCTTCGTAAGACTAACTTTGAGCTTCAAGTAGACCGTTAAATACACTAGTAGTTTTTTTGACTCTTTAATTAGGAAGAAGAAGTGATGAGTGATGAGAAGTAGTGAGTAATTTGATTGAGAAGTGGTTGCTTAAATAGAGGAAGAGTTGGAGGAATTTAGCAATTTTTATATTAGATGGATTGAATTTTTTCTATCCAAAGTAAAAATGCAATGAAATATTTCCATCCAAAATAATAATGAAAGGGATTTTTTCCATCCAAAGTAAAAATAAAAGGGAATATTTCCATCCAAAATAATAATGAAAGGGATTTTTTCCATCCAAAGTAAAAATAAAAGGGAATTTTTCCATCCAAAATAAAAAGGAAAGGGATTTTTTCCATTCAAAGTAAAAATGAAAGGGATTTTTTCCATCCAAAATAAAAAGGAAAGGGATTTTTTCCATTCAAAGTAAAAATGAAAGGGATTTTTTCCATCCAAAAAAAGTTATGGAAACTTCATGTAATTATGTAAAATATGCAAAGATGCAAAAACAACTATAAAAAACATAAAAATTCCTTTTTTTTTCACACAATTATCATCACAACATTGAGTATGTGTATTCTTTCAAATTTCGTGAAAACATTAGTGACGAGCGATGTTAAAAAGTTTTTGGGGTAAAAAATGTAATTACAAAACATAGTGTCTAGGGGCAATTTTTTAAATACTTATATAAGACACATTGCAAATTTTCAATGCAAAATTATATACATTGGAATATTTCAATGCTATTGTCTAAATTCGGACCCACAACCGCTTTGGATTGAAAATTTGGGACCCATAAATTGTTTGGATCGAAAATGTGCACCTCAGAATCTGTTTGGATCGAAAATTTGGGTCCCACAGTCTATTTGGATCGAAAATTGGGGACGCATTAGGCTTTTGGATCGAAATTTTGAGACTCATAAAGTAAGTTAGGTACAAGACTTCTCCTATAAATACTCCCATCTTCTCACCATTCATTCCACACTCATCATTCTCTCTCTTCACCATCAAAGTTCTATTGTAGAGAATTTCATTGTTAGTCTTGTAATTTTTGTAATTTTTGTAATTTATGTAATTTTTGTAATTTTATTTTGTGTATTAGAATAAATACATATCCTGTTATTAATGAAACGTAATTAGTTTTTTTTTTTTTTTTTTTGCAAGTGTTTCTAATTATTATCATGCTTATCATAATAATATTTTAATTATATATGTATAATCACACAAAATTATTAATACGTATAGTTTAAATCATATACTAAAACATAAATTTCTATAAATAATAATTCAAATCTGGCGGATTCCCGCCCCTTTTTTTTTAAAAAAAATTCAAATAATGGTGGATCGAATTATTGCGATGCTAAACATGATATGAATTGAATTAATTCGATTCTAAATACTGTTGGATCGAAAATATGCGACGCAGAATAGTCTGCATAGAAAAATTTCGATCCAGAATTTGAGCCACTCACCTGTCGCCACGCGATCGCTGTCTGCTTTTTGTGAAAAAGCAGTCTGGATCGAAATATTCGGACCCACAGCACTGATGAGTCGAAATTATGTGATGCATTCTCTTTATGGATCGAAATTTCCGGACCCACTTTATGAGTTGAATAATTTCGATTCAAGTTCTATTGCATCACAATATTCCTATCCAATTGCACTTGGATCGAAATTTTTCGATCCATAATGTTCTGCGTCGAGACTATTAGGATCGAAATTTATTAACCAAATATTTCGATCCAATTGACCAAAAGGATCGAAATTTGGACCTTTTGGGTTGAAATTTTTAGTTCTTTTTGAGATGTTTTCTTGTAGTGGCCCGCACAAGAGCAGGCATTGCCATTCTTCCAACCGCAATACAAGTTACAAAAATAAAAACATGCGGGTGGTGGGTTGAGCGGTTTGGGTTTAGGCGGGTCGGGCGGGTGAGCGTGTATATGAACACCCTAATATGTATATTGTATAATATGTAAGGTAGTTCTTAATATTGGGGGTGATCTCGGCTACATTTCCAACATGTTTTGGACGAATTATCAAAAATGTCCGCTAACTTTTGTCTTTAATCCTAAATGCCCGTTATTTTCAAACCTGCTGAAAATGCCCGTTAAGTTTTAAGTTTTCTAACAAAAATGCTCGATTTTAAAAATTTGGACTTTTTATCCGACGTGACATCCGAATCAAAGAGACGCACTTCTTAATCAAAAAGTCGCGTTTTAAAAGTCGGGCATTTTTGGTAGAATTTTAAAAGTTACAAGGCATTTTTAGCATTATTTTTCAGACAAAATAAGTTTTTTGTGCTTATTATTCATTTCGGACATTTTTAATAGAAATTTTAAAAGATACAAGACATGTTTAGCATGTTGGGAAACAACGGGCATTTAGGATTAAAGACAAAAGTTAGCGGGCATTTTTGATAATTCGTCCACCTGTTTTTATCATTACAGCACGGAAACTAATAATATTGGCAAGTACGGTTTTATATATAGAAGAGATCATCCGCATGCATGTGAATATTCGTGTACAGGCAGCTGTTTTGTGTCAGTCGACACATGATTAAAGATTATGTCTTTGTTGGAGCACCGTCAAAAGATGAGTACGTACTGCTGCCACTCCAATTTCTTTTCTTCATATAAAATCTATATAGATCACAATATATTTTTGGTTTCATACTCTTATCTTACTTTTGGGGTCACTAGTTAATATCTATTTATCTTTGAAAAAAGAAAATTAAACAAATTCTCTGTTTGATCACAGCTCAAGTTGCTGCAGTAGTGTAATATAAACCTGTTATTTTCTTATATTACTTCTGAAAGATCTTAGTTCTCTACTGCTTAAAGTTCTTTCAATGCTGCAAATAGACAGGGGCCGAGCAGGGGGTGCGAGCAGGGGCCTCCGCTCCACAGCCTCAGCCAACCAATGAATATATATATCTGTATATATTTGATGCATGTATAACATATTATATATTATGTTGGTACTTATATATATAAGTCTATAGTTACGTTAGATATTAATGAGTACATGTAATTAGCTTAACTGTAGGAGTTGGTCAAGGCAATTAGATATTCTGCTTAGTTTAAATGAATAAATATGATTTGTTAGTCGTTAGAGTTTAATATATCTATATATTAGAAAGATTTAATTTTAGACTTGTACATATGTTTATTTACACTAATTTGAAGATAATTAGTGAAAAATGATTTTTTTGGTAACATCTTTATTATTTGTTCGACTGAGTGTTGTACAACTAATTTTTTGACTTTTTATATTACTATTTAATAGCGTGTCTTCAAAAACTAAATAATAACCACCTATAACATTATTTGAGCATCATATTTTGATATTGTGATTTACACAATTTAAAATGTTTAAGTAAGAGATATTAGCAATAAATCCCCGTGTTTAATCTATGTAATTAAAAACAAATAAATGTAAGTAGGCAAAAACCTCACAATTCATATGTTTTGTTAAGAAAAACAAATCCATTCTACTAAAAATAATAAAGAACATGACTACTTAAAAAAATATTATACAATATTTTCTTTAAGTTATTACCCATATATATATATATAAAGTTGTATTTTAAAAAATATCATATAACGAAATAATCACATTGGTCAATTAACTATTTCGCCCCCCAAAGCAAAAATCCTGGCTCTATCCCTGCATATAGAAACAATCGTATCAGTTAAAAGAAAGCAGTAAATAACACAATAACTTTAACGTGATTTCTACCAATTTGTCTAATCCAAGGGATTTTCACCCATGTTCAATTCAAAACTCTTATACTTACTTAAGGTTTACAATCTTAGGTTTTTAATGCAAAGTAAAGGGAAAAAAATTGGAACTACTCATTTATTGTGTTCTAGATACAACTTTCGTCCTTTATTGTGTCCTTATTTTATTTTGGTCATTTATTGTGTATTTTATTACGATTTTGGTCCTTAGAAAGAAGTCCGAGTCGAAAAAATTAAAATTGTTGTTCCAACATGTGAATTTGCTTGTGGAAAATTGAAAAACAAATTGAATTTAGGGCGGCACGTGCTCCTACATGACATTTTTGGCTGAGATTCCATCCGAAGGACCAAGATCGTAGTGACACTACAAGAAAAAAGGGTCATTCGCGACCGCCGGGGCGGTCGCGAATGACCCATTTCCGGTCGCAAATGGTCATCCGCGACCGCCCAGCGGTCGCGGATGCCCGGTCGCGGATGACCTAGGTCGTGGAGGTCATCCGTGACCGCTGGGCGGTCACGGCAGTCATCCGCGACCGCCCAGCGGTCACGGCAGCCATCCGTGACCGCTCGGCGGTCACGGATGACCCCAGGGTCATCCGCGACGGCCCGGCGGTCACGGATGACCCCGGGGTCATCCGCGACGGCCCAGCGGTGACGGGCGACACCGCGACCGCCTGGCGGTCACGGATGACCCCGGGGTCATCCGCGACGGCCCAACGGTCGCGGGCAACCCCGCGACCGCCTGGCGGTCACGGATGACCTCGACGGTTATCCGCGACCGCCAAGCGGTCACGGATAATATTTAAACCATCCGTGACCGCCGGGCGGTCACGGATAATATTCAAGTCATCCGTGACCGCCCGACGGTCACGGATAACATTAAACGAAATAAAAAAAATATATTCCTGTAAAATACCGGAATAAATATTTGTTTTTTGCGAATATAATGTATGGTTGGACGATTTTTTTATATAAACATCATTTAAGAGAATGATTTGTGTTATAAGTAAAGAAAAGAAGAAAATAAGAGTTTGGTGTTTTGTTTTTTGGAGATATAAAGAAAGAGGAGAAGAAAAATTGTTGGTGTTTTGTTTTTTGAAAATATAAGAAAAGAGGAGAAGAAAAAATGTTGGTGTTTATGTTTTGGATTGGGAAATGAGGAAATGAGGAAAGGAGGAGAAAGTGTTGGGTTTTTTAGAGAAGATAATTTGAATTTAATGAAAATTAATGGGTAGAATGGTGGGTATATATAGAATTTTGGTGAAAATTTTGAATTTTCAAAAAATTTGAATTTCCCCCCAATTTCAAGGTCTTTCGCGACCGCCCGGCCGTCACGAGAGACCCTTTCGTGACCGCCGGGCGGTCGCGAAAGACCTTGGAATTGGGGGGAAATTCAAATTTTTTGAAAATTTAAAATTTTCACCATGAAAATTATTCGTGACCGCTGGGCGGTCACGGATGACCCTCTTTCGTGACCGCCCAGCGGTCACGAAAGAGTCTCATTCGATAGTTTTGATTTTTGTTTGTTTAATTAAGGTTCGATGTTTGTTAAATTGATTAAATAGTTACTACTATGTAAATTAAAATAGATTTTATCACAAAATGACACATTACATCTAAAACAACTTGGTGTATGTGATGAATTAGTTGTAGAACATAAAATAGGTTATTCGTTCATAACTCGCCTAATCACATCTAATTCGCTATTTTAATATGTTAATTACTAATGTTGTACTAATTTATTACTTCAATTCACATGTAGTATTGAGACTTATTGCTAAAAATCATAAACACATCAAGAAGAATCCATAAAATCAATTTTTTTTTTATGAATATTATTCGTGACCGTCGGGCGGTCACGAATGACCCCTCATTCGTGACCGCCCAGCGGTCACGAACCTTCTTCGTGACCGCCCAGCGGTCACGAACCTACTTCGTGACCGCTGGGCGGTCACGAATGACCCTCTTTCGTGACCGCCCAGCGGTCACGAAAGAGTCTCATTCGATAATTTTGATTTTCGTTTGTTTAATTAAGGTTCGATGTTTGTTAAATTGATAAAATAGTTACTACCAAGTAAATTAAAATAGATTTTATCACAAAATGACACATTACATCTAAAACAACTTGGTGTATGTGATGAATTAGTTCTAGAACATAAAATAGGTTATTCGTTCATAACTCGCCTAATCACATCTAATTCGGTATTTAAATATGTTAATTACTAATGTTGTCCTAATTTATTACTTCAATTCACATCTAGTATTGAGACTTATTGCTAAAAATCATAAACACATCAAGAAGAATCCATAAAATCAAATTTTTTTTTATGAATATTATTCGTGACCGCCGGGCGGTCACGAATGACCCCTCATTCGTGACCGCCCAGCGTTCACGAACCTTCTTCGTGACCGCCCAGCGGTCACGAACCTACTTCGTGACCGCTGGGCGGTCACGAATGACCCTCACGAAAGAGTCTCATTCGATAATTCTGATTTTCGTTTGTTTAATTAAGGTTCGATGTTTGTTAAATTGATAAAATAGTTACTACCAAGTAAATTAAAATAGATTTTATCACAAAATGACACATTACATCTAAAACAACTTGGTGTATGTGATGAATTAGTTGTAGAACATAAAATAGGTTATTCGTTCATAACTCGCCTAATCACATCTAATTCGGTATTTTAATATGTTAATTACTAATGTTGTACTAATTTATTACTTCAATTCACATGTAGTATTGAGACTTATTGCTTAAAATCATAAACACATCAAGAAGAATCCATAAAATCAAATTTTTTTTTATGAATATTATTCGTGACCGTCGGGCGGTCACGAACCTTCTTCGTGACCGCCCAGCGGTCACGAACCTACTTCGTGACCGCTGGGCGGTCACGAATGACCCTCTTTCGTGACCGCCCAGCGGTCACGAAAGAGTCTCATTCGATAATTTTGATTTTCGTTTGTTTAATTAAGGTTCGATGTTTGTTAAATTGATTAAATAGTTACTACTATGTAAATTAAAATAGATTTTATCACAAAATGACACATTACATCTAAAACAACTTGGTGTATGTGATGAATTAGTTGTAGAACATAAAATAGGTTATTCGTTCATAACTCGCCTAATCACATCTAATTCGCTATTTTAATATGTTAATTACTAATGTTGTACTAATTTATTACTTCAATTCACATGTAGTATTGAGACTTATTGCTAAAAATCATAAACACATCAAGAAGAATCCATAAAATCAATTTTTTTTTTATGAATATTATTCGTGACCGTCGGGCGGTCACGAATGACCCCTCATTCGTGACCGCCCAGCGGTCACGAACCTTCTTCGTGACCGCCCAGCGGTCACGAACCTACTTCGTGACCGCTGGGCGGTCACGAATGACCCTCTTTCGTGACCGCCCAGCGGTCACGAAAGAGTCTCATTCGATAATTTTGATTTTCGTTTGTTTAATTAAGGTTCGATGTTTGTTAAATTGATAAAATAGTTACTACCAAGTAAATTAAAATAGATTTTATCACAAAATGACACATTACATCTAAAACAACTTGGTGTATGTGATGAATTAGTTCTAGAACATAAAATAGGTTATTCGTTCATAACTCGCCTAATCACATCTAATTCGGTATTTAAATATGTTAATTACTAATGTTGTCCTAATTTATTACTTCAATTCACATCTAGTATTGAGACTTATTGCTAAAAATCATAAACACATCAAGAAGAATCCATAAAATCAAATTTTTTTTTATGAATATTATTCGTGACCGCCGGGCGGTCACGAATGACCCCTCATTCGTGACCGCCCAGCGTTCACGAACCTTCTTCGTGACCGCCCAGCGGTCACGAACCTACTTCGTGACCGCTGGGCGGTCACGAATGACCCTCACGAAAGAGTCTCATTCGATAATTCTGATTTTCGTTTGTTTAATTAAGGTTCGATGTTTGTTAAATTGATAAAATAGTTACTACCAAGTAAATTAAAATAGATTTTATCACAAAATGACACATTACATCTAAAACAACTTGGTGTATGTGATGAATTAGTTGTAGAACATAAAATAGGTTATTCGTTCATAACTCGCCTAATCACATCTAATTCGGTATTTTAATATGTTAATTACTAATGTTGTACTAATTTATTACTTCAATTCACATGTAGTATTGAGACTTATTGCTTAAAATCATAAACACATCAAGAAGAATCCATAAAATCAAATTTTTTTTTATGAATATTATTCGTGACCGTCGGGCGGTCACGAATGACCCATCATTCGTGACCGCCCAGCGGTCACGAACCTTCTTCGTGACCGCCCAGCGGTCACGAACCTACTTCGTGACCGCTGGGCGGTCACGAATGACCCTCTTTCGTGACCGCCCAGCGGTCACGAAAGAGTCTCATTCGATAATTTTGATTTTCGTTTGTTTAATTAAGGTTCGATGTTTGTTAAATTGATAAAATAGTTACTACCAAGTAAATTAAAATAGATTTTATCACAAAATGACACATTACATCTAAAACAACTTGGTGTATGTGATGAATTAGTTCTAGAACATAAAATAGGTTATTCGTTCATAACTCGCCTAATCACATTTAATTCGGTATTTTAATATGTTAATTACTAATGTTGTACTAATTTATTACTTCAATTCACATTTAGTATTGAGACTTATTGCTAAAAATCATAAACACATTAAGAAGAATCCATAAAATCAAAATTTTTTTTATGAATATTATTCGTGACCGCCGGGCGGTCACGAATGACCCCTCATTCGTGACCGCCCAGCGGTCACGAACCTTCTTTGTGACCGCCCAGCGGTCACGAACCTACTTCGTGACCGCTGGGCGGTCACGAATGACCCTATTTCGTGACCGCCCAGCGGTCACAAAAGAGTCTCATTCGATAATTTTAATTTTCGTTTGTTTAATTAAGGTTCGATGTTTGTTAAATTGATAAAATAGTTACTACTAAGTAAATTAAAATAGATATCATCACAAAATGACACATTACATCTAAAACAACTTGGTGTATGTGATGAATTAGTTGTAGAACATAAAATATGTTATTCGTTCATAACTCGCCTAATCACATCTAATTCGGTATTTTAATATGTTAATTACTAATGTTGTACTAATTTATTACTTCAATTCACATGTAGTATTGAGACTTATTGTTAAAAATCATAAACACATCAAGATGAATCCATAAAATTAATTTTTTTTATGAATATTATTCGTGACCGCCCAGCGGTCACGAATGACCCTAGTGGCATCCGCGACCGCTCAGCGGTCACGAATGACCCTAGTGGCATCCGCGACCGCTGGGCGGTCGCGGATGAGTGGCATCCGCGACCGCCCAGCGGTCGCGTACGCCACTAGGCGGGAAGTTTCCCGCCTATGGATTCCCGTGACCGCTGGGCGGTCACGAGAATTATGTCTGTGACCGCTCAGCGGTCACGGGGCTATCCGTGACCGCTGGGCGGTCACGGCGTTGTTTACCGCGACCGCTCGGCGGTCACGGTGGAATCCGCGACCGCCGGGCGGTCACGGTGGCATCCGCGACCGCCGGGCGGTCACGGATGCTCGCGACCGCCCGGCGGTCACGAGCCGGCGGTCACGAATGACCCCGAATTCTTGTAGTGAAACCTCACAATTCATATGTTTTGTTAAGAAAAACAAATCCATTCTACTAAAAATAATAAAGAACATGACTACTTAAAAAAATATTATACAATATTTTCTTTAAGTTATTACCCATATATATATATATATAAAGTTGTATTTTAAAAAATATCATATAACGAAATAATCACATTGGTCAATTAGCTATTTCGCCCCCCAAAACAAAAATCCTGGCTCTATCCCTGCATATAGAAACAATCGTATCAGTTAAAAGAAAGCAGTAAATAACACAATAACTTTAACGTGATTTCTACCAATTTGTCTAATCCAAGGGATTTTCACCAATGTTCAATTCAAAACTCTTATACTTACTTAATGTTTACAATCTTAGGTTTTTAATGCAAAGTAAAGGGAAAAAAATTGGAACTACTCATTTATTGTGTTCTAGATACAACTTTCGTCCTTTATTGTGTCCTTATTTTATTTTGGTCATTTATTGTGTATTTTATTACGATTTTGGTCCTTAGAAAGAAGTCCGAGTCGAAAAAATTAAAATTGTTGTTCCAACATGTGAATTTGCTTGTGGAAAATTGAAAAACAAATTGAATTTAGGGCGGCACGTGCTCCTACATGACATTTTTGGCTGAGATTCCATCCGAAGGACCAAGATCGTAGTGACACACACAATAAATGACCAAAATAAAACAATGACACAGTAAAGAACGAAAATTATAACTAGGAAACAATAAATGACAAATTTCATTTTTTCCCAAAGTAAACTAGACCGCCGTATATACTGTTGTAACACCTAAACATTCACTCTTTTCAGTATGCTCCTTTTGAGTCTAGAATATTTTAAAATAACTCAATGTTTCTTTGACTTAAAAAATTTCTTCAACATAAAACACTTTGACTCGATATAGGACGAATGACTTTAAATTATCTATCAAAACTTGTCCTTCTCTGTTCTCGAGTCTTCTCTTTTTATAGGATTGGAGAATTTTGGGAAATAGCTGTTGTAACCGATCCTACGATCTTTTGCAAATCTTCCAATATTATTGGATTTATCATGTAATCAAAAGATACAAAAATATTCCATATTCATATACTACATTCACGTCTAGATTAGTTGGAATAAAGATTGGATCAAACAATCATAATTATATGATTAGTCAATGAAATAATACGATGGGATTATACAAGATAACTTCCATATTAAAGATAACGACTATTGAGATTTGATTTAAAAAAATATCAATTTGAAAGTATAAGGTCCGAGAAAATCGACACTAACAATCTTTCCATTTGATTTGTTTTGTCAAAATCAAAGATTCATTCTGCACAAAAATGGTTAGACAGTGATGTTGAAACGAACAAGTGTCTAAAGGAACCGAGGTGCAGAAAAAAGTTAAAGTTGCAGAAAAAGTTCAAAACTGCAAAAGGGTAGTAAAAGTTTCAAAAAGTTGAACATCTTAAGGGAACGGATCCCGGTGACACAAAAATCTCCCCCTTTTCACCAAATGAATAAAGGGAGCGTGGGCTGGTTGCAACACCTTGCCAAATTTAAAATCCATCAAAAGAAATGTGGGGCCCAGTTCGTCAACCATCGTGCACAAGTTGTCATAGTTAGAGCGGAGTTGAGTGAGCTCAAGATGGATGCCTTCAAGACTCATTGCTGCGGGAGGAGTGGGACTTGAGCTGTTCTTCGTTTTGGATGAACAACAGGCAGATTGCTGCGAACCAAAGGGTCCTTCTGGGGCAAGCTGTTTGTTGAGCACTTTGACACTCACCCTCATTGTGTTAGATTCAGTGACAACTTCATTGGATTCATTGAGATCAGGATGTTGCTCAAGGAGAACCCTGTAAATCAGTGAGGAAAAACCAAGAAACAAACGAATTTGTGAAAAGAAAGCCTTACGATACATTTGTTCAAAGACAAGTTTCCCGAGGAAAATTGCAACATTAGTACCGATACGAAATAGAACAAACGCAATCATGGAGTTGATAGTAGAGGTCTGAGTGCATGGAAGCCAATTCTTAACAAGGATGCAAAACAAAAGATTGTACCTTGTTGTTAGTGCACTGGTAATAAGGGAAGAACCTCGAGGCCAACGCTGGAGAAAACCACCAGTGAGTTTTGTTGCAACTTTAGTCATATTTTTTTCAAGTCACAACTTAGATTGATCACATGTGTTGACCTGAGGGACTCCCATATCAGAATATAAAATCTTAGAAGTGATAGTAAAGATATGCTTGCGCACAACACTTGATACCTTTTCATGGAGCCTTCACCATCGAATTAAGTTGACAGATTAGCATAGAACTCAAGAACAGTAAGAGTCACAAAACCAGCAACACCCTATGTAGCCGTAAGACAACCTCGAGTCTTGAGAGTGGTAAGAACATCAATGTTCTCAAAAGACTCAAGCACCAAACTTTGTTCATCAACTAACTAACGCTTAATGTAGTCCAAATGTCTCTTCTTAGAGACAAACACATAGAAACAGGGGGAAATGCCTTATGCTCCTTATCATTATCCAATAGATTAGTAACAAGGGTAACTTCAGGAAGTTTGACAAATTCATCAAAGGGAAGAGGGTTACTGGTGTGCCATAATTACGACACTTCATGAATTCGAAGTTACAAATGGCGATACATGGTAATAAGAGGATGAGAAGGCAATTCTCACTTGAATCATAAAGTCCAAGAGTACGTCGAGATGATGTTCGAACGAGTCGATCCTTGAGAAAACATATAACCCAGTTTGGATGACCCATCGCATCCAATAATAAGGTAATACAGACCCAAAAATGATGTGCCACATCGGAAAAGTACCTGGGGTAGCTCTTAAAGGGCCACGTCCATTCATTGTTCAACATGTCGTAGTCCAACGTTCCTTGGCATGTCAATTAGATGATTTGTCCGACTTGGCATTCGGATTTCCACGTGCCCTGTCAAGGGGCACGTCGATGTTATAATCCAACGTGGCACATCGGTTGGCTAACCAGCCACGTCGGTCAAACGTTGATCGACTTAGTCAACATTTGACCAGGCTGGTCAACACTTATTGTAACCACCTTGGGACTTTTGAAGGGATGGGACTTTTGCGAGCTCAAGGGTGTGAGTGTTGTCTCTCTCTAGAAAAGCATGTCTAACATCCACGTCAACTCATAAGTTGGCACATCAAACTCCTAAGGTTGGCGGATTCTCTTTTTGTGAGACATCCATTTACACCACGTCAATTCGTGGTACATCTTATAAAACATATCTTTTAAAGTACGTCTTATAATGCACGTCATGTAAAACACGTCTTATAACACAAGTATAACAAGAGCACGTAAAAAAAGAGCACATCAAACATAGTTCTTCTACCAATTTCCTCTACTTCTCCATAGAAATCTATATGTCAGTAATTGGACAAACTGAGAGATGAATTTGACTTCCAAGTGAATGACATTATCTTTGACTCCTGATTTTACCACTTCGTAGTGCAAAATAATCTACGCCTGATTATCAAGCCTCCTAGTGATCTATATGAATGATAAGCGCCGTTAGGCCGCCCGAGTGATCTCTAAATGAGATGAACAACCTTCGGGGTTGATCTCATAGCAGACAGGGCTTCGTCTACCAGGCGTACACCCTAAGGGGTCATTCAACCGAGCCCAAATGGCTAGATAAACGCACACAACTTGTTAGTTAAGCATGATATCTCCTAAGGTCTTACACAGGCACAAGGGAATAATGAACAACGTCCAGTTTGATTCTTTCTTCTCAAAGAGATGCGTATGCAGCTTGACCCCGCGTTGAGTTTTGTCGCAAGCACAATAAACTAATATCCACCCCTAGATTAGGTTTACTTTCTTATTAACTGTTTATCCCTAACTTTATCCTCTTAAGTTCAGGTTTTCATCAAACCAAAAGCTCTTCTTGTATTGCCTATAGGGTGCGAGAGAGTCTGGTGAAGGAGTAATCTCGAGACTAGCAAATACACCCCGTGCCAGAGGCACTGTCTGTGGGAAACCACTAGATGCGCTATTTAGGGGACAACGTGGGCGTAAGAATGTCTTGCACATTCTAATCAATCAACTATCCGAATGATTCTCAACAACGTGATACTTAAAATAACAACAATGAGCAGAGCCAAACTTCTAATGTCTTTGAGGACCAACCTCAAACGAAAAACACGAGGACTCTGAATCCAACTTGTGTAACACCGCAATAATTCCAAGTACGGATGAACATGGTGAGGGATCACATGGCAAACAACCCTATGCCACCTCCACTGGTGTGAGTTACCAACCTAGGCCAAACTAAGGATCATTCTTAGGATTTGAGCCCAAGAGGTCGTTCTTAGGGAAGAAGCACTAATACTACGGCTGGTCCCTCCGAGGATCTTCGACATCCTCGTGGTAGGAGAACACGACCATCGCCATCACCTTCGATGTCAACTTTTTTTACGGCACTCACTGGTTTGCGTGAAAATCATGAGACTAAAAGAGAAAAGTCGTGGCCCGCCGGTAGGCCGGAGCCTTTGCTCCAAGAAATAAAGGAAGGTGATCCACCGAGAATAGTTCCATCAAACCTCAATTCTTGGAAGACCTTACCGGCCGACGACGAATTGATTCACATGGCGTCACCCTTATCGCACGAATTGCAACATGTCACGCTTGATTGTGAACGTGAAATCCATAAAATGCCAACTTACGATGGCACGAGATACCCTAGTACTCACTTGCATCTTATTGACGGAATGCTTAACCTGACAGGTTATAGCAGAGTTATACAAGCTCGACTATTTGCTTTTACTTTGGTCAATGTCGCTTAAGACTGGTTCTCCAGGATCCCGCCTCTCACAATTCATATTTATGATCAATTATGGCCATGTTCAAATCTTAGTTTGCTAATCAAAAGCGAACTCAGTTAACATAGGATTACCTCAAAACGATCATTCAAGGTACGAATGAATCAACTAGAGAGTATATAAGACGGTTCAACACAGAGATGCTAAGGGTTGAAATGCTCTTAGTGCAAGCCGTTTCCAATACTCTATTCAACACCTTAAGAAATAGGTTGCTTCCTAACGAGGTATTAAGGTAGAAATCGCAAACCATTGAGCAAATCAATTTGATCGCACAGTGTGACATGGAAATCGAGGAAGGCAGTAAAATAAGAAATGTCCGAAGCAACAACACTTTGTTTAAGACCAAAACCCCTCGCCGTAATGGAAAAAATGATAAAGACAGTAACTAGCGAACAAACTCTCCCCTGCGAGACAAACTTTCGCTTACTACTCGCATGCACAACGTATATGTTGTGGAAAAAAGCAAAACCTCCTCCGCCCTACAAAGAAGATCTGCGAAATGGACGAAACACGCAGATCCAAGTTCTATTGCAAATATCATGAGCAATATGATTACGACACTTCCAAATGTCATGCATTGTATGACGACATATAACGGTTGATCAAAGAAGGCCACATTGCAAAATATGTGATAAGCGTGATTTAAATATCATTTTGCTTATGCTTTTGATTACTTATGATAGCATATTTACTTGTTTTCCCATTGTTTTGTATGTTTTTATAATTTTATGGAGTCATGATGAAACTAAGCTAAAAAGGACCACAATGGATGCTTTTGGAATGCAAAGGGTCAAGTTACTAATTTGGAGATTCAATGAAGGAAGACCTGAGCATAAGACGATTGAAGAGTGGACATCAGAGGATCGCGTAGGAGTTACAGAGACCAGCGCGATGAGAAGTGCACTGGAAAAGGCAGATCGCGTAACTGTTGTGCGATGTCAGATCGCGCAACTATTGGAAGTTGGGCCAGATCGACAGAAACCCTAGAATAAGCCCAGAACGTGAAGAACAATTATAAATAAGAGGGTTCATTCAACAGCTCAAGAAAAGAAAATAGGGCAACGCTAGGTGACGTGAAAAAAGGAAAGAGATGTAACACAATCGCTCACAGTAGCATACAAAAACTTTTCGACAGAGAAACCCTAAGAGCTGCTGGAGAAAGAGAGAGCACCACAAATTCTTAGTTTAGTAGAATCATTGTGTGAGAGAAAGTAGTTTAGATGAATAAGAGATCACTAAGGGAAAGAAGAAGAAGAGGCTTTTCTTTACCCTTGTTTATGTTGTTTATTTCTTTGATGATTGTTGAACTCATGACTATGAGCAGTTAACATACTCCTTGTTTGGAGTAGGGGAGTAACTCAGATTGATGAATATATTTTAGTTATTTTATGAGGTGTGTACTTGGTGTTCTTGCATATCTAGATAGAATAATAGTATGTTGTGTAACTAACCTTACTCTCGTTGGGATAAAACGAAAGCACCCAAGTAGGGCTACTCGGAGTGTAGAACGCTAAGTACTGTCATATATATATATATATATATATATATATATATATATATATATATGATTTGTGACTTTGGACTTGCGAAAGCAGCTAGAGTGCAATACCTATATCACATTATATATGTCTTAATTATGTAGGTTTTGTTGACGAGAGACTCATTGGTTAATTGGGTTGCAGATTTGATATCTCTACTATAACATTTGACAATTGGGATGATTCCGTTAAAATGGTAGGTTATTCGAGACTCATACGAGTATGGTTGGGATAAATCTTGCCATATACCGCAGATCCATTAGGCGTGTACCATCAAGCAACTATCAAGGATTATAACTTAAATATAGGAATAGATCTTAGTGAAACCCGACCTCTAAACAATCTTTCTTTATATTGCTTACAAACTCAATCAATTCAATTTTGTTCTAGTTTGATTAGTTTAGTTTAACTCAAAGCTTTTGTAGTTTAATAGATTTAATTGCTCTCTTTAATTCATTGTCTTTTATTGTTATTTTGCATTCAAAACCACAAAACCATAAATTACTGGTTTCTTGCATATTAGATAGAATTCATTCTTGCATCCTAGTTATTAAATATATTAGATAAAATATAGGAACAAATCTTAGTGAAACCCGACCTCTAAACAATCTTTCTTTATATTGCTTACAAAGTCAATCAATTCAATTTTGTTCTAGTTTGATTAGTTTAGTTTAACTCAAAGCTTTTGTAGTTTAATAGATTTAATTGCTTTCTTAAATTCATTGTCTTTTATTGTTATTTTGCATTCAAAACCACAAAACCATAAATTACTGTTTTCTTGCATATTAGATAGAATGCATTCTTGCATCCTAGTTATTAAGCATATTAGATAAAATATTCTTAGTTTAAACGTATTCATATCATTCTTAGATTAAATAGCATTCACCCTGTAAACACAAGAGATAAAAGTGACAATAGTTAATATTTTTCATCTAAGTTATTCGTTCAAAAGTCCACCACTCCCTTGAGATTCGGTACATGTTTTGTAAATATACTTACCATTTTGTTATTATTTGATTCATGCACTTGCCACATAGTGAGACTTAGGCGTGGCGATTATTTGTTAGCTTATATTCAATTTTGTATCACACCAAACGCCCCCATCAAGTTTTTAGCACAATTGCCGGGGAGCAATGGGTATTTTTGTTTTGAGTGAATCATTGAGCTTTTTTTATTGAGATACTGATAGATTTTGTTGTTTGCAGTTGAGGAGCACGCATGGAGCCACTCAGTGAAATTTCACCTGCACTTTTCCACATCAAGAAGAAAATACTTAAAAGTACGTTGAGAGCATTGTTTCTTTCCAGAATTGCACGAGACTTACGACCAAAAACACCAGCCAAAGAAGAAGAAGAAATTAATAAGGAGATGTGTATATTGTTTAGCAAGCAGGTTAGGAAGTATCAGTTTAATGGGATCTACGATGAAGATTCGGTGCAGCATGTCGCACGATTTAAGAGCCTGTATGATGGTCTGATCTACAAAAACTCACCCTGAAAGCTAATAGTATTTCCTATGTCCTTGTCAGAAGTAGCACTTGATTGGTTCACAAAGGTTATGACAAAGAATACAACATGAGAAATGATAGTTGAAGACTTTAAAACGAGATTTTCGGTAACGTCGGAAGAATTGGTAGAAAATAGGGCAATTCTTAACTACGAGCAAGATGAAGGTGAGACAATTATGCAAGCGTGGGACAAGTTCAAAGAAATAATCAGGAAGGCTGAACCACTTTGCAGGATTTGAAGAGACACAATGGTGCAAGTTTTCTACTACGGAATGAGCTTGAAGAATAAAATCATACTGGATTATATTGTCCAAGGAGAAGGATTTTTGGAAAACAACGCAGACGAATCTTACAAGTTGTTGGAAGCGTTTGAAAAAGCTTTTACAAAACTCCCTAGGAGCCTGCAAGTGAATTGTTACAGCAGGGAGGAAACAATAGCGTTAGAGGAGAGCCTGCTGGAAGAAGAGAAAGTGAAGAAGGGAATCAAGGAGGAGAAAGACCATGGTGCAGATAGTGCACCAAAGGACCCCGAATTCTTCACAAAGTCATCGAGCTAACCGACAATAAACTAAGCGTTGTGTGGGAGGCAACCCACAATAGTAAGTTATTATTTTGAGTATAGTATTTAGTTCAATTTTTAGTCAATTTTTCTTGAGTCATATATAGAAATTTATCCCAATATTTCTTGAGCTAACAATTGAGATAGGAAAGAAAACCGAAGAAAGTGAAAGAATATATGAGTTGAGGGACGAACAAGGTATAACCAAGACGATATTTGAGAAAGTGAGAACAGCACCAATGAGAGCACATAAAGCCGGTTTTCCAGTAGCACGTGTGATCAAGACGCGCGACCACTGCCAACATTGCGCTTCACCCACACGATCAAGATGCGTTATCTGATTTGAGGGTGCAGGTGCAATAATTCCAAAAACTACCGCGTCCATTACCGCTTACAAGTTTACATCTCGCAACAGAAGTGCGATTAAGATGCACGATTACCAAATCGCACCACTCAAACTTTTCTTGTAATACACGTATCTCAGTTAGAAAGGCATTAGGAGACATGCAAAAATTAGAATCTGCAGAATTTGGATGAGCAATCTCTAGCTTTACCCTTTTTACTATACTTATATTTTCCTTGTAATTAAATTCCATTGATGCATGAGTTGGATCCATTGTACTTTTATTTACTATAGGAGAGTTATGCAACTTAATAAAAAAAATTTAAATTTCTAATTAAGAATTCTCTTATTTATAACTTTAATTACTCTTACAATTCTATTATCTCTCAGAATTCATAAGGTTTTTTCTTCTCTAATTCTCTTATCTAGATTTATTGAAAGAAAAAATTATTTTCCTTTTGTTCTTTGTAGAAGTACATGGCATCGGGAAGGTACTACACCATTAATCCACCAACTGGAACACCACGGAGAGAATCAAAACTCTCATTGGCTAAACCAAAATTCGATCAAAAATGATTCCTAAGCAAATATTTCTTCGACTTGTACAAGGCAATATTGAAAAGCCACTTTCTGGATGAATAAGAAGTACGAAGGTTGAAGAATATATTATTAGAACGAATGATGAGACCACCAGATATTCTGAACGACACCATTGTTCGCGAACACTATGCTCATTATGAAGAGGGCGATTGCAATGTTTAACTTAGCGGTATATCAGTACAAATCACTGCAAGGGACGTGAACAACTATTATAATTTGAAGACACATCAGATGTTACTTTGGGATACAGGTTTACTATATTCGTTTACAACCACACGTATTTCACTATCACTTCTACAACCAGACCTCACGTTTCATTACAATGAAGATGGCGCATTGAAGACTGAGTATGGAGCGTTAGGGCGATTTGCACCACGAAGTGGTCAAATCCTTGGTCAAAGCTTTCTTGAACTTAAGTCCAGTTGTTGACATTTGAATGTATATGGAAAATTAGAGGATGAAGTACTCTAAGTATTTCATTTGATGTACTTTTTCTAGATGTGGAATGGTTGACATGCCAGAAGTGTTGACTTGGATTCCGTAAGATGTGGAATGCAACACGTAGATTTCGTAAGACGTTAAATGCAAGACATGGATTCCGTAAGACGTGGAATGAAAGACGTAGATTTTGTAAGACGTGGAATCCTTAATACTTGGATTCAGTAAGACGTGGAATGTAAGACTTGATTTCTCTCACTATAATTCTAGAGAGAAGTCAGAGCATTCCAAGCTTCCAAGTGAGCTACCCCTCAAGTGTCCAACCCCTCAAAATAAGAAGTGAGAGGGTATTTATAGAAAATAGGAAAGGGTAAGGCATGAGAGCATGTCTACACATACTAAAGGTGGAGTAGGTGAAGGAGGTGCACCAAAGGGTCGGTGCACCCGCAACACGTCGACATTGACCAATGTGTCACGTAGCACGTCAGTATTGACAGACATGCCACATGCATGTTGGTGTTGATCAAGGTGGTCAACCGTCTGCAGGGTCACGTTGGTTCAATCGACGTGGCTTGTTTGACCTATGTGCCACGTCGTTTTGACCGACGTGGCTCAGTTTTTATGCCATTTGACGAGGTCGCGTTGTTCAGACTATATTCTCGGTGTTTTGCTATAACAGACTGATTTCTCAAGGTCAAAGGGATTATCCTGAGGGTTACGTTGATTTGATATCTCGGTTATCTAAGTGAATTGGGAGGAAATTTCTTTTCGATCCATTTACGCCGAGTTATTCCCAAGATAATCGTGTATTTCTAAAGAAACGTAATTTTGGCACACCATTAAGTTCTTGGAAAACTAAGGTTATTTAGGGAATTTAAGAACTTGTGATTGATTTGGTGCTATTATGTGTATGAATTGTATAAGTAATATATATCATTAAATAGGAAATTATGTAATTTAATTTTGGTTTATAATTTAAGTTTTTTTTTAGTGAAATGGGATTTATAAACTACACACATGTGAAAATATTAAAAATAATTTAAAAAATACATAATTTCGCTCTGGTCAAATTTGTTTTTCAAAGACAAAAATTAAAACTCGGTTATTTTAGAGGACTAAAAACAGTCTGAGGCACTATAGTGACTATTTTTGAAACGTGGTTACTATAAAGGACTACAACGTCAAAATCCCAGCTCCTTGAGAGGGTGTGTTTGGCTGACTCTAAGGAACCTGGATGCTGTAGGCCAGAAACCTCATGTGGATCATTGGGTGCTATTGTTATTCCTTTAGGCTTCCGTGAGAACAACTTTTCTTGGATGATGGGAGAACTCGTGATGCGGTTTTAGATGAGAAGCCTTTCGTGGATCCCGGGATGGCTATTGTTGCTCCTTTAGGTGCCAATCAGAACAGTTCTTTTTGGATGATCGGCGGGATCTTTGGGTGACCTTTGGTGTAGTTTTCCCCCCAAAGGCTTTATTTGCCACTCAACGGAGGGCAACCTCCAGTTTCTCTTCTTCTACTCTTCTTTCGAATATTGGGAGGAAGAACCGAGGGAAGGTGTTACCCCTAATGCACGACGGTTGGATCGAATGAGTTTTATAGAATAACATTGTCTTGAGGTTAAGGGGGCACATTGGTGGGTGTATCTGTTTCGGCCGCGTGTTTGAAGGACTAGATGCAGTTTTTTAACATTTTACCTTGGGACTGCTAGTACGCATCCTTGTCTGCACTCTTCCGTCCTTTCGTTTACTTGCAGGTCTGCTGGTGCACCGGGCTACTGTACTTCCGACGATATTGATATGTTGTAGTGTTGTGGGCGTTCTGGGACATTGTACTTCAGGCGATATTGATAGGTTGAGGTTATTTTTCTATTTACAGATTTGTTGCTGCGTTGGGCTACTGTGCTTCAGGCGACAATGATACATCGTAGTATTGTCGGCGTACTAGGCCATTATACTTATATTAATACATCAAGGTGTCTCCAATTTTTACCCCAAAATGTGTATTAAGAGACCATCCATTATGGGCCTTGTAGCGTTCTTCTTTGCTTCGTGGAGATCCCGCTTCTACCATTTAGTCCTTCGTCATGCAACTACACTTTGGAGCATTCTCCTCCACTTCATGGAACTTCTGTTGCTACTTTTTTAGTCTTTGGTCCTGTAGCCAGAGGCTCGCATATAAATATATATATACATATACAATATATATATATATATATATATTACTTTTAATTTTATTTTTTTCTAATTGTAATCAATCTATTTGGAATGAAAGAAGTGGTTTCATTATTCTGGTTATTTCGCTTTTTGCTTGATCTTTGGTGCCAATGTCATCAAATTGATTTTGCTCTCCATTGTACGTTTGATTGTGCTTTGTTTGCCCGTACGCGTGCAACTGATCTTTTGCCAATATATTCAATGTCATTTTTCAATGCGCGTTTGACTGGCCTTTTGCCAATATGTTTCAAATGGACTTCGTTCGCCAACACGCATTCGGTTGGTATTTGTTCGCCAACGCATGTTCGATTGGTCTTTCTTCAACATATTTTAACTGGACTTTGTTAGCCAATATGCTTTCGGTTGACACTGCCTAAAACTTCTAAGTGGTTAACTACGTTTTTGATGTAAAGGCCATGATTTTTAAAAAGGGTTGGGGTCTTTGTAGCTCCTCGTCTTCTTGGTCTCTTTAGAAGGACGTATTCCTTGCCTGGCATCGCCTTTGGCTTCAGTCGGTTAGTTGGCCTAGCGTTTGGCTCAAGGGTTAGGACATATAGTTGTTCGTTCTCATTCGTTCTCCATAACCCTCTAGATCATGGGCTTCACCATTTTCTATGTAGGCTGAGGGGTCGTGTGGCTTCTACCTTTTACCATATTTTTTTGACTCTTCCTCAGGAGGGGGTGGTGCTTTTGCTTGCTCGGTTGTTCTTCAATTGAGGTTAGGCTGAAGGATTTTTGATAATTTATCTATAGGAGAGGTTCCTTCTTTCTTTCCATTCCTTCGTAGGATGTCTTTATTCTACCTTTTCTGATATGTCGACCTTGGTCATTCGGATGCTTTATGGTTGTGGTTGGGTGCGATGGATCCTTCCCTTTTTTTCTTGGGGTAACGGTACTTGTTGATCCCACATTCTCTTTTCCTGCGAAGCCTGTAGCATTTTCTATCCTTCCCCCCACTTTTCTCCCTTAGGGTTCAAGGTATGTGTGGACTCTGGGGTGCGTGTGATGGTGGGGCACAAGGAACATCGAAGCCAGATGTTCTATGCCTAGCCTCTGGCTCTGCTACATCCCCAGTCCCTTCGTGCATAGGGATCTTGACTTTGAAGTGTACCGCAAATATGATGCCTTTGAAGGACCTAATGGAGGATTGGCGACATGTGATGTGGTACAACGCTACTTCTGTTTCCACCATGTGGAGAGTGATGGTTTTCATCCTTTGTCGTGGTTTTCTTCCCCAAATTATTGGGAGCGAGATAGTTTCCTTTGTGATGATTGGGGCTCCAAAAAACCCATTGACTGGGATTCGTCGAGATTTTATCTGAGATGTTGCGAGCCCCAACTGTCGGAGGGTTAATAGGTGTATATGTTGACTTCGACCACCGTGTTTATGAGGATGTTGGGGACATTGCTTATTTGGATATGTGTGCTCATCACAGTGAGATCTACACGGAGAGGGGGAGGGGGTATCTGATGCCCCTTTTATCTTCGGGTCGAAGCTGATGGATTATTTTCCTGTGTTTATTTGGTTTGCTGCATTTTTGTCACTCTTGGGATATCCAGCTGATTTTGCTAGGCAAGGGACCTCCTGTGTTCCTTTACGTGTGAAATAATACAATTGTTGGATAATAAAAGAAATATATATTTCTTATAGTGAATATGAGTAAAAGTAAGTTGTGTTAATCTAAGCTGGTCACAAAAAGAAGGCTTATACTTTTATAAACCATGACATGTCGAGCGAGCGACAACTTGTCCTTTATTAATGTAAAAGATGGGTGCGTATTAATATAGCTGCGTGGGTGATGGATCTACTAACAGGACTTCAATGACAGTCGCCTGTGGGTTTAATAAGGTTTTGTGCCAATAATGTCTGACACTCCTTTATGACTCGCGTGACTCCTCCAAGTGGGTCTTTGTGGAATTTGGCTGTGTATTGAGGATCATTCATGGGGGATCAATGCTCTTACGATCCTCTCCTTGCTCCTTAAATAGACAAAGTTTCGGGGGTATCTTTTTACGAGGCGCTTCCTACGAGGTTTTTTCTCTCTAGGTATTTCGGTCTTTTCCTTATCCGGTGTATTTATATTATCAGATACAAACGAAAACAAATAACAATCAAGAGTTATACAATACTATAAAGCATAAAATATCACTCAAACCAAATCAAGCATTAGTTGCAATTATTTATGCATAGGCCTTTTACTAAGTTATTTAAGTTTTAACAATATTTTTTCTAACTCTTTTTATATTTTAATTATCGATTTATAACATTTTTTTAAGTAATTTTTATAACACAAAGGATTAAAATGTGCAATTTATCTTGAAAATATCTAAATCATGTTGGATACACTCTTATTATGTGTTGGATACGACACCCTCAAGTATCCGGCATGGGTGTTAGAATTTGATTCTTTGTATTTTAATAGAGACACGCCACATGGCATGTTCCCACACCCGACGTAGGAGTGTTAGACAAGTGTAAATGTCGGCTACGTGTCGGACATGGACACAACATATACTTTAAAGTGCCGGTGCATCTTAGCACAAAAATTAGTATCCAAATTGTTATTTTATGAGTAGGGGTTGCGTTTAATACAGTAATAGATATACACAATCTACACGGAACATATAGATCCAATTTTTCAAACAACTTGATGGGGAGATTGGTTCTCTAGTAATATGATTATGAGCATGGAGATGGTTGGAATACTAAATTTTGGACCGATTGGTGGTAGGGAGAGGACCTTTCTCCGAAGTATTCCCAAATTTATTTTTTTTGCTTTGCACCAATAATGAAGTGAAGATTGCGTATCTTGAGGAGTGGCGTGATAGGGAATGGTTTCAGAATTGGTCTTGGAGAAGAACCCTTTTTTCAAAGGGAAAACGACTTTTTTGTGAGCTTAGAACAACAAGTTAGTAGCTTTTCCAAATGGGTGTGGAAGCAAGAGAATGGATCGATTTATTTGGTAAAGTCAGTTTATTCTCCTAACTTCAGAAGAAGACGGCGAGGAAGCGCCAAAAGTTTTCAAATTTTTTTGATAAAGTAAATGTTAGCACTCATTTAAGTTCAGTAGTATATTTCAGGTGTTAACGTGATAAGCTCGAGAACGCTCTACCCGATTCTGAATAGTATTTATCAGTAAGACTGAATATGGTGTCAAAAATGGGAGGAGAAATGTATATAATAGTTGAAAAGTTTCTTCAACTTGTCCTTACAATGTGGGGGAACATCCTATTTATAGGAGAAAGTCCTGGACATGTGGCAGTTACACCCCCTATTTTATTGACCGTGTCTTTCATGCGCTCTATTCAGCTGGTTGGTACGTGTAATCTTTTGACAACTAGCTTTACACGTGTCTCGTTCTTATATTTTGGCACATGGCCTTTATACGATGGTAATAGCGATTTAAAACCTATATAGTAACGGTACATCTCTGATAGTTCACCTTGTGTTCAAGATCCTTGTAAGGTATCTTAGAGTCTGCTTGAGCTCGTAGAACCTTGTAAGGTTTCACGGAGCCCGTAATGCATCTTAAATGAGTATCCCGTAAAGCATTGTGGATCATTATAAGTTATGGCAGAGCCCTTTAGGGTATCGTAGATGCGAAACCTGTGAGGTGTCATCGATCCTTGTAAGGCATCATAGAGTCTTCTTGAACTCGCCGGGTCCATAAGGATATATCACTTCTTTAATGTTTTTTTTGTTTACTTTGGGGAATTAATTTATAGCTTAATTGATTAGTTAAACTTATTGATAAGCTATAAGGTAATAAACATAGCTTGATTTAGGCTTGACAAAGAGAAAGGGGACTTTTTATTTTTTATTTCGTAAATAATTGCTGTGAATATTTAGGGACATTGAACAAGTAGATTCATTAGCTTAATTATTAATTACTTAACGAAAACAAACAGAACACTACTCCTATAACATTGATTAACTATTGTTTAACTTTCACTATGTAAATATCGGATCGGATTGACTCTGTAAGCCGTCCATGATATATATTATATAGCGCTTTGGGCGTCTTATGTTACACAAATACTTTAGAAACATCGTGCATAAGTATCAAACACTTTGGTACGCAAAATCGACCCAAAAAGATTTTGGATACTCCAAGTTCAATATCCGTAATAGTAAGTAAGAACCTAGTAATCCACCAGAGCACGATACCGCGCTTCAGCGAATATATATATATATATATATATATATATATATATATGAAGAAAGATACTACGGAATCTTCTTCCCCTGATTAAGGGATTCTAGTCTATCGTTACCATACTTAGATAGTTATCTTTACCATACTTAGATAGTTATCTTTATCATACTTAGATAGAAGAATCTTTCCTTATTGTACACTCTTATAGTTGTATATATATCCTTGTAATTCACTTTACTTATCACTCAATGAAATACCATTACAAATAATTCTTTACATGGTATCAAGAGCATCAAAAAGATCATAAGATCAAACGATCCACCCTAGTCTTCTCTTCAATTTTCGGCCACCACCACCAACCATCTTCTCTTCAATTTTCGGCCACCACCATCAACTATCTCCAAAAAAAAAAAAAAAAAAAAACCATTCTTCTCTCCTTTGACCGCCACCATCATCATGTCGATCGAATCGACCGCTTCCTCTGGCGCTGCCCTAGACCGCAACCCCACCGCGGACCTCCCCACCGCACCACCAGCCCCCACCACGCTCATACATGTTACTCAATCCCACCACTTCCCTCTCAAACTTACCACTACAAACTACCTGTCGTGGCGGCTCCAAGTTGTTTCACAACTCAACGGCCTAAACCTACTAGGCTATCTTCAGGGACGGTTTCCATGCCCTCCCCCATCCGACATCGCGGGTTACACTTTGTGGTTCCAACAAGACTTACTTCTACTTGGTGCCCTCGTCGGATCCATCTCGGATGATCTTCTTCCTCTCATCCACAATGCCACTACTTCATCCGAAGCATGGGTTTGTCTCATGCACAACTTTGCACATCCCGACCGCACGCGTGTGATGGCGCTCAAAGATGCCCTCAACTCGGCCACCATTGGATCCCGCTCCGTCACCGCCTTTCTCACTGACATTAAGGCCAAGGTTGACGAGATAGCGATGCTTGATCGCCCTATCCACCCGGATGATGTTACTCTTTATGTCCTAAACGGAATTGGCGCGGCGTACAGGGACATCGCCACATCCATCCGCCTTCGAGAGAAATCTCTCACCTTTGCCGAGTTACACAGTGCGCTTGTCTCCCATGAGGCGTACCTTCGGCGTTTGGATCAGGCCACCACCACCCTTGTGGCTACGGCCAACACGGCGGCTCATCACCATGCACCACGCAACTCCGCTCCTTATCAGCCAACCGTGCCCCCAAACCCGCGGCCGTAGCTATTATAACTCCCGTGGCCGCCACTCTCGCGGCCGCAATCGAGGTAACAATCACTCCATGACAAATACCTCCAATACTTATGATTCTCAAGTGCAATGTCAGATTTGCGGTCGCCATGGCCACACCGCACCGAGATGCTACCAACTCGGCTCCATCACTGCCACGGCTAATGTCGCCCGCACCCCGCCACCGACACAACACCGCTACGGCAATGGAGGTTGGCTTGTTGATTCTGGAGCATCTCACAACATCACTCCGGATCTCAACACATTGAACTACCACTCGGAATATGATGGCACGGACGAGGTTCACATAGCTGATGGACATGGTATGGAAATAACACATGTTGGTTCTTCTGAATTAAAATTTCCGCCACGCACGTTTACTTTATCCAATGTTTTGAGGGTTCCCTCGTCTCAGCATAATCTTTTATCCGTGCATCGCTTTACGAAAGATAATAATGTGTCTATGGAATTCTTTCATGATTATTTTATCATTAAGGATCAACCGTCGGGGGATTTGTTGGCGAAGGGGCTTTGCAGTGATGGTGTGTATCACATTCGGCCTCCCTCATACTATATGAAGTCCGCTGCTCGTTTGGCTACCTTGGGAGTCCGAACCACGTTTCACACTTGGCATTCCCGTCTTGGTCATCCGGCCTCCAAGACCAGTTCGTCTTTAATTTCGTCATTTAAATTACCGTTGAACACTACTTCCTCTGCGCAGGACTTATTTTGTGATTCTTGCCATGTTAGCAAGTCTCACCGTTTACCGTTTATGGACTCTTCGTTTACTGCCTTACATCCATTACACTATGTTTTTGCGGACGTTTGGGGTCCCGCTGTGACCTCGCTTGATGGATTTCGTTTTTATGTGATTTTTGTGGACTTTCACACTCGCTATTGTTGGTTATTTCCATTGGTCGCTAAATCACAGGTTTATGATATTTTTATCCACTTCAAGCCATTGGTGGAAAAACAATTTTCTCAAACCATCAAGAATTTTTACAGTGATAATGGCGGTGAATTTCTGGCACTTAAATCTTTTTTTGCAAAATCAGGTATAAGCTGGTTAACAACTGCACCTCATATGCCACAACAAAATTGGATTTCTGAACGTCGTCATCGCCATATAGTTGAAACGGGTCGGGCACTATTACATCATGCCAAATTACCGCCTATCTTTTGGTCATTTGCCCTTCAAACGGCCGTCTATCTCATTACTCGCATGTCGTGCTCCGCTATTGGCAATTTGTTACCGTTTCAGAAACTATTTGGGTTTTCCCCGAATTATCTCAAATTACGTGTCTTTGGGTGTCTATGCTATCCATGGCTACGACCGTATGAACCGGGCAAACTAAGCTTCCCGTCACGACAATGCTTATTTCTTGGGTACTCGACTTCACAAAGCGCTTATAAATGTTGGGACACTTTGACCAACAAGATCTTTATCTCACGCCATGTTCGCTTTTGTGAGGACAAGTTCCCTTCGTATGTGGCCAAGCACGTGACCCCTGCACTTGGGCCGCCACCCTGCCCGGCCCCTCCTCTACCTCTGGGCCCGTCTTTGACCGCCCCAAACAGCCCACCAGCCCAGCGGTTGGCCCAACACACTCCCACGCCCAGTCCACCAGCCCAGCAGACGGCCCCGCGTGCCCCAGCACCCCGATCCCCAGCCCAGCGCTCGGCCCAGCACGGTCCAGCGCCAAGCCCTTCGACTGACCGCTCGACCCAGCATTTCTCACCGCCTGCTCTCACGGCCGTCCCTATTTCTGAGCCGCTCATTGCACCAACCGTCCCGGGTCCATCTCAGCCCGAATCATGTCATCCTATGACGACCCGGTCCAAGAACAACATTTTCAAGCCAAAGCTGGTCAACCTTGCCACCAAGTATCCGCTTGACATATCCCTTGAGCCAACCACTGTTTCTGCTGCTCTTAAGATTCCGCAATGGCGTGATGCCATGTCCTTGGAAATTAATGCACTTCTTCAGCACGGGACTTGGAAACTCGTTCCTGCTCATCGGGCCTCTAATATTGTTGGGTGCAAATGGGTCTTCCGTATCAACCGCAATCCCGATGGCTCCGTTGACAAATATAAAGCTCGCCTGGTTGCTAAAGGCTTTCACCAACGGCCTGGCATTGACTACACTGAAACCTTCAGCCCTGTTGTCAAGCCTGTCACTATACGACTTGTTCTCTCACTTGCCATTGTGAACTCTTGGCCCATCCGTCAGCTTGATGGGAGCAACGCCTTCCTTCACGGTGATCTCACTGAAGAGGTTTTTATGGAGCAACCCCCGGGTTTCATTGACGAGGCTCGACCTTCCCACGTATGTCATCTTCGGAAATCCATCTACGGACTCAAACAAGCTCCCCAAGCTTGGTTTCAGGCTCTCCGAGACACCCTACTTCAGCTTGGATTTCTTTAGTCTAAATCCGATACCTCTCTATTCATCCTTCGTCGTGGCCCCACCGTTCTCTTTCTCTTGGTATATGTGGACGACAGTATCTTCACTGGCACGGACCCCGACCTTATCTCGTCACTTATCCGTCCCCTTCAGTCATCTTTTGCCATCAAGGATCTCGGTTCCCTCTCCTACTTTCTCGGCATTGAGGCTTTGCCATGTAAGGAAGGCCTTCTCCTCTCCCAGCACAAGTATATCAGTGACATCCTTCATCGCCATCATATGGAAGGTGCCAAGACTGTCTCCACTCCTATGGCCTCCAATGCCGCCTCGACCTTTCGGGACTCCTCGCCCGACTGCGATCCTAGCTTGTATCGTCAAGCCATTGGTGAACTTCAGTACCTTGCTCTCACCCGCCCGGACACCGCTTTCCCAGTCAATCGTCTAGCCCAATTTGTCTCCAAGCCCACCGAGGTACATTGGGGCGGGGTCAAGAGGGTCCTACGGTACCTCAAGGGTACTATCACTCATGGTCTTCTTATCCGGCGTGACTCTCCTCTTACTCTCCACGGTTACTCCGATGCGGACTGGGCCGGCGACCCCATTGACCGCTCCTCCACCACGGCCTTCATCATTTTTCTAGGCAACACTCCGATCTCCTGGAGCTCCCGCAAGCAACGGGCCATAGCTCGATCTTCGACCGAGGCCGAATATCGGGCCCTCGCCACTACAACATTAGAAGTTCGCTGGATTCAAAATCTTATGTCCGAACTTCACATCTCACCACCATCGCCTCCGACCATCTACTGCGACAATATTGGTGCCACTCATCTTTCTCTACATCCCGTCCTCCACTCGCGGATGAAGCACATCGCTATTGATATTCACTTCGTTCGGGATGTCGTCTCCAAAGGACTCCTCCGTGTATCACATATCAGCACTCATGACCAACTCGCCGACATCCTCACGAAGGCCCTCCATTGGACGCGATTTATCTCCTTACGTTCCAAAATTGCCTTAGCCGATGTAACGACAATTTTGAGGGGGCGTATTAGGAAGGAAGATACTACGGAATCTTCTTCCCCTGATTAAGGGATTCTAGTCTATCGTTACCATACTTAGATAGTTATCTTTACCATACTTAGATAGTTATCTTTACCATACTTAGATAGAAGAATCTTTCCTTATTGTACACTCTTATAGTTGTATATATATCCTTGTAATTCACTTTACTTATCACTCAATGAAATACCATTACAAATAATTCTTTACATATATATATATATATATTGAACTGGAATTTGCATTTCATAAAACGAACTGAACGCCACACCAAAAATAGTGCGAGCGCCAAAAGAATCAATGTCGATAGATAAAAAACTAATAAGTACTCATCACTGTTAAATACTACTATAAGGTAAAATTGGCGAAACAAATTGTTTATATAGGACGAATAATTATTTTTGCTCCTTAACTTTTTTTTAAAGTTAATATGTCCTTTTATTTGGGCTTTGAATAAATGTCCCATACGTTTTAAATTGTTTAACAAAAATGTCCTCGGCCCTTGTTCGGGCCAAAATTGCCTACGTTGCGGTACAACATTGCACTTTGCACCCCAGAATAAATTGCACTTTGGGGTGCAAAGGGCAATTTGTACTGCTACGTAAGCAATTTTGGCCCGAATAAGGGCCGATCACATTTTTAGTAGACTTTTTAAAGATATGGGGCATAAAAAACAAGGCTCGAAAAAAAAGAGCATATTAATTTTTAAAAAACAATTAAGGGCAAATTAAATAATTCGTCCTTATATATATTACTAATAAATTGAAAAATGATTATTGTTTTCTACTCATATCCAAATCTTTTTACTAAAATTTATATGATAGACGAATAGTGGCACGCAAATATACAACATTAGAGCAACAGCTCTTGGGGAAGTGGTGGCAGCAGTGTGGAAAACAAGGAACAAGAAATTGTTTGAAAAAATTCAAAAAAGTGAACAACAATTAAGTAAGGAGATAGCAAACACTTTGGTTTCACAAATTCAAATCAAGAGTTGTAGGAGGGCTAATAGATTAACTAGAAGTATATGTGCTCAACTGGATCTAGTATGAATGTACTTTGGGGCTTCTATATCTTGTTTTGGGGTATGCTGTAGTTTGATGCAGGTGAAACATGGAAGAAGGGGAGCTGGCAATAGTAGAGTATGGCCAGGGCCAAAGTGAGGCAAGATTTGAGACAAGTAGTTTTATCCTTACAAATATTTTCCTTGTTGTCTTCATGATTGAATGTTGTTGATTGCATGTGTGGTGGAGTGTCTGTTTGTTTTGATTGCATGTGTGGTGGAGTGTCTGTTTGTTTTGATTACAGGTGAGCAAAAGCAGGACTGGAATGCGGGGACATGGTAACTTCTCTCTCTCACTCTCTTCTGTCACCCAAAAGGAAAATAGCTGATCCAGAAAGCTTACCATCAGAGAAGGCTAAGCAAAGCTACACTATGAAGGCCTAGGAAATTGGAACAGTCCTAGACTGGAGCCATTGCGAGGAGGAAAGGCGTTCATAGCAAGTGTTGGAGGGTAGTAGCTTGTGGGGGAGTAGGCAGTAATAGACCTAGTCTAGAGCTAGTTATTCCCCTAGCTTAATGGTAGGATCAGTTTGTTAACAGTGATGAGCTTTCTATTGGGGTATACCGCTCTTATTCTGTAAACATTCCGAGTTGGGCTTCTTATAATATTTTAACTTTCTGCAAAAAAAAAAAAAAAAAATTTATTTTATTTCAAGATAGGAACGCTTGATTGCAGCAAGTTGAGGCAATAAACCTCAACCAAGTACAAATAAATTCAGATCTGAAATGTGCGGGAAAGAAAGGAAGAAAAAATGTCTATTAACATCTCTCAACCCATTTGTGCTTTACTAACTTTAAGTTATGTTTTTAAAACGTAAAATATTAATGAGTTAATATTTATGTAATAATTTTAAGCAACATTGATTCTTTCACATTAAGGCCTAATATTAATATTAGTATACACTCATACTCCATAGTACTCTGTTTTTAAGTTTGAAAAACACGTGTGTTTATGTATCCATACAACAAGATAGACATGCATATCCTCACATAATCCTTATCAGTGCAACATAGCTTCTAACTAATTGTTCCAAATAATTTGCAATGCCCTTATTAAGTTCATCAATAGATGGTATATATAGAATAAGGTCCGTTACAAGTGTGGTACAACGAGTCTATCACTAAACTAGACCTACTTGAACTATATTAGTATTGAGTAGGCTTGATCCGGAACACCTCGAACTGACGTTAGATGCAATGGCGGATGTCGAAGGTATATCGGAGATGACGTCGAGGGTATATCGGGAATGATATCGGAAGCCTTCTATGTCGAGGATGATCTCCTGCTGACGTCGAGGGTGACATCTAGTATGATGTCGGATAGTAGGTCGGTGATATATATCAAAGATATATATTGAATGTTATATCGAGCTCTATATCGAGTATGTTCGATATAGGTGTATAGTAATTGCGAATAATTAAAGCTTACCTTGATTAAAGGGATTCGATATTAATATGCCTCGTGATGCGGGGATCACTCATGTGATAAACATGTTAGATGTACTATATTGAAGGTCATATTTGATATTCATGTCGGGGATGATCCCCGACATAGGTAAAATATGGGTCTGGCCCACGACCGGCCTAGCACGGAAAATACCCATATCATGTAGTCCCCCAATTTGAGAGTTATTATCCGAAGATAATAATTTGCAAATTAAATCTTAATTTTTGGCTAACCAGTACCTCTTGTCCTGCCAGTTCAAATAATGGAACTCGGATGCAGGAATTCATTGTGTTTGAAGAAATGTTGGTGGACCCCCTAATGCAATTTATGAATCTAGGAGGTCATCATTTGAATTCTTGAATTTATGTGGACTCTCTTTTATATCGAATATCCTTCGATATTTATTTCGAATTTAAATTTCGATATGTTGGGCATTTAATGCCTATCCATAGGGTTTGTGCCTATAAATAGTAGCTACTTTGGAGAGAGAAGAGTTTATTTTGTCCTTTAGCGAATTCGGATCCTCTTTAGACAGGTATGTCGGGGATACCCGATGTAGATTTTGATATGAGTCCTCGATGTGATACTCGATATGAGTATTCGATAGTTTGTTCGATATGTTTTTCGATATGAATTTCTTCATTTATTTTGATACACGATATGTGTTTCGATATGACATTCGATATGTCTTTCGATTTGGGTTTTTACTTTACTTATTATTTTCCAGATTTCAAGCCTTTTTGCTTGCTCGTTTCCTCACCTTTTGAAAGACATGGCTGGAATTCGTGCCCATATGAAGAGAATTTTAGAGTGCCGGGCGGAGGAGGCTGTTGCGTTAACATCGAGAGAAGAAAGATCATCGTCTGCTTCCGGCGTGAGAGCTGGTATTCTAGAGGGTGTTGTCGCTTCTCCGGCGACAGTAGAACAAATCGTCCAATCGTTGGGGCCTCCATGGCCGGTGGTGTTCAATCTCCTGTAGGGAATATTAGTGTCGTGGAAGAAGTTGGTCCTGATGCTGTCGGAGCTGGTGCTGAGAGGATCGTTGACATTGACGGGGGAGCGTGGTGGCCAGAGCGGATGTGTAGCTCAAGGCAGTATCTATGGCCAAAGATGTTGTTGGGTCTTCCAAAGCTCGGCCTTCGCTGGTGGGGCAGACTGAAATCCGTCCACCTGCAGTTGGGGAAACTATTCTAACAACAGCTGCTGTTGGTCATCCTGTGGATAGTAATCCTGCAGTTGTAAGGGTTGCAGCCATAGTTACGCCTATCGCAGCAACTGATGAGGTGGAACTGGGACGTTTGTCTAAGGTCCCTATATCGCTAGATGAAGATTCTCTTGACCCAGTCGCTACTACGGCTAAAGGAAAGGGTCCTGCTATAAGCGTTGGTTCGCAGATGCCTTCTTCCCAAGGGTTTGGGGGTAACCCTACTCAAAGACCATCTGCCCCGAAGTCTTCTCAATCTAGTCAAAAGAGGACTCGAGATGAGGGCTCCTCAGTGCCACGACCCACTACTGGGCATAGGCGAGTGAGGCCTGGACCTACTGTCCAAGGTAAAAAGGTGGAATTCCAAGAGGCTGATGCGGTTCATGGCATCACGCGGGCCTTCTCTCTGCCGGCTAGGGTCCCTGTTTTGACCGAAATGGAGCGAGCGCAGAACGTGCGTCGAAATATGCATGTATTCCAAAGTGTGAGTTGTTGATACCTTGCAGTGTTCCGTATATTTCTCCCAATTGCTTTTATTTATGGTCGTTGTTTCTGTAGCTCGAAAAAATGATGGTTACTCCTTTGAGGAATTTCATCATTCGAAGCGCGATAAGGCTGCTATCATCGCTCAACTCGAGGTTGACATTATGAAGATGACCGACTTTAACCCTATGGCCTTAGAGAAGCCTGAGGCTGATAAGGATGAGGCGTTACGCAAAGGCATGATGATGCTTGTGCTCAGCATGAGAAGAAGATAGTTATAGTTGACCAGTATAAGAAGTATTCTCTCAAAGAGCAGGACGACCGTCTTTGGGCCAAATGTGAGCTTGCGAAGGTAAAGTCCAAGAATCAGCATTTATTATTAGAGCGTGCAAAGGCCCAAGCTGATCTGCAGAAAGTGGTAAGCCTGCATTTCTTTAATGTGTAATTTTTTCTCGTGTTGAGATTTCCAGTTAATGTGTTGTCTTTATAGGACGAGTCTCGTGAGGTCTTGATGCATGTTGCAAATAAAGTTTTGGCAAGTGGGACCTATCAAGAGCTCCTTGCGGAGCGTGCTGTCATGGAGCGTGAGGAGGCCTATCAATCATTGATTGGGTAGGTAACCGCCACGAAGGGGTTCAAGGATGTATTCAATTTCATGGAGTTGAACGCCATGTGTGGCCCGAATGGGTTGCCTCTTGAAGACCATGAGTCAATAGACGCTGCTCCAGAGCAGCCCGATCCGTTTTAAGCACTATTGAAGGAGAAGGGTGTTACCTGAGCTAAGTCACTTGTTTTGCTTATTGGCGTTGCACCGCCTTGTTATTCATTTGGTTGTATAGAAAATAATGCTACTTTAACCTTGTAGACTTATCTCGTTATGTCTTGTGTTCAATTGGTTTTTAATACTGCATTACTCCCTGTTTTTATGAGTAGGGTATTTGCGATATATAATCGTAGAAATATACTTTGTTTATTTACTCGAGATCCATTTGGATTTGTCGGTTACTACCTTGTCGGGTTCTCTTCTTCCAATCACAGTGGATAGGAGAGTTATACCGTAGAGATTTGTAGGACTTACGCCTTTTGGTTGCTCTCCTGCCTATCGTGGTGGATATGGGAGTTATTACCCCGTGCGGTGCGTTTTTTCCATTCCGGGTTCTCTCCTTCCCATCATAGTGGATATGGGAGTTATTCCCCAGGAATTGTAGATTTTTGCCCCTCTCGGGTCCTCTCCTACCTATTGCGGTGGATAAGGGAGTTATAATCCCTTAGGATTTGTAGATTCTTCACCACTCTTCGGGTGGTTGGCATCCCGTAGGATTTATAGATTCTTCGCCTCTTATCGGGTGGTTGATATCCCGTAGGATTTGTAGATTCTTCGCCCCTTATCGGGTGGTTGATATCCCGTAAGATTTGTAGATTCTTCGCCCCTTATTGGGTGGTTGATATCACGTAGGATTTGTAATTTCTCTGCCCTTTATCCGGTGGTTGATATCCCGTAGAATTTGTAGATTCTTCGCCTCTTATTGGGTGGTTGGTATCCCATAGGATTTGTAGATCTTCATTTCTTATCGTTTAAACAAGACAACATAACATGCATTGGAGAGTATTTGATAAGAAATGATCGGGAAATGAATTCCAGTCTATCCATTTTCATCCCGAAAGGTGGGAATTATATTCTCCCATGACCATTAACAGGGAATATCATTGTACTTGATCAAGATAAGTGAACAGTTATATTTGCAAAAAGATATGAGAACATTGCCCTTTGACCATAGGATATTCTATATGGGATATCTCGAAATCTGTGTGCCTTTTGGGAATTCTTAATCCGGACCCCCTGGTGAGGTACGTCATTGTCATATCCCGTAGGACACATTTCTGCAATGAGTTACAAGTATCGTAATGCAGTTATTTTAGTTTGAACGATAAGAGATAACGATAGATAACGGCCGAGGGCTAGGTAAATCCTAACCCGCCTACGTATCTCGTGTATGGGAATCATATTGACATAGTTCCCCCTGTTTTAGGTACAGACCAGCCCAACAATAGGGCAATTTAGAGAATTGAAATTGTTCAAAAGGACATAACACAATTGTTCTAGAAATAGTAAAAACCAGTAAATAAGCTGAATGTCGTGGCCCCCAGTTGATGCGAAGTGATTACTCTGTATCTGGCATGTATTCCCACTCAGCTACTTCCCCCTCTTGTACCTTCCTAATCCTAGGAAGTCTCAGTGATGCCACATAGCACATCCATTCCTCCTTCTGATCTTCTGTGATTTCACCGATCCCGTCTTCTGTTGGAAATTTCATCTTCTGGTGGTAGGTTGATACCAATGCTCTCATTTCGTTGTGGGCGGGACACCCAATGATGACATTATAAGGGAAGAAGGGGTCGACCACTGTGTATTTGACCCCAATTGCCCTTCTGCACGGTTCTTCCCCCAATGATATGTGCAATATGATTTGTCCCAATGGAATTACTTCTCCATCTCCAAAGCCAGTTAACGGGGTTGAAACCGTCTCCATCATGTTCTGGGCCAATACCATTTTCTCAAGGACGTGTGTGAAGATAATATTGGAAGAGCTACTGCTATCGATGAGGGCTTTTTGTACCTGATATTCAGCTCTATCAATTGTAACAACAAGTGGGCAGTCGAGTTTACCCTACCTTCAGTGCCTGCGGCGTGAGCTGCTCCATGTCTCTCTAGGTGAATGAAATATCCTGGTCCAAGAAACCCTCCTCCATAACCAAGGTAGTATAGCCTATATATGTCCCAACCTGCATCCAGTAAGTTATTCTTTTGCGCCCTCGGGCTGCATCAGCACCTATCGGTCCTCCATTGATCATATTGATCATTCCTCAAGTCAGGGCATTGACAATAGCCCTTCCACATTCATTTGGAGATTCACTTGCCTTCTGTTTATCTCTCCCGGAGGAGTGGGAATGGTCCATGCGAGGCGAGCCGGATCCATCGTCCCCAAGGTTGTCATTCTTTGAGTTCTTCACAAACTCCACTAGCTTGCCCTCCTTAATGAGCCTCTTAATCTAGGTTTTTAGATCGGTACACTCTTCTATTTTGTCCCCCATTTGGCTGTGATATTCAATGTACTTCCTGAAAAATTTCATTCCTTTGCTTTCCCTCAGTTTCCTTGGCTCATTGAGCAACCTATTTTTCTGTGCTACGACGAAAACTTCCAATATTCCTATGTTCAGTGGGGTATATCTTCTTGGGGACCTATCCCTATATCGCTTCTTTCCTAGAGGCCTGCTTTGATTGGGGCTCTGCTTGATTGCCATCATGTTGTCCTCATAAACAATGTCAGATGCGAGGGTGTTGATCTGATCTATCATTGGCGATTTAAGCTTGATCAACTGGGCGACAAACCTCTTATGCGATGTAACATTAAATAAGATGAGGACAACCTGATACCCCCTTGGCTCATCCTCCTTGAGCAGTTCATCATTAAACCTCTTGATGAAGTCCCCCAGACTCTCTTTATCTCTCTGCTGCATAGCATTCAGATGGTGCATGCTAGTCCTCATCCTTTTCTGGTTGGAGAATTGGCTCTCAAATTTCTGCCTCATTTACTCGTAGCTCATTACAGACGCAACCTCTAACCTGGTAAACCAATCCAAGGCTAAAATCTTCGTCTTGATGTTGCGTGAAAATCTATATAAGTTCAAGACACTAACGACAGAGTGGAGATGGTGAGTTAGATCACTCTTCCCATCGTACGCTTTGATGGTAGGGATCTTATCTCCCTTCTCTAACACCTCCGACTCTATCTCCTCCGAGGATGGTGTCAAACTGCGGCTTTCTGCCAAAGCAAGTCTTCGTCCAACCTCTGTCTTCTCGCGGTCCAATTGTTCCATCCTCCGGGCAATGTTCCTCATGTCCATCATTGGGTCATGCCCCTCAACCCCGTGGGTTCTTGGGCGGCGTCGGTCCGTTCAATGATCTCATGTGTCATCGTGTTCATCAGCTTTTTGTCCTGATCTGGGGCCCATAGTCCTGGACTCTTGTGGTGGTGCGTCATCTACTCCTCTGTTGTTCAAGCGCGACAATAGTGTTTCCAGGGCCGCATTCAATGTTGTCTGGACGGTTGCGTTAATCTACGCCATGATTTCAGGTGCCAAAATTGCAGGCACCGCGGACGCGGGAGTTGGCTCCCTCGACGTTTGGGGTTGCATGGGTTCATTCTGGCCCGCCACTGGTTCTGGGGACGAATCAGGCGGCAAGGGCACACTTTCTGCTACTGAATTGTCAACCACCGGCCTAGTAGACTGCGAGTAGGTCATCCTTCATTGCATCTTGATGTCTTCGTCTGGGAACTTGGTGTTCCCGCAGACGGCGCCACTAGTTTATCAATAGATCGTACATATATAATAAGGCCAGTTACAAGTGTGGTACAACGAGTCTATCACTAAACTAGACCTACCTGAACTATATTAATGTTGAGTAGGCTTGGTCCGGAACACCTCGAACTTACGTTAGATGCAATGGCGGGTGTCAAAGGTATATCAGAGATAGCATCGAAGGCTATATTGGGGATGATATCAAAAGCCTTTTATGTCGAGGATCATCTCCTGCTGACGTCGAGGGCGACGTCGAGTATGATGTTGGATAGTAGGTCTGTGATATATATCGAAGATATATATCGAATGCTATATTGAGCTATATATCGGATATGTTCGATATAAGTGTACAATAATTGCGGATAATTAAAGCTTAACTTGATTACTGAGATTCGGGTATTAATAGGCCTTGGGATGCGGGGACCACTCACGTGATAAACGCGTGAGCTGTACCATATCGAAGGTCATATCCGATATTCATATCGGGGATGATTTGCGACATAGGTAAAATATGGGCCTAGCCCACGGCCGGTCCAGCACGGGAAATACCCATATTACTATTATTATTTTAACACAGAGATAAATTGCATTATTTTTTTCTAGGACAAGTAACCTCGTAGATAACTAGAATACATGTTGAGAAATCATTTTTGAAACGAAATAGTATATATATAGTAGAAACGCGGACATATACAAAAGTCTAAAGATCACATAGAGAGTTTGCGTGTGATTATTAGTTTCCAATCATTCAGTCCCCCTAATTATTTGGGTCGTCCATACGAGCCCTATCTTTAATTTTTTGCTTTCTTTCCATGTGGCTTCTTTTCCTTGCCTCCGTTAGCCTTACTCTTGCCGTCAGGCTTACCTTTGCTGCCTTTGCCTTTGCCTTGGCCATTGTCTGTGCCTTCGGGCTTACCTTTGCCGCCTTTTTCACCAGGAACCTTTCCTATCCCATTACCATCACCACCAATACCTATGTCAATCCCTTTACCATCACCACCTATGCTTATATCTACCAGCAAACGGGATTCTCCTTCCGGCTGCAGTAGTGAGTATCCATCCCTTTGAATTTCCGGGTCACATAATGGTTTGCATGAAACACAATCAACCTTGCAAGAATTGGGGCAACGATCGTGGCAAACGTGCTCCAAATTGTAACACATTCTGTATTTTTTGATCAGGCATTTTGCTACTCCATGGGGTGTGCCTGCTCCGGCCATCGCTACAATTGCCATAAACAGCAAGACCCATATCACAATAATCTTACTCGATGTTCTAGCCATTAATTATCACAATCTATTGAAGTTACAGTATGTCAAAATGTAATCTTCAACATAAAGAAGTTTGTTTCTTTGATGGAATTGCATAAACTAAAGTCCCATTTTATAAGTGAGAATTTTTGTATAATAGTTTCTTAATAATGAGTGCTAAAGGCGTCTCTTATTGTTTTCATCCGCATGGTATTACATTAATCGAACCTTTTATATATTTGTTTGGCTTGAATTAATTAAACCAAGTCATTAGTAATTATAATAAAATTTATACGATGCATTCAAACCAAATAATAATTACAAGTTGTTCTAATTAAATTCTAGGAAAAATTACATGTTAAATTATAGAATAGTATCGAAAGTTTGACGGTTTTTACACTTATATGGTCAAACTTTAAAACTTTGCACCCGACTATCTAAAGTTTGCTCCGGTGACACTTTACTATCTAAACTTTGAAAAATCAATATCCCGGCCAAAAAAAGTCACTTTTCGATTTCATGACATAACCTTTAAGGCATTAAGAAGGACAATTTCGTTATTTTACATATTAAGGAGTGTAGTACAAAATGTATAATAATTTAATGCATGCACCCTAATTGTCCTTTTTTTCGCATTGCACGCAAATGTTTAAAATTTTCAACAATAATACTATCTTCTCCAAAATAACACTCCATAAGGTTTTTTTTTTACACATTTCACCCAAAAATTTTAGTTTTTTTTAACAAAAATACCACCATCTCCAGAGTAACTCACCATAAGTTTAATTTTTGTACACATTGCATCCCAAATATTTTGAGTTTTTTACAAAAAACACTATCTTCTCCAAAATAAAACACATATGATGGGATTCTTTGAAATCCAACCTTTCACCCACTGACTCTCGCTGAGGAATCCAAATATTTTCCCCGAATTTCCAAAAAAAGTGCCTAGTTATACAAAATTAATAAATCCCGGGAGCAATTTTTAGAGGAAAAGACGAGTTTGATGAAGATTTAAATTCTTTAAGAACACCGCTGTGAATTTTGACGAATCGCCGGGTATCCCCTCCTCCTCCATTGTCGTTTTTTGACGAGGAATATGAGCCTAGAATTTCCAAGAAATAAACTCTGCTACGTGAAATCAGCTAAGTCCGACAACAACGTTTTTTGGAGAAAAAAATCGTTTTCTTGCGATGTAATGTTGAAGAACTTCTTGAAAATTTAACCCAATGATAAATCACATAGAGCAGCAGTCAAAAGAACACAAAATAGTTTGCAAAATTACACAGAAAAAATGAAAAACATCCTTCATTTGCATTTTTTCCTTTGTGTAATTCGTATGATTGCTTGCATTAGATAACGAACGTGTTGCTACTTAGTTGCACCGATAATAAGTCGCCAATATTCAGCGTTATGTCACGAAGCCGAAAAGTGACACTTTATGGCCGGATATTGATATTTCAAAGTTTAGATAGTAAAGTCTCATCGGAACAAACTTTAGATATATAGTCGTGTGCAAAGTTTTAAAGTTTGGCCATGTATAAGTGCCAAAACTGTCAAACTTTGGATACTATTCTGTAATTTAACATGTCATTTTATATATTCTATATAACAATATATTCATAACCAAGATTACTAATTCGAGAGAAACTAACAAATTAAATGAAACCAAAAGCTTCAAACTATACTTTAATTTCTTTTTATCGGCAAACAATTGTTAAATAACCGAGTATGAGACATACTTCACAAACTAAAGTGGTTTAAATCATTGTCCGAAATTCCAACATAATGATAGATAATTTAGCAATGCAAAAATATAAAAAATATCCAAACGTAGACTAAATCCCACTTCAAGTTCTAACTTCAACAGTCTCTACTAATCTCAACGGTTGTACTATATAACTACAAAGTTAGTATAACTTAAATGTGAATGTTTTGGCTTATAGCTTCAATTCAGCTTGAATATTTCTTAAGAGCATATTCAATCTATTTAAAATTATATAAAATATGCACATCATCCTCGTACAAAAATAAATACATAAACAAATTACTTTATGTGTATTATATATGCGGTGCTAAATATATAATATCCCCGTTATACGCAAGGCTTTCGAAGTGTAAAGTGTTTCTCAATGTTATAGCAACTTTGAGGTTGTGAAATGTTATCATAACATTGAGATGATGAAATGTTGCGATATTATAAAATGTAACATTGAACAATCTAGTTTTAACTTTGAGTATTTTGTCTTTTGCTTTTATTAACTTATTAATCCAGTTCCATGTTTTATTTGTACCTGAATATTTCAGGTTTAAACTTAACATAAATTATCAAAGAGTTTTTATATTTGGATGTTTCATTATATAGTCGCACGCGTGATTGAATAAGGAAGGCAAGTTCAAGAAGGAAACTTTCTAAGGATGGACTTCACATTAAAGGAGGTGTCTTCCTTAATTAGGACTCAATATAATTAAGAAAATATTCTTAGATTAGGAGACGAACACCGAACGAAGTAAAGATATACAAGGAAGGTTGAAGATGAACGAAACCATTTACAACGTACCTTGAGAATCAAGTTCCACATATCAACAAGGTGTAAAGTATATCAAGACAAACAACAAGACAAGAATGCAAAAGAATCCGAGAGATTAGAGCTATTGTTGTTTAGGAGTTGTCTTGACGAATAAAGTCTTTTAAAATTGAGGAGCTATTCTTTCTTACATTAATATTTTATCTTTTAATTTGGACGAAATATTAAAAATGCCCGCTAACTTTTTTTAAAAAGTTAAAATGCCCCTTTTTTTGGGGCCTAGTCAAAATGCCCCATATGTTTCAATTTTTTTTTGTTAAAAATGCCCTCAACCCTTAATCGGGCTAAAATTGCCAACGTGGTGGTACAATGGCTGCCACGTCATATTTTTCAGCAAAATTTTTTTTTACACAAACCCTTGTAATTTAAAAAACTGTACTTTCATCCCACAGTAAATTACATTTTGCACCCCATAATATAGATATATATAAAAATAATAATACATATATATATATATAAATAATAATAATAAAGATATACATATAATAATAATAAAAAAAACACACATATATAAATTATAATAATAAACGTATATATAACTATTTATAAAATAATAAATATTTTTATAATATATAAAAACAATAAAAACAATAAAAAAGACAATTAAAGAAATCATCATCTTCATCACACACCGTACTTGCCCCCCATATAAACCCCACCCCCCCCCCCCCCCCCGGTGCCCTCACCACCACCTGCCCACCTCGCGCCCCCTCCACCCCTGCTGTCATCATCATCTTCATCACACAAATCTCCAGTGGGTTAGAGTGAGCTCGGTTTCAGGCAGAGAGCTCGATTTTCGGCGAGCTCGATATATATGTGTTTATTAAGAAGATGAAATTTTATTTTCTTTTTTGAATTTTTTTAATTAAATATATATCTTTATTATTAATATTATTTATATGTATATGTTTATTATTATTATTTATATATATTTATAATTTTTACAAAATAGTTATATATATGTCTATTATTTATATATTTTGGGGTGCAAATATAATATTTAAAATTAGAAGGGTTTGTCTAAGAAATATTATTTTTTGCTGAAAATATGACGTGGGGGAACAATTTATTGACGTGACATTGACTATACCGCCACGTAGGCATTTTTAGCCCGAATAAGGGTCACGAGCATTTTTTAAAGATTTTTTTAAACAGATGGGGCATTTTGGCAAGGCCCGAAAAAAAACGGATATTTTAACTTTTTTTAAAAAAATTAGCAGGTATTTTTAATATTTCGTCATTTTAATTTTAACCAACATTGGTTTTTACACATAAGGCCAAATATGAATACTAACTAGTATACACTCATACTCCAAGGTACTCTGTATTTTTAAGCTTGAAAAACAAACATGTGTTTATTTATCCATACCAAAACATACACATGCATATCCTCACATAATATGTATCACTGCAACATAGCTTTGAACTAATTGTTCCAAGTAATTTGCAATACCCCTATTAATATTTTTTCACGGAGATAAAGCATTACATTATTTTTCCTAGGACAAGTAACCTCGTAAATAACTAGAATACATGTTGAGAATTTATTTTTGAAACGAATAGTATATGGTAGAAACAAGAACATATATTAGTCTAAAGATCACCGACGGAGTTTGCGTGTGATTATTCCAAATCAGTTTTCAATCGTTCAGTCCCCCCTAATTAATTGAGTCGTCCATACGAGCCCTGTCTTTAATTTTTTGGTTTCTTTTCATGTGGCGTCTTTTTCTTGCCTCCATTAGCCTTACTCTTGTCGTCGGATTTACCTTTGCTGCTGCTGCCTTTGCCTTTGCCATTGTCTGTGCCTTTGGGCTTACCTTTGCTGTCTTTGTTGCTTAGAACCTTGCCTTTTTTAATACCATCACCGCCTGTGCCGCCTATGGGAATCCCTTTACCATCACCACCTATGCCGCCTATCGGAATCCCTTTACCATCACCACCTATACCTATGTGAATTCCTTTACCATCACCACCTATGCTTATATCTACCAGCAAACGGGATTCTCCTTTCGGCTGCGGCAGTGAGTATCCCTCCATTTGACTTCCCGCTTCACATAGCGGTTTGCATGAAACACAATCAACCTTGCAAGAATTGGGGCAAAGCTCGTGGCAAACTTGCTCCAAATTGTAACACATTTTATATTTTTTGATCTTGCATTTTGCTACTCCAGGTGGTGTACCTGCTCCGGCCATTGCTACAATTGCCATAAACAGCAAGACCCACGTCACAATATTCTTACTCGATGTTCTAGCCATTAATCCTTACAATCAACTGAAGTTCTAGTATGTCATAATATATATAATATTTATAGTTAAGAAGTTTGTTTCTATGTTGGAATTGCATGGACTAAAGTCCCATTTTATAGGTGAGAATTTGGATAATAAGTTTTTAATAATGAGTGCTAAGGACGTGTCTTATTTTTTTCGTCTGTTGTCGACTCCACTTGGTCTTACATTAATCGAACCTATTATATATTTGATAGACTTGAATTAATTAAACCAAATGATAGTAATAACAATAAATGTTACAACATGCATTCACACAAAATTAAAAATAGTGACAAGTTGTTCTAATTAAATTCTAAAACCAAACTGTCATATATTCTATATCACAATATATATATTCGCACCCAAGATTACTGATGCGAGAGAAACTATCAAATTATAGGAAACGAAACGGTTCCAAACTATACTTTTCTTTTTATTGGCAAAGAATTGTTTTTTATTAAAAGAGAAACAGAGTATGAGACACACTCATATACTCTGCAAATTTAAGTGATTTTCATCATTATTATTCGGAATCCGAACATAACAATGAATAATTTACTCAACCAATGTAAGAATATAAAAATATCTAGACTTAGACTTCATCCAACTACAAATTCTAACTTCAACAATCTGCAAAATTAGTAAAGCTTAAATCTGAAATTTTTTGCTTATAGCTTCAATTCCGCTAGCACATTTCTTGAGAGATTAATAAGTCTATATATTTTTTTCAGAACATATTATGAAATATATCCTCGTTCAACAATAAAACAAGTTAATTTATGAGTATTTTATAAATAACGGATACCAAATATCCCCTGTTATATAAGCAAGCTTTAATTATACGGTTGACTATTTTATAACATAAACTATGTGATCAGGGGTGAAGCCAGAATTATAAGTCAAGGGGGACGAATTTTTTTCTTAGTACATGTAATTTTTTTCACATACTATAGTAAAATTTAAATTCAGCATAAAAATGCAATAAAGTAAAAGTAAGTAAATCACCTTGCGGTTTTAAAGAAAGAAGAAGCATAATTTATCTTTTATATGTACATGGAAGGTTCTATTGCCTGATCTTAACGAGGTGTGTTTTATCCTATTACATATGTCATGTGCGGTTTATTTTGCTAATACCTACCTATTTTTACATATGTATTTTTAGTATGCTATACATGCTTAAAGCATGTGACTACAAGGATTATTTTTGTTTGGGAGTAATTATTTCTTCATTAGCAGTATCACTGAAACATGTAAGAATTTATATTTGGCTATAATTTAAAAGATTTTTTTTCTCTATTTGTCAACATCTTTGACATAAGTTTATAACATTTCTTATACACTAACTTTATTTTAGCAAAAAAGTACGCATTTGAACATACAGAAGAGCCTTGTTTATGGCCTTGTTTTGGTTTATTTATGAAATAAGACTACAAAAGAAAATGATAGTATATTAGTATGCTAAGTCACAAATGAAATATTTGAGTGTGGATAGTGAAAGAAAACAAAACCCTAAAACATATATATATATAGGTGTAAAATTAAACAAGCCTTCAAATTATACAAAAGTATGTATTTAATTACCTTATCTTTATTTAAGGGTATACTAGTGGACAACAAAGAAACATTAATAAAATAATTTTTGGGAACTTCTGACGGTGGACCAATCTAATAAGGGGTGCAAAGACCAACCAAAACTTTAATATTATGCAAAAATCTACTACATATGTAACACTTCTCAAACAATTCAGGGGAGGTTGGGGGGTGCAAGTGCACCCACATGCACCCCCCTTGGCTTCGCCCCTGTATGTGATAATTTTCCTATGCATTAATGACGATGTTCTGTCTATTTTTAAGGATAATTGTTTATTTATTTTTAAGAGGCAGTTTTATTTAAGGGAAAATAAACCATTTCTTGACGACGTTATCTTTATTTTCAGTAAAAAAGATGAAGGGCCAAACTCGAAAGGGCAACCATTATATAGCGTATCGTAGTACCTCATCTAAGCTAAATTTCCTCAAACCCAACGTGCGTGCATGTGATAATTAAACAAGTTCTCTATTTGACAACTCCTCAATATGCTGGAGTATAAACATGTTTTTTTATGGGAAAATTACTTTTTCTGTCTATTAACTTTCCATAAAATTACTTTATGTCTTTTTTGGTTCGAGCAGATTTTTTTTGCCTCATATCTTTTAAAATTTCTACTAAAAATGCGTAATTTATCTTATTCAGGCTAAGTTACTGATGCGTTAGTATAGTCAATAAGTTGTCACGTCTAATATATATATATATATATATATATATATATATATATATATATATATATTTAACTCAACAGAGATTAAGCATCGTAAGCAAACGGTAATCATAATAACAAGCTCTCCAGAGAAAATGGGAGAAGTGCTGCCATCGGAGGTAAAGATCACCAAGCTTAGATGACCCGAAGAACTTACCCCAAACCACCATGCCAAGAAAAAATGCAGACAGAATACGAGATCCGCGTGGTATTGCGAGTCTTGGATGACTCAACGATGCCCTCACATCATCAACGTTACTCTCAGAAAAATCCCAATACTTTACGTTTCCCAGACCGAATTCCATGATAAAACATCTCATGGAAAATATACACGGGAAGATAAAATTCAGACGACACATGTAGCAACGAGACAAACTAGATGTCCAAGGAAAATAACCTGAATCAGCATCACATGACCACTTGTCACGAACAGCGCATGCAAGGAAGCTGGTCAGCCTAAGAAGAACCATATGTTAAGACGAAAACATGCACGATGATAGATGCATGCCAAGAAAAGGCTTATAAATAGGGGGATCCACTATCAATGTAAGGGCAAGTGAATCTCAAGAAACAAAGGAGGATAAAAGGATAAAATCATCGTGCAAGATATCTGATAGTTTGACCAAAGCAATATTTTGAGGAATCAGCAAGGCGTTCTGATAATTAGATATACACTTAACTACTCGCACACCGAAAAATACAATCGAGTGTTAACAAAAAAGCGCCGTATGAGGGAACGCCATAAAATTGCCTTGAAATGTTCCTAGAATTACATATCAGATTATCAAAAAATAAAGCTCATGGAAGGATCCATCGGGCCTCGGCAAGGAAGCCACGGAGAAGTGAGGGATGAGATGTCGGGGCAGGATCCAACGAATGCACCATCTGCACCACCTTCGCCAATCCAGAATGCATAATTCATTACCATACCAAGGGCCATCTTTGAAGATCTAATGGAGGCAGCTCTACGTGGGACAGAGCACACCAGGGAAAGAGTAAAAGAACCCCAACCTTTTTTACCATATAGAGAAAGATATCATGTGAAGGAGCATGGGTCACGAATGACCCCAACATCTCATCGCGGCTCACCCTACAATGGACCAAGGTATCAAACCCGAAGAAGGGAGTACGTAGAAAGACCTTATAACCCACCTGGTGCGGATCAAATAGGTAGGATACCCCCTGGTTTGAGGAGAATCTCCTCTATCGTTCAAGAGAAGAACCCACCCTATGGGATATTATCAATCACATACGGCCAGAAATGCAAGACATAAAGAGAACAATGACTCCCGGAGAGGAATCAGTATATCACGGATCTTCCTTTATCCCAGAATTTGCACATGCACGCATTCCCCTCGAAATGAGGCTCGCGAACTTGCCATTATAGTCGGGAGAAAGGGATTGAAGGGTTTCCGAAAATCATATCAACCAATACATGGCTATGATGGACCTGGCCTCGACCTCAGACTCTGCTCTCTGTCTAGTATTATGCACTACTTTGATAGGACGAGCTCAATCATGGTTCTCTCAAATACCCCCAGGTATGATTTCTGAATTTGAGGAATTGGCTTGCCTCTTTGTTAAAGAATTTGCTTGCAATATGCGTTATTCCAAGTCAGCATGCCACTTGTTTACCATCAAACAATGAAAAGATGAATCATTGAGAGACTTCATGAAGCGATTTTTGGATGAAGCTTTGGATGTACCTAACATGGAACCCTCCATGATAACTGAAATACTTGCGCAAAGCCTGAGAGCTGGCAACTTCTTCCGATATCTTATTGAAAATTGAGTGAAAGAGATGAATGAGCTCATGCATAAGGCTGAAACTTACATCCCTATGGAAGAGGCGGAGAATTCCAAGCTAAAATCCAAAAGTGATGATCAGGATCAGAAAGGTAAGATAAAAGAGGATAAGACGCTCTCGCAATGGAGAGATAACCCTGGAAATGTAAAGAGACATTTACAGCTAGTTCCCCTTCCGGTATTAATAGTTACCCGTGCAAAAATAGTGAACGTAATGAAGGGTCACAAAGATTTCATATGGCCGCTGCTAGTAAACAACCATAGAAGAAGAAAGACTCAGGAAAGTTCTGTAAATATCATAAAGCTTATGGGCATACTACCAACAATTGTACCACGTTGAAAAAAGAGATACATCGCCTATTGAGCCTTGGATATCTAACGGACTATGTAGACGAAGGATGAAATACTCAACAGATCGAGACACGGAAGAAAGTAAAATGCTAGGAAAGCGATAATAACAAAGCGGTTCCCCAAGTAAATCAAGATGAAGAAGATTATCTCTAGAGGCTTCCCCCTACCTCCAAAACTGTATGAGCCAAGTAGAACCGTGAATATGATAGAGGGAGGCGACATAGCCATCATCTTCACCAGAAGACCAAATAGATACATCAAAGAGGCCCTAAAGATAGAGCAAGGGTTACCGATCTGCTCAATTCAGGGATCAAAACTTCCAACGATATCATTTGGCCCCGAAGACCTAAAAGGGATTATATATCCTCACGACAACCCTTTGGTGATAACCGCGATGATTTTGGGAATAAAGGTTCAAAGAATCCTAATAGATATTGGAATCTCCGTAGACGTGTTCTTCACACCAACCTTCGGAGCCATGTGTCTAAGAAAAGATCAGTTAGATCCTACGGAGTACGGAGGTACCTCTAGTAGGATTTTCCGGAGAATCCATTCACACGATGGGAATAGTTACGTTACCCATGTCTTATGGGGAATGAGCACTTAGACGCATAGAGCATGTAAAGTTTTGGTTAGTCAAAGCTTCAAACTCAAAATGCAATATGCGGAAGACCATCAATACACGCATTTGGGGCGACCCCCTCCACTCTCCACCTAAATATCAAGCTCCCAACTATGTCAGGTATCAGAAAGGTAAGAGTAAGTCACACAAAGGCACAGAAGTGTCGTATGAATGTTATTCCCCTAAGTATTGGAGACGAGACCATAACCCCCGGGAAGAAGCGAAAGGCCCACCACGACAAAGTGCAACTTGTAGAAGAATTAAAGTTAGTAGAAATCGTAGATGGAGATGATCAGAAAAAATTCAGGATGGGAACGGAGATGGAGCCGAAGTTGGAGGAAGAAATCATCGTCGTCTTAAAAAAGTACAGCCACCTCTTTGCGTGGGAAGGAGGATCCCCAGGGCTGATTAGCCCCACGGTATGCCAACATTACCTCAATGTAAAGCACAATGTGAAGCATATTCAGCAGAAAAATAGGAATATGGGTTCGGGAAGGAACAAGATCATACGCTCAACGATTGCTGCGACCCAGACAGATCAAAGAGGTTTTATACCCCGAGTGGTTGGTAAATGTAGTGCTAGTCCCGAAGTCAGGTGGAAGGTGGTGCACGTGCGTTGACTTCACTGACCTAAATGATGCATGTTTGAAAGATTGATAGCATTTGCCAAGCATCGACCAACTAGTGGAATCCACAGTGGGATGCGTGCTCTTATCCACGATGGATGGCGATCAGAGATACAATAAAATACCCATGGTGGAGCATGATCGCGAAAAAAACTAGCTTTATCACAGACCTTGGTACTTTTGCGTAAATGTAGTGCTAGTCCCGAAGTCAGGTGGAAGGTGGCGCATGTGCGTTGACTTCAACTTGATCTTTTCTCATCTCATCGTAGAATCCATGGAAGTATACGTGGACGACATTATAATCAAAATCAAACAAACCAAAAGGCACCCTGATGATTTAAGTAGAGCCCTAGACATCATGGATAAGTCCGAAATGAAAATTAACCCAAAGAAGGGCTCATTTGGCATAAAAGGGGGAAAATTCATAGGATTCATGGTAACAAAAAATGAGATCGAAATGAATCCTCAGAAGGTTAAGGCCATCATGACAATAAAAGCACCCAAAACCATTAAAGACGTCCAGAAACTAAAGAACAGGTTAGCTTCGCTGAACATATTCATTTCTCGCTCTGCCGAAAAATGATTGCCCTTCTTCGAAATCCTGCGAAAGCTTGGCAACTTATGCACAATGCGAGAAAGCATTTGAAAATGCCCACCTTTGCTAGTAAAACCCTTACCAAGAGACTAGTTGTTTGCATATCAGGCGGTATGGGAAGAGAATGTTAGCGCAGTATTGGTAAAAGAACAAGGAAAAGAACATTTGCCAATTTATTATTTCAATAAAACTGAAAGTGCAGGGTTTTCTGGAATCAATGTTATACGATGTTGGGACAACATTGAAACCAGAGAGCCTGTACGAAAAATGTTCTTTAATTGCCAAATTTAAGTTTTGCCTTTATTCACTTATTAATCAAGTTCCACGGTTTTAGTTGTTTTTGTTTATGTCCAGGAAAGTATATTAATCATAAGGAAGAGCTATGGATGATTTCTTACTTGAAGTTTCCATAATTCAAGTTAAGTTGAATAGTCAACTCAACACGGTTTGCAAAAGAAGGAAACAATATTGGCGGTTCTCTGCAACTTGATTCTTTCCAGGATTCTCCGATTTGAAGAAGATGTGTTACATTGCTAGATCGGTAATAAAGGAAACACATATTTAAGAAAGATATCGAGTTCACAAAGAATCCAAAATTCAACAAGAAAACAACAAGAGTTACCAAGACTGTGAACAACACATCTTGGCGTGCAAGATTCAAGAAAGCTATAAAGGATGTGAAGTTCATCAAGATGAAGACAAGAGAAACGTGCAAAATAATCTGAGAGATTAATCATTCTGTGTATTGTCTTCGTCTTGATTTTGCGAAGTTTTTGTATCAACTATTTACGTCTAGTTCATAGAAGTTAAGTAGTTCGAACTTGTTTGTTTCGTCGAGTCCGATCAACAAGAGCGTGAGTGAATTGTTGTGAGGAACATTTTTGTTAAAACCTTTATGGTTATTTAGCCTAAGGCTCGGAAGTTTTAGTAATATTGAAAACTTTTTAAAATTTATATCTTCTTATTGTTTAATCCGCTGCATATTACTTTTGTCAAGAAGATCACAATAGAGTTAAGGCAACGCCAGCTTAACTCTCAAAGTTATAGTGTCAATCCACGATCCGAAAATTTCAAAAACGCTACAAGGGGAAAAGACCTGGTACAATATAATGTAAAAGCTAGAACTAGCACTTGTAACAACTGTGCGGAGGCTACGCTATTACTTCATGTCTTACCCCGTCATCCTTACAAGACACCCGTTACAGAATATTCTCAATTGTCCAGAAACATCGGGACAACTCGTAAAGTGGGTAGTAGCGTTGAGTGAATACGACATTATGTATGCCCCCAGCCCTCCATTAAAGCCTAGGTGTTGGCATATTTTATCCTGGAAATGACTGAATCGAAAGTAACGATCTTTGTGGCACGCATTTGTAGATGGATTATCTATTGGAACCCATGGTGGCGCTGGAGTGATACTCAAGAATACGGAAGTAGAAGAAGAAATACTTCATTTCACTATAAGGTTAGATCACCCATTGTCCATTAATGAGGCATGCGAGGCATTACTTGCAGGCATGAGGTTAGCACATGAAGGGAACGTCAAACAGTTGATAGTCCATAGTGATTCTCAACTGATAGTAAAACAAATCCCTGGAAGCTTCGATTTCAAGGGAGAAACGATAATAGCATATGTCCAAGTAGTTCATTAGAGGAAAGAGTCTTTCATGAAATTTTGAATAGTCCAGCTACCGTGGTCCTAGAATCAAGAGGCGGATGGTTTGTCAAAAATAGCTATGCAAGCTATCGTCTTAACGCGATGTATTACTTTACTGCAAGTAACCAAATCAGAGAAAGATGCACCGGAAATGTTCGGAGCCGTCGTAGCTCCAATTAATAATAGGTGGACGGCATATATCAAGAATTATTTGGAGAATTTTGAGAGTTATGGAAACAACGACAAGGAGCGCTGACAAATGGATCAAAAGGCATCTCGATATTTCCTCCATGACGAAATACTATTCAGAAAATGCTAGAGAATTCCCACACGCGATGCTTGGATGAGACAGAAGCGAAAGCAGTGATGAGAGAAATGCATGCAGGAAATTACGTAAACAACGCATGCGGGGCCAGCATGGTAAATCACATTATTCGACAAGGGTATTATTGTCTCCCCATGGGACGAGATTACAAGATATATGTTCAGCAATGTCAACCCTGTCAACTTCATGCACCACAAGTCCATCTGCATGCGGCCCTGATGGAACCTAATCTCTTAGCGTGTCCATTTGCCAAGTGGGGAATCGATATCGTTGGGCGATTAATCCCCGACGCACGATAGAGGAAACTTCTCCTGATGGGGGTAGATTATTTCACCAAATGTGTAGAGGAGAACACATGGCTAAAATTACCACAGGGGCGGTTATCAATTTCCTTTGGAGAAATATACTTTGCAGGTTTGGTATTCCTCGTTATGGTATGCCCATTAGATACCCTCAGGGCAACGGTCAGGTGGAAGGACCATCCAAACATTACTCAAGATTTTGAAGCCACGATTGGATTGGCATAAGGCAAAATGGGTGGAAGAAGTTTCGGGCATCTTATGGGCATACCGTACCACTCAAAGCTCCACAACCAGGGAAACTCCCTATAGTTTGGCATATGGTTGTGAAGCGGTTATACCTTCAAAGATAGTAGGGGAAAGCTGGCGTGTTCACGAGTATGAAGAAGTGAGCAATAGTTCGAATCTAGCTTTGGCACTAGACTAGTTGGAAGAAAAAATATCACCAACGGCTATAAGTATGGAGATTTACAAGGCACGAATGGCTCGGTACTACAACAAGAAGGTAAAAATTAGAACCTTTCAAGTCGGAGATTTGGTCCTCAAAATGGCAGGAGCTAGAACCGAAATGAGAAGGACCCTATAAGATATCACAGATAGTTGGCTTAGCTACCTATCGGTTGAGCAATATAGATAACACTGAATATCCCATGACATGGAATTTCATAAACTTAAAAAAGTATTATGATTTGAAAAGAAGTTGAATGAAATGAACGGAAAAATGCGCGTCATGAATCTATATATCAATAAAACATGAATAAATAAAGGAAGGCTTTTATTAAAACAAAATAAGTATTACAGTAGTACCAAAAGTGGCAACCACGCTCATCATAATGTACGCTACTACAAGACTCATAACCTCTACAATACTAGCCCTCATGTCATCATGCATTATTCACAAAAGAGCTTATGAGCATACAAAAGCTCGAATTATACACACTATTTACAAAATCTTCACAAACTGCTAAAATTAATCATTCTCGACGGGACGCTTGCCCTCCCTTATGATGCGGCGGCGTTGCTCCGCAGTAAGATCAGCAGGATCCAAAAGAGTTACGTTAGGAACGACAGTCCTATGGATAGCGGAATCTTTAGAAGGTAGTGTAGTAGGGGCTGAAACTGAGGTGTAGATATCGAACTCGGAAAGGATCAAATCTGGAGGAAACCATGGAAGATTTCTCACTGTTTCCTGGCAAAGGAGATACTCGATAAGGACCATTTACCTCAAAGCCTCGCGAAATCTTTCTCGAATTTGAGAAAGTCTAGGAAGAGCCATCGTGGTTTGAGCACGCGCCACCATTAGGGCCACTTCATGTGCTTTAGTCATCTCTTCAATTTTGTGACGAGCATCGTCCTTGTCTTCTGAAAGCAAGGAGAAAAGTTCATTGGAGGTCTTAATCTGTGCTTGAAGGTTATCGATCCTTTCCTCCAAACCTGAAGCGCGAGCTCTTTCCAACATCAGAAGGCGTTCTAAGTCCCAAGCTTTATCGGGTGAAGCCCGGAGCAAATCCTCTAAAACCCCTTGATCAGTTTCGGCTTGAATTGCAACTTCGCTTTCTCCTTACGAAGGTTAGAAAGTTCCTTCTCCAAGTCATCAAGATGACGAAAAATGAAACTCGAGTTTGTGGAGGAGTAATCCTTATGGGACTCCATGGCATCTACAAGCATGAATATCTGAGAAACCAGGGGGGTTAGAGTCTAAAGTAACAAAAAAAAAAAAAATAAGAGAGAGATAGAAACAAAAGAAAAGGCTTACCTCGCAAAGATCACGACAAACCTAGCACGCAGAATTGATAGTGAAAAATATTCCAACAGCTCACAATCTGTCTGATTTAGTAGGTCGCTTTAGTAAGTCACTGAGGAAGTTAAGGCAAAAATCGGCATCATGAGCCAATAATTTGGGAATATCGAGAGACTCACGACTCCGTCTAGGTCCCTTACCAGTTCGAGAAGGGACCAAAGGCAGAGAAGAAGGTAGATGCTCATCCATCACATTCACTGACGCGGGAGGAGCATGAGTCAGAAGCGACAGATTAAATCCCGAAGAAGAGATAGGTTATATGCCATTTATCGCTACAGGTATCGTAGGAACCACTTCCCCAAAAAACCTGTCTATGTCTAAAAGCTCGGTTCTCCAGTTAAGTGATTACACCCCCAAAACAATGGAAATATCGGGAGGTTGGTCCTATGCAAGCGGGAAGAACTTCGTACTCAAACAACCGAGAGTCGGAATCATCGGGCAAATGAAGAGAGACGGGCATCGGTGCCATAAACTATTATTTCCGTTCGACCAATCTCTTTGTTCGACTGTTACTCTAGTTGGACCGTTCCTTTTCCATTCCTTTACTATCGAATTCCTATCGTTCAAGGGTCTTTAATGTCGAACTTAGGCAGTTCGGTTTTTTACCAGATTCGAGGCTTGGAAGAGTCGGACCACTCAGATTCGAGAGTTTTCAGTATCGTACAACGCAGGTTCGAGAGTTAAGCAGATTCAACGCACTAAGGATAATCAAACTATCCTCGTTCGATCATCTGTAGATTCGAGAGTTATCTATCGAACTCCTACCGCTCGACCATTTCGTTAATTCATCCTCTTAAGGTTATTTAGTTATATTCTCATATTTGTAAGGCGTGATTGGTGTTTCAGACTAAGCTAGTTTAACATTGTAATAGGCTAGCATATTTGTGTTATATCAAGCCCAATTGTATTCTTCGTATTGTATTGTAACCCGGACATGATAAGACCAAATAAAATCTAATATTTCTACTGGATCTAACACGGTCTAATAACGACATATACGAGCTTTAAAAATGTTAAATATACAATATAAAACAAAAATAGAAGCACAAAAACTTAAAAAAATCATAGTAGCTAAGGTCGGGCCGTTGGAAATGGGAGGGGCGTCGTCGTTATTGAGGAAGAGGAGGTGAATTTGTATTGTGAGAAATGAGAAGAGGAGGGGGTATCTATAGATATGTACACAACCCACCCACCCACCCCCCCCCCCCCCCACTCCCCTCCGCCTTCAATACCTACAGCTAGGTCGTCGGTACTAAGGCCCAGCGAGTCCATAAAAAAACGACTAGGGGCGTCGCCCTAATTTCAGTACTGGCGGCTACTAATCAATTTTGGAGTGAGTTTTCCCCCAAAAAAAGTACCGACGGCCAATTGTTCGATACTAATTAATAGGGACGGCTTGGTCGTCGCTCAGTAGCGACGGTCTGGCCGTTGGAAGCCGGCCTTCCCTATTAATGCCATCTATTGTAGTGCATGAAGCACAAAATCATGATATTTTGACATAATTAAAGAAGTTGTAGTGACAATACATTATAGATTCATAGAAATATATATGCAACTGAGCGACGGCCTGGCCATTGGAAGCCGGCCTTCCCTATTAATGTCATCTATTGTAGTGCATAAACCACAAAATCCTGATATTTTGACATAATTAAAGAAGTTGGAGTGACAATACATTATAGATTCATAGAAATATATATGCAACTACTTTGACATTCTGTACTTATTTTGTTTGGTTTATTAGCTTTTTAGGTTTTCAGCTACATATCAATCATAAAATTATTATACTTCTTGATGAATCCTTGTTTATCAACACACTAAAAAAATACACTAAAACATATATCAGTAAAGATACATGTTTATAATTTCGAGAAAGCCCCCCTGCCCCTACCCCCAAAACTGTATTCATGACTTCGCCTTTGCACGCAATAGCATACATACACGATAATCGAGCAATATGTTGTGATCAATATTAGTTTTGTTAACCATCAAAAAACAAAAATACATTCATATTATGAACAGAAAAAGTAGTACAAATATTTTAACATCGTGCTCCACAGAGACAGGAACTACTTGGATCGACGAGTATTAAGCTAGAAGTTATCAAAATTAATTTTGACTTTGGTACTTATAAAGTATAGGTAGCGGCTGAATTCCAACCATGCACGTTACAAGCCCAAAGAAACTAAATAAATGAACCTATGATATCTCAGTAAGTTATCTAAAGTACATAAACATGGTTTGGAACCTATAAAAAGATTCTTTTTTTTTCCACATTATTTCAAAATGTCCAAATTAATTTGATTCAGATACCTGGGTCTGAATATTTTGATGGAATTAATAATTGATAATATATTGATATAAATTTACTTGGGTTACACGTAAGTTAATTCAAGATAGAACCTAGACACAAACTATGCTAATCTAGGATCTTCGTCTTGATCCTTGATTTAATTTCTCCGAAACACCTATTGACTTGAATGCTAAAAGATGAGTTGGTATGTCAAATTTGGGATGTCGAGTATTGTCGGTATGTCAAGTATCTTGAGTATTTCGTGTATCATGGTATGTCAAGTATATTGGGTACGTCGAATGTTCGGGTACGATAAGTATAAGACACGTCAAGTGTACTATATCAAGTCTAGTACACTTAGTGTACTATGTCGAGGGCTATGTCGAGTAAGGATACTCGATGTGTATGTGTGAACAGTAAATGAAATTACTGATTTCGCCTTAGATAATTGGATATAGGTATTTATAGGCATCGATATACGAGGATAATATATGTATTTCCCAAATATGTCGAACATTGTTGAGTATTTGAGTATAAATACTAAACATGCGTAGAATAAACGTGTCCTTCCACTACAAGGTTGCACGGTCTTTTGCAACCGCATTTGCGGTTGTAAAAGGCCCAAATCCGGTTGCAGATAGTCATTTGCAACCGCGATGCGGTTGCAGATGACGAGGTCTCGTAAAGCCTCGGTTACTTGTCATCCGTGACCACATCGCGGTTGCAGATGCGCATCTGCGACCAGATAATTTGCAACCGCATTGCGGTTGCAGATTTTACAACCGCGATGCGGTTGCAGATTTTGCAACCGCGAAGCAGTTGCAATTTCGTATTCAACTTTCTGCAACCGCCTCGTGGTTGCAATTGCTCTTGAAGTTTCTGCAACCGCGTGGCGGTTGCAAAATGTCCAATGAGCAATTGCAACCGCATCGCGGTTGCAGAAAGTCGAATAAGCATCTGCAACCGCATTGCGGTTGCAGAAAGCCCAGTAAGCATCTGTAACCGCAATACGGTTGCAGAAAATATTGAAACCATTTGAAACCGTTGCGGTTGCAAATGACCTGTGAAAGGAATTAAAAAAAAACCAATAATATTCCGGTAATTTACCGAAATATTATTGGTTTTTGTTAAAATTACAAATAGATAATGGCAGCAAATCAATATAGTGAATATACAAGAACAAATGTAATTAAATAACGAAAAACAATGAATAAAATGAAATGAAAAATGAAAAAAAGTTGAACAAAGAAACATAAAGAAGAAGAGAAATAAAAAAGCAAAAAATGAAGTGTGAGGAGTTATTTGTTTTGGATTTGAAAAAGAAAAGAAGAGAAGTGTTGATGCTTTTTTATTTTTTGGATTTGGAAAAGGAAAGAAGAAAAGTGTTGGTTTGTGTTTTATTTTTTGGATTTGGAAAAAGAAGAGAAGTGTTGGTGATTTTTTGGATTTGGAAAAAGAAGACAAGTGTTCGTGATTTTTTGGATTTGGAAAAAGAAGAGAAGTGTTGGTGGGTATATTTAGAAAATGGGATGACAATTTGAATTTTCGCGAAAATTCAAATCCCCCCCCCCCCCCTAGGCCGCCCAAATTTTCAAAAAATTTGAACAATTTGCAACCGCACAGCGGCTGTTGAAAGTTTTAAAAATTTAAAAAAATAGTATCTGCAACCGCAATCCGATTGCAGAAAGTATGAACACTTTATGCAACCGCGACGCGGTTGCAGAAAGCATGAATCTTTTCAGGAACCGCATTCCGGTTGCAAATACTGGCTTTTGCAACCGCATTGCGGTCCCAATAGCCTTTTTTTGCAACCGCACTGCGGTTGCAAAAAATATTCATACATGAAAATCGCAATTTTATGGGACTTTCTCAATGCGTTTCAGATTTTTAACAACAAACTTCAATGCTACATGTGATCTAAACTAATAAATGGTTACAAAACAAGTAATTGATGAATGAAAGAGTAGATTGAATGTGAAATAATCGAAGGAGTTATTAGAGCATGCATGAACATATTGTATGTTCTATTTACTACTCATCATCATATTTTTTCTTGTTATTATGATTTGCTTCACTAATAATATGATTAATTGGTTGAATTAGTAGATAATTTTTTCACATTACGTTTTATTTCTATATGTATCTAGGGATGATATTTATATATATATATATATATGTGTATACAAACGTTATCGTTTTAAATCATAGATAGCACGGCTTGTCCCACATATATAACTCTTGAAATTGTTGTGAGAATTGTAAATATGAAATAACAATGTGGCACCTCAAATCATCAAAAAAATGACATTTTGAAAGTATGAATGTTTTCAACAACCGCATTGCGGTTGCAAATACTAGCTTTTGCAACCGCCATGCGGTCCCAATAGACACTTTCTGCAACCGCAACGCGGTTGCAAAAAATATTCATACATAAAAATCGCAATTTTATGGGACTTTCTCAATGCGTTTCTGATTTTTAACAACAGACTTCAATGCTACATGTGATATAAACTAGTAAATGGTTATAAAACAAGTAATTGAGGAATGAAAGAGTATATTGAATGATAAATGATCGAAGGAGTTATTAGACCATGCATGAACATATTGTATGTTCTATTTACTACGCATCATCATATTTCTTCTCGTTATTATGATTTGCTTCACTAATAATATGATTAATTTGTTGCATTAGTAGATAAATTTTTCACATTACGTTTATTTCTATATGTATCTAGGGATGATATTTATATATATGTGTGTGTATACGAACGTTATCGTTTGAAATCATAGATATCACGGCTTGTCCCACATATATAACGCTTGAAATTGTTATGAGAATTGTAATTATGGGTGTTTTTACCATTATTAGGATAGTTATCAACCAAAATAACAATGTGGCACCTCAAATCATAAAAAAACGGCATTTTGAAAGTATGAATGTTTTTAGCAACCGCATTGCGGTTGCAGAAACTAACGTAAACTTGGTTCTGCAACCGCAAGGCGGTTGCAAAAACTAACGTATACTTGTTTTTGCAACCGCCTTGCGGTTGCAAAAACAGTTGGCCGTTTGTTTCTGCAACCACGTTGTGGTTGCAGAAAGCTAATTTTGGCCTTTATAAAGGCCTTTCCCTCCTCTTCAAACATTCATTCCAATTTTCACTCTTTCTTAAGGTATTTACGTTTTTTCCCTTAACTATCTAAAATTCTTATTTTAAATAATATAATTCGTGATTCAATTCTAACTTATGTTTATTTGTTTGTTGATAGATAAATGGCACACACACCGAGTATAATCGTGGTATAAGCAACCTTCTTGAAGATCGCTTTTCACGCTTCCAGAAGTAAGTTGTTAATTCTTTAGCTTTCTAAATCGATTGTGCATGATATAAATTTATTAGAGTTTAAATTGTAATTATTTGTTTTATATTTTACTACTTAGATCGATAAATAATGAATTATGAAGCGGATAGAGCTTGGGTGTATGATAGATATGATAGTGACGGTTATTTGCGAGAGGAATTTGTGTGTGGGGTTCGAACTTTCATTGAGTATGCTATGACTCAAGTCACATACCTAGATCTACAATCACAAATTAGGTGTCCTTGCATGAAATGCACTAATTTAAAATTTCACGGGAAATACGTTGTACGTGATCATCTACATAAGTCTGGATTTACGCCTGGATATTTAGAATGGATATTTCACGGGAAAACGGAAAAAGAGAATATACAGTCGTATTTGCCTGAGACCTCCACCATCAAACACCATTATTCCCGACACGGCAGACTTTGTTGATGAGCCATTTACAGACATGATCGTAGATGCACGTGGAGGTCGTTATTTTGAGGACGAGGCCACTAACGATGATCCCAATCCGGAAGCGAAGGCTTTCTACAAACTGATGCACCTATGAAAGGTGAAGTTACATCCAAATACAAATATAAGTATCCTTCAGTGGATCGCAGACTGGTTGGAGGACAAGGCACATCACAAGGCGAGTAATATTTTTTCCGATAAGGCTTTTAACAAGGCGAAGCTAGGTTTCATGCCAGAGACTATGAAGTTGTTACCAAAGGACACGAAAGGGATGCGTATAATGTTGGAAACAGATTTAGGGTATGTTAAGTACGACTGTTGTCCAAAACAATGTTTTTTGTACTACGGTGAGGGTAAGGACTTAGACCAGTGCCCGATTTGTGAAACGGATAGATATATTCCTGGGTTGAAATCGAAGGTGGGGAAGAAGAAGTTGTGGTATTTCCCTATTATTCCTCGTCTCCAGAGGTTGTTTTATACCATAGGAACTGCAAGGCATATGACATGGCATTTGAATTGTGAAGGGGTTACTGATCGAATGATTCACCCAGCGGCAACAGAGGCATGGCAACACTTTGACCATACGCACCCATATTTTGCAGGAGAGCCCTGTAACGTTAGACTTGGTTTGTGCACGGACGGATTTTCTCCGTACGGAGCATCTGGCAAAAATTACTCATGTTGGCCAGTGTTTGTCACTCCGTATAACCTTCCTCCGGATATGTGCATGAGGAAGGAGTTCATATTTTTAAGCCTAATAATTTCCGGGCCTTATAGTCCTACAAAGAACTTATATGTTTTTTTGAGGCCACTTATTGACGATTTGAAGTTATTATGGAACACTGGGGTCGAGACATACGACACTTTTAGAAAGCAAAACTTCCAGTTACGAGCGGCCCTCATGTGGACAATTAGCGATTTTCCGGCGAACGGGATGTTGTCGGGGTGGAGTACGCACAGAAAGTTATCGTGCCCTTATTGTATGGGTGACACGAAGTCCTTTACGTTAGCGAATGGGGGTAAACCGACATTTTTCGATTGTCATCGCCAATTCTTGCCCATGAAGCACCCTTTGAGAGACGATGTTGTTAATTTCAGGAAAAATATAAAATCACCCGAAGCACCAATTCCTATGAACACAGGTGACCAAATGCGAGTAATTGTGAATGGGCTAGGGCACGTGGAATTTGGTACAAAATTCAAGCCCCTGCCGGACTTTGGTACGAAACATAATTGGGTGCGGAAGAGCATATTCTGGGAACTACCATACTGGCCACGAACTTGGTTCGTCACACTCTAGACGTCATGCACTGCGAGAAGAACTTTTTGGATAACATCATCAACACGGTGTTGGATGACTCTAAGACGAAGGACAACATCGAGTCCAGAAAAGATTTAAGGCTCTACACCAATCGAAGTGAGCTCTTTTTACAACCAGGCCCCCGAGGTGGGGAGTCGGTAAAGCCAAAGGCATGCTATTGTTTGGCAAGGGACCAAAAGAGAAGGGTGTTAGAACGGTTGGATCAGCTGAGTTTTCCGAATGGATACGCATCGAACCTGGGACGATGTGTATAGATGCAACAACAAAGGTTGATTGGTATGAAAAGTCACGATTGTCACGTGTTCATGCAAAGATTGATCCTAATTGCTTTTCGTGAGTTCCTAATACCTGAAATTTGGGGTACATTAGTGGAGATTAGTTTGTTCTTCAAGGCCATTTGTGCTTCAGAGGTTTCGGCCGAAGGTATGAGGAAACTAGAGAAGTCTATCGTTCTCACAATGTGCAAACTTGAAAGGATATTCCCGCCTTCCTTTTTCGATACTAATTATCGTTACTAATTATGAAATTTTCCTAAAAATAACATTACGTCTAAGTTACAAAGGTAAACTAAAGTAATGTAGATTTTCTAAAAAGTATTTATCGATACTAAGTAATCAATTTAATTAAACTAAACTAACTCTTTAATTAACATTTAGCAATTAAGTAAGAAAACTAACAGTTCAATACAGACAAACTAAGGCCATAAACTACAAAGAGTTTCACAATCACATTAGTTAACCACTGATTAACAGCCAAAATACCTACAGCGGGAAAAACTTTTCCTTACAGATGAAGTAACAAAACACTGAAAATGCCCAACCATGTAGATTATATTAACATTAAGTCTCTCATCCAAACCATGTAGGAACACATATATAAATTGATGCCCAACGCTATCATATATATAGCAACATTACCAAAACATACAGTTATGTATACCAATTCCTTGTTCCAACAACAACAACAAAGAGAAAATGGAAATAAAATAGGAGCAACATAATAAATAAGAAACCTAAACTGTGTCCATTAATTATGATAAAATGTTGAGCAGTTAAACTATCATCTAACAATTAAACAATCTAAACTAACAATTGGACAATCTAAACTAACAATTAAACATATAATCGAGAAATAATCGAATAAACTAACAATTAAACATAAAATGGAGAAATAATCAAAAATAAGCTACAATTAAACATAAAATTGAGAAATTATCGAAACAAACTAACAATTTTCCGACGAAGCTACGAGCGGCGGTGGAGGAGTGAAGCGGCGAACGCACGGCACGAGAAGGACGCGAAATACGAATTTTAGCGAATCGGTTCGAATTCGGGTCGGGTCGGTCGGGTCGGTCGGGTCGGGTCGAGGTTGATGCTGGTGGTGGGGTGGAGGCTCGCGGTGGCGGTGGAGGTGGGTATGGAGGACGCGGTGGTGGCGGGTGGTGGTGGTGGTGGTGGCTATGGAGGACGAGGTGGTGGTGGCTATGGAGGCTCGCGGTGGGGTGGAGGCTCGCGGTGGCGGTGGAGGTGGGCATGGAGGACGCGGTGGTGGCGGGTGGTGGTGGTGGCTATGGAGGACGAGGTGGTGCTGGTGGCTGCTATGGAGTAGGGTGGTCGCGACCGCCGGCGGTGGCTATGGAGATTTGGAACCGATTTGCGGTTCCAAATAAGGGAGGAAGAAGGTGATATGGGCGGCAAGCCCTAATTTGTTTTTCGAAATGGGCCAAAAGTTGGCCCATATTCCTATAGGGCCCATATTAAACGGCCCTATTAGGAATTTGCAACCGCATTGCGGTTGCAAATGTGGTCCTCAACCTTTTTGCAACCGCATTGCGGTTGCAGATTTCCGGTCGCAAAAGACCTGGAAATCTTGTAGTGTTCACTGGGTTGGGCCAGATTTATTGGGCTGATATATTAGCCCACATCATATAGCCCACAAATTTGGAAGCAGTTGTCAGAGAACTCGATCTTCAACAACTGCAAATTATATATTTGATGTGTACTCAGTGCACGCTCTATCCCTCATGTTCACAAGCCGGCGAGGGACGTGAGTTGAGGAATAACTATAGTTATTTGTCGAACAATTGCTCTCTCAATATGCGGGTCGTTGATGGGGAAGACCCGACTGTAAAATGTGCATTCTATAAATTTAGCACGTCGTGTTTCATATTCGACTAGTTCTTATCATGCGTGAAGTATTTGACATGCGTGTCGAGTTTTGTACTCGATATGTTCGTATTGTGTTTGAATATTGTACATATACTCGACATGGTTGTCTTATTCTTAAGTTATTATCATGGATGTCGAGTTTTATGCTCGGCATGTTTTTACTATGTTTAAATTGTTGACATGTATGTAGAGTTTTATATTCGACATGTTTTTATATTAATAGGCATGTCGAGTTTTGCAATCTCAACATGAAATTTGAAACGGCCGCATTAAATGCGAGAACTATGGCTTGGGCGCCTATAAATAGGGGGAGGGTTGGTTCATTTCTCACACTGAAGCTTGAAAGACGTTGTTGAACTCATAAGAGAGCATATCGAGTTTTTGAGGTATGTCGAGCATGGAAATTCGTCATGCTAATGAAATTCAATATGTAGTAAAATTTTGACAAGATGTGAATTCTATATGTAGTGCAAGTTCGACATGTTGCAAAATTTGGTATGTAGTGAAAATTTGGCATGCTGTAAAATTTGATTTGCTATAATTTTCTTTGCCAGTAGCTTTTTTCTTGTGCTCATTCAACAAGGTGGGGGGTCTTACACACTTTTGAGTGTTTTTTTCTTGAGTGTATTGCCATTTTTAGGGAAGCATAATTTGGAGAGGTCAATGCTGTTGGGGGTAGACAGTAGTACCACAATCAGCAAGAGTATCATGGCATTAAAGCTGATGTATTGTATACTCCAGAATATTACCAAAAAATGTATCATCTTGACGGTTATGACGTGCGGTTCCTCGAGAAATACGACCGGATGCATACACCGCCATATGGGTGGATGACCGTGAATGCGAAGCACTTTGTTTAATGGTCTTCATTTCCTCATTCCTTTGGAAGTTGCTTTTTTGCTGAATAGCTTAGGTGTTTGCCTAGTTCATTTTTTGTCGTACTCGCTAGGATGATTCATAGCTTTCATTTGATAAAGGCTTTTAGGGTCCCTTGCAGCCCCCCCTGAGTTCTATCGTTTGTTTATTGTGGTGACTAAAACGAAAGGTAGGGGATAAAAGATTCTATTTTGTATGGGGTCAACAATATCATTGTTTTTTGATTGGAGCGTATAGTGGGTATGGGGTACGTGGAAAGAAGGAATTCTTTTATATCAATGACAAGACCCTAGGGGAATTTACCTCGATTCCTGAAGTATGGTCAGAGAAGAAGAAGGTGTGGGCTCCTTAGAATGTGGGTTTGCCTACATGGAAGGAAGGATTTATTGACAAGTTAACCAACTATGAATTCGACGGGACCTTAAATGCTAGGGACAAGAGCACTACTCTTTTTGGACTAATTTACCGAAATATCCTTCTATCTTTCTTGCAAAAGGTTGCCAATTTTATGAAATTAGAATTTTACCCCAATAAATTAAATAGTTCCTATTTTTAGTGTTCTTTTCAATGGATATAGTCCATTACGACCATATCAGGCCCAGCATGCTTCTGTACAAACAATTAAAACATAACCGTAAAAGATACCTCCTTTTGACCGTATCACCGTCGGGTATTCTGCCAGGTTTTACGAAGACTCCTCGCCCTCAACCACTCGATCGCAACCGATGGTTCTGCAACAGCTCCTTCAACGATAACCAGCACAACCCTGGTTCGTTTCCTACTCCGGGTGTAAGAGGCAACTAAAACGGAATATTCAAAAGCTCAACTTCGACATACTCAAGCGAAAGCAAATCAATATTTATTTATGTGGAGATTTATTTATTACAACACACTCATATCTCCTTAGAGAGGAGTAACTTGTTTTAGCTACTCATAGTAGCTAACTCTCTCTCGTACATACACTCAGTACTGAAAATTTAAACTATTCTACAGACACTTGTTTATTTGACAGAAATGAAAAACTCACACTATTACAGACTATGCTTCTCTCTTGTTTATAAGGAAACTAAGGGAAATGTTCGATGCCTTTAGCTTTCTTCAGCTTGTGTATTTATAGGTGAAGATCCGGATTTGAAACGCGGATTTCAGCTACATCCTGATGCTTTTTCTTCACGTAGTGGCCTGGCCCTCCTGTCATTTTAGTGGAATCTTTTCCACCGCAGCTTGTTGTCTTTTCCTTCCCACTATGATAGTGGTCTGGCCCTCCACTTAGTGGGGATGGTCCTGATTTGATCACATGGCCACTTTAGCTTTGCCAGCTGTAGCAGCCCACTTGCCTGTCCCACGCGGCATCTTTCCTTGTCACGTCTGGTCCTCTTTGTCGTTTTCCCCTTTGTCACGTTTTATTGGGAATCTCTTTCCAAAGAGGGGCTCTTTCTGATCTTGACACTTTGGACAGATCCTCTCTTTCCATTGGCCGATATGTGCCATGTTGCAGAATTTTCTGCTAGTCTCTGCCGTCGATGGAATCTCGTTTTTCCACAATGTTCTTCGTTTGTCTTCGAACATTGTTTCAGCGAACCTCGTGGCGGTGTTCGTCATACTGTTAAGTATGAACGTCCCTTTTCCCTTGTCTTGGAAAATCTTGAATGCGAACTTGACTTTGTCCATCTCTGTGAAACAGACCCAGAGTCCCCAAGCTCTCCTTGTTGAAACGTCATCCTCTGAGAGTGGGGCGACTAACATCTGTCCTTCTGGTGGAGGCTTGATGTAGTCAAAAGCTTTCCAATTGGGTCTTTGGATTTTGATAAAATGAAAACATGGTAAAGACCCTTTTCCTGCGATTTCTGGGGCTGCAGATATGAACTTCATTTCAAGAACATCGCCCCTTCCAAGTGTATGATTATTTTGCCATGTATCATACACACTTTTCTGGATCCATTCCGGTAATTTGGCAATTTCCAGAAAGCTTGGTGATTCGGTAAAGATTGAGGCTATACAGCCAAAATCAAACCATTCTCGTGTCTGCTCGGGTTTTGATCCAGGTAGTATCCAAACCCTTGGATATTTTACTGACCAATCAGCAATGGCTTTTCCAGGGACAAGTCCCATCCTCGTGTTTAATCTTTCCCACGTTCTCTGATATTCAATCAAAGGTGGGGTTTTCTCGTTTTTGTTTTTCTTAGATGATCCCGTTTGGGGTCTAAGATTAACCTCGTGTTTTGATTCCTTTGGTATTTCTACCTCTGGATCATCTCGCTTCTGGCTCGTTGATTCTTTAGGTATTTCTACCTTTGAATCGGCTTGCTCCTGGCTCGTAGATTCTTTCGGTATTTCTACCTTTGAGTCAGCTTGTCCTTGGGTGTTTTCCTCGAAAGGATCACCTGCTGGTCCAGTTTTACTTGGATCATCATACTCGTATGTGTTTGCTCGTATTTCCACTTCCAGTTTTGAAAGTGAAGCATCTCGAAATAGTGGAATCGCTAGGCAATCCCACAAACTCGTACTACCCAATAAAGTTGCCTTCATTGAGTTCTGAACCTTAGAAAGGTCCCTTTCCTGTACATGACCGGAAGCCTGAGCATTGATTGTCAGACCCTCAATCGCCTTGCGGAGCTCGTCCAGGTTATCCCTGTGGTGTCTCCATCTTGTGAGGATGGTATCGGCTTCATGTACCTCCATCCCTAGTTAAGAAATCTGCAAGAACATTCTCATGAGATTTAATAACTTGAACATCAAAATTATAATACTGACATTCAGCTTGCCATCTTAATAACCTAGCTTTCTCGGGTTTGCTTTCTATCTTATTTTTTAAGAAAGCTTTGACGCTAGTGTTATCAATCTTAAGTGTGAATTTTTTAGCAAGTAAGAATAAAGGCCATTTTTTGAAGGCCCTTCGAACTGCAAAGTATTCCTTCTCGTTGATGTGCCATCTTGCTGCCTCGTCCTTTGAAAAGAGACCGCTGCAGTATCTGCATGGCACTTCTCCTTTTGGCTCGACTTTGGTAAGAACCGCCGCCCACCAATGGTCACTTGCATCCGTATAAAGAACCAGGTCATCTTCGTCATTGGGAATTGCAAGCTTGGGGAGATCTTGACAGATAGCTTTAAGCTTCTGTACTGTCTCTTTGTGTTCATTCGTCCATCTGAACTCTGCGTCCTTCTTCAGTAGTGGACTAAATGTTTTCCTGTAACTCGCCAGATTGTTAATAAACATTCCGGCAAAATTAACCAACCCCATAAAACTTTGGAGTTGTTTAACAGTCTTGAGGTCGTCGGGAAAGTCGCGTACCTTTTCCACCAAATGATTTTGGAGGATAATACCTGACTCGTCAATCTCGATTCCAAGGAATTCGATCTTCCTTGTAAGAATTACTGCCTTCTTTTGTGACAGCACTAATCCTTCTTTGTGGCAAACATCTGAGAAGATCTCCAAATGTTTGATGTGGTCTTGGACGTTCTTCGAGGCGATGAGGATATCATCGACGTAGACGAACATGAACTTGAAATAATCTTTGAAAAGATTATCCATTTTCCTCTGATATATCTGGGGCGCATTAGCCAATCCCATTGGCATAACATTCCAAATATAGTGACCTTGCGGTGTGGAGAAGGCTGTAAACTTCTTACTTTCTTCATCCATCTTGATTTGATAGAAACCTGATTTGCAGTCAAACTTGGAGAAGACTCTCGCATTCTGAACGCAGTTGATCAGGTGCTCACGGTTCGGGATGTAATACCCGTCGAATTCCAAGATCTTGTTGATCCCTTGGTAGTTGATCACCAATCTCGGCTTTCCTCTCTTGATCTCTCCATGGTTCCTGACTAAGAACCCCGGACTGCTGTAAGGGGAAACTCCTGGTGAGATGAGCTTCAGATCCAGATGTTCTTTGAGAATCATCTGCATATCCTTACGATCCTCCTGATTCATGAGGATGGGTCTATATCTGACCAGCTCGTTTTCCTTTCCCTTTTGAACTCTTAGAGTAGCCTTGAGTTCATTCTTGTTCCACCATGCCAGAGGATCTTCTTCGTAGTTCCTCCGAATCTTTGCCTTGACATCTTCAATTGAAATCTGTTCTTCGTTGGTGATGTCAATATGAGGACTTGGTTCAAGGCTGGCCTTGAGGATCTCGATTGTCTCATCTCTGATCCTTTTGGTCTTTTGTCCGCCCAAGCTTTCATTTCTAAGCTGTAGGATTGCCTTACCATATTTCCTCTGGTCCTGCATTTTTGGGTGTAGAAGTCGTCCTTCATCACCACGCTTGTTGCGAAATTGAATCGGCAGTTTGCGGTGAAACGCCTGCGTCAATCGTTGTACCAATATCTTATGATCACAAATTGTTGTGAGGATAAGACGCCTTGTTTCATTGTCCTGCGTAAAACGTTTGAACGTTTGCAGGAAATTGTTGCCGAGTAAGATATCGGCTCCGGTATCATGGAAATATATTGGGGGCGTCTTCACTTTGTACCATGGGGTACCGCCTGCTCCTCCAATTAATATTTCTGCCTGTTTTATTCCTCGTTTGAAGATAATGATCTTCTTTGAGAAATCTCTTCCAGCAATTGCTGGCAAATCTTCCCCGAGTTCTTCTGGAAAGATTCCTGGTTTTGCTGCGCAAATCCCTGCTCCCGAGTCGATATACGTTGCAAAGTATTCGGCTCGATATTTCTCGTACAACATCCCAACCGAGATGTAGATTGAGAATGGACTGGTGGTCATTTGAGTCGGTATCTTCTCCCTTCCACCGTAAATTCCATTCCATCCGGCACGCTTTCCCAAGGTTTGTGATCCTCGAGAAATTCGATTCCAAGAACAAGTTGTTCTGGGATCTTTCCTGCTCGACCGTTGATAATGAAATCAAGTCCACCTAGCTTTAGGTTTCCTTGATACCTTCCAACAAATGGCTCCTTGAGATAATACAATGCGTCGCACGGTAGCGTATTATCTTTCTGGGTAGTGTCGAAGATGACTTCGACTTCTCCCCATCCTCCTGGGCACTGCAACTCTCCTTTGGTTATGAACTTCTTTGGTTCAATCACAACCTCCATAATAGGTTTCTTTCCCCAGGTGAGGCTTTGCATCCTGTTCTCCCGGAAAGAGACCGTTCTCGGCTCGTATCTTTGGCTTGTGTCCTTGCCAAACACTGGTTGATCGCGGATTATTAAATCCATCTCATGAATATGTGGCAGGCTGGAAATCTCTGGCCTGACTGCATGTGCGACCTTCTCGAAAATCTCCGGTATCTCAACAAACTCATTCCTCTGGAAGAGATCTGAATGGTGAGTATTTGAGAGCGCGTAGGAGATACTGTATGTAATGGAGTAAGGACGGTTTCCTTCCTTCATTAACTCCTTGTTTTTGAAGTCCTGATGAAGAGTAAGGACTCTGCTGAAATCTTTATCGGCTAGGTTAAAGGCGATCTTTGGATATATGAATGTCGCCACCTTTCCTGCGAATAGATTTCCTGAAATACCTCCGAGACAGGCATCTCGTAGGTTCTGGATTCTTCGATCAAAGACGGCAATATCAATTGGGGAATTGATTCCTTCTTTGAACGTTGCTTTGAGCAGAATTCTTATGGCTCCGATATGGATCCATGACATTTTCTCCGCAATCTCTGGCCTGAGTCTTTTTAGTTCCTCTTTGATTTCGTTCATAGGAACTAACTGCATTTCCATCACATTACTGGTCAGCTCCATTGGGATAGCAATTTCTCCCGCTGTAACCTTGTAGATGATGTGATGTTTCCTCCTTCTGAAGCTTAGCTGAGCTAAGGCTCTTTCCATCTTTCCGATGGTGAACCCATCGTAAACTCTCAACTTTGGATCTTCTCGCATAATTCTCATCAAGGCTTTCTGAGAAATGCTGGTTTGTGAGAAAAATCTTGTCCTGTCTTCTTGAACTTCCTGATGGAAGATCTCCTCGTCTTCAGTCTGATTCTGATTCTGACTCTGAAGACTCATCTGGTCCTTCGTCTTCCTCATATATACTTTCGTCTGAAGGGATATCTTCAAACCGGTATACCTGAACAAGATCCTGAAAGTAGACAGCTTCTTCGAACTCTGGCGTAGCTTCGAACTGTCTAACCCCTCTCTCTTGGTTCTTAGGACAATCCGTTGAGATGTGTCCTTTGGCCCCACATGTCCAACAGTTACAATCTTTGAAGCTTTCATTAGCACGTGTTTGTGCTCTCCTGAAAGTTCGCCTAACTGGTGGTCTGCTGGTACTTCCCTGGCTGAACGTCGTCCGTCCACGGCTGGGTCCTGATCTCTGCCCCGATTTGTAACTTCGGGCTTTTTGTTTTGACCAGAATCTTCTTGGCTTCCATGAAGATCTTCTGGTAAACTTGCTTCTTCGTTCATAGGGATGATCCCTATGCTTCTTATTTTGATGCCTCTCTGGTGCCCCTACGACTGTTGGAACATCGTTATCCTCACAGCAAAGGCGGGCTGATTTATTGATTCGTTTCAGCCTCTTGAAATTCTTTTGAATTGCTGCCTTCTGGCACCATTCACTCAGTTTGGCTTTGAGGAAAGACATCCTTTGAGCCACCGTGTCTATTCCCAAAGGAATATACTCACGAAGTAACATTTCTCGCCATGGGCTTGGAATCTTGGCGAAGAATAGGGGAAGCGCCGTGTCTTCTGCAATCTGGCTCTTCCATCTGTACTCGGTGAACAGCTTGATGTATAGATCAACTTGACATATGTCATGTAGCTCCAGGCTATACAACGCTTGTTCGTACCTCTTGACTTTCTCCTGGTCACCTCCTCCGGTCTGGGGATCCACAAAGTATCCTTATCCGATGAAGTAGATCTTGAAAAGCCTCGCCATTCTATCGACGATATCTTTGAGGGACTCGCCAGATAGGACCCCACTTCTAATTTCTGGAGTTCCATGTTCCCATCCGACCTTGACCGAACCTTCGAGACTCATCTGTAACATCATGATGAATCCTTCTTTGTCGAGTTCAAGCGTCGCCGCCGCAATTCTCATTGCTGCTGCCCACTAATCGATCAGGGCTTCGCGGTTTTTGAAATCCAAAATATCCAGATTGAGCATAAGCCCATACGGGTGAATTGGATCGAGTTGAGATTTTCCGTATGGTGTTACATGAACATCTGGTCTCCTGGCTCTTGTTCTGGTGGGAATACGATTGTACATATTTCCCGCAACAAAATCATGCTGGTGTGGCATGGCTTCTTCTCGAACTGGCTCTTCCCGAATTGGGTCTGGATTAGGGATGGAAGATCCAGCACCTTCGGTGACTGTTGATTGTCCCGGTGGAGGACCTTGACTTGATTGTCCCGGTGGAGGACCTTGACTTGGTACAATTGCACCAAACGTCTGCACGTTTTCTAGGCTGAGGCCTGAAAGCGATTCCGCCAGATCGGAAAGGTCACGCCCAATCGAGAAGTTGAAATCGTCAATCCTGAATCTTGACATGATCTCACTTTGTGCTGGGTTCTCCCCTAATCCGGGCTTCCAGCTTCTCGTTCGTGGTCATCTCCCTTTTGACCTGAATTGCTTTGCCTTTTTGATGTAATAAAGGCTCCTTCCCGAAAGATGGTGGTAACCATCCAACTTTTCTTCTTTCGGACGACCTTGGCATGGATTCCAAGCTCTTGACTCGTTGCTGGATATCTTGTATCTTATCCAAGATCTCCTTCTGTCGTCGAGACATGGCTTCAAGCTTGTCTCTGATTTCCTGTATCAGTTCGGGCACATAGTGTTGGCGATTGCCATATGCTTGCACCGTTTTCTGGACTTCCCTGAGGTCCTGGGATAGCTTGGAGCTATCTGGCACGAGCTCGTGGAAATCTGGCAAAACTAGATTACTCATGAAGAGCGGTTATTACGTTCAGTGATTAATCTATTAATTCTCGCAATACTAGCCAAGAGACTATTAACTCTAATGAATTTGACTCTAATGGCAGGTAAATTGTCAGGTCTATAACTAGCTAGGTCATCTAACTTAGTTATCAAGATCTGTAGTTCTCGTTCAAGTGTAATACCAGGCATTTTACAGGCTTAGTATATAACTTTGTTTTTTAGCCTTTTCAAGGCTAATCTCGGTCAACTTGATTTGTTCAAGTCTGGTAACCTGTATAGGACAAATTCCTCCTGTCTGCTCTATGCTACAGCGTAGAACATCATGGTTTCTTAATTCCCTTTTTTGAAAATTAAGGTATCTTGTTAAGGCGGTAATTCGCCCTTTAATACTCGTACACGCGTTTCCTTTCATAGGAACCCAAATTATGAGATCCCAAATGTCATCCATCACTGGATCACTCATGTTTTTGCAAAAACTCCTCTCATAAGGTAATAAAGAGTAGTAATAAATAAATAAATAACCACATAAAATAAATAAACCATGCTCTGATACCATTTTTAAAGGCACCAAAAATAGAGACTTTTAACCTATGGGGTATAAGTGAAATAACATAATTCTTTGAGGAAAATAGAGAAAAGGGCATAATAGTAAAAAAGTGGGAAAAGACCACTGCTCTTGAGAGTAGCATCTAATTTCTCGAATTCGACTGGCTCTGAATGAATAAAGGTGAAATAGAGCAGGCAGTTTGATCGGGAGATTTACTTGTGCAAAATCAGTTTATGTGTGTATACAAATATGTGGTTAACAATTAAATTTCTACACCTAACTTCCTCTCTATCACAAGTGCACGAGTCAAATAATAATCATATGGTAGGTATAGTTATTAACCAAGTGTCGTGTCTCTAGTGAGTGGTAAATGAATGCTTGAGTCACTTAGATGCAAGAACACTAATGGTTGTTATAATTGTCATGTGGTGTATGCGGGATAAATGTAATATGAATGCAGAATACTTTGACTGCAAAAAACAATGAATGCACGTTTTATAAAAACATTTTTGAATGTACATAAATACTAAACTAGAATTTAATGAAAACAATGCATAAAGTCAAAGAATGAGTTAAATACAGAAAAATAGTTTGAATACAAAGGAGAACAATAATGAAAATAAATCGAATGCAAAAGAAATCAATTAGCTAACCTAATCGAATGTAAAGATGTAAACAAGACAAAATTTAATGAGATTGATTTGGGTGATTGCTTTAGATGTAAACAGATAGGTAAAAGATGTTTAGAGGTTAGGTTTCACTAATGATTTAACCATAATAGTTTTTTATAGATAAGCTACATATATTTACTTGCGATGTTTGATGCTAGTTTGAGTTTTGTGTGTCAAATGGATTCGCGACCTATAGCTAGACCTATCCTAACTATAAAGTTATTAAATCTCTAATAACCTACCGCGTTAATGAAATCAGCCCAATGGTCAGTTGTCATGGTAGTGATTAATTTAGCAATTCAATCAACTCATCCGAACTATGTTGACATATACGTACATAATCAAGAACAATTTAGTGTGATAGAGGGATGCGAAATAGTTGTGTTGGCGTACTAAAGTCACAAAACCACATGTATACACAATTAGCTTCACATCTACACCGTGATGGTCCCAGGTTAGTGCATCCGTTCATCCATCGGGAGTAAAACTAATTACGCAGAATATAAACTGAAATTGTGGATTGAGTTGATACTTTAGCTTGATGTTAAAGTTACAATGTTACTTTAATAAAAACCAGAATAAGTTACAGCAGAAATAAAGAACCTAAAAATTTAAAAAGATAATATATTAATGTTAGCTTCCGAGCCGTAGGTAAAATACCACAAGGGTTTGACAAAAGTGTTTCTCACAACTCTCAAGTTCCTCACCTTCGAATCGCTCGAACTCAACAAAGCAGACAAATATTGTTATCTCAATTCTAAACCTAGAATTAATCTAACAACTCACAAACTTTGCAAAAATAAGACAACACTCAACAAGTAGTAAATAAATCTCTCATATTGATTAGCTCTTGTCTCGTGTTTGTCTTGATGTACTTCACACCTATATATATGTTATTGACTTGGACTTCAAGGTGTGTTGTACACGGTTGATAATTCTTCAAGTTTCCTTGTTGAACTCTTCTTCTAAGCTCTCGCAGTCCTTCTTGAATAATAGTTCCTTGGTTAGTAAACTAACTAAGGAAAGACTCCTCCTTCAAATCAGGACTCAACTTGGATGTTTCCTACTTCCACTCGAACTCTTCTTTCCTTTACGTTGTTTGGTTAACTTAATTAAGGAAACTTCTCATTATGGAAACTTTGAACGATCAACCTATGTTTAAGTTTGTTTCCTGGATCACAATCAAAGTCGGACATAACTATGAAACTCAGTTAGTTAAGCAAATAAGGCAAAATAATAATAAAACATCAAAAACTTATTTGTAAGAAAGATTATGCTTTACGATGTTACTCTAACATTGAGATTTTGTTCTCAATGTTATACTAACAATGAGACCCTATTGTTATTCTAGCATCACCAGAATAATGGCACTTTAAATCTCCTCCTTTTTGCCTTACTTCACCAAACCCAAGAACCTGTTCGAATAGATCAAATAACCAGAAACAAGCTTAAGAAAGCAAAACCAAATCTCAACCAATAACTCCTCCTTAATACAGATTTGTCCAACTCAATGTTGGTTTAACATTGATACTTTCAATGTTGTCATAACATCCAACCTTCTCAATGTTAACTTAGCATTGAATCCAGAGAGATGTTCTAACCTTGTCTTTCTCAATGTTACTTTAACATCAGTTGTTAAATAACACATGGAGAAGGGTTAGTACTAGTAGCAAACATTTTAGCCTTCATAAGCAGAAACATTAAGTACCAAAATGCAGTAAACTTAATTACATGTTATAACTGTAACAAGGAACATACACCTTGCTCAGAATAAAGATAAAACAGAAAAATAAATAGAAACAGTTCAAACTTAACAGAAATAGTTCAAATTAAGGTAAGATATAGAAAATTTAAAGCTAAGAAAATTAAAATTTGATCTATTGTCCCCCCTTTTTGTGCGGAAGGCAGATCCTTGAGATGTTCTCTGAGGTTGTCAATGTTCTGAAGCCTAACTTGCTTGTCAACAATCTCCCTTTGAGTGTCCTTATATTCTCCATCCAACCAGATGAGTGTCTCTTCCACAAAATAGTTGGTGATCACAAAGCAGTTATCCCCACTGGATGTTGGGAACAGAAGAAGCAGCAAACTTGTGGGTCTTCTTCTTCTTCTTTATGCTTGGTCCAACTCCATCTTTGGGATTCCATGGAAGATCGTGAATCCTCACCTGGGTGAAGTAGCGCCTGATGATAGACATCTTGGCATCATTATTTATCCATCCCACAGTCTTCAAGGTTTTGAACCCTTGATTCACCAAGATCCTGGAAATCAGAGATGGATATGGAATGATCCCCTTTGCTTTTGTTGTGGCCTCTTTTATTTCTCTTAGCACCTTCTCTCCTATATTAACATTCAGCCCATTTTTCAACTTAAACACAGAGTTTTGCAGATTCCTTTGTCATCACTGGGGTGTTTGAGGATGGGAGCCAGTTGTACGTGGAGATCTTGTGCAGCACAGCAATCAGTGAAGTTGGCTTTGTTGTGGGAAAGCTGTCATTCCACTTCCCTGTCAAACCACTGGTGAGATCAGTGATGATCTCATGCATGCTTGGATCCATAGATTCTTCAGGATCAGGAAGTCCCCATGCTTCATTGATGGTGGATAAGCTTATGTCAAAGACAATCTTCCTAATCCACGCCTTCCCATACTTGGGAGAATTCTGGTGGCACACCCATTTATAGAAGTTAATGTAGAACTCTCTGATGACATCTAGTACATATGATGAGTGGTTCATCACATAGCCGAAAACACCTGTTGCTTCTAGCAGCTCATAAATTCTGTTATCTTTAAAACTTTCCTCCTCTATTTCGCTCTCCTTGTGGATTACCCTAGCTTGATAAGCCTTACACTGTTCCTCGGCTTCCACAGACACATAGAAGTCAGAGTATGGTACCTTGGGATACTCACCCTCCAGTTCATTAAAATATTCATCACTTTCTGATATTGGAGTAACATCAGCAGTATTCTCTGCCACAAGTTCATCTTCTTCAACTTCCTCCTCCTCTTCGTCGTTCTCCTATTCTTCTTCTTGTTGTCCTTCTTCTTCTAACTCGGACCCAGAAGCAACCGCACCTGCTTAATCTTCCTATTTCTTGTAGCTTTAGCAAGAGTAGCAAGAGTAAGGCTTTTCTCTTCCTCTCTTTCTCAACCTCTTCTGGCTCCTTATTACTCTCATCAACAGCAGAGGTACCCTTAGTAGTACCCAAATTAGTAACCATCTCTTGAACAAGATTACCCTTAGCAGCAGTAATGTCAACCTTAATATTCTCAGCATCTTCAACCACATTCTCAGACACATTCCCAACATTCTCCTCAGGAATCTCAGGAATAACCTCAGACTCACCCACAGCAACAACAGGGTCCTCATTCTCCCCATCAATACTAACCTCAGCAGTTAGATTTTGTGTAGGGTTAGCCATCATTACCTCAGTTTCTGTGTTGGTGGGTGTGGAGGTATTCTTAGCAACTTCTGATATTGTTCCAACATCAGCCTTTACCATTTTCTTTCCCTTGCGCCTTTGATAGATCGGCTGTTTCTTTGGAGCAGAAGCAATGATGGTTTCAGTTGGTGCATGTCTGGTATTGTACCTTTGTGGTTGTTCAATCTGCTCAACAATATCTACAAGGGCATCAGTTGAGGACTTGCAAGCCATTGTTAGAGTAATTTTTAAAAAATTAAGGGAGTTTGAGTTTGCAGAAATTGATTGCTGTCAAAATTTAGAAGGTATGAAGAATCAGAAGATAGATTAGGGCAAAATATATAGCAAGTGAATATGAAGAGTGGTGTGAGTGGTGTTTTAACATGTTACCAAAATAATCGGACCATTATCACACGTTCCCTCGCATGATACCTTACCACGTGTTAGTTTTAGGTTAACACATGACCAGAGCAGTTTCCAAAACTGAAAACTTATAAGTCATAGTGTTGCAATGTTAGACTAACATTGATAAGTTAACAGCAGGGCAGAAAGTTGTAGGTGCAGGGCTTCATCCAAAGTAGCTTCATGTGAGAGCGTGAGATATCAGTGAATCTGATCTAAAATTTGATCAAAGCACATTAGTACACCAGACACAGTGTTAAATCATCATTATGAGTAAATGACATTACTAACAGAAATACACACATAGATAGTAGGTATGAAGATTCAGGAAAAAAAAATCCACTCCGACAGCATAAAAGATCACAATACCAGTATGTTTACCTGCATTATGTCACCCAAAGTGTATGCTTCAACACATGAATTAGGATTACTACTCCCCCTAACTCCAAATGACATAACAACCAAAATGTAGAACTAGAATGAATGCAACAATGTTAAGTCAACATTGGAAGATGGTAACCAAGTACAAGCAGCTGCACAGACTGGGAACATAACATATCCATTCTAATATTTAACAATTATCATAAACCCTTATGAACCAAAACTAAAGAATGTTAAAAAAGGATAATATTATCATTGAATGAGGGTAGCACAGGACTCCACACACCCCAGTAACACTATTATCAGCTACAGATTAGGCAATTACAAAGGAATTGAGTGTAGACAATACACTTATCATATACTTCATCACCCCAACCCCTTATGCATACTTGTTGACCAACCTGTTTATAAGAGAAACACCAAGTGATCAGCGCTACTGAATGTGAGGCAGTAGAAAGGATCAACATCAAGCATTTCCTTGGCCAAAAATAACAGAAACATGAACATAAGCACAATTGAATAACACTGAAGCTCTCAACATCATGTACTCCAACTTCTCTTCATGTTCTGTTTAACCTAAACATGGATATGTCACAACTGAATAACACCAAAGTAGTGAACTGCATGTATCCCAGCTTCTCTTGATGTTAGGTTAACATTCCCAGACGAGCAACATAGTTTTTACTTAACAAAACTTTTGATATGAACATGTTCACGAGACAATTTAGCTATTTATACTGATTAACCACACAAGCCAATAATGACTTAAACAAAAATGAAAAATGCAAGAAAGAAAAAATGCAAAAAGAAAATAAAAAGAATTACAGACACACCACACCCAATAACCAGTGCTAGACAGTGGTGTTATATCAACACTGGTGATCTAACATTCTTACACAATCCACATACCAAGAGAATTCCTCAAACTAAATAATCTCTCAATATCTAAAGGCTTAGTGAACATATCAGCAAGCTGATTGTTTATCTCAATGTGTTCAATGTCAATTAACTTGTCCTCAACCATGTCTCTCAAATAATGATGCCTTATGTCTATATGCTTAGTTCTAGAATGATGCACATGATTTTTAGAGATACAGATTGCACTAAGATTATCACAAAACATAAGAAGTGTATCACTATCTAGCCGATAATCCAGCAGCATGCGTTTGAGCCATAAAAGCTAGGTTACACAACTACATGCTCCTATGTATTCTGATTCAGCAGGGGATAGTGACACACAATTTTTCTTCATGCTATACCATGAGATCAAGTTGTTCCCCAGATAAAAGCATCCTCCACTTGTGGATTTTCTATCATCAACATCACCTGATCAATCTGAGTCACTGAAACCCACAAGGTTAGTGTTAATTTTATATGAATACCAGATGCCAAGGTACAAAGTTCCAGATATATATCTAAGAATTCTCTTCACAGCAATCAAGTGAGACTACTTTCGACAAACCTGGTACCTGGCACACACACAAACATAGAACATTATATCATGTCTAGAAGCAGACAAATAAAGCAAACTGCCTATCGTTGATCTGTACAATATTGGATCAACATTGGTTCCAGTTCCATCTCTGGCGATCTATACTGAGGCAGGCATGGGTGTCTTACAAGGTTTTGAATTAGCAAATTCTAACATTTTCACAAAATTCTTTGCATACTTCTCTTGATTCAAGAATATGCATGTACCTGTTTGCTTCACTTGAAGACCAAGGAAGAAATTCAACCCACCTACCATACTCATCTCAAATGTTCCTGTCTAGATTCAACAAACTTTTCTAGAAAAGAATTGTTAGTAGAACCAAACACTATGTCATCCACATATATTTGAGCAATACAGATATCAGAATTTTTCCTTAAAATAAACAGTGTTATGTCTCCATCACCTCTATCAAACCCAAGACTTTCATACCATGCTCTTGGTGCTTGTTTTAGACCATACAAAGCTTTCTCAAGCTTGTACACGTGGTTAGGAAAATTAGGGTTAGTAAATCCCTTAGGTTGTTCTACAAATACTTCTTTTTCAATCAGCTCATTTAGGAATGTCCCATTCACATCCATCTGGTATAATTTAATCTTAAGACAACAGCAATTGCTAGTAATAACCTAATGGATTCTATCCTAGCTACTGGAGCAAAAGTATCATCAAAATCAATACCTTCAACCTGAGTGTACCCTTGAGCAACAAGTCTAGCTTTGTTCCTAAAAATTACCCCATCCTCATTGCTTTTGTTTTTAAAGATCCATTTAGTCCCTATAACATTTACATTAGGTGGTCTAGATACCGAACTCCATAAATTGTTTTTAGTAAATTGCAATAGTTCATCCTGCATCGCATTAATCCAAAACCTATCTTGGAGAGGTTTATTCACATTTTTAGGTTCTATAACATAGACAAAATAGGAGGCATTATCAAGTGTCCATGTGAAATTAATTCAAACACACAACTTAACCATATCTCTATAATTTAGTATCTCTTTGTTGCGTGTCCTTACTCGTTCAGTGATCTCACCTATTACCTACGATGCTGGATGGTCTTTCTGAATTCTAGTTGGGGATTCTCTTCTAGGTTCAGCACTAACTTCATTATCTGAGTCAGATTCTCCTACTGTTAGTCTAACATCCAATCTGACTGGTGTTAGTCTAACATTCATTTATGTCTCCTATTCAGTATTTCCAACTTCAGGTTCCAGTGTTGGAATAACATTTTTAGCTTCCAATGTTGATCCCACATCAGAAACAGTAATGTCACCAGTACCTGCATCAAGTGTGAAATCATCAAACACCACATTAACAGATTCCTGAATACTCTTTAATCTTGGATTATAAACTCTGAAGGAAGTACTGTTTGCAGAGTAACCTACAAAGGTCCACTTTTCACTTTTTTGGATCAAATTTACTAAGATAATCTCTGTCTTTAGCAAGTAACAATCTAATCAAAATTCATGAAAATATGCAATATTGGGTTTCACGCCTTCAAGATTTCATAAGAAGTCATATTTCTTCCAGGTATAAGCTACACCATGTTACTAATGTGACATGCAGTGTTTAAAGCTTTTTGATATGTTCTTAGCATTAAGCATGACTCTGGCCATTTCTTGAAGAGTTCTGTTTTTCCTCTCAGCAATGCCATTTTGCTGAGAAGTCTTAGGAGTTGAATATTCATGGAAGATCCCTTTTGTGTTACAGTAGTAATCAAAAGTGGCATTCTCAAATTCCTTTCCATGATCAGGCCTAATCTTAGACACAGAAGAGCCATACAAGTTTTTGATACTAGCACAAAGAATTTTGAACTAATCAAATACATCAGACTTTTCTTTAAGAAATTTTACCCATATATATCTAGAGAAATCATCTACAATAACAAAACCATATTTCTTGCCATTCAGACTACTTACCTTAATAGGACCCATTAAGTCCATATGCAGCAGTTCAAAACACCTACTAGTTCTCGGAGTAGCACTCTGTACCTGTAGGGGTGTATGAACAGCTCTGGTTTGCTTACCTTTGAGGCAGTCACCACACACAAGCTTACCTGGACTGGTTAGCTTGGTTAAACCTCTTACAACATCAACTTTCAGTAGTTTCTCCAAGTTCATGTAGTGCACATGTCCAGTTTCTTATGCCAAATAAAAGCCTCATATGTTTTAGTATGGAAACATTCTACTTCTTCCTGAGCCAGATAATAGTTGTCTTTGGATCTGGTACATGTCAACACAAGGACACTGTGACTATCTTAATCATCACAAGACACTTTGTCAAAAGTAACTAGCAGATCATCATCACAGAGTTGACTAATGCTAATTAAATGCTAATTAAATTTGCTTTTAACCCATCAACCAGCAGAACATCCTTGAGTAGTGGGAATCCTTCAACTTTGAGTACTCCCTTTCCAATGATTTTCCCTTTGGTGCCTCCTCCATAGGTGACAGTTCCAACAGTGAGGGGAATCATCTGTTTAAGATTCTCTTTATTGCCAGTCATATGTCTTGAGCATCCACTGTCAAAGTACCACTTACCTGAAAGGTTAGAGTAAACAGCAGAAAAGACCACATTGCACAAAATCTCAATCTTGGAGGATTTCAACTTTTCTATCCAAGTTCTACATTTCTGTCTAGTACATAATGTTAGTCTAACATCAGAATCATTTGTTGGTTTAACATTAGACTCTGAGGTTGTTTTCTTCCCACTCCCTTCAAATAATCTTTACAAAATGGTTTATGACGCCTGGTTGAAAACAGTATTAACAGATATAAGTAGGTTTACTTTTTCCTGTGTTGATAGGAACAACACTCAAGTTTGTAGATTCTTTGACAAAGCTAGTTTTTAAGTAGGTAAAATTAACATCAGAAGAAGAAGATTTGTCAAGAGGAAAATTCACTATCCTTTTTAAGGTTATCTTTTACCTTTTTCAGTTCAGATTCTGCTTTGTCAAGGTCTCTTTCATATAGCTTCATCCTATTCTTCAAACATTAAATATCATGCTTATGGGCTTCATTACTTTTGATGAGTTTAATGTTCTCTCTCTCTCTCTCTCTAGTTTGCGAAAGTTAGCATGCAAATCATCTATGATTCCTCCTAGAACATTTCTCCTTCCAAGTAGTATTCATCCTCTAGATCAGCTGAGCCATGAAAACAATCAAAGTCAGTATCATCAAAATCAGAGTGTATATATCAGAGTTAACCTTTAGATCATTGTCATTCCAATTTCCAAAGAAGATCTCATGTTCTGGAGTTGGGTCCTGAATGTTAGTAACATTGGGATCCATTGCAGTTCTTGAATTATTTTTCTAAATAGTTAATCTGAGTGTATAGCGCAGCAGTGTTGATCTCTTCCGAGTTTTCTTTAGCACTTGATCCAGAGTTGAAATCAGCTTCATTGAAATCATCTACACAAACCCAATGAGAGTTTCCTCTTGCTCGGAGGGTGTTAGCAAATTCATTTTTAAAATGACCAAACCCTTTACATTCATAGCACTAGACATCTTTCAATTTCTGAGCATCTTGAAGAGTGTTCTTTGATGCCATGTACTTAATAAATCTAGAGGGTAATTTTTTATAACCAGGACTAGTATTAGCAGATTGCTTTTCTTTTCTTTTATCTTTGTAACCTAACTTACTGAATTTCTTGGTAATGTTTTCATAGTTAGAAGAAATTAATTCATCCTCATCATCATCACTTCCAGTAGTATCTAAACTAGTTCCAAGCAAGGCAATAGCAAGTTGTTTACTAGACTTACCTAGAAATTCTAATTCAAATTCATTTAAAGTGTTTATTAAGGTTTGAAACTCCATATTGGCAAGATCTCTAGACTTATTCATGGCAATCCTCTTAACAGTGAATTTAGATGATAAGATTCTAAAAGATTTGTAGACCTTGTCTTGATTAGAAATCGTAAAACCTAGGTTATGATATTGGTTAGCAATATCAAGTAGTTTTTCAAAGTAACTATTAATTCTTTCATCTTCACCCATCGTATTTTTTCAAAGTCCCTAAGCAACTTTCCATGTTTAGAGTCCCTGACAGCCACATCTCCCTCACAATGCAATTCAAGAATATCCCATGCAGATTTAGCTGTGTTCCACGTTTTAATAAGTTTAAACATATAGTTACCTACACAGCTGAAAATAGCATTGAGAGCTTTTTCATTGAAGTTGTAGAGGGTAATGTCATTAACTGTCCATTGTGCTTTAGGCTTTGGTACCAGATCAACATCTTCATCTCTTGGCAAGTAAGGAATGGTGTAGCCTTTCAGTACAGATTCACATGCTCTACGATCAATCGATTTGATGTGAACCCTTAGTATGATCTTCCAATTGGCATAGTTGTCTGGACCTTCGAATACTGGTAGCCTGCTGGTATTGGGGTTACTGTTATAGGTGCTTGGCTCTGATACCAATTGAAATTGTGGATCGGGTTTATACTTTAGCTTGATATTAAAGTTATAATGTTACTTTAACAACATACCAGAATAAGTTGCAGCGAAAATAAAGAACACAATAATTTAAGAAGATAATATATTAATATTAACTTCCAAGCCGTAGGCAAAATACCACAAGGGTTTAACAAAAATGTTTCTCACAACGCTAGAGTTCCTCACTCTTGAATTGCTCGAACTCAACAAAGCAGACAAGAACTGTTATCTCAATTCTAAACCTAGAATTAAACTAACAACTCCCAAACTTTGCAAAAGCAAGATAGCACTCAACAACTAGTAAATAAATTTCTTAGATTGATTAGCTATTATCTCGTGTTTGTCTTGATGTACTTTACACTTATATATAGGTTCTTGACTTGGACTTCAAGATATATTGTACACGATTGGTAATTCTTCTAGTTTCCTTGTTGAACTCCTCTTCCAAGTTCTCGCAGTCCTTCTTGCATAATAGTTCCTGCGTTAGTAAACTAACTAATGAAAGACTCCTTCTTCAAATCAGGACTCATCTTGGATGTTTTCTAGTTGCACACGAACTCTTCTTTATTTTTAAGTTGTTCGGTTAACTTAAATAAGGAAACTTCTCATTATGGAAATTCAAACGATCAACCTGTTAAGAGTAGTTTATTTTTTGAGAATTTTTTTGGGGGGGTCTCCAGCGTGTTGAGTCAATTCTAGTGGTGGCCTTATCGTTTTAAGGAGATAAGAGGATGACGCGTATCGCTTCCTTTTGTCCCGATACCTTGCTACCGATGGGTGATTGGAGATTTCTCCGAGAGGTCTCGGTATATTTTCTTTGGGATTATGAGTCACGAGGGAGTAGGTCTCGGGTGATAAGGTAAGTGCGAGAGTATCGTATCCTTAAGGGGTATTCGTGAGGCTATTTAAAGCTCTCGGTACCTTGCACGGGATTTGTACTCTGTGAAATACTTATCATGAGAGATAGAACACCGTATATCCAGCATCGAAAGAACATCTAATTCAGCCGATACTGGGGTGATCTGCGTGATGCGTAGAAGGCATCGTGGAGTGAGTACACGACTTTTGAAAAAAAGCCTATTGTTAACAATAGCACCCCCCTCCCCCCCGCCCTCGCCCAATTCCTATTGCTTGCTTTTAAGAGGCAATATGAATTTGAAAGGACTTGCACATTTCAGAGGTGTTGTCGGGCAGACAATCGTTGCTTTTTTAGTAGGCTAATTTTTTACCCCTTACGTCTGTAGCATTTAGATTTTCTTCTATTTTTCTATTTTTTTTTATGATGTAAGATTTAATGTCGTGTCACTTAGAAGTGGTGGGTAACGGATAGTCACGTTGCTTCATCGTGGGGGCATAACGGTCTGAACTATTTAGATTTTGTGCCATTATGGAGGGTATCATTAATGGGGAGCAGGCTTTTAAGCCACGTGTAGGAGACGTGGCGTCGTGGGGCATAAAGAAATGGGGTTAGTGGGTAATTAATACGAGTTAGTTCCTAGGGTTATAAATACCCTCTTCCCTCCAAATTCTTCTTCACATTTTGCAAAACTTCCTAGCACCTTTTTTCCCGCACATTTCTCTGCAAGTTATCAATTCTCTTAAAGCTTTCCCATTTTCTTCAATGGCATCCCTTTCTACCACTAACTTAGTTTCCGCGGCTTCCATCTCTGGTACCGTAGCCTTTTCCTCTACTTCTGATCCCCCTGTGGTTACGGAGGCCCCTTGTTCAGTTTTACATAGCAGGGGTGCGGCGGCGATGACGGAGGCGGGTGGCAGCTGAAGTGCGAAAAAGTCACAAAACTCCAAAAAGCAGTCTGACAAGAGCGGTGTGCTGTGAAATACCCAGAAGGTGGAGGCTCCCGCTAATACTACTACCGACAAGGAGGTCAAGAACTTGTGCTTTGAGTTTGGAGCATCAGGTCGGAATGTGACTGTGGTGATTCCGCCGGCCGATCAGAAAGGTAATGCTCCTCCCGCTAAGCACCTTACTGTGTATTATTCTCAAGTGAGGGCGGAGTTGAGTTCATTCTTCCCCCTTTATATTGTGCGATTTTCAATTTCTTTGATGTGTGCCCAAGTCAGCTCACCCTGAATTCCTTCACGGCACTAGCGCTATTCATCTTCTGGTGTTTGATTAGGGGGATTGAGTGCACGAATGAGAGATTCTTTGCTATTTTCGAGTTGAAAGTTTCTCCAGGGAGGGCTCCTTTTTACTATTTTGGTCATCGAAGCAAGGATGACCGCATTTTCGAGGGTAATGTTAGCTCGCACAGTACCTGGAAGAACAAGTTCTTCTATATCTGTCCTACCGAGGGAAAATAGGATATGCCCTATACCTGGAGGGAGCCCAAGTTCCCTGAAAGGGTTATGGACGATACACTAGTCTTTTTGCCAGTGTTTGCAGCAAGGACTTTGGTTAAGTCGGATAAGTTCGCAGCTCTCTATCAAACCGCGGGTTTGTGGTATATTTCTCCGATAAATGGTATCGAGAAACCTTTAACTATCTCGGCAGGTTATGCCATGGCTTTTGGTAAGTTTTACTTGTTTTTTGCTTTAGTAGTTTTTATGATGTTTTTGGTTTATCGGAATTTTAACTGACCTTGGTTTTCTCGCAACAGAGGCATTGAGACCTTCTATGGTGGAGGGTGCTAGTACCCATGGCGGAGCTCAGATTTCCGATGGCACTAGGGCCCAAGAAAATGTTTTGATCTCGGGTGAAATCGAGATTCCCAATGCAGTGGAGGTTACTACTGATCGGGTGAGGACTTGTTTTACGGCTCCGACGGCCTTGTCTTGGTCATAGAGTGGGATGTCGGACGCCCCTGAGGAGGGAGGTTTAGATACGACTTTGGCTGATGTTGTCGTTATTACCTTCTCTATGGAGTCGATGGATGATGACGTAGGTATCAATGGGGTACCTTTGCCTTACCAACCTCTGTTGTTCCTCTCACCGGTGCCACGACAGGTCCTTCTGCTGATCCCTCGGACATTATTGAGGTATCTTCATCAGATAAGTCTGCGGCATCAATAGACGCAGCAAATTTACTCTTAGTGACGCCACCCGTGAGTATTTCTCCTATTGTTACTCCGGCTCTTGCTTTGGGTAAGTATTTATTCTAGTACTTTCTTTACGTATGTTGGAAGGTGTTTGTTTGATATCTTATTTCCTTGTGAGGTATTTTAACAGATAAAGGGAAAGCTCCAATTATCGCTGGCGAGGGGACATCTATGTTAGAGGACGCCTTTAATTTGGGTAAGCCCTTGAGTTCAGTTTTTTCATAACTGGTTTTTACGGAATAGCCTTCTTACTGCTGTATTGTTAGTACGCAGGGGGTGACTTTTTCAACTTCAGAGGGGAATCTCCTCCGTCGGCCCCCAACACTCTACCTTCGGGTATTGTTTTCGAGGAAGTTACTTTTTTACTGGAGGAGCTAATGTCTATGGCTCCATCCTTTGCCGATCATGTCGCTCTGGGTTCTTTGGTAGCCATTTAGTCCGATAGCCTCGTTGTCACCGAGGTTCCGCTATCGGGGGTGTTCCTTTAAATGGACCTTCTTCCAACTTTCTTGATTTGGGACAGGTGCCTGATGTGGAAGAAGTTGAGGTGGCTCTCGACACAATAACCCAATTCTTTGCTTCCACCAGTTCTTTGCCCATGGATGGATGGCCTTTTTTGCAAGCATGTGTTAACTAGATGGCTATAATGGTAAGTTTCTTCTCCTCTCGCTCTTATAGAAACATTTTTAGTTTTCTTTTGCATATTTTGGCTTTGTTTTTAGGCGCCTAAAGTGCTTCCCCTTGTCTTACTCGAGGTTGGGAAGTTGCACGACAATGCCTAAAGTTGCTGAAGAAAGATTCCAGAAGATAGAGGAGGAGAATAAGGCTCTGCGGGAGCGGGTGGAAAAGTACGACGTGGCTTGGTCAAAGGCCATAAAGCAGATACAAGATTTGGGTGCCGAGAACAAGCGACTTCAGTCATCAATATCGGAGCTGGAGGCTTCGGGTATGGTTCGGAAGGAGAAAATGGGGCTCCTCGCGGAAGAGAAGGCAGCGGGGGCCTTAAGGCAGAAGGAGTTGGAACATAATCTGTTTGAGGCTCTTTTCCAGGTGGAGACCCTGACGGAGGTATCTATCCCGAGGAGTTGCAACAAAAGTTGGCTACTGCTACTAAGTTCACCCAGGACTAGACCCTTGGTCAGTGTCAGTGGGTTTATGCCCGTAAGAACCACGAATATTCGATAGGGCATGTGTTGTGGGGCTTCCTTCAATGTTTTGGGCAGGTGAGAAGGAAGATTGCCCCTAACACTGATCCATGCCAGATAAATACTCTTGAGATGCAGAGGCCCACACTAGAGCAACCCCTCACCATTTTTGAGAAGCACATTTCTCACTTCCCTCCTTATTCGCCAGCTCCCGCTCGAGTCCCCCTTACCGCTGTTGTTCCAAGGCCCGCGATTACTCCCCCGATGCTGCCACCTCCAGTAACAGGACCTGTAGTTGGTCCATCGGGTGCATCCCCCTCCATTCCTGCTATGACTGCCCCGACTTCTCATTCTGAGGAGTTTTTTTTCTGTTTCTTATTTATTTTGCTCTTTTTTTATAATGTATTGGCGATATTTGAATTTGTACTTTTGCGAGTTCCTTTGTTTTTAATGAAATTTGTCATTTGGTTCGTAAATATGCTTGACAAGGTATATTTAATATAAATGAATCGTGATGCATTCCGACATGTTGGGGACTTAAACTTTCTTCTTTTGATGTCTTGGATAATCTTAAAAAATTTGACTCTATCTTGAAGCAAATGAGGTAGTAGTTGTGTGCCTTCTTTTGCTCATGGCAAGAATGTTGAGAAAGAACATTCCTTTTGAATTTTACGGGGTGATAACACGTGTCCTTTCGTGTCTTCTTGCTATTGGTCAACATTGTCGTGGGATCCGGATGGTCCTTCCTTATGGGTGGGTCCCTTAACTTCACTATATATATTCCTTCTCTTCCGGACAATCACTTTCGTCAAGTCCAGACGAATTTTGTTTCATAAACTAATGCTTTAGTGCCATCCTTACTTAAAAGGAATTTCCATCACTTTATTTCGTGTCCCTATCACCACTTGGCGTCTTTGTGTCAGGCTAACAAAAGAGAAGACTTACATTTAGTAATATAGGTGTTTACTATCACTCCTCCTCGTTCTTCTCATTCCCAATGTGACTTCGTTTCTGTTCGGAGATCCCCTTCTATTCGCGTGGTACATCATGCTCCCGATAGCATTTTCACTTCACGTTCTAGGCGAATAAAGGGTAGCCTGTCTTCCATCTTTAGGGGTCCTTCTCCTAATACGTCCCCCGCGCAGCTCCGTGCGAATGTTTTATTAACACATAGCATAAGGGAGGTGTTTATGAGTAGAGAAGTGTACCTTCCAATAGATCGTTTTTGGTGTTCAATACTATTACTATTACGCTCGGGTTTTGATAGGTGGCGGTCGAGTGGGATCTGCAATGAGTACGGAATCCCTGGATTCTGTGGCGTCTTTATTCGTGGAGTATAATTTGAATCTTGATAGGTACGATATCGTGTTACCTTGAGCCAATCAGAGGGCTTATGATCCTCTTGCGGGGTACATGACAGTGTACTCGGATCAAATTCAATGTGGTCTTGGTATGTTGTTTCACCCTTTCTTGCAATCGCTTTTCCAGTACTGGCAGATATGTCCCAGCCAACTTCCGCCCAACTCCTATCATTATCTAGTGGGATATATTCTTTGTAGTATACTTTTGGACTTATCACTCACACCTTATCGGATGGGTAGTGTTTTTATTTTACAGTTTTGCCCTAGCATGCTCTCTTTCTTCAGTTTAGTATATCGAGATCATCGCCAGTCGTTCACGACCATCACCCGGCATGTCACCCCTCATGACGACTGGAAGAACCGTTTCTTCTTCTTGAGGCCTCTGTATGGGTTAGTTTATTCGTGGGGGGTGCCCACTCGCTGGGGGCTGGGTGACTTTCAAGAGGCGAGGGTACAGGATAGCCAGTTGTTTGAGGGAAGTTATGACATTTGTGATTTGTTGGAATTATCGGATGCTTTAACTATGGAAGGGTTGCAAGAAGGGGCAGCTTCACGAGAATTCCCACCCCGCCCGCTGCATATCAACTTTTTCTAACGTCTCTCATTTTCGTTTGTTTGGTGACTGGTTTAAGCTTGTCTTCTTTAACTTACCTTGTACTAGTTCTTCCATACAGGGTCCGAAATGGAGTTCTTTGCCGTGAAGGCTTTTGATAGAATCTCACTGAGTAGTGCCTTTGGGGGAAATCCAAGCAGCAAGGATGGAGGAGGATCCTTATTTTTGGTTTGGGGTTAGCCCCAAATCACTTTCATCGGCGCTTAGTAGGGGATCCATCTTCTTTAACGATAGGGAATCCTGATGTAGAGGTAGGGAATATCTATCGGAGGATTCCAGAAATAGGGGAGCATGTGATGACTTCAGGTCTGTTCCTCTCATTGGGATTACGTTCCCAGCCTATCGGGGAAACAGGCATTCTAGAAGAGGATCTTCCTCTCGGACTTGGGAGGAACGTAGTAAACATTTTCGAGGAGCGTGTATCGCTTCCCCCATTAGGGGATCTCAGGCTAGGGGAGATGAACATGGGGAATCATCAACCAGGGCGGAGCATTTCACCTGAATTAATCCTGACATGGTTTTTTGTCGGACCTTCTTAAGTGGCTTGATGAATGAGTTAGATTGTGTCGTGCTAAGTACCATTTCCTTGTCTTCCTTGCATGATCTGGCTTGTAAGGACCTTTGCGAGGTATACTTACTTTTCATCCACTTTATGGGAGTAACCTTTATTTGATGATTTACTCGTTCTTTTTACTTTTATCTTTTATATCTATTTATGGTGATCAGCGTCGTGGGCTCCCGGAGAGATCAAGTCTCATCGGAGATAGAACTTATATATCGTCATAAGGACGATCTAGAGGGGGAACTCTTGTTAGCCAGGCAAAAGGTAGAGGAGTTCGAGGCTGATAATAAAATTACACGAGATATTCATAGGAGAGCTTTGAAGAGTTTGATGGAGCAGTCATGGGACGTAGAGCGATGCCTATCGTTGGAGCTAGCACGGGTAGTTTGCTAAGAAGAGAGAGTGGTGGACCTTCGTGACCAACTTCGCATTCTAGAGGAACGATTTTTTACGGTTTTGGAGGAAAGAGACCTGGAACTTCGCAAGATGGAGGTGACACAGAGGCATGAGGTAGCTCTGGTGTTGGCCCGGGCTCAAGTAGTGATGGATATATCCAACTCTCTCCACCCTCGGGATACACTCCGAGAGGAGTTTAGGGACATGGTGGGTATATGATATAAGCCGTGTGAGGTGGTTGTGCGATCTCTTCCTAAGTTCCTTGTAGCCGCTGTTATCCTTTTGTTAAACTTCGTGCCTCTATTTCCGGGTGCCCCCTTGGTTTTATCTTTGGAGCCCATACCAGTTTCAGAGGGTTTGGTTGTACCTTCCATTTATTTGGCTGAACCGATTGATCTGTCCAAGGAGCAGCGAAGCTGGTTGATCCGAGAGGGAAAACGTCTCATGGAAGATCTTTGAGTTCCCTCTTTTTTTGTTGGTGTGGCTTGGGTGTATAAAGTTAGATGGAAGCGAGTGTGTTAGCTTCTAGTGATATGCATATATAGATGACGCATAGGATAGGTTTGCCTATGGTCTGGTTAAGACTATAATTTTGTAATGGCAAGGCTATTCCACTTTTGTTATTATACGAATCACCTATTGTAAATATCATTTTATTTAGATACAGAGTATGTTTACATCATAAATAATATTTTATCAGGTTATATTTGTTCCAAGTGTTGTGGAACACTTTCCCTTCGTGGTTATCCAGTAGGTAGGTGGCGCCTCCAATGATCTTTGCTATCTTGAAGGGTCACTCCCATTTTGGCTGGAGCTGCCATATGTTCTTGGAGGTTTCCACTCTTTTAGTACCAAGTCTCTTACTTGGAAGATTCTAGCTCGCACCTTGGAGTTATAGTGTCGCGCCATGCGTGCCATGTATTATTCCATTCGAATGGCCGCGCGAACCCTTTTTTTCCTCTAGGAGGTCTAAGGCTATGGCAAGATTAGAGCTATTGCTTACTTCCGCGTACTCTCGGACTCACCAACGTTCCACCACAACTTCAGGGGGTATGATAGTTTCACTGTCGTAGGCCAAGCTATACGGGGTTTCTTTCGTGGTGGTCCTTTGAGTGGTCCTATATGCCCATATGATTCTTGGAATTTCTTCTAACCACCTAGCCTTGTGCCAATCTAACCTTGCTTTCAAGTTTTTTAGCAAGGATTGATTAGTTCTTTCCACTTGACCATTGTCTTGACGATAGCCCACGGACGCACCATTTTTCCAAGTCTTGGCTTGTAAACTGGAGTCTGTTATCACTAATTAGGTATCGGGGTATACCAAAGCGACATATTATGTGCCTCCATAAGAAGTTGATGACTGCTCCAAAAGTGACTCTAGCTAGAGGTTCAACTTCCACCCATTTAGTAAAGTAGCCACGGCTACTAATATGAACTTTTTCTAGCCCTCATTGGGGATCAGGGGTCCTACTATGTCGATTCCCCACACTGCGAAGCGGCAAGAGCTCGGTCCCGATACCCATGGTACCGCAGGTTGATCAATTCTGGAGCAACGATCTGGCATGACTTTCATCACTTAGCGTGCTCTTGGCAATCTCGGTCCATCGTAGGCCAATAATAGCCTTGGCGGACGTTGTGTCTAGTCATGCGTTCTCCCCCCGTGTGACTTCCACAGGTCCTTCGTGAATTTCTCTAATAACATGTTCCACTTCCCCCTGATTCAAGCATCTGGAGTGGCGGTGGGATTAAGATTGCCAGAATAGAATGCCTTCGTGAAGGAAGTATCGGGCCGCTCGTTGGGCCATTGGTTGTTGTTTAACTTTGTTCCTGGCATATTCTTTCGGGTGCTCTAGGTAAGCCAAGATTGGACCCCATCCCTTCGTCCTTGGCCGAGTTTATTATGGTATTTACTTCCCCAGTTTCATATTTCTCCGATTCCATGGCCTGAAGAAGGTAATGTGACGGGAGTGCATTGTAGAAGTTTGAGAGGTTATTTTAGACAAAGCATCTGGTTCTTGGTTATTGGAGCGGGAGATTTGGATGGTCCCACAGCTTTCAAGCCAAGCGCACCTTCGATGGACAGCTTGTAGATAGTCGCACATTCTTTCTTCTTTAGCCTCGTATATACCGTTAACTTGTTGTACGATCAACTGGGAGTCACTGTGAATTACTAATTTTCTGATTCCCCCGTCTTGGGCCAATCTCATTCCTATCAACAAGGCCTCATATTCTGCTTTATTGTTGGATAGGGGATAATCAAGTCTAACAGCGAAGTACATGGTCTCATCCTCCACTTCAGTGTTAGATAGGACTACCCCTGCCCCACCATGGGTGGCGGTAGCTGACCCATCGACAAACCCGTGCCAAAGGGGCGAGTTTTGAATGACCTATATACCCGCCATTTCCATGACGAAATCTGCTAATACATGAGCTTTGATTCAGGGCATGGGGGCATAGGAGATGTCATAATCGGTGAGTTCAATGGCCCATTTTATCAATCGACCTGAAGTCTCGGGCTGGTTAAGGATGGTTCGCAGAGGGTATTTAGTCAGCACCGTGATTGGATGTGAAAAGAAGTGGGGGTGTAGCTTACGTGTCGTTGTAACAAGAACTAATACTAATTTCTCTGTTTGGGTATACCTTCCTTCTGCTCCTTGTAGCGTTTTGCTGATGTAGTACACAGGACATTGTCCCTTATTGCGTTCCTTGACCAACACGTCACTCATAGCTTCCTCTTCGATTGCCAAGTATACGAACAACTCCTCTTAGATTAGGTAGCTTGTCAATTCCATGAGGGCACCTTCACAATGTTCAGTCCATTGGAAGTCCTTAACATTTCTTAGGACCTTGAAGAAAGGTAATCCTTTATCGGCCGATTTGGAACTGAACTTGTTCAAAGATGTCATCCGCCCTGTTAACGTTTGGACATCTTTGATAGTTCTGAGATAGGGCATATCGATGACAGCCTCGGCCTTCTCGGGACTCATTTCAATCCCCTCCTTCGTTATGATGAAGCCTAAGAACTTCCCCCCTTTGATGCCAAATGACCATTTCTGAGGATTAATCTTCATCCCAAATCGATCCATAATTGCTAATGCTTTACGGAGGTCCTCTAGGTGGTCTTCTGCTTGGGAACTCTTAACGATCATGTCGTCGACGTATACCTCCATTGATTTCCTGAGTAGACCCGCAAACATGAGGTTTACCAGGCGTTGGTACATGGCTCCTGCATTCTTTAGACCAAATGGCATTACCAGATAACAGAAGCTAGTTTTGTCCTGATCTAAGGCAGTCATGGGGATTTGGTTATACCCTTGGTCTCCGTCCATTGTGGACAATAAGGCGCACCCTTCCGTGAAGTCCACTAACTGATCTATGCAAGGGATGGGATAGCAATCCTTGGGGAATCAACACTCATTCTCCATCGTGCCCGGTCTTAGGAACGACGACTATGTTGGCTAACCATTTTGGATATCGAACCTCTCGAATCCGCCATAGGTTAAGCAATTGCTGAATTGCAAATCAGATGATTTTATTTCTATCAGGACCCATATTTCTCTTTTTCTGCTGTATCGATTTGGCTCCTGCCTTGACATTCAGGAAATGTTGACAAACCCGATCACTTATTCTTCATGGGGGTCCACCTTCCCAAGCGAAGAGATGGTTAAATTTTTTGAGCATAGATATTACTCCCTCTTCTATCCCCAAACGCATCTCTGTTCCTACTTTGACTATCTTTGTAGAGTGTCCTTCTACTATCTCGATCATCTTTAATTCTTCAACCGGTTGTACCTTTGATTCTTCGTCCATCTTATGTTTTTTGGTGGGTGCAGTGGTATCCCCGTCGTTTTCCAAGGGGATAGAATTCATACGGTATTCTCTGGCTTTGACTTGACTACCTCTAACTTCCCCTATGCCCGAGGATGTGGGAAACTTTACCTTCAGATGGAGGGTAGAGGGGATGGCCTCGAATATCCGTATAGATAGACGTCCGCATATGGCATTATAAGTCCAGGAGGATGCCTCCACCACCCAAAATTTGGTGTGCTCTGTTCGTCTCATGGATCCTTCACCCCAGGACATGGGCAGGGTGATTGTTCCTGAAGTGCGACATGCCTCCCCCGAAAAGCCTACTAGGGGGATTTCGGCTGCTTCCAGGTGTTCCTTCTTTAATCCCATTGCCAGGTAGGTAGGTATGAGGAGAACGTCCACCAAACCGCCCGTATCAATTAGGATGAGTTGGACCTAAATACCGAAAATAGTGGCTTCAATGACTAGTGGGTCCTTGTGGGGGTAGACTATGCCTTTTAGATCGTCTGGCTAGAATGCAATAATGGGCAATTTGGCTCCTTGTATTGAACATACATGCGGACTTTGTTCTACACGCCGGGCTTCTTTTAAATATTTCTTCTTCTTTTAGGGTGGCGTTACAGAGATATCCCCTCATCTGATCATGTTTATCATTCTGCTTAATGGGCGGTTGTCCTCGTAAGACTCTGGAGGGGGAGGCAAACCATGGTAGTACAAGCTTCTGTATCGTTCCCCTATGCTTTATGATATTTACAAATTTTTCCCGTATCCTTCTTCTCATATGGCCTTCTAATAGGTCGTGGCCATTTCAAGTCAGTACTTCCCCTCATCACGTTGCGCACCTCCGCGGGGGTTATCATCAAAGGAGGTAGCGGTGCGAGTTGAAGGTGCCGCTTCACCGTATTCTCGTCATCTCTACATCTGGGGGTATTTTTCCTTCTTTAGCTTTGTCCTGGGACCTTTTTTAGTGCTCTTGCTCATTATTTTCTCACTTTATCTTTGAATTTTCATCTTCTTCTATGATGATATAGATTTCTGCTTTGTGCATGAGTTCGTTCATATCTTTGACTTGGTTACCCATGAAAAATCTGAAGAAGTCCCCAGTTCTGAGTCCTTGGGTTAGAATATCCGCTATGATCGAAGGATTGGCATTTGGTAAATCTAAGGTTTCGTCCGAGAAGCGCTTCCTATAATCCATGAGGGACTCGTTTTTCTTTTGTTTAATCGTGAAAATGTGACTACCAGATTTTGGATATCTCCTATTACAGGAAAATTGTCGCACGAATAAGCACGCCAATTGATCAAAGTGGGAAATCATACCGGGGAGTAGCTGGGAGAACCATGCTTGGGCCCTGCCTACAAGGGTAGTTCGAAACACTCGGTATAGGACGAAAATGGGCGTCGATGCTAAATCCATAGTAGCTATATATTGATGAATGTGGTCATGTGGATCTCTTACGTCCTTGTCCCCTGTCAACAAAAGTAGATTGCTAGGTCTCATCCCCGAGAGTACCAGGGCTTGAGCAATTTCCGAGACGAAAGGAGACTCAGGGTACATAAGTTCTTCCCCGGGAGTTATGTTTTTTTTATGTCCCTCATTTCTCTGCGCAAGCTATTAACCATGTCCCATAAGAAGTCATCTACTCCCGCGATTGTGGGGAGTAGTTGGTGGTTCTTGAGGTATGGAGGTCTCACTTCCTCAAGGTTACTTCAATTTTGTGAATGGGTATCGTAGCACCAATAATCTCGCGGGAAGTTGGAATCTGGACGTGAATCATACTCCTCAGAGTCGTATCGCTCCCAAGGGAGCCTTGGGGAGGTCCTCGGAGGGAAATGCCGCTTCTTGCCTACTTCTCTAGGTGGCCCCCTCTACTAGGCGTTCGACTATAGATCGATGGATATTTATGAAGTCCCTTATTTCTGTTGGGGGAGAGGATTGGGGTCCCGAGGGCTCTTCATACACAGGTTCCGATCGATCCTGGGTGTTGCTCTAAGAAGGAGAATTATTCATGACTTGTATGAGGAGATCTTTTCAAACGTACTCGTAGGCGAAAGTTTACGATGTTCCCGCAGACGGCGTCATTTTGTTAACAGTGGTTTATTTTTCGAGATTTTTGTGGGGGGGGGGGGGGGGGTTAATGACGCCTTGCCCAGTAACTTATTTTATACTTCTTCCTTTTTTCTCCCTTCCCCCTCTTGAATTTTGTCCTCCTTTTGTTAGGGGTTAATACCCATACAAGTGGGATATTTTCTTGAGACAGATGTCCGATGCATGGGGGGTGAATATCGAATGTTGATTTCTGGTATTGACAACTGTCTCCTAGGATGCTGACATAGCTTCCGAATGCGGTCGCCATCGGGCTTGGGGGGACAGGTGTATCCAGCGCGAGATTTGTATTCTGTAAAATACTTATCATGAGAGATAGAACATCGTATATCCAGCATCATAAGAACATCTAAGTCAGCTGATACCTGGGTGATCTCTGTGATGCGTAGAAGACATCGTGGAGTGAGTACGAGGCTTTTGAAAAAAGGCCTATTGTTAACACAACCTATGTTTAAGTTTGTTTACTGGATCACAATCAAAGTTACACATAATTGTGGAACTTAGTTAGTTAAGTGAATAAGGCAAAACAATAATAAAACATCAAAAACTTAATTGTAAGAAAGATTATGCTTTACAATGTTGCTCTAACATTGAGATTATGTTCTCAATGTTACTCTAACATTGAGATTTTAATGTTATACTAGCATCACCAGAATACATGCATTTTAAAAAACTAATCATTCTAGACACATGAGCACGTTAGACACAAATCAAACAAAACTAATAACATAAACAAAGTAAAAGAGATAGGAAAAATCTTATCATATCCGGGGGACCGTTGATGCCTTGATATTCTCCTCAACTTCTATGTTCTACCTTCTTCTTCACAAACTATAGACTCAAGAATCTGTAAATAAAACTAGAATAGTGCTTCAATGATTTCTTCTCTCTTTTCACAAATTTTCAAGTAACTATTCTAAAAGTTTATGAGTCTTGAATGCAATGTTTGGTTGTTCAGCCATCTTCTTCTATTTATAGGAAAACCGTGTTGCCTTAATTTCGTAGTTGGTTGCAACTAAAACTATAGAAAAAGAACAAAAATCCTAGGTATGTGCGACTTGGCATGTCATGTGGCTATGTCACGCGTGTAGATGTGCGACTCGCACAGCTTTGTAATAGCGTAGCTCTCTGACTACTCTGCGCGATGCGCTGATTTTTGCTCTGCCCGTGCCACCTTTTGCCTATTACGCGTATCACGTAGCTTCTTCTGTGTCGCACAGCTCTATCCTTGAATAGGTCACCTGTTGGACGTCTTTGCTTGAGGAAGTTTCGGTTTGCGTCCATGGTGTTCTAGCTCCCTATTTGCAATTTGTTCCAAAACCATCCTTTTTGTGCTCCTTTTCTATCGTTTTGTCGTGACTCAACAAAAATCTTTTAAATGGCCAAAAAAATACGAAAACCAATAAATATGCACCAAAAAGTATATAAAATTTTAAGAAAAAGGTACCTAAATCACGTTGAATAAACGCTCTTCAGGTTTTGTCTCCGATGCTCTATTTTGATACGCATATTATTGGTAAAGAGTTAGAATAGTTGTTATGTGTACGACTTTGCTCTTTGAATTGGTGGTTTGTTTACTAACTCAGCATTATTGTGTTGTCGTTTCTCTAATGATGGGGGTGTCAGAGTCGCATAAAGAAATTTGCAGTGGCAGAAGCTGAGTAGAAACAAACTAAGGGGACTAATGGTAGTGGTTAGGGTGTCGATGTACTATAGAAGACGCGAAGGTGGAAAGGATATTGGTGCCAAACGAGAGATCCTTTTGAATCACAACATGGCGATGGTAATACTCAAGAAGAGCATGGGGGCGTGAATGTTAGAACCGGGGAGGGGACTAGCCACGGGTGATTGCACACCATGGAGATGTGGTTGGATTTGGACCAAGTAGGTCTGGAGGGTTGGTCTGGTTCTTGTTGTGTATCTTAAACAGGACAAGGCCCTCGCCGATTTGGCTGGGAGAAAACAGCCTTCCTAGAAAGGTGATCCCGCTGGTTTCTGGCCGGCTAATCACAACTCTGGTGGTCCTAGTATGAATGTGAAAGGGTACGAGTTCTTTGAGGAAGATGTTGTTAGAAGAATGCAAACCTTCTTTCTAGTGTTGGCATAAGGGTCGCTAGAGAATCAGTAGGCACGGGAAAGGTTGGATGGGATGAGTATCCATATGCTTCAAGTTGTAGGTGAATTGTGTACCAATTCTCATATACATGTCGGGTAATATCAGATACTTGCAGCTTGGGAAGATGATGAGTAGTACCGCGGAGTTACTATCTTATATGGAAGCAGAGAAAACTGAGGCAACCGAGAAGCTCATGGAGCGATTTGAAAGCTTTCAGTACACGGTCATGCAGCTATAAAACTCACGATTGAGGAAAATGAGAAGACATTAAAGAGAGTCAAAGAGGTGAACGATGTCATTTGGGCAGCTCGTGCGAAGGCAGACACTGCTAAGTTAAATTTGGATCTGATGAGGCAGCAAGATCAAAGAGCTGGAAGCACAAGTGACCAAGCTCTGGCAAGACTAGGACACGGCAAAAGAAGTCGGGAGGACTAAGGCACTTACTAAAGTATTGTAATTATTTCATTTTGAGTCGAAGTAAGTAGTTCTCGTTTCACTTGTTTCTGTAGGTACAGGAGTCGTCACCAGAGTGTGTACTTAAGATAGCAACATGATTCATGCTAAGTGATACTTCCAAGAGATTATCATGCGTCGTGGGCAAGATGACTCCAAGAAGGCTCGGGATCTTACTGTGGTGCAGATAGCCACAATGGGAGGGTTGATGCATGTATTTGATGTTGAGTGCTTAGACTTGTCCTTCAATGTAGATATGAAACCTGTCGAGCATTCAGACGATGACGATGATGATGATTTGACACCTGATGTGTTCACTCCAGTGTTTAAGGGCGCGTTTTGAGTCAAATTACACTAAAAACACCCCAAAACGCATGTTTGGGGCGTTTCATTCGGGGGCGTACGCCCCGACATTTGGGGCGTACGCCCAGGGCGTGAAAAATGCGTTTTTCACGCCCCAAGTAGAAAACCAACGTTTTTTAGAACTTATGGGGGGAAATGGTGAATTTTGTCTTATTAGGGGTAAAATAAGTATTTTTTAAAAAGTTTTGACTTTGAAGATAAATAAAAATCTGATTTCTCTTCCTTAAACAATCGATCAGGGTTTCTTTTTTCCCCAAAAGCCAAAATGAAGTTAACTCTTCTTCTTCAACAACATACAATCTCTTAGACCGGTAAAATCAAAATTCCGGCGACTCCGTGCGGCGGCTTCTTTTTCAGAACATCAAGGTACGATCCGTACGAATATGGAGTTCAAAAACTGGTTTTTGAATCTTTAGTTTTTGCAGGGTTTGTACTTTTTGTCTAAATATGCTTTATGTATTTATTATTAATTACCAGATATGCTTTATGTATTTATTATTAATTTCCTTATGAACTTGTATACTGCACCCTTACGTTTTAATTCTAAATTTGAACTTCTAATCAAACAATGATTATCTTGCAGGAAATGACGAAGCCTACGAATGAAGCTGCATCTGTTAAAAAAAAGAAGAGTGATTATTGAAGTGATGATATTTCCTTTTGGACTTACTGTAAAAATTCAAGTGATATATTATATTTTATTAGAAATTATCTTTATTTATATGATTTTAAATAATAAATTTTAAAATTTACGGGGCTTACGCCCTCGCCCCGAGGAACTTAGGACGCCCCGCCCTATGCCAACGCCTTTTAAAACACTGGTTCACTCCCATCCTTGAGTATAAGGATCAAGTGATGATTCGTGTTCCCAGGGTGCCTCCACTTATGTAGCTTTGATCCATTAATGAATAACTTTTGTAGTTATATTTGGGCTTTGCGTCGCTTCTGGAGGAGTGTATTTTTATGTGGCTAGAACGCATTTCGAACATGTATGTTTCTCAATTTCCAACAGATTGACTTGAACGTCAAAGTTAACGCTACTCTCCTGGTAGAGTTTTTTCTCTCTCAGCTTATGTTGTCTTTTCCTAGAGCTTTACTGCTCTTTCTTTATCCTTTCATGGATAATTCTAAACAAACCTCTGATAGTAATCAGTCCCATCCTTGCACCCTTGCGTGCAAAATCATTACTACTAAACAAGTCAATCTCACTGCAGTTAGATCCACCCTTCTTAAAGCTTGGAATGTGCTTTCAGAGGTCGAAGTTAACGAAATTGAGGAAAATACTCTTGCCTTTGTATTTCACAAACATTCTGAAGCAAACAGGATTTTGAAGAATTCTCCTTGGAATTTCAGTGGGAATCTCGCTGCTTTATGTGAATGGCCAAGTCATATGTGTTTTCAAGATTTGCAATTCGACAAGAGTTTGTTTTGGATTCAAGTGGCTAATATTCCAGTCGCGCTCATGACCGTCGAAACAGCTGTGTTCATAGGCAACTCTGTGGGATCTTTCTCCAAAGCGGATCTGGACTCTGAATGCAATCGCTGGAAAAAGGCACTAAGGATTAGAGTCATCGTTCCCCTTAACAAACCCCTCTTAACTTCAGTAATGGTTGACCTCCCCTTCAAAGGTCCAACTATTATCAATATCTCCTATGAAAGGTTAGGAGATTTCTGCTACCGGTGTGGTCATCTGGACCACAAGATCGACTCGTGCGCTCTGCCATCTCCCAGATCCTTCAGTCTCGATTCTAGTTCGTACGGCCCATGGCTATGTGCTACTATTCTGGGAAGAACATCCTACTATATTCACTCAGAACCCACTCACAAAATGGAAAAGGAAGGAAATAACCAGCATCATTCTCCATGTCAAAGCAACAAATCAAGGTTCGATTTTAGTACCTCTATATTCCCACCGGTTTCCAACCTTTGTCCCACCGGAATACAACCGTGTGAAACCACTGCGCATAACTGCCATCCCTCGTTGTCGAGCACAACGGCTAAAATGTCTGACAATAGTATGCAAAGTCCTAAGCATACTTTATCTGACATGTCCCCACCTTCTCTTCCACTTCACAACTTCAATCCTAAATCAAAAGCGTTACTCACTACTACCGAATCTCACCCAGCTCCTAACTTTGGGCCAAGAAAACCACTTAAAAGATACTTGGATACCTATGAGCCCAATATTTCTAAGAAGTCCAAGTTTGATTCGGACCCCTTTCTTGGTATGGACATCTTTTATCTGAACCATCCACAACACCAAATTAGGCCAACCTGTATCAACAAAGAAGCTGCCACTATAGTCCAAATTGAGGAATTGGTCCAATTACCTGCTTATAATAACTCTGAATCCAGCTTTATGGACACCTTTCCAGTCCATAACTCTGTTAATCCCCTCTTGTTCAACAACAATCTCGAAGAATCTGATCATATGCTCTATAATGCTAACTCCCATGTGAGCATTGCTCCTGAGCAAATCATTCACAGAAGAAAAATGGTGATTACTAAACGCCATCGTCCAATCCCTAAATCTACGCCTCAGGTCATCAATCACGAAAATTTTCTGGCGTCATCGGCCCTGCTTATATCCAAAAATTCTGTTATCTCTCAAATCAATTTCTCCACTGGCCCAGAAGGGCTAAGGGAGTGATCATGCTCATCTTATCTTGGAATTGTCGAGGGATGGCGAGTCCCTCGGCAAAAAGGGCTCTCCGAGCTCTCTTGAAGAAATATCGACCTCAGGTTCTTTTTCTTTGCGAAGTTAAATCGGATCTTTCTCCTTCTCTCCTTGCTCTCCTGTCTTCTCATGCTCTCAGCAATAATGTCTTCATTCCTCCGGTGGGTCTCTCTGGAGGTTTGTGTCTCGCTTGGTCTAATGTTGCTAATCTCTCTCCAATCCAGCAATCGCAATGGAGTATTACATCTCTTGTGAACTCGTTAGATGGCTCTCCCCCTCGATTATTTCCACTGTTTATTGTCCGCCTAGTCCATTAAGTAAAGTTGCGTTTTGGGATGCTTTTGATATTTTATCTGACAATATTGATTCTCCATGGCTCGTCGTCGGCGACTTCAACTCCATTTTGAACCAATCGGAGAAGAAGGGTGGTAGGCTTTTTTGCTCTTCGTCCAACCACAGTCTCCTTGACAACTTTCACAAGGCTAACCTCATTGATTTAGGCTTTCGTGGCCATATGTTCACTTGGAGTAATAAACGTTTTGGTTCCAAAAATATCCAAGAACGCCTCGACAGGGCGGTAGCTAATCCAGAGTGGATCACTAGCTTCCCTCAAGCCTCTGTTACACATCTAACAGCGACAAAATCTGACCACAAACCTCTGTTAATTGACACAGATGCAGTTCCACATTCTGGCCCTAAACCGTTTAGATTCAATGCGATATGGCTTTTGCACCCGGACTGCCAAAGAGTGGTGTCAAAGGCCTGGAAATTCAATGAAGCAGGAACTCCTCTTTTTAAACTTGCGGCGAAAAATAAGAATACTAAATCAGAGCTTAAAAGGTGGAATGCTACTGTTTTTGGGCGGGTCCAGAATAAAATTGAGGCTACGACTAAATTGATCGAGAATATTCAAGCTTCGAATCAATCATTCGAAAACATCAGAAAGGAAGTTAAGTTACAAAAGGATCTTGACAATTTGCTTAAGATGGAAGGAGATTTGTGGTGACAGAAATCTCGGATAAAATGGTTACAACTTAGCGACGCGAACACAAAGTTCTTTCACATGTCCACGTTATTTCACAAGAAAAACAACATGATTTTTTTCCCTTAAACTTTTTGATGACTCATTAGTTACCTCGTGGGATGGTATCGGTCGCCGTTTTGTCAACTTTTATCGTGATTTATTCTACTCGTCAAATGATAGACGTAATATTCCTCCTCTTGAGCACTTGGATCAAATGTTTCATGGGGTAATCAATGTTGCTGAGAATGAGTTGTTGTGCATGAATCCTAATTCCAATGATATCCGTGATGCCCTTTTTAGCATAGATTCTAATTCAGCCCCCGGCCCTGACGGTTTGCCGCCTCTTTTTTATAAAGAGTTCTAGAATGATACCTCAAATGATGTCGTGGCAGCGGTTGAGTCATTTTTTGCCCATGGTAGGATGCTTCGTTCCCTCAATCACACTTTCATTGCTCTCCTGCCGAAGAATGAGAATGCTTCGCACGCCGAACACTATCGTCCGATCAGTTTGTGCAACGTCTCGTACAAAATTATTACCAAGATCTTGGCAAATAAAATCAAGATGGTGCTTCACAAGATCATCTCGCCGAACCAATTTGCCTTCGTACCCGGTAGAGTTATCTCTGATAATACAATTCTGACGCAGGAGATTATGCACTATCTCAATCATAAAAAAGGAAAGAAGGCTTTTATGGCGGTGAAAATCGATATGGCAAAAGCCTACGACCATGTTGAGTGGAATATTCTCGGTGCTATCCTTCTTAAGTTGGGGTTTGATGAGAAATTTACGAAGTGGATTGATCAATGTATCTCATCAGCATCTTTTTCCGTCCTTGTCAATGGCGCTCCAAATGGATTTTTCAAAAGTTCGCGCGGACTTCGTCAGGGAGATCCCATTTCCCCTTCTCTTTTTGTTATTTATTTTGAACTTCTTTCTCGATTAATTTTTGGAGAAGAGCTGAAAGGTTGTCTTAAAGGCATCAAAATTGCTAGGAATGCCCCATACATTAATCATTTAATGTTTGCTGATGATCTCATCATTTTTTGTAGGGTATCAGACAAAGAAGCCTCCGCACTCGCGAGTGTTTTGAACAAATTTTATGAATGGACTGGAATGGAAGCTAATACTTCAAAATCGGTCATCCACTTCAGTAAAAACACTCATCCTCAAGAGAAAGGAAAAATTATAGATATTCTCGGATTCAAGGAATGTGACCACAATCAAAAGCACCTTGGCCTGCACTTTTGCAAATCTCCGCGGGCAAAAGAATCTCATAAAGATTTGGTTGCTAAACTGGACAAAAAGCTGTCTCCATGGAAATCCAGCTTTCTTTCACAAGCAGGAAAACTCATTTTGCTAAAAAATGTTGCTCAAGCTACTCCTATATACTATATGAGCACAACTATCCTCCATGTGAGCATTTGTTGTAAAATTGATCAAAGTATGAGACGTTTTTTGTGGTCTAATGATGCAGGAAAAAAACCTCTTTGCCTTGTTGCGTGGGATCGGATTTGTCAACCCAAGGAATGTGGTGGCCTCGGTCTTAGAAGAGCTGAAGATATGAATCGTGCCCTTGTGGCTAAAGTTGCTTGGAATTTGGCTGCAAATACGCAGGACAAACTCTACACTCGCACCTTGGCTGCTAAGTATTTCTTTAATCAAACTTTTCTTACGGTTAATAAATCTATGAGTGGTTCTTCTTGGACTTGGCAAAGTGTTCTTAAGTGCAGGGATATCATCCAAAAAGGTGCATGTCTTCGTGTTTCGATTAATTCGAACATTAAAACATGGGAAGAACCTTGGATACCGTCTATTGAACACCTCAGTCCACCTTTCGCTCACCTGAGTACCACCACCATCAGTCTTTTTGCAGCTGTCTCCAGTTTAATTGATCAAATCACAGGGCAATGGAACATCACTGTTCTTGAAATTTTGTTCGACCACAATATTTGCAGCAGAATATCACGCACTCCAATCGTTCCAAATGAGGAACCACGGCGTTTAGTTTGGATCCCCTCGAGTAAAGGGATCTTCTCAACTAAGAGCGCGTACCATCTTGATCAAAGTCAGTGTTTCAACAATGTGAACTCAAGCGTTATTTCAGTGTGCAAAAAAATTTGGTCGTTAAACATTCATAATCGAACTAAACTTTTTATTTGAAAAGTTGTTAATGATGCGATTCCTACTCGTGCGAAATTGAGTTTTCTATTTAATGTGCAGGATACGTCATGCCCGCATTGCCAAGGCCCTGCTGAATCAATCCATCATCTGCTCCTTGATTGTCCGATCACTGCCATTGTTTGGTTCAGCTCAAAATGGTCGTTCCGCCTCGAACCATTCAAGCACTCATCCACCATCGAATGGATTTCAAAGTTATGCGATCCCACAGCTGGTCTTGTTCCAGATATATTAGTGGAAGAGTTTTGCACTTTCTCCTATGTTGCTATGGAGCAGATCTGGAAGAATAAGAACTTGATGGTGCATCAGAACATTGCACTTGATATTTCTCGCCTCTCTGAAACCATCAATCGTCTTGCTAATGAGCACTTTGACGCCCATCGCCATCATAGAGAAAGCAGCAAAACTCTGTCAACGACGTGGATTCCTCCCCCATTCTACTATATCAAAGTTGATTCTGACGCTTCTTTTGGTTCAAGCTCGGGGATTAGCTGGGGAGCCTTTGTTTTCCGCAACCATCTCAGCATTGTCACTCGATGCGAAGCTTTTCCATTAACAACCTTAGACCCTACTGCAGCTGAAGCCAAAAGTTTAATGCAACTGCTTAAACGTCTCGAGGAACTGAAATTTCATCATGCTCTCATTGAGATTGACGCAAAAAATGTGGTTGATCAAGTTTGTGATCGGGATACAGTAGCTGACTGGAGTTGTGAAGTAGAGATTCACCATGCGCGCGCGATGATGGACGAACACCCCTTTTGGATTCTTTCTCATATACCGCGAGAGGCTAACGCATATGCTCATAACTTAGCAAAGTGGGGCAAGGACAACTGTTGGAGTGGCCCTGTCAATTTTAATTCCTTACCAAAGGATTGGGGCTAATTTTGTTTTTTTTGTCCTATCATCTCCTGTGATGAGTTGTGCCTGGTAGAGTCTCTACCTTTTGTTGTAATGTTTTGTAATGTTCTAGTTGTAATTTGGTAATGCATGATCACTTACTAATCAAAAAAAAAAAAAGAACATGTATGTTTCTGATTTATTCCTTATTTGTTCTAATTTATGATGCATGTGTTGACGCTTTTCTTAACATAGTATTGTTACTTGAGAGTCTAAGACTTTAGCGAATCTTGCAGAGTGGGTATTACTTTTTAGTGATGGTGTCATTTTTAAGTGCCTCGAGATGCACAAAGTGAAGATACCAAGTTATGTATATGTCGTTGTATTGTGAGAGGTAGTAATAATTCTTAGTACCTTTGAGGAATAATCTACTTGTCCTTGAAAGAATGGCTTTTATGGATACCTCTTGACGAATAGTTCGCCATATCGCGAGAGATAAAGAATATTTTGGATACCTTCATACATATAGCCCACCCTATTGTGAGAGAAAAAAGATATTTTGGATATCTTCAGAGGTATAGTCCGTCGTATCGCGAGAGATAAGGGTTTTTTTGGTTCTTTGGATACCTTTAGAGGTATAGTTCACCGTATCATGAGAGATAAAGAATATCTTGGATACCTTTAGAGGTATGGTCCACTGTATCGTGAGAAATAGAAGATATCTTAGACACCTTTAGAGGTATAGTCCGCCGTATCTTGAGAAATAGGGGATATTTTGGTTACCTTTAGGGGTATGGGTGATCAAACTTTAGGATGACATCACCTATGAAGTGGGGTATAATAATAAGTGTAAAAATTAATTTGATTGATTTAAGTATTCAAGAAAGAGTTAATAACATAAAGTAGGAATGTTAATCATATATGGCTGAGTGATGAGTGAATTATTATAGCAATTGGAGTACCTGATTTCTTATACTTTTGCATTATCTTTGTGGCAATTTTACTTGTTTTAGTATTGTTTCGATATTTTTGTAGTTTGAGTAAAGTCGGAGCAACACGATGCTTATTTGGAGGATTTCAGCACTACTTAGTGATAAAGAGCCATTAGTGTTACGGCCCTACCAGTCACGCCTTTATCACGAGGAGACAAAATACAGCGCGAGCAAGAGCAGCATAGCAAGAGCAAGCTGAAGAAACAGGAGCAGGCACAATCATAAAGCACGATGTACCCATATCGCGCGTGCCAAACGCGATCTTTGGGCGCGATTATTGTGAAAATTCAGAAGATGGGCCTGAATGTTAGAAATCCTAAAATAGACCCAAAGCTGGAAAAATAGTAAATATGAGGAGACGCTCAGCAATTAGGGTACAACCTTCATTACAATCTTCACCAGGTTTCATAGCCTATAACACTTACAAAAAGCATACTAGAGTTGAAAAGTATGAATTCTACCGTTCGTGACACTACAATCATTGTTGAGGGAGAGAGGTAAACAAGAAGAGTCAACAATCAGAGTAGAGAAAAACAAGAAGGAGACCACGTATTTGATGTTGAGGTTCCTCCTCTTTTCTTGTATCCCAGATGAGGTTAGAAGGATGACTGAACCATGTGGCAGCACTTTTGCCGCCGCAAAGCTATGCACCAGAGTGCTTACCGGTTGGAAATTTTATTGACCCAAGGCCATCTTCTCCGCAGTAACTGTGAATATCACATTCATGGAACTTCCATTGTAAATTAGCATCTTCATGACGTCGTAATTAGCAATATCAATTGTAACCACGAGGGGACACTTAAGCTTGCATGCATGTATGGCTTGTGGGGTGAGTTATGTGAGATCATTCTTCGTGAAAGTTAATTCCTCTTCCGGCATCTCCTTTATCTCCAACAAACTCATGAAGCCCACGAACCTATCAACATCTATTTCGTGCGTGATCCTTTTACGACCATTAGCAAAATCTGCTCCCACAGGCCCTCAGGCAATCATGTTTGTCATTCCTCTACTAGGGGCAATGACCACCCTCTGGTCGTAGTGACTAGGCACCTTAACTGTTTTCTACTTGTCCCTCTACGGTGAGTGGGATCATGAAGGGTTCCTGCCATTTTGATCCTACAGTTCCTTCAGGTCTCTAACATGCTCAGCCAACTTTCCTTCTCGAACAACTTTTTCAATCTCATGTTTCAAGTCCTTACGTTCTCCTCAGGCGGTGATACTTACAGATGCTTTTAGAGTATCTTGTGGCTGGTGAATCTTTTATCCTTCTAGGCGCATTCAACCAACCGTTCCTCTGCGCCACTTTAAAAACAACTATGATATCATTATTCAGCGGAGTGTAACATCTATAGGACTTATCTCCAGTGCGATCATTCCTTCTCTTATTCCAATATTTTCATTTTCTTCCTCGTCCCATGTTCTATGATGGGTTTTCCGCATTCTTGGTCGCCATCATGTCATCATGATGAATAATCTTGTAGGCCAGCTTATTGATCAGATCAATGGTGGTTGGGTTCTCATCAGTAAGGTTGCAGCAAAATGTTTTTGCCTAGTTGATGTGAAAAGAATGCTTCCAACATTTTCCTTTTCCAGCTCATCCACCTTCAGCTCCTCATTAGACCTCTTCATAAAATCCCTTAGGTTATCTTTCTCATCCTTCTTAACAGAGTAAAGGTGGTTATGGGTGGTTGTGGTCCTCTTCTTGCTAGAGAATCGGCTCTCAAACTTTCTTTTGAGTTGGTCATAGCCGATCCAATCAGTATCCTCGTAAACCAATCAAGGGTGGCCCTGTCAACGTGGAGGCGAAAATTTGAGCATGCACGTTTTGGTGAAACCATAAAGTGAGAATATTCCATCCATATAAAATAAGTGTTCTCGTGGTCACTAAAGTGAGAGTATCCCATCCACATAAAGAAAGTTCCCCCAACCCCCCTAAACTATATACATGACTCCGACTTTGAACGCAATAGCATGCAAACCACGCTAACCGAGCAATATATTGTGATCAATATTTGTTTGTTAACCGTAAATAACATGAAAATACATTCATATTTATGAACATAAAGTGAAGTAGTACAAAGATTTTAACACCGTTCTACACAGAATGAGAACTAATTAGGATCGATGAGTATTGACCTACAAGTTATGAGTATTAGTTTTGATTTTTTTCATTTATAAAAGTATAAGTAGCGGCTTAATTTCCAATCATGCATGTTACATGCCCAATAAACTAAATATCCCATGATAGCCCATTAAGTTATCCAAGAGTACATTAACTGGGTTTGGAACCTATAAATAGATTGTTATGTTTCATATTAGTAGTTACTGTCAAAATTAATTATATTCATATATATGGGTCTAAACATTTTGATGGCGTTAATAATTGATAACAATTCGCAATAAATTCACTTGGGTTACACACAAGTTAATTTAATCTATTGTCTTACTCCTTGATTAACTTTTTTCCATAACACATGTTGACTTGGATGCTAGAAGATGAGTTGGTATGTCAAATTTGGGATGTGAGTATTCTAGGTATGTCGAGTACTGAGTATATCAAGTATTATAGTATATTGAGTATCTTGAGTACGTCGAGTGTCGGGTACAATATATATCAGACACATCAAGTGTAATATGTCAAATCTAGTACGTGAGGTGTACTATGTCGAGCGATATGTCGAGTAAGGATACTCGCCATGTATGTGTCAACAATTAATGCAATTAATGAGTCTGACTTGGATCACAGGACATATATAGGCTTGGAGGATGCGGTGACTATCCCTGGGTTTCTGGACATGTTGATTTGGGGCGAGTTCGTCTGCTGACTTGGTAGGCTGACGAAACACTCCACGTCATGTTGGTTCAGGAATACTCTAGAACCAGCTTTGTCCTTTGCACATATGTACTCCAAGCGACGTGGTGAGGGGACATATGGATCTTTAAAGATTTTGGTCTGGACTCGGATTATCCCAAGATGCTACGTATCCAGTTAAGGGAATCAAGCCAAACGTAGTTCATTTGTGATAGGTTAATTGTACAATCAAGTATAATGATATGTCGAGTATCTCGTGGATATCGAATATCTATGTCAGGGATCCCAGGATGTCAAGGATATATGGATATCGGGGTTACACGTATGTCGGAGAACATCCTATATCGTGTATTGAAATATCGAATGCTCCTAGATATCGAATATGGGTATTCGATATCAGTGGGTTGGTGGTGGTGCTATTAAACGAATATACATCGTTATGCAGAGTCGGGTTATTTATATACTTCGAGATGCAGGGACCGCACCCACAATTTCTAGGGTGCATACCATATCGAATGTCCATATTAGATATGGCTACACATATTAGGTATCATCCCCGATATACCGTTATTGGGTCGGTTATTCACTAGGTCTGGCCCATGTAATTGATTGGGTTGATCTAATACCGATATGACTCATATCATGTAGTCTCCTAGTTTATGAGTTATCGTTGTAGATGATAATTCGTAAATTATGGTTTTCCTCAAGTTATTAGTTTTCAAAGTCCTAACTTTGGAATGCCGGGTACCCTGCCTCCCTCCGAGTTTTCTGGTTCTACGAATTTTAAGATGAATGACAGAAAAGTAAGAAGCTTAATTAGTCCCCCACTTTGCTCCTAGTGAGGCGGGTGAGCAGAGGTCGTAAACTCTATCTCTAATTGATGTCGAGGATTGACTCTCAACGTAATGATCCCTTACTGTACCCGCGGCCATCAAGGTGGTTGTCATTTGATGAGATTTTTGAGACGTGGTACTTTAAGATGTATTGTTACTCGATAATCACTTACGAAAATGCATTTCGATGCACATAACAATATGGAGGCAGATGCGATGCATGATCGCAAGAGGCCTATGTCAAATAGAGTGCATAGCGAGGGGGGTGCTCGACCATTTCACGTAATGGGTTGATGGGAAAGAGGACCCATAATAATATACTAGCAAATATGCCTTAGTATGGAGCAGTGTAGAACACGATGAGGTTGTTCTGTGCACGAGGCCTTCATGGCCGAAAATCGTTAATCCTAGAGACGAATTGGATCGATTGGGGTTTTTAATGTGCAATGTTGTATGTATTATTATGATTATAACTTAAGATTGTATATACGTGACAATTTATGAAAATTTGGTTTTTACCAACCTTGCGTTAGGTTAACGGACGATTGAGAGTCACCGATGAAAGCACTCTTTATTGCTTATTATGATTTTGCCTTCATACAATTTGGGATATGTGAAAATATTTGAATGCTCTAGCCCGACCATAGCGTTAGTGTGCCTGGATCTCGAGTTGGTGAGGTGGGTGCTTAACCAACTCAAACTTCGTAGGCACTTCTTGAGTTATTTGAGTACTTTATTAGAGGTGACATATGAGTGTGCTTATGGTAACTTAATAGATAGATGTAGTTGGCATCGTATCACAAACTATTCTTGTTATAACTTGTGAGGTAGGATCTATGATAACAGGTTGAGTATGCCATACGGCATAAATACCATGCATGAGAGGTGAGTGACTTGGATACCGCACAGGGTATATGTCATTACACTTATTTGTGCAATGTTACCTCAAGGGTGGTTTTGAGCTAACACCAGCAAACTGTAGGTGCAGATTTGTTTCTATTCTTAGGGGTGCTCATCACTTAAATTTTGAAGCGTGGTCTTCAAGCAACCATGCCTTAAACCAACTTTTGTAGTGAGTCATTCGAGCTCGCGAAGTAGGCTAATCAATAGATGGTAAAATGTTTGAATTAAGCAAGGTTACAGTGAGAGAGAAAGATTCATATGAAACATCATTTGAGAAACTAAAAGTACGTCGTGGTAGGCTGGAGGCTTCCAAGGCCAATATTTGTAAAAGGAGGTTTACGTCCATATCACTAATATGTCCGAGGAGAGATGTCAAGATTCTCTTCAATATAACTTAAGCATGCAGTTTGTCAATCTTAAAGAGGATAAGATAGGTAATGAGCGAAAAGTCATCATAAGGAAGGCTTTTGGCGATAGATGTAGAGAAATTTCTTGAAATTCGTAGTTCTGCACCTAGTGCATATAAGATCGCTTGTTTGCCTACTGAGGGCTATCAATTGGTCACCCTTTGAAAAAGTTGTATAGTTTATGTTGATGTTTAGTGTAGCATATTATGCTACTTGAAAGGATCTTTTGGATAACACTTCTTGTGCTTTTGAGCGATTTTATTTAATCAAAGCATCCTCATTTATTTGAACAGTAGTTGTTCATTTTGAACCTTGCTTTATATCTGTTTGTTGTAGGGGTATTATTGGAAATCTCATTTCACCTTGAAATTTTCATCTATTAGCGATGAGAATTTATCGCATGTCCTGGCTTCATTTAGGATTTGACGACACCTTAAATGGTAAAGCTATATCGTACCACGTAGAGTGGATTGATTTTCAATTGAGTGACCATTAATGGTAAGATATTAACCCCCATAGTGATATACATGTTGTAATCGCTGCGACTACAACATGTCTTAGAATTTGGTCTTTGTCTTAACTCGTGCCTCGCACGCGATAATGAAAAATCTATTCATTTAATCGTATTCGTGTTGTTTTTAGCATCTAACATTGTTCAGCCATTATATATGTCTTATCTTCACTTTATTATCACTATGCACATTATGCGTCTAGCTAACTACTTGAATTTTATGCCTTAGCACTAGATTTAGAGGAGGTGTTTGGCTACGATTATGTGCCTTTGAGAGTTCGTGTATCACTTGGGTGCTTATTACCCCTTGAGAGGCGGGGTACCACATAGGTCCTTGTTTTGCACCTCAAGAGGATACCGCATAAGTAGTAGTTGTTGTACCTTAAGTGGCGGCTATTGCATGGGTACATGATGTTGTAATATAATTTATCTTTGTTCTTATTTTTTGGATTAATACAATCCTGTCATCTCATAATTGTGCGCGAACTTTTGTAATTTGCGTGGTGTCTCAAAGTAACTTGTGTATTTGTCATATTTAAAAGAATACTTTGTAAGGGGTCATGCATTTTATTTGTTGTCATTTCAGTTAGGTACCTCGTAGGTGCATATTTTTTGTCATTTAAGGCAGGGGACCATGTAGGTACACGTTTTGTTGTCGTTTTAGACAAGGTACCACGTAGGTACGTATGTCTCTGCCGTTATAGGCATGGTACCGCGTAGGGATACTCTGCAATTTTTGGCATGTTACCGTATAGGTAGATGTGACTCTTGTCATTTCTAGCATGTTTTCGTAAAGGTGGATGTTACTTTGCCATTTATGGCATATTACTGTATAGGTAGATGTTACTCTGCCATTTCTGGCATATTACCATATTGGTAGAAGTGACTCTGCCATAACTAACATTTTACTTTATAGGTAGATGTGGCTTTGCCATTTCTGGCATGTCTCGTTTATGTTATCGACATTGTCCGTTACCTCGTTTCAATTCATAAATAAAAGAGGGTTTTGGATTCTGGTAGAGGTTAAACCCTATATTAGTGCATTCTTTTGCATCATGCCTTTGAGCAGGAGAACACGTATTTCTATCTTCTATCTTCTCATTTAAATAAGAGGTATTGTCTAACTTGTTTATATATTTTCTGTCTTATCTTGTAGGATAGTAAGTAAATAAATTACATGTTAAGGTATTTTCTGGCTTTTCCCATAGGATAGGAGATAACTCTACCGTTTTAAGGTATTTTCCACCTTGTCCCGTAGGACGCAAGAAAAGTCTACATGTTAAGGTATTCTCTGTTGTATCCCATAGGATAGGCGATATGTCTACGTGTTAAGGTATTTATCTACCGTATCCTATAGATACATTTACCTGTTAAGGTATTCTTTGTAGTATCCCGTAGGATAGGCGATATGTCTAGTTGTTGATGTTTTTATCTACCTTATCTTGTAGGATATGATATACGTTTACCTGTTAAGGTATTCTCGGTCGTATCCTGTATGATAAGAGATAGGTCTACATATTAAGGCATTTATATGCCTCATCTCGTAGCGTGAGGCATGTTTGACAACTAGTATATGTTTTGTTTATTTGTAACTTATAAATAAGTTTGATTTTCATGTAGCTTAACTTTTAGTCGGTTGATCCTTGGTTGTTTCTTCATCTTGTATGACTTTGCAATCATTGACGGAAAAATGTTGTTGAAGCATATTTTATATTAATATGCCGGTATTTTGTCTTTTCTTTTTCGAATAATGATCATTTATGAAAGGAGTTTTGCTCGTATTTGTTGCAAAGGATATAGGGACATTCGCCTTTGTAGGCATCCTATCATGAGGGCGAGACTTCTTATTGTTGTATGTAGAAATCATTGTTAATGTAGGTCATTGTATGTGACCAATCTGTCCTGAGGGCAAGGCCTTTGGCTGTTGTTTCAGACTATGTACCGCGAGGGTATATGACAGTCACCTTTCACGCGATATGTCTTGAGGGCGAGATCTCTTTGTTGATGTGTTAGCATATTTACCGTTAGGGTATATGCACACATGTACTCCAAGCGACGTGGTGAGAGGACGGATGGATCTTTAATGATTTTGGTCTGGACTTAGATTATCCCAAGCTACCTACGTATCCCGTTGAGGGAATCAAGCCAAACGTAATTCAGTTGTGATGTGTTAATTGTACAATCAAGTATAATAATATATTGAGTATCTCGTGGATTTTGAATATCTATGTCGGGGATCCCCAGATGTAGAGGATATATCGATATCCGGGATACACGTATGTCGGGAAACACCCTATACCGAGTATTGGAATATCAGATGCTCTTGGATATCGAATATGGGTATTCAATATCAATGGGTAGGTGGTGCTTCTGTTAAATGAATCTACATCGTTATGCGGAGTCAGGATATTTATAGACCTCGGGATACGGAGGTCGCGTCTGCAATTCTCGGTGTGCATTGTACCATATCGAATGTCCATATTCGATATGATGATATATCGTTACTGTGCTGGTTATTTAATGGGCCTGGCATACATAATCGATTTGGCTGATCCAATACCGATATTATCCATATCACATGTCGAGCATAAAGACTCGACATGCATATTCGTGGACATGTCGAGTATAAAATTTAGCACTCCTAATGATGATACAAATTTGCATATACAAGTACTGATACACGGAAATAGTTTAACCCATGATATTTACCTCCGTAATGTCGTATACATTATCACCTATCAGAAGTCCAATTTATTATGTCGTTGTAGGCTGAATTTTGGGCTAAAAGCCTAAAATGGACTCTACATAAATGTATTAACAAATATATAAATCATCGCTCTTGTCCATTTAAGATTCAATGTTAAGGATTGCTGCAATTATGTTTTTTTTTACAAGTCAATCAAATAAAATTAAAACAGAAATCAAACCACCAATTAAAATTCTCCACAAAAACAAAAAATCTGAATTCTCCACAAAAAACAATCAATAAACAAGACCGACCTATTTCAAACACCCTGCACGCGTCATGGAAACATCTAGAAAAAAAAAAAAAAAAACACAAATTTTGTTAGCCTTAAGCTACAACCAGATTGTAATCTTAATTAGATCAACCACTTTTAAAATATCAACCACTCCTTGTATGAAAAATCTTGTCCCTCTCTGTCCTATATACTACAGACTACTTATTATTAACTGCTTACGGCACATTTGGTTGCCCTTAACAACCCATATTAATTAAATAGTGTGGGTTTATACTATATTTGGTTGGCAAATAAAACGTAAAAGGGTTCCAACATAAATTGCATTTTGGAGCCCCCCTCCCCTCTATGATAATTTAATGCTACAACCACCAACTTCAGCCACTCAAGTTAAATACAATTTTCCCCCACTTTTTCAAAAAAATTACATTTCTTACCCCTAAAAAGGTGCTTACATCACAATTGAGTGACATAAAGTAGAATCACGAATTACGAAGCAACTTAAGGGTAGTTTTGGTAATTCACGAAATTATGTGGATGTGTATGTGCAACCAAACATGAGTTTAGTAAAATTAAAGGCTACATGGTGGGATTTTTTTTTGTAACCAAATGTTAGATTAATTATTTTATTTAATATAATATTGACACTAAATTATATAGGTTTTCAGCTCATAGTGCAACCAAATGTGCCGTTACTGTATTTTGCATATAAACTATCAGTCTTTAAATCTCATATATCCAAATTAAAAATCTGTTTCAACTTAGTAGTATCAAAATGGCGTTCAAACTTCAAATTAAAAGTGAAAAAGCACAATATACTGATATAGAAAGAATAGGTCCTTTGATCACATTTCCCAATTTTATCCAAAATTTAATACCCGTTAATGTAGGGCTGTTGGGCCACAGTTTCTAACTAGACAACTTAAATCATCAAAATACTATTCCCAATTCCCAACCCATTTTAAAAATAAATGTTTCATAATCCGGTGGAGAAGGCTTTTACCCTAATTGGCAAAGCTAGTCAAAGATTTAATGATAACAAGGTTAGATTTCACCAATTTTTATTTTTGTGATAATTTAAATTTCACCAATTTGGGTTTTCATATATGTCCAGTTTATCAGTGAAATTGTAAGTACTTATTCCACTCTATGTTCAATAAAAATAAATATGAGGATAAAGTCTATATTATTAAAAAGTAATGTACCTTCTCAAATAAATAATGATTTTATAATTCTAGCCAATTATTTTTGAAAAACGAAAAAGATATTTACCAAAGAATATTGTGGACTGTAATCTTAAAACAACTTTAGCGTTGGCATTTTCACAATTAGTTATTATCCTTCATCGACAATATACAATATTATAGAACTCCAGATAAATCTCTTATACACCCCCATCATATTAAAACCAAGAGATTTCGGTTATCCATACAGGCTACAGCTAACAATATTCGTTGCGTGGCTTATATGTAACATTTTGTTTATGGTAGAACATGTCGACACACTTCAACTCTAAGGAATATATTCCAAAATCATTGCAAATAATGAGCATTTTTAGAAGTACAGAAGGAAGGATAAGTAAGCACTGAGTTAAAAGGGCCTAAAACGAGGTTAAAAATAAGCGTACCGCAAGTTGCTAAAACCATGAAGCTAAATCCAGTTCATGTTGGTTCCTCCCAGAAAAACATTACAGAGACATGAAACTGACGCATAACGCTGGAATGCTTGCTTAATAACTTAATTATGAGAAAAGAGAAAAAGTACTAGGTCATTCTCTTCAGGCTCTCTCCGTTCTCTCTCCTAAGAGTAGAATTTCTTCTTCCTTCATTGGCTTCTTCCTGTTCTTCTTAGTTCCTTTTTTTGGTCATCTTTGAGACCTTGTTTTCCTCTATCTACTATTTTAGTTCATTTCTCACCTATCATGGGCCATTCTCCATCTGATCCCCATTTACCACCAGATAAGGAAAAAAAACCAACGACCCTTGCTGGAAAATTCCTTTCTAAAAAAGGCCTTAATCTAATAGCTGCAAGAGAAACATTCATTCGAGTATGGAATATAAAAAATTCTTGTGTTATCAATATGATTGAAGACAATGCTCTTGCTTTTATCTTCTCAGATTACCGCGAAGCTCATAGAATACTTGCCAAATCACCATGGAACTTCAAAGGAAGCCTGCTATCCCTTGTGGAATGGAATGAGGAGTTAGCTTATCAAGAGTTAAACTTTGAGGTAATCCCATTTTGGGTCCAGGCGTCGAACATCCCAGTAAAATATATGACGATTGAAGTGGCTACCTGCATCGGAAGTGCCATTGGATCTTTCATCAGTGCTGATTTAGCCTCTGAAGCTCTAAAATGGAGAAAAGCCCTCCGTTTTCGAGTTTCAATTAACATAAAAAATCCTCTCATCCATTCTGTCCTAATCCCTTTGTCTCCATCATCCTCTATTTCTGCTTCTTTGGCCTATGAGAGACTAGGTGATTTTTGTTACTCATGTGGATGTATCAATCACAAGAAAGATCATTGTTCTGCTATCCCATCTTCATCATGTGGACCTGGGCTCCGGGCAATACCGATGGGAAAATCAGCAATACATGTTGGTGTAACTACAAAATGGTCATATATAACCCCAATCCCAGTATTAAACCCTCATTCTCCATCAGAAAACCCAAAGAACCCAAGCAACTTCCACCATAGCTTCCCTTCTACCACCAACCGACGAAATTCCATTATTACCCCCACCAACCAGTCAACTCCGGACAATACTAAACTCGTCCTAGACTCATCTTTACCCGACAAAAACTGTGACCTATCAGGCCAAAATATGCCCAATCCCCCAAAACCCCCTGATAAGATTCCTATGGAAACACTGACACAAGATGTGTCCCCTTGCTTTTCGAGTGATTCCAACGGATACTTTTTCCTCAGACCAGCTACACCTAATGCTGACTTACACTCCAGGCCGGACCCTTTGCCTGATCCATCTCGAAAACGGGCCCAACAATTCGTTCCACCCATCCCTTACAAAAGGCCCAAAGCAAGTGATATTTTAACTGGTCCTCTTCGCATGCTTGAATTTGAAGATGAATCCAGCCCAACCGCTATCCCTGCAAATTTCTGCAAAATACCAACTACCATAACTAACTCCTACTCCAATACTATCCCATCGTCTGTGTTATCTACAAACAGACGTTTTTTCAGAGCTAAAAGAATGCACACCTCTGTATATAATATTGATGTCTACGACTCCGATCTGCATTCAACCACTCCAATCTGCATTATCCAGTCCCCCGCAAGTGATGCTCATTACCTGCTTGATGAAACTACTCCTAGCCCCGAATGGGCCGATGGAGTAGAACGATGAAAATTCTATCTTGGAACTGACGTGGGATGGGTAATCCTGCGGCTAGAAGGGCTCTCTTAGCTCTTCTTAAGAAACACTTACCTCACATTCTCTTTCTTTGCGAAGTTAAAACGAGCCGTGTTAATGATCTCACGTCCCTTCTCTCATCTCAGTCCCTCTCTAATTCCATTTTTATTCCTCTTGTTGGTAAAGCAGGAGGCCTTTGCCTTGCATGGAACCATGAAATTCACTTGACTATTCTCTCGTCTTCTAGTTCCATTATTTCTGCTCTTATTTCCTCTCAAGATCACTCCTCCAACTGGATCTTATCCTCAGTTTACTGCCATCCAAGTTTGTGTTCGAAAACTATTTTTTGGCAACAACTTACCTCAATTGCTCGATCTTATATTGGGCCATGGTGTGTTATCGGTGACTTTAATGATATCACAGATCCTAGTGAAAAGGTGGGAGGAAGACAATTAGCATCATCGTCATTTTCTTGCCTATCGAAAGGACTTCTGGATTGTGATCTTATAGATTTGGGATTTCGCGGCAACCCTTTCACATGGAGTAATAAGCGTTTAGGATCCTCTAATATCCAGGAGAGACTTGATCGGGCCGTTGCAAATTCGGAATGGATAGATTTATTCAATCAAGCATCCGTGTTACACAGCACAGCGCTAAAATCTGATCACAAACCACTTGTGCTTGACACCAATCCCCTTGCAGCATCAGGACCGAAACCTTTTCGATTTTGTTCTTTTTGGCTAGAATTCCCTATGTGTAATGCTGTTGTATCTAATGCTTGGAATTCTCAGGTTACAGGTAATCCCCCGTGTATCCTCTCCTCAAAGAAAACAAGGGTTAAATCTGACTTGAAGGAATGGAATCGCGTCTATGTTGGAAAGCTTCAGTCTAAAATAGCCTCGACAATTCAAAAAATTGAAGCTATCCAGTCAGATACTCCTAATTCGCTGAACCGTACAGCTGAAAATTCTCTCCAGGAATCCCTCGACTTATTGCTCAAAGCCGAAGGCGACATGTGGAGACAGAAGTCCAGAGTTAAGTGGTTAAAACTTGGCGATGCCAATACCAGGTTCTTTCATTTATCTACTATAATGCATCGTAATGTTAATCGCATTCTCTACATTAAACGTTTTGACAACTCCCTGGACTATACTTGGAAAGGAATCGGGCAACGGTTTGTTAATTACTTCCGCCTCTTGTTCTATTCGGACTTTGCTCATACTGCCCCGCCTTATCCGTACAATATTGACAACCTTTTTCCCCCTGTTCTGTCTAACGAAGATAACATTGATCTATGTCGCTTGCCTAATGAGTTGGAAATAAAAAATGCTCTGTTTTCCATGAACTCTAACTCTGCACCGGGTCCAGATGGTTTTCCGCCATTATTCTTTAAACATTTTTGGCCCTTAGTCTCTAATGATCTGTTATCTGCTGTTAGTTTTTTCTTTTCCCAGAATGCTCCCTTGAAGTCTTTTAATCATACATTTATTGCGCTTATTCCTAAGAATGATAAAGCAAATAAGGTGGAGCAGTTTAGGCCCATAAGTCTTTGTAATGTTTTCTATAAAATTATTACAACTATTTTGGCAAACCGCTTAAAACCTCTCCTCCACAACATTATCTCCCCGTCTCAATTTGCTTTTGTGCCTAAGAGACTGATTTCAGATAATACTGCCATCACCCATGAAATTATGCATTTCTTGAACCACAAAAAAGGTAGTAAAGCTTTTATGGCCATCAAAATAGATATTGCTAAAGCATATGATCATGTAGAATGGCCTCTGTTGTGTTCGATCATGCGTAATCTTGGATTTGACAGTGTATTCATTAACTGGATCTTTAATTGCATTTCTTCTGCTTCTTTCTCTGTTCTTGTTAATGGTTCTCCTTTTGGAAATTTTGTGCCATCTCGTGGGATTCGCCAAGGAGACCCTTTTTCTCCATTCCTTTTTATCCTCTATTTTGAGATTCTTTCCAGGTTAATAGCTCGAGAGGAGCAAGAGGGCAACTTAAAGGGTATTAAAATATCAAGAGATGCCCCCTCGATTAATCACTTGATGTTTGCCGATGATTTGATCATATTTTGCAAAGCGGATCATCAAGAAGTTAGTTCGGTGAAAAAGTGTTTGGATACTCTTCAATCTTGGGCGGGGTTGAAAGTTAATTATGATAAGTCGGTCATCCACTTCAGTCGCAATGCCAGCATTGGTTTGAAACACAATATATGTGAGAGGCTGAATTTCAAAGAATGCAATCATAATCTCGACCATCTTGGAATTCCATTTTGCAAACTGAAAAAGTCGAAAGAATCCTGCAAATCTCTTCTTTCTAATATCTCAAAAAAATATACTGGTTGGAAAGCTGTGAATTTATCTCAAGCCGGGAAATTAGTCTTGCTTAAATCGGTTGCCGGGAGTACTTCTAATTACTCTATGACTGCTGGGCTTCTTCCTATTGGAGTATGTGATGCACTGGATGCTCATATGCGTAGATTTTGGTGGTCGAACAGTGGCAACAAGAAAGGACTTTGCCTCGTCTCTTGGGATCGGATCTGCCAGCCTAAGTCTCGGGGGGGAACTGGATTACGTCGTTCGCTGGATATGAATCGTGCTCTGATGGCTAAATATTCTTGGCAAATGGCAGCAAATCCTAATAAATCTCTATGGTCTCGGCTCCTTCATGCTAAATACCTCCGGGGTAAAAATTTTATGGAGACGCAAAGTCAGTTTCATGGTTGTTCTCCTTTGTGGCGCGGCATTATTAAAACTCGCGAAGTTATTGCTAAAGGCGCATGCTTCCGAGTCGCGGTTCAATCGACTATTCGCACTTGGCAAGATCCGTGGATCCCATCCATCCCTTCATTTATTCCCTCTTACGAGAATGTTCCGCAAAATCTGATTTGCCAATTTGCTGTTGTGAGATCTCTTATCAATACTGAATCAGCATCGTGGGACTTGGAAAGCCTCCACAAAATCTTTGATGAGCAAACAATTGTTGAAATCTGTAAAATCCGCATTATTCCCTCGGTAGAACCCTTGCACTTGGTATGGACTCCCTCTAGGAAATGAGTCTTCTCTACCAAGAGCGCATATCTATCGGATCAGCACCACAGATTCCAAGCAGAAGATCACCCCACGGCTATCATGTCCAAGAAATGTTGGAATCTGCCAATACACAACCGTAGTCGAATCTTTCTTTGGCGGATTATCAACAATGCTCTTCCTTCTCGTGACAGGCTTAAGTATATTTTTACTATTGATAATCAATCATGTCCTAGTTGTGGCGCTTCCCTGGAATCTATGAAACATCTCTTTATGGAGTGCTATCTTGCTCATCAAGTATGGTTTCATTCGAAGTGGAATATACGAATCTCGGCTTTTCGGACTTTTGAGCTTCTTGATTGGATTAAAATCATTTCCACTAATAATGGATCCTTAATTCCTAAGGAGGAATTCGTTGAGTTCATTAATTTTGCGGTAATAGCAATGCAGTCTCTTTGGGATCGACGGAATTTGATTATCCATGATAAACCGGTGCCTGATTTCCTCTCATTTTTCCAATCCATATCCAGGCGTGCAAAAGAGCACTCTTGCTCTCAATCTCCCCCTTCTCCCAATAATCAGGTTCTTATTAAATGGCATAACCCTTCTCCGGGATGGGTAAATATTAAAGTGGATGCAGCTTTTGATCCTAGTTCAGGTAAAATGGCTGGGGCCTTTTTGATCTTCAATGCAGCTGGTCTTGTCACCTATGCAGAATCAACAATGGGATGGGCATTTGACCCTTCGGCAGCGGAAGCGGCGGCTCTTTTGCTTGCATTGAAGAGAGCCTTTGAACTTAATCTCCTGTTGGTAACGTTTGCTAGTGATGCAGAGGAGGTGACGACTCAAGTGAATGTCCATAATGAATCGCTGAATTGGAGCAGCCGAGTTGATATCCTTGAAGCCCGTTCTCTTTGTCTCAAGATGCCTTGTTGGGAAATATTGAAAATTCCTCGCGAGCTAAATTTTCAGGCGCATAATGCAGCGAAATGGACGATGGCGAACAACTGGACGGGTCGAATTTCTTTAGAGCGGCTTCACGAGGAAATCATATAAGTTGTCTGTTTGCTTGTTTTGGTTTTTTTTTTTTGCCTCTGCAGATGGGATTCTCATGTACTGTTGAATAGTCTTCTTGGTTAAATTTATATAATTTTATTCTCATCAAAAAAAAAAAACTTAATTATGATATTTCCAAGAAAAATACACCTGTGCCAATACTGTTTTGAACTCATTATAAGTGAATCAAATAATATAAGTTTACTCAATTTTTTGTGGACATGGTTCTGACATCTGACATTCCAGGTCATCCATATTATGTAATTAGTCAAGTGTTGTGTGAAACGGTTATTAGTGCATGGCTGGAATTTTGAACAAGGACGTGTGCAAACTGAGGGCTTGAATTGCTCTTTCTTGTTTATGCATAGTGGAGCTAGCTAGCTATAATTAATTTCGTGCAAATTAGCTACCGTTTGGCAAATAAAGTAAGACTGTCGATAAGGAAAATGCAGACACAAATGCATGTTATGATACAGCTAGCAAAGTAGACATACATTTGCATTTATCTTGTAACTACCCACGACTCGAGCTCATGGGAAAAAGTGAGGGATAAAGGGATAATGTATGCTTTTAATGTATATAGGAAAGTGTATCGCACCAATCAACAAACGGTAATCGAATCAACGATACCAATTGTTTCCAAATCAATTAAATTAATTTAATAAATAATCACATCTCAAATACCGAATCAGCACTAATTAATTTAGTATTCAATAGAAGGAGCCGGCAATTGTACTATACCGATTATCAACTTTTTTTCCGAACATATATATATATATATATAATTCATCAAAAAAAATATATATATATATATATATATATATGATAAAGTCATATATTTTATATTGAACTTCTTTAAGAAGTAAGTCATTATGCATCATTACTTACTCACAAATTAAATTATTCATTTTTTATTTATCTAAATCTTATATGAAATTTAAGAAAAAAAATTAATACAATTACTCGCACAAAATGTTAAATCACAAAATACAGTTTTACACATAAATAGAAATTCATGAAACCCAAGCCTCAAACGCACAGTAACACATAGACCATATTACGGCCAACCCTCGCCATCACCTCCACTATTGTGGCCCCTTGTTGTCACACCATCGTTATTGTGTCCTTCTCTGTCAGAAGAGGAAATCTAGGGTTTGGGAGAGGGGGACCGATTGCAGACTGAAGTGGAAGAGAGAGAAAGTTCACTTGTTTTAATTAATTAAGTGGTCCTAAAAATCGTACTTGTTATTAGTAGTAGAGAAGTGCGACGCTGCTTCCTTGTTATTTCCTTTTAGTCCTTTTATTTGTCATTATTGCTATTTCTATTTCTGCTAAGATTCTCAGTACAATACTTTTTAGGAGTTGTGGCATGTGCTGCTTAAATTAGTAATGTACAACTCAGCTGAGTAGTATATCAGTACTGTAAGGATCGGGACAATGAATTATGAAAATTATGTTGATGTTACAATTCTGAAATTCCTCTTTCTCTCATCTTATTCTCTCTGTTCTTCTTTGGAGCTGATCTTCTATTTATCTCTAAAGTTTCACCTGCAATCAAGAATTAATTGTTGTGAGTATTTTATTCATAACATTTGGCACCAGAGCCAAGTTCCTGTGCACACTCTGATAAACAAATGGCAAAAAATAACACACAAAGAATTGAAGGGTTAGAAGTGGGCCAACAAGAGCTGAAGGAGGGCCAAGGAGAACTGAAAACGCAAATGGATAACATGAAGGAAATGATGAACCAGATATTACAAACCCTACAAGCTGGAAAAGGAAAAGAAACTGAAACTGGTGAGTCTTCAAAGCTAACAGGAAGCCCAGCACACTCAAGAGGAAACATGGCTGGACCAGGTATCATACAGAACCCTGCCTACAGAAATGACATGAACAATTTCAGGGGACCAAAGTTTGACTTCCCTAGATTTGATGGTGAGGACCCTAGGGGATGGGCTAGGAGATGCCAGAGGTATTTCTTACTTAATCAAATGTCAGATTATGATAAAATAATAACAGCTAGTATTCACATGGAGGGGCTAGCAGATCATTGGTATTTAGACAATATAGAGGGAAGAGAGGCCATGGGGTGGCCAAGATTTATTGAGATGGTGGCTGAGAGATTCACTCATGCTAGAGGGGAGAATCTAATAGGGGAATTTAACAAGTTAAAACAGATGGGGTCAGTAGATGAATATATACAAAAGTATGAGGAGCTTAAGGCTTACATGAGTAACAGAAATAGGAATCTAGATGAAGATTATTTTGTGAAGAGCTTTATCAGTGGGCTTAAAGAAGAGATTAAAGGTATGGTAGAAATGCTGATACCTAACACCCTGAATCAAGCCATTTTCATGGCTAGAAAGCAAGAAGCCTTGGTGGAGACAATGAAGAAATCTGTACCCAGAAACACTAGCTTACCTTACAAAGCTAAACCCATGATAATAGGAAGAAATGAACCTATTAAGAGTGGGAACATGCCTGAGAAATATCCACCACTGAAAAGACTAACACCTGAGGAGATGGAAGTCAGGAGGAGGAACAAGTTGTGTTTCAACTGTGATGAACCCTACCATGTAGGTCACAGGTGTAAAAGGCTTTTTGTTATTATGGGGGAGGATGAAGAAGGAGAGGAAGGAGAGGCTGGAGATGAAGAAACAGGGGAACATTTTCATATATCAGTACATGCTCTGAGGGGGCAGGAGACACCTAGCACTATCAGGTTGCTTGGAATAGTGAAGGGGAGGAGTATTACTGTGCTGGTAGATACTGGGAGTACTCATAGCTTCCTAGACTACTCCACTGCCAAACAGTTGAGATGCCAACTGGAGTGCACTAAACCCCTTAAGGTGACAATAGCAGATGGGGGTAAAATAGAGAGCAACTACAGGTGTAGGGATTTTAAGTGGGGACTTAAGGGAGAACAGTTCACAACTGATGTGAGGGTCATCAAACTGGGAGGATGCAACATGGTGGTAGGGGTGGACTGGTTGAGAACCCTGGGCCTCACTACCTTTGACTTTGAAAATCACAGGGTATGGTATTTCAAAGGAGAAAAGGCACATATGTTGCAAGGGATCACCAGCAAGGCAACTATGCACATGATGGATGGGGAAAAAGCATCCAAGTGGGTTAGGAAGGGAGCTAACACACTGATGGGGTGTCTGGTTATGATAGCACCAGTCAATCAGGGGAAGAAAGGGGAGCAAGCCCCTGAGTTGTCAAATTTACTAAAGGAATTTGAGCAGGTATTTGATGAGCCAAAGGAATTACCACCAGAAAGGGGGCAGGGCCATGAAATTGAATTGATACCTGGGGCTCAAGCCTTCAAACAGCAGCCTTATAGGTATCCATATATGCAAAGGGAGGAAATTGAGAGGCTAGTAAGGGAAATGCTGAGTACTGGACTGATTCAAGTCAGTAATAGCCCTTTTGCCTCACCAGTGTTACTTGTGAAGAAAAAGGATAGTAGTTGGAGGTTTTGTGTGGACTATAGGAAACTAAACTCTATAACTATCAAAAATAGTTTCCCTATACCACTCATAGAAGACTTATTGGATGAATTGGCCCATGCTAGGGTATTCTCAAAGATTGATTTGAGGGCTGGATACCATCAAATCAGAATGAGGGGGAGGGACATCTCTAAGACTGCCTTTGTGACCATGACAGGGCATTATGAGTTCAAGGTCATGCCCTTTGGGTTGACCAATGCCCCTGCCACATTTCAGGCACTGATGAATAAGATTTTTAAAGACCAGTTGAGGAAGATAGTTCTGGTCTTCTTTGATGATATATTAGTGTTTAGCAAGGATATGGAGGATCACAAGAAACACCTCAGGGAAGTGTTTGACATACTGAAGCATAACTGTTTGTATGCTAAAATGACTAAGTGTTCTTTTGGTCAGAGCACCATAGAATACTTAGGGCACATCATTGGAGAAGGGAAAGTGGGAGCTGATCCTGAGAAGATTCAGTGTATGGTTAATTGGCCTAAGCCAAAGAATGTTAAAGCTATGAGGGGATTTCTGGGCTTGACAGGCTACTACAGGAAATTCATAAGGCATTATGGAGTAATTGCTAAACCTTTGAATGAAATGACAAAAAAGGGAAGTTTTCAGTGGAATGAGAGGGCTGAATCAGCATTTGAGAACTTAAAGCAAGCAATGGTTCAAGCTCCAGTATTGCAGCTCCCAGACTTCAAAAAGTCTTTTTGTGTGGAGACTGATGCATGCTATCAGGGAATAGGGGCAGTCCTTAGCCAGGAAGGACACCCTATAGCTTACCTAAGCAAGGGATTTGGGCCCAAGAACTTAGGGCTTTCAGTTTATGAGAAGGAGTTTTTGGCTATTATTTTAGCCTTAGATAAATGGAGACTTTATTTAATACAAGGTCAATTTGTCATTAAAACAGACCAACAAAGTCTGAAGTTTCTGCTGAGTCAGAAGGTGTCAACCCCACTACAGCAGAAATACATGACTAAATTGATGGGATATGATTATAAAATTGAGTACAAAAGGGGTAAGGAGAATAGTGCAGCTGATGCACTATCCAGGAGAGAGGAAGACAGTGTGGGTTGTAGTGCCATCACTGTCATACAACCACAATGGTTGCAGGAGTTGGAACAGAGTTATAAAGGTGATGAAGTGGCACAAGAAGTGATTTCTGAGCAAGTATTAACTCCCTATAATCTGTCTTACTATTCCTATGAGGACCAGGTGTTGAGGTACAAGGGAAGGCTCTATGTGGGGAGTTCTAATGGGCTGAGAAGACAAGTGGTGAGAGCCATGCATGAGAGCAGCATGGGGGGTCATTCAGGTGAGTTGGGGACATACCAAAGGATGGAGGCCATTTTTTTGTGGCCTGGCATGAGACAGTATGTAAAGAACTATGTGGCACAGTGCAGTGTATGCCAATTGTGCAAGCATGACAATGCTAAGTATCCTGGACTATTGGTACCACTGCAGTTACCACAGGGAGCATGGCAAGATATAGCCATGGATTTCATAGAAAAGCTTCCTAGATCTGAGGGGAAGGATACTATATGGGTGGTGGTTGATAGGTTCACTAAGCTAGCTCATTTCATCCCCTTATCTCATCCCTACAAGGCTGCTAGTTTGGCTTCTCTATTCTTGGATCAGGTGTATAAATTACATGGGATGCCTAAGAGTATAACATCAGACAGGGATAAGATCTTTACCAGCCAGTTCTGGGGAGAACTGATGAAAACTCTAGGGGTACAACAGCAGCTAAGTACAGCCTACCATCCACAGACAGATGGTCAGACTGAAAGGATTAATCAGTGTCTAGAATCCTACTTGAGGTGTATGACTGGAGCCAATCCCAAGGGCTGGGCTAAGTGGCTACCCATGGCAGAGTGGTGGTACAACACCAACTTCCACACTGCCATAGGAACCACCCCATTTGAGGCTTTATATGGTTACCAACCATCTCAAATGGGTATTGGTCCTTATAAGGAATTTAAGGTGTTAGGTGTGGAGGAATTAATTCAGCACAGGCAAGAAGCTAATCTACTCATTCAAGAACACCTAAACAGGGCACAAATGCGCATGAAAAAATATGCAGACAAGGGAAGGAGTGAAAGACAATTTACTGTGGGGGAATGGGTATATTTGAAATTGAAGCCATACAGACAATACTCAATCAGAGATGATCCTACTTGGAAATTAAGCCCAAAATTTGCAGGCCCGTTTCAAATTACAGAGAAGGTTGGGAGTGTGGCTTACCGTTTGTCATTACCTGAAGAAGCTCGCATACATCCCGTGTTCCACGTGTCAGTCCTCAAGCGCAGAATTGGAACCATGGACGCAGCAATTCCATCGATACCTGTCATGGGGGAAACAGAAAGGAGTGAGTTAAGGCCAGAGAAAATCCTTGCGAGAAGAATTATCAAAAAGGAGAACAGAGCCCAAGTGCAGTGGTTGATTAAGTGGCGTGGAACTGCTGACGAGGAAGCCACGTGGGAGGATTGGGAGGAGGTGACGCGTCGTTTTCCAGAAATTGAAGCTTGAGGACAAGCTTATCTAAGGAGGGGGTAATGTCAGAAGAGGAAATCTAGGGTTTGGGAGAGGGGGACCGATTGCAGACTGAAGTGGAAGAGAGAGAAAGTTCACTTGTTTTAATTAATTAAGTGGTCCTAAAAATCGTACTTGTTATTAGTAGTAGAGAAGTGCGACGCTGCTTCCTTGTTATTTCCTTTTAGTCCTTTTATTTGTCATTATTGCTATTTCTATTTCTGCTAAGATTCTCAGTACAATACTTTTTAGGAGTTGTGGCATGTGCTGCTTAAATTAGTAATGTACAACTCAGCTGAGTAGTATATCAGTACTGTAAGGATCGGGACAATGAATTATGAAAATTATGTTGATGTTACAATTCTGAAATTCCTCTTTCTCTCATCTTATTCTCTCTGTTCTTCTTTGGAGCTGATCTTCTTACAGCTTTCTTCTATTTATCTCTAAAGTTTCACCTGCAATCAAGAATTAATTGTTGTGAGTATTTTATTCATAACATTCTCACTCTTGTTTATCACCTCTTACATTTGTGAATGTTGATTTTCAAAATTATTTGTTTGTTACGAGCTTTTTTCGGCATAATTTTTATTTTAAGGTGCCATGGGACGGATTTTATAATAAAAAAATTAAAGATAAAACTCAAACAAAGTTCGGTGAGTATTTCAAATCTTTTGATAATTACTGAATCACACCGAATGAGTTTGGTTTGACAGACAATTCAAAATTTAAAATTATCGAATCAAACCCTACCTATAACAATATCGAATGATTAGTACGATAAATAATCCACACTCAAACTTACAAGAACATGATCAACCAACAATAATTCTCGTAGGAGGTAAATACTTACGAAAACACAAGCGTCAAATATGATATTATTAAGTTAAGAACATGAATTATCTCACAAATAGATTTCAATAATTAATCTCACTCGTATCATTGTTCTCGTATACATGTCAAAGTTTCATAGTAAAATCATAAAGAAAAAGAAAAAAAAAAGATGTTCACTCGATATGTAAATTTTCTTCTATTCCTCTTCTTTTATATATGTTTTTCATGTTATGATTGTGTGAGTACATTAAGTAACGAAACTCTCGTATTAATCAAATTCCGATATGCCTTTACCCCACACCTCTCAATTTCCACAACACAGTCCTCTACTTCAAGCATTTTCACCTTCACCTCCTCTTTCCCGAAATTCCCCAAATCAACCCCAATAAATTCCCTAATCCACAATTCACCCCCCACACCACCACAACTCTTTGTGATCCTCTTCCCAAAACCCATCCCGCTTGACGATGTTTTACGACCCCCCACCGATCTTTCAAGCTCGCTAAACACCAACCCCGATACCATAACTGTCACCTTAACAACTTCGTTGATCACTTCTATCTCATCCTCGTTAGATTCAATGACATTCTTTCCTATCGAATACACATTGGATACGAGCTTTCCGATTTCCTTACCGATTTTGTTCAGGTTCTTAACGTGAACACCGATTTTTGACTCGTGGTTTCTCCTAAAAGCGATTTCCACTAGCGAGTACTCCTCCCGCAACCTCATTACCAGCGTTTGGAACAATCCATACACGTCCGCAAATTTGAGGAAATCTTCTAGAAGCTTCTCGATGAAGCTAGTGGAGTAACGGAGCGATTCACGCGTTGGAGGGAGGAGGAGGAGGTCGTCGAGCGATTCGTGGACGGATTTGAGTCGGGTCAACCCGGTGCAAATCCACGATGAGGTTCGGGATCCAGATATGGACCAGGTGGTGAGCTCGTTGAGCTCGTCTTTGAGTTGAGAGATTATCGGGTGTGTGCGGTGGCACGGTAGACTGGCGGATCTGACGTGGAGATTTTTTGGGGGTTTTGTGGTGGTGTTTGAGGGTTGATCGGGGAATGAGAGGGTGCGACGGAAATTGGTCACCATTTTTGGTGCCATTTTACTTTTTCGTTATGTTCTTTTAAGTGACGACTTGGAGGTGTTGATGTTTTTTGAATGTTATGGAAAAAGGGTATGTGGGCGTATATATAGGAGGGGGCTAGGGGTTGGGGTGGGGTGCGTTAACGCGTGCGGCAATGAGAAAGGGGCCGCACGAGGGGGTGTGACTTGTGAGTGATTGGATCCGCGAATAAATGCACGACGTTGGGAAAGAAGAAAGTATATATCATGTTTTTACTTTTTATATCTCATACATATGATGTATATTGCTATATTTAGTATGTATTTTTCTAACAAGATACTGGAAGTACAACATTTTACTTCACTTAGTGACGAGGAGTGCATGCACACCAATTTTTTTCGACGATACATATGTTTATATCATTGTTTTCTTTGGTTTTTTTTTTTTTTTGAATTGCTTGTATCATTGTCATTGTCTCGAACAATAACAAGGAGATATTTTTACATATAATATTTACGAGTTGATCATGCATAATCCTATCCGCCATCGGGTATAGGCAAAACGAGTACCCCACAAAAACGACAAAGGGTCGAAAAAAATGGTGGCCTTCAAATTACGACCGATCAACACCCTACCGCTAGTATATGGTCCACATAAACGACCCGAATACACCTTACTTGTTCGCCCAACGAGTCATCCACATTACGGGGTATCCCTAGCAGTCTCAAGAGTCCCCCCCCCCCCCCAATAACGACCCACCAACATGCTAACTTCGCTATCACGATCTCTCGGGACCTGTAATACGGAACCCCCAGCGATCAACACTTAGTTAAATCACTGTTGAGAAAGGAAAGTAGCACAAAACAATAAGGGAAATAGTGGATACAAGGAAGGCCTCTCATTAAAGACCTGGAGATAATACGACTAAAAGGACCCCTCTCCTACTACCCGGAGACAACGCAACTCAGGGGAGACCTTCATCCCCTGAAGCTCAAAAATAACACGACTATAGCACGATCCGACTTAAGGAGAGTGTCAACTATCCACATTAAAGGCATCTCCCAACTGCCCGCCGTTATGAAGAATGACCTCATCTCATTGGTTCAAGACTACTATTGGGGCAGCAGGCGACAAACCTTACCGGCCCCTTCCACCCATAATGACTATTGGAGTAGAGCCAGTCCCCTATCATTGGCTCATGAAATCCCTCAATACAATTGGAGAAGATATAATTATTATCCAGTAAGAGAGACCCCGTTAGTTTGACAATATCTCGTATATATGGAATAGGGTCAGTTACAAGTGTTACAACGAGTATATCCCTAACTAGGCCCACTTTAACTATGCTAGTCTCAAACAGGCTTGGTCCGGAACACCTCGAACTAATGTCGGATGCAAGAGAGGATGTCGGAAATATATCGGAGATGACGTCGAGGATTATGTCGGGGACGACATCGGATCTTCTACGTCGAAAGTGATCTCTTGCTTATGTCGAAGGTGGCGTAGGCGATATATATCGGGTAATATGTCGAAATCTATATCGGAGAATGCTTGATATAGGTGAACACTAATTGTAGATAATTAAAACTTACCTTGATTACTAGAAAACGGGTATTTATAGGCCTCGAGATTGGGGACCACTCACGTGATAAACACGTGAGTTGACTATATCGGGGATTATATTCGATATATATGTTGGGAATGTTAAAAGCTAGGCCTGGCCCATGGCAGACCCATATCATGTAGTCCCCCAATTTGGGAATTATTATCTGAAGTTAAAAATGTGCAACTTAAATCTGAGTTTTTGGATTACAAGTACCTCTCGTCCCGCCAGTTCAAATGACGAAAATCTGATGCAGAAATTTCATTTGTGTCTTGAAGGAATATTGGTCGACCCCCAATGCAATTTGCGAATTTTCAGAGGTTCTCATTTGAGTTTCTAAATTTCATATTATATCGAACTTCCCTAGACATGCAAGTCGAATCTGAAGTTTGATATGCTTTGCCATAAATGCATGACTGATGCCCGATATCTATAAATAGCAGATCGGGGAGAGAGAGAGAGAGAGAGAGAGAGAGAGAAGATCATTTTATCCTGTAGCGAAACGCGTTATCTCTTACGCCGAGGTATCTCGGGGATTTTTTGACATGACTCTCGATATAGTTTTCGACATGCTTTCTGAAACAAGTTTCGATATTAATTTCATTCTTTGTTTCTATTTTTTAGGTTGCTATCTTCGAGTTCGTGTATTTTAACCTTTTCAGAGCTTTTCACTCTTCTCAGTAGTCGACGTTCTCATGGCGAACGAAAATTATTTTGACTTTACCGGTTTGGATTCTCAAGATACGAAGGCTGGAGGCTCCAGAACTGCCTTCTTTGATACCAATTATCTTGGGACAGATGAGCTGTTTTAGGATTATGTTGGTGATGGCGTAGATGAGGATGCCAGTGTGCCTGTGGGGGCCCAACACATAGAGATTGATGAGTGGGGTTTTCCCATAGCCCCAGAAGTGAAGAAGTTCAAAACGGAGAGTTACGAGGACATGGTGTCATGTGTTCCTCATCACCCTGGTTTTTATGCATCGACTTATCATATCGATGCTGGATATAAGATCATATTCCCTGATCAAAATGAGAGGATGCACATGACTCCAAAGAGTTGTATCACCGTGCATGCAAAACATCTTTCCAACGGCCTGCGATTCCCTATCTATCCCGATGTTACTGCTATTTTGGCAAGTATTGGGGTTCGCCTTAGGCAGCTGTCACCCAACTCCATTGGGTGCATTGTGGGCTTCATTTGAGTTATGTAGGCCCTCGGGATTCCGCATAGCGTAAATGATTTTGGAGTCTCTTTACGGTCATCACCAACAAGAAGGGTGGAGACAAAGGTTTCTTCTTCATGTGTTCGCAAAATGGACAAAAATTCATACTCCGTGGCCAATCTAGTTATGGCTTCAGGAACAAGAATGAATTCTTTTATATAAAGGAGAGAATGGTTGGGGAATTCGATGGGCTCCCGCAACAGTGGTCTACGTCCGATAAGTATATAAGGCCCGCTGGTCTTGGCCATGCTCCATTTACGCCCGAGTTCTTACTGAAGCTGGTGGATCATCCCTATGATCTTACCATGCTCTGTGATGGGGACGTGGTTGGCGCGAGCGGTATCTCTCTGATGCCCTATCGAGGCTCTTATGACCTTGGTAAGGGTTTTTCTTTTTGCTATTTGGGCAGTTTTTATTTTCCTTCGGTTGTTTCAATAACATTGGTCTTGTCTTTTTGTAGCTACTCTCGTGGAACACCGGAGGCTAGACGTGATTACTCAATGCAACGTTGTCCCAAGAACAGTGGTCTGGTGTGATGTTGCGCCTCCAGTCCTTATCAAAAAACGTGGGCCCGAAGGTCATCGCCTCAAGGAAAAATTGTATAGGTCCTCGCAAGGTGGAGAGGCCACAAGAGGTGCGGTTCTTGGTGGCAACCTGCCCTCGCAGAGTGGAACTGGTGTGGGTCCCAGTAGGAGTCCAGCTCCGGGGACCTATGGCGTTAGTGCCTCATCCCACAAGAGGAAAAATGTTGAGGGAGGAAGTTCTACCGTTGGTCAAGGCGCCATGTTTCAATCTGTGAGTGCGCGATTACTCTTTTCGAGCGGTTATACTGATGTACTTATTTAAAGTACTTTTCTGGTGTTCTTACGGGATTGAGATGTTCTTGTTTCCTAGTTCGGGAAATTTCTCACCAGCTTTTTGAAGACGACGAGTAAAATTAATGTTTCCTAGTTGGAGTCTATCTCTGAAGCTATTGCCCTTCTTGAAAGCATGGCCGACTATGACCTGGCTACAACTACCATATTAGCAAAAGAGCGTGATGAAGCCTTTAGCGCCATTGAAGTTAATGTGCGCGAGCTCCTTACTCAAAACAAGGAGTTAATAGCCACTCTTAACGGGGCTAATGTATCTCTTGCCTTTAAATTTGAAAAAAAAATATATCCATGTGTTCGTATCCAGCGAATACCGATACTCGTATTAGAATCCGTGCAACCTTGCTAACGAGTAACGACCCTTCTCACTTGTTGAGCAAGCAGGAGAAGTGATGTCATTGATAGGAATATCAAATTATGTAAGTATCGAAAATGATACAAAATAATATAGTTTTTTGGTGATCATATTGAATAATTTTTGAAGTGTTTTATGCAAGATGGCTTTACACCTTTCCAGAGCTACGACGACCGCCCCGGTGACATTCAAGCGGTCACCCCACGGAGGCGGCGACCGTTTAGCGGTCGCTACATTTATTTCAAGTGGTGGCGACAGCCCAGCTGTCGCCATATGGGCCGGAGCGACGGCCCAGTTCGTCACAACGGCCCACTAGGGTTAAAACCTTAGTGGGGCAACCGCTTGGCCGTCGTGCCCGGCCAGACCCGACCCGACCCGACCAAGTTTCTCCTCCTCTTCTTCCATTTCTTCTTCCATTCTTCTTCTTCCATTCTTCTTCTTCTCTTCTCTCCTCACGATCCACCCACCAACGCACACCTACTACCCGACCCGATCCACCCACCACCACCGTGGCATAGTCCTCCACCACCACCTCACGAACCACGAGACCTCACCTCCGTCGCCAAGCCACCACGTGACGTCACCTCCGTCGCGTCTCTAGCACCGCGACGTTGCCTCCATCGCCACGCCCCCACCCACCTCCGTCACCAAGCCACCACCGCGAAAAAACCTCCGTCACCACGCCACCACTGTGTCCCTACCCCCGTCACCACCACACCATCGCGACCTCACCTCCGTCACCACGCCACCATCGCGACCGCCGCGCGGTCACCACGCCACCACTGCGACCGTACCTCCGTCACCACCACACCATCGTGCTCCCACCTCCGTCACCTCGCCATCACCGCGACCTCACACGACGCCATTAATCACCACCACCACCGCCGCCAAATAGCTGTCTTCGGATTTTTGTAAGTTGCCCCAATTTTGTATTTTTTTTATGTATATGATTATATGTATTTGTCGAATTTATAGGTAAGATTTATATTCTAGTTTATCGAATTTCCTCGATTATACAAAATTGTGTGCTTGTATATATATTTCGTCGGATTTGTGTGGTACGAATTGTTGTAAGTTGGATCGTTTATATGAATTTGGATATTAACTTTGATATGATGATATGAATTTGGATATGAATGTTTCGTCGGATTTGTGTTGTACGAATTGTTGTAAGTTGGATCATTTATATGAATTTGTATATGAACGTTGATATGATGATATGAATTTGGATATGAACTTTGATATGATGATATGAACTTTGATTATATTCTAGTTTATATTGTTGTAAGTTGGATCGTTTATATGAATTTGGATATGAACTTTGATATGATGACATGAATCTGGATATGATGATAAGTTGAATATTTTTGTAAGTTAGTTTTTCTCGTTGGATTAATCGTTTATATATATGAACTTGCATATGATGATATGTGCGATTTTCTCGTCGAATTATTATTTTGAAATTGTATGTTGTTGAGGAATGATTATGAGTTTATTTGTCGACACGTTTAGGGATCATGTCAGGCGATACTTCACGTAACAGGCCACGTTCATCAGGCAGTGCTCGTTCTCATGTTGTTGGTTCTAGTAGTGAGATTCAGGGTAGTCTCAGGCCTCGGCTAGCTAGTGACGATGTTGTTCCGGTCGAGCATCCCACCCAGGCAGAGACTCAGACATCGCACGAGGGATCTACTGGGGTGACTCCCTTGCCACAGAGACGTCTTTTTGACGACTCTGATGCCCCAGCTACAGCAGCGCCTCTACGTACTTCGTCTGGTTCAAGGGCTAGACCACCATCTGTCGAGTCTAGCCGAGCCCATACACCACCACCTGCAGGGTCCGATGGCGCAAGCCCGAGCGGGAGGACCGACGTAGCTGGTCCGAGCTAGAGGGTGACCGAGATTCCAGCATCGGGGGTATGCACAGGCACACAGACACGTCCCGGTAGGGGACCATCGCTTGGTGTTCAAAACCCCACTAGTCCGAGTAAGAGGCCAGTTATTCGATTGGATCGGAGGGGCCTATTTCAGCATCCCACATCTACCGAGGTGGTGACGACGATCACTGAGTTGATCCGGCAGTTCATGTCCAAGTTTTACAAGTCATATTATAAGGTGCCGAAGGAGAAACGAGATGCAATGTGGATTGCGTTCACGATGAGAAATTATTAAATGAATATATTATTGAATTTATTATATTAATAAATCAAGTGACAATATAAACTATCTTAAACAATAACTAAATTATTTTGCAGGAAAAATTTGTGATCCACACAGATGATTGGCTCAAGGTAAATGAGTTGTACGAAAAAAGGCCCCGAATTGTTACAAGTATTTGATGCATCGCACGAAGAATCAATATTTTGAAAATAAGGATAAACTGGAGTTGGCTGATAAACAGAAGACGTGGATGAACTCAAAGGTGGAGAAGATGGCGATAAAGCATTGGACGAAGGAAGAAACCAAAAAACAAGCATTGTAGGCTCGGAAAAATCGGAGGGAATGTGTGGACCCCGAGATTATGAAGAAGGCACCTGCTACTTTTTACGGTGGATCCATAGACTTGGAGGAGATTAAGCGTCGTTTGGTAAGTTATATTATAATTAAAAATTTAGTCTTAATTTCACTTAAAAATATATGTGTAATTGAGTATACTTACTTTTTTTTTTCAAAATTGTAGGCTAAGGTGGATCCCAACCGCACGACGCGTATTCGACATGATGAGGCATTCAAGTATGGATTTACGAAGCAGGTCGATGGTACGGGCGGGAAAACCAATGTGCCGGCGAAGCGCAAGTGGATAGATCAGGGCGATAAAAGGATTTACGTGAGTGAATTAAAATACAAATTCATTTTAGCCTACTAATCCGTTAAATCTCCTTATTCATTTATTTTCTTATTATAAATACTAATTCTTTCACAATTAACAGAAAAAGTACATGAAGCTAATGAGGACGCAATATGGCAAGAACAAGTTGGTGTGGCCCGAGATTGACGGGCCACTATGGAAAAAGGCCCAAGGGAAAATCAAGAAGGGGAAGGCGAGGGGTATACCTGGCGGCTCAGCTCTAGAGGCATATGATATTGAGTTTAGGAAGAAGCCAGACTACATGAGGGCCTACGCCAAGTAGTTGGAGGAGACGATTAAGGAGTTGGAGGCTAGACAGCGAGATCCACGGGTGGACGACATTCTTACAATTTTGCAGGGCTGGAGGACTCATCAGATTGAGCATGGATATGTTCCACCACCGGAGATTCCTGCTTCGATGTTCATGCGCGATGCAGTAAAGACCGGAGCTGCTTTTAGGACTGCTAGGCCGCCATGTCAAAAGAAGGACCCATTTACTCCCAGTTCTTCTGTTGCGCCCAACTACGTCGTGGTGTACTCAGACAGTTCTGATAGTGCGGACGACCACGTCTACGAGGGCCTTGATGATGTTGTGGAGTTGGGCGGAGATGGGGTAGATGCACATCGAGTTGGTGGTGTTGTAGACTTGGCGGAGAGCTCTGGTGACGAAGATGATGACGAGGATACCGAGGATGAGGATACCCAGTCGGATACCAATGATGATTAGGCCGAGTAATTGGGATTTTCTATTTCGAACTATTTGCTATGTTGGACTTTTTAGTATGTTGTGTATTTTGCTATTTCGCACTATTTGCTATGTTGGACTGTTTCTATGTTGAACTTTTTTTGGTATTTTTAAATATCAAATAATAGCAGCTTTCAGAACAATTATCAAATACTATGTGGAATGAGTACTTTTCGACTATCATTCATTATAAATTTTTATAAATTTAATCATATTCATTAGAAAAATATTACATTAACTTTAAATATGGAGAAGTTTTACATTATAAACTTTTTACAAGTCTAATCATCTTCATTAGAAACAAAGTCAACATCATTTGAATCTAACTCTATTGCGTCACCTTTTTCCTCATCCACAAGCTCAAACTCCCCGACACCCAATTGGATATCCATATTAAACGAGCTGAAGTCTACAAACAAATTTAGGCATGTAGATTCGTGCTCCTGAAAAACTTAGGCAGGTACCTCCGCTTCTGTTTCACCACCCTCACTCAAAGACGACATGTCGATGATGTGTCTCGCTAGAATAGTGAATACTGACCTCCAACCCTTTTGACCTGGCCTTCCGTTCGTGAGTTCTGGGTACGGCGCATAGTAACACTGTAGTGCTTGGTTTGCAAGAATAAATGGTTCGTTGGTCGTGAGTGACCGGTATGGGTTAATATCAATCAAGTTGTACGTGTCGTGAACCGTCATCCCACGTCTAGTAATATCGTACCAATGACACTTGAAAAATACAATGTACAATTGCTTCCCAGTACTACCTCCCCAATACTCCAGTTCTAGGATATCTTTCAAACTCCCGTAGAAGTTGGTGGTGTCGGCATCTCCCATGTCTTCTTTTACGTAAACCCCGTTACAATTCGTCTACTTAGGACCCAAATGCGTATCTGTGTGGAATCATCTTGTAACCATCGTACATCAACACTGTGTTTAGAGGACAATTGAGTAACGGTGTTACACGATCATCTGGCATGTACTTTCCACTAGAGTATGTCTGCTTAAACCACGCCACGTAATCTCTATTCCTCTTCATTTGCACCTCCATTGGACTCAATCCATTGCACTCCTCCTATATGAACAACATGCAAGTCAAAAAAACATGTTATTATTTTGACACATTGCAAGACCAAGAGAATTCAATAATTTTATATTAAAAAAATACTTACTCGAGCCAACCATCCAACTCTTCACAATTAAGTAGTGTGTAGAGCTCAACTTGTTCGATTTCTTCGGACGACAACCACTTCTTCTTGACAGGCCCAAGTGGCTTCCCTCTCTTACGAAACAATAGAAGCTCTTCATCACATTCTGAACTCTCTAAAGTCTCGTTCCTGTTTAGTCGGTCATATGTAGAAGTGGGGGATATATCGAGATATTGCGAGCACAAATTTGATAGCGCTTCAAGTAGGTAGGAATTGGCTATGCATCCCTCGGGTCTCGCTTTATTCAAAACTGACCCCTTAAACTTAAACATGCGCCTGATTAATAACAAAGGAAATAATGAATACACAATAGAATAGAGTATTAATAATAAGTGTCACCAACTAAATTACAAAAAAATTACCTCTCGAATGGATACATCCATTTGTAGTGAGCTGGACCATCGACTTTGGCCTCGTACGGTAGGTGTATTGCCAAATGCTCCATAGAATCGAAAAAAAAGGAGAAAATATCTGCTCCAGCTTGTACATTGTTACAATGATAGACGCCTCTAGTCCATTCATATATGTGACGGAAACCTCTGAAGCGCAAATGGCCCTGAAGAACAAGCTAATCTCCACTAATGTTCCCCAAATTTCTGGTGGCAGAAAGTCACGAAAAGCAATGGGAATCAATCTCTGCATGAAGACGTGACAATCATGACTCTTCATACCGAACAACCTCTGTTGTTGCTTCTGTACACATCGTTCCAAGTTCGATGCGTATCCATCTGGAAACTTTAGATTGACCAACCATTCAAACACCTTTTTCTTTTGCTCATTCGTGAGACAATAGGTTACCTTTGGCTTGGCAGAAAGCCCGCGACAGCCACGTTGCTGTAAAAACAACTCAGTATGGTTCGTCAAGATCTTCAAATCTTTCCTCGACTTGATGTTGTCCTTTGTCTTAGAGTCATCCAACATTATCGAAAACATTCTTCTCGCAGTGCATGGCATCTAGATTGTGACGAATCAAGTTTGTGGACCAATAGGGCAGTTCCAAGAAAATGCTCTTTCTCAACCAATTATGCGGCACCCCTTTACCCGAGAGCTTTTTTGCTTCGACTCCAAATCCGACAGGCTCAAGCTGCTCCACAATTACCCTCATCTCATCGCCAGATTTCCTAGGAATAGGTGCTTCTAGCCTTTCTTCCCCTAAGTAAAAGGAATTTTATCGCGCCTCCAGGAATGACCTATGGGCAAAAACCGACGATGGCAATCAAAAAAGCACGGTTTATCGCCATTTGCCAGTGTAAAAGATTGAGTATCCCCCATACAGTAAGGACACGAAAACCTCCCGTGCGTACTCCACTGAGACAACATTTCGTACGCCGGAAAATTGCTAATCGTCCACATCAGGGATGCTCTCAATCTGAAGTTTTCCTTTCTGAAACTGTCGAATGTCTCAGCACCAGTGCTCCATAAAACATTCAGTTCGTCAAGATTTATCGGATTGATATTCTATTGTTTATCTACGTTGAAATAAATATTTATAATTTACACTACTAACAATTTTCAATTTAATTAAAAGTAACACATACATAATTAACTATAAACAAATAAAATAACAACGTACCTCTTGTAGCGTAAACAAACAAATGTTATAACAATTTTCAAGAATGTTGTATCCACAAAAACAAGCTCCACGATAGTGTTTCGACAGTACCTATAAACAAATGAAATAAATAAACAAAGCATGAATTAATTAAATAGTTATAAATAGAAATTTTATAACATTTAAATAAAATAAGACATTTATAATATTTTAAGGGAGAAAACGTATGTACCTTAAGAGTAAGTGGTGGTGAGAATGAATTATGCAAGTGAAGTGGGGAGGTATTTATAACAAAAAATCTACTACTTCGCAACCGTCGGGCGGTTGCAGATAACAACGGCTAGTAGTTCTTGCAACCGTCGGGCGGTTGCAGATAACAACGGCTAGTACGACCATAAACAACAGCGACCGCCTAGCAGTTGCAAACGTAAGAAGCGACCGCTAAGCGGTTGCAAAAGCCTTGCACCACCAACTAGTGGTCGCAGGAGATTGCGCGACCGCCTGGCGACCGCGGAAACTGGGTATCAGCAACCGCTAGGCGGTTGCAGATAATATTTTTACTAGAATTTTTACTATTTCGGTAACCGCTATGTTTGACCAATTGCTAATTAACCTAATGATAGTTAAAATAACTACAATTATAAGTTTTATCTGCAAAATCAAGCTTGGGACAACATTAAGGACTAAATATGATGATTAGTTGTTGAACATAATATATATACCGTGTATCGTTGATAACTCGCCTTATCACGTCTAATCTACTATTTTACTAACTCAATTACTAGTCTTATAATCTTTTACTACTAGTATTCACATGTAATAATAATATTTAAGTTTACTAAACATCAACACATCAAGATACTTACCAAAAATTAATAATTTCAAATATGAACATAATATGCCACCGCCCAATAATCAGTATACGCGACCGCTAGGCGGTCGCTTAGTCCCTTAGCGACCGCCCAGGTGGTTGCTGATGCTGGTCATTTGCAACCGCCAGTCGCTTGCAAATAATATTCATAATTAATTTTTTACTATTTTGGCTGATTCGTTGTGACGTGTTGTTTGATCATTTGATAATTACATTAAAATAGTTAGAAACAAGTCAAATTATAAGGTTTCATTTCAAAATAAATCTTGGGGACAACATTATGGACTAATTATGATGATTAGTTTAACATAATATATAGGTGTATCATTGTTAACTCACCAAATCAATCTTAATCTACTATTTTACTAACTCGAGCAATAGTTTTGTAGTAATTTATTACTGATTTTGGGGTTAATAATGATATTTCTTATCTATAAACACAAACTCATCAAGATATTTGCCAAAAATCACTAATTTTAAACATGAATATTAATTGCAACCGCTCGGCGGTTGCAATAATCACTGGGTTGCAACTGTCTAGCGGTTGCGATATCCTATTATCGCAACCGCTAGGCGGTCGCCATGAGTATTTGCAACCGCTCGGCGGTTGCAAACTTTGCAGAAATTAGGCGGGATTGGGTGTGAAATTCAAATTTTCACGAAAATTCAAAATTTTCAATACATTGCAACCGCCGAACGGTTGCAAATTCTGCTGAAATTGGGGGGAAATTCAAATTTTCACGAAAATTCAAAATTTTCACCCAAATCTTATATAATACCCACCATTCTTCCCCTAATTTTTCATTCACAACTCATACACTCTCAAAAAAAAATCCAAGACTTCATTTTATCTCCAAATCAAAACACAAACACTCTCTTCTATTCCAATCCACAAAAAATAAAACCCAAAAACTTCTTTTTATCTACAAAACAAATAATCAAACACTTTTTTTTCCTTTATATCTTCAACAAAACACCCAACCACATTCTTTTCTTTTATATCACCAACAAAAACCCAAACACTTCCTTTTATCTTCATAACAAAATACCAAACACTCTTCTTTTTCAATCCACAAAAACTCAAAAACTTCTTTATATCTTCAACAAAACACCCAACCACTTTCTTTTCTTTTATATCTCAAACAAAAATCCAAACACTTTCTTCATAACAAAATACCAAACACCATTTTTTTCCAATCCACAAAAACCCAAATACCTCTCTTTTATCCCCAAAACAAAACACCAAACACTTTTTTCTATTCTTATCTTTTTGTTTCACTTCTTTTTGTTTGTGTTTTTTTTCAGTTTTACCATTTTATTTCGACAAAAAAATAATAATATTTCGGAAAATTCACGGAATATTATTGCTTTTTTTATTTTGAAGAATATTATTTGCAACCGTTAGGCGGTTCCGGAATTTTGAATTTGTGAACCTCCACTAAGCTTGCAACCACCTAGCGGTTGCCATTTTCTTAAGGACTTCGCAACCGCTTAGCGATTGCCATGTCTTCAGAGAAAATAGCAACCGATAGACGGTGACCATGCTCGCACGAAGATTGCAACAGCCAAGCGGTTGCCACTACCTTATGGAGATAGCAACCGTTCGGCGGTTGCAGTTATCTTATGCCGCGTCGGTTGCCCTGTACTCGCGACCGTCAAGCGGTGGCGAATCTCATGGCAACCACACGGCGGTTGCCCTGTACTCGCGACCGTCAAGCGGTGGCGAATCTCATGGCAACCACACGGCGGTCGCCCCTGTCAAAGCAACCGTTTAGCAGTCGCTCTGTAGTTGCAACCGGCTAGCGGTCGCCCTATAGATGGCAACCGTCTAGCGGTCGCCAAACTGTCGGCCACCATCTAGCGGTTATCCCTTTTTAGGTGACCGTCAAGCGGTCGCCTGGTGGTATGGGCGACCGCTCGGCGGTCGCAAGGTGCTCGCGACGAGGGGTATCTGCGACCGCTTTGGCGACCGCCGAGGCGGTTGCAGATGCCCCTCGGGCGACTGCCTATGGGGCATCTGCAACCGCGCGGGCGGTTGCAGATGCCCCTGTGTTCTTGTAGTGTATAGAAGATTAAAATTAAGATCGTTCTAACAATGCTGTTGAGTAACTTTTGTCATGGGGCTTCTTGTTTTTGTGAAATTATATCTTCTTTCTCATTACTTATTAAAAAAAAAATTTTGAGAGTCACTATTTATGATATATAGGATACAGATACCGTTATGGAGGACCACCAGCGGTTATATATTCTTATGGTTGCATTATTTCATATATGAAAAGAGAAACATGATGATGCTAAGAAACTATATCCACATATACCATGTAAAATTAATTTATTCGAGAATGTTTCCTCTTAAATGCTACCATGTGCAGTGATGCATAATAGGAGTGATCACAACTCACAGGTGTTAATGTTAGGTAGGGGGAGACACTCCGTGTGACTATCTATCTGGCTTCACTAATTGGAGGTGACGGCGTCCAGGTTTTTCTCAAAAAGATAAAATTTAACTTGTTTTAGGGTTAGGCTTGTAACAATCAAATAAATTGGAGATTGAACTGCAAAAGGTGCGAAATTTAGGATTGACTCGACGCAGGAAAGAAAAAAGAGTTTATCGGGTCAAGAATCAGACTTATTTAATTATCACAAAACACGAAAAAAACAAATCGTGCTTATTGTAATTATACTTTTTCATGTTTATTTTTCTAGTGCGTTAGAGCCTTAGAGGTGAATAAATTCTAGTTGAGTTTCACAAATCTTTTATATTGAAAAAAGCGAATTTTTAAATAGTTGGAATAACAATAAATAATTAAAGTTTGGAGCTTTTTTTAGTAAAATATGAGTTTGATAGTTAGATAAACTTATTAAATCGACTAGCAAAGTTCGTCTATAATATTACAGCTTTTGAATAAGACAGTTGCTCGAACTTTGAGTGTCGAATAATACTTTTCAATAAAAGTTGTGAATCGTTCTAGGGTAAGGGGAAGAATAGTGATGGGGGTATTTTAGGAAATGCTCAATATGAAATGTTGGGCTAGTCCACAAAGAAAAGGTCAGAATATTATGTGTCGAACAGGCGCGATTCGATACTGGATGAATATCGAATGAGTAGAATTCGGTCTTGGAGATAGCTCGAATCAATGCCATTCGATACACATCAATGAACTGATATTGGGGCCACAAGACGGGATCTATAAATACCTCGTCTCTTGGCATTCTCAGCATTCTTTTGAACACACACGACACACCTCAGTACATCGAATTGGCTGATTCAATCTACTTTTGAATTCGATCCTCCACCCAATTCGATACAGACTTATTTGACTTTGAGCAGGATCGGACTACTTCCATTCGAGGTTCAACAACATCGAACCCGGACCATTCGACGTACTTTATGTTCGATCGACAGCAGTGTCGAACCACCATAATTCGATATTCATAGATCGAACGGCCCCGATTCGATCTATCCAATTCTTTATCCAAAAAGGATATCTAGACTAATTTGTGTTCCTGACCAAACTAGTCTATTCTTTGTAATCGATTATCATTATTTTGGCATTGTCAGACCCATTTGTAATGATCTGTTGTGTATTGTAACCCGGACGAAATAAGACCAAAATAAATAGGTTGAGATTCGTACTTCGATTTATGTCTCATTTTCTTACATGTTAAAAATGCTCAAAATTTTGAGAACTATTGAAGATACCTGAGAAAAATCATGAATATAGATGGTGAAGGGAATCTTAAAATACTTTTGTACTTTGTACTCAAAAATCAAAAGGTAAAAGGAAACAACCAATATTAAGAAAAACGTTTAGAATATTGATTCATGACTTGGTCGTTGGAACTTGCCCAGCTTTAAAACTAAGTAATCCTCACTAAATCTTTTTCATTGACTTGAACTCGATTTTTTCTAATAAAGAATAATCAAGTGCGTACAATTGATGTAAGAAGTTGCTTAATTTTGATTACTAAATATTTAGACATAGCTGTTATGTTCAAGTTATTAATGGAAGTAAAATTTGAATCGTTCACGGAGTGGGAGATTGCAGCAATATTATTGGAAGTCGTGCATATATTTTGGATCAAACCATTCTGACACTAGTTATTGGAGGATTAATGATTTTAGATCATTTTTGATAGCTTGCATTTGGAAAGATTTGCGAATCAACTTTTAATTATCAACAGAATATTCAAAGTACTATTTGCAATTAACTATAGAAAAAAGTATAGTTTCCAGTTTAATTATACCCAAAAGCTACTAGAATATATTAGCAAACCAAGTTATAACAGATATTATTAGTCAACTTATCATTCAATACTGAAAGATGCAAGACGACAAATATGTTTACAGGAATCGTCTTTAATTTAAAGAAGATAAAGCTGAAAGTCATTATTTGTAACAACGCGTTTAACACAATAAATGAGATTAATAATTATGATGAAATATGAGTGATATGCTTGTACACGTGTCCACTGTGCCAGCAAATGCAATACAAGACGAGTTTTTTATCGAGGAAGATTGGTCTCGAAAAATCTCGCCTAAGACGAGGACTTCACGAATGGAGGAATGGCAAACCCCCAAATATTCCCCCTAAAAATAGCTCAATTCTTCGATGCGAAAGGAATCAAAATTCAAAGTCAATGAGGGTGAACTGCGAGTCGAGGTTGTAGAACAACGAGGGACAGCATCCTTGAAAATAACGAAGCACACCTAATTTGTAGCAAGTAAGCAAGATAAAAAACAACTTGTATGAAGGCATTGAAATGTGTCATGATCCCCTAACATCACAAGGACAGTAGTACATGAACCACCTAAGTCACTAGTAAGCAACAGACTAATACTTGGCAATCAGCTACTCGACGTGTCGGCAAGTAAGCACAGATCATCCACCTATAAGAAATGAGCTCAAATATCAGAAAAAAGGTTGGGCTCAAGATCAAACACACATGCATTGCTCCCCTCATCTGGAGAATAAAGGAAAACGTTTTACAAATTTTCGAATCCCCTCATACGATGCAAGCCTTTTTTTATGTCTTCGGGTCAAAATTGTTGTTATCAAAATATAAATGTGTGACCAGTAGAAATTAAGAATCATTATTATTATTGATAACTTGATTTGCAATGAAACTTACATCTCCCTTATATACCGCGTAAACTTGACGGACAAGTCAAAGATAATTACATGAAATGTTGAATAAAAGGAAAGAATCATATATTAGCTTATAACTTCGGAAGGAAGGATTTCCGAGGGAGATTTCGGAGGATCTTGTACATGCCTTCCTCAAAAGTATCGTGCCATCGACCAACGCAACTTTGGATCTAAGAAGGAGAAAGCGTGCACATGGAAGAGCCTTCGTGAGGACATTGGCTAGTTGATCTTTGGTGCTAATATGTGAGACAAAGGTGAGGCCCTTAACAACAATTTCTCGTACAAGATGCACATCAATGGCAATGTGCTTCATACGTGAATGAAGAGACAAGTGTGTGCCATCGATATTGTTACAATAAATGGTAGGCGGAGAGCGCAGTAGCGCATGAAGCTCTGATAAAAGATGTTGAATCGACTGAACTTCCGATGTAGTGGTGGCAAAGGCCCAATACTTAGCCTTGGTAGACAAACGAGCAACAACTCTTTGTATGCGGGAGGACCATGACACATGAGTCGAGTGAAGAAAAATAATGAAGGTCGAAATGAAGGTGCAATCAAGCGGATCGCCGGCCCAATCAACATCTGAGTAGGCGTGAAGCTTGTTGCTCAGCCGCTTGCATAGGAGTAACCCGGGAGAGAGGGTACCTTTGAGATACCGGAGGATGCGTTTAACAGCGGTCTAATAATGCTCATAATGAGAAAAATAGCGGTCCAATAATGCTCACAAGGAGAAAAAATAGACTGAGCCAAACGGTTACCGGATAAAGCAATGTCCGCCCGAGTAAGAGCCAACTATTGAAGTTCGCCAATGGCTTGGTGATAGAGATGTCCATCACACACAGTGGTTGAAGACAAAGGCTGACTAGAAGTTGACATGGGAGTAGAAACTGTTTTAGCGCCATTCTTTTTGTGCCAAGTAAGAAGGTCCCAAATATATTTTTGTTGGGAAAGAAATAAACCCTTTGAACAAGGAATAACTTCAAGACCAAGAAAGAAGGAAAGTGCACCAAGATCCTTGATAGCAAATGTGGAGCTAAGTTGGGAAATAAATCGAAATATAATGTCAGAGTCATTTCCTGTGAAAATGATGTCGTCCACATAGACTAAGAAGAAAAGAATGGTGGCGTTGCGATGATATTGAAACAAAGAGTAGTCAAACTTGGATTGCAAGAAGTCGAGAGCCAAGAGCGAGTCGAGGATGGCACGAAGCCATTCTCATAGGGCTTGTTTAAGGCCATAAATGGATTTGTGGAAACAGCAAACATGAGAAGGTTGAGACGTGTCAATGAAGCTTGGAGGTTACTACATATAAACTACTTCTCTATGATTACCATGTAAAAATGCATTGCTAACGTCAAGCTGTCGAATACCCTAAAATTAGACAAATGAAGAGCGAGAATGATGTTAACCATGACAGGTTTTACCACGAGACTACATGTTTCCATATAATCCACTCTAGGGCGTTGATGAAAGCCTTTAGCGACAAAGTGCACCTTGTACTTATGAATGGAGTCGTCGGGCTTTCTTTTGATATGTGATGAGCATTTATTTAGCATTGTTAACAGGATGATAATTCACCTGCTTAAAATAAACAATAAGTCAATTACCGGAATTACCAAATATATTATATTATTATTCGACCTACCTCCACGATACAGGTATCACACCTCTCGGAGCACATCTCCAACACAACAAACTACTAGAGTAAAAGCCAACATAAGGAATACGAAACCAAAGCAGACGAAAGCTCTCGGAAAGAATGAGCCAAAGGGGCCAATCTCTCAGAACCCAATGGACTCTCAATCCCAGAACCATGACAAAAACACTTCCTTGCTATACACTCTCAACACAAACGCTCTCGGAGCACTACCCCATACTTCCCTGCTACGCACTCCTAGCACAAACACCCTCGGAACATTACTCCTGTCGACCAACCGATAGGTCGGAACTTCACAATGACGCAACAACGACACTCTCCGATCCACGATAGCCACATGAACAAACACCCCCTCCGAGATCACCATATGAACAAACACCCCCTCGGAAAATACCCTGAAGCAAACATTCCAGAATACACACCTATCGGAAAAGCACTATCACTAAGAGAACACCCAGACTCGGCCCTAGAGTCACCATATGAAACAATGAGCTCTCGGAAGCAAAGAAGATAATCCACCCCTTATCATAAACAAGACAAAAGCTCTCGGAAGAAGATAAAATGATACAGTCAGCAAGATAGACGTATTCCTATTGGTTAAAAGACCATTGTAACGCGTGTAAAGCACCACCACATGCATAACAACACCTGTAAACACATGCATAACGACACCTGTCCCTAAGAAATCTATATAAGCAGAGGAAGAAGAGAAAGAGAAAAAGAGGACAATTAGGAAAAAATACACATACAGACTCGGAGAATACGAGGAAAGACTCGGAAAAGAGAGTGAAATATAGTTAATAAAAGGAAGGAAGGTTCTTGTCAATTTTTCTCTCTTATTAGCATAGCATTTAATTTTGAACCACGGGCAAAGGCGTTCCAACCCAAATAAATAATTCAGTTAATAGGAAATAACTCAGAACCCGTTAACAAAATGGCACCGTCTGTGGGAACCAAAGATTACTCTCGCTATCGTTAACCCCTGAGAAGGTTTTTGTTTGATCGTTGCCATAACCAAAAGGGGAAGCGGTGCTACAACAATAACCCAGTTACGCACCAAAGATAAGTATCCTTCTTTCACTTGTTATAGTTCGAATTAGATATAGTACGAATTAGATTATGGTATCTTCGTAAAGAAATCATAAGACTCTATAATATACTATGTAAATACTTGGGAGAAGAAAAGGGCAGAGCCCAGGAACCCAGGAGAGTATTTCCGAGAGCAATTACTCTAGGAAACCTCACTCGTACTCTCTCATCAAAGGCTTTCCGAAAGTCTAAATAAGTAAAAGAGAAAGGTATGAACCAAGTCTACTAGGAATGATTCTTTGAAAGGACGTGAAAATACTCACTACACTCTAAGCATCTATGCCTACTTACGATTCTTTCCTCGAGTAATGGAATTATGATTGAGCTGCCCAAAGTATACTATAATAGGCTACGAAGGCGTGCCAGGGGATACTCCTATTTAGGGAAGTATATTCCCCCAAACCTGCACTGCAAATGGACACGCTATGCTAAGAAAGTTGTTTGGCCAGTAGAGTGAGACGCTCTCTCATTTTTGTAAACTCAATCTTAAAATTCTACAATAGAAGGAAAGAAGCTAAGTACTCATAATATGCTGAAAAGTTATGTGATTATGAACACGGAAAAGAAAAAGTTTTGTTCCGAGTAAGAAATGTTTCATTCCAAATAAGATACCATTACAAAAGATAAAATTAAATACCATTACATGAAAAAATAAGGTACAATGATGGAAAAACAAAAACTCCTAAGACTGGGGGAGTTGAGCACTCGAAGAGTCAGGGGTTGGCTCGGGGGCCGGAGTAGGAGCACCCGTAGGAGGAGGAGCACCAGGGGAAATAACCTGGAGAGGGGAGTGTGCTGAAGACCGCGGGAGGATAGCAGAAAGAGGCACCCGGGTGGGGGAAGAGGAAGAGGGAGGAAGTCGTGAGCTACTCTTTTTAAAGAGGTCGTAGGCTTCCTCCAGAGTTGGCCTCTTCATCTCCGCGATATTAACCACCCGCGGGTCTAAGTGGGGATTCACCTTGTTTCGTACTTGCCCAAAGCACTGGAGGAATCCCCACATAGCAGATCCTACTAAGTACCATGGATGCTTGCTGAGGTACATGTCCCTTACCTGAAGAGTAGTTTCCTCTCGGGCCTGCTTAACAGCAGCATCCACCCTTTGCTGCACCTCCTCGGGGAGAATGCCTCCGGTAGCCGTGGCCTGTGCTAGCTTCTCGTTGAGAGAATCCACCTGGCCCAATGCCTCCGATAGATGTTGCTCCAACTCTTTCTGCTTGGCCTCCCAAGCAACCTTTTCCCCCTCAAAGGAGGATACCTTATCCTTCAGCACCATCCCAGAAGCCTCCATCTCCTTCACGGAAGAATGAAGCCGCTTATTCTCCCCCCTCAGGTCTTGGTTGCTCTGGGCGACCTTGGCAAATGGCTCCTCGTATTTCCTCATTTTCTCCAGCAGACTCTTGTTCTCGGTCTCCAGCGTCAGAGACTTCTCTTCAGCTTTGCTTGTTAATTTTTGTAGCTTCTCGACCTCGAGTAACAGAAGAGGAAGCATTTTAGGTACCTAAGAAAGCAAAACAAAAGAATAAAGATCCTGATAAAGGATCTTAAACCAATTAGTTAAATAAAAAGCTTACCAGCATAGCCACATTATTGACACAAGCTCGGGTAAATTCCCACCCATCTGCTGGTAAGGAGTTGGCAGCGGTGAGGTATCGAGTCACCGTCTCGAGTGCCTCTTGGGCATCTTCAGAGCTAGGCTCTTGTCCTGGAACGGGAGCACTGGAAGAAGAGGGCCTCCCTGAAAGTGCCACCCCCGGCAGGGGAACCTGGGTAACTACCGGGCTATCGGTCTGGACAGCCACAAAAGGTCGCGAAGAAGGAGCACTCGTGAATGGAGGATACCCTGAAGCAAACATTCCAGAATACACACCTATCGGAAAAGCACTATCACTAAGAGAACACCCAGACTCGGCCCTAGAGTCACCATATGAAACAATGAGCTCTCGGAAGCAAAGAAGACAATCCACCCCTTATCATAAACAAGACAAAAGCTCTCGGAAGAAGATAAAATGATACAGTCAGCAAGATAGACGTATTCCTATTGGTTAAAAGACCATTGTAACGCGTGTAAAGCACCACCACATGCATAACGACACCTGTAAACACATGCATAACGACACCTGTCCCTAAGAAATCTATATAAGCAGAGGAAGAAGAGAAAGAGAAAAAGAGGACAATTAGGAAAAAATACACATACAGACTCGGAGAATACGAGGAAAGACTCGGAAAAGAGAGTGAAATATAGTTAATAAAAGGAAGGAAGGTTCTTGTCAATTTTTCTCTCTTATTAGCATAGCATTTAATTTTGAACCACGGGCAAAGGCGTTCCAACCCAAATAAATAATTCAGTTAATAGGAAATAACTCAGAACCCGTTAACAAGCATGATTTTACAATCCATTTCCTTATAATTTTGCATAAGTCTTATTGCATATTTATTGATTTTGGTATTATTTCATGTTTTTCTAGGATTTTATCGAGTCAAGACAAAACAAAGCTAAAATAAGGCCAAAATGGGTGTTTTTGGATAAAAAATAGTCGTGACACTACTTCGGGACTTTTAGGCGCTACGGGGAGCGCTATAGCATTGCAAATACCAAATGTAGAACGAGAAAAAGAAGAACGCCAGGAGACCGCAGGTAGAAACAGAGATTGGCTCGACTAAGGCACGATGACACAATGGTCGCGCTTGGCACACGTGATTAAGGCACGGTGTGGCGTGATCGCGCCTGACGAGGATTGAACAGTCATTCTGTCTAATTAGGTTACGGCTGCTCACAAAATTAGGGCATCAAGACTCCCATATATATAAAAGGGTACGGACAAGAGACCAATAACATCTTACAAGAGCCTACACCCAGCTTACAAGAGTCTACGGAGACCATGTGAGATTGTCTTTAGAGAGAAAACACTATTGAAGTTTTGTTCTAGTTTAGTTGAGTCATTGTTGGAAAAAAAATGATTTCTAGAGAAGAAGATCGCAAGAATGAGTCAAGAAGATAGTCTAGCAACGAAGTTCCACTGGATCCGAGATGCTTTTCTTATTCTCTTTACTTTGTCTATGTTATTTATTTCTCCATTGATTGTTAAACTCATGACTATGAGGAGCTAACTTACTCGTTGTTTAAAGTAGGGGAGTAACTCTAGTATATAAATATGATTATTTATTTTTCTTGATGTGCATTTGATGATCTTACATGTGTAGATTGAATAGTTACTAATGTTTTATAATTAGTCTTACTCTAGATGGGTTTAATAGAAGTACTCAATTGGAGGCCGCCCATAGTGTAGATGCTAAGTTATATATAGGCGATTTGTGACTTTGGTGTGCTAATGCAACTGATCAACCCCTATATCACACTAGATCAATCTTAATTATATCTGCTTTGTTAACACGATTTGGATGAGTTAATTGGATGCAGATTTGATATCTCTTCTAAAACAACTAACAATTGAGTTGACCCGTTAACACGGTAGCTTATTAGAGACTTATAGATTTATGGTTGGGATAACTCCTCCTATAGGTCACGGATCCATTAGATATGCAAACATCAAGTTATCATCAAAAATTGTAGATAAATATAGGTAGTTTGTCAATGAACTAATATGATTAAGTCATTGTGAAACCCAGCCTCTAAATAATCTTTCCTATTATTGTTTACAACCTCATCCAATCAATCAATTAAATAGTCATTAGTTTAGTTTAGTTAGTTTAGCCTTAGCATAATCAAACCTTTCTTCAATTCATTAGTTTAATTGTTTTCATTGTTTCTTGCATTCAAACCACAATCTTGATTTACTGTTATTATGCATCATAGTAAGATCTCTTTTGCATGTTAGATAGTCATTATTTGCATTATTAGTATAAGATGCATTCACCGCATTCATAGTATTCACAAGAATTCACTACATCCTACAAATATAAGAGAATAGATCGTGACAACCGTTAGTGTATTGCATTTAAGTGGTTCATATATTAAACCACCACTCTCTTGGGATACGATACTTGGTTCGTAATTATACTTATCATTTTATTATTACTTGAATCGTGCACTTGTGACGAAGGGAAACTTAGGTGTAACATTTAATTGTTAACTTATATTCTTTGTAAGTTATAATCGAATCCCCCATCAATGTGAAATACCCATTTGCAACCTACAATGTTTCTGGAAAAATGACTAGGAACAAGACCCCAAGTTCCATAAGATACACAGGCATTAAATTCATTGGGCATGGCGGAACGCTAATGTAGGTCTTGAATGGCTTGCGATAGGGAGTGGATGCTTAGAATCGGTTGTGAGAGCCTTAGGCTTGAAAATGTTAGCCTTGGACCGAGTCACCATGGAATGAGTGTTAGAAGGCGGCAGCGGCGCTGTTGATAGTTAGCTGGGCGAAGAAGAAATGATTGGCGGTGATGAGATACAGGGAGAAGAAAGTGCAAGAAGATGAGACGACTTGGGAGAAAGTGGAGCCGATGTTGGCGGTGGCCGTAGCGGTGGCAGAAGCATGAGGATAATAGGCGGATCATCATCTAATAGCTGGTGATGGAGAATGTCAAGGATCGGGCGGAAAAACATTCTCACATAAACGAGCATGGTGAGACATAAAGAGTCCATTTGAAGAAGTGTCAAGACACGTGTAAGCGCTTTGAGATGTCAAATCCTCAAGAAACATACACGATCGAGATGGATAAGAGAGTTTGTTGCTGACATACGGGCGAAGCCACGGATAATAAACACAACCAAAGACCCAAAGATTGAGATGATTTGAATGTTGATTGAACAACTTAAAGAATGGCATGGAAAAATTCAAGGCCGAGGAAAGGAGCCTATTAATCTAGTTCACCGTCATTTAAAAAGCAAAACTCCAATAAGTGCTTGGTAAGTTAGATCGATGAAGAAAAGCACGCCTCGTTTCAACAATGTGTCAATGACAGCGTTCGGACATGCCATTTCATTCGGGTGTGTGAGGCGCGATTGTGAGCCAACCTATACTGAATTTAACAAAGAATTGCTAGTACCAAGAATTCGCCGCCATTATCACTGTAAAAGTTAACAATATTTTGCTGAAAGTGTTTCTCACCAAGTGTTTTAAGTTGACATAATATATCATGAACTTGTGATTTACTAGTCATATGAAATAACCAACAATACCGACTAAACATGTCAACTGAAACCAATTAATAACGAAAGCCATAGACTAAAGCTTCAGTGGGTCCCTAAACGTCGTCAAAAGAAAGTACAACATATGTAAAACAACAAACGAACTATCGCAAAAAGGCAAACGATGCGATTTGCTTGCTAAACACAAGTCGCAAAAACTATCCTCCGCAGACGATTTATTACTAATCGGTAAATTAAGACTAGAAACTAAAAGTGAACTCGTCTTCAAAGCCGGATGCCCTGGACGAGAGTGCCAAGTGGAGGTCATCTTCCGAACACCAAGATTCACAAACTTTTCTCGATGTTGTTGATAGAAAGACAAAGGACGAATATGATATGTCCCATTAGTGCATGCTCATGTCGCCAATTTTTCCCCCATAACCCGATCCTTAACATGAAAATAGTTAGGATAAAATTCTAGAGACACATTATCTATCATCCTTAGTAAATTGATGAACAAAGAGTAAATTGTGTTTTACAGATGGGAACACATAACACATTATTGAGATGAAAATCACGTGACGGGAAATTAATAAAAGAGGTACCGGTGTGAGTAATCGGCATGCCAGTACCATTGGCCAATTGAACCTCATTCGTACCGTTATATTCGAAGTGTTAAGCAATGTTATTTAGATCTTCCGTGAGATAGTGACAGGCTCCAGGATCGACCATCCAAGAGTTGTAGGGAGGACGGTGAGCATTAGCGGGCGGTGTATGGGCAATGTTGGCGGTTGGGGTTGAGCAGATTTTGGAGTTTATATCAAAGAGACGCGACGTGGTTCGGTTTACCACACAATTGACAAATCACTTGCTCGCCTTTGGTTATATAATTGTTAGTATAATTAGGAAAAACATAACCACATGGCTTACCACGAAAGGGACCACAACCGCCATAATTATTATCGCGCCACAATGAGAGAAGGAGTTACAGCCGGATGAAGGAACATCAGTGTTGGCAGTTGCAACTAAAATGGCGAACCCATTCTCAAGATGACAAATGTAAGATTCAAGGGTCACGAGAGCACTATAATGTTCAGCGAACGTGAGAGGGCGTTCCCAAAGCCGGATGAAAGAGGCGATGTCACGATATAATTGTCCTAAGCCATTGAAGACGTAGAGTGTGATGTTATCGGGATGGACGGGCCGTTGTGCATGGAAATCTCATCAATCTTGGCCTTGATATTGTCGAGATATTTAGTGATAGAACTCGTATCAAGAGACGCGTTGTTGAGAGAGTCCTTGAAGACGTATCAAGAGACTCGTATCAACATGATGTGGATGCAATCAGGACGATCAAACGCGCCTACTAGAAGAACCCATGCTTCCAAAGATGTTTTGGCATAGTGAATCATGGGTAAGATTTCGGGTGACAATGAGCCAATTAAAGCCGCAAGGATCAGTTGATCCTATTGAAACCAAAGAGTATAACCAGCCATGTTGGACGGATCGAAGCACTTGTGAGTGCCTTGGAAATAACCAAGAAGGTTAATACCACTGAGTTGGGTGAATACTTGAAGACGCTATGAAAGATAGTTTGTTGGCGTCAGGCACAAGGTAAGGTGATGATGTATCGTGACCAGCACGAGAGAGGATGAGGGGTGGTTGTTATGTGTTGTGAGTGTGATGCGCTACTATTTGGTGGAAGATTCATGGGCAGCGGCGGACATGGTGGCGTATTAAGGTTAGGCCGAGTCGAAGAAGAAAACAAAAATTGTGAGACTAGTGCTATACCATATAGAAAATAAAATTGTTCTTATTATTAATCACTTGATTCACAATGAAACTTACATCTCCTATATATACACACGTAAACTTGACGGACAAGTAAAAGATAAATTACAAGCAATATATACAAAGAAAGAATCCCATATTAGCTTATCACTTCAAAAGGAAGGATCTCTGAGGGAGATTTTGGAGGATCTCGTACATGACCAACCTCTTTATGCATTAAGTAAACATTTGAAGTGGAGTCATCGAATTATATTACTTCGTTTTCTTATTAATTCTTCTCAATGCTTTTTATATATTAACAATTGGATATAAGTTGAATTTTCATGCCAACAATCAAAACAACACAAAAAATGGCATTATGTTAGGTTGTAATAATAGACCGAAAGTGTGTTGTCACAAAATGTAATATTCTATATAGCTCCGATTCATTTATATGCTTATGAATTTATCGCTTATTATTAATGAATAGCGAATAACTTCCAAAATAATCTCAATCAACTTAAAAAACATCTAGATCCAGCGGTTATGGACTTATGTTTCATCCACCAAAATCTTGGTACCGGAGAAAGACGAACGATCAGAATGAGCCGAAACGATCGATTTTTTCAATTAAATAAACTCTAGCCAAGAAATTAAATGATCACATTTTATTTTTGGCTTTTTGGATTATTTGGCTCCGAACTTTGTTAGGAACTATAACTGTAGGAAAGTATTCCGTGACTTTCATTAAGAACAATGAAGAGTATATAGAGAAATACACATCGACTGGCGGCGCACTACAAGCATGCAAGACCTAGCACCACCACCGAACAATTTTACCGCCGCAACAACGGAATTCATCCCTCCGGACACTTTTGAAACGGCAGCCAGAAACCAAGAGATGCATGAGGCAAACCGACAAACCATTCATGATTTTTGGATCTCAAGCAAAATTTGATATTGCAAAAGTAAACCATAGCAATACCAAAGAGTCATATGCGGACGTAACCGGATAGAAGAACATGAAGAAAGACTATAAGATCGACGCGCTACGAATGGCAGAAGAACGTGCAAAGATCAAGAAGATATTCCTTTCAAAACTGTCAAAATTGACGAGGAGTTATGTGAGATCATCGACAATGCGTGGAAGGATACAATAATTGTTCGCGTTTTGGGCAGACTGTGGTACTACCCAGCATTACATATTAAATTCGACATTATGTGGAATCTGCGCAACGGGTTTGAAATGATGGATTTAGGATACAATTGCTATTGTATCAAAGGGCTTTCCACCAAAAAGTGAGAGATGATACTCACCAAAAAAACCATGGCAGCTGACCAAAACCTTTCTCTGCATTCGCAAATGGATACCAAATTTTAGGGCGGACACAGATAAGATTGAGAGAACAATTACCTGGGCAAGAACCCTCAACCTACCAGTACAATATTTCAAAGAAACACTGCTTGATGTGTTGGCGACGTGCATAGGGGATCTCATTAAAATTGATGGTAACACCTAAAATGCCATACGTGGGAGATATGCAGGGGTTTGTGAACAAATTCTGACTGATAAGCCACCGGAAATAGGAGTCTGCTTGAAGGGAAAGGTGATGTAGCGAGGTGAAGCCATAAGGAAAGATGAAATAACACAAGAATCAAAAGCTTGTTGATTCACGAAGAATACCAAGAAATTGATGCAAAAAGAGAGAGACTCTCAAAAACTTTATTCAATAATCAACTGACTACAATGACTCAAAGACGACTAACTTATAAAGTGAAAACCCTAATTAAGAAAAATACCAAAATTACAAAGGACTCTTAAAATAACTAAATAAAAAATAAAAATCCCGCTGGAAATAATAAACTGCCGTTTTGACCCTCTAAACCTTCGAATTTGCCTAAAATCACGTAGCCGTAAAGACTTAGTCTTTACGTTTTGTTCAGGAGGCCGTGTCCACTTGGAAAAGTGATATCTTTTGTCAAAAATGGGCTCTATTGACTTTCTGGTCAAAACTCGACTCGCTTGAACCTCCGGTTGATTATTTTTGAAATTGTGGATCGGGTTGATACGTTGTTGTTGTTAACTTAACACTGGAGAGTTAACAGCAGATTTGCAACTTTGTTAATTCAGCGATGTTACTTTAACAACAGACCAGAAGAATAGTGCAGCGGAATAAACAAACACCAAGTTTAAGAAGTGAATATAGACTTATATTAACTTTCGAGCCTTAGGCAAAATAACCCGTGGAGGTTTTAACAAAGGTCGTTCTCTCAATTCTCAAGCTCCTCACTCTTAAATTGATTGAACTAAGCAAAGCACACAAGAATTGCTCCGTATATCTCTAACAGCTCCTCACTCTTAGATCTACCCTAACAATTCACAAACTTTGCTAAAGCAAGACAACGCTCAACAACTGTAAATTAATCTCTCGGATTGATTGGCTCTTGTCTCGTGTTTGTCTTGATGTACTTCACACCTATATATAGGTTCTTGATCTTCGACTTCAAGGTGTGTTGTACACGGTTGGTAATTCTCCTTGTTTCCTTCTTGAACTCTCCTTCTTTGTTCTCGCAGTCTTTCTTGAATAATAGTTCCTTCGTTAGTGATCTAACTAGGGAAAGACTCCTTCTTCAAATCAGAACTGATCTTGGAAAGCATTCCTAGTTCCACTCGAACTCTTCTTTCCTTGTAGAGTGGTTTGCGTAATTAAGAAAACTTTCCTTCTTGGAAACTTGAGCGTCCAACCTATGACAAGCTTGTTTCCTGAATAATAATCAAAGACAATTACAACTATGGAACTCAGTTAGTTAAGTGAATAAGGCAAAACAATAATGAAGAAATTTATTAAGATTGTAAATCGGATTCTGCTCCAGCAATGTTATTCTAACATTGACTTCTCAATGTTAAACTAACATTGACAGAATACCTGCACTTTCAATGTTAAACTAACATCGACCGAATACCTGCACTTTCAATCTCCCGCTTTTTGCCTTAATCACAAAACCTGAGAACCTGTTCTAACTAGATCAAATTATTCAACTAGATCAAATTATTCAACCTGAGAACCTGTTCTAACTAGATCAAATCATCAGTAGTGAGCTCTGTGTACCCCAGCTTCTCCCAGATGTTAGGTTAACATTCACAGACTAACAACAGAATTTTACTTAACAAACCTCTTGATATGTACCTGTCCACCAGTCAACTCATCTATCCATACAGTTTAACCACACAACCCAACAGAATCTCTAACAAGGATGTAATATGCAAGAAGAAAGAATGCAGAAAGAAACGAAAAGAATTACAGATACACCACAACCAATAACCAGTGCTAGACAGTGGTGTTATGTCAACACTGGTGTACTAACATCCCTAGACGATGCACATGCCAAGAGAATTCCTCAAACTGAAGAACCTCTCAGAATCTAAGGGTTTAGTGAACATATCAGCAAGCTGATTGTTGGTTTCAATGTGTTCAATATCAATGAGCTTATCTTCTACCATATTTCTCAGAAAGTGATGTCTTATGTCAATATGTTTAGTTCTGGAGTGTTGCACAGGATTCTTAGAGATGCTTATAGCACTAAGATTATCACAAAACATAAGTAAGGTATCACTGTCTAACCCATAATCCAGTAGCATGTGTTTAAGCCATACTAACTGAGTGACACAACTGCCTGCTGCTATGTATTCAGATTCAGCAGTGGAGAGTGACACAAAGTTTTGCTTTCTACTGTACCATGAGACCAAGTTGTTCCCCAGATAAAAACATCCTCCACTTGTAGACTTCATGTCATCAGTGTCACCTGCCCAGTCTGAGTCATTGAACCCTACAAGATTGGTGTTAGTGTCATAGGAATACCATATACCAAGGGCCAAGGTGCCAGAAATGTATCTAAGAATTCTCTTCACAGCAATCAGATGAGACTGCTTTGGACATGCCTGATACCTAGCACAAACACAGACAGAGAACATTATATCAGGCTTTGAAGCAGACAAGTAGAGTAAGCTTCCTATCATTGAACGGTACAGTGTTGGATCAACATTGGCACCATTAACATCCCTAGATATCTTCACAGATGAAGACATGGGAGTCTTGCAAGGCTTTGAATCTGCCAATTCAAACCTTTTCACCAAATTCCTTGCATACTTTTCCTGACTTAGGAAAATCCCATTACATGTTTGTTTCACTTGAAGACCAAGAAAGAAAGTTAATTCTCCCATCATACTCATCTCAAACTGCCCTGTCATTGATTCAACAAATTTTTCTAGAATAGCATTGTTAGTTGAGCCAAACACAATATCATCTACATATATTTGAGCAACACAAACATGAGAATCTTTCTTCAAGACAAACAGTGTTCTGTCTCCATCACCTCTAACAAAACCAAGACTTAAAAGGAATTTTGTAAGCCTTTCATACCATGCTCTAGGTGCTTGTTTAAGACCATACAGTGCCTTTACTCTTGTTCTTAAATATCCACTTCGTCCCTATTACATTAACATTAGGTGGTCTAGGTACAAGTATCCAGACATTGTTCTTAGTAAACTGTAATAGTTCATCCTGCATGGCATTAATCCAAAAGTTATCAAGAAGGGCTTCATTCACATTTTTAGGTTCTATGGTGGAGACAAAATAAGAGGCATTATCAACAGTACAAGTGAAGTTCATACAGACACACAGTTTTACCATATCTCTATAGTCAAGTCTTTCTCTGTTGCGTGTCCTTACCCGTTCAGTGAGTTCACCTATTACCTGGGATGCTGGATGGTCTTTCTGAATCCTAGCTGGGGGATCTCTTCTAGGTTCAGAGGCAACTTCATGTTCTGAGTCAGAATCCTCTGCTGTTAGTCTAACATCAGATCTTGCTGGTGTTAGTCTAACATCGTTCCCTGACTCTTGTTCAGTGTTTCCAGCTTCCAGTTCCAATGTTGGTGTAACATTGTCAGGAGTAACATTCTCGGTTTCCACTGTTGGTTCAACATTGGGAACTAAGATGTCACCAGTACATGTATCAAGAGTGAAATCATCAAACACAACATTCACTGATTCCTGAATTGTCTTCAATCTAAGATTGTAGACTCTAAAGGAAGTACTATTGGCTGAGTATCCTACAAAAATGCATTTTTCACTTTTAGAATCAAATTTACTCAGATAATCCCTGTCATTTAGTAGATAACAATCACATCCAAATTCATGGAAATATGAAACATTTGGTTTTACACCCTTCAAGAGTTCATATGGAGTCATGTTAGTTCCAAATCTAAGATACACCATGTTACTAATGTGACAAGCAGTATTTAAGGCTTCAGCCCAGAGTCTTTTGGATAAGTCCTTGGCATTGAGCATAACTCTGGCCATCTCTTGAAGAGTCCTGTTCTTTCTCTCAGCAATCCCATTCTGCTGAGGTGTCTTAGGAGCTGAAAATTCATGGAAAATACCTTTAGTATTGCAGTAGTTATCAAAACTAGCATTTTCAAATTCTTTACCATGATCAGACCTAATCTTAGTCACAGTGGAGCCATACAAGTTTTTAATACTAGCACAAATAATTTTGAACTGATCAAAAGCTTCTGACTTTTCTTTAAGAAATTTTACCCAAGTGTATCTAGAGAAGTCATCTACAATCACAAAGGCATATCTCTTCCCACTGAGACTACTTACCTCAATTGGACCCATTAAGTCCATGTGCAGCAATTCAAAACACCTACTAGATCTAGGGTTAGCATTCTGTACCTGTAGGGGTGTATGAACTGCTCTGGTTTGCTTACCCTTGAGGCAATCACCACACACAAGCTTACATGGACAAGACAGCTTTGGTAAGCCTCTTACAGCATCAACTTTCTATAATTTCTCAAGGTTTCTGTAGTGAACATGTCCAAGTTTCCTATGCCATATAGAAGCCTCATCTATCTTGGCATGGAAACTTTCTGCTTCCTCCTGGGCTAGGTAGCAGTTGTCTTTGGATCTAGTACCTGTCATCACAAGAACATTGTCACTATCATAAATATCACAAGATATCTTATCAAATGTAACCAGTAAGTCATCATCACACAGCTGACTGATACTGATTAGATTTGCCTTTAACCCATCTACCAACAACACATCCTTCAAGGGAGGGAATCCATCAACATTCAATGTCCCCTTGGCAATGATTTTTCCTTTGGTGCCTCCTCCATATGTCACTGTTCCAGCACTCAAAGGTACCATTTGCTTAAGATTCTCTTTGCTGTCTGTCATGTGTCTTGAACATCCACTATCGAAGTACCATTTACCTGAAAGGTTAGAGTACACAGCAGAGAAAACAACATTGCACACAACTTTAATTTTAGGGGTTTTAGCCTTTTCTATCCAAGTTCTACTTTTCTGTCCTGCACCTAATGTTAGTCTAACATTATAACCTGTTGTAGAATTAACATTGGACGCAGAGGCTGTTTTCTTACCACAGTCTTTTATAAATTTCCTACATAATGGTTTAATGTGACCTGGTTGAAAACAGTACTGGCAGATAAAGGTAGGTTTGCTTTTTACAGTGTTAATAGTTCATGTACTCACATTATCAGATTCTTTAACAAAGCTTGTAGTTAGATAGGCAGAATTAACATTTGATGAGGAAGGTTTCTCAACAAATCCCAGACCACATGTACCTGAGTTAGATGCCATCTACACAGACCCAGTGAGAATTCCCTCTTGTTCTGAGGGTGTTAGCACATTCATGTTTAAAGTGACCATACCCCTTACATTCATAACACTGGACATCTTTCAATTTCTCAGCATCTTGAGGAGTGCTCTTAGATGCCATGTATTTTACAAACTTTGGGGGCAATTTCTTATAACTAACAGCAGCATTACTAGGTTGTTTTTCTTTACTTTTATCTTTGTAACCCAATTTACTAAACTTCCTAGTGATGTTACCATAGTTAGAAGAGATCAGCTCATATTCATCCTCATCACTCCATGTAGAATCTGAGCTAGTACCTAGTAAGGCTAAAGCAAGTTGTTTACTGGACTTTCCTAGGAATTCTAGTTCAAATTCTTTTAGAGTGTTCATTAATGTTTGAAAGTTCATGTTGGCAAGATCTCTAGACTCATTCATAGCAATTCTTTTGACAGTAAACTTAGAAGATAATGTTCTAAAGGCTTTATAGACCATGGTTTGATTAGGGATGATAAAACCTAAGTTTTGGCACTGATTAGCAATATCTAGAAGTTTCTCAAAATAACTACAAATGCTTTCATCCTCACCCATCTCTATCTTCTCAAAGTCCCTCAAAAGTTTTCTATATTTAGAGTCCCTCACAGCCACATCACCCTCACAATGTAATTCAAGAATTTCCCATGCAGCTTTAGCAGTAGAACAAGTTTGAATAAGTTTGAACGTATGATTACCTACCCAGCTAAAAATAGCATTGAGGGCCTTTTCATTGAAGTTGTAGAGAGCAATTTCGTTGGCTGTCCATTGTCCCCTTGGCTTAGGTACCAAATCAGCATCTCCATCTCTTGGCAAGTAGGGGATGGTGTAGCCTTCTAGTACTGCGTCCCAAGCTCTTAGGTCGATGGATTTGATGTGGACTCTGAGCTTGATCTTCCAGTAGGCATAGTTGTTGGGACCCTCCAATACAGGCAACCTGCTGGTATTGGGGTTGGAATTGTCCATCTTGTCGTATCAACGCCAAACACCGGTGAAGTTGGTGCTTGGCTCTGATACCAATTGAAATTGTGGATCGGGTTGATACGTTGTTGTTGTTAACTTAACACTGGAGAGTTAACAGCAGATTTGCAACGTTGTTAACTTAGCGATGTTACTTTAACAACAGACCAGAAGAATAGTGTAGTGAAATAAACAAACACCAAGTTTAAGAAGTGAATATAGACTTATATTAACTTTCGAGCCTTAGGCAAAATAACCTGTGAAGGTTTTGACAAAGGTCGTTCTCTCAATTCTCAAGCTCTTCACTCTTAAATTGACTGAACTAAGCAAAGCACACAAGAATTGCTTCGTATATCTCTAACAGCTCCTCACTCTTAGATCTACCCTAACAATTCACAAACTTTGCTAAAGCAAGACAACACTCAACAACTGTAAATTAATCTCTCGGATTGATTGTCTCTTGTCTCGTGGTTGTCTTGATGTACTTCACACCTATATATAGGTTCTTGATCTTCGACTTCAAGGTGCGTTGTACACGGTTGGTAATTCTCCTTGTTTCCTTCTTGAACTCTCCTTCTTTGTTCTCGCAGTCCTTCTTGAATAATAGTTCCTTCGTTAGTGATCTAACTAGGGAAAGACTACTTCTTCAAATCAGGACTGATCTTGGAAAGCATTCCTAGTTCCACTCGAACTCTTCTTTCCTTGTAGAGTGGTTTGCGTAATTAAGGAAACTTTCCTTCTTGGAAACTTGAGCGTCCAACCTATGACAAGTTTGTTTCCTGAATAATAATCAAAGACAATTACAACTGTGGAACTCAGTTAGTTAAGTGAATAAGGCAAAACAATAATGAAGAAATTTATTAAGATTGTAAATCGGATTCTGCTCCAGCAATGTTATTCTAACATTGACTTCTCAATGTTAAACTAACATTGACAGAATACCTGCACTTTCAATGTTAAACTAACATCGACCGAATACCTGCACTTTCAATTTTCGATCAAGAGATACCCATATTTCTGATCTCCATAATTCTCCCCTTGTTGAAAAAGATTCGACCTCGAATCTGAATCGTGTTTAGTAACTTTATCACCACAATGCAAAATAAAATTTGGAACTTGAAAAAACTCAAAACCCCGTGAGTGAACATCTTTAATTGTGGCAACAACAATATGTTTATTCTCTTCGTCGACCACTATCACACCTAAATTCTTCTTTTCCTCTTCAACATCTTCAAGCATATCAGCTTTTTTATCAACTTCGTACCTTCCCGACATCTCCATCTCTTTCACTGGGTGCGCCACCGGGATCTCCTCATCCAAACCCTACATGAAAGCTTTTAACCGAGACATCTCAAACTCATCAACAATACCGTCACCATCACTATCACAAACAACATCATGTGAAGATTCACTATACTCTTCATAATCACCATGTAAATTTAGAATATCACCTTGAAACTCTGATTTCCAATGTTTTTCCTCTAGATCATCTTGTCTCCGGTGAATAGGCGGAATCAATGGTTGTTCTAGTGGTACAAACGAATTCTCCATGAAATCCGCAAACAATGGAGCTCCAGGTGTTGGTGTGGGTTCAGGCTGTCGAGCAACCGTCACCGCCGTTTGTTGCGTCAACAAGTGAACTTATTGACGTAACTTTGTGTATTCATCACATCTATCTTCTTCTACCGAAACATCATGGACTTCAGGGTTTCTCCTTGCCGCCATGGTGAAGGAACGAACCTATCTCTGATGCCAACTGATGTAGCGAGGTGAACACATAAGGGAAGATGAAATAACACAAGAATAAAAAGCTTGTTGATTCACGAAGAATACCAAGAAATTGATGCAAAAAGAGAGAGACTCTCAAAAACTTTATTCAATAATCAATTGACTACAATGACTCAAAGACGACTAACTTATAAAGTGAAAATCCTAATTAAGAAAAATACCAAAATTACAAAAGACTATTAAAATAACTAAATAAAATATAAAAATCCCGCTGGAAATAATAAATTACAGTTTTGTTCAGGAGGCCGTGTCCACTTGGAAAAGTGATATCTTTTGTCAAAAACGGGCTCCGTTGACTTTCTAGTCAAAACTCGACTCGCTTGAACCTCCGGTTGATTATTTTTGATCAAGAGATACCCATATTTATGATCTCCATCAAAAGGTTTATCATGTAGTCTACGGGAATTTATCCTCCCTCTGTCATACATGTGGTCGGGTAGGATTTACGTCCGATAAGTTCAAAACGGGAAAAGATCAACAATTAATTGAGAGCATGGCCCAAAACCCGAAATAGGATGCGAGAATGGAAGATGAACACACCGAGAAATTGTGGCTGGTGGAGAAGGCTAAAAACAAGGAACTCGGGGACTGGATTAAGGTCGAACGCCGAAAGAGAGCGATACCACAAACTAAGGAAACCCCTAGTGACATTAAAGAGAAACACTGTGAGAAAGGCAGTGGGTACCAATAATCACAACCCGGCTCATGAGAAAATGAGGTAGGAAGTGGTACGACAGATTACGTCGCCACAAAACAAGAGCCCTATCATGACTGTGCAAGGGAAAAGAGTTCTCCCACCTAGTCTTAATCCACTACCGAAGAAAGGGTATAATAAAGGGGTAAAGGAGTTCACAAGTAGGACTCAAATGCCGCGTCAATATGGAAATAGCAAGACAGAAGGAAATGTCCTTAACACCAAAAATCCTTTTGATATATTGGGTGGTGACCAAAACCTTGAGCCCTCTAAAGAATGTAACGTGGTGAACGCTGCGGGGAAATATTACACAGATGGTTTTCAACACGGACAACATCCAAATTTAGTTCATGAACGTCTTGCTAGTTGTGAATTGGATTGCAGCCCCAATGCCAGAAACACATTACCACACGTTAAATGGATCCTAAATGACATTACGAACACACAAGGATGAACAGCTGATCCGCGTTCTCGAAACCAGAGTGTATTCGATACAGAGAGCAGACGAGCCAAATATATGCTGGCAAAGGATGACGACGAGTGCATGGGAATCTCTGCACCAAGAAACACTAACGATGGAATGCCTCAGGCAACCCGATACTCCCAACTCATATACATAATCCCAGTATGAAGATAATTTCGTAGAATCATCGGGGAGCAGCGGATGAGAGTTTTAGATGAAAATTTTAGGAGTTGATACGGATTCAGAGTCCGTCTGTTATTTTTATTATGAAGACAAGAGTATCCAAACCATGCACATGAAATCGCACTGTGATTGGGGTTCTCTAACTACGTAATTGCACCCACGAACAGCATGGAGGGTGGTATATGGCTTCTATGGAATGAAGAGTCAACGAAAGTCGAAATCCTTCAAGTAGAAGAACAGGCAATATATAAAAACAGGAGCGAACGTTCTAGACCGATGGCGTTTTGTCTGATATTTATGCACAGCTGCGAAGGGAAGCAAAGGAGAAAATCTTTGAAAGCATGGCTTGACTTTCAAACATTGAACACAACCCGTGGCTGGTAACGCGTGACTTCAATGAGATGTGTTATGCGCACGAGAAACGAGGAGGAAGGACGGCATCAGTTGGTCGACTTTGGTTCTTTCAAAAAGCCATGAAGAGATGCGGACTCATAGACCTAGGATTTCATGGACCGGGGTTTACTTGGACGAACAAGAAGGACAGTGGGGGATATATAATGGAGAGAATTGATTGGTCGCTAGAAAATCAGTAGTGGATAGACAAATTCCCGGATAATGTTGTGATACACCTCCCACGGATGCGTTCAGATCATCTCCCAATTCTTACGTCTTGCATGGGCCAACAAACTATTGGGGGTGAAGATTCAATTTCGATTCGAGGCCATTTGGTTTCAACATTCGGATTGCAATGCTCTTTTGAAGGATATTTGGGAGAGAAATCTGGATATTTTGAATGTGGTAGCACAAGTACATGATACCATGTGCGCATGGAATAAGAATGTCTTCGGCAATATAATCTACAGAAAGTCAAAGGTGCTTGCCCGTCTCGATGGCATCCAAAAAGCTCAGGGGATTAGGTATAATGATGTTTTGCTAAATTGGAGATTAAACTGATTTAGGAATTTAATGAGGTTTTGAAGCAAGAAGAAATACTTTGGTTCCAGAAGTCAAGAATCCAATGGATAACAGATGGTGAGTGAAACACAAAATCTTTTCACCAGTCCACAATGACGATGCGTCGAAGAAACAAAATTCTAACTCTTCAAGTGGATGGGATTTTGGTTAGAGATGACGAGGTCCTAAAGAATCACGCTATGTCATATTTCTTGCACCTTTTCTCCATGACAATTAGCATACTGAGTAAAAATACAATAAGCCTTCCAATTTTAGTCTTTTAAATGCGGTTAAACGACGAGAAAAAGTCGACATTGTGCATTGAGATAGATGAAGATGAGCTAAAAGGAGTAGTCTGGGACACGCACCTCTTTAAGGTGTTTGGGGCGGATGGGCTGCAAGGGGTCTTTTACCAGAAGGGTTGGTAGTGGGTAAAAGAATTGCTATTGTTGTTCATGAAGAAGGCTTTTATTGAAAAATAGCTTGAGTCGCGGCTATGTGAAGCATATTTATGTTCATACCTAAGGTACAAAATCCCAAATCCATCTCTCAATTCCGTCTAATCTCACTTTGTAACGCTCTTTATAAGTTTATTACAAAGTGTGTCACAATGCGCCTAAGGGATATGAAGCCGAAATTAATCTCACCAACTCAATCTAGTTTCATCTGAGGTCGTAGCACACAAGACAATATTTTTGTCTTGCAAGAGATTCTCCACTCCATACGATCAAAGAAGAAAAACAAAATTGGGTGCATGATAATGAAGTTAGATTTGGATAAAGCTTATGATAAAGTGGGTTGGGATTATTTGGAAGACACCTTAAAGGCCTTTGCATTTCCTAAAGACCTTGTTGCCTTAATTATGTTTTTTGTCCAGAATGCCACGACAAGAATTCTATGGAACAGGGAACCTACAGAGGTGTTCAAACAAAAGTGTGGATTAAGGCAAGGAGACTCACTTTCTCATTACCTTTTTGTAATGTGTGTGGAAAGATTATCCTACCCAATAAATGAGAAGGTCAAGTACAAGAAGTGGAAGCCTATAATCCCATGTCGTGGAAGGTCAGCATTGTCGCATATATTCTTTACCGACGATTTGGTACTTATGAGGAAAGCTACCCTACAAGCGACGCGCGTTATTAGAAGAGTGTTAGATTAGTTTTGTCATGCATCAGGCTTGAAACTAAGCCCGCAAAAAGAGAAAGTCTTCTTCTCAAATTGGGGTAACGCGAACATAAAAAGGGAAATAAGTAGGGTGCTTGGATTTGGACAGACCAAAAATCTGGGTAAGTATCTGGGAGTTAATCTGGTACACGGTCGAATTACAAGAAATACTTTTTCAGAGATTTTTGATTGAATCATGAAAAAACTCATGAGTTGGAAGAATAAACTACTTTCACTCGTGGATCACGCTACCTTGGTCTAAGTTGTCTCGACTGCAATGGTAATATACGTGATGTAGTCAACATGGCTCCATTAACATACAACTAGATGGGCTAGATTGGGGCTTCTTATGGTCAACAGATGTGACTAAAAAAGAAAATACATCTAGTAGGGTGGTAGAAAGTGACTCGTCCGAAGTATGGGGGAACTAGGGATTAGAGTGGCGCGAACAAGCAACGAGGCTCTACTTGCAAATATAGCATGGAAAGTACTCTGAAACGAACACACATTGTGGAGGGATCTAATAAACGCCAAATACCTTAAAGGAAAAAAACTCATGCACTACACCGCGAAGACCACGAAAAGTTTGCCTTGGAATATTATAGTGAAGTGTGTTGGACTTATGCGACCCTTTGAGAGATGGAAAATTGGGGACGGGCGATCGTGTCATTTTGGTATGACAACTGGTTGGGTACTCGGAGAATCTGCGACAAGATTATAACAATAAATTCAGAGAAGGTGACCTTTGCTCTTTGTAATGTATTAGACGATGAGGGAAACTGGCGGACTCCCGACCTTGCCACACAAATCCCATTTGAATTAAAGGATGGGATTGAAGGCTCTAATATTACACTCCACGACAAAGAAGATCTGATTCTTTGGAGTAAAACGGCAAATGGAGGTTTCACATGTTAATCAATGTACACAGAAGATACCCGTAAGTATGGCCATCTAAAATGGATATGGAATACACCATCTAGTAATAAAATCCTGCATTTTTTATAGTTGCTCGCTCAAGAAAAAATGGCTACCAATCACTTGAGGAAGGAACAAAATCTCTCTAAAACCTCGGACTGCCCACATGTGAGTCTTAGGACAAAACAAGCCTCCATCTACTCCGGCATTGTCCAACAGCTAGAAGGATTTCGACGTTTATGATTTCGAAAAATGACATGCAATGGTTTGATGCGATTCCTGGTAATTTTTGGTTGCTAGTGAACATCAATTGCAAGGAAAATAGAGGAGTGAACCTTGGAAACATATCTTGGCACTAGAGTTTCATGGCTGCTATTTGGTGGATCTGGACGAGCATAATTAAATTCATATTCGAAGGCAAGGTGTTATCATCCAGTAGATGTAATTTCAAATCAAGCAACTAGGCTTATCACTCTATGATGCAATAAGGAAAAATGCAAAAACTGGGCACTAGAAACGCTGGAAAAGCCGAAGAAAAGTTGGGCAAAACTCAATATAGATGGCAATGTTATGGAGTAGGGGAATAAGGGAGCGGTTGGGGGGTGCTTCGTTCGGATGTGGGGATTTTATAAAATGATAGCAATGCCATCTGTGGATGAGACGAAATTGGAAGCACTTAGAAGAGGGCTAGAGATAGCATGGGAAATGAGAATTGTAAAAAATCGAGGTGGAAACAGACTCGTTATATGTGTACGAGCTTGTAATGGTAAATTGTGTCGGCTTTGAATGAAGACTTGGTGAATGCATGCAAGACTTTGATACGGATGCCATGGGAGATACAAGTTCGTGGGATCCCCCTTTTGGCTAACAAGGTGGAGGACCAACTCACGAAGTTGGGCTTAGATGCTAGAGACGGAGAGATATTTTTGGATACACCTCCGCCTACAATTAGGAGACTTGTCAGTTTAGACTTGGCCTAAGAGCTTTTTGTTTTTTTCCTCATCTACCAAAAAATATGAAGAATATATATAGAACAACAATCTTGCATAGCAAGAATCCTAACTAAGAGAAGATTTGGTACAATCAATCTTGCATAGCAAGAATCCTAACTAATGAAAGATATGCAACTATCTGAAAGTATATTTACAATACTAATAATATGATACTAATACACCCAGGCAGTCGAAGTAGAAGGCTCACGAATGCTGAGACTGGAATAAAAATCATCAAAAAGGACACGTGGAAGACCCTTTGTGAAGATATTCACGAACTTTATCACGAGCAATCTTTTCTCGAACAAAGTGGATGTACATATCAATGTGCTTAGTTTGTTGGTGTTGGATGGGATTACTGGATAAATAGATGGTGTTTATGTTATCACAATGAACCAAAATAGCCTTTGAGATGGGAAAGTGAAGTTCGAGTAATAGGTTATGGAGCCAACATGACTCAGAAACAACGTTAGCTACTCCGTGGTATTCAGCCTCGCCACTTGAACATGATAGAGTAGTTAGGCCCTTGTAAGACCAAGAAATATGATTATCACCCAAAAACATGCAATAATCGGGAGTTGGGCAGCGAGTATCCGGACACCCACCCTAATCAGCATCGGTAAACGATCGAAGGCTGCTAAGACTCTACTTGTAGAGATGAAGACCGAGATCGAAAGTCACCTGAATATATCGAATAATACACTTTAAGGCAGCTGATAAGAGGATAATAGTAGTGATTTCTATACTTGATTTAATTAATAGTAGATTAGCGTGTTTGTTTAATCATAAGTGGTAACTCTAATTCACTTCTAAAATATTGTATGGATCCTATGACGTGGTGGACTTCTGGTGAGGGGAAAGTGCTTAAATGTCTGGCATCATTAGGGATTAGAAGGCTCTTTAGTGCATCGAAAGGTGGCTAACTTGCTACATCAATTTGGAGACAAAACAGCCATCAATAGATAGAGCCAAACATAGGAGTCATTGGTACTTTGTCTATGAAGTACACGTATCCGAGATTAATGAAATTCGATCCTTATATACCTTTTATTAATTTGTTTTACATCCTTAGCAAGCATTCAATCAATTAATTAAATTATGTTCTAGTTAGGTAGTTAGTTAATCCTTAGTTAATCATTTTAATTGCATTCTCTACTTACATTAATCTCGGATATGTGTACTTAGAATCCGCATAAGCTCCGAAAAGAGTTGGGTTAGGAAAAGGAGAACCCGACGTGCTGAGTTTGGAATTTTTATCGACTCGAGTAGAAACTGGTTTGCAAGATGACATCCATGTATGATCAATAATCAGAAGGGCATACTTCTTATGAGAAAGAAAAAGACCACCCGAATGACGAGTAACAGTAATACCAAGGAAATAGCTAATGGGACCCAAATCAGTCATAGCAAACTCAAAAGCAAGGCGAGAGATAATAGAGCACCAGAGATCATCAAACGGCGCATTGCGAATAATATCATCGATATAAAGCAATAAATAAGCAACATGGGAGCCACGTTTGTAGATGAATAGAGAGTGATCTGAATGGCTATGAGAGAAGCCAATGGTGGAAATGAAATTTACAAAGCGTTGGTACCAAGCCCGCGATGCCTGCTTTAAACCACATAGAGACTTTTTTAATAAACAAATAAAATTCGGATAAGAAGAATCCTGAAAACTCAGCGACTGATGGATATACACGGTTTCCTGAAGAGCACAATGTAAAAAAATGTTCTTAACATCCAACTGGTGAATATTCCATGAATTAACAAGAGCAATGCTAAGAATAGTGTGAATGGTCGCTGGCTTGACAACCGGACTGAATGTTTCAAGATAATCGACCCAACCTGCTGAGACATGCCATCACCAACAAGTCGAGCCTTAAATCGCTCAAAAGAACCATCAGATTTAGTTTTATGGTTTAAAATTCACATAGAGAGAATAACATTAACATCTAGGGGCGGGGGTACCAACTCCCAAGTCCTATTTTTATATTAAATTCATCAAGCATAGCATTTTTCTAATTAGGGTCTGATAAGGCTAACTTCGGATTTTTTGGAAGAGGAAGTGGTAGATGAGAGATTGAAGTGGCCTTTGGGTGTGTGGATGCCATGTATGTTGCGCGTAGTCATAGACCTAAATGAGGTTGATATAGCTGATAGGTGTTACGAGAGGCGGAGGCGGACTAGCAAGCGCAGACGCGATTTGGTGTCCTGGAGATCACGGGTGAGGCGCGCGATAGGTGGCGCCATCGCACGCCACATTGCGACGCGTTCTGTCCTGCACCACGATCTCCTAAGGTGCACCGCCAGTCGTGCCAACTTAAGTATTTTGTTAAAGAGGAGCATGGTGTGAGGAACCGTCGCCATAGGAAAACGATGGAGGGATGGATGGATGTTATCCTCCAAGAAATTATATGAAGGCTGTGGTGAGAAGGGAGGAGAGGCAAGAAGAAATTTAGACTCATCAAGAATTACATGGCGAGAAAGAATGATCTTCTTAGTGGTTAAATCATAGCACTTTTATCCCTGATGATTATATGGATATCCCAAGAACACATATGAAGTAGAGCGATGGGAAAGCTTATGTATGGTGGTGGTTGAGGGGAAGAGAGGAAAGCATAGACACCCGAAAACCCGAAGATGGTGAAAAGAGAGAATGTGGTGATATAAGAGATGAGTGGGAGTTAGGTTTTTGAGGAGTTTATTTGGAGAGATGTTAAGGAGATATGTGGTAATTTGTAAGGCGTGAGGCCAGAACGACGAAAGGACGGAGGCCTGAGAGAGAAGTATGCGCCGTTTTGAGAGGAGGTAAGAGGGCAAGAAAAGTGAAACGACATTCCATATTTTTGATAAAGACTTAAATTGAGAGTTGGAAAATTCACGACCATTATCACATAGAAGGTTTTAATTTTCTTCCAAATTGTGTGTGAAAATATGTGCTAAACGCCTTGAAAATAGAAAATGCATCAGACTTTTTATCCCAGGGAAACGACCACAAGTAGTTTGTGAAATCATCAAAGAAAAGGATATAATATTTATGACCCATAGTACTCAAGATAGGAGACGGCCATAAATCACAATGAATAATATCAAAAGGTGACAAAGTGGTAGTTATAGAGGAATAAAAATGTAGCTTAGCATGCTTTCCAAAAACACAATCGTCACAAACAGGAGTTTTTGGTAAAGTAGAACAAGGAATAGAATTCTAGTGTGAAGAAAATCTAGGATATTGTTGCCAAGGTGACCGAGACGACGATGCTAAAGGATGAGAGAGAAGGCCAAAAGGGGAAAATAGAATAGGAAGAGGATATAAGTCTCCCAAACTATTGTATTGCATGATAGGAATACCCGTCTGTAGATCCTTCACAGAAAAACCAAAAGGATCAAACTTAAAGGACACTTGATTATCACGTGTAAGATAGTGAACAAAAATTAAGTTTTTGATTAGATTAGAAGCATGATGAACAGTTTTTAGTTTAAGAAGCGGTTAAGGGGAGGGAAGCGAGACATTACCAAAACCCTTAATTGGAATAACAATACCATCACCAACAGTGATATGATGATTAATGCTCAAATTAAAATAAGAAGAGAGTTTACCATTGGACGCCGACATATGAGAGGTAGCTCATGTGTCTAAGTACCACTGGTCGTCAAGGGAATGGAGAGATATTGTATGCATGGCGGCGTCAATGTCAGTTGGCTGGTAATTTGACATCTGAGCCGTGTAAGCCTGTTGAGGGCGGCTACTAAGGATGTCGGGCTGGCGAGAAGGAGGCTCCAGAATCCAAGTGGAAGTAAGGTAAGAACACATTGGGACTTGCCACTACGTGGTGGATAAGCAGGCCATTGATAGGTTGGAGGTTGAGATAGAGCAGTGTAAGGACGGGGTGGCTAATTGAGGAGTATTCGTGCCACGTCCACGCCCTCTACCGCGTTGCTGCATGTTGTCGCAGTTATCATCGAGCCGCGACCCAAATTTTGAGATTCCTTTGAAGGAGAGACTGCACAAGAGATGCGGTCAAAGCGGGTGCAATAGTGGAGAGTTGCTTCGACTTGCGTGTCTCTTTAATAATAAGACGTGATTGGGCTTCATAGAATAGAGGTAAAGGGTTACTCTGTTGAATGAAGGTTGCAACGCCGTCGTAGTTCTCATCGTTGGTTGGAGACGGGAGATCCAACATTAGAGAGTTGATCAGCAAGCATCTTGAGTTCTTGGCAATAGGCAGAGATATTTAGGAAATCGCCCGTTTAAACGTGAGTGAACTGATTTTCCAAATACATCGGCCGAGAAATTTTGTTATCTTGAAAAATAGAGCAAATGGAAAATTACCCCCTATAATCTATGAAATATGCGCATTATTCCCTTGTAATCTTAAAATAGGCAAATTATCCCCTATAATCCTAAATTGGTGCACATTGCCTCCCTATCGAATTTTTCATGTATTTGTACTTGTATCTTGTCAAATTCTATTATTTAAGTATCTATTTTTTTGTTTGTTTAGTAAATTAGTGAAACATTATATCATCTGTTGGCAATTGAAAGTGAAAATAAATTAAGAAACTTAGATTTCTAAGAGGAAATGATAAGAAGAAAGTAATCTCACTCTCACATGTTGGCAAGTGAGTCACACCTCCTTCTATAAGAGTGTATATTGCACCATTTTAAGATTACAGGGGGTAATATGTCTATTTATTTTTTACAGGGGGTAATGCACCTCTTTTGCACATTACAGGGGGTGGTGTGCCAAAAACCTTGAAAAATATTCTCAAGATTTATCCAAGCCTTGTGCGTCGTAGAATGTTTTTCAAAAATAGTGTGTAGGAGATCGTTGGAGATCGTTCGATAAATCAATTGGAGGGCAATGGCATCCAACCGAAACCAAAGAGCATTGTCAACGAAAGGAGCAACCACGGTGGAAGAAGAGACGGTGGCGGTGGGGGATGGAGTTTTGAACTCCAAACTAATTGTAACAATATGATGTGCACACTTCTCTCTCAAGCCTCCCTCCCTCCGTCATTCTGGCCTCACGCCTTACAAATGACCACATATCTCCTCAACATCACTCCAAATAAACTCCTCAAAAATCTAACTGATGCACATCTCTTATATCACCGCATTACCTCTTTTCACCATTTTCAAGTTTTCAGGTGTCTACACTTTCAATATCTCCATCGATGTCGTTGAACAAAATAACTCCCAGTGTTTTGACGATGAGGGTCGACTCAAAAGATCTGGTTAGTTAGCACACGAAGTGCACGCAGTAAATGACATAAAGGATCCGTTACGAATTTCTAGTTTTGGTTTTCTTGAATATTTTCGTTACTTCAGTATGTACTATGTAAGTTACTGAAAGATAAAGACAAGAATGTTTAATTTTATACTCAGCCACACTCTTTCATCCATATGTCGTAAATTTAAAGGTGATACATCTAACTTGGTACCAAAGATTCTTGGGCATGTGTCTTCTTGAACATTTTTTATTATGTACTAGTAAAGATTATCTCACGTTTATGTCTCTGTTGATAGGAACTGTATGGACTGCCAGTGCTCACATAATAACAGTAGTGATCGGTTCTGGGGTTTTGTCCTTGGCTTGGGCCACAGCCTAATTTGGGAGAAAGTATTTCATGCAACTGTTGTATTGCTTACGTGGTGCAACCATTATCAATACATGGTGGAGATGGGGTTATGGGGGTTAGTTATTTCATATATTCTAGGAAAAGCTAAATATATATGTAATCTAGACCGTTGGTTGTGCCACATAAGCAATGCAACGGTTGCATAAAATATTTCTTCCCAATTTGGATGGATTGTTGACCCAACGTCTTTGTTATTGTTCTCATTTGCACATATTACACTTCTACCCCTCTAGCAGAATGTTACCGGGCCGGCAAGAGAAACTATACTTTTATGGATTTGTTAGAGCTAACGTAGGTACACACTTTTAATAGTTTAGTAAAAATTAAGGTTAGTCTTTTTTTTCCTAATATTGAATAAAGTTCTGATCTTATGTTTAATTTTAGGTGGCATCAAGGTTAAACTTTGTGGAGCAATCCAGTATATGAATCTATTTGGAGTTGCAGTTGGTTATACTATCGTTTCATCCACAAGCATGATGTAAATAAGTACACATCTCAGCAGGTGGAAAATTTATTCTTCTACCCAGGGAATAAGTAGGAGTTACAATGTGATCTTGGGGTGCACAGATCTTAGATGATTCAGTGACACCCAAGGATATTATAGCGTTTCCTCCCATCACAGTATCATGATGGGGCTTATAGGGTACAATCAGTCCGAACGTGACACTACAGATCTTAGATGATCCCACGATGCACTAGGACCTACGATACCCTTCAAGTCACGCATCAAGATGTTACGAGCACGATACCTGAAGTCACGTTTCCCATGATAATTAATTTTGTGAAGAATCTGTGGTCAATTGGTACTAAGGATGCTACGTTAATGTAAAACTATCGTCTACGATGGATCACATAAAACCACGCGACAAAATGCCCTACCACAACACGTATATTCCAAGAAAGAACCAGTTGTCGAAAGAATAAAAAGGTTAATCAGTCAATAGATGCATGGGATAAACCATCTGTCAAAACATCCTTCATGCATATAGACATTTGTCTCTAAAAAACCCTTATAAATAGGGAGTGTGCCCCATAACTGAAGGACAAGTCGAATAAAATAAATCAACTTTACTTCCGTTTTCTCCTCGTAACTTTGCTTGTCATCGTCAAAACTCACGATACCCGCATGTTTTCGAGAGCTAGATAGTGCGTTCCTAATAAAATAAACTTTAATTATTCAAATATTAAAGAAATACAAATGATTGTTAAACAATTGGCATTATGTAAACTAGAGAGTGCTATAAATTTCTCTTAAAGGTACTAACTCTTTTTAGCTCATGAAAGTTTTTATATAGTAATGTGGCGAAAATTATTAGCGCCCTTAATTCATTGCAATTATTTTACTTGTTTACATTATTCTTTAAGCCCATGAAAAATATCACTAATGCGGCGGAAGTTATTTTACATGTTATTACAATTAATTTTTGTTGCTAAAGATATTACAGTTCATAAAACATGCCAAAATGGTTGTTTTTCTAACGACTATAAACAGCTACTTACATTTTTACTCTATAAATACACAAATCTCATAACACAAATTCCACACAAATCTTCACCTTATTTCTCTCATCTTGCAAAATGATCTCTACAACAACAGTGATCTTGATCCTCGTTTACCTTTCAATTTTTATGTTTATGCTAGTAGATGATGACACTCATATGTTTGTCCCTATGATATTCCTCCCTTTTATCATAATAATGTTCGAGTTCAAGATTTGGCTAGAGATGAGATAATCACATTGTATTATTGTAATAATTGTGCTTCTATGATAATATGTTAAATAAAATGTTTTGATCCTAATTATATTTTTTGGTTATGTATGTAGCTGGAAAAATGTCTAACCTCACGAGTACAGTTAGTTGTATACTCAATATCACTGGCAAGAATTATGGACAATGGAAATCAGATACAAAGTTGTACCTCAGATCAAAGAGTATCGTTAAAACTCTTGCTACAGTAAATACAATTACGGATCCAGAAAAATGTGAAGTTGTGATCTATATGAGAAAGCATTTAGATGAAACCTTAAAGAGGGAATATCTCGATGTTACCGGTCTTCATGAATTATGGACAAACCTACTGGAAAGATATGGCCATCACAAGGAAACCATGTTGCCAAAAGCCACTGATGATTGGAACAATTTAAGGTTCTAATATTTTGAAACTGTAAGCGCATACAACTCCGCGCTTATGGAGATTCGTTCAGATTTAATTTATTAGGGAAGAAAGCTTACTGATAGAGAAATGATAGAGAAAACACTTTCTACTTTCCATGTGTCCATGATAAATGTCCAACAACAATACAGATTACTGAATATTTCAAAATATCACGACTTGCAACAAAGGTTGTTAATGGCAGAAAGTTACAATAACTTGTTGATGAAAAATCATCAATCTCGTCCTCATGGAGCACATGCATTACCTGAGGCAAATCCCATTAATTTCTCAAAGTCCTGTGGACGAGGTAACAATGATAATGCCAATCGAGGTCGTGGTCGTGGTCAAGGTAGAGGTGGTCATAGAGGAGGATATGGCTATAGAGGTGGACGAGGTAAAAGAGGTGGTTGTGGCTGTGGTCGTGGTCGAGGGTGTTTTTACAATTCCTCGCATACCAACACTGTTTTTAAGAATAACCACCAGAACAAAGAAAAATATAAAAACTCTCAAGGTTATTGTTTTAAATGTGGAATGAAAGTGGATTGGGTCAACAAATGTCGTACAGCAGAATATCTTTGTAAGATGTACCAAGAAAGTTTGAAGGGTAAAGAAAATGAAGTTAACATTGTCGAACAAAATCCAAATGATGATTCCACCTTTATGGAGGCGGCAGACTTTTACTGATGACTATGATGTTCGTTTAGCTTAATATGTGTTTTGTGATCTTCTCGCTGAATATGCTTAATGTGGTTTATGTTTTAAGTTGTATTATCTGTTTCCTGCATTTCTTTTGTGTGCTTTCAATAAAATAATCTCTTTTCAAATATTTACTCTGTTTATTGCAATATTTGTTTTAATATTGTTTATTTGAACTGAAGCATGATATGGAGCATACCGGTGATTTCTGCCTACTTGATTGTTGTACAACTCATACACTTCTTACAAGTAAGAAATATTTTACATATTTAGAACCCTCAAAATTTCAAGTCGGTAAAATAGGAAGTCCTATTAAATTGATTGAAGGATCTGTTAGAGCTACTTTTACTTTACCAAATGGAACAAAGTTTATCATCAATAATGCCTTATATATATATATATGAATATGATACTGAGTCAATGACTGTAAATAATGTTAAATATGTTTTCATTACTAAGCATATGCCAAGAAAGAAATATTTTCTTGAAAAACTACCATATATCTCATCACGGTTGCATTATACATATATTAATGAAATCGAATCAAATATGGTAGTCAATGAAAATCCAGAATTATTGACTCTATGGTATAATCGAATAGGTCATCCTGGTTCAACAATGATGCGAAGGATCATTGAAACTACACATGGACATTCATTAAAAAGATCCAAACTCAATTTGAGCAACAATAGTCCATGTGAAACATGTTCTCTTGGAAAGCTAATTATAAAGCATTCACCAGTTAAAATTAAGATAGAATTACCCACATTTCTTGAAAGAATTCAAGGTGATATATGTGGACATATTCATCCATCACGTGGACCATTTCAATATTTTATGGTATTAATTGATGCCTCAAGTCGATGGTCACATGTATGTCTATTGTCTACTTGTAATATGGCATTTGCCAGATTTTTGGCTCAAATAATTAAAATAAGAGCCCAATTTTCTGACTATACGATTAAGAAAGGCAGACTTGACAATGCTGGTGAATTTACATCTCAAGCTTTTAATGGTTATTGTATGTCAACTGGAATTACGGTTGAACATAGTGTTGCACATGTACATACTCAAAATGATTTAGTTGAATCATTAATTAAGCATCTTCAATTAATTGCTAGGCCATTGTTGATGAAAGCTAAATTGCCAAGTTCTCTATGGGGTCATGCAATTTTACATGTTGCATCACTAATTCGCATTAGACCAAGCTCGTATCATGAATATTCTCCATTACAACTTGCTTTTGGTCATGAACCCAATATTTCTCATATAAAGATTTTTGGTTGTGCGATTTATGTTCCAATTGCACCACCAAAGTGAACAAAAATGGGACCACAAAGAAGGTTGGGAATATATGTTGGATTTGACTCACCATCAATAATCAGATATCGTGAGCCTCTAACAGGTGATGTCTTTACGGCACGTTTTGTCGATTGTCATTTTAATTAGGCAAATTTTCCAACCTTAGGGGGAAAAAAAGCAGTTGAAAAAGATATATCATGGTATAATCCATCTTTGAAAAGCTTTGATATGCAAACAAAGCAGTGTGATTGGAAGTAAAGAAAATCTTGCCTTTACAAGCTATTGCAAATCAATTACCCGATGCATTTACTGACATAAGCAGGGTAACAAAATCACATATACCAGCTGCAAATGCTTCTGTTCATATTGTAATTCCAAAAGAAACATCAAATAATGATATTTTTGATAGTGGACGTCATATTGGCTCAAAGGACAAAAATCCTCGAAAAAGAAAAGAAGCATCAAAACCTAATGATCTTATAATTGAGGAATCTATGTATGATGAGTCACAAAATGTGACATATGAGATACCTCAAGAAGTTATCCAATCAGATCCTATAAATAAAGAGAACATTGAAATCTCTATAAATTATATCAATACAGGAATGGTATTGGATCGAAATGAGATGGAAAATATGGATGAAATATTTTCATATTTAGTCGCTTATGAAATTGTGAATGAAAATGATAATCCTGAACCCAAATCTGTAATTAAATGCCAAAATATGAATGATTGGGATAACTGGAAAGATGCTATGCAAGCTGAATTAGATTCGCTTAATAAGCGAAAGGTATTTGGACATATTGTTCTCATACCGAAAAGTTTGAAACTCGTAGAGTTCAAATGGGTCTTCGTTCGCAAACGAAATGAGAAAAATAAAATTGTAAGGTACAAAGCTCGCCTTGTCGCATAAGGTTTTTCTCAAAGACCTGGAATAGATTATGAAGAAACGTATTCTCTTGTAATGGATACGATTACATTTCGATTCTTGATCAGTCCAGTGGTCTATGAAAATCTAAACATGCATCTCATGGATGCTGTCACTGCTTATCTCTAGGGATCACTTGATAATGATGTTTACATGAAGGTCTCTGATGGACTTAAATTACCAGCAACATCAAGTTTCAAACTTAGAGAAATATACTCAATTAAATTGCAAAGATCATTATATGGGTTAAAACAATCAGGTCGCATGTGGTACAATCGTTTGAATATTTATTAAAAGAAGGATATATAAATAATTCTTTGTATCCATGCGTTTTTATTAAGAAAACATCATCTGTTTTTGCAATTATTGTGGTTTATATAGATGATTTAAATATCATTGGCACTGACAAAGAAATTCATTCAACAATGAATTATTTAAAAGATGAATTTGAAATGAAAGATCTTGGAAAGACTAAATATTGTCTTAGTTTTCAAATTGAGCATGTTAAAAATGGAATACTTGTGCATCAATCAAATTATACTAAAAAGATATTGAAACGTTTTAACATGGATAAAGCAACACCTTTGAACTATCCTATGATTGCAAGATCATTAACTATAGATAAAGATCCATTTCGTCCTTGTGAAAAAAATGAAGAAACTCTTGATTTTGAAGTTCCGTATTTAAGTGTCATTGGAGCTTTAATGTATCTAGTTAATTGTTCTAGACCTGATATATTATTTACTGTGAATTTATTAGCCAAGTTTAGCTCATCACCCACAAAAAGGCACTGGAAAGGAATTAAACATTTATTCCGTTATTTGCAAGGAACTATGGATCTTGGTCTATTTTATCCTAACAATGCAGAACAATATTTGATTGGTTATGCAGATGCAGATTTTATATCAGACCCACATAAATCTAGATCTCAAACTGGATATGTATTCATGTATGGAGGCACTGCTATTTCATGGCGTTCTTAGAAACAGACACTTGTTGCAACATCATCGAATCATGCTGAGATTATTGCACTCCATGAAGCAAGCACGGAATGTGTATGGTTACGATCAATGACACATCATATAAGAAGTACATCTGACTTACCTATTAGAGAGGGTCCTATAACATTATACGAAGGCAATTATGCATGTATTACATAGATGAAAGAAGGCTATGTCAAGAGTGACCGAACCAAACACATACCCCTAAGATATTTTGCCTACACTTAGGACTCGAGAAGAACAAAGAAATTAATATCCAATATGTTCAATCATGTGACAATATGGCAGATCTTTTTACAAAGGCATTCTCTACTGTAACTTTTAAGAAACATGTTCAAAGTATTAGGATGCGTCACCTATGAGACTTATGAAGAATTGGAGATGCTAACTTGAGGGGGAGTTCACACGGCTGCACTCTTTTTCTCTTATTAAGGTTTTTATCCCATTGACTTTTTCCTTATAAGGTTTTTAACGAGGCAGCATAAGACGTGTATAGAAGACGGATCATGTACATAATAAAATCTTCAAATGGCCAAGGGGGGTGTTATAAATATGGTTAGTGGGATATGCCTAGTGGTCATTGTTAAAAATTATGTACAAATACTATTTTATAATAGTAGTAGTTGTTGTAAATAGTGTAAGATATTGAAAATTCTTCCCTATATAATGAGTCATCAAGATGAAGAGAAAAACACTCATTCACAAGTAATATACTCCTTATTTGCTCTTCTTTTCCTATGTCCTTTTAAATATATTGTTATAAACCCCAATAATTTTAGCTTTTCTATAATACCACCTAATTTCTAGGTGACATGAATAAATGCCCACTTATTAAAACGCTTCAACCCCCTTTCTTACTTGACCCCTTTCTTACTAAGTGATGGTTTATTTAAATTTTCAACTTGGCCATCTTAATAATTAGAGACTTATAAATATGGGTATATTGTAAACCTTTATTTTTTCAGTTACAATAACAAGAAATTGTATTTACATTAAAAGTATTTTACTCAACTAGTTTAAACAAAATGAAATACTTAATTGATACAAAAATTAATATTTATGTAGAGAAATTTTCTTGGAAGAAAGTAGTTTGTTTGTATTACGTTTTTCTTCAATTAGTACAATATAATTTTTATTATATTATTTACAATAATGTGGTCTATTGCCCATATAAACATGGGTTATTAATTGTATATTTTATTTTATTTTTGAAGGGTTTAGGGTTTAAATAAATATTGTTTTTGCTTATATATAAAGGTAGTAGTACTTAGTTGATAAATTTGTTAACAAAAATCTGATCATGAATTCGTGCAGTCGAAGATTTTTAAATAAATTTTTTTTTTAAATCAAGAAACCCAACACTTTATATAATATGCAGTTTATGTGGTGGGACGCATTTTCCTATTCATAAGTTAGATCATTAGAGGTTTTATATGTTCCAGTTTCAAAAAATAAAATAAAGGACACATGTAAGAAAGTATAAGTATATATTAAAAATATAAACCAAGATTCTTTGTCGATCTCTATTTACCAATTAAATAAACTACACTTAATGGGTTTAAATTTTGTTATCTGGGAAGATGAAGAAATTCACTGAAGAAGAAATAACTCAATTAAAAAGAGGAGAAATATCACGTTAAAGATTATTTTGATTAAAAACGCACATTTCATTTTATAATAAGGAAAGAATCATGAACATATAATTTATTTTTGTTTTCCTTATTTATGCATGAAGTTAGAAGATCTTCTCAATCATCATTAAAATACGGAAATATTTAGAGGGGTTAATAAAGGAGAGATTATGGAAAATAGATTTGCCTTTTAATTTTAAAAAGGTATAATAGTAAACAATGAAAGATTGCTCATTAAGGAGGCATTTTGCTATGTAAGGATCATTTCCAAAAACTTAGGGCAAAAACATTGAATGAAGTAATGCATTATTTTTCGTGCAAATATCAAGATTATTGGCATTTGGGAATACATAAAATCAGGCTACGTATCTTTTAAAATTTTACCCCAGATCCATGCATGTTGTGTTTTTTCCCTATAGAATCGGAAGACTTCCTACTTGGCAAAAAAAATCCATTTTTTACTTGGTAGGCCTTGGGTTTGATACCTCAATTCGGCTCCGACGGCCAATTTTGGTACCCACCTCCCACCCCTACCCCGCGCAGGAGATTGCCGCCTCAAATATCTTCGTGACGCGTTGTTAACCTCATATTTAAAAAAATTGACTAATTTTTGTCCCTCCAGTCCATGTGGCACAGTCTCATTAACAAGTTTTTGACCCACTTATACCACTTGGATAAATTGTGATTATTTATCTTTTAATTTGTTATTTAATCATTTTGCCACATTATTTTTAACTTTCCGTGTGCCGCGGTGATGATAAAATATGTAATAAATTAATACCGCATGAATTTCACCAGCTGTTCAGAATTATTGAATAAAAATAAAAAAAAAATTATAAACGCGCATGGTTGGGCTTGACTTGGGTCATGGATATGAATGCAGGGCTCTTCATGGCCAAATATATTTTCAAAGCTAAACTAATTAAAATGTTTGCTGAACATCCAACAATGACAGATACGCATCGGCATATCACTTGGCCTTATTGCACTAATATTTGTGAGACAAAATATAATTTTGAATTTTCCAGTTACATCGAACTCAATTGTGCAATAATAAAGGAGAGAGACTATAACACAGTCATTAACTACATGTCATCTCAGATCCAAAATAATTGAATGGAATATACGACAAAATAACAGTTTTCTCTGACGGAGTTGATATTTTTTGTAATCCAAGTCATAAGTCATAACTCATAACTAACTCTCTCTCTCTCTCTGATGAATAATTGATATTAAATTTGATAAAAGTGATTGCTAACCAAGTGTTTTATGGGATATATTGCTGAGATAATATCTAACCAAAATGTTGGAACTGACTGAACCAATATTATGACAAAATGTCACTTGCCATAACATTTATTAAAGTTTCAACTTAAACTTGGGAGTTTCGATATTTATGTACTGGTTAGTTTTACTTTGTTGACTCTCAGTCGATTTTTGATATGTATTATATGATAGTTCATTGTATTTGGAAAATTGCTGGATAATAATTCAACTTCTCGTACGAAAGAAAGAATAAACAACACACACCAAATGATGCAATAATATGCTTGATGATTGTTGTATCATATAAATAGATTTGTTACATGATAATTTGTTGTATTAGTAAAATAAATATTCTGTTGTAACAATATATTTTACCCTTCAGCAGAACAAAACAAAGAACCGGTGATAATCGCCAAAGTTAGTGCTCCTATCACAATATAATCTTTACTGCATATGATGTGCTTACATAATCTGTGTGATTCTATTCAACGTGTTATAAAGTTTCTATAATTTGTATGCACGCAGAAAAGAATGAAAAAAAAAATTAAAGCTTAAAAATTATCAGTAGTCATTGTCCTCTGTACAACAAGTCCCTCCCCTAGCTCCATTATCTTGATTTCAAGCCAAGCCTGCAAATCTCATCTGGTTGAGGCCCATCCCAATGGGCCGTTCGTTTAATCAATTTCCGAAACCCATCGACACATCGATCCATATTCAAAGCCCGAATCTTCTTTCTTTTAGAGGCTAAACTCTTCCCAGCCACTCTATCAAACAATTTTTCCCACCCTTTTTCCCACTCATTGTGCGCATCACAAAGCTCTAATCTGTTATCGCCCCACTCGGTCCAGCTCCATCCTTTATAAAGCCGATTCATAACGGGCCCAACACAAGATCCCGTACAATTGGGCTTGCAAGGCCTGCATTTAGCCCCACTAAGTGGCCCCGGGCTGGACAATGCAGCCACTGGCACTCCAAAACGGACGGGAGGGAACCCATATTTACGATCCGTTACCACGCAGAATGGGAGGGGTTTGGTGGTGTATTGGACTTTGTTGGTGGAAAGCTGGGCCTTGAAAGCGGCCTCTGAGTTGAGTTGGGTTAACCCGGCTGCATCGAGTTGAGGAATTAAGGAGAGTCTTGAGAGTGCTACAACAGAGGTGTTGTAGTCCCCTACTCCAAAACGATCGTTTAGCCCACCGTAGGATGATCCCGGGGGCACCAAATACTTGCCCGGAATGAAATTCTCGGGCCCTAATGAGTGAGACCAGTATCCGTCGACTCGGGTGCGGATGATCCAGTCGTAGGTGAAATTGTTCTTTTCTTGATATGATTTGATCATTGTTAAGCACCCTTCTACCAGATTGAAGTATTGCAACAAGCCCTGTAAAGAGAAGAAAGGGTTGGTGAGATAAATGGCCAAGGGTACCCACGATTGATCGTAAGCGCATGGGTGGCATTGAACTATAAGTCAAAAATGTGATTCGTATAGTAATTGTGACAAACCATTAATTAATATATAAATAGTCGATGAAAATAATCAATGTGTCACTAAACAAATCTAAGTTGAAATGGTAGGCAGAATCAGGCAAATATTCCAATTTCTTATACCAACAGTCACAAGGTTAGATACTTGATCTTCTATTTTCCCAACTTGTGTGTGTTTTGACGTGTCCAGTTTTGAGAAATGATATATATTATTATATGAAGAACTCGACTTGAAGATGGAGCAACATGAAGTTGTTACCAAACAAATAACGCCCTAGCTAAGTCGTGTACCAAATTATTTTACCTATGATCTTTATTCTTCCTAATCAAATCGGAATCTCAGCCAAATTAACAGCATTTGATTCTAAATTTATGAAGTAAAGCAAGCAAGAATAGCTGGTTAGATTGTCAATTGGTTATCAATTATTATTATCCTAAGCTGCATCACCCAAGTGAAGTAGCTCACAAATTGATAATATGATATCAGCTACGAACTGCTAAAATTGAAGTAACCATTCTTTGAATTAAGAAATCAAAAACTGGATTAGCTATGACTTGATCATCGATTTCTCCATTAATACCTGACTGTAACAACTAATAACAATTAATTTGACCAAACTTTGTTGCCAGACAAGTTCAAACCAAGAGCAACCAATGAACAAAGGCAAATTTGGTCAATGATCGCGATTTTAAAGGCAAATGAATGATATGCATGAACCAACTACCAATCAATGTTTGCGATTTTTGTAGACAAATGTAATGTATGAACCAACTACCAATCAAGTATGCATCTAACGAGCATGTGTCACACTTTTGGAGTTTATCTGAGACATCAGCAACTACCCGAAATAGAAATAGAAATAAGAAAACAGTTACAGAGACTAAGTGACATAAGCAGCCAAAACTACACCAAAGTAAAAATTTGTTTTTATCTTCTACGTCAAAACCGTGGCATCCATAAAGTTCCAGATTAACAGTATTTCCTCAATAGAGTTTTAGAGAGATATCCTGGATATTTTGAATTGGTAAAATACACTCCCTTTTCTGTATTTACAAAATTCCCATGCTACAGTTCAATGTAACTTACGAGGTTAACGCCTACATGGATCATCCTCAATTATACATCGATCTGATTAACCTTTGACTATGCAATGGACACCTGAGGCAACATTATGACCCAACTAATATCTTGGTTAAAGTAATCTTCTCACGTACATAACAAAACAATCAAGTGGCAATAAGGCATTTTATGAGTGACGCTTCGAGAATCAAAAATTTAACCAATTCTATCTTAACGCTGGCCATACACCATAATGCATGAGTTACTTATGACCAATTCATTTAACAATCAAGTAAGAAATAACTCGCAAGCCTAAGCACACACCTTAAGAGTCCCAACAAAATTCAAACATGGGAACCAAGACCACGGATCATAGTTTTCTATCGCTGCCTATTCAGCTAAACATTAGAAACTCCCATCACATTTTGATAGCTTTCCACAAAATGTTCCAGAAGTATTCGTAAAGAATAGCTGACGCAATCATTGATCAAAGTTTCTAACCGCCTTCAACTACAATTACGTGGAAACGAAACACAAAAGCATTCTACACGCAACAACTACTTTCATTCCCTTTTTCCAAACATGTCACTCGAAGGATCGCACGAAGTCTATACTATACTAATTAGCATGGGAACATACATAACCCCCCCCCCCAAACTGAAAACTTTCATCCGTAATTGCGATGTACTCAAAAAAAGACACTCCAAATTCTTATTTTCACGGAGTTGAAAGCCGAAAACGTTAACAAATTCCGATCACTACGACAATATTAACGTGAAATCTAAAGTTTAACAGCTCTGTTTCTTACAAATTACTCGACATTCAATGTCATTGCAAAATACTGTCTTTTACAAATGACACCAAAAAGGGTTAGAAATAAAATAAGCACACAAACCTGTATACCATTAGGGGAGTTCCGCGGCGTGAGAACCCGAACCTCCGCGTCGCTCATCCTCATAGGCCTCGGCTCAAATATCTTAACCGCAGCAATGTTGGGCGCATCATTCAGCAACAGAAACTTATACGCATCAGAATCCAACGGGCTATGCAGAAACAGATCCGAACCACTATAAACCCGAAGGATCCGCTCCACTATTGAAGGACCCGTCAGCTCGAATCTCCGGGCCCCACCCACCAAACAAACTGCAATCCTATTCGTAGCAGTGGTGTTGGTACTTGTTGTATTATATTCAGGTTTATTCAAAATGGACCTGATAGGGGCAAAATCGGAAAAGGAGAAGATTGAGGTGTTGGTGTTGGTGTTGGTGGAGAGAGAAATGAAGAAGGTTAGAATGGTGATGGAGGAGAGAATGAAGAAAAGTAGGATCTTCCAGTCGAGATCCATGACCCGTTTTGTGAGATGGGTCAGGATCTTACCCGGGTTTTTCATTTTTGTTTGTTTGTTATTATTAATGGCGCTTCTCGTTTTTCCATTGGAGTGCAGATACCATCTTCATCATAGTGAGTGAGATGGTGATGAAAGTGATAAAGAGCAGAGTTTTCTTCAAAATCTTTTTTTCTTTTTCTTTTTTTCTAATGTTGTAAGTAAAATAAAAAAGCATCTTTTATATTCCTTTGATTTACTAAAATCTCAATATTTTTCTACTTATTTTGTCGTTAGTATAATAATTTAGTTACGTCTATGTCTGGTGTAGACCACGTATTCAAGTCTTGGATCATTATCAGTTTTGTTTCATATATGTATATATAGTAGATATTTATTTTATATAACCCTTGTATAATTGACTTGTAGCAATCGATGACGAGAAGATGTGTATGATTGATAAAAATTGTATGGTTATGTAAATAAAATGCATCGATATGACCTGTTAAACCTTTCTACCTAGTATAAATGAGTCGGAACTCGATAAAGCTCGAGAAAGCCAAAGAATTTGATATATTGTAAATTCAATATATCGTGATATTTAGAACCTATGATTAGTCTCCCATGAATTCGAGAAGGAAATGAAGAACGAGAACAAAACGAAATAGGGCGTTTCTAGCTCTAGTTTCGAATGAGAACGAAATTGTATATCATGAAATCAACGGAGAAATAATATTTGTGTGTTTGACTCAATCTAATTTGATTGATATGTTTGTAATAATTAATTGAGATTACAAATTTAATTATTGTTATTGAGATATCTGCCAAAGCAGATTATAAAAATGTATCTATTTGTGCTTCCTTGGTTGAATTTAGTTTCGAACACAAAACCTGATTAAATTAACTTTTATTTCCTTCGAATTTAGGAATTAGATTTGGTGCGTGCAACAGTTGTTTCATATATAAATAAGTGTTGGTGGAAGAATTTCGAGAAGAATGTATACAGGTGTATGACTGAGAGGCATGTGGTCCTAAGACTAGATAATAAAAAGCATTACTTTGCTTTTTAATAAAACCTCATTTGACACGACAGAAGCCATCCAACCATACACAACTCTGCCAAAAGTCAATAAAAACGGATCCTGATTTTGACCTTTACCTTTCTTTTTGAAAATTTATTATTCTAATCTGACTTCTATGTATGAATAATAATATGATGCTGTTTAAGTGTTTATATTGTTTGACACTTGACAGCTTTGCCACTTGGTATAATACGATACTTTTAATAACGGTGATATCGTTACTCGTAAGTAATTTGCAAGATCATTTGGTAGCATATAATTATACTCAATACGAAAATTACATGACTTATGCACATACATTAGAATGACCAAAAAAGAAAATTAAAAAAATGGACATACTTTAGTGAATTCACTACGGGCTCAAATGCCAATTGACAGCTCACGATAAACTCACATTTTTCAGGACTTACTTTGACCCTCGAATAAGAATATGGCATTTAGTATGCTATTATATATGGTTTGTTGGTATTTAATTGTCATTACAAGGAATTATAAACTTTCAGAATCATTGATGTATTTCATTATACAATACAACAACAACCAAGCTTGTAATCCCAATTAAATTGAGGTAGGTTATATGAACTTGCATTTCATCATACAATGAAATACAAAATATAAAGATCGAAAGAAGAAAGATGTCATATGAAAAGTTGAACCGAAAGCTTAAGCTTTATTTACGGGATGTGTGTGATGAGTGAAAGAATTGAATTGATCGTAATCAATGTTGATGCTCTTGCATATACATGAATTGAGCATAACTAACTGAGCTGATCTTAACTAATTAACTTGAACTCAACAACTTTGGAAAGTTGGCTATAAATTAACTTAAGAGAAATTCAAACTATTACTACAAATAGAAATAGAAGCTGAACTGAACAATAACTGACTAAGATCTATTCATTCTTAATGAATTGTATAACTTACCAAGATAAATTTTGGTAAAGCTTACCAATATCTTTTTAATTATGCATTTGACAGATTATATGACGTACATATTATCAATTGACAGATTATATAAAGTACCCTATTATAGACTTGATCTTTGCCTTATCAAATGTTTTTAACTTATATTATAGTAACCGGTCAATTCGATACTATTTGATAATATATTGACTTCTCATTTGTAGAATAAAAAACTACTAGTTATCAATTTATATGCGGCCCGCCTCTTCAATTATCTTATTCTGTTGTCGGGTATTTTTTAAAGAAGTTATATAAGAGAATTTAATTTTGTTCAAATATTTAATTACGTTTTGCAACAACTTTTACATGTTAAGATAAGATTGTTTCAGAAAAGAAAAAAAAAATCTTCAGATTTGCGAATATAAAACGCCTGGATACCGTTCAAATTTAACACGTTACTGTGTCCAAGAGATATCATATCATGAATTCTGGCTACTGTACCACTTTAAAAATTGTAAAATTCAGCAGTAAGGTTTGTTGATACGACCATAGAACTCTAAAATACATCGTGGAATTTTCATTTTTAAAACAATAAGCAAGTTTTCCAGAAGACCCAATAGCAGAAAAAAGTTTTTTTAGCAAATAGAATGCGTGAAAATGCTGAAAAAATTAATAAAATGAGGAAAAAGATGAATAACACTTCCTATTCAACTAAAAGTTTTGAACAATTACAGATTAATCATGTAAAAAAATTCGCCACCAATCCCTGTGCAAGAACTCTTTATAGCAGAGGCTGCATCTACTAAGAAGACTACTCTGGTGGATCCTCCGTAGGCGGTGGAGTCAATCCAAAATCCAGACTTGGAAAGACTCCCGGCGGTCTTTCAATGGGTTCAATTGACAGTAACTGTGTTGAATCACCGACAACATCGGCCCACCCGTAATGTGGTTCGGCCCTTCATTTTGCATAATAACAGTTTGTTAAGCTTAGGTATGGGAAAAAACACAAACAATGAGTGAGCAAAAGTTCAGACAACAATACTTACTCATAGTATGTCTCCTCATCCACGACAATATCCCAGCTTTCTCCAGTTGTACTCTTCCCATACTTGTGCACTTTGCTGAAAACAAACGAACAACATCCAGTCAAACTATACTCCAAACAAAACTAAAGACAATGGCTGTAGGTTCTAAAGGGAATGCAGTTTGCTTGGCATACTTTGGTAATCAATGCTACGCACTGAACATTGTCAATTCCTAGAGGCTGAAACAAAGCGCATATTAAATCATGAAGTACAAACTGTAGCTCATCACTTACCCATTTCCAAAGTGCTCTTCTCCCCATGTCCTTGACCATCCTATATTTTTGTTGGCCAAAAAAAAAAAAAAAATGAGTTACATATTAATTTTACCCAAATCAAGTAATACTAAATTGGCCCAAACAAATGAAAGCAGGTAATAAATTTCTTTGCATCACATTTACAACTTTTGAATGGGTAATGCCTGGCGATGCATAACATTAAACCATCATTAATTATATAGAAGTGCTGATTTAGGTATCCTGAAAGATCCGCTAATTAAGGTGTGAAGCACTTATTCTCTCTATGAAAACTTCTGTCGTTTAAAATCTCAATATGTCATCTTACAGATAAACACACAAGAAACGACCCATTAACTCATGTCAGTGGACCAGACTCAATTATATTCAACGAGCACAATGGCCAGCTCCTCTAAATATATACACCCATTGGTCGTTTAGTACAACTAAGCATTCTTTAGCATGTCATGCCTTTTGCTCTTAAAAACTGAACGTTAACGAGTTCTTCAACTGAACAAGTATACACGTTGCCTAACTATCCACAGCTCCATGGTAGGCTTTATAGTTTATACGCTTTTGCACATTAGCAGAAAATGTACAAATACTAACTTTAAATAAAATGAAAATCAGTGTGCTAAGTTTTCAGTCTAGGAAGGAATACTAAGTAAATGGGTTGGTAGACTCCAAATATTCATACAACAAACAGTTAAATATGTACTTTCATTACTGGGATCCACGTGCCACGTCTCCCCCTGGCGAGAGCCAATGCCAGCAAAGAATTTTTCTTCCCATTTGTCTCCCCACTTAGTTCCAAGTTCGGTTTCAGCCCATTTGTCAGTCCTGGAGAGAATCAAATAAAACACCAGTAAGGTTTTAACATCAAGTTTAAGGTTCCAGCACATCATTACACTTTACACTTCATATATTACATGTTCCGAATCCGATTTATTTTCATGGAATAAGTGACCATAAATGAATAATAAATAAGTAAATATAAGTTTTTGATTGAAAGCAATGTTACTGCTTATACATTAACTAGCCAATTAGTTTAGGAACAAACTCGTACGGTTTGTATCAAGACATAGGACAATTCGTCTGGGGCAGAAGCTGCACTCAGAAAGATAAAAGGAAAAATAGAGAAATTACCATTTAAGGACTGAGCCTCTTCCATCATAATGCTCTCCCCACTTCTCCCACCAGGATTGTTCATTCAGTCTACCATATTTATGAGCCCCTTTCTCTGTCCACCCTTTGGCATCATACTTTTCCCACCTGCCAATAAGACAGGTTATTTATGTTACAGAAGGAATTTCTGTCGTTTGTAAATGCATAGACTTCCACTTACCAGTTTTCATACCACCCAGCATTTTCCGTCCCTGATTTTGCTTGTTTCTGTGCACTACGTTCTATCCTAGCCAGATTGCTGCAGATCAAAGCACAATTGTAAGACTGATGAAAAGAAGAGGTATATAACTACCTGAACTATTTTTAAGTTTCTTTAGCTGATATAACACAAAGCATGAGGACAAATGATATCAAAGCAAAAAACCTCCATTCATCCTGGTGAAGAACTTCTCGCCATGTTTCCCACCAAGAATCTCCTTCGGCATTTCTTCCAGATTTTTCAACACCTGCCACACAACCATACATAATCAATCACAAAAAAATGACCACTGGCAAGAACGTAACCATGTTATAAGTTAGCTATTGTTAGCATCTAGTAAGAGTATACTCTGTACAAGGATTGAGAAGCAAAAACTGCACAGAAGAACAGAGCTCAAGTACCTAGCTCTTTGTATCCAGTCCAATCACTTTTCTCCCACCACTGTCAAGGAGATCAACAAATCCAATTAAATGAATCCACCTGGGATGATACTTAATAAGGTCATAAAAACAAATTAATAAACTTTAGCTTGCACACACACACGCCAAAAAAAAAAAAATCAAATCAAATTTTGTGGATGAAAAATATTTCAGAAAATGTCATCCCATTCAGCTACCGCTCAATGGCGTCAGAAAGCATTATTCAGGTACCCATTTTACATTATTGAACTTTTAGTATCAGGATGTCTTTATCAAGTTCAAGAAGTTGCAATGTTCAGTAATCTCATAACAAATGGAAGATTAATATAGAACTTGTATAAAACACCAGCTGGTGTCCTTATTCGCTAAAGGGAAGTGTAGGAAGAACTTGACCACAAGAATACACAATAACTAATGTCTATACCATTTCTTTCCATTCTGAAGTGCCATCATGAGTCTGACCTCCCATTCTCGTCCATCTACACCGGAAACCATTATCTCCAAGATCCTCACCGCTCTCACGGTACCACGTACTACCATCCTCATTGGTTCCGGATTCATTGACATTGTCATGTAATAAACTGATACCCCAGTCTTTCTCATTTGCAATACCAGTATCTATAAAGAATGAGTATAGAGCAGGAGAAACCTCTTACGTTCGTATACAATAGTGCAATCAAAAACATAAAGAATTATATTTGAGCCGTCCATTGGCAATTCAAACATAATATCATATGACACGAGGCAATTTATCGCCTCCCTAAAAATGCCTCACCTCGTATAGGGGGAGAATCACGCGATTGAGGACCCGAGTTTTTCGGAGAGCACCGAGGGGAGAATTTCTCCGGTTTGGAAACAAAACGAGATCTGCAACATTCGAAGTACATTATAATCCTCAGATATTTCAACTAAACAACTCATTAGCACAAACATTACTGTAAACACAAGTAACTGAATGCTCTTAAGTTCTCTATTGGACATACCTAAAGTAACGAAATCGATACTCGGAAATCGCATTCGAAAATCGATACTCAAGAGTAAAAACAAACTTACTGCGAAGAAACGAATGCTCGGGCACCATAAGCAGGCCTCTGATTGGGGTCGAACTTCCAATCCTCACACTTGTCGACACTCTTAACCCTACCAATCTCCTTACAGCAACATTTCACCACAAATTGCTCAATCCGCCTCTTCTTACTCTTCCGCACCTCCACGACGACGCCTGCCGCCACGTCAGCTCTCCGCAACAACCGCACGCTAAACGGCGTCGTGAAACCCCTCGCTGCTGCCATTCCTCCTGTACTATAAGTTGTTCGTAATTAAAGTTATTTACAACAATGCCATTCAGCACAGAGCTAAAACCCTAGCTTTGTTGGAGTAGTCAGAGAATGGATAATAATGCTTGCTGGTGGTGGTGTTGTTGTTGGGGGAAGAGGTGATCTATACATATAGTGTTGTTGTTGCATGTATATATATACATGAGGAGGAGAGTGGTGGGGTTTGGGGATGAGGAGAATGCGAATCCCGGAGGGGGAGGGAGGTGGAAGATTTAACTGAGACGAGACACGTGAGATGAGAAGAGAAATGGGGATGGGATTGGGATGTGGGGCTCAGTATGGCCCAATTGCTTACCTCATCTTTCAATCAGTTTTCCTTTCCCCAATTCTGAATTTTACACGTGGCATCTTTAAGGTCGTCGATTTACCGATGCATTAAATTATTCGACTTAAAACACACTAATATAGTACGAAGGAGACTAAAGAAAACGTGGATCAACATTTAGAGGTTTGCATGAAAACGTCCGAAAGAAACTAAGACGGTAAACGCATGTGTCCGGCTCCACATGATTCACTTTTGGTTTATATAATCGACTTCGAAAATTTGAAATCTCAGACTTAGTGACTTGTTTGTGTTGTTGTATATGTTAAACACGAATATTGTATGATGGCGTAAATGTATATGCTTACTTAAGGGTTCTGTAGTGGAATTTCGATAAGGCTGTCAAATGTGGCCTAAAATGTCAACTTTGCCCTTGTTGCTTATGTGTCTTTTCTAAATTGTGGCACACCAATATGTAAGACATCGAGCAAGCGACATTCCCCTCCCCCTTTTCATGGAGAATGAAGAAGTGTGCTTGTCTTTGTGCTCAATAGCTTGTGTTAATATTTCAACATTTGTATGTAGAGGCAGCTTCTTAACGTGTTTCATTCGTCGTGTGTCTTTGTAGAACTACTGAAGACTTCTAAACAAAGGTTTTTAAGTCTAATATATCTATTTTCAAATGTCATGTTAGTCATGACCTATACATGAACTAACTTATTGTGACATTAGTTGTCTTTAGAGTGTGTAATACGATTGAGTCCTTGTTAATATTAAGACCTTTGACAATGGGTATATCACCCTCAATTAGTCAGGGTTCTTTTTGAGTGATTGCTCCTTTTGATGGGACTCGAGAAGATTTGATCGGAGGAAACCACCATTGTGTCATCTACGACTAAATGGATCGTGATAACATACATTTTTCATGATTAAATATTATATTCTTTAATATTCAAATTATTATAGAGATAAATCTACTTAATATTACGGTAAATGTGGACTTTTTTCTTTTGTTATGAAAGAATATAAGTAGTTAGTTTAGTATTTAATAATGCCTTATCTATAATTCCAATCCCCCCCCCCCCCCCCCCCCCCCCCCCACGAAAGTTAGGAGTGTCATTATTGTAAGTTAACCTTCAAAAGATGTCTCTTATAATTCGAACAATCTTTAATTATTACAAAATAGTATAAAACGGGTATAGTCTATCTTATTCTATTTCGACAACTTAAGTTCAATTGAATAATGTATCGCTATTACAGTCACCTCATGGTAGATTATGTTTTTCTATGTCGTCTTTAAAGAGTATACGAACGTGATAGACATATGTAGCGTAAAGGAATTTTTAGAGAAACATAAAATATTTTCAATTTTTGAAAGTGACCGTTTCGTTGTTGGACGAAAATAAAAATAAAATAAAATAATAACAAACAAAAAATCTAGGTTGGAAAGGTTGAAAACCAGTAGAGATTTTACGTATAATGTACTAAAAGAAGTACACAATTAGCGCATGGACCGGAAGAAACATGCTAGAATCTGGTGCTTGATAATTGCTCTGTGTTTGTTACTTAAATTGCTAAATGGTCCTTGGAAGACAAAATTGGCGTAAAATAGAAGGGAACTCACTTAGAGTACTAAATCATTACTACTATACAAGTAAATATGTTTGGTGCAGAACCTTATCTTAAGATATAATTTAATGCTTTCACGTGCTTAAAGATTATAATTGCTCTTAATATAGCACCAACGTTGAGAAAAGGCGTATTCCAGTTTTGGTTAGTTAAATATGACGCGTGCTTTCATAAAAAATCTTGATCCCATATGTGAAATGAAAACCATAAAAATGGTAGGAAGATTTAAGTAGAGATCCAAATCCAAAAAAAAAAACTATTTCGAAGGGTGAAAGCAAGAAACAAGATGAAACACCAAAACTTTCTCTACATACTATCATCTCAAATAATTCCAGTCCCACATTTTCTTTAAAGAAAACTCTTGATGACAATGTTATCTTGAAATCTATTTTGCGTAGCTTGACAATAATTTTGCGCCTTGCTCTGATAATAATCTTTCACTCTTTTCTTGATAACGGTTCCTAAAGAAACGCGATTGTATGGTACTAAAGTCTACGAAAATTAATGGCCTTTTTATACGTTTATTAGGATCAATTATTCATTTATGCACACAGTTATGACTTATGAGGCGACGTTGAGATCTATATATCCTCATTGAGAATGAATTTGAACCTCCTAAGTAGTTTCTCTTTCTTCCACAAGGCTAGCATTTCAAACTAATCTTTTTCATCTTGAGGTTAACAATTATTTGTAATAATATATATGATCCCATGTGCTGCACACACATGGTCGGCTAAATGGTTCTTTGAGCTAAGAGCTTACCCGGCTTGACAAGTAATTGGCGATAAATACAATTCCTAATCACAACCCTAGTATGACACTGACACGTAGCATAACGACGCACTTCGAGCAATGAGAGTAAATTCTAAACCAATTGTAGATGTAGGATGTGTACAACCCCTACTCATCACCTAACCTAGGTATCCTTAAATCGGCACGTCTAGAGCTTGAGAAAAAGACACCATTTCACATACAAATGCACATTGCTTTCCTGTAAGAATCGTCCAAAATGCAACTGCATTATGTCGAGTAGGCTAGCAAAGATTGGGTTTGGAGATACTTATTGAGACCCCAATTTGAGGACAAATAATATGAGAGTACGAGTATGCCTTTACTAGGGTGATTCCTGTCATCAATGATCAAATCTATATTTGTTTCTAATTGTAATTAATCATCCCCACCTATTAATATTATAACGACAAAGAAAAAGTTATCATCTCCTAGGGGCAAGCCAATTTTTTAAAATAACCAATATAAGTTTATGTACACCAAACACACAATGTGCTAAAAGTAGTGGTTCTCCGCCATCAGTGGTGGCAAGTACTGGAGGGGCCGCCAATGGGCCACCGCACACGACAGCTCCAAAATTGTCATCCTAGAATTAGATATTGATGATACGATTTGATACCTTTCCTTCTTTTCCCATTCCACGTGTCAGCAGCAGATGGATTGATGACTAAGAAAGCCACACGGATAAGGTGAAAAGTTGTGGAAACCTACGTGTACGGAAGAAGATGACGTGGTGTTCTTGGTCAGAAAGCGCTCGAACTGGATTTGCAACTTCACAATAAAATGGGAGGCAATTTGTGCCACTGAACGAGGAAACGAAAAAAGACACAGCCACTTGTATTTTTTTTTTGTTTCTCTACAACATCAATTAGGATAAGATTAAACGTCTTTTCACAAAGAAATCGTGTTCTTATCCATTTGTGAGTGTTTCTATTTTCAACCAGAACCCACTTAGAGGTATCTACTATCTAGAGACTCTAACGGGATTTATCATGCTACCTCTGTCGGCTCAACTAACAATAAAAATGTCTTTTTCCATGTGCGTAAATGCAAATATTAAAAACTGTCATGTTAATTTTATGGGTAAAAAGCACTTTGCACCCCTAAAATTGTCCATTTTGACACTTTGCACCCCTAAAATGAAATGACACCACTTTGCACCCTTAAAATGAGTTTTTTGACACTTTGCACCCCTTTAGTGTGTTTAGGTGTTTTTGAAAGGGCGAAAGTGGTATTTCTAATATTTTATAGAAAGACAAAAAATCAGAAAATCAAAACATATCTGGCCAAATTAAAAAATGAAGAAAAGACAAAATAAAAAAAGAAATGTTGAACCACCACCACCACCGTACCTTCGCCACCAGCACCACCACCGCCGGAATAGTAAAGCCGCACGCCACCGTCGCTGCTAAGTCGGGCAATGACCGACGCGCCTCCTCCGTTGCGAACCACCACTGCTGCACCACCACCATCGCATGCCACCATCTCCGCCACCTCCGAGACACCACCAACCACCTCCGCAACACCACCAACCACCTCTGCAACACCACCCACAACCTCCTTCTCCAACACCACAGTTTGATTCATAAAAACCCAAAATCTCCAAATTTCAAGATTATTTTATCTTCTCATCATTGAAATAATCGGATTAAGAATTTTTAGAAATAGAAATAGAAACAGAATACAAACACGATATTTAATCACATGTAAGTTATGAATATTCAATCTTCAACATTAACAAATTCATTTAGATCAGATTCAACATCAAACAAACAACAACAATCCTTATTAAATAAATATTTCATTACTACACAAATCTATCCTTTTAATTGGATAAACGATTGAGAAATTAAACAAAAATGAAGAGAAATCGAGGTGGCGGAGATGGTGGTGGTGCAGCAGTGGTGGTTCGCGAGACGGATGAGAGGCGCCGGTAATTCCCCGGCGTAGCAGCGGCGGTGGTGCACGGAGTGCGGAGGTGGTGGTGTGCGGCTTTTACTATTCCCTCGCGGTGGTGACGGCGAAGCTACAGTGGTCGTGGTGGTTTAATTTAGTCTTTTTACCTTTTTTTTGGGCCAAATATTTTTTTTCTATTTTTCATTTATAAAATATTGGAAATACCACTTTTGCCCCTGAAAAAACACCTACACACACTAAAGGGGTGCAAAGTGTCAAAAAACTCATTTTAAGGGTGCAAAGTGGTGTCATTTCATTTTAGGGGTGCAAAGTGTCAAAATGGACCATTTTAGGGGTGCAAAGTGCTTTTTACCCTAATTTTATGCAACCTGGTTTCTATTTTACTTTGTAAAACCAACAATCATTGAAGGCATAGATCAAAATATCTGAACATTTCTAGAAATATACAATCGACTTGTGAAAACAAAACATGAAAGTATGACTAAGGACCTTGCAGCTATTTACTCCACGTTTCAAAAACAAGTCAACCAGCCCTTAAAATATAAGAAAAAATAATTCTATTTAGCCAAACACAATGATTACGGATTTCAGATTTGGTTGTTTATTCTTTAACTAGCTACCTTTAAACGCACAAAAAGACTGAAATTATGATCCATGGTTGCAGATTCCAGGATATGTCACATTTCCAAGACGTCAATATTTTTTATTTTTTTTCAACTAACAATAAAACAACTCTAATCGGACCATAAACTCCATGAATATAGTACAAAATTGCGCGTCATGAGCAATAAGTTCACGACCACCAACCCAAGTTGTTCATCACAAAAATATAATAAGAACCAATTCAACAGACAATGACTGTACAACATACATGCTCGAGTAGCTGAAGATGGAATATATTGTTTTTAACAAGAAAGGAAAAGCAATTCCATCGTAAAAAATTGCACCAAAGCAAACGGATTTAGATACACCCTAGTCCCGCTGGAACTTAACAGTAAAGTTGTTGATCTCAACAAGATTAAGTTATCAAAATTTTCATGCTGAGATCAGGACAACTGTTAAAACACGCAATAACAAGGAAAACTAGGATGTAACAGTAATTTGGTTGAAAAAACTGCACTCACGATATTATCCTGTCTCATTTTCTAGGAAGATGAGGTTTAATTGATTCCACAACCACCTGCAGGAAGAGAATGAAGTAACGGCAAGTCAAGCCCAAGAAACAACTCATAATGCGAAATGTAAAGCAAAGACCCCTTTTGTTGATTTACATTTAATTATAACGTCTATAGAATATGCCATTTTACATGTAAGCATAACCCAAATCTTCAATTGCTTGATCATATTGACACATTTGGCGCTTTATAACAATGAGTTAATGACTCTCCATGGCATAGAAAATGTGCAATCTTACCCTCCCATCATAGGATAATGATGCAAATATCCAGGGTTCTCGAGAACTCCAAGCAAGACCTGTATCAATAGGAAAGCTGGTAAGTTGATTTCAGTAATAACACTGAAAGAGCATTAAAAGTTGCATCAGTTATTACCATATACACTGTCATCATAATCACTGTATGAATGAAGCAACGGCTCTATCTTCTGGGTTGGTGACACCACAATGCTAAACATGAAAAATAATTGTCATGAACATTAAATATCAACACATTATGGTTCCTAACTGCTAACCACAGACCTATCTAATGCTGAACCATTGCTACTTGGAGAGGCCAACCACAAATTGACAGCTGAGTCAGTTCCTGCACTCTACAAAATGAAAAAAATGCTTGCTTTCTGTAAACATCAAAGTATCAGGAAATGACATGCTCCTCAAAGAGGATAAACAGTAGTAATTTCAGTTACTTTGTTTAAATCTTTCTGGACATTAGCAGAACAGAAGAAAAAAAAAAATCAACTCCTGTCGTTGGAATTCCAAAAGATGTTCAGAAGTGTAAAATATGAGTGACAGAAGGAGGCGGGGGGAGGGGGAGTAAAAAGATAGATAGAAATAGAGTACCAGAATAAGGCCTTCATACTCGGGATTGCATTTCACGTTCCATGTCCTATCAACAATCACAGTTTATATCAGTACTCAAATAAGCAGTGTTAATAGTGAATTGTTGAGAGATGTACACTCAGACAACAGCCACCAGCGCAATGAATATAAACTTGAAGAAACAAAAGAGGACATTCTTAATAGGGCTGCTAACAAACAAATCTGAGACTTTTAACAGAATGACACAGAGTTACAGAAGGACTATAAACAAATGAAAGTATCCCTCACCAGGCAATGCAAAACAGAAAATCAAGGACCATGTAATGATTTTGATTGAATTACCAGTGTGAGTGTCCAGGAAGATCCACGACTGGATACTTCAGCTTTCTGAGGTCCCATATATGTATACCAGACTCATCCTCAGCGGTAACCTGAAAAACGTTAATTGGTATGAATACAAAGTGCTGATCCTTGACAAGGTTCATCAGCAAATTGTTTAAATAGCATTCAAGTAGCAATCTGCACATTATTATAGGTGATATCCGGTTCTTATTTAAAAGAAAAGATCATAAAAGAAATAGAAGGTCAAAGTGGACCTGATCCAATAATCTCTCAAAAAATGAAGACGGCATTATGGAAAGAAAACAGTCAAAATACCATTGTTCAATTTAATTTGACAATATACTGCTTTAGACTCCATTCATACAATCTTTGAGTAGATGTAACATATCAATCTGCAGCATACTTACAAGCATGTACCTCCTTTTCATGTCATAGTCTACATTTCGAACATGAGCCTGCTCAATTGAATCAGTCTTTCTGCAAGTGAAAAAATACTGCTTCATGGTCATAATCGAACTATTTGTTTTCATAATAAGTGGTTAACAAACAAATTATTCAACCAAATAATTAAACAAAAAACTAGCAGTATTATAATTCTTTCATGGACATATTGGGTTTCACAATACACAGATTGCTGAAACCAAGCTTCAGAACCTTATTTATACAAAAATACACAGATAGCTCAACTGGATTATTAAAGTCAAACATGTAGTTCTCCCAACTAATGACTGAACAAATTGAAGAAACCTAAATAGGAGTAGACATACTTCATCGTCCTGAGATCCCAAAGTTGAACTGATGATTCACATGTTACAGAAATGGAATTGAAATCATGTGGATCCCATGCTCCGCTGGTTAAGGAATGAAGCGCGCCAGCTGATTCTTGAGATTGTACCTATACTACAGTAAGACCATAATAAACATTGGCCCCAGAAATCAGAAGTTACAATGCCACAATGGGGATTACAATCCATGTTTCAGTTACTAAGTTTCATTAGATGATGAATACATCAGCATGCAACACAGGAAACAGTTATAAATTCGGAAAAATGGCTGATTAACACTGATGTTTCAGTTACTAAGTTTCATTAGATGATGAATACATCAGCATGCAACACAGGAAACAGTTATAAGTTCGGAAAAATGGCTGATTAACACTGATGTTTCACTTTAACAAGGCTTGACAGAAACACATAAACCAAAAACAAAATCATAGGCCCAATTCATGAGAAATAAGAATATTTAAAATTAAGGATGAAATCATTGCACTTACCAAATTCATCTACTAGGAATTTGTGTTTCACACAAGACATGGCTCTGATCAAATAAAGACTTTGAAAAAGTGAGAATTGCAAATTAGAAAATCCTAAGAACACTCCAGATCTTCCTGGGGAGAAGGCCAATGGTTGCACGTCTTGCCCCATCAATGGATTTACATGTGCCTACCCTTCTATTCATGTCACAAGCTCTAATATGGTCAATTCTATATTTATCCATTCAAAGTATGAGATAAGTCAACACAGCATGAAGGCAAATACCCACTAGTTCCCAAAACAAGAAAGTAGATGGTAATACTATATTAAAAAAAAAAAAAGGATAGTAACTCGTTTCGTTACATAATCATGTATGAAGCAAGTCAATGATCCTCTTGGCAGTTATACCTGAGCAGTCTTCTTCGAAGTGTCTAAGCTCCAGAGGAAGAGATTCTGCTCATCAATACTAACCAACTTGTCATGCCTTCCAGTTGGCCACCAGAGTACACTATAAAGAGCAAGCAACCCACCTCAGTATACAAACATATTCAAACTTCTTTACCCAGTGAAACGTGTTAAATAAAATAGTAAGAGCTATCTCTCCAAGTAGCAACATGAGTACAAAAGAGATCGAACTGTTACTACTAAGAAACAACTCTCTATCTGAAAGTAGAGTATTTTTTTGCTCCTTTTTTTTTCTGAGCACATGCTCTGAGTTTTTCATTTCCTTTTCCATGAAAAAGTAACTAAATCAGAATACGTAATCTGTGAATTGCTGGTCATAAGAGGGGGCTTAATTTAACAATACTGTTGTAACCAAATTCTTATCTGAGACTGATTATTTAGATGATGCCACGAAAAGTATACAACGGGTAGGGTAGACGATTCTTCAGGACAATAACAGAAGGTCTTTCTCAAAAGTAACTGATTCTGGGAGCCGAGGATACAAGAATCAGATATGTGAAACAGGATACCTAGTATTTTATAGTAATCATGTTAAATAGTTTAAAAGTGAAACATCAATTTAGACATTTAGAAACAAATGACCACAATTGACTCCATTTGCCGCTAATTGAGTACCCCGAAAAACCAATAATGAGCTAGCTATAAGAAGCAAACTATACTGTTTACTTGGAGAATACGATCAGTTATATCATATTTAACAAACATTTCAGTGACTCACAGATTCAACCATGAATTAAACAACTCACCTTTTAATCTTGCAAGTGTGTGCATCGAGAGAAGCAACATTTTCCAATTGAGGAGAACTGAGCTGACCATACAATTCTGGGATCTGCCACACTGCTGCTCCATATGTTTCCCCTATGAGACGGAAGTACAACAAAACTAAGTTATCGAATATAAGAAGTTGAACTACAGGAAAAACTGTCTTCAATTCACTTCCTGGTTTGGAAAAAGACTACCACTGTTGTTATATCTTAAATTTTTTGTCTTACTAACTAGTCTGAATATTTACCAGAAGAGAAAACAGTAGAGAAAATCCGTTGATCGAAAGGACAAGAAGCGAGATCCCATATCTCGTTAGGATGCGAAAACAAACCCTCGCAGATCAATTCCGTGTTTCCAGAGGAAAGCCTAATCAGATGCACCTGTAAGTGTAACACACAATTTCCACATCAACAATACTACTACAAGCACATCAACAAATAAAAAAGCAAAAAGAAAAAACACAATACAGACCTCGTTTTCTTCTTTGAGGCTGAGAGTGCCAGTGAGGAAACTGGTATGATCTGTATCAGCTTTCACATCCGAAATGCATCTCGCCTGTTAGATCAATTTAAATTAACTTCACGAAATTATATTAATTAGGGTTTATGTATGGAGGGAGCTTTAAATACGAATATTATTGACCTGATATTTGAGACCGTAACCAATGCCGGTTGATCCACCTTGCATTGTCGAGTATTATTATTATCCTCCTCCTCCTCCTCTTCCTCCTTTGCGTTTGAGGAAACTACTGTCAAATGTGGAGATTCTACTCTGACAATAATAATATCCCAGCTCAGCTGATAGACCAAAATAAATGAGTAAAATGGAAAATAAAAATGACTAAAGAAAAACACGAGGGAATTAGATCCAAAATTGAGGAAGAAATATATAATGATGTGAATGAGAAAGAATAAAGCAAGTAAATCACATCTAAAAGCATGTAAATATATATGTATTATTGTGTGCATAAACAATATCTAAAAGTGTTTTGAGATTTTTGTGTAGTATAGAGCGGTATGTAATTTTATGAAATCGTTATGTGCATTTCGTAAACTTAATTGTGTTTTTTAAATTTCAATTTTTTGAAGGGTCTTTTTGCAATTTACGAGCAAGAACCAAACCTTTTTTTTAAGGAAAAAATCTTATTAAAATCACGACGTACACAAGACGCCAAAAAAATCATGTTCCATACAACGAATCAGCATAAGAGCAAACTCAGAAAAACAAAAAACTCCCTAGCTTACAAACTAGCAAAAACGAGAGGATTAAGACCCTCCGTGTTAGTAGTTGCACTACGCGCCAAATTATGTGCTACTTCGTTAGCCGGCGACCAATCCAATTGAACGAATAATCATCATGACGATCAAGAAGTCCAAATACATCATCAATAATATTAGCCTGAATAGCATCCCCTGGTCATCGATAGATAATATCATGGATTAATGTGAGGTAAATTGCATGTCAATGGCTAAACGGACTGCCCAACACACCGCAATTTCGACACAAACCGCATAGATTCGTGCTTCTAATCTTCGCTGAAACCACGCGATCGTCGTTCCTTGGGAATCACGTACAACCACCTCAATCCCAATCGCATCATCCTCTTCAAATCGGCCCCATCAAAGTTGAGCTTAATAATCCCCACTGGAGGTGCAACCCATGCGTTCGGCGTCCCACGACTCACCCGTTGCACGTTCGCATCACACCATGCGTTCGCCACAATGATGGCCAAGGCGGCAATGTCGTCTGGATTCCTCGCTCTCTCCCCGACGAAAACAGCATTTCGATTACCCCAAAGTCCCCAACATAAGGTAATTGCAAGGCTAGCAACATCCGATGATTTTGACTTTGAAACCCGAACAACCCAGTCTACCAAGTCCTTGTTCCCTCGGATCATGAGTGCGAGCAGGAAATTGTCTAGAGCCCAAGCTTGGCGCGCAATATGACACTCAAAAAGGACATGTCGATTATGCTCCACTCCCTCCTTACATATTACGCACGTAGTTTCCTCGCAAATCTGTCGTTTACGCAAATTACTTTGTGTCGGCAAAATATTCAAACAAGCTCGCCACAAAAAAATATTTATTTTACTCGCACAACGAACTTGCCAAATAATCTTCCATACCTTATGAGCCGAAGAAGAAGCACCACCCTCTTGTCGACGAGGAATCAACCATTGCGTCATGATAACATGATACGCGCTCCAAACCAAAAATCTCCCACTCCCCTCATAGTACCAAACTTGCACATCCACGTTCGCTGGACCTCCAAGAGGTAAGGAAAGAATTTCCCTCACATCAATTTCCCACAAATAATTTCGTAGGAGTTGTACATCTCACCACCTCGTAATCAAATCAATAAGGTTGCACACCTGAGTAAACGGAACATCAACACCCCGCGGAGTTAAGACTCAAAAAGAGCTGGACCGGGGCAGCCAAGCGCCACCCTAAACAGAAATAAGTGCCCCATTTTTGACTCTCCACCGAGTCCCACATTTAAGGATTGGAACCGTTTCCCATATGCATCTCTAAGAAAACGACGGATTGCTCCTAACCCTTGCATGAAAAAGAGATCACGTTGGAAAGTATTTGGCCTTATAAATACGGCTTACACGGCTCTCAGGGTTTTGAAATATTCACCATGCTTGTTTGGTGAGAAGCGCCATGTTAAAAGCCTTCAAGTTCTGAAATCCCATTCCACCATTCTCTTTGCGCCGACACAATTTATCCCAAGCAACCCAATGAATCTTTTTCTTATCTCCACTGCCCCACCAAAAGTTGCTAATTATTGCCTCAATTTCCTTAATAAGTGAATCAGGGGGACGAAAGCAACTCATAGCGAATGTTGAAATTGCTTGCATGACTGACTTAATCATAATTTCTTTCCCAGCACTCGATAATGTTTTTCCTTTAAAACCATGCGCCCTCTTCCACACACGTTCCCTAAGATACGCAAAAAACTCCTTCTTTGATTTTCCCACCATTGAAGGCAGTCCCAAATATTTCTCATGTCTCTCTGCCACAACCACGCCTAGGATCTGCAAAAAGCCAAATTGCCACGCCCCTAATCAACCCCCTATTCTCCGTACCCGAGATGATAGCTGAAAAAATCTCAGACACAAATAAGAACAAATAAGGGGATAATGGATCTCCTTGACGAATACCCCTTTCGAGGAAAAAACTAGTAGACTCCCTTTCCCTGATGAGTGTAGCGTATGAAACAGTGCGGACCCCCAACATAACAAGAGACACAAACTGAGAAGCAAAACCCAGACTAATCATCACCTTTTCCAAGAAGGACCACTCGACTCCGCCGTATGCCTTGCACATGTCAAGCTTCAGCGTCATCTGGCCACACTTCATTGTTCTCTTATTTTTAAGAAAATGATTTGGTTCAAAAGCTACAAGGATATTATCAGTTATAAGACGACCAGGCACAAACGCCGATTGAGAAGGAGAAATAATGGTATCAAAAAATGGCTTCAAGCGATTTTTAATGGCCTTGGATGCAATTTTGAAGCTCACATTACTAAGGCTAATAGGCCAAAACTGAGTCATAATATCAGGGTTAGTACATTTAGGGATCAAGACAATATGAGTAAAATTAACCTCACATTAAAGACACAATTATTAAGATAAGCAAGGGCGAAATCAATGACATCATGTTTAACAATGTGCCAAAATTTATGATAAATAAAATAGAGAAGCCATCTGGCCCAGGAGATTTAAGAGGAAACATATCTTTAAGTGCTTTGGTTACCTCATCGTCAAAAAATGGTTGGAGGAGGCGTTCATTCACCTCAGGGCTGACGCGCACGCCGACATATCGTAAGACTTTCTCAATATCATTATCCAATAGATTAGAAGAGGAGACAATATTTTTAAAGTAATCAATTTCAATCGAGTCTATTTCCCTCAGGGTGCTACGAATCAAGCATGCCTCATCCTTCAGCCCCTTAATCTCATTCTTTTTTCTACGTTCACTAGCTCGGTTATGAAAATAAATAGTATTCATGTCTCTCTCCCTAAGCCAATGAATCTTAGCCCGTTGCTTCCAGTAAAGCTCCTCGGATGCATGTAAAGCCTCAAGCTGACTCATAAGTTCCCTCTCCTCTGTCTTAGATTCATTCGAAATCAGCCCATTCCTTAACACCAAAATTATGCCATTCAATTTTTTAATCTTTTTGAGCATCTCCACCCCGTCCACTTTATTCCACTTCATAAATCCCAACTTGCAGCCCTCTAACTTCTCGACCAAATTATGTCTGTTCGCACCACCCTCAAACTCTGCCCAAAGCTATTTAATAGCCGCCTCGCAATCAGTCTTCTTCACCCACATTGACTCAAACCTAAAGCGCCGAACAATCCTGCATCTCGTATGCTGCACCTTCTGTGGTCGTAAATCCACCACAATGGCCGCGTAGGCAAAAATCACCGGTATGCTCCTGTAGCGTTAAAAATTCCAAGTCTTTAAAATAAAAGACAAGAACAGTTAAGTACAAATAAAATTTATTTATTCAAATGAATATAAGGTTACAATCTCTAGTAATCCTCTGATTCTTTTCTAATCATGAAACTTGGTTGACTTGATGGTGGGATTGACTTTGATCGCTTCCACGTGGTTTAAGTTGAACGTTAATCCAAAGGCTTTTGAGCTTGATCTTGAATTAACAATTTGACTTGGTTTCTTGGTTTGATTCCTTGAAGTATGTAGGAGAGACCCCAATTCATCCCTTGAATGCAAATCTCTATGGCTGAAGTTTCAGACAATTTCTCTTTGCAACTTAAGGATAGATTTCTCCATCTATTGACGTACTCAATCACTGGCTCGTCTTCTTGTTGATGGGAATTTGCTTGCTCAATCATGCTCACAGTACGTCGAGTGCTATAAAAATGATTGAAGAACGCACTTTGTAGATCCTTTCAGCTGTTAATGGAGTTTGGCTCAAGACTAATATAGCAATCAAAAGCGACTTCTTCTAAGGATCGAACAAATTGCTTGACTAGAAGATCTCCATCAGTTTCGGCACTACTGCATGTTTCGACGAAGTGAGCAACATGTTGCCTTGGGTCTCATTTTCCATCAAATCTTTGAAACTTTGGAGGTTGATAGCTTTTTGGCATTTGCAATTGCTCAATTCTTTGGGTGTAAGGCTTCGTATAAGATTTGAAAGACTTATGTTGAGCTTTATATTCCTTGGAAACTTCTTCGATGAGCTTCATCAATTGACCGGTAGAGACGTGACCTTGTGAGGACCTTGAATTTGTTGGCTTGAGGACTTAGAAGGTTTTCCAACTTCAGCATCTTGAAGGGTTTCTTCAAAAGATTTTGTGTTTGCCAAGATGCCTTGCTCTTCCTTCCTTGCAAGACTTGACTTGTGGAGAAGATAAGTGGCTTGGATTCTTTCACTTAGGACTTCATCAAATTCTTGAGCTTCAACTCCTTGATCAGCCTTTGCACGCGTCATGCCTTGACAACCACTTTTTACATCTTCTTGTTCGTTGGGATGAGTTGCGACTTTAATTACGTCGATTGAAGGTTTGATGCATCCTCGAACTTTGACTTTGTCAATAAATTCTTCAATGTTGTGATTTCCTTCTTGGATCTCTAGCTTTTGGAGAAGACAATTCAAGCGCTCTTCACGTCTATGCACTTGTGTTGTGAAGCTCTCAATAGCTCTAGCTAGCGCATCAACTCGCTCCTCCATTGAAGATGTTTGATTCTTTTCCTTAGCTTCGTGTCTTGCCCCCGGTGTGAGTGTAGCTTTCATCATCGGTTGCGAAGAGCCTCCACTTGTTGCCTCCATTGACTTGTCCATTGTTGAGCAACGCTGACTTCTTCTAACTTCAAACTTGTAGACTTGCTAGAAAATAGATGAGAGGTAGAGATTGTCCCAATGGGCGTGCCAAAATTTAGCGTTAAAAATTCTAAGTCTTAAAAATAAAAGACAAGAAAAGTTAAGTACAAATAAAATTTATTTATTCAAATGAATATGGGGTTACAATCTCTAGTAATCCTCTGATTCTTTTCTAATCATGAAACTTGGTTGACTTGACGGCAGAATTGACTTTGATCGCTTCCACGTGGTTTAAGTTGAACGTTAATCCAAGGGATTTTGAGCTTGATCTTGAATTAACAATTTGACTTGATCTTCGCGACGAACAATTTGATCTTCATCTTGACTTGTTGAACTTGTTGAACGTCAATCTTCTTTAGAAGAATCTTGATCTTCAAAAATACTTGGATGCTTGACAAATGTTGATGCGAGGGCTTGGCAGCTTGATCCCGGATCGAACGTGAAAGTGCAAGTTTTCTGGATGTTAGGATAACATTGAGATTTTCAATGTTAGAGTAACATTGCACGTCCAGAAACTGTTTAACAATCTAGTTATTATTATTATTATTGTTTTGCCTTATTCACTTAACTAACTGAGTTCCACAGTTGTAGTTGTCTTTGATTATTATTCAGGAAACAAACTTGCATTAGGTTGGACGCTCAAAGTTTCCAAGATGAGAAGTTTCCTTAATTAAAGCAAACGGCTTATAAAAGGAAAGAAGAAGTCTAGTGCGACTAGGAAAGCTTCCAAGGGAAAGTCCTGAATTGAAGAAGGAGTCTTTCCTTAGCTAGATCACTGGCGAAGGAACTTTTATTCAAGAAGGACTGCGAGAACAAGGAAGAGGAGTTCGAGAAGGAAACAAAGAGAATTACCAACCGTGTACAACACACCTTGAAGTCCAAGTCAAGAACCTATATATAGGTGTGAAGTACATCAAGACAAACAACAAGACAAGAGCTAATCAATCCGAGAGATTAATCTACAGTTGTTGAGTGTTTGTCTTGCTTTAGCAAAGTTTTTAAGTTGTTAGAATAGATCTAAGAGTGAGGAGCTTTTAGAGATAGTCGAATCAACTCTTGTGTGCTTTGCTTAGTTTGAACAATTCGAGAGTGAGGAGCTTGAGAGTTGTGAGAACGCCTTTGTTAAACCCTTGTGGTATTTTGCCTACGGCTCGGAAGTTAATATAATCCTATATTCACTTCTTAAATTCGTGTTTGTTTATTCCGCTGCAAACTATTACTCTGGTCTGCTGTTAAAGTAACATCGTCGAACTAACAGCGAACACAAACTGCTGTTAGAACTTCAGTGTTAAGTTAACAATAACAACGTATCAACCCGATCCACAATTTCAATTGGTATCAGAGCCAAGCACCAACTTCACCGGTGTTTGGCGTTGATACGACAAGATGGACAACTCCAACCCCAATACCAGCAGGTTGCCAGTATTGGAAGGTCCCAACAACTATGCCTACTGGAAGATCAGACTCAGAGTCCACATCAAATCCATCGACCTCAAAGCTTGGGAAGCTGTACTAGAAGGCTATACCATCCCTTATCTGCCAAGAGATGGAGATGCTGACCTGGTGCCAAAGCCAAGGGGACAATGGACAGCCGCTGAAATTGCTCTCTACAACTACAATGAGAAGGCTCTCAATGCTATTTTTAGCTGGATAGGTAATCATATGTTTAAACTTGTTCAAACTTGTGATACTGCTAAAGCTGCATGGGAAACACTTGAGTTACATTGTGAGGGTGATGTGGCTGTGAGGGATTCTAAGTATAGGAAACTTTTGAGAGACTTTGAGAAGATTGAGATGGGAGAAGAGGAAACTATTGATAGTTATTTTGAGAAACTTCTTGATATATCTAATCAATGTCAGAACTTAGGTTTTGTGATTCCTAATCAGACCATGGTGTATAAAGCCTTTAGAACACTATCTTCTAAGTTTACAGTCAAAAGAGTTGCTATGAATGAGTCTAAAGATCTTGCCAACATGAGTTTCCAGACCTTGATGAACACTATGAAAGAATTTGAATTAGAATTCCTAGGAAAGTCTAGCAAGCAATTAGCTTTAGCCCTTCTTGGAACTAGTTCAGATTATGCAGGTAGTGATGAGGATGAATATGAGTTGATCTCTTCTAACTATGGCAATATTACCAAAAAGTTTAGTAAATTAGGTTTCAAAGGTAAACAGAAAGAAAAGCTAACTGGTAATGATGGCCCCGGTTACAAGAAATTGCCCCCTAAATTTGTTAAGTACATGGCATCTAAGAGCACACCTCAAGATGTAGAAAAATTAAAGGATGTTCAGTGCTATGAATGTAAGGGGTATGGTCACTATAAACATGAATGTGCTAACACCCTCAGAACAAGAGGGAATTCTCATTGGGTTTGTGTAGATGACTTCAATGAAGATGATTTTGAATCTGGAACAAGTACCGAAGAACACTCAGAGGAAATCAAAACTGCTGCGCTATGCACAAGGATCACCTGGACCAATGAAGACTCCAGAAATTGCCTAGGATCACAATGTTACTCTAACATTGGTGAACCAACAACAAAGCAGGAAATCTTTTTTGGAGACTGGAACAACAATGATTCCCAGGTTATCTCTGATGAACTCTCTGATTGTGATGATACTAACTTTGACTGTTTTCATGGTACAGTTGATCTAGAAGAAAAGTACTCCCAAGAAGAAGAATTATCCCAGGAGGAGATTCTTGATGATCTGCACACAACATTCCTCAGGCTTGAGAGAGAGAATGTGAAACTCATAAAGAAGAACAAAGCACTGACTCATGACATCGAGTGTCTGAAAAACATGTTGAAACTCTATGAAAGAGATCTTGACAAAGCTGAAGCTGAGTTAAAAGAGGTAAAGGATAAACTCAAGAAAGACACATAGATCATAGCTAAATGGAATGCAGGTACTTCCAAACTTGATGAGGTACTAAGCATGGGAAATTCTGGTTCATATGGTCTGGGATTTGTTGAGAAACCTTCCTCTTCTATTGTAAATTCTGCCTATCTATCTTCTAGCTTTGTTAAAGAATCTGATTCTAAGAGTTTAGGTACCATCAACACTATGAGAAGTAAACCTACTTTTATCTGTCAATACTGTTATCAACCAGGCCACATAAAACCATTATGTAGAAAATTTATAAGAGAATGTGGTAAGAAAACAGTTACTGAACCCAATGTTAGAACAACAGCAGTTTCTGATGTTAGACCAACATTAGGTTCAGGACAGAAAGGTAGAACTTGGGTAGAAAAAGTTAAGACCCCTAAGATTAAAGTTGTTTGCAATGTTGTTTTCTCTGCTGTGTATTCTAACCTTTCAGGTAAGTGGTACTTCGACAGTGGATGCTCAAGACACATGACAGGCAACATTGACAATCTTGTGAATGTGGTTACCTTGAGTACTGGCACTGTGACCTATGGTGGTGGTACAAAAGGGAAAATCATTGGAAAGGGGACACTGAATGTTGATGGATTTCCACCCCTGAAGGATGTGTTGTTGGTTGATGGGCTACAGGCAAATTTAATCAGCATCAGTCAACTATGTGATGATGACTTGCTGGTTACATTTGACAGTTCATCTTGTGATGTTTATGATAGTGATAATGTACTTGTTATGACAGGTACTCGGTCCAAGGACAACTGCTACCTAGCTCAAGAGGAAGCAGAGTGTTTCCATGCTAAAATAGATGAAGCATCTATATGGCATAGGAAACTTGGACATGTTCACTACAGGAACCTTGAGAAATTGCAAAAAGTTGATGCTGTAAGAGGCTTACCTAAGCTATCTTGCCCAGGTAAGCTTGTCTGTGGTGATTGTCTCAAGGGTAAACAAACTAGAGCAATTCATGCCCCCCTACAGGTACAGAATGCTAATCCTAGATCTAGTAGGTGCTTTGAATTGTTACATATGGACTTGATGGGTCCCATTGAGGTGAGTAGTCTGAATGGTAAGAAATATGCCTGTGTTATTGTAGATGACTTCTCTAGATATACTTGGGTAAAGTTTCTTAAAGAAAAGTCAGATGCTTTTGATCAGTTCAAAATTCTTTGTGCTAGTATTAAAAACTTATATGGCTCTTCTGTGACTAAAATTAGGTCTGACCATGGTAAAGAATTTGAGAATGCTAGTTTTGATAACTATTGCAATGTTAAAGGAATTTTCCATGAATACTCAGCACCTAAGACACCTCAGCAGAATGGGATTGCTGAAAGGAAGAACATGACACTTCAAGAGATGGCCAGAGTCATGCTGAATGCCAAAAATATATCAAAAGACTCTGGGCTGAAGCTTTAAACACTGCTTGTCATATTAGTAACCGGGTGTACCTCAGACCTGGAACTAACATGACTCCATATGAACTCTTGAAGGGCACTGGTAATATTAATGTCTCCAATGTTGAACCAACAGTGGAGATTGATGATGTTACTCCTTCCAATGGTACTCCAACATTGGACCATGAAGCTGGAAATGCTGAACAGGAGACAGAACCCAATGTTAGACTAACACCAGCTAGATCTGATGTTAGACTAACAACAGAAGATTCTGACTCTGAAGTTGAAGCTGTCACTGGATCTAGAAGGGACCCTCCAGCTAGGATTCAGAAAGACCATCCAGCATCACATGTAATAGGTGAGATCAATGAACGGGTAAGGACACACAACAAAGAAAGAATTGACTATAGTGATATGGTCAAGATGTGTGTCTGCATGAATTTCACTTGTACTGTTGACAATGCCTCATGTTTTGTTTCCTCTATTGAACCTAAGAATGTGACTGAAGCCCTTCTTGATAACTTTTGGATTAATGCCATGCAGGATGAACTATTACAGTTTACTAAGAACTGTGTTTGGAAGTTGGTACCTAGACCACCTAGTGTAAATGTAATAGGAACTAAATGGATCTTTAAAAACAAAAGTAATGAGGAAGGAGTCATAGTTAGGAACAAAGCTAGACTGGTTGCTCAGGGATACACTCAGGTTGAAGGTGTAGATTTTGATGAGACTTTTGCTCCAGTTGCTAGGATAGAATCTATTAGATTACTCTTAGCCATTGCATGCTGTCTTAAGATAAAACTATACCAAATGGATGTTAAGGGTGCTTTTCTTAATGGGCTGATTGATAAGGAAGTATATGTTGAACAACCTAAGGGATTCACAGATCCTAAGTATCCAAACCATGTGTACAAGCTTGAAAAAGCCCTTTATGGTCTTAAACAAGCACCTAGAGCATGGTATGAAAGGCTTACAGAATTTCTATTAAGTCTTGGTTTTGTTAGAGGAGGAGATAGAACTCTGTTTGTTTTAAAGAAAGATTCTCATATCTGTATTGCTCAAATCTATGTTGATGATATTGTGTTTGGCTCAACTAACAATTCTATGTTAGAAAAGTTTGTTGAATCAATGACAGGGCAGTTTGAAATGAGTATGATGGGAGAATTGAATTTCTTCCTTGGTCTTCAAGTGAAACAAACAGGTACTGGCATATTCCTTTGTCAGGAAAAGTATGCAAAGAATTTGGTAAAAAGGTTTGAATTAGCAGATTCAAAGCCTTGTAAGACTCCCATGGCATCTGCAGTGAAGATGACCAGGGATGATACTGGTGTCAATGTTGATCCAACATTGTACCGTTCAATGATAGGAAGCTTGTTATACTTGTCTGCTTCAAGACCTGATATTATGTTCTCTGTGTGTGTATGTGCAAGGTACCAGGCATGTCCAAAGCAATCACATCTGATTGCTGTGAAGAGAATACTTAGATACATAGCTGGCACTTTGGCCCTTGGCATATGGTACTCTTATGACACTAACACAAATCTTGTAGGTTTCAGTGACTCAGATTGGGCAGGTGATACTGATGACAGGAAGTCTACAAGTGGAGGATGTTTTTATCTGGGGAACAACTTGGTCTCATGGTACAGTAGAAAGCAAAACTGTGTGTCACTATCCACTGCTGAGGCTGAATACATTGCAGCAGGTAGTTGTGTCACCAAGTTGGTATGGCTCAAACATATGCTACTGGACTATGGGTTGGACAGTGATACCTTACTTATGTTTTGTGATAACCTTAGTGCTATAAGCATCTCTAAGAATCCTGTTCAGCATTCTAGGACAAAACATATAGACATTAGGCATCACTTTCTGAGAAACATGGTAGAAGACAAGCTTATTGACATTGAACATATAGAAACTAACAATCAGCTTGCTGATATGTTCACTAAACCATTAGATACTGAGAGGTTCTTCAGTCTGAGGAACTCTCTTAGCATGTGCATTGTTTAGAGATGTTAGTTCACCAGTGCTGACATAACACCACTGTCTAACATTGGTTATTGGTTGTGGTGTAGCTGTAATTCTCTTATGTTTTTTTTTTTTTTTTTTGCATTCTGCTTTCTTGCATATTACATCTTTGTTAGAGAAACTGTTGGTTGTGTGGTTAATCTGTATGAATAGCTAAGGGGATTGGTGAACAGGTACATATCATGAGGTTTGGAAAGAAATAAGTCTGATGTTAGTCTGTGAATGTTAACCTAACATCATGGGAGAAGCTGGGATACACAGAGCTCACTACTCTGATGTTATTCAGTTGTGACTTATCCATGTTAGGTTTGACAAGGTATGAAGAGAAGCTGGGGTACATGATGTTGAAGGCCTCATTGTCATTGAGTTGTGCTTATTTTCATATTTTTGTCTATGGCCAAGGTGTTTACATGATAATAATCTTTCCTACTGGGGTGTATAAAGTTTAGACTGTGTGCATTCAGTAGCATTGATTACTTAGTATTTCCTTGATAAACAGGTTAGTAAACAAGTATGCATGAGGAGTTGGGGTGGAGAAATATTTGATAAAAGTGTTGTCTTCATTCAATTTCTTTGTACTTGCCTGATCTGTAGCTGATGGTTAAGTTGCTGGGGTGTGTGGAGTCCTGTGCTGCCCACATTCAGTGATGAGACTGTCCTTTAACATTCATCAGTTTTTTTTCAAAAGAGTTTCTAAAAATAGTGAAAGTTAAAGATAAATTGATATGTCCTGATCCCAGTTACCAAGGCGGTTTGTATGTGGTTACCATCTCTCAAATGTTAATCTAACATTGTTGCATTCATTCTTGTTCTGCATATTTCTTTTGTCGGTTTGGGCTTAGGGGGAGTAGTTAAGTATCTTGTGTTGAGGCATACTTCTTGGGTGACCAGCTACAGGTAAAAGCACTATGTTTTGTGATCTTCTTGCTGTGGGAAAATCCTTTCCCTGGATAAGTATATCCTCTGTGTTTTTCCCTGTTTGATTTGTCACTTGCTTATACTGATGATCTTAAGCTTTGTCATTGTACCTGTGTACGTGGTTGAAGCTTCAGATTAGTACAGGAATATCTCACGCTCTCACAAGATGATGCTACTTTGGATGAAGCCCTGCACCTCACTTCCCTCCCTGATGTTAACTTGCCAATGTTAGTCCAACATTGTAACATTGTAACTTATAAGTTTTCAGGAACGAAGACTGCTCTGGTTACGTGTTAACCTAACACTGACACGTGGTAAGAACAACATGTAGGGGACGTGTGATAGTGGTCAGATTATTATGGTAACATGTTACAACACCACTATTCCATGCTCTTCATCTGAATCATATATATAATTTGCCCTAATTTCTTCTTCATTCTAAGGCTAACAACTGTGCAAAGCAAATTACTCTCTAAATTTTCAAAATCTTCAATCTTTTATCTCAAAGTTACTCTAACAATGGCACGCAAGTCCAATATTGATGCTCTTGCAGAAGCAGCTGCGCAAATCGAGCGAGCGCCACGACGCAGTACCAGACGCACCGCCGCTGAAACCACAGTCGCCGCCTCTCCAAAGAGGAAAGCTACCACTCAACGGCGCAAGGGCAAAAAGATTTCAAAGAAAGATGTTGGTTCAACATCAGATGCTGTCGAGCAAGCCCCTGCTCCCACCAATCCTGAAATCGAGGTAACAATGGCTAACCCTACTCCGAGTATACCTGCTGATGTTGATGTTGGTATTGAGGGGGAGAATGAGGCCCCTGTGATTGGGTTGGGTAGTGCTGTGATTGAGCCAGCTGAGGCTAATGTGGTTGAGGAAGTGGTGGAGCCAACTGTGGCTAGTTCTGTTGAGCCTAATGAGGCTAATGATGATGAGCCTGCTGCTGATGAGGAGAGTGGACATGCTACTGGTGAGCATGATGAGGATTTGTCTGAGGAGATTGCTGCTGATGGCAATCTTGGTGTAAATAATGGGGTTACTACTGAAGGTAACCAAGCTGTTGTGAGTGATCAACCAGCTGAGGTTGAAGGAGAAGAAGAGGATGAGGATGAAAATCTTTCCTTGGCTGCTCTTGCAAATGCTGCCAGGAAGAAGAAGGGTAAGGAGGTGATGGCTGAGTCTTCTGAGGATGAGTCAGAAGAAGAAAAAGAAGAAGAAGAGGTTGAGGAGGAAGAGGAAGAGGAAGTTGAGGAAGAAGAGCTTGTGGCTGATGAGCCAGAGGAAGCTGATGTTACTCTAACATCAGATGATGATCAGTTTACTGATCTGATGATGAAAGAGTATCCACATGAAGCTTACTCTGACTTCTATGTGTCTCCTGATGCTGAGGAGCAATGGGAGGCATACCAAGCCAGGGTAATCCACAAGGAAAGGGCTATTGAGGAGGGTATTTTCAAAGAAAACAGGGTGTTTGAGTTGCTTGAGGCTAGAGGAGTCTTGGGCTCTGTGCAGAATCTGTCTGCATATGTTCCTGATGTAGTGAGAAAGTTCTACATGAATCTATCTGAGTGGGTGATCAACCTGGATTCTCCTAAGTATGGGAAGGCTTGGGTTAGGAAGAAGATCTATGACATCACTCCTGCCATGATCAATGAGGCTTGGGGGCGTCCTGATCCTGAAGAGTCTGAGGATCCTACTATGGAGGAGATCATCACTGATCTTACAGGTGGTCTCACTAGGCAATGGAGAGAGAGCTTTCCCACAACCAGGCTGACTTCTCTTAGTGCCATCCTTCACAAGATCAGCACTTACAATTGGCTTCCTTCTTCCAACACTACTGTGATGACAAAAGAGTCAGCAAAGTTGGTGTACAAGCTGAAGAATGGACTGAGTGTAAACATTGGTGAAAAAGTGTTGAGACACATGAAGGAAGTCACTACAAAGCCCAAAGGAATCCTTCCCTATCCCTCTCTGATCTCATGCCTATTGGTGAAGCAAGGCTTCAAAACCAAGAAGACTGAAGGATGGATCAGCAACAAGGCTGTAATGTCAATCACCAGGAGCTACTTCACTAATGTGAGGATCCAGGATTTGCCTTGGAACCCTCAAGGAGAAGCTGGTCCCAGCAGGAAGAAGAAGAAGAAGACACACAAGTTTGCTGCTTCTTCAGTTCCAGTGAGCAGTGGTGACAGCTGCTCAGTGATTGCAGATGCTTTTGTTGAGGAGACCTTGGTCTGGCTGGATAGGGAGTACAAGGACACCCAGAGGGAAAAAGCTGACAAGCAAGTCAGACTGCAGGAACTGGACAGCTTGAGGAAACACTTGAAGGATTTGCCTTCCTCACAAAAAGGGGGAGAGTAGATCAAATTTCAAAATTTCCTGCAAGTTCTTTAGTTTCTGTTTCTAATGCCTTTTGAACAATTGTTTTCTTTTTATTCTGATCAAGGAGTCTGTTCCTTGCTGCTAGTATGGACTGTAATTAAGTACTTTTTAATTTTGGGTACTTAGTGTTTCTGCTTATGCTATTATTGAACTGTGATTACTGGTACTAACTCTGTTTTGCAGGTGTTAACCTTCTGATGTTAAACCAACATTGATAAAGCTGGATGTTATAACATCGAGAGTATCAGTGTTAGAATAACATTGGATTAGTCCCTTCTGATATTCAGGGGGAGAGTACTTAGTTTTTCATTGTTATGATATAATGATGTTTTTCTGAATAATTTGATCTGATAAGAACTGTTTCTTAGGTTTTGTGATTAAGGCAAAAAGGGGGAGATTGAAAGTGCAAGTTTTCTGGATGTTAGGATAACATTGAGATTTTCAATGTTAGAGTAACATTGCACGTCCAGAAACTGTTTTACAATCTAGTTATTATTATTATTATTGTTTTGCCTTATTCACTTAACTAACTGAGTTCCACAGTTGTAGTTGTCTTTGATTATTATTCAGGAAACAAACTTGCATTAGGTTGGACGCTCAAAGTTTCCAAGATGAGAAGTTTCCTTAATTAAAGCAAACGGCTTATAAAAGGAAAGAAGAAGTCTAGTGCGACTAGGAAAGCTTCCAAGGGAAAGTCCTGAATTGAAGAAGGAGTCTTTCCTTAGCTAGATCACTGGCGAAGGAACTTTTATTCAAGAAGGACTGCGAGAACAAGGAAGAGGAGTTCGAGAAGGAAACAAAGAGAATTACCAACCGTGTACAACACACCTTGAAGTCCAAGTCAAGAACCTATATATAGGTGTGAAGTACATCAAGACAAACAACAAGACAAGAGCTAATCAATCCGAGAGATTAATCTACAGTTGTTGAGTGTTTGTCTTGCTTTAGCAAAGTTTTTAAGTTGTTAGAATAGATCTAAGAGTGAGGAGCTTTTAGAGATAGTCGAATCAACTCTTGTGTGCTTTGCTTAGTTTGAACAATTCGAGAGTGAGGAGCTTGAGAGTTGTGAGAACGCCTTTGTTAAACCCTTGTGGTATTTTGCCTACGGCTCGGAAGTTAATATAATCCTATATTCACTTCTTAAATTCGTGTTTGTTTATTCCGCTGCAAACTGTTACTCTGGTCTGCTGTTAAAGTAACATCGTCGAACTAACAGCGAACACAAACTGCTGTTAGAACTTCAGTGTTAAGTTAACATCAACAACGTATCAACCCGATCCACAATTTCAGAACGAAAATTTGATTTGGAATTTGTTTTGAAGGTTGATGAAAAACGATATGATCTTCGTCTTCAGTTCTTCGAATATGTGGACTTTGATCCTCTTTGAAAGGGACTTGAATCTTCAAAAATGGTTTTTCGCGGGTCTTATGAATTGATCTCGAATCAAACGGACTTTTGACTTGAAGATTGTTGAAGAACGATATGAACTTGATTTGGATTTTTTGAATTTGTTGAAGCTCGATCTTCCTCGGCAGAAGTGCGATCTTCAAAAACGGTTATTTGATGGACTTGGAGCTTGACACCGGATCAAATAGAGGTTTTCACGAAGAACGCCTTGAATCTTGCGAAGAACGCCTTGAAGATTGGTGGACTTGATGGAGAGAAAAACCTTGAGCTTTTCCTTCTTCAAACTTGTGAATATTTGTGTGTTTCTTTTCTTTATGAGAGGACCCCTATTTATAGCTGTGAAAACCTAGAGCTCCTTGCTTGTGATTGGTCGGTTTTATTTTCAAGATAAACATGGATTTAATTTAGTCTTGCTTATCAAGAAATATCTAGAACACATCATATTTCCACGTTTAATAATGTGATTAGTTGAAATATATCATCTTTTCCATGTGGCTTTATTTGACTGGCCAATTAAATAGATATTAGAAAATTAATTAATTACCCTATTAATAATTGGAATTTAATTTAGTAAGATTCCAAATTAAAAATAGAAATAATCAATTTAATTTCTAGAAATTTAATTTGACACTTGTCAATATTTAATTGGAGCAGACAAAATTTATTTGTCTACAGCTCCATATCATGCTTCAGTTCAAATAAACAGTATTAAAATAAATATTGCAATAAACAGAGTAAATATTTAAAAAACAGATTATTTTATTGAAAGCACACAACAAAAATGCAGGAAGCGGATTATACAACTTAAACGAATTATACAACTTAAAACATAAATCACACTAAGCATATTCAACTAGAAGATCACAAAACACATATTAAGCCAAACGAACATCATAGTCACGAGTAAAGTCCGTCGCCTCCATAAAGGTGGAATCATCATTTGGATTTTGTTCGACAAGGTTAACTTCATTTTCTTTACCCTTCAAACTTTCTCTGTACATATTACAAATATGTTCTGCTGTACGACATTTGTTGGCCCAATGCCATTTCATTCCACATTTAAAACAATAACCTTGAAAGTTTTTATATTTTTATTTGTTGTGATGGTTATTCTGAAAAACGACGTTGGTATGCGAGGGGTTGTGAAAACCCCTCAACCACGACCACGACCACGACCACCTCTTTTACCGCGTCCACCTCTATAACCATATCCTCCTCTATGACCACCTCTACCTTGACCACTACCACGACCTCGATTGGCATTATCATTGTTACCTCGTCCATAGGAGTTTGAAAAATTAATGGCATTTGCCTCAGGTAATGCATGTGCTCCAGGAGGACGAGGTTGATGATTTTTCATCAAAAAGTTATTGTAACTTTCTGCCATTAACAACCTTTGTTGCAAGTCGTGATATTTTGAAATATTCAGCAATCTGTATTGTTGTTGGACATTTATCATGGACACACAAAAAGTAGAAAGTGTTTTCTCTATCATTTCTCTATCATTAAGCTTTCTACCACAATAAATTAAATATGAACGAATCTCCATAAGCGCGGAGTTGTATGCGCTTACAGTTTCAAAATATTGGAATATTAAATTGTTTCAATCATCGGTGGCTTTTGGCAACATGGTTTCCTTTTGATGGCCATATCTTTCCAGTAGGTTTGTCCATAATTCATGAGGATCGATAACATCGAGATATTCCGTCTTTAAGGTTTCATCTAAATGTTTTCTCATATAGATCACATCTTCACATTTTCTTCTGGATTCGTATTTGCATTTACTGCAGCAAGAGTTTCAACGATACTCTTTGATCTGAGGTACAATTTTGTATCTGATTTCCACTTTCCATAATTATTGACAGTGATATTGAATATACAACTAACCGTACTCGTGAGGTTAGACATTTTTTCAGCTAAATACAAGAAAAACATAATTAGGATCGAAACATTTTATTTAACACATAATCAAAGAAGTACAACTATTACAATAATACAATGCAATTATCTAATCTCTAGCCAAATCTTGAACTCGAACATTATTATGATAAAAGGAAGGAATGTCATAGGGACAAACATATGAGTGTCCTCATCTACTAGCATAAACATAAAAATTGAAAGGTAAATGAGGATCAAGATCGCTGTTGTCGTAGAGATTATTTTGCAAGATGAGAGAAGTAAGGTGAAGATTTGTGTGGAGTTTGTACTATGAAATTTGTGTATTTATAGAGGAAAAATATTCGTAAGTAGCCATTTATAGTCGTTAGAAAAACAATCATTTTTTTAGTTTTGGCATGTTTTATGAACGGTAATGTCTTTAATAATTTAGCAACAAACATTAATTGTAATAACATGTAAAATAATTTCTGCCGCATTAGAGATATTTTAACGGGCATATGGAATAATATTAGTGATATGGGCATTTCCCGCATATTGGGCCTGGCCCAAACCAGGCCCATATTTAACCATATTGGGGGCCACTTTCGACATCATATCGGTGATAATCACCGATATGATACTTTGGTCCCCGGATCCCGAGATCTATAAATACGCGACGCCCGGATCCCAAAGTAAGCAATTATCATCCCGCAGCTACCACACATCACATCGAAGGAAATCACCGATCTCACTCTCGATATCGTATTCGATATCGAGATAACCCACGTACTCCACTGAAACGTCATACCCCCGCACTACCGATATCATATCGAGAGTGGTCCCCGATATCACATCGAAGATGATTACCGATATACGTCCAACTTAATTACCGATATACCCCCGCCGTCCAAGCATCAAGGCGTTAGTTCGAGGTGTTCCGGACCAAGCCTAATCGAGACACCCAGATTAGGCCTAGTTTGTTAAGATAGATTCATTGTATTTCCCTTGTACTCCATTGTAACCGACCCATACTTATATAAACGATCTATTGTCAAACTAGTGGCGCTGTCTGTGGGAACACCAGTTCCCGGACGAGGACGTCAAGATGCAAGGAAGGAGGACCCGATTCGAATTTAACAGAGTTGTGACTAGAAACACGAGGATTGAGGACACACCACTCTCTCAACAACAGACTGACCAAGAACAGACAATGACCCAAGCTGAGATGGAGCTTCCTCCAGCACAGAATGAACCGCGACGTAGGCGTGGGCCCGGGAGGCCATCGCGAGCCACGAATACAGGTCCAACCACTACCGCACCAAATATAGCAGAACCTGCTACTGAGGGCCCGACCACTGAAAACCCGGCGACGGATGTCCCAATGACCGAGGCGCCAAACGCGGATCTTCCCAGCTCAGAGGAGACGATGGCTGTAGGACAGAGCGCCGTTCCCCCTGCCGCCATAACCCCGGAGATGCTAGCACAGATCAACGCTTCTGTAAAAGCGGCGCTTGACGCTACACTGGAGACTTTGCTTCCACGACTGGCGGAACAAAGGACAAGGGACGTTCGGGCAAGGCCCCATGAATCCAGAGCGGATGAGAGAAGGGCAAGGCAAGGATATGATGAACAAGAGGATACTGGAGACTCGTTCAGAGAGATACCGCCCGCTTCTTACGACAGGTCAGAGAAATGGGATCCTAGGACCCTGGATCGAGAGATAGCAAGAAGGATGGAACGACTTGACCGACAGAGGGCCGTTCCCCCTGCCGCCATAACCCCGAAGATGCTAGCACATATCAACGCTTTTGTAAAAGCGGCGCTTGACGCTACACTGGAGACTTTGCTTCCACGACTGGCGGAACAAAGGACAAGGGACGTTCGGGCAAGGCCCCATGAATCCAGAGCGGGTGAGAGAAGGGCAAGGCAAGGATATGATGAACAAGAGGATACTGGAGACTCATTCAGAGAGATACCGCCCGCTGCTTACGACAGGTCGGAGAAACGGGATCCTAGGACCCTGGATCGAGAGATAGCAAGAAGGATGGAACGACTTGACCGCGAGAGAGCGGAAGTAATCAGGAGAATGGAACGTGGTCACGACCGCACTGAGGTTGCATATTCAAAGAATGAAGATGCAGAAGTACTACATGTAATATTGAGGAGGATGGAGCAACTAGACCACGAGAGGGCGGAGTTGACGAGGAAGGTGACTCAGAGCCATTGGAAGGGTCGCAGCAGGACCCCATTTTCGGATGAGATTGAGGCTGAGGTATTGCAAAGAGGGGACAAGATCCCAATGATCAAGCCATACGACGGAAGAAGTGATCCTACAGATCATCTCCATCAGGTCGATAGCATTTTAAATCTGCACAACTACTCAAAAAAAACATAAAGGCAAACATCCTATCCACCACTTTAACGGGCGCTGCACTGGATTGGTTCACTAGGCTGGAGGTCAGATCCATAACGGACTATGAGCAACTAAGGGAAAAGTTTGAGAACCAGTTCTCTAGCCAAAAGAGAATGAAGACCAACATGTTTCACCTCGGCGCGGTGCAGCAGAGGGAAAGGGAGAACCTCCGGGAATATATGAAGAGGTTCAATGGCGAATTGTTGAAAGTGGATGAGCCAAATGGGGGGCAAGTTATGATGATGCTGTTCAAGGGTACGACCCACCGCAGGTTCGCCGGCGAGCTAATCAAATTGACTGAACCCACCATAGCACAGATCAACATGCTCGCGAGCCAAATGGTTTACGATGACGAGATGATGGCCACGTGTCAAGGTTCATTTCCCAACAGGAATGCAGATAGAGATCGCAACAGAGAAAGGTCCCTAAGGACGTACACACCGTTGAATATAGGCATTCTGGAAGTGATGGCCGTGGCAAAGAGGAACAGATGGTTGACAGAACCCATGCCATTGAATGAGACTCCCAAGATGAAGTCGTCGGGCAAATACTGCGCGTACCACCGACAGCCCGGACACATGACGGAGGATTGTACACACCTGAGGAATGAAATTGAAAGATTGATTAAAGAAGGAAAGTTGGTCGAGTTTGTCAGAAACGCCAAGGAAGATGCTAGGGGGACAGACAATTCTTTATCCCCTAGAAGAGACTACTCACCCAGGAGAGGAAAGCAGGGGTTGATCGAGGCACCCCAAGAGCATGGTAGAACCATAGTGAATGCCCCGAGCAGAGGCGTCATAAACATGATCAATGGAGGAGCCTTGGGAGCCGACACTGCTCGCGGCCGAGAAACTATAATACGAAGAGTCTAGGGTGGAGCCTACATTGGGTACACAAATGCAATCATACTGGAAGCGTACTCGGAACATGAGATCTCTTTCACCAGGAGAGACTTGGAGCAACTTAGTCCATTGGCCCTGACCGCAGGTAAAATAGATTGCCATTTGGTTATTACTATTAATGTGGATGAATATCTGGTGCATAAAGTTCCGGTGGATAGCGGAAGCTCCGCAAACCTGATATTGTCAAAAGCCTACGAGCACATGATGATAGACCCAGGCCGGCTAAAGCCGATATCCACCTCATTGACCGGATTCAGCGGAGCAGAGGTAGTTCCACTTGGACAAGTTGTATTGCCCACAGTGTTTGGGAGAAACCCACGCACCTGGGTGGCGCCGATAAAATACACAATAGTCGACACCCCGTTTCCCTACCACGCCATCATTGGCCGACCGACACTCAACCAGATCAGGGCAATGGTCTCTACTTACTACCAGAAGATCAAATTCCCGACACCTCAGGGAGTCGGCGAAATTCTAGGTGACCAGGTACAAGGATGGATGTGCTATGTGGACTTGCTGAAGCACCCTAAAATCAGAAGAAGACAAGAATACAAGTCCCACACCAAGAATACATTCCGCGCACGGAGTGATCACCATGAGGAACAAACAGAACAATATTTTAAATTTTAGTGGTCTTTAAATTATGCTTGAACAATTGAAACATTGCCCCATCGTGGGTTAGTTTGTAAACCTAAAACAGGGGGAACTACGCCGGTCTGATTCCCCACTCAACTGGATACGTAGGCGGGTTAGGATTGCCTAGCCTTCGACCATTATCTTTTATTTTGCCCCTTCATGGGTTGGCATGTAACTAAAACAAGGGGAACTACGCCGGTCTGATTCCCCATTCAACGGGATACGTAGGCGGGTTAGGTTTACCTAGCCTTCGACCGTTATCCTTCATTACTTTTTATTTTCTCAGTGATATTACTGTATCATTAAATCTCCCATTTCATGCAGGGGCACATCCTAATCAGATATCATGAAAGTGCAAATTATGGCACATAGCATCGGGGAAGTTACCCCGCAAATATGTATTTGCTATATCACCTTCTTACAGGTACGAGCGTACAACATGTACGTCAAAAATGCTGCGAGCATCACTTTTGCTCGAAAAATCGAAATTCACAGGTTAAGGGAAAATTCGTCGGATAACAAGGCCGCATCATTTCATGCTCTGGCATAAGATGGTACAGTACAAAACCTTTTTTGTCTATGTTATTTTACAGGTGCCTAACGACCTATCATTGTGACAACTACAAAGTTACCGAGGGGCACAAACAAAAGGCAGGCTCCTACCCAGGAGCGATAACAGGTCCCCCAGTGATACGGGCGGGGCTCCTACCCATGAGTGGTAACGGTTCACCTACGAAGACAAGGCAAGCTCCTACCCATGAGCAGTAATTGGTCCCCATGTGACAACGGGCGGGCTCATACCCATGAGTGATAACGGGTCACCTACAAAGAGAAAAAGATCCCCTGTGATAACGGTGTCGATCCTAAATACATGAATAGTAGCGGTTTCCCTGTGATAACGGGATGGGCCCCTACCCACAAGAAAAAGATCCCATGTGATAACGGGGTCGATCCTAAATACATGAGCAGCAGTGGTTTCCCTGTGATAACATGATGGGCCCTACCCACAAGAAAAATATCCCATGTGATAACGGGGTTGATCCTAAACATTTGAACGGTAGCAGGTTCCCTGTAATAACGGGATGGGCCCCTACCCACAAGAAAAAGATCCCCTGTGATAACGGGGTCAGTCCTAAACATTTGAACGGTAGCAAGTTCCCTGTGATAACGGGATGGGCCCCTACCCACAAGAAAAAGATCCCCTGTGATAACGGGGTCGATCCTAAACACATAAGCGGTAGCGGGTTTCCCTGTGATAACGGAATGGGCCCCTACCCACAAGAGAAAGTTCTCCCGTGATAACGAGGTCGATCCTAAACGCATGAACGGTAGCGGGTTTCCCTGTGATAACGGGTTGGACCCCTACCCACAAGAGAAAGTTCCCATGTGATAACGGGCGGGCTCCTACCCATGAGTGGTAATGGTCACCTACAAAGAAAAGGCTCCTACCCATGAGCGGTAACGGGTCCCCTGTGATAACGGGCGGGCTCCTACCTATGAGTGGTAACGGGTCACCTATATCCAAAGATAAGCTCCTACCAATGAGCGGTGGCAGATTACCCATGTTTCTACCAACACCGCGGAAATTCAACTCATCCCTTGTTGACAACAAGCAGATTGAAGAAATCTCATCAATACGAGAACGAAATGAATGCATGGTCAGATATCGAAATACTGCATACTCTATCATCATGACAATAAAAAAATCAACAAGTTATCAAACAACAAGGCCACGCAGAGTCACAGATTATGAAGATAACAGAGAAATAAATATTCAGTTACAGAACCACGAATTGGAAATAGTCCGGAAAGGGATAAATTCAAGTTACAATAAAGGGAGCAAACAGCTACTCCCACGAGGACCCTTTAGTCTTCTTCTCAACAACCTCAGAAAACACGTCAGGTTCGGCCGGACTCTCCTCTACCTCATCTAGTCCACCAACCGGCAGGTCGTTATAATCATGCCTTGGGTTCAACCGACTCAGTTCGAGGGAGTCCTTGAAACCATCATTTTTTAATACTTGCCCTACGCAAGCATGAAATGCTGCCTCCCGAACCTTCAAAATTAAGTCTCAGAAGCTCAGGCTTTCCATAAACTTCTCCGCTCCAACCCGGAGGAGATCAGGACGACGTTCCTACAAATTGAACTCTATTAAATATAGGAGGAAAAAATAGAAGCAGATATCATAAACAAGATATATACCAAGTCCAAGGGAGCTAATTTGGCAGTGGAGAGCTCCAACGAGAGACGTTCGTTAGCGGCCTTCACCGCCACCACCTCAGCCTTCCGTTTCTCCAGCTCCTTGTTGGCCGCAAGCTCACGCGCCTCTCCTTGGTCAATCTCAGTCACCAATGTTTTGAAGTTGGCCTTCAACAAATCATACTCCTCCCGGAGCTTACGACATGTCTTCAGGGCATCCTCTTTGCCAGCCTCCAACTTCTCTAGCACAATGGGGTTGAACTCCCCCATCCTCAAGATATCAGTCTCGAGCTCGGCAGCGACAGCATCAGTGTCACCCTTGGACTCGCGAATTGTCTTCAGACATGAGACCGCCAGCTTTGTCGTCTGCATAATACAATCAGTAACGTTATGTTAAACAATCAAATATAATCAATCGAAGTCATGCTAAGATACGTACACTCTGAAACATATGAATGCCGCAGCGTATATTCTGGGCCCGCTCGAATTCCGTAAGCACCCGCACATTTGCTGGAGGGGGAAAGCCCGCAGCATTCCCCGCACATCATCTGCTTCAAGGAATTCTACTCGCTTGGAGGATTTGACAACACCCGCTTTCTTGGGGCCCGAACTCGAAGACGAGTGGCCACTGTTGACAGTCCCGTCATGAGACCTTTTATTTCCCGATATCCTAGCCAGGATCAACGACATGCTTCGTAATCGGAATTCCAGGGAAGATAGGGGCAAAGCCCCCCCAATATCGAGGGCTCCTGCAGTGGCCCTTTACCCTTGTCGGTCGCACCTGAAACATGCACCTTTCCCTCGCCACTAATAAGGTTAGGGCTCGAATAGCCCGACCCCACGATAAAGGGCACATCCACTAAATCACCCAAGTCGACATGGGCATTCTATCCCAAACCACCAACGTTCTCGGTCAAAGGAATGTTGGCCATCGACTCAGAACGTGGAGCTACGTACTCACCAGAAGGAGACATAACATCTGGTCTCTCAGTCAACACAGTCCCTTCAGGCAGAGGAACCACACCCTCCTATTTCGAGGTTAACACCTCCAAGAGATTGGCCGCACCATGCAGGCCTCCCACCACATCAAGGATGTCTTGGCTAAAGGTCCCAACGGTTGCAGGAACACTTTCAAGGCATTCCTTAGTAATACTTTCAGGTACTACGATGCTAGGGGGAGGTTGTTCAACTCCCGATGCCTCTGGCAGAACCTCAGTCGATGCATCATTCAGATCAAAGTTAGATGCAGACCCTGCTTCAGGCGCCACCGCGACTGCTGCCGTCGCAGCCAATGCAGTCTTCTGAGCATCACGGTCGGCTTGAAGTTTACACATCAATTGTGTGAAACCCATTCTCACGGGATATCTTAAAAAATAAAATATACCTGCAGAATAATCGGAATATCAGCATGAGAAAATAATAATAAATCAAGTACAACAGCGAGATTGAAATACACATCGGGGAATATATCGAATAAAATTACCGATATACAAACCGATGTAGTTACACTAAACGACAGAGAAGACACAGAAAACTATGATTCTCAATGTCTCTTACAAGCCCTACTTATAGGCGAAAGCTTTAACTATATCGAAAGATACTTTCGACATCATATCGAATATGCGTTTCGACATCATATCGACGATGAAACCCGATATGCTGTCCTATTAGGCAAAAAAGCCACGAAAATATAACAATTGCACCGGCGGGCCAATCGCAATTTTCAAAGTGCAATTCCCATATTTATAAGAAATTCAAATCCCAAGAAACATAGAATTCAAACGAGGACCTCAAACTATGCGTCCACTGCATTGGGGGGTCCATCGAAGTTCATCACAAAGTACATTCCCCGCAAATTTGATCTCCGTCATTTGAATTGGCGGGACGAAGGGTACAGGTAACCCAGAAATTTAAAATCAAATTTGCGAATTCTTATCTCTAAGATAAGAATCCCCAATTTTGGGGACTACATGATATGGGCATTTCCCGCATATTGGGCCTGGCCCAAACCAGGCCCATATTTAACCATATCGGGGGCCACTTTCAACATCATATCGGTGATAATCACCGATATGATATTATGGTCCCCGGATCCCGAGATCTATAAATACGCGATGCCCAAATCCCAAAGTAAGCAATTATCATCCCGCAGCTACCACGCATCACATCGAAGGAAATCACCGATCTCACTCTCGATATCGAGATAACCCACGTCCTCCACTGAAACGTCATACCCCCGCACTACCGATATCATATCGAGAGTGGTCCCCGATATCACATCGAAGATGATTACCGGTATACGTCTGACCTAATTACCGATATACCCCCGCCGTCCAAGCATCAAGGCGTTAGTTCGAGGTGTTCCAGACCAAACCTAATCGAGACACCTAGATTAGGCCTAGTTTGTTAAGATAGATTCGTTGTATTTCCCTTGTACTCCATTGTAACCGACCCATACTTATATAAACCATCTTGTTAACCATAAAAATAAATAAAAGGAAAAGAAGAAGGTTAATCCTAATCGAGAAATCAATAAATGGACAACACAGTTGTCACGAGTACTTCCGATGTGATGTACCCACTCCTAATAAGGAGACCCCCTCGGATGTTGCCCTACTTCTCGGTCACTGACCTAACAAAGGCATAGAAGAGCACACGAGGAGGAGCATAAGCGTCCCTTGGAAAGTCAAATGGTGAGTAAAAAACAGATATCAACGCGGCATCGGAAAAAGAGCAAACCCCGATGGACCCGCGCGACTCCGATATCCACCAATGCGCCAAGAGGGACCACAACGGACCCCGAGTTCCATGAACTTACAAGAAAACTTCCTTGCTGAACACTCCTCAATGAAAATTGCACTCGGACCATCATCCGAAGACCCATTTTCGGAGAAGAACAAGAAATGAATAACGGAGCGCTCAATAAATATATTCCCAGGACTTATACGGAAAAGTCCCATTTCAAGCAGAGCAAATACAGCCCTCGGAGAGCGAATACAGCCCTCGAAGATCATATCAAGCCCTCGGAGATCACATTATGCCATCAGAGATCCTGTTACGCTATCACATCACGTCCTCGGAGATCACTCCAGATCATTGAAGAGCGGACCCGAGTCAAGAAAGAGAAATAAAACCCCTCGGAAGGCATATACCGCAATCCTTACTCCCGTACGAGCCTTCTCATTATGTATCAACAAAAGCATAGCCCTCGGAAGAATAGCGTCCCCAAAACAATCATTCATCAGAGATCCTCGGAAGACATAAAGATTGATCTAGTCAGCGTCTAGTAGATTAAGAGATAAACCTTATCCTAATTTTTACACCTGTATCCATGTAACGACACCTATCTTTACTAAAACACATGCATAATGACACATGCCCTTATCAAAGTCTATATAAAGGGAGGTGATCAATAGATGAAGGACAACTCAGCTTAACTAAACACAACTTACCACAAATACACAAAGATAAGAGGAGGAAAAGTTCAGTGAATAAAGAAAGACAATATTCTTGTATCTCTTGTTATTTTCAAGTCATTTCCATCTATGATTGTTTCTGAATCACGGACAGGGCGTTCCAACCCAATATAAATATCTTCCATTAAATAGGGAATAATTCCAAACCCGTTAGATCTGAGAGCTTCCGTAAGATCCGAGAGCATCCAGTACCATATAAATCTGATCAAGAACAAAGCAAGTTACATCAAACACTGGCGACAGGTTAGTATTAAATAAAATAGATAAAATAAGTAAAATACCTCACACAGGTCTTTACAAGCTAAGTCCTGGAGAACGGATACCGGAAGGGTTTTCATCAACCCGCAATCAGTCACATTCAATAAACCACTAAGAAAGTTTCGACAAAACCCCACCGCTGATCCGAGAGGAGAAACATCCTGACTGTCCCCGGGGGGAAAAGATCTCCCGAGGGAGGGATTCCTCTAGGGCGGGGGTGCGGGAACACGGTCAGGGACCCCATCAAAGGGCTGCAAGTCCTCTGTATCGGGGGAGAGAAGATACTCCTCTAATACGTTAACTACGACAGAACTACGGGGAAAAGGTTGTGACACCACTGGAATCATGTGAGAGTCCGTTTTGGGAGGAAACCGCTATCGGATTCGACACTCCGAGAGGAATTATAAAGCTTACTGGGGGGGGGGCTGCTATAGGCGATGCTTCCTGTCCCTCCTCCTCCGAGGAAATATCAACCACTGCTTCCTTTACGAGTGGATCAGAACCACCAACTTCCAACAATCCGGGACTACCATGCAATGCCCTCCCCAGAAAAACATCATCAGAAGACCCGAGGGAAAACGCTCCCATTTATGCGCCTGCAAAAACATCAGTATGCAAACAGTCCGAGGACACCAGAGAATTTACAAATTGAACAGGTAAGGAGTGATCAGTAAAACTTACGAAAATAAAAGTTACTGTGAAGAGGACGAGATGGGGGGGTACACCCCTCCACCCCTCTTGTAAACCCGCCAAAATTAGGGCCTCGGGGAAATCCAGCAGCCCGGATATGTCATAGGAACCAGAAAAAAGTCCTGAGTGAAGCAATACCTCCCTCTCGTGACCTTGTGTTTCGGCGCTGGGAGCAATATATCCTAGACCCCATCGGATGGGCACCCCCCATGACCTGACTGATTGACCTCTCGGACGGACAAAGAAAAATCTCCGCCTCCAATCCCCTCTACAAGAGTGGGTACTGGATACACGAGTGAAGGTATTTTCCTTGTCCCGATAGGTCAGGCTAAAAAAGGGAGTCCCCTCTGAACAGGGTCGAAGGGCAAATATTGTTCCCACCCGATAAGGGGACATGGGAAGGTTTAAAAGCTCACAACGCAGGACATACCCCACTAAATGACTATATGAACTTGGTGTTAGCTGATTCGGACATACCTGCCAATACCGAAAGAGTATTTGGAAAAAAAGGTGGAAAAACGTTCGTAACCCGCAACGCATTTGTTCATTGTAGACAGTCAGATAACCCGAGGGAGGTGCATAAGCTCTCTGACTCGATGAGGGCACTATTACGTCATATTCTTCAAAATCCAGGTTATACCCAGTATAAGGAGACCTTACTGAGTTCTCGAAATCCTACACGTCCTCTACCTATCAATCTGGACGGATTAAGAGGAATCAAATCAAATTCTGAAGACTCATCCGCCAAAGGATATGGTTCCCCACCCATAAATATCTCCCTAACATGATTTACTCTGCGAGAATTTGTAGATGAAAGCCTACGAGCTACTCCCAAAGAGGGACCCGCGCCAAGTGTCGCATAATTTCCAGACAAATTATCCCTCGGAGAGGAATTCTCACAAGAAATAGGAGGAGCCCTTGAGGGTCCAGAGGGACTCCGAGCAGTGTCCCGAGAAGAACCACAAGATGAAACCGAACCACTTCTTCTATAGTAAGGAGGCATCATCTCTTCAGGTAAGTATTATCCTCGTGCTTACAATTATTGACAAAATTGAAAAGAGATCAAGGACTAGTTATGATTATAAGGCTAGTACATAACTGATGAAGGGCCTAAGTGCATATATACTCTTCACTCCTTGATTAAAAGAAGAAGATTAGATCCACATTACATAAAGTAAGGGACACGTGTCGAGAAATTTTCTTAATTAAAAGTGACACGTGTCTTACATTACCATGCAAAGCAACACCTCCTACTTAGGAGATAAACTTAGTCAGCCATCTTATATGGTTTATCATTATCCTCCTTAATTAAATTTTAACAATAAAGACAAGAGGTAGAGAAATGAAAAGTGGAAAAAATGTTTATTTATTTAAGAAGCCGAAGAGCCCTCGGAAAGGGTTATAAGTACAAAAGACATTTATTTAAAACAAGAAATAAAAAATTACAAGGAAAAGACTATGCCCCCGTGGTAGAAGGGTGTGAAGGAGTCGCCTCCTCAGCAGAAGTACCCAGCGGAGCAAGGCGAGAAATTGGGGAAAATACCCCCCGGAACCACTAGCCCTCGGACTCGGACTGCTGGCAGAGCGCATCGGAGAAGGTGCGGGAGAATCCCTAGGGGATAGTAAACCTCCAAATCTCCCCACAAAGTAATGACAGTCATCGAGAGTTGGCTTCTTCAACTTGCGAAGGCCAAAAGATTTGGAAAAGTCCACATCCAGCCTTAGCAAAGACTTGGCCAGCCTAGCACATTCCAAATAGCCCCACAAAAGATGGCCTGTCAAAAGCTCGTGAGAAGGTGTATCGGAGACTCCCGAGTGCTGCCTAGAGATCTCTCGTTGAGCAAATTGAACTGCTGCATCAATCTTAGCCTGCACCTCCTCGGGAGAAAGAAAGTTTACCAACTTTCCCTCAGCTGACTCAGCCCTATCGGTGACTTGACCCAATGTCTCCTGAAGACTTCTCTCTCTCTCTCTCTCACAACCTTCTGCCACTTCCCTCTCGAGAGCAGCGATACGAGCATTGAGAACCCCCTCAGACTCCATTTTTTCCTTCTCCAAAAGGGCTATCTTGGCCATTGTAGCCTTCTCGGAGACCTTTATCTTCTTACAAGCAGACTCCGCCAAGTTCAACTTATGCTGCAGGCCCTCGTTGGTTTCCTCCGCTTTTTGCAGCGTGAACTCGTAGTTGGAAATTTTGGTAAGAAGCACCTCTTCTCTCATCTGACTCTCCTTATCACTGGATAAAAGAGGCGCTAATTGCTCTCGGAGAGCTTCCAACTCCTTCACATCTTTCAGACCACGCTTCTCTACCGCAGTAACTGCTTCCCGAGTCTTCCCAATCTGCAGAAGATAAGCACAAAAAGAAGTTATTGCGGATAAATGGTACAACCCTAGAAAAAAAAAGAAAAAAAAACTGGTGTAAAGGAACTTACCATGAGCCCCAACCAGTTAAGACTGGTATACAGAAATTGATACCCCTCGGCAGGTGTTGAACTAGAGGAAGCAAAGAACTGGAGAATATCCTGATAGGCCTCCCCAACGGTCCGAGACGAAAATTGCCCCTCTGGCCCACTAGGAGGTAGGGGCGCCTGAAAGGTGTGACCTCTCGGAGATAGAGTCACGGGAACAGAAGGAGGTACTAGAATGTGGCCCCTCGGAGGAGTGGTTACCAATACTGGAGTCATCACCTCCGAGTTAGTAAATACGGCCCGAGAACCACCAGCTACGACGGACGGACCAGTCTCCCCCAGCAGCGAATTCAAAATCCCCTCCTTCACATCTCTGTCCTCGGAAGAGGGATCAAACTCCCATTGAGTATCCTCGGAACCCCCTCGTGAGGCCTCCTGCTCGGGAACACTAAACTGGGCCAAGAAATCTTCCTCTACAAAAGGTAATCTATGTAGGTGAGAAAGAGAATGAAACTAGAAAAAATTGTCACTAAAAGAGAAGGATAGATAACGAACGCTTACCATATAAAGAGGGCTCTTCTACCATCGGAGCCTTGCCTTTATCCACAGTTCCTGCATCAATAAGGAAAACATCAGCACATGAATAAAATTTATAGTGAAGATATGAAAAATTTCGTTAAAAACTCATAAGAACTCACCACGAGGGGCAGATTCAGAAATTTCCATGGGCGCGGGCTCAGCTTCATAAGTAGACATAGGAGAGGGATCATCAGAAGACAAGTCTATCACCTCTGTAGTCTTCTGAACAGATTCCTCCTCAGTTGCTCTCGGAAATATCCCTTATTCGGAAACCCTCGGAGAATTTCCTATATCGGATCCGGAAACGGGTAGATCTCCCGTCTCGGACCTAGAAACTGGCACCAAAGCCAAGTCTCAAGAAGAAGGAGCAACCTGGCGTAATGGAACCGCACTTCTGATAACCCCCGTCATATCTATACACAGAGGGGAATGGTCCTCGTGAGCTCCTCCCACCTCCGGAGCCGTGTGCTCGCCCTCGGGGGCATTGACCTCCTCTTCCTCGTGATCACCCTCCTCTGGCACATCAAAAATACCACTCGGAGTAGGATCACTCGGACCCGACTGCAAATAGTAATTGGCCATGACCTCCTCTGCATCACCCCAAAGTCAGCATATATAAGTACAATTCACCATTATACGCAGAAAAGGAATAAAAGAAGAGAATAAGGAACTTACGAAAAAGTTTCCTCGCATCGGAAAACAGGGACAAGGGATTTTTCACAGCATCGTCGGTAAACATCACGTGATGAAGTCCGGACGTCTCAAACAACATCATAAAATCTTCCGACTCCATCAACTTGTGCTGAGAAATTACAGGAGATAAAACTACCTCCGGGTCCAAAGTATGCATTGGAGTTGTGCCCTCTCTCCAATCGAAGGGCATATCCCATTCACCTTTTGCGGGCTTCATGAAAAAATACCTAGTTTTCCAAACGCTATATGAAGTAATTGTCGCACCCAGAATTCTCTTCGTGGAATCTCCCGAATTGTCCCGATGACGAACATTGTAAAAGGGATACCCCCCGGGCGATACCCCCACATCAAAAATTGAAAGAAAGTGATCTACCCTACACTCCAACCCATTCACTTGGCACCAAAAAACATAAATACAGAGGGCGGCAAACCCATTCGGAACCATTTGACTCGGGCTGATATTACAAGTTTTAAAGACCTCACAGAAGAAAGGCGGCATGAATGAACGCCACCCATATTTTACTTGGGCAAAGTAAACTGTCAACATACCCGGAGGAGGATAACACGCTCTCTCATCCTTCGTCGGAATTTGGAACACCATATTCTTCTGAAAAGCCCCAGTTGAAGTGAACAAATCCAATACTTGTTCACGAGTGGCGATACTTGGAACCCTCTCCACTTTAGCAAAAGTCCAAAGAGGCGCCTTCTTCGATTTGGGAACCCTATCTTTTTTAGAAGAAGTGGCGCCGCCCTCAGAGGAGGTAGCAATCTCTCCTTTGCGTTTACGAGTGACTACCCCCACCAGAATACTCCTCACATTTGCAGAAGAGTCAATCGGAGCAGTGACTTCAGAGGAGGCAGCGGCGGCAAGGGGATCAGTGTTGGTGAAAGAAGCCATTGGTGTAATAGTAAAAAAGGGAATGTTTTTGGAAAAGAGAAGACGAACGAGTAAGTGTGCTGGAAATTTGAAGTACAAAAGATGAAGAAAAGAAGTTTTTGCTCTGAGAGAGTTACCGCAAAGATGAATTGAGAGAATGAAGAAAAAAGGTTAACAATGTCCCTATTTATAGCCGGAGATGACAACGGTCAAATATCTTTAAGACGTGGAACTTGTTTAAAGCTCCACGTAACCGCCGCCTGATCACGCCACACCATCACTATTCTGACCGTTACCAACGGTCATATATTTCAATTTTCAAAGCTGGTCAAACAACAACCCGTCACCTGCGCCCCGAGATCTCCGCGTGCCTAATAGCGATACCCTAAGGGTATTTAGGTAAAATCCTTATAAATTCTGAATATATACGCATATCCTCTCGGAAAATGCCAAAAAATAAGAATTCAATCTCGGATAAACCCCTCGCCTCACCGAGGACGATGAATAAAATTTCCCTCGCCTCTACGAAGGCGAGCGAAATTTGGGGGGGCTAGTGTTAACCATAAAAATAAATAAAAGGAAAAGAAGAAGGTTAATCCTAATCGGGAAATCAATAAATGGACAATACAGTTGTCACGAGTACTTCCGATGTGATGTACCCACTCCTAATAAGGAGACCCCCTCGGATGTTGCCCTACTTCTCGGTCACTGACCTAACAAAGGCATAGAAGAGCACACGAGGAGGAGCATAAGCGTCCCTTGGAAAGTCAAATGGTGAGTAAAAAACAGATATCAACGCGGCATCGGAAAAAGAGCAAACCCCGATGGACCCGCGCGACTTCGATATCCACCAATGCGCCAAGAGGGACCACAACGGACCCCGAGTCCCATGAACTTACAAGAAAACTTCCTTGCTGAACACTCCTCAATGAAAATTGCACCCGGACCATCATCCGAAGACCCATTTTCGGAGAAGAACAAGAAATGAATAACAGAGCGCTCAATAAATATATTCCCAGGACTTATACGGAAAAGTCCCATTTCAAGCAGAGCAAATACAGCCCTCGGAGAGCGAATACAACCCTCAGAGATCATATCAAGCCCTCGGAGATCACATTATGCCATCAGAGATTCTGTTACGCTATCACATCACGTCCTCGGAGATCACTCCAGATCATTGAAGAACGGACCCGAGTCAAGAAAGAGAAATAAAACCCCTCGGAAGGCATATACCGCAATCCTTACTCCCGTACGAGCCTTCTCATTATGTATCAACAAAAGCATAGCCCTCAGAAGAATAGCGTCCCCAAAACAATCATTCATCAGAGATCCTCGGAAGACATAAATATTGATCTAGTCAGCGTCTAGTAGATTAAGAGATAAACCTTATCCTAATTTTTACACCTGTATCCATGTAACGACACCTGTCTTTACTAAAACACATGCATAATGACACCTGCCCTTATCAAAGTCTATATAAAGGGAGGTGATCAATAGAAGAAGGACAACTCAGCTTAACTAAACACAAGTTACCACAAATACACAAAGATAAGAGGAGGAAAAGTTCAGTGAATAAAGGAAGGCAATATTCTTGTATCTCTTGTTATTTTCAAGTCATTTCCATCTATGATTGTTTCTGAATCACGGACAGGGCGTTCCAACCCAATATAAATATCTTCCGTTAAATAGGGAATAATTCCAAACCCGTTAACAGATCTATTGTCAAACTAATTAGGATAAGTAAATACATATACATTTTCTGCCACATTACTATGTAAAAACTTTCATGGGCTTAAAGAATAATATAAACAAGTAAAATAATTGCAATGAATTAAGTGCGCTAATAATTTCTGCCACATTACTATGTAGAAACTTTCCTGGGCTTATAAAATAATGTAAACAAGTAAAATAATTGCAATGAATTAAGTGCGCAAATAATTTCCGCCACATTATTATGCAAAAACTTTCATAGGCTTATGGAATAAAATAAGCGGTATAATAGGAGGTAAAACCGTCCATAATAATAAATTGTCAGTAGTCTTTTTTATCTCGGGGTTAACTCAAGCATCAACGAAAGTTAACATTAGGGTTAGTGTTAGAGTTAGATGACAGTAAAATATAAAGAGGATTGTCATCTAATCATAAAATTATTGATAGGGGGTAGTCCGCATTGTCTATAATAATGGAGATAGATGAACAAGTAAATATAAATTTTCATACCTTTTAACGTTGAACGTTGTCTTTAAAGACGAGAACTGAATTTTGAAACCCTGAATCCTCGTTTTGGGTTTATACTAAATTTTTGGTGAAGGATTCACTAAATAGTATGAATATTTTGAAGAGTAAAGATATATTGTACATAGGGAAAAAGAAAGACTAATGAAATGTATCAGAGCGAGCATCTTCGTGCTGATAACGTGTTATAGAAAAACTAAAACTATTGGGGTTTATAACAATATATTAAAAGGACATAGGAAAAGAAGAGCAATAAGGAGTATATTATTTGTGAATGGTGTTTTTTCTCTTCATCTTGATGGCTCCTTATATAGGAAAGAATTTCCAACATCTTATACTATTTACAACAACTACTACTATTATAAAATAATATTTGTACATAATTTTCAACAATGGCCACTTGCCATATTTATAAAACTTTTTAAAATTTCCTAACTTTCATGGGTTCTTTCATAGTTTACGGATCACGAACCAAATAACAAAGAGAAGGAAAACAAATTCAATTCTTTTGGGCGGAAGGGGGATGGGAGAGGAGTTGTTTGCAAATTTCGAATAAGAAACAAAAAGATTGTAACAGGACACAAAACAGGGAGTAAAAGTGACAAAACATTGAATGAAACATATTGATATTTGTCCTCGAAAATTTTGGTGGGGTGTTTTTGCAATTTACAGACCAAACCACAAGGAAAGATAAGGTATTTTCAATTAATTGGTGAGATTGTTCGTAATTTACAAGCAAGAAACAAAAAATGTAGAAAAGCAGAAATAAAAACGGCAAAAAAGGAATGGAGGACGAAGAAATTCTCCTCCATTCTTATTAGATATGGTCAAAGACTCAAAGTAGATAGTAGATAGTTCATTACATGTATAGTTTCTATATACGTAACTCATGTGGCATTTATTAAAAAGAATACATGGCATCAAGTTGAAGAGCTAGTGTGTAGGAGGACCTTTGCCGAATTAACAAGGCTTTCGATGCCGAGATTCGATGTCCCATTTGGATGTATTTTTGTTAATTTGGTTTGGTTCATTTGGATTTGGCGTTTGTAAATTATTTTGAAAAACGTGTAAAAATATGGAAATTTAATTTGGATGTAATTTGAGTGTTTGAGTGTTAGAAGAAAAGAAGATATATATAGTCTCTTCTCTCGTAAGAGTTTGGTTTCTTTCCTTTCGTGAGAGTATTTTGGTCCCTTCTCTCGTAAGGCCCTCGCGACCCATTAAGAGCTGTCGTGCGAAGCAAACGTGATGATGATCTCCATTGAACTTGTTCCTCTGTTACATGGTGAAATCTCTCTTTTTCGGTTGCGCTTTTTCTAGGTTTTCTGTTAGGGGTTGTTTCTTTTCTTACTATTTTCGATCCATTAGAGTTATTGTTTTTGTTTCTATTCTCTTTTCTCTTTGATTTCGATTTTCGTTACTTTCCTTTTGACGTTCTAGGTTAATGTTCTACTCTTCATTCACGTATGGACCTTCTGGCTAGGATTTCGTTTTGCTTGACATTGCCTTTCTCTTCATGTGTTGGACTGCATGGAGTCGGAAATCGAGAGATTAGGGCAACCGTTGAAAATATCAGAAATCGAGAGATTAGGGCAACCGTTGCTAATTTTGAGAAATTCCGATAACTGAGTATTAGAGAGGAAACTGACCCACGGGTTTTGACACGTGACCTAGATGGAAATAGTCTAGACTTAATGCATGTCTACATCGACATCATGCACACGGGGGCTGAACCAAACGAGCAGGATAAGGAGGGAGGTGGGAAAAAAATAGTTAACTCGTCTCACACTAAAGGAAAGATGGTGGCAGTTTTTTAGAAAAAGGAAAACGTTACGAAGGTTGAGAAGATAAATGTTGTGGCAGTGAAACCACTCAGGATTCTTCAAGATATCACGAACTCAAGTCTAGTAAATGTGTAGGTGCTTGACGGGGTTAATAGGATGGGGGTGTTAGGGTCTGGGAGGGGAAAAGATACAGAGAGTGGGGTTAAAAAAGTGAGAAAGAGGGGTTCGGGTTCTACGGGTCGGTGAGCAAGGTTATTGGCAAAAAATGGGGCACAAAGGGGGATGGTTAATCGGGTCCACTTATGAAAAAGGCACATTGCTTGGTTGATGAAGTTATACAGATGGATAATATTTTGGCGCCGGCTGCTGAGCAATCGCACCGATCGCAATGAATTTACTAAGTTGGAACTATTGGGGACTGGGGCCCCCTTGGACAGTTCGAGAACTACGGGGTACTGTTGCCCAAAACAACCCCCTCTAATTTTCCTCATTGAAACGAAGAGCTAGGCGAGGAATATTGAGAAGCTAAAACAACAATTTGGGTACTTTGGTGTGTCGGTGGATGTATAGGGCAAATCGGGGGGCTTCACTCTCTTGTGGAAGAAGAATATTAATGAGAGATTGCTGGGTTTTTCTCGACATCACATTGATATACTCATTGAACACGAGGACCAAAATAAGGAATGGTAGTTCACGGGCTTTTACGGGGATTCAGATTCTAGTCAGAGACATAGGTCGTGGTCGCTTTTGAGCAGTCTGAGAAACCTCACATCTTTGCCGTGGATTTGTTATGGGGATTTTAATAAAACTACGAGTCATGAGAAGAAGAAAGGGTGTCTTCCAAAACCTGCATGGTGTATGCACAACTTTAGAGAGGCCTTGCTTGATTCGGGACTTACAGATCTGGGTTTTGTGGGGTGAAGTTTTACTTGGTGTAACCGCATGGAAGAAGGGGAAACCATTTGGGAGCAGCTGGATAGAGCTTGCATTTCAGACAGTTGGAGAGACCTTTTCCCAAGGGCGAGAGTTGATCACATTGTTATGCGCCATTCTGACCATGCGATACTCATTCGGCTAGAACCAAATCACAATTTTAAATTCAAGTGGAAGAGGGATAAATTGTTCCTTTTCGAGGCTACTTGGGCAAAGGAGGTTGATTGCTTGAGCTTGGTTGAGCAGTTCTAGTCCAGTAGGGGCAGCGCAGAGCATGAACATGATTTATCAACGAAGCTTGAACGCTGCCGTGTCGGGTTGCTAAAGTGGAAGAACCTAACGGGAGCTGAAATAAAAAATGCATTGAGAAATTGACTAAAAATAAATAAAAGAGCTCAGAGAGGGGGTTATTACTAGTGAGAGCAAACGGCTTGAGGCAAAGATCACGAGGGATTTGGAGATTATAATGGATAAGAAAGAATTATTTTAGAAACAAAGAGGGAAGGTACAAAGGTTATGGGAGGGGGACCAAAATACACACTATTTCCACAGTAGGGCCAGTGAGAGAAAGAGCAAGAATGAGATTCGGGGTGTTAGAGATTCGGGGGGAGTGTGGCATGAGACCCGTAGGGAAGCTGATGAGGCTATTGTTGACTATTTTCGATCCATTTTCATCTCCAGCTGCCCCTCCAGTGAGGAGATAGACGATGTCTTATAGTTTATCCAAGCCAAGGTGGGTCCAAGCGTGAATCAGGAGCTGGCACAACCTTTTACTGCGAAGGAGGTAACCAAAGCCCTTTTTGATATGTACCCCCTTAAATCCCCCGGGCCTGATGGCTTTTCCCCTATTTTTTTACCAGAAATTTTAGAGGGTGTTGAAAGCCGATGTTACCTGTTTTGTTCTGAATTTTTTAAATAATCATGTCTTTCGCGCATCTATGAGTTTCACTAATATTGTCCTTATCCCTAAATGCACAGACCCAAAAATTATGACTCAGTTCCAGCCTATCTCTCTACGTAATGTTTGTTATAAGATAGCGTCAAAAGCAATAACAAATATGATTAAGCCGTTCATTCCAGATATCATTTTTTATGCGCAATCTGCTTTTGTCCCAGGACGGCTTATTACTGACAATATTCTTGTAGCTTTTGAGATTAATCATTTTTTGAAGAACAAAATAACATGGAAGGTTGGACACATGTCACTGAAGCTGGATATGAGCAAAGCATATGAGAGGGTCGAGTGGTTCTTTCTTGAAAAGGTACTCCTTAGACTAGGTTTTGAGAGTTTTTTTTTGAGCTTATCATGTTATGCGTTAGAACAACGTCTTACTCACTTTTAATAAATGGTTGTGAGGTTGGTCATATTAATCCCGAGAGAGGCTTACGTGAGGGCAACCCTCTTTTGCCATATCTTTTCTTGTTTATTACTGAGGTGTTTTCAGGACTGATACGGGATGTAGAGAGGCGGGGTTTACTGAAGGGAGTAGCTGTGAGTCATCATGCGCCGAGAGTGTCTCATCTACTCTTTTGCAGATGACACGTTATTATTTTGTGAGGCATGGGCGAATGCTGCTGTGGAAGTCATGTCGATTTTGGATAGATTTGCGAAGGCTTCGGGGCAGGAGATTAATCTGGACAAATCAGTTGTGGATTTTAGTAAGAATCTATTGATGGAATGCAAACAGGAAATCCAGGAGATCCTTGGTGTTAGGGTGGCAGAGAAACATGAAACTTATTTGGGCATGGGGGCGGAAGTGGGGCGTTTCAAAAAAGAACTTTTTTCTTATCTTAGAGAAAAAGCTTGGAAACGCTTTTATGGGTGGAAGGAATTGACGCTGTCGGGGGCAGGAAAAGAGGTCCTTATTACATCAGTCGGCCAAGCTACGCCTTCTTTTGTTATGAGTTGTTTTAAACTCCCGGATTCTTTAATTACGAAACTTGAATGTATGGCTAGGAGTTACTGGTGGGATAATAGAGCTAAGAGGAAGACACATTGGATTGCTTTTAGAGACCTTCGTGCTTTTAATTTGTCATTGTTGGCTAAGCAAGCGTGGAGAATTTAGATGTATCTGGATATTTGGTGGGACAGGTTTTTAAAGCAAAGTATTTTCCTAAGTGCTCCATCTTTGTAGCAAAAAAGGGCAATGGACAATCTTTCTCTTGGCAAAACACCAGGGAGTCAATTTGTATTCTTGAGAAGGGAATCCGATGGCGCGTAGGCGATGGTAAATCTATTAGTTTGAGGAATGACGTGCGGTTGCCTAGACCAACCTCCTTTAGGCCAATGCTAATTACACCGATGGAGGGGATTGGCACATATGCTCGGGTTTGCGATCTTATGGATGAGAAGATGAGATGGTAGGATACTGCTTGGGTTCGGGACTCATTCTGAGAGGTTGACGCAAATGTGATCCTCTCTATTCCTCTCGATTCCATGGACATGCCAATGCACAGATTTGGCACTACAATAAGTCGGACATTTTTTTCGTGAAGAGTGCGTATCACCTGATTATGCAGCAAGGGCTGATATCGAAAATAGGAAGGGAGTCCTCTAGTTTGGTTTTACCTTGGGGGAAGATTTGGAGTTTAGCTTGTCCAAACAAAATTAAACAATTCGTTTTGCGCGCTTATTCCAGCAGTCTTTCAACAAGAAGTTTACTTGTTCATAGACACATGGGGACGGAAAAGGACCATGGCATGTGTAGGGCTGATTTGGAGGATGTGCGCCATGACTTATTCACTTGTCAAGTTGCGCGACAAGCCTGGGCTCTCACGCACTTGCCATACGATTTTTACATCCAGGGGGAGGAGGACTTTATAGCACAGTTCTTTCGCATTTTGGCACTAAGTGACTCGGAATGTATGGTACGTGTAATGGCCTTGTGTTGGGGCATTTGGACAAATGGAACAGATTCTACGGGCGAGAAGAGTTCTAAGCCGCGGGAAATCGCAGATTTCTGTGCAAATTTTGTTAGCATGTTGAGACCGGCGGGAGTGCAAAGAGAGGATCGTGCTGAGTGGAATCCGCCTCACAAGCCGTGGATTAAATGCAACACAGATGGACCGGTGTTTGAGGAGGAGGGAAAATCTGGTGTTGGCGTTACTCGGACCTCAATTGCATTGTACGCAGAGATCTTTCGCTGGAATTCTAGGACCGCAACACCGAAATAATGGCGATATCGTGTGCGATTAATTTTGCTGTGGAGAGGGGATGGAAAATGGTGATTTTTGAGGGGGATAAAGTGGATATTATGAATGGTATCTCATATGGAGGCGAGTTAGGCGATGAGGGGGGTGCGATCATTTCAGAAATCCGGGGAATCAAGCGTGATAATCCAGATTTCCTTTTCCAATGGATCTGTCGAGATGGAAACATAGCGACTCATCAGTTAGCGCGTTCTGCTAAGGAAAATAAAAGTTGGGTCAGGTCCAGGGAGATTGAACCAGACTGATGTTCTCTCTTTTCTTTTTTACTAGAGCTGATGCTACTGTTTTGTGCTTAGTTGCTGGAGCCCTTCATCTGTATTGCATGGTTTTCATGCAGAACACTTGAGTTAGGCTAATCTAATGATTTTTACTTTAAAAAGGAAAAAAAGAAAAATAAATATATAAACATCACATCAATGTAATAGTATGTAAAAAGTAATATTTTAATTAGCAATGATTGTTTGTTTATTAATAATATATTACATATAGATAGTTAACAAAGGTAATGCATAATTATCTTTTGTTATTTCTACTCTTGATCTAAAATGGTATATTTTAAAATTATTGATTGCATTACCTTTTTCCTTAATTGTTTGTAATATGGATATTTTTTTTCGTAATTTTGGTAATGTAGTTTTTTTCCATCCCTCAAATATCTTCTCACCTTACATTATTCTACGGTCCAATTTAAATTATTATTCTCTTACTGAACATAATTTATTTTTGTTGACTAGTTTTATATAAATAAAATCTATAAATTAAACTCTAAAGAAATAGTTGACACTTTAATTTTTAAAATTCTTTTATTTATTCTGAGCACAGTAGAGTAAATTTAATTAAAGATTTATAGCATTCATAATTTTGTGAATATAATAATGTAAAATTCACGGTGTATGAAAATTTAACATATGTAGTAAAGTTCACACATTTTATTTAATTGATGGTCTTTGATTATTTGACAACTATGGCTATGCATTAATATATTGTTATCAAAAATATTACAAAACTAACGAAGATTCTAGTTTAAGAAGAAATACAAATTTAAATGATATATATAGAGCAAATTAGAAGAGGTACTAGCGTAATTGCAGCTTGTATTTATCAGTTCAATAATGATTGTAAGGTCTCTCAATTGTTATTTAATTTCAATGCATTAATTTTATTTGCTCTTTTCATTGATTTATTGTGAACAAATTTTATTCTTGTGATAAAAACGTAAAATCAAGGTATAGTCAATCATATTATGTGATAAAGCCTAGCAAAAAATTCCGTCTATCTAGTACTACTTTTTTCTTCTTTTATTTCTTCTATCGAATTTGTGAGAGATTCAGATCAAGTAAACTCCAAATTAGTTTCCCAAGTATTACGTTTTGATGACACATTTCTAATGAACAACAAAAATTTGAAAATATACGACTTCGAAATAATAATAAATAACAAGCCCAACAAAAAAAAAATTGGGTTATAAATTCAATTAGACATTATAATAAGGGATAATTCCTTCAAACCCCCTGAACTATAGTGACTTTTGGACACCACCCCCTGAACTTTAAAAAGAAGCAGTTTGCCCCCTAACCTTTGCCAACTTGTTCGAGTTGCCCCACATCAAATTTCCGGCCAAAATTGAACGAAATATTCGTTTTTGATACCCTCACGTGACACGCACGTGAATGTCATAAGGGTATTTTTGTCCATCAATTATAGTAGATATACCCCCAAACTATGCACCCAGTAGCGTTATACCCCCTGAACTTTGGTTTAGCGAACTGCCCCATGGACTTTAAATTTTGGAAAAAATTGCCCCTTAAACTTATAATTTTTTTAAAAGGTTGCCCCCTAATTAATTTTTTCTTTTTTCTTGTTTTTTTGGCAGATCATGGATTACAATGTCTAATTTGTGTCTTTATAAATATAAGTAATTTTTAGTTCATTCTTTTAGTGCATTTGGTCAGATATATACACAAATGACAACCAATGTCTAATAAGTTCTGAGATTAAAGCATCAAAACCCAACTGAGTGTTGTACAATACAACTTATAGTTTGTAGACAGTAATGGAGCAGTGAACAAAAATAGCATTTCCATGCATTTGGAAATGCAAACCAACCCATAACAAAAAAAGTTTTCCAAAATAACACCAAACTGTTCTAAAATCGCTGCCATACTACACTCAAGCTAACAAGCAAATCCTCACTTCTTCAGAATATCTTCAATAGCCTTTTCAAATCCCGGATGCCTCCTGAAATGTTTTTGAGCACCTCTGGGTCAGAAAAATTGTTAATATCTTGAATAATCTTCTTATTCATCTCTCCAGCCTTCTTGAGCTGCAATTTCATTAAGAAAAATGTTGTTACACTTAGTCCATAGACTGTGAACTGCAATAGAACTACAATACTTGAGCATAAGTTATGATTGAAGTATTACCTCATCCATGGCTTCTAGGAGTGACTCTTTAGTGTTCATCACAACCCTCTTTGGTGGTGCATCATTCTTGGTCTGCTTCTTGCCACTGACCTCTTCCACCAGCCTACTCACCTTCTTTCTGGTCCTTGTCTCCCTCTGCTCATGCACAACAGGTTGTGCTACACCACTCTCAGTAACTCTTCTTTTCTTAGACACAACTCAGGTTGAGTAGAGCTCTCCCCGTTGACTTTCTGTGAACAATGCGCAAACATTAAAGAATCACACCACTTGCATGAAAATTGTAAGTAACAAAATACACATTGCATCAGATAAATGTTTTATAATATGCACTCTATGCTACTTATACCTTAACACCCTTCTCCTTATTCTTTGTTGCCACTGCTGCATTTGGCTCAACACTTGCTTTTGCTTTGCCTTTTTCTTGTGCTTTTGCTTTGCCTTTCTCTTGTGCTTTTTCAAGTGGTTTTTCTTGTGCCTTTTCCTTACCTTTTTCACCAGCCTTCTTAGACACATTTGCACCATTTTTTTTAGAGCACTCTCCCTTCTCATTCTGAAAAACAAGAAGATACTTTTTTAATGGACTAGTAAGGAATATTTGATAAGAAGTTCATTAACTGAATTAGTAAGGAATACCTTTCTCTTCTTTTCTTTACAAGTATTCACCTCATTCTCTCCTGCCTTCATAGAACCACCCTTGCCACCCTTGCTCATAGATTTCCCCTTTTTATTTGTTCCTTCATCATTTTCTGGTTGCACCCTAGCAGCTCCACTTCCCTACAACAGTAAATAGAACAAAATCAGAGCTCTGTTTATCAATTCAAAAAAAATAACCATATATATCAATGCATACCTCTCATGGATTCTTAGGTGGTATATCAACCCATGGGATCTTGCATGTCCAACATGGGATTAAAAACTGGATTCCCTTCATAAACCCATTGTCCTCTTTTACCACCTACCCCTCCACTAGTAAACTGAGACAAATTTCTTGAGACACTTCTCAATCCCAACTCATGTTCAGTCTCAACCCTATCAACATATGCACTTTCATCATCTGTTAGCTCACACTCACTATCCTCCATAATTTGAGAAATTTCAGAGTCACTCCCAACAGATTGAGAGTCATCAGAATCAGTCCATTCTCCATCATGTATGATTGCATCATAATCAATATCTGCATCTCCGAATTGTGCTCCAACATTGTCTTCTTCAAGAATTTTCTCATCAATCTCAACTTCTACATTTTCTGTATCTTCATCAACATTGGGAAATTCATCATCTTTTTCTTGTGGTTGATTAACTGTTGATGGACCTGCTCCACCTGTTGATGGACCTGCTCCACTCTTCAAATCAGCTGCTCTTTCCCTTTCTGAGTCATGAGCAAACACCCCAACCACCCTTTCTTCATTCATGTACTTCATAATTGTAACTGCTTCTTTATTATCCCACAGATAATCCACATTCTGACACTTATCCACATCCCCTGTGCTTACATAGTATTCACAAGGATGATCCCAACTTACCCATGGCCTTAACTTCTATCATGCTCATCAAGTCTTGTTCACACTAATCAAAATGGTCAACCTGACCATCAATGAAATGTATAGCGTTGCCTAGCCTCTTAAAGACCCCATGGTGGTGTAACCTAATAGTGAAGAACTCTTTGGAAGTGCCTGCAAGTTAATAAGTTGCAAACTATTAGTCAACAATATTTAGAGACCAGATAACAACAATTCAATGACGCAAATTAGTGGAAAAACTAAAGGATAAATGACACAAGACAGGTTTAGTGGTGCAGATTTGCAGCAAAATCAATAGCAAAGTAAACAATATGGACCACTTTGTGGAACCAAACAAGGGGAAACGTTGAATATTTTCAGTACTTTAACTTTACAAAACCCACCAACACTTAATATTAATAAAGTATTCTAGAATAACAGAAAAATCCATAAAAGCCTAGGAAATTGGGACCACTGTGTGGTCCATGCAAGTGAATCCAGTACTTTTTTCAATTTTTTTAGTTGAAAACTAACACACAACCCTCATAATACTATTTTCATACATCAATTGCAGTAAAAACGCGAAACCTTAACATTGGGGACCAATTCGTGGGCCTAATAGACTCAACTTTGCATCATTTAACTACAAAAAGGTGACAAACCCTTAAGGGGTCCAATTAACGCATTTAGGCATGGGTGCATGTAACAAATCAACAAATAATAACGAAATCTTACCATAATCGGGTGTTTGTAGGCCGTCAGGTATTGCGTCGGTTGCTTTCCTCCGTGGCCACACCATTTTCGCCTAAAAACGCCTTCGATTTTGCAGAGAACTGAAGGTTTTTGAATCGCGTATAAACCCTAGCCATTTTCTTCTCGCACGAAATTTTGCTAAGTATGAAAATTGGTAATGTTTTACCCTCTGAAACTAATATTTACAAGGTGAAAATGTGTGAGGATGGAAATACCCTTAGGGGGCAACCTTTTAAAAAAATTATAAGTTTAAGGGGCATTGTTTTTTAAAATTTAAAGTTCAGGGGGGCAGTTCGCTAAACTAAAGTTCAGGGGGTATAACGCTACTGGGTGCATAGTTTGGGGGTATATCTACTATAATTGATGGACGAAAATACCCTTATGACATTCATGTGCGTGTCACGTGATGGCATCAAAAACGAATATTCCGTTCAATTTTGGCCGAAAATTTGATGTGGGGCAACTCGAACAAGTTGGCAAAGGTTAGGGGGCAAACTGCTTATTTTTAAAGTTTAGGGGATGGTATCCAAAAGTCACTATAGTTCAGGGGGTTTGAAGGAATTATCCCTTATAATAAATTAACCGTTTTTTCAAAGAAATCATACATAAGGTAAACAAACGTATTAAAGACATAAAAAATGAAGTAGTCTTGATTTATTTCAAAAATAAATAAAAAGCAAATCTAATTCAAAAGTAATTATATTAAGTTTCGTAAATTATTAACTACACATTTGCTATCATCCAACAAATTGCTAAGTATTAAAAGTCAAATATGACGGCGGGGGTTGAAGAAAAGGGAGAAAAGGCTGCTGAAACATTGGGCCAAATTAGTATGAGTTAAAAATTTGAAAGTTGATCCAACTATAATTAGCTAAATAAAAAACTGAAAACTTTGGGTGAAACGCCATCCGAACAGGCCCAGAATATTTTGATCTCCAAGCCGTTACTAACTTTTATTGTTTCTACCTTTACATTGTAGGTAAAGAAATCAACAACTAATCTGAAAAAATAAAGCATGATATCTTTGGATTTTTCTGATGTGCCGCATGCTACACAACAGCCCCCTCTCAGATAGGGTGAACCATAACTAGGCCCCATGTTTGTGAGGCCCACCCCTATATGAGAGGGGGCTGTTGTAAATCATGCTGCACACCAGACGTTCCCATTAACTTCCACACCCTACACGAACATGTAGGACTATTTAATTATTATATTCAACTAAAGCAAGACGCGAAGATATAATTTGATACTCAATCAAGTTTCAAGTGGTGGGTAATGATTGAATTAGACTTTTGCTAGTAATTTGCCTTCCAGATGCTAAATTAGAGGTCCCAGAGTTTTGTTGTAAACAACTTGGTATGTTGTCGACATGTATTAATCTCGACCATGTCTTTTTCGATTTCATGTGTCGCCCTTCGATTTTGAATATATTGTTGATGACTTTAACATCGAATGGTCTACGCTGGGTTCTCCACGACCTAGTTCATGTGCATTATTTAGAATGCATTTGTTAAAGAATAAATTTGCTTCAAGAGCATTGAAACTACAAGACCTATAAGATTGAGTGATAATTTTTATTAACCTCAAATGTGGATTTATACAAATACAATAACAAGGAAAGCGCGATACCGTTATGACGAATATTTTGGAATATAATAAGAGAAAACGCGAACGAGCAAGGGGCTTCGTGAGGAGGTCCGCCAATTGATCTAGAGTATTAGCATAGGAAACCCAGAGAAGTCTCTTTCATACAAATGCCCCATCAACGACGAATATTTTGAAATATAATAAGAGAAAGCGCGAACGAGCAAGGGGTTTCATGAGGAGGTCCGCCAACTGATCTAGAGTATTAGCATAAGAAACACAGAGAAGTCTCTTTCATACAAGATCCCGAATAAAGTGAAGATCAATGGAGTCATGCTTCATTCGAGAATGTTGAACCGAGTGCATGGAGAGCCGAAGAGCACCCAAATTGTCGCACCAAATAAGTGGAACTAAGGGAAGAGACATTCGGAGCAACCATGCATTGAGTAAGACGATTAGCAGATAATGTGGTATTAGGACGAGTGAGGGTGAGATATTGAAGACCACCAAAGATTTGCCTATAGGCCGTGGCATCAACAACAGTTGAGGAAGAGTCTGAAAGATAATTTAAGGTCATAGGCGTAGCAAGAGGCTTAGTACCATCCATCTTATGACGCGATAGAAGGTCGAGGATACATTTATGTTGAGATAGAAATAAGCCCTCTTGACAGTGATTCACCTCAATCCCCAAAAAATAAGTAAGATCTCTCATATCCTTGACCGCAAAACGGCAATCAAGATTCTCAATGACGGACGAAATCAGCGACTCACACGAACCAATGATGATTATATCATCCACATAAACAAGGACAAAGAGACAAAAATCCTTGCGTAGCAGAACAAACAGAGAGTTATCGGATTTAGTTTGAGTAAACCCGAAGGAATACAATCGTAACACTAAGTGATAAATGCCATGCACGAGGCGCTTGTTTGTGTAATAAACATACATGGCCAAGAGCCGATTTGTCCACAAAACCCGAAGGTTGCCGCATGTAAACAATTTCATTGAGGTTGTCATGTAAAAACGCATTACTTAAATTTAATTGGCGCAAGGACCATCCATAAGTCATAGCCAAGGATAAAATGGTCAGCTTTACGACAAGACTAAATGTGTCCTAATAGTCAAGCCCAAGACATTGATTAAACCCCTTGGCAACAAGAGTAAATTTACAAGCAGACCAAATAAGCTGATGAAGAATCTATAACTACTCTAAGATATTTTTATTTAAAATAAACTAACTACGTTGGGTTTTCCAATAACAATATGTCTATTATTTGATTTGACGTCTAATACCTACTTTTGCTCCTGCTACCTACACTATCATTCAAAATACATCCAACTCTTTTATCAAGTTCTCAAAATCCACCTTATCTTATACAATTATTTCAAACTTGAAATTACTATCTTAGTTATATCCATATTATTTTAGTTATTCCAATCTGTCAAACATATTTGGATACAATTTCCAAATACACACACCTCAAACTAAACAACCTAATACATCAAAATTCAAAACGGTAATCATAGTTGGCCGCATGCTTAAAACATCGAGTTCAGTTCGAATTCCATTTGGACAATAACTTTACGTTGTGATCCTTTAGAATTGCGCTAATCACTCTTTTTCCACTAAATAAATGATATGTTAAAAAATTATATATACACCTAGGTTGGGCTTTGAATCATCTCCTACATAATTGTGCTACATCTCTTCCTTCACCATATGCATGAATGCCACGTGGACAAAATTTAAAATTTTTAATTTCCATGTTTGGTTTAAATTAAAAGTAAACAATTACAAGAAAGTGATAATTTAGTTAATATTCCCTCTAATTTAAGAAATATAGCACTTTCCTTAATCTCTTCCTCACTTGACCCGTAATTTAAGGAAGTGTATACGATAATTCATTCCTAATTATTTGAACAAGTATCTCTATTTTTCTTTTACTTATTTTTTCAATATGATATTAAAAAATGAAACTTAAAGAAAAATTATTCTTTGTAATCCAAGTTAAGCAGAAAACAAATTGTAGGTACATATTTTCAAAATTGTGTTTGCTATGCTACAGTACAAAAAAGATTATATTTGATATCACTATGATTGACTCTATAATGACTAACTAAATTTCATATATATATATATATATATGTATATATATATGTTAGATGAGTATGATACTAAATAAAACAAAAAATTGTAGCTACAGTATGATTTAATCACATCTAAATGTTTTAAGAAATAATTATATCTAATATCTATATTTTTAGTTTAATAATTTACCTACATGATATTAAGGGTATACAATAATAATTACTGTACATACAGTGTAGACTGTAGAATTTAAGATAAGTTTTTTTATATATATTTAAATAACTCATTTAAATAACTAAAATAATTGGATTTTCTCTTTCAGGATTTAAAATTTTAATTATGAGAGAAACAACCGTATCATTAATAAGTAACCAGATTCTAGTTGCTATAATTTAGGAATTACTACTAAAAGAAGAGATATTGCAAAATTTGAGAGAAGATATATTATTTTCAATAATCATGATTAAGAGGGAGCAAACATGGTATTAGAAAATTTTAAGTTATTTCCACATGACATTCATCCAAATGGTGTAGGAGGAGATGTAGCACAATTTTGTAGGAGATGATCAAAGCCCCTAGGTTGCATACATGTTTTTGTACAACATTGATGATAGGTGAATTTAAGCATATATATTTTAATGTAACAACATAATAACAATAGGGTGGATTGGCATTTTTCCAATTCAAGGAAAGATAAGGAAAATAAAATGAAAATAATAAAAGCTTAGTATTTTATTTCATTGTTGTATTTTTTTTAGGGGGGACTTGCATCCTCTTACAAGGATAAATGGGGGGAGGGGGGAGGGGGTTATATCTAGATTATTGGGCGCATGTCGCAATTGGGTTTTCTCGAATGGCGGTGTACGCATGATCAAATAGGAGCCTGATAAGTGTCGTGTGTCTTGATGGGGAGATAAGAATTCCGAGGAATTCTATGTCAGCTCCGTCTTTGCTTCGTGCTGATCTTGAAATAAAATAATAATTTCGAGGAGCTCTATGTCAGCTCCGACTTCACTTTGTGCCGATCTTGAAATAGGATAAGAATTTTGAGTATCTCTATGTCAGCTTTGACTTCACTTCCAGCTGATCTTGAAATAAGATAAGAATTTCGAGGAGCTCTATGTCAGCTCCAACTTTATTTCGTTAAGTGCTACTTTGTAAGAAGGTAATTTTATAGTTTTAATTCGAGGAGCTTATCTCTGAGTATTATTAGGAATCCCCCAATTCACCTAGTATTTGTAGAATATGAGGGGACTTAAAGCATTACTTTGGAAAACCCAATAGAGAGACTTTATTGAGATGCGACTCTCTATTTCACAACCGCTGGATTGGAGACATTGATTAGAGGATAATTATGACGACTTAGGGCCTCTTGACGTAGTGTGTCATTTGGAGTTCGATTAGACACGTGCCTTCCCACGAAGGGATTCATCTTTAGGTAGGAATTAAATGACAATGTTCCCCCATTTATAATAAGGGAGCATCCCGCCCTATCTTCACCATATCACAAAAATATAAATCATCTCTTCTAAAAAAGAAATTCATTCTGATCTTCTGAGTTCTTTCCTTTTCTGTTCATACTTCACAACTTTAATCATCTCCACTTTTCTCTTGTAAAATCTTATGGCTTCTAATACTCCAGCTCCGGTGGTATCTTCTGAGAGGGAGGTGAGAGTCTTAGAGGAGACAACAACCGTGGGGGTGACGTCATATATGGGGTTGGAAGGGGGATTTGAGCAAGGTGGCCATCGGGGATCATCTTCTCGGTGACCGAATGGAGCGGAGGCCGAATCTAAGCATATTTTGGTCGGCGGCATTCCTTATGTTGTTTTTTCTAAGTTCGTGTAGGATAAGCTTGAGGAGTACACCGGGGATGCTTCGACGGTGGAATTTAGAGTTCTTCTTCCTTCCAAACCGGCTAATGGGCCTCCTATGGGGCACATGACTGTGTACGAGGCGTAGCTTAAGATGGGTTTACGAGTGCTAATTCCTTCATTCTTCTGCAAGGTCTTTCAAGCGTGCAGGCTGCTATACTTGCTTGGCCTGCTTCATTTTTGTGTGCTTCTTAAAGAGGCAATGTGCTTGGTGGAGCGATTCTTGATAGTGTACGGGGTGAGCCTTTAGCCTTGGGGTGCTCCCTTTTACTATTTCGCTCCTCAAAAGGCTCAGTCTCGATTCGTGTGCACACCTCGTCGTTGGTTGGGATTTGAAAGCCTCGCTGCTTCTTCGTTCGTCCCTTGGGAGCGACCTAGGTGATTCCCTATACATGGCAGCAGAGGACCTTGGTTCAAGGCTTCAACCATTTGGATGCGATGATGCAGACAATTCATGATGAGGGATTTTTAATGCTATGTACGACTCCACCAAGGTGCTCAACTTTTTTTTTACAAGAGCAACGCTCTTTCCTCGGTGAGCAGTGGTCATTGGAGACTTTCGCAAGTGGGTTCTAATGTAATCTGTAAGTATTTACGAAGGTTTTTGCTCTTTTGCGCATAATTATGGTACTGCAATGCTTGTACTTAATGTCAGTTTGTTTGTCTTATGCGCTCGTATTGAGGTTGAGTTGTAGAAGGAGGAAGACGAGGAGGAAGGTGGATTAGCTTTGGGAGGAGAGTCGGGGCAGGTAGAGGGACGAGGGACCACAACGGAAACTGGGGGTGCCGGTCCAAACGAGAAGAAAAAAAAAGAAAAGGAAAAAAAGGATAAGAAGGAAAACAAGAAGAGGAAGATGGTGTCTTTCGGAGGTGATTCCCCGGCCAAGGGAGGATCCGGGTGTGTAGGATCAAAGAGGTCAAAAGAGGGGGCTCCTCCAAGTTTGGGGGTTATTTTAACGAGAGAGGTGGTCGTTCCTTTTTTTGACCGCCGACGGGGGAAGCATTTTGCATCTCTTTAGCATTCTCTGGCAGAGGCTTTTACAGAGACTCCGCAGTCTAGCTTTTCGGGAGGATCTCTTCCGTACGAGGATTTTGGCGATGTCTTTACTAGTATTTCCAAGGGTTCTCTAGTGGTATCCTCCTTGCTTTTCCACAGGAGGCAGTAGGGGCAATGGGGCCTACCGAGAGGACGGAGGCAGCGTTAGATCGGAGAATAGGGTCGATGGTGTTGAGTAGAAATGAACCAGTGGGTAGAGTTAGGCCTCTGGTGGAGTGGGAGGCTTCAAGAGCACGGTCGAAGCTGGAGAAGTCATGGAGTCGAGAGGGGCTACTATTCTTTTTCCTTCAGCGGAGTCCTCGGCGGCGGCGCAGTAGCCTCTTCGTTTGTGTCAGACCTTCGACGAGGTAAATTTACTCGGGTGTATGGTTTTGGTTTTTTGGACGCTTGCTTTGGATGGTTTACGTAGAGATATGCATCTTGGCATCTGCTTTATTTGTCCTTCGTTCTTTCTTTTGTAGGTGTTCGCTTCTATGGGAGATGTATGAGGCTTGTACGTTCGAGCCTTGGCATCGGGTAAGGGAGATGGAAGAAAGAGTGCTTATATTGGAGGCACGAGATGTTCGTTACCAGGGAATCAACCTGGAGCATTGGGGCCAACACCTGGAGGAGTACGCAGAGATTCAGAAGCGCCGAAAGGAAGTAGCGCAGGCAGCCGAGGCTCGTAGGCACGAGCTTGAGGAGATGCGACTGTCTTGGAGGCTACGAAGTTGGAGAGGGAAAAGGCTTTAGTGTAGGGCCGACATCTGGGTCAGGCCAATAATGAATTAATTCAAGCCGCAAAGGAGCAGATGACGGATGTGCTTTGATTGCAGAAGGCTTTGACTAAGGCTCATTTTGATGCCGAGGCTGCTGCGGAGCGAGCTGCACAAGATATGGTACAACTGCACCAGGACTTTGCTGACTGGAAGGCAAAGCTGAACCTTATGCACGATAAGCATACGTACAAAGCGGTGAAGGAAATTGCCTTCGGGGTGCTGGACCAGTATAAGGGGTCTGTGAAACGTCATTCGGCTCTTCGATGTTACTATGTTGGGCATGTTTTGTTTGGCTACTAGGGTTGTCGTGCAAAGGGGATGGAGCTTGGCCTATATAAAGATGATGCTGACTTATTCTTGCTTTGTCAGCGTGAAATGCGGATGCCCGATCTCCGGGTGATGTTCTGCCCTTGTTGGGGCGACGGGGTAGCTCATCTAGTCCTACTCCTGTGACAGTCAGAGCGGCTTCATCGACTCCTAGGTTTTCTGAGGCGTTAGAGGGGGAAAGAGAAGAGAGGAGGAGGATGAGACGGAGAGGTTGATGACTCAGGAGGATCGTGTACGCCGAGTGAAGAAGGGGAAGTGGCCGACCTCGTAGTTTGCAGGAATAATGTACTAAGTTAACTTTTTTCTTTATTTTATTTTATGTATTTTTGTTTTGTCTTGTATTTAGTGTGTAGAATAGTTTGTACATTCGTATGAATATTTAAAATAAAGTTTTTCTTGTTGACTTTTATTTATTTATTTTTTATATATTGATTTTGCAAAAATGCTTTGTTTATGAAATACGTTTGTCAAGGAGTAGAAGGATGGGGCCTTTTGAAGGGCGGCCCTTTGAATTGGGTTTGTACGCATAGATGTTTTTCTTTGGAGGGAAAAGAGTCCTAGGTAGTGGTAGTCGATTAAGGAATTTTCTTCATTTAGAGAAAGATGATCACATAGGTAGGCGATGGTCTACATTATGAAGAGGGGAATTTAAGGGATGAGGCGATCATTTTTCTTTTTTGAAAAGGGGAGGTTTCTTTTTGAAAGAATGTTTACGACCGAGTGTTAAAGTAAAATACTGGTTTAGGGAAATATCTAATGTGTTTCTCCACTGGAGAAGTTATTTTTGGAGGAGAAACTATGTGCTTTTGGGATCTGCGTGCTCCTTAGTTAGAACCTCTAAGAGGTCCAAGTGGATTGGACTTGAGTAGGTTGATAAAAGACATACAACCTTGGCAAGAACGGCATTTCGTAGAATATATGACTCATGCTCGTCTAGGTTATTTAAATTTCGTGGGTGGCGTAACTACGAAGATTAATGCAGTCAATGATGTCTCTCCTAGAAGTTGGTTAACTACTTCTCATTTTGTTCTAGGATTCTTCCTATTCGTCGGTCATTTTTGGCACACGGGAAGGGATTGTGCAGCTGTAGCAGATTTTCCTAAAAGTCGATTATCCGCAACTGAGATAAGAAAAAAAAGACTACTAGCCCACTTCATTCAATGGCCTTTGTTTTCATCTACAATTGTTCTTCTTCTAGTATCTAGTAGTGAGTAAAGTGCATGGCTAGGATGCCCAAGAGAGATTTCCATGAGACTTGTGCAAGACGCCATCGATCACAAACTCGAAATATCTTAAGAGAAGAAAGAGCCGGTTGACAAGTCAAGAAGTACGCCTAATTCACCATGTTCTACTGCTACATGCCTAATCATAGTCAAAAGAAGGGTTTGATCCAGAAGAGCTACATGCATAATACATGCAAGTCGAACGTTGTTTCGAGGAGCTGGATAGAAGGAAAATCGGCTCCTAGGTTGCTTGTCTCGCTCATTAGGTAAGAAGAGTTGAGAAGTTTTCTTTCTTTATTTTTGTTTAGATTCTTTTTAGCTTAGGACGTCTCTACGGGGATCGTATATATGATCTTACGGATAAATATATTCTAGAAAAGTATTTTTTTCTCAAAAATGCTGCCCTTACGATGGTCGGGAAACCTTAAGTGAAGTCACGAGTCTCCCTTAGAGGTGGTGTTTGGGATATGTGGTGTCCCGTAGTTGTGCGGGGCTGACACGGTAAACTCTACCTCTATTTTTTGCACGTGGGGATTTATTTTGGGCGTAAGAAGGTGTCCTCAAACTGTCTACAGAGGCACGAGACCCGTCGCGGAACCCAGTAGTCCCTTGTGGTGGATGAGTTCCAATAGAGTCGTGAGTCTCCTTTGGAGCCATGCATATGTTTGTATGATGACATGATGTAATAGATTACGATGCGTGTGAGAGAAGAGGATTCTTACAAGAGTGGTGAGAATGTTAGAGGGAAAAAGGGGGCCCTAATCTTTTTTTGATCCTCTAGATTTCTTTAGAAGGGGAAGGTCCCTAAATGGGGAGTCGGACTGTGTTACGGGCCTGGACCAGTTTACTTGAGCGCCTTGCATGAGTACAGACTGCTTTATGATAAATTTTATGGCCTTTGCTTCTAACCTCCATCTTTTTTTTCCTTCGAAAGGCACGGTCTTCTTCGAGGGTGTGCTTCCTTTTGCGGGGGGGCATCTCTTCTTCGAGGAAGGTCTTTCTTCTCATAAATTTGACAAGATTACTTTGAGAAGGAGACATGGTCGGGGGACATTCACCATGTTGGTAGTGCGATCTTTGAGTTATCATGCTTAGTCGGATGTCATGTGTATATAAGATAGACATGTCATAATTCCGCTCATTTAAACGCATTTATATTACTGGCAACAGTTTGTCTGCCCATCCACGTGGACTTACGTTATGTCTCCACAATCTGGCCATGTTCTATGGGAGGGTCGCAACGATTGCTTGGAGCAGGTATAAATAGGGGTGGGTAACTGAACCCGAAATTCGGGTACCCTACCCTACCCGGTCGGGGTTTTACCCGAATTTCGGGTTCTAATACCCGAACCGTATCCGAATATTCGGATACCCTAACCGATTAGGGTATTTCGGGTACGGGTTCGGGTAGGGATTTTGAAAAAATTAGGGTACCCGAATACCCGATTATACATAATTATTATTTTTTTTTTATTTTTTTTTTTACCCTGAACAGAGTTCGGGTACCCCAAAGTTTGGGGTACCCTACCCGAATTTTTGGGGTACCCTACCCGTTTTTTCGCCATTTTTTTCCTTTTTTGTTGACGTTCGGGTACGCTAAACCCGAATGTTAGGGTACCCGAATTTTAGGGTATCCGATCCGATCGGATAACCCATTTGGGGATAGGGTATCGGGTAGGGGTTTTCCCCTACCCGTATATTAGGGTACCATACCCGAAAAATCGGGTACCCTACCTTAAGCTACCCGAACCCACCCCTAGGTATAAATGCGGGGTAGGGAGGTACCTTTGGAGGGTTGCCTATAAATACCGCGTGGGTTCATTTTCTTTTGCCAACATTTCCACTTCCTTCTTTCTTCTGAGCACACTTGTATATCAACCCTTCTCTAAAATGCTTTGTAGTGAGTAAGGTTACTTCAATTCCCTTCCTTTGGTGAAATAGTGTTATGGAACCTGCTATTTCAAAGGTGTCTGACCCGCATATCGAAGAGCCTGATTCAACCGGTACTTCGAGTCTTCTTACAACACGTTCTCCTTATTCGGTGATGGCGAGTCAAGGTTTGATTAGGCATTTAATGTCAGAGCGGGGGGAGACAACACTATTGGATTATGGGGTGGCTTTGATGACTCGTTGTCAATGAGCGTCTCGTCTTGTCATTGTGGCTAGGTTGTACCGTAATCGTTTACATTCTGGTGATCTGGGATTGCCACGGAGTCGGAGCGCATGTTCGGGCAAAGATGCTTCTACAGCTCTAGTGCTCCATCGTATGGTGGATGAAGCGATGGCATCGTTTCTGCAGAGTGAACCTTACAATCCTCCTATTACCTGGGTTGAACCGCGGTCGGGTTACTTTGAGCCCGACTCTATCATGGGAGCGAGAAAAATCGGGGGTACGTCAAACACCCTATTGGAGGAGTACGTGCGCAGGTTATTCGAAAGAGTGTCTTTAAATATATCAAGGTTTAACATAGTTATTCCGACAACTGGTCAACGTGCTAATGATCCTCCTATGAGGTTTCTAATGATGTATGATGGTCAGATTTGGCATGGTCTTTGTTGGTTCTTCCACGCCTTTGTAAGGAATTTGTTGCAATTTTTGCAGGTTTCCCTAGTCAACTACTTCCTTCATCATTCCAGTACGTAGTAGGGTTCGTGCTATGTTGTGGGTTGCTAAATATCGCATCTTCCCCCTTTCAATTTGCTCCAGCTTTTCCCTTAAAGGTCGCGCCTTCTGATTCTCTCTTTCTTTGCTTCGAGTCGGCGAGATCTTCTTTGTTTTTAGAGGTTAGGCGTTTTGCAGACGAAAGCGGGGCTTGTCAGGAGGAGTTCTTTTACTTGGCTTCCCCGTAATGTGGCAATCTCATAGTGGGAAATACGAACATGATGGGGTCTGGGTGTGACAAGGCTAACTTCTTCTTTAGAGGGACAAGTGAGGCAGGACTTGGAACAAATGGTTTATATGCGGGTCGCTACGATGCATTTTCTATGTTGAATTACAAAATAACTATGATCATGGCTGGGTTGCAGCAGACCACTAAGGTGTTGGAGTTCCCCTAGGCTCATTTCCATTTGAGCCCATTGTTTAGTAAGTGTTTTTCATTCTCGAACAACTACTCTTTCTTTCATCACTATACCTTCTACATTGTTTTTGGGGCGTGACTTTCTATTAATGAGAGTGAATTGGTTCCAGAGGTGGAGATGGATGTTCATGCACATAAGGCTTATTTGATTGCTCCCCTAATATGTCAGCGCTAATCAAACGAGGAGGGAGCACTTGAGCTGTTGGGGAGAGGATTTGATTCAATGACTTTCATTTTCGCTTCTCCTACTACGTCGATTGAGGCACCTCCGCAATTCTTGCCAGGTTCATGTCGGGGTATTCTTGATTTGGAAGGCCACATGTCTCGTGAATTGGGCGACTGATCTAGCCGTACCTTTTGCCCTTCTAGTGCTCTGATATGAGAGTTAGAGCAGTCCTTTCTGCTGGGCATGGCGGATGGTATTTCTCTTTTCACAGGGGTTCCAGGGAGTTTAGAGTATTTTCGGTCGTATTTTTGTGGACTATAGGGATCTTCTTCTTCCTTTAACCTTTTCGGCCTTACATGATGTCTTTAGAAAGAATGTTTGCGGGGTACGTACTCTTCTTTCTTCCTTTTGCATCATGTTTCCTTGTACGCAATTCTCTGAGGGCTGCCTTACTTATCTGGCGTCTTTGTCGATTGTTGGCTTTGTCGGATGAACAATTATTGCTTTTGGTAGAGGCTATGGGTGAGCGTTATCGGACCGCTCCTTTTGGAGTGCCGATGCTACGAAGACGTTGCCAGGAGCTTGAATCAACATTGAGGGAAGCTCGAGATCAGTTAGAGCAGAAGGACGTAGAGATCAAAGCTCTTTGGGCCATGAATATATGGAATTTCGACGGAAGCAGGGAGATGTTGAAATGGAATCTAAAGGTTATGAATGATCGATGGAAGCAGGCAGAGGAATGGATAAAAACTTTGATTTTTCATCTAGGCCAAACAGACGAGATGCTTTGCACAACAAGGCAGATCAGGACGAGCATAAGTGCTTTTTGATTAACTTAGGTTATCTGTTCAGGGAGAAATTGGCCAAGGCTCAAGCTCGAGCGACGTTGGGGGCGTCATATGCAACGCTTTCAGGTGGCTCTTTTAACGAAGAGGCGCGACAATTCTTGTTGATAGGTTACAACATTTTTCAGGACATAGTTCAATCGATGCGTTTCCTCCGAACTTGGTGATTCCTGGGTTGGTAGTGGATCCGTTTTTAGAGGGTCCTTCTGTGTTCGTGTCTTTGCCCGCGGAAGGGGCAAGGGATTCCAGTTCATATAGACCAGGATTGGTAGGTGCATCAGCCTCATATCCTACCTCCGTGTCAGTTTCCTTGGTAGAGGTGTCCGATGATGTGCGTCGAGCGGTCGTACGGGAAGGGAAGTGCCATGTTCTCGACTAGGGGTGGTATTTCGGTTGGCTTGAATAATTTTGAAGAGTTTCTTTTCGTGTTTCTTTGTATAGTACCGATATGAACGCTTGTACAGGGGATGGGAGATTTTGTAATACAAGTTTTCTGAAGAGGGAAGGCGAGGACGTGAGACGTTTGTAAGATATATCTTATTGGTCTTGTATGTATAATTTAGTTTGCGCATATAACCTTTTCTTATTCGTAATTTTGGTTGAGCCTTGCCTTTTTGGTTTTTTTTTTTTCCGGTTACCGGGGCAATCTTGCTGCAATGAAGGGGCCTCGAACCCAATGCAACTCTATTGTTCTCATCTCTCTTTTCTTTAGATGCGTGAAAAGACTTACCAATTTTGAGTTTTGAGGAGAATTTGGCTATCTTTGCGGCGTGGAATTGTACTACCCGATGATTCTACGTCTATGGTCATCTTTCTGACCTAGATGATGGAGGCCTTCATCCGATTCGCTCGTACCTCACACAGTAGTGGTGAAGGGCTTGGCGTGCGTACGATCGACCGATATTTTTTCACAAAGAAAAGGGACATGAACTTCCTTTAATCTTTTTATACTTTTAGAGTTTTTCTAGTTCCTCCATTCATTTGAATCTTTTCTAAGGGTGAGAAGACCGTTCCCACAAACGGCGCCATTGATGATAGGTGAATTTAAACATATATTTATAATGTAACAACATAATAACATTAGGGTGGGTCTGCCTTTCCCCGATTCAAGAAAGGATAAGAAAAATAAAATGAAAAGAATAAATGCTTAGTATTTTATTTTATTGTTGTATTTTCTCTCCTCTTACAAGGATAAATGGAGAGGGAGGGGGGGGGGGGGGGTGGTGGAGGGGGCTATATATAGATTATTGGGCGTTGTTCGCAGCTGGGTTTCCTTGAATGGTGTACGAAATAGGAGTCTGACAAATGTCGTGTGTCTTATGGGGAGATAAGAATTTCGAGGAGCTCAACATCAACTTCGTCTTTGCTTCGTGTCGATCTTAAAATCAGATAAGAGTTTCGAGGAACACCTCCGACTGCACTTCGTGCTAATCTTGAAATATAATTAGAATTTCGAGGAGCTCTATGTCAGCTCCGACTTTACTTGGTGCTGGTCTTTAGATATGATAAGAATTTCGAGAAGCTCTATGTCAGCTTCGACTTTACGTGGTGTTGATCTTGAAATATGATAAGAATTTGGAGGAGCTCTATGTCAGCTCCGAGGTGTTACTTTGTAAGAAGGCAATTTCATTGTTTTGCTTCGAAGAGCTTATCTCCGAGTATTACCAAACATATATTGTAAAATTTAAATAAATTATATGAAACACAATCATATCTTGTATTATTGAACTTATCATATATTACCGAGAATAACGTGATGCTCACAGTTGATCTAGGTTAAATCAAATATTTACTCTATGGTAGCATTTACAATATCCTCCATTCACAAAAGATACATGTATTTCGATTAGAAGGAATTGTCTCCTTCGAATATGCTATATACATTCTTCATACTACAGAAAGACCTATGCAAGTAATGTGCATAGTTTGTGCCTCAGTTACAAACTATGCTCACAAGATTTCTCAAAATACATTATGCAGAAAATGAGAAATCTTGTAGCACTACACAGTGGCCTAAAACTAGTTCCAGCTAAATATGTCGAGTAACAACATTCAATCAAAGAGCAACACATCGATATCAAGTTCATCATAAGATGTCATGTTGTAATCCGACACGCTCGCGGTCTCCTGACGACTTTTTAACTCGTATTCATAATCAGGACCAGACCATTCCCGTTCATCGTATGTGTTTCGATCATCATTTGTTGCATTTACCTCTATATTATTTAGAACAGACCCCTCTCCAGATCCCATCTTTCTCTTTGCATCAGAGTCTTCACAAATGCAGGAAGCTGGATTTTCATGAAAAACTCCACTACCAGATTTCAACTCCATTGGCTCACCCATAAATCCCCTTTGAAATGTACGAACCTTCGAGGCAAAGTCTTCCCATGTCATATTATATCGATCTACGATCAGCCTATACAACTTCTTAGCATTCGGACGAATAGTAGGCTTGTGTCCAAAATATCTTCTGCAATCAAATTAATGGTAACTTATTAGTGTCATCAAGTTCTTGAAAAGTCTGATAATCACACTGACAATAGTAAGGCATACCTTCGCCCTGCCAAAATTTTGGCCATGTTTCCATTGTTATTTGTCACGAATACATCACTTTTATCACACACTATAAAATCTAGTGCAGCCATTCGAGAAGAAAATGCGTTAAAAGGTTCGAGTTCCTTCTTGCTAGCTATGGTTTCTTTTGAATATAAATTGGGAAACAAAGCTTTTAAAGGAGCTAATGTCGTTTCTCCTCCGTATATCTCGCCAGAAGCCACATAAATATGAGTGTCTTTGTCATATCCAAGTGCTCGTAGCAAAAGACCAACTTCCTCAGGAGTAAGAGGGCATCTTCCTTGCCTCCTCCCCTTATCCGGATCTCTAATCTGATATTTCAATCGACAACAAATACTGAATGTCAACTATTTTGTCAACTCGAAAGTAAAATGAACTTCATTCTTCATATACGAAGATGAGTTTTTAAATGCACTTATGCAACAACACCACATTGAGCTAATAAACTGAATCACATTTAGACGTGGACTCGACCATCTCGAATTGTATTACAGGTCGAAAATTGTACACAAAACACATATATCAAGTGTTGAGAATTTTATTAAAAAGTGACAGCTTATAAGAATCGTACATGTAATGTTTTCCACCTCTTCCGGATTTTACTCAACTCTTGCCGCTCTTTGTCCCCTCCACCATAATAACATCCTGAAAATGCTAGCATATCAGCTTCGAACCTGTAAAGTATAAACATACTCCCATAATAAGTAGTGTCATATCCCCACTCTGATAAACCAAAAATTGCGCGAATAAAAATCTCGTACAATAAGATCCACAAAGTAGAAAAATCACACAATGATCTGAGGACATATCCACATATTTGAATCTGTTCTAAATTTTCAATAGTGTGCTAGATGAACAGACATGCTCGGGACAAACCAAATCAACAAAAGCATTGAGGTCGAGATATAATTGAATCGTCATCATGAACCTTAGATGAAGCGCAATGTAACGTTGACTCCTCATCCTCATTCTGTTCACCAATTTTTGACCCATTTCATGGATGTGATCTGTAAACTTCAAAGCGTGATAATTGACTCTGCATCTAAGCTTTTGTAGATCCGTTTCCAACCTATTTGAAAGTCTGTAATCGTACTTCGTCAACTGGACAATCTGGAAAAAGAACGAACCAGTTTATTAGTGACAATAGGCTAAAACTTAACATAAGTTTCTATAACTTATCCCGTACGGATAAAATTCAACTTTGTGCAACAACAATGTGAGGATGATCCTCAAGTAGACATATTGACTTACACGCTTCTTTGAAAACATAGGTACTACTCGACTAATATAACATTTCTTATTACACTTTCGTGGAACACGGGTTACATATGGATTCCATATCTGTCCTTTTCCTTGAGGAAGCTCTCTTATGATTTTTACATCTTCTGCCAGATATGATATAAACTTATCAACGTCGAAGATCTCTGAAAAGTTGCTATATACAACAAAAAAGAAAATAACAACATTAAGAGCCTTGAAAGAAGTAGTGAGAGTGGAAGGACTTTGTACAAAAACTAATATTTCACCTGTCATCATTCCAAAAAGACTTTTTGTCTAGTATGGGAACAACGAGGGTAGCATTCAAGATTCGAGCAGCAACAACAGCATCTGTTATCTGCAAATAATATGTAAAGTATAAATACAATATCTTGTACTTTGTTTAAGATTATGCTGTTCATGCATTTACATATAAACCTGTGCATAGATGGCAAACATTCAAACTTCAAAAAGTTGTCCTTGTGAAGCTTTTATGTGGATTATGTGGACTGATCAATGATTAACATGCACTAAAACAAACTTCATCAAGAAAAAAAAACTGTGTATAGCAATAATCGTTACCCCAGTTCTTTGTTGATTTAAACCTCCACTGGTTGCAATTGCTAAGTAGCGATTGGGTTGTGTGATATCAGCAGCTTCTGTTATTCAGACAACAATGAGGAAACAAGAAGCTAAAAGCACAAATTTTCAACACTGAAAGCAACAACCAAATTTACGCACTTGCAAAACTGCGGCTGGCATTGCTGCATCCGTAGTAAGATTGGGCATTGTTCGAACTCCAAAGATCGTGATCATCCACTTTTCTACTGTGCTAGATCTCATCAACCAAATATACATCAAGTTCAGCACAAAGTTTGTTGCCAACCAGTCAAAAAGAATAATAAAAAAAGAACTATATATAGATACAGATAGGAAATCTCACCGGAACAAAAAATATTGGTGTTGCTTTACTCTCAACAATGTCACTTTTCATCTACAACAACGAGAAGCAAAGTCAATTTATAAATAATATTGGGTTTTTGAGACAATACCTTATTAAGATAACTTGTCAATGTACCAACTTCTCAATGTTAAGTAGTGTAACACTACCCCTTGTGTTCATTAAGTAGCAATTTACACCTTTTGAAAATAAATATGCAAGTTATCTCATGTATAAAGTGGCACTCAACCCGATCTGTGAAATGAATAGGCAACTTAAGCCATGTGTAATTTTTACTTAGTAAGATGTGGAGTCTTATATGCAAGTGCTAGAGGGTTGGTATCTGTTAGCAATATATCTCCACAATAGTACGATATGACCTATTTTGACACGAAGTCCTCATTGATCTTTGGCTCCGTTGTAAGAGATCACATACCAATGGTGATTTCACTATACTCACTACCTCAGTTTCACTTTCTCAATCCAACACTTTTATTCTCATAGGAACAATGTATCTGTTTAACATAACGCATGGAGTATTACACCAACTTATTTACCTATCCAACACAACACGCAACATAAGGGGTAAAATGTCACCATACAAAAAATTCTAATCTAATAAAAACTCATCTACAACATAAACCAAACAAGCTAAATCAAATTCACATTAATTTGCATAGTTAGAACAACAAGGCTTTATAATAGATTAGAGTTACCATTTTTTGTCGGAGATGATCATGATGACTGAGAGGGGTAGGTGCAAAAAAATAGAGCAACATCAAGAGGAGAACAATGGCCGCAGAAGTGGTCGAAATCGCCGGAATAGGACGGTCGGAGTATTGGCGCCGCCGCCGCGAATTGGCCATGTAACAAAATTATGACATGTGGCACATTACTCAAATTAACAACAAAAGCTTGTACGTGTAGCAACGTTGGGGACAAACATTTTCTATAACTCCATGTCACAAAGTTTTGGAGTTTGGTTATTGCATGAATCGTTCTTCAAAAATTACAAACCAGATCTTGACAAATAAGAATATTTGATAAGAGATGTGTGTAACGTTTCAAAAAATCTAATAATAATGCTACAGAAATTGTTGCATGGTCAGAATTTTGATTCTATGAAAAGAGTGATAACAGAAGCAAAAGTTTGATTGGATTCAAAACATTGAGGGGCAATCTTCATTGAAATTGCCCGTAGAAAAGAGATTCTTTTCTTTTTTGGATCGACAGAGATACGACGAAAATCAATGGAGAACTGTTCTATTTCCTGTTGGTAATAAGTAATGGTTTGATATCTTTAGGAATAGTTAGTTATATTCGAAGTAAAGCCTGAGGTTCTAAATTACTAAAGCTATTTATAGTACTAACAAGAGTTTGACTAAAAAGCACTGAATATTTCTTTAGGTAAGTAATTATTTAGTAAATCAGTTATTATATTAAGAGTTTCATTTTTTGAATTAATAACTCATATATGACTTGACATATTGAACTTTATTTTTTGGGGGAATTGTCAAACGTACCCCGTATCTTTTTACTTTCATGAAATCCCCTGTATCTTCTCGGGCCGTACTTTTACCCTTATTCTCTTACATCTCTTTGTCAAAACTACCCTTATTCGGACTTTCGTGCCCACGTGGCTGCCAAATCATCGCCATGTTGAATATAGCCATCTTACGTGGATACTAGAAAACAACCCTATTGTTCTTTAATTACCAAACGTGTCCATGTATTCTATTTAATTACCATAGTGTGTACCCAAAATTATTTTAAAATACCCATATATTAAGTTAATATCAAATACTACCCATCAATTAAATCCTACTTATTATATATAAGAACCACATTCTTAAGTATTTATATATTTGTAAACTGTAAACCATTAATACATGAGAATAGAATATGTAATTAAAAATAAGGGGAAAAAGCATCAAACTCTCAACGTTTCGGGTCATTTGCAGTCAAACCCCTTAACTTTATTTTGGAGCAGTCAATCCCCCATCGTATGGCGAAATAAACAACTTACACCAAGTCAAAATTTTGCACTTTTGATAAGGGTATTTTGGTTCAGATTTTGACCCACCTTTTGATATGTTAAATATGCCCCTTAACCTGTTGAGTTTGGTGCAGATTGCCCCCACCTAATGTTAGAAAAATTTCAACATTTTTTTTTGAATCTTTAGACAAAATTAAATATTTATTAAATTTGATCCACTTTTTTAGTTTCTTATTTTTTAAAAACCATGGAATTTAGTCTTCTTTTTCGACATGTTTTAGACTTTAAGCATTTATTCTGGAAAAAAAATATTTTGGAGGACTGTTTTACAATTAACCATTCTGATTTTTTTTGTCTAAAGATATTAAAAAAAAAAGAATTTTGTCTAAAGACTAAAAAAAAAAAATTGTCGAAAAAGAAGCCTAAATTCTTTGGTCTTAGAAAAATAAGAAACTAAAAAGGTGGGTCAAAATTTAATATATCTTTAATTTTGTCTAAAGATTTAAAAAAGATGTTGAATCTTTTATAACATTAGGTGGGAGGCAATCTGCACTAAACCAAATAGGTTAGGGGGGCACATTTAACATATCAAAATGTGGGTCAAAATTTGGACGAAAATACCCCTGGTCAAAAGTGCAAAATTTCGACTTGGTGTAAGTTGCTTATTTCGCCATACGATGGGGGGTTGACCGCTTTGGAATAAAGTTAAGGGGGTTGACTGCAAATGGCCCCAAACGTTAGGGGGTTTAATTTCTTCCCTAAAAATAAACTACCGGTATGTTATTTCTACTCTTAATTTATAAACATTATGCATGATTCTTAAAGTTACAGAAATAAAGATATTAGACTGTATATTTTTGTTTAATATTTGATTAATTATTAGTAAATAAAATAAGAAAAATATTATTATCAGGAAATAATACGTAAAAGATTATTATTTCTATAATTATTTTTATTGAAGCAATTACTTTACAAATTTTATTATTTTATTTTTCTTATATATTTTTAATAGAAAAATATAACCATAAAAAATATAATAATATTAAAATTATAGGATCGGGACCTGATACGTTGTGAAGCGATGTTGGGATAACACCAGACAAAACTGATGTTATGTTAAGCGATGTTGGGATACCACCAGACAGAACTGATGTTATCTTAACACTCGTTTTGATCACAAAATATTCCAGCAAAAATAAAACGAACACAAGATGTAATTTTAAGATGAATAATGAATATATTCTTCCGAGCCTTATCCGAAATAATCACTACGAATAATGATCTTGCAAAAGTTCTCCTCACAACCCTCAAGCTCCTTACTCTCGAACTGTTCAAACTCAACCAAGCAAACAAAGATTAACTACTTAGTTCTAAACATGACTTAGGCTAAATTTGTTAATCTAAAAACTTAACAAAACACTACAAGAAAAAGAGGTCATTAGGTACCGCAAATTAGCGACCGCCAAGCGGTCGCTTGTCTTCAGCGACAGCGACTGCTTAGCAGTCGCTATTGAGGTCATTAGGGACCGCAAAATAGCGACTGTTAAGCGGTCCCTAATGACCTCAATAGGGACCGCAATATAGCGACCGTGAAACAGTCGCCATACTTTTTGATAATAGGGACCGTCTGGGTGGTCCCTAATGTGGAATATTAGGGACCGCCCAGACGGTCCCTAATTTTTACAATAGGGACCGCCCAAACCGTCCCTAATTTCTACAATAGGGACCGCTTGGCAATCCCTATTGTTAATTTAGGGATCGCTTGGCAGTCCCTACTAATATTTATACATCAAAATTATGAATTTTTCGATGGTTCGAGGTGACTCGTTGTTCGAGGTGCCGCATAACAATAAGTACAACGACACATTATATATCCAAACATTATACAAGGAGAACAGGCAGCTTTGAAGATTCTCCTACTGTTTTGTACGACGAAGAACATAATGACAAATTAATTCGATCTACATATATACGTATAATTAATGAATACTTGATCTAAGGATTATGCCTCATAATCGAATCTATGCTAACGTTTGTGAAGTAAATCATAAACACGGATAACAATTACAACTAACTAATGATAATTAATTAGTTGTACATTTGTGAAATATATCTTGAACGTTAACAACTCGATCGATCTCAATTAATCTATTACTTCACAACTAATCTACTATAAGGTTGGTTTTGCAATCATTTATTACTTCAATTTACATATTACAACGAGTTTGGTTGCTTACAACCACAAACACAACAACATCAATAAAAAAAATCGATTTTTAAATATGAATATTAGTAGGGACCGTTAAACGGTTCCAAATGTCAAATTAGGGACCGCTTAACGGTCCCTAATTTGACAATAGGGACAATTAAGAGGTCCCTAATTTGAATTGGGGACCGCTTGGCAGTCCCTACTAATATTCATACATCAAAATTATGATTTTTTCGATGGTTCGAGGTGCCGCGTTGTATGTTTAGTTCATAATAACCATTGGAATAATTAAAATAACAATAAGTACAACGACACATTGTATATCCAAACATTATACAAGGAGAACGGGCCGCTTTGAAAATTTTCCTACTGTTTTGTACGACGAATGACATAATGACAAATTAATTCGATCTACATATATACGTATAATTAATGAATACTTGATCTAATGATTATGCCTCATAATCGTATCTATGCTAACGTTTGTAAAGTAAATCATAAACACGGATAACAATTACAACTAACTAATGATAATTAATTAGTTGTACATTTGTGAAATATATCTTGAACGTTAATAACTCGATCAATCGCAATTAATCTATTACTTGACAACTAATCTACTATAAGGTTGGTTTTGCAATTATTTATTACTTCAATTTATATATTACAATGAGTTTGGTTGCTTACAATCACAAACACAACAACATCAATAAAACAAAATCGATTTTTAAGTATGAATATTAGTAGGTACCGTTAAGCGGTCCCTAATTTGACAATAGGGACCGTTAAGCGGTCGCTACTACCGAATTAGGGACCGCTTATCAGTCCCTATTATTAATTTAGGGACCGCTTAACGGTCCCTCCTAATATTCATACATCAAAATTATGAATTTTTCGAAGGTTCGAGGTGGCGCGTTGTATGTTTAGTTCATAATAACCATTGGAATAGTTAAATTAACAATAACTACAACAACACATTGTATATCCAAACATTATACAAGGAGAACGAGTCACTTTGAAGATTCTCCTACAATTTTGTACGACGAATGACATAATGACAAATTAATTCGATATACATATATACGTATAAGTAATGAATACTTGATCTAATGATTATGCCTCATAATCAATCGTATCTATGCTAACGTTTGTGAAGTAAATCATAAACACGGATAACAATTACAACTAACTAATGATAATTAATTAGTTGTACATTTGTGAAATATATCTTGAACGTTAATAACTCGATCAATCGCAATTAATCTATTACTTCACAACTAATCTACTATAAGGTTGGTTTTGCAATCATTTATTACTCCAATTTATATATTACAATGAGTTTGGTTGCTTACAATCACAAACACAACAACATCAATAAAAAAAAATTGATTTTTAAGTATGAATATTAGTAGGGACCGTTAAACGGTCCCTAATTTGACAATAGGGACCGTTAAGCGGTCGCTACTACCGAATTAGGGACCGCTTAGCAGTCCCTATTATTAATTTAGGGACCGCTTAACAGTCCCTACTAATATTCATACATCAAACTTATGAATTTTTCGATGGTTCGAGGTGGCGCGTTGTATGTTTAGTTCATAATAACCATTGGAATAGTTAAATTAACAATAACTACGACAACACATTGTATATCAAAACATTATACAAGGAGAACGAGTCACTTTGAAGATTCTCCTACAATTTTGTACGACGAATGACATAATGACAAATTAATTCGATCTACATATATACGTATAAGTAATGAATACTTGATCTAATGATTATGCCTCATAATCAATTGTATCTATGCTAACGTTTGTGAAGTAAATCATAAACACGGATAACAATTACAACTAACTAATGATAATTAATTAGTTGTACATTTGTGAAATATATCTTGAACGTTAATAACTCGATCAATCGCAATTAATCTATTACTTCACAACTAATCTACTATAAGGTTGGTTTTGCAATTATTTATTACTTCAATTTATATATTACAATGAGTTTGGTTGCTTACAAACACAAACACAACAACATCAATAAAAAAATATCGATTTTTAAGTATGAATATTAGTAGGGACCGTTAAGCGGTCCCTAATTTGACAATAGGGACCGTTAAGCGGTCGCTACTACCGAATTAGGGACCGCTTAGCAGTCCCTATTATTAATTTAGGGACCGCTTAACGGTCCCTACTAATATTCATACATCAAAATTATGAATTTTTCGATGGTTCGAGGTGGCGCGTTGTATGTTTAGTTCATAATAACCATTGGGATAGTTAAATTAACAATAACTACAACAATACATTGTATATCCAAACATTATACAAGGAGAACGAGTCACTTTGAAGATTCTTCTACAATTTTGTACGACGAATGACATAATGACAAATTAATTCGATATACATATATACGTATAAGTAATGAATACTTGATCTAATGATTATGCCTCATAATCAATCGTATCTATGCTAACGTTTGTGAAGTAAATCATAAACACGGATAACAATTACAACTAACTAATGATAATTAATTAGTTGTACATTTGTGAAATATATCTTGAACGTTAATAACTCGATCAATCGCAATTAATCTATTACTTCACAACTAATCTACTATAAGGTTGGTTTTGCAATCATTTATTACTCCAATTTATATATTACAATGAGTTTGGTTGCTTACAATCACAAACACAACAACATCAATAAAACAAAATCGATTTTTAAGTATGAATATTAGTAGGTACCGTTAAGCGGTCGCTACTACCGAATTAGGGACCGCTTAGCAGTCCCTATTATTAATTTAGGGACCGCTTAACGGTCCCTACTAATATTCATACATCAAAATTATGAATTTTTCGATGGTTCGAGGTGGCGCGTTGTATGTTTAGTTCATAATAACCATTGGAATAGTTAAATTAACAATAACTACAACAACACATTGTATATCCAAACATTATACAAGGAGAACGAGTCACTTTGAAGATTCTCCTACAATTTTGTACGACGAATGACATAATGACAAATTAATTCGATCTACATATATACGTATAAGTAATGAATACTTGATCTAATGATTATGCCTCATAATCAATTGTATCTATGCTAACGTTTGTGAAGTAAATCATAAACACGGATAACAATTACAACTAACTAATGATAATTAATTAGTTGTACATTTGTGAAATATATCTTGAACGTTAATAACTCGATCAATCGCAATTAATCTATTACTTCACAACTAATCTACTATAAGGTTGGTTTTGCAATCATTTATTACTCCAATTTATATATTACAATGAGTTTGGTTGCTTACAATCACAAACACAACAACATCAATAAAAAAAATCGATTTTTAAGTATGAATATTAGTAGGGACCGTTTAGCGGTCCGTAATTTGACAACAGGGACCGTTAAGCGGTCCCTAAAATCGAAAATTTTGAATTTTTGGAAAATTTTTTTGCGGAAGTGAGGGGGAAATTTGAATTTTCACCAAATCAAATCTCAATCGTCGATGAAATCCTAATATACGGTCATAAGTACCCATCATGTCTTTAACACGGATCGCCATCTTAAACCGTCGATCATCTAAAATCATCCAACGGACAAAAACCAATTGAATATATATATATATATATATATATATATATATATATATATATATATATATCTCACCACTCTTACACCCATTTCATTATCTCCAAAAAACACTATCTTCTTTTTTTCTTTTCACCAACACAAAAACACTTAATTTTTTTTTCTTATTTTCACCAACACAAAAACTTTTCTTCTTTTCACCAACACAAGATTTTCTTCATTTTCTTTTCTTTCACTTTCTTTATTTTGGATCTTCATTTTCTTTTTTTCACTAATATAATCTTTTTTTCTTATACTTTCTTTATTTTGGATCTACATTTACTATTTTTCACTTTTGATTTCATGTTTTTGATTTCATTCATGTTTTTGATTTCATTCATTTTATATTATTACTCATTCTATTCATCTTTTCACATTCTTTTATTCTTTCATATCAATTGTCATTATATTAACTTTTTATTCAATATTTTATTGTTTTCAATTTGTTAAAATTACAGATTTAATCCGGAATATAATTGTAGTTTTTTTTTTATTTTTTCTGGAGGTCATTAGGGACCGCTTAACGGTCCCTACTAATATTCATACGATGAATATTAGTAGGGACCGTTAAACGGTCCCTGATTTTGATATTAGGGACCGTCAAACGGTCCCTACTAATATTCATTGAAATTCTACGAATATTAGTAGGGACCGCCCATACGGTCCCTATCGTAAAAATTAGGGACCGTCTGGACGGTCCCTATTATTCCACATTAGGGACCGCCCAGACGGTCCCTATTGTTGAATTTAGGGACCGTCTGGGCGGTCCCTATTGTTCCACATTAGGGACCGCCCAGACGGTCCCTATTGAGGTCATTAGGGACCGCTTAACAGTCGCTAAATTGCGGTCCCCAATGACCTCAATAGGGACCGCTTAACGGTCGCTATTGGCAAGCGACTATGGTCAATAGCGACCGCAAAATAGCGACCGCTAGACGGTTGCTACCCCCTCAATAGCGACCGCAAGGGGGTCATTAGGCACCGCCCAGGCAGTCCCTAATGACCCATTTTTCTTGTAGTGAAGCAAGACAAACTTATCAACAACAATAGATCTAATCTCTCGGATTCTTTAGGTCTCTTATGTTGTTGTTTGTTTTGCTGTACTTCACGTCTTATATAGATGGATATCTTGAACTCCATGGCATGTTGTACACGTTTTTTGATTACTTTAATCTTCCTTGTAGAATTCTACTTCCTTTGATCTCGTCTTCTATCCAAAGCAAGCTTCCTTTATAATTAAGAAAGATTCCTTACAGTGTAGACTTTATCATAGAAAGAATCTTCATTCCTTGTACCATTCTTCTTTCCTTCTTCAACTCTAACACGCGCGCAATTATTTTAGGAAAGGATCAATTATGGAGACCTTGGAACATTCACAAACAACTATAACCGTAGAACTAGATTAATATGTAATTAAAGGCAAAACATAAAGATATTCAAGATAAAACAAGATTGTTGTTACAATGTTTATTTAGCATTATGGTAACACTTCATTAGCACAATGTTATGATAACATCTCATAACATTTCACAGCTTCAATGTTACGATAACACCTCATAACACTTATACTTTTAATCTCGCCCCTTTTGCCTTACTTCACTAAACCTAAACCTGTTCACCTCAATTTCAAAATGTTCCAAAGTTAAGAAGTATAACTATTTACTCTGCTCCCTCAATGCAAGACAATCATACTTAAATGTTGTCATAACACTTAATAACATGTGCACAAAACCATTAGCAAGACAAACTAGAGCAGTCTTAAACAGTAATAACAAGAATCTCAAAGTAAGTAGAAGTATTACATTTCCCCAATGCACAAGGAACATGCTCCCTGAATCAAAAACAAAAAACAGAAGTAATGATAGTTCAAAAAGCATAATAATTTTTAAAACATCCTACTTTTCCCCTTTTGTGAGGAAGGCAGGTCCTTCTAGTGCTCTAGCAGGGAATCCATCTCCTTCAAGTGCTCCTCCTTTACAACAATCTCCCTCCTTGTATCCTTGATCTGCTGCTTCACCTATTTTATCTCTTCTACTACAAATGTTGCAGATGTGACATAACATGCCTGCTCATCAGATGTTGAGGCAATAGTTGAAGTGGACTTATGAGCCTTCTTTTTCTTCTTTGTCCTAGGGAGAATCTCTGGGTTTTATTGAGCAGTCTATGGCAGATCAAGAATCTTGAGTTTGTTGAAGTAGCAGGGCAACACACTCATGTCTCTTTTGATTTCAATCCATCCTACATTCCTTTTGGTCTTGAAGCATTGTTTGACTAGAACAGTGGATATGAGAGATGGATAGGGCATAATGCCACTTCTTGAGATAACTGAGTTCATTGCTTATTGGATTCTCCTTCCCACATTCAAAGGCATGACATGCTTCAATTTGTAAATCACAAACAGTTTCATGTGTAAACATTGTTAAATTTGAAGTTGGTAGCCAATTTGTTGATGTAATTTTGCATAAAACAACACTTAGGGAAGTGAGTTTGGTGGTGGCAATCTTGTCAGACCATACCCTTATCATCCCACCAGTGAGATCCTCAATGACCTCATTGAGTTTTGGATCATTTCCTTCCTCTACATCAGGCATGCCCCAAGCAACATTGATAGGCATGCCCCAAGCAACATTGATAGTTGATGTTGAAGTTGTACATATTCCCTCTGACATATACCTTTTCATATTTGAGACACATAGGAGTAGTAAAAATGCAGAGAGGTTCATGTAGAATTTCCTTACCACCTCAGGGACATAGGCCCTCAAACTCACCATGGATCCCAAAAAACCTATAGCCTCTTGGGGCTCATATACACTATGCTTTTTGAAACTAGTTAAGTATTTCTTCATGAATTGCCCTAGGCCTCCCAGTTTTCCTCTACATCCTTAGTCATGTAGTTCTAGGAGTAGGGAGTCATTGGGAAGTCATTATCATGCATGTCTTCATACTCTTCTTGAGTTTCCACAACTAGGTCTTCATCATCCTATCCCTCTGCCACAACAATATTATCCCCTCCATCATAATCCTCTTCTTTTAATTCAAAACCTTCTTTTTTCTCCTCAACTTTCTCCTCCTCTTCTGATTCCTCACTCTCAGTTTCCTTCTCATTGTTTTCAGGGGTCTCAGTACCCTCATCATTCTCCTTTATCTCAACAGCCTCATCAACAATCTTTTCACACTCAGTACCCTCATCAGAACCAGCAACCTCACAAGAGACAACACCCACAACAGTCTGAGTTTTCATATACTCATCTACCATCTCATCCAATGCATCATAACTCTCCCAAAACCAAGCACCCTGCTTGACTTGAAGTGCTACCGCTAGAAAATTCATTAGAGAACATCTTGCTTCTCTTTTGAAAGCTACATCTAATCCAAAATATCGTAGAGCGAAAGCTAATGCCCAAAAAGTCGCACTTCAATATCTTCAGTTGTTAATTACCTTCTACTGATACTCGACTATGCATGTCCCATAAAATGAGCTCTAAGCTTGCCCTTGTAAATCTGGAATGGAAACATGAGAATATTTTGATGAGTCAAAAGGACTTAGTGAGATTTAATGCATGAAGATTTTCTCATAAAACATATTTTCGTAAAACTTGATTGCACAAGAATGATTTTCAAAAGAAGTTTATGCTTTCATGCCAAATTATAACACTTATTAGATCAATCATGGCACAACAAGCCAGCCTTGTGACTCTCGGCCTTATACCTCCCTCCAAGAGCGACCCAAAAAAAGGCGAAGACGTGCACATGTACACGCCTCAACTCTGATTCACCCCGCTGGAACGCTCTGTCCAGACGTAGAATAGAGTTTGTTCAAAGCGACACTAGATTGTGAAAGCTACACTGATAGCCCTATGCTATCTAGAAGAATTTCACACATCCATGCCAGGGCCCAATCAATACCCATCAAGTGGCACACCATCAAGTGGCAACAATTTAGCCATCAAAGTGGCTTTAAAAATTGATCAATCATGAAACTAGTTCATGTACAACATTGACGTGCTTTTAAAACAAGAAGCTCAATACATGGATCAAGGTTCCTCCAGGGATTTTTCAGTCGAACACGATAACACAATTGCCACAATATTAAGTACTTGAGCATTCTTTGAAACGATCACATTTGAAACATCATGCTTGCATAACTTGCAAGATAAAACACTTTTGTATATTATACGTATAATTTTCATTCTAGCGAGAAAATAGATAATTTTAATCTCACCTTTAATAGAAGAATATCACGCCTGAATCCCAGTAGCGGTTCTAATGACCTGTCCAAGACACCAAAATCCAAAGGACCTACAACAGGGTTCCATTCGTAAATCAATCTCAACGTTCTAAAATATAAAATTCCCAAATGTTCTGCTTCTAATATGTCTAGGTAGAGAAACTCAAACTAATTACAGTAAAACACTAGTAAATTTACGGTTCAAGATTCATAATAATAGTATTGTTTTGCTACTTTCTGCCTAGCTCAAACTCCTACAAATGCGCGGTTTGTATCACAGGTAATTGTCGACTCTTAATCATCCAATATCATATATTCATAATGTGTCGACATAAATCTATTGTTTTTCATTTTTAAGACACTGAGAATTTCACTTGCTCAGCAAGCTCCAATGTTACTAAGTATAAAATCTATCAAAAAAAAAATGTTACTAAGTATAAAGCCAATTCTCTGAATATATTAATTAATTTATTAAATTCTTACTTTTGATCAAGTCACTCAATTAGTCGCATTTGATAGTAATTAAACTATCCATTAATAATAATTTACCCTTATTATACTTAGCTTATTGGGTTACTAAACCAAAGTTTACATCCAGTTTAAGTACCCATTTCAAGTTCAAGAATCGATTTCTACTTCTATACTGTCCTTATGGACTTTTATGTTCAATCCTATACTAGATTGCGTTAAGCAAATTAGTTCTTTTGTTGTACCCTTGACTTAAAACACATACCTAAATTAACAACTCATTAAGTTAACTACACGAGATATCTAAATAATCATAAACCTTCACCATGTTCGCTTGAGATTCGAGCGATGCGACGCCTCGTATCACCTGCTCCCCTGCCACCTTCGCCATAATTTACGGCTACACTCACTTTCACTCAATTTCTATCTATAATTTTCTTACCTCTAGCATTATCCATCAACCTACTGCTTTCTTTTATTCTCTCGGCAGTTCTTATTTGATGTTTGATCGAACTCTTATCTCTTCTCCAAGCGCCAGGTACTTTCGTGGGGTGCTAGTGCGTGAGAGGTCAGCACAAAGGATGGTTGATAGGTGGAGAGGTGGTGATCATATTGTGCGTCAAATGGTATAGCTTAAATATATATTTTTAGGTACTTATATTTCTGTGGAATCGGTTTATGGCATGAGAATATGTGATTTGTTTTATCCAAACATTAAGTGCATCCCTCCTCCATTCAATATTGAAATGCATGAGTTACCTCTGTGGCATTTATATTATATAGCAACTTCATTTATATTGTCGCCGATTTCTAATTTAGATATGGTACAATCAATAATAGTAGATTGGCCCTCAACTTGAGATTTTTTTCGTCTGAAGATTTAGCTCATAATTTTTCAAGTGTTTTATACTATTAAAATATTCTTAAATAAGATTTAAAACATTGTCAAATAATAAATTTATAGCTCGTGTTTTCTCAATACATAACCCCTTTTTTGCTTTTATGAATGAGATGGGCGTTACAGGTGGAGTTAGGGTTGGTTACGTGAACTTCTTACTCTGGGATGGTAGAGACAGTGACAATATCTTTAGACTCAGATGTTGCTGCAAAACTTTTTGATGCATCTACCTTCTTAGATTTGGTATTTTGGCGTTGATACGTAGCACCCTTGCGTTTATGAGCAACAAAAATAGATTTTCTAGCACGCGAATTGTGTGTGTTGAACTTTCTAGGATGAGCATGTCCAGTGTTGTCATCAATGTTGAGAGCTGCATCTGCAAGAGCATTAACAGAGGACTTGCGAGCTATGTTAAATGAGAGAAGTTTTGTTGAGAATCGACAGAGATAAACAAAATCGCACATAGTTGAAAACTAGGGCACAAAATACCAGCCAAATCGTGTGAGAATATGGGTGAGTGGGGAATGGGAGAAGTTACCAAGTCAATAAGATGAAAAAATACGTACACACAAAATTTCTTGCGTTACTAATTAACATGTGTCAATGTTAGTGCAACACTTGACCAGAGCAACTTTCAAAAGAGAACTTACAAGTCATAGTATTATAAGATGTTATGCTAACACAAATAAACACAAATGTTATCGTAACACCAGTTCTGAGAATTGTTAAGGTAGCATGGCTTCATCACAACTGTTCATGTGAGAGCTTGACATGGATCAGAAATATCATATCTGAAACTTAAGATCATTTAACAAGTTAGTAATCATATCTGAAACTTAAGATCATTTAACAAGTTAGTACTCACAAACAGGACATTCGGATCAATGGGAAATTTAGGCCACCATCATAAGTGAGTAAGATAGCTAACAGAAAACACACAAGGATATGTAGTTTGAATTAAGAGATAATCTAGTCCTACAACATATAAAGAACCAAACCAGTGTGTTACCTGCGACAAGTTACTGAAAGAGTATGCCTCAACAAATGAACGAGACTATAACCCCCCTAAGCCCAAGCCGACACAACATATATAAATAAATAATGAATGAATGCAAAATGTTATGACACATGGCATGATGGTGAACACTTGACAAAAACAGAAAAACAAGAAATAAGTACACTTCATCACATATCTTATCCCATCAACATTTTAACTCCCTGCAAGCTCATCTAAAGGTTTTATCAAAGGATAATGAACTCTATGAATGCAGGCAGTCTCGACCCCATACATCCCAGTGTCTTCAATATCAATGCAATACTTCAGGCAAGTACGTAGGATTGGATAATGGTAATACGGAACCTCAGCACCCCAAAACCCAATGCTTACTCTTTTACTGATTTACATACAAGGATTTAGCAGCAGTTGATCAATGCTACTGACTGTAGGCAAGCAAAACCCCAAACACCCCAGTAGAAAAACTCACTTTTACATGCCCCTTGGCCAAAAACAGAAACATATAAATGAGCACTACTGAATATCATTGAAGCAATGAACCTATACATGGATAAGACACACCTGAATAGCATCAAGGCAGCGAACCCTGTGCACCCAAGATTCTCCATAGATAGGCAAACAACCTCAGATGGCATAATGGTTTTATTTAGCTTTTAAAACAAAAATGAACATTCAAACCAACAAATCTGTTCAAGTTCGGAGTTCAACCACACAAACCAATCATGTCAAAGCACATATGAGTGAGAAAACAAAAAAAATATACAAAGAAAATCTAAGCAATCTAAAAACACCACAACCATACTCCAGTGCTCGCCAGTGGTGTTATGGCAACACTAAGACTGTAAAAGTGGTCACATAACACACATGCCGAGAGCCTTCCTCAAACTGAAGAACCTCTCACTTCCCAAAGGTTTGGTAAACATATACTGATTGATTGTTGGTCTCGATGTGTTCAATATTAACCAGTTTATCTTCTACCATGTCTCTCAGAACATGATGCCTAAAATATGTATGCTTGGTTCTAGAATGTTGTACAAGATTTCTTGAAATACTAATGGCACTAAGATTGTCACAAAATAGCAGAAGAGTTTCCCTATCTAACCATAGTCTAACAACACGTGTTTAAGCCATACAAGCTGGGTAACACAACTGCTAACTGCTATATTCAGATTCGACACTAGATAATAAAGCATAGTTTTGCTTCTTGCTATACTAGGAGACCAAATTATTTCCCCAATAAAAACAACCTGCACTTGTGGATTTCCTGTCATCTAAATCACCTGCCCAATCAGAACCACTAAAACCACAAGATGTATTCGTGTCATGTGCATATGAAATGCCAAGACCAATGTTGCTCTAGAAATATACTCTAAGATTCTTTTCACTGCAGTCAAATGATACCGAGGTTCAGCTTGGTACCTAGCACACACACATACACACACAAACACACACACACACACACACATAGTACAATTTGTTTAGTCTTGTTCCAGAAAGATACAAAAACTTCCTATCATAGACCTGTACAATGTTGGATCAGCACATTCTCCAGTACCATCTCTTATTATCTTTAGTGTGGAAGACATGGGAGTCTTGCTAGGCTTTGACTCTTGTACACCAAATCTTTTCACCAGGTTCCTTGCATATTTCTCCTGGATCAGAAACATTCAATTCTCCTATTGCCTCACTTGCAATCCAAGAAAGAAAGTCATCTCTCCAATCATGCTCCTCTTAAAAGTACCTGTCATGGACTCAAAACACTTGTCTAAAGTAGACTTATTAGTAGAGCCAAAAACAATATCATCCACATATATTTGAGCAACACAAACATCAAATTTCTTTCTTAGAATAAATAAGGTTCTGTCTCAATCACCTCTAATGAACCCTAAACCTAATCAAAATTTGGTTAGGCTCTTAGATGTCTGTTTCAAACCATACAATGCCTTTCCCAGTTTATACACATATTCAAGGTGATAAGGATCAACAAATCCTTTTGGTTGTTCAACATAAACTTTCTTATCAATCAACGAATTCAGAAAAGCACCTTTAACATCCATATGATAGAGTCTAATTTTGAGAAAGCAAGTAATAACAACTAATAATCTGATGGACTCAATTCTAACTACTGGAGCAAAAGTTATATCAAAATCACTTCCCTCTACCTGAGTGTATCCCTGAGCTACTAATCTAGCTTTGTTTTTTACCATCACACCATTTTCTTCTTCTTGAAAATCCATTTTGTTCCTATTACATTCACATTAGAAGGTACATGTACTAGATTCCATACTTTATTTTTGGTGAATTATAACAGTTCCTCTTTCATGACATTGACCTAGTTGCTATCACTACGAGCTTCATTTACATTTTTAGGCTCAATAGAGGATACAAAACATGAGGCATTTTCGACAGTACATGTGGTAGACATACAGACACACAACCTGAGTGGTATACCAATAATTTAACCTTTTTTTGTTGCATGTTCTATAAGTTATCGGACCAATGACCTGAGTGGTAGTATGGTTCATTTGAATTCTGGCAGGAGTGTCTCTTATGAATTATGGAGCCTCTTCATCATCATTGTCTGAATTGGACTGTGCTAGTGTTGGAATAACACCGGGAAATGCTGGTGTTGTGGTACTACCTGGTTCTGCACCTTGATATGTTTCGCGGACCTGTTCAGGTTCATCAAATGGTGTTGTGGGAACATCATCAATGGGTGGTGTTATGAAAACACCAGAGTTCAGAAGTTCCTGATTCCCTGCACCACTAGGTAGATCATCAAATACCACACTTACAAACTCTTGAGTAGTACACAATCTAGGATTAAAGACACTAAAAGCAGTACCATTTGGAGAATAACCAACAAATATGCATTTTTCACTCTTTGGATAAAACTTACTGAAGTAATCTCTATCATTCGGTACATAGCAGAAGCATCCGAATTCATGAAAATGAACAACATTTGCTTTATTGTTCTTTAGAATCTCATATGGTGTGTCCAAGATAACTATTAGATATGTCGTAGGTAGTGCTCAAAGCTTCAGCCCAAAGTTCCCTAGTCAAATTCTTAGCATTTAGCATTACCCTAGCCATTTCTTGAAGAGTTTTGTTTTTCTCTCAGCAATCCCATTATGCCGAGGAGTCCTAAGTACTGAAATGGAAAATTCCATTCAAATCACATAAATTAGAAAAACTAGCATTCTCAAATTCTCTACAATGATCAGAACTAATCCTTCTTACAGAGGCACCCTACATATTTTCAATACTAGCATGCATAATCTTGAAAGTATTAAAAGCTTCAGATTTTTCTTTTTGAAATTTAACCCAAGTGTATCTAGAAAAATCATCAACGATTATAAAAGCATACTTCTTTCTACCATAGCTATTGACTTCTATGGGACCCATAAGATCCATATGTAACAAGTCAAAACATCTAGAGGTTCTAGAGCTTTGGTTCAGTGGCTTTAATGGTGTATGAGTAGCTTTAGTTTGTTTACCTCTCAAGCATTCACCACAAACTAGCTTACCTGGACTAGAAAGCTTTAGTAGATCTCTCACTGCATCAAGTTTTAGCTATTTTTCTACGTTTATGTGGTGCATATATCCAAGCTTCCTATGCCAAACAACTAACTCATAAAATTTTGCATGGAAGCACATAGCTTCATATTTACCAGATAGCTGTTATCTTTAGACCTTGTACCTGTCAACACACATACATTAGCACTATCATAGACATCACATGAATCCTTATTGAATTTAACTAACAAATCTTCATCATAAAGCTGACTAATGCTAATTAACTTTTCTTTTAACCCATCAACCAACATGAAATCCCTCAGAGTAGAAATCCCTCCACATTTAAGACTCATCTTCCAATGATATTGCCTTGACTACTTCCTCCATAGGTAACTGTACTAGTGGATAAGGGAATAATGTTCTTCAAGTTTGATTTGGAGTCTGTCATGTATCTTGAGCATCCACTGTCAAAGTACCGCTTACTTGAAAGGTTAGTGTGAACAACATGGAAAACAAGATTGCAACAAATTGATCTTAGGAGTTCTCAACTTTTCATACTAAGTTTTGCTTGTCTATACTGCACGTTGGGATTGTAGAGCCCGAACAACGATGAAAAACATCACAACACGGTGATAGGGAAGAAGACAAAGGGGTCGTTGGGATTTTTCAGAGAGTCGCGCGAGTCGCAAAAAAAGTGGTGCAGACCGTGCAAGCAAACGCGCGACTAGGCGCGTGACTTATCGTGTCATGCGGGTCTTGTTTTGGTCAATATGCGCCACCCTAATTCGTAGTAGGAACTATTTATATGCAGATTTGTGCGTTTGAATAGTGTATGATTGAATAACCTCTAAAAGAAATAGTGTGAGAAATTAAAAATAAGGGAGCATACAGTTGTGAGATTTGAGAGAACATTGTGAGTGATTGTTCTTGATCCGTGAGAGATAATTGTTGTATCTTATGTTGTTATCGATCAGCATCATAGCAAAAATCCTGGCTTGGATAGTACCAAGAGGTAGTCGTAGACGAACTGGGCAAACAAATTGTGTCTTGTGTTCTTCCATTGTTTTATCACTTTCGTGTGGTGTGAATTTATCCGTTCGTGGTTAGTTGTTGTTTTTCGTTGTTCATATTTTACGGTGCCCAACACTACACTAGTGTTACCGACTATTGTAGTAACACTGATATTAGACGTTATCACACATCAGTATTGTAAGACCTTAATTGTTTATTTGTTACTTGTTCTTTCCGTAATAGTTATCACTTGTTAAAATTGGTAAGAAGTAAAACATAACACATGGATTTTATAGTGGTTATTCACAACACACCTAGTCCACTCGGCTTCGCCAGTTTTAACAAATCAAATCTCTATCTTATAGTACATGACTTTGACTCACTCGTGCTATTATTTGATACTCATAATCTAGACTCACTCTAATTAGTTTCTTAATACATGACGCGACACCTTACTACACAACTCTACTTGAATCTAGAAATATTCAAGTTCACACAAAGTTCCTTGGCCTTGATATTTTGGACAATGATAATAAAATGTTTTTGGCTCTCAAACAAATATATTGAGAAATCTTAAAATCTAAAAACTTGTCCTCAAATGTCTTTGAGTCTTCAGCTTTTATAGAGTGTAGAGTCTTCTACGCGGAAGGACAATTGTTGCACCAGATCTTCGAATCTTCAAGACAACTTGCAATCCTTTCTTAGTTCATCTGGTTTGGTTATGTTAAACAAGTAAACACAATATTCCAATGTATGCATATGTTATTCAGTCCAGATTCACTTGGAATAAAATTGGATCATACAAATACAAGTGAAATACTTAATCTTATTTCCTTAAATAATATGACGCGACAGAACCTAAACCAACAAGGAAACTTTAAGATCTAATTCCAGAATCTAGAAATCTTCATTCCTTAATTAACTGTTACGATATGATCTTTAATTATAAGGAAAAAAACATAAAAACATACTTGATGAATTATTATCAAATATAATCAATTAAACATAAATAAAACATATGTAATTAACTAATTAATTAAACATACTTAGGTCGAAATATTTGGTCCCAACATTCTTTCCCTTTGATTTTGTTTTGACAACAAAAATATTTCGTGCAAGACATAGTTAGTTCAAAAGATTCATTCAAATGAAAAGCTGCCTTAAACAATCAAAAAACAAATAGTTAAGTTGCATCAGCAGTGCACCATTACAAACCAAAATAAATGAACATAATTTAAATGCAGAAATTAAAATTGTTCAAGATGCATGAAAATTTAAAATAGGTAAAAAGGCAGCAACATCAACAACACTCCCCCTAACTCCACTCCCCCTTGCAACCTCTCCCCCTTGCCATCATAACATAATCAAGAGGTAGGAAGACACTCTTCAATGTGGTGTAGAGAGTCCTACAATGCAGAGATGTGGTTGTCGAGTCTGTCTAGAGTCATGGACATACCTTATATAGCAGTCTGTATCCTCTCCTAGTTCATCGATTTGGTAGGTTTGCAAGCAGAGGGACCAGCTTTAATCTTGGCAGGAGTTGGCTCTTGTGAGTGTTGCACCACTCTGGAGGAGGCCTTCATACCTTTAGATTCATGCTTCTGTTCCCCATCAGCATCTGGAACCAGCTATTCCAACATGACACGATAGATGAGAGAAGAGAAGCCAATAGAGAGTTTTACCTTGCATGGAAAGGCCTCCAGACAGATCTGGTCAAAAACAAGTTTCCCCGTGTTGATGGGAATCTTCTTTCCAATCTGGTAGACAATTGATGCAGCGACAAAGTTGACCGATGAGAGGTGGGTGGCAGGCAACCAGTGAGATGAAATAATTTTAAATAGGAGGTTGTACATCACTGATAACCCACTGCTGGGAAGCACACCATCAAGAGGCCAGGTAATGTTTAGGTCCAGAAGTTCTGATGCAACAACATCCATGTCATTCTCCAGTCGCAACTCCCACTTGCCCTTGTTGTTGGTATTGGGGGTTTCCATATGGATATTGAGCAGCCCAGGGGAGAAGTCATAGACATGTCCTCCCAAATATACCTTGTAGCACTGGACGGATCACTCAACAGACAACTTTTGTGACAGATTGGCATAGAACTCATAGATAACCTCAAAAATCAAAATAAAAAATCCCACTAAAAAATAGCTAATCAAAACATAGAAAGAAGGTATACAGTCACAACTAAGTAGTAGAGTTTCGACAGTTTCCACGAAAATTGTGCGGTCATAATTTGTCAAGTGACTTTCCATATTACAGTAGACATAACAGAAGTACATGCCTTGAATGCACTTTAGAGAATCAGTTCGAACATGAACTTAATAATCTCAACAACTAGCCTTAGCTTAAGTGAATTTGCACAAATAAGATCATATTTCGCATGATGATTTCAAAAGACCCTTATGTCATAAGAAGATAAGTTTGAATATTAGCATCATTCTGTGCAACACTTTACTTGACCAACCCAATACACACGGTACAATAGTTGCTGGTAGATTTCACAGTAACTCATTTTTGGTTGAGGTAGCTATTTTCAATGTTGTGACGTGTGAGATAAGAATTGAAAGCTTTCACACTCAACCTTTTAGGTCAGGTAGCTTTTTCCATGAAATGATTTCCTTACTCTGAATATATAGCATTTTACTACTATTGAAAGACTCTGTAGGTGCCTCTCTTCTTGAGGGTTTCGTCTTCCACAGTGAGAGAATAGCGTGCCTTTCATTAAGGCCTTCTTCGACTAATCAGGGCGGCGTCATAACAGTGAAGGATAATCGTTCGCTTTGGCCTCGTTCTCTTTTGTCTTGCGGCAGTGGTTTTTCTTTTAGGGCTAAGATTTTGTTTTCTTCAATTCTCTTTTTCATTTCGTTGTGTCGTCCATGTCTTCCAATTCCTTTATCCCTCCGTTACTTCTCACCTTCATATTTCCTTGATTGCTACAGGGTCGGTTCTAGGGTTCATTCAGATTTTTGGTTCAAGGCTTCATTACGGTCCATACAACTCCGCCTATATCCTCATAACGACGTGTGCATGGAGGCCGAAATTGAGAAGCTACGTAAAACCCTGAGATTAACAGAGAAGGAACAGGTTACGGTTGGGGATGAACCATGGAACAAGCCAAACGAGGTTTCCGAGTTGCTGATGGTTGGTCGACTACTTAAGATTGGGGGGTTCAATTTTAACGCATTCAGCGCCGTGATAAAATCAGTTTTTAAGGCACGCAAGGGGCTGGAGATTCAGCGGATTGGGGACGACCGTATCCTCTTTCAGTTTCACCACGCCATTGACAAGAAAAGCGTGATGGAGGGCTGCCCATGGTTTTTTGATAACCATATACTGATTCTGAACACCATTGATCCGGAGGAGAACCCATTACAGGTGGATTTGAATTGGTGCAGCTTCAATATCCCTATAATTCGCCAAACTCCAGTTATAGCTGAAATCATTGGCACACAGTTGGGGGTCTTCGAAGAACTGGACCCGAAAGAGCCTTGGGGTGAAGCGATGCGTATCCGGGTGAAGATTGACGTTTGCAAACCATTACTTCGTTGCTTGAAAATTTGCAACAAACAGGGAGATGAGATGCTTGCGCGTTTCACCTACGAACAACTCCCTAAATTTTGTTATGTTTGTGGCGTTATAGGACATATCATGTACGACTGTGACAAACGGTATGATACGAATGTTGATTTGAAAGACATACACAATTTGCCTTGTGGGGCGTGGATGAGAGACACCAATGTTCGAGCGGATCCAAACCGTATAATCAGGAGGAACAGCCCTGAACGTGACAGGCCGGGGAGGAGCAGACTGAATATGACTCGAGAGTACAGCAGTCAGCGGGGGTTGAACATATGGGAAGCATGATCAGATTCAAGGATACATGTAACGGGGTTGGGACTGAAGAGTTCAGTGGAGAACTCACATTCCGAGGGGCTGGAGCAAGGTATTGGCGCTGAAGCACAATGAGAGACTGAAAGTAGAGTGAATGCAGTGCTAAACAAAAATTCAGAAAGTCAGGCGAATGACTGGGGGACAGCTGAAACAGCGAAACAAGCCCGGACAGTCCAGACTGCGAGCTTAGACATGGGGATAAAATTAGAATCGTTACCTGGAGATACGGAAAATATGCAAGTGGAGCAGGAAGTAGGGGGACGGGTTCTAGCTGTTGCTGCGCATCAACAACACGCCTCAAAGGAGCTCGAAGGCGTACACACCGCAAGAAAAGTACGGATTAAACGTACACCGAACATGTATATATCTGGAGGATCGATCAGCGGAACAAAATCCGGGGCGCTGGTCAAAAGGAAAAAACAGAAGGATGGCAATAAAGTCCCGGGAAATCAGAAAAGGATGAAGGGAGGGGAGGAAGAAAAAACTATCTCAACGGCGGAGACTGCAGTGCAAGAAATTAGAGGACATTAGAGATAGTTTGAATTATTTTGGCGTAGCAGTTGAAGTAGTGGGGCAATCTGGCAGTTTAGCACTATTATGGAAAAAGGATATGGAGGTACGGCTTGTGAGCTTTTCAAAATATCACATGGATGCTATGGTGTTAGGTTCAGATGGGTGTAACGAGTGGAGATTTACGGGTTTCTATGGGGAACCGGATGTGGCGCGACGAAATATATGCGCGGGAGATTTTAATGAAATTCTCCATAATAGTGAGAAGAAATGAGGGACTCCGAGGGCGAGTTGGCAAATTAGCAATTTTCGTACAGCACTCGGGGATGCAGACCTTGAGGACATCGGTTTTGTGGGATCAACATTTACTTGGTGCAACCGCTGGCCGAGTCCACGCACAGTATGGGTTCGGCTCGATCGAACGTGTGTTAATAGTCGCTGGACTTCGGCTTTTACTATGACACACGTGTCTCATGTTGACACCATTTACTCGGACCATTCAGCCCTCCTTATTTCTTGCTCTAATGAGGGTGTTCCAACGACAGTGTGGCGAAAGAAAAAAAGATTCCGGTTTGAGGCCGCGTGGGCGATTGGAGCTGAATGTCGTGGGGTAATTGAAGATATTTGGCATGCTCCTGGCATGGCGGGGCAGCCCTTAATGAATAAATTGGCGGAATCCAGTAAGGGTCTAGGGATGTGGTTGAAGCTATCCGGGGAAAGTCTAAAGAAACGCATAGAACACCTTACGAAAGAGATCTCGGGACTTCGACATGGTACCATTACTGAGGAGACTAAGGGGAAAGAGATAGCATTAAAAGGGGAACTGGAGAGAATTCTGGCACAAGAGGAGACATACTGGAAACATAGGGGAAAGGTTCAATGGCTGCGTGAAGGGGATAGGAATACGTCTTTTTCCATTCTAGGGCATCCGAGAGAAGAAAGAAAAATGAGATCCGGGGAATTAGAGATGTCGACGGGATTTGACGGGATAAACAAAATGAGGTGGAAGCTGTTATTCAGGATTATTTTGTTTCTCTTTTTCATTCCGAGCAGCCAAGTTATGAGGATATCGAGGGAGTTATGGATGTGATGCAGCCTCGTGTTTTTGAGGAGATGAATCAAACCCTGAACCAACCCTACAATGCAGACGAGGTAAAAAGGGCTCTTTTTCACATGTATCCCTTTAAATCTCCTGGTCTGGATGGTTTTTCTGCGATTTTTTATCAAAAATATTGGCATGTCGTTGGTTCAGATGTTACAAAATTCTGTCTTGATTTTCTTAATCACAAAATTCTCCCCGAAGGCATGAATTTTACCAATATTGTGCTAATTCCTAAGTGTGACCATCCTGAGTTTGTGAATCAATTCTGCCCTATTAGTCTTAGCAATGTATGTTTCAAAATTGCATCTAAAGTTATTGCTAATAGACTAAAAGCGATCTTACCTTCTATTATATCTGAGTCTCAATCTGCTTTTATTCCTGGACGTTTAATTACTGACAATATCTTAGTTGCTTTTGAGATTAACCACTATCTTAAGACGAAGAGAACAGGAAAAAAGGTGGCGATGACTCTCAAACTGGACATGAACAAAGCTTATGATAGGGTCGAGTGGTCCTTTTTGGAACGGGCTATGCTCAGGTTAGGTTTTTCTGAGAGTTTTGTTGCACTTATTATGTTGTGTGTTCGATCAGTCTCATATTCTTTTTTAGTTAACGGGAATGAGTTTGGTGCGCTTACTCCGGAAAGAGGCATCCATCAGGGTGACCCTCTCTCGCCTTATTTATTTCTTTTTGTTTCGGAGGCTTTTTCTGCTTTAATTAGGGATGCTGAATCTCGCGGGGCCCTTAAGGGAGTTCGAGTTGCACGTCTTGCGCCAACTGTTTCACACCTCCTATTTGCGGATGACACTCTGATATTTTGTGAGGCAACGAGGGAGGCGACAATTGAGCTTAGGAATATTTTGGCAAAATACGCATTGGCGTCTGGGTAAAAAATCAATTTAGATAAATCCGTGTTGGTTTTTAGTGCAAACACTGGCGACCCAATTTGTGACGAGGTGGCAGGTATTTTGGGTGTACTTGTGGCCGACACTCATAACAAGTACTTAGGGATGCCGGCGGTGGTAGGGAGGTCGAAGAAAGAAATATTTGATTATATTCAGGATCGGATTTGGGACAAAGTAAAGGGGTACAAGGAGAAGAAGTTATATATTGCAGGGAAGGAAATACTAATTAAGGCCGTCATGCAAGCCATACCGATGTTTGCTATGAGTTGTTTCCGTCTTCCTGACACTTTAATAAAGGAGATGGAATCAATGATTAGTAACTTTTGGTGGGGTAGTAGAACAAATAAAAAAAGCCATTGGCTTACTTGGAAGAAAATGAATGCAAGAAAAAGGGACGGGGGTTTGGGATTTCGTGATTTGAAGGCGTTCAATATGGCTTTATTAGCAAAACAAGTGTGGAGGATATTTGATAATCCGGAGAGTTTGTTGGCAAAAGTGTATAAAGCAAAATATTTTTCCACGTCGACTATTCTTGAGGCAAAAATTGGCTCTACTCCGTCATTCTCGTGGCGTTGCATCCATGCGAGCATTAAAATTGTTAAGGCGGGCATGAGATGGCGCATCGGCAATGGTGATAGGATTCGAATATGGGGGGACACGTGGATTCCAAGGCCGAACTCTTTTAAGGTCTTGACGCCACCAGTTGAGGGATATCTAAACTATCGGGTGTCGGGGCTACGTGACGAGGAGACTGGGATGTGGGATGTTAATCTTATACGTCAAATATTTTGGGCGGACGATGTATCGGCGATCCTTGCGCTGCCACTTGGGGGAAGGGAAGCCGTGGATAGACAGATTTGGCACTACTCGAGTTCCGGCTTATTCACGGTTAAGAGTGCTTATCATCTCACAGTTGCGAGGGGTTTGCACATGGGAGTGGAGGATATGGGTAGTAGCAGCAGTTTGGTGGAGAACTGGAGTGTGATTTGGAAGCCAAAAATTTCGCCAAAAATTAATCTTTTCAGTTGGCGGATGTGCCATTCGATTCTTCCTACACGACTTGCTTTGAAACGGCGACGTATGAATATTGAGGTGGATTGCCCAGTTTGTCATGAGGGGAATGAAGATATCAGGCACTGTGTGGCGACGTGTCATGTTGCGCGACAAGTTTGGGCTCTTCTTTACATTCGGACGTCGATGCTATGGCGGGAGGGTGAGGAGTGTTTGCATTGGTTAAAACGGACAGCGAAGGAGCACGGCATTGATGTGATGACTAAAATAATTACTACATGTTGGGCGTTGTGGGGTAATCGGAATCGCATTGTCGTCGGCGAGCTTGCTTCTTCACCATTGTCAATTGCAGACTTTGTTAGTGCGACGTGGGGAACCTGGACCAGCGGCCTTTGTGGAAGAATAAACACACCAGATTTTCTTAGTCCAACGCGCGTGATATTCTCAGCCCCGTGGTTCAAAATCCGTGTTGATGCAGCGATAAATCGTGAGAGGGGCGCGACGGGCATTGGCATCATTGTATATGACCACCTGGACCAGATTGTGAGGAGGGTTAAATGGTGTGTGATTGGGTGCATGCACCCTAGGAACGCTGAGGCGAATGCGATCTAGTGCACGATTCAACTTGCGCAAGGTGAACAATGGGAGAAAATTATTTTTGAAGGGGATTGTTTGGGTGTGATGCACGATATTTGGTTTCCGATGAATGTTCATGGCGATCATGCAAATTTCATTACCGATATCGTACGGTAGTGGAGTCAAGTTGGACCACAACGTTGGGGTTTCTTCTGGATTTCAAGAGAAAATAATGAAAAAGCTCATGTGTTAGCGAGAGACGCGACTTTACTCAATCCAGGGACTGAGCTCGTGCAAGAAGGCGATAATGGATTGCTTTTTGAAATAGTTGAGAAGAGTTCTGTTTAATCTGCTTCTGATTCTCAGTTTTCATGCGCATGTATGAATTATCTAACTATGTTGGTTGGTCTGTTGGCCATTTATAATATGAGTGCTGATTTCAAAAAAAAAAAAAAAGACTCTGTAGGTGCATTCTTTTAGAGAAATCACAAAGCAAACAGACTAAATAAACATAATGGACTGAATATCAGAAATTTGACATTATGTGCGTGCATCCACTGTTATGACAACTAATGTTGTGACTCAGAGGTGGCATATGCCAAAAGATTTTCTAAGATATCTTCAGGCGAACAACTTCGAATGTTTTAGTAACAAAGCCAGTAAGTTGACAAGTAATGCCCACACGTTTCAAATCGGTTGCCATATTCTCCACAAGATTAATAGTGAGGTGATACCAAACTTCCATGTGTTTGGCTTAAGCGTACTGAACATGATATATAGCAATGTGTGTGTCATAGAGGGTTACGATAGTATGAGTAATGTTGAGCTCTTTTACTAGCAGGTTTGAAGCAATGTTTACCTGCTACATCACGTATTGCTTTTAGTGGACAAGGTGAACACATGTTTTTCTCAGAGAACGGGGATGACCTTACATTCTTCAGTGGTGTAACATTGGACGTTAGCATGTCCTGTCCAACACCTCGAATATGTGCGATGATACAGATGTGAACACTTGATAAATAAGATAATAGCAGTTGATCATGAGGTAAGTCAAATAAAACGTGATTTGTTGGGTATGGCAAACATCTAGGGACAACTTCTGTGTCAAAGCCTCTGTCAAGATAGACCAAGTTTCCTATTAATCTTGTGTCAGGGGTGATGTGTTGCATCATATTACTCATGGTTGAAGGATTTATGTTCTTATAGCCTATTGATTTAATGATAGGATTCATGTTTAGGTTCTCACACATAAGAGCTCTGTTATTTCTACCTTGTGCGAATCGTTCTTCTAGAAGGAGTTGAGATAGGTGATCATAGCATGATTTTGGTGCTACCTTTAAATCGTATATGGTCTGGTTCACCTGTTGTGACAACTAAGGAACCGAAAGTCCCTTAGGTTCTCCTATATGACGGGACAATGTATATCAATCAACTTCTTTTATTCCCTATAAGATGCATTTGTCTTCGTTGTCGATTACTTCGCATCCATCATTTAGTCAAGCGTATGAACATATCATATTCGCACAATTGACTTATATTGATGAGATTGGTTCGTAATCCTTCCACATAAAAGACATCCTTTAGATGAGGGAATCTGTCTACATTCAGGGTGCCTCTTCTAACAATTTCCCCTTTGTTTCCATCACCAAAAACCACAGTCCCTTCTGTATCTTCTGCGAACTTGTGGAGAGTGTCCTTTCTCCTGTCATATGGTGGGATTGTCCACTATCAAGAAACCAAGTATTGGTAGCATAAAGTGAAGAGGAATGATTACCAACGAAATAATTAACATTTTACCATTGAACCCAGATTTGCTTGGGTTTGTGTTTTGAAGTATGCGTTGTTGAAGCAGTGCTATTTGAGACAATTAATTGGTCACGATGAGAGATACCATTTCCCTTTTGTGGAGCCTGGTTTTCCCAAAGTTGTAAACAGTGAGGTCGATTGTGTCCTTTGATTCTGCAGTGATGACAAACTGGCATAAATTTTTGTAAGTTAGTGGAAGCATAATTATTAAAGAAATTTTTGTTTGTACCTACGTGACTACAAGTGACAGGTAGTTGTTGTCTTTCTCTCTGTTGAGTCATAGGGTAGAACTCATCTCTCTGTTTTGTCTGTGATGGAATGTGTAGTGATCTGAGTCTTTCTTGGTCGAGTGTCATTTCAGAGGGACTGGTATGATGTTTTACTGTTCCCCGCTTGACTTATCACAAAAGGGGATTTTGATCCAACATGACAATTAGTGGTGCGTTGTAAGTCGAAGATTTCATTGAGTTTGATTGTTCAGAGCTTAATTGATTGACATTTCTTTCGACTGTCTTCAAGTCATTCAGTTCTTTGATCAACCTCTGCTGCGCTTTTATGGCGGAAGATCGTGCTTGATTTAGGTCTGAGAAATTTGAATTATTCTTTATTTTGAGAGTTTCAATCTCGTTTTCTAGTTTTATGATATGAATATCTGTTGCGCGAGAATTTTTTGAGAGAGACGAGTTGCGCCTCCAGATCAACATTTATTCGAGCGACACTTTTGCATTTGACAAGGGATACATTCATGTCATGTGATATATCATCTGCATCTGATTCTTCCTTTGATTATGTGAGGATGTTTCTGGCAGCAATGATTTCATCTATTTCTTTATGAGTGTTTGAGATACGAGAAATTCTGGCGGTGAGGGCCATATCTGGTGGTGTTTCTTCTTATTCAATTGTCTCATTTGAATCATCATCACTCACAAGAGCACACTTTATATTTTCCTCAAGAAAGTTTACACAATCTGCTCTAATGTGCCCAAAACCATGACATTCGCTGTATTGAATACCCTTTTCCTTTCTTTTGACTTAAAGGTCATTAGTAGCGGAAGGAATTTTGGTAAAATCAGAGTTAGATGAACCTGATGATGAGAACTTACCTCTAACTTTGGATCTATTCATCTTCTTGAAGTTCTTTGATAGAAGGGCCATGGATTTCATGTGATCTGTTCCTTGCTCATTTTGTGGGAGTGATGTTGCAGTAGATTTTAATGCAATGATTTGGCAACGTTATCTCCTTCCTATTTTAGTTTCATTTCGTATGTTGCAAGGGGTCCCATAAGAATTTCTAGGGGCATATTGTTCGTGTCTTTAGCTTCTTCAATGGTCTGAAACTTGATTGTAAACTTTGGTAGAAGAGATCTGAGTGTTTTGTGAACCAATTTTGCTTTACTGTATTATTCATCGAGTAGAGCGGCTTCTATCACGATGCGTCTAAGTTTTGCATTATATTGAGCTATGGTTTCAGTTTTCTGCATCTGCGTGTTCTCAAATTGAGTAGTTAGCAGTTGTAACTTAGACCTGCGAACGCTTGAGGTACCTTCATGAGAAACACGTATAATATCCCATGCTTCTTTCGCAGATACACAATTAGAAATGATATTATATTGATTCATGTCAATAACGTTTAGGATAGTATTGAGAGCAGTAGAGTTTTGTTCAGCAAGAAAATCTTCTTCATTTGACCAAGTGAGTTCATTTTTGCGTTACCGCCTTCATCCGTAGGGGGTGACCAGCCTGTTAGAATACTTTTCCATGCCTTCTGGTCCTTTTTGTTGATGAAAGTTTTGAGGCGTTCTTCCATTATGAGTAGTTGCTGCTTGTGAGCATTGGTGGTTTGTTTGTTTTGTTGAAAAATCTTCTTGATTTCTTTCATCCCTGAAGAATAAGATCTTTACAAATCAGAACCTCACTAAACAATCGTTAGTGACTAGCTCTTGATGCCACTTGTAAGACCTTAATTGTTTACTTGTTACTTATTTCTTTCGTAATAGTTATCACTTGTTAAGACATGTAAGAAGTAAAACATAACAAAAGGATTTTATAGTGGTTCGATCACAACATGCCTATTCCACGCTACATTCGCCAGTTCTAACAACTCAAGTCTCTTTCTTATAGTACATGACTTTGACTCACTCAGACTATTACTTGATACCCGTAATCTAGACTTCCTCTAATTACTTTCTTAATACCCGACGCGACACCTTATTATTGAGCTATATTTGAATATGGAAATATTAAAGTTCACACGAAGTTCCTTCGCCGTGATATTTCGTACAATGATAATAAAATATCGTTGACTGTCAAACAAATAAAATGACAAATCTTAAAACCTAAATTGTCTTCAAATGTCTTCGAGTCTTTTGGTTTTATAAAGTGCAAAGTCTCCTGCGCGGAAGGACAACTGCTGCACTAGATCTTCGAATATTCAAGAAAACTTGCAATCCTTCCTTAGTTTATCCGATTTGATTCTATTAGGACGAATTATTATTTATGCCCTGTATGTTTCCATTTTTTTGAAAATGCTCGTTATGTTTCCAATTATATAAAAATGCCCCGTAACTATGCCTTTTTTTGTAGAAAATGCCCTTTGAGTGCCACATGGGATTTTCGGCCTACGTGGCCTCCAGCTTGGAAGAGGCGTGTGACACATGTACAAAACGTTCAGCCACCTCATTTTCTTACAAAAAAAAGACATTTTTCACGCTGCCACTTTATATACTCAACACTTAGTCATTTTCTACCCGATTTAATTTTCCCGCAACCCTAATTTCATTTCCCCCAAATTACATTTGCCCCAAATTTAGTTCTAATCAAAACCCTAAATTAATTTCTCTTAAAATGTCTGAATCTACTATGAACAGTAACTAGATTTGCGATTGTGGGAGGGCCGCCGTTTTGCGCGTATCAACAACCGATGAAAACCCAGGCCGTAGGTTCCATGGTTTTGGCCTCTAGGTTGCGTATTGTTCATTTGGGAAGACCCACCCGTGTGTAGGTTTGCTCGTGCCGTTATACCAATTTTGTGAAGAAGGATCGAGAGGAGGGATGCAAAAGTGAAAGAACTTGAAGAAAAGCTAGCTTCAAACAATGGTCAAAATTTGGACGTGATTCAGTATTTGTTTGAAAAAACACTGAAAGAACAAGAAGAGAAAATCAAGGTGCTTCAGAAGGAGAAAATGAAATTGGCTGGTCGACTTCGGTTTAGTTTGATGATAATTTTCGTATTGTGTATGATTGTTGCAATGTTGTACTGAAGGACTGGTCATTTTGCTTTGGGTAGTATGAGTAATCTAATGAAGCTATTGATGATGTGAAGTTGGTATTGTAATGTGTTATTGTGTTGTTGTTTGTTGTTGTAATGAATGGATTGAAGTTTTCTTAATGCAATCCATACCATGCAAGTAAGCAAGTTGACATGCATAATACCAGAATTCCACATTCCAACATAAAGAGTTGAAAACAAGGAATAAAATAAAAATGACATATATGATTTCCAACAAGTAGAAATAACATGCTTAAAAATAAGAATAATCATAAGTTCAGTCAATATCCAACAAATTAGAAAAAAAGTCATTTTTGCACTTTGTTAAAATTGCCCTATATGTTTTTGGACCTTGTCAAAACTGCCCTCTAAGTAAGTATTTAATTATATAAATACCCGATAAGTTTGGTGCTTATAGTAAATATGCCCTTTAAGTTATTACATTCATTAAAATTGCCCGGGAAGTTTATATTGATATATACAAAATGCCTTTTTTATATATAGTCAACCGAGGCAATGGTTAGTGTTTGGAAGAAATGTATTAAAAATTGTGCAATTAGAGTCAATTCGACATTCGTGTCAGGTGGAGCGTTGAGATGGTTAATTACATAATAATAGATGAAGCGTCTGTTCATTTGCCCCTTAAATTACTGAACCCTAATCATTCTTCACAAGTCTCTCTCTCCACTGAAACTCTCCCACAAAAAAGTACCCTCTGTTATCATGGCTTCAAACAGCATCATTTTGAAGGAGTACTACGACACTACGAAGGTTGAAAGATCCTCAAACCCTCTATTTTCCTTTGAAACCAAACTCTTTTTAAAACATGAAACTTATTCTCGACTTGTTGAGGTTTTGCAGGATTCGTTGTTGGATCCTTTTATGAAGTTCACTGATTTTTCTGAGGCTGATGAAACCTTTATTTTACGGAAGCTCCAAGGTTTAATTGGAGAAGGGATTAGGTTTGACACTTCAGCGTTAGAAGAGATGCATGCAAAGATTGCTGAAAAGCTATCTATTCGGAAGAAGATGGAGGTCACACCATTTATGGTTAAGGAGAGGTTGATGATTATGAAGTGCCGCCTCAGACTTTTCCAAAGATTTTGGGCCCATCCAGGAGTGCAGTTCAACATCAAGACGGGTACTGTGAGGCTAAACCAGGTCAAGTATGAGCAGTTTATCAAACAAGTAAGTGTGGACTCTATAGTACCTAATTGTTGCATGAATGTTCCAAAAAAATGTTTGTTTATAACACTAATTGTTGTTTGTTATTTCAGCCAATCCCGATCGACAAAGGTTTGCTGAGAAAGGTTTCAAGAATTATGACCAATTCTGCTACTGCCTCCAAGTGAAGAAGCGGCCAATTGAGAAGATTAAAGTGGTGACAAAGTTTGACCGCTTCGACATGGGCATTTACGATTCGGAGTAGTGCCTTTAGGTTTAATAATGTTAGTTTGAATGTTAGTTTTAATGGTTTTGAACCATTTTAAATATTTTGTTTGTCTATGATCTGTGAATATGGTGTGATCAAACTTCACCACCTTTTGGTTTATTATGGTTGAATGTTACCCTTTATGTATGTATTTTCAGCAGCACCAGAACCATAATCAAATCAAATACATGAACCATATTCAGCAGCAACATAACCATAATCAAATACATGAACCATATTCAGCAGCAAAAGAACCATCCAATTTACCTGTCAATTGAGAGAATGACAAAATACTTAACATTGGCATTGTTCAACAATTCTGTATCCAAAATAAAACTGTTGTTCATAACTAGACAAAATATACAAAAGCTGAACAACACCAATGTCAAATTTAGGCATAACTTCTTATTTGATTTTCTTCTCTTTCCCCGTCCTAGTAGCTTTACCATATGCGCTAGCCACTTTGCTAGTTTTTGTGCGCTTCCTCTTCCCTCTGCCCAATTCCTCCTGGTCATTTGTGACAACTTCATGCAGTTTTGTTCTCCTTCTTCTTGATTCTGTCATCTTGTAGCATTCACTTAGTTGATCAGTAATCTTTGGTGCTGCCTTACTAGGCTTTTTATTAAGTAGATTACTCATCCATCCATCCAGAGGCACTTCATCATCAATCAGCTCTTCTTGCTCTACAGTCGGTAATGGTGGTCCCATTTCAGTCTTCTTGGCATGCCTTCTCTTCATTATGGCACTCCTATTTGTCTCTACTTGATCATCATCTTGCTTCTGTTCATCACAATGTTCCTTTGCCTCATTCATTGCTTCATCAGCAGCCTTCTTATTTCTCTTCCTCTTATGTTTTCTCTTACTCATGTTGGCTCCCATATTTGACTTTATTTCATCATTTTTTGGCTTATCTTCATCACCTTGTTTCACTTCCTCATTCATCACTCCTTCAACTACCTCCTTATTTATCTTTCTCTTATGTTTTTTCCGACTTATTCTTGCACTCCTATTTCAGTCCACAATATCATTCTCTGCCTTCTCTTCATCACCTAGTTGCTTTTCCTCATTTATAGCTTCATCAGCAGCTTCCTTATTTCTCTTGCTCTTATTTTTTCTTTGACTCCATTCGAAGATGGAGTCCTGTTTCCAGAAGCGGAGTGACTAACGATTTAGTTAGGATTGCCATGATGGAAGGGCAAAGAGAGCAAACCCTTGAAGACTCCATTTGTCTGGCAGCCTAGTAATTTCATAAATCAGAAACATTAGTCCTTAAACTAGATTAAGTAGATTTGGAGGATTCAATAAATTACCTTTCTTTTCATACTTCTTCTTCTTTTCCTGAGACTTCTTGATGTTTTCAGAACAATAATTGGACTTGAATCTGGTTGATCCAAATCATCTTCTGGATTATCCGCAGATTCTTGTTCCGCAGATTGGTTCAAAACCTCTTCAGCAGGCTCTGATGGAACATTATATTTCTCTTCATCACCAGGTTCTTCATCTCCTGGATTATCCTCAGATTCTTGTTCTGCATATTGGTTCAAAACCTCTTCAGCAGGCTCTTTTAGAAAAAATCTTTTAGAAAAAACAGAAAATAAACTTCACAAAAACAATAAAAAAATGATGCTTTAAGACAAAAACTTAAAGTAATAGCTGTGAACCCCACTAAAGTGGTGTCTTCCAGAAATAACACATGGTGAGGGGGCCAGTGCAGTGACATTCACAAAACCCCACAACACAAACATTATAAAACATTTTTGCTTTGCGAAAAAAGGACGGAACAACTACTTCAACCCTGACAAATCGAAACCCTACCTCGACACTGACTTACCCACTCCCACAACAACTACTTAAACCCTAATGAGTGTACTGAACCAACATAAATGCTAAGTTAAGTGAAAAAATGCAAATGTATAACCATGCATGTAAAGTGAGTGACTTACGATAATTTGGGTTCGGCAAATCATGGTGAAAAGGGTTCGGTACTTTCGGCATTTCCGCACATGCACAACACGGCAAAAGGTCGAATTTTGGATGGTGATTTCAACAACTTCGTATCAACTTCAATTGGGGGAAATGAAAGTAGGGTTTAAGAAATCGGGTAAAAAAAGTGAAAGAGGGGAAATGAAATCGGGTAGAAAATGACTAAGTGTTGAGTATAAAGTGGCAGCGTGAAAAACGTCTTTTTTTTGGTAAGAAAATGAGGTGGTTGAACGTTTTGTACATGTGTCACACGCCTCTTCCAAGCTGGAGGCCATGTAGGCCGAAAATCCCATGTGGCACGCAAATGGCATTTTCTACAAAAAAAGGCATAGTTACGGGGCATTTTTATATAATTGGAAACATAACGAGCATTTTCAAACAAAAGGGAAACATACATGGCATAAATAATAATTCGTCCATTCTATTACACAATTAAACAGAATATTCCAATGTATGCATATATTATTCAGTTTAGATTCACACAGAATAAAATCGGATCATAAAAAAATTAATGAAATACTTAATCTTGTTTTCTTAAATAATCTGACGTGTCGGAATCTAAACCAACAAGAAAACTTTAAGATTAAGTTCCAGAATCTCACAAATCTTCTTTGATTAATTAACTGTTACAATAGCATCTTTAATCATAAAGAACGAAACATAAAAACATACTTGCCGAAATATTAAAAAACACAATCAATTAAACATAAATAAAACATATCTAATTAACTAATTAATTAAACATAAAAATATTCAGTCCTAACAAGTATTACTACTACTGGCCTCACGTGTTATTGCTTTCTGTTCAAGAATTTGTTATATTTTTGACAGTAAGATTTAATGTGTCCTGGTTGAGAACAATGTTGACAGATATAAACAGTAATCTCTTTACCATTTTCAAAACTAGCTATCACAAAACCAGAAACAACAATAGAAGAATCAGATTTATAAATGAATCCCATACCATACTTACATTTATTACCCATACACAAAACTTCATCAAGTTTAGAAATCCCTTTGTTTGACTTTGCAATTTCCTGTTTAAACTTCTGAAGTCTGACCATTACCTTTTCCAGTCCAGTTTCCTTTTTTACCAAACCCATTTGACAATGATGAACTAGCTTCTTTAGGCATTCATTTTCCGCTTTAAGTGATTTCTCACTTTTGCTAAACTTGAGATTTTTTTAACAACAATTTCTGATAGGTCGTCTTGAGATCTTCAATGATTTCCTCCTGAGACATTTCTTCTTAAAATTAGTATTTTTCATCAAGATCTACAGTGCCATGAAAAAATTCAAAGTCAGATTCTTCAGAGTCAATTAAAGCATTAGAATTATCACAATTACTGTAATCATTCCAATTTCCAAAGGAAATCTCCTGGACAGACGTTTTAGACTGGATGTTGCGGTAACAATAAGTTCTTGTGTTGTTTTGACATTCCAGGGAGTTATCACCTGTCCATAGAATCTAAGTTATCAAGGTAACAATATGTATTTCTTCATCTTGATCTTCAGTTGCGGCATTAGATCCAGAACCTGCATATCATCTTCATCTACACAAACCCAACAATAACTTTTCTTTTTCTGAAGGGTGTTAGCACACTCAGAAGTAAGATGACCCCAACCCTTACATTCATAACATTGAACTTTCTTTAACTGTTCAACATCTTGGAGATAAGGTTGAGTGGCAAAATACTTAGCAACTTTAGGAAAATTCTTTCTAACCATGGGTGATTTTTCAGGAGCGTTATTACTTGGTGAGTTCTTCACGGTTAATCTATTTAACTTCCTAGTCATCTTTTCATAGTTAGTAGAGATTTCTTATTCATCATCAAGTTTTTCATATTCAGAATTCTGGGCTTGTCGAGCAACGACTTTACTTTACCAAGTTGAGAGGGTAAATTCATTTCGAATTCTTTAAGAGAGTTGAACATGGCATGAAAATCTAAGGTAGCTAAGTTCCTAGCCTCATGCATAACTATTTTCTTCATAAAAAGTTTTGAAGACAATGTTTTGTAAGACTTATACACCATCTTTTTGTTTGACATGGGAAAACCTAGCATTTGGCGTTGATTAGCCATTTCCAATTTTTTCTCAAAGTAACTGTCAACACTCTCCCATTTGTAAGTTTTCAAAATCCTGCCAAAATCTGCCTACGTTTGGATTCTTTAATGCTTGAGTCACCTTCAACGTGACCTTATCAAATATCCCAAGCATCTTTAGTAGTTGAACATTTTTGAATTAACTTAAACATACGGTGGTCAACCCACACAATAATAACATTAAGAGCTTTTTCATTATAAGAAGCAAGAATTATCTCAGCAGCATCCCAACTTGATCTAGTTTGAGCACAATATCACTGTCTGCATCTCGTGGTAGTATATGTAGTGAGTATCGATTGATCACAGATTCCCAAGCTCGCACGCCGATTGCCTTGATATGTGTTCTGATCTTGATCTCCAAAAATGCATAACTGGATCCATCTAGAATAGGTAGCATGTTGTTGTTCGGATTCACATTGTCCATCTTGTAGTATCAAATCCAAACACCAGTGAAATCGGTGCTTGGCTCTGACGCCAATTGAAATTGCAGGATAGGGACTTGATACGATGTTAAATGATGGGATAACACCAAACAGAACTGATGTTATCCTAAACTTGTTTTGATCACAAAATATTACACCAGAAATAAAACGAACACAAGATGTAGTTTTAAGAAGAATATATGAACCCAAGACTAAGGAGAAATAAATCACTACAAATAATGTTCTCACAATTCTCAAGCTCTTCACTCTCATATTGTTCAAACTCAACCAAGCATACAAAGATTAACGCTTTAATTCTAAACATGACTTAAACTCAATTCGGCAAAGTAAGACAATCTACTCAACAACAATATATTTAATCTCAGATTCTTTAGCTCTCTTGTTTTGTTGTTTGTCTTGAAGAACTTCACGCCTTATATAGATGAATATCTTGAACTCAAAGGCCTGTTGTACACGTTTGTTGATTACTTTAATCTCCTTGTTGAAATTCCACTTCCTTTAATCTCGGTCTCCTATCCAAAGTAGAATTCCTTAATGATATCGAGTTATAATTAAGAAAGACTCATTTCTTCATTGTAGACTTTATCATGGAATGAATTTTCATTCCTTATAGCATTCTTCTAAGTTGATCTTCCCTTCTTCAACTCTAACACGCGTGCGGCTATTTTAGGAAAGGATCAACTACACAGACTTTTGATTCCACTTATGAAAAACTCCAAACTGAATTATTCACAAACAACTATAATTGTGGGACTAGATTAATATGTGAATAAAGGCAAAACATAAAGATATTCAAGATAAAACAAGACTGTTTAGTGTTACAATGTTTATGTTCAGTGTTACGGTAACGTTTCATTAGCTCAATGTTATGATAACATCTCATAGCATTTCACAACTTCAGTGTATTCGAATATTAATTTGTATTCCAAAGAATTTTAAAAAATGTAGAAAATATAGAAAATCTGTTTCAAGTGTGACTTTTCATGTGACAAAATCACAAGTTCTATCAGCAATTCTTTCCTTGTATTCCTTCTAACTGTAAGGTTTATAGTTAGTGACAGCAGAGCGATTGACAAACATAGCAAAATTGTCACAGGGTGTGAATGGGCATGAAAAATTGGGTACCCGTCCCATCTCGTTCAGAAATTTCCCAATAAGGAAGCCCAATTTTCTCAATTGAGAAATTTGGGAATTATTGAGGAAAACGAGTACCTAGATAAAAAAGAACAAACATGAGGCCTAAAGCTAAGTAAACAAAACTAGAGAAGCTAATTGAAATATTAAACTAAAAATACATTATACAAATGGCACATTTTCCATTCACGATTTCACAAATTTGAAATTTAAAAAATACTATTACACATTTACGTCACACATCTACACATTGCTTGAGTTTCGACCATCCACTGTCACTGTCCGTCCGCCGTGGTCCGTCTCCCGTTGCCTGCAAGCCACCCTTTCACACGGTAATCATCTTCTTTACTTTTTTTTCTTTAGATTTTTTACCATCTCGCAATTTCTTTAATTTTCTTAGTTGTTTATGTCAATTTACTGTTTAACTTGATTAGTTAGCTCAGTAGATTGTGTTGGTAAACTACATTGATTGAATTAGATTTTCGAGTTTTGACGAAAATCAGTGTTTTAAAAAACGAAAGCTTAGGGCAAGGCATTTGGTGTCCCTAAAGCCAAGGCGTAAGCGTTGAGCCGCGTTGCATAAGCCTCGCGAATTATGATATTCAATATTTTAAAATATATTATACATATGAAAATAATAATAGTATTAGTTTTATATTGCGTTGATCTTCTTAAAGTAGAAAAAAAATAACAAATTGTGTATTTTTTGAGTATCATACTAGATATCAACTTGTTTCATCCACATTACAAAGTGGCGATTTTATTAAAGAAGTAATAACAATCAGAAAATAACAAAGCAATAAATAAATGCCATTTTGTGAATAAGAAGGAAGTCATGAGTACTCAAATATAAATGTGATTTATACCATTTAAAGGTCAACCAAAACCCATTCAATTTATCCTCCATAAAGCATAAAAGTAATTATTGTTATTCCTTATAATTTCTCATTCCAAACTCGAAACTTACTATAAAAAGGATTTTTTCCACATGTATATAACTATGTCACTGCAAAAATTATTATTTTCCTTTAGAAAATGGAATACAATTCATTTCTAACCCGATAAGTGTAATAATTTATTTTCCCCCCCCAAAAGTTTTGCAAAGCATAGGCTTTTTGTCCAAGGTGCAAAAAGCGCACTCAGAGCGCGCGCCTCGACATTAAGGCGTATACTTATTAACACTAATGTCTCAAACATGCTCCTTGAAGCATTTTCGTTGTTTTTGTCTCAAGGCGAGCCTCAAAGCCAGCCTCAAACGTGCTTTTTAAAACATTGACATGAATATTATAGGCTGGTGTTGGCTTGTCGTGATGGAAATGTGAGTTTTGTTGGTATCTCATATAAATTAGTGGAATCGGGGATTCGTGGTAAGGTATCAAGGTCTAAACAGGTGTATTTGATGGTGTTCAACATGATGATGAATTAGTGATGGTGTTAAATACATGTATTTGACGGTGCTTCCGTGAATTGTGAGGGTGTGCAAGTTCCTCCCACTCCCCCCCCCCCCCCTCTCCCTCCCTGTTTTGCTTCAGTAAAATAGGGTGTGAGGGGGGGGGGGGTGGTGGAAAAAACTCCCTAAAGATTTCTAAACTTTCTAGGAATTGTTTTGGGGTTAGTAGTTTCTTCTACCCAAAAAAATGGGTACCACGAAGTACTCGTTTTTTGGATACATGTGCAAATTTTGATCCTAAGTATCGTGAATGAAAAGTAGTATTTCAATATTTTTCTCCGTATTATAAAAAATGTAGAGCATTAAGACAAAGAATCTTACCAGAATAACAATTCAGTCATCATATAATCCGATCAAGAATTGTATCAACTTGGTTAATGAGTGAGAAAGCAAGGCAAGTGACTGTGAATAAGGCAACAACCCCACGATGATAAACGACTACATGATTGTAGCAACACAATGAATCCCAAAGTCTTTTCAATTTTGTGTAGTACTCAAAAAGAATAGAATATCCTTGAGACAAAGAAGCCCACTTCACATACGCTGCAACTCATAGAGCAAAAGACCATTATTCAAACTGCAAGGGGTCTCACGTTGAGTTCGCGCGGAAGCAAAATCAACACACATAAATACACCACCAAATCTTTAGAAATGGAGTTTCAAAGTCAAGTTGTGATCACACAACCGACTCCAACACAAACTTCGTAGTCATAATGATCTAGAATAGGGTACTAAACCAAACCTGCAGTAAAATGCGATCTTGGCAGATCTACTCCAAGGAAAATAACTATCTATACTTGTCAGAGGGACTTTTGTGAGATTCATACCTAGATGATCTAAGCTTTGCACAAGAAGAGGACCCATTTGTTAACCGTCCATGAAGATCAAAGTAAGGCGGGAAGTCACACGAAGAAATGTTTGAAGAACTATGTTGATTCTTGATAGCATGTAGAATTGCACATAAAAGATAGGAAAACTATTTTGTATGTTAAATCTGATGATCCAAATACAACGCACAAACCCACAGAACAAATTGCATACGCGAGCAAACAAATACAATAACGAAGAAACATTAGAAATAACAACGAATGAAGAACACATAGATTTACTTGGTTTGCATTCAAAGATCAATGCGATCTTTCAACCTACATCCAAAGGAGATAGATAGAGATTTTATTGATGAATGAGTCATTACAAGGAGATGAAATTGATCGCAATTACTAAAGAAATGAACTAGAAACACAACTATATATATTAGATCTGCAGATATAAACATCCTCACTAAGGCAAAAATGAGTCGCGTTCATTTAACAGATACCATGTGTCGAATAACCAACTCAACTAATTATGAATAAAGACTAAACTACCTCGAAACTCACTATGGACCACCTTTTTTGGCAATCTCCACCTTGGTTCAGTGACAACACCAATCAAACCTCGTTCTCAACTATTGGTCCTTCTCAAACCCAATCAAAATAGAATTTTGATGTCTATATGTTTGGTCCATTTTAAGCACCTTCTTTAGGTATCCTCCTGCGAAAAAAATAAAAAATGGTCCCTTATTGTGGCCGAGTTACGAAAATGGTCTCATATTGTGGCCTTGTCCACATTGTGTCCCTTAATGTGGTTTTTAGTCTAACTTTGGTCCGCCGGTCAGGTTTTTCGTCAAAAATCGCACGTGTTGTCATATGACTACGTTTTTTCGTCCCCTAAGCTATTTTTTGTGTTATTTTTAATTGGTGAAAAACTTCCATGTAGTATATATTCACTTACAATTATATATTCACCTAAAAGAAGCTAAAATAATAAACTTAAATACGATTGATTTGTCAAAATATCACTCTTCAAAAAACTAATTCACAAACTAACGTTATTTAAAAAATAATTCCCATAGTATCGATTTTGAAAATAAAAGCCCCATTTTGACATTTTTTTTAAATAACCCCAACAATATATATTGTCATATGGTTTATGTTTTATACATTTATATCTACAATAATCAATCATATGGTCTGTAATACCTAAGTACTTTTAACTGCTGCATTTGATTTACTTATGAAGACTATTTTAGAACTGTTGGTTTTGTGTTGCAAAGACAAAATTGATGAGAATTAGTGTTATGCCAATATTAGGTATAACTGGTTTACAGTAAGGGTGAGCAATCTAAATAGTTTAAGTATTGATCTGGGATATAATTTGTCTGAGAATAATGTTTGGTTTTGTGAAGAAATGCATAAAGGGGAAGATTGAAAGTGTAAAGTGTCTGGCAATGTTATCACAACATTGAAGCTGTGAAATGTTTACATTGAGCTGATAAAATGTTATGATAACATTGTACACTGTAACACTAAACAATCTTGGTGTAAGTTTTTATATTATTTGTGTTTTGCCTGTATTAACTTATTAATCTAGTTCCACGATTTTAGTTTTTGTTGTTGTTGAATGTTCCAGGTCTTAACTTAACATAAGTTGAATCAAATAAGTTTACATAGTTGAATCTTTCCTTATATAGCCGCACACTTTATTAGAGAAGGAAGGAAAGTTCAAGAAGAATGCTACAAGGAAGTTTTCTAAGGATGGACTCCACATTGAAGGAGATGTGTTCCTTAATTAGGACTCGATACAAGTAAGGAAACATTCTCAGATTAGGAAGTCGAGACCGAAGGATGTAGATTTAAACAAGAAAGTTGAAGGCGTATGAAACCTTGTACAACACTCCTTCAGACTTGAAGACCAAGTTCAAGACATCTATATAAAGGGGTGAAGTACATCAAGACAAATAACAAGACAAAAGAGCGAAAGAATCCGAGAGATTAGATCTATTGTTGTTTAAGTGTTTGTCTCGCTTTGCCAAGGTTTTAGTTTAGCGAGTTACTTAAGTAGAGTTAAGGAGCTATACTTTGTTGCTTGTTTGAGTTTGATCAATTTGAGAGCGATGAGATCGAGAGTTGAGAGAACAATCTTTTGTAAGATCATTGTTTCTTATGATGGTTTTTTTTTTGTTGCAAAAAGTTAAAAATGCATTGAAGCCCAAATCAGAGAGTTATACAGATTAAGAGGAGCATACCCCTATCGAAAGCAATCTCAACTCTAATACGACTGATATGACCATCCAGCTAGGAGATATTCCTAGAGCTAGACTAGGTCCATAACTAACAACACCCGCACAATTGTACAACAATTACAAAACCTTCCCTAATAAGTGTCTATCATACTTTAAGGCTAAGATAACTCTTTTTCTAAATGGCTCCAGTACAGGACTGTTATCCATTCTCCAGGATTTCTCAGTGTAGTGTTTCTTAGCTTCATCAAATGGTCTGCCTTCCATGATCATCTGTTTTCCTTTCGTGGGCAAAAGAGGTGAAGGTGAAGACACTACATGTATGGAAGCTCTTGAGCCCTTCAGCCTCCCAGGTCCACATGCAGTTTAGTCAGAAACTCCATTTTTGTAGATAGTCATTAGTATCCATCAAAATCGGTTAATCAACAACCCTATACTTGATGAAGATTATGACATAGAGCTCTAATAGTTCTATTTATGTTCTTACCAGTTCTATATTGAATTTTAGTTGCCAGTGTTTTTGCTATCTCCCTACTCAGTTGGTGGTCACTTGTTTGTGTTCTTCAAAAATCTTTTGTTCCTTGCTTTCCATACTACTGCTACAATTTTACCTAGAGTTGCTGCTCTAAGGTTGTAAATCTTTGTTTTCTTTGCTCTTGATGTGATGAAGAGTCTGCTCCATTCTGCTACGTTTTTGGGATAGTTTCATCCATGTACTCCTCGTAATCCTGCTCAACACTGCATAACACCATTTGCACGAGAAGAAAAGATGCTTATGTGTTTTTATATTATTTTCACATAGAACACAATTATTATCAGTAAGGCTTACAAACTTTCCTATTCTGTCCTTTGTTGCCAGTTTATTTTGCACTGCTCGTAAGTGTATAAAAGCAGATTTAGGAAGTGTAAATCTGTTCCATACTTACCTCCACTATCTTACCTTTGGGTTTATAGGTACATAGTATGCATACAGGGCATTCAATCCTTGTAATGATCTTGATCTTATAGGCCCTCCCTGTCTAGCTTGAGGTATAAGCTCTTCCACATTATCTCTCGATTCTAGCATGTGTTTCCACCATGGAGAATCACTGTTTTACTTCTCCATTTTCCAAATGGTTCTTCCTTTAAGTTTGTAAGCCATCATCCTTTTTTCCAGATAGTATGTGTTGTTCCTATACTTGCAAGCATGAGCAATTGTATTGACATGATTGCTTTATTCCATCCCAACATTTCTTTTAACCGCATACCACTATCCTTGTATTCCTGACATATTGTTTTCTAGGCAACAACACTCTTCCTTCCCTTTTCTTTGCCTGCCCACATGTGATTTCCGCATAATCATTCTATTTTTCTGATAGCTCCTATTGGCTTGGTTAAAATGTGGCTCCATAAATTTTGGATTCTCAATAGTACCGCCTTCAGCAATTGTAGTCTCCCTGCATAGTTGAAGTTTCTTGCTTGTCAGTTTTGGATCTTCCTCACCATCTCTGTATATGAGGGTCATACTCTGCTATCCTCAAGGTTCTGGGGCTCAAAGGTATTCATAGGTATCTTATAGGAAATTTTCCTTCACTGAATCCCATTAGCTGTTTCATTTCTACTTTATCTCTTTCATTTACTTATGCTAGGAATATATTGCTTTTTGCTGCACTTACTCTTAGTCCTGGCATATCAGAGAATTCTTGCAGTGTGTTCTTCAGCACCCTCATTGAGCTCATATCTCGCCTATAGAATAACAATAGATCATCAACAAAAGCCATATGCCACAATTTTATTTGAACACACTTAGGATGGTATCTAAACATTTTATTATTCTCAATTCTGTTCTTGAGAAGCCTAGCCAAGTAATCCATACGGAACACAAACAAATATGGAGATCGGGGCTCCCCTTATCTAAGGCCTTGCTTGCCTTTCATATTACCCTCAAGACTGCCATTGATATTGAAAGAGAACCTTGTCGTTGATACTTAAAGAGAACCTAGGGCAAGTATAACATATCATAATCAAATAGACAAAGTGATCATCAAACTTATAGCTTCTAAGAATCTGTTCCCCGAATCCCTAATTAACAATATTATATGTTTTTTGAATATCCATCTGAAGCATGCTTCTAAGAGATATGTTCTTTCTGCCATACCCTCTTATTAGTTCTTACGCAAGAAGGATTTTCTAAAAGATATCCCTACCATGTACAAATGCAGATTGGCTAGAAAGAATAAGCTGAGGCATCATGCACTTAAATCTATTAGCTATTACTTTAGTAATCACTTTATAATTAACATTGGAACCAACTATAGGTCTGAATTCAGTGATTTAAGTAGGGTGAGCTATTTTAGGAATTAAATAGACAATGAAATTATAGATTTGCTTAAGTAACTTCCTTGTTGTGTAAACCTACTTGATAGCTTCACACACTAGATCACTATAGTCCTCCAGTTTGTTTTGAAAAAGCAAGAGTTCATGCCATCTGGCCCATGGCTTTTTGTATAATTCCTCTGGAAAATTGCTTTCTTTAATTCCTCATCAGTCTAATGACTCCTAAGTTTATCATTCATCTCATTTGTGATCATATGATTATATTCTGTCCTCAGCAATTCTTTGTAGAAATCTAAAATGTGGTTCACAATGTCATCTTTATCAATAAGCAGATTATCATCAGTATCATACAGTGCCAATATGCTATTATTCTTTCTTCTAGCTTTTATACTAGTCACCATCCTTGATCCAGTCTATTTTTCGGAGCTTGGGTAACTTGGCCCATCAGATTCCTCTTATTTTCCTCATATTTCCCCTTTAGATCATTGATCTCCAGTTGGCCAGCTCCGTTAGTAGGATTCTACAGTACATATTCCCGTTTCTCCTTAAGCTCCCTAAGGTAATTCTCCACTGTTTTCTCTAGGTCTTGAAACTTCCTTGTGTTTAGGCTTTTCATCTCTTCTTTTACTTTCTTCATTTTCATCACCAGCTGCTACATTTTGTAACTATTCACTCTATTACTCCAAGCTTGTTCCACCAAAGAATGGTATTCTTTGTCCTTAGCCCATATGTTCTTGAATCTAAATGGTATGTTCCTCTTAGTACTCTGCTTATGCATCTTGACATACCCTATAACATGGTCAGACCCCTCAGGAGGGAGGAAGATCGCACTAGAGTCTTGTTGATTCATAATCCAGGTCTGGTTGATGTCTTGATGAGCACCTTATCCAGTTTACAATATGTATGGCTATTTGACCAAGTGAATTTAAACCCACAGTATTGGTGGTCCTTCACTTGGATATTGTCCTTGGCATTCTCCTCCGTCCTCATTCCACTTCTCTTCTTGATTAAGAACTACATTCCAGTTCCCCACTAAAATCCAAATGCTATTAATGCTATTCTCGAGCTCCTCCAGATCACTCCACAACTGTAATATCAATCTTAACTTCATCCCAAACCAACATGATTCTAGAGTTTTTACTCATATCCATGTTGCTCTCAACTCTCCAAGTTTCTTCAAAATTTTTCTAATCTTCTCATGATCTTCTCTTTTCAATCTAGTCTCCAGGATTTCTCCAAAGCAACTTCTAGTCTCTCACATAGCTTGTTTCCAAACCCCCTGCTTGAGATGGTCATTCAGCCCTCTCAAGTTCTACCCACAAAAGTTGATGCTACCCATTTGGGTATTGAGCCCTTTTGGATCCTCCTCCACTTTGACTTTGGGTGTGTTTTCCACTAATTTCAGCTCTGTAATTTTCAATTCTTTCAGCTTTGTATTTTCGATGGCTTTTATTCTACGATCAATGTTAAGATAAAATTAGTTTACTAGTGTTATCATAACATCGTATCAAGATCTGATCAACCAATCTCACTTAACTTATGAGTAATATCAAATCTCACTTAACTTATGAGTAGTATCGCATTCGAGGTGGTGGCTCTTGGTTTTTTTTCTCCCCATTATATGTAAAGCCTAAAGTTTTTCCATTGGCTAGAGTAAATTAGTGAAGCACTCACTATATTAATATGCAGATTGGAGATACTTTTTGGTGCAAAAGTTATTACTTTATGTTTTGTGGTAGTCTTGCCTAATGATGTCGCGCGCATTTGTGTTTGTTTGATAATCCAGGATATATTAAACTCAAAACGTGTCTGCAATGGGTTGGTGTCTTGTACAACTGAAATAAGCATAAAGTATAATAGATTGGGTTGGTGTTATGGTAAAGAACGTAAATAAGTATAAATTAAACGTGATAGATTATTCATCAAAAAAAAAAAAAACGTGATAGATTGGCTCAAAAAACTAATATCCTTTTGACTTTTTTTATTTCCATTTGTGGCCCACTTACTTAAAACTTGAAAATTGTCACTTTACTGTGTATATTTATGTTTGTAACTATAAGGACTCGTTTGTTTGTCTCTTAAAGTACTGTATATTAGTAGATAGTCAAGTATTTTATTGTTATGTTTATTAGTGGCTTTATGTAACGGCCAAAGCCACCCCGAGTCGAAAAGCTACTACGATGAAGGGAAAGAATACGTAGTCGTTCGATCGCGGCGACAAAGACGGACGACACCCTCGCCCCATTCAAAAGTTTTGGGGTTACCTTGCAATTTTAGGGACACGGTGGGGCGATTGTGTAAATTGAACGAAGCCTAGATACTAATAGACTTTTTCGGAATAATCTAGAGTAGAATACCGTAGATTAACGTAGAAGAATCTAGAGTTCTCTCAACTATGAACTATTCACACCGCCTTACAAGGCTTGTAAAAGTTTCGTTAATTCTTTTAGCAGTAGAGATAGAAATCCTGCTAACGGCTTAGGCGGGCCCCACCTTAAGTCGGTGGAACACGCCTTTAAATATGTAACTTCGGTTCTCATTCGAATCAACGAAAATTTTCCAACGCTTTCGAAGCTTTCTATACTTAGCGCCAACTTTGCTCACTTTCTTTCGCATTCATTCGCACTTAGTCGCACACTCTCGCACGATCGGCTTAACGACAGGCTGACTTGTCGAGCTGAGCGAGCTGACAAGGCTGCACGTGACGCTAACCTACGGTGCAAAGAGGTTAAGTACGTGACACAGAACGAAAGGCTCTGGGCTTTCGCTTAAGTGATCGTTGCAACAGTTGTGTTTGGGGGACTTAGTTGCGAAGACAAATATGTCGGGTTCGAGCGCAATGGAGCAAGCAGTAGCACCGGCGCCCGAGAGGCAAACGCGCGCAAGCACTCGACGCGGTCGCGCGCCCTCTCGCGAGCCGTCGGTTGATCCAGCGACGGATAGGGGCCGAACGTTGGAGCATCGAGTGGCATCGGTCGAAGGTGCGTTGGGTGAGGCGCACCAACTACTCGAAGACCTTGTGGACCGAGTCCGAGACATTCAGGATGTTGACGTGAAGGACTTGGCCGATCGATTGGCTTCGTTGGAAGAACATGTACTTTCCAACCTTAACTCGATTTCTTTCGAAGTTCAATCGGTTAAGACTTCAATGGCCGCCATGCAAGACGAGTTTAAGGCCATGAAGGAAGAGATCGTTGTGTGCCGGCGAGCCGTGGCTAGTGTGGACGATCATCGCGCACCGGCACCGCAGCGGGTCGATGTTCCAAGGCCAAAGCCATATAACGGGGCACGGAACGCAAGTGAGTTAGAGAACTTTTTGTACAATATAGAGTTATACTTTTCATCCACTCACGTTGACGACGCCGCTACTCGGTTGAGCACCGTTCCACTCTTTCTTACCGATGTTGCCATGCTTTGGTGGAGACGGCGCTAAACCGACATTGAGAAGGGACTGTGCCATATAGACACTTGGGAGGATTTCAACACCGAGATCAAGAGACAATTCTACCTGGAGAACGTGGAGTTTGAGGCCCGGGCTAGGTTGCGGCGACTACAGCACCGCAATGCTATCCGAGACTATGTCAAAGAGTTCCAGGAGATTACCTTCGAAATCCCGGACTTGACCGACAAGGACGCCTTATTTGCGTTCTTAGACGGGCGTAAGCCGTGGGCTAAACAAGAGCTACAACGGAGGAACGTGCAAGACCTTGCCTCTGCTATTGCCGCCGCTGAGTCAATGATCGAGTTTAGGCCGACGTCTGAGGGGACCAAACAGACGACGAAGGGACGCCGTGATGATGGCAAGGGCAAAGGTGGGGGAGCACCATCATCACGCCCACAGCCGAAGGCAGGTACGTCTAAACTTTCTCAATTAAATAAATCAGGGTCTTCGGGGCAAGCTTACAGGGGGTCGGCCGAGTCGCCCAAGTCAAAGGATTGCTATCTATGCGGGAGTCCTGATCACCGCATAACAGAATGCCCTCAACGGGGGCGCATGGCTGCGATGTGGTAGAAGCTTGAAGGACAGTCGCAACCCGTTCAACCGGAGGAGGAGGAGGCGCACATGGGGTCGATGCGCCTACTCAATGTCGTTAAGGCTCATGTGGAGCCGAAGAAGGGCCCAAGGTGGGGGCTTCACTTTGTGACCGCAACTATCCAAGGAAGGACGGTGAAAGCCTTGGTAGATTGCGGGGCGAAATAAAATTGCATGCGGGCAAGCTTAGCCAAGGAACTTAAGCTGACCGTCGTACCTACGGCCGGCGCCATGAAGTCAGTCAACGCACCGGCGAAACCTATCGTTGGAGTATCCAAGGCCGTTCGAACGAAGGTGGGAGAATGGACCGACGACATTCCCTTCACGGTGGTTCATATAGATGATTATGACATGGTGTTTGGGCTCGAATGGTTCTATCAGGTACGCGCTTGCATTGTGCCGTTCTCTGACTCATTATACATCTTAGACAGCAAGACAACATGTGCCATACCGACTAAGAGGGAGACGAAAGGGACAAGAATGCTATCGGCGATGCAATTCGCGAGGAGACTGAAGGCCGATGAATCCTTTGCCGTCTTTCCTATCCCAAAAGACGAGCCAGCACCGAAAGACACTATGGACGTGCCGATGGAGATCCAGACGGTACTTGATGAGTTCAAGGACATCATGCCCAATGAGTTGTCGAAGAGACTGCCGCCAAGACGGGAAGTGGATCATAAGATAGAGCTCGTTGCGGATGCCACGCCGCCATCACGAACACCCTATCGAATGGCACCGCCAGAGTTGGAGGAGCTTCGATGCCAACTCAAAGAGTTGTTGGAGGCAGGGATGATCCAACCGTCAAAGTCACCATATGGGGCACCGGTCCTATTCCAACGTAAGCACGACGGGTCATTGCGGATGTGCGTGGACTATCGGGCGCTCAACGAGCTTACCGTCCGCAACCGGTACCCGATACCGCTCATTGGCGAGCTATTTGATCAACTTGGAGCGGCCAAGTTGTTTTCGAAGATTGACCTTCGATCGGGCTATTGGCAGGTAAGGATAGCCGTATGGGACAAACCGAAGACGGCGATGGTCACAAGGTACAGATCTTATGAATTCCTTGTTATGCCGTTTGGACTAACCAATGCACCGGCTACGTTTTGCACTTTGATGAACGAAGTATTGGGACCGTTCTTAGACAAGTTCATAGTGGTGTATTTAGACAACATCGTCGTATACTCACCCAACTTGGAGGAACACGTTAATCATCTAAGGCTCGTGTTCCAAGCACTTCGGGAGGCCTAGTTGTATATCAAGCTCGAGAAGTGCTCATTTGCCCAAGAAGAGGTGGCGTTCTTAGGGCACAAGATCAGGCACGGACGCATAATGATGGACGATTCGAAGGTTCGTGCCATTTTATAGTGGAAACCGCCCGAAAATGTCCATCAATTACGGTCGTTTTTGGGACTTGTCAATTACTACCGCGTTTTATCGCGGGCTATTCGAAGATAGCCGCACCCTTGATGGAGGTTCTTAAGAAGAACACGTCGTGGGATTGGGACGAGTCGTGCCGACAAGCTTTTGACGAGTTGAAGGCACGGGTGACGGGAGAGCCGGTACTTGCCCTACCAGACCACTCGAAGCCGTTCGAAGTCCACACCGATGCATCTGACTATGCTATTGGCGGAGTTTTGGTCTAGAACGGGCATCCGATCGCATATGAGAGCCGCAAGCTGAACGACACGGAGCGCCGCTATACGGTCCATGAGAAGGAGATGACCGCCATAGTCCATTGCTTGCGGACTTGGAGGCATTACTTACTTGGGAGCCACTTCGTCATTCAGACGGACAATGTGGCGACAAGCTATTTTCAAACTCAAAAGAAGCTCACTCCCAAGCAAGCACGGTGGCAAGAGTTTCTAGCGGAGTTCGACTATACGCTAGAATACAAGCTGGGGGCGTTGAATCATGTAGCAGACGCCTTGAGCCGGAAGGCCGAGTTTGCTGCCATCAGCAACCACTTAGCTTGTTGAAGGAACGCATCAAAGAGGGGCTGAAGCACGACGTCGTGGCCAAGAATGTTATGGAGTTCGCTCGTGAAGGCAAAACTCGAAGGTTCTGGATTGACGACGACGGGCTCCTTTATGCGAGGGGAAATCGCATTTACGTGCTGAAGTGGGACAACTTGAGCTGCTAGATCATTCGAGAGAGCCATGATACCCGATGGGCCGGGCACCCCGGCATGAGACGCACGGAGGCTCTTATCGAACGAACTTACTATTGGCCGCACATGGGGCAGGACATTGAACACTATGTGCGGACATGTTTGGTGTACCAGCAAGACAAGATTGAACAAAGGCAACCCGGAGGACTTTTGCAAACATTGCCTATACCGAAGCAACCATTCGAAAGTATTTCGATGGACTTCATCACTTCGTTGCCCAAGTCCGAAGGATGTGGCACCATCATCGTCGTGGTGGACAGGTTTTCAAAGTACAAGACTTTTATACCGGCACCACCCGACGTGACCGCGGACGAGACGGCCAAGTTGTTCATGCGTTACGTTGTGAAGCTTTGGGGCATACCAAAGACCATCGTTAGCGACCGAGACCCACGCTTCACAGGTAAATTTTGGTCCGAATTGTTCAAGTTATTGGGATCTAACTTGGCCTTTTCTACTAGCTTTCACCCGCAAACGGATAGTCAAACCGAGCGAGTGAACGCTTTGCTGGAGCTGTACTTATGGCACTTTGTTAGTGCCAACCAACGCGATTGGTGCCGTCTACTCGATACGGCCCAATTCGCCTACAATTTGCAGGTGAACGAGTCGACGAGGCGGAGCCCGTTCGAGTTAGCAACCGGAAGGCAACCAACAACACCTCAATCAATTACTTCCGGCTACGAAGGAAAGAGTCCCGCCGCCTATAAGTTTGCGAAAACACTTCAAGAGGAGACCGACATGGCTCGAGCTGCCATGAGCAAAGCCGCCAAAAAGATGAAGAAATACGCCGACTTAAAGCGACGGGTCGTTCAATTCAACGTAAGGGACAGGGTCATGGTGAAGCTCAACGCGCACCAATTCAAGAGTTTGCGTCAAGTTCACAAGGGGTTGGTGCGACGGTACGAAGGACCCTTCGAGATAGAGCAGCTAATCAGCACGATGGCATATCGGCTGAAGTTGCCACCAAACCTCAAGATCTACATGGTCTTCCATGTGAGCCAGCTCAAGCCGTATCACGAGGACACGGAGGAACCAGAACGGCGCATTTCCAGACGAGCACCGACGGCAGTAGTCACTCAATACGACAAGGAAGTCGAAGAGATCCTAGCCGACCGTATCATCAGGAAACGCGGAGTCAAGCCCACGACCTAGTATTTGATCAGATGGAAGGGGCTATCGATGGCCGACGCTAGTTGGGAGCCGGAGGACGAACTGTGGCAGTTCAAAGACGTAATTGAGGCGTTCAAGGCAACCAAGGCGTCGAGGACGTGGCCAATTTCGGTGGGGGAGGATGTAACGGCCAAAGCCACCCCGATTCGGAAAGCTATTACGATGAAGGGAAAGAATACGTAGTCGTTTGATCGCGGCGACAAAGACGGACGACACCCTCGCCCCATTCAAAAGTTTTGGGGTTACCTTGCAATTTTAGGGACACGGTGGGGCGATTGTGTAAATTGAACGAAGCCTAGATACTAATAGACTTTTCCGGAATAATCTAGAGTAGAATACCGTAGATTAACGTAGAAGAATCTAGAGTTCTCTCGACTATGAACTATTCACACCGCTTTACAAGGCTTGTAAAAGTTTCGTTAATTCTTTTCGCAGTAGAGATAGAAATCCTGCTAACTGCTTAGGCGGGCCCCACCTTAAGTCGGTGGAACACGCCTATAAATATGTAACTTCGGTTCTCATTCGAATCAACGGAAATTTTCCAACACTTTCGAAGCTTTCTATACTTAGCGCCAACTTTGCTCACTTTCTTTCGCACTTAGTCGCACACTTTCGCACGATCGGCTTAACGACAGGCTGACTTGACGAGCTGAGCGAGCTGACAAGGCCGCACATGACGCTAACCTACGGTGCAAAGAGGTTAAGTATGTGACATTTAGCTCTTAATTAGTTATAGGTCGCAAGTTATACCCTCAACAATTAAAATACCCTCTCCTCCCTCCTACAAATAATACACACTATATAACAGATGAGGACACCACAACAAAGTAGAACGCATAAAGGATAGGGTATAATTCGTGAGAACAGAGTGTGACACGAAAAGTGAGAAATAAAACAACCTCGTCAAAAAATTAAAAAGTCATTTTCACTTTTCGCTTTGAGTCTCGTCAAAGTGCATATAAGATTAAGTTTAAACTCAGGCGGAAACATCATCCATCTTGACTTGAACTTGAAGGTAAAATACCGAGTAAGCTCCTACCTAACTCAATGTTGTATTAAAGTGTGCCTGAACAATAATTGCTCCGAGGAGCGTAACTAGAGTACTATCTAGTTAGCTTACGGAAAAGAAACTCGTCAATCATAACTAAGATAGAGACAATTTAATTTATAACTCTTCGTTAGAATATATATGATGAAAAAGGATTTCTACACTACAAGATTTCAGCAGTTTTCCCGACCGAAAACTCCCGACCGGATTTCGGTCGGGAGCATTCCCGACCGATATTCGGTAGGGACAACTTTTCCCGACCGATATTCGGTCGGGACAACTTGTCGGGACAACCTTTCCGGACCGATATTCGGTCGGGACAACTTTTCCCGACCGATATTCGGTAGGGAAATTTTTAAAAACCATTCTCGACCGCCATTCTGTCGGGAATAACTGTCCCGACCGAATTGCGGTCGGAAATACTCTTTCCTGCCCCAGAGTGTCGCCCTAAATCTCGGTCTAGCTGGGCCACGCAGCTGGGCCGAGACTTCCCAACCGCATTTCGGTCGGGAATGACCTCATTCCTGACCAAAATGCGGTCGGGAAAGAGGGAAGTATTTCTATAAATACCTCCCTCCTCCTCTTTCATTTTCACACACAAATTCTCTCTCCCCAAAAATTTTTGTCGACCGCCCACTTCCTATTCGCGACCGAAAATCCGTCGCCACTTCCGATCCGGTAAATGTTTTCGATTTTTCTTGTTTATTATGTTATATTTAATGTTTTATGTTATATTTAATGTTTTAATATTAATTTTTTATGTTTAATTGTTAGATATTGTAGAAATTGTTAGGATTTAATTAGGAAATGCCTTTAGGAATTGTTAGGCTTTGGGAAATGTAAGACTTTTATGCCTTTAGGAATTGTTAGGCTTTAGGAAATGTTATACCTTTACTATTTTAGTAATTATTTATGCCTTTAGGAATTTAGGCTTTAGGAAATGTTATAGTTTAGTAATTATTTATGACTTTAGGAAAAAACTATATAACTTAGTATTGATTAAATTTAGGTCATCTCTACAATTAGCAAAATTCTAACTTAGATGCTTTTACTTAGTTCGTAGCACTCATCTTCGACGACATGTCGTCCCGTGATAGCGATCGTGGCCAGTCCTCGAAGAGAGGGCGTAGTGGTCCATCGAGTACTCCACCTACTGGTCCACCGAGGATAGGTCCTCATCTACGGATCATTCATTATGGCGGTGTACCACCCGCTCATGTCGATGCACCTGATAGCGATCTTGGCGAGTCCCCTACTTCTTCACATCCACATAGGCATATCGGACTGAGCGGCGGTACTCCACCAGATCTAGTTGTACCATTTCAACTAGATGATGATCACGTAGCATCGACGCCACCGTCATAATCTAGGCCATCGTCATCATCTAGGCCATCGCCATCATTGAGGCCACCGTCATCATCGAGGCCTACGGCACCTAGGCCACGCTCTACAGAGTCTACACCAGCGGGTCCTAGTACTTCTTCCCCTGCAGACGTTGCTGGTGCAGGACCATCTTCAGCGACGCAGCAGAGACCGGCCCAAGGCATATCGAGAGGGCCGCAGGTTCCGGCTGACCGTAGAGCCCATCCTAGTGTCGAGCTGGATGAGCATGGCGTATTTATGGATGGGAGAAAGATAGCGTCAACGATTACCTCGATCATTAGGGAGTTTATGAAGACGTGTGTTCCTTCATACACCGAGGTCGAGTCAGATGTCCAGGGACTGATGTGGGCTAAGTTTAAGGTGAGATTTAGAAAGTTTACTATATATATATATATATAAATAGTAAGATTTTTATTTAACGAAACCTTAAGTAAAAACCTTATTTAATTGTAGAGCATATACTACATTGATCCGGCTGACATGATTCGTGCACATTCCGCATACAAGGCGAAGGCTAAGCACTTTTACAAGGGTATCGTGTACAATGCGAAGAAGAACTATTACGACAGGCTCGATGATCCGAAGTGGGCGTCGCGTCCGAAGAACAGTTGGATGAGCGACAAGTTAGAGAGGATGTTCATGACACATTGGGAGTCGGTTGACTAAGCGAAGAAATCCGCGGCAGGCCAGAAGAACAGGCACGTGGGAGAGGCACCAAACCCTGATCGTCCTGCACAAGCTACTCATGCTAGTGGGTCCCAGAGCTACACGGAGATTCGACGTAGGATGGTATGTCTTATTAAATTGAATTTCTATACGAATAATATTATTGTCTTAAATTTAAATAGCTAAAATAACAAATGTATATCAATATGCAGACTGCTTCTAGACCTCCAGGGGTCCCTCCACCTCGGCACGATGAGGCATATCGTTATCAGCACACACATGTGCCCAGTGGTCTGCCAGAGGGAGCTCCACGTCGCCGCGTTTGGGTTCACCCCAAGTATAGGGCTGTCTACGTAAGTATTTAACTTGTATAGCATTCTTTGATTACTGTATTAATATATGTCTTCGTTAATTACGTACTAACAATTATGACAAAATGAACAGGAGGACTACATGGGCCGTATGACCGAGAGGTACGAGGCGGATCGTTCTACGTGGCCACCACTAGATCAGGAGTTGTGGAGTCTGGCGATAGGAGGATTGAAGAAGGGGAAGACTGCGGGTCTCCCTACGGATGCACGTCACGATCAGTTTGGTTTCTCGACGAAGAAGAAGCCAGACACGACACATGATTATGCGAGGGCGTTGGAGAGGGAGAACCGTCGTCTTAGGACTGCTATTGATGCGAGGGTTGACGAGCTCGTTAGTCACGTAGAGTACTTGACCCAGCACATCACCCAGACTACATGTACTCCTCCTACTCGACCCATGCCGACATGGGGACTCATGCGTGATGCTCATCGAGCCGGCCAGCGGTCCTCGCCACCCCCTCATGATCCTTTTGCGCATGGTGCTCCAAATTGCACGATGTATGATGATGAGTATGAGGAAAGTTATAAGGGGGTAACAAACACGGGCCAACAAGAGTAGTTTTTCCCAGATGGCCCAAACGGTGTGAACCCATCAGTACATAGGCCGAGTCGAACATTTCTAGGCTCTGCTGCGAAGTCCGGATACGTACGATCAAAAGCACTCCACGCCTCGCCTGCAGCTGGGTGAATCATTCTATCTGTTGACTCTCGACACTTCAAATGCCAAGTCATATGTCTCGAAGTGCCTACAGTATAAAACAACCTCTGTAATCGAGGGCCTAGGGGGAAGTACCACATCTTCTTCCTTGCGACCCTGGACTTTCTACCAGCCTCGTACCTATCGGTATTGCATATCGGACACGATGTGAGATCCTTGTTGGCATTATCGCCGTAGTACAAGAAATAAAAATTCTTACATACGTCGATCTTTTCGTATCCTAAACCCAAACCCGCGAGCATCTTATTCATGCATGGAACCGTATTCGGTAGCATTTCCTCAATCTATGGGTCCATAATATCTTTAGACAATCTTAAGTACTTTTCGCAAGCGACATTAACTACTTTGTGCATCGTCTTGGTAGTTAAGAACTCGACAAACCACTGGAGCACAGTATTTGACTTCTTACTGTTCATTTTTATGTCTCCCATCTGCATCAATTTGTAGAACTCCTTTGCCTCGGGACTTGGATCTTCGTTGCGCACCTCTCCCTCAACAAATCGACCCTCATATGCATCTACAACCAATTCTCTAAACGAAGTATCGGCATGAACCGGACTATCAATGTGAATACTAGCAGACGGTGATTCAGGTACATATGATGTAGACGCCTCGTTCGCCTTCTCTCCATGCAATACTCATATCAAATATTGATACACAAACCCCCACTTATGAAGATGATCCCGTACTACGTTTCGATCAAAAAAATTTAAATTGATCCATTTCTGGCACGGGCACCTAATACGATTTCTTAGATCTACGTAATCTCTCTGGTGTGATGCATATTGTATGAATTCACGAACCCCAACCACGTAATGTTGATTCAAATAACCAGTGTTACTATCACTCCTATCGTACATCCAGGATCTATCGAGACGATAATCCATTTCTAATCTAAGAAAATTAAAAAGAAATTGTTACAATTAATTTCACCAATCAATATATTTATCATTTATATAAAAATTTTAAAACACGAGTACGACGAAAAAATGCAATTAATACTTACTTGTTGTAGCGTAGAAAATAGTTAGATCAAGTATTCTTTGTAAACACACGCCCCTCGTTGCATTTACCGCAATATCTAAAACAAAGAAACATTAAAAAAAAAGTTAATAAAAATGATCTTAATTGAGAAAAACTAACAAAAATAGTTATAACAAGAGGAAATCGTATATACCTTAGCAAGTGATGATTGTTGGAATGATTTCTCAAGTGGAATAGGGAGGGGTATTTATAGGGGGGCTGACAGTTATTCCCAACCGAATTTCGGTCGGGAATAACAACAGTCACTCTTATTCCCGACCGCATTTCGGTCGGGAATAACAACTGTAACAGTTATTCCCGACCGATTTTCGGTCGGTAATAATCCTGGCCGTTGTTATTCCCGACCGAATTTCGGTCGGGAATAACAGTGACCGTTGTTATTCCCGACCGAAATTCGGTCGGAAATATTAGGGTTTAGGGTTTAGGGGTATTGGAGACCGATTTTCGGTAGAGAATAATATTCATATTCTTAATTTCACAATATCGCTCTCAATTTTAGATAAATCGTTGATTTAATGATCAAGTAAATCAATATTAGTTATATATTACTAAAAATCTCTAAAAAAAATAAATTTAGTTGCACGTTGATGAATCGTTTGAAGCGTCGATTCATATTGTCACTTATAAATAGATTGGTATATGTAGCTGCTAATAATGTAACTACTTACGATTATGTTAAACATATGTTAATATATATATCACAATTATCCTCTCTATACTAACGTTCGTAACAAATGTTAATCTCCAATTGTGAATACTCCTCTATACTACGTATGATTATTATATGTAAAACTCCAAACTAACTTAACTTATATTCCAGTAATCTATACTAATTTAATAATTAAAAGTACATTAAACTAACTAACTATTAGTGCAATGCATGTATTTAGTGAGATTCTATAGTTATACTTAACAAACACATCAAGATTTTTCAAAAGAACGGAAAAAAGTCAAATTTACTATTTTTCTCGACCGATTTCCGGTCGCGAAAAAAATTCAAGGCCATTCCCGACCAATTTTCGGTCGGCATTGACACTTATTGCCGACCGAACATCGGTCGTCAATAATATTTAATATTATTCCCGACCGCAATTCGGTAGGGAATAATATTCAAAGTTATTCCCGACCGCATTTCGGTTGAGAATAATATTTAAACATTTCCCGACCGCAATGCGGTCGGCATTCCCCGCGTTTCTGTGCAGCATAGTATTGCCGACCGAAATGCGGTCGACAATGTTTGAAAATATGGCGGGTTTTGAAAATTTTCAACTTTCCTGACCCAAAATCGGTCGGGAATAATCGAAAAAATTGGCGGGACTCGGTGGGAAATTCAAATTTGACGAAAATTCAAAATTTTTTAACTTTTTCTATAAATACACTTCATTATTCTCCTCATTTTTTCATCTCCAAACACTTTTTTCACATCTCAAAAAACATTTTCAAACACTTTTTTCATATTCAAACACTTTTTTCTTTCAATCTCAAAATTAAAATTTTCACTACTTTCTTCAACTTTTAAATAATCAAACACTTATTTATTTTTTTTGTGTTTGAGATTGAGCAATGAATCAAAAATTTAATTGCTCAACTAAAACACAAAAAAGTAAAATAATGTTTTAAAATATATCAAAATAGTAAAAAAAAAAAAATTTGGTAATTATTACCGGAATATTTTTTTTTTATTCTTATGAGTTTTATTCCCGACCGAATATCGGTCGCAAATAATATAAATATCATCCCCGACCGGAAATCAGTCGGGAATAGCATTAATATTATTCTCGACCGAAATCCGGTCAGGAATAATATAAACACTATTGCCAACCGGATTTCGGTCGGGAATACGGAATATTATCCCCAACCGATTTCCGGTCGGAAAACGAATTGGGGAACTTCCGACCGGTAATCGGTCGGGAGGTTTGAAAAAAAAATCTCGACCGATTCTCGGTCGCGATATGTTTTCCCGACCGGGGACCGGTCGCGACTTTTAACGACCAGTAATTAGTCGGAGTTGACGGTCAGGTAATTTCCGACCAAAATTCAGTCGGGAAGGGCGGTCGGGAAAAGCTCGGTCCGACCGAACTTCGGTCGGAAAATTTTTCGCGACCGAAGCAATACCGACCGGCCCTTCCCGACCAAAAATCGGTCGGGAAAGGGTAATTCCCGACCTTCGAAGGGTAATTCCCGACTTCCGAAGGGTCATTCCCAATTTTTTTGTAGTGCTAGTATATTAATTATTTAGTTACGAAGGATCAAGTACACGTCGTTTCTAAGTAATGCTTTAACGTTGATTATATATTTCTTATTTAATAGTTTACATTTGAAACTATTGCTTTACCACAATAAAGATGGCTATAGTATTATCGAAAGAAACTATATATATGACCTACCTACCTAACAAACATGGCTATAGTATTGTCGAAATAAACTATATATATGACCGACCTACCTACCGCGCACTTATTAACTATGAAGATAAGTTAGCGCAAATAATCTACGCCAGATGAGATTTATCTCATCACGCAGGTCTGTTTATATGATCAATCGTAAATTAGATGGGGCAAATTAAGCGATTTGGGGCGTATTAAGGGGTGTTTGCAAGACCCTTTAAAAGTAACTTATGAGCTTTAAGTCACAAAAAAAAAAAAAAATTAGTGTTTGCACTCCATGTATTTGCTTCAACTTCTCTTAAAAAAAGTTAAAAAAAAAGCAAAAGCCCTAATGAAGCCTACTGCTTCTACATGTTATGAGTTGCTTCCATTGACTGCTTCTACTTATATATTCCTTAAATTTCTCTAAATGTCCTAATGAAGCCTTAATTAATTAGAAAAAAAATCTCATGATTTCTCTCACATCGACTTTGTTAGTAGACAATGTTTTGAACTACGATTGACACGAAATAGTCTGATTATATATTCTCTATAGTTTTAAATTGCGGTGTTTTTAAGAGTAATAAATTAATAATAATAAATAATTAAAGAAAAAGTAATAATGAAAAAGAATAGAAAAGAATTCTTATTTTTTTTTACTTAATAACAACATGTTTATATTAACAACTTTCAGATAGTTATACTTTCTAAAAATAAATGCTTACACCAAATAAATTGTGCAATATAATGTAATAAACGTATTAATTTAATTATATTAAAATTAAAATTATTTTATTTTTAAATATAACCATCATTGTGTATGTGTGAGTGAAACATTACCATTATGTATACTTTAAATATGGGTAAATAAATCTTATTGCATTTTAATCAATATTCAAAAGCTGTTTTTTACTAGCTATTGCAAATACCACAAAACTATTTTAACTACTTTAAGTAATATTTAAAAACACATTTGCAAACATTCATTACTTTAAGTCAAACGCGGCTTTAAGTAACTTTGATTAAAAGTTAAGAAGAAGAAGCTTTTATAAGCTCTTGCAAATACCCCCAAATGATGATTGATTATATATATTTTCTCATCACAATTAAGGGTCCTTCTCTCTCTCTCTCTCTCTCTCTCTCTCTCTCTCTCTCTCTTTGTTGATAATTAAACCACTTCTCGTATTCCTACATTGGAATAAGAAACGAAATTTCTGGTCGTAAACCCAGTTTTTATTGTGTGGTTTAATTTCTTAGGACTCGTATGGTTTATACTTTCATTATACCCCACCATGGATTAAAATTTTGGTTCGTATGTAAGTTTCAAATTATCAAATTTTGGAAACGTTTCGAGAAAATTCTGAAATATTTCGATAAGTTTTGAAAAGTTTCGCGATACACTACAAGAAAATTGGTTTTTCGTAACGAATAAATTCGCTGCTATACGTATCGTTATTCGTTACCAAATCTAATGGCAACGAACAATTAGTTACCAATATTTAGTGCTTTAAACCCCGTTACGAAAGATTCTGGTAACGAAATTTACCTGTTTGTTACCATTACTTTTGTAACTAATAACATTTTGTTACCACTCTTTCGTATTTGTAACAAATAATTTGTTAAGAAAAATTGTGCAATTTGTTACCAAAGTATTTTCGTTACCAATATTTTAGTTGTAAAAGCAATTTCAAAATTGTTACTTTAAATAACTTTGTTACTAATAATAATTTTAATTTTTTTTTTTTAAATAATAATTTTGTTACAGTTGAGTAAATTTGTTACCATACATTTGTTGTTATATTATTAAAACATAAATTGGCAATTACTAATATAAATCACACAATATCAAATTCACACTAAAAATATATATGCCTATTAAATCGGAATAATCCATCCCAACAACAAAACAAAAATATAAACAAGTATAGTTGATACCATCGTCATCTTTTAATAAAAAGCATAGTACCCCAAATACAAAGAACTTATGAGTGCTAACTTCAAAATACAACCAATTTGCAACAAAAGTGTTCTAATGAAAATATAGACAATATCTAAATGCTCCCAACTCTTTGAATATTCATGCAACTTGTCCCACATGATGTAGTTGTTTTACAAACCTGCAATCGAATCAAAACATGATATGAAAACTTAATTGAAAAGCTACACCCAACACATACCATGCATGACTACTCAATTAAAATTACATCAAACAAAATCAAGTAAGCATGTACCATCTTATTACAAGAAACTATAACTTATAAATTATAGTTAAAGCAAAATAAAAGCTAACATAAATTAATGGCTCTCAGTCAAAATGCACGAGAAAAAAACGACATGCGCATGTAAAGATGCACCACTTTATGAACCATTACTACCTAATATTGCATGTACAAAGTACAATATATTAACTATAAAGTTGCAAACACCATGCATTCTCCAATAGAAGATTTTAAAGCTAAAAAGAACATTGCAATAAGAAGATGGGTTAATAATGTTAAGCTCGTCTTGTAAATCAATTTTCTGCATATCTCAACTTTTCTTGAACTGCCTTTAGCGTTAAGCATGAAAAATATGTAATTCATAAAAAAAAAAGTGAACAAGAAAACTCACATATATACAAAAGAAGAGATAATCGACGAGATGCCTATTATGACTCACAAAAATAGCGATTTAAAACAGAGCTAGTAAATTTGAGGTTTTCGTAATCTATAGAATAAGTAAAACTCTATAAACTTCCCTCATTGTACTTCCAATAACAATCATCTTTTCTAATATCCAGTGTAAGCGTGATCAGAAGATTAAAGTAAGCATAATCAACAATAAGGTGTTTTAAAAGAAAAATTAATCTCAATTACCACAAATAATTACCCACCACGGCCCCTACTACTGCACAAAGATAACCCTACTACTTCACAAAGATAAGGAAACCATTTTAGGCATTGTACACAACTAAAAGTTCACCAAAAAGATACAAAGTTGCAGTCATAGTTGTTTGGTGTGATGGCTCTAAGTACTTGAAAGCATCAATCTTGACTAATCAAAATATTTAAGGGCACGCATTTACATCAAATCCAGTAAAAGGTCATAACAAAAGTCTAAATGTAATAGAAGAGTTACATTATAACATGAGTCTAAAAGAAAAGCAGACAACAAATGACAGTTCAAAAAGAAGAACTTGAAATAATTAAGAGGAATATCTTACCTTCCAATTCCTGTTTACAACTTTACAATAGCTAGTACCTTGTTATCCAAAAACTACAACCAAAGTTTTGTAATAAAACTGGAACATGGAGATAGAGTCCAACATCCTGCTTTTTGATAGTAGGCTTTGAAGAAATTTCAGCAAGTTTTGCGAGGGGACTTGCTTCTCAACTGAGAAGTTGTTCAGTTAACTAGAGCACTTTGAAGAGGTCTATGACAGTGTAGAAACGTGGTGCGGCACAGATCATGGAAGACATACATTATATATGTCTCATGCATTTTAGTATGCATGCATATCGATATGTTGGGCCACTCTGTTGAGTTATAGGATAAGTGAAACAAAGAATTTAAAAATATTTTTACCGTACTATTCTTGCTGTATAAATGATAAATATATTCGATAGATTAGGTGAAACAGACATATTTTCTTAATGTTCTTTTTCAGAAAGCCTCCAAACTAAGGACTAGATATTGCTTACTAGAAAAATAATCAGTTAGTTTCATGTCATTAATTATCCTAGAGAATCGGTGTTTCGAGGTACTATGTGACTAACAGGTGTAATTGATTCCCTTGGGCCATGTTCTATAATTGATTTCTGTAACATAAAAGAATTAAGCATGAAATGGACAAAAGAATAACTTGATAAGCATAAAAGGTAATTATTTTAAGAAAGAAACAGTATGTTTTATTCTTCAACAGTTAATACGGGATAATACAAATATTAAGAAAATCTCTAATATAGATTAGCACTGGATACTAGTGGTATAAGTGAGACTTTGATTGTGTAAATTAATCACACAGACATATAAGATTAAAGATGCTCTCGAGAAGCCATCTAAAATGTATCAGATAATTATCACTAAATTGATCGATGTTCAGAGTGGATCACAAAAGAAAACATAAAATTGCTGAATGATTCCATTTCCGCACAAAACCTCTCAAGGAACAAATGAAATAATGTTACAGATTTCATATGTTTCTCTAATTGAGAATTTAAAAAGGATTTTGATTTTGATTTTAATATATTTGTCTAATCTACGTTGTCCTCATTATTATGAACTGTCATTCTTTATCAGTCCTCAATCTCTACGGAAATTATGCTACTATGTATCCTTGTGTACAGATTGTAAACACAAAATGTTATCTAAGATTCCAACAAAGTTTTGGTAAGTATGACAATGTGGATCTATAATTCGACAGTGTAAGTATGACATAAACTAAATGCTCTCTCACAGTACTACTTGAATTGCTAAAGGTCACTCAAATCATGCTCCATGTAGAAGTCCTAAATTTGGAAAGAAAGAAAAGAAAATAGAGTTTGTGTAGCAGCTTTGTGCAAACCTTCACGCTGATCAATAATGTTGTGTACACTCCTCCATGTATACTTAAGATTACCTTCTGTACCTATAAAACGAAAACGAAAAAAAGGCACAAATAAGGTTACAATGTTGAAGCCAGAACAAGTTAAAACTAAAAGTTGATAGCCAAACTCGATTGATGTCAAACGGCGACTAATCCGGCAGATCCAAGCTGAATTGACATGAGCTACAGAATCTGACGGATCTGGTTTTGTGGATCTCGATCAGATCCGGCTAGACCCATAGAACCAGATTAGTTGTGCAAAATCTAATTATACCTGGGTGAATTGACAATTTGTAAGCCATTGAACATCAGTAGAGGCGAACTCTTGCAATCAGACCACTTGATTTCTTTTTTGTTAGGTTTTCATCCACAATTTTGTAGTACGGAATATCAGCAGCTTGAATTTAAGAACAATTCGTTATGAAGAAGCGTAAATATGGCATAATCCATAACAATCAATTCCAAAATAATGAATAAATTAAATATTATGATTCAAATTCTGATAAATACAGAAAATAATTAGAACTGCAGCAAATACTGATGGAAGAATTATTTACCTCTGGATTTTGCGTGTGCGATCTGGTCGAACGACGTCGTTTGGTAAACTGGAGAGTGATCGTCGACGAGTTGTTGTGGATGTTGGTGGTGGTGGTGAGAAGTGCCCCCCCCCCCCTGCAACAATCGGTGGGTACTACTGAATGAAGAATGAGCTAAAACGACGCCATTAAAGATGTGGCGGCGTGCGGCGACGACTTTGGTAAAGCTCCTCCACATTTTTACTTTGGCAAAGAAGGTGTAGCCCCAAATGATGCGATTGTATCTTTCCCTTTCCTCACCCCCTAATTATTTCTCTCTCGCTTTTTCCCTTCAAATTCCAGAAAATCGAAGAAATAGAAATCCCTAATTTTTTCTAACTATTCTTGGAGAGTAATGCGTTCGGCGCCCAATCTTTTTCCATGGTATTAATCTTCGCGCCAAAGCAAATCGTGGGAAGTTGCTTTTCCGCCCAATTCTAATTTTTATATTTTAAGTACTCGTGTTCAATTTTATAATTACTTATAATTTAAAAAAATCCTAAACTATTATTGCTTATTATTAATAAAGTGAACTTAGCATCACGAAATACTATGCTTGAAATTCTCGAATGCATGCTCGGTTCGCTTCAAAATCAAATTAAGGATGGAAAACAACGTTTTTTTGAAAAGTTCTTGGGCCAAACCGCCGTAGGATAGATCTCGTCGAGATACTCCAAATCAAAAAAAAAAAATGCGCCCAAAACGGACGCTCCTACGCAAAGTTATAGCCTTTCAAAGTTTTGCATTTTTTTTCCTTTCTTTTTTTTTTTAAAAAAAAAACTTTTCGAGGCAGGAATATTCCCCCCAATGAGGAAAGACATTAATGCCTTTCGAATACCAAAACAATGGCCAAAAAAACACTCATCGTGTCAGCATGAGATGGCCACGTTGGTCATATGTTGACATACCACGTCACCTAGTTGTTGACGTGCCACCTCGGCCAAAGTGCGCTACGTAGGTGTACCGCATCGGCTAAAATGCTGACGTAGGTGCACCATGTATGCCAAATTATCAGCGTGGCACGTGCCAACGTGGGTGTACCACGTCGGTTAAATTGCCGACTTGGATGCACCACGTCGGTCAAATTATCAAAGTAACACATCGATTAAACCACGTCGGTCAACCGATCGACGTGGTGGGAGCACGTCAAACAACCAACGTGCGCCTTTTCCTCTTATCTCCTTGGGGGTGGTCTTCACACCCCAAGGCCTTCCATAACCTATATAAATACCCCCTCGTTCATTCATTTGAAGTGTTTGACTTTTGGGAGCTCAAGGTTACTACTTCTCTCTCTAGAGAAGCACGACAACTACTCCATGTCAAATTCTCAAACATGGCACGTCAAACAAAGGCACGCCAAACATTGCACATAAAAAAGAGACACGTTAAACATGGCATGTCAAGCAAAGGCACGTCAGCCAAAATTTGACAAGCACATCAACAATATCAAATTTGGCTCGTGATTTGACTCCCGAATAGTACAAATCACTTATGTGCTAGATGATTCAAACATGGCCTGGTTTTTGAGGCTCTGTGGATCTAAATCATTCAAAGCACCTTTGGACTACCAGAAAGATCTCAAAATGAGACATTCATCCCTACGGGGTCAACTATCAAGCCAATCGGGCATCGCCCATGAGAGAAATACCCTTGAGAGTCTTCCAACAAGACTTCATGATCTACACACACTCAAACGCTACCTGGCAGACAGTATATCAGAGACAATGTCGTGCGGGCGCCATAAATAATGAACTACGTCCGACTTGATTCTTTTTTCTTAGAGAGATACATAGGCAGTCTGACCTCATGTCAAGTTCAGTTGCAACACCCGTATCCTTCCCTTAGTTTACAAATTGTTATCGCCTAATCTTGTTCCTTGAAGTGCCAGTTCTCATTGATCCAAAAGCTCTTTTTGTGGTTTATAAAGTACAATAGAGTTTGGTGAGGGAAGTTTCTCGACATTAACGAAAACACCACGCGTCAACAGGGTAAATGCCACAAGTTGGCAAATGTCATGTGGTAAAAACTTTATATAGCTTCTCATGGGTGGTTGGTGCAAAAAGGGTTAATAGGTTGGGGGATTTGATGCTTTTATCCAAAATATTTAATTATAATTTTATTAGAAAGACATACTCGTTCTGCAACTAAACGAGTGTACTTTTAGTAGCTAAGTTAAGTTTGGGTCACAAGTTTTGTTGTTGTAACTAAACACATAATATTGGTAACTAAAATAAATTTTCCGTAACGAACTCATTGATTGTGACCAAAGATGAATTTTTGGTAACAAAATTTAACGTTTTTAGTAACCATTTTTTGTATTAGTTACCAAAAATAAACTTATGGTAACAAAAGTATACCTTTTGTAACTAAAAACACATTCGGTTACCAAAGATTCAAATATTGGTAACAAAATATTTATTTTGTTACAATTAGCCCCTGTTTCGTAACAAATTTAGTGTTTGTTACAATTATTTTGTTACCAGAAATGCTTTTTCTTGTAGTGATATAACACAAATAATTATAGATCATAGATGAGTAGAGAATACATGAAAAATAAGAAATATTACGTTTATATAGATACTATTGAGAGTTTAATTTGTAAATATTTTATTTTTAATTCTTTTGCACCACGTTGATAATTGCTGACAAAAACAGTAATACTTTTAAATTATCATTTACAAATGCATATTGTATTTGTAAGATAACAAATAACATTTTTTAGGCTAATAAATGTTTTCATCCTAGAGTTAGTCTTTGTATTGGAGAGAAATAATTAACCCAATTTCATGAAGTAGGAAAATAAGGCACGTGTGTGTAGTATGAACATTTTTATTTGAATTAAAGAATAGGAAATTGATAGTCTTTGCAGGACATCCGAATTAACTCGGCAGCTATTTCGTTTTCACAACTTGTAAAACCGAAAAAAATAGAGGGTGGATGATAAGTGAGATATAAAATATTAAAGCTCTACTACTAATACACTTTTTCAAGATTTATTTGTGCATGATCGTAATTTACATGGAGGTTGGATGATAAATGAGATATAAATTATAACAGAAAAAGTAAGATGAAAGATCTTTATTTTGCTCGAATAGAGCTTGAATTGCTGTCGAACTAAGATCACATTGCTTTTAGATTAGAAATTCATCATTACCTCTATATCAATGTTGAGAATGGCATTTCCAGCTTAAATGAAAGCCATTTCTAGTAGAACACACTAATCTATGTGAATCTCCTATTTTATTAGTAACATATAGACCGTACGTTGGAGGTTAATACTAACATGTAATTGTTGGGGCGGTTAAGTTGATTATCCATAATGGAGCATTATGAAGCATTATTTCTTAGTGCAACATTAACAAAGTGGGAAGGTTAGTGCAACATTAACAAAATGGGACGGTTAGTGCAACAATAAAAAATAGTGAAGAATAAGGTTTTTCTTCCTATATATAGGAGGCTACTTTCAACATTTCAAATCATCCCAAAAATAACACATATTCTCTTATCAATAATTAAACAAGTAATTATTAGTAAAGAGTGTTTAAAAGGTGTTGTAAGTGTGAGGTAAAAATAGAGAGTTTGTGCGACTTTACTACGGTAAAAGTCGGAGTGTTGTAATTCCTATTTTACACTCACAGTGAAGTTCTTCTACCTTGCCCGTGGTTTTTCACCCTAGAGTAATTTGGGGTTTTCAACGTAAAATCTGTGTGTCGTTTATTTTTTCGGTTTTCAATTATTGTCGTGTTTTCGCTATATCCGAAGGGTCCGCTTTACAACAAGTGGTATCAGAGCCTCGGTTCATATCCGGGGTCTCGGTGATATCTGTGGGTGTCGTACTGAAATTATTTTTTTCAGTGACGGTGGTACGTGATAGAAGCAATAACGGCGAAATTCGAGATCGAAAAAAATTCAACGGGAGTAATTTCTCGTTGTGGAAGCTGAAGATCAAAGCCATCTTGCGGAAAGATGGGTGTCTCCCGGCGATCGGCGACAGGCCGGTGGAAATCACAGATGATACGTAGTGGAACGAGATGGACGGCAACGCTATCACAAATATTCACCTGGCGTTAGGTGATGGCGTGTTGTCAAGCGTTGAGGAGAAGAGGACAGCTAAGGAGATATGGGACCATCTCAACAAGCTGTATGAGGCGAAGTCCCTACACAACAAAATTTTCCTTAAAAGGAAATTGTACACACTGAGGATGGCGGAATCTACCCCGGTAACTGAGCACCTAAAAGTTCTAAATACTCTATTTTCTCAATTGACGTCGTTGAGTCATAAAATAGAAGTGGTTGAACGTGCTGAAATTCTGCTGCAAAGTCTGCCCGATTCGTATGACCAACTTCTCATCAACTTAACAAATAATGTCCTCACGGATCATTTGGTCTTCGACGAGATTGCAGACGCTATTCTGGAAGAAGAGAGTCGGCGCAAGAACAGAGAAGACAGGGAGGCAGGTCCGCAACAAGCAGGTGCCTTGTCAGTGACAAGAGGGAGAACGACGGAGCGCGGTGCAAGTGGGAGTAAGAAACAGGGGAGATCCAAGTCAAAGACCAAGGGCAGTTGTTGGCACCGTGGCAAGAAAGGTCACTTAAAGAAGGACTGTTGGAATCTTAAAGATTCGAACAAGAATAGTTTTGATCCTCACGGGAACGTTGCTAGCACTTCAGGTGATGGTGATGTACTATGCTGTGAGGCAGCAACAACTATTCGAGGTATGCCTGGCTTCGATGATGTATGGCTTATTGATTCAGGAGCCAGTTTTCATATGACTCCCCGGAGGGAGTGGTTTCATGAGTATACACCGATCGCTGGAGATTCTGTGTATAGCTGTAAAAATGAACCTTTAAAGGTTGTTGTCGTTGGTACGATCAAGCTGGAGATGCATGACGAGATTGTTCGGACCATTCGAGATGTCCGACATATGGAGGGATTATGCAAGAATTTGTTGTCTTATGGACAACTCGATGATCTTGGTTGTGAGATTGGGTCGCGAAACAAGATCATGAAAGTTAAAAGGGGTGCGCTTGTACTGATGATGGCAGACAAGATTGCCGGAAACTTATACATGGTACAGGGGAGAGCTCTGCAAGTGGGAGAAGCGTCAATGGCTTCATCTGAGTCGATTGAGAAATCATCAATGATTTGGCATCAGCGGCTCGGACATATGTCGGAACAAGGCATGAAGGTTCTTGCAGAGAATAAATTACTTTCGGGCCTCACAAAGGTATCTTTACCTTTTTGTGATTATTGTGTTGTTGGCAAGCAATATCGTATAAAGTTTCGTAGTTCAGGTTCTAGAAGTAAAGTCATTCAAGAATTGATTCACTATGACGTGTGGCAAGCACCAGTACTATCCCTGAGAGGTGCAAAGTATTTTGTGTCTTTTATAGATGATTATTCCAGGAGATGTTGGGTGTAGATGATCAAGAGTAAGGCCGAGGTGTTCTCGATGTTCAAGACGTACAAAGCGCTGGTAGAACTTGAATCTGGGAAAAAGATCAAGTGCGTTAGATCTGACAATGGAGGGGAATATACTGGCAAGGAGTTTGACGACTTCTGTAAAGATGCTGGGATTAAGAGGCAGTTCACTACGGCATACACTCCGCATCAGAATGGGGTGGCAGAGCGGATGAACAGGACCTTGTTGGATAAAACAAGATCCATGATGCAGGCTGCAGGCTTAGAAAAGTCGTTATGGGCAAAAGCAATCAATACCGCCTGTTATGTGGTGAACCGATCTCCGTCAACAACACTGGGGCTGAAAACACCGATGGAGGTGTGTACAGGTAAACCAGTTGATTATTCTAATCTCCATGTATTTGGGAGTCCTGCTTATATTATGTTTAATACTCAAGAGAAAACGAAGCTGGACCCAAAATCCAGGAAGTGCTTGTTCTTAGGGTATGCTAAAGGAGTTAAGGGGTATCGCTTGTGGGACCCCACTGCCCACAATATTGTTGTAAGCAGGGATGTTATCTTCACGGAAGATAAGAAAGGAAATGATAGCAGTACAGAGGAAAATCTAGAAACTACGACAGTAGTAGTCGAGAAGGATGATGAGCAGGAGGGTCCTGCTGAACCATAGCATGAACCTGAGGAGACAACGGAGTCTAGAGTCTCGGGGATACGTTGGCCGACACATGTCAGGAGACCACCAGGCTGGCACTCAGACTATTTTATGGAGAACAATGTTGCATACTGTCTTTTAACTGAGGAGGGGGAGCCATCAACTCTCCAGGAAGCAATGAGTAGTTCAGATGCAGCTTAGTGGATGGCAGCAATGCAAGAGGAAATTGAAGCACTCCATATGAATAAGACGTGGGAACTTGTGTCTCTACCACAAGGGAGGAAATCCATTGGCAACAAATGTGTGTACAAAATCAAACGTAACAGTGACGATCAAGTGGAAAGGTATCGTGCACGATTGGTGGTGAAAGGATATGCTCAGAAGGAGGGGATTGATTTCAACGAAATATTTTCTCCGGTGGTCCGAATGACAACTGTGCGGGTGGTTCTAGCGATGTGTGCTACATTTGATTTACATCTTGAACAGTTAGATGTAAAGACGGCTTTTCTTCATGGTGATCTTGAAGAAGAGATTTATATGCTCCAACCGGAAGGATTTATTGAAGAAGGAAAAAAGAACTTGGTTTGCAGGTTGACCAAATCTTTGTACGGTCTCAAACAGGCACCGGGGTGTTGGTACAAAAGATTTGATTCATTCATAATGAGCCTTGGATACAACGGACTGAATGCAGATCCTTGTGCATATTTCAAGAGATCTGGTGATGACTTTGTTATTTTGCTGTTGTATGTTGATGACATGTTGGTTTCAGGCCCCAACAAAGCTCGTATTGAAGAATTGAAGGCTGAACTGGCTAGGGAATTTGAAATGAAAGACTTAGGACCAGCAAACAAGATTTTAGTGATGCAAATCCACCGAGACAAAAATTGCAGGAAGATTTGGCTTTCTCAGAGGAACTATCTGTTGAAGATTTTGCGGCGGTTTAGTATGCAGAATTGTAAGCCAATCTCTACCCCTCTTCCTGTTATTTCAAGTTATCCTCAAGTATGTGTCCTAGCAGTGAAGAAGAGAGGAGAGAGATGTCTCGAGTACCGTATGCATCAGTAGTGGGAAGCTTAATGTTTGCTATGATCTGTACTAGACCAGACATTATACATGCAGTGGGAGTGGTTAGTCGATACATGGCGGATCCGGGAAGAGAGCATTGGAGTACAGTAAAGAGAGTTCTCAGATACATTCAGGGAACCTCAGATGTTGCATTATGTTATGGAGGATCGGGTTTTTCAGTGAGGGGCTATGTTGATTCTGACTATGCAGGTGATCTAGACAAAAGCAAGTCCACGACAGGATATGTGTTGGGTTTCTAAGTTACACGACAAAAGCAAGTCCACGACTGGAGGTGCAATGAGTTGGGTTTCTAAGTTACAGTAAGTTGTTGCGACATCAACAACGGAGGCTGAATACGTGGCAGCTACGCAGGCCAGTAAAGAGGCGATTTAGTTGAAAATGGTTCTGGAGGAACTCGGGCACAAACTAGAGAGTATTTCTCTATTCTGTGACAGTAAGAGTGCGTTGCATCTTGCAAGGAATCCAGCGTTTCATTCCAAGACAAAGCATATTCGGGTGAAGTATCACTTTGTTCGTGAGAAAGTCGAGGAGGGTACTGTAGATGTGCAGAAGATTCACACTAAAGATAACATAGCTGATTTCATGACGAAGAGTGTTAATACTGACAAGTTTGTTCAGTGTCGGTCCTCGTGTGGTCTGGTGAAAACGTAAGCAACATTAAGGGCGAGGTAGAAAGAATGGTGTGAAGATCTGATTAGTCCGTAATCAAATCTTCAAGTGGGAGATTGTTGGGGCGGTTCAGTTGATTATCCATAATGGAGCATTATGACGCATTATTTCTTAGTGCAACATTAACAAAGTGGGAAGGTTAGTGCAACATTAACAAAATGGGACAGTTAGTGCAACAATAAAAATTAGTGAAGAATAAGGCTTTTCTTCCTATATATAGGAGGCTACTTTCAACATTTCAAATCATCCCAAAAATAACACATCTTCTCTTATCAATAATTAAGCAAGTAATTATTAGTAAAGAGTGTTTAAAAGGTGTTGTAAGTGTGAGGTAAAAATAGAGAGTTTGTGCGACTTTACTACGGTAAAAGTCGGAGTGTTGTAATTCCTATTTTACACTCATAGTGAAGTTCTTCTACCTTGCCCGTGGTTTTTCACCCTAAAGTAATTTGGGGTTTTCCACGTAAAACCTTGTGTCGTTTATTTTTTCGGTTTTCAATTATTGCCGTGTTTTCGCTATATCCGAAGGGTCCGCTTTACAACAGTAATATCGTAACTTTACCCAATGTAATCTATTCTATAATAAGCTAAAGATATTCAATAAAAAATAAATCATCAGGGAGATGAGAATATCTCGAATGTTGGTTTTACTAGAGCGATGTTTCCTATATATCCTCTTTATCTATCAAGGCGTTTCTTAGATTACATTATCCTGGTTGAGATGGTCGCTTTTCAAGATATTAATCGAGCTTAATGATTCAACGCACCCTTCTGAAGAGAGTTTTAATAGAATATAATTCTTTTTTGTAACTACAGGTACTACTAACATGATGTATGGAATGTTTATATTATTTAATTTACTCAAATACAATTTATTGGCCATATTGACATATAAAAATAGTAAAGCCTTCTATATAATACTAAGACAATCCCGCATGCACTAATTTCCTTCTTCCCGCATCATCATAAGCACAACTAGATATTAAAACAACGGTTTACAATATATTATATTGTTGGTTGCTGAATAGACCTTTACTTGCTTTTACACAACTTTCTTACTCTCTCACCTAATCTTCTTACTGAAGCTTCACTCGTGCAAGTTGCAACTGCAAGAGACTTACGACATTTACCGTTTATATAAAGAGCATGCAGATACTACAACACTACTCAGAATCGCATACAAGAAAAAAATTAGTTCACCTAACTTCTTACATGCTCATGAAAATGGAAAAAGAAATAATTTCAAGTGAAAACATAAAGCCATCTTCACCAACACCTCCACACCTGAAAACACACAATCTTTCTTTATTTGATCAGATCGTTCCACCAATTTTCCTTCCAGTAGTGCTATACTTCTCTGCTTCCGAGAATTCATCACCCGAGAACGTTAACGAATTCGTTTCTCAAACGACACCAACACTAAGGCGATCACTTTCTGCAACTCTAACTCGATTTTACCCCTTAGCAGGTAGAATCAGAGATGGTTTATCCATCGACTGCAACGACGAAGGTGTGCTTTTCGTCGTTTCCAAAGTCAAGTGCAACTTGTCTGATTTCCTGAAAAATCCCAACAAAACTGAGAGTCAAATCCTCATTCCCTGTGAACTCACCTGGAGTGAACCAGCACCGGCCACACACGTGCTCATGATCCAAGTCAACTATTTCGACTGTGGTTCAATCGCAATTGGTTCGCTATTCTATCATAAGTTAACCGATGGAGTAACAATCAGCACATTTCTAAAGGCCTGGGCTGCCAGTGCTCGGGGTTTCGCGGAAACAGAGTTGCCCAATTACACGGCAGGATGTTCGTTCCCACATAACAAAGCAATGCAGAGTGAATCACACCTGTTTTCAATTATGAAACAATATTTCAAAATAGGGAAAACTTCAATGAGGCGCTACGTCTTTGATTCCTCGGCTATATCAACGTTAAGAGCCAAATTGACTTCACACGGAGGCCTGGAGTTTCGTCCCTCGCGAGTTCAGATAGTATCGGCCCTCATCTGGAAGTGCTTCATGGTTGCGTTGTCCACATCCGGAAACGCATCCAGCAAGCAAATATCCCTGGTGAATCATGCAGTGAACGTTAGACGAAAGGCCAATCCCTCCTTTCCCGAACATAGCGTTGGGAATTTTGTGTGGTTGGCGCCTTCATCGAGCACTAATAAAACGGACATTGACATGAAAGACTTGGTTCGTACCATGAGAAATTCAATAAACAAGATCGACAGTAGTTACGTGACAAGAATGCAGGGTGATCATGAAGGGTTTTCAGGTTATCAACAAAATGTTGAAGATAGTTGGAAGGAATTCCACGAGAACGCTGAATACTTGGGTATATCGAGTTGGTGCAATTTTGGACTTTACAACGTTGTTGATTTTGGGTGGGGAAAGCCAATGTGGATAACTGGATGTAACGCTGAAAGCGATAAAGAATATCCGTTCCTCAATATGGTTTGGCTGATGGACACGAGAGAGGGCGACGGAATAGAGGCGTGGGTGTACCTCGATGAACAATATTTTGCAGCATTCGACAACAATCAGGAGCTTCAAGCTCTCGCTTCGGTTGATCCTAGTCCGTTAGATATTGCATTAACATTCAAGAAATCAGTTCTAATAAATGGACATCCTTGATTTTATTTAAGTTAATATGCCCTGTTTTGTGTGAGATTTTCTTGTCCATCTAAAAATTTCAAATCAAGGTCCTTATCAAATTATATGGTATTGTAGCCTGGTTTATGTTCGTTTTAGTTTTTATTTTCTGAAGGATTGATATTGATTGTACTTTGTTTTTTTTTTTTTTTAAACAATTGAGTGGCAATGTGGCATACTATTAGTTTGATTTGTTCACACAACTTACTCAATTGTTGTCTGAACTTCGAAACGTACACATTGAAAAGCCTTGGGTTTCCGTCATTCAAAGAACATATTCCATTTTTCGATCAAACTGAGGCTATGATAGTTTCTGAAAGTTAGATTCCTTCCATTATTGGAAGCTAGTGGAGATAATGTTCATGTACTGTAAATTATTAGTAATAGGCGGAATTAAACTCCTCGAAATTCTTATCCTATCACAAAATCAACACAAAGCAAGCATCAACAAAGCAAGAATGATGTTGACCCCGAACTTCTCAAAATTCTTAACCTATCACAAGATCAACACAAAGGAAGAACGATAATGATCCGCGATCTTTGAAACTCTAATCGATTAATATTAACTCTGGACACCCATGAGTACTATGCCCCTACCGCCATTCAAAAAACTAAAAAAGATTTATAAATAGTACATGTAAAGTATAATCTATTTTATTATGTTATTTTCTCTTTATTCCCTTATTCGAGGAGAGACCAACCCCCATTGTATAAATTCATTTTCATGGTATAAAAATGAGTAGAATTTTCTATCATCAAATGGCGCCGTCTGTAAGAAGGGTCACCTATCTCCCGAGAAAGGATCTAAAGGAATGAACGAAACCAAAAGCAGTACTGACAAGAAAAGGGCAAGCCTTCAAGAAAGAAGGGCATGTTTTATAAGGAAAAAGCCTTAGCCAATTAAGCGTGTACCGCTCCCTCCCTTGTGACTCTTGGGCGTACGAGCAGAACCAAAGATAAACACGAACCCTCCCATCGCGAAGAAAGGAAGCCGACCCAGAATAAAAATCACAAGATAACGCTGCGTCCCACGAGGATCCCCATAGTTGTCTCTTTTGAAAAGAAATTTAAATCGGAAAAGCTCTCTTGTACAAAAGAAAAAGGGGATACGAGCGATAAAAAGAAGATGCCTGGGAAAGGCAAGAAAATTTGAAAAATAGCAAGGGATTCAAGGCCCTCGGGTTCTACGTACGACTAAAGAAATTGACGTGATCGCCTCGCACTTTCGCAGCAAAGGGCAAGAGAAGAAGTTCGCCCAAGATTGCAAGTAATAGAAAGCTACACACACTAAGTCATTTTATATACAAAACTAGCGAACATCTCACATACACATATTACATAGCACTACTACATTATCTTCCCTACCCCTCTTCAAAAGACTATGCTACAACGTCCCTTATATATCGAGGGTAATACCCATACTATATAAAGAAGAATGGGAAGAACCCTCTGAAATTACCCAAACTACCAAAGATATTAACTCTTTTTGAAAACACGATTCTTTCACTCCCGCACGACAATCCGTTACACATCATTCAACACCTCCGCCAGGGAAACTGCTGAAGGAGTGAGACCTGAGGCCAATGAGCCCACCTCGCCCAGTCCATGCAAGCTCGAACTACTCGCCCCTGCATTCAGCAAAGTTCGAGATACAAAAGGATCTTTCGAGGGAGGATCCACCACCAACTTAGGAATCACTAAATCCAGGGGAAATCGAGGCATCGACTCAATCACGTCTTGAAAAATACAATAACCCATTAACAGAAACCGTCGCACCTACTCGCTGAAAGAATTATCCAAGCGCGCCATGCTTGATACCCCTTAACCCAGCTTGAGCTTGAGCCCTAGCCGATTTTTTGCCAAACCGACGCCCAAGTCCATTAGTAGACGCCTATACTCATCTCGTTCCACTCGTGCTGCATGAAGCAACCCACCAAACTGACCGCGGCAAAACATTAGACTTTCAAACCATTTTCGCATGTTCTGACCGCTCGATCATATCATTCAAATTCTTTTCTAACACCTCCTTACTTCCGTTAGAACTCCATACATTCACAGCTCAAAAGGCTTCTATTTTCGCCTCTTTCTGCTGCAACTGACCTCGAGCCTCTCCCAACGCTGACTCCAGCTCTAGACAATGCCATCGTAGTACCAGAAACTCGACTTGAGTAGTTCGAAAATGCTCGCCCATGGATTCTACCAAAAGTGATAGTTGTTCACACCCCAAAGAAAAAGTGGAGAAGAAGATCTGATGAGAAAATCAAACACAAAAAAATCGCACAAAGAAGTATCCTATAAAAATAAAAGGCCCATACCTCACAAACATTCTTGCTGAAAATATCGTGCAAGGCCAAAAAAAGTGAAAGGAAGGAAAAATTCCCTATCTCTCTTATTACACAATCAACACAAATATGACCAACACTACTCCAAGCTCCCCCAACAACCCCATGAAAAGTGAAAGGCCGTCCGATAAGCCTAACAGAGAAGACTGTCCCAACTCCCCCATTCGAGCACCAAACTGATGAAAAATACGATGAGAACCCTCGCCTAACTTGCTGGACAGACGATCCTCCAGGCTAGAAAAACCCCTACCCAATCCTAGTGAAAATCTAAGACACACCTTGATGGACAGAGTCGGGGAAAAAAATATAAAAGTCTCAGAATCAAACCCCCTCGATAGTGGCTCAAGGGTCCCCTCGTCAACTGAATATGGCAGATAAAACAAGGGAACCATCGAGAAAGCCTCTCGAGCATGAACGTCCGTCTTGGCCCCTAGGTCAACCCAACCGCGTTAGTAAAAAATCATGCCAAAAAGGAAAATACAAAGTATTCTAAGAAAAAACCGATGAAAAATTAGGAACACTTACTTAAATACAGTCTTGTATGGAGAGGACCCCAAGGGAACTCCAACACCTCAACGACCTGCTGAAGCCTGGCCATAATCTTAGACACTAGGTAGTTCAATACTAAAAGCGTGTCTTAACGACCCGCATACAAACCCGTTTGTTTCAGATCCGATCTCACTCGTCTTTCTAGCGAAGGAAGTAGCCGTGCTACACCCAAACCCCACCGTGTCCAAATTCCCCATTTCGCAATTGCAAAATTATGAGGAGCCAAGTAAAAGAACTCCTCTCGCCAAATGCTAGACTCACTTGTGAAACCTCCAACCTCTAATAAGAAAGGGGCACTAACCGACTCAAAATAAAGAAATGGAGGATCAGAAGGCGCGACTCGTAGGGGAAAAGCCGCCAAAAAATGAAAAAAATAGCACTCGATATCCAATAACCCACTTCATAACGCAGATGCCACTATGTACTAAAACGGCGAAGGAAGTAGTTGACTACATCAGACCTGTACAAACTGTAATAAGAGCCGTATGAAAGGATGGAAGAAAAACAAACACCGCTCCGAACTTGATCAACGCATACTGTCAAAAAACCCGCAGGAGGATCATAGGCCCGCTGACCAGCTGTTAGAATGATAATATCGAACTTAGATATATCCAAAAGAAACCTCGAACAATCGGCACACATACTTCCCTGATACGGTGCTAGAAGCACCCCGACCCTTCCGGTATCAATTCAACCCTTGGAACAAGAGGGTTATAAGACTCGCTCCACAAGAAGGCCGCCCTCACTTCATCTAAAACACGAAGCGAGGACGACTAAAAAGAAACACCCTCATCCGACCCATATCCCCTTATTTTGGCACCTCAGACCCCACGAGATTAGAGCGAAGGCGTTGTAGTCTAACCATAGCCGCAAGATGAGCCGCCTGCTAACAAATAGTCCTTGAAGATACACCCGCGAGTAGCACTGCCTCCCCCTACTTGATACCAAATGCCTGCTTAAACTTTGCTTGACTTTTACGGAAAAGGGATAATGCAATGTGAGAATACTAGAAGTGCTGGTTGAATTAAACTATGATTTGTGGATCAGACACCGCCAACAGTACGGGTTACACAAAAGAAAGAGAAGTAAAATGATTTCACTCGCTACACTTGAAGCACTTAAAGGAAAAACAAGTATGCAAGTTTACCCTGAGGGAAGAAGAAATCGATAATGTTGACAAAAAAAAAAGAATGAACCGACATAAATATTTATAGGCTACCCACAAAAAAGTACCATTCTGCCATGTATTAACATCTCCTCCAAGAAACTGCCACAACCTTTCGATAAGATATGGCCAGATCCTGGAGACGTAATGCAAGTTAGCGAGACCCAGCAGACAAACCGTCACAGAGGACATGGATGCACTAAAATGAGCGAAATTATGACACGTCTATCTATACATGTGGTATTCTAGTAAGCTAGATAACTAAAACATGGCACCGCCAACGTGCGAATATCTCCCTACCACGTGCTCCTCATAGAATCATTCGATGAACCCCTTGAAAAGAAAGACCTCCCTCTCAAAGTGGAGAGTCCCCTCAAAGGAAGAAACCCAAAAAAAAAATGTCCCCAATCAAAATATTCATATACCCGCGAGGAGCTCTGACGACCTCAACCTAACATGTAGGGCAACACACTCTCCCTCTCAGGATTCTTTTACACTTGGCGAAAAGAAGAGGAAAAAGAAAAGGATGGAATCCCTTTAAGCATACCCTTCGCTATCGTAAGAATCTTCATTTTTTATACGCAACATAATTTGTTATACAAAAGCATACATAGTTCTAAAGGAGACTCTCGACTCCTGAAAGTGCAAGTGTTGTAGTGAAGTGTTATTCCAGCATTATGGTAAATAGTGTTGGCACAACACTGAACTTAACACTGCACTGTCCGAGTTTTTTAATTATATTATTTTATTTTGCCTTTATTCATAAACTCAACTAGATCCACAAGTTGTAGTAATCTGTGACATGTGTTAGGAAATCAAGGACTCTAAGGATCGTGTGGATTAACACTTGAAGAAAGAAGATAAGCCGAAGAGAATTGAAGATAATATTAGAAGATCTCTTGAAGATAAACAACAAAGGAGATTTCAAAATTATCCAAGCAATTAGAGAGCAATCACGCTCGTGTCAATCACGTCTACGAGAAGGGACGATCAAATCTTATAAGAAGGCGTGATCGACATTAAGATTAATAAAGAGCTAGAATAGGTTATGAGAGATTAGAAATGTTGTTGTAATAGTTGTTAGTCTTGTTTTTACTGAGTTTTATCTAGCGAAGCTATAAGCTCAATAGCTTATAGTTAGTTAGTGTCAGGATTGAGGTCCTTACTTGGTTGAATTTTGTAAGATCATTCGATACATGTGATTATTTGGTCGTACGGCTCGACAGGTTATATTCATATAATCTGCTTAAAATTCATACTTTGTGTTTGTTGTTCCGCTGCAATAGACTCTATAACGAGTGTTAGGACAACACTGAATACAATCAGTATTGGCACAACATTATGTCTCAACACAACGTGTGAATCAAAAAGGATATCAATCCCGATCCATAGATTCACAATTGGCGTCAGAGCCAAAAACCTAATTCGTTGGTGTTTGGATTTGGTACCATACCATGGATAATGCGAACCCCAACGCAAACAACAAGCTGCAGTGTTGGATGAGACCAACTATGCCTACTGAACAATCAAGCTCAGACAATACATCAAATCCTTAGACCTACGGGCTTGGAAATCAATCATTGATGGATACACTCCACCAATGACGGCAAGAGACAATGACAATGATGTACATCTGAAGCCGTAAGCTGATTGGACTCCATCAGAAGTCAATAAAGCAGCTTACAATGAGAAAGCACTAAATGCCATCTTCAGTTGGATTGATCCACATATGTTCAGGTTACAACTCTGCACAACTACCAAGCAAGCTTGGATACTTCTTCAAACTCATTGTGGGGGAGATGAAAGCGTCAAAGAATCCAGACTTCAAATTTCTTTACAAAAATTTGAGAGTATTAGGATAGGTGATGATGAGTCTGTCACTTCTTACTTTGAACAACTAATGGATATTTTAAATGAATGTCAAAGTTTAGGTGATCCCCTAACTAATAAACAACTTATTTACAAAGCTATGAGAACTCTGTCTCCTAGGTTTGAATTTAAGAAGATAGATATGCAAGAGTCCGGAAACATGTCATCATTTAATTTTCATAGTCTTCTAAATGTTTTACAAGAATTTGAAATGAATACAGAGCCTACTAACAAACAAAGAGGTCTTGCTCTAAAAGCTATTGAAGAAGAAGTAGATGATGAAACTGAAATAAGTGCTTACCTAGGTTATGTGGTTAAAAAGATTAACAAAATTTCTTTGACTGATATAGTCATAAAAGAAAAGAATGTACCTCATAATCTGAGAAGGAGTTTTCTTGGTAAAATGGTAAAGTATTCCTTCAAAAAGCCTTTTGAAAGTGACACTAAGAAAATGAATAAAATTCAATGCTATGAGTACAAAGGTTATGGTCACTTGGCCTATGAATGTGCTAATACTTTAAGAGTTAAAGGTAACTATAATTGGGTTTGCATAGATGATATTGATGACGAGACAGGTTTGGAGGAAATACCAGATGAATAGATTTCTGAAGAAATACACACAACAGCCTTGTCTGCTCAAGAAAATTGGACAGAGTGTCAGGACAACATTGCAACTGACAGATGTGCACTCATCACTCAGACTAATGCATAAGAATAGAAAGACTACTTCGACAACTGAGAGGATGATGAATATATATCTAATCCTCAGTGTCTTATTACTTATATAAATGAATCTCAGGAACATTATAACTTTGTTTGTTTTGGTGGCTCTGTAGATTTGTATGAAGAGTACTTCTTTGAAGGGGAAATTGATCAAGATGAAATTATTGATGAACTGGAGGTTGCTTACATAGAACTCCTTGATGAAGTAAATGAGATTATCAAAAGGGAAAAATAGCTTATCAAGGTAAATAATTTCTTAATTGAAACCGTGACTGAACTGGAAAGAAACCTCACCAGAAAGGAATGTCAAATGGAGAAGATGGAGATAAAGGCTGAAGAAGCTGAGAGAACAATTACCAAGTGGAACTCAGGAACAAGCAAGCTTGATGAAGTACTGAGTGTTGGCAATGAAGGTATTACTGGTTTATGATACCAAAAAAGGTCAAGTAAGTCTGATACTGTTATACCTGGTGTTGTAAAAGTGGGTTTTGTAAAACTAATGGCAGTTCTCATAATTATAAGAAAGTAACCCATATCTACCAATATTATTTTCAGCCTGGTCAATTGAAACCATACTGCTTTAAGTACAAAAAGTTTTGTGAAAAATACAAGTAATGTAGCAATGTTGGATCTGATGTTAGGCTAACATCGGAACCCTCTAATGTTGGCACAACATTTAGAAACAACATCAGTGAACACATGTCTTCTATAATTAAGATTATATGTAATGTTGTTTTCTTAGCTACTCATACTCTTACTAGTAATTGGTATTTTGACAGTGGTTTTTCTAGACATATGACAGGTACCAAGACTAGTCTCATGGAATTTGTGCCCTTAACTACTGGTAGTGTTACATATGGGGAGGCAGTAACGGAAAAATAATCGGTAAAGGGGCTCTCAATATTGATCGTTTTCCACATCTGACTGATGTATTGTTGGTGGAAGGACTGCGTGCAAATCTCATCTACATCAGCCAGCTTTGTGATGACAATTTGATAGTTGAATTTGATAAGTATTCCTGTGATGTGTTTGATAACACTGATGCTTGTGTTATGACAGGAAAGAGGTCATATGACAACTGCTACATAGTGGATGAAGATGCTCAGTGCCTACATGTCAAGGTTAATGAATCACTGATTTAGCACATGAGACTTGGTTATGTTCACTATAGAAATCTGGAAAAGATCATCAAACTAGAGGTTGTAAGAAGCATACCTAAACTAACTAGTCAAGGTAAACTGGTTTGTGGTGATTGTCTGCAAGGTAAACAAACCAAGACTACACAATCTCCTATACATGTGGAAGGTCAAATTTCTAGAACTTCTAAATGCTTTGAACTTTTGCACATGGATCTAATGGGTCCTATAGAAGTTTGTACCCTTGCTGGGAAGAAATATGCATATGTGACTATTGATGACTTTTCTAGGTATACTTAGGTTAAGTTCTTGGGAGAAGAATCTAAGGCTGTGGAGACATTCAAAATACTCGCTGACAGTATTAACATGTTGTACAATGCATGTGTAATTAAGATTAGATGAGATCATGATAGAGAATTTATAAATGGAAAATTTGATGATCTGTGTGATTCTAGAGGCATCTCTCATGAATATTCTGCTTCAATCACTCCCCAACAAAATGGATTTGCTGAAAGGAAAAACAGAACTTTGCAAGAAATGGTTAGGGTAATGTTAAACTCCAACAGATAACTAAAAGACTTTGGGCTAAAGCACGTAGAGCTGCTTCTTATATTTCAAAATGAGTTTATCTAAGACCAGGTACAACCATGACTCCATATGAAATAATTAAGAAAATTAAACCTAATCTAAGTCATTTTCATGAGTTTGGTTGTGTGTGCTACATTTTGAATGATAGACATCCATTAGGCAAGTTTGATGCTAAGTGTGAAAGATGCATTTTCGTTGGACATTCTGTGAACAACAGTGACCATAGGGTGTTCAATCCAAGATTAAATACTGTTCAAGAGTCAGTAAACATTGTGTTTGATGATGAGTCTAATTTTGCAGGTCCTAGTGTTGATCAACATGTTCTGCCTCTAACAGGAAATGTTGAGCCAACACCGACAACTGATAATGTGGACTCAACATTAGCAATTGGACAAGATACAGCTGCAACCACAGATGTTGAGCCGAAACCTGCTGATCTTGATGTTGGAACAACATAAGAATGTAGAGACTTTGACACAGAGAAGTTTGTTGGTGAAGGGGTAAGAAGGGACACTCTTGCCAGAATTCAGAAGAATCACCCCTCCTCACATGTTATAGGTGATTCTCACATAAGGTGTAAGGACTAGAAACAAACAAAGAGTTAACTATAAAGATATGGTTAAACTTAGTGCTTGCATGTGTTCTGTGTGTAATAATGTGTATTTCTTTGTATCTGCTATTGAACCTAAGAATGCTAATGAGGCCCTAAAAGACTCACACTGGATAAATGCAATGCAAGAAGAACTTATGCAATTCACCAAAAACAAAGTTTGGAAATTAGTTCCTAAGCCTACACATGCTAATGTAATAGGAACTAAGTGGATATTTAAAAATAAGAGTGATGAAAATTGTGTGATTGTTATAAATAAGGCTAGACTAGTTGCTCAAGGCTATACGCAGGTAGAATGAATTGATTTTGATGAAACTTTTGCTCATGTGGCTAGAATTGAATCAATTAGGATATTACTTGCCATTGCATGTTTTCTGAAGATTACACTGTTTCAAATGGATGTTAAGGGAGTCTTTTTAAACGGTTACATTGACAAAGAAGCTTATGTAGAGCAACCAAAAGGGTTCACTGATCCTTATCACCCTGATCAGGTTTACAAACTTGAAAAAGCCCTATAAGGTTTGAAACAGGTTTCTAGAGCTTGGTATGAGGTTGACATAAGTCTTACTATGTTTTGGGTTTTCAAGTGGTGAAGGTGATAGAACACTGTTTATTATGAAGAATAACAAAGATGTTTGCATTCCTAAAATATATGTAGATGACATTGTATTTGGATCTTCTAATCACTCCACTTTGGACCAATTTGTTAGTACAATAATAGGTACATTTGAGATGAGCATGATAGGGGAGCTCGCCTTCTTCCTAAGTCTGCAAGTGAAATAGAAGGAGACTGGAATGTTTCTATCTCACGAGAAATATGCTAGGAACTTGGTGAAGAGATTCGACTTACTGGAGTCTAAGCCCAGTAAAAAACCAATGTCCACTACTATGAAGATTGAGAAGGATGAATCTAGAGAAGATGTTGACTCAACACTTTACATATCCATGATTGGAAGTCTACTTTACTTATCAGCCACCAGACCTGACATCATGTACTCAGTTTGTGTCTGTGCCAGGTATGAGTCAGCACCAAAGGTATCTCACTAAACTGCAGTAAAAAGAATCCTGAAATATATATCTGGAACTACAGATGTAGGAATCTGGTACTCTCATGATACAAATTCAAATCTAGATGGCTTTAGTGATAATGATTGGACTGGGGATCTAGATGATAGGAAATCCACTAGTGGAGGGTGTTTTTATCTAGGAAATAATTTGGTTTCCTGGTACAGTAAAAAACAGAACTGTGTTTCATTATCAACTACTGAGTCTGAGTATGTTGCAGCTAGCAGTTGGGTGACCCAATTAATCTGGTTAAAACATTTGCTTTATGATTATGGGTTAACTAGTAATACTCTTTTAATATTATGCGGTAATCTCAGTGCTATATGCATATCAAAAAATGAGGCTCAACATTTTAGAACCAAACACATTGACATTAGACATCACTTTTTGAGAGAGTTGGTTGAGGATAAAACAATTACAATTGAACATTTTGAGAGCAACAACCAACTAGCTGATATGTTCACGAAACCCTTAGATAATGAGAGATTCTTCAGCTTGAGGAAGGCTTTCGGTATGAGTGTGTTGTGAGCACATAGTGCATACATGTGTTGCCTTAACATCACATGCCAACACTAGTTACTGATTGTGATGTACCCAGATTGGTCTCTTAATGGTTTGGTCGGTTTTTGTGATATCGTTGTTTACTCATGTCTGTTTGTCTGCATACTTGAGTATTGTGAGTCCTACTGGCATGTCAGCATACCTTGGATATCTTAATCTTTACAAATGTTTCTTGAAATTCTTGCTAACTTTATTTACTTTGAGGTAGTGTCTTAACTTGGTGAAGTTGGGGTACACAGAGCTGACTGCTATGTTGTATTCAGGAGTGTCCTATTCACAAAACAATATGAAAAAGCTGGGGTACACAGAGTTGATAGCTATGTTGTGTTCATTTGTGTCTTATTTGTATTGTTTTGCTTATAGAAGGGGCATAGGATAGTGAATTTTTATACTGGGGTGTCTAGGGTCATGCACTGCCTTTGATGCAGTATAATTGTTCACTTGGTGCTGAAGCCTTCTTTATGTTGCGCAGTTAATTAAGTATGTGTTAGGAAACTGGGGTGTTGGGGTCCTGTACTGTTTGCATCCAGTCCTATGTACTTTCCTATGCATCTGCATTGATTATGTTGAAACCGTGGTGCATTGATTATGTTGCAACAGGGGTGATAGGGGTCCTGTTATTGTCTACATTAAGTGAATACACAATCCTTTATTTGCCTCAAAGTCTAATGCTTGAAAGTTGTTTTTGCTACTGGTTGTAAAATGAATAAGTAAAGAGCTTGTATATGTGTCTGTTGATATGTTGTATTAAGACAACACTCTACTCATATATGTTGGCCAACCATTCATCTTCTGCATTTAATATTTTATTCTATTCTTTCTTCTTCCTGTGCTGAGTGGTTATGGTATTAAGGGGGTGTATATCTAGTTTTCTGCAGGTCATAATCTCATATGAAGGCATATCCTTTGGGTTGTTAGTTGCTACACACAAGACTGTTTGTCACTGTATTATAGGAGCATAATTATCTTTGTGATTTTAAACTCTTTGGTGTTTCTTGGTGTGTTTCTTGTTATCTAACTCTTCATTTCTCTACAGATCTAAGATAAAATATTGGTTTATGAATGATTCCATCTAAATCTCGAGTTTCAGGTATCTTGCTCAGATTCTACTTTTGCCTTAATGTGAAGAAAACCTTGGTAAGACCCATACCACACATACACTTGCCTCAGTACTGACAAGATGTTGATCCAGAATGTTGTACCAACACTGCTCACTCCGGATGTTGCCTCAACACTTGCTCCAACACTGTGACTTATAAGTTATCTCATTAACTGCTCCAGTCATGTGTCAAGGCAACACGACTGCATGTGTTGACTCAACATAGCGAGAATTACACACTTTCTCAAAATATACCCACCCACGACTCCTAATGCACCTCCACTTTCCTCTTTGCAACTCCTTAAGTTTATGCTGAGATTCTGAAACTTTTATTCAACCTTAAAGACTTAATATCTTCCTTATTTACTCACGCATGCTATAATGGGAAAGAAATCTGCAATTGTAGATCTTGCCAACGTTGTTGTAGTGGAGAGTTCAAACCTGAAGAAGCACTCGCTTACGCACAATAGTGGTTATACCAGAACCACCCAAAAGAAATGAGGCTTCTGTTTATACCAGGAGGAATGTAAAATCGAAAAAGGGCTTTTCTATCAGTGCTGAGTCAACACTTGTTCCAGAAGATGTGCCAGCACAAGAACCACCTGAGGTTGTTGAAATACAGGATCCTGCAGATGCCGAAGCAACACTTAATTTAGCCAACATCATTGAGGATATTCCTCTAACAGATGAACAGGTGAACATGTGAACAAAGAGGCTGAAGAACATGAGAAGACTCAATCACTTGCCCCATCTTCTAATATTGAGGCGGGAGAAAGAAGCTGAACAGGTGCAAGGTCATGATGATGCTGGGGTTGGTGAGGATGAGGAATCCTCTGAAGAGGAGGACACTGATGATGAAGATAAGGAGAAGGGTTCTGATGAAGAAGAGGAAGATGATGAGGATGAAGGCTCAAAGGAGGAGGAGGAAGAAGCTGGTGAACCAAGCTAGCTTGATGTTGTGCCAACATCGGTCGACCCTGATGTTGACCCAACACCTACTGATCAGAATGTTGATCCAACATCTGACGACTAGATGTTGACACAACATTGGAGTATGATGAGGAATCAGAGGATAAGGCACCAAAGACATTTGAAGCTGATTTTCCCACTAATCGATTCAATAGGTACTTCATGACCAAAACTGCAAGTAAGTACTATGACCTTGTTAGAGAAAGGAAAACCTGGGCTGAACTAACCTTTATTGTTTATGACTATGAAAAGCATATAGTGTTTGAGTTTCTTGAATATAGGAGTCTGATGTATTCTCTCAGTGACCAAGGATTTCAGATTGGTGTCAATGAGACTTTTGTGGACAAGACAGGGCAACTTCCTATCATAAATAACTACTTTGCAGGACACAAGATCAATGACCTACCCTAGAAGGATCCTAATGCTCCTGGTGGTACTGGAACACAGAAGGGGAAGAAGAAGGCACAAACTTTTAGCGCTGCATTAATAGTTGAGGATGATTCTGCCCCTACTATGCCCATCAGTTCCACATTTATTCAGGAGAAGGTTGACTGGTGGGAAAGGATGATTGCCAATAGGCAAAGGGAGATAGCTGACAAGGAGGGGGAGATGAAATAGCCTGACAAAATTAAGAAGCACCTATTAGTGGTGCTTTCCTTACAAAAAGGGGGAGATTAGGCCACCAATTTTTTTGTTTCTTATATGTCTTTGAATATTCTTAATAATTTTTGTTTGATACAGAGAGCATGTTCTGTGTTATGTGTTTTAATTGGTCTGTAACTGGATATTAGTTCTGCACGTTTTCCAATAATCTAGTTTGCCTAGGGTGTGAAATGTCACATAGAATGTTAGGCCAACACGATTTTCAACTGTCTCGACTCAGATAAGAATGTTAGGCTAACACATTTTCAACTGCGTCGACCGAACACTGCAGTTCATCATTCTTATATCAAGATGGAGCAAATTAGAATAAGATGTGTTGCTATATATTCTGAAATACTGGTACTTATACAAAATTGGATACATGTAAAGTTTTGTGAAGAAAAGCAAAAAAGGGGAGACTGGAAGTGCAAGTGTTGCAGTGAAGTGTTAGTCCAACATTCTGGTAACTAGTGTTGGCACAAAACTGAACTTAGCACTACACGGTACGAGTTTCTTAATTATGAGAAGAATTGAAGATAATATCAGAAGATCTTTTGAAGATAAACACCAAATGAGATTTTGAAATTATCCACGTAATTAGAGAGCAATCACGTTCGTGTCAATCATGTCTAGGAAAAGGGATGATCAAACCCTATAAGAGGGCATGCTCGACATCAAGATTAATATCGAGACTAGAATAGGTTTCGAGAGATTAGACATATTCTTGTAATAGTTATTAGTCTTGTTTTTACTGAGTTTTATCTAGCGCAATTATAAACTCTATAGCTTATAGTTAGTTAGTGTTAGGATTGAGTTCCTTACTTAGTTGAGTTTTGTAAGATCATTACATATGTATTTAGCGATTATTTGGCCATAAGGCTCGACATGTTATATTCATATAACCTACTTGAAATTCATACTCCGTGTTTGTTATTCTTCTGTAATTTACTCTATAGCGAGTGTGTTGAATATAATCGGTGTTGGCCCAACATTATTTCTCAACACAGCGTGTGAATCAAAAAGGGTACCAATCCCGATCCATACATTTACAACTCTGATAGAACCCATCCACTTTAAGAGACCCCTTGATCCCGAACTAGTTCAAGGGGAACCGCGATCCCTGTGAACGCCACTTTACAAAGGGGTCTCGCGGCCCTGGAGACGGTTTGAGGGCACCTCCTTATGCCCAAGAAAACCCTAAGTGCAAGAAAAGGGGAAGAGATTATTACCCTAACTCCCGCACATCAACGAATTAAGTATCCGGAAAACTACCCCTAAAGGAGACTTGTGACTCCTATAAAGGCTTCATACTGCTATGAAGGTAATATTTACAGCAGATATACAAGTCTAATGCACACACATTCATAAAAACAAGGATACGAACTCGATACAACACTCTTTCAAAAAAAACATTATCGTAAAAAAGAAAGAGCAAGGAGAGAAATCCTCACTCACTGTCGTACATATCTGCATAAACACCTCCTCCTTTCAAAAAATACTTGCCAAGTTCCTTCATCCCTTATCTGAAAGGATAGACTACGGCCTATCTCTCATAACCGTTCTTTTTCCTTAAAAAAAGAGAAAGGAGGGAAAGCTTTTTAAACCAACTGTCATAACTTAAGAATCCTTTCTTATAAGATAGACATATACATATTAACCCGACTGGAAAGGCGGTGCATTAAACTCTGCCCTCCTTCTTTTTAGAAATAAAACCCTTACCCAATTCTTTGCGCAAACATGCACATATGCCCGAAAAACATAAAAGTTTTATTCATTCATACAACACATAAAATGTTCAACTTGTCTTCCAAAAAAATATAAGACAAAACAAAAATACATAAAAACACATTAAACTTTCTAAAAACTACGAGGAAGCCGACTTTTTCTCCGTCTTAGCCTGCCTCACACGATCCTCCCTAGTCACCAATCCGCCCTCTTCTACTTCTCCCTCCTTCTCCACCATAATCCTTTCGGAAGCCAATGGAGCCCCAAAGTACACCACCGTTAGGGCCGAACTAGATGAACGTTGCTCAAATAATTGCAGAAAATTGTCAGGAGATTCGGGCTTACGCAGTTCTTCTGACGCAACAAGGATTGATCAGCCTCCACTTTAAATAAGTCGAGCTCTATCTCTTTTGCACGCCAACACTGTAGCCGTATAGGATGTGTCCAACAAAATGACGATGAAAGGCGGCGTACTGCTTTGCATACCCCTTATACTTATCCAATGCACCTAAGGCATTTTCCTTCACCGCTTCGTACAAATGACGGTAATGTTTTTGTACTAGCTCGGCCTCCTTATCTGCGAATTCCTGATGCAGCTCTATCATTTCTTGGGACACTCGTTCTGAAAAGCTGATGACACGCGTTCTTAATTTACACAATTTCTACGAGCCATTGCTGCTTGAGCTGTCTCCTCTCTACGTTCCTCTACTTTAGCATGCTCCCGAATATTCTGATCATAATGCTCCAAATCAACACCCCGGTGATGGCCCTCCCTCTCATCTAGTTCACTTATCCTGCCTTGAGCTCGGTCGTACAAACCCCACACTTCAACCATTGGCACAAACGCCTACAAAAGGAAAACGAGGAAGAAAACGAACAAAAACTTAGAAATCCCACTAGCTCATAAACCTCCTAACAAAAAAAAACATATATATAGCCAAACATTTCCTTTATCGCACAAACAACTACACACCTCATCAAAAGCCTATCGTGAATGATGCCGCATTTCCTTTACCTTGAATGACTCACCTAATGGACAAGAAACATCCACCCATCCCTACTTCGCAACCTCACCAACATCGACTGGCACCCCGAAAGCCTCTCGCTTCCCAAAAAGCCTAACCCTCTTTCTTTTATTATCCTCCTTCTCCTTCTTATCCATCTTTTTCTCTCTCTTTTTACTCAAACCTGCACCCTCGACCCTTGTCGCAACATCTCGCCCCTCAGCATACTCAGTCTCCTCCCTTGGGGTATCCTCATCCTTGTCCCCGTTCTTATACGCAGACTCCTTACCGCTCCCCTGCTTCAACAACTCAACATCTATACGAGCACCTAATTTTGAGAAATAAAAACCCATCAAAAACCTAAAAAAAGGGATAAAAAAAAGCAAAACCAAAAAGTGCCTTTACAAAACACTTATAAATCACGAAAGAATCTACTTGATAAAGTCTCCAACACCCGAGACCCGCTCTGAAAAGGCCGCTTGGCTAATAGAAAAAGCCAAGAACCTTCGAGCCCAAGAATTTTGAGGCATCATACACAGTGTCAAAAAACCCCTTAGCCTGCATATCCTTCAGTATTGCATCCAAATGTTTGGAATCCCAAACTAAAGTCCTCTGCTGCCATATGTAGGGAATCAGCCACGCTACTCCCAAAGGACTAACGAAGAAATAGTGAGTCTTCTAATAGTAGAACGGGGCACCCAAAGGCGAAAGACTCACCCCGTACACTGCCAGGAAATGCTTCATCGAACACACAACTCCCTTCATCAGACACACAAAAATGAACCAATCCAAGCAAGTATAGCCGTTCACTGCCACCTGGCATAAAAGAAGAAGGGATTAGAGCTCGTAGACCCACCCTAAGTTGTGCCTAGTACATGGTCACGTGTTCCGAGGGGGGCCTGTTAGCCCTAATTGAAAAAAGAGTAACCCTAATTTCCACCACTGACACATCCACTGTGTACTCCTTGAACTTTTCCTTTACATACTTATCACAAACGACGGAAGGGATGTCACCTACCGGTGTGTGCTTAGACTCAGCCTCCACCCCTCTCCGCCATCGAGAAGATGATTCGCGGCAACTTCCTTGCTCCAAAACCCCCTCTCCAACCCTTAAGGAAGTCACCTCAACGTTCGTCGTATCTGCCAGAATTCTCTCTTCCCCTTCAGAACACATCGCAAGAACTGGAGCGTCGGAAGCCATGAAATATCCTAGAAAAGAGTAGAACTAAACACCCATAAAATGAAGAAGTTTTAAACAAGAAAGAAGAAAGCATAGATTAAATAAGGCAAATTATTTTATTATGAAGAAGTCACGACGCGAACCCTTTTTTATAGACTGTATTACAATGTCATTTAATTTCTGCTTAAAAGACGAATCACTTTGTAGAGAGGCACGCGCGTGCGTGGCGTGTCAATACCTTAAGGGTCACACCACGTTGAAAGGTCGCAATTAAACCATCATCAATGCATTTGTTCTGAGTCATCAAAAAGCAAAGAGTCGCATCGCAATAAAGTCCCCTCCACTTCATCCCAAGCAGCACTTTAAATTCCCCTCGTATTCTTTGAATACGAGGAAAATGGGGGGGACTCCTATTAATAATCAGGATTAAGCTCCTTGAAATTCTTATCCTATCAAAAAATCAATACAAAGCAAGAACGATGTTGACCCTGAGCTCCTCAAAATTCTTATCCTATCACAAAATCAATGCAAAGCAAGAACGATATTGACCCCGAGCTCCTCGAAATTCTTATCCTATCACAAGATTAACACAAAGCACGAACGATGCTCACCCCCAGTTCCTCAAAATTCTTATCTATCACAAGATCAACATTAATTCCGGACACGCGTTAGACTCTCATTCGACTACGGCCCCACCGCCATTCAAAGGGACTTAGTTACAAACCATACCTAATTATTTATATAACGCCCCTCCCCCCTTTTGTAAAAAAGGTAAGAGACTCTTCTTAAATTTTTTTTTTAATTGAAAGTACATGTCAAATATAATCTCTTTTATGTTGTTATTTCCTCTTTATTCTCGGATTCGGGGAGAGATCAACCACCATTTGTATAAACTCGTTTTTATGATATAAATATAAGTAGAATTCTATATCATAGTCAACATTGCTTAGCAACTTCTTCCTAGATCGCTTGCTTTAAAAAATACTTTGATAGAGCAAGTCTATGGTAGAATTTGTGGCCATATAATTGATCTTTGTATTAAAATTCATGGTCCTAATTATTTTATGTATATATGTTACAACTTTTTGATGAACCACATGGTGTATCCATCAGGTCAACCTAAGTGTTGTTGTTTGCTCTTGATCGTAAAATATGCATATTTGAAAATATATATTGAAATATTGTTTTTATGTATATATTATATGCATATGTTGTTTCTCTACAGATATATATCGTAAAATATGCATATTTGAAAATATATATTGAAATATTATTTTATGTATATATTGTTTTTTTTGAAAATAAACAATAAGACACTCATTGGTGGCAAGCCTTATAATTTAAACTAAAAAAATAATTAAATGAGCCCCACTTTTTGTTTCTTTACTATAGTGAAATCAGACCAATTGATATCCCAAATGATCTATGCAGATTGTAATTGAAATTAGGAATCACACAATCAGAATACGAGAACAGAGAGTTGAATAAAATCGCACAACACACAAATTTTTACTTGGTTCCCATGCGATCAATGTGATCACACCGTACATCCAAGGATCAACAGAGAGCAGATCTTTATTTTAGTGAGTGTTGCGTACAAATTACAAGGAATCGAATGAGAGATTGATTGGTGAAATCAGCTATATAATTTGATTTCCACAGCTCATGACAGAGTACGTGCAACATGTGTGTTCCTAACTGCCAGTGGGACGGCATAACCGAATTGGAAATGACTGAAGTACCCTTGGATGCAAAACTGAACCACAGCTGATCAGACTTGAACTATAGCTCCAACAATTCCCCACTTTGTCTCTGTGTTTGCTTCAACCACCAAACAAAACAACTTCTGAACTCTAAACTCTACTAGCCTCATCAAAGGCTACACCATTTTCAGTTTGATTAAGTCCAAGAAATATGTGGATTTAAGATTAACTGGTCCCTTTGATATCACCTCTCTGATGAAATGATGTTTGATATCAACATGCTTAGTCCTCTCATGGTAAACCTGATTCTTAGACATGTGAATTGCACTTTAATTGTCACAATACACCGTGATTGTTTTCTCAAGAATTGTTAGCTGTTTAGCAAATCCATCCAACCATGTAGCTTCCTTAATAGCTTCAACTAGAGTTATATAATCATCTTAGGTTGTGGATAAAGCTAGGACCTTCTATAGGCTAGCTTTTCATCTCATAGTAGTACAAAAAGCATGTGAAACCATATCTTTTCAGTGACTTTCTGGTGTCCCGACATCCACCGTAACAATAGTCTACACACCCCTCTATCCCATGAAAAGTTATCTAATTCTTGTTTGTTCCTCCATCCACCAGAACCTTGTTAGGGGTTCCCTTCACATACCTCACGATTCATTCAAGAGTATGCTATTGACTCTTTTCTGGATTTGCCATGAATCTGCTAACAATACTGACTAAATAGGCTAAATCAACATTGTGCACACCATTGCATACACGAGTGAGCCAACAACATTTGCATAAGGTATGTTAATCATTAGCTCCTTCTCATCATCAATTTTTGGTGACCGGTCAACAAAAAGTTTAAATTTTTGAGTAAGCGGTGTTGTGACTGATTTTGCCTCAAACATTGCAAAATTTTCAAGAAGTTTTTTGAGATAATCTTCATGAGATAGACTTAACACCCATTAGTCCTATCTCTACTAACTTCCATTCCCAAAATCTTCTTAGCATATCTTAAATCTTTCATTTCAAACTCCTCATTGAGTTTGGATATAACCACAACAACTTCACTATTTATGTTGCTAACTATAAGAATATCAACATATAGGAGTAGAAATGTGTATACCTCTTGAGAAGTGAAATTCAAGTACCCACGATGATCAAACTCACTCATGTTGAAGCCAATTCTTATCATGAACTAATCAAGTCTCATGTTCCATTATATAGAAGATTGTTTGAGTCCATAAAGTGATCTATTTAACTTGCAGACATGATCTTCCTTTCCTTTCACTTCAAAAAATTTTGGTTGTTTCACCAAGATGGTTGCATCCAAGTTACAAAAAGGTAATTTCACATCCATTTGCTCAACCTCCAAGTTATCCCGTTGAAGCCAATTCTTATCATGAACTAATCAAATTTCAAGTTCCATTGTCTCGGATATTGTTTTAATTCATAAAGTGATCTATTTAACTTGCAGATACGGTCTTCCTTTCCTTTCACTTCAAAACATTTTGGTTATTTCACCAAGATGGTTGCATCCAAGTTACAAGAAAGGTATTTTTAACCACTAGTGAAGGAAGGATCCTTATTGATATGTGCTTGAGTACTGGTGAAAAGGCTTCATTGTAATCCATCCATTCTCTATGTGTAAACCCTATGGCAACTTACCTTGCTTTATAACCCCAAGTATGCCTTGCTTCTTCATGAAAATCTATTTGCACCCTGCTATTTTTGAACCTCTAGGCCTTTCAACTATATCCCAAGTATGATTCATCTCAAGTGACTTCATCTCTTCATTCACGATCGACATGTATTTGAACTTACTGAAAACAACAAACTTGTAATCCTTAAGATCTTAATCTAAAACGCCACTTGCTGCTACGAGAGAGTAAGCTAAATGGTCTACATAGTCATATGATAAGCGTCTCATTACCGTGATTTAAGTATCTGTTTACTTATGCTTTTGAATATTTATGATTTCATATTTACTTGCTTTAGTAATGTTTTAGGTTTTATTAGGAATTTGTGGAGTCAACACAAAACGAGGCTAAATGAGGTAAAAAATAGAAATTTTGGACAATAAATAGTCAAGACACTATTTCGGGATATCCAGGCCCTACAGGACCACTACGATACTACAAGAAGGTAAAATTCCTAACATAGCGTGATTGAAAAGAAGACACTAGGAGACCGCATGAAGAGATAAGAAGTAGGATCATCACCGCATCATAGGGGTGGTGCACAATAAGAACCACATCGCGCGGGGGTGGCACGATCAGACAAAAATCTGGATGCAAGTCAAAAACCCTAAAACGCAGACGAGAGCAGAGAAAAGCTACAAATAGGAGGCTACATCGAACAGTTAGGATACGACGCTCACCATCATGTTTACAACCACTCAAAACAGTTCACAACCACTAAATTTCCGAGTAAGAAACCTTGAGAGTTTGTACAGAGAGAAACACCATCAAAATTCTTGTTCTAGATTAGTCGAGTCACTGTTTGAAAGCAAATAGTTAGTGGAGAAGAAGATAGCAAAATGGAAGAAGAAGAGGGCCAAGAAACAACGTTCCATCGGATCCGAGAAGCTTTTCTTCACCTTTTTACTTTGTCTATGATATTTAATTCTTGGTTGATTGTTGAACTCATGCCTATGAGGAGCTAACATACTTATTTTTCAGAATAGGGGAGTAACTCTGATATTATGAATATATTTATTTTCTCTACTTGAGGTGTGTTTGATGACCTTGAATGTCTAGATTGAATAGTTACTTATGTTGTGTGACTAACCTTACTCTCGCTGGGATAAAACTGAATTCGTTAACATGGTAGGTTATTACAGACTCACAGAGATGTGGTTGGGATAGCTCCTGCCATATGTCACGGATCCATTGAATTCATACATCAACTAACTATCAAGTACTTAAAGTAGATATAGGTGGTTTGTCTACGAACTACTAAGTTAAGTCATTGTGAAACCCAACCTCTAAACAATCTTTCCAACTAATGTTCACAACCAAAATCAATCAGTCATTAAATTATTGTCTCTAGTCTAGTTAACTTTAGAGCTTAGTTAGTAACTCTTATCTTCCCAATTTTCTTAGTTTAATTGCTTTCGATAGATTAAGTAGTTGAATTTTTTCTTTCATTCAATTTAAAAACCCAAAAGGACATTTGATCATTCTTGCATTCTCAGATCAATTCTATTGCATTCTAGATTAGACATTCTTAGAATAAAAAGCATTCAAAGATTTTTGAGTTTAGAAATCATTCATAATCATTTATTGCATTCTGAAAACACAAGAGAAAAGATAGTGACATTAATTAGTGTTTTGCATTTAAGTTATTCACACATACAACCATCACTCTTGTGTGATACGATACTTGGTTCGTAACTATACTTACCATTTTATTATTACTTGATTTGTCCACTTGCAACATTGGGGTATTTAGGTGTAACAATTGTATGTTGAGACATATTCTATTCTATTACACCTCAAATATACACCCATTTGTTGAAGCGTGGATAGACTTTCAAGAGATGCTCGGAAAATCACAGGATGACTACCTTGAAATAGAAACACGGGATTTAATGTGTCATAGTTAGAAAAAAAACATGTGAATGACATCTATTCTTAGGGGTTAAGTAAAGCTAGCCGTCATATCTGGGATAAGCTGAGTGGAGAAGGATTTCAAAGGTTACCACCTGATGCAACATTCCAATTGATGTACGATGTCGAAAGAGCCACAGAAGAGCATGGCATTCTGACAGCATGCAATGCAACTTTCAACATTGTTAATGGACTATTGTAGATGACAACCAAGAAAGAGGATAAAGGTAATAAAGGAGCAACGGAGGAGAAAGGCCACAGTGCAATTGGTGTACCAAAGGAACCTTGATTCTTCACCATAATTGTCGAGCAGCATCTTACTCCCTAAACTTTCTACCATTTTGCACCTTGCCCCCCAAGGTTTGTTTTGTTACACATTGCCTGCCCAACTTTGCAAACGTTACATGTTGCCCCCGAAGCACTTTTCGTCAAATTTGACCTCCTCCCCCCCAACAATTAATTATGTTTTGAGTCATATATAGCATTTTACTTCAATTTTTTGTTGAGCTAAACATTGAGACAGAAAAAAACGAAAAAAGTGAAAGAAACCATAAGAAGAGGGACAAACATGACAAAAGCAAGACAATATTGGACAAAGTAAGAGCAACACAAATCAGAGCACGCATAGCAGGTCTTCTAGTAGCCCACGCGATGTGCGATCTAATTATGTGGCACCAGAATTCCAGAATACACCGCGCCTAATACCGCGTCAAAGTTTTCATCGCGCATCAGCCGCGCTATCAAGTTTCATTGTGTACCAACTTTTCTTGCAGTACACGTTTCTCAGTTCTAAGGGCACTAAGCGACATGCTGAAACCAAAATCTATGAACTTTAGCTGAGGAACCTCTATCTTTACCTTTCCAACCATACTTATATTTCCCATATGATTAAACTCCATTGATGCATGAGTTGTTCGCATTGTGATTTTATTTATTATAGGAGAGTTATGCAGCTTGATGAAAAATCTCAAAAAATCTAATTAACAACTCTCTTATTTATAACTCTAGTTAATTTTCCAATTCTTTTATCTCTCATAATCCATAAGGCTATTTCTTCTTTTCTTCTCCTATCTATAAAAAGTTCTTGAAAGAAAAGTTTATTTTTCTAACTATTCTTTGTAGAAATCATGGCATCTCGAAGATACTACACTTTTGAGCCAGCAACTGGAACACCAAGAAGAACATGAACGCTGTCCTTGATTAAACCAACATTCGATCGCTATCAAATCCTTAGCGACAACTGTTTCAACCTGTATCAAGAACTTTTAAAAACCCACTTTGATGATGAACAAGAAGTACAAGGGTTGGAAAAGACACTTGAGCATGCGATATTAGGGCGCATGATGAGGCGACTGAGTATTGTGAACGAAAATATTTTTCACGAATACTATGCTCATTATGAAGGCAATGGTAATGTTTGGCTTCAGGGGAGATCAGTTGCAATCACAAAGAGAGACATAAAAAAATAATACAAATTGAAGTCAAGTCAGATGCTACTTTGGGACTTAGGCTCACAACACAAGATTACAAGAGAGCGTGCCTCAAGACCTCTCCTATAATCAGGTCTCGTGTTTGAGAAAAACAACGATGGTGACTTGGAGGCTGATTATGGGAATCTACAAAACACTTTGTAAAGAACTATATTTTTTATCTGTTCAAGGATACTTCCACCAGATTATATAAAGGAAAATTTCCATAGGAACAAGGCACGGTTTTGATATGCATCTAACGAGGAGATACTCTAAACGTAAGGGAAATCATAATCAAAGTTATCGAGGATCACACCATCAATAGTCCTCCACGCTTTATGTAGTTTGGAGCGCTCATCAATGCACTCTGTATCAAAGAATGATGCAGATATCCATCATCGAAATACATATCCCGTGAATCACATTGCGAGGAAAGTGATAGAAAATACATTCCCCACTAAAGAGATATGAAATAGAGGCAATTGATGAAACTCATCACCTTTGTTGAAGAGAAAAAAGATGGCGTGCGAGCAATTGCAAGAGGTGAAACAACAACTATAAAAGGAGAATGCTAGGTTAGTAAGTTGGTTGGAAGAGATCAAGGAGAACTTCATAACAACAACACTCTCCATTGGAGAGAGTTGAGAGAAATTGAAGTCAGATTTCCAAACGATGAAAGCACAACCACCAGTTAGACGAGTATCCTTTGACCTCGATCTAGGGAGACCTCTGATCTTTACTTTAATTCTTTCTATTTTTATGTAATTAAGACATAGCATGATTTTGAGTTTGGGGGTGGGGTGGTAACTACGTTGTTCGTCTTGCTTATTTTGCTATATATTTATCCTTATAGTCTAGTTTTTGAGTCTATTTTATTCGAATAATTCATTAGAATGGAATTGGAAGCATGAAAACATGAATAAGTAGGAATCTATGATAGATGCATAATATTGTATGAATTTGAGATGAAGGATTACGTAAATACCTTTCGGTACATCTTGGGTCATATGGTGAAAAGCATGTTTTAGTTTCATATACACCTTTCAATCTACTGTTGTGTATAATTGGAAAGAGAATGTTACTTATTTATGAGAATATGAAGCATGTGATTATGATTTGTGAAAAAGTTGCTTGACTATTGCTTAAGATAAAGATAGATGTAAATGTATGGAGGAAATGAAATAGGCCATCGTTTTAAAATCTTGAGTTTTAGCCTTTCAAGTCAAGAATCCTTTATGAATATAAGAATACCCACATAACCCCACTGAAGACTTTTCTATGAACCTTTGTTTATGAAGCCTACTTTATTACCGTGAGCCAAAAAAGAAAAAGATTATATCCTACCCTTTTCTAGAGGTGTATGTAGTAGATCGAAGGAGGAATAAGGTAGGAGCTCAAAACAAAAGCATGAGCTAAAAAGAAAATTATAAATAGAAAAAGAGGATGAATAAAATAGAGAACACGAATAACCCAAGCAAGAACTTTAAGTTTGGTGTTTCTCAAAAAATCATGAAGTATAGGATGGTTTGTATACTAGCGAAAATGAAAATGCAAATGAAAAGATGCCAAAAAGAGCCTAAAATATATGGCCAAAACAAGAAGGCACAAACAAAGAAGGAAAGAGTAAAACATGAGTGGTTTACTACATACATCGAGAACTCATATGAATTTTTCCATTACAGGCCACACCCGAGCCTACATTACAAGCTTACAAAGTTCTAAATGATCGTCAACATATGAAATTGACTTGAGTCAACGGAAATAGAAGAGTGAAGTGTGAAAAGGGAAGTTATTACATATTAAGACCTATGCTTTTATAAGTTCGCAACATGAAAATAACTTTTATGCAACAACAATAGTAGCACACACTATTAAAGCACACGAAATAGATGTGAAGATGACTATATTAAACATGATGTGCTCGTGTTCATATATTCTATCTCATCTCTTATTCTGGTTGTAGGTTGCATTTTTAGATTTCCCTCTTATGCATGTTAGCAAGTCATTGATTACATTCTAATTTAGATCGAATCAGTTAAGTAAGATTGCTTGAGGACAAGAAAAGGTTAAGTTTTGGGGTATTTAATAAGCATCTCATTAACGTCATTTAAGTATCCGTTTACTTATTCTTTTGATTACTTATGATTCTATATTTACTTGATTTAGTATTATTTTAGGTTTATTAGTAATTTAAGGATTAAGACAAAATGAAGCAAAACGAGTCCAAAAAGGGATGTTTTGGACAACAAACAGTCAAGACACTATTTTGGGATGTTATGCCGTTATGGGAGCACTATGGCACTACACGAAGGTGAAATCCTAATATAGCGCAATTGAAGAGTAGACACTAGGAGACCTCATGGAATAAATTACAATGTAGTGCGATCAGCACCGCATCGGGCGGACGAAAATTGGGTCGCAAGTTAGAAACCTTAAAAAGTTGCTCTAGGCATATAAAACTATAAATAATAGGCTATAGTCAGCAGTTAGGGCACGATTGCTCACCATCTCTCATGATCACGTTCACAACCACTCACAACAGTTCACAACCACCAATTTTTCGACAAAGAAACCCTGAGAGTTCATCACAGAGAGAAACCACCATCAAAAGTCTAGTTCAATATTAGTCGAGTCATTGTTAGAGAGAAGATAGTTAGTGGAGAAAATGATAGCAAAATGGCGTAAGAGGAGGGTCAAGCAACAACGTTCCACCGGATCTGAGAAGCTTTACTTCACCTTTTCACTTTGTCTATGATATTTAATTCTTTGCTAATTGTTGAACTCATGACTACGAGGAGCTAACCTACACAGTGTTCAGAGTAAGGGAGTAGCTATGATATTATGAATATATCTATTTTCTTTACTTGATGTGTGTTTGATGACCTTGAATGTCTAGATTGAATAATTATTTATGCTGTGTGACTAACCTTACTCTTGCTGGAAAAAAAATAGAAGCACCCGAGTGGAGTTACCTGACGTGTACAATGCTACGTGATATATATATATATATATATATATATATATATATATGTGTATATATATATATATGCGACTTGGGACTTTGGATTTGCGAAAGCAACTGATGCGCAACCTTTAGATTACACTAGATCAATTTTGACTATGTACGTTTGTTAGCATGATTCAGATGTGTTAATTGGGTTGCAGATTTGATATATCTTGTAAAACAACTGACAATTAGGATGAATCCGTTAGCACGATCGGTTTTTAGAGACTTATAGAGATTGGTTGAGATAGCTCTTGCCACATGTCACAGTTCCATTAGACATGCAAACATCAAATAACTATCAAGTACTATAAGTTGATATAGGTAGTTTTTCTATGAATTACTAAGTTAAGTCATTGTGAAAACCAACCTATAAGCAATCTTTCCAACTATTGTTCACATCAGAAGTCAGTCAATCATTAAATTTTGTTCTCTAGTCTAGTTTAGTGTAACTTAGTTAATCACTCTCGTCTTCCAAATTTGTTGCGTTTGATCGTTTTCATTCGATTAAGTAGTTTAATTATTTTCTTGCATTCAAAACCAAAAACTTAAAAGATATTTGATCAGTCTTGCATTCTACATTAGGCATTCTTAGCATGAAAAGCATTAAAAGCATTTTTAGTTTAGAAATCATGCATAAGCATTCATCGCATTCTGCTAACAAAAGAGAAAATATAGTGATAGTAATTATTGTTTAGCATTTAAGTGATTCATACATACATCCATTGCTCCCTTGAGATACGATACTTGGTTCGTAACTATACTTACCATTTTATTATTAGTTGATTCGTGCAATTGCGACATAGTGGGATTTAGGTGTAACAATTCCGTGTTGAGATATATTCTATTCTATTACACCTCAAATATACATCCATCACCACACATTTTAAAAGCTCTAGTTTGCCTTCTAGTTCTGTCTCTAATAAGCATGTAAGATGGTTCTTCTTCTTGCTCTTGCTCAGGCTCAAAGGTACAATTCACAATTTCAAGTTGATCTTCTTCAAATAACCAATTCGTAGCTTCCTGCTTGATTTGCTTAGAAGCAAACTCCACCGCAAACTGATGAATCTCACTTTCTTCAATTCTTAAATTTGTTATAGGAGACACTTGTTTCCTCATTGGATATGCCATGACATGTTCATTGAAGATAACATCTTTACGACCACATCTCTACTAATGATACACTTCTTATGCTCAGGTTTAGTGCACCATAGTTTATAACCTTTCACTCGTTTAGGGTAAGCGATGAACATGCACTTGAGTGCTCTAGGTTTCAACTTGTTCTACTTTATGTGAGCGTACGCAGTACATCCAAACACCTTTAGTGCCTACATATCAGGTTGTGTCCTGACCAGATCTCTTTAGGTGTCTTTATATCCAGGGCTCCACATGGACATCTATTAATTGAGTAGCAAGTAGTGTTAACTACTTCAGCCAACAACCCTTTGGAAGGTTTTCTTTGTGAAGCATGCACCTAACTCTTTCTAGAATAGTTTGTTTGAAACTTTTTGCTAAGCCATTTTGCTTAGGAGTGCCTGTAACCGTCCTATGTCTCGCTATCCTATTCTTCTTGCAGAACACATTAAACTCCTCAGAGCAAAATTGCAGACCATTATCAATTCTCAACCTCTTGATATTTCTATTAATCTGATTTTCAATGAGAGTTCTCTAGTTGTTGAAAGTCTCTAAAGTTTGATCCTTTATTTTTAGCACAAATACCCATATCTTTCTTGAGTAATCATCTACAAGATACATGAAGTACCTTACTTCAGAATATGAGGGAGTCCTTGAGGGTCCCAAGAGATCAGAGTGTATGTAATCCAAGGTGTCTTTAATTTTGTTCTAAGCAGTGCAAAACTTCACCTTATGAGCCTTTTCAACAAATCAATGCTCACAGAACTCCAGTTTACCCAACTTATCTGATCCTAAAAGTCCATGTTTATTCACCTCTATCAAGCATCTTTCGTTGACATGAGGTAGCCTCATGTGCCCGAATTCAGCAGCGGTAAGAATTCTTTGTCCAACAGGTGCAACTAATCCTTTAACAACTCTTCCTACCAAGGTATACAATCAATTTCTTCTCACCGCATCGGGCGGACGAAAATTGGGTCGCAAGTTAGAAACCTTAAAAAGTTGCTCTAGGCATATAAAACTATAAATAATAGGCTACAGTCAGCAGTTAGGGCACGATTGCTCACCATCTCTCATGATCACGTTCACAACCACTCACAACAGTTCACAACCACCAATTTTTCGACAAAGAAACCCTGAGAGTTCATCACAGAGAGAAACCACCATCAAAAGTCTAGTTCAATATTAGTCGAGTCATTGTTAGAGAGAAGATAGTTAGTGGAGAAAATGATAGCAAAATGGCGTAAGAGGAGGGTCAAGCAACAACGTTCCACCGGATCTGAGAAGCTTTACTTCACCTTTTCACTTTGTCTATGATATTTAATTCTTTGCTAATTGTTGAACTCATGACTACGAGGAGCTAACCTACACAGTGTTCAGAGTAAGGGAGTAGCTATGATATTATGAATATATCTATTTTCTTTACTTGATGTGTGTTTGATGACCTTGAATGTCTAGATTGAATAATTACTTATGCTGTGTGACTAACCTTACTCTTGCTGGAAAAAAAATAGAAGCACCCGAGTGGAGTTACCTGACGTGTACAATGCTACGTGATATATATATATATATATGTGTATATATATATATATATATATATATATATATGCTAACGGATATATATATATATATGCGACTTGGGACTTTGGATTTGCGAAAACAACTGATGCGCAACCTTTAGATTACACTAGATCAATTTTGACTATGTACGTTTGTTAGCATGATTCAGATGTGTTAATTGGGTTGCAGATTTGATATATCTTGTAAACCAATTGACAATTAGGATGAATCCGTTAGCACGATCGGTTTTTAGAGACTTATAGAGATTGGTTGAGATAGCTCTTGCCACATGTCACAGTTCCATTAGACATGCAAACATCAAATAACTATCAAGTACTATAAGTTGATATAGGTAGTTTTTCTATGAATTACTAAGTTAAGTCATTGTGAAAACCAACCTATAAGCAATCTTTCCAACTATTGTTCACATCAGAAGTCAGTCAATCATTAAATTTTGTTCTCTAGTCTAGTTTAGTGTAACTTAGTTAATCACTCTCGTCTTCCAAATTTGTTGCGTTTGATCGTTTTCATTCGATTAAGTAGTTTAATTATTTTATTGCATTCAAAACCAAAAACTTAAAAGATATTTGATCAGTCTTGCATTCTACATTAGGCATTCTTAGCATGAAAAGCATTAAAAGCATTTTTAGTTTAGAAATCATGCATAAGCATTCATCGCATTCTGCTAACAAAAGAGAAAATATAGTGATAGTAATTATTGTTTAGCATTTAAGTGATTCATACATACATCCATTGCTCCCTTGAGATACGATACTTGGTTCGTAACTATACTTACCATTTTATTATTACTTGATTCGTGCAATTGCGACATAGTGGGATTTAGGTGTAACAATTCCGTGTTGAGATATATTCTATTCTATTACACCTCAAATATACATCCATCACCACACATTTTAAAAGCTCTAGTTTGCCTTCTAGTTCTGTCTCTAATAAGCATGTAAGATGGTTCTTCTTCTTGCTCTTGCTCAGGCTCAAAGGTACAATTCACAATTTCAAGTTGATCTTCTTCAAATAACCAATTCGTAGCTTCCTGCTTGATTTGCTTAGAAGCAAACTCCACCGCAAACTGATGAATCTCACTTTCTTCAATTCTTAAATTTGTTATAGGAGACACTTGTTTCCTCATTGGATATGCCATGACATGTTCATTGAAGATAACATCTTTACGACCACATCTCTACTGATGATACACTTCTTATGCTCAGGTTTAGTGCACTATAGTTTATAACCTTTCACTCGTTTAGGGTAAGCGATGAACATGCACTTGAGTGCTCTAGGTTTCAACTTGTTCTACTTTATGTGAGCGTACGCAGTACATCCAAACACCTTTAGTGCCTACATATCAGGTTGTGTCCTGACCAGATCTCTTTAGGTGTCTTTATATCCAGGGCTCCACATGGACATCTATTAATTGAGTAGCAAGTAGTGTTAACTACTTCAGCCAACAACCCTTTGGAAGGTTTTCTTTGTGAAGCATGCACCTAACTCTTTCTAGAATAGTTTGTTTGAAACTTTTTGCTAAGCCATTTTGCTTAGGAGTGCCTGTAACCGTCCTATGTCTCGCTATCCTATTCTTCTTGCAGAACACATTATACTCCTCAGAGCAAAATTGCAGACCATTATCAATTCTCAACCTCTTGATATTTCTATTAATCTGATTTTCAATGAGAGTTCTCTAGTTGTTGAAAGTCTCTAAAGTTTAATCCTTTATTTTTAGCACAAATACCCATATCTTTCTTGAGTAATCATCTACAAGATACATGAAGTACCTTACTTCAGAATATGAGGGAGTCCTTGAGGGTCCCAAGAGATCAGAGTGTATGTAATCCAAGGTGTCTTTAATTTTGTTCTAAGCAGTGCAAAACTTCACCTTATGAGCCTTTTCAACAAATCAATGCTCACAGAACTCCAGTTTACCCAACTTATCTGATCCTAAAAGTCCATGTTTATTCACCTCTATCAAGCATCTTTCGTTGACATGAGGTAGCCTCATGTGCCCGAATTCAGCAGCGGTAAGAATTCTTTGTCCAACAGGTGCAACTAATCCTTTAACAACTCTTCCTACCAAGGTATACAATCAATTTCTTCTCACCGCATCGGGCGGACGAAAATTGGGTCGCAAGTTAGAAACCTTAAAAAGTTGCTCTAGGCATATAAAACTATAAATAATAGGCTACAGTCAGCAGTTAGGGCACGATTGCTCACCATCTCTCATGATCACGTTCACAACCACTCACAACAGTTCACAACCACCAATTTTTCGACAAAGAAACCCTGAGAGTTCATCACAGAGAGAAACCACCATCAAAAGTCTAGTTCAATATTAGTCGAGTCATTGTTAGAGAGAAGATAGTTAGTGGAGAAAATGATAGCAAAATGGCGTAAGAGGAGGGTCAAGCAACAACGTTCCACCGGATCTGAGAAGCTTTACTTCACCTTTTCACTTTGTCTATGATATTTAATTCTTTGCTAATTGTTGAACTCATGACTACGAGGAGCTAACCTACACAGTGTTCAGAGTAAGGGAGTAGCTATGATATTATGAATATATCTATTTTCTTTACTTTATGTGTGTTTGATGACCTTGAATGTCTAGATTGAATAATTACTTATGCTGTGTGACTAACCTTACTCTTGCTGGAAAAAAAATAGAAGCACCCGAGTGGAGTTACCTGACGTGTACAATGCTACGTGATATATATATATATATATATATGTGTGTATATATATATATATATATATATATATATATGCTAACGGATATATATATATATATGCGACTTGGGACTTTGGATTTGCGAAAGCAACTGATGCGCAACCTTTAGATTACACTAGATCAATTTTGACTATGTACGTTTGTTAGCATGATTCAGATGTGTTAATTGGGTTGCAGATTTGATATATCTTGTAAAACAACTGACAATTAGGATGAATCCGTTAGCACGATCGGTTTTTAGAGACTTATAGAGATTGGTTGAGATAGCTCTTGCCACATGTCACAGTTCCATTAGACATGCAAACATCAAATAACTATCAAGTACTATAAGTTGATATAGGTAGTTTTTCTATGAATTACTAAGTTAAGTCATTGTGAAAACCAACCTATAAGCAATATTTCCAACTATTGTTCACATCAGAAGTCAGTCAATCATTAAATTTTGTTCTCTAGTCTAGTTTAGTGTAACTTAGTTAATCACTCTCGTCTTCCAAATTTGTTGCGTTTGATCGTTTTCATTCGATTAAGTAGTTTAATTATTTTCTTGCATTCAAAACCAAAAACTTAAAAGATATTTGATCAGTCTTGCATTCTACATTAGGCATTCTTAGCATGAAAAGCATTAAAAGCATTTTTAGTTTAGAAATCATGCATAAGCATTCATCGCATTCTGCTAACAAAAGAGAAAATATAGTGATAGTAATTATTGTTTAGCATTTAAGTGATTCATACATACATCCATTGCTCCCTTGAGATACGATACTTGGTTCGTAACTATACTTACCATTTTATTATTACTTGATTCGTGCAATTGCGACATAGTGGGATTTAGGTGTAACAATTCCGTGTTGAGATATATTCTATTCTATTACACCTCAAATATACATCCATCACCACACATTTTAAAAGCTCTAGTTTGCCTTCTAGTCCTGTCTCTCATAAGCATGTAAGATGGTTCTTCTTCTTGCTCTTGCTCAGGCTCAAAGGTACAATTCACAATTTCAAGTTGATCTTCTTCAAATAACCAATTCGTAGCTTCCTGCTTGATTTGCTTAGAAGCAAACTCCACCGCAAACTGATGAATCTCACTTTCTTCAATTCTTAAATTTGTTATAGGAGACACTTGTTTCCTCATTGGATATGCCATGACATGTTCATTGAAGATAACATCTTTACGACCACATCTCTACTGATGATACACTTCTTATGCTCAGGTTTAGTGCACCATAGTTTATAACCTTTCACTCGTTTAGGGTAAGCGATGAACATGCACTTGAGTGCTCTAGGTTTCAACTTGTTCTACTTTATGTGAGCGTACGCAGTACATCCAAACACCTTTAGTGCCTACATATCAGGTTGTGTCCTGACCAGATCTCTTTAGGTGTCTTTATATCCAGGGCTCCACATGGACATCTATTAATTGAGTAGCAAGTAGTGTTAACTACTTCAGCCAACAACCCTTTGGAAGGTTTTCTTTGTGAAGCATGCACCTAACTCTTTCTAGAATAGTTTGTTTGAAACTTTTTGCTAAGCCATTTTGCTTAGGAGTGCCTGTAACCGTCCTATGTCTCGCTATCCTATTCTTCTTGCAGAACACATTAAACTCCTCAGAGCAAAATTGCAGACCATTATCAATTCTCAACCTCTTGATATTTCTATTAATCTGATTTTCAATGAGAGTTCTCTAGTTGTTGAAAGTCTCTAAAGTTTGATCCTTTATTTTTAGCACAAATACCCATATCTTTCTTGAGTAATCATCTACAAGATACATGAAGTACCTTACTTCAGAATATGAGGGAGTCCTTGAGGGTCCCAAGAGATCAGAGTGTATGTAATCCAAGGTGTCTTTAATTCTGTTCTAAGCAGTGCAAAACTTCACCTTATGAGCCTTTTCAACAAATCAATGCTCACAGAACTCCAGTTTACCCAACTTATCTGATCCTAAAAGTCCATGTTTATTCACCTCTATCAAGCATCTTTCGTTGACATGAGGTAGCCTCATGTGCCCGAATTCAGCAGCGGTAAGAATTCTTTGTCCAACAGGTGCAACTAATCCTTTAACAACTCTTCCTACCAAGGTATACAATCAATTTCTTCTCATTCCCTTCATAATTACTAGAGACCCGTTCAGAACTCTCAGAACTCCATTCTCTCCATTAATCTCATAATTTTTCCTTTCTAATTCACCAAGAGAAAATAAGTTTCTCTTCAAATGAGGTCATATCTCATTTCCTTTAGGAGCTTTTCAACTCCATTGCGGAACTTAAACGTCACAAAACCAATTCCAACACTTTTACATTGCATGCTATCGCCGAGAAGTACATATCCTCAAACATGTTTTTTGGGCAAAAAAATCTGACGTGACTGCATTTTGTTGACTAGCGTCGGCGTTTTCTTGACTGGACAACTATGTCAACAATTTAGCTCGAATAAGAGAATTTGGATATTTCTAGTCAGCCCGAATCAAAGTGGATAATTATGAATTTTAGACAAAGTTATAATGTAGAAAAAATAATTTGTACTGTTTTTAATATCTTAAACATGCATGTGAAGTGATCAATTAAGGCAAAAAAAATTACGGAGACTATCTTTACCAATACACAGAGAGCTGACGCTAGTGACAACTTTTTGTGTTATAATTTAGTATTTTATATGGTGTGGTTAGGTGAACCATATCGTCAACGTTAAAGTCATGATCCGAAAATGGGTGGGTGAAGTACTTAAGTGACATAGACTTATAATATCCTCCATTTCTTTTCAGAATCAGTTCACATGTTTAATCTATCCATGGGTGACCTACAAAGACTAACATCCTTTACTTTGACGCTTTATTCCTCATTAGTGGCCTACTAAGATAGTGGCAAATAAGATTATATTACGCCTGCTCTTGAGTTCTTGTTTGCATTCCTTTCTTAAAAACGTCTACTAAGTTCTGGAAAGGTCAAGAAAATGTATTTCCGAAATTCAAAATAATACAAAAAAAAAAATCAATCGAGCATTAAGAACAGTACCGCAAATGATAATTGCATTTGATAATAGAACGTGAATAATGATTAGCATCTAATGCGCTCCAAATCACTTGACACCAACTAATATAATATTTCAGTCATATAATATATGTAGGATAAATCTTATCTGTAATGCGAAATTTACCACTAAAATATTTTCCGATTAACTGCGTGCCTGGTTCATTATGCATATCCTTTAGTCCATAAATTTATATGTAAGGCATCTTCTAAAGAATAATTGATTCAACTATTCAAGTGATAGGACCCCTGTCATTTAATTTATATATTAGGTCTTACTAATTATAAATATATATATATATATATATATCTATATATATATTAATTTGGTGTTATTTCGTCAAGGTTACAATATATTGAAAGTATGTTAGAATCGATTCTGATACAAACCAAACTATGCTAGCCAACTACAAAGAAATTGACCATCTTTGTCTGGAACACCTATTATACGGTAAGAAGCCTAAAATAACTAAAGTAATCATGAACAGTCGAACTTGGAACGCTCGAACAAAGGATGATTCTATGCTAAAATAACTGTCTAAATCCAAGATAGTCGAACGGGCCTGGATTCGACCATGAAAACTCTTGAACGAGATGGACTAATTGATAACGATCGAACGGGGGGTAGATCGATCTAATCGAAGAATTCTCGAACTTGAATAATAGTCGAACAACCTAGTTCGAATGTTGTAAGATTGGTGAGCAGTAATTTATGATCTGACATGACTTTCGAGATTCGGGGTATTTGTAGATCTCAGGAAGTGGGACCCGCTCCGCCAAAAGGCAACAATAGTCGAACGTCACCGTTCGATCATTCAAGAACTGTTGAGCCACCTTGGTTCGACTTTTTCTCGTTTGGGCCGATATTGGGTCAGATCGGCCATGTTCGTTTCTGGACCACCTAAACCACCCCACCATATAGTCGCCCCAATTTGGGAGTTGGTCTTTTTTAAGAGCAGGTGCCAAATTTGAGAATGTTTGCCGCTGTTCTTGAAACAGGGAGATGCTTTGCTCCAAAATTTCCCCCCATTTAGAAGTCGTGTTCCGAAAGATCGGGTGCCAAATAATAATATCTGGCTTTAAAATATGCCTCCCATTTGGGAGCATCAACCTGAAGGGGGCCAAATAATAATATCTCGCTTCAAAAAAATGCCCCCAATTTGGTATCTGTAATCTCAAGAATTGGGTGCCGAATAGTAATATCTGGCATCAAAATATGCCCTCATTTGGGAGAATGTAATCCGAAGGATTGGTGCCAAATAATAATATCTTGCTTCAAAATATGCCCCTCATTTGGGAGCCGTAACTCAAAGGAACGGATGCCAAAGCGCACATTTCTTAGGAAATCGAATCATCATGTGTTCGGTCTTTCTTGACAGCATCGAATCGTATGTGATTCGATCATTATAGAGAGAATTGAATCATAGGCGATTCGATTGTTATTGGACGTATCGTATCATTGGCGGTTCAATTGTTCGGTATATGAGCCTAGTAGGTGAGGCCTTTTATCATGAGCCATTCTCTATAAATTGGGGGTGTGGTCGAGTAAAAGAATTCATTTGCAACCTTTGTTGGAACTAAGAGCAATATTAGGCAGTATCAAATTGGTAGGCGTTCGATCGTTTTATGACTATTGAATTCCATGTTCGATAATCAATTCGTTCGATACTTTCTCTTGTTCGATTGGTTTACTTAGAAATGTTTTTGTGGTGTTTCTGACTTGTGCCTTCGTTCTTTGTTGTTATATTTCTTTTTCTTCAAGCGTGCACTCTCAACTTCATAGACCTACAGTAGTTTGGCTATGCTGTTAAGGTGTTAATTAACAAATGCTTATTGTTTCTATATGAGAAATGTTAGTTCCGCTTTTGATTTTATTTTCAATTTGTAAGAGAAATGTCAAACGAGATTGCTAGTCAGTAGGTTGACATTGAAAGTGGATGGAGTGATGACTCGGGGGCCGAGTGGAGTGGCTTAGTAAGAGAAGAAAGTACTAGAGACTCGCGGTCGAATCAGGTCGGTGATGCTTCGTCATCATGTGTAGGAGGGAGCAAGGATAGTTAGTCTTATGGCGCCCAACAAGGGATGGGTGATGAGCCCATTTTCGAATTCGCCAATAAACGCGCCAATAGCGAGTCAGATGGATTGAGGAGAGGGAGGTGGAAGAGTCTGATGATGAAGCCGAGCAGGTGGATATATTGTATCCCGACTATGTTTCGTGTCTAGAGCATAGTCGAACATATATGCGTGATACCTACCACATTGGGACAAATTACAAGATCAAGGATACCAACAAATGAGTAGAGTGTAAACACCCTACCCCCGGGTTTTATCAAAATCTTTGTTGGGCAGTTGATCAACTAGTTGAGTTTTCCTGTCCCGCTGGTGGTTCAAGACATATTTCAGACCATATGATTAGTGCCTAGTTAGCTTACCCCCATTTCGATTGGGCATATCATTGATTTTATACTTGCTATGAAGGGATTAAGCTTTCCTTGCGGCCCTAACAAGTTCTCGTTTCTATTTGAGGTGGGGCGCAAGGGGATGGGCTTCTATCATGTAAAGGCCTTTCAAAAGGTTAAATATATGTATGTAGAACGGACCGGTTATGAGAAAAATTGAAAGAAGAGGTACTTTTATATTGAGGAGAGTTGGGCGAATGAGTTCTCGCCTCTAATGAGAGCCTGGGTCGAAGTACAGAGGATTACGATTCCTCGCGGTGTAGGGGCTCTGAGATGGGGTAAAATCTTTAGAGCCAATCTTGTGACCAGTCTTAAATTCAACATGACTAAATTGGTTATGGATGATATGCTGAGTCTTGGAGGACTGTGTCCAGTGTTGTATACTAGATTTTTAACTATTGATATAGGGTTCAGTCAAGTTTCATACGTAATCGCGTCCTCTTGATAATGTTGTTCCTAATATGAATCTTTTGTTGTTTGCAAAATCGTTCATCTTGAGTCAACATGCTAGCATGAACCATGTTTTAGCCATCAAAACCAGGGAAGGCCAGGCAAAGGTGCTGATTTCGATTCCCCCACCAAAGAGGAAGACATCTTAAGACAATGATGGTGCAAAAGCTCGCAAGCACAATCGCATGTCAATGCAAACCTTAGCGAAAGAAAGCCCTCACTTATCTTTGTGGATAAGGATACTTTTGGGGGCTTTGATGTACCTATTGTGGAGAACGTCGGATGTGAGGTTGCTGCCAAGGCTCTCGTTGGGACAAAAAGAAAACAGGTTCCACAGATTAAGTCACAAATTAGCGCAGCAACTCGGCATGTAGGTCCCATCTGGGGTTTAGGCTGGTGGAGCTCCAATTTGGGATACAAAACCCCCAGTGGGGGAGAGCTTAGGAGCGGTTAAGGAATGCGTCCCACGCGTTCGTTTCAATGGGATTGCACAATTTGAAGAGGGAGCAATCAAAGTGTTGCACGTGTTGTTTCCACTCTATCCACAAGACTCATTGCATCTACTGAAAAGAGAGTGAAATCGGAAAGGCTTGTTCTTTTACTAGTCAACTCGATAATGATACGGTTCATCTAAATTCGTACATAACTACAATTTTTGGTGATTCGTGGCTCATGTTGATATGTTTGCTATTCTCAGCAAGGTGGCGTTGTTGATGTCATGGCTCAAGGCTTGGGGTAGGCTTATGAAGAGAGGATGTCTGACATTGATAAGTTGAGGGCCGAGTATCGAGACAATAATTGCGATGCACTAAAGGCGGCGCACAATAAAAGGGATCAGGTCCTTGGTGTAGGCAAATTAATTTTGTGTCTAATTAAATTAAATGATGGTAACTCTTATTTAATACAAAATATATTTTGTAGCAAGAAATACAAAATATATTTTATTTAATCCTAATATTTTGAGGAGTTAAAATAAATATATTAATTAAATCTTAAGACAAGGAAATAATTGTTCATCAAATCTCAAGACATGGAAAGTCTTCTCCTCCAAGTCTCAATCTTCAAGAGATGGAAAAAAATCTCCATCAAATCTCCACAAGGAAAGAATTCCCCACCAAGTCTCAATCTTCAAGAGATGGAAAGAAAATTCTCTTAGCTAGAGTCTTCCATATCAAGGAATTGTAAACGCGATCACAATCGTTCATCTCATTAGGAAATTCTAATTGAGATTCACTTCACAACTATAAATAGAGGTGGTTTTCAAGAAGAAAAAAGGCACACAAAATATTCACAAGTTGAATAGGGAAAAGCTCTAAGTTTTTTGCTCCACCAAATTCATCCATCTTCAAGCGTTCTTCGCGGCATTTAAGGTATCCTTCAACAATCTTCAAGGTGTTCTTCTTAAAGAACTCCTTTCAATCTGCCGTCAAGTCTCAATTCCATCCAAAAACTATTTTTGAAGATCGCACTTCTGCCGAGGAAGATCAAACTCCAAGAGGTTCAACAAATCCAAAACCAAGTTCATACCGTTCGTCATTCGTCTTCAAGTCAAAATTCGTTTAATCCGAGATCAAGTCTTAAGACCCTTGAAAAACTATTTTTGAAGATTGAAGTCCATTCAAGAAGATCAAAACCCAAAATAATCCAAAGAACTGAAGACGAAGATCATACCAATCTTCCTTAACCTTCAAATCAATTTCAAATCAAGTTTCCATTCGATCCGAGATCAAGCCGTAAAGCCCGCGAATCAACGTTTGTCAAATATCCAAGTACTTGGAAGATCAAGATTCCTCCAAAGAAGATTGATATTCAACAAATTCAAGAAGTCGAGATGAAGATCAATTGATCGTCGCCTAGACAGATTCAAAACAAGTGCTAATTCAAGATCAAGATCGAAAGTCCTTGGATTAGCGTTCAACCAAAAATACACGTGGAAGAGATCAAAATCAAATCCACTCAACTTGAGAAAAGAGTCAGAGGATTAAATAGAGATTGAAACACAATTGTACTTTAAATTAATCCAAATTAACTTTGTAATATTTTCTTGTCTTTTAATTTCAAAATTCAAGAATTTGTCATTACAAATTTGGCCCGCCCAGTGGGACCATCTCTACCTCTCATCTCTTTTTCCAGCAAGTCTCAGATTTGAAATCACAAGAATTCAGTGTTGCTCAACAATGGACAAGTCAATGGGGGCAACAAGTTGAGGTTCTTCGCAACCGATGATGAAAGATACACTCATATCGGGGGCAAGACATGATGCTTAAGAAGATGATCAAGTATCCTCATTAGAAGAGAAAGTTGTCGCGCTTGCAAGAGCCCTTGAAAATCTTACAAATCAAACTCATAAATGTGATGAACATTTGAATCGCCTTCTCCAAAAGTTAGAGTGCCAAGAAGGAGTTGAAAATTCCAAAGAAGTCACCGACAACATTGGAGTTCAAGGATGCATCAAGACTACAATCAACGAAGTTGAAGTGTCACCTCATCTACAAACGCAAGAGCTCGTGGAAATCAACGATCAAAGCATAGCACATGAAAATGCTACTCAAGGAGTTGAAGCTCAAGAGTTTGATGAAGTCCTAAGTAAAAGAATCCAAGCCACTTCTCTTTTCCACAAGTCAAATTTCTCAAGGAAGGAAGAGCAAGGTGCGATGATGCACACAAAGTTTTCCGAGAAAAACATTCAAGATGTTGAAGTTGGAGAATATTCTAAGTCCTCAAGTAAACGAATCCAAGTTTCCCCGCAAGGCCTTGTCTCTGCCGATCAACTGAAGAAGCTCATTGAAGAAGTTGCAAATGATCATAAAGCTCAACACAAGACTTCCAAATCTTACACAGAGCCATATACTCAAAGAATAGAGCAACTTCAAATGCCGAAAAGCTATCAACCTCCTAAGTTCCAAAGATTCGACGGGACTGGAGACCCGAGACAACATATTGCTCACTTCATTGAGACATGCAATAGTGTCGGCACCGATGGAGATCTTCTAGTCAAACAGTTTGTTCAAGCCTTAAAAGACTTTGCATTTGATTGGTACACCGATCTCGAGCCAAACTCCATTAATAATTGGGACGATCTACGAACTAAGTTCTTTAACCACTTTTATAGCACTCGACGTACTGTGAGCATGATTGAGCTTGCGAATTTGCATCAATAAGAAGACGAGCCAGTGATTGAGTACATCAATAGATTGATAAATCTATCCCTAAACTGCAAACAAAGATTGCCTGAGACTTCAGCCATGGAGATTTGCATTCAAGGGATGAATTGGAGTCTCTCTTACATACTTCAAGAAATCAAACCACGAAAATTTGAAGAGTTGGCGACGCGAGCGCATGGCATAGAGACGAGTGTAAACTCTATTGAGGAATAAAACTCAATTCATGGCCTTGATATTGAAAGCAATGATACAGATGATGAGGATGACAATGAAGAGGGCGCGCCGTCAAATTTTGATCCAACGAATATGATCCTTGATACGAGCTTAAACTATCTCAAATTCTCAAATTAAATGCCAAAGTATATGCTCCTTGATACGAGCTTAAACTATCTCAAATCCTCAAATTAAGTGCCAAAATATATGCTCCTTGATACGAGCCTAAACTATCTCAATTCTTCAAATTAAGTGCCAAAATATATACTCCTTGATAAGAGTATAAACTATCAAAATCCTCCTTAACACGAGTATAAACTGTTTGCATATCCAAACTCAAAGAAAATCCTTCAAGTCTTCAAAACAAATGCACAAGTCTCATAGACACGAGCCAAAAGGTCTATATATCCCTCAAGTCCTCAAAGAAAATGTTCAAGTCACCTAGACACGAGCCAAAAGGTTTACAAATCCTTCAAGTTCTCAAAGTAAATGTTCAAGTCTCTTAGACACGAGCCAAAATGTCTACAAATCATTTAAGTCATCAAAGCAAATGTTCAAGTCTCCTAGACATGAGCCAAAAGGTCTAGAAATCCTTCAAGTCTTCAAAGCAAATGTGCAAGTCCCCTAGACACGAACCAAAAGGTCTGCAAATCCTTCAAGTGTTCACAACCTCCTTGATGTGAGGTAAAACTGTCTACAATGTCCAAATCAAATGCTCCATGGCGCACGAGCTTAAACTACACGTTTTTCTTGGCCCGCATGAGTGGAAACTGTGTATGGCACCCCTTTTAAATCAATCTTGATTTCTTTTGAACTACGTCATGACTTGATTCCTTCATTGGATACGTAGGCAGTTAGAAGTTCATTCTTAGCACAGTCATATAAAAAAAAATGCTCATGCAACATTCAAGTTAATGGATCCAATGATGAAGCTCACAAATGTTGTAAACTCATGAAGTGAATTTATGGTGGTTGAATTGAAGCACGAGAACAAGAACAAGAAAGATGTCAAGACTTATCCACTCATTTGTGCTTTTCAACACAAATTGTGAACAAGTCTCGAGGGGGCAATTTGTAGACACATTAATTTTGTGTCTAATTAAATTAAATGATGGTAACTCTTAAGATGCAAGAAATACAAAATATATTTTATTTAATCATAATATTTTGAGGAATTAAAATAAATATATTAATTAAATCTTAAGACAAGGCTCATCAAATCTCAAGACATTGAAAGTTTTCTCCTCGAAGTCTCAATCTTCAAGAGATGGAAAGAATTCTCAATCAAATCTCCACATGGAAATAACTCCCCACCAAGTATCAATCTTCAAGAGATAGAAAGAAGATTCTCTTAGATAAAGTCTTCCATATCAAGGAATTGTACACGCGATCACAATCGTTCATCTCATCAGGAGATTCTAATTGAGATTCACTCCACAACTATAAGTAGAGGTGGGCTTGAAGAGAAAAAAAAAAAGACACACAAAATATTCACAAGTTAAAGAGAGAAAACCTCTAAGTTTTTCGCTCCACCAAATTCATCCATCTTCAAGCATTTTTCGCGGCATTCAGGGTGATCTCCTTTCAATCCGCCATCAAGTCTCAATTCCATCCAAAACCATTTTTGAAAAACGCATTTATACCGAGGAAGATCAAACTCCAAGAAGTTCAACAAATCCAAAACCAAGTTCATACCGTTCTTCATTCGTCTTCAATTCAAAATCCGTTTAATCCGAGATTAAGTCTTAAGACCCTCGAAAAACTATTTTTGAAGATTGAAGTCCATTCAAGAAGATCAAAACCCAAAAAAATCAAAAGAACTGAAGACGAAGATCATACCAATCTTTATCAACCCTCAAATCAAATTCCAAATCAAGTTTCCGTTCGATCCGAGATCAAGCCGTACAACCCTCGAATCAACGTTTGTCAAACATCCAAGTACTTTGAAGATCAAGGATCCTCCAAAGAAGATTGATATTCAATAAATTCAACAAGTCGAGACGAAGATCAATTGATCGTCGCAAAGACAGATTCAAATCAATTGCTAATTCAATATCAAGCTCAAAAATCCTTTGATTAACGTTCAACCCAAAATACACGTGAAAGAGATCAAAATCAAATCCACTCAACTTGAGAAAAGAATCAGAGGAAAATAGAGATTAAACCACAGTTGTACTTTAAATTAATTCAAATTTACTTTGTAATCTTTTTTTGTCTTTTAATTTCAGAATTCAAGAATTTGTCATTACACTTGGCCTTGCTAAGAGTGCCATAGCTAAAGCAGGTGTCGACCGTGCAGCCACTCAGATAGCTGAGAATAAAACACAGACACTCTAGGACGAGGTTGCCAAAGTGACGAGGGAGAAAACCACTCTTGAGACGCGCATTAAGGAGCTAAAAAAGTAGTTGGAAGTGGAAAAGGAGAAAGCGGTGCAGGCAGAGGTGAAGGGATGCTCCTTTGTCACAATGAGTTACATAAATGATCATTATTATTCACTACAATGTGTGGCTATTCTTTTGTTACTGAGTATAAGTTGTCGAATGTAGCCTCCCACCGCGAAGCACCGGCTGACCATTGTTGAGGAATTCATGTGGAGCAATGCCTTCTATGAGATCACCATGCGTTACGGGTCAAAGGCTCCAAGAAGGCACAAGTGTTGACGGTGCATGAAATTTGCAGCGCGTGTTACCTGCGTGGTGGCTAAACATGGGGATGAGTCCCGATTTGAAACCGTTGCCAGAGGTTGCCAACAGTGAGCCCCTTGCGCTAGATGAGTTCGCGAGTCTTCTAGACAGAAGGGAGTACGTAACCCTTGGAATGTCACCGCCGCCTCCTCTGCCTTATTCCTTTCCTGACTCCAAAGAGGAAGATGATGTTGCAGGCGATGATGTCAAGGTTTGAATTTTCCCAATGTAATCGTTTAGTCGTGTGAACGATTTATTTTTTGATTTGTTTTGAATTTGGGCATTGGATCGTCTTGTGTTGAAAACTTGAATACTTCCATTTTCTTGTGTTATTCTTTTTGAACTTCGTGGTCCCTGTGCGTTTTAGTATTCGCTCTCGGGTTTGAGTAATTAGTTTTAATTACAACTTATCCTTGATGTCTTTTCGTCAAGACCGTGTTGATAATAGCGCCTTAGATGGCGTGAGTTAACTTGTACGCCCTTATTTGGCGAGAATCTGAGTTTTGCTCCCTTTGACTAGGGGCGAGTGTGGGTATGATTTTTATAACCATGATATATTAGGATTGCACCTTGTGCTGTTTGGTTTATCATCCATTTAAGTTTTCTTATGGGGTTGTGTGAGGACGCTTAACCAAACTTGGTCTTACATGTGTCCTTTATTTTCTTGAGTATCCAAGATGTTTAATAGACCCCGTCAGGTCAGATGTGTTTTTCTTTCTTTCGGTGAGCTATGTTAAGTTTGTGTTTGAGATATTGGGTTTACTTCATTCATGTTTTGAGATATTTGGTTTACATTCACCCGTGTCGGGTCAAATGTCCAACTCTTTTGTTTTTCGAGATGTTAGGTTTGCATTTTCTCGTGTCGGGTTAAATGTCCATCTCCTTTGTTTTTCAAGATATTAGGTTTGCATTTGCTTGTGTCGGGTCAAATGTCTACCTCTTTCGTCTTTCGAGATAGTGGGTTTGCATTTGCTTGTGTTGGATCAAATGTCCATCTCTTTTATTTTTCGAGATATTAGGTTTGCATTTGCCTGTGTCGGTCAAATGTCCATCTCTTTTATTTTTCAAGACATTAGGTTTTCATTTTCCTGTGTCGGATCAAATGTCCATTTGCTTCCTCTTTCGAGATATTGTGTCTGCACTTGCCAGTGTCAGGTTAAGTGTCCATCTTTGTGTTTTTTGAGTTATTGGGTTCGCACTTGCCTGTGTCGGGTCAAGTGTCCATCTCTGATATTTTTCGAGATATTAGGTTTCCACTTGCCCGTGTTGGATCAAGTGCCCATCTACCTTATCTTTGACCGCTTCGGGTCTACGGGCTACAAAAGCCATGTTATTGTGCCGGTAGAGTTCTCCTATACTTGGCATACACTGTTTTGGCAAATAGTAAAAATAAATATCATATAAACAAAGATAAGAATCTAAATAGGGATAAGGTTGAGCCCATCGTAACGCAGGTTGCCTATGTTTCCTGAGTGCTGCCTCGGGGACTCAAGCCGTCGTAGTTCATGTATTAAGTTTTACATGCCAGCCCCGTATAGGTGGGGCAATTTAGGGAAAGAATAAAACATAGCTATTCTAGAAAGAAATTAAAATATCAAGAAAACACAACGAAGATCAGTAGATCGATTCAATCTCTGTTGGTGCCAACGCAATTAGTACGCCTTATCCTCTTGTCGTGGGACCTTGAGAGACCCCACGTCATAAAGTAAACCTTGTCGATGATCGTCGATCACCTAAACTATTCCTGCTGGGGTTGTGAATTTCATCTTTTGATGATATGTGGACACCACAGCTCTAAAAGCGTTGAGCACTAGTCCGCCAGGATGGCATTGTAGGGGAAAGGCATGTCCACAATTAGGTAAAAAGTGTTCATGGTTCTTCTGTGTGCCAAGGTCCCAAGTGAGGTCGGGAGTGTGAATAATCCATGTGGTAAAACCTCCATTTAGTGGAGTATATCGCCTATGCGGCGAATTTCTATTGGCTACAAAAGCCATGTTGTTGTACCTGTAGAGTTCTTCTCTGTTTTGGCAAACAATAACAATAAATATCACATTAATAAAGATACCAATTTAAGTAGGGATAAGGATGAGCCCAGCGTAACGCCGAGTTGGCTATGTTCTCGAGTGGTCCCTCGGACTCAAGCTGTCGTAGTTCATATGTTAAGTTTTACATGCAACCTCTGTATATGAGGGGCAATTTAGGGAATGAATAAGACATAGTTGTTCTAGAAATAAATTCAAATATCAAGAAAACACGACAAATATCAGTCGATCAACCCCATATTTGCTGGTGCCAACGCAATCAGTGCTGCCTCATCCTCTTGTCGTGGGATCTTGACAGACGCCACAGAACAAAGTCAACCTTGCCGATGATCATTGATCACCTCACCTTTCCCCGCGGGGGTTGGGAATTTCATCTTTTGATGATATGTGGACACCACAACTCTAAAAACGTTGAACGTCGATCTACTTATAATGAAATTATAGGGTAAATGCACTCCAACAATCTGGTAACCAGTGTTCATGGTTCTTCTCTGTGGGAAGGTCGAAAGTGTGAATAATCCATGTGTGACAACCTCTATTCAACGAAGTATATCGCCTGGGCAAAGAGTTTCTATGGGCTATGAAAGCCATGTTGTTGTACTTGTAAAGTTTTCCTCTGTTTTGGCAAATAGTAACCATAAATATCACATCTCTGTGGGCTGTCTTTGACCTTGGGCTTGTCTTTTCGTGGTGACCTCGATCTGTTCCTTGTGGGCCTGTCAGCCTCATCCTTCAAATTGCTGACATACTCAGGCAGTTTGTCGCCATTGATTAATCGCTCTATCTCATCCTTAAGGTCCTTGCACTCTTCCGTCGTGTGACCGTTCTACTTGTGATACTTGGAGTATCTGGATAGAGTATCGTGGTAGGTGAAATTTTTATCTTTTTCGGCGCGTTCAACCGTTTTTTCTCTTTGCTACTCCATGGACAATCATGATGTCCGCATTCAGTGGAGTATATCACCTGAGCGACGAGTTTATGTGCTTGTCATTCGTTCTCCCCATTTGAATACTTAATGAACTTTGCCGACATAATCTTCTCAAAATGCACCATATAATTTTCCAACTTGTTGATTTCCTCAATAGTCCTCGGTTTTCCCTTTAAAAATTCACCTGAGAAAGTCTGGTTCCTAGTGGTGTGGAAGATGTTGTTTGCAACCATTTCATTCTTCGTGTCATCTATCTTCAAAAGCTCGAAGTTGAACCTCCTAATAAAATGCTTTCAGCGTTCTTTCTCCCCTTGCTTCACCGAATACTTGTACGAGTGATCCATAACCGTCGTTTTCTGACTTGAGAATTGACTTTCAAACACCTTCTTCATTTATTCATAACTCGATAGCGTCCCCGTTGGGATCCTAGAAAACCAATACAGAGCCACCCCGGTCAGTGTGGTTTCAAATATAGTTACCTGCACATTGTTGCTGAAGCCGTATTGAGAAACCAGCCATCCAAGTGGAAGACGTTCTCCAGCGGATCCTGTTTCCCATCATACGTCTTCAGTTGAGGTATCTTTTCCCCTTTCCCTAACAATTCAACCTCAATATCAGCTGTGTGGTGTGCTCTTACGAGTGCTTCCAATTAATGCCATCTTATTCACTACTTCTTTCCTCTACCGATTCTACCTCACCAACCTCCTGGCAATCGCAGCATGCTTTGCCTTGGATTCACCAGCATTTCCTTGACCACCCTCGCGCCTCAAGCCTTTGTAGTGCCTTCCCGAATCTTCTTTTATTGATTGGGGCCTTGCCCTATCGCCCTCTCTCTTTCGCCACTCCCTTCCTTCATCAGCACGAAGCCTTGTGGCTGGGGCATGTTCAAGCGATGCTTTCTTATGGTCCTGAGCTCGGGATGCTACATGTGGCGGAGTAGTGGGGAAAGTCCTCACTACTACCATGAGGATCATTGCCATAGTCTCATCCTTAAAAGTGAGTGGTAGGCCTGCGGTTGTGGAAAGACCGCTCTAAATTAGGTGTCCGCTAATTCCAGTCCTCGACATCGGCTGATACTGCCAAGTTGGTGGAGAAACCTTCTCGGTCGTATGTGAAGGCGCTAGGGACAGGTTGGGCCCCCACTAGTCAGCGCATCTCAGAAGCAATACTCTTTGCAACTCTGCTCTTTGATCGAATTACTCTAAACAACCTTGCTTACACGATCGTGTTTGTGGTGTTCCCACAGACGACGACAATAAATTGGTGTTATTTTGTCTTGTTACAATACAATCAAAGTATGGTACAATCAGACCTGAAATAAACCAAACTATGCTAGCCAAATACAACGAAATGGACCAACTTTGTCGGGCACGCCTATTACACGGTAAGAATCTTAAAATGACTAAAGAAACCACGAACTGTCAAACAGGGAACGGTCAAATCGAAGATGAACGAGCTTGGGCTCGTCCCTGAAAACACTTGAACGCGATTAACTGATTAATAACAATCAAACAAGAGGGAAAATCGATTGAACCTGTGAGCTCTCAAACTTTAATAATAGTCGAACAACCTAGTTCGATAATTTTAGGGTTGTGAACATTAATATATGATCTGGCGTGACTCTCAAAATCTGGGATATTTATAGACTTTAGGATGCAAGACCCGCTCCCCTAAAAGGCAATCCACCTTGGTTCGACTGTTTTTTTTTGTTTGGGCCGATATTGGACCAAGTCGACCTAGTTTGTCTTTAGGCCACCTATATATATATATATACGATAACAAAATATTAGTACGAGTGTTTATTCTTATATATTATCTGTAATTACCAATGTTTTCAGACCCGGGACGACTGGTCCGACCGGAATTGGTGGCCTTGTTGGGCTGGTTCTGCAGCTATATCGAGATGTTGAGCGTTCGTCAGTGAACCGCTGAATTCGACCGGTTTAGATAGCGAACCAATTTGGTCCCTTTTTGTAATTACCTTTTTCAAACATTGGAGGAAGAGAGAGAGAGAGAGAGAGAGAGAGAGGGGAAAAGACGTGGAAAGAAAGAGACAAAGGAAGATGATGTATAAATTATTTGATTAATAATTTGTGTGAGAAGTTGCAAAAGATAAGGCATAAAATTAGGGAATGATATTTAAAAGAAAAATAGATTCATATGTTTGATTTGATTTGTTCATCTAACCAAAAATAAACCATGATTCTTGGAGAAAGAAGAAAAAAACGAGGCGTGAAAAAAAAAGGAAAAGAAAAGAACATCTAAATTATTGGATTTGTAGGTTGTTGGAGAAGTTCCTAAAAGCAAGGCATAAAATTAGGAAATGATATTAAAGAGAAAAATAGAAGAAGAAACAAATAAGAGGCGTGAACAAGAAAAAAGAAAGGAAAGGAAAGAACATCTAAATTATTGAATTGATAGGTTGTTGGGAAGTTTCTAAAAGTAAAGCAAAAAATTAGGAAAGGAATTTTAGGAGAAACAAATTTCATATGATCGATTTATTTCTATTTATTTTGGAAACTTATTAATTGATAACTAGATCTATTTGATTAGATCTTTATTATGAAAATTTTATTGTTCTTAATTTTGATACGTATAATGTTATCTTAGTTATTTGGAAAAGATAAATAATTTGTTTACGAGTAAACTATTGATTTTAACTTATTTAAACATAAAATCTTACATGACACACGAAAAAAGGATTTTGTTGTCTCACTTAATTTTTTTTAGTAACCATTACAAACTGCCTAAATAGAATCATTGAGGATTTTAGTTTATTAAATTTATTATTTTTAGTATAGTTTAATTAATCTAAGAAAGTATATAGAGTTATGAACTATAGTTATAAGAATTTTGATATTATTATGATTTACATTATTATTGATGAATTAAGGACTATAATTATAAAGTTATGGACTATAATTATGAATTTAGAAAACGAATGGCACACATATTATCACATCAAATGAGATGTGAAGGAGGTAGAGGAAAACCAATCTTTCTAAATAAGTGTTGAATCCAATGAAGTTCGGTCGCAGCATTAGCGAGAGCCTGATATTCAACTTCGGTGGACGAGCAAGATATTGCATGCTATTTTCTTTTTTTGGTAAACAAAGGAAAAATTACAAAGCGAAGCTTGACTAAACTAAGTCGTGTTGGAGTAAACCAACAGTCCGGAGCGGCGGGGTATCCCAGAATACCTCCCGTTCATTATTCTCTAATTGGGTCTTGGCCAAATCATCGGCAACTCTATTCGCGCCTCGAGGTATCCAACGTAACTTCACGTTCCAAGGTAGATGAAGAAGCTCCCTACATCTCTTGATTAAGTCCCTCAAAATTCCTTGCGGCTCCCTCACACTTATAAGCCATTTGTAACTTTTTTCTGAGTCCGTCTCCACCTCCAAATTATTGATTCTTTTCTCCCACGCATATTCTAAACCCCTCTTCAAAGCCTCAAGCTCCGTTTCATCTACCGATGGCGCATCAATTCTTGTCTTGAAACCCCAAATCCATTCTCCCCTGTCATTCCGCAATACTCCCCCCGCTGCTCCCTCGTTTTTCTCCTCGCATAGGCCACCATCAACATTCAGTTTCAGCCATCCTTTTTTTGGAACCATCCATCTTTCCTTTTTTCTCGGCTGCCCCTTCTTTTCCTTGCTCATTTTCAGCTCGTAACTTAGGATTTTGATTTTTTGAACTATACTCGCTGAATTTTCGCGTTCTCCACGGAACACCAAACTATTTCGTGCTAGCCAAAGTGTCCAAACTGCTGCTGCAAATATTAAATTCCAGTCCACGGTCGGGATTAAGCCGCAATGGAAACGGTTGCATCTCAAGTTGTCACGCAGCCACTCATTATCTTCAATGGCCTCAAATTTCTGCAAGTCGTCGGCCTCTAACAGTAAATCCCAGACTTCCCGAGCTCCCACGCAATCCCGAAAGATGTGCAACACTGTTTCATTCGGGTCATTGCACAAATGACAAAGAGCAGTATCCGATATCATCCTTATTTTTCTCAAGCTGTTCGTGGCTAATCTATCTTGATAACTCAGCCATAGGAAGTGCCTAAATTTGTTGCTAATGTTCAGCTTCCAAATCCACTTGCCATCGCTCGCGCGCGTTGCGGACTTTCCATAATATTTGTGAAAAGTTTTGTATGTCGATTGGCATGTAAGGTTCCCATCGCCCGTCTCATTCCAGAGAATCCTATCTTCGCTCTCTGTAAGGATAATATTTTTGGCAAGAATGCAGTCCCTTACCTTCGTCGGAATTGGAGTCATGAGCTCATCTATTTTCCATTCGCCTGCTGTCCCAATCATGTCACATACCCGCAACATTCTCTCGGACGGAGTAATATTCTGAACTTCATCTCTTATTCTCATATCCCCTAACCAGTTATCAAACCAAAAGGAAGTGCCCGCCCCGTTGCCAACTTTCCAGCGCAAGAACGGCTTCATCAAGGCCATGCTCCTCACAATTCCTTTCCACGTCCCACACGCCCCTACTTTGGGAATATGATTAAGTATCGATATCCCTTTTAGATACTTCGCTTGGATTAAATCCCGCCAAACAGTTCCTTCCCATTGCAGGATTCGCCATGCCAGTTTCGCGAGTAAGGCCTCATTACTCGTTCTTGCTACCCTCAATCCGAGACCTCCTTCAATTTTTGGTGCTCTTACTTTTTTCCGTCCCACGAGGTGTAATCTTTTTTCCTCTGAATTCGCTGACCACAAGAAGTCACGGTTGAGACGATCCAACTTGTCACACACATTCTCCAGAAGCCAAGTTGATTGCATGAGATAAATCGGCATAGCGGATGATACCGACTGTATGAGGGTAGCTCTTCCCGCGAGTGAGAGATATTGTCGTTTCCAGCCCTTAAATGTCTCCATTATGCGGTCCATAGTCTCGGCCACAATCTCCCTGTTCATCCGACCGTGAATTAACTTGACTCCTAAATATTTCTCCAAGTTTGGCGTTTGTGCAAAGCCAAGGATTGCACTGATACTTCTCTTAATGCTTGCGCCATCCCTCTTAGAAAAATATATTTAAGACTTTTGTGCACTTACCTTGAGGCCCGACTCCGCGCAAAATTCCTTTAGCACTCTATCAATTACGCGCGCATTAGCTTCCGTTGCCCTGCCCATCAAGATTAAATCATCGGCAAAGAAAAGGTGTGAGATTCGGGGACCTCCTCGACACGGTGTGACTGGACCCCATCTTTTCTTTTCAACTTCCTCCATAATTTTATAGGCCAATCTCTCGATACATAGCACAAAGAGGTACGGTGATAGGGGGTCACCTTGCCTTAGTCCACATGAATGTCGAAAATCTTCGAGGGGGACTCCATTCCAAAGGACTCTTGTTGCGGCATTCCTAACACAAAACATGATGAGTTCTGTCATCTCCTCTGGAAAACCGAACCACTTAAGGGTTTCCTCAAGAAAATTCCATTCAACTTTATCATATGCTTTCTCGAGGTCGAGTTTCATGACCATGTCTACTACCTTGTTCTTTTTTTTTGATCGCAGAGAGTGGAGTATTTCTTGGAGGAGAAAGATATTATCTTGAGTGCTTCTCCCTTTAATGAAGCTCGATTGTGTCGGAGCGATCAGTCTCGACATTATCCCTTGGAGTCTCATGGTAATACTCTTCGTAATAAATTTGTAGAGAACATTACATAGGGATATTGGTCGAAATTGCGCCACTGTCTCCGGCTTCAATACCTTCGGTGTAAGGCAAAAATAGGCCTCACAAATCATCGGGTCGAAACTCCTTTTCTCGAAAACCTCTTGAGCAAAATTGAGGAGAGACTCCTTCATCCATTCCCAGTTTTCCTGATACACTATGGCTTGTATACCGTCGGGGCCTGGTGCCTTCATCGGGCTCAGCGCAAATACAACTTCACGTAATTCCTCTAAGTCCAGCCCTCTTCCAAGTTCCCGCCTTTCATCCTCGCTCATCGTCAATTGAAAGCGTGATGGTTCTCTCTGTGTGCTGTTCGAACTCCCATTATTTGCCCCTCCACTCGTAAAGAGGTTTGCAAAATAACTACGTGCGTGATCTTGGAGACAAGCCGAATTATCCTCCCAAACCCCATCAATTTTGAGTGCCACAATCTTATTTTTTCTTCTCCTGACCATGGTCGATTGATGAAAAAACTTTGTATTGTTGTCTCCTTCGCGCAACCAACTCACCCGGGATTTTTGAAGCCAAAAGATCTCTTCTTGTTTCAAAACCTCATTGTATTCTTCAATCAATTTATTTTCGAGGTCTTGTAGAAAAGAGTTGCGACCATAATTCTTGGATTTTTGTATTCCTTCAAGCCTTTTGATCAACTTCTTTTTTCTCTCAAAAATATTTCCGAATCTATTCTTGTTCCATGGTCCCAAAACAGTCGGTATCTCATTAATTGCCTCCATAATCGTCGGCTTTGTTTCCCAAATTCCTCTCAATAAATCCTCGCATTCCCGATGTCGCAGCCATACAGCTTCAAAGCGGAAAGCTCTTTCGGCTCGTTGCGTGGTACTTCCTTTACATAGGGTGATCATCGGATTATGATCCGAATGAGTGCGCGTAATATGTAGCACCCTATTCTCTGGGAACATGTCCAGCCATGCTTGATTTGCTAATGCTCTATCGATCCTTTCCATTATGTTTCTACCCACCTCCCTCTTGTTTGTCCATGTGAAGGCTGGTCCGTGGAAACCCAAGTCCCTCAATCCACACATTTGCATATAATTCGAGAAAAAATTGAGCCTACTCAAGCTTGTGATGTTTCCACCTTGCCTCTCGTGCGCAAAGCTCACTTCGTTGAAATCACCAGTCACAAGCCATGGCGTATCATATTTCCCGGCCTCTTGCACCAAATATTCAAACGCTTCAATTTTATCTACTCTTCTCGGCTGCGCATACACTCTCGACACTCGCCATTCAGATGAGTCATGTCTTCTAATGCGCGCATGAATCGAGTGGGTAAGGACGGACAAAATTTCGACATCCACCTCTTCCTCATTCCACAACATCCACACGCCTCAATTCCTTCCAGTCACGGGGGCCATTATATGGTTTGTGAAACCCAAACGGGTCACAATGTCCCTCGCGTTATCCTCTCCTACTCTTGTTTCTAATACAAAAACAATTTTCGGTTGATGTAACCGAATAAGCTCTCGAAAGTTCCTACGAAAACCTTCGTTTCCCGCCCCTTGGCAGTTCCAAGACATAATCTTCATCGATGATCTAAAGATATGTGTCATGTGGACGGGGTTTTCAGTATGATATCCCATCCATTGCGCAGTCAACTGTCGAAGGGTCTCCAGCATCAGCACCATCTGTCTCCTTAACTCCCATACGCTTACGGCCGTTCTCAGCCACCATGAGCCCTGTTGACCCAGCCTCCTCACAAAGAACATCCTCGTCTCGAATTCCCATACTCTTGAAGGAATTTTGATGACGTGAATCAGTCTCTCCTCTCGTTGTGTTCATAATATCTTGGAGAGTCCGTAGAATAGGTGCTTCCTCGTGATATACCGTATCCATGAAACTATCATCCCGCCGTGACGAAATATTATTTGCACGTCGTCCATGGTCGCCTGTTCCTCTCTCTTGCTGTTTTCCACCCGAGAGTGCGCCCCCGTTTTCCTGAATTAATTCTTCTGCTAATTGTTGAGATAGAGCAGCAAAAGAGTTATTCACTCTTTTCTCCTGTGCCTTTCCTTTTAATATTGTTTTTGATACCTTCTTTGTAATTCCACCAACAGTAGTTTTCTTTTGCGGCCCAACTCTTAAATTTCCTTGTGGAGTAAGGCTTTTTGGTAAAATTCTTTTCCCATTCGACTTAGGTAGATTTATTACCTGAATTGAACCCGGATTCAGACCACTGCTGCTACTCGCTGCATTATCATACATACGCTTGGCAGATTCTCCAACTTCCTTCCTTATGTTACGCTCAATCCCGCCTCCCGGTTTAGTAGATCGCTGTCCCGAAACAAATTTATTTCTCGGTCGCACTTCCCTCCAGTCCCCATATTTTTTTTCCTGTCCAATCTCGATCAGCCATTCAGCTTTTTCCTTCTTTTTCTGAGACGAGATATCATTCTCTGTTACACTGTTCATGTTTTCCGGGCTATTAGCGCACTTGGCGGTCGTATGGTTAATCTTCCCGCACTTGTGACATAGATTGGGGAGGTTTTCATACACGACTTGGTAGATTTTACCATTGACGGTGACTGCTTGTTCTAGTGGGGTGTCGGTCCGCACTTGAACACATATACGTGCAAATTTCCCCCTTGAGGCGTTATATGTGTTTCCTCAATTTTTATCGGATCTCCCCCGCACTTCGCCAGCGCCTTGATCACTGAGCGTCGAAGGTATTGGCACGGGAGGTTTAAAATTCGGATCCATGTGATGGCGCTATCTATGGTGTCCGTTGCAGCTTCGAAAGAGGGGTACCATTTTCTTATGGAGAGGAAACTACCCTCCAATTGCCACGGCCCTTCCGTTAGGATTTTTTCTCTATTGGCGACGCTTAGACCTCTCACGCAAAAGCATCCATAGCCAAGGTCGATCATCTCAAAATCCCCATGCAGTTTCCACATATTGTCCAGTTTCTGCATCAGCGTCGGGAAATACCAAGTTCTCCCTAGGACACGAACGATGATTGCATCTCTCCAAGGTTCGTCGATTAGGGCCTGCAATTCCGGTGCAATTACCACCTCCCTGTACGACATTGTTTCCGTTTTAGAAACGTTCATGATGAGACAGTCCTCCTCCGATGTATCATCAGTATCTAGTCGAACGTGGCTCGGTTTCTTCTGAAAGAGGCTAGCAAAGGATTGAGGCGCGTTTCTCGGCTCTCCATTCTCTTTCGGGTCGTTCTGTTCTGCGCTGAAAGTAAAGGGGAATTCTTCCTCGTGTCGAACACGTTTTTGGGTGCGTGTGTTGGGTGGATCGATATCCGGTGGAACAAATTCGGTCGCGCCGAGGATCATCCGATCGGACGAAGTGAGGGGGGTTATCGCTAGGGCTTGCATTTTCTTTATTTGTGATCTACTGCATGCTATTTTTGAGACATCCATGATATGGGATTTGAACCAAAAAATACAACATAAATTGAGGTAGACATGCATTGTAAGTTATTTCCCACCCTATTCGCATCAGAATAGGCTGAGAGAACAAGGAAAGTCGAATGTCGAAGTAATAATCCATGTGATAGAGTACCCTTGAGATCACCCAAGATGCATTTGAGGGCAGCCCAATCATACTCAGTTGGAGACACCATGCATTGTGCATGGAAACTGACCCCGAATGCAATGTCTAAATGAGTTAAAGACAACTAGTGTAAAGCACCAATAACTTTGTAATAAGGCATAGGATCAATGGTGGATTTGGACGTGGCAGGATCCGGATTTGAGCTCATGGGAGTAGCAAGGGGTTTGGCACCATCTATTTTGTGTTGTGCTACGACATCCACTATGTACTTGTGTTGGGATAGAAAGAGTCCTTCTCGGCAATGAAGAACCTTAATGCCAAGAAAATACATTAAAGCGCACATGTCATTGACGATAAACTATGCACTACTGCGAGAAACAAGTGAAGAGACGAGTGGAGGGTTGTTGCCCATGACAATAATGTCTACAACGTAAACTAGCATGAGGCAAAGCACATTGTCACAAGAATAGACAAAAAGCGAAGCATCGGACTTGGATTGGATAACTCAAAGTTTCCCCACGAATTTTTACTTAGAGATAGACTTCAACACAACCTAATTCGACGCATGCGTGATTGTGGAATCAAGAGCAAATTTAGTGGCTGATTTGTGCGACTAAACTATACATTTCTTGGGATTATTAGCGAGTCAATCCACTACATATACCCCCAACCTCAACCAAAAATGTACGTCAAATTTACTTAGGTTAAACCAGAGCTCTCATATATATCTCGAATCCTCTCGCATTTAATCCTAAGAAGAAATTCGAGACATAAAGTTGTTTAGAGATACAGTTGGAGACAAAGAACTAATTTATATTTCAAAGTCTCTTACCAGCTATAAGAATTGAGTTCTCTCAAATCTTGTATCTTAAGCCTAAGAAGAAGTTCCAGATATAGAGTTGTTTCGAGATACAATTCAAGATGGATAATCTTACATTAGTAAAATTCGTTATAAACTCAATATGATAGACTTTTGGAGACTCAATTCGAAATACTTTTGGAGGCTTGATTCGATACAACCTTGAGGTATCTTCCTTAATCTTTATCATTACTTATAATTTTTTCCTTGAAAGTCGAAGTGCTTTAGCTAGATCACCCCTGACCTAGTTCACATGTGTTATTAGTGCGCGGGTGTGGTTTAGACAAAAAGCCGAACGAGACAACGAACGCGTAGTAATATTGAAAAATAAGAGGATAAAATCTCACTGAGACACTTATGTTAGTATCGATTTAATTTGTGAAATTCAATGTGACATGGTTAATTTTCGCTTTTTGAGATTAAAGTAAATGTTATAATTCGGCTAAATTAACTTCCTATGTCAAGCAAGACAAAATCATAAAGGTTATATATTTTGCCTTTATTATTCCATTGAACAAACAATGACGAACATTCTATTTCTATAAATAAAAATTACTTAGGCCACTCGTTTTTACAAATTGTCTCCAAACGTATGAAAGTTGCATTAAATCCCCCATTCTATTAATTTTAGAAACTTTTACTCCTTAAGGCCAAATCCACCAAACAAAAATACAAGCATGTGTTCAAATTTGCATGACAAATCAGCAAATTATGGAGAGACCTTCCATAATCAATAGGTTTGGAGGTTTATACAAATTTCTATATGTTTTGGAACAATTTGGAACTTGAGCTATAGTTTGAAAGGTTTAATGGTTTTAACCCATAAAAACATGTTGTAGAAATTTTATGTATTTCGAGAAGCTAAATCTTGCAAGATTTGATAGACGATGTAAGTGTAAGCGAAGGTATGTTAACAACGCTGTAACACAAGTTGCAAGATTTGATAGACATTGTAAGTGTAGTTATTATGACATCATTGTTGCACAAGACTATTAATAACACATAAAAGTATCATGGACCATTGAAGGCCTCACGAACCTAGATAAAGAACAAAAAAAACTCGAAGAAAACATTGGAGTGTGTTCTAAATACCTCTCAAACTACGAGATGGGTGTTTGTATCCCACTCTCAATTAAGAATTAAGCCTCGTGTTAATTTCAGATCATCATTTTGGCGCTGTCAATGGGGATACTTTCAGAATCTCTAGAGATATAACATGATTGACGAAACACCGCCCCTATGCCTAAGCCTCAAGAAAAGACAATAAACCTTGGCAGGTGTTTCAAACTCACTCTCCACGAATTGTGTCCCTTGGTCAACGTATGACCTTAGGTCACAAGGACATGTATTGTACCATTTATCCTTATGAGGACCACATTATCATCTAGACCATCATATATAAAGCAGAGGTCCCTGAATCCTTGATCATACGAGAAGTTCCACCAATATCATTTTCCTAGACATCCAACGAGCAATAAGTACTGGTCTGACATAAGACGAGCCCACAAAAAAATCCCATTATATAGTTCAACAGGAACCAGCTAGCGAAGTGTTTCATTATGGTCCACATAACATGGGGTTAAATTGCGTAAGAAAATGGAACTCATCGTGTTCCCTCCACATTGTAGAAGCCAAAGTCAACCCTACAGTGCAATATGCGGCAAGCCTAAGATCCAATCGTTCAAGGCCGTCCTCGCCCCCATGCACTTTAAAGTAAAATTTCCCACAAAGGGAAGGATATAGGAAATATGAGGCAACTAGAACTAGGCTAGAGAGTGTCGCATAGGCTCCCACCCAACGGGCTCTTCTAGAGTAATGACACCTTCAACTGGAACCCCACAAACGTCAACAAAGGAATAAATTTAGATTAAGGGTGCTAATGAGACAAAAGCCACAGAGTTGGTTGAAGGCGACCCCACTAAAAGGTCCAAATTAAAACTAAGATGGGGGACAACGTGGAACAACAAGTTGTCGAGGTACCCATAACACACTCCAGTGTATTCTCTTGGGAAGGTTAACCCTCAGGGACAATCAGCCCAAAGATATTTCAACACGTACTCAATATGAAGCCCAACGCTCGACCCCTCAAACCAAAACAACAACAACAACCAAGCCTGTAATCCCAATTAAATTGGGGTAGGCTATATGAACCATGAATGAATCACGTCGAGTCGTGAACATGAATCTTCTGCATCCATAGGTTTCGGTTGACGAGCATGTCTTCATTTAGATCTTTTAGCTTCATGCCGTTCCGTATGACCTCCATCCACATCTTTTTCGGTCTCCCACGAGCTCTAGCCGTCTGTCCTAAGTCGAGATCTTCAACTCGTCGTACCGGTGCATCTATGGGTATGCGTTTAACATGCCCAAACCATCTAGAACGATTTTCTCGCATTTTCTCGTCAATGGCCGCCACACCCAATTTATGCCGAATATCTTCATTGTGCACTTTATCTCTCCTTGTGTTACCGCACATCCACCGAAGCATGCGCATCTCTGTAACGTTCATTTTATGTGCATGACTTTGCTTAATAGCCCAGCACTCGGAGCCATAAAGCAAAGCATGTCTAATAGCCGTACGATAGAACTTTTCTTTAAGCTTTAAAGGAAATTTACGATCGCACATGATCTCTGTCGCACTCTTCCACTTTATCCATCCAGCTTGGATGCGGTGGTTGACATCTCCGTCTAACTCTCCATCCATCTGCAGTATGGAGCCTAAATACCGAAAATGCGCACTTCTCGGTATCTCTTGGCCATCCAACTGAACCGTGCCATCATTGTTTCTTCGTTGTTTGCTAAACTTGCATTCGAGGTACTCTGTTTTTGTTCGACTTAGTCGAAATCCTCGTGCTTCTAATGTTTGTCTCCATCGTTCTAATTTGGCGTTAACTCTCATTCTCGTCTCATCGATGAGGACAATATCGTCTGCAAACAATATACACCATGGGACTCGGTCTTGGATGATTCTGGTGATTTCATCAATTACAATGGCAAACAAAAATGGGCTCAAAGCTGACCCCTGATGTAAGCTAATTCTAATTGGAAAGGCGTCTGTTAAACCGCCACAAGTTCGGCCACTTGTCACCACATTCTCATACATATCTTTTATGATGTTGATATATTTAATGGGTACCCCCTTCTTCACCAAAGTCCACCATAATACATCTCGAGGTACTTTGTCATATGCCTTTTCTAAGTTGATAAAGACCATATGCAAATCTCTGCTCTTTTCTCGAAAGCGTTCAATGAGCTGACGAATCAGATGGATGGCCTCTACGGTCGACCTTCCGGGCATAAATCCAAATTGGTTCTCAGATATGGGGACAATTTGTCTCAATCGGTGTTCGATCACCCTCTCCCATAGCTTCATGGTATGAGACATAAGCTTTATCCCACGATAGTTAGAACAGTTTTGGACATCGCCCTTGTTCTTATATAGAGGTATTAGCGTACTCTTCCTCCACTCTTGTGGTATTTTATTTGTTCGTCATATTTTGTTAAAGAGGTCCGTCAACCTGGTCACCCCTATCTCTCCCATGCTTCTCCAAGCCTCGATAGGGATATCATCTGGGCCAATGGCTTTTCGAGTCTTCATCCTCTTCAAAGCATCTTTGACTTCCGACCTTCTAATACGGCGCATAAAATTGCGGTTCAGATCCTGAGGGGACTGCGAGATGTCACCCACTGCTTGGGTGGGGCCTCCATTGAACATCGAAGTACTCCATCCACCGTGCTTTGACCTGATCCTCACGCACTAAGACAGACTGACCTTCATCTTTGATGCATTTCACTGCACCTAGGTCTTTAGTCTTCCTCTCTCTAATGCGAGCAATTTTGTATGTATCCTTCTCGGCCTCCTTGCTATCCCTCTTCTCATAAATTTCCTTGTACACAGCCTCTCGCGCTAGTCCAACAGCTTTCTTTGCTTCTTTCCTGGCTAGCTTATACTTTTCAAAGCTTGCTCCATCATGGTTCTTCTTCAAATCCCTGTAGCAATCCCGTTTGGCCTTGATTGCCTCCTTCACTTCTTCATTCCACCATGACGTGTCTTTACCTGTCAGGATACTACCTCGAGATTCACCTAAGAGGTCTTTAGCTACCTTCTTAATACAACAAGCCATTTTGGTCCAAGTTGCATCTGCATCGTCCTTAGTCTTCCAGTCTACCTCTTGAATCACTCGCTCCACGAATGCCTTTTGGGTAGACTCCTTAAGCCGCCACCACTTAATTCTAGGTTCCAACCGACGCCTACTCCTCTTCACTCCTTGCCGCAGTCTAATATCCAACACGAGACCCCTCAAACCAAAAAAGCAAAAAAATGTACCAAGAGAGATCAAAGACCGCCAAGTCGAAACTGGTGAGACTACTAAACCTAGGGAAAATACGCAAAGTCATTTACCCAAAATATCTCTCCAACGTAGTCTTGGTGCCAAAAAATAATGGAAATTGGTGAATGTGTATTGTCTTCACAAACCTAAGAGGCATGCCCCATAGAGTTTTGCCACCTCCTTGACATTAATCAACTATTGGACTCTATAGAAAGAAGCAAATTCATGTAAACATTGGACTGGAACAAAGGCCACAACCAGATGCTAATGGATGAGGCCGAATGAATAAAACCAGTGTCTTCATGGACTATGGAGTATTATGCTATTTAGTGATGTTCCTCGGGTTGTAAATGCTAGATCTACCTATGAACGACTCACCAACACCATGTTTGCCTATTTAATATAGGACACCATGGAAGTGTACATGGAATACATGATCTTGACGAGTCGTAACACTGAGAAACACTCCACATATTTAAAAGATGTCCTATACCCTTATTATAGCCGCCCCAAATTTGCCACCATATTTTCTAGCACATGCGATAACCAACTAGATGTGCTTCCCCCTAAAAAAGATCCTTAGCCAACTAGAAGTCTCATGTTGCTTGGTCAAATGGTTTGTATAGTTGGAAAAATTGACTTAACCTATACTTTTAGACCTTACATGAAGGCACAAGTCCAAACCAATTTCAGAGTGGAAATGGATAATGGTGGAACAACCCCTAAAATACCCTCGTGGAAGAGTGCATTGAAGGATGAGTTAGTTAAAGAAAAAGAAGAGCGAGAACAGTCTTCCGAATCAAAGAGATATTGCTTATATTTTGAAGCTAGATTAGAATTCTTGGTCTTCAACGACAAAGTCTAATACGAGACTCTCCTAGTATCAATGCGCATGAGAAGGGAATGAAACACTCTAATTATTAGGATAAACAACGACTCAAAATTTGTGGTCTAATAGGTAACAACGAATACGAGACAAGGGGAATTGAGAATTAGGGAATGTGTCAACATGGTAAATGAGGCCAGACTAACCTTTACTATGTTTGAGCCGGTAGGGATCCCTCACACTGAAAATATAGAAGCGGATGCCCTTACACGAATGGCCAAAGATGACACCCATAAAAGTCTAAAATACCACTTTTCTCACCAAATGTCAATCAGAACGTTATGAGTCAAACCAATCCAATTTTCCACAATTGGGATTACCAGGAGAGAATGGATGACAAGGATCATCGAGTATCTAGAGCAATCTCGACGAATTCCCCAAGAGAGGTAGAAAGGGCGATAAACAAAAAGAACTAGTTCTTTATCAAGGATGAAACGCTATACAAAAAGGGATATTCACAATCCTACATATGATGCCTAGGAAGAAAACATGAAAGAGATGTAATGTAAAAAGTTCAAGAGGGGGTTTATGGGAAAAATGCCACATGGGGAAATTAGCACGGATGCAAAAAGTACTCATGAACATGCGCCCAATAACATAGATATTCTCGAGTGAACCACCTACCAACTGCACTGTGGGAACCAAACATCGTCCCTTAACCTTTCAATATATATGGAATAGATTTGGTAGGACCTCTGACAAATGATAGGACCCACAAAAATACCTCATTGTAGATGTGGACTACTTCACAATGTGGGTAGAGGCATAACCACTTGCAAAAATCACTACCACAACTGGCATATGATTTCTATGGAAAAACATCTTATGTTAGTTTGGAATATAGCGATATTAATCTCTGACATTAGACTGCAGTTCCGAAGCGAGGAGCTAGATGAATGGTTTCAAAAATGGTCATCAATCGAGTTCTATTACATGCATAAGGGAAGACTACTAAGTCATATTAACGGACATGCCAGGGGTCCCATGGGCCAATCGCACCACAGTCTGATGTGCCACGAGAGAAAAGTCTTTTAGCATGGCTTCTGAACACGAGACATTCATATCCGCCAAAATAGGACAGACCAACTGGAGGATCAAGAAATACGACGAGGTCAACAACGAATAAAATAGTCCCATGTAGCTCAAACTATTGGCTGACAGAAGACAGCGTGCGACGATCCAACTCGAGCAGTACAAAGCTCAAATGGCATGGTATTACAATAAGAGGGTGCAAATCTATTAAAGAGAGTTGAAGCATCAAAGACTATTGGAAAGTTGGATCCTACCTAAAAGGCCTGTACAAAGTAGGAGAGATTATTGGCCCTACCACAGACATTTTAATATGGAGGACCGGAGTATCCCCGACACCAGAATGCATGCAACCATTTAAAGTTTTTATGTTTAATATCGATAGTAAGGAAGTAAAGAATGTAATAGCACCCTTATCCATGCTAAGATCCCTCATTGATATCCCAACTTTCGTGACCAATGCCCTAGGGGATCGACTTTAAGACCCAAATCTGAGCATGAGCACGAAGTAAGGTAAAGACATCCGAAAAATAACTCGGGAGGGAGAGATATCCCCAAGACAAGATCGATTCCTCAAAATGTGCACCATACAAAGAAAATACTTGGAAGGGCATAAGAGATCCATGGAGGGAAGAAAGGTCGTGAAGACGGATACATAAACGAAAAAAAGCACATATAAAGAATGGTGGCCAGTTAGGAGAACATTGTCTCTAGACCAAACATTACATATTGTAGATGTCATCCAACAATGAGATCATATCGAACACTACATGTTGTGGGTACCTTCTAAAAAGCAGAGCAAAATCCCATGCAAAACATAGAGATAGGGATTGAAAGAACATAAGCGAGAATAAAAGCACATACAAAGGACAAAAAATGATGTTATTTGTATCAAATAGAGATTAAAACATATGAATACCTGCCTAGTTATGTATTGCCCATAGTATCTAACCCTATTTATCTTCACATGATACTCTACCGGAATGGGGAAAGATCAAAGACCTTAAGATAAAGAACTCGTGAGGAACCAAACAAAAAAGGTGGATAACCAACTTCACCAGCCATCGACAAGGGCTCCCTCAAAGAAAAACAAACTTGACAAAAAGAGAAGAATAGTCAAACCTAAAAGAGAGCTAGTCTCCAGCCACGTGAGTCGTGACCCTGTAGATTTGCGGGACATCTGGTAATACATAAAAATATTGTGAATTATCGAAGGCCCTGTCAGCTTATAAAGGGAACGAACAAGAACCTCCATGAATACGAGGACCATAAAAGAAGGCATCGTGTGAAGAAAACAACTATAGAAGAGGCTCTAGTAAACTTTTACATAACCATCCACCACCGGGGCAAGGCCACTACGAAGGCGCCTTCGAGAACCAATATCATTTGAAGTAGGGTTTGACCCAGATCCAATGTAATAAATAAAGCCACTTGATAAACGCCCACATCGCATTATATGGAAAGCGAAAAAACATTGAAGCATGGGTCGCGACTCATTAAAAAGTGTATGTAGATCTATCTACCAACCAGTATCATTAAAGACAAGTCGCCCGTCTATTAAGTAGAGGATAGATAACTCCTAATAATGGAGAATGATGCATATAAATAGGGATGTGATGATCATTTGTAAAGGAACATGCTGAATTTGCGATACAAACACTAGAGCAAAACTGCCCTCTTATAATACTTTCTCCATATATATACAAATACACACATTACGAGGTCTTAGGCTTTGTATTAAGAATTCTTTAACCCTCGTAACGCTATTATTTTCCTTAGGCTATGGGAAGGGTGTTCAAATACTTTTGTCAATCCTTAAATACATCTCATGTTAATTTTGAATCATCAACTGTTTTTCTGCACTTATAGAGATTTGGTGTTTTTGAAGTTTTATGTGGTTATTCACCTACTGACATAGTTTCACACATTTAGGTCATATTTGCACGTGTTTTGTGTTTACAAGATTTCAGGAATGGTCAGAATAGCTGAAAGAGTTTGAGTTTATCGAGGAATCAAATGATAGAGTATGAAGTCAACGAGGACTCTGGAAATTATCTAAAATAAAGAGTATGTGTGAACAAATAGTTGTGAACGAATGTGAGTTTGAAGTTTTAGAAACATCAAGATTGATTTGGATTGCTTACGGTGAGTGGAGGATATTGAGATTTTCTAGCAGACAAGATATTGATACGAACTACGACTCTATCCAAATGAGCATATCAAAGAGGTTGAGCAGTTAAGGACTGTTTGGATAAGGGTCAAATCAATGAGAAGATAATCTAAAGAATAAGAGATGATAAAGATCAATAAAGAGAGAAGATAATGATATTCAAAGAATATTGAAGGCAATCACAAGTACACTCGTTTGGACGAGAACAAACAACCACTGTAAATAGACAAGAAGTGTATCAAGATTAAACACGAGACTTTAGCATTATTCTTTAGCATTAAAGACAGGTCGCACGTCTTTTAAATGGAGGATAGATAACTCCTAATAATGGAGAAATATGCCTATAAATAGGGACGTGAGGATCATTTGTAAAGGAACATGCTGAATTTGAGATACAAACACTAGAGCAAAACTGCCCTCTTATAATACTTTCTCCTTATATATATAAATACACACATTACGAGGTCTTAGGCTCTTGTATTAAGAATTCTTTAACCCTCGTAACGCTGTTATTTTCCTTAGGCTATAGGAAGGGTGTTCAAATCCTTCTGTCAATCCTTAAATACATCTCATGTTAATTTTGAATCATCAAATGTTTTTCTGCACTTATAGAGATTTGGTGTTTTTGAAGTTTTATGTGGTTATTCACCTACTGACATAGTTTCACACATTTAGTTCATATTTGCACGTGTTTTGTGTTTACAAGATTTCAAGAATGGTCAGAATAGCTGAAAGAGTTTGAGTTTATCGAGGAATCAAATGATAGAGTATGAAGTCAACGAGGACTCTGGAAATTATCTAAAATAAAGAGTATGTGTGAACAAATAGTTGTGAACGAATGTGAGTTTGAAGTTTTAGAAACATCAAGATTGATTTGGATTGCTTACGGTGAGTGGAGGATATTGAGATTTTCTAGCAGACAAGATATTGATACGAACTACGACTCTATCCAAATGAGCATATCAAAGAGGTTGAGCAGTTAAGGACTGTTTTGATAAGGGTCAAATCAATGAGAAGATAATCTAAAGAATAAGAGATGATAAAGATCAATAAAGAGAGAAGATAATGATATTCAAAGAATATTGAAGGCAATCACAAGTACACTCGTTTGGACGAGAACAAACAACCACTGTAAATAGACAAGAAGTGTGTCAAGATTAAACACGAGACTTTAGCATTATTCTTTAGCATTAAAGACAGGTCGCACGTCTTTTAAATGGAGGATAGATAACTCCTAATAATGGGGAAATATGCCTATAAATAGGGACGTGAGGATCATTTGTAAAGGAACATGCTGAATTTGAGATACAAACACTAGAGCAAAACTGCCCTCTTATAATACTTTCTCCTTATATATATAAATACACACATTACGAGGTCTTAGGCTCTTGTATTAAGAATTCTTTAACCCTCGTAACGCTGTTATTTTCCTTAGGCTATAGGAAGGGTGTTCAAATCCTTCTGTCAATCCTTAAATACATCTCATGTTAATTTTGAATCATCAAATGTTTTTCTGCACTTATAGAGATTTGGTGTTTTTGAAGTTTGATGTGGTTATTCACCTACTGACATAGTTTCACACATTTAGTTCATATTTGCACGTGTTTTGTGTTTACAAGATTTCAGGAATGGTCAGAATAGCTGAAAGAGTTTGAGTTTATCGAGGAATCAAATGATAGAGTATGAAGTCAACGAGGACTCTGCAAATTATCTAAAATAAAGAGTATGTGTGAACAAAGAGTTGTGAACGAATGTGAGTTTGAAGTTTTAGAAACATCAAGATTGATTTGGATTGCTTACGGTGAGTGGAGGATATTGAGATTTTCTAGCAGACAAGATATTGATACGAACTACTACTCTATCCAAATGAGCATATCAAAGAGGTTGAGCAGTTAAGGACTGTTTGGATAAGGGTCAAATCAATGAGAAGATAATCTAAAGAATAAGAGATGATAAAGATCAATAAAGAGAGAAGATAATGATATTCAAAGAATATTGAAGGCAATCACAAGTACACTCGTTTGGACGAGAACAAACAACCACTGTAAATAGACAAGAAGTGTGTCAAGATTAAACACGAGACTTTAGCATTATTCTTTAGCATTAAAGACAGGTCGCACGTCTTTTAAATGGAGGATAGATAACTCCTAATAATGGGGAAATATGCCTATAAATAGGGACGTGAGGATCATTTGTAAAGGAACATGCTGAATTTGAGATACAAACACTAGAGCAAAACTGCCCTCTTATAATACTTTCTCCTTATATATATAAATACACACATTACGAGGTCTTAGGCTCTTGTATTAAGAATTCTTTAACCCTCGTAACGCTGTTATTTTCCTTAGGCTATAGGAAGGGTGTTCAAATCCTTCTGTCAATCCTTAAATACATCTCATGTTAATTTTGAATCATCAAATGTTTTTCTGCACTTATAGAGATTTGGTGTTTTTGAAGTTTGATGTGGTTATTCACCTACTGACATAGTTTCACACATTTAGTTCATATTTGCACGTGTTTTGTGTTTACAAGATTTCAGGAATGGTCAGAATAGCTGAAAGACTTTGAGTTTATCGAGGAATCAAATGATAGAGTATGAAGTCAACGAGGACTCTGCAAATTATCTAAAATAAAGAGTATGTGTGAACAAAGAGTTGTGAACGAATGTGAGTTTGAAGTTTTAGAAACATCAAGATTGATTTGGATTGCTTACGGTGAGTGGAGGATATTGAGATTTTCTAGCAGACAAGATATTGATACGAACTACGACTCTATCCAAATGAGCATATCAAAGAGGTTGAGCAGTTAAGGACTGTTTGGATAAGGGTCAAATCAATGAGAAGATAATCTAAAGAATAAGAGATGATAAAGATCAATAAAGAGAGAAGATAATGATATTCAAAGAATATTGAAGGCAATCACAAGTACACTCGTTTGGACGAGAACAAACAACCACTGTAAATAGACAAGAAGTGTGTCAAGATTAAACACGAGACTTTAGCATTATTCTTTAGCATTAAAGACAGGTCGCACGTCTTTTAAATGGAGGATAGATAACTCCTAATAATGGGGAAATATGCCTATAAATAGGGACGTGAGGATCATTTGTAAAGGAACATGCTGAATTTGAGATACAAACACTAGAGCAAAACTGCCCTCTTATAATACTTTCTCCTTATATATATAAATACACACATTACGAGGTCTTAGGCTCTTGTATTAAGAATTCTTTAACCCTCGTAACGCTGTTATTTTCCTTAGGCTATAGGAAGGGTGTTCAAATCCTTCTGTCAATCCTTAAATACATCTCATGTTAATTTTGAATCATCAAATGTTTTTCTGCACTTATAGAGATTTGGTGTTTTTGAAGTTTGATGTGGTTATTCACCTACTGACATAGTTTCACACATTTAGTTCATATTTGCACGTGTTTTGTGTTTACAAGATTTCAGGAATGGTCAGAATAGCTGAAAGACTTTGAGTTTATCGAGGAATCAAATGATAGAGTATGAAGTCAACGAGGACTCTGCAAATTATCTAAAATAAAGAGTATGTGTGAACAAAGAGTTGTGAACGAATGTGAGTTTGAAGTTTTAGAAACATCAAGATTGATTTGGATTGCTTACGGTGAGTGGAGGATATTGAGATTTTCTAGCAGACAAGATATTGATACGAACTACGACTCTATCCAAATGAGCATATCAAAGAGGTTGAGCAGTTAAGGACTGTTTGGATAAGGGTCAAATCAATGAGAAGATAATCTAAAGAATAAGAGATGATAAAGATCAATAAAGAGAGAAGATAATGATATTCAAAGAATATTGAAGGCAATCACAAGTACACTCGTTTGGACGAGAACAAACAACCACTGTAAATAGACAAGAAGTGTATCAAGATTAAACACGAGACTTTAGCATTATTCTTTAGCATTAAAGACAGGTCGCACGTCTTTTAAATGGAGGATAGATAACTCCTAATAATGGAGAAATATGCCTATAAATAGGGACGTGAGGATCATTTGTAAAGGAACATGCTGAATTTGAGATACAAACACTAGAGCAAAACTGCCCTCTTATAATACTTTCTCCTTATATATATAAATACACACATTACGAGGTCTTAGGCTCTTGTATTAAGAATTCTTTAACCCTCGTAACGCTGTTATTTTCCTTAGGCTATAGGAAGGGTGTTCAAATCCTTCTGTCAATCCTTAAATACATCTCATGTTAATTTTGAATCATCAAATCTTTTTCTGCACTTATAGAGATTTGGTGTTTTTGAAGTTTGATGTGGTTATTCACCTACTGACATAGTTTCACACATTTAGTTCATATTTGCACGTGTTTTGTGTTTACAAGATTTCAGGAATGGTCAGAATAGCTGAAAGAGTTTGAGTTTATAGAGGAATCAAATGATAGAGTATGAAGTCAACGAGGACTCTGGAAATTATCTAAAATAAAGAGTACGTGTGAACAAAGAGTTGTGAACGAATGTGAGTTTGAAGTTTTAGAAACTTCAAGATTGATTTGGATTGCTTAAGCTGAGTGGAGGAAATTGAGATTTTCTAGCAGACAAGAGATTGATACGAACTACAACTCTATCCAAATGAGCATATCAAAGAGGTTGAGCAGTTAAGGACTGTTTGGATAAGGGTCAAATCAATGAGAAGATAATCTAAAAACTAAGAGATGATAAACATCAATCAAGAGAGAAGATAAAGATATTCAAAGAATATTGAAGGCAATCACAAGTACACTCGCTTGGACGAGAAGAAACAAACACTGTAAATAGACAAGAAGTGTATCAAGATTAAACACGAGACTTTAGCATTATTCTTAAGAGTTTAGATTATTGTTGGTGGAGTGTTAGTCTTGTTTCCCAAGATTTTGTAATCTTTTCTCTATGTGACTCAGAGTTAAGGTTAGCGAGATTGACAGAGTTGGCTCTCTTTGTATTCTCAGTTGTTTTACAGCTTAAGCTATTCTTTGAATATATTGTGAAATATTTTTCATAAACTCGTTTTATAGTCAGTATTTCGTCACGAGGCTCCATAGATTATAGAAACCTAATCTACTATAAATTTAACATTTGTGTCGTTTATTTTTGTTACTACTCTAAGTTTAATTTTTATGTGTCATCGGTTTTATGTATAACACTGGCTGAATTAACACCGGTTGACATCACCAATGTAGAAGTCAAAATTTTGTACTAAACTCAGCTCACAAAATTCCAGACGACAACTATGTAAATCGACCGATCGAAATATTTTTTTAGGCGGATTAGCTGACAAAAACTGATTCACTTTAAATCAAACAAATTTGAAAGAAGGCAGTATGTTGTCATCATAACTACCTAGAGGTTTTGAAGGATAGACTTATATATCTCGCTGCAAAAAAAGATTACAAGCAATTTAAGGATAAGAAAGTGTTCGAGAACTCTTGATGTACAAATCATATTTGAAGATTGTTCATGTTCGACAAAGGTTCAAGACTACAAACTAAAGAATTCAATGGAGTAGATGTGAAAACTTAAGATGCGCGTCAAAATCACTAAAGTTATAAGCGTACTTTGTTGGTGGGAAAGAATTTAATTTAAGGGGAAAAAACATCAAACCCCCCAATGTTTGGGGTCGTTTGCAGCTTATTCCCCGCTAACTTTGTTTTTTGGCAACTCGCTCCCGCCATTTTCCTAATGCATATTTTAATCGTGAGATTTGTCGATGTGTCAACATTTTGACAATTAGATTTACAAAGTTGCAAACGTTGGGGGCAACATTGAGCGAAAGCTTTGAGGAGTAAGTTGATAAGTGTCGTCAACCACATTAAAATCCTTTGTTTTTGTTTCACGTATTTGTTATTTGTTACAAACTTACAACTTTATCAATTTTTACGACTAAGGCACAAAATATAAAGTAACAGAAATTTTATGTAACACATTAGTTCTATATATACTAGTGGAGCTACTTATTCAACCACGATCCCGTGCCTTGAAATGAAACCAAAAGATTCTGGATTACCTTCTAACCAAGTTGAGGTGGCAATCAAATTTGACATGCATTATGAGTATGTGAAATGTGAACTGAGGACCAAAGGAAGGAACTATTTTCATTTTTAACGGTACCAATACATTTAAGTGACCCGCCTTTTATCGTACTATATTTTAAAAAATAAAAAGGACAATTTTTTCTACGATAAAGAAAGCTTTGTCATGATAATGGAGAATGATGCCAGCTGCTTAGAAAATACTGAAAGTAGGATGCCTGTATTATTTCGTCAAGACTACCCATATCGATCATCTTAGAAAAAAATTAATATTCGCCGAGATAATTCACTTAGGTTTGACCTTTATGATTTTAAGTTAATAATGCGACGGTTGTTGGTTTGCATTACGGCTGAATCTATAAGTCACCTAACCTCATAAAGATTTTATATAAATCACATACTCCAACACCCTCTGAAATCACAACAAAAGAAGAGCTCAGTCTTTCGGTATATAGTTTCCTTCTGATCTCTCAACCCACAGTTTTTCTTAAAAGCAAACAAAAAATAAAATAAAATGGAAATAGAAATAATTTCAAAAGAAAACATCAAGCCCTCTTCACCAACACCTCCACCCTTGAAAACTCATAACCTTTCTCTACTTGATCAAATTGTTCCACCAATTTTCGTTCCTCTAGTTCTCTACTATCCTGCTCACGAAAATTCACTACACAAAAACACTGATGATTTCATTTCTCAAACGACACAAAATCTGAAGCGTTCGCTTTCCGAAACTCTAACTCAATTTTATCCCTTGGCCGGGAGAATCAAAGATAGTTTATCCATCGATTGCAACGACGAAGGCGTGCCCTTCGTTGTTTCCAAAATCAGAGGAAATTTGAATGATTTCTTGCGAGAACTTGATCCAATTCAGTGTCGTCGACACATCCCCTGTATCCTCAGCTGGAGCGAACCCGGTCCTGGAACGCATGTCGCCACGATCCAAGTTAACTACTTTGAGTGTGGTGGCATAGCGATTGGTTCGCTTTTCTTGCATAAAGTAACCGATGGAGTTACCATCGGGACTTTCATGAAGTCCTGGTCAGTAAGTGCTGTCGGTTTAAAAAACACAGAGCCACCGAGTTATACGGCTCTATCTTTCTTCCCGCAAAATGAGGCAATGGAACGGGATTCGTACTTGTTCTCTGCTATGAAACAGTATCTCAAAATCGGGAAAACCGTAATGAGGCGCTACGTGTTCGACTCCTCTGCTATATCACCCGTTCGAACGAAACTAAATTCACCAGAGGAAGGCCTAGAGTTTTGTCCCTCGCGAGTTGAAATAGTATCGGCCCTGATTTGGAAATGGTTCACGGTAGCAATATCCGAATGTGGAAAAAAATCCAACGCGACGAATCATCCGACCACCACGGTGGTGACTCATGGAGTGAACATGAGAAGAAAAGCCGATCCCCCTTTTCCTGATCAAAGCTTCGGAAACTTTGTGTGGTTGGTCCCCGCTTCATCGAGTGTTAGCAAAACCGACCCCGACTTGAAAAAACTGGTTCGCAAAATGAGAGCTTCAATAAGCAAAGTCGATAGTGAGTTCGTGCGGAAAATGCAAGGCGAAGAAGGGTTTTCGTGTTATCGCGACAACGTCGAAGAGGCTTGGAACGGATTTCACAAGAACGCCGAATATTTGGCAATATCGAGTTGGTGTAATTTTGGACTTTACAGTGTTGATTTTGGGTGGGGGAAGCCTGTCTGGATGAGCAAATGTGACGCCGCAAATGATACGGAATGGCCGTTTTTTAATATAGTTTGGTTAGTTGATACCGTAAATGGTGACGGAATTGAAGCATGGGTGACACTTGATGAAAAGTATGTTGAAGAGTTCGATAAAATTAAGGAGATTCAGGATTTGGCATCCGTTGATCCTTGTCCGTTGGATATTGCAGCATCAAAGGTCAAGAAATCAGTAGTTCTCGTTAATGGTCATCGTTAATTTTGATTAATATGCTGGAAATTTGGATGAGAATTTCATGCTTAGCGAGATTTTTCCTATGCAAGTTGTTGGAAGATTTGAGAGTGGTACTATATGTATGTTTCAAAATAGCCTTGTTACAATAGCTTGTACTTTATGATTGAACTCCTATATATATATACTCGAACTTTGTAACTTCTGTAAGATTGTCCTTTGACGGTTAGAAGTAATTATCTCCCCTTTCTGTCCTTCTAAGATTTATTTTGTATGTTTTGTAATTTACTGGGTGATAATAGTAACTGAGTTCAACATGTCCTGCACATATATGAAACCAATTTGAAGGAATCAAAAGTACTAAAAGTTCCTTTCATCTTTGTTGTTGCTTTATAAGTGGTGTAGTAGTTTTTACTCTTCTCTGGAAAGAAAAGAAAAAGTATTTGTGCCAACCATGTGGAGCCAACAATGTATTTTTTAGGACAAATTATTATTTGTGCCCTGTATTTTTCAATTTTTTATGAAAATGTCCGTTATCTTTCGAATTATTGAAAATGCCCTGATCTATGCCCTTTTTTTGTAGAAACTGCCATTTGCATAGAATATGACGTGATTTGTTGGGTATGAAAAAACATATAGGGACTACTTCTAAGTCGACAGTTCTATCAAGATAGACCCAATTTTTTGTTAACCTTGTGTCAGGAGTGATGTGTTGCATCACATTATTCATAGTTTCTTTTCAATGTTGTGACGCGTGAGATAAGAATTGAAAGCTTTCACACTGAACCTCTTAGGTGAAGTAGCTTTTTCCATGCAAGGACATTTTCTTACACTGAACATTTTACTATTGCTTAAAGACTCAATAGGTGCATTCTTTTAGAGAAATTTATTTGTGCCCGTGATATTTCACTTTTTGATGAAAATGCCCTTTATCTTTCGAATATTTGAAAATGCCCTGGATCTATGCCATTTTTTATAGAAACTGCCATTTTTCTATCCAAATGGCAGTTTCTACAAAAAAAAGCATAGATCCAGGACATTTTCAATAATTCGAAAGATAATGGGCATTTTCATAAAAAAATGAAACATACAGGGCACAAATAATAATTTGTCCTATTTTTTAATGAAACTTATAGAGCTACAATCTATACCTGGTCTCATTTAATGGTACATTTACATCCATAACCAGAATAGATACACAACGCAATCGTGCAACGGCATGTACACGATGATACATCTTATTTTAGCGACTAAGTTAACGTTGCAATTTGGGCAAGCCGTAGATCTTTCTCAGGTACGTGGTTAGGTTCCATGAGATACTAATGAGTTCAAAAGCTTTTCAACTTACCTAACTAAATTAAGTATAATCTGAAAAATTAAAATTCAGCTATCAATAAATGAAGAAAGGGCTTGTTTATGTTATAGTACCTTACGAGCAAAACTTATAAAGAAACCGATTCCATTAATGCAACTTCTCCAAATACAATTATATAAGCTAAGGCATATGAATTAAAATAAAGCAAACTACAATTTGTTCTAAGGACGACACTTGAACTGGATATATAGCATAACTTACTTCTTGGATACTTTACTGGAAAAGAAATCTCTCATGCAGAACTTGGAAACTATCGTTAGCTTATCGAAATCCATTAGCGAATGAAAACTGAGTTTTTGATTGATTTCTACAACATCAAATGGACAAGGATCTACGAGGCCATCAAGAGCCCCACAAGCTTCTGAAGGGCGTCGAATGCTGCAAGGCATTGTTCATCGATGGATACCCGTGCCTCTATTCCGTCGTGTTCTTTTGTGTCCATTAGCTGTACCGTATTGATGATCGGAATTTCTTTATCATTCGATTCACATCCCGAGATCCAAACAGGCCTCCCCCACCCAAAATCGAAGTCCTAAATCCAAAATTACACCAACTCTGGTACATTAATAATTCCGCATTCTCATGAAATACTTCTTCGACATTCTGAACAAATCCCAAAAACCCTCCATCACCCTCCATTCTTCTCACCAAACCGCTATCGATCCTTCTTATTAAATTTCTCAATTTGAGGAACATGTCTTTCAAGTCCACGTCCATTTGGTTAACGCTTGATGGTGTGGCAAACCACACGTAAATTTCGAAGCTATGTTCTGGAAAGGGTGGGTCAGCTTTTCTTCTTACGTTCACGGATTGAGTTGTCAAAGATATAGGTCGACGATTATAATTTGCACTTGTTGATGTGGCAATGATGAAGCATTTCGAGGTGAGGGCCGACACTATCTCTACTTTTGAGGGACGAAATTTGAGGCCTCTTGGTGATGAAGTGAGTTTGGCCCTTATTGTTGATATTGCATTGGAATAAAAAACATACGGCCTCCCATGGTTTTTCCTATTCTGCAACATCGTCTAATAACCGAGCCAATGTTTGGTTCCTTTCTAAATTACCTCATTGTAAGGAAGTGATAACATTCATCAAGATAACCATGATAGACATGATCTTACAAGACAAAAATGAGATCTTACAAAACAATGTATGAATGTCTTAACTAGGGTTTACAATAAGAAAAATATATATACAAGACAATTAAAGACTAAACTACCCTTAACATAATTAATATACAATAATAATATGCTAACACCCTCCCTCAAACTCGAGAAGGTACTGCAATAAGTAACGAGAGTTTGCCAACAAAGAAGTTGTGTCGCTGAATCGTATGTGCCTTCATAAAGAAGTCAGCCAACTGCATCGAAGACGAGATGAACGGTAGAAAGATAACGCCATGCTGAAAATGTTGTCGAGTCACATGACAATTGATCTCAATATGTTTGGTACGCTCATGAAAAACAGAGTTATGAGCAATCTGAACAGCACTTTTATTATCACAATACATGGGTGTGGGGGATGACAACAACACCCCCATATCACCTAACAACCATCGTAACCAAACAAGTTCAGTTGTGGTGGAAGCCATAGCACGATACTTTGCCTCTGTAGAAGAACGAGAAACAACATCTTGTTTCTTGCTTTTCCAAGAGATGAGAGAATTACCTAAAAAAATACAGTATCTAGTGGTAGATTTTCGATCGGATGGATCACTAGCCAAGTGTGCATCTGTATATGCTCGAAGTTCTAATGAAGAACTCGAAGGAAACAATAGACTCTGATAAATAGTACTACGAAGATAATGAAGAATGCGAGTAACAGCAGCCCAATGATCAGAGGTAGGTGCAGCAACAAACTGGCTAACAACATGGACCGCATAAGCAATATCCGATCGGGTAATAGTCAAGTATACCAAACTACCAACAATAGACCTGTACAAAATGGGATCCGGAAGAAGTGTACCGCCAGTAGACTATAACGAACATTTACCTCTAAAGGAGTAGCAACAACACGATTGTCTGTAAGACGAGCTCGCTCTACAATATCTGAAGTATACTTCGACTGAGACAAAAGATAGCCCTTTGGAGATGAGGCGACTTCAATACCTAAAAAGTAACGAAAATGACCCAAATCCTTCATATCAAACAAACGAGATAAGGTGTGCTTCAACACCTTAATACCCTCAACATCGTCACCTGTAATAATCACATCATCAACATACAGTAAAAGCATTATGCGACCAGCAGAACTGCATTTAACAAATAAGGCTGAATCATTAGGACTAGAGGAGAAGCCAAGAGAATAAATAGCAGTAGAAAACTTCTCAAACCAAGCTCTTGGAGCTTGCTTAAGCCCATATAATGCTTTCTTAAGTCTACACACCTGCCCTTTGTCGTGAGGAACACCCGGAGGAGGTGTCATGTACACTTCCTCATGTAAATCACCATTCAAGAATGCATTTTCGCATCCATCTGTGAAATATACCATTGTCGTACTAATGCAACTGCAATAAGAACTCTGACAGATGTCATCTTAACAACAGGAGCAAAGGTCTCCTCATAATCCATGCCATATTGTTGAGCAAATCCTTTTGCCACTAGACGAGCCTTATATCGCTCAACTGAACCATCAGCTTTGGTTTTAATTTTATAGACCCATCGAGAACCAATTGACTTTTTCCCTACTGAAAGAGGAACCAAGTCCCAAGTATGATTTTTGTTCAAAGCTGATAGTTCCTCAGCCATAACCTCTTGTCAAACAATATCTTGTGCCGTCTCAGAATAAGAGATGGGCTCACAAAGAGGCCAAACAGATGCCAAAAAGGAAACAAAAGGCTGAGAATAACAAGAGTAAATGAAATCAAGCAGTTGAGTAGACTTACGAGTACGCCTGGGATACCGCTCCTGAGCTGGATCAAAAATCGTAAGAGAAGGGACATGAGGGGGTAACTCTTCAGCAGCATCCAAGTCATCTCCATAACCAACACCAATATTGTCATCCCCAACAACATCACCAATACCAATATTCTCATCAGTTGGATCATTAGTTCCAATATTAGAAACATCAAGAGTAAATGGGTTAATGTGAATAATATCCGATCGTGTCACATTATGGGAGCTTCTCGGAATGGAAAAATATGGAATATGCTCAATAAAGTGAACATGAGAAGAAACATAACATTTTCTACCAACTGGATCATAACACCGATAACCCTTATGACCATTTCCATATCCCAAAAAGACACATATTGCAACACGTGAAGACAACTTAGTTCGCTCAACATGTGGACGAAGAACAAAACATGTGGACCCAAAAACCCGCAAATGAGAATAATCAGGAGTTTGACCAAATAACTTAGCATATGGAGAGATACCTGCGTTCTTGGGAGTTGGAACTCTATTTATGATATAAACAGCAGTGAGAACTGCTTCTCCCCAATACTCACTAGGTACACTAGCAGACAAAAGCATAGAACGTGTCGTTTCAACAATATGCCTATGTTTTCTTTCAGCCACACCATTTTGTTGAGGTGTATCTGTACAAGAGGATTGGTGCACAGTACCATCACTAAGAAGAGTGTCAGAGAGTGCATTACTCGTATATTCCCCACCCAAATCAGATCTAAAACATTTTATGACTTAGAGTGTTGAGTTTTCACATATGCAGCAAAGTGAGCATAAACGTCAATGAATTCAGAACGATTTTTCATCAAGTAAACCCAACAATAACGAGTATAGTCATCAATGAAAGAAACATAATATCGTGACCCCCCTCCCTTTGTAGGAGTAGGGGCAGGTCCCCAAACATCAGAATGAATCAAATCAAATGGTGCAAAAGAAGTGGATGTACTGTGGTTAAAAGGTTTTGCAGAAAACTTCCCAAGTTTACATCCACTACAATCAGAAATATCCTGAGACTGCAAGTCTCCCAAAACACCATTATTACATAAAAACCTGAGACAAGATCCAGATACATGACCTAGTCTAGAGTGCCATACGTAAAACTTCGAAGAAGAAGAATTCAAATGAAATGTAGATAGATCAATAGTCGTAGCTGCAGACTGACCATCAACCTTCATTCCATCCAAAACATAAAGTCCCCCCTCTCTACTTCCAGTCCCAAGTATTCTCTTTGATTTTGGATCCTGCACATGACAAGAAGTAGAGGAAAAGTGAACATCAAGACCACGATCACACAATTGACCAACAGAAATAAGATTCATAGCCAATTTAGGAATACAATAAACATCAGGTAATGAGAGATTTTCTCTTTGAATTGTACCAACACATACTACTGGCATAGGAGTGCTATCAGCAGTCATAACAGATGTAGGTGGTAACACATGAGACATAGATACAAATGAGTTGCGATCAGGAGACATGTGATGAGATGCTCCAGAATCCAACACCCATAAGGACGAGTTTCTACCTGATGTGGATGGAGCAGACATAGCATATGGTGGAGACTGGTTTTTGTTTGCCTGAAGAAGGTTCTGCAATAGATCAACCAAAGATGCATTGTCTGACAAAGATGAATCGACAGAAGCTGGATCCAATGTAGGCATGACAACAACTGTATTAGGATGTCCTCCAAAACGAAGATTCTGTGCATATGAAGGTTTGTCACTTGGCCTCTTTCCATATTCCTGTTGTGGTTTACTTTTCTGGTTCAATAAAGGACACTGATTCTTCCAATGACCCTTTTCATGACAATAGCGACACTCATCCTTATCATAACTCTTTTGTTTAGATCTGATATGACTAGGTTGAGTAACCAAAACAGAACCAACAGGAGTGGACTTCTCAATTTGAGTCTTGAGGCGGGTTTCTTCAGCCAATAATTCAGGCACAACTGAATCAACTCAAGGCAAAGGAGTACGGTGCAAAATTGATCCACGGATGCCTTCATACTCAGAGCGGAGATTGTACAACAGTTGAACCAAACGTTGTTGTTCTCGCCTTTCAATATACGGACCGAATGCTTTCAGTTCAGCGCATTCTGTCATAGCCAACTGATCCCAAAAGTTTGTCATCTCAGAATAAAACTCTTGAACACTTCGATCGCCCTGTGTAAGAGAACGAATTTCTCCTTCAAGTTGATATTGAACAACAAAGTTGGACCTCACATACAACCTCTCCAAATGGTCCCAAACTTCTTTCGCAGTATCAAACTTAGCTAACTGAACACCAATCTTACGCTCAACAGAATTGTTAATCCAAGTAATAATTTTAGAATTATTGGTATCCCACACATCCCATAACTCAACAAAATTAGCATCATATAATCTAGGAGCAACCAAAACACCAGAAATATAATTCCACATCTTTTTCCCCTTTAGAAAGTTTTTCATAACATAACTCCAATACCCATAGATTTTCCCATCAAAACGAATACTAATCGACTGCAACGAATCATCCCCTCCCGTCATGATAACAGAAATCGAGAATTGGAGCAATACACAAAGCAAGACTAACCCAGAAACAGAATTGGGGCAACAAATCGAACAAAAATTGCACCAAATCAAAATTGAAATTAACACACCAACAAGTTCAGAGAGTGCAGCGGATTACCAGAAGTCAGTAGCAATACGAAGACGAAAAACCCAAAAAAAAATCGGCGAGGTGTCGTGTTTGCCTACCGGTTGGGTCAGAGATCTGGCTCTGATGACATGATAATATTCATCAAGATAGCCATGATAGCCATGATCTTACAAGACAAAAATGAGATCTTACAAAACAATGTATGAATGTTTTAACTAGGGTTTACAATAAGAAAAATATATATACAAGACAACTAAAGACTAAACCACCCTTAACATAATTAATATACAATAATAATATGCTAACAGGAAGAAGAAATGCAGATATGTAATTTGGGAACGCTACCTCTTTTTCAGAACCTCGAGCACTGGCAGCCAAGCCTTCACAAATGTGGCAAGTGTTACTCCATCCGTTACCATATGCAAGAAAAGTGAACCAAGCGTGAGACCACCACAATCAAAATAATCGAGTTGGATCATGGCTATGTTCGCGCCAGGACTTGCTAGACCGCTGCCAAGTTTCGAGGAAATGAAAGTGCTATGTTCGCGCCAGGACTGTTGCATCGTATTTCTTTAGGGAATCGAACAGACTGCCTTTGATTCTGCAAATTCCAAAAGGGACACCTTCGTCTTTGCAATGTACGAACATACTATCTTTCGCTAGTATTCCGGCTAAGGGGTAATAGTGAGTTATAGTTACGGAAAGTAATCGTGTTAGTGTTTTTGTCGTTTGAGAAACGAACTCATCAGCATGATTAATGATGCAATGATTGTTGAAGAGAGTGGGAAAATATAACACAGGGAAGGTTTGTAGTATTAAGGAATCCGATTACAAGGAATCTTCTTCCTAGTTTAGACGATCGTATCATATCTTTGTGATTATTCTAGATATAAATTATTTCCTTATTTTGTGCATCCTCTCTTATATGAATCTATGTAACTATGTATCATTGAGTACGCAATAAAATACGTATTCATTTAACTCTTTACATAGTATCAAGATAAGACACCAAAATCACATGGTCTTCCTTTCGACCCACCCATTGCCACAGGGCTGCCATGAAATATGTTCATTTTACACCATTACTGAAAAACAGTTTTCTCAACAAATTAAGAAGACAATGGTGGAGAATTCTTAGCACTTAAACCATTTCTTGCAAAATCTGGTATTAGTTGGCTAACCAGCAAAATGAAATTTCAGAACGACGTCATCGTCATATAGTGGAAATTGGTCGTGCTATATTACATCATGCCAACCTACCTTCTTCTTTTTGGTCCTTTACATTCCATACAGTTGTTTATCTCATTAACAGAATGCTTTGCTCTGCTATTGCTAATATCACGCCGTTTCAGAAACTCTTTGGCTCAACTCTCAATTATCTCAAGTTGCGTGTATTTGGTTGCCTCTATTATCCGTGGCTCGGGCCGTACAAACTTGGAAAACTCTCTTTTCCGTCTTGACCATGCCTATTTCTTTGTTATTCCACTTCACAAAGAGCCTACAAATGTTGGGATCCGTCATCTCATCGCCTATTTCTTTCGCGGCATGTTCGTTTCTGTGAAAGCCAATTTTCGTCCTTCGACGACAAGTCTGCTGCGACATCTCCACCAGCCGCCATTATGTCTCCAATATCTATTGTCCATAGGCTCCCCCTGCTTTTAGCTCCCAGAGCTCCGACTTGGGTTTCTGCCCATCTGCCTTCACCTCTTGACTTGGATCCGCTTGTTTCCATCTCCGCCTGTTGAAATTGCTGCCACCCGCTCCCGAGCTCACTACCAATGCACAACCCTTGGTCACTTACTCTAAGAATCAAAATTCCAAACGGAAGATTATTAATGTTGTGACCAAGTATTGGCTTGTTCCCATTCTTGAGCGAACATGCGTTACCATGGCATTAAAGGATCATCATTGGCGCAAGGATATGTCAATTGAATTCAATGCTTTACTTCATCATGGTACGTAGGAATCGGTCCCATCTCATCTGGTATCTGATGTGTTTTGATGCAAATGGGTTTTTCGTGTCAAACGTAACCCTGACGGCTCGATCGATAAATGCTTGGTCTTGATTATGTGGAGACATTTAGCTCGATTGTGAAACCTCTAACGATTCGTCATGTGCTCTCCTACGCGATTATAGAATCTTGGGTTGTTCGTCAATTAGTTGTTAGCACCTCTTTTCATCATGACAATCTTAGTAAAGTTGTCTTTATGCAACAACCGTGGGGTTTTATTGACGCCTCTCATCCTTCTCATGTATGTCGCCTTCGAAAGTCTATCTATGGCCTCAAACAAGCACCACGCACTTGGTTCCATGCACTACATAACTCCCTTGTCCATTTTGGTTTCAAGCAACCCCCCTCGGATTGCTCACTCTTTATCTTTGTTAAGTAGCTACGACACTCTTCCTTTTGGTCTACCTGACGATATTGTCTTCATCGAAATGGATCCTAATCTTATCTTTTCGCTCATCACTCGCCTTCAATTGTAGTTTGTCATTAAGGACCTTGGCTCCTTATCTTACTTTCTCGGCATTGAGTCATTACCTTGCAAGGAAGGCCTTCTCGTCTAGCAGCACAAGTATATTCACAATATTCTTAGTCGTCATCATATGGAAGGGGACAAATCCGTGTCAACCCCTATGGCTACAAAATTTGCCTCTAACTTTCATGAATCATCTCCAGATTGCGACCCGCATGTCTATCGTCAAGATATAGATGAATTACAATATCTTACCTTGACTCGCCCCAACATCGCCTTTGTCGTGAATCTCCTTGCTCAATGCATCTCTTCTTTGACTGAACTTCATTTGGCCGGCGTCAAACTCGCCACTCTGTCTCCTTGCATATTCCAACGATGATTGCATATTCCTACGGATCGCTCGTCAACGAACATGTTTATCATTTTTCTCGATAATAATCTCATATCTTGTAGCTTCTGCAAGCAGCGTACGGCTGCTAGATCATCCAATGAGGGTGAATATCGTGTCTTGGCTACCGCAACTTCTGAGGTCCGATGGATACAAAATCTTCTCTTCAAACTTCACGTCTCTCTCCGCACACTGCCTACGGTTTTTGCGACAACATTGGTGCTACTCACTTGGCCTTACTCCCCTTCAGCATTCTCGTATGAAACACATTCTCATCGATATCCATTTTGTGCGCGACATCATCTCAAAAGGGCACCTCAATGGTCTCATATTAGCGCGCATGACCAAGTAGCGGATATTCTCACCAAAGCCTTGCATCGCTCCCGTTCCCATCTCCTTCATTCCAAAATCACCTTAGCTGATGGAACGACAATTTTGAGAGGATGTATTAGGGAATCCGATCACAAAGAATCTCTTTCCTAGTTCAGTTGATCGTATCATATCTTTGTGAATATTCGAGATAGGACTTTCCTAATTTTGTGCATCAGTTGTATAAATATATGTAAGCATGTATCCACTTAATTCTTTACATGTAAATGTGGAGGTGTTGGTGAACTGGACTTGATTTTTCTCTTGAACTCATTTCACTTTCCATTTTGAAATTGAAAACTACTTGAATCAGAGGTAAAGAAATGCTCAAAAGGATTTGTAGAGGTGGTGGGAGGAAACTCTTTTATAGATCACTTTTTCAATTTATCACAACAAAGAAAATGTTGACAAATGGATAAACTTGAAATCATGCTTTTATCATGCATGATATAACATCAGGATTTTATTTGGTAAAATATGAAAAGATAATTATTTGAATAATAATACATGTTACACTAAATTTTGTACGGCCAACCAAAGAGATGACTTGTGGCATCACGATCACCAATAGAAAGAAATCAAATATTCAACAATAAGTCGAATTAGCCCAATTTGAGCTATTAACCCTAATTTGACTTATTTAGGCTAATTTGACTTATTTATGCATCATTCTACTTATTTGGCTGACTATAGTCATTTGGTTGGTTTTGAGTTGCTAGAGTTATTGGAGTTGTTCTAGTTGTGGAGTTGTTCAAGTAATTGGAGTTGTTCGAGTAATTCAGCAGATCAAATTATTGGACATGTTCGAGTTATTGGAGTTGTTTGGGTTATAGGAGATGTTTGAGTTATAAGCCCAATTTGAGTTATAGGCCTTATTCGAGTTATCCAATAAATCACACCCTCAAAGGTCGGAGCCTAACGAGGCGCACTCCGATAAAGACGGAAGTTTTAAGCCTATAAATATCCGGTTAATCATCATTATCAAGGTACGTTTTTTCTAGGAAAGCTCAAGAGATTCAAGTTATTTCATTAATTTGAGTTGTCGAGTTATTTCATCAATTCGTGTTATCAAAATATTTCACATTATTCGAGTTAGTAAGTTATTTTGCATAATTCGAGGTATTTCATTAATTCTAGTTATCGAGTTATTTCATCAATTCGAGTTACATAGTTAATTCACATAATTTGAGTTATCGAGTTATTTCAGTGCATTTGAGTTATCGAGTTATTCTTCTCTTTATTCAATTTGATACCTAAATTCGAGTTATTTTGCTGAATTCGAGTTATTTAGTCTGTTTAAAGCAAGTTAGCTCATTTTCACCATATCACAGCATAATTCAGCATTACGAGTCCTATAATTTGCATTATATGACAATCTTGTCACTGACCCATTACTGTCTCAGGCATTGGGAATGCCTTTGCGGGTCAGACCTCACCTAGTTCACGTGTCGTATTTCTAGTACAGGTTTCTCGAACTCAAAGCTAGCTTGGAACTGATCAGGAGTTTGGGCTAGTCTGACGTGGAGTGACTAGTCATCTAACAAAATTACCCCACATTAGTTGCGATGTCCGTGAAAAACCACTAAGTGGCTAAGTGCACTGAGACATAAACACTAGAGTTCGACAATCATGACCATGAACACCAAGGCATTAGATAGGGTAGACAATCATGGCCATGAACACCTGACCATCACATAAGGGTAATACCATAACAAACAACCAGTCGTCAGGCCTGTCTGCATGTGTTGAGAGCAAAATTGCCACTGCCCTGAATCAGCATAGGGACGAAACTTCTGCGATAGATACTACGTAAGATTGTAGAAATGTTGCACCTCCTGTTTGTCAGCCAGTTGCTCAAGTGGCTATAGCTCCATTGCTAGCCCAACATGTGGCTCAAATAGTTCAAGCCTTGGAAACTAGGTGTCATACCCGCTATTATTCCTGTTACACAGCCTAGAGCACAGGATAGATTTGAACATCATGCACAAAACCCTCGCTCTAAGGTTGTTTGTGCAGCTAATCTGATGAAGTCGAGAAGGCGTTAGAGCTTATGAAGAAACTGGATCATCCCAAGATTAGATGCTGGTTTTTGACACGACCCGTTTTTGACGTGTGATTAGTCCAGTTCCACCTGAAACAGGCCAATAAACAGTATTATGATTTAAAGATCATGTAGGGATTGGATTTTAACCAAATTCCATCGTCTAGGCCGCGAAAATGTCGTTTTGTTTTAGTAGTTTTTGTTTTGGTTATATCTTTTTCTCTAGAACTCAGAATTTCATTCCGCTTGTTGGAGTGTGTTCCACATGAGTAGCACTTTTAGTTTGTGCATTTATTTCCCTTTTTGACATTTAAAACCCTTTTAGTATTCTAATTATATTTTTAGGATATATATTCTACGTAAATCCTAAGAAGACATTCATTTTATTATTGAATAAAAATTTAAGATTCTCTCTCTAATTGCGTCAATTTCTTGGTATTGTATAGAATCAACAAGTCTTTGATTATCATGTGTTTGTTCTAATATTTCCTATTAGGTTTCTCTACGTCAATTGGTATCAAAATCGACAAAATAGAGAGCAGGCCGCGATTTCCCATTCCCACATGGAAACCCAAAAGCCTCCTCCAATGTGCGCCTTACGAGGCATGTTGGCGAATCCAGACGCAACAATGAAAGTAGAACTCCTAAACTACACGAGAGGCATCTAGAAAGAGATGATGGAGTGAACTTGTATGACAGAGTACGTAGAAGAAGAAAAATGGATAGAACTGAAAGACATGATAGGCGCGAGCACAACCTTGAAAACAGAGAACAATATTATAGTCGTAGTGAGCCTACTCCGATGAGGATTGAGGAAGACCAATGCAGAACAATTGGATATAATTGGAGTGAGGACAAGATTACCGAGCCCTCACCTTTCTGTGAGGTCTTGGGGAGAGGTGAAGACATCCCTAAGATCCCCAACTTTGATGGAACTATTGATCCATCATCACATCTACATGTATTAGATGGTATACTGAGTTCAGGAGGCTATGACACAAGAACCCAGGCGCGACTCTTGAGCATATCACTGGTAGGGGTGGCGCATGAGTGGGTTACGCGCATTCCCCATGGTTTCAAAACATTTTATGCTCAAAGTTTCTTCCCTTTTGGTAGACCAGATGGAGGCCAGCTATCTATGCCGGTTGATGTAGGGTGAGAAGGAAACTCTACGTAAGTATATGAAGAAGTTCAATGTGGAAATGTTAAATGTAAGGACTCCTTCCTCTAGAGATATTTAGGGAATCTTCTTCAAGACACTGAGAAACAAAGATTTGGCGAATGATTTAGAGCGTAATTCAGTGCCAACCATAGAACTAATCATGTAGTGGTCGCACCGTAAAATGGAAGTTGAGGAGTTTAAGCAATTCAACATGAGAGATCACCCTGATCCTAGCAAACAAATGGTGAAGGAATTCCGAAGAAATGAGATGCCATGGAGATATGGCCGTGACAGAGACCGAGACAACAGAAGGAGTGGCAGATTACCTGCAAACAAAACTCCATTGAGCACCAGCATCGTGGAGGTTTATGCCACTGCACACCGACAAGGCTTGATTGGAAAGCCTAACAAATTCAAGGAAATGGAAGAGACTTGTAATTCAAAGGGGTATTGCCGCTATCATGAGCAATATGGGCATGATACATCGCAATTTTGCGCCCTATTTTTGAAGATTGAACTTTTAATCAAAGGGGGACACTTGGCACAATATGTGCGGGACCACAAGAAATATAACTTTCTGGCTAAAAGAAGTAGAGCACATGATATCGTACAATTAAATGAGCCAAGAAGAATCGAAATGGCTGCAAAACTGCTACGAATAGAGGATGGGCCTCTAAGAGGAGTAATTAATGTGATCTCTATAGGACCAACATGAGTTGATTCAAACCACACAACGGAGGAAATCACAAGGAAAGTAGGCATGTTGCTTTCTCTAGAGACGCATCTCTAGTATGGGTGGTAGAATAGTTGGAGGAGTCTATCACTTTGATGAGATTGATCGCCACAAGGTAGACACTCACGTGAAAAAGTAACATGAGTTGAACTACCCACAATGAAGAAGGTCTTAATCGACAATGGAAATTCAGGAAACATCATTTTTTGTGATACTTTGGAAAGAATGGAATTAGGACAACATTTCATGAAGAAAGTGACTATACCCCTACACAGGTGTGGAGAAGCTACTGTGATGCCGATCGAGATAGTAACACCCCAAACCTCTTTTGGAAACTATCCAACTAGGCACACTCGTAATCGTCCCTTTCTAGTGGTGGATACTCCTTTCACTTTTAATGTCATAATTAGAAGGTCAAGAATGAATGAATTCAGAGCAGTGGTATCTACTTTCCACCAAAAAATAAAATTTCCAACGCCTAGAAGAATAGGAGAAGTGCGTGGTGACCACAAAGAAACATTAAAGTCATAAGTACCCTCGTTAAGGCTAAGCCAAAAAGAGGTGAATATGTTGAACACCATATGTCAAGACCTCGAGATGGTTAACATCACTGGAACACAGAAGGATGTAAAGAAGCCAAGGGTACTAGGAGAGATTCAAGCCTAGGAACGTGTTAATACACTGATTCCGTAGGAAGAGACGAATAAGAAACTGAAGAGATATAAGGCGCAACTAGTGCAAAACAACAAAGTAGACCCCCTAGGGGAGTTCAAAGAAGTATATCTTGAAAGAGACGACCCTACCAAGGTGACCCATATGGGCATTCACGTTAGAGAGCTCCAAATAGGGGACTTGGTATTACGGAAGGGTGAAGCTCCAATGCATGTGGATAAACTGCAACTAACATGGGAAGGACCATACATAGTGGTAAGAGCAAGCATGAAGGGATGCTACTACTTAGCATCTCTTGATGCTAAGGCCTATAAAAGGCCCTGGAATATTCAGATGCTACATCAATTCTACTCATGTTAGATTCTAAAATGGGTGGCAAACCACAAGCAGAATCTTAGTTTATGTTTTTATGCAAACAAGGCATCTGATTGCTCAGATGGTCGTAGTTTCTAGTTAGGTTTGATGTTTTGCAAATAATGCAAGATCCCGGCCTACATGAATTGGTGTGATCAAAAACCCAAATGAATTACACTGACTTGATTCCCACTTATATGGAATACATTGGCAACTTGCCGTGGCCGCAAGTGTAGTCTTGAAAAAAAAACATTCTTTGGCTCCAAAAAAAAATGTATCTTGTATTTTTGAGATCTCCGTCTAATTTCAACTAAACTACACTGCTTCACATCGGTGAGTAGCGCAACAAGTTGACTTGCAGAGACTCCACAAAACAACGGCCAAAAGACTTCTCAGAAATATGCTAGGTAAAGAGCCTATTTGGTAAAAATCCCATAAAGTAGGCGAGCTATAACAACCCTACATAATGAAGCCAGGTGAAGAGCTTGTTGGCTAAAAATCCCATAAAGTAAGCGAGTTATAACAGCCCTACCGAATGAAGCTAGTGAAGAGCTTATTGGTTGAAAATCCCATAAAGTAGGCAAGCTATAACAGCCTACCGAAGTAAGTTTGGTGAAGAGCCTATTGGATGAAAATCTCATAAAGTAAGCGAGCTACAATAAGTCCTACCGAATAATACAAATTGAAAAACAAAATCAAGAAAAAAATAAAGCAAGATCAAGAAAGGAAGGAAGCATGATCAAGAAAATAAGAAAACAAAGATCAAGAAAAAAATAAAGCAAGATAAAAAAAATAAGAAAGAAAGAAAGATCAATAAAGGAAGAAATCATGATCAAGAAGGGAAGAAAGCAAGATCAAGAAAAGAAGAAAACAAGATCAAGAAAAGAAGAAAGCAGAAACAAGGAAGGAAGAAAGTAGCCTTATACAAATTGAAGAACAAAATCCAGGAAGGAAGAAAACAAACTTAAGCAAATTGAAGAACAAAAGACTTATGATCAATGTGAAGGTTTGCAAGCTCGGCTGGAGCAGCCTCAAAATCTTCTTTGGCCTTAGCTGCCTTATCAACGGACTCCTTCATTTGCTCCTTGGCTGCAATTTGAGCATCCTCACGTAATTTATTTGCTCCTCATTTGCAGCTTGTGCTTTTTTGCATAATTCCATATGCGATATCCACCGCTACCCTCTTGGCCTCTTACTTAGGCTCTAAGCATGACTTCGCTACTTAAGTGCCCCTTATGCAAGAAGTTTTGCATCTTTCACAAAGAGAGCATGTTCAACTTCAATACTGATGGTAGAATTTTGACCAATTGTAGTTTTAACCTAAGAACGGTGTTAAAAGCGTAAATTATGACTTTTTGACTGTATCATTTTGTAAAGTGCCCGTCTGCTACGACCATCTTACAAATTGGGAACTTATGTTATGACATATTTTGTATGGCCAACCAAAGAGACGACTCGTGGCATCACGATCACCAGAAAAAAGAAAGAAATCCAATAATAAGTCAAATTAGCCAAATTTGAGTTATTAATCTTAATTTGACTTATTGGGGCTAATTCGACTTATTTGTGTATCATTTTATTTATTTGCCTGATTAGAGCTATTTGGCTGATTATAGTTATTTGTCTGATTAGATTTATTTGGATGATTCGAGTTATTTGAGATGTTCGATTTATTGGAGTTTTTCGAGTTATTAGTGAATTTCGAGTTATTCGAGTAGTTGGAATTATTGGAGATGTTGGAGTTATTGGAGCTGTTCGAGTTATTTGAGTAGTTCGAGTTATTAGAGCAGTTCGAGTTATTGGAGTTGTTCGAGTTAAAAGCACATTTCGAGTTATTAGCCTTATTTGAGTTATCCAACTAATCAAACCAACAAAGGCCAGGACCCACCAAGGCCCATTTCGATGTGCAAAATGGGACCCACTAACACCAACGTCCTGTCTCATGGAAACTTTTCAGCCTCATGCCACCATAACGTACTGCGTTTTACGTTACTCAAGTACACAATGTTTGTTTCACTTCTCCATGTTGGACTTAGAGCCTCTAGACAATTAGGATCCTCGTCTCAGACAATTTTGTTTTATGTGGCCTTAGTGTCCGCACTACTCCCTACAAATTTTGCATGTTGCATTATCAATTGTACATGTCGTGCTAGTACCACCTTTACGTTTAATGGCTTCATTAGTTTGGACCCATGTGTAACCCAACCAAATCAACTTCGTCCCAACTTGAACTCACCACAAGTGACAATTGATGTTTCCGTCAAATTATTCCACATCAGAATTTACCATATTCGTAACCTTACTTCGTAACATTGAACCGGTGAGTTGGTGAATTTTCAATAGATTAGAATAGTATAAAATAAACTCCAAAAGAGATAGCTCATCTTTCTTGGCATAGTTTCAAGAGTTTCATGTAATGGGTGGAGTCACAACGGTCGCACTTAGTAACCAATTTCATTTCTATTGAACCGCCTTCACAGTACATATTTACACCGCAACATACTAGAGCTCCACCTTAAGTAGAAACGAACTATGATACAACTATTGAGGTATTGTAATTGCCTCATGATTTTCCTTATGCTGGAAATTACGAATCAACACAAATAAAATATTGACGACAACACAAGAATTTAACGTAAAAATTCCAAACCGGAGAGAAATCACGCATACTAGAGTAAAATCCACTATGGAGAAACGTATTACATCTACAAATTTCTTACTTACTCAAACAATCTGGCACAGTACCTTTTTACTTACACCACTCTATGATCTACACCCTACAAGTATATAAAATACTTCATTGCAATGTTAGCACTGAAATGGGAGGTCGAAGACACTACACAAACACTCTATATATATTAAAAACATGATTAGCTTCATAGATGGCTCTCTCCCTATCGCTAATAATGATCTTGTTATGAAAACTTGTTGGTTGAGAGCGAACAATTTGGTTCTTTCTTGGTTACATAGAGCTTTTACTGGTGACATAAGAAAGACTTTGATGTACTTTAAAACTGCTATTGAGGTTTGGGAAGAGTTGAAAACTATATATGACTGATCTGATGGTTCTAGAGTGTTTCAACTTCAAAATCTTTGTCCACCATCTCTGAAGGCTCCATGGCCATCACTACCTAGTATAATGCTTTTAGAGCTCTATGGGATGAGTATGTGAATCATAGACCTATCATCACTTGTGTTTGTGGTTTGTGTATCTGTAACATGAACAAACAGATGATGGACCTACAATAATCTGAATGTGTTAAGTTCTTCTTGGTGGGACTCAATGATTCCTTCACTGCAATAAGGAGTCAAATTCTCCTATATTCTCCCTTGCCCTCTCTCTCAAGGGTATACTCCCTCCTACTTCAAGAAGAGAATCAGAGAAGCCTCCACTTGAGCAACATTCCTTCTGATCCTCTGGCCATGTTCACCAAAATAAGAGGCCCCCTAGTAGTGGCCCTCCTAACCAATCTCAACTCAATAATGGAAAGGATAAAAAAAAAAGTACAAATGTACACACTGTGGCTTTGAGGGACACACGATTGATAGGATTTTCCATATTATTCGATACTCCCCAAGTCGGGATGGTCCAACTGGTAAAAGACAACAAGCTTATCAGAACGATCCCTATGCTCACCTTACCTCAACTAATGGAGCTACTACTTCTCACCATGCTGCTTCCACCACCTCTGATACAAACCAGCTACTCTTTGAGCAGTTTCTGGCATTCACCAGGTCACAAGGTGCCTCCTCCTCCACAACATTTGCTGCTCAATCCTTTGCAGCTACTGCTGCTGCTGTGTTATGTATTAATCATTATTGCTTGTCATCATTTAGCTTAACAGGTACACCAAAAGGTAGGCCTTGGATTCTTGACACGGGTGCCACATATCACATTTGTGAGCCTCATTTATTCACTACTGATGCTAGGAATGTTATGATTCCTGTCTTCTTACCAACTAAACACACAACACATGCCGAGTTGTGCAAATACATACCGTTGCATTCTCCTATTTTCTTGAAAGATGCCTTATTTGTACAAGAATTTGATTACAACTTGATATCTATTTTAAAACTAACTAAATTCTCTAATGCTTGATTGACCTTATTCTCTGATATCTTTCTCATTCAGGACCCAACCATGAGGAAGACGATTCGTTATGCTAAATAGAAGAATGGACTATATGTTGTTGCCTTGCATGACTTTGTTAATAAGAGTGCTCATAATATTCCGTTTCCTACTCAACATAATGTTGTTTCTTTGGCACTCAAGGTTTGGACACCCTTCTCATGAAAAATTGTCATGTATCCCTGCTTTTGAATCAATAAAACATCATTCTGCTCCATTATGTGATACTTATCATTATGCCAAGCACAGGAGAGTTGCATTTCCTGTTAACACTATTTCTTCTAACTCAGCATTTGAGCTTATACATTGTGATGTCTGGGGTCCCTTCTTTACCCCCGCCATGATGGCTGTAGTTTTTTCTTAACCATTGTTGATGACTTCACAAGGTGCACTTGGGTTTATTTCATGAAATATAAATGAGAAGTGCACTCCCACTTAAAACATTTCTCTCTTCTCACTCATAACCATTTTAACTCCAAAATTAAAACACTAAGGAGTGACAATGGTACTGGATTTATAATGAAAGATTTATATGCTAAGTATGGCATACTACACCAAACCAACTTTGTGGAAACCCCACAACAGAATGGCTTGGTTGAGCGCAAGCATCAACACCTACTTCAGGTAGCAAGATCATTGAGATTCCAGTCCAACATGCTTCTTAAATACTGGACTTATTATATAGCAACTGCAGCCTTTCTCATAAATAGATTACCATCAGCAGTGCTTAACAATAAAACCCCATTTGAAATGTTGTTTAAAAGGGCTTCTGACTACTTTATATTAAGGAACTCTGGTTGCTTATGTTTTGCTTCTACACTCAGTGCACATACGCACAAATTTGCAGAAATAACACAAAAGTGTATCTTTCTTGGTTATCCAAGAGGAACCAAGGGCTACTTACTTTTAAACTTGCAAACTAATAAGACACTCATTTCGAGAGATGTCACTTTCTATGAAAAATAATTTCCTTTCAAGTCACAAGATTCCTCTAACCAGCAAATATCTACTGAGACACGGAACCAGATTAGTTTCTGTACTGATCCTTTCATATCTTCGACTGAAGTAACTTCTGTTATACAAGCTCCAGTTGCAGATCCTCAACAACATGAACCATACAATCAAGCTCTTCCAAGCCCAGAGGATGTACAATCTCAAGTTCACACTCCAGATCTTCAATTTCCACCACATGACGCACTCCAAGATTCACTCAACAGTGATGACAACAATGTTGCCACCACCCAACCAAGTATTCATGTATCTCAAACTTCTCTTGATATTCATGTGGTGCTCTAACAAGAAAATCCACAAGGAGTTCTAAACTCCCTGCTTACCTTAACTCTTATGATTATTCTCTACCATCATCTATAACTAAGAATGCCCTATGTTCAGTGAGATATCCTAGAACAACACTTATCCACTGAAAGATTGTCTTCTTCTCACACTGCTTTCACTGCTTCTATCACTAGTATCATAGAACCTAAGACTTTTAATCAAGCAAATAAATCACAGGACTGGCAATTAGCCATGAACAAGGAAATAGAAGCTATTGTGGAGATAAACACTTGAATTTTAACTTCATTACCCCCTGGCCAGAATTGTGTTGGTTGCAAGTGGGTTTATAAAAAAAATTGAAAGTTGATGGCTCCATAGAAAGATATAAAGCCAAATTAGTTGCTAAGGGTTACACCCAAGAAGCTGGTCTTGAATACTTTGACACTTTTTCTCCAGTTGCTAAACTCACTACTGTGAGGGTCTTACTTGCAGTTGCAGCTTCAAAGAACTGGTACTTGCAGCAACTTGATGTCAACAATGCATTTCTTCATGGAGATCTTGATGAAGAAATATATATGACTCCTCCTCCAAGATAGTTGCAGCCCAATGATAGTAGAGTTTGCCTTTTGAAGAAAGCTTATATGGACTAAAACAGGCTTCAAGGCAATGGTTACACAAATTGACAACCTCTTTAGTCCAATTTGGTTATACTCAATCAATTTTCGACTCCTCTATATTCATTAAAGCTTCTAACAACTCATATACTGCATTATGTATCTATGTTGATGACATTATCTTATCAGGCAGCAATCAACAAGATATAAATGACTTGAAGCAAAAACTTGACACTAAATTCACTATTATGGACCTTGGTCCTTTGAAATACATACTTGGCATTGAGATTGCTAGAAGTCAACGAGGCATTTGCATATCTCAAAGGAAATATGCATTGGATATCATCTCTGAAGCTGGATACATGGGTTGTAAACCTTGCAACACACCCATGGATTCCTCAACTAGACTAAAGTGTAATGATTCAACTCCACTCTGTAATAAGAATTGAAATCGCAATTCGCCATTAAAATCAACAACATTATCAAACTCTTATTGAATGAAAACTGCAATCGACGATTACAATGATGAATGTTTGTGTGTGCAAATCTCTTTTGGTGCATCGTCCAGGCCCAATCCCATTTTGTTCAACGTACATACCCATTGAATTCAATCAATGTTGTTTGATATCGAGGCCCAGTCCGATTTTGGTGCATCGTCCTCATGATATACTTATTAAGCACTTACAAAAATTATTACTATGACATAAGTACGACGAAATTCATCAAATTCACTATTTACAAAGTCCATGGCTTACTATAACAAGACTTGGAATTTCGAAGACTCTCTCTACAGTATTACTCTACATTATATATGCGTGGATAAAAGATACTCTTTTTTTCTACAATCATTGCATTGGCATGGTATAACCAACATGAAGATGACATCATTGTTATTAAATTATAACCTCTAACTAGTTATTAACTCCATCCTACGACGTATAGATATGGACAATTGTAATTAAATTATTGTTGCAATAAGTTATTGCATAACAACAGCATTAAACAATTTCTTGTAAAATAAAGACAAAAGATTATAGATTTAGTTTTTTTTTTGAAGAAGAAGACAAGAAGTCATTTATTTAATAAAAAAAAAACAATTGTTTGAGTACACTGTACACAGAAGAGCGTGAAATACAGAAACAACACAAGAAACGTTGAAATATAACATGTGAAAAACGTTGTAAGGATCAGTTGAGCACACACAATCACGGGTTGATTGAGAGCAAATGGGTTAGGTAGAGTGTGCGGTTCTCCTCAGCCAAATTAATTGTTGTGGAAGAAAAACTGTATCAATTAAATTCTCCTCCCATCTACTCTCGGCCTCGAACTTCCCAGGAATATTGAATACATTTATTCCGATCTGCTCTCGCTTTACTAGATTTTATGCGTGCATGTGCAGAAAATAATGGCGAATTGGTTAATAAAGGATTAATATTCTTAAAGTGAGAAGTACAAATACGTTTCGATCACTATTAAAAAAAAGGTATTATACTTTGGACTTGTTAGAAGTAAATATGCAGTACAATTTTTTTTCACAATATTTTTATAACATTTTAGGAAAAAATAATCTCAAATGTTGGAATGACGAAATATTAAAAATGCCCGCAAACTTTTTAAAAAAAGTTAAAATGCCCGTTTTTTTCGAGCTTTGCAAAAATGCCCTGTATGTTTTAAAAAAACTTTTAAAAATGTCCGATGGCCTTATTCGGGCTAAAACTGCCTACGTGGCGGTACAGTGGCTGCCATGTCAATAAGTGTTCCGCCACGTCATATTTTTCAGCCAAAAAATAATTTTTATACAAATTCTTGTAATTTTAAAAATTGTACTTACACCCCTTAGTAATAATAAACATATATTTTAAAAATTGTACTTACACCCCTTAGTAATAATTTTAAAAACATATATATATAAATAATAATAATAAACATATATATATTAATTATAATAATAAACACATATATAACTATTTATGAAATAAAAAATATTTTAACAATATATAAAAAATAAAACAATAAAAAAAGACAATAAAAAAATAAAATTCATCACACACCCCGTACCCCCCCCCCCCCCCATCCCCCCAAGCCCCACCCCTGCTACCATCACCACCACCTGCCCACCTCGCGCTGCCGCCGCCACCCCCCGTCGTCATCGTCTTCATCACACACCCGTATCTCCCCCAACCCCCAACTTTCAACGATTTCAAAGTACAGCTCGGTGGTGGTAGGCTGCGCGGGGGGTGTTATGGGACGGGGATTAACTATATATATATATATGTTTATTATTATTATAATTTATATGTTTATTATTTTTACAAATAGTTATATATATATATATCTTTATTATTATTATTTATTATTATGTTCATTATTATTATTATATATATTTATTATTTTTACAAAATTGTTATATATATGTTTATATCTTTATTATTATTAACATATATATATTTGTTTATTACTATTATTATTATTAATATATATATGTATATTTATTATTTTTACAAAATAGTTATATATATGGTTTATATCTTTATTATTATTAACATATATATATATATATATATATTTTGTTTATTACTATTATTATTATTATTAATATATATATGTATATTTATTATTTTTACTAAATAGTTAAATATATGTTTATATATATATGACCCTTTTTTAATTATATATATGTTTATTATTCTTATTATGATTTATGTATAAATATATATGTTTATTATTATTATTTATATATATATATATATTTATTATTTTTACAAAATAGTTATATATATGTTTATTATTATTAATATTTATATATATATATCTTTATTATTATATTTATATATATTATATATATTGGGGTGTAAAGTGCAATTTATTTTGGAGTGCAAATACAATATTTAAAATTAGAAGGGTTTGTTTAAAAACATTTTAAACTGAAAAAATGACTTGGCTGAGCAGTTTATTGACATGGCAGCCACTGTAGCGCCACGTAGGCAGTTTTAGCCCGAATAAGGGGACGTTTTTGCAATATACAGAGCATTTTTGCAAGGCTGGAAAAAAACGGACATTTTAACTTTTTTTGAAAAGTTAGGGGACATTTTCGTCCAAGTTGGAATATAATCTTAAAATAGTTCGGTGAATCATGAAAACTTCAATATAATACTTACTGCATAAAAATTATTACATAATGATACATATTTAGATGTTTATTTATATATGTATATTATGTTATTTGTTAAATTTTGAGTGGCGGATAGAGCATTTAAATTGCTAATAGAAGAAATACATAGAGGGTTATGCAACAGTGTAAATCACATTAAACTCTCGTAAAATGTGAAAACAACAGCCTAGCCTATTGAAAAATGTGCAAATATTACTTTAACATAGGGCTGTGCAAAAAGAATCGGATCGATCGAATCGGGTGAAAATCGATCGAATGATCCGATCCGAGGATCGAATCGAATATTTGATCCGACTTTTGATTTTTGCCTTAGGATCGAACCCCCATTTGATTCGATCCTCGATTTCAGAGGCTGAGAATCGGATTGGATCGAATACTCGTCTTATTTTTAAAAATAAATAAATATATAATAGTATATATAATATTATATTTTTATCTATAAAGCTAAGCCTATTAATGCTACTAAGATGTTTCTATATATAATGTTAATATTATATTTTTATATATACACATACCTAACATCTTTTTCTTGGTATACAATTGTAAATTTGTAACACCTTTCTCTCACCATATGAAAGTGAACTCTCTTTGAATGTTGTGGTTGGTCCCATTGATATTAAATTAAAAAGGAAAAAAAGGATCGAAATCGAATCGAATCGGATCGAAATCGAATGATTTTGGATCGAATCGGATCGTTTAAAATTGATTCGATTTTGATCCTCATTTTTCCAGAATCGAAATCGACTTCCAGCCTCGATTCGATCCGATCCGATCCGATCCAAATGCACACCCCTACTTTAACACCAAAGGGTATGTTCAATCCAACAACTCACGAATGGTCTTGGGAGTTCACAAAACATTAAATAGATTAAAATTTTCACTTTTGGCTAGATATCGGTGGACTTGGCGAAAATGCTCCTTTATTCAGGAGGTTGATTTATCTTATTTTAATAGCCAATCAAACTGACATGCATGTCTCGTTTTTACAAGTTACTAAATCAAAATGGAATATCTTACATTTAAATCTCGCAAATGTAATTTCAATTTCAACATTGAAAAGACAAATATATTAGCGCACTTTTGTACACTTATATATATGTGAACATGACCCGACGTATGTGTGTATCTATAGAGATATTCATAAGAGACACATAGTGCTGACTTGTGAGACAAAAGAGGAGTCCAATATTTCTTTAATAAAGTCGGTAAATGAGTAGCCATTATATTATTCTAGATTGCAACTGATATATGGATTGTGTTTCCACATGTTCGACACTTATTGATAACCAACAAGACTTTAAAATATCTACAATACTCCGTGTGTCAATATTCACTTCTACTGCTTATCCTACTATACTATACTATAATAGAGGAAGTAGTTTTGGTTCAACCTTTTAATTGTTTTTCAAATTTGTCTTTCAAGTTATGATGAATGAATGTTAAAAGCTAGGGACAATTTTTTATTTCGTCAAATACTTCTAATTAATGATGTTAAAATGGAAAAGACAATAGTTAAATAGTGAATTTGAAAAAATAAGGTTGCACACACAAATTCTAGTATAAAAAAATAATAATTTGCTCGAACAAGGAGCCGTATGCGTTCCTCACTTCCTCTCTTTCATGTACATAGCGCTAGCCGCTAAGAGTAACGCATGAATGATGATCATGATCAGTTAAGGGTGCTTATACTATATAATACCTTCATCTAACAGATGATTGAATCCAATGACACTTTTCTCAAACATAAAGCATAGAATATAAAATAAAATAAGCGAACTACAATACATTATGTTGTTATTAGCGAGGACACATGAACCACAATGTAGCACGACTTATTGGACATGCTGATGAATTCAAATACAAAAGTCTGGCAGACGTACTTTAACTGATCAAGGAAAACCACTAATTGGCTAATTAGTTACAACTTGTGTACTGATTGATTCCGCAACACCGGCAAGAGCCTTAAGCTCCTCGGCGCTGTCGAATGCTTCAAAGTAATGTTCGTCAATGGATACCCACGCCTCTATACCGCCTCGGTCTTTCGTGTCCATTAGCAATACCGAATTGAGGATCGGAGTCTTTTTCTCCTCGTGATTGCCATCACACCCGGTAACCCAAACCGGACTCCCCAACCCAAAATCGATGTCGTAAAGTCCAAAGTTACAACCAACTCGAGTACATTAACAATTCAGCGTTCTCGTGGAATTCTTTAAGCATTTCTTCGAGATTCTGAAGATAACCCGGAAATCCTTCACCACCCTCCATTCTTCTCACCAAATCGCTATCAATCTTTCTTAGCGAATCCCTTATTTTCAAGATCAAGTCTTTCAAGTCCACGTCCGTTTGATTAACACTTGACGCTAGCGCTAACCATATGTAATTCCCAAAGCTATGTTCGGGAATTGGAGGATCGGCTTTTGTCCTCACGTTCACCGCCTGAGTCGTTACAGATATCGGACGGCGATTACTTGCTGTTGTAGATGTGGCTGCTATAAAACATTTCCAGATGAGGGCCGATACTATTTGAACCCTCGAGGGACGAAATTCCAGGCCTGATCCTCCTGGTGATGAAGAAGACATCAGTTTCTCCCTTATCGTTGATATCGCGGAAGAATTGAAAACATACGGTTTATGTACGATTTTCCCCATTTTCCAATACTTGGTAATAGCAGAGCCCATGTTAGGTTCCTTTTTCATTGCCTCATTGGCAGGGAAAACGGAGGCAGCCGAATAACTCGGTAGCAGAGTTGTCTCTGCTTTGCTACCACCACCACGAGCACTGGCCGCCCAAGCCTTCATAAATGTGCCAATCGTAACTCCATCGGTAACCGTATGCAGGAAGATCGAACCTATTTCGATGCCACCACAATCGAAACAGTTGACTTGGATGAGGGCAACGTTTGCCCCTGGACCCACAAAGGTCCAGCTTCGATCGTGGGGATTGCAGAGGCGATGTTCTGATGGTTTCTTTAGGAATTCCGACAGGGTGCATTTGATTCTGGAGACTACGAAAGGAACTCCTTCGTCGTTGCAATCGACGGATCGTGAGTCTTTCGCTAGTGTCCCGGCTAAGGGGTAGTAGAGGGTAAGAGTCGAAGAAAGCGATCGCTTTAGCGTTTGTATCGTTCGAGCAATGAATTCATCGGCGGTGTTCGTGTTGTGATCGGGAGGAGCATGAAAGTAGAGGAGTATGGGAACATACATAGGTGGCTGAATAAGATCAAGTAAAGAAAGGTTGTGGGTTTTTAGATTTGGTGGTGTTGGTGAACTAGGCTTTACGTTTTCTCTTGAAATCAATTCCATTTCCATTTTTAGTTTTTGAAAAAAATCGCTAATTATGTGCCGGTTTAGAATTGAGCGTGTTGGAGTGCCTATGTTTTATAGGACTGTCTCAATTTATCACGAAAGAGAAAGTTGTTGCACCAAAATCTTGTCCTGCATTTAAAGGACAATAATAATGTGGGTAGTAGGTACGCGTTCACAAGAGTTTCAAAAATATCTCTCACGCCCATTGATAAATTTTATTTTGATATCTGTTTTTCTAAATAATTATTTAGAATTTTAAAATGAGAGGTACTCTTAATTTGTGAAAGGTATATAAATCACCCATTCCCAAGAGAAAAAACTCCAATTATTAATTATTATTTTGATTACACTTTTAATTTGTTTGTTCTACATGTTGGAGATATTTGGAATTGAGTCCAAATATTTTGTGTGTGAATTAAAAATTGCTTAATGAAAAGGAAATGAGATATTATTTATTTTATTAAATAATATTTAAGAGTTAATATTCAGATTTATTGGATATTATATCACACACTTATGGTGGTCAAAAGCATTTGAATAAAATCAAATGGCTTCAATGACAAGAATAAATATCCCCCTTAATGTATTGTGGTGGTTACATGTTTTCTCAACTATAAATAGGGCCCCTCTAGTCTTGTGAAAATCATCCAACTTCCAAAAACCAAAAACATTTTCAGCATACTCATAGCATGAACACTTTTTTTTTCCGAGTTCTGCAAATACTATTCGAGTCCGATTTGAGAAGGTAGTATTGTCCTTCACTTACTACCTTATTGTGTGAGTACGTTGTACCTTGGGAGGTCGTTTCCCACGGAAGGCTTGAAGGGTAGCCGGGAAAATAGATCTTAAGGGGAGAGGGCTAAGCCTTCGACTCGTCCTATGCTTCAACAGGTTTTTTTCCGACTCGTCTAATCCACTCCAAGGATTTTCCTACAGTTACTAAGAGGTCGAATTTATCTTATTGTCGTATTTTAATTTCAGTTTTCCAATACTTGTTATATGTTAATTGTTTACGTATTCTGGAAATATAATCATGTTTATGTTTATGCTTACGTTTATAAAATTGACATGTTTATGTGCAATATTATTTATTGTTTCAAGGTTCAGTTTCTAAAGTTTCCAGTGTTCTGTTTCTGATTTTAAACCAAGTCTAGAGTTTTTGAAAAATATAATTTGTTATTTGCCACATGCGGGGTTCGAACCGTGTACCTCCCAGCCGATGCATACTTATCAGTTCAGTTACCATTAGGCTAGATTAATTCTTGCTAATTAATTGCTCCGTTATAAATGTATTTCATGTTTTATTCTGCGAATTAATTGCCAAAATTAAAACGGTTTCCGTTGGCTGGATTTGAACCCGCGCCTGTGCATGAGTTTTCTGTGCTCTTACCGTTAGACTAAGAGTTATTATTAATAAAATCATGCGTTACAGTTAATTATTTCAAAATGCTTATTCCAAAACGCTTTCTTCTGGATTCGAACCCGCGTCCTCTACGGAATTGAATGTGGTCCTAACCGTTTGACCAAGCTATTATTCTTATTAAATGCATGCATTATTGTGTAATTAAATGACGTGCGACAGTTTATTATTTGAGTAATATGCTTAATATATCCATGCTATAAATATATTTAAATTCATATTTTGAGTAGATGCAATTTAAATATGTGTTATATATTGAGCATGATTATGTGATTAGTGTAAATAATTGCAATTGAGATATGTGGAAATATATAAAATTGCAAGTGTGCCCTATGAAGACTTTAAATAACTCTAAGTGCGAGACTTGTGAATTATTTAGAGATATAACTAGTGAGGGCACTAACAACAATGCCGCGAGCATCGAGAATTCACCAATGATTGGCGACGTTGAGGTCGTTACGCTAAGTCAAAGAGCTAACTGTATTGACACCTTAGTACCGGTTTTGAGAACCACTATATCATAATCTCAACTAGAGAAACCGAAAAGAATTTCAAAATAATTCTAAGTACTGAGACTTGTGAATTATTCGAAGGAAATTAAAATTGAGAATAATTCTAAGTATTGAGACTTGTGAATTATTTGAAGAAAATTCATAATTAGAATAATTCTAAGTATTGAGACTTGTGAATTATTTGAAGAAAATTCATAATTAGAATAATTCTAAGTATTGAGACTTGTGAATTATTCGAAAAAAAATTCAAAATGAAAATAATTCCAAGTATTGAGACTTGTGAATTATTCGAAGATATTCTAAATGAGAATATTTATACAGACGGTTCTGTCGCAGAAAGGTGGAGTGTAAGTGGACTTGTCCCTCCACTGGCCTGGGAACCTAATATTCTGTCGCAGAAAGGTGGATTTTAAAGAGGTTTTGTCCCTCCATTGGCCTGCGAATATCTGTATAAATAGTTCGGTTGAGAATTCTCAGCGATACTAATATAAATAATTGTGTGAATTATTTAATTAGTTATGGCGGCTGAAAATTAAAACAACAACCCGAACGAATGGTAGGTAGACATTGGGGCTACTCGACCACATCTGCGCGAACAAGTGGATGTTCACGACCTATCAACTTGTGGAGAACAAGTAGTGTTTCATGGGAAACTCTGCAATCTCAAAAGTTGAAGGCAGGGGAAAGGTTGTGCTAAAGAGGACCTCGGGGAAAGAGTTGACCCTGAACGAGGTGCTTCATGTTCCAAAGATTCACACGAATCTAATATGCGGTACAATGTTGAACTAGAAATGGTTCACACTTGTCTTTGAGTCAGACAAGGTTATCCTGTTTAAGGGTGGAACCTTTGTATGAAAGGGATATGGTTTTAAGAATCTTTTTTGTCTGTTATAACTATGTCACCTAAGAATGAGGCTAGTACTGAGGCTAGTGTTCAAGTTTGATGTGATAAAAAGTCTCGTGTGAGGAGACTAATTTTACGAATAAATGTAATCGAAGTTGCATGTGAGGCAAATATTACATATAAGTTATTTCGATTACTTGTGACGTCTCTATGACATGGAATAATAATACAAGTGCGAGACTTGTATATTGTATATATATGTATATATATTTGTAGGAAATACAAGTGTGAGACTTGTATAATATATATATATATACATATTTATATTTGTAGGAAATAAAACAAGAGCGAGACTTGTATGTTATTTCATATATATATATATATATATATATATATATATATATTTGTTGAGAATAACACAAGTGTGAGACTTGCATTATATATATTTGTAGAAAATAAAAACAAGTGCGAGACTTGTATTTTATTATATATATATATATATATGTGTGTGTGTGTGTGTGTGTTTGAAATATTTGGAATTGAGTCCAAATATAAGTGTGTAAATTAAATTGCTTAGTGAGAAGCAAGTGAGATTTAATACTATTTCTTTTACTAAATAGATTAAATATTCAGATTTATTTGATGTAAGACGCGAAGTACACAAACAAAGTAAATTCTGAAATAAGTAATTTCTTTAAGGCTAGAGACATTTTGTTTTTCTTGAGGACAAGAAAGAAATGTGGGGGCTTGAAGAAGAAAGTGTTGGTTAAGATTATTCCAAACTTTTAAAGTTGAATAATAATCATAATATTTTCCGAATACTTTAAGAGGTTAAAGAAAATATTGGAGGCGATTGACGAAAGGTCTAGCGAGAGACTAAGTAGCAAATTCATCGAGGGAAATGGGAAATTTAAGCCCACCTAAAGACATGACCCCATGATGGCAACCATACCTGAATTGTAAACCCCAATTTGCAGGTTGAAAGGGACAACCGAATTGTGGGGGCGAGTCGAACAAAGCACTCGGGAAATTGAGTTCCCAACCCATTTCTAGGATGAAAGAGTGATGGACCTGCACAGGTTAAGGAGAACTTGAGGTTCTAATGATCCTTATGTCTTGTGAACACAAGCGGGGTATTACAAGATACCCTTAATAAGAGATCACCTATGTCGAATGTGAAGGGGCCGCTTCGTTGAGAAGAGTTAAAGGGCTAAATCTCTAGAGCATTTGAATGAATATCGCCAAGGCAGTCCAGGGCCGAAACGGACAACAACGAGGACCAATATGGTATTGGAATGAGTTGTGTGAGTACCATTGTCTTGGTATACACAAAACGCCGAACAGTTCAAGGCATGACGTCCACTGGTTGGCAAGTATATCCGATGGTATTTCACTAAGGAAGGTTGAAGGCCGAAAATCACCTATCCTGATGCAACAAGTTCCGGCAGAACTCTGAAATTGCATTTAGCATTGTTAGGCTCACGTGCATTAAGCCACTTACATTCATGTGGGGGATTGTTGGAGATATTTGGAATTGAGTCCAAATATTTTGTGTGTGAATTAAAAATTGCTTAATGAGAAGCAAATGAGATTTTATTTACTTTATTAAACAATATTTAAGAGTTAGTATTCAGATTTATTGGATATTATATCACACACTTATGGTGGTCAAAAGCATTTGAATAAAATCAAATGGCTTCAATGACAAGAATAAATATCCCCCTTAATGTATTGTGGTGGTTACATGTTTTCTCAACTATAAATAGGGGCCCCTCTAGTCTTGTGAAAATCATCCAACATCCAAAAACCAAAAACATTTTCAGCATACTCATAGCATGAGCACTTTTTTTTTTCCGAGTTCTGCAAATACTATTCGAGTCCGATTTGAGAAGGTTGTATTGTCCTTCACTTACTACCTTATTGTGTGAGAACGTTGTACCTTGGGAGGTCGTTTCCCACAGAGGTCTTGAAGGGTAGCCGGGAAAATAGATTTTAAGGGGAGAGGGCTAAGCCTTCGACTCGTCCTATGCTTCAACGGGTTTTTTCCGACTCGTTTAAACCACTCCAAGGATTTTTCTACAGTTGCTGAGAGGTCGAATTTATCTTATTGTCGTATTTTAATTTCAGTTTTCCAATACTTGTTATATGTTAATTGTTTACGTATTCTGGAAATATAATCATGTTTATGTTTATGCTTACGTTTATGAAATTGACATGTTTATGTGCAATACGTACACAACACTACAGAACCCTGATCAAAAGAAAAACAAATAATATATATGATGTGTGGTTGGCTTGACTAGGTTTATTTTCGCTTCCCGTTTCAAGTTAAAAGTTGAAATAGATAAAGGTTGTGAAGTTCTATTGTTAACGTAACGTGTTCTTTAGTATATCTATGAATCTTGAAACAAAATTCACATGCTTTTTTGTTTTATTTTAAAGGTGTTCAGAATAAGAGAAAAATCAAAAATAAGAGATAACGACATTGATATTTTCAAAACCTCAATAGCTTTGTTGATATTACGTACGTGCAATAGGCCTCAGAAGTGTACCGACCTCAAGTCCTCAACAAAACGACCCTAAAGACCGAAACCGAAGTAGCTTTTGGTGCAATTACGTATTATAATTCTTACTCTTATGTAACAACGCGTTATGGTTGGATATATACTCGTGGTAAAGGTTATTTATCCTTTAAAATTAATTAATTATATCAATTGATTTTGGAGGAGCAAAATAACGCACGTAGCTCTCGGTTTTCCTAAGCATATTCCTCATTCCTCATTAGTCATTCCTCATGACAACAATATTAATCTCACTCCAGGGCAAGGTGTTACAAGGCACCTAGCGACGTGTCTTTTTCAACCTGTCTCCACATTAATAGCTAACTAAAATCATCATGAGTCCCTGTGCTGTTTTTCCACCACCCGATTGGTCATTTCCTGCTTTCATCTTTCTTTATTTCCTACTTTGATATGGTATAATGTGTCGTGTCGAAGAAAAGTCACGATGGCACGAAATTGACCGGTGTGTGCCGAGAAGGCTTAGAGGTAAAGCTACCTTAGCCGTATTTCGGTCACCATTATATCTATATAGCTAATTAGACATTGAGTAATATGTGATTGGAAAGCCACATGAGTCTAGGTCGCAACGCAACAAGCGGAATACGATTCGGAGGTCCAAAGAGAAAGTTATGCTCAAAATAGTAAAGCTGCGCAGACCACATCGAATTTGCACAATTCAATGCGGATTGAGCACATCGAATTTGTACAATTCGATGTGGTCCTAAAATGACCTTTAAGCCCCTCTAATTATGCCTATATATACCCCACACTCCTCACAAGTAGGGGGACCGACGGAGATGTCACGCATCGAATCCAAGTCGATTTGATGCCTCAAATTCGATGCCCCAAATTCGATGCCCAAATTCGATGCCCCAATTCGATGCCCAAATTCGATGCCCCTATTCGAAGCCTTATATGCCCAGAAAGCCACGTGAGTCAGGGTTCTGAATCAAGAAGCGGATCGAAGTTTCGATCATCTGTTAGGGAGATATGGGCGAAACCGTGAAGATGTGCACGCATCGAACCAAGCCAATTCGATGCACATGCTCAGAAAGCCACGTGAGTCAGGGTTCTGAATCAAGAAGCGGAATAAGGGTTCAATCATCCGTTAGGGAGATATGATCGAAATCGTGAAGTCGCGCACAGCGCATCGAATTCACCTGGTTCGACATTGAGGGATCGAATTCGATGCGCACGCATCGAACCAAGCCAATTTGATGCACATTATTAGAAAGCCACGTGAGTCAGGGTTCTGAATCAAGAAGCGGAATGAGGTTTCGATCATTCGTTAGGGAGATATGATCGAAACCGTGGAGTAGTACCAAGCTTTCTCGAATTCACCATGTTCGACATGGATGCATCGAACCAGGGCATTTCGATGCTCACCAAGATTGAACCCATATGTGACCTGAAAGCTATATGAGTTAGGGTCTGTAATCAAGAAGCGGATCGAGGTTTCGATCATCCTACAGAGAGATATGATCGAAACGTGCAATCGCTCCAATGCTGAACCAAATGAACCAAGCGGCCCTATCAGGGGTCGACCTAATAGAGGCAGCTCAAAAGAGACAAATGAACTACGTTCGCCTTGATTCCCTTCATGAGATACGTAGGAAGCTTGACAAGTTCCCAAGTTCAGTCTGATATCATAAGAACCTAACGCCCGCAAGTCAACAATCAAAGAGTACCAAATCTCTCACATTTTACTGGTCCCTCAACTTGGCCATATAGGGATTATTTCCTGTAATCTTATATTTCTCTATGTGTAATAGGTGTTCCGGACCAAGCTAGTCCATTCACTGTAATAGGATAGCATTATTTTGGTTAAGTCAGGCCCCACTGTATCGATTTCTCGGTGTATTGTAACCTAGACGAAATAAGACCAAAATATTGGCGCCGTATGTGGGAACATGATCTAAAATGAAGTGCTAACCATTGAATCCCTGAAAATAAAGCAACGAGATGAGGAAGTTTGTCTCAATAGACAACTGTCTATGAAAAATCTAATGAAATTGATTACGCCAACATAACAAATGTCTGATGCGGCAGAAAGAAATGAAACACGCGCGATACCCTACGATGCAATATGGCATATGAATTGCCAAAATTAAAGTAAATTACGAAAGCGCTAACAACAAGTTCTGCAAAAATAAAGACAAGGGGAATATACACTCTGCCCACAAGTGGCAAGTGCACCCAAAGAAATCCTGCAGGATGGAAAACCTCAAAACAATGATGTGAACATTGAACTAACTTAGCAAAAGATGCCATAGCAACTCCGCAACATGATGTGGCATTGAGTTTACAAGTAACATAGAAATAGTAAAAAATGTCGCTGAAAGAAAATAACCGCAAAAAAGAAAGTAGTATAGACCTATTGAAAATCAATGTTCAAAGCATCATGGTGACGCAACGCCAAAATAGACATAACAAATTGTTCATTAGAGCAGGCCCATCAGAATGTCGCTCGAATCCAAACACATTCGATCGATGGTGGTCATCCAAACTTCAATTTTTTAATAACTTTCAAAATCGAATTAGGATGAGATTGCGCAGTGACGATCGAATTCCATCCATTCGGGGTATATCATAAGTCAAACCAATCCAATTCTGAGATATGGTGAACTAACACTGTCAATTTGTTTCCGCTTCAAACATGAAATGACTATCAAATAGTCTCAGTACGGATGATTTAGAGATTCATCAGATTCGATCTAGTATTGATCTAATAGCTCAGATTTGGCCTATCATGTAAAGCTTTTGCCCTCAATAAAGGCAATGCATCCCATAAAGTCTCACGGCTATAGATAAAGATTCTAAACCAAACATAATTGCAAAATCAGTGCACAACACCGGGGCAAAGGGTAACCGAGGTCATAATTCATTATGCTTGTCACCTTATTATCAGCAACATTGTCGAAACAGCGATAACATCAAAATTTGAGGTAAAAACCCGGTATGATCATACAACTAGCTAGCACACCCAAGATCGAGCTTTATTGCAACCAGCAACGAGGTAGAATACAAAGTTATTCTCGCCGGAACCTCAATGGCAAGCTCGTTACGAGTTGAATGTCTGGCGGTCTTTACAGACTAGCGACTTGTGAGATCATTTCACAGTCTTAACTATTACTGAATCCCCAAAGACGGGAATGTAACTAGGTGCGCTGTCATAATTTGCAGCGAAACTGCGATCTTCATAGAAATGAGAGTTGTCCTATTGGCGGCAAAAGAATCTGTTATAAGAATGGCAAGATGCATTAGAACGATGAAAAGAATCAAACAGCCTATACCTATATACATAAACAAAGCGGAACCACAAACGCTATGCAGGACCTAAAAGGGACGGATACTCTGTCCAAAACGACATGAGATACCGCAACTCCCTAAATAACTAAAAAGCGACGGAGACTCTGTCTAAAAGGACACGTGACACCGCAAATTCCTAAACACCTGAAAGCAACGAAAACTTTCCGTGATTACGGAAGGATGCTCGAGTTGTCAAAATTAAGAACATGCAATGATTATGAGCCTTCGATCAAACAAACAAATGAATAGTCATAAATGACAACCATGCGACTAATAAAAAGGCGATGCAGCACTAGAAAAATAGCAAATTAGAAATTGTTCATTACAATCAGAACCTGAACCTTACGGGCCTAGCGCGCACACCTCCGAGCGCTAATCTCCACTGAGCGCTAGTCGCACACATCAGACTGCCTCCCAATCAGGGGCATGATTTTCAGCATTATCAAAATAACTAGCATAAAACGGTAAGTCAAGAATACATCTTATAAGTTTGGCACCCGCTCTCTGATCGACACCGTCTCCTAAAATGGGGGGATTATATGATGTGGGCTTATTCGGTCACTGGTGCATAATGACATTAATCACCCCAAAACTGAGGCGAAACGGCTCTAGCACTTCATTATAGTTTGAAGTATGCTTATGTACCAAAATCACACTCCAAATTGGGGGACTAGTGATATGGTATAATGTGTCATGTCGAAGAAAAGTCACGATGGCACGAAATTGACCGGTGTGTGTCGAGAAGGCTTAGAGGTAAAGCTACCTTAGCCGTATTTCGGTCACCATTATATCTATATAGCTAATTAGACATTGAGTAATATGTCATTGGAAAGCCACATGAGTCTAGGTCGCAACGCAACAAGCGGAATGCGATTCGGAGGTCCAGAGAGAAAGTTATGCTCAAAATAGTAAAGTTGCGCATAGTACATCGAATTTGCACAATTCGATGCGTATTGAGCACATCGAATTTGTACAATTAGATGCGGTCCTAAAATGACCTTTAAGACCCTCTAATTATGCCTATATATACCCCCCCTCCTCAGAAGTAGGGGGACCGACGGAGATGCCACACATCGAATCCAAGTCGATTCGATGCCCTAAATTCGATGCCCAAATTCGAGGCCCCAATTCGATGCCCAAATTCGATGCCCCTATTCGAAGCCTTATATGCCCAGAAAGCCACGTGAGTCAGGGTTCTGAATCAAGAAGCGGATCGAGGTTTCGATCATCCGTTAGGGAGATATGGGCGAAACCGTGAAGATGCGCACGCATCGAACCAAGCCAATTCGATGCACATGCTCAGAAATCCACGTGAGTCAGGGTTCTGAATCAAGAAGCGGAATGAGGTTTCGATCATCCGTTAGGGAGATATGATCGAAATCGTGAAGTCGCGCACAACGCATCGAATTCATCCGGTTCGACATTGAGGGATCGAATTCGATGCGCACACATCGAACCAAGCCAATTCGATGCACATTAGTACAAAGCCACGTGAGTCAGGGTTCTGAATCAAGAAGCGGAATGAGGTTTCGATCATTCGTTAGGGAGATATGATCGAAACTGTGGAGTCGCACCAAGTTGTCTCGAATTCAACCTGTTCGACATGGATACATCGAACCAGGGCAATTCGATGCTCACCAAGATTGAACCCATATGTTACCTGAAAGCTACATGAGTTAGGGTCCGTAATCAAGAAGCGGATCGAGGTTTTGATCATCCTACATAGAGATATGATCGAAACCGTGCAGTCGCTCCAATGCTGAACCAAATGAACCAAGTGGCCCTATCAGGGGTCAACCTAATAGAGGCAGCTCAAAAGAGACAAATGAACCACGTTCGGCTTGAATCCATTAATGGGATACGTAGGCAGCTTGGCAAGTTCCCAAGTTCACTCCAATATCGTAAGAACCTAACGCCCGCAAGTCAACAATCAAAGAGTACCAAATCTCTCACATTCGACTGTTCCCTCAACTTGGCCATTTAGGGATTATTTTCTGTAATCTTATATTTCTCTATGTGTAATAGGTGTTCCGGACCAAGCTAGTCCATTCACTGTAATATGATAGCATTATTTTGGTTAAGTCAGGCCCCACTGTATCGATTTCTCGGTGTATTGTAACCTAGACGAAATAAGACCAAAATATACTTCATTTTCTGCTGTCTTCACATCATACAGAAACTTTCAGCAGCACTTTCAACCCAAAATTTAATAGTACTTAATTAGCTTACTGTTCAGGTCTTGTATATAACAATTTTTGTATGGGTAACAACTTTATTTTTAACTACGTACATTCATTAGGGTTTGTTGTTAATTCCAAACATCTCCCCTAAGGTTTGGTTAATTACAATCACCTCCCCTCCAACCAAAAGTTGAAATGAAATATTAACTTTGCCCTTGATCAATTTACGTGTAAAGAGATTTAGATTTAATGCTAAAGAAAAGTTAATTTAATTAATTTGCACAAGTTTTATTTGAAAACTATCTTATCAATGTGAAATAATAGTAAAATAACTTATTTATTTATTTCATGTATATTTTTACTATTCATTAATTTTAAAATTTATTTAACTCATTTATAGTCTTTTATTTAACATTAAATCTAAATTTCTTAACACATAAGTAGTGCAAAGGCAAAGTTGGTAGGTCATTTTAACTTTTTGGTTGGAGAGGAGGTGATTGTAATTATTCAAACCTCAGGGAAGGTGTTGGTAATTACACAAAACCTCAGGATAGGTATTTGTAATTATCCCTAAAAATATCCCTTCTAAGGTTTGGAAAGGCAAGGTAACTTTCATTAAAGCCTCTAAACTATAGGGGATTATGCAAAGTGCACCAAAACTAGTAAAAAATAACCCCATTTTGTGCGCCCTCCTCCTAGAGGCACTACAAAAAATAACCCCATTTTCGTCGGCATAAAATCCGTCGAAAAAAGGCTTTTCCGTAGACCCATCCAGCCGAAAAAAGCTCGACGGAAAAAAGCTCGACGTAAAAGGGTTTTTCCGTGGGTGTTTAGCCGACGGAAGCTATATTTTCCGTCGGTTTTTAGCCGACGGAAAATAGCTTATCCGTCGGCTTAAGCTCGACGGAAAAGCTTACCCGTTAACGTCGACTAAAACCGACGAAAAATAGATTTGGTAGTCTTTTTCGTCAGTTTTTAGTCGACGGATAAGCTCGCGTTTTTTCGTCGGGTCAAGTCCGACGGAAAAGACTAAAAAGTCTTTTTCGTCAGACTTAAGCCGACGAAAAAACTCTTTTCCGTCATACCTAAGCCGACGGAAAAGACTAAAAATATTTTTTAAAAAAATATATTTAAAAAATTTCGCGTAAAATAAAATAATTATTTTTATGATTTATTAGGGCCTATATTTAAAAGAAATCGATTTAAAATAATTATTTTTATGATTTTTTGGTGATTTTATTTTAAAGATAGCAATTTAAAATAATTATTTTTATGTTTATTTGGTGATTTTATTTAAAAGAAATCGATTTAAATAATAACATTCACATTTTTGAGCGAATATTTGTTAAAATATTTATTTTAATAAATCAAATTTCACATTTTAAATAAACTCTTGATATTATAAGTTTTTTATAGTTTTTTATAAGTAGAAATGAAATAATAAAACAAAAATAAACTCTAATTATAGTTATTAGTGAATATGGAGGAAGTTTGATAGTTATTAAGGATTTTGTGGAGAGAATGTTGATAGTTATTAGAGAATGGGATAAGAATGAATGAATTTGGGGTGTAAAATTAGGGGTATTTATAGAGTTTTTTTGGATGGGGGTGGTGCCATCTCATCGATCCGTGTGATTTTCACACGGATCGAGGCTTTTTTGTCTGCTTTGTGCCGACGAAAAAGCTTTGATCCGTGTGAAATTCACAGGAATCGGTGACGTGGCAACCAGCCCCCCCTACGCCTATATAATAAGTGCGAGCGAGTTAGTATCTCAATTCACAGTTCATTTGGTTTCAGAATAAGGTTCGTATACATATTTACATTTTTACGTAATATTTCTTTCTTAGTACGTTATGTTCATCTAATTTACCTATTTTTTTGTTTGCGATTTCGAGATATAGTACGAGGCAGCTTGGAAACCGGTGCCATAGATCGAAGGTGCAGATTCAGAAATTGTTAACGTGCTACAAGAGGTACGTGTATAGTTTCGAGCTCTTACATTTTGTTCTAGTTGTACGATTATAAATATTGTTTGTATCCCCAAAATGTAGAGACGTCGTTGTGCTAATCGTTATAATTTAAAATCTTTGTAGACAATATATAATGAATCCAATCGAAGATAGTGATTGGATGTATGATCATTTGAGTGAGAAGGGTCCAGTGAATAAAACGTTCGGGGATGGTGTATACCAGTTTTTGGAGTTTGCGTTAGATCAAGACCATTATCTAGACGATGATCGAACTCCTAGATGTCCATGTAGAAAATACAGCAATAGGAAATACTTGGACCCTGGAGATTCTAAGCAGATTAATGGAAATAATCTCAAGAAGTAGTCAGGTGGTACATCAGGGCAATGAGAAGGATGGGAAAATTAATTTTGATCAATCTTGGAATATAAGAGGGTTAGTGTTATGATTAACAAAAAAGTCCTAATTCGAGTTTAGGAATACTACGAGTAAATTAAGAGAGAAAGAGATTGTTTTTGGGAAATATTCTGATATCCTTTTCCATTCAATATGTTGCTCCTTAAATACAATATTTCCACTATTGACTCCACTTATCCACTAATTATGATGACCACTTCTTACGGAATAAATGAATGGAATTGCAATAGACTCTAAATAATAAACAAAACAGACTCTGAAAATAAATGACTTTGACCAAGACTCATGAAATAAAATAATAATAAGTTAGGATGAATTAATTTAAAACAAAGTCTTCCAACCAAACAGTGGGCCGTTTCATCCTTGGAGGCCTGTTATTGGAGGTGATACGGCCCATATCAATGCCGGGCTCTGGAGAATTAGCCTGGCCCACCAGGCACTGGTTTAAGTTGACATTGCCAACTAGGTTTTGTGCAGCTGTTCCTACACCGTCCAGATTAGGGTAGCCTTCAATCAAAGGTTCAGCTGCCTCCCACGTAGCATCTTCAGACAAAGTGCCCTTCCATTTAATCAAAAGCTGGCGTTTTATTTCACCATTCCGCAAAATCAGCCTTGTGTCCAAAATCTTTTCCGGCTCCAAATAAACCTCTCCATCGTCGTTAATGGCAGAAATAAGCGGCGGCGTCGCTGGTGGTTCACCATAAAAACGGCGGAGCAATGAAACATGGAAAATTGGGTGGATCCGTGAACCGTCGGGAAGGGCAAGCTCGTACACGACATCTCCTACGCGGCGTTTCACCTGAAATGGACCAAAGTAACGGCAGCGTAACTTTGTATTAGCCATTGTCTTCACTGTGACCTGTCGGTAAGTGCGAAGTTTAACATATACGTACTCCCCTTGAGTGAACTCATGATCCATTCGATGCTTGTTGGCTTGCATGCGCATTTGTTGTTGGCTTTTATGCAAATTATCTTTGATCATCCTTAAGATTTTTGCATGAGTAGTTAAGTTTGAGTCAATAGACTCATTTGCTGATTGCCCTTGATTGTAGATGGGAATAGAATGAGCCTGCCGACCGAAGAGTGCCAGGAACGGAGTGGTGTTGGTTGAAGTGTGCTTGGATGTATTGTACCAGAACTGCACCAAAGGTAAGAAACGTGTCCATTTCTTTGGTTGGTCTGCTGCAAAGCACCGTAGGTAGGTTTTGAGTGTTCGGTTTACCACCTCACTTTGGCCATCAGTTTGAGGGTGGTAGGCGCTGCTGAATTTGAGATTAGTACCCACATGTTCAAAGAGTTCTTGGGGGTAAGGCAATAGTGCTGCCCTGTATTTTGGGGGTAAGGCAATAAATCTGGCAAATTTAGATAGTCGATCCACAAGTACGCAAACACTTGTCTTACCATTACATGGTGGTAGATGCGTTATAAAGTCCATTGTGATGTCTTTCCAGTTGTGTTGTGGAATATGAAGTGGACTTAACAACCCATATGGCTTTTGAGTTTGATACTTGACTTGTTGACATATCTGGCCTGTTTTAATAAAGTCTTGCACTTCTTGTCGCATACCAGGCCAATGGAACAAGGCGGATATTCTAGCCAGAGTTGCTTTGATACCAGAATGACCATCAAAAGGTGTACCATGAAACTCTTGCAGCAGCTCCTTGCGAAGGGAGGCAATATTAGGTTCGTGAATACGCTTCGCATAATAAATCAGACCATCCTTCAGTGTATACTCACCTTGTCCAGGTGCTGACTCAATTTTCTGTCTCATTTGCATGCCCTCCGGATGCGAGGCATAATAATCTGCTAATTGAGTCAACCATGAAGTAGTTGGGGCAGAAAAAACCATATAAACAAGTATACTGACTCTTGACAATGCATCGGCAACTTTATTATCTTTCCATGATTTCTAATGTACCTCATATTGGTAACCAATAATTTTTGAGATCCATTTCTGTTGCTCTGGTGTATGTATGGTTTGAGTCAATATATGCTTCAGTCTTTGTTGATCCGTGAAAATTTTGAACTTCCGACCAAATAGGTAGTGTCGCCATTTTTTTATAGCCTCTGTAACAGCAAACAATTCTTTATTGTATGCAGATTCGGACTGCATTCTGGTGGACATCTTACGGCTGAAAAAGGCGATGGGGTGATCTAACTGGGAAAGGACAGCCCCAACAGCAACCGAGGATGCATCCGTTGTTAAATTAAAGAGCAACGAGAAGTCCGGAAGCATCAAGACTGGAACTGTCATCAAGAGTTCTTTTAATTTATTAAAAGCAATGTCTGTATTTGTATCCCATGTGAACTGGCCTGATTTTAATAAATCAGTGAGGGGAGCGGCGTGAGCGGCGTAGTGTCGTACAAAGCGACGATAGTAACCAGTGAGGCCAAGAAACCCACGCAATTCTGTTACCGTGACACGTTTAGGCCAATCCATAATGGCTTGAACTTTGTCGGGGTCAACACAAACACCCTCCTAAGAAATAACATGACCCAAATAGTGCACTTTAGGGGCTGCAAACACACACTTGCTTTCCTTGGCATAAAACTGGTTAGAACGTAGTAAGTGAAAAACCAATTTCAAATGCTCAATATGATCTGCCCAATTCTTACTATAGATCAATATATCGTCAAAAAAGACCAATACGAATTTACGTAGATAATCATGCAAAAGGTCATTCATGGCCGCCTGAAAAGTGGAAGGAGCATTAGTTAAGCCAAAGGGCATTACCACAAATTCGTAATGACCGTCACATGTTTGTAAAGCCGTTTTAGGAATGTCCTCCTTAGCAACACGAACTTGATGATAACCAGATCGTAAATCCAGTTTTGTGAAAACTTCAGCTCCATGCAATTCATCGAGCAATTCATCAACAGTTTGGATAGGGAACCTGTCCTTCACTGTTATTTCATTCAAGGCCCTATAATCAACACAAAAACGCCAGGTACTGTCTTTCTTTCTCACCAGAAGAACTGGTGATGAATATGGACTGCTACTTGGTCGTATAAGTCCCTCACGTAACATGTCAGTTATCATTTCGGTCATGATTTCTTTTTGATAATGAGGATAACGGTATGGTTTGGCGTTGATGGGTTTAGAATTAGGCATAAGATGAATGTGATGATCATGAACGCGATGTGGGGGTAGTGAAATAGGGGTGGCAAAAATATCAGCATACTCTTTCAACAAAGATTTTAGCTTAGGTTTACCAACATTACCAATGGAAGATCCAATATGTTTAACACTACGATCATAAATTGTGATGGAATGACGAGTGTGTATAGAACCTGTTTGAATCATTTGTCTCAAATTGGTAGCTTTGACTTCTGCCAAGCGTGGTTCGCCTTCAAAACGAACTGTTTTTCCCAAATGCATAAATTGCATCATTGGCACGTAAAGTTCGTGGTACTTTTAACCCAACCAATGCTGCCAAAGACAAATGAACCTGAGGCTGTGTCTCCTGTATGGCACTTTCAAAATAATTTGACCCATCTTGTGTGTCAGTTCCCTATTCGCCACACTCCTCTTGTTGAACTAAATTTGGTTCATCAAAGTCGTTCGACAAGAGTGTCAAGAATTGGGCATTCTTGCATCTATGACGTGGCCCAAATTTCTCGTCGTAATTGAAGCACAACCCTTTTGCATGCCTCGTTTGCATTTCAGTTTGCGTAAGCCTTCGAACAGGCAACTGATGTGTTGTTCGTGGAGCTGGTAATGCAAAATTTGGAGTTGGCAAAATTGCTGGATTTGCAATTTGTTGCACACTTCGCTGATATGTGGATCTTGGTCTTGCGTCTTTCAGCTTATCTTCCATTAAGTAAGCTTGTTCAATTGCTTGATGTACAGTTGACGGCTTCAAGAGTGCAAGTTCTTGCTGAATATCATGTCGCAATCCAGAAATGTACCAATTAAGGATTGCTTCAGCACTTAAACCGGTCACAAAATTGGAAATATGTTCAAATCTTTCAGTATAATCACAAACAGACCCCGTTTGTCGTAATTTGAACAATGTGGCTTGGTGATTAACATATGTTAACATAATGCCTTTCCATTCATTCTCATCACAGCAATTTGCAATCGTCGTTCCGTCGGAATTTGTGCAAAAGCAAAAAATTGCTCTGCTTGAAAAATCCAATCGAGAGGCTCGGTCCCATCAAAAGGATTTAATTCCATGCGGTACGACTTTGCGTTTTGGAAAAGAGGGTTATGGGTTGTATTTTGGGCATTTTGAGTGGAGGTAAGTGGGTCATCAATATGGTATTGGGCTGGTGGAGCTGCGGTAAATGATGCTGTTGATGTATTAGAAATTTCATGATTTTGCTTTTGTTGTAACAGTTTCAACTCTGCTAAGATTTTTGCCGTATTTTCAGCTTGTTGCTGGTTGAATATAGCTTTGTTTTCGGCTTGTAACATCAGTTTCCTACTCAATTCTGCTTGAGTTTCAGCTTGTTGAACTTGTTCTTGAGTCAATTCCATCAACTCGGCTTGAAGTCGTCGTAAGGCTTCATTGGATTCATCCGAGGTGATTTGTGATTGAGTTTTTGGCTTAGGAGGCATTATTACTCTCAAGAAAAGCACCAATGTTATGATTAACAAAAAAGGTCCTAATTCGAGTTTAAGAATACTCCAAGAAAATTAAGAAAGAAAGAGATTGTTTTTGGGAAATATTCTGATATCCTTTTTCATTCAATATGTTGCTCCTTAAATACAATATTTCCACTAATGACTCCACTCATCCACTAATGACTCCACTTATCCACTAATTATGATGACCACTTCTTACGGAATAAATGAATGGAATTGCAACAGACTCTAAATAATAAACAAAACAGACTCTGAAATAAATGACTTTGACCAAGACTCATGAAATAAAATAATAATAAGTTAGGATGAATTAATTTAAAACAAAGTCTTCCAACCAAACAGTGGGCCGTTTCATCCTTGCAGGCCTGCTATTAGAGGTGATGCGGCCCATATCAGTTAGGGAGCAATGTGAAAATCGAGGAAATTAGGAATCTTATCACTTCTCATGGTATCGAGGTCGTGTGCTTGCAAGAAACCAAGAAGGAGACAGTGCCGAAATCGATATGTCACGCTATTTGGGGAGGGGATGATCGTGATTGGAGATTTCGCGGGTCGAATGGTAGGTCCGGTGGGCTCTTAACGGTATGGAGAAAAGATTGTTTCTCGACGGTTGAAACTGTTGCGGTGCAGATGAGGGAAAAAGTTCCGTGACTCTAACAGTTATTGTGGTCTCGTGACTCTAACAATTATTGGGGGCCTTAATTAATTAATGGCCAATGGTTTTAGAAGAAACCATGTATGGTTTCTTGTGGAGAATTTCTTATAAATAGATACCTTGGGAGAAGGTTTCTATCATCCAATACATAAGCATTTTGCAGTGTAATATTTCCTTAGTTCCTCTTGTAATATTTATATATTAGTGTGAGGTGTATTCGGGGAGTGTTACGGGTAAAAAGGCTTTGTGGGGATCGGTTGGGTTGAGGAAGAAAGTGTGTAGTTGTAACAATTTTCTACATAGTGTATTTTCGTTAGGGCCCCGTGGTTTTTTCTCATGTTTAGGAGTTTCCACGTAAAATTCTTGTGTTGTTACTATCGTCATATTTTATTTGTATTTGCTTAGTATATCCACGATGGGCAAATCCTGGGGGTGCGTATTTGTCGACTCAAATAGCTAACAAGTGGTATCAGAGCCCGTGTACTGCTAGAGGTGGAGCTTTTATTGGGGTGGAGTCCTGGTGTGATAGTAGTATGAATACGCGCTGATAAAGGCGGTTTTGTCAAAGGTAATTGGTTATTAAGGTGGACCGTTGTGACCCCACCAATTACCTGGGAACCTTGAAATCCTGTCTGGAAAGACGAGCTATCTCTTTCCGGGGGTTTATTTTGTGCTATTACGATCTACTTGAAATTCACCAAGGCTCGCCGGTGCAATGTCAGGGAGCAAGGCTACGAATATGGTGAGGTCCGACGTTGAAAACTTTGACGGAAAAATCAACTTTGGCTTGTGGCAAGTTCAAGTCAGGGATGTGTTGATTCAGTCAAGGTTACACAAGGCTTTAAAAGGGAGGTTGCTAAAGGTAGCGGCCCTACTAGCTCGAGTTCCGAAGTAGCTGGTATAAAAGCTGTGGTGGACGATGATGACTGGGAGGATCTAGATTTACGAGCTGCGAGCGTAATTCGTCTGTGCCTAGCCAAAAACGTTCTTGCGAACATGCATGGGATTTCTTCGGCTAAGGGACTCTGGGAAAAATTAGAGGAGTTGTACCAGGCGAAAGGCGTGTTGAATCACGTGTACCTGAAGGAGCAGTTTCACACACTGCGAATGGCAGATGGTGCGAGTATCTCAGATCATCTGAGTGTTCTAAACGAAATCGTTGCTGAGCTTGAATCCATTGGAGTTGCAATTGATGAGGAAGACCAATCCTTGAGACTCATTTGGTCTCTTCCAAGTTCGTACGAACATATGAAACCGATATTGATTCATGGGAAAGAGAAAATCAATCTCTCTGAAGTTACGGGCAAGCTTCTGTCTGAAGAGAGGACGCTTTGGGGGTAACAGTTCACATGTAAACAATGCATTGGTGACTTACGATGACAGGAAGACAAACTCTAGGAGGAAAGTGTGTTGGTGGTGTGGACAATCTAGCCACGTTAGAAAAAATTGTCCAACAAGGCGAGCCGGTTCGGCAAATGGCTCGGAGGCATCAAAGGGAAACACTGGAGGAGATACTAACATTGCTTATTGTAGTGACTCTGAATTTCTGTAAGCGGCATGCTCGTCCTGATGGCATGAGACTCTAAAAGTTGCCATGAGATAGGACGTTAATGTTAGTGGGTCTAGTGTGCACATGGGCATTGCTTTTGGCGTTAATGAAAGGTGTGGTATCTTTATGTCGGCGGGCTGATGACTTCCGGAGGAGCCAAAAGGGAAAATTGCACCATCCTATCAGCAAGTTAATGTTCGACATGGGCCGAAAAGGGAAATTCTTGGAATTGGTTTATTCTGAGTGGTTATGCTTTATGGTGGAGCATGATACTTCTAAAAGTACGACTGCGGTTGTAGCGATAGCGGGAGCTATGGAGATCTTCTGAGGCGGAGTGGGTGTGCGATTGCCCAAGGACAGTATGAAGATGGTTTTGAAGACGTGATTAATCACTAATAATCACATCTTCAAGGTGGGGATTGTTGCGGTGCAGATGAGGGACAAAGTCCTGTGACTCTAACAATTATTGTGGTCCCGTGACTCTAACAATTATTGGGGGCCTTAATTAATTAATGGCCAATGGTTTTAGAAGAAACCATGTATGGTTTCTTGTGGAGAATTGCCTATAAATAGATACCTTGGGAGAAGGTTTCTATCATCCAACACATAAGCATTTTGTAGTGTAATATTTCCTTAGTTCCTCTTGTAATATTTATATATTAGTGTGAGGTGTATTCGGGGAGTGTTACGGGTAAAAAGGCTTTGTGGTGATCGGTTGGGTTGAGCGAGAAAGTTTGTAGTTGCAACAATTTTCTACATAGTTTATTTTCGTTAGGGCCCCGTGGCTTTTTCTTCGGTTTAGGAGTTTCCACGTAAAATTCTTGTGTTGTTACTATCGTCATATTTTATTCGTATTTGCTTAGTATATCCATGATGGGCGAATCCTATGGGTGCGTATTTGTCGACTCAAATACCTAACAGATACAACAGTAGGTGAAGGGTTTGTTTTGATCTCAGGTGTCTGGAGAGATGGCAACGTGCGGTGCCATATTGCCAACGTTTACGCCCTGTGTATGAATAATGACAAAAAGGTGTTATGGGATTCTCTTATCAGAACCAAACAACAAAGTAGCACAGGAGCATGGTGTGTTTTTGGCGACTTTAATGCGGTTCTTGAGTCCCATGAATGCAAAGGCAAAGAGAACTCAACGTCATAAAGGGAAGTGGATGATTTTCGGTACTTTGTTAACAATATGGATCTGGTGGACATCCCACTCATTGGTAGAAGGTTTACGTGGATTCGGGAAGACGGCTCTGTGATGAGCAGGATTGATAGGGCGTTTCTCTCTCAGGAGTGGCTGGTAAGTTGGCAGAATTTCATGCAACGAGGTCTTAGGAGGACGGTGTCATATCGAAGGGTGGAGGGCTTACGTGATCAAAGAAAAATTTAAGAAGTTGAAATCTGATCTAAAAGTGTGGAACAAAGAGGTTTGTGGTGACATTGATGTTCGCATTGAGATGTGTAAGGGGAAAATTCATGAGTTGGATAGCAAATATGAACAAATGGGGCTTACCGTTGATGAAGTAAACGAAAGGAATGATAACATTAGCGAGCCTAGGGAATCCTTGCATACGAGGAATAATATGTTGAGGAAAAAATCGAGAGCAAAGTGGCTTAAAGATGGGGACACAAACCCAACTTTTTTCCACCGATGTATCAAGCTTAGGAGAAGCAGAAATACAATCCACGGGTTCAACACAAGAGTCAAAGCCGCAACGAAGAATTATTTTAAAACTTATTCATGGAAGATCCTTGGCATCGACCTAAGCTCAATAGTTTTCCACTTAAACAGATTACGAGGTAAAACAACGAGGACCTCACTGCTCCTTTCACGGAAGAGGAGGTTAAAGAAGTTTTGTGGAGTTGTAATGCCAATAAAAGCTCGGGGCCGGACTGGTTCAACTTCAACTTTCTTAGGAAATTTTGGGATATCATTATAGACAAACAAATTTTGTCTCCTCCCATTAAATATTGACAAGTGTCAAATTAGTTATTTGAAATCAAAATGATTATTTCTATTTTTAATTCTTAATTTTACTAAATTAAATTCCAATTATTAATAGATTAATTAATTGATTTTTTAATATACATTTGATTGGCAAATCAAATAAAGCCATGTGGAAAAGATGGAGCATTGGAACCAATAAAATAAAGCCATGTCGAAAAATGATGATGTATTTTGACCAATCAAACAAGGCCATGTGAAAAAGGTGATTTATTTCAACCAATCATATCAAGCCATGTGGAAATATGATATGTTCTAGAGAATTCTTGATAAACATGCCAAGTTAAATTCGTATTTATCATCAAGGCTCAAGTCCATCAAATAACCATTTTGAAGATCGCGCTTCTGCCAAGAAAGATCGAGCTTCAACAAATTCAACATATTCGACATCAAGTTCATACCATTCAACGATTTTCAAGCTAAACGTCCGTTTGATTTGAGAACAAGCTGCAAGGCCCTGGAAAAACTGTTTTTGAAGATCAAAGCCCCTTCCAAAGAAGATCAAAGTCCACATATCCGAAGAACTGAAGACGAAGATCATATCGTTCTTCAACAATCTTCAAATCAAATTCGAAGTCAAAAGTTCGTTCGATCCGAGATCATGCTGCCAAGCCCTCGAATCAACATTTGTCTTGCATTCAAGCATTTTGAAGATCAAGATTCCTTCAAAGAAGATTGACATTCAAAAAGTTCAAGAAGTCAAGACGAAGATCAAATTGTTTGTCGCGAAGATCAAGTCAAATTGTTAATTCAAGATCAAGCTCAAAAGCCCTTGGATTAACTTTCAACTTAAATCACGTGGAATCGATCAAATTCAATTGCGCCGTCAAGTAAACCAAGTTTCATGACTAGAAAAGAATCAGAGGATTACTAAAGATTGTAACTCCATATTCATTTGAATAAATAAATTTTATTTGTACTTAACCTTTCTTCTCTTTTATATTAAGGACTTAGATTTTTAGACGTTACAGTCATCAAAGACGATCTCTTAAGATTTGTCATGGAGCTTCAAATTAATGGAAGGTTTGTCAAGGGGGTGAGTTATTCCTTCATTTCTCTAATTCCCAAATAGCAGAATCCGCTCCATATAACGAGTATTGCCCTATCTCACTTATTGGATGCCTCTACAAAGTTCTTGCCAAACTTCTTGTGCGACGTCTATTTTGGTCTTATTTCGTCACGGTAATAGAACACAGTAAAACATTACAATCAAAATATAAATAACCAAAATAATGTTAATCCATTGAAGTAAAGCGGACAACTTTGTCCGAAACACCTACTATCTATTACAGATCTTACACTAAATTAAATATGTAAATAACATAAATTAAACAACGCATCGAATTGCAGTCGTTCGATGCACGTCTCGAACGATACTGATTCGATGCTGGTCTGATTCGAGGCGGCTTTGAAAAAGTTATATTGGTGTCGAACGTAGACACGTATCGAACAAGGCTGCGTATCGAACAAGGTGATTCGATGTGGTTAGGTTGGAGCTCAGGTTCGATCCGTCTCTAAATTCTCAAAATCGCGATATATATAACAGCCTCGCTGTGTGGGACCCAAAGACAGCTGTATAAAGCGCATCGAATCATACCGATTCGATGCGCGCATAGAATGACATTTATTCGATGCGCTGAAGGTGTCGAATTGGGCCAATTCGATACGTTTATGGGCCGGCCCAATCCCTAGTGTTGGGCCAGTCCTAAAATACCCCCATCACATAGTCCCCCCAGTTTGGGAGACGTTAAAAGAGTGATGACGGCTTCCAAACTTCAAATCACATTCACCGTAAAAAGTTATGGGCATCGAATTGGAACAATTCGATGCGTTAGTTTGCTGGCATCGAATTTTGACGAATTCGATGTGCGCATCGAATCCTTTAAATTCGATGTGTTCAGAAAATGGCGGCCCATGGGCCTATATATAAGGGTCCACATGTCTGACATTTTTTTTCTTCATATGCATAAGGAATTCTTTGTTTGCTTCTGAACCGCATCGAACGAAGTCTGTTCGACACGGTCCGTATCGAATCGTTGGAATTCGACACGCTACTGAGTTTTAATTTTTATAGAAAAATTATTAAAATGTGTTATTAGGCAGACATGGCTCGTACAAAATCTCGAAATCGCAGCAAAATTGTGTTGTCACCTGAGAACATTTATGATGCTCAGGGAAGGAGCGAGCGAAATGAGCAAACTGAGTCCTAGGTGCGGGCCCATCTAACTTATCTTCCCCAGATCATTCTACCATGAGGCTCGGTGGTATTAGTGCTGGAAGTCGGGTGCCCATAGTGAGCAATTTTGAACCCAACGAAAATATTGACACACGGAGAGTGGTGGTACCACCCACCATTACTGGTGGACGCATAAAAGTTAGGACTAATCATCAAATCCGAATAATGGAAGATATCGATTCTGAAGACGATAGAATTGCCACTAACTTGGCCATATATAACGCAACGAACCCTACATTCAGACAAAGGCGAAAAGCAGAGGAAGCGAGCTCCTCCCGCTCATTTGATGAGGATTGGTATACTTCTGCTAAAAGAAAATTTGCGGAGGAAGAATCCGCTCGCGACGCTCAGGACATTCCGCCGCCTCCCTCGAGACTACCTCGACCTTCGGCAAATCCAAGACCTGCCCTCTCCAGGAAGTCTTATTAATTACGATTTTCTCAATGATGAGAATTCAGAATCATTAAGTGCCACACTGGGCGGATACAGACTGAAAGAGGAGCAAGCTGGGGAGATAATGCGGAGTCTATGGCCTCAGTTGGATCACCGAACCGTAATAAATCGATTGGGGTATCAGGATTTGGCTCGCTTCGGGCGCCTATTCTTTGCTGCTGTCATCTTAGTAGTATATCGGCTATGCAGGGATTGCAGCGGGTTAGTTGAGGTGGAGAGCCAACACAATGTTGTTGTCGATAATCTTCGCACTACTATTCGTAATGGAAATTATAGTCGCCAAAATGCGCTAAAACGCGCTAGGAAGGCGGAAAGAAAAGCGTCTAACGCCATCCGCGATAAACATGAGATTGAAGTTAAGGGCAAGAAAACTGAAGAGAATGCTGAAACTCTACGTGCCGAAATCATCGCGCTAAAAAAGGATAACGAATCCTTGAAACGTGAGAATTGTTCTCTTCAAGCTTCAAATACGGATGCTGAAAATGCCATTTCCAATTTGCGCCGTCGAATTCAGTATTTTGAATCTGAAGATTACAGATGTTCAATCGTTCAAGATTTTACGCAAAGTAATGTATATAAATTACTGGAATTACTTCGCGGTGCTGCTGATGTGAAATATGGAATGGAAATCGGTGTTGGTCAAGCTGGATATCTTGGGTATCTTGGAGAACGTTTCCGCAATGATATGCTTGATGCAAGTCGTAATTCAAAAATGGAGATCCCAGAAATTGGTAGTGATGATGATGATGACGATTTACATACTCCTAGGCCTGGCGATCCATTTTATGCTGTGTGGCGCGACCGTAAAAACCTAACATGATCGGCTCATGTACCGTAAAATCAAGCTCATCTCTGTACCATAAAGGAAAAGAGAAAAGTATTCCTAGCGTAACTATGGAGGATTCAGATAATATCAAACGAATTTTTCATGATGTTTTTGGTTCAAGCGATGATGATTCAAAATTACCGCCGAGAACTTCTAGGTCTACAATTTTTCTTCAAAGTCCTCCAAAGACAATGGTTTTTGAAAAGGTTCCCCCTGCAGCTTCGGACAAAAGAAATAGGGCAACAAGCGCGCCTAAGACTTCTGGTCCTAAAGGAGTCTTACCTGGCGGAACGCGATCTACTAAAGGTGACAGGGTTTCTGAGCTGGCCAGTAATGTGCCTGATCCATCACTTAGTGCCCAGAATCTTATTTCTCCTAGTAGATATCAACTCAACGATCCTTCTGAAAAAATTGACGTTGTCTTGCCCGATGATTGGGCACAAAATGATGAATTAATTCTTAAAGAGGATCAGATTCAAGGCAACTGTGTTAATTTTGCGCGTTCAGTGGGTGTAGTTCTTCGTCAGGAGTCCCCCCATTCATCGAATGAGTAGTTATATTTAGGTTACATTGTTCTATGGATATTAAGCCTTTTGTTTTGTATAAATCCATGCGACTCTTCAGCAGTTGCTTCTAAATGCGAATGATTTAACCGTTTGGCATTATAACCTTTGAGTTATGTTTTCTGGTATATTGTCTCTTTCCAATTCATTCCCAAGAACGTTGTCTCATTTATAGCTTATTGTCAAGTTAGTACTTTCCTGATGTTCTATAATAGTATTTAGTGTCATGATGCATATGGGGAATTTTTATTGTTTTGTTGTTATGATAGATTACGAGCCTTTTGAGCTATTATTATCATAATTATCAAAGCATTCATGATATACCTGGGAAATCATATCACTTTAGCCCTTATTTGACTGTTGTTATGTCGATGACGATCACGAGAAATTGGACCGTATCGTCAAGTCCTTCCTTCATCGTGATGGAGAGGATTATTTTGGGCATTTTATCTTTTCATCATGTCCTTCCTCCTGAATGCGTGGGTGGACCTCTTTGAGCCTTCTTACCCCAACGTCATGTTTTTCCCTCTGACACGCGTGGCTGGACCACTTTGGGCCTTCTTACCCCAACGTCATGTTTTTCCATCTGACACGCGTGGGTGGACCACTTTGGACCTTCTTACCCCAACGTCATGTTTTTCCTTCTGACACGCATGGGTGGACCACTTTGGGCCTTCTTACTCCAACGTCATGTTCTTCCTTCTGACAAGCGTGGGTGGACCAGTTTGGGCCTTCTTACCCCAACGTCATGTTCTTCCTTCCGGCACGCGTAGGTGGACCACTTTGGGCCTTCTTACCCCAACGTCATATTCTTCCTTCTGGCACGCGTGGGTGGACCACTTTGGGCCTTCTTACCCCAACGTCATGTTCTTCCTTCTGGCACGCGTGGGTGGACCCCTTTGAGCCTTCTTACCCCAACATCATGCTCTTCTTGCGTCGTTTAACATATAAAAAATTGCAGTGAATAACTTATAAAGACTAATATCAATCATAATTACTGTATGGAAATATTTTATCAATGTTATTCAATTTCATGCATAATAACGCCTGAGATGTTGCACATTCCATGGACGCTTCAGTTGAACCCCTCTCAGAGTCTCCAGATAATAATATCCACGTGAACTAGCTCGTGTGACTCTAAAAGGACCTTCCCAATTTGGTTCGAGCTTTCCTATGTGCTGTTTCGCTGCAATGCTTCGCAGGACCAGATCTCCTCCTTCAAAATTTCTGAAATGAACCCTTTTATCATAGCTTTTGGCCAGTGCTGCTTTATAAGCAATAGTGTGTTGATATGCATCCTCCCTTGTTGATCCTATCATATCCAAATCCATTTGTCTTAGTCGGGCTGATTGTTCAGGATCGTAATTAGTAATCCTGCGTGTTGGCATACCGATCTCTGCCGGTAGGACAGCTTCAGTACCATATCCGAGGACAAAAGGGGTCTCCCCGGTAGAGGCTCTTGGAGTTGTTCTGTACGCCCATAGTATTCCTTGAAGTTCTTCTAGCCATGTTTTTCCTGTGCTTCTCACTCTTCTTTCCAGATAATCCTTCAATGTTTTGTTAGTGGATTCTGTTTGACCATTAGATTGTGGATGATACACCGAGGTCAAATTATGAGATATCTTTAATTCCGCAAACCATGATTTTATCTCCCTTCCGGTGAATTGTGTGCCGTTATCACATACTATTGACCTCGGAATGCCGAAACGGCATATGATGTTCTTCCAAATAAACTCAATCATATTCTTCTCTGTAATTGACGTTATAAGTTCTGCCTCAACCCATTTAGTATAATACTCCCCGGCTACTATTAAGTATTTTTTCTGTCCCTTGGTTGGTGGAAAAGGGCCCACAATATCAATTCCCCACGGATCAAACGGACACGCCATGTCGATGGGTTGTAATTGATGTGCCGGTCTGTGAATGAGACGAGCATGATATTGGCAGCTATCACATTTTCTTGAGTACGTTGTCGCGTCTTTAAGTAAAGTTGGCAAATAATATCCTTGGCGCAGTATTCGTTGTGCCAAAGCTCTTCCCCCAGAATGATTTTCACAACATCCAGCATGGATTTCTTCCATAACATACTCAGCTTGAGTAGGTGTCAAACATCTCAACAACGGTCCTTCGAAAGATCTTTTATATAATTCTCCATTGCTTATGGTAAATCTATGAGCCTTATATCGCATTCTGCGCTGTGCTTTTGGATCTGCCGATAGAATACCTTGCTGAAGATAAATCATGATCTCGTCCTTCCAAGAGGGATCTTCTTGTATCGCCAATATAAACTCCACTCGAGCCTCCGTGGTAAGATATTTCGATATCCCAATCGAAGGTTTATCTGCTACCATAAGCGTGATTCTTTTCTCCACCAAAATCTCAGAGGAGCTCGCAAATTTTGAGAGCGCATCTGCCTTTACATTGTCATCCCTGGGAATTTGTGTAAAGTCAAAGAACTTGAAGTTCTTTGCCAATTATTTTATCTTTGCAGCATACAATTTCATTGTTTCCTCCCGCGTCTCATATTTTCCCGAAAAATGATTAGCCACCAAAAGGGAGTCAGTGAAAATGTCTAAGTGTTCAATATTGAGTCCAAGCGCCATTTTGATACCGACAATAACTGCTTCGTATTCTGCTTCATTATTTGTTACCATGTAATTTAAACTGATGGCAAATTCAAATTCTCTTCGTTCCGGGGATAGGAAATAGATTCCAATTCCTCCTCCATGAGTAGTCGCAGATCCATCTGTGTGCAATAGCCATGTCGAGGTAACTCTGCTGGTTCCAACCTGATGTGATATAGAAAAAATACAGCTTGCGGTCTCAGTTACACTATTTCCCAAAGTTTCGGCCATGAAAACTACTAAAGCATGTGCCTTGATCGCAACTCATGGCTTAAACTCCAGTCCAAATTCATTGAGTTCAATCGCCCATTTCACCAATCGGCCTGAAGTTTCTGGCTTTGCCAATACTTGTTTCAATGGTTTGTCAGTTACCACAGTAACCGGGTGAGACTGGAAATATGGTTTAAACTTTCTAGCTGTAACAACAATTGCTAGTGCAAACAACTCTATTTCCAAGTAGTTTCTCTCCGCCCCTTGTAGTACTCTACTCGCATAGTGGATGGGTAACTGCTGAGCTCATTTTTGCTTGAGTAATACTGTGCTGATTGCATTTGCGGACACTGCCAAATAGAGATACAACATTTCGTTTTCTTCCGGTTTTGCTAACAACGGCGGACTTACCAGATAATTCTTCATTTGTCTAAAAGCCTCTTCGCATTCTCGTGTCCAAATACAATCTTTGCTCCGCTTCATCACTTTAAAGAAAGGAAGATTCTTTTCCGCAGATGTTGATATAAACCTTCCCAAGGCCGTCAGGCGGCCTACCAAACATTGAACACCCCTTACTGTTCTTGGTGAGGGTAGATCCAATACTGCCTTTATTTTATCAGGGTTGGCTTTAATTCCTCTTTCATTCACTACATATCCTAGAAACTTCCCAGCCGTTACTCCAAAAGTGCATTTTTTAGGGTTTAGTTTCATTCCATATGTCCTCATTATAGTAAAGGCCTCGCCCAAATGTCGCACATGCTCTTCGGCTTTCAAGCTTTTTACAAGTATATCGTCAATGTACACCTCCATTGTTTTTCCAATTTGATGGTAAAACATTTTTGCCACCAACCTCTGAAAAGTTGCTCACGCATTCTTCAATCCAAACGACATTACCCGATAACAATATACTCCGGTATCTGTTACAAATGCTGTCTTACTTTGATCTTGCACAGCCATGAAAATTTGATGGAAACCACTCTTCGCATCCATCATGCTCAATAATGCACATCCTGCTGTAGAATCCACACGTAGGTCTATCCGGGGCAACGGGAAAGGATCTCTTGGGCAAGGCTTGTTTAAGTTAGTATAATCCACACACATTCTCCATGTAGCTTCTTTTTTCAAGACCAACACTATATTGCTCAACCATTCTGAAAACCTTATGGCATAAATATGACGCGCTGCTAAAAGTTATTGTACCTCTTTCTCAGCTGCTTCATTCTTTTCCTTGCTGAAATTCCTCTTCTTTTGCCGTATCGGTTTCACATTCTTATCTACATTCAAACGATGTACGCCGAAGACAGTCTATCAATGCAGCCTCTATATTACAGTCCATTTCTGCTCCAATCTTTATTACTTTCCCAGAACTTGCTTGAAGAGCTGGACAATTTTCAAGTCCCCCAATGGCTCCATCTTACATTCTTGCCATTGTTTTAACAACTGAGTTTCTATCTTATCTTGCCCCTGCTCTTTAGGCTCAATCTGCTCTTGATTCAGATATGTTTCTGTCTTGATCCTCTTATCTGCTTGCCGTTTTTCGACCGCATTAATGCGCCGTTTATTTGTCATCCTATTTACTCTATCTAAAACAGTGTTAACAGTGTTCCCACAGACGGCGCCAATATTTTGGTCTTATTTCGTCACAGTAATAGAACACAGTAAAACATTACAATCAGAATATAAATAACCAAAATAATGTTAATCCATTGAAGTAAAGCGGACTCACTTTGTCCGAAATACATACTATCTATTACAGATCTTACACTGAATTAAATATGTAAATAACATAAATTAAACAACGCATTGAATTGCGGTCGTTCGATGCACGTCTCGAACGATACTGATTCGATGCTGGTCTGATTCGAGGCGTCTTTGAAACAGTTATATTGGTGTCGAACGTAGACACGTATCGAACAAGGATGCGTATCGAACAAGGTGATTCGATGTGGTTAGGTTAGAGCTCAGGTTCGATCCGTCTCTAAATGCTCAAAATCGCGATATATATAATAGCCTCGCTGTGTGGGACCCAAAGACAGCTGTATAAATCGCATCGAATCATACCGATTCGATGCGCGCATCGAATGACATTTATTCGATGCGCTGAAGGTGTCGAATTGGGCCAATTCGATACGTTTATGGGCCGACCCAATCCCTAGTGTTGGGCCAGTCCTAAAATACCCCCATCAACGTCTTAGCAAGGTCATGCATTTAGTTATTTTCAAATAGCAATCGGCATTCATTGGGGGTCGTCATATCACCGAAAGCATTATGATGACTAATGATGTTATCGATGAGTTAAGAAGAAATAAGAAAAATGGGATTATCTTGAAAGTTGACTTTGAAAAGGTGTACGATCGAGTTAGTTGGGATTTTTTAGATCATCTAATGGAGAAAATGGGATTTAACCTTAAATGGAGGAGGTGGATCAAAACTTGTAACAAAACAGCCACTACTTTATTACTTATCAATGGTAGCCCAACGAGAGAATTTTCTCTCCAGCGGGGGCTTCGGCAGGGCAATCCACTTGCCTCGTTTCTCTTTCTCATCGTGGTAGAAGGTTTAAATTCCTTAGTTAAAAAAGGGAAAACAACACTTACACGCCTGAACTTTTAGCCCGCAAGCACTTACCCCCCCAAACTTTTGTTTGGAGCACTAACACCCCCAAGCTTAATTTCTGAAAGTTTTGTACCCCCCGTGACACCCCCCACACGTGCGAAAAGGAATATTCCATAGAATCTTGGTCTCCTCGTGCACGTGTCTTCCAAGACTAAAGGCAAAATCGGTAATTCAGGGGTGTAAGTGCTCGCGAATCAATAGTTCAGGGGTGTAAGTGTCCTTAGTGTTTCACACGGACCCAAAGATTATGTATTTGCACATGTGGGGGTGTCGCGGGGGGTACAAAACTTTCAAAAATCAAGCTTGGGGGTGTTAGTGCTCCAAACAAAAGTTCAGGGGGGTAAGTGCTCGCGAGCAAAAAGTTCAGGGGGGTAAGTGTCATTTTCCCATTAAAAAATCCAAGGAGTTGGGGATATTCAATGGGATTAAAATTAGTGAACCTGAACTAGAGATCTTCCATCTCCAGTTCGCTGATGACACATTAATTTTTTGTGAACCTACATATCAGAATAATAGAGCAATTAGATCATTTTTAATGATTTTTGAACTAATTTCAGGTCTGAAGACCAACTACTCAAAAAGCCACTTGTTCGGCATCAATGTGTGCAGCCGAACAATGGAGAACTTTGCGGGAAAACTGGGATGCAGAGTAGGGGAGTTTTCTCTTAAATATCTAGGCGTACCAGTCATTCAGATGATGAAAAATGAGTTATTCACGTGGAAAATTAAATCTCTTTCCCTCAGAGAAAGAATTATTTTGTTAAAATCAGTGCTTACAGGCTTACCTATCTACTTCTTCTTAGTGTTCAAGGCCCCAAAGAGGGTTATTAACGCATTAATCAAAATTCAAAGAGAATTGTTCTGGGGAGGGACCGAAGATGTCAAAAAGGTGACATGGATCAAATGGGAAGTCGTCTGCAAAAGAAAATTTGATGGAGGTTTGGACGTTAAAAATCTTGAAGATTTCAATAATGCTCTTGTTAACGGGTTTGGAATTATTCCCTATTTAACGGAAGATATTTATTTGGGTCGGAACGCCTTGTCCGTGATTCAGAGGCAACGATGGATGGACATAATGAGATTAATTGCAAGAATATTCCCTTCCTTTATTCACTGAACATTTCCTCCTCTCTTTATCTTACGTATTTGAGTGTTAAATTGTAATAAATAAGCTCAGTTGCTTCAGCTTATCCTTCTTCTACTGACCACCTCCCTTTATATAGACTTTGGTAGGGGCAGGTGTCATTGTGCATGCATTTTGGTAAGGACAGGTGTTTGTTGTTACCTTGATACAGGTGTGAAAATTAGGATAATGTTTATCTCTTATTTACTAGGCGCTGACTGGATTAGCTTTTGTGTCTTCTGATATCTCCGAGGGCTTCTGATGTAGATTGTTTTGATAGAGCTATTCATCCGAGGGCTTTTATTTCTCCTTCTTGATTCGGGTATTTTCTTCAACAGTCAGGAGTGATCTCTAAGGGTGGAAATGTGATCTCCGAGGACTTGGTATGACTTCCGAGGACTGTGATTTTGTGTCCGAGGGCTGTTTTTGCTTTACTGAAAGTGAGATTTCTTCACCAGAGTTCTCGTACTGTATTCACTAGGTGTTCTTGTATTTATTTCTTGATTTTCTCCAAAGTTGGGTCCTCGGATAAGTCCGAGTGTCGTCTTTTCCGAGGAGTGTTCAGCAAGGAAGTTTTCTTGTAAGTTTATAGGACTCGTGGTCCATCTTGGTCCCTCTTGGCGCATTTGGTGGATATCGGAGTCATACGGGTCCATCGGGGTTTGCTCTTTTTCCGATGCCGTGTTGATATCTGTTTTTCATTCACCGTTTGACTTTCCAAGGGACGCTTATGTTTCTCCTCGTGTGCTCTTAAAAACCTTTTCGGGTCAGTGACCGAAAGGTAGGGCAATCCTCCGAGGGCTTTTCTTTATAGGTACATCTCATCGGAAGTACTCGTGACAATAGTATTGTCCACATATTGTTTTTTCCGAGTAGGAGTAATCTTCTTTATTTTATTTTTAGGGTTAACACTAGCCCCCCCAAATTTCGATTGTCCTCGTAGAGACAAGAGGAATTTTAAATCATCGTCCTCAGTGAGGTGAGGGGTTATTTTTTGCTTAGTGTCCCTATATTTATTTATTTATTTCTTTTTTTGATATTTATCCGAGAGGTAAATATGTATATTTAGAGTTTTGTAAGTGATTTTACCTGAATACCCTTAGGGTATTGTCATAAAGCAGGCGAAGATCTCGGGAGAGCAGGTTGCGGACTACCGTTTGACCAGCTTGGGGATTTGAAGTATCTTACCGTTGGCAACGGGCAGAATCTGGATGGCGTGGCGTGAGCAGGCAACGGTTACGTGGAGTCACGAATAAATGCCACGTCTTTATGGGCATCTGACCGTTGTAATTTTTGGTTATAAATAGGGTACTGTTGCTCCTTCTTTCCTTCATTCACACAAGTGTAATTCGCGATAATTCTCTCCCAGAGCTACAAATTTCTTCTCTTATTCTCTCGCAATTCTAAGTTCCAGTAAAAAAAACTTTCCTCTTTTTATATCCATGGCTTCTTCTGCCAATGTGAATCCTGTTGCTGCTGTTACCTCCTCGGGGGTTACTGCTCCGATTGACACTTCTACGAGTGCGAGGGGTATTCCGGTGGGAGTTATTACTCGCAAACGTAAGGGAGAAATTGCTGCTGCTGCTGAGGGCGGTGCTACTTCCTCGAAAAAAGCTAGGGTTCCCAAATCAAAGGAACCGCCTCTTCGGACTTTTGCTAAGGTGGAGAAGACGCGGAATATTGCTACTCGTAAGCAGGTAGCGGATCTGTTTACCTCAACCGGAGTCCTTCAGAAAAATATGGTCTTCCGACTCCCGACGAAGGATGAGAGGGCATGCTATCCTCCTCCGGGTATGTTGACAGTATTTTTTGCTCAGGTGAAGTACAGATGGCGCTCCTTTATGTCCCCCTTTTTCTGTGAGCTTTTTAAGACTTGTAATATCAGCCCAAGTCAGATGGTGCCGAATGGATTTGCTGCTATTTGCATTTATGTGTTCTGGTGCCACGTGAATGGGCTAGAGTGTTCGGTGGATCACTTTCTTTCGATCTTTGACGTGGCGGTATCACCCGGGGGGTATCCTTTCTATAACGTTCGTCACCGGGACAACTCGGGGTATTCCACGAAGAGGATCTTGGGTGCTGCTATTACCTCACATAGCGTCTGAAAGAACAGATACTTCTTCGTGGGACCTGTTAACGGTGAGTGGGATGTGCCCTTTGATTGGCGAGAGGGCACTACTCCCGTGCACGCTCTGGATCAGGAAGCGGTGTTATCTCCTATAATTTCTCAGCACAAATTGATGGAATCAGAGGACTTCACAATGTTGTACGAGACTTCCGGTCTTCACTACGTAGTTTTTACCGACGACGCCGTGGAACGTCCTTTGTCTTTGTCTCCCGATGCGAGGAGTTTCTTTCGTAAGTCTCTTCATTCGTTCTTTTACTCTTTTATTCTTTCTCCGAGTACAGTGGTAAATTGTGCTTATACACGTTATTGGTGGGATGATGCAGGGGATGTCATGGCAAACTACTATTTGCAGTCGAGTCCGAGGGAGCCTACTCCTAGTGGTGTTTCTGAGATACCAGAGGAGGGTGATCACGAGGAGGAGGAGGTTAATGCTCCCGAGAATAGGCATATGGGTTCAGAGAAGGGTGGATTTCACGAGGACCATTCTTTTCTATGCATGGATTCGATGGGGGTCGTCAGGAGCGCTGTTCCCTTGCGCCAAGTAGCTCCTGTTTCTTGGGATTTGGCTTTGGTGCCCGTTTCCAAATATGAATCAGGGAATTTACCTGCTTCTGGATCTAATATAGGAACTTCTCCGAGAGGTTCCGAGGAGGGGATCTTTCCGAGTGGTGCAGAGGAAGAATCTGCTCAGAAGGATACTGAGGTAATAGACTTATCTTCCGAGGATCCTTCTCCTCAGCTTCCAACAGTTTCCGAATCCGCTCCTCGTGGTAAGTTTTTACGAGTTTTTAATGAGATTTTCATATCTTTATCTGTAATATTTGCTGATGTGTTGACATCTTTTCTTATGATATAGTGGCTATGGATAAAGGAAAAGCTCCGATGGTAGAAGAGTCTTCATTATATGGTGAGTATCCGTTATTCGCCCTCTTTCCATAATTTTTTCTAGTTTCATTCTTTCTCTCACTGTCAGTTTGTATCTTTTGTAGAGGAAGAGTTTCTGGCCCAATTCAACATTCCCGAGCAAGAAGGTTTACGAGGGGACTCCGAGGACACCCAAGGGGAGTTTGATCCTTCTTCAGAGGACCGAGATGTGAAGGAAGGGATTCTGCAATCACTGTTGGGAAAAACTAGCCCCTCCACAACAGTGGGTGGTTCACCGGCCATATTTACAAATTCAGAAGTGACGACTCCCGTAAAGGATACGACTCCTCCGAGGGGGCATGTTCCGGTGACTTTGTCTCCGAGGGGTCATACATTCCAGGAGCCTATTCCTCCTAGTGGATCCGGGGGGCAATTTTCATCTCGGTCAGTGGGGGAAGCTTATCAAGACAGCCTCCGATTTTTCGCCTCCTCCAGTTCAACACCCGCCGAGGGGTATCAATTTTTGTACACCAGTCTTAACTGGTTGGGGCTCATGGTAAGCTTCTCTAAATTAATCTTCTGAAATTACACAATACATCTCTGTTAAATTCCTTATTGTGGACTTTTCTGCAGATTGGAAAGACTCGGGAGGCGGTTACTGCCGTTGAAGAGCGCGATCGGAAAGATATAGAGGATTTAGAAGCACTCCGGGCGCAATTGGCACCTCTCTTAGTCCGGGATAAAGAGAGTCAAACTAGGGAGGACCTTCTTCAAACCAAGATTTCCAGCTACGAATTTGCTCTTAATGAATCAGAGAAGGCGAGGGCGAATTTGCAAGGTAATTTAAGTGCTGCCGAGTCCGCTTATAAGAAGATGGAGAAGGAAAGGAAAGACTCCGAGGGGGTCTTTACTGCTCGTATTGCAGCTCTCGAGAAGGCGGTGGCAGACGGGAATGAGAGAGAGAGAGTTCTCCATGAGACACTGGGCCAGGTTACTGATAGGGCAGAGTCAGCCGAAGGGAAGTTAGCAAATTTTCTTTCTCCCGAGGACGTGCAGGCTAAGGTGGATGCAGCTGTTCAATTTGCCCAGCGAGAGATTTCACGGCAGCAATCAGGAGCATCCGAGGCGCCTTCTCACGAGCTCTTGATGGGCCACCTTCTGTGGGGTTATTTGGAGTGTGCGAGAGTGGCGAAATCTTTGGTAAGGTCGGATGTTGACTTCTCCAAGTCTTTCGATCTTCGCAAGTTAAAGAAGCCAACTCCCGACGACTGCCATTATTTTGTGGAGAGGTTTGGGGGCTTGCTATCCTCTCGGGATTCTCCAACACCGTCCCCAATGCGCTCCGCCACGAGTCCGAGTCTGAGGGCTAGCGGTTCCGGGGGAGTATTTTCTCCAATTTCTCGTCTTGCCCCATTGGGTACTTCCGCCGAGGAAACAACTTCTTCCCTTCCTCCTTCCACGGGGGCTTAGTCTTGTTCTTTGTAATTTTTTTACTTTTAGTTTTTAAATAAATATTCCTTGTATTTATTATCCCTTCCGAGGGCTCTTCGGTTTAAATAAATATTTTGTGCAATCTTTCTATTCTACATTTTACCTCCACTGTTTAATTAAAATGGATAATGATAATTCTTATAAGGTTGCTGACTAAGTAAACTTCCTAAGTAGGAGGTGTTGCTTTGCATGGTTAAATAGGATACGTGTCATTCTTAACCAAAAAGTTTTTCAACACGTGTCTCTTAGCTAACATAATAAGAGTTTAAACTTCTACTTTTAACTCTGATTTAAAGAGTATATATGCACGTAGGATCTTTATCAATTATGCACTTATCTCCTAATCCTTATTAGTCTTTGATTTTCTTTCAAGTTTATTCATAATTGCAAGTACGAAGATAGTACTTACCAGATAAGATGATGCCTCCTTATTATAGAAGAAGTGGTTCAACTTCATCTTGCGGTTCTTCTCGGGATACCGCTCGGAGTCCTTCTGGGTCATCAAGAGTTCTTCCGAGGGACAATTTATCCGAAAATCAGGCGACACTTGGTGCTAGTTCCTCTCTTGGGGCAGCTCGTAGGCTTCCATCTATGAATTCACGTAGGATCAATCATATCAGAGAAATATTCATGGGTAGGGAGCCATATTCTTTGGCGGATGAGTCTTCGGAGTTTGATTTGATTTTTCTTAACCCGTCTCGATTAATAGGTAGAGGACGTGTAGGATCCACTACGAGTACAGAGTGTGAGAACTCGGTAAGATCTCTTTTCAGCGGTAATAACCTTGATTTCGAAGATTATGACATACTAGTGCCTTCCTCGGGCCATAGGGCTTACGCACCCCCCTCAGGTTACATGACCGTTTATACCGACCAGATGCGTTGTGGTTTACGGACCTTTTTCCATCCCTTTTTCCAAATACTCTTTCGGTATTGGCAGGTGTCTCCGAGTCAGCTAACACCAAGTTCATATAGTCATCTGGTGGGATATGTCCTTCGTAGTGAGCTTTTAAACCTTCCGATGTCCCCTTATCGGGTGGGGACAATATTTACCCTTCAACCTTGCTCAGAGGGGACTCCCTTTTTTAGCTTGACCTATCGGGACAAGGAAAATATCTTCACTCGTGTATCCAGTTCCCACTCTAGTAGAGGGGATTGGAGGCGGAGATTTTTCTTTGTCCGTCCGAGAGGCCAGTCAGCCAGATCGTGGGGTGTACCCATCCGATGGGGTTTGGGGTATATCGCACCCAACACCGAAACACAAGGGCAAGTGAGGGAGATATTGCTTCACTCGGGACTTTTCTCTGGTTCTTATGACATATCCGGGCTACTGGATTTCCCCGAGGCCCTGATTTTGGCAGGTTTACAAGAGGGAGTGGAGGGATGTGCTCCTGCTTCCCATCCTCTTCACAGTAACTTTCATTTTCGTAAGTTCTACTAATCATTCTTTAACTCGTAAACTTTATTGGTGTCATCGGACCGTTTTCCTACCGACATCTTTTGCAGGAGCGGAGATGGGAGCCTTTTCTCTCGGGCCTTCTACTGACGTTTTCTTGGGGAGGGCATTGCATGGTATTCCCGGGGGGACGAAGATTGGTGATCCTCCTCCCCTCGTGAGTGAGGCAATGGTTGAAATTTCCTCGGAGGAGGAGGAACCCCTAGCAGCCCCCCCAGTCAGTTATATTATTCCTTCCGGGCCATCGGATCCGATAGCAACTCTTTCTCAAACGGATTTTCACATGAGTCCCATAGTATCACAGCCCATTCCTCATAATTCTACAGTGGTAAATGTATTAGAGGAGTATCTTCACTCTTCTAGTACAGAGGATATGCAGCCCCGGGAAGATATCCGTGGTCGTATTCCTGCACCACCGCCCGAGGAGCACCCTTCCCTCGGGAGAACTCTTCCCCCCGGGGATAATCAGGATGTTTCTCCTCTCAGATCAGAAGTGGGATTTTGCCGAAACTTTCTTAGTGGTTTATTGAATGTAACAGACTGTGATCTGATAAAAACCCTCTCGGTACCCGTTCTCCAAGATTTAGTCTGTAAAGACCTGTGTGAGGTATCTATTCATTTTATTTAATACTAACCTGTCTTCTGGTCTGATGCCATTCGCTTTGTGTTTTGAGCAGATTTATATGGTGTTGGACGCCCTCGGGTCTTATGGGAGTTCTTCTTCAGATCCGGGTTTAGTATACCGTCGTCGGGATGAGTTAGAGCGAGGTCTCTTAGAAGCTCAGGTGGAGGTAACTCATTTGAAGGAAGTTCACGAGTCCGCTCAGGAGACTCACATCCAGGCGTTACAATTCGAGAAGGATAAGGCGTGGGAACTGGAACGCCAATTAGTGCTTGAAAAAGCACGTGTCTTGAACTTAGGGCGGAGAATCGAGGAGTTACGTGGCCAAATGCGGTCCTCGGAGGAGCAGCTAACACAGGCTACGATGGAAAGAGATGCCTTGAGTCAGCAGTTGCTAGGGATAACTCGCTCTCATGCAGTAGAGGTAGTTATGGCCCGAGTCCAAGCTGTGTTGGAGGTGGTGGGTCCATCCAGTCTTCGTGACTCTCTTCGGGGTGAGATGCGTGACTTAGTGCATATAGGCTACAAATTGTGCCAAGATGCTATACAAGCTTTGCCAGAGTTCCCCTCGGGCTTGCTCCTTCCTGAGCTCAACATTCGTCAGGTTTCCGAGGAGTTTTCTCCTTCACCTATTAGAGATTTGGCGGTTGGAACTGTGTACTTTGATGACCCAGTCTCTCTTTCCGAGGAGCAGCGTAGAAGACTTATCCGAGAGGGGAAACGTCATATGGGAGGGTCTTAGCTTGTCGAAAAATAGTATACAACTTAGTTCATAATACAGAGGGTTTTTAGTGTTATTGGGTTGTCTCGATGTCTCATATGTAGAGTCATCATTTTGCCAGACAACTCTAATTTCTTTTGTACTGTATCCCCTCATATATGAACGCTCTTTTTATTCATGTATAACTATTACATTAAGCATAATACTTCCTAAGGTTGCTTGCGTTCCACGTATTGCGAAGTATTGCCTCCTCGGAGTTGGCAAGCCGATAGGTCGCCGGCCCCACGATTTCCACTATCTTGTAGGGTCCTTCCCATCGTGGATCTAGTTTACCCACATTCTTAGAGGCCCCTACTCGTTTCATCACTAAATCTCCAACTTGAAAGGTTCGGAGTCTTACCTTGGTATTATAATATCGTGACATCCGAGCCTTGTACTCTTCCATTCGGAGGGCTACTCGGGTTCTTTTTTCTTCGAGAAGGTCAAGGGCGAGGGCTAAATTGGAGCCATTGGCCACTTCCTCGTATTCCTTGACTCGCCAGCTTTCTATGGAGACCTCCGAGGGCAAAACAGCTTCACACCCGTAGGATAGACTAAAAGGGGTTTCCCCCGTAGCGACACTTTGCGTGGTCCGATAAGCCCATAATATCCCGGGTATCTCCTCAACCCACTTAGCTTTATGCCAATCAAGCCGGGCCTTCATGTTCTTCAAGAGGGTTCTGTTGGTTCTTTCTACTTGGCCATTTGCTTGAGGGTATCCCACGGAGGCAAAACGATGTTTTATCTCCCAATGATCACACCATTTTTGCAATCCTTGATCAGTAAACTGCAAACCGTTGTCACTTACCAGGCTCCGAGGGATACCAAAGCGACAAATAATATTTCTCCAAAGAAAATTGATAACGGCCCCCGCAGTTTCCCTAGCCATGGGTTCCGCTTCCACCCATTTGGTAAAGTAGTCAACGGCCACTAGCAGAAATTTCTTTTGACCGGCATCAGGGATGAGAGGTCCAAGTATATCAATGCCCCACTTAGAGAATGGGCAGGGGTTCAGAAAGGTTTCCCAAGGGGCTGCGGGTAGATGGGTCCGAGGGGCGTAGGCTTGACATGGCTTCCATCTTTCGGCATGGCTTTTGCTATCTTTAGCCATCGTGGGCCAATAGTAGCCTTGTCGAATCAAGCGTCCAACCATGCTTTCGCCACTAGTATGGCTCCCACATACCCCCTCGTGAGTTTCTGCTAAGGCTAGTTGGGCCTCTTCTTCATTAAGGCATCGAGCGTGGGGACATGAATATGTTCTTCGGAATAGAATCCCATCTTTAAGGAAGTATCGAAGTGTCTTTCTGAACATCATTCGTTGTATATTCTTGTCCGAGGAGTAACCCTTGGGATTCTGTAAGTAGGCCTTGATAGGAGTTATCCAGCTAGATAAGGGATCTGAAATGGTATTTACCTCCCTGCCTTCGCTCTTTTCAGATTCATTGACATGAAGTAGAGTAATCTTCCGAGTATGTATTGCGGCTGTTTGTGTAGCCATTTTGGACAAAGCATCCGCCTCTTGGTTTTCTTTTCGGGGAATTTGAATTATATCATATTCTTCAAACCATTCGGACCTTTGGCGAACAACTCGGAGGTACTCTTGCATTCTTTCTTCTTTGGCCTCATATGATCCCTTAACTTGCTGAACAATCAGTTGGGAATCACTATAGAGGAGCACTCTCTTCATTCCCCCTTCTCTTGCTAGTCTCATACCAATAAGGAGAGCTTCATACTCGGCTTCATTGTTAGAGAGGGGGTAATCTATTCTAACTGCAAAATGGAGTCTTTCCTCCTCTCCTTCTTGATTTACCAAAACTATTCCGGCCCCCCCATGGGTACTCACCGAGGATCCATCTACATATACATGCCATTGTGGCTCATTTTCTTCGGATCCAACGCCCGTGAGCTCTGTCACAAAGTCCGCCAGAACTTGCGCTTTGATTGATGGTCTCGAAGCATAGGAAATATCGTACTCAGTAAGCTCTACGGCCCATTTTATCAGTCTCCCTGATGATTCTGGCTTATTAATAATTGCCCTCAGGGGATACTTAGTTAGCACAGTAATTGGATGGGATAGAAAGTAGGGACGTAGCTTACGAGCCGTAGTAACCAATGTTAGAACGAGTTTCTCAGTTAGGGTATATCGGATTTCGGCTCCGATGAGGGTTTTGCTAATGTAATATACCGGGTGATGTTCTCCATCTTGTTCTTTGACTAAGACAGCGCTAATAGCCTCTTCTCCGACCGATAAATACAGAAACAACTCTTCTTGGGGTACAGGCTTTACCAGCAAAGGTGGTTTCAACATGTACCTTTTTAATTCTTCGAGAGCTTCCTCGCATTGGGGGGTCCACTGAAATTCCTTGATATTCCGAAGTACCTTAAAGAAGGGAAGCCCTTTTTCTGCGGACTTGGAGACAAACCGACTCAACTTTTGGACATCTTTTACCGTCCTCGGAGTAGGTAACCCCATTATAGCTTCTGCTTTTTCAGGGTTTACCTCAATTCCCTTCTCCGTAACCATAAATCCAAAACTTTTCCTCCTCGGATACCAAACGAGCACTTCCGAGGATTAACTTTCATGCCAAAGTTCTTCATAATGACTAACGCTTTCCGTAGGTCCTCGGGATGTTCTTCAGAAGTATTACTTTTAACTACAGTATCATCCACGTAAACTTCTACTGATTTTCCAATAAGTCCTGCAAACATAAGACTTACTAACCGTTGATAGGTAGCTCCAGCATTCTTTAGTCTGAAGGGCATGACTAGATAACAAAAGGTGCCTGCATCCGTGATGAAGCTGGTCTTATCTTGATCAATAGCCGCCATCGGGATTTGGTTGTACCCTTGGTCTCCATCTAGAGTCGATAGTAGCGCACATCCTGCGGTAGAATCAACTAGCTGATCTATGCTCGGTAAAGGATAACAATCGTTGGGGCATGCTTCATTGAGGTTAGTAAAGTCAACACACATTCGCCATCTTCCTCCGTGCTTGGGAACTAGCACGACATTAGCCAACCACTCGGGGTAGATAACTTCTCGTATTTGCTTTAATTTGAGAAGGCGTTGTATTTCTGAGCGGATGATCTTGTTGCGCTCGGGGCCCATTTTCCTCTTCTTCTGTTGGACAGGTTTAGCTCTGGGCTTTACATTAAGGAAATGTTGACATACCTTGTTGCTGATTCGTCCGGGCGGCCCCCTTCCCACGCAAAGAGGTGATGGAATTGTTTGAGAAGAGAAATCAATTGACCTTCTATGATTGGAGCCATGTGGGTGCCCATTTTGATTACTTTCTCGTGGCTTCCTTCTACTAATTCCACCATTTTCAACTCTTCCACAAGTTGGACTCGTGTTTCCTCGGTTCTACACTTTTTGTTATTTCCGAGTGAGGGTCCGTCTTCTCCTGAGGGAATGGCATTCATGCAGCATTCTCTGGCTTTTGACTGACTTCCTCGGACTTCTCCGATTCCCGAGGAGGTGGGGAATTTCACTTTAAGATGCAAAGTAGAAGGGATACCTTCAAAGGCCCGAATAGAGGGTCTCCCGCAGATGACATTATATGTTCGTGAAGAGGCTTCTACTACCCAAAACTTAATAGATTCCGTTCTTCGAAGGGCTCCTTTCCACCATGACATCGGAAGAGTAACAGTTCCGAGGGTTTGACAGGCTTCTCCTGAGAATCCTACTAACGGGACCTCAGCGCTTTCCAACGTTTCTTGTTTCAACCTCATAGCTAGGTAGGTAGGTAAGAAGAGTACATCCACTGAGCTGCCCGTATCTATGAGGATCCGGTGGATTTCATACCCGTAGATGACAGCAGAAATAACCAATGGATCTTCGTGAGGGTATATTACGTCCATAAGATCCTCGGGCCCGAAAGTGATGCTAGGCAGATTTGATCCTTGAATGGAGCAGACAGACAATCCTTGTTCTGCTCGTCGGGCTTCTTTCAAATATTTCTTCTTTTTACCCTGAGGCGCCATGGATATTTCCCCCCCTTCTATCATATTGATGGTTCTCCCTGTCGGGGGATTGCTCTTATACGAGTCAGGTGGAGGAGGTAGACTCGGATACCCTGTCGTTTTCTCTCGTGAATTTCGCCGGCGGTCTTTACTTCTCTCTTGGGGTCGGAGCCGTCTAGTGGTCCCCTCTCGTGACTTCCGACTAGGCGTCCTTTCTTCTCTTTCTTGTTCCTCTTCTTCCCTTCGTGATCTCTTCCAAACATTTGCTTTGGGCTCTTCAAGGTTATTTTCCTTTAGGTAGTTCTTCAAGTACCCTATCTCTAATAGGCGAAGCACTTCTAAACGAAGGGTAGTACATTCTTCCGTAGTGTGCCCATAAGTTTTATGGTATTTACAATACTTCCCAGTATCCTTGTCTCGGTTAGGAAATTTAGTCGGTCTGGGCCAATGTAACTCGTTGCTACCCCTCATTATATTAAGCACTTCTGGGGGAGTAACAGTCATCGGAGGTAGGTGCACGGGTCGGAGGAATTTCTTGACCACTCCTCCTTCATCTTTGCGCTGAGGAGGCTTTCCTTCCTTACTCTTTTCTTTGACCTTTTTTTTTTCTCGGCACGTTCTAGGTGTTCACTATCCTCCTGCTCCATCTGCTTCTTTGTTCCCTCGGCTTCTTCCATCAAAATGTGTACTTCCGCCTTTTGCATTAGCTCATTCATATCCGTGATACGATTTCCCATAAGGTATCTAAAGAAATCCCCCGCTCGGAGTCCCTGAGTTAATATGTCCGCCATAATGGTCGGGCTAACATTTGGAACATCGAGTGCTTCATCCGTGAAGCGCTTTATATACTCTCGCAAGGATTCATCCTTTCTCTGTTTAATAGTAAAAAGATGTGTAGCAGATTTAGGGTACCTTCTGTTGCAGGCGAATTGTCGTACAAACAAATGAGCTAATCGGTCAAAGCTCGTGATGGAACAAGGTGGAAGGTGAATAAACCAAGCTTGGGCCCGCCCTCCAAGGGTAACAGGGAATACGCGACATAACACATGATCAGGAGCGGAAGAGAGGTCCATTCCTGCCAGGTATTGATGGACGTGATCTTGTGGGTCCCTTCCATCAGCTTCTCCGGTATATAACGGGATATTGACAGGTCGCATCCCCGAGGGGATAGAAGCAGAGGCAATTTCGGGAATGAAAGGAGAGGTCTTGAATGTAGGATCTTCCTCGGGAGCCATGGTCTTCTTGAGATCACCTAATTCTTTTCGTAAATCATCCATCATTCCCCATAAGGAATGTTCAACCTCTCCTCGGTACTCCGAGGGGCGAGAAATTTCTTCCCAACCCCTCACGGGAGTCCTTTCATGACATACATACCTTCGAGGATTTTGTCGGGGTGCCTGTTGCCAAGGATTCCAATTTGGGTTCCACGTCCTCGGAAGTGCATCCTCTTCCGAGGGGAACTCCCCGTTCTCAGAGAGCACAGTGGACGTACGTCCGAGGGATTCATCCCTCCAGGGTGTTCGTTCAGCATATATAAGTCTTTCATAAACAGATCGGGGAATACTAATAAAATCTCTTGTACCTGATTCATAATTGGACAAAGTTTCTTCTGAGTCGTTGTTTGGGAAAGGAATGTTGTCACCTTCGAAAAGACCATCCATCCTAGCTGAAGTGTGCCTGAATTCTCTCGAGGACAGATGTTATGGCGTTCCCACAGACGGCGCCACTTTGTTAACGGGTTTGGAATTATTCCCTATTTAACGGAAGATATTTATTTGGGTCGGAACGCCCTGTCCGTGATTCAGAGGCAACGATGGATGGACATAATGAGATTAATTGCAAGACTATTCCCTTCCTTTATTCACTGAACATTTCCTCCTCTCTTTATCTTACGTATTTGAGTGTTAAATTGTAATAAATAAGCTCAGTTGCTTCAGCTTATCCTTCTTCTACTGACCACCTCCCTTTATATAGACTTTGGTAGGGGCAGGTGTCATTGTGCATGCATTTTGGTAAGGACAGGTGTTTGTTGTTACCTTGATACAGGTGTGAAAATTAGGATAATGTTTATCTCTTATTTACTAGGCGCTGACTGGATTAGCTTTTGTGTCTTCTGATATCTCCGAGGGCTTCTGATGTAGATTGTTTTGATAGAGCTATTCATCCGAGGGCTTTTATTTCTCCTTCTTGATTCGGGTATTTTCTTCAACAGTCAGGAGTGATCTCTAAGGGTGGAAATGTGATCTCCGAGGACTTGGTATGACTTCCGAGGACTGTGATTTTGTGTCCGAGGGCTGTTTTTGCTTTACTGAAAGTGAGATTTCTTCACCAGAGTTCTCGTACTGTATTCACTAGGTGTTCTTGTATTTATTTCTTGATTTTCTCCAAAGTTGGGTCCTCGGATAAGTCCGAGTGTCGTCTTTTCCGAGGAGTGTTCAGCAAGGAAGTTTTCTTGTAAGTTTATAGGACTCGTGGTCCATCTTGGTCCCTCTTGGCGCATTTGGTGGATATCGGAGTCATACGGGTCCATCGGGGTTTGCTCTTTTTCCGATGCCGTGTTGATATCTGTTTTTCATTCACCGTTTGACTTTCCAAGGGACGCTTATGTTTCTCCTCGTGTGCTCTTAAAAACCTTTTCGGGTCAGTGACCGAAAGGTAGGGCAATCCTCCGAGGGGTTTTCTTTATAGGTACATCTCATCGGAAGTACTCGTGACAATAGTATTGTGCACATATTGTTTTTTCCAAGTAGGAGTAGTCTTCTTTATTTTATTTTTAGGGTTAACAGATCTGTTGGGCAAATGGATTTGGAAACTATTGGTGAGCGATTTTGGATTGTGGAAAAAGGTTGTGACAGAAAAATATGGCATCTATAACTGGGATGATGCGATTTCTGGTGAGAATACGCGTAGGGGGAATCTCTCTATTTGGTGGAAAGACATTCACAATATTTTGATGTCACGACAAGATGAGGGATGGCTGAACGAGGGAATTAGAAAAATAGTTGGAAACAGCGAGAACACTAAATTTATCATCATAAGAGAATGTTTATGCTTAAAACATCCATTTTGAATAAAACTCGGGTTAAAGATTCAAAAGAGATTGCCTATATCTTGTCAAAGATCAACAATTTTGGTTCGCACTATTACGACACCAGTTTACAAACAAGATACAACCGCTTATTTACAAATAAGATACAGCCGCCTATGCCAGAATAAAGCTCAAATATGCAATGATTTCTCAAGGTAGCTATCATTTTTAATAAAACAGCAAAAACGTTGAATTTTGAAAATAAAATGAACTATATCTTACTATCGAGGACCACAAGCTTGTCGCACTATATACGCTATTGAGTTCTCTTAAAGATGTCAGTTGTGTTAGGTGTATATATTTTTCTTATATACAATCCACATGCTAAATTTGTGTTGTAATCTTGGCAGGGTGTTTGAGGAGCTGTGTTTTAACGATATTAGTCGTTAATAGACACATCAAAAGAGGAATGAAGAGTTTGTGTCATGGTTTATGGGCATTGACATTTCAAGAGAATACGATGTAGATTTGCGACTCTACATTGGTGCATGGTCCAACACCAACAATAAAGGGGTACCACGGCTACATAGTGAATGGTTATAAATTTATGCTAACATATTTCATTGAGAAACAAAAAGCTACCGCAACGGTGTGTATGTGAAGGGTAGTGGAGAAGGTGTTGAAGGAACAAGTTTTTTTATGGGACGACCAAAGATAAAATTGAAGACGTTTATTGGGGTGGCGATAAGATGAAGTCCATTATATTGTTCAAATATTTGTGGTACAAAATTAATCGAGGTACATCAGTGCACCTGGTGTATGAACTTGTTAAGATTAACAAAAAGAGGTCTCTCGCGACCAAAGGAATATTTATATTTGCTAATCATGCCTTGCAAGAGTACTACACACATTGTCCACCACATTACATATGGACTAGGAAAGGATAGTGGGTTGTTTGCCATATTTGTGCAAGGATCGTCTGACGTAGCGAAAGCTTATAGGATAGATTGGAACAACACACGATAATCAAAGACTTGTTGATTCCGTAAAGAATGCCAAGAAATTGATGCAACTCCTGAATAATTTTCACACGTAAAATACCCTCTAGAATGCACGACTGAGTAACCCGAAACAAAAAACCATCCACCCACGCAAACTCTGATTGTACCCCGCTCTGCATATCCCGAATCACATCAGAAAAATATGGATCAACAGTGTGCAAATCACGCAGGCTGTCAAAGCCCAGAACCTCGATGCGCATCTCCAATAGAAGCTTATGACGCCCCTCAACGCGTCTGCAATCTTGTTCAAAGCACCAGCCATATGCTTTTATCACGAAGGTGAAATGTGGCAAGTAAGCAATTCATGAAGCATGCCGAGCAGATACTTTATCCTGAGTGCCAAGGTGTTTAAGGGCGTCATGATCAGTATATAAGATGAACTCCTAGTGAAAAAAAGTAGTGACGCCAGTGTCGTATAGACTGAACAATAGCATAGAATTCCACTTCATAAGTGATATATCGAGACTTGGAACCAAACAACTTCTTACTAAGCGGTTACCCAAACTCAACACACCACCAACACCAACCTTTGATGCATCACAGTGTAACTTAAACAGACGATTGAAATCAGGTAATACCAACACGGGAGCAATGCTCAATTTCTCCTTGATTAATTGGAACAACATATCAGCCTCGTCGGTCCAATGAAACTTACTACCCTTCATACAATCCGTGATTGGTGCCATGAGGCTACTAAAGTGAGGGATAAAACGACGATAAAAAGAAGCCGAACAATGAAAACTTCTAACCTCAGTGATAGTTGTGGACCGAGGCCACTAGCTTATCGCCTCCACTTTAGATGTATCAACTGCTAACCCATCCTTCAAGACCACATACCCCAAAAACACTACATTATCAGTGAAAAACGAGCACTTCTTCACTGCAGCATAACACTCATCCCTACGAAACACATTAAGAAATTCTCGAAGGTGCTGAACATGATCAACATCATTAGCACTATAAATCAGAATATCATCAAAAATAAACTACAACAAATTTACCGATGAAAGGACGAAGGGCATGATTCATAACGTGCATGAAAGTGCTCGGTGCATTTGAGAGACCAAAAGGCATAACCAACAACTCATATAACCCTTCCCTATTCTTACACGCTGTCTTCCACTCATCACCTTGTCTGGTTGGAAATTGATGATACCCACTTTTCAAGTCCAGTTTGCTAAACAGACACGCAACAGTAAGCTGATCCAATAGATCATCCAGTCGGGGAATAGGAAAGCAATAGCGTACATTATTTTTGTTAATCGCTCATCTGGGAAAACATCACAAAACTCCTACAACAAAGGTTGAACAGCCAGCGGGACTTCGTGATGAAATTGTTGGACCGTGGATTGACACAACACTTTTTGAGAGTTAAGCAGGAATTGCCTTAACTCTATTTTGATCTTCTTGATAATAACAATGTGCAGCGGAAGTAAGAACACAAGAAGATATAATTTTAAGAAGTTTTCAATATTATTAAAAACTTCCGAGCCTTAGGCGAAATAACCATAAAGGTTTTATCAAAAGCGTTCCTCACAACAATTCACTCACGCTCTTTGTTGATCGGACTCAACGAAGCAGATAAGTAAGAACTACTTAACTTCTATGAACTAGACTTAAACAGTTGATACAAAAACTTCGCAAAACAAGACGAAGACAATACAAAGAATAATTAATATCTTGGATTATTTGCACGATTGTCTTGTCTTCGTCTTGATGAACTTCACATCTTTTATAGATTTCTTGAGTCTTGAACGCCAAGATGTGTTACTCTTGAACGCCAAGATGTGTTGTTCACAGCTTTGGTAATTCTTGTTGTTTCCTTGTTGAAAATTGCCTTCTTTGTGAACTTCATATCTTTCCAGAATATGTGTTTCCTTCATTACTGATTTTAGCAAGGTAAGACATCTTCTTCAATTCGGAGAATCCTGGAAAGAATCGCGTTGCAAAGAACAGCTCACTTGTATCCTTCTTTTGAAAGCGTGTGAGTTGACTATTCAACTTAGCTTGAATTATGGAAACTTTAAGTAAGGAATCTTCCAAAGCTATTCCTTATGTTTAAGATACTTTCCTGGACATAAACATAAACAACCAAAACCGTGGAACTTTATTAATAAGTGAATAAAGGCAAAACTTAATTTTGGCAACTAAAGAACAGTTTTCGCAAATGCTCTCGGCTTTCAATGTTATCCTCAATGTTAACTCAACATCGTCTAACATTTCACTGTCTAACATTGATTCCAGAAAACCTGCACTTTCAATCTCCGCCTTTTTGCCTTTCTTCACAAAACCAATACCTGTTCCAATCAAGTCTTATATCCAGAAAGTTATAATCAACAAGAAACAAATTAAACTACCAAACTGCTCCCCCTTAATACAAGATATCATATTCAAAGTTAAATTAACCAAGATAAGAATTAAGGTCATCACTACATTCACATATGTACACATGTTCAGACGTCAACATTCATCAATGTTGCCTCAACATTGAAACCAGTAAGTTTCCTGCATAAAGGTTAACAAGAAAAACAGTTCAAAAAGTTCCTTCATAAGAAATAGCAATTAAGGTTAGCTAGAGCAGTTCATCAGCAGTACTTAGATTTACAGGCCATATCTAAAATATCAAGGACATATCCCTTGATCAAATAAAATCAAAATGTACCAGCAGTTCAAAGATATTAGCAGTTCATAGAAACAGACCATAAACTAGAAGACTAAAATTAAAATTGGAACTACTCTCCCCCTTTTTGTGAAGAAGGGAGTTCCTCCAAATTTTTCACAATGTCCTCCAGTTATTTGAGGTGTTCCTTCCTCTCCTCGATCTCCCTCTGAGTGTCAGCAATCTGCCCCTTATACCAATTCAGCATATGATCAACAAAAGCAGAAGTAATATCCATGCAATCTTCCTCCTTGGACATAGGCACTGAAGTTCCAGCAAACTCCTGAGCCTTCTTCTTTCCAGCCCTTGGTGTCACCACTCCTTTTGGGTTCCATGGAAGGTCTCTCACTCTTGATCCAGATAAGTAGCTTGGGAGAATTGTCAGTTCAGTATCATTCTTCCTCCAGCCCACAGTTACACTTGTTTTCAATCCTTGACTGCCAAGGATTTGCAGATGAGAGAGGGATAAGGCAGCATCCCATTCTTCCTTCCAACAACTTCAGACATAGACTTCACAATCCTCTCCCCCCTGTTTACAGCTAGCCCATTCTTGATTTTGTACACCAAGATTGCTGATTCCTTGGTAAGTACAGTCACATTCTTGCTTGGCAGCCAGTTGAAACAAGCTATCTTGTGTAAGACAGCACTCAGAGAGGTGAGTTTTGTGGTTGGCAGAGCATCTCTCCAGATTTTGACCAACCCTCCAGTCAAGTCTTCCATTACATCATCATAGTAGGGGTCCTCAGATGCATCAGTAGTAGGGAAGCCACAGATCTTGTTGATGGTGTAGGGGTCAATCCTGAAGACTCTCCCCCTCACCCAAGCCTTTCCAAATTTTGGAGATCTGTAGTCCCTGATCCATTTGGAGAGATTAAGGTAGAACTCCATAACTATCTCAGGAGCATAGTCACTCAGCTCCATCACTGATTGTTGCAGCCCTCTTGCCTCAAGCAAAGTCCATTACCTTGTTCTCTTTGAAACTGACCATCTCTATAGCTCTTTCAGTGTGAATTTCCCTTTTCTTGAAGGAATCCCACTTCTTCTCCAACTCTTTGTTGAGATAGTATGGAGAAAAGTAGTCCTCCTCGTCCTCAGGGAATAACACATACAGCCCATCAGTATACTCCTCTGTCCCTGATGTTGCCCCAACATTACTAGCAACATCCTGCTCCTCCTCAGTCTCCTCTTCCTTCTCCTCTTCTTCTCCTCTTCTTCTTCCTCATCCTCGACATCCAACACCTCTACTTCCTCTTCCATCACTTGCTTTCCTTTCCTCTTTCTCTCAGCATCAGCAACAGCAGCCTTCTTCTCTTCCTCAACTTTCTTCTCATCCTCAGCAGCCCTCTTCCTAGCCGATCTCTCAGCCTGTCTTTTCCTGGCCTCAGCCCTTGCCTTAGCAGACTCAGACATATTTTTCAATTTCTCCCCATTGCCCTTTCTCTTTTTTCTTTTGAGCCCTAAACCACTTCCTCACCATCTTGTCAACAGACACATCCACGGATTTCTCTACAGATTTTTCAACAGAGCCACTACCCTTCCCCTCAACAGGTATATCAACATCAAATTCAGGGATAGGTTCAGCAGTGTCTACCTCAGTTTTTGGCTCATTGGTGATGGGAGTGGTTGGTTCCATTGTTGGCTCAACATTGGAGGTCGATTCTCCCTGTTTGGTCTTCTTTCCTCGTCGCACATAGGGAATCGCCTTCCTCTTAGCAGCAACATGAGCCTCAACTGTCTTTGTAGCAGTGCCTCTAGTGTGTGAACGAGTGCGTGCAGCAGTGGGTTCACTTCCTAGGGCAACATCTGCAAGAGTTTGCATGGGAGACTTGCTTTCCATTGTTAGTAGAGAAGTTTTGAGAGAATTTGCAGAGAGAAAACGAGAGAATTTGAGAGTAGGGAGAGTAATTTTGTAGAGTAAGCACAAATAATAATCTTGTAAGCACAAATAAGGAAAATAGGGTTTTGATTTTTGAATTAGTCGTGAATTAAGGAAAGACAATGATTGTTAGTCGGTAGTTACCAAATTTAAATCAAATAAAACTTTCCCACTATGTTTTCCAGCGCACATGCTTTGATGTTTTAATTAACAGTTAACCAGAGCGGTTTTCAAAAAATTGAAAACTTATAAGTTCCTGTTTTCAATGTTGTCCTGCGACTGTGCACAATGTTGGGATAACATTCAATAACATTCAAACCCGAAGGTGGAGGTACAGGCTTCACCAAGGCAAGTTCATGTGAGAGCTTGAGATACATCCAAAAATACATCTGAAACTTAACCAATATAGCAAGTGAGTACCTTAGACATATTGTTCAGATCAAAATCATGAGTAAGCAACATAGATAACAAGAAACACACAGAGATAAGTAGTTATGCATTCAAGGAACAATTCACTTCCACAGCATAAAAAGTCACAGAACAGGGTGTCACCTGCAGTATGTCACCCAAATTGTATGCCTCAACACATGAATTATACTCCCCCTAAGCCTAGACCGACCCAACTGACAAACAAGAAATAAAACAATGCAGTTCTACATGAATGCAACAATGTAATGTCAAAGAGGTAGATGGTAAACACAAATGAAAAACTCCTCAAACCAGCACAACACACATCTCTTTATAATCTTTATTATTTTCATAACTCATCTGAACTAAAACTGAAGGTTGTTAAACACAAAGTTAATGTCACTACTGAATGAGGGCAGCCTGAACTCCACATAGCCGAGTAACAACATTAACAACAGCAAGTTAGGCAAGTACAAAGGCCTTGAATGTTGGCAATTCATTTATCATGCACCCCAACACCCCAATTCCTCATGCATACTTGTTTACCAACCTGCATTCAAGAGACTCACCAAGTGATCAGTGCTACTAAATGCAAGAAATCGAAACCTCAAACACCGTAGTAGAAAGGATCACCCTCATGTGTTCCTTGGCCAAACAAACAGAAACATGTAAATAAGCACAACTGAGTAACAGTGAAGTTGTCAACATCATGCACCCCAGCTTCTCCACATGTCATGTACACCTTCCATATGAATAAGACACAACTGAATAGACATCAAAGTAGTGAACTTTGTGTACCCCAACTTCTCCATATGTTAGGTAATCACAACCTCAGACAACCAGAAGAGTTTTTTTAACTTTTTCAAAACAAATATGTGAAACTGATAACTAGAAAGAGTTGTTCATCAAAGAGTTCAACCACACAAACTAAATATGAGAAAACAATGATTAAATGAGACTCAAAAAGAAATGCAACTCAACAAAGGAATAACAACAGAATACCTACAACACCACAACCAATATACCAGTGCTAGTCAGTGGTGTTATGACAACACTGGTTTTCTCAACATTTTCACGTATCACACATGCCAAGAGATTTCCTCAAGCTGAAGAATCTCTCACTATCTAAAGGTTTTGTAAACATATCAGCTAGCTGATTTGTTGTCTCAATATGTTCAATGTTGATTACTTTGTCCTCTACCATATCTCTTAGGAAATGATGCCTTATGTCTATATGCTTAGTTCTAGAATGTTGTACAGGATTCCTAGAGATACTTATGGCACTTAGATTGTCACAGAACATGAGAAGTGTATCACTATCTAGCCCATAATCTGAAAGCATGTGTTTGAGCCACACAAGTTGGGTAACACAGCTGCCAGCTGCTACATATTCTGATTTAGCACTTGATAATGAAACACAGTTCTACTTCTTGCTATACCAGGAGACCAAATTATTCCCCAAATAAAAACAGCCCCCACTTGTGGATTTCCTGTCATCCACATCACCTGCCCAGTCAGAGTCACTGAAACCAGCCAAGTTAGTGTTAGTGTCATAAGAGTACCAAATGCCTAAGGGTGAAGTTCTAGAGGTATATCTAAGAATCCTCTTCACAGCAATCAAGTGAGATTGCCTTGGCTCAGCTTGGTACCTAGCACAAACACATACTGAAAACATGATGTCATGTCTAGAGGCAGAGAGATATAGCAAACTACCAATCATAGATCTGTACAATGTTGGGTCAACATTGCTACCAGTGCCATCTATTGTTATCTTCACTGAAGAGGACATAGGAGTTTTGCAAGGCTTTGACTCTCGTAGCTCAAACCTCTTCACCAGATTCCTTGCATACTTGTCCTGGTTCAGGGAGATACCATTCTCCATCTGCTTGACTTGTAGTCCCAGAAAGTAGTTAAGCTCACCAATCATGCTCATCTCACATGTTCCTGTCATAGACTCAACAAATTTGTCTAAAGTAGACTTGTTAGTAGAGCCAAATACTATATCATCCACATATATTTGAGCAATGCATATATCAGAGCTTTTTCTAAGGACAAACAATGTTCTATCTCCATCTCCTCTATTGAAACCTAGGCCTAATAGAAAATCAGTTAGCCTCTGATACCAAGCTCTAAGGGCCTGTTTTAAGCCATACAAAGCCTTTTCAAGTTTGTACACATGGTCAGGATGTTTAGGGTCAGCAAAGCCTTTAGGTTGTTCTACATAAACCTCTTTGTCAATTAAACCATTCAGAAAGGCACATTTAACATCCATTTGGTAAAGTTTAATCCTAAGACAGCAAGTAATAGCAAGGAGTAATCTAATTGATTCTATCCTAGCTACTGGAGCAAAAGTCTCATCAAAATCTATACCTTCTACCTGAGTGTAACCTTGTGCAACCAACCTAGCTTTGTTCCTCATAATTACATCATTCTCATCAGTTTTATTTTTGAAAATCCACTTTGTACCTATTACATTCACATGTGATGGCCTAGGTACTAGATTCCAAACTCTATTTTTGGTGAATTGTAAGAGTTCCTCTTGCATGGAATTAATCCAGTAACTATCCTTAAGAGCTTCAGTTACATTCTTAAGTTCAATGGAGGACACAAAACAAGATGCATTTTCAACAGTACATGAAGAAGACATACAAACACACAACTTAGCCATATCCTTGTAATTTACCCTTTCTTTGTTGCGTGTTCTAACTCTTTCAGTAATTTGACCAATTACTTGAGAGGTTAGATGATCTCTTTGTATTCTAAGAGGGGGATCTCTTCTGGATACAGGAACCACTTCATCTTCATAATCTGACAGCACAAATGTTGGCCTAACATTGGGGGTTTCTGGTGTTAAGTCAACATTTGTTCCAGTTTCCAGTTCAGCATCTCCAGCGTCTGTGTTCAATGTTGAGTCCAATGTTGGAGTAACATCTGAACCAGTGACTTCTTCAGTACCTGCAGAAACAGTTAAATCATCAAATATGACATTCACTGATTCTTGAACAGTATGCAATCTTGGATTGTAGACCCTGAAAGCAGCACTATTAGGAGAATATCCAACAAATATACACTTTTCACTTTTGGGATCAAATTTGCTCAAATAGTCTCTATCTTTTAGCAAATAGCAGTTAATACCAAATTCATGAAAGTGTGCTACTGTTGGTTTTGAACCCTTTAAGACTTCATAAGGTGTCATAGTAGTACCAGGTCTAAGATAAACTCTATTACTAATATGACATGCAGTATTCAAAGCTTTAGCCCAGAGTTTCTTAGATAGGTTTTTAGAATTCAACATAACTCTAGCCATCTCTTGAAGTGTTCTATTCTTCCTCTCAGCAATCCCATTTTGCTGAGGTGTCTTTGGTGCAGAGAACTCATGGAAAATGCCTTTAGATTCACAGAAATCCTACATAAGTGCCATAAAGATTCTTAATACTAGCATGCAAAATTTTGAATGTGTTGAATGCCTCTGATTTTTCTTTCAAAAATTTAATCTAGGTATATCTTGAAAAATCATCAACAATAACAAAAGCATACTTCTTACCATTCAGGCTACTAACCTCAATAGGACCCATGAGATCCATATGTAGCAATTCAAATCACTTATTAGTTCTAGGGTTAGTACTTTGTACCTGAAGTGGTGGATGAACAGCTTTTGTTTGTTTACCTTTCAGGCAGGCTTCACAAACAATTTTACCTGGGCTAGTCAACTTAGGCAGTCCTCTTACAGCCTCTAACTTATGTAGTTTCTATAGATTCCTATAGTGCACATGTCCTAACTTCTTGTGCCACATGACAGATTCATCTACCTTGCCATGGTAGCATTCAGCTTCATCTTGAGCAAGATAGCAGTTATCCTTTGATCTTGTACCTGTCATGACACATACATTGTCACTATTAAACACTTCACATGAACTTTTATCAAAAGTAACTAGCAAGTTATCATCACAAAGTTGACTTATTCTAATTAAATTTGCTTTCAATCCTTCAACCAACAACACATCCTTGAGTGCTGGAAATCCTTCAACATCCAGTACTCCTTTTCCAATGATTTCCCTTTAGTGCCTTCTCCATAGGTAATTGTTCCAACAGTCAAAGGGATTACATTTTTCAGGTTGTCAATGTTTCCAGTCATGTGCCTTGAACACCCACTGTCAAAATACCACCTACCTGCAAGGTTAGAGTAAACAGCAGAAAACACAACATTGCAAACAATTTTAACCTTAGGAGTTTTTAAATTTTCAATCCAAGTTCTACTTTTATGTCCTTCAGCTTTGTTACCTAATGTTGGGATAACATTCAGATCAGAGGTCCTCCTAACATTGGTATTGCAATTAATTACTGTTTTCTTCTCAATCACAATTTTATATTTTTTACAATAAGGCTTAATGTGACCAGGTTGAAAACAATATTGACAGATAAAAGTAGGCTTTTTCACAGTATTAGAAGGGATTTCACAACTCAAGTTATTACTATCCTTGATAAAACCAGCTTTCAAGTAGGCAGAATTAACATCTTCAGAGGGAGGTTTCTCAACATAGCCCAAACCATTTTTACCTTGATTTCCCATACTCAGCACTTCATTAAGCAGAGATGTAGAAGAGTTCCATTTGTTAATGGTTTGATCAGCTTTATCTAATTTTACCTTTACCCCTTTCAGCTCAGCCTCAGTTTTGTCAAGGTATTTCTCATATAGTTTCAGCATCTCCTTCATGCATTCAATCTCTTCCTTCAAGTTTTTGTTTCTTTTGATGAGTTTGTGATTCTCAATCAACAGTTTGTGGTAGATAGACTTCAGGTCTTCAATGATTTCCTCCTGGGACATTTCACCTTCAAAGAAATATTCTTCATCTAGATCCACTGTGCCATGAAAACAATCAAAGTTAGATTCATCAAAGTAGGACGCAAGATAAGGTTCAGTATCAGTATCATATTCATCCCAATTTGCAAAGAAGGTCTCCTGTTCTGATGTTGGATCCTGAATGTTGGGGTAACATTGAGATCTGAAGCAGTTCAGGGAGTCTTCTGGTGTCCGGTCAATCTGAGTGAGTAGCGCAGCAATTTGAACCTCTTCTGATTGTTCTTCAGCATCTTCAGAACTAAAGTCATCTTCATTGAAATCATCTACACAACCCCAATGAGAATTTCCTCTTTTTCTAAGAGTGTTGGCATATTCATTAGCCATATGACCATATCCTTTACATTCAAAACATTGAACATCTTTTAACTTATCAGCTTCTAAAGGAGTAGGTTTTGATGCCATGTACTTCACAAACTTAGGAGGTAATTTCTTATATCCTGGGGAACTATTACTAAGGTTCTTTTCTTTACATTTTCCTTTAAGATTCAACTTATTGAACTTCTTAGTAATTTTCCCATAGTTTGAAAAAATTATTTCAAAATCATCATCACTTTCATTGTCAAGATTTGAACCTCTTAAAGCAACAGCCCTATGTTTGCTAGGTTGTGAGGCAAGCTCCATCTCAAATTCTCTAAGAGTATTCATCAAGACTTGAAACTGTAGATTAGCAAGGTTTCTAGATTCACTCATTGCAATTTTCTTGAGAGCAAATTTAGATGATAGTGTTCTCATAGCTTTATAAACCATTTATTGATTAGTCATAGCAAAACCTAGATTTTCACATTGGTTAGCAATATCAAGCATTTTCTCAAAATAACTGTCAACACTTTCATCTTCTCCCATCTCAAGTTTTTCAAATTGCAAAAGAATTTGTCTATATTTAGAATCTTTAACAGCAGAATCTCCTTCACAATGTAATTCAAGTATATCCCAAGCATGTTTGGCTTTTGTACAATTCTGGATTAACTTGAACATGTGATGATTAACCCAACTAAAGATAGCATTAAGAGCCTTTTCATTAGAGTTATAGAGACTTACCTCTGCTGCTGTCCAGTCTGCTTCTGGTTTTGGAACTAGATCACCTTCACCATCTCTTGGTAATGTTGGAAGAGAGTATCCATTGATCACGGATTGCCAGGCTCGAATATCAATAGCTTTGATGTGAGACCTCATCCTGATCTTCCAATATGCATAATTGGAACCATCCAAAACTGGAATCCTGTTGGTATTAGGATTGACACTGTCCATGGTGTTGTATCACCTCCAAACCACCAGTGTAGTCGGTGTTTGACTATGACGCCAATTGAAATTGTTGGACCGTGGATTGACACAACACTTTTTGAGAGTTAAGCTGGACTTGCCTTAACTCTATTTTGATTTTCTTGATAATAATAATGTGCAGCGGAAGTAAGAACACAAGAAGATATAATTTTAAGAAGTTTTCAATATTATTAAAAACTTCCGAGCCTTAGGCGAAATAACCATAAAGGTTTTATCAAAAACGTTCCTGACAACAATTAACTCACGCTATTTTTTGATCGGACTCAACGAAGCAGACAAGTAAGAACTACTTAACTTCTATGAACTAGACTTAAGCAGTTGATACAAAAACTTCGCAAAACAAGATGAAGACAATACAAAGAATAATTAATCTCTTGGATTATTTGCACGATTGTCTTGTCTTCATCTTGATGAACTTCACATCTTTTATAGATTTCTTGAGTCCTGAACGCCAAGATGTGTTGTTCACAGCTTTGGTAATTCTTGTTGTTTCCTTGTTGAAAATTGCCTTCTTTGTGAACTTCATATCTTTCCAGAATATGTGTTTCCTTCATTACTGATTTTAGCAAGGTAACACATCTTCTTCAATTCGGAGAATCCTGGAAAGAATCGCGTTGCAAAGAACAGCTCACTTGTATCCTTCTTTTGAAAGCGTGTGAGTTGACTATTCAACTTAGCTTGAATTATGGAAACTTTAAGTAAGGAATCTTCCAAAGCTATTCCTTATGTTTAAGATACTTTCCTGGACAAAAACATAAACAACCAAAACTGTGGAACTTGATTAATAAGTGAATAAAGGCAAAACTTAATTTTGGCAACTAAAGAACAGTTTTCGCAAATGCTCTCGGCTTTCAATGTTATCCTCAATGTTAACTCAACATCGTCTAACATTTCACTGTCTAACATTGATTCCAGAAAACCTGCACTTTCACGTGATAATCTTCTACCGATTTACCCACCATCACATACACAATTCCTGACTCTTTCTGGTCAAGAAGTTGGTACCCTTTCCGCTTAACTGTGGACCTTTATCAGGTAGCAGCACAATCCCCTTCCCTCCAAATGGAAAGCTATGAGTATTCATGAACCCACCATGAACTGATCGTCTATCAAACTGCCATGGCCTACCTAACAATAGGTGCAACGCATCCATCTCTACCACGTCACACAAAACCTGATCCTTGTAGGTAAGTCCAATCGAAAAATTGATCCAAGCACGTTGAGATACCTCGACATCATTCCCTATCTTCAACCATGCTAATTTATAAGGTTTGGGATGCTTCTCAGTCTGTAAACCCAGCTTCTTAACAACCACCTCAGCCACTACATTATCACAACTACGAGAATCAATAACCATTCGACATACCTTTCCATTTACCGTGCATGTTGACTGAAAGATGTTGTTGCGTAGCCAGTCAGTCTTATTTTCCATGGGAGTAATGAGGTTGTGCCTCACCACTAAGGCTTGGTCAACGTCTTCAGTCACAAATTCTTCATCATCTATTAACTCGTCTCCGAATTCCTCATAAAAAACAGGCGGACAGTCATACTCACCATTAATCTCATCAACAAATAGTCCTCTACGGGATTCTTAGGACACTCAGACTGCATATGACCCGTAACTCCACAACCAAAACAGCAGATACCAGCCCCAAGGCATGATGGTTGTTGGATAGTGCCCGTTCTTGGTAGCCCCGATTGCACAGTGTTATCGGGACTTGTGATATGTGGCGAACTACCCGATGAGTTCCCAATACTGAGAGGGTTCATGACTCTCCGCGACTGAAGTTTCTCAATATGCATTGCTTGCTGGTGTGCCTCAGAGACAGGGACTGGATCAAACATATTCAGGGTATCCTGAATCTGTGGACGAAGACCACTCACATAACGTGACACCAATTGATACTCCGTTTCCATCAACTCGTTCCCAGTACTTAGCTAGTGGAACTCAATGGTATAGTCACTCACATGCTTCCCCCCTTGACGCAAATTCTGCAACTATTGATACATAGTACGCACATAACAGTAGGGTAAAAGCCGTTTCTTCATATGTTTCTTCAGTTTATCCCAATACACAAGTTTAGGTTTACCTTATCGAGACCTCATCACCTTAACTTGTTGCCACCATGCCGCTGCTCTCCCCCGAAACCTCGTTGCAACGAGAGAAACACGTTTGTCATATGGAACATCTTTAAAGTTCAAAACCTCTTCAACTGCAGCTATCCAATCCAAGAATTCTTCTAGGTTCAACCCTCCCTGAAATTCTGGAAGGTCAACCTTAAAAATTGATTCCCAACGTGGATTGTACTCTTGGACACTTTGCCTCTAAGCAAACGGATTCTTTTCCTCCAAATCCTCGAACGATTAGTCTTCAGTTCTTGGTGCTGACAATATAATGAGGGGCATGTTGGTCTTGATAGGACCCTCCAGCCCGCGACAACTTAATACATCTGGCCATCTTTGCGTAGAGACATGGGTAAGTTTGTGGAGCGTTGTCGGGTTTGTCAGCTATCTAAGGGTAAAGCTACGAATGTTGGGTTGTACATGCCACTACGTATTCTGACACAGCCGTGGACGGATGTGAGCATGGATTTTGTTGTTGGGTTGCCACGAACTCAGCATGGCTTTGATTCTATTTATGTGGTGGTGGATCGTTTCACAAAGATGGTGCACTTTATCCCTTGCAAAAAGACTACTGATGCTATTAATGTTGCCTTGCAGTACTTTCGTGAGGTTTATCGTTTGCATGGGCTGCCTACGTTGATTGTGTCTGATCAGGACACTCTCTTTCTTAGTCACTTTTGGCATAGCTTGTGGCGTATGGTAAATACACGACTGGATTTCAGTAGCGTTTATCATCCACAAACAGATGGTCACACCGAGGTTGTGAATTGTTCTTTGGGTGATCTGTTGGGTTGCCTTGTGGGTGATAACCTTAAGTCATGGGATCAAAAACTGTAGCAAGCTGAGTTTGCTCATAATCACGCTGTCAACTGGAGTTCTGGGTTTAGTCCTTTCCAAGTGGTGTATGGTCTCGTTCCTAGGGGTCCTTTTGATTTAGTTCTAGTAACTGCCTCGATCAAGATGCATGGCAAGGCGGGGAATTTTATCCAACAGTTACAGCAAGTGCACTCCCAGACTCATGATCACTTGCAAGTTGTTGCCTTGGATTACAAGCGTGCTGCTAATGCGAAGAGGCGGAATGTTGAGTTTGAGGTGGGCGATCTTGTATGGGTAGTGCTGAGTCGGGATTGTATTCCAGCAGTCATATTCGCACTTCTGATGTGTTTAAAGTCAATCAGTTGGTTCCGTTTTTGGGTGATAATTCTGATAATGATGCTGATGCGCATCTGCCTATGCCAAATTCGAGGGCGAAATTTTCCCACCCCGACAGGAATGATGCAGTCGAGAAGGTGTTGGAGTTTATGGAGAAACGGGATCATCCCTAAATTAGAGGCTGGTTTTGGCTCAGTCCTTTCTTGACGTGCGATTAGTCCAATTGCATCCGAAACAGGCCAACGAACAGTAGTAATCATCTAAAGATCATTAAGGGATCGGATTTTAGCCAAATTCGAGCGTTTAGACCCCAAAAGACTGTTTTTGTCATTTTTAGTAATTTTCGTTTCAGTTATATCTTTTAGGGATAATTCTATCAAACCCCCCAAATTATGGTACATTTTACCGGACGAGGTCAGAACTTTAATTTTAGCATCAGTGCCCCTAAACTTTAGTCGTTTGTTCGAATTTCTCTATTTTCCAGTTTTTTGCAAATTTTCCACCAAAAATCACCGAAAAAATTATTTAAAGTTTGACTAAAACCTTCGTCTCGATGAGACGGTTCCGATGGTGGTGACGGTGTCGCAAAATTCAAAGCCAATACACGGGAAATTTAATTTAAGTGTATTGCACTTAAATTAGAATTTCCATCTTATAACTTTGAATTAGAATTTTCATCTTGTAAATATAAAGACTTAGTTGGCTGGGTGTCAACTTAATTGGATGGGATGGGATGCTGGTCGGCTCAACTACCTCCAATCCATCTTTGACAAAGAAATTAAAAAAACCTAGATTGAAGATCTAAAATAATAAATGTGTCAGAAACAAGGCAATAATATTAAATTTAATTGAGATAATTTTATGTACCGATCAGGAATTACGTCGAGTAGTAAAAAATATATGAATTCTTCGTCTCAGTGGTTTTTTACATGTAAAATTCTAAGTGTCAATAAATTGTTCCATTATATTGGGCCTGCTTCGTCGTTTTCTTTACTTCTTGCTCATTTTGAGTGTTTTAATGTGCCAATGATTCTTCTTTTTCATATGATCGTCAAATCATGGTTAATTATTTGTACGCTATATATTTATTAATGAGGATCACGTGTTATATATAGAACTATATATCCGTGCCTCATACTCTATACTGATACTCCTCCAAATGGGGAAGAAAGAGCAAACACAAAATGGATTGAATTTCGGTTAATTTAATTAGAGATTAAAACAGTGATGCGGAAGTGACCACGTGAATCTCTTGATATTAAAATGTAAAAGAAAATGTAAAATCGTTATATTGATTAACTTGAATATAGAAGTATAGAACCATTACACTGTTGGAGAGAAAGGTTCTCATTCTGAAATCTATTTTATAATGAGGATTATTCAACCACTCCCAAACTATACCTACTTTATTCATAAGGGTCAAACTATACCTACTTTATTCATTTGGGTCACAACATTTTTTTTCGCTCCCGTGAGGCTAGAAATTTGATCGTTTGAGTTATTTGCTCCGTTTTCCATTTTCTCGCGGTTCTTTGTCCAAAAACCACTAAAAGTTATTAAAAATTTGCATTGAATCTTCTTCTCATCGAGTCGGTTCCGATAGTGGTGACGTTTCACAAATTTAAAGTCATTACACGATAATTTTACTTTTAGTTCCATACACTTAAATTAAATTTCTCGTGTAATGAATTTGAATTTTGTGATATCCTTATATACCACCATCGGAACAGTCTCGAAGAGGTGGAGACTTTAATTTGGATAAACTTAAAATAAGTTTTTCGACGATTTTTTGGTGCAGTTTACAAACTGCACAAAATTTTCTCTTGGTTTCAAAAATTCTGCACATAATTTCCTCGTAATTTCTAACGGAAAATGATGTACACCTGCTCTATACGAGAGTGGGCTTGACTTTTGAATATTTACCATATTTAAAAGAATTACAAGTTGAATATATACAAGGTGAATTACAGCATAACTGCTTTGGACTTCCCATAAATGGAATGTTGTTTTTATGTAACGGATAACTGAAATACGAAGTATATATTTTCGTTTATGCAAATATATGAGTAATCATAATTTAAGTCATCTGATAATACATCGATGATATATACCACATGATATCTTATCTTTATCTTATAAAATAATTATGATACTGATCAAGTCTTCTGTCACCGCCTGATTGATATTTGTTATTGCGATCGTTATCAAAGAAAGTTGGAATAGTCTGTAGAAACTATTTTATAAATGACAAGGATATGCTATATTACTGCTACGAGCTAGTTTACAGATATATTGACGTACTTGGTCGCTAATTATATTATTATATATAATAAGATGAAGGTTGTTTTCTACTTGGGAAATAGTTTTTAGGTCCATTTCCACCTTAAACTCTATTATAGTTTTTCTGTAACGAAAACAACGACTTCTCAAAAATATCTCTGACACTAATTCGGAAATAATGGAGCCTCTGTTTTACATACCGGAAATCAAAATACAAAAGCTAACCAAAACTTTCCTAAACTAGAATTTCTTTGAGATAATGGTTAACTAATGCTTTCAAAGAAACTCTATGTTTATTAAAGACCTGACGCAGGACAAGAAGCCCCTTAGTTTTAAGACAAACGTAATAAAATAAGACCTCCACAAAATCCGTCATATCTCATAACTCTTTTGCCGATATATGTCAAACAATGTCTTTTTGTTCTCTACAGTCAAACTTCAAAGTGTAACATTTACCTAATGAGCCGAGTCCAGAAAACCTATTTTTTATAGGCTGCAAGAGCAATAGTCTTTTTACACAAGTTTATAAGTTCTCTTTTTGAAGTATAATTTATTTTCTGGTCTAGCTAGATTAGTGGTTTCTTTTTATAAGTCAATTTTCGTTTTTTAGGTCATATGAGTCATATATAGCGCTCTTTTGTTATTGTTAGAGAAGACTTTTATATTTATCAATAAAATCAAAATTTTATTTCAAATACTGGTGGATTTATAGTGTTTCTTTGTTAATAGGCTGGTATTTTGGAAACCTCACGCTTCCGTTTTGCGTCAAATGGTATCAAAGCAAGGGTTTCCCCTTCTTCAATGGATGTGAGTTCCAAGAGCGACATGCGGAGGGCGAAGCAACTATAATTAGCAATTCTATGTTTCATAGCAATATGAAAAATAATAGATCACGAGATTATTTCCATTGTCGTCATGATATTCTATTATTCTATTCGGATTGGATTTCAGAGGTTGAGTGGTTTTTTAAATCTGATGAAGTTGATGAATATTGATAGGTATATCTGGTAGCACATAAACTAAGAAGTGTTGCTACTGTTTGGTGGGAATAGTTGCAAACACGTACAAGACATCGACGAAAATTGCCAATTCAATCTTGGAGAATGATGAAAAAGATGATTATATATTGATTTTCACCGCCTTACAATGAGTAAATGATTTTTCAGAGCTACCAGAATGATCCTCAAGACAACCAATCATCAAGAGAGAAACTAGAGGTTGTACGCCAATCTTTGAAGAAATACTCTCCTATCCCGGCATTGAACTCGGTAAAGGCACCTAATGATTACCTTCAACAAGATCATGTCGATAAAAAATTAGAGTTAATCTGAGATGTAGAAGTTGATGAAGAGAAAGAAAATTTAGAAGCTCTAGAAGTTGTTGAAGATCGAGAGAAAGTTAACACAAATCAAATATGTATGCGTTTTCGATTGTGGCAACTGAAAACGCAACAAAAGAAGTTCATTATATTGAGGTTGCAGATAAAGTAGAGCGCGAGGTAAAGAATGGGATGTGCAAACTTATGGATATGAATATATTTCAAGATATTTACTGAAGCAAACAAGTGACAAATTAATTTTCTATCGCGATGTGCAACACGCCTGACTCGAAAAAGTATGATTTATATGAGGTACTAAAGAAGGTTAATGATAGTGTTGATGGGATTGATCTTTTGTATAGTTCAGGGTGCATATTTATTGATTTTACTAGCATGTTGTCATTATATAGCTTTTAGTTGAGTCAAGATAAAACGAAGGAAAAAGAGCACAAAATGGATGCTTTCAAGCGGCAATTTCAAAAAAGTTCCAATATGATGTTTGTATGAAAAAAGCATGAAAAGTAAAGCAGAAGGTAATTGTAGAACTTTTTGGAGATTAGGATGAGTCTTATAAGATGTTGCCTAGATATATGGATGTGTTGACGAAGAAAAACTCTAGCACAGTTGTACATTGGTGACTCGATAGGTGTGGCGACTTCCCACCTGTAGCGTGAGCCGAGCCATGTGGAAACTCGGGAGGAATGGTGGTGCCCTCCTCCAGCTCTCGTACATCACCCATAAACAACCATGAGTTATATGAACCCTGAACCTGCATATCTTCCTCGACCATCTCGTAATCAAAATTTGTGATCAATGTATTGGTAGGTCTACTCTTATCTAGTGCCTCACCCTTCCCCTTACTACCTCCCCTAGACGACTCTCCCCTATCTCTATCAGCCATCTGAATTTCACTAAATTACAATATACTCAGAAAAAGTTTAATCTTGACAATTGAATCCAAAAATAAGAAATCTATATAATTATATGTTCACCATATTATTTTCTTAGCTAACTTAATATTTCAATACTTAGTCTAATCCTCTAAATATTATATATATATATATATATATATATCCTTACTAAAAGTTTCACTAAATTGTATTTCAACCCCAAGAACTTAAAAGTTGACAATTTAATCATTTTTTCTTTAACCAATCCTACCCTGTTTCCAAACTACAAATTACCATAGCACAAATAATAACTAAGAACAAAATAGTTAAAACAACAATAATCAAAACCATCTAATTAATCGAAAAACAACAATAAAAACAATTTTAATCACGATGTAAACAAATTCTAATTAATAACAAATGTATTTAGATTTTCTACCGTATCTACGTACCTAAAATATTCTAAGTATCATATTCTCACCAAAAGTTTTTCTAAATATCATATCAATCCACACGTAAATTTCAATAATTGTAAAATAACCCAAAACTTCTTAAATGCCCCTTTCTTACAAGATACTCTAAATAAATTATATTACGACCACAATTAAACTTTGTTCTTAACAATTAGGTTCAAACTATTGTTCAATTAAACTATAAATTAACCCCTAAAAGCATAATATTAAAAACACCCCAAATTAATTATAAATCGAACCTAAAGCAACAATAATCATAACATGCAACCGATTAACATCATTAATAACTACATATAATCACAATCAAAATAAAGTACGTCAAAATGATCATTGAGATGAATGGGTGTTTGTTTTTTAAATTCACCTGAGCTGGCGCCGAAAAATTCGTCCCAGTATAGTAAACTGTGACAAAATTTTCTTTGCCAGTGTAACACCCAAAAATTAGAAAGAAAATAACTTTACACTTTAGTCCTTGAACTTTTGAGAATTTCCATTTTTGACTTTAAATATTTAGAAAATTTTGTCTTTTAGTCCCTGAACTTAAAAGTTAGTTTTTTTTATAGGTCTCTAATCCTAAAACATATATTTCAATTTCAAGTATTAACCAAGATGATCGAATTACCTAGAAAAATTACATAAATAAATATGTATGTAAAAAGATCTAATTATACCTATTTGGATTTTAATTGTAAATAATTGAGAAACTTGATATGCAATTAACTAATTGATGAGGTAGGCCATGACATCCTTAAGAGAATGATTGAAGTCAGATTTTTTCTGATTTATTATAAAATAATCATGGTGGGACATAAATATTAATTATTAAACTATAATTTTCGCCTATAAATACTCACCATTGTTCGACATTTTATACAGCACAAAATAATCTGATTCTGCAAAAGTTCCCTAAAATTAGAGTTGTTTCTTTTTTTGTTTTCGTTGGAAAAATAAATTTTCCAAATTTTTATCTTGTTATTTTCTACCCAAAAAGACGCCAAAACTTTTATTTTGCAGAAAATGCTGATTCTACCCCTACACCTTAGAAAAATCATACCAAATAGTACAAACATTATTTTACTACCAATTTTCGAATACATACCCTCATTGGTGTGTTTTATCTTTTGTATGAGGACATCTTTCCCAAATAATATGATCTAGGAGGCCGTAAAACATAAATCGTAAACTGCTACCAAGAAATTCAATAGCGACTCTTATGTTGCAAAATTATTTAGCATAGCAAATTTAACGCCTAAAAAATATAGAGGAAAATAAATTTATGCTTCAGTCCTTGAACTTTTAAAAAATTCTATTTTTGACCCTAAATGTTTAGAAAAATTTGTATTTGAGTCCCTAAGCTTAAAAGTTAGTCTTTTATTATTTTATAGGTCTCTAATCCTAAAACATATATTTCAAAATCTTAACCAAGATGATCAAATTATCTAGAAAATTACATAGATAAATATATATATATATATATATATATATAACAAAGGAAAAAAATTATACCAATTTGAATTTTAATTATAAATAATTGAGGGACTTGATATGCAATTAACCAATTAATGAAGTAAGCCATGATATATTATTGATGAGGTAAGCCATGACATCCTCAAGAGCATGATTAAAATATTTTTGTGATTTATTATAAAATAATCAAAGTGGGACATTAATTAAAATTATTTTAATATGATTTTTGCCTATAAATACTAAGCTTTCTTCCAACAATTTTCACACCAAAAATCATTTCGATTTTTCCTTCTTTCTTCCTATGAATCTCTAAGTTAGTGAGTCTACTTTCAAGGAAAATTCATCCCAAGTCCTTATTTTATTATTTTATACCCGAAAATACCCCAAAACTTTTATTGCGCAGAATTTATCCATTCGGCCATGCACCTTAGAAAAATCATAACTAATTGTAGAAAAACCCTTTTTGAGCAAGGCCAAAGGCTGAATGCTCCTCATGATGTCCTCTAACTTTCATATGAATAAATGTTTTTCAAATAATGTGATTTAGAAGGTCGAAATTTATAAACCATAGACTGTTGTCTAAAAATCCGAAAATTGGTTCTATGTTGCAAGAATTATTTAACATAGCAAACTGATATGGGCATTTCCCGCATATTGGGCCTGACCCAAACCAGGCCCATATTAGGCCATATCATATCGGTAATAATCACCGATATGTTACTGTGGTCCCCGGATCCCGAGGTCTATAAATACGCGGCGCCCGGATCCCAAAACAAGCAATTATTATCCCTCAGCTACCACGCATCACATCGAAATACATCACCGATCTGACTCTCGATATCGCATTCGATATCGGGATTATCTTCTGCACTTTTGACACGTCATACCACCACATCACCGATATCACGTCAGTGGGCATCACCAATATCATATCGAAGACAACCACCGACGTACGTCCGATTTAGTCACCGATATCCCACTGCTATCCAAGCATTGAGGCGTTGGTTCGAGGTGTTCTAGACCAAGTCTATGCGAGATACATAGTGTAGGCCTGATTTGAGATAGACTCGTTGTATTGCTAGACCGTTCACTTGTAACCGACACTCATATATATATATATATATATATATAATACAATCTATTGTCAAATCAGTGGCGCCGTCTGTGGGAACACCACTTCCCCGGCAAGGACGCCAAGATGCAAGGAAGGAGGACCCGATCCGAATTTAACGGAATTGTGACTAGGAGCGCCAGGATGGAGGACATGCAACTCCCCCAACACCCAACTGATAAAGAACAGACAGTGGCCCAAGCCGAGATGGAGCTTCCTCCAGCACAGAACGAGCATCGACGAAGGCGCGGGCCTGGGAGGCCACCGCGAGCCACGAATGCAGGTCCAACCTTCGCCGCGCCAAATACGACGGAACCTGCGGCTGAGGGCCCGACCACAGAGAACCCCGCGGCAGATTTTCCATTGACCGAGGTGCCAAACACGAATCCCCCCGGCTCAGAGGGGGTGAGGGCCACAGGACGGATCGCCATTCCCCCCGCCACCATAAGCCCGGAGATGTTAGCATAGATCAACGCTTCTGTGAAAGCGGCGCTAGACGCTAAAATGGAGACTTTGTTGCCACACATGGTGGGACAAAGGACAAGGCAAGAGTGGGACGAAGAGGAGATCCCGGAAGAGGGTCGAAGGGACAACGCGGGAAGAGGCTGTTGGATAGGGGCCGGAAGTGAAGAGAGGGTAGAAGTAAGTGATGATATTGAGAATGACCGGAGGACCGGGGCATTCAAGGAGGACAGACGTAACACGCTAAGGGAAACAGTTAAAGTGACGAAGGGCATCGAAGCCGGGAGAAGGAACGAAAGCCGTGGAGCTACAGTAGTAGGATACCAACGGTCGTTGACTCCCTTCTGTTTTGAAATCGAGAAGGAGGTATTGTACAGAGGAGACAAGATTCCAACCATAAAACCATATGATGGGAAGAGTGGCCCGATGGATCACATCCACGCCGTGGAGAGTCTATTGAACCTACAAGATTTTTCTGAGGGTATTAAGGCAAAAATAATGGCGATAACACTGATAGGAGGAGCATTAGACTGGTTTAACAGAATTGAAGCAGGATCTATTTCGAGCTTCGAGCAGATGAAGGAGAGGTTGGAGAACCACTTTTCCAGTCAGAAGCAAATGAAGACAAGCATGTACCATCTGGAAGCGGTGAAACAGAAAGAGAGAGAAACTCTCGGCGAGTTCATGAACAGATTCAATGAGGAGCTACTGAATGTGGACAACCCCTACGGGGGACAAGTGTTGTAGACCCTATTCAGGGCAACGACACACAACAGATTTGCCAAAGAGTTGATCAAGCTCGCGAAACCTACCATGAATCGGATAAACGAGTTGGCACATACTGTGATTTACGAAGACGCGATGATGGCAGCTAAGTTTAGACCCCAGGAATCCAGTCGGGAAAGGGGTAGAAAGCTATAGAACAAGAGCAGGGGAGGAAGAGACAGGTCCCCAAAGAGATATACCCCCTTCAATTAGGACATTCACACTATATTGGCCATCGCGCAAAGCATGAATTGGCTAAGCGCGCCTCGGAAAATCAAGGAGACGGATTTCACCAAGAAATCTAGACGCTACTACGAGTATCACCGCCAAAAAGGCCATGACACGAAGGACTGCTATGACCTGAAGGATGAGATCGAGAGACTGATTAAGGACATGAGATTAATAGAGTTCGTTAAGGCGAGCGGGTAGTATGCTGAATCAAGAGAGCTGTCCCAATCCCCAAGAAGGGAGGGCCTTAAGGCAATTGAGAGTGGACAAGGACGCGATACGATAAATAATGCGCCTTCGAGGGGGGTGATTAATATGATAAGTGGTGGGACCCCAGGAGCGGATTCCACCAACCAGAGGAAGAAGATAACTCGTGGATTGAACGAGGACCGATTCATCGGATTCACAACGTTGATTGAGTAGCTTCCAGACAAGGTTATCACGTTTTCCGGCAGGGACCTCTTAGATCTCAGCCCCGAAGGCATCCAGGCAGGCGAGCTCGACTGTCCCCTGGTTATTCAGCTTGATATCGCTAACTACGCTGTAACAAGGTACTTATAGACAACGGTAGCTCCACCAACGTTATGTTTGCTCATGCTTTGAAGAAGATGGCACTCGGCCACCACGTAGATGAATAGGTCCGTACGCCACTGGTAGGATTTGGTGGAGCAGAGACAATTCCCCTAGGGCAAGTGAACATTCCGACATCATTTGGACAAGAACCGCACAGACGGACTATTAATGTTCAATACACAATCGTGGACCAACCATTTGCATACAATGTCATAATCGACAGGCCCTGAATGCGATAAGGGCGGTGGTATCCACATTCCATCTGAAGATGAAATTCTCAGCAGGAGGAGGGGTCGGAGAAGTGGTCGCTAACCAGGAGGAAGCTTGGTTCTGCTACATCACTTCTCTTACGTTGCCAAGAATTAGAGAAGCGGAGGAAGAAGCAATCGGACCAAATCAGGATCGGCAAGCTATGGGGTGATCACTATGATGAACAACAGGACAATATTTTAGATTTCAGTAATTTTTAAATTAAGCTTGAACATTTGGAACATTGCCGCATCGCGGGTTAAGTTGTAAACTTAAAACAGGGGGAACTATGCCGGTCTGATTCCCCATTCAACGAGATACGTAGGCGGGTTAGGTTTACCTAGCCCTCGACCGTTATCTCTTATTTTGCCCCTTCGTGGGTCGGCATGTAACTTAAAACAGGGGGAACTACGCCGGTCTGATTCCCCATTCAACGGGATACGTAGGAGGATTGGGTTTACCTAGCCTTCGACCGTTATCCGTCGTTACCTTTTTATTTGGTGCTTGGCGGAATCTCATATTTCATGCAGGGATATGTCCTAAGCGGACATTACAGAAGTGCAGAGGATGGCACTAAGAATTGGGGAGTATTCCCGTAGATATATGTTTAACACATCGCCCTCGTACAGGTACATGGCTCGAAGGATCACACATTACTATATCCGAAAAGGACGTAGAGAAAATTAAAAAGGGGATTCAAGGGGCATTGCCCCAGATTATTCAATATTATCCATTTAAACAGGTACAACAGGTACAAACAGGTACAACAGGCACGATAGAGCACAGTGGAAACACCTTTTCTCGTATAAAACTGATATTCCCGGATTGAGGGAACATCCCGCAGATAACGAATGCATATCATTCCGTGCTTTCATATTAGCTTTTACATCGAAAATCTTTCTTGTTTGTGCTGTTTTACAGGGCTTAATGACCTACAGATTCAACGACGACAGAGTCACCAAGAGACATAGTCAAAAAGACAAAGAAAAGGCTCACCTACAACAAGAAAAATATCCCCTGTCATAACGTGGTCGATCATAAATATTTCAACGGTAGCGGGTTCCCTGTGATAACGGGATGCGCCCCTACCCCCAAGAAAAAGACCCCATGTGATAACGGGGTCGACCAAGAAAAAATCCCCTTTGATAACGGGGTCGATCAAGAAAAACTTCCCTGTGATAACGGCGCCAATCCAAGAAAAAATCCCCTGTGATAACGGGGTCGATCAAGAAAAAATTTCCTGTGATAACTGGGCCAATCCAAGAAAAACAAATCCACTGTTATAACGGGGTCGATCAGGAAAAATTCCCTGTGATAACGAGACCATTCCAAGAAAAAATCCCTTGTGATAACGGGGTCGATCAAGAAAAAATTCCCTGTGATAACGGGGCCAATCCAAGAAAAAATCCACTGTGATAACGGGGTCGATCAAGAAAAAATTCCCTGTGATAACGGGGCCAATCCAAGAAAAAATCTCTTGTGATAACGGGGTCGATCAAGAAAAATTCCCTGTGATAACGGGGCCAATCCAAGAAAAATCCCCTGTGATAACGGGGTCGATCCAAGAAAAAATTCCCTGTGATAACGGGGTCGCACTCTAAGGCATGGAAACGGAAGCACCTTCATGCGATTAGGTTGATTAGTCAACACAATCCGGTATAACCGACAAGTGACACAACAAGGAGGAGTTACTATAACATAAGCAATCATACCATGGGATACGTATGAACAAATATATATCAGGACACGCAGAAAAGATCGATTGAATTAACGGGCAAAACAATGAGTTATATTACAGAGGCAACTGCGCCGAAAGAAAAGATACAGAATCCTAAACTCTCAACAGGGATAACGAGGGGCCCCTTTAATGTAGATTAACGCCAAACTCTTCTGCTCGATAATCTCATGGTATTCCGTTTCTGGCTCCAAATCTTCGTCGTCTTCGTCGGAGTCCTTAGGAAATTTCCTGTCCGACCCCTTCAACGGATTTATGGCTGAAGGATCGTAACCATCCTTGAAACCACCTTCCAGCTGAATTTGACCTATGACAGAGGCCTTGGCTTCCTCCCGCTCGAGCAAGCCCCGCTCAGCACACATCATCTTATACGACCGACTCATAAGGAACTGCTTGGCCGCATGTGCCTTTCAGCCTGGGCTAGTTGGTCCTTCAAAATCGCGGCCTCAACTTCAAGTGCCTCCCGACGAGATGCCTATTGCCCAGCGATAAGTCGAGACTCATTGAGCTCTGCGATCAACCTTTTATTATCATTTAACAGGACTCCCACATTATTCTCGCTAGCCTTCAAAATATCCATGGCCTCGTCTCTCTCATGCTGGAGCTGTACGGCAGCAACAGGATCGTATTCGCCCAGTTTCTCAAGCAAACCGTTGGTAACTCGGAGCGACTCGACGTGATCCGATTGGCCCTTAATAGCCATCGCCAAGAAACCTTTCAAAAAACCCACCACCTGCACGTCTACAACAAGGAGTCGATTGCTCAGTCAAATGAAAACCCAAAGGAAATACACATCCAATGGCACAAAGACTACCTACAGAGCGGAAGAGACCACTGTGATCCCCACTTGAACTACCCTCTTCCTTCCTTCTCTTTTGCCCCATGGACATCCCAACATCGACGTCAGGTTGAGACTGCGAAGCACTACCTACCCCAACAGTATTTCCACTCGATTGGGGAATAGATTTATTCGCATTCTTGCGCACGCCCTCACGACCCTTCTTCTTGACGAATGGAGGTGCGTCATCTGTAGCGGCTTCGGCCCCCGGCCGTCTACGTTCCGCTATCGCATCTAGACTACAATACTCCACCAGCTCGGCTGCAAAACACATAAAATAGAGGATTAAGAAATAAATCGGGAGGAAGATATCAATTTACAAAGATATAACACTTACCGAGTGTAGAGGGACCGTTATACCGTAGGGGAGATATGACCTCATACCCCTCGGGGATGTCATACTCGTCGGAGTAATAACCAGCATGACGAGGAACATGAGACCTCATGTCCTCGTACTTTTCGGAAGTCTTATATTTCGGGGGGCTGACCTCAAAGCCCCATTCGTCCACATCCGGGCCGGCAGCTTCGGGCGGAGCAGGAAATTGAGCACCGCCCTGTTCGCCAGTCAACTGATCAGGCCCAAACATCTCGTTTTCGGAGTATTCCATTCCGCCCTCTTCGAAATCCATCTCGGGCAAACTTGCGCCAACACTGTCCCCGGCAAACGACATATTAACGCGCTAAAGAATGAAAGTCAAAATTGGACGAGATATCGAAAAAGGTATCGAATACGATATCGAAAATTAAAATCAAAGGAAGATATCGAAACCGAGATCGAATGCTATATCGGAAGTCAAGTTCGATGTGCTTTTCGAAGGAACAACGAAAGTTCTCTAAAACCCAAAGTGGGTTTTCACTTTCCTGACAGCCCTATTTATAGATATCGGAGATGCTAGATCAAAACATAGTTTCGATCTCACATCGGTACTGATATTCGATATAGATAAAGGAAAATGGGCAAGGACAGACGCACATGGGGATCACCAAAGTGCATCACATAGCGCAATCCCGAGATGTGCGGGCAATTCAAAAATCCCGTGTGGCGGATTAAAAATTCAAAAACGGACCTCAAATTATACATCCACTTTACTGGAGAGCCCACCGAAGTTCATCACAAGTGCATTCCCCGCAAATTTGATCTCCGCCATTTGAACTGGCGGGACGAAGGGTACAAGTAACCCAGAAATTTAAAATTAAATTTGCGAATTCTTATCCCTAGGGTAAAAATCCCCAAATTGGGGGACTACATGATATGGGCATTTCCCGCATATTGGGCCTGACCCAAAGCAGGCCCATATTAGGCCATATCGGGGACCACTTTTGATATCATATCGATAATAATCACCGATATGTTACTGTGGTCCCCAGATCCCGAGGTATATAAATACGCGGCGCCCGGATCCCAAAACAGGCAATTATTATCCCTCAGCTACCACGCATCACATCGAAATACATCACCGTTCTGACTCTCAATATCGCATTCGATATCGGGATTATCTCCTGCACTTTTGACACGTCATACCACCACATCATCGATATCACGTCGGTGGGCATCACCGATATCATATCGAAGACAATCACCGACGTACGTCTGATCTAGTCACCGATATCCCACTGCTATCCAAGCATCGAGGCGTTGGTCCGAGGTGTTCCGGACCAAGTCTACGCGAGATACATAGTGTAGGCTTGATTTGAGATAGACTCGTTGTATTGCTAGACCGTTCACTTCTAACCGACACTCATATATATATATATATATATAATACGATCTATTGTCAAATCACAAACCTTTGTGTTTTCACAAAATCTTGGATTCCCACATCTCTCATGATGATAGAAAACCATAAAGCATAAAAAGATTTGAAAACCAAGTTCATTTGGATGTCCGGTCAAAGGTGAAACCAAAACTGCGGTGATTTTTCAGTTTATTTGGCACTATCTTTGTTTTCTTAATTTATAAGTTTAATCGCCATCATAATTCAATGTATTTATCACATACATAAATTTAACATGATATAGTATTAGTTATATTAGATTATTATGATTTATAATCATGAATTGACATTTTTGTTATTTTTTTATATATCATTTAAATGGTATACTTATCATGTTAATTTAGCATTATGTTCTCAGTGAAAAATCAATTAGCACATTTGATAAAGAAAAGACCATCGACTTCTATGTTAGACAAATAGTTATCACATCATTAAATAAATAACATACATGTAGCATCTTTTATATTTATTAAATCAGTTCAACGTGATTTGTAAACTAATAATATAAAATAAAGTGTTAATCAACTAAGCTATACATTTTTAGGTGCTACTTCATATTAACTCTTATTTGATGTGTTGGTTATTAAAAGTTTCGAATTGATTAAAGGCGGAAAATACGAGTTTCCTTAAAGATAGTAAATATTATATTTTAAGCATTGATTATGCCTCAAATTGAATAGTTAATCAAATTTTACTTATTACCATAACTTGTCATTGAAATGACGTTAACATGAAAATATGAATACTTACAATTATAAGTTCTAACACATGGTTGTTTTAAGATAATTTTGAGATATCAATAAGGTTGTTCATATAATTGATATTTGATATTTTACTTAACCTTACATTGGTCAATTCATCATCTAAGATTTTCATGTTCATAGTAATGACATAAATGAAGCTTATGTGTTATTACTAAGATTTAAATTGTAATTAGCATTCTTAACCAGAACGTTCTCAATTTCACCAACATCTGAAATTAAGAAAAATATACTAATATTTGTCGTGGTGAATTATAAATTCAGTTGATTAATATTATTTAAATTTGTTAAAGGTTTAACAAACTCATCAACGCCATCAAGGTTCCCCGTACAAGTAAAGGTAAGGTTCCATTTCTGATTTGTCCTAGCCCCGTTTAGCATCCGACCCTGAGGAACTTGGACAGAAAAGCCACTACTCCATTCCCAAACCTCGAACAACCTATATTTCATCATAATCCTGTTTGGCAAAGAGCAACGGACTATGTTAGGGACATGTAGCTAAAGGAGCAACGAATATTATCCGGCTTACTAGCTTGTTTGTTTATTTGTTATAACCATTGGGACGCCTTTGGGAAGTTGGGCCCAGGGATTGAGTCGAGTTACTACCGGGCAGTAAGGACTGTCGGCTTAAGTAATTTTGCTTGATACCCATCTATAGGCGCCGCTTGCAGTCAGGAGTTGGTTGTAACCCGCGTGCTGGATTGACATGTACTCGAGCATGTCTCTTGATTGTTTGCGAGGTCACTCCTCTCCGGGAGGTATAAGGTAGAATAGTAGAAGTTATAAGGCTGGATTTGTTTATTGTTAAGCACAAGTTCATTAACTATTTTATAAAAACTCCAGTACCGTTGCTACATCAAATTGTCTAGTTGACTTGTTTCTACCGGTAAGATCACTCCCGAAATGTACCCATTAGGTCACAGTTGATTTTTGCATGACCAGTTCTTTAATATGAATCTCACTAAGTTATTGAATACTTATTCCTCATTTCTTCTGTCTATTCCTCAAGATAAAATCAACATGGCAACATGGACCAAGTGAGTAATTGTTGAAGCGTGAATTTTGGAATATTCGTGTTTTGTCATTAGTGCATAACCATTAAAATAGTCACATTATTTGTAATACCAAGACTTCTGCTGTATATATCAAAATATAATTTATAAAACGTGCATGGTTTAGATCCTGATAAGTGAGACCCCTTCCTATAAGTTGCGCTTTAGTCTGGATTGGGTAAAGTGGCTGGCCACCACTGAACCAACTCAGATCAGAGCATGGCTCGTGGGGCGCGGTCGTCACAGTATGGTATCAAAGCCGTTGGTTAAATTATTTGGACAAGCATTAATCACTCAAAGACGTTTCACCAAGATATTCATATAGATTAAAACATATATTCTTACATCAAACACCGATCAGCATAAAAGAGTTACAATCAGAGTGTCGTATCTACATCTAAAGCACGCTTCTTACCACGACTATTGTCACTACTTGCCTGCCATTGAATTTGTGACAAAACAGGATCTACTTTTGGTACATACTTTTTAAGTTTTTCAATTAATTCATTTGCAGTACGTGCAGAGATGAAAATTTCACGAGCCGGCGGCTTCATAAACTCCTGCTCCACGCAATGATCTAGAAAAGACAACAATCCATCATAGAAACATTGACATTGTAGAGCCCTATAGGTTTTTGATGCATGTTTAACTGTGCCAATGAAGATATGCAGAAAAATTCTTCCAGTGTTCCTAAACCCCCAGGTAATACAATAAAAACATGAGAGTTATACAACATATTAGCTATTCTTTCATGCATGCTAGGTACTATAACTTCCTCCCATAAGATTGGACCATCGGAATTCATGTCAGCTAAGACTTTTGGTATAATCCCTAACACACTACCTTTATTTGAAAATGCAATACTCGCAACACACCCCATTAACCCTAAACTTCCTCCCCCATACACCAACTTAATCCTTCTGGCAGCCAAAATGTATCCCAAACTACTTGCTGCCTCTAGAAACTCTGGATCTTTTCCTGTACTAGACCCACAAAAGACACAAATGGATTTTATTTCTCGAGTTGAAGATTTTTCCATCCCAATTGTTTTCCCTCTGATAATGTGGCATGTGTCAATGTGTGGTCTTGGATATCATAAAACCGCTATTTATATGAAAACATAGTAGGCGTACCGAGGAAGCTGTTGAAACAATAATAATACAATACCTTCAAAAATAATAATTAATTAAATAGCGTATCCAATAATCCATCTTTTATGAACAACTTCCCCTACAATCAATCTTTGATGATATGACATTTACCAATCTACGAAAAAGCATTCACATCGTTGTACCACATTATCTATTATTTGTGCCTATTAAAAATAATATATGTGTATATATATGTACATGTGTATGTGTGTGTTTTTATATAGATAAGACCGTCTAAGCTTTATTTATACTGAAAAACTAAATTTATGCATAATTCTTAAGAGGCGTGCATGCACTTATATTTTTTGTCTAAGTATCCAAATTTATTCATTTGAATACAAAATTTCTAAAATAATGATAATATCAATAGTGATACTAAATCACAAAAACTTCTATGTTATGTTACAATTAAAATTACTCGTGTTCTTTGTGATAGTTATTTTTTTTAATTAGCATGATTTATCAAAAAAAAAAATTGGATTACAAAATTTTAGTACTCAAAATTTTAAGAATATTAATGATTTTTCTAATTTTTCTATATTATGCTCGTTAGTTAAAACTTTTATTTTAAGATTTCAAAAATACAAACATATTTTACACAAATAAGTCACATATTTCTAATCTTAATTTTCGTCCCAATCATCATACCATTAACAAAAAACTCCCAACGGTTATAAACGGCTCCAATAGCCATATCTCCTTCTATAAATACATCATTTTTATACTACAAAATACACACCCATGTTCATCTAACTTCTCGCTACCAAAAATGGATCATTTGGTTCAAGTAACTCTTGTTGTAATTTTTGTTATTTTTATTTTTATTTTTATTTTTCTTCTAAATGATGAAGAAACATCATTTGAATTTGCTATTGTATTTTAAGGATTCGAAATACCTTTTCTATTTCTTAGTTTTGGTATGAGTTTACTACTATTATGTAAGTTCAATTGAAATATTGCATCTTGGATAATAAGATATTTATTTGAGTTGTCTTCTTTTACCTATATAGTTGTTATAATGTGTGAAACGTAAAAAAAAAAAAAAAATAAATAAACTCTCGGTTATTAATAGACAAGAATCATAAAAGTTTAATTTTCTTCTTCCGATAAAAGGGGTTTACTACTTCTTATGGTGTTAAGTGTTAGTCCTTAAGAATAAAATTAATCGAAATATCGGTTATAAATCCTTTATCTTCACAACAAATTCGGTAAGAATCTGAGGACCAGATTCCTTTAAGGAGGGGGGATTGTAACGCCCCAAAAATTTAGAAGAAACTAAATTTATGCTTCAGTCCTTGAACTTTTAAAAGTTTCAATTTTTCACCGTAAATGTTTAGAAAAAATTACATTTGAGTCCCTAAGCTTAAAAGTTAATCTTTTATTATTTTTATAGGTCTCTAATCCTAAAACATATATTTTAATTTCAAAAATTAACCGAGATGATCAAATTATCTAGAAAATTACATAGATAAATATGTATGTGACAAAGGAATCAAATTATACCTATTTGAATTTTAATTATAAATAATTGAGGGACTTGATATGCAATTAACCAGTTGATGAGGTAAGCCATGACATCCTCAAGAGCATAATTAAAAGATTTTTGTGATTTATTATAAAATAATCAAAGTGGGACATTAATTAAAATTATTTTAATATGATTTTTGCCTATAAATACTAAGCTTTCTTCCAACAATTTTCACACCCAAAATCATTTCGATTATTCCTTCTTTCTTCCTATGAATCTCTATGTTAGTGAGTCGACTTTCAAAAAAAAATCATCCCAATTTCTTATTTTATTATTTTCTACCTGAAAATACCCCAAAACTTTTATTGCGCATAATTCGGCCCTGCACCTTAGAAAAATCATAATGAATTGTAGAAAAATCCTTTTTAAGCAAAGCCAACGGCTGAATACTCCTCATGATGTCCTCTAACTTTCATATGAAGAAATGTTTTTTATATAAGGTGATTTAGAAGGTCGAAATTCCTAAACCGTAGACTGGTGTCTCAAAATCCAAAAATAGGTTCTATGTTGCAAGAATTATTTAGCATAGCAAACCTTTGTGTTTTCACAAAATATTGGATTCCCACATCTCTCATGATGCTAGAAAATCATAAAGCATAAAAAGATTTGAAAACCAAGTTCATTCGGATGTCCGATCAAAGGTCAAACCAAAACTGCGGTGAAATTTTAGTTTATTTGGCACAATCTTTGTTTTCTTAATTTATAAGTTTAATCGTCATCATAATTCAATATATTTATCACATACATAAATTTAACATGATATAGTATTAGGTATAATTAGATTATTATGATTTATAATCATGAATTGACATTTTTGTGATTTGTTTTTATATATCATTTAAATGGTATACTTATCATGTTAATTTAACATACTACTTTCATAAGTCTTAAAACCTTATTCTTGCCAATTCATGACTTAAACATCAAATAAGATTATGTATCATAATAAACATTTCTTATATGTTTTGATAAATTTTCCATGTTTATATCTTTATATTTAAGTTATAATAAATTATATTCTTGATTCGCAATGTCTTTGTAAATAAGTATCTGTTCTCTTCACTTTTACCCACGCAGCTAAGAACGGATACGTATAGTTACATAGAGGTAATTAGAGCTAAGTATTTTTCTCCTATTAAGAGGTGAAAATAAGTGTTGCTACAGTTTGGTCTTTTTCCCAATTGAAACTGAAATGGTCAATGGTCAAGATTAGCATTAAATTCTCAGTAAAAAACCAATTAGCACATTTGATAAAGAAAACACCATCGACTTCTATGTTAGACAAATAGTTATCACATCATTAAATATATAACATACATGTAGCATCTTTTATATTTATTAAAATAGTCCAACTTGATATGTAAACTAATAATATAAAATAGAGTGTTAATCAACTAAGCAATACATTTTTAGGTGCTACTTCATATTAAATCTTATTTGATGTGTTGGTTATTAAAAGTTTCGAATTGATTAAAGGTGGAAAAGACGAGTTTCCTTATAGTTAGTTAAGTAATATATTTTAAGGATTGATTATGCCTCAAATTGAATAATTAATCAAATTTTACTTATTACCGTAACTTGTCATTGAAATGACGTTAACATGAAAATATGCATACTTACAATTACAAGTTCTAACACGTGATTGTTTAAGATAATTTTGAAATATCAATAAGGTTGTTCATATAATTGATATTTGATATTTTACTTAACCTTAAGTTGGTCAATTCATCATCTAAGATTTTCATGTTTATAGTAATGACATAAATGAAGCTTATGTGTTATTTACTAAGATTTAAATTGTAATTAGCATTCTTAACCAGAACGTTCTCAATTTCACCAACATCAGAAATGAAGAAAAAAAATACTAATATTTGTCGTGGGGAATTATAAATTCAGTTGATTAATATTATTTAAATTTGTTAAAGGTTTAACAAACTAATCAACGCCATCAAGGTTCCCCGTACAAGTAAAGGTGAGGTTCCATTTCTGGTTTGTTCGAGCCCCGTTTGGCATCTATCCCTGAGGAACTTGGAGAGAAAAGCCACTATTCCATTACCAAACCTCGAACAACCTATATTTCATCATAATCATGTTTGGCATCTCATCTTATAACATGATTTTCTTACTCATCGTTAAATCATATCCAATCATTTAGTGTTTATCACATCTATTCATAATCATGATAATTCTCCAATATTATAATCTCATCTCCTGGTTCTTGAATTGTGCAAAGAGCAACGAACTATGTTCGGGACATGTAGCTAAAGGAGCAACGGATATTATTCGGTTTACTAGCTTGTTTGTTTATTTGTTATACCTATTGGGATGCCTTTGGGAAGTTGGGCCCAGAGATTGAGTCGAGTTACTGCCGGGCAGTAAGGACTGTCGGTTTAAGTAATTTAGCTTGATACCCTTCTTTAGGCGCCGCTTGCAGTCAGGAGTTGGCTATAACCCGCGTGCTGGATCGACATGTACTCGAGCATGTCTCTTGATTGTTTGCAAAGTCGCTCCTCGTCGGGAGGTATAAGGTAGAATAGTAGAAGTTATAAGGCTGGATATGTTTATTGTTAAGCACAAGTTCATTAACTATTCTACGAAAAGTCTAGTACCATTGCTACATCAAATTGTCTAGTTGAATTATTTCTACCGGTAAGATCACTCCTGAAATGTACCCATTAGGTCACAGTTAATTTTTCCATTACCAATTCTTTAATATGAATCTCGCTAAGTCATTAAAGACTTATTCCTCATTTCTTCTGTCTCTTCCTCAAGATAAAATCAACATTGCAGCATGGACCAAGTGAGTAATTGTTCAAGCATGAATTTTGGAATATTCGTGTTTTGTCATTGGTGCATAACCATTAAAATAGTCACATTATTTGTAATACCAAGACTTCCGCTGTATATATCAAAATATAATTTATAAAATGTGTATGGTTTTGATTCTGAACAAGTGAGACCCCTTCGTATGAGTTGCGCTTTAGTCTGGATTGGGTAAAGTGACTGGCCACCACTGAACCAACTCAGATCGGAGCATGGCTCATGGGGCGCGGTCGTCACAGTATGGTATCAGAGCCGTTGGTTAAATCATTTGAATAAGCATTAATCACTCAAAGATATTTCACTAAAATATTCATATAGACTAAAACATATATTCTTACATCAAACACCGATCAGCATAAAAGAGTTACAATCAGAGTGTCCTATCTACATCTAAAGCACGCTTCTTACCACGACTATTGTCACTACTTGCCTGCCATCGAACTTGTGACAAAACAAGATCTACTTGTGGTACATACTTTTAAGTTTGTCAATTAATTCATTTATAGTACGTGCATGATGAAAACTTCACGAGCCGCCGGCTTCATAAACTCCTGCTCCACGCAATGATCTAGAAAAGACAACAATCCATCATAGAAACCATTGACATTGTAGAGCCCTATAGGTTTTTGATACATGTTTAACTGTGCCAATGAAGCTATGCAGAAAATTTCTTCTAGTGTTCCTAAACCCCCAAGTAATACAATAAAAGCATCAGAATTATACAACATATTAGCTATTCTTTCATGCATGCTAGGTACTATAACTTCCTCCCATAAGATTGGACCATTGGAATTCATGTCAGCTAAGGCTTTTGGTATGATCCCTAACACGCTACCTTTATTTGAAAATGCACTACTCGCAACACACCCCATTAAGCCTAAACTTCCTCCCCCATACACCAATTTAATCCTTCTGGCAGCCAAAATGTATCCCAAACTACTTGTTACCTCTAGAAACTCTGGATCTTTTCTTGTACTAGATCCACAAAAGACACAAATGGGTTTTATTTCTCGAGTTGAAGATTTTTCCATCCCAATCTTTTTTCCCCTCTGGTAATGTGGTATGTGTCAATGTGTGGTCTTCGATATCATAAAATCGCTATTTATAAGAAAACATAGTAGGCGTACTGAAACATAGTAGTCTGGATTGGGTAAAGTGGCTGACCACCACTGAACCAACTCAGATCGGAGCATAGCTCGTGGGGCGCGGTCATCACAGCAAACCTTTGTATTTTTTCACAAAATCTTGGGTACACACATTCATCATGACATCATAAATCATAAACCATAAAATCATGACATTATAAATCATAAACCATTAAAGGATTTGAAAACCAAATTCATTTGGATGTCCGATCAAAGGTAAAACCGAAACAGCGGTGATTTTTCAGTTTATTTGGCACAACTTTATTTTCTTAGTTTATAACTTAAATCATCATCATAATTCAAGTATTTATCACACACATGAATTTAACATGATATAGTATTAGTTATAATTATAACTATATTTTATATTCATGAATTGACATTTTTGTAATTTTATTTATATCATTTAAATAGTAGATTTATCATGTTTAACATACTACTTTCATAAGTTTTACAAGATTATTCTTGCCACTTCATGACCTAACCATCAAATAAGATTATTCATCATAATAAACATTTCTCATCACATGTTTTGATAAACTTCCTATGTTTATATCTTTATATTTAAGTTATAACATAAATAAATGTATTTTAATTTAACTATGTAAAATAAAGTAATAATTGACTAAGTTATACCTTTTAAGGTGTTACTTTATATGCTACTTATTTGATGTGTGGTTATTAAAAGTTTTGAATTGATAAAAAGCTTAAAAGACGAGTTTTTTTAGAGTTAGTAAATAATATGTCTTAAGGATTAGTTATACATCAAATTGGATAGTTAATCAAATTTTACTTGTTACTGTGACTTGAGGTTGGAATGACTTTAACGTAAATACTCATAGTCATAAGTTTGAAAATATGGTTGTTTAATATAATTTTGAGGTATAAATAAGGTGGTTAAAATAATAGATATTCAATATTCAATTAAAGAATATATTTTTCTTTAAATTCATCATTTAAGATTTTTATGTTTTGTGTAATGACATAAATTAAACTTATCTGTTATTTACTATGATTTACATTGTAACTAGCATTCTTAACAAGAACGTTCTCCATTTCACCAACATGAGAATTGAAGAAAAAGTACTAATATTTGTTGTGGTGAATTATAAATTCAGTTGATTAACATTATTTAAATTTGTTAAAGGTTTGACGAACTAATCAACGCCATCAAGGTTTCCCTTACGAGTTAAGGTGAGGTTTCATTTCTGATTTTTCTAGCCCCGTTTGGCATCCGGCCCTGAGGAACTTGGAGAGAAAATCCACTACTCCGTTACCAAACTTTGAACAACCTATATTCCATTATAATCTTGTTTTGCATCTCATCCATACTCATCCTTAAATCGTATCCAATCATTTATTATTTATCATATTGATTCAAAATCATTGTAATTCTCCGATATTATAAACTCATCTACTGGTTCTTGAAATGTGCAAAGATCAACGAACTATTTTTGGTAGCTCGAGGAGAATTGGATATTATCTAGTTTACTAGCTTATTTGTTTATCTGCTATACCCATTGGGATGCCTTTGGAAAGTGGGCCCATGAATTGAGTCGAGTTACTGTCGGGCAGTAAAGACTGTCGGTTTAAGTAATTTTGCTTGATACCCATCTATCTAGGCGCCGCTTGCACTCAGGAGTTGGCTGTTACCCGTGTGCTGGATCGACATGTACTCGAGCATGTCTCTTGATTCGTTTGCAAGGTCACTTCTCGTCGGGAGGTATAAGGTAGAATATTAGAAGCCATAAGGTTGGAATTGTTTACTGTTAAGCACAAGTTCATTAACTATTCTATGAAAATTCCATTACCATTGCTACATCAAATTATCTAGTTGAATTGTCCCTAGCGGTAAGATCACTCCTCAAAATATATCCATTAAATCATAGTTAATTTTTGCATTTCTAGTTCTTTTATATGAATCTCACTAAGTCATTAAAGACTTATTCCTCCTTTCTTCTGTCCATTCCTCAGGATAAAATCAACATAGCAGCATGGATCAAGTGAATAATTGTTCAAGAGTGAATTTTGGAATATTCGTGTTTTGTCACTAGTGCATAACCATTAAAATAATCACATTGTTTGTAATACCAAGACTTCCGTTGTATATATCAAAATATATTTTATAAAACGTGTATGGTTTTGATCCTGAACAAGTGAGACCTCTTCCTATGAGTTGCACTTTAGTCTGGATTGGGTAAAGTGGTTGGCCACCACTGATCCAACTCGGATCAGAGCATGGCTCCTGGGGCGCAACCGTCACAGCCAACGTGGCATGGAATAATTTCGTCGCAGCATACTAGCCCGTGACGGATTTTTTGGTTACTTCCAAATTTTTGAGCCAATTGGGTCACGTTTTTGTGATCCAACCTATTTTGGATACAATTTTGAATATTCCTTGCAAAAGTTTGCCTCCATTTGAGTGATGTTTTGTTGTAGTGGTTTGCTTTGCACTATAGTCGTAGATATAAGTTTATTTGATTTTCTATATTATTAGTAGGGTTGTCCTACATGGCACCTTAATCTTATGATTATTAGTTGGACACCCGCTCTCCCAACTAATAATGCTCAAACTAAGTCCAATTAAAAATAAATCCTAAAGTCCATAATACCCCTTCTCTTTCTACTTTGTGACCAAATTAAGTTAAGGTTGGCTAGGCATTTCTATACATTATCTATTGCTAGCTCTACACACCGTAACGCAAAAAAAATAAGGTTGTTTGAAGATGATTGATACATAATTGGTATTGAAATTATTTGTAAGTGAAATTCGTCAAATTGAAATGAAAATAAGTGTGTATTTAACAACATGTTGTAGTCATTTTAAAATAAGCTTAAAAAGAACGCATGTAACATGATATATTATATAATCGGCTAGTAAACCGAGAAACACATGCGCTACAACAAATTAAGCATACAAACTCAACCACGAACAATATAACAAGATGGAAATTGGCGGTTGAATTGTTATCCATACAATAGTTCATAATAGTGCATAACATTTTACCACTAATAAAAAACAAACAAGTACTTCAAAAGCACACAACAACGCAACGCTAATAAAAGTTCAATAAAGTTTTTGATAGGATATCCACGAACAATAGAAACATGGATTATGTAGATAATGGCGTAAATCACTCGTCATCCCAAAACCATTTCAATCAACTACCATGTGCGTGGCGGCGTGAACCATTCGTCCAGTCGGGAATGCCGCGTATCCATAATCTTTGAAAAGCCTTTGGTAGAGTTCCACTGATCCCAACAATCCTTTGTTTTTTTGAAAATACATTTGAATGACCGTCTCCTACAAATGTAAACTTTTGGTTGTCTTAAAGACGTATACATAATTCAATATACAACCCAATAATAAATATAGTAGACATGAAAGACGTTCACACGGGCCGCCCATTTTTCAGCTGGTGTCGTCATTGTTGTTGTGTGACCTTAGGACTTTTTTTGCTTATGTATATTGGAAGAGAAATAAGAAATGGTGGAGTTGAAAGTGTAATAGATGTAAAAAATATACTAAAGGTAAAAATGTCATTAAATACTGAAAATTTTGGATCGTGGATTGACATAACAACTTTGAGAGTTAAGCTAACTTTGCCTTAACTCTATTGTGATCTTCTTGACCAAAGTAATATGCAGCGAAATTTAAAAACAAGAAGATATCATTTTTAAGAAGTTTTCAATATTATTAAAAACTTCCGTGCTTTAGGCCAAATAACCATAAAGGTTTTAACAAAAATGTTCCTCACAAGAATTCAATCACGCTCTTTGTTGATCGGACTCAACGAAGCAGACAAGTACGAACTACTTAACTTCTATGAACTAGACGTAAATAGTTGATATAAAAACTTCGCAGAAGCAAGACAAAGACAATACAAAGAATGATTAATCTCTCAGATTGTTTAGCACGCTTGTCTTATCTTCATCTGGATGAACTTCACAACTTTTATAGATTTCTTGAATCTTGCACGCCAAGATGTGTTGTTCACAGCTTTGGTAACTCTTGTTGTTTTCTTGTTGAATTTTGCCTTCTTTGTGAACTCGATATCTTTCTTAAATATGTGTTTCCTTTATTACCGATCTAACAAGGTAACACATCTTCTTCAAATCGGAGAATCCTAGAAAGAATCAAAGTTGCAGAGAATCCAATTTGTTTTCTTCCAACTTATTTTATAGAAATTTCAAGTAAGGAATCTTCCATAGCTTTTCCTTATGATTAACATACATTCCTGGACATAAACATAAACAACTAAAACCGTGGAACTTGATTAATAGGTGAATAAAGGCAAAACTTAAATTTGGCAACTGAAGAACAGTTTTCGTACAAGCTCTCGGGTTTCAATGTTATCCTCAATGTTGTCCCAACATCGTATAACATTGATTCCAGAGAACCTTGCACTTTTAAATACAAAAAAAGTCCCACGTGAACGCATATCATGTCTACTTTTTTCGCTTATGTAATAAAAAAAACTTGTGTCAATTGTTCCAAGTAAAGAGACTATTATATATTTTTGTTGTGCTATATTTAAGATACTAATTTGATAAACCATACAACATACTACTTATACACAGAATTATTAATAAGGGTGTAATAGTCATATCACTTAATTTTGCAAGCAAAAGGGTCCTAACATAATGGAAAACAAGTATCCCGTTGCTTCCTTTTTGTTTCATATATTATTTACTTCCGGTTTTATTTTCTCTATATCAACATCGCCTCATTCATTGGAGTAGCTGAATCTCGTGGTCAGTTATTGTCTTTTCTATATTTATTACAACTTTGAATTAAACGTTCATTATATCGCAGTAGTTGAAAGTTTCAACAAGACGACAACTGACATTATCAAATGCAATTTTGCATATAATATATATAACCTCTTGGCAGCCAACTGTGTACTCGACACTTTCTGCAATCTGGGATTCTACATTTTCTTGAACAAACCAAATCATGAAGATTACAATGGAAACTGAAATAGTATCAACTGAAAACGTGAAGCCTTCTTCTCCCACGCCACGTCATCTTCAGACATACAAACTTTCTATGTTAGATCAACTCGTTCCTCAAATGCTTGTCCCCATAATCCTATACTTCCCAAGTACAAGTTTATCAGTTTCTCACACAACACAACTACTTAAAAACTCGTTATCCGTTATCTTAACTCGATTTTATCCGCTAGCCGGGAGAACCGCTTACGATGGTTTATCGGTCGATTGCAACGACGAAGGGGTCCCGTTCTCCGTGGTAAAGATCAAAGGCCATGAACTGTTGGACGTGCTGAAAAACCCTGACCCTGAATTACCTCGTAAACTCGTACCTTGCGAAGTTACGATAGATACTGAAGTAGGTGGAGGACATAGTCTTGTCTTGATACGAGTCAATCAGTTTGATTGCGGCGGAATTGCGGTTGGTGCTGTTTTTTTGCACTCGGTGGCTGATGCTGCGGCGATGGGGTAATTCTTGAATTCTTGGGCTGCCACGGCTCGTGGTTCCATCGACTCCGTGTGTCCGAATTACATTTCTCAGTCTCTCTTCCCACAAAAAGAGGAGTTGCAGAGCCAGCCTGTTTCTCTTGGGTCACTTCTCAAGAAGGGAAAGTCAATCATGAGAAGGTAATTAACTGTGTAATGTCGTCACGTCTTAATATTTATTTAGTCTCAATAAATTGAAGTTTTATTAATTTATGTAGCTTTAATGTCATATTTAGTTGATATTGCATCTAAAAACTCAAAATCTTTTAGAAGACTAATTATCATTTATATATTCATTCGGTCAGGTATGTTTTTGCCTCCGCTTCAATATCAAAACTCAAGGACAAATCAGGCATGGAGCGCCCCAGCCGAGTTGAAGTTGTGTCGGCCCTCCTCTGGAAGTGTTTCATGGTCGCATCTCTCGCAAACAACAAACAAGCATCCCTACTTACCCACGCGGTGAACACGAGGAGAAGAGCCCAACCACAGTTCTCCTCGACTTGTTTCGGTAACTTCCCTGGATTAGCAGCGGCATCAAGCACGAACGAACCTGACAAGGATTTGGGAGAGTTGGTTAAGGAAATGCGGGGCGCGGTAAGCAAAATTGACGGAGACTTTGTCAATAGATTAATGGGAGATGACGGGCTGTTGGGCTATTACGAGAATCTTAAGGTAGTATGGAGCGGAATCCCAGAGGGAGCGGACCTTTTATGTATTTCGAGTTGGTGTGGTTTTGGACTTTACGACGTGGATTTTGGTTGGGGGAAACCAATATGGTATACTAGATTGGATGCTGGAACTGATTCTGAGTCGCTGTTCCTTAACGGGGTTTGGTTGAATGACACTAGAATCAGTGGTGGAGTAGAGGCGTGGGTGACTTTAGATGAACAATATATGAACATATTCGACAACATTGAGGAACTTCAACCTTACATTTCTAAAGATCCCAGTCCATTTCTTATTGCTGAATCAATTAAATGTAATGGGCATTCGTAAATCATTTTCAATCAGGGGCGGAGCCAGGAATTTAGTTTTGGGGGGCGGAGGGGGGGGTTTCGAAATAGTGAACGACCGGTATAATTATCTTGCTATATAATACTTAAAATAAATATAATACTATTATAAATGTGTTAAAATATTATTACTATGGTCTTAGCCATCCATTTGGACCCAAAAAGTCTTAGTAAATAATACCAATATTATAGATTGGGTCTGGGTTTCGATCCATGTAATGGCCCCTCTACCAGAACTATATCAAGCGCTTTCTCTTGGTAAAGACTTTGTGTCTTTGATTGAAATTTTCTCTCTATAAATAGAACACTTTAGGATTGTAATCTTACACTTGGAAAAAGATATAAAATCCATACAATTCTCTCTCAACTTTCTTATCTTATATTTTTTCTCTAAGTTGCAATATTATTCTAGTTATTTCATAACACGTTATCAGCACGATAGTTCTCGATCCGGAAGAATCCAGTTCCTTCGTTAAAGAAAATATTCAACGTAAAAATGTATGAAAGTTTTATATTTACTTGTTCATCTATCTACATTATTATAGACAGTGCGGATTATCGTCAATCTATAATTTTATGATTAAGATTAATATGTGTTTATAATCTTGTTGTTAAAGTTTAATATTTACGTGTTCATCTATATACATTATTATAGACAAGGCGGACTACCGCTTATCTATAACTTTACTCTTTATATTTTACTGTCATCTAACTCTAACACTAAAGCTAATTTTAACTTTCGTTGATGCTTGAGTTAACCCCAAGCTAGAAACGACTACTGACAATTTATTATTACTTATTTTATTCCATAAGCCCATGGAAGTTTTTACATAGTAATGTGGCGGAAATTATTTACGCACTTAATTCATTGCAATTATTTTACTTGTTTACATTATTTCATAAGCCCATGAAAGTTTTTACATAGTAATGTGGCGGAAATTATTTACGCACTTAATTCATTGCAATTATTTTACTTGTTTGCATTATTCCTTAACCCCATGAAAGTTTTTACATAGTAATGTGGCGGAAAAATATATATGTATTTACTTATCGTAATATTGTTCCATATGCCTGTTAAAATATCATTAATGCGGCAGAAATTATTTTACATGTTATTACAATTAATTTTTGTTGCTAAATTATTAAAGACATTACCGTTCATAAATATGCCAAAATAAAGAAAAATTATCGTTTTCTAACGGCTATAAAACGGCTACTTATAGGTATCTTTCTTCTATAAATATGCAGATTTCATAACTCAAACTCCACACAAATCTTCATCTTATTTCTCTCATCTTGCAAAAAGATCTCTACAACAACAACGATCTTGATCCTCATTTACCTTTCAATTTTTATGTTTATGCTAGTAGATGAGGACACTCCTATGTTCGTCCCTATGATATTCCTCTCTTTTATCATAATAATGTTCGAGTTCAAGATTTGGCTAAAGATGAGATAATTACATGGTATTATTGTAATAATTGTGCTTGTGTGGTTGCATATTAAAATAAAATGTCTTGATCCTAATTATATTTGTTTAAATGTTCATTTAGCTGCAATATGTCTAATCTCTCGAAAGTAGATTTCACCGAACTCACTGTCGATGGGAAAAATTATATGCAATGGGAATCAAATGTGAAAACGCATCTTACTGCGAAATTCCTCGCGGAAACAATTGATGGGGAAAATGAATGTACTGACCAGCAACGATGCGAGGCAATTATATTCCTGCGTAGATATTTAGATAATTTCCTGCAAACGGAATATCTCGATATTAAAGATCCTTCTGAGCTATGGATTAATCTGAATGAAAGGTATGGCCACCAAAGGGAAACAATGCTTCCAAAAGCCATACATCAGTGGAACACATTAAGGTTCCAAGATTTTATATCAGTAAATGATTACTCCTCTGCCATCCATAATATCCGACAAACGCTAAAATTTTGCGGAACAGAAATTACTGATGAAGAAATGATTGAAAAAACTCTTTCTACTTTTCATGTCAGTCATATACACATCCAAATGCAACACAGACTAGTCGGATACACTATGTATCACGAACTAAAGAGGGTGTTGTTAACGACAGAGAATAGTAATAATATATTGATTAAGAATTTTGAGCTACGCCCAACTGGAGCACAAGCATTGCCAGAAGCGCATGCCATAAATTTCTCAAACTTCCATGGACGAGGAAATTACAATAATGGTGGCCGAGGCAGAGGCCAATATCAAGGTCGAGGTGGTTACAGAGGATGAAATGTTTCTAGAGGAGGTTGTGGCCATAGAGGTGGTCGTGGCCATAGAGGTGGTCGTGGTCGTGGACGTGGTCGAGGTAGTTATCACAACCCTTCGACCAGTGATACGGTCCATAACAATAACCATCATAATAAAAGAAAAAATGCTCATAATAAATCTGAAGGTTACTGTTTTAACTGCGGAATGAAAGGACACTGGGCCAATATGTGTCGTACACCTGAACATTTTTGTAAATTGTACCAAGAGAGTAAAGGCAAAGAAAAGGAAGTGACCCTTGTTGAACAAATGCCTAATAATCCCACATATTTGGCAGTATCTGATTTCGCCGTTGATCATGATGTTACTATGGCTTGATATGAACTATGTGATTCATGTATGCGTTATTCCTGATTTGATTTGCATTGTGTGATTCCTTGTTGTGTGATTTTTGAATTGATATGTATATGCAATTTCTGCTTGTAATGTACCATGTTTTCATTAATTGTGTTTTTTTATGTATCTTAATGAAACTATTTCTCTTTTCCAAATATATGCTTCATTTATTGTTATATCATGTTTAACTCTACTTGTTTGACATGAAGCCAGTATGGAGCATAACGGTGATTTTTGCATCCCTGATAGCGGTACAACTCACACAATTCTCACAAGTAAGAAATATTTTACATACCTAAAACCAACAAAGGCAAAAATCAATACGATATCAGGTCCTACTGACCTGATTGTAGGATTTGGTAATGCTAGTTTTATTTTACCAAATGGAACGCTATTTATCATCAACGATGCCTTATTTGCCCCAAAATCCAGAAGAAATTTGTTGAGTTTTAATGATATATATCGTCATGGATATGATACCAACTCAAAAACTAAAAACAAAACTAAATATCTTTTTATTATTAAGTATATATCAGGAAAGCAACATATATTTGAAAAACTACCAAAACTCTCATCAGGATTGCATTATGCATATATTAATGCTATCGAGTCAAATATGGTAGTCAATGAAAATCCTGAATTATTAACTTTATGGCATGATCGTCTAGGTCATCCGGGTTCAACACAGATGCGAAGGATAATTGAAACTACACATGGACAATCATTAAAAGGATCCAAACTCAATTTGAACAATACTATTCCATGTGAAGCATGTTCTCTTGGAAAGCTAATTATAAAGCATTCACCACTTAAAATTAAAACAGAATTACCAACATTTCTTGAAAGAATTCAAGGTGATATTTGTGGACCTATCCATCCATCATGTGGGTCATTTCAATATTTTATGGTATTAATTGATGCCTCAAGTCGATGGTCACATGTCTGTCTATTATCTACTCGTAATATGGCATTTGCGAGACTTTTGGCTCAAATAATTAAAATAAGAGCTCAATTTCCTGACTATACAATCAAGAAAGTCAGACTTGACAATGCTGGTGAATTTACATCTCAAGCTTTTAATGATTATTGTATGTCAACTGGAATTACTATTGAACATAGTGTTGCACATGTACATACTCAAAATGGTTTAGCTGAATCATTAATTAAACGCCTTCGATTAATTGCTAGGCCATTGTTAATGAAAGCTAAATTATCAACTTATGTATGGGGTCATGCAATTTTACATGTTGCATCACTAATTCGCATTAGACCAAGCTCGTATCATGAATACTCCCCATTACAACTTGCTTTTGGTCATGAACCTAATATTTCTCATATAAAGATTTTTGGTTGTGCAGTTTATGTTCCGATTGCACCACCACAACGAACAAAAATGGGACCTCAAAGAAGGTTAGGGATATATGTTGGATATGACTCACCATCTATAATCAGGTATCTTGAACCATTAACAGGTGATGTCTTTACGACACGTTTTGCCGATTTCCATTTCAATGAGACAAATTTCCCAACCTTAGGGGGAGAAAAGAAGTAGTTGGAAAAGGATATATCATGGTATAATCCATCGTTGTCACACTATGATATTTTAACAAAACAATGTGATTTGGAAGTTAAGAAAATTTTACATTTTCAAGATATTGCAAATCAATTACCCGATACATTTACTGACATAAAACGGGTAACCAAATCATATATACCAGCTGCGAATGTTCCTGCTCGGATTGAAATTCCGAAGGACATATCCAACAATAATAAAATAAATGCACGTAAGAAACGTGGTCGTCCAGTTGGTTCAAAAAACAAGAATCCTCGAAAAGGAAAATGAGAAAATATTATTAACTCCATTATCGAGGAAACTATTCATGATGAAACAGAAAATGTGACAAATGAGGTAACTCAAGAGATCACCGAACCAAATTCCAATACTGAGATCTCTGTAAATTATGTTAATTCAGGAGTTATTTGGAATCGAGATGAGATAAAAAATATAAGTGAAATATTTTCATATAATATTGCTTATGATCTTATGAATGAAAATGATGATCCCGAACCACAATCTGTGGATGAATGCCAAAATCGGTCCCTAAAAACCATATTTAGTGACCGTTGGGCGGTCACCACTTGTCATTAGGGACCGCCCGGCGGTCACCAAATATCTTTAGGGACCGCCCGGCGGTCCCTGTATGTTTAAAAAATAGGCGGGATTGGGGGGGAAATTTGAAATTTCCGAAAATTCAAAATTTTCACCCTTAATTCTATATATACCACAATCCTCCTATCCATTTTTTCAACAATTTTCAAAAACACCCAACTCCAAAATTTCTCTTATCATTTTTCTCTTCCTAAATCACAAAAATAAAAATTATCCAACAAAAACTTTCATTTCTTCTTTCTTTTAAAGAAACACTCTTCTCTTTTTTTTCATTTCTTTAAATCCAAAACATAACTTCTCTTCTTCTTTCTTTTAAAGAAACACTCTTCTCTTCTTCTTTTTTTTGTTCAAATCCAATACACAACATTTCTTCTTCTTTTTTCTTCATTATTTTCTTTGTTTTATTTTGTTAACTTTCATTTCATTATTTTCTTTGTTTTATTTTGTTAACTTTCATTTCCTTATTTTCTTTGTTTTACTTTGTTAACTTTCATTTCATTTTACTTTTTTATCATTATTTTGTTTGTTTTTGTTCTTGTAAATGTTTGTTGCACATATTTACACGCAATTTATACAAAAAACCCAATAATATTCCGGTAAATTTCTGGAATATAATTGGGTTTTTTTTATTCTGCCGCAGACTTTTAGGGGCGGTAACCACGGCTATGAATATTATTGGGGACCGCCGGGCGGTCCCTAAAAGTCTGAATATTATTGGGTACCGCTCGTCGGTCCCCATAAGTCATTAGGGACCGCCCGGCGGTCCCTAAATTTGCGGTCGCCAAAGGGTGGGGGACCAAGGGTATCCGCGACCGCCTTTTGGTGACCGCTGGGCGGTCCCTAAAGGTCTTTAGGGACCGCCCGGAGGTCTTTAATCTAATCTATAAGAATAAATCAAGAGTAGTATGAAAAGTCGAATAAATAACTACAAAAGTAACTAGTAAAAAAGAATCTCATATGTACATTAAATTGCCTTTAAATTATTAAGATGTATAAATATCTTTTAGAAATATAAAATTAAGTTTTCTCAATAACAAAGATAAATAGCCATTCATCAAATCATAAATTGAAGCAAAATTCCGTAATTAACTCCTAAAATTAAGGTAACTATATTTATTTAGAAGATTAACATGATACATAAAATGGAAATCTCCATTTATCATTCTTCATCACACTTATATTTTTATATGTAACTCAATAACTATATCTTATTTCCCTACAAAATAATATACATATTGATATTAAATATTATATATATAATGTATATACTTATAGAGTGGGGTGGGGTGGGGTGGAGGTTGGGGGGGCGGTGGCCCCCGCTCGCACCCCCAGGCTCCGCTCCTGGTGTGGATGTTAATAAGCTCCATCTTGGAAACCAGTAGTTTGAAGGGTTTGGAAAGTCATTGGCTTGGTTAAAATGTCAGCAATCTACTGATCATTTGTGATGTGTTGAACCTTGAGGAGGCCTTTCTGGACTTTCTCTCATACAAAAAAAAAAAAAAACAATCTATCTAGATCTGCTTTGTTCTTTCACGGGTTTATTGCAATTGTGCAGACACTCTTGTTTCTAGTGTAAAGAATAGGGAGAATACTGCAATTGACTGGAAGGTCTTTGAGCAATTGATTTAGCCAGATAATTTCACAAGTGGTTGTGGCTATTGCCCTTAATTTTGTAAATGTAGAGGTCATTGAGAGGAGCTGAATCATCTCCAATTTGTCTCTAGTTGCACTCCATTGGTGTATTACTTGGTTTTTCGTCCAGGTAACCAGCTTTCTTTGATATGTCAAGGGCATATTTTCACTGGCAGAGAGTTATCTCAGCTTTATTTCATGCTACTCCAATCTCTAGAATGTATTTTAGATCACCAAGATCATTGATAGTGAATTATTCATCCAGGTGTTGTTTGATCTTGTTTATTTCCTCTAAGTTGTTACTTGTGAGAATAATGTCATCTACATAGATGCATAGTGATGTAAATGAATTGTTAGTAGATCAAACAAATAAGGAGCAATCACTTATGGATTGAGAAAAATAATAAGATACAAGACATTGAATGAGTTTGGTGTACCACTGTCTTGATGCTTGCTTTAAACCAAAAAGACTCTTCTTAAGTAAGCAAACTTTCCCTTCATTTGGCTTGTAGAACCGTGGAGGAGGATTCATGTAGATTTTCTCATTCAAATCCCCATGAAGGAAAGTATTGTTTACATCCAATTGAGGGAGGTACCACTGCTTGGAAGTTACAACGACAATGACCACCCTTACTATAGTGGGTTTTGCCACTAGAGAAAAGGTGTCAAAATAGTTAAATAGTCTAGACCTTCTTGTTGTGTGTACCCCTTTTCCACTAGCCTGAATTTGTAGCATTCTATGGAGCCATATGCCTTGTGTTTGACCTTAAACACCCATTTGCGTCAATGCAATGTTGACTAGGAGGAAGTTCAGTTATCACCCAAGTGTTAGTTCTGTCAAAATGTATCTAGTTATGTTTTCATATCATCTCTCCATTCTTTGTGTTTGCTTGCCTCGGTGTATGTTTTAGACTCTTCAATTTTAGTGATGGCAACAGTAAAGGCTTTGTGACAAGCACCAAGCATGTTAGTAGACAAGTAATGATGAATGGGATACTTAGTTACAAAATTAGATTTATGAAGAGACTTAGGTAAATTGCCCTCATAAGCCTGTAAATAAGCAGGAGGCACAATAGCTCTTGAGGATTTTCTATGAGCATGTTGTTTGGATGTTAATATCAACCTCAGGACCCTCAGGATGTATGGTGTGACAACCTCATATTGTATGGGAGCACCATACTCGATGGTACATGAATTGTTTATAGGAGGATTCCCTGGATAATCATTGGTTGATGAAGGATTAGAAACATCATTGTCATATCTAAAGGGAGCAACTCGGACAATGTTGTTAGTACAATCAAAAAAGGAATTTTGCAGTTATTCTTGCATGCATGCATTATACATATATTAATTTAAGATTTTAGGTTATTACCATCGATTGAATGGGTGGGATTCGATTTTGGGTCTTAAATCGAATGTCAGAGGATTCAATCGATATTTCCTTATTTTTCTGGCATCGATCGAATCATTGACATTCGATCTTGCTTGCTATATCGAATGCGCCTGATCCGACATTCTTTCTGATGGGCCTAACGGGCTTTTTCCATCTATATAAAGGGGAAGAGATGCGGAGAACCTCATTCTTGTCTTTGCAGAGTTTTGGCTGACATGTGAGTAGCATCGAACGGTCATGGTTCGATACTCCTTGTATCGAATGTAATTGATTTGATACAGGGTGTATCAAACGTTAGGTCATTCGACCTAATGCCTTAGAAAACTATTCTGAAAAAACTAGTTCTTTCGATTCTGACTTCGCATTCTTTTCTCTTTTGCGCATTGTTATCCCGCAACCAATTTGGTGATTTTGCAGTTTTAATCAAGGTAGTTGACTGTTTGCTTAATTTTGCCTCTCGTTATTCGTATTAGTTTATGTGTGCTTTTAGTATATCTTATAGTTGTCATAAGTATCGGGAGTAACGTATATGCATAGTCAACTTTTCTTTTCTTTTTTTATTTTATTTCAGTTTGTGTCGATCGAGATGCTAAGTTCAGAGTCTCCGTCTGGGAGTGAGTCTAGTAGAGCCGCAAGATCCAATTTTGTCAACTCAGTAGTGGCTCCTGGAAGCGGTCCTGCATGTTCGAATTTAGCTGAAGGGTATGGTTATGAGGCCGTTGATATAGAGGCGGTTGATTGGGCAGAGATGATGATCATAAGGAGGATGATGATTAGCATGCGCCACAGGCTGGGACGAATGACTCGCCCCCTCATCCTGCGGAGGATAATCATGTTGACAGTGAAGTAGGCGAACAAAATGAGGTTATATACAGGGAGTTTGATGACTATGAAGAGGTTCTGGGAATGGCGTACACTACTTATGTGTCACGTCTGTAGCACAGTCACCTCTTCCTACGTGAAACGTATAGCTTAGGAAATAATTATAAGTTGGTGATTGCTAGTCCGGACCAGCGTATGTACACTGCTCCTCCTGGTCACCTCACCATCTTTGTCGGACAATTGGCCAATGGGTTACGGTTTTCTGTGCCCACCAAAGTTAGACGTATTCTAATGTCTATCAGACTGGTGCCGAGCTAGTTGACACCGAATTTGTTCGGGCATATAGTTGGTTTTATCACCATCATGAAAGGCTTAGGCATGCCATGCGGGCCCAATGAGTTTGGGCATTGTTTGAGGTGTGTAAAAGGGAGATAGAATTCTATCACATAAAAGCGCTGAGGCATCATAAATTTTTAAGAGGCGAATTCTCCAGCTATGGGAAAGACTGGAAGAAACGATACTTCAATATCAAGGAAAGTTCTGGGGAGGAGTTCTCCGTATGTCGCCGAGACTAGGCAGATGTTCCAAAATTCGCGATTCCATGGGGGGTGGGTTTCCTAGGTGGGGTGAATATTTTAGGGCGAACCTAATACATAACCATAAGAGGAAACTTGATGAAAATCGCGTGTTATCACTAGCGGGGTTGTCTCCAGTATACTGGGAGATACACTCTTGGTATAAATCATGTGTTCTTAACTGGTGGTGGCTTTTGTTTCAGTTTTGATATGTTAATAATGTTTTGTTTCTCTTTTTCTCAGGTGATTTCATCATGAACCGCCATGTTTGCATTAGTCGTGTACTGGCCGCACAAGCTGAGGGTTCCCAAATAACTGCTCCTATTCCATTGCCACCTCCTATGAAGAGAAAGGCCAAGGGCAAGAAACCTACAGGTGAAGCTACTGCATCTGCCCGGGCCGACGCACCGCGTGATGCCTTAGAGGATCTTATCGGCGGGGGTCGTGAGAATTAGCCTCCCCTCGCTGAGTTTAGTCAGGCGGGAGGTTTTGATGGACCTGCTATGGATGAGAGCGAGACTACTGAACATACTGAGGTGGCCGCGCCGGCTCAAAGAAGGAGAGCACCCAAGACTCGCTCTCAAACACGAGGTGTTTTCCCTCTTGTCACGCATAGATTTAGTCCAGTGCCTGGTGGTGGTTCGGTTCCCGCTACTAGAGCAAGTGTTAGGGATGAGGCCATCCAGGGTCCGTGGACCTGCGTCGCAGATTATCATCATTCTGAGGAGGAGGCGATCAATGCTCTCAAGGTGATTTTTCACGAATCTCGCAGTCCCGTTCGTGGCATCTGCCGAGGAAAGGAAAAAAGTGGAGCGGCATGCTGTAACGACAGATTCTTGAATTCTGAAAATAAAAACAAGAATAAGATTACAAAATAATTTTTGAGTAAATTTAAAAGTACTATTGTAGTTCAATCTCTATTTAATCATCTGATTCAAATCTACAAGAACAAAATTGAAATTTGTGGTGGAAGTCTTCAATTTGATCTTCACTGAAATGATTTGAACTTGGAAAAATGTTAATTCGAGGGTCCTTGGACTTGATCTCAGATTAAACGGTGATTTGGTTTGAGGATTTGGCGAACACTGATTTGATTTGAGGATTTGATGAACACTTATTTGATTTGAGGATTGATGAACACTTATTTGACTTAAGGATTTGATGAAGGATGATATGATCTTCGTCCTCACTTCTTTGAATATGTGGGTTTTGATCTTCCCAGTACGGATTTTGATCTTCAAAAATGGTTTTCCGAGGGTCTCGTGACTTGGTCTCAGATCAAATGGATTTTTGGTTTGAATGTTGTTGAAGAATGGTATGAATTTGATTTGAATTTGTTGAATTTGTTGAAGATTTGATCTTCTTGACAGAGACACGATCTTCAAAAAATGGCATATTGAAAGGAGTTTTTAATGAAGAACATCTTGAAGATTGTTGAAGGATACTTTTGGAGATTGCTGAGCTTGTTGGAGAGGATTTGTTGAACTTCCTTGCTCTGAATTCTTGAAGCTTCAATTGTCATTTTTGTTCTTCAAGAGCACCGCTATTTATAGTTGTAGAGTGAATCTCAATCAGAATCTCCTAATGAGATGAACGGATATGATCGCGTCTACGATTTCTTGATTTGGGACTTGATCTAAATGAATCTTCTTGATATCTCTTGAATATTGAATTTTGGAGGAGAAGACTTTCCTTGTCTTGATATTTGATGAATATATTTATTTAAACCTTTAAAGTATTAGGATTAAATAATATATATCTATTTTCCTTTTTTCTTGCTTTACAAGACTTGTCATTATTTAATTTAATTGGATAATTTAACTCCAATTCATAAATAAGACATTATTCAATTTATCCATCATATATATTAAAATCAATAAATTTAACTACTTTACTTTGGAAATAAATTTATTATAAATCCAAGATAAAATAGAAAAATAAATTAAAAATTAATATATTATTCTCTACGTGTCGGGATTTAATTAGACACAAATTTTACGTGTCTACAAATTGCCCCCTTATGACTTGTTCGCGGAGTCATGGTAAAAATATGTGGCGGACGAGTCACAATTTCATTTGGTGCTTGAGGAACAATTTCACAACAAAGTCGCTTTCTTGCTAAATAATTTAGGCCCAATTTCATGAAGAGCCTAAAAAATGCAGCCATCAATATATAATATATTTTTACCGATAGCAATTAACAACCTTCTCTTTTTTTTTTCTTTCATCTGTAGGGCCCACCATATGTGGTCTGTGTAGACTAATCACATAGGATAGTTCCCCTTATCTCTTTCCATTTGAAATTAACGGATTCCTTCATTTCTTTCTGAAACAGAGCCTTCTCTCCTTTTGTTTTTTTTTTTTTCTGCGCGCGGCAGTTTTTCTTCTTTGAAAGAAAATTCTTCCAGACACAGATTTCCTACTTCCTTATTTGCATCAACTGGAAACACAATCTTTTTTCCAAAAGTGCAATTTCCTTCTTTGTGCACCACGCCCGCATACTGTTCCGAATGGAAATTCTTGCAGCCCACGGCTTTCTGTTTTCACTTTTTCGCAACCGAGAATTTTCATATATTTTTGTTTCCTTTCCGAACAAACAGAAACTTTCTTCTCTGTGCACAATAATTTTATCGGAAGGAAATTCTTGTCGACTACTCTTCTTCATATTCTCGAAAGTTTTGCCTTTTCTTTTTCCTATTTTGTCTAGAAAGAAAATTTCCAAACTCAACATCCGGTTTCAACTATATAAGGAGTTCTAAGGCGTGTACTTTTCATCATCCACAAAAGAGAACTTTCTCAACAAAATTTCTTTCAGTAACAGAGCATTTTTTCTTTCAGTAATAGAGCTTTGGCGGGGATTGATTGAGCTTGGGTGAAGATTTTACCACATACTTTCTCGACGATGTGACGAACACAAACCGTGACTTTCTTCTTATTATATAATCACAAGGATTTAATTATTTCACTTTTTTTTGTGCAGCAATTTAGAGAAGGCTACTGACTTACGGGCACGAAGGCCGACGAGCGAGACATCTTTTTCTTCTTCGTACAGTAAGCGTATCAACTTTCTTTCCTCCCCCTTATTTTTGTGTGTATTGCTTTGTATCTTGTTTCTCTAACACTTTTGTTTCTTTCTTTGTGTTGACAGTTCACGAACAATGGTGAAATTCGTCCACGCCTATAATTCGAAGGGAATTGAGACTCTAACCATCACCGGCGATGAAAACCAACGGGACACAATATTGGAGGTCGGTACCCCTCTTGCCGGAATTATCACAAGTCGATGGCCCACTTTGATTAACACCACTAAACCTAAAGACTGGACCGTATAGTTTCCCAAGTCCTCCAATCGATCTCTGTCGTCGTTCGTGCTCCGGTCTCCTTACCACCAAGTATCAAACAATGATCTTTCTTTCGATACCTTGGGGGACGCATTACTAAAGGAGATGCCATGTGGGACGATGCCTTTCTTCACTTTCCCGGCGAAATCCATTACTTCACTGGATATTGAGAGTGGACAGAAGATGTCCTTGTTCAGTGCAAGCCTACGCTTACTTCCACCAACGCGTACGAGCCAATCTACGCATCCTTATTCACATATGAGTGCAATTTGCAGATCATAAAAGCCTTGTGTGAAGCATGGTCACCATCTACAAACACCCTTGTTACTTCACTTATAGAGCTCTCAATTTCTTTATAGGACTTGGAACATCGTGCCGGTTTGCCTATATTTGGATCCCTATATGACGAAGTCATACTGAGCGAGAGAGAACTTTTCGGCAAAGAAAAAGATAACTATCACCTGCCGCGGTCATGCAGAACTTTGTTCCATGCATTTCACCTAATCTGAGCACATGTTGGTGATGACGACCCTCGAGTGCCAATGAAAGAGTGAATCAACTTTTAGTCGAAGAAAGAAGTCAAATACAAATGTCCCCCATCACGCAAGGAGTGGAAAAGCATGCGCTGAATTCTCTATCTTCAACCATGCTAATTTATAAGGTTTGGGATGCTTCTCAGTCCGTAAACCCAGCTTCTTAACAACCTCCTTAGCCACTACATTCTCATAACTGCCAGAATCAATAACCATTCGACATACCTTTCCCTCTACCGTGCATGTTGACTGAAAGATGTTGTTGCGTAGCCATTCAGTCTTATTTTCCATGGGAGTAATGAGGCTGTGCCTCACCACGAAGGCCTGGCCAACGTCTCCAGTCACAAATTCTTCATCATCTATTAACTCTTCTCCGAATTCCTCATCAAAAACAGGCGGACCGTCATACTCACCATTAGTCTCATCAACAAATAGTCCTCTACGGGGATTCTTAGGACACTCAGACTGCCTATGACCCGTAACTCCACAACCAAAACAATGGATACCAACCACAAGGCATGATGGTTGTTGGATAGTGCCCGTTCTTGGTAGCCCCGATTGCACAGTGTTACCGGGACTTGTGACATGTAGCGAGCTACCCTATGAGTTCCCAATACTGAGAGTGTCCATGACTCTCCGCGACTGTAGCTTCTCAATATTCATTGCTTGCTGTGTGCCTCAGAGACAGGGACTGGATCAAACATATTCAGGGTATCCTGAATCTGTGGACGAAGACCCCTCACATAACGTGACACCAATTGATACTCCGTTTCCATCAAGTCATTCCTAGTACTTAGCCAGTGGAACTCAGTGGTATAGTCACTCACATACTTCCCCCCTTGACGCAAATTCTGCAACTGTTGATACATAGTACGCGCATAACAGTAGGGTAAAAATTGTTTCTTCATATGTTTCTTCAGTTTATCCCAAGACACAAGTTTAGGTTTACCTTGTCGAGACCTCGTCACCTTAACTTGTTGCCACCATGCCGCTGCTCTCCCCCGAAACCTCGTTGCAACGAGATAAATGCGTTTGTCATATGGAACATCTTTAAAGTTCAAAACCTCTTCAACTGTAGCTATCCAATCCAAGAATTCTTCTAGGTTCAACCCTCCCTGAAATTCTGGAACGTCAACCTTAAAACCTGATTCCCAACGTGGATTGTACTCTTGGACACTTTGTCTCTGAGCAAAAGGATTCTTTTCCTCCAAATCCTCGAACGATTAGTCTTCAGGTCTTGGTGCTGGCGCAACCTGTTGTGTAACCATGGCTGCCATCGGTTGTGTCAATAATTCAACTTGTTGACGTAACTGTGTGAACTCATCACGTCTATCTTCTTCCTAACATATTCTAAGAAATATAATGAGGGGCATGTTGGTCTTGATAGGACCCTCTAGCTCGCGACAGCTTAATACATCTGGCCATCTTTGCGTAGGGACGTGGGTAAGTTTGTGGAGCATTGTCGGGTTTGTCAGCTATCTAAGGGTAAAGCTACGAATGTTGGGTTGTACATGCCACTACCTATTCTGACATGGCTGGGGACGGATGTGAGCATGAATTTTGTTGTTGGGTTGCCACGAACTCAGCATGGCTTTGATTCTATTTATGTGATGGTGGATTGTTTCTCAAAGATGGTGCACTTTATCCCTTGCAAAAAGACGACTGATGCTATTAATGTCGCCTTGCAGTACTTTCGTGAGGTTTATCGTTTGCATGGGCTGCCTACGTTGATTGTGTCTGATTAGGAAACTCTCTTTCTTAGTCACTTTTGGCATAGTTTGTGGCGTATGGTAAATACACGACTGGATTTCATTAGCGTTTATCATCCACAAACAGATGGTCACACCGAGGTTGTGAATTGTTCTTTGGGTGATCTGTTGCGTTGCCTTGTGGTGATAACCTTAAGTCATGGGATCAAAAACTGTGGCAAGCTGAGTTTGCTCATAATCACGCTATAAACTAGAGTTCTGGGTTTAGTCCTTTCCAAGTGGTGTATGGTCTCGTTCATAGGGGTCCTTTTGATTTAGTTCTAGTGACTGCCTCGATCAAGATGCATGGTAAGGAGGAGGATTTTATCCAACAGTTACAGCAAGTGCACTCCCAGACTCATGCTCACTTGAAAGCTGTTGCCTTGGATTACAAGCGTGATGCTAATGCGAAGAGACGCAATGTTGAGTTTGAGGTGGGCGACCTTGTATGGGTAGTGCTGACTCTGGATTGTATTCCAACAGTCATATTCGCACTTCTGATGTGTTTAATGTCAATCAGTTGGTGCCGTTTTGGGGTGATAATTCTGATAATGATGATGATGCGCATCTGCCTATGTCAAATTCGAGGGCGAATGTTTCCCACCCCGACGGAAATGATGCAGTCGAGAAGGTGTTGGAGTTTATGGAGAAACGGGATCATCCCAAAATTAGAGGCTGATTTTGGCTCAGTCCTTTCTTGACGTGCGATTAGTCCAATTGCATCCGAAACAGGCCAACGAACAGTAGTAATCATCTAAAGATCATTAAGGAATCGGATTTTAGCCAAATTCGAGCATTTAGACCCCAAAAAGACCGTTTTTGCCATTTTTAGTAATTTTCGTTTCAGTTATATCTTTTATTTTAGAACTCGCAATTGCATTCCGCTTGTTGGAGCGTGTTCCACATGAGCAACACTTTTAGTTTATGCTTTTATTTCGATTTTTTCCATTTTTCGAATATTTTTTTAAATTATGTTTTTAGGGTATATATTTTATGTAAACCCTAATAAGACTGTTAGTTGATTATTGAATAAAGTTTTCAGAGTTTCTCTCTTTTTGCATCAATTTCTTGGCATTATTTACGGAATCAAAAAGTGTTTGATTATCGTGTGTTGTTCCAATCTTTCCTATAAGCTTCCGCTACGTCACCGTCATTGGCATTCCTTCATTGCAACAGGGAAGTGATGAGCCCATCTCGCCCACAGAATTGTTCCAAGATGATGAATCGTCTAGCTTTAACTAATTCGTAGATTTGAGTAACTTCAACCTTCAAGGTCAACTGGAAGAATATGAACTCCTATTGGTTGATCTTAATTTGAGAAATAACGATGACAATCCTCCAGAAGAAGGTGGCAACGAGAACGATGATTTGGGTCTTGATGAATATTGGTTATAATTAATATTTATATATCAACTTGTGATACTTACAAATTATTGGAAATGAGTTTATCTGCACTTTATAATTATAGCTTGTATCGTGCTTTCAAGTTTCTACAAGACTCGCGAAATTAAAATACATAGTTATCGAATAGAATTCATAATTAAAACTCGAATATTAATTCATAATCCAACTACATAACTAAAATACATCAATGAGGTAAACTACCTAACAAAAACTTGAATAACCTTACGTAATTAAGATGATAATATAAGATTTAAAATGTAAAATACTAGATCTATTTAATTCATCGATTAATTGTATCAAGACTCAGGAGCTATATACTTTTTAGCGGGAAACACCATTTAGTTTTTTGCCATTACAGAACTCATTATTATACTTATTCTATTTCTATTACTTATAAAAGAGAAGAAAAAGATAAAAATCGAACAACCAGACTGATGACTCGAAGAGCCTTATTGCTATAATAAGGAAAATCCAGATGGACAAGAACTCAAGAGTATTATCAACTAGAACTAGGTTTCTTGATTCATTTTGCACCATCCAACAGACTAGGATCGACGCCAGCAAGAGCTCGAAGCTCCTTGTTTTTGTCGAATGCCTCGAAGTATTGTTCATCCAGCGAGACCCATGCCTCTATTCCGTCGCCCTCACTCGTGTCCGTTAGCCAAACCAAATCGAAGAATGGAACTTCTTTATCGCATTTGGGAGCACATCTGGCTATCCAAATCGGCCTCCCCCACCCGTAATCAATCTCGTAAAGCCCAAAATTACACCAACTCGAGAAACTCAACAGTTCCGCATTCTCGTGAAGTTCTTTCAATGTATCTTCAACATTCCGTTCGTAACCTGAAAACCCTTCGTTACCCTGCATTCTTCTCACGAAATCACCATCAATCTTGCTTATCGCACTTCTCATGTTACGGACCAAGTCTTTCAAATCCAAGTCGATTTCATTTACGCTTGAAGCTGGTGCCAACCACACAAAATTGCCGAAGCTGTTCTCGGGAAAGACTGGATCAGCTTTTCTTCTAACGTTCACTGACTGAGTCGTAACAGAGTTTGGCTTGGTGGAATTATTTGCGGATGTCGTTAAAGCACACATGAAACACTTCCAGATGAGGGCAGATACTATTTCGACTCGGGAGGGACGAAACTCGAGACCTTGCTGTAAAATCAATTTGTCCCTTAGCTTTGATATCGATGAGGAACTAAAAACATATCGCCCAGGCTTAGTTTTCCCGATTTTGAAATACTTGTACATTGTGGACCCAATGTTTGGCTCTTTGTCCATTGAAGCTTTGTTGAGAGGGAAGAGAGATCCAGGTGTATAACTCGGGAACAATAGTGCCTCGTCATCAGATGATCCCCGAGCAAAGGAAGCCCAAGTCTTCAAAAAGGCGCCAATTGTTACTCCGTCTGTTACCGAATGCAAGATGAGAGATCCAATCGCGATGCCGCCACAATCAAAATAGTTAACTTGGATCATTGCTATGCTGGCGCCAGGACCTGCTAGACCGGGCGCAAGTTCCCAGGGAACATGAAGGCAATAATCTCCTGAGTCGTGTTTGTTCAGGAAGCTGGACAGATTGCCTTTGATTCTGCAAACTATAAAAGGGACTCCTTCATCGTTGCAATCGACCGACGCACTGTCGTTTGCTAGTATCCCGGCTAAGGGGTAATAGCGAGTTAGTATTGCGGAAAGTGATCCCTTTAGCGTTTCTGTAATTTCAGAAATGAAGTCACAACCATTAATGGCATCGTCGCGAAGACTAATCTCAGAGAGAGGTGGAGGAGGAAAGTATAGAACGAGAGAAACATGGATCGGTGGATTCAATAGATCAAGGAAAGAAAGCTTGTGGATTCTCAAGTGGGGAGGTGTTGGTGAAGATGGCTTGATGTTTTCTGTTGAAATTATTTCTTTTTCCATTTTAATTTTATTGATTAATGGTAAAGTGATGCTGAGAAATTATACATTGTTCTTATATTTTATATTATCTGATTGTTATGTCTGTAAATATAAAGACTTAGTTGGCTGGGTGTCAACTTAATTGGATGGGATGGGAAGCTGGTCGGCTCAACTACCTCCAATCCATCTTTCACAAAGAAATTAAAAAAACCTAGATTGAAGATCCAAAATAATAAATGTGTCATAAACAAGGCAATAATATTAAATTTAACTGAGATAATTTTATGTACCGATCAGGAATTACGTCGAGTAGTAAAAAATATATGAATTCTTCGTCTCAGTGGTTTTTTACATGTAAAATTCTAAGTGTCAATAAATTGTTCCATTATATTGGGCCTGCTTCGTCGTTTTCTTTACTTCTTGCTCATTTTGAGTGTTTTAATGTGCCAATGATTCTTCTTTTTCATATGATCGTCAAATCATGGTTAATTATTTGTACGCTATATATTTATTAATGAGGATCACGTGTTATATATAGAACTATATATCCGTACCTCATACTCTATACTGATACTCCTCCAAATGGGGAAGAAAGAGCAAACACAAAATGGATTGACGTTCGGTTAATTTTAGAGATTAAAACAGTGATGCGGAAGTGAAACCAGTTAAACCTAAAGCGGACCACGTGAATCTCTTGATATTAAAATGTAAAAGAAAATGTAAAATCGTTATATTGATTAACTTGAATATAGAAGTATAGAACCATTACACTGTTGGAGAGAAAGGTTCTCATTCTGAAATCTATTTTATAATGAGGATTATTCCACCACCCCCAAACTATACCTACTTTATTCATAAGGGTCAAACTATACCTACTTTATTCATTAGGGTCACAACTTTTTTTTTCGCTCCCGTGAGGCTAGAAATTTGATCGTTTGAGTTATTTGCTCCGTTTTCCATTTTCTCGCGGTTCTTTGTCCAAAAACCACTAAAAGTTATTAAAAATTTGCATATAATCTTCTTCTCATCGAGACGGTTCTGATAGTGGCGACGTTTCACAAATTTAAAGTCATTACACGATAATTTTACTTTTAGTTCAATACACTTAAATTAAATTTCTCGTGTAATGAATTTGAATTTTGTGATATCCTTATATACCACCATCGGAACCGTCTCGAAGAGGTGGAGACTTTAATTTGGATAAACTTAAAATAAGTTTTTCGACGATTTTTTGGTGCAGTTTACAAATTGCACAAAATTTTCTCTTGGTTTCAAAAATTCTGCACATAATTTCCTCGTAATTTCTAACGGAAAATGATGTACACTTGCTCTATACGAGAGTGGGCTTGACTTTTGAATATTTACCATATTTAAGAGAATTACAAGTTGAATATATACAAGGTGATTACAGCATAACTGCTTTGGACTTCCCATAAATGGAATGTTGTTTTTATGTAACGGATAACTCAAATACGAAGTATATATTTTCGTTTATGCAAATATATGAGTAATCATAATTTAAGTCATCTGATAATACATCGATGATATATACCACATGATATCTTATCTTTATCTTATAAAATAATTATGATACTGATCAAGTCTTCTGTCACCGCCTGATTGATATTTGTTATTGCGATCGTTATCAAAGAAAGTTGGAATAGTCTGTAGAAACTATTTTATAAATGACAAGGATATGCTATATTATTGCTATGAGCTAATTTACAGATATATTGACGTACTTGGTCGCTAATTATATTATTATATATAATAAGATGAAGGTTGTTTTCTACTTGGGAAATAGTTTTTAGGTCCATTTCCACCTTAAACTCTATTATAGTTTTTCTGTAACGAAAACAACGACTTCTCAAAAATATCTCTGACACTAATTCAGAAATAATGGAGCCTCTGTTTTACATACCGGAAATCAAAATACAAAAGCTAACCAAAACTTTCCTAAACTAGAATTTCTTTGAGATAATGGTTAACTAATGCTTTCAAAGAAATTCTATGTTTAGTAAAGACCTGACGCAGGACAAGAAGCCCCTTAGTTTTAAGAAAAACGTAATAAATTAAGACCTCCACAAAATCCGTCATATCTCATAACTCTGTGCTCCGTTTTTTGCCGATATATGTCAAACTTCAAAGTGTACATTAACCTAATGAGCCGAGTCCAGAAAACCTATTTTTTATAGGCTGCAAGAACAATAGTCTTTTTACACTAGTTTATAAGTTCTCTTTTTGAAGTATAATTTATTTTCTGGTCAAGCTAGATTAATGGTTTCTTTTTAGAAGTCAATTTTCGTTTTTTAGGTCATATGAGTCATATATGGCGCTCTTTTGTTATTGTTAGAGAAGACCTTTATATTTTTTTATATTTGTCAATAAAATCAAAATTTTATTTCAAATACTGGTGGATTTATAGTGTTTCTTTGTTAATAGGCTGGTATTTTGGAAACCTCATGCTTCCGTTTTGCGTCAAATGGTATCAGAGCAAGGGTTTCTCCTTCTTCAATGGATGTGAGATGCACTACTTAAGAAAATACTAATGTTGTTGGTCATAGGGGTAGACACTGGCAATTGCAAAATTGGGTGACTCGATAAATCAAACCAACCAAGCAGTGGCACAACCGGAGACAATGTTTCTACAGTTTCTTACAACCAAAACATATCGAACTTCCAAGAGCGACATGCGGAAGGCGAAGCAACTATAATTAGCAATTCTATGTTTCATAGCAATATGAAAAATAATAGATCACGAGATTATTTCCATTGTCGTCATGATATTCTATTATTCTATTCGGATTGGATTTCAGAGGTTGAGTGGTTTTTTAAATCTGATGAAGTTGATGAATATTGATAGGTATATCTGGTAGCACGTAAACTAAGAAGTGTTGTTACTGTTTGGTGGGAATAGTTGCAAACACGTATAAGACATCAACGAAAATTGCCAATTCAATCTTGGAGAAGGATGAAAAAGATGATTATATATCGATTTTCACCGCCTTACAATGAGTAAATGATTTTTCAGAGCTACCAAAATGATCCTCAAGACAACCTATCATCAAGAGAGAAACTAGAGGTTGTACGCCAATCTTTGAAGAAATACTCTCCTATCCCGGCATTGAACTCGGTAAAGGCACCTAATGATTACCTTCAACAAGATTATGTCGATACACAATTAGAGTTATTCTGAGATGTAGAAGTTGCTGAAGAGAAAGAATAATTAGAAGCTCTATAAGTTGTTGAAGATCGAGAGAAAGTTAACACAAATCAAATATGTATGTGTTTTCGATTGTGGCAACTGAAAACGCAACAAAAGAAGTTCATTATATTGAGGTTGCAGATAAAGTAGAGCTCGAGGTAAAGAATGGGATGTGCAAACTTATTGATATGAATATATTTCAAGATATTTGATGAAGCAAACAAGTGACAAATTAATTTTCTATCGCGATGTGCAACACGCCTGGCTCGAAAAAGTATGATTTATATGAGGTACTAAATAAGGTTAATGATAGTGTTGACGGGATTGATCTTTTGTATAGTTCATGGTGCATATTTATTGATTTTACTATCATGTTGTTATTATATAGCTTTTAGTTGAGTCAAGATAAAACGAAGGAAAAAGAGCACAAAATGGATGCTTTCAAGCGGCAATTTCAAAAAAGTTCCAATATGATGTTTGTAAGAAAAAAGCATGGAAAGTAAAGCAGAAGGTAATTGTAGAACTTTTTGGAGATTGGGATGAGTCTTATAAGATGTTGCCTAGATATATGGATGTGTTGAAGAAGAAAAACTCTAGCACAGTTGTACATTGGTGACTCGATAGGTGTGGCGACTTCCCACCTGTAGCGTGAGCCGAGCCATGTGGCAACTCGGGAGGAATGGTGGTGCCCTCCTCCAGCTCTGGTACATCACCCATAAACAACCATGAGTTATATGAACCTTGAACCTGCATATCTTCCTCGACCATCTCGTAATCAAAACTTGTGATCAATGTATTGGTAGGTCTACTCTTATCTGGTGCCTCACCCTTCCCCTTACTACCTCTCCTAGACGACTCTCCCCTATCTCTATCAGCCATCTGAATTTCACTAAATTACAATATACTCAGAAAAAGTTTAATCTTGACAATTGAATCCAAAAATAAGAAATCTATATAATTATATGTTCACCATATTATTTTCTTAGCTAACTTAATATTTCAATACTTAGTCTAATCATCTAAATATTATATATATATATATATCCCTACTAAAAGTTTCACTAAATTGTATTTCAACCCCACGAACTTAAAAGTTGACAATTTAATCATTTTTTCTTTAACCAATCCTACTCTATTTCCAAACTACAAATTACCATAAATATATATAGCACAAATAATAACTAAGAACAAAATAGTTAAAACAACAATAATCAAAACCAAGTAATTAATCGAAAAACAACAATAAAAACAATTTTAATCACGATGTAAACAAATTCTAATTAATAACAAATGTATTTAGATTTTCTACCATATCTACGTACCTAAAATATTCTAAGTATCATATTCTCACCAAAAGTTTTTCTAAATATCATATCAATCCACACGTAAATTTCAATAATTGTAAAATAACCCAAAACTTCTTAAATTCCCCTTTCTTACAAGATACTCTAAATAAATTATATTACGACCACAATTAAACTTTGTTCTTAACAATTAGGTTCAAACTATTTTTCAATTAAACTATAAATTAACCCCTAAAAGCATAATATTAAAAATACCCCAAATTAATTCTAAATCGAACCTAAAGCAACAATAATCATAACATGCAACCGATTAACATCAATAATAACTACATATAATCACAATCAAAATAAAGTACGTCAAAATGATCATTGAGATGAGTGGGTGTTTGTTTTTTAAATTCACCTGAGCTGGCGCCGAAAAATTCGTCACAGTATAGTAAACTGCGACAAAATTTTCTTTGCCAGTGCAAGACCCAAAAATTAGAAAGAAAATAACTTTATACTTTAGTCCTTGAACTTTTGATAATTTCCATTATTGACCCTAAATGTTTAGAAAATTTTTGTCTTTTAGTCCCTAAACTTAAAAGTTTGTTTTTTTTATAGGTCTCTAATCCTAAAACATATATTTCAATTTCAAGTATTAACCAAGATGATCGAATTACCTAGAAAAATTACATAAATAAATATGTATGTAAAAAGATCTAATTATACCTATTTGGATTTTAATTGTAAATAATTGAGAAACTTGATATGCAATTAACTAATTGATGAGGTAGGCCATGACATCCTTAAGAGAATGATTGAAGTCAGATTTTTTGTGATTTATTATAAAATAATCATGGTGGGACATGAATATTAATTATTAAACTATATTTTCGCCTATAAATACTCACCATTGTTCAACATTTTATACAGGCCAAAATAATCTGATTCTGCAAAAGTTCCCTAAAATTAGAGTTGTTTCTTTTTTTGTTTTCGTTGGAAAAATAAATTTTCCAAATTTTTATCTTGTTATTTTCTACCCAAAAAGAGGCCAAAACTTTTACTGCGCAGAAAATGCCGATTCTGCCCCTACACCTTAGAAAAATCATACCAAATAGTACAAACATTATTTTACTACCAATTTTCGAATACATACCCTCATTGGTGTCTTCTATCTTTTGTATGAGAACATCTTTCCCAAATAATATGATCTAGGAGGCCGTAAAACATAAATCGTAAACTGCTACCAAGAAATTCAATAGTGACTCTTATGTTGCAAAATTATTTAGCATAGCAAACGTAACGCCCCAAAAATCTAGAAGAAAATAAATTTATGCTTCAGTCCTTGAACTTTTAAAAATTTCTATTTTTGACCATAAATGTTTAGAAAAAATTGCATTTGAGTCCCTAAGCTTAAAAGTTAGTCTTTTATTATTTTTATAGGTCTCTAATCCTAAAATATATATTTCAATTTCAAATCTTAACCAAGATGATCAAATTATCTAGACAATTACATAGATAAATATGTATGTAACAAAGGAATCAAATTATACCTATTTGAATTTTAATTGTAAATAATTGAGAGACTTGATATGCAATTAACCAATTGATGAAGTAAGCCATGATATATTATTGATGAGGTAAGCCATAACATCCTCAAGATCATGATTAGAAGATTTTTGTGATTTATTATAAAATAATCAAAGTGGGACATTAATTAAAATTATTTTAATATGATTTTTGCCTATAAATACTAAGCTTTCTTCCAACAATTTCCACACCCAAAATCATTTCAATTTTTCCTTCTTTCTTCCTATGAATCTCTAAGTTAGCGATTCTACTTTCAAGGAAAATTCATCCCAAGTCCTTATTTTATTATTTTATACCCGAAAATACCCCAAAACTTTTATTGCGCAGAATTTATTCATTCGGCCATGCACCTTAGAAAAATCATAACTAATTGTAGAAAAACCCTTTTTGAGCAAGGCCAAAGGCTGAATACTCCTCATGATGTCCTCTAACTTTCATATGAAGAAATGTTTTTCAAATAAGGTGATTTCGAAGGTCGAAATTCCTAAACCATAGACTGCTGTCTAAAAATCCGAAAATTGGTTCTATGTTGCAAGAATTATTTAACATAGAAAACCTTTTTGTTTTCACAAAATCTTGGATTCCCACATCTCTCATGATGATATAAAACCATAAAGCATAAAAAGATTTGAAAACCAAGTTCATTTGGATGTTCGGTCAAAGGTGAAACCAAAACTGCGGTGATTTTTCAGTTTATTTAGCACTATCTTTGTTTTCTTAATTTATAAGTTTAATCGCCATCATAATTCAATGTATTTATCACATACATAAATTTAACATGATATAGTATTAGTTAAAATTAGATTATTATGATTTATAATCATGAATTGACATTTTTGTGATTTTTTTATATATCATATAATGGTATACTTATCATGTAAATTTAGCATTAAGTTCTTAGTGAAAAATCAATTAGCACATTTGATAAAGAAAAGATCATCGGCTCTTATGTTAGACAAATAGTTATCACATCATTAAATAAATAACATACATGTAGCATCTTTTATATTTATTAAAATAGTTCAACGTGATTTGTAAACGAATAATATAAAATAAAGTGTTAATCAACTAAGCTATACATTTTTAGGTGCTACTTCATATTAAATCTTATTTGATGTGTTGGTTATTAAAAGTTTCGAATTGATTAAAGGCGGAAAAGACGAGTTTCCTTATAGATAGTAAAATATTATATTTTAAGCATTGATTATGCCTCAAATTGATTATGCCTCAAATTGAATAGTTAATGAAATTTTACTTATTACCATAACTTGTCATTGAAATGACGTTAACATGAAAATATGAATACTTACAATTATAAGTTCTAACATATGGTTGTTTTAAGATAATTTTGAGATATCAATAAGGTTGTTCATATAATTGATATTTGATATTTTACTTAACCTTACGTTGGTCAATTCATCATCTAAGATTTGCATGTTTATAGTAATGACATAAATGAAGCTTATGTGTTATTTACTAAGATTTAAATAGTAATTAGCATTCTTAACCAGAACGTTCTCAATTTCACCAACATCAGAAATGAAGAAAAATATACTAATATTTGTCGTGGTGAATTATAAATTCAGTTGATTAATATTATTTAAACTTGTTAAAGGTTTAACAAACTAATCAACGCCATCAAGGTTCCCCGTACAAGTAAAGGTGAGGTTCCATTTCTGATTTGTCCTAGCCCCGTTTGGCATCCAGCCCTGAGGAACTTGGATAGAAAAGCCACTACTCCATTACCAAACCTCGAACAACCTACATTTCATCATAATCCTGTTTGGCATCTCATCTCATAACATGATTTTCTTACTCATCGTTAAATCATATCCAATCATTTATTATTTATCATATCTATTCATAATCATGATAATTATCCAATATTATAATCTCATCTCCTAGTTCTTGAATTGTGCAAAGAGCAACGAACTATGTTCGGTACATGTAGCTAAAGGAGCAACGGATATAATCCAGTTTACTAGCTTGTTTGTTTATTTGTTATAACCATTGGGACGCCTTTGGGAAGTTGGGCCCAGGGATTGAGTCGAGTTACTGCCGGGCAGTAAGAACTGCCGGTTTAAGTAATTTCGCTTGATACCCATCTATAGGCACCGTTTGCAGTCAGGAGTTGGCTGTAACCGGCGTGTTGGATCGACATGTACTCGAGCATGTCTCTTGATTGTTTGCGAGGTAGCTCCTCGTCGGGAGGTATAAGGTAGAATAGTAGAAGTTATAAGGCTGGATTTGTTTATTGTTAAGCACAAGTTCATTAGCTATTCTATGAAAACTCCAGTACCATTGCTACATCAAATTGTCTAGTTAACTTGTTTCTACCGGTAAGATCACCCCCGAAATGTACCCATTAGGTCACAGTTAATTCTTGCATGACCAGTTCTTTAATATGAATCTCACTAAGTCATTAAAGACTTATTCCTCGTTTCTTCTGTCTATTCCTCAGGATAAAATCAACATGACAACATGGACCAAGTGAGTAATTGTTCAAGCGTGAATTTTGGAATATTCGTGTTTTGTCATTAATGCATAACAATTAAAATAGTCACATTATTTGTAATACCAAGACTTCCGCTGTATATATCAAAATATAATTTATAAAACGTGTATGGTTTTGATCCTGAACAAGTGAGACCCCTTCTTATGAGTTGCGCTCTAGTCTGGATTAGGTAAAGTGGTTGGCCACCGCTGAACCAACTCAGATCGGAGCATGGCTCGTGGGGCGCGGTCGTCACAGTATGGTATCAAAGCCGTTGGTTATATTATTTGGACAAGCATTTAATCACTCAAAGATTTTTCACCAAGATATTCATATAGATTAAAACATATATTCTTACATCAAACACCGATCAGCATAAAAGAGTTACAATCAGAGTGTCGTGTCTACATCTAAAGCACGCTTCTTACCACGATTATTGTCACTACTTGCCTGCCATCGAATTTGTGACAAAACAGGATCTACTTTTGGTACATACTTTTTAAGTTTGTCAATTAATTCATTTATAGTACGTGAAGAGATGAAAATTTCACGAGCCGCCGGCTTCATAAACTCCTGCTCCACGCAATGATCTAGAAAAGACAACAATCCATCATAGAAACCATTGACATTGTAGAGCCCTATAGGTTTTTTATGCATGTTTAATTGTGCTCATGAAGCTATGCAGAAAATTTCTTCCAGTGTTTCTAAACCCCCAGGTAATACAATAAAAGCATCAGAATTATACAACATATTAGTTATTCTTTCATGCATGCTAGGTACTATAACTTCCTCCCATAAGATTGGACCATCGAAATTCATGTCAGCTAAGGCTTTGGTATGATCCCTAACACGCTACCTTTATTTGAAAATGCACTACTCGCAACACACCCCATTAACCCTAAACTTCCTCCCCCATACACCAACTTAATCCTTCTGGCAGCCAAAATGTATCCCAAACTACTTGCTACCTCTAGAAACTCTGGATCTTTTTCTGTACTAGATCCACAAAAGACACAAATGAATTTTATTTCTCGAGTTGAAGATTTTTCATCCCAAATTTTTTTTCCCTCTGGTAATGTGGTATATGTCAATGTGTGGTCTTCGATATCATTAAACCGCTATTTATAAGAAGACATAGTAGGCGTACTGAGGAAGCTTTTAAAACAATAATAATACAACACCTTCAAAAATAATAATTAATTAAATAGCGTCTCCAATAATCCATCTTTTATGAACTACTTCCCCTACAATCAATCTTTGATGATATGACATTTACCAATCTAAGAAAACACATTCATATCGTTGTACCCCATCATCTATTATTTGTGCCTATTAAAAATAATATATATGTATATATATGTACATGTGTGTGTGTGTGTGTTTATATAGATAAGACCGTCTAAGCTTTATTTATACTGAAAAACTAAATATATGCATAATTCTTAAAAGACGTGCATGCACTTATAAGGAATAATTATTTTACCTTATTTTCCTTCTTTTTTTTGTCTAAGTATCCGAATTTATTCATTTGAATACAAAATTTCCAAAATAATGATAATATCAATAGTAATAATAAATCACAAAAACTTATATGTTATGTTACAATTAAAATTACTCATGTTCTTTGTGATAGTTACTTTTTTTTAATTAGCATGATTTATCAAAAAAAAATTGGATTAAAAAATTTTAGTACTCAAAATTTTAAGAATATTAAAGATTTTTCTAATTTCTCTATATTACGCTCGTTAGTTAAAACTTTTATTTTAAGATTTCAAAAATACAAACATATTTTACACAAATAAGTCACATATTTCTAATCTTAATTTTCATCCCAATCATCATACCATTAAAAAACAAAACTCCCAACGGTTATAAACGGCTCTAATAGCCACATCTCCTTCTATAAATATATCATTTTTATACTACAAAACACACACCCATCTCCATCTAACTTCTCCCTACAAAAAATGGATCATTTGGTTCAAGTAATTCTTGTTGTAATTTTTATTATTTTTATTTTTATTTTTATTTTTCTTCTAAATGATGAAGAAACATCATTTGAATTTGCTATTGTATTTTTAGGATTCGCAATACCATTTCTATTTATTGCTCTTGGTATGAGTTTACTACTATTATGTAAGTTCAATTGAAATATTGCATCTTGGATAATAAGACATTTATTTGAGTAGTCTTCTTTTACCTATATAATTGTTATAATGTGTGAAACGTAAAAATAAAACAAATAAATAAACTCTCGGTTATTAATAGACAAGAATCATAAAAGTTTAATTTTCTTCTTCCGATAAAAGGGGTTTATAACTTCCTATGGTGTTAAGTGTTAGTCCTTAAGGATAAAATTAATAGAAATATCGGTTATAAATCCTTTATCTTCACAACAAATCTGGTAAGAATCTGGGGACCAGATTCCTTTAAGGAGGGGGGATTGTAACGCCCCAAAATTTTTGAAGAAACTAAATTTATGCTTCAGTCCTTGAACTTTTAAAAGTTTCAATTTTTTACCGTAAATGTTTAGAAAAATTTGCATTTGAGTCCTTAAGGTTAAAAGTTTGCATTTGAGTCTTTTATTATTTTTATAGGTCTCTAATCCTAAAACATATATTTCAATTTCAAATCTTAACCAAAATGATCAAATTATCTAGAAAATTACATAGATAAATATGTATGTGACAAAGGAATCAGATTATACATATTTGAATTTTAATTATAAACAATTGAGGGACTTGATATGCAATTAACCAATTGATGAAGTAAGCCATGACATATTTTTTATGAGGTAAGCCATGACATCCTCAAGAGCATGATTAAAAGATTTTTGTGATTTATTATAAAATAATAAAAGTGGGACCTTAATTAAAATTATTTTAACATGATTTTTACCTATAAATACTAAGCTTTCTTCCAACAATTTTTACACCCAAAATCATTTTGGTTTTTCCTTCTTTCTTCCTATGAATCTCTAAGTTAGTGAGTCTACTTTCAAAAAAAAATCATCCCAATTTCTTATTTTATTATTTTCTACCCGAAAATACCCCAAAACTTTTATTGCGCAGAATTTATCCATTCGGCCCTGCACCTTAGAAAAACCATAATGAAGTGTAGAAAAATCATTTTTGAGAAAATCCAACGGCTGAATACTCCTCATGATGTCCTCTAACTTTCATATGAAGAAATGGTTTTTATATAAGGTGATTTAGAAGGTCGAAATTCCTAAACCGGTTACTGGTGTCTGAAAATCCGAAAATAGGTTATATGTTGCAAGAATTATTTAGCAGAGCAAACCTTTGTGTTTTCACAAAATCTTGGATTCCCACGTCTCTCATGATGCTATAAAACCATAAAACATAAAAATATTTGAAAATCAAGTTCATTTGGATGTCCGATCAAAGGTAAAACCAAAACTGCAGTGATTTTTTAGTTTATTTGGCACAATCTTTGTTTTCTTAATTTATAAGTTTAATCGTTATCATAATTCGATGTATTTATCACATACATAAATTTAATATGATATAGTATTAGTTATAATTAGATTATTATGATTTATAATCATGAATTGACATTTTCTTGATTTTTTATATATCATTTAAATGGTATACTTATCATGTTAATTTAACATACTACTTTCATAAGTCTTAAAAAATTATTCTAGCCACTTCATGACTTAAACATCAAATAAGATTATGTATCATAATAAACATTTCTTTCATGTTTTGATAAATTTTCCATGTTTATATCTTTATATTTAAGTTATAATAAATTATATTCTGGATTCGCAATGTTTTTGTAAATAAGTATATGTTCTCTTCACTTTTACCCACCCAGCTAAGAACGGATATGTATAGTTACATAGAGGTAATTAGAGCTAAGTATTTTATCGCCTATTAAGAGGTGAAAATAAGTGTTGCTACGGTTTGGTCTTTTTCCCAATTGAAACTGAATTGGTCAATGGTCAAGATTAGCATTAAGTTCTCAATGAAAAATCAATTAGCACATTTGATAAAGAAAATACCATCGGCTTCTATGTTAGACAAATAGTTATCACATCATTAAATATATAACATACATGTAGCATCTTTTATATTTATTAAAATAGTCCAACATGATTTGTAAACTAATAATATAAAATAAAGTGTTAATCAACTAAGCTATACATTTTTAGGTGCTACTTCATATTAAATCTTATTTGATGTGTTGGTTATTAAAAGTTCCGAATTGATTAAAGGCGGAAAAGACGAGTTTCCTTATAGTTAGTTAAGTAATATATTTTAAGGATTGATTATGCCTTAAATCAAATAATTAATCAAATTTTAATTATTATCGTAACTTGTCATTGAAATGACGTTAACATGAAAATATGAATACTTACAATTATAAGTTCTAACACGTGGTTCTTTAAGATAATTTTGAGATATCAATAAGGTTGTTCATAAATTGATATTTGATATTTTACTTAACCTTTCGTTGGTCAATTCATCATCAAAGATATTCTTGTTTATAGTAATGACATAAATGAAGCTTATGTGTTATTTACTAAGATTTACATTGTAACTAGCATTCTTATCTAGAACGTTCTCAATTTCACCAACTTCAGAAATGAAGAAAAAACATACTAATATGTGTCATGGTGAATTATAAATTCAGTTGATTAATATTATTTAAATTTGTTAAAGGTTTGACGAACTAATCAACGCCATCAAGATTCCCCGTGCAAGTAAAGGTGAGGTACCATTTCTGATTTGTTCTAGCCCCGTTTGGCATCCGGCCCTTAGGAACTTGGACAAAAAAGCCACTACTCCATTACCAAACCTCGAACAACCTATATTTCATCATAATCCTATTTGGCATCTCATCTCATAACATGATTTTCTTGCTCATCGTTAAATCATATCCAATCATTTATTATTTATCATATCTATTCATAATCATGATAATTCTCCAATATTATAATCTCATCTCCTAGTTCTTGAATTGTGCAAAGAGCAACGAACTATGCTCAGGACATGTAGCTCAAGGAGCAACGAAATATTATCTGGTTTACTAGCTTGTTTGTTTATTTGTTATACCCATTGGGGCGCCATTGGGAAGTTGGGCCTAGGGATTGAGTCGAGCTACTGCCAGGCAGTAAGGATTGTCGGTTTAAGTAATTTCGCTTGATACTCATCTATCTAGGCGCCGCTTGCAGTCAAGAGTTGGAACAACCCGCGTGCAGGATTGACATGTACTCGAGCATGTCTCTTGATTGTTTGCGAGGTCGCTCCTATTCGGGAGGTATAAGGTAGAATAGTAGTAGTTATAAGGCTGGATTTGTTTATTGTTAAGCACAAGTTCATTAACTAATCTATGAAAACTCCAGTACCATTGCTACATCAAATTGTCTAGTTGAACTGTTTCTACCGGTAAGATCACTCCCGAAATGTACCCATTAGGTCACAGTTAATTCTTGCATTACCAGTTCCTTAATATGAATCTCACTAAGTCATTAAAGACTTATTCCTCATTTCTTCTGTCTCTTCCTCAGGATAAAATCAACATGGTAGCATGGACCAAATGAATAATTGTTCAAGCGTGAATTTTGGAATATTCGTGTTTTGTCATTAGTGCATAACCATTAAAATAGTCACATTATTTGTAATACCAAGACTTTCGTTGTATATATCAAAATATAATTAATAAAACGTGTATGGTTTGATCCTAAACAAGTGAGACCCCTTCCTATGAGTTGTGCTTTAGTCTGAATTGGGTAAAGTGGTTGGCCACCACTGAACCAACTCAGATCGGAGCATAGCTCGTGGGGCGCGGTTGTCACATCAAACCTTTGTATTTTTCACAAAATCTTGGGTACACACATTCATCATGACATTATAAATCATAAACCATAAAATCATGACATTATAAATCTTAAACCATAAAAGGATTTGAAAACCAAACTCATTTGGATGTCCGATCAAAGGTAAAACCGAAACTGCGGTGATTTTTCAGTTTATTTGGCACAACTTTATTTTCTTAGTTTATAACTTAAATCATCATCATAATTCAAGTATTTATCACACACATGAATTTAACATGATATAGTATTAGTTATAATTATACCTATATTTTATATTCATGAATTGACATTAATTAATTTTATTTATATCATTTAAATAGTAGATTTATGATGTTTAACATACTACTTTCATAAGTTTTACAAGATTATTCTTGCCACTTCATGACCTAACCATCAAATAAGATTATTCATCATAATAAACATTTCTCATCACATGTTTTGATAAACTTCCTATGTTTATATCCTTATATTTAATTTATAACATAAATAAATGTATTTTAAATTAACTATGTAAAATAAAGTAATAATTGACTAAGTTATACCTTTTAAGGTGTTACTTCATATGCTACTTATTTGATGTGTGGTTATTAAAAGTTTTGAATTGATAATAAGCTTAAAAGACGAGTTTTCTTAGAGTTAGTAAATAATATGTCTTAAGGATTAATTATACATCAAATTGGATAGTTAATCAAATTTTACTTGTTACTGTGACTTGAGGTTGGAATGACTTTAACGTAAATACTCATAGTCATAAGTTTGAAAATATGGTTGTTTAATATAATTTTGAGGTATAAATAAGGTGGTTAAAATAATAGATAATCAATATTCAATTAAAGCATATATTTTTCTTTAAATTCATCATTTAAGATTTTCATGTTTTGTGTAATGATATAAATTAAGCTTATCTGTTATTTACTATGATTTACATTGTAACTAGCATTCTTAACAAGAACGTTCTCCATTTCACCAACATGAGAATTGAAGAAAAAGTACTAATATTTGTTGTGGTGAATTATAAATTCAGTTGATTAATATTATTTAAATTTGTTAAAGGTTTGACGAACTAATCAACGCCATCAAGGTTTCCCTTACGAGTTAAGGTGAGGTTTCATTTTTGTTTTTTCTAGCCCCGTTTGGCATCCAACCCTGAGGAACTTGGACAGAAAATCCACTACTCCGTTACCAAACTTTGAACAACCTATATTCCATTATAATCCTGTTTTGCATCTCATCCCATACTCATCCTTAAATCGTATCCAGTCATTTATTATTTATCATATTGATTCAAAATCATTGTAATTCTCCGATATTATAAACTCATCTACTGGTTCTTGAAATGTGCAAAGATCAACGAACTATTTTCGGTAGCTCGAGGAGCAATGGATATTATCTAGTTTACTAGCTTATTAGTTTATCTGCTATACCCATTGGGATGCCTTTGGAAAGTGGGCACATGAATTGAGTCGAGTTACTGCCGGGCAGTAAGGACTGTCGGTTTAAGTAATTTCTCTTGATACCCATCTATCTAGGCGTCACTTGCAGTCAGGAGTTGGCTGTAACCCGCGTGCTGGATCGACATGTACTCGAGCATGTCTCTTGATTCGTTTGCAAGGTCACTCCTCGTCGGGAGGTATAAGGTAGAATATTAGAAGCCATAAGGTTGGAATTGTTTACTATTAAGAACAAGTTCATTAACTATTCTATGAAAATTCCATTACCATTGCTACATCAAATTATCCAGTTGAGTTGTCCCTACCGGTAAGATCACTCCTCAAAATATATCCATTAAATCATAGTTAATTATTGCATTTCCAGTTCTTTTATATGAATATCACTAAGTCATTAAAGACTTATTCCTCGTTTCTTCTGTCCATTCCTCAGGATAAAATCAACATGGCAGCATGGATCAAGTGAATAATTGTCCAATCGTGCATTTTGGAATATTCATGTTTTGTCACTAGTGCATAACCATTAAAATAATCACATTGTTTGTAATACCAAGACTTCCGTTGTATATATCAAAATATATTTTATAAAACGTGTATGGTTTTGATCCTGAACAAGTGAGACCTCTTCCTATGAGTTGCACTTTAGTCTGGATTGGGTAAAGTGGCTGGCCACCACTGATCCAACTCGGATCAGAGCATGGCTCATGGGGCGTAGCCGTCACAGCCAGCGTGGCAGGGAATAATTTTGTCGCAGCATACTAGGTCGCAATGGATTTTTTGGTTACTTCCAAATTTTTCAGCCAATTGGGTCACATTTTTGTGATCTAGCCTATTTTGGATACAATTTTGAATATTCCTTGCAAAATTTTGCCTCCATTTGAGTGATGTTTTGTTGTAGCGGTTTGCTTTGCACTATAGTCGTAGATAAAAGTTTGTTTGATTTGCTATATTATTAGTAGGGTTGTCCTACATGGCACCTTAATCTTATGATTATTAGTTGGACACCCGCTCTCCCAACTAATAATACTCAAACTAAGTCCAATTAAAAATAAATCCTAAAGTCCATAATACCACTTCTCTTTCTACTTTGTGACCAAATTAACTTAAGGTTGGCTAGATCTACACACCACATGCATACCAAAAATTCCCATTTCAAATTACACAACACCGTAACACCAAAAAAAAATAAGGTTGTTTGAAGATGATTGATACATAATTGGTATTGAAATTATTTTTAAGTGAAATTCACCAAATTGAAATGAAAATAAGTGTGTATTTAACAACATGATGTAGTCATTTTAAAATAAGCTTAAAAAGAACACATCTAACATGATATATTATATAATCGGCTAGTAAACCGAGAAACACATGCGCTAAAAACAAATTAAGCATACAAACTCAACCACGAACAATATAACAAGATGAAAATTGGCGGTTGAATTGTTATCCATACAATAGTTCATAATAGTTCATAACATTTTACCACTAATAAAAAACAAACAAGTACTTCAAAAGCACACAACAACGCAACGCTAATAAAAGTTCAATAAAGTTTTTGATAGGATGTCCACGAACAAATAGAAACATGGATTATGTAGATAATGGCGTAAATCACTCGTCATCCCAAAACCATTTCAATCAACTACCATGTGCGCGGCGGCGTGAACCATTTGTCCAGTCGGGAATGCCATGTATCCATAATCTTTGAAAAGCCTTTGGTAGAGTTCCATTGATCCGAACAATCCTTTGTTCTTTTGAAAATACATTTGAATGACCGTCTCCTACAAATGTAAACTTTTGGTTGTCTTAAAGACGTATAAATAATTCAATATACAACACAATAATAAATATAGTAGACATGAAAGGCGTTCACACGGGCTGCCCATTTTTCAGCTGGTGTCGTCATTGTTGTTGTGTGACCTTAGGACTTTTTTTGCTTATGTATATTGGTAGAGAAATAAGAAATGGTGGAGTTGAAAGTGTAATAGATGTAAAAAAATATACTAAAGGTAAAAATGTCATTAAATACTGAAAATTTTGGATCGTGAATTGACATAACAACTTTGAGAGTTAAGCTGACATTGCCTTAACTCTATTGTGATCTTCTTGACCAAAGTAATATGCAGCGGAATTTAAAAATAAGAAGATATAATTTTTAAGAAGTTTTCAATATTATTAAAAACTTCCGAGCCTTAGGCCAAATAACCATAAAGGTTTTAACAAAAATGTTCCTCACAAGAATTCACTCACGCTCTTTGTTGATCGGACTCAACGAAGCAGACAAGTACGAACTACTTAACTTCTATGAACTAAACGTAAATAGTTGATATAAAAACTTCGCAAAAGCAAGACGAAGACAATACAAAGAATAATTAATCTCTCAGGTTGTTTAGCACGATTGTCTTATCTTCATCTTGATGAACTTCACAACTTTTATAGATTTCTTGAATCTTGCACGCCAAGATGTGTTGTTCACAGCTTTGGTAACTCTTGTTGTTTTCTTGTTGAATTTTGCCTTCTTTGTCAACTCGATATCTTTCTTAAATATATGTTTCCTTTATTACCGATCTAACAAGGTAACACATCTTCTTCAAATCGGAGAATCCTGGAAAGAATAAAAGTTGCAGAGAATCCAATTTGTTTCCTTCTTTTGAAACCGTGTTGAGTTGACTTATTCAACTTAGCTTGAATTATGCAAATTTCAAGTAAGGAATCTTTCATAGCTCTTCCTTATGATTAACATACCTTCCTGTACATAAACATAAACAACTAAAACCGTGGAACTTGATTAATAGGTGAATAAAGGCAAAACTTAAATTTGGCAACTGAAGAACAGTTTTCGTACAAGCTCTCGGGTTTCAATGTTATCCTCAATGTTGTCCCAACATCGTATAACATTGATTCCAGAGAACCTTGCACTTTCAAATACAAAAAAAGTCTCACGTGAACGCATTTCATGTCTACTTTTTTCGCTTATGTAATAAAAAAAACTTGTGTCAATTGTTCCAAGCAAAGAGACTATTATATATTTTTGTTGTGCTATATTTAAGATACTAATTTGATAAACCATACAACATACTACTTATACACAGAATTATTAATAAAGTTGTAATAGTCATAGGACTTAATTTTGCAAGCAAAGGGTCCTAACATAATGGAAAACAAGTATCCCGTTGCTTCCTTTTTGTTTCATATATTATTTACTTCCGGTTTTATTTTCTCTATATCAACATCAACTCATTGGAGTAGCTGAATCTCGTGGTCAATTACTGTCTTTTCTATATTTATTACAACTTTGAATTAAACGTTCATTATATCGCAGTAGTTGAAAGTTTGAACAAAACGACAACTGACATTATTATCAAATGCAATTTTGCATATAATATAACCTCTTGGCAGCGAACTGTGTACTCGACACTTTCTGTAATCTGGGATTCTACATTTTCTTGAACAAACCAAATCATGGAGATTACAATGGAAACTGAAATAGTATCAACTGAAAACGTGAAGCCTTCTTCTCCCACGCCACGTCATCTTCAGACATACAAACTTTCTATGTTAGATCAACTCGTTCCTCAAATGCTTGTCCCCATAATCCTTTACTTCCCAAGTACAAGTTTATCAGTTTCTCACACAACACAACTACTTAAAAACTCGTTATCCGTTATCTTAACTCGATTTTATCCGCTAGCCGGGAGAACCGCTTACGATGGTTTATCGGTCGATTGCAACGACGAAGGGGTCCCGTTCTCCGTGGTAAAGATCAAAGGCCATGAACTGTTCGACGTGCTGAAAAATCCTGACCCCGAATTACCTCGTAAACTCGTACCTTGCGAAGTTACGATAGATACTGAAGTAGGTGGAGGACATAGTCTTGTCTTGATACGAGTCAATCAGTTTGATTGCGGCGGAATTGCGGTTGGTGCTGTTTTTTTGCACTCGGTGGCTGATGCTGCGGCGATGGGGTACTTCTTGAATTCTTGGGCTGCCACGGCTCGTGGTTCCATCGACTCCGTGTGTCCGAATTACATTTCTCAGTCTCTCTTCCCACAAAAAGAGGAGTTGCAGAGCCAGCCTGTTTCTCTTGGGTCACTTCTCAAGAAGGGAAAGTCAATCATGAGAAGGTAACTGTGTAATGTCGTCACGTCTTAATATTTATTTAGTCTCAATAAATTGAAGTTTTATTAATTTATGTAGCTTTAATGTCATATTTAGTTGATATTGCATCTAAAAACTCAATCTTTTAGAAGACTAATTATCATTTATAAATTCATTCCGTCAGGTATGTTTTTGCCTCCGCTTCAATATCAAAACTCAAGGACAAATCAGGCATGGAGCGCCCCAGCCGAGTTGAAGTTGTGTCGGCCCTCCTCTGGAAGTGTTTCATGGTCGCATCTCTCGCAAACAACAAACAAGCATCCCTACTTACCCACGCGGTGAACACGAGGAGAAGAGCCCAACCACAGTTCTCCTCGACTTGTTTCGGTAACTTCCCTGGATTAGCAGCGGCATCAAGCACGAACGAACCTGACAAGGATTTGGGAGAGTTGGTTAAGGAAATGCGGGGCGCGGTAAGCAAAATTGACGGAGACTTTGTTAATAGGTTAATGGGAGATGACGGGCTGTTGGGCTATTACGAGAATCTTAAGGTAGTATGGAGCGGAATCCCAGAGGGAGCGGACCTTTTATGTATTTCGAGTTGGTGTGGTTTTGGACTTTACGACGTGGATTTTGGTTGGGGGAAACCAATATGGTATACTAGATTGGATGCTGGAACTGATTCTGAGTCGCTGTTCCTTAACGGGGTTTGGTTGAATGACACTAGAATCAGTGGTGGAGTAGAGGCGTGGGTGACTTTAGATGAACAATATATGAACATATTCGACAACATTGAGGAACTTCAACCTTACATTTCTAAAGATCCCAGTCCATTTCTTATTGTTGAATCAATTAAATGTGATGGGCATTCGTAAATCATTTTCAATCTGTCATGCACCTTCCTACTTTATGTATACATTTTAATTCTACTTGAGTGACGCATTGATGTTGAAATTAATATATACAATTATTTAGGAGATAACTTGTCTCCAACCATTAGTAAGAATACTGTTTTCTATTGCAGAAGAAAGACAAAATAGTTCTGAACTATGCCAAACGTTAAGTCATGTTTTTCTATGCTTGTTGGATTTAGAAATAGTTCTCAAAATATGGAATGAATTAGTTTAATGGGGGAATTACATCACGCCACCAACGTTTGGTGCCATTTGCATTCTACTCTTTTAAGTTTGTGTTGGAGCGGTCAACTCCTTATCGTTTGGAAAAATAGACAATTTGCACCAAGTCAACATTTTGCAATTTTGATTAGGGGTATTTTCGTAAAATCATTTTATCTCACATTTTGATAGGTTAAATGTGCTCTATAACGTATTGCATTGTGTGCAGATTGCCCCTAAACCTATTGTTATAAACATTTCAATATTTTAAAAGAAAATATTAAGACAAAATTAAAGATTTATTAAATTTGACCAACCTTTTTAGTTTTTTATTTTTTTTATGATCATGAAACTTAGGCTTATTTTTCGACAAATTTTTTTTTAAAGAAGCCTAAATTCTTTTTCGATAGTTTTTAGACTTTAAGCATTTATTTTGGAATAAAATTATTTTGGAGGACTATTTTACAATTAACCATTCTGAAGAAAAAAAATTGTATAAATATTTAAAAAAAAAAAAAAAGAATTTTGTCGAAAGATTCTAAAAGAAAAAGAACTTTGTCTAAATATTTAAAAAAAATTGTCGAAAAGAAGCCTAAATCCTGGGTCTTAAAAAAATAAGAAACTAAAAAGGTGGTCAAATTTAATAAATCATTATTTGCCTTAAAAAATGTAAAAAAGGTTGAAATTTTTATAACAATAGGTTGGGGGCAATCTGCACACAACTCAATACGTTAGGGGGCACATTTAACTTATCAAAAGGTGGGATATATAAGATGATTTGACGAAAATATTCCTGATCAAAAGTGCAAAATGTTGACTTGGGGCAAGTTACCTATTTCTCTAAACCATAGGTGTTGAACTCTTCAAAACAAATTTAAGGAGATTGACTGCAAATGGCCCTAAACATTGGAAGGTTTGATGTAATTTTCCCTAATTTAATCATCGTAATAAAAATATTTACTGCTCACGGTTTATTAGTTAATGCTACGAAGCTCGGCAACGTTCATATATGAATGCATTATTATCAATGTTGGCAAGAGTTGACCGATTCAATTGTGTTTCTTTTCTTTTCTTATGAATTCAATGAAATGGCCGTATTAATTAATCATACATTTCTTTACAATAAGACAATACCTCTTTCACTTTATTTATTCACTCTTTAAAGGGTGGTGGTGTGATTTAGGTGGCCCAAAAACGAACTGGATCAGATTGGTGTGATAATGGCTCAAACGAAAAAGAATCAAATCTAGGTGGTCCTACACTTTCCAGACAATCTAACACTCTTGTTCGATCGTTATTGCCCTTTTGTGGAGCGGGGGTCGCATCCCGAGGTCTATAAATACCCCGGGACCGAGATTCATGCATATCATTAATTATTGTTCACAAACTCCATAAGAATCGAACCTACCGTTTGTAGTCGCAAATTCTTGAATTCTGAAAATAAAACAAGAAAGAGATTATAAAGTAATTATTTGATTAAATTTAAAGTATAACTTTGGATACAATCTCTATCTAATCCTCTGATTCTATTCTACAAGAACAATATTAAAATTTATAGTGAAAATCTTCAATTTGATCTTCGCTGAAGTGATTTGAACTTGGAGAAACGTCAATTCGAGGGTCCTTGGACTTGATCTCGGATTAAACGGTGATTTGATTTGAGGATTTGACTTGGGGTTTTGACGAACACCAATTTGACTTAGGATTTGACAAACGTTGATTCGACTTGAGGATTTGATGAACACCAATTTGACTTAGGATTTGATAAACGTCGATTCGAGGGCTTTAAAGCTTGATCTCGGATCGAAAGATGTTCTTGAGTTGGAATTTGATTTGAAGGTTGATGAAGATTGGTATGATCTTCGTCTTCAGTTCTTTGGATTTTTTGGGTTTTGATCTTCCTAGCATGGATTTTGATCTTCAAAAACAGTTTTCCGAGGATCTTGTGACTTGATCTCGGATCAAAATGGATTTTTGGTTTGAATGTCGTTGAAGAACGGTATGAACTTGATTTGGATTTCTTGGATTTATTGAAGATTTGATCTTCTTGGCAAAGACACCATCTTCAAAAAATGGTTTTTGGATGAACTTGAAGCTTGATGGCGGATTGAAAGAAGTTCTTAACGAAGAACATCTTGAAGATGGATGAAGGATACCTTGAATGACGCGAAGAACGCTTGAAGATGGATGAACTTGGTGGAGCGAAAAACTTAGAGCTTTTCCCTCTTCAACTTGTTAATATTTTTTGGTGTGTTTTTCTTTATGAGAGGACCCCTATTTATAGTTGTAAAAACCTAGAGCTCCTTGCTTGTGATTGGTCGGTTTATTTCAAGATAAGCATGGATTTAATTTAGTCTTGCTTATCAAGAAATATCTAGAACACATCATATTTCCACGTGTAATAACGTGATTGGTTGAAATGCTCCATCTTTTCCACGTGGCATTATTCGATTTGTTGAATCGCCTCATCATTTTTCCATGTGGCTTTATTTGATTGGTTGCAATTCTCCCCCTTTTCCATGTGGCTCTATTTGATTGGCCAATCCAATAGATATTAGAAAATCAATTAATTAACCTATTAATAATTGGAATTTAATTTATTAAAATTCCAAATTAAAAATAGAAATAATCAATTTAATTTCTAAAAATTTAATTTGACACTTGTCAATATTTAATTGGAGTAGACAAAATTTATTTGTCTACAAATGCCCCCTTGCGACTTGTCACGAATAGCATTGTAAAAATGCGTCTTGAAGTGAATATGTCGCAACATATTTATTTTCGATCCATTAATAAGATTTGATGAAATATATGTACTTCATTTGAAAAAGACCAACATTTGGGGACTTATATGTGAATTTCTTGAAGGACCAGAATACAATTTGTGTACAAACCATTTCTTTTTTCCTTTTTTTTTTTCTTTCCCTTTTTCTGTATACCCCACGTGACATTTCTTTTCCCTCCTTTTTTTTTTTTTTAAAAGCTTGGTCCATGTAGACCTGCCGCGCAGGATAATTCCAAGTTTCCTTCTCAAACTGCAACAGTGCAACAGTAAACGTGAAGGTCTGCAACTCCTTTTTTTCTTCTGATTTTGAACTTAACAATTGGTTAGGAGATATAAATCGATTTTGTTTAATATAATTCCATAAGACTCCCAACTCCCAACTCCATAAGACTCCGACTCACGTCTAATTTATGAGTTTCATTAGGAAAGGAATTCTCCAGGCAGCGTTCTATAAAATAGACCGAAAGCACACCAGTAATTCATTCTTCGATTCGACGGCAACTCGTAACTCGTAAGCTTCGATCCAAGATTTAAATTCCGTTTGCTGTTCACTCTACAGAAGTCTCAACTTCGATTTTTTCGAAGAACCACGAGAAGCAACAACATCCGATTTTCCCCTTATTTTGCTGTCGTGCGTTGCCGTCGTTGTTGTCGCTGCTTTTCGCAGCTTTCTGCAACTTGTCGATTGCGAATTCAGTTCGTGAGCTGAATTTGTCGCGTTCGAATCGGAGGAGAAGAGAGAGGCGGAAATCCGGCGGGCAAGGTCAAGGTCCGAGAAAAAATTGGGGCGCCCCTTTTTTCTTCTTCTTCTTTTCTTTTTCTTTCTTCTTCCTTTCTTTTCTCTTCTTCTTTCTCTTTTTCTTTCTTCTTCTTTTCTCCACTGATCACGGTTTCTTTCTCTTTTTTGGTCACAGGTGCAGTAAGTAGGATTAAAAAATAGGAGTTGGTTAATTGCTCTCACTACAGTTGCAAAAAAGGAACAACTTTCTGGTATTATTATTTTTTACCCCTTTTCTTTTTCCTTTTTTTTTTGATGCCCTTTTCTTGTTTTTTTTTTTTTGCTTTCTCTAACTCTTTTGTTTGCCTCTTTGCGTCGACAGTCCACGCACAATGGTGAAATTCGGTCATGCCTATAATTCAAAGAGAGTCGAGACTCTAACCATCACCGGTGATGACAACCAACGGGACACAATATTAGACGTTGGTACCCCTCTTGCCGGAATTTACACAAGTCGATGGCCCACTTTGATTAACACCATTAAACCCAAAGACTGGACCGAAGAACTTCCCAAGTCCTCCAATCGATCTATGTCGTCGTTCGTGCTCCGGTCTCCTCACCACCTAATATCAAACGATGGTCTTCCTTTCGACACCTTGGGGCAACGTATTGCGAAAGGAGACACCATATGGGGCAATGCCTCTCTTCACTTTCCCGGCGAAATCCAATACTTTCCCGGATATTGGGAGTGGACAGAAGATGTCCTTGTTCGGTGCAAGCCTACGCTCACTTCCACCAATACGTACGAGTCAATCTATGCATCACTGTTCACGTATGAGTGCAATTTGGAAATCCTAAAAGCCTTATGCGAAGCATGGTCACCGTCTACAAACACCCTTGTCACTTCACTTGGAGAACTCTCGATCTCCTTGTGGGACTTGAAACATCTTGTTGGTCTGCCCATATTTGGATCCATATATGATGAAGTCATACCAAGCGAGAGAGAACTTTTTGGCAAAGAGAAAGACAACTATCACTTGCCACGGTCATGCAGAGCCTTATTCCACGCGTTTCACTTAATCCGAGCACATGTTGGCGATGACGATTCTCGAGTGCCAATCAAAGAGTGGGTCAAATTTTGGTCGAAGAAAGAAGTCAAGTACAAATGTCCCCCATCACGCAAGGAGAGGAAAAGCGTGCGCCGACCTCAAGTGACGCACAACCCTTCTGGAAAGCTCGAACCATGCAGTCGGTGGTCATCGTAGGAAGAGATCATGTTTTCAAAACTCGGTATCAACGGTTGTTGGAAGGAAGAGACATTTTTGGCCGCGCACTTAGCTTGTTGGTTGTGCATCTTTGTTCTCCCTATAAAGGATGTTGGCTTTATCCGTCCAAGTACATTCAAGATGGCGAGTCTTATAGCCAGCGGTCAAAGAGTATGCCTTGCCATTCCGGTACTAACGTCTATTTACAAAGGGTTGAATGCAATATCAAGGTCTACTCAACCGTCTCAAGGGTGCCCTCCTTTTTCGGTCCATTTTGTTTACGGGTGGTTGGCGCTATACTTCAAGACTCAGTTTTCTATCCACCTAGAGTCGCAGATACCTGGGATGACAGTATTTTCCGGAGAAAATGGAGCAAGGTCCTTTGATCCAAAAGAAGCCCGCAAGAGGATTCATAAAGGAGACTACACCACTTGGGCATGCAACCTTCTTCCAAACGTCAATAACGTCGCGCTTGTGGATTGTGGTACCCTTGGCGAGGACGAGCATGACTACTTTATCAACCTTCGATCGTGCTATCTTACTCTGAGGCAAGGCGAGACTTTTGACATTGAGCCATACAGTCCACATCGATTTAGTCGGCAATTTGGATACTATCAAGACTGAAAGTGCAGGTATTCGGTCGATGTTAGTTTAACATTGAAGTGCAGGTATTCTGACAATGTTAGTTTAACATTGAGAAATCAATGTTAGGATAACATTGCTGGAGCAGAATCCGATTTACAATCTTTATTAATTTCTTCATTATTGTTTTGCCTTATTCACTTAACTAACTAAGTTCCACAGTTGTAATTGTCTTTGATTATTATTCAGGAAACAAACTTGTCATAGGTTGGACGCTCAAGTTTCCAAGAAGGAAAGTTTCCTTAATTACGCAAACCACTCTACAAGGAAAGAAGAGTTCGAGTGGAACTAGGAATGCTTTCCAAGTTCAAGTCCTCATTTGAAGAAGGAGTCTTTCCCTAGTTAGATCACTAACGAAGGAACTATTATTCAAAAGAATTGCTATGAATGAGTCTAGAGATCTTGCCAACATGGACTTTCAAACATTAATGAACACTCTAAAATAATTTGAACTAGAATTCCTAGGAAAGTCCAGTAAACAACTTGCTTTAGCCTTACTAGGTACTAGCTCAGATTCTACAGGGAGTGATGAGGATGAATATGAGTTGATCTCTTCTAACTATGGTAACATCACTAGGAAGTTTAGTAAATTGGGTTACAAAGATAAAAGTAAAGAAAAACAACCCAGTAATGCTGCTGTTAGTTATAAGAAATTGCCCCCAAAATTTGTAAAATACATGGCATCTAAGAGCACTCCTCAAGATGCTGAGAAATTGAAAGATGTCCAGTGTTATGAATGTAAGGGGTATGGTCACTTTAAACATGAATGTGCTAACACCCTCAGAACAAGAGGGAATTCTCATTGGGTCTGTGTAGATGATTTTAATGAAGCTGACTTCGAATCTGGAACAAGTGCTGATGAACAATCAGTGGAAATCAACACTGCTGCGCTCTGCACTCGGATCATCTGGTCAGGAGAAGACTCCAGAAACTGCCAAGAATCTCAATGTTACTCTAACATTAGAGAACCAACAGCAAAGTAGGAGATCTTCTTTGGAGACTGGAACGGCAATGATACACAGGTTAACCATGACACACTCTCTGATTGTGATGATACTAACTTTGATTGTTTTCATGGCTTAGTTGATCTAGAAGAGGAGTACTTCAATGAAGATGAGATGTCCCAGGAGGAAATTCTTGATGACCTGCATACAACCTTTCTCAGACTTGAGAGAGAGAATGTCAGACTCATAAAGAAAAATAAAGCACAGAAGCATGACATTGAATGTTTGAAGAACATGTTGAAACTCTATGAAAGGGATCTTGACAAAGCTGAAGCTGAGCTGAAAGAGGTAAATGAGAAACTCAAAAAGGATTCTCAGATCATAGCCAAATGGAATGGAGGTACTTCTAAACTTGATGAGGTACTGAACATGAGTAACTCAGGTACATGTGGTCTGGGATTTGTTGAGAAACCTTCCACTTCAAATGTTAATTCTGCCTATCTAACTACAAGCTTTGTTAAAGAATCTGATAATGTGAGTATAGGAACCATTAACACTGTTAAGAGTAAACCTACTTTTATCTGCCAGTACTGTTTTCAACCAGGTCACATTAAACCATTCTGTAGGAAATTTATAAAAGAATGTGGTAAGAAAACAGCCTCTGCGTCCAATGTTAATTCTACAACAGGTTCTGATGTTAGACTAACATTGGGTGCAGGACAGAAAAGTAGAACTTGGATAGAAAAGGCTAAAACCCCTAAGATTAAAGTTGTGTGCAATGTTGTTTTCTCTGCTGTGTACTCTAACCTTTCATGTAAATGGTACTTCGATAGTGGATGTTCAAGACACATGACAGGCAGCAAAGAGAATCTTAAGCAAATGGTACCTTTGAGTGCTGGAACAGTGACATATGGAGGAGGCACCAAAGGAAAAATCATTGCCAAGGGGACGTTGAATGTTGATGGATTCCCTCCCTTGAAGGATGTGTTGTTGGTAGATGGGTTAAAGGCAAATCTAATCAGTATCAGTCAGCTGTGTGATGATGACTTACTGGTTACATTTGATAAGATATCTTGTGATGTTTATGATAGTGACAATGTTCTTGTGATGACAGGTACTAGATTCAAAGACAACTGCTACCTAGCCCAGGAGGAAGCAGAATGTTTCCATGCCAAGATAGATGAGGCTTCTATATGGCATAGGAAACTTGGACATGTTCACTACAGAAACCTTGAGAAATTACAGAAAGTTGATGCTGTAAGAGGCTTACCAAAGCTGTCTTGTCCAGGTAAGCTTGTGTGTGGTGATTGCCTCAAGGGTAAGCAAACCAGAGCAGTTCATACACCCCTACAGGTACAAAATGCTAACCCTAGATCTAGTAGGTGTTTTGAATTGCTGCCAGTGGCAAGAGATATGCCTTTGTGATTGTAGATGACTTCTCTAGATACACTTGGGTAAAATTTCTTAAAGAAAAGTCAGAAGCTTTTGATCAGTTCAAAATTCTTTGTGCTAGTATTAAAAACTTGTATGGCTCCACTGTGACAAAGATTAGGTCTGATCATGGTAAAGAATTTGAAAATGCTAGTTTTGATAACTATTGCAATACTAAAGGTATTTTCCATGAATTTTCAGCTCCTAAGACTCCTCAGCAGAATGGGATTGCTGAGAGAAAGAACATGACTCTTCAAGAGATGGCCAGAGTTATGCTCAATGCCAAAGACTTATCCAAAAGACTCTGGGCTGAAGCCTTAAATACTGTTTGTCACATTAGTAACAGGGTGTATCTTAGACCTGGAACTAACATGACTCCATATGAACTCTTGAAGGGTGTAAAACCAAATGTTGCATATTTTCATGAATTTGGATGTGATTGTTATCTACTGAATGACACGGATTATCTGAGTAAATTTGATTCTAAAAGTGAAAAATGCATCTTTGTAGGATACTCAGCCAATAGTACTTCCTTTAGAGTCTACAATCTTAGATTGAAGACAATTCAGGAATCAGTGAATGTTGTGTTTGATGATTTCACTCTTGATACAGGTACTGGTGACATCTTAGTTCCCAATGTTGAACCAACAGTGGAAACCGAGAATGTTACTCCTGACAATGTTACACCAACATTGGAACTGGAAGCTGGAAACACTGAACAAGAGTCAGGGAATGATGTTAGACTAACACCAGCGAGATCAGATGTTAGAATAACATCAGAGGATTCTGACTCAGAACATGAAGGTGCCTCTGAACCTAGAAGAGACCCCCCGGCTAGGATTCAGAAAGACCATCCAGCATCCCAGGTAATAGGTGAACTCACTGAACGGGTAAGGACACGCAACAGAGAAAGACTTGACTATAGAGATATGGTAAAACTGTGTGTCTGCATGAACTTCACTTGTACTGTTGATAATGCCTCTTGTTTTGTCTCTACCATAGAACCTAAAAATGTGAATGAAGCCCTTCTTGATAACTTTTGGATTAATGCCATGCAGGATGAACTATTACAGTTTACTAAGAACAATGTCTGGATACTTGTACCTAGACCACCTAATGTTAATGTAATAGGGACGAAGTGGATATTTAAGAACAAGAGTAATGAGGAAGGGGTTATAGTTAGAAACAAAGCTAGACTAGTTGCTCAGGGGTACACACAGGTTGAAGGTGTAGATTTTGATGAGACATTTGCTCCAGTTGCTAGGATTGAATCTATTAGGTTACTTCTAGCCATAGCATGTTGTCTTAAGATAAAACTATACCAAATGGATGTAAATGGTGCGTTTCTGAATGGGCTGATTGATAAGGAAGTATATGTTGAACAGCCAAAGGGGTTCACAGATCCTAAGTATCCAAACCATGTGTACAAGCTTGAAAAGGCACTGTATGGTCTTAAACAAGCACCTAGAGCATGGTATGAAAGGCTTACAAAATTCCTTTTAAGTCTTGGTTTTGTTAGAGGTGATGGAGATAGAACACTGTTTGTCTTGAAGAAAGATTCTCATGTCTGTGTTGCTCAAATATATGTAGATGATATTGTGTTTGGCTCAACTAACAATTTTATTCTAGAAAAATTTGTTGAATCAATGACAGGGCGGTTTGAGATGAGTATGATGGGAGAATTAACTTTCTTTCTTGGTCTTCAAGTAAAACAAACAGGTAATGGGATTTTCCTAAGTCAGGAAAAGTATGCAAGAAATTTGGTAAAAAGGTTTGAATTAGCAGATTCAAAGCCTTGCAAGACTCCCATGTCTTCATCTGTGAAGATATCCAGGGATGTTAATGGTGCCAATGTTGATCCAACATTGTACCGTTCAATGATAGGGAGCTTACTCTACCTGTCTGCTTCAAGGCCTGACATAATGTTCTCTCTCTGTGTTTGTGCTAGGTACCAGGCATGTCCAAAGCAGTCACATCTGATTGCTGTGAAGAGAATACTTAGATACATTTCTGGCTCCTTGGCCCTTGGTATATGGTATTCCTATGACACTAACACAAATCTTGTAGGATTCAGTGACTCAGACTGAGCAGGTGACACTGATGACATGAAGTCTACAAGTGGAGGATGTTTTTATCTGGGGAACAACTTGGTCTCATGGTACAGTAGAAAGCAAAACTGTGTGTCACTCTCCACTACTGAATCTGAATACATAGCAGCATGCAGTTGTGTCACTCAGCTAGTATGGCTTAAACACATGCTACTGGATTATGGGTTAGACAGTCATACCTTACTTGTGTTTTGTGATAATCTTAGTGCTATAAGCATTTCTAAGAACCCTGTGCAACACTCCAGAACTAAACATATTGACATAAGACATCACTTTCTGAGAAACATGGTAGAAGATATGCTCATTGACATTGAACACATTGAAACTAACAATCAGCTTGCTGATATGTTCACTAAACCCTTAGATTCTGAGAGGTTCTTCAGTTTGAGGAATTCTCTTGGCATGTGCATCGTTTAGGAATGTTAGTTCACCAGTGTGGACATAACACCACTGTCTAGCACTGGTTATTGGTTGTGGTGTATCTGTAATTCTTTTTGTGTCCTTCTGTATTCTCTCTTCTTGCATATAACATCTTTGTTAGAGATTCTGTTGGGTTGTGTGGTTAAACTGTATGGAGAGATGAGTTGACTGGTGGACAGGTACATATCAAGAGGTTTGTTAAGTAAAACTCTGCTGTTAGTCTGTGAATGTTAATCTAACACCAGGAGAAGCTGGGGTACACAGAGCTCACTACTCTGATGTCATTCAGTTGTGACTTATCCGTGTTAGGTTAGACGAAACATGAAGAGAAGCTGGGGTACATGATGTTGAAAGCTTCATTGACATTCAGTGTGCTTATTTTTGTGTTTTGTCTATGGCCAAGGTTATGCATGGTAGTGATCTCTACTACTGAGGTGTTTGAAGTTTCGACTGCTTGCATTCAGTAGGATTGCTCACTTGGTATTTCTCTTGTATACAGGTTGGAAAACAAGTATGCATGAGGGACTGGGGTGGAGAAGTATATGATAAATGTATTGTCTTCATTCAGTTCCTTTGTACTTGCCTAATTTGTTGCTGATAGTTAAGTTGCTGGGGTGTGTGGGGTCTTGTGCTGCCCACATTCAGTGATGAAACTATCCTTTGACATTCACTAGTTTTTGTTCAAAAGAGTTCATTAAGATAAATTGATATGTCCTGATCCCAGTCAGTAAAGCTGTTTGTACTTGGTTACCATCTCCCAATGTTAATCTAACATTGCTGCATGCTTTCTTGTTCTGTATTCCTTTTTTTTCCTTGTGTCAGTTTGGGCTTAGGGGGAGTAGTAATCCTAGGAATCATGTGTTGAGGCATACTTTATGGGTGACTCACTGCAGGTAAAACACTATGTTTTGTGATCTTCTATGCTATGGGAACATCCCTTCCCTGGATATGTATATCCACTCTGTGTTTTTTCTGGTTGATGTGTTACTTACTCATACTGATGGTCTGAATTTATGTCTTGATACCTAAGTACTTGGGCAAGGTTCCAGATCTGTATACAGGAATATCTCATGCTCTCACATGATGTTGTCGTGGATGAAGCCCTGCATCTACAACTTTCCTCCCTGGTGTTAACTTACCAATGTTAGTCTAACACTGAAACATTGTAACTTATAAGTTTTCAGGTTTGAAGACCGCTCTGGTTACGTGTTAATCCAACACTGACACGTGGTAAGATGAACATGGGTGTGATCGTGTGACAGTAGTCCGATTATGTTGGTAACATGTTACAACACCACTATCTCTACTCTTCAGCTGATTATTATAATTTGCCCTAATCTTCTTCTACTGTGTACGCGCTCAAAATTTTTGCAAAAAAAAAACAACTCTCTCTGCAAAATCAAGTTTCGATTCTTCTTCTCTAAATCACTAACAATGGCACGCAAGTCTTCAATTGACACTCTTGCAGCAGCTGCAGAACAGATGGAGCAACCTAGACGCCGCAGGACCAGAAGCGCAACTGCTGAAGCCATTACCGCCGCCGCACCAAAGAGGAAATCCACTTATCAACGGCGAAAGGGAAAGCTGCTAAGGGTGATGTTGATTCAACACCAAAAACTTCAGAGAAAACCTCCACTCCCACCAACCCTGAAAACAAGGTAATGATGGCTAACCCTACTCTGGATATACCTGATAGCACTGTTGTTGGTATTGAGGGGGAGAAAGAGGCCCCGGTTGTTGTTGTGGGTGAGTCTGAGGTTGTGCATGAGGTCCCTGAGGGTAATGCTAGGGATGAATCTGTAGTTGCTGAGGAAGTAGTTGAGCCTACTGAGGCTGATGAGGATGAGCAGGATGCTGCTGATGAGATGGAGACTCTTCTTGAGAAAGATGATCAGGTTGAGGAAATTGGGGCTGAGGAGGTTACTACTGAAGGTAACCAAGATACTGGTGAGGATGACAGTCAACCTGAAGAGGTTGAGAGAGAAGAAGATGAGAGCCTGACTCTCACTGACTTAGCTACTGCTGCTAAGAAAAGAAAGGGAAAGCAGGTGGTGGTTGAAGCTTCTGAGTCTGAGTCAGAAGAAGAAAAAGAGGAGGAAAGGGATGAAGTAGAGGAGGAAGATGAGGAGGAAGTTGAGGATGAAGGCCTACATGGGAGGTGATGACCCTGCTGATGTTACTCCAACATCAGATGAATACTTTGATCTGCTTGAGGAGGAGTATCCCAAGAAGCCTTATTCTGGCTTCTATGTGTCTGCTGAGGCAGAAGAGCTGTGGGAGGCTTATCAAGCCAAGGTGATTCACACTGAAAGGAACATTGATGAGGAAATGTTCAAAGAAAATAGGTTGTTTGAACTGCTGGAAGCTAGAGGGGTGTTGGGCTCTGTGATGAATCAGGCATCATATGTCCCTGATGTGATCAGAGAGTTCTACATGAACCTCTCTCAATGGGTGTCCCACCAGGAATCTCCCAAGTTTGGCAAAGCTTGGGTCAGGATGAATGTCTATGACATCAACCCCTCTGTGATCAATGAGGCTTGGGGACTCCCTGACCCTGAGAAGACTGAGGATCCTAGCATGAATGAGGTGATCACTGACCTCACTTGTGGACTGACAAGGAAATGGAATGACAGTTTTCCTACTACAAAGCTGACCTCCTTAAGTGCTGTCCTTCACAAACTCTCCACCTACAACTGGCTGCCCTCTTCCAACACCACTGTGATGACAAAAGAATCTACAAGGTTGGTGTACAAACTGAAGAATGGGCTGAGTGTGAATATAGGGGAGAAGGTTTTGAGGCACATGAGGGAAGTCACAACCAAGGCAAAGGGAATCATTCCATATCCCTCTCTGATATCCAGCATTCTGGTGAAGCAAGGCTTCAAGACAAAGAAGACAGAAGGCTGGATCAAGAACAAGGCCAAGATGATCATCACCAGGAGCTACTTCACTCAGATCAGGATTCAGGATCTGCCATAGAATCCCAAGGATGGAGTTGGTCCAAGCAGGAAGAAGAAGAAGAAGAAGACTCACAAGTTTGCTGCTTCTTCAGTTCCTGTGGCTAGTGGGGATAGTTGTTCTGTCATTGCTGATGCCTTTGTGGAGGAAACCTTGGTGTGGCTGGACAGAGAGTTCAAGGATACCCAGAGAGAGATAGGAGACAAGCAAGTAAGGCTGCAAGAGATAGACAGCCTCAGGAAGCATTTGAGGGATCTGCCTTCCTCACAAAAAGGGGGAGAATGATCAAATTTCAAAAATTTCTGAGTTCTGTTAGGTTTATGTCAGCATGAACAATTTTTTTCCTTTGTTTATTTTTCGGTTTCATCAAGGAGTGTGTTCCTTGCTACTTATATAGTCTGTAATTAAGTACATTTCTATCTTGTTGCTTACTGCTTCTGCTTATGATCATTGAACTTTGGATACAAAGTACTAACTCTGTTTTGCAGGTGTTAACTGTTCTCTGATGTTAAAATAACATTGAGATGTTCAATGTTAGAATATCTGTCTGGGTTCGGTGTTAAGCTAACGTTGACAAAGACAGACAGGTGTTATGACAACATTGAAAGTATCAATGTTAGAATAACATTGGAATAGTCCCTTCTGAGTTTCAGGGGGAGCGTACTTAGTTTTCCATTGTGATCTGATAGTTAAGTTTGTTTGAATAATTTGATCTGGTTAGAACAAGTTCTTAGGTTTTGTGATTAAGGCAAAAAGGGGGAGATTGAAAGTGCAGGTATTCGGTCGATGTTAGTTTAACATTGAAGTGCAGGTATTCTGACAATGTTAGTTTAACATTGAGAAATCAATGTTAGGATAACATTGCTGGAGCAGAATCCGATTTACAATCTTTATTAATTTCTTCATTATTGTTTTGCCTTATTCACTTAACTAACTAAGTTCCACAGTTGTAATTGTCTTTGATTATTATTCAGGAAACAAACTTGTCATAGGTTGGACGCTCAAGTTTCCAAGAAGGAAAGTTTCCTTAATTACGCAAACCACTCTACAAGGAAAGAAGAGTTCGAGTGGAACTAGGAATGCTTTCCAAGTTCAAGTCCTCATTTGAAGAAGGAGTCTTTCCCTAGTTAGATCACTAACGAAGGAACTATTATTCAAGAAGGACTGCGAGAACAAAGAAGAAGAGTTCAAGAAGGAAACAAGGAGAATTACCAACCGTGTACAACACACCTTGAAGTCGAAGATCAAGAACCTATATATAGGTGTGAAGTACATCAAGACAAACACGAGACAAGAGCCAATCAATCCAAGAGATTAATTTACAGTTGTTGAGTGTTGTCTTGCTTCAGTCATCAAGGGTAGTATTGTTTCAAGAATTTTCCGTTGATAGGACCAATTCTTAATCCGTCTTCGGCAACCAACTTATATGCGCCATTAGTGTATACCTCTGTGATGACATAAGGACCATCCCACTTTGAAGTGAACTTGTTTCCGGTTCGATGAGTGATAATGATGGGCCTTCTTACTGCGAGAACCAAATCACCAACTTGAAAGGAGCGTCGGCGGACCTTTTTGTTAAAAGACTTGGAGATACGAGCTTGATAGCACTCAAGATTTTGTTGCGCTTCTAGTCTTTTCTCATCAAGGGCATCTAGCTCTTGCAAGCGCAAACGAGCATTCTCTTCTTCGGTGAGTCCTTCTTGCAGAGCTATCCTTAAAGACGGGATTTGTTGCTCAAGAGGGAGAACCGCTTCTACTCCATAGACCAACGCATACGGGGTTGCTTGAGTTGGCATTCTGTGTGTAGTTCTATATGCCCATAAAGCTTCTCCAATTCTTTCATGCCAATCTTTCTTTGACTTCGCCACCACTTTCTTTAGCAAGTTGCAGAGAGTTTTGTTAAATGCTTCGGCAAGGCCATTAGAAGCAGCATAATACATGGAAGAGTTTCTTTGCTTGAATCCAAACTTCTCACACAACTTGTCTACCAAACTATTGCAAAACGGCTTTCCATTATCAGTAACGATGCATCGGAGAACTCCGTAGCGGTAAATGATATTGGTACGAATGAAGTTGACGACAGTCTCCTTTTTGACTTCTTTGAGAGGCACAGCTTCGGCCCATTTCGAGAAGTAGTCGGTTGCAGCCAAGATGTACAAGTGTCCACCAGAAGACTTTGTCATAGGACCGACAGCATCCAAACCCCATGAATCAAAAGGCCAAGAAGCTACAATTGGATGCAAAGGTTCAGGCGGCTGATGGATGAAGTATGAGTAGAATTGACAAGCTTGACATCTTTGCGCGTACTTCATGCAATCTAAGACCATGGTAGGCCAATAGTAGCCCATTCTTTTGATGCGAAAATGCAACTTTGGACCGGACTGATGAGCCCCACAAATTCCGGAATGTGCTTCTTCCATAGCTTGCATAGCTTCTTCTTTTCCTAGGCAGCGCAGGAAAACCCCATCAAACGAGCGCCTATAGAGTGTGTCTTTATAGAAGATGAAGCGAGCTGCGCGACGCCCTACGTCGACCTTTTGACGTGCGTCATCAGGCAATTTCCCGTGCTTCAAGTAGTCTACGAATGATTGTCGCCAATCTTCCACTTCAATTTCGTATGCCTCCACAACATGACTTTCATTGTAACCACCTTGCTCACAGTTATCTTCTAGAATAGGCGGGAGTACCCATTTGTGGCACACGTGTATGGACGTCTTCTCTTCCGATGTAACCAACATAGAAGCAAGTTTAGCTAACGCATCGGCTTGCCCATTATCTTTCCTCGGCACATGCTCTACTGTAACGTCACCAAGAGTTTTGACTAATCTTCTTGCATACTCAACATATGGTAGGAGCTCTGGCTTCTTAACCTCGAATTCGCCATACAATTGATTGACGACCAACTTGGAATCGCCATACACTTTTAGGTGAGGCTGCCTCAGCTCGATTGCCATTTCTAACCCGAGTATCAAAGCTTGATATTCTGCAACATTGTTTGAGCAATTTTGAGTTAATGTGAAGGAATACGGCAAGACCTCTCCATTAGGCGTGAGAAAGATAACACCGGCGCCGGCTCCATTTCTATGTGCGGCACCATCAAAGTACATTTCCCATGGAGGAGTGACTTCAATCACGAGCGCATCTTCATCGGGTAAGTCATCCATTAACTCCCACTCGGCAGGGATAGGGTGGTCAGCTAGAAAATCCGCCAATACTTGTCCTTTCACATCCTTTTGAGGGACATATGCAATCTCAAACTGTTGCAGCTGAAGGTACCATCTTGCAAGTCGATCAGACAACACAGGCCTCGTCATGACATACTTCAAAGGGTTTGCTCTGGATACAAGACGAATAGTATGAGCTTGGAAGTAATGCTTCAATTTTTGAATTGAGAACACAAGGGCTAGGCAAAGCTTTTCAATTGGGGCGTACTTCAACTCATTTGGCGTCATTGTTCGACTTAGGTAATAAAGTGCATTTTCCTTCCCTTTGTCATTTTCTTGGGCGAGCAATGCCCCCACTGATCTCTCTTCGGCAGCAATATATAGGATCAATGGGCGTCCCGACACATGAGCGGCTAGGACGGGAGGTTTCATCAGATATGACTTGATTCGTTCAAAAGCATTGCGACAAGATTCATCCCACCTAAATGGAACGTCTTTCTTCATCAAGTGACTGAAGGGTTGGCAACGACCGGCTGAGTTTGAGATGAACCTTCGGAGATATGCCAATTTTCCTTGTAGACTTTTGAGTTCATGAATATTTCGCGGCTCCGGCATCTTAACTATTGCATCGATCTTGGCTTGCTCGATTTCAATGCCTCGCTGACGAACAATGAAACCAAGGAACTTTCCGGATGTTACGCCAAATGCACACTTCATAGGGTTCATCCTTAATTGATATTTTTGCAGTCGCTCAAAGACTTTTCGTAAGTCACTTATGTGATCTTTCCTTTCCCTCGACTTTACGACAAGATCATCCACATAACACTCAACGTTCTTGTGCAACATGTCGTCGAAGATATTTTGCATTGCCCTTTGATAGGTAGCACCTGCGTTCTTCAACCCAAACGGCATCACCTTGTAACAATATATACCCTTTGGAGTACGGAAAGCAGTTAGTTCTTCATCCCTTGAAGCCATGCGAATTTGGTTGTATCCGGAAGATCCATCCATGAAAGACAAGGCTTCGTGTCCCATGGTAGCACCAATCATTAGTTCAGCAATCGGTAGAGGAAAGTCATCCTTAGGACATGCTTCGTTCAAGTCTCTAAAGTCTACACAAACCCTGATTTGTCCATTCTTCTTTCTTATCGGCACAATGCTAGAAATCCAAGTTGGGTATTTGACTTCTCTAATGAATCCCGCTTCAATGAGCTTGTTAACTTCAGCTTCGAGCAATGGGACTAAGTCAGGTCTAAACCTTCTTTGGGCTTGCTTGACGGGACGAACATCTTTCTTTACCGATAAGTTGTGTACCGCCACCTTCGGGTCCAAGCCTGGCATTTCTTTGTATGACCAAGCAAACACATCCTTGAACTCGTGCAACAACTCAACGTAACTTTGTTCTTCATCAGCCCCGAGCAATGCACTTATGTAAATTGGCCTCGGGTCATCGACGCTGCCCAAGTTTATCTCTTTCAACTCATCAACAGTGGCCTTGACACCCTCCTCCAACTCAATAGGCGCATCTTCGGCGTCTTCTTCAACATCTTCTTCATGAGAAGTGATATGGCATGACGACCCTACACTTTCTTCATCTTCGTGTCTGGTCTTAGTGAGCACCACGGTTTGCAACTTGACTTTGAGCGTTTCACCACAAGACACTATCAAGTCTTCGTGGCGAGTCATTCGAGATGGGATCAGACTTTGAACTTTCTTAGAGTTTGATGACTCGAGGTTTCTTTTAGAGCGTGTAGACATATGCGGAGCACTCAACCTTTTCCAATCAAACCTTTTATTTGGACCAAGTCTATCAAAGACTGTTTTGTTCGGACCAAGCCTATCAAAGACTATTTTGTTTGGACCAAGTCTAGAAAAGACTGTTTTATTCGGGCCAAGTCTATCAAAGACCGTTTTATTAGGGCCAAGTCTATAAAAGACCGACATATGTGGCATCTTCTCTTCACGGCCTATGGCTGAACCCTCTACTTCGCCTATGTAGTTGGCGTTAGCTCTCTTTATAGCAATACGAACTGGGTTTGGTGGCTTGTAGCCAAGGCCTATCCGAATGTTTGGAACGGTATGCCCTTTTTCCTTTAGCATGACTTGCGTGGTATTGAGTCCGTATGGCTTCTCTGCAGCAGCATCAAGAGTGAGGCCCTCCAATCGTGGTTCTTCATCAGGGTCATACCCAGCTTTGACTAGCAACTTGAAAGCTTTTGGGTCAAAGCATTCCTCAATCTTCTTTGTGGGCAATGTTCCATGCTCTGTTTCGGGTCCTTTAGATGGACGAACAAATCCTTCAAGTGGAGGAGATGGCCCTTTCCTTCCAAGTGTCGTAAGGGGGAATGTAAGTTCTTTCAAAGGCTTTGTCCCAAGGGGAGTTCCAGTAATCTTACTCTTCTCCGTGTCACTTGTGTTATCGGAGCCATTTACACCGTGCTGCTGGAGTTGCTCGGTTACATTTAGTCTCACGGTGCTCTTTCCTTCAATGTAGTATTTTGCATCCGCAAAGTGTGATTCAGCATCAGAAAGAGGCTTTACATCACCACGTACCTTTCTCTCGACTCCATCTTGGTAATATCCGAAGCACTGATGTAATGTTGAAGGAACAACGCCATTTTCATGTATCCAAGGTCGACCCAATAACATGTTGTAGGATGTGTTGGATTCGATGACATAGAACAGCGTACTAGACGACATATCTTCAATAAGAAGATCTAATCTTATGATGCCGATGGCTCTTTGCCCCCCTTGGTTGAAACCTTGGATCATCAGACGACTACTTGATAGCTCATCCACCGAGATCCCTAATTCATTTAAAGTGCGTAGAGGCAAGATATTGACTGCAGAGCCTCCATCAATCAACATCCGATTGACTCTTTGCTTGCGAATATAGCCGGCAACAAATAGTGGTCGGTTGTGGAGCTTGGAACCTAGTAGAAGGTCTTCATCAGTGAAGCATATAGTTGACATACATTGGTTCGTGACATGAGCGGTCTTTGAAGTAGAGTCTGCAATTTTCTCTTCTTCATGAATCGCATTGCATGAAACGACGATGTGGGAGTCGTCTAGACTATCAACTTGGCTTGAGAGTGCAACAAGGTTTGATGACTCGACATCTTCTTCCAGGGTGATCTTCCCATCACGAGCCAACCGTATCACCTTGTCTTTGAATATGAAGCAATCATGGATTGGGTGTCCTATGAGACGGTGATACTTGCAGTACTTAGGATCGTCAGAGCAACTAGCCTCTTCTAGTCTCTTCATTTGAGGCAGTTCAATCAGGTTAGCTTTAAGCAAATCGTCAAATATGGCTGAAAGGTCAGAATCAAGGAACGGATATTTCTTTGACTGCATCTCCGTGAGTGTCATCTTCCTTCGCTCATTAGCTTTTGAATTACTGGCCTTTTCAGATATCGCAACGCTTTTTCGTTGGTCACTGTTATCATTTGCCTTGGCTTGGATTCTTAATGGGGGCAACATTCACCGCCATAGACTCTTTGGTAGGTGCTTTGTTGAAAGGTTTGCCTCCTTTCCTTGCATCTTGTTTGTCTTTGAATCTTCTCGGATCTTGCATAGGTGGTCCATTGACTCCACTTGCCACCATACTCAATTCCATGTCATGAGCACGAGTTGCTAACTCTTCAAACGTCCTTGGTTGTATTCCTTGCAGAATGTAACGAAGCCCCCATTGCATGCCTTGGATGCACATCTCTATAGCCGAAGTCTCGGACAATCGATCCTTGCAATTGAGACTCAAGTTTCTCCAACGGTTTATGTAATCAATCACTGGCTCTTCATCCCATTGGCGAGCACTTGTGAGTTCGATCATGCTGACGGTCCTTCTTGTGCTGTAGAAGCGATTGAGGAATTCTTGCTCCAACTCGTCCCAACTATAAATCGAGTTTGCTTCCAAGTCAGTGTACCAATCAAACGCATTTCCCTTCAATGAGCGGACAAATTGCTTGACAAGATGATCACTGTAAGTTCTGGCATTGTTGCAAGTCTCAACAAAATGAGCTACATGTTGCTTTGGGTTGCCTTTGCCATCAAACTGCTGGAAATTGGGTGGTTGATAACCATTTGGCATCTTCAAGCTATCTATCCTTTGAGTGTACAGTTTGGAATAGGAAAATGATGATTTGAAGCTCCCGTCCAACTTGTCCTTGATAGTTCCCATGATGAACTCCTTCAATTGATCAGCAGGGATCATGCCATTTGAAGAGACTTGGAACTCTTTGGTAATGGACTTTTCCTTCTCATTGGATAGTTGCTTCATGGACGTTTCACCCTCTTCAAAGCCTCCAAACTTTAGCTCATTTACATGACTTTCTTCAGCCTTGTCTTCCTTACTCAGCAACTTCTCTATCTTGGAATCTTGGTCTTGCACATGTTTGTTCGACATCTCTATGGCTTTGGTCAACATCCCAATTTGTTCCTCCAAAGTTGTAGCACTTGTTGTTAATGCATGCACTGTATCCGGCGGAGATGGAAAACCCGATGCGGAGTGATGAGTTGGTGGGGAGGAGTCGTCGCTCTCCACATCCCCGTCATTGTTGACGTCGTTGGAGACAAATGAGTCCTTTTGAACAATGTCGTGGACAACTTCACTCAGCATCTTCGTGGATGGATCAGCCAATAAGTCGGACATCCTTCTTGTCTTGACTGGTGCCATATGGTTGACTTGTTGTTCTTGATGAAAGGAGATGAAAGGTAGAGCGGTCCCACCGGGCGTGCCAAATTTGTAGTCGCAAATTCTTGAATTCTGAAAATAAAACAAGAAAGAGATTACAAAGTAATTATTTGATTAAATTTAAAGTATAACTTGGGATACAATCTCTATCTAATCCTCTGAATCTATTCTACAAGAACAATATTAAAATTTATAGTGAAAATCTTCAATTTGATCTTCGCTGAAGTGATTTGAACTTGGAGAAACGTCAATTCGAGGGTCCTTGGACTTGATCTCGGATTAAACGGTGATTTGATTTGAGGATTTGACTTGGGGATTTGACGAACACCAATTTGACTTAGGATTTGACAAACGTTGATTCGACTTGGGGATTTGATGAACACCAATTTGACTTAGGATTTGATAAACGTCGATTCGAGGGCTTTAAGGCTTGATCTCGGATCGAAAGATGTTCTTGAGTTGGAATTTGATTTGAAGGTTGATGAAGATTGGTATGATCTTCGTCTTCAGTTTTTTGGATTTTTTGGGTTTTGATCTTCCTAGCATGGATTTTGATCTTCAGAAACAGTTTTCCGAGGATCTTGTGACTTGATCTCGGATCAAAATGGATTTTTGGTTTGAATGTCATTGAAGAACGGTATGAACTTGATTTGGATTTCTTGGATTTATTGAAGATTTGATCTTCTTGGCAAAGACACCATCTTCAAAAAACGGTTTTTGGATGAACTTGAAGCTTGATGGCGGATTGAAAGAAGTTCTTAACGAAGAACATCTTGAAGATGGATGAAGGATACCTTGAATGCCGCGAAGAACGCTTGAAGATGGATGAACTTGGTGGAGCGAAAAACTTAGATCTTTTCCCTCTTCAACTTGTGAATATTTTTTTGTGTGTTTTTCTTTATGAGAGGACCCCTATTTATAGTTGTAAAAACCTAGAGCTCCTTGCTTGTGATTGGTCGGTTTTATTTCAAGATAAGCATGGATTTAATTTAGTCTTGCTTATCAAGAAATATCTAGAACACATCATCTTTTCCACGTGGCATTATTCGATTTGTTGAATCGCCTCATCATTTTTCCATGTGGCTTTATTTGATTGGTTGCAATTCTCCACCTTTTCCATGTGGCTCTATTTGATTGGCCAATCCAATAGATATTAGAAAATCAATTAATTAACCTATTAATAATTGGAATTTAATTTAGTAAAATTCCAAATTAAAAATAGAAATAATCAATTTAATTTCTAAAAATTTAATTTGACACTTGTCAATATTTAATTGGAGTAGACAAACTTTATTTGTCTACACCGTTCGACTGTTATTTTAGTTCAAGAGTTCTTTCGTTCGATCGTTATCAATCAGTATTCTTAGTTCGAGGGATTTCAAAGTCGAATCTAGGACCGTTCAATTGTTCTGGGATTCGACAGTTATTTCAGCGTCGAACCTATACCCGCTCGATTGTTCCCGGTTCGACTATCCATGGTTATTTCACTCATTCTATGCTTCATAACCGTGTAATAGTTGTTTTGGACAAAGCTAGCCCATTTCTTGTAATAGATTATCATAGTTTGGTATATTTCAAGCGTGTTTGTATTGTATTTTCATTATCTTGTAACTCAGACGAACTAACACCAAGTTATTGGCGTCGTATGTGGGAAACACTGTCAACTACACACGGGAGTTAAGATTGGCAAGATGGCGAAGAGAGATAGAACTATTACGCCATATATAGCGCAAGCAAATAAGGCTAGTATTGAAAATCTAGAGAAGACCATAAAGTCGAAGCCCCAATAACAAAGTCAGAGACAAGTGTGCGCGTTAGGCTATGAGACAATGGGATAAAACGAATGTGGAACCGTTCGAATAGTTCAAGTTTATACAACTATTTGGAAAGGATATTGGAAAGACCATAAGGATCGTAACGACAATGAATCAACGGGTGGAAAGCGCCTTGGTGGATATCTTAGGCGTAACGTAATATATTTGCCGGGATATATTCCGATTTACTCAAAATTGACCCAAGGATTATTGTACACATGTTTTATGTGAACCGTGATGCTTAGCCGGTTAGGCAGAAGAATCGTAACTTTAGCAAAAAAAGAATGAGGCAGCGGAAACGAAGGTGCAAGAGATGCTTTCAGCAAGACACATTTATGAGATCAGATTCTCAGAATGATTGAGCAATATAGTGCCCATACTAAAGAAGGAAGCGACACGGAGGACGTATATTGAATACACAAATTTAAATATGCATTGCATGCCTGATCCTTTGCCTCTACCGAGGATTGATTTGTCGGTAGACTCCACGACAGGTTGTGCGCTTCTAGGTATGAAGGATGCTAAGAGTGGATGATCAGAGCAACACTGCATTTGTAATAGACACAGGAGTATACTGTTATAGGGTAATGTCGTTCTGCTTGAAGAACGCAGGTGTGACCTTTCAAAGATTGGTTGCCAAGATGTTTTACAGTATAATTGGCAAGCCAATGGAAGTCTACATCGATGACATGTTGGTCAAAATCTTGAATGCGGAGGAACACATTCAGCATTTGGTTGAGGCCTTCTCTACCATGAGAAACTAAAGTATGAAATTGAACCCAAAGAAATGCACATTTGGGGGAACAGTGGGCAAGCTCCTCGGTTATGTGGTGAATGAAAGAGGCACATAGGCAAATCCAGATAAATAAGGGTAGTTCTGAAGTTACCCTCTCCGAGGACAGTCAAAGACGTAAAGTGCTTAGTAGGGCGGGTGACTGCTTTGGGTAAGTTTATACCAGCGTTAGAGGAGAAGAATTTGCCATTCTTCAAGGTGATGAGGAAGAGCAAGGATTGTTTTTGGATAGCGGAGTGTGAGGCGGCTTCCTAGCAAATGAGAAGATATCTAGTGAGCACACCTCTTCTAGCGAAGCCCGGGCAGGGGGAGATAGTGTACTTGTACTTGGCGGTATCTTTGCATGCCATTAGCACGGTGTTGGTAAAGAGAAGGAAGTTCAGCAGCTCCTGATACATTATGTGAGCAGGGTGCTGCAGGGTGCAGAGAAATATTATTTGGAGATAGAGCTTTTCACTATGGAGATAGTGGCAATGACAAGGAAGTTGTGACCATACTTTTAGTCACACCCTATTACGATAGTTACAGACAAACCTTTGAAGCAGGTAATGGCCAGACCTGATACTTCTAGACAACTTGTCAAGTGGGCGGTTGAGCTCAGTAAATTTAGTTTGGAGTTCCGGCCCCGAACAACGATCAAGGCCCTGGCACTAACTGATTTTATAGTAGGAACACTAGGAAACAGTATGGCAGGCCCAACAAACTTTATTTGGGCAATTTTAGACCAGCTAAGAACGAGACACACGGCCTCCACATGGTTGCTCCATGTGTACGGATCGGTAACTAATTACGGAGTCGGGGTCGGTGTACATCTTCTCTCAACTGACTGCCGCGAATTTAAATTCGCTATAAGTCTAAATTTTCATGTCACCAACAACGAGGCAGAGTACAAAGTAGTACTAGCGGGTGTACGCTTTACCCCAGCACTAAACCTTGATCATCTGGAAGTGTTCACTGATTCTTAGTCGGTGGCGAATCATTTCTCAGAGAAATACGAAGCCAAAGAGGAAATGTGGATGCTATATTTGGCTAAGCTCAAAGATCTGGCCGGAAAGTTATTCTTTTTCGATCTTCTACAAATTATGTGCTTTGAGAACGCCATCGTTGCATTATAAAAGTTTACCAGCTCATCTGAAATCTATTTACAGAAGAGCGTGACACTTTTGGTAATGGAAAAGCCCGCAATTGGGATATTCTAATACAACAAGGCATTGGCTGAAGTGGATTATATACTACCCATTATCGAATCACCATCATGAAAGGATGAAATATTTCAGTACCTTTTTGATGGCATTATGCCCGATGATCCTAATGCTTGACACAGATTACGGAATAAGGATTTCAGGTTTATTATCCACATTGGTGAGCTCTACAAGTGTTCATTTAAGGGACCACTTCTGCGATGTTTGTCTCCGCCTTAAGCGGATGAAGAAAATTCATGCAAGGAGTTATGGAAACCATTTGGGGGACAGAGGCACAACGCATCATTTGTCAAGGGTATTGCTGACCCACCTCCTCTAGGATGCTACGACTTATTTTCGTCGGTGCAAGAGTTGTCAATTTCATGCTAGGTTGATTCAGAGGATGGCCCAACCGATGCAACCCTTTGACGTTGCATGCCCATTCAATAAATAGGGGATTGACATTGTTGGACCACTCCATGTTCCAAAGGGGCAAAAGCAGTTTCAAGTTGTGGCAATGGAGTATTATACAAAATGGGTAGAAGCGGAGGTGATGGCAACTATCACAGAAAACAACATGAGTGAATTCATCTGAATAAAACATAATATGTCGTTTTGCCATGCCAAGTTTCCTAGTATCTGACAATTGTCGACAATTCACAGGGAATGAGATCAATTCTTGGTGTGAGGAGCTAAAAAATTTTTAGCATGTCACGTCGGTGTCACACCCTCAGGCCAACGGGCAAGTAGAATCGACGAACAAAATATTAAAAGATTACCTTGCACGCAAACTAAATGATACGGAAAGGAGTTGGACCGATGAGTTGCACGGTATAATATGGGCCTATAGAACCACCCCAAGAACGTCAATTGAAAAAACTTCCATTGTATTAGTATACGGCTCTGGGGCAGTTTTACCAGCCCGGACTGGGATGCCAACCCATCGGGTATATATCCACAACCCAGAACAACCAACCAGTTACGCCAGATGGGTCTCAACATGATCGGATCGACAAGAGAACAAGCATATCAGTGCATGGTGGCCTTTAAGACGACCATGGCCAAAACTTTGGACAAAAAGGTTTGTTTCAAGAATTTTCAAGTCAGGGACCTGGTTCAAAGAGTATCGAATCAAGCAAGCATCTGGGTAAGTTACAACCACGATGGAACTGCCATTTTTGTGTCGTACAGGCAGGCGCTAGGGGCTACTACTACTTGGAGGATCTAGAGGGAAGAAAGTTAACTCGTCCTTGGAATGTGCAACATTTAAGGCGTTACTACTCCTAGATTTGATCCTCATGTTTATTGCACGGCATGTAAAACTTAATATAGGAACTACAACGACTTCAGTCCCGAGGCACCACTCGAAAACGTAGGAACCTTGGCTTTATGTTGGGCTCAGCCTTATCCTTATTTATGAGATATTTGTTCCTATTTTTCAAAACGAATGATGATTCTACAAGTACAATTGCACGATTGTTATAGCCGATGGACCCAAAAAAGGTCAAAGAAAGAGGCAAACTTTTGCCCAAAAAATAAATAAAGATGGACATTTGACCCAACGCGGTCAAATGCAAACCTAATATCTCCAAAAGAGAAAAAGAGTTGGAAATTTGAGCCTACGCGGTCAAATGAAAACCTAATATCTCCAAAGAGAAAGAGAGATTGACATTTGACCCGACGCTGTCAAATGGGAACCTAATATCTCCAAAAGAAAAAGAGAGTTGGACATTTGACCATACGCGGTCAAATGCAAACCTAATATCTTCGAAAGAAAAAAAGAGATGCATATTGGTACCAATAAGGTCAAATTCAAACATAAAATCACGTCAGAGGACAGGAATGCACATCCGACCCTATGCAGTCAAATGCATAGCGAACCCCTCATCAGACAAGAGAAAAAATATTCGACCCAACGTGGTCAAATACAAACATAAAACCTCGAAAATAACAAAAATACATTATTGCAATTCCAAAATTCCTCGACAAACTAAGAGGAACAATTAAAGATAAAATGGCAAAGAGACCAAAAAAGACTAAACCCATAACTTGTACAACAAAGCTCTTTGTAATTAATAAAAAATAACCTACTACAAATCTAGGAAGGGTCCCAGCAGGAATCCCTATCATCACTTTACATGTACGGGGGTCTAGGCGAATCTTCTCGTAATATTATTCTGAGGGACCGAACGAACCTCATGCGTTTTTTCTCTATTTTTCTCTCAAACATAGTGAGCCCCTCACCATCGAAGTCATGCCATACCTCTGGCCAAACCCCAAAATCCCCTTCAACGATCTCGCTGACCTGCTCTTCCATCTTGTAGATACTCGGCAACACCATGTCCCTAACATTAATCAAAGTCATAATGGAGGCCACATGAGCAGAAACCAAGTCCGCCGGGAGACCCAATAGGGTCTCACAGACAACCTTCGTCGAGGTAATAATTGGCCTAGACGGCCTAGACAATTCACCTATTGCTACCCCACTGGCAGCGCCAACGCTAATAGACGATAGAGCCTTATCAAAGACCACATCCGCGAGACCAGCAACAATACGATGAGGGCGATCATCAGCTTCCTACACACAAGCACATGAGGGAGTACACCGCCCCCCTCAATGCTAGATACGAGGGGGGAGTAGTTGGTTCGTCATCACTACCTTTGATTGCGCTATGAATCGCATCTTGGACCGCAGATGCCACTCTACCCAGATCATCATTTACCCCAACATTTTTTCAACACACCCCACTTCACAAACGGGCTCACCCATAACCACATCGAGCTATAAGACCCTTCTTCTCCTACCAAATACGGTGGAAATGATGGCACGCTTTAGAGGGAATAAAGTTTTCCTCATCTCCATCAAAAACCTTGGGGGTTTCCATACGAGAGCCACGGCTAACATCAAACATTTCCTACCAGAACCCCTTTTTCAATAATCTAAGATAGTCAATCTGGTTGGCATCAAGTTTCGTCCCAAACTTCACATCCTATGCTACCTGACGTAGCTCCATCCAACGATATACAACACTCGTCGTAAAAGACCTCGCTACTTTTCACCGAGAACCCTCATATTCCAAATGTTAAACCTTGGCCTTCAAACGACTATCTTCAAACTCAGCCCCCAAATAGGATTCTTTATATGAGTCTCTCTCTCAACTTAATATATCCCTTTCCTTCTGTAAGACCACGATCTCAGCATGCAACGATCCCACGATGTCCTCGACTTTATAGTAGATAAAGCAGTCGCATGCACCTCTTGCACGGCTTTAACCTTGGCCTTATCGGCATCCCGAGCTTGGCGGTGGGCTGCAAGATTGCTGCAATCAGCTCTTTTATACTTGTCTTCCATCTTGTTAAGAATTCGTTATGCTGAGTTTGCACCTCTCTCAATGCACTGTAATCACGACATAGCTTGTACACAACAATAGCCGTCGTAGCAACAAACAGGCGACCAAAATGTGCCGAAATATAGGTTTGCTTGGAGAACAAAGTTGAGAGAAAGAGGAAAAATAATTATACTGCAAATGTATTAGGTTACAAAAGGTAATCGTTAAATCCCACCATAATACAAAAGAGTTTTGCCTACCCTCTAACCTATCAAAGAAATGCGAACTCCCTTCAACCTAATTAATTTTTTTGCTAATTTCTTCGGAAACCATTGATGAACATCCGATTTGTTGACATTTTCTCAATGGGTTAGAGGGTTGTATTAACTTTTCCAAAGGTTTGAAGACACTTCACAAAGCGCCTTAAATTTCAGAAAGTTTAGCAAGATTTACTATTTAATTCAGTATAAATCCGTATGGGGTACATGATATGCGCAATTACAGTAATACAAGAGAACTTATACAAAACTATGTTAATCTATAACTTATACAAGTGTCTAGCATAACTTTTTCTGGAACACCTATACAAATGACTAGGACAAGTCTCCATACTAATGAACCCTAAGTTAGACAGTGCAAGATGTCGAAGGTAGAGGAAGTTGAATATGGATAACATCAAAAGAATAGTATGCCGAGTCTAAGGAGACGTTGAGGCTGCGAGACGTAAAAGGGTAGAGGTGTCGAGTGCAGACCACGTCAAGTCTAGGAGACGTCGAATATGAAGCACGTAGAGAATTGAGGATGTCGAGGCTGATGGGTATCGGCGATGTGTGTGGGGTAGGTGAGAGCATGATAAGTGAATTATTATAGTGATTTAAGTAACTGAATTCTTAGGCTTTTCTATAATCTTTGTGGCAATTTGATTTGTTTTAGTATTGTTTCATTGTTTTTGAAGTTTGAGTCAAGTTGGAGCAAAATGATGCCTATTTAGAGGATTTCAACACTTTTTGGTAACAAAGAAGGGTAGATCTACGACGCTACCAATCACGTTAATAAGGGACCAAAAACCAGAATTCATGGCAAGCAAGAGTATGATTGCGCAACGAAGTTGGAGAGACAGAATAGAGCGCGATCAGTGGCGCATCATGCGCTAGGCGCGCAACCAGGATAAAAGTGGGTCGACATCAAAAACCCTAAAACGAAGCCCAGAACGAAGAAAAACTATAAAAAAACAAAACAAAAAAAACAAAAACAAAAAACAGCTAGGGAATGTCTTTTACATACAAAAATAGCACTTACAAGAACTTCAAAGGGAATTCTAGGGTTAGGAGAGCAGAGATTCTACCATTCGTAGCACTACAATCATAGTTGAAGGAGAAATGTGAACAGTAGGAGTCAGCAATCAGAGTAAATAATAGTAGCGGGGAAATCGGGAGTTTAATCTTTTTTTTTCTTATTTGAATAATCTATGATGAATTGTTGTGATTTGAATATGTCTATGAATAGCTAATCCTCTCAGTATCTTAGGGAGGATGTAGTTAATCTCATATGGATGCACTGTGAACCTATGTTTTGATTATATATATTGATGACTTAGTTTTGTCGGATATTATTTGTTGCATATATTACTTGGTTTATTTTGATGCACGCGTCGCTATGAGGCCGAGTAGTAACATTGAACAACCGTGTATAATGTTAAATTATGCATAGGAGATTTTTAACGTAACACTAGCATAGTACATCAGGCACATAAATCTTTAGACCTTCCGCATTAGTGTGTTCATGTAATCTAAATCATAGTTGGTAGCTCTAGTTCACTTCTAAAACACTATAGGGTTCATATGACCTGGTAAACTTCTAGTTAGGGGAAAGTGCTTAACGGGCTGACATCATTAGGGATTATAGGGTTCTTTAGTACATCTAAAGGTGGCTGATTTGCTACATCTACTTGGAAATCAATCAAGCATGAATAGATAGCGTCTTGCATAGGCGTAATTCGTATTTTGTCTATGAAATACAAGCATCCGAGATTAATAAAATCCATCTCTTAGATACCTTTTACTTTATCTGTTTCACAACCTTAGATATCAACCAATCAATCAATCAATTAGATTATGTTTTAGTTAGTTAGTTAGTTTAGTTTTAAGTTCTTTTACACATATTTCCAATTGCAATCTTTAGTTAATCTTACTACAACATTCTAGTTTAGATCTTTAGTTTTTAGTTAGTTAATTAATTGTTTTCTGTCTTTATTTATTTCTTTAAGGATAAAAGCAAAAAGATAAGAAAATCAATTCATTAAGTGCGCAACAATATAATTGCTAAAGTTACAAATATTTACTCTCTTGGGATTGGATACTTGGGTAGTAACTATACTTTCCATTTTAGTATTACTTGACTCGTATACTTGCAATAGAGTGTATATTGAGGTAAAATCAGAACACATACAAAATACGCATTAAGTCTTTGGCGCCGTTGTCGGGAAGTGACGGTATATTTGTTAGTAATTTTTAATATTGTTGTTCTGTGATTTACTTATGCATTATTATTTCAGGTTCCAGCAGTGCATGACACGAAGAGACATTGTGACACCCTTATTATTTGATCCTGAGATACAAAGAACTTGCAGACATAACCAAAAAAATCACGAAGTATGTCAAAAACTGAAGACGGAGTAACCCCACCAAGAGAAACACAACAAGGACAGCAGACTGAAAGAAACAATGATCAACACTTTGGTGGAGGATATCTCATTCGATCTACTAGACAATAAGCCTTACCAACACTTGAAGGCACTGGATCGTGTATTGTTACAACTGAAGATCATGAATAATCAAGTCAACTATATTCTCTATGATCGGCCAAATCAATTTGGGGGAGGAATTACTGAAGATCCAATGACATGTCTCAAAGACTTTATTGAGACATGTAAAGTATTTCAACTTAGGTCTGATTCCGCAAAATTGAAGTTATTTCCATTTTTTTTTGAAAGGAGAAGCTAAGAGGCGGCTGAACGAACTGCCACATAACAGCATCACGACATGGGAGCAGATGGCACAACTATTATTCTTACAACAATTTTGCCCACCGGCAAAGACAACAAAGATGAGAGGCGAGATAGTTAACTTTTGGCAAATGGATGCAGAATCATTGCTTGAAGTATGTGAACGATTCAAAGGCATAACGAAGCGGTGTCTACAACACAGCTTCACAAACGAGGTACTACTTTATTGATTGAACATAGTATGCAAAAATACAATAGATGTTAGCTCATGAGGGGGATTCATGAAAAGGACAGACGAGGATGCGTTTGCTCTATTAGAGAGAATTACATCGACCATCTCAAAGTAAAATATAGACCAGGGTCCAAGAAAGAGAACAATGGTAGTTCATGAGATCGATACTATTACTCAACCATCCGCACAAGTGGGCGCCATTAACACCAAATTGAAGCATCTGAATGCGAGCTCACCCAACTAATGAGTGCAGAGGAGTAAATGTAGCCATGCATGAAGAATTCAACTTTGCTAGTAACTACGCTAGGGAAAACAATCAATACTCAAACAGTTACAACCTAGGAACAAGAAATCACCCTAACTTTTCTTAGGGAGGGCAACAAACTCAGCAACAACAAGGAGGAATTCAGTAACCAATGGGGTTTCAATCAACTGAAAAGAACGCAGATCTTGAGGAAACATTATATATCTATATGACAAAGACCGAAGATACTATTCTTGAGTTTTATATTAATCGTCAGCGTTTAACAATTTTTAATTTTAATAGCCCGCGTGCCTCTGCACACATTATTTTTTAAAGTCTTTGTCGAAGTAGCTATAAAGCAGCCAAGGGTCATGATGCGACCTACTAAGCACTTAACATTTCTTATAGACCATGGGGAAGGTGAATCAATGACCGCTTGAATCATATCCCAGTTAGCCTCAATGCCCTCTCATTGACCACATAACCTAGGAATTTTGTTGTGGTTACCCTAAACGTACACTTCTTGGGGTTGAGCTTCATCACGTAGTTCCTCATTATCCCAAAAGATTCCTCCAAGTGCTTGACATGATCTTCAACTATTCAGCTTTTGACCAACATGTCGTCTATGTAGACCTCCATAGATTTATCAATGAGGTTATTGAACATCTTGGACACAAGCCTCTAAAAGATCACCCCGACATTCCTTAATCCAAAGGGTGATACCTTGTAGCAATATACGTATGTGTCTGTGACGAATGCAGTCTTGCTCTAATCATTAAGTGCCATAAGTATATGATGAAAACCACTCTTGACATCCATTAAATTGAGTAAAGTGCACCCGCGGTAGAATCCACTAGTAGATCAATCTTGGGCAATGGAAAGGATCTCTTCAGGCAATGTTTGTTTAGATCAGTTTAGTCAACACACATCCTTCATGTTGACTTCTTCTTGAGAACCAACAAGATGTTGTTGAGCTATTCTGAATAACGTATCTCATAGATGTGCAGAGCTTTCAACTTCTCAATCTCTTCCTTCTCTGTCGCCTCATTCTATTCCTTGCTGAAATTCCTTTTCTCTACCTTAATGGTTCTACCATTGGGTCCATGTTCAATCTGTGCACTATGATATTTGGATATATCCCTATTAAGTTCAAATTCGACCATGAGAAGATATCCTCACTCCCTCTCAAGCAATCTATCGGTATATTTCTGACATTGGCAGGCATGGCTGAGCCTATCTGGACCATCCTCTCAGGGTTCTGTGGGTCTAGATTGATAGAGATGAATTCTTCCAATGGTTCCATCTTGGACTAACCTTGGAAAGGCAGAAGTGCCTTCTCCTTCTTACTCGAATCCAAACTTTCAGGATCTTTGGTTGGCTTGGGCTTAAGGATTTTCTTTAACTTCTTCGGGCCGTTGTCGTCATTGAGTTGCAATCTCCTCATGGCAGTAGTATATTTTGACCTTCCTATCAAGAGAATTGGTGTTCTCACAGATGGCGCCACTAATTCAGTATACGTTTGTCTGGGGTACACGATATGCGCAATTACAGTAATACAAGAGAATTTATTCAGAACTATGTTAATCTATAACTTATATAAGTGTCCAGAATAACTTTGTCCAGAAGTCCTATACAAATGACTAGGACAAGTCTCGATAATAATGAACCCTAAGCTAGACAATGCAAGATGTCGAAGGTAGAGGATGTTAAATCTAGAAGACGTCGAAAGCACAGTACATTGAGTCTGGGGAGATGTCGAGGTTGGGAGACATCGAGGCTGGGAGACATCAAAGGATTAAGGTGTCGAGTGCAGCACACGTTGAGTCTGGGGGATGTCGGATGTGAAGCACATCGAGGGTTAAGGATGTCTAGGTTGAATGGTATCGGTGATGTATCCTTGATGTGTATGGGGTAGGTGAGAGCATAATTACTTCACTCATTTTGGTATCCAAGACGGGGGTACTTATAGCCCACGAAATATGGGACCCACTCTGGGTTTCCTGGACTATGTAGAGGCTACGTAAAGTATAAGTCCTCCAAGTGACCCCATGTCGAGCCTAGATGCTTGATATGTTCCAAGCCCAACTTGGTTGGGCCGGCCTACGGGGCAAGTCCCATATATTCCATATCACCAGCAAGAAAAAAGGACCAAACACATTCTTTTTTATGGTAAGCAAGAACATTATATTGATAAAAGCAAAAGAGTACAAGAGATATTTGAACAAACTCCAAGTTACAAAAGAATACCAAAACAAAAAAAAATAAGAAATCCTACTTAAGACCCTCCAAGCACACCCCAGGTACGAGGAACCAATCGACGAAAGAATGGTGGAAATTAACTCTTTGCGCCTTGATCCAACACCATGTATTAACTTTAATAACTTCAACAAGTTTATCAACTTCAACCTTTTCCTTATCAAAAATCATCTTGTTTCTTAAGGTCCAAATGGATCCCATTGTAAAGAACCAAATACTATCCCATTCATCTTTGCCACATCTTCACATGAAAAGTCCTTGAAACTGCCGGAAATTGGTCATGTCCCCTTTACAGGAAAAATTATTATGTGCAACCGTTGTATGGATGACGTGGTACAACAGATGGCTGAGATTAAAAAGAGTTTCCTAAATTATAAGAAGTAACCACCCAACACCTCATCCCCACCGTGTATTGGTAGCAATAACTGACTGGATGCACCACCTCATCTTACAGTGGCCGCACCTAATAATCTCTCCCTCTACAGATGCTCGTACTAATACCCAGCCAATGAAGTATCCTCATCCAGATTTTATAAAAGACATTACAAGTAAAAAAAATATGGTTCACCTCTTCCACACTTTCACGACAGAAGAGACAAATGAGATCAGATTGAGAAGACAATATACCCCTACGAAGCAGATTATTTTTCGAGGCAAACTTACCAAGAGCCAGTTTCCGACATAAATTTTTCATCTTAAGAGGAGGAGCCTTAACTTTCCAGAACTGCTCAAAGAAGTCTGAGTTGTTGACATTACTAACCTCGCGATTCAAGAAACGATTCGCCGAGCTCACAGTATATTTCAACGAAATGTCTTCTTTTCGTTGACATTTGTCTTTACCCCTTCACGAGGCTGGAAGTTCTCGATCAGTCGTTCTAAATCCAGGACAAGTTCCTCTTCCCACTGAAATAGTGCACTTCTCCAAAGCCATCTCCAAGTCCATTTCTCATCGCACCACTCTCTAAAACCCACAATCTTCATCTCTTTATTTCTGCAAATAGCAAATAATCACCTAAAAATTAAGCAAAGAGGATCAGTCCCCTCCCATTTATCAAGCCAAAATTTAGTGTTTCTTCCATCTGCAGCACTCTGCCCCATCCCATTAGCGAACCAATCGCCCCAACCAGAAGAGGAGAAAATGGAGATCAAATCCACCATATTGACCCGTGTCTAGTAGAGTTGTTGTTCGTCCCTTGAACATTGTCAAAACCTTTGTACTTGGACTTAATTAATTTTCTCCATAAAGCGTCTTCTTCAATTAAATATCTCCATCTCCATCTCCACTTGCCAAAGGTTATTAGAATTAATTTTCAAAACTAAAGCAAAATGGCTTTTCAAAATGCATAATAACAAAACTTTTTTTATAACTGTGCATAATAACAATATCACATAATCATTTTGAAGTCCGAGCTATAGAGGTAGAACACATCGTAATTTCTTTATTTTAAAAAAAAATCGCGTTAAGAACAATTCTTTTTTTTTTTAAAATGATTGATTACAAGTAGTATTCAACCAGCAGCAGAATCAGTCTTCTAGCAAATACAAATCAACAGATCATTGTACGAATTCAAATAATTTAAGAAAATAGAAAGAAAGAAAATGGAACTTGGCCTTTATCCAAAATAAATAAAAACGGAGCACCAAATCACATGATATTGTTTTTTTCGCGTTTCCTAAGTAAATTTTTCTATTGAAACGCGTGAAACACAGTTGCTGCGAAGATGTGCAACGTGCAAACAAGTACCTTCCATGTTTGAGCTTTAACAATATTTCTGCAAATTAAGTTTCGTTTCTGACAGCACCTTAGAGGTTTCGCTTGATAGTATAGCTGTAATTTAATAACTTATAAGTTTTATTTAGATTAACTCGTATATTTATTAATAATGATACCTCACCAATAATGCTCGTTTAGACTTTAGACTTCTTTAAATTAGTTTCGTGCTTCTTCTGCTAAGAACAGAAACTACCCCGCTTTTGATCCTTTTTCTTGAAAAACAAAACAAAAAACCAAATTATGAAGATCAATTTATTTAGTAATTAAGCCAACATAGAAGATTGGCGGTATTTTTTTTCCCTCACATGAAATTAAAGCACATATATGTTCGGCCAACAGTTAGTTTAGTAAATGCTGTTAATTAAGTAGTGCAAATATACCTATAAGGAATCCATTGATAATCAATCATGGTAGGAGTTGACCAAGTTTCTAATATTTTCTAATGTTTGATGAGCTAGGACCAAATTAATTTACATAATATATTATTAATTAATTAAAGTCTAAGAATATTTGACATCAATATTTCGTATTTTTCTATGAAACGTGATGCACAGTTATGCAAAGATCTCCAAGTTTGACATCGACATTCCTTACAAATTGTAGATAATTAACAACCCAAATTGAAGTCTTGTTTGCTAAGCACGCGTTAGAGGTTTAGCTTAATTGCTGCATTTTTATAATTTTTCTTTGGGTACGTAAAGATCATTAGACCCGTAATCTATGTGGTGTTTTACATATTTATCTCTATCTATTGTTTTTCTTTCTTCCTTTTTTTTTTTTAAGAATGGTAATATCATTAAAAAGACGTTAAATAAGCTAACGCCAGTAAACCATCCAGAGATACAATCAAAACCAAACATCTCGAGAAACCATTATAGAACAGCAAAGACAAGAGGTTCCGGACTCTCAGTATTAAACGTCGCGTTACGTGCAAGATCATGGGCTTCTCCGTTCGCCCCTCTTGTGATCTAATTAAATGAAAAGTCGCCGTATAGATTTCAACAATTTCACAATATCCTCAATAATGTTTGCTTGGAAAGCGTTACCTGGTCGTCGATAGACAATATCATGGATGGCATTAAGACAATCCCCCTCAAAAATTACTTTATTTCATTGCATTCCAATCGTCAGCCGGATCGCCCAACGAGCTGTTATTGCCTCGACACAAACAAGCGCAATCGAGACTCCAATCGTCGTTGCACCCACTCACTGGTCTTCCCACGAGAGTCTCACGCGACAATACCAATTCCCACCGTGACCTCGTCTTCAAAACTCGCTCCGTCAAAATTAATTTTTACACAACCCGCATTAAGCGCCGTCTAAGTACAAAATCCCTCACGATCACTATTCGAAGTCTTCATTGTGGCCTCATGCCATCCTAGCTCATAAATATTAGCGTACTCTGCAATATCACCTGGGCTCCTGGAGTTTTCTTCCGCAAGCACTGCATTTCGATTACCCCCAAAACAATATAACAGCCAGACAAGCCGATTCATGCGATTCGGATGTAGACATACAAACCACCCAATCCACAAGCTCCTCGTTCTCCCGAATCATAAGAGAAAGTGGGAAATTTGCCAACGCCCTACCTAGCTCTGCTACATGACAATCAAACAAACAGTTTCTAACAAGTTCAATCCCTTCTAAGCAGCTCACCCAGCGAGTTTCATCACAAGTGCGCCTCTTTTTAAGGTTGGAACGGGTGGATAATATATGCATACATGCGCTCCATATAAATAATTTAATCTTGTTCGTGCAATGGACACCCAAAATAATTTTCCAAGCCTTATGACAAGTCAACGCTGATACCTCCTCGTGCCAACACGGAATCAGACCTTGTGCCATTATTAGGTGATACGCACTCCTCACCAAAAACCCCTCGTGCCTTTTAAAATAACATATTTTCTTATCCTACTGTGTCGACCCACATACATGGATTGACAAAATTTCCCACACATCCACCTCCTAGAACATCTCACGCAATCTCTCCACGTTCCACCACCATGTATCCAGATCAATGTGCTCACAAACTCTAGTAAAATGTACGGTCATATTCCTTGGCGTAATGGGGAAAAAAGAGACGGGTCGAGGAACCCACGAATCACCCCAAATCTGAACCGAATCCCCGTTCCACACACGCCAACACAACCCCCATCCTCAAGATCGGAATAGTCTCCCAAATGCATCGCCACGAGAAAGATGGCGAGCCACTACACCCGCTTACAAAAAACAACTTGTCGGGAAATATTGTGCCTTATATTGTCGGCTGACAAGCCTCTTAGCATATTAGTTTTATATAAATAGCTTTTGTATTTATTTTATTCTTTACTTTTTTCCAAAATAAACTCAGATAATAGAGAGAGAACAATCTCGCTCTCTCTCATGTAACCCTAGCCGCACTCGTTTCTTCATCTCTTTCAATAATTTGATATGGTATCAATTGCTAGTTGATTATGTCTTCCGATGTAGATCTTTGATTCTTCTCCTTTCTCTCGTGATTTGATTGATATTCGTTTCACTCTCTTTCGCCCTTTGTTGCGATTTCTGAAAACCCTAATTTTTTCGCCTCTTTCGATTCTCTACTGTGAGCATGACGACTCCTGCTAATTCTTCGTCAACCTCTTCTTCTACCCCTTCTAATGTGAAAAACCCGTGTGAACACTCCATGTCTGTGTACTTTCTCGGAAATCAGGATTTCACCGGTGCGTCGATCGTCGGCGATAAGTTTTCTGGTAACAACTATGTGTCATGGAGTCAGGCCGTTGAGATGGCCCTCACTATCAAAAACAAAATTCGCTTTGTGCATGGGTCTCTCCCTATGCCTTTTGAAAGTGATGCAGTTGAGCGCCTGTGTTGGGTTCGTGCCAACAATGTGATGCTTTCATGGCTCCTCAACTCCGTCACTGGCGAGATCCACAACACCTTACTCTACATCAAGTCCGCTTACGACCTTTGGCAAGAACTCAAGATCCGATATGGCCGCACCGACGGATCTAGGGGTTTTCAGGTTCAGAAGTCTCTGTTCACCCTCACACAAAGTAATTTGTCCATTATAGCCTTCTACAATGCCTTTCGTTCCCTCTGGGATGAATATGCTAGTCAGCGCCATGTGGTTGCATGTGCATGTGGTCTATGCACGTGTAATGTAAACAAGAACATGCTTGAGCTTCAACAGACTGATTGTGTCTTGGCCTTCCTGATCGGGCTTAATGATTCATACGCTACTGCGCGCTCTCAGATTCTCCTTTTGGCTCCCCTCCCCTCTCTGTCCCGGGTTTATGCAATGTTACTTCAGGAAGAAGTTCAACATTCCCTGCACACCCCTACCCAATCCTTTGATTCCCTAGCCATGTTCACCCGCCATAAACCCACTTCTAAGAATCCCAAGACTTCATACACTAACCCTGGCTTCACTAAGCCTCCAGCCCGAGACACTTATCCCATGCAAGCCAATGAATTTTACTACGCTTCCTGCTCCCCCACCAGAAGTTGTTAATGATTGACTTTATCTCTTTGATTAAAGAATCAGGAAGATGGAAGCAACTCATAGCAAAAGTAGAGATCGTCTGCATAACGAATTCAATCATAATTTCTTTTTCCGCCTCCGACAATGTTTTTATTTTATAACCCTGTGCCATGTTCTAAACTTGTTCCCTAATATAAGAAAATAACTCCTTCTTTGATTTTGCAACAACCGAGGGGAGGCCTAGATATTTCTCATGTCGCTCAGCTACAATCACTCCAAGGATTCCACCAATCTCTGCAGCAAAATCCGGTGTCACGTTCCTACTCTTTTCGACCACTCCAAATAACCGAGAGGAGGCCTAGATATTTCTCATGTCGCTCAGCTACAACCACTCCAAGGATTCCACCAATCTTTGCAGCAAAATCTGGTGTCACTAAGTTAAATGGATTGCATATTTGATATCTCTTCTAAAACAACTTGACAATTGGGTTGATCCGTTAACACGGTAGGTTATAAGAGACTCGTATGTGTACGGTTGGGATAGCGCATGCCATAAGTATTGTATGTAGATATAGGTAGTTTATCTATGAACTATTTTGGTTAAATTATTGTGAAACTTGACCTCTAAACAATCTTTCCAATTATTGTTTACAACCACAATCAATCAATCACTCATTAAATTTTGTTCTTTAGTTTATTTTAGTTTAGTTAGTTAATCAATCACTCTTCCAAATATTTTTAGCTTAATTATTTCCAATAGTTTAATTAGTCTAATTGTTTTAATTGCTTTAATTATTTTCTTGCATTTAAAAACCAAAAATTCTAAAAAAAATATTTAATTACTATTTTTACATTCTAGTTTAAGCACTCTTAGCATAAAAAACATTCAATTCATCTTTAGTATAGAAAGCATCCATAATCATTCATAAGCACGCATACTGCAAGCACAAGAGAAAAGATAGTGACAATTGTTAGGGTTTTGCTTTAAAGTGATTCATACATACAACCATCACTACTTCGGATACGATACTTGGTTCGTAACTATACTTACCATTTACGACAAAATGGGATTTAGGTGTAACATTCTTTTGTTGACTTATATTCTATTTTCTTACATCCTAACGCCCATCACCCACCAATGCTCATATTGCCTTCTATGAATTTGTTTCTTGCTTCTTACATGAAAAGTAGAACTAAATCATCCAGTTTTTTTATCAATTCTCCTTTCCTGGAGAAAACAAAAAAAATTATGAAGATCACAATATAAACTTAAATTGTTTTAATTGAAAATGTCACCTCCAAACCTACAACATTTGTAAGCTCGACCAACATGTTCCTCCAATGCTTGTTCTATAGTTCTTTATTTCCCCAATACAATTTTGGACAATACTTATCTTGAAGTACTTAAAAACTCGTTATCCTTGTTTTTAACGTTGTTTTATCCATCATTTGGGAGAATTGTTACGGTGGTTTATCGGTCGACTGCAACAACAAAAGAGTTCAATTCTTTGTGGCGAGAAGCAAAGACTAAAAGTTGTCTGGTCTTCTAAAACATTGAGACCTCCAATTACCTCAAAAGCTCCTCCCTTGTGAAGTTTCTATGGAGATCGATGTGGGTGCAGTCCATCGTCTTGTCTTAATCCGAGTTAATGAGTTTGAATGCGGAGGCATTGCCATTGGTGCTCTTTTTGCCCGTATTGTGTATGACGCGGCGGTGATGGGACATTTTTAGTATTCAGGGGCTGCTAAGGCTCGCGGATTGGAAGAATCTGTGTCTCCCAATTACATTTCTCTGTCGCTTTTCCCAAAAAATAAGAGTTTCATAGCCATCGTATTTCTCTTGGAAATATTTGCCTAAGCAGTGTGACCAGCACTCCTGACGCAGTGCAATGTGTGACGTGTTCTGATTTTGGGCTATTGTCAACTGCTACCATTGTTCTACTCTTCGACTTTGTTGTTCAAGCTTCACAAACTTAACAAAAATTTCATATTCCATCACCCACGAGTGATCATCTAGTGCTGCATACTCAAATTCTCTTGAGGAACAAATTTGGCCTTCACATGCCTACATATTATAATATGATCGTCAGTAGCCTCAGTACTCAGAATGGCGACCAATGGCCTACTACTAGGAAGCATTCACGTTTCACAATTCATAGAGCTTTACTTATCATTTGGCCAGGAATCTCATACCTACCAGAAACCGTAAATATATTTTCAATTCACATCAAGTCCACTTTTGTTGGCCAATAGTCCAATACCTACTAAGAAACAATAATGTATTAAATTTTTGGGACTACTATGTTGTGGTCCCCAGAAATCGAGAGTTGACACTCGGTAGAATACAAAGTAGAACACAAAAAATGGGATAGAGGACGCTCTCCCTCAGACTTGGGTCTATAACCAGACTCTGGTGGAATCGAGTCCCGGTGATGCATGGCATTTTTGCTAGTCTCGAGATTACTCCCTCACCAGACTCTCTCGCGCCTTATAGGCAATACGAAAAAAGATTTTAGTTCGATGGAAACCTTCACGTCAAGGAACAAGGTTAGGCAATAACAGTTTAATAATTAAATAAACTAAGGGGGATACGGGGTGTTGCGACTGAACTTATCACGGGGTCAAGCTTCCTGCGTATCTCTCTAAGAAAAAAAAATTAAGTTGAACGTAGTTCAATATCTATGGGAGCCTGCACGAGGTTCTCTGTGATATACCGTTTACTAGGTAGCATTTGAGCTTGTGTATATCTTGTAGGTGTGTTGAACTACCGTCAAGGGTCTTCGTATCTTAGGTGAGGCCCGATTGTCTTGGTAGTCGACCATGTAGGGGAGAATGTCTCATTTATAAATCATTGATGTAGCACAAGGGTCCTTTTAGTCATCGAGCTCCTTAGAGGCTCGAAATTCGGGTGTCGAGTTATTTTTACTATGCGATAGCCAAATCAAGAGCCATAGTTCATATTGTTGATGTACTTGTCGCATTTTCTTGACATGCATTTGTTTAACGTGCTTTGCTTGACGTGCCTTTGTTTGATGTCCTTTGTTTGACAAGCTTTGTTTGACATGCCTTTGTTTGACGTGTTTTATTTGACGTGCCTTTGTTTAACGTGCCTTTGTTTGACGTGCTTTTTTTAGCGTGCCTTTGTTTGACATTTTTGTTTGACATGACAAAGTTGACGTGCTCTAAGAGGCTAATCTGTCAGCCTTTGAAGGTTTGACGTGCCAACTTATAAGTTGATATAGATGTTTGACGCCATTTTCTAGAGAGAGCAAGCATACACCCTTGAGCTCCCAAAAATCCAACCCTTCAAATGGACAAATGATGAGGTATTTATTGATGATGGGAAGTTCATGGGGTGTGGAGACCACCCTAAGAAGGCTTGAGTGGGTTGGTGACCGCCCCACTCACACATTGACCAACATGGCAATCATCTTTTCGACGTGTCGCGTCAGACTTAGGGGCACGTGATGGTCCAACGTGCCACGTCAATCATTGGACCGACGTGCCTCATAGTGGGGCAAGTCGGTCTGACGTGCCACATCAAACTTTTGTCCAAAGGGGCACATCGGTCCCTTTTTAGGGGCAAATGTGGCTCGACGTGCCCTTTGCTGGACCACGTCAATGGGCCCAACATGAGTTATAATTCTGCCGTATTGGATTATCCGACACGGATTTATGCCGTTTTGAGGATCGAGTCGCTCAGATATCGTCTCGGCATGTTTTGGGCTTCACGATTCGGGTGAGAATTGTTCTTTCATCTCCTTGGTTCCGTGTAAGTATTGAAGTGTTTTGCGTTTTTAAGGTAGTGAAATTATGGCACACCACCCGATAATATTTTCTGTGCTGCTAATATTCTACATTTATTTGTGTGAAAGTTTAACTCCAATAAAAATTTACTTTTATAGTTCAATTCACAAGTTTTTCCAACACAATTCCTCATTTGATTCAAATGCTTAGCTATCTGTAACAAGTATGATAAACATAAAGCTTGGTAATAAAGTAAGTTTATTCTAAAAATTGAAGAGAGAAAAAGTTACAAATTAAGTTGCGAACACATAAAAAGCTCAAAAAAGGACTAACATAGAGAATAAAACTTGAATAAAAAAAGGATTAAGAATTAAATATTCTGAATTAATCGAAAAGTATTAATTAAAATAAAATTTATGAGAATAGCATAGATTAAAGAGAAAAACAAACAATAAATACAAAAACTGAAAACATGACTTAGTACATAACAAGGATGCATTTGATCTCTTCGACTCTGATGTTCGGCAACAACACCCAATATGGAGTTGAAGGAGCACAACTGAGGATACCAACGGGGGTGCATGAAGTTGATGCTTTTAAAGCACTGAATGCACAAGTCAAAGCGATTCTTGTACGATTAAAGAACATGGCGAATAAAACACTCGTTCTATGCAATATTTGGGATAAAAGAATGCGAGATTTCATTAGCAATTGAAACGGGGGAAGTGAATCATATTAGAATTATAATTGAATGATTTTATTCATCACAACTTGTGGTATTTATACAATTTACATTATTCTTAAAAAAAGAAATAACTTAAACTATATACAAAGAAATATCCTAAAAGATATATACTGAAGATTACAATAAAATATCCTATAGATACATACTGGATATTATGCTTAATATGCCCCCGCAAAATTAACGTCCCATCAGCGACAGAGATTTTGGAACGCAAAAATTAGAACCGCGCACGAGGAGGCAATTTGGTCAGTAAATCCGCAAGTTGGTCAACAGTGCTAACATATGAAATAATCAGGAAACCTTTGTTGACAAGATCATGACCAAAGCGAAGATCAATAGAGATATGCTTCATGAGGAAATGTAACACAGGATGAAGAGATAGACATGTAGCTCCAAATTATCTCATTGAACACAAAGTGTAGGGAGAGGAACATGCAACTCGAGAAACAGGTGTTACAACCAACGTACCTCAGCAGCCACGTTGGCAAGAGCACGGTACTCAGATTCTATAGAAGAACGCGAGACCGTACATTGGCGACAAGAAGACGAAGAGATGGGATTCATGCCAAGAAACACCACATAGGCAGATGTCGATGCTACAGAGGTTTGGTCACCAGCCCAATCCGCATTTGATAAGCAGTAAGACGTATATAGTTTTCACAATGCAAGAGAAGACCATGTGATAAGGTACCTTTCAAGTACCAAAGGACTCGCTTAAGAGAACTCCAATCAAGCTCCATCAGAGTAGCCATTCTTAATGCAAGTTTATTGACGGCAAAGGCTATATCACAGTGGGTAAGATAAAGGTACTCAAGTGCCCCAATGATACTCCGATACTCCTTGGCATGGGCAAGGGAGTATGATGTAAAGCTCAAGGAAGTGGATGCAAAGGGTATGGCAAGTGGCTTGGCACCTTCCATTTTATGTCGAGCACGAATGTGACAAATATACTTGTGTTGAGACAAGAACAAGCCTTCACAACAACAGAATACCTCAACACCAAGAAAGTATGATAACTCACAAAGATCCTTAACTGCAAACTTGGAGCCCAATTGTGCAATAAATGATGCAAGTAAAGTGGGACAATTACCCGTGATAATAATATCATCGACATATACCAAGACATAGATCAAATCCGAATCTTGAGAGTAAAAAAAGTAGAGAAGCATCAAACTTGGATTGCAAAAAGCTAAGAGAGCCAAGAGCATAACTCAACGCAAGATACCAAGCACGAGGGGCTTGCTTAAGGCCATAGAGCGATTTATTGAGATGATAGACATGCGACGTAAAAGTAGAATCTAAGAACCACAGGGGTTGAGACATATAGACATCCTCAAGAAGATCACCATGAAAAAATGCATTACTCACATCAAGTTCACGAAGTGGCCACGAGTTCATAACTGCAAAGGAAAGAATCGTGTAAATCGTGGCAGTCTTGACAACATCACTGAACATCTCCTTAAAATCGAGGCCCTCACGTTAATGAAAGCATTTAGCCACAATGCAAGTCTTGTGCTTGTCAATAGCACTGTCATGATGACACTTGGTCCGAAAGACCAATTTGGACCCAATTATGTTATTGCCAATCGAACGAGGAACAAGATTCCATGTACCATGCTTCATAAGAGCTATATATTCTTCTGCTATGGCCCCCACGCCAATCTGGATCCTTGAGAGCAGTGCTAACACAAGTAAGCTCAAGAGGACCGTCTGCTGGTTGTTTTATTGCAAGATTAAGTTGTATACGCTTAAAGATGTTATGCATGGCATGTGTGGTCATGCGATGGGTGCAAGGTGGGTCAGGTGGAAAGAAAGATGGTCAAGCATGGTGCAGCTGGTAAGGAATGGCGTGATGTGTATGATTCATCAGTGGAAGAAGGTGAAGCAGACAAACCAGAGGGAGGCTCGGTCAAGCATGGTGCAGTTGGTAAGGAATGGCGTGATGTGTCTGATCGCGCATCAGATCACGCAACTAACTAGTCGAATCATGCGGTAGAGGCACAATCAGCGTCAAATCGCGCCACATTCTGGTCAGATCACCCGGTCGAGGTGTGATCATCGTTGTTCGCACTGGATTCTAGAGTATTGGCGCGTAACGAGTTTGATTGTGCATCTGGTCGCACCACATTCTAACTGTGGCACTCGGTAGATGCGACTGGGCCAGATCACGCGTCATTCTAACTGTAGGGCACGGTTGGTGGTGCAGCGACTAGAATGAAAAGAGATTGTTGAGGAGGCACGAACAAAGATGGAGACACAGGGGAAGCGAAAGAAGTGCCCGAAAATTCAGTCTCAACAAAATGAACATGACAAGAAACAAAAACCCTATCTGACTCTGCATCATAGCAACGATATGCACTCTGAGAGGTGGAGTATCCAACAAAGATGCAAGCACGAGAAGGAGCGTGGAGTTTACGTGGAACATAAGGTCGCAACCATGGGAAACAAAGGCAGCCAAAAGTTTGTAACTTCAAGTAATTCGGTGGATGACCAAAAGGAATACTGAAACGAGAGTCTTTGCAAATAACCGACGTAAGAAGGTGATTAGAGAGATACACCGCAGTAGCAAATGCAAAATCCCAAAAGGAATGAGACAAATACGCATTTTGAAGTAGAGTGCATCTAGAAAAATCACTTGACGATGACGGCGCTCAACTATGTTGTTCTGTTGAGGTGTGTGTTGTGTAGTGGTAAGCCAACTAATACTAGTCTCAGAGAGATAAGACCGCAAAGCCACAAACTCTCCCCCACTATCAGAATAAAAATTCTTGACACTAAAACTAAATTGTGTCTCAACTAGTCGACGAAATTGACCAAACACTGGGAGAACATGAGACTTGTGAGATAAAGGATAAAATCAGCAATACTTGGAGTAATGATCAACAAGTAACAGGTAATAACGATTGCCATCAATAGAAGAAACGGACAAGGACCCCATACGTTCCCATAAAAATAATGCAGTGGATGAATATATTGCAAAAAACTTGTACTAAACAGTAACTGAGTACTTTTATTTGAATAGCAAAAACAAAAAATTTGTAGCATTCTTAGAAGTTAAATTACATGGTAAATCAAACTTCTTAATAATCAAAGAATTAATAGCATCAGAAGGATGTCCTAAACGACAATGACAAACATCTTGATTCGTCTTAAAAATGTTATAGGTGATGGGCAAGCTGAGAGAGGAGTCGTAAGGTGATAAACTCTATTAGCGCAAGCTTCGCGCAGCAGCTTCGCCCCCGTAACCCGATCTTTAACAAAAAATTGAGACAGATAGAATTCAAGGGTTACATTACTAGTCAAGGTAAAATTTTCCCAACTAATGGAATGGTTATTGTCATCTGGATGTTTTGGAATGATTATAATGTTGAGGTTGAGATCAGAAGCACTGATTACCTAGCAATCCATGTATAATCAGGCCTAGTTCTGAAGACAGATGGAGACTCGCGGGAGTTTATGCTCAACCAAGGAAAGCTTCTAAGATCATTGCATTTGAGAGCATTGCTAAAGAAGCACACACTGAACCTATACCTTGGTTAGTCACTGGAGACTTCAATAATGTCAGTTTGGCTAATGAAAAAAATGGAGGAAGAAATTGATGAACCGTTATGAGATTTGTCTTCGAAGAAGAAACGCAAAAAATAGGAGAGATATCAGAAAGATGATCAGATAGATTAAAAGAAGAAGAACCAATATGGAAAATAGGCAACCCTGAACCATCGACAGTGACAACCTCATCGGTGCTATCATACTCAGAGTGGACCAAGAGATTTTGAAGATCAGGGGTAAGGTTGCGAGAAGCACCAGAATCAACTCACCAAGTTTTCTGATCTGGAGGCGGTGGACGCGGGGTTGTGGCTAAGTTGGCAAGAGGTTGCTGGAGTAGAAGACCAGTATGAGCACCATGACCATAGATGCCACATATCTGACATGTGATATTAGGACGAGTTCTCGACAAACCCTAACGACCATTGTTGTGAGAGTTTGGTGGAATTGGAATAGCCTTTACCCTGTCCACTGCGACTATTTGAACGACCACTCGAGCAGTTGTTGTTGTTGCCTCAACCACCGGAGTTATCGCGAGATTGATTGGAGTGAACGTCGGTGGCATTGGCGGTAGCAACCAACGATTGGCTTTATCCATCGAGACGACGGACATACCTCTCATGCGCAACCAACTTATCATGCAATTGGGCAAACTTGAGAGAGGAATCCCGAGCAGTGATTTGGGCAGCAATATCACGATAGGTCAGAAAGAGGATGATCAATGATCGCTAATTCATCTACCTTCTTCTTAATAAGCTGAAGAAATTCAGCAACGGTGCGATAGCCAATTGTCATGGTGGAGAGGAACTCCTTTAATTGCATGACACTGGAGCGCGATTTGTTGGCATAAATACGCTGCAAAGTTTTCCAATCCTTCGAAGAGGTCTTGGCATCAGAAATCAACCCCATGATATCATAGGAGAGGGAAGCGAAGAGGGCCGACAAGATGAGGGAATCTTGTCGTGTCCAATAGTTGAACGCTGCAATGGACTCCGGAGAATCACCAAATTGAGTGCATGGACACAAACCATCCACAAAGCCAAAAAGTCCATAGCCATTAAATTGGTGGTGACACTACGCATTCCAGGACGTGTAATTGCTGGAAGTAAGCTGTAGGGGCATATGAGTGTGTGCAACAATAGGCACAAGCTGGTCGAGAAGAGGACCAGTTGGTGGCACCAATAAGGGATAGGAGTTCGCCCGCCTAACGAGGATAGAGGCAGTGGACGATGGTGAAGGCACGGCGGCAGAAGCGGTGGTGGCGTTAAGATTAGGGTTATGGTTTAATGAATCCCCGACAGACATCGTAGGATATTCTTTTCGTAATAAATATTTTCATGTTGTTACTATATAGGAATTATAAGTGAATGCTTTTATTCATCACAACTTGTGGTATTTATACAATGTACATTATTCTTAATAAAGAAAATAACCAAAACTAAATACAAGGAAATATCCTAAAAGATATACGCTGAAGATTACAAGGAAATGTCATAAAAGCTATATACTAGATATTATGCTTAATAAATCATGTTAGAAATTTCAATGACCAAAATAATTCATACTCTAACTCATACAATTACGGGTAGCGCCAGTGTCTGAACCTATCATGGGAAGGACAGCAGTGTATTAGCAATCCTCCACAGTCGCTCATTCCCCCCACTTTTGTCGCCACGGTATCTACCAACCCCATACGCCTTTAGGAACTTGTGTCATCAATTCTAAATTTTTGCAAGGAAATTATAAGATTGTAACATCCTCAATGTTCTAGTCTCCATGTCTACTCTCCATGTTAACTGAGGAAGCCCTTTTTGAGACTTTAGAGGATGAGACAAAAAGATGTATGGAATGCATTACATGTCGCCTATGATTCATGAAATAAGGCATGTGAACTTCGTCTTCGTGAGGAATTACAGTTGATGCGGCAAGGTACAAGATCTATGAGTGATTTTGGCAATTAGTTGTGTACTATATGTGATCAATTAGCTACCATTGTCGCACTGGTCGCCAATGATGACAATTTGCTGATATCTTTGAGTTTGGATTCCACTTAAGTGAATATTTCCACTGCCCAACTTGATCGAGTCCCTCTTTCGTTGTTTAGTTGTGTTTTTCAAATAAGAATGTCATAAAAAACTTCAGGTTTCTCTTGATGACTTGGCAACTCCTCCGACTGTCGTCTTTGTTTGGCAAAACTCCAACCATTTTTTTTTTTGACAATTCTTAACCACCTCACGGCGGAGATTCGTGGGCAGCATGGACGTGGCTCTTCCTCCTCCATTTTTTCTCATGGTTGTCGTCAAGGTGGTAACCAAAGATGGCCATCCATACTTTCCTCGTAGCCAAATTTGAAGTGAGCAAGGTCACTACTTACAAGTGTCTAGGACGATCGGGTAGATTATTCAAATTTGCAAATTTGGCTCCGTCATTTGTTGAAAACTACTCACTTAATTCTCTTATCGATCAGATTAGTATCTTGATAAGGGTGCTACCTCTCATATTACCTCTTCGTCGTCTCATTTCGCTGACTCTCAACCTATGTTGCATGGACACGGTCAAAAGTTACTCATATCCGTATTTGAAACGCATACGATACCAATACAGCTCGGATATAATTTGGATACAATTTGGATACAATTTGGATACATATTATATATGCCACGTGGTGTATCCTAATTAAAAGTTAAATAAAAATCCATGGACGCATATCAGACACGTTATGAGGGCATATCCGACATGTACCCATCAATAATAAAATGTAGCTAGACAACAAAAAAAATTATTGCAATAAGAGCCTTAACCCGACATTGTGCCCTCTTCGATGCATCATCTTCACATGAACCTGATTTTTTGAATTTGACTTCTCCATCCTCGACTACTTCTATATATTCTTGCTTGTTGCCTTGTTCATCGTGCAATGCCCCAATTTCGATAGCTATAACTGCCTCCAATCTACATGTCATCCATTGCTTCGTAATGTTGTTCTAGTTGATCATTCTCTAGCGATCACTTCGGAAGCCTCTAATCCATCTTGTATGTACACACATGCTCAAAATGGTATTGTTCATCAAAATCCTCGATATGCTCTTTTTACTTCTCTACTTACTACACTCCTCACTACTTTACAGATGTTGTTGATCTGAAGGGTTCTGCCGTAAAACAACCACAATGGCTGCTGCAATGAAAGAATAATAATCTGCCTTACATTCACATATAGACCTTAGTCTCCTAGCCTCCTAATGCCGATATGGTCAGTATCCAATGGGTTTTTGGCACCAAATTTTGAAGTGATGGCTCTGCTGAATGTTTAAAAAGTTGTTTGGTGGCTCAGGGTTTCACTCAGGTTCTTGGTTTTTGATTTTTCCTTGACTTTCAGCCCTAAGGCTACTACTGTTCGTATAATCTTATCTCTCGCGTTTATTCATGGTTGGACGCTTCATCAGTTGAACATTAAGAATGCTTTCCTTCATGGACAACTTACTGAGATGGTCTATCTAGAGTAGCCCCTTGGATTTCTTGATCCTCATTTTCCATCCCATGTTTTCAAGATGAATAAGGTGATATGTGGCTTGAAGCAAGCTCCCCAATCTTAGTTCCACCACCTCAGCTCATTCTTATTGCGGTTGGGATTTATTGGCAATTCCGTGGATCTTTTGTTATTTTTATCCTACTGTGTCACTGTTGTTCTCTATATACTCGTCTATGTTGACAACATTATTCTTACTGGTAACTATTCTTAGTTTATTTCTTGTTTTATTAATCATTTGTATTCTGTGTTTGCCACCAAATACTTGAAAGAATCTGGTTATCCCTTGGTCTCAATGTCACTTATACGTATGGTGGATTACTCTTAAGTTAGTCAAAATATGCACACGACTTACTCTCTTGGACTCAGATGCTTGATGCAAACCTTGTCTCTATGCCATTAGTTGTTGGCTCTACATTTGTATGTGATGGTTCACCTTTTTCTGATCCTACGTCGTATTGTTCTTGAGTTGGCAGACTTTATTTTTTAACGATCACTCGTCTTGATTTATCATTGTTAATAAAGTAATTTAGTTTCTTCAATAGCCTATTGTGGAGCATTTCAGGTAGTGAAGCATATTTTTGTTATGTCCAGAGAACTGAAGCTTTTGACCTCACTTTTGCCAAATCATCTTCACCGACTTTCCATGGCTACAATAATGTTGACCGGGCGCGATGTACGGATACCAAGCGTTCTACTTATGGTTATTCTCTTTTTCTCAGGAAATAATCTCTTATCATGGAGTGTCAAGAAGCAACCCACCGTTTCCCGGTCTAATTGTAAATTAGAGTATCATGCCCTTGCAAATACGGCATCTTAGATTATTTGTCTTGCCAATCTCTTTCAAGAACTACGCTTTCGATTGCCTACAATGTCTATTCTTTTTTTGTGACAACTAGAGTGTATTTTTGTATGGCGCATAATCTTGGTACTCATAAGTGTGCTAAGCATATTGATTTTGTAAGTGCATGTGTTAGGCTAAGTGTTAAAATAACGTTGTGATTCGGTGTTGAGTTAACACTAGGTGTAACTATCTGTTTTTGCACTTCGGGTTTCATTGCCATATTTAATGTATTACCTTTATTCACTTACTAACTAAGTTTCACAATTCTAGTTGGTTTTTGCTTGTGCACCAGGTTTGAAGACTTCAAGCATGGATCTATTCCCTTCAAAAGAAATTACCCTTTGAAAAATGTTCCACAAGATACACTTTCCTTATTTGAAGGGTGTTGTGCGTACTGCGACAATAAGAAAGAATTCAGACGTGTGGGTTGAAGGAAGGGAACAACGAATGCAGAAGAAAATATGAGAAACCACAAAGAAGACAGAATCAAACTATTCTTGTGAGCGAAGTCTTGAAGATTCAACACAACACATTATACAAAGATGGTTGCGCATCAAACTCAAAATAAGAGACTCGAGCAAGTTTATCCAAAGAGGAAATCATAGTTGTTTAGAATTTTGAGTCTTTTATTTTTCGAGTTTTGTTTAGCTAATTAAGTCTATTTTCTTTCTAAGAATTAAGAAACTAGGTGTTAGGACAATATGAAGTGTGTGAGTGTTGTAGATTGTATTTTTTTCGCACGAAAGGTAAATATATTAAAAAACTCAAGAGAGTGTCATACAAGGTACGAGGGGGTATATCCCAAGTTGAAGCATTTGAAAGACACTCAAGTCATTCAACTACCACAGTCAATGCACTATCTAGCCGAGGAATACACGAAGCTTTAGCCTAGGACTACTACTTGTGTAAAGCCTCACACCATGTCTACAATATCCCTATCACATATCTTTTGGATGCTACCCTCTTCATTCTGACTCCGGGAAACCCGTGATCGTACTCTACAAGCAGCATCCAGTAGCTCTTGGTTGCCTCCTTATTGATAGTCGCTTCAGCATTGATCCAACACTCTCGAGTGAGAAAAGAAGAAGCTACTACCTGTCGTGGAGATACTGGCACCCAAATCAGCATTACTTGCTCTTTATCCTGCAAAAAAAGCTCAGCACATTTCTGCCAAAACCAAGTGATGTACCCTTCTCCAGACATATTAAATTCTAGCAAGGTTAGATAGGATACATTTCGTGAATCTGTTAAGCTTCTTACCCTTTTTATACCTTATTCTGGTCTGAATATCATAAGCAAGCTCTTTGCACGGGTTTTGGACAGGTATCAATTTATTCTCAAAAATTTTAGTATTTCTCCACCTCCATATGCCTGCCAGTGTGCTGCAAAACACTGTTGCCCTCAACTGGAAGACGTCCCCTTTCTTCCTTGTGGACTGACTAAACAAATCCTTCCAGTTGCTAAGCTAGACATCAGAAACATATACACCAACAGCCCTCATCATAGTCTCTAGTACCTGTCTAACCTTAATGCATTGAAAAAATAAGTGATCTAAAGATTCATCAGATTCATTGTAAAGCTCACATAGCTTATCATTTATTATGTTGAACCTAGCCAATATGTCCTTTGTAGCTAGTCTATCATGCATGGCAAGCCAATTAATAAAAGAAGTTTTAGGTTCTGACATATTGTTCCATACCATATTACTCCACTCCACCTCGGGTGTGTTAGTGTGGAAGGCCTGATAGCATAAATGTGTTACCTGGTTCTGAGTTTTCCTCCCCCACTCCTCTGGTTGCAAGGTTGGGATTTTTTCTCTCATGTCATCCCTTAGCTTAAGGAGAGTCTTCCACCATGGGGAATCACCTGGTTTCATTTGAATAGTCCATATGTTCTCTTGCTTCAGTTTGTACTCCTTAGCCCAAGTTGTCCGTATTGTTGGCATGTTTACATGGTTATCCAACCCTATAATCTGTGCACAAAGAAGTGCTTTGTTCCAGCTCAATATTTCTTTAATCTGAAGACCCTCTTGTTCATGTTCCTGACAGACTCTGGTCCATGCAACCAAGTTTCTTTTTCTATTCTGTTTGCATGTCCATAGAAAGCTTCTACACATCCCTTCAATTTTCTTTGCTACCCCTATGGGTATTGGTAGTATATGGCTCCAGAATCTTTGGATTGCCCTGAGGACTGCTTTTACTAACTGAAGCCTGCCAGCTAACTCAACTGTTTGGCAAGACAACTCTGAATTCTTGTAGTGACCTTTTTGATAAAGGGCTCATATTCACTGATTTTCAGTTGCTTGGGGCTCAGAGGAATTTTCAGGTATCTGCTTGGGAAAGTGCCTTCTGGGAAGTTCTATATTCTCACAATTTCTTCTCTCTCTTCTCCTTGGATTCCTGCTAGGAAGATTGAGCTTTTTGTGTTATTGATTTGTAGACCAGACTGTGCTGAGAACTCTTCTAGTATTCCTTTCAAACTCTGTATTGATTCATTGTCTCCTCTACAGAAAAGCAACAGATCATCTGCAAAGCACATGTGAGTCAGACCTATTTTGACAGTTTTTGGATGATAGTAAAACTTATCTTTATGAAGCACATTATATTTAATCATCCTAGACAAGTATTCCATGCAAATCACAAACAAATAGGGGGACATTGGATCTCCCTGTCTGAGCCCTTGCTTTCCAGGCATATGGCCCTCTAGGCTTCCATTGATGCAAAAGGAAAAACTGGTTGTGGATACACATGTCATTATCAAACTCACAAACCTTGTGTCAAAGCCAAAACCAATCAGTACATTCTTAAGAAAAGACCAGTTTATGGTGTCATAGGCTTTTCTAAGGTCTATATTGAGCATACATCTGGGAGACACATTCTTTCTATTATATCCTCTTATCAGTTCCTGAGCAAGACTAATATTCTGAAATAGATCTCTACCAGAAATAAAAGCATTTTGGCAAGGGTCAATCAAATCAGCGAGCAAATGTTTAATCCTATTAGCCAAAACTTATGTTGCAGCAGGCTATAGGTCTGTAATCAGTGATAGACGTAACATTCATAGTCTTAGGGATTAGACAAATTGATGTGGCATTGATCTGTTTAAGGATCTTACCTGATTGTTGAAATTCCTTGACAGCTGCATATATTAAGTTACCTGTCACTTCCCAGCTTTTCTTGTAGAAGCAAGCATTCCACCCATCTGGACCTGGACTCTTGTTATCACTCATGCTGAATACAGCTGCTTTGACTTCATCCTTTCCTATAGGTTGTTTCAATTTGTCATTCATTTCATCAGTGATTCTTGGACCTTCATGGCATATCTCTGTCCTGACTGGATCCACCTGCTTTTCTATACAAAATAAATCATGATAAAATTACAAGACATGGTTAGTGATAGCAGTTTTATTATTGAGGATATTTCCATCTGGAGTGACAAGTAAAAGGATATTGTTTCTCTTGTTGTAGATTGTATTTGGTACATGATCTCGATCCTATAATTTCATATTTGAATTATCACTTTATCTGATGTCTTCAGATAGGCGCTCTCTCATCCTTTGGGGAGAGCAAAGTCTTCATAAAGGCGTTCTTTTGTCCTTTGTGGAGAGTGCACACATAAAAATCTTAAATATCAGCGTAATAACAAGAAAAAATTATGTAATCCACCAATATTTCTAATGAAACGTCTATTATATTAATAATATTAAAAGTTCTAACTTAATAATAAGAATTGAAAAGGAAATTTATTTCGAGCTCATCAAATCTATTACAAAACAAAATAAAAATCCTAGATACAAAAGGAAACTATAAAACGGGCATAACAAAACTAATTGCTCACGCAGCTGCACCAAAGAAAATATGTAGTGAGTAGTGACCAAGAAAATGTTCAATTTGATATCTTATGGGAAAAATTAGCTATTTTTTATGCAGACCTTTTTTTTACATTTTTATTCCAAAATATGAGGTATTTTGTCCAACGTCAAACTTTTCATTATTTATTTGTTGAAACGTGAAACACCTAATGCTGCGAAGATGTGCAACGTGCAAACAAACACCTCCCATGTTTGAGCTTAAACAACATTCTCAAAATTAAGTTTTGCTTGTGAAAGCACTTAAGAGGTGTAGCTTGATAGTTATAAGTTTTATTTAGATGAAATCGTTTTTTATTATTTATTATTATATCTTATCAATGCTCCTTTAGCCTTCTTTAAAATTGTTTCTCGCTTCTCTTTTAAAGAATAGAAGTCGTCCTTTGGATCAATTCTCCTTTCTTAAAGAAAAAACAAATTATGAAGATCAATCACTACAAGATTTGGGGGGCATCCGCAACCGCCCCCCCCAACCGCTCGGGCGGTCGCCATTAACGGCGACCGCAGAGCGACCGCCAGGCGGTCGCCACTGAGACGTGGCGACCGTTGGGCGGTTGCGAAGGTTCCTCGCAACCGCTGGGCGGTTGCGAGGGCTTCTTGCAACCGCTCGGCGGTTGCGAGATCACATAGCAACCGCCTGGCGGTTGCTGATACTGGATATCTGCAACCGCCTGGCGGTTGCAGATAATAGTCATACATGAATTTTTATTATTTTGGTTGATACGTTGTGGTACGTTGTTTCATCAGTTGATAATTATCCTAATGATAGTTAAAACAAGCGAATTATAAGTTTTATTGGAAAATCAAGCTTAAGGACAACATTAAAAACTAAGTGTGATGGTTAGTTATTGAATATAATATATAGATGTATCGTTGATAACTTGCCTAATCACATAATCTATTATTTTACTAACTTAATTACTAGTTTTGTAGTTATTTACTACTACTATTCATATGTAATAATGATATTTGAGTTCAATAAACACAAACACATCATGATACTTCCGAAAAATCACTAATTTCGAATATTCAGTTCTTGCAACCGCCAGGCGGTTGCAAGAGCTTCTCGCAACCGCTGGGCGGTTGCAAAGGCTTCTCGCAACCGCTGGGCGGTTGCGAGATCACATAGCAACCGCCTGGCGGTTGCTGATACTACCATTGGCAACCGCCTGGCGGTTGCTGATACTTCCATTGGCAACCGCCTGGCGGTTGCAGATAATAGTCATACATGAATTTTTATTATTTTGGATGATACGTTGTGGTACGTTGTTTCATGAGTTGATAATTACCTTGATGATAGTTAAAACAAGCGAAATTATAAGGTTTTATTGGAAAATCAAGCTTAGGGACAACATTAAAAACTAAGTGTGATGATTAGTTGTTGAACATAATATATAGATGTATCGTTGATAACTCGCCTAATCACATAATCTACTATTTTACTAACTTAATTACTAGTTTTGTAGTTATTTACTACTACTATTCATATGTAATAATGATATTTGAGTTCAATAAACACAAACACATCATGATACTTCCGAAAAATCACTAATTTCGAATATTCAATTCTTGCAACCGCCTGGCGGTTGCAAGAGCTTCTCGCAACCGCTGGGCGGTTGCAAAGACTTCTCGCAACCGCTGGGCGGTTGCAAAGGCTTCTCGCAACCGCTGGGCGGTTGCGAGATCACATAGCAACCGCCTGGCGGTTGCTGATACTACCATTGGCAACCGCCTGGCGGTTGCTGATACTACCATTGGCAACCGCCTGGCGGTTGCTGATACTTCCATTGGCAACCGCATGGCGGTTGCAGATAATAGTCATACATGAATTTTTATTATTTTGGATGATACGTTGTGGTACGTTGTTTCATGAGTTGATAATTACCTTGATGATAGTTAAAACAAGCGAAATTATAAGGTTTTATTGGAAAATCAAGCTTAGGGACAACATTAAAAACTAAGTGTGATGATTAGTTGTTGAACATAATATATAGATGTATCGTTGATAACTCGCCTAATCACATAATCTACTATTTTACTAACTTAATTACTAGTTTTGTAGTTATTTACTACTACTATTCATATGTAATAATGATATTTGAGTTCAATAAACACAAACACATCATGATACTTCCGAAAAATCACTAATTTCGAATATTCAGTTCTTGCAACCGCCAGGCGGTTGCAAGAGCTTCTCGCAACCGCTGGGCGGTTGCAAAGGCTTCTCGCAACCGCTGGGCGGTTGCAAAGGCTTCTCGCAACCGCTGGGCGGTTGCGAGATCACATAGCAACCGCCTGGCGGTTGCTGATACTACCATTGGCAACCGCCTGGCGGTTGCTGATACTGGCATTGGCAACCGCCTGGCGGTTGCAGATAATAGTCATACATGAATTTTTATTATTTTGGATGATACGTTGTGGTACGTTGTTTTATCAGTTGATAATTACCTTAATGATAGTTAAAACAAGCCAAATTATAAGGTTTCATTGGAAAATCAAGCTTAGGGACAACATTAAAAACTAAGTGTGATGATTAGTTGTTGAACATAATATATAGATGTATCGTTGATAACTCGCCTAATCACATAATCTACTATTTTACTAACTTAATTACTAGTTTTGTAGTTATTTACTACTACTATTCATATGTAATAATGATATTTGAGTTCAATAAACACAAACACATCATGATACTTCCGAAAAATCACTAATTTCGAATATTCAATTCTTGCAACCGCCTGGCGGTTGCAAGAGCTTCTCGCAACCGCTGGGCGGTTGCAAAGACTTCTCGCAACCGCTGGGCGGTTGCAAAGGCTTCTCGCAACCGCTGGGCGGTTGCGAGATCACATAGCAACCGCCTGGCGGTTGCTGATACTACCATTGGCAACCGCCTGGCGGTTGCTGATACTACCATTGGCAACCGCCTGGCGGTTGCTGATACTTCCATTGGCAACCGCATGGCGGTTGCAGATAATAGTCATACATGAATTTTTATTATTTTGGATGATACGTTGTGGTACGTTGTTTCATGAGTTGATAATTACCTTGATGATAGTTAAAACAAGCGAAATTATAAGGTTTTATTGGAAAATCAAGCTTAGGGACAACATTAAAAACTAAGTGTGATGATTAGTTGTTGAACATAATATATAGATGTATCGTTGATAACTCGCCTAATCACATAATCTACTATTTTACTAACTTAATTACTAGTTTTGTAGTTATTTACTACTACTATTCATATGTAATAATGATATTTGAGTTCAATAAACACAAACACATCATGATACTTCCGAAAAATCACTAATTTCGAATATTCAGTTCTTGCAACCGCCAGGCGGTTGCAAGAGCTTCTCGCAACCGCTGGGCGGTTGCAAAGGCTTCTCGCAACCGCTGGGCGGTTGCAAAGGCTTCTCGCAACCGCTGGGCGGTTGCGAGATCACATAGCAACCGCCTGGCGGTTGCTGATACTACCATTGGCAACCGCCTGGCGGTTGCTGATACTGGCATTGGCAACCGCCTGGCGGTTGCAGATAATAGTCATACATGAATTTTTATTATTTTGGATGATACGTTGTGGTACGTTGTTTTATCAGTTGATAATTACCTTAATGATAGTTAAAACAAGCCAAATTATAAGGTTTCATTGGAAAATTAAGCTTAGGGACGACATTAAGAACTAAGTGTGATGATTAGTTGTTGAACATAATATATAGGTATATCGTTGATAACTCGCCTAATCACATAATCTACTATTTTACTAACTTAATTACAAGTTTTGTAGTTATTTACTACTACTATTCACATTTAATAATGATATTTGAGTTCAATAAACACAAATACATCAAGATACTTCTCAAAAATCACTAATTTCAAAATGGATTTTTTGGTAACCGCTAGGCGGTTGCGAGATAGCATGGCAACCGCCTGGCGGTTGCAAGATTACATGGCAACCGCCTGGCGGTTGCTATGTCACATGGCAACCGCCTGGCGGTTGCTATGTCACATGGCAACCGCCTGGCGGTTGCTATGTCACATGGCAACCGCCTGGCGGTTGCCAATACTCGATATCTGCAACCGCCAGTCGGTTGCAAGGGCTTCTCGCAACCGCTCGGCGGTTGCAAATTTTGCTGAAATTGGGCGGGATTGGGGGGGAAATTCAAATTTTCACGAAAATTCAAAATTTTCAATACATTGCAACCGCCGAGCGGTTGCAAATTTTGCTGAAATTTGGGGGGAATTCAAATTTTTACGAAAATTCAAAATTTTCACCCAAATCTTATATATACCACCATTCTTCCCCTAATTTTTCATTCACAACTCTTACACTCTCAAAGAAAAATCCAAGACTTCATTTTATCTTCAAATCAAAACACAAACACTCTTCTATTCCAATCCAAAAAAAAAACCCAAAAACTTCAACAAAACACTCAACACATTCTTTTCTTTTATATCTTCAACAAATACCAAACACTTTCTTATATCTTCATAACAAAATACCTAACACTCTTCTTATTCAATTCACAAAAACTCAAAAACTTTTTATCTCCAAAACATAACCCTTTTTTCTAATCTTTTCTTTTTGTTTCACATCTTTTCTTTTTTGTTTCTCTTATTTTCTTTTTTGTTTCTCTTCTTTTCGTTTTGTTTCTCTTCTTTACTTTTTGTTTCTCTTCTTTTCTTTTTTGTTTCTCATCTTTTATTTTGTGTTTCTCTTTTATTTTGTGTTTCTCTTCTTTTTTTTGTTTCTCTTTTTCTCATTTTGTTTCTCTTCTTTTCGTTTTGTTTCACTTCTTTTCGTTTTGTTTCACCATTTTAATTTCAACAAAAAAACAATAATTTTCTGGAAAATTTCCAGAATATTATTGTTTTTTTTTTGTTTTGATGAATATTATCTGCAACCGCCGGGGCGGTCGCCCCCTTATATTAATTTCGAAAGTTCTAAATCTAGCAACCGCTAAGCGGTCGCCCCCTTATATGGCGACCGCCTAGCGGTCGCCCCTATATGGCCCTTATATGGCGACCGCCTAGCGGTCGCCCCCTTATATGGCGACCGCCTAGCGGTCGCCCCATTATATGGCGACCGCTAGGCGGTCGCCCCTTAGTATGGCGACCGCTAGGCGGTCGCCCCTTAGTATGGCGACCGCCTAGCGGTCGCCCCCTTATATGGCGACCGCCTAGCGGTCGCCCCTTAGTATGGCGACCGCCTAGCGGTCGCCTTGGTGTAAGGGCGACCGCTCGGCGGTCGCAAGCCGCCCGCGACGAGGGGTATCCGCGACCGACGCGGCAACCGCCCCGACGGTCGCGGATACCCTTCGCGCGACCGCCCATGGGCCTTCTGCAACCGCCCGGGCGGTTGCAGATGGCCCTCAAGTCTTGTAGTGAATTTAGTAATTTAAGCCAACTTAGAAGATCAGAGGTAATTTTTTACCTCGCATGAGATTAAAGCACATATGTTTTCGTGCAACAGATGGTCTCGTAATGTTGTTAAGCCGTGCTAACATAAAGAACGCATTGATGATTAATCGTGGTAGGAGTTGACGAAATCAATTTAGTTTCTAATGATTTCTATTAATGCTTGATGAGTTACGACCAAATTAATTGACATAGTAATATTATTAATAAAATAAACTCTAACATTTGACATCACTATTCTGTATTTTTCTAGGAATGGTGATGCCTAGTTGTGCAAATGTCCAGGTTTGAGGTTTGACATTTCCTGCAAATTGTAGATAATTTACAACCCAAATTGAAGTCTTAAAGCATGCACGCGTTAGAGGTTTAGCTTAATTGCTGTACTTTTATAATTTTTCTTTGGGTAACAGTCATTAAAACTCGAATCTATTAGGTGTTTACATGAAAAAAAAAAAAAAAAAAGTGCAACGCATCTCCAGGCTAATTTAACTGACAAAGAGATGTATTTAGAATTAATGGCTGATCAACAACTCTAAGGAAACTCGCCCTTTTTTTTCAATAGTTGAGGAGAAAGTTGTACAAAAAATTAAAGCGAAAGAGCAAGTTGTGAAAAAAGAAAGAGAAAATGGCACTATACCCCCAAACTATTGTCTCTATTGCACGTACCACCACAACCTTTATTTTCGAGCATTGGCCCCCTTAAACTTAATTTTTAAAAGAATGGTACTCCCGGGTACCCCAGAACGGCCAAAATGGTCAAAATACAAATAACTAATTATAAATTTTACCCTAAAACTTTTTTTAATATAATACACCTCAATTCTTTCCGATTTCCTAAAAAATACCATCTTTTTCAAGACCATTTTTAGATTGTGCTTTGATGCGAACGCAGACATTTTTTTTTTTACTTTTCATATTAATTATCAAGAAATTAAGTTGGTTGTCATGGCAATATCTTAAGGTTATTCTGTTTGCTAAAAAAAAATTATTGCTTGTAATATTTTCTCAGATGTTATCTTCAACAAAATACTTGTATTGTTGGTATTTTTGGTAAAAATTTTATTATGAGACAATGAATTAAATTTGTCACTAGCTATCATCGACGAATGTTGTGGTTAGTTAAGTCTTAAAGGCAATCCTCCACTAAAGATGTGTCGCAAATCCTCATCGTTGAATCATTGTACTACTGCATGAAGTAGTTTTGAATTATGTTTTGTTTTAGGAAACTTTATTGCTTAGCGTGCGCCTTCTAAATGTGATAATGATTTATATAGTTAATTTTAAGACTTTTAATATCTAAAGATTTACATAGTTAATTTAATTATTGTTGTTAAATTCCTAAGTGTTTTATTTTTTGCTTACTTAACCAACATCCATATTTATTTTATATTTTATGCTTTTGTGAGTATTTTAAAATATTGCAAGAGCCTGCAACATATATTCTTCAAGATTCTTATTTTTCAGAATTATTAAAGTATTCACAATTGAATTGATAGAAAATTATTTAGAAAGAAACTTTGTTGATGACTCTTGACTTGAAAGATTAGAGAACATAGTTTGTGACAATTGTGTTTGTGATTCGTAACAAGATAAACAACCACTTACGAGAAATTGAACACTAACTAATAACCCAAAATAATTGCTAGGGTTTTTTAAGATGAATTACTTATCGCGAACTTGCATTCGATGGTGAGGGAGATGGTAAAATGGAAAAACGGGCACATTGAGGATTTCACATATAAATCAAACAAATTAGTGAGTATTAATTACACAACGAAAACTTGAATTAAATTTGGTGAAAGAGTCTATATTGAATTATTTACAATCGAAAAGAATTAGGATGTATTATATTAAAAAAAGGTTTTAAGGTAAAATTTATAATTAGTTATTTATATTTTGCTCCTTTTGGCCGGTCTAAGGATACCCCGGGGTACCATTCTTTTAAAAATTAAGTTTTGGAGGGCCCAATACTCGAAAATGAATGTTGGGAGCACGTGTAATAGAGGCAATAGTTTGGGGGTATAGTGCCTTTTTCCCAAAAAAAAATAAGTAAAAAAGCAACATATTATATAATCGATCCCCAGCGATTGGGTTATAGTATTTATTTTGTGTCATTTAATAATAGCCCACCAATGCTCCTTTAGCCTTCTATAAATTTGTTTCTTGCTTCGATTCTTCTCTGTAAAGCAGAACTAAATCGTCCAGCTTTTGATCAACTCTCCTTTCCTTGAAAAAAGAAAAAAGAAAAAAACTAATTATGAAGATCATAATGGAAACTGAAATTGTTTCAAATGAAAACGTGAGGCCTTGTTTTCCAACTCCACGTCACCTCCAAACCTACAAGCTTTCTATGCTCGACCAACTTGTTCCTCCAATGCTTGTTCCTATAGTCCTTTATTTCCCCAATACAAATTTGGACAGTACTTATCTTGAAGTACTTAAAAACTCGTTGTCCTTGATTTTATCTCGGTTTTATCCGTTAGCCGGGAGAATCGCTTACGATGGTTTATCGGTCGATTGCAACGACGAAGGCGTTCCATTCTCCGTGGTGAGAATCAAAGGCCACAAGCTGTCTGATCTTCTAAAGAATCCAGACCAGCAGTTACCTCAAAAGCTCCTCCCTCGTGAAGTTTCAATGGAGACCGAAGTGGGTGGAGGCCATAGTCTTGTCTTAATCCGAGTTAACGAGTTTGATTGCGGAGGCATTGCCATTGGTGCTCTTTTCGCTCACACGGTGTCTGACGCGGCGGTGATGGGATATTTTTTGAATTCATGGGCTGCCACGGCTCGTGGATCGAAAGAACCCGTGTCCCCCAATTACATTTCCCCGTCGCTTTTCCCACAAAAAGAAGAGCTGCAAAGCCAACGTGTTTCTCTTGGGTCCATTTTCAAGCGAGGGAAGTCGACCATGCAAAGGTATAATTGAATTGTCGTCTTCTCCATATAAAGTTATAAACTTTATTATAGTTGTTTAAGTACCTATATTTCAACATAGTTTTTGACATATTTAATTACTATGTACCAGCAATAATCTTTTTGTTACGCGTGACATGTGAAACTTTTTTATTAGAATTTGAAAACCAGATTTCTTTTCTATCTATCTTAATTTGATAATATGAGTCTAGTCTAAAACTTCAAAGTTATAGGGCAATTAGACATCTAATTATATTTATGTGCATGTAATATTCTAAAACTTCAAAGTTATAGGGCAATTAGACATCTAATTATATTTATGTGCATGTAACAATATGCCTTCCGTTAGTGCAAGACGTGATCTTTTTTGTTAAGCCTCACGCTTGATGATAAACGGGTGGCCATCACATCCAACACTAGGACCTCTTTTTGAACTAGCTATAAATCTATGATGTCGTGTTTAATTGATGTTTGATCTAATAACGGGAATTTAATGAGAAATGTAAACAATTTTGTACTTTGCATGTACTTTCCAACAGGTATGTTTTCGATGCTTCTTCAATAGCAAAACTCAAGGAAAAATCAGGCGTCAAGCACCCCAGTAGAGTCGAAGTTGTGTCGGCGCTGCTATGGAAGTGTTTCATGGCTGCATCTCTCGCAAATGACAAGCAAGTATCCCTACTATCACACGCAATGAACTTGAGAAGAAGGGCCCAACCGCAGTTTTCAGCAGAGTGTTTCGGCAATTTCATCTGTGCGGCAATGGCACCAAGCACCAACAAAACTGACAAGGACTTGGGAGAATTGGTTGAGGAAATAAGGGCCGCAGTAAGCAAGATTGACAGCGATTTTATGAACAGGTCAATGGGCGACAATGGTCTTTTAGGACACTATGAGAATCAAGGGCGGCTATTCAGTGGAATCCCACGGGTAGCGGATCTTTTATGTATCTCGAGTTGGTGTGGTTTTGGACTATACAACGCTGATTTTGGATGGGGAAAACCAATATGGTTGACGAGAACTGATGCTGGTTCTGAGTTGGAATCGCCATTGCTTAACAATATATGGTTGATTGACACGAAAACTAACGGCGAAATCGAGGCGTGGGTGACTTTAGAAGACAAATATATGGCAGTATTCGACAACATTGACGAGCTTCAAGCTTTTGTTGCTAAAAACCCGAGTCCCTTAGATATTGTTGAATGAATATCTAATGTGTAAAGAGTATTCGTGAATCATCTCAAAGTCCAGTTTCATGTTTATTTGTTGAAGCTTTACGTTATATTCCTTTTCGTATCAATGTTTATTTTGACTTTTGAGTAATTATTTGATGTGGTTGTAAATTTAAAATTTTACATTTGTTTTTGAGTTATGTGCGATGCGCATTGATGTTGAAGTTAATTTATTTTTTTCTACATTAATTGTTTCCTATGCATCGATTACGTAAATGAATATTGAGACTAGGGAGAGAAAATAGATCGAAAGATGTTGATTGCAAGAGTCACTGATATGGGTATTTCCCGTATTGGGTTGGCCCATGGTTCACCTATATCCCCCGATATACACTACAAGAAAAAGGGGTCATTAGGGACCGCAAATTAGCGACCGCCAAGCGGTCGCTAGTCTTAGCGACCGCATTGGTCAATAGCGACCGCTTAGCGGTCGCTATTGAGGTCATTAGGGACCGCAAAATAGCGACCGTTAAGCGGTCCCTAATGACCTCAATAGGGACCGCAATATAGCGACCGCTTGACGGTTGCCATACTTTTTGATAATAGGGACCGTCTGGGCGGTCCCTAATGTGGAATAATAGGGACCGCCCAGACGGTCCCTAATTTTTACAATAGGGACCGCCCAGACGGTCCCTAATTTCTACAATAGGGACCGCTTGGCAGTCCCTATTGTTAATTTAGGGACCGCTTGGCAGTCCCTGCTAATATTTATACATCAAAATTATGAATTTTTCGATGGTTCGAGGTGACTCGTTGTTCGAGGTGCCGCATAACAATAAGTACAACGACACATTGTATATCCAAACATTATACAAGGAGAACGAGCCGCTTTGAAGATTCTCCTACTATTTTGTACGACGAAAGACATAATGACAAATTAATTCGATCTACCTATATACGTATAATTAATGAATACTTGATCTAATGATTATGCCTCATAATCGTATATATGCTAACGTTTGTGAAGTAAATCATAAACACGGATAACAATTACAACTAACTAATGATAATTAATTAGTTGTACATTTGTGAAATATATCTTGAACGTTTATAACTCGATCAATCGCAATTAATCTATTACTTCACAACTAATCTACTATAAGGTTGGTTTTGCAATCATTTATTACTTCAATTTATATATTACAATGAGTTTGGTTGCTTACAATCACAAACACAACAACATCAATCAAAAAAAAATCGATTTTTTAGTATGAATATTAGTAGGGACCGTTAAGCGGTCCCTAATGACCTCAATAGGGACCGTCTGGGCGGTCCCTAATGTAGAACATTAGGGACCGCCCAGACGGTCCCTAATTTTTTACAATAGGGACCGCTTGGGCGGTCCCTAATGTAGCACATTAGGGACCGCCCAGACGGTCCCTAATTTTTACAATAGGGACCGCTCAGGCGGTCCCTAATTTCTACAATAGGGACCGTCTGGGCGGTCCCTAATGTGCTTCAGAACTTAGCGACCGTTCAACAGTCGCTATTTTCTGAAAAAAAAAATTAGGGACCGTTAGATGGTCCCTAATTTTACAATAGGGACCGTTTAACGGTCCCTACTAATATTCGTAGATTTTCTATCCGTTTGACATTAGGGACCGCTTAACGGTCCCTAAAATCGAAAATTATAAATTTTTGGCGAAATTTTTTGCCGGAAGTGAGGGGGAAATTTGAATTTTCACCAAATCAAATCTCAACCGTCGATGAAATCCTAATCTACGGTCATAAGTACCCATCATGTCTTTAACACGGATCGCCAAAAATCGATTTTTAAGTACGAATAGTAGTGGGGACCGTTAAGCGGTCCCTATTGTCAATTTAGCAACCGCTTAACGGTCCCTATTGTCATATTAGGGACCGCTTGGCAGTCCCTATTGTCAATTTAGGGACCGGTTGGCAGTCCCTACTAATATTCATACATCAAAATTATGAATTTTTCGATGGTTCGAGGTGCCGCGTTGAATGTTTAGTTCATAATAACCATTGGAATAGTTAAAATAACAATAAGTACAACGACACATTGTATATCCAAACATTATACAAGGAGAACGGGCCGCTTTGAAGATTCTCCTACTATTTTGTACGACGAATGACATAATGACAAATTAATTCGATCTACATATATACGTATAATTAATGAATACTTAATCTAATGATTATGCCTAATAATCGTATCTATGCTAACGTTTGTGAAGTAAATCATAAACACGGATAACAATTACAACTAACTAATTAGTTAGTTGTACATTTGTGAAATATATCATGAACGTTAATAACTCGATCGATCTCAATTAATCTATTATTTCACAACTAATCTACTATAAGGTTGGTTTTGCAATCATTTATTACTTAAATTTACACGGTACAATGAGTTTGGTTGCTTACAATCACAAACACAACAACATCAATAAAAAAAAATCGATTTTTAAGTACGAATAGTAGTAGGGACCGTTAAGCGGTCCCTATTGACATATTAGCGACCGCTTAACGATCCCTATTGTCATATTAGGGACCACTTGGCAGTCCCTATTGTCAATTTAGGGACCGCTTAGCAGTCCCTACTAATATTCATACATCAAAATTATGAATTTTTCGATGGTTCGAGGTGCCGCGTTGTATGTTTAGTTCATAATAACCATTGGAATAGTTAAGAAAACAATAAGTACAACGAGACATTGTGCATCCAAACATTATACAAGGAGAACGGGCCGCTTTGAAGATTCTCCTACTATTTTGTACGACGAATGACATAATGACAAATTAATTCGATCTACATATATACGTATAATTAATGAATACTTAATCTAATGATTATGCCTCATAATCGTATCTATGCTAACGTTTGTGAAGTAAATCATAAACACGGATAACAATTACAACTAACTAATTAGTTAGTTGTACATTTGTGAAATATATCTTGAACGTTAATAACTCGATCGATCTCAATTAATCTATTATTTCACAACTAATCTACTATAAGGTTGGTTTTGCAATCATTTATTACTTAAATTTACACGGTACAATGAGTTTGGTTGCTTACAATCACAAACACAACAACATCAATAAAAAAAATCGATTTTTAAGTACGAATAGTAGTAGGGACCGTTAAGCGGTCCCTATTGACATATTAGCGACCGCTTAACGGTCCCTATTGTCATATTAGGGACCGCTTGGCAGTCCCTATTGTCAATTTAGGGACCACTTAGCAGTCCCTACTAATATTCATACATCAAAATTATGAATTTTTCGATGGTTCGAGGTGCCGCGTTGTATGTTTAGTTCATAATAACCATTGGAATAGTTAAAATAACAATAAGTACAACGAGACATTGTGCATCCAAACATTATACAAGGAGAACGGGCCGCTTTGAAGATTCTCCTACTATTTTGTACGACGAATGACATAATGACAAATTAATTCGATCTACATATATACGTATAATTAATGAATACTTAATCTAATGATTATGCCTCATAATCGTATCTATGCTAACGTTTGTGAAGTAAATCATAAACACGGATAACAATTACAACTAACTAATTAGTTAGTTGTACATTTGTGAAATATATCTTGAACGTTAATAACTCGATCGATCTCAATTAATCTATTATTTCACAACTAATCTACTATAAGGTTGGTTTTGCAATCATTTATTACTTAAATTTACATAGTACAATGAGTGTGGTTGCTTACAATCACAAACACAACAACATCAATAAAAAAAAATCGATTTTTAAGTACGAATATTAGTAGGGACCGCTTGGCAGTCCCTATTGTCAATTTAGGGACCGCTTAGCAGTCCCTACTAATATTCATACATCAAAATTATGAATTTTTCGATTGTTCGAGGTGCCGCGTTGTATGTTTAGTTCATAATAACCATTGGAATAGTTAAAATAACAATAAGTACAACGAGACATTGTATATCCAAATATTATACAAGGAGAACGGGCCGCTTTGAAGATTCTCCTACTATTTTGTACAACGAATGACATAATGACAAATTAATTCGATCTACATATATACGTATAATTAATGAATACTTAATCTAATGATTATGCCTCATAATCGTATCTATGCTAACGTTTGTGAAGTAAATCATAAACACGGATAACAATTACAACTAACTAATTAGTTAGTTGTACATTTGTGAAATATATCTTGAACGTTAATAACTCGATCGATCTCAATTAATCTATTATTTCACAACTAATCTACTATAAGGTTGGTTTTGCAATCATTTATTACTTAAATTTACACGGTACAATGAGTTTGGTTGCTTACAATCACAAACACAACAACATCAATAAAAAAAATCGATTTTTAAGTACGAATAGTAGTAGGGACCGTTAAGCGGTCCCTATTGACATATTACCGACCGCTTAACGGTCCCTATTGTCATATTAGGGACCGCTTGGCAGTCCCTATTGTCAATTTAGGGACCACTTAGCAGTCCCTACTAATATTCATACATCAAAATTATGAATTTTTCGATGGTTCGAGGTGCCGCGTTGTATGTTTAGTTCATAATAACCATTGGAATAGTTAAAATAACAATAAGTACAACGACACATTGTATATCCAAACATTATACAAGGAGAACGGGCCGCTTTGAAGATTCTCCTACTATTTTATACGACGAATGACATAGTGACAAATTAATTCGATCTACATATATACGTATAATTAATGAATACTTAATCTAATGATTATGCCTAATAATCGTATCTACGCTAACGTTTGTGAAGTAAATCATAAAAATGGATAACAATTACAACTAACTAATTAGTTAGTTGTACATTTGTGAAATATATCTTGAACGTTAATAACTCAATCGATCTCAATTAATCTATTATTTCACAACTAATCTACTATAAGGTTGGTTTTGCAATCATTTATTACTTAAATTTACACGGTACAATGAGTTTGGTTGCTTACAATCACAAACACAACAACATCAATAAAAAAAAATCGATTTTTAAGTACGAATAGTAGTAGGGACCGTTAAGCGGTCCCTATTGACATATTAGCGACCGCTTAACGGTCCCTATTGTCATATTAGGGACCGCTTGGCAATCCCTATTGTCAATTTAGGGACCGCTTGGCAGTCCCTATTGTCAATTTAGGGACCGCTTAGCAGTCCCTACTAATATTCATACATCAAAATTATGAATTTTTCGATGGTTCGAGGTGCCGCGTTGTATGTTTAGTTCATAATAACCATTGGAATAGTTAAAATAACAATAAGTACAACGAGACATTGTGCATCCAAACATTATACAAGGAGAACGGGCCGCTTTGAAGATTCTCCTACTATTTTGTACGACGAATGACATAATGACAAATTAATTCGATCTACATATATACGTATAATTAATGAATACTTAATCTAATGATTATGCCTCATAATCGTATCTATGCTAACGTTTGTGAAGTAATCATAAACACGGATAACAATTACAACTAACTAATTAGTTAGTTGTACATTTGTGAAATATATCTTGAACGTTAATAACTCGATCGATCTCAATTAATCTATTATTTCACAACTAATCTACTATAAGGTTGGTTTTGCAATCATTTATTACTTAAATTTACATAGTACAATGAGTTTGGTTGCTTACAATCACAAACACAACAACATCAATAAAAAAAAATCGATTTTTAAGTACGAATATTAGTAGGGACCGCTTAACGGTCCCTAATATGGCATTAGCGACCGCTTAGCGGTCGCTATTGTCATATTAGGGACCGCTTGGCAGTCCCTATTGTCAATTTAGGGACCGCTTAGCAGTCCCTACTAATATTCATACATCAAAATTATGAATTTTTCGATTGTTCGAGGTGCCGCGTTGTATGTTTAGTTCATAATAACCATTGGAATAGTTAAAATAACAATAAGTACAACGAGACATTGAATATCCAAACATTATACAAGGAGAACGGGCCGCTTTGAAGATTCTCCTACTATTTTGTACGACGAATGACATAATGACAAATTAATTCGATCTACATATATACGTATAATTAATGAATACTTAATCTAATGATTATGCTTAATAATCGTATCTATGCTAACGTTTGTGAAGTAAATCATAAACACGGATAACAATTACAACTAACTAATTAGTTAGTTGTACATTTGTGAAATATATCTTGAACGTTAATAACTCGATCGATCTCAATTAATCTATTATTTCACAACTAATCTACTATAAGGTTGGTTTTGCAATCATTTATTACTTAAATTTACATAGTACAATGAGTTTGGTTGTTTACAATCACAAACACAACAACATCAATAAAAAAAATCGATTTTTAAGTACGAATATTAGTAGGGACCGCTTAACGGAACGGAACGGCCCTTTTTTGACTAGCCTGACTAGATAACGGAACGGCCGGCACATTAGGTTTTTGGGCACGACTACCTTTGACCCCTTGAAAGGGGGACATCTTCTAACCAACGCCAAGAGCAACACTTTTCCCTTTAGCAACGGTAAGTTCAGGATCTGAAGTCTCCTCTTCCAGCGTTATTGGAACCTCCAAAGAACATCCCATCTCTACATGACCAGTTGACACGGGAGGGATAGTACTCACTGCAACTCCTACATCTAAAGGATTGCCCTCAACGTTAGCACTAGCCGAAGATGGCTTTGAAGAAGTGTCTCTAACTACCGCCTTATCATTAGTAGAAGAAGGGATTTCCCAGTCAGACACCTGCGAACCATGAACTTGCGTAGGTCCTGCAGCACCAAGTGTCGATGACACGGCTTTGAAAATCGCATTCGCTTCAGCCACACCTCCAACAATTTTGAAGAGACCCTCCCCTCCAATTTCAACCATCGTCGGAGCAGCACCTCCCGTCGCGGCATCATGTGCGATAGGGTGTGCCGTATCACCGACTTTCAAAGTATTAACGGCAGGAGCAGTATCTTTTACAGTTGCCATAGCAGCAATCCCGTCCCCTACAACTGTCGCTCTAGATCTTGAAGCCGACGAAGTTCTGGCCTCTGATATGGATTCAGTCAAAACAACAATCCTTTCTACAGCACTGGCTTTTGCTGCCATAGCAGCAGCCTCAGCCGCACCCTGCTCTGCAACCCGCTGCATACGTGCGCAAATACTAGACATGAGTCTCGAGTAGATGGATTAGGAAAAGCGCGTTAGAGCTTTATAAACCTGCAAAAGGATAAAAAGAAATAAGAACTAGTGTCGTAAACGGGCAAGAATACAACTCAGAGGCAGATAAACATAAATATACATATACATATAACGCATGCAAAACGGATTAAATTCGAAAAATTAATATCGAACCCTGTATCAAAATCGACATCGAATGTCTACTTGGAAGCGGATATCGAGTACGAATATCGATATGCATATCAAAACTGTGTCAAAAAATCCTCGACATACCTTTGACGAAGAAAGCCTGAATGCGCTTGAGGACGAAATGAACCTTCCCCTCTCCAGAAGGCTACTATTTATAGACACGGAACCTACGGATATGCATTTAATATCACCCATATTGAATCTCACATTCGACATGATATATCGACATAAATTCGACGTAGGATTAAAAAGTTCTCAAAATTAAGAACTTGGTAAGATTTGGATGCAAGAGACACGTACCATGCTAAATTCAAATAAGGACCTCTCGAACACGCGAATTACAATGGGGTTCCACCAACATTTTTTTGAAATAAATTCCTGTATCCGAACTCCGTCATTTGAACTAGCGGGACGAGAGGTACTGGTGATTCAAACTCAGAATTAATTTATGAATTATTATTTACAATAATAACTCCCAAATTAGGGGACTACATGATATAGGTATTCTCGTATTGGGCTGGCCCATGGGCCAGGCCTATATTTCACCTATATCAGGGGTCATCCCCGATATACATATCGAATATGACATTCGATATGGTATGGCTCATGTGTTTATCAAGTGTGCGATTCCCGCTTCTCGAGGTCTATAAATACCCACATTTCGTCGATCAAGGTAAGCTTTAATTATCCTCAATTAATGTACACCGATATCGAGTATATTCGATATAGCACCAGATATATATCTTCGATATATATCGCCGATATGACCCTCGACGTCACATTCGACATCACTCCCGACGTCAGTGAGGACGTCATCCTCGACACGGAAGGCCTCCGATATCATCCCCCATATCACCTTCGAGGTCACCTTCGATATACCCTCGACATCCAGCAGAGCATCCAACGTCAGTTCTAGGTGTTTCGGACCAAGCTTACTTGGCGCTAACCTTAGTTGAAGTAGGTCTAGTTTGTAATAGATTCGTTGTAGCGCAATTGTAATATCCACCTCGTTATATATATATATATATATATATATATATATATATATATATATATATATATATATATATATGGAGGTTTCTAGCATTTGGGCCCGTTCTGGGCCACGGCCCATGAACGATCACATCGGGGATCACCTCCGATATGACATCGAATATAGGATTCTATATAGACCAGTCGTGCCTATAAATACCCCGCCCCGCACACCGAGAAAGGAGAAAATTCCTCACCTCGAGTTGCCCGCGTCACATCGAATAGCAATATTCGATATTATATCCGACATAGATATTCGATATGGTTTCGTCCACGTCATCACTCAACCTCCTATAACGACCTAACCATCGATACCACCTCGAGATTGCCCACCGATATCATATCGAAACTCATCCACGACATCATATCGAGACTCATCCCCGACATCATATCGAGACTCATCACCGATATACGTTCGACACTCATCATTGACGTAGCACCAGCAGGCAGTTCGGTGAAGTCCCGACCTCGAGCAACAGGTTCCAGACCAAGTCTACGCGAGATACCTAGTGTAGGCCTGATTTGAGATAGATTTGTTATGCTATTAGATTACTCACTTGTAACCGACCCACATATATATATATATATATATATATATATATATATTATACGATCTATTGGCAAATCAATGGCGTCGTCTATGGGAACCAAGGTTCTCTAGATCGGGAGCTCATCAGACGAGATGTCAGGGAAGAGGCAGCGAAGTATCGAGGGACAAGAACTGAACAAGACAGATACCAATATGACGAAGAGTAGCAAGAGGTCGAGGCTTGATCATAAGGGGCAATGCACCGAGATATAGAGGGCGGTTATTCCTTATCAGAATGAACCGAGAATGGAGCCGGTGGGAGATTTTATCACGATAGAGATTGACCCGAGACAACCGTAGCACACGTTGAGGATAGGAGCTACAATGTCGCCTGATATTCGGAAGGCGTTGATTGAATGCTTAAAAAGGAATGTTGATATATTTGCCTGGAGTGATTCTGACTTGATTGGAATCGACCCAAAGATTATAGAGCATAAGCTGAATGTTGATCCGCGGGCCAAACCAATACGACAGAAGAAAAGGAATTTTAGCAAGGAGAAGAGCGAGGCAGCAGAGAAAGAGGTTGTAGAAAAGCTTAAAGCAGGGCATATTTATGAATTATGTTATTCGGAGTGGCTCAGCAATATTGTCCTAGTTCTGAAGAAAGCAGCAGAGTGGAGAATGTGTGTGGATTATAAAGATTTGAACAAGGATTGCCCGTGGGATCCTTTCCCATTGCCAAGGATTGACCTTCTAGTGGATTCGACAGTAATGTGCGCCCTATTCAGTTTCATGGATGCCAAGAGAGGCTTCCACCAGATTTTTATGGCAACGGAGGATCAATCGAAAATAGCCTTTGTTACGGACACTGGTGTGTACTGTTATCATGTAATGCATTTTGGTTTGAGAAACGCCGGTGTGACGTTCCAGAGATTGGTGGCGAAGATGTTTTATAACCTAATAGGAAAATCAATGGAGGTATACGTAGACGATATGTTGATCAAGAGTTTGAAGGCACAGGATCACGTGGAGCATTTGGAGAAATTGTTTGCTATTATGAGAAACTATGGGATGAAGCTCAATCCCAAGAAGTGTACCTTCGGAGTGGCAGCGGGGAAACTTTTGGGATATATGGTTAACGAGAGCGAAATTGAATCCAACTTAGACAAGATAGAGGTCGTGATGAATCTTGCTTCCCCACGCTCGGTACGGGATGTGCAATGCCTTGTGGGGCGTATAACAGCCTTGGGGCATTTTATTGCTACCTCGGCAGAACGGAGTCTTCCTTTCTTCAAAATCTTGAAGAAGGCCAAGGATTTCCAGAGGACCGAAGAATGTGAAAGAGCGTTTCAACAGTTCAAGAAATATTTGATGGCACCACCACTCTTGGCGAAACTAGATCCATGGGAGACGCTTTATCTATATATCGCGGTCTTCGTCAATGCCATTAGCACAGTATTAGTAAAAGAAGCAAACGAAAAGCAATCTCCGATCCATTATGTCAGTCGCGTTCTCTACGGAGCGGAGAAAAATTATCTGCAAATCAAACTATTTGCCTTGGCCGTTGTCATGACGGCTCGTAAGTTGAAGCCCTATTTCCAGGCTCACCCAATAGCGGTCGTGACGGACAAACCACTCCGCCAAATCATGGCCAATCCGGATACCTCAGGGAGATTGGTAAAATGGGCTATAGAATTGGGCGAATTTGGGATCGAGTATCGTCCCCGCACGGCTATTAAAGCACAGGTCCTAGCCGACTTTATGGCGGAGATACTAGGTAACAGTTTAGACCATTCACGCCACCATATATTTCCTATAAGTCAGGACCCCAGTCCCAATTCAAGACCCGCGGCATGGTTACTTCATGTGGATGGCTCTTCCACAGCAAACGGCAGCGGAGCGGGCATTCACCTGGTGTCCCCAGATCGTAGGGAATTTAATTTCGCTATCAGTCTGAAATTTCCTATAACGAATAATGAGGCGGAGTATGAGGCAGTCCTGGCAGGAGTCAGAATGGCTAAGCCCCTCTGTTCGGATCATCTGAAAGTCTTCACGGATTCACAGGTAGTGGCTAATCATTTCTCGGGATTCTTCGTAGCAAAGCAGGAAACCATGGTTTTATATTTGGCAAAGTTGAAGGAATTGGCGGCCGAGTTCACTACATTCAGTCTGACGCAAATACCTCGATCAGAAAATGCCAAGGCCGATGCTTATCCAAATTTGCTAGTTCCTCAGACGTTTTTGTGGAAAAGCGTGTGACTTTGCTGACCACCTCTAGGCCTGCAGTTGGAGTAACAAAAGCCAGCAAAAAATGGGCTGACGTGGAGTTTATCTTTCCTATCGCAGGTACACCGTGTTGGAAGGATGAGATATATAATTACCTTGCAGATGGAACCCTCCCGGCCGATCTCAATGCACAAAGACGACTGAAGTACAAGGCGTACAGGTTTACCATTTACCAGGGTGAACTCTATAAGAGATCTTTTGAAGGCCCGTTGCTGAGATGCATATCACCAGTTGACGCCCAATACATACTGAGGGAGATACACGCAGGTAGTTGCGGAAATCATTCAGGAGGGAGAGCTCTAGCCCAGAAAATATTAAGACAGGGGTATTTTTGGCCAACATTACGACAAGACGCAACCCTGTATTGCCGCAATTGTGAGAATTGCCAGTACCACGCCAAACTTATACACAGGCCAGTTGTACCGATGCAGCCCCTAGAGATCACTTGCCCATTCGATCAGTGGGGGATCGATATAGTTGGTCCCCTACCAATGGCCAGAGGTCAGAAGAAATTTCTTTTAGTAGCGGTAGAATACTTCACGAAATGGGTGGAGGCTGAGGCTTTGATGCACATCACGGAGAAAAATATGATAGACTTTGTCTGGAAAAATATTGTATGTCGCTTTGGACTACCCCGAGTGTTGGTATCAGACAATGGTACCCAATTCAGAGGAAAGACAATGGTTGCATGGTGCAAAGAATTGAGAATATCCCAGCATTTTGCTGCGGTATCTCACCCACAGGAAAATGGACAAGTGGAGTCCACCAACAAGACTCTTAAACAATATCTGGAGCGGCGACTGCACGCCACCGGAAGAAGTTGGATTGACGAACTCCCAGGGATTCTATGGGCATATAGGACTAGGCAGTAGTCCCGGTTGAGATTGGCATGTCAACATACAGAATAGCGGAATATGACCCGCAACACGCTGCACGACTACGGAAAATGGACCTCGAGATGATTGGTTCCACAAAGGAGCAAGCTTACCAACGGACATTGGCCTTCAAAGCGGCAATGGCCAGGAGTTTCGATAAACGAGTGCAACTTCGAAGCTTTCAAGTGGGTGACTTGGTGTTGAAGAGTGTGAAAGCAAGTAGGCATGTTGGGAAACTACAAGCCAATTGGGATGGACGCTACAGGGTTACCCACGCCAACGCAAAAGGTTATTATTATCTCGAGGACATGTATGGCGAACCCCTACCTAGGCCATGGAACGTGCAACACATTAGGCGTTTTTATTCTTAAAAAAATCAGTATTTCAATTACTATTAACAGTGTAAAGAACTACGCGAGGCTTGATTTCCTACACGGGATACGTAGGCAACCGAATACGGTTCAGCACCAATATATTATTAAAACTAGCATATCACATGCAGGCACACGAAGTTCACCAGACGCAGCCCAGGGAAAAGATGCATCGAAGGCAACCAGACAAAAGGCAGGCCCCTACCCATGAGCGGTAACGGGTCCCCCTGTGATAACAGGAGGGCTCCTACCCATGAGCGGTAATGGGTTCCCCTGTGATAACGGGAGGGCTCCTACCCATAAGCGGTAACAGGTCAACTACAAAGAAAAGGCAGGCTCCTACCCATGAGCGGTAATGGGTCCCCCTGTGATAACGGGAGGGCTCCTACCCATGAGCGGTAACGAGTCACCTACGAAGAAAAGACAGGCTCCTACCCATCAGTAGTAACGGGTTCCCCTGTAGGGGTGGGAGTGGGACGGGTACCCAGAAAGCGGGTACCCATTTTCGCGGGTAGCAGAAACTGCTACCCATTTCCCGTCCCATTTATTTGGGAACCCGCCAAACGGGTTCCCAACTATTCTGGGTACCCAGTTTTTGGGTACTGGGTACCCAGAAATTTACAGTGAGTTCACTGAAAAACTTTTCTGCCGGCAATTTGGAAGAACCCTTTCTCTTCATTTCTACAAACACATATGTGCAACGTTAATAATATATATAAGACGGAAGTACTCATTAATCAAGTAATACAAATTCTGAAATTCATAATTACATCATCTAATTAATTATATAATACTGATATCTATTAAGGAAACATAATCTAAGTAATCTAACATCATCATCAGTAGGCACTACACTGTCTACACACAAACACACCATCACGGCATCACACCAGGTCACCAACATCATCATATGTTCATTTCATCATCATCAGAGAGAGAGAGAGAGAGTGACTGGTGAGATAATAGAAAAAACATTGAGAAAGAAAGTGTATTTCACTATTTTGTTATTTTTTTTGTATTCGAGTAATTGCAAAATAACCCTCTATTTAATTGAATTACTACAATTCAGCCCTATACATATAATTTTTTATTATTATTATTATATTTAGATCGGGTACCCGTTTCCCGCGGGTTTCAAGAACGATTCCCGTCTCATGTCCCACTTAGTCGGGACGGGAGATGGGAATTCCCAATTTTCCCAATTTGGTGAATTGGGAATTCCCAATTGGGAAATACCCGCTGGGTATGGGACAGGTACCCAATTTCCCATACCCACTCCCACCCCTATTCCCCTGTGATAACGGGAGGGCTCCTATCCATAAGCGGTAACGGCTCAACTACAAAGAAAAGGCAGGCTCCTACCCATGAGCGGTAACGGGTCACCTACGAAGAAAAGACAGGCTCCCACCCATGAGCGGTAACAAGCCACCTACCAAGGATAAGGCAATCCCATGCCAATAACGCCAGACAATCACTAGGCTACCACAACTACTATACGACAAGGATAGAATATTCATGATCACAGGAAGAATTGCACAAGGTAAGAATTCTGCAAATAAACACCCTTCATTAAACGTCATAAAAACGGCTTTCAACCAGTGGCATGGGGTACACTTTACATAGAAAAATTTTCCCGAGGAAATAACTGCTACGGTATCAAAAAATGTCACTAGCCGACGACATAACCTACATATCATAAAGAAATTCATTCCTCTCAAGATCAGTGAATAACTCGGCCCGAATATCTTTCCGATGAAAGGGCCCAAGCCCGGATACATTCATTTCAAATTCTAGAAACTTCCAGAGCTCCGCACAAATATCGTCAGCAAGTTCATCCATTCCCCGGGGAGACAAAACCTCTGGATACTTATTCCATTTCGGACTACTACTTTCTGGATCAGGTGACAACCTCGGGGGACCCTATAACGTTCCCTAACGTACGGCCCTGCGATAGCCCAGACAGGCACCCTTCCGGCATAAGGCTCGATATTCACATTCATATCAACACCGATAGGGGTACCACCATATGGTTGGGGAGAACTATGCGTTGGAGCAGTGACCTCGACCTTAAAATCATTATCCCTTATAGAGCCACCAGCACCCGCCTCAATACGAGGGGAAGATACAATTACCATGTTGCGAGCTAAAGTTTCGGCTAATTTCGCATTCTGAATTTCCAAGTTTTCGAGGGACTCTCGATACGCGTTGCATTCACGCTCTAACTTAAGATTCTTAGCACGCAAATGTCGGGTCTCAGCCTGGCTTCTAGCCAATTCCTTCTTCATCTCTTATTTAGCGACTAATGCTTTCCATGCTTCGTCACGTGCAATGCATTTCTGAGTCTCAGCAGCACCAGCCCGATTGTTAGCACGATCACGACTAACCTCGCTACGTGCAATCATCGCGCGTAGCTCCTTCAGCAAAGCATCATGACGAGTCTGCACCTCCCCAAGCAGCATGTAATCTCTGCACAGTTCATGGAACGAGTGCCCAAACTGCCAAGGAAATGAATAATCATTAGTAAAGAATAGGCGGGATGAACATTAGTAACGACCAAGAAGCAACAAGGAAAACTCCTTACTGTATATAGCAACATCATACATATGCGCGGTGCTAATTCCACCCCCAAATCTCGGCACAACTCAGAAGGATCAAAATTTCCATAAATATTTTCCAAGCCGCGGATAGCATCCTCCTCACGGATATTATTATTCCCAATCCGCATAATTAACCATTCCGAAAGGAGATCACTTAAAAAAGAATAATCTTCCTTCAATGGCGCTCTATTTTCGGGTGACTTCACAGTATCATTATTACCACGGGGCGCCGCAGTACGCCTTGAAGCCGAAGTAGACGAGCTTGGAGCGGCCGACACATGGGGAGCCTCATCAATACTTTCTTTACCAACACCAGAAGAGGGTGCTAACCCATCAGGATCGAGCTCCTCACTCTCGGCACCGGACGACCCCGCGAAATGATGCGCGCCAGAATGAGAACTTTCCCCAACCCCTCTTTGCGACGCTTCAAAGCGAGCCCGAGCCCGAGCCCGAGGGTGCCAATAATTAGCTGGTGCACCTTCTGGCGGCAGAGTCACTTTGACCCGTGGAGGGTTAGCAGCCATACGTTGATGGGAAGCATGATCCACGGTCATAGCGTTAATCCTATCCTCTTCTAACCGAATACCTCTCACTATGGCAGCGCGATCTCCAACAATAACGCTGCCACCATAAACATTTGATTGCATTACGAGATGTTGATCAGGGAACCGAGAGTTCCGTTCATGAAGACGGACTCGGGATAACCTTAGATTTTCGAAAATTCCGGAAACTTGCATTAAACCGTCATCCAATGATGCATCCCTCGCAGGAATTTCAGAGTCAGAAGACTCGTCGTCTGACACGACGAAAGCATTTCGCCTAGCAGGGCCAGCTTCAAAATACTGCGGCGATACAGCAAATTTTTTCTTCGGAGATTTTTTAGCACGAACCATCCTTTGCCAAAACAAGGTGATTTATTACAAAAACGCGCAAAATATCGAAGCAATATCGAAAGATATATCAAAATCGAGATCGAATAAGATATTGGGGAAATTTACCGACATCAAATTCGACATAGTTCCGACAGCGACAACACGGGGTAATAAAATAACGAAGGATGACACAGCAGGGACCGACTTTTATAAACAAACATAACCTGGGGCCCGCAACATTAAATGCACCATATCGATGATTACATCAAAACTCATATTCGATATGACTTTCGACATAAGTTCAGCGTACAAACAAGAAATGGCACTACACGTGACAGAGGGCTCGACCCAAACTTAGCACTACAAAAAATGGGGGACTATCATACGTTTTAATTGTTTGTATCCGTATTTGCAAGATCGCGTGTTTTAAACAACCTAGAGTTCAAACGAGGACCTCATACAATGCGGTAACTGCACTGGGGGAGCGCACAAAACTAGTTCCAACTGCACTTCCCGCATTTTTGATTTTCGTCCTTCGAACTAGGGGACGTGGGGTACATGTAACCCGAAAATTCAAAACTAAATTTGCGAATTCTTATCCCTAAGATAATAATCCCCAAATTGGGGGACTACATGATATGGAGGTTTCTAGCATTTGGCCCGTTCTGGGCCATGGCCCATGAACGATCATATCAGAGATCACCTCCGATATGACATCGAATATAGGATTCGATATAGACCAGCCGCGCCTATAAATACCCCGTCCCGCACACCGAGAAAGGAAAAAATTCCTCACCTCGATTTGCCCGCATCACATTGAATAGCAATATTCGATATTATACCCGACATAGATATTCGATATGGTTTCGTCCACATCATCACTCGGCCTCCTATAACGACCTAACCATCGATACCACCTCGAGATTGCCCACCGATATCATATCGAGACTCATCCCCGACATCATATCGAGACTCATCTCCGACATTATATCGAGACTCATCACCGATATACGTTTGACACTCATCATCGACGTAGCACCAGCAGGCAGTTCGGTGAAGTCCCGACCTCGAGCAACAGGTTCCGGACCAAGTCTACGCGAGATACCTAGTGTAAGCCTGATTTGAGATAGATTTGTTATGCTATTAGATTACTCACTTGTAACCGACCCACATATATATATTATACCGACCCACATATATATATTATACGGTCTATTGTCAAATCAATATATATATATATACACACACGATCTATTGTCAAATTAGTCACAATTAATCATTTGTGTGGTCAGTTATCACAACTCACAAGATCCTTCATTAGTTGATCACTCATAGGCAATTAGGCACATTCCATACGATTATACAATGGATCCACGAGAACTCAAGGACTTATAAGACTTCACAATCGAATCGAAAAGTTAAATGAGATAAGAATGTATTTAGAAGCTGAATAACAAAGTAAAGCACAAAAAAATAGGAGCATTTTGTTATCGTTCTACAAACATGAAAAAAATCCAAAAATAAAAATTTGAACAATGAAAGAAATCAAATTTAAAACATAGAATAAGTTGAAAATCAAGTTTCCAGAATCCTAACTGAACATTCGTTAAGCAATTAACACCAATTTACTCGAGAAACTACATAAAATCCCCATGTGGTTTTGAAAACCTACAGAAAATTCTCTTGTACTTAAACCGCACAAAACTCCCTTGTGGTTTCAAAAACCTTGCACAAAATCCCATCTATCAAGTTTTAACTAACTCCGTTAAATTTTTCATCAAATGACTAAATTATCCTTACTTTATTTACTATAAATATATATTTTATAGGAAAAAGGGCGCCTAAATCCTCATTCTATTGCCCCTGAGCCCTAGCATCCCCAACCTTTTTTCCAGAGCACTGGCCCCCTATCTTATTTTTCAAAAGCATACCAGTCCCCTGTTACCCCCGAGACAGGCCAAAAGGGGCAAAATGCAAATAACTAATTACATATTTTACCCTTTTTATATATAATACACCCCAATACTTTTCAATTTCGTCAAAAATATTATCTTTTTCAAAGCTTGAGCACACAAGGTCTAAATCATGAATTGATCTTTTGACACACAATTCGTTGAATATGTTTCAACGTCATCCATGCATGGTATTATGAAACAACATTGTTGTTTCGAATCTTATTTGTTACCCACACACTTTATACAAGGTCCCTAAATTAATCTCATTCTTGTATTTCTAACATTCTTTGTCTCACAGTTTATGTAACATACTCAATTCTATTTCAAAATCAAATTTGATATGAGGGGTTCATGATTTCAAGTGAATCCTAGATAAATCTTAGTTGGTACACGTTAAACCTTTGGCTTAAGAGAACACTTAAACACTTAAACAAGTGCACGACGAAAACAGATTTAATGAAATGATATAGTATTAGCACTCTACATGACCAATAAAATATAAAGATATGGGTTTATTCTATCGAAGCTTATTATAATCTGAAAAGTAAATGTGATGGTTCATTGAGATTAAATATATAATAGGGTTTTTATTTTAAATTGAATTACTAAAAGAAAACAATCAAATTTCCAGTTATATTAGTTGCATTTACAAACCAAAGTTAAGTGCATAATGAATTATTTTACGGACTTGTTGCACGTTAATGTGATACAAACAATCGTTTGGCGTTGTAATTGCGTGGTTGTTAAATAATAATATTATACCGTAACATTAAAATCATACAATTTAAGAAATATTTTAATGAATGAATGTACCAAATACTTTTTTCTTATATATTGGGATAATCTTTTTTTAATAATGTGTATAGGGATCATCTAAAAGTATTGTCATGATTCAACCATATTGTTAATAGAGTAAAAATCCACGTGCTTAAAATACACTATTATTCGATTACCAAAATTATTGGGTAAATTATTATTTGATTTGTATTTGTAATGCCCTAATCTTGCGAGAACATTCTCTTACTGTACACTCCGAAGTCCAAAGGCCCTCAGAACATCACTACGAAGACTAAATCCAGGAACAAAGCCTAAACGCGGGAACCACTGGAAGACACTCTACGAGGACTTGGACACAAAGATGCAATTTCACGAAGGCACAAAAAAGCCCTCGGAGACCATATCAAAGCCCTCGGAGACCATGTCAAAGCCCTCGGAGCCTTATTCCCATAAGTCATATTCAAAGAACTATTATATTACTATAGACCGGTAGCCATCGGAATATGCGTTACGAAAACCCCGACACAAGAACGCAGCACTGCTCACATAAAACACCCTCGAGACCCACGCCACGAACAATAATGAGTAAATATACCCCTCAGAGTACACTTCCCGAAGAAGATAAACCAGACTTAACCGCTGCAGAAGCCACCACAACGACAGACGAACGCTCTGTCCCACCTATCCAACATTTTCCGAGAGATACAACACATCGGAGAGAAATAGACCAAGGGACTAGCTCGTCGGAACCCATTGGGGCTACCGGAAAGGATATGATTCATCCTAGTCAGCGCCCTGTCAGCAGATATACTAAACAGATAAACCCTATCTTATCTTTCGATACTTTTACGCATATCACAACACATGGACTTACTAAAACACATGCATAACGACATTTGTCCCAAGCAAACTCTATATAAGGACACAATTGGGGGAGAAGACCAGACGGATGGACACTTTGAAAAAAATAAAGCAACAAATACAACTGGGAACTGAAATCCAGATTCGATCCAACGAATACAAGAACTACGAGTGGCTTGATTCCCAATCGGGGGATACGTAGGCACCTCGGAAAATATCCGAGTCCAGTCGCAAATCAATGCAAACTAACAATCTCCTCGGGTCGGGATCGGCGTTTCGAACAATCCGTTACTCTCTTCGTCAAAGCTAGCAGGCACGATGAAGATACCGTTAACAAAATGGCGCCGTCTGTGGGAACCGTCGTTGAATCCTTGAGCAAGCCCAAGGAGATCGCCATCGAAACCAAAAGGGAAAGAAGGTGCTACTGCCACGGGGCGATACGCTCCGAAGTTAAGTTTTCCTTTCTCCAATCTCGCGTAATTCGATTTCAACTTTGGAGATCTCCTTGAAAACCATACTATTTTCCAATTGCTATATAAGTGTATATATACGAAGTATGTAAAAGACTTGTAAAAGACTTGGGTAGGAGTGGATTCTTTTGCCTACTGCTTGAGAGGTGCAGAGAAAATCTACAAATGAAAAATGAAATGAAAGGAGAGAAGAGAGAAGAAGAAAAGAAATAAAAGAAAGGGAAGAAAATGGAGTCACGTCTCTCCTGTGACGAATTTGAGCTATGAAAGAGACACGTGTCCCACACTACTCCTTTTGATAAGAACGTGTCACACTATGGTTGTGGTGAGTTGAGTTATAAAAAATATATATTAATCAATTCATTAATGGCTAATCTGCATAAATATATATATATATAGTAGACCATTTACGCCAATTGCCAATCACTCTCTCTACACATTTTTTTAAGGGGCTACTCTAAATATAAATACGAGAATAAATGAATTCATAACCAAAAGAGAGATGTAGCTCAGCGGTCCTCGGAGCTCCTCTCCGAGGGACTCTACCCGAAGAACCCGGGATCGAATCACATTTCCAAAGGCTTTTTATTTTGTTATGAAGAGCCTATATAATAAAAACAATAAAGAGGTCTTGTTTTAAACAAAAAGGGACGTGGTCCAGTGGTCGGAGGAGCTCTCCGAGGGCCTCTACCAGAGGAACTCGGGTTCTCGAGTCCCACCTCCGATGGCTTTTTTTTGTTACTAAGACTGCTAAATGATACGTAAAAAAACAATCTCCTTATAAACAAAAATGGGCATAGCCCAATGGTATCAGAGGAGATCCCCGAGGGCCTCTACCAGAGGAACCCGGGTTCGAGTCCCACCTCCGATGGTCTTTTTTTTGTTATTAAGACTGCTACATGATATGTAGAAAAAACCATCTGCTTATGAACAAAAAGAGAGATGGCCCAATGGTATCGGAGAAGCTCTCCGAGGGCCATCTACTTGAAAAACCTGGGATCGAATCCTAGACTTCCCCTATTAATATTTTTTGCGAAGGTATTATTATTACGAAAAACCTATAGGAGAAAAGATAACTCTTTAAACAAAAAGATGAGATGGTCCAGCGGTCCTCGGAGCTGCTCTCTGAGGGCATCTACACGAAGGACCCGGGATCCCATCTCCGAAGCAGGTTTTTTTTAATTATTAAGGTGCTGCCATAATATAATAATAAACAAAAAGATCTTGTTTTAAACAAAAAGGGGACGTGGTCCAGTGGTCGGAGCAGCTCTCCGAAGACCTCTCTCCGAAGACCCGGGATCGAGTCCCACCTCCGATGGTTTTTTTTTTATTAAAACGCTGCCATAATATAATAAAAATAATAAAGAGGTCTTGTTTCAAATAAAAAGGGGACGTGGTCCAGTGGTTGGTGGAGCTCTCTGAGGTCCTCTACTAGAGGGACCAGGGATCGAGTCCCATCTTCGAAAGATTTTTTTTTTTTGGTTATTAAGACACTGCTATGATATATAGCAGAAATTATCTCTATATAAATAAAAATGGGCATAACCCAATGGTATCGGAACAACCATCCGAAGACTTTGTTCCCCGATGACCCGGGTTTGAATCCCCCACCCTTGTTTCTCAAAAAATTATATCTTTTTTATTGAGGCTATTGTTATAATATATGGCAAAAATGCCAACAATATAACTAAAAACGGGCATAGCCCAGTGGTATTAGAGAGTCTCTCCGATGGCTGCCCTCTTTGAGGTTCTGGGTTCGAATCTTTGTTGTGTTTCTCAACATAATTAATTTTTTCCAATTAAGGTTATTACTATGATATATTTTTCCAAAGCATTGCCTGCACAAAATGACAAGAATGTAAAACTCCCCGAAGAAGGAAATAAGTAAACAACTCAGCCGAAAATGATTTTTTGGAAATAAGTGAGAATGTTCACTAAACTCCAAGCACCTATATATATACTTAGGAATCTTTCCTTGGATAACCGAATTTAAGCTTGAGCTGTCCAAGCTCTATTATAGCCACGGTTACGTGTCGGGAGATACCTCTATTCAGAGAAAATAGGTCTCCAAATTCTGCACTACAAACGGACACGTCATGTAAATAATTTGCTTGGCCAGTAAGAATGAATTTCATCTCTTTAAACTCAATCTTAAATTCTACAATTAAAGGAGAGGGTCCAAGTATTTATAAGTGCTGAAAAGTTATGATGACTATTAGCACGAAAAAGACAAAATAGAATGAAGGACAAAATAATTGCACATTTATCAAAAGCCAAGGACTCCTCGAAGAAATGCTTACAAAGCATGAAAAGTAATTACAAATGCTAAAATGCGAAGTAAAAAGTTTAAAATCTTAAAAATAATTATATAGGGATTAACCAAAATGTTAACCCTAAAAGTAGGGATTAACCCCTTGGACGATACTATCGTCACATGCATTTCCAATGAGGAATGCACACTCCTGATGAGAACCAATATATAGACGATACTATCGTCACATGCATTTCCGATGAGGAATGCACACTCCCGATGAGGAGGCCCACCGAGTGTCACAAACCCGAAGCGGTAAGAAGTGGCACCCAACGAGGCACCTAAGCGTCCCTTGGAAAGTCACGATGAATAAAGAAAAGATATCAACGCAGCATCGGAAAAAAAAAAAAAAAAAAAAAAAAAAAAAAAGTAAACCCCGATGGATCCGCGCGACTCCGATATCCATCAATGCGCCAAGAGGGACCACTATAGAGGTAAAAAAAATAATAAATAAATAAATAAATAAAACCTCTCGCCTCAATGAAGGCACGCCTCAACAAAGGCAACACGAAGAAAGGAAAACCCTCCCGCCTCAAAGAAGGCATCGGGGGTGAAAAAATTATCGCCTCAATGAAGGCACGCCTCAACGAAGGCAACACGAAGAAAGAAAACCCCTCCCGCCTCAAAGAAGGCATCAGGGGTGAAAATTTCTCGCCTCAATGAAGGCACGCCTCAACGAAGGCATCAGAAGTAAATAAAAAACCTTTCGTCTCAACGAAAGCATCGGAAATAAAAAACCTCTCACCTTGAAGAAGACAACCACGATATTCCCCTCGCCTCTTCAAAAGACAAGCAAACAACTAGGGGGCTTGTGTTAAACCGATACAAACGTCGAACGACGAATGTCTACGATACCCCAAAAGAGTTCTACGATACCTTACCAAGGCTTTCCGAGTCCTATATGAGACTCGGATGCCTTTCGAGGATCTACAATGCCTTATGGGACATTCACGATGCAATGTCTGACAAGGATCCACAAGGTCCTTGATAACTCTATGATACTTTAAAAGGGTCGAAGCAGCCCCTACGATGCTTAAAAAGGCACTAAGATGTCTTAAATATGACGTACAATACTATTAAAAGGCTCGAAACCAATGCCTTAAACGACTCCGATTACAAGAGGCTACGATACCTCTCTAAAAAATCCGCGATACTCGAACCATCGTAACTCTCGACTTTTTTAAGTTTCTAGTGCAGTCATAATGACCGACTGCACTAAAAACTGGGGTGCTTTGTTAACAGGGTAAAAATCCACGTGCTTAAAATACACTATTATTCGATTACCAAAATTACTGGGTATATTATTATTTGATTTGTATTTGTAATGCCCCAATCTTGCGAGAACATTCTCTTACTGTACACTCCGAAGTCCAAAGGCCCTCGGAACATCACTACGAAGACTAAATCCAGGAGCAAAGCCTAAACGCAGGAACCACTGGAAGACACTCTACAAGGACTTGGACACAAAGATGAAATTTCACGAAGGCACAAAAAAGCCCTCGGAGACCATATCAAAGCCCTCGGAGACCATATCAAAGCCCTCAGAGACCATGTCAAAGCCCTTGGAGCGTTATTCCCAGAAGTCATATTCAACGAACTATTATATTACTATAGACCGGTAGCCATCGGAATATGCGTTACGAAAACCCCGACACAAGAACGCAGCAATGCTCACATAAAACACCCTCGGGACCCACGCCACGAACAATAATGAGTAAATATACCCCTCGGAGTACACTTCCCGAAGAAGATAAACCAGACTTAACCGCTGCAGAAGCCACCACAACGACAGACGAACGCTCTGTCCCACCTATCCAACATTGTCCGAGAGATACAACCCATCGGAGAGAAATAGACCAATGGACTAGCTCGTCGGAACCCATTGAGGCTACCGAAAAGGATATGATTCATCCTAGTCAGCGCCCTGTCAGCAGATATACTAAACAGATAAACCCTATCTTATCTTTCGATACATTTACGCATATCACAACACCTGTACTTACTAAAACACATGCATAACGACACATGTCCCAAGCAAACTCTATATAACGACACAATTGAGGGAGGAGTCCGGACGGATGGACACTTTGAAAAAAGGAAAGCAACAAATACAACTGGGAACTGAAATCCAGATTCAATCCAACGAATACAAGAACTACGAGTGGCTTGATTCCCAATCGAAGGATACGTAGGCACCTCGGAAAATATTCGAGTCCAGCCGCAAATCAATGCAAACTAACAATCTCCTCGAGTCGGAATCGGCATTTCGAACAATCCGTTACGCTCTTCGTCAAAGCTAGCAGGCACGACGAAGATACCGTTAACACATATAATTCACTATTTTCTTTTTGGACAATGCCCCATACACACACACCGATATATTATATCACTCTTTGAGCTAACTGGAAAAAAAGGAAAACCTAACATCATTATTAACAAGAAGAAAAATCTGAGTATGTTACTCTGATCCAGACGCCACCGATTCATCTTTAGATGAAGAAAAAAACCCATTCAATGCCAAAGAGAAGACAAACAAATGTTAGAAACAAGAATGTTGTTTTGTAATACCACGCATGGATGACGTTGGAACATATTCAACAATTTTTTTGTCGAAATATCAATTCAATATTTAGACCTTGTATGCTCAAGCTTTGGAAAAGATGGTGTTTTTGACGAAATTGGAAAGTATTGAGGTGTATTATATAAAAAAATAATTAGGGTTAAATATGTAATTAGTTATTTGTATTCTGCCACTTTTGGCATGTATGGGGTGTAACGAGGGACTGGTATGCTCTTGAAAAATAAAATAGAGGTAGAGGGGGGGAGTGCTCAAAAAAATGGTGGGGTGCTAGAGCTCGGGGGCCAATAGAATGGGGGTTTATGTGCCTTTTTCTCTATTTTATATTTTACAAATATATTTATATTTATAAAATATTAAAACAAATTGCAAAAAATATAAGAAAAGGTTGTTAGATTTTTTAATTATGTAGGACTGTTAGAAAGAATAAATATAATTTAATAATAAATAAATTAAAAATATGGGTTTCATATAGGTTTTTTCAAACCATAAGGGAGTTTCGTGCAGGTTTTCAAACCACATGGGGGTTTTCCCCTAAACATTATAAATGGTATAATAGACCTTTTATAAGTAAAACATTACTTAAAAATCAAGCTCACTCTCGTATAGAGAGAGTGTACATCACTCTCTAACAAAATTGGACGAAAAGGAAATTTTGTGTGGAGTTTATTAAAACACGAGGGAGTTTGTGTAGGATTTTTAAAACCACGAAGGGGTTCTGTGCAGATTTTAAACCACAGGAGAATTTGGTGCAAATTTTCAAAATCACAAGGGGTTTTATGCATTTTCTCACCAATTTACCTCTCAAGGGAATCTCAAAGAATGGCATTCACTACAACAAATTGGTCCTTTTCCGTCGGGCCCGGCAATTTGGGCCGACGCTAAAGGCCCAATTGTTTCCGCCGGGCTAAATCCCGACGGTAAAGGGCTTTACCGTCGGGTTTTGGGCCGACGGAAAAAGTAGGCTTATATTACCGTTGGCCCAAACCCGACGGTAAAGCTCATTACTGTCGGGTTTGGGCCGACGGTAATGGCCCTTATTTAAAAAAAACAAAAAATTAATTAAAAAAACAAAAAATAAAATAAAATTCATGTCGGCCATTTTTTTAAATTTAAAAAAAAAATAATAATGGTCTTTACCGTCGGCTTTGGGCTGACGGTAAAGCCCGTTTTTAAAAAAACAAAAAATTAATTAAAATTGATGTCGGCAAGATATTTTGCATTAAAAATAAATAAATAAAAATTATGTCGGCAAGTTTTTTTGATTAAAAAAAGATTTATCTTTACTGTCGACTTTGGGCCGACGGTAAAGCCCGTGGGGCCCGGTCAACAGTACTGTTGACCGGGTTGAAAAAACAACAAAAAGAAAAAACAAAAAACTCTATAAATAACGAGCTTCTCTTCTCATTTTCAGTATCCAACTCTTCGACTCTCACTCTCGATAATAATCCTCTCCTCTCTCTCATATTCGATAAGTTTTTTTTGTCGTCGGCAAAATTTGTTTATTTCCGTTATGAATAACGAAAATAATCGTAACGTTACCGACAAAGGTAAAGGAAAACTCGTCAAATCCAAATCCAAAAAACCTCAAAAATATATTTCGAATACAAACTTGTTCAAAAGCATTAAGGCCATCAGTACAACTATTATGGGCCATAAAGCTCATCGAGATGTAGCAACCTCAGATCCTAACGAGGTTACGCAGCCGATAGAGGATACTATGCAACCAACAAGGGAGACTCCGGTTGTCCCCGCTGCACAGCAATAGGGGCCTACCCGTAATCGGCCCCCTTTGCCGACGAAACTACCACAGGGGCCCACTACAATCCGAAACCAGGCCCCGCCTACGGGCCGAGTTCGTGACCAAGTCTCAGTCCCGCCGCCGTCAATGACTCCTGCAGCTCCGACATTTTCGCTCGCCCTGATGAACGAAGTTCCAGATGACAACGACGGGGGAGTTTCGTCGTCGCAAGGCTCCCCGGTTTCTGGTGGCTCAGCAACTGGTTCTACTACGCCGGTTGCTATTAGAGGACGGGGAAAGGACCGAGCTGCGACTAATGACGAGGCTAAGAGGCCCCTAATTGGCGTTAACGAAGACTATGTTTTCGATCCATCTTTATTCTACGGTAAAAGATATCATACTGATGCGGCAGAGATTACTCATACAATCGGCTTCATAATAAGGCATCATGTGGAAGAACCAGCTATCTATTACTCCGATTTATCCAACGATCAGAAACAAAAATTTCTGAACCATTTTGGGGTAACATTTTTTAGCTTATGTTAATATTTTTGTATATTATTGTTTTTTCCCTTACACTTATATGATATTATAATTTGAAGAGGGTATTCCAATACTCGGATGAATTAAAGCCTATGGTTCGTGAGGCATTCGACCGGGTGGCACAAGGCATCTATAGAAACTCCATCTATGATGTAAAAAAGATGTACAAGCAACGTGACAAGAAGCCATCCTGGTACAAGAAGTCTTGGCTACCTATAGGTAAAGAACAATTTTTCGTTAATCACTAGCAACAAGATAAGACGATAGAACTCGCGAAAAAGACAAAAGAAAATCGAGAGGCCCTGAAAACAAAGAGTGCAGACGACAAGGGTTCGTTAGCCACACACCACGGTGGATCTGTCAGCACACAACAAAGGAGCCTACAGTCGGTACGATACGTTACGATTTGCTTTCTTTATGAATATACTTTATTATGTTTCCTTTATCATTAATTAATGTTGCTTTGAAACAAATGTTGTTATAGCTTGAAAGCGAGACCCCCTACCGCTATGACCTACAGTGGGTGGTCGACCACACAGTGAGGACTCCCGATGAAAAAATAATTAGATGGAACCCACCGAGCGCACAAGCATATCATGTAAGTTATTACAACGTTGTATATTATTTTTGGGAAATATGTATATTGTTTATTGATTTACTTTAAAAACTGTAGATGCGTTACACGCAAGGACTCTATGATAAATATGAGGTCGAAGAACGTTGTCCCTTTGAGTGTGATAAAGAGGTCTCGGCAAAGGCAGATCTCAACGGTCAACACGGGAGGCAACGTGGCAAGCCTAAGCACAACAAGATGTCAGATTCAGGGAGGACGTCGGCAAAGAATCCTAACCCTGGCGAGGAGAAAAGAATTCGAAAACGGCGGAAAAGCTCTTTTCCGTCGGTAAAAATCCGACGAAAAAAAAAAGCTTTAGTGATGAGCTTTTTTCCGTCGAGTTTTTCCTACGGTTTTTGCCGACGACAAAGCCTTTTTCCGTCGGCAAATGCCCCTTTACCGTCGGTTTTTGTGTCAACGGTAAAGGGGTTTTCCCTTGAAGTGCTCATGCACTGACTTGAGCACATCATTTGACACTAAAAGAGATGTCACACTGGTAATGCAAAATTTATCATTCGTTATAGCTCATCCCTCCCCGACTGAGATCCCCTCGTAGCCGTTAATAAAAGCACCACACGCTCTTTTCGGGCTAAGGATCAGCGTTCTGAACAAAATAAGTTCGATCAATATCCCCGTGTGCATCTCTCTCGTGAGGACGGACGATATTGCATCATCGGTATGTATTAAATCTTCAAATGACTTATTATATTATGTATTATTCAATTATTAAAAGTCAATTGTTTATTTTACTTTTTCTTAATCTCTCTATTAAACTTTACTTTAATTATTTATACAGAATTTAGTTAAAACAAAATAGAAAACCACCCACGCCCTCACCCACCACCCACCCCCTCGCTCCAAACCACCACTATGTAACTATCCCTTCTTCAAATTGCGAATCAATTTTGATTTCGATTCCTTCTTCATGTTCAATTTCGAGTGGCCTTGGCTTTGGAGGGGAGTGGCGACGGGTTTGGAAGTTGATGGTGGTAGTGGTGGGTTTGCTTGTGGGGGTGGGGGTCAGGTTTAAGAGGAGCTAATGATGGTGGTGGGTTGTTTGGTGGTTGTGGATTTTGTGGTGGTAGGTTTGGGGGGGCGACGGTTGGAGGGGAAGAGGCGGCCGGGGAGGGGTGAAGAAGTAGATAAATTTACACTGGAATAGTAATTGAGTATAATTAAAATGTTTTTCTTCCTTTTTTGTTATTTTGTTAATGAATGAAAACATGAGTATTTTTTAATGGATTGAAAAAATTTAGTTTAGCTTATTGAAATTATAATACAAGTTTTTCAATTTGAACTAATATACTGTATAATTGGAGTTTTTATTTTCCTTTTTTGTTCTTTATTAATTAAAAAAGTTAAGTTTATTTTAAGATGTTAAATGTGATTTTTATATAATTATCAGAAAAAATGGCAATTATAAAATCATGGAGTACGAATATAATAACTCGAACGATTTGGATGAAAATTGAATAAAAATAATTGATTATTACACCTAGACAACTATTTTACACATTTGCATCAACATAAGCACCAAAACCTGAACAAGAGCTCATTAGGCATTTTAGCATAAAATATAAATGCAATTTACAGAGTAAAAGTCAAAACAAAAATCTTATTCGACAAATAGCCAAAAAAGAAAATTACTGGTCAAATTTAACAATTATGCCATAATATAAATATATAACATGAAATTCATAATACGAATTATGAAGATGATGAACTTTTAAAACCGAATAAATGTCCTTAGCTAAAATGCCAAAATAACTTTTTTTTCCCAAAATAACTATTTTTTCCCAAAATAACTCTTTTTTCCTATCTCTCATTCTCGCCTTTGTTAAGCTATCGGCAGCATGGTTTGCCATCCTCGATATCCACGCTAGTTTGCAGTTCCACGGCATGTGAATTAAGGTCTTACATACTTCCACAAGTGTGATATACTCCGCTTGAGGAGCAATCTCATCTCTCACAAGTTTAAATACCACTAATGAGTTTGTTTCTACTTCAATGTTTGGCACCCCTTTTTTTCCAAGCAATTTCGAGACCTTTTTTTAACTCTTTCAAATTCGCCTCATCAACCGTTGGTGAAACAAGGCCTTTGCGGAAGCCCCATAACCATGCACCATCATCTGCTCGTAACACCCTCGAGGCAGCACCCGAGTTTGAGTTAGTATCCATGCTTACATCCACATTAAGTTTCACCCACCCTTGTGTCGACTTACGCCAGCGCACCTCCTTACGGCCCTTATAGTTCTTCCTTCTCCCCTCGAAAATATCCCTACTGTTGTTTAATATGAAACACCAGCCCCTGCCCCTGGATGTCATCCTCCTTTCGGTGAAACACCCTCGCGTTTCTTTGCTTCCACATAATTCATATGCAAGCAACGAAGATCCACTTCAAGTGGAGATTCGGCCAAAGCAGATTTTTCAGTTCGAGACTCTCCATGTTCGTGCGCATGCAATCTTCATCTCGTACTCTATCAAACTTAATCAATTATGTACCAACTAAGTTTTAGACCATATCTTATGCGCATCTTTACAATATCTAAACAGGTGGACCTCTGTTTCATCTCCGGACTCGCACATACTACACTGAGCCATGAGGGAGCATTGGCGAATTTTGCAAAGGTGGGTAGTTGCTAGACGGTTCTTGGCAGCGAGCCACAAAAAATATTGCAGCTTGTTTCTTACATCAGCCTTCCACACCCATGTATGTTCTCTCCAGGTAACCTCATCTGTTGAGTAGAATTTTTGGAACGCCCGGTACGTAGATTGGCAAGAAAAAGCTCCACTAGAAGACTCGCTCCACACCAGTTTATCCTCGTCCTCGCTAAAACTGATTTGTCTCGTGCTAATATCTGCAATAATCTGCCCTGATAGCTGCATGATAACTGATAAGAGAGTTCAGTCGCCAACTTTCATCAACATTAACAATCTTGCTTAGTTTCGGGTCATATTCAATTAGATTAATTATAATATCCTCGTCATAAAACCTACTCGAACCTCTCTAATTGTCGAACCAGAATGAGACCATTGGGCCCCGTCCAATTTTCCATCTTATGAACGGTTGCATAAGGTTCACGCATTTTAACTATACCTTTCCAAGTCCTATTATTCGATGCCTTAACCTGAATGTGTAATAAGTCCTTACCTCGTAGATATCTGGCGTTTATGAGATCACTCCAAATAGTCTTTTCTCCCATAAGAATCTTCCATGCTAACTTTGAAAGGAGAGCCTCATTGCTAGTACGAGTCATGTGAATGCCTAGGCCTCTCTCGCTCTTTAATTTTGGACCTTATCCCACGCCACAAGGTGCAGTTTCCTCACCGAGATGTCGGACAACCATAGGAAGTCCCTATTAAGCTTGCAATTTCTCACATACATGTTCGGGTAGCCATGCGGATTGCATAACATAAATAGGCATGGCCAACGAAACTGATTGGACAAGTGTCGCCCAGCAATGGATAAGAGCTTACTTTTCCACGCCTTGAACCGTAGCAATATGCGGTCAAAAACTTCCGTGGAAATATCCCAATCAACCCTACCATGCGCTAATCTCACTCCAAGGTACTTACCAAGGTTTCTTGTCTGGCCGAATCCGAGATACTCGCTAATTTTATGCTTAAGGTCGGATCTCTCTATTTTAGAGAAGAAGATTTTGAATTTCTGAGGGCTAAGCTTAAGCCCGAATCCGTGCAGAACTGATCCAACACTCGTTTAATAACTAGCGTCGTCTTCATAATAGCCCTCCCCATCAAGATCAGATCATCCGCAAAAAAAATGTGTGAGATTTTAGGCCCGTCTCTACACGGAGTAACCAGAGCCCATTTGTCACCCTCGACTTCTTCGTTTATAAGGTAAGAGAGTCTTTCAATGCAAAGTACAAAAAGTAAGGAGACAAGGGGTCACCTTACCTTAGTCCACATCTATGCTTGAACAAATCCATAGGAGTGTCGTTCCATAGAATTTTAGTTAATACGTTGCTAATGCAAAACATTATGGCCGCGACCAAAGCCTCAGGAAATTTGAAGGCACGCAAGGTACCCTCGAGGAAAATCTAACTTACCTTATCATATGCTTTTTCGAGGTTGAGCTTCATAATCATGCTTTCCACTTTATTCGTTTTCTTTGATCTAAGGGAGTGAAGGATCTCTTGAAGGAGGAAGATATTATCTTGGGTACTCCTCCCTTTAATGAAGTTGGATTGGGTACGAGCAATAATTCTCGGCATCAAACTCCAGAGTTCTGTTGTGATACTCTTTGTGACACTTTGTATAACACGTTACAAAGTGAGATCGGGTGATATTGGGTCACACTCTCCAGGGTTTGCGTCTTGGGGATAAGACAAAGAAAGTCTTCACAAATTCTTCTGTCAAAACTTCTCGCGTGGAACACCTCTTCCGCGAACTTCATCAGAGAAGTATGAATCCAATCCCACCTCTTTTGATAAAACCCCGCTTGGAGACCATCTGGGCCTGGGGCTTTGAGGGGTGCACGCTAAACAATGTCTCTTTTCATTCCTCGATGCTGACACACTTCCCCAACTCACTATGTTCATCCGCTGTAAGTTTCGCTTGAAATCTGGACAAACCAATTCGGCTCGCGGCGTTCAGCCCGCTCTCTTGACCCGGATCCAAGAACAACTTCGTGAAGTACTCACGAACATGATTTATGAGAATCTGATCTTCCTTCTCCCAAATCCCATCAATTTTCAAGGTGTGAATTTTGTTACGGCGTCTTCCCACGAGTGTAGATTTGTGGAAGAATTTGTGTTGCGTTCATCGTCGCTAATCCACTTCACCCTCGACTTTTGGAACCAAAATATCTCCTCTTTTTTTAAAATATCATTATACTCCAAAGTTAGTTCCTCGTCGAGGTTGTTGAGAAAGGCGTACGGCCGCACACACAGGGCCCTTTGAATTCTACCCAATCTCACCAGTACCTCCCTCTTGTTTTTGAAAATATTACCGAACTTATGTTGGTTCCACGGCTCAAGGATTTTCGGGACTTCCTCAATGGCTTCATGGATGTTATCTTTCTCCTCCCATATTTTCCAAAGTAATATTTTGCACTCCTCGTTTCTAAACCACATAGCCTCAAAACGGAATGGGTGCTTCCCCTTTGGCCTCTCTTTCCCAAAGCAGCATGTGGCGATGGGGTGGTGGTTGAAGTGAGTGCATGCATGGTAGGTGCACCACTTCGTGATCCAAAAATAGATTAATCCACTCTTGATTTGCCATTGCTCTATCTAAACATGCTTTAATGTTAGCATCCCCCTTTGCATTTATTATCCCATGTAAACTTCGGTCCGATAAACCCAAGATCTGAGAGATTGCACATATTCATAAACTTGAAAAGAATAAGAGTCGGTTCACACCCCCCCCCCCCCTTCTCGTGCAAAAAACAAACCTCATTAAATACTCTCGCAACAAGCCATGGGATTATTGGTTCGGTTGCTTTTACTGCAAGATTATCAAACGCTCGTATCTAGGCCGTTTTGCATGGTTAGGCATATACTCCAATAATTCACAATCGCCATCCGAACTCGGCGTGATAATCACGTGGATTGCTTGGTTGTCAACCTCCGTAATTTCAACCTCCACCTCATGCTCATTCCATAGCATCCATATGCCCCCAACCATACTAATCGTTAGCGCGATGATATAGTTGGTATATCCCAAGAATGGGGCGATATTTCAGGCTTGCACCTCTCCCACTCTCATTTCCAAAATATAAATTGTAATGACAAATTCTTGATCTTTTTTCCTCTGATTCTTTTCTCAAACAAATGATTTTGAAATTTGGTTGACTTGAGTGGGTTTGATTTTGATCTCTTTTACGTGTATTTGAGTTGAGCGTTAATCCAAGGGCTTTGAGCTTGATCTTGAATTGACGATCTACTTGACTTGATATTTGCGATGAACAATTTGGTTTCCGTCTTAAACTTGTTGAATGTCAATCTTCTTTGGAGGAATCTTGATCTTCAAAGTACTTGGATATTTGACAAACGTTGATTCGAGCGCTTTACGGCTTGATCTCGGATCGAACGGAAATTTAATTTGGAATTTGTTTTGAAGGTTGATGAAGATTGGTATGATCTTCGTCTTCAGTTCATTGGATTTTTTGGGTTTCGATCTTCTTGAATGGACTTCAATCTTCAAAAATGGTTTTTCGAGGGTCTTAGGACTTGCTCTCGGATTAAACAGATTTTTGACTTGAAGACGAATAAAGAACGGTATGAAATTGGTTTTGGATTTGTTGAACTTCTTGGAGTTTGATCTTCCTCGGCAAAAGTGCAATCTTTAAAAACGGTTTTTGGATGGAATTGAGACTTGATGGTGGATTGAAAGGATCTCTTTACGAAGAACACCTTAAAGATTGTTGAAGAATGCCTTGAATGCCGCGAAGAATGCTTGAAGATGGATGAACTTGGTGGAGCGAAAAACTTAGAGCTTTTCCCTCTTCAACTTGTGAATATTTTGTGTGTATTTTTTTTTCTTCTTCAAGACCACTTCTATTTATAGTTGTGGAGTGAATCTCAATTAAAATCTCCTAATGAGATGAACGGTTGTGATCGCGTCTACAATTCCTTGATATGGAAGACTTTATCTAAGAGAATCTTATTTCCATCTCTTGAAGATTGAGACTTGGTGGGGAATTCTTTCCCTGTGTTGAGATTTGGTGGAGAATTCTTTCCATATCTTGAAGATTGAGACTTGGAGGAGAAAACTTTCCATGTCTTGAGATTTGATGAGCAATTATTTCCTTGTCTTAAGATTTAATTAATATATTTATTTTAATCCCTCAAAATATTAAGATTAAATAAAATATATTTCGGATTTCTTGCATCTTAAGAGTTACCATCATTTAATTTAATTAGACACAAAATTAATGTGTCTACATAAATAACAGTTGGTTACTGGATGCACACCAACTCACAGAAGTTTCGACGAAACTCCTCATCCCCCGCTCCTTGCAGTTCCATGATATGATCTTCATGTTGAAATTATACAAGTGCGTAGGGTGTACCGGGTTCCTGGTCCATGTCAAAACTAGTTGCCTCAAGATTTCCAGTGTTAATTCCATGTGTATGTGCAACTCCCATGCACTCAGACCGAGTCTCTGCCACCACATATGGTTGTTGTCCCATCTCTCCACCCAATATACTGAAGCCTTCACCTCTCACGTGTTCGCTGTAATTTCGATCACATGAATTAGGCATTCCCATCGTTCTGTTTGTAACATCTTGCAAGGGACTCGGAAGCGGTGGAACAAAGTCTCAAAGTCTCAGTCATGTGGAAAATTTGCAACCATTGCCCCGTGTTCGAAAATGATCTCCATGATTTTTTGAATGAGACGAGTTATGAATTCTGATTTCGGTAATATATTCGGTAAAAGTTCCCTCACTTGAAAGGATATAAAAGGAGTTAGATTTCCTTGAGGATACAAGATAGATTCCTTTCCCAATAGGCGCATCATTAAGTTGTCTTTTCGGATTCAGATTTCTTGCCTTAGGCATTGTTTTGTTGCCTATACGCGCTTTGGGGTTTAAGGAAGCAGTGAGGATATGTTTTCCTTGTTTCCCCAACCATTGTGCCGTAAATAAGGGAATTTGCATCAAAAATTTCCTCTTTCCTAATTTGCGATATTAGTCGGAGTGCTGATTGGAGCTTTACTTTTACCATCTTTAGGGATATTCTTAGGATAAACTGTTACCTTCTTCTTGCAGCTTATCAACATCCATTCACCATATTCTTTTCCCTTAGCTTTTTCTGTAAGCCAATTTTTTGTCCTTAGTCTCTCTTTTCTCATTCACTGGCATCGGCATTACGGTTGTAGCTTCTGTAGTATTATCATTATTTCTCTTCAAGGTACAAGTATTCCTCGAGTGGCCGACTGATGGAGATAAAAAAATATGAGTATCTCTTGATCAAAAATAACCAACCCGAGGTTCAAGCGACTCGAAGTTTGACCAAAAAGTCAACGGAGCCCATTTTTGACAAAAGATACCACTTTTCCAAGTGGAAACGACCTCCTGAGCAAAACGTAAATACTAAAGTCTTTACGTCCACGTGATTTTAGGCAAATTCGAACGTTTAGAGGGTCAAATTTGCAATTTATTATTTTTAGCAAACTTTTGATGTTTTATTTAGTTATTATAAGAGTCTTATGTAATTTTGCCAATTTTCTTAATTAGGGTTTTCACTTTATAAGTTAGTTGTCTTTGAGTCATTGTAGTAAGTTGTTGAATGAATAAGAAAAACTAAACTTGAGAGTTTTCTCAGTTTTCTTCAATTTTTCGGTATTCTGTGGAATCAACAAAACTTTGATTTATTGTGTTGTTTCATCTTACCTTATGGCTTCCGCTCGCTACATCAGTTGGCATCAGAGACAGGTCTGTTCCTTCACCATGGCGGCAAGGAGAAATCCTAAAATCCATTATGTTCCGGTACAAGAAGATAGATGTGATGAATACACAAAGTTACGTCAACAAATTCACTTGTTGACGCAATAAATAGCGGTGATGGTTGCTTGACAGTCTGAACTCGCACCGACACCTAAAGCTCCATTGTTAGCGGATTTCATGGAGAATCCGTTTGTACCACCAAAATAACCATTGAATCCGCCTATTCACCTAAGACAAGATGATCTAGAGGGAAAACATTGACAATCAGAGTTTTAAGGTGATATTCTAAATTTACATGGTATTTGTGAAGAGGATCGTGAATCTTCATATGATGTTGTTTATGATAGCGATGATAATGATATTGTGGATGAGTTTGAGATCTCTAGATTAAAAGCTTTCATGGAGGGTGTGGACGAGAAGATCATGGTGGATAATTCAATAAAAGAGACGAATATGTTGAAAAAGTACGAGGTTATCAAGAAAAGCGATAGATTTGAAAGTTTTGTAATAGAAATGAAGAATCTAGGTGTGAAAGTGGTCGATGACGAGAAGAAGTACGCTCTTATTGTTGTTGCCACAATTGAAGATGTTCATTCTCAGGGTTTTGATATTTTTATGTAACTAGTCATATTTTGTCTTATGGTGATAAGTTCTTAGTTACTAAACACGATTCAGATTCGAGGTCGAATCTTTTTCAACGAGGGGAGAATGATGGAGATAAAAAATATGAGTATCTCTTGATCAAAAATAACCAACCCGAGGTTCAAGCGACTCAAGGTTTGACCAGAAAGTCAACGGAGCCCATTTTTGACAAAAGATACCACTTTTCCAAGTGAAGACGACCTTCTGAGCAAAATGTAAATACTAAAGTCTTTACGTCCACGTGATTTTACGCAAATTCGAAGGTTTAGAGGGTTAAATTTGCAGTTTATTATTTTTAACAGGATTTTTATGTTTTATTTAGTTATATTAAGAGTCTTTTGTAATTTTGGCAATTTTCTTAATTAGGGTTTTCACTTTATAAGTTAGTAGTCTTTGAGTCATTGTAGTCAGTTGTGGAATGAATAAAAAAACTAAACTTGAGAGTTTTCTCAATTTTCTTCAGTTTTTCGATATTCTGCGGAATCAACGAAACTTTACTTTATTGTGTTGTTTCATCTTACCTTATGGCTTTCTCTCGCTACATCACCGACCCTACCGCATTCGTGGGAAAGGGACGGAATATTTTCATAAACAACTTGGTAAACCATTTCGTCGATCCAAAGCCCGAGTTCCAATGACTTATCCGTACAAATCTGAACACAAAACCGAGCAAAGTTGCCCCTCGACACATTATTGGTATTCCCATCAACTTTGATGGGTTCACTTATGCATGATGCAATGGATTGAACTATGGCATCTCTGAGGTATTCAAGTAGGAGATTCAGAACTCGAGCCCATGTAATTGTACTATCAATCACATCCGTATCTACTCGAAAAATTGGCGTTCATGTCCTTATCGAAATAAAGTTTCCAGCGATTTGCCAGGACCCTCGGTGAGAACCATCTCTCCTTTCTCTGAGCTAAGGCCTTTAATGCAGTAGCAGGCATTGCTGAGGTCCACAAGTTCAAACTCGTTGTGGAGTTTCCACATTAGGTCAAGTCTCGTTTGGAGTGCGCCAAAGTACCAAGGTCTTCCTAAGATACGGGTTATGATTGGGTCCTTCCATTGCATGCGCATTCAGTCACGGAGTGCTTGAAAGTTCGAATCTGTTTGAAAGGGATGGTATCATCTGTGTCTCTCACCTCAATAAGTTACCTTTCCTCCGTTGTCTTGTCGACGTCAATTCGCACCTTGCGGTGATTGTTTCTTTGCATGACCATGCTTGCGTACGTTCTTGGCGGCAGACTAGGGTTAGCATTCGGTTGACCTTGCATGCTTTGGGTATCCATCGAGTCAGAATTCTCCTCAGTATGTCATAGGCGTTTCTGGGATCGTGCTGCCGGAGGAGCGGGTAAATTCGAGTGATTATCGATGATGTGCGGTGGCGTTAAATCCGGCAAGAATGGTAGCGCTATCCGGCGGCAATGGTGGCGCTAGGGTTCCATGTTTTTTTCTTATCGCATGAACAAAACGCATCAAAGTTAAGCGAGAATCAAATAAAGAATCGGTGATGATTAATGTACAGACATTACTAATGTATGTACAACAGACATACCAAATTGACTTGAACGGCAATTATTTAGTTTGGTAATTTTCTCTAATAGCCCTTTTATTACTTATAAATATTTACAAGCTCTTTATTTAAGAAGGTAACTTTCATAAAATAATTATTAACCCTTAAACCCTCAAAGTATATAGTCTTTACTTGTAACCATCAATAAACTTAGTTCACGCCTTGTTCTTATAACAGAGAAAAGAAAGGTTACACATATAACAACATCATCAGTTAATTATCTTTTCAATCAATTTTGATCTATTATCTTGCTGCATTGGTTAAAAAGAAGACCAAATCTGGTAAGTGACATACGACTTGCATAGAAAAAAGAGAATTAAAGGTGTCAAATAAATATTTTATATTGTTAATAGTTCTGATTTTTCACACTAAGTTTTATAATTATTTTGTTAGATGGAAAAAGTTGAGGCCGATAAAGACAATGCATCAACTCCAATCAAGACAATACCAGTTCCACCTTCTCTCGGTATGACTTTTGACAGTTATGAAGATGCATATGACTTTTATAATCTTTACGTCAAAAATCTAGGCTTTGGTGTGAAAGTGAGAAATTCTTATAAAGGGAGAAATAGTGATGAAAAACAAGGTGCAGTAATTTGTTGTGTTCATGAAGGATGTAAGCAAAATAACGAATTAAGTAATCCTATGCCTGGAAAAAAATGGGTTGCATTGCACTAATGAGAATCAAACTGAATAATCTTAAGAAGTGGGTGGTTACAGAAATTAATCTTGATTATAATCATCATACTACACCATCTAGTGCACGATTCTATAGGTCTCACAAGTATATAAGTACGGCAGTTAGATAAAAACTAGAGTTGAATTCCAACTCTGGGATAAGAACAAACAAGACATACCATTCCTTGACAGTACAAGCCGGAGGACCAGAACATCTTACTTTTGATGAAAGAGATGTTAGAAATTATGTTGACAAATATAAGCGTCTGAGGTTGTTGCGAGGGGATGCACAAGCCATGCATGAGTATTTTTGTACTATGCAGATAAAAAACCCCAATTTTTTTTATCTTATGGATTTTGATGATGAAGCACGTCTGAAAAATGTATTTTGGGCTGATGCAAGGTCAAAAGTTGCTTATGAATTTTTGGAGATGATATTGCATTTGATACAACATATTTGACGAATCGACATGATATGCCATTTGCCCCTTTTGTGGGAGTAAACCACCATGGCCAATCGATGCTTTTAGGATGTGGTTTGTTAGCAGATGAAACTGTTGAGTCATTTGTTTGGTTGTTCAAAGCATGGTTAACTTGTATGTCTGGTCGTATTCCACCTGCCATAATAACTGACCAATGCAAAGCAATGCAAAATGCAATTTCTCAAGTATTTCCTGGAGCTCGGCATCGATTTTGCTTATGGCACATAATGCAGAAGGTACCACAAAAGTTGAGAGGATACAACGAGTATAAATCTATTAAGCATGCAATGGAAACATCTGTCTATGACTCGTTGCGACCAAGTGAATTTGAAATTACTTGGCAAGAAATGACACATCATCATGGGATAGCTGAAAATGAATGGCTTCAAGCATTATACAATGATAGAGAAAAATGGGTTCCAACGTTTCTTAAAGGCACATTCTTTGCAGGGATGTCTACTACTCAGAGAAGCGAGAGTATGAATGCTTTCTTTGACGGGTATGTACATTCTCGGACAACTTTGAGTGAATTTGCAAGTAAATACACTTTAGCTTTACAAGACAAATATCAAAAGGAAGCTAAAGCAGATTTTCTTTCGAGACATTCATTGCCTGTTATAAAAACGAAGTGTTCCTACGAGAAGCAAGTCTCAATAGTTTACACTAATAGCATTTTCAAGAAGTTTCAAGTTGAAGTGGAAGAGATGTTTTCTTACTTCAATGTGACTCAAGTAAGTTCGGAAGGTCCCATTCAAATTTACTCGGTTAAAGAACGAGTTGCTTATGCAGAAGATCTAAGGCGTATTGTAAATTATGAGGTACTGTATAATAAAACTGAAGTGGAAATGAGTTGCATTTGTAATCTCTTTAACTTTAAAGGTTACTTGTGTAGACATGCTCTAAGTGTGCTCCATCATAACGGAGTTGAACAACTGCCAGCTCAATATATTTTGTCTCGTTGGAGAAAGGATTTCAAGCGTCGGTATCTTGAAGAAAAGGTGTCAAGTGATATTAGCTATGATGATCATGAAAGATGGCATGATCAATTATATAAGTGTGTTGTACGAGTGGTAGAAGAAGGAGTTGCATCGAAAAAACACTTTACAGTTGCTATAAATGACCTGGATGAATCTTTAAAGAAATTAGGACTTATTGAGTGTGAAATACTTGAACATCAAGATGACACTCCACCATTAAATTTGCCACAAAAAAAAGAGTACGAGATCCCGTACAGTCAAAGCGGCCAGGACGACCAAGAATTTGTCGCCTCAAGCCTGAAAAGAAAACAACCAAAAAGCCCAAGAAAAAGGTAGTACCAATTACCTAGTGAATTTTTTGATTTTGTTGTGTTGCAAGTTATTTTTTGATAGGTTGTTGCATTGTTACTCCAATGGCATTTAATTCTTTTACCTATAAAAGTGTATTATTTTATTTTTATTTTTATGATTTGTCTAATGGTACAGGATACTATTCAAAGAGATGAAAGTTCATTTGACATAAACCTTCAACATAGTCTCCAGGGTACAATTAGCAATGATTTACCACAAGTCGCGCATCTCCATTACCCTCCCAATGGTTTTCAGACTCTTTTGGTAAGGCTTTTTTTTTTTTAAAAAAAAAGTATATTTGATTTTCTCAATTTCTCATGCTTATATGGTTTTCTTGTAGGCACAATGCTCACAAACCGAACCGGATGTTAGATATATTGGAGAACCGAAAGCTCGTGACATTTAAAGTCAAATAAAAATTTAAAATAAATCGAGGTTAGCTCAATAAAATGTATTACTCGTTCTACAACAAATTATGCAATTATCTTATTTGTATTACGATGCCGTCGCTCGCTAGTTTCTCAACATTTATTTTCTAATTATAGGTAAGTACTACATGAAGCAAAATGATCTGCAAGTCTGCTGCAGAACTTCCTGAGAATTGCAAGAGAATTGGAACATTTTCGGATTATTTTTTTCATTTATAGGATGTTGGTTTGTTCTTTTTCCCTGAACGTTTATGATTTATATATTTAAAGTTAATGAATGATGAGTTACTTTATTTGATAAAAAAATTGGTAAATTATTGTGTTTTTATATTTGTGAATTAGTTTATGGATCTATGTTCATGGAAAATGTTGTTATAGTGCATTTGTCTTTTTGGTAGAAAGTGAAAAGAGTTATATGTTGTTATTGCAATTAGACAGATTAAAAAAGAATAAAAATGTTGTTATGTGTTAGTAACTAAAAGTTCGGGGTGAAATATAATTATTAGAGAGTTTTTGTCATTTGTAACTTTTGAAAAACTATAAGGAACAGAAAGCAAAAAACAAAAAAAAACAAAATCACATTAGAGAAAGAAAAAAAACTTGCGGCTGAGATTTGTCTGTCCATGTACAGACTGTACGTTAACCATTTTCCATAAAGAATCCAAAGAAAAAAGGTTAAACAGTATATCGACAAAAAGAACAGGAAAAAAAAACAAAAAAAAAACAAACAAACCTGTCATTGGCCATCGACAGACAGGAAAATACAATATATGACGTTGTCACATGCTTGCTGCTTGAAAGTTGAGATCCACAAGAAAAATATGGAAAATACCAACAATGTTCCTCACTTCTTCCCCATAAGCATAAAAACCACCCAGCTTTTTATTCAATTCCCCTCAAATTTGCTTCCACTTAATCAGCTTATAAGAAAATTATGGAAGTTGAAATAATCTCTAGTGAAAACGTGAAGCCCTGTTCATCAACACCATGTCACCTAAAAGATTACAAACTTTCAATGCTAGACCAACTTATTGCACCAATGCTTGTTCCCATAGTCCTTTATTTTCTCCCTAGTAGTAGTACGAACAATGATCATCAAGTACTATCCATTTCATACACAACAGAGCTGCTTAAGAGTTCGTTATCTAAAGTCTTAACTCGATTTTTTCCGTTAGCCGGGAGAATCGCTTACGATGGTTTATCAGTCGACTGCAACGATGAAGGGGTTCCGTTCTCCGTGGGTAAAGTCAAAGGCCATAATTTGTCCGAGCTTTTGAAAAATCCGGATGAATATGTACCCTTTAAACTCGTTCCGTGTGAGGTTACATTAGATACCGAAGCTGGTGGAGGGGGTAGTCTTGTTATGGTACGAGTTAGCCATTTTGATTGTGGAGGTATAGCCGTTGGTGTCGTTTTCTGGCACAAAGCGGCGGACGCTGCGGGAATGGGCAGTTTTTTGAATTCTTGGGCTGCCGTTGCTCGTGGATCCAGAGAAGCCGTGTGCCCAAATTATATTACTCGGTCGCTCTTCCCACATAAAGAAGAGCTGCAAAGTCAACCGGCTTCTCTTAGGTCGCTTTTCGTGAAAGGGAAGTCGGTGATGCAGAGGTATTATTGAATTGTCGTCTCGTTTAAAAACTTAACTTGTAGGCCGATTGAGTACCTATTGTTTTGTGTATGAAGAAAGTTAATCATGTCGAGGTACTACTAAATTGTCGTTTTATGTAAAGAGTATGACATATATTTTGTTATATATTTCACAACATGTCTCTGCATGATTACGGTCTTTTTGTTATGCCTGAACATGTAGTACTTTCTTGATGAACGGTGTAGTGTAGGTCATCTTTGCTTCTTTCAGCTTTGAGCATATACCGTATTGAATTACAGTGTAATTCAAAAATTGACGATCGATTAGAATTTAAACATTTGTTATTTGTATACGTTTTTGCGATAGGTATGTCTTTGATGCCTCGTCGATATCAAAACTTAAGGACAAATCAGGCGTCGAGCGCCCTACAAGAGTCGAAGTTGTATCAGCGCTCTTGTGGAAAGGCTTCATGGCTGCATCTCTTGCAAATAACAAGCAAGTATCCTTACTGACTCACGTGGTGAACTTAAGAAGAAGAGCCGAACCGCCATTTTCATCAGATTGTTTTGGGAACTTCCCTGGAATGGCACCAGTTTCGAGTACGAACGAAGATAACAAGGACTTGGGACAGTTGGTGAAGGAAATGAGAGGCTCAATAAGCAAGATTAACGGCGATTATGTGAACAGAATGATGGGTGACGACGGGCTTTTGGGACACTTTGACAATCAACAGCGAATATGGAGTGGAATCCCCCACGGAGCCGACCTTATATGTTTCTCGAGCTGGTGCGGTTTTGGTTTTGGTTTCTACGAAGTTGATTTTGGGTGGGGAAAACCAATATGGGTGAGTAGGTGTGACGCGGGGAGTAAAGTGGAATCCGCGTTCTTGAATATGGTTTGGCTAATGGACACAAAAACAGGTGGTGGAATAGAGGCGTGGGTGGTTTTAGATGAAAAATATATGGCAGCATTTGACAATTTGGTAGAGCTTCAATCTCTCGTGTCCAAAAATCCGAGTCCATTTGATCTTCTCTATGGCGTCCGTGACCGTTAGTAGCTTCATCACTTCTTCGTTAAAGTACTAATCCAGGGCGTGGAAAAGCATTTTCGCTTTGAGTAATAATGTGTTGTTGCAGAATTAAGTGAATGATTGAATAAGGTGTTTAAAATGTAAATTTATGAATCGGCTGTCTATACATGTATAAATATTTTTTATTTGGTTGATGCGTAAAACCAGTACAAGTAAACGACTAATATCTTTTGAACTGTAGAACCACTGAAGAAGCTACTTAAACCTGATAACCGTAACTCATAATCAACATAGAAAATTTGTGTACAACAATTTACATATATATACTATATACTAGTAAATAACCCCGGGCATGTACAAATTTTCGTTAATGTTTTAATTAATATTATTTGATAACTAATTAATAAGATTAAAACTAAAAAACTATTTTTCATGTATTATTTTTATATAAAGCAATAACATATCATAAATTAATCTACTATGGTTGACCACCGTATTTATGTGAATAGTCATAAATTATTAACCTCACCAAGAACGACACCACCTCTTCACATGGTTCCGATTCTACCGCTACACCCCCGTCCTGGCCGCTCCACCGGCCACCACCCGTTTTTTTTGCTGAAATTCCACTCTGACGCCCAACTTTCTCTGTCCCAGCGGTAGAATCAATTTTCTTCCAGTACTTTGCCACCAAGCTCCCACCACCACATCATACGCCCCGGCGACGCGCACAACCACCATTACATTCGGCCCCTACGATTGCGCATATCATCACCACCACATCACGCCTCCGACAAGGCCCACCAACACATTCTACGCCACAAAGTTTACAATTGCGGCCACCACTTTTCTTGATTTTGAGCTTCAATATATTGGAGTAATTACATGAAATAACAGGGGCAAAAAACGGGCATACCAAATTACATGACTAAAATCTTAGCAAATTTATAGATATATTACATACAGATAGACATAATAGAATAGAACATAGTAATTAGTTGAACTTACAATGGCAAAATTGAAACAAAGAAAGATGGACGACGAAATGAGCTAAATAACAAAAAAATTTGGTGCAAAGATTAAAAAATGTAAAACTTGAAGGACTGTGTTATAATTTACTATGAGCTCAATAACAAATAACAAGAAACTCTAGAGACAAAAGTGAAAGAGTTCAAAAGCGCAATGATTTTTCTAAAATTTATAAGTCCAATAACAAAAACCTTTGGGGGCAAAAATAAGAAAATCTAAAATTTAAAAGGTTGTGTTACAATTTACCATGGAGCTCAAAAGTAAATAATAGAAAACATTAGAGACGAAAATAAAAGAATTCAAAATACAGGGACTAAACTACAATTGACCAAGTACTAACATTATAGTCGCATATAAATAGTGGTAGATAGATAGATATAGTAATTCCACATCTTTGAAAGTTTGATCACTACCTTAAAAGGGGTGAAATGTCGAAGCAAATGGCAAATTATCCCCGTAATATAATTTTTCTTACATTTGTAGTTGTACTTTGTGCAATTCTATTATTTAAATATCTATTTTTTATATATTTATTTTTTTTATATTTTTACTTGTACTTGTCAAATTCTATTATTCAAATATCTATTTTTTATATAATTAGTAAGTTAGTAAAATATTATATTATTTTTTTGCAATTCAAAGTAAAAAAGCAATAACATAAAATAAATTAAGAGGAAATGATTCACTTTTGGGACAAGTGAGTTACACCTCCTTCTATATGGAATTATATTGCACCATTTGAAGATTACAGGGAAATAATATGGGGTAATTTGCCTTGTGTTGTGCCAAAAACCCAAAATGTCGCAATAACCATTGTAAAACACTATGCTAAGTCATGCCACTTTAGCTAATTCAAGACCAAAAGAGAGCCATATTTTACTGTTGTACAACAAGCCTGTTTTTCATGTTCATCACAAAGACAATACCGAAGTTGTTCGCCTTTGAGGCCTCACATGTTACATGAAACTAAAATTCAAAAAACAAGTAAAGTAATCATGAATATAATGTTCGACAATATACAACCAAAATTTTCGACTTCGCGAACAGATACCGCTTGTATTCCTCGCCCATGCAAGGTAGCCAGCAAACACAATTCGATAGTCAATCCGAACCACAGCTTCATTCCCAACTGAGTTGTTGCCCCTCTACTGCTCCAAATGAACACTTCTTTGTTTTATGTTCACTTTCTGATAAACTTACAAACTTACGGAGCTTGAAGTGGAAAACTTTGCTGGGGCCACTTGGGATATGTACGCTTATACAAACTCATGCATAATGTGTCGTGCTGCTGAAGTACCCCATTTAGTATGCACTTCATGGCCCCTGAAAGATCAGAAAAATTCGATGAGCGGTTGTAAAGGTTGTAAGTTGTAACCAATGACAGAAATAAAGGAAAAGTAGCAAAATATTTGCTACACTAGTCCCAATTCATAAATTTTGTACAATATAAATTCATTTCCACTTTATCAGCTATGTTGAGCAGACAACATTTGTTTTAACTTTACAATGATGAACGAGGTATTCAAGTTATTAGCCAAATAGCAATGATATTGAGTAATCGAGCTATAATATATAAAACATGCAACACACCCACTGACCATTAATATGTTAACAAGCTCAATGATAAATTTGCATGCAACATTCAATGCATCAGGATAAGAAAAACTAGAACGTATTAATAATTTACCATGAGTTCCAACCGGCTCCTTGATGCGACCACGCCGACCACACTTTGTCCAAACTTCGACAGGCTGCAACAAATAACAATAGCAGTTAGAGGAACAATATGCACCATTACACAGGTACACAAATATAAGAAGAATGCACAAAGATTCTTACCTTGAACCATCTCACATCCTCCGGATTGTGGAACATGTATCTCACAGTTGCCTTTGATTTAGATACTCGTTGAGGGTACCTGCACGAGACACGTTAAACAAGGTTTTAATCGGTAGTTTCAACCAATAAATATCGCTAAGTTATATCTACTCAATAGTATATTACTGTATGAAAATATAACAAATACTTATTGTACAAGTCTCCTTTTTTTACTTGAACAGTTTGCAAAAAGTTTGTGTCACTTCAAACTACACATTTTCTTGGAAGAAACAATAAATCAAATGCAATTCCATGCACATATTTTATTTATATTAAAATCTTTATCCCGAATAATCTAACAATTTGGTGGTGTTAGTCGATGCATCCTGTGTGCTGTTATACGCACACTTAATTGGAAATGCCATGTAATAGCTAAAGTGCTCTAAATACACCTTATTCAAAAAAAAAAATCAGAAAAAAGGAAGAAACAAAGTTAAGGCTTACTACTCCTATCCTGTATAATACAAGAATGACGGGGGAACCTATGAGAGAGTTTCCAAACACTTTGAAAATTGTGGACGGAAAAACTTACTCTGACAACTAAGTTTCTAACACTTACAACCGAAACAATGATGCAACAACAGAGTTTATCCATAGTAGATTATACATCGGAAACTATCAGAAGGCAGCGGCAACTGACTACTGGCAAATCTTCAAAATTGAAGTCAAGCCTAAAGAATAGATATATGTGTCTTCTGTGTAATGCATGACCGGCCAATGGCAGAAGTATGTTACGTACCCGGTCAAAATAATTTTCTTTAGAACAATTCTGTCAGGGTCTACACTTTTCAGTGAACCAACAGCCGCAATAACAGGGGACGCGTCTTCCTGTCTCTTTAAGGCAATTAAGGGAAGAGAAGTAAAACAAATTGGAGCAAAAATTGAAGCTATAGAAAATCGTCCTGGGTGAAGAAACCTCTCCATCTTGTGCAATTTGGCACTGATACTATCCGAAGAAAAAATAGGCCTGTATTTTAAAATACAGAAAGTAAAATAAGAAATGGGAGTTACATATATCTATTGCTTATGGTAACGAAAAGATGGCACTGAAATGCAAATTACCTTGTCAAAAATTGGCGAAAGCCAACATGAAATAGGAGTTCTTCCTTTGCCTTTATAGGAGCATCATAAGTATCATGCTTCCTAATGCTGAGATCATAAAATTTGGAACACTTTAGAAAATAATGATCAAGTATTATAAATAAGTTTTTAAAATACCAAGAGGTTACAGAATTACCTAAAATGCAGGACCGACATTTTAGATTCATGTTGCAATAGACCAGAGGCTATTATTGGCACGGTTTTTGGCATGCATAAGCTAGAAGCAACATCTTCAGGTACTTCTTTGATATAAAGCCTTGCATATGAACCAACTGGTATGTTCTCACTTGTCTCTTTCTCCATATCAAGAGCTCTTGCAAGAACATGCTTTTTGGTTCTAGAAAAGTTATCGAACGCAAAGATCCTGGCGTATTCTGGAGGAAGAGATTCCTACAACAGCAAATATTTGTTCAATATCCACTGTTACAGCGTAAGAAGATTTGAAGTATCTAGCAATATAACATACCTTGGGGTCCCATGAAGAGGTTCTAAAAGATTTAACACCTCTGTACTTAGCAAATCGCTTGCGAGCTGCAACATCTACTGGCGTGTCCACTTCATCAGGAAATTCTGCATCAAAAATAAGAAAAATATACAATGATTAAAATAGTAAAGAAGTATGTAAAAACTAAAGGCCAACTTTTTTGGGGAACAGTGATAAAAAAAGCAAACAACTAACTGTAAGGAAACAAACAAATAAGAAACAGAGATAGATAGGCACCCTCATCTTCGGCATGTGCTTCTTTAATCTTTTGGATTTCATCCTCTATCTGCTCTTTTGTCAAATTTTCACCTTCCTGAAGCAAATAACAAAGTTATCTCAAATAAAAGTTAAAATGATAAATATAAAAACAAAAGAAACTCGAGATAGCTACTAGCATGCATGGAATGAAAAATACTACTAATAACTTTGAAAAGTAAAACATGCCACGCAAAATTTAATTTTAAATATTACTTCCTTATTGAGCTTTATGCCTCAGAGCACATTAATTTCTGAGAAACAATATTTGCAGCAAAATAGCTTTAACATATCTGACAAAACTTTCAATAAGAATGAAAGTTACCAAGTTGTTCAGGGCAACCAACATATTGGGGGGGGGGTCACCAATAGTGATGTTACTATGTTCCCTGGTCTCCTCGAAAAAAACTTTTTTCACAGAAATAGTTAAATTTGGTGCAGAGTACAGTTGAAACATTTATATTAATTGCAAGGGAATTTCTATTGCCACTTGGGCTCTCACATTCCAACCACAGACATGGACAAAGCTCGAAATTACATAAGACTCACCCTCATCACAGATTCTGTTTCAGTTTCTTCGTCCGACTCTCTCAAATTTAGGGAGGCTTGGTCATCATCAAAATCAAAGGCATTGTCAAGCTTCTGGTCAGGAAATCCCTTCTCACCATCATCCATAACCATACCATCAGATCCATCCTCGTCCGAATCAGAATCGCCGTCGCTTGAATCATCCACAATCCATGCAGCCTGAAAAATGTTTTAGAGCAGTTGTTAGGGTATTCACATTACATAAGCCTTCCCATCATTTGCCATACCAGCATTGATACTGAAAAATGTAGGATCAACAAAAATGTACAAAAACAGAATCCAGACCTGATATTCAGAAGTGCCCTTAGGAATCCTCTTCATCTTCTTTTTCTCCTGATTTTTATCAGCTTCAGCCATCTCTGCCTCAGTTGGCCATGTCTGAATTTAAAACAAAGTATCATCTTAGTAATAAAAGTAAAAACTACATTGAATAAACTGAATTGTAACTGTAAAGCCCAAATGGGAGAGAAGTTATGGAACTATTTAACGAATCAGGACTTCATTGCGTCCAGTTCACAAAAACTCAATCAGCCACAGGCAATGATAATAAATAAATATGTGTGTGTGTGTATACCCAGAAAAGGACGCAAAAATTTATACATAACCTAAGAGTTTAACCATACAAACCCTGATTTTCATCATCTAAAAGTCGCAATCTTAATATCTAATACTAAACAATCATGAAAATATGTACAAGCTGATACCAACCTGTTCTCCAGCCAATACATCCGGAACATTTTCAGAAACCAAAGGCTCTTGCTTCATTGGATCGGGGGTAAGGCACCTCACAACCTGCAAAACGTTTCAGGTGAAAAGATCAATGCAATAGCTTCTGACAAACAGATATCAGATTATAAAGGATGCTTGTCCAGGCTAGAAGAAGGTGATTTCTAAAGGCTTGTGCTACACGTGGATATATTAAGCCCAATTAAATAACAAACCTAAGCTACTCTGTAAACATGAGACTAAAGAAACTTAAAATATCACACAGTAGCCTGTAAAATTGCTGAGTAGAGTTTTAAGGCAGCCAGATCAAGATAAAATGATGTAAACTGGTCCTACCAGATCTCATCCACTAACCCATTTGGTAATAAGACAGTGGAACAACAGCCAGTTACATAGACTGATGAGTATCAATACATAGACGTGTGTTTGGGTAACTGTAAAAGGGGATTTAACAGTGAACATCTTGCAAACACTAAAATAATCTATACGGAGAGAGGTTATGGAAAAGGTATTCTAAGTTCTAGTTCCATTTCTGCAATTGATAAAATGATATTTTCATGGAAATGGAAACTAGCTGTCAATGTAAGATGCTGCAAAGTACCTGCGGAGTATCTATCTCCTCTGAATCCATGAAGTCCCCTCCTTTCCTTGCATTCAGTGAACAAGGATCTTTAAGAAGTTCAATTTTTGACAGCTGGAAATCCCCTGCACCAGCAACATGTACCTGATACAAAAGTATTCAGAAGTTGTACAAACCTCATGGCTGTAAAATCAATTATCAAGGCAAAGACAATCACCAGCTGGTTTACGGAGAGACCATGTCCACGTAGATAACCAGTCAGAACAACAGAACATCTTCCAGGGCTGCTACTGTCCATGATCATATCAGCCTGAGACACACCATTACTAATTATATGATGAAATAGTGAAGCTTCCCAAGCCACATAACATCTAAACATTCACATAGTTTAAATGGCAACTGCACACGCAAGATTTAGACTAGAAGTAGCAAATAGGTATCAGCAGAACCTTTCAACTTGGATCAAACTGCACAAAAGAAAAGACAGTTTTCAAGTATAAATAAGTGGACTGGAGCATATTATATGTGTTATCTTTCCCACTGTGATGAAGAAAGACTGTTAAGGACTGTGTATGCAATAACTCTTGCTATAACAGAAGGCACCTGCATTTGGCAGAGAGTGAAATACTTAATTTCCCATGCTCTAAAGATTAGAAGCTGGAAAGTAAGTTGATTTATTTACAACAAAATTTAACTTAGGTGCAAGTTTAAGCTGCTGCTGTCAGGGTCTATAATACAATACTTCTTAATGGTCAAATCACACCAAATATGTGTTCGAAACCATGCTGCTTTTACTTGAGGCCACGCAATCAAAAAGCACCATAGCACCATCGCACTACATAACCAATATAAGAAGTAAAAGTTCCAAGAAGTTGGAGCATCTAGAGACCAGTACTACAAGTAGAAAAGAAGATATAAAGACTAGTGATTGCAAATCAAATTGGGAAAAATCATGCAAAAGCAAGGTAAGAGTATATTCCAATTTTATCGACTTCCGTATGCTAGGAAATTTCTGTAACAGTCCATTAGGTTGAAATGCTGTCTTTCTATAAGGAGCAGAATCGCCAGAAAAAGGCTCTGTACATGTACAGGAAGTTCATTAACAAGTGGAACTCAAACTGTAAATGTATCAAACTTTATATAATTTGTTACATTTAAGTACCTTCTGACCCATAAGGTACGACCGTTCATTACGCCAATGTGGTGAGCTAAGTCTTTGCTCCTTGAAAAGCATCATGAACTGTATGCAATAAAAGTAAAATGATGCTCGCAAAGGGTCAGAAGCTAAGACAACATCAATTGGCGAACAAAGATTACTTGACTTGATTTTATTGCTTGGAAAATTCAAAGTTGATTGCATAATTTTACCTTATGCAACTCATCTTTTTTATCCACTGGATAGAACTTGCAATCCTCAGGAAATTCTGAAGCAAGTGTAGACATGCACATCTTCTTCAGCTCATGTTTTTGTTTCAAGTCTTCAGGCAAATCCTAAAGGTATATAAAAGTTTTACTCCACATCTCTTTTCTATTCTCAATAAAATTCAAAATTTTGAAGTACACCAAAGGAGTAGGGAAAGATTACTTACACGAATTAGTACCGCAGTACTTGGTAGACCAAGTACTCTAAAAGCAGAAAGGCACTGAGATCCAAATGAATCAATAAAATCACTAGTATCATTGGTCTCGTACAGGGAGTTCGGAGATGCTACAAAAGCAACCAAATCAGCAACCTGACAAGCACGAATAGACAGCACATAAGATCAGAATGTGCAGATAAAAAATGTGTGATCCACATAAATATAATGCAACCAATAAATACCTTTGCCATTTCCATGCATGCCAGCAAATCACCATGAGGAGCTACCAAGACCTATTATGGGCAAATTATGTAAATAGCTATATATTATTAAAATAAGCAATAATGCAGTTCTAGCAAAGCCAAGGCAAAAATCACATCAATAAAATACTAACAAACTAAATACAAATTATTTCTAGCAACCAAACAATGACAAAATTGTATAACTCCAAAACTTCTCTAAGTATCAAAACATGATGATCATGCATAAGTAACAAGTCTGCCTCAAATACTGCTAAAAATGTAGATGAATGACTATATTCTTACCGTCGCTCTCATCTTGTACTCGGATGAGGCTGTAGCAGGAAAAGCTGCACCACCATTCCCCCCACCAGACAACAACGACAAGATATCCTTTTCGAGTGAGTTCAAGTTCACAGCAGCCGAAAGACCAAAAAGCACCTTTATTTTCCAACATAAAACACAAAACCAATATCAATACCATCAATAACACCATTTACAATAAGCAAACAATAAGCACTTACAATAACCCGAGGAGGACTCGTGGGTCCAGACAAGGCCCTTTTCTCTTTCAAAACCGCGGCCCTCTTCTGCTCTCTCATCTACAAGTAGCCCAAATTCCAATTTAACGAAAAAAAAATAACAGTATAATATCTTCGACATCAATTTGAACATACCATTTTGTTGCGCTGAAGGCGAGCAGCTTTGGCTCCTTTAGCAACATTGCGATCAGGTTTACCGATCTTTTTGTCTGAAAATTAGGGCACAGTTACAAACATCATTAATTAAGAACAAAAGAAACAAATTTCGATAACCATATTAGGAAAAAAAAAAGAAAAAAAAAAAGAGCAACCAACCTTGAGAAGAGATTTTGTGAACATTGCGAGAAGATTTGGAGGCAAATCGAGTTTTGTGCTGCTTGTTCAGCTGAACCCTTGACCCTCCCATCTCGGAATCCAATTTGCAAAATCCCAACACTCCCCTCTGCAGCAGCTCTGTTAAATCTATTAGGGTTTTAGAACAGCGGAAGAGAAGGCTTTTTCACGTTTTGTTAAATCGTTAACTCTTCTAATAATATATATGGGTTCCTCTTTTATTTTCATATTTTGATAAATAATATATATATGGGTTCCTCTAATTTCAAGAATATTTTAGTATTCTTTTTGCTTTATAATGCATTTTTTCAATATTAAAAGACAAAATGAATTGGCAAAATTATTTCTAGATTATAGTGCAACCAACTAGGGGTGGGTAAACTGCAATTCGGTTAGGGTACCCGTATTTTCGGGTAGGGTACCCGTATTTTCGAGTAGGGTAAAACCCCTACCCGATACCCTATTGTATTTGGGGGTACCCGAATGAAATCGGGTACCCCAATTTTTCGGGTACCCCAAACTTCGGGTTTGGGGTACCCGAATGGTTTCCAGTGGCCTAAATTGGCCACTGGAAAGGCGGGTTACCCGAACCCGCAGAGTTCGGGTACCCCAATACCCGATCGAGTATTATGATACCCGATCGGGTATTAGGGTTGGGTACCCCAACCTTCGGGTATGGGGTACCCGAATTTTGTCCAGTGGCCAATTTCGGCCACTGGACAAAAACTGCCATATATCCCCAGTTTTCGTTTTTTACGAAAACAGGGGATTTTTCCGTTAGCCCCTGTTTTCAATTCGTTGCCCCTTTTTTGGGGGGAAATTTAATAAAAAAGCACACGCATTCTATCTAATAAAAAACCAATCGCATTCAACTAAAAACAAAGAGTCATCAATCCAAAAAAACGATCAATTCAAAAAACAACATCATCAACAAATCAACATAAATATTGTTCATTCGGCATCGTCACGGCGACACCTAACTTAACTTCCCCAACAAGTGTTCACTCGTCGTCATTCAAGGATCAAGAATCGAAGCATCTTTACCCAAATCGTTAAATTCTACAATAACAATTAAAGAAATCATTAGTATTTCCAAATAAGTCAAATCAAGAATATATACATATCAATTTTACAATTTGAATTAAAGAACAATAAGAAAATGATATTACCTTCGTCCCATTTCTCCACCTCGTACAAATTCTCTTCCACGTTCAAAGGCACATAATCTTCGCGAAGCCAATCTTGGGCACAACTGAGTGCTTGTACCATCTTGGTAGACAACGAACTCCTAAATGCATCAAGCACACGCCCTCCCGTGCTAAATGCCGCCTCAGAAGCTACCGTAGAGACCGGAACCGCTAGAATGTCACGAGCCATCTTGGAAAGGATTGGATATCGATGGCTTTCTACTTTCCACCATCCCAAGATATCAAAATGTTCAGATGTATTCCTCGTGACCTCTTCTGCCATATATCTCTCAAGCTCAGACTTCTCTTGTGTGTTTATTTGTGCCAACATTGCCTCAAAACTGATTTGCACCGAATCATAAGCTTGTTGGCCATCCTCCGATAAAGAAAAGTCATCAACACTTGTGCTAGACATGCAATGGCTTTGACCTTGAGTGGAAGGAGTAGAACTCTCATAAACTCGGTTGTACTCATTGAATAAAGATTCGAAGCCATCACGAATTGAAGTCGTAAGATCGGTTACTTTTTGTGGAGGCGGCTTTGAAAGATCTTCAGAATACATTTGCTCCAAAGCATAATTCAAGTACACCCATTTGGAGCGTGGATCAAGAAGCACGGCATAATAAAGGGTCTTGTTCATCTTCAATGTATCCCCCCAATATTTGTCAAATTTTTCTCTCATTGCATTTGCCATTAGAGTCAATTGCTTCCAAGGGTCCCCTTTGGCGTACCTGTTAATAAGAGTATAGATTGCACAAATCTCCTTGAAGACGGTGTTAGATGTAACATACAAAGTTCCCGAGACACGGTTGGTCAAGATATAGAATGGCTTCAAAAATAACATGAAGTTAGTTGCCCGTTCCCAATCCATTGCAACTGGAACTCCACCATCAATCAACAAGTAATCGGTTTCAATCCACTCGTAAGCACTAAATGCCTCCTTAAGAGATATTGTCGTATCCAACATTTGGTAAGTTGAATTCCATCTAGTAGGGACATCCAAGCACACCAACCTCTTACTTTCAAGCCCTTGTCGATCAACCGCATTTTTAAACTTCTTAAACCTACCCGGTGAACTCCTCACGTATCTTATGGCATTTCTTATTTGTGAAATACAACTCATCTCTTCGGTGCTCTTCAAGCCATCTTGCACAATAAGATTGATGATATGTGCCACACACCGAACATGAACATTCACCCCCCCAAGCATGGTTTCATTTTTCCTCGCCGTATATCTCTCCCTCAAGTAAGTCACCGCCCCATCATTCGACGAAGCATTGTCGACTGTGACCGTATTTAACTTGTCAATTCCCCAATCCCCCAAACATTTCTCAACATCAACCCCAATAGCCTCACCTTTGTGACTAGAAATTGTAACAAAGTTGATGATTCTTTTGTTCAAAGTCCAAGAATCATCGATGAAATGCACGGTAATCACCATGTAGTTGACTCTTTGAATTGAAGTCCAAGTATCCGTAGTAATGCTAACCCTTTGACAATTTGCCTTTATGAAAGACATTAGCTTAGTCCTCTCTTTCAAATACATTGCCATAATGTTCTTCGACAACGTCTTCCTTGTAGGCATTTGCCACATAGGACATGCATCTGCCATGAAAATTCGGAACCCCCTCTTTTCTACGGTCTTAAATGGCATCTCATCAATGATAACCATCTTGCAAAAGCTTTATGTGACCGTCTCCTGCTCAAAACGCCAATTCAATAGACCACCCTTGCGAGACCCTCTTGGTGGCTGAAAGCTTATACGTTGTTGATTAGTTTCAACTTCGTCTGGCTTCAATTTGCAATTCTTGTGGTGAGTTATCAAACTAGATATACCATGTTGGGCAGAATCGGCAGCCAAAGTTCTTTTACAATATCTACAAGTCGCCTTATTTTCTTTCTCTTCTTTGCAGTACCACGGTTTAAAATGGTCCCACACTTCGGCTCTTTTCCCAATAGCCTTCCTCCTCATAAGTCTCATCTCTTCCGTGACTTTACTCCAATCACGACAACTATCACTTGTGTCACTCCACCATTTTCCTTCATCAGCAACCTCAATGTTGTCCTGATTTTCCAACCTATCGGCAACATCGCTATCGGAAGAATCATCATAATCTTGGTTGAAAATAGAATGTGAAGATCGCACCTCTTCATCGTTGATAGATATTGAAGAGTTTGGATTCTTTTTAGGAATTTTCCTCGCACTCTCATCCATTACTCGCTTCCCCTTGGCTTTGGCACTCAAGCGTTTTGTTTTTGCAATTGGACGAGCAACTTCTTTTCCATTCTTTTTTGAAGATACGACTTGTTTTCCCTTCGAATTTGAAGGTGCCATGAACTATATGAATTAATAATAGGACTTAGTTACAAGTTACCCGTTGGCCGTTACAAGTTACAACATTGAACATGCATAGGATATTACAAAAAATGCCCAAATCATATAACACATATTACATAAACACACTTCACTTCATATCAATTATCAATAATCAATTTATCACAAATCATATAACACATATTACATAAACACACTTCACTTCATATCAATTATCAATAATCAATAATCAATTTATCATATAACAATAACACACTTCACTAACCAACTTCATTAACAAAATGCCCAAATCAACTCATTACATCATAACACAATTCATAGTTTATACTTCATATCAACTGTCAATTTATTATCAATTATTCAATTTCATACTTCAATTTCTTCTCTTCATTATCAAAATGCTTTCAATTTCAATACTTCATTACCAAAATCATCAAATCAAATCCTTCTAAGTTCTAATCTAACAAAATGCCCAAATTCATTAACCCTAACTAATCTAATATAAGAATAACACAATACATGAATACACACAAATTTATAAGAATAACACAATAGTACAATACCACGTTTTCGATTTTGAGAGGGAGAGGGAGCTTCGTACCGTCGGTTGAGAGGAAGAGAGAGGAAGCTCTCGGTGCGGCGCGGAGGGGAGGCGGAATCGAAAGGGCAACTCGGGGACGGAGACGGACGGGCGGCGCGGAGGCGGACGGAGGCACGGAGCAGTGAGTGAGAGATTTGAAAAAAAAAATGAGTGAACTGAGCGAGAGAGAGAGGCGCGGTGAGTGTGAGAGTCAGAGAGTGAAAAAAGAGAGAAAGAGAAGGAAAAAGAAAAGAAAAGAAAAAAGGAAGAAAGGAAAAAAAAAAAAAAAAAAATTGAAAATCGAATTTTTTATTCGGGTACCCGAATTTTTTAAGAATTACTACCCGAACCCGTACCCGAAATACCCTATTCGGTTAGGGTACCCGAAAATTCGGGTACGGGTCAGGTATTAATACCCGAAATTCGGGTAAAAACCGATCGGGGCGATTAGGGTACCCGAATTTCGGGTACGATTACCCACCCCTACAACCAACCATTAAAACCATAATATTTTCCTAGATTATAGATATCAACCCATCAATGTTACTATTATGTGGATGTCAGCTAATTAGCAATAAGTGACAATTTTATTTCTTATCATGTTACTCAGGCCTTTATTTTAAACATCAAAATAAATAATTCATGTAGGTTTAATTTCAATATAAATCAAATATTCTTTACCATGTATTTTTTACCATATACATAATCGACTTGTTCTCGGTTTTTTTTAAACTTACATGTTAGTAAGAGTCGAGAGAGTTTGCAAAACATTTGAAATATCTACTTAAAACTACAATTTAGGTGTTTGTAATAATAGTTCATGAGTAAGTTATCGCATTTCTTGAAGAATATAGAAGAATTACTTTGAATTCAACTTCTTTTGTTTGTGCTTTTGATTATTTGGTAGACAACCAAAAGTAAAAAAACAAATAATGCAGAAGGCAAAAGTCTACATATCATTTTCTGTAAATATTTATGATCACCACATCAATATATTATATAAATTGGCGAGTAACGAAAAATTATAATAAACTGGCAAGAACATAGTTCAACTCCTAAATTTTTTTTAGCACGGATTCAAATCAATATAGCACGTGACTATAATACAACGTTGGTTGAAACGACAAATCATCTAAGTTGATGAAACAAATAACTCAGTTTGTCAGAAGAACTTATGGAGATATATTATACCATCATAACTTAAAAGTGCATGCTCTTTTCTACCATTCTACATTTGAACTAACATATTGTATCAAAATCAACAACTTCGGCTTCATGTTACGTTTCTAATGTGTCAAACTCATCAGCCTCACAAACTTGATTTTCAACACATATCACAAAAACATTTCATAGTAAATAATATTGGTAATTGTGGACTTTAGATGGTGGAAGTATGGGGAACAAGACTGATGCGTAGACAACATATGATATGAATAATTTGGTTTGTGAAACATGGGCATTTAAGAGAAATTGTGAGTAGCATGTATGACAATGGAGCTTAAAAAGTACTATACACCAACCTCCAATAAACATGATTGGTCCGACAAGTGGACTGAGTTGTGTTGAGAGTTGCAAGAGATATCCTATTTACTTGTGGTTTGGGGGAACGATAGGTCTTGGTGCAAATTTATTATTTTATTTTGAGTTGTTATAAGTATTTTAAAATTATTATTAGGGTTATGTTCCTTATATAAATATTTTGTTTATGTATAACTCTAATTTATTTGACCAATCAAAGATAATTAAAGTATTGACGACACTCTCAACTTGTACTCTTTCAACAGAACTGGATAAATAAATGTATGAGTTTGGTTGCTTTTCATATGCATATTCTTCTATTAACTTAATTTGTGATACTTCTCTAGTGGCATGTACCGAATAAACCATAATAAAATGGGTCCTTGTTGTATGGAGTTGGACCTTTTCCCACCCTATGGCCAACTTTGGTTGGTGGTATTCATTGAATTCTTTCCGATCATTCTAAAGAGGATTATTGGAGATCATTTCTTTTTTGTTTTGCCATCTTTTGTCCAAACTAAATGAAACTCCAAGAATCACAATACTTTCTTGTTAGTTATCAATGACTTTGTGTTGTGCTTTATGATTATTTCGTTTCTCAAAATTTGGCAAAAAAACATTTTTTTAATGGGTGCAAAGTGCAATTTTATTTGGTCACGATAGGAGAAATAATATTACCCATGTAAAAAAATTCAAACAAACAAAAGTCATAGTTCAATTGTGTAAAGTGGTGTCTATTACGATCCGTGAGTGCACAGTATCAATTTACAATGTGTGGGAGCTGAAGTGTTGTTGCAACTGGTTTAGAGTTGCAACTAGATTGTGTGTTTCAGTTATTTGCACGCAGTGGCAGTTTGGTAATTCCAAGCGACAGTTTGAAATTCTGTACAAAGCGCGCTAGGTGGTTTCGAAGCATGTGAGTTTGTTACATCACAGGCAAGACGCGTGAGTTTGTTACCACTCGTGTTGTGCACATGCTATGCAGTTGAGCAAAATCCAGTCAGTATATATAGTTGCAGTTTAGCTCATTTCTCCAGTGCGACTGAGAGTGGGAGCAATTCATTCCTTTGTAGTTGTACACAATATTACAATAAAATCTCATCTCCTTGCTCATTGGATTATGGTTCTAGGTCGCATTGATCTGTGAACGCCGAACAAAGTAAATCGTTGTGTGGTTGTTCTCTCCTCTTTGATTGTATGTTTTTCTGATTCTGTTTACCTATTGATTACTGTTAATAATTGCAACTTGTGAGAACAAATTGTGCGATTAATTGATGTGATTTTGGATCGATTCACTACAAATTGGTGCGGTGAACGTGGGTCGTTTGCAATGGCAAGTGCAAAGTTTGATGTGGAGAAATTCACAGGGCAAAATAATTTGGTTTGTGGCGGTTGAAAATGCGAGCATTATTAGTTCAACAAGGATTAGTTGATGCACTGGATGAGGCGAACATCGATAAGGATATCGATGATAAATCAAAGAGGATCATGGTGGAGAAGGCTCATAGTGTTGTGATCTTGAGTTTGGGCGATAAGGTGTCACGACAGGTTTCCAATGAGAAAACCTCTGATGACGTGTGGATCAAGCTTGAAAGCCTGTACATGCGAAATCGTTGGTAAATTGCTTATACTTGAAGCAATCTTTGTATTCGTTTAAAATGCAAGAGGATAAATCGATTGAAGAACAATTGGATGTATTCAAGAAACTGGTTCTAGATCTGGAAAATATTGATGTGAATATTGAAGATGAGGATCAGGCATTGTTGTTGTTAATTGCATTACCTAAATCTCATAATCGCTTTAAGGAAATAGTGATCTATGGGAGAGAATCTCTAACTCTTGATGAAGTGCAATCTGCCTTGAATTCAAAAGAGTTGAATGAGAGAAACTCTTCAGAGAACAATGTTAGTGGTGAGGGATTAACAGTGTGTGGGGGTAGAGATCAGAAGAAGGAAGGGAAGAATGAGAAGAAGAAGTTTAAACAAAAAGGAAAGAATGGAAAGAAGAGTTTCAAGTGTTATCACTGTGATAAGGAGGGGCACACTAGAAGATTATGTCCTGAAAGACAGAGGAGTAGCGGTGGGAACACTATTGAATCTGCTAATGCTACAGTTACACCTGAAGTTTATGAATCATCACATGCTATGATGGTTTCTTCATTAGATCCTCATGATGAATGGGTTCTTGACTCAGGGTGTTCATTCCACATGACACCACATAAGGCTCTGTTTGAGGAATATGAAGAAACAGGTGGAGGTTATGTGTTTCTGTGTGATAACAAGCCATGTAAGGTTGTTGGCATTGGTTCAGTCAGGTTCAAGCTCCACGATGGAGTGGAGAGACTCTTGGGTGAGGTTAGGCTTGTACGTGACCTAAAGAGAAATCTAATTTCTCTTGGTGATTTGGAAAAGAAGAATCATGAGTTTACTAGTAAGAATGGAGTTTTGAAAGTGTTTAAGGGATCTCTGGTAATCATGAAGGGAATGAAGAGAAATAGTCTGTATATTTTGTTTGGTTGTGCAGTGAGAGGGTCAGTTGCAAATGTAGCTCAGAAATTTGGCAGTGAAGCTACATGACATGTTGGAACTGTAGACCAAAAAACTCTCACTGGAGGAGATTGGCTCATGTGAGTGAAAGAGGCTTATTAGAACTAAGCAAACAAGGTTTGTTAGGATTTGAGAAGCTTGATAAGCTGGAGCTTTGTGAACATTGTGTTGTTGAAAAAGCTCATAAGGTGAAGTTGTGTACTGGACAACATAGAACTAAGGGCACCTTGGATTATATACATTCTAATCTTTGGGGACCTTCAAGGACCCCATCACATTCTAGAGCAAGGTTTTTCTTATCCCTTGTAGATGATTACTTAAGGAAGTTGTGGATATATATTTTGAAAACAAAGGATCAAACTTTTGAGACATTCAAAAACTGGAAAACTCTCATTGAAACCAAATTGGTAAAAAGATAAAGAGGTTGAGGACTGAAAATGGTTTGGAATTTTGTTATGAGGAGTTTAATGAATTTTGCAAGAAGAATGGAATAGCTAGACACAAGACAGTTGCAGGTACTCCTGAGCAAAATGGTTTGGCAGAAAGGTTCAATAGAACTATTCTGGAGAGAGTGAGGTGTATGCTTCATATGCTAACCTTCCAAAGGTTTTTTGGGCAGAGGCAGTTGTGACAGCTGGATACCTCATAAATAGATGTCCATCTATAGCTCTGGATATAAAGACACCTCAAGAAACCTTGTTAGGACACAAACCTGATATGCAAACACTAAAGGTGTTTGGCTGTATTGCCTATGCTCACATAAAGCAGGTGATAGGCGTTTATTAAGCGTGATTTAAGTATCGATTTGCTTATACTTTTGATAACTTATGATAGCATATTTACCTGTTTTCGTATTGTTTTGTTTTTTCTTATGATTGTATGGAATCATGATGAAACTAAGCTAAAAAGAACCAAAATGGATGCTTTTAGAATACAAAGGATCAAGTTACTAATTTGGAGATTCAATGAAGAAAGACCTGAGCAAATGGTGACTGAAGAGCGAATAGAAGAGGATTAGGGAAAGGAGGCAGAGACCAGCGCGATGAGAAGAGCGTTGGAAAGGCAGATCGCGCAGCTACTGCGCGATGTCATAGCGCCTATCCCCTAATTGCGCAACTATTGGGATTTGGGCTAGAATGACAGAAACCCCATAAGAAGCCCAAAACGTAAAGAAAGACTATAAATAAGAGGATTCGTTCAGCAGCTCAAAAAGACGGAGAGAAGAGAAGGAGGTCACACAACCACTTACAGTATCATACAACAACTTTCCGACGGAGAAACCCTAAGACTGACGGAGAGAGAGAGAGAAAAGTCTTAGTTTAGTAGAATCATTGTGTGTGAGAAAGCAGTTTAGAAGAAGAAGAGATCATCGATGAGAGAAGAAAAAGAGTCAAGCAACGAAGTTCCACCAGATCTAAGAAGCTTTTCTTTACCCTTTTTATCTTGTTTATTTTGTTTACTACTTTGATGATTGTTGAACTCATGACCTAGGTCACATAATCCTCCTACTACCCATGTTGCACTAGCGCACTAGCGAATTCAGTGCTTGTGCGCGACTTTAAGGCGAACTAAGGATCCTTAATTCTCGAATTAAGAATTGTTACTAAGTTCGTGTAATTTTTTTCGACATCTACTGTGAGTTAGGTGAGGTTTATGAATCTTTTCTTTTTCGATCGGAAGGATAGCGAGAAAAAAATAGAGTACCTAGTGGGATGAGGACAAATAAGAAAGAACATAAAAATAAATAATGACTAAATATATTGAAACTCTTATCTCAATTAACAAATAAATAACAAACTAAATTTAACACATGTTTTAATGCAAGTAATCAACATTTATTTTTTTGTCACGTAAATGTAGATGACTACACTTAATATTTGCTATAATTTTATATTTTTCCAATAGACACACTAAGACCGCATTAAAAATTCGATTTTTTCAAAATAGGCACATTGACGCATCCGCCCACGCCCACGCATGCGCATCCGCCTTATGTGACCTAGCTCATGACAATGTGAAGCTAACCTACTCATTGTTTGAAGTAGGGGGCTAACTCGGATTAGTGAATGTATTTTAGTTATTTTATGAGGTACGTACTTGGTGTTTTTACATGCCTAGATAGAATAATAGTATGTTGTGTGACTAACCTTACTCTCGCTAGGATAATACGGAAGCACCCGAGTGGGGCCACCCGGAGTGTAAACGCTAAGGATTGTCATATATATATATATATATATATATATTTGATTTGTGATTTTGGACTTGCGAAAGCAACTGGAGCGCAATACCTAGATCACATTATATTTGTCTTAATTACGTAGGTTTTGTTGACGTGAGACTGATGAGTTAATTGGGTTGCAGATTTGATATCTCTATTAAAACAACTGACAATTGGGCTGATTCTGTTAACACGGTAGGTTATTAGAGACTCATAGGGGTGTGGTTAGGATAACTCTTGCCATATGTCGCAGATCCATTAGGCGCGTACCATCAAGCAACTACCAAGGACTAGAACTAAAATATAGGAAGAGATCTTAGTGAAAACCGACCTCTAGACAATCTTTCTTTATATTGCTTGCAAACTCAATCAATTCAATTATGTTCTAGTTTAGTTAGTTTAGTTTAATTCAAAGCTTTTGAAGTTTAATAGATTTACTTGCTTTCGTAGATTCATTGTCTTTTACTATTATTTTGCATTCAAAACAACAAAAATCATAAGTTATTGTTTTCTTGCATCTTAGATAGAATTCACTCTTGCATCCTAGTTATTAAGCATCTTAGATAAAGCATTCTTAGTTTAAACGCAGTCATAGCATTCTTAGATTAAATAGCATTCACCCTACAAACACAGGAGACAAAAGTGACAGTAGTTAGTATTCTACATCTAAGTGATTCATTCAACAGTCCACCACTCATTTGGGATTCAATATTTGGTTTGTAAATATACTTACCATTTTATTATTACTTGATTCGTGCATTTGCGACACAACGGAACTTAGGCGTGACAATTGTTTGTTAGCTAACATTCTATTTTGTTATCACACCAAACGCTCCATCAAGTTTTTGGCGCCGCTGCATGGGAGTAACAGATATTTTTTGTGAATCATCGAACTTATCAGCAAGGCCACTAACTCATTCTCTTGTTTAATTATCAATGGCAGGTGATCGAGTGGAAATAACACTATTTTACCATTATGGGTGAGAAAGATAACTTTTGGAGGTATAGGGAGCTACATCAAAACAAAAAATGGGAATTTCATGACCCAGGAAGAGAGGAAACAACTCATCAATAGAAGAACGAAAACTCATCCACTTCAACAAATCACGCTCACAGAAACACCCAATCTTTTGTATTTGTTTGGGTACAGTTCAGCAGAACCGGAGTGGGAATGCATGGTGAGATATAAGCAATTTAGAGGCACACCTTTCAAATATCCTCTCTGTCACATAGAAGAACTCGATGAGATATACCACCATCTCAAGTTTGTTGATGATAAAAAAAATGTGCCAGATGTTCCCACTTTCTTTAATGGGAAAGACGAGTGAGTGGTATACTTCTTTCGTTGAAATCGACATTACCATGGAGCGAAGTTGTGAGGAAGTTTACACACGAATTTTGGAAGGACCCACTGATCAAAACACCGAAATAATGCATTTTCGCGTTTACCAAAAACATGGAGCCACCATCAGTGAGGCATGGGCTGATATGGAAGGAATTCGTTAGGACATAACTGAAGAGTGGGAGCAACATGGCTACAAGACTATGTTACCTTATTGGCTGACGGGTGAGCAATATGTGGATAATTTCTATTTTGGTCTCAGCATGGTGAATTAGTGCATCTTGGACGAGCTGAGTCTGAATCACTAGACCAGAGTTCTTTTATCGATCTCCCTAGTTACAAGGCTATATTTTTACTAAAGGAGATACAAAAGAAGTCCCGTAACAAGAGTTTCTTCATGAAGAAACCTAAATGGAAGAAGAAAGACAAGATTGTGAAAAGAGGAACCAAGGAGGAGAAAGACCAAGATGCAGAGAGCTAACAGACAATAAACTCATCGCTATGTGGGAGGCAACCCATAATAGTAAGTTTTTATTTCGAGTCTAGCATTTAGTTCAATTTTTAGTCAATTTTTATTTTTGAGTCATTTATAGCAATTTATCCCAATTTTTCTATAAGCTAATAATTGAGATAGGAAAAGAAAACCGAAGAAAGTGAAAGAATATATGAGTTGAGGGACGAACAAGGTACACGCAAGACGATATTGGACTAAGTGAGAACAACACAAACCAGAGCACGCATAACAAGTTTTCCAGTAGCAGGTGCGATCAAGACGTGCGACCACTGCTCACATCGGCCTCAAATGCTCGATCAAGATGCACGATCTGATTTGGTGGTGCAATAATTCCAGAAACTACCGAGTCCAATAGTGCGTCAAAGTTTACATCCCGTAACAGACGCGTGATTAGGATGCGCGATGACCACATCGCCTCTCAAACTTTTCTTGCAGTACACGTATCTCAGTTCGAAAGGCATCATGAGACATGCGGAAATCAGAATCTACGGAATTTGGATGAGCAATCTCTAACTTTACCTTTCTTACTATACTTATATTTTCCTTATGATTAAATTACATTGATAGATGAGTTGTTTCCATTGTAAAGTTATTTATTATAGAAGATTTATGCAACTTAATGAAAAATTTATAAACTTCTAATTAAGAATTATCTTGTTTATAACTCTAATTACTCTTACAATTCTATCATCTCTCAGAATTCATATGGTTATTTCTTCTTTATTTCTCTTATCTATAAAAATTTCTTGATAGAAAATCTTATTTTTCTTTTGTTCTTTGTAGAAGAACATGGCATCTGGAAGGTACTACACTATTGATCCAAAGACGGGAAGACCAACAACAACGGAGAACCTTAGCATAGCACAAGAGGAATATAACTTGAAAAAGTTTCTTAGAAGAGGGTGCTATGAGAAGTATATCCAGTTCTTACGCAGTGATTCTGTGGATGAGCAAGCTTTTGCAGTTCCAGGAATTAACATGAAGAAAATCAACTTGAATCAAGTTACACAGAGACCGAGAGTCGTTAAGAAATGTATCATCAGTAGAGATGTAATCTTTAGTGAGCAAGTTATGGCATATCCAATGAAGTTGCAATTACCTTCTGAGTCAACACAAAGAACTGCAGTAGGTGAGACTTATCAATTTGAGGTGGAGCCTTTGGCAAGTCAAGCTGGAAAGTTATTGGAGGATGAACCAGTTGTAACAGTGAATGACCAAGTTGATCAAGTGATTGATCAGGCTGAAGAAGATCCATCTTACATGATGGCTAAACACAGAACCATGAGGCAAACTAAAGCTCCAAAGAGGTATGGTTATGCTGATTTGTTGGCCTACCCCTTAGTTGCAGCTAGTGATGTTCTTGATGAAGAACCAAAGGACTATAAATCTGCTATGGTTAGCAAGGACATACACAAGTGGTTTAAGGTAATGGAGGAAGAGATGAAATCACTGGAAGTTAATCACACCTGGAACATAGTTGAGAAACCTAGAGGTTCTAAAGTAGTTGGATGTAAATGGATATTCAAGAGGAAACATCGCATACCTGGTGTTTAGCAAGGAAGGTATAAAACAAGGTTAGTGGCCATAGGTTTTACATAGAGAAAGGGGATAGATTATAATGAGGTATTTTCACATGTTGTCAAGCACATATCTATAAGAATCATGTTGTCTCTTGTAGCTGAAAATAATCTAGAACTAGAAAAAATGGATGTGAAGACTGCATTCAAGTATGGTAACTTGTATGAAACTATTTGGATGAAACAACCATAGGGTTTTGAAGTTAAAGGAAAGGAGGATCATGTCTGTAAGTTGAACAAGTCACTGTATGGACTCAAACAATCTCCCAGGTAGTGGAATTTGAGATTCCATGAGTTCATGATGAGAATTGGTTTCAACAGGAGTGAGTTTGATCACTGCATCTACTTGAAGTTCATTGATGATTAAGTATATACATTTTTACTCTTATGTTGATGATAATCCGATAATTAGTAACAAGAAGGGTGATGTTACTAAGGTGAAATCTAATCTCAGGGAGGAATTTGAGATGAAAGATTTGGGATCTGCTAAGAAGATACTTGGGATGGAAATGTGGAGGGATAGGACAAATAGCATTCTTACTCTATCTCATGAAACTTCTTGAGAAATTTGGCATATCTGAGGCAAAGTCTGTGAACACACCATTGTCACAACAGTTCAAACTGTGTGGTGATCAGTCTTCAAAGGCCGAGGATGAGAAGGATTACATGGAGAACATACCTTATGCTAATGTAGTTGGATCTCTCATGTATGTTATAGTGTGTACTAGGTCTGACTTAGCCTATTCAGTCAGTATGGTTAACAAATTCAGGAGAATCCAGGAAAGAGTCACTGGCATGCTTTTTAATTGATTTTGAGGTATGTGAAGGGAACTTTGAGAAAGATTCTAGTTTATAGTGGTGCAAGAGAGGATCGGATAAATATTTAAGAGATTGAAGGTTTTGTTGATTCTAATTATGTTGGATGTCTTGACACCAGGAAGTCACTAGCTAGTTATGTTTTCACTTGTTTTGAGACTGTTATTTGCTGGAAAGCAAGATTACAAAAGGTTGTAGCTTTATCTACCAAAGAGGAAGAGTATATTGCTCTTGTAGAAGCCATTAAAGAGGCTTTGTGGTTGGATGGCTTTGCTAAGGAGCTGAAGGTCCAAGATGAAACCATAATTGTGCATTGTGATAATCAGAGTGCAATTCATCTGTCTAAGAATCAGATGTACCATGAGCGCACTATCATGTTGATATTAAACTTCATTTCATCACGGAAGTTATATCAAATGGTTCTGTGATGGTAAGGAAAGTTGCAACTGAGGAGAATCCAGCATACATGATAACTAAGGTTTTACCAAGCACTAAGTTCACATATTGCTTGGACCTTGTTCAGTTGAATTGTTATTAGCCTCAGGTTGAGGCTAGGCGAGCAGTTGGAAGTTGGAGTTGTTTGTTGTGATGGAGTGCAATCATAGAAACAAGGGGGAGAATTGTGGGAGCTAAAGTGCAGTTGCAACTGGTTTAGAGTTGCAACTGGATTGTGTGTTTCAGTTATTTGCAAGCAGTGGCAGATTGGTAATTTCAAGTGGCAGTTTAAAATTGTGTACAAAGCGTGCGAGGTGGTTTCGAAGCACGTGAGTTTGTTACATCACAAGCTGGACACGTGAGTTTGTTACAACTCGTGTTGTGCACATACTATGTAGTTGAACAAAATCCAGTCAACATATATAATTGCAGTTTAGCTCATTTTCTTCAGTGAGACTCAGAGTGAGAGCAGTTCATTCCTTTGTAGTTGTACACAACATTATAATAAAATCTCCTCTTCGTGCTCATTGGATTAGGGTTCTAGATTGTATTGATATGTGAACGCCAAACCAATTAAATCGTTATGTGATTGTTCTTCTCCTTTTCGATGCTCAATTGTTCCGATTCTGTTTACCTATTGATTACTGTTAACAATTGCAACTTGTGAGAACCAATTGTGCGATTAATTGGTGCAATTTTGGATCGATTCACTACACAATCCATAGGTGCAAAGTGTATTATACCCATATTTCTTTTTATTCGTTTTGCGACTTTCAATCTATTCTGATGTTGGAGCTTTTAAGATGAATAAAATAGATTTTTAAATATTTGAAGTATGGTTTATGTCGATACTTAAGATATAAAAAGTACATGCTTGCAAAGTTCTTCAAACGCATAAAACTTAAATATTGATTCAGGAATTGGAATATGCCTCGTCTACGATGGAAAAAAGTAATACCATTGATAGACCCTCTAAAAAAGCAGAAATAGTCTGTATACCAAAAACAACACTTTCTGTCGCGATCCTTCACCACCTTAACCTCTCACAACACGAGCATATGACCTGAAGAGGCGTGAATGCGGCTACATAAAATCTTCATGGCAATTGTTGCACTCCTATCTATGTTGTCACACAGTCGTACTAAATCAACACTCATAAGTCATAATCAAGATTGCTAAACATTAATTGTTTTAAATGTGATATAAGATAAACTTTCGTTTCTCACCCAAGACACTTCAAATCATTCCCCGCTTTGACTTTATTTGGTCAACCGTTACAAAGACAAACTCAATCCATTTAAATATGATCTTATGTGCAAAGTTCTCACAAGATAGTTATGCAAAGAAAGAAAACATTTTTTTATTATTGTATGTATCACCTATATTACAACCTAAACTTGGCAAGCAAGAATAAGATACAAAGAAAGACATTAACAATGCTGTTATCATAACATTAACTTAATAAGGTAAAATATTATAAGTGGTAGAAAAAGGTTGATCCTTAACACGTCTCCACAAAAGTGTTGTGCCATCAGCCAAGACAATTTTGAACCTAAGTAGTAAATACCGAACTCGAGATAAAGCTTTTTATGATGAGATCAACAAGTTGGTCATTTGTGCTAATATGTGATACATTAATGATATCTTTAGCAACAACACCCCGAACAAAGTAAACATCAACAGAGATGTGCTTCATACGGCATTGAAATTTGAAGGACTAGATGTAGAGATAAGTGGGTAACGCCGACACTGTGAACAGAAAACGGTTAGTGGAGAATGAAGCGGAATACAAAGTTTAGAAATGAGGTTCTAAATCCATCAAACTTCGAAGGAAGTCGTGGCGAGAGTGTGATACTCTACTTCGTTGGATAAACGAGCCACAACTCGCTACTTACGCGTTGACCAAAAAATTGAAGTAAATATGAGAAAGATGATAAAAGCCGATGTGGAAGTGGAATCACGAGGATCCCCGACTCAATCAACGTTAGAGTAAGCATGAAAAACATTATTGGATTGTTACTTTAAGAGTCGGAGTACCCTTAGGATACCTAAATATACGGTATATAACAGTCCAATGATGCTTATGAGGTGAAGAAACCTATTGCACAAGGCGGTTGGCAGAGTAAGTAATGCCAGGTCGGGTTAGCGCCAAATATCGAAGTTCCACAATAACTTGGCAATAAGTATAGGCATCACAAGCCGATGATGCAGTAGTGGAGGATTCTGTTGTGGCCATCGGAGTGAAGATGAACTTGGCACCATCCATATTGTGGCGCTTTAAAATATCACGAATGTACTTGTGTTGAGAGAGAAATAAGCATTTGGGATCTGGGATGGTAGTAGTGACACAAATAGGCTGAATCGGTGTTGCGATAAGTTGTTTACTTGCGGCAGTTAGGACTGCGGCCTAAAGATGCTGTTTTTGACTCGTGTTACCATGGGATGATGATTAGTAAACGCGGTCGAAGGTGGGAGGAGGCATATTTTCAGCAAGGATAGGCGTAACCCGTGGAGATGACCCATGAGTGGGCAAGCAGGGCAGCGGTGATGCGATAAAAAAAGGAGACATGGGTGACATGAGTGAGAAACTAATTGGATAATTGGTTTGAAACATGGAGAAGATGGAATAGGACCAGAAAAGACAAGTCTAGTTGACTTTTTTCACCACCTCTTTTATTCGTACCATAATTAAAGTTGACTTCCTCGTGATGAAATAAATTGGATACTTATCATACGGATATCTGCCTCAATAACTAACCCCTTGCGACCCAAATAGAATAAAATTTTAATCATAATAGCTCTACAAGAGTTTTATTTTGAGAGCTTAGTAGTAACTAACGAGGTGTTTACATTCTATATACCCATACATATACATTTTTTTTATTTTTGCAATATTACGTTGTGTAATTTAAACGATTTCATGCTTCGTTTTGGAGTCATTTTCTAACACTCTAAAAATGGTATCAATATATTGTTTAACAATAAAATTTGAGGGTTTCAATAATCATCATAGTGGAATTCTTCATATAACATTCTACTTTTTAAGTCTTACTCAAACTATAAACATTATCTAAACGTCCTGGCCCCTATTTTCTCGAATGCATTTAAATTCATGTGTACATTTACATTAAGGTCTCTTCAAATGTTCCAGAAAAGCAAAGCCTGATTGGTGTTGTATTTGGTTTTTCACGGTCTGGGAAATTTGGTTGCTGCATAGCAGAGTATCGATAGAAGGAAAATACAAGGAGTTGGAAGATTTAATAGATATCATCAAGGCCCGATCATGGTGCTGTATTAGAGCAAACGTTAACAATTTCTCGTACTCGTTTTTTGAATGGCGAAACTTCCCTCTTTCTTGTAAAGTTTGAATTCTCATGTACCTTTTTGGAGTATACTTGATGTTCCTTCGAATAAAATCATTACTTATCAAAAACAAACCAAAAAACATTTACATTATATATGTTGTATATGTTTTTCTTTAAACTTATTACTTGACGTAGTAATATTGTACTCATATAATATAAAGATGTTGTGGGCCATCTTTTCTTATAAGTCTCTAAAATATTTGGTTAGAACGCCATATGGAAGATTACATAAATTTGGGTTGATTTATTTTTTACTCTCAATGGTTTGGTTTTTTCTCCGGAAGCACCCAAACACTTTAATTTCAACTATTCAAAAGCGTATAAAAGTCTCACTTAGCAAATTCAATATAATCTTCTTTTTTTAAGCATGGTGAAAAATGTAATTACCAAAATTTATTATTTAAAGAATCCAAACACAGCGAAATCAAAATTTTAATCCATAATCCTAGAGAACTAGGTTTGCGTGTCATCTTCTATATACGTATGTATGTAGTTACACATCTTGAGAAAATCTGCAATAATTAGACGACATTATTTACAATATATTTTGTAGTCTAGCGTTATTATATATATTATCGTGTAATATGTAATATTTGATTTCTTATTTAATGTATATGAAGAACTGAAAAAGTGCATAAGTGAATATTCCTCACTATGCCACATAAACTCTAATGTGTATTTCAAAATTACGTGCATCTTTTATCTCGGCCAGGGCCGTTAGAGTCCCACTACAACATTTGGGTCTTGTGCCGGACTTTATATATCTTGTCTTACTTCATGATATTTCTATTCGGTTCTCACTTATCACATCTCCCACTTTCATGCTAAAACTATTTAGTTACGTTGAATAAACTATTTTTGGGCTAGTAAAACGAGGTCGAGAATTTTTTTTCTAATACTTTTCTTTAATATAATGGAGCAATACATTGTACTAACAGAAGTTGATCAATTCTTTTTTTTGATGAACAAGGAAAATATCAATTCAATAAATTGTAGTACATGTGGCGTTATTATCTTTAAAGGTGAAGCTTTCTCCTCTTAATATTGCGAAATATATTATTGTTAGGGGGTCGAGTTGGATGAAAGTTAAAATTTCAACTTTTCTTTTTGTACTTTAGATTGATTTATTGCTTATTTGCATTATTTTTTGTAGCGCTTGATACATTATGGTTTTCGAATTTGTTATATCACCAGATTGGAGTACCCATTGTCTTATGTTTTTATCTTGTTGAAGTTTTAGAAAAAAAAAACTTCTTTTTATATAGTGCAAATGGATGGACATTTTAATTTTTACAATACATATTCTTATGAGTTATCCCTATCAAAACTTCGACCAACAATTTTAATTGGCCCGAGTCTTATCAAAGTCAAAAGACCAATTTTCTTTATTTTCGATGGACATTCGCAGCCACTCACCAAAACCTCATATATTTCTCCAATTATATGACAAACTTGAAACAGATGAGGTTACGGATTTTATGTCTTTAGGGCATTTTAATAGTTCTTCATGTCCCTTTCACATTCGCACATTCGCAAGCAGAAATAGCAAGTGTATTATTAGTTGTTATTTGAAAGTCAACTAGCAAACTAAGTCATCACATTGAATGAGCTTAAGGCTTAACTTAAACAACAAGATTTATAATTTTACATATCTTATCATAAATGATTTGTTTTACGATAAATTAAAGAAAGCCAATAAATAAGTAATTAAGTAGCAAAGGCAAAAGCATGCAGCCAAAAGCTTGCAAACAAAAGTAAGCTTTCGTCTTTGAATTACCAACCACACACACCTTTTTGAAAAGCTAAGCTAACATTGTTGTTGTGGTCACCTTACATGAAAGAAAGTGAAAGTGTAAAGCACAAATAAATATTTGTTGCTTTTCCTTTTCAAAGTTCTATAATTAGATATTAATAATGATTTTAATTAGCAAGAGTCTCCAAAGCTTTGTTAGTGGGTCCATTGCTATCATTTGCCGTTGTGTCATATTTCAGTAGTAAGTGACCTATGGTCTTGGACCAATCCTTCATCATTTTAGTTGTATGTCTGATTCACTAAATCTTTTAAAAAATATAATATATATTTCAAAAAGTATGTAAAACTCAGAATTTGCAGTAGTGATAGTAAATATTTTGACAATTTTCCGAAAAAAAGTTTAAAACCTTTGATCCATGTAATTTTGAGTGTATTTAACATGACAGAAGAAGTAACTACAAAATATAGTGTGCATATTTCACATAATCTAGGGATGTTGTGACATTTTAATTTTGAAATTGAAAATTATTAACCTTATAGTCGAATGTAATTCACCATCGATTATTTGAACCTGTTCTTAAGTAATAAGTCTGTATATATAAGATATAAATTAAGATTTCATATTTTTTATTTTTGAACACCAATTAAGATTTCTTTTTAACGAGATATTTTAAATGAAAAATAAAAGTGACAATGATGTGTATTGGTGGGGCCAAGTTTCAATAACTGGCTATATTACTTTATCTTGTCCCAATTATTTCATTTCATCTCTCTCCCTCACTCACTTACTTCCCCGAAAGCAAATATCAGAAAAACAGAAAGAAAAAAAAAGCTTTAAATAAAAAAAAGCAGAAAAAATCAGCCTCACTCATTTTTTATTCAAGTACAATCTTCCAGCAGCTGATTCGCATTACAGATTTCTTCTACTTTTCTCTGTATACTTCAATTAGCCGGAATCTTCGCCGGAAATGCAGTTTTTTGTCCGGTGAAAATTCTCGCCGGAGATCGATTTCAGATCTGTATGTATCTTCGTCTTTACACATACACACACATCTGTATCTATGTACTCATATGCTGTATTTACATAATGATTACGACAGTTTTAGGTTTAGTAAGTGTTTGTGTTGATTTGTTTTGCTCTATTGTTATTGTACAGTTGTTTGTTTGTGTTGATTTTGTTTTAGTGTATTGCTCTACTGCTATATGGTGCTTGTGTGTGTGATGTTTGACCGTGCGGTTGACTACTACGCGGAGAATGTTGTGGAGCTTTGGGATAACTTGTTTGAGTGATTGTGTGATTTTGTTTCTGGCGATGTTGTGGATTTGTAGTTGAATCTGAGTGTTCATTGGCTTTTTCCGACTATTCTTCGAGTTCGACAAGTAACCTTAGTTGATCTAGAATGTTATGACTTTATTGGATTAGCGATTGTGTGATTGTATATCTGGTGCTGTTATGGATTTGTAGTTGAATCTGAGTGTTTGTTGGCTTTATCAAGCGTTATTCGAGTTGGACATACGGTGATCTAGAATGTTACAACATTATTAAATTAGTATTGTGCTGGTAATAAGTGTTAAGAAATATATTGAGAAAGATCGATTTGTTTCTTATTGTTTTTATCCTTCGATTTGAGATGCTTCAAATGTAGTAACTGTTAATTAAATGGATGATGCAATTGTGGAATTTCCGTTCCTGAAGTTGTGGTGGTGTCATCTTGTTTCACGGTTTGACACTCATAGTAGAACCTACCTATGTAATATTGATATCTGATAGAGGTTGCAACATGGCAGGTGAATGATTCTCTGTATTGAAATTTAGCTGAAAAGAAAACGGTTCGGTGATGATCAGATGAGAAGAACTGATGTTATTTGCAGTAGAAGGAGGAGGTTTTTTCTCTTCATCAGCTTCTGGGTACAGTAAAGGCCTGACTCTTCTTCTGTTGGGTCAAAAAAGTGAGGAGAAACCCATGAGAGTAACGCCGTGGAATCAGTACCAGTTGGTAGACCAAGAGACGGAACCTGACCTCCAGCTGGCTTCTGGGAAGAAGCGGCTCGTCCGCGGTTGCGCCTCCTTTAAGTGCTTTGGTCGTGCTCCCGATGGACTTGAGAGCCCATCTCATCTGAAAGTGGGACCAGCTCAAAACGAAGAAGTCTTGCCCGAGCCGCCACATATTGATGAAAGCAAAGATCAAAAACAACTGAGTAATACTGTTGAAGTTGGTGATATCAATAGGAAGATAATTAATCTAAAGAGTAGCTTGAAGAAAACGACAAACAGTGTTCCAGCTGCTGCAACCGACAGTGGTGGCAAAGGAAACAATAGTGAGCATGAGGAATTTTGTGGAAGGGAGAATGATGAGCATGAAGCATTTTATGGAAGGGAGCATGATGTTACTTGTCAAACGGAGAGGAGAAAAGTGCAGTGGACGGATACAACTGGGGGAGAGCTTTTTCAGATTCGGGAGTTTGAGATGAGGTATGAGAGCTTATGCTTCCCAATCATTATAAGTAAAACGAAAAATGAACATATTGATTCAGGAATCTTCTATATTTTTTTCACGAGTTGCAGAAATCCATATTGCATGCCACCATCAACTCTACTCCACCCCCTTCTATTTTTATCCTATGTTGCATTTTGTACTAAATGTGGAGTATGGGATTTTAAACTTAAACCTGTGACTTATAGCCTGAGTACATGGTGTCTTTTGACTGTATACTTTCAGATAAATCGAAGGTAATACTGTGTGCAGAACTGCAAAGCATTTAATTAGAGCTTTTAATAAATAGATTCCTTTAATTTTGAGCCCCCCCCCCCCCCCCCCCCCCCCCCCCCCCCCTTTTTGTTTTGTTTTAACTGTCAGCATGTACTATTCATATTTGTTGACCATACTCCCATACTTTTTGGTTTTAATTCTTGATACTTAATCTCACACCCTCCTTCAAATACTTCCATACATATGTTTTAAACCTCATCCTGGGCTTCTTGTCAACGCGTGGTTGTATGCGTTGTTCTGACTTTGACTTTCTGCTCATTCTTGTGTGGTCAAAGCTCATAATTTTGGTACTTGGTTTTGGGAGTATAAGTATAGCCGTTGATCGATGAGAAATGCTTTTGAGGTAGCAGACGTGACTTTACAGAGTTCAGATGTATCCCTTGACTTGCCTAAAGTTCTTAGGTTGTAATTAATTACCTGAGTGATGATTTAAATTGTTTAAGTTACCAGGTCTCCCCACACTGATAGTAGTTGGAACTTGTCGTGTTATATTTTTGGGAATGTGTAAATGACATTTGTTCCGTATCCATCTGGTTTCTATCAATTTTCAGTTTTATAAGAAAGAGAATGCATGCTATATCTCTGATTAGGAACTTCATAAGTGTTTATCTGTTGGAAAATAAGATCATGGGGCATTGGAAATTGACACACTATGTGATATAGATTGTCTCAGATAGCCTTTAATTTGTTTCGTCGTGTATTCCTAAAATATGTCAACAGCACTGCAAATACCTCTATCTTAATTGAATTAGTCAAGTGCAAAGAAAACTGCAACTAAATGTTTATGGAAAGTGGAATTTCGAACCAGTCCTGTTTTACTTCAGAATGCTGCCGCCTGCCTGTGATGAAAGCGCTCGTTTTACACTGGATTCAGTAAATAAACTCGGTATATTAACAGAACCTTCTCCATGATTTGTTATGTAAGTGCAATCAAGTTTCTCACAAAATCAAGTTTATGTGTGTCATGGAAGCATTATATGCAGGCAGAACAGAACACGTTCTGTAATTACTTTTAGTGAATTACAGTAGCTGCCTTCGAACTTTCATGACTAGTTAGAACAAACAACACTTTTGTCGAATTTCCCCTATGTTGCTGTCTAAAGAATAAACTTGGGATCCAATCCTTATTTATATTTCCAGTAACGGGCTAAATATCACCAGCCCTCTTTACTGATCAAGGTATTGCTTCTGTGTGCAGTGATGAATCTGATGACGAATTCCATCATGGTAATGACAAGACTTGTTCATGCACGATAATGTAGTTGTAGTTTTTCCTGTGCCCTTTATATGAGGAGGCGGCAACCTGTGCTAAGTTGCTTGAAGTGCCAGTCGCAAAATTCAGTACTGTCATCCCTTAGTTCTTTTGTTGGATGACAGGAAGAGAAAATCTTGGGACGATGCAAGATTCTATCCTTGGCCGACTGATCTTTTGTGTCTATATCTAGAATGAATTCCAATTTTGTTGCACCGGTTTCTGATTCTCGGTTGATATTCATGCTTGTGCTAATGCAGCACCACATCTTGTACTAGTTTCGATTTGCAGAAGTTTCCACCATTTCTTTTTCTGGGAGGACAAACAAGAATTATTATTATTTTGTATTTTATAGTTGTCAATATGGAAATGAATCTTTCTTGAAAGCCATGTAAAGTTTATGTTTGAATTATTTCTATTGAAATGGTGCTCTAAAGTTTTGGCCTTAAAATTCTTCCATCTGGTTAAGTGTTTGTTCATGCCATCAGTTACCACATTGTTGGTATGTAGGTTACCTTGATTTACTTATGACATACTACACAATATCTCACGTTACTATAGTTTGTTTGGGCCACATTGTAAAGAAGTAAAAGGCAACATAAAGAAAAATATACGAGAATCACATCTACAGAATTTATTTTTCACTGTTTAAATTATTGCATGATCTCCTCATCATATTCTAATAACATTAACAACCCACTCCTTACCGGTAAGGGTGGTCTGATTGTGTAAAAAAGTGGAATTGGACTCAAGTTGAATCTCCACAAATATCAACTTGATGTATTTCTAGATCTATGTTTATTGCTCATGATTTCCTGATATGTTTGAATCTCCAGAAATATCAACTTGATGTCCTTCTAAGTCTATGTTTATTGCTCATGATTTGCCTGATATGTTTATTGCACATGAATCCTGATTTGCGTGGTCAGGTTGACAAGATTTTTATACTATTACATCCCTTTGGCTATATAATTGTGTGGGGTTCTAGTTCTAGCACAAGGAAACAACTATAACCCATAACCCGGTGGTGTTATTGGAATGATCTGATGCTTGATTAAAAGAGTTATGAACCCCATAATCACGTCTTAAAAAAAGTTATGAACTAATAATTACAGAAATGCCCCCTTGTGCAGTTTTTATGAATTTTGACTTGACATAAGAAGCAGAACAAACCACCATATTGCAGAGACTTGGCCACACCTTATCCACAAACACCCCACCCTCCAAACCATCACTGATTCACACAATCTTGTATTCTCTCTCTCTCTCTCTCTCTCTCTCTCTCACACACACAACAAATCAAAAAAGAAGTACACACAAAATACATATCCACAGCAACCATAAACTACAAACAGATAAACAATTTTATTTATTTATTTTTTTTTTCAAAAAGGAAAATGTCATTAGCATCATCACCTCAATTCCCATGCATTAAACTGCCCAATTCTTCAACCTCATCGTCATGTACTTCTTCTTGTTCATCATCATCATCTTTCAAATTCATCATAAGAAGCTCACAAGCTGAGGGTCCGTTACGGAGACCTGTTGCTGCATCTGCGCCTGCACCTCTAAAGCCCGCTGTGCCGCCATCTCCACCATCAAATAATGTTCCTCCGAAGAAATCGACGGCTCCGGTGAGCGGTGTTGATGGTGGTAAGGGGGGTGTGATTACTTTGGAGTTTCAGAGGCAGAAGGCTAAAGAGCTGCAGGAGTATTTTAAGAAGAAGAAGCTTGAGGAAGCTGATCAGGGTCCTTTCTTTGGATTCATTAATAAGAATGAAATCTCTAATGGAAGGTAATTTTAGATACCCTTTTTTTTTGTTTGTTTGGAGATTTGGTTGCTTGTTGATTTTAGTGTTGGAAGTGTGTAATAATTAGGCATTAATTAGACAATGTTTTGGTGTATTGAATATGCTATTAGGATTTAGAACCTCAACCTCGGGGTAAAAGACGTTATTAAATGGAGAGTGAAGATTATAAATAAAAGGCGTTATTAAATGGAGAGGGAAGATTATAAATGTACAGAAGCCCTGTCCAAACTAATCCCAACTGGTTCGGAATAGATTTTAATACGTTCCTTCACGAGTACGAGTACATTAAAATGAGCATTGGATTCTAACACGTGAATGACAGGCAAACCCAACTTGAGTATCCTCTTTAGAGTGTATAGAAATTTAGAACCCAAGGTTACTCCTAAAAGGTGGTATTAATGTGAGGTAGGGTTTATTAACACACAAAGTCCAGGGTCATTTAGTCAACAAGCGATGCGGGATCAATTTTAACATATATGTTAGATATGAAAGCTTATCTGCTATGGAGAATTGTCACAAATACTTGCATTTTGAGAAAGAAAATTAAGAATCTTTACATTTTCCGTCTAGTTTGCATGGGGCGGTATCTTGCAATGCCCATATACAATAGATCTTATCTGATTCCGAGAGAAAGTCTCAAATTCCATTAAAACTTGTGTTTTGTATACTCTATTCAAAATGAAGCTCAGAAATTAAACCATTGTTATTCTTTTTGTTGTTTGACGTTAGAGTGATAAACAAACATGTGAACTATGTTGCTGTGATCCAGTCTATTCTGAATCTGATCCATTCTATACAGACTATTTTGTTATTTCTTGTTCGAAGTTATCAAAATTTGTGCAAAAGCTCAAGAGCATGTGATTTAGCCTAAATCTTATTCATTAGAAACCAAGATCCAAGATAAAGTAATAAGAAGTTGGTCATTTCTGGTGAATTTCGAGCTGGTTTGACCAGAGTTGTCGTTCTTTGACGCGAACCGCAGAGCCATAATTACCACACTGCACGGTGATTATGCGTAATAATATAGTTTGTTATAATTCATCTTAATAGCAGGGCATGATTCTGAAGCTCTGTTAGAAGCCAACAGTGAAAAGCCTAAGATGCGTTCTTGAAGTATTTGTGTCCATTAGGTTGCGAATAAACAATATTTATAAACCAGGTTCAGCTAAATGCTCGAATTAATGTAATGTATGGTTATTTGATGAAGTTTTTTCCTGCATTATAGTTTTATATCTGAACCATTTTGGTTTTGATCAGATGGGCAATGTTTGGTTTTGCTGTGGGGATGTTGACAGAGTATGCAACAGGCTCAGACTTTGTGGATCAAGTTAAAATCCTGCTCTCCAATTTCGGAATCGTAGATCTCGACTGATTCAATTCTTTTTCTGCTTCATCTTCAACCTCTCTCCATTTGTAAACTTACACACAATCATGTCTAAAGTATTACCAATCCTTTTGAGTGATTTATTCGGTTTTCATGTGATATTATATATCAGTTTTATGAGCAACATATATACATATAAGCTCTTTTGCAGTGTTAATGATGGATCCTGTTTTGTATGCTTTAGTAGTTGTGTTTATTCTCGTGTTTCTATCAAATGAAAAACTGTGAAGAATCTCATATTTGGTCGTCGTCTCCTCGTCTAATCAAGTCGATCTGGTGTTAGTTTCAAGATTCATGAATTCCAAATAGTTAAGGTATATGGAATGGAACTGTCGCATTAATTAAAATCTTAAGCTTATAGATCAACATGCCTTAATATTTTTTTGATTTGGTTAACTTTTGACACATAATATGTTTAATTGATAAGCAATTGACAATGGAGTCCTATGAAATATGTTTTCATTCATATTAAATTGTCGCCTCATCTTAGAGTTTTAAATTTTAAAGTTTAAGTCGCAAAAGAGTTGCACATAGTTTTTACTTACGTATTATTAAGTGTGCCTCGTGTTCGAATATAATCTTTAATTGGATGCGTCCAGGGGCGGCCCCAAGATTTTTTTTTACCGTGAGCTGCTAAAAGCTTAAGTAACCGTAACATAACCATATGGAAAAAAAATTAAATACAACCATATCAAGTAGAATGTAAGAATATCCATTGTTCAATACATAATAGTAAAAGCTACATATATACCATTAAACAAAATGAGTAACAGTGTTATTGGAGTTGAATTTTTCGGTCTTATTGTAAATAAAATTCATCAAATTATTGAGTTATCATCAATACATTTTGATATTTTCCTTTCAATATGTGCAATCGTATTATTTGCTAAAAGCTCTTCCACTATTTTATTGCGCAACACAGCTTTCACAATCTTCATTATCGAAAATGTCCGTTATTACGGTAGAAACTAGAAAAGCCAAAATAAACCAAACCCCTATCAATTAGATACTCGTTGTTCATTGTTGCTGAGAACTATCGTTTCTTTTTCTTTCGATAAAGCTGCGATCTGGATCTGTATGTTCAAGAGAAAGTACTTTTTATATTTTAAATATTAATTTAATTATTAAAATTGACGTGGGTTTAAGAAGTTGTATGTGAGTGACTTTGGACTAACTTATTAAAAATATATTGGGCCAAGTGAAACACAACAATACATGGGCTTTCTTTCTTTTTCCTCTTACACACACACACACACACACACACACACACACACATATATATATATATATATATATATATATATATATATATATTAACGCATAAATCCGTCGTGCCTGCTAGCTTTACGGAGGGAGTGTTTGATTTGTTCGGAACTCCGATCCCAACCCGAGGAGAGCGATGAATTTGGTAAATTTGCAGCTGGACTCGGATGGATTCCGAGGTGCCTACGTATTCCACGATCAGGGAATCAAGCCACTCGTAGTTCGATTGCGGTATGGATTGTCATTTATCGAATATGGATGTGTTGTGGTAGGGTGATCTTGTATTGAAATTGTTGGAGTTGTGATCTTATATAGATCTTGTACTGCCCTTGTGAAGCCGAGAAAGAGATGAATTATATTATTCTTCCATGGTTGGGCCATGAGAGCCTGGAGTTGCATTGAATTAGTGGAAGAATCTCCTTTTTCCATTCTTTATGTTTGCTATTTCTTTTATAATGACATTTGGTGAAATAGTGTTGTGTAGTTGTTGTAATTGTGTTGTCAAGAGAAGAGATTGTGATCTCATGAAGCATGACAAGTGTCCGTCGGATTGTATAACCAAGTGTAATACCTTGTATGGCAAGTGTGGTACGAGTATTTTGCAAATACGAGTCGTGTAATAATACGGTGTCGTTTACGAATCACGTAATAAAGCGTTTATTGCTATAAATATTATTCGTGTAAAATGCCTTAGTTACGTGTATAGATAGTGTAATAATTCGCGATAAATACGAATAGGGTAATATTCGTAATCGAACCATCGTAACTATATTTTTAGTACATATATTTTTCCCTGTTAACAGGAGTCCCCCAGTTTTTAGTGCAGTCATAGACTTATGACTTCACTGGAAACTTTAAGAGTCGAGTTTTACGATGTTTCGATTACTACGACAACTAGTATCGTGTACTCGATAGTTCGCATAGGTATGTTTGATTGTCCATCTATCGTAGTTGTTAGCAACGTGTTGTGGATCCTCAGAGAGGCATTGTAGCCCTTCGTGAGGTGCTATGGGGTCGTTTAAGGCTCTGTTGAGCTATTTTAAGGTATCGTAGGACTTTTTAAGGCCTTGCTTTTAACGATGACTTTTTCGTAGTTGGGGCTGCTTGATTCCTTTGGGTAAGGAATCGTAGTGATAGGTATGACTTCTTGTGGTAGTATGCATGTGCAGTATCTTGGATATATGACTATTAGAGTAATGTGACTCCTATGGGGCATCGTGGAATCATCCAAGATCTGTAGTGCCACGCGCGGACTCTATATTTTGTGAGTCGCTATCGTGATACTAAGGTAGGCATTTGTTGAACTCTGAAGTATTATTGAGGTTCTAAGGTCAGCAATACTCACGTACGTTTGAGGATGCCATTTTAGGCGTTGCAAATCCTTGTAAGGTATCATGAAGACATTTAAGGCATCGTACAACCTTGTAAGTCATCGTGTTTTTTTTTGTTTGCTGACTTGCGTTGTTTTCTCCAGACACCTGGTCTGTCTTTATTCAATATCCATACTATCGGGTTTTATCCTTTTCATCGTTTCCTCCGAGGTAATCCCTCGTGGATCTCAATACAGAAACTATAAACTACCGGAAGAATGCTTGAGAATAACGTTAATCATGCGGGGGCATCGTGGAGTCATCCAAGACTCGTTGTGCCACGCGGATCTTATACTCTGTTCGCATTTTCCTGGTGTCATAATTATGGTAAGTTCTTTGGGTCATCCAAGCCCGATGATTTTTACCTTTGCGATGACTTTGCTTTGAGGGCTAGCCCCCGTTGTTATCATGCAGTTACGATGGTTTATCCTCATTGTGTTAACAATGCTCTTTAAGTGTGATATCTGTCCCTTTCGCTTTTTCATCTTTTTTTTTTCTTCGTGCAAGGTGGCAAAAATGGGTCGAGCTCTTCGTAGAGGCAATTTCCACCTTTTGGGCCCATGATAGTTTTAATTGAGTCTTTATAAAATAAGACGAGGCAAAAGATATGAATCGTCCTTGAATATTTGTTGCTCCAAGTCCAAGCGAGTACAATACCTTTATATATAACATAAACAAAACTGTTTGCCCTTGCTCGAAGTTTTCTCCGGCGACTTAAGTGCACAATGTTTTATGAGATAAAGTCGAATTTATATCAAAGCTTCTTACTAGGAAGGTTCTAAAAGTTTAAAATTCAAAGTAATCAAAATAAAGCACACATGCAAATTTAGTACTATCGACAATGAATCCGAGTGAATAAATGGTAAAGAGTAATAAGTTAAGCCAAGTAACTACATTCATCATCTTGGGTTATGCACGTTACATATGTGAGTTTTGAGCTTTTGATTATCATGTGGCAAGAAGCGTGTATTGGAATTATCATAAGTATAGTGATATTATGATGTGAAACATGGTATACGTGCATGTCCAATGCTTTATTATGATATGCTCTCACTAGTTCATAAATTATGGTATGCTATGGCTAGTTAACTTATACAAGTTATATAGTGTGAATATCCAACTTAAAATTTGAGCAAAGTTGTATGTGTACAGTGTATCATCTGTGTAATGCATTGGGGCATAATAGAATTTGATGACAAATATGCACGATGTTCATCTATCATGAAGAGACCGCACACCATTTGCTCTAAGCTCAACAAAGTAGTATTGTTCTAATGAAAATATTTATGAGAGTTTGTATCCAAATGTTTGATGACCTCAAAGATCAAAGATTCTGGAAATTTGTAAGATTTTGCTAACTTTAAAATAAAGAAATCACGTATAGCAAGGTATCGAAATATGATATTCTAGGCTCAAACATAAAAATGAGTCTTAACAACTTATGAAGGTAGATTTAAAGGGCAATTAAGTTAACTCGTACCGCTAGAATTGTTAAACCGTTGCTAGGCTAGAGGTGGAATTTGTTCAGTATACATATAGTAATTAATGAGGATCCGTAAGATGAAGCAATCAAACACTTCATAGTGTGCTTTATTCAAAAAGTGTACTTTTAACAATGTATAAATAATTTTTGAGAAAAGTAAATTATGCCCTAAGTGCAGTAGAATATGATCAGAAGACTAGAAAAACCTTTTCCACATATGCTAGATAAAAAAACAAGGTGATCATGGTAATAGTCTAAAGACTAAATGAATCATTTAATTTATTGCGTGAATGCAACAGTTTTTAATGTGAAAAATACGTATGTGAGAATGTATCTAAGCATGGATTAAGCTTGCAATAAATTATGCAATATGTAGGCACGATCAATGACGATGTTTTATGATCCTATCATCTTGCATCATAACATGTGAACATCATGATTTATCATACATAAGCGACTTATTAAATGCCTCACAAGTATGGTGATAAAATTATGTGTAAATTAAATATATGTGCCTTTGTGTGATGTGTATATTATTTAAAAATGTGTAACAACCAAATTGTGCTAATAAAGGAACTGATAATTTTAGATTTGATATGAATGAAGTGTGTGAGTGTGACTAATTGGCATGTGCACATATTAATATATGGCATGTCCATTTGTATAACACATCATTGCGGGTATGAATTTCAGAGAAGATATTATTTATGTCACTTTTAATTATGAAAGAAAAAGTGATGCAAAAAAGAAGACAAGAGGCACACCTTATCATTCAGTGTGTATTGGGCTGTCCTGAAGAAAGCCTGATTTTATTAGCAAAAATACTTTGCCTGTTGGGATTGAACCCATGTTCTTGTGGAGAGAGCACACCGTTGTTATCAACGATGAAAAATAGTGCATTTTTTTATTGACGTTCGTCGTCTTATAGCACTTCTCATCTGATCAAGCCTTTCATATTTTCTAAGAAAGTTGTATTATTGGAATAATATTAACTACACCGTCTGTCTCCTCGAGACTTTTTCCTTTTATCCCTTTGAATAGACTCGTAGGGAGAGAGCTTAGCCAGCCGCATTATAAATAGAAATTTATGAAGAATACTCTGAAGTGTAATGCACCTTTCATATAGCCAAATTAAAGACACTAAGATACATGTTTCAAGTAAGCGATAAAGACTTTCTGCAAATTTTTATGACTAAATGCAGGAGCACATTATCGTATTGTGTCGCGAATTAAAAGTCAAGATGATAGTGGTGGTCAAGCTTATAAGGACTAGCATGTATTTAGGTGATCATATAGCTAGTAATATGCCTTAGATGCGGGTGGAGGTAAGAGTATAAGCATACTTCTCCTAACATGTAAAAGGGGTCGATGAAGTTGTGAGTTCTTTCAACATGTCAACATGTATATGCTATTATTGTGGAATGTGATGCTAATGTTGTGTAAAATTGTGTTGGTGCATACAAGAAGAACTGCTATAATGAGACGGGCAATTTTATGCAATGTGCGTTTGGCAAATAAAGTGTCTTACGAGATAAAATTAAATTGCAATGTGAAAAACAATCATTAAGCAAACTGATCATGCAACCGTGGTATCTTAATTAGATGTGGTAAATCCATTAGTACTTTTCTGATGAGAATGTAACGAAGCTAGGATGTTCGGTATACACCGATCCATAAAACTATGGTTAACAGTAAGTGGTTAGAAGACGCACCTATCTCCTAGGCATCGACATCAGGTTTCGAGATAGTCCGATGACTTATTTTATTTTTAAGAGGTGCACATCTCCCTCGAAAACAGAGATAATGACAACTAATGAAAATGTTCTCATAGATGGAAAAATCAATCGAATGTATCTACACTTTATGAGGTTTGATTTAACTATACCAGAATAATTCTAATGTTATTAAAATTGAAAGAAAATACTTAAGTTGCACGAAGTATAGTGATATGGTGAGATTATTAAATTGGAGTATATGTAATCACAACCTTGTTAAAAAAGGTTTAATTTTGCTCTTAATCAACTTTCACATAAGACAAGTAAAACTACTTTTATTTGTTTGCCAAAATAAATTTGCGCGAGTTTATCTCAACATGAGAAAATAATGGAAAAAGGCTTTTTAAGACAATAAATCAGCTGCTATGTTACGTTATGAGCAGTTTTATAAAACCAAGGTACCACAATTGATGTGGATTTTTTCTGGACTCTTCCTTATTAAGTACTTAATTATGAGGATCAAATTAGCTTAGATTTAATTCTCTTTTGAGAATAATATATTAACAGGGAATATCTATAGAAAAGGTCATTTGATTATGAAATCTTTCCAACAATCACGTAATCCTCTTTCCAAATGTCAAAAAAAAAAGGAAAATGCACCTCAAATATAGATAAGTAATTCTCCTTGATTATCTTTCCAACAATCACGTAATCCTCTTTCCAAATGTCAAAAAAAAGGGAAGCGCACCTCAAATATAGATAAGTAATTCTCCTTTATTATATCTTTGTGAGGTATCAATTAAGTTGGTCTTCATAAATAAAATACTCATGCAAAAATCTGAGTGTGTAGCATTTTTAAACTAGAAGCTATCTTTTATTTAATTGTGCTACTCATCATCAATATTAAGATCATATTTGGCTTTGCTAATTTTCGGGCTTTCAAAATTAATATTAAACTACCTATAAGACTATATCATGTCCATTTTTATGAAATGGGCTCGATATTTGCTAAAAGCCCAAAATAACACTAAATATGGTCATAACTATCTAAAGTTTCTAAGATAAAAAGGTTGATATCTTATTTATAAGAACACTACTCCACCTCCATTACGCTAGACGCTAGTCTTCTGCAAAAACAACTATCCTTTTTTCTCTTTATTTTTTTTTGTTTGCCCTTCTGCGACCAATTTTTGGGGCATCAATGGCAGTATATGTGTCATGAAATCGGATATATATATATATATATATATATATATATATATTGTTAACAGGTTTGGAATAATACCCGATTAACTGAATTATTTGTAAGTTCGGAACGCCGTTATCCGTGGTTCAAAGAGAGTAAATGACTATTATGGAAAATTACGAGAATATCCTTCCTTTATTCACTGAACTTTTCACTCCTGAAGATCATAAATATGACATCATGCTTTTTTCCGAGTGAGTTTGGGTATATCCAGTCTGTCTTTTTTCGTCTTCTTCCTCTTCTTATATAGGATTTCTTGTAAGGTGTATGGGAGGGTGCTTTTGAGTCACTATGCATGTGTTACAAGTGTAATGTTGCAGGTGTTAGAAGTGTCCTTCTATAAGATAAGGTATATCTTGTTGACAAGGCGCTGACTAGGCTGATCTTCATCTTGTCCGATGGCTTCGAGGAGTTCCGAGGGGTTGCTTCTTCTGTTTTCTTCTCTTTGATGGACTGAATCTTCTGTTTTCTTTTCTCCGAGGGACTGGATTTCATGAGGATGTTCATTAGTTGAAGTAAAGTGGGTGTCCGAGGAGGTTTCTGTTCCGGGGACAATCATTTTCTCTTCGTCTTCTTTGGTAAGGTTCTCCGAGAGGCAGATTTGCTTCTTCCTGTTCGTGAGGTGGGCTCCGAGGGCATCAATATGCAAGTAAGGCTGTGTTCTTGCGTCTGGACCTCTGTAGTATGGATTCCGGGCGTTTCTTGTCGTTATTAGAGTGGTGGTTCCTTCGGGAACAATTCTCCGAGGGCTTCCTGGCCTTGGCTGAGTAACTTTCTTGGCTCGGGCCTTCGGGGTAAGTGACTCTGGTGATTTGTGCTTTCAGTAAGACGTCGTTTTGTGAATTTAGCCTTCGGGGTGATAATTCCGAGGGCTTTGGGGAGTGTTCAACAAGGAAGTATTCTCGTACAGTGGTCCCTCTTGGCGCAGTGATGGATATCAGAGTCGCGTGAATCCATCGGGGTTTACTCTTTTTCCGATGCCACGTTGATATCTTATTTTTATTCATCTTGACTTTCCAAGGGACGCTTTGGTGCCCACTCGGATGTCACGTCGTACCATAATCGGGTATGTGAGATTCGAGGGGCTCTAGTATCTCTTCGGGTGCCACGTCATACCATAGCAGGGTATGTGACATACGAGAGTGTTCGTGACGATAGTATCGTCCTTGGAATTAATCCCTAATTTAAGGGTTAATCTTTTGTTTAACTCGTATAATTCCTTATTTATTTTTTAGGGTTAACACTAGCCCCCCCAAATTTCGATCGTTCTCGTAGAGACGAGTGAAATTTTATTTCGTGGCCTTAATATGGCAAAAGGGGCTTTTTCTTTATTTTTTGGTGATTTCTCCGAGGGGATTGGAGTTTCTCCATTCTTTTTTATGATTTATGGGGGTATTATATGTATATAAGTATATACTTGAAATACCGTGAAGTAAAATTGCCTTTATGTTCTTGGGAAGCAGCGGTTCAGATGAAGAGTTACTTTTATAGCGGCTCTTTCTAGCCGTTGGATATCTTAAATGACATTTATTCATCCGTCTGTTAATCTGCAGTAACGGCTAGCGCGTGGAGCGACACGTCGCTTCCTGAGTGGAGACGTGGGGCGTGGGGGACGGGGCACGTCTTTAATGGCGGTTCGCCTATAAATACCCCCGTCCATACTCTTTCTCCCCCATTCTCTTCACAAAATCTTCAAGCTTCCAATTCTCTCTACTCCTCCAATTTTCTTAAGCAAAAAAAAGAGCGATTTTTGCTCGTCTCAAAGTTTCTTCTTCTCGTTTTTTTTCTTTCATCAATTTCGCAAAATTTCTTCTCTTGCCCCTAAAAGAAGATGGCTTTCTTCGCAAATACCTCTTCTGCCGACACTGCTCCTGTTGACGTTCCCGTTTCTGCCGCGGCTACTGCTCCCCTCGTGGGACCTGCTGCTGCCACTCGTAAGAGAAGAGCTGCCGTCGCCGAAGGGAGTGGCGCCGCCTCCGCGAAAAAAACTAGGGTTTCAAAATCGAAGAAACCCCCTGTCCGTGACTTCTCTAAAATTGAGAATGTTCGGTCCGTGGTTACCTACGAACAGGTCATGGAGTTATTCAAGGCCACGGGGACTGCGATGGCGAATGTGACTGTTCACACTCCCTTGGAAAATCAGAGGGCGTGTTATCCTCCTACGGGTATGCTCACTGTGTACTTCGCGCAGGTGAATTACGGGTGGCGTTCATTTATGCCATCCTTTTTCTGCGAAGTTTTCAAGACTTGTGGAATCTGTCCGAGTCAGTTGGTGCCCAATGGCTACGCCGCCCTTTGCATTTACGTGTTTTGGTGTAATGTCAAGGGGTACGAGTGCAATGTGGACCATTTTATTTCGATTTTTGATGTGGGGGTGTCGCCTGGGGGATATCCCTTTTATCACGTCCACCACCGGAACCACTCGGGTAACTCCACGAAGAGGATTTTGGGTGCGACGGCCAGTTCGCACAGTGTTTGGAAGGACAAGTTTTTCTACGTGAAGCCCGTCCGGGGGAAGTGGGATGTGCCCTTCAAGTGGGGGGAGGGCGTGACTCCAATTCGCACTCTGGGGGAAGATGTAGTGCTTTCTCCGGTGATTGCTCAACAACTCTTGATGGAGTCGGTAGATTTTTCGTGGTTGTTCGACAGGGCTGGACTTCACTTTGTGGTGTCTGTTAACGACCATGTGAAGAAACCGCTTTCTGTTCCGAGTATCTACTTGCCAGCTTTCAGTAAGTTTTCCTTCTGTTATTCGTATGCTTCTTTATTCCATATTCATCTCCCTCGAGTAGTTTTTCGTGTTCTTTTGTTGCTCGTACTGACTTGTCTTTGTGCGATGCAGATGAGGTTATGGCGAGGTATTATTTAGTACCCGGTTCCGAAGAGACAGCTCCGAATGGGCATAGTGAAGCTTCCGAGGGGGGAGATCACGAGGGGGTAGAGGTACAGTCTCCGGAGAAGGATGGAATGGACACGGAGGCTGAGAAGGTTCATGAAAATATCCCGTCTCCCTCCGAGGATGTTGGGGGAGCACCTCTGGAGGCTATTCCTTTGCGGCATGTGGCTCCCCTGTCTGTTCTGACTTGGAGGTCTGCTTCCGAGTCCAACGCCGGTAGTTCTCCGAGGAGCACTAAGGGAGCATTATCTCCGAGGGAGGAAGGAGAGGAGCTCTTGTCTCCGGGGCCAGATGTCGTGCATATTTCTTCTCGGGACCCTTCCCTGTCTCCTCGTAAGTTTTTCGTCGTTATCTGGATAGCTCTCGGATTCTGTCTATGTTATTATTTTCGATCTTGTCTCGCATAGTTACTCATGTATCTGTTCGCACAGCGGTGATCAATAAGGGGAAGGCCCCCATGTTTCCGGGTGCTGACTTATTTGCCCAGTTACTCCACCAGGACCCGGAGGAGCCGTCGGAGGGTCCCGAGGGAGTTTTCCAGGGTCCTGCCGACTTGCTGAAGGAATCGGAGGTGAAGAGGGAAGTGTTGGACGCCTTGCTCGGGGGAGAGGGTTCCTCGGCCGCTACAGAGGTTCCTAAAGTGGTCATGACGAAGGCGGTGACCGTAACTCCAGCTGCTGCTATCCCTCCTCCGACATCTGATCTTCCGAAGAGGGCTACTTTGCGGAGGTCCGCTTCCGAGGGAGATTTTTCGCCTCCCGTGCCCGAGAAGGAGCCTCCGACTGTGGGGGAGGCATATCACGAGATTCTCCATTTTTTCGGCTCTTCTCTTTCAGCGCCCGCGGAGGGGTATCAGTTTCTACGGGCCAGCACGGTCTGGATGGAAGCCATCGTAAGTACTTGTCATTTTGTAATTTTATTTCTCTGTGATTTCCCTACCTTCTTTCTCATAGTCCTTCTCTTGTTATGCAGTCCAAGAGGACTCGAGAGGTTATTACCGCGGTGGAGCAGCGCCATTCAAAGGAGGTGGCGGAAGTAGGATCTCTTCGGGGGCAGGTGACTTCTCTCCGGGCCCAACTTTACGAGGCCGAATCAATGAGGGACGTTTTCCGTACCAAGTTGGAAGCCAACGACTTCCTCTGGAGGGAAGATCAGAGGGCCAAGGAAGTGATGTGCCTTACTCTTCAGAGGGTGCAGTCGTCTTACGACAAGATGGAGGCGTCCGAGAGGACTGTCCGGGCTCAGTTAGCCCGCCTGGAGAAGGAAAAGGCAGAGTCCGATGAGATTCTTCGTGCTCGGGTGGATGCTTTAGAGAAGGAGAAGTCGGGGTGGTTGGAGCGAGAACAGGAGCTTCAATCTCGGGTGAATGAGTTGGTGAAGCTAAAGTTGGTCGGGTCAGTGCCACAAGAGGAAGTGCAAGTCCGGATTGATGAGGCCGTTCGGTACGCAACAGCGGAGGCGGAACGCCAATACGCTTCCTTGTCCGCTCGAGAGTCCCTTGGGCATATGCTCTGGGGATGGTTAGAATGCGCCACTGTAGCCCGTGGGGTAGTGCCTTCGGGGGTGAACTTTGGCCGCCTCTTCGATGTTAAGAAGCTTGCTAGGCCATCTCCCGAGGATGTTCAAAATATTCTGGAGATGTTTGACAACATGATGACGCCGAGGGCTTCTCCTGCTCCCCTTCCGACTACGTCCACTTCTGGTGCCAGCAGTTCGGGTCTAGTTCCGCCCAATGAGTCTTTTACCATTCCGCCCCCGCCTCCTCCGAGTACGGGAGCTTAGAATAGGATTCCTTTTACTTTTTTTTTTTTATTATGTAGATTTTTCCGAGAGCTTCTCGGGTTTATGAATGAACAATTTGTCCGATTCCCCTTCTATTCTGTCTTATTTGTCCATTAGCTTGAGATAGTAATAAACTATTAGCATGTAAGTAATAAACTATTAGCATGTTTATATATACAAACTTATCCCTTTAATTTTCTCTAAAAAACTGAGCTTAAGACAAAATCCTTTATTTGTTGACTAAGTACGTGACTTAACAGGACGTGTCAGATTGCATGCGTACTTAGAGCTATTTATCTCTAATTAGAGACACTCATTGGCACGTGTCACGCTCTGGTATATGGATTGAACAGCTCCAGCTTCATTTTACGGGATTAGCTTATCATATATAATATGCTAACAATGGTACTTATACTCATCATTAAAATCTATCTTGCTTTAGCAGATAAATCATTTTAATTTCTTCTTTTAGAAATCTATTCTCGCAGAACTTTAGCGTTTGCTTCCGCAGTCATACTCAATACTTTTCCTTCGATTTTCGTATAAGAGTAATCAGAGAACTTACTATTAAAGATGATGCCGCCACATCACAGGCATGGGGGGTCCACATCATCAGGTAGTTCTCCTCGGAGCCATGCTCGGATTGTCCATGGGTCCATGGTTCATCATGTGTCCTCGGAAAATTCTTCTCCGGGGCAGCGGGATGGGCATGCTGAAAATCAAGCGACCAATGCGGCGAGCTCCTCTTCCTGGATGGGGAATAGGTCCTCGTATACGGATTCTCGAAGGTTGGACCATATGAGGGATGTGTTTATGGGCCGGGAGCCATATTCTCTTGCCGATGAGCGTTTTGTATTTAACTTAATACCTTTAAGCCCTTCAAGGTTGATAGGTCGGGGACGAGTTGGTTCCGCCGCTAGCTCTGTGTACGGAGAGTCCCTAGTGACTCTTTTCGCGGAATATAATCTGAATTTTGATGATTTTGACGTGGTCGTGCCCTCTCCGGATCAGAGAGCATATGACCCTCCTTCGGGATTCTTAACGGTTTATTGTGAACAAATGTACTGTGGGTTACGGGTGTTTTTCCACCATTTTCTTCAATCGCTCTTCCAGTACTGGCAAATATGTCCGAGCCAGTTAACACCCAACTCGTATCGCCTCTTAGTGGGATACATTTTATGCTGCGAGCTCCTTAACCTTCCCCTGTCCCCGTATCGGGTGGGGGCAATTTTCATCCTTCGGCCTTATTCGGATGGAGTTCCCTTTTTCAGCCTGGCCTATCGGGACGTCGAGAAAGCCTTCACTGGTACCTCCAATCCTCGCACTCGTAGGGGGGACTGGAGGCGGAGGTTTTTCTTCGTCCGTTCGAGAGGTCATTCGGCACGATCGTGGGGAGTGCCCATCCGATGGGGACTGGGATACGTTTCGCCCATATCCGAGACGTTGGGGCAGGAGTGGGAGGAACTGAGCCGTTTCGGGTTATTTTCTGGCTCGTATGATATTACCGGCCTGCTTGTGTGTCCTGAAGCTCTTATTCTGGCAGGTCTTCAAGAGGGAATAAGGAGAGAGAACTTGCCGATTCGTCCTCTTCACGGCAACTTCTATTTCCGTAAGTCTGTGCGCTTGTCGACTCTTCTCTTATCAACCTGTGTGCCCTCGGGATCATATATTTTATACCTGTATATAGGTGCTGAGATGGCGGCTTTTTCTATAGAACCATATAATGGCGTTTTTCTGGGGCGGGCTTTGCACGGTATGCGGCGGGCGTCGGAGGGCACCTCCGATACCTTCGTGGCTATTGCGAGGACTGACCCTTCCTCGGAGGGGCAGGAACCGGAGGGTTCGCCCGTGGCAGACACCCAAGTGAGCTTTGCGATTCCTCCTAGGGTAGAAAATCCAGTTGCGGCTCTCTCTCCGATAGGTTACCCAGTGCCCCCTTTGGTGTCGCAACCATTTCCTCGGATTTCTGGTATCGTGAATGCCGTGGAGGGAGGTCCTGAGCGCGTACCCGTGCCGCTGTCCGGGGGGAATCTTCCTCTCGTGGGCTCCTCTTCTCCGGGTGCTGACCCGGGGCTTTCTCCCCTCGAAGAGGTATCGGGGTTTTGCCAAAATTTTCTTAGCGGTCTGCTGAATGTTACGGATTGTGAGCTCATGAGGACCCTTCCTTCCTCTCGCCTTCAGGACTTGGTTTGCAAAAACCTGTGTGAGGTAGATACTCATTTTATTTGCAATTTTCAATTACTCACCTTTTATTTCTTCTGTAGTGATCCATTCGTCTCCATCCAGATTTATATGGTGCTAGACGCCATTGGTTCTCGGGAATGTTCCTCTTCGGATCCTGGCCTGATATATCGCCATCGGGACGAGTTGGAGCATGGTTTGTTGGAGGCTCAGATGGATATTTCCCGCTTTCAGGAAGAGCATGAAGCTGCTAAGGCGATTCACGAGATGATCCTTCAGATTGAGAAGGATAAGTCTTGGGAGGTGGAGCGCCAGTTGATGTTAGAGAGGACCCGGGGTGACGAGTTTTCAGGCGAGTTTGGAGGAGTTGAAGGGTCAGCTTCGCTACTCCGATGACCAATTACTGCAGACGACTCGGGAACGGGATGCGGCGACTCATCGGGTACTGGAGATTACTCGGGCCTATGACGTTGCTTTAGTGATGGCCCAGGTCCGAGCGATTTTGGATATCGCGGGTCCTTCGACTTTGAGGGAGTCTCTACAAAAGGAGATGCGTGATCTGGTCCGCATTGGGTATCGACTTGGTACGGATGCTGTTCAAGCATTGCCAGAGTGTCCCGTGGGCTTGGTTATTCCCGAGCTTAGTCTTCACCCCCTCTTTCCTGAAGATAGTCCCGTGGCTTCCGAGGGTGTGTTATTGGCGGATCCACTAACCCTATCCGAGGAACAACGTCGTCGCCTTATCCGAGAAGGGAAGCGTCCTTTGCGAGAAGAGTAGTTTGTAGTAGGTAGTATTTAACTTGTAGTAAGTGGTCCTTCGGGGTCCAATGACTGTTTATTTATAGTAGATGGCTCCTTGGGGGGTTAGGTTGCTTATAATGATTTCCTGTGTAAGGTTATCATTTTTTTTTTTGCAAACCTATGTACCCTATTGGAGTTGAATGTATCGTAACCATCTATTTATAAACAAACAGTTTTATTCATGTAACAACGATGATGTTACATTAAGCATAATATTTTCTAAGATTGAAGGAATTCCACGTATTGCTGAGAGTGGCGTCTTCGGAGTTGGCAAGTAGATAAGTTGCGGGTCCGATAATTTTCGCTATCTTGTAGGGTCCTTCCCATCGGGGCTCAAGCTTGCCTACGTTCTTGGAGGCTCCGACTCGTTTTAGCACTAAATCACCAACTTGAAAAGTTCTAAGCTTTACCTTGGAGTTGTAGTATCGTGCCATCCGAGTCTTGTATTCCTCAGCCCGAATGGCGGCTCGAATTCTTCTCTCTTCCAAGAGATCAAGGGCCAGAGCTAAGTTAGCACTGTTGGTCACTTCCTCGTATTCTTTGACTCGCCAACTCTCAATCGAGACTTCGGAGGGTACAACCGCTTCGCAACCATAAGATAGGCTGAAAGGGGTTTCGCCTGTGGCGGTACTTTGTGTGGTCCGATAGGCCCATAATATGCCGGGTATTTCTTCAACCCACTTGGCTTTGTGCCAGTCAAGTCGAGCCTTCATATTTTTCAAGAGAGTTCGGTTGGTTCTCTCAACTTGTCCGTTGGCTTGGGGGTATCCCACCGAAACGAAACGGTGCTTAATCTCCCAATGATCACACCACTTTTCTAACCCTTGGTCAGTAAATTGCAGGCCGTTATCGCTTACCAGGCTCCGAGGGACCCCGAAGCGGCACAAAATGTTCCTCCACAAAAAATTAATGATCGCACCTGCAGTTATTCGTGCTAAGGGCTCCGCCTCCACCCATTTGGTGAAGTAGTGTACTGCCACGAGTAAGAACTTCTTTTGACCAACATCGGGAATAAGGGGACCCACTATATCTATTCCCCATTTGGCGAACGGACATGTGGTCAGATGGGGTTCCCACGGAGCCGCTGGTTGGTAAACCCGAGGGGCGTAAGCTTGACATGACTTGCACTTTTCCGCGTGGTTTTTGCAATCCTTGACCATCGTGGGCCAATAATAACCTTGCCGGATTATCCGTCCAGCCATGCTTCCGCCGCTGGTATGGCTACCACACACCCCCTCGTGAGTTTCCGCTAGGACAAGTTGAGCTTCCTCTTCATTTAAGCATCGGGCATGAGGATAAGAGTACGTCCTTCGGAATAGTATTCCGTCTTTGAGGAAGTATCAGATGGTCTTCTTAGACATCATTCGTCGGACAGATTTGTCCTCGGAGTAACCTTCAGGATCTTGCAAATATGCTTTGATGGACGTTATCCAGCTTATCGGAGGATTCGTAGTGGTGGCGTTCACCTCTTCCAGTTCAGCTCTCTCCGATTCACTGATATGTAGCAGAGTGATTTTCCGAGTACGAATGGTGGCCATCTGTGTAGCCATTTTGGACAGGGCATCGGCCTCTTGATTCCCCCCTCGGGGAATCTGCACTAATTGATACTCGTCAAACCACGCCTTGGCCCGATGGACCACCCGAAGGTAACTCTGCATCCTTTCTTCTTTGGCTTCGTATGTGCCCTGAACTTGCTGGACAATTAACTGAGAGTCGCTATGCAGGCGGACTTTCCGTATTCCGCCTTCTCGGGCGAGTCTCATTCCGACGAGGAGGGCTTCGTATTCGGCTTCGTTGTTGGATACGGGGTAATCAATTCTAACCGCGAAATGTAGCGCCTCCTCCTCGGCTTCCGTGTTAATCAAGATTACTCCGGCTCCGCCATGTGTATTTACGGAGGAACCGTCCATGTAGACATGCCACAGAGGTTCTTTCCTTTCAACTCCGATTCCCGTAAGTTCTACTACAAAGTCCGCTAGCACCTGGGCCTTGATGGAAGGTCTCGGGGCGTAGGAGATATCATACTCCGTTAGCTCGACAGCCCATTTTATCAGTCTCCCCGAAGTCTCGGGTTTGTTGAGAATTGCTCGTAGAGGGTGCTTAGTCAGGACAGTGATAGGGTGGGAGAGAAAATACGGGCGTAGTCTCCGCGCCGTGGTGACCAAAGTGAGTACAAGTTTTTCTATCAGAGTATACCTGGTTTCCGCTCCGAGGAGAGTTTTGCTAACGTAGTAGACCGGATGATGCTCCCCATCGTGTTCTTTGCCCAATACTGCTCCGATAGCCTCCTCTCCTACGGACAGATACACGAAGAGTTCTTCCTGGGGCGAAGGTTTGACCAGCAAGGGTGGTCTTACCATATACCTTTTCAATTCCTGGAAAGCTTCTTCACATTGTGAGGTCCACTGGAATTATTTGATATTTCGAAGGATTTTAAAGAACGGGAGTCCTTTCTCCGCTGATTTGGAGACAAATCGGCTGAGGGAGGCCATTCGCCCGGTCAGTTTTTGTACATCCTTTATGGATTTCGGAGTTGGTAACCCAATAATTGCTTTGGCTTTTTCGGGGTTGACTTCTATTCCCTTCTCGGTAACCATGAATCCCAAGAATTTGCCTCCTCGAATGCCGAAGGAGCATTTCCTAGGGTTTATCTTCATTCCAAAGTGATCCATGATAGCCAGCGCCTTTCGTAGGTCCTCGGGATGGTCTCTCGCGGAACAACTTTTGACGACCGTGTCGTCCACATATACTTCCACAGTTTTTCCGATGAACCCCGCAAACATGAGGTTCACCAGTCGTTGGTATGTAGCTCCTGCGTTCTTAAGTCCGAAGGGCATAACTAGGTAGCAAAAGGTACCTGTATCCGTAATGAAGCTGGTTTTGTCCTGGTCCGGGAATGCCATCGGTATTTGATTGTATCCCTGGTCCCCATCAAGTGTTGACAGGAGTGCACAACCAGCGGTGGAGTCGACCAGTTGGTCTATGCTTGGTAAGGGATAACAGTCCTTGGGGCAAGCATCATTGAGATTGGTGAAGTCAACGCACATCCTTCATCTTCCTCCCGATTTAGGGACCAAGACCACGTTGGCCAACCATTCGGGATACACAACTTCTCGGATTTGTCGTAGGTTGAGAAGCCGTTGGATTTCCGATCGAATAATCTTGTTGCGCTCGGGTCCCATTCTTCTCTTCTTTTGTTGAATGGGTTTGGCTCCCGGCTTCACATTAAGGAAGTGTTGGCATACCTTATTGCTGATTCGTCCGGGGGGACCTCCTTCCCATGCGAAAATGTGACAATTTTTTTTTTAGAACAGATGTCAGTTGGGCCTCCAACTCAGGTTCCATATTAGTGCCCATCTTGATCGCCCTAGCAGGGTTTCCTTCCACAAGTTCTATCATCTTGAGCTCTTCAATGGGTTGGACTCGGGTTTCTTCTACTTTTCGTTTTTTGTTGCTATCCGAGGGGTTTTCGCCTTCTTCGGGGAGTAGAGCATTCATTCGACATTCTCTGGCTCTAGCTTGATTTCCTCGGACTTCTCCGATGCTTGCTAATGTAGGGAATTTTACCTTAAAGTGGAGAGTAGAAGGGATCGCTTCGAACGACCGAATGGAGGGCCTTTCGCATATAGCGTTGTACATCCTTGACGAAGCCTCCACCACCCAAAATTTGGTGGGTTCCATTCTTCGAAGAGCTCCTTCTCCCCACGACATTGGCAGGATCACGGTTCCGAGGGTGTTACAGGCTTCGCCGGAGAAGCCTACTAGAGGAACTTCGGCCACCTCCAGTTGCTCCTTCTTCAATCCCATAGCTAGATAAGTGGACAAAAACAGGACGTCCACAGAGCTGCTCGTATCTATGAGGATACGCTGGATCTCGAATCCATAGATAGTAGCTTCAATTACCAAAGGATCTTCATGGGGGTAAATTATACCTTTCAGGTCTTCGGGTCCAAAAGTGATATTTGGTAATCTGGCCCCTGGGGCGGAGCATACCGGGAGTCCTTGTCCCGCTCGTCTGGCTTCTTTGAGATATTTTGTCTTCTTACCTTGGGGTATTCTGGAAATATCTCCTCCTTCTATCATGTTAATCGTCCGCCCCGAGGAAGGGTTGACTTCGTACGTGTCGGGAGGAGGAGGTAAGTTCCGATACCCTGTGGTCCTCTCCCGTGATTACCGCGGAGGCGCGGTAGTTCTTCCTCGGGGGGATCTCTGATGCTTTCTGGTTTTTTCTTGGGGAGTCCGCCGATGTTCCGAGGTTTGTTCTCGTGACCGCCGGTGGGGAGTATCTTTTTCCTCGTCAGGTTCTTCTCGGGGCCTCTTCCATACATGTGCTTTGGACTCTTCGGGATTATTTCTTTTTAGGTAGTTATGCAGATATCCTGCCTCCAGGAGGCGAAGTATTTCTTTTCGCAGGGTAGTGCATTCCTCGGTAGCGTGTCCATAAGTTTTATGGAATTTACAGTATTTACCCGTATCCTTATCTTTATTGGGAAATTTGGCGGGCTGGGGCCAGCGCAATTCTTCATTGCCTCGCATCACGTTGAGTACTTCCACGGGAGCTAGGGTCATCGGAGGAAGGGGCACGGGTTTAAGGAATTTCTTGACCACCTCCCCATTGTCCTTCCGAGAGGATGGTTTTCCTTCTTTACCTTTATCCTTTGCCTTAGTTTTCTTTTCCGTATGCTCGTGATGCTCATTGTCATCCTTCTCCAGCCCTCTCTTTGTATGGTCAGCTTCTTCCATAAGAATATGAGTTTCAGCTTATTGCATGAGTTCATTCATGTTCGTGACATGATTCCCCATCAAGTATCGGAAGAATTCTCCCGCTCGAAGTCCTTGTGTCAGAATATCGGCCATAATGGTTGGGCTGACGTTCGGGACATCCAGCGCTTCGTCCGTGAAGCGTTTTATATATCCCCGAAGGGATTCATCCTTTTGTTGCTTGATAGTAAAAAGATGAGTGGCCGATTTGGGATACCTACGATTACAGGCTAAGTGGCGTATAAACAGGTGAGCCAATCGGTCAAAGTTGACCACTGAATTGGGAGGGAGATGGGTGAACCAGGATTGGGCTCGTCCTCCGAGGGTAACGGGGAACACCCGACGCAGAACATAGTCCGGAGCAGACGACAGGTCCATTCCTGCCAGATATTGGTGTATGTGATCTTGTGGATCTCTCCCAACGGCTTCTCCTGTATATAACGGTACATTAATAGGCCGCATCCCTGAAGGAATCGGAGCAGAAGCGATTTTGGGAATGAAAGGAGACGTCTTAAACGTCGGATCTTCCTCGGGTCCTACAGTCCTCTTGAGATCTCCTACTTCCTTTCGTAGATCTTCAAGGATTCCCCATAAGGTGGGCTCTCCGTTGGGGGTGATAGTAGGGGTGGGCCGATATACGGGGAGAGGTCTTTCCTCTCTTTGGATTATCCTCGGAGCTTCTAGATGATCATAACGCCCTGGCATCCTCCGAGGAGTTTCCTGATACCACGAAATAGGGGTAGGGCACTGTGGCCCCTTGCATGAATTTCGCCTTCTTCCGAGAGGTAATCTCCGTGGTGCGGAGATCCTGGGACTGTTTCCAGGGGGTTCTCGAACTCTCGGTGATTAACCCGAGTAGTGGCTTCCACTAGTCTTTCAAAGACGGATCGGGGAACGTTGATGAAGTCCCTCTCGTCGGAGCGGTGATTCGCTACAGTTTCCTCCGAATTGCCCAGATAGGGCGGCTGGATTTCACTGTGGAACCAATTTTCCATAGTAGGTTCGCTTCCTTGAACACGCTCGAGGACAACTTCTATGGCGTTCCCACAGACGGCGCCATGTTGTTAACAAGTTTGGAATAATACCCGATTAACTGAATTATTTGTAAGTTCGGAACGCCATTATCCGTGGTTCAAAGAGAGTAAATGACTATTATGGAAAATTACGAGAATATCCTTCCTTTATTCACTGAACTTTTCACTCCTGAAGATCATAAATATGACATCATGCTTTTTTTTGAGTGAGTTTGGGTATATCCAGTCTGTCTTTTTTCGTCTTCTTCCTCTTCTTATATAGGATTTCTTGTAAGGTGTATGGGAGGGTGCTTTTGAGTCACTATGCATGTGTTACAAGTGTAATGTTGCATGTGTTACAAGTGTAATGTTGCAGGTGTTACAAGTGTCCTTCTATAAGATAAGGTATATCTTGTTGACAAGGCGCTGACTAGGCTGATCTTCATCTTGTCCGATGGCTTCGGGGAGTTCCGAGGGGTTGCTTCTTCTGTTTTCTTCTCTTTGATGGACCGAATCTTCTGTTTTCTTTTCTCCGAGGGACTGGATTTCATGAGGATGTTCATTAGTTGAAGTAAAGTGGGTGTCCGAGGAGGTTTCTGTTCCGGGGACAGTCATTTTCTCTTCGTCTTCTTTGGTAAGGTTCTCCGAGAGGCATATTTGCTTCTTCCTGTTCGTGAGGTGGGCTCCGAGGGCATCAATATGCAAGTAAGGCTGTGTTCTTGCGTCTGGACCTCCGTAGTATGGATTCCAGGCGTTTCTTGTCGTTATTAGAGTGGTGGTTCCTTCGGGAACAATTCTCCGAGGGCTTCCTAGCCTTGGCTGAGTAACTTTCTTGGCTCGGGCCTTCGGGGTAAGTGACTCTGGTGATTTGTGCTTTCAGTAAGACGTCGTTTTGTGAATTTAGCCTTCGGGGTGATAATTCCGAGGGCTTTGGGGAGTGTTCAACAAGGAAGTATTCTCGTACAGTGGTCCCTCTTGGCGCAGTGATGGATATCAGAGTCGCGTGGATCCATCGGGGTTTACTCTTTTTCCAATGCCACGTTGATATCTTATTTTTATTCATCTTGACTTTCCAAGGGACGCTTTGGTGCCCACTCGGATGTCACGTCGTACCATAATCGGGTATGTGAGATTCGAGGGGCTCTAGTATCTCTTCGGGTGCCATGTCATACCATAGCAGGGTATGTGACATACAAGAGTGTTTGTGACGATAATATCGTCCTTGGGATTAATCCCTAATTTAAGGGTTAATCTTTTGTTTAACTCGTATAATTCCTTATTTATTTTTTAGGGTTAACATATATATATATATATATATATTCATCCATGATGAGTTCGAGTTAAAGTCGAATTTGGCAATCGGCATGAAATTCGGGAATCGAGGAAAAAGATCAGCAATTAAGGAAAAGTCATCTAGGCTTAAATTTGGGATACTGCTGGTCATAAGTCATAACATGTGAATTCTTGAGCTTTACAATTTTGCTTTGTTCGATTGACTCATTTTCTTTGTTTCTGATCTAGATCTCGTCAAATTTTTTTTTTTTTTTTTCCGTTCCTACTAAAAATCTCAATGATAATAATTATAAAAGTATTTGATTGTCATACAGATCACCAATATTGGAATCGAATTGCAAGTTTGGGGAAAGAGAAACTTACCTTCAGGGGCCGTATCACCCCATGGGCGGTAGCACCTCCTTTATTTCTTTTCATTTGCGGCATGAAGCAAGAACCAAGAAGTTGGACATAATATGTTGTTGTATGTGCGGGTCTCGAACAAGGAATGTTAGAGAATTTTCCGTATTACACACAAGGAGTGCAGATTACCAAAGGAAGCGGCCATCATACCTCTATTGCTGTTAGTTCCGCATTGAAAAGAGGAACCTTGAAGCTCATCCTCCATCTTTTTCGCGCTTCGAACAATTTGTACATATCTCATATTTAACATTACGTCTCCTCGGGTTTTCTCAAGGATCTATTGACGGCATTTCCACAAACGGCGCCATTTGTTAACGCATAAATCTGTCGTGCCTGTTAGCTTTACGGAGGGAGCGTTTGATTTGTTCGGAACTCCGATCACGACCCGAGGAGAGCGTTGAATTTGGTAAATTTGCAGCTAGACTCAGATAGATTCCGAGGTGCCTACGTATCCCACGATCGGGGAATCAAGCCACTCGTATTTCGATTGCGGTATGGATTGTCGTTTTATCGAATATGGATGTGTTGTGGTAGGGTGATCTTGTATTGAAATTGTTGGAGTTGTGATCTTGTATAGAACTTGTTCGGACTGCCCTTGTGAAGCCGAGAGAGAGATGAATTATATTATTCTTCCATGGTTGGGCCATGAGAATCGTGAGTTGTATTGAATTAGTGGAAGAATCTCCTTTTTCCATTCTTTGTGTTTGCTATTTCTTTTATAATGACATTCAAGTTGTGCATGGTGGACAAGTGGTGAAATAGTGTTGTGTAGTTGTTGTAATTGTGTTGTCAAGAGAAGAGATTGTGATCTCATGAAGCATGACAAGTGTCCGTCGAATTGTATAACCAAGTGTAATACTTTGTATGGCAAGTGTGGTACGAGTATTTTGCAAATACGAGTCGTGTAATAATACGGTGTCGTTTACGAATCACGTAATAAAACGTATATTGCTATAAATATTATTCGTGTAAAATGTCTTAGTTACAAGTATAGATAGTGTAATAATTCGCGATAAATACGAATGGAGTAATATTCGTAATCGAACTATCGTAACTATATTTTTACCCGTTAACAATATATATAAGGGACGAGCCCAAGTTGACCCCGGGCTAGAGCCCATGTCAGCCCTTGCTTTGAGCCCGCCCCTGGATGTGTCATACTTCTTTTCATATATAAATACTTGATGGAGGCACGAGAGTGCCATGAGATCCCATTTGCTCCCCTAGCTTTCGTCTCTCAGTGTCAGTGTCGGTCCTTTGCCGTCGGCCTTCTTTCCAATTTCTACGCATTTCACCGCTCTACTGGAAATTTCCTCTACCCCTTCCATACTCCACTTAGTTAAAAACGGTTGCAAGCTACGTTGCACGGATACGGATACGCGGACACGTATCGAACAAGATACGGATACGAAGATACAATTTTTTTCAAAATCACATATTGAGATACGTCAAGGATACGTCGAATATTTAATATTAAAAAATTATATATGTATATATATTATTTAAGTAAATATATAAAATAATGAATATTAAACACTTATAAAATTCTAAATATAATCAACATATAGCCATATACAAAGATCCACCATTCCACAAACTCAAATATTAATTAATAAATATGTTCAACACGAATATTACAAAGTTTCATAATATAACAAAGATTAATATTGCAATAGCTTATTTATTGTTAAACAACATCATCAACAAACAAAACCAACACAAAGTGGGATTCAACAAGTGAAAAGTAAAAATGATGAACTATTATATGAGTTAAATGAATTAATAAATTAGAAAATTGCATTTTGGGGTTTGTAGTATAAATAAATTACTTTTCTCACCCCTAAACTTTTCAAAAATAATAAAATAACCTATTTTATTGAGGACACGTATCGGATACGCCTTAGGATAATATTCGACACGTATCCGAGGCGTATCTGAGGCGTATCCTTATCCGTTTAGTATCCGATACGGGATATGGAGCCATTTTCGGAGTATCCGTGCAACATAGGTTGCAAGGAACTCTCCACTAGCTTATTTAGGTTTTTAGTTAAAAACGGTTGCAAGTAACTTTAAGCTAGAATGCTAGATAATGAACAAAACACTTCTATTTCTGTAAGCTCTAACTACAAACAACTTCAAAGTCCATGCCAAAACAAAATATACGTTGTAATAGCATTTCCAAAAGTGGATAGAAAGTTCTAGAGGCGATCCAACCAATTAATGGTTCGATCTATTGGTACAATTGCTAGTTGAAACAGTCTAAACTAGCTAGCAACAATTATATAACATTTCAGCACATAATACCAAAACATAAATTTGAATTGATCATATTTTCATGTTTCTTACCATATCAAGAATTGCCACAAAAGTTAAGAACAGTATTCAATAATATGTAGCACTTTTGCATGTTAATTTATGCTACGTCCTTATGCTTATATATGGGGTTGACTGATAGGTTCATGGATTCTTCAAACTCATGTTTAATTTGTAACAACATAATAAACTTCCTTAGAGACACAAATGGACAAAAAAGGTTAATCATACGTTATAACTCATTTCTTTAATTTTAGTAATTATTATTATTATCCTTACAACCTTTTTACATCCGTTGGTGATATTTTAGGATTGGCCCAATACCGTTATTTGGTCGGCCCAGCTTGAACGACATGCTGAAATAATACATCGAACAACCTCAGTTCGATACTAAGCGCGCATCGAACAGTGCCTGTTCGATGCAGAATGAACATCGAACCAACCCGGTTCGATGTACTTTCCCCAACTACCAATGGGGCTCGCGGGACGGTGGTTATATATACACCGTCTCCTCACATTCTCGGCACGCATTCAAGACTCACTCGAGCCTAACCAACATCGAACTCCGAGCATTCGACACATCCTTAGATCGAACTCAGAGCATTCGACACAGAAGCATATCGAAGACACATCATTCGACATTCAACACTATATCGAACCAGACTCATTCAACACGCACACTACATCGAATCAAGCTTGTTCGACTTACTTCAATTCGACACGGGATCACTACAGTACCATTAGTATCGAACAACCTAGGTTCGATACGTCAGCATTGAACGCCACCCCGTTCGACACACAACTTAGACTAAAAATCTATTTGTAATATCTAATAAGCTTGTATTAGGTGTTCCAGACCAAGCTAGTCCGATTATCTATTGATTAACATTATTTTAGCTATTTTTATCTTAATTGTAACCTTTTACGGTGTTTTGCTACCTGGACGAAATAAGACCAAAATATTGGCGTCGTCTGTGGGAACACCACATTTTTCCTAGTTTACTAGGCATGACATCTAGAGTTACTACCCGATCGAAGAGCAGGCTAGTAGAGGGCATGAATGAAGAAGTTGATGGGGAAACTGCAAGCCAGAAAGTCCCAGATAATGAGCAACCCCACAGGAGTGCCAACACCCACAAGAAGGGAGACACCAGTGGAGGAGGCCCCAAGAGAAGATGCTGGTGCGACCGGGGAAACCACAACTACTCCTTCAGTCCCGAACATGACAAGAGAGGAAATCATGGACGTGGTGAAAACCGCCATGGCTAAATTTTTGGCCCAAGCACCAATAGTGTAGGCACCGCCACCGGCAGGGCATGCGGAGGCCATAAATGAACAATGATCCACAGCCAGAGCTTCGAAGGGAGCTGACAAGGAGAAGTCGCATTAGGATGACAGAAGGAGCAAACCTGCCTCTGAAGGAGAGCAAAACAGAGATAAATCGGTCCGCGACGACCAAAGAGAAAAGCCAAAGTCAATAGAGGTGCAATCAAGAAGGCACCGTAAGACGAGGAGGAGAGAAAAAAGAGGAAATCGCAAGGACGAACCAACAAGGAGGGAAGATAAGGAAGACATGAGTCGTGCGGAGTGTCACGACTCCAGAAAAGAGTATGATGAGATGATGAGAAAACTAGAGAGGCTTGAGAGAGAAAAAGCCGCGATTGAGGGCCGGATAGAGCCAGAAGAAAGTGCTTTTAGGAGCAGTCCATTTTCTGAAGAGATCGAAGCTGAGATCTTGGGCCAGGGAGAGAAGATCCCTGAGTTAAAAACTTACGACGGGAAAACTACTGATCCCTATGATCATCTTTTTCACCTGGACATGAAACTGTCTTTATATGGGTTTAAAGAGAACATGTAGGCGAGGATATTTGCAACCACTCTGACTGGGGTGGCGATGGATTGGTCTACTCGAATCACGCCAGGATCGGTCAAAACCTACAAGCAGTTGATGGCAATGTTCAAGGATCAATTCTCAACCAAGCAAGATTAGTTTTGGATCACTCCCACCTTTACGCCATGAAGTAGGGGACCAACGAAAGTTTGAAGGACTTCATGAGACGTTTCAACTTAGAACTGTTGAGGGTAGAAAGCCCGAGTGGAGAGATAGTAATGAGAATACTCTTCCAAGCGACTAACAACACCATGTTTGGCAGCGACTTAATCCAACGCAAACCCACCACTATCGAAGAAATTAACAAGATAGCGCAGAGTGTGGTTCATTTGGAACAAATGATGGCGACCAAATTGTCCAACGTTGTGTCCCCAAAAGAGAAGGAGCGAGAAAGGGAAAACCAACACTGAAACAACAATAACGACATGAACATGAACAACCGGTACCGGGACACGTTTCCCAAGTGGTACACGCCTCTGAATGCTAATATCAGGACAGTATTCGGGGCGGCAAAAAGAAAGGGGTGGCTGAAAGAGCCCAGACAGATGAAAGACTCGAAGGCAACGAGGTATTCGGCCCACTACTGCAAATACCACAATCAGAAGGGGCACGACACCGAGCATTGCAAGGATCTCAAGGATGTGATTGAACGATTACTGAAGGATGGTAAACTCGTGGAGTTTGTCAAAAAGATGAAAGAGCATGACGATAGCACAGACAGGGAAAGAACACCCTCCCAAGGAAGGACAAACAAAAGATGGTTAAGCAGCCGCAGTTGTTTGATTATCCTCAAATTGGGAATGACAATATCAGAAAAGCCATGATAAACATGATATCGGGAGGCCCAGAGGGAGCGAATTCCATGAACGCCCGAAAGAAAATTTTGAGGCTCGTCTTCTCAGACAAACTCGTCAACATGGCAAGTATCCTAAGGATTGAGGAAATGCCACATGAAGAGATCATCTTTTCCACTGCAGACCTGCGAAAACTGAGCACCGGGGCCATTCAAACAGCAAACTTGGATTCCCCGTTGGTGATAACGGTGGATATAGCCCACTTCAGTGTCACAAAAAGCTGGTGGACCAAGGCAACTCAGTTAATGTGTTATTCAGCTCTACTTTGGACAAGATGGGACTGAATGGGGAGACATTGGAACCGGTGAGAACTTCACTTAGCGGTTTTGGAGGCCCGGAGATTGTGCCTCGTGGAATGCTTGTGCTTCCTACCTCTTTAGGAACCGCGCCGCAGAGGAGAACGCCACTGGCCAACTATGTAGTTGTCGATATGCGCTTCGCGTACAATGGCATCCTAGGAAGGCCTGCTCTGAATGCATTCCGAGCACTACCGTCAACCTACCATCAGTTGGTGAAATTTCCTACTCCTGCAGGTACATGGGAAGTGATTGGAGATCACATTGAAGGATGGAAATGCTATGTGAACTCGCTTCGGTCACGACCACAACAGGAACAAGAGGCGAAAGAGGCATTGGCCCCCATGCATATGGAGCACATTGACTAAGGAGCTCCGATTTATTTTTTTGCAAGTTTTTGGTACCCTGAATATTTTGACCAACAATTATTCGTCCCCTCAGCCATGACGAGCTTGAGGGGAAAAAGTGTAATAACTTAAAATAGGGACACTGAAGACTTGAGCTCGAGAGCTACATTGGGAAACATAGTAGGCCGAGCTATTAAATTAAGCTCCGCCCTACTCTCGTCATTTGAATTCGTCTCCAAAAGAGACACATTTGGTCAAACTATCTTAAGCCACTTAAAATTGCATAATCAATCCTATCTAAGATATAACGTTGTCGAATACAACTTAAAAAGGGACGGAGACTCTGTCTAAAATGGCACGAGATACCGCAACTCCATAAATAACTAAAAAGGGATGGAGACTCTGTCTAAAATGGCACGAGATACCGCAACTCCCTAAATAATTAAAAAGGGACGAAGACTCTGTCTAAAACGGCACGAGATACCGCAACTCCCTAAATAACTAAAAATGGATGGATGCTCTGTCTAAAATGGCACGAGATATTGCAACTCCCTAAATAACTAAAAAGGGATGGAGACTATGTCTAAAATGGCACTAGATAGCGCAAATCCATAAATAACTAAAAAGGAACGAAGACTCTGTCTAAAATGATACGAGATACCGCAACTCCCTAAATAACTAAAAAGGGATGGAGACTCTACCTAAAATGGCATGAGATACTGCTACTCCCTAAATAACTAAAAAGGGACGGAGACTCTGTCTAAAAGGACACGGGATACCTCAAATCCCTAAACACCTAAAAGCAACGAAAACTTTTCGTGATTGTGGAAGGATGCTCGAGTTGTCAAAATAAAGTAAAAAACAACGATAGCAATTGAAAGAAAAAGCAACGATTACAAGACTTTGATTAAACAAACAAATAAATAGTCATAAATGACAACCATGCGATTAATAAAAATTGTTCAAACACATTTAAAGGCGACGCATTGCCACAAAAACAGCAAATTAGAAATTGTTCATTACATAGCAAAATAAATACGAACGCCCTTAGGCGTCAGCTTCATCCTCATCCTCGGAAGAAGGATAATTGGTAGTCATAAAAGGCGGCGGTGAAAGCCCACGAAGGACAAGATTTTCATCCTTGAGAAGCACATCAAACTCATCTGGGGAAGCGGACTGATCATTCGCTGGTGGCGACAGAACTTCTAGATCAGGTCCCAAGGTAAGATCCAGCCAGTCGGGTTTGAATCCCCCTCGGACGTACATAGTCTTGTAAAACTGATGGACAATCAAGACCTGAGCCTTACGGGCCTCGCGGGCACACCTCTGAGCGCTAATCTCTCCAAAGGTGTTGCTTCGGAGAAACGCCTCGGCAATTTCCACTCTCTGCTGAGTGGACACCTATATAAACAAAAAAGAAATTAACAAGGAAGAATAAAAGAATACAGAAATACAAAAGAAATAAAATTTTCACCTCATTGAGGCCACGGGAATAGCCAACTCCCTCGGTGCGTTCAGCTTTCTCTCTCTCAGCCACAACCTCCTTCTCGAGTTCGGCAATCCATTTTGCCATTTTTCCTTTGCTAGCTGAAAGGTTGGAGACTTGTGATTGAAGCCGGTCCACAGCCTCCCTCGCCTCTTTCGCCGCTTCCCTATTGGCATTGGCTCTCGCGGCATAATCCCTGACCTTTCACATGGCTTTATCTTTTGCCTCGAGAGCAGCCCTTAAGGCTTCAGAGTCTCCACCAAGGAACTCCGTTGTGCCCCCTGGCTGCCCAGTCGCAGCCGTCTCGTGAGTGCGGACCAAGGCCACAAATATGGCATCCACCATTCTGCCACCCTATAAAAATAATAAAGCGAACAGTTAACATTTGCAAAACTAAAACTGCAACACTATAATGAGGAGGGAATATATTATACCGCAGTTGACATATGAAGCGTATTTCGCTCCACAATTCTTCGCTTCTCTGCAGACACTGGATGCGAAACATCAAGGTTAGGAAATAGGACCTTCAGGGCCTCAATGGCTGCAATTTTAGAAAGTTCGTACTCACCTACGTGGGTATGTGGACCTTGACTAGGGCCCATTCCAAAATTTAGCCCCTCCACAAGGTAAAAGCCACTCCCAGCAGTAGGACCCGACGTCCGCGCAACAGGGGGGATAACATCCCCAGTCTTAGAACGAGTCTGATGGACCCTTCTCCTTTTCGCCTGGGCAGCAGCCTCGGTATTATCACATGGGCCTCCCACCATACTCTTTGAACCTCCTGCTTGTCTAAAATCAGCGGCATGCAAGATATCACGATTCCCTCCAAGAACGTCCTCAAAGAGGTCAGCTTGGGAATCAACTTAGACAAAAGCCGAAGGCTCGGCAACGACTCTCTTTCCCTTGCTTTTCTTTTTCCTCAGAGGTGGAGTGGGAGCTCGCTTGCTCAGCAGCAAGGGCTTGATTCATGCGGGCATGTTGATCCATGATATAATGAACTGCAATAATATCACACTAATTAGAATTGTCATAATATAAATACGAAATACAAGGTCAACTCAAGACGCAAAGTTATACCAAGTGTCATTCTCCCGTTATACGGAACCGGGGACAAACCAGCTAAAGACAAAACACAATTTTCTACCAATTTTTTAACGTCAAACTGGTGCTCGCGCACCAAATTTGGAACAAAGTTACAATCCCATGAGGTCACAGCAATGCTAGGAGGTATCGCAACCCTACTGCCGGTAAACCAATCGTGACGATAAATTTTAAAGTCATCCTCATAACTCTCTTTGATATAGAAATAGCACTTCTTCCAGTTTTTTTCGTAACCAGTAGACTCGCCATTCAAAAATTTACGACGCCTTTGCGCCTTGACGTGGTAAAATCCCTGCTCCCTCCTAGCGACCTCGAAAAGAGCCCAGAACTCATTGGGACTCTGAGGCTCACGTAGTGCCTTCAACACGATTATGAAACCCATCAGGTGGCCATAAGAATTCGGCGTAAGTTGCCCTGGTACAAGGTTGATAGACCTTAGGAGAATCTTCAGCTCCACCTGAATAGGGAACCGCAGCCCATTCAGAAGCTGGCCTACAAAAACTGTCAAATGCCCGAGCGGCGGAGTATGCATGCGGTCATTTGGACCGGGAAGCTGTTTGTGACTATGTTGCAGACACGGTTGTCCTCAGATGACGACGATTGTGAATCATCATCTTCACTTTGAGACGCCACCTTTCAACGTTAACACCAGGATTATTACCCGCAGGTGAACTGGCAGAATCTATTTTAATTGGTTCGTTATCGTCTCCTAGGGCTATATTCGAACCCGCGGGATCACTGGATGGGCCCACCACATAGTTCCTCGAACAAGAGCTCGAGCTGCTACTCGACTCACTCCCAGAAGCTGACTCAGAACTCACCATCGTGGTCGAGAAAGAACTGAAATAAAATTAAAAAGAAAAAAGCTGACTATGCGCGAATACATCACTCTCGGCTCTCGCAATGCTATCGCGACATATCTAAAACGACTACTTACTTAGCGATTATAACAAAACACCTCACAATCAAGAACATAACAAATTACCTTGATTGAATATGTAAGAGCAACAACGGTTGTTCGAACGATTTGCCTGAAAAAGAAAACAAAAAAAACAATGTTAAGAATGAGGAGCAAAACCTATATATTACGCTAAAAATAGCAGTATTGTTTCTAAGGCATTAGATCAAACGCTCCCCGTTCAACGCATCAAGCATCAAACATAAGACGTTCGATACATCCCACATGGAACCGTGCCTGTTCGATGTTACTTACGTTTGTGAGTAAGTTTGCGAGAAGAGAAATGAACCTCTCAACAACCTTTCCCCCTTATATAGGCAGCGAAAAGGCCTATCAGGCCCATTAAAAAGAGCATCGAATTGCCACGATTCGACACGCAGTTCAAGCATCGAATGCCACTGGTTTGATCCACAATTAATCCGAAAAAGATCCGCATCGAACTATCACCGTTCGATGCGGTTGAACATCGAACACATCACGTTCGATTAGCAACCTTAACGTTGATTAGACAAGTTACAAACCAATATAATGGGATTCGCCTCTTCGAGACCGACTCCCAGTCGGGGGCATGATTTTCAAAATATAAAATAACGGCCAAAAAACCTAGGAAATATATCATAAGTTTGGAAATCGCTCTCTTATCGACACCGTCTCCCAAACTGAGGGGACTATGTGTTGGGAATATTTTAGGATTGGCCCAATACCGTTATTGGGCCGGCCAACTAGAACGACCTGTTGAAATAATACATCGAACAACCTCAATTCGATACTAAGCATGCATCGAACAATGCCTGTTCGATGCGGAATGAACATCGAACCATCCCGGTTCGATGTACTTTCCCCAACTACCGCGGGACGGTGGTTATATGTCCCCTCACATTATCGGCACGCATTCAAGACTCACTCGAGCCTAACCAACATCGAACTCTGAGCATTCGACACATCCTTAGATCGAACTCAGAGCATTCGACACGGAAGCATATCGAAGACACATCATTCGACACTCAACACTATATCGAACCAGGCTCATTCAACACGCACACTACATTGAATCAAGCCCGTTCGACTTACTTCAGTTCGACACGGGATCACTACAGTACCATTAGTATCGAACAACCTAGGTTCGATACGTCAGCATCGAACGCCACCCGTTCGACACACAACTTAGACTAGAAAACTATTTGTAATATCTAATAAGCTTGTATTAGGTGTTTCAGACCAAGCTAGTCCGATTATCTATTGATTAGTATTATTTTGGCTATTTGTATCTTAATTGTATTATTTTATGGTGTTTTGTTACCTGGATGAAATAAGACCAAAATAATAGTGAAAAGGAAGAGAAAAGAGGAGGAAAATTGGAAAAGATTGTGTTTTGTATGGAGGGTTAAAGCCAGTATCTATAATCTTTGATTTGTATGATGTTCAATATCTCAGCGGAATTAGCTAAGTAAGACAATTGAAAGGACTCTTCAAATTAGCATTATTATTGATTATTTCTCAAGCAGCATAACAAAATATTCCACAGTTTAAACTGCCGGCCTGCCGGCCTATTTTATACTACATTTCATTCTCCAAATCTTGTCTTTAATGTTATTTCCCTTAAGTTTATTTAATTGTTCACCACATGTCTTCATTTTCCTTAATATCTCTTGTTCTTGTTCAATGCCCTTTTAAAATCATATATATAATTGTAACAGTCAATCTCATTATCATAGAAGATCTAACTAAAAATAGTAACTAGTAAGTGATGACAATAGATTTTTTGTAACTTTATCAATGATAGGTTATGACATACGGAATGTGCTTTGAGTACTAAATCTTTTTTGCGAACGCGTCTCCCGAGGGGCTCGAAAAGTTGAAGATGGGGAATGGACAAGCGAAAGGAGGATACACGGGGGATAGAAGATCGACGAGCCAAAGGCATTTAAGACAAGAATCTGGTAAAGTCATGAAGGCGGGATCAAGAAACGGTAACTGGAATTCGAATCTGAATAGCATTGAGAACCAAAGAGAGAATTTTGGAGGCAAAGATAATATTAGAGAAGGGGATTATGTGGTGGTCGAGGACAGAGGGAGGAAGAGTACTAGTAGTAGTGCTCGTGGTGATGCGAATATAAGAGACGGTAACGGAAAAGTAGAATCAACAAACACGTTTCGAGAAGAAGATGAGCTCGTTGAAGGATGGCCAAAATGGCTAGCTGATCATATTCCAATGAAGGTTTTGAAGAATATAGTTTTGAAAACAGCTGATTCATATACAAAGATTGACAAGGTTGCTATTCTATCTGACTTGATTTTTTTTTTTTTAACTATGCTTAAACCAAAAAATTGAAGGTGTTTTGGTATTTCAGGTTGGGCAGGGGACATATAGCAATGTTTATAAAGCTCGAGATAAGGATACTGGAAAGATCGTCGCTTTGAAGAAAGTACGGTTTGACACATCAGAACCCGAGAGTGTGAAATTTATGGCAAGAGAGATCATATTTTTGCAAAAACTGGATCATCCGAATATCGTGAAGCTTGAAGGATTGGCTACTTCAAGAATGCAGTATAGTCTGTACTTGGTTTTCGACTTTATGCACTCTGATTTATCAAGAATCGTATCACGACCAGACGAAAGGCTCACAGAACCACAGGTCTAAGACTATCTATTGGTTCTAATGCTACGAACTCGAACTTTTTTAATGTTTGGTTGCTGATTTTGCACAATGATATTTGCAGATTAAGTGCTACATGCAGCAACTGCTTTCAGGCCTCCAACACTGTCACGAACGGGGTATTTTGCACCGAGATATTAAGGGATCAAATCTACTAATTGACAGACACGGGGTGCTGAAAATTGCGGATTTTGGACTTGGGATATTTTTTAATCCTGAGAGACGGCGTCCCTTGACTAACCGAGTCGTGACACTTTGGTACAGATCACCGGAGCTTCTTTTGGGTTCGACAGATTACGGGATAGGTATTGATCTTTGGAGTGCCGGGTGTCTGATGGCCGAGATGTTTCACGGGAGGGCCATTATGCCTGGCAGGACAGAGGTAACACAACCTATCTTGTAATGCTACTATATTGTAATAAAATATATCTTTTTGTTTTAGGGTAAGTTGATCTATTGAAGTACCAGAATAATGTATGAACTTTAAATGATGATCCAGATTGAACAGTTGCATAGGATTTTCAGACTGTGTGGCACCCCTCCAGATGATTATTACAAAAGATTGAAACTTTCGACGGCCCTTAAGCCTCCAAAACCGTACAAGTCCACTCTTCACGAAGCATTCAGAGACTTCCCTTTGTCTGCATTTCGCCTTTTGAACATTCTGCTCGCTCTTGATCCTGCATTCCGCGGAACTGCAGGTTCTGCCCTCCAGCATGAGGTTAGTACAAATCTAAATATTTTACGGGTACATGAGAATTGAGATACTAAGTTTTTTCCTCTTTGAGCATGTTTGACCTATTTTCGACAGAATGAACGTTAAATGTCGATAGTTTTATTATAGAACTGGATTTGCTAAAAATATCCACTCACACACAATTTTCGGCTTGCAGTTCTTTCATTCTAGCCCTTTAGCATGCGATCTCTCTGGTTTACCTTTTATCCACATTGAAGAAGACAACGAGAAATATCTAACAAGTGACAACCGAAAGTAAGTTATTCGTTCCGGAATGCGAAAATAACTACACACAATCAGTAAGTCATGTTTTTATTTTGATTAATCGAACTTTGTTCTTCTTTTTATGTACAGGCACAGGACATCTAAAGGAAGACGTCGGTCCAAATCACAACGAGATCAAAGTAGGACGAAGGCTCCTGAAGAACCAAAAGATGCTGAATTCCCTAAGGAGGTAAGCAATCACTCTTACTTACAAAACGAAGTTCATCAGATCGAGTTCGATACTCTTTAAGTCTAAAATTTTGAAGTGATCGATTCGTTATCTTTAACTTAACTTCGACTAGTGTCATGACCATAAAATCTTTTGCCATCTGTTTATTCAGGAACCACAGAGGAGTTCAGAGATATCGTTATTTGGCTTGGATCCAGGAAGCAGCACAACGAGCACTTCCTCTACAAGTGCAAGGCCACCAAGGAAAGAAGAGATTCAATTATATCCTTCGCCAGTCGTGCCAAATCACGAGATCATATCACCAAGAACGGACGCTCATCTTTACTATGATACTAAAAATATCAAGAACCGCCCCCCTTTAACGGCTGTTAAGAGACGTACAACCAACTTTAACACGAATGCTGGTGTTACGGGTGCTAACAGATCGGATCTCGGCCAAAGGTCTGCATCCACCAGAGAATCCCGAAGTTCGGGAAACAGAAATTTGCTTTAGCTGCATGCTGTTTGATAATTGTCGAGGGGCATAAAATTGCTGAATCCTTGTGTCTACCTTTTTTTCCATGTACAATTCTATTTGTTCCCATCTTTTTATCATTACATTATAAGATTGATTCTTTATAATGAGTTACTTTTCAAATTGTTGATAAGAGATCACATGTACACCACATTGCAATCTCTACCTGTACAATGTATAAGAATGTATCAAACATTCCAACTAGCTCTATACAAACTCTCAGTTATTTACATAATTGTGTCGAGTAACATGGAGCTAGCCACAGTATGTATTAAATTGTGACTTATCTTAACTTGCAGAAATTAGATATTTATTAGTTACATATATATACTTCAACACACCCTCATTCTGTAAATTCTTTAAGTTACGCATGACACCATGACTTGGTGATGATGAGATTTAGTACATTTCTAGTGTGTCTGAATCGTCGTCTCATCTAAACGCACTCAAATATCTAGACATTGTTGGCATTTATTAACTTATGTATATGTAGTGACAATTTCAAATATGATATCACAATGAACACAATATCCCATTCAGGGGAGGGGATCTAGGGCTCACAATGAACACAATATCCCTATGTAGAATTAGTAAATAAACCACACGTGTTGTTTTAATTCGCAAAAAACATTTTAGATGTTAAGAAATTTGTGGAAAACTTCTACTATTTGATTAATTTGCTGAAATCAAGAACACTAAAATTTTTCATGTTCTCTAACTTTTTTTCCCCTCCGGAAATACTAGTCCTGGATACCCCATTGATCCCATTGTGTATACATCACATGAGTCAAGCATAAAAATTATAGTAGCATAAGAACTAACAAACGAGTTTATACACAACTTATTACCGAAATATAATTAAGGATAAAATTAAGTGGTTACATACTGTAGCGCATATCGTTGAATTTGGTCTTGATCCACTTGAAACTCTCTCTAACAGATGATTTCACCTTACCTTCCGTAGTGAACATATTGTATGAAGCAATTCTTTTTTTCCTCTTCATTTCCTGTTCAGTACTGGATGTACCAAAGGCTTCATCTTTTGTACTCGGGCCATTGAATTTATACGTGCTTGATCCATTATTTTCCAACTCCCAGTTGGATGAATATTTGGAATATGATCTGCTTTTCTCCATATCTTTGAATTTTGAGTTATTTTGTGTAGGGTAATGAAAATATATAGTGGAATGCGTCATTTATGGTCGAGGAAAATTTAAAGGCATGAAAAAAGCCTAGATTCTCGTTACTACATGCATGCCAATTTATTAAAGTTTGATTTTTTTGACAAAAGTTAGCAACTTTTGTCGACTTGTTGTTTTCACTTTCTAAAATTTGATCCTTTCCCCCCCCCCCCCCCCCCTTCCTTTATAGGCATAAAGTTAGTAGTGAACATTGCCTAGTGTGATGTAAATAAAATCAGATAAAATTGATTGAGTTTTACAAATCACTCGAAGACGAGTTGAATTAACATTGTTATTGAATACTAGCTGCAAATAATATCAATGCTACTATATATGTTCCAACATTGGCGTGGCGTGATGAAGTAGAAAAAATAATTTTATACAATCTTTGCATGCGACTATTAGGATGCATAATGAGATGGTATAACCAATTCCGTTATTGATATTAATGCACTGGACCACTAGCGTATAAAAATTATAAGGGTGTTGATTTTATTCTTCACACTATATGGTGGTATTTATATATACTTGATACAAAGTACAATTAGGTAAGGAGATAAATACAACAAGAAAATAATTACAAGGAATAATTTCCTTAAATACTAAACTAAAATACTACTGTATAATACGCCCCCGCAAAATTGACGTACCATCGGCGATGGAAATTTTGGATTGAAGCAAGAGAAAACGGGAGTGAGGGAGTGGCTTAGTGAGAAGGTCCGCCAATTGATCTGTAGTGTTAATGTAAGAGGAACCCCTTATTGACAAGATCACGAACAAAGTGAAGGTCAATAGAGATATGCTTCATACGAAAGTGCAACACCGAATGAAGGGAGAGACGAATAGCGCCCAAGTTATCACATAACACACACGGTACCGAAGGCAAAGAGACACCAAGCTCGCCAAATAGGTGTTGCAACCATCGAATCTCAGCAGAAACATTCGCCAACGCCCTATATTCCAACTCAGTGGATGACCGCGAGATAGCACGTTGACGACGTGAAGACCAAGAGACGGGATTTGCACCAAGAAAAACCATGTAGGCAGAAGTAGAAGTCGAAGTAGCCGTGTCACCCGCCCTATCAGCATCAGAGTAGGCCGTGAGTCGTAAGGAGGAAGCACGACGAAGAAAGAGGTCGTGCGAGCGCGTGCCCTTTAAGTAACGAAGCACGCGTTTCAAGGCCAACCAATCAGCCTCAGTGGGAGCGGACATGCGTTGGGCTAAGTGATTCACGGCGAAGGCAATATCAGACCTAGTTAATGTGAGATACTGCAAGGCACCAATGACACTGCGATACTCTGAAGCGTCCGTTAAAGAGGTGAAGGTGGAAACCGAGGAAGTCGAGGCCATGGGAGTTGCCAAGGGTTTGGCACCATCCATCTTGTAGCGAGAAAGGATATCACACATGTACTTTTGTTGAGAAAGGAACAAGCCCTCCTTGCAAAAAAAGACCTCAACACCAAGAAAGTAAGACAACATCCCCAAATCCTTAACCGCAAATTGGCGACCAAGATGGGCAGCCACACGTGAGACAGAGGGATCTTCATTACCCGTCACAATAATATCATCGACATAAACAAGGAGATAAATCACGTTACCGTTTCGTGAGAAGACGAAAATAGAGGTATCGAATTTGGATTGTAAGAATCCAAAGGCGCATAACGTAGCACTGAGAGCAAGAAACCACGCCCGAAGAGCTTGCTTCAACCCATACAGAGACTTCTTAAGGTGACAAACATGACAAGGAAACGATGAGTCAACAAAGCCTTGAGGTTGAGTCATATAGACATCCTCATCAAGCATACCATGTAAAAAGGCGTTGCTGACGTCCAGTTGCCTAAGACGCCAACCGCGCATCACCGTGATGAATAGCACGATGCGAATAGTGGCAGGCTTGACCACCGGACTGAAGGTCTCCTTAAACTAAGCCTTCACGCTGATGAAACCCCTTAGCAACAAGACGGGCTTTGTAGCGCTCAATCGAACCATCCGGATTACGCTTGATACGGAACACCCACTTGCACCCAATGAAGTTCTTCCCAACCGGAGATGGGACCAAATTCCAAGTGCCATGGTGCATGAGGGCATTGATTTCCTCAACCATGGCTGCACGCCATAGAGGATCCTTCAATGCTTGAGAAACACATGAAGGAGCGACGGGGCCAAGGACCGGATGTTTAGAGGCCAAGTTAAGTTGCTTAGGCTTGAAGATGTTGTTCATAGCCCGAGTAGTCATGCCATGAGTGCGCAAGGCAGTGGTGGGTTCAGTAGAAAGACGCGGTGAAGTGGACGACGAGCTCGAGATAGGGCTACACAGCTCGGGCGGCTCCAAGGGTTCATAGTGGAGTGAGGCCGATGAGGTGGGGCCATGGGCCAAAGGGTTAGACCTAGCAGACGGGTCACGAGCCAGGGCAGTTGATGGCCTGGGCCGAGCGTCTACGGGCGAAGATAGGCCTAATAAGGCCAAGTGTGGACCGAGAGCAGGTGGACTGACCGCTGGGCCGATGGAACGAACCGCAAGGCTGGTGGGGCTGGACCCATGAGGAGGCGGTTGGGTCCAGGTGGTAGAATCAAAAGCGAGGCGAAAACCCTAGGCGGCGGGTCAACCCGAGATAGAGGCGGCGTCGGGCGAAACCTTGGGAACTCTGTTTCAACAAAACGAACATGGCGCGAGACATAGGGATGCCCCGTTTCAACGCCCAAACAGTGATATGCACTCTGAGATGAGCTATAGCCCACAAAAATACAAGCCCGAGAAGGAGGTGTGAGCTTGCCCGAGAGATAAGGACGCAACCATGGGAAGCAAAGACATCTAAAAATGCGTAACTTGAGATAGTTAGGAGAGCGCCCAAATAAGATAAAGAACAGAGAGGACCGTTTAAATACCATTGTAGGGAGGCGATTGTAAAGATATACTGCTGTAGAAAAAGTCAAGTCCCAAAATTAGGGAGGCAATGTCGATTTCTGCAAGAGAATGCGACCGAGAGTGACGATATAACGATGTCGACGCTCAACAGTACCATTCTGCTGCGGTGTATGAGGCGCGGTGGATAGCCAACTAATTCCATTGGCAGACAAGTAGGAACGCATAGCAACAAATTCACCTCCATTATCAAAGTAGAAGTTCTTAATAGAGAACCCAAATTGTTTCTCAACCAACCCACGAAATTGGCTAAATACTGTAGCAACCTGAGACTTGTGAGTCAAAGGAAAGAACCAACAATACTTCGAAAAATAGTCAACCAACAATAGATAATAACGATTGGCATGCAAAGAGAGAGTCGTCGGTCCCCAAACATCACCATAAATAAATTCTAACGGATGCGTAGAAACAAGAGACGTAACATGAAACGGCAACTGAGTACTCTTATTAGCCAAACAAAAAAGGCAAAGCGCTGAATCCTTAGAATGATCCTAAGTACAAGGTAATTTGTACGTACGTAATAAAAAAGAACGAACATCTGAGGATGGATGACCTAAACGACTATGCCAATTATCCATAGTAGTGCGATCTCCCATAAACGCCATTGGAACGGAAGACGACTGTGGCTTCATGTCCAAATGGTATACGCCTCTATTGCAATCACCTCGCATGAGTTTCGCCCCCGTGACTCGATCCTTAACAAAAAGTACCAAGGATGAAATTCAATAGCAACATTATTGGCAAGATAAAATTGATGCACGGATAATAAGTTACTCTTTGAAGAAGGAACACATAACACTGAAAAAACAACAAAGTTACGTGCATGAGTAACAATGGAAGTAGAACCAACGTGCGTGATAGGCAAACCTGAACCATTGGCAATAACCACTTCATTCGTGCCATCATACTCAGAATGAACAGTAAGGTTCTGAAGATCAGAAGTCAGGTTATGCGAGGCACCGGAGTCAACAAGCCAATTATGATTGTCGGAATGAGAGGAAGGCGGTGTGGATGCCATGTTTGCAATAGGCTGTGGAAGGTGGCGACAAGTCCGAGCACCATAAACATAGATGCCACAAAGTTGACAAGTGATATCCGGCCGCGTGTGAGAACCCGAACGATTACCGTTCTGATTGTTCTGAGAGTTAGGGTTCTCGACGCGGTTCGAGTAGTACCCACGGCTGGAGTTGCGCCCCGAATTTCCACGACCATTAGACTGGCCACGATAACCACTATGACTTCCACGCTGACCCGAGTTTGGTTGAGGGGAAGCAGCGTGAGCCGAGGCAACAAGAGAAGCGGACTGAGCCTCCAACCGCTTCACGTAAATTTCGTGTGCCACCAATTTGTCATGAAGGACAGCGAATGAGAGAGCATTGTCACGTGAGTGGATCTGCACCGCGATGTCACGATACGACGGCCCGAGACCATTGAGCACAAAGAGCGTGACGTCATCATCGAAAAAACGATGATCGATGAGGGCCAGTTCATCAATCTTGAGCTTGACGAGTTGAAGGAATTCAGAGATGGATTTAGAGCCTATGGTCATCTAAGAGAGAGATTCCTTCAGTTGCATGACACGAGAGTGAGATTTGTTAGCAAACGTGTCCTGCAGGGTTTTCCATATAGCGACCGAGGTCTTCTCACTCGAGATGAGATTCATGACATCCGGGGAGAGAGAACCAAAGAGAGCAAAAACGAAGAGAAAATCCTGACGTGTCCAGTGAACGAACGCAGCGAGTGATTCGGGAGAATCACCGGGAGAAGGGCAGGGGGTCGTACCGTCCAAATAGTCAAGAAGGCCATAGACATAGAAAAGATGGCGAACATGTGCATTTCAGGAGGTATAATTTGCGGAGTTGAGTTGCAGAGGTAGATGAGTATGTGCGTTAATGGGCACAAGAGGGGGACCACCGGGACCATTCGGTGGCATCACAGGTAGAAGCGCGGAACCCGCAATAGGAAGAGGCGTCGAAGACGACTGCATGACCAGAGTCGAGGAAGAGGCAGCCGGTTGTGACATGGCAGCTAAGGCGACGGAGTCACTAGGGTTTGGTGAGGAAGACATGAGGATCGTATTTTCTTGTTAGAGATATTTCCCTGCTGATACCATATAAGAATTATAAGGGTGTTGATTTTATTCTTCATAATATGGTGGTATTTATATACTGGGCGAATTATAATTTTTGCCCTTTATTTTATCTAAACTTCAAGTTTTGCCCTTTTTTTTACCAGGCTTTTTTTTGCCCGTTATCTTTATTTTTTTGTTTTAATTTTGCCCGGTGGGCTTAGCTGAGGGCTTATTCGAAGCCCAGATTACGTGACATCCCATGTGGCGTACAGACGACGGCCACGTGGCGCCACGCCAACAAGAATATTTTTTTAAAAATTCTTGTGAAATAGGGGTAATTACCAAATTACCCCTGTCAACTTTTATTACCGTTTATTAATTCGAAATCGGGGTACAAAGAACAAAAATGCCCAAATCAGAAACGCCCAAATCTGACACTCTCGATCTCACTAAAAAATCTGAAACGCTCGCCCTAATCCATTCCCGATTTCGCCGTTTGAAGCATCGAAAAAGAAGGTAAACAATTTCTCAATCTTTTGTGTTGTAATTACATTACCCCGACGGCTAATTTTGTTTAGGGTTTAGGGTTTGTTTCCCCCGGTTATAAGTAATTATCGATTTAAACTGATTTCTTTTGGTTGTTGTTGTTATATTGATAGGTAATTGCTTAACTGTTTGCAATAGGAAGAAATTGATTAGGTAATCTGTAAAATTAGGGTATGGTGTCTGTGCTTAGTAAAACTGATTAGTTTCTAGTGTTAAATTCTGTAATTGTACTATATATCTTTTGATTAGTGTTTATGGCTAAATCTATAATGGTACTAGAAATTTGATACTGTGAAATTTGATATATGTATGTTTTGATTTTATTGTAGATGGTGTATCAATTTCATTGTGTATGTGGTCGGAGTTTAATGATATATGATAGGACTGGGTTAACTTTGACTCGTCCCGGTGAATACTATTACGTGTGTCCAACTAGAGTGCGTCACCCAAATTATTTTATTTGGGCTGATGAAATTTATTTGGAAAAAAATGCTCGTCTACGAGCTTTCATGTATTCTCCTATAATGAATTCTCCACCGTCTTTGAAAAAGAGAACTCACTGGAAAGAAGGCTTTTCTGGAAATCATGAACAAGATAAAATAGAATCTAGTTGTGGTGTGTCTGCTACATCTAATGTGCTTGGCGTTGTGGGTACCCCTCATGGTTATGGATTGAATGAAGTGCTAAGTAATGTGAATGTCACAAAGAATGCTCTTGCTTGCTGTTGTATTGCTTGGTCTGTTGTGATCATGATGGTCATTGTTTTTTGTATTTTTTTTGTACTCTTTTATTTAAAAAAGTAGTTGTAGATGAAGTGTAACCTGTTGGATGATTTAATTAGTTAATGGTGTTAATTTCAGTTAATGTTGATCATGTAATGAATTTATTTCAATGAAGTAGTTTGCTTTGTGTTAACTATGTTGTTTATTATCTGTAATCTTTCAATTTTAATGAAGTAGTTTGCTTTGTGTTAATTATGTATTCATATATTGATAGTAATCTTTCAATTTTTTTTAGAAGAATGAACAACATGGCTGATGTAAGACTTAAGAACTTATTTAGGGATCCATGCGTTAATGACTTTGTTGAGATGAAGTTACTTGATATTGTTTGTACCTACGGTGAAAGGCATCGTATTAGTAGCCCTCATATCCTGAACCGAGGAATGAAGTTCTTCCAGGCAGAAATGGAGAGGGGTATTAGGGATCCTGATCCCTTCCCTCCTTCAAGGATCAATTTTTTTTTTGAAAATTTTCTTTCAAAAGTATATCAAATTTATGGAAAGGCCTAATATATTCTTCCTTGGAAATACTTATGAAGTTGTTCCTTTATTAAAAAAACACTCAATTTTTTTTTCTACCCGCGTTTTCTTCTGGTGAGGTAAGTGTTTGTGGTAAGAGTTTGATGTGTGGAGCAAGAATCGACGACGTTTAAGGTAAAAGTTTGATTGTGTGGAACAAGAATCATCCACATAGTAATAAACGAGATAATAAAAATTGACAGGAGTAATTTGGTAATTACCCCTATTTCTCAAGAATTTTAAAAAAATATATTTTTGTTGACGTGGCGCCACGTGGCCGTCGTCTGTACGCCACGTGGGACACCACATAATCTGGGCTTCGAATAAGCCCTCAGCTAAGCTCACGGGGCAAAATTAAAACAAAAAAATAAAGATAACGGGCAAAAAAAAAGCCCGGTAAGAAAAAAAAGGCAAAACTTGAAGTTTAAGTAAAATAAAGGACAAAAATTATAATTCGCCCTTATATACTTGATACAAAGTACAAATAAGTAAGGAGATAAATACAACAAGGAAATAATTACAAGGAATAATTTCCTTAAATACTAAACTAAAATACTACTGTATAATATGGGAATTTTGCATCGGACGTCCTTTATGTTAACCAATTTTCAAAAAAGGTCCTCTATGTTGACATTTAGCAGTAAACGTCCTATATGTTGACATCATTTGCAATTTTCGTCCTATATGTTGACATTAACAGAAATCGTCCTATATGTTGACATCATTTGTAATTTTCGTCCTATATGTTGACATTAACAGAAAGCGTCCTATTTGCATTTTCATCCCTAAATAATTTATATAATTGCACTCACACTTAAAGTTTTAAAAATTTCAACAAACTTAATTGCATTCTTTTAAGACACATTCTTTTAAGAAAAAATTGATGATATTATATTTTTAGAAAATTAAAAATTTCAACAAACTTAATTAATAATTTCTTAAGCTTGATTTTATTAATTATTTGATAATTTTAATTTTTTTACAAAAAATATTATCAAATTCGAAAATTGCTACCCAAAATCGTTCGAAATAGTTTGAAAATAAAAATTATCAATTTCGAAAATTTTTAAAAATATTATCAATTTAGAAATTTTAATATTTTTAAAAAAAAATCGAAATTGATAATATTTTTTTAAAAAAAAATCGAAATTGATAATTTTTATTTTCAAACTATTTCGAACAATTTTGGGTAGCAATTTTCGAAATTGAAAGTAATTTTTTTTTAATTTCCGAAATTTATATTTTTTTTAAAAAATTTCGAAATTGATAATTTTTTTTCAAACTATTTGGAACGATTTTGGGTAGCAATTTTCGAAATTGATAATATTTGTTTTTTGAAATTTTGGAAATTGATATTTTTTTTAAAAAAATTTAAAGTTATCAAATAATTAATAAAATCAAACTTAAGAAATTATTAATTAAGTTTGTTGAATTTTTTAAATTTCTAAAAATATAATATCATCAATTTTTTTTTAAAAGAATGTGTCTTAAAAGAATACAATTAAGTTTGTTGAAATTTTTAAAATTTTAAGTGTGAGTGCAATTATATAAATTATTTAGGGATGAAAATGTAAATATGACGCTTTCTGTTAATGTCAACATATAGGACGAAAATTACAAATAATGTCAACATATAGGACGTTTTCTGTTAATGTCAACATATAGGACGAAAATTGCAAATGATGTCAACATATAGGACGTTTTCTGCTAAATGTCAACATAGAAGACCTTTTTTGAAAAGTGGTTAACATAAAGGACGTCCGGCGCAAAATTCCCGTATAATATAGCGGATGTGGTGTTGAAAAATTATTGGGATATGATTGATAAAATATCATTCAACTTTCACCCTCGTCTTCATACATGAAACTGTTCATTTTCCAACTCATGGAGGAACTATTTAGTAAATAAATGTTTGTAGAACTTGTTAGTCGGTTAGAGCGACCTAAAATGGCCCGAGAGTTTCGGAAGTCAGTTTGGAACTTTGTAAAGAATTTGGGACAAAGTGTTTTCTTAGGCTTATACATTGAGATTTGGTTAGTTTTCGAGCGTGCAATTGGCATACGAACAACAGTTTATAACATACTCCGTGGAATCTTAGAACAATTTTATTGCGCAACTCAGACAAGTACTACTTTAGAAAGAATGTATCTTTGAGCGATTTGAAGTGTTTCAACATTTTTGTTTGACATTTTATGGTGAATAACGTCAAATCTTTTCACCACATACCACATCGAAGAATGATGATACGTCTTGGGGAACGAGGTGTGAAGACTATGGCTGCCCACGCCTGCAAATGATGAAAACAAAATGGTGGTGGGGACTATATGCTCAAATGGGTGTCACATGATGGTGGGATCCATTTATGGGTTAAAGACCCGAATTGGCCATCAATACTTCCAAATAGATCAATGAACTTGTTTTAGTCTAAAAAAAATTAAATAACAAGCACAATATGAATGATCTAAAAGCCTCCTCTCATGAGCAAATTATGGGCTCACTATGCATCTCTATCATTTTGATGGTTAGTTAAGGAAGTTCTATTTTAAATTTGAGTACCATCAAAGAAGCTTATAATCCAATAGAAGTGCCTCACTTTCCTTTACCATATTTTAAAGTGTGTCGAACGCTTTACTTTTACCCATTAAACTGCACTATCTCATTATTAATTATTTTTTGAAGTTTGATTATGGATTTTTTCTAAGGGGGATTTATCATTATTAATTCTATGCTATGGATCATAATGTAGTTTTAGTTTGATAATGTTGGAACCCGGAATATGAATCATGATTTAATATCGGCGAGTTCAAAGACATTGTGTAACAGTTTTGATATGGAACCCTAATTCCACTCATTTGTACGGGAACAAGCTCCTAGAAAAAGAGTTAAGAAGAGATACAGATTTGATAACTTCATTCATATAAACTATAATTGCATACGTTTTACTCACAAATAAACTCATTAATAAATAGATAAACATCAATAAAAAAAAACACATATTGATCAAAAAATAAACAATAAAAGTACACATAAATGACATTGATAAGGTGATGTAGCTAGATTATGATAGAAAGAAAAAACAAAAAAACAAAAAAAAACTACTGTAGCTGGATCAAGATACATAATCTGCAGCCCATGGTTTGAGCTATTAACAAACGGGCCTGGACTAAGTTTAGTTTAAACAGTTGAACTTATATATATATATATATATATATATATATGTTCCTAGTAATTTGTCGAAAGTTAAATTTGCTGTAGTAAGAAAAAGGGAATTTTGCATCGGACGTCCTTTATGTTAACCAATTTTCAAAAAAGGTCCTCTATGTTGACATTTAGCAGTAAACGTCCTATATGTTGACATCATTTGCAATTTTCGTCCTATATGTTGACATTAACAGAAATCGTCCTATATGTTGACATCATTTGTAATTTTCGTCCTATATGTTGACATTAACAGAAAGCGTCCTATTTGCATTTTCATCCCTAAATAATTTATATAATTGCACTCACACTTAAAGTTTTAAAAATTTCAACAAACTTAATTGCATTCTTTTAAGACACATTCTTTTAAGAAAAAATTGATGATATTATATTTTTAGAAAATTAAAAATTTCAACAAACTTAATTAATAATTTCTTAAGCTTGATTTTATTAATTATTTGATAATTTTAATTTTTTTACAAAAAATATTATCAAATTCGAAAATTGCTACCCAAAATCGTTCGAAATAGTTTGAAAATAAAAATTATCAATTTCGAAATTTTTTTAAAATATTATCAATTTAGAAATTTTAATATTTTTAAAAAAAAATCGAAATTGATAATATTTTTTTAAAAAAAAATCGAAATTGATAATTTTTATTTTCAAACTATTTCGAACAATTTTGGGTAGCAATTTTCGAAATTGAAAGTAATTTTTTTTTAATTTCCGAAATTTATATTTTTTTAAAAAAATTTCGAAATTGATAATTTTTTTTCAAACTATTTCGAACGATTTTGGGTAGCAATTTTCGAAATTGATAATATTTGTTTTTTGAAATTTTGGAAATTGATATTTTTTTTAAAAAATTTAAAGTTATCAAATAATTAATAAAATCAAACTTAAGAAATTATTAATTAAGTTTGTTGAATTTTTTAAATTTCTAAAAATATAATATCATCAATTTTTTTTAAAAGAATGTGTCTTAAAAGAATACAATTAAGTTTGTTGAAATTTTTAAAATTTTAAGTGTGAGTGCAATTATATAAATTATTTAGGGATGAAAATGTAAATATGACGCTTTCTGTTAATGTCAACATATAGGACGAAAATTACAAATGATGTCAACATATAGGACGTTTTCTGTTAATGTCAACATATAGGACGAAAATTGCAAATGATGTCAACATATAGGACGTTTTCTGCTAAATGTCAACATAGAAGACCTTTTTTGAAAAGTGGTTAACATAAAGGACGTCCGGCGCAAAATTCCCTAAGAAAAAAGATAAAATATGCTGATGTTGCTCCTAAAATGTGTTGGGGCAAACAAAAGTTCCACATCAAAAATAAAAGGGAGTTGAACTGGGTTTATATGATTGGAGACATCTCAATTGGTATGAGGTTTTTTGGGAAGTTGGACCCCAAAAGTAAAATCATGAGGGCTTGGGCCCAAAGTGGACAATATCATACCAATGTTGAGATTGAGATTACAACGACTAACAACTGATATCAAAGCCAGTGCTCTCGATCCGTGTGGGTGTCCCAGGAGTGAACGAAAAAAGGAGGCGAGCTCCGATTTAAGGAGATGATGATCACAGGTGGTGAGACGTCGGGTTAAGGGGAGGCTCGGAGATCCTTTGTTCAAGGGAAGAAAAAAAAGTTTGTTTACGAGAATATAATTTCTAATATGATATTTTTAAAAAAATAAAAAAGGGCCAAGAACAATATCCCGGGAGAAAAACTGAAGAAGGGGACGAAGACCCAGTCACGTGAGGCGCGTACGTAGGGACAGTTCGGTAGTCCTTTGTTTAAGGGGAGGATTGTTGGGGCAAACAAGAGTCCCACATCGGAAATAAAAAGGAGTTGAACTAGGTTTATATGATTGGAGACATCTCAATTAGTATGAGGCATTTTGGAGAGTTATTGGACCCCGAAGATTCCAATTCCTAACAAAATGATGGTAAGTTGGTAACAGAAGCTATAGTTCCCATGTTTAACCAAAATTTGTTCGAATTATATGCTACTATGGATAGTCAAATTACTAAAAATACTTTAATATCATCACCCATTGAATTGATGCAACAAAATTATACAGAAAGCTACTCAAATTTGCTCATGAATTGCTGCCAAAGAACGGTCTGTTGAGGATGGGCTTCGTCCGTTCCCGAGTTTGATGATGCGTTTAGTTTCTTTTCGGTTTCGAATATGAGTTGAAGGTGAAGGGGCATCGATCCGCCTAACCGGCCTGTGTGTACGACGTGGTGGCAGGTGTGTTGAAGCTGCCAATTATCAGTCACAAAGTTTTGATATGGTTACTGATTGATGGCTTAAACAACTGTGGGAAAGCATGATTTAGCTAGAAGGATAGAGAGAGAGAGAGAGAGAGAGAGAGAGAGAGAGAGAGAGAGAGAGAGAGAGAGAGAGAGAGAGAGAGAGAGAGAGAGAGAGAACTCTTAACCTGATGTAAGTCATTGTTGGGTGGCCTTTGGAAAATTACTTTAATTGCATTGTATTATCTCTCTCTCTATATATATTATTTCTTTTGAGACCGAAGATTTAGGCTGAAGCTGCTTGTATTCTTCTTATACTCTGGATGATTACCTCAGAAGTCAGAACCATGGAAAAACAGCCCAAGTGGAAGTTCTTCATAGGGAAGTACTGAGAATAGCAAGTGTTTTCAGTGTGAAAAATAATGGGGTTAATTAACTTCAGTTCCAGGTTCCACACACACACACTTCATAGTTCTATCACTTTCATTGTCAGAAACTGAAAGGAACAACAATCAAGACTCTCTCTCTCTCACGTGCCTTCTTTATGCAACAGTTTTCATATCAACCAACTCTTTATCACTTGAAGAAACCTTGCGATACGTGAAATTCTATTTAATGATGCTAGAGAGAGCCATTCTGATTCGCCATGACAAGATTACCAAATGTTCACATTTGCCACCTCACCGCACTTTTTAACATGGTAGGGAATGGCACTTTGTGAGCAATGAAGAAGATATAAAGAGCTAGTAATATACTACCAGCATATTTGGAGTTGAGGCGCTTTGAAGAAAGATTTTTCTCTTTTTAGACCACTGCCTTGTAGATGGTTTGTGCTGTTCCTAGTCTGAATTCTATATGTGGTAAGTTGTAACTCTCTATGACATATACTGAACTACTTTTGATATGAATCTTATGTTAAATACCAATTACCTCTAATTATTTTTCTATGGTATTTGATGCAAATTGTTCTCATGCATATCCTGCGTTGTGGACATTATGAAGGGTGCTTGATCTGAATTCTACGTTAAGTTGACGGTTGCGAGATTATAATCTCCACAGGAAAACAAGTTAAAAGATGATTTCAATGTATTTTATTCAGGGACATTATTGGGTGATTATGTGCAAAAGTTGCTCTGATTTTTTCCCGGCTCTCTTGTTTTTTATTATGGATGATGAAATCACGAAGGGAAAAAATCGAAATTGGCCATTTATTGTGTCCTAGTTACGGTTTTCGTCATTTATTGTGTTCTTGTTTTATTTTGGTCCTTTATTGTGTGTTTTACTACGGTTTTGGTCCTTCAGATGGAATCTCAGCCGGAAATGTCATGTAGGAGCACGCGCCGCTCTAAATTCATTTTTTCTGAATTTTCCACAAGCAAATTCACATGTTGGAACAACAATTTTAATTTTTTATTTTAAAATTTGACCCGTCCGATCCGAATAACCCGGTCAAATCGGGCTGGCCGGGTCAGAATTTTAAATAATTAAGAATTAAAAAAATTGAAACGAGCGTTTCCACATGTGAATTTGCATGTGGGAATTAAAAAAATTATTGTGACTGGAAGTGTTCCACGTGATATTTTTCGACTCAGACTTCTTCCTAAGGACCAAAATCGCAATGAAATACACAATAAATGACCAAAATAAAACCAATTAAAATAATTGCTAACTTGTTTTATTCATTTATTTATAAAATAATTACATCATTAAACGAACAATTATAGCTCAAATGTTACCTCAACCAATTAATTCTTCAAAATATACTAAAGATAGAAACAAGATAAACAAATTCTTCATTTAGGAAAAAAATTTAAAAACAAAATGAATCCTTCTTATTCATTTCAGCAAAAATACGTTGTGGACACTAAAATTATGATCCTGGATACTCTGAACTTAAATGAATGCCAGCACACTGACAAACACTTAGGTATCCCTTTTTGTAGAACTGCTTTCAAAGAACCAATTCTGATCTCCCTTCTTGATGGGCTAGGAAACAAATTGATTAGTTGGAAAATCCAAAACCTTTCTTTAGCTGGAAAAACTATTATGCTCAAGTCAGTGGCTCAAGCTCATCCCTCCTACATCATGTCATGCTTTTCCATCCCTGCATATATATGCTCTAAAATGGATAGCCTCATGATGAGGTTCTTATGGGGTGAAAACTCTAACAAAAACATTCTCCCTTTAAAGAGTTGGGATGCAATTTGTAGACCAGGGATGCAATTTGTAGACCAAAAGCTCAAGGGGGGCTTGGTCTCAAGAAAATGAAGGACCAAAACAATGCTCTTATTGCCAAGCTCACATGGGATATGGCAATTAATTCTGACAAACTGTGGGTGAAACTACTTACTTCTAAATATGCTAAGGATAAAAAGTTTCTCACAATGTCTCCGGTCAAGATTGGTAGTTCTTGGATCTGGAGAGATCTTTTCAATCTGAGATCTCACCTTCTTTCTGGTATCTGTTTCAAAATTCACATCAACTCCTCTCTCAATCCCGGGGTTGATCCCTGGATTCCATCTCTCAATACCTTCTTACCTCATACTCTGGATAATCCTCTTCTTCCCTTAGAGAGTATCTTTGCCATATCTGATCTCATATCACAGGACAATGGCTCTTGGAATTTTGAAATTCTCCAGAAATTGTTTAATTCACAAACAATTAAAGAGATTCTCAAGATTCCATTAGCTCAAAATGCTGTCAACGATTCCCTTATCTGGACTCCCTCTAAGTCAGGGGTCCTCACTTCAAAGAATGACTTTGATCATTTAACCAAATTTGTCACTAATCCTATTCCTTCTCCTATCTGGAATTTAATTTGGAAATCTGATATTCATAACAGAAGTAAAAATTTTCTTTTGAGATGTGTAGCTGATATTATTCCTACTAGATATAGATTAAACAAGTTGTTTAACATTCAAGATACTTCATGTTTTCTGTGTAATAATGGCACTGAAACTCTAGAACATTTATTCATCAATTGTCATTTTGTGAAGACTATTATTCTTACTTCGAAATGGTCTTTCAATTTGAATAGTTTCATGAATTTTTCCATTTCTGATTGGACTGTTTTTTTTTTTTTTTTTTTTTTTTTTTTTCTGAAATGCAGGCTTCCAGGAACTCACAATGTCAAATTAAATCTGGAATTCAAAATTTTCTGCAGTATCACTATGGAAAAGATCTGGCATAGCAGAAACCAGTTGTTGCACAAGAAGGAAGAGATTCCTGCCTGCAAAATGGTATCCATCATTGAAAAGGAAGCTCATATCCAAGCTAATGTCAAGGCTCATGATAAAGAAGCAAAAAATGCAGCAAATTCAAAAAGCTGGAAAAAACCTCATAATGCTTGGATTAAGAGTAACTCAAAAGTTATTCAAAGATCAAATGGCTACTCTACTGCCTCAATTTGGAGAAACCAGAATGGTTCAATCATTTTTGCTCAAGCCAACACTGTGATCTCTTCTGATGATACAGTAGCAGAAGAAAAAGCAATCCTGGAGTCATGCAAGGAGCTTAATGAGAAAAAAACTTTGGCAAATCAATTCTGGAATCAGAAAACAGTGCTGTGATGGATATAATCAAGGATCCTGATATTTTGCATGCATGACCAGACAGCTAAATTCTTCATCAATGATATCAGGAAATTCTGGGCTTGTTGGCCCAAATAGAAATTTAAAGTTTTGTCTAGAGATAGTAACTCTGCTGCCCATAATTAGCAAAATGGGCCATATTTTGTAATTGGGAAGGAACTATTCCTAGCCACTTAATTCCTAACTCTTGTTTGAGTGATGGGGGATACCCTATCATAGACTATTTGTAGTTGTTATCATTCCTAATTTTATCAAAAAAAACCCCCAGAGGCGCGCGAGGGGGGGGGGGGGGGGGGCTCCACCCTGACCTAAAAAATTCGTGCACCACTGCCACGTCACCATCCCACCACTGATCGCCTTCTTCACCGTCCTCCCTCAGCCACCTCAACTACTTTCCCACCCCATTCTCCTCTCTAATTTCATTATCCACCACCTCCCCGAAGCATCCAAAGTCGCCCTCTTCTCCACCACCTCCGTGACGATCGGCCCGCCGGAGAAGCAAGGACTTTGGAGTTGACTTCAAACCAGTTGAAGAAAAGGATGAAAATTCCATTTTGTGGTAGATGAGAGTGGATTTGATGCGGAGGGAGTGGTTGTCGACTCTAGATATGAGAAGGCGAAGGTCCAATGCGAAGAGTGGGGCGGAAGGAGAGAAGGAAGATGAAGAGACGATGAGTCCGTCGGCGGAGGAATTGGTGGTGCCGTGGTGATGGCAGAGGGGGGAGAAGGTTATGTGATTCTTTTTTTTTCCAATTAAAAACTAATTTCTCTTCCTTTTTACTTTTTTTTTGTTTATGTAATATAATCGAAGGATATAAACTTTTTAATGAACTAATATCTTTTTATTCCTAAAATAGTTCTCCAATTTTAAATAATGGATTATTTAAAATATTCAAGGTTTGAAATTGAATCAAGAAATAAAAAAATGTAGCTTTTAGAACTTTTAGATAAGTTAGAAAATTTGAGTGTAAAATTTTAATTAAATAAAAGTTTAAGGGAATTCTTTGTCTACAAAAATAATACGTGGGTTATTTGTATTCTACACATCAAAAGTTTAAGGGAATTCTTTAGTTTTTTGCATTCTACGCATCAATTTCACCTCATAAGGGAATATATTGTTCTTTTTTTTTATTTTTTTAAATTTTTTTCCATGTTGGCAGCCACGTGTATATCCTAGGTCAAAATCCCCAATTTTTTGGTTAACGGGAAGACACGTTGGACAGTTAGGCAACTATTTGGGGTGGACTCAAGTTATGGTACTAAAATTCGATCAAAGTGCCAACTTGGGGTACCAGAGTTGATGAGTGACAACTTATTGTATCAAAATTGGGCAAGTGTCAAGTTAGGGTATGAAAGGTGATTTTTTTTCCCTCAATTGGACAAGGTCTGTAGTCATACTAGGTTCCCGGGCCTAATTTATTATTATTGCAGGGATTTATCTTGCAGGGTGAAATTGACGGAATTGTTTGATATGCATCAGGGGGCACAACTCCCCTCTCTCACAAAGAGGACCCATGTGTGTGGGGCCCACCTCTCTAGCTAAAAAAACGGTCGCCCATTCTGCAAACTAGCTAAAAAATACAGTAAATGACCAAATGCAGCCGTGAACCCTAACTAGAAATTCAATATCACATTTGGAAGGTGAAAACGTTTGGAGGGTAAAAACGTCATTTTTCTATTTACAACATGAATTTTTTGTTAACGGAGTTTGTTTTCGACAAGTGATACCCGGTTTTCAAGTGGAAACGACCATTTGAGAAAAACGTAAGACAAAAGTCTTTAGGCGACGTGATTTTTGCCAAATTTCAACGTTTAGAGTGTGAAAACGTCGTTTTTTCGATTTTCAACGAGATTGTTTTTAACAACGGAGTCTGTTTTCGACAAGCGATACCACTTTTTCAAGTGGAAACAACCATTTGAGCAAAACGTAAGACTAAAATCTTACCACGACGTGATTTTTGTCAAATTCCACCGTTTGGAGGGTGAAAACGTTTTTATTTTTATTTTCAATAGGAGTTTTTTTTTTAAGGATTATGGATTTTTTTTGAATTTTGGGGGTTATAAATTATAATGTATTTTATAAAATTTCAGGGGTATTTTACTATTTAAACAATTTTATAAGTTCAGGTTAATTTGAAATTGGTTTGAGAATTTCAACCTAAGAAGTTCTTCTTAGATTGAGAAAAAGTTGAGGTTGATTGAGTTTGAGTTGAAGTTGATATATGATCCATATTTATGGATCCAATATAAACTCAATCCTATCTCAACTCAACCTATTTTATATCAACCAAATTCAACTAGTTGAACTATATTGTCACCTCTAAACGCACGTCATTAACATAATTTAAGATGTTAATCTCCATCTAAATCTTAGATTTTCTTTTCTTTGCATGAGAATCAATGGAGGGTACCCCTGTGTTTGAGAATAATAATAAAAAAGAACATGTGCACATTCCCCTTTTAGTAGGGTATATGTAGTCGAAGACCCGAGAGGATCGTTGAGAGCAGTGTTTTCAGACCCGACCTGATCACAGATCCAGTGAGACTATTGGGTAGAGGTTCAACAGGTCGGACCGGTCGGACCACTGGTTAGACCGATTTGTTGACTTTAGTGAATGATTCAATAAAATATATTAAAAATACTCAATTGTATAAGAAAATCATAACAAAATATTCAACTGTATAAGAAAAGTCGTAACAAAATACTCAATTCTCCAACTGCAAAACATATCATGCTAATATCTCAACTTATCACTAAATAAGCAAATAAAATATTAAACAACTCCAAATCAAATTTCAAATCTCGAATTCATTATACCAAAAGAACAAAGTGACCAACAAAAATACAAAATAGTCCACAATTAAGAAACTCAAACACATAATTCCAAATTCAAAGTTTAGCAAGCCAAAAATAAACCAATAACAAAGTAGCAACAATACATCATTTATCACGAGGCCTCGTGATCATCCACACCAACATCTTCATAATTAGACACCCTCCCATAGGACCCCATACAATGCCAAATCAACTTCATCATTCCCCGCTGCACTTGCACTTGCAAAATCCGCCTCCCCCAACATATCATCAATATCTTCATTAGTAAAGTCACCACTTGTGTCTTCTTCCAGTACCCATTCGTTGACTCTATTAATATGATCATGGTCAATTGGATCATATGTCTTATTTTTCTTCTTGCCTCTACAAATAACATCATAACATCAAGTAATAAATTATACTTACTAATAAAATAAAACACACATTGAAACAAAAGAAATACAATAATTAAAACTTTAAAGTCATACCGCATCTTCAAACGTAGGTTATAATACACAAACACAAGATCATTCAATATCTCATGTTCCAACCTATTCCGCTTTTTTGTGTGTATATGTTAAAACACACTCAATTGCGCTCACATCCAGAAGAATCCAGAAGAGGCTGATGTTTGACACAAAATTTTAATGGCAACCTTTTGCAAATGTGGCCCGTCACCGCCAAATAGGCTCCATCAAACATCTAAACGATTACACCATATTATATTATTCGTACATATCTTATCAAACCAAATATATAAGACTAAACAAAATTTAACTTCTATAACAAAAATAACATGGAGTAGAAGTTTGAATACCCAACACGACATACTTTATTCCAAAACTCCCTCCCCGCTCTTGAAACATGTTCACTTCTTTCACCACATCCGACTGACCTGGGATAAGCTTCTCTAAGACATCTCACACAGCCCTCATCATCAAATATTCCTTGATTTCAAACCATACATTTTCCGAAACCTAAGACATTTTGCAACTTCACCTGAGATTTGCGTTAGATGTAGCTTAAACTGGTGAATTCCCCCGCCTGAAAGAATAACACCACATAAATCACACTATATTCATTCTTTTTTGAGCTCCGGCTCTAACTCAGTGCCATAGCGACATCCTATGTCGTTCTTATGACGGACGTTTGGAACGTAGCTACTTTATTGTGATGTAGGCTCACTTGCGGTTGGAGGGGGAGCAGATTGTGGAGTCTCTGAAGTGTTCTTTGCCATTTCCTATTTAAGAAACACAAAGACCTAACTTAGTAAGGATGAAATAATCAAAATCAAACTAAACTATCACTTAATCCATCATTAAAATAGAAATCTAATAATTACTAAGCTACTTTTAGTAAGAAAAATTAACAATTCATACTTTTTTTTCCTACTTCAATTTCAATTTTAGTAAACTATCAAGCTAAGCTATCAAACTAAACTATCACGCAATAGCTATCAAACTAAACTATCACGTAATCCATCACTAAAATACAAATCTAATAAGCTACTTTTAGATTTTTTTTAACAATTCCTACTTTTTTTCCTACTTCATTTCAGTTTTTGTAATCCATCAAGCTACTTCAATAGTTCAATTTCCATCAAGCTACTTCAAATTTCCCACTTCACTTTTAGTTATCCATCAAGCTACTTCAATTTCAAGTTTCCTACTTCACTTTTAGTAATCCATCAAGCTACTTCAATTTTAGTTTTCCTACTTCACTTTCAGTAATCCATCAACAAACAACAAAGCATTAATCCTAATAAACCCCCCGAATAAATAAAAACATGATAATATGATAATCAATATAAATTATAAAGCATCACCATTCTGAGTTCCAATCATAATACGATAATCATAATACAATTTCTCATCATCACCATTCACCACCATTAGTAATTGATTAAGAAATAGACCCCCCCCCCCCCAAGAAAAAACAAAAATAGTAACAGATTTGGGCAAAGCCGCACCGGGCAAAGGCAGTGTCCTTACCAAAGATGAGCGGCGAGTCGGTGGCGACGCAGATGGGCAGAGAATAGATTAGGATTTTGCCTTTTTTGTTTTTTAGTTTTTTCCTTCTTTGAGTGTTTGAGTCAGGTAGAAGGAATAACAATTTTTTTTTGTTTTGTTATAATTGCATCAGGGGCGTAACAGTAATTTTTTAAAAAAGGTTCACCGGTTCGCTAGGCGTGCTTTCGCCTGGCCAAAATAGTCGGTTCAACTGCTAGGACCCAACAACTCGTTATTAGCAGGGTTTTGAAACCCGACCCGGACCGATCGATTCGACTGGGAACCGGTGGCTTGTCCGGGCCGGTTCTCCTTTCTGAGCAGTTTGATAGCTGAATTCGCCGGTTCGCCCGGCGACCCGCTGAACCGGTTTTGCTTGCGAGTTGGTTCAACCCTTTTTTTTTGGTTTTTGAGCAACTGCGAATCAGCCCCTATATTTTTGATAATTACAAACCTGCCTCGATTGTTTTTTAAAAAAAGGAAGAAAAAAATGCACAACTTTGAAAGGCCATAACTTTGCGTAGTAGTGTCCGTTTTGGACGCATTTTTTTTTATTTAGGGTATCCCGATGAGATCTATCCACCGCAAAAATCCTACGGCGGTTTGGGCCAACATATTTTAAAAAAAATATTGTTTTCCATCCTTAATTTGATTTTGAAGTCAAACGAGCATGCATTCGAGAACTCCAGGCATAATATTTCGTCCGAAATTAAGTCAATTTTCTAGATTTTAGTTGTTAACCGTAAAAAATAAATATAAGATTAAAAGGAATATTAGACCTAAATATATGAATTAATATATGGACAATACTATTATCACGAGTACTTCCAATGAGATGTACCCACTCCCAATGAGGAGGCCCATTGGATGTTACCACACCCCTCGGTCACTAACCCAAAGCGGTACGAAGGAACATCCGAGGAGACACCTAAGCGTCCCTTGGAAAGTCAACGATGAATAAAAAAGAGATATCAACGCGGCATCGGAAAAAGTGTAAATCTTGATGGATCTGCGCGACTCTGATATCCATCAATGCGCCAAGAGGGACCACAACGGACCCCGAGTCCCATAATCTCACGAGAACACTTCCTTGCTGAACACTCTTCAACATAAACTGCCCTCGGAACACCACTCCGAAGACCAAATCTCAGAACATAGCCAGATCTAAGTACAAGAGCCACTGGAAAGCACACTACGTGGACTTGGACAAGAAAGTACCACTTCACGAAGGCCAAGTCAAGCCCTCAGAAACCAATTCAAGCCCTCGGAGGCCAAGTCAAGTCCTCGGAGACCAAGTCAAAACCCTCGGAGACCAAGTCAAACCCTCGGAGACCATGCCAAACCCTTGGAGCCCAAGTCAAAACCCTCGGAGACCAAGTCAAGCCCTCGGAGACCATGCCAAACCCTCGGAGCCCAAGTCAAAAGCGAAAACACCCCTCGGAGAACATATACAGAAACCCCTACACCAGGATGAACCCTTACCGAAGCAACAACACCACCCGAAGAATGTCCTGACTGGTCCATCAAGTCACTACCAAATGTAGGCCCTCTCGGAAAATAGCATCCCGAGAAACAGCCACTCGGAGATCCCCGGAGCTATCAGAAGAGGCAAAGATCAGCCTAGTCAGCATCTAGTAGATTAAAGATATACCTTATCTTAACTTTTTACACTTTTACCCATATTGTGACACCTGTACCTTACTAAAACACATGCATAACGACACTTGTCCCTAACAAACTCTATATAAAGGGGGATGACCAATTGAAAGAAAAAACACACAATCATATACAAACAAAACTAAGGAGCGAAGTTCAGTGAATAAAAGAAGGAATATTCTCGTATCTTTGTTCTCCTTTATACAATCATCGCTATTTGAATCATGGGCAGGGCGTTCCAACCCCAAAATAAATCCGTTAAATAGGGAATAATATCTAACCTGTTAACATTAGTGTTACATATTGTTGTTCTTGTATTGAATTTTGTGATACGGTTGACCAATATTTAAAAATCCAAAACAATCTTTTAACTTATATTAAATATATGGTTTGTTGGATTATTTATTAAATTGTTGGACATCTTAATGGTTTCCACTACATCATAATAAGTTGTTTTGTTAGAGGTCACGTGTTCAAGTCCTAGTATTGTGATAACCATATTTTTATTTTTCTTATAATATGACAAAATATTAGTGACTTAAAATAGTTCTCACAATCTTATAATCTTTTTTATACAATTAATTTTTAATATTATATATTTTATTGAATGTTGACTAAAGTCAACAAACCGGTCCAACCAGTGGTCCAACCGATTTGACCTGTTGACCCACTACCTAGTAGGCACCCCAGGTCAGTCACTGGGCATGGATTCAAAACACTGGTTATTAAGGCTGAACCGTTCTGGTGTGCTTACCGGTTCTCGATCGGACCGATCGAAGGGCCGGGTTTCAATGCAGTGATTGAGAGTCCTACTATATATTCTTATTTTTTATTTAAAAAAAGAAATTATACTTGAATATGAGCCAAAATGAGTTAGCTCTTAAATAAAGAATATATATATATATATATATATATAAATATATTACAATTTATGTTATTAGGACAATTTTACTAAATGAGGAGTATATTTATTGATATTTAGGCATATCTCTTCTTAGATTATAAATAAATAGCATAGATATAAAAAAATGAGTATCTTATAGGATATGAAAAATAGACCTAAGTACACGTTCAAGTTTCTATACCTAACTCAAAATTACTGGTAGCGCATTTTGGAGTACCCGCACCCGAATAAACCCGACCATATATACAGGGAAATACTTTTATGTGTAAGATTTGGGAATAGGTACCCGTTCATGTTGCCCACCCCCGCATGAAGAACTTTTAGGAAAAGTGAGGCGTTAATATATGACTTTATTTTTTTATTTTTTTTTTTTTTTATCATTTACTAGTAATACTGGCACGCGGTCCTAGCGTAATTAAAAATTTACTTTAAATATAATATAATAAATTTAAATGGTAAAGATTACAAGTGAAATATCTAGATATTAAATATGTAAAGATAGAAAGTGTATATACCTTAACCTTATCTTTATGTAAGCGAAATTAAGTAATGATTTTGTTTCCTTCAATGAGAATACTTAAATAATATTAAAGCTAAAATAAATTACAGTTATATTCCTACTAATAACAAACTTTAATAGTATAATAAGGGATAAATAAGAAAATCAAAAGATTGGTGTAACACTTATATAATAGTATATATATTATGATTTAACTTTTTTTTTAATATGTTGCCTTTGTTTTGGTAATATTGTTGGTAAATAATTGCGACTATTCCAAATTTTTTGTAATTTTTAACCTTATAATATAGATTTCGTGAGATCTTATACTTTTTGTATATTATATAAAGAGTAGTATTGATTTTAGATTTTTTTTTATTTGAAGATTCTCTTAGATTTAGGTACACTTATTCATTATACAAGGACACAATATGGTAAAACATAGATATATTAATTTGGAATCCTATATGTTTTTAGAAAACATGGACATATTAATTTTTGGAATACACTAATCTTTATTATAATAATGACGCTCTTATAAACCCGAACCTTCACGATAAGTGGAGGCTGTCCGGTATCTATGCTCAACTGAGACGCACGACAAAAGTAAGGGTTTCCAAGAGTTTAGAGAATATTGTGAGGGGGTCGGACTTACCATGGCTTGCGATGGGAGGCTTCAACGAGATATGCCACTCACACGAGAAGTAGGGGAGGAAATACTACACCTTTGAGTAGCTTGAATGTGTTCAGAAATTTCAATGAGAGATGTGGATTTATGGATACAGGGTTCCAAGGATCGATTTTCACATTGTCGAACAAACATGATGATGTGGAAATTTATCCAAGAAAGGGTGGATCGCGCGCTTGCAAATAAGGCGTGGCTCGACAAATATCCAAATCACGACTTGCTCTATCTTCCCAAGGTGCACTCGGATCACCACCGGATCATTATGGCATATCTTCCTGATTTGGCAATAGATCGTTTTATATATATACAAGTGTCGGTTACAAGTGTATGGTTGAGCAATACAACGAGTCTATCTCAAATCAGGCCTACACTACGTGTCTCGTGTAGACTTGGTCCGGAACACCTCGAACCAACGCCTTGACGCTTGGATGGGAGTGGAATATCGGTAGATAGATCGAAAGGACGTCGGTGATCGTCTTCGATGTGACGTCGAGGATGAGCCCCGATGTGAGATCGGTGATGATGTGGTGTGACATGTCAGAGGTGCACGTGATAACCCCGATGTCGAATAAGATATTGAAAGGGATATCGGTGATATGTTTCGATCTGACGAGTGGTAGCTGAGGGATAATAATTGCCTGTTTTGGGATCCGGGCACTGCGTATTTATAGACCTCGGGATCTGGGGACCACAGTAAGATATCGGTGATGATTACCGATATCACATCGAAAGTAATCCCCGATGTGCTCCAAAATGGGCTTGGTTTGGGCATGGCCCAATATGCGGGAAATGCCCATATCATGTAGTCCCCCAATTTGGGGATTCTTATCTTAGAGATAAGGATTCGCAAATTTAATTTAAAATTCCTGGGTTACCTGTACCCTTCGTCCCGCCAGTTCAAATGACGGAGATCAAACTTGTGGGGAGTGTATTTGTGATGAATGCCGAGTTTGAGGTCCTCGTTTGAATTCTAGTCCCCTTGGTATTTGGGTTCCTTGAAAATTATGATGGGGTTGCCGGGACAGTTGTTATATTCTCGCGGCTCTTTGCGTAGTAGGGTAAGATGTCGGGTTTTAGCTTTGATCTTAGGTCGAAATTCACATTCGATATGATGTCGAAAGTGTATTTCGATGTAGTTGAGGCCTCTGTCTATAAGTATGGCTTGCAGGAGACTCTGAAGTTCATAGTTTTATGTGTTTCCTCTGTCGCCTAGCGTAACCACATCGGTAAGTATATCGGTAATTATATTCGATATATCCCCCGACGTGTATTTCGATCTCTCTGTTGTAGTTGACTTATTATTCTTTTCTTCTACTGATATCCCCATTATTCTGCAGGTATATTACCTTTTCTGAGATACTTCGTTAAAATGGGGTTTAGACAATTGATGCTCAAGCTTTAAGCCGGTCGTGAAGCTCAGAAAGCTGCTGAAGCGGCGACAGTCAATGCGGTGCCTGAAACAAGGTCCGCGTCTAGCTTTGACCTGAATAATGCAGTTGTGGAGTTTCCGGCAGAGGTGTCGGAAGTCGAGCGAGCTCCCCATAACACTGTGGTACCTGAACGTGTTAATGAAGAATGTTTTGTCCATGTTCCTACAATGGTTGGGTCCCTTAGCCAGGACATCCTAAACGTGGTGGGAGGCCCTGATGGTGCGGCCAGCCTCTTGGAGGTGTTGACGTCAAAACAAGAGGGTGCGGTCCATCAACCTGACGAGTCTGTGGCGAGAGAGAGAGCATTTTCTTGGTCTCCCTCCGGTGGGTGTGCCGCTCCACGTTCTGGACTGTTGGCCGATGCTCCCTTGAGCCAGGGCGTTGGGGGTTCGGGATCGAATACCCATGTCAACGTGGGTGATTTTGTGGATGCACCTTCTACAGCGGGGTCGGGTTCTTCGCATTCGAGCCCTTTTAAGGGAAAAGCGACCGTTTCAAGTACACCCGACAAAGGTAAGGGGCTGCTGCGGGAGCCCTCGACATTGGGGGGTCGTGCCCCTATTTTTCCTGGGATCACGGTTACAAAACCTGCGGTTGACCCGACTAGGATAGCGGGTAATAAAAGGTCTCGTGAGGGGACTGTCCATAGTGGCCACTCATCTTCGAGTTCTGGCCCTCGAAAGGCAGGTGTGGTCAAACCCCCGACGCGAGTAGAATTCGCTAAATCTGATGCTGTACGGGGCATGATGCGGGCTTTCCCTCCTCTTACGAATGTGCGGGCGCTCACAGAATTTGAACGGGCCCAGAGCATACGCCTCAGTACTCACCTGTTCCAAAGTGTATGTGCCTAAGCACGTCCTTGATTGTTTCCATTTGAATGTTTATCATAATGTTATGTATTGTTATTGTGCAGACGGCCAAGCTGGCGGTCTCGTGTCTGAACACCATTCGCAAGTCCAAGGGTGACCCTGAAGCTGTTGTTGCCGAGCTCGAGGCTGATATCTTGAAGATGGGGGAGTTCAACCCCTTAGTGTTGGAGAGGTTAGGGGCTGAAAAAGAGGATGCACTGAAGACATGTCATGTGCTCCGGGAGGAGTACGATTTGTTGAAGGGCAACCTAAAAATAGTAGTGGTTGAGCTCGATCAAGGAAAGGCACGTGAATTTGCGGCCAATAAAGAGCTAGAATCATTGAAGGCTGAGGTGGCGGCGGTGAAGGCTGCTAATGAACGTCTCTCATCGGAGCTTTCCACTGCCCCGATTAGCTCCATTAGACTTGGTATGTATCTTGCGTACGACATCTGTTACCATTTCTTGTGCTCTTGTATTTAATAGAGTTCAATCTATAGGAATGTCGTCCTGATCTGCTCTGGGTTGGGGCGGAGAAGTTTATGGAAAGCTCGAGCTTCCGCAACTTAATTTTGAAGGTTCGAGATGCATCTTTCCATGCTTACGTAGGGCAAGTGTTGAGAAAGGACGGTTTCAAGGACTCCCTCGAGTTGAGTGGGCTGAACCCGAAGCATGATGATAACGATCTGCCGATCGGCGGCCTAGATGAGGTGGAAGAAAGTCCGGCCGACCCTGACATATTTTCCGAGGTTGTGGAGGAAAAAGACTGAAGGGTCCTCGTAGGAGTAGCTTTTTGCCGCTTTTATTTTAATTTGAATTTCCCTTTCCGGACTATCTTGAATTCGTGGTTCTGTAACTGAATATTTATTTCTCTGTTGTCTTCATAGTATGTGACTCTTCGTGTCCTTCTTGTCTGATAACTTGTCGATTTCTCTTATTGTCACGATGATAGAATATGCGGTATTCCGATGTCTGAAGCGCAGTCATTTCGTTCTCGTATTTGATGAGATCTGTTTAATCTATCTAGTGTCAATCAAGGACTGATTATTATTTCCTTGGTGTTGGTAGAAGTATGAGTAAGCTGTTACTGCTCCTGTGTTTAGGATTGACCGCATTATGACCGAGGACATTCTTCTTGTTGTTAGGGGCCCATAGAACTTGCCTCTTCAACTAGTTTGCTTTGTTAAATCGTCACCCAATGGGCTCTCCACCTTACGTACTTTATGGGATTTCCATCCAATAGGCTCTTCACCTAGCTTGATTTATGGGATTTTCACCCAATAGGCTCTTCACCTAATGTAATTTCTGGGATTTCCACCCAATAGGCTCTTCACCTAACGTAATTTATGGGATTTCCACCCAATAGGCTCTTCACCTAACTTGATTTATGGGATTTTCACCCAATAGGCTCTTCACCTAACGTAATTTTATGGGATTTCCACCCAATAGGCTATTCACCTAGCTTGATTTATGGGATTTTCACCCAATAGGCTTTTCACCTAACGTAATTTTATGGGATTTCCACCCAATAGGCTCTTCACCTAGCTTGATTTATGGGATTTTCACCCAATAGGCTCTTCACCTAACGTAATTTTATGGGATTTCCACCCAATAGGCTATTCACCTAGCTTGATTTATGAGATTTTCACCCAATAGGCTCTTCACCTAACATAATCTTATGGGATTTCCACCCAATAGGCTCTTGACCTAGCTTGATTTATGTGATTTTCACCCAATAGGCTCTTCACCTAACGTAATTTTATGGGATTTCCACCCAATAGGCTATTCACCTAGCTTGATTTATGGGATTTTCACCCAATAGGCTCTTCACATAACGTAATCTCGACCCCGTTATCACAGGGAATTTTTTCTTTAATCGACCCCGTTATCACAGGGGATATTTTTTGTGGGTAGGGATGCATCCCGTTATCACAGGGGTCCCTCTACCGTTGAGTTATTTTTGATCGACCCCGTTATCACAGGGGATTTTTTTTGTGGGTAGGGATGCGTCCCGTTATCACAGGGGTTCCTCTACCGTTGAGTTGTTTTTGATCGACCCCGTTATCACAGGGGATATTTTTTGTGGGTAGGGATGTGTCCCGTTATCACAGGGGTCCCTCTACCATTGAGTTATTTTTGATCGACCCCGTTATCACATGGATATTTTTTGTGGCATTGGCGGACCTTATCGTTGTCTTTTTGACTATGTCTCTTGACGACTCTGTTGTCATTGAACATGTAGGTCGTTGAGCCCTGTAAAACAGCATAGACAAGAAAACATTTCGATGTAAACGCTAATATGGAAGCACAAATTGATGTGCCTATGTTATCTGCGGAATGTTCCCACCAGGTGGAAATATCAGTTCATACGAAAGACAATGTTTTCGTTGTGCTCTATCGTGCATGTCGCACCTGTTTGTACCTGTTGTACCTGTTTGAATAGAAAATATTGCATAGTCTGGGGTAGTGCCCCTGAATCACTCTTTAAATATACTCTATGTCCTTTTCAGATATAGTAATGGGCGACCCTTTTGGCCATGTACGTATAAGAGGGGGGGTATGCTAAACATACATTTAGGGGAACCTTCCCCAATTCTTTGTGCCATTTTCTGTACTTCTATAATGTCCACTTAGGACATATCCCTGCATGAAATATGAGATTGCGCCAATCAATCAAATAAAAAGGTAATAAGGGATAACGGTTGAAGGCCAGGTAAACCCAGCCTGCCTACGTATCCCGTTGAGTGGGGAATCAGACCGGCGTAGTTCCCCCTGTTTTAAGTTACATGCCGACCCACGAAGGGGTTAAATAAAAGATAATGGTCGAGGGCTAAACCGCCTACGTATCCCGTTGAGTAGGGAATCAGACCGGCGTAGTTCTCCACTATTTTAAGTTTACAGACCAACCCACGATGGGGCGGCAATTGTTTCAAATGTTCGAACATAATTTAAAAAGTGCAGTAATTTAAAATATTGTTCTGTTTGCTCCTCATGGCGATCACTCCGTGCGGGGCAGGTATTCTTGGTGTGGGACTTCTATTTGCTGTCTTCTTCTGATTCTTGGGTGCTTCAGGGAATGTATTTGGTCAGCTCGAATCTCGCCAACTCCTTGAGGCGTCGGGAATTTAATCTTCTGGTAGTAAGTAGAGACCATTGCTCTGATCTGGTTGAGCGCCGATCAGCCCATGATGGTGTGGTAGGGGAACGGAATATCGACGATTGTGTATTTAATCTGCGTGACCCGGGTGCGTGGGTTCCTACCAAACGTGGTGGGCAATACAATTTGTCCAAGCGGCACTACCTCTGCTCCCCCGAACCCGGTCAAGGGGGTAGACATCGGTTTCAACCGGTCCTGGGGTATCCCCAGCTGCTCGTAGGCTTTTGAGAATATCAGGTTTGCGGAGCTTCCGCTATCCACCAACACTTTATACATCTGATATTCACCCACCTTAATCGTGATAACCAACGGGCAATCCAGCTTTCCTGCGATCAAGGCCAACGGACTAAGATGTTCCAAATCTTTCCTGGTGAAAGAGGTCTCCTGGTCCAAGTATGCTTCCGGCACGATTGCGTTGGTGTACCCAATATAGGCTCCACCATGGAGTCTCCTTGTTATGGTTTGTCCGTGAGCCGTATCGGCTCCCATGCCTCCTCCGTTGATTACATTTATAACGCCTCTGCTCGGGGCATTTACAATGGCCCTACCTCGTTCCTCGGGCGCCTCAATCATTTTCTATTTTCCTCTCTCGGCTGAGTAGTCTCTTCTAGGGGGTGAGGAATGCTCTACTGCTCTAGCACCCTCCCTGGCGCCCCTGACAAACTCGACCAGTTTCCCTTCTTTAATCAATCTTTCGATTTCGTTCATAAACCCTAAACCCTTCCGTCCTATGTCCAGGTTGACGGTGGTACGCGCAGTATTTGTCGGATGACTTCATCCCGGGAGTCTCGTTCAACGGCCTGGGTTCCGCCAACCGTCTGTTTCTCTTCGCCACGGCCATCACCTCCAGAATACCTCTGTTTAACGGGGTGTACGTCCATGGGGGCCTTTCCCTATCGTGCTCTCTGTCTGCGTTCCTGCTAGAAAACGGACCCTGACGAGTTGCCATCATTTCGTCCTCATAGATCATTTGGTTGGCAAGCATGTTGATTTGTGCTATGGTGGGCTCCGTCAACTTGATTAGCTCCCCGGCGAACCTGCGATGGGTCGTATCCTTGAACAACATCATCATGACCTGACCGCCATGCGGCTCATCCACCTTCAGCAATTCATCGTTGAACCTCCTCATATAGTCTCGGAGGTTCTCCCTTTCCTTTTGCTGTACAGCGTCGAGGTGTAGCAGGTTGGTCTTCATCCTCTTTTGGCTAGAGAATTGATTCTCAAATTTCTCCCTCAACTGCTCGTAATCCGTTATGGATCTGGCCTTCAGCCGAGCGAACCAGTCCAGTGCAGCGCCGTCAAGGTGGTGGACAGGATCTTTGCCTTTATGTTCCTCGAGTAGTTGTGCAAGTTCAGAATGCTATCGACCTGATGGAGATGATCCATCGGATCACCTCTTCCGTCGTACGGCTTTATCAATGGGATCATGTCCCCTATGTGCAATACTTTGGCCTCTATCTCATCCAAAAACGGGGTCTTACTGCGGCCCTTCCCCTTACTCTGAGTCAGTTTTCTTGACAATTCCGCCCTCTCGCGGTCTAGCTGTTCCATCCTTCTTGAGATCACCCACAGTATCTCTGCGTCCTCATTCTTCGAATACGCTACCTCGTCGCAGTCGCGACAACGTTCCATTCTCCGGACTAACTCTGCCCTCTCACGGTCCGGCCATTCAATCTTTCTTGCTATTTCCCGATCTAGGGTCCCTGAGTCCCGTCTCTCCACCCTGTCATAAGCCGCATGCGATATCTCTCTAAATGAGTCCTCTGTATCCTCTTGTTCATCATATTCTTGCCTTGTCCTTCTCGCCCGCCCTGGATCCATGGGGCCTCGCCTGAACGTCTTTCGTTCTTTGTTCCGCGAGTCGTGGAAGCAAAGCCTCCAGTGTAGCGTCAAGTGTCGCCTTTACCGAGGCATTGATCTGCGCTAGCATCTCCGGGGTTATGGCGGCGGGGTGAATGGCACTCTGTCCCGCGGGCATCGTCTCCTCCTGGCCGGGAAAATCTACATTTGGCGCTTCGGTCATTGGAACGTCAGTTGCGTGGTCCTCGATGGGCGGGCCCTCAATCTCAGGTTTTGCCGCACCTGGTGCGATAGGGGTCGGACCTGCATTTGCGGCCCGCGGCGACCTCCCGGGCCCGCGCCTTCGTTGCTCTTGTGGTGGAGGGAGCTCTCTCTCGTTCGAGCCACTGTCTGTTCTCGATCAGCTGGGTGTTGTGGGGTTTGTGCGCCCTCCATCCTAGCGCTCCTAGTCACAATTCCGCTAACTTCGGATCGGGTCCTCCTTCCTTGCATCTCGGCGTCCTTGTCCGGGAACTGGTGTTCCCATTGACGGTGCCACTGATTTGGTAATAGATCGTTTTATATATATACGAGTGTCGGTTACAAGTGTATGGTCGAGCAATACAACGAGTCTATCTCAAATCAGGCCTACACTACGTGTCTCGTGTAGACTTGGTCCGGAACACCTCGAACCAACGCCTTGACGCTTGGATGGGAGTGGAATATTGGTAGATAGATCGAAAGGACGTCGGTGATTGCCTTCGATGTGACGTCGAGGATGAGGCCCAATGTGAGATCGGTGATGATGTGGTGTGACGTGTCAGAGGTGCACGTGATAACCCCGATGTCGAATAAGATATCGAAAGGGATATCGGTGATATGTTTCGATCTGACGAGCGGTAGCTGAGGGATAATAATTGCATGTTTTGGGATCCGGGCATCGCGTATTTATAGACCTCGGGATCCGGGGACCACAGTACCATATCGGTGATGATTACCGATATCACATCGAAAGTAATCCCCGATGTGCTCCAAAATGGGCCTGGTTTGGGCCTGGCCCAATATGCGAGAAATGCCCATATCACTTCCCAAGGTACACTCGGATCACCACCAGATCATTATGGCGTGTGAAGGGAGTAGTAACGCGGGGAAGACGAAAAATTCGCCCAGATTTGGGGGAGCTTGGTTCGAGCACCCGAGATGTCTACCGCTACACAAGAATATTTGGGAGTCTAGTCCTTATAGAGATAGAAGGTTTAATCCTTAGATTTATGAGGCCTTTTATGCCTTATACCGAAAGTCCCGAACCCAGAAAGTATAGCACAATTTAGGATGATATCTCTTTGTAACCTCCTTTACAAATTTATCACAAAGAGCCTTACATCGCGCCTCAAAGAAATCATGCCAGAAATTATCTCCCCGAGATAGTCAAGCTTTATTAAAGGGAGAAGCACGGAAGATAATATCTTCTTGCTCCAAGAGGTCCTCCTCTCCGTGCGCAGTAAGAAAAAGAATAAGGTCGGTTGCATGATCATGAAGCTTGACTTGGAGAAGGCGTACGACAAGATTAATTGGGACTTTCTTGAGGAAACACTCTACGCGTTCCTCTTTCCTGTTGAGGTTGTCGAACTCATTATGTTATGTATACGAAGTGCATCAATAAGAGTATAATGGAACATATCTCCGCTTGAACCTTTCCATCACGCGTGCGTGCTAAGACAGGGATACCTACTCTCTCTTTATCGTTTTGTGCTATGTGTGGAGCGTCTCGCATTTTAATTCAAGAAGAGGTGGAGAAAGATAATTGGCAGCCCTTGGCCCCTTGTTGAGGCAGCCCGCTATTCTTTGCTGACAACCTCGTGTTGATGGGGCGTGTGACAAAAGGCTCGACGAAGGTCATTAGAAAGGTGCTTGATAGCTTTTATGGTTTCTCGGGGTTAAAACTTAACAACCACAAATCCAAAGTATTTTTCTCGAAAGGAGATGGGCGAGCTTGATAAGGCGAATTAGCGAAATTCTGGGTTTTGGTCAAACAAGGAATTTCGAGAAATATCTTGGAGTCTCTCTTATACATGGTCGATTCACTATAACGGATTTTGCTACTATCTTAGACTGCATCATGAAAAGGTTTATGTGATGGAAAGGAAAGCTCTTTACCCTTGCAGGTCGAGAAACTCTTATCCAATCCGTGTCGTCGGTTCTACTAGTCTACCAATATACAAGCTTCATGGATTCTAGAGCATTCGTACATGCAAATAGATCACTTTAACCATGACTTCTTATGGACGTCGAATCACATGAAAAATATCCATTTTGTCGGATGGCCGAAAGTTATGAGCATAGAACGGGAAGGAGGGCTCAGTATTCTAGTTACGCGTGTGTGCAACGAGGCATTACTTTCAAAGTTGGTGTGGAGAATTATGCGTGAGGATAATACCGTGTGGAGATAATTGATTATGGCTAAGTACTTGACGAATGGGAGGATCACGGAGTGTGTAGCGAAACCAACCGATAGTGCTACATGGAACGGGCTAATTAGATGCGCTAGACTTATGGCGCATTTTCTTGTTTGGAAAATTGGCAATGGACGTAAGATTATGTTCTGGTTTTATAATTGGCTTGGAGGAAAGAGGCTCTATGACGAGGGTGCACCATAAAACTGGAGGAGGCTAAATTATCGTTGCACGATGTTATGGAACGACGACGGGGGATGGTGCATTGACTAAATTGAGTCGTCTTCTCCAGTTGATCTAAAAGCCAAAATCATACAAAAACATGTTGTTCTTAGTGCGGCCGAAGATAAAGTTTTATGGGGTAAAAACTCCAATGGCGAGTTTACATATCAGTCCGCTTATAAAACATTCGTGGCGCATTAATCAAAGGAGCAGCAGTTTGACAAGGAAGTCAAGTGGGTTTGGAGGTTAGATTTGAGAAGTAAAATCTTACACTTTTTGTGGCTTGTTGCGCAAGACTGTTTGGTGACGAACGTGGTACGTAGGGTGCGGGGTATTCCAACTACTAATACTTACCCAGTCTACATGGAAGAGATGGAGGACTCGATAAACATGCTTCGAAAGTGTAGGATGACTAGGCGATTGTGATCTTGTTTAGTCGTGCATGAAATCCTACCTACTTTTGAGAACTATCCGGATGAGATTTGGCTGAAAAACATGCTAGAGAACAAGAATATGTCTATTCAATTTGGGAATAAAAAGGATTGGAGCTTCGTGTTCACGGCCGGGCTTTGGGTGATTTGGGAAAATAGGAACATGAAAGTGTTCAAGAGACGTATGGATACTACAAACTCTTGTGTGTTTCAAGTAAAAATGCTTAGCCAAGATTTGAAGTTAGGGGACGAGGACACAAATAAGTAAACTCTCGACGAGTTGGTGGATGAAACCGGAGGTTGGATGGGTAAAGATAAACACAGATGGCGGCGTGATTCAAGAGGAGAATCGAGGTTACGGCTCAGGGGTGCTACGGAAAGATGATGGATGTTGGGTTTGGGGTTTTATGATGGAACTTTCACCACCTACTATTGATGATGTGGAGTTGGAAGCGCTTAAGAAGGGATTAACTTTGGCTTGGGAAAGAAGACACCTGTGTATTATTGTTAAGACGGACTCGTTGGTGGCATATCATCAACTCAAGGGCACAACCGTGCTATCTGCTGGAATTGCGCATGAATGTCGAGAAGTATTGAGACACCCGAGTGAGAGTGTCATCAAGTGGATACTGAGAGAAGCTAATAAAGTGGCGGACAAGTTTCAAAGAATTATTTTAGAGAATAGAAACAAGGAATTCTTTTGGGAATCTCCCCCTTCTCATGTCACTAGCTTGTATGAGGACTTGGCTTAACGGCATTTTGTGATTGCTTTATTTACAAAAAAAAAACCAACCAAAAAATGGAGATTTTTTTTTTCTGGAATCTACAGTCTGGATACTTTTCCATGTGAGTGAGGAAAATAGTTAAAGATAAGAAACCTAAAAGGAAAATTGAAACAATCACACTTGAGTAAAGAATAAAGTTAAGAAACAAAAACATGTAGACACATGATAAAATCCTAGATGGTAGCAGCAGTGGTGGTGCTACCTGCATCGAATTAACCGTTCTGGGGTGGAGCAACATCAAAAGGTAGTCATGAATGAAAGCATAAAATACGTCTGACACGAAAGATCGCAAGAAATCATTTTAAACTTAAATTTCTTCTATCACAACCTTGAAATTGCATGTAATCTGCAACCTTTTTAGAAGGAATATGGGCTTAATATTTTAATGCAGTGTTGATGAACAAAAGAAAGTATCAAAAACATGTCAACATTGAATATCTATTTTGTGAAGATAATTGTGTTAAAGCATAGAGAAAAAATTCATAAGAAATAAAGGCTATGGTTTTCTTGAGTAATATGAGCATCAAGTTCATAATATTCTTAGTCTGAGTCGGTTGCTTTCCAAGCCATTACATCTAAAAACTCGATCTGGATCAATGAAATACGGTCCAGACCCATCAATCGGCCCGATCTGCTTTAAGAAAGAAGTTAAAAGAAAAACCTTTTTTTAAAGAATACCTTTTTTTGTTGAAAATTACTTAATGCATTAAAAAGAAAACAAAGAACAAGAGTTATTACAATCTTGACAGAATTCAACAAAAAGGGTGGGGTCTGGAGGTAAATAAGAGGTAAAGCCCTTCCAGTGATTGTCATTAGTCTATCTTGCCAAATTGTGGGCGTCCTTGTTGCCAAACTTCAGGATTTTTTGGATTTATCACAGAGGGAAAAGCTTCCAAATGGCACGAATTTTCTCTACATCTTCTTGATCAGAACAGAATGGGATGGAGTTTGATTTCGAGATAAGTTTCACCGTGTAAAGGGAATCAAATTCAAAGTGAACTTTATGAATATTATGAGCTTTGGCAAACCCATATGCAACCAACATTGCAGCAATCTCAGATGCGCACGTGTCAAATGTCAGCAATTTATCCGCGAATGCACAAAGAAGTCCACTGCAATGGTTATGGGCGCAAATGCGATGGTAGAGTCTAAGTCTTTGAAGGCTGCATCAGTGTCCAGTGATGGGTCGGAGCTTTCTAGGAGTATAATTGTAGGGCAGGCCGACAACAAAGCGTGCAACATGTTTATGAATTTGTACTCGAAACCGCTCGTTGGAATTAAGATTAGCTATCTTAATGAGGGAGTGTTTAGCGGGGGTTTGATGGAGTGCAAAACATCATTCCTTGTCTTCCAGATAAGCAAGATTGTGTAGATGCAGAAACTAAGGAACTCCGGATGAGGCTCGGCTTGAAGACACTTGGGTGCAGGTTAAAGATGATGTTCATCCAGTCGAAAATACTCATGTTACAATGTTACAAAAGTGGTTAATCTGGATAGCCTATTTAGTTGCAAAAAATACTTTCATAAAATAACTATAGTCCAAAAACAAATGATGTAAGGACTTATAATTAGCATCACAAAGTACGCAAGTAGTATCAGTTAAAGGCATAAAATTGCCAAGTTTAGCGCGAGTAGGGAGGCATTTGTTGGCAACTTTCTAAGATTTTTTTAAGTTGATCGTGGGTAGGGGTGTTCCAAATCCTTTTTAGGCGAGCCTTGAATGAAGGCAAGGTTGAGAAAAAGCGGTGCGATTGATCTACCAAGTAGGCCCTCTTAGAGGTGAAAATCCCAAGTCGTCCGGGAATCCAGGTCACATACCAAGGTTCTCTAGAACTAGAGATCTTGTTTTTTAGAATCTTCCTAACAATTTTAGCTGAGAAAGTCAAAGATAGCAACTTGCAGTTCCATGCACCATTGGGAGTAATAAGATCCATGACATATTTGAGGGAATGATATTAGTTGGGAGGAGAGGAAGGCTTGAAACCCTTTATAGTTGAGATCCATGGATCTTCCCAACTTTTAAGGGAGGAAGACTAATTGACTTTATAACAGATACCTATTGATAAAATATCTCGACACGTAAGCATGCTCTTCCATGTCCATGTATCAGATTCCTTACCACTGACATTGAAAAAATCCTCCTCCCTCAAGTACTTTAGTTTTAGGAGACAAGTCCAACGCTTGTTATTCAGTTTAAGCAAATGCCAACCGTTCTTGGAGAATATTGCCCTATTGAAATTTGCCTTTCTCTACCCAAGGACCACCAGAATCTATACGTAGCCTTATACATAATAAACAATCGTTTTGGAATAATAATGGTGGCCATAAGATAACTCATCATGCTAAGAGTCACATATTTAATAAGATTGGTTTTCCTAGCCTTGGATAAATTGCTCGTTTTCCAGCCGCACAAAGGGTTGTCAAAACGGGTAAGGATACCATTGCAATTAGCAATGCGCTTATCAGTTTTGCAAAAGGAAACCAAGTGTTTGAGATCCTGATTGCAAAGTTTCATGCCAAGGGAAGACCGAATAGTGTTCTTGATCGAAGGAAGACAGTTTTTACTGAAGTGAACGACTAATTTCTTAAGACTGATAGCATGACCCGTCAAAGGACTGAAAGTGTTGAGAAAAGAGGAGATATTAGAGGCATTGTCCAAATCAATGAGAGAAAACATGACAATATTATCTGCATAGAGCAGATGAGGGACATGTGGGGCATAACTGCTGATTTTGACTCCATGAAAGTGGTTAGAGAGTTTGGCCTGATTGATGAATGCGTGAGTCGTGAAAAAAGATCTGCCACAATGATAAAAAAGGCCAGAGACAGGATAACCCTATCTCATTCCTCGAGAAAGATTGAAGAAACCGAATAACTATCCTTTGATAATGGTGGATAACAAGACACAATTGATACACTGCATGATGAGGTTTACAAAACTGTTGTCTAAACCCAAACAACCCTGAAGTGTACCAAGGACCTTCCATTCAGTGTGATTAAATCCTCTAACAAGACCTACTTTAATAGCCATCAAACCAAGTTTACCTTTTTTGTGATTAAATTAATGCATCAATTCTTGGGTAAGGATTATGATGTCCGAGATATTTCAACCAGGAACAAAGACTGTTTGAGGGAGCGAGATGATCTTATTAAGGATACTCTTAAGTCTATTAGCTAGAATTTTGGTAATCTTGTAAAAGGTATTACAAAGACTTATGGATCTAAATTGATCCACTCGACCAACATTCAGAATTTTGGGAATCAGAGTAATAAGGGTGTGGCTGAAAGCATTCAAGAAGTTGACAGAATTTAAAAAGTGACAATATTACAAATATCATTCCCAATAAAATCCCAAATTCTTTGAAGAAAATAGGAGAAAACCCATCCGGCCCCAGGTTTTTGTAAGAGTCAAAATTAAAAATAATGCTCTTAATATCACCAACAGTAGGAATTTCAAGCAAAGAAGCATTATCATCCGCCGTAGTTGCAGGATTGACAAGATTACGAAAGTCATCCAAACATTACGGGTTGCATGAAGTAAAATGCAACTTAAAATGAGAATCAAAAGCGTACCCAATACTATTCCAATTCGACACTTCATGTGAGCAACGCACCTCGAGACTTAGTTAATATCAAACTCATCCCATGTTCAAACAACACATAAACAAACTTGATATTAATTTAGTCTAAAAGAACGGTCTCACAGCCAGGATCATACCATACATAAAGAAAATCAATTTATTACATATCACAACAGAAGTCTTGATAAAATACAAATAACAACATCATAGTTGAATAAAATTGACAATACTTAGTTATTTAAAACCTTTAGGATTATTGGAATGCATACTCAAAATAATACTTAGCAAAATAACTTCTTGATTTGGAAAAAGCGCTGAAACCAGCCACACATAAGTCACCTTTTATTCTCAGAAATTGACAGACAAAACAAAAGAGGAATAAGTCTTTAATGACTTAGTGAGATTTTTAGGTTTAGGCAGTAAATTAAACAAGAATAAGTAGAATCCGAAAATGATCTGAACTGTAAAGAATGGCAAGAAACAACTATTGAGCGTTAATAACATATGAACATGAAGTAATGAAAATGAACATGTGCACATAACAACTAGATCCAACCTTATATCAGCGAGTATACTACCTTATACCTCCCAATGAAGCGAAACCTCACAACAAAACGAAAAGACATGCTCAAGTACACGTCTATCTAGCACGCGGGTTATAATCAACTCCTGACTATACGCGACGCTTAGATCGATGGGTATTATGTAAAAGGGATAAATGCATTAAACTATGCAGGTTTTTGAGTTTTCGTCCTTAAACTAAATAAATAAGCGCTTTGCCCCCTAAACTATGCACGTCTGTGCGATTTGCCCCTTGGCTGGGTTTCGGCTATTTTTGGCCATTCTTGGCCGGAATTTTTCCCCTTACCCGACACATATGCGTTGTACTAGATGTATATTAGTAGTTGATGACAAAAAGTAGGCGAAAAAATGCTTCGAACGGGGCATATTCTGGCTAAAATACACTGAAGACGAAATCACATTTTGGCCAGAATATGCCCCGTTCGAGGTGTTTTTTCGCCTACTTTTTGTCATCAACTACTAATATACATCAAGTACAACACATGTGTGTCGGGTAAGGGGAAAAATTCCGACCAAGAATGGCCAAAAAATAGCCGAAAACCCGGTCAGAGAGCAAATCGCACAGACTTGCATAGTTTAGAGGGGCAAAACGCTTATTTATTTAGTTTAAGGACGAAAGCTCAAAAACCTACATAGTTCAGGGGGTTTAATGCATTTATCCCTATGTAAAAACACTTAAACCGACAGCCCTTACTGCCCAACAGTAAATTAACACAACCATGGGCCCAACTTTCCAAAGGCGTCCCAATGGGTGAAACGTAATATTACATGAGCTAGTAAGCCGGATTATATCCATTGCTCGTTTGCACAGTCCATGAATCAATATATAGGTTATCAGATTAGGTCAGGTAATACGGTTATGAATTGACATGTCATCGAGATTTAGCATTTTAACATGATGTAACAATAGATAAAATAAACTGAATCACCAACGATAATAAGTAAATGAAAAGTGAAGGCAATATAAAGGATGAAAGAAATTGCTCGCGATTCAGAAATAAAATCCGATTTTTCTGTCCAAGTTCCTTATAGCAGAATGCCAAATGGGGCAGGAATAATCAAAATCAAACCTCACCTTTTCAACACAATTGCCGCTAGTTATCCTCGTTAACTTCTTCGATCCCTAAATAAATTTATAAAGTGTTAATGGTTATACAATTAGCTAGTAAGTTTATATTTTTTCATAAGTTGTTCTAATTAGTAATTATGACACCCTTTATACTAACTAAGTTGAAATATGAGAGAATCGTATTTTAATATACATCAAAGATTCATACACATGATTAATATGAAAGTAAACTAAAGATCACTTAAAAACATGCATCATCATTAGTAAAAATAAAACATACTATGCTACTACTATCTTTGCCGCCTAAACTTTGATCTAATGAGTGATTTGCTTCAATAACCTTCAATATAGTAGATCTATCAAACCTCACTTTCTGGATGGAGGCTGACTGTTGCTTGCTTTCGACCTTCAAAAACTACTCTTTTGGAAATTGTTTCTAAATGTGAAAGATGCCTAACTTATAGAGGAACCAGGATATAAAATTTCAGAATATTTGGACTTAATTTGGATGAGTTATGATGTTCTTAGTCCTCGGATTTGAAAGTAGTTTTTCTGCACAATGAAAATTTTTGGTCTTTTGGGGTAGAAGGACGATGAGCAAAATTCTGAAACAATTTTTTTTTATGAAACTAGACTCAAAATGATTGGAAACAATGAATAAAAACAATGCATGAACGTGAGTTAATATGGCAGCTAAAATTGTTCAAAGTCAGATCTAGAGTGCAGACTGGTTCATGTTCAATTATAGCAACACGTTGACAATTTGCATAGTTGTCTATTTATCACTTATTGTTTACTTTATTTTACGTTATACACCTTATAATATCAAATTCAGATCATATCTTCATCTTAAATAATTCACAACTTTGTATTTGATTAACTATTATGCAAATATAATTATTGTGTAAAAGATATATATACATATATATACATATATATATATAGTTAAGTAGATAACTATGTAATTAACATGTTTTAAGCTAATTTCCAAATAGTTATAATTATTTAGGGTTTGTGAACCTAATTTAAGAACACATAAATAGCGTAAAGGCTATCATAAGCTAATCATAAACGTTTTGGACTAAATTTAAAAATTCTAAAACTATTTGGGGTCAAAATGATATGTTTGATAGTTTAGGGACTAAGTTGAAAATTTTGAGATTGTATTGTTCTCTTCCAAAATTTAGGGTCGTTACACTTCACAATTAGGGTATCATTAAAAATGGAAAATATGCGATTAGCACGATGACATAAGATAGTATATAAATAGGAATAATTTGATTACCCAATCAAATTACATTGCTGAGATGACAACTTTTGGAAACTCTTTGGAAATCTAATTTGCATAATATAATGAAACTCTTTTATGGAAAGTTTACAATGATGTTTTACCTACTGCCTCCAAAATTAACTTGAGATTTAAAGTGCAGGATACTCTATGCAAAATCGGCTTCCCTAGAGTTGAATCAACTGATCACCTAATCCTGGAATGTCTCCTATTAGAGCTGTCTGTTTTGCCTCAAAATGGAGCCTGAATCTGGATCAGGTCCCCACCCCCAATGAGTCTCCAATTTTTCCTTCAAATAAGTGGAGGGAAGAGTTCCTCATCTTTTATGCCTGCTGTGTTGATTTCATTTGGAAAAGCAGGAATAAATTCATTTTTGAAGAGGGCTCCTTTGATCCTCTACAGATTAAGACTGTTATCGAAGCTAATGCATCGGAGCATTATAATGCTCAAATGTTCAAGAGGCAAGCCAAGAGATCATCAAGAACACCTAAGAAATGGAGACCCCCACGCAAACCCATTTTCAAGTTCAACGTGGATACGACATTTTCCAACAATAAAGCAAAAGTGGCAGGAGTCTGTAGAAATCATAACGGCCCTATATTGCTCTCCTTTGCGCATGGGAAAATTGCAAAGGATGCCCTTGTTGCAGAAGTTTTTGCGATAAAAAATTCTTGTATTTGGTGCCATTCTCTCAAGATGAGTAAAGCATGCTTCGAGTCTGATTGTCTCCATGTTGTGACTCTCATCAACAATGCTAATCTCTTGCCAAATTGGACAATTGCCCAGATCATTGAAGATATCCGTAGAATCCAAAATTCTTATCCTTTTTGGTCTTTTAATTTTGTTCATTATAATTGTAATGAGGCAGCCCTCAATTTGGCTCGATGGGCATCGACTGCTAGCTATTTTGGCCCCATTCTCCCAGAAAACCTCCCATTTAATGTATTTGTTGATGGGGGTTTCCCTCTGGTTGATTCCTTTCAGGTTTAGGCTTGTATTTAACGGCCTTATTTATTTATCTATAAAAAAATAGGAATGCCTTGAGTTTGCGTCGTCGTACTTAATCCACTCTTGTTTCGATCTTTGCCTCCATTTTGCCTCTTCTTTGAAGAGAATGGAATTTAGATGCGTTTGTAAATCACGCTTCAGAGTCAAAAATGATGAAGAATGGTTTTGGGCATGAATCAATATGAGAGCAGATTTGGGAAATATATGTGGAAATAGGTTGAATCGGATGTAGTGCCACTTTTTGAGGGGAGCTCGGGTAACTTTAGTTTTGGAATGAGTAATGAAAACTGGTGCCATTAACATCGGTGTTCCAGACAGAGGAAATGGTGAATCGACAGTCGGGTTCAAGAATCCATGTGCTTCAAAGCGAAAGCTTTTAGGGCCTTTGGCACATGGAGAGGTGGTGTGAAGTATGGGGGGAGAGTTGTCGGAGCGGATTTCCAGGAGATGGGTGACCACAATGTCAGCAAAAAACGAGTCCCATTGAGTACTAGAGATACAATCAATTCTCTATTTGATATTCTCATCTCCAGGTCTATGATTAGACCATGCAAACTCATTCCCCTTTGATGATGCAATACCATCCAACCCCCGGGGATGGTAATTTGGGATATTGATCAAGTGAATTTTATCATAACGCTGATTCCAAGCTTGAGAGAAGAGGTGATGCTTTTAATATTTGCGATAAAGAGGGGGCTACAAGTGGTGGAACTCAGTTGGGGAGGGGAGCTATGTTGGAGATTGCTTAAAGATAAAGTGCAAGTATGCTTTTGCTGATAATTTAGCGCTCAAATGTTATTGAAAGATATATGCTAGTGTGGGAGCTCATTAGGCAGGAGTTTTGAGTTCATGTCGAACGTTGTTGTGGGAGTGCTAAAAAGTACCTATTTATAGGAATTCCATGGGGGTTTCTAGCCAATCACGCCTAGATTGCCTCGACTAAGTCTGCTAATATGGTAGATCTGCTTATGTGCCAATAAACATTTCTGACAAGGGTGGCCTATGGCGAGGCTTCTTCTGCACCAATGTGGGTCGTTGGCCGAGGGAGCCAATCAAAGAGGATTCCTTTATTCCAATAAACATTATGTGCGCCTCATTTATAGTGGGTAGTTGTAAGTTGGTGATTAAATTTGTACTAAGTTCCTTCTCGTTTACTAACATCGATGCCCTCCTCGTTCCTGCCAAGAGTTGAGAAAGTAAAGTATTAGTGAAATATTTTATGACTGTTGATTTACTCGGGAAAAATGTCATTGAGGGTTTTGTCCGAGTTTTCAGAAGAAATATGTATGCGTTCGTTTAGAGTCGTTTGAGCTTGACTCGGGGTGTTATGATAAGAGGGCTGGTGGAAGTCATAGCAAAGACAGCTTGTGTAGGAATCGTGGATCGAGTGTCTTATAGAAGTAATATTAGGAGAAGTATGCGTGCGTATGACATTAGAGGTCATGACTCCACAAAGAGGAGTGTGTAACGAGTGATATTCGCGGAGAGGAGGCAGATCTCAAAAGGGTAGATCTCAACTGCGTACTTGGATATGTCCCTGGTAACTGGTGGAGTGATAGAGTGTTACCGAGAGAATGATCCCCGTGGACAGTGCCCGTAAGAAGAGGATGTAGAGAGGCAAAAAAGGGTGCTATTCGATGCTTTCCTATTAGTGTGGTCGGTAGGGGTGTTCTGAGGATCTTACACCAGTCCCTGAGACGTTACTTAGCATTGCCCGAGCCTTCTGTTTGTGGGAGGAAATATATGTATTTTAGTATATGTATCATCAAGGGTCCCCCCCCCCCCCCCCCCAGTTCTGGGTGTGCTTTGGAGAAAACACTAGAGTGCACTTTTACGCGTTATGTGATATAAGGTTTCATGTGGACCACGTGGCTCTTTGCTATGCACTCATCTTGGGGCAACTGTTGCCCTCCCTGGGTCTATAAAGAAGGAACTCGGTTCTTTAGTATTCATTAACTTTCATCCGATTTTTCTTTCCCCATCTTTTCGTTTTCTACAATTTTGCAAAACTTCCTAAGTCATGATAATGTCATCTGGAAATCTCTCTAGTGATCTGGGTACTGTAGCGGTGGAGAGCAGAAATTCTTTGGTTAGGTTGGAGGACCCACCTCATCCTTCTCCAGTGGAGGAAGCGACTGGGATTTCTCGTTGTCGTCGCGCTTTTGGCAGCGCGATTGAAATGCTGAGAAGGAAATCGATAAAGGCGTGGTGTCTCTATCGTTTAGGGTTTCGACATATGAGGTGTTGAGTACCATGCACTCCACATAGGAAGTCAATGCGGAGTTCACTCATTACGGGATAAAGGCTTCCCACGTGGATGTTAAAATCCCAACGGAGGCCGAGATGGGTAGCTCGCCTCATCCCAAGTACTTGACTGTGTACTACCCACAGCTGAAGGTGGGGCTTCGGTCATTTTTGCCCCTGTTCTTCTGCGAGGTCTTCAAGGTGTGCATCGTGTGCCCGAGTCAGCTGGATTTTAATGGGTACACCAAGTTGGCCGCCTTTGTTTTGATTTTTGTTGCGTATATCCATCCCTGCACAGTGACTCGATTCTGTGGGGGGTTTTCACTTGTTGAAGTTCTCAGGGAGCTCTATCTTCTACACATTCACGATGTAGAAGGAGATAAAGCGCATCTTTCACAAACTTCCCGGGTCTCATAGTAGTTGGAAGGATAAATGCTACTTTGCTCGATCCCTGGATGAGAAGATTGAATGGGACGTTCCCCTCAAGTGGAACGAGGAGCCATTTATCCCCGATACATACAATATGGATGAGGCTATGCGGTGATTGACCGGCGAGGGATTCTTCAACCAAGGGTTATTGCCACTTGATGATGCAGATGGGTCTATTATTTTTATGTATAAGGCTTGCAAGTTGGATGACTTGATGCTGGTGGCCATGACTCTTGACCTGGATTGCACCGACCTGTGTAAGTTTTTCTCTAAGTCTCGATCTTGTTTTCTTTATTCATTTTATTTAGCTCTTTTGTAAGGTCGTTATTATGTACGAGAGATTATGGACGGGCTGAAGTATACGCGTCATTCCTCTCCGACATGTGGTGCTCGTAAAAAGTGAGGTAAAAAGACTCGTGTAGTGAGTGACCAGGCGGATTCGGAAGCATCGGGGTCTACAAATAATGCCTCCGAGGGTAGAGCAGAGAACATAACTTGGTAAGAAACTTTAGGAGTGTGGATATGATAAAAGAGAAGGGTGTTGGAACCTCAACTCGTCCTAAGAGCGGGGATCAACTCGGGGTTTCCTCAAAGGAGGTGGCGATCATTGTCACGAGTGATTGGGAGGAGGATAGAGAGTCTCATACCCATGCGGGCTAGAAGTCGTGGTGCTTTTGTGTCATCTCCCCAGGGTCGTGAGGATCTTTCTTCCACGTTGCTTATGTCCAAGGGACTAGCGATTACTCAAGAAGTGGGGGGAGGCGTGAATTGGTTGCGTGACCTTATGCCTTCCGAAGAAGAGGTTGATCTTGGAGGGGATCCAGCTGGTTTACTTCTTCCTGATGAACATGAAGTGATCTGGGTGCCTTCGCTTTCTCCAGTGGTTCAGACGAGCCTGGGAGGGGCAACAACTTTCTCTACTCGTGAAGTGGTCCATCCTGTCATGTCCTTGAATCTTCCTTCTAAGCATGAAGCAGGGCCTTCAGTTCTACTTTTGGTTCATACCTCTACTATAACTACATGGGGTTCGATGGTGCGTCTTCCTTGGTACGCACTTTCGACTTTCCTATTCACCCCCCCCCCCCCCTCATTTATGCTTTGTTGGTTTAGTTATATCAACTAGTGTCATATTTCCTTTCAGATGCCTCAAGGTGAATGGACTCTTGACTTCCTATCATAAGGTAGGTCGTTAGAGGGACTCTCTCCAAGTGCGGCTAGAAGAGGCAGAGAAGGTTTGCCAAATTCAGGCTACCCGTTACTCCGATCTAGCGAGTGGAATGGACTGTCGGGGGCTTCGTATTAAGGAGATGAAGACTCGCTGAAGACTTTCAGACTCGAGTTGGATAAAGAAGGGGAGTCTGCTCGTACGAGGGAGGTTGAGTTGGCTTGAGAGCTAGAGAAGTCCCAGCAACTGGTGAAGTCGTTCCTTGAGCAAGTGTCCACTACTGTGATATAGGTTAATAAGAAGTTAACACCTCAAGTGGTATTGCACGGGCACCTTTGTGGTGATTCATAGCCTAAAAGAAGCTCAGACAAACCATCGGGGTGTACAACGCTAGTGCCGACTTACTTGGGTTGGCCTCAAAGAACATGTGGTTCCCCCTAACTAAGATAGTACCCTGCCCCTCTTGTCTTCGAGTATGTCAGCTTCTAGCCCGAGGGCATCCCCTAGTCGTTCTTCTGGGTCGGGGCCTTCTCGTCCTTCCTCTTGGCTGTAGGTAGATATAGGTGATTTTTGTGCCGTAGCGCCCTTATTTTGTAACCCGAGGGGTTGTACAGAAGTCCCCTTAATTTTATTAATAAATGGAACTTTGGTTGACTTGTTGATGGCTACCGTATTCTTTCTTGATTTTTTTCGTTTTTCTATAGTCTTTTTTTGTTGCACCATAAGGACGATTCTTGCACTGAATTTAATTTGCACGACATATATCCACAACTTACGAGAGCTTTCATACTTAGCAATTTTTTGTGATTTTCTTCTTACCCGTCTTGGACGATTGTACTTCCTCTGTTGGTAATGTTTCGTCTTCTTTCACGAGTTGCATCGTGTCGTAGCGTGGTTTCAAAATCCGGTCAACGCCTTTTCGCTGACGACTCTCGGGAACCGCTATCATTGATGAAGGCGGTTGGGAATAACTGATTGCGCCGATCCCTTTTACATATCACGTCTTTTGACACTTCAGCTAGCCTATTATTAGCGGGAAGCGACAGTTACAGGGGAGTCGTGAGTGGGAAGCTGAGGGGTCCCATCCACGTTGAAACTCTGGGCAGGCTAGATGATGGGCTGTATGGGTGAATCATAGGCCCATTAAAGATAAAGAAAGTTTTGAGCTTTTTCAAGTACCTAGACCCTTTAGTGACCTCAGAATAAGGGAAGATACGTTTGAGGGAGCAAGAGTTTTGGGAGTTAGCATGAGCGGTAACGAGGGAATTAGAGTTATATATATGACATGGAAATAGAGGGCCATAAGGCGGGATAATAATAGTGGACCAGTTGAATGGGTCATCCTGTTTTAGAAAAGAAAATAAAAAAGGATTGAATATACCCAACTATACACGTCAGCCTTCAAAGTCCATATTCAAGTTAAATTACACATATAACGCATAAAATGAGAAATATAAATATGTAAGATAAGGTTTGGGTCAAAGACACATTGATGTTGAGACATAGTGCCAAGTTTGTGAGGGGGGAGGAGAAGGTTTACGACATGGTATGACTGGATGTCATGTTGCACGACAAGTATGGGCTCTTCTCTTTGTTAGGAAAGCAGTTTTAATGCGCACGGAGGAGACTTGTGAGGATTGGTTTGGGCGGCTTTTCTTGGAACATGCTGGATGGTGTTGGCAAAAATTGTGACCACGGGTTGGGCTCTTTGGAGTAATCGGAATTGCATTGTTTTAGGAGAGAGGGCTTCGACACAGTTAATAATTGTTGAGTTTTTGCAAAAGAACTTGGATTTCTAGGGGCTTGAAGGAGTGAGGCGAATATCGGATCCATCGAGGGCGATTCCTTGCCTTACGTATACGCTGCTGCAGTCTTGGCCCGGGTGAAAGTGGACGTGAGTATTGATGTCGAGAGGGGTGTTACAGGGATAGGAATCAATGTATACAATCACGTGGAGGAGCATGCGTTGAGCGTGAAACAATGTTTGATTGACGACATGCAACCTCGTAACGCTAAAAGTGTTGCAATGGGAGAGGCAGTCCAATACGCAGAAGAGAAAAATTGGGAGAACATCATATTTGAAGGAGATTGTCATCGTGTTATTCATAATGTGTGGTTTCTGAAGGGAATTGATGAGATTCATGCGAATTTGATTGAAAACATTAACCGAGCATGACGACAACTCCGATGTTGGACATTTCATTGGATTAGTAGAGAGGTAAATACGGAAGCTCACAATCTTGCCAAGCATCCACTCTTTCTAAACCCGATGAATAATGCGTGAGTGTAGAAATTTTTAATCTTGCCAAGCGTCCACTCTTTCTAAACCCGCGGAATAATGCGAGAGTGAAGAAGATTTTATGTTCTGCTCTTGTTTTTCTTATTTACGTAAGAACTAGTTTCTGTTTTGGAGTTATAACATAAATTTTTGATTTCAAAAAAAAAAAAAAAGGGAAAGAAAGAAGAAGGTAGGAAAAGAAAGTAGAAGAGAGAGATGGACGAGGCGGCTAAAGAAAATAGAAAATAAAACTATATAAAATTATGTAAAATTTGGTGAAGAAAAAGAAAAAAAGTAAGAGAGAGATCGAGGCGGCATAGAGTTAGGTCTCCGGTCTTCCAGATTTTGCTTGACAATTTGGTATAATAATTTATTACATGGTCTCTTCACTTTTGTAAGTCAACAAATGGGCCAAATATAAACTATACTGACAAATTGGCTTCAATTAATTATCAAACAAGTGGACTATTTGTCTATTTCTGTATTCAAACGAAAATGTCGTATTAAATAGAACTCCGTGGATATATGTATACATCAACATGGATATGTGATTTTATGTAAATTAAAAGATAATCTTTTGTCTTAGTATTTTAATGAAGGGTAATGTTAAGTTTACTAATATTAATTTGTTTTGGTCTTATTTCGTCACGGTAATAGAACACAATAAAAAGTACAAAATGAGATCAAACAATGCTATCCAATATTATTAACGGACTAGCTTGGTCCGGAACACTTAATACAAGCTTTTTAGATAGAATAACTAAATTACAAGGCTAATAAGACGTATCGAATTTCAGGTATTCGATGCTGACGTGTCGAACGAGAACCTGTTCGATGCGGACCAATTAACACGGTGGAAATCAATCCGGAAGGTATCGAATTCGATGCGTACTGTGGATGTCGAATTCGATGCGTAACTTATATCTCGAATAAGGATAATGTATTCTCCGTATCGAATTTCAGCTGATTCGATACGATGCGTGTCGAATGGGGGTATGTTCGATGCTGACTGTACTGAGTTGATTCAGTCCTCCAAATCTGCACAGATTACAAGGGGACGGGCTATTTATAGAACCCGTCCCGTGGAGCCCATATTTCAATATAGAAAGGCGCATCGAATCATCCTTGTTCGATGCGCACATCGAATTCTCTATTCGATGCGCTTCTGGGCCGGCCCAATAAGAAAGGATTATACTGTTAATTCGATGCGCGCATCGAATTCTCTCTATTCGATGCGCTTATGGGCCGGCCCAATAACGTTATATTGGGCCAATCCTAAATCACACCCATCATATAGTCCCCCAGTTTGGGAGACGATATCAATTTAGAGATCGTATTCCAAACTTTAAAAAATATATCCGTACTGATTTGGGATATTCCTATTCATAGTAAATTCGGAGCGGTTCATAGTACTTGTATTAGGAAGATAATTTTTAACGCATCGAATTGTGAACCATTCGATGCGTAAAATAGTACGCATCGAATTATAGTTGTTCGATGCGGTTATTCGATGCGGCAATGTAAATGGGCCTGATGGGCCTCGCGTCCCCTATATAAGGGGGGTTTGCAATGACCAGCTCATTCTTCAGCCAACAGATTTTTCGCTTCAGGTGGGGCGCATTGAATGTGTCATTCGATGCGAGTCGTATCGAACGGTCAGGAATTCGATACGATCAGCATCGAATTGAGAAAATTCGATGCGTTAAGATATTTGTTTCTCCTCCTTTTTTCAAGCGTTCCGTTGCGTATTTCTAATTTGTTGTTATTTTGTGTAGGATATAAACAACCAAGCAAGAACTTCTCTTACCGAAAAATTAATTAAGGTAAGATTTTTGGTTTTTGTTTTGCTGGGTTATCTACTTTTTAACATGTTCAATGTTACGTATATTTGAGTGACATACGAGAGTGTGGAGTGACATATGCGTCCTTAGTCAGTCTCCGTTTTTAATTTATTTCAGTTTATTATCATCAAAGATGGTGAGCGGTGGATCCACTCGAGGGAGTGAGTCGAGTACTGGTTCTAGTTCCAGTTCCATTAATAAAGAGGACCCTCCGGTTGCACCCACGGCCCCAGAGAACCCTCCGGTTGCACCCACGGCCTCGAGTACAGGCGACGTAGATTTATTCGATTTAATAGATATAACAACAGTTGATTCACCCGCGAGTGACGTCCCCGCGGCAAACACTGAACCAACAATGGCCGAAGAAAATAGTGATGACTCACATACGTCATCTTATAGAGATAACCGCGCTCCAAGCGAGGGTGAAGAGGACGTAGAATATATTAATAGGGAATTTGACGATCATGTTGAGGTCCCAGGAATGACCTTCTACCAATATACCTCTTGTCTTCAACATAGTCGTAGGGGGCTTCGCATTAAATTTGACATCCCCGACAAATATAAAATTGTACTTCTGGGACCAAACGATCGGATGCATACCCCACCGCCCGGTCATATGACTGTATTTGTTGCACAACTTCTAAATGGTCTGCGTTTCCCGATCCCCTACGAGCTAATATGGATTCTACGGAGAATAAGTGTCGTTCCCGTGCAACTTACGCCAAACTCATACGGGAATATGATTGGTTTTATTATAGTTATGGAGGCTCTGCGTCAACCCCAAAGTCCTAATGAGTTTTACGCGTTATTTGATATCGCGAGGCGCGAAGAAGGATTCTACCATATCAAAGCCCAAACGAATTGGAAATTCTTAAACGGTGGGGCGACCGGATATGGAAAAGATTGGAAAAGGAGATACTTTTTATCAAAGAGAGTTACGACGGCGAATTCGATCAATTTCGTCGGGAATGGTATACTGGTGCAAGGGTAATGATTCCCAGTGGAGTTAACATAACTCTATGGGATTGCAACTTTATCCCCAACTTAGTTAGAGAACATCAATTTGATGTTAAGAAACTTGTTGAAAATCGAGTCCTCTCTCTAGCTGGATTGTCACCAGTGAAATACGAGGGGAAAATGACCCTTGGTAAAACAGCGGATCCTTCTGTTTTCTTCGATTTATGTTCATTATATTTTCTAACGATTTATTTATTTTTATCGTAGAGAAATTCTTTATGAGTCGCCACGCCAGAATGAATCGAGCATTAACTGCTGATATGGCGAGTTCCCAAACTGACACCGTGCCCGAAATTCCTCCCCCTCGAAAGAGAAAGAATAAAGGCAAAAAGAACCTTGCCAATACTTCTAGTGCTGCCCCTGCTATTCGTCCAGTTGATCCTTTCGAGGAATTATTGGGGAATAACCCTGACGGTACTCAAGGGGATGCTGAAGCTTCTCAAAGCAGGGGAGCTGGACTAGGTGAGGATGCTGAAAATCTTATCCAACGCAAAAGGCGAAGGATGCCTCAAAGTGGGTCGCAAACTGAGGGGGTTATTCCTCCGGTAGGACAAAGTGACAGGTCAGGTACCTCCACTGCTCATGCCCGTGCAGCTGATGCAAATGCAGGTGCTGGACCTAGCCAAGGCCCTCGTGCACGAGCTGCTGGGTACGAGATCTCAGAGGATGAAGCCATCGAGCATTTGAGGGTATTGCTTCCTTGTCTTGCAGTTCCTCTGCCGAAGAGAGGAAGAGGGTGGAGCGAAATACACTGCATCTGCTATCAGTGGTAATGATTTCAAAGTTTGAGTTGCGTCTTCTTTGAATTGACTTTTTTAAATTTTTATGTAACCGCTCATTTATTGTTAGGCGGGGGGTTTCGTGGACACGATGTTTTCGGCCCTTATGGAGTTTAAGGAATCTGCTAGTAGTGCTGACAACTCTGCGCTCCAAACTGCTCTCAATGAAAAGAAAAAAGCTTTGCAAGCAGCCAAGGAGGCGCAAGAGAAGGCTGAAAAACTCGAAAAATATCTGAATCAACAAATTACTGAGCTGAAGTTAGAGGTTGGAGCAGCCAAAGAAGAAGCCCACAATGCTGACTTGAATGGCTACATTCGAGGCCTTAAAGAGGTAAAATATATTATTTTTTATAACCTTGCACCCCATTCTCTTATTATTATTATTATTTAATATCTTTTCCCTCTTTAAGGTTTCTCCCCAACAAACATTGGAAATTGCCGAAAAGTTTCTACAAGGTAACACATTTCAAGAAATGCGCACCCGTCGAGATGATCACGTGGCTCGAAATGCTCAAGTTCTGACGGTGCATCAGTTCTATGCTACCAAGTACGTTCGTGGCAATTTCAAACCAGAATGGTTAGACCTGTCCCTTGGGCCAAATCTGGAAAAACGACCACCTCGTCAAACTTCTGAACCTTCAGAACCTGATGAGTTTGCCTCACTGCTGGAGAAAGAGGATCTCGTTCTCGGAGGATTATCTCCGCCGCTAGATATGTCTGAACCATATCCCTCATCTGAAGATGAGGAAGATGATTAAATGCTGCTAAGGCTATTTTTCTATTTTCTTGTTTATGAACAATTTTTATTCTTAATCCAATTTATGCATGGCGCTGCGTCGCCCTATTATCTCAAACATTTTATGCTTAGTGCAATCACATTTTCGACTGTTGTTTTAAGTTGTTTAATTACTTATTGTACTCATATACGTTGCCTTTTATTTCAATTTCTAACTTATATTCTTTACTTTATTTTGGCAACCTGTTGGTTCACTGTTGTTCAATGAATATTGTTTACCCATATTATTCGTAATGTCTATCTCCTATCTCGGTGATCTTAGCCACTCTAGACAGAATTGTTTGTTTCAATTCGTTGTTCGTGACTTTCTGAGTGTCTTGCAGTATAGAGTCTCCCTACCTTCTTTTTGTTTTAAGGGTTTACGGTCTCTCATGCCACTTTGGGGCAGAGTTTCCATCCTTCTTGTCTTTGAGCTTTTATCGGTATCTCGTGCCACTTTGGGGCAGAGTCTCCGTTCTTGTAATTTCTTCCAGAATTTTCGGTATCTCATGCCACTTTGGGGCAGAGTTTCCGTTCTTCTGATTTCTTTAGGGATTTTCGGTATCTCGTGCCACTTTGGGGTAGAGTTTCCGTTCTTCTGATTTCTTTAGAGATTTTCTGTATCTCGTGTCACTTTGGGACAGAGTTTCCGTCCCCTTGTCGCCTTTGGCTTCTTTCGGTGTATCGTGCCACTTTGGGGCAGAGTTTCTGTTCCTCTATTTTGCTTCAAAGAGATTCGTTGTCCCCAATCAGATTATGCGAATAGACCAGAGCTTAGGATATTTCTCATTTGCATGACTTCCAGCGTTGTCCTCCATATTCATGTTTTGGGGTGCCTGTTTTAAGTTCATACATATTTGTCTCCCATGCCTGTTATAGAAGAGAGAACGAATAAAAACTTGTTCAAAATATTCAAAATGCTAAAAACACTTGTAGATTGAAAACAGAATCTTTAATCAATATGCTCCATATGTCTTGGAGCCAATGCCCTTGCAACTTCTTCTTCTTGTTGTGGTCGAGTACGAAGTGAGGTTACGTAGCATTTCCAGCCTTCGATATGATCTGTTATGACCTCTCATGTGCCGCTAGAAGTTGGAAATTTCACCATTTGATGATAAGTTGATGGTAACGTTCGAAAATCATTAAGTGCGGGTCTTCCTATGATTCCGTTGTACGCAAAACGCATGTCAACGATCACGTAATCTTCCATAAGCGTCTTTCTCTGTGGTGCTGTTCCCAATGATGTTGGGAGCTTAAGCATTCCGAGTGGTACTATTTCTGGACCTCCAAACCCATGAAGAGATGTCCTCACTGGTTCTAGCGTCTGATTATTCAAGCCCATCTTGATCAACGTAGAATTAAACAGCACATTGACTGAACTCCCATGGTCAACTAGCATCTTAGTGACTCCATAGTTAGCTATATCCACTGTTATCACCAAAGGGCAATTCAAATTGGACATCTGTATAGCTTGTGGACTCAGCTTTCTTAAATCTGTCGTAGAAAAAGTGATTTCTTCGTGCGGTATCTGTTCGATTCTCAGTATACTGGCCATGTCGACAAAATTATCTGATTCAACCATTCTTGTGATCTTCCTTCGACCATTGGTAGAATCTGCACCCACTGGACCTTTTGATATCATATTTATCATCCCTTTCCTGGCATTCCCATCTTCGATTTGCGGGTATTGGAAAAGTTGTGGTTCATCAATTACCCTCTGCTTATCCTTCCTGGGAGACGGAGTTCTCTTTCGATTGAAATTGTTCTCCTGTTCTTGTACCTTTTTAACAAACTCCACGAGTTTGCCATCCTTTATTAGCCGTTCAATTTCATCCTTCAAATTTATACAATCCTCAGTTTCATGGCCTTTCTGATTATGATATTTGCAGAATTGATTGGAGAACATCGTTGCTTTGGATTCCCTCATTGGTTTGGGATCCTTCAACCATCCTTTCCTCTTAGCTGCCCCAAAGACTGCCATGATGTTAGCATTTAACGGCGTGTACCTTCTAGGTGAACTATCCCTTCTGTAATTTTTGTTCATGTTGTTGCTATTATTGCGATTGTGATCTTCTCTGCCTCTCTCTCTATCTTTCACAGCCGCAATAATCGGAACTTTGGTCGCCATCATCTCCTCGAAATGAACCACCTCTTGCGCTATCTTGTTGATCTCTTCAACAGTGGTGGGCTTTCATTTCAGTAAGTCCCCACCGAACATGGTGTTGGTGGTTGCTCGAAAGAGTATACTCGCAATCATCTCTCCCGTCGGGCTATCAATCCTTAATAGCTCTGTATTGAATCGTTTCATGAAGTCCTTTAGACTTTCATTAACTTCTTGTTTCATCGTGTATAGATGGGAGTGATCCAAAACCAGTCTAGACTGACTAGAGAATTGATCGTCAAACATTTCCCTCAACTGGGCGTAACTCTTGATCTGTCCAGGAAGAATTCGATTAAACCAATCAACAGCCACTTCTGACAGAGTCGTTGCAAATATCCTGGCTTGCATATTGTCCTTGAAACCGTAAAGGGACAATTTCCTATCTAATTGGAACAAGTGATCTCGGGGGTCGGATTTCCCATTGTAAGTTTTTAGTTCCGGGATCTTATCCCCTTGCCCCAGAATCTCCGACTCTATCTCTTGGCAAAAAGGATTGTGATTTGCAGAATTGTCCTCCCTTGCTGTTTGAGTCTGGGCTGTTGCTTTCCCTTTTTCCAATCTTCCAACGTTTCTGCTCACTATGTTATGATTTCCATACAAATCATGACCTTCTGAATGTCTTCTGCCATCTCTATATTTTCTTCTTTGCGATTACTCTCTTCGATTTTCTCCCTCACCCCGTTCCTTTTTGGAATCACGGCTCTCTTAGCGTCTTCTGTCTTCTCTTCTCGTTCGCTCAACAACATATTCTGCCTCTTTTTCCTTTTGTCTCTTCTCATGATGCCTTTTTGATTGTATCTCAACAAATACTAGCTTCTTTCCCCGTTCTTCGTGAACGGATTTCCCTTTGCTCTTTGTTCCCTCCGAAGTATGTCTACTTCTTCGGTCGTCTTGCTGAGACTTTTCCTTTTCTTTTCCCTTTTGCTTTCGGATAGCTGAACCTTGTTCTCTCAAGCTCTCAGGATATTCAACAGGAGATGGTATCATAGCGGGAGGTGCTGGAGTGAGTACTTCAGTCACTACGACTTTTATCATTGCCAATAATTCACTCTTTAATTTATCTGGAATCGCGACACTCGTTGTTGAGGCTCCAGTTGTATCGGCTTCATTATGGGGTATCTCTTCAGCTTGAGTTCCTTGGTTCTCTTTCCTGGCTGGAGTCGGCACTGCTGCGGGTACGGCCGACGGTCCCGCAATGTCTTGCATGGTTCGTTCCGGTGTATCCTGTCGTTCTTCTCTCATATTTCCTTCTAGAACTTTACTCTGGGATCTGGTCATTCTAGTCATACTGCCTATCAAGCTAATATAATTTGTGTTCCCACAGACGGCGCCAATGTTTTGGTCTTATTTCGTCACGATAATAGAACACAATAAAAAGTACAAAATGAGATCAAACAATGCTATCCAATATTATTAACGGACTAGCTTGGTCCGGAACACTTAATACAAGCTTTATAGATAGAATAACTAAATTACAAGGCTAATAAGACGTATCGAATTTCAGGTATTCGATGCTGACGTGTCGAACGAGAACCTGTTCGATGCTTAATAGTTAACACGGTGGAAATCAATCCGGAAGGTATCGAATTCGATGCGTGTTGTGGATGTCGAATTCGATGCGTAACTTATGTCTCGAATAAGGATAAGGTATTCTCCGTATCGAATTTCAGTTGATTCGATACGATGCGTGTCGAATGGGGGTATGTTCGATGCTGACTGTACTGAGCTGATTCAGTCCTCCAAATCTGCACAGTTTACAAGGGGACGGGCTATTTATAGAACCCGTCCCGTGGAGCCCACATTCCAATATAGAAAGGCTCATCGAATCATCCTTGTTCGATGCGCGCATCGAATTCTCTATTCGATGCGCTTCTAGGCCGGCCCAATAAGGAAGGATTATACTGTTAATTCGATGCGCGCATCGAATTCTCTCTATTCGATGCGCTTATGGGCCGGCCCAATAACGTTGTATTGGGCCAATCCTAAATCACACCCATCATAGTTGTTTGAAACGAATAATTGCGTGATTACGAAAACATGTATAGTATTTTATACTACTTGAATTTTAGTAAGAGAAGTGAAGAATTTTGAAATTAGGATATGTAATATGTATCTTTGAAGTTGATTAGATGCATGGACCGATAGAATCACCATTCGAACTAATAATATCAGTAGCTAGTACGTAAATCTAACGGTACCCAAGCTAACGGTACACTGTCTGATCTGATTTTTGTCATGTTAGTTGCCTAGTATTTCACGAGAATGTTTGCAATGGTATCTCATGACATTTAAAGTAACCCCTTGACCAAATTGTGCAATACGTTATTTAAACAAACTAATACGTGAAATACTAGGCATTTAACTTGATTGTCGTCCAATACAACTTTGAAAACACTACGTAACTATTCGGTTGCTATTTATCACTGCCTTCTATGTCACTTGGGTTATGTTTTTCTTTTGTGATCGAGAAGCTGTCACTTGGTTATCAAGAATGACATTCTTCATAAAAAATTACAAGAGGTGTGTTTTGTTGCTTAGGAGGAGTGCTGCGATATTTGTTTCATGGTTTAGAAGTGTCAAAATTATCTTGCACTGATATGGCGATGAAGTACAATGAAATGCTGATGCGGCGACAACGATGTGTGTTACATGTGGGTACTTCTTAAAATAAATAAATAAAATCATTCATTGTTTAAAACAGATTCCAAGACTTGTCAGGTTGCAACGGGGGAACAACTGATTGGCTTTTTGACACTTATTTGCTGCTTTTAGACAATGATTTTATTTCCTGCCCCACGCGATGTGGCCCTTCTTGTTTCTTAATGTATTATCTTATTTATTCTAAAAAAAAAGAAAAAAAATTTACATTACCTTCATACGGCAATGAGGAACAAATGCAGTCTAGATACGGTCCGCATCAGATTCTGTTAAAAATACAAGTAGAATACGATATTAAATTTTATGCCACAAAATAAATTATTAAATTAGAAATGGCAACTTAAAACTAAAAACATTATTCATTATATCAAGATATACAAAGTCAATATATGCTTGATAAGTGACATCTCGACAACCATACTTAATTTTTTTTCGAGATTTCAGCAAATAAACCGAATTGGGTCCTAATCCTGCCAATGAGCCCAATTCACTTATAAGCTCAATTCGTGTTGAAATATTATTAGAGTTGAAGCATCATGATCGAATTGAAACACCATGATTCGAGTTGAAGCATCATGATTCGAGTTGATCAACAATCGGATCATAAAGGCCGAGCCCAAGCGTGCCCCACTCTGGCAATTAAGGAAAAATTATGCCTATGAATACTCGGCTAATCATCATTATCGAGCTACACTTTTTTGAAGAGCTCGAGCTATTCGAGTTATTTCGATCTATCAGAGTTATTTGAAGGCTATTCGAGTTTTTACAAGTTATTTGAGTTATCCTAAATTATTGGAGTTATCTCGAGCTATTCGAGTTATTTCAGGCAATTCGAGGTATTATGCTCTGAATATAGGTATTCTGCTCTAAATTCAAGTTATTTTGCTCTGAATTTGAGTTATTTAGTTGAATTCGAGTTATTCAGATAATTTAAGAGCATATTATCCCATTTTCACTATTTTCAGCATATTTTGACATTACGAGGCCTATAATTGGCATTTATAGGCCCATCCCATCTCGGGGCCCATTACTGACTTAGGCATCAGAGTACTTTCATGGGGTCATCCCCTGCATAGTTCACGTGTCGTGTTTTCAGTGCATGTTTCTCGAACTCAAAGCTAGCTTAGGACCAATCAGAAGTCCGAGCTAGTCTGACGTGGAGTGACTAGTTAGTAGATGAAACTGCATCAATGGTGCCATATGTGAGAAACCACTAAGGGCTCTGCGATAGAAAAACATGTAACCACTTAAACATGTCTCATGTCGAAATAGTAGATAATAATGTCCTCCACATGGACGAAACTCTTGCGGATGATACCGCGTCGGGTCGCAAAAATGTTGCACCAGTTGAGAATCAACAAATCTCTCAAGCGGTGATACCTCTTCCACAACATGTGGCACAAATAGTCCAAGCTTTGCAATAGTTAGGTATCATACCGGAAACAGTACCTGCTACTCAACTTGGACCTCATATGAGGACTTAATATCCTGCACAGAACTCCCGCTCTCATCGGACACAGATAGCTAATCAAAATCAACAAAATGTTCATAGAGAAGGGCAAAAAATTCTCACTCCCGCCGAGAGACCCGACAAGCCTTCTCCAATGTGCGCCCATCAAGGCACATTGGCAAATCCAGATGTAATTATGAAATGAGAACCTCTAAACCACGCGAGAGGTGTGGTGAAAGGGAAGATGAAGTGAACTCGTATGATAACGTTCACATATGAAGAGAAATGGATAGAAATGAAAGACATGATAGGCGTCAACATAGCCTAGAAAGAAGAGAAAATCACCAAAGTCGTTGTGAGCCTACCCCGACGAGGTTTGAGGAAGATCGAAGAAGACCAATTGGATATAATAGGAATGAGACATGATTTTTGAGCCCTCACCTTTTTTAGAGGAGTTTTGTAGTGTGCTTTTATCTACATGTGTTGGATGATATATTGAGTCTATGAGGTTTCGACACAAGGGTCCAAGCATGATTATTTTCAATATATCTTGTAAGAATGACACGTAAGTGATTTGCGCGTATTTCTCCAGGCACCATTTGTAGATATGAACAGTTGCACAACATGTTCCGTTCCAGGTTCTCTACCCTATCGGTAGATCTTTTAGAGGCTAACTATTTGTGCCGGCTCAAGCAAGGGGAAAGGGAGTTGCTACGTGAGTATATGAAGAAATTCAATGTAGAGATGTTAAAGGTTAAGACACCTACCACAAGGGAAATTTGGGGAATCGTGTTTAAATCTTAAAGGAACCGAGCTTTGGCTAATGACTTAATGCGTAGCCCACCGACAACCATAGAACTGAATATGCAGAGGTTGCACCATGAGATGGAAGTTGAGGAATTAAACCAGTATAACAGGGGTGCCTATCGAGACCCTGTCAAACAGAAGATTAATGATTCAAGAAGAAACGACACACCATGGAGAAACGTTTGTGATCAAGATAGAAACGATAGAAGAAGGAGGCATATTGCCAGCAAAAAATACACCGTTGAATGCAAACACCATGGAGGCGTATGATGAGCACGTCAACAAGCTTGACGAGGAAGGTAAACAAGCTATATGTTGAACTCAGAATTAGGGGGAAAGTCAGGAATCTTCTTGGCTGCATGAAGATATATCTTTCTATACCTCCTTCTGAAAATCCTTTGCACCACGTCTCAACGCCATACAAGCCCAAGTTTATGAAGCAAATAAGTCTTTCAGAATGGCAATACATTGAGCCTTAGTAGGACTTGACGCACTAGCAGAAACTGGAATAACGGGTAAAGATCAAAAAATATTAACACCAAGACATGAAAATAGGTAGAAATACAAAGAAGAGACAACAAAACCTACCTTAAACTTTCCTCGTGTGTGCCCCTCCAAATCAGTTGCGATGACATCATCCTTGAGATTTACCTTCAAAGATGCAACCTCTTTACTAATCGCTTCAATTCTTTATTCTTATCCTTAATGGCGTTCTCAAGTCTACCAAGGCAATCTTTTAGAGCCTTGTGCTCAATTTTCACTTTGCCCAAAATAGCTTTGACATATGTCAACTCATCTGCAGCCTTAGTTCCTTTCTCGACAACCGCCTGACGAAGTTTTGTTTGCTCATTGGATATCGCCTTAGCCTCCACATACAACCTCTTATCTTCAGCAACAGTTTAAGCTTCCTGACATTACTTTTTTTGGGCCCCAAGCTCAGTCAACTCCCCCTCATACTTCTTACTACGTTCATCATCTTCATTTTTGTTGGATGGCACCATGTCAAGTGTTTGTTGTGAATTTCAAGGGCAGACTTACTTTTTTCCACATATATCCTCTCTAAAGCTTTCCTCATATCATCATAAGCAACATTGGCCTGCATAATTAAATGATTACATATTAAATAGATGACGCAATAATGCAAATATAAAGACCAAATGGGATCAACAAACTGGTTCACAAATAGAAGCCTCCTTCAACAAAAGGTGAGGGTTCTCTTCACACTTTGTCCTATAAAAGATATTTCTATTAACTGCGGGCCATACATTACCCATTGCACTAATCGCCGATGGCCCATGCAACTCATAATTACCACACTTCTTAGATAAGATAGGAACCTTTGGAAAGACATGCACAAAATCAACAATGGAGTAAGTAGCACGCCTAGAAGAGGGATCACAAACTACACAATTCACCTTGTGAGTATCTACACTGGAGGAAGGGTTACGTTTCTTGCTATGCTTACCACTAGAGGAGCTCGTAGGCTTATCTCTCCATGTAGCCCCACCAGCAGCAGAGGCAGTCCAAACCCCAAAAGTTGGTACAGTCTGAGTTTGATCAGACTCCAAGTCATAACCGTATCACTAGCACCATTCACAAGAAAAACGACAACATCGCCTAAAATATAAAGTGGAGGGTCGCCCTATGAATGAGGTGGAGGCAGCGGCAAAAACTTAGTAGGGGTAGGTTTAGAGGAGTGTTGAGACTCACTAGAATCACCGTAACCACAACCAACTCCACCTCCTCTCTTGCGACCTCCACGTCTTTGCAGGGCCGCATCGTCAACCTCTATGTCAATGTATTTGATACCAAACAAGAAAGAAGAACGGGTCGGTATTGACTTTTCAAAGAAAACAATAAAGGAAATGAGTCAATATTGATACACAAAAATTAGAAAACAAGTAAAAAAGATCAAAAAGAAATCACTACTAAGTGAAACAAGCCGACAACTAGCAGATTGTGATCCTTGACTAAAGAGAGAGCATCAGAGGGATTATCCCTCAGCAATGTAATATGATCCTCTGTAATACCATCCTTACTAGAGAAGATGGGGGGTTTGCGCCTCTTGTCACAATCACACCAAAAACTACAAAACTCATCATCTCATACCCTCAATAAACGAATAATGCTTCTTCCAATTTTTCCCATACTCGAAGGGCAGATTATGAAGGAATTCATAATTTTTTTCTAGCTACAACGGTATAAAAACCTGATTCAACAATCTGGTAATGCTTAAATACTATGGAAATTTAGAGATAATCATTCAGCCATAACTAGGAAGGAGAGATGGACAAGGAATCCCAGATGACCCTAACAGGTGATGTAATAGGAAAGTGAAGACCATTGTCTAGGTAACTAATAGAGATAGTCATACATCTGGGAGGGGAAAGATGCATGCGATCAGTGCTACTAGGAACGATAATCTCGTAGCCCTCAGGGAAATGATACGTACTAATAATCTCTTAGGCATCTTGAACTACATCAGATATGAATTCATCAAAACAAATTCTAGGCGCATGCCAATCATCTCCAACACTATCATGAAAAAGCTCATCCACAAGCGCACGACCACTAGAAGAAGCCTTAGGAATAAATGTACCTACTACAACACCTACGATACTTCCCTCGACCACACCAATAATATCATATAACCTACCGTCAATATCAACATTTTATGCCTCATGGGAGGACTCAGAACCAGAAGAGGAAATATTAACTACATCACTAGATTTCCGTTCAGACTCGGAACTCGAACTACTCTCCTCAGACATAAACATTATAAAAACAATCAAAAGGACCTAGGCCAGAAGGTTAACGACTTGAATGTTATCTGACTGAGAATAAGAGATTTCGAAACAATGTGACGGATAAGAATGATAGCGATCCCGATTATGGTAGTTTGGATATCGCACCAACGAAAGATAATAGGAAGAAGAACAAGCACGGTGGAAACGAAGAGGGTGATGAAACCAAAAATCAACGTGTTTAACCGTTGCAATAAATTCTTGCAAAGAAAAAACCGCTGAAAGGTCAAAAACCAAAAGAAAAAAATACAAAAAAATTATAAGGCATAAATGTGCAATTTGAGTTGAAAATGGGTCACTCAAGTTAAGACACCCAATTCGATTTATCAAGATCCTATTCGAATTGAAGACTCGTAATTCGACTCACACTACGCAATTCAAGTTCAACACACATGAATCGAGTTAAACATCCCCAATTCGAGTCTACACACAGAATTAGACTTGAGACTACTCGAGTTGAGGCTACCCTATTCGACTTGAAGCCAAAGTACTCGGGTTAGCCAAAATAAATTCGAGTTTAAATTATGCAATTCGAGTTGAATTCCCTTGATCCGAGTTATACACAACACATTCAAATTGAGGGCTAATTCGAGTTGAAGTCCTTGGTTCGAGTTGAGGTTATGGTATTCGAGTTGGCGCACAAATTCGAGTTATATTCAATGAGTGATTCGAGTTATATGCCCAACTTCGAGTTGGGATCGAGGCACAATAATTCGAGTTGCAAGAAGAAATAATGCAAGGAATTCAACTTGAAGAGTTAGAGTTGAAATTGGGTACTTACGTAAAATCGCAAAGACTTTTAATTCGAGTTGAACTCTATGATTCGAGTTGAAGAACACCAAAGAAAAAAATATTTTATATTGAGTTGGGCCTGCTCAATTTAAAAAGAGAAAATGGAGAAAAAGAAGGCTGAAATGGAGCAAAAGGGAGCATACTTATAGGAGGGCGGAGAAACTTAATTACAAAAATGCCACTGCCTCCCAAACTGGGCCTTGGCCTTCGGCCAATGGCCCAGAGCCTATCGAATTACGTGCCCTAGCCTAAATCTATATGTATTATATGCATCTATATTTAGTAAAAAATAATAACTGTATTTATGAAACTTCAAAGAAAACTTTGACGGATCCAACTGTGACATATGTCACATCGGAGAACTTCAACAAATTTCTTCTTACAAATTTGCAAGTGCGCGTATCATACGACCTATGCAAATTGGGGGGAAGGAAAAAAAAATGAAAAAATACCATTCCTACCGAAGCGTCACATCCGAAGGACTTCAACAAAAAATGAAAATCGACGAATCTAATCGATGTATTTAATTTGCTAACGCTTGTATACTACAACGTCATTCAAATTGGAGGACTTATGGAGGATCAAATAAAAATCAGCAGATTCTGCCTCAATGCCTGAGATGAGCAGAAAGAGGACTCCAACTAAATTTCAAAATACATCATTTGAGTAAATTTGCAAATGCTCGTATACTACGACCCCTTGCAAATTGGGGGACTTATGTTATACCAAATTATACAAAGCCAATATATGATTGACACGTGGCATTTCGACAACAATAATGTTTTTAGAACTTCGGCAAATAAGCCGAATTGGGTCCTAATCCTACCAATGGGCCCAATTCGCCTTATAGGTCTAGTTCGAGTTGAAGCGTTGTTAGAGTTGAAGGATCCTGATTCGAAGTGAAGCATCATAATTCGAATTGAAACACCATGATCAAAGTTGAAGCATCATGATTCGAGTTGAAACCTCTTGATTAGAGTTGAAGCATCATGATTCGAGTTGAAACATCTTGATTAGAGTTGATCGACAATCAGCCTATAAAGGCCTGGGCCAGCGCGACCCACTCCCGTAACTAAGTAAAGATAAAGCCTAAAAATACTCGGCTAATAATCATTATCTACGTACGTTTTTCCTAGAAAACTCGAGCTATTTGAGTTATTTCGAGCTATTTGAGTTATTTTGAGCTATTCGAGTTATTTGAAGCTATTCGAGTTTTTCTTCTGTTAATTCGAGTTATTCAGCGAGTTTTATAGGAAATTAACTTATTTTCACATTTTTTTAGCATATTTCAACATTACAAGACCTATAATTGCAAGCCCATCCTATAAAAGTACCAAAACATGTCAGCATGAAAAGTATTTTAACGTTTAGCAAAGTATGAGTGCAAGTTCAGGTAGGCTCCAAGAAAGAACGTCGAATTACATTACAAAGTTATCTTCTTCTTCCATCTTTTCCACAAATTCCACAAAGCCATTTCCCATTTTTCTCCAATCTGGAAATTAAATTAAATGTCACGGGTTTACAACAATTGGGAAAGATTGGTTGAAGCTACTCTCGACAGAGAGAGGCTTCGAGAACTCGCTCTTTGCCAGAGCTTCAGCAGCTCGATTGCTTCTGATTTCAGCAGTTCGGTTGCTTCAAGTTTCAGCAGTTCAACTGTTTCTAGTTTCATTTCTGATTCTGTAGTAAAACCGATCTTAGCAAAGCCGATACATTTATCCGATCTCGTAATCAAAGCCGCGGACGAGGCCGCCTCCTTCGAACGGGAATGCTCCGAACTAAAATCCAAGACGAAAGAGCTAGCGGGACTCCTCCGCCATGCGGCCCGTACGAGAAACGAGCTCTACGAACGCCCCACACGCCGCATCATCGACGAGACCAACCAAGTTCTCGACAAGGCCCTCTCCCTCGTCCACAAATGCCGCAGCAATGGCATCATGAAGCGTGTGTTCACCACAATCCCCCCCGCCTCCGCCTTCCGCAAAATGTCTGACCAATTGGAGAACTCCATCCGCAACGTCTCCTGGCTCCTCTGCGTCTCCACCTCGGGCGAAGACCACTTCGACGAGTACCCTGGCCTGCCTCCCATCCTTGTGAACGAGCCCATCCTCGCCTTGACTTGGGAGCACATCGCCATCCTCTACTCTTCCCCACCAATCGACGAACGCGGCAGCGAAGCGGCGGCGACTCTTGTTTCGCTTGCTCGCGACAACGATCAGTACAGGAAATTGATTGTCGAAGAAGGCGGTGTCGGTCCCTTGCTGAAGTTGGTGAAGGAAGGGAAGTTGGAAGGGCAGGAGAACGCCGCTAGGGCCATTGGATTACTTGGGAATGATCCCGAGAGCGTCGAATACATGATCCACGCTGGTGTCTGCTCTGTGTTCGCGAAAGTCCTCAGAGAAGGTCCTATGAAAGTGCAGGCTGTTGTTGCCTGGGCGATTTCTGAGCTCGCTGCCCATTATCCTAAATGTCAGGATATCTTTGCTCAGCATAATATCATTCGATTGTTGATTAGTCATCTGGCTTTTGAAACTGTGCAAGAGCATAGTAAGTATGCTGTTGTTAGTAAAGCCACAGCAATGCACCCTGCTCTTGTCTTGGCCAGTACTAATACTAATACGAATAGGAATACCGATAGAAATGATTTGGATGATGAGAATACCCCTGTTCCGCATCATCCGATCACTAAAAGTAATCGGGCTAGAGAAATGGAGGATGCTGATGCGAAAGCCTACGTAAAAGTCATGGCTGCTAGAGAAATGGAGGATCCTGATACCAAAGCCTACATAAAAGCCATGGCTGCTAGAGCCCTTTCGCACCTCGCCAGAGGAAACCCTCCCATTTGTCGGAGCATCGCAGAATCCCGATGCTTGTTATGCTTTGCAGTTCTTCTGGAGAAAGGACCTGAACAAGTTCAAAGATACTCTGCCATGGCGCTGATGGAGATAACTGCGGTTGCAGAGGTGAACTCTGAGCTCAGAAGATCCGCGTTTAGGCCCAATTCACCCGTCTGTAAAGCCGTCGTGGATCAGCTCTTTAAAGTTATAGAAAAGGCTGATCCTGAACTCCTCGTTCCTTGTGTCAAGGCTATTGGGAATCTTGCTAGGAGTTTCAGGGCAACAGAGACAAGAATGATAAGCCCGTTAGTGAAATTGTTGGACGAGAGAGAAGTTGGGGTTACTAGGGAAGCTTGTATAGCGCTCACCAAGTTTGCTTGCTGGGATAACTTTTTACACCTCGATCATTCCAAGGCGATCGTAAGCGTTGGAGCGGCAAAGCATCTCGTGCAACTTGTGTACTTTGGTGAGGAAATTGTTAAAGGCCCAGCGTTGATTCTATTGTGCTACATTTCACTCCATGTACCGGATCACGAAGAACTTGTGCAACTGGAGGTGCATGTGGTGCTTGAATGGGCATCGAAACAGGCATACTTGATGCAAGTTGAGAATGTGGAGAGATTGGTGCCAGAGGCTAAGGAAAAGTTGGAGCTTTATCGATCAAGAGGGTACCATTGATTGTTGTGTGTCTCCTCCACAAGTGAAAGTTTGTCATTTTTATCTTTTTATTTTAGTGATTGTCGAATGTTGGGAGTTGTTACTGTTGGACCAGGTTATAATATGTGTTGGACCAAAAAAATGCAGCTCTCTGTCTGGTTTATTCCTCTTGTTTATTTCATACAAGAGAGAATTTTCTATCCCCCTTTTTTGACCCATTCCATTAATAGTATTAATAAATGTTAAATTAAACTGAAATACATTAAATAAAAACATAAAACTTTCTCCTCCCTCCTCCCTCTCTCTCTTTCTCTCTCCTCATATATATGATTTTCTTTTTAACTTTAGAAAACTTTGTTTGTTATACATTAAAAAAAAAAAAGAAAAAAAACCGATTGTTTTCTTTTGAGGTATATATCTCTTATAAAAAAAATCGTCAAAGACCAAACTTACTAATTTTCTTTAGGTAAATTAGTTGCAAAGTTCACATATTTGTAGCAATATTAATTCTACTTAATTTTTTGATGTTTTTCACGCGTATAAATTTATGCTCAATATTTTAGTGACTCTTGTATTAGATGATATTATATTGTTGTATTATTCTTTAGAATAGTTATTGTATTTATTTAGTATTGTACTTTATTGCCCTTGTAATCTAGTATAAGTACTCTTGTGATTAATAGAATTATTCATTCACTCAAATATTATTTCTCTTATATGGTACCAAGAGACCTTTTTCTCTAACGAGACTCTCTTCGATCCTTGACCTAATATGTCACGTTCAGGTTCACCTACCCGCTCCTCCGTTAAGGGCGCCGCCAGCGACACCTCCAGAACCGTCGCCTTATCGGTTGGCCTTTCCTCACCGCTATCACCGCCCTTTCACGGGCCGTCCTCTGGCGGTGTTGTGTTGATTTCGATCAACTCCAACCAAATTCCCATTCGTTTTACCGGCACTAACTATCCTACGCGGCGCTTTCAGATCCGTCAACTTCTTTATGGATATGGTTTGTTTAGCTTCGTTGACCGCTCCAATCCGTGTCCACCGATGGGTACTACACCGGAGTCGCTGGCGGCCTACTCCTTATGACCGCGTCAGGACTCCCTTCAAGTCACGGCTTTGGTTGGTTCCGTCTCTTTGGAGATCTTTTCACTTGTTGCTTCCGCTAAAACCTCTGCGGGCGTGTGGGACGACTTGCAACGACACTATGATAGTCGCTCACGCTCCCGTGTCATGCAGTTGAATGATGAACTAAACAACATGAAGTTGGGTGATCGTTCAATTTTTTAGTTTCTTTAATCTGTCAAGTCCAAAGCTGATGAACTGGCTGCCATTGATGGCCCCGTGGAGGACGATGACATCATGATGTACGTACTAAATGGACTTGCGTCTCTCTATCATGACATCGCTGGCCCAATCCGTGCTCGCGAGTACCCAATTCAGTTTGCTGAGTTGCATGACCTTCTTGTCAGTCAGGAGGGGTACCTTCGTCTTCTTGAACTAGAACAATCAACTTCTTGTTGCTTTTGCGAATCAGGTCGTTTCTCAGCCACGGTCCAATCCTCGCAACCGCGGTCGCACCTGACCCTCGTCGGGTTAGTTGCAACGCGACATTCGCAATAGGGCTTCATCGGGGTCCACGAACCCGAACCCTACGCACGATCAGGGCGTGTATCAGCCACATCATGCTTGTGGACCTATCATATGTCAGTTATGTGGCGTAATGGGCCATGGTGCTAGGACTTGCCGTCATTACCCTAACCCTAGCGCCAACTATGCATCGCCGCCGCCACCCACTGCTCACCGTGACGAGTGGTTAGTTGATTCGGGTGCATGTCATCAATTCACGTCTGATTTTGGGAATCTTTCTCTTCACTCTGAGTATGATGGTCCTGAAGAGGTTACGCCAGTAGGTGGTAAAGGTTTGCCTATCTCTCACACGGGTTCCTCTAAAGTCACTCTTCATGATCGTTCCTTTACATTTGACAATATTTTATGTGTCCCTTCATCGAGGAGAAATCTCTTATCTGTGCATCATTTTACTACTGTTAATGATGTCTCTATTGAGTTTTCTCGTCTTATTTAGTTGTGAAAGATTGTTGCACGGGGAGTAGATTGTTTCGCAAGATGTGTATGGATGGCGTGTATCGTGTCCGGCTCCCTTCTCTTGGACGTTCTGCAGTTTTGGCGCTTGTTGGCGATCAGACTAGTGTTAGATGTTGGCATGATAGGCTTGGTCACCCCCCAAGAAAGTTGGATCGTTTATCTATAACAAATTTAGTTTACCTATTGTGTCGTCTGCTGCGTCGGACTCTAGTTTTTGTTCTTCTTGTTTATCCAAAAGAAAATCAAAATCTAGTTTCTTGTGATACTTCACTTGTGTCGAACGACGTACTTCATTATATTTATGGTGATGTTTGGGGACCCGCCTCTATTACTTCTAATACGGGATGTCGTTTTTATTTACTTCTAGTTGATCACTTTACCAAGTTTTGTTGGTTCATACCTATGATGGCTAAGTCTGATGTACTTCGTATTTTTATTCAGTTTAGAGGTCTATTGGAAAAACAATTTGGTCGATTAATTAGGAATTTTTATTCTAAAAATGGTGGTGAGTTCTTAGCCATGCGGACCTCTCTCTTCTCAAATGACATCTCCTGGCTCACGACCGGCCCACACACGCCCCAGCAAAATGGCACTAGTGAGCGTCGTCATCGTGTTATTGTGACGATGGGATGCACACTTCTCACTCGTGCTTCTCTCCCCTAGACTTTTGGGACTTTGCTTTTAGCACGACCACTTATCTTTATAACAGGCTTCCAACTACTATTCTTTGAAAATTTTGGACCGTGGATTGACACAACACTTTTGAGAGTTAAGCTGGAATTGCCTTAACTCTATTGTGATCTTCTTGATAATAATAATGTGCACCGGAAGTAAGAACACAAGAAGATATAATTTTAAGAAGTTTTCAATATTATTAAAAACTTCCAAGCCTTAGGCCAAATAACCATAAAGGTTTTATCAAAAACGTTCCTCACAACAATTCACTCACGCTCTCTGTTGATCGGACTCAACGAAGCAGACAAGTAAGAACTACTTAACTTCTATGAACTAGACTTAAGCAGTTGATACAAAAACTTCGCAAAACAAGACGAAGACAATACAAAGAATGATTAATCTATTGGATTGTTTAGCACGATTGTCTTATCTTCATCTTGATGAACTTCACATCTTTTATAGATTTCTTGAGTCTTGAACGCCAAGATGTGGTGTTCACAGTTTTGGTAACTCTTGTTGTTTCCTTGTTGAAATTTGCCTTCTTTGTGAACTTCATATCTTTCCTGAGATTGTGTTTCCATTGTTACCGATTTAACAAGGTAACACATCTTCTTCAATTTGCAGAATCCTGGAAAGAATCGCGTCGCAGAGAACAGCTAGCTTATTTCTTTCTTTTGAAACCGTGTGAGTTGACTATTCAACTTAGCTTGAATTATGGAAACTTCAAGTAAGGAATCTTCCAAAGCTCTTCCTTATGATAAAGATACCTTCCTGGACATAAACATAAACAACTAAAACCGTGGAACTTGGTTAATATGTGAATAAAGGCAAAACTTAATTTTGGCAACTAAAGAGCAGTTTTCGCACAAGCTCTCGGCTTTCAATGTTATCCTCAATGTTAACCCAACATCGTCTAACATTGCATCGTCTAACATTGACTCCAGAAAACCCTGCACTTTCATTCTCCCCCTTTTTGCCTTTCTTCACAAAACCAACACATGTTCCAATCAAGTCTTATATCCAGAAAGTTATAATCAACAAGAAACAAATAAAACTACTAAACTGCTCCCCCTCAATACAAGCAAACAAATTCAAAGTTAAATTAACAAAGACAAGTATTAAGGTCATAACTACATCCAGATATGTACATATGTTCAGACCTCAATATTGAAACCAGTGAGTTTCCTGCACAAAAGGTTAACTAGACAAGCAGTTCAAAATGTACTTTCATAAGTAATAGCAGTTAAAGTAGTTCAACAGTAATACTTAGAGTTACAGGCCAAATCAAAGAATCAAGGACAAGCCCCTTGATCAAATAAAACCAACTAGAGATTAATGTACTAGCAGTTCAAAGATATTAGCAATTCATAGAAACAAAACATAAACTAGAAGACTAAAATTTAAAATTGGAACTACTCTCCCCCTTTTTGTGAAGAAGGGAGTTTCTCCAAATTTTTCACCATGTCCTCCAGCTCTTTGAGGTGTTCCTTTCTTTCCTCAATGTCCCTCTGACAATCAGCAATCTGCCCCTTATAACAGTTCAGCAAATGATCCACAAAAGTAGAGGTTATGACCATGCAGTCTTCTTCTTTGGACATAGGCACTGAAGTTCCAGCAAACTCCTGAGCCTTCTTCTTTTCAGCCCTTGGTCTCACCACTCCTTTTGGGTTCCATGGAAGGTCTCTCACTCTTGATCCAGACAAGTAGCTTGGGAGAATTGTCAGTTCAGTGTTATTCTTCCTCCAGCCCACAGTGACACTTGTCTTCAATCCTTGATTGCTAAGGATTTTGCAGATGAGTGAGGGAAAAGGCAGCATGCCATTCTTCCTTCCAACAACTTCAGACATAGACTTCACAATCCTCTCCCCCATGTTCACAGCTAGCCCATTCTTGATTTTGTAGACTAAGAGTGCTGATTCCTTAGTCAAAACAGTGACATTTTTGCTTGGCAGCCAGTTGAAGCAAGCTATATTGTGCAAGACAGCACTCAGGGATGTGAGTTTTGTGGTTGGCAGAGCATCTCTCCAGGTTTTAACCAACCCTCCAGTCAAGTCTTCCATCACATCATCATAGTAGGGGTCCTCAGATTCATCAGTAGTAGGGAATCCACAGATCATGTTGATGGTGTATGGGTCAATGTTGAAGACTCTCCCCCTCACCCCAAGCCTTTCCAAATTTTGGAGATTTGTAGTCCCTGATCCATTTTGAGAGATTTAGGTAGAACTCCATGACAATCTCAGGAGCATAGTCACTCAGCTCCATCACTGATTGTTGCAACCCTCTTGTCTCAAGCAATTCCATCACCTTGTTCTCTTTGAAACTGGCCATCTCTATAGCTCTTTCAGTGTGAATCTCCCTTCTTTTGAAGGAATCCCACTTCTTCTCCAACTCTTGAGAGAGATAGTAAGGATAAAACTAGCTCCCCTCATCATCAGGATAGACCACATATAGCAGATCTGTGTACTCCTCTGTTCCTAATGTTGCCCCAACATCAGCAACAACATCCTGCTATTCTTCAGTCTCCTCTTCCTTCTCCTCTTCTTCCTCTTCATCCTCAACATCTTCTACCTCAGTTTCCTCATCCACTACTTGCTTTCCTTTCCTCTTTCTCTCAGCAGCAGCAGCAGTAGCCTTCTTCTCTTCCTCAGCTTTCTTATCAGCATTTTTCTTGGCTAACCTCTCCACCTGTCTTTTTCTAGCCTCAACGCATTCCTTAGCAGGCTCAGACATATTTTTCAGTTTTTCTCCAGCCCCCTTGCTCTTTTTCTTTTGAGCCCTAATCCACTTCCTACCAATTTGTCCACAGACTTGTCCATGGATTTTTCCACAGTTTTTTCAACCGAACCACTACCCTCCCCCTCAACAGTTAAGTCAACATCAAGTTCAGGGTTGGGTTCAGCAGTGTTTATCTCAATTTCAGGCTCATTGGTGATGGGAATGGTTGAATCAGCAGTTGGCTCAACATTGGAGGTTGATTCTCCCTGTTTGGACTTCTTCCCTCGTCGCACATAGGGAATAGCCTTCCTTTTAGCAGCAACAAGAGCATCAACTGTCTTTGCAGCAGCACCTCTAGTGTGTGACCGAGTGCGTGCGACAGTGGGTTCACTTCCCAGTGCAACATCTGCAAGAGTTTTCATGGGAGACTTGCTTGCCATTGTTAGTAGAGAAGTATTGAAAGAAATCGCAGAGAAAATTGAGAGAATTTGAGAGTTGCGAGAGAAATTTTGCAAAGTAAGCACAAATATGAAAATCGCAAGCACAATTAAGGAAAAAAGGGTTTTGATTTTTGAAATAACCGTGAATAAGGAAAGAGAATGAATGTTAATGGGCAGTTACCAAATTTGAACCAAGTAAAACTTTCCCACTATGTTTTCCCGCGCACGTGCTTTGATGTTTAATTAACAGTTAACCAGAGCGGTTTTCAAAAAACTGAAAACTTATAAGTTCCTGTTTTTATTGTTGATCTGCGATTGTGCACAATGTTGGGATAACATTCAATAACATTCAAAACCGAAGATGGAGGTACAGGCTTCACAAAGGCAAATTCATGTGAAAGCTTGAGATACATCCAAAAATACATCTGAAACTTAACCAATATAGCAAGTGAGTACCTCAGACATATTGTTCAGATCAAAATCATGAGTAAGCAACATAGATAACAAGAAACACACAGAGATAAGCAGTTATGAATTCAAGGAAAAATTCACTTCCACAGCATAGAAAGTCACAGAAAAGTGTGTCACATGCAGTATGCCACCCAATTGTATGCCTCAACACATGAATTATACTCCCCCTAAGCCTAGACCGACACAACTCAACAACAAGAAAGAAAACAATGCAGTCCTACATGAATGCAACAATGTAATGTCAAATAGGCAGATGGTGAACACTTATGAAAAACCCCCTCAAACCAGCATAGTTCACATCTCTTTAATAATCTATATTATTTTCATAACTCATCTGAACCAAAACTGAAGATTGCTAAACACAAAGCTAATGTCACTACTGAATGAGGGCAGCCTGAACTCCACACAACCAAGTAACAACATTAACAGCAGCAAGTTAGGCAAGTACAAAGGCCTTGAATGTTGGCAATTCATTTATCATGCACCCCAACACCCCAATTCCTTATGCATACTTGGTTACCAACCTGCATTCAAGAGAATCACCATGTGATCAGTGCTACTAAATGTAAGAAATCTAAACCTCAAACACCCTAGTAGAAAAGATCATCCTCATGTGTTCCTTGGCCAAACAAACAGGAATATGTAAATAAGCACAACTGAGTAACAGTGAAGCTGTCAACATCATGCACCCCAACTTCTCCACATGTCCTGTACACCTTCCGTATAAATAAGACACAACTGAATAGACATCAAAGTAGTGAACTTTGTGTACCCCAGCTTCTTCATATGTTAGGTAACCACAACCTCAGACAACATAAGAGTTTTATTACTTTTTCAAAACAAAGATGTGAAACTGATAACTAGAAAGAGTTGTTAATCAAAGAGTTCAACCACACAAACCAAATATGACAAAACACAGATGAAATGAGACTCAAAAGGAAATGAATTCAACAAAGGAAAACAACAGAGTACCTACTACACCACAACCAATATACCAGTGCTAAACAGTGGTGTTATGTCAACACTGATTTTCTCAACATTTTCACATATTGCACATGCCAAGAGATTTCCTCAAACTGAAGAATCTCTCACTATCTAAAGGTTTTGTAAACATATCAGCAAGCTGATTAGTTGTCTCAATATGTTCAATGTTGATCACTTTGTCCTCTACCATATCTCTTAGGAAATGATGTCTTATGTTTATATGTTTAGTTCTAGAATGTTGGACAGGATTCCTAGAGATACTTATGGCACTAAGATTGTCACAGAACATGAGAAGTGTATCACTATCTAGCCCATAATCTGAAAGCATATGTTTGAGCCACACAAGTTGGGTAACACAGCTGCCAGCTGCTACATATTCTGATTCAGCAGTTGATAATGAAACACATTTCTGCTTCTTTCTATACCAGGAGACCAAATTATTCCCCAAATAAAAACAGCCCCCACTTGTGGATTTCCTGTCATCCACATCACCTGCCTAGTCAGAGTCACTGAAACCAGCCAAGTTAGTGTTAGTGTCATAAGAATACCAAATGCCTAAAGGTGAAGTTCCATAGATATATCTAAGAATCCTCTTCACAACAATAAAGTGAGATTGCCTTGGCTCAACTTGGTACCTAGCACAAACACATACTGAAAACATGATGTCAGGTCTAGAGGCACAGAGATATAACAAACTACCAATCATGGATCTGTACAATGTTGGGTCAACATTGCTACCAGTGCCATCTTTTGTTATCTTCATTGAAGAGGACATAGGAGTTTTGCAAGGTTTGGACTCTTGTAGCTCAAATCTCTTCACCAGATTCCTTGCATACTTCTCCTGGTTCAGGAAGATACCATTCTCTAGCTGCTTAACTTGTAGTCCCAGAAAGTAGTTGAGCTCACCAATCATGCTCATCTCAAATGTTCCTGTCATAGACTCAATAAATTTGTCTAAAGTAGACTTGTTAGTAGAGCCAAATACAATATCATCCACATAAATTTGAGCAATGCATATATCAGAGCTTTTTCTAAGGACAAACAATGTTCTATCTCCATCTCCTCTATTGAAACCTAGGCCTAACAGAAAATCAGTTAGCCTCTCATACCAAGCTCTACGAGCCTGTTTTAAGTCATACAAAGCCTATTCAAGTTTGTACACATGGTCACGATGTTTAGGATCAGCAAAGCCTTTAGGTTGTTCTACATAAACCTCTTTGTCAATTAAACCATTCAAAGAGGCACCTTTAACATCCATTTGGTATAGTTTAATCCTAAGACAGCAAGCAATAGCAAGGAGTAATCTAATTGATTCTATCCTAGCTACTGGAGCAAAAGTCTCATCAAAATCTGTACCTTCTACCTGAGTATAATCTTGTGCAACCAACCTAGCTTTGTTCCTCATAATTACACCATTCTCATCAGTTTTATTTTTGAATATCCATTTTGTACCTATTACATTCACATGTGATGGCCTAGGTACTAGATTCCAAACTCTGTTTTTGGTGAATTGTAAGAGTTCCTCTTGCATGGCATTAATCCAGTAACTATCCTTAAGGGCTTCAGTTATATTCTTAGGTTCAATGGAGGATACAAAACAAGATGCATTATCAATAGTACATGAAGAAGACATGCAAACACACAACTTAGCCATATCCTTGTAATTGACCCTTTCTTTGTTGCGTGTTCTAACTCTTTCAGTAATTTGTCCAATTACTTGAGAGGCTGGATGATCTCTTGGTATTCTAAGAGGGGGATCTCTTCTGGATACAGGAACCACTTCATCTTCAGAATCTGACAGCACCGATGTTGGCCTAACATTGGGGGTTTCTGGTGTTAAGTCAACATTTGTTCCAGTTTCCAGTTCAGCATCTCCAGCGTCTGTGTTCAATGTTGAGTCCAATGTTGGAGTAACATCTGAACCAGTGACTTCTTCAGTACCTGTAGAAACAGTTAAATCATCAAAAATGACATTCACTGATTCTTGAACAGTATGCAATCTTGGATTGTAGACCATGAAAGCAGCACTATTAGGAGAATATCCAACAAATATACATTTTTCACTTTTGGGATCAAATTTGCTCAAATAATCTCTATCTTTTAGCAAATAGCAGTTAATACCAAATTCATAAAAGTGTGCTACTGTTGGTTTTGAACCCTTCAAGATTTCATAAGGTGTCATAGTAGTACCAGGTCTAAGATAAACTCTATTACTAATATGACATGCAGTATTCAATGCTTCAGCCCAGAGTTTCTTAGATAGGTTTTTAGAATTCAACATAACTTTAGCCATCTCTTGAAGTGTTCTATTCTTCCTCTCAGCAATCCCATTTTGCTGAGGTGTCTTAGGTGCTGAAAACTCATGGAAAATGCCTTTAGATTCACAGAAATTAGCAAAGCTTACATTTTCAAACTCCTTTCCATGGCCAGGCCTAATTCTTCCTACAGAAGTATCATAGAGATTCTTAATACTAGCATGCAAAATCTTGAATGTGTTGAATGCCTCTGATTTTTCTTTCAAAAACTTAATCCATGTATATCTTGAAAAATCATCAACAATAACAAAAGCATACTTCTTACTATTCAGGCTACTAACCTCAATAGGACCCATGGGATCCATGTGTAGCAAATCAAAGCACTTATTAGTTCTAGGGTTAGTACTCTGTACCTGAAGTGGTGGATAGACAACTTTTGTTTCTTTACCTTTCAGGCAGTCTTCACAAATAATTTTACCTGGGCTAGTCAACTTAGGCAGTCCTCTTACAGCCTCTAACTTCTGTAGTTTCTCCAGATTTCTATAGTGCACATGTCCTAACTTCTTGTGCCACATGACAGATTCATCTACCTTGGCATGGTAGCATTCGGCTTCATCTTGAGCAAGATAACAGTTATCCTTTGATCTTGTACCTGTCATGACACGGACATTGTCACTATTAAACACATCACATGAACTTTTATCAAAAGTAACTAGCAAGTTATCATCACAAAGTTGACTTATGCTAATTAAATTTTCTTTCAATCCTTCAACCAACAACACATCCTTGAGTGGTGGAAATCCTTCAACATCCAGTACTCCTTTTCCAATGATTTTCCCTTTTGTGCCTCCTCCATAGGTAACTATTCCAACAGTCAAAGGGATTACCTGTTTCAGGTTGTCAATGTTTCCAGTCATGTGCCTTGAACATCCACTGTCAAAGTACCACTTACCTGCAAGGTTGGAGTAAACAGCAGAAAAGACAACAATGCAAACAATTTTAACCTTAGGAGTTTTTAACTTTTCAATCCAAGTTCTACTTTTATGTCCTTCACCGTTGTTACCTAATGTTGGGATAACATTCAGATCAGAGGTTCTCCTAACATTGGTATTGCAATTAATTACTGTTTTCTTCTCAATCACAATTTATATTTTTTACAATAAGGCTTAATGTGACCAGGTTGAAAACAATATTGACAGATAAAAGTAGGCTTTTTCACAGTGTTGGAAGAGATTTCACAACTCAAGTTATTGCTATCCTTGATAAAACCAGCTTTCAAGTAGGCAGAATTAACATCTTCAGAGGGAGGTTTTTCAACATAGCCCAAACCATTTTTACCTTGATTTCCCATACTCAGCACTTCATCAAACAGAGATGTAGAAGAGTTCCATTTGTCAATGGTTTGTTCAGCTTTATCTAATTTTACCTTTACCTCTTTCAGCTCAGCTTCAGTTTTGTCAAGATCTTTCTCATACAATTTCAGCATCTCCTTCATGCAACCAATCTCTTCCTTCAAGCTTTTGTTGCTCTTGATGAGTTTGTGATTCTCAAGCAGCAGTTTGTGGTAGATAGACTTCAAGTCTTCAATGATTTCCTCCTGGGACATTTCACCTTCAAAGAAGTATTCTTCATCTAGATCCACTATGCCATGAAAACAATCAAAGTTAGATTCATCAAAGTAGGACGCAAGATAAGGTTCAGAATCAGTATCATATTCATCCCAATCTGCAAAGAAGGTATCCTGTTCTAATGTTGGATCCTGAATGTTGGGGTAACATTGAGATCCGAAGCAGTTCAGGGAGTCTTCTGGTGTCCAGTCAATCGGAGTGAATAGCGCATCAATTTGAACCTCTTCTGATTGTTCTTCAGCTTCTCCAGAACTAAAGTCATCTTCATTGAAATCATCTACACAAACCCAATGAGAATTTCTTCTTTTTCTAAGAGTGTTAGAACATTCATTAGCCATATGACCATATCCTTTACATTCAAAATATTGAACATCTTTTAACTTATCAGCTTCTAAAGGAGTAGGTTTTGATGCCATGTACTTCACAAACTCAGGAGGTAATTTCTTATAACCTGGGGAACTATTACTAAGGTTCCTTTCTTTACCTTTTCCTTTAAGATTCAGCTTATTGAACTTCTTAGTAATTTTCCCATAATTTGAAGAAATTATTTCAAAATCATCATCACTTTCATTGTCAAGATTTGAACCTCTTAAAACAACAGCCCTATATTTACTTCGACATATTTTATCATGTTGAGTTCAAATCATATCTCGTGGTCCTCTTGGAAACAGAAGGCGGTTTCTCGTTCTTCTACTGAAGCTGAATACCGCGCTCTTGCTTCCACTGCGTCTGAGGTCCATTGGCTTCAGCACCTTTTTTGGGAGATTGGGTTGTCTCTTCGCTCGGTTCCTACAGTGCGTTGTGACAACTTGGATGCTTTACGTTATTCTCTTCATCCGGTTAAGCACTTTCGCATGAAACATATCTCCCTTGATCTTCACTTCATTCGTGATCTCATGGCCAAAGATCTTCTTAGTGTCACTTACGTGAACACTCTTGACCAATTGGTCGTCATTCTCACTAAGCCCCTTCCTCGTTCTCGGTTTTAGCTTCTTTGTGGCAAAATCTCCGTTACAGGGGGAACGTCTATTTTGAGGGGGCGTATTAGATGATATTTTACTGTTGTATTATTCTTTAGAATAGTTATTGTATTTATTTAGTGTTGTACTTTATTTCCCTTGTAATCTAGTATAAGCACTTTTATGATTAATAGAATTATTCCTTCACTCAAATATTATTTCTCTTATATCTTGTTCGTACTAAAAATCTACTTTTTTTTAAATATATGCTTGTTTTGTTTTTGTGAATTCTTTTGGCTATACCATCTTATTTGCAATTCTTTTCAGATAACCTCCATACGTAGCAATCTAACTTTTTTTTAACTTTTATCCTTAAACATTTTTGCACAATCTAAATTAATGTAATCAAATATATAATAGAATTTTAATTGTGTAAAATGCTATAAATAATATTTATGCATTTCTTTATTTGATAAATGCTTGAACATACTTGATTATATTTCTAATATGACTCTATCAAAATGTAGTATAGTTTAAGAACTTCAGACAAGTTCAATACAAAATAGGTTTTACTTTAAAATATTGTGATATGTCTTCTGCTTTTCTTATCAAATGAAATATATTAACGGCTAAGTTCATTTAGTTTTAAAGAGAACAAAGGAATAGCGATGTACACAAACGAAAAAAAAACAAATTGTGGGATAATTATTCAATTCGTTATTTTATTTTTGCAAATATATGTTATCTTAAAGATACCAAAGTTTATCAAAGATTACAAAGAATTATGTATCTCATAATCAAGATTCTAAGGATTTTTTTTTTATTTGAAAATAATCAACTTGATAATATTGTAGAATTGGAAAGATTTTGTTAAGGGTAAAGTTGAGAAAGTAGTTAAAATTAATAAGCTTGGTCTTGGAAAAAATTTTATACATTAGATATAAATCTCAAAGATAACAATCTTTTTATTTATATTTTATACATAACAAGCAAAGTTTCCTAAAGACTAAAAGAATTTTTTGAAGGAAGAAGAGAGAGAAAAAGTTGGACAGAATAGAGAGGAAAGAGTTGTATGTTTTAAAGTTGTTTGATGATGTTTATTAAGTTCTTGTTGAGGGATATTTATACTAAAATTAAAAGGGATTAATTGTTGCAAATTATGGGAATGATTTTGATTGTTTGTGAATAGGTAGGCCTATGGTTCGTATATATGGAAAGTAGTACATGGTTTTCAAGTTTTTTAAAAGTAGTCAACCATTTAAAATCCAATCAAATGTTTTTCTTTTTTTTGATAATTATTAATCTCTTAATCCAATCCCATGTTGTGGTTTAAAGAATATTTTGCATGGCATCTGGTTTTGCCTTACCGCTCTCTTTGTTTGTATCTTTTGCTTGTTTGGTTTGTGTGGGCCCTTAAACTTCATTTACATGTGTTTCTAGTTTCAATGGGACACTATTCATTTTAATTAAAGCTACGAACTGTTGTAGCTATATTTGTTTTGGAGTAGGCTAAACTTTAACGAACTCAAATAATTTCATCTATTTGTGTCATGGCTACATAAACTTAAATTACAATGATAGGTAAGATTATAAGATTATTTAATAGGTCGCAAATGTAACTCAGACTACAGTTTGAATTGGACTTTTGTTCATAAAGAGTCAAAGGCAAACTTAACGTAGGCCACCAGCGTAAGCCCTACCGAAGTAAACTTGTTGACGAACCCATTGGGTGAATATCCCATTAACTAGGCCAACCAATTAGCCCTACATTTAGAAGTAGGGTGGCCAACTAGTAGGACTAGAACTGCATCTGTATGTTATTCAGCAACAAAACTACAACAAATTATGAACACTTATGAAGTTTGCAATGCGCTCACCTACATTGAACCCATTCTAAAACGGGGGACTTACTATTGTGCCATAATTTGGTAATGACACATGGCAAGCTCACAAGTTGCCAACGCATGGAATTAGGAGTTTATGTCGCCAAAATATTCTAAGTAACTGAAGACTTGAATTCAGTGTAGCATAGCTTCATACTAACAAGGTTACACGGTTGCACGCTAGTAAGGTAACAAGGTAACACCGTTGCAAGCTAGCATGGTAGCAAGGTAACACAGTTGTATGTTAGCAATGTAGCAAGGTAACACGGTTGCATGCTAGCAAGGTTTCACGATGTAACAAGGTTGAATTCATAGTAGCACAAGTGCATACTACTAGTAAGGTAACACGGTTGCATGCTAGCAAGGTAGCAATATTGCACATTTGAACTTGAACCAGGCCATCTAAGATGGGCCAAGCCCATCTTAGGCCCGCGAGATATCTAAAAATACCCTCTCCCATGAAGGTAAAAAACACACACAATTCACATTCTACTTTCTCTCTCTAAGTCAGAGCTTTCTCTCTCTAGACTGTGAGAGCACGAATTTCGTTCGACCTACTCGGTCCGACGATGTCTTATGCGATATGGTACATTGGCCCATCAAGCTCTTGTGCGAAGCACCATCCAGTATGGATTGATGGTCCGTCCGACTCTCTCTGATCCATTACGACATCTCATCTGACACCGTTGGTCCAATATACTCCAAGCCCAATCAACGACATACACATTCAGCACAACCCATTAGCCTAATGCGCAACAATGTCCGCCACAGAGTAACAATGAACTACATTCGGCTTGATTCCCTACACGGAGTACGTAGGTAGCTTGGCCCAGCCCAAGTTCAGTCCAAAATCAACAAACTTCAAGTTCACTCAAGTATTGACTTTTCTTTTTTCTTAGTGTAGGTTTCTCGAACTCAAAGCTAACTTAACACCAATACATAGCTTGTGTTAGGATACTTTCAAATAGAGAAGCCATAAAATAGTGTTTGATAATTGGGCTTTTGCTTCTCCTTGTCTTAAAATAAGTAAAAAAAAAAAAAAAACACAAGCCCAAAAGCTAGGTTGATGATGCTTCTAGAAGGATCTTTTAATTATTATTACTTTTTAAATGTTTCTCTCTCCTAATCCCATTCAAATATACCTTTAAAATTAGGAAACATGATCTTCTATAATTTTTGAAATATAATGAGAATAAAAAAATATTAAACAATACTTTCAAATAACAAAAAATAAAATATTATCTCGGACCCCAATTTACTTAACCACAACATATAGATATTAAAACATCAATATCTCTAAATAACATGGATTTTTTAAGAATATAGAATACTTGAGTGTAATTATAAAAATAATTATGCATTTTGATGTAATAACAATAAATATTGATTAAATTATATCAAACGGTTTATTGTTTTATTTTTTAAATATACTTGTTAGAACGTATACTGGTCTAAATTAGGTGCATGTTAATTATTTGTATGCTTGAAAATAAGGATATTTAAGTCTTATTGCATTATAAAAAAGGAAAAAATCAGAAACCGATCCAACGTTTGCCCGCTTTTGCACTTACCTATCCAACGTTTCATTTTTTACATTTACCTATCCAACGTTTCATTCCGGTGACACTTTCCTATCCAACCTTTGTTTTCGACCTAATTTAGCCCAAAAACGTCACTTTTTGATGAAATGACGCATCGCTGACGTCATTAAGAGGGGTATTCTCGGTACATCACTGATTTCAACGGCTAACTCATTCAAAAACATTTTAAAACCAACTTTAACCAGATTTCGGCCCCAAATCGAATTTTTCGACGAACCCTAAAAATTCCAAACCGAAAATTACCATCAAATTCACCAAATTAAGGTCGCAATCATAATCGAGTAATGTCCGAGACTACTATTAGGGAGGAGTTTCATTGCAAGTGCGGGTGTCCAGTTGTTACCCAACTATCTCTAACCGATAAAAATCCGGGTCGTCGATTTACGAAATGTTACAAGGGATCCAAAGGATGTGGGTTGTGGTTCTGGGTTGATGAACCACTTTGTCATCGTGCACGATAGGTTATACCGATGTTGAGGAGAAGAATCGAAAAGGTCGAAGCCAAACTGAAGGAATTCGAAAAGGGAAACATTGAACCCAACATGTAGCAGACCAACACTGACTTGGAGTTGGAGAATAAGAAGCTGATGAAGAAGATGAAGAAGCTTGAACAACGTGCTAGTAATTTAGAGTCCAAAAATAGGAAATTATTGATAGTCCTTTTCTGTTTCCTATTTTTTGTATTGTACAACAACTTGTTTAACTATCCCTTTGTTATCTGATTTCGATCGAGTGTAGTCTGCTGAAACAGAGGTGTGTGTTCACGTTATTAATTAGGCATTTGTTATCTGATTTCGAGATTTGTAACGTTATGCATCTGTTGACTTGGGACCGAATTACACTGAAACATAAGAAATTAACATAAATTCTTAATAGAACCCCACAAAAAACAAAATAAACCCTTGACAAAGAAGGGTATTAGCGGTGGGTGGGTGGGGGGGGGGGGGGGGGGGGGGGTAAACAGTGATTACAAAATATACTATTGCTGAATCATGCCATATTCTACTTCGAATCTGGTCACGATCCTAATGGGTAGGATGGGAAGCTTCTTGATGCGGAAGCAGTAGTCCATTATGTTGTAGTTCACAAACCCCTCTCCTGCAAATCTCTTCTCCATATTCGAAGGCTGCATGTTGGGTAAAACAAATATTAGTTTCGTGATATATCAAATATACGAAGTTGAGGAGAAGATCTTACATTTTTGAAGAGACGGTCATAGACAGAGTTTGTCTTCCCAGCCCCCGTCCTCCGGTTGTAGGTCACCCATGGTTTCCCATAGAACTCGGTGAAGAGTTCAAACCGCGTCTGCATTATCCGCAGACGGTCCAGAATCTCCACCGGTGTAACCACCTCTCCCCTCCTCTCCATGAAAACATCAGTAAGTTCTTCGTAAACTCGCTGCATCATAGCCTCGGTATATCTAATTTCAAACTGGACGCGGCATTGAAGTTCTTCCATAAGAATCAATTCATCGACGACTGAAAAGTCATCGAAGTTGTAGAAATTTTGGGGAGGTATTCCGTTACCTCGTTGTAGGAGTTCTTTAGGGTTGATTGATAAACGTTTTCCATGGAGAATTTTTCTGAAAGAAGAGAGATGTAAGGAGTTTTTTTGTTGACAGAAGAGAGAAGTGAAGAGTTTCTTTTGCCAGTAGAGAGGAGTGAAGACTTTTTGTTTGAGGGTTTGATTGCATGCGTCTTTTGGAGTTGATGAGTGTTATTTAAATGCTAGGGTTTACGTCTGTTGAATTAATGCATCTCACCGATTCAGTACTTATCCTACGGTTACAATTTCGGAGAGGTCTAATCAGTTTTTAAGTTTATGATATTCTCGAGACAATTGGTAGTTGAGGCTTTTCAAAGTTGGCTGACATCATTCAGTTGTTGGTTTACGTGATTTCCTGCGTTGATATAGGGTTTGGATCAAAAAAAAAGGAAACAATAATTAATGGTAGCGTTCCTAATTGATGATGGAATTATTAATGATCTGTTGCGTTGATTCGGATTCGTATCATAAAAAAGGAAACAATATAATGTTGTGATTCAGAATTGATGATGGAATAATTCACAAAGTTTATATCGTCGCATGTTAGTTATTTAAAAGGTTGGATAGGAAAGTGTATCTGATTTTCAAACGTTGGACCATAAACTGTAATAATGGGCAAACGTTGGACCTTAAACTGTAAAATGTCATCAAAGTATATATAGTCGAGTGCAATTATATATATTGTTTAGATAGTATTTTGTACAACATATTGCATTAAATATCAATTCAATACCATGAACAACAACAGGAAGTGGAGTCGATATTCAATACCATGACATTACCAAACACTATTCAAAAGAGCAAGCACTAATGTACATTATACATTGTACTCGGTTTTAGTTAGTACCATCTTCTGCAGTAGTAACAGACATCATATTTCTGGTTCTTTTTGGAGCGCCAATTTTTTTAATTGCAGGAGGAGGTTTGAAACTTTTTCTGCCTGGAGGAGTGAGAGTCAGATTACTGCTAGATGTAGGAACCTCTGAGAACACAAGATGCTTCTTTGACTTAGTTGCTGGTTTTTCAGTCGACAAATTAGTAAACCTAGCAGGTGTTTGGCTTCTAGTGAGTGGGCTAGCATTGGTCTCAGCCACTGAAATTGGTGCAGCAACTATTGGTGGTTGATTACTCCTTGTAGGCCGCATTACTTGAGGTCTAACTCCTAAGGGAGAGGATTCAGAAGTAGATTTATTCTGAGATTGTCTTGTACATGGCCTTGGGGGCAAATTAGTTGCCTCACGCTTCTTTTTTTGAAGAGGCACTTTCGTCTGTACCTGTTTCCTTTTATTTGCTCTTTCAGAGGGCTCACATTGCCCCAAATGATCAGCAGCAGCAGACTCCAGAGTTGCAGCAACCTACCAACATGAAGTACTAGTTAAATTTAGAAACTTTGAGTAGATATTATTAACAAGAAATTAGACTTGTAATCACCTCGCATTGTGCACTGCGAGTTGAAGGAACTTCAGCAGTTGTACTAGCACCAGCAGATCCTGTTGTTGCCTTTTTGGATCTTCCCTTCCCACTCCCCTTCTTAATTCTTCCCCTACCATTCACCATTGGCTTGGGAGTCCATGTTCTTCCCAGAGGGTTATTCTTCCTTGCCTCACAACTCCTAGAATTATGACCTTATGCTTGGCAATAACCACAATGCATCTTAAGTCCATCCCTCCCAAGATGGCCACTAAGTACATTTGAGATATGTGGAAGTCTATATCACAGTCCATTTTAGCAATAGCAAGCATGGAGCTAGCAGGCCAATTTGGATCACTACTTATCTTTGCATGATATTTCTTTCTCAAAAATCTGGTAGTTGCTTGTTTAACCTTGTCCTGTCTGGCACATTCATGGGGTTCCTTCAGAGTCTTAATCCTCATTGTGTCTTCTTTGTTTGGTCTTGAAGCATATAGCGCCCATTTACAGTTCTCCTGTGCACACTTTGCTTGGACCTTCAACTGACTATTGATAGGAAACTTGACAGACCTCCCATGTTCGATTGAGAAATTAACTATTGCATCCCTCAATATTTCAGTTGTTGCAAACTGCATCCCTAGCTCAAATGTGACACAATGCATGTCAAGTAAGGGATTGAAAATTGGATGACCTTGGTGTGTAGGTCTTTGTGGTATTGGCTTTTGTGGTTTCCTCCCTGTCACTTTTTCCTTTCCTTTCCCATCTTGCACAGGAGCTTGTCTGCTAGAGCTTCCTACTCCTTCATCATCGCTTGGAACAAATTCAGGTGGTGCAACAGCTTCTTCCTCCTTATACCCCACTGCCTCACTAACACTCCTAATATATTCATCATCAGTTGCATCATTGTCGCTGTCATGCAGATCGTCTGAAAATTCAGAGTCATCACCACATGAGATTTCACCATCACTATCATTACTGTCCACTATATCAACTATAGATTCCAACAGTGGACTTGTATTGTCTCTTAAGCATTGAGGTATATGTCTCTGGCTTCTTGATTCAGTTGGGGGGCACTTGAAGAGTATGGTATATCACTTGCTCTTGCTTTTCTGGTGGCCATATCTCTTAACAGAATTGCTACATCTTCTACATCATGCCGTTGATCAACATCATCACCATCATCGTCACTCTCTACCAGACCTTCTACAAACCTATCCTCTTCACCAACATTGGCACCTCTATTGTTATCACCAATAACATCCAACCCTTCACTCATTGGAGGAAGATTAGGCAATTCACTATGTGATTGAGTATCATTTACCTCATCTATGAGAACATATACATCTACTGATTTCCTTGTAGATGCATAGAGTGCCATATCCAGTGCCTCCTTATCATTACCTACTTCAATATAATCGCCTGGAGCAGAATCTCGAATGTAACATATTCTCACCACACAACCCTCTGTTTTAACACCCACTTCTTTCACCATATCCAGTAGCTCTAGCCTGGACATTTCATCCTCAATGCACCAGTCTATATTGCTCACGTGTCCCTCTAGATAAACCCATTTCCCCAAATTCATTAATTTGCCAGAATGATGCAATATTATGGTGAATGGGTCATCTCTAGCTCCAGCTGAAGGTAGACAAAAATTATTTAACATTATATTGACATACATATACACACTTAAACTAACTTATCACACAAACACACAAGTTGGAGTGACATATAAAAAGAAATGGATGACCACACTTAAATGACGAAATGGATCACACAAACACACAAGAACATGACGAAATGGATGACCACACTTAAACTATTCCCTCACATACAGCCAAATGGAGGACCACACGATGAAATGTAACTCCAAACAAAGAAATAAATTAAATTTTGGATTTGGGGATTCTTACCATAATCGGGTGTAATTTGACCTTCATGAATAACGTCAATGGTTGTTCTAACTCTCCACACCATTGTTAGATTCTGTCGATCGAGTGGAAAAACAAGAAATTCAGCTTCGATTTTGTGGATTTGCTTTCGATTATGGAAATTAGGGTTTCGGAAAATGGCGGTTGATTTGAGAAAAAGCCGCGTGATACGTTATATGTTAATTTATTTAATTGTTAAACAAATAATCAGTGATGTACCGAGAATACCCCTCTTAATGACGTCAGCGATGCGTCATTTCGTCAAAAAGTGACGTTTTTGGGATAAATTAGGTCGGAAACAAAGGTTGGATAGGAAAGTGTCACCGGAATGAAACGTTGGATAGGTAAATGTAAAAAATGAAACGTTGGATAGGTAAGTGCAAAAGCGGGCAAACGTTGGATCGGTTTCTGATTTTTTTTCCTTATAAAAACTGTTTTCACTTATTATTGCAAACACTACAAAATCAATTTAAACTGCTTTAAGTTGTTTTTTAAAGAAGGTTTTCAAACGCTCGTTGCTTAATTAAGTCAAAAGGAGCTTTAAATGACTTTAAGCAAAAGCTTGGAAGAAGGAGCTTCTATAAGCTCTTGCAAACACCCCCTTAGTCAGACGTGAAGTGCTTAGTCAGAGACGAAATCACCCCGCATCACACATCAATTATTCTTATAATCTTAGAATTCACTCTATGCACGAGATATATAGATTATTTATTTTATCCATGCCATAACACAAAATAAATATCACATACTTTGAAGTTTGTTACAGTTTTAACCTACTCCGACAGCATAGCAACCAATTTGTAGCTTTAAAATGAATCAAATTGATCATTGAAAATACTCAAATTGAAATAGAAAGCCATATATATGAACTTTGAGGGCCCAACACAAACAAGCAAAAGAAATAACAACAAAGCAGTTTGCAATAATCCCTAGCCTCTTAATTTTAGTATAAATATCACTCAAGAAGCTAAGAACTTAGTTTTCATTTTACTTTGATTAACAAAGCAAATACTCAAATGTAAAGGCAGTAACTTTATCACTATCAAAGCAGTTTTAATTAGATCATATATATTAATGGGCTATTGATTTAATTTCATTTTATATTGTGGGATTTTAACTGCAGTGGCATGGGAAGCCGAAAAAGTGGAGGTGGCGCCGCCGCAGAAAATAGAAGTCTGATTGAAGATATTATATACTACTTCACTATGTTTGATAGGATCCAAGATCCTAACAGGTTTTGTTCTACTTCGAGTGAGAACGAACTCCTAAGAATGGAGATGAGAAATTTAGAATTTAAATAAAATAATTTAATTTCTTTTCTTCTTGAAAAATAATGTTTACACAACCTTACACAAATAGTACATAAAAATAACTTCTAAGACCCACTAACACTACTACTCCACTAAAACACTAACTTAAATACTACATTAGACTAATATTATAAAATACAATAATTATGTAATAATAAAATATAATAACTTAATTAGTTCAGTAACATTCTCTTCCTCTTGAAAGTGGCCTTGTCCTCAAGGCCAAAAGTTGAAAGGACTTTGCTTGAAAATATTAGAAATAAAAAGCCCTTGCATGCAAATCCACTTATTGGAGAATGTGGTTTCCGCTTATGGAAATTGGTAACCTCTCTTATCTCTTGGCCTCTTTCTCCCGCTGTCCCGCAGACCTGCACAATGAATGGTTTTTTTTTCTTATGATTATAATGGAAGACGAGTGGGTGTTTCCCTATATCAAATTGGGCAGCTTCTCTTCCTCTTCTTCCAATCCAGCAGTTCATGCCCTTGAGTATTGTTCAGTTCGTATGATGACAACGACACTAACATGATAACAAAGTAATATGGATCTGAGATGGGCTCGTTTTTAATCGCTAGTGCAATTGTAGGCAATGGAAGCTTGAAGGTGTTGAGTGGCGTAGGTGTCTGGGTAGGAACCTAGAGAAGTATATTAGTTGGGAAATTGTCATCAAGAAATGGTGGTCGGGATTATGGTGGTGGATTATGAATTGGGATTTTGATGTGGATGGATGTGTATGGAATTTGGCTAAATGATGATGGAAGAAATGCCTGTGTTGGCATAACTTCAGGCAGATAGTTGAGGTTGCGGTGGCTGTTGTTTGGGGTACTAGAGGATTTGTGAATTGTTTTTGGTTGAATGTGTATAGGGGTGTGCGGCGATGACAATGGTAATTGTGCCGGCGGCAGAATCGTTATGTACAAGGGTTGTGGCTGTAGTTGTGGCAGTGGATACTTGGAAAAATTATTTTCCAACTTAAATCGCCATTCTTCATAAAATTTAGCCATCCTTGCTTCATGTCGTGCAAAAAATTCAAGCATTTCACACAACAAATTTTGTTTTGCTTGAAATTTCATTACGAGAGGTAATAGAGTTCAAATCAATGAAAACACCAATGATAGGATCCAAGATCCTAACGGGTTTTGTTCTACTTCGAGTGAGAACGAACTCCTAAGAATGGAGATGAGAAATTTAGAATTTAACTAAAATAATTTAATTTATTTTCTTCTTAAAAAATAATATTTACACAACCTTACATAAATAGTACATAAAAATAACTTCTAAGACCCACTAACACCACTACTCCACTAAAGCACTAACTTAAATGCTACATGAGACTAATATTATAAAATACAATAAATATGTAATAATAAAATAAAATAACTTAATTAGGTCCGCAACAACGTCACACTGATTTGTACTTCTAGGAAGCTAAGGTAATTATAAACAACTCAAGAAATTTACTAAATTCTTTTTTTTTCTTATTTTTATCGTGTTTGCTTATTTTAGCTTTTGGGGTCTGAAGAAGATTTTTTTAAGGTAGATACTGTTATAACCTTGAAGTCGTTGTGGATATGCTTTTTAACTTTAACGATCGTTTTAAATGAAAACAATGTCTAATTTTAAATGATTTTTGGAGTAGTCGTAACTCGTAACCTGTGACTTAATTTCTTTTTTAAAATATGAAATTCTATTTTTTGAGATTGAGTTTTGTATCAACAGTGTCTAATTTCACCTTTTTCACTATGTTTCTAGTGATTGGTGAGTATTAGACTATTAGTACTGTTAATAGGTTTGTTATTTTAACCGAATTAACGAGATTATAAGGGTTGGAACGCCATGTCTGAAGGTTCAGAAGCTTGCTTATGACGAAAACATCTCTCTTTTTATTCACTGAATCTTGTTTTGAGTCTAACTTGCTTGTATGTGTTTCTATGTGTTTGTTTTAGCCTCTCCTCAATTGACAAGGAGGATACCCCTTTTATAGAGGTATTTAAGGACAGGAGTCACTGTGCATGTGCTTAATAAAGTACAGGTGTCTAAACGTACATGGGAAGATAACATATATCTTATCTTTAAGCTATTTATCTACTAGGCGCTGACTGGGATGATTTTGTATCCCTTCCGATGACTTTCAGGAGGCTCCGATAAGCTGATTCTCGGGTCCTTTTCTCCGATAGGCTAGATTCTTTGGGAGAGCTTTATACATGAGGTTGAGTATTCGCCCGATGCCATTATAGTCCCGAAAGGGGTCTATTCTTGTGTTTTAGTCTTCGTGATGCATACTCCAATAGGTGGTCTACTCCGATAGGGTGCTGTTTTTGTGTTTTATCCTTCGTGAGGTATGCTCCGATAGATGGTTGGCTCCGATAGGGCGCTAGCTCTGTGTTTTGTTCTTTGTAGTACATGTTTTGATGTCTTGTTGCCTTCGGTTTGTTCAATGAGAAGATGTTCTCGTAATTTTGGGGGACTCGGGGGGTCCTTGTTTTGATCCCTCTTGGCGCTTTCGATGGATATCGGAGTCTCGCGGGTCCATCGTGATTTTATTCTTTTTCCCGATGCCGCGTGGATATCTTATTTTTATTCATCGTGACTTTCCAAGGGATGCTTAGGTGCCTTTTCCCGAGTGTCACTTTTTTACCACTTTGGGCGTGCGACACTCGGTGGGCCCTCCTGATACTTCATGGCATCGGGAGTGATGTGACGGTAGTACCATCCTTAGGTTAATCCCTGTTTTTTAGGGTTAACACTTCGGCTAATCCCTATATTTATTTTTAGGGTTAACACTAGCCCCTACCCCTCCCCCCACCCAAATTTCGATCGCCATCGTAGGACAAGAGGAATTTTATTCCTTCAATTTTTGGCCTTCGGTGAGGCGAGGGGGTTTTTTTTCCGATGGATATATATATATATATATATATATGTCATAAATACAGTAAGGGTATTACCTTTTTGTCTTCGGGAGCTTTTGTCCTCGGGTGGAATAACACATGAGAGAGAGAGAGAGGCATTTAAGGCGAATTTTGATGGTGGCGTAACGGCCTACTCATCCGACTGTTGGTAATGGGCCGATCTCCAACGACTATCTGGTGGTGTAACGTGTCTGGGACACGTGTTGGATTCAGGGGGCGACATGGGGTGTTATTACTCCCACGACCTCCAAAACGTTTGGCTATAAATATAGCCAACCTCTCATTTTTCTTTCATTCTCATTCTTAAGCTTCAATTTTCAGCAAATCTTCTCTTCTCTCTCTCCGATTCCACGAGCTTCTCCAAATTTTTCGGAAACACTCTTTGAATTTCTCTTCGTGATAAAAATGGCTTCTTCTGCTACTGATCTTACCACTGCTGCATCGGGCTCGGGGGCCGTAGCCTTTACTTCCACCGCCGATTCACCGGCGGTTACTGGTGGCGTTACAATGAGTGGACCTGCTGCATCCACTCGAAAAAGAAATGGAAGTACTTCCGTTGTGGCGGAGGAGGGTGGCGCTGCCTCGTCTAAAAGGGTTAGGGCTTCGAAGGCAAAAAAACCTGATACTCGCAATCTCCAGTAGGCGGAGGAGACTATGAGCACTGCTACTCGGGCACATGTGTCATCCCTGTTCACTGTTTGGGGGCATACCAGAAAAATATGACCTTCAAGATTCCGACGAAAAAGAAGAGGGCTAACAAGCCTTCGACGTGGTATCCCACGGTGTACTATGCGCATATGAGGTATGGTTGGCGGTCATTCATGCCTTTCTTCTTCTGTGAGGTGTTTAAGGCGTGTAACATTTTCCCGAGTCAAGTGACTCCAAATGGTTTTGTTGTTTTGTGCATTTTTTGTGTTATGGTGTCAACTGAAGGGGTTGAGTTGCACCGTGGCCCGATTCTTCTCAATTTTTGATATTGTGACTTCACCTAGAGGGCTCTCTTTCTACCATTTTCGCCATTGGTATTCTGCCAAGAATTCAATGAAGAAGATTTTGGAGGGGACTCTCAGCTCCCACAGTACTTGGAAGGATAAGTACTTCTTCGTGAAGCCCGTGGATGGTGAATGGGATATGCCTTTTGATTAAAGGGAGGTTAAGGCTCCAATGTATTCTCTGGACTTTGAGATGAGTTTCTCTCCGATTATTTCCACCAAGGCTTTGATGGAGTCGGGGGACTTCGGCAGGTTGTACGAGAAGTCGGGGCTTCATTACGTGGTGTTTACTGACGCTGCCGTCCGAGAGCCTTTGTCACTGTCTTTCGAGGAGTTGGCCTCCTTTGGTAAGTAATTCTAACTTAATCTCTTTATTGTTTCGAGTAAATTTTCATTCTCAAGATTTTTAAGACTTTTTGTGTAACGCAGGGGAGACTCTGGCGAATTATTTTTCGCGTAAGGCGGTAAGGGTCCTTCGGGCCCATCCATAACTGTGAGGCCATCAGAGCAAGATATCCCGACTTTGAGTGGTCGGAAGAAGTCTAGGTTTCAAGAAGCTTCTTGAAATCGCTCATCTAGCGGAACTTCTGACGCTCCCGAGGAAGAAGATGAGAAGGTTAATACTCCCGAAGACACGAATATGAATCCGGGGGGGGAGGATCATTCACCCTTCGTCATCGGGGAAGATGGTGTGATCTATGGAGTCGTCCCTCTGTCCATTGTGGACCCTCAATCGGCCATGGTTCCGGTATTCAGTTCAGTTTCTGCCACAGAGGTTTCTCCGAGGACATCGGGAGGGGATTTTGCTTCGGAGGGAGGTTTCCCTTCGAAAAGAAGTCCGACTGGGGGGGGGGGGGGGAACTTCGTCAGCAGTCGCGCCGGAGTATGTGACTATTTCTTTTGACGACCCTTCTTCTTCTCTTTGGAAGGAAATGGAAGAACTTTCATTGGAGCCTTTGGCGGTGACAATTTTCGAGCCATTTGCCCCTAGTAAGTTCTTTGTGACCCTTGTTCTTTTTTAAGTAATTCTGATCTCCTCGTTTTTTCTTAGGCTAAGGCAAGTTATCTCTTCTTTGTTTTTTATAGGTAAAGTTGATAAAGGCAAGGCTCCAATGATCATGGAAGGGGGGTCTCTTCTCTCATGTAGTTACTTGGTTCCCTTATCTTACTTATCATTATTTATTGTTGATCCATAGTTTTCTGACTTACGGTTTTTCTTGTATGGGAGGATTTGTTAGCGCAACTCCTTAAGTCTACCTCGAAAGCATCGTTAGGTGACTCCGAGGACGTTTTGGAGGTTCCTGAGGTGCAGTCTGGAGACTCGTCGCAGCTGGATATCAAGGTTTCGCTCCTGGATTCCCTTTTGGGGGCGGTGGGTCCTTCTGCCCCCACTGGAGTTCATCGGGCCTTATTCACTAACTCTGCTACTATTGCCTCGATTTCGGTGACGGTTTCCCCATGGGGCATCTCCTTTGGAATGCCTTTTCCAAGGGTTCCTCCTCGCTTGGAGGATCTGCCATCAATGCAGACCTTGGACAATGCCTTCGGAGAAGTCCTCCGTTTCTTTGTTGCTTCAAACGCCACTCCTTCCGATGGCTTCCACTTTATGCAGACCTACCTCAACTGGATGGGGCTCATGGTAAATCTTCCTCTTTTTTTCTGTTTATCCTTCTTTATAACTTATCCTTTTAGGAATTCCTCTTCTATATGAGAGCTCACGCCTGATATCTCTTTATTCTCAGGTCGGGAAGGCTAGGGAGGCTGCTATTGTGGCAGAGCAAGGTTATAACAAGGGTGGGGAAGAGGTTAGAGTCCTCCGAGAGCAGGTAGCGTCCCTTAATTTCAAGATGGGATAAGATCAAATGGAGATGGATGTCCTCCGCACAAAGATATCCTCTTACAATTTCAGATGGGAGGAGGATCAGAAGAAGATAATGAGGCAGGGTGAGTTGATGAAGGGTCTGCAGGCCATGGTTACGCAGTTGGAAGACTCGGAGAAGGCTTCGAAGACTCGGAGAAGGCTTAGGAATGACCTCACATTTCCTCCCACATATTGTTAATTCATATGTGTGCAGTAACTAGTTAGATTTCCTTAAGTATAATTCAGTCTAAAGTTATCCTAAATCTAAAACCCATGTAGCATAACCATAGACGTGACACAACCTTCATAGAAAATCTATTTAAGTGTTATTTACCAATGCAATGCAATTAAAAGATTAGAATTTAGAAGGTAACATCAACACAACAACATCAACAATGTTTATCATTGATCAAACACATTAAATCATTCTCTGACCATATCAATAGTCCTTTCATCATTTTCTTATGTTCCAGTCCAACATACAACTTAAGTTCTCGTGAACCTGAAAATAACACTAAACACATCAACATAGATAACAACATATATGTTGTTCATCTTAAGTTTAAAGTTGAACATATCATTTGAACAATCAATTTAAAAGATAAACGGATGTTCAAATGAATGATATTCATGTTCAGAATGATATTGGGTTTAACTCTTGAGCATATTACTCCACGCGTGTTAACTGACTCAAATTATTGATCACATTTGAGCGAAATCATAGTCGTGATCAATCAGAATTTAGCAAATGCACTATTTTCATTAGTCAGTGTCTCAAACACGAGTTGGTCATACATTTATATTTTACATATAAAAGTACACAATTTATATAGATCATTAATCACATGGCTATACAGAATGGCACTTGCAGTGGAATTAAATCGCCTGTATGCCTTTAGATTTATATTCAAAGAGTAGAGCGACCTTATAAAAGGCATGTAGTTACTTAATGTTGTCTTATCCTGATATCTAAGCTATAGAAGTCTACAGTCAGTTCAATTCACAATAGGTGCTTTGCTAGCACTTATTTGAATCTATGAACGTGACCGACTTGGTTGCCATGGTATGTCATATTCTAGAGATACCTTCTTAAATTTCTATTGCGTATACAAGTTTGATTTCATATCTAGCAAATTATTATTCATGATAATCGACCATATGGTACAAAATCGAAGAGGTCACAAAGTGGCCTATCATCATCCAAATCCCAAAGTTCATTATCACGAAATTAATTTTTAAATTAGAAAATCTTCTAAGTTCAAGGTGAGAATCTCTAAAATTCCACCAACCAAAGAACTCACACTTAGCTAAAAACTTAGCGTGCATACATCATGTAAAATATAAAATTACATACTCAATACAAATGCACATAAGGAAACAAACATGTTTTCTACATGAACCAAAAATAATTAAACATAATCATACATGTTTTCGTCGCGAGCCTATGAAATACATCACTTCACATGAACTACCTAAACGAATTATCTTCATGTTCAAATATGATTATTCCAAAACCAAATCCAATCATCAAATCACAATGACACCTTCGGTGACATTTAGATCCCTGATCCAAATCATATCTTACCAGCTGTACAAAGAGATACCTTTTAGGGATTTATAAAGTTTTCCAACATCTATCTAGAACTACGAGCCTCCAAGCTTGGGGTTTTCTTCTCGAACATCTCACGATGTTTAAAATTGCAATAAAATTAACACAAGGGAGTGTATATACACCTTTACTTTAGTTGTCAAAACAACCTATATCCATAAGATAATTTCGAGTACGTTGTATGATACTGGAGATCATAATGCGACATTCCCAAATTTTCTTTCAACTATCAAAGAAAAAACTAATTTTTCAAGTTAAACAAAATTAATTGTGTCTCAAATAATTGTCCATACACTCCCCACTTGCCTTTTTAGATAATTTCCAGAGTCTAAAATAAAATTTTCAGAATTTCGCAAAAAAAGAAAAATATTTTTCTGGAATTATCCTAGCATTAAAAGGTAAAAAATCTAATGAAAAATATTTTTAAATTCTGAAAACATTATTTTTAAAATACAGAAAAATAGGAAATTCAATTGTGGGAATAATGCAATGTTTGGATCCAAAAATAGAGCACCATAGGCTTCCCATGCGCTCACATGCACCGCTTGTGCGAGTTGTGCACTCTCCGCTACGTGTCACATTTATGTGCATCTTCTCCAAAAATCACAAAAAACTCTAGTTTTGGACAAAAAATTGAAAGTGTCATTTATAACTCTCCCAATTCTTAGCCAAGTTTAACGCTCTTTATATGGATGGAAAGCTATTGACATGTAGTTTCTAACCACGCAAAATTCATGCCAAAATTCGTTGAAATAAAATTGCATCATATATTTAAAGTTTCGGGTAAAACGCAAAGACTTCGTAATATCTCACAAACCACAAAGCCATTCATTACCAAATTTTGCAGGAATTATATACATCATATTGGCATACTACATTAAGAATTATGAGGCATAAATCGAGGAAATCATAAATTCACCATTGATGATCATGAAGCTTTTGATTTCGGGAAAGCATGAATAACACTTGCATAAAGAGCGTGTATACTTGTTCATTCATGTTCAAAAAGCCAGAAATTGAGCCATAAGGCTCCGATACCAATGAAGGAAACATACTAAGATTTGATCCATGTTAAATGGATTCCAAAGTTGTTCCTATGAACGATGAATAACCTGACTTGATTCCATGATTGTTTCTCCCTTTTGCATGCTCCAATTCGGTCAAATTTCAATCACAAATGTAAAGAAATTGTTGGCACAATCCAAAAATCAAGTTCCAAGTGTAAAAGTGTGAAAAATATGATCAAAAATGTCTTTTTCATTTTCTCCTTATATTTTCCATGCGAAAATAGGAGTTGGTTTTTGTATTTTCTGCATTGTTTTCTTCATAAGAAAATTGGAATTTATGTGGGAGAGAGGAGGAAAACTTGGGTGGTTTCTCTAATTCAAAATTAGGGAAGAAACCACTCTCCCTCTTCTTTATCTGAATTTAATTTCATGGGTCGGGTTTAGTCCACATGGACGACCCGATTAATTATTTCCAACACCATAGCAGATTCCAGTCATTTTTGACATTTATTATTATATTTTAATCCTAGAACCAAAGACAATCCTATGTATCATTCATTCGGCTCAAAAGTGATTTCAGGTTCTTCACCATCACAAAATAAAACCAAAAGTTTGCTAGATTATATTTCTAGGAAAAAACTTACACGGACCCGGTGCATATGTAAACATATGCACCATGTGGCTGTGGATTTTTCTGCATTTATTAAATTAAGTGTTTTTCTCCTCGTTTTCTGAACCAAGTGCTGCTGTAGCAAAAATTATTTTAAGACTTTAAGTTTTTTTTCTTAGTATATATATATATAATACAAGCATATTTTTTAAAAGAATGCATATTAACTCAAATCTCAAATTAGAGTCACTTTAAACTAATTTATATATAAAATAACTACTAAAATTCGTTTTACTTCACAAATGACAAAATCCTATATAAAGTTAGTTTTTAGTTGGACTGCATTATTTTTTTATCTTAAGTTGCTAATTCTGGAATTTTATAAGCTAACATAAATTGCAAAATAACACATTTAAGTAATAACGTAACCGAATTAATCTCGTGCTTTTAAGTCCCAAAATTTTATGTACAACTTTCGTCAAGCTATTTAATATCTATACATTAATTAGTTTGTAAGCTTGTAATTTAAGGTTGTAGTATTGTTAAATTAAGAGAAAAGGAAAATAATGAATGTAATCTACTATTTTAGACAAAGTACCGAGACCTTTAGAATATTCAAACTTATTTGATATAGAACTATTAGAAAAAAAACATTTGTTGTAATCTGTGCTAGTGGCAGTATGTTTATATATATATATATATATATATATATATATATATATATATAATAAGAAAAGAAACTTAGTCTTAAAACAATATATATATATAATAAGAAAAGAAACTTAGTCTTAAAACAATTTTTGCTACAGCAGCACTTGAAATAAGGATTTAAGCAAAATACAACTTAAGATAAAAAATAATGTAGTCCAACTTGGTTCAAAAAACGAGGAGAAAAATACTTAATTTAATAAATACAGAAAAACCCACAGCCACACGGTGCATATGTTTACATATGCACCCGGTCCGTGTAAGTTTTTTCCATATTTCTACACGAAAACTTTCAAGTTGACTTGTTTTATGGTCAATTAAATATGTGCAACCTTATAGTTTGTCGCTCGAGTATCTCCAAGTATAGTGCACATTGTTAACCAAAAAATTACGTGGCTACTTTGTAAAATCAAATTATATGCTACTTTGAAATTTTATGCCACTATGAAAAGTTAAATTACTACATGAATATCATCAACCATTGTTGCAACAGCACTGATAACAATTATGTAGAAAGGTACTCGTTAATTCATCTTAGTTACGCATGTATATTGAGTTTCTTAGTAAAAACAACACTTGTATTAATGATTACGCAATTTTGCAAGTTGACATAAAATGTAAAACCAACCCAATACCAGATCTTGTAGTTTTGGAGTTGTATGCATGGTCCCAAACTTTTTGTAAGTTGCTTTAATTGAGTTAGGCTCGTTGAACTAAATTAGATTGTGGATTTCAACCAGATCCACAATTGATATCAACGAAAGTGTTTAATAGTCAATAAAGTTATAAATACACCTGGAAAAAGTTACATTCGAGAGCCACTTCACAAGTTCCTTTTTGCGTCAAAATACTTTGTCAATTCCTGTGGCATAACTAATTTACGATGTGTATATGGTAAAATATAGTTGTTCCTCCGTAAGTCGATAATAATTAAGTCTAAATTATAATAATTGATACGTTCTACTATATATAAATCGACTTTGTCAATTGCGTAACTTGCAGAATCGATAATTATATTGTGTCGTGAATTGCCAGATAAATAAATAAACCGTATCGTTATTGGCTCTATCAAACGTTATGATAACTAACATAAAATCCCTTGATGTAATCCTATGCTCCTATGTCCTATCAGGGACTATCGAACAATATTTTTATTTCACTATCATTACATGTCCAATAATTATTTTTAATGGTCCAAAAAGGAATGTGGACATAGATCCGTTTAAATGGTCCAACAATATTCTCTACACTTCAAAGTAACTAACAGCTAAATAAATAGAAAATAAACTAGTACTTTAAATTTCAGGCCCATGTCCTCTAAGGTGAAATAGTGGTATACACGTTTTCTAAAAAATATAAGTAAATGATTAAGTTCAAAGGAAAATTTTTCTTCAATGTGTAAGGTTGAGTAATAGATTTTGCTTGAATGGATTTAGATCATAGATTATATACGGTAAAGTTCTTTTAAAGTTTGTTGTATTTCTTCAAAAATATTGTGAAATTATTACTGGTCAAGATATATGTGTTTCATGTCGTTCCGTATGACCTTCAACCATGTTTTCGTTGGTCTCCCACGAGCTCCAGCCTTACGTCGTAAGTCGAGATCTTCAACCATCTTACTGATGCATCTATGGTTTTGCATTTAACAAACGTACTCTATAAGTGTGTACAGTAAAACTCATGAGGAAAAATTGAAATAATTAAAAAGTTAAAAGGATTGTTCTAAAATTTATTGCGGAACTCCACGCTATTGAGTGTTAATCAATTTTATATGAAGCGAGTCTTAATTGTTTAATACTCGCGAACACACAAGTTATTTACTACTGCAAAACAAAAAGGAATATAATAGATAAACTTTCGAGGAGAAACTGAAAGATTTTTTTCTAAAAAAAGAGACCATTTAATAATTTGTAGTAGGGCTCATAAAAAAATAACCTAAATTTTTGGGGCAAATTTGAAACAAATAAAAAATTTAAGGATCATTCGACAATTTACATTGGACGCATGAGTGCATAATGTAAAACTTTTGAGACAATATTAAAAGAATTATAAAAGTAAAAGGATTGTTCTGTAATTTATAGCGGGCTCAACGCAGTTAGCTGGTAAGAAAATTTATATTTAACGGATCCCAATCAATTAATACGTGTGGGCCCACAAAGTATTTCTTACTATAAATCAAAACATAATGTAGTAAATTAGTGGAACTTATAAGGACAAAATCGGTAGCAAAAGTTAACGCGTGAACTTGGATCCATTCTTATATAATATAATAATAGAATATAAACCTTAACCCTTATAGTGTTCATAACAAAAGTGCATATGAACCTAAATTACACCAAACTATGCTAATCTAACTAGCTTTGTCTGAAACACCGTCAAGCACAGAGGAATAGCTGAACTAGGCCAAAATCTTCAAATGCCTTAAAACCAACAATATCTCGAAATGTTGAACTCTCGCAATTGGCTTGTGTCGAAACAACATTCTCTTGAAACTGGGATTGAAACTCCCGATTCTCGATACAAGCTCCTCGAAGTTCAGGTATCTCGAAAGAATTACGTATCGAATAGCTTCTCTCGAAAGTGTTCTCGAAACAAATTTCCGATAGAAGAGTATGTGGTTGTTAGAATGTTAATGACGTATGTGTTTCTCGATAGAAGAGTATGAGGTTGCTGAAATATTAATGACGTACGTGTTTCTCAAGATTCAAGGACCTCGAGATGTGAGTCCTCTCTCAGAATTTTCCGAGATCACATGAAAATATCAATATCATTTCTCGTTGGGGTTTCCGTAGAGCAGGGCGGCCCACATTCGTTAATATGGGAAAAAAAATATAAGGTGTTGATTGGATAATGATGTAACACTTAGGTAGATTTTTTTTTTTTTTGAGGTAAATCAATGAATTTATTTCCACTTCGTCAATAATGTGTACAATAAAGCAAAAAGAATCGCTAAAGCCTACTCTTCCTCTAAATGAGAAGAAACAAGATTGTCCCCCAACGGGGCAAGGTTAAGAGCCGCTCTCGCTAAATCATGCGCCTCAACGTTGTGGTCTCTGCTAATCCAACTAAAGCTCCAGTATCGTTGACCCTGCCAGTAGAACTTAGAAGGCATATATTATATATAACCTGTTGAATTAGATCAACAGAGATTGGCAGACGACTTAACTTCCCGTCAATTATTCTCAATCGATTAAAATCATTAAAGCATGGCAATTACAAAAATACACTTTGATTAGCTGGCCACTGCCAGGTGTCTTTTTAATACTTGATTATTAACATTTCCTATTATTGGGGTTAAATTTAAAATTAACTAAACTAACGTACTCCTTCTCCTCTTTTCCCAAAAAACATTCCCAAATAAATTAAAATTAAAATTAAAATAAAAATAAAAAACCCTCAGTCTCAAAAACCGCCCCTCACCTTTCTTGCTTTCCACCCTGTCGTCAAATCAATTTTTCATCATTTACCAGATCACAAATGCGAAGACCGTACAGAGAATAAAACTTATTCAAAATCCCTAATTTTTCTCTTCTCAAAATCGCATCATTAAAAGCTTTGGTACGATCAATTCTAATTATCGGCCATTAATTCACTCTCTCTCTCTCTGTGTGTGTGTATTGAGATGAACAGCCACTGTAAGTTTGAAATCTTCGACTCCTTTCCGGCGTAGAACGCCGTCGTTTTTTGTAGCTGAATGGCGAAGCGCGTGCACCAAGTGTGGAAGGGTAACAATGTGAGATTTTATTTATTTTCTTTTACATTGATTGACTTTTTTGTGAATTAATATATTTTATTTTATTTTTGAGTTTATATCTGTAAAATTAGGGTTTTAAATTGTTCTGTTCTGTTTGCTGCAAATATTGCGTTCTGAAGTTATGTTTGGCCGGGGTATCTCAAGGCTCATGAATTTCTAGGTTTTGAATGAATAGATCGAAATGGTTTAGGCCGCGGTAGTTACTGTATACGTTGAATTTGAGCTGGTGAAGAAGCTTGTTGCATCGTGCCTTACATGGCGCTAAACCTCAGATACCGCTACTGTATACGTTGAATTTGAGCTGGTGAATAAGCTTGTTGCATCGTGCCTTACATGGCGCTAAACCTCAGATGTTCTGACAAAAAAAAACAATAGGAATGAATAGATAAAGGGCTTCTGTATGTTTATTGCAGTAGATACATTACGAAACACTTGAAGTCTAGATACTCGCTAGACTTTAGTATATTTGCGAAGATTAATTTTATTAGTCACAATTGAGGTTGATGATAGTTGCATCTTGTGACTAACTTATTTCTCGTGTTTCATTTTTTTGGGCTTGGACTCTTAAATTAGAACTCCTTTCATGTGCGTCCTCTTTCTGAAATAGTAGTTTTTGATATTACAACATTGAGTGATCCATCTATCTTGTTTATTTTTTTGTGCTTTTTATGCTATATTCTAATCATGTATATAACATCTTTAACATAGATTCCTTGCAGATTTTTTTCCTAGGTGGGAGGTTGATTTTTGGCCCTGATGCGAGGTCACTCATTGTCACCCTATTGTTAATCACTGTCCCAGTCATTATCTTTTGTGTATTTGTTGCAAGACATCTTCGCCACCACTTTCCATCATATAACGCCGGATACGCAATTTTTGTAGTCGCTGTTATCTTCACTATTTATGTTAGTTCCTGAATTCCTTACTCTTCGTTGTTCTGTTATTATTCTGATGCTGCGTAAAATCTTTGTTTGTTGGGTTTATGCATGCTAAAAGTCATAGTCATTCTGTGCTATGGAACCTCTAGACTTATCATTGTCTCTTTATAGTTTACATTATTTTTTTCATATTCATGAGGAAACACGCAGTTCATAAGACATTGTAGTGAATAATAATTGCAGATAAGGCGTATGAAGAAGTTTCTTGTGTGGGCTTAATGTAATAGTAGTTCACTAATAACTCAGAATATTAGTTTGTGGTAAAACTTTTTATAGTGTCTGCTAATTACTGATTTATCCAAGTGTGGCTATTGATGACTTCTAGGACCTATTTAACTTTATCAAATCGTATGTATCTCATCAAATCAAGTGAGTACATTAACCTCTAAGAAAGGAACTCCGGAATGTGATGAGCTGAAGTTTAGTTGTGACTTTCTTGATTAATTAGTTAAGATTTTCTCTAAAGTTATTTACTTGCATGTATTACACTTTGGTGATGTAGTAAAATGCAATAATGAAGTGTTTAAGAATGGTCACGGGTGGTTTAACTAATAAGCTTCTATTTATTAGCTTTGGTCAACAGATGGTGGATAAAGTTGTTTAGGGACTTGAGGGCCAAAATATAGGATTCATCTGTCGTGGGCTTCCACCCAATATGTACAGCATGCCTATATGAATAAACACACACACACACATGTATTTTATTAATTTTCAGACTAGATAGAGACTTGTTTTCCTAATTGTACACTTTACACTGCCTTATTTCATTCTTATTCTCTCTCCCATGAAATGACCATACAATATATTTATCATATATCCTATCGCTTATTAACTTAAGTTTGGGTTTATATGTGTTATTAATGACCACCAGATCACACTACCAACTGTCTGTGTAAATTGCAATATGTTTGTAGAATCTTCATCTCAAGTTGTACGAGGTGGGATGGGATACTTTGAACCTTACAGTTTCAGCACCATTAAGTAATATGTAAAGTTTGCACTTCTCATTTGGTAAAAAGAGTTTCGTAAATCCTTTTATTTAGCTTTTTGAAATATATATATATATACACACATATATATATATATATATATATTTGTAAATTTAACCAAAGTACTAAATTGTTTAATAATTCATAGCTAAATCATAGGGATGAATCATTCTTATAGCCTGCAAGATCTTTCTTCTGAAAGAATAGAAGTTTGCAGAAGTGCTTTTTTCACATTTACCAATGTATAGGTGATTTGTCCTATTTTCTTATTTTTCAAATTATGTTAGACTTCATGGAAATATTTTTAGTTGGATGCTTAGCGAGTAAAGTGCAGTTGGATTTATTGCTTTATTACACATGCATACTGCTTGATGTTTGCATACGTGCTTTATCACCTCCTTAATGCTATCCCACCGAGTCTCAATGGTTATTCCTCGATTGATTATAGGTATTGGTGCTGTTGCTGCTTACCTCAGCTCGAGATCCAGGGATTGTGCCACGTAACCCACACCCGCCAGAAGAAGAACTTCGCTATGACAATTCAGCGTCAGCAGAGATTGGCGGAAGGCAAACACCGAGTCTTCAGTTCCCTCGAACAAAAGAAGTAATGGTTAATGGGCTTCCCGTGAGAGTGAAGTATTGTGATACTTGTATGCTATATCGTCCTCCTCGTTGCTCGCACTGTTCCATTTGCAACAATTGTGTGGAGCGCTTTGATCATCACTGCCCTTGGGTGGGCCAGTGCATCGGGTTGGTATGGAATTCTATCATTATACTTCTGACCTTTTATTTCCCTTGGGTCTTCTCCCTGCTATTTTTCTAGAGTAGTTCCATTTGGTTTTTCCATGCACTACTTTTAAGCCCTGATGGTACCTTTACTATTTTCTTTTTGTATCTTCAATGTACAGCGGAACTATCGTTTTTTCTTTTGTTTCGTTTCTTCGGCCACAATTCTCTGCATCTACGTGTTTGCAATGTGTGCTTTATACATCAAGCTTCTGATGGATGACTATCATGGTACCGTATGGAAGGCAATGAAAGAATCTCCTGCGTCAGTCATTCTGATGGTATATTGCTTTATATCCTTGTGGTTTGTTGGTGGACTCACTGGCTTTCATCTATATCTAATAAGCACGAATCAGGTCAGCCTCTTGTTCTTATATGCATGACCTCAGTTTGGTTTTGGACTTCATGCTTTTGGTGCACATAGTGATTATGATTTGTGGGTTATTATGACTTGAAGATCTAACTTCATGTTAATAGGAGATATCTGATCAAATCATCAAAGTTATCTGATAATATCATTTTAGCTGATCCAGTTTTGGCTGTGTTGGTACATCATCTTAAATTTGTCTGCGAATAAGATTTTGAATCCCTTTGTTGGAAGCACTTGAAGCTATTTTGGGGAAAATAATACTAAGAAAATTCATTGGCCGCTTCTTGTTCAATACTCAGATCAAGGGGAGGAAAGAGAAACAGTTGTCATGTTCCCGTAATCTAGATACAAGTGGTTGGGGGATGCAGTTGAACAGTAAACACTTCTGGTATGCGTTGTAATGCCTTCTTTCTGCCCTTTCCTGATTCTTTGGAGGTACCTAGGCTTTTGATAGTCCCAGTGGAGAGTAACTGATGGCCCCTAGTATCGTCAGTGCAGTTTCAGCTTTAATTAATGGCTTAATAAGGACCACCAAGGCCTTAACATATGAGCTCTCTGCTCTTTTAAATGATGACAAGTGGTTTTTTATTCCTATGAAAACAAATATGAAGCAAAACATGTTACATTTGTGTGGTATCTATCTTTTTGCATTTATAAGTTATAGTACTGGCGCTTTGTGGTTCTGTATCGTTACAATGTGATGTGGTACTATTTCATTTGTCCATGCATCTCTTGCTAGTTGAATTAAAATCTACATTCTTGGTCTTCCTTTAACAGACGACCTATGAAAATTTCCGCTATAGAGCTGATAACAGACTCAATGTATATCATCGTGGTTGTGTAAACAACTTTCTCGAAGTATTCTGTACCGAGGTGAAGCCCTCGAAAAACAACTTCCGAGCTTTTGTACAAGAAGAACCCCAAAGGCCTCCTATGCCCAGTAGTACCCGAGATGCTGAAGCTGAAGACACGGGTGGAAATGATCGACGTATGAAAGTGGAAGATGATTTAGACCTAGGTGGAGATCTTATGAAGATCTCACAACGTCATAATATTGAAGATATCGAAGCAGATCTTCACAGTAGAGGGAGCGATGTGCCCCATCATAATTCTATTGAAGCTGATTCTGTACTGGGATCCGATAGACGAGCCGCAGCTGTGCAATCAGATACCCGTCACTCAAGTTGGGGGAGAAGCGGCAACTGGGAGATCGCAACTGAAGGGAGCTACGCAGTTTCTAAAGAGGCGTAACATATATTTGGTACCGTTCGCAGCTGTGTTTGTCTCTTGCTCCTTGCTCCTTGCTTGATATAATATATTTTTTTATTCTATGAAAGCAGAAGTGTAATGGCTGTATAATTTGTGCAGGGGAAGGTGTAATCTTTTTCTCTTTTGTATCTTCCTCAAACTTAACATGCTCCTCAACCATGTTGATTTGTGTGGTCTTGTGGCGAAGTGGTATTCTTTGTATAATTAACAGTTTAGATTCTCATATGGTTCTGAAAAATTAATTATGTCATGTTTGTATTGTAACAATCATTAATTTCTTTCATTTTGATCTCATATTTGAGAAGTTTGGGGTTCATTTTGTTCCAAAGCCTCAATGTCGATTTTACACGCTGGGAACCGAGTCATGAAGAACTACTATAACTATAATATTAATTTTAAAGTTTTTAGAGATGTTAACATCTTGCTGTTATGGGGCATCAATCCTGATTATGTGCAAAATTAAAACTACTTCAAATGTACAACTTAAGTTTTCTTTCGTTGAAAAGATATAATGTAGTTGGGAATATGCAGAGCATAATGACCAGCTGTATCGATCGATTATTGAATTAATAAATTAAATTATTTGTGGAATCAATTTGACAAACGATAATGACTCATAATAGTTTATTGTAAAAACTATTAATTTGAGTACAAACTTGAAATCTCAGACCATAATGTCAACGGACACGGGATTTGTCTGAGATGCTCTTAGGGGCACAACTCTGCCCACTCACAGAAGTGTGGGCCCCATGCAGGCCCCACATGTGTGGGGCCCACACTTCTGTGAGTGGGCAAAGTTGTGCCCCTAAGAGCATCTCAGAAACTCCCACGGACACCCTCAAACATCGCAAGCTGCTGACCGATCTGATTCTGAGCAATACAGGTATCATTATCTGTCAAATGCATTATGTTTTTTCATGAATTGCAATTTGATAAATCCACTTCCATTTACACCCTAACTTAGTAGAATAATAAATATTATTGTTAAGTGCCAGCTAATAGTTGTTTGGTGTATCTGTGGAGTTATCTTGTTGCTCAGCAGCTTAGAGTGAGATTATGCTATCCTATTATTCTTGGTTCTATTTGGAATTCGCAAAATTTTGAAATCACTGTTAGTATGTATTTTATGTTGACAGCTAGCTAATAAGATTGAGGAAGAGAGCTTGGAAGCAATTCCAGCAGAAATGGATCGAACATTGTCGAAATTATATAAATTTTGTCTACTCCAATTAAATATTGACAAGTGTCAAATTAACTTATTAGAAATTAAATTAATTATTTCTATTTTTTATTTTAGATTTTATTAAATTAAATTCTAATTATTAATAGGTTAATTAATTGATTTTCTAATATCTATTTGATTGGCCAATCAAATAAAGCCACATGCAAAAGATGGAGAATTGCAACCAATCAAATAAAGCCACGTGAAAAAAATGATGATGTGATGCAACCAATCAAACAAGGCCATGTGGAAAAGATGATATATTTCAACCAATCGCATTATTACACGCGAAAATATGATGTGTTCTAGATATTTCATGATAAGCAAGTCAAATTAAATCCATGCTTATCTTCAAAATAAAATCGACCAATCACAAGCAAGGAGCTCTTGTTTTTTACAACTACAAATAGGGGTCCTTTTAAAAGAAAAGGGGACACACAAATATTCACAAGTTGAAGAGGGAGAAACTCTAAGTTTTTCGCTCCACCAAGTTCATCCATCTTCAAGCGCTCTTCGCGGGATTCAAGGCGTTCTTCGCAAAAACCTTTGTTTGATCCATCATCAAGCTTCAAGTCCACCAAATAACCGTTTTTGAAGATCACACTTCTGCCAAGGAAGATCGAGCTTCAACAAATTTAGCATATTCGACATCAAGTTCATACCGTTCTTCAACGATCTTCAAGCCCAAAGTCCGTTTGATTCGAGAACAAGCGGCAAGGCCCTCGAAAAACTGTTTTTGAAGATCAAAGTCCCTTTCAAAGAAGATCAAAGTCCACATATCCGAAGAACTGAAGACGAAGATCATATCACTCTTCATCAATCTTTAAGTCAAATCCCAAATTAAAGTTTCGTTCGATCCGAGATCCACCTGCCAAGCCCTCGCATCAACGTTTGTCAAACATCCAAGCATTTTGAATATCAAGATTCCTCCAAAGAAGATTGACATTCAACAAGTTCAAGACGAAGATCCAATTGTTCACCGTGAAGATCAAATCAAGTAGATTGCTAATTCAAGATCAAGCTCGAAGCCCTTGGATTAACGTTCAACTCAAATACACGTGGAAGAGATCTAAATCAAATCCACTTTCAAGTCAACCAAATTTTAAAATTATTTGCTATAGAAAAGAATCAGAGGATTACTAGAGATTGTAATCACATATTGTTTGAAGAAATACACATTTTATTTGTACTTAATTTTTCCTGTCTTTTATTTTAAGGGCTTGAAATTTTGACACTACAAATTTTTGGCACGCCCAGTGGGACAATATCTACCTCTCATCTCTTTTCTAGCAAGTGTGCAAGTTTGAAGTCACAAGAAGTCAGCGTTGCTCAACAATGGACAAGTTAATGGGGGCAAAAAGTAGAGGCTATTCGCAACCGATGATGAAAGCTACACTCGCACCGAGGGCAAGACACGAAGCTAAGGAAAAGAATCAAGCATCTTCAATGGAGGAGCGAGTTGCTGCATTGGCGAGAGCTATAGAGAGCTTCACAACACAAGTGCATAGACGTGAATAGCGCTTGAATTGTCTTCTCCAAAAGCTAGAGATCCAAGAACGAAGTCACACCATTGAAGAAGTCGCTGACAAAGTCGACGTTCAAGGATGCATCAAGCCTTCGAGCAAAGGAGTCGAAGAAGCCACTCTTCTCGCAAAACAAGAACACATAACAAGCAGCGATCGAAGCATGACTCATGAAAATGCTACTCAAGGCATTGAAGCTCAAAAATTTGGTGAAGTCCTAAGTGAAGGAATCCGAGCCACTTCTCTTTTCCACAAGTCAAATTTCTCAAGGAAGGAAGAGCAAGACGTCATGATGCACACAAAATATTTTGAAGAAACCCTTCAAGATGCTGAAGTTGGAAAACCTTCTAAGTCCTCAAGCCAACAAATTCAAGTATCCTCACAAGGTCACGTCTCTACCGGTCAATTGAAGAAGCTCATCGAAGAAGTTTCCAAGGAATATAAAGCTCAACATAAGTCTTTCAAATATTATATGAAGCCTTACACTCAACGAATCGAGCAATTGCAAATGTCGGAAAACTATCAACCTCCAAAATTTCAAAGATTTGATGGAAAAGGAGACCCAAGGGAACATGTTGCTCACTTCGTCGAGACATACAGTAGTGTCGAAACTGATGGAGATCTTCTAGTCAAGCAATTTGTTCGATCCTTAGAATACGTCACTTTTGATTGGTATATTAGTCTTGAGCCAAACTCCATTGACAATTGGAAAGATCTACAAAGTGCATTCTTCAATCGCTTTTATAGCACTCGACACACTGTGAGCATGATAGAGCTTGCGAATTCACATCAACAAGCCATGTCTTCAAAGCAAATATCCAAGTCTTCAAGTCTTCTAGACACGAGCCAAAAGGTCTGCAAGTTCTTCAAGTCCAAGTCTTCAAAGCAATAATCCAAGTCTTCAAGTGTCCTAGACACGAGCCAAAAGGTCTACAAATTCTTCAAGTCTTCAAACCAAATGCGCAAGTCTTCTAGACACGTCGAGAGTTTGCAAATCCTTCAAGTCTTCAAGTCCTTCTAGACACGATCAAAAAAGGCTACATGTTCTTCAAGTGTCCAAGTCTTCAAGTCTTCAAGTCAATTGCTCCATGACACATGAGTCTAAACTGCACGTTACTCCTGGCATGCATGTGTATAAAATGCACCATCTCTAAACCGAATTTATGTAATTTGAACTACGTTGTGACTTGGTTCCTTTATTGGATATGTAGGCAGCTTAGAATTTCTGAGTTCAGTCCTATCATTTCACCAAGTTATCTTGAGTTAAAGATGTTACATGAAACTCCTTGAGGTATGATGTGCCGATAAGACGAGTAAAGCTTCTGTCAAGTAGGAGATAAAGAACGTCAATGCTTTGAATGTTGACCTTGAACTCATGCTCCAATCTTTTGAGTGATTCTTGAGTTGACACTGCAAACTTCAATCGGATGTTTTACTATGTTCCTTGATTCCAATCTTCGAACACTTCGCTCTAAGAGGATAGCTGCAATCATGCTCCAAGCTTACTTGATCATTGACTAGACACTTTTGTGTTGTTAGATCAAAGTCGATACCTCCAAACTACCATTCCAATCATGAAAAGGATATGCCTTGCATGTTTAACTAGAGAAGTCCTTTAAGAAGATGGAACGTAGTTTGACAAGTATGTTGTTTGACCACTCCCATATCGGCGAGGTTCTTTGAAAATTCTGGGTGGAGTGCAATAAGTATGTCATTCCGCTTTGCCCAACAAAGAGAATTTGCGAAGTTCTTTAAGAGGTTAGTCATCTTGAATGTTTCTTTGACGAATGAAGCCGACATCTTTAATGGGAAGAATGCATGGGTATGACCAACAAGATGAGTGCGCATGTGTTTGAAACCAAGTTTTGTTATTGAAGCCGTCTTTGATGCCAAGTCATGAAAACAATGTCTCATTCTTCAAGACGTATTTGATGTAGGGTTGTGAAAACAAGCCCACTCCCGCTGAATGTCTTTGACGCCAAGCCTTGAAAAAAAGTCCACTCCTACTGAATGTCTTTGATGCCGAGTCTCGAGCACAATTCCGCTCCTGTTGAATGTCTTTGACACCAAGTCTCTAAAGCAAGTCTCTTCTTTTCGGATGCCTTTTGAAGCCAAGTCTTGAAGATAATGTTTCCTTCAAGGTTTCTTTGATGCCGAGTCGTGAAAAGAATGTCTCCTCCTTCAAGCTCACCAATGATGTTGCGTAGAATAAGGTTTGAGTGTGCTCCTCCTCTCCTTGCAAGATATCTGGAATTTGTCAAATATTGTTGCACGCATAAAGCTTTCATGATCTCCAAGTTACAATTTTTGTGAATATGAACGCAAGGATTGCCATGTATCTTTGTGGAATTCGTTTGCTCTTGCACCAATTGAGAAAGCCTTCTTTCCATAGCATCTCCTTTGGCAGTGTGTCGCCCAAAGGTATCAAAAGGAAGATCGTTTGATACTCGGTGGTGAGGAGATCGGAGCACGGACGACGACATATATCGATTGGAGGACTTGGGAAATCTTCGGTCCAGTCTTTAGGTTTAATGGTGTTAATCAAAGTGGGCCATCGACTTGTAAGAATTCCGGCAAGAGGGGTGCCGACTTCCAATATTATGTCCCGTTGGTTTCCGTCGCCGGTGATGGTTAGGGTCTCAATTCCCTTAGAATTATAGGCGTGGCCGAATTTCACCATTGTGCGTGAACTGTCAACATAAAGAAAGAAACGACAAGAGGGACAAGTTAGCAATTGACGGAGACGAATAAAGCAAATAAAAAAAAGGAGAATGCAAAGAAAAGAAGAATAAAATATATATATACCCAAAGAATATGTCTCTTTCACGTTGAACAAAGCAAGTCTTCTTCTTTCAGTCCAAAAAACTGCTACAACCTGCGAACAAGTACCAAAGAGAAAAAATGGGTAGAAAAAAGGGGTGGTCAGCAAGAGAAAGCAAAAACAAAAAGAAAAGAACATCCAAATAAAAATAAATATTGGGTGAGAAATAATAATACCAGAAATATATGTCTCAGTTTTGCAATTGTAGTGGGGCACCCTTCTTTCCAATTCAAAATAAAACCTGTTGCGAAAACAAAAACAAAAAAAGTGATCAGCTAAAGAAAAAAAGAAGAAAGAAAGATGAAGGAAAGGTAAAGATGAAAGATGAAGTATATCAGCGAAAAAAATATATGCCTGGTGATCAAAAAACTCTCTTGAGCTATTCGCACGTCAAGAATTCGCTGCTCTATTGAAAATGGGCCTCGACCGACGCAGAATTTCTGCCTTTTTTTTTTTTGCTGATATTGAATCGCAGAAGATGAAGAACAAGAAAAAGGGTTCCGTCCTTTATATAGAATTTATTTCGGAAGAGTTTCAATTCAAGTCGAACTCATCTTATGAAATTGTGGTTGAGTTATGATTGACTTCGTAACTTAAATTTCAAGGAATGGAAAACAGAACGCTTGAATTCAATTATTGTTTGATTAGGAGTGTTAATCTATTGAGAAACTGAATTGGAGGTGCTCAAATTGCAGAAGATTGGATCTGTATACTTTGGAAGAAGATGGAAGAGAAGTTATCCTATGTGGTGGTCTACATGGACCACCAACTAAAAAAAGGAAAAAAACTGCACGCATATTGGTGGAAAGAGGCTTGGTGGATAAATTTCACTTAGGTCCCTAGAGAAATTGACTTGTAGGCCCACGAAAGTTTGATTTTTCAAAGTGAAGTCACAATCTTCTATTAATCTCATTGATGGCCCAAAAATAAATATGTTGCGACATATTCACTTCAAGACGCATTTCTACAATGCTATTCGTGACAAGTCGCAAGGAGGCATTTGTAGACAAATAAATTTTGTCTACTCCAATTAAATATTGACAAGTGTCAAATTAAATTATTAGAAATTAAAATAATTATTTATATTTTTAATTTGGGATTTTACTAAATTAATTCCAATTATTAATAGGTTAATTAATTGATTTTCTAATATCTATTTGATTGGCCAATCAAATAAAGCCACATGCAAAAGATGGAGAATTGCAACCAATCAAATAAAGCCACGTAAAAAAAATTATGATGTGATGCAACCAATCAAACAAGGCCATATGGAAAAGATGATATATTTCAACCAATCGCATTATTACACGTGGAAATATGATGTGTTCTAGATATTTCTTGATAAGCAAGCCGAATTAAATCCATGCTTATCTTAAAAATAAACCGACCAATCACAAGAAAGGAGCTCTAGATTTTTACAACTATAAATAGGGACCCTCTCATAAAGAAAAGGGGACACACAAATATTCACAAGTTAAAGAGGAAAAAGCTCTAAGTTTTTCGCTCCACCAAGTTCATCCATCTTCAAGCGTTCTTCGCGGGATTCAAGGTGTTCTTCGCGAAAATCTTTGTTTGATACATCATCAAGTCTCAAGTCCACCAAATAATCGTTTTGAAGATCACACTTCTGCCAAGGAAGATCGAGCTTCAACAAATTCAGCATATTCGACATCAAGTTCATACCGTTCTTCAACGATCTTCAAGCCCAAAGTCCGTTTGATTCGAGAACAAACTGCAAGGCCCTCAAAAAACTGTTTTTGAAGATCAAATCCCTTTCAAAGAAGATCAAAGTCCACATATCCGAAGAACTGAAGACAAAGATCATATCACTCTTCATCAATCTTCAAGTCAAATCCCAAATCAAAGCTTCGTTCGATCCAAGATCAAGCTGCCAAGCCCTCGCATCAACGTTTGTCAAACATCCAAGCATTTTGAAGATCAAGATTCTTCCAAAGAAGATTGACATTCAACAAGTTCAAGACGAAGATCCAATTGTTCGTCGTGAAGATCAAGTCAAGTAGACTGCTAATACAAGATCAAGCTCGAAGCCCTTGGATTAACGTTCAACTCAAATATACGTGGAAGAGATCAAAATCAAATCTACTTTCAAGTCAACCAAATTTCAAGATTATTTGCTGTATAAAAGAATCAGAGGATTACTAGAGATTGTAATCACATATTGTTTGAAGAAATACAAATTTTATTTGTACTTAATTTTTCTTGTCTTTTATTTTAGGGGCTTGAAGTTTTGACGCTACATGTACCAAGATGAAATCCCAGGGTTATTCTTTCCAGATCAGCCCCAGAGCTAATTGCCTACCAGGATGAATTGCCCTTGGACTTTTTTCGGGTATACGAATTTGAAGACGATCTTGAGCTTGAAAACCAAGAGCACGTCCCAGTCGCGTTCTAGGGCCCTGCACTCATACGGTCCCCTCGTGCTGATATAAGATTGGAAGACTCAGCTGATGGTTTACTTTTCTTGCGCGAGATAGACGCTCATTCTCTGTATATGCAATCCAATCACCTATGAGTGTATCGATCTTTCAGGTCCAGAGAGGAATGCACTATATGTGTATGGATTTGGTGTAAGCAAGGACACTGATCAATACAAGGTGGTTCAGATTTTCCAAGAGTGTGAACAAAATCCAAATACATGCCCATTACTGAGCATTCCATTGTCTGAATGTCACGTTTACACTCTTGGAACGGGGTCATGGACGAATGTTGCGATTGATTCGTCACATGTATATAATTGTCGTTCATATGTTACATTTCTCAACAGTAATCTTCACTGGTTGGTGTCGGATTTAAATGATTCCCTATTTATCTCATGTTTTGATCTTGAAACAGAAATGTTCAAGGTCTTTTCTACTTCTCCTCTGGGGACGAGAATGCTTACTTGTGATGTGGCAGTAATGGGAGATTGCAGATGCTTATGTGAAAATATTATGGATAAGTAAGCTGTTATTTGGGTTATGCAGGAGTATGGGGTTGAGAAATCTTGGACAAAAGAACTTGTCTTCGATTTACAGTTACCTAAATGTACTGGTGGTATATGCACTGGGCTTGTTTGTCCTATCAAAGTCCTCGGAGATGGTTATGTTGTGTTGTTATGGGGGATGACCAACCTTGTCTATTACTCCACGAAGACTAAAGCGGTTTCGAATGTCGATATTTATGGACTGCACGGACTTGCTCTTATCCAGGCAAGATAGCACATCTCCAGTTTTTCTTCCCTCGAGAGTTTTGTAATGGAGAATGTAACCAAGTTCTGATATCCCCGGTATATGTGATGTGTTTGTTTGCCGTTCTATAACTAGCGTTATCCTTGAGGATCGAAAAAACATTTTCGTTATGCACCCACCCCAACAGTTGGTCTATTCCCTTGTGGGGGAGTCTTCAGAGCGGTCGTTCTTGACTTGTGTCAAGATTTCCAGGCAGGATATTAAAGGAGTATAATTTGGTTTAAATTTTACGATTAGTCATGTTACATTTATGTATTGGTAAGTGGAGTGGTGCGATGTGTAATCTATAAAAGAATATGAAGTGATGTGCTATCTAATATTTTGATAATTGAATGATGTGTTGTGTAGCGAAAATCTTTTATTCTCCTTCTCTATTCGCATATCTATTCCTTATATGTGAGGAAAACTTTGCGAAAAAAGAGTGGAGAAACATCACATTTGTGATTGGGGTATCATTTAACTAAACTTAAAGACTAATTCCAGTAACTATATCTCGATTTTCAGAGCGAGTGTGTTATCTATTTTCATTAAAGTCTTCAGAGTTCTTGGTGAATTATACTTATAAGGTCGTTTTATTACAATTTATATTAGGGTAAATAGCAAAAACTACCTCTGTGTTATTCTTAATTGGCAAATAACTCTGTGTTATTTTAATTGGTAACCCCCCCCCCCCCCCCCCCCCCCCCCCCCGCGTTATTTTAAAATTAGCAAAAATCCCCCTACTACACTGAATTAATTCGCACTTACTGAGATTGATCTCAAAATATGATTTTTACTGTATTTATTTGATACATATGGAACTAATGATGTTCAAATTAAATTGTATGCATATTTTTGTTTATCTATTTTGAAGAAACATTAGTTTTTAGATTCGGTACAGATTAATTTTATTATGATTTTATATAATTCTAAAAAATACTGAAGATTTTATAACAATATTTATAATATTAATTGTAATAAGTATGTGATTATTATAAAATTATAATAATTATAAATTCTTAGTTATTTGTACTGTCATAAAATATGTATAAAATATGTCATGAAGAGGGTTTTACTATCTGAATAACACGGAAGAAGGGGGGGAGTGGGGTGTAAAACAAGGGGATATTTGCTAATTAGAGATAATACATGGTAGTTTTTGCTAATAGCTTGTTTATATTAAGATGGAAAAATTGGAAATCGTTGTTGTGGACGAATCCTCACTATTGAACATGGGCTCCACATATATGGCTAGTCAGGCTCAGCCCATTAAAACTGTTTGCCCAAGTGGCTTTTGTAATTATATATATATATATATATATATATATATATATATGGACACCCAACAATTGTTTATAGGAAATACTAGGGTGGGTATCAAATGACTCGTAGGCTTTGTGATATATAATTTACTCAAGGGATTTAAAATCACATACTTTTTCTTGGGTACATTAGGAATAGAAGAAACGCTCTTAGGCTACACGGGAAATTTTTGATGGCTTTTGCCATTGCATCGACCAATTGATTTTCTTTTCTTGAGATCCATCTAAATTTTTGAGTCCAAGGTATATGGAGAAGTATGTGGCATTCATCAATTTTGGCCATTAAATTGTGATCTCTTATGGACTCATCCTTAATTAAGTCGTGCACTTCTTTCGAATCCGTTTCAATCTCGATCCTTTGAATTATTTTCTCCCACGCAATTGTAAGCCCCTCCCGCATCGCTTCTATCTCACATTCAAGCACTGTAGGACAGTCCATTTGCTTTGCAAAGCCCCACAACCAACTTCCTTTATCGTCCCGAAGAACGCCTCCAACCGAGCCAATATTCAAGTGAGTCACAACACTTCCATCAACGTTAAGTTTGAACCAGTTCTTCTTTGGTTTTTTTCACGACACATTTTGTGGTGCTTTCCTTTAGGAACTGGAGGCAACAATGTTCGCACAAAGTTGCTTTAATTGCCCAAAAACTCCACATGTCGTCTCCAATTTTTCGTTAAAGACTTCGTCGTTTCTGGATTTCCAAATTAGCCAAATGCTGGCTACATGCCTACAAACACGATGTTCAATGGAATTTTAGGGAGGATGAGATTTGGATTCTATGTTCGTTTCGTATTTTGCTCCAGTCACTTATCCTCCGCGCACAAATAAAATTTCTGCAGTTCCGGACTCTGTAAAATTATACATTAGAAACGTACTGACACGGATAAAAGGTTTTCGTTCACTACATATCTTGCTATGTTAATTAATATTAACTTTTGGTAATGGATAAAAGGTTTTCATTCACTACATCTTGCTATGTTAATTCATATTAACTTTTGGTAATGATCGGAGATCTTTTTTAAAAAAATTAGCAAAAATTGTCGTTGTTATAGATATATAAAAAGTTTAACTTTTGTGTTCACATTATTGAAATAAAAATGTTTGGGTATCGTACTTGTAATAATACACTTTTTAGAAATTGCGACCGATACTAGGAATTATATGACACAAAAGATGGTTGGTAGATAAAATAGTTATAGAATTATATCGCTCTCACGCATCATAATTAGCTATCAGTATGATCTAAGTTCTATCATCAAATCACAAACCAAAGTAAAATAAAAACGACAAAGCATGAACCATTAGTGAAGTTTGGTAAGGGTCATACATATATTGAGTTAAAAGGTGCCAAACATGCAACTTAAAGGATTAGTAGTTCATTGAACTTAGTTGATTCAGTAGGATTATTTTCCCCTAGTCATAACCGAGCAATTAAGGTACAACAATAATTCTTATTTACACATGTTTCACAATTTTTGGACATAAAATAAACTAGGATTGTTCAGTGAACTTAGCCTCATAACTTTAATAATATAATTCTCCTTAACTAGTCGGTACCTCACTAATTCACAGATCGAGTGTCCTTAAATGTTTAATAGGATAATAATGTGGAAGTCTCACTACCCCTAGAAGAAAATAAGAAATAGGTTAAATTCCATATTCTGGGTAGTTTTATTGCTCTTATCAACAGATTCTATAATTGCTACTCTTTTATACATTGTTATTTGTTACAGAGCAGTAGTGATCAAATCCAAATAATTTTGTTTAATTACTATATTTATTCGTCAGAAAAAATTAGCCATGGAGGCGCTAGCTGCAAGAATTTCAATATTTTTGACGCGTTAATTAAATTACAACTACACAATAGTGAATGAAATATTTATATTAATTAGTGGCACAAAAAATTTATACGAAAGGTGATTACATATGCATACACGTCAATATTACATACATGCATTATTAAAAAAAAATGGAACACATGTTTGAAACTTGAAATTCTCTGCTGTCAAAATTGATGTGCGTTTACTATATTGCGACTTATATCATCGATGTAATTAAATACGTAAATATGTATGAATTGGTCTACATGTGAAGAATCACGCATGATTTGTGTTAACCGTAAAAAATAAACACGAGACTAAAATGAGATATTATTCCTAAATATAGGCAATAATATGTGGACAATACTATTGTCACGAGTACTTTCGATGAGATATACTCACTCCTAATGAGGAAGTCCCTCGGATGTCGCTCAAGTCCCTCAGTCACTGACCTGAAGCGGTAAGAAGTGACATCCGAGGAGATATTTAAGCGTCCATTGGAAAGTCAACAATGAATAAAAATAGATATCGACGCAGCATCGGAAAAAGAGAAAACCCGATGGACCCGCGCGACTTCGATATCCATCAATGCGCCAAGAGGGACCACAACGGACCCAAGTCCCAGAATCTTACGAGAAAACGTCCTTGCTGAACACTCCTCAAACATCAATTACCCTAGGAACATCATTCCGAAGAACAAATGCTAGAATAAAGCTATATCCAAATACTGGAGTCCAAGAAGACCTTCTACGAGGACCTGAGTCACAAAAATATCACTTCCCGAAGACCCAGCTAAGCCCTCGGAAATCAAATCAGACCCCTCGGAAACCCCGCCTAACCCACGGAACCCGAGACCAAGATATAAACACCTAGCGGAGTACCCGTCAGAAGAAGGCATCCCAAAGATAACCCGCTATCGGAACTACCACAACATCGGACGAGCATTCCCTACCACTTATCCAACGCTTCCGAGAGGTATAACCCATCGGAGAGAATAAGTCAGAAGAATCAACCTATCGGAGCCCATGAAAGCTATTGGAAAGGATATAATCCACCCTAGTCAGCGCCTCGTCAGCAGATGCACCAAACAGATAAAACTTTATCTTATCTTGTTCGCTTTTAAGCATGTCACGACACCTGTATTTACTAGACACATGCATAACGGCACATGTCCCTAATAAACTCTATATAAAGGGAGGTGATCATAAAGAGAAAGGGACGGACACCAACATATTAACCAAATTAAGGAGTGGAATTCAATGAATATAGGAAAGGATATTCTCGTATTGTTATTTTCCATAAAATCATCGTTTTTTGAATCACGGGTAGGCGTTCCAACCCAAAAATAATAACTCGTTAAATAGGGATAATATCCAACCCGTTAACAAAGTGGCGCCGTCTGTGGGAACGCCATAATATCTGCCCTGGAGAGTATTCAACAAACGTGGGAGTAGTCACGATGAATGATCTGTTCGAAAGTGAAAGTCCTCAAACTCACCGCAACGACTCGGAGGAAACCTTATCAAACTACCCATCAGGTACCAGTGATTTTATTAATATTTCCCGCTCTGTCTATGAAAGGCTTGTAGATGCCACGGCCACTCCAGCACTGCAAAGGAGGGAAAACTCCCGAAACTGGTCCTCTGTTTCCCTCGGACATAGAAATTTCCCATCGGAAGAAGGTACCCCCTATGTGGGACGGAATCCAACTCCTGTCCTCTGGCACCGTGAACCCCTGCAAGAGTCACAAAGGTACGTTAGTTATGAGAGAACCCCGAGGAGGGGCCGGGGAAGAGAATTTTCCCCTCCTTCGAAATATCGGGGAGATAGTGATCGCACCCTATGGGGAGTGATGGATGGCTTACGCAAAGAACTAAGTGATATTAAGAAAACCATGGCTCCTAAAGAGGATCCCACTTTCAAAACCTCCCCTTTTTCTCATGAAATTGCCCTAGCTTCTGTCCCCTCGGGGATGCGACCGGTTAATGTTTCCTTATACACTGGGGAAGCTGATGGAAAGGACTCACAAGACCACATCCACCAATACCTGGTGGGAATGGATCTATCCTCGGCCCCAGATCATGTTTTATGCCGCGTGTTCCCGGTTACCCTCGGTGGGCGGGCACAAGCTTGGTTCACTCACCTTCCTCCTAACTCCGTTACGAGTTTTGACCGACTAGCTCATTTATTTGTGCGACAATTTGCCTGCAACTGACGATATCCGAAGTCCGCTACCCATCTATTCACGGTCAAACAACAGAAAGATGAACCCCTACGAGGGTATATAAACGCTTCACGGACGAGGCTCTGGATGTCCCTAACGTCAGCCCGACCATACTGGCGGACATACTAACTCAGGGGCTTCGAACGGGGGATTATTTCCGATATCTCATGGGAAATCGTGTCACGGACATGAACGAGCTCATGCAGAAGGCCGAGGTCTACATTTTAATGGAGGAAGCGGAAGGTACGAAGAAGCGTATGGAACGGGAGGACAATGAACACCTAGAGCGCGCCGAGAGGGAAACAAAAGCTCAGGAAAAGAGTAAAGAAGGAAAACCTAACCCGCGTAGAGATGAAGGCGGTACAATCTGAAAGTGCAGGGCTTTCTGGAATCAATGTTAGACGGTGAAATGTTAGACGATGTTGAGTTAACATTGAGGATAACATTGAAAGCCGAGAGCTTGTGCGAAAACTGTTCTTTAGTTGCCAAAATTAAGTTTTGCCTTTATTCACTTATTAATCAAGTTCCATGGTTTTGGTTGTTTATGTTTATGTCCAGAAAAGTATCTTAAACATAAGGAAGAGCTATGGAAGATTCATTACTTGAAGTTTCCATAATTCAAGCAAAGTTGAATAGTCAACTCACACGCTTTCAAAAGAAGGAAACAAGCGAGTTGTTCTCTGCGACGCGATTCTTTCCAGGATTCTGCGAATTGAAGAAGATGTGTTACCTTGTTAAATCGGTAACAATGGAAACACATTCTCAGGAAAGATTTGAAGTTCACAAAGAAGGCAAATTTCAAGAAGGAAACAACAAGAGTTACCAAAACTGTGAACAACACATGTTGGCGTTCAAGACTCAAGAAATCTATAAAAGATGTGAAGTTCATCAAGATGAAGACAAGACAATCGTGCCAATAATCCGAGAGATTAATCATTCTTTGTATTGTCTTCGTCTTGTTTTGCGAAGTTTTTGTATCAAATGCTTAAGCCTAGTTCATAGAAGTTAAGTGGTTCTTACTTGTCTGCTTCGTTGAGTCCGATCAACAAAGAGCGTGAGTGAATTGTTGTGAGGAACGTTTTTGATAAAACCTTTATGGTTATTTCGCCTAAGACTCGGAAGTTTTTAATAATATTGAAAACTTCTTAAAATTATATCTTCATGTGTTCTTACTTCCGCTGCACATTATTATTATCAAGAAGATCAAAATAGAGTTAAGGCAATTCCAGCTTAACTCTCAAAAAGTGTTGTGTGAATCCACGGTCCAACAATTTCAATTGGCGTCAGAGCCAAACACCGACTACACTGGTGGTTTGGAGGTGATACAATACCATGGACAGTGTCAATCCTAACACCAACAGGATTCCAAATTTGGATGGCTCCAATTATGCATATTGGAAGATCAGGATGAGGTCTCACATCAAAGCTATTGATATTCGAGCCTGGCAATCCGTGATCAATGGATACTCTCTTCCAACATTACCAAGAGATGATGAAGGTGATCTAGTTCCAAAACCAGAACCAGACTGGACAGCAGCAGAGGTAAGTCTCTATAACTCTAATGAAAAAGCTCTTAATGCTATCTTTAGTTGGGTTAATCATCACATGTTCAAGTTAATCCAAAATTGTACAACAGCCAAACATGCTTAGGATATACTTAAAACATCGGCCAAAAGACCCATGGCGGTAGGTCGGACGAAGAAAGATTTCTCCTTCCAACTGATGTGGGACCTCGAAAGATCGTGAAGAATCCTCTTCGTCGACTTCCGCATGGTGAAAATGTAAAAGAGCTTGTCCGTAGATGAGCTCGCCAGGTCAAACGCCCCAAGAAACCTGCGTATCATGCAGGGGTGGGTGTAGGCCGCACAGATGAAAGCAAACGCCGCCAGCACCGACCATCCGTTCAGAGATAGTTGACTTGGACAGAGCATGCAAGCCTTGAAGACCTCCCGGTAGAAAACCGGGAGGAAGGATTGCAACCCCGCCTAAATATGCACAAAGTAGGCGGTATAGTATCTGGGACGAGCGGAAGTAGCCCTCTCATGGCTACGAGGTGCCATGAAATCCAGACCCCGATGCTTGCCACGTACATGGTAAATTCAGCTTCGATCTCATCCAGAGATCTCACTGTGCTGCGCACACCCCCAGCCAAAACCTTAGGTGGGGCCGCCACCGCCACTGCCTTTATCGCTTTCTTGGTGGAAGTTTCGGTAGAACCAGAGACAACGCAACGGCGTCGTGACACCTCTTTAGCAGAAGGTGATACTGCAGCCCCTATCGGCACCATATCAGATAGCGTCTGGTGCCTCACCGCACCATACGCCTCCTTACCCGAACTACTCACTGAAGCCATGAAATCGTTGGAAATTTCAAGGGAATGAAGAAATAGAAAAGCGAGGGAAAGTAAAAGAGCTCGGGTGAATGGAGAAAATCACTACGAGACCTCTTAATTTATAGAAAGAGAAGCCTAAAAGATGCCTTCGACCCGTGGCCAACTCAGCGCCACGTGGAACATGCAGGACCACAATTACAGAAAAAGCTCGACAGCACACAGACTCATTTAATGAGTTACAAGCGATTTCTACAAAATACACTTGGAACTAGGAGGACTCCTAATGATGCATAATATGCCCCACCCTCGGAGAGGGGCGAAAAAATGGGTACCCTACAAAATTTATTCACCATTTTATGGAGAAATACGCCTAAGCCACGACCACCTTTGCCCGTAAAGGGGCCGGCGGTCCGGGCTTTGGAGAATGTACCTCCAGGTCACGACTAGCAAACACCCCCAGAGGGTACTCGGTCTAAACACCCGGAGAAGGTACCCTCGCATCCCGACCAACGCCTCTAAAGGGGATACGGTGAGACCCCAAAGGCTTAGACACACCTCTCCCAACGACCAGACACCTACCCGAACTCGGGTACCCACGAGGAATAAACATGTACCCCCAAGTCCAAAAGAATAATACTTCAAAGAGCACTCAGTACCTCTCAAACCCCTGAGGGATCACCAAAATTGAGGAAATAGGAGCACCCAACAAACGTTACAGACACGAGTAAGTACAATGTGAAGTCAAGACCTACCACAAAAAAAGCAACCCATGACCACAACAAAGAACGACCCCCATGTCTCATCCAAAACACAAGATTCAGAAAAGCTACCCTATCATCCAAGCTGACCATGAACCACGACCCAACTCGGAAGACGCGCTAACCGTCATCATTCACCCTACATCCCAACCACCCTAATAATGAGGAAGGACCGCACTTCATTGGTCCGACTAATCCATTGGGGCAGAAGCAGTAAACCTTATTAGTACAAATCAGTGATTGGGGCAGACAGATCCCCATGCATTGGCTATGTACCTACATCAAAGCCCATTGGAGCAACTATCATTATTACCCGCTCAGACGAATTGCAGTCAACCCACACTATCGGTCACCTCCTGACAGACGACCCCAACTGGCACAGAAGGCCTTCACGCCATTGGTCACTGACACCCCATGGAGTAAAGACGGCATAACCACCCTTATTGGTCATGTAACTACAGTTTCTTGAATACTAAAAATAAAGGACAAGACAAGATTATAAAATAAATTTGAATAAATTTAAAGTACAATTGTGGTGCAATCTCTTTATTTGATCCTTTGATTCTTTTCTCAAGTTGAGTGGATTTGATTTTAATCTCTTCCACGTGTATTTGGGTTGAACGTCAATCCAAGGGCTTTTGAGATTGATCTTGAATTAGCAATTGATTTGAATTTGTCTTGGCGATGATCGATTGATCTTCATCTCGAATTCTTGAATTTGTTGAATATCAATCTTCTTTGGAGGAATCTTGATATTCAAAGTACTTGGATATTTGACAAACATTGATTCGAGGGCTTTACGGCTTGATCTCGGATCGAACGGAAGCTTGATTTGGAATTTGATTTGAAGGTTAATGAAGATTGGTATGATCTTCGTTTTCAGTTCTCTAGATTTTTTGGGTTTTGATCTTCTTGAATGGACTTCAATCTATAAAAACAGTTTTTCGAGGGTCTTAGGACTTGATCTCGGATTAAACGGATTTTTGACTTAAAGACGAATGAAGAACGATATGAACTTGGTTTCGAATTTGTTGAACTTCTTGGAGTTTGATCTTCCTCGGCAGAAGTGCAATCTTCAAAAATGGTTTAGGGATGGAATTGAGACTTGACGGCAGATTGAAAGGAGTTCTTTACGAAGAACACTTTGGAGATTGTTGAAGAATGTCTTGAATGCCGCAAAGAACGCTTGAAGATTGATGAATTTGGTGGAGCGAAAAACTTAGAGTTTTTTCTTCTTCAACTTGTGAATATTTTGTGTGTCCTTTTTCCTTATGAGAGGGCCTCTATTTATAGTTGTAAAAACCTAGAGCTCCTCTCTTGTGATTGGTCAGTTTTATTTTCAAGATAAGCATGGATTTAATTTGGCTTGCTTATCCAGAAACACATCATATTTCCACATGGCTTATCACCATTGGTTGAAATACTCCATCTTTTCCACGTGACTTTTTTTGATTGGCCAACAATATATATTAGAAAATCAATCAATTAATCTATTAATAATTGGAATTTAATTTAGTAAAATCCCAAATTAAAAATAAAAATAATTAATTTTGACACTTGTCGACATTTGATTGGAGGAGATAAAATTTATTTGTCTACAAATGCCCCCTTGCGACTTGTCACGAATAGCATTCTAAAAATGCACTCTGAACTGAATATGTCGCAACACATATTTTTTCCGTGCCATCCATGAGATTGATATAAGATTGTACACTTCACTTAAGAATCAAAACTTTTGTGGGCTTCCTTGTTAATATCTAATAGAAATTGAAGCCCATAATTCACCACTTAAAAGGCCTTGTTAAGTTGAGGGGGAACTTCTCTTTATTAACATTAATCCAAGAACATACCCAAGTGATGTAGGATAATATATTCTCAACACGCCCCCTCACATGTGGCTCGGTAATTAGCTTCGTTGTCATCACGTGGGTAGGCCGTGGAGCCCAACAATACGTCTTGGGTTGGCTCTGATACCATGATAAAAATTGAAGGCCATAATTCTCCACTTAAAATGCCTTGTTAAGTGGTGGAGGGGGAACTTCTCTTTATTAACATTAATCCAAGACCGTACCCAAGCGATGTGGGATAATATATTCTCAACAATATCCTTAGGGACCATAATGAAATTTAGGTATTAAGCCCACTTTTTCTACACACGTGACATTAATTCTTTTTCTTTCTTTTTTTTTTATTGAAACTTGGTCTATGTAAATCAAGCACATGAGATAGTTCCTCAAGTCTCCTTCTTCTAATCAAACTTGCATATCCAACAAAACCCAGCTCTTTTCTTTAATCAATTCTGAACTCATTGGAATTTTACATAAACCATAACTTCTCCAAGAATCTGTATATAAAGAATGCGCTCCCAATTTACTGTTCACCAAAATCATTGGAGTTTTCATCTTTCTTTCCTTTTCGCTTGCTGAATTCTTGTCCTTTTTCCTTTTGTGCAGCAAATTTCACCTTCCATGGTTTGAAAATCAGTAGGTTCGTGCAGCAAGTCTGAAGAACAACAAGAAGCCAAAACTTCTACACCAAATTTCTTCGCCGTCTCGTGTTGAACTTTGAGAGGAAGACTTGCGAAATAGAGACATATCCTTCGCGTTGTTGGATTTTTTTTTTATTCTCTTGCTGCTTCCTTTGCCTTTTCTTCGTTCAGCACGGTGGTATTCAGAATTTGAACAAAGAAGATTTGTTTCTTTTCGGGCCATGGTTTTTTCTTTTTTTTTTTCTCTCTCCTTCAATTGTGAGGGAGTTTTGCAGTTGTTAACTTTGATTTTTTGTTTTCTTTCGTCGTTTCAGAGTTGCTAGTTTGGTCTCATTCAAGAAATGCTTCCTCTTGTACGGCGCAGAGAATTCAATCATCATTGACGACGCAACCAATTAGCCATGTAAGACACAATCTTGAAGATGAGTACTCTGATTGAAGGAAGTTATGCAAGCACGTGGCCACCATTGACGAACACATGTCAATTGAGAGAATAGATTGAATAATATCCCCAATCCTCGAGCACATCTTTAACGCTATTGACGCTTCATTCTTCTCACCATCGAGTATCAAACGATGATCATCCCTTCAATACTTTAGGGCGACGCATTGCTAACAGATATGCTACGGAAAGAAGACATCGAGTGTCAAACGATGATCTTCCCTTCGATACTTTGAGGTAATGCATTGCCAAGTGAGACATTCTCAGTTAGCACAAGAGCAAATGACCTCCACAAAGATACATGGCAACCCTTGCGTTCATATTCACATAAATTGTAACTTGGAGATCATGAAAGCTTTATGCGTGCAACAATACTTGACAAATTCTGAATCTCTTGCAAGGAGAGGAGGAGCACACTCAAACCTTAATCGACACAACATCATTGGTGAGCTTGAAGGAGGAGACATTCTTTTCACGACTCGACATCAAAGAAACCTTCAAGGAGACATTATCCTCAAGACTTGGTTTCAAAAGGCATCCGAAAAGAAGAGACTTGCTTTCTTGGCGTCAAAGACATTCAGCAGAAGCGGGATTGTTCTCAAGACTTTGGCATCAAAGACATTCAGCATGAATGGACTTGTTTTCAAGGCTTGGCCTCAAAGACATTCAGCGGGAGTGGGCTTGTTTTCACAACCCTACATCAAAGACATCTTGAAGAAGGAGACATTGTTTTCATGACTTGGCATCAAATGACGAGACTTAGCTTCAAATACATGCGCACTCATCTTGTTAGTCATACTCATGCGTTCTTCCCATTAAAGATGTCAGCTTCATTCGTCAAAGAAACATTCAAGATGACTAGCCTTTTGAAGAACTTTGCAAATTCTCTTTATTGGGCAAAGCGGAATGACGTACTTGTTGCACTCCACCCTGAATTTTCAAAGAACCTCGCCGATATGGGAGTGGTCAAACGACATACTTTTCAAGCTACGTTCCATCTTCTTAAAGGACCTCTCTAGTTAAACATGCAACACTTATCCTTTTCATGATTGGAATGGTAGTTTGGAGGTATCGACTTTGATCTAACAACACAAAAATGTCTATTCAATGATCAAGTGAGCTTGGAGCGAAGTGTTTGAAGATTGGAATCAAGGAACATAGTGGAAACAAGGCACATAGTAAAACATCCGATTGAAGTTTGCAGTGTCAACTCAAGAATCACTCAAAAGCTTGGAGCATGACTTCAAGGTCAACATTGAAAGCATTGACGTTCTTTATCTCATACTTGACGGAAGCTTTACTCATCTTTTTAGCACATCATACCTCAAGGAGTTTCATGTAACATCTTCAACTCAAGATAACTTGGTGAAAGGATATGACTGAACTCAGAAATTCTAAGCTGCCTACGTATCTAATGAAGGAATCAAGTCTTGACGTAGTTCAAAAGAAATCAACATTGATTTAAAAGGGGTGCCGTACATAGTTTCTACTCATGTGGGCCAGGAATAACGTGCAGTTTAAGCTCGTGCGTCATGGTGCAATTGACTTGAAGACTTGGACACTTGAAGAACATGCATACCTTTTTGCTTGTACCTAGGAGGACTTGAAGACTTGAAGGATTTGCAGATTCTGGACGTGTCTAGAAGACTTAACGCATTTGATTTGAAGACTTAAAGGACTTGTAGAAATTTTGACTCGTGTCTAGGAGACTTGAAGACTTGGATATTAACTTTGAACACTTGAACTTGAAAAATTTGTAGACCTTTTGGCTCGTGTCTAGGAGAACTTGAAGATTTGAAGGATTTGCTTGAAGACTTCGATTTGAAGGATTTGCTTTGACTTCAAAATGTAAACAATTTATATTTGTGTTAAGGAGAATGTTGATAGTTTATACTCTTATCAAGAAGTGTACATTTTGGCACTGAATTTGAAGACTTGAGATAGTTTAGGCTCGTATCAAGGAGTACATATTTTGGCACTTAATTTGAGAATTTGAGATAGTTTAAGCTCGTATCAAGGAACATATTGGTTGGCACCAAAATTGACGGCGCGCCCTCTTCATTGTCATCGTCGTCGTCTGTATCATCACTTTCAATATCAAAGTGATGAGCTGAGTTTTCTTCTTTAATAGAGTTTACACTTGTCTCTATATCATGCGCTGGCATTGCCAACTCTTCAAAGTTTCTTGGCTTGATTCCTTGAAGTATGTAAGAGAGACTCCAATTCATCCCTTGAATGCAAATATCCATGGCTGAAGTTTCAGACAATTTCTCTTCGCAACTTAAGGATAGACTTCTCCACCTATTGATGTACTCAATCACTGGTTCGTCTTCTTGTTGATAAGAATTTGCAAGTTCAATCATGCTTATAGTACAGAGTGCTATAAAAGCAATTGAAGAATTCGGTTTGTAGATCGTTCCAACCGTCAATGGAGTTTGGTTCAAGATTAATGTACCAATCAAAGGCAAAGTCTTCTAAGGACCAAACGAATTACTTAACTAGATGATCTCCATAAGTTCCAGCACTATTGCACGTCTTAATGAAATGAGCAACATGTTGTCTTGGGTCTCCAGTCCCATCGAATATTTGAAACATCAGAGGTTGATAGCTTTTCGACATTTGTAATTTCTCTATTCTTTGAGTATAAGGCTTTGTGTAAGATTTGGATGTCTTGTGTTGAGATCATTTGCAACTTCTTCAATGAGCTTTTTCAATTGATCGGCAAAGACAAGGCCTTGTGGGGAAACTTGGATTTGTTTGCTTGAGGACTTCGGATTTTCTCCAACTTCAACATCTTGAATGTTTTTCTCGGCAAACTTTGTGTGCATCATGGCGCCTTGCTCTTCCTTCCTTGAGAAACTTAACTTGTGGAAAATAGACATTGCTTGGATTCTTTCCCTTAGAACTTCATCAAACTCTTGAGCTTCAACTCCTTGAGTAGCATTTTCATGCGCCATGCTTTGATCGCCGCTTTTCACGAGCTCTTGCTTTTGAAGATGAGGAGAGACTTCAATTTCGCTGATTGTAGTCTTGATGCATCATTGGAATCCAATGTTGTTGGTGACGTATTTGGAATTTTCAACTTCTTCTTTGCTCTCTAGCTTTTGGAGAAGGCGATTCAAGTGGTCTTCACATTTTAGAACTTAAGTTGTGAGATTCGCAATGGCTTTTGTCAGTGCTGCAACTTGCCCTTCTAGTGAGGATGCTTGATCATCTTCTTTGGCATTATGTCTTGTGTCTTGCCCCGGGTGTGAGTGTATCTTTCATCATCGGTTGCGAAGAGCCTCCGCTTGTTGCCCCCATTGACTTGTCCATTGTTAAGCAATATTGACTTCTTGTGACTTCAAATTTGAGACTTGCTGGAAAAGAGATGAGAGGTAGAGGTGGTCCCGCTGGGGTGCCAAATTTGTAATGAAAAATTCTTGAATTCTAAAAATAAAAGACAAGAAAAGATTACATAATAAATTTGAATAAATTTAAAGTACAATTGTGGTGCAATCTCTCTATTTGATCCTCTGATTCTTTTTTCAAGTTGAGTGGATTTGATTTTGATCTCTTCCACGTGTATTTGGGTTGAACGTCAATCCAAGGGCTTTTGAGCTTGATCTTGAATTAGCAATTGATTTGAATTTGTCTTCGCAATGATCAATTGATCTTCGTCATGACTTCTTGAATTTGTTGAATATCAATCTTCTTTGGAGGAATCTTGATCTTCAAAGTACTTGGATATTTGACAAACGTTTATTCGAGGGCTTTACGGCTTGGTCTCGGATCGAACGGAAACTTGATTTGTAATTTGATTTGAAGGTTAATGAAGATTGATATGATCTTCGTCTTCAATTCTTTGGATTTTTTGGGTTTTGATATTCTTGAATGGACTTCAATCTTCAAAAACAGTTTTTCGAGGGTCTTAGGACTTGATCTCGGATTAAACGGATTTTTGACTTGAAGACGAATGAAGAACGGTATGAACTTGATTTCAGATTTGTTGAACTTCTTGGAGTTTGATCTTCCTCGGCAGAAGTGCAATCTTCCAAAATGGTTTTTGGATGGAATTGAGACTTGACGACGGATTGAAAGGAGTTCTTTACGAAGAACACCTTGGAGATTGTTGAAAAATGTCTTGAATGCCGCGAAGAACGCTTGAACATAGATGAATTTGGTGGAGCGAAAAACTTAGAGTTTTTCCCTCTTCAACTTGTGAATATTTTGTGTGTCCTTTTTCTTTATGAGAGGGCCTCTATTTATAGCTGTAAAAACCTAAAGGTTTTTGCTTGTGATTGGTCGGTTTTATTTTCAAGATAAGCATGGATTTAATTTGGTTTGCTTATCAAGAAACACATCATATTTCCACATGGCTTAACATCATTGGTTGAAATACTCCATCTTTTCCATGTGGCTTTATTTGATTGGCCAACAATATATATTAGAAAATCAATCAATTAATCTATTAATAATTAGAATTTAATTTAGTAAAATCCCAAATTAAAAATAAAATAATTAATTTTGACACTTGTCGGCATTTTATTGGAGGAGACAAAATTTATTTGTCTACATGCCATAGACCTCTGGTACTAACACTATAAATAGTTCTCTAGCAAGAAGGACAAGTTCAAGACTTCAAACTCAAGAAAATTTCATCTTCAAAGAACACCTCCACAATTCTACACTTAATTGTACTTAAAATTTACCGCATTCTTCTAGGTCTCACCCGTGTTTTCACACGATCTCCTTTTACGCCACTCAAAGTCCTTAATAAAATCAGTGTGCCTCATTTCGTCAAATTCGAGATTGGCGTTTCGAACAAAAAATACTTGAGCAACAATATCCCCAAACATCCCGGCCACACGAGACCGAACGATATTGCCTCACCAGCTAATATACCAAGTATTTTTTTTTCAATTACTAATGTAAATATCAATGTAAATATCAATGTAAATATTATATATATATATATATATTAATAAATCGATGTGTAATATTATAAATAAAGAAGTTATAACATATGTATTCTTATGTAATTGGTTATGTGTATTTAATTGTGTTATAACCCGTCATAAGTGGGTATGGTGTATTTTTTTTTTTACAACTTGCAAATATGGGCCCGCATATATCCCTAATTGTCGTCAGCTTAAAATAAATATTTTTATAAATTTAGCCATATCAACTAAAAACTCCAAAAATAATGCGTTTGGTAGGTAAAAAAGCAAACCACTCAAGAACCACATCGCATAAACACTTCGAACATCTCTAAAAGGAAAAATAATAATTCCTTTTAAAAAATATCAAAAACTAAACAACACGTGTCTCTATAATAACTACACAATAATTAAATACACTATCCTGATTATAATACTTACCCGCATGGATCCGAACTGGGGCCCCATATTGGTTGTTAGAGGACTACGTCAAACAGCACACGTGGCTTCAGACAAAGACAATCTTCCCTTGCATGTCACGTGTTCTTCCACGTGGGAACTGAACTCAGCAAAAACAAAAGAAACTTTGCTTAACTTTTTTTTCTTTTAATTCAATTCATGCATGTCCCTTTCTTAAAGAGGAGACATTCTATTACTATTCCTAGTCTTCTAGAATATTGTGACAACATCAACATCTTATTTGATACGTAAACCTTAGTCTTAAAGGAAACATTGATCCTGTATATACTACTTTTAATATAACTTTTGGAGAAACGAATTTGGCATTGTCTTGTTATGGCATCATCTTTTTCATGAATTTTTGTTGCTTTGAGGTTTTTTGTTGCTCTGAGTGAACGACTTTTCAGTTGCATGAATTGAAGGTCCTTTGATTATTACGTAAGGGGCTTGGTCTGAAGTTTCTATTTGTAGCGCATTTATCGTCTACATGTTAACAGAATTATGAATAATATATCTCATACTATATTGTAGTAATAATGAGTTGCAAACTTTGCAATATAATTTATAATTATAGTAGTACAATGTACATATGGATTTTGACTTTTTGAGTTTTGTTCTGCAATAGTACTATATTCGAGCATTATGTGCTCAACTATAAAATGAGATGATCGTTCATAATTTATTCATGTGACTCACGCCATGCTATTAAATTGTTCATATTCGTATAGATTCTTTAAAATATTCACTTATAAATAGAAGTGCATTTTCTTTCGAATGATGCATGAAGCGTTTACGTCTCGAACATAAGCAAATACTTGAGCCGTTTGATAGTTCGTCTCCTGGTTACTGACTTGATAAATTGAAGTTGAAACATCTTCACTTTAATATAATGTCCAATGCTTTGAATGCAGATTGTCTCGAAAATTGTACTTATTGATCAAGCTGTATCACCTAGATTACAAAATTGAAATTTAAGATGGATTACCGTAGTCAGCTCTTCAAAGAAATAAGTATAATACTATATATTTAGTAGAAACAATAGTCATTTTTATTTACTTGAAAGTAATTGTGAAATGAAATCAAAAAGTACGTGGAAGGATCGTTTTTTCTAAGTTGGGTACAATCACAATGTACGGGTGTGGACATGTGGCACCTAAATTAACTTTCTTAAGAGAGCATTAACAATTAATTAATTAGATGGCAACATACGAGGTTTATTATTAAACTTTGAATTACATATCAACTTCAACCCCCAATCCAACTTGATAGATTTCAATTTCAATTTCATATGTAAATTAAAGTCGGTGTGGAAAGAATAAAATGAAGTATTTTACACATGTTTTAATATGAGGCTCTGTACTTATCATTTTAAGAAAGGAATCGTTCCATTACATTCAAAGCACTTTGTAAAACTTTTAGTTAATGTTCCTTGTAATATGGGACACTTGTTCACCTCTCTTTAACGTTAGGACAGCAACTACCAAATGTTCTTAATCAGAAAAGGACGTTTCGCCGATTGTTTGTCCCCACCTTCGGCCTTCCAACCTTTTATAACTTGCAATTCTTATATAAAACTTTCACTTTTGTTTTATGATAAATAAATCAAGTTAATTTTATTTATACACACGTGTTGATTTGAAGAAAAAATCAATCAAGATTTTGAAACCATGTACCTGCATCGATAAATAAGGGAAGTGGTTTGCTTCGCTACGACCTACTTTTTTTATTTAATATTACCAAAAACATTTGTAATTTTTCGTTTTAGTCTAATGTTTTTGGAACCATTTGATTTTGATCCTCAAAGTACTCTATCGTTTTAGTTTAGTATCACATTCGTCCTTAATTAAGTTCATGAAACATCTCAAATACATTCAAATTAAAGATGTTACTGTAGGTGTTCTGACAAGGTGTCATCACAACACAGAAGTTGAGCACTTATATTTCTATGATTTTATTTATATTTCATATATTTTGGCTTTAGCATGCTTTTTAGTTTATTTAAGCATATTTTTCAGAATAAAAGAGCTCATGATATTACATAAAAAATTATGGAGTTATCCAATTAATTAACAAATGATAAAGATGAACTTGGTCGCAATATTGAACTCTATCCTAAGAAAAAGATTTGGACATTGATGGGAACCTTTGTGTAGCCTACAAAAAAATAAGGGAAAAAAATCACTTTTGTTCCCTTATTGTAGCATAGTAACAATTTTAGTCCCATAATGTGGTATTGTCCACATTTAGTCCCTTATTGTGGTTTTTTGTACAATTTTGGTCCCACGGTCAGTTTTTTGCCCATAAGTTATTTTTATTAGCAAAAAACACTCCCATATGTTATTTATAATTAGTCAAACGCTCATGTGTGTTATATATTCTCCTAAAATTATATTTTTACTAAAAAGCTAAATTAAAAAATCCCCTAAGTTACAATGTAAAATTATTTTTTTTAAATAAACTTTAGTTATTATAAATATAAATAATTTTTTTTTAAAAAAAAGACCCAATTATAATAAAATAATTAAAAAAAAAATTTGTCTCTCCCCACCCAGCCCCCACCATCACCAATTATTCCACCTAAATTACACCAAAATTTCTCTTATCGCAAGTGCACGAATAAAGTAATAACAAAATGATGAGCATAGTGACAAACCAAATAACGTATCTCAATAGAGTGGTGGATGTATGCTTTAAGTAATTTGAATGCAAAGCACTAATTAATGGTTGTCACGGTTGTTATCTCTGTGTTTGCAGGTTTAATGTTAAATGAAAGTAGAATCCTTTTCATGAAGAAAACTTATGAATGCAAATTTTATGAAAGCAGTTTTGAATGCGGAGGATTACTAAACTAGAATGCGATAATTGACTAAACTATTATGCAATGAAAACAATGAGAATGTAAGAATGCTTTAAATGAAAAGAAAATAGTTTTAATGCAAAGAAAATTATTTGAATGCAAGAAAGATTTTAATGAGAATTGAGTTGGATGCTAGAGAACCAATCTATCTCATGCAATATATATATATATATATATATATATATATATATATATAACTAGCTTAATATTAACACTATGGCGGTCCTAGAGTACTGCCTCTGTTCATCTGGCGAGAGCAAGACTAGTCATACAAATAAAGAACTATTCAATCTAGATATACGAATTCATAAAACAAAGAAAATAAACTTATTCATATATCAGAGTTACTCCCCTACTCTAAACAATGAGTAGGTTAGCTCATCATACTCACGAGTTCAACAGTCAATAAAGAGTTAAAATAAACAAAGTAAGAGATAGAGAAAGCTTCTCAGATCCTATACGTTGATGCTTTGGCTATCTTCTTGACCTATACGTACTATATTTTTCTCCACAAACTATTAACTCTAAAACAATGAAAAAACCAAATTAGAACAAAATTTTGATGGTGTTTCTCTATAAAAACACTTGTAAGCAGTTGTGAGAATTGGTGTAAGTTGTTGTAAGCCTATGGAAGTGTGTATCTTAACTGTTGGCCGTTCTCCCCTATTTGTGGGAAAGTCTTGTATGCTGCCCTACTTTCATGAATAGCCCAACTTAAACTGTAGAATAAAGCGGTGTTGACATTGAGATGCGTAACCTAACACGTCCCGCGGCTACCTGCGCAGCTCGGGCATATTTTCTTCTCTGTCTCGCCATTTCTCTATCTCTCATCTGCGATGTTTTGCATCCATTTGTTGCTCACGCTGCATTCAACTTTTATGTCACGCAGCTTCTCCCATGTCGCGCCGCTCCATCCCCGACTTGATCCGACTTTTGGACTTCTTTACGTGTTGAAGTTAAGGTTTTCCTTGTTTGCGTAGCGCCAAGGTCCTTGAAGTTGTCGTGATGTCATGCTTCAAAAGAAAATCATTTCAAAACATTTTCGATTAATGTTTGCTTGAAGTATCACTTTACAAAAAAAAATAAAAAAATGAAAGAGCAATATATGAATTCCAAGGATCGGTATTGTTGGCCCTAAACCATATTCTTCTCTTCATATCTACATAGTTCAAAGAAAGCATTAACTATAAATTATCTTAAACAATTGGCCACATCAAGTTCATTCCAAAACCTTTTCAATTTGCCCGTCATCCATCAAATTGTACATTAGATCATAAAAAACAAAACTCCAAATTCTTGCTAGATCTTCACCCTAAAAGCCGTGCAAAAGAGCACAAGAAGACAATTAACATATGCATATTTCTTTAATTGCTAGTTGGAGAATCGATAGAATCCCTTTTAACTATATATGTAGTAAAGGTATATACATCATTCCGTAGACTATATGGTACACCTCGCTCACACCAAGTATGGGATTATATATACTAAGTAGAACCGAAGAGATGAAAGTAATAGAAGTAAAAGTATATTTAACATCTAGATTAATTTATATAACTTCGGGCTAATAAAACCGCCATCGAGTTAATAAGTAATATATCGACAAAACATACAATATGTCATTGGAACATACAGTTTAACTCACATCATCAATAACTATAGACGAAAACCTTTAAATCACGTAAATATTTGACCAGATTGGAACACAAGACTTAAGGACATAAGTGGGACACAATTATTAGAAGACTAGTTTGATAAATAAGTTAAAGTTAATTGATGGTTACGAACCCTAGATAAGATATGACACAAAGGAAAACAATAATTATAAACAAGAGCACTGCGAATTCTTGAATGCCCCAAGTATTTAACATGATTTCTTTCAGGGGAATCAACAACTATTCTCTCCTTAAGTATCTCAGATCCTCAAACAAAATTGATCTTCTAGATTTAAGCATCCCGTCATAATTACAAAACCAAAAATGTAGAAACAAGCTCTCAATTAATTGTTTAGATTGGGATACGATGTGTTTGACGTGCTCTACAAGCCCCTTGAACTGTAACCATACTCTAAATAATGAAGTATCTTTGTAGAAAGAACTTCGCGTCATAAGACAATTTTTTGATCGAGAAAAGTCAATAATAAGAAAGCACAAGGTGGTGCTTCAAAGGATAAGTCTTATGTGTTTTAGTAATAAAATTTCTAAGTTGGTGCTATTGTATTGTAAAATTGTATATAATATATATTAAGTTAAAATAATAACCTAAGTAGTGACCATCAACCCAAACCATCCAAAAGGAAAACTCACTACAAGATTTGGGGGGCATCCGCAACCGCCCCCCCCAACCGCTCGGGCGGTCGCCATTAACGGCGACCGCAGAGCGACCGCCAGGCGGTCGCCACTGAGACGTGGCGACCGTTGGGCGGTTGCGAAGGTTCCTCGCAACCGCTGGGCGGTTGCGAGGGCTTCTTGCAACCGCTCGGCGGTTGCGAGATCACATAGCAACCGCCTGGCGGTTGCTGATACTGGATATCTGCAACCGCCTGGCGGTTGCAGATAATAGTCATACATGAATTTTTATTATTTTGGTTGATACGTTGTGGTACGTTGTTTCATCAGTTGATAATTATCCTAATGATAGTTAAAACAAGCGAATTATAAGTTTTATTGGAAAATCAAGCTTAAGGACAACATTAAAAACTAAGTGTGATGGTTAGTTATTGAATATAATATATAGATGTATCGTTGATAACTCGCCTAATCACATAATCTATTATTTTACTAACTTAATCACTAGTTTTGTAGTTATTTACTACTACTATTCATATGTAATAATGATATTTGAGTTCAATAAACACAAACACATCATGATACTTCCGAAAAATCACTAATTTCGAATATTCAGTTCTTGCAACCGCCAGGCGGTTGCAAGAGCTTCTCGCAACCGCTGGGCGGTTGCAAAGGCTTCTCGCAACCGCTGGGCGGTTGCGAGATCACATAGCAACCGCCTGGCGGTTGCTGATACTACCATTGGCAACCGCCTGGCGGTTGCTGATACTGGCATTGGCAACCGCCTGGCGGTTGCAGATAATAGTCATACATGAATTTTTATTATTTTGGATGATACGTTGTGGTACGTTGTTTCATCAGTTGATAATTACCTTAATGATAGTTAAAACAAGTCAAATTATAAGGTTTCATTGGAAAATTAAGCTTAGGGACGACATTAAGAACTAAGTGTGATGATTAGTTGTTGAACATAATATATAGATGTATCGTTGATAACTCGCCTAATCACATAATCTACTATTTTACTAACTTAATTACTAGTTTTGTAGTTATTTACTACTACTATTCATATGTAATAATGATATTTGAGTTCAATAAACACAAACACATCATGATACTTCCGAAAAATCACTAATTTCGAATATTCAGTTCTTGCAACCGCCAGGCGGTTGCAAGAGCTTCTCGCAACCGCTGGGCGGTTGCAAAGGCTTCTCGCAACCGCTGGGCAGTTGCGAGATCACATAGCAACCGCCTGGCGGTTGCTGATACTACCATTGGCAACCGCCTGGCGGTTGCTGATACTGGCATTGGCAACCGCCTGGCGGTTGCAGATAATAGTCATACATGAATTTTTATTATTTTGGATGATACGTTGTGGTACGTTGTTTCATCAGTTGATAATTACCTTAATGATAGTTAAAACAAGTCAAATTATAAGGTTTCATTGGAAAATTAAGCTTAGGGACGACATTAAGAACTAAGTGTGATGATTAGTTGTTGAACATAATATATAGATGTATCGTTGATAACTCGCCTAATCACATAATCTACTATTTTACTAACTTAATTACTAGTTTTGTAGTTATTTACTACTACTATTCATATGTAATAATGATATTTGAGTTCAATAAACACAAACACATCATGATACTTCCGAAAAATCACTAATTTCGAATATTCAGTTCTTGCAACCGCCAGGCGGTTGCAAGAGCTTCTCGCAACCGCTGGGCGGTTGCAAAGGCTTCTCGCAACCGCTGGGCGGTTGCGAGATCACATAGCAACCGCCTGGCGGTTGCTGATACTACCATTGGCAACCGCCTGGCGGTTGCTGATACTGGCATTGGCAACCGCCTGGCGGTTGCAGATAATAGTCATACATGAATTTTTATTATTTTGGATGATACGTTGTGGTACGTTGTTTCATCAGTTGATAATTACCTTAATGATAGTTAAAACAAGTCAAATTATAAGGTTTCATTGGAAAATTAAGCTTAGGGACGACATTAAGAACTAAGTGTGATGATTAGTTGTTGAACATAATATATAGATGTATCGTTGATAACTCGCCTAATCACATAATCTACTATTTTACTAACTTAATTACTAGTTTTGTAGTTATTTACTACTACTATTCATATGTAATAATGATATTTGAGTTCAATAAACACAAACACATCATGATACTTCCGAAAAATCACTAATTTCGAATATTCAGTTCTTGCAACCGCCAGGCGGTTGCAAGAGCTTCTCGCAACCGCTGGGCGGTTGCAAAGGCTTCTCGCAACCGCTGGGCGGTTGCGAGATCACATAGCAACCGCCTGGCGGTTGCTGATACTACCATTGGCAACCGCCTGGCGGTTGCTGATACTGGCATTGGCAACCGCCTGACGGTTGCAGATAATAGTCATACATGAATTTTTATTATTTTGGATGATACGTTGTGGTACGTTGTTTCATCAGTTGATAATTACCTTAATGATAGTTAAAACAAGTCAAATTATAAGGTTTCATTGGAAAATTAAGCTTATGGACGACATTAAGAACTAAGTGTGATGATTAGTTGTTGAACATAATATATAGGTATATCGTTGATAACTCGCCTAATCACATAATCTACTATTTTACTAACTTAATTACTAGTTTTGTAGTTATTTACTACTACTATTCATATGTAATAATGATATTTGAGTTCAATAAACACAAACACATCATGATACTTCCGAAAAATCACTAATTTCGAATATTCAGTTCTTGCAACCGCCAGGCGGTTGCAAGAGCTTCTCGCAACCGTTGGGCGGTTGCAAAGGCTTCTCGCAACCGCTGGGCGGTTGCGAGATCACATAGCAACCGCCTGGCGGTTGCTGATACTACCATTGGCAACCGCCTGGCGGTTGCTGATACTGGCATTGGCAACCGCCTGACGGTTGCAGATAATAGTCATACATGAATTTTTATTATTTTGGATGATACGTTGTGGTACGTTGTTTCATCAGTTGATAATTACCTTAATGATAGTTAAAACAAGTCAAATTATAAGGTTTCATTGGAAAATTAAGCTTAGGGACGACATTAAGAACTAAGTGTGATGATTAGTTGTTGAACATAATATATAGGTATATCGTTGATAACTCGCCTAATCACATAATCTACTATTTTACTAACTTAATTACAAGTTTTGTAGTTATTTACTACTACTATTCACATTTAATAATGATATTTGAGTTCAATAAACACAAACACATCAAGATACTTCTCAAAAATCACTAATTTCAAAATGGATTTTTTGGCAACCGCTAGGCGGTTGCGAGATAGCATGGCAACCGCCTGGCGGTTGCAAGATTACATGGCAACCGCCTGGCGGTTGCTATGTCACATGGCAACCGCCTGGCGGTTGCCAATAGTCGATATCTGCAACCGCCAGGCGGTTGCAAGGGCTTCTCGCAACCGCTCGGCGGTTGCAAATTTTGCTGAAATTGGGCGGGATTGGGGGGGAAATTCAAATTTTCACGAAAATTCAAAATTTTCAATACATTGCAACCGCCGAGCGGTTGCAAATTCTGCTGAAATTTGGGGGGAATTCAAATTTTTACGAAAATTCAAAATTTTCACCCAAATCTTATATATACCCACCATTCTTCCCCTAATTTTTCATTCACAACTCTTACACTCTCAAAGAAAAATCCAAGACTTCATTTTATCTTCAAATCAAAACACAAACACTCTTCTATTCCAATCCAAAAAAAAAACCCAAAAACTTCTTTTTACCTACAAAACAAATAATCAAACACTCTTTTTTCTTTTATATCTTCAACAAAACACTCAACACATTCTTTTCTTTTATATCTTCAACAAATACCAAACACTTTCTTATATTTTCATAACAAAATACCTAACACTCTTCTTTTTCAATTCACAAAAACTCAAAAACTTTTTATCTCCAAAACATAACCCTTTTTTCTAATCTTTTCTTTTTGTTTCACATCTTTTCTTTTTTGTTTCTCTTATTTTCGTTTTGTTTCTCTTCTTTACTTTTTGTTTCTCTTCTTTTCTTTTTTGTTTCTCATCTTTTATTTTGTGTTTCTCTTCTTTTTTTTGTTTCTCTTTTTCTCATTTTGTTTCTCTTCTTTTCGTTTTGTTTCCCTTCTTTTCGTTTTGTTTCACCATTTTAATTTCAACAAAAAAACAATAATTTTCTGGAAAATTTCCAGAATATTATTGTTTTTTTTTGTTTTGATGAATATTATCTGCAACCGCCGGGGCGGTCGCCCCCTTATATTAATTTCGAAAGTTCTAAATCTAGCAACCGCTAAGCGGTCGCCCCCTTATATGGCGACCGTTGGGCGGTCGCCCCTATATGGCCCTTATATGGCGACCGCCTAGCGGTCGCCCCATTATATGGCGACCGCTAGGCGGTCGCCCCTTAGTATGGCGACCGCCTAGCGGTCGCCCCCTTATATGGCGACCGCCTAGCGGTCGCCCCATTATATGGCGACCGCTAGGCGGTCGCCCCTTAATATAGCGACCGCCTAGCGGTCGCCTTGGTGTAAGGGCGACCGCTCGGCGGTCGCAAGCCGCCCGCGACGAGCGGTATCCGCGACCGACGCGGCAACCGCCCCGACGGTCGCGGATACCCTTCGCGCGACCGCCCATGGGCCTTCTGCAACCGCCCGGGCGGTTGCAGATGGCCCTCAAGTCTTGTAGTGACTGATTGCTATGAGGTAACCATCAAAAGTGGCAGACAAGATTACACTGGCAAGCCAAAAGAAAATGGTCATAGTCCTGGACTGGAGCCATGGAAGAGAGGTTGACCAGCCTAACGATAGTTGATAGGACACTCTAGTGGAAATGGTGGGAGTGTTTGTAATCTTGTGGGTATTACTTCAAGTCATAGACATAGTCTAGAGCTTGTTTAATCATTTGCTAGATGGTAGCATTCAATATTACACTTGTAGACACTTATGTTTTGAGCCTCGCATAGGGGTATGCCCATTCTCTTATGTAAAACTCTCCGATTTGGACGTTCCAGTTAACTTTCTGCGAAAAAAAAAAAACCTAAATAGTAACTAAGTATATAATAGGGCGATTTATTATTTTTGCCCTTTATTTTGTAGTAACTTCAAGTTTTGCCCTTTTTTTACGGGCTTTTTTTTTGCCCTCTAACTTATTTTTTTTGATTTAATTTTGCCCGGTGGGCTTGGTTGAGGGCTGGATCCAAGCCCAGTCGACGTGGCGACACACGTGTCATACGGACGACGGCCACGTGGCGCCACGTCAATATTTTATTTTTATTTTTTATTGCTTGGAATTAGGTTAATTACGAGATTACCCCCGCCTAAATTTTATTACCATTTATCAAATGTCGGGCATTAGATCTGTTCACTATTCTCGCCCTAAATCGACCTTCACTCTCTCACTCACAAATCATAGATTCTAACATTAATCCATTCGCGATTTTGCCCCAAAGTTGTGGAAATTTCAGGTAAACAATTTGTCAATGTTTTGTGTTGTAATTACATTAGTTGTAATTACATTAGGGTTTAGGGTTTTTTTTTTCGTTTGTAATTACATTCCCGATTCTTAGGGTTTAAGGTTTGTTTTCCCCGATTAAAGGTAATTATCGATTTAAACTGATTTCTTTTGTTAAATTTTGATCGAACAGTGGGTGTCGACAAACTAGTTTGGTTGCATTTCTTCAATTCGAGGTAAATGATAAAACCCTAAGATTCGATTTTTTATTTGCATTTTGACCAATTTTATGTTTGTTGATGTATAATTCGATCTAAATATCGAAACCAAGTACTACCAGTGCTCAATTGCTTAACTGTTTGCAATAGGAAGAAATTGATTAGTTAATCTGTAAAATTAGGGTACTGTGTGTGTGCTTAGTAAAATTGATTAGTTTTTATTGTTAAATTCTGTAATTGTACTATGTATCTTTTGATTATTGTTTATGGCTAAATCTATAATGGTACTAGAAATTTGATAATGTGAAATTTGATATATGTATGTTTTGATTTTATTGTAGATGGTGTATCAATTTCCTTGTGTATGTGGTCGGGGTTTAATGATATATGATAGGGCTGGGTTAACTTCGACTCGTCCAACTAGGGTGCGTCACCCAAATTATTTTATTTGGGCTGATGAAATCTATTTGGAAAAAAATGCTCGTCTACGGGCTTTCATGTATCCCCCTACAATGAATTCTCCACCGTCTTTGAAAAAGAGAACACACTTGCAAGAAGGCTCTTTTGGAAATCATGAACAAGATAAAACATAATCTAGTTGTGGTGTGTCTGCTACATCTAATGTTCTTGGCGTTGTGGGTACCCCTCATGGTTATGGATTGAATGAAGTGTTATCTAATGTGAATGTCACAAAGACTGCTCTAGCTTGCTGTTGTATTGCTTGGTCTATAGTGATCATGATGGTCATTGTTATTTGTATTTTTTTTGTACTCTTTTATTCAAAAAAGTAGTTGTAGATGAATGTAACATGTTGGATGATTTGATTAGTTAATGGTGTTAATTTCAGTTAATGTTGGTGAATGTAATGAATTTATGTTAATGAAGTTATTTACTTTGTGTTAATGATGTTTGTTATTATCTGTTTTCATATATTGATAGTAAGCTTTCAATTTTTTCTAGAGAAATGGACAACATGGATGATGTAAGGCTTAAGCACTTATTTAGGGATCCATGCACTAATGACTTTGTTGAGTTGAAGCTACTTGATATTGTTTGTACGTATGGTGAAAGGCATCGTATAAGTAGCCCTCATATCCTGAACCGAGGAATGAAGTTCTTCCAGGCAGAAATGGAGAGGGGTATTAGGGATCCTGATCCCTTTCCTCCTTCAAGGATCAAAAAAATCTTGAAAATTTGCTTTGACAAGTATATCAAATTTATGGAATTTATGGAAAGGCCTAATATATACTTCCTTGGAAATACTTATGAGGTTGTTCCTTTTGACAACTATGATCCTAGCGGGGTATGTCTCTTATTTTATCCTTACTAGTTTATAGAGTTTTAGTTATATAAATTTTCATGTATCAGTTACTAACTTCAAGTTTGATATTGATAGGAAACTGACTCTGATCGCTACTTCCGCCTCTGCGGCCTTGAGAATGCATATTATATATTCAAGTTGTTTAAAAACCTGAACTGTGCTGTTCTGCCTGAGTTTGATCCGGAACCAACTGCTGAAGCTACTGATATTGAAGTGGTTGAGTTAGATTAGAGGCCAATTACTAAATCTACTGTTATTGAAGTTATTGCTACTGCTACTGATTTGTGAATGCATATTTTGAACTTGGGATGTACTGATCTTGAAGTTACTGCTACTGCTACTGCTTTGTGTTCACTTTATTTTGTACTTGTGATGTAATAACTATTGAAGCTATTGTTGCTACTGCTGTTTTATTAATGTATTGAGGTGTTTTATGAATCTACTTCTACTGTTGATGGAGTTTTATGAATATACTGCTGCTTTGTTACCAAACATGAACCAATCACAACAAACATTAGAACACAAAAATAAGAGCATCAACTGGGAAATGCTGCTGCTAATACTTAACCAAAATACATGCCAAATGCCATCTGGTAGGCAAATACAAATTGTTCATGAAGGATGTATACATAACGTTCAAATGGCTAACGGTATACACAAAATAAATGCCAAACATGTTGACATTTGTCCATGATTGTAATCAAAATAAGAGAGCTAACCAAAATAAGAGACCTGTTTGGTTCATTTTCTACAATCCATCACAGAATTATAAGAAAAAATCCCAAACAAGTTCAATGTTGCTACCAAAGCTGAAATCAAATGTGGCCCTTGCCTGCCCCTTTGCCATTTCCCTTGTCTGCCACTTTTCCCTTGACCTTCTCACATTTTTTCCCATTTTTGTTGATGTTGTTGACGACAGTGGCAATGTTTGACAATTTCACATATTTTTTACCACCAACAATGAAGGTTGGTGCAGCAATCTGATTGTTCACAGTGACAGGTGGTGGAATGTATGATTGACTTCCTTGTGTTGAAACCATAGGAGCAGGGTCTCTGATGTTCACCCCACTTGAGAGTGGTTGTGATGGCATCACATATGGAGAAGGTCCAGAAAGGCTCTGACTAATTTGAGAGCTGATGTTTGGAACAGGAATATTGGCTGCTAGCTTGTAGTATTGGTTAACTAAACCATGAATGGGTACTGGATCAGGGGCAAAACTTTGATCCACAACAGAACTTCCTGCTTCCTATAAGATCATTGAAAGATGTAAGCTTCATCATTTGAAGTAACTGATAATATTCAAAACCGTTGACTAATAACTTACCTGTGAGGCAATGATACCCAATCCAGATTGCAATATCTTGTTCTTTCCTTTAATGTTAACACCATTATCAGCCACAGTGCTTTAAGTACCAACCTCAATGTTCTCCATGTCTTGATTCAGATCAACTCTAGGTTCCTATTTCAGAAAACATGTTACTAAGTGTATGTTGTGATAGAAGCAAATACAATTACAACTTATTAGGAACAAAGTGCTGAATGAACATTAGTACCTGTGTATCAACCTCCTCTTGTCCTCCTTCACTGGAACTGTCATCATCAATGCCAGCATACATCCTATCTTCCACCTCCACTCCATCATAAGCTTTTCTCAAAGAACAGGTCACAATATTATGACATGCTATACCACAGAAACTGCATTGTACAGTTTTTTGATTCCTCTTCAGGCTATGTTCCTTACCTGACTTTCCTTTGGGGACTGCTATGACTTGCTTCTTATTTGTCCTCTTCTTTTTTTTGGTTACTGGTTCCTCATCAGGTGTCCTTCTCCTTGCCTTTTGGGGTCTACCAGCTTTTCTTCCAAAGTTTGGTGGAAGTGGTGGCATATACCCTGTCTCACCCCAAAGTTTTGCTCCATGAACTCCATATATAGGCAACTCATAAGCTAGCCTATACTTATCAACAGTATACCAATCAGAGATATAATCAACAGGTCTCTTGGCATTGTGCAGTAATGCACAAACTGCATGTTTGCAAGGGATTCCCATTAGCTCCCAGTTTCTGCAACTACATTTCCAATGCAGCAAGTCCACTATATGTTGTGAACCATCAGCAAGTGACATCACTTGGTAATTATTCTCATCACATTTCATTGGCACCAATCCAGATATCTTCTCAACATTCTTATCTAGTATATCCTTAATCTTGGGGCAGATTCTAACATCAATCCATTTCCTCTCAGCTTTCTCTCTATTGGCTGTCTGTCTTTTTAACAAATACTCCCTAATCCATTCCCACATTGTGATAATACCCTTCTCCCTTGCCTCAAGGATAGAACTATTAAGTGATTCACATATGTTGTTAAGAATCAAATCACAAGTGGAGCTAGTGCTGAAGTGGGACTTACTCCAGTGAGCAGGATCCTTATCATCAAACCAGTCAAGAGCACTTTGGCTGAACTCACCCATCTCAGACATTGCTTCCTTAAACTCACCAACTGTGGTTGCATTTGCTGCTTTCCATACTTTATCACTGTATTCTTCACCTCTAAAACTGGCATTGTAGAAGTTTCTCAACAAGTGTCTGACACAAAACCTACAAATCTAGAAATGAATTACACACTATATGGTAATATATAAATTGATCTCCACAAAATTAATATATAAAAGTGATAACCTGATTTACCTGTGAGTGGCAGCAGGGAACACTTCACCAAATGCCTGTATTAATCCTTTTTGTTTATCTGACATAAATGTCAGACCTTCACCATCTTGTAACTGCAAATCCACTCTCAGAACACTTAAGAACCACTCCCAGTTCTCGTAGTTCTCAATAGCAACAACAGCAAATGCTATTGGATATGTTGAATTGGTTGCATCAATTCCCACAGCAGTAAGTAGTACTCCACCATGTGGTCCTAGGAGATGACATCCATCTACTCCAATAAAAGGTCTACAACCTCTCTTCCAGCCAACCTTCAGTGCATGGAAACACACATACATACACCTGAATCTTATTTCTCCCCCAACTTCATCAGTCCCAACAGCAACAGTGGAACCAGGGTTTGTCTTCCTTAATTCCTCAGCATAATCAAATAACATGCCAAATTTTTTATCTGGATTGCCCTCTAGCTTCTCAAGAGCTGCCCTCTTAGCATAATAAGCCCGAGTCTTTGTGATATTGCAATTCAAAGTATTGACAGCATCTAGTCTAAACCCCTCACACTTTCTGTTTGGATCAAATTTAAATAGATGAAGGAATTTCTCAGCCAACCAAGGTGCCTTAATATTCTTAACATTAAACATTTCATGACAAGTGTGTTGAGGATTGTAGCTCCTGATCACAAAAGTTGATTCATTTTTCACTTTTATCACATTGATCTTCCATTTGCAGCCATCATCACAACATCTCACATGAATTCTACCAGGATCACTTTTCTTGATATAAATACTCCTCCTCTCACTAACTGCATGTGACCTTATAGCCAACTTCACCAGCTTCTTGTTTGAAAAGATCATACCCACCTCAAATGTTGGGAAAAAAATTTGCTCCTTATTAAAAAAACAATCAGCTTCATTCTCAAGATCACTGTCCTGCTCATCAGTTATCCTAGTTCTCTTAGGGCTAGAAACAACATCTTCATCAGTTGGATACTCTTGTTCATCCACCATCTTGCCCTTTCCTTTATCAGCCCTCTTAGCAGCTCTTTCTTTAGCTCTGGTTGCCTCCTCTCTTTCTGTAGTTCTGACTTCTTCCTCATCACTCCTCTCTGCCCCTCTAACTGTGTCTCCACCAATGTCCATTTCCTCTCTGATCTCATCATTAGGATCAATACCATCATCAGCTAATATTGTATCAGTGAAAAACTCAATCTCCCTGCTACCCACCAGGCAATCACAACTTATTGTTTGCAAGTGTTCATCACTTGTAACAAGCCTAAAACCAACACTACGCCTTATGTAAAATCTTACTTCCCCAATGATACCAATACCAGAGCAAAGACCCTTCAGGAATGCATGATCCACCTTTTGATAGTTCACAAAATCCCATTTGCTTACCACCCCTCCAACATATTCATTGGTAGGCATGACTCTATAGACACCACCATGATGAAGCACAACTGTAACTTCTGTGCTATCTTCAGCTGCAACATTGAAGATTACAGTTAGGGTTAGTTACAGTCTAATTAATAAAAAACTTTCAAATCATCACCACAGTGGCATGTAACACAATTAGTTATTTGAATAGCTCTTTATGCTTCTTCTTTTTTTCACCTGTATGAAAATTAGCTTTCATGTGAAATTTTTGACACTAACAAGTTACAGAAATGTCAAAGCCAAACTCTAAACCACTTCTTCAAAAGTCAAAACCACCAAAGCTTATTACTTCCTGTATCAGTGAAACCCTAAACCAAAACCACTAATAACAAAAAGTCAAAATCACAAAAATCCAATTTTGGAAAGTAATTAAACAGGGGGGGACCATTTTCTGTCTCGACAGCTTTAAAAGCTAACTCACTTTACTTCCTCTACCACACAAACTAACAACAACACATTCAGACACTTCACACCAACATGCAATGACCACACCAACATGCAGTGACCTCACTTCCAAAAATTTACGTTTTTCAACATTAATCTGAACAAAAAATTTCTGCATGTGTACCGATTCGAGATACTTACCATATTTTGGAGGCGGGTTATGCAAATCTTCTGACGGCCGCGGTGTATTCATCACCAATTTCAAGCCAATTTAAAAAAAAAAAACGATTTTGCAAGTGAAATTGTAAACGAAAATTAGGGTTCTTCAGAGAAATTGGGTGGCGCCTTTTTTCCTCTTCCCTCGTTTTCTTCTCGTCAGGTAGTTGTTTGAGGTAAGAATTTATGTGTGTGTGCAAGAATCGGCCATGTTGTGAGGTAAGAACTAATGCCCGACATTTGATAAACGGTAATAAAATTTAGGCAGGGGTAATCTCGTAATTAACCTAATTCTCAGCAATAAAAAAAAAATTATTGACGTGGCGCCACGTGGCCGTCGTTCGTACGCCACGTGTGTCGCCACGTCGACTGGGCTTGGATCCAGCCCTCAACCAAGCCCACCGGGCAAAATTAAATCAAAAAAAATAAGTTAGAGGGCAAAAAAAAAAGCCCGTAAAAAAAGGGCAAAACTTGAAGTTACTACAAAATAAAGGACAAAAATAATAAATCGCCCTATATAATAAGTGCGGTTAATTGGGTGGAATTGTTGTGGTAATGATGTGTTAGTTATAGTCAATAATATATTGGTTGTAATATAATAAAAAACTATATATCAGATAAAATTAGACTCAATTTTCAGTTCAAATTTAATTGTCAGTTGTACTGTGAAAAAATTGACACAATTTTCAATTCAAATTTAACTGTTAGTTGTACTGTGAAGAAGTTGACACAATTCTCAATTCAAATTTAACTGTAGTGGCTCAAATAAAGAGAACTCAGTAAAATTTGTCGTGATTAACATGAGATAGTGGCAATATTAAAAAGAGATAAGGACGAAAGCTGGGTTTGAATTAACGTCTATTAATCACAGATAATTTCGGATCTAAAACCTGATATACTGAAAGATTCAACGGAACACCACTTGGATAAGAATGGGAAGATAAAAAAGAATTATCCATAAGACCAACTTTGATTCAATTTGACTTAGTCCCATCGAATACTAAACTTAAAAATTATTTTATATGTGCCCTAGTCCCGGATTAAGAGAATTAAATTAATCATGCCCAGCACTTAAGCATCACTTTAAAACGAGATATACAAACACATATATAGATACATACGCAGAGTCTCTCTACCTAGATTTTGCTAGAAGCCCCTAACTCATGGAATCACTAAACTAATACCAAATTACATACGTAACAAATCCCCAACAAGTGGATATTTAAAAATTAAACTAGGCATTATATATATCCTAATCAACACGGAAGAATCAAGATACATAAACTTAATTATTATAAATTAGAACCTTATTATTAAACTCTATCTTAGAATGCAATTTGGCATGCCAAACGTCAGACAACTTGACAAGTTGATCGGGCTTCCATATGTTTCTTGATAAAGACATTTGAGAATATTTAAACAACATGATGAACGTACATACGCATGAAATCTTTTATTTGGTGTAGTACCAAACTTTCACCCTAAAAACCTAAATCAGAGCGATTTGTATTTTACCTAAAGAAACGACAAAGTAATGAACATAACATCTCGATTATGGTGCATACAAAACCTAAATGCTAGTACAACGTACTACTGTACACATAGAGAGATAAACCAACAAAAAAAAGGAAAAAAACAAAAGAAATACTAATAAGTAATAAAACACAAAACAGAACACTAATTAACATTGTGCGTGACGTAAATATATAATTATAGACATATAGAGATAAGAAAAAAGATTATCACGAAGAGGAAGGAGGATATCCGCCGGAACTCCACGGTGGCGCCGGGAAATTAGGGGCCGAGGTGCCGCTTTGATCATTATTTTGTTGACGTGGTGCAAAATGTATAGTTTGCTCACTTGAGAACAGTGGTGGATATGTAGAAGATGATGACGGAAGAATCGAAGTCGAAGATGACGATGAGTCTGAGTACAAACCAGCTAACCTCGAAGCGTAGAACATTTCCTCGAATATAGTATTAGGTGGTGGTTGGTGGTGTTGTTGGGCTCGTTGCTGTTGTTGTTGTTGTTGTTGTTGTCGTTGTTGTTGTTGCTGCTGCTGCTGCTGCTGGTGTTGTTGTTGTTGTTGTTGTTGTTGTTGTTGTTGTTGTTGATGAAATTGGCTGTCGCCCTGCAGCAACTGCGAGTACTGCCTGTAATCTCCCCTGGGAGTACTCGCAGTTGTTGGCCTAAACGACTGCGATGCTGCAATTGGCGTTCGAATTGTGACGCCTCGTTGAACTGGAGGTCGTTGCACTGGAGGAGGAGGGTTATGAGGGTGGGGCGGATGGGGCAAGTCACCGACGTTTTCGGGGAAATTGAGTTTTGCGCGGTTGCCACGGAAACGGAGGGCCGCCTCGTCGTAGGCTAGTGCAGCAGCCTCGGCGGTCTCAAATGTGCCTAACCAAACTCTGCAGGCTTTATCGGGATCTCTTATTTCGGCAGCCCATTTGCCCCATGGTCTTTGCCGGACTCCCCTGTATCGCCTTTTCGCTTCTCCGGTGAATTCATCGTAGAGAGTGGTCGCGGCAGATTCTCGCGGTGGTGGTGGTGGTTCGGGGGTGTAGGGAATAGTGTGTAATGGTTGTCCATGCCCCCGTCCCCGTGCCCGTGCCCGTCCCCCTGCCCGTGCTTGTGCTTGTGCATGTGCATGTGCATGTGCCTGTGCCTGTGCCTGTGCTTCTGCCTGTGCTTCTGCCTGTGCTTGTGCCTGTGCTTGTGCTTGTGCTTGTGCCTGTGCTTGTGCTTGTGCTTGTGCTTCTGCCTGGAGCTGTGCTTGTTCTCGTGCTTGGGCTGCCTTTACGGCTTCTAATGTTCGAGTTGGACTAGAGTTTGGCTCTGCAAAATGACAACATGATTAAGTTCAAATAAGTAACATATAGGCGTATAATATTCTACTAAAATAGTATATTACTACACAGTAAATTTCGAGACAGAATAAAAAAAGCGAGTCCACTATTCTAGAAGAAATGTTTGGTTTGAGAAAAGCGACTTCAGCTTATAAAGTAATCCGATCCCCCCACATTAAGAAACCCGATTTAATTATTCAATGCTTGCTTGCTAAATGCTAACACATGCGATAATGCTAAACCTAGGTGTCAAACATTACTAAATATAAAATTATTAGACAGCAAAGTCTAAAATTAGAAACAAAAAGAAGAAACATTCAAAACCTTTGAAGAAGCAAGTTTGATCAAATCTTTAAATTTGTAGAAAAATCTGTTTAAAAATAATAAAAAAAAAAAAAAAGAAGAAGAGGAGGAGGAAGAGGACAAAACAGAGGACTTGCATGCTTGTGACACCAAAACCAAAATTTCCGGCAGAAACCCCAAAATATTGTATTGAAAGATTACCAAGTTTAACTGCTGTAGCTATGGATCCGATACCGATATACAGCGTGGGACCTTGGTCGGAAATCTCTTTGCCCTCGCGCCTCCTCTTTTGACCTCCTGAGCTCGAAGACGAATAAACAGGAGAAGGCGTGGACACATGATCATCCGCACTTAATTGCTGCCTTTGACCACCGGACGACACCACGTGTGTCAAAGCCGTGACCATCGCTGACATCTCTCTAGTTTGACTATACGCCGGTGCCGCTGCCCCCACAACCGCCGATAAAAGATAGTCGTCCGAACTTTGTTGTTCTTGCATAAATAAGTACGGGTCGTAGTAACCCGTACTCGTTATTGTAGTCGTCGTTGGGGCTTGTGGTGTTATTGTTGTTGAAGGGGGAGGGATTCTGGCATGCTGACCACCGCTAATATCTCGTCTGTTCGCCACTTTTAATAACAAAGCTAAGCTAGCACATGCAACTTGTAAAGGAAGAAAATTGGACCCCCCCAACTCGATTTTTCTTTTCTTTTTTTTTTGTGACAAGATTTTGGAAAGAAAAAGATAAAGACACACCTTGGATCACGACTTGTGCTTTGGAAATTTTTATAAAGTACGGAGAATTCAGCAGCGGTCTACTTTTGAACTATAGATAAATTTTCTCACGAAAGTGATAGCCACAGCTTTTTATAAAATAAAAATCAAAATAAAGAAAGGAAAGGAAAGGAGAGAAAAAAGTAAAATTAAAATGGAATTAGAACTCCTCGGATACAGCCGTCAACAGAACAGTAAAGAAAATTTATTATGAGCTAGAAAGAGAAACATTATTAAACAACAAGATTCGCTTGTAAGAAAGAAAAGAAATTGATGATGGATGAAAATTGGGGTAGAAATGAAATGAAAGTGGCATTACTATTATATATTATGTGTTCACACGGAGGTTTGACCGGAATTTGACAAAATACCGTGAACCTGTCTCTTCGAAATCTTAAGAGAATGTCGGTTTTGTACTTGTACCACCTTTGCCCTTCTGTGTTTGGTAAGAGAGAGAAGCTTGCTAGCTAAAACATAAAGGGACACAAACTCATGTTTGAATTGAGTTCTTGTTGTTATCGTCAATCAGGTACTCTTGTAAAAATTGGTTTACCGACTCACTTTTTATGGTAGTTCAAATTAAAGGGTTAATTCCTTCCTACCCTTGGTTATTTCTATCTTCACATTTTAGGGCTATTTGGTAAAATTAATACCTCCTTGCATTGTGTTGTTTTAATTAGAAAAGGGACACCTGTGATGTTAAACTTATACCCAAACAAACCCTATATATGCCACACCTAAATAGCTAGCTACTAGTATATGCGGGTATGAATATTTCACAACAAAATCCATACGTGTCTGATGCATTTTACCTTAAATTCTACAAATAAGATGTAAAATAAAACCCAAATGACTTTTTGTATCATGTTATTAACTGTCGACACGTATTTAATGATGCACAAAAGTGACACGCCAGCCCGTGCCGAATGTATTAAATGCAAAGTTAATGTTAGTTTAGATCTAAGTAATATTGGGGTTTAATCCCTACCTAAACTATAGGTGTAGGGGCTCTAATTAGATAACTTGCAATTAAAAGTGTAACTATTAATTAATTAATCTACGAAATGTGCTAATGGCCCACGATTTAGGAACTAGAACACTTGACTTGTTATCCAAGTTGATGGTGTCTACTGTCCAGGAAAATTCGAAGTTGTCTGTAAAATGCTACATAGAAAACAGTAGAATGGTGAGAATGAAAGTCTTGTCTAAGGCAACTTGAGCGTTTTGAGTATTCTTTTTACCTTTTTCTGTTCTTTCTTTGGTTTTGAGTCCCACATTTTGTCCATCATTATGTTGTCAAATACAGGAGATTTGGTTTGACAAGAACTTAATAATAGTATTTTGAAACAGTCATCGTGTCTTTGATATAATTAAAAGGATAAAATCGGAAGTCAAACATGATAATGATTCAAATAACTCGAATGGATAGTTTTTTAATCACTTTTGTTCTTATAAAAAATATTACAAATCAAAAGAATATATAGTCGGTTATATAAATCTCATGTTGATGTGATTATCACGTTTCGTGAGAGTGGATTGGGCCCACGGGTCAAAGAGTTATCCTTTTCTTAATTCCAGTTTTTGTTGCTTTTCGTAATTGCTAAAAAATAAGAACGAGGTCTAATTTTGTCACCAGATTGCAGATTTTCATAATTATCAACAATACCTAATGTTTTCTCTATGTACGTATAGATCAATACAATAATATCTTACAGACAAAAGTATATAAAATGATGCTTCTTGGTTATGAATACTATATTTTGGCCTCTGAATATGACGTGAACTTTCAAACATCAATAGTTCTTTTTCGAAAACAGGAATTTAGTTTATAACTAGTAAAAGCTAAAACGTGCGACATATATATACTTAATAAATATAAATATAAGAAAGATTTCAATTCGGTTTCATTGCCGATTCATATTACAGAAGCCAAAATATATAGTGGTCCTCCCACGACAGGAGTTAATTCCCGAGCACTAATTAAAGCTACACAATTAGATAAAGTTCGCGAATTTTAAGATTGCTCATAGTCAACACATTCAAAAATAATCTGACATTGACTAGATCTTAGTCTTGCATTTTTATTCATGTGATACACTCCCAATCTCAAACAAATCCCTATTTTTTTCTTCTCTACTCTTCCTCATGGTTTACTCAAATAAATGTTTCGTGCAATGTGGTCGTAGCATGTTTCTTCTCTGACTTTCAACTCGCAAATTGGTATGAAGCCAATTCAAAAAAAGTTATTGCGCAAAAGAAAGGGGAAATTATTATTTTTGTCCTATAATATATGTTAAAATCACAAACTACTCTTTAAAAATTCGGGCTTCAATAATGGACCTTAACTTTTATTTTTTTTATCCAAAATGCCCGTTGGGCTTTTCACAAGGCCCGGTCCAAATTTTGCTGACGTGCTGACCTTAACTCTCTCTCTCTCTCTCTCTCTCTCTCTCTCTCTCTCTCTCTCACACACACACACACACACACACACACACACACAAACAAGCCATCCAAGTCCCACCACCACTCAAGCAGAAAATGGAAAGTAGAACGCGGCGGAGATCGAAGGCGGAGAACGCGGCGGATAGCAAGCTACAAAAAAAAATGTTTCTCTAGCACCAACAATAATGGCCGACGAATCCTCTGTGAGAATCGACGGCGACTCCACCGACGATTGGGAAACCGGCCTCCCCTCCGCCGCCGATCTCACTCTCCTCTCCCAATCTCTCATCCTCTTCGAACTCCTCCGCCATCAAAATCACTACCGAGCCCCCGCACTATCATCGACGTCAACCGCGCCGCCTCTCATACCACTATCTCCTCCCTCCGCTCCTTCAGTTTCGCCGCCGTCGTCGACAATTCTACCCCTGACTGTATATTCTGCCATTGTATATTCCCAATTCTACCTCTGATTTCCCCTACACCGATGAATTGAGCCAATACTTGGCAGTTATTGCTACATGAAGCGGTGACAAAAAATGCACCAACCACCGAAAATAGCTGCAGCTCATTAACGACGTCTTGTTCGATTTGGTTGAGCATTGAAAAACTAATGAGGGGTACTATTGTTGAGCTGCTGGAGTCGAGCTCGTCAATGGCGGTGTTACCAGTGGTGGTAGAAGTTAGGGAATCGGCGGTAGGCGTTTTTCGGTGATCGTCGTCGACGTCGGCGGCGTCGACATTGAGATAAACATTTATATCACTCGACTGAATTGTTTGTGCGTGAAGGAAAATAAAAACCATTACTTGTTTATTATATATGGTGAATACTTTTTTTTTTGACACACATCAATAAAGTGTGGGAGTGTTGTGATTGTAGATATATAAGTTCGTAACTTCGTATGGCTTTTGTGTGTGTGTGAGAGAGACACCAGTTGCGCAAAGAAAAGAAAAGTGGCACCACATGTCATCCTAGTCAACCGCCATGTCAGCAAAATTTAGGCCGAGAAAAGCCCAACAGGCATTTTGGATATAAAAGTGATATTAAAGTCTATTATTGAAGCCCGAACTTTTAAAGGATAGTTTGTGATTTTAATATATACTACAGGGCAAAAATAATAATTTGCCCTAAAAGAAAAAAAGAACTAAAATTGATAAAATCAACCAATGTTGAAAGCTATTGAAATTAGATATAAAAGAAGCGTAAATATATAAAATATGAACAATACTATTATATACATTGGCTTACACACGACCGCCTAATTAAGATCACAAGGGCATCCATCATATATTGTGCATGACCGAGGATTTATTAAAGATTTTTCTGCAGCTAAACAACCTTGCATATGGTGAGTCCTCAAGAATGACAGATTAATGACTTTGCCACAATTAGAAACAAACACGAAAATGGAATTATTTGTATTATATTTAAAGTTTATTTATATTTAGGAAATAAATATTAATTCCACATCACTCAATCCGTCTAGGTTTATTAAATATCTCAAGATAGAGTTATTAAAAAAAACCAAAATATATATATAAAATTAATAATATTTTTGAATTGAGAAATTTATTATATTAATCTCCATTTTAGGTTTGTTAAAAGTTTATAAATAAAATTATAAGTATCTCCAAAAGTATAAATATACAACGAAACTTTTTTGAGCTCATATTTTAGAATTGAAGGAATTTTTTTAATTAGTTAATAAAGGAATATTTTTTTAATTTAATATTTAGTGTTTGTGTATTTAATTTTATTATATAGTTTTTAGCTTTTTTAAGTGAATATATATTTTTTGTGAATATATAACAAATGGAGGCTTTTTACTATTTAAAAATAATATACATGGGTTTTTTTTGTTAATAAATATAGTTTAGGGGAGAAATTTAAAAAGGGCGGAGGACCAAAATTGGATGAAACCCCACGATAAAGAACTAAATCTAGACAAAACCTCAATAAAAGACTATTTTCATAATTAGGCCACGATGAATGACCATATTTTGAAAATACTCGTGATTTTCACAGGCAGATACCCTTACAGTCATATATTTTAACAACCAATACTTTTCAAGCATTCAACAAGTCATATTAATGCAATAACAGGATAATCATTTCACAAAAGATTAAAAACATAGGCAAATCTTAAATCCAAATTACATACCATCTAAGGGACAAAGCAAACAAAAGATAGCCAAAATAATGACCACAGCTCCCCCAACAGAACATCTTTCCACGATAACACTGTCACCGGTAATTGGGATATCCTTCACGAATAAACAGTAGAGGCAGTCCTCGTAATTTTTGAATTCCACCATGCTGAAGAAAAGGTCAATGCGTGTTGGCTGTAAGTTTTTCACCAATGTCACCAAAAGCAAGAATTAACATAAAATAGCACATGAATTTAGATATACTTATGGTGCAGTCGAAGTGATCATACACTTGGCTATCAATCTCCAACTGATTCCTTTTAGGATTGAATTTGATTCTAGTGCTACTTAAAATTGCTTGAAGAGGTTGAACCTATTCTTCATTATGATCAACCTCTCTTTGATCATATCCAGAGTCACATCAATCCCCATGAATTTTCTCATGTCTGGAGCGAGTTCTGTGTAGATATCCTGCAACATACCTTCAATGAACCATTTACCCCAGTTCAACTTGTCCCAAAATTCCTTAATGAGCACCTTCTCCAATTATTCACTCCAGCCATCGTAACAACATAAAATGGCAACAATGTCGTCTAAAAACCTTATTCGTGATCAGATGAAATTGATAGCCAGAATTTGAAGAAGTACCGAGATTAATTCAGCTATTAAAATTTTGCCTTCGTTGCGTCATAAACTCTACTAGGCTCCATAGTTAGATATTTGAAAGGGTGTTGAGTCGTCTCGAGATAAGCAGAATTACGCATTATTTATAAGGCTCGTAGTATAGCAAAGTGTCGAATATGTTGAACAACGAACAGTCACTTCCGCTATGAACAGTGTTTAACCACTCTGGGAACCCCAACCGTTTTTGGAGCCATGCGAACATCTTCATGCACTAATGAGGAACTTAGTTATGTTCACCAATAAACACAACATTTGAATAGGCCACTTCAACCGAACATAAACGTGCCAATAACACAAAAGCCTAACACAAACTACTATAAATGCACAAATCCATTTTGTTACAATACAACCGCATTATAACATAGATTGCGCAATGTGGTAGTTCTTAAGGAAAAAAACATATAAGGGAGGACAACCAAGGTAAAAAAGAATACAAGCACCCACGCAACAACACAACACATGACTGCCACTTTAGTGACCATCCTATCGTCTACATCTTGAAATACACTTGGAATGAGAAATCTGAATTCCCTATTAGGTACTACAGTTCGAGAGTTGCTACTAAATTTTTCATTATTGTTGTTTACAAATGATGATTCACCTCTTGAAATGTATAAACGTCTCCCCATACTTGCATTTATGTCGGACGTGTGGATGGATAACGTTTTATGTGAGTAGATTTTGGTAGGTTTAGGTGATCGGCCCAAAGAAAATAATAGGGATGATCATGGTGCAAATGACACTTGTAATAATAACGGCCAAGACACGTAGTGGTTTCTCTTGCCATTAGGTAGAGAATATTTTCGGAGCCACATATACAAGCAACATTGTACGGGATAACCATCTACAAAGGAACACTCAAATTTTAACTATACTCACAAGGACAACCAAAGTTAGCCAAAATTAAATACATGTTGGTTAAATAAAAAGTCTTACAAGTAATGGAAATAAATTTATTGCAAGAATGGTTCAAATTTGTAGATAAAGTGCTTGCAGAAAGATCATTGTGATTTAATTTCAGAAAGTAAAGATATTGGGCAAGCTAGCTAAATCTATTATCTTTTTATTGATGATGTCCTACAAGATGCATTTATCAGACAATAAAGTAAGACATATATTAGAAGTTTTGGTTAGTTTATAAATAAATATCAGGTTATGAATAAAGTCAGAAACATAAGTAGCATTTTTTTTAGGTTAAATAAGAGGATACTTGAATATTAGTGCATAAAGTTTCTCTAGCAATGTGACTATTAGACAATGAAATATAAATATTGACATGCTTGATGTGAGTGAAACAAGATGGGATCACATTTCATGTGATCAGTGTTCCATATGTCAATAAGGTCACCATTGGTTAAATCACAATAACATCTTGTTTAAATAAAACAGTCTTACAACAAAACTGGAAAGTATTTGGAAATTATCCCAATTGTCAATGAGGTCACAATTACTGCAGGATTTCTTATATACACATGTCTAACTTAAATTTGCACGTAACGCATTAAAATAGTAACATTTATTACGAATGTATATCCTGCTCCGGATCAATCGCTATAATGAACTACATGTAATCAAAGACACCATGGACATATAATTTAAGCTTCCTTCTCTTTTTGAGACACCGTGGATATTAACGGGTTGGATATTATTCCGTATTTAACGAGTTATTATTTTTGGGTTGGAACGCCGATCCTAACCCGAGGGGATTGTTGATTTTTATTGATTTGGGGATGGGCTCGGATATTTTCCGAGGTGCCTACGTATCCCCCGATTGGGAATCAAGCCACTCATAGTTCTTGTTCTTGGTGTTGATTATTTGGAGTATGTCGATTTTATTGATTGTGTTGATTTTATCTGTTGAAAGAGTTGACCTTTGTGAAGCCTTCAGAAAGAAAAGAGTTTTGTTTCTCCTCTAAAACATTTTTTAGTTTTATAGAGAACATGAGTTCCCTTGGGAGCGCCCCCTTTCTATGATCTCTCACCTTTACCTTTTATAGAAGTTTTTTAAGGACAAGTGTTACTGTGCATGTGTTCACAGGTGTCATTATGCATGTGCGAAGAGATAGGTTTTATTTGTTTGGTATATCTGCTAACGGGGCGCTGACTAGGATGAATTATCCTTTCCGATAGCTTCAATGTGCTCTTATGGACCGGTACCTATCGGAAGCGTTGGATAGGTGGGTGGGAATGCTTGCCCGATGTTGTCGTAGTTCCGATAGTGGTCCATTGTTAGGTTGCCTTCTTCTGATGTGTACTCCGATAGGTGTTTCTGCCTTGGTCATAAATTGGGCATGTTTCCGAGGGCTTTGCTTTGTCTTCGTGAAGTAATGTTTTAGTATCCAAGCCCTTGGGATGAATTCGCCGATATCTTTCAGACATCGGAGGGTGCAGGGGGTGCTCTTGTATTTGGGGGGCTCGGGGTCTTCGCCGTGTGATACGGGTATTTTGTGGTTACACATATAAATCATATAATAATATATCCGACAATTTTTAGTAATCGAATTATAGTATATTTTAAACACGTGGATTTTTACCCTGTTAACAACCCCCCCCCCCCCCAGTTTTTAGTGCAGTTGACTGTACTAGAAACTTAAAAGGTCGAACATCACGATGGTCCTGGTATGGTAGCCTTCAGTTATCGGGGTCGTCGAAAGCACTTGTCTCGGGCTTTTAGAGTATTGTACGTAGTATCATGACATCTTAGTGTTCTTATAAGCACCATAGGGGCTGTCCTGACCCTTTTAAAGTAACGTAGAGTTATCAGGAACGTTTCATAAGGCATCGTAGATCCTTGAGAGGAATTTCGAGTCGCATCCAGGATTTGGAAAACCTTGGGAGGGTATCAGAGAACTTTTCTGGGGTGTCGTAGACATTCATCATTGACGTTTATGTCTGTTTAACATATGTCTCCCAAGTTCTTGGCCTTGCTTTTGAAGGGATGAGGGGATTATTGTGATTGCCTTCTCCGAAGCGAGAGATTTTCGATGCCTTGGAAATGTGCCCTCGTGGGATTAATACCGGGGAATTAATTATAACTAATGTCGTGGCATTTAATTAACTGCGATTAAATGAAATTATTGGTGGTTTAATGCCACGTTCAGTACGTGGGTCGAGGTATTCGGACCGTTATTCTAACCGAAGAGGTGTGATGATTTATGACCCACTAGGCACGATTTCCAATCGTGGAGTGTAAAGAGGTTTAGTGGGTAATCAATACCTTTATTGGGCCTAGGGTTTATAAACACCTCTCTCTCCAATTCTTCTCTCACTTGCAATTCTTAGGCGAAAAAATATCTCCCGCTTAACTCCTTTCTCTGTAAAAAGCTTTCTAATTTCTCAAAATCTCTCTAATGGCGTCTCTACCCACAACCAATATGGTGTCTGCCACTTCTGGCACTGGCGGAGGGACGGGATCCGTTCTTTCAACTTCTCGAAAGAGAAGCACATCGGCGGTGATGGGGGCCGGTGGTAGCGGTAGTGCAAGGAGGGTGAAGAAGTCAAAGAAAAATGCTGACAAGGGTGGTGCTCCTCGAGCTACCCAGAAAGTCAAAGCGATAGTTAGCATTGCGGAGGAGGAGGAAATTCGAAAGTTGTTCATCGAATACGGTGCTTCTGGCCGAAACGTGGAGGTGACGGTTCCGTTAGCCGATCAACGGGGTAATTCTCCTCCGCCGAAGCACTTAACAGTGTATTACTCCCAGGTAAAGGCGGGATTGCGTTCCTTCTTCCCGCCTTTTTACTGCGAAATTTTTAAATACTGCAACGTATGCCCCAGTCAACTGACCCCCAACTCTTTTACGGCCCTTGCGTTGTTCGTTTTCTGGTGCTTGGTGAGGGGAATCGAGTGCATAAGGGATAGATTTTTTGCAATTTTTGAGTTGAAGGTGTCTCCGGGGGGCTCCTTTCTACTGTTTCAGTCATCGGGACAAAGATGACCGTATCTCTGAGGGCAACGTCAGCTCTCACAGCACATAGAAGAACAAGTTTTTCTACATCAACCCCACCGAGGGGAAATGGGACATGCCACTTACCTGGAAGGTGCCCAAATTTCCAGAGAGGGTGATGGACGATACACTAGTGTTTTCACCGGTGTTTTCTGCGAAGCCTTTGGTGGAGTCAAAGGATTTTGCTCGTCTCTATCGGACCGCGGGCTTGCGACATATCGCCCCGATAGACAAAATCAAGACTCCTCTGGCCATCCCCGAGAAATACTTCAACACTTTCAGTAAGTTACTATACTTATATGTCCTACTTTATAGGTATTTCTTCTGGTTTATTTAACCTTTAGCCGTTTTTGCAGTGGACTTCTTACGACCGTACATGGTGGAAGGAGCCAGTGGCTCGGGTGGTAACGAGGAGATGGGTGTTCAGGAAGGGAAGTTGATGGTGGGAGAGGGCGAAGTCTCCGGGGCTGCGGAGGGTGATACCGAGCAAGCGAGGACTCGTTTAACAACTTCGACAGCCATATCCCGATCATCTAGTGGAACGTCTGATACCCTAGAAGAAATGGAGTTACGCGTAACTTCTGCGGGTGCGGTCCTCGTGGGGGCTTTCTCACTAGGAGAAGGGGACGAGGAGGTAGGGATAGGGGGGTTGCCCTTACCCCCCAGGTGTTGTCGACATATCTTCCCCCTCGGAGGCATCGGGGGATTCACTGGAGATGCTACTGGCAACCCCTCCCAAAGGTACTTATCTCTTCTTAGTTTTAGGTAATATTGAGATACTTACATACTTACTTATATGAAACTCTGTTTTTGACAGACAAAGGACCTGCCCTCCCTGCCGAGAACGAAGAAGTATCTCAGGAGGATGCTCTAGATTTGGGTAAGCTTCTCAAGATTAATCCTTTCCTCCTTTAGTTTTTCTTTAAGGAGTAGTTTGCTTACTTGGGAAGTTTTTGATTCGCAGGGGTAACAATTTATTTAATTTGGAAGGAGGATCCTTTCCCTATGATCCTTACTTTCCTTCAACTTTCGATGATCCGATGGCCTTATTGAAGGAGCTGATGGTTGCAGCTCCTTCTTTTTCGGGACATCCTACTCCGAGTCCATTTGCTGCTATTCAATCGGATAGTCCCGCGGTTACTCAAGTACCCATATCGGGGGGAGTACCTGTAGGGGGACCTTTGTCTTCGAGTGTTCCAGCCTCGGGACACGGGCCTAGCTCAGAAGAGGCTAAGGTGGCCCTCGATAGAGTCACCCGATACTTATCGGCTGCCAACTCTCTGTCGTCGGGGGGGTGGCAGTTTGTCTAGACTTGCACGAATTGGATGGCTATGCTGGTAAGATCTAATTTCTACTTACCTAATTCCTTTAGGACCCAATGTTGGGATCTTTATCCATCTATTTTGCTTTCTAGGCGCCTAAAATGCTTCCTCTTCTATTACTCGAGGTTGAGAAATTACAAAAGATGGCGAACGCAGCAGAAGAAATGTCTCAGAAGACAGAAGAAGAGAATAATGATCTTCGAGAGAAGATGGGGAAGTATGAAGAAGTGTGGGCTAAAATCACGCAGCAGAACCAAGAGTTAAGGGGGAAAACAAGCGGCTCCAATCTTACGCATCGGAGATGGAGACCTCGGGGATGGTTTTAAAAAAAAGGTTACCTCCCTTAAGGAAGGGAAGATTGCATGGGAGGCGAAACAGAAGGAATTGGAGCGCAGCTTGTATCAAGCGCTTGGTCAGGTGGACGCTCTTAATGAGGAGCTGTCGAAAGCTCCGATTTCGGCGGGCATCACCTCCGAGGAGATGCAACAGAGGATGACTGCTGCAGTGCAGCAAGCCCAGGAGGAGGCCACTACCCGAGTCAAGGAACTATATGTCCGTAAAAATCACGGATACCTGGTCGGACATGTAATGTGGGGGTTCCTTCAATGCTTCGGGCAGGTGCGCAGGAAGATATCTCCCAATATAGATCTGCGTCTGATAAATATAACGGAGATGGAGAAGCCCACGCTGGAACAAGCTTATGATCTTTTTGTTAAGAGTAGTTCTCAGCTTCCTCCTTCCTCTGCTCCCCCGAGTCGGGTTCCCTTAACTGCCGTGGTCTCTCTGCCTACCACTCGTACTTCTCCTGATACGGGGGCCCATGCTGGTCCTTCTGGTGCTCCCCCTTCTACAAGCGTTCTGACTCTCGCTCCCGCAACTGGGCCAACCCCCACCTCTACGAGTTCTCTACCCCCCCCCCCCAAACTTAGAGGCTTTTTATTATCGTTAAGCACAATTGTACTTTGTTTTTTATTAGAATGAAGCTTATCTTTTCCGTGTTAATAGTCATTGCAACTTTTCAGTACGTTATGAATACTTGGGACCTTTCCTTTAATTGTAGAACTTAAGATTGAGTTTAAAGAGATGAGATAGTATCTCATTCTTACTGGCCAAACAAATTACTTAGCATAACGTGCCCGTTCGCAGTGCAAACTTTGGAGATACATTTTCTCTAAATAGAGGTATCCCCTGACACGTAATCGTAGTTGTAACATAGCTTGGACAACTCACACTTAATTCGGCCATCCGAGGAAAGATTCCTAAGTATATATAGGTGCTTGGAGTTTAGTGAATATTCTCACGTACTTTTAAAGAATCCTTCCGGTAGGTTTATTCATATTCTGGTTACATTAATTATACAGACTTTTTTTTTAAAAAGCCGTCGAGAAGGGGGCACGAATAAAGGTTCTCCGGGTAAGCGCCTCCGGAAAACCTCTACGAGGCAACTGGACCATTTCTTCCCTTTCCTTTACAGGTCTTCTATAGACTTCGCATACATACTTATATAGCAATTAGAAAATCCTAAAAGTTTTAAGGAGCGCCCCCCTTTCTAAGATCTCTCACCTTTACCTTTTATAGAAGTTTTTTAGGGACAAGTGTCACTGTGCATGTGTTCACAGGTGTCATTATGTATGTGCGAAGAAATAGGTTTTATCTATTTGGTATATCTGCTGACGGGGCGCTGACTAGGATGAATTATCCTTTCCTATAGCTTCAATGTGCTCTGATGGACCGGTACCTATCGGAAGCACTGGATGGGTGGGTGGGAATGCTTGCCCGATGTTGTCGTAGTTCCGATAGTGGTCCATTGTTAGGTTGCCTTCTTCTGATCTGTACTCCGATATGTGTTTCTGCCTTGGTCATAAATTGGGCATGTTTCCGAGGGCTTTGCTTTGTCTTCATGAAGTAATGTTTTAGTATCCAAGTCCTCGGGATGAATTCTCCGATAGCTTTCAGACATCAAAGGGTGCAGGGGGTGCTCTTGTATTTGGGGGACTCGGGGTCTTCGTCGTGTGATATGGGTATTTTGTGGTTACGCATATAAATCATATAATAATATATCAAGCAATTTTTAGTAATCAAATTATAGTATATTTTAAGCACGTGGATTTTTACTCTATTAACAGTGGACATATAATTTCTTCTATATTCGAGCAAACAACATGTGGCCAACATGTACCATGTACATAAATCATAATTAATGATTGATACATTTTTTACGGAGAAAAGTTGAAAATGGAGGGTCTCATACCTTTCGTAACTTAAAAATTGATGGGTGATTCTATCGTAACAGACACAGTTTGAGATCGATAACATGCAAATAATCAAAATCGACAGTTAGATCCTTAATAATCTAATGTGCGAATTAGCCAAACAAAAACAGGGAGTTTGAGGGCCTTACCAATTCATGAAGTCGTTGGTGTATGAAATTCTAGAAATGTGACCTAATTTCGAGTTGAATTTGAGGAAATTGTATTAGATTTATTTTTTGCACATTTGGGGATTCGATTGGACGAGTGCGAAATAGATGAAGTGGCCGTTGTAATATATGAAGAAATGGCTTGGGATGGTTTTTTAGATTTGAGAATTGAAAATTTCGGAAGATATGAAAAATGAATAAATGATTGGGATTATTTTTTAGATTGGAGAATTGAGGAATTTTTGATGATATGAATTAGTGTTGGGATTTTTTTTTAGATTGGAAAAATGAGGGGTATTTAATATGAGATTGAAAAGTTTGAATTTTCAGAAAATTTGAATTTCCCACACTTAGGTGCCCAAATTTTCGAGGATTACCGACCGCAATTTGGCAGTTAATAGTCAAATTTTTCGATTTTTTTTGGAATGACGCCAAATTTCTGGTTTCTGTCAGGTTGAATATTAGTAGCTACCGCATGGCGGTAGTTAATAACGGCTTAGCGACGGCAATGCGGTGGCTAATGTCCGTTGAATATTGTTAGCTACCACACAATCGTAGCTAATGTTATTTTCTTGCTATTTTATGGATTTCTTTGTGTGATTTTGATTTCTAAATGCTTTTAGTTAAGTAATATTGGTAATAATAAGTAATAATTAACTAATTTATTAGTAATTGAGTTATTATTACGATTGATCTATCATTGTGACGTATATATTAGTTTAACCTCTACACTTAATCATGTCTCATATGTGATTGATGTATTATTGCGACGTTATGATTGATGTTTCGATGTGACGTGATGATTTTATGATGTGATATTTCGATTATTATTTAGCATTGTTAACACACCGCCTGATGTATCAGAGTAAGTAACGAATGTTTTAATATTGGAACGCCCTGCCTGATTTTTTTGATTACAAGACGGGAATTAAGATTACGATAGTAGTATCTTATCTACGGTATACGGGCTTGAGATAAAATTAAAGTGTTATTATTTCTCCTTTTTTCTTGTTCCTTATTAATAGGGATGTTTACAAGGTGCAGTTGTCAAGATGCATGGTTCTTTGTTGATAGGTGGTTTTATAGTGCTAATGAGTTTTGCATGAGATATTTGTGACAGGTGGTTATTTGTGCTTACGTGCATCGGGATGTGTGGGCAGCTGGTTTGTAGAGTATGCACGTGTCTTTAGGTTTGTTTTCCATGTGAATTATTTCCACGATGAGTTTCTCCGATGATTGGAATATTGTGAAGTATCATAGAAACACCAAAGCATTTCAGTAAAAATATCGGGGGCAACTTCAGAGGAACGTCGATCATTTTGGGGCATCGAGGGATCATCTAAGACCCGTAGTGCCACGCTGATCATGCTCTGTCAGTCTTCTCCCTGTGTTTGAGCTTTTGTATATGCACTTTGGGGTCATTAAAACCCGGTCAAGCTTTCTCCCCGATGGGTACACTTTCCCACAATGGGGTCTAGCAGAGCTAGTGAGATATGATGGCGTATCTGGTCATGATACTTATTTACCAAGAGGGTCTTCACGGTGAATATTTATGAGGGGATTAATAAGCGTCCTATTGGGAGATACATACATATATATACTATTGACAAACAACGACATTATGTATTATTATAAACCGACATTAGTAATGTCATTTGATTGTGCAATGAAATCAATATTTTGTGTTTATTTCGTTAATTATTACTTGTTATTAATGTATTTGATAACAAACAACCCATTATATGTAAAATAATCGTCGAAAAACTGCAATTTAGGAACTTAAATATTATTAGCTACAGCGCAACGGTAGCTACTGTTAGCATATGAAAAATCAGCTATCGCCGCATGGTCACAAATGTTAGGGTATGGGGTATAGGGTTTGATCATATTTCCCCTCTGGGCCAACAGTAACTATCACTAGCTACCGTCGAGTTGTAGCTAATGCCAACGAGAACAATTGTTAGCTACCACGCTACGATAGCTAATGACAACAGTACTCTTTATAGCTACCGCTATGATTGTTACAGTTGTCATTAGCTACCGCCATGTGGTAGCTAATAGATGTTACCGTCGAAATTAGCTACCGCCCAGCGATAGCAACTACCAGATTTCTCCCTATAAATACACCTCCTCTCCCCATTTTGAGAATTCATCATTCCACTTTCACACTTGTTCTAGGTACGCTTTTCTTAGTACTTTCATTTTTATCACTTTTTTCCACAAATTTAATTTTAAATATTTACTTTAATGTTATAATTTTTCATGGTTGTAGATTATATTAGAGTTTATCATACGAGGCGACAGGGCTAGACAGGTTCGATATAGATATTTAACGATCGAGAGTCCGCTCGCCAACAAGTACATTTTATACTATGATAATGACGTAAATTGTTATATATTTAGCATATATACTGTATAATTATTAGAATAAATTGTAATTATTGTTTTTTAATTACTTAGATAAATAATGGCTTATCGTGGCGATAGATCTTGGATGTACAATAGGTTAGATGACAACGATTATTTGAACGAGAGTTTTTTTGTTATTGGGGTTCGGTCGTTTATAGATTATGCTTCACAACAAAAATCGTATTTAGATCTAAAAAATAATTTTAGGTGCTCGTGTCTTAAATGCGCAAACACAATGTGGTTGGATCGAAATACCTTACCTAGTCACTTGTACAGTCTGGCTTCATGGGGCAATATTGGATTTGGTTTTCGCATGATGAGAATTTTGAGCGGGGATCTACATCGTATTTAGACGGCTCATCTAGCCCACCACCCACTCGTACTACTAGTCCTGCACATAGCCAGTTCAATTCAATGATTTAATATGGTGGGCGATATAAATATGAAGGAGTACGTGATGATGAACCAAATCCTGATGCCAGAGCATTCTTCAATTTGATGGATCTTTGAAACGTGAAGATACATAGTCGAAAGGAGAAAATTGTACTCCAGTGGATTTTAGAGTGTTAGTAATGCAACAACTAACAAGTCATAAGATTGAGTAAAGATGGTATGGACCTGGAGATTGAGAAGATGTTACCTGATACAGTGCACCGGTTGAATAGGATGTTAATGGGTCTAGGGTTAGGGTACACGACGATTGATGTTTGCAAAAAAAAATTATTTCTTATTCTATGGCGAGAATACGGATAGGGAAACATGCCCTGTTTGTAAGGAGACAAGGTATGAGAGTGGTAGGAAGTCAAAAGTCCCTAAGAAGAAATTGTGGTACTTTCCTATAGGTCCTCGTCTACAGAGGTTGTACTATTCTAAGGGCACCGCAAAGCTCATGACATTGCATTTAAAATGTCGGCAGTCAACTAATAGGATGATCCATTCCGCTTCAGGCAAAGATTGGAGACACTTTGATCGTTGTCATCCAGATTTTGTAGCAGAGCTTCGAAATGTTTGACTCTGTTTACAGATGGGCTCACACTATTCAACCAATCTGGAACCATTTACTCGTGTTGGCATGTGTTTGTAACCCCTTATAACCTCCCTTTTGATCTTTGCCTGCGGGCGAAGTTCATCTTTCTAAGCCTTATTATACCTTGTCCACAAAGTCCTGCGAAGAACCTTGGCATATTGTTGATACCACTGATAGACGAGTTGAAGGTTTTATGGAGTAGGTATGATAGCTATAAGAGGCAGAACTTTCAGTTAAGAGCGGCGGTAATGTGGACGATTAGTGATTTCCCAGCTTATAGAATGCTGTCTCGGTGGAGTACTCATGGGAAATTATCTTGCCCTTATTATATGGAGTTTACAAAGTCGTTTGCCTTAAAACATGGTGGAAAACCAACTTTCTTTGACTGTCATCGTGGATTTCAACCAGAAGGACATATGTTGTGGAAAAACAAAAGGGACTTCTATTATAAGAGGGATGCACCAAAAGCTCTTATTCTGCATAGCAAATGTGAGGTAATGAGAAAAATTGTGGACAAACTACCACCAGTCGGATTCGGGGACACACACACAGAAGATTTCAAGTTTTGGTACTACTTATAATTGGTGCCGAATGAGTATATTTTGGGAATTACCTTATTGTCCTCGAATTTGATTCGTCATAACCTTGATGTCATGCACTATGAAAAGAATTTTTTCGATAACATCCAAAACACGGTCATGGACGACGCTAAGATGAAAGATAATGTCAAGGCTAGACGCGATTTGCAGATCTTTACAAACCGTATGAATTTATTTCTAATTCCCATGGCAATGGAAATGTAGTGACGAAGCCCAAGCCAAAATATGTGCTTTCTAGGAATCAAAAGAATAAGGTTTTGGAGTGGTTGACTGAGATTAAGTTTCCCGATGGATATGCCTCTAACTTGGGAAGATGTGTGCAAAAGCAACAAGGAAGATTGTATGGGATGAACAGTCATGACTATCACGTCTTCAGGCAAAGACTAATCCCCATTGCCTTTCATGACTTCCTCAAAAATGCTATTTGGGGCCCGTTAGTGGAGATTAGTCATTTCTTCAAAGCTATTTTCGCTTCAGAGGTTTCATCAAATGATAGGGCACAACTTGAGAAATCAATAATTACCACGATGTGTAAGTTGGAACGGATATTTCCACCGGCATTCTTTGATTCCAGGGAGCACTTGGCCATTCATCTGTTGTATGAGGCTAGAGTTGGGGGACCCGTTCACTATAGATGGATGTATTCATTCGAGAGGTACAACTACAGATTTTAATTACATCTATGAATTTTAATTACATGTGTTTTGCACTGTTTGTTTCATTTTCTAACATTTGTTTTATTCAAGCGCATGTATGATACTAAAAAAATATGTGGGTAATAAAGCATGTGTTGAAGGCTCGATTACCAAATCCTACATACTTTCGGAGATCGCCAATTTTTGTTCTCATTGTCTGGATGCATCAGTTCCAACAAGATTTAACCAACTCAATAGAAACGAGCCACTTGTTAGCTTAGAGTGGAATGACAAGCTTCTAATATTCCATAAGAAAGGCACCCCGGTATGAGCATTGAACAAGCAACGACAGTTGACTGGTGCAGAATTGGAGCAGATTGAATTTTACACAATTCTTAAATGTCCAAAAACGTGACGGTTGGCTTGAGTGAGTAACATTTCAACATTGTTTACCTAGTAAAAGATTATCTTGTCATGTTTATTAATTATATTTTATTTTACAATAAACAGGTTGTTCAAACAAGAAGAATGCGTCAATCTAAGTCCCATGGAGGTCCTAGAGAAAAGGATCAAAGAATATGTGGCATAGTTCAAACGAGCGACTTTAAGTGGAGATTTCGAGATTGATGCCCGTCTAAGATCTTTGATTAGTGAACCAGCATGTACGGTGAACAAGTATGATGGATACATTGTGAATGGATTCAGATTTCATACACAGGGTACAAACGGGCCAAAGAAGACTTATTGTAGCGGAGGTTATGTGAAGGGGAACACGGAAGGAGGAGACGACACACACTTCTACGGGACCCTCAAAGACCTTATAAACGTGGTGTGTTGGAGAGGGAGGCGGTTACGACCGCTATGCATTGTGCTATAGAAATGCAAGTGGTATGATATGAACCAAGGAACCTCAATAGACCAAACATACTAGCTGGTTGATATTAACCCACGACGCTGTCTCGCATCCTATGAACCGTTTGTTTTTGCCACTCAGGCACTACAAGCCTATTATACACCGTACCCGTGGTAGACACGTTGCAGAGGATGGTGGGCTGTATCCGAAATTCCAGTTAGACACATTATTGACATGTCTTTAATTGTGGATTAAGAAGAGAACCAGTTCGGAATGTCGTCGGAAGTGTTACAAGAGAATGAATCTGTAGGGTTGAACGTTTATGTAGAGTTGGGCTCATTTCCCATAGAGGTACAACTAGGGGCCAGTGAATTTGATTTGTTTGAAGATTTGCACCGAGTAGTAGTTCATTCAAACAAGGAAGGAGAAGGTGATTCAGATGAGGAGGAAGAAGGTGACTCAGACGAGGAGGAAGATCGTGATTCTCACGAGGTGGAATATGGTGATTCTGATATCAGATGAAAGTGAAGATTAGCCAACAGTTACAGTATTGTATTTTTTTTTTTACTATGTATTGACATTTAATTGTTTGCGATGTATTTTTTTAACTATGAATTGAGATTTAATTTTTCGTAGTTTATAAGTTGCATAAAAAGTGAGATTCACTTAAGGTGAGATTTTTAAACGATGAATTGAGATTTTTCTAACGATGAATTGAGAATCAATTACCTCACACAATAAAAGTTGCATAAAAAGTACATAACAAATTACATAAATCACACATAAACATACATCTTCATAAGTATAATTACATACCGAAATTACACAACAAACTAAATAAGTTTAACTTTAAATACATACCGAAATAACAAAATTAAAAGTACATAAACAATTCATAAGTTTAAAACACTAAGAACATAAATAGAAACATCATTTTATATAATAACGTAACAAAAACAACAAAATCAGGGCCTGCCAAGATCCATGTCATCGCATGAGGAACTGTCCAACCCAAGAGCACTGTATGCAGCCTGAGAACACTCAGCGTCATCAATTTCATCACGCCTCAGTATATCGTCAAACTAACTAGGAAATTGTATGCTCGGCGCAAATGGACCTTCATAACGCCTCTCACGTCTCGAAGGAGGATGGACTGGTGGCATGGTACTACGATAAGATCTACGAGCACCGTGCATGAGTCCAGCTAGAGGTGGTGAAGGTTGTGCACCTATGCGAGTCTCGAAGGCATGGGTCAACTTCCGTATATGTCGGACAACATATGTCCATCTAGCTTTGTCAGTCTCCCTCGCCTCCTCTTGTCGGAGCTTTAAGTCCTCCACATATGCCTCGTCCAATAGGGAATGTGATCTCCAATGGATGTCGAAAGCCTCAGCACGTGCATCCGTCGGTAGCCCTCTTTGTTTCCCCTTCTTCAGATCTCCAGCCACGGTTCGCCATGCCTCTGTATTGGAAACAGGCCAATCACGTACATCACCATGCTTGCGCTCAACTCCTCGTAGTACCTCGTATGTACATATTTTAAGTGATATTAGTAAGCAGTTTAGTATAATTTGCTAAATAAAGAACAAACATTTAGGTGAATTGAAGATTCTTACATAAAGCTCCTCATAGGAGGCGTCAATTCAAGCGCGTACCGCTGGCCGTCCATCACACTCCGTCTCAGTAGTCTTTATGTGCAAGGCTCTATATAGCTCGTCATGTCGCACGGGAGGTCCATCAAGGCGCTGATTCAAAGGACACTATCAAGTAAAAAATAAATATTAATTACACTTATTACATTACTAACACCTAAAAGTATGTAATAAAATAAAACATACCATCCTAACATGGTACTGATTGTAGCCAATGGACCCTCCAACGTAAGTGCCATCTGCTATCGATTTCTTGTCGAGAGTCATTCCTCCTCTCATATTCTTTTTCGCCTTCCTCGTCAACTTCTTAACTTCTTACTTCTCCCAATGCGTTGCGGCCTCTACTTCTAGTTTATCGTTCATCCAAGTCTTTTGGCGGTTTGCCCACTTCGGATCGTCCTTCCTAGTTGGATACTTCTTCTTGGGGTCATGCATCATGCCCTTATGCCTCTCTATAACTTTTTTCTCGAATGCATAGTGCACCCTACGCCTTTATGTGAGCGAAATCTTATATGTGTTCTACAAATTACATATTTAAGGTTTGATTATTATAGGCTTTTATTTATTTAAATATTCAAACATTATATTTGTGTTATTTATATATTAAATAGTCACCCTACCGCTTAGTCAAATTTTATCTTTGACGACTTGTTCCAGTTTCGTCCAACATGGTACGAACTACGTCAACAACCACATGGTAATCGCTTTAATAGTCTTCACAACTCGCTGCTGATCCGCACATAGTCTATCGGGGGTCAAATGAAGGACCATATGTTGTGACCTATCCTGAGGCACCTGATCTCCTCTAATAATTCCTCTAGAAGGTTGTGTCTGACTAGGCCCTGGTGGTGGAGTAGACAATGGGCCCACATTATATGTACTGGGTGCCTCTGGTGGAGTAGATGATGTGCTCGCTTGATCCGTATCACGTGCCTCTGGTGGAGTAGAAGATGTAGGCGCTGCATCGGCACGAGCTGAAGCTGGAGTAGTAGACAAACGTAGGCGTATGCGTCTAGGTCATAATCTACCACTCGTGGCACGGGGGTCATCATGATCCTCAGGGTGTGTACGATCATATGACATGTCGAATATCTATATACTACGTAGTAATTCAAAATCTAAGTTAGAATTCCTTAAGGTATAGTCATTTTTAAGTTATAAGGATTTTCTAAATATTTATCATGTCTAAGTTAAAGATTCCTTAAGGCATAATTATGTCTAAGTTATAGAAAGTTCCTAAGGCATATGTAATGTTTAAAAAATAATAATTGCATCTACGAGTATGAGATCTAAACTAATATGCATAATATTAATATAGTAGCATTAATTATAAACATAATTAAATCAAATAATCATAAAAACTTAGTCCAATTAATCAAGTTACATATATAATCAAAGTTTAAAAAATAACAATTTCCTAAATTCATGACATATATAATCAACGTTTAAAAACTAACACTTAAACGAAAACTAACAATTTTTTAAAAGTTTCTAAAGCATAATCGACTAAACGAAGTTAAATCTAACGAAATCTACTTAACAATTGTTAAAGCTACAAGATCCAACACGATTAGTCGATGTTTAACAACTAAATCTAACAATTTCAATTCCTAAACGTTTCTAAAGTATAATGTTGCAATCGAAGCATAATCTAACGAAATTTAACGATTCCTCAAGCAACTCGTTACCAAAATCTACAAGAACTAACTAATTACATTCGAAATTAAAACTAAATCATCAAAAAGACATGATTTGAAGAACGCTATAACGATTCCTAAAGCTCGACATTCAAATTTCGTTCATTTTTTGTTAGATCTAACACGATATAACGATTCCTAAAGCTATGATCTGAAGATCTCCCTAGTTACACATATGAAATTGCGATTGAATCATAAAAAAAAAACTTAAAGTTTGAAGAGCACAACAAAACTTACAACAATCCGAAGGTCGGGGTGGCGGTGGCTATTTCGGGCTTGGTGGTCGGCGACGACATAGGGGCAACTGGAAATTGCAACATGTTTGTTTTGGGGCGAAAGAGTGTATTTTTTTATACACACTAGAAAAATGGCGACGGAAATCTCGTCGCTACTTGGGGCCTACTGCGGCCCATGGCAACTATAGAGTTGCCCTAAACGGTAGCGACAAAAAGCCCGTCACTACCTGATGGTGGCGACGGGATACCCGTTACGACGTTATCGTAGCGACGGACAGTTCGTCGAGATGTTCATCGCTAGAATGCTCGGCGACGGCTTTTGCGTCGCCACCTAACTTTGCGACCGAAGTACCGTCACTATTAAGGGTAGTGACGGAGATCCTGTCGCTAATAGGTGGCGACGGCTTTTCGGTCGCTAATTTTTGGTAGTTAATGCTCCGGAATCTTGTAGTGAAGATTGTTGAAAAAGAAGAAGAAATATTGTGGAAAAATCAGTGTTTTTTGTCTAATGAGATAAACACTAAACAAAGACAAATTAAATAATTTATTTTATTTGGTCTTATTTCGAATAATATGACATAAGGTATGGGCTACGAGGGGTTTAAAGAAGGTGGCTGCTCGATGGCTCATTTCACTGTTACGTTACAACTTTTCAACATTCTTGTCTTCATTTTGATAAACCAAAATATTAACTTAATTACGAGTATAATTTTTATACGCCTTTAATCATTTGTGATACAACAACTGTGTGTTCTCTACTGTTTTCTTCCTTTTCTTTCTTTGTTAAAATCTCATTACTAAATCTTTCTGTCATTAAATCTTTCTTCACTTTCCTCCTATGATTGAATATGAGGTGCTACAATTCTGAGATTTTTCTTTACTTTTCCACAATTTTATTGCAGACAAGCTATGTCAAATTAGGCTACATTTATTAGGTCATAAAAGAATGTACATATTGTATAATAATGCGCTTCAAACAGTGTACCGCATTTTATTGCATTGGAGTCATTTTGATGCAGTCGAGAAAGCGTTGGATTTTATGGTGAAACGGGATCATCCCAAAATGAGAGGCTAATTTTGGCTCGGTCCGTTTTTGACGTGCGACTAGTCAAATTTTATCCGAAACGGGCCAACGAACCATAATAATCATCTAAAGATCATTAAGGGAGCGGATTTTAGCCAAATTCCTTCGTTTAGGCCTCGAAAAGGCTGTTTTTGCCATTTTTAGTAATTTTCGTTTCAGTTATATCTTTATTTCTAGAACTCGGAATTGCATTCCGCTTGTTGGAGCATGTTCCTTATGAGTAGCACTTTTAGTTTATACTTTTATTTCGATTTTCTCCTTTTTTGGAAAAAAACGTTATTTCCTATTTTTAGTTATGCTTTTAGGGTATATATTCTATGTAAGCCCTAAGAAGACATTCAATTGATTATTGAATAAAGTTTTGAGAGTTTCTCTCTTTTTACATCAATTTCTTGGTATTCTTCGTGAATTAACAAGCTTTTGATTTTCGTGTGTCGTTCCTATCTTTCCTATAAGCTTTCGCTACGTCAGTTGGCATCAGTCCCAGGTTCGTTCCTTCACTATGCCGGCCAGAAAACGTCAGGAAGAAGATAGACGTGAGGAATTCACATAGTTACGTCAGCAAGTTGAATTGTTGACGCAACATATGGCAGCCATGATTGCACAACAACAGGATGCTCCAGCACCAAGACCTGACGACCAATCGTTCGAGGATAAAGAGGAAGAGAATCCTTTTGCTCGGAGACAATGTGTCCAAGAGTACAATCCACGTTGGGAATCAGGGTTTAAGGTGGACATACCGGAATTTCAGGGAGGGTTGAACCCAGAAGAATTCTTGGATTGGGTAACTGCAGTTAAAGAGGTTTTGGACTTTAAAGATGTTCCAAATGACAAACGTGTTTCTCTCGTTGCAACTAGGTTTCAGGGGAGAGCAGCGGCATGGTGGCAAAAAGTTAAGGTGATGAGGTCTCGACAAGGGAAACCTAAACTTGTGTCTTGGGATAAACTGAAGAAACATATGAAGAAACAGTTTTTACCCTACAATTATGTGCGTACTATGTATCAACAGTTGCAGAATTTGCGTCAAGGGGGAAAGTTTGTGAGTGACTATACCGCTGAATTCCACTTGCTAATCACTAGGAACGACTTAATGGAAACGGAGGATCAATTGGTGTCACGTTATGTAAGTGGTCTTCGTCCACAGATTCAGGATACGCTGAATATGTTTGATCCAGTCTCTGTCTCTGAGGCACACCAGCGAACAGTGCAAATTGAGAAGCAATAGTCACGGAGAGTCATGAACCCTCTCAGTATTGGGAACTCATCGGGTAGCTCGCAACAAGTCACACGTCCCGGTAACACTGTGCAATCGGGACTACCAAAAATGGGCACTATCCAACAACCAACACGCCCAGGGGCTGGTATCTGTTATTTTGGTTGTGGAGTTTCGGGTCATAGGCAGTCTGAGTGTCCTAAGAATCCGCGTAGAGGACTATTTGTTGATGAGACTAATGGTGAGTATGATGGTCCGCCTGTTTTTGATGAGGAATTCGAAGAAGAGGCAGTAGATGATGAAGAATTTGTTGTTGGGGATGTTGGCCAAGCTTTAGTGTTGAGGCACAGCCTCATTACTCCCACGGAAAACAAGACTGACTGGCTACGCAACAACATATTTTAGACAACATGCACAGTAGAGGGAAAGGTATGCCGGATGGTTATTGATTCTGGCAGTTGTGAGAATGTAGTGGTTGAGGAGGTTAATAAGAATTTGGGTTTACAGACTGAGAAGCATCCCAAACCTTATCAATTGGCATGGTTGAAGATAGGAAACGATGTCGAGGTATCTCAACGTGCTCGGATCAATTTTTCAATTGGACCTACTTACAAGGATCATGTTTTGTGTGATGTGGTAGAGATGGATGCGTGCCACCTACTGTTAGGCAGGCCATGACAATTTGATAGGCGGTCAGTTCATGATGGGTTCGCGAATACTCATAGCTTTCTGTTTGGCGGGAAGAAGATTGTGCTGCTACCTGATAAAGGGCCACAGTCAAGCAGGAAAGGTACCAACTTCTTGACCAAAAAGAGATTCAAGGAAGAGATGGAAGAGTCGGGAATTGTGTATGTGATGGTGGGTAAACTGGTAGAAGATGATCACGAAGTCCCGCTGGTAGTTCAACCTTTGTTGCAGGAGTTTTGTGATGTTTTCCCAGACGAGTTGCCGGAAGGATTACCACCTTTGCGTGATATTCAGCACCAAATCGTGCACATTATCGAATGAGTCCCACAGAATATGAGGAGTTGCATAGGCAAGTGGAGGAACTTTTGGCTAAGGGGTACGTGCGGGAGAGCTTGAGTCCTTGTGCTGTTCCTGCCCTTCTGACTTCATAGAAAGATGGGACATGGCATATGTGCGTGGATAGTAGAGCGGTTAACAAAATCATTGTACATTATCGCTTTCCTATTCCCCGACTGGATGATCTATTGGACCAACTTACGGGTGCATATGTGTTTAGCAAACTAGATTTGAAGAGTGGGTACCATCAGATCCGAATCAGACAAGGTGACGAATGGAAGACAGCATTTAAGACTAGGGAGGGGTTATATGAGTGGCTGGTTATGCCTTTTGGTCTCTCAAATGCATCAAGCACATTCATGCGCGTCAGGAATCAGGCCATTCGTCCATTCAACGGTAAATTCATAGTAGTTTGTTTCGATGATATTCTGATTTATAGTGCTAACGATGTTCGTCATGTTCAGCACATTCGGGAAGTTCTTAACGTGCTTCGTAGGGATGAGTTTTATGCTGCAGTGAAGAAGTGCTTGTTTCTCACTGATAGTGTAGTGTTTTTGGGATATGTGGTCTCGAAGGATGGGTTAGCAGTTGATACATCTAAAGTGGAGGCAATAAGCTAGTGGCCTCGGCCCACAACTATCACTGTGGTTAGAAGTTTTCATGGTTTGGCATCTTTTTATCGTTGTTTTATCCGTCACTTTAGTAGTATCATGGCGCCAATCACGGATTGCATGAAGGGTAGTAAGTTTCAGTGGATCGACGAGGCTGATATGTCTTTCTAGTTAATCAAGGAGAAATTGACCACGACTCCCATGTTGGTCTTACCTGATTTCAATCGACCCTTTGAGTTACATTGTGATGCATGAAAGGTTGGTATTGGTGGTGTGTTGAGTCAGGGTAATCGCCCCGTGGCCATTTTTAGTGAGAAGTTGTCTGGTTCCAAGTCTCGATATAGCACTTATGATGTTGAATTCTATGCTATTGCTCAGTCTATACGACACTGGCGTCACTACCTTTTTCACAAGGAGTTCATCTTATATACTGATCATGATGCCTTTAAACACCTTGGAACTCAGGATAAAGTGTCTGCTCGACATGCTTCATTGATTACTTACTTGCAGCAGTTCACTTTCGTGATAAAGCATAAGGCTGGTGCTTTGAACAAGATTGCAGATGCGTTGAGTAGGCGTCATAACATGCTCTTGGAGATGCGCGTCGAGGTTCTAGGATTTGACAGCCTGCGTGATTTGTACCCTGTTGATCTATACTTTTCTGGCGTGATTCGGGATATGCAGAGTGGGGTACATTCAGAATTTGCATGGGTGGATGGTTTTCTGTTTCGGGGTACTCAGTTGTGCATTCCAGAGGGTACTTTGCGCGTGAAAATTATTCAGGAGTTGCATAATGCGGGTCATGTGGTTTGTGATAGGACCCTCCAGCTCGCGACGGCTTCATATTTTTGGCCATCTTTGCGTAGGGACGGGGGTAAGTTTGTGGAGCATTATCGGGTTTGTCAGCTATCTACGGGTAAAGCTACGAATGCTGGGTTGTACATGCCACTACCTATCCCGACACAGCCGTGGACACATGTGAGCATGGATTTTGTTGTGGGGTTACCACGAACTCAACGTGGATTTGATTCTATTTATGTGGTGGTAGATCGTTCTCAAAGATAGCACACTTTATCCCTTGCAAGAAGACTACTGATGCTGTTAATGTTGCTTTGTTGTACTTTCATGAGGTTTATCGTTTGCATGGGCTGCCCACGTCAATTATGTCTGATCGGGACACTCGTTTTCTTAGTCACTTCTGGCGTAGCTTGTGGCGCATGGTGAATACACGGTTGGATTTCAGTAGTGCTTATCATCCACAAATAGATGGTCAAACCGAGGTTGTGAATCGTTCTTTGGGTGATCTGTTGCGTTGCCTTATGGATGATAATCTTAAGTATTGGGATCAGAAACTGTGCCAAGCTGAGTTTGCTCATAATCACGATGTCAACCGCAGTTCTGGGTTCAGTTCTTTTCAAGTGGTGTATGGCCTCATTCCTAGGGGTTCCCTTGATTTAGTTTCGGTGACTGCCTCGGTCAAGATGCATGGCAAGGCGGAGGATTTTATCCAGCAGTTGCAGCAGGTGCACTCCCAGGCTCATGACCACTTGCAAGCTGCTGACGTGGATTACAAGTGTGCCGCTGATACAAAGAAGCGCAATGTTGAGTTTGAGGTGGGTGACTTTGTATGAGCAGTGCTGACTCGGGGTCGCATTCCAGCACATGAGTATAACAAACTCTCAGCAAAGAAGCTTGGTCCAGTAGAGATTATTGAGAAGATCAATCCCAATGCTTATCGGTTGAAGCTGCCTAGTCATATTCGTACTTCTGATGTGTTTAATGTCAAACACTTGGTGCCGTTTCGGTGTGATAATTCTGATGATGATGATGATGATGGGGATCTGCCTGTGCCAAATTCGAGGGCGATCTTTTCCCACCCCGGAGGGAATGATGCAGTCGAGAAAGCATTGGAGTTTATGGTGAAACGGGATCATCCCAAGATGAGAGGCTGGTTTTGGCTCAGTCCATTTTTGATGTGCGACTAGTCAAATTTTATCCAAAACGGGCCAACGAACCATAGTAATTTTAGCCAAATTCCTTCGTTTAGGCTTCGAAAAGGCCGTTTTTGCCGTTTTTAGTAATTTTCGTTTCAATTATATCTTTATTTCTAGAACTCGGAATTGCATTCCGCTTGTTGGAGCGTGTTCCTTATGAGTAACACTTTTATTTCGATTTTTTGTTTTTTGAAAAAAAACGTTATTTCCTATTTTTAGTTATGCTTTTAGGGTATATACTCTATGTAAACCCTAAGAAGACATTCAGTCGATTATTGAATAAAGTTTTGAGAGTTTCTCTCTTTTTACATCAATTTCTTGGTATTCTTCGTGAATCAACAAGCTTTTGATTTTCGTGTATCGTTCCTATCTTTCCTATAAGCTTCCGCTACGTCACATTTCATCAGGTAAGATATTTAAATAATAAATCTTTTTTGAACATTAAACAACTATATATTAAAAACTATGGACAAAGCCTTGTAATATACATAGGGATACGGGTTCAGACTAGTGGGATAACCGCGTATATATACGATGCACATCAGATGTGGCTATATGTGTTAGATAAGGCGGGCAGCTTGCCCCAAGCGGACAAAATGGTGGCTGCAGTGGGCAGTCTACGGGGGCTCGGTCAGATCCCATACGAGCTAATGTGTCTATAAAGTTATTCCACTCCATGTATGTACACGAGATGAACAGGTTGGGAATTCATCCTCCTAGACTCCATATATCATGGAGTAGGGTATTTGTCTCCAGTGAGGCCAGAAGGACCTGCCTTCTGGTCAGTCTGCTAAACACAACTTCCGAATTAATTTCAATGATAAGGGTCATAATCTAAAGGTGTGAAACAAGCATCACTCCCTGGCGGATAACCTAAAGTTCTACTATGTTATTAGTGCTGCATCATGTCGCTTCAGAAAAAACACTAACTATCTTTCCTGTAAAATTACGTAACACGCCACCGATACCTGTGGGTGGAACCTGGGTTGCCTAAGGCCGAACCATCAATATTGAGTTTGATAACCCCCCGTGGAAGGGGGTCCCATCGGATAGGGACTCTGTTAATCTTGGGAGGTTTGGGGGCGGGGCAGATGGGAGTTCAAATATCGCCCGCGAGATGAAAGAGATGATGAAAGAGGCTGAAATTGTCCTTCCCAAGAAAAGGAGTTCATTACGCGCACGCCACATAGCCCAACATCCAATAAGAGTGGTGACTGGTTGAGGAATGCTTCAAAGATGCTAGATGATGTTCTCCCCCGGTGGGAGGGGATTTAAAAGAAGAATAGCCTGACGGGCGCCCAAAAAAGGGGGTTAGTCCACAAATAGGTGGGTCGTCGTTTTAATAGCTGAGTGGCAGAGCACATATTAGAGATCGGGACGTGACGGCGACTAAGAAAGTCGCGGGTGGATAAAGCCTCATGTCCCCATAGCCAGCCAAAAAATTTAATACACGGGAGAACACGGGACTGCCACAAGATAGCCCATGGTAGGCTGGGTAGTTGTGCCCCGGAGGTCGAACGGGTTAGCCAGGTATAGGAAGATTGTATCATGAATAGCCAGGTTCGCACACCTAACACGTGCAATCTGGGATGTCCTCCCTGGGAGTGGGATGCCCATAATGCGGTCCAGGATATCACGCAGAAGGATGGGGCCAACGGTTGAAAGATCCCATGAGCCTGGCGGTTGTGAAAGCGCCCACCCAATGGGAGTGCCAGAAATTGATGGATGCCCCGTTACCCACTGCCCACCTTATAGAAGAAAGGATACTCGGGAAGAGGTGAGCGACAGACTTTCATGTACGACAAGAGTTGGAAGGGATCGTGTTTGTGAGCGGACTCCGGTCCGGGTACTACTTGGCTTGTAGAACCTTAGCCCATAAGGAGTCAGGATTTTGCAAGAGATGCCAACTAAGTTTAAGCATAAATGCCTCGTTCAGTTGCTTGAGATGGCAAAAATTGAGGCCGCTCAAGTATGTGGGGGAGCAAGTTGTGTGCCACAACACTAGCCCTTTTCGCCATCCCTGTCCATTGGCGTTCCAAAGAAATGATTTGGATAGCTTTGTGAAGGTGGTGAGTTGGTATTTAAATAAATTTACTACTAAAGTTAAATCAACATCAAACACATCAAGCCATTGATTTTTTTTTTTTACACTAGCAAATTAACTTTAATACTATAGCATGAGTGATGGGGGTATTTTAGGAAGGCCCATAATGGTATTTTGGGCCGACCTAGAAAAGGCCTAATAAGTTCAATATCGAACGGTGACTATTCGATCTATACTTGAAGGTCAAACAATGTCCATTCGACCTACCCAATTCGAAGGTTGTACGGATCCCATGGGACGGGATCTATAAATACCCCGTCTCCTAATATTAATAGACACATTGAATACCTGATGCACACTCTTGAAGACATAATTTAGTGATTCGTTACTCATCCCGTTTCGATCATCTTAACGATTCGACTTATTCCTCCACAGCAATACAATCGAACTGTACCCATTCGAGGGTCAACAACGTCGAATCAAGATCATTCGAGATTCACAGGATTCGATGCTAAACAGGATCGAACCACTACGGTTCGAAAGTCGCAAGTCGAACTCTCTACGTTAGACCGATCCAGCTCTATGTCTTAGAAGGTTATTTTAACTTATTTCATACTTGTAATACGTAATTGATGTTTCGAGCCAAGCTAGATTGTTCGCTGTAATAGATTAGCATTGTCAGGCCCATTGTAACGAGATATCAGGTGTATTGTAATCCAAACGAAATAAAACCAAAATATTGCCGTTGTCTGCGGGAACACCGATTAAATTACGTTTAGATTTAAGTAGCTATAATGACGAAGCGAAGGAGTGGTCCGTCAGGCAAAATAGTCAAAGCTAAAAGTAAACCTAGAACGAGTAGAGATGAGAATGGAAAGAGACCCGAGCCTCAGGAACAAGGCCTGGAAAAACCAGAAAATCGATTAATGAAGTAGTGGGACGAGTGCAAGATGGAGCCACTCGGGGATTTCAAAATAGTTCAGCTATTAGAGAAGACACTGGCAACATCACAAAAAGTGGGCTCTGAGATAGAGGTTGCATTGGTAGATTGTCTCAGGAGGAATACTGACATATTCTCTTGGACAAATTCAGATTTGCACAGGATAGATCCAAGAATAATAGTGCACCAGCTGAATGTGGATAGAAATGCAAAACCGGTGAGACAGAAGAAACGCAATTTTAGCAAGGAAAAGAATAAAGTAACCGAAAAGGAAGTTCATGAGCTTTTAGCCGCTCGACATATTTATGCGTTGAGGTTTTCAGAATGGTTGAGCAACGCTGTATTGGTTCTTAAGAAGGAAGTAACGTGGATGATGTGTGTGGATTACACTGATCTGAACAAGCATTGCCCGAGAGCCCCGTTTCCTTTACCCAGGACAGATTTGTTAGTGGATTTGACTGCAAGATGCGCATTATTAAGTATTATGGATTCCAAGAGCGGCTTTCACAAGATATTTATGGTTGTGGGTGATAAGAGTAAAACGACTTTTGTAACTGACACATGAGTGTATTGTTATAGGGTGATGCCTTTTGGCCTTAAGAATGCCGGAGCAACTTTCCTGAGACTGGTAGCGAATATATTTTACCATCAGATTGGGAAATCCATGGAAGTATACGTTGACGATAGGTAATCAAAAGTCAGAAGGTGGAAGAACATGTCCGTCATTTGGATGATGCATTTGCCATCATGAAAGCATACGGGATGAAGTTGAACCCGAAGAAATGCACATTTAGAGTGATCACGGGTAAGTTCATGGGGTATATAGTAAATAAGAGGGGAATAGAAGCGAACTCCGATAAAATTAGGGCAGTATTAGACTTGCCCTAACCAAGAACAGTGAAGGATGCACATTGTTTGGTTGGCCGCCTGACAGCATTGCACTCATTCAAGATATATTTGGTCATGCCCCCGCTCCTTGCCAAGCCAGAAAAGAGTGAGATGTTGTACTTGTATTTCGTCATGTATTCGCATGACACCAGTATGGTGTTAGTAAAGGAAAAATGGGATCGGGAATTTCACATACACTATGTGAGTAGAGTTCTGCAAGGCGCAGAGAGAAGCTATTTGGAGATAGAGTTGTTCACTCTGGCAATCGTAGCCACTGTGCAGAAGTTCAGGCCTTATTTTCAGTCTCACCCGATCATCGTTGTTAAGGATAAGCCATTGAAGCAAATTTTGGCGAGACTGGAGACGTGCAGAAGATTGGTCAAATGGGCGATTGAACTCAGTGAATTTGGTCTCGAGTTTCGGCCCCGCACTTCCATCAAAGTGCAGGCTTTGGCAAACTTCATGGCCAAAACTTTCGGCAATAGTGTGGCCGGATCCATGAATTGCCTCTTTTTGATCTCGAATCATACCGGTACTAGTAGGGCTACAACTACATGGATACTGCACACAGATGGTTCAACTACAAGCCACATGGGAGGAATTGGGATCCACCTGTTCTCTCCTGATCGCCAAGAATTCGAATTCGCCATCAACTTAAACTACATGGTAACCAACAACGAAGCTGAATACGAAGCTGTGATAGCAGGGATCAATCTGGCACTAACACTCAACATAGAACACTTGGATGTGTTCACGGATTCTTTGTTAGTAGCGTATCATTTTTCGGGCAAATACGAGACAATAGAGGAGACGATGAAATTATATGATGTGAAGGTTAAGATGCTGGCAGAGCATTTCAGTTTTTTCGATATCTCTCAGATTTTGCAAGAATAGAACAGCAAGGCCGACGCGTTGTCTAAGTTCGCTAGTTCTTTGGAAGTCCTAGTCAAGAAGTGAGTCATACTCTTAGCAACTAACATACCATCTATCGGGATATCGAAATATAATAACACTAGGGCGAGAATCGAATACATATTGTCGATCAGGAAGGATCCATCTTGGAAAGACGAGATCATGATTAAATTGGCGGATGGGATATTACCTGCAGACCCAAACGCACGTCGCAGAATGCACTATAAGGCTTACAGGTTCACAATTCACAATGAAGACTTATATAAATGGTCATTCGAAGGCCCCTTGCTGCGTTGTTTAACTCCACCCTAGGCTGATTATGTCATGAGGGAAATTTACGCCGGAAGTTGCGGAAATCATTATGGGGGAAGAGCATTGGCCCAACGAATTTCGCGCCAAAGATACTATTGGCCGACTTTACTGAAAGACGCTACATCTTTCTCGCGGCGATGCGACAGCTGTCAATAGCATGCTCGTTCGACCAATGGGGAATTGACATCGTGGGACCACTACCGGTGGCCAATGGCCAGAAGAGATTTATGGTTGTGGCTGTGGAATCTTACACCAAGTTGGTGGAGACAGCGGCCATGGCGGCCATAACAGAGATGAATATGATCGAGTTCATATGGAAGAATATTATTTGTGGTTTCAGAATTTCCAGATATATGGTGTGCAATAACGGCCTACAGTTCATTGGAAAGGAAATCAAATCCTGGTTTGTAGCATTATGGATTTCCCATAATATGACCTCCGTCTACCATCCTCAATCAAACGGACAGGTGGAATCAACCAATAAAACTTTGAAAGTTTATCTCGATAGGAGATTGAGAGATACCGGGAAAAGCTGGACAGAGGAGCTACAGGGAATACTATGGGCTTATAGAACGACGCCCAAAACATCAACATGGGAGACACCTTTTGTTTTAGTGTATAGGATATAGGCAGTTATATCGGCCGAGATTGGTATGCCTACAGTCGGTCACGTTTCACCAAATGGATCTGGATATGATAGGCACTACGAGGGAGGATACTTATCAGCGTACCATGACTTTTAAGGTAGCCATGGCCAAAAGTTACAATAAAAAAGTTGAATTCCGAAATTTCAAAATGGGAGACTTGGTTTTGAAGAGTATCGCAGCGAAGCAACATATCGGGAAGCTAGAACCAAAATGGGAAGGACCATACAAGGTCATACAAGTTAGCTCGTGAGGTTATTACTATCGTGAGGATATGCGAGGTTGCAAGCGTACGCGCCCATGGAACGTACAACATCTGAGACGCTATTACGCATAGGCGTTGATTTGTTCAGCAAGTCAAAACAATATCAAAGTATATGAACTACGAAGGCTTGAGTCCCGCAAAACATACGGGAAACTTAGGCAACTCAGTAAGAAATTGAGCTCAGCCCCATCTTCAAATAAAAATAAAAATCTTTCTCTTGTCTAACATTGTAGGAAGAGTCATTATGGAGTGACACCGCAAGGCCTATGAAACAGGAGGGATTCCACATAGATCGTGAAAAGTATCATGCCGGAAGCACATTCGGCCCCAAAAAGGTCGAATGCCTATCTCATGTCTCGTTCCACATTGACCGCGAAAAGCATCATGCTGGAAGCACATTCGGCCCCAAAGAGGTCGAATGCCAATCTAATATCTCGTTCCGCAAAGACTGCAAAAGCATCATGTCGGATGCACATTCGGCCCAAAGAGGTCGAACGGAAGCCCGACTTCTCATTCTGCAAAGACCATAAAAAGCGTCATGCTAAATGCACATTCGGCCCGAAGAGGCTAGACGCAAAATGATAGCTAAAACCAAATAGAATGTTTGGCCTAAGGTGGATTGAGGAAAATCTAATAAAAACACCACAACTGTTGATTTATTCATAGAATAAGCCACAGTAATAACCACAAAGGTCCAACAAAAGTATATATTAAAGTATTGGTCAAAATAAGCTATGATATTAGCCACAAAATAGGTCCCTCAAAGAACGCCATTACATAAGGGATATCAGAATATACGAAAGATAAATAAATGGCCTAATATCATCAAACTATATGCTCAGATATACATTACTCTCCCGATGACTGGGGGGACTCCGAACGCAAAACAAGTCCAAGGGACCGTGCATAGTTGGCAAAATTTTTTTGAATTTGGTCCTTGGTCAGCACGAGCTCATTAGTGGTCACATCCTTCCCATAATTTAACCTCCTCATGTTCATTTCGTCATCAATGTTGCCGAAAGCAGCATGAATGGTGTCCGTCACTACGACTGGATAAACTGGAGGTTCGTTCACAACGCCAATATCTGTAATTTCTTGTCTTGTTGCAAGCATGGTATCTGGCATAGCCACCACAAGCACTAAATTACCGCGCCATTCCTCACATAGACGAAAGAACGGGTCAACGACTTTTAATGCAGAAAATTTCTCCACTTCTTCGTCATCAACCTTGGGAGTCTCCATTCGAGGACCACGACTAACATCTAGCATATCTTTGCAGAAACCTTTTTTTACGAACCCAAGATAGTCAGCTTGATCAACTCCAAGTTCCATACCGAATTTCACGCCAACAACGCCTTGTCACAGTTCGAGCCAACAATAAACACCGCTCTTCATGAAAGATCTAGACACTTTGCACCGATAATCCTCTGACTCCAGATGTCGCACCTTGTCACCCAGCCTAGCGATCGCAGTTTTGGCCACCTCATTTAGTGCCTTAAGAGAATTTTCTCCCATTTCAAGAAGTCATTTTCCCTCTTCAGAGCAGCAATTTCGACACGAAGAGCCACCACACTATCCTCAGCTATTTTAACAGTAATGCCAGCTTCAAGGGCATCTCAAACAGCTTTTGCATTTACCTTGGCATATTCCCGAGCACAGGTGATTGCAGCGCGACGACTATCATCATTATTGTGCACACTTACGACCAATTTGTCAACCACATCATTATGCTGGTCTTGGACTTCAATCAAACCACTATAATCCTGACACAATTGGTACATTACAATCCCGATAGCAAAAAACAAAATGCCCGAAGCTCGCCAAATCGAGATAACCCAATCTGTTCAAAATCGCACCACGATCGAGTTGGGGCCACATCCCTTTAACGATCTCTATAAATTGCTCTTCTCGCATTCGATATCCCATCAACTTTATATTCAAGGATTCTAAATTTTCATCATTCGGAAACTTGTAATCAACAACGCTACCATGCGGCGCCGGCCTAGGATTCCCAGATGAAATTTCTCTAGCCTCAGCCGCAGCTTGTGTCTCCAAAGCACACCTCTTAGCACCAGCATACCAATTTTCGCCCCACGAGCTGGAAGCGCCCTCGGTGGAAAACCTTGGCACACGTCTAAAATTTGGATTCTCGACATTGAATCGTGCTTGATTGGTAGCGATCCTATCATCAACTGCATCGGGCCTCTTCCATCATCCTGATTTGGGAGTTCGTCCCAACCTTAACCCTTCCTCCAGAAGCAGTCGGAGTCGTAACGAGCTTGCGTGGGATGAAATCTTCATGCCTCTCAAAATTGCTCACAACAGAAACCCGAGTGCCTATGGTTACTAGCCTGATAGTCGAGCGATCTATCGATGCCGGAACGGCATGTCCAATACCTCAATTAGCTAGATAAGCTCCCGAGGCGATCTATCTTCCCGCATAATCTTCAGCAGAGACAATATTATCCACTGAAGGGCCTTCATTTGAAAAACCAGCCCTATTAACGTTCGCTTGGGGAGCATAAATGTCCTCTGGAGATACGGCTGGCCTACTGCGACTCTTGGACTTTTTTCGTGCCATTCATAGGCTAAAGCGTAGGCAGGAAAAATTTATTTTAAAAGAATATCGAATCGCCAATATTCGACCCTTATCGAACGATCGAATCCTAATCGTTCGAACTTTATGGGAAGATCGAATCTTGGGGATTCGACAGATGCATGAAGCGGACAAAAATCTCCTGCGGAAACAAAAATGAAAATGAGGTGGAAAGTGGGCCTTTATATAGCCCCACCACCGCCATCATTCTGAACTCGATGCATAAAGGTCGAATGACATGGATTCTGTTAACAGGATGATAATTCACCTGCTTGAAATAAACAATGAATTAATTATTGGAATTAACATATATTATTATATGATTATGCGACCTGCCTCCACGATACAGGTATCACGCCTCAAAATATCCCTCGGAGCACATCTCCAACACAACAAATACTGGAGCAGAAGCAACAGGAGGAATACAAGACCAAGGCGAAATCTCACATACTAACTGCTATCAGAACTCATTTAGTATTGGGTGAATACTCGGCCAAGCCCGCTAGAGCCATCGGAACCCAACAGAGTCCCAAAACCATGACAAAAACACTTCCTTGCTATACACTCTCAACACAAACGCTCTCGGAGCACTACCCCAAGACTTCCCTGCTACGCACTCATAGCACAAACGCTCTCGGAACATTACTCCTGTCGACCAACCGATAGGTCGGAACTTCACAATGACGCAACAACTACAGAACGACACTCTCCTGGCACTCGGAGCACCTATCCACGATAGCCAAAACCTCTCGGAGATCACTACACAAAATAAACACCCCTCGGAAAATACCCTAAAGCAAACATTCCAGAATACACACCTCTCGGAAAAGCACTATCACTAAGAGAACACTAAGACTCGGCCCTAGAGTCACCATATGAAACAATGAGCTCTCGGAAGCAAAGAAGACAATCCACCCCTTATCATAAAGAAAACAAAAGCTCTCGGAAGAAGATAAAAAGATACAGTCAGCAAGATAGACGTTATCCTATTGGTTAAAAGACCATTGTAACGCGTGTAAAGCACCACCACATGCATAACGACACCTGTAAACACATGCATAACGACACATGTCCCTAAGAAATCTATATAAGCAGGGGAGGAAGAGAAAAGAAGAGGGGGGGGACCTAAGAAAAGACTCGGAGAATAGGAGGAAAGACTCGGAAAAGAGATTGAAATATAGTTAATAAAAGGAAGGAATGTTCTTGTCAATTTTTCTCTCCTATTAGCATAGCATTTAATTTTGAACCACGGGCAAAGGCGTCGTCTGTGGGAATTCAAAGATTACTCTCGCGATCGTTAACCCCTGAGAAGGTTTTTTTTTTTTTGATCGTTGCTATAACCAAAAGGGGAAGCGGTGCTACAGCAATAACCCAGTTACGCACCAAAGATAAGTATCCTTCTTTCACTTGTTGTAGTACGAATTAGATTATGGTATCTTCGTAAAGAAATCATAAGACTCTATAATATACTATGTAAATACTTGAGAGAAGGAAGACAGAGCCTAGAAACATAGGAGAATACTTCCGAGAGCGGCTACTCTAGGAAGCCTCACTCGTACTCTCTCATCAAAGGCTTTCCGAAAGTCTAAATAAGTAAAAGAGAAAGGTATGAACCAAGTCTACTAGGAATGATTCTTTAAAGGAAGTGAAAATATTCACTAAACTCTAAAGCATCTATGCATACTCACGACCCTTCCTCAAATAATTGAATTAAGATTGAGTTGCCTAAAGCATCTATGCATACTCACGACCCTTCCTCAAATAATTGAATTAAGATTGAGTTGCCTAAAGCATACTATAATAGGCTACGAGGGCGTGTTAGGGGATACTCCTATTTAGGAAAGTATATTCCCCCAAACTTGCACTGCAAATATACACGCTATGCTAAGAAAGTTGCTTGGCCAGTAAGAATGGGATGCTCTCTCATTTCTGTAAATTCAATCTCAGAATTCTACGATTACAGGAAAGGAACTAAGTATCCATAATACGCTAAAAAGTTATGTGACTATGAACACGGGAAAAAAGCTTTGTTCCAAACGAGAAATGGTTCATTCCAAATAAAAATAGGTACCATTACATAAACAATGATATAAAAACGAATTAAAAACCCTAAGACTGGGGGAGTTGAGCACTCGAAGAATCAGGGGTTGGCTCGGTGGTAGGAGGAGTAGGAGCACCCGCAGGAGAAGGAACACCAGAGGAGGTAGCCTGGACCCCAACTTGGAGAGGGGAGTGCGCTGAGGACCGCGGGAGGATAGCAGTAAGAGGCACCCGATTCGGGGAAGAGGAGGAGGGAGGAAGTCGGGAGCTGCTCTTTTGGAAGAGGTCGTAGGCTTCCTCTAGAGTTGGCCTCTTCATCTCCGCAATATTAATCACCCGCGGGTCTAAGTTACGATTCACCTTCTGTCGTACCTGCCCGAAGCACTGAAGGAATCCCCACATTGCAGATCCTGCTAAGTACCATGGATGCTTGCTGAGGTGCAGATCCCTTACCCGAACAGCAGTTTCCTCTCGAGCCTGCTTAACAGCAGCATCCACCCTTTGCTGCACCTCCTCGGGGAGAATGCCTCCCGTAGCCGTGGCATGTGCTAGCTTCTTGTTGAGAGAATCCACCTGGCCCAATGCCTCCGATAGATGTTGCTCCAACTCTTTCTGCTTGGCCTCCCAAGCAACCTTTTCCCCCTCAAAGGAGGATACCTTATCCTTTAGCACCATCCCAGAAGCCTCCATCTCCTTCACGGAAGAATGAAGCCGCTTATTCTCCCCCCTCAGGTCTTGGTTGCTCTGGGCGACCTTGGCAAATGCCTCCTCGTATTTCCTCATTTTCTCTAGCAGACTCTTGTTCTCGGTCTCCAGCGTCAAAGACTTCTCTTCAGCCTTGCTTGTTAACTTTTGTAGCTTCTCGACCTCGAGTAACAGAAGAGGAAGCATTTTAGGTGCCTAAGAAAGAAAAACAAAAGAATAAAGATCCTGATAAAGGATCTTAAACCAATTAGTTAAATAAAAACTTACCAACATAGCCACGTTGTTGGTACAAGCTCGGACGAATTGCCACCCGTCCGCTGGTAGAGAATTGACGGCCGACAAGTATCGGGTGACCGTCTCCAGTGCCGCCTGGGCATCTTCCGAGCTGGGCTCCCCCTCTGAAACGGGAGCTTTAGAAGAGGAAGGCATCTCAGGAGGTACCACCCCCGGCAGTGGAACCTGAGTGACTATAGGGCTATCAGACTGAATAGCCACGAAAGGTCTCGGGGAAGGAGCACTCGTGAATGAAGGACCCGCGGCCAAAAGCTCGTCCAGCAAACTCATAGTATCGAATGTTGGAGAGAGAGCAGGGTCGGCAGGAAGGGATCCCCCTTCCAAACCAAAAAAATCTTCATCTCCTACAAAATCAGAAAGTTATCTAAGTAAAAATATCCTTTTGGCTATCTAAAGCATACTCCTATAGTAATAAAAGGAGTACTATCTCCATACTATTTAAAAACTAGAAACACGTACCTTTCGGAGGGGTCGCCAGCAGGGCGTAAGAATCCCCTGATAACTCCGATGATGAGGGTATGCAGATGACACCGGGGGCTGGTGGAGCCATCCCCTCTATCCCAACCTCGTCTTCCCCATCCCCTATAGTAAAGAAGCCCGTAGGACCCGCATCGGCAGAAGTCACGGCTAGCTCTGCTTCCTCAGGGGTATCGGAGGTCCCGCTAGATGACCGGGATGTAACTGCAGCAACCTTTGAAGGAGTTCCTCCTTGCTCTCCTTCAGCAGCCTCAACAGTTCCACCCTCCCCTAGGGTAGACTTCACCTTCTTGCTCACCACGACCTCACTTTCCACCATAAACGGTCGTAGGACATTCACTACCAAGAAGGTCACGAGTTAGATAAAATAAAAGAAAAACCCGTGAAGTAATAGATATAAGGGTAAAAGACTCACCAAATGTATCAAACAACTTCTCAGGAACAGCCAAAGGAGTGGCAATTTTGTCTATCGGGGAGATGTACTTCAATCCTGCGGTCCGATAGAGACGAATAAAGTCCTTTGACTCCACGAGAGGCTTTGCAGAGAACACTGGTGAAAACACCAGTGTGTCGTCCATCACTCTGTTAGGGAAGGTAGGCACCCTCCAAGTCATGGGTATGTCCCACGACCCAACAACTGGATTAATAAAGAAAAACTTATTCTTCCACGAGCTGTGGGAGGTGACCATACCCTCGAAAATCCTGTCATCCTTATCTCGGTGAGTAAAACAATAGAAAGGACCTCCCCCGGGAGATTGCTTCAACTCGAAAACAGCAAAAAATTTGTCCCTCGTGCACTTGATGCCTCTCACCAGGCACCAAAACATGAACAAAGCCAGTGCCGTAAATGAATTCGGGGCAAGCTGACTCGGACAGAGGTTGCAATAGTTGAAGATATCGCAGTAAAAAGGCGGGAAAAAAGTGCGCAGTCCCGCCTTTAGCTGCGGGTAGTACACCGTCAGGTACCCTTCAGGAGGAGCATCACCCCGGTGATGGGCCTCCGGCACCGTTATTTCAATGTTACGGCCAGAAACACCGTGCTCCTTGAACAAATTCTTGATTTCTTTCTCGGTGGTGGTGCTAGCCATGTTACCCACCTTCTGGGTGACTCGCGGAGCACCACCTTTGTCAACCTTTTTCTTCATCCTCTTCGATTTTCCAGCGCCACCGCTGCCGCTTGCCCCCACCGCCGCAGCACTCCATTTCCGTGAACTTTGGAGCGCTGCCCGCGCCGATCCTCCGGTAACAGACGCAGCCGAAACCAGATTGGTGTTAGATTGCGACGCCATTAAAAAGAATTTTTGAAGGAATTAGCAGAAATCTATTGCAGAAAGAGTGCGCTTTGCTGAAGAGATTGGTTTGTTTGCTTAGAATTTGCAAGTGATGGTGATGGGTGAAAAAGAGGGTTTTTAAACCCTACACCCACTACGTGTCTTAAAAGACCACTAAGCGTGCCCACGCCCCACGATTGAAAGTCGTGTTTAATGACACGTCTCCTCGGTTAACGAAAGTATAACGGTCAAGACACTTCGATTCCCGCATCCAACTTAAACGTGGCATTAAAATCGCCACTAAATGCATTTAAATCGCAGTTAATTAAATTATAATTAATGCCCCTTGTAATCAATGCCCCAATAATAACCTACGAGGGCACATTTGGGAAATACAACGGGATCACTCGGAGAGAGTAATCACTATACTCCTCGCCTTTTTAAAGGTAATGACAAGAACGAGGGAAACGTCGAATAAAACATAAATGTCACTGACGAATGTTTACGACATCCCTGAAGAGTTCTACGAGGCCTTGTGAAACCTTCCCCTTATAATTGACAAAACGCACGATACTAAAACTCTCGTACCCTTTAAAGTTTCTAGTGCAGTAATAGTAACTAACTACACTACAAACTTGGGGGGGTTTGTTAACAGGATGATAATTCACCTGCTTGAAATAAACAATGAATCAATTATTGGAATTAACATATATTATTATATGATTATGCGACCTGCCTCCACGATACAGGTATCACGCCTCAAAATATCCCTCGGAGCACATCTCCAACACAACAAATACTGGAGCAGAAGCAACAGGAGGAATACAAGACCAAGGCGAAATCTCACATACTAACTGCTATCGGAACTCATTTAGTATTGGGTGAATACTCGGCCAAGCCCACTAGAGCCATCGGAACCCAACAGAGTCCCAAAACCATGACAAAAACACTTCCTTGCTATACACTCTCAACACAAACGCTCTCGGAGCACTACCCCAATACTTCTCTGCTACGCACTCATAGCACAAACGCTCTCGGAACATTACTCCTGTCGACCAACCGATAGGTCGGAACTTCACAATGACGCAAAAACTACAGAACGACACTCTCCTGGCACTCGGAGCACCTATCCACGATAGCCAAAACCTCTCGGAGATCACTACACAAAATAAACACCCCTCGGAAAATACCCTAAAGCAAACATTCCAGAATACACACCTCTCGGAAAAGCACTATCACTAAGAGAACACTAAGACTCGGCCCTATAGTCACCATATGAAACAATGAGCTCTCGGAAGCAAAGAAGACAATCCACCCCTTATCATAAAGAAGACAAAAGCTCTCGGAAGAAGATAAAAAGATACAGTCAGCAAGATAGACGTTATCCTATTGGTTAAAAGACCATTGTAACGTGTGTAAAGCACCACCACGTGCATAACGACACCTGTAAACACATGCATATCGACACATGTTCCTAAGAAATCTATATAAGCAGGGGAGGAAGAGAAAAGAAAAGGGGGGGACCTAAGAAAAGACTCGGAGAATAGGAGGAAAGACTCGGAAAAGAGATTGAAATATAGTTAATAAAATGAAGGAAGGTTCTTGTCAATTTTTCTCTCCTATTAGCATAGCATTTAATTTTGAACCACGGGCAAAGGCGTTCCAACCCAAATAAATAATTCAGTTAATAGGAAATAACTCAGAACCCGTTAACAGATTCGATTGATACCCGCTAGGTAGATCGAACAACTGAAATTCGACAATAAAATTATAAAAAATGATATATATATATATATATATATATATATATATATATCGATACTAAGCGAACAATTGGATTTCGACTATTCGATTGCTCCCAAAATCTATTTTTTCTGAACCAGCATGGTAAACGATTCTATTTGGCACCCGAACATAAATTCCTCCACAGCTATACAATCGAACTGTACCCATTCGAGGGTTAGCAGAGTCAAATCAAGATCATTCGGGATTCACAAGATTAGATGCTAAGCACGATCAAACCACTCCGATTCGAAGGCAGCGAGTTGAACGCTCTACATTCGACCGATCTAGTTCTATGTCTTAGAAGGTTATTTTAATTTATTTCATACTTGTAATACGTAGTTAGTGTTCCGAATCAAACTAGTCCATTCGCTGTAATAGATTGGCATTATTTTGGCATTGTCAGACCTATTGTAACTAGATATTAGATGTATTGTAACCCATGCGAAATAAGACCAAAATAATTAGCTTTACATGTACATTATTCATTTCAATTTAAGAGAGGAGAAAAAAAGATTAGATTTAGACAACAGTTAATATTGAGTTCAACCAGACTTTGTGGATTTATCATTTTATAAACGAGAAAAGCACATCAAAATAATATCAATAATACGTGATCTATATTGAACCATACCCTACTGCTCACCGACCACCACGACTCATATTGATGCACGTTTCAATATAAACATGTGCGGAGTTAAAGAGAAAAATAACGAAATTAATTAAAAGAATCCAAGCATGTTACTTCGTCTCAATATAAACATGTTATCTTATTATTTGATTTATAGCAACATTCAATTAGCGCGTCTCAGTTCGAAAACTGCTTAAACATAAGGTATCGTGTTAATTTAATTTTTAACTTATCGCCAAATAATATTCTTTGCCTATTCACATTCTTTAACTCATTGAAAGTTTTCAGGTGGCCAGCTTTCGTATAAAGAGTTTTTGCGTTAAGTAAAAAAACCATATGAAATATGGTTCACTGTAAAATATGAGAAAAAAGCAAGGGAGGACACTTTGATTAATTAGTCATATTTAACTGACAATTGTCAATCTTTAGCGCAGCTATATATTCATGTAACCACCTACAAAGTTCCATTTTTTGTAATATCATAGATTCCAATGTTTTTTTTTTGATACGATATAGATTCCAATGTTTATGATCTTAGGAATGAACGAATAACCCGCATACATGGTATACTTGTGCCGATAAAATTAAAAAATAAAAAAAAATACATGGTATACTTGGGCTTGAGGTAATTAAGGGGTGAGGTCTTCTTTTTTCTTTTCTTTTTTTCTTTTTTTTGAAGGCGTATTTACTGGAGGTCTGCATATTATACTACAAGAATGGGCGGTCATTAGGGACCGCCCATTAGCGACTGCCAAACAGTCGCTGCTGAAGACAACAGCGACTACTTAGCAGTCGCTAAATTTTTCATTGAACGTTAATATTCACTGAGAAAATTTACAAATTACTGGGCCACGCATTTTGGCCCGAATTGGGCCAAAATGTGGGCCAATTTTAGGGCCAAATTTACCCTAATTCGGCCCTAAACAAATCAGCGACCGTTAAGCGGTCGCTGATTTAGGTGTATAAATAAAAAAAAATCATTTTTTTATTTCCTCATCTTCTTCCCCAAATCAGCGACCCATACCCGATTTGAGCCGATTTCAGTCATTAGCGACTGTCGAGCTCAAGTTGCGACCAGAAAACGGTCTCTAACTCATAACATCCTTTTCCCCTCCAAAAATTGCCGGTATTTTTAAGCTCCGCCTCAAATCTTCCTTTCTCCGACTCCGCCGTTCGAAACACCTCCTTGCGCCGCCTCCTTTGCCCATTTCTGCCTCTCACCGCCGGTAATGAAAAGCTCCTATTAGTTTTTCCATTTTTTTGTGTTTTACTAATATTCTAATTTAAATTCGAAAATTGCCTAATTTAAATCCGAAAATTGGTATTGTTAGATTGTTAGATTTGTTGTATGATTGTTAGATTTGTTGTTAGATTTGAAATAGAAATAGAAATCGATTATTGTGAAATTAGAAATAGATTAGAAATATATTATTGTGAAATTGTGAAATTAGAAATAGATTAGAAATAGATTATTGTTAAATTGTGAAATTAGAAATAGATTAGAAATAGATTATTGTGAAATTGTGAAATTAGAAATAGACTAGAAATTAGATTAAGGAAAAAAAATAGAAATAGATTAGAAATTAGATTAAGGAAAAAAAATAGAAATAGATTAGAAATAGATTAGCAATAGATTAGAGATTAGAGATTAGATTAAGGAAAAAAATAGTAATAGATTAGAAATAGATTAGAAATGAGATTAAGGTTAAAAAAATAGAAATAGATTAGAAATAGATTAGAAATGAGATTAAGGAGAAAAAAAAAAGAAATAGATTTGTGAAATTGATTAATGAATGATTAAAGGAAAAAAAATAGAAATAGAATTGTGAAAATTAGATTATATATTAGATTAAATTAGATTAGTTTTTACTTAGATTCTTTAATTAGATTGTAAAAATGAGATTAAGTTTATACTTAGATTCTTTAAATAGATTGTAAAAAATGAATCGTTAGATTTGTTAAATTGTTAAATTATATTAGTTTATACTTAGATTCTTTAATTAGATTGTGAAAATGAGATTAAGTTTATACTTAGATTCTTTAATTAGATTGTAAAAATGAGATTAAGTTTATACTTAGATTCTTTAAATAGATTGTAAAAATTGAATTGTTAAATTTGAAATAGTTTTGTGTTAGATTGTTAAATTGTTAAATTAGATTCAAATGTTGATTTGATTTTCTAAATGTTATATTTTCATTTTTACAGTATATACATATTTTCGGCATGACGTCACGTAAGACCACTAGCGGTACTGGAGGTCGAGGTCGAGGTCGTGGAGATGGAGGTCGTACTGGGGTGTCGGGTACTTGTAGCGGTGGACGAGTCACGAGTAGTGTTGGCCGTGGTGGGGTTGGTGCCAGTGCTAGTGGCAGAGTAGGTGGTAGCGGTGTTGTCCGTGGTGATAGTAGCAGTAGGGGGGGGTCGAGGTAGGTTCGGACCTGTACGGATTATCCGATCGGCGACTCGTGCATCGGATGGCCATCCAGCCGAGCCATCCGCCTCGGCACTAGGGTCAGGTGACGTCTCTACATCGAGGACACCAGTGTTGCAGTGGTAGTTATTAGCAGAGTTTGAGACCGTCGAGGTGCCAGAGGTGCCACTACCTCGATCATCAGAGTCTACCAGGTCCGAGGTGCCACGACCACCTACTTCAGCTTCAGTAGGGACTCACGTGCCCCCATCTGCCGAGTCTACCAGACTTTAGATTCCATCACCTTTACACGACACCGGAGCTGGACAGAGTCAGAGGTCGAGTGAGTCACCACTACCGAGCCAGTCTCGCCCACCGAGGGGACCAAATGCACCATGTACGACAGTCCCGGCGGGACAAAAGATTCCGCTTATAGAAATGCATCGGGGTTGTTTTTCCAAGCCCCCTAGTCGTGAGATCGCGAAGGTGATCACTGGCCTCATTCGTCAGTTTATGACTGAGTTTTGGCCCTCCTACACAAAAATTCCCCTCAAGAAACGGAAGGAAATGTATGCTCGATTTATGGTGAGTTTTTTATTTATTGTTTAATATCTCATAATTTAGTTTATTAAATTAGGGCTTTTTTAAAAAAATTATGTTGAATTTAGTTTAATAATTTATTGTCGTAATTAACTGTTGAATATTAATTATTTTTTTTGCAGAATAGATTAGGGATTCGTTACTAACATAGGGCTACAGTACACAGGGCATACCAAGAGAAGGCGAGGGAGCTTTACAAACGAGCGATGAACAAGGCGCATGGCTATTACATGGAGAGGAAGGATATGGAGAAGTATCGCAACAAGAGAAAGACGTCGTGGATGAGCGAGAGTATTGAGAAGGCGGCGGCAAAACATTGGGCGACGGAAGAATTTAAGAAGAAATTTGTCAAGGGAAAGAAAGCTAGGAGAGGCGGTAAGGAGGATGGCCCGGCGCCCGCCACCTTTTACGGTGGTTCTATTGATTACAAAGAGATCCGGCAGCGCCTGGTGAAAAGCGCGCCGCAAGAAAGTTTCGTACACCATGATTACCCTTTGTGTGTGTAATATTACCTATCAACAAATAAATAGTTATAAGTTAGAATCTAATAAAATAACAAAATATATTGAAATTAAAATTTGAGATAGTAAGGAGAAAAAACGTGCATACCTTATGAAGTATGGAAGGTTGGAATGAAAATGAGAGTAGAAGAAGAGTCCTATTTATAGGGCACTGTCAGTCAATAGGGACCGCCTGAGCGGTCCCTATTGACAACGGATACTAACAATAGGGACAGCATGGGCGGTCCCTAATGATAGTAGCCGTTATCATTAGGGACCGCTCAGGCGGTCCCTAATGATACTATTCGTTGTCAATAGGGACCACTGGGCGGTCCCTATTGACAGTATCCGTTGCCAATAGGGACCGCATAACGGTCCCTATATGTTTAATAGGGACCGTTAAGCGGTCCCTATAAGTTTAATAGGGACCGTTAAGCGGTCCCTAATGTGAAAATAGGGACGGCTTGGCAGTCCCTAATGTGGAAATTAGGGACCGCATGGCAGTCCCTACTAATATTCGTACATCAAAATTATAAATTTTTCGATGGTTCGAGGTGCCGCGTGGTATGTTTAGTTCGTAATAACCATTTTAATAGTTAAAATAATAATAAGTACAACGACACATTGTATATTCAAACATTATACAAGGAGAACGGGCCGCTTTGAAGATTCTCCTACTGGGTTTAGGGTTTAGGGTTTAATTCGATATACATATATACGTATAATTAATGAATACTTGATCTAATAATTATACCTCATAAGTGTATCTATGCTAATGTTTGTGAAGTAAATCATAAACACGGATAACAATTACAACTAACTAATGATAATTAGTTGTACATTTGTGAAACATATATATCTTGAACGTTAATAACTCGGTCGATATCAATTAATCTATTATTTCACAACTAATCTGTATAAGGTTGGTTTTGCAATCATTTATTACTTCAATTTACATATTACAATGAGTTTGGTTGCTTAGAATCACAAACACACCAACATCAATAAAAAAAAAATCGATTTTAAAGTATGAATATTAGTAGGGACTGTCAAACGGTCCCTATTGTCAAATTAGGGATCGCTTGGCAGTCCCTATTGTTAATTTAGGGACCGCTTGGCAGTCCCTACTAATATTCATACATCAAAATTATGAATTTTTCGATGCTTCGAGGTGCCGCGTTGTATGTTTAGCTCATAATAACCATTGGAATAGTTAAAATAACAATAAGTACAACGACACATTGTATATCCAAATATTATACAAGGAGAACGGGCCGCTTTGAAGATTCTCCTACTGTTTTGTACGACGAATGACATAATGACAAAATTAATTCGATCTACATATATACGTATAATTAATGAATACTTGATCTAATTATTATGCCTCATAATTGTATCTATGCTAACGTTTGTGAAGTAAATCATAAACACGGATAACAATTACAACTAACTGATGATAATTAATTAGTTGTACATTTGTGAAATATATCTTGAACGTTAATAACTCGATCGATCTCAATTAATCTATTATTTCACAACTAATCTACTATAAGGTTGGTTTTGCAATCATTTATTACTTCAATTTATATATTACAATGAGTTTGGTTGCTTACAATCACAAACACAACAACATCAATAAAACAAAATCGATTTTTAAGTATGAATATTAGTAGGGACCGTTAAACGGTCCCTAATGTCAAATTAGGGACCGCTTAACGGTCCCTAATTTGACATTAGGGACCGTTTAACGGTCACTAAAATCGAAAATTTTGAATTTTTGGCAAAATGTTTTGGCGGAAGTGAGGGGAAAATTTGAATTTCACCAAATCAATTCTCAACCGTCGATGAAATCCTAATCTACGGTCATAAGTACCCCATCATGTCTTTAACACGGATCGCCATATCAAACCGTCGATCATCTAAAATCATCCAACGGACAAAAACCAATTGAATCCCATCATATATATATAACCTCACCACTCTTACACACATTTCACTATCTCCAAAAAAGCACTATCTTCTTTTCTTCTTTTCACCAACACAAAAACACTATCTTTTTTTTCTTCTTTTCACCAACACAAAAACTTTTCTTCTTTTCACCAAACAATATTTTCTTCATTTTCTTTTCTTTCACTTTCTTTATTTTGGATCTTCATTTTCTTTTTTTCTCCAATACAATCTTTTTTTCTTACACTTTCTTTATTTTGGATCTTTATTTACTATTACTATTCTTCACTTTTGATTTCATATTTTTAATTTCATTCATGTTTTTGATTTCATTCATGTTTTTTATTTCATTCATTTTATATTATTACTCATTTTATTCATCTTTTCACATTCTTTTATTCTTTCATGTCAATTGTAATTATATTAACTTTTTATTCATCATTTTATTGTTTTGATCTTGTTAAAATTACAATTTTACAAAAAAAAAAAAATTATATTCTGGATTTAATCCGGAATATAATTGTATTTTTTTTATTTTTTCTGGAGGTCATTAGGGACCGCTTAACGGTCCCTACTAATATTCATACTATGAATATTAGTAGGGACCGTTAAGCGGTCCCTGTTTTTGATATTAGGGACCGTCAAACGGTCCCTATATTTGATATTAGGGACCGTTAGACGGTCCCTACTAATATTCATAGAAATTCTACGAATATTAGTAGGGACTGTTAAACGGTCCATATTGTAAAATTACGGACCGTCTAACGGTCCCTAATTTTTTTCAAAATGTAGCGACTGTCAAACGGTTGCTACTTTCTGAAATAAAATAGGGACCGCTCAGACGGTCCCTATTGTAGAAATTTGGGACCATCTGAGCGGTCCCTATTGTAAAAATTAGGGACCGTCTGGTCCGTCCCTATTGTAGACATTAGGGACCGTCTGAGCGGTCCCTATTGTAAAAATTAGGGACCGTCTGGTCGGTACCTATTGTAGAATTTAGGGGCCGTCAGACCATATGGTCGGTCCCTATCGTAGAAATTAGGGACCGTCTGACGGTCCCTAAATTCTACATTAGGGACCGCCCCGACGGTCCCTGTTATTCAAAAGTATGGCGACTGTCTATCGGTCGTTATATTGCGGTCCCTATTGAGGTCATTAGGGACCGCTTAACAGTCGCTATAGGGACTGCTTAACGGTCGCTATTGGCAAGCGACCACTGTCAATAACGACCGCTAGACAGTCGCTATTTGCCAATAGCGACCGCAGGGGGGTCATTAGGACCGCCCAGACAGTCCCTAATGACCCCTTTTTTTTGTAGTGGTACTTGTTGTTTGGTGGAAGAGCATGTCTTATAGTTGCTCTTTCAATCGATAAATTTATTTTGGCTGATAATATAAAAGAACAAAAAAAAGGGGGAAAAAAAAACACGCATGTTTGCATGCAGCCTTAAGCACAAACCACAAAGGTGAACTGTCTTGCAATTAGAATGCAGTGTTTTTTTTTTTTTTTTTTTACCTTTATAGAATTGGTTGTTTACATCTCACCTATTAACTTATCTAGGCAACTTCTGACTTCTATCCGTTCGGCTGTAGGTTACTCACCATCAAGTTTAATCACCACGTTTGAATATTACTGTTATTCTTACTCTAACATGAAACATCTCAAGTATACGAGCGCTAGACTTCACTTTTCACGTGTGAACTAATACTATATATATATTGATGTGAAAGAAAAAGAAAGATATTGTGGTGGCGGACGAATGTTGAAGTAATGGGTACTATTTTATTATGACTTAGCTACTATAAGTTTGGAGGGGACAGACTGTTGAACTACCTTATGTAGTTTATTAATTTAGTTGAATTAATCATCCATATAATTCATTTCCCCAAGACAGATGATATGTACAGAAGGTGGGTGTAAATCATTTCTTAATTAAAGTTTTATGAATTAAATTTCGTCGTTATTGATCGCTACAAGGAGAATTGCACGCGCGTGGATATTTCTGTTGAACATATCATTCCATCATGAATGTTCTCAATCATAAACCAAACTGAAAAAATAAAATAAGGAAGAAAATTGTTCGAGTATAGAACTATAGATGCGTCAATATATTGATTTAGAGATAAACATGATAAAGTTCTAATGATAGAGACAGTAAACACGTATCACATTCGTGGTTGGGAAATTTCTTTTGAGGGTATATATTTCTGAAATATAACCTTGCATGCAACTTCGTGTATTAGAAATCATTTTTAAACAAAATCTTCTTTTAATAAACAAAATGGGAAAAGGATCTTTTGTACGGCCGCAAGGTACATTGTATCAGGTCCTGGTCCAGGAGACATGGCTGTTAGAATTGGAATTGAATTTCTTTGATTTTGTAATAATTAACGTTTTGTGGACTAGGATTTTTCTTTCAAGAAGAGGAGTGTGAAACCAGAAGTATATTGAATCATTTTAATAATAAGTTTTAAAAATTTGTTGTCGACTCATTTTGTAATAATTAAAACTTTTGTTTTGGTGGACACCATTTAAGAAAATGAGTACGAAACCAGAAGTATATAGAAAGAAATTAAGTTTTTAAAAATTAATTGTCGACTAATTTGAAAACATCATGTCTCCTTAGGAGTGTGGATCTAATTATAAAATTTAGAGGGGATCAAATGGTGTCATAAAAAAGAGGCACGTCAATTAACACATAGAACATGTATTTGTCCATCAGCTCGAATATGTATTCAGTAGCCGGACATTTTCAATTTGTCCACTTATTGTTAACCCCTCTAATTTTTACTTCGAACTTCGATGACACAAGTGACATGTTACTGCTAATAGACACTATTGTTTAAATACGATACCCAAAGGAAATAAGTAGAAACTACAACGTCATCTCGAGGTGCATAGATTTTAGATGATTCGGTGACACTCGAAGGATATCGTAATGTTCCCTCCCTTTCACAGTATCACGATGGAGCTTACAGGGTACAAGGAGTCCGCGTGTGGCACTACGAGTCTTAGATGATCCCACGAAGCCCCTTGGGACCTATGATACCCTTCAAGTCACGCATCAAGATACTACGAGCACGATACCTGAAGTCTCGTTTTCCATGCTAATCAACTACATGAAGAATCCATGGTCACACGATGCTAAGAATGCCAATTCGATGTAAGACTGTCAGCTACGATGGTTCACATAAAACCATGTGACGAAATGTTCTACCAGAACACATGCACTCCTGGAGGGAACCAATTGTCATAGGAATAAACAAGTTAATCAGCAAATGGATGCGTGGACAAACCACTTGTCAAAACACTCTTCATGCAAATAGACATCCGTCTCTAAAAAACTCCTTATAAATAGGGAGTGTACCCTATAGTTGCAAGCCAAGTTGAAAAAATAAATCAATTTTACCTCTATTTTCTCTCACTAACTTTGCTTGTCATCATCAAACTCACGATAGTTGCACAATTTCGAAAGTCAGATAGGATGTTTTGAATAAAATAAACATTAATTACCCAGTTTAAGAAATACAAACTGAGTGTTAACACTTATATTATATACATTGCTAATCACAACTTAAATAAAAAAATATAAAGCTACTAAACATAAATTAGTGTGTGAAATATACGTTACATATTTAATGGCTAATGAAGATATTACTTCTCTTGTAGGTCGATCAACTATTTGTAAGTTTAAAATGTCAATTTTGACCCGAGAAAGGGCTGGTAAAGTCTTTTGCGATTTATGAATGAACTTGGCCGAATTTCAAATTTTCTACGTATCCTCTGTTGAAATCAAGTCATACGTAGCTCGAAGATATAGTTGTGGTGTTGTGATACTGTGGGATGTGCGTATATTAAAATGGATATTGTTGTAGTGATGGAGCGTAGAGTGGAGGACGTAGTATTTGTCTAATAGAAGAAGTGTAGTAATCGAGAGTTGTATATAAGGGTACTTGTATTTTTTTTGTCCAATAAATCTCTCCCGCTGATTGATGCATGATGACCAAGTGTTAGGGGAGATGGTCCACGTGTGGCTGTAGAGATGTGACATGTGTCAATGTATGACATGTGTAAATGAGTGAGAATAACATGTGTCAAAGAAAAGGTATGCCACATGTTAGATGTTTGTCTGTCTGTAAAGGACAACGTGTTGCATAAAAGAAGGAGTGCCGCATAGAGGATAGATTACATAAAAGAAGGAGGTGTCCTCAGGAGAGAATGAGGTATTCGAGTAGGTAAAACGAGTAAATATCATTAAGAATGAAAAAGGTATCACGAGACGGGAAAGAAGGCATCTCGAAGAGGACACTCGAGTAATTTTCAAGAGAGAAATGGAGTAACCCAAAGAGGAAAAGAGGTTATCAGGAAGAATGAAAGAAGTTATCACGAGGAGGGAAATGGGGTATCATTATATAGGAAGGTTTTAAAGGGTCCTATATAGGAAGGTTTTAAAGGGTCCTTTAAGACGATTGAGAGAAGAAAATAAGAAGTGGATTTTGTATTTTAAGGAGTACTTTTTTAGTTACAAATGCTAGTAATTCATAAAGTAGAGTTATCCATCAAAAAAAAATAAAGTAGAGTTGGGACTTGGGAGTCGAACCATTCTACTCATATTTCTGGGTATCGTCACTCAACAGATGAAATTAGAAGAAGTTAGATTGTTTTTCTAAAACTCCAACCATATTTTATACCAATTGTTGCCAGAAAAATATGATAGATACGCATCCATTATTTGATGTGACATAATATTGTCGTATGTAAAAGGACATAAAGATCAGGATCTGACCTCCATTTGAAGTTCTTTTCGTATTTTGCAAATTGGACATTATCAACTAGTTTGACAGTGACCATCATGCATAAATTCCAAATACAGGTGGGTTAAAAAATCCAAAGTAAAAAACAATTGGGCCTAATGGATGGAGTCTTGTACTTTCAGCCCACTAGCGTAGTTGCATCCCAATCTTGTTTCCCTCCACTTGTGTTTGAATAATATTAAATTTCATGAATCTGAAATTCTAAAATTTTCTTTTCTATTAAAGTAGTAATGTCGATTGAATATAAATAAAGTATTTTGATGTTAAATTCATTCGAAAAAAAGAAAAAGAAAAAACGTGAACTTTTATCCCTCACGTTTTGGTGAAGACTACAGTTTTCTTAAATTGGAAATTTGTTTTTTAAGCTTAATATAAGCTAGTTCTTTCTCATACAACCATATATCAACTTTAAAGACCTCAACAGTAATTTAAACACAAATCTAAATTATCGAGAAATATTATATACATCCGCTGTATGTACAACCGATGGTTGAGATTAAAAGAAGATCCCTAAATTATAGGAATAACCACCTAACACCTCATTCCCACCGTGTATTGGAGGTGGATGCACATACAGCGGCTGCACCAAATAATCTCTCGTACACTTGGCCCATATAAAAAGATACGTAAATTGTATGGCTCAAATCTTCCCGATCTTGACATAAAATCGTGCTTTATTTTCCCTAAACTCTGACAAAGTCTTATCCAGATTCACGATCTACAATAAAGAGCAATATTGCGTAATAGTATTCATACTAAAATCATTATTGTTTTCTTTTGAGAAGTTTCATAAGATGTCCGATTCATCTACGATGCGTTACAAACATTTGAATAACATCAAAAATTCAACTTTCAAACATTCTAAATTAAATTAGTTATATTATTAATCTATAATATTTTTATTTTTTTGCAAGAATTTGAAAATATATTGAAGCTCAACCAAGTTTTACAAGATACGAGGGGTATTACCCCAAGTGAAAGGTAGATCAAAATTCCACATACAATCAAAACGTAAACCAATGACTACTAAAACCAAGGAATAAACAGAGCACTAGCTTAGAACTACAACTATGTTTAAAGCCTACAATGACAGCATATCCTAAGCACATTCGGCCTCCAGAATCAGCCCACTTCATTCCAACTCCGGGGCTATCTGCCCGTGGTTGTACTCTCCAGGCCCATTCCAGCTGTAGTAGAGCTCTCCACATTGGTTTCAACTTGTTGGGGGGTTTGGAATGGAAGAAGTAGCAGATTACAACGTGAACCAGCACATGTCACTCTCATAAATCCACCAGTGAGTCCTTCTACCTGCAGAATAATCAACAAACACACACACCTTGTACCTCTATACAATATATATTTCATGCACAAAAAACAGTTAGTACCAAGTATGACAAGCATTCAGCCAAAGTTCAAAATTTGCTCAGGTTACTCAGAACCTTCCTAACAAACCTGGTCTTATTTTTGCACAGTTTAAGCTCCAATCTTTCCCTTAGTTCATTGGCCAACTCTATACAGATGGTAGCAGTTGGGACTTGTTTCATTCAAACACTTTCACATTTCTCATCTTCCAAATTCCTACCAGAACTACCCCAAAAACTGCAGCTCTTATCCTATAGACTAGACTTTGTTTATGCTGAGACTTGCCAAAACTTTCCATCCAGTTATCAAAACTTTTTCCTGTTGCACTTAAGCCTACAGTAGCCATCATTCTATGAACAATTTGTCCAGACATAGAGCATTCAAAGAATAAATGGGATATAGTCTCAGGCTCTTCCCCACACATTTCACATACATCATTTTGCAAGCATTTATAATACTTTATAAACTTAAATACTCATTATTTTGGTCTTATTTCGTATGAGTTACAATACACCAAGAATCTCGTTACAGTGGGCCTGATATAGCCAAAATAATGATAGTCTATTACAAATGATGGACTAGCTTAGTCCGGAACACCAGCTACGCGTTACAGAATGTAAGAAAGACCTAGATAACCCTAAATGTCCGAGTTGAGGAAATAGTCGAACGATGGGAGTTCGATAGATAACTCTCGAAACTGCAGACGATCGAACGATGGCGGTTCGAGACTCCCGAATAAATTAAATTTGCATAACTATCGAACCTGCGTGGTTCGATACTGAAAACTCGCGAATCTGAGCGGTCAAATACTCAAAGTCTCGAATCTAGAAAACCGTCGAACAGCCTCGGTTCGATTCTAAGAACTCTCGAACGAGACGAACTCGATAGTTAACTGTCGAATGGAGGAAACAATCGAATAGAAATAACAGTTCAACAAGCGAGTTCGATTTTTATGAGTTGGTTCCAAGTAATCAATATGTGTGTTAATATCGGGGAACTAGGTATTTATAGACCCCGTTCCGCGGGACCCACATCAAGTGCGGAGCATAACAGTCGAACGGGTTTGGTTCGACTATCTCAATAACAGTCGAACGGGCCCGATTCGATAGTTTTATTTTTGAACCTTTCTTGGGTAGGCCGGCCCAAAACACTTTTGGGCTTCCTAAAATACCCCCATCATATAGTCCCCCAGTTTGGGAGTCGGTCTTGATTTCAAGAGCGGGTGCCAAACTCTAAAAATTGTCTTGTTTTGAGTAGTGGTTCGCTTTGTGTTTCAGAGTTTGCCCTTGCATCCGTGGGCCATGACTTTTTAATATAGGTTAACAACTAGATTTTGTTTGACTTGAAAATATGCCCCCTATTTGGGGAGCCATGACCCGCAGGGTCAGTTACCAAATAACTTTTATCTGGCTTCAAAATAGGCCCCTTATATGGGAGCCATGACCAGCAGTGGAGTTGAAACTGTCGAACTGGCTGAGTTCAACCATTATAAATAAGTGTCGAACTGCCCCTGATTCGATTATTAGTTCAAAATATTTTATTACTGTCAAATTCGAACAAATTCGACTGTTGTTGATTTGCTTTTGAATGGTCAAATCGAAGGGGTTCGACTGTTATTATAGGGACTGTCAAACATTGGCGAATTCGATCGTTATCTCTCGAACCGAGAGTAATGACGATGGTGGTCCTATATAAAGGCCCACCCTTGCCAACTCATTTACCACTTGCGATAATTTGCTATCCACTGAAAATAATTGTCGAATCCTTACGATTCGATCGTTCTGAATAACAGTCTAATGATCAGTATTCGATTGTTCGATAAGACTCAAATTTGTGCGATTTGATAATTATTTGAAAATATGCAGCATATTTGCAGTCCTCTTTTAAGATTATTGATGGCTCGAAAGAAATGAGGGGGTCGTAGTAAAATAGCCATGTCGCCCAAGAATATTTATTCTTCCCAAGGGTGCGCAAATAGTCCTGGCTCTTCGAATGGAGGTCCATCTGCAAGGAATACCATTCGAACCGAGGGCTCTTCAAGAGCTGCCCTAGGGAGGGGATCTGTTGGAAGACCTCCTGGAAGTTTATCTGCTAATTGGGGTGCCGAACAGTAGCGACGGAACCCATAGATCGCTCAACCCTAAGGCTCGGAGGAGTCTTCGCAGGCACTCATGTCCCCCTCGTATGCAATTTTGAAAACCACGAGAATTTCACCCCTCGTAGAACCGTAATGACTCCCGCCGCTTCAAGAGGAAGAGTTAAGGTTAGGACTAACGCCCAAATAAGGATGATGGAGGAGTCTGACGCGGTCGACAATAGGATCACTGCAAACCAGGCCTGATTCAATGTTGAGAATCAATCTGTAAATCGTGCTCCAATACCAACTACCGCGGGCGCTTCTGGTGCGGGTGGCGATGATTGGTATTCATCCGCTAAGAGACGTGTTGTTGAGGCCTAGGCAACCGCTAAAGTTGCCGAAATTTTGTAGCCTCCTTGCAAACGTCCTCGAGCATCTCGGAATGATGAGAATGATGGAGTCTCTAAACATCAAGCTGCTAGGGTATCAACTGCGGGAGGAGTGGTCTGTCAAAATCATGAAGAGGATGTGGCCTCAACTCGATGGTCGTGTCGTGCTTGAGGGGCTCGGTTATCGCAATTTAGCACGCTTTGGGCATTTATTTTTTGTTGCTACCAGCATTGTGGTTTACAGACTATGTCGCGATTATAGCGGTTTGATTGAGGTACAAGGTAAGCATAACGATGTGGTCAATAGACTAAACGTGAATGTCATGATTAATTATACTATCCGTCTAGTCGCTCTTAAGCGTGCTCGTGAGTCAGAGAGTGCACGGAGCAAGGCCGTTCAAGATGCTCTTGCTGCTGGCGCAAGTGCTAAGAAGGCGGAAGATAGCATGGGGTCCCTTCGTGCCGAGATCTCCCCTCTGAAGAGAGAGAGGGACACCTTGAAGAGAGAGAGAGAGAGAGAGAGAGAGAGAGAAAGAGAGAGATTCCTTAAAGGAGGTCAATAAAGGGGCGGAGTCCACGATCCTTAGATTGGGTAATAAAGTTCGACATTTCGAATCGGAAAGCTCTCAATTCGAGGTGGCTAGGTCTTTTATGAAGAGTGGTGTTTATCGCTGGCTGAAATTGTGCTAGGGGGCGGAGGATGTAACGTATGGTATGGAACTTGGAATAGATCAGGTTGATTATCTGGGATTTATAAAGAAAGGTTTCCAAAAAGATATGCTTGGCGTTAGTCGCGGTCCTTGAATGGAAACTCCCAAGGTTGATGATGGCGACGAGGAAGAACTCACCACTCCTAAGATTGGTGAACCCTTCTTTCGTATTTGGCGAGAGCGACATCCCAAAGCAATGCCTGATTCGGGTAGACATAATCATGTTTCGCTTGTGAGGCGGGAAACTGCGAAGTTCGCGGGAATAGATGAGTCTTGTGGTAACCCGAGTGGGGTGAAGGATGCCATTCGTGTTGTTTTTAGTGGTAGAGATGATGACGCGATCGCATCACCTGTGATAGAACTAGCACGATTGGTGGAACTAGCACCATGCGATCGTTCAATGGCTACGTCATCGTTGCATCACGACCCTAACTTAGTTGCACGGAATGCTCCGATTAAACCAATGTTGTCTAACGAAGCGACCCTGGTATCTGTTGTGGGGGCGACTTCGTCTCGCATCGGCATTACGAGGGAAGCTCATGATACTGTTGTGAGTTTAGGATCCATCCGACCCAGGCCGGCTATTGTCCTAAATGATGAGAACCGGATTTCTCCTAGCATTTATCATCTTGAAAGAGCGTGGGGTGGTGCTGTTAAGAAAGAGGAATTTATATTACCTGGTGGATGGGACCAAATGGATGAACTCATTTTGTCAGATAAGTAGATTGAGAAGAATTGTGCTAATTATGTGCGGTCCCTTGGTTTCGTATTGCGTCCAAGGTCCTCCCAATCAACAGAGTAGCCGCGCTTGATTACATATATGGTTTTGTTGGTGTGGCATTAGGCTTTATTTTATCTTACTAATTTGACGTTTGTTTTGATGACGTTGTTGTACAGATATCCTTGAGAAACCAATTTTGTTCTTATGATTAATATAACAATTGTTTTTAGGTGCACTTTTGTCGTATTTTTCATCACTAAGCTATTGTTGTCATAATTTTGATTTGCCGTCAGAGTCGTTTGGAGTAGAAGTAGGCCCTTTTGTTGGAGGGTATCGATATCTGACTCATTATTGGCCTTGATAGGCAAAATGGTCCATTCGGGTTTTTGCGGAACAAGATATTAGGTTTGCATTTGTTCTCGTCGGGTCAAATGTTCATCCCAGTTTTTTGTGGAGCGAGATATTAGATTTGCATTTCTCCTCGTCGGGTCAAATGTCTATCTTATTTTCTCGTTGAACGTGATATTAGGTTTGCATTTGTCCTCGTCGGATCAAATGTCCATCTCGGTACCGATGTTTGTCGTGATCATTCCTTTGTTTCATTGCCCTGTAAGCATTGCTTCTTTTTTATTTTTCTTACAATGTTACAAACCAAAATAATAAAGATTTCAAATTAAGATAGGGCTAAGCTCAGCTTCATGCTGTGTTACCTACATTTCCCGTTGTGTCGAGACTCAAGCCTCCGTAGTTCATGTCTCTATTATTACATTTCGATTTTATTGGGTAATTCAATTATCACGCATAATAGCGTCTCAGATTATGCACGTTCCACGGGCGAGGCAACTTGCGACCCTGCATGTCCTCAAGATAGTAATACCCCTGTGAACTACCCTGTATGACCTTGTACGTTCCCTCCCATTTTGGTTCAAGTTTTTCCACATGTTTGCTTGTTGCGGTACTCTTTAGCACCAAGTCTCCTACATCGAAGTTTCCAAACCTGACTTTCTTGTCGTAGCTCATGGCCATGGCCACCTTAAAAGCCACCGTACGATGGTAAGCGCCCTCCTTAGTGGAGCCAATCAAATCGAGATCCATCTGACGCAATCTGGACGATTGTTCTGGGTTATAGTCATGTATCCTGCACGTGGGCATGCCAATTTTGTCTGGAAGAACTGCTTATGTCCCGTATACCAAAACGTAAGAGGTTTCTCCCGTCGATGTTCGGGGTGTTATTCTATAGGCCCACAATATTCCATGAAGCTCGTCCGTCCAACTTTTCCCGGTGTCTCTCCTCTCGAGATAATCTTCCAGTGTCTTGTTGGTCGACTCTACTTGCCTGTTTGCTTGAGAGTGGTAGACGGAGGTCATATTATGAGAAATACGTAGCTTTTGAAACCAGGATTTGATCTCTTTGCCAATAAACTGCCATCCGTCGTCGCATACCATATACCTGGGAATACCGAAGCGGCAGATGATATTCTTCCATATGAATTCAATCATATTCTTTTCCGTAATTGATTACATGGCTTCGGCCTCCACCCACCTGGTGTAATACTCGATCGCCACCACTAAAAATCTTTTCTGGCCCTTGGCAACTGGTAACGGACCCACAATATCGATCCCTCATTGTTCTAATGCGCAAGCTACATCGAGTGGTTACAGCGGCTGCGCCGGCCTGTGAATGAGTCGGGTATGAAATTCACAGCTGTCACAATGTCGTGAGAATGTTGTGGCGTCTTTCAATAAAGTCGACCAATAGTATCCCTGACGTAGAATCTATTGGCCAGTGCTCGACCCTCTGAGTAATTTCTACAACTCCCCGTGTGTACTTCCCGCATCACGTAATCTGCATGCGGCGGAGTCAGACAACGCATGAGGGGACCCTCAAACGACCATTTATATAGCTCTCCATTGTGGATCGTGAATATGTGGGCCTTGTAGCGCATTCTAGGTTGGGCGTTAGAGTCTGCGGGTAACACCTCATCTGCGAGGTAGCTCATGATCTCGTCCTTCCAAGATGGAGCTTCCCCGATCGGCAATATATTATCAACCTTTGCCCATGTACTGTTGTATTTCGATATTCCAGTGGACTACTTGTCAGTTGCTAAAAGCGTGACTCGTTTCTTCACGAGGATTTCTGACAAGCTGGAGAATTCTGACATCGCATCGGCCTTGGTATTTTTGTTGAGCGAGATTTGAGAGATGTCAAAAAAATTGAGTTGGCTAGCTAGTACCTTTACTTTCGCGGCATATAGTTTCATCGTTTCCTCCCTCATCTCATATTTTCCCGAAAAGTGATTTTCCACCAATTTTTAATCCGTGAACACTTAATTCTCCACGTTGAGGGTTAGCGCCAAATTAATCCCCGCTATCACAACTTCATACTCAGCCTCGTTGTTGGTTACCTAGAAGTTTAAACTTATAGCAAATTCAAACTTTCGACGGTCAGGTGCACCCTCACTCCCCCTTCGTGGTTTGTGGTCGAACCATCCGTATGTAGTATCCATGTGCTAGTTGCTCTGCTCGTGCTAGCTTGATCTGAAATAGCCAAGATGTAGTTTGTGGACCCTGATATGCTGTTGCCTAATGTCTCGGCCATGAAATCTGCCGACGACTCAGCCTTGATGGATGTGCGCGGACAGAACTCGAGCCCGAATTCACTAAGTTCTACCGCCCATTTGACCAATTGCCCTGAAGTCTCGGTCCTAGCCAACACTTGTTTTAGAGGCTTGTCTGTAATGATTGTGATTGGAAATAAGGCCTTAATTTTTTGTCGTTGCTACTATGGCAAGAGCGAATAACTCTATCTCCAAATAGTTTATTTTTTCACTTTGCAGAACTCTGCTCACATGATGTATCCGGAGTTGCTAAACCCCCTTCTCATTTACTAAAACTGTACTGATGGCATGTGACGGCATGGAAAAATGCAAGTACAACATCTCACTCTTGTAAGGCTTGGCGAGGAGTGGGGGACTGGCTAGATATCTCTTTATCTGCTGGAAAGCCACTTCACATTCCGCCGTACATGCGAAGTCCTTACTTTTTCTCATGACCTTGAAAAAAGGTAGATTTTTTTTCTGTTGAAGATGATATAAATCTTCCCAAGGCTGTTAGGCGTTCTACTAAACATTGTACCTCCTTCACTGTCCTAGGTGAGGGCAGATCCATCATTGTCTTGATCTTATCAAGGTTGACCTCTATGCCCCTCTCCTTTACCACGTAACTGAGGAACTTCCCGTTGTGACTCCAAACGTGCACCTCTTCGGGTTCAGCTCCATCATGTATGTCCACATAATAGCGAATACCTCATCCAAATGCTGGACATGCTAGTCCGCCATCAAACTGTTGACTAGCAAGTCATCTATGTAGACTTCCATGGATTTGCCAATTTAATGGTAGAACATCTTTGCTACCAATCTTTGGAAAGTTGTTCTGGTGTTCTTGAGACCGAAAGGCATCAGCCTATAGCAGTAAACTCAGATATCTGTTACAAAAGCTATTTTGCTCTGGTCATTTACGGCCATAAAGATCTGGTGAAATCCGCTCTTGGCATCCACCATGCTCAATAAAGCACAACGCGCTGTAGAATCCACCAACAAGTCTATCCTTGGCAAGGGAAAATGATCCCGGGGACATTGCTTGTTTAGGTCCGTGTAGTTCACACACACATTCTCCATGTCGTTTCCTTCTTGAGTACCCATACCACATTGCTCAACCATTTCGAAATATTATTGCATAGATATGATGTGCCGCTAACAGCTCCTGAACTCCTTCTCTGCCGCTTCATTCTTCTCTTTACTGAAGTTTCGCTTATTCTGCCTAATATGTTTCGCTTTGGTGCTCACGTTCAATCGATGCACTATAATCATGGGGTCAATCCCACGCAAGTTTGAATCCGTCCAAGCAAAAATACTGGCGTCCTGCATGAGATAATCTACCATCGCACTTTCTACTTTCGAACTCATTGCTGCTCCGATTTTAATTATTCTGTAGTCGTCTTCCTTGAACAGTTGTACCGTTTTGAATTACCTGAGTGGCTCCATTTTGCACTCCTCCCATTGATTCATTATTTGAAGTTGATACGATAAAGGATAGAAACATTGGACCCGTTAGATATATTGATCTAAGAACCCAATGTATAAATAAGCAGCGGTCTCCCCAGATTGAGAATCCGGTTTGATCTTACTTAGAGCTTGATAAACCTTGACCCGTTGGCTATAGTATCAGCCAAGAACTGTGGTATAGTTGAATGCCACAAGATCGTACTCAATATCTTGATATGTTCTTGAATATTTTAATTCCTCACAAAGAAAGAGTCAAAATATTACAAGGAAATATTAATTTTCAGAATATTGTCAAAGCTGAGTTTTACAACTCTTGTGAGACTTATTTATAGGCTATAAAGTGACTCTAAAGTATCCCACATTCATATCTAAGACATAAGAGTACTAAACAAGCATTTGACCACTCTTAATGATTCTTGAAACACTAAACAAGACTCTTGAAACACTAAATAAGAAGACTTGACTTCTTGGACATACAAAGGGTTTGTTTGACCAAAACTTAATCCTCTTTACTTAGTCTTGAAACTAGCCACTAAATTGATGGCCCACGGTCATGAAAAAGTGTCTTCCAATTTAATTTAGCACCAGCCCATCACTTGAATTGAGTCTCAACCCAATAACATTCATTATTGGGCCTTCTAAGCACTTCTCTTGCACATTCTCTTGTATTTCAGCTACAAGGCTTAACATGGCCTCTCTAATTTGTTTTGCTCGGGCTCTAGTTATTGGACCATCATGAATTTTGAGTAGATCCCTCTTTACTTGATTTGGCGGCGTTAGCCCGTTTCCATCATTCCTTCCTTCTTCAAAAAGATTCGTCCTCGAATTTGAATCTGCATCAAAAGGAGAAAGACCAGTAACATTAAATGTTGCACTTACATTATACTCACCTGGAAGGTGAAGTTTGTAAGCGTTGTCATGGATTCTTGCAATCACTTGGAATGGACCATCTCTCCAGGGTTGCAACTTTAACTTGTGGTTTGTTGGGAACCTCTCTTTTTGCAAGTGTAGCCATACCCAAGCACCAGGCTCAAGGATGACTCGTTTGCGTCCCTTATTAGCTTGCTCAGTGTACTAGTCCGTTTTCCTCTCAATGTTGAGTTTCACTTTCTCATGCAGTTTTTTGATCATTTTTGTTTTTGCTTTTCCATCAAGATGGTTACGCTCTTCAATGGGAATTGGACTAAGATCAAGGGGACTCAATGGATTGAAGCCATAGACAACTTTGAAAGAAGAGTGATTAGTAGTAGACTGAACACTCCTATTATATGAAAATTCATCAAATGATAAACAATCTTCCCAATTTTTCAAGTTCTTTTGAATCAAAACTCTAAGTAATTGAGACAAAGTTCTGTTCACAACTTCAGTTTTCCCATCGGTTTGTGGGTGACAAGTAGTAAAAAATATACGTTAATTCCCAATTTGCTCCACAAAACACGCCAAACGTGACTCAAAAACTTTACATCTCTATCACTTACAATGGTTCTTGGTATCCCGTGCAAGCAAACAACTTTCTTAAAGAACAAATCAGTAATATTAGTTGCATCATTAGTCTTATTACAAGGAATAAAGTGTGCCATTTTGGAAAACCTATCAACCACCACAAACACATAATCTTTTCCTTTCTTTGAACGTGGCAAACCAAGAACAAAGTCCATGGATATATCCACCCAAGGTTCACTTAGTATAGATAACGGTGTATACAATTCATGTGGTTGGACTTTAGATTTAGCTTGCTTGCAAGTTATGCACCCTTCACAAATTTTTTCAACATCCACACGCATCGTAGGCTAATAGAAATGCTCACTTAAAGTACTCAATGTTTTATGTATCCCAAAGTGTCCCATAAGCCCTCCCCCATGTGCTTCCCTAACACGTAATTCACGCATAGAACACTTAGGAATGCATAATTTATTTTCACGAAACAAATATCCTTCAAGCCTACAAAATTTCTCAAATGTAGCATGCTCACAAGCCAAATAAATTGAAGAAAAATCATAATCCGTAGCATATATTTTCTTAATGGACTCAAAATCAAAAAAGTTTAGAACTCGAAGTAGTGATCAATGTGTACCTCCTAGATAATGCATCAACTACAGTGTTTTCTTTCCCTTTTTTGTACTTGATCACATATGGAAATGATTCAATAAATTCTACCCACTTAGCATGCCTTTTACTAAGTTTACCTTGCCCTGTGAGGTATTTGAGAGATTCGTGATCGGTATGAATAACGAACTCCTTAGACCACAAGTAATGATGCCAAGTCTCCAATACTCTTACCAAAGCGTACAACTCATTGTCGTATGTCATATAGTTCAGCTGAGCTCCCTTCAACTTCTCACTAAAGTAAGCAACCAGTTTTCCATTCTGCATCAAAACAGCCCCTACACCTACTACAGATGCATCACATTCAAGCTCAAAAATTTTGTTAAAGTTAGGCAATGCAAGACTTGGTGCACTAGTGAGCTTTTCTTTCAAAAGATTAAATGTATGATCTTGTTTTTCTCCCCCAATGAAAACCAGCCTCTTTTTTCACAATTTCATTTAATGGTGCAACAATAGTGCTAAAATCTCTTACAAATCTACGGTAGAAACTTGCAAGACCATGAAAACTCCTCACTTCAAAAATATTCTTATTTATTAGGGGTTGGCCAATCTAAAATAGCATTAACCTTTTCCCTTTCCATTTCAATTCCATTAGCACTTACAACAAAACCAAGAAAAACCACTTTATCCATACAAAAAGAACACTTTTTAAAATTAGCATACAAAGATTATTTTCGCAAAGTGTCCAACACAGCACGCACATGCCCAAGATGTTGTTCCATACTTTTGCTATAGATAAGAATATCATCAAAATACACAACAACAAATTTTCCAATGAAATCACGCAAAACATGGTTCATTAACCTCATGAAAGTACTTGGCGCATTCGTTAAACCAAACGGCATGACCAACCACTCATATAAACCATACTTTGTTTTGAAAGCAGTTTTCCTTTCATCACCCTTTTTTATACTTATTTTGTGATAACCACTCTTTAAATCAATCTTAGAGAATTGCAAAGCCCCATATAATTCATCAAGCATATCGTCTAACCTAGGAATGGGATAGCGATACTTAACCATGATTTTGTTGATGGCACGACGATCAGTGCACATTCGCCATGTTCTGTCCTTCTTTGGTACTACAATCACCGGTACCGCGCATGGGCTCATACTTTCTCGAATCTTGCCATTACTCATCAACTCCTCTACTTGCCTTTGAATTTCTTTTGTTTCCTATGGATTGGCCCTATAGGCTGGTCGGTTTGGAAGTGTTGCACCCGGAATAAAGTCAATTTGATGCTCGATGCCTCTTAATGGTGGTAACCCATTCGGCTCCTCTTCGGGGAAAACGTCATCATATTCCTGCAAGAGAGACATAAAAGAACTAGGCAAAGAAGATGTTAGTTCGTTAGTACTTAGATAGTACTCCTTGTACATCAACACCATCATACTCTTTTTTGCAACAATCGGTCTATTTAAGTCACTTCCTCATGCAAAGAAATCTAATATTTTTTTTCTTCACTTTTCTCCAATTTTTCTTCTCCCTCATAAACACTCAAATCAGTCCTCTTGTTTTTCTCTTCGCTCTTTTTTCTCTTAGGTTGTTTCCCTCATTCCCATTGATTTTTTTCTCACCACTCTTTTTTTTCTCTCAAAGTGTTTCCCTCATTCCCATTGATTTTTTTTCTCACCCTCTCTAACTTTCCTCGCATGGGACATTTTGATTTGATCTTCCAAAACCTGTTGTGGACTTAAAGAAACAAGCATGATGGTCTTATTTTGACGCTTCAATGTGAAACGGTTGAGATACCCACCATATACAACTCGCTGATCAAATTGCGAAGGCCTTCCCAAAAGAATGTGACTTGCATGCATTGGTACCACATCACAAAGAACTTCATCCTCGACTTGCATGCATTGGTACCACATCACAAAGAACTCCATCCTCGTATTTCCTTATCGAGAATGTCACCAAAACTTGCTTAGTGACTCGAACTTCTCCACTTTTATTAAGCCATTGAAGCTTATATGGATTAGGATGTTTCGAGGTGGGCAAACTCAATTTTTCTACCATTTCCATACTAGCTACATTAGTACAACTTCCCCCATCAATAATCAACATACATACCTTTCCACGAACCAAACATCGCGTATGGGAGATATTTTCTCTTTGTTGCACCACTTCTCCCATCTTTATTTGCATGTTTAAAGCTCTTCTTACCGCTAAAAGTTCCTCCGATTCAGCGGTGACTTGCTGCACTTGGTCTTCATTCTCTTCTTTACTTTCTCCTTCCGACTCAATCTCCCCTTGTCCTTAAGGATCATCACTTTCTTGTTTGGACAATCATATGCAATATGCCCACGTCCATGACAACAAAAACATTTAATATCAAGACTACGAGAATGTGTAGCGATAATACATTTTCCTTTATCAACCTCACTAGACTTGGATCTCATTGTCTCATGTGGTGAATTTGACGTACTCCCAAAAGTCGACTTGTGCACCCCTTCCTTCATCTTACTTGAAGATTGAAAATTTTGTGGATAACTCATTTGCATAGAATTCCCCCTCTTTAGTTGTCTTTCCACCTTCATGGTTGTATGTACCATATCTTCTATTTCCACATAGTGTTGAAGCTCTACAATATTGGCAATCTCTTTTTTTTAGCCCATTTAAGAAACGAGCCACAGTGGCCTCCCGATCCTCTTCAACATTTGCTCTAATCATAGCAATTTCCATCTCTTTGTGGTATTCATCAACACTTTTATTACTTTGAGTCATAGATTGGAGATTTTGGTACAACTCACGAAAGTAATGAGACGGCACGAATCTCTTTCGCATGATTGACTTCATCTCGGCCCATGTACCAATTGGCCTCTCTCCATATCGCCGTTGATTTGTAAGGAGTTGATCACACCAAACTATAGCATAGTCGGTGAATTTAATTGCCGCAAGCCTTACTTTTTTTTTCCTCGGAGTAATTGTGACAATCAAAAATCAGATCTACCTTTTTCTCCCACTCCAAATATGCTTCTGAATCGCTTCTTCCATGGAAAGCAGGGATGTTCATTTTAATGCTTCCCAAATCTCGATCCACCCCGTCATTTTGCCTTCTTCGATTTTCACATCGTCGGTTGGGATGAACATCCCCCAAATCATCATCGTCTTCCTCTGATTGCCACTCTTCATATCTTCTTTAATTTGCATTTGGGTTTCTACGATCCGTTTGTGTAGGTTGTTCCAATCTGTCTAACCGTTCCGTGATGCCTTTAAGAACCATATTCCACCTTGCAAATTGTTGTTGCATAGCTTGAAGTGTGAAAGCTTCTTGCTGGTTATTAGATGTGTTCTCCATGGTAGATAATATCCTCACAATCCATTCGTGTATCACTCAAAGTTATCCTCACAATCCACTTGTGTGTCACTCTTTGGCTTTTACCTCCCCTCTAATAATCTCACCACTCAATGCCTTTTTCACTCAATATTCAAGAACCAAACAAGATGAACAATCTCAAGCAACGTTCAACAATCCCTTAGTCCTATTGTGAAGAACAAGGATTTATTGAAATAAACTCAAATAAATGACTTTTTCTACTTTTCTTTCTTTCTTTCTTTATTTTTTCTTGGTACCTTTTTTTTCTTTTTGACGTTTTCTTTTTTTCTTTTTTCTTCTTCTTTTTTTTTTTTTTTTGAGGAACTAAACTAAAAAAAATATAAGATCAACACCAGATTGCTCTGATGCCAAATGATACGATAAAAGATAGAAACATTGGACCCGTTAGATATATTGATCGAAGAACCCAATGTATAAATAAGCAGTGGTCTCCCTAAATCAAGAATCCGATTTGATCTTACTTAGAGCTTGATAAACCTTGACTCGTTGGCTATAGAATCTGCCAAGAACCGTGGTATAGTTGAATACCACAAGATCGTGCTCAAGATCTTGATAAGTTCTTGAATATTTTAATTCCTCACAAAGAAAGAGTCAAAATATTAAAAAGAAATATTAATTTTTGAAATATTGTCAAAGATGGTTTTTACAACTCTTGTGAGACTTATTTATAGGATAGAAAGTGACTCTAAGTGTCCCACATTCATATCTAAGACATGTGAGTACTAAACAAGTATTTGACCACTCTTAATGACTCTTGAAACACTAAACAAGAAGACTTGACTACTTGGATATACAAAGGATTTATTTGACCAAAACTTAATCCTTTTTACTTAGTCTTGAATCTAGCCACGAAATTGATGGCCCATGGTCATGAAAAAGTGTCTTCCAGTTTAATTTAGCACCATCCTATCACTTGAATTGAGTCTCAACCCAATAACATTCATTATTGGGCCTTCTAAGCGTTTCTCTTGCACATTCTCTTGTATTTCAGCAACAAGGTTCAACATGGCCTCTGTAATTTGTTTTTCTCGGGCTCTAGTTATTGGACCATCATGACTTTTGAGTAGATCCCTCTTTACTTGCTTTGGCGGCGCCCGTCTCCATCATTCTCCTTTCTCTCCGTCTTGCTCCTGAGGTTCGGGCTTTCTTTCCCTCTCGGGCGTGGTAGGCCTGGTCTTCTTCCCAGCTTGTGTCTCCCCTCCCGTTGAGCCATTTTCTCTCTTCGCCTTATATGCTACTAGACTATTCTGCGTAAACAAAACGGTGTTCGCACAGGCGGCGTCAATATTTTGGTCTTATTTCGTCTGGGTTACAATACACCAAGAATCTCGTTACAGTGGGCCTGGCATAACCAAAATAATGCTACCCTATTACAAATGACGAACTAGCTTAGTGCGGAACACCAACTACGCGTTACAGAATGTGAGAAAGACATAGATAACCCAAAATAACCGAATTGAAGAAACAGTCGAACAATGGGAGTTGGATGGATAACTCTCGAATCTGCAGACGATCAAACGATGGCGGTTCGAGACCCCCGAATAAATTAAATCTGCATAACTATCGAACCTGCGTGGTTCGATACTAAAAACTCTCGAATCTGCACGGTCCAATATTCTAAAGCCTAAAATTTGGAAAACCGTCAAACGACCTCGGTTCGATTCTAAGAACTCTCGAACGAGTTGAACTCGACAATTAACTATTGAATGGAGGAAACAATCGAACATAAATAACAGTCGAACATGCGAGTTCGATTGTTATGAGTTGGTTCCAAGTAATCAATGCGTGTGGTAATATCGGGGAACGGGGTATTTATAGACCCCGTCCCTTGAGACCCACGTCGAGTGCGGAGCATAACAGTCCAACGAGCCCAGTTCAATAGTTTTATTTGTGGACCTTTCAAACACTTTTGGGCCTCCTAAAATATCTCATCACTCATTAAACAAAGAAAAAAGAAAACGCAACTTCTCCTGGTACAATGGGACCATAAATGTAGAGCACCGCTAATTTTTTGCACTAATGAAAATTGCATTTCTCCTGGTACAAAATGTATATTGCTGCACTTTGGATCTGAAAGCAACATCGCAACTTGTTCTAGCCCTCAACTTCTGTGTCTCTTATAAATTTCAATTCTTTTTATATTTTCAAAAGTCACAATTGTTAATTCATATAATGAGAGAGAAAATCATTTTCAGTTAATAGCTGAAAGTTACAAATGCTAACTGAAAAGGATGATATATACTGGAATTGGAAACTAAAGCTAACAGAAAGTGGGGTCGGGAATTGTTGTTGACTAAAAAGACTATTTACACATTTGCCCCCTGAATATACATAAATATTAACAGCCTCCCCTCAAGTTGGAGGTTGGTGAACATCAGCAACTCCCAACTTGGATAACCAATGATGAAACAGAGGCGACGCCAGCGGCTTAGTGAAAAAGTCAGCGAGCTGGAGGGAAGCTGGATAGTGCTGGGGGAGAAGAAATCCGAGCTTGAAGCAATCACGAACAAGGTGGCAATCAATGTCGAGGTGCTTTGTTCGTTCATGGAAAATCGGATTATGTGTGATATGAACGGCATCTTTGTTATCACAGTAAAGCGGAATTGGTAAAGGAACAACAACATGGAGTTCTTTGAGGATGTAGCTAACCCATTGTACTTCACATGTGGTGGAGGCCATGCTACGATATTCAGCCTCCGTAGAAGAACGAGAAACAGTTACTTGCTTTTTAGTTTTCCAACTAATAAGACAGTCTCCTAAGAAGAGACAAAATCCAGTTAAGGAGCGGCGAGAATCCTTGCACGAGGCCCAATCAGCGTCACTAAAGGCACGAAGATGCAAAGGAGACGTAGCAGAGTAAAATAATCCCAGAGAAGGGCACCCTTTAAGATAGTGCAAGACAGATATGGCAGCATCCCAATGATGTTGGCAAGGAGCTTGCATAAATTGGCTTAGTTGGTTCACTATATAACAAATATCTGGTCGTGTCATGTTAAGATACAACAATCGACCAACTAAGCGGCGGTATTGATCAGGCCAAGCATAGAGAGTGTCAGTGGAGGAGAGGTACAATCCCTTAGAGCAGGGAACATCAACTGGTTTTGCACCAGAAATACCAACATCAGCAAGTATGTCCAGAACATACTTGCGTTGGTTAATGAACATGCCAGTAGGAGATCGAAGAATCTCAAGACCCAAGAAGTACTTAGCTGGTCCCAAATCCTTAATAGTGAAGGAGGCATCCAAGTGGAGTTTAACAGCATTGATAAGCTTCATGAAAGGACCAGTGATGATCACGTCATCAACATAAACAAGAAGTGCAATGAAGTCACAGCCAGATCCCATTGTGAAGAGGCAATGATCAAATACAGATTGTGTAAAGCCATAGGTGGTTAAACATTTGGTAAATTCCAGGTTCCATTGGCGAGAGGCTTGCTTAAGCCCATAGAGAGACTTCCTGAGTTTGCAGCATTGACCAGGAAGAGCTTTATTATAACCTTCGGGTGGCTTGAGATAAAGATCTTCATCCACAAAGCCATGTAGAAAAGCATTATTAATGTCTAATTGGTGGAGACTCCAATCAAAATGAGTGGCAATGGCAAGTAATATCCGTACTGTCACTAACTTGACAACAGGAGAAAATGACTCATTGTAGTCCAAACCGAAAACTTGGTTAAATCCCTTGGCAACAAGGCGGGCTTTGTGCCGTTCAACAGTCCCATCAGGGTTTAACTTTAACTTAAACACCCATTTAGATCCAATGGGGTGTTTATCTGGAGGGAGATCAACAATATCCCAAGTATGGTTAGATTCAAGAGCAAGAATCTCAGCTTCCATGGCTTTCAACCAGAGAGGGTTAGTGCAGGCTTCTTTGTAGGTTTTAGGTTCAGTGGTGGAGGATATGTTGGCTAAGAATGAGATGTAAGAAGGAGAGAAAGAGGGAGATGTGTAGTATGGGAAAGTAGGAGGAGTAAATGAGGATTTTAAGGCAGGTAATTTTGGTAAGGAGATAGGATCACATGAAACTTGTAATAAGTAGTCCTTGAGATGAGTAGGCTTACAAGTAGTTCTGGTGCTGCGCCTAAGCGGGATTGGAGCAACAGAATCCTCAATAGGAAGTGAAGCAGAAGAATTCTCAATAGGATCAGGAGATGGACCAACATCAATTTCATGGATCCATCAATTTCATGGGGGGGTTCAGAAGAAGATGGTTCAATGTTATGAGGGATCATATTATGATGAGTAGTAGAGAACGGAGTATTTTCAAAATCAGGAGAAGCCAAAGGAAGTGGAATAGCAGGTGTAGCCATGACATAAGAGGAAAAAGGAAATTTATCTTCATAGTATGTGATATCTCTGGTAATCACAATTTTCTTTGTAGTGAAGCAATACACCTTAGAGGCTTTCTGGCCTGGTGCAAATCCCAAAAAGCACCCCTTAGAAGCTCTAGGAGCAAACTTATCAGTAGGTGGTTTGGTGCTGAAATAACACAGACATCCAAATACTTTAAGAGATGAGAGATCAGGTTTTGTTGAATGTAGCATCTCATATGGTGTGCTCCAGTTAAGAGTTTGAGTTGGAGTTCTGTTAATAAGGTGTGTAGCCATCAGAATGGCATGACCCCAGAAATAAAGTGGCATATCAGTCTGATACCATGTTAATTCATATAATGAGAGAGAAAATCATTTTCAGTTAATAGCTGAAAGTTACAAATGCTAACTGAAAAGGATGATATATACTGGAATTGGAAACTAAAGCTAACAGAAAGTGGGGTCGGGAATTGTTGTTGACTAAAAAGACTATTTACACATTTTCCCCCTGAATATACGTAAATATTAACAACAATCACAACGTTCCTCTTTTTTCTTGAGTTCATTATGAGTAAAAGTTGGAACGTGGGCTAAAATAAGAACAAAATAAAGAAATAGAGTTTTCAAGCAACTTGATGACTTGACGCAGACAGTGCCAAAAAAAGGTGTCACATAGTTAGAATAAGAAAAATAACTTGTACTTTGGGTAAATCTAGTGTACAATTTGTTTTGTAAACCATGTATCTCGTATCTTACATTAAGAAAAAACAATACTACTTTAGGGATTTTTGTTTTGCATCTCAAATGTATTCATATGATTGCTCTAGCTATTTTACTTATCGGATAATCTTGCAAGTAAGCTAAAGGCAAAAAAGGTACAAAATTAGTCAATTGTCAATTTCCTTCTCATGTCACTTGACAAACACTATCAGAACATATGGCAATCAATAGGGGAAGATATATTTTCTTCAAATGGTCCCAGCCCAATCTAGCCAAATCATTTTTTGATGTGGGCTTTCAGTTGTTGAATGCTAAATGTGCTGATTAAATGTTTTAGCAAAATTACAAGCATGTATGCTTTACTCAATTTGGAAATAATTTGTTCAATTTTGTTCCAATTAAGCCAAAACGAAAATGTTTTACCGATGAAAACTTATGAAAACCTTTATTCATATTCTATCCCGAAATAATTTGTCATTGAGTCTGTTGCCTCATCATTATGAAAAAGACACATGCTCTCGGCTATACAAAGAAAAGATCTCGAATATTTTCGACTCAAGAAATATGATCGCTCTTCGAATAGAGAGATATATCATTTCGTCGAATATATAAAGTTCTTCTGTTTTTCATTTATTTTTCACTCTTGTAAATTATTGGTCCAATAATCATTAAAAAATTATTGGTCCAATAACTATGTGGACCGGCCCAGAAATATTCCAGAGCAAGCCGAGGCCTATGAGATATATGGAATATACTCTTGGGTTGTAAATTTTCTGTTGCATTTTCATTATATAAGCTTTTAGACCGAAGTTATTGTTAGGGCTGTGTGGGCCGGGTCGGGACCCGGGATCCCGACCCGCCCAGGCGGGTTTTTCCCGAACGGGAAAAGCTCGCCAATTTCCCGTCCCAGTGAGATGGGAAATAAATCCCGTTTCACATCCCCGCGGGTCGGGGACGGGATCCGTCCGAATCCCGTTCTCGACCCGCGGGGTCCCGACGTCACCACCACGCACAGTCACACACAACACCGTCACCACCACCACGCACCACCACCAACACGCACAGTCGCACACAACACCGTCACCACCACCACGCACAGTCACACACAACACCGTCACCACCATCACGCACAGTCACCACCACCACAACACACAGTCGCACACAACACTGTCACCACCACCACGCACAGTCGCCACCAGGCATGCACCACCACCACGCACATTCGCACACAACGACACAGATCCACACCGCTGCACCACCACCACGCACGACACAACCATCGTATCGCCACCACCACGCACCAGATCCATACCACCGCACCGCCGCCCGCCGCCAACAACACCAACAACATACTCTGATTTCAAAAATCAATCCACTCCCTTATGGGCTTGAGATCGGGATCCCCGCGGGGATCCCCGATCCCGTCAGGATCCCGCCTCGCCGGGACTTCCATTCCCGGCGGGAGGGATCGGGATCTGGTTTCCAGATCCCGTCCCATGCTAATCCCGGGGGCCGGGGTCCCGAACCCGCGGGATCCCGGCCCATAACACCCCTAGTTATTGTTAGTAATGAAATGCTAATCCAACCTTAGATTTTTCATCTTTTATCTCGTTTTAATTTTACCGTTACCACATCTTAATCACGAAAATTTATCACCGAAATTTGAATTTACATATAACATTTTCACTGTATAACAATGTCACTACAGTTAAATTTGAATTGAAAATTGAGTCTAACTTTATCACAGACACAATTGTTTGAAAAGAATCTTGATAATCACGATTGTGATATAACTGATATGGTCTAATACATCTTAATCACGACAAATCTTACAGAACTATCATCAATTAATATACAATTCATCATCTTTATCCCATCTTAATCACGACAAGTTCTATCAAATTATTCTAGTTGTTTCATTGCTACTATTTCGACTAAATCTACGACACATCCAGTTCTACATATACAGTAGTACGAGAGCCATTAGTCCATAATATCTATGACTTCGACATCATGCTTAGACCAAAGTTTGTTGTCATTTGTGGTTAGGGACTATATGTTAGCATATGTATAGGCTGTCCAAATGTTACACACCTATCCACAAATGAAGGGCTAGGCTAAGTATTACTTATCATCAGCAAAAAAAACATTTGTTCAAATTTTACATGTCTACCCACAAATAATGAAACTTATCCACCCAAAAAGAATAATAGTTGTTTCTTAATTCTGTTAATGTGACTTAAACATGTAAAACAAGAACTAGCATCTAAATTTACGTGTTTCTTTTTTACGCTTACTTTTTTCTATACTCATCTCGTGACCTAAAACAATTTTTTGAGTTGTGTATTCAGTTTTTTCTAATTGATTGAACAATCATCGTTTATGAGTTATTTTGTTTGAAATTATTCGTGTCAAAACAAAGATAAAGTATATAGTATATACCAAAGCTCGACAGTTTCTAAATATATATATATATATATATATATATCACTAAATTAGTTGGTGTATCATCTGAAACAGAAAATAATGAAATTTGAGACAAGAAAGAGAAATACATGCTTGTAGTAGATATTATAAGAATTCTCGTAGATCCATTAAATTCAAACGTGTAAGTGAAAGAGTTTAAATATGTATCTGCTTTGAGGGGAAAATAATGTTAGATCAGAGGGATATATATTACCTCCAACAAATAAAACTAATAGTTGTAAATAAAACAATAATTGAAATCATCTGCACGAAATATGATTAATAATTGACTGTTCAATAATACTTCTTAACAGTCACATATGCATGAAACGAGAATACGGAACTTAAGAGAAATATCTTACTACTTATTCAAACGACGAATTATGTCTAACACTACAAGAAAACAGGGCTATTTGGAACCGCCGCCGCGGTTCCAAATACCCCAGATGCGGTTGCAAAAGGCCATTTGCAACCGCGTCGCGGTTCCAAATACGCAGTTGCAAAAGAGCTCGGTCACTTCGCAACAAGAACCGCAACCCGGTTCCAGAAAAGCGCAATAGCGACCGAGAAATTTTGCAACCGCCACGCGGTCCGTAAAGACAATAGGGACCGCAACGCGGTTCCAATGTTTCATAAAAAAATTAAAAAATTTGAAAATGGATTGTAACCGTATTGCGGTTGCAGAAACCCAAAAACAAAAGCAGGAACCGCAACGCGGTTCCAGTTAATATTCATACCGTTGGGACCGCGACGCGGTCCCAATTATTATGAATATTAACTGGAACCGCGTTGCGGTTGCAATTACTCTTCAAGCGAAATAAAAAAAAAACCAATAATATTCCAGGAAATTACTGGAATATTATTGGTTTTTGTTAATAATTAGAGATTTCTGTAAATCAATATACATTAGTTATGTATAGCAAATCAATATATAAAAACAAATAAATCAATGAAATAAAGATTAATGTAAAGATGAAAACTAATGAAAGAAATGTAATAAAGATGAAAAACAAAGTTAATTATGAATGAAATGAAATGAAATAAAGAGAAAAAAGTTGTTGAACAAGAAAAAATATGTTAAACATAAAAGAAGAAGAGAAATGGAAAAAAAAAGAGATGAAGAAAAAAGAATTTGAATTTGAAAAAAGACATAAAAGATATTTTTTCTTCTTGTTGTTTAGTGTTGAATGGAAAGGTGAAGTGGATTGAGGTGGGTAATAAGATAAATGAGTGGATTGAGGTGTGTATATATAGAAAAAGGTATGAAAATTTGAATTTTCACGAAAATTTGAATTTCCCCCCACATCCCGCCTAAAATTTTGAAATTTTTGAAGTATTTGCAACCGCAACGCAGTCTCTGAAAGTTTTTAAAAATATTTTTGAAAGTTCTGAGCCCGCATCGCGTTTGAATTTTATTAAGAACCGCAATGCGGTCCCTAATACTATGAATATAAGTAGGAACCGCGTTGCGGTCTTAATTGGTCCTTTTAGGAACCGCGTCGCGGTTGCAATTGACATTAATTGGGACCGCGTTGCGGACTCAAATAACATTCAATCATCAAAATCGTTGTTTTATTGATCTACCTTATTGCGTTAGTGTTTCTTATCAATATATATCAATAATACATGTGTAATGAACTAATAAATGGTTAAAAAAACAAGTAATTGAGGAATGTAAGAGTAAATTAGAAGTGAAATGATCGTTATAGTCGTTACTATAGTAGAACTTGTTGCACTACATATACATATATATATATATATATATATATATGAACTACTTCCATCATACATAACTTGTTGCTTTGTTATTATGATTTGATTCACGCGGTTCCAGTTTCTTAGGAACCGCAATGCGGTTCCAACGCGGTTGCTGATAGTTCAGAACCGCGATGCGGTTCCTAATAGGCGGTCCCTATTGGACCTGTTTTCTTGTAGTGTAATTTCAACTATTATGCATTTTAATTTACAGAACAATAAAAGTGCTAACGTTTTTTTGGTAAATTACCTCCTGTGTTATGGTAAATTGGCAAGTTACCTCTCTGTGAAAAATAAATTGGCCAAATACCCTCTATGATTTCAAAAGTTGGCACATCATCTCCGTGAAAAACTTTCTGATGTAAATTTTATATTAAAAGACTAAATACGATTATCAATACTACTGTTTACAGTTGTGTAATTTCGAAATTGATTTTACTGTATTTTTTATTTTCATAAGAAAAATAAAAAACAAAGCATTGCATGTATATATCTTAGATTTTTATTTTAAATTTCGATTTAGTTTCAAATTTTTTTTATAGTTTAAAATATTGAATTAAAAGATATAATATTTTTTAAAGCAATAGGGGTATAAATGTATTTTTCAAAAGAAAAATCTAACCCCACTCTCATTTAGGGAGAGTAAACTACACATCCATGCACAAGGGAGTAAAATGCCAACTTTTGAGATCACATGGAGGTATTTGACCAACTTATCTTTCACGGGAAAATAACTTACCAATTTACTACAACACAGGGAGATAATTTGCCGAAAACTTGAGTGCTAATATAACTTCATTAAAGTAAAGGACAAATATTGAATCAAGTTGTTCCTTCTTTCTTTTATTTTATCTATATATATCGTTGAAATTTATTACTACGTTTTTATAAGAACCATAAGATGATAATAAGCCTAAAACAGAATAAAGGAAAAACTATTACCTATGTCTATGTTGTTCAATAATATTGGTAGAAGAATACATTAGTTATTCGTTTAAACTTCATAAATTTCGAACTAAGATGCTATAAAGTTTTTGTTATATAAATACACAACATGAATATAAATAATTGTATCCACGTCCTTTTTTGCTTAATAAATCGGACATGTTTCAATATATACTTTTGGGGTGAATTTCAGAAACTAACATATGTCTGACCCGCTAAGTAAATTACCACAATCAACCTTATAAAAAGTCACGGTCTAATCTGTTGGATTTATCCAATAGTGTTGGATCGTTAATCCAACGTTGGGCTTATATGTTAATAATTATGTAATACGAAATCTATACTATTATATAAAGAAAGGCAAACTGTGACACCAAACTTTTGATTTCCGGTTTTAGCCTTATAACTTTATTGTTAGCACAATAGTTTAATTATTGAGTTCCTAATTTAGCCTTATAATTTAAGTAGAATCAATAACTATAGTAATTATTGTGATTGAATATTTAGTTTCCCAAAATTTAAAACTTTCTTTATAAAGTCTCTATCCTTATTTATTTAATCTTTACTTATTCAAATTATTCTTTTACCATATAAATTAAAATAAATTCTTAATCACGCGGGGACCGCGTGCCAGCGTTTCTAGTGTCATTAATAATAAGCCCGATAAAATTAATCTGGAGTTCGATTAAATTATGGGCTTAATGTATCTAATAGGGTGTGGACCTTTAATGGGTAGAGACTGTTGTAACTTATGCTTACGATGATGGGCCGAAGCCCAAGTTACGTAATTATGGCACCAGGGTTTTGGTGACATAATATTTAAATGTGGTCATGGTCCCCAAATCACACGAGTCGCTTTCTATACTACATCGCATCGTTAGTTAGATCCAGAGAGAACTAAATGAACTCTCAAGGGATTCGTGCTGATTTGAAAGACCAACCACACGACGTTTCGCAAGCAATTAATCATACGGTGTAAGGTAAGCTTCCGCAATCCAGTATTTGACTTATGTGTTTAATTTTTGATGATTTGACATGAACGCTCTTGTGTTTTGATTTCGGTCACAACAAGTGGTATCAAAGCGTTTTCATGTTGAATCATTGGGATTAAGGTTTATAACTTATGTTTCAATGATTAGTTGTTTAACCTTGTTCTCAAATTTAAGGATTTATGTTAATTTAAGGTAAATTTGAGAAATGGTTTTATGTGGTTGAATCACGACTTTAATTTTTTTTTTAATTAAAGTGTTTACGGATTTATCAGGATTATGGCTTAAGGTTTTTTTGAAGTTATTTGTATTGTTTTAATGCGAATTGAATTTGAGGATTATTATTTGGTTCGAATTTCGTTCTGATATGCATCTCCTTGTTGGATATATAATTCGATTGTTGAATTTGGTTCAGTTTTGAATTACTTCTAAAGTTTAGGATAATTAGATTCTAAGATTAAGGTTATATCCTTTACACCAACTTAAAATTAAAGTAATTAGGAAATCAAATTCAGAAAACTTGGTAATAGAATCTGTAGAAGCGACGTTGGGGAAAGTTTTTTTTTTTTTCACCGGAGCTGAGTAATTTCGATTACCCCGTCCACATAGTCGCGGGGTTCGGCTGCGGCGTAAGTTAAAAAGCGCCGGTCATGGCCGCCGCTTCAAGCTCTTTAAAAAAAAAAAAGGAAATCGCTAAAGATTCACAAGACGCTGTTCACCGGCGATTAATAACTTAAGCCGCCCGACCACGGCGGACTAAGGAGTTTCAGCGGCTCTAAAGTCGCCGCTGCAACAGTTTCTTTAAAAAAACAAAAAAACAAACAAAAATAGGCCGCCTGTGAATTCGGATCGATGAGCAGATTTCGACAAGGAAGACGAAGATGGTGGAGGCACTTGCTGCGCCGCCGTTGTTCGGATTATAGAAGAAGGCGGTTTAATGGAGTTGCATCTAAAGGGATATGGCGACAAGGACTTTACGAAGAAGATGATGACTAAAATTGCATATCAGTCCCTAATCTCAATATAATTATTTTATATTGCTATCTAGTTCTTACTAATTGCAATTAAGTTCATTTATATCGCAGACCTAGTCCTCTCTTAAACAGTAATATTGCAATTAAGTCATATAATACAATTATGTTTAGTACAATTCTTGCAATATTGCAATTAAGTCTTATAAAGTTCAATTTGGCCCCTGCCAATTGCAATTCTAGTCCAGACGTTTCCTAAAATTGCACCCCTTTCCTGTTAATTGCAAAACGGCCCCTGCCAATTGCAATTTCAGCCTATATCTTTTCTAGAATTGGAATCAAGTCTAGATATATTGCAATTCTATTCTTTTCCTCCTACAAATTGCAAACTAGCCCTAATATGTTGTAGATAAGTTTCTTATTACTACAAAATAGCCTTAGAAAATTCCAATTTAAAAATTAAGTGGCCCAACAATAATTAAAGTTAAAGAATTAATGTTTTAAGCTTTAATAAAATTAAAGCAAAAGGATTAAAAATTTGAGCGTGGGTCAAAAAACTGGAGTAGGATACAAGTCTAGTTTGAGTTGTCCAGTCCCGACTCCGTCAAAGGTCAAAACCTTGACCATTGACTTATGATTAAAAAGGATAACCTTTTATAGAAGCCCAAACTGTCGGTGCAATCTTGAATTCTAATATTAGAAAAGTTATATATTTTAAGATATGTTAATTGAAGCAACATCTCGCAAAAGTGAGCTCTCTTGTAAAAATTAACTTATTTCAAAATATAAATGGTAATGTGCATGTAACTTATGTGAATGTCCATCGGCCAAAAGGAAGATCGATGTTCATCAGAATTGCATGCATACTTGCAGAATTAAACTTGTGATAATTACACAGTTTTGCATGTGAACATAACATCGGCCAAAGGTAGAGTTATGTTAGACATTTATTATCAAAGTTTAGTTACTGCTTCAAGATACCACTTACAAGTTAACATTTGGTCAGAGATAAAATGTTAATGGAGTTCCGGTATCTTGAGATGGGAATTACCAATATTTGAATTTGATTTTGCTTCAAGGTTAATGTGAGCATGTATAAGATTTATTTCGTTGTAGCACATGATACTTATAACTACCAACATAAATTTCATTTCTGTGTTAAAGAACTTCAATTTTATCATGAATCTTCATATTTCCTTAAGGATATAAAAAAAAAAGTTATCTAGAATGATAAGTCTAAAATATGTACATTCTTGACAATTTTAATTTTTAAATTGTATGAGGAAAGGATGATATTAGGGAGTACATTTCAAAATATCTTGTATTACCTTAATACCTAAGGATAATGCAAAATGCAATCTTACAAAAGCTGCAAACTTAGTAACTCAGAAGAAACAACAAAAGTCACCAATTAAATTGGAAAATAAAAAGTTGTTTCTCATTTGAGCCTTAATCTTAAAGAGAAGCAATGCACTAATTGTCATGTTAGGCGTGCCAAACGGTGTACTTCTTAATTTGATAATTTCACAGATTAAGTCAATTTTGGCTACATAGACCCATGTGATGGATAGATTAAGTTCCAGTATCTTACATCACTATGTCTATGAAATGTTCTCTAAAATGTCTAAAGTCAAATGATGTTGAAAGATGCATCTATTTGCGTGATGACAATAAGTTCAAGTTGAGGCAATAAAAGAAATTTAGTTTACTATGAAAGAACTGTTTTTAAAGATTTATTTTGGTAAAGTCTTTCTATTTCGTCTTTCGGGAGAAAATTATTATTTTTAAATAAGTTAAGATATTTATTGATTTATCAAGTTACTAAAGAAAATTTAGTTTTTGTTAAAGTTTCGATTTTGAAGTTCTCGAGTTCTTTCTACAGTTGTGAAAATTATTTTTTTTAAAAATAATATTATTGCCTCATAAATCTTTTACTATAATACCTAAGGTACAAAAGTTATATTGATATTTGAAAATTCAGTCAAGTTATGATATATGAGATCAAGTCATACCTAACAAAGGAGAATAAAAACTCATGTTACTATAATTCTCAAACTTTGGGTATGTTGTTAAAGTTGAGAGTTTACTCAACTTAAGGATCAAAACATTATGTGCATTCAAAATATTAATTTATTCGATAGACTTAATGTTTCAAGTGAACTTCACCCAATGTAGTTTGTAATTTCCTATAGAGAAATGTAATATCATCTTAAGGTACATGGTACATCATAAATGATTAAATTCACAATAATGGTGTCACTTAAAGATGAAATATGACAATTAAAATTTCTCTAAATTGGAACAAATAACATTGCAGCTTGCATTATATAGAATTTTTCCTAAAGTGCTTACGTGTTTGAGAATATTAAAGTAAAAGTAAAGTTTTAGTGACTTTAAGAATATAATTTGAATTCAATAGTGGTAAGTTACTTTAAGTATTCTAAAGAAGTCTAAGTTAAAAGTTTTACATCCCACATTAAAGTCAACTTAGACAAAATAAATGTTTGGTTCTTTGACGATGCCGAGTTTGCGGGGGGAGATAAAGTTGAAGACATTGTCTTTCAGAAGGAATATGTTTGTATTCTTATGGATGTTGAATAGGTCTTGACTTCTTTGTCATTCTATTCAATACTATGCAAGTTAAGACAATGTCAAGGAAACTCCTGTTTAGAGAGTAGTTTCAAAAGAACAAACTTCAGCATCTCAAGAACTTATAACATTAAAGGTATACTATGAATTTTATAAGATGGTATGATTATTGTCTCTTAGTGGCAACATTGTGAGACAATATATATAGTGCATCGAGAAAACCTTGTGTCAAAAGATGCATGGATTATGGTTTGCAAGCTTAGAAAATCCATTTGAGTATTTCAGTAAAGTTTTGAATGGTATTTCAAGTTTATCAAGTAATTATCTCAAATAATTTTGAGATAAGTTTAGTAAATATCATAAGGTCCGTGGGAGTAAAACTATAGTGTAATTGCATTGTGTTTGATACTCTTTCTTATAAGAGACTAGTACAATTAATTAATACCCTAAAAGTTGTTCTTGAGCAAAAAGTAATAAAGAATTTTCCATATGCCTTAGAAATGGAGATTCTTAGTGTGTTCGAATTATAATAAATGTTGGCCAGTTATTTGAGTAACTCATAAAAGACCATTAGTAAGCAGCCAAATGGAGTCTTATAGTACTTATAATATTTTAAAGAATACATGCTTATATGCCGGAGGTCAGGCCAATTTGAGATCGTAAAGTATACTGACTCCGATTTTGGTGGATGCCTAAAATTATGATTTTACATCAAGCTATGTTCATCTGCTTGTCATGAGAGTCATTTTAGAAAGAGTACTTAACCGTCTCGTATGGTAAATCCTTTCATGACTACGGTGTCCATAGTGTTATATGTTGTCCAATAATAAAAGTATGACTGTATACTTTTGTCATGTGGCTGCGTGAAGTGGATAGCATTGAAACGTGCCACTAAAGTTATTTTGTGACAATAATCAGCAGTTGTACATTCTAACAATAGGATATTGATAATGTCAAATTACACAAGACATCATATTCCTAGTTGTTGAATAAATAGTTCAGAGTAAACAGTCGTCTATAAAGTGCATCAACATAAACTCCATATCGTGGATCCAATAATTAAAGAAGTATCATCCAAAAGGTTTTATGAGCGGGTCCCTCATATAGATGACACATCAGTTAAGGAAATTCAGCTTATGTGGGAGTTTGTAGATGGTTTACCATATAGAAACTTTCGGTTAGTCCAGTTTAAGGACTTTAAGGTTGTTTCTGCAGAAATAAAGTTTCAAGTAAAGTTATACTCTGATTGAAGTTTGAGTTTTGGTTTCACTAAGGTTTAAGGGAGGACTAGTTGGAAACAGACATGTTATGGTCACATTACATGAAGTTTTCATGCTACGCATCCACATCATGATCTATGTCATTCAGTTATATTGACATACGTGACCGTTGATAGGTCGAGTCACGATAAATGTGACAAAGACCCCTTCGATCCTATGTTGGTATGATTGATGGACGAGATTGGTTGTAGATACATTCAGTAATGACAATAAAGGAGCTCAATTCGGTTTAACATAATTATGAAGTTCACATATTAGCCCAAGTGGGAGATTGTTGGATCTTTTATCCAATAGTGTTGGATCGTTAATCCAACGTTGGGCTTATATGTTAATAATTATGTAATATAAAATGTCATTAATAATAAGCCCGATAAAAGTGATCTGAAGTTCGGTTAAATCATGGGCTTAATGTATCTAATAGGGTGTGGGCCTTTAATGGGTAGAGACTGTTGTAACTTGTGCTTACGATGATGGGCCGAAGCCCAAGTTACGTAATTATGGCACCAAGGTTTTGGTGACCTAATATTTAAAGGTGGTCATGGTCCCCAAATCACACGGGTCGCTTTCTATACTACATCCCATCGTTAGTTAGATCTAGAGAGAACTGAAGGAACTCTCAAGGGATTCGTGCTGGTTTGAAAGACCAACCACACGACGTTTCGCAAGCAATTAATCATACGATGTAAGGTACGCTTCCACAACCCAGTATTTGACTTATGTGTTTAATTCTTGGGTTTTGATTTCGGTCACAACATAATCATCCCAAGAAAGAATCAACCACAAGTCCACAACATCAACACTATTTAATTCGTTTTCTGTTAGTTCATTTATGTATTCGTCCTTTTATTTTCATCATATAAGCTTTCAAACCAAAGTTACCATTTGATAAACAAATATTAATCCAACCCAAAACTTTGTTTCTTAACTATTTTCAATATCACCCTTATCTCATCTTAATGACCATAAATTTCAGTAAGTTCTCTTTATTTGAGCCATTGCAGTTAAAGCTGAATTGAGAATTGTGCTAACTTTTTCACAATATAACAACAGTTAAATTTGAATTGAAAATTGAGCTTAACTTTTTCAGTGACACATATGTTGTATAACTTTTATATTATTAAAACAACTACTATATAATTTATCATAACTAACATATCATTACCCCAAATTTCACGCAATTATTCACCCTCGTTTACAACAACTACCCAATATTCAGGGGATCCTTTACTCCAACCCATGCATGATTCTGTAGGTCTTATTGTAACTAGTTTGTCTGGAAATTTTTGCAGCCATAGTTTTTCACCACCACAACAAACCGGAGCAATAGCATGGAAAGTCTTGCATCTAAATTTTTATTTTCGGATGCAAGACATTTATAATCGAAAAAATCCGATGCAATTTAATTGCATCGGAGGGTTCGGATGCAGCCACGCAGGCTGCATCCGAAAAATCCGATGCTAAGCTTGCTCGGATAAATTTGATGCAGCCTATTTAGGCTACATTGGAAATATCCGATGCAAGCTTTGCATCGGATGGTTCGGATGCAGCCATGTGGGTTGCATCCAAAAAATCGGATGCAAAACTCTTGCATCAGGATTTATCCGATGCAGAGTTATAAGAAAAAAAAATCTTGCATCGGACTTATCCGATGCAGAGATATAAAAAAATAAAAACTAATAAAAAAATCTTGCATCGAATTTATCCGATGCAAAGATATAAAAAAAATAAAAATAAAATCTTGCATCGGATTTATCCAGTGCAAAGATATAAAAAAAATCTTGCATCGGATTTATCCGATGCAAAGATATAAAAAACAAAAGCCCCCCATTGTCCAGTCATCCGTCATTCTCCCAACACACACACACACACACACACACACACACCGATCGTGACCACCGTTGGCCGCCCACCGTCGCCGAAAATCACCCAAAAACACCGGTAAGCAATTCTACTCTTCTCAAGGATAAATTTGATGCAACTTTTACTATTTTTCATCAATTATTTATATTTGTGCAATTTTGAAATTGTTGATATAATTTTGATTATTGTTGTTATTTGTTAATGTGAATATGATTATTGTGTTGCTATGTGAATTCTTAAAATAGTTTTGTGCTAATTTTTAAATCTTGAAAATTTAGGGTTTAATTTGTAGTTTAACAAAAGATTTGGGGTATAAATTGTAGTTAAAAAAACTTGAGGGTAGATAAAATAGTTTTGAGAAAGTTATAGTCTCAATTTGAAGTTTAAAATTTTTGTGGTGTTGAATGTATTTACTAGAGTATATTTTAGGAATAAGATAATTAATTAGAAGATTTGGGTTTGTTTACAAATATCTAGAGTATTTGGTTATTGAACTTTAGAGGTTACTTTGTAATTTAGAAAATGTGTGTTGAAACAAAATTAGAAATAAGATTATTAATTCGAAGTTTTGGGGTTTTTTTTAGAATATGTAGTGAGTTAATAGAAAACATATATTTTCCTATGCAATACATGTTGCATGGGAAATTTTTCCATGCAAAAAACATCGTGCATGGCAATATTGCAATGCAGTACATTTTGCATCTGAATTTTCCGATGCGAAATCTGCAACCTTCTCCTATAAATACCCCCACACCCCATTCACTTCTCATTCATCCCCTCTCTCTTCTTCCTCTCTACTCCTCTTCTCTCTAAATTTACAAAATAAATATATATACAAAAAATATAAATATAAATATATATATACGAAAAATATAAATATAAATGTAAGTTTTCATCACAATTTTTTTTAATATAACTATACGAAAAATTTAAATAACTATGTATAGAAAATAATTATAGTTGAAATTTAATATATATATATATATATCTTGAAAAAATAATCAAGATGTATTATAAAAATATTTATAATTTAGTATAAAATATGTATTTCTTTCATAAAAATAATACTTTAAAATTTAAAAGAATATACTTAAAAAAATTATTTATATTAATAAAAACAAAAATATTTAAAAAGTGCATCGGAAATTTAATAAAAACATAAATTTTCGATGTAATTGCTTAAAGCAATTGCATCGGAAATTTCCGATGCAAAGAATTAAGCAATTGCATCGAAAATTTCAGATGCAAAGGATTTTACCGAGCCTCCCTAACGCTGTCACGTTGCACGTTCACACTTGGGCTATGCATCGGAAATTTTCGATGCAGGCCTTTTCTAATCGGTGAGGCGCTGCGTCGGAGGAATCTTGGGAATCCATATGATTAATTGAAGTTCAGGTGAGAGAGAGAATGCAGGTTGATATTTCGAATCTAAAACAAATCCATAAATTCTTTTAAGATAATTATATTATTAATTCTTAACAAATATTTCTTATTAAATAAAACAAAAAGTATACTTATTATTTAATATTAGAAAATATTTACACTTTAATAAAAGAAATTGGTCTTGAGTGTAATTGTATAAAATATTTTGAACAAAATGAAAAAACAAATTCAAATTTGGAGTATTGGGGTATGAGTGCAGTTATATAAAGTATTTGAATAAAAAATGCAAAAGAAATGGAGATTCGAAGTCACATGTTTGGCATATGCAAAATTTCCGGAGAATAAAGAAATATTCTCTCGTTGGAGGACCAAATTTAAAACTTGATTACTTTAGAAGACTAAAAATTGTCATTTACCCTTTAAAGTACCACTCTTAAAAAATAAGTTACTATAAAGAATAACTTAGCAAAATTCTCAATAAAAATAGAACAATGGCTGATTTCTTGTCAAAGAAATCATATTAAATATTATGGCATTCAAGAATTCGTTGTGCCATTGATATAATTCTTGTTTTTTGTTTTCTTTCTGTGCGCGATCTTTTCTAGGGTTTATAACCATCAATTAACTTATTTATGAAACTAGTCCTCTATTAATTTTGTCATTTTTCTACTCTGTTGTTCCAACTTCTGTCTTATGGTCTAATTTGAGTAAATATTCACGTGTTTTAAAAGTTTTTGTTTATAGTTTAATGGTAATTCGAGTTAACCTGTATGTTCCACTGGTACATTGTCTTTCGTGGCAATCGATATAGTACTTGTTAACTAGATGGTGGTTTTTTATACCAAAGCTATATAATTAATCTAAATATTAAATATAATTTTACTTCTATTACTTCTTTGGTGTAAGCGAGGTGTACTATATAGTCTATGGAATGCTTTATTTGCCTCCAATTTTATTTTTTTATATAGTTAAAGGAATTCTATTGATTCCTCGACTTGTTATAAATGAAATATGTATTGGTAATTGTCCTCGTATGCTCTTTTCAACGGCTTTTAGGGTGAAGATCTAGCAAGAATTTTGGAGTTCTATTTTCTATAATCTAATTTATAATTTGATGGACGACGTGAAATTGTTGGATCGGAATTGATACAACTTTCAAAGGTCGAGTTAAGCTGGTGTTGCCTTACACTTTCATGACGGGTAAAAAGGCTTTGAAATGAACTTGATGTGTCCCAATGTTTAAGATAAACATATAGTTAATGCTTTCTTTGAACTATGCAGATATTTCGAGAAGACTATGTTTTAGGGCAATATTATCGATCCTTGGAATATGTTCATTAACTGTTGTTACATTTTTGTTTTTGTTTTTGGTAAAGTGATACTTCAAGCAAACATTAATCAAAAAATTCCATTCGTGTCATCTTCAACGTTGTCTTTATCAATAAATTCCATTTGTGTCGTCTTTATCCTAATTGAATCGATATAAATCTAATTTCAACGAATTACTCTCTTTAAATTAAATAGTTTTTCAATTTCACTTTGTTTTAACACTCTTTTTAGATCACTCTCGTGATTGAATAATTAACGATATTTGTTTAAGAATGTCCTACCTACATTCTGGATATTATTGATTTTTACAAGATTAAAGGCGATGGTGAAGGCTTTTCAGCGTGAAGAGAAATATGATAGTAGTTGATAATTTTTATTCAACTTGTCCTGTAATAGGGTTGTGTCTCCTTATTTATAACATAAAGATATGGACATGTGTCAATTACATGTTCTCTTGTGTTGAGAAGTGGTTTGCATGCACCTTATTTTCTAATATGTCTGTTTGATTCTCTGACAACTCGCCTCTACACATGCCGTGACCGCGTATCTTGTCGCATGGTTATTTATCCCATCTGACCCGATAGTTATTTACCGTGTTTAACAATTATTGTAAGGCATCATGAAATATGCTTGGACTCATAGAGCCTTGTAAGATATTGCGTAGCCTTTAATACATCGTGGATGTGCATCTCATAGGGCATCGTTGATCCTTGTAAGGCATCGTAGAGCCATCTAAGACTCAGATATCCTTGTAAGGTATCGTTATGCATGTAGGGCATCTTAGATGTGTGACATGTAAGGTGTCATGGATCCTTGTAAGACATTGTGGAGCCATCTAGGACTCGTAGAGCCTTGTAAGGTATCTCTGCACCTGTAAAGTATATATCGGGTTTCGTAGTTCCTGTAAAGCATTGTATGACATCACAATAGAACATTTATCATGGACCAAAGGACATCATGGCAGGGGTTAACACCAGTCCCCCTCGTTCCTATTGTATTCGTGAGAATCAAGAGGAATTCAAAGTATCGTGTCGGTCCACATGTGATTTTTGAACCCACCCATTGATTGGGCGAGAATCATGCACCTTCCCCTATTTTATCGGATCTGTATCCCATTAGTTATTTCCAAAAAGTATTCTTCATATTCCCAATTCTAGGGTTATAAATCCTTCTTGGCCTCCATTTCCTTTTCTCACTTCTTCCCAATTCACCTTTTTTTCTTCGACAATTGTTTTTTCCTTTTAGTTTTTTTAAGCAAGTAAGCTTCTCAAGAAGGTATCAATGGCGTCTTTTGGAATCACCACCGAATCCACTTTGATTTTCTCTAAGCCCGGCACCACTGTTTATCCCTCCTCTAGTAATACATTCACCGTCAATTTTGTGGCAGAGTCGACTCCTCTTTTGTTAAAAAGGAGTTCATATGATTTGATTATTGGCACAGGTGACTGGGCGACGACTCCCAAGAAACAGAAAAAATGAGGTGCCCCCAGAAAGGTGCGAGCCGTTAGTTAGCGTTACGCTGACAGAGTTGACGACGAAGTTTTGAGAGTTTCAAGCTTCTACTGAGGACTTGACGGTGATGATTCCAAAGAGTTATCACAGGGTAAATCAACCACCGCGTGAATACATCACCATTTACTACACTTAACTAGAATTCGGGTTGAGATCGTTCTTTTCTCACTTCCACTGTCAGGTTTTCAAAAAGTGTTGTATGTTCTCTAGTCAGCTTACACCCAGCGGGTACACCATTTTTCCTGGTTTTGTATTTGCGTGCTTGCGCAAATGGGTCCCGATAAGTGTCTCATTAGCGTGATTTAAGTATCTATTTACTTATGCTTTTGAATACTTATAATGACATATTTACTCGTTTTAGTATTGTTTTATGTTTTCTTAGGTATTTAGGGAGTCAAGACAAAACGAGGTTAAATAAGGCCAAAATGGATATTTTGGGCAAGAATTGGTCAAAGACAGTATTTCAGAATATTCAAGTGCTACAGGAGTGCTACGGCACTACAAAAAGATGATATTCCAAATATAGCGCGATTGAAGAGCAGATGCCACGAGACCACATGGAAGAAATCAGAAGGTAGTGCGATCACCACCTCATCGTGCGGGTGGCACGCGATAAGAAGTTCACATCGCAGGCCACATCGCGCGGGGGTCGCGCTATTAGATAGAGAAACCTTGAGAGTTGTCACTATAGAGAAAACACCATCAAAGTCATGTTCTAGATTAGTCGAGTCATTGTTTGAGAGAAGATAATTAGTGAAGAAGAAGATAGCAAAAGTGAGTACGAAGATGGTCAAGCAACAACGTTTTACCATATCCGAAAAGCTTTTCTTTACCTTTTTACTTTGTCTATGATATTTAACTCTTTATTGATTGTTGAAATCATGACTATGATGAACTAACCTACTTGTTGTTTAGAGTAGGGGAGTAACTCTGATATTATGAATATATATATTTTCTTTACTTGATGTGTGTTTGATGATCTTGAATGTCTAGATTGAATAGTTACTTATGATGTGTGACTAACTTTACTCTTGTTGGGATAACATGGAAGCACACACACACACACACACACACACACACACACACACACACACATATATATATATATATATATATATATATATATATGCAATTTGTGACTTTGGATTTGAAAGAAACTATTGCGCAACCTTTAGATCACACTAGATTAATATTGACTATGTACGTTTTATTAGCATGATTCGAATTAGTTAATTAGATTGCACATTTGATATCTTTTTAAAACAATTGACAATTGGGCTGATTCCGTTAACACACTGGGTTATTAGAGACTCATAGAGATGTGGTTGGGATGGCTCCCACCATATCTCACAGATCCATTAGACATGAAAACATCAAATAACTATCAAGTACTATAAGTAAATATAACTGGTTTGTCTGTGAACTACTAAGTTAAGTCATTGTGAAATTCGAACTCTAAACAATCTTTTCGACCATTGTTCACAACCTAAAATCAATCAATCATTATAGTCCTAGTTTAGTTTAGTTTAGTTTATATTAGTTAATATCTCATCTTCCCAACATCTTTAGTTTAATAGATTAGGTAGGTTAATTATTTTCTTGCATTTAAAACCCAAAAAATCCAAAAAGATATTTGATCATTCTTGCATCTTTAGACTAGTTCCATTGCATTCTAGATTAAGCCTTATTAGCATAAAAACCATCCATATCATTCTTAGTTTAGAAATCATTCATAGCATTCATCATATTTGGTAAACACAAGAGAAAAGAAAGTGACAGTAATTAGTGTTTTTGCATTTAAGTGATTCATACATACAACCATCACTCAATTGGGATACGATACTTGGTTCGTAACTATACTTACCATTTTAATATTACTTGATTCATGTACTTGTGACATAGTGAGATTCATGTACTTGTGATTTGTTACTGATGTTATATTTAAATATTGCATAGGCGCCCGGGGTTACTCAAGCTTTGTGGCGCCAAGTATATTTCTCGAGAGGGGTAGCGGCTTTGGCTGAGTCAAAGCTGGAGAAACAACTTGGGGTGCCAATCTACGAGTCAACACTTTGACCCAAGAGCTGGAAAAATTCCAGCTGAGCTATGTTCAAATATACCTCCTGCTAGGTTTATCTTTCAGTCCAGTTTGGAGCTTAAGTTGCAAGAGGATGTGAAGTTGACCAAGGATGAGATGATGGCTTGGTGCAAAAAGCATCTCATGTACTCCAACACTATGCATAGATACATGATAGGTCATGTGCAATTGGATGTTCTGGGAGATGGGCTTGTATAAGTGGGGAACTAACACGACTGTCCTAGATCCTAGGAAGATCACGAAGCCTCCTCACCCCGATGCCACCTTAGCTCTTTTTCTACTGATTCTCTCTCTTGAGTCATCCTCCTCTGGTATGAGTGGGAGTGTGGGCGTTGTTTCACTGGTCCCTAGCCCAAGGCAACTGAAGAAGCTTTCGCTTCCATTATCCTCCTCTTTAAATTTCTAGAATTATGTATTTGTAGTTTTTCTCCATTATTGTTGAAGTAACATTCTCGCTTTTACGTTTTTGAAGAACTTGTCCTTAATGAGAATGCACTTTTTGTTGTTTTTCTTCCTTGTTCTGCCTTAACTTCTGTGCTTTGAGGTGTTTGCATTTATTTTTCTCCCTTTAATGAGTTATGACGTGCATGGGACATTGAGTTTTGGATTTATTATGTCTTCATAGCTACATTCTGCACATGTTCCCCACTACTTGGGAGTTTTTCCATACGTTTCCATGACTATTAGCTACATGCAACTCTTAGTGGGCAAGAAAAATGCACATTATTCAAGGCCTTTATTGTTGGGGGTTGAATAGTTGGCACCTTTTTCTATAAATTCACATTTTCAAGAAAGTCTTCCTTCACCAACTTTCATCACCTTGTTTTAAGCATTTTCCTATTATAAGGATAAAGGATTCTCCCTTTTCCAGAAAAGCTTATCCAAAAAAAGCTTCTTTTTTCACCGTGACTTCTTCACGGTCTACTAGTACTTCTCCCTGCGCAAAAAGTTCTTCTCTTCTTCACACTGTTCGTCAATCTTCTTTGGTTTGAGAACCTGGAGTTTCTTTCCGCACAAGGGCATGAAATGAAGCTAGGTTGATGGCGGTGTTTCAGCAACTTGCATTGTCTGCTCTTACTGAACTTCATGTTGATACCTCACGGGCCACTATTGATGCAATACATGCCACCTTCCTTCATAGGGAAACCTATCTCCCAGTTGATTCCTCTACTAACATTAATGAGGTTCCCTTACATGCTTGCGTTATGGTGGTTATCCATGAGTTTAGAGTTGTTCAAATCGGTAGACATGTTACTTACAAAGTTTTAGCTTCTTCCTGTTCAGTATGATATCCTTATCCTGAATCTCATCATAGGGCCTATAATCCCCCTGAGGTTTTTATGACCATATATTTTGATCAAATCCGCTGCGGACTTCGCATGTTTTTTAACCTTTTCCTCCAACCATTTTTTCATTATTGGGAAATATGTCGAGTTAGTTAACCTCAAACTCATATCGCCATCTTGTTGGGTTCATACTATGCTTCCATTTGTTACATATAGAAATTACCCCTTATCGAGTGTGTTCAACTTATATTCTTCATCCATGCCCAACGGCTTACCTTTTTTTTCCAGCTTAGTCCATCGTGGTAACCGTTTAGGTTTTACTATAGTTATTGGACGTGTATATCGACTTGGCGAATGGAAGCGTAGATTATTCTTCATCAAGCCCAAAGATTTATCGGCATCTTCCTGGAGAGTTCCTATTCGATAGGGTTTGGGCTATGTAGTTCCAGCTTCAGAGGTTACTGTTAAGGAAATGGGCGCGCGTGTGAATTTTGGGTTGTATAGCGGCTCCTACGATGTGTGTTCCATGTTGGAGGGTTCAGTGGTTCCAACGAAGGCGAATTTGCAAAGAGGATTGAAAGCCTTGCAATTTTCCTCTGCTGCCATACACGTTAACCATTTATATAATATTTTTTTGTATTTCTTTCTTGCATATCACTTTTCTTCTGCATCATTTTTATACTTCTATCGTGTTTTGCACAGGATCGGAGATGGACACTCATGCCATTCATACCTTGCTAGAGGATATCTGATCCCTTTTAACTTGTGAGGAGGTCATAAGAGATAGTATGGCTATCTCTCCCCCACCTGGACTCCAACCTCTCTATAATTCGCCTGCGTTAGAGGGTCATATGGACTTAAACAACGAGATTTTCACTTGGGTTATGGGATCCTCATCTCATAGTGTGTCTAGCCCCCGGCTCCATCGTGATTCAATCCTACTTTGTCTTCTCAAAATGATTTCCTCATATCGCCTTCTGGCACCTCTCTGGGATTTGATACTCCAACCCTTCCTATTGTGATCGAAGATCTTCTGAGAGGAAACCATAATCCTCATATTCTAGTTGTTCTTAAACTCGTGGAAGAAAATATCGTTCCATTTGTTCATACTATTCCTCATCCTTTAGAAGAGGGCCCAAGTCAACCTCACCCTACGTCAACCAACGACAGTGCCAATGCTTCTGATATGGCCTTCGGCCGGAACTTCTTGAGCAAATTGTTGAACCGTGCAGATAGTGAGGTTTTGGGATCCTTATCCATGTCGTATCTCTATGGCATGCAAGGACCTTCGTGAGGTATGTAAATATGGTCACGCTTAAATTTTGTGTTCCTCCATAAGGATCTAATCTCAATATCTATGTGCTTTACTTTTCAGCTCTTCATGCTCTTCGATGCCATTAGATCTAGAAGGGATCAAGTTTCTTCTGCCGCTAAACTTATCTTTGTCCAAATGGATGGTTTAGAGAGGGATCTTATGGAAGCCCGAAGAAAGATAGCTCAACAAGAAGTGAATATGGAAGCTTTAAGGGGGAATTCACGAAGGAACTCTGAAGGAGCAGCCTAAAAAGACTTGGAACTTAGAGTGTCAAGCCTGGGTACTTAGCTTATAGAAAATAATAGAGACCATGTATGAGCACGTTCAAACTTCTGACGAGCTGGTCTGCTTGCTTATTGATGACAATGATGTTGCTAGGTTCAGAACACCGCCGTGCTTCGATCAAAGAAGGGAAGCATACAATTGAAGGTACTTAGGACAAGATATTTGCAGTCCCTTTGATGCTTTGTATCGGGGTCATTTGCTCCTAAAGTATTGGGGGTGATCTGTTTTTGCTTACTATTTGGCTAATTTGTGAAGATGTTTGGTTGTCCTCTGTGATGGACTTGTATAGTCACCAGAATGGAAGGATGTGAGGTTTATATTAGTCACTGGATTTCCTTTCTTATGGTAGTATTGTCTCATGTATATGGCCATTCCAGCCTTTAGGAATGTGCGGTCGAAGTGTATTTTGACCCTCTTATGGGATCTCGTTGATTCCACTGTAGCACCTCATCTTTAGTGAAAATAACATTATTTCGAGGCATATGTCTTTATTTATTTACAGTAGTCAAGCATTATTACATTATGCATAGTACTTCCTCAAGTTCATAGCATTCCAAGTTCTAGGATATTCTCTTCCTTCGATATCTTGCAAATAATATGTTTTTGTTGCAATGATCTTTGATATCAAGAAGGTCCCTTCCCACTTGGGTTGAAACTTCCCTACATTCTTTGATGCCTCGGTCTTTTGAGTACTAGGTATCCCACTTGAAAGGTTCTTACTTTTACTTTAAGGTTGTAATGTTTTGCCATGCGTGCTTTGTAATACTCTAATCTTATGGCCATGCTGGCACTTTCGTTCTTCCAACATATCCAAGGAAATTTCCAAGTTTGAACTTATTTACTTATTTATATTCTTTTACTCTCCAACTCTCTGCAACTATTTATGGGGGTGTCACTGCTTTGCTGCCATAAGTTAAGATATATGAGGTCTTTCCAGTTGACATTCGCTAAGTGGTATGATACACCCGTAATATTCCTGGGATCTCTTAGACCCATTTAGCTTGTGCCAATCTAGTCTGGCCCTCAAAATTTTCAAAAAAGTTTGATTTGTTCTTTCAATCTGTCTATTGGCTTGAGGTATCCGACGGAAGCAAATCCTTGTTTAATGCCTTAATGGTCACACCATTCTTCTAACTTGCGACTCATGAACTGTAAGTCGTTATCACTGACTAGGTATCGGAGAATTTCGAACCTGCATAGTATGAGTCTCCATATGAAATTGACCAGTGCTTTAGAAGTTGCTTTAGCTAAGGGTTCAACTTCTACCCATTTACTGAATTAATCAACGGAAACTAACACAAAATTATGGTGTCCTGCGTCGGGGATCAAGGGTCCCACTATATTAATTCCCCACTTATAAAATAGGTAAGGAGTGAGATAGGGGTCCCATGGTGCAGAATGTAGGTGAGTCTTTGATGCATGTACCTGGCATTGTTTGCATTTCCTTGGGAATTCTTCGCAATCATTGGCTAACATAGCCAATAATATCCTTGACGAATTACTTTAAGCGCCATACTTTTTTCGCTATTATGGATCCCACAATTTCCTTCATGTATTTCTCTGATGACATGTTGGGCCTCTTCTTCGTTCAAGCATCAGAGATATGGTCGAGAATATGATCTTTGATATAATGCTCCATTGCAGAGAAAGTATCGGGCGATCTTTTGGGCCATTGTTCTTCCGTTGTTCTTTAAATATTTCTATCACGGGAATATCTCTTTGGATCTTCTAGGTATGCCTTTATACTAGCCATTTGCCCACTATCTTTCAGGGCTATCGTTGTATTCATTACTTCGTATTCGCCCTTCTTCCACTCTGTTATTTGCAATAGGGTGATCTTTCGGGTGTTCACTGTTGAAGTTTGACTGGCTATTTTGGATAACGCATCTGCTTCTTAGTTCTCAGATCGTGGCATTTGGATTAGTTCAAATTCATCAAACATTTATTTCCTTTCACTATTCTCACATATTCTCTCTTTCTTTCTTCTTTTGCCTCATAGGCTCCCTTAACTTGTTATACTATCAGCTGAGAATCACTATGAACTATCAATATTTTTATTTCGCCTTTGTGAGACAATCACATTCGTATGATGAGGGCTCCATACCCAGCTTCTTTATTGGATATGGGATAATCAGTTCTTGCCGTGAAGTTTAACACCTCTTCCTCAATACTAGTATTTATGAGTAATATCCCAGCTCCTCCATGTGTTCCTATTGATGATCCATCCACGAATGCATGGTAGATGGGTATATTCTCCTTTGTTCCACCTTAGTCATTTCAATGACTATATCTACCAGAACTTAAGCTTTTATGGCTGGTCAGGGAGCGAATGCAATGTCGTATTCTCTTAATTCAACGGCCCAATTCACTAATCGACCAAAAACCTCGGGTCGATTGAGGATGACTCGTAATGGATATCGAGTTAAATGGTTACCCGGTGGACCAAGAAATAAGATCGTATATTTTGTGCAGTAGTTATGAGGGCTAATACTAGCTTCTCCATATGAGAATACCGGGTTTTGACTCCTTGTAAAATCTTACTAACATAATAGATATGTAAGTGTTCATTTCCTTGCTCCTTTACTAACACTGCACCGACAGCTTATTCTCCGATGGCCAAGTAAGTGAATAAATCTTGGCTTACTGTTGGTTTTTCCAGCAGAGGTGGGCTTATCAAGTAATCCTTCAGTTCGTCAAAAGCCTTTTCACATTGTTCATTCCATTGGAAGTCTTTACTATTTCTCAGTATCTTGAAGAACGGTAATCCTTTCTCGGTAGATCTTGATATGAATCGGATCAATGAAGCCATTCTCCTTGTCAATTTTTGGACATCTTTGATAGTCTTCGGCGAAGGCATATCCACGATCGCTTTGGCCTTCTTCGGATTTACTTCTACCCCCTTTTATGTTACCATGAATTCCAAGAACTTTCCTCCTTTGATTCCAAAAGATCACTTTTAGGGTTTATTTTCATTCAAAACATGTCCATGATTGTTAATGCTTTCCTCAAGTTTTCAGGGTGATCTTCAACTCTTTTTATTTTAACGATCATGCCGTCAACATATACTTCCATTGATTCCCCTATCAACCCTAAGAACATCATATTCACAAGTCTTTGATATGTGGCTCCTACATTTTTCAACCCGAATGGCATGACCAAATAACATAGGATGCCCATATCCGCGATGAAGCTAGTTTTGTCTTGGTCGCCTTTCACCATCAATATCTGATTGTATAGCAGCACACATTTGGTAGTTGAATCTACCATCTGGTCGATACAGGGTAAGGGATAGAAATCTTTTGGACATGATTTAAATTTGTGAAGTCAATACACATTCGCCATCTTTCTCCTGTTTTGGGAACTAGTACCATGTTCGAAAGCCCTTTCAGATATAAGAGTCCTCTAATCTACTTAAGGCTTAACAAATGTTGAACCTCAGAACGTATAATTTGTTTCCTTTTAGGCCCCATGTTCTTTTTCTCTTTTTATGGGTTATCTCTAGCTCAAACATTTAGAAAGTGTTGACATACCTGGGAGCTGATCCCCCCTGGCATCCTCATTCTCATGCGAATATGTGAATGTATTCCCCGAGTACTGTCCTGACTTTACTTTCCACATTAGGTTCCATGTTACTGCCAAACTTAACCATCTTTTTATTGTCACCTTCAACAATTTCCACCATGTTTAGTTCCTCTACAACTTGCCCTTTCACTTCATCCACATTTTCGTTTTTTGTTATAGGGCATTATTGCTGATTCACCCGTCTCCATGGGTAGTGCATTCATCTTGCATTCACTTTCTTTAATCTGATCTCCTCGAACTTCTCCAACCCCTAAGAGAGTTGGGAACTTAACTATGATATGTAGTGTGGAGGGTATTGCTTCAAAGGCTTGAATAGATAGCCTCCCGCCTATGGCGTTATATGTTCGTGTGGGGGCATCTACCACATAGAATTTGACATGTTCCGTTCTCCTCAAAGCTCCTTCCCCCATGACATCAAAAGAATTATTGTTCCCATGGTTCGGCATGATTCACTGGAGAAGCCTACGAGTGGTACATCTATCAATTCTAAATGTTCTCGTCGTAATCTCATTGCCAGGTAGATTGTCATGAACAACACATCTACGGAACTACCCGTATCTACGATAACTGTTTGTACTTCCATCTCATAAATAGTAGTAGCTCTGGTGACTAACGGGTCTTCGTGTGGTTATAATATTCCACTTAGATTCTCGGGTCCGAATGTGATGTTGGGCAATTTGGCATTTTCAAAGGAGCAAACTTGCAGTTTCTGCCCTACCTTTCGGGCTTCTTTGAGATACCGTCTCTTTTTCCATGAGGAGTCACAACTATTTCTCCTCTTTTGACCATTGGGCAGATTTTCTTCGTACAATTCTGGAGGTGGAGGGAGTCGTGACTTGTATTCTTCTTATTGAGGTCTTACCCTTTTGACATCTTCCCATGTAACTTCTTCTTTGTTTTGCGTTCTTTTTCGAGGATCGAGTCCTCGTGCCTTTCGATACCCTTCTTCCACAAAGTTCTGAAGGTATCTTAAGTCTAACAGCCAGCAGATTTCTTTCTTCATTGTGGTGCGTTTGTCAGTTGTATGGCCATATGCTTTATGATATTTGTAAAATTTTCCAGAATCCCTCTTTTGTATGGCTCACAGATAGGCCACGACCATTGTATATCCTTAATTTCTTCCATGACATGCAATATTGTGCGAGTGATAGCTAATGGGGGCAACGACACTGGTTGAAGGTGTTTCTTCACAGTGTGCTTCTCATATCTTCAATGAATAGCATGCCTATCCTCTTTATTTCTTTCTTAGGGTTTACATTTTATTTCTGCTTCGTTGGCATCATTTTTCGATTTAATCTTTGAACTTCAGCCTTTTCCGTGATGTACATTTCTACCTTTTGCATCATCTCGTTCATATCTCTTACTCAATTTCCCATCAAGTATCGAACGAAATTTCTGAATCGTAGCCCTTGTGGCAATATGTCTGTTAAATCATGGACGGGTCCATATGAGGCACATTAAGAGCTTCATACTCTATTAGCGATTCATTTTTCTGTTGTTTGATGATGAACAAGTGACAAGCCAACTTGGGGTATCTCCTGTAACAAGAAAATTGGCGTACAAACATGCAAGACAACTGACCAAAATTAGTGATAGTACGTGGGGGAATTTGTGAAAACCAAGCTTGTGCTCTTCCGGTCAGAGTCATTCAGAATACGCGGCATAGGACAAAGTCTCGAGTTGGCACTAGATCCATACTTGCCAAGTAGTGGTGTACGTGGTCTTATGGTTCTCTTCCATCTTTTTCTCCTAAATATAAAGGCAGGTTACCTGGTCTAATACCCATCGGAACCAGCGCTTGTGTTATCTCTAGAATAAACAGTGACCCTGATACACTAGTTTGTCTCATGGATTGATGTTTCTCTTTATAGCCTACACTACACTCCTTAGGCTATCTATCATAGTCCAAAGTGAGTTATCTCCCATTCTGAGGAAATAATGGTTTTCTATGTTCCCAAAGAAGAATTTCTTCTATTGGGTCATCAATTTTACTTTCATTATAATTTTGGTTTTCGTACCTTCATCCCTCTCATTCATGAGTTGGTGTGCGATTTCTCGGGGTTCGGAATGGAGTTTAAGTCATACGAGACCCTTGTCCTTCCATATTACTTCTACCTCCATAGGGAAGCATCGGCTGCGGTTCAGGTTGTTGCTCAATCACTCGTTCTCCTCTCCAAATGTTGTGTCCAATAGATTTTTAATTATCATTCTCACGATGTTGATGAAATCAATGTTTTCGGCTTGTGGCAAGGGTGATGGTATGTATTCCACTTCGCGTTGGTTATCTAATCCACGATTGCGTGAATCTTCCATCATATGGCCTTGTTACAAAGAATTTTTTTTCTCAATGTAATATCTCAGAAATACTCGAAGGTAATCTATGGCATTCCCACATACGGCGTTATTTTTTTACACTCTTTTTAGTTCAATCTTGTGATGGAGTAATTAACGATATTCGTACGAGAACACCCTACCCAAATTCTGGATAATATTATTTTTTACAAGATTAAAGGTGAGGATTTTCAGCGTGAATAGAAATATGATAGTAGTTGATAATCTTTATTCAACTTGTCTAATGGGGTATGGGCTCCTTATCTATATGAGAAAGATCTGGACATGTGTCAATTACATGTTCTCTTGTGTTGACAAGTGTTTGGTATGCATTTTATTGGCTAATATGCCTGCTTGATTTTCTGACAATTCTTCTTTACACGTGTCTTGACCGCGTATTTTGTCGCATTGTTATTTATCCCATCAGGTCCGATAGTTCTTTACGGTGTTCAGTGATTCTGGTAAGGCATCGTGGAGTATGCTTGGACTCGTAGAGTCTTGTAAGATATCGTATAGCCTTTAATGCATCTTGGATGTGTATCCCATAGGGCATCGTTGATCCTTATAAGGCATCATAGAGCCATCTAAGACTCAGATATCTTTGTAACATATCATTGTGCATGTAGGGCATCTCAAATGTGTGACATGTAAGGTGTCTTGGATCCTTGTAAGGCATCACGGAGCCATCTAGGACTCGTAGACCCTTAGTCCTAGTAGACCCTTGTAAGGTAGGCATATATATGGTGTCGTAGTTCCTGTAAAGCATCGTATGACATCATAGAGTGTCATTGAGCTTGGGAGAAAACTTAGACATGTGATAAGATGTGTTTGTACTAGCAGGACATCACAACGGAACATCTATCGTGGACCGATGGTCGTAATGGGAGGGGTTAACACTTTGTTTTAAGTTAAATTTAAATTTCGAATTGGGTCTAATTTTTCACAGGCCAAAGTGTATGTAATGATCATCATTATCTCATTTAATCCTGACAACTTGATTAACTACTTCTCTTAATCCAGTTTTCTAGCCTACAGCACGTGTCATAATGAAAGTGTCATGTCACCTTATAACGTAATTTAATTTAGTCTTGGATGGGAAATTGGAATTATTCGAATTTAATTGGGCCCGTTTGGATGTATTTTCGTTGGTTTGGTTTGGTTCATTTTGGAAAAAGGTGTTTGGAAAATATTTTGAAAAACGTGTGAAAAAGCTGAAATATAATTTGGATGTATTTTGAGTGTTTGAGTGTTGGAAGAAAAGTATGTATTAAAACATCACATCAATATGATTAGTATGGGTAAAAGTAATATTTTAATTAGAGATGATTTTGGTTAATTAAAATATTATAAATATTATTATTCACAAAATGTAATTACTTGTACAGACCTTGAAAAACCGTGAACAGCTATATCCTTAAAAAAAATGTGCTTAAAAAATCATGATTCATTGTCTATATAATTATTTTGAACTAAAACTATAATTTATTATTCTTTGTGAAAAAAATTCACCACTCGCCTAAATTAAAAATAAATAATTACATAAATTATATATTTTATTAATTTAGTTTACTGTATTTCTATACACATGACTAAACACTTCATAATTATTACAAATACACACGTTATCTAAATCACTAAATAACAAAATAATTTATAAAATACATGTTTCTCAAAAGTGCGTAAGTCGCGACATACTTAACAATAACACACTTAAAGTATCACAAATATTATCCACATATTTAATCCGGGATTTGATATAATCTAAAAGTTTGCTTCTTAGACATCTAATATTTTTCCTACCAAAATTAATTATTTTATATCTCCGTGGATCTTTTTCTTCCCGTATGTGCACATCTATATTTTTGTATTTAAAGTAGTTGCAACAATTAAGGGATATTGACTAACAAACATATATTTCCAAGACTAAAATTAAAGAGAAACTAATTAGTTACCAGAATTTCCTCCTATTTTGCAAAAAGATCACCTGTAAAAAAGAAAAAAAAATGTTTAGAACGTTAGCACTTAGAATAATAATAAAAAAGCATAATTGAGAAAGAAAAAAATGTACACACCTTCAGGATTATCTTAGAAGGCGTGTTGTTAACTAAGAAAATCACATTATTTATAGAAAAACTCTCTCAACTGTTAGGATCTAATAATTAAATTCACTGTTTATTAATTGATTTTTTTAATTATCAAGATGGGTTCCCCCTTTAATAAAATATGAAGAAAAAACAAAATAGAAGGCTGGAGAAACCGAGAAAGTCAGAATTACTTTATCAAATAATTCATAAAAAAATATTAATAAAAAAGAAACTGGATGAGATGTCATGCCAAAAAGTCTAAGACAATGACTTGTTGAAAAAGATGAGCCAAACAGATTTGGGCTGTCCAAAGTTTCAAATGAGATCCAAACCATTTTGAAAAAATGAAATCATGAAATGGGCGGGCCAAAAGACATCCAAACAGGCCCAATATAAGTTAGTCTCGTGATTCATTCTTCTTTTTATGTGGTCGTCCTATCCAAGTTGTAGCCTTTTATTTAATTCACTTCCGGGTTCGGTAGAATTTTCACTATTATAGAAACTCGTGTAGATCCGAAGTTATCATTTGATAAGTAAACGTTAATTCAACTCCCACTATTTTTCCTTATCTATTTACAATATAATCTTATTTTAATCACGACATATATCACTGAATTCTCTTTACGTCACTGAGATTAATTAGATTGAGAATTGTACTAATTTTTCACAGTACAACTCACAGTCAAGTTAAAATTGAAAATTGTACCTAACCTTTTTACTGCCATTTTTCTTTTATAACTTATTTAGATCCATAACTAGTATATCATTTGATCATAACTAATTAACACATTATAACCAATTGTCTTTGATTGTTGTATATACCATTATTTAATCTTAATGATGATATTCTACGGAATAGTTCTCTTTGCTAGATTATACATTTAACATAATCGGTGATGTGTACATTTTTATAAATACGATGGTATGCAAGTAGAAATTTCAGTAGTAAAACACATTATTCTTATCCTTCGAATTTGTCTCAATAAAATGACTTCATTGTTCATTTACAGTTCTAGAGGCTTGTAGAGCATGGTATGCTCACCGTATTGCGTTCCAACGAATTAAAGCTTGTTCTTATATTCATGTGCTTGTACTTATTATGACAAGATGGTGAATCTAGAGGACCAGTTTTAATTTTGAGGATTGAAGATTCATTGTTGACTTCTTGTAGAAAATTCATGTTCAATACTTAAGCAACTCGATTACTTGCCGCAATATGTGCCAAAAAAAAGGTTACACGGTTAGAATAAGAAAATGACTTGCACTTTGGGTCAATTTAGTGTACAATTTGTTTTGTAGATGATGTATCTCATTTCTTACATTAAGAAAAACAATTTAAGGATTATTTTTTTTGAATCTTTAATGCATTTGTATGGTTGCTCTAACTAGTTTAATTATCGGATAATGATACAACTTACAATTGAATTAAAGGCCAAAAAGGTACAAAATAATCAATTATTTTCTTCTCATGTCACATGACAATCACTTTCAGAATCTATGCCAAGTAGGGAAGGAATGTTTCTAGTAAATGGCCCCAGCCTAATCTAGCCAAAACATTTTTCGATGCAGACTTCGAGTTGTTCAAGGCAATAATTTGTTGAATAAATGTTTTAGCAAAATTACAAACATATATGTTTACTAAATTTGGAAATAATTTGTTCGGTTAGGCCAAAATGAAATGTTTTGCCGATGAAAACTTATGGAAACATTTATCCATATCTAGGACGAAATAATTTGTCATATAGCCTGCCTCATCATTATGAAATAGACACATGTTTCTACATTTCTCGTTATACGAAGAAAATATCTCATATATCGAACAGAAACCAGGGTTCATTATCCAGATCGAGATATATACACATCAATATATATACATATATTGTAATTCTTTTTTTAACAGAACGTGTGTTTATTTATTAGGCTAGAACCGGATAATGTACATATATAGGGTGCGGAGTAGAGTTTGGTGCGACAGACACGTATAAGTACCAAAAATATCATACAAAGCAAAGTTTTCCAGGCACGTGCGGCAACTTATCTAAGTTGCGCAAAATGGTGGTTTCAGGGGCAGTCCACCTGATCTCGGCTGGAACCCTGTCGGGTCAGCACACCCATGATCATGTTCGTCTCTTTATATGGAAATGAGACGACCAGGGTGGCAGGGGCGAAGGCAGAATTTATGAAGTGGGAGTGCAATTTTTTTACGAAAAAAAAAATTACTTTTTAACTTAAGAACTCAATATAAAAATTATAACAACATATAAATTAGGGATAATTCTATCAAACCCCCCAAACTATGGGGTCATTTACCGCACAGGGTCAGAACTTTAGTTTTAGCGGCAGTGCCCCCTAAACTTTGGTCGTTTGTGCGAATTTCTCTATTTTCCAGTTTTTTGCAATTTTTCCACAAAAAATCATCGAAAAAATTATTTAAAGTTTGACTAAAACCTTCGTCTCGTTGAGACGGTTCCGATGGTGGTGACGGTGTCGCAAAATTCAAAGCCAATACACGGGAAATTTAATTTAAGTGTATTGCACTTAAATTAGAATTCTCATCTTATAACTTTGAATTTTGCATCACCGTCACCATCATTGGAACCGTCTCATCGAGACGAAGGTTTTAGTCAAACTTTAAATAATTTTTTCGGTGATTTTTGGTGGAAAAATTACAAAAAACTGGAAAATGGAGAAATTCGCACAAACGACCAAAGTTTAGGGGGCACTGCCGCTAAAACTAAAGTTCTGACCCTGTGCGGTAAATGAACCCATAGTTTGGGGGGTTTGATAGAATTATCCCTATAAATTAACCTAAAACAAAGGGGTGAGTATATAAGTTAGTTCGAACATTTTAAACATATTGAACGTGCAAACCAACTTCAATTTCTTAATTACTTGTATCACCGAAACAATAAAAATCAAGTAACATGAATAGAGTAGATAACAAATCTCACGCGTTACCATGAAAGGTATCGACCGCTTTCTCTCGTTCACCCTACTAAAACGAAACAAACGAGAATTACCATAATTTATTTAACTACATTCTTTACGAGTTTTTTCAAACATGTTGGAAATCAAAACATGAAGTCTTTGTTGTCAATATGCATTATATTACTACACCTTATTGACCGAAGAACCGTCGTCTCAGTGATTTTTATTAATTAATTGATATAATGCTATTTGTTTAATAGAACAATAAAAGTTCAATCATTTAACCAATGCGTATGAGGTTATGAGACATATTATATGTGTTTAGTACATGGTTTAAAATCAAACACCAATTTATTATATTTCCTCGACACTAGTAAGAACATGGGGCTTTAATTTAATTTTCCTACTTAATTTGACAAAAGATCGTATATATATTTGGGTCGATTATAAGTGTGTTACAACGAGTCTATCTCAAACTATGTCTTTTATCACTAACTATAGGATGACTTTGATCCGGAACTCCAGGTACTCGAAATAGAGGTCCCGTCAGATGATCTTCTCTGTATCGAAGGTGATGTCGAGAGTATGTCGAATATGACGACTGAGATATATCGGAGATATGTCGGGTGCTATGTCAGAGATACGTCGGGTGTTATGTCGGATTAGACATGTGGTACTATGTCGAATCCTTTACTCTGCAATATGTCGGGATATATGTTGAAGGTTATATCGAATATGAGTATTCGATATCAGCGGGTAAATCTAGGTATCATTAATGTGTTTGTTCTTGGTATGCTGGATGCGATATTTATAGAGGTTGAATTGTACCGTGTTGAGGGTGAACTTCGATATACATGTCGAGGATGATCCCCGATATATTCAATTATGGGTCTGGCCTATAAGCCGGCCCGATACGGGAAATATCACTATCATGTAGTCCCCTAATTCATGAACTATTATTTTTATAATAATTTATGAATTCTGCCCGTATATTTCTTTTCTCGGGCCCCCCCAAGTTGGCGATTGATTGAGCGGATTTTAGTGTTGAGAAAAAATAGTTGTTACGGTACTCCCTCATTTTTTTTTTCAATGTTCCCGCGATTAATTAGTCGGGAACTTGTATATCAAATGCATATCGAATATGATTTTTGATATATCACCCAACATTCGAGCATTAATTGCTATGCGGGACTCGGTAATTCCTACTTATATAAGCTGGTCTCTCATTTTCGTCATCATTCAATTATTTTATTTCGAAGTCTTGTCGCTTTCACTGTCTGATATCGGGTTTTATATCGGGGAAGTACAAGGTATGTCGAAATTCATTTTCGACATAGTGTAGTTGTTGTTTTCAATCAATTCTTCGATGTCTTTTCTGACATATTTTTCGATGTAATTTTCGACATTGTTTTTGCGTTTCTAACCTTGAGTTTCTTCTTGTTTCAGTGCCAAGGATGGTTCGAGTGAAACATCCCCCTCATAGGAAGTGTGTCGTGTCCCCACGACCACACGTATCGATACCTTAACGGCGTAATGTGTTTGTGGTTTCCGAAGATGGCTCCTCTGATTCCTTCTTTTCTGCTAATAATGCGAGTGTGTCAGAGCACCCACCCGTGGATACGCTGCTAGACGACGATCTTAAGCAGGTTCCTGGTATTGCTGCTGATGTTAGGCTTCCTCGTGTCCACCTACATGAATGGAACTCTCAGTTTCCGAGTCGTTTCTTAATACTGCAACCAAATGCAAATGGCGTTAGTATCGTTGTCGGAAATTGTGCGACTGTTGAGGAAGGTTTGGTACTAGAGGAAGAGAGACTGTGGGCTATGGATGTAGAGCTATTGTCCCAACAGTGACTCGCTGCCAACCCCCTAGAGTAGTTGTGAAACCGCTTCCATATGGAGCGCCCTTAAATTATTGGCATCCGAGCGTTAAGGCGCGTTTTGAAGGGGAACAAAAAACGAGTGAAGGTTACCGATTTAATGATCCTGATAGTGCTGTTTCATCCTCGGGTGGTACGAACGGTAATTCAATGCATGCAGACGCTGAAGAATTGGGAGGACTTGAGACATGGGAATTTGTGCCTTCGCCTGATAGGGTTAGAAATATCAACATTGGTGGGACCACATCCCATATGTCGACTCCTCCTAATGCATCGATTGCGTCGACATCTCATGATCTGGTTCCCGCCGTCGAAAAATGTCTCAGGGGTCTTCGGGGTCTGCCTCGCCTTTGATCAAAAATTAAGTCTTCATGCGGGATCCTGCTTCTGACCAGTTGGTCATGAGGATAGGTGGTGAAACGATCCGTGAGCAAGATGCTATTCAAAGTTTGAACAATATTTATTCGGATTGTGATCCTGTTGTGTTGTGTTAAAATCTGGGAGTTGCCCTAGCACCACGCATGTGCGTAATGCTTTATTAAGTGGTATGATCTTCTTTTCTGCAACTTAGTTGAGTTTGATGATCGTCTTACTTATTTTGTGGTATTGACGTGCTCTGATTTTTTATCAGTTTGGGCATATGTTCTATGCTCTCTGCAACGATTATATGTTGTTTGCCGAGGTGCAGACTAGTCACAATGCTAGAGTTAAGTTACGAGCCATGGTTTTTTGTAGCAATGTTTCACGAGACCAAGCTAATGTGCGGGCGCGTTCAGTTGAGACTCGTGCATGAAAGGCCAATGACAGGGCTTGGAAGGCATAAGTTGATAAAGAGAAGCTGACCAAAGAGTTGACAGAGGTGAAGGTCGAAGCCCTTAGGCTTCGTGCAGAAAAATTGCTCTTGCATCGAGAACGCAATTCCTATCGGGATTCCGTTGCATCGCTCGAGATTCAAAATGCCAAGCTGATGGAAATGCTAGCTCGTAATTGCATAGCAATAACACCCTCTAACCACATCGGGAGTCTGAGCCGTGCTAGAGCTGAGGATGGTGGTGTGGCCTATTCGGGCCATGTTGGACGGGGCCCTTCCCTTGAATATAATTTTCAGGTATTCTCTGTGGACTTAGGTAACGACTTTGATAATTCTATGGGTGTGGATGTATATGGTGAGAACAGTCATGTGGCCGGTCAGCCTCTAGTGTGGGCTTTAGCAAGGTCGTATCCGAGGGTATGTTATCGAGTGCCTCGTGTTGTGCGATATGTTTCTCCTGCCATGGATCCAGAGAGTGATAGTCCGAAGTGGTACAAGTATTTAGAGGTTCTATCACCTAGAGTAATGGATGAGCTTGCCACTGATATGTGTGACGAACTAGGGAAGTTTCATGTGGACGAGACGGAAATGGATTTGTCCCGTCTTGGTTCTTTTAGTATAGACAAAAATTGGAATGAGCCATTTATGGACTTCGAGGGGGTGAATTTTTTCGTAACCTGTAGGTTATCCTCGATTCCTGTGAAGTTTGGGTAGTATTTTGACATTTGTTTATCTGGTGAATTGCACGCATATCATGTGGTGTAGTTTGTAGTGTGCCTTTGTATTATTGTCCCATTGTTGTTGAATGGCATTTTTTCGTTATATAATATTTAGTACGGTTGTTACCTTTCAGGCGTATGTGTCACCCTATATTTGTTGTAGGCCTTCTCCATCTGATGTGGTTTGTTTTATTGAATCTCCGTACAATCTTTTCTCCTTGCATCCTCAGTGGGGATGTGGACAATCGTCTTTTTCAAGCGATATGTCCTGAGGGCGAAACCTTTGTGCTGTTTAGTCAGCATCTTTTCTGCCGTATAGGCATATGGACAGTCGCCTTTTCAGGCGATATGTCCTGAGGGCGATACCTCCGTGCTGTTTTCTCAGCATCTTTTCTGCATAGAGGCATGTGGACAGTCGCCTTTTCAAGTGATATGTCCTAAGGGCGATACCTCTGATGGTGATACCTTTGTGCTGTTTTGTCAGCATCTTTTTCTTTTTAGTGTCCCTTGCCGGTTGGGCCTTTTGGGAATGGTCATGTTTCTGCAATCAACAAGATCGTTTAAATATTAAATTGGTGATGGGCCATGGGTGTGGCTGCCTACGTATCCCATATAGGGAATTAAACTTTGCGTAGTTATATTACAAGATGTGATAAATTCAACAGTAAAAACGTCGTAGTTGTTGCACGTTACATGGTTGGGGTAGTGGATCTCTGTGCATGTCCTCTAGATAATTGTAGCCCTTGGAGCTTGCGTTGGTGACCCTGTAGGGTCCATCCCAATTTTCCTGCAGTTTTCCCACATGTTTGCTAGCCCTTACGCTTTTTAATACTAGGTCCCCCACTTGGAAACTGCAAAGATGTACTCGTCTATTAAAATTGCGTGCCATGGCTGATTTGAAAGCCACAATGCGTTGGTAAGCATGTTCCCTTGTGGATCCTATCATATCTAGGTCCATATGGCGCAGGCGTGCTGAGTGTTCAAGGTCATATTCTGCAATGCGATAGGTTGGCATACCTATTTCTACCGGTACTATTGCCTCAGAACCGCATACTAGGGTATAGGGTGCCTCGCTGGTCGAAGTCCTTGGTGTGGTTCGATATGCCCAAAGGATGCACGGGAGTTTCTCTGTCCAAGTTTTACCAGTGGCGTGCAATCGGCGCTCGAGATATTCTTTCGATGTCTTGTTAGTGGATTCCACCTGCCCATTAGCTTGCGGGTGCGCCACTGCTGCGAAATGTTGAGAAATTTTCAACTCTTTGCATCATGATACCATTGCCTTTCCCCGGAATTGAGTTCTGTTATCCGAAACAAGAACTCGGGGTAAGCCGAAGCGGCATATAATGTTCTTCCATATGAAGTCTATCATATTGTTTTCAGTTATGAGCGTTAGTGCTTCGGCTTCCATCCACTTGGTGAAATATTCAACTGCTACTATGAGGAACTTCTTTTGTCCTTTCGCTATTGGGAGGGGGCCCACTGTGTCAATTTCCTATTGATTGAAGGGGCATGTGATTTCCAAAGGCTGCATCATAACCGCAAACCTATGAATGAGTCTCGCATGGTATTGGCAATTTTCACAAGTTCGACAGTACTGAGTTGCGTCCTTTCGCAGTGTCGGCCAGTAGTATCCTTGCCTTAGTATCTTTTGTGCTAAAGCTCTCTTACCAGAGTGATTACAGCAACTTCCTGCATGTATTTACCTCATAATGTAATGTTCATCTATTGGGAATATACATCTCAATAAGGGACCCTCGAATGATCATTTGTAAAGTCCGCCCTCATAAATGGTGAATCTATAAGCATTGTATTTGAGACGTCTATGTACATTAGCATCCTCCGGTAGCGTCCCGTTTGATAGATATTGGAAGATTTCATCCTTCCAGCTAGGGGTATCTGCAATAGGAAAATGAATTCAACGTCAGCCCACACTTTGCTAGCTTAAGTGATACCAATGGGAGGCCTTGTGGTAGCCAATAGCGTAACACGCTTCTCAACATAATTATCCGATGAGCTTGCAAACTTTGATAATGTGTCTGCCTTGGTGTTCTCAGATCTGGGGATCTGGGTTAGGTTAAATGTGGTGAATTCCGAAGCTAATTCCTTCAGTTTTGCCAAATATAAGACCATCGTCTCTTGTTTTGCCTCAAAAAATTCTGATAAATGGTTTGGCACCAACTGCGAATCTGTGAAGACCTCTAGGTGGTCTGAGCATAGGGTTTTCGCCATCCTTACTCCTGCCAGAACCACCTCGTACTCCGTCTCATTGTTTGTTATTCGGAAGTTCATAATTATAGCAAAATCAAATTCTCTTCGATCTGGTGAGATCAGGTGGATTCCTGCGCCTCCGCCATTTGCAGTTGAGGACCCATCAACATGGAGCAACCATGCTGACTGTCATGAACTGGACCCCGGGTCTTGTGTTATAGTAAAGATGTGGTTACATGAATGATCCAAGATGTTCCCTAATGTCTCTGCCATAAAGTCTACGAGAACATGTGCTATAATGACGGTACGTGGGCGATACTCAATCCCGAATTCACTCAATTCAATTGCCCACTTCACTAGTCTCCCCGAAGTTTTCGGGCTCGCTATAATCTGGCGAAGTGATTTATCTGTGATAATCGTTATAAGATGCGATTGAAAATATGGCTTTAACTCCTGTGCTGTCATTACGATCACCAGTTCGAATAGTTCTATCTGCAAGTAATTTCTCTTTGCGCCATGAAGTACGCGACTAACATAATGTATGAGAGACTGCTTACCGGCCACCTCCTTGACCAAAACCGTACTGATAGCGTTGGTTGAGATTGCAAGGTATAGGTAAAGCATCTCCCCCAGCTCGGGTTTTGCCAGTAATGGTGGGGTCATCAAATACCTCTTTAATTGCGGGAAAGCCACTTCACACTCATATGTCCACTAAAAGTTTGTTGCCTTTTTCAATACCTTGAAGAAGGGAAGACTCTTCTCTGATGATGTTGTAATGAATCGTCCTAGTGTCGTTATCCGTCCTACCAAACAATGTACATCTCGTACGGATCGCGGGGAAGGTAGACTCATTACTGCTTGAATTTTGTCGGGGTTGGCTTTTATTCCCCTCTCATTAACCATATATCCCAAAAATTTCCCAGCTGGGACTCCAAACGTGCATTTCTTCGGGTTGAGTTTCATTCCATAGTTTCTCATTATGTCGAAGGATTTTTCTAAGTGCTTCACATGATCTTGCGCCTTCAGGTTCTTGATCAACATGTCGTCTACATATACCTCCATGGATTTCCCAATCAATTCATAGAACATCTTCGCGACCAGTCTCTGAAATGTCGTGCCCACATTTCTCAATCCAAATGGCATCACACGGTAGAAATATACGCCAGTGTTGGTGACATGCTATCTTAGGTTGATCTTCTTTTGCCATAAAAATCTGATGAAAACCACTCTTCGCGTCCACAAAATTGAACAGAGCGCACCCTGCCGTTGAGTCCACCAAAAGGTTTATTCTTGGCAACGGAAAAGGATGTCGCGAGCAATACTTGTTCAGGTCCGTGTAATCTACACACATCCTGCACTGAGCCTACTTCTTCAGGACTAGAACAATGTTACTAAGCCATTCAGAGTAGCATATTTCATAAATATGTCCTGCCTTAAGCTTTTCTACCACTTCCTTTTCTGTTTCCTCATTCTTTTCCTTACTAAAATTTCTCTTCTTGTGCCTCACTGGTTTAGTCCAATGGTCCATGTTCAAGTCGTGTACAATGATTTTTGGATCGATCCCCTTCAGATCCGAGTCGCATCATAGGAATATGTTGGCATTTCTCCTTAAGCATTCGATCAATGATGTACGTATGTCTAGTACCATCATTGCCTCAATCTGCAAGGTATGCTTCGGGTGTGTTGGGTTAATGCCAATGGTAATAAAGTCCCATGCAGGCTCCATCTTTGGTTCATTCTCATATGGTACACCTGACTTTCTCTTTTAGTGAGTTCTTCTATCGGTTCGATTTCTGATTTCTTTTTATTTCTGCCCATTCTCCTTTTTTTTATGGTCCAAATCTTTCGCATTATGTGGTTTCTTCATTCTTAAGATATCCTGTGAGCCTCCAATCTCGAGAATTGTTGTTCCCACAAACGGCGCCACTAATTTGACAATAGATCGTATATATATATATATATATATATATATATATATATATATTTGGGTCGGTTACAAGTGTGTTACAACGAGTCTATCTCAAACTATGTCTCATATCACTTTGGTTCAGAACTCCAAGTACTCGAAATAGAGGTCCTGTCGGATGCTCTTCTATGTATCGAAGGTGATGTCAAGAGTACGTCGAATATGACGATTGAGGTATATTGGAGATTATGTCAGAGATATGCCAGGTGTTATATCAGAGATACGTTGGGTGTTATGTCGGATCAGACATGTGGTACTATGTCGAATCCTTTACTCTGCAATATGTCGGGATATATGTCGAAGGTTATGTCGAATATGAGTATTCGATATCAGCGCGTAAATCTAGGTATCTTTAATGTGTCTGTTCTTGGTATGCGGGACGCGGTATTTATAGAGGCTGGATTGTACCATGTCGAGGGTGAACCTCGATATACATGTCGGGGATGATCCCCGATATATTCAATTATGGGTTTGGCCTATAGGCCGGCCCAATACGAGAAATACCCATATCACTACTATTAGTCTTTTGCTTTCCTGTTATCATTTATTTCTAAAACTTTGCATTTTAGATTATTAGTCTTTAAAAGTGGTATAAGTTATTTACTGAGTTAGAATTGGTGGACAATAGTTTTTTTTTTCATTTTCTTAAGTCGGATAATAGCTACTTTATAAGTTATTCATATAAGTTATTAATGGGCCTAGGGGGTGCAGATTTTACAATTGCATTCATAATGACAAAATCTTGTTCTCTATTTTGACAATAACTTAGAAGTTAGCGAGAGACTGAGGGTGTAACTGCTCCCGCATACACCCCTACCTTCCTCTGCAGGGTGGTGAAGCTAGTCCACTTCCTCCAAATCTCGTGGAGAAGTATATGTGTCTCTGCTGAAGCCATAAGGCCCCGCGTGTCACGGGCCGAATCTCTTGTGCCGCAGCGGAATGATTTTTCGCCCATGCGGCACACGAGTTTATGTATCCAAACTTGTGCTACGCCTTACTGTTAAGGTTGTACACATAACCCATCATGTGATACGCCCCATAATGCATATGCATTCGACATCCAGATACGAACGTACGCCCCAAAAGGCACACGCCTCTCGTGTGTCTCCTTCCTCTCAATGCCTCACGCTCACTAGCGCTGATCTTAAGAACGTTTCCCTGTATCACACCCAAGGTAGCGATGCTCGCCCATTTGAATGACCACTCGGTCGTAGTCCCCTCCTTCGAGTTCAACGCCTAGCCAACGTTTGCCTTGCATGGTAACCATCTTGGGTTTCACTTAAGTCCCCACTCTCGATAGCATTAGAATCACTCAAAGCTTCGCACCTAAGTTAAGGGTCTCCAAGCACCTACAATCGAATCCTCGTGCTCAACATTCAATCCTGACACTCGGAGTCAACCGTAGTCCCTCGTATCGTTCACTCGTATCTTGCTCGAGATAAGGACCATGTTGTGATCCTAAGCCCACATCATATGCTATCGCATTAGTCTTGTGCATCGTCGTCCCAAAGATACACGCCTTAGCTTTCAGACCCCTGTAGTAACACTTGAACCCTTAGTCCCAACTACGAGTAAATCATAAGACCCTTGGAATGCTTGTCTTATGATATTATTGACTTAGTGGCATTATCGTTCCTCAAAACCGTACCACATAGCGGTCCATGCATATGAATAAGACAACATAGCTAACGGATGCCCAACGAAGAGCCCGTAGTCTCAACATTGCCCATTTAGTTCCCAAACTGAAACGGGGACTAAGACTCGTTCTGCACGATGCCCTTAGCCATCTCTCGGTTCCTTATAGTCCCAAGAGATGCGCATTAGTGTATTCATATTTATATTTAACACGGGGAAAATTGATTGTCTGCTCACCAATGTTGTCTCCCATGCATATGTTCTGATCATTTCGCTATGGCTGCCACCAACAAAGTTCCATTTTTGACTAACAACTTGTATAGCTCCATTTCTTCTCTGGAGCACTGATTGCTCCCAAACTTAGTTAACATACTTCCTATATGTTCTAAGACATTCCTACCAAGAATCATCCCATTCTAAGCGTAGGAAGTCTTTCGTCCCTTTTGACGCGAACCGCAGTTAGCCTAGCCAAAGGACTGGCTGCCTAACTCTCAAACGACTTAGTCATTCTTCGTCAAACTTTGTGAACATCATTACTAGATGTCCTAGGATATTCCTACCAAGTTTCATCCAATTTGACAGACTAGAAGTCCTTTATATCATTTCACAAGCCGCCGTTTGTGCGTCTCCACAGACCGCCAACCAAACCCTCAAACGGCTCGGTCATCTCCCTTAAAGCTTTGTGGAGATGTAGCCGACATCCCCACGGAACTTACCCTCAAATATCATCTCATTTGAATTAGGTCAATTTCTTCAAACCAACGCCCAATGCCGAGGCTTCTGCACAGTCGCCTTGGCACGCGGCTCGTCGCCCAGCTCCGGAGCGTCCGACCTGGCGCCCAAACGGCACCCAGTATCATCCTGGGTGCCCAGCCTCACACCCATCATCCTCCTTGGCGCCCAGCATCCCATTCCATCCATCGTTTGGCCAGCACTCACCACAGTGTCGAGCCGACATCATCTTCGGTGCCCTTCGTGGCACCCGATCATCATATCGACCGGTACCGAAGCCGACGCATAGTCTTTCCACGTGGCCAACGCTCTGCCCAGCTCTCGGCCCATCAACCGTCAGTTAGGGTTGAAGCGGTGACCCATAACACTGTGGCAGGGTCAGGTTACCAAAACCCATATTCATAGTTAGTTTTAATAGTGAGATGAGAAATTGAAAGACGTAAAGTAAAGATTATTTCCTGACGAATAGCCCGGTTTAGACATATTACTAGTGTTGCAGCTCGTCGCTTTGAAAAAATCACCAACTATCATACATGCAAAATCACGTAACATGCCTCTGATACATGTAAGCCATGGGTTTCCCAATGCCAATCCATCACAACTAAGCTTGATGACACCACGTGGGAGCGATGTCCAAGTCATGGAGAGGATACATGACTTAGATGTCCTAGGGGGTGGTGCATAACAATGCCCAAGCAAAGTCTTGTGAATGTAGTTAATGATTTCGATAGCCAAGATAGGCTTTGGGCGGATCATCTCATTTCTAGCGGGCCATATTGCCCAAACACGATCAAGGTAATAGTCGGGCAACTGGTGCGAGTCAGGTGGGGAATTGTGTTCCACCCTCCCCCCCTACCCCCCCCCCCCCCCCCCCCGCCCCCCGATGGTGGTGATAGGTTAGGAAATGCGATCCAAAATTTCGAGAAGAGGGAGCATTTGCCAAAAAGGTGATTTGTATATTCTGCAACCAAGTGGCAAAAAGGTAGAGGTCGGGGATTGACATGTAGCGTCGGCGGAGGAAGTATCGAGTGGCCAAGGCCATATGGCTCCATAACTAGGCGACGATTTTAACACAGGGGAGAACCCAATGTACCATAAGCCACTCTGGGGGTGAGTTGGGTGGGGGAAACCCATAACCAACTCGGAGAGCCAACGATAAGCAAACCTGATCGTATAGGATCTAATGGGATTCCTGGTCTAGCCACTAACGTCTCGCATGTCGACAACAGGGAGTGGGATACCGCATATTCGCTAAGAAATGTGGCATGGAATAAGTGGGTCGGCCACTGATGGGGGTACCTCGATGTAACTCACAAATAATATAAGTTAACAATTAAATGTTACACCTAAGTTCCCTTTCGTCGTAAGTGTACGAATCAAGTAATAATAAAATGGTATGCATAGTTACGAATCAAGTATCGTATTCCATGGGAGTAGTGGATTAATGTATGAATCACTTAAATGCAAGACACTAACATTTGTCACCATCTTTTCTCTTGTGTCTGCAGGATATGGTGAATTCTTGTGAATGCTATGAATACGGTGAATGCTTTTTATACTTAGGAAGCAAAGAATGGCTAATCTAAAATGCAGTGTTGATCTATCTATGATTCGGAAAAATAGTAAATCATGATTGTTGTTTGAAGGCAAGAAACAATTAAACTGTTAAACTAATGAATGCAAGAGAAGATTGATTATGCTATGCCTAAACTAAGTACACTAAACTAAAGCAGGATTGATTGATTGTTTGATTAATTGGATGTGGTTGTAAACAATAATTGAAGAAAAAAAATTAGAGGTGAGGTTTCACGATGACTTAACCATAGTAGTTCATAGACAAACTACCTATATTTACTTACAGTGCTTGATGATAATTTGATGTTTACATGTCCAATGGATCTGTGACCTATAGCAGGAGTTATCTCAACCATAAATTTATGAGTCTATAATAATCTACCGAGTTAACGGATCATCTCAGTTGTCAGATGTTTTAGAAAAAATATCAAATCTGCAACTCAATTAACTCATTTGAATTGTGTTAACAAAACATAAATAATTAAGATTGATCTAGTGTAATCTGGGGTTGATCATCAGTTGCGTTAGCATCTACACTTCGGGCGGCCCTCAATTAAGTGCTTCTGTTATTCCTAGTGAGATTAAGACTAGTTATATTGCATAAGTAACTATTCAATCTATACATGTATGATCATCAAACACACATCAAGCAAAATAAATAAACATATAAATCAGAGTTACTCCCCTACTCTAAACAACGAGTAGGTTAGATCCTCATAGTCATGAGTTTAACAATCAATAAAGAAATAAATAACATAGATAAAGTAAAGAGAATAAGAAAAGCTTCTCGAATCCAGTGGAACATCATTGCTCGACTATCTTCTTGACTCCTTTTTTGCTATCTTCTTCTCTACGAGCTATTTTTGTTCGCACAATGACTTGACTAAACTAGAACATAACTCCAATGTTATTTTCTCTCTAAAGACCATCTCACAGGGTTTATGTAGACTCTTGTAAGTATTTGTAGGCTCTTGTAAGTTGTTGTTGGTATCTTGTTCGTCCCATTTTATTTATAGGAGAGTCTTGATGCCCTAATTTTATGAGAAGTCATAACCTAATTAGAAAGAATGATCGTTCAATCCTCGTTAGATGCAATCACCCCACATTGCGCCTCAATCGCGCGTGCCATGCGCGATCATTGTGCCATCGTGCCTCAATCGCGCCACTCTCTATTTTTGCATGTGGTTTCCTGATGTTCTCATGTTGCTCATACTACATTATGTATTTGCAGTGCTATAGCGCCCAAAAGTTCTGAAGTAGTGTCTCGACTGTTTTATCACCAAAAACATCTATGTTGGCCTCTTTTAGCTTCGTTTTGTCTTGACTCGATAAAATCCTAGAAAAACATGGAACAATATTAAAACCAAAAAATATGCAATAATAATCATACCAAAGCCTAAGGAAACGGATACTGAAATCATGCTAAATAAACACTCGTCAAATACCCACAAACTTAAACATTTTCTTGTCCTCAAGAAAACCCACTAGCTTGACTCAATCTATACTAGAATTCAATCATCAATATGTCAATAATTATAAGCGGGAATTCTCAGAATGCAACATATGGTCAGAACAAGAGACGAGATAGAATAGATGAACATGGGCACATCAAATTTAATAAAATCGTCAAATCAAGTTCATATGCTCTAATGGTGTGTGAGATACTATTGTTTATGCATAAGAGTTATCTTCATGTTACAAACTTATAAGATAGATCATAGCTCTTAACATATAATCACTCCATTTTTCACTCTTTACTCTCATATTACCATTGATTCAAGTAAATTTCATATTTTGAGGATCATATAGGACTTTGTTAGGTTGTATGTTAGGCTTGAGTATGGGCTATAATGGAAAAAGTCATATATGAGTTCTAAAGATATATGTAGTAAACCACTCAATAATTTTTTTCCTCCCTTGTTTGTGGCTTCTTCATTGGCCATACATTTTAGGTTTTTTCTTTTTTGCATCTTTTCATTTACATTTTCATTTGCGCAAGAATCAAACCATCATATACTTCATGATTTTTCGAGACGCACCCCCAAAACTTAAAGTTTTTGCATCGGGTTATTTGTGCTCTCTATTATTTCCATCCTCCTTTTTTTATAATTTCTTTTTAACTCATGCTTTTGTTTTGAGCTCCTACTTTATTCCTCCTTCGATCTACTACATCCATCTCTAGAAATGGGTAGGATATAAATTTTCTTTCGACTCAGGGTAGGTAAGTAGGCTTCATAAACAAAGACTCAAAGAAAATGATTCAACGGAGTTCAGTGGGTATTCATTTATCATAAGGAATTCTTAGCTTGAAAGGCTAAAACTCAAATTTTTGAAAAAGATGGCCTATTTCATTTCTTCAAAACATTAAAATCTCACATTATCTCAAGTAATATTCAAGCGATTTGTTCAAGTGTAATTATCACATGCTTCATTACTATTTTCTCATAAATAAACAACATTATTTTCACAATTATACACAACATCATGTGTATATGAAACTTTAAACATGTTTTTGACAATATTAAACAATAGGGATAAAAACATCAAATCCCCTAACCTATGAGTATTTTTTACATTGTCCCTTGGAGAATTTGTTTCACCAGAATACTCCTAACCTTTGCCAACTTGTGCCATTTGCCCCTTCGGTGTATTTTTGTTTCTTGTCAATAGCCCATTTATTCGTCTAATTTGAGTTAAATATTTCTCAGCATCCGGGAAAAAAATACTAGTAGCTGTAAAATAATAGTTGAAATCATCTGCAACTGCACGAAATAATGTTAATAACTGTTAATCAATAATACTTCTTCACGCTAATACATGCATGAAACGAGATTACGAAATTATCTGACTTTATTAAATGATGGCTAATATCCACTATTATACCTTTTACATAACAATAGAAGTGCTAATATAGAACTTGATTAAAGAAAAAGGACAATTACTGAATCAAGATTATGCCTAAAATATCTCTCTTAAATGGTCACTAAATTTTAGTAAGTACCAAGATGATAATATGCCTTAAACAAAATAAGGTAAACATTATTACCCATGCCGTGCAGATATGCAAAAGCTTAATGGCAGTCTATCCATAATGCTTTGGTAGATCTGACTCTTTGGTTCTTGTTCTTCGTTACTTTAATATTATTTATTTGTGAATTCTTATGTTGTTAAATATTATTGATAAAGGATTAGATGGATAATTTTGAATTAAGATACTATAACTCTATAAGCTTTTTGTTATATTAATACATAACATAAATATACGTAATTGTATCCACATCCTTTTTTTAAAAGTAATCCGATAAAATTTGACATATTTCAATACTTTTGGGGTGAGTTTCAGAATAAATACATAAATCCGACCCCGCTAGTAAATTACCACAATCAACCTATCAAAAACACCGTCTAATCAGGTGAAGAAAGAGTCAATTACAACAGCAACATTATCTAATTCTGTTAAGTTAATTCATTTCCCTTTTTATTTTCTTTATATAAGCTTTCAAACCCAAAGCTATAATTTCATAAACAACCCCAAACTTTTGTTCTTATCTATTTTCATTATCACGGTATCTCGTCTCACGACAAATTTCACTGAGTTCTCTTTACTTGAGTCATTGCAGTTAAATTTGAACTGAAAATTGTGCTAACTTTACAACTAGCCATTAAATTTGTATTGAAAATTGAGCCTTAACTTTCTCACTACACTTACGTTGCATAATTTTTTTTTTATGACCATTACTAGAACATAATTGATCACAACTACCACATCAACCACAATAAATCTCATCATAACATTTCAAAGATATAACTGTTATATGGTCCAATCTATGCTACCCTGTTTTTAGTGCCATGTGCACTCCCATGGGGTGTGGGCCCTACACATGTGGGGTCCCCACACATGTGGGACCCACCATTTTGTGAGTGCACTGTGTATTACACCATGGGGTAGCATAGATAAAGTTCTGTTATATAATTCTTTTTTTTTTTTGCCACGTAAATCATAATCAATATTAAATCTTATCTAATTAACTTCATTGATATAAGTAATCAACATTACCACATCTTAACTGTGACAAATTTCACCGAGTTATCGTCTTTACTTCACTGCTACTGTTTTGAGTTAATTGATATCGCAAACAATTCTACGAATACAATGGCGCTAACTCAAACATTTAATTCTCGTCCACTTACAATTTGTTTCAACAAAACGTTTTCCTTGTCTAAGGTAGATTTGTAGTTGAGATCTTGTAACAACGAGGAGTGATTGCCGAATCGGGCTCCCAACAAATAATTGAAAGCATCTTTGTGCTTGTTAACATTATGGTTTATAATTTATAATTAATTTATTTGAAGCTTTGATTGCCTAAATGCTTCCGAGTTGATTAGGATATAGCGCTTAGGCTAATTTTTAATGTTCCACTTGTTGTAGAGTAGCGTATGTATTTTGGTTCTAAATTCGTGACCTATTAGCTACGGGCTTCTAGCAAAATGTGAGGTACTGCGTATGTATCTACATTTATTTATTTCGTTTCAGTGTGATGCTTAATGTGTTGGACTTGATTTATTAATAATTCTCTTAACCCAGTTTGCAAGACTAGGGCATGTGCCCCAGTGAAAGGGATAACGAAATTATGAAAGTTTCATTTTAGTCTTCAATGGGAATTAGTCGAAATTAATTTAAGTTCATCAGGTGAGTATTTTTTATTTTTTTTTACGTGGCTGCTATTATAAATTTCACTTAATTCTCTTTACTTGAACCACTTCAATTTAATTTGAATGGGAGTTGTACTATTTCACATACAAGTGACATTTAAATTTTAATTGAGAATTGAGTCTAACTTTTTTACGAACACATCTGTAACTTTCTTCGAGTCGACGCCCAAGACCGATGGGTTTGGAAAGTGGACAGCTCTGCCTCGTACACGGTTCAATCAGCATATAAAATGCTCTTAAATTGGAATGCGCCTAACGAGGAAACAAATTTCTTTCGCGTCTTCTGGAAATTTCCAGCCCCATTTAAGATGAAGGCGTTTTGTTGGAAGGCTTTTCTTAATAGAATTCCTACTAAAATGAATCTCTTTAGAAGAGGGATTTTGGATGACGGTTCTAGTTTGAGATGTGCGCTTTGTGATAATGAAGTCGAAGATGCTAATCACCTCTTTTTTTCGTGCAAAGAGTCGTATGCTATTTGGATGAGGATATATAAATGGTTCGGTTTCTCCACAGTCATAAATAAAGGAGCAATGAATCATTTCACGCAGCACGTGGAAGTTTTTCCTAGAAGAGTTTATCACCAAGAATGGGGTTCGATTTGGATTTTTACGTTGTGGTCGATTTGGTGTTCGCGTAATAACATTACTTTTCGTGAAGGAAAACTTAACATCGAGAGATTGGTTGAAGAAATTCAAGCTCGAACATGGTGTTGGATGAAGAGTTTTAGGAAAGAATTCATTTTTTCATTTTCGGATTGGATTCTTTGTCCTCTGCATTGTTTTGGGAGTGGCTGATCACTGCTCTATTTCTGTTTTGCTCTGTTTCTGTTTTTTTCTTGTTTGTGTGGAGTATGACTCATACTCATTTGTTTTTCTCCTTCTCTTGTGATATAAAATTATTGCTTACCAAAAAAAAAACATCTGTAACTTTCTTTTGTAACCATAAATAGTATATCATTGATCATAACTAACACATAATAAACATAGCAAATCTCATCCAAGTATCTTCAATTGACATATAATTCATTACCATTATTTCATCTTAATTACGAAAAATTCTACGGAATGATCCTCTTTGCTAGGTTACTATTTCAACATAATTGATGGTGTGTGCAATATTAAAAATACAATCGTACAAACTTGAAGTTTTTGTACTCAAACACATTATTCTTATCCTTTTTTTTTTGTTAACGGAGTGACTTGTTTAATGTATATTTGCAGTTCAAGAGGCTTGTAGAGTGTGGTGTGTTCGGCGTATCAAAGCTTTGCTCGCGATTCTTTTGCTTTGTACTTGCGACAAGATGATTAATCTAGGAGCCCGATTTTATTTATGAGGATTCAAGATATTAAAGAACATAATAATTATTTTCTTGTCCTCGATGTGCCCTCTATATTTTCTGTGCTCGGTCTTGTATAGTGTCCGCAACTATTATTTAACTTATTTAGCATATCAGTCTTATATTAAATATTTCATCTTTTTGTTACGTTGTCCTAGTTACTATCTTATGTTTCCGATCTGTTAAAATATTCATGCATTTTAAAGGTTGCTCGTCTATAGAGGTATGATGATTCGAGTTAAATTGTACTTTTCAATGATATTTCCTTTCCAGTATAATATTTACTTACTAGAAATTAATTGAACTCGAGTTTTTCTTCTTATTACTTTTTTTTTTAAGAAGCAGAATTATTATTAACTCAAAGCCAAAAATGGCCACATAGTTTACATCCCTCCAGGGAGTAAAATAAAACAAATCAAACACGCACAAATAAAGTATCAATCAGTCCTAGGCGCCGCTCTTGCAAGATCATGAGCGGCATTATTATCCTCGCGACTAATCCATCTAAATAACCAATGTCGTCTTGTCAAGCAAAGATTACCAATATCCTTCATAATATTGCCATGCATCCCATTGGTATTCAAGGGAAAATAACAATCATGAATGACATTCCAACAATTCCTTCAAAAATAACATTCGCCAAATTTTCTTGCGCCGCATGATTTACCGCGATCCACGCCGCATATGCCTAAGTCGTTTGCGCGCCCAAGTTCCCAACAATCCGTCTTTGTACGCCTGCTACAAAATTATCCTCCTCATTCGTGATATAGACTCCGATCCCCGTTTCGTCATCTGCCTTGAAGATAACTGCAGCAAATCGGATTCTAAACCACGGCTTCCGAAGGAAGTAAGGAACACATCCTCATACACCCTCGAAACTCGTGCCTCCAACACCGCGCTCACGCTACCCGCTTCCCAGAACCTTAATTTATTTTGTATAAGTTTCACAATCTCCATTTTAATCAGGACAAATTTCAATATTTATCTTTATTCGAGCCACTATGAGTTATGATTAAACATTTTTCACAATGAAACTGGAAATTAAATTTCAATCAAAGATTGGGCACAAATTTTTCACATACACGGTTGTTATATATGTTTTTAAAATAATATACTTTCCTTTCATAATATAATCAAAAATGTTATGTAATTTGATCATAACTATCACATCTTAATCACGATCATTTTCACAATTTTTTTTTTTTTTACTTTGTTGTTAATAATTTCAACATAATTGATGATGTGTAAACTTGTACCATGGGCTGCATACCAGATACCTAGATCAAAGAATTTGCCAAGTAGATGTTATATACTAGTTCTTAATAAACACGTCATTTGTAACTTTGTAGAATACTAGAATTACGAGATAACTCTTATTCTTCTTTGAGTGGGTTACGAATGAGTTAAAGTTTCATTATCTCTTAACTAGCATTCAAATGTCCCCAAATTTTTGTCATTATCTCTTTTTAGTATTACATATATCTCAACTTAATCACGAGAAATTTTACTAGATTCTCCTTACTTCAACCTACTTACATTTGAACTCAAAAAAAAAATCAAGATTTGGTCAATAGATAGTGTGACGACCGCGCCCCACGAGCCATGCTCCGATCCGAGTTGGTTCAGTGGTGGCCAATCACTTTACCAATTCAGGCTAAAGTACAACTCATAGGAAGGTGTCTCACTTGTTCATGATCAAAACCATACACATTTATAAATTATATTTTAATATATAAAAGGGAAGTCTTGGTATTACAAATAATGTGACTATTTTAGTGGTTATGCACTAGTGATAAAACACAAATATTCCAAAATGCACGCTTGAACAATTATTCACTTGATCCATGCTGCCATGTTGATTTTATCCTGAGGAATTGACATAAGAAACAAGGAATCAGTCTTTAATGACTTAGTGAGATTCATATAAAAGAACTGATAATGCAAGATTTAGCTGTGATCTACTGGATACATTTCGGGAGTGATCTTACCAGTTGAAACAATTCAACTGGACAATTTGATGTAGCAATGGTACTGGAGTTTTCATAGAATAGTTAATAAACTTGTGCTTAAAAATAAGCAAACCCAGTCTTATGACTTCTACTATTCTACCTTATACATCCCGACGAAGAGCGACCACGCAAACAATCAAGAGACATGCTCGAGTACATGTCGATTCAGCACGCGGGTTACAGCCAACTCCTGACTGCAAGCGGCGCCTAGATAAATGGGTATCAAGCGAAATTACTTAAACCGACAGTCCTTACTGCCCGGCAGAACTCGACTCAATCTCTGGGCTCAACTTCTCAAAGGCGTCCCAATGGGTATAACAAATAAACAAATAAGCTAGTAAACCGGATAATATCCTTGCTCCTTGAGCTACATGTCCCGGATATAGTCCGTTGCTCTTTGCACAATTCAAGGACTAGCAAATGAGATTATAATATTGGAGAATTATTATGATTATGAATAGATATGATAAATAATAAATGATTGGATATGATTTAACGATGAGTAAGAAAATCATGTTATGAGATGAGATGCCAAACAGGCTTATGATGAAATATAGGTTGTTCGAGGTTTGGTAACGGAGTAGTGGCTTTTTTGTCTAAGTTCCTCAGGTCCGGATGCCAAACGGGGCTAGAACACATCAGAAATGGACCCCACCTTAACTCATACGGGGAACCTTGATGGCGTTGATTAGTTCGTCAAACCTTTGATCGGATATCCAAATGAACTTTGTTTCTAAATATTTTGTGGCAGCTGGTCCCTAACATCACTAGGAACATGTGTGTCCAAAATGGGACGAAAAATCCATAAGGTTTGTTATGCTAAATAATTCTTGAAAACATAGAACCTATTTTCAGATTTTCAGACAGAAGACAACGGTTTAGGAATTTCGACCTTCTAAATCACATTATTTGAAAACTATCTCTTCATATGAAAGTTAGAGGACATCATGAGGAGTATTCAGTCGTTGGCCTTGATGAAAAAAAAATTCTATAATTAGTTATGATTTTTCTAAGGTGCAGGGCCGAATGGATAATTTCTGCGCAATAAACGTTTTGGAGTATTTCGGGTAAAAAATGATGAAATAAGAACTTGGGATGATTTTTTTTTTTCTGAAAGTAGACTCACTAACTTAGAGATTCATAGGAAGAAAGAAGGAAACCCGAAATGATTTTGGGTGTGAAAATTGTTGGAAAAAAAACCTACTATTTATAGGCAAAACAAACCATGTTAAAATACTTTTAATTAAGGTCCCACTCTGATTATTTTATATTAAAACACAAAAATTTTGAATTTAATCATGTTCTTAAGGATGTCATGGCTTACCTCATCGAAAAGATGTCATAGCATACTTCATCAATTGGTTAATTGCATATCAAGTCCCTCAATTATTTATAATTAAAATTCAAATAATTAGATTTCTTTGTTACATACATATTTACTTATGTAATTTTTCTATGTAATTCAATCAACTTGGTTAATATTGAAATTGAAATATATGTTTTAGGATTAGAGACCTGTAAATATAATAAAAGACTAACTTTTATGTTTTGGGGCTCAAATACAAATTTTTCTAAACATTTAGGATCAAAATAGAAATTTCAAAAGTTCAAAGACTAAAGTATAAATTTATTTTCCTCCTAATTTTTGGGGCGTTACAAATAGAGACATTAGTCCTCCTTTATTTCATTTTAAAAAGACCAAAAAACAGATCTTGAAAGTTTAATAAAATTGCCTACATATTTGAGTCTTCCCTACAAGTTGAAGTTATAAAATTTAAGTTCTTTTTACATAAAGGGTATTTTGTAACTTTTTAGATATGAGAGGTGGTCTGTGTAATTATCCCATGCTTCAGAGTAGTTTGTGTAATTCTTTCTTTAATTTATACAACTTATGTATAATATCAATTGTGATGCGAATGGCGCTTGAATAGTGGGCTTCAAATGATATCTCAATTGTCCGACGGTGTTGGAAGCGAAAATAAAGGCAATTAGACAAGGATTAATTGTGGCATGGGAACATAGGTCGCAAAAAATATGTGTGGAGATTGATTCTCTAAAGGCGCACAAGTTAATCACATGCGAGGGTTGTAGTGATCACAAGTCACAACCTTAAGGAAAAAATTGAAGAGTGTCGTGTCTTACTCCACAAGCCTTGGACACATGAATTATGTTGGATAGAATGTAAGAGAAATGGCCTTGCGGATGCGATTGCGAAACAAGGTCTCAAGATGGATGGAGGTTTTTGTGTGATGCAAATCCCTCGCGAATTTCGCAATATTGGTCCTTTATAGCGCCCACTTTTCAATTTTGGTCCTTTATAGTGCCAAGGGCCATTTTTAGTCCCTTAAAGTAACAAAATGTCATTTTTGGTCCTTTTTCGTTGAAGTTACGAATTTACCCTTTATTTTTTTATTTTTTTACAGTTTTATTTTTTATCTTTTGAATAATTATATTTACACTCCCACAATTTTATAACAACCATATTTTTTATAATCTCATTTTATTAAAAACAATATCATATATAATTCTAGAATATATATAAATATATATAAAAATCTTTATGTATTAAAATAATATTTATATCCAGAATATATATAAATATATTAAAATATATATATATATATTTTATGTATTAAAAACAATATTATATTTATAAAAATATATCTTTATGTATTAAAAAATTATATTTAATTTCAGAATAGATACAAATATAAAAAAATAATTATAATGTATTACAATATATTTATATCCAGAATAAAAAAAAAACCATCATCCTACACCCATCCCACCCCACTCGCCCCCCCCACCCCCGCCTGAACCCATCATATCCTTACCCACCCACCCCCGCCCCTCCGGCCCACCCCCACACCCATCATCATCCTTACCCCCCGCCCCTGTCACTGGTCATCTTCACCACCAAGCTCGAATTCGATTTCGAAATCGAAATTAAAGGAGGGCGAGCTTGGTGGTGGTAAGGTGGTGATGAAGATGCGGCGGTGAGGTGGTGATGAATATGCGGCGGGGGGTGGTGATGAACATGACCGGCGACGGGCGGGCGTGGGGGGTGGGGGGTGGGAAGAGGACGATGATGGTAATATATATATATATATATATATAAGTAATTAAAATTTTGGTTTTAGTTATTCTTTTTCTTTTTGTATAGAAGAAGACTTTCTCAGTTTTTTCTTTTTTAATTTAAATTTTTAGTTATTAAAAACTATTTCTAATTAAGCCTAAATTATATCACAAATATATATATATATATATATTGATTTAAATTTTGGTTTCAATATCCTTGTTTTTTGGAATCACTTTTAATGGAAAATACTTTCTGAAATACTTTTATAAGAAACTAAATATAAAATGTTATTTATTTTATCATTTGTGACATACGCGGGATTAGTATTTAACTCTCCTTTAATTCAAACTAACTTAAAAAACAAATAAAACATAAGACTTATTTTAAGATGTTAAATATGATTATTACATAAGTATAAGAAAATATATTTATTATATAGTTATGGGGGTGTAAATATAATAACTCAAAAGTTTGAACAAAAATTGAAAGAAAAAAGTCAAAATTAAGGGCAAATGCATAATTTCAACGAAAAAGGACCAAAGGAGACACAATAGAGGACCAAAAATGGCCCTTTGTTATTTTAAGGGACTAAAAATGGCCATTGCCACTATAAAGGACCAAAATTGAAAAGTGGGCGCTATAAAGGACCCTCCCCCCCGAGTTACTTTCTTTAATTTTGATTGATATAGCCTAAGGGCACTAGTTTACCTTTCTTAGCAAAAAAAAATGTTATACATTTCGCATACTCTTACTCTTTGCTAATGTAATTTTATTAGTTTCATTCTAAAGTCTCAACCTAAACTCAAATGATAACCATGTACACTAATTCGTAATCTACCCATCATTGTACGAAAGACAAATCCAGCGATCGCATACTCAATACTTCTTTTTTTTTATCAAATATTGCGTACGAGACAAATTTCGTATTTCAAATTTTAATTGATTTGTTATAATTATTGTACTTTTTGTTTTTCTTGATGAATATCATTATTGTTCTTTACAATTAATACATCACACAAATACTATTGGTATCTACTTCAATACTAGTAAAACACATTTGAATACTTTAGGGACGATTTCCAAAATTCACATAAGTCCGACACCCTCTTAAGTAAATTACCACAATCAATCAGCCACAAAAAAAAAAAAAAAAAAATCACAGTCGAACAAATCGGAAATCGAATCGGAAGGTGTTTGGAAAAAAATGGAATTAATGGCGGAGGAGAGTAGCAGTAGTAGCAGTAGTAATCGAGTGATGAAGAAAGAGTCAACTGTTGTAGCATTATCATCATCGCCGCTTCAAAACGACGACGTTGAGGATCCCGTCAAATCCGCTCCTCACTCCCCCAATAACTCCTCCACTCGCAAGGTATCAGTATACCTATATATAATATATATGCCTGATTTTATTTATATTTTTGCTTCTCATGTGATTGAGTGTGATTTTAGTAACTGCTTTGAGTGGAATTGATTTTGACTTTTTTGACTGAATGAATTTAGATAGTGTACTTTATGGATGTGAGTAATTGTTTGTTTGTTCGTTAACTGTTTCTAGTGTGTCGTTTATGAAGCTAGTTAGTTGGATTGTGAAGTAATTAAGGAGTATGGTGATATAGAGAGTGTGCTTTAACAGCTATATTTGAACTACAAGCTGTTTCGAGGTCATAAATATATTTAACGTGAAAGCAAGATCTCGCCCTAAAGCAGCGATAATATGTGTGGCGAAAGATGGGGGTTTAACACTTTTAACAAGTATTTTAGGACTTATGCTTTCCTAAAACAAACTGCAATACTTTCTCGTTCGTTTGATGCTTTTGCTTGTTGCGTGTTGTTTGAGTCGATTGAACTTGCATTGTCGTGCAGAATATAGACACTTGATTTTTAAGAAAGTTTGATCTCTAGTAGAATGTTTTTCTGTTCGTTTGATGCTTTTAATGGTTGTGTGTTGTCTAATTTGAGTGAAACTGCATTTATAGAAAAGTCTCTAGTATATAGACATTTGATTTCCGAAGGTTTGATCTCTAGTAGAAAATTCTTTATCCTGATTTCTCCTGGTTATTTGATGAAATGTGGGATAACTCCATCACCTAGTTGCTCGGCCTGACGCTGTTTCTTGATCAGGCTTGTTATGCTGTTCTTCAGAGTTGGGTTTCCAAGAAGTTTATGACTGGATGGTAAGGATATTATTTTAGAGATAAAATAAAATTTGGGTTTTGGTTCTTTTCCAGTTTTGTAGTTGCTGAATTTGGCTGATGGGTTTTACTGCAGTGTTGTTCTCTTTCCAGTTGCTGTTACATTTTTTGTGACTTGGTGGTTCATTCAGTTTGTGGATGGTTTCTTCAGTCCTATATACGAAAGACTTGGCGTTGACATATTTGGTACGCATCAATCATGATTCTTCTCTTCCAGACTTGCTCTTAATTCTTGTTGTCGGTCTCACGTTTTGCACTGTGAGGAGGTTATCAGGGTTCAAGAAATTTGAAGCAACCTATTTACTTAGGGTACTATTTGTGGAAATGTTCTGTTTTCAATCCAGTATTATAATTCAGGAAACATATAACAGCCTATTTACTTAGGGCACTACGAGTTGATTTCTTTTCTATTGGAACTATAATAGAGTTTGGTCTTATTCGTGTTGTACTCTGTCCTTTAAGTTCAGGTTTCTGGAAATCCTTCATTTTTCTTATGAAATGCTAAATGTATAATATATAATCTGATCATCTCTTCATATACGTGCAGGCCTTGGGTTCATCACATCCATAATTTTTATTTTCTTTGTTGGTATTTTTGCTTCATCCTGGTTGGGTGCTACGGTTTTCTTGATAGGAGAATGGTTTATAAAGCGAATGCCATTTGTGAAACATATATACTCTGCATCCAAGCAGATTGGCTCTGCTGTCTCTCCAGGTAACTGATTGCTGTTATTTTTAATGAATTATTTGATGTAAATACAACTTTTTGACCAGACAACCTTAAGCTGGCTGAGTTCTCTTTTTGAGTCTTAGTTTCGAGATGGGATTAGACTATTAGAGGAATATTGCACCTTGTACTGCAATTTCAGGTTGATAAATTGTATCTATGAAAGTGCTATGTTTGTGGTTATGGTTAATTACAACCTTAAGCTGCTAGAGTTCACTTTATAGTTCTCAACTTTGAGAAGGGATTGAACCTATAATTACTATTTACACTGCAAACGTCAGGTTGATAAATTGATTTCTGCAATTACAAATTTATGAGTTTGTCTAAGTTGAGATTCTTTCATGGTTCATATAGCCTAATTTATTGGGATTACAGGCTTGGTTGTTTTTGTTGTTGTTGTCTAAGTTGAGATTCTTCTAAGGTTTTGGCCTGCAATCTTGAATTCACTGACTTCTGTCCTACCTCTTGCAATAATTTGAATACTGATAAAATGGTTCTTTATATAATCTCAGACCAGAATACCACTGCTTTCAAGGAGGTTGCAATCATACGCCATCCTCGTATTGGAGAATATGCTTTTGGCTTTATTACATCATCAGTAATTCTTCAGGTTCCGTAATATACTCATTTCGATTATCCTCTTTTACTGGATTCAGTAGTCCATAATTTATGCATTACTTAGTTTCTTAATTACTGCCTTTGGAAGAATGAGTTGTATTAAATTATTACATCATAACATCTTGAGTGCATATTCAACACACACACACACACACACACACACACACACACATATATATATATATATATATATATATATATGTATTAGCAAATAGATTGTTAGCGGATATTTGTGTTGATAAATCACTAGTTTAGCTTGTATCTGCTTCTCATTTCATTTGTTTTCTTATTTTATTTTTTGATTGCAGAAAGATGAAGGGGATGAGGAGTTATGCTCCGTTTATGTGCCAACGAACCATTTATATATAGGAGACATATTTCTTGTGAACTCTAAAGAAATTATTAGGCCCAATTTGTCCATCAGTGAGGGCATAGGTATGTGCTTTTGCTTAATAATGAAGGCCGGATATTTTTTTCCGCTTATATGCACTGGAGGATCTTGCAGCTTTGCTTTTTAAATATCTCACATTAGCATTCTAGTTTTCTTTCCATCTGATGATTGCTTGACCTGATAAAAATGATAAACTCGAGTAATTTGTTGCATGGTGTGCTATCTTAATTTCCCAACTTTCCGGCGTATTTGTTTTTTTTAATTGATTCATTTTTTCTGTTGCATTTCAGAGATCATTGTTTCTGTGGGAATGTCGATGCCTCAGGTGATTTCTCCCGTAGAAAGAATTACTCGTCAGAACGACCGAGCTCCTCTAAGTAGAATGATGTCGTATTAATGATACGCTTTTTGAAATTGGTCGAGTAGAGTGATGCAATGTTTGTCAGGATTTGCTTAGCTGTTTGTATTGTAAAATCTATCAAGTACAGACGTAGTTGGGTGTCGATAACGTCATGAGTTAGAACTACTTCAATGGGTTAACGTTTCATTATTAGAGAAAGTGACTTGTATTCTTTTGTTGTTTGTAGAAATGAAAGTTACCTTTGTTCATTTTGGTCACGGATCCTTTGCCTACTTCTAAAGGTTTCTGCGTGGGGGCTTGAGAGGTCTTTTTCAAGTGGTGTGAATCTTCTTTTGCATTTATGTAAGAAAGTTACAGGTTTATCTGACTTATATCTTCGATGACGTGTTACAAATGATAACGGCTACTAAGCCTGTAACCCCATTTAATTGTGGTAGGCTAATAAAATGTACGCATAAAATCAAGTCAGATACATGAATTTTCTTTTTCACACTGTTCTAACTGAACGTTCTCGATTGATATTTTAAGCTTGTTTTCATACTCCGCTGTTTTTGTGTTTTATGTGTTAGCTCTAGATCATGAGTTTCAATGTGTTGTACTGGCGTATCTACGAGTTTCGTTTTGCACGAAATAGCTGTTGTGAGTGGTTTTCTCGCCTCTTCTATGAGTATTCTGTGTGAATATCTTACATTTCTTACTTTGTCTCTAGTTTATGTGCCGAACATTCAATTTTTGCCTATGTGTTAACGAATCATTGATTGTATGGTTACCCCTGTGAGGAAATAGAGAAGGCATTGACTTCAAAGTCTATGGCGTATGCCTTTGAGTAGTTCTTTCTAAGACCATAAGCTACAATAGATAAGACAGAATGATGAAGGGAAATAATAGAATGTACGACGTGGGAGATTTGAGACCGTTTAATTAGCCCAAAAATGTTTAAATGGTTAGGGCTTCTCGTTTCTAATAATTTGATTGGTGTTATAATTATAATCTTGAAGGTTCTAAACTTATGTATGACTGGATTATTGCAAATGTATTGTGATATAAGACAATTGGTTTTTGAAAAGACAAGCGATGATTTTCTCATGTTTATTTTATATAGTAAATTACGCTCTTTTTTTAAAGATAATAAAACTTTCATTACTAGGCGTAAAAAACACGCTATCAAAACAAGAGAGTCGAATATATCGCGATAAAATATCATAGGACCTCTACTAGTACGTAAAAAATAATGCAATCTAATGAACGGTAAACACTAAGTTTTGTGGATCAACAAAGTTCCCGACCGCCATGCGTGCTAAATGGTGAGCAACTTGTTTAGCTTCTCTTCCCAACCCATCAGATCGAATATCCTTATCGTGGTTCAAAGAAACGAAGGAAATTCGACACAATTTTAACATAGCTTGAGTCCGTTTGTGTGCAGTGGATAATATCGTGTATGATATTAAGGCAATCTCCCTCAAAAATCACCGTAGTCCAGTGCATTCCCACTACCAGTTTAATAGCTCAAAGAGCCGCCAATGCCTCAACACACGAAGGTTCAAGATTTGATGTGAACCTTCGTTAGACCCTTGCCAAGATACTGCCATCATGATCACGGACCACCACCTCAATTCTCACAGCTGCGTCCGCCTAAAATCTCGCCCCATCAAAATTGATTTCTAACCAATCCTCATTCGGTGCAACCTAATCATGCGACGCAAATGGTGCAACTTGTAGCGGATTGCTACCAACTTCGCACCAAGTAGCCGCATAAGTACACGCAAATGAGGCTATGTCCACTGAATCTCGCGCCCTCTTGCTCCTTACCCAAACCGTAATTGCAACAGCCGCTTGCTCCTTACCCAAATCTTTGGTCATCCGATACATCCACTCCACAAGTGGTTCATGCGCACGTAAAAAAGCCGACAAGGGGAAATTTGCCTAAGCCCAAACTTGTCGCGCCACGTGACATCCGAAGAAAAAGGTAATGTGGATCCTCTTCCTCTTCCCCACAAACCACGCATGTACGAACATCACATACTCGTCAGCTCCCAAGCTTCATCCGAGTGGGCAAGATATCCATGCAAGCACGCCACCAAAAAAAAATTAATCTTACTAGCACATCCCAATCACCAAATATTCTTCCAATTTGAGTGCCCACTTGAACTCCCATTATTCTCACGATTACGTGCCCCCAAACCTTGAGTCATAATTAGATGATACGCGATATGCACGGTGAACCTACCATGTCGTTCATAGTGACATATGCGACGGTCGGCATTCGCCATGCTCCATAATGGGATAGCCAAGATCAATTCCGTGTCTATCAGCCAAAACATGTCGTGCACAACCTCAATGGTCCACCAACCCTCCTTCATCAATAAACTCACGCACATGAGTAAATGTCGTGTGTGGAGGCCGCAGGGTGATAGTCCAAAAAGTATTAGGCCTAGGCAGCCATCCGTCTTCCCAAATTGAGATCAATTTACCATTCCTCGCCTTCCATCGGACTCCTTGTTTAATCATCGGAATAGACTCCCAAATACATTGCCATGAAAAAGATGGTAAACTCCCTATCCGCGCTTCCAATAAAGAAGAGTTTGGAAAATATTTAGCTTTAAAAGAACGACTCACCAAACTATCTGGGTTATGAAAACAACGCCATATTGAACGCATTTAATTTTTGAAACCAAAGGCCACCCTCCTCTTTTGTGCGACACATATTATCCCATGCTATCCAGTGAATTTTATTCTGTGTACCATCGCCCCACCAATAGTTGCTGATAATCGACTTAATCTTTTTAGCGCAGAGTCCAGTAAGCGAAAACAACTCATGACAAATGTAGGTACTGACTGCATTACTGCCTTTATCAATATCTCATTCCCCGCGCCTGACAGAGTCTTCCCTTTATAGCCATGTGCTCGTTTCCACACCCGTTCCCTAATGAAATCGAACAGCTCTCGCTTCGACCTCTCAACCACAGATGGAATACCAAAGTATTTTTCATGTCGCTCTGTAATTGCTACCCCTAAAACAGCCCCAATTTCTTGCGACCACGCCTTACTAGTATTCTTGCTAAATACAACAACCGACTTCTCTAGATTTATTTTTTGGCCTGAAGCTACTTCGTATCTAGTAAGAACGTCCAGAATCCCAATAGCCGACTCCCGCGTCGCCTCGCAGAACAAAAGCGTGTCATCTGCAAAAAAAGATGTGAGCCCTTGGAGCAAGTCGACTCACGACCAAACCCCGTATCATGCCTCTTTTCTCATTCTTTGCAATAAGGGCTGAAAAAGCTTCAGAAACAAATAAAAACAAGTATGGGGATAACGGATCCCCTTGACGGATACCCCTCTCAGGGTAGAAAATATTTTACTCTGTATCATTTAAAAGTGTCGAGTAAGAAACCATACGAACTTCAAGCATAATTAAAGATACAAAACTAGAGTCAAAACCCAACCTAAACTCGACTCAATCGTACGTCTTACTCATATCAAGTTTTAACGTCATAAAGCACCGATTCCCAGTCCTCTTATTTTTAAGGGAATAATTAAGCTCGAATGCGACCAAAACATTATCGGTAATGAGGCACCCAGGAACGAACGCTGATTGTGTCGGACCGATGACTGCATTGAGAAAAGGTATTAACCGATTGGCAAGAACTTTCGACGCAATCTTGAAGCTTACATTGCCAAGACTAATCGAACAAAACCGTGTCATCAAATCAGGGTTAGTGCACTTAGGAATTAACATAATATGCGTGAAATTCACCACAATGTCAAAAATATGGTCATTCAAGAAAGCAAGAACAAAGAGAATAATATCATCACCCACAATGGACCAAAATGAACACAGAAAAACCATCAGGACCCGGAGATTTGTAAGGATACATATATTTTAGCGCTTTACGTACCTCATCCGTTGTGAATTTCTGAAGTAGGCTTTCGTTCACGGCAAGTCTGACGCGCACGCCGACATCTCGTAATACCTCCTCAATGTCATCTCCCGAAGTTTGCGAGGAACCAAAGATAGATGTAAAATACTCAACTGCGATTAATCAACCTCTCCCGGAGTGGATTTATGCACGCCCGTTGCGTTTCTAAGGGTCATTATCTCATTATTTTTCTGACGCTCACTCTATCTGCTATGAAAGTAGTCCGTATTCCGATCTCCCTCCATTAACCATTTAACTTTAGCCCGCTGCTTCTAGTAAATCTCCTTCGTATCAACCAATTCTTCCAACTCCGCCTTAAGTTCTTTCTCCTCCTCCTTCGATTCCTGCGTAATGATATTGCGGCGTATTTCGAGAATCTTATCATCCTTTTATACATCTCCGCTCCCCCCAAATTGTTCCACTTAAGTAAACCGAGCCTACAGCTCGTGAGTTTATCTTCCATAGGCATGCCTTCCCCAACCTCGGCCTATAGTTGTTGGATTAACGCTTCGCAGTCGGACCCCATAGGCATGGATTTGGTTGAAGTTCGATTAATAACGACATGTGATCTGAATGTTTAACTGGACAATGAGTAACACTTGCTGTTTTGAAGTGCCCTTTCCATGTCGCTTCTGCACATACCCGATCGAGTCGTTCCCTAATTATAAACGGGTGTGGCATACGATTGCACCAAGTAAAGCGAGGGACTTTAAAACCAACATCTCTCAGCCCCGTCTTTGCCAAAGTTTCTCGAAAGTTGCAAATGAGCTAATTTGTCCTGAGCTGACCACTTCGTTTATCTTCTTGGTTCAAAATCTCATTAAAATCCCTCGCACACACCCAAGGCCGAGCGGATTCCCTCTTCAACCTCCTTAGTAGATTCCATGTTGTCATCCGAAGATTCGCCGTAAAAACCCGTAAGCCTCCAATCGAGATCCCCAACCAAGCCCAAAACCACCACGTCAATGTGATTTACTGACATACTGATGAGGCGAACATTTACTAATTTTCCCACAATAAAGCCAAACCCTCATATCTTCCTCTAGCATCCATGCAAACTCCAAAGTAATCAAGTTGTATCTTAATAACCTTTATTTTCCCTTTTTGACATTTAGTTTTGCACAGAAATATAAGAGGGGGGTGCCACCGTGAGACAATCTGTCTCAGCTCCCTAACTGTCCAAGGGTTCCCCAATCCCTGACAGTTCCAACTTAATATACTCATGACTCTTGGCAAGGGCTACGCCGCAGCCTCCACCAATCTAGATTCGTAATTCGCCCCTAGAAGTTCCTTTTCACCCCGAAGTTTCTTTAGCGTTGACTCTGACTCACACTCCAACGGAATTCCTGTTCTCCTTAACCCCGAAGTCGCCCCAAACATGATCTTATCAGTTTGTGGAGGTTTCCTGTTGATCTTGACCCGACGGCACTTTCTCTGACTCGTCGCCCTAAGCGCACCCCTCGAAAATTTCAACGATACTGTTCGTTCAGACCCACTCTCTATGCACGCACAGTACTATTTGGGAAAAAAACATTGGTACCTTAACTTTTCCTCTAAGCAGACTTGGTACCTTAACTTGTTCATCCTCACAAATACTACCCTAAGTTTGCATTTCTCCTTAAAAGTGGTACCCCTGTAGTGGAGCTGCACAAATGTCGCCCCAAATGAACACGTGGACCTTCGTTGACTTTAGAATGAGCGATTCTGAGCTGAATTGGACGGGAGTGTTGTGACAATCGGTGGAATAGTGTAGTTTTATTCATCTTTTTATTTAATTTTTTTTAGTTGATTAATATAGTCAACATGTCCATTTGGTAAAAAAAAAATAGTCACAATCCCTAATTCGAAGATCAACGGTGGTCCACCTGTACATTTGGGGCGGCGATTGTACAGCTCCGCCACGGGGTACTACTTTTGAGGAGATATGCAAACTTAAAGTACTATTTATGAGGTTGGACAAGCTAAGGTACCAAATCTGCTAAGAGGACAAGTTAAAGTACCAACATTGATTTTTTTTCCCTACTGAAACTTGCGATCTTTTGATTTCTTTTGTTTGTTATGTTAGAAAACAATTTAATCCTTCCAAGTTATGTATATATATATATATATATATATATATTAACTCAAAGTATGAATATTAGGACATTATCTTTCGGTGGAAGAATTGGTGAATAACCTGTCGTGCATCTTTACGAGTAAAAATTCATGAAAAATCCCATGAGATGTACATTGAGATACTTCTTTAAAATACTACCCAAAATATTACTGTTTACACCCGCTCTGATATGGTTTAATAAAACCCCCTTATTAAATAAATAATAAGGAGAAATGCTCGACATATAATACAAGAGAAATGTTTTTTGTTGGCTCTAATCCCATCATTTTCATGCCAGTCAAATGACAAAACTAGCAATTGACTTCAAGGCAATGGAGGTCAATACACGCCAAGCTGTCATGAGAAATGTTGTATCCATTCATCACTCTTTGATATTTTTATTTTTTGTGGGAGAAACACCATATATATAATAAGATCATACTATGAGTACATTGGCAACAACATATAATAACATTATACATATACTTTCCTAGTGTGACAAACATGGAGAGTAACAAATTATCATATGTTGCAATGATATTCATACAAATTGTGTATGCAGGCATGTCTTTGTTGTCTAAAGCTGCAATCACACAAGGAATGAATCCTTATGTGTTCGTCGTTTATCGACAAGCATTTGCCACACTTGCATTAGCTCCCTTTGCTCTGTACTTGGAAAGGTTACACAAATTTTAATCAATATTTTCCAATGATTACACATAGATAAAAAAAAAACGCTAATTTTAGTTATTTATGGTCTTTTTCTGTCCTATCGAAAATCACCAGAAAGAAGGCTCCTCTATTATCATTCACATTGCTATGCAAGATTTGCTTCATTTCCATCTCAGGGTAATTAATATTGTTCTTTCATAATAGAAGTTTTTTGAATTGGTGTTTGTTACATTATATGTACTGATCATTTTACTTGTGAATTAATCTTATTTAATTTCAGAATAACAATGAGTTTGAATCTTTACTACTTTGCACTCAACCATGTTTCTGCAACATTTGCTACTGCCTTCACCAACATAATTCCAGCTGTTACATTCATCTTGGCCATCTGCTTCAGGTACATCCAATCTTGAAAAATGAACGACAAATTAATCATGCAAAAAACTGTAACTTGATCAAGTTTGATTTATTATCGAGTTTTACAGAATGGAGAGTGTCTCCATTAAACAAAGGCATGGAATGGCAAAAGTGCTGGGGTCGACATTAGGCCTATCGGGAGCTTTGTTGTGTGCGTTCGTTAGGGGGCCTCCCATGTATTCAGAGAGTTACGAAACACAAATCTTGCGCTTATCCGAAATACGTTATTCCAACGGCGATTGGTTGAAGGGCTCTCTGATCATGCTACTAGCCAACCTAATGTGGTCTTTGTGGTTGATTATGCAGGTTAAGTAGACTACTCTAATGTGGTCGTTTCACGTTTGTAACACGGATACAATATCGTTGTTTCTAATTATGTTCGACTTTTTATTACTTATTAGGGTCCTCTAATCAAGGAGTACCCTGCTAAACTCCGTCTAACGACTCTACAATGCCTTTTTAGCTGTGCATCATCAGCTATTTGGGCAGTGGCTAGACAAACAAGCGCGGAATCGTGGAAACTCGGGTGGAACGTCGATCTCCTGTCCATAATTTATTGTGTAAATGCCCGGCCACTTCAATCTGAAAGTGTTCCATCGATATCCTTTTAAAAACCGATCTTCAATTTACCCGTTAAAAAATGGATTTTTTCATGATATGAACTTTTCTTGCATCATTAAATCTTGTAAGTGTGCTGATATATTGATCTTAATATAATGCATGTAATTTTGTCAAATGCAGGGTGTTGTTGTAACTGCAATTAGTTATTGGTTGCAAGTTTGGGTTGTTGAGAAAAAAGGACCAGTTTTCACTGCTGTGTTCAGTCCATTGGCACTTATAATCACAGCTATTTTCTCAGCATTATTGTTCAAGGAGACACTTTATTGGGGAAGGTTAGCTACACTTTTTTTTTTTTTTTTGGTAACAGGTTAGCTACACTTGAATACTTAGTAATCACCCCCTTTCTTGACTATTTCTTTCTTCTTTTCTTTATATATTCTTATATGTATTTGTATTTTGTAGTCAGGGGCGGAGGTCCCCCCCCCCCCCCCCCTTTTTGGATTTTTTTTTTTTTACAAAGTTGAAAAAATATTTAAGAAACTACCTATAATATGGTTAATTAGAAATTAACCTCAAGTATTCTTTTAGTAAGTTAAAATCTCCTTTTGTTGTCAAGATATTAGAAAAAAAAGACTCTTATTTTTTGCAAAAACTCATATAATGTTAAAATATTAGCCAAAAAATTCTTCCGATGTTAAGAAATTAGCAAAAAAGCTCTTTGAGCATGAAAAAATTAGCATAAAACCTCTTTTGATGTTAAAAAGTTAACGAAAACACTTATTTGATGTTAAAAAATAGCAAAAAATGTCTATTTGATATTAAAAAAATCGTGAAAAAACCTCTTCGATGTTAAGCAATTAGCAAGAAAATATCTTTTGATATTAAAAAATTAACGAAAAGCTCTTTTTGAATTTAAAATTAGCAAAACAAAACAAAACCCCTTTCATGTTAAGAGCTCGCAAAAAAAAAAAGAAAAAAAAAACTTTCGAGCCTTTATTCTCGTGGTTTTCTCTTTATTTCTTGTGTAATGTTCTTTACAAAAAAAACAAATTTAGCACCCCCCCCTCTAATTACGAATCCTGGATACGCCATTGTTTGTAGTGCATGTGGAGCTATCTTGTTGGTGCTTGGTCTTTATGGCATTCTGTGGGGAAAGAGTGAAGAAGCAAAAGCAGATGAAAACAGATCACTTGTGGAAGAAAATGAAGGAAAAATGGAATTAGGAAAACAGAAACAGCAGAATGAAGGGGAATTAGTATAAATATTAGATGCTTGTAACATAATTAGAAAATAGTTAAAGTATGCACTTAAGTTTCTTAAAGTTCAACTTTTGCAAAAACTAGATTTGCACGAGTTACTAGATTTTATAGTAAAAGTTAGCTTTTACAAATCTGCAATCTATAGATTGTAGCACTTATTAGATTTTGCATGAGTGAGTTTTTTATATACTTTGTGATTATAGTCTATCTGTATTTATACAAGTTTAATGAGATGTCTATATAATTATTCAAGTATCAGTAGAATCTATTTGCGATATTTTCATTAGTTTTATTTGTAAATAATCAGATTTCAATGGGTGTATGTATTTGCAAGTATTCCCAATTAGGTGCATAGTGAAAATTGAAATCCAAAATGAAAATTGAAGACATGAATATAATTACTATTTTGAATTACTATCCACACATGTGCCTTCTAATTCTGTGTTTTCATGGAATTTTGCTCCATCAAAATGTCTAAGTTTTACTCACAAAATGTCCTGAAAGTTTCTTGTTTTTGACATATATATGTACGAAAAACAGTAACATAAACGTGTTTTGTAAGTTTTTTTCTTATCCAGTATTTTGTAAGTTCTAAAAAAAAAAGGGCAACCCGGTGCACGAAAACATCCCCGCAATGCGATGGTCCGAAGAAGGATCCCACCACAAGGGTGTATAAGGGACAAGCCTTTCCCTGTATACGTTTTTAACTATCAAATAATTTATCACAAGTATACGTTTTCAAAATATGCTGAAAAGTCCTCGAAAGTTACAAAAAGATTGTAAACATTATAATGAAATTATACATAAGGGTGTAATGCTTAGCCGATCAAAACTTATACCGGTTTTAAAATAATAAAAGAAAAAGCTATTGAACAATCCTAAGTCACATAATCTTCCACATTGTCAAACTTATCAACGCAACGTTCTCACATTCGCGACTTCATTATCCGTGCTTCGTACTAAGACACTTTACAAATTCTTAGTTATCGCACTAAAATCTCATAGTTCTTTCATTGAAATGTAATGAAAAATCTTAAATGATTTGTAAAGAACAAAACAAATGCATGCATGATATTGAAGGGGAGCTGAAGCAAGTGGAGAACGAAACTAAGTTGAAAATTAAATAATTACAAAAAAATAGAAGTAATTTAAGGCTTATTGTGTCTTTCCACAATAATAATTAGACCATTATACAAAAATCAATAACTATGATTATTTATTAAACAATACTCAAATATCAAATATATTCGAAATCATATAACAATATTCAGTATGTGACTTAGGGACAACCTACAATAAAAGAAAAATAGTTTCTGTTCTATCACTCACTTCCCATCAATGGTGTTTCCTGTCAAATTGGCAAGTGAATAGCAATACTTCCAAGGGAATGAGGTCAATACACGCCAAGTTGTCTTCAGATGTTTTAGGAAAAAGCAACCAGCCAGATGAAGGATGTCATAGTTTCGTTTTTTGAAGAAATATAGAGCCCATCATTGTTTTGCTTAAAAGGTCGAAGGAGAAATTATTAATAACCAGGAGGCCAAATTCATTTCTGAGCATTAAGAGGATAGAATTCAACTCGCCCTCGCAACGTGTAGGCCACTATAAGCGTTCGATTCATGACTATTTCGAGTTTCGAACGAGTAACAATACAACGCACAAGTCCAGTAAAGCCTACAACAATTTATGCAACAGAAGTACAGAACCAGCAAAATATGTGAACAGCAATCAATAATTCAGGTACACTTGAACAAAAAATTTAAGAATAATATTTCAGGTACATGCAGTTCTCTTTCTACTTGACTGGAGGAACTTATAACAACAGGGTCTCTCCAAAATAAGTTATAACAGTTTTTGTCCGAGACCCTCTTATTAAGAAAGGAATATAAATTACAAAAAGGAAAAAAAAAAAAACTAACTTAGCGATTCATTTGGGATTACAAAGAACACAATTTTCCAAAGAATAAATGAAGAAAAAAAAAAGAAAAATTTGCAGAAAATAAATATAAATGTGTGCCGTAGCTGTTTTCTTTATCTACACACAAATCACACCACCATTATCTTTTATATCAGCTTTCTTTATTCTGCATATGGTGTGCCCAAAAATTGCTTCTTCCAAGCCAATTTCGCAACATTTGAACTTGAAAACCACCTAAAGACTTCGCCTTTTTGAATCTTAATCGCAATCCAACCCGCACTCTTCCAATACAATTCCGCCCCTTGACAAAAACGGGTTGATACGAACCCACAACAACGAGAAAATAGAAGCCAGCAGAATCGACCACACAATAATAATGGTGGGAAGTCTATTTTGTTTACCCATGAAACCTTTCAAGAACGGGTATAAATGAACGATGACCCAAATGGCAAAGAAAAGACGCCCAAATAGAGGTCCCCATGATTCATACCCGTTGCTTATGGCGTCTGAAATACCGATTACGACTCCAATAATGTTCATGATCATCAAGGTCAAGGGAGGTACTAAAAGAGACGTCCACTTAAAGAGGTAAAGCTCTGAAAAGGCTCCATCATCGGCTGCTTTGGACGTGACAGTGAAGTTTGTGTTGACACCAGCCAAGACTTTGAGAAGACCTTGTAATAGAGCAAAAAAGTGGGATGAGACACCACCAATCACCCAAAACTGCTCGTTTCTCCACAAGTCGTCAATTGCAACCTTGCCCCATTGCATCTCAAGGATACTTGTAACGGCAATTGAAAGAAAGAGGCCCATGAAAACTAGACTGGCATAGTTACTGATCTGTAGATGACACAAGAAGATAGTTAGCTAAAGGCCAAAGAGAAACTACAAAAAGGAGACAAACAAAACACTTAAAATAGTGAATTGATAACAAGTTTTTAGCATTTTGGGGGGGGGGGGGGGGGGGGGGGAATCCATTTGTCTATCAAAAAAAGAAAAAAAATAATCCCTTCAAGTTTGAATATGCCGAAAACGATAGGAAATCAAATATCAAAACAATTAACTATTCAAACTCATATAAGTTTACATTATTAGTCTTTCGGACTTTCAACAAATGTGTTTATGTCAAATATTCAAACATAAGAAAAAGTTAATGTAATTAAACCAGGCCTCATGAAATGCAACTGTTAAAGCCCCTATTTCTAATTGGTCTCACCTCTGGCACGATGAATTTCCCAGTAAGTAGGCAAATGGCGGGCAAGGTACAATAAGTGATCAACGGGAGTGAAGTCAATGGATAGATGACTGAGTTTATGTAAGAAAATCTCTCCAGAGGTTTCAGACCGCAACCATATCCGTACCAAATAGGACAGTGTCTGCTCAGTAGAATTTCAACGGATCCCAAGGCCCATCGAAGAACTTGGTGCAGACGATCAGACAGATTAATTGGCGCCGACCCCTTGAATGCAGCCCTTTTAGGTATGCAGTACACAGACCGCCAACCGTGGCAATGCATTTTGAATCCAGTCAAGATATCTTCCGTAACGGAACCGTAAATCCACCCAACCTGGTTATAGAAGAATTTGAGAAACAATTCATAAAACAAAACAAAGTAACAAGGACAAGACTCGTTGAGTACCTCTTTTCCCCATTCTGTTTTGTCTTCATACCCACAACTGATAACATGGATAGCTTCTTTCAAAAGTGCAGCAGATGACGCGCCTGGGGGAACACCACCATCTTCTAAGAGTGTTGAGGCAATAAAAACGGGCGATTGCCCAAACTTTTTCTCAAATTTAATCTGAGGCATGAGTGATGATTTCTCACTATCAATCCCTGCCATACAAAAAAAAAATTATGGTTTTCAATAAAGGCTCCATAGTACTATCAATGATAAGGTTTTCACATAACAAGGAAATTTATTTTCTCACCTTCTATTCCTTCTTCAATATTTTCAAGAGCGTGAATCTGGGTTGAAGTTTCCTTGGTCTTGGTCTTCTTCTTACTCTCCTTAGTCGATTTAGACTTCTTATTCTTCTTTTTTGATCCAAAACAACAGCATAACCATTTCGGCAAACAATTGCACGTCTTGCCAGGGGGTTTAATCTTTTTTGGGGCATCGTAGCCATACAGAGCTTGTCTTCTGAAAACACATCCAGTTCCGACATAAATTGGACCTTGAATCCCGTCAAGCCCTTTCATGTTTATCTGTTAGCAATTGATATGAAATTAGCCTCTTGCAGGACGACATATCATATCTCTTGACAAACCAAAATCAATGAACAAAACTCATAATACGACTAACACTATACATACATCGAAGAAGACGACATTGCGATTTGAATATCTATCATGTCTATCAATTCCATCAAATCTTTGAGGAAATTGCACATAGCATATCTTCTTTCCTGCTTGAGGATCCATCATGAAACACATAGCTTCCCTGAGGGCCTTGCTGTTGTTTATGTAGTGATCACAATCGACATTGAGTAGGTATGGAGCATTAGAGATGACAGCTGAAACTCTTATCTGAAATTCAAAAAATATATATATATTAGATAGCAAAAAAATTATGAGCAGAAAATTCATCTTCACAAGCAGCATGGGAGAGAGAGAGAGAGAGAGAGAGAGGGAGGGAACAAGCTTACCAGAGAATTCATTGCACCAGCTTTTTTGTGATGGTCAAAACCAGGCCTCTTCTCACGAGAAACATATATAAGACGAGGCAATTCATTTCCTTCAGTATCCCGAACCCCATTTTGACCCAGGAATACCTATCAAGTAGAGAAAAGTCCATTATTAAAACTATCATCATCATTGTTACAAACACCATTTGCAACAAGAAAGATATCATAGTGAGAACAAAAAAAAAATACCTGGATCATTCCAGGATGATCCCTGACATTATTTCCTGGCCATGGAGTCCCATCTTGCATTGTCCAACCCTCCTCCGGAACCTTCTGAGCCATGGCAACCAAACCATTTATTCTGACTTTAAATTCTTCGTATTCTCTCTGCATCGACAAAGTCACCGAATACAAGTTTAGCAATCCAAGTTAAACAATCATCATATTATGTCACTATAGGTGACTAGGGCAGTATGCAATATACATAATGTAAACCAATAATGAATAAAAAAATGGGCAAAATCAATATCCTGGGGAAAGAGCATATCACCTTCATAGCACGACGTTCCCTCACAAATGTTGGTTCAACCTTGTCTCTCAAATAGTCGACCTTTTGAGCAAAGTACCATTCAGGAGCTCTAGGTTCAATGAGAAATTTCTTGCAGAATGGAACCCATTTCCTCGCAAACTCAGAGGTCTCTGAAAGAGCTTCAAATGTAAGCATTGCAGCACCGTCATCAGATACATAGCAGGCAATTTTATCAACTGGGTAATCTGCAGCAAGTATAGACAGCACTGTGTTTGCAGTAATAAGTGGAGGCTCTTTCAGGGGATCCACAGTACTAACATACACGTCCACAGGAGCAAGCTCCGAGGGCTTTCCTTCTTTCTCGTACCTGGTAGAGAAGTTTAAAACTCAGAAGCTCAGAAACACAAACAACAGAAGAGAGAGAGAGAGAGAGAGAGAGAGAGAGAGAGAGAGAGAGCAGAAAAAGGAGGTAAACATACCTTAGTGACAGTCTGTCTAAGTACGTTTCTCGCTCAATCGGAAACCACTTCGGAAAGACATCAAATATCCACGAGACCGCAAACCAAATCTCACATATAATTGAGGTTAACCACAACCCATATGCATCGTCGACAGGGTGAAGGATACGGTAGTGGAAGAACAATCCAAGAATCGCCATTCGCATTAGAATGACCATTCTGTATGGGTTTATCTTGCTAGAAGGTATTGGAAGCTTCCTTGAAAGCGGCTGTCTGCCTTCGTCCATCCTGCAAATAGAGGTAGACAGGGATTTCGTATAAGAAATTCGGAATGCATACATTCTCTCCACATTAAATTTTGATCACGAAGTTACTACAACTTATAAATTTGCAATAGCTTAGGATTCCAACAAGCAAACAGAAGTAACCCTTATTTGTAGCACAAGTAAGCACACAGCTAAGGTTCAGGAAAATGTACTATGATACAATGGAAATTATTCCTTCATTATTAGCAAAACATATTTGCAGCCCAAAACATGGAGCAATACCTATAGTTTAAGGTCACGAACAGAATGATTGACTAAGACTAGACAAATTGAAATCCAGATGGATACTTGTTATGGGTATTGAAACCATTGAATGCAGGAGAACAAAAGCTTATTAAACAATGACAGACAAATTACAAACTTTAGCGAGAGTGCTGCCATAGCAATCAATCATGTCATATGGGTCACATTGTTATCTGATCAAATGACAACGAAATGAGAATATAATATGCTTTGCTTCTTTCCCACTAGGTTATCTTCGTTTTGGACCTGATATACGTGCTAAGGATAAACAAAAGTCGAAGGATTCAATTCCATGACATAACTTTAAAATCGAGCTTCAGCCTATATTTCAACCATCCCAAGGGATCATCAGCACAGTATTTTAACTCCACATTTTTTTCACATTTCATGAGCTATTAAGGTCTCCAAATTTTATACAGCCTTCTCGGAACCAGACTTCATAAAGTTGTAGCAGAAATTACTAATTTTCCCAATGAATGAACTTCCAGCATTACAGTCTTATGTTCCACTCTACCAATTGGCAATGTGGGAAAGAACCAAAACATTCTCTTCAAAGTGGAGCCAGAAAGAGACAAAGCAGTTGACTATTCCTTCCCAAACATTAGTCAACTAAGAACAACGGTAACAAAGCACTCTTCCAAAAGCTATCAGTCAAATCGCAGATAAATACAAACATTAAAACTAATGAAAATAATTCAGCCCATTCAAAAAGATATTAGATGATAAAGATATGGAATAATAAAATAAAAGAAAAAAGAAAAAAGAGAAAAAGTACATCTTCACCGACACTACACAACACATGATAAAATAAGAGAAAAAAGAGAAAACGTACAAGGAACAGGTCCACCGACACTACACAACACATCACATGATAAAGGAAAGAGAAAGTGGACCTACTTGGGCAAATCAGGATCATCCAGCTCATCTTCACCACCACCTTTGTCACCTTGATGCTTCACCACTTGAAGTTTGTCATTCTGCTTCTTCTTCCATTCCTCCATTCTTTCCTTCCAAGCAACAGTACCATAACCGTAAACAGCTAAATCTTTCTTAGGATCCATCGGTCGTGGCGGCACTGCAATGACAACAGATGCATTAAACTTCTAATCAGTAAAAATATATCAAGATAAAATACGTGTTTACAAAACAAGATAAACTTACAACTCATGGAGGAATCAGTAAATGGCATAGGATGGACTCGTTTCCCACAACCCGCAAAGGGCGGGATAATAAGAGCATGCTTGTCAGCAGAGATTGTATCATCCTTCACAAGAAACCGCAAATTTAGCATCAAGAATTGTAACAGAAACAAATCTCTAAAACAAAAGATCAAAACTTGACACTGAATCTACCTCTTGACCATAAGTCAGGAGTGGGATCTCAGGGTTAAGAGCTGCATGATCCACTTCCGACGAATAGGTGATTCCAGAAGCAGTGCGGCCGATATTATGGCGAGAATGGAGAGCTGCATCAGACATCTGCTGAGGATAGCCATTGTAGTCAAATTCATTGTCCAAATCATCAAATTCATCTTCATCTTCATCACCATCGACCCTCGGACTCCCTGGCATATCGTATACACATAATTAATCTCACAGTACTACAAAATTGAGTAGCCTTAGAACGAATCAAGAGAAAATTCCAAATAAATGCCACGAAAAAAAATCACCTTTAATGCGCTTGAATCTGGTTTTGCACTGAGGACAAGCTTGATTGCCTTCCCTTCTTTCATATTCATAACATGGTCTACAAATTGGGAATGCACATTCATTGCAGGCCACAAATGGCTCTCCTTCATTAGAAAATTCAATCTCATCTCCACAAATCTGGCAAATCTGTCCACTTAACTCCTTCACAGAAGTCACCTGCCCACAATTATGTTCATTAGCATCAGATCAAGAAAAAGTACAAGATTCCACCCAAAACACTAAAACTAAGATCCAATCAAATTAAATGAAATTGCATCATACAGTTGAGCAAAATTCAATTGGGTCACACCTGAATCTAAGACCATACAAATGAAAAGAATAATGAGTGGCTCTGAATTCTAGAAAAAAAAAATTGAAAAAGCAACTTCAAGAACCCAAATCAGGAAAAGTCAATTGCAATAAGTGTAACCACCAAAGTGCCAATGAATTTAAGGCTCATAAAATCAAAAGCAAAAGGAAGAAAAGCAAATCTGATGTTATAGACCTTAAATCTGAGGTAAAAACAAATGCACCGACAGAAAATTCATAATAAACAAGCACTAATTTCACCCCTAATTAGCACCCAAATTGAAATTAGGCACAGTGCACCTCCAAAAACCAGATTCAAATGAGCTCAAACCCCTAAAAATGAAGAAATGGAACAAAACAGAGCAACCCCATTCGAGAAACTAATCCAACTAACAGTTCTAACTGCAAAAAAATCAAATCTTGAAACCACTACTCACTCTTCCAATCTCATCAGCATTGATGAGAACAAACTCATTCCTGTTATGTGAACCAGCAACAAGCCTCCCTTTAGTATCCATCTCTCAAACAAACACAAAGCTCTCCCTCTTCTCACCAATCAAATTGACAGAGGGAGAGAGAGAGAGAGATATTAACAGCAAATCTCAATGGAAATATGACTTTTTTCACTCGAAACCCATTTGCACACTCTTTCTCTTTGGTCTAATTTCACCACTCTTGTTCTTCTTATTATTAAAAGAACACAAACCCACTTCACATTAAACAAATCAATCGACAACGATACATTAACCACACACGGATTTCACTAAAAAGACAGCCTTTTTTTTCTTTTTGGGTTTTAATGGGGTGGGATTCTTTTCTTGAGAGAAATAGAAACCTCCCCTGTTTATGAATAATAATTATAATTATAATAAAGAGCCCTCTCTCTCTCTCTCTCTGTCTCTTATATTTTTAATGTATGTCTTTGTGTGTGTGAGTTGTAGTGAGCTGTGTGAGGGGAGGTGGGATCAGAGAATCAAATGACCCACGAGGGTTGAAGAAGGGGATCAGACAAAGACAAAACAAAATATATAAAATATTAATTTAACTGTTTTGTATTTGTGTTGCTTTTAAAGATTAAATCTTTAATTAAAATAAAAATAAAAAAGGAAATTAATAGGAAATAGAGAAAGAGAGTGAAATAGGGGAGTACTGTGTAGTAATAATAATAATAATAATAATAAAGGGGTTTTAACATAACGCGTAATGAAGGTGGTGGGAGGAGGAAAAACGGAGGGACCCACCGTGGCCAGCGGTGGCACTTGGATTTGTGAGGGGTGTTCTCGTAATTCAATTATTTTAGGAGAAAAAGAAGACAAGGATATTTATGAGCGTTTGTAGTACTACGATAAAGAGAAGATTTTATGATGTTTTTAGTACAAAGAAGATTTATTTCTTTAGGTACACACATTCAGTGTTTTAGGTGGAGGGTAATTCTTAATTGGTAAAAATTCAATTGCATATTTATTGGGTATCAATTAAATATATGATGTATAGATAAAATAAAATTGTCTCGAGCCAAATAAATGATTTTTTTGATTTTTATGTATGCAGTTTATATTGTATGAAAAAACTAAGGTGTGGATAAATCGCAACATGCGGTTTATTTCAATGCTCGTTAAGAAATATCCGTGTACCATTATAATATTTATAGAGTATGAGTATCGGGTAGAAGATACGATTCAAGTGATTTTTTCGAATCCATGCAACATAAATGTCTACACTAGATTTGTTATCAAGCGTGTTTTTCTATATTTCTTTCATAAAAAATTATTGATCTTCTAATGAAAAAACATTCTTTGTTACATTCATTAAAAATGTCAATCTAATTCTAATTTTGTATTTGGCTTAAATCGGGAGTTTTTAACACAATATGATATATTTGTGTGTGTATATATGAAGTTCTGTGTGGTTAGAGCCATATTGACAAGATTAAATGTACTGTAATATAATTAATCTCGAAAAAAAATAGAGAAGATTATGGAAGCAATATTAGATCTTGACCAAGAAAAGAAGAATACTGGTCATAAATATAAACTTTATTTAAAGCTAGTTAATGTTTTAACGGTGAAACTGAAATTTTGTTATGAATTCTCTCTTTTTCTTTTTCTTTTTTCTTTTTTCTTTTTTTCACCAGTGTGGCCTGTGGGGTAAAGAGACTAAATAATGAATCTTTCTTGGCCAAAAATAGAAAGTTAAAGAAGCAGAGCACTAAAGATATATTTGTGAATTACAGAAATTAAAGAAGTCAAAAATATTTAAGCTGCATTGACTGAGATATATCATATATTCCTCTATTTTATACCCCCACTAGTCACTAAAAAGAGCAAATTAAGCTTCTTTACTTTGTGGAGGGTGAGACCATGTGATAGTACTTTACAAATAGGCACTTGTACTTTGGTGAATTTGCATATAAAAGACAAAAGTATGGCGTTAGTAATACGGTCATTGGAAAATATGCAACGTTAATTACATATACATATATAGACAGACATACATAATTGGGGTACATTGTATTCTATGTAAACAAAACCGGCAATAAGTGAATTTATAAGAATTTTGCACAAATAATATTATATAACTAAGAGTTATAATTTGATTGAACCTCGTAAAATTGGAAGAGCATTGTTTCTTGAATGATGCAAGAGAAGAAAAAAAGACATTATAATTATTTCAGTAAGATTTTTGTTGCAGGACGATAATTGATAAATAATATGTGCCTCACATTGCTGGTTAACTAGATACATTTACGGTTTTTAAATTCGCTACATAATTTTCGTACAAAATGTCCGTCTGGATTTACTCCCCCCTTTGTCTTGTTTCTTGTCCACTTGTTTGAACTATTTCTATAAATTATAAACTTATTTTGTTCCAAACTCTGATGCAAACAATGAAATTACAGAAAAGATGTGAAATGAAATTCACTCCCGACAATTCAAGCTGTTTCCCCAAATTGTTAACTCGCCTTTGTCAATTCAAAAAGGCAAAAATTTATATAAATATATATATATATATACATATATATATTGTACATATACATTGATTTCCTTGATCAATAAGGATAATAAGGATGTTGTGTTACTTTTTACCAGTGGTGATAACTGATAAAAGTTCCAGGAACTCTGTTTTGTATGCTTAACTTGTTTTAATGATTATTACATTCTTTACCTTCACCATCTGTACATCTCATATTTTCGTGCGATTCAACACTACTAATATATATTTATAAAGAAAAAGCACTAATATAAAAGATTAACTGAAAATCACCTTATTCATGAGATCAAGCATTCACAAAATATATTTTGTGAGTGGTAGAATTGTGTGAATTTATACCGTCATTGTATAATATGTTTTTATAATTACAAGGCGGTATGATACGTGGTATGAGGTGCTTACTATGATGCACGAACACGGTAAAAATAGTTTGTATATGTATAAATATAATATGGACACGAATACGCATAGGATATGGACAAGATACGTGTCGGATATGCCACGTAGCGTATTTTAATAAAAAAATTATTTAATAAACATTATATACCCTTTTAGAGTGTATTAGACACATATGCTTAACAAAGGATGACTATTGATTAGTTTTTTAGACTTTGAGGGGCCCAAACTAAATTTTATATATTATAAACTTTAAAAGTATAATTTAATTATATAATTGACCAATAAATAAGCTATTTAGATATTAATCTTGTTTGTTATATTATGAAGCTCTTTAATATTGTTGAATTTCTTTGATTCATTTGTATTTGAGTTCAAGTGGAATAATGAATCTTTTATGTATATACTACATTTTAAGATTGTGTTTGAACTAAATAGTGAAATAACGTATGTGTGTTATAAGAATAGGGGACTATGCAAGTGACTCAAACATTTATTATTTGACATACTTACTTAAATTATATATAATATTAAATATTCGACGTATACTACAAGTATGAATTTTAAAAAAAATTGTATTTTTGTATTCGTATTATGTCATACACGTATCTTCGTTTTCGTGTTCATGCAACATTGAGTGCTTACATTGTGTTTTAGACAAATTATAGAAAATCTTATTAGCATCAATATTGCTTAATATGTTGTGAGTGTTGCGGTTGTGGAGCCTCGAGCCTGGATGTCGACTCGAGCTTATACTATAAATCAAATCTAATTTTTATCCATGTAAAATTCGTATTAGGAGTCTACCTAATATAAATAACATTCTCTTGTAATTGTAACCCTACGACAAAAAATATAGCAGAAATTAAAATCATGGCTTGGTATTGTCCCCAGAGGTAGTCATAGACGGACTAGGTAAATTAATCTTCGTTTTCTTGCTTTTCTTTTGTGTAAGATATTCTATTTTCGTATTGTTGCGCAACAAGGAGATCACTAATTTAGAAAGAAAGAAAAAAATATCACCATTGTCGAGGCCGAGGGGTCAAATCCGGTAGACCAACTTATTCTTTGACCTCTTGTGGCAAGAAATCATTCTCGTGCTCATACGATCCTTATGCATTATCGCAACCTTTTCAAAATCGTAGTAGATTTTCGAATTGTAGAAGTTTTTTTTTATTTGACAGTGCAGTGGATGAACTCCAAAATATACGTAATTACCTGCAAAATACGTCGAGCCAATAAAAAAAAGATCATAACAATTAGCTCCAAGTAAAGAATTCAGTGAATACAAGATGTCAAATGTTGGAAAAAGTCAGAGGAGGGGTTCACCCACCCCACTCCACCTTGTTCAAAACAGCTAAAGAGATAAGTAAAAAGTTTGAGTCTGATCAAATTGCTTCATGGGTCAGCTACATACCCAATATAGCCCCACAAAACGTGCATTTCTGTTTGTGCACTTTCTTGTTTTTACATATGATGAATTTGGGACACGGTTTCACTTTCATGGCCAATGGCTTCACCATCACACAATGCCATGTGAAATATTATTGCAAGACTTAGATCTAACTTGCACAATTGTTACTATATGTCGTTGTTGCAATTGTCAGAAATATAAAATAATGGGCAACGTGAGAAATAAATACATCTCCTTTTTCGTGCTGGTAATGATTTGTTGAAATGTACATTTTATTTGAGTTAAGTTACTGAAATTGAGTTTATAAGTCATTAATAATACCTATTTCATGGGACTAATTCCATATGATATGCTATAATGATAATATATAGTTCGAAATATAATTTAGAACTGATTTATTTTATGCATTCCACGGTTATCAACACATAAGCTATGATCGATTTAAAAACTATGCATCGAGAAGGCGTTGAATATAAGATTTATGAATGGGTGGTAACTTTATTAATCACAAGGGTGCACTATATATAGTTTTACAACATGGTAAGATAAGTACAACTAATTATGATAAGATAATTACAAGAGATATTCTAAAATATATCAACTAAGGAATATCCCTAATACGTCCCCGCAAAATGGACGTTCCATCGGCAACGACAATTTTGGACCAAAGTAAAAGAAACTGTGCACGAGGAAGAGACTTCGTGAGAAGATCCGCTAGCTGATCCGTCGTGTTGACATAAGAAACACTGAGAAAATCTTTATTGATAAGATCACGCACAAAGTGAAGGTCAACCGAGATGTGCTTCATGCGAGAATGAAGCACCGGGTGAAGCGAGAGGCGAATGGCACCCAAATTGTCACACAAAATGAGGGGCGAAGACGGTAAGGCAACACCAAGATCGCTAAAAAGGTGTTGAAGCCACCGAACCTCGGTCGCGGCATTCTCGAGAGCACGGTACTCCGACTCAGTGGACGAGCGAGAAACAGCCCGTTGATGCCGCGAAGACCATGATATAGGATTAGAACCAAGAAAGACCATATATGCCGAGGTGGATGTCCCAGAGGCATGGTCACCTGCCCAATCAGCGTCTGAATACGATGTGAGATGTAAAGAGGAAGAACGACGGAGAAGTAATCCGTGAGTAATAGTACCTTTCAAGTAGCGGATAACTCGTTTGAGAGCCAACCAATCTTGTTCACACGGGGTGGTCATACATTGGGCAAGGCAATTAACAGCAAATGCAATATCAGACAACGTGAGAGCAAGATATTGGAGAGCACCTATAACGCTCATATACTCCGAAGCACCCGTGAGAGAGGAGGAAGTCATAGAAGAAGAGGAGGAAACCATAGGTGTAACAAGTGGCTTAGCTCCATACATTTTGTGACGCGCGAGAACGCCGGAGATGTACTTATGTTGAGATAAGAATAGGCCCTCTTTGCAACAGAACACCTCAACACCAAGAAAGTACGACAAGGCACCAAGGTCTTTGACTGCAAATTGACGGCCGAGGCGTGTCACAATGGAGGAGAGAAGCGAGTTGTTGTTCCCCGTGATGATGATATCGTCAACATAGACAAGTATATAAAGAAGATTAGCACCACGGGAGAGAACAAATAGGGAAGAGTCAGACTTAAATTGTATAAAGCCAAAATCACAAAGAGCCTTCCTCAATTCAAGATACCACGCCCCTGGAGCTTGTTTGAGACCATAAAGAGATTTCTTTAGATGACAAACATGACCCGAAAGAGATAGATCTGAGAAACCCGGGGGTTATGTCATAAACACATCCTCAGAGAGCTGACCATGAAGAAACGCATTAGAGACATCTAGTTGGCGAATATGCCAACCGCGCATAACAGCAAGAGAGAGGACAGTGCGAACTGTGACCGACTTCACAACTGGACTGAAAGTCTCCTTGAAATCAAGCCCTTCACGCTGATGAAATCCCTTAGCTACAAGACGAGCCTTGTACCTATCAATGGAGTCATCAATGTGGCGTTGATGCGGAAGAACCACTTACAACCTATGATGTTCTTGCCCACTGGAGAAGGAACCAAATCCCAAGTACCATGCTTGAGTAAAGCCATGAACTCCTCATCCATAGCAGCCCGCCACGAGGGATCCTTCAAGGCTTGAGAGACACAAGTAGGAGTAACCGGGCCAAAAACAGAATGTTTTGTCGCGAGGTTAAGCTGTTTGGGCTTGAAGATATTATTCATCGCATGTGTGGTCATGCCATGAGTACGGGTCGTGTCATTATTGATGGCCAAGGCAGGAGGTAAGGCTGCTCATTGGTCCCGAACCAAACCAAACCAAACAAGAAAACCATAAACCAAACCAAACCAAATAAGAAAACCCAAACTGAACCATACAATACGGTTTGGTTTAAACGATTTCATGGTTCGGTTCGGTTAAACCCAAAAAAACAAATAAAACCAAATGCGAGAAATTGTTCAATTATGAAAAACAATAAAGTCAGCTTTTTTTAAAGAAAAATTGTATTACCCTCTTTTTTCATTAAAGTTGAACTAAAATTATATTAGAGTAGATTAATCAAGATTTTTAGCTAAAACCCACAAAACCCATTTGCGATTCAAGCTTAAAGATGCAACTTTTAATAGCTATTTGATCATTAATTAAGCATACAACTAAACTTTCTTGAAACGAGAAGTGATGAAGTGTAGAAAAATGATGATTTCAAGATTGGGAAGAACATATTCAAGATCTAAATGAGTTGAGATTTGACCAAAAAGTCAACGGAGTCCGTTTTTGACAAACGATACCACTTTTCCAAGTAGAAACAGCCTCCCGAGCAAAACGTAAGGACAAAAGTCCTTACGTCCACGAGATTTTAGGTAAATTCCAAGGTTTGGAGGGTCAAATATGGAGTTTAGTATTTTGTGCGGGTGGTTCGGTGTTGGAAATAGGCGATTTAGAAAAATTGGGGATTAGGGATGTAGGAAAATCCACGGGTGGGTTCTGTGGTTTTTTTGTTTGTGTGTAAGTGTGTTGACGTTTTTGGCTTCTTTCTTTATAAATTAACATTTTTTTTCAATGGTTTGGTTTGTTTAGTTTAATTTGGTTTAATTTGGTCTCTTAGCAACAAAACCAAAATAGTTTTGGTTCGAAACCAAACCGAACCGCAATAACAGATATGTACAATGGTTCAAACCAAACTGTCTTGTTTAGTTTGGTTTCCACGGTTTAACCAAACTGTGGAACCATTAAACAGCCCTAGCGGGAGGAGGAGAACCGGTACTGGAAGTGATCTCAAGCGACGGTGCTGCATCGACTAGCAGGACCATAGGATGAGAGATACAATGTAGAGATGGTTGCGGGCTGGAAGAAGTTGAAGTAGAAGTCTTTGGAATCAATGTTGCCCCAACATCTGCTCCAACATTGAAACCAGAATGTCAAGGAGAGATAGGGGTAGAAGTCACTGGTTTCAATGTTGCCCCAACATCGACTCCAACATTGAAACCAGAATATCCAGAATGTCTAGGAGAGACAGGGGCCAAAGTCACTGGTTTCAATGCTTCCCCAATATCAATTCCAACATTGAAACCAGAATGTCTAGAATGACCACGAGAGACAGGGGCCGAAGTCACTGGTTTCAATGTTACACCAACATCGACTCCAACATTGAAACTAGAATGTCCAGAAGAGGTGGATGTACTCCCTAGTGGTAAGATAGACCTTGAGACGGGTGTGGGCGGTACGACCATGAGCTTGGCAGAGCGCATCACCGTAGGAACTCGAGGAGAAGGCGATAACCCTAAAAACTCCATTTTCACAAACCAAACATGGCGAGAGATAAAGATACACCCACTCTCCAAATCATAACACCGATAAGCACTTTGGCATAGAGAATACCCAATAAAGATACAAGGACGAGATGGAGGTGTGAGCTTCCTAGAAATATAAGGACGTAACCATGGAAAGTATAAACAACCAAAGTTTCGAAGCTTGAGATAATTATGCAGTCGACCAAAGAGTTTGTTAATTGTGACTCGTGATGAAGCAGAGTCGTAGAAGACGGTTGGCGAGATAAACGGCAGTAAGGACTGCATAATCCCAAAAAGAGTGAGGAAGAGACGATTGTTGAAGAAGGATGCATCCAATAGTGAGGACATGACGATGACATTGTTTCACTATCCCGTTTTGCTGCGGTGTATGGGGCGTAGTAGTGAGCCAAGCAATACCATGGTCATACAAGTAGGAACGAAGGGCAACAAATTCACCACCGTTGTCTGAGTAAAAGTTCTTTACTTTGTGGCCAAATTGTTTTTCAACAAGGCGGTGAAATTGACCAAACACTATGAAGACCTGAGATTTATGCGCCAATGGATAAATCCAAGAGTACTTGGTAAAGTGGTCGACCAATAAAAGATAATAACGATATCCATTCAAAGAGGGCACAGGCGAGGGACCCCAAATATCTCCATAAACATAATGTAAATGTTGTAGCGACTGTAGAGAAGTAGTAGTGAAGGGCAAAGGGGCACTTTAATTTGATAAACAAAAACGACAAAATCCAGAGTTTGCAGAATATAAAGCATTAACATGGTAAAGAAAATTGCCTAACTACTAAACTACTAATTGCCTCAGATGGGTGTCCTAAGTGACAGTGCCAATTTTCCATATCAGTCTGAATTCCAACATTCGCCAAAGGAGATGTCGCAAGAGGCGAGGGTAAACGCAAATGATAGACTCCATTAGTGCATGCCCCTCTTAACAGCCTCGCCCCCGTAGCCCGATCCTTTACAAAAAAATGATAAGGATGAAATTCAAGAATAACACTATTTTTCAAAGCAAACTGATGAACCGATAATAAATTCTTCTTAGAAGAAGGAACTCATAAAATCGGTGTAAGAGTAAACGGACGGTCAGAAACATTGAAAGGCGATGAGCCAACATGAGTAACCGGTAAACCTGAACCATCTGTAAGAACAATTTCATCATTACCATCGTATTCATAGTGGACTGAGAGGTTATGAACATCAGAATCAACTAGCCATGTGTTGCAATCATACTGGCCCGTAATAGGCGAGGTGGCAATGTTGGCTAGAGGTTACTGAAGTTGACGACAAGTCCTAGCACCGTGGCCATAGATGCCACAAATTTGGCAAGTGGTGTTAGGACGGTTCGAACCCTGACGATTGTTAGGGCGAGATTGCTGAGAATTACCATTCCTATTACCACGATTATTGTAGCGACCACATTTATGAGGACCCGACCCGCGACCGCCATGATTTTGACGAGGGGGCTGTCGTAAATCCTGCAACATTGATTCCAGAGACTTTTACTTCAACTTCTTCTAGCCCGCAACCATCTCCACATTGTATCTCTCATCTTATGGTCCCGTTTAGTTGATCACCAGAGGTACCTAGCAGTGAGGTCAATGGCGGTCGTGTAATGGGCAAGCCACTGGCGGCGGAGGACTGCGTCGACTCCGAAGAGAGCGTTGATAGGATTTCCAGAAGACATAGGGATCGAATATTCTCTTTAGAGAAATTTTCTTGCTGATTCCATATAAGATTTATGAATGGGTGGTAATTTTATTAATCACAAGGGTGCACTATATATAGTTTTACAACATGGTAAGATAAGTACAACTAATTATGGTAAGATAATTACAAGAAATATTCTAAAATATATCGACTAAGGAATATCCCTAATATTGGAGTTTTGAAAAAACTGGATCATCTCAAGATTATAGGTTGATTTCAACTCGGTCCATTTTTTACGTATGATTAGTCGTATCTCAAATCAGGAGTGGATCAAATTTAGGCAAATTCTATCGTTTGGGATGCGAAGATGTTGTTTTTGCTTTTTAAGTAATTTTTATTTTAGTTTATGCATTTACATCTTCTTTTTTATATAAAAAATGTGTTTTTAATATTTTAATTATGGTTTTTGGGTATATATTCTATGTAAACCCTAAGAAGACAGTTAGTTGATTATTGAATAAATTTCTTGAGAGTTTCTCTCTATTTGCGTCAAATGCTCAGTATTCTGTGGGATCAACGTGCTTTGATTGTCGTGTGTTGTTCCAATCTTTTCTATAAGTTTACGATACATCAGATTTGTTATAAGATCTGCATATACAGGTAGCATGACACAAATTGTTGTGATACGCCACAAATGTGACTATTCATTCAAGTATTAAATTTCATTGTATGTGTTAAACTAAATAAATTGGTTTATAATGCGCCAAATTCGTTATAATATTAAAACGTATATCATCGAGTTATTAGTAAAGTTTAACCACACACATCATCAATTATTCGGAAAAGTATGTGTGCAATGTGCAAGAAGCATGAAAATATGGAAGTATTAGAGAAGGCTATAAATACTTATATATGTGATATTCCAATATGGAGTTTGGTTCGTGTGATACATAAATTGGGATTTGACCAAAAAGTTGTGCGACCCACCACGGTTCATGCTAATAACTCGGATAGTAATTGCTACCCCCTTCCTCCAACGATTATATAAGTTGAGTTCGGTTACTAAATCACGCCACATGAAAAGACTACATTACCCTTGCTTTTAGTAAACGCGTTGACAACTTATGAAAGTGTTGTTTCATTTCGTACTTAAGTTGTCTGAATTCACCACCAACCTCATTTCCCCCGAAATTATTACTCTGCTAAAAAATTGGGCGCGCTCAACACAGAGGTAATACAGTAGAACCTTAATTTTTTTTTTGTCGATTTCGCTTCAATCTTCAAAATCCTTGTTTCTTCTTGTAAAAAATCGTTTTATCCGTGCAAGGTGTTAACATAGATGTATGTTTATCCTTTACTTTGTATAGATATTACACAGTAATCCGCGTTCAGTAGCTAGTTCTGCAGCATCAGCAGGCGATTTGAGGTAGGCACATATCGATTCTCTATGTTATTGTGACTACTTCGAATGCGTTTTATTGTTTAAAACCCTGATTTCATAAATTCGGGTTTCTAGTTTTGATTTAGGGGTTTACCAAAATTGTCATAAAACATAAACATAATAGCCTTCTTAACTATGCTAACGCGTGTCTGAGTTTAAGATAATGTTGATGTATCACTTCTTATTGCACTCTTGTAGGAGTTTAATCCGAGGAAATGTGGGGTTTCGTATAAAAAATTATCACTTCAAACTGAGATTAAGGTTAAATTCCATCTCATTTTTTAAATTCTGAGAATGCATTCAATTGACTAACTATTCATGCATGTATTAAGCTCAATTTGTTAAATTGTGCTTATATGGTTGCGCGTATAAAATGTATCTCGTTATGACATGTTTTCACTTTTTGGGAAAAACGATTGAAGGTGTATTACATGTTGTATGTTTGAATGGATTTGTGATATGGATAAATGGTGGTTGTCAGATGGAGCCATGGAGGAGAAAAATGATATTAGTGTTGTTGTAACTTGTTCTTTTGCGTGCTTATGCGTTTTTGTTCCTGCATATGATGCATCTTCATGAGTCGAGGAGTGGTTACGAACGTCGGAAGGGAATTCATTACAACTTATTGAAAAAGACGAACGAGATTGAGAAGTATCAAAATCAGATAACAATTGCTTGCGATTCTAAGAATGGATCGAAACTGTTTCTTGTGGTTGTGTTGGTTATTGAGAGAGGTTGGTGGGTTGCGCGACGAGAAGTTCGTTAGTCTCCGTGAACAAGTTACGATATTTTTAAAGGTCTTGGCTCACCATGACACTAACCATGACATGTCGATGAACTGGAAGCGATATGGTCAAACAGTTAGTCGGTATTTCAGGCGGACTCTGGATGCTGTACTGAAGTGCAGCAATCTAATGTTGGTACAACCAGTACCAATATAGGAGGAGAATGATAATTGTTACGAGCCATGATCGTATTTCAAGGTATCACAATTATGTGTTAATCTCATATTTTCAGGATCAATTAAAAATTTCATCAATCCTAATTAGATTTGCTCTTCAAGGTTGTCTGGGAGCATTAGACGGAACGATGATAGATGCCACAGTGCCTACTGCCGATCAAATAAAGTACCGTTCTCGTAAAGGAAAGATTCAGACAAACGTATTGGCCATTTGTGATACTAAGATGCAGTATGTTTATCTTATGTGTGGGTGGGAAGGATCTGCGGCTGATGGTAGGGTTCGATGTGATGCTCTCTATAGGCCTCGTCCAAATGGATTCTGAGTTCCACAAGGTATAATTCTCGTAAAAATCAAAGCTTGAAATTATACCATTCTAATTTTGTGTTGGTTATAGCGATTTTCAACCAATTAACATTTCCACGACAATTATAGGTAACTACTATCTGGTAGACACTGTGTACGCTAAATGCGATTGCTTCCTAGCCCCATATAGAGGTTGTAAGTACCACTTGAAAGAATGGGGGGACGTTTGCATTGTGTCGCAAGATCATGCGGAGTTGTTTAACATTAGGCACGCTATAGAGAGGTCTTTCGCTAAGTTAAAGAATACGTGGAAGATCTTAAAAAGGAAATCGCAATACCCATTGAAAATACAAAATAGATGTGTTATGACAAGAGCTATCCTTAATAATTTCATCAAACAACAGATGACTTGTGATCCTGAACCAAGTTCATCTTCATCAGATGACGAGGACGACGAAGAGGATGATACTGACTCTCCCACAGACTTCGTAGAGGGTTTGCAAAATACTCCGGCTTGGGCAATTTTAGAGATGAGATTGCAATGCGGATGGGGAATGACGGTGAGTACGTGAAAACTTATGAACAATATGATTTGTGTTTTACGCATTACGTCTTTCATGCATGTTGTGTTTTATAGTTGTCTGTGACTGAATGTGATATTCGTTGTTTGTGATGCATGGCCCTTTGATACACATAGGGTGTCATGATTGAGTATGTTTGTGTTGTAACGATGAAGAATACAGTTGGATTGGTAAATTTGGTTGTGATATCATTGTTCATTTCCATTTGGATATTGATTGTAGATGCGGAACTAAATCATAGTTCATTTCCATTTGGATATTGATTGTAGATGTGGAACTTTTGTTGTGAAATTATGTTCTTATTATTTTAATTTGTACATGAATGGCTTCTGCTTCAAGTTGCAACTCAGTCCTAACTCGTTTGGCGACAGAGACGAAAAAGCCTAAGGGAACTCACAGGGCATGGACGAGCTCCTATTTATAATAAATTAATTCTTCTTGATAATAAAATTACATGACGAGCTCCTATTTATAATAAATATATCTAAACAACTTTCTAAAATCACTCTTAATGGGTAGACCCATAATCACTATTGTTAACAGGTTTGAACTAACGGATTTATTTAGGGTTGGAACGCCCTGTCCATGGTTCAGAAGCTTACAAAATTACGAAAATATCCCTCTTTGTATTCACTGAATTTCACTCTGAATTCTCTAGTACATTGGTGTGTATGTGGGTGTGATCTTGGATCTGTCTCCTTTCTTTTTCTCAACTTGTCCCCTAATTTTATAGAGGTTTTTTAGGGACATATGTCGTTATGCATGTTTAAATAAAATACAGGTGTTGCAATTTGCGTGAGTGGATAGGATAAACTTCATATTTTCTGACTAGACGCTGACTGAGACAAAATTTTATCTCTTCCGAGGGCTTTAGGGGATTTCGATGAGTTAGCTCTTTTAACTTCTTTCTCCGATAAGCTGGGTCTCTTAAGAAGGCTTGATAAGTGAGGCGGGGTACTCGTCCGATGTTATTGTAGTTTTGATAGCGGTCTGTTTTTATGTTGTTCTCTTCGTGGCATATGCTCCGATAGGTAAATCTGCTCTTTTTCGCATGCGGGGTGGGCTCTGATGGCTTCTTTGCTTTAGTAGTGTGATATTCTTGGGTTTAGGTTTTTATGACGTGTGCTCCGAGGGTTTTTGGACTTCAATAGGGCATTGTTCTCGTGCTTTGTCCTTCGGGATGAGTGTTCCGATGACTGTTTAGACTTTGGAGTGTTCAGTGAGGGGATGTTCTCCCATTTTCTAGGACTCGGGGTCCATTGTGGTCCCTCTTGGCGCATTGATGGATATCGGAGTCGGGCGGATTCATCGGGGTTTACTTTTTTTTTTGATGCCGCTTTGATATATTTTCTTCATTCATCGTGACTTTCCAAGGAACACTTTGGTGCCTCTTGGGGTGCCACTTCTTACCGCTTTGGGTTTGTGACACTCGGTGGGTCTCCTCATCGGGAGTATATGTGACGATAGTATTGTCCTCCCTATTTTTAGGGTTTAATATTTTGGTTAGTCCCCATATTTATTTTTTAGTGTTAACAGTAGCCCCCCCACCCCCCCTCCAAATTTTGATCGCCATCGTAGAGGCGAGAGGAATTTTATTTCTTTTATTTTTTGTCCTCGGTGAGGAGAGGGGTTTTCTCTTATCTATTTTTTTTAAAGAGCGCCAATATATATTACATATATATATAATATAAGCGTAAGGATAGAAATTACCTTTTAGCCCTCGTGAGTTTCGTCCTCGGGTGAGCAGTGCGGTTGAGCATTTATCGTGAATAACGGTGGAGGTGTAACGGCTCGAGCAGGTGACCGTTTGGTAACGGTCTTCAGCCAACGGCTACTTGGTGTGCGCCATACCTGGGGCATGTGTCAGGCGAGTGGGTGACGTGGGGCGTTAGATGCGCTCCGCGTTCATTCATGGCACGGCTATAAATATAGCCATTTCGTCCGTTTTTCTTCTCACTTTCATTCTTCAATTCAACAAAATTAAAGAGCAAATCCTCTCTACTTTCTTCTTCAATTTCACGATTTCTCCTCAAAATGTTTTCCAAGCACTTTGTGATTCCCCTTAATTTATTAAGATGACATCCTCTGCTACCGACCTTACAATGTATTTTGCCCAGATAAAGTATGGCTGGCGTTCGTTTATGCCTCCCTTCTTTTGCGAGGTTTTCAAGGCATGCAATGTTTGTCCAAGCCAGGTAACTCTGAACAGTTTCGCCATTTTATGCATTTTCGTCTTCTGGTGCCAATTGAAAGGTTTGAGCTGTACTGTAGCTCAGTTCTTTTCAATTTTTGACATCGTAATTTCGCCCGGGGGTCTCTCCTTTTATCACTTCCGCCATCGGGATGCCGCAAAAAATTCCACGAGAAAATTTTGGAGGAGACCCTTAGCTCTCATAGTACTTGGAAGGACAAGTACTTCTTTGTGAAGCCTGTAGAGGGGGAGTGGGACATGCTCTTTGACTAGAGGGAGGCTGAGGCACATGTGCATTCTTTGGATTTGGAGGCGATTCTTTCTCCAATAATTTTGCAGAAATCATTGATGGAGTCGGAGGACTTTGGCCTACTATATGAAATGTCAGGGATGCACCATGTAGTGTTCTCCGATGCCTCCGTTTTGGAGCCTTTATCTATGTCCTCGGAGGAGCGGACTATTTTTGGTAAGTATTTTTGGTTCAGTTTTGTTTGTGTCTTTTTTCGAATGATTTTTGATATCCCCGATTCTTATGTGTTCTGGTGTGATATAGGAGAAGTTTTGGCGAAATATTTTTTGCGTAGGAGTTCTTCGGATCCACTCGTGACCGCGATACTATCGGGGCAGGATATTCCAGCTCCGAGTGGTCGAAAGAAGTCTAAGGCACAGGCGACTTCATCGGTCCGTTCGTCGAGCGGTACTTCAGACGTTCCCGAGGAGGAGAATTCGGAGGACGAGGAGGTTAATTCTCCCGAGGACATCGATATGCCTCCGACAGCAGAGGAGGAAGAAAACCAGTCATCGTTACGGTGTGATTTATGGGGTTGTCCCCCTTACACCCGTGGACCCTCGATCGGCTATGGTCTTAGTCTCTGGTTCGGGTTCTGTTGCCGGAGGCTCTCCGACGACTTCCGACGGAGAGTTTCCTTCAGAGGGAGGCTTTCCTTCGGAGAGGAGTCCGACTGCGAAGGAGACGTCTTCAACGGTAGCGCTGGAGTACGTGACCATTTTCTCTGACGATCCTTCCTCTTCTCCTCGGAAGGAAGTGGAGGAACCTTCTATGGCACCTTCGGTTGGGCCAGTTTCTGAGCCTTCTGTCCCCGGTAAGTTTTTGTAACTTGTTCTTAAGTATTTTCAATACTCTCGCTTTTTCTAAAGGCTAAGTTATTTCTTCCTTGCTTTCTACAGGTTTCGTAGATAAGGGAAAGGCTCTGATGACTCAAGAAGAGAGGACCCATTTTTTAGGTAATTGATCACTTCCCTTGATTTACCTATTTTATGCTTGTCCTTATTTAGTAGCTAACTTGTTCGTGTCTTTGTAGGAGAGGATTTGTTATCGCTGCTCCTCAAATTCCACTCGGAGCTATCACTAGGTGATTCCGAGGATGCTCAGGGGATTTCCGAGGCACATCCCGAGGAATCTGTAGACGCTAAGGTTTCGCTCCTGGATTCTCTTTTGGGGGTGGCGGTTCCTTCTGCAGCTGCAGGGGTTCATCGGGCGCTGTTTACTAATTCCGAGACGATTGCCACAGTCCCGGTGACTCTTTCTCCCGGGGGCATTTCTTTCGGAATGCCTGTTCCAGGGGTCCTCCCCGTCTAGAAGATTTTTCGTCCTTAAAGACATTGGATGCCGCCTTCTAGGAAGTACTCTGCTTCTTCATTTCTTACAACGCTGCACCCTCCGATGGCTTTCACTTCATGCAGACGTGCCTCAACTGGATGGGGCTTATGGTAAGTTGTTTCCCCTCTTTCTTACTTGTCTTTCTTCGTAGTTTTATCCTTGTAGAGATTCCTTTTTGGATAGAAGGACTTATGCCTGCTATATCTGTATTTTTCAGGTCGGAAAGGCAAGGGAGGCGGCTACTGTGGCCGAGCAAGGGTATAACCAGGGTGGGAAGGAGATGAAGATCCTCCGAGGGCAGGTGTCAGCACTTCTTGCTAAGAGGGATGAGGATCTGATGGAGATGGATGTCCTTTGGACAAGGATCTCCGATTATGAGTTCCGATGGGGGGAGGACCAGAATGAGCTGAAAAAGCAAGAGGAGCTAATGAAGAGTTTCCAGGCTTCTTATGAGAAGCTGGAGGCCTTGGAGAAGATTTCCCAAGCTAAGATCAAGCTTCTCGAGAAGGAGAATGAGGAGGCTCAAGCAAGGGAGAGGAGTCTTCAGGAACAGTTGGGTCGGGCTCTCGATCGTGCGGAATCAGCGGAGGGGAAGTTATCTGTAGCTATTTCTCCCGAGGAGTTGCAAACAAAGGTGGATGTGGTGGTTCAGTATGCTCAGAGGGAGACGACACGACAGCGTTCAGAACTTTCCGATAGACGTCATCAAGGGCTTTTGACATGGCATATATTGTGAGGGTATTTGGAGTGTGCCAAGTTGGCAATGGGGTTATTCCGGCCGAGAATTGACTATGTGAGAGCTTTCGACGTTCACAAGTTGAAGAGGCCTACCTCCGAGGAGGCATATGCTCTTTTCGAGAGGCATAATACTGTGTTATCTCTGGGGGCCTTCTCCGATGAAATCAGCTAGTAGTTCCGGAGGGATCTTCTCGCCCACTACTCAATTACCTCTGACGACTCTTCCCCCCAAGGGGACACCTCCTGCTACTTCGGCCCCATCTCCTCCGACCACAGGGGCATAGTTTAGGATTTTATTTTTCTTGTCTTTTATTTTTAAGATTTTCGAACTTTTAATTTTGCATTTTAGCATTTGTAGTTTATTTTTTCACGATGATGAATGTACTCCGAGGACTTCTCGGTTTTTGTGAATGAATGGTTATTCTGTTCTCTTTCTTTGGTCTTTTTCCACATTTATAGTTAACTGAAAATAAAAAAGAAGATTCCTTATTATATAAGTACTGGGACCCCCTCAATTAATCTCGAGTTAATTTTCATTCCTGGCGGCCAAGTAATTTGTTCAGCAGGATGTGCCCGTTTGCATGAAATTACTTTTCTCTAAATTGAGATAACCATTGACACATGTCCCTGCCTATATTTTTACTTTGACAGCTCAAGCTTGAACTCGATTCTTAAGAAGAAGGTTCGGGCATATATATATTTGGAAATTAGTGAGTATTCTCACACTCATCAAAAATTTCTAAGTTATTTTGCCAAGCTGTTTACCCCTTCTTCACCAAAGCTAGCTTTTTCTCTCTTTCGGGTTAGTTTTTAACTAAGCATTCAAAAGAGTAATACGAAACTTACTTGGCGAGATGATGCCTCCTCATTATAAACCCGGTGGTTCTGTTTCCTCGAGGAATTCTTCTCGCAATTCCTCTCGGAATCTTTCACTGTGGCAGGGCGTTCGCCACACATTCGATAAGGGTTTTGCGGCGTTCATGGGGGTTCTTCGGTTAGGGCCATGCCAGGGCCTTCGTACGAGGATTCTCGTAGAATGAATCATATCAGTGAGGTATTTATGAACAGATGATCGGTGTTTAATATGCTCCCTTTGAGTCCTTCCCAGATGATGGGCCGAGGGTGCATTGGATCAGCTGTAAGTACCAAAGACGGGGGATCTATTATGACCCTTTTTGCTGAATATGCTTTAGATTTTGATAAGTATGACATAGTTATACTCCACCCCGATCAAAGGGCATATGATCCCCCTTCGGGATATTTAACCGTTTACTGTGAGCAAATACGGTGTGGAATGCGGGTGTTTTTTCACCCCTTTCTTCAAGTCTTGTTCCGATATTGGCAGATATACCCCAGCCAACTGACGTCTAACTCTTATTGTCATTTGGTGGGGTACGTTATGTGCTGTGAACTCTTAAACCTCCCAATGTCTCTCTATCGGGTGGGGGAAATATTCATCCTACGCCCTTGCTCGGGTAGCCCTCCCTTTTTTAGTCTAGCCTATCGGGATAATAGCAGAGCCTTCACGCACGTTTCCAATCATCATTGTCATCGAGGGGATTGGAGGCGTAGGTTCTTCTTTATCCGTCCGAAGGGTCTATCGGCTAATGCGTGGGGAGTACCTCTCCGATGAGGCTTAGGATATTACGTCCCTAATCCTGAGACATCGGTACATGAATGGGAGGTTTTGTCGGGTTTGGGGTTGTTTTTGGGCTCCTATGATATCAACGGTTTGCTAGAGCTTCCCGAGTCTCTCGTCCTCGCAGGCCTTCAAGAGGGGGTGGAGATTTTAATTCTCTCTCATCAGCCCCTTCATGACAACTTCTTTTTCCTTAAGTTCTTCTCTTTTTGTCTTCTATTTGAGATATTCTTCAATGATTCGGGTTTTGACTCGGGTTTATAATATACTTGTGCTTTTAATAGGTGTCATTAAGCCTTTTAATAAGGCTTTCTTAGGGCAAATAATGAATGGTGGTTATGCTTTATCCGAGGATGAGGGCTCTTACCATTCGAATTTTGAGGTGGTAGCAAGTTCTTCTTCAGAAGAAAGGGATCAGGGGGTTTTGCCAATCGCAGCCCCCCTAGTTATTCCGATGGAACTTAGGGAGCAAGAGGGTCCGATGGCTCCCGCCTTTCAGATGGATCCCTCTACACCCCCTTTGATGGTGTGGTCTTCTCTCAAGGGAGATATCTTTGATATGATAAATGTGGTGGAGGAGGGCCTTCCCTCTCCTACACCCGAAAAGACTTATCCCCTCGGGGAGGGTTCCGGTCACGAGGGCTCCCCACTCCTTGAAGAAAATCCTATTCCTATTGGGTCTCAGTTCTTCGGGAAGGGTGGTGGTTCCGTTCTTCAGACTACTTCAGCCGCGGACTTCTGTCGGAACTATTTAAGTGGTTTATTGAACATGTTGGATTGTGAAATAATGAAAACTCTCCCTTTGTCCAGCCTCCAGGACTTGGCCTGTAAAGATTTGTGAGGTATAGTATTTATTTGTTCATATGACACTAACCTTTACGCCTTCGTTGTGGTAATAGGATTTCTTGGTGAAAATTTATATGGTGCTAAATGCCATCGGTTCTCGAGGGGGCTCTTCCTCCGATACATGTTTGGTGTATCGTTGTCGGGATGAGTTGGAGAAGGGTCTACTGGAGGCCCAAGAGGATTTATCTCATCTTAAGGCGGATCGTGAGTCTTCTCAGGAAGTTCACGGTGAGATGTTACAACGTGAAAAGAATAAGTCATGGGAGTTGGAACGCTAGTTGGTTTTAGAAAAGGCTCGGGTGTTAGGTTTGGAAGAGCGGATGGGAGACCTGAGGGACCAAATCCGCTTTCCCGATGAGCAATTGCTGCGTGCTACGAGAGAAAGGGACGCGGCAAATCAAAGGGTGTTGGAAGTGATTCACACTCATAAGGTGGAGGTGGTGATGGCCAAAGTTAAGGCAATTTTGGATATAGCGGGTTCTACCGTTCTTCGTGAGTCCTTTCAGGGAGAAATGCGTGACTTAGTCCGCATTGGATATCGGCTGTGCCAGGATGCTGTTCGAGTTTTGCCAGGGTTTCCTTCGGGACTGGCGATCCCTGAGCTTAGTATTCGTCAAGTTTTTTCAGGAGTTCATCAGTTGGTTCCCGAGGACTTCGTGGTTCTGACGGTGGTGATTGATGACCCTGTGAACTTGTCTGAGGAGCAGCGACATCGCCTTATCAGGGAGGGAAAACGCCCGGTTGAGGAGGATTAAGGTGTATAGGGTTTGCTTTAATGGTATAAGGACCTTTGTATAGGGTAGGGTCTGCTATACCTATGAGAGTTTGTTTTGTAATAGATGGTCCCATGGGACTGGGTTGCTTTAATGACCACATGTAGGGTCATTATTTTGTCGTGCAACCATATTTTCCCCATTCTTTTGTATAGGAACTATCTATATATAAACAAACTCTTTTATTTATGTACAAACTTCTACTTTACATTAAGCATAGTATATTCTAAGGTTAAGAGCATTCCAAGTATTGTGGAGTATTGCGCCTTTAGAGTTGGCAAGCTGATATGTTGTCGATCCGACGATTCCCACGATTTTGTAGGGTCCTTCCCATCGGGGATCAAGCTTTCCTATGTTATTGGAAGCTCCGACTCTTTTCAGTACTAGGTCTCCCACTTGGAAAGTCCTAGATTTTACCTTGGTGTTGTAGTACCGCGACATCCGGGACTTGTACTCCTCTACTCGGACAGCAGCTCGGGCTCTCTTTTCCTCGAGGAGATCAAGGGCAAGGGCCAAATTGTAGCTATTAGCCACTTCTTCATATTCCCGGACTCGCCAGCTTTCCACAACAACTTTCGGGGGCACGACGGCTTCGTTGTCGTATATCAGGCTATATGAAGTCTCGCCCGTTGTCACCCTTTGCGTGGTTCGATAGGCCTACAGGATGCCGGGTATCTCTTCGACCCATTTGGCCTTGTGTCAATCCAGTCTAGCCTTTATGTTTTTCAGGAGAGTTTGGTTAGTTCTTTCCACTTGGCCATTTGCTTGGGGATATCCCATCGAAGCGAAATGATGCTTGACTTCCCAATGGCTAGGGGTGGGTAATCGCGAATTCGGGTAGGGTATCCGAATTTTCGGGTAGGGAAAACACCTACCCGAAACCCGATTTCCAATAGGGTTACCAGATTCCAATCGGGTACCCTATCAATCGGGTACCCCAAACTTCGGGTTTGGGGTACCCGATTTTTGCCCAGCGGTCGAGCTCGGCCGCTAGGAACCCGGGTACCCGATCGGGTACCGGGTAGGGTACCACAAACTTCGGGTTTGTGGTACCCGTTTTTTTTGACAGTGGCCGAGCTCCCTCGCAGGAAACCCGGGTACCCGATCGGGTACCGGGTAGGGTACCACAAACTTCGGGTTTGTGGTACCCGTTTTTTTGGCAGTGAGTGAGGCAGTGAGCATCCCCTGTTTTAACAAAAATTTAAATCCAAATCCAAATCCAAAATCCAAAACGCATTCAAATCCAAAATCTAAATTCTAATGATCTAAATCCAAAATAAAACGCATTCAAATCAAAACCAAATCCACAACATACCAATGAAATATCAATCCAAAACAACGACCAATGCGAAAAAATTCAAAACATACCAATCAATCATTATCAATCCAAAACAAAACGCATTCAATCCAAAACATACCAGTCAATCCAATACAATTGTTCAAACAACATCAACATCAAATCAACATAAAAATTGTTCATTAAACATCGAAACGACGACACCTAACTCTCCAACAAGACTTCAATCTTCATCATTCAATCTTCATCATTCAATCTTCATCATTCAATCTTCATCAATTAAGGATCAAGAACCGAAGCATCTTTACCCAATTCGTTAAATTCTACAATAACAATTAAAGAAAATCATTAGTATTACCAAACAAGTCAAATCAAAAGTATATACATATCAAATTATCAATTGTACAAGTTGAATTAAAGAACAATAAGAAAATGATATTACCTTCATCCCATTTCTCCACCTCGTACAAATTTTCTTCCACGTTCAAAGGCACATAATCTTCGCGAAGCCAATCTTGGGCACAAATGAGTGCTTGTACCGTCTTGGTAGACAACGAACTCCTAAATGCATCAAGCACACGCCCTCCCGTGCTAAATGTCGCCTCAGAAGCCACCGTCGAGACTGGAACCGCTAGAATGTCACGAGCCATCTTGGAAATGATTGGATATCGATGGCTTTCTCTTTTCCACTATCCCAAGATATCAAAATGTTCATCCTTACTCCTCGTGACCTCTTCGGCCAAATACCTCTCAAGCTCGGACTTCTATTGTGTGTTTATTTGTGCCAACAATGCCTCATAACCAAGTTGCACCGAATCATAAGCTTGTTGGCCTACATCCGGTAAAGAGAAATCATCCACACTTGTGCTAGTGCTAGATGTCACAGATGTGCCATGGCTTTGACTTTGAGCGGAAGTAGTAGAACTCCCATAAACTCGCTTGTACTCATCGAATAAAGATTCGAAGCCTTCACGAATTGAACTCGTAAGATCGGTTACTTTTTGTGGAGGCGGCCTCGTAAGATCTTTAGAGTACATTGCATTCAAAGCATAATTCAAGTATGTCCATTTGGAGCGTGGATCAAGAAGCACGGCATAATAAAGGGTCTTGTTCATCTTCAACGTATCCCCCCAATATTTGTCAAATTTCTCTCTCATTGCCTCTGCCATTAGAGTCAATTGCGCCCCAACCCTCCCTCTCGCATACTTGTCAATAAGAGTATGAATTGCACAAATTTCCTTGAAGACGGTGTTTGATGTGACATACAAAGTTCCCGAGACACGGTTTGTTAAGATGTAGAATGGCTTCAAAAATAACATGAAGTTAGTTGCCCGCTCCCAATCCAATGCAGTTGGAACTCCACCATCAATCAACAAAATGTCGGTTTCAACATACTCGTAGGCACTAAATGCCTCCTTGAGAGATATTGCCGTATCCAACATTAGGTAAGTTGAATTCCACCTAGTAGGGACATCCAAGCATACCAACCTCTTACTTTGAAGCCCTTGTCTTTCAACCACATTTTTAAACTTCTTAAACCTACTCGGTGAAGTTCTCATGTATCTTATGGAAGTTCTTATTCGTGAAATACAATTCATCTCTTCGGTGCTCTTCAAGCCATCTTGCACAATAAGATTGATGATATGAGCCACACACCGAATATGGATATTCTCTCCTTCAAGCATGGTTCCATTTCTTCTCGCCGTATATCGCTGCTTCAAGTAAGCCACCGCCCCATCATTCGACGAAGCATTGTCGACTGTGACCGTATTCAACTTGTAAATGCCCCAATCCACCAAACATTTCTCTACATCGACCCCAATAGCCTCACCTTTGTGACTAGCTATTGTAACAAAATTGATGATTCTTTTGTTCAAAGTCCAAGAATCATCGATGAAATGCACGGTAATCACCATGTAGTTGACTCTTTGAATTGAAGTCCAAGTATCCGTAGTAATGCTAACCCTTTGAGCATTTGCCTTTATGAAAGCCATTAGCTTATTCCTCTCTCTCAAATACATTGCCATAATGTTCTTCGACAACGTCTTCCTTGTAGGGATTTTCCACATAGGACATGACTCTGCCATGAAAATTTGGAACCCCCTCTTCTCTACGGTCTTGAAAGGCATCTCATCGATGATAATCATTTTGCAAAAGCCATATGTGACCGATTCCTGGTCAAATTGCCAATTCAATAGGCCACCCGTACGACTCCCTCTTGGTGGCTGAAAGCTTAGACGTTGTTGCTTGGTTTCAACTTCGTCTGGCTTCAATTTGCAATTCTTGTAGTGCGTTATCAAACTAGATATTCCATGCACAGCGGAATTGGCGGCCAAAGCTCTTTTACAATATCTACAAGTTGCCTTATTTTTTTTTCTATCGGGCAGTACCAAGGTTTAAAATGGTCCCAAACTTCAGCCCTTTTCCCAAGAGCCTTCCTCCTCATAATTTTCATCTCTTCCGTGACTTTGCTCCAATCACGACAACTATCACTGGTGTCACTCCACCAATGTCCTTCATTATCAACCTCATTCTCATTGCCATCCGGTTTTTCAATGATGTCTGGATTTTCCAACCTCTCGGCTTCATCGCTTTCGGAAGAATCAAATTCTTGAATGTCATTGAGAATAGAATGGTTAGATCGCACCTCTTCATCGTTGATAGATATTGACGAGTTTTGCTTCTTTTTAGGAACTTTTCTCGCACTCTCGTCCATTACTCGCTTCCCCTTTGCTTTGGCACTCAAGCGTTTTTCCTTTTTTTTGTGAAGATGCCACTTGTTTTCCTTTTCCTTTAGAATTTGGAGGAGCCATCACCTATATAAATTAAGAAAATCACTTAGTTAGCAAGTTACAAGTTACAAAATTCAATGAAAATTAGTTTCAAGTTTCAACATTCATATAACACAATAACAATTCATATCAAATTATCATTTAAAGTAAATCAATTTATCAAATGACAAACTTCAATAACAAAATGCTCAAATCATATAACACACTTCAATGAATTGACAATTATCATATAACAAATGCCCAAACCAAATCATTAGTCTTAATGTCTAAAAAATTAATAAGTCATATAAATTATAACACATTGAGATTGAGCCATTGAGGTATAACCGTATAAGTATAACACATTAATGTCTAAATCATTGTCTCGTATAAGTATAACACACTTTATTAATCAACTCGTATAAGTATAACACACTTTATTAATAAACAAGTCACATTTCAATACTTCTAATCTAAAAAATGCCCAATTTCTTCAATTGCATACTTCAATTGCATACTTCATTACCGAAATTCCCAATTCCTTCTAATCTAACAAAATGCCCAAATTCATAAATCCTAACTAATCTAATTGAATCTAATTGAGTCACCATATGTCCATACATATCATAGAACACAATACATACAAATTAAAAGATTAATTTTGAGTTAGGGTTTACCAATTTTTCGAATTTGATTTCGGTTTATGAAAGTGAGAGAGAGAGAGCTTCGCCGGAGTTGTTGAGACTTGAGAGCATCGCCGGGCGGAGTTGTTTAGAGCGCCGCCGGTGTTTGTGGTGGTGTGGTGGTGGTGCGGCAGTGTGGTGACTGAGAGAAGAAAATAAAAACAGAGAGTGGTGACGTGTGGTGGTGTGACGCCGTGCAGTGTGGTGGTGCGGCAGCGGGCAGTGTGTGGTGGACTGGTGGTGCGGCAATGTGTGGTGGCGTGGTGGCGTGCAGACGCAGTGGTGCGTTTGTGTGGTGTGAGTGTGACCGTGCAGTGTGAGAGACTGAGAGAGTGGGAGTGGTGACTGTGAGTCTGTGAGAACAGAGAAGCAAAAAAAAAAGGTATATATAGGGTACCGGGTATCGGGTACCCTATATGTTGAAAAACATATACCCGAACCCGTACCCGAAATACCCTATTCGAATAGGGTACCTGAATTTTCGGGTACGGTTCGGGTATTTGTACCCGAAATTTGGGTATTACCCGATCGGGTAGGTTAGGGTACCCGAATTTCGGGTATCATTACCCACCCCTACCAATGGCTACACCAATTTTCTAACTCTTTACTTGTAAACTGGAGTCCGTTATCACTCACAAGACTCTGAGGAATGCCGAATTGGCACATGATATTCCTCCATAGGAAATTAATGACCGCACCTGTTGTGACTCGGGCTAGGGGTTCTGCCTCTACCCATTTGGTAAAGTAATCCATTGCTACTAGCAGAAATTTCTTTTGCCCGGCATCGGGAATAAGGGGTCCTACTATATCGATGCCCCATTTGGCAAATGGGCATGGTGTGAGTTTACGTTACCATGGAGCCGCTGGTTGGTAGGTCCTCGGGGCGTAAGCCTGGCACGGCTTGCACTTTTTGGCGTGTTCCAATCTCTAGCCATCGTGGGCCAGCAGTAGCCTTGCCGAATCAAGCGCCCGGCCATGCTTTCGCCTCCGATATGGCTTCCATAAGTTCCTTCGTGAACTTCCAAGAGGACTTGTTGTGCCTCTTCCTCATTTAGTCATCGGGCATGCGGACAAGAGTAAGTTCTTCGAAACAGTACTCCATCCTTAAGAAAGTATCGTATGGTGTTCTTACACAAAATCCGTTGTACATATTTGTCCTCGGAATAACCTTCGGGATCTTATAGATAGGCCTTGATGGAGATTATCCAACTCATTGGGGAGTCCGCCGCGTCGTTCACTCCTTTACTTTATGCCTTTTCTGACTCGCCTACATGGAGGAGAGTGATTCTTCAGGTGTGGATGGCTGTTGTTTGGGTAGCCATCTTAGACAAGGCGTCTGATTCCTGGTTTTTGTCTCGGGGAATTTGGATGACGATGTACTCATCAAACCACCCTTGCCTCTGGTGGACTACCCGAAGTTAATCTCGCATTCTTTCTTCTTTGGCCTCGTAAGAGCCGTTGACTTGTTGAACAATTAGCTGGGAATCGTTGTGGATGAGTATCTTTTTTATCCCGCCTTCTTGTGTGAGTTTCATCCCGATGAGAAGGGCTTCATATTCGACTTCATTATTTGATAAAGGATAGTCAATTCTGACCGCGAAGTGGAGCATTTCCTCTTCGACTTCCTTATTTACTAGGACTACTCCCGCTCCCCGTGGGTGTTTATAGAGGAGCCATCCATGTAGGCATACCATAGGGGCGTCTTATCTTCCACTCCGATGCCTGCTAGTTCCATCACAAAGTCCATCAGGATTTGCGCTTTGATAGAAGGCCTCAGAGCATAGGAGATATCGTACTCCGTAAGTTCCATTGCCCACTTTATCAATCTCTCCAATGTCTCGGGTTTATTGAGAATCGCTCGCAATGGATGTTTGGTAAGAACAATGATCGGATGGGAGAGGAAATATGGGCGCTGTTTTCGTGCCGTGGTGATCAAAGTCAAGACAAGTTTCTCGGTTAAGGTGTACCTTGTTCCAGCTCCGAGGAGAGTCTTACTAACGTAGTACACGGGATGATGTTCCCTATCTTGTTCTTTGACTAATACGGCACCGACAGCCTCCTCTCCTACGAATAAGTAGACAAAGACTTCTTCTTGGGGTGATGGCTTTACCAGCAAGGGTGGCTTCACCATGTAATTTTTTAGTTCCCTCAGAGCCTCTTCGCACTGTGCCGTCCATTGGAACGCTTTGATGTTTTGGAGTATCTTAAAAAAGGGGAGTCCATTTTCCGCCGACTTGGAAACAAATCGGCTCAAGGAGGCCATTCGGTCGGTCAGTTTTTGGTCATCTTTTATTGTCCTTGGAGTAGGTAACCCTACGATGGCTTCTGCCTTTTCGGGGTTAACCTCTATTCCCTTTTCTCTGACCATGAACCCCAAGAACTTTCCTCCTCGTATTCCAAAAGACCACTTTATTGGGTTAACCTTCATTCCGAAGTTGTTCATGATGACTAGCACCTTTCGTAGATCTTCGGGGTGATCTTCGGCAGAGTGGCTTTTGACAACTTTGTCGTCCACATATACTTCTACTGACTTTCCGATGAGTCCAGCAAACATAAGGCTTACCAACCTTTGATAAGTGGCCCCGACATTCTTGAGTCCGAAAGGCATTACTAAATAGCAAAAAGTACATGCATCGGTGATGAAGCTAGTTTTATCCTGGTCAACCGCTGCCATCGGGATTTGGTTGTATCCCTGATCTCCATCCAGGGTTGATAGGAGTGCACAGCCAACGGTGGAGTCAACCAGCTGATCTATGCTAGGCAGGGGATAGCAATCCTTAGGGCAGGCTTCATTAAGGTTGGTGAAGTCCACGCACATCCGCCATCTTCCTCCATGTTTGGGGACTAGGACTACATTAGCTAGCCTTTCGGGGTATATGACTTCCGTGATTTGCTTGTTGTATCTCCGACCGAATAATCTTATTGCGCTCTGGTCCCATTTTCTTTTTCTTTTGCTGGATCGATTTAGCCACCGGCTTTATGTTAAGAAAATGTTGGCATATCTTATTGCTGATTCGCCCGGGCAGACCTCCTTCCCATGGGAAGAGATGGTGAAATTGTTTGAGGACGGCAGTTAGCTGGGCTTCTACCTCAGATTCCATATTTATGCCCATCTTAATCACCTTCTCTGGCTCTCCTTCCACAAGTTCTACCATCTTTAGTTCCTCCACAAGATGAGCCCGTATTTCTTCGGTCTTACGCTTTTTGCTATTGCCGAGAGTGGTTCGTCCTCCTCCGGAGGGATGGCATTCATGTGGCACTCCCTGGCCTTGGCCTGGCTTCCTTGGACTTCTCTGATACCCGAGCACGTGGGGAACTTTACCTTAAGGTAAAGGGTAGAGAAAATCACTTCGAAGGTTCGAATGGAGGGCCATCCACATATGGCGTTGTGCGTCCGAGACGAGGCCTCCACTACCAAAACTTGGTGGGTTCCGTTCTTCGAAGGGCTCCCTCTCCCCATGACATGGGAAGAGTTATGGTTCCGAGGGTATTACAGGCTTCTCCCGAAAAGCCAACGAGGGGGACTTCAGCCGTCTCTAGTTGTTCCCTTTTCAATCCCATAACTTGGTAAGTAGGTAGGAACATGACGTCTCCGGAACTGCCCATATCAATTAGGATTCGTTGGATCCCGAATCCGTGGATAGTAGCTTCAATTACCAAAGGATCCTCGTGGGGACAGATTATCCCTTTCAGGTCCTCGGGTCCAAAGGTGATGCTAGGCAGCCTTGCTCCTTGAACGGAGCACACGGGGAGTCCTTGTTCCACTCGCCTTTCTTCCTTTAGATATTTCTTCTTCTTACCTTGGGGTGTCATCGAAGTGTCTCCCCCCTCTATCATGTTAATGGTTCGTCCTGAAGGGGCGTTGTCTTTGTAAGATTCTGGGGGAGGAGGTAGACTCCGATGCCCCGTGGTTTTCTCTCGGGACCGCCTACTAGGGATCCTTTCTTCCTCTCTCTCTGCTCCTCTCGGAGCCTCTTCCATACGTTTGGCCTAGGTGCCTCGGGGTTGTTTTTCTTTAGAGAGTTCTTCAGGTATCCCGCCTCTAAAAGGCGGAGCACCCCCCCTCTTCAAAGTGGTGCACTCCTCGGTAGTATGCCCATAGGTTTTATGGTACTTACAATATTTCCCTGAATCTTTATCCTTGTAAGGAAACATGGCCGGTGTGGGCCAGTGTAATTCGTTATTACCTATCATCACATTGAGCACCTCTTCCGGAGCGATAGTCATTGGGGGCAGGGGTACGGGCCGAAGAAACTTCTTGACCGTGCCGCCATCGTCTTTGCGTTGGGGGTTTACTTTCTTTACCATTCTCTTTGGTTTTTGCTTCTCGTTCAGCCCATTCGTGGTGCTTGTTATCATCGTCCTCCATATGCTTCTCCGTGCCCTATGCTTCTTCCATAAGGATGTAAGTTTCTGCCTCTTGCATAAGCTCATTCATGTCCGTGACATGATTCCCCATAAGGTACCAGAAGAAGTCTCCTGCTCGGAGTCCTTGAGTCAGGATGTCGGCCAAAATAGTTGGGCTAACATTCAGAATATCTAACGCTTCATCGAAGAAGCGTTTTATGTATCTTCGCAAAGGTTCGTTCCTTTGTTGTTTGACCGTGAAGAGGTGTGTGGTGGATTTAGGATATCGTCGATTACAAGCAAACTGGCGTACGAATAGGTTAGCCAATCGGTCAAAGCTAACTATAGAGTTAGGTGGGAGATGGGTAAACTAGGCCTGAGCCCGTCCTCCCAGAGTAGCAGGGAACACTCGGCATAGGGCGTGGTCGGGGGCGGAGGATAGGTCCATCCCAGCCAAGTATTGGTGGATGTGATCTTGGGGATCTCTTCCATCGGTATCCCATGTATATAAGGGGACGTTGATGGGTTGCATCCCCGAAGGAATAGATGCTAAAGCGATCTCGAGAACGAAGGGAGAGGTTTTAAACGTTGGCTCTTTCTTTGGGGCCATGGTTTTCTTGATGTCACCCATTTCCTTTCGTAAGTCGTCAAGCACTCCCCATATGGTATCGTCTCCTTCCACCGGGTAGTCCAAGGGGTATGGCTTTTCTTCCCTCGGGACTGCCCTCGGGGTTTCTTCATAATTATAGTACATCTGTGGCTCCTTAAGAGGTTCACGGTGCCAAGACGCGGGCATAGGGCTCCATCCTACACAGGGTCCACCTTCTTCTGAATGTCAATCTGTACGATAGGGAGATTCGGAAGCTGTGGTATGGGGATTCTCAGACCTCCGTGGAGTCCTTCGGGTGGTGGCCTCCACGAGTCTTTCAAAGACGGATCGAGAGATATTGACAAAATCATGGTCTTCAGATCGATGAACTGAGGGGGTAGTTTCCAAAGTTTCTTGGTGGGTCCAGCGACTCTCGTTTCAAATAAATCATCCATAATATTCAAACACTTGCTCAACACGCTCAAGGGCAGATTCTATGGCGTTCCCACAGACAATGCCATTTTGTTAACAGGTTTGATATTACTACTTAATTAACGGATTCATTTAGGGTTTGAACGCCCTGTTCGTGGTTCAGAAGCTTGCAAAATTACGAAAATATCCCTCTTTGTATTCACTGAATTTCACTCTGAATTCTCTAGTACATTGGTGTGTATGTGGGTGTGATCTTGGATCTGTCTCCTTTCTTTTTCTCAACCTGTCCCCTCCTTTTATAGAGGTTTTTTAGGGACATGTGTCGTTATGCATGTTTAAATAAAATACAGGTGTTGCAATTTGCGTGAGTGGATAGGATAAACTTCATATTTGCTGACTAGGCGCTGACTGGAACGAAATTTTATCTCTTCCGAGGGCTTCAGGGGATTCCGATGAGTTAGCTCTTTTAACTTCTTTCTCCGATAAGCTGGGTCTCTTAAGAAGGCTTGATAAGTGAGGCAGGGTACTCGTCCGATGTGATCGTAGTTTTGATAGCGGTCTGTTTTTATGTTGTTCTCTTCTTGGCATATGCTCCGATAGGTAAATCTGCTCTTTTTCGCGTGCGGGGAGGGCTCCGATGGCTTTTCTGCTTTAGTAGTGTGATATTCTTGGATTTAGGTTTTTATGACGTGTGCTCCAAGGGTTTTTGGAATTCAATAGGGCATTGTTCTCGTGCTTTGTCATTTGGGATGAGTGTTCCGATGGCTTTTTAGACTTTGGAGTGTTCAGTGAGAGGATGTTCTCGCATTTTCTGAGACTCGGGGTCCGTTGTGGTCCCTCTTGGCGCATTGATGGATAACGGAGTCGCGCGGATTCATCAGGGTTTACTCTTTTTTCGATGCCGCGTTGGTATCTTTTCTTCATTCATCGTGACTTTCCAAGGGACGCTTTGGTGCCTCTTCGGGTGCCACTTCTTACCGCTTTGGGTTTGTGACACTCGGTGGACCTCCTCATCGGGAGTATATGTAACAATAGTATCGTCCTGGGTTAATCCCTATTTTTAGGGTTTAATATTTTGGTTAATCCCCATATTTATTTTTTAGTGTTAACAACTACGTGCTAATTAAGATAAAAATAAAATTAGACTACTAAGTCAACTAAATTATTAATAGGTCCACTACATAATACAAGTAAGCTAATTAACAATATTAATATTATATAAATATATATAATAAAGTAGACTCGTAACATTCCCTTCCCTTGAAAATGGCTTTATCCTCAAGGGCAATTAAGCTTTTCAGCGATAACCTCTGAATCTTTGACTCGTCTTGTGAAACAGAACTCAAAGTAGTTTTTTTTTTTTGCTTCTTCCAATTAAAGTTTTTGCTTCCAATCATTGCTCTGTCGATATCAGTGCTAAATATACCCGTGCCAGAAAATTTGAAATTAACATTGATGAGGTGAAAGAATATGATGAGACGCATCGGAAGTGCGTGTTTCGCTGCCAATTTTGATAATATGTGGCAACACAACGGTGGTATTACTGTAAGTTTGGCATGGAAAATGACTTTGGTGGAAATTTATTTGACATTTGAGAGATATGGTGACAGATGAGGTGGTGGTAGCGCGGTGGTGGGGGTGATGACGGTGGTGGTGGTGGTGATGTATGAACATTAGCGGAGGTTTCAAGATGTGTATGGGCGTGGATTTGTGGTGGTGGTGGTGGTGGTGGTGGTGTCGTTGATGTATGATCAGCAGTGGAGGAATAGTTGAGTGTGTGACTTTGATTATAGTTTTCATTCCGAGTTTTCCGTTATCCGAAGTTGGCGTCCATGCGTGGCTGCCATTTGTCAAAGAATTCAAGCATTTAAGATAATGTGACTTTCTGTGTTTCGAAATCCATTGCAAATGTAATCGAGTTCAACTCGATGAAAGCACCAAATTGTTATGCACTTGTTTCTTTTCAAGTAAGAAACTAACTCCCAAAAATAAAATAGAGAAAAAAAGAGTTAAACTAAATAACTAAATAATGAATTTATTCTTCTTGATAATAAAATTACATGATGAGCTCCTATTTATAATAAATATATCTAAACAACTTTCTAAAATCACTCTTAGTGGGTAGACCCATAACCACTACGTGCTAATTAAGATAAAAATAAAATTAGACTTCTAAGTCAACTAAAATATTAATAGGTCCACTACATAATACCAGTAAGCTAATTAACAATATTAATATTATATAAATATATCTAATAAAGTAGACCCGTAACACTGAACGAATTGACCAAGACTATAGAGTTTGAAAGTGATGGTTGGATGAGAGGCTACTTGAAGGTAACACAATTTTTGTATCAGTGTATATGTTTTGACGCGCATTATTTGCTTATAATGTCTGAAAGTTAATTAAAAACTTTGACATAAAATTGTAGGTACACACATACTGTGAGACTTATGTTAATAGGTCATTCAGGTTCTTCGATGACTGGGCCGAGATCTTTGGAAAGGACAGATCCACAGGGAATGGGGCTGAAGACATCAGTGCCGCAACTCAGGATGTCCTCAACAACCAATGTAACAGGACATCCAGTTATCAGACTGCACCAGGAGGGACTGAAATCTCCCTAACCGATTATATCTATGTTGATGTTGACATGGATGAAGGTGGGGCTGAAAGCAATGAGCCTTCCAAGTCTGGTCCCTCTAGGTCATCTCCAGCTCCCATTAAGTCATCTCCTAGATGCATGTCCACTCCAAGCATCTCTTGAAGAGGATAAAGAAGGAGAAGGGTCTGAAGAGAGTTAGGGAAGAAACAGGGGCGACGAGTGCGGCTACATTAACCCCTCCCGCCTGTGTCGACTACTTCATGAACAAGTTAGATGGTGCATTGTAGTCAATTCAGATCATTTAAGATGCATTACCTAGTTGTCTTACGAACCAAAACGGATATTACACTCTTACTTAAAATAATAACATTTCTCTTTTTCATAACCAAACGTGTTACAATAAAGTAGTTACTACGGTTTTCGTCGATTTTGCTGACTTTTAGTAACTACTCGAATTAAGTAAAACTAACTAGTAACGAAATCAAACGCCATTTTGTGAATGTTGAAAGGATGTTCCATTTTATACCTCAAGTTTAAAATATAAATAAAACAATACAGCTATTAATGGGTAAGTGACGAATGATCGTAATATAATGAGAAATGATTTGGAACATTCACCTGTCTTTATAGGGTTGTTTTAGCTCTATGTTTTATACTTTATAAACAATAGTCTTAAATCTTAATCGTTAAGATGAACTTACATTTTGTACTTTTATGTTTTCACGGCCAGATGGAGAGAAATAAAAAATTACTGTCAACTTCGGATTATAATAATAATATGAGAAGCTAATTAATGCTTGGCATGTGGCAGGAATTCTCATCAATTTGTAATTAGCTAATCATTAGCTATTAGCACATGGCTTGACTTGAAGATGGAAGCAACCGGGAAATTAGATGCTGGTCACAAGAGCTGTGCTCTCGATCCCTTCAGATTTCGACACGTGGAAATAACCTCCTTTTGGTGAATTTCTTTTTTTCGTTTGTAGCTGGTTAAGCCAAACCAATTCTAAAGTGACACGTTTATCGACTTGATGCAAATAACAACCATGGTTAAGGCCTGAATTATTTTGAAATTTTTGACAAGCCCGCCAACTACGACACATTTTCTTCTCTCTCCTCCTACTCATTTGTCTTTTCAGTTTTCAATCAACCCTAGCTCATATGTTTCTCTCTCTACCATTTCCTTCTTTCTCCAATTATTTATGGCACAGATCTGAAGAAGGTTTGAAGGTTTTCATCTTTTCTCTTAGAATCTATGGCGCAGACCTCCAGTCGGACGGCAGATCTAAATTAAGAAAGCAACGCTTTTTTTTTTTTGCAGATTTTGGATCAAACATCGGCCTACTTTTTCCTGTTCGTACATTTTTAGTTTCTTGAATTTACTGTCTGGCATCCATGGCTATCTCCTCTTGTTTTTTTTTTTTTGTTTTTTTTTTCCTGAACCTTTGCTAGTTTTGTTCTTTTCAGGTAAAAGATAATGTTTTATGGTTTCTTTCTCGATCTCTCCTTCCGCGTAACAGAGCCGTCACCGACGACAGAAACGCCCTCCATCTCCATGTTCAGTTTTTTGGGTTTATCTTGTAATTACTGAATTTATTAATTTAGAACCGTAAACTAAGGTGAATACTTTGATGATGGTTATTTTTTTCTTAAAAGTTGGTCGAAGTTATAGTGATATCAGTTGATGGTGGTTAAATTATTGTTTTTGTGTACCTTGATGATTGTGGAATTATTTTTAAGGTTATTGTAATAGAACTGATTATTATTTGGGAGGATAATGTGATTATGTGAACGTTTATGGTTATTATTGGTTGTATTGACGTATAAAAGTGATGATTTTTCCATGGTTTTGGTGGTTGAGAATAAGCAAAATATATTATTGCCCACTGTTGTGTTTAGAACAGAGGCAAATATTTTTGCGCCATTCTCATCAGAGAAATGAGCCACAAATTCATGTTCAATTGCTGAGACCAGAGGCATAACACAGAGTAAAACGATAAGGCACCCTGTTTGCTTATTGTACAAACCACCACTTATTATTGTAAACACTAAACACTAAGCAAAAGAAATTTGTGTTCAAATGCTGAGATATGCAAAAACACAGATCATTAGAGAATAAGTTATAGGACAATACAAACTATCTAAAAAAAATAAAAAAAAAATTGATTGCTAATAAAAAACTAAATAGCGAAATGTTTGCTCTGCATTGTAACCGACAAAACAAGACAATTATTAATAAAATCTATTTCTTTAGGCAAGCAACAACCAGCACAACAATAAGAATTATTGGTCATTTTAACAAGTGACTAATAAGTAGCTCACAATAATAAACCTAATGTTAAGTAAGAAATATTACAATTCAATAATTACAAAAATTATGGATAGTAAATTAAACAATTAACAAAATAATTACAACTAAACTGAATTTACAAATGGGGGTAAACTCTTCATTCTAAAAGACATTTGCAGTCAAGTTCCTGAGGTGGATGTCATGTTCGCTGCCAAAGACCCAGTCCATCACTCCATCTTTGATAATTGCTGGAAGAAAAGTCCACAAAATAATACTGTACCTGTACCAACAGAACTGCAGAATAAAATCCATCACTGCAAAACTCATTTAGAAGCGTAATATTTCCATCGATGGTGGTTGAGGCGTTCATTTAGAAATCTGCTTTGTTGCTATGCTTTAGACGTACAGAAAACCTAGATCCGCCGTCCACCGTGGAGGAAGAAAGAAATGAGCGATGTTGCTACAGTGCTACGTCCACAGTGCGCCGTTGAAGAAAGAGAACGGATGGATAACCGCTTCACGGCCGTCCGCCATGGATTTTGGAGGAAGATGAGGAATGAGAAAGACGATGTGTGTGTGTGTGTGTGTGAGAGAGAGAGAGAGAGAGAGTGGAAAGAGATGAAATGAGCGGCGGATTAGTAGGGTTGGAGAGTTAACCCAATTTGAAATTCAAAATCTGATTCTGACTATGGTTGCGGTTTCAGACCCAAATTTTTGACGTGTCAGTATATGATTGGTTAGTAGTAAAATGTTTTCTAAAAAAAAAGAAAAAAGTGAAAAAGGCAATGGTTTCCACGTGTCGTAATCTGAAGGGGTCGAGAGCACAGCTCTTGTGACCAGCATCTAATTTCCCGAAGCAACCATTGCTACAAAAAAAAGCTGAATCACTCACTAGCTATAGCATTTTATTTTATTTTGATAAGAAGTAGCTAATTAGCTATAGCATATTAGTTTACTCTATATATAGTTATTTTATAATTTAAATACGGGGATATATTGTTATAATGCAAATACTTACCCACCAAATCAATTAATTAAAGAAAAACTATTCTCAAATCTATGCATGAATAAGTGGCTTCACTTTTGATTTTTTTGCAACTGACGATTGATCCAAGGTTGTAACGCGTACTTTATTATTGAATGATACGCCGAAGGATATATACTAATCACTGATAAGTCTAATCTTACTCATAAGTTTGATCAAAATAAAATCGTACTCATAAGTTTTCATGGATTGCAGCTAAGTTATGTAATACGATCATAAGTCGTCATTATGTATAACAGCCTTGACTAGTGTTTTATTTTTCAGGTTGTCTTAAAATTATAATTTTAAGAGCATGCTTAGAGCAATCAGCCTTTTGTTTGATAAGAAGAATTGTTGCGTAAGTCCGGGTTTAGATGTATATATATAGGTGGAGGGCCTACATGGCCTTATTGGCCTCCAATAGTCTTGTGCTTCATTAGTTAATTAAATAATACTTTCTTTCTAGTGATAAATAAAAGTTCACCTCGTGGAATTATTAACTGATAATAGAAGCACTTTAAAAGATAATCACCCTAATACAGTCTCTTTTTCTTTCTTTAATTATTGGTAGAGGTGGATTCACTTGTCTTTTCATAAGCCAGGTGAATTAACACTACAGAAAATACAATTTTCACCAACGCATTATTAGGCATTTGCCAGCATCCTTTTGCGTTGGGGAAGACTTTTGCCAGCACTGCCTAGCGCTGGTGTTGTTTGCGCTGGGGATCCATACACCAGCGCTGTTTTTTAAGGTTATTTTAATAACATGGCGCTGGTGTATTGTGTGTTGAACATTTTTACCAGCGCTTACAAGAGGTGCTGGGAAAATCAAGGCGCTGGTGATGGTCAAATTTCTTGTAGTGTTAAGCATGTAAATCAGTAAATGCATGCATAACTATATTATAGCTAGTCACGTGAAAACATGTAAAAAGCACCAATTAGACCTCTGAATTTAAGATAATTAATCAATAGGTTAATGTTAAATTAAAAACAGTCAAAGGAAAAAATAAGAATTGCACTAAAAAAATCATGCAGCGCAAAAGTATAACATGCATTTTGTTATGAGATGAGAGAATATAATATTAATTAAGAGCGTGTTTGGTTTCGGCACTATTATATTACAACAGTTATTATAAGTAAAATAATACCGCAAATTATTTAATATTTATGCTCCAATAACTGGTTTGCTTTAGAAGATGACACCGCCACTAAATTGAACGCTCTGTAGTATCTCGTTTGGTTCGTTTAAAACTAGAAAAAAACGGTTATTCCCTACTGTTAAATTTTTAAAATACCCTTCAAATTTTAACGCCACATTAATACACCAGATGAGGCAAACTTGTCATTCAAATCGAATCATCCTCCCCCTAATCTCAAAACCCTAGATACGGATCTCTACCGCGATCGTCGTCAATCGTTTCACAAAGTCCCCAAATTCTAGCAAAGTACGCTCTCCGGTAATAGTTTCCTTTCAATTGTACTTTTAATTCCTTTGATTTTGAATGTTTTTTGCTTACGATGAACCAAATGAAGTTTTGTTTTTCAATTTCGTTAATTGATCTGACATAGTCATATGATTACATGTAGCCATGTTAATCATTACCACTTTATGGCAGATTGAACATTCGTTTATGAAAGTATGTCATAATGTTGTTATTGTTAGATAAATTGTGTACGCCCTTCTTGTTTTGTTTTGAACTGATGATTGAATATGATTAGGTCTGATTACTGGGCTAATATTGTAAATTGGGCATATGATTTTGTTACCAACACTGCGTTTGAAAAGTGGGCATGTAATTTTCTATATATCAATCAAAAAGTTTGCATAATCTGGTTACTGATATCAAAAGTATTCAAATGGCATATTGTATAGAAGAATGCCACTTACAAGGTTGCAATGCTTACGCAAGTTCTTCAACGAGCCAGATTTTGGGCATGATGGAAGTTGCAAGTCTTGTTGTTTATGAAAGGGATAAGGAAGAGGTCAGATTTGTCTAATCCTTTGTAGTTGGAGATGGTTGTGATGCAAATGGCTTTAAAGATGACTAAGGGGACCCATGATCATTACCGCATTTGGGAAATAAGGGAGAAGGTTGATGCTCTTAGGCAAAGGTTCAAGGTGTATACCAATTTCATCAGGATACCAGGTGTTAAACTCGACTACGATGATAGGACTGTGATCTCAATCGGTCCAGAGTATACTCCTCATATTAAGAAGGTAGTAAATTCATCATTACATCTACATGGTTTACCCTGGTTTAGTAAAATAAATGGGTGTTAATTCTTAATTCTTGCTGAGTTGTAGGAAAATCTCTTAGAGCACCATTTCTGTTTACTTGGATTCCCACACATGGATCTTTACTACGAGGTATTCGAGGATATGGAGGTCGCTTTGCTGCCAGAGGAAATTAAGGGGAAAATTCAGGACCCATTCGTTTTGGATGAACAGGTTGTTCGCGGTGAGGACGCCGCAAGCACTTACCTCTCTGGACCAAGCTACACACATTCTAATGATTGCGGCACTAATAATGAGGGCTTCACTAGCTGCTATCTCTCCTAAGTCTAAGCCATCTATATATTTTAGTTTATCTAGATATTTTTATGTTGTGTTCTAAAGTACATCTACTAATGATCGCAGTGAGTTATTAGTATTTTGTTGATTCATGAACTATTGCTTCATATTGCAATTAGTAATGCAGTTTGTTGTATAATGTATTTAAAATATCGGAGTATGCATTGTAGTCCTCTAAGTTTTAGGGCATGCTTCATTTTGATTAATTGGAGTACTATGCGTATGTTTTAGGGCAAGCACTTACCTATGTTTTCTATCACATTTGGATGACTCTAATTTTGAGAACATTGTACCTACGTGTTGTTATGTTTTGTGTCTTTATTGTGACATCATTGAGAATATATCATTGGGATTTAGTGTGTACTTCGATTACCACAACTCGTGAGTCGATTGGGCATATAGGGAATCACTGAGCATGTTTTTTTGTCATGGAGCAAAAAGATATCATCTACTCTCTCGTCTAACAGTTTTTTTGACACATATTTTATTGTACTTGCATGTTGAGTAAAGGGAAATTGAAAATATTTTTGTCTCGGAGAATATATCCGCCATGAACCCCGTGAAGTTTAGTTAATTTCTATTGGTTGCTTGATAAGTCATTTCCTCTATAAATATTCTTGGTGTTGTTCCATATTTCCTCAACAAACCCTCTACTCAATAATATGGAAGCTCTGCGACACCCTACTGAGTATCAGGCGAAACATTTCTATGGTGATAATTGGAATGAGGAGCTTGATTGATTACTAATTGATATTCTGAATAACGAGGTTAAATATGAGAAGGGATGTGTTCTATTAAACAACTCGAAATGGCTTGATCAATCTCTATATAACGCAATGGATCAAATTAACTATACGAAGAATACTTCGTACAAACACGAAGACATCCAGGCTAGGTTGATGTTCTGTCTGACCGACGCTTCTGTTTCAAGCATATTTTAGCTCTAAAGGGTGTAACATGGGACTTGAACACAAATACCGTATCCATGAGTGACGAAATGTGGTTCGACATTTGCGAGGTATTAACTAAACTTTGGATCATATTACTCTATCTTACATTACATATTCTAATATTACGGTGAGACATATTTTTCATATTGGAAGGAGCACCTACTGGGGCATTGCTACAAGGAAAAAAGAGAGTTCGCGTGGTCTGATCTACAAGCTCTATTTGGAAAACCAAGGCTTTGTGCAAACGTCATTCGAGTCAGGCAGCCAATAATAAGGCATGTTCGCACAACTGAGGAAATCATCAAATTAACACGTAATATTCTTGTATTCATATTCATGGTATGTACATGTATCTACCTAGATCTAACTCGTTAAACTGTTATAGGATCAAGGGCATCAGCCCCGCGTCTCTCTAACGAACCTCATTCGGGGACTGTATCCGACCATTTTCGGATACAAATGGTGTAAACAAGAAGATGCCAAAACCTGGTATGAGAGAAAGAATGGTCAGTGATTACTATGGTGATGATACTAGTTCGGTGGCATCATGTTCAACGTTATCTTATGATTTTTAAGTATTGGGTTGTGTTGTTCTCCAAAGTTCCATGTGTTATCTTTCAATTTCTAAGCGCTCGTTTGATTTTGGGACTTCTGTTTTAGTTCTCCATCTTTCCCAATTAAATAAATTGTATTTGAAGTCAAGACGTGGTTTATGCTTATGTATTCGACATTAAAATGAACTGGACTTGGCATGTACGATAACAATAACACATTCACAAGTAATTCTAGATAGTTAGTACTCATATCTGCATAAATAGCTACACATGACTAGAAATGTATCAAGTCTCTCCTAGTTCCAGTACTAATAACAGCCGCAAGCTTAGGCAAAGTCCTCAAAATATACTGCAAGCTTTGGATGCAATCCTGTCCATGGTTTCGTCCATCCTAGTTATCAGAGCATCGACATATGGCGGTATCACTAGAGTAGAAGAACTCGCACCGTTTGGATTCTTTGTCTTCTGTAGACTGGTTCCTTTTTAATCATTTTCCAAAGGTGCTTAGGACTAGACATATCTGGAGCAGGTGCAGAGGTATGTGGAACACCATTATCATCTCCGCCTTCATCTAGGTCGTGGAATGAGAATTCGTGAGAATTGTTGGTGCCACCAGCATTTCCATTTCTTCTGCGATTGGAAGGTGGTGTGGCATTAGTATCTTTAGGATTATTGATGACATCCGCAGCCGCAACACTTATATCCTCAACAGCATTACCTGTAGCCCTGTCCTTACCGAATATCTCAATCCAGTCATCATAAAACCTAAATTTTTTGGTTGCGTATGGGGCACATTAGGGATGTATCTGAAAAACGAATTGTATGATTATAGTAAGGTCAAGTCATACATATTGTTTTTAGGCGAGTTCAGTCAATATACATGGGAGTGGTGAATGAGTCATACCTCGATGTAGTCTTTCCACCAATCCTTAGACTCATATGCGATTTCATTAGTTTTTGGATTCAACCAAGCACCTCTACCGCTTCCATCGAACATTTGGTACAGGTGATGAAATGTTTTCTTCCCCACAATCATCTTGGGCTTAATCTATGGCCTCTCCTTCAATGTGAGAGAAGGTATGATCAGACGTATCCCCTTCTCCAAATTCTCCAGATATCCTGCCCTGTAGAAGTTGTCCACCTTGTATCCCTGTCCATTTTCCTCCTTTATAAACTGCAATCAGAGCATCTTCCTCTTCCCTTGTCCATGCGTGTCTACTCCCCTTTGGTTTTTTTCCTCCTTAACTTGCTTCTCAGCAGCAGAGTTGCATGTGGGAGCTGCCATTGATCCTGATCATATAATTATAAGTCCATAGAACATGAATATGACAATACTTTAGATAATCTAGACCGTTTTGCAAATATCACACACATATATATTATAGTGATTATCAACTCAATCCACATAACAAACAAGTGCATCAAATAAGCAATTAACAACCCACAAACAAACATAACCAAACATAACCAGTACATATGAAACATATATAGCACGATGTTCTGAAATATTAGAAATCAACCGACTATCAACACACAAAAGTTCATCCATAAGAGATCCATATAATAGACAAGTATTTAGAGCATTAATGCCACATAGTTCCATTTTCCAACGCATCCAGCGTCGATCGACACGAAATTCGTTCCACATCTGCAAAGCTATCTCATCTTGGAAATTGGTCCACTCATCCGTATTTTGCATCTACTCAACAAAGTTTGGGGGGGGGGGGGAGGACTCAGCATGACGATTGTCCCCTGCTTCACCATCAAAATTTGGGAGTTTGTTCTCTGGAGGGTACACATGCATTTGTGCTTTAATGAAGTTATTGAGGAGAGCCGCAACCATCATACACCGATTTTGTATCTTCAAAGGATATTGAGATTGTCTTTTCAGGATCTTCCATTGATTCTTTAGTTTTGCAAAGGCCCTCTCTATTATATTTCTTGCTCTTGCATGTCTCCTGTTGAATAATTCCTCCTGGTTTGAGGGACAACACAAACCTCACCCCACTCTTTCAAATGGTATCTCCTCTCACGATATGGTGCTAAGAAGCTCTCACAGTTTGCATAACTAGCATCAACAAGATAATAGTTACCTTCATTCAAGGGTAAACATGAACATTAGTTTAAATTCGTAATAAAACTACTCATTGCACAATGAACTACCTGAATGCATTTGTACCTATAGGGACTTTTAAACCATTAGGTGTTGGCCTATGAATTGCATCACATAATACCCTTCCATCAGCTGCAGATCCTTCCCAACCGCATAACAAGTAGACAAATTGCATTTCCGTGTCGCAGACACCCAAAACATTCACTTGAATTCTACCCTTACGCGACCTGTACTTGATCTGCATTCCGGTAGGGACAGTAAGGTCGACCATAGTTCCATCCAATGCCCCCAAGCATCCCTGTGATTCGCCATGAACATAAAAATGTAAGTATTGCATCTCATTAATTTCCTCAATAGAAGAAAACTTTTATATCAACATAAGATCATATGAAGATCGATGTGGTTACCTTGAAGTGCGACCAAGGCTCGTAAACATTATCGTTCTCTTCGCTGATCGCCTTTGGTGTAACCAGCAATAAAGAACTACATCTCAACAATGCATCTAATGTTTTACGAAAGTATTTGCTCATTGTTTGGCCTGAACGCCTCCAATTAATACCCATATCCCTGTTTGTATCATGATGTGCCAAAATCTTCAAGAATATTGTCACTTGTTCATGAACAGTAACATACTTCTCGTCGCGGAGCCCTCCAACCTCCCTCAACATCCAACAGAGTCTTAAGAAGCAATTGCGAGCCATTCGAATTTCCGCAATACAGTTTTCATCATTATCACTAGTAAGCAGATCCATGTAGCGATGTATATATCGATTTTTTTTCCAACAAACTATATGTGATGCCTGACCGGCGTCCCTTTCGGGTGGTTACCAGCAACAAAATCACATATATACACAAAACAAATAGTTGACACCAAACTAAAATCAAGTTTCGCCTCCAAGGCTTCATTTGACATGTACGAATCATAGAAATCAGTAAAGAACTTTAGAGTGCATTTCAGTCACAAAATCTGCTCGACAATCAAATTATGCAATTTAAAAGCATACATAGATTTTCAATCCTAAGTTGCTCATACAAGTCAAATAGTGAGCATCAAAACAAGTACATTGATAAAAAAAGCAGCTAAAACAACAAAATCCCTAAAAGTCACATCCAGCAATATACAGATCAACTAACCACTGATTAATATAAACAACTAAACGCAAAAAGCTCCGAATTTTGTAAACCCTAACCCTTAAATCATACGAACTAAGCCAGCTTATGTCAGAACTCGGGATATTTATGTCCAAACTCTTGACCAAACCTTGAAGATTATAGCAAGACCTGTTTTTTCTATGAATTTACCTGAAAATCAACTACCAATTCGAAACCCTAAATCAATTTATCAACCTATACCAAAAAAAAAACAAATTTTGTAAATCCTAACCCTTAAATCAAACGATCTAAGCTAAATTCTATTACACCGAAGGGTATTTAGGTTCAAAAGCTGATTTAACACTGCAGATTACAGCAAGACCAGGGTTTTTATTGCTTTTGACCTCAAAATCGAGTACCAATTGAGAACCCTAAATCATTTTAAAACCCTATTCGAAAAAAGCCCCAATTTTGTAAAACCTAACCATAGCTTTCGATTTCTACTACGAAAAATTGAACGCATCAAACTTTTGACCGCGCAACTGGTCACCTTGTCGTTCAGTGTTCTGTTATTCGCACACACGATCTTCTACACTTCGTCACCTAATCAACCAAAACCTAACAAAATTATCAAAATGAGAAACGTAATACGTGAAGAATACGTTAGGCAGCCTACAAGATGTGTATTAGCATATAAATTAACAACAAATTTCAATGAAAGAAGAAAAAAATGGTGAAGAAATTAGGGTTTCCCCAAAAAAACCGCCTACCTTTTTTCCCGCTACTGATTTTGTGTGGAATGATATGTGCAATGCTAGTGTAGGGGTATACTCAAGTGGGGGTATAATTGTCTTTTCAAGTGGGTCAATTTTGTGCCAAAAACGGAGATAAAATAATCACTAGGGGTGTGTGTGTGCCGGGGGGGGGGGGGGGGGGGGGTTGCGATTATAATATGTACTATTAAGTGGAATAAGGCCGGAAACCCGCGAAATAATAACTCGACCCAAAAATTTACTCCGCCGAACCAAACGCGGCCCTAACTCGAATTAGCAGCGTTATTTTACTTAATCACCGGAACCAAACGTTCTCTAATTGAATCAGAGCACACAATCAATAAAGATGCAAATTGTCGCCTAGTCTTCATTGAGGCAGGAACTCGAGTAAGCTTACTTACAATTGGGATTTCAAATAGAAGACGTGTGTAAACATAACTCCATTAGAGCTTTGTAACTAGTGGCCGCAAGAGTGTCGCTAGAGCGTTTTCTGATTGCGCGAAGTCCCAACGAGGAAGATAATCACCCTGATACAGTCATTCTCTTTTTCTTTCTATAATTATTAGGAGAGGTTGATTCACTTGTCTTTTCATAATCCAAGTAAATTAAGCATGTAAATCAGTAAATGCATGCATAACTATATCAGTAAATGCATGCATAACTATATTATAGCTAATCACATGAAAACATGTAAAAAGCAACTGTTAGACCTATGAATTTAGGATAATTAATCAGTAAATCAATGTTAAATTGAAAACAGTCAAGGGAAAGATAAGAATTGAACTACAAAAGTAGCCCAACTCAAAAGTATAACATGGATTATGAGAACAAGAGAATATGATTTTTGATTAATTGAATTAAAGCACACAAGCAATAAAGATGGCCGGGGGAGAAGAATGGGAAATCTCCAAGTAATTAATCCCCTCTTTTAATTACATTGGTCCTTAATCACCTTCAATAACTACTAATTAATATCAGTAATATGCCAGTGGTTCACATTGTTCCGTGAGTAATGATTTGCAACTTGCACTGTTGCACAGTTATTATCAAAAGACCAATTATATACTTTTCTCTTCTCCATAAAAGAAAAAAAAAAAGGCCACCTATGGTTTCACGAGTCATTTTTAGTAAGTCCTATGCTATGCATCTCTTCAACAATGATTGTTTTACCACTCTCATTCGGACAATGTTTCAAAATTATAGGCTATTTACTACGTATTCATTCCTTATTTTTTTTGATAAGCACGTATATATTTTCCTATAATTCATACGTGACCGGAGTACATTTGTTTGCTGACTTAGATTACGCATTTCACAATCGAACTATTGAAGGGCGAATACGAGCCCAACGTGGATGAGTCAATTCTTTCTTTTGTGGAATTTTCAAGGGTTGTAAATCACATTTTTCAATCATCTATCCCATGCACGAAATATGTTAAAAAATATTATTTTTACTTATAGCTATTCCATTAGGCTATGTGTTTAAGTCTGTAGTTAAGTATATATCATCGTCGTTTAGCGGGTTTCCAAGAATAATTTTACACCATAATTGACAAGTAAATTTCGATTAGGTTCTTTTTTCTATAAAAGGCAGATCAAGATGCATAAAAATCAAAACTCATGGCTTAGTCAAAAAAAAGGTCAGATGAAGAAGGTGCATGAGACGTGCATATAAAATTCGGCAGGATAATAAAAAGAAAATATAAAAAACAAAAATACAGTACCATTTTTTATTTAATTTTAGAAGGTGTCACACAGTCTTTAGAGATGCACATTCAATACGCAAAATCACACAATAATTATATTGGACAAGGCTACCAGAAAGAGAAGCATTAGGTGGGGTCCACTTGATTTGTTTATTTTAGCTGTCACACTTTCTCCATAGAAGAAAAAAACCATGGGCCATGTGGACACACATGCGTGGTCTCTTCCAATATATATAGTTTTTCCAATAATAAGTATTAACTATTAAGTACATTTTATTTTTCTGCATGAATATAAGAATATTTCTTTCATTATTATCCTGAGATTCTAAATGGACATAACATAGTGTGTAGCAATCAAATCAAATTTAAATTCTCATTTGTGGACATTGGGACAAAATTGGAGCTGTTCATATCTCTCACCTTTACAAAATTATGAAATGCGAAATAAGACCCCCTAATTTCACGGAATATGCGGACCCAAACATCCCCAAATGGTTTTGAAATTTTTTCAAAAATATTATTATCATCTTGTGCAATTAATATCTTAGAAACTTATTTTTCAAAACTTAATTTTCATATTTCGTTCTCAAAAGTAAATACTGATGTAAATTTTGTACTTTCCAATAAAATTCTTAGAAACTTCCATATATGATATTAAGATCATTCTCCCAGTCTTGTAGGATTTTGGTAATGTTGCAGGCAATTATTGGTTTGAACTATTGTACTTATATCCCCATATCGTCACATATGAACTCTAACTACTACTAGATAATGATTGATCAATTCCGAAAGTGCAATGTTAAAAAATTTGTTACTGCTTATTTGTTGTTTAAAGCTTAATTGTTACAACTAGAATATTAACTTTTAGTCACATTGTAATGCAGCTAACCTTTTTTCTTATGTATGTTGTAGCTAACCGTCCTGACTTAATCCTAAATATTACAAAATCAGCAATTAATGTAGAAGAATATGGAAGAATCCGATTCAATTCCGGTGGGATCTTCATTTAACAGAATTTAATTAAAAATAGTCCATTCCTAATCATGTGGTACATGTACATCATAATCCCTTGACCCACCATAATGAAAATTAAACCCCACGCGCCTCGTACACGTGAATCTCACGTGCCTAGCAACTATTTTCGTCGGTGGGAATCGAAGGCCCGTTAAAAGGATTTACAACATTAAAAAACGTAAAAAGAGAAGGGCCCATAAGCCCAATAATGGAAAATAACAATGTTCCCCCTTACCATTCAATACTGATTGCACAACTTCCGCCGACACCAGTCCAATTCACCTGTAACATAATTGTGTACCAGGTCCTATACCACCATTTGATTGATGACACCTGTACACTAACAATTCAGAGTTCAGGCGCCCTCTATTTCCTTTTTTTTCTTCTTTAATAACATAGCAGAACCCCAAGTTTATTTTTTATTCTTCTAGCACCCCAATAACAGAAAACACTAAGTATACAAAATGAGATACTTTTCATAGGTAATTTTAACCTCAATTAATTGCAGGATGATTTTTATTGATCAATTATGCATATACACATAGGTAAGTTAATCAAAATTAATAGCAAGAAGCTTTTACTATTTTGTGCATGCATATGACCGTATATCTTATCTTATCATTAAATGAAGAAGTAGTTATTGTGTGCCTAATAAAAAAAGAAATTTCGCAAAATTGGTCATTTATAGTAACCAACTTTCAAAATTAGTCATTTATAGTACCTTGTTTCGTTTTTGGTCCTTTTGCAGTAAAATTACTATTTTGCCCTTAATTTTAACATGTGATGTGCACATGACCTCCAATTTAATTTTTCTCCATTAATTTACAATTAAATCTTTTCAGTTGTTATATTTACACCCCCATAATATAATAGTCATTTTTTCACAATTTTGTAATAATAATATTTAATATCTTAAAACATAAGCCCTAAAAATTCATTATTGTTTTAATTCTTTTTTAGTTGTACAAAATTTGCACATTAACAACACACTAATAATAATAATAATGAGAATAATTTTACCTCCAAAAATTTAATAAAAGGAAAATCTTGAAATAATTAAAACAATATATTTTCTTCAACTGTGAAATTTTATAGTTTTATACTTTTATTACTTATTATTTGTATTAATAGTTGTATCCTAGAACATTTTTATTAATTTTGAAGGTAAAAAATTAACATTAATATTAATTATAGGGTTTTTAAAAAACTTAAATAAAATTATATAAAGAAAAAACAAATTATAGAAAAATATTAAGTTGCTAATGTACACATTTTGTATAACTAAAAAGAATGACATAATAATAAATGTTTAGGCTTATCTTTTTAATATGTTAAATATGAGTATTACATAACTATTAAAAAAATAGTTATTATAAAATTATGGGGGTGTAAGTATAATAACTCAAAGATTTGTACCAAAATTAAAGAAAAAACCGAAATTAGAAATCATGTGCAAGTCAAATGCCAAAAAATAAGGGTAATTTCGTAATTTCACAGCAAAAAGGACCAAGACACTATAGAGGACCAAAAATGAAATGATGGTTACTTTAGATGACCAAAAATGGGCCGAAGTACTATAAAGAACTAATTTTGAAACGTGGTTACTATAAAGGACTACAAAGTCAAAATTCTCAATAAATTATGTGTTTTAACAATTAGAAAGTAATTTAGTGTGTCTAGTTAAAAAAGTTTTAGTTTGCAAGTCATGCTCTTTTACAATTTTTTTTTTATTTCTTAGCTTTGTATTTTATATATGGATCAGAATTTTGTGATAAAGAATAAAAAATAAATCTGGGATTCAGCTTTGTGATGATAAAGAAGAAACAAAGGATAAGTGGGACCGTGAACTTTGAATTTAATGGACACATGTCATCAATTAATTGGTGGTTCAAGACTTGTACACAATTTGTGGTACAGAAGAATTGGACTCCGCCGACACCAACCAGATCTTCCTAGATTAACGGCGATGGAAGTGCCACGTGTCGTGCTTGTGGGCCCGGGGTACAGCTAAGTGAGGAAAACACACACACAAGTGAAGTTGGTCTGTCGCTCTCATGAGCTGTCAGGCAAATTTGTTTTGGTAAAGAATAATAAAATAGAAAAGTTACATGTCCTTTTGTTATTTATCTCGGAATAATTTTTATATTGGGAAAGATATATTTTTAAATTTTAGGAATAACTTCAACTACATTCCTCAGCTCTCATGTAATAACATAAATATGCCCCCTGATATGGATAATTAATTATAATGACCCGGCCCATCAAACTAACATCTAATAACACATATGAAAGAACAATTAAACTACATCCACGCTTTTTAAGGGCTGTAGCCTGTAAGTCTGAAGGGAGATTATTGAAAGTTTTTTCAAACTTTGGAGGAACTTTCTGTAATAGCACTCAAATTTAGGGAGTGTATCTGTAATTATTCCTTTATTTTATTACAAGGCTTCTTAGTCGGTGGAGTATATTGTGGTTTTATGTATGTTGTCCGAAGCAAAATTTTACTAGGAGTTTGAGATTTGCATCAAAATTTCTTAAAGCGGGAATTATTTGATACCATAAAATTGCGAATTATTTATTATACTTTTTGGTAATGCGATTTATCCAACTTTCTAGTAGAATTTTGTGAAAAATAAGAAAAACGTGGGAGAGGGTGAAAAATTTATATAAGTAGGAAACAGTTTGTGACCAATATGAAGATGTGTTTCATCAAAAAAAAAAAAAAAAGACTATGTGAAAGGAAGAACAAAGGGTCTAATTGATGAATAATGACATTTTTTTGTCCACAAAAATCCCGATTTGGACACTTGATACAACACAATTATCGTAAGAAAAACATCCATTTTCTACGTATCACCAAAACGCTAAATGACATTAATTTTAAGCAGTTGTATGAAAAACTGTTGCTAAATTGTTAGTAAAAAAAAAAATCGCAACTACTGTTTGACATGTAACAAAATGGATCGAGCATCATTTTGATCAATATATACAAGGTTTTATTTAATTATAAAGATACAAATAGTGTCCCATTCCATGTCGCATTAGCTGGTGATCATGCCTAAAAAACGTTTAGTAATTGTGGTCAATATATAAACAACGAACATTGGAGTCTTTACAATTTTATATATAATGTTAAATAAATATATTATCCCATAAATCAAGATCTGGTAAGAATTAGAATCGGTCAATAATATTCATACCGGCCATCAAATAAAAGATACTGAGTAGTAGTTGGGACAAATTTGTGGTGACAGCTTTTTGTTATAAATCAAAGATATTCTTCTCTTCCTGGACCCCTGCCGACACTCTCACTTAGGGTCATGTGTTTGACAATATAATAATGCATCTTCTTTTTCAAAATGAAAATTAAGAAAGAAAGAAAGAAAAAGGTTAAGGCTGCTACGTAATTTTTCGTCGTTTTCTTTTTGTTTAACCCTCTTTAGTTTAATACTTTAATTGTTCTAATTTGTCACCGACAGCAGACATACAAGTAGTTAGGATCTCATTTAACATGAGAATAAAAATATTCCGTAGACTTATTATTTTTAGAGAGGTCAAATTATTGAAGTAATAGATGATATATATTCATGTTAGAGAAGTTGTCATAAGTTTAGTTATGCAAAATAGATCAAAGAAATAAATATGAGAAATCTCAAGAAGCGATGTAAATTTTCTATTTAAAGTTGTTGGGTAAATTATAAAAAATTATGTTCAATAAACGAGAGATGATTCTACGAAACGTTATTGGGCTATAGATATATAATTCACTCTATTTTAATACTTTGAGTGGATGCATGTTAGTCAGTCATTCAATGAATCCAGCAACTATACCCTAATAATATTTATGTGGATTACCAAAAAATAATTTTATGTTTTGTTTGGCAGCGTATATATAATTTAATGCCAAAGGACCAAAAGAGAAGAGGAAGGTAAGAAACAGTAAATATTCTGAAATTATTGTCAGAAAAAAAGTGAGAAGTTCATGCTTTTGTTGAATCCCCAGAATTATAATTTATAACAAGAAGATCCCACCATGTAAAAAGTTGCACAGAAAATCAATTTGCTTCCATCCAATCACGAATTTTACACACTGAATCTTTAATATGAAGTGTAACTTAAAGAAAGAAAAAAGAAAAAAGAAAAAACAGAGTTGAACTTTAAATTGTATAATTTTTTCTCCAGTCTCCCTTAATTTATGTACTTGTGAAAGATCTTAGAATCTGCAATACTCGTAATTGTGTCCAGTTGCACTTAGCAATAGTTGCAACTGTACACTTAAGTACACCAGACGACAGTCCTTTAACGTTTGAGGACTGTTTTTGCAGTTGCAATTGTGAAAAACGGTAAAGCATAAACAATAAAGAACACAGGAGGTTTTTAACGTGGTTCGGTCCAAATGGTCCTAGTCCACGGGGCTTTCACCCAAAGTTTGACTCAAACTGTTTCCTACTTAAAATTACAATGCAGGATTTAAATCAACTCATATACTAGACTCCCTCTAACATATGCAGTTGCAACACCTAACCCTTAACTTGTTTTCAGAAACCCGATTGAATCGAAGACACACTAAGCTACTCCAGAGACACTCTGACCTAGTGTTCTTTCACAAATGACTCGATACAAGACTGACTGCTTAATATCCTTTTTAAAGTAGTCTAATGATCTCGAGTCTTCTCTTTATATAGGCGCACCAGAATCTTCTATCGAATCTTCAGTTGCAATCCGCTGGCGATCTTCTTTCCAAATACGATGAGTACGACAACTGTTCTTGTAGAGGCTGTCCTTCCTTATTAAGGGGATTCCAGGCGATCTCCACGGATTCTTCACGAACCTGCATGCTTATTAGTCCAAGTGCAATATAAAGAGATAAGGCATAACAATCATGATTTAGATGATATCATATCTTTTAAGATAAACCAATATCCTTTAAGATAATTTACCAAATTAGGTTAACTATATCCTAATAATTTAGCCAAAACAATATCAATATAGCTAGGGCATGGGCCGCATGGTTTAGAGCCCAACCAAAAAGGAATTGTGCCCTAACAATCTCCCCCTTTGATTTGTTTTGTCAAAATTATTGACCATTCTGCACAAACGTTAGAAAGTATTCATAAGCAAGTAGTACGCGCAGAAAGTAGAGTAAGGCAAGGAGTACGATATGTACTGGTTGCAACAGCAGTGCAACCTTCCGCCAAAACGTTAACATTAAGTAAAAATTGTCCAGATTTAGCGAAAAAAGGGGAGTGCAAGCGCAACTCCCCCTAAACAAAATCTCCCCCTTTTTGAAATAACAAATCAAGGGGTACCATTACCATTCCCAGAAGATTCACCAGGCCCAGAGCGGAGACCAGCGTGTTGCAACAGGCTGTCAAGCTTGGATGCTTGAAGGGCCATCGAAGTGCGCAGCTCCTCATTGGACTGAACCAGCTCCGCCACTAGACCATTCAGCCTGGAGAGTTCCAGGTGCACCCCATCAAGGCTGGCAGAGGCGTCGGGAATGGAGCCGGATTGTTTCCTTGTGGAGGGTCCAGTTGCAGCTAGGGAGGGCGGCGGCTTGTTAAGAATTTTGGTGCTAGCCCGCATGACTGGACACTCGAGAAGGTCTTCCTTTTCCAGCATGATGGAGGGATGTCTGGACGCAAAGTACCTGTAAATGAGTGCAGGGAACCCAAGTGAGAGATGGAAATTTGGGAAGGTACCCCGATAAATGCGTTCGAACACAAGCGTCCCTAGATCAATTGCAACTCCCGTTCCAACACGAAATAGTACACTGGCCACCTCAGGGCGAATGTTGGAAGTTTGCGTGCAAGGTAGCCAGTGACTGACAAGGATTCGGAACAACAGGTTGTACCGACTTGTGAGTGAGCTGGTGGGAAACGGCTCGAGTGGCCACGCACGGATGGACCCGCCGGTCAGTTCGTATGCAACTTTGTCCATGTTGCGCTCTAGTCGCAACTCAGAGAGCCCCGTTGTGTCCACGATTGGTGCCTCCATGGCCTGGGACAGAAGCTCAGCAGTAAAGGGGCAGACATTTCCCTGAAGATAGATGACATGGCGCTGTAGTGACCCTTCCGCATCGAGCTGGGTTGTGAGGTTAGCATAAAACTCTTGCGCCAGGGCTTTGTTGTAGTTGGTGGCGTTCTGAGCTGCAACTAACCACCCGCGTTTCTCAAGAAGTTCCAGTACTCCAGTCTCTTCATAAGACTTGGGGTCCAACGGTCGTTCCACAACCACAGGACGTTTGCGAATTTCCAGCATTCTGGCTTCAGCGTCAGCAGTGTAGAAGCGCTAAGAGTGAGCCCTAGCAGCTTTCAAGGAGGTGGAGGCAGGAGCAACATCGGGAAGGGCGAAGGTAGGCTCGGGCACAACCGGTGCGGATTTTCTTTGAGGGGCAGAGGATTGGGTTTTCTTCTTGGTGGGAGCAGTGGACTTAGCCTTCTTTTTGGGAGGCTCTGGGTTCACCTCCTGAATTTCTTCATCAGCGGAATCCTCCTCAGAGGCAGATTGTTCAGATAGTTTGTGCAAACGGCGGAGTCGGGGGGCTGACGAACGGGTACCTTGGTACGCTTCCTGGTTGTAACCCCAGAAGACGCGGCAGCAGTGGGGGTTGTCCGTACTTCATCCGGCTCCGGTTGAGGAGTGGAGGAGGGACCGGCTGTGGGTTTGTCTGTGGTCGGAGCAGTAGTCTGTGGTGGTGGAGTAGGCTCCTCAGCAAACGGAGAGTCTGCTTCATCATCGTCAGTCGCACGTGGTGGTGACGGAGGAATCGATTGCAGGGGGGCCATGTCAATGGGTTCCTCGGAGAAGGTTGCGGTTGGCTTTCTGGCAGATCCACCCATCTTAAAAAAAACTGATGCTAAACAAGGCAGAGAGAGAAAGTGAGATCTGTGGCGGGTGAGCAAGAGGAGGCGAATTAAATAAATAAAGAGGGAATGCGAAAGCCCTAGAAATTTTGGAGGGAAAACAAAGGCCCATTAAGACGTAATCTGCCCTAGATACACTTTACACACGATAAGGAATTATGAATAAGGGAAGGATAGGGATAAAATCAACACAAGATACGCTTATGATACATGTCCAAATAACTTGCAAAAATAAAACTTGGACTCACAATGTGACACCCAGTGAGGCCCAATCACAAGTAATTAGGGCTCCAACGTGTAAGTAGAATTAGATACAGTAACACGAGAACCAAGGTAACCAGTGGAGAGAATCTATCCATTTACCAATCCAATTCAGTATCGCCAAGGGAGTTTCACAAAACTCAGTTGCAACTAAAGTACAGGGGTGAGAACGACTAGTAGCTTTCACACTGACACATTTGTGAGTAAGGTAGCTCTTTGCAATGAGAAGTCGCGTGGGATAAGAATTGCTAGCTTTCACACTTGCTGCTTCTAGGTCAGGTAGCTTTTTCCAGTTGCAACTTATGGGCGAAGCCCTTCGTTCCCCTTTTTTTGTTTTTTTTTTTGTTTTTTTTTTTTGTTTTTTTTTCAAAATTACAACCAAACATGAGGAGACTGTCTGAGATCAGTAATAGGCAGAAGGTCAGACACTGGTCATCCTCAGTTGCAACCGGGTTCCTGTTGCAATTCACAAAAGGCAGAGCCCTAACGACTTGCGAAGGTGCTCAAAACGTGTCACATCCAGAGCTTTGGTAAAAATATCTGCAAGTTGAAGGTCAGTGCACACATGACGTAGCTCAATAGTTTTAGCCTCAACCAGTTCCCTAATATAATGATATCGAATATCGATGTGTTTAGTGCGAGAATGCTGGACTGGATTTTTAGAGATGTTAATGGCACTTGTATTATCACAGTAGAGGAGTATTTCGTTTTGGGAAATACCGTAATCTTCTAGCATTTGTTTCATCCAAACCAGTTGGGTGCAACTGCTCCCAGCAGCGATGTATTCAGCTTCGGCTGTGGACAACGTGATTAAGTGTTGCTTCTTGCTGAACCAGGACACAAGATTTGCTCCTAGGTAGAAGCATCCTCCTGTAGTACTCTTTCGATCATCCGCACATCCTGCCCAATCTGCATCACTGTATCCTGCAAGAGATAGATTATCATTGAAGTTATAACTGAGCCCGAAATCTGTTGTACCAGAGATGTAGCGAATAATGCGCTTGACTGCCTTGGGATGAGACTCTTTCGGGTTGGCCTGATATCTTGCACATACTCCAACGCTGAAGCAAATGTCAGGTCTGCTAGCAGTGAGATACAGTAGACTTCCTATCATGCTTCGGTAAAGACTGGGATCCACCGAGTTGCAACTATCATCTTTGCTAAGACGATCTGTAGATCCCATGGGGGTTTTCATAGGTTTGGCATTTTCAAGGCCAAAACGCTTGACAAGATTCTTAGCGTACTTTGCCTGTGATATAAATATCCCATCATTTTGCTGTTTTACCTGCAAACCAAGAAAATAGGTGAGTTCACCAACCATGCTCATTTCAAACTCATTTTTCATAATGGAAATGAAGTGTTGCAACTCATCCAGAGATGTAGACCCAAACACGATATCATCTACATAAATTTGGGCAATAAGAATGTTTGTTCCAAAGTGTTTATAGAACAGGGTCCTGTCTACACTCCCTCTTATGTATCCCTTTTCAAGAAGGTACACGGTGAGTCTTTCATACCACGCCCGTGGGGCTTGTTTCAAGCCATATAGTGCTCTCTTCAGTTTCAGCACATGGTCAGGAAAATGTGGATCTATGAATCCTTTAGGTTGTTCGACGAACACCTCTTCGTTCAAGTATCCATTCAGAAACGCACTCTTAACATCCATCTGGAAGAGTTTGAAGTGCAAACCACATGCAACTGCGAGAAGAAGACGAATGGACTCTAGTCTTGCAACTGGGGCAAATGTGTCGTCATAGTCGACTCCTTCGACTTGCGTGTATCCCTGTGCAACTAGTCTTGCTTTGTTGCGCACTATATTTCCCAATTCGTTTGTTCTTGAATATTCATTTGGTGCCGATGATGTTCACTTTGTCTGGGCGAGGGACAAGTGTCCACACATTGTTTCGTTCAAATTGATTCAGTTCCTCTTGCATGGCTTCTATCCAAGCTTCTTCTAGCAGTGCTTCCTTTATGTTCTTGGGTTCAATCTTCGAGGTGTAACTCACTTCGAGGTGTAACTCACAAAACGCACCATTTGGTCATATCTCCTTCGAGGGATGTCTCGCGTTCTTATCCCGTCACTTAAGTTCCCAATGACCGCTTCAGGTGGGTGGTTCCTCCTAATGTGTGGTGGTGCTTGTGGGTTTTCTGTTTGTACTGCAATGGTAGGGTCCATTTCTGTTGGAATTGTATCCGTCGGAGTATCCTCAGGTTACTGGTTAACTGTATCAGTTGCAACTGGTGGTGAAGACTTATGCGGGCGGTGTGATTCTTCCTCATCATCAGCAGATGTTAGTTCGGTGATCCGAGCTTCCGATGATGTGGTTGCAAAGTCCCTGTAATCGTCAAACTCAACATTAGATGATTCAACTACAGTCTGAGTGCGCATATTGAACACGCGATAAGCATGACTATACCGTGAGTACCCAACAAAGATTCCTAGATCAGATTTGGATTGAAACTTACCTCTAGGTTCCCTATCATTTAAAACGTAGCAGGCGCAACCAAAAACATGAAAGTGTTGAACATTTGGTCTTTTACCTTTCCAGAGTTCATAGGCAGTTTTGGTTGTACCTGGTCGTAGGTACACTCGGTTGGTGACATAGCATGCAGTATTCACTGCTTCCGCCCAGAACTTGATGGCTAATTTTTTTGAGTTTAGCAAGACTCTTGCCATTTCAACTAGTGTCATGTTCTTCCTTTCAACAACCCCATTTTGTTGTGGTGTGATGGGGGACGAGTATTCATGAAATATACCCTTGTCAGAACAGAATTCAACGAAGCTTGAGTTTTCAAACTCTCTACCATGATCACTTCTAATTCTTTTAACAGTTAGATCCTTCTCAGTTGCAACAGTATTGCACAGGTTTTTGAAGAAAACAAAGGATTCATTTTTGTCTTTCAGGAATTCCACCCAGGTGTATCTCGAGAAATCATCAACGCATACAAAAATGTAACGCTTACCAGAGATGCTTTCCTTTTGGATGGGTCCCACAAGATCCATGTGTAGTAATTCCAGAATCCTTACCGATGGTATGTGTTGCAACTCACTATGGCTCGCTCTTGTCTGTTTTCCTTCAATGCATGAGCCACACCTTTCAATTGGCTTTGCTCCAAGTTTTGGTAATCCTCTCACACTCTGATTGTTGAAGAGCTGTGCCAAGGACTTGTAGTTGAGATGGCCAAGCCGTTGGTGCCATAATTCTGCAACAGATTCTTTGCTCGAGTTGCAAGTAAGTGACCTGAAAGTAGCTATACAGTTAGTCATAGTATAACAATTTTCAATGCTTCTTAGTCCTTTCAGGACTATATTCTGGAATTGATCTACAACTTCACATTCATCTTTGGTAAAGTGAACAAAGAGATCATCGTCACACAACTGACTAATACTAATAAGATTTGCACATAGTCCATCAACATAGTGAACATCTTTTAGTTTGGGAAAGCCTTTAACACTTAGGGTTCCTTTCCCCATTATTTTTCTTCTGTTTCCATCCCCGAAAATAACATCCCCCTTTTGTTCATGCACAAAGTTGATTAGGATGTCCTTATTTCCAGTCATGTGCCTAGAGCACCCGCTATCAAAGTACCAAGAGTTAGAATAGGATCTTTCTTGAGAGGTAGAGTTGCAAGCAGTAAGACAAATAAGAGGGTTAGAAGATTTCTTAGCCCAGACTTGTTTTGGTGGTACGACGGTTGCAACTGTGGGTGTGTCTAGTATGATCTTCTTCTTTCTTTGGTTTCTCCTTTTCTTCTTCTGTCCTCTGGGGACAATGCGGGAGGGTATGCCCTGAGGTGTCCATAGCTGATAGCAATAGGGACGAATGTGTCCTTGAACTCCGCAGTGGTGGCAGGTAGGAATGAATCTACCTTTAGCATACCTGTAAGCGGAATTCCGATCAGATACTCTTGCTGGCATATTACAATTAGTACGTACCTGATTGTTGGTATTGAGATAGTCAAAGGGAATTTCAACTCCCTTAGTCCTCTTCTTTTTGGAGACGGATATCTTGGTATTGCCAAGGAATTTTGGTGAGGTGGAATCAACATATCCTACTCTTGTTTTTCCAGTTACAACTTTCTGGGTGTCCAGAACTTTTTCCAAATTTTCTGTTCCTGGTGTGAGCAACTTCACATTCTTAGCCAGTGTGTCCAATTCTTTCTTGGTGAGATCACATACTTCAACAAGGGCTTTGTGAGCTTTAAGCGCCGATTCCAGATCAGCGGACACGAGATCTCTCTCCAAGGTGAGGGCGAGAACCTTTCTTTCAAGTTCGAGGATTTTGTTGTTCATTCTCACAGGGCTGCCAAAGGTAGAAACAATCTTGAGTTGGGCCTCCAATTCGGAGTTTCTTCTGCAGATTGCCTCCATATCCTCTGTAAATTCCAACTCGTTATTGTCAACTGAGTTGCAATCAGAGTCAGAACTGCTGCGAATTGTAACTCCCATGTTGGCTCTAAGGGGAATGAACGATGAAAATGCAACGTCATCGGCTTCTTCTGTGTCATCTTCACTGTTATCAGATTCGTCCTCACTCCATGCGAGTAATGCACGGATTTTGTTTTTTTCGAGCAGATTTGCACAGTCTGCCCTTATGTGTCCGAACCTTGACATTCCCTGCATTGAATACCCTTTCCAGACCTTTTGTTGTCAAGTCTATTAGTAGCGGAAGGCTTATTATTAGGTAAATAAGAGGGACTTACAACTGGGTTTGAAGAGTTACCTCTACTCCAACGTTTGTTCATTCTGTTGAACTTCTTTGTGAGGAGTGCTAGGGATTGCTCTAATTCTGAGTTGGGACTGTTTTGTGGAAGGCTGGCCTGAAGTGCAACTCCTTTGGAGATGGTGTCTCCTTCTCTCTTGAGTTTCATTTCCCATGCGGTTGGTGATCCCATGAGATCAGCCAGAGGTAGTGTGTTAGCATCTTTTGCTTCTTCAATGGCTGAGACTTTCATCGCAAACCTTCCAGGGAGAGATCTTAGAAGTTTAAGCACGATCCTGGATTCAGGGAAGTCCGCTCCAAGGATGGTGGCTTCACTCGCGAGATGCCTAAGTTTGGAATGGAACTGAGCGATGGTATCCGTTTCTTCCATGCGTACATAGTTGAACTGGTCATTGAGTAGTTGCAACTTGGATGCGCGCACTTTGTCATTTCCTTGATGTGCATTCTCGATAGCCTGCCAAGCATCTTTTGCAATTTCACAGTTAGATATACTCTTATATTGGTCATAGTCAACAGCAACTAAAATAATGTTTAAAGCTGTAGAGTTGTAGTTTGCTAAGAGTTCTTCAGCATCGGTCCATTCCAGCTCGGACTTCACTCGTCCTTAATCATCTGTCGGTGGGGTCCACCGTTTTAGAATGCTCTTCCAGGCCTTCTGATCCTGTTGTTTTATGAAGTTTCGCATGCGATTCTTCCAGTAGGAGTAGTTTGTGGCCGTTAGCATCGGTGGTTTAATGGTCGACAGACCTTCCCTCATTTCTTCCATAGGTAAATCAAATTAAATGGACAAAAGATCTTTTAGACCAGGATCTACACTATGTAAATATAGTGACCCGCTCTTGATGCCAATTGAAAGATCTTAGAATCTGCAATACTCGTAATTGTGTCCAGTTGCACTTAGCAATAGTTGCAACTGTACACTTAAGTACACCAGACGACAGTCCTTTAACGTTTGAGGAATGTTTTTGCAGTTGCAATTGTGAAAAACGGTAAAGCATAAACAATAAAGAACACAGGAGGTTTTTAACGTGGTTCGGTCCAAATGGTCCTAGTCCACGGGGCTTTCACCCAAAGTTTGACTCAAACTGTTTCCTACTTAAGAATTACAATGAAGGATTTAAATCAACTCATATACTAGACTCCCTCTAACATATGCAGTTGCAACACCTAACCCTTAACTTGTTTTCAGAAACCCGATTGAATCGAAGACACACTAAGCTACTCCAGAGACACTCTGACCTATTGTTCTTTCACAAATGACTCGATACAAGACTGACTGCTTAATATCCTTTTTAAAGTAGTCTAATGATCTCGAGTCTTCTCTTTATTTAGGCGCACCAGAATCTTCTATCGAATCTTCAGTTGCAATCCGCTGGCGATCTTCTTTCCAAATACGATGAGTACGACAACTGTTCTTGTAGAGGCTGTCCTTCCTTATTAAGGGGATTCCAGGCGATCTCCACGGATTCTTCACGAACCTGCATGCTTATTAGTCCAAGTGCAATATAAAGAGATAAGGCATAACAATCATGATTTAGATGATATCATATCTTTTAAGATAAACCAATATCCTTTAAGATAATTTACCAAATTATGTTAACTATATCCTAATAATTTAGCCAAAACAATATCAATATAGCTAGGGCATGGGCCGCATGGTTTAGAGCCCAACCAAAAAGGAATTCGGCCCTAACAACTTGAATATTCAAAAAGTAAAGTTACGAGAAGTTTGGCATTTAATAGTCAAAGTTAAGAAGCTATAGTTTGTATTCAGCTTTCAAAAATAAAGGATTCACTAATTTTTTTTTTAATGCGCATACAAAAAAAAAACAATGAAAAAATTTTAATGTGTTGTGGCTGCTGGGATTCGAGCCCAGGTCTCCACGGCCACAACGTGGAATTCTCACCACTAAACTACAGCCACACTGATGGTAAGCCAAACAATTTTTCAAGTATGTAAATTAAGTGAATCAAATACCAATGAGCATTGTTAAGTGTGTATATATGCCTTTATTGTTTATTTAAACAAGAACAGAATCGTACCTTCAGCACAAAGGCTGGTTTTTTAGGTCGACATTGAGTTCGTTAGATTACATTACGGCCTCCTATTTTAATTTTGACTTTCTTGATTTTAAGGAAAAAGTTACAATGATGAGAACCTGAAATCTAAACAAATAAATATTTAATTTCTTGAAAATTGTGATGAGTGATGACTTGTGTTTGCTTCGTTTTGAAAATAGAATCCCAATGAGCTGCATGTGCACCACTCATCCAGGATATGTAGATACTTAAATAGAGAGGCCTTATTGGGGTAAAACTTTGGCGCATTCTCTTTTTATACTTGTTGTGAATTGTTATTAATTTTGAAATAAAATTCATGATCATTATGTTGTGGTTTCTTACAGTTACTTTTTATTTGTTTAGTGCTTTAATTTTTAAAATTACGAACTATATTTTATGTTATATTAAAAATATTAAGTAGAAATCTACCAAAATCCGGATATTTATATTTGCTTTTGATTTATCGTAATGCCATTTTAACTTATTATTATTTTGTGTATAAAATCTTTGTTTTTGTCTATGTCATAATATATTTTAAAAAAATAATCAAACTTTTATCCTTCAAACCTCGGGCCTTACGGTCTCTAAAGTCCTAAAACATCTCCTGTTATGCCCATCATACTCTAAAATATTACATAATAGTAATGATTTTTTGCTCTGCAATATTATTATATAGTGCATACACGTCATTAAGAAAATCTTTCAACATGTGTATTCTAAAGTTCAAATTGAGAAAATCTCCTCAATTAATTATCTCGATCAATCTACCTTTTTTTTTGTGGATACTAATCTAACCTATAAATATAGGTCTGATTTCACATAATTACGTCTGTTGGTTTTGATACTTTATTTTGTTACATATATAAAACTTAGCCAACCTCCTAGATTAATTAAAAGCATAGTTATGATTAATTAAAAAAAAAAGGCTGACAATATAATAACATTAAGCCCAAAACATAGCATTGAAACTCTTGAAAGCAGTGTTATTAAAAACGGACCGGACCGGCCGGTCGAATCGGTTGAACCGGTGACTGGTAGCTTGGTCGGTCCGGTTGAGATATAGAAACGGTTGAGATACAGAACCGATCAAACCCGGTAAGAACCGGTAATCGGTGACCCAGTTTTGTAATGGTTGAACCGGTTTGTATATTACTTCATAAAAATTTAAAATTTTCATGGTGGTGGAGTTGAACCTTGAACCTCTAAATAAATATTAGATGCTTTAACCAATTGATCTACAATAGAATTGGTAGTATTCACATTTATTAATATATAGATTAAATAGCTAGAATATACTTTTCTCATATAAAACAAATATATTATGCTATTATTTTTATAACTTAGTAGTATTATATTATAAAGCATCTTTGTTATGTTATTTTCTTCTATATAGTAGATGTTCTTAGACTAGTATTATTTTTTTCCAAACACTTTAATAATTAGAATTCATGAAATATTATGCATATTTGCTTAAACTTTAACCAATACATGCGTAGTTTAATCTTTTAATTATTATACGTTAATCAAATACTCTAATTTATTTTTTTTTATTTTTAAATAACAAATTAACTAAATGAATTAAAATATGAGTTTTATGATTAGAAACATATCAATTAAGAGTGAAGAAACAAATTTATAACTTCTCGTTTCCTAAAATTGATACTAACAAAATTATGTAGCAAGATATATTTTATGTATATATATATATATATATATATTTATGATTTTTATAATATATTGTGTTGTACCGGTAGGACCAGTGGTTCGACCGGTTCGACCACTAAAACCAGTAACCAGTGAGGTTATCGGTTCGACGTCCGGCCCGATTCTGAAAACACTGCTTGAAAGCTTTTGGAGCTTTGAGCGCTATTTTGCTTCATTTTCGCAAAATAAATAAATGAACATGAAAAGTTACAAACCGATGCTATATATATATATTATAATTATTGCGGCTCCCCAGATGTATCATCTGCAATTGTAATATTTTTTATTTCAGTTACAAACATTGATTTGAGTTATATAACCTTTGAGTTTCACTTCATTTATGGGCCGCATTAACTCGTCTATAGCCCAGACAAATGAATAGCCATACTAAGTTAATGGGCTCATTCCTCTATAAATAAGTTATCAACTATTACACAAATCATATTTTTAAAAATACACTATAGCATTTTTGCCACTTTATTTCACTTCGCATTTTAGGATAAGCTTTCTTTTCTTTAATAATTCACACGAACAGAGATGGCCATGATCAAGCTTCATCTCCTTGTACTAGTCTCGTGGCTTGTCCTAACAACTTTCGCCATGCCCGACTCCACAAAAACCAAGCGCCGTGGAGACATTCGTGCAAGGTTAGAAGGCGTTCCGGGTGGCAACATGATGAATTGTTGGAGCACACTTTTAGAGCTCAAATCTTGCACAAACGAGATCATTCTGTTTTTCCTCAACGGAGAGTCTTATTTAGGAATGGGCTGTTGTCGGGCAATTCGGATCATCATGCACGAGTGTTGGCCTTCTATGCTAACTTCAATAGGCTTTACGGCCCAAGAGGGTGACATTCTGAGCAATTATTGTGCCCTCTCTTCTCCTCCACCAGCAACTGGGCCTGCTGAATGATCTACAATAGCCAATTTGTGATGATTGAAATGTGATGTAGCATTTCTTTATCCAAAAAAAAAGAAGAAGAATGAAATATGAAGTAGCTTTGAGAAAGTTGACTAGAAGCTTTAGTTGTTTTCCATTTTGTTATCTTTTGAATTTGTAATGTGTTTAATTTCCACTGGTTCCCAGTTGTTTTAAGTCTTAAATAGTGATTTGGATTTCATAAATTATTTTCGTCTCATTTTTTAATTGGATTAAATCGGAATTTTATTTTGTAAATTCACCTCAAATATTGTGGGAATTTACGATCAACACCTCACACACGACTCTTATGTCTATAAAACGTCCCGTCTTCTAGAACACTAATGTTGATAATATTGTGCCCTCTTTTCTTATCAAATCCGATCCATCTAACATTGACATAAGTTAAGATGTGGCCATAGCCGAGTGGATTGAAATGGTATCTGGTCTTAATCTCGATCTTTCAAGTTCTTAATGAATTGTACTTGAATTCTTCCACATGGTAATTTATCTTGGAAAAGATGTCACTTAATCATATTATTAATTATATGGTTCGCGACTTACTAGCCTTCATTGTCTTCCACGACACAATATACTCTAAACAAATTATTTTCTTACCAGCGTATTTCAAGTAAATTGCAGAACGTACCCATACATTATGTTTATTTGGCCAATTATAATCACATGGAGTATTTAATCTAGAGTAAAATGCAAAAAACTACCCTGTGTTATTTCTAATTGGCAAAAAAACCCCTGTGTTATTTTTATTAGCAAAACCCCCCCTGTGTTTTTTCAACCTTAGCACACCGCCCCCTAATAGTTGACCGCTCGCGAAAGGACTATTTTACCCCTTTCTTAATTACCTCAAAATTAAACCCAACAAGGGTAAAATAGTCTCAAAAAAACTTTAAAAAGCCGAAATTGGGTAAATAGCAAAAACTACCCCTGTGTTATCTCTTATTGGCAAATAACCACCTGTGTTATTTTAATTAGCAAAAAAACCCCTGTGTTATTTCAAAATTAGTAAAAAAAACCCCTACTACACTGAATTAATTCGCACATACTGAGATTGATCTCAAAATATGATTTTTATTGTATGTCTTTGATACATATGGAACTAATAATGTTCGAATTAAATTGTATGCATATTTTTGTTTATTAATTTTGAAGAAAACCTTAGTTTTTAGATCTGTAAAAATATAATTACGGTACCGACTAATTTTATTATGTTTTTATACAATTTTAAAAAAAATCTAAAAAAATTATAACACGATGCATAATATTTATTGTAACGAGTATATGTTTATTATAAAATTGTAATACTTATAAATCCTTAATTATTGGTACTGTCATTATAAAATATGTCATGAAGGGGGTTTTTGCTAATTTATGAATAACACAGGGGGGTTTCTGCCAATTAAAATAACACAGGGGGTTATTTGCCAATTAGAGATAACACAGGGGTAGTTTTTGCTAATAGCTCTGCCGAAATTTAAAGTTCAAGTCGCAGTTCAGGCGCGTGTCTTACAAAATTGTACGATAGGGAGTTTTTCGCCTTTGACCAAATAACACAGGGGGGTTTTTGCTAATAAAAATAACACAAGGGTTTTTTTGCCAATTAGAAATAACACAGGGTAGTTTTTTGCATTTTACTCATTTAATCTAGCCAAAAACTTCTCGTGATGTTACAAAATAGCAAACCCCTCTGCTATACTAAATTAATCTACATGTACTAACACAAATCACAAACTCGATCTTTATTATTTCTATTTGATACACAAAAAATGTTGTCCAAATTTAATGCTGGACAACATTAAATTAATGTTGTCCAAATTTAATTAATGTTGTCCAAAAATATTATTAATTAATGTTGTCCAAATTTAATTATATGCATATCTTTCTTCGTTATTTTTTATGGAAACGTTAGTTTCTAGATTTCTGAAAATATAAGTGTAATCTGGATTAATTTATTATGCTTTTATACAATCCAAAACTAAATTTATAAGATAGCTTATAGTATTCATTTAAAAAAGTTTAATGAATAATTATTATTTCTTATCAATATAATCTCATAATATACATCATCATATAATTTTTCGCTTAGGAACTAAAAGCTGACAAGACGCAAACCCGTGTGCGTATTCATCTTCTTCTAAACCCCCAAAATAATGGTTTCCTTCTTCAAGTATAATTTCCGATTATTTTTTCTCTTAGTTATTTAGCCCCCCTATTTATCAAATTCCTGAATACGCCTCTGCTTCATTACATAATATCTATTTTTTTTTTTGATGAGAATGACCTGTATATAACAACCAACAGAACATCTGAAAGTACAAAATGACAACTTAGAGGATTTTCTCCTAAAGACTATCTACATAAATCTATAACGTCCAATTGTTTGCTATCGCCCGGTTTTGTTTTGTTGTGCGCCTCGATGTTCGGCTCGCGAGGTATTTTCAAGATTTCAAGATTACATAGGTGGTGTTTGCAAACTCTTGTGGAAAAGTAGAAGTTTATAATTTTAATTTAAGCTTTCAAAGTACTTAAATTTAAAAGTTGAGAATGTTTAATTTAAAATTTAAAATAATATAATTATTTTATTTGAAAATACTCACCATAAACCAAAAGCACCTCACATCACACCACCGAAAAAGTTAAATTTACAAACACTCCAAAATCACTTATTCAAATAAAAAATTGATTACAATTTTTTTTAAGAGTTTAAAAAACCACCATATCATATGTTAGTAGTTTATTTTGATGGACACACTTACTTTTTTTATTAATTAAGCCACCGTCATCAATAGATAAAATAAAACATCTTCTTCAAATAAAACATACAAGTGCCAAATGTCCACACATTGGACAAATCAAAATAAAACAGCAATATCATCACAAACTTAATTACAACAGTTCCACTAATAGAACCACAATACATATGTCGTGGACTCGTGGCGTTCTTCTGAAATTAGGAACATAATAAACAAACACACGCAATTATTTAGACTTTTTTATATAACAAAAAACCTTGATGATGGTGAAATATATATAAATGCATGTATCAATTTAAATTAAAATAGGTGGTGCTTCTTCTTTCCCTCTGCTTCCTCTTCTTCTTCCTTAACTTCTTTCTTCTCGTGATGCTCATGGAATACATAACCACCGGCTCCAACCGCCGCAGCCGCTGCAATCTCCTCCTCTATTTTGTGCCTGTGCTTGTGCTCCGGATCCTTCTTTGCCTCATGCTTCTCGTACTGTAACGAAAAAATGTCACTTGCTAAATATAACAAAATTATTACAACATGCAAGCCATGGAATAATTATAATAACTAAATACATCATAAATTAATAAATGCCTGCAGCCCGAGTATTATCATAGATTGTAACTAAATACAAAGCAAATGCACCACGTCATAAGAAAGTGATTAAGTCATATTTATGTAACTTTAAATATATATATATATTTATGTATATATATATATAACTTTTAAATTTTTAAATGAAATGGCAAAATTTAATATTTACCAGAGCGAATGCACCAGCTGCGACGCCTCCCATCTCGCCGAGGTGTTCCTTATGCTTATGTTCCTTCTTTTCTTTCTCATAATCCTCAACATTTGTTTTGGCGTAACCGATGGTGTCCGTGGTCTCGTAGTATTGACCTGCGCTGTCGTTGCCGTATGCGGTTTCCGAGTAGGTCACCGCCTCGACCTCTGGCTTCTCCTCCTCCTTGTGGTGGTGAAAGAGGTGGTGGTGTTGCTTCTCCTCAGCCATATGAAATTTCGTAGAATTGCTTTTTATCACTTATATTACACACAAATTAAGCTTTGTGATTGTGGTGTTTATTTAGGCATGGTATTTATAGGGAACTAGGCACTGGCCACGTTCTCAATATTAGTGAGTATCGTGGTGAGTGGGAACTGTTTGAATAAATTAGACGGTTGGGATTTCTAGTTACTAGTCACTATCTAATTGATTTCATTTGGGACAATTAAATTTAGAACCATGAGTATTAGTTTAATTACATAGTCTCTCTTGATTTTATGGAGTCTGAGTATGTACTTAGACATTCCTCATATTTTGAAAAAAAGGACTAAAGGATGATTGTATTACTCTTTAAACTTAAGGGTTGTTGTAGTCAAACAAACATAGGGAGGTTTTCACTAATATCTTATTAACACTGAAGTAACATATCTAATTTCTTTAAGTTATATATTAAAGCTTTACATTTCAGATATATATATATATATATATATTATTGATAAGCATATACATATACATATATATATATATATATATATATGTATGTTTCGGTTCATACATATTAGAGTTTCCCCCCCCCCCTAACTTTGTACTATTACTTTTGAGATCCTAACAAGAAAAGAAAAGATGCACGTTTTGATGGAATTTACAAGAATCTCTATGTTTTACTTCTACATGAGATTCAGTATTTTCGTATCTTTGCGGAAGTGTTTAAAATTTGATCTATTAGTTAGTTTATAGACTTGGTAAAGGGGGTAAATGTTATTACTCTTCAATTGATCAGCCATGATTCCGTTTTTTTTTTTTTTTTTTTTTTCAAATGGGTAAACTTAGCTACTAAGAATATACTTAATATTCCTCAATTCAGATAATAATTAAGACAAACACTCACTTCGTAAAGATATTGCTTATTTAATTTCTTTTCTCTTTCGATTCTTGAGTTATTTGATCGGTTGCACAATATAATCCATTGTATGTGAACGTGTCAATAGCTTACTCATTTTAATATGTGATGTGATCAAATAACCAAGAGTTGGCAAATACTGATGTATGTGTTGATTTTAGGCTTTAAAATTAAATATACACGATTATGATACGGGATGTCCTAATCACGATTATTGAATACGGATTACGGCAATAAGCTGTCGAGATTTCATCAAGGACTCACCTAATCCAAAAGTGGTGAATGATCGTGATTTTTATATTTGATTTGACTCGTACCTATAAGTGAAATATTCTTCATTCAACTAAACAACCAAATAATAATATTTATAGTTTCATTTGAAAAATTGCGTAATTAAGAAAAGACCATGTCTTTAATCTGATTATATATAATTTTAAAGAGAAAAAAGATGTCGTGTTAATTAGATCAGACATTACAAGATAGAAAAACAAATACAATGTACACATAGCATAGTACACATAAAAATCACGTTATTAGAGACATAACTTACGGACCCTATATGAAGATCTTAAGTGCGAGCGCGTCAAATTTCTTCATGAATGATTGATACTTTTTTTTTTTTTTGATAATCCTACAATGAATTATTTAGTTCACAGCAACACGTGATGTTGTGCATTTGATTCGGTTATTAGTATAAATTTTGTTTTTTGATAAGTAAATTAGTATAAATTAAAGGTTGCGATGTAATTACAATTTTCAAAAAGGCTGAAGCCTTTTCAATTAAAGGTTTATAAATATGCCGCTTGCGTTAAATAATATTTTTATACTACATATAGTTCATCTCTCTATAAAAATGCTCAAAATATTTCAATGACCTCTAGGTTGACACTTGAAAAATTGATCATATTTTTATATTTAAGTGAATAAAAGAAGAATAAGAAAGCCGAAAGAGTAGATTCAACTTATAATCGATCTTTCACCAGTTGGCCACTGCCTGGTTAGAACATATATAGAAGTTTAGTGCTGAATAATACGAATAGTTCAATTGATATGGTCGGCAAAATAAAGCACATACGAGTAATACTTAGGTTAGGCACTATCCTATTCCTACGAGGTTGAATCGCTACTCTCTTTAATATAATTAACTGAGTCATTGACACCATCGATTATATATTACGAAAAAAATATATGTTTCTAGGTTTTTTTTTTTATCAGAAAAGTGATTTTTTTTTAAGAGAAAAAAGGAGAGTACAAGTGATACTCTCAAATGTACAAAACTATTCCAAATTCAAACATCTGGAGATCAACGACATGAAACAAAAACCCAAGAAAGGAAACCAGCAACTGAAAGCTATAAACAACAAGCCGATTGTTTATGCCTATCAGAGAAGGAGTAGTGAAAATTAGTATTTTTTGCTTTGATCCATTTTTAAGCCTTTGCCATGATTGTTTAAGTCGTTTCCTCGACATTTACACGACAACTCTTGAAGCAAACATTGTTGCGGAGAGACTTAATCTGCCAAACACAAAAATACCACATATAGTCACTCCATTCTTTTCTTCCTTTCGCTCGTGGAAAAGAGAATTTAAAATACGTGTAGAGTTCCGCTAAGTTTCCCAGAATCACCGCCGTCATATCGAACCAACTAAAATTTTCATCCAAATTCGATGGGAGACTTCACACATAGAAAATAGATGGTTAGTTGATTCAATTTCTCTCTTGCACAAGATGCAACTTTCATCTATTCTTGTTTGAATAACGCCCCTGGATCATAGGTTTTCCTTCGTCGGAATTCTGTTGATCAAAGCCCACCAAGCAAAGGTTGTAATTTTAGAGGAGCCCCATCAACCCAGATTTCCTTCAAGAAGTTGACAGAACTAACGTCGTTGGTAGAGATGAGATGGTATGCTGATTTTACAGTGTATTATTTTGAAGAATCACACTCCCACTTCCAGATATCTGATTCATTTACGTTAGGCCTAAAATCTCCAAGTGCATTGATCAGATTTTCAAGAACATTCTGCTCCCAAGAGAATAACTCTATTCACCAATTTCACTTCCAAGCCCAAACACCGTTTACCCACTCTACCTTTGTTAGCGATTAATGTCTCTTTATCAAGTGCTAAGGCATACAACCTGCGGAATAGAGCAGACAGGCAACCACAAGCAGCCCAAGTATCAATCCAGAATTTCGTTTTGTCTCCTATGCCCATCGACGTTTTTATGTTGTCCCTGAACCAATTCTGCCTTCCAGACACATTATTTAAGGTGATAAGGTCCCTCCACCAAACTGAGGTTGCCAAGGCTCTAGAGTTATGTGCGGATTGATCTTCAAGAATGAAAGTGCAAGTGTTGCAGTGAAGTGTTAGTCCAACATTCGGGTAACTAGTGTCGGCACAACACTGAACATAACACTGCAATGTTCGAGTTTTTTAATTAAATTATTTTATTTTGCCTTTATTCATAAACTACACTGCACTCTAAGGATCGTGTGGATTAATACTAGAATAAATAAGATTAGACGAAGAGAATTATAGATAATATTAGAAGATCTCTTGAAGATAATCATCAAAGAAGATTTCAGAATTATCCAAACAATTAGAGAGCAATGACGTTCGTATCAATCACATCTACGAGAAGGGACGATCAAATCTTATAAGAAGGCGTGCTCGGCATCAAGATTAATAACGAGACTAGAATAGGTTCTAAGAGATTGGAAATATTCTTGTAATAGTTGTTAGTCTTGTTTTTACTGAGTTTTATCTAACGAAGCTATAAACTCCATAGCTTATAGTAAGTTAGTGTTAGGATTGAGTTCCTTACTCAATTGAGTTTTGTAAGATCATTAGATACATAGTTAGTGATTATTTGGCTGTACGGCTCGACAGTTATATATTCATATAACCTGCTTAAAATTCATACTTTGTGTTTGTTATTCTGCTGCAATTTACTCTTCAACGAGTGTTGGGACAACGCCGAATACAATCGGTGTTGGCATAACATTCTACATCAACACAACATGTGCATCAAAAGGGTTTCAATCCCGATCCATACATTTATAATTGACGTCAGAGCCAAGCACCTAATTCAATTGATGTTTGGATTTGGTACCATATCATTGATAATGTGAACCCTAACACAAACAACATGCTACCAATGTTGGATGGGACCAACTATGCTTACTGAAAAATCAGGCTCAGACAATACATCAAATCCTAAGATCTACGGGCTTGGAAATCAATCATTGATGGTTACACTCCACCAATGACGGCAAGAGACAATGACAATGATGTACATATGAAGCCGAAAGTTGATTGGACTTCAACAGAAGTCAATGAAGCAGCCTACAATGAGAAAACACTAAATGCCATGTTCAGTTGGATTGATCCATATATGTGCAGGTTAGTACAACTATGCACAACTGCCAAGCAAGCTTGGATATTTCTTCAAACTCACTGTGAGGGAGATGCAAGCGTCAAGGGATCTAGACTTCAAATTGCTTTACAAAAATTTGAGAGTATTGGGATGGGTGATGATGAGTCTGTCAATTCTTACTTTGAAAAACTAATGGATATTTCAAAGGAATTTCAAAGTTTAGGTGACCTTTTAACAGATAAACAACTTGTTTATAAAGCTATGAGAACACTATCTCCTAGGTTTGAAGTTAAGAAGATAGATATGCAAGAGGCCAGACACATGTCATCACTTAATTTTCATACTCTTCTAAATGTTTTACAAGAATTTGAAATGAACTCAGAGCCTACTAACAAAAATAGATGACTTGCTCTAAAAGCTACTGGAGAGGAAGTGGATGATGAAACTGAAATAAGTGCTTACTTAGGTTCAGTGGTTAAAAAGCTTAACAAAATTGCTTTGAATGATAGAGTCAAAAAAGAAAAGAATGTGCATCCTAATATGAAAAGGAGTTTTCTTGGTAAAATGATAAAGTAGTCATTCAAAAAGCCTTCTGAAAGTGGCACTAAGAAAATATAAGAAATTCAGTGCTATGAATGCCAATGTTATGGTAACTTGGCCTATGAATGTGCTAATACTTTAAGAATCAAAGGTAACTCTAACTATGTGTGCATAGATGATATTGATGATGAGACAGGTTTAGAGGAAATGCCAGATGAACATGTGTCTGAAGAAATACACACAATAACTTTGTCTGCTCGGGTGAACTTGACAGAATGTCAGGACAACATTGCGACTGATAGATGTGCGCTCAAGACTCAGATTGATCCAGAAGAACAGAAGAACTACTTCGACAATTGGGAGGATGAAGAATATATATCTAATCCTCAATATCTTATTACTAATATAAATGAATCTAAGGAACATTCTGACTTTGTCTCTTTTGGTGACTCTGTAGATTTAGATGAAGAGTATTTCTTTGAAGGAGAAATGGATCAAGGTGAAATTATTGATGAACTGAAGGTTGTTTATAAAGAACTGCTTGAAGAAGTAAAGAAGATTATCAAAATGTAAAGGAGCTCATCAAGGAAAAAAGTTTCTTAATTGAAATTGTGACTGAACTGGAAAGAAACCTCACCAGAAAGAAGTGTCAAATGGAGAAGATGGAGAAAAAGCTGGAAGAAGCGGAGAGAACAATTTCCAAGTGGAACTTAGAACAAGTAAGCTTGATGAAGTACTGAGTGTTGGAAATGAAGGTACTACTGGTTTAGGATACGAAGAAATGTTAAGTAAGTTTGATACTGTTATTTGTGGTTTTGTAAAAGCTGGTTTTTGTAAAACTAATGGCAATTCTCATGAATCTAAGAAGATAACCTATATCTGCCAATATTATTTTTAGATTGGTCATTTGAAACCATACTGCTTTAAGTACAAAAAGTTCTGTGAGAAATACAAGTATGAAAGCAGTGATGTTGGATCTGATTTTAGGTCAACATCGGAATCCTCTGATGTTGGCGCAACATTTAGAAACAACACCAGTGAACAGAATAAAAGTTTTAGATAGAACAGAACGTGGTCTCCTAAAATTAAGATTATCTATAATGTTGTTTTCTCAGCTACTCATACTCTTACTGGTGATTGGTATTTTGACAGTGGTTGTTCTAGACATATGATAGGTACCAAGAATAATCTCATGGACTTTGTGCCCTTAACTAGCGGTACTGTTACATATGGTGGAGACAGTAAAGGAAAAATAATAGGAAATGGGGTTCTCAATGTTGATGGCTTTCCACATCTGACTGATGTACTGTTGGTGGAAGGGTTGCATGCACATCTCATCAACATGAGCTAACTCTGTGATGACAATTTGATTGTTAAATTTGATAAGTACTCATGTGATGTGCTTGAAATAATGATGCTTGTGTTATGATAAAAAAGAGGTCAAAGGACAACTACTACTTAGTGGATGAAGATGCTCAGTGCCTACATGCAAAGGTTGATGAATCAGTGATTTGACACATGAGAGTTGGTCATGTCCACTATAGGAATCTGAAAAAGATCATCAAACTAGAAGCTGTAAGAGGCATACCTAAACTAACCTGGTAAACTAACGTGTGGTGATTGTCTGCAAGGTAAGTAAACCAAGACTACACATGCTCCTATACAAGTGGAAGGTCAAACCTGTAGAACTTCTAAATGCTTTGAACTGTTGCACATGGATCTAATGAGTCCTATAAAAGTTTGCAGCCTTGCTAGTAAGAAATATGCCTATGTAATTGTTGATGACTACTTGGATTAGTTCTTGAGAGAAAAATTGAGGCTATTGAGATATTCAAGATACTAGCTGATAGTATAAGATGCTCTACAATGTATGTGTAATTAGGATTAGATTAGATCATGGTATGGAATGTGAAAATAGAAAATTTGATGATCTATGTGATTCTAGAAGCATCTCTCATGAATATTCTGCTCCTATCACTCCCCAACAAAATGGAGTTGCTGAAAGAAAAAATAGATATTTACAAGAAACCTAGGGTAATGTTAAACTCCAGAAAGATAACTAAAAGACTTTTGGTAGAAGCACTTAGTTACTGCTTGTTATATTTCAAATAGAGTTTATCTAAGACCATGTATAACCATGACTCCATATGAAATAATTAAGAAAATTAAACCTAATCTGAGTCATTTTCATGAGTTTGGTTGTGTGTGCTACTTTGAAAGATAGACAATCATTAGGCAAGTTTGATGATAAGAGTGAAAAATGCATTTTTGTTGGATATTCTGTGAACAGCAGTGCCTAGGGTGTTCAATGCTAGATTAAATACTACTCAAGAGTCAGTATATACCGTGTTTGACAATGAGTGTTGATCAACATGTTCTGCCTCTGACAGGAAATGTTTAGCTAACACCGTCAACCAAAAATGTGGACTCAACATTAGTGACTAAACAAGAAGCAATTGCGGCCACTGAAGTTGAGTCAACACCAACTGATCCTGATGTTGGAACCACACCAAATTATACAGATTCTGACACAAAAGAATTTGTTGGTGAAAATGTGAGAAGAGACACACCAGCTAGAATTTAGAAGAATCACCCCTCTTCACATGTTATAGACAAGAACCAAAGATATGGTTAAACTTAGTGTTTGCATGTCTTCTGTGTGTAATATTGTTTCTTGTTTTGTATCTGCTGTTGAACCTAAGAATGTTAATGAGGCCCTGAAAGACTCACATTGGATAAATGCTATGCAAGAAGAACTTATGAAATTCACTAAAAACAAAGTTTGGAAATTAGTTCCTAGGCCGACTCATGCAAATGTAATAGGAACTAAGTGAATTTTCAAAAATAGGAGTGATGAAAATGGTGCTATTGTTTAGAATAATGCTAGACTAGTAGCTCAAGGATATACTCAGGTAGAAGGGATTGACTTTGATGAAACCTTTGCTCATGAATCTATTAGGCTATTACTTGCTATAAAATATTTTCTAAGGATTAAACCGTTTCAAATGGATGTTAAGTGAGCCTTTTTAAATGGGTATATTGATAAAGAAGCATATGTAGAGCTACCAAAAGGGTTCACTGATCCTTATCACCCTGATCATGTTTACAAACTTGAAAAATCACTACATGGTTTGAAACAAGCTCCTAGAGCTTGGTATGAAAGGTTAACATAATTCTTGCTATGTTTTAGTTTTTCAAGAGGTGAAGGTGATAGAACACTGTTTATCATGAAGAATAACAAAGATGTTTGTATAGCTCAGATATATGTAGATGTCATTGTATTTGGATCTTCTAATCAGTCCACTTTGGACAAATTTGTTAGTACAATGACAAGTACATTTGAAATGAGTATGATAGGGGAGCTCACCTTCTTCCTAGGACTACAAGTGAAACACAAAGATACTGGAATGTTTCTATCTCAGGAAAAATATGCTAGGAACTTGGTGAAGAGATTCAGTTTACTGGAGTCTAAGCCCAACAAAACACCTATGTCCACTATTGTGAAGATTGAGAAGGATGAAGCTGGAGAAGATGTTGACTCAACACTCTACAGATCCATGATTGAGAGTCTGTTGTACTTATCAGCCACCAGACCTGACATCATGTACTCAGTTTGTGTCTGTGCCAGGTATCAGTCAGCACCAAAAGTATCTCACTTAATTGTAGTAAATAGAATTTTGAAATATATATCTAGAACCGCAGATTTAGGAATCTGGTACTCTCATGATTCAAATTCAAATCTAGTTAGCTTTAGTGACTCTAATTGGGCTGGGGGTCTAGATGATAGGAAATCCACTAGTGGGGGATATTTTTATCTAGGAAATAATCTAGTTTCCTGGTACAGTAAGAAACAGAATTGTGTTTCATTATCAACTGCTGAATCTGAGTATATTGCAGCTGGCAGCTGTGTTACCCAATCAATATGGTTAAAACATATGCTTTATCATTATGTGTTAACTAGTAATACTCATTTGATGTTCTGTGACTGCTATTAGCATATCCAAATATCTTGTTCAACATTATAGAACCAAACACATTGACATTAGACATCACTTTTTGAGAGATTTGGTTGAGGATAAAACTATTACAATTGAACATATTGAAACCAACAACCAACTAGCTGATATGTTCACAAAACCCTTTGAGAATGAGAGATTCTTTAGTTTGAGGAAGGCACTTGGTATGAGTGTATTGTGAGCACACAGTGCATGCATGTGTTGCCTTAACATCACAGGCCAACACTGGCGACTGATTGTGATGTACCCAAATTGTTCTCTTGTTTGTTTGGTTGGATTTTGTGGTATCCTTGTTTACTCACGTCTATTTGTCTACATATTTTGAATCTTGCGAGTCCTACTGGCCTGTTAGCATACCTTGGATATCTTATTCTTTACAAATGATTTTTGAATTCTTGTTAACTTTCTTTACTTTGAGGTAGTGTCTTAACTTGGAAAAGCTGGGTACACAGAGCTGACTGCTATGTTGTATTCAGATTCAGGTTAAAGATACACAAAACAATATGAAGAAGCTGGGGTACACAGAGTTGACAGCTATGCAGTGTTTAGTTGTGTCTTATTTAGTGAATTCTTATTCTGGGGTGTCTGGGGTCTTGCATTGCCTTTCATGCAGTATAATTGTTCACTCAGTGCTAAAACCTTCTTTATGTTGCTCAGTAAACAAGTATGTGTTAGGAAACTGGGGTGTTGGGGTCCTGTACTGCCTGCATCCAGCCCTATGTACTTGCCTGGGTATCTGCATTGGTTATGTTGAAACTGGGGTGTTAGGGGTCCTGTCATTACCTACATTCAGTGAATACATAATCCTTTATTTGCCTCAAAGTGTAATGCTTGAAAGTTGTTTTTGCTACTGGTTCTAAAATGAATAAGTAAAGAGTTTGTATTTGTGTCTGCTGATATGCTGTGTTGAGACAAAACTCTACTCATATATGTTGGCCAAACATTCATCTTCTACTTTTATTAGTCTTTTCTCTTCTTATCATGTGCTGAGTGGTTATGGTCTTAAGGGGGAGTATATCTATTTATCTTCAGGTCATAATCTCATATGAAAGGCATATGTTTTGGGTTGTTAGCTGCCAGTAACACACAAGACTGTTTTTCACTGTATTATATAAGCTTAATTATCTCTGTGATTTTAAACTCTTTGTTGTTTCTTGGTGTGTTTCCTGTTATCTAACTCCTCACTTCTCCACAGATCTAAGCTAAGCTCCTGTTAAGTCTAGATTCTAGAATTAATGAGTTGTTTCTTTGTTTGCTCGATTGAGTTCGAGCAACTTGAGAGTGTGAGCTTGAGAGTTGTAAGAAACTTTTTGATAAAATCATTAGTGATTATTTTGCATAAGGCTAGGAAGCTTATAAACCATTATAATTTTCTAAAAATTTATCTTCTTGTGTTCTTTATTCCGCTGTAAAAATACTCTGTCAAGAAGATTGAAATGATCACAGTGTTAAGGCTACACCAGCTTAACATTGTGTGAGTATTTCAGTGTTAAGGCAACATCAACTTAACATTGAAAGAGTAAATCAGTGTTAGACCAACATCGAGGTTAACATTGTCTGAAAAGTATCAAGTCCCGATCCAAGACAATTTCAGACTACACCGAGTCCGATCTTGTATTCCTTCAAGCTCAAACGTAGTTGCATCAAAAGAGATCCTATGGCGTGGTTGAGGTTAGAATTAGTCCAAATCCATAGTCTATCGTCTGATCCCTCGACTAACAATGTGATCCACTTAGGTACCAAAACTCCAAACACGAAGACACCAACATCGCAATGTCAATTGGTTTCGATTCCTTCTCATTCACCACTATGCGGTTTCTATTTCCTCATAAATCCCAACATGCGTGACAATCTTTGCCAAACACTCCACCAGACTATGTGGAAACTCAACCCTCACCACTTTCATTTCTCCTCATAAGTGTCGGTTCACGGATAAACATTAAGGCCCATACTTGCCGCACCACGTGACATGAAACCATACAATGTCTACGATCCTCATCTCCTACACCAAAAACATGGCATTTCACACCAAGGTTCATTTGTCTTTTCCAAGTTTTATCCAGCTGGGAAGAATGTTGTGCACACGCGCAAATAAAAACTATTGATCTTACTCGGATATTTAAGTTTTCATAGGAAATTCTAGTCACTATGTGTACTAGTATTATCGTTCACTTCGTCCGACTTCCTATGAAATAAGATCATGTAATACATGCTCTTGATAGTAAAGGAACCAGTCCCAGGCCCAGAGAAGTGCCAAATCATTTTGCCCATGTTCACTTCCTATTAGAATGGAAGGAATGGCTGAAACATCGTCAACCCAAAATGTTTGGCGAATAAATATCAAGTTATACGCACTCTTAATACTGAAGGCACCAAACCCCGAGAAGTGCCAAATTATTTTGTCCATGTTCACTTTGGAATGGAAAGAATGGTTGAAATATCGTCGGCCCAAAATGTTTGGCGAATAAACTCCACGTACCATCCACCTAGATCTTTGTCAATGAGCACTGAAACTCTGTACTGACGGAGTTCTGAAATTTGTGGCATGAGAATTCAGAACATGTGAGGCTATACAACCCATGCGTTACCCAGATACATATATCTCTCTTGCTTCCCACTCGCCATCTAAGCCCTGGATTAACAATGCACATAACTTTTTGGATACATCTCCAAAAGAAAAATGGATCCATCCCATGCTAATTAATGACGTTAAAAAATATTTCGTTTTAAAAAAGAATACGAGATTGCCTGGTGTCTTGAAAATCCTCCACACTTTTTGGCAAAAAGAGCAATGTTAAAAGCTTGTAAATCCTTGAAACCCATGCCTCAATCTCTTTAGATGGTGTTCATCTTATGTCACACCATCTAGTGAGTATTTTGCTGATTTCAATTCCCCCACTAAAAATTACTGACCATGGATTCGGTTTCAGTAATCACACTACCCGTAATACAAAAATAACTAATTGGGAACATTTGAATAACTTAAATTACTGCTTTGATAAGTATCTCCTTCACTGCACTCAAAAGTCTCTTTGGCTTATATCCTTTCCCTATGTCCAAGACTTTGACCTTGATATATTCAAAGATCTTATTTTTTTTGATTTCCCAACCCCTTAAAAAACCCTAGATGTCCATGCTTCTCTACCACTTCTATGCAAAGAATATCAATCACTTCTTGCACCGCCGACTCGTTAGCGTTCTTGCTAAACACAAGCAGCAATTATCAAGATTTATTTTCTACCCGAATGCCATCTCATACTTCTTTAGGATGGTCCAAATCTCTCTCGCCGCCCTCTAATTTGCCTCGCAGAAAGCCAGTGTGTCATTAACAAACAACATGTGCAACACGAGTGGAACAAGTCTAGCAATCTCAACTCCTTGAATAGTTTTATTTTTCTCAGCGTCCTTGATAAGAGCAAAAAGGCCCCAGAAACAAAGAGAAAAAGGCAAGAAGAAAGCGGATCACCTTGTCGAATGCCCCTTTCAGGAGTAAGAGAACCAAACTCATGCTTATTAAGTAAGTAAGAGTATGAAGCAGGATGCACAACATAATATGAGATGGAAAAATACTAGAAAAACCTAACTTGAGTAATACCTTCTTTAGGAAGCACCACTCAACTCTACCGTAGGCTTTTCTCATATAGAGTTTAAAGGTCATATGTCTCTTTTTACTTGTCCTTAGTAGTTGATCTCAAAGAAATTAATAGTAATTAAACTTCCAGGAATGAGAGCATATTGAGGAATAATATCAGGTAAGAGGATTTTAAGTCTATTAGAAATTACTTTAGAAGGAACTTTGAAACAAACATTGCTAACTTATAGGCCAATTTGGTGCATGAACTCTTGTTTTACACACTTAGGTATAAGAACAATATTAGTGAAGTCTCCCATAGGTGGGAGTTCAATATTATTTTGAAGAGCAATGCAAAAACTTGTGACATCAGGACCGCAATGTGCCAAAATTTCTGATAAAAAACAGCCGAGAAACCATTGTGGCAGAGGATTTAAGGGGTACATCTAGAAAAGATCATTTTTTACCTCATCTATTGTGTTGATTTGGAGAAGGTACTGATTCATGTCATCAGTAACACATTTTTGCATCCGTTCGGAACTCCATCGCTATCCTCATAACTCAATTTCATGGACATAAAGAAATTTGAAAAAAACAAACTCTATTATAATCCTCAACATCGCTCGGCTTTTCAGAACAAACCCCACTACTATTGCGAATGTCCTTTATCTCACTGAACTTCTTTCCATTAACTTTACTCTGGAAGTAAGTTGTGTTTCGATCACCCTCTTGTAGCCACTAAACCATATCACGTTGTTTCCAATACAATTCCTCTAGATCGAGGAGATGTTCGAGTTCAGGATTAAGGTCCCTCTCTTTGTCTTTAGACAAATCGGTAAGGGTGCCTTTCCCGAGTTCTAAAATCTCATTAGTGATGTTATTGATTCTTCCCCGAAATTGTGTTCCTGAAATCTTACTCCACTAAGTTAATCATGTCCTACACCAATCTAATTTATCATGTAATGTGATACCTAGTCCAATGCCTTCTCAATCATGTCATGTTTCTGCAAGTTCTATCTTGCAACCTTTTTTCGTTGTCCAAGTTGCTTCAAACCGAAACCTTCTTCTCCCCTTTCACTTAATTACATCAGTCTGTTCTGATGCACACTAGAATAATTAGGTTGAATGATCAGATCATCTTGTGTCCAAGTGTTGAACTTTAGCTTCATTAAACATATTGCCCCCAATTATAATTTGCACATGCTCTATCAATCCTTTCCCAAATGGTAAACAAATGAGTCTCTTTGTTACACCATGTAAACTTTGATGCTAAGAAACCCAATTTAAATGAATTAGTTTCTCTCAAAGTGTTCAAAAAATTTGGATGTTCCTTGCGCCCCTAGTTTTCTCGCCTTTCTTCTTCTCATTCCCTAAAGTCTATTGAAATCATTCACACGCATTCATGGTTTTGTCTATGCTTGGTTAAGTTCCATGATAAGATTCCACATGATTGTCTCTTAGTTGCATCTAACTCCCCATAAAAACCAGTTAAACTTCATTCAAGTTGAGCTTTGATTGAGAAAATCATGATATCAATATGATTTTAAAAAAAGCTAGCCAGGCGTACATCAACATCTTTTTCCATATTAGCGCGAGTCCACCAGATTGCCCCACTCATCCACTGAAATACCAAGCATATCCATCATATTTTTAGAATCTTCAATTTTTCGCTATTATATTTTGCCTCCATTAAGAAAATTAGAAAGAGAGTGTGATGAGAAATAATTTTTCATAGTTCTTTAAATGTCCATGGGTGCCCCAAGCCTTAAAAGTTCCAGGATAGGATTTTCATTGCGATTAGCGGGACTGCAAAGCAGTATACGTCGCTGGTTTTTTAAAATTTATTTTATTACGACCCCCGTTTCCCAAATGCTTTCTTGCCGGTAACTCATTCTCTTGCTCTAACCCTTTTCCTTTTGCCTTGGTAAAGTCAGCAGGTTACCACTTTCATCGTGCTACGTATCCCATTTCTGATCTTCCTTAGTGACACCTTCCATCCCTTGTGTCCTCTAGTAAGTTTCTCATGCTCCTTGGCAGTGGTTGGATGTGATGGGACTATGTCGACATCCATAAAGTTTGTGTCCATCAGTGGTTGAACATCGAGAGAAACCTTATTTCCCTGTGTTGAGACTTTTGTGTTCCAGTTTCTTTGGGGTCGATGCTTGTGACTTGCTGGGTAAGTGACTGGCACTTTCATTTTGAGTCGGATTCAACAAAGTCAGATCTTTGGGCACTGCCAAAACTGTGTACTAGCATTCATGCATTTCTACAGATGATTGCCCAACCTATACCCTCTGGTCTCTAGCATGGTCTACCCCATTTCCTTTCTCAGTTCGAGCAATATACTTACCCTTCTCAGTATCTCCTAAATCCCCACTATATTTGTCAACCGAGTGGTTTGTGAATTGTTGACTTGTGGAGCATGAGTTTTTGTTCTTTAGCCAAATATTCATCCCTCTATGATTCTTTGTTCCCCCATGTCATTGGTTGTTTCTCCATGTGTGCCAATTTTCATTTTGACGACGCGTTTCGTATTTTCGAGCATTATGTTTTGTTAGCCATGGACCGTGTGAAAGATCACAAGTGTCCTTTATGTCACTCTCTATGCCATACTAAATTTTGCGGTCATTGATGAATGTCCCGTAGTCCCTCATAGGTAACAGGAATTCGGTAATCGTTCATAAGTGAAAAAATCGGCATTTATTCACCATTAGTGCCTCACACTTTCATACATCTAACGACTAGCTTAAGAACATCGATACAAACTTTTATTCTCATGTTTACTGCTCATGGTGCTTTCCTATCATGATCATCAAAATCCCCGAGCTTCTGTCTTATGTATCTCGCACATGTTTGGTGTTGGGAGAGCTAAGGAAATCTCATGGGTTTTAACGTGAAAACTGCAAGAGTCGAGTTTCACATGTAGTCGTTTTTCTTGCGGATTGACCTCATTCAAACTAGAGTGTTGTAACACTAAATTTATTATCTCTGAAATTAAAAGACAAAAAAAAAGTACAAATTAAATATAAGTAAATTTATAGTACAATTTGTGGTGCAATCTCTGTTTGATCCTCTAATTCAATTCTACAAAACAACGATCTTGAATATTTAAAGACTTGTGGTGAAAATCTTCGCTTTGATCTCACCAAAATGATTTGGACTTGGAAAAACGTTAATTTGAGGGTGCTTGGACTTGATCTTGAATCAAAAGTTGAGCATTTGCAACAAACTTGATGATCTTCGCTTGAAAAAACTTTGAATATGATGAACGTCAATCTTTTTTTGAGGATAGTTGATATTCAAAAAACGGTACCTCAAGCGCTTCGTGGCTTGTTCTGGAATTAAAAAAAAAAGGCTTTTTCTCCAGTCCTCGTGACGAAAGGCTTGGATCTTGTGATCAACGCCTTGAAGATTAAGAACTTGGCGGAGAGAACTGTAGATCTTATTTGCTCTTGAATGTTGAATTATGATTTTCTTCTTCAAAATGACCTCTACATATAGTTGTGGAGATAATCTCAATCAAAGTCTCGTGATAAGGTGAACGGTTGTGATTGAGTCTTACAATTTATTCATTTTAAAGACTTGATCTAAGTTAATCTTCTTATGATCTCTTGAAGATTGAGAGTGGTGGAGAAGGCTTTTCATGTCTTGAGATTTAATGGGCAATTATTTCATTGTCTCAAGATTTGATGAATATATTTACTTTAACCCTTTAAATAATAGGATTAAATAATACATATATATTTTTTATATTTCTTCTATTATAAGACTTGCCGTTATTGATTTAATTGAATAATTTAACTACATTTGATAAAGGGCATTTTATAATTTATGCGCGATAACTTTCCCCAAATTCAAGTATTGCCCTTTTTTTAAATGGGCTCGAAAAATGCCCTGTAACTTTTTTTTTTTAAATTAATTTCTGCCCGACGGGCTCAAAACTGGGCTTGGTCAGCCCAGTCAATTTTTTTATTTTTAATTAATAACTATATTTAATTTTAATTATATTTTGATCTAAATCATAAAGAAATTGTATAAAATCAAGTTTATTAAAAAAAATTGTCTTAAAATGTTTACTAAATTTATATTACTAGTAAAAACTAAAAATAAATTATATATACTAGTAAATTAAAAATAAATTATATATTGATCTAAATCATAAAAAATGTATATATTCAAGTTTATTAAAATAGTTTATCTTAAAAAGTTTAATAAATATACGAACTATACCCATCGTTTAGCATCTTTTACAAAACTATACTCAACTTTTGAACTTTTGCAATACTATACCCAACCTTTGAAAACCGTAACTATACTATACCTATACTAAATTTCCGGCCAAAAAACGTCATTTTCAGACAAAGTGACATCATGTCTCGGCAAGTGAGGGGGGTAATATAGTCATTTCCAGACAAAATTCCTTTAATACTACAAAAATAATTCGAAATATTGCAGTTATGCCCTCAGACTTTATCAATTCAACTAATTTAGGTTATATTTTATAATTTTATATAAATATTTATATTTTATAATTTTATATAAATTTTTATATTTTATATAAATCTTTATATTTTATATAAATCTTTATTAAAAACAATATATATATTTTTTTATAACAAAAAAAATAAAAATAAAAAGTCATCTTCCCCACCCCCCACCCACCCACCCGCCCCACCCGCCCCCACCTCCCCGACCCACCCCTACCCCGCCCCACACGCACCATCACCGCGATTTGCAGTGGTGGTGGCGTCGAATCGATTTGCAGTGGTGGGGGCGTGTGGGGCGGGGTAGGGGTGGGTTGGGGAGGGGGGTGGGGAAGATGACTTTTTATTTTTATTTTTTTTGTTATAAAAAATTATATATATTGTTTTTAATATAGATTTATATAAAATTATAAAATATAAAGATTTATATAAAATATAAAGATTTATATAAAATTATAAAATATAAATATTTATATAAAATTATAAAATATAACCTAAATTAGTTGAATTGATAAAGTCTGAGGGCATAACTGCAATATTTAGAATTATTTTTGTAGTATTAAAGGAATTTTGTGTGGAAATGACTATATTATTTTAAAATTTAGAAAACTCTATTTATTTTAAATTTAAGAAAATATTTATCTTATTTAAAAAAGAAAATTGGGTGTGAATGTAATATAAATTTAGTAAACATTTTAAGACAATTTTTTTAATAAACTTGATTTTATACAATTTCTTTATGATTTAGATCAAAATATAATTAAAATTAAATATAGTTATTAATTAAAAATAAAAAAAAATTGACTGGGCTGACCAAGCCCAGTTTTGAGCCCGTCGGGTAGAAATTAATTAAAAAAAAAGTTACAGGGCATTTTTCGAGCCCGTTTAAAAAAAGGGCAAAACTTGAATTTGGAGAAAGTTATCGGGCAGAAATTATAAAATGCCCTTTTATAAATAAGGCATCGTTTAATTTATCCATTACATATATTAAAATTAATAAATTTAACTACTTTATTTTGGAAATAAATGTATTATAAATCCAAAAATAAAATAAAAATTAAATTGATAGTTAATATATTATTTTTCACGTGTCGAGTTTTAATTAGACACTAATTTTAAGTGTCTACAAATGTATTTGTCAAAAGTTCATGGACATCCTGAAATGACCTTTTGTTCAGTGTTTTCAAAATCGGGTCGGGCGTCGAACCGGTAACCTCACTGGTTACTGGTTTTAGTGGTCGAACCGGTCGAACCACTGGTCCTACCGGTACAGCACAATATATTATAAAAATCATAAATATATATATACATAAAATATATCTTGCTACATAATTTTGTTAGTATCAATTTTAGGAAACGAGAAGTTATAAATTTGTTTCTTCACTCTTAATTGATATGTTTCTAATCATAAAACTCATATTTTAATTCATTTAGTTAATTTGTTATTTAAAAATAAAAAAAAATAAATTAGAGTATTTGATTAACGTATAATAATTAAAAGATTAAACTACGCATGTATTGGTTAAAGTTTAAGCAAATATGCATAATATTTCATGAATTCTAATTATTAAAGTGTTTGGAAAAAAATAATACTAGTCTAAGAATATCTACTGTATAGAAGAAAATAACATAACAAAGATGCTTTATAATATAATACTACTAAGTTATAAAAATAATAGCATAATATATTTGTTTTATATGAGAAAAGTATATTCTAGCTATTTAATCTATATATTAATAAATGTGAATACTACCAATTCTATTGTAGATCAATTGGTTAAAGCATCTAATATTTACTTAGAGGTCCAAGGTTCAACTCCACTACCATGAAAATTTTAAATTTTTATGAAGTTATATACAAATCGGTTCAACCATTACAAAACCGGGTCACCGATTACCGGTTCTTATCGGGTTTGATCGGTTCTGTATCTCAACCATTTCTATATCTCAACCGGACCGGCCAAGCTACCAGTCACCGGTTCAACCGATTTGACCGGCCGATCCGGTCCGGTTTTAATAACGCTGCTTTTGTTCAATAGTGTGATAGAATGGGAATAAAAACCCATTCTCTCATATTCTCTATATATTAAGCCATTTCTTCGGATTTAACATTGATTGATCATTGATTGATCACTGTACAGAAATCATTCAAATTGTATCCCCGTGAGGTGAAGAGTTTTCCAACCAGAACAAATTTAGATGATTCATGCTTGTCTTTTCACACCGAATCCGAAAGAAACATGCCTTCTACATCGAAATCCGTCAGAGTTAGACTTTAACCTAGTCTAACATATTCCGCCTCCATGCGGGGGTTGTTACGAGGATAAGTGGGAGTCATAGATGCAATGATGGCGAACCTTAGTTACTTCCAGACAAGAAACGACACCTGTAATCAAACAAAACACAAAAGCTACTATAAATAGAACCTTAACACGAGAAGGAAAATTGCACCAAAAACCCGAAAAAGAAAAAGAAGATTGCGCAACGATGATTAGAATTGAAATCAGATGAAGACGATAGCAATTACCCGAGGAAAAAAGTATGGAAACCTTGACTAAACGCAAGAAAATAACGTAAATGAGTTGGCAAGAAAAAAAAACACTATCAAAATCAGCAAAATAAAAGGAAGGCTAATCAAATTATCTCGCAACTATGATTATGCTGCCTAAAAAATTCGATGAAGGCCTTACCAGGAGACATGCTATCCCTCTCACAAGGAAGAGAACTAAAATTGTCGGTGCAACAATGACTTATTATCATATAAGTTCATTAAGCTAAAGAGTCTTTCATTGTAATCTCAAAAAAGTACCCAAAAAAATAATAAAAATTTTGAATTCATTTTCCTCACTTCACCTCCACCACTATCTACCACTCCGCTGCCAATCTCCCTCTCCACCGCCCAATCCTTGCCGTTTAATCACAAACCCCCTTCCAAATCAGATTAGTAAACAGCCAATTCCTCGAACACATTTGACACACACAAATACACAATACCAACAGAAAAAGAAAAAGAAAAAGAAAAATGGTTGCCATACCACCTCAATCTTTGCAACAATAAATCAAACATCATCACCATTCACTTTACACACCAAACTCTCCCGCACCACCACCAAATCCTCCAATCCAATGGTCCTCAATGCTCTCAAAACCACCCGGCCCCCACTCCCAATCCGTGTCATCCAAGACCCGATAAACTCCAGATCCAGTGGTCCACACCATCCTCGTCTTCGAGAAACTCGGAGAAGCCGGCCTCGACCTCCTCCGCAGCTTCGCTAACGTCGAAACACTCTACGATCTCTCACCAATTGATGTGGTTGCGCCGGTGTCGGCATCGACAGTGTGGATCTGTAGGCTGTGACTAAGTTCGAGTGTTTGGTCACAATGCGCCCACCTCCACCTCACAAGCGGAGTGGTGGTGGAGGTAAAGTGAGGAAGATGAACTGAGAATTTATTTTTTCCTTGGGTACTTTTTTGATTTTTGGGTGCTTTTAAAAAACGTTTTTGGGGGTAAAAAAAAAGAGAGGGGATTTGTTGACTCGACAGCAGCGTCATCGAAAAACCCCGATAAGAGAATTTGAGCATTTTTAGTAGAAAAATGAAAGTTATGAGGCATTTTTAATCGGACTGAACTAAATTGAGTATTTAAAAATTTTAAGCAAAATTACAGGGAAGAAAAAATAATTCGTCTTAGTGAATTTGACACTACATCTTTGACCCAAAATCTTAAGGTATCAATGAGGCCTCAAGTGTGAATTATAGTGAGTGAACCAAAAAGAATTGGCATATTAACTCTTGAGTCTAAGTAAGAACACATATTAGTTAGTAGACTTGAACCACATCTTGAATCAATACCTTAATGTAATCCTTAATTTACATGACCCATAAATCGTTGAACACAATGATCATCAAAAATAGATACGTAAGTAGATATGAAAGAAGAATACCTCTTTTATCGTGTCGTGGAGAGTCTTTGATCCGCTTGAACACGATCCGCCAACGAACAACTTTAGTTGGAGCTTTTGGATTTCTCTATTTCTACCTATACACCTTCATTATGTGTTTCTTAAGTATTTCTTTTTAAGTATGTTTTATGATGGCCTAAAGACATAATATATATAGGAGAATAGAGGACCAAATTCCAGTTAGGGTTTAATTAGGACTTAATCTCAACCGTCCATCACGAAAGAGCTTTAATAGGAAAACAACTCTATTTAGATAACTAAAATTATAGAATTAACATGTTTCCTTGAAAACCAGGATTCCTATTAGACCACAATCACGGGAAAGATAAATACCATAACTAATTTATCTTACAGTCTCCCACTTGGTCGTTAGGAATACTCATTAATAGAAATCATAAGGCGCGCATTAAATGTTAAAACTTTTCTTGAGCTAGTTATCATAAGTGCCTTGATTAATCAAATAGTTAATAAGAGTCATGGCGGGCACATTATTTTGCAACATGATTCCTTCCATGTACCACAATATCAATCACTATCATAATTAGGCCATTAGTAAGAGTTTTCATAATGGTCCCATAAAGTCTTGAACAAAGACAAGTTCTGCTATTATGCATTCAAGAATAATATGTGTACACAATGAAAAAACAGAATATAGATGTAGAAGTACATTAAGAGCTCAATGACAATTCGCTCTCTTCTAACATCTTGTTCCAGTAATTAATATTTAAGGTTCATGTGTTTTGATCCCTTAAATATTATATCATAAATAGAGAATTTGATTACGACTTTATTGTCAAATTATGCAATCATGCTCCCTAAATATAGCCTCAAAACATGCCACAAATTTAGCTTTAATAGTAAATGTGTAGAGCAGCTCATGATTTATGACTTTTCCAAGATGTTACATCTCTAATCATGAGATGAACCTAACCAAGAGTGCAGTCCTTAAGTTTAAACATTTACTTTCGAAATTCAACCATCTGTGGATGTGTTGATTTTCTATAAATGAGCATGTGATTTCTTACTTTCTTTAAATATCTCAATACTTTATCTATGTTCCAATTCATTAGGCGGGTGTAGATTAAGATTAAGCTTGTCTTCTTTATGCAACGGAACGACATTAGAAAAGCTTGTCATAATGTCAAGTATTTATGAACTTTATAAGTATGTGCTTTATAAGGCATTCCCAAAATTTAAAGTGATATATCATGAAATAGCTTTATTTCAATCACATAGAATGCCTAATCACATCTTTCTAAAAGTTCTCACATAAACGATTCTTAGTCTAATGTAAAAGACTAAGATCGCTATTGGCGAATATAATGTCATGCATAAGAAAAAGTTATGAACAGACTCCCACTGATCTTGAGGTATATACATGAATCAACAATACTTTATTTAGAACCAAAGTACATAATGGTTCCCCTAATGTGAAGTTAGTTTCCGTGAGAAGTGGGATATACGACATAAATGATAACAAAACAGCAATGACATTATTGAGATATAACATAATTTAAGGCATTGAAAGAACATAAACAACACATAACAGAGAATATACATGACAAGAAAAATAGTTCTCATGTGGGTAGTCACCATAAATTGTACAATTAATACCATTAGAAGTCGTAATATTCAACGAGCATAATTCAAGTAATATATCTACTTTACATAAGCACATAAGAAATATGTGAATTTTCTTAGTCTACAAGTTCCTTACTTCTTTAAGTTCGATACAAAAATATGATTTTGATTGCCTGTGGGTCAACCACGTAATTCATATCTTCATCGAATAAATCATAATAATGGTAAATAAAATCTTTCACCGATTAAGACTACTACATAATTTCTAACTTAGTAATACATTAAACACGTCATAATAAATATAATGTAACATAAAATTCACGTAATAGTTTTAATCCATAAATACTTACTAAGCAAACGTGAGCCTCCTGTGGGTTGACTCTTATGATTTACAAAGTAAATTGATTTTTCTAGTATACTTTATTGATGAGTTATGCAAAAAATTTTGGAACTCAATAATCTCACTAGCATTGGTTATAAATCCAAAAATGTGAATTTAGTCCAAAATTATGCAAAATCATCATATGCCAACATGTCATGTAAGAGACAATTCGATAACAAGTAAATCACATGATTTGTGTGATTAACAAAATAATATATCAAAATGTCTTCTTCTTAATGTACATGTCATCATATTAGCATTACATACGTCAACGCATGCTTAAAATTTTTAATAGACAATAAACTTAATTGCAGAAAGCTGAATAATCGAAACTTAATTCACAATATAAGAGATTCATGTAATATTCAAATTTCACAAGGAATAAAGCCACTGCGGTGGTCAACATATTCCAATAAGGTGGATATTTGATTCTTTAATACATGAATCATGTGCAAGAATTAGCTATGTGTAATAAGAATTTACTAATTGTTGATTGGATCACTTTTTTGTGATAAATAATCAATCATAATCATAATGTAAATCTTAAATTAATACACATAATATTCATGCAATACTTATATTTCACGGCATGGAATAAGATCACTGTACTGAATAATATATTCCAATTAATGCGAAATAAATATCCTTTTGGTGCACAAAATAAATATTATGCTAATTGCATTTTACATTAAAAAAGTGTCGCATTAATGTTTATTAAACTTTAATTGCATACCTTAACACATCAAATCCCTTAATATAAACACAAAATATCATGATTCATCGAGGTATGTCGGATACTGATGACTAAAAGGAAAACAAAATCTTTTATACAGTAAAAAGAAACTTATATAATATAATGGGCAAATATTTGTGTTTATCACTATAATGGGGATAATTATTCCCCAAATTTAATTCCTATACGGATATGTATAGAAGATCTTTAATAATTCAATATTAGCAAATATATTTCAATATCCCACGTTACTTTACAAATTCTAAAGAATAAAAAAAGGAATAAAAAACCTGCCAAGCCCCTTAATAACACACTTACTTCCAATTCAAGTTTTTTTTTCTTTTTTCTTTTTTTCCCCATTAATTAGACTCACAAAAAACAACTAGCATAATGTTTCATGGCATGAAATAATTTTCACTTTCATAATTATAGCATAACATACATATAGATAATACAATAGTACTGTGTATGTAAAGCAGCGTCTTCAGCTTTGAAGTATGGATCTTTAATTTAATCATGAGAGATATGATGTTCTATTATACATCAGCTTATCATTATTTAATTACTTATAAGCCAACCAACTTCAATCTGTAATATCTTTAAGTCAAGGTTAAAGAGCAATTTATATCAACCCTCCCTCGACATAATTTCACCGGCATAGAAACTGTCAATACACCAAGCAAAATAATAATCTATTTATTTTAGGAATAATCATGTGTTCACTAACCTAAGCTCTGATACCAGATGTAATCCTTAATTTACATGACCCATAAATCGTTGAACACAATGATCATCACAAATAGATACGTAAGTAGATATGAAAGAAGAATACCTCTTTTATCGTGTTGTGGAGAGTCTTTGATCCGCTTGAACATGATCCGCCAACGAAAAACTTTAGTTGGAGCTTTTGGATTTCTCTCTTTCTACCTATACACCTTCATTATGTGTTTCTTAAGTATTTCTTTTTAAGTATGTTTTATGATGGCCTAAAGACATTATATATATAGGAGAAGAGAGGACCAAATTCCAGTTAGGGTTTAATTAGGACTTAATCTCGACCGTCCATCACGGAAGAGCTTTAATAGGAAAACAACTCTATTTAGATAACTAGAATTATAGAATTAACATGTTTCCTTGAAAACCAGGATTCCTATTAGAGCACAATCATGGGAAAGATAAATACCATAATTAATTTATCTTACACTTAAAACATTTGGTCCATCATGATTTGACAATAGATCGTTTTATATATATGCGAGTGTCGGTTACAAGTAAGTAGTCTAGCAATACAACGAGCATATCTCAAATCAGACCTACATTAGGTGTCTCGTGTAGGCTTGGTCCGGAACACCTCGGACCTACGCTTCGATGCTTGGATGGGAGTGGAATATCGGTAAATAGATCGAACGAACGTTGGTGATTGCCTTCGATGTGATGTCGAAGATGACCCCCGATGTGGTATCTTTGATGAGGTGGTATGACGTGTCACAGGTGCACGTGGTAGTCCCGATATCGAATAAGATATCGAAAGTGATATCGGTGATGTATTTCAATATGACGCGTGGTAGGTGAGGGATAATAATTACTTGTTTTGGGATCCGGGCACCGCGTATTTATAGACCTCGGGATCCGGGGACTACAGTAACATATCGGTGATTATTACCGATATGACATCGAAAATGATCCCTGATATAGTCCAATATGGGCCTGGTTTGGGCCTGGCCCAATATGCGAGAAATGCCCATATCATGTAGTCCCCCAATTTGGGGATTCTTATCTTAGAGATAAGGATTCGCAAATTTAATTTTAAATTTCTGGGTTACCTGTACCCTTCGTCCCGCCAGTTCAAATGACGAAGATCAAACTTGCGGGGAGTGCACTTGTGATGAACTTCGATTCGTCTCCCAATGTAGTGGACGCATAGTTTGAGGTCCTCGTTTGAATTCTAGTTCCCTTGGTATTTGGGTTCCTTGAAAATTGTGATGGGATTGCCGGGGCAGTTGTTATATTCTCGTGGCTCTTCGCGTAGTAGGGTAGGATGTCGGGTCTCATCTTTGACATGATGTCGAAATGCATATTCGATATGATGTCGAAAGTATATTTCGATGTAGTTAAGGCATCCGTCTATAAGTAGGGCTTGTAAGAGACTCTGAAGTTCATAGTTTTCTGCGTTTTCTTTGTTGTTTAGCGTAACCACATCGGTATGTATATCGGTAATCATATTCGATATATTCCCCGACGTGTGTTTCGACCTCGACGTTGTACTTGAATTATTTATTATTATTTCTTCATGCTGATACTCTGATTATTCTGCAGGTACATTACGTTTTTCTGAGATACTTCATAAGAATGGGGTTTAGACAATTGATGCTTAAACTTCAAGCCGATCGTGACGCTCAGAAAGCTGCTGAAACGGCGGCAGTCGCGGTGGCGCCTGAAATAAGGTCTGCGTCTAGCTTTGACCTGAATAATGCAACCGTTGAGTTTCTGGCAGAGGCATCGGGAGTCGAGCGACCTTCCCCTAGCCTTGTAGTGCCTGAACGTGTTAATGAAGAACTTTTTAACAATGTTCCTGCAACGGTTGGGTCCCTTAGCCAGGACATCCTTGACGTGGTGGGAGGCCCGGATGGTGCGGCCAGCCTCTTGGAGGTGTTGACCTTGAAACAAGAGGGTGTGGTTCCTCAACCTGACGGGGATGTGGCGAGAGAGAGACAATTTGCGAGGTCTCCTTCCGGTGAGTATGTCGCTCTACGTTCTGAATCGTCGGCCGATATTCATTTGACCAAGGACATTGGAGGTTCGGAATTGAATACCCATGTCAACTTGGGTGATTTTGTGGATGCGCCTTTTATAGTGGGGTCGGGTTCTTCACGCCTGAACCTTATTAGTGACAAGGGAAAGGCGACCGTTTTAGGTGTGACCGACAAGGGTAAGGGGCCACTGCAGGAGCCCTCGATATTGGGGGGTCGTGCCCCTATTTTTCCTGGGATCCCGATTACAAAACATGTCGTTGACCTGAGTAGGATATCAGGTAGTAAAAGGTCTCGTGAGGGGACTGTCCATAGTGGCCACTCATCTTCGAGTTCGGGCCCTCGGAAGGCGGGTGCAGTCAAACCCTCAAAGCGAGTAGAATTCCCTAAAACAGATGCTGTACGGGGCATGATGCGGGCTTTTCCTCCTCCTGCGAATGTGCGGGTGCTCACAGAATTTGAGCGGGCCCAGAATATACGCCGCAGCGCTCATCTGTTCCAAAGTGTATGTATCTGAATACGACTTCGATCGTTTTCATTTGAATGTTTAGCATAATGTTATGTATTGTATTGTGCAGACGGCCAAGCTGGCGATCTCGTGTTTGAAGACCATTCGCGAGTCCAAGGGTGATCCTGACGCTGTCGCTGCCGAGCTCGAGGTCGATATCTTGAAGATGGGGGAGTTCAACCCCATGGTGTTGGAGAAGTTAGAGGCTGAAAAAGAGGATGCATTGAAGACATGCCGTACGCTCCGGGAGGAGTATGATTTGTTGAAGGGCAACCTCAAAACATTAATGACTGAGCTCGATCAAGGAAAGGCGCGTGCATTTGCGGCCAATAAAGAGCTGGAAACACTGAAAGCTGAGGTGGCGGCGGTGAAGGCTGCTAATGAACGTCTCTCATTGGAGCTCTCCACTGCCAAATTAGCTCCCTTGGACTTGGTATGTATCCTGTGCACGATATCTGTTTCTATTTTTTGTCCTCTTGTATTTAATTGAGTTCAATTTGTAGGAACATCGTCCTGATCTCCTCCAGGTTGGGACGGAGAATTTTATGGAAAGCTCGAGCTTCCGAAATCTAATTCTGAAGGTTTGAGATGCAGCCTTTCATGCTCGCGTAGGGCAAGTATTGAGAAATGACGGTTTCAAGGACTCCCTCGAGCTGAGTGGGTTGAACCCAAGGCATGATCATAATGATCTGCCGATTGGTGGCCTAGGTGAGGTGGAAGAGAGTCCGGCCGACCCTGACATGTTTTCCGAGGTCGTGGAGAAAAAGGCTGAAGGGTCCTCGTGGGAGTAGCTGTTTACTGCCTTCATTGTAATTTGAATTTATCACTTTTCGGACTATCTTTGATTGGTGGTTCTGTAACTGAATATTTATTTCTCTGTTGTTTTCCTAGTATATGACTCTTCGTGGCCTTGTTGTCTGATAACTTGTCGGTTTCTTTTATTGTCATGATGGTAGAATATGCAGTATTCCGATGTCTGAGGCGCAGTCATTTCGTTCTCGTATTTGATGAGATTCGTTCAATCTGTCTGTTGTCAATCAAGGAATGATTAGACTTTCCTTGGTGTTGGTAGAAACATGGGCAATCTGTCACTGCTTCTGTGTTTAGGATCGACCCTATTATTACAGGGGATATTCTTCTTGTGGTTATGGGCCCATAGAGCCTGCCTCTTCACCTAGTTTGATTTATGAAATTTTCACCCAATAGGCTCTTCACCTAGCGTAATTTTATGGGATTTCCACCCAATAGGCTCTTCACCTAGCTTGATTTATGGGATTTTCACCCAATAGGCTCTTCACCTAACGTAATTTTAAGGGATTTCCACCCAATAGGCTCTTCACCTAGCTTGATTTATGGATTTTCACCCAATAGGCTCTTCACCTAGCGTGATTTTATGGGATTTCCACCCAATAGGCTCTTCACCTAGCTTGATTTATGGGATTTCCACCCAATAGGCTCTTCACCTAGCGTAATTTTATGGGATTTCCACCCAATAGGCTCTTCACCTAGCTTGATTTATGGGATTTTCACCCAATAGGCTCTTCACCTAGCGTAATTTTATGGAATTTCCACCCTATAGGCTCTTCACCTAGCTTGATTTATGGGATTTTCACCCAATAGGCTCTCCACCTAGCTTGGCAGTTTGACCCCGTTATCACATGGGATATTTTTCTTGAATCGACCCCGTTATCATAGGGAATTTTTTCTTTAATCGACCCCGTTATCACAGGGGATTTTTTCTTTAATCGACCCCGTTATCACAAGGGATTTTTTTCTTTAATCGACCCCGTTATCACAGGGGATTTTTTCTTGGATTGGCTCCGTTATCACGGGGAATTTTTTCTTTAATCGACCCCGTTATCACAGGGAATTTTTTCTTTAATCGACCCCGTTATCACAAGGGATATTTTTTGTGTTGTAGGCGAGCCTTTTCGTTGTCTTTTTGACTATGTCTCTTGGTGACTCTGTCGTCGTTGAATATGTAGGTCATTGAGCCCTGGAAAACATCATACACAAGAAAAATTTTCGACATAAAAGCTAATACGAAAACACGAAATGACATGCATGTGTTATTTGAGGGATGTTCCCTCAATCTGGGAATATCAGTTTTACACAAGAAATAGTGTTTCCATTGTGCTCTATCATGCCTGTGGTACCTGTTTGTACCTGTTGTACCTGTTTGTACCTGTAAGAGGGCGATGTGTTAAATATATATCTAGGGGAACATTCCCCAATTGTTTGTGCCATTCTCTGCACTTCTATAATGTCCGCTTAGGACATATCCCTGCATGAAATATGAGATTGCGCCAAGCAACAAATAAAAAATAAAAAGGTAGTAACGGATAACGGTCGAAGGCTAGGTAAACCCATCCCGCCTACTTATCCCGTTGCATGGGGAATCAGATCGGCGTAGTTCCCCCTGTTTTAAGTTGCATGCCGACCCACGAAGGGGCACAATAAGAGATAGCGGTCGAGGGCTAGGTAAACCTAACCCGCCTACATATCCCGTTGAGTGGGGAACAGACCGGCGTAGTTCCCCCTGTTTTAAGTTTACAGACCGACCCACGATGGGGCAATGTTTCCGTTGTCCAAACATAATTTAAAAACTGCTGAAATTAAAAACATTGTTCTGTTTGCTCCTCATGGCGATCACTCCATGCTCGGAATGTATTCTTGGTGTGTGACTTGTATTTCCTGTCTTCTTCTGATTCTTGGGTGCTTCAGCGAGTCCACATAGCACATCCATCCCTGCACCTGGTCACCTATGATCTCACCAACTCCTTGAGGCGTCGGGAATTGATCTTCTGGTAATAAGTAGAGACTGCTGCCCTGATCTGGTTGAGCGCCGGTCGGCCAATGATGGCGTGGTAAGGAAATGGAGTGTCGACAATCGTGTATTTTATCGGTGTGACCCGAGTGTGTGGGCTACTGCCAAACATAGTGGGCAATATGACTTGTCCAAGCGGCACTACCTCTGCTCCACCAAATCTGGTCAACGGGGTGGATATCGACTTCAGTCGGTCCGGGGCTATCCCCATCTGCTCGTAGGCTTTAGAGAATATCTGGTTTGCGGAGCTCCCGCTATCCACCAACACTTTATGCACCTGATAGCCATCCACATTAATCGTGATAACCAGTGGGCAATCTAGTTTCCCTGCAGTCAAGGCCAATGGACTAAGCTGCTCCAAGTCTTTCTTGGTGAAGGAGATCTCCTGCTCCAAGTATGCTTTTGGCATGATTGCGTTGGTGTACCCAACATAGGCTCCACCCTGGAGTCTCCACGTTATGGTTTCTCGGCCGTGAGCCATGTCAGCTCCCAAGCCTCCCCCGTTGATCACATTTATAACGCCTCTGCTCGGGGCATTCACTATGGTCCTCCCTCGCTCCTCGGGTGCCTCAATCATCTTCTGTTTTCCTCTCCTGGGCGAGTAATCCCTTCTAGGGGATGAGGAATGTTCTGCTCCTCTAGCATCCTCCCTGGCGCCCCTGACAAACTCGACCAGTTTCCCTTCTTTGATCAATCTTTTGATCTCGTTCCTCAGGTGTGTGCAGTCCTCTGTCTTGTGTCCAGGTTGACGGTGGTATGCGCAGTATTTGCCGGATGACTTCATCCCGGGAGTTTCATTCAACGGCCTGGGTTCCGTCAACCATCCATTTCTCTTCTCCACGGCCATCACCTCTAGAATACCTCTATTTAACGGGGTGTACGTCCTTGGGGGACTTTCCCTGTTGCGCTCTCTGTCTGCATTTCTGCTGGGAAACGAACCTTGATGCGTTGCCATCATTTTGTCCTCATAGACCATTTGGTTTGCAAGCATGTTGATCTGTGCTATGGTGGGCTCAGTCAATTTGATTAGCTCCCCGGCGAACCTGCGATGGGTCGTACCCTTAAACAACATCATCATGACCTGACCGACATGCGGCTCATCCACCTTCAGTAATTCATCGTTGAACCTCTTCATATAGTCTCGGATGTTCTCCCTTTCCCTTTGCTGCACAGCACCGAGGTGTAGCAGGTTGGTCTTCATTCTCTTTTGGCTAGAGAATTGGTTCTCAAATTTCTCCCTCAGCTGCTCGTAGTCCGTTATGGATCTGGCCTCCAGCCTAGCAAACCAATCCAGTGCAGCGCCCGTTAAAGTGGTGGAGAGGATCTTTGCTTTTATGTTTCTCGAGTAGTTGTGCAGGTTTAGAATGCTATCGACCTGATGGAGATGATCTGTAGGATCGCCTCTTCCGTCGTATGGCTTGATCACTGGGATCTTGTCCCCCCTTTGCAATACTTCAGCCTCTATCTCATCAGAAAACGGGGTCCTACTGCGAACCTTTCTACGACTCTGAGTTAACTTCCTCGACAATTCCGCCCTCTCGCGGTCTAGCTGTTCCATCCTCCTTGAGATTACCCACAGTATTTCTGCATCCTCGTCCTTTGAATATGCAATCTAGGCACGGTCGCGACCGCGTTCCATTCTCCGGACTACTTCCGCCCTCTCGCGGTCAAGCCGTTCCATCTTCCTTGCTAGCTCTCGATCTAGAGTCTCGGGGTCCCGTCTTTCTGCCCTGTCGTAAGCAGCGGGTGATATCTCTCTGAAGGAGTCCCTCGTATCCTCCTGTTCGTCATATCCTTGCCTTGCCCTTCTCTCACCCACTCCGGATTCATGGGGCCTCGCCCGAATGTCCTTTGCCCTTTGCTCCACTAATCGTGGAAACAAGGTCTCCAATGTGGAATCCAGTGCCGCTCTTACTGTGGCGTTGATCTGCGCTTGCATCTCCGAGGTTATGGCAGCGGGGTGAAAGGCACTTTGTCCCGCGGGCATTGTCTCCTTCAGGCCGGGAAAATCCGCATTTAACGCCTCAGTCATTGGAATGTCTGCTGGGTGGTTCTCAGCGGGCGGGCCCTCAGTCTCGGGTTCTGCCGCACTTGGTGCAACAAGGGTCGGACCTGCATTTGCGGCTCGCGGCGGCCTCCCAGGCCCGCGCCTTCGTTGCACTGGTGGTGGAGGAAGCTCCATCTCGGCTTGAGTCACTGTCTATTCTTGGTCAGTTGGGTGTAGAGGGGGTTGCGTGTCTTCCATCCTGGCACTCCTAGTCACAACTCCGCTAAATTCGGATCGGGTCCTCCTTCCTTGCATCTCGGCGTCCTTGTCCGGGAACTGGTGTTCCCACAGACGGCGCCACTGATTTGACAATAGATCGTTTTATATATATGCGAGTGTCGGTTACAAGTAAGTAGTCTAGCAATACAACGAGTCTATCTCAAATCAGACACACACTAGGTGTCTCGTGTAGGCTTGGTCCGGAACACCTCAGACCTACGCTTCGATGCTTGGATGGGAGTGGAATATCGGTAAATAGATCGAACGGACGTCGGTGATTGCCTTCGATGTGATGTCGAAGATGACCCCCGATGTGGTATCGGTTATGAGGTGGTATGACGTGTCACAGGTGCACGTGGTAGTCCCGATATCGAATAAGATATCGAAAGTGATATTGGTGATGTATTTCGATATGACGCGTGGTAGCTGAGGGATAATAATTACTTGTTTTGGGATCCGGGCACCGCGTATTTATAGACCTCGGGATCCGGAGACCACAATAACATATCGGTGATTATTACCGATATGACATCGAAAGTGATCCCCGATATAGTCCAATATGAGCCTGGTTTGGGTCTGGCCCAATATGCAAGAAATGCCCATATCACATCAGTTCTTTCCAGCCACTAATGTCCTATTCACTTTAATTTCTTAATAATTGGTTTTTTTCATCCATGAATTGATCGATTGATTGATGAGATCAGCGCATCAAATTGAAGACAATGGAAATAAAACTAAAGAAAAAGTTTATTGAATCGAACAATTGAGAATTCAAATCAATCTCATGCAAAACGAAGTGAAATAAGAGGAGTGTGTGTGCTTTAATTATATATAAGTGGATCGAGAATTAGAAGAGCTCTAATCCTTATTAATTGAGCTTCATTTACAGTATAAACTATAAACGATCAGAATTTACTAAAAGCGTAAAGCTGTTTTAACTAATATTTGAAAGTTTCTAATTTTGAAAATAAATCAAAATATAATTTAAAATTTTTCAATATGAGATACTCTATATTTTATTTTCCCCAACAAGTTGAAAGCATAATAACATGATTAACTTCGCGTTTCGTTGAAGACATAAAGTTTAGAAAAAAAAAAAAAAAAAAACCTTCAATTGCATGCACACTGGACATGTGTGATGTATATGCCCGTCAAACCATAAAACGTGATTAACAATATTAATTATTTTCGAAATTAGCTCCTCATCAAATTAAATATTTAATTAGGGGTTCGCATTTTTTTGATTCTTCTTGACTTCCTTCTTCTCATGGCGTGCATGAAACGCTACTCCGCCAGCCCCAACCGCCACTACCGCCGCGATCTCCTCCTTTACTTTGTGTTTGTGTGCATTTTCTGGGTCCTTTTTTGCCTTGTGCTTCTCATGCTGCAAAATGTTCATTGATGAATTAGAAAATAAAACTTAATATACATGCTATTGCAAATGAATTATAATCGAGTCAAAAAATATTACGATTAAATTCCTTAGGGTTTGATTAAATTGCAGCAGCTAGTAATATATAATACATAAAATGATGTAAAGTCTTTGCAGGAGAGCTAGTTACTTCATGCAAAAATCAATAAACTAAAATAGTTTTTTTCTACAACAATTTATATATTAAAAGGTTTCGATCGGTTTTATAAATTGTTTACAACGTTCCGAATTAAAGGCCCATCATATATGTGAATCGCGACTTCAGCTGCCATAAATATCCCTTCATGAGATAAATGAAGGAGTTTGTCGTAGTTATTATTTTTTTTAAAATTTAAAGCGATTATTTCTAAGTTGATCAAGCATTATTAGAGTTATTATCACAATTCATCCGTTATCTTATTTAAAACTCTAAACTATAAGCTGAAAATTCTTACTATAAAAAGTATAAACACGAGGATTGATTAAAATTAACATATTAATTAGTTATTATTATGTTTGTTACGCTTCTTACCACGGCATAGGCACCAGCTGCGACCACCCCGAGCTTTCCCAATTGCCCCATATGCTTATGGTGCTTCATCTCCTTCTCGTAATCATGGCTCATTTCTTCTTCGCCTTCTTCCTTCTTGTGGTGGAAGAGGTGGTGCTTCTTCTCTTCAGCCATATTCTCTAATTAATAATAATGATGTTTATATTTGCTAATTAAGTTTATAAAACTTTTGTTCCTATGACTTTTCAATAGCTTGGCTTCTGCAATTTATAGGCAATTGCGTGATTTCTATAATACATTGTTCAATTCTAAGATGCCATCAAGTGGGGTGGTTAACGGTAATGTTAAACAACAGGGCAAAGAATAATATAATGCCTAATGAAGTTTGGAGAGAATTTGACTGGTCTATTATCTACTCACCGTGTTCAAAATTGCGATGCTTGAAACTTTTCCAGTGTTTTAAATATTGTTTTGATATAATTTGAAATGTCCATAGAATTTTTTATTGAAATGTAAGTGAAAAATAGTTTTTATAGTTTGTTTCATGAGTAGAGTCGTCAAAAACATTATATATATTTTTAATTAGTTCTTTTTGTAAAAAAGGAAAAGCTTTTGCAAACTCCAATCCACATTACTAACATGGAATTCCTGCTAAGTTGTATTATATTGGTATATCATCATCAGAAATTTCTATGAAGGTAGCATCGCAATACATAAGAGTTATCATTATTTATTTTTATTTTTATTTGTAGTTTTTGGATGAGAGACTAGGTCGTCAAGTCTTGACTTAATACATAAATGGATAAAGAGAAAATTGATTGAGACTTTTCAGTTATAACTTATAATCAATTCAATCGTGTTAACAAGCCTACCATTACTCCATTTCAAAGGAATTGTTTTTGCGTAAACATATATACATAAAATACTGAGCATTATTCTTTGTTTAAAATTCCCACTGGAAATTAATAAAAGACCACAAGCATAAACTGTTTTCTCCAATAATGGCAAAAGTCTTCGACGACTTAAAAGGCTAAAACATATTGCTAGTTGCTTTTATTAAATAGAATGTACTCCTAAAAACATTTCGTAGTCACATCGTTTTAGCATTTAGGTGCGCGTGACGGGGAACCTACGTTTGTAACTGTAATTCGAGAAAAATTAAAACTTTAAAAAGGCTGTATAATATTACAAGGGGAATTTGGGGAAGCAAGATGCTACAAAGCGGAGTAGTGCTCTAACACTGTTACTTTATCGAAATATCCTTTCTTTTATTTGTAAGAAACGGTTCTATCTTTTATGAATTTGCAAAATTACCCCAATAGATTAAACAGTTCTATTTTTAGTGTTCTTTCAATGGATATAGTCCATCACGACCATATCAGGCCCAGCATGCTTCCGTACAAACAATTAAAACATAACCGTAAAAGATACCTCCTTTTGACCGTATTACCGTCGGGTATTCTGCCAGGTTTTACGAAGACTCCTCGCCCTCAACCACTCGATCGCAACCGATGGTTCTGCAACAGCTCCTTCAACGGTAACCAGCACAACCCTGGTTCGTTTCCTACTCCGGGTGTAAGAGGCAACTAAAACGGAATATTTAAAAGCTCAACTTTGGCATACTCAAGCGAAAGCAAATCTATATTTATTTATGTGGAGATTTATATATTACAACACACTCATATCTCCTTAGAGAGGAGTAACTTGTTTTAGCTACTCATGGTAGCTAACTCTCTCTTGTACATCCACTCAAAACTGAAATCAAAACTATTCTACAGACACTTGTTTATTTGACAGAAATGAAAAACTCACACTAATACAAACTATGCTTCTCTCTTGTTTATAAGAAAACTAAGGGAAATGTTCGATGCCTTTAGCTTTCTTCAGCTTGTGTATTTATAGGTGAAGATCCGGATTTGAAACGCGGATTTCAGCTACATTCTGATGCCTTTTTTCCCACTAGCGTAGTGGCCTGGCCCTCCTGTCATTTTAGTGGAATCTTTTCCACCGCAGCTTGTTGTCTTTTCCTTCCCACTATGATAGTGGTCTGGCCCTCCACTTATCATCATGTTGTTGTAGTGGAGATGGTCCCGATTTGATCACATGGCTACTTTAGCTTTGCCAGCTGTAGTAGCCCACTTGCCTGACCCACGCGGCATCTTTCCTTGTCTCGCATGGCCCTCTTTGTCGTTTTCTTCTTTGTCCCGTTTTATCGGGAATCTCTTTCCGAAGAGGGGTTCTCTCTGATCTTGACACTTTGGACAGATCCTCTCCTTCCATTGGCCGACGTGTGCCATGTTGCAGAATTTTCGACTAGTTTCTGCCGTCGATGGAATCTCGTTCTTCCACAATGTTCTCCGTTTATTTTCGAACATTGATTCAGCGAACCTCGTGGTGGTGTTCGTCATGCTGTTAAGCATAAACGTCCCATTTTCCTTGTCTTGGAAAATCTTGAATGCATACTTGACCTTGTCCATCTCTGTGAGACAGACCCAGAGTCCCCAAGCTCTTCTTGTCGAAACGTCATCCTCTGAGAGTGGGGCGACTAACATCTGTCCCTCTGGTGGAGGCTTGATGTAGTCCAAAGCTTTCCAATTGGGTCTTTGGATTTTGATAAAATGAAAACATGGTAAAGACCATTTTCCTGCGATTTCGGGGGCTGCGGATATAAACTTCATTTCAAGAACATCGCCCCTTCCAAGTGTATGATTGTTTTGCCATGTATCATACACATTTTTCTGGATCCATTCCGGTAACTTGGCAATTTCCGGAAAGCTCGGTGATTCGGTAAAGATTGAGGCTATATAGCCAAAATCAAACCATTCTCGTGTCAGCTCGGGTTTTGATCCAGGTAGTATCCAAACCCTTGGATATTTTCCTGACCAATCAGCAATAGTTTTTCCAGGGACAAGTCCCATCCTCGTGTTCAACCTTTCCCACGTTCTCTGATATTCAATCAAAGGTGGGGTTTTCTCGTTTTTGTTTTTCTTAGATGGTCCCGTTTGGGGTCTAAGATTAACCTCGTCCTCTTTATTTTTAGAGGTATTTTTCGATTCCTTTGGTATCTCTACCTCTGGATCATCATGCTTCTGGCTCGTTGATTCTTTAGGTATTTCTACCTTTGAATCGGCTTGCTTCTGGCTCGTAGATTCTTTAGGTATTTCTACCCCCGAATTAGCTCGTCCTTGGGTGTTTTCCTCGAAAGGATCACCTGCTGGTCCAGTTTTACTTGGATCATCACACTCGTATGTGTTTGCTCGTATTTCCACTTCCAGTTTTGAAAGTGAAGCATCTCGAAATAGTGGAATCGCGAGGCAATCCCACAAACTCGTACTATCCAATAAAGTTGCCTTCATCGAGTTTTGAACCTTAGAAAGGTCCATTTCCTGTACATGACCGGAAGCCTGAGCATTGATTGTCAGACCCTCAATCGCCTTGCGGAGCTCGTCCAGGTTATCCATGTGGTGTCTCCATCTCGTGAGGATGGTATCGGCCTCATGTACCTCCATCCCTAGTTAAAAAATCTGCAAGAACATTCTCATGAGATTTAATAACTTGAACATCAAAATTATAATACTGACATTCAGCTTGCCATCTTAATAACCTAGCTTTCTCGGGTTTGCTTTCTATCTTATTTTTTAAGAAAGCCTTGACGCTAGTGTTATCAATCTTAAGTGTGAATTTTTTAGCTAGTAAGAATAAAGGCCATTTTTTGAAGGCCCTTCGAACTGCAAAGAATTCCTTCTCGTTGATGTGTCATCTTGCTGCCTCGTCTTTCGAAAAGAGACCGCTGCAGTATCTGCATGGCACTTCTCCTTTTGGCTCGACTTTGGTAAGAATCGCCGCCCACCAATGGTCGCTTGCATCCGTATAAAGAACCAAATCATCTTCGTCATTGGGAATTGCAAGCTTGGGGAGATCTTGACAGATAGCTTTAAGCTTCTGTACTGTCTCCTTGTGTTCTTTCGTCCATCTGAACTCTGCGTCCTTCTTCAGTAATGGACTAAATGTTTTCCTGTAACTCGCCAGATTGTTAATAAACATTCCAGCAAAATTAACTAACCCCATAAAACTTTGGAGTTGTTTAACCGTCTTGAGGTCGTCGGGAAAGTCACGTACCTTTTCCACCAGATGATTTTGGAGGATAATACCTGACTCGTCAATCTCGACTCCAAGGAATTCGATCTTCCTTGTAAGAATTACTGCCTTCTTTTGTGACAGCACTAATCCTTCTTTGTGGCAAACATCTGAGAAGATCTCCAAATGTTTGATGTGGTCTTGGACGTTCTTCGAGGCGATGAGGATATCATCGACGTAGACGAACATGAACTTGAAATAATCTTTGAAAAGATTATCCATTTTCCTCTGATATATCTGGGGCGCATTAGCCAATCCCATTGGCATAACATTCCAAATATAGTGACCTTGCGGTGTGGAGAAGGCTGTAAACTTCTTACTTTCTTCATCCATCTTGATTTGGTAGAAACCTGATTTGCAGTCAAACTTGGAGAAGACTCTCGCATTCTGAACGCAGTTGATCAGGTGCTCTCGGTTCGGGATGTAATACCCGTCGAATTCCAAGATCTTGTTGATCCCTTGGTAGTTGATCACCAATCTCGGCTTTCCTCTCTTGATCTCTCCATGGTTCCTGACTAAGAACCCCGGACTACTGTAGGGGGAAACTCCTGGTGAGATGAGCTTCAGATCCAGATGTTCTTTGAGAATCAACTGCATATCCTTACGATCCTCCTGATTCATGAGGATGGGTCTATATCTGACCAGCTCGTTTTCCTTTCCCTTTTGAACTCTTAGAGTAGCTTTGAGTTCATTCTTGTTCCACCATGCCAGAGGATCTTCTTCGTAGTTCCTCCGAATCTTTGCCTTGACATCTTCAATTGAAATCTGTTCATCATTGGTGATGTCAATATGAGGACTTGGTTCAAGGCTGGCCTTGAGGATCTCGATTGTTTCATCTCTGATCCTTTTGGTCTTCCGGCCACCTAGGCTTTCAATCCTGAGCTGTAGGATTGCCTTACCATACTTCCTCTGGTCTTGCATTTTTGGGTGTAGAAGTCGTCCTTCATCACCACGCTTGCTGCGAAATTGAATCGGCAGTTTGCGGTGAAACGCCTGCGTCAATCGTTGCACCAAGATCTTATGATCACAAGTGGTTGTGAGAATAAGACGTCTTGTTTCATTTTCCTGTGTAAAACGTTTGAACGTCTGTAGGAAATTGTTGCCAAACAAGATATCGGCTCCGGTATCATGGAAATAAATTGGGGGCGTCTTCACTTTGTACCATGGGGTACCTCCTGCTCCGCCAATTAAAATTTCTGCTTGTTTTATTCCTCGTTTGAAGATGATGATCTTCTTCGAGAAATCCCTTCCTGCAATCGCCGGTAAATCTTCTCCGATTTCTCCGGGGAAGACTCCTGGTTTTGCTGTGCAGATACCTGCCCCTCCGTCGATATACGCCGCAAAGTATTCGGCTCGATATTTCTCGTACAACATCCCTACTGAGATGTAGATTGAGAATGGACTAGTGGTCATCTGAGTCGGTATCTTTTCCCTTCCACCGTAAACTCCATTCCTTTCGGCACCTTTTCCCAAGGTTTGTGATCCTCGAGAAATTCTATTCCAAGAACAAGTTGTTCTGGGATCTTTCCTGCACGTCCGTTGATAATAAAGTCAAGTCCACCTAGTTTTAGGTTTCCCTGATACCTACCAACAAATGGTTGCTTGAGATAATACAACGCGTCGCATGGTAACGTATTATCTTTCTGGGTGGTGTCGAAGATGACTTCGACTTCTCCCCATCCTCCTGGACATTGGAGTTCACCTTTGGTTATGAATTTCTTTGGTTCAGTCACAACCTCCATAATTGGTTTCTTTCCCCAGGTGAGGCTTTGCATCCTATTCTCCCGGAAAGAGACCGTTCTGGGCTCGAATCTTTGGCTCGTATCTTTGCCAAAAATTGGTTGGTCGCGGATTATTAAATCCATCTCATGAATATGTGGCAGGCTGGAAATCTCTGGCCTGACTGCATGTGCGACCTTCTCGAAGATCTCCGGTATCTCAACAAACTCATTCCTCTGGAAGAGATCTGAATGGTGAGTATTTGAGAGCGCGTAGGAGATACTATATGTAATGGAGTAAGGACGGTTCCCTTCCTTCATTAACTCCTTGTTTTTGAAGTCCTGATGTAGAGTAAGGACTCTACTAAAATCTTTATCGGCTAGGTTAAAGGCGATCTTTGGATAAATGAATGTCGCCACCTTTCCCGCAAATAGATTTCCTGAAATACCTCCGAGACAAGCATCTCGTAGGTTCTGGATCCTTCGATCAAAGACGGCAATGTCAATTGGGGAATTGATTCCTTCTTTGAATGTTGCTTTGAGCAGAATCCTTATGGCTCCGATATGGATCCATGACATTTTCTGCGCAACCTCTGGCCTGAGTCTTTTTAGTTCCTCTTTGATTTCGTTCATAGGAACTAGCTGCATCTCCATCACATTACTGGTCAGCTCCATTGGGATAGCAATTTCTCCCGCTGTAACCTTGTAGATGATGTGATGTTTCCTCTTCCTGAAGCTTAGCTGAGCTAAGGCTCTCTCCATTTTTCCGATGGTGAAACCATCGTAGACTCTCAACTTTGGATCTTCTCGCATAATTCTCATCAAGGCTTTGTGAGAAATGCTTGTTTGTGAGAAAAATCCTGTCCTGTCCTCCTGAACTTCCTGATGGAAGATCTCCTCGTCTTCAGTCTGATTCTGATTCAGATTCTGAAGACTCATCTGGTCCTTCGTCTTCCTCATATATACTTTCGTCTGAAGGGATATCTTCAAACCGGTAAACCTGAACAAGGTCCTGAAAGTAGACAGCTTCTTCGAACTCCGGCGTAGCCTCGAACTGTCTGACACCTCTTTTTTGGTTCTCTGGACAATCTGTTGAGATATGTCCTTTGGCCCCACACGTCCAGCAGTTGCAGTCTTTGAAGCTTTCATTAGCACGTGTTTGTGCTCTCCTGAAAGTTCGCCTAACTGGTGGTCTGTTGGTACTTCCTTGACTGGACGCCGTTCTTCCACGGCTGGGTCCTGGTCTCTGCCCTGATTTGTAACTTCGGGCCTTTTGTTTTGACCAGAATCTTCTTGGTTTCCACGAAGATCTTTTGGTAAACTTGCCCCTTTGCTCATAGGGATGATCCCTATGCTTCTTCTTTCGATGTCTCTCTGGTGCTCCAACGACTGTTGGAACGTCATTGTCGTCGCAGCAAAGCCGGGCTGATTTATTTATCTGTTTCAGCCTCTTGAAATTCTTTTGAATTGCTGCCTTCTGGCACCACTCACTCAATTTGGCTTTGAGGAAAGACATCCTTTGAGCCACTGTGTCTATCCCCAGAGGGATATACTCACGTAGTAACATTTCTCGCCATGGGCTTGGAATCTTGGCGAAGAAAAGGGGAAGCGCCGTGTCTTCTGCAATTCGGCTCTTCCATCTGTACTCGGTGAACAACTTTATGTATAGATCAACTTGACATATGTCATGTAGCTCCAGGCTATACAGCGCTTGTTCGTACCTCTTGACTTTCTCCTGGTCACCTCCTCCGGTCTGGGGATCCACAAAGTATCCTTCTCCGATGAAGTAGATTTTGAAAAGCCTCGCCATTCTATCAACGATGTCTTTGAGAGACTCGCCCGATAGGACTCCACCTCTAACTTCTGGAGTTCCATGTTCCCATCCGACCTTGACCGAACCTTCGAGACTCATCTGTAACATCATGATGAATCCTTCTTTGTCGAGTTCAAGCGTCGCTGCCGCAATTCTCATTGCTGCTGCCCATTCATCGATCAGGGCCTCGCGGTTCTTGAAATCCAAAATATCAAGATTGAGCATAAGCCCATACGGGTGGATCGGATCGAGTTGAGATCTTCCGTATGGTGTTCCATGAACATCCGGCCTTCTGGCTCTTGCTCGGGTTGGAATACGATTGTACATATTCCCTGCAACAAAATCATGCTGGTGTGGCATGGCTTCTTCACGAACTGGCTCTTCCCGAATTGGGTCTGGATTAGGGACGGAAGATCCGGCACCTTCGGTAACTGTTGATTGTCCCGGTGGAGGACCTTGACTTGATTGTCCCGGTGGAGGACCTTGACTCGGTACAATTACACCGAACGTCTGCACGTTTTCCAGGCTGAGGCCTGAAAGTGATTCCGCCAGGTCGGCAAGGTCTCGCCCAATCTCGAAGTTGAAATCCTCAATTCTGAATCTGGACATGATCTCACTTCGTGCTAGGTTCTCCCCTTATCCGGGCTTCCAGCTTTTCGTTCGTGGTCATCTCTCTTTTGACCTGAACTGCTTTGCCTTTTTGATGTAATAAAGGCTCCTTCCCGAAAGATGGTGGTAACCATCCAACTTTTCTTCTTTCGGACGACCTTGGCATGGATTCCAAGTTCTTGACTCGTTGCTGGATATCTTGTATTTTATCCAAGATCTCCTTCTGTCGTCGAGACATGGCTTCAAGCTTGTCTCTGATTTCCTGTATTAGCTCGGGCACATAGTGTTGGCGATTGCCATATGCTTGCACCGTCTTCTGGACTTCCCTGAGGTCTTGAGATAGCTTGGAGCTATCTGGCACGAGCTCGTGGAAATCTGGCAAAACTAGATCACTCATGAAGAACGGTTATTACGTTCAGTGATTAATCTATTAATTCTCGCAATACTTGCCAAGAGACCATTAACTCTAATGAATTTGACTCTGATGGCATGTAGGTTGTCTGGTCTATAACTAGCTAGGTCATCTAACTTAGTTATCAAGATCCGGAGTTCTTGTTCAAGTGTAATACCAGGCATCTTACAGGCTTAGTATAGAACTTTGCTTTTTAGCTTTTTCTAGACTAATCGTAAGTTGTCTAAACATTTCTTGCCTTGCCACCTTGACTGGGCAAGTGTTACCTCGTAGCTCACGATCGCAACATAGGACATCGTGATTTTTAATCATCGTGTTATGATACTCACGATAGCTTGTTAAAGCAATGATTTGCTTTTTAATACTTGCACACTTGTGTGTTCTAAAGTAGAACTGATATGGGAGGTCCCATATATTATCCATTGCTGGATCACTCATGTTTTTGAAAAACTCCTCTCATAAGGTAATAAAGAGTTGCAATAAATAAATAAATAACCACATAAAATAAATAAACCATGCTCTGATACCATTTTCAAGGCACCAAAAATAGGGACCTTTAACCTATGGGGTAAAAGTGAAATATCTTAAAGGTTGAAGAAATCTTTGGAATAAAAGGTAGAGGGTATTAAGGTAATTGAAAAGGTGTTGGAGTAGTGCTCTACCTCCTAGCATCTAATTTTCCGGGAATTTGCATCAAATCCTCCATCGTTTGGGGCCATTTGCAGTCAACACCTTTAACTTTATTTTGGAGCGGTCAACCCCGCATGGGGTATTTTCATCCAAAATTTGACCCACCTTTTGATATGTTAAATGTGCCCCCCCTCCCCCTAACCTATTCAGTTTGGTGCAGATTGCCCCTACATATAGTGTTATAAAAATTTCAACATTTTTTTAAAATATTTAGACAAAATAAAAAAATTATTTAAATTTTGACCCACCTTTTTAGTTTCTTATTTTTTTAAGACCAAGGAATTTAGGCTTCTTTTTCGATAAAATTCTATTTTTTAATCATTAGACAAAATTCCTTTTTTTTAAAAAAAAAATCTTTAGACAATTTTTTTTTCCAGAATGGTTAATTGTAAAACAGTTCTCCAAAATAAATGCTTGAAGTCTAAAACATGTTGAAAAAGAAGCCTAAATTACTTAGTCTTAAAAAATAAGAAACTAAAAAGATGGGTCAAATTTAATAAATCTTTAATTTTGTCTAAAGTTTTTTTAAAAATGAATGTTGAGATTTTTATATTAAGTGGGGGGCAATCTGCACCAAACTCAATAGGTTAGGGGACACATTTAACATATCAACAAGTGGGTCAAAATTTGGACGAAAATACCCTTGATCAAAAGTGCAAAATGTTGACTTGGTGTAAATTGCTTATTTTGCCATACGATGGGGGGTTGACCGCTCCAAAACAAAGTTAAAGGTGTTGTCTACAAATGACCCCAAACGATGGGGTGTTTGATGCAATTTCCCCATATTACAATTAAGCAAATCTGTAACTAATGTCGAAAATACATTAGTAGATTTGAAATAGTTTTTCTTTCCTCATTGTGAGATATATATTCAATATTCATCTACTATGTTGCATCGACGCCATGTGTCCTTTTCGTGTTGGAGTGTACATGTCCACCAATTAACAAAATTTTGTTTCAAAAATCAGTTTCATGTGCCCATGTCGTGTTTCGGTGAGAACTGCCAGTTTGCTCATAAACTATGAAGGAGTTGAGGCCCGTAATCAGGCATTCACGCTACAAGACCGAGGTCTATTGCATGGTGTTTGCTGGAGATGCCTGCCCCGACAGGCGTCATTGCCATTCCCACCACTCTCTCACTGAAGAGAGGCGGCTTCTTGCTGCTTCAGTACCAGCATGACGCAAATCGATGATTGACATTGCGCCTTAATACAATAAGAACCATTGAGTTAGTATTGGGATTTGAATTTCTCTTGGAAGTGGACTGGTAGGAAAAAGTATTTGAGCTTCATAGTTGCTACTTTGTGCACGATATAAACATGAATGTTGAACTATGTATTGGTTCATTATTTTTGTAGAGTATGTAGATACGATACAATAAGGAGTGAGGCAGACTGGTAATGATTCTTGTTGTTGAGGAGTTGGTATCATCGACTAGGTTCGATTTTGCATCCACACTTCTTTTGGAATCGATAGCGATCACAATTTGATCGATCGATTTTTTTGCCCTAATTTCTTCTCCAATTTGTATTTCTACTACTGTTCCTACTCTGCATGTGAAGAATCCGAGTGAGGAATCCACATCGGTCTATTTTCTCGACACTTATGGCTTTACTAGTTCCTCAAATGTAAGTGAACAATTTAATGGACCAAACTATCTTTCTTGAAGTAGAAGTGTGGTTATGACACTACATATTAAGAACAAATTTTCTTTTATTAATGGTTCTCTCCCTAAGCCCTCTACTGATGATCCAATATTACTAACCTATTGTAATAGGGCCCTTGTCTTTTTCTGGGGATTCTTCCCGAATCCCTCCGAATCAAGTTGGGGTGAGCGTTTCTCCTCATGCCCCTTTCGGGATCCTTCCGTATCAGGTTGGAACGAGCGTTAATACGAGCCACCCGTGAATTAAAAGAGATAATGTTCTGACAGCCGCCTAGCGTTCTTTTATGATATGGGTGATTGGCGCTCCAAGTAGGGAGTGTCGGAGATCCTTCGTTTGGTACGAGCAATCTTTCTTATTTTGGGGTCGTGCTTGATACTTATTACATGGGCTTTTGGTAATAAGATCTTCTCTTCCGGGGTAGCCTGATCTTTTACTGGTCCGATTTATTTATATATTATCAATTCTTTCGGTGCTTTGAGGAGTCAGACACTCATCATGTCCCCTTTCCCTAGCCTGTTCAAAGTGTACTCAATTCTTCTGCAAGAAGAGAATTATAGGGACCTCTAGACTTCTGTTGTTAATCCCATGGATTCTCTGCAATGTTTAGCAAATATAGGACTTATAATGACAACCAAACCAAATTTTCCACTGCTTCTTCCAGCGCTCCTAACCAAGGCTACATGCCTCAAATGTCAAAGCCGAATAAGAAGAAACTACAATGCACCATCTGTGGTTATAATGGCCACACTACGTATAAGTTTTACCACGTTATTGGCTAAACCCTTGGGTGGACTAGCCCTACACGTGGAAGGTAAAAGCATGTTCACTCCGCCAACTCTGTGGTGAATCCTAATGACTCTAGTGTCCCTGCTCTTCCCACATGCCCTGCCACCTGCTCAACAAGAGAAGTCCACTGGCGTGCTTAACATGAAGCTCTTTGAACAACTCTTGGCATTCAAACGGACTTAGGAGTAGATGCAAGCTTCTACCTTTACTAATCAGAACTACCATTATGTTGGAACAACATTGTCTGGTATTTCTAATCCTCTTGTTGTTACTTCTAATTCTATGTCATATCTTGCTAGTTTTGCTAGTCGGATACTGAACACTGGTGCCACATATCATATGGTCTGTAAATTGGATTGGTTTATCACCAAAACTAAGCTTATTAACAGTATTATTCACTTGCCTAACAGTAACATAACCATTGCTACTCACATTGGTAGTATTCAATTATATCCCGGTGTGATTCTTCAAATGTCCTACATGTACCTGAGTTTAGTTACAATATGTTATCCATATCCAAACTCGCATATCATTCTAAAATTTCCTTATTGGTGTTTCTTGCTTCTTATTGTATCTTGCAGGACAGAACCGCTAGGAAGATGATAGATTTTGATAGGATAAAGACAACTTATATGTCTTAGATATGAATAAGCATAAATTTTCATGTAATTCCGCATTATCTTCTATCAATCCATGGCATCTTAGGTTAGGGAACCCTTCTGGTGCTAAGCCTGCTTCTATTCCTTCAATAAATATACTTGGACATATTCATAAGGATTTTCATTGTGAAACTTGTCACTTGGCTAAGCAAAAACAATTATCTTTTCCTATTAGTAATTCTGTATTTTTAGTTGATTTTGAATTATTGCATTGTAATGTATGGGACCCCTGATGTTACTTCTGTTGATGGTTATATATACTTCTTAACCCTTGTTGATGGCTACTCAAGGTGCACTTGGGTGTACATGATTAAACAAAAATTAGGAATTAAGACTCACTTCCATAACTTCGATCAACTGATCCTCAATCAATTTCGTTTAAAAATAAAGGTTATAAGGCATCACAATTGCCATGAGTTCAAAATAGGAGACTTCTACACCTCTTTGTGCATTGAACATCAGACTAGCTGTGTGGAAACACCACAACATAATGGATTAGTGGAAGAAAACATCAATATCTTCTTCAACTGGCCAGGGCTCTAAGGTTCCACTCTAGTATTTCACTTAACTACTGAGTTTTTGTGTTTCTGCTGCTACCTTTTTACTCAGCTGATTACCTCAAAACCTCCTTATGAAATGTTATATAACAAACCCATGATTACTCACTTTTAAAAACTTTTAGTTGCCTTTGTTATTCTTCTACTTTAACAGTGAACATGAATATATTTGATGCAAGGGAAATTCAGTCTATATTTCTGGGGTATCCAAGGGGTACGAAGGACCACATCCTACTTAATATGTTAAATAAAAATAAATTATATCCATGAATGTTATTTTACATGAATCTATATTTTCTTTGAAAGACATAACTAACAACACTGATGAGACTACTGGCTTACATACTATTGTTCCTTTTTGTACTGACCCTTTCATTTCAGCACACAGTTGAGCAATGTAGGTTTCACCAACACCAATTCATGAAGTTATGGTAGCACATTCAGATCAAACTTCTGACAATTTCCTTACCTCTTACTCCGGACATTCGTAACACTGTTTAGATGGAGAACTCCTTCATCAAGACTCCACTGACAACAACCAGGATCGCCTTCTTTTAGCACTACAATGCAACATACTGATGTTGCATCAGGTATCTTTGTTCATCAACTGTTGAACTTGTCATTACTAGAAAATCCTCAAGAACCTTTTATACCCCTGCAAACTTAAAAGTTTATGATTCTAACCTTCATAAATCCTGGCATAAGGCCAATCATACTGTCATTCATAGGGTCAAATACCCTATCTATGATCACATAAGCATGAACAATCCCAATAACATTCACAAAGCTTTTACTTTTACTGGTGCCATCTTACAAGATTATGAGCCTAAGAATTACGGCCATGCAAAGAAACCAATACATTAGCACGATGCAATGAAAACTGAGCTTGATGCTTTAGAGAAAACTAACATAGAACCTACTTCTTTACCTGCTAACCAACATTGCATTGACGCAACATGGTGTCCAAATCAAGCACAAATCTGATGAGATACAATGTAAGATTAGTTGCCAAAGGCTATACTAAAGAAGAAGGTCTACATTACTTTAACACTTTCTCTCCAGTTGCAAAACTCACCACTGTAAGAATATTACTTTTAATTGTTGCATCTAAAGAATTGTTCCTGCATCAATTAGATGTACATTCTTGCATGGGGATCTTGATGAGCAAATATATATGAAACCTCCCCTAGCTGCTGTATTCCCTTTAATACAAGAGTTTGTTTGCTTAAAAAGAGTTCATATGGTTTAAAACAGGCTTTACGCCAATGGTACAACAAGCTCACTTCATGCTTAACTGACTATGGATTTAATCAGTCCATATCAGACTCATCTTTGTTTATAAAACACAATGACACTTCATTCACAACATTTTGTATCTATATGGATGATATTACATTATTGTTATTGGTAATGATCTCACTGATATTCCTAAAATCAAGCAACACCTAGACCTCAAGTTTATCATTAAGGATCTTGGCACTCTGAAATATATGTTGAGAATTGAGAATCTTGGCACTTTGAAATTCACAAAGATCCCATTATAAATTAACCACAACTCCTACAACAATTTTCTTCTTGAAAGAGTAATTGGTTAGCTTCAGTATCCTCCTATTTTTATAAATTATTGTATCCACCAATAAGTACTAACTCTCACATTTCTATTTCACAGGTGCCAAAATTTCCCTAAGGTACATTTTGTGTACTTTTTTATAGGGAACTGAACTGCCTATTGGACGCAAGACAATGAGATTAGCTCCTGCTATAAGAAAATGAGGTCCAAGCCCAGTCCATAAGCATACTGCATAGTATTAATGGGCTTCCCTCACCCAGATAATTAGGACAAAGATAAAAAGAAAAATTTAATTACAAAAGCAATATTGAAGGGGCAGCGAAGTTCTATTAAGAAAAATCCAAATAATATTAAAAAAAGACACCTGCTTCTTTTGCAACGAAGTTCGTGACAAAAAAAAGCTTCCTGTATCAAGCTTTAGGGTTTAACAACCAGTTCAGTCTTAATTTCTCTTTCTCTCTCATCTCTTCGTGTTACTGGCGGCGTGCTACTGACGGCGCCGCACTGGTGTCTAGCTCGATTAGCAACAGGTACTTTTTGTAGTTAAGTTAATAAAAAGTAGCGCAATTAAGGTGTTTGTTAAAATGCCTCATTGAATGTTTACTGCACAAATCAGTTAATTAAGTGTTAAGTCTTACTGCAATCTCCATATCTTATGTGGGTTTTGTGTTGCTGCAGTGACAAAACCATTTGACTCGAAAATGGCTGGTAATGGTGGTGGAGGAGCGAAAATGGAAGCTGAGAGAGTGTTAATTGGAGCAGGCTGCAACCGAATCGTGAACAACGTTTCGTGGGGCGCTTGTAATTTGCTCTCCTTTGGTGCGCAAAACGCTGTTGCCATTTTCTGTCCAAAGGTATTTCTCTGTCTCTCTCTTTTTTGTTCTGTTTTAGCTACCCTTAACTTGAAATTACTCTATATTTGTGCGTAATTCAATCTCTGTTGTTGGTGATAGACTGCTCAAATTCTAACTACGCTACCGGGCCACAAGGCATCTGTCAATTGCACGCATTGGTTGCCCAGCAACAAATTTGCATTTAAAGGTGACTCAACCTCTTTCTAAGCTTGCTTTGGCTTTGTGTGTGTTAGGATTGCATTACTCATGAAGCAAGTTGATATATAGGTTTGAACTTTGGTAATTTGTTGAAAATTCTGAATTCGTATGTTGCTCTGTTATGATCTTTGATCAACACATAAATTTATACTTATTCTTGTTAATCAGTGTCTATCTTAACTTTATTTGGCTGCTTTGTATTGCTGTTTTGTAGCTAAGCATTTGGAAAGGCATTACCTGCTATCTGGAGATGCTGATGGAGCTATTTTGTTGTGGGAGTTTTCTCTTGCTGAGAAGAAGGTGCTTTCTACTTCTCAATCTTTATGTGATCTCTATCGTCGAGTGAATTTTTTTCCTAAATGCTTTTGTTGATAACTTAGTTATCCAATGCCGTATTTGTTTAGGGATATAGCTTAAACAGGGTGGTGAGGTATTTGAGTAAAGAAGAAAACCTAAATGCTTTTACCCTGTTTTTATTTTTTTAATTTTTTGGATGAACTAAACCTTTTAGACTGTTCACAACGCTAATTTTAGCAAAGAAACTATCTCATGGGGCCTATTATTTTCGTGGGCATTTTAGTAACCAATAGTGAGACATGTACGAAGCTGAATATTTAGGTAAAATCGTTTGTGTTTCTAATAGGATATTTAAGCCCTAATGTTATCACTGAATTATTTGTTTTGTTATTTCCTTAATTTCCTTTTGTTTTGTAGTTGTGTATATAGTTGAATACTGCGCCTTGCGTTTGCTATCTTCTTTAGGCTGACAGTCGATTTCCTTCTTTTACAGTGGAGAAACGTGTTACAAGTTCCAGAAACACATAAGAAAGGTGTTACATGCATCTCGGCAATTATCTTTTCTGAAACGAGTGCTATGTTTGTGTCCACCTCATCCGATGGTGCAGTGAATGTGTGGGACGTAATCCTTCCATCCAGTCCAGGAGGTTAGTTCTTTTGTATATGAGCAACCTTTTAAGCTTATTCAAATTTTAAGCTTGACCTTTGTCACTAAATTCTTTGTTTCATGTATGTAGCATGTTAGTTAGTTGCCCAATGCCCACTCATTGATAATTTAGTTATATTTAAGGGACAGTTGAGGCTTGAGTATCAGAGAAAGTCATTTATCATTGGTTCCATCTTCAAAACCTAATATTGGCCACCAGATGCCAATTCCTGTGAAGTGATAAACTATAATCTGTTGTTCTTTAGTGGTAGTTAGGATTTGACCGTGTACTGAATTTCTAATACTTGTTCATTCAAATGAATTAGGTGAATGCAAATTGTCCTGTTTAGACTCCATTTTTGTTGGTAGAAAACCAATGGTTGCCCTTTCACTTGTCGAATTCCCTGGAAATGACCAGCACTTAGCCCTGGCCATGGGTGGATTGGATAACAAGATTCATATCTACACTGGTGAGAAGACTGGAAAAGTGTGTACCAACCAATATATATTCAGATTTTATGTTCTTTTACCAGTATTCTTTCACTTTACTGAAATGATTTATTATGTTTCTGTTTGCCTGTCCCAGTTTGTTCATGCTTGTGAGTTGAAAGGGCGCACTGACTGGATTCGTAGTCTTGATTTCTCGTTCCCTTTGTATGCAAATGATGAAATACCATGTCTTCTTCTTGTAAGTTCATCTCAAGACAAAGGGATACGCATATGGAAGATGGCTTTGCATGACACTACGGCTAATAACAGGAAAGAAGAAACTAGCTTGGCTTCTTACATTAAAGGTCCCATTTTTTCAGCTGGATCATTCTCTTATCAGATATCTTTGGAATCTCTTCTCATTGGACACGAGGATTGGGTATACTCCGTGGAGTGGCAGCCTCCTCAAAGCTCATTGGTTGATGGCATGAAGTGTTATCAGCCTCAAAGCATTTTATCTGCATCTATGGATAAGACAATGATGATATGGCAACCAGAAAAGACGACTGGTATATGGATGAACATTGTTACTGTTGGCGAATTAAGTCATTGTGCTTTGGGGTTCTACGGTGGTCACTGGAGCCCGAGTGGTGACTCAATTTTGGCTCATGGATATGGTGGATCTTTTCATTTGTGGAAAAATGTTGGCATTGATTTCGATGATTGGAAACCTCAGAAAGTTCCATCAGGACATTTTGCATCTGTCTCAGACGTATCATGGGCCAGAGGAGGAGAATATATGCTGTCTGTTAGTCATGATCAGGTATAGAGCTGCTACATATTTACATTTTGTATCAAATTCTTTCGTCTAGAATCTGGAATAATTTCTGCGCTCTTTGAGTTTGAGGTTTGGTATACATGCGGAAACCTCCATTAAAGTATGAATAGTTGAGAGATGCCCCAGGAACTTCAAAAACATGGGAAAATTAGAGGCCTATCAATTATGTAATCATTCGTTCAAATTTTGTGCAAGTAAGAGCACTCAATAGCTAAGTTTCCATGTTCTTTTCAGACAACTAGAGTATTTTCTCCATGGTGTAAAGAATCTTCTTTACCAGATAGAGAAGCTTGGCATGAGATTGCGCGACCTCAAGTTCACGGCCATGATATCAATTGTGTGACTATTATCAGAGGAAAGGGGAACCACCGTTTTGTCTGTGGGGCAGAGGAGAAAGTTGCCAGAGTATTTGAAGCTCCTCTCTCATTTCTAAAGACATTGAATCATGCAACATTGCAGAATTCTGGTTTTGCTGATGAACTACCAAAAAATATGCAAATTCTTGGTGCAAATATGTCAGCTTTAGGTCTATCGCAGAAGCCCATATATGCTCAAGGTGATTCTGCCATTATCTTTTGTTTTTATGTATTTTGGCTCGTGTAGAGTTTTATATACCCATATATAAATTTTTGTATATATTCAAGAACATGACTGGAAAGGAAAAAGTTTTCAAGTCGGGGGAATTTATCGTCTCTAACTTTGTTCTATGGTCATCCAAGCAGCTAATTTCCTCGTATGAAGCAAACATCAAGTTTGGTAATTTGTGTTCTTCAAGTAAATCAATTATATAAACTATTTTATCCTAAAAGTGAGACGCACTTTAATCTTTTAAAGCCCAAATAGTTATTAGCCCGCTATAATAGTCATTAGACGTAAATTTATTTATTTAATGCATATTAGTTGTAAATTGAGGTTAAGGGTTTCATCATTGTTTTTTACTCAACATATTCCCTTCTCTGCACACTCCGCGTCGCCGTCGTTGTACTGTTATATCAGTCATACAGCTGTGTCGTATAAGCTTTATAGGTTCCATAAGGACTTAGCATAATCAACTCTATAACCTTTTTAGAGGTTTACTGCTATTTTCTGGAATTTTTGTTACCAGTGGAAGAAAAACCTCAACATGCAAAATATATAACTTATCTTCTTGTTCCAGCATCACCTGACTCAACAGAAAGACAAAATAGCGAAGGAATCGATACCTTTGAAACTATACCAGACGCAGTTCCAGTTGAATTTACAGAACCACCGATTGAGGAGCAACTGGCATGGCACACACTTTGGCCAGAATCACACAAGCTTTATGGTCATGGAAATGAACTCTTTTCAGTATGCTGTGACCATGACGGGAAGTTAGTCGCTTCATCCTGCAAGGTTTGTGTTTCCACTTTTCTGAACATAACGATGTATAAACCTTGAGGTGTCTGGGGTTTTGTCCGCTTCTTTCATCTTTTGAAGATAAAGTTTCACTGAACAGAATTAGGTTTGTTATTGCGGTGGCAACGAGCAAATAATTAAATGTTATCTTTATAATTCCGTTGGGATATTGCAGGCACAGTCTACTTCTGTTGCAGAAATATGGCTATGGCAAGTCGGCACTTGGAAATCTGTAGGCCGCTTGCAGTCTCACAGTTTAACAGTCACCCAACTGGAATTCTCGCACGATGACAGTTTTCTTTTAGCCGTATCAAGAGACCGCCATTTTTCTGTTTTTGCTATTAATCACACACGTACGACCGTGTTTGCCCAGTTTTTACTTTTTTGTTGTAGCTTAATAGGCATAATCAAACCATAATAGCAGTTATACCCTAATAGGCTTGACCTAATATCACCAGTCTCCTTGAGGGTTTGATGATATCAACTACACGCTTAGCTGTTAGACACTGTTAGCAAAATATCATTGCATGGTGACATTATTCTCTTCATTTAATTACAAGTCAGAAGTGTTAAAAAAATGAAGTTTATTTAGTAGTTAAATGACAGGAATATTTTAGGTATGGGTTGAATAAAATATCTAATATATGTCTCTTCCTTACAGATGCAGGTGAAGTTAGTCACGAACTTGTTATGAAGCAAGAAGCCCATAAAAGAATTATATGGGCGTGTTCATGGAACCCATTCCGCCACGAATTTGCCACCGGTTCAAGAGACAAAACCGTAAAAATCTGGGAAGTAGAAACCGCTCCATTATCATCATCACCACCAGTCAAACTGCTCATGACTCTCCCTATCTTCAAGAGTAGCGTCACTGCCTTATCGTGGCTTGGCATCGACAGGCAGAAGAATCACGGGTTACTTGCTGTGGGAATGGAGAGTGGTCTGATAGAAGTGTGGAGTCTTTCTGCGCCAAATGCTGCCCTTGCAGTAAGTTTTGATCCGTACATGTGTCACGTGTCTGCTGTTCAACGGCTGAAGTGGAAGAACACTGAGAAGAGTGATGATTGCACAAGAGTGCAACTTGCGTCATGTGGAGCTGATCATTGTGTGAGGATATTTGATGTAGTAGGTGTTTGAGTATTTTTATTAGTAACTCTTTGTAAACTATTCTGATTCATTTTTGTGCTTCAAAGCAAGTCTTTGTAGTGGTATGGTGTCATAATTTATTCTTTGTAAAAACGTAATAGCGAAACATATAGAGCGCATTGTTTTGGTATTGTTGTTATTGTAATGGTAGTAGTTATGCAGAGAAAGCACAGCATCTAATTATTTCTGAACACATCACCACGTCCTGGTAAATCATGTCACATAATTTTGGTAAAGCTAAATTACAAATCTGCTAAAAGAGCAAAAAAAATAAAAAAATACTGAAGGGTATAAGTGAACCTCAAAAACATTCTAAAGCACTTGGACACACAAAAAAAATGTAACTAATTTCTCAAGCATATTTTTATGTACCTTTTTAAATTGAGTATTTTCTTAGTCCCAAGGATTATATCTTATTTAATACAAGCTGGCCACCTCATAGTGCAACTGTTGCGGGTAATAAAGCAGCAAAAAGCGGTGGGTTATCAATATAATTACTGAAAATATTGGGTGCTATTTGACAATTACGTGAAAAAAGGCAATATTTTGGCGCCATTTTTTCCTTGGTGATTTGTCGTATTTGCCCCTTGCGATAAATATAAAAGTACTTCTGTGGATCATAATCGCTTTAAGTTCGCACTTCACAGCACTGGTAGGTATCGTCTCTCTCTCTCTCTCTCTCTCTCTCTCTCTCTCTCTCTCTCACACACACACACACACAGACACACACGTTCTATGAATGTAACTGAATTTCATTTTTTTTTTTTTTTTTTATCAATGAGCTTACGATTTGCAGAAATCTGTAAAATCGCAAGCAACGAGAGGAGATTCGAGCTGCGGAATTCATTTTGAGGTTCGTGAACTTCCGAATTTCAGTATCGCATGGTTTTCATATTACTGTAATATAATTAATCTTATATCTGTTGTGTGAATCTTCATGCTCTGATGGAAATGTGTGGATAGATTCAATCAGTAATTTAGGGATTACGTGATGCAACTCATGCTTATTTGATCGACTGGTGCGGTTAACGGATACCGACCTGTCGTTGCTTTTCAACAAACTCCTGTCGAGCATCATATTCAGTTTGTTGTTTAAATTGATAATTTCACGTCAAGTTGCCACTTAGTTTGCTTCATATCACGCTTTATAATTTTGGCTCTCAATTTTTTGTTGAACTTTTGTCGTCTGGATATGAGTTTATTTAATTTCATACTGTTGCTTAATTTGGTACTTCACCAAAAAATTGTTTTAGATTTATATAAACTGTACTTTCTATTCATTGACCAACTTTGTTAGCCTTAATTAAGGTGTTCGTTATCCGTTTGCAGTCTGGTAGTTATCTGCATTTGCGTTATTTTTCATGTATACTTGTTACTTCTGAATGCTGAGATCATTTCCAAATGCTTCCTTCCTCCAGTCTTTACAAATTACCTTCCTAATGGAATACAAAGGTACCATAGCCTTGACGAAACGCAGGAAACACTCTGTACGTCTGTTCTGATTCTGCTCCTTTTGAGCTTTTAAACGATGTAAAGATATCGAGAATTATTCTTATTTACTGAACTCCGGTAACTGGTTTTGTAAATTTGTCACTAATATAGGATGTTGAGGAGGAGGAGAAATTAGTGGATGATGGATCTGCTGAACAGCTACAAGGTGAAGAAGCTGAGCCGGCAGCTGCAAATTCCGAACAAGTTCAGATGGAGATTAATGGAATACTTGAAAAGATCGAAAACTTTACTCAGATGGTAAAATTCCTATATAACTATCGAATTCATTTCTTCCGAGAAAAGTCTGCTTAGAGTTGTCATGTATTCTTTATACTTGATTTACAATTTCTGAAATAATATGCCAAAATGTGCTCCTCTAATTATTGGTGGCTTATAAAGGTCTCTGAGCTGCTAGAGTCAGGGAAGTCGATGCTGAAGGAACTGAGCAATGAATTTGAAGATCGACTGATTTTGTAAGTGACGATAGAACTCAGTGTTGGCTTGTTTAGGAAATGAAGATATGCTACATATGTGTTGACTCGTATTGCTGACAGAATACACAAGGAACAAATGGAAAAATGGCAGGAGGAGATCAAGGAACTACGCTCGCTTGATGCTGAAAATGAGGACAAAGAGGCTCTTTTGCACAATGCCAAATATCTATTTCAAAACGTGCATGGAGGCTCCTGATGCTAATGAACAACAAGAGTGAAAAACAATTCCAGTGAGGTGATTTTGACACAGTTCAAGTATCTTCTTGGCTGTACAAAACATAATATTTTCCATGTTAGTGTGATATAAAGCTTGTAATAGTCTATTAAACCATGTCTACTCTTAATGCTTGCGTAGAAGTTGGGACTTAATAACGGAAATTTTTCATTCACAATGTCAAATGCTTCTTAAGGCTCTCCTTCATCTACCTCTATCTTTTGCAGTTCAGAGTTTCAAAACAGATATTACCTTGTATAGTCTTCCATAACAGATCTGCACACACAATCACTTGAATTTCTTGTTTGATTTCTTCGAATGCTGCTTTCTATTAATAGAATATATATTCTAAATATATATTCTATTATCTATATCACGCCATACAGTATGTAGATCATGAGAGCAAATTTTAACTTGCCAAGTATCAAGCAGTATAATTATTGTGAATTTTGTTTATTAGAAGCTAGTGACTTAAATATGACAAACAAATAACGATAGCAATTTGCTTTATGAAGCTACTTAAAGTACGAAAAAGTATTTTAACTTTTCTATTAGGAGGATCTTTTAGTAGCTACCTTAAACTAATTGAGCAATACAAACATGTAAAACATACATACCTTGAACCAAAAGCGATAATTGTTTCTTCACAACGATCTCCAAAAAACACAGGAGTTTGTTCTAGACTCCATTTGAACCATGCACGCATCGTTTAACTTCAACAATGACTACGACGACAACAACACCAACAATAATAATAATAATGGTAATATTTTTAGTACTTAGACATCGTTGAAGCTATAAGTGTACAATAACCATTGTACATCGAACTTCTTAAGTAGCACAAATGAATAATAATTAGATAATAAACGAAGAATTGACAATTGAATGAGGAAACCCATATGCAAGTGTGAGAGAGGTGAGTCAGATCGACATACAAATTTATTTGCTAAGCTTTGACGCTGATTTATATAGTTCTGTGTATATTATTTTACTTCATTATAAGTATTGAACAATAAATTGTTATGCTAATTAAATAGCACATAGTACTTATCAAGCTTTTTATTCAATATAGTATGAATTATTCACATTTATTTTAGCAAGTAATTTCTATATGTACCATATATAGATACTACTTAGGAAACTATTCTAACAATACTAAGGATTCTTGCCATTGTTAGGCTTCTCCCAACAAGAATCAAGACTAGCGTCAACCGCATTCTTGCCATTGCTGGGCTTCGATGGGTAGGTATTTTCTATTGTTGCCTTGGCTGCAATGCTTGTGGGTAATAAGGTTATTGCATATATTGCTCTGAGGAGAATCAATGTGGTTGTTAAGAAATAATCTGGAACTTAATATCTGGTGTAAAAGTGTTGGCGTTAAAGTGTTTTGTACGTATTTACGTTTTTATTTGTACTGCCAGCTAAAGCAACACGACCCGCACACAGAATAAAACCCTATCGACTCATTCTTCACCAACTATCTTCTTCTTCACCAATGATCCCTGGTAAGGCCTCTTTCTATTAACTGGTGTTAGGATCGAATTTATTGGTCTAAATGTATAATAGTGAGAAAAATATACAATATGTTATTGAACTAAAAACAACAATATGTTTTCACATGTTTTTTTTTAAAAGGGTTTAACGAATGGTTATAAGTTGAACGTCAATGACCCCAAATGAAACAAAAAGTTATTGAGGTAACTATTTATCTTGACACTTAATCTTATCAACCAAACAAATGACACATATTAGATATCACGAAAATTCTAACTTTTTTATTTCATTTCTAATCTATACCATTTTTTTGAAATAAAATCCATCTTTGAAACCAAACGGCTTCTAACAAGTCCATCCTTATAAGTGAGCAATCGATCGTTGGTGGGCGACAAATTTTAGAAAGTATTGTAATTGTCAATGAAGTAGTTGATGAAGTCAAACAAAAAAAGATCTCGAGTATGAAAATATTGAATTAATTTGTTTTGGTTATCATCTATATATGCTCTCTCACATTTTGCATGGTACCTTGAGGGGTAAGTCAAAATTAACATGATTATAAGATAATTACATTACAAGTTGTTACGAAAAAACTGTATTCGAAGAGAAATGAAATAAAATGGTGGAAAAAACTGTATTCGAAGAGAAATGGAATAAAATGGTGGAAGAATACAATATTGAGAAAGAGCGCCAATTTAGTCCCCTGTACAACCCAAATCACGTACAATGCAAATTGTCTAGAATGCCGCTGCATTATATATATATATATATATAACAAATGCTTCAAAATTATGACAACTACAATTCCCCGTGGATGTTTCACTATCGAATTATTGCCAGTCATTTATAAGTGTTGCAAAAAATCCTGTGAAAGTGTACGTGTAAGTTGTAACCAAAAACTAGTCTTACACCTTTAATTTGGAACACAAACCGTGCCTTAAATTTAAATCGATTTTTTCTCTTAAACAAAAAAGAGCCATAAATGCTACACATATTGATTAGAAGTATAGCGGATGCATGTTTTCCGCGTATTTAGGCCAAGTAAACAAAACGCGTACTTACCATCAATTGATATTGCATTTGCAGCATCGTCTATACATGGAAAGTAGGAAATAGATCGAGAAAAGAAAACAATATCTAACTTAGGAAATATATAATAATATATAAGTTATTATTCCTACCCTCACTAGGAAATAGGAATAAGATAAGACTTGCGTACTAATTACTAGTCCCTATATAATATATACACAACCCTAGCTTGTTACGATGTATAATTAATTATTCAATTTCTCATCACAACTAAGTACGCACACATTCTGTCTGCAAAATATTAACGAAGTAATAAGAATGGCGGAACTCTACTTCAACAACAACATCAACAATTGCGTTGGATCATCATCAAACGGATGGCGGATCATGGTGGAGGACCAAAGCCCTTCAATCTACGCCATGGACTCTCTCCAAAAATTCCGTGTCGAGCTCCCGAGCCTCCTCTCCTTTCCCGATGTTATTCATTATGACGGTAATAACGAATATGTTTGCTTGTCTTTCTTGGGAACAATCAACATGAGTTCTAAAAGCTTCGTGCAAAAAGCCGTGTTGTCAAAAGACCCTACACAAGCAGGTTGCGTGGTCGTAGCCATATTTGGAAAACTCAAAAGGCTCGCCTTTTGCCGTGTTTGGGAAGACAAATGGAATGTCGTGGAGGATAGTTATGGGTACGAAGATGTTGTGTTTGACGAGAGAAGGGGTCGATTTTTTGCGGTTACCTATGATGGAGTTATGACGACATGGGATAATTCCGTTACGCCTTTGTCGATGGAGTATGTGCTCGATGAAACTAGGGTGATGCCACTTAAGAATCGATACGAAAAGAGGTCCTTGGCTTTCGACAACACGGGGCGATTGATGTTGGTGAATAGGTACAATGGCGACAACGAGGAGAATAGTGATTGTGACGAGGACGATGAAAGTGCAATGGACCACGACGACACCGATTTTGACGAGGAAGATGAAGATGGCAAGAGATGGAAATCCGGTGTGTTCATACTGAATGAAGAGAAAGAAGAATTGGAGGAGGTTTATGGGTTACAGCGTGGGGGGTTTGTTATTGGGAATTGATCAGGTTTTATTCTAATGTTAAGTGGAGTTTTATTGAATATGACTGTAAGTCTTGATGTATGTATGTACAATGAATTAAGCGCGCTGGATAATTGGTTGTTGTCATGTTACTTAGCTTAATTCTATAAATTCATGGTTACTTTTAATCACTTCAATATAATTGTTTTATGGAGAAGAACGTGAGGTTTGCATATCAAACTATCAATTTGATCAGTAATGAAATATAATTAGTTCTTTCATTGTTTTTCCAATTTTTGAATATCTCTTAGTTAATTATTTATAAAGCATCATGCATGCCCTAGTTCACCGTCACTTGCAAAATCGTGATAAAGTTGTGTAGACTAATCTTAGCTTATTATTATTATTATTATTATTTTTTTTTTTTTTTGATCAGGTCTTAGCTTGAATCAGCTTGAGGCGTCAGGATGAATCTCCGATCTCCTCCTCATAACAACACGGACACACACACACACACACACACACACTCGCTCCGTGGAGCCTCCAGTTTTCTGATCAATCAATCAACAAGAAAATGCACAATAACATGTCAAAAAACACAGCACATCGACATTATTCAATTCACAATCGATGAATTATAATATCATGGTTTACAATTTTGGTTCTCAATGTTTATTTAATTTCATATTGCGGCCTAATTCACTACAAGATTTCGGGGCTTTTCCCGACCGCAATCTCCCGACCGCCATTTGATCGTGAGCATTCCCGACCGCGCAATAGTCGATACAAACATTCCCGACTGCAGCGTGGTTACGAAACGTTCCAGGACTATTCTCGACCGCGCTGTAGTCAGGAAAACATCTCCCGACTGCAGGGCGGTCGGGAGTGTATTGGGCCGGATATTATCAGCCCGAATTTTTGGCCCGGCTGGGCCGCGCAGCTGGGCCTTAGGGTCCCGACCGCACGGCAGTCGGGAGGAAGACAGACGATTTAGTCGTCTTCCTCCCCCTTTCTCTCCATTTTCTTTTCTCTCACCAAAAAAACCCTAACCGCCGCCTCACCGCTGATGCGCCGCCCCTCTCTCGACCGCAGTTCGGTCGACGCCTTCCTCTCTCCCTAATCTCGACCGCGTTCCAGTCGTCCTTTCCCTCTCTCCTCCTCCAGCGCCGCCTCTCCACCTCCACTCTCTCTCTCTCCGCCACCACCGCGCTCCGCCTCTCCACCTCCAATCTCTCTCTCTCTCCGCCACCACCGCGCACCGCCCCTCTATCTCTCTCCGCGTCTCCACCGCCCCTCTCCACCACCGCGCACCGCCCCTCTCCTCCGCCTCTCCACCGCCCCTCTCCACCACCGCGCACCGCCCCTCTCCACCGCCCCTCTCATCTGCAACCACCCCTGCCTGTCCACCGCCTGTCCACCGCCGCGCCGCCACCTTTCCCGCCTCTCCACCACCGCGTCACTTTCTCGATCCGGTAAAATTTAATTAATTAGTTATGTTTAAAAGTTAATTAATTATGTTTAAAATTTAATTACTTATGTTTAGAATTTAATTAATTATGTTTAAAATGTTTTTATATATACTTATGTTTAAAATTTAATTATTAATTAGATACCCGCGCCTTCTCCCGACCGAACGCCACTTTTCTACACCGAAATTTATTTGGCGACCCCGATCCGGTAAGTTTTCGACTAATCTTGTATTTTTTTATTTGTTTAATGTTAATTTGTTTATTGTTTAATGTTTAATTTATAATGTTTAATTTTTAATGTTTAATGTTTTATTTGTTTAATTTTTAATGTTTAATTGTTAGATATCGTTAAATTTTTTAGGATTTTAGTAGAAATTGTTTTAAGAATATTGTTAGACTTAATATTAGTGGATTTAATTAATATTAGGAAAATAATAGTGCTTTTAGGAAATATTAGGAAAATATTAGTGCTTTTAGGAAATATTAGAAAAATATTAGTGCTTTTAGGAAATATTAGGAAAATATTAGTGCTTTTAGGAAATATTAGGAAAATATTAGTGCTTTTATGAAAACTGTTTAATGCCTTTAGGAAAAAACTATATAACTTAGTGTTTGATTACAATTAGCGTTTTCTTTTATTTAGATGTCTTCCTGTGGTAGTAGTGATCGTGACGAGCCCTTCCGTCGTAGTAGTACTTTTGGTACTGTATCTGGTCCTTCACCGCGTCTTCCTTCCGTTGCTCGGTCGACTGCTCCTCCCGTTGCTCCGTCGACTGCTCCTCCTACTGACGTCGGGACTACTGCCCCACCACCGAGGATACCTATTCGTCTCGCCTTACGTGATCAGGCTGCACCATCTGATACGGACGATTCCCGTGATTCCCTCGTCGCCGAGACTCCACCAGGTTTACTTGATGATCACGTAGCTGCGACGCCCTCGACATCTGGTGGATCGAGGCCTACGGCACCTGTGGGGCCCACTACTTCTTCCCGACCAGACGGGGCCCAGGCAGGATCATCTTCGACACAGCGCCGACCCGGACGAGGCCCAGCGAGAGCTCCAGAGGTTCCACAGGATCGCACCAGGCGTCCGACGATCCGTTTGACGCCTCTGGGCGAATTTGAGGATAGCAACGCGGTGGCCAAATCCATTACCACGAGTATTCGAGAGCATATGAGGGTCGTTTGTCACCGATTTGACAAGGTTCCTGCAGCCACAAAAGGGAAGTGGTGGGCTAGTTTTCGGGTAAGACTTTAAAAGTTTACAATATATATATATATATATATATATACATATTCATCAATTTTATATATCGAAAAACTAATAATAAACTTTAATTAAATGCAGGATAAGTATATTATTGATCCCACTATATTCAATGAAGTTCATAAAGTGTTCCTAAAAAAGGCCCAAAAGTGTTACAAGGAAGTTAACCACGCTGCGAAGCATTACTATTATGAGAGGCTCAATGATCCGAGGTGGGCGAACTGTCCGAAGAATGAATGGATGAGCGACGCGTTAGAGAAGATGTACATAGAGCATTGGGAGTCGGAGAAGCATCAGAAGAGGGCCGTCACTGGAAAGAAGAACAGGCGAGGAGGAGAGGAGCCAGTCCCAGGAAAGAAAGCAAAAGGGACGCATGCTACTGGAAAAACGGGCTACACGAAGATTTCTCAAAAGATGGTATGTCTTATTAAAACTTATTATACGAATATAATACTTATTGTCTTAAATTTAAATTCTTACATTATATCAATATGCAGGCTGCTGCTAGAGGTCCCGGTGCCCCTAAGCCTCGACACGATGAGATATATCGTTATCAGCACACACATGAGGTCGAGGTGCCAGAGGGAGCTCCACGTCGCCGAGAGTGGATTCATTCCGACTACCAGGCTATATATGTAAGTATTTTACTTGTAAAGCATTCTAATAACATACGTGATGAAATTAATGATGTACTAACTCATTTTTGTCTTATTGAACAGGATGACTACATAGCCCGTATGACAAGGAGGTACGAGGCGGACCGTTCACAGTGGGTCCATTTGGACAATGAGTTGTGGCAGCTTGCGAGTGGAGGGTTGAAGAAGGGGCTAGCTGCTGGTTTTCCACAGGATGTATCTCACAATGTGTTTGGGTTCGACACGCAGAACCCCAATGCCGAGCAGGATGAGTACATTCGCGTATTGCAGACAGATAGCCAGCAGCAGAGGGAGACTATGGCGAAGAAAATTGACGAGCTTGTTGGTCACATCGGATACTTGTCCGATCACATCACACAGACTACAGGTTGTGCCCCTTCTCGACCCACACCTAGCTTTACGGGTTCCGATGCAGCGAACCCTACTCAGGATCCATTTGCCCACGGAGTGGAGAATGTTCCATTGTACGACCCTTCTCTAGACGATGGAGCCGAGCTTGGGCTTGATGGTGATGTTGGACCCGCTACCATGGATACCTTCGGTTTTTACGATTGTGACTATGTTTGACTTGTATTATGTTTTGACTTGTATTATGTTTTGACTTCTATTATGTTTTGGCTTGTATTATGTTTTGTATTTCTACTATCTTGGGGATGTTTGTGATGTATGTCTTGTATTATATTTGATTGTGACGATGATGGTTATATTTTGACTTGTATTAATTTTGTTAAATTTTTAATATTCATCTCGAAACACAAACACATTAAGTAAGACAATATTTCAATAAAAAAATTAGACAATATTTCAATAAAAAAAGTAGACAATATTTCAATGAAAAAAGTAGACAATATTTCAATAAAAAAGAACACATTTGGAAAAAAAGTAGACAATATTTCAATAAAAAAAGTAGACAATATTTCAATAAAAAAGAACACATTTCAATAAAAAAAAAATTCGGAAAATTAATCTTCCTCAGAATCATAGTCACTCATCATCTCTCCCTCTTCCTTTTCCTCGTTGTCCTCCTCCTCCTCGTCTTCGTCAACCTCCACAATCGGTTCATCGGGCTCTTCTACTGCATATTCATCAACCATCTCAAACTCGTCATTGGCCAACTGGATATTCATATCAAATGAGGTAAGGTCCACGAATAAGTTAACCACTTCTGATACATTTTCTTGTAGAACTTGGTTCGGCATCCCTGATTCGACATCGTTTGCTCCCGCAACTGATGACATATCGATTATGTGTCTGGCAGGAATAGTTGTTACGGCCAACCATCCTTCTTGTCCTGGACGCCCCGTCGTCAAGTTTGGATATGGCACATAGTACGCCTGTTGTGCTTGGTTAGCAAATACAAACGGTTCGTCTCTCCAACTTGTACGCTTGGGGTCGATGTCAACCAACTTGTACGTTGCATGTTCCACTGTACCTGCATTAATATCATACCAAACACACTTGAACATGACAATGTATAGGGGTCTCTCGTGGCTACAATATACAACCTGTAAAACTTCTTTTAACGTTCCATAGCAGTTTGTAGCATCAGAACCACCCATGGCGCCCTTCACACAAACACCACTGCAATCACTATGTTTGGGCCCCAATATCGAGTCGACGTGAAATCTGAACCCATTCACAATGTATCCCTCGGAGGTTATTGCCTTAGTATTCAGACCATCAAGTAGAGGATTTATTCGTACGTCAGTCTCGTATTTACCACTGCCATATGTCCGTTTGAACCATGCTACGTACTCACGGTTCCTCTTTGCTTGTTTCTCCCTTTGACTAAGACCACTGCACTCTTCCATTTCAAACAATCTACACATAAACATTTACATTAGTCAGTTATTCTAAAAGTAATTCAGTATATCGTTATTAAGAATAATTAGAGAGCACTTACTCGACCCAATCGTCAAGCTCTGGACAATTTAGAAGCACATAGAGCTCTATTTGCTTCATTTCCTTGGTAGTCAAGGGCCTATCGTCAATTTTTCCTAGCGTACCGCCTCTCTTCCGAAATATTGAAAGCTCATTATCCCACTCCGTGCTCTCTAGTGTCTCGTTCCTGTTGAGTTTCTTAAATGTAGTCTTAGCCGAGACATCCAGATATTGAGCACACAAATTTGACAACTCCGAAAGTAGGTACTGGTTGGCTATACATCCTTCCACCCTCGCCTTGTTAACTACAAAACCCTTCATGACGAACATTTGCCTATATCAATTAAATCAAAGAAAGATTAGAGAAAACAACAAATATTTTTAAATATAATAATTTTAAAAATATGAAATTGTACCTCTCGAACGGATACATCCATCTATAATGGACTGGACCCCCAACTCTAGCCTCGTACGCGAGGTGTATGGCTAAATGCTCCATGGAGTCAAAAAATGAAGGAGGGAATATCATTTCCATCTTGCACATAGTAACAATAAACGAGTCCTCCAAAATCTTCATATCCTGAGCCGACACCTCTGAGGCGCAAATCGCCTTGAAGAAAAGGCTAACCTCAACTAAAGTACCCCAAATCTCGGTGTCCAAGAAGTCTCGAAAAGCAATCGGGATCAATCTCTGCATGAAGACGTGACAATCATGACTCTTCATTCCAATCAGTTTTCCTTGTTGTTTTTGCACACATCTTCCCAGATCAGAGGCATATCCATCAGGAAATTTGAGTTTGGTCAACCAATCAAGTACCATGTTCTTTTGTTCCCTCGTGAGACAGTATTTTGCCACTGGCTTTGCATACTCACCACCTCTTCTTCCACCGGGTTGCAAAAACAATGCTTTACGTGTTGTGTAAAGCCTAAGATCGTGCCTCGACTTAATGTTGTCCTTCGACTTAGCACTGTCCAACACCGTGTTGATGATGTTCTCAAAAAAGTTCTTCTCACAATGCATGACATCTAGATTGTGGCGAATCAAGTTCGAGGACCAATATGGTAGTTCCCAAAATATGCTTCGTCGACACCAATTATGAGTTGTGTTAAAACCCGGGAGCTTAGGGGGATTTAACCCAAACCTAACCGATCGTAGCCTATCCACAATTGCCTTCATCTCCTCCCCTGTTTTCCTTCGAATAGGCGGCTCATGCACCTCCTTCTTCTTGGTGAAATCCTTCTTGTTGTACCTAAACTTATGACCAGGTGGTAGAAATCGACGATGACAATCAAACCACGAAGGTTTTCCACCGTTATCAAGTGTGAAAGAATCTATATCACCCATGCAATAAGGACATGCTAGTTTCCCGTGAGTGCTCCACTGTGACAACATTCCATAAGCCGGAAAATCGCTAATAGTCCACATAAGGGTCGCTCTCATCTGGAAGTTTTCCTTTCGTGAGCTGTCATATGTCCATAAACCATCACTCCACAATTGTTTCAACTCATCAATCAACGGCCTCAACAACAGATCCAAGTTCTTTCCAGGACTCTTCGGGCCAGGTATAATAAGGCTAAAAAAAAGGAACTCTGGTCGCATGCATAAATCCGGCGGGAGGTTATAAGGGGTCACAAACACGGGCCAACAAGAATATTGTCTCCCAGATTGCCCAAACGGTGAGAACCCATCTGTACAGAGCCCAAGTCGGACATTTCTGGGCTCCGCGGCAAAGTCCGGATAAGTGCGATCAAAATGTCGCCACGCCTCGCCTGCAGCGGGGTGTATCATTCTATCAGGTGACGCGCGACACTTCAAATGCCAAGTCATATGTCGGGAAGTACCGATGGTATAAAACAATCTCTGTAACCGAGGGCCTAGGGGGAAATACCACAACTTTTTCCTTCCAACCCTCGACTTTCTACCGGCCTCGTACCTATCTGTCTTGCATATCGGACACGATGTGAGATCCGGGTTGGCATTTTCACCGTAGTACAAGAAACACAGATTCCAACATACGTCGATCTTTTCGTACCCTAAACCCAAACCCGCGAGCATCTTATTCATGCCTGGAATCGTGCTCGGTAGCATTTCCTCAATCTCTGGGTCCATGCAATCCTTGGACAACGCTAAGTACTTTTCGCTCTCGACATTTGAGGATTTATGACCCGTCTTAACTGTCAACCACTCGGCAAACCACTGGAGCACAGTCTTAGGCTTCTTCTGGTGCATTTTATGGTCGCCCAACTTCATCAATTTGTAGAACTCCTTTGCATCGCGACTCGGATCTTCGTTGTGCACCTCTCCCTCAACAAATCGACCCCCATATGCATCCACAACCATATCCCTAAACAAAGTATCGGCATGAACAGGACTATCAACGTGAAAATTAGGGGTCGGTGATTCTGGTACATACGATGTGGATGCCTCGTTCGCCTCCTCTCCATGCAAGTCCCATATCCAATATTGATTCACAAACCCCGACTTATGAAGATGATCTTGTACTACGTTTCGTTCCCAATATTTTAAATTTGTGCATTTCTTGCACGGGCACCTAATACGTTTTCCATCTACGTAATCTGTTTGTGCTAATGCAAACTTTATGAATTCACGAACCCCAATCACGTAATGTTCATTCAAATAACCGGTATTACTATTTATCCTATCGTACATCCAAGATCTATCGGGACGATAATCCATTTATAATCTACGGAAATTAAAAAGAATTTGTTACACTTCTAAGAATTTAGCTTGATCTTATAAAATTAAATAGCGTAGGAAAAAAATGCTTACTTGTTGTAGCGTAGAAAAATACGTAGATCAAGTATTTGTTGCACACACATACGCCCCTCGTTGCATTTAATTACCGCAATATCTAAAACAAATCAATAAAAACATTAGTTTCTAAATAAACATGAGCTTAATGGTTATAAAATAGGAAAATTGGGATATAACAAGGGAAAATCGTGCATACCTTAAAAAATGATGAATGTTGGAATGATTTCTAAAGGGAATAGGAGAGGGTATTTATAGGAGATTCGCAGAGTATTCCCGACCGCACGGTGGTCGGAAAAACCAACGGTAATAAAGAGTCCCGACCGCAAGGCGTTCGGGAAACTTTGTTACCGTTACTAGCCGTTACATCTCCCGACCGCCGGGCGGTCGGGAAACTTTGTTACCGTTACTAGCCGTTACATCTCCCGACCGCCCTGCGGTCGGGAAACTTTGTAGCCGCGGTCGGGAAAATAACTTACCGACCAAATTGCGGTCGGGAATGTTAGGGTATAGGGTTTAGGGTTTAGGGTTTACCGCTATTCAGTAACGATTAGTATTCATATTTTCTCAATTATTATTTGATTAGTATTCATCTAGTGTTTTAAACATTGGTGAAATTTTATAAGTGCAATAAAAATATTATATTTTGTTATCCAAAGAATCATGAATCGATTGATCTTGTCATATATATTTACGTAACACTAATAATTCAGTAACGTAACTAATCATCATCTCATAATTTAGTTATATATATATGTGTATACCTCTAATTAACAAATGTGTTCAATAACACAAGTGGCTTATCTTACTTATCACTAACGATTACAACAATTGTTGATTCCTATATATAGGTAGATAGATATATAGATAGATAGATATATATAGATAGATAGATATACACACGACTAATTAATATATATAGATATATATACATAGATATACACGTAAAACTCAAAGTTACCCCGACATAATATTATTTAACAAATAATTATTAATTTTTTAACTCAAATAAACATTAAACTAGTATTATTATAGCTCAATAATAATTTTTAAAAAATAAAAAATTTATCATTCCCGACCGGCGTTCGGTCGGGAATAATATTCATATGATTCTCGACCACCCTGCGGTCGGGAATAATATTCATCGGTGTGTTTCTGGGCAAAATAATTGTCCCGACCGCAGGCCGGTCGGAACCGTTAAAAGTTTTGGCGGGGCCGCCAAAAATTTAAATTTTTCAACAAAACAAAATCCAATCTCATCCGTTCATTAACCAAAACAATCCAACGACTCAAACCATGATCCGCGCCACTCACATCCCACCAATCAAAACCAATCCCACAAACCTTATAAATAAACCATACCCCATTGCCATCACTCCACACAATTTTTTCACCAAACACTTTTTCATTTATTTGTTGAAACACCTATCTTTCTTTTTCTCCAAACACTTTTTCTTTTATTTCTTCAAACACTTTTCTTTCTTTTTCTTCAAACACTTTTTTCTTTCTTTTCCTTCAAACACCTTTCTTTCTTTTTCTTCAAACACTTTTCTTTCCTTTCTTTCTTTTTCTTCATAGACTTTTATTTCATTTATTAAAACACTTTTATTTCATTTTCTTCAAACACTTTTATTTCATTTCTTCAAACACTTTTATTTCATTTTTCTTTCAAACACTTTTATTTCATTTTTCTTTCAAACACTTTTATTTCATTTTTCTTTCAAACAATTTTATTCTATTTTTCTTTGAAACAATATATATAATAAAGAAACATTAAATTATATTGAGCATATAGATTGGGCTACATATAAAATATAATATTCCGGTAATTTTTACCGGAATATTATTTTTTTTAATTCTATGAATATTACTCCCGACCGCACACCGGTCGGGAGAGTATGAATATTACTCCCGACCGCACACCGGTCGAGAAAGTATGAATATTACTTCCGACCACAAAGTGGTCGGGAATCTTTGAATATTATTTTTGACCAATCGGCGGTCGAGATTTCTTGTAGTTCCCGACCACGTGTTGGCCGGGAAATGCAAATTATTTAAAATATATACGGGATGGTTTCTCGACCAAATTGCAGTCGGGAATATTACTCCCGACCGCCATGTGGTCGGACGCTGGCCCGTAGCCCGGTTTTGCAACCGGGCTACAACCCGACCAGATTCTGGTCGGGAATAATCTCCCGACCGCGTGGCGGACGGGTATTATCCCGACCAACCTGCGGTCGGGAATGGTTTCTCGACCAAATTGCGGTCGGGAATGTTATGACCAGGCTCCGGTCGATATTTTGTGGTCGGGAAAAGTATTGCCGACCGATTGCGGTCGGGAATGTATTTCCGACCAGACTTTATCCGACCGCAGCTTCGCGACCGCCCTGCGGTCGGGAATGGGCTTTTCCCGACCGCAGGAGGGCTTTTCCCGACCCGAGCTGCGGTCGGGAAAAGCCCCGTTTTCTTGTAGTGATTTGGTACTTCACCTCAAAATTGTTTTAGATTTATATAAACTGTATTTTCTATTCATTGACCAAATTTGTCAGCCTTAATTAAGGTGTTCGTTATCCATTCTTACGACAAAAAACTCACCTAATTTCGTAGTTATCTGCATTTTGCGTTATTTTTCATGTATACTTGTTACTTCTGAATGCTGAGATCATTTCTAAATGCTTCCTTCCTCCAGTCTTTACAGATTACCTTCCTAATGGAATACAAAGGTACCATAGCCTTGACAAAACGCAGGAAACACTCTGTACGTCTACTCCGATTCTGCTCCTTTTGAGCTTTTAAACAATATAAAGATATCAAGAACTATTCCTATTTACTTAACTCTGGTAACTGGTTTTGTAAATTTGTCACTAAAATAGGATGTTGAGGAGGAGAAGTTAGTGGATGATGGATCTTCTGAACAGCTACAAGGTGAAGAAGCTGATCCGACAGCTTTAAACTCTGAACAAGTTCAGATGGAGATTAATGGAATACTTGAAAAGATAGAAAACTTTACTCAGATGGTAAAATTCCTATAAAACTATCCAATTCATTTCTTCCGAGAAAAGTCTGCTTAGAGTTGTCATGTATTCTTTATACTTGATTTACGATTTCTGGAATAATATGCCAAAATGCGTCCCTCATATTATTGCCTTATAAAGGTCTCTGAGCTGCTAGACTCAGGGAAGTCGATGCTGAAGGAACTGAGCAATGAATTTGAAGAGCGACTGATTTTGTAAGTGACGATAGAAATCAGTTTTGGCTTGTTTAGGAAATGACGATGTGCTTCATATGTGTTGACTCGTATTGCTGACAGAATACACAAGGAACAAATGGGAAAATGGCAGGAGGAGATCAAGGAACTACGCTCGCTTGATGCTGAAAATGAGGACAAAGAGGCTCTTTTGCACAATGGCAAATATCTATTGGAAAACGTGCATGGTGGCTCCTGATGCTAATGAACAGCAAGAGTGAAAAACAATTCACTGGTGGCTCCTGATGCTAATGAACAACAAGAGTGAAAAACAATTCCAGTGAGGTGATTTTGACACAGTTCAAGTATCTTTTTTGCTGTACAAACATAATATTTTCCATGTTAGTGTGATATAAAGCTTGTAATAGTCTATTAAACCATGTCTACTGAAATTGTAGGACCGTGGATTGACACAACACTTTTTGAGAGTTAAGCTGGAATTGCCTTAACTCTATTTTGATCTTCTTGATAATAATGATGAGTAGCAGAAGTAAGAACACAAGAAGATATAATTTTAAGAAGTTTTCAATATTATTAAAAACTTCCGAGCCTTAGGCGAAATAACCATAAAGGTTTTATCAAAAAACGTTCCTCACAACAATTCACTCACGCTCTTTGTTGATCGGACTCAACGAAGCAGACAAGTAAGAACTACTTAACTTCTATGAACTAGACTTAAGCAGTTGATACAAAAACTTCGCAAAACAAAATGAAGACAATACAAAGTAAGATTAATCTCTTGAATTATTGGCACGATTGTCTTGTCTTCATCTTGATGAACTTCACATCTTTATAGATTTCTTGAGTCTTGAACGCCAAGATGTGTTGTTCACAGTTTTGGTAACTCTTGTTGTTTCCTTGTTGAAAATTGCCTTCTTTGTGAACTTCATATCTTTCCAGAATATGTGTTTCCTTCATTACTGATTTTAGCAAGGTAACACATCTTCTTCAATTCGGAAAATCCTGGAAAGAATCGCGTTGCAATGAACAGCTCACTTGTTTCCTTCTTTTGAAAGCGTGTGAGTTGACTATTCAACTTAGCTTGAATTATGGAAACTTCAAGTAAGAAATCTTCCAAAGCTCTTCCTTATGTTTAAGATACTTTCCTGGACATAAACATAAACAACCAAAACCGTGAAACTTGATTAATAAGTGAATAAAGGAAAAACTTAATTTTGGCAACTAAATAATAGTTTTCGCAAATGCTCTCGGCTTTCAATGTTATCCTCAATGTTATCTCAACATCGTCTAACATTTCACTGTCTAACATTGATTCTCGAAAACCTGCACTTTCATCTACTCTTAATGCTTGCGTAGAAGTTGGGACTCAATAACGGAAATTTTCATTCACAATGTCAAATGCTTCTTAAGGCTCTCCTTCATCTGCCTCTATTTTTTGCAGTTCAGAGTTTCAAGACAAATATTACCTTGTATACAATATTCCATAACAGATATGCACACACAATCACTTGAATTTCTTGTTTGATTTCGTCGAATGCTGTTTTCAATATCACGCCATACAATATGTAGATCATGAGAGCAACTTTTAACTTGCCAAATATCAAATAGTATAAGTATTGTGAATTTTGTTTATTAGAAGCCTATGACTTAATTGTGAACAATAATTCATCATAGATTTGTGCAATAAAGAAAATAAAAGATGAAACTCTTGATCTCGGTGATATTTGAGCGTGACTTCCTCTTTTGAATATTTGTTGCCTTCCTCAAAACTATTATGTGCTCCTATTGATCACCTTTCTCATTCAACAGTGACCGCGATGTCTCGAACGGTGGAGTTTGATGTGGGATAATAGTGTGGATGATGTGGTGTGTGTTTACGCGACTAATTGTTGTTATTTGTTGATGCCCTAGCTGTTGGACGTCTTCCGATAGTTATAGTGTTAGGCTCGTAAGTCGCAACTCTTGGGTTTCGTAATAAGCAGCTAAAATTCTACATGGCGCGCGTCGTGTTGTTCATCTGATTGCATGAGTCGCGGGGGTTATGCCGCTATAGCATGGGCTACTAGTCGATCAGTGAATATCGCAACCGTTGCGACGCGAGCCGCGCGCACTGTGTGGGTGGTGATGGTGTAGCACCGCTTCTACTTTGGTCCCTCAGGCTGCCCAATCACTTCTTTTGATGCCCTGCCTCGTGTATACAACATAGATAACAAATGGCGAAGCCTTCCCACCCCCAACAGAATCAGATGATGTCCTGATCGTCAAAACATAGAAATAAAGCATAGATGAGAGTACTTCCCTGATCGAGCTACGATTGTCGAACTCAGGGTGTCGGTGCTTTGTTCATTTGGTATCTTTCTTGAAATGTGCCTCAATGTCATTCATTGATGGATGTTAGTATTCAGGAGTCTTTCCTTGATCTCATCCAATTTGTTCACTATCTCTGCTTCGTGTTTCATCATCTTCCCCTTCGTCTCTTATAATTGCTCTTATACATTTAATGTTTCTTTGGCTGGGCGCTGGGACTTCTTAGTGAAAGTCTGGATGCTTTTCTTGGTGTTTCTAGGCTAGATCAATGGTGTAGTAACATCCGGGTGCCATGTTCTCCTACAAAGAATAAAAAGAAATCACGTATTTTCAGAAGAAAATAATTTAATTGAGAACTAGGAAAAATAGAAAAAGTCATATGAATTCTAAGAAAGTATGAATTATGTATGTGACTCATATTCAATTTATAGTAGTAAAAGACCTAAAAAAAGTTTGGCAATTTTTAATAATTTCCTACTCTTCTATTAATTATAATCACACTAGGAATAATTTACCGATATCTTACGAAATTTAAATCATAAGAAGTATAAGTAATGTAAGAAAGGTAAGAGAAAAAGATTGCTCAACCAAATTTCGTAAATTCTGATTTTGCATGTATCCTATTTTCATACGAACTAAGAAACCTGATTTGCAATAAACGAGGACGCGCACAACCTGACGTGTCGCACGGGTTCCTGCGCGGCTCGTGCAGATTTTTCTGCTGTAGCCCAACTTTCTGCCAGTTTGTCGTGGTGACTATGACCCCTCGTGAGTCGCGCATCCTACTTCTTGTTTTGCGCGACTTGTGCACGTCCTTGTGCTGCGGCGAAACTCCTATTTGTCTTTCTACTTTTCTTATTCCTTATTATTCTTCTAGATTCCTCAACTCTGCAATTTTAACTTGAACACATTTTACAAGATTGCTATATATGAGTCATACAAAAATATTAAATAACAAAGAAATAAACTAAATTGAAACACTAGAAATAGAAACTTACTAGTGTGGGTTGCCTCCCACAAAGCGCTTAATTTTACGTCGATTAGATCAAAAGTATTGATGGATTCACGGAGGTCTGGATATTTGGATGAAACTCCAATCTTCAAAATATTTCAAAGTATCAGCTTTAGGCGGTTTTTCCACCTTCTTCGAATGGAACTTGTGGTAGTTTAATTTTTTAGAAAGAAAAAGATTAGTTTATTGATTAATCTTTCTAACACTCTGACTTATCAATTATAATTATTTTAAGTTTTTAGTTAAATTACCAACTTCAATTTGTCCATGTAGCAATCCTGTTTGTTCTTGATTGTTGCCTTCACTTCTTCATTCCACCATGACGTGTCTTTACGTGACAAAATACCTCGGGATTCACCTAGAAGGTCCTTAGAAAAGTGTACATAGTAAATCTAATAGTGATATATTAGAAAAGTGCACATAATAATTATAATATTTGTGTATTGAAAACGTGTACATTAAAAGTATAATAAGTTCATTCGAAATATATTCTTGAAGGGTGTGATTATGATAATCTTATGGGAAAAATGCAGTTTACTATACAATCTTTGGCCCGTTTTGCACTTACCTATCCAATCTTTTTTTTTTTACACTTTGCTGTCCAACTTTTCATTTTTTTACACCCGACTGTCCGATCTTTGTTTTCCGGTCAGTCTCCGTCAAAAAACGTCATTATTCGACCAAATGACATCATTTACTAAGGGTATTTTCGGTACTTCATATTAAAATCTTAAATAAAAAAGAAAAAAAAGGAAATAACATTTAAATGGATTATAACATTTAACATTAATAGTATAAAATACTAACTTTTCATAACTAATAAAATTTATAAAAACTGAAAAATAAAAAAAATAAAAATATCCTCCTCCTCTATATTTTTGTATTATAAAATAATTATAAATTAAGAAAACTTATTTTTGAATAACTAATATATTAAAAAATAGAAAATTTAAAAACTTTTTTAAAAATTGAAAAAAAAATTAAAAATTAAAATAAAAAACTTCATCTTCTCCAACACACCCACCCCCACCCCACCCCCCCACCCACGACCCCCCCCCCCCCCCCCCCCCCCCGCCCCTCTCCACACCCATCAAATCCTCCCCCACTATACCCGAAATCCACCTCAAATCGACCTAACTCCATCACCCTCACACTTCCATGAAGTCGATTTTCGGTTTTGGAGTTTTAAAATCCACCACCACCAAACCCTCGTTCAAAAATCGTCACCTAAAATTTCCATAAAATCGAAAATCGACTTCATGGAAGTGTGAGGGTGATGGAGTTAGGTCGATTTGAGGTGGATTTCGGGTATAGTGGGGGTGGATTTGATGGGGTAGGGGTCGTGGGTGGGGGTGGGTGGGGTGGGGGTGGGTGTGTTGGAGAAGATGAAGTTTTTTTATTTTATTTTTTAATTTTTTTTTCTATTTTTAAAAATATTTTTTAATTTTCTGTTTTTAATATATTAGTTATTAAAAAAATAAGTTTTCTTAATTTATAATTATTTTATAACACAAAAATATAGAGGAGGGGATATTTTTATTTTTTTTTATTTTACAGTTTTTATAAATTTTATTAGTTATTAAAAGTTAGTATTTTATACTATTAATGTTAAATGTTATAATCCATTTGAATGTTATTTCCTTTTATTTATTTAATTTTTTAAGATTTTAATATGAAGTACCGAAAATACCCTTAGTTTTGACGGAGACTGACCGGAAAACAAAGATCGGACAGTCGGGTGTAAAAAAATGAAAAGTTGGACAGCAAAGTGTAAAAAAAAAAAGATTGGATAGGTAAGTGCAAAACGGGCCAAAGATTGTATAGTAAACTGTTTTTTTCCCTAATCTTATTGATAACTTTACATTTTAACAATATGGTTATTTTGGAAAATAAGTGGAAGTACAAAATTATATATAAATTTGTTTAGTCAGGAAAGAAGACGGGAATTCTCAAATTTTCTAATCCGTCAAATAGAGGATTTCTATTTGGGAAATTCTAACTAAACTCAACATATATACCTTATTACATAATTGTCAACAAAAACAACTGCAAAATTGTTGAGAAAAAAATCATCACATATGCCTTATTACAGTTCGACATATATGCCTTAGGGTAAATATATAGAACAACAACCAAAAAGAAAAACTATTAGAGGAGGGGGGGGGGGGGGGGGGGGGGGGAGGAATAAAACAAACAATATATATGTGTATATATAGATGTTCATAAAAGATTTATGGGTGGTTTCTTGTGCATGCATGTATACCCTAAGTAGTTAAAAAAAATGATGGCCAATTTTGAAAGTGTCATAGGCTTGCTGAATTTGTTTTTAGGGTAACTCTATCAATTCATTAGTTCTTTATTGCTGCTCTATGATATCATGCGATTCTCTTTTCCATTTCTTTTGATGGGGGTGTTAATGTGATCTGAAAGCATTCTTTTATTATGTGGTGTCAGGTATAGGTGTGCCAATTCACTGAATTGCTCTTTTATCTTTAATTGCAAAAAGGCAAAAGCTATAGAAAGATTAAGTCTAAATGAAAATTTTGAATTGATCAAAATGTGCATTAATGTTTCAAACATGGTAAGGTGACATTTAACATTATACTAGAGCTCCAATTAGCTAGGACGACTACCTAGTACCTCATAGATGAATAGTTGTTAATAAGAAAAGTGCACATAATAATTATACTTTTTGTGTATTGCAAACATGTACATTAAAAGTATGATAAGTTAATTCGAAGCATATTGTATTTTATTTGCTCGTCATATTTTGTTGAAGATGCCTGTTAAATAAGTTGCACCTATCTCTCCCATACGTCTCCATTCCTCGATAGGGATACCATATGGGCTAACAACTTTTCGTGGATTCATCCTCTTCAAAGCATTTGTCAAGTCTTCTTATTCGACGCATAAAGTTGAGGTTCAGAACCTGAGGGCACAATAAGATATTACCCACTTCTTGGGTGGGATCTTCATTGAAAAGACCCTCGAAGTACTGCTTACACCGTACTTTGATTTGATTCTCTACGCATCAATACCGGTTGTTCTTCAATCTTTGATGCATTTCACTAAACCCAGTCCTCTAAGATTCCTCTCTCTAATGCCATCAATTTTGGTATATATCGTTCTCGGTCACCTTGTTATCCATATTCTCATAAATTCCCTTGTACACAATCTCTTACACAAGTAGAACAACTTTCTTAGCTTCTTTCCTCGCGAGCTTATACTTTTCAAAGCTTTCTTCATCATAGTTCTTCTTCAAATTCATCTAGCAATCTTGTTTGTTCTAGATTGTTGCCTTCACTTATTCATTCCACTAAGACGAGTCTTTACGTGACAAGATACCTCAGGATTCACCTAGAAGGTCCTTAGCTACCTTATTAGTAATCTAATATCTAGTGAAAATACAAAATATGCGATTTTTAGGAGATGTCTGCACCATATAGGTTTCACTTTCTTTTCAATTTGAGTCTTGAATGTGAAAGTGAAGAGCCATATAATCGACACAACTACCATGCCTTTCATAATTAAAATTGACTTGAGCTCCATGTGCCAGACATACTCATACATATAAAAAAGTCATTCGTCAAAAAGAGAAAATTCATAGGCGTCAGCAACATGTAGAGTACAACTAAAATAGAGTAAGCTATGAAGGGAAAAATCGAAACAAAATACAATATAATTAAGGCGGTCTGCAGAGAAAGCATACTATATATACTTAGTTATGGGGTATGTAGCCTAGCAAATTTACTACAAACGTACAACCCTTTGAAAATTTATTACAAGCGGTTGCTCGAAATTTTTCTGGTATCTAGCTGAAAGTGCAGGTTTTCTGGAATCAATGTTAGACGGTGCAATGTTAGACGATGTTGGGTTAACATTGGATAACATTGAAAGCCGAGAGCTTTTGTGAAAACTGTTCTTTAGTTGCCAAAATTAAGTTTTGCCTTTATTCACCTATTAATCAAGTTCCACGGTTTTAGTTGTTTATGTTTATGTCCAGGAAAGTATCTTAAACATAAGGAAGAGCTTTGGAAGATTCCTTACTTGAAGTTTCCATAATTCAAGCTAAGTTGAATAGTCAACTCACACGGTTTCAAAAGAAGGAAACAATATTGGATTCTCTGCAACTGTGATTCTTTCCAAGATTCTGCGAATTGAAGAAGTTGTGTTGCCTTGTTAAATCAGTAACAATGGAAACACGTTCTCAGGAAAGATTTGAAGTTCACAAAGAAGGCAATATTCAACAAGGAAACAACAAGAGTTACCAAAACTGTGAACAACACATCTTGGCGTTCAAGACTCAATAAATCTATAAAGATGTGAAGTTCATCAAGATGAAGACAAGACAATCGTGCCAATAATCCAAGGGATTAATTATTCTTTGTATTGTCTTCATTTTGTTTTGCGAAGTTTTTGTATCAACTGCTTAAGTCTAGTCCATAGAAGTTAAGTAGTTCTTACTTGTCTGCTTCGTTGAGTCCGATCAACAAAGAGCGTGAGTGAATTGTTGTGAGGAACGTTTTTGATAAAACCTTTATGGTTATTTCGCCTAAGGCTCGGAAGTTTTTAATTATATTGAAAACTTCTTAAAATTATATCTTCTTGTGTTCTTACTTCCGCTGCACATTATTATTATCAAGAAGATCAAAATAGAGTTAAGGCAATTCCAGCTTAACTCTCAATAAGTGTTGTGTCAATCCACGGTCCTACATTCTCACTAGCCGTAGCTCAGTGTCACTTTTAATTAACGATTGAAGTAGTGTGCATGAACACGTAAACGGCAGGATACAAACACTGCAACACAATTTTTAAAAAAATTGTATATTAGAACAGTGCACAAATTAATATATTATTTGCATATGAGAAAAATTCACATAGTAAATATAATATTTGGAAGCGGAAGTTATTTTCGTGTGGACGTAGCAGAATCTATGATAGGAGTTGATTCATTTATCCATTTTGTGGTTGTAGTGGTAATATTATTCATTGTTGTTGTAGTATAAGCGGTGTAAGAAGAAGATGTTTTTTTCTTCTTTCGTTCCCCTCTCTTGTGCAAGAAGTATATTTTTTTCTTCTAAGAGGTGAAACCTCCTTACAATTAGAATTTTGTATTTGACGTCCTTTTTGCTAATCACATTTCAAAAAAGGTCTTCTATATTGACATTTAGCAGAAAACGTCCACTATGTTGGTATAATTTTAAAAAAATGAAAAGTGATGCCAGCATATAGGACGTCCAATGAGAAATTCAGTCCACCCGAAGAAAATCATAAGGCATCGCATTGGCCACATCTAGACTCCAAAAAAAATGTCCCTCGGATATGCTAGGTGATGATGTACATTTGGCATGTTCTCTCATGAAACATCACAAAAAGCAATATTTGCCAAGGAAAAACTGGTTTACAATACACGTAGTAGAACAGAACCTCTAAGTTGCTCAAATATAAGTTGGCCCGTGCAAAGCTACCCACGACGATGGACCTAAAACTTCCTGAAAAAAATAAAGTAAAGTTAAGTTAAACCTTTATTAATTAGCACCAACTTAGTCATAGTTTAAGAGAGTACATAGAAATTATATACATACACTTGGTACAACTCCTTGCTTTTTACATGGAATGTTTTTTAATCGAAGAGAGAGTGCTTGATTTCTTGTAATTTCTTTTATGAGATTAATGTGTGTGTGTGTTTTTTATGTTTTTTTGACTTTTAACTCCAAACCATAAAGCTCCACTATATATCTTGAGCAATGTGCACCTTACTTAATCATAGTTTAAGAGAGTAGTAATTAACTACATACACTAAGTAGAACTCCACAAGCACACAGTTGAAAACCTATGCACGCACTATACCACTGCGAGTTTCATCTGTACCTAAACCCTTTTATTTGTAACAATTTTTTTGGGAATTTTACACTTTGACGTCATTTATGTTAACCACTTCTAAAAAAACGTCATTTATGTTGACATATATCACTCGACGTCTCTGTTTGTTTGCATGATTTTCATTTATCACCCTTGTCCTCCGGAATACAGTGGACTTAATTAAAATTCAACACTGGATGTCTAATATGTTGACATAATTTTCATTTTTCTTCCTTTTTCGCCGGAATCCTATGGACTTAATGAAAATTAGTCCACCGAATTCCGGGGGAAAGGATGAAAAATAAAAGTTATGTCAACATATAGGACGTTTAGTGATAGATGTCAACATAGAGGACATCTTTTGAAAAATGGTTAACATAATGGACGTCAAATGCAAAAAATTCCAGTTTTTTCTCACCTCTTTACTTTATACCCCTGCTTTCAAAAATCCCGTGCAAAACAAAACAAAACAAAACAAAACAAAACTAACTTTAACACCACTGAAATGGCTTTTCCATTGCGTAAGATCACGAAGTTCGTTTTGGATACGTCGACAGGCTTACAATACACGTAGTAGAATAGAACCTTTAAGTTGCTCAAATATAAGTTGGCACGTGCAGAGCTTCCCACGACGACATTCCTAAAATTTCCTGAAAAAAAAAAAATTAAAGTGAAGTTAAACCTTTATTAATTAGCACCAACTTAATCATAGTTTAAGAGAGTACGTAAAAATTAACTACATACACTTGGTACAACTCCTAGTTTAAGAGAGTAGTAATTAACTACATACACTTAGTAGAACTCCACAAGCACATTGTTGAAACCCAAACGCACACACACTTGTAATATAACCTTTTTCTTCTTTTCTTTTTTTCTTAACTTATTTTTACAGAGAATGTACTACCCTGTGTGTGTTATATCTCTTAACTTTGACCTTCAACTCCAAATTAAAAACGGTGAACATCAATGGGCATTTTACTTTCAAGTCCAGCTTTTGTTATTGCAAGCTTCCGCGTGGTTTACCCGAAGTAGTAAAAAAAATATAATGATGACCTTAACTATGAAAGGCTAGTTTACTTAAATTGTTTTTTCGGTCAATGTTATTTACTGCGAGCTAGTATAGCATGCAAGATATTCGTGTGTTAATGTGATCTTATATATTCTTTTAACATGAAATATTGTAGAAATGTTTGTCGTGCTTACTTGTGGTAGTTTAATTTTTTAGAAAGAAAAAGATTAGTTTATTGATTAATCTTTCTAACACTCTGACTTATCAATTAAAATTATTTTAAGTTTTTAGTTAAATTACCAACTTCAATTTGCCCTTGTAGCAATCCTGTTTGTTCTTGATTGTTGCCTTCACTTCTTAATTCCACCATGACGTGTCTTTACGTGACAAGATACCTCGAGATTCACCTAGAAGGTCCTTAGAAAAGTGTACATAGTAAATCTAATAGTGATATATTAGAAAAGTGCACATAATAATTATAATATTTATGAATTGAAAATGTGTACATTAAAAGTATAATAAGTTCATTCGAAACATATTCTTTAAGGGCGTGATTATGATAATCTTATTGATAACTTTAAATTTTAACAATATGGTTATTTTGGAAAATAAGTGGAAGTACAAAATTATATATAAATTTGTTTAGTCAGGAAAGAAGACGGGAATTATCAAATTTTCTAATCCGTCAAATTGAGGATTTCTATTTGGGAAATTCTAACTAAACTCAACATATATACCTTATTACATAATTGCCAACAAAAACAACTACAAAATTGTTTAGAAAAAAATCATCATATATGCCTTATTACAGTTCGACATATATGCCTTATGGTAAATATATATAACAACAACCAAAAAGAAAAACTATTAGGGGGGGGGGGGGGGGAATAAAACAAAAAATATATATGTGTGTATATAGATGTTCATAAAAGATTTATGGGTGGTTTATTGTGCATGCATGTATACCCTAAGTAGTTAAAAAAATGATGGCCAATTTTGAAAGTGTCATAGGCTTGCTGAATTTGTTTTTAGGGTAACTCTATCAATCCATTAGTTCTTTATTGCTGCTCTATGATATCATGCGGTTCTCTTTTCCATTTCTTTTGATGGGGGTGTTAATGTGATCTGAAAGCTTTCTTTTATTATGTGGTGTCAGGTATAGGTGTGGCAATTCACTGAATTGCCCTTTTATCTTTAATTGCAAAAAGGCAAAAGCTATAAAAAGATTAAGTCTAAATAAAATTTTTGAATTGATCAAAATGTACATTAATGTTTCAAACATGGTAAGGTGACATTTAACATTATACTAGAGCTCCAATTAGCTAGGACGACTACCTAGTACCTCGTAGATGAATAGTTGTTAATAAGAAAAGTGCACATAATAATTATACTTTTTGTGTATTGCAAACGTGTACATTAAAAGTATGATAAGTTAATTCAAAGCATATTGTATTTTATTTGCTCGTCATATTTTGTTGAACATGCCTGTTAAATAGGTTGCACCTATCTCTCCCATACGTCTCCATTCCTCGATAGGGATACCATATGGGCTAACAACTTTTCGTGGATTCATCCTCTTCAAATCATTTGTCAAGTCTTCTTATTCGACGCATAAAGTTGAGGTTCAGAACCTGAGGGCACAATAAGATATTACCCACTTCTTGGGTGGGATCTTCATTGAACAGACCCTCGAAGTACTGCTTACACCGTACTTTGATTTGATTCTCACGCATCAATACTGGTTGTTCTTCAATCTTTGATGCATTTCACTGAACCCAGTCCTCTAAGCTTCCTCTCTCTAATGCCAGCAATTTTTGGTATATATCGTTCTCGGTCACCTTGTTATCCATATTCTCATAAATTCCCTTGTACACAATCTCTTGCACAAGTAGAACAACTTTCTTAGCTTCTTTCCTCGCGAGCTTATACTTTTCAAAGCTTTCTTCATCATAGTTCTTCTTCAAATTCATCTAGCAATCTTGTTTGTTCTAGATTGTTGCCTTCACTTATTCATTCCACCATGTCGTGTCTTTACGTGACAAGATACCTCAGGATTCACCTAGAAGGTCCTTAGCTACCTTATTAGTAATCTAATATCTAGTGAAAATTCAAAATATGCGATTTTTAGGAGATGTCTGCACCATATAGGTTTCACTTTCTTTTCAATTTGAGTCTTGAATGTGAAAGTGAAGAGCCATATAATCAACACAGCTATCATGCCTTTCATAATTAAAATTGACTTGAGCCCCATGTGCCAGACATACTCATACATATAAAAAAAAGTCATTCGTCAAAAAGAGAAAATTCATAGGCGTCAGCAACATTTACGGTACAACTAAAATGGAGTAAACTATGAAGGGAAAAATCGAAACAAAATACAATATAATTAAGGTGGTCTGCAGAGAAAGCATAATATATATACTTAGTTATGGGGTATGTAGCCTAGCAAATTTACTACAAACGTACAACCCTTTGAAAATTTATTACAAGCGGTTGCTCGAAATTTTTCTGGTATCTAGCCGTAGCTCAATGTCACTTTTAATTAACGATTGAAGTAGTGTGCATGAACACGTAATCGGCATGATACAAACACTGCAACACATTTTTTTAAAAATTTATATATTAGAACAGTGCACAAATTAATATATTATTTGCATATGAGAAAAATTCACATAGTAAATATAATATTTGGAAGCGGAAGTTATTTTCGTGTGGTGGTAGCAGAATATATGATAGGAGTTGATTCATTTATCCATTTTGTGGTTGTAGTAGTAATATTATTCATTGTTGTTGTAGTATAAGCGGTGCAAGAAGAAGATGTTTTTTTTCTTCCTTCGTTCCCCTCTCTTGTGTAAGAAGTATTATTTTTTTCTTCTAAGAGGTGAAACCTCCTTAGAATTAGAATTTTGTATTTGACGTCCTTTTTGCTAATCACATTTCAAAAAAGGTCTTCTATATTGACATTTAGCAGAAAACGTCCACTATGTTAGTATAATTTTAAAAAATGAAAAATGATGCCAGCATATAGGACGTCCAATGAGAAATTCAGTCCACCTGAAGAAAATCATAAGCCATCGCATTGGCTACATCTAGACTCCAAAAAAAATGTCCCTCGGATATGCTAGGTGATGATGTACATTTGGCATGTTCTCTCATGAAACATCACAAAAAGCAATATTTGCCAAGGAAAAACTGGTTTACAATACACGTAGTAGAACAGAACCTCTAAGTTGCTCAAATATAAGTTGGCCTGTGCAGAACTACCCACGACGATGGACCTAAAACTTCCTGAAAAATAAATTAAAGTTAAGTTAAACCTTTATTAATTAGCACCAACTTAGTCATAGTTTAAGAGAGTACATAGAAATTATATACATACACTTGGTACAACTCCTTGCTTTTTACATGGAATGTTTTTTAATCGAAGAGAGAGTGCTTGATTTCTTGTAATTTCTTTTATGAGATTTATGTGTGTGTGTGTGTGTGTTTTTTATGTTTTTTTGACTTTTAACTCCAAACCATAAAGCTCCACTATATATCTTGAACAATGTGCACCTTACTTAATCATAGTTTAAGAGAGTAGTAATTAACTACATACACTAAGTAGAACTCCACAAGCACACTGTTGAAAACCTATGCACGCACTATACCACTGCGAGTTTCATCTGTACATAAACCCTTTTTTTAACAATGTTTTTGGGAATTTTATATTTTGACGTCCTTTATGTTAACCACTTCTCAAAAAATGTCCTTTATGTTGACATATATCACTCGACGTCCTATTTGTTTGCATGATTTTCATTTATCACCCTTCTCCTCCGGAATACAATGGACTTAAGTAAAATTTATCACTGGACGTCCTATATGTTGACATAATTTTCATTTTTCGTCCTTTTCCGCTGGAATCCGGTGGACTTAATGAAAATTAGTCCACCGAATTCCGGCGAAAAGGATAAAAGATAAAAGTTATGTCAACATATAGGACGTCCAGTGATAGATGTCAACATAGAGGACATCCTTTGAAAAATGGTTAACATAATGGACGTCAAATGCAAAAATTTCCAGTTTTTTCTCACCTCTTTACTTTATACCCCTGCTTTCAAAAATCCCGTGCAAAACAAAAAAAAAACAAAATTTACTTTAACACCACTGAAATGGCTTTTCCCTTGCGTAAGATCACGAAGTTCACTTTAACTACATACACTTGGTACAACTCCTAGTTTAAGAGAATAGTAATTAACTGCATACACTTAGTAGAACTCCGCAAGCACATTGTTGAAACCCAAACGGACACACATTTGTAATATAACCTTTTTCTTCTTTTCTTTTTTTTCGTAACTTATTTTTACAGAGAATGTAGTATCCTGTGTGTGTTATATCTCTTAACTTTGACCTTCAACTCCAAATTAAAAACGGTGAACATCAATGGGCATTTTACTTTCAAGTCCAGCTTTTGTTATTGCTAGCTTCCGTGTGGTTTACCCGAAGTAGTAAGAAAAATATAATGATGACCTTAACTATGAAAGGCTAGTTTACTTAAATTGTTTTTTCGGTCAATGTTATTTACTGCGAGCTAGTTTAGCATGCAAGATATTCGTGTGTTAATGTGATCTTATATATTCTTTTAACATGTAATATTGTAGAAATGTTTGTCGTGCTTACTTGTGGTAGTTTAATTTTTTAGAAAGAAAAAGATTAGTTTATTGGTTAATCTTTCTAACACTCTGACTTATCAATTAAAATTATTTTAAGTTTTTAGTTAAATTACCAACTTCAATTTGTCCATGTAGCAATCCTGATTGTTCTTGATTGTTGCCTTCAGTTCTTCATTCCACCATGACGTGTCTTTACGTGACAAGGTACCTCGGGATTCACCTAGAAGGTCCTTATAAAAGTGTACATAGTAAATCTAATAGTGATATATTAGAAAAGTGTACATAATAATTATAATATTTGTGTATTGAAAACGTGTACATTAAAAGTATAATAAGTTCATTCAAAATATATTCTTGAAGGGTGTGATTATGATAATCTTATTGATAACTTTAAATTTTAACAATATGGTTATTTTGGAAAATAAGTGGAAGTACAAAATTATATATATATTTGTTTAGTCAGGAAAGAAGACCTGAATTCTCAAATTTTCTAATCCGTCAAATTGAGGATTTCTATTTGATAAATTCTAACTAAACTCAACATATATACCTTATTACATAATTGTCAACAAAGACAACTGCAAAATTGTTGAGAAAAAAATCATCATATATGCCTTATTACAGTTCGACATATATGCCTTATGGTAAATATATAGAACAACAACCAAAAAAAAAAACTATTAGAGGGGAGGGGGGGATAAAACAAAATATTCGTGTATATAGATGTTCATTAAAGATTTATGGGTGGTTTCTTGTGTATGCATGTATACCCTAAGTAGTTAAAAAAAAATGATGGCCAATTTTGAAAGTGTCATAGGCTTGCTGAATTTGTTTATTAGGGTAACTCTATCAATCCATTAGTTCTTTATTGCTGCTCTATGATATCATGCGATTCTCTTTTCCATTTCTTTTGATGGGGATGTTAATGTGATCTGAAAGCATTTTTTTATTATGTGGTATCAGGTATAGGTGTGCCAATTCACTGAATTGCCCTTTTCCTTTAGTATCGTGGATGGTAGCGCCGTAGCTCTACTCCCCTTTGTTACCAAAAAGTGCTGAAATCATCCAAATAAGCATCGTTTTGCTCTGGCTCGACTCAAACTACAAAAACAACTAAATAATACTAAAACAAGTGAAATTGCCAAAAGGATTACAAGCCTAGAAAATCAGGTACTTAAATCACTATAATAATTTTCTTATCACTACTCATGATTACAAGTTTAACATCATAAATATAAAAGATCATCATACGGGAATAGTAAATGAAAGATAAACTCCCAATTTTTGTCGCCTTGTTTTTTTTTACTTGATCTTGACTTGAATCTTTGCTAACGATCTCAGACCTTAGACGTGTGAAGTGCTCTTGGACGTTTTTAGGTCTTTTTGATTGCTTTAGATTGAAATGTGAAGAATAACTCGTGATTGCTTGGTTGTGAATGAAAATCATAACCCTAATGTCCTTATAAGACAAAAGTGGCGGTCGTGCCCGAAACAGGGTTTAGGATGCATTTTGGGCCCATTGACACGTCCCTAGGTCGATAGGGCATAGAATCATGCACTGGTCGCGTTAAATTCTGCCCGGTGCATGTCGTAGCGCAACATTGCATGCGCCCCGGGCACGCTGCGTTCTCTTGCTTTGCGTGGCTTCACAGTTTTGACTATAACATTTTTTCTGCATGTCAGAATTAAAATCCGTTTGTTGCCTGAGAATACTGACTTCCCTCGCTTTCCAACGATATATGGCAAGGCCTTTGAGTTTTCCCCTAACTCTGACACCATGTACTTGAATGAATGGCTTCATTCAAATTCTTCTCATTGTATAGCTTTTGGTGTTTTGGGTCATCCTCCTTCGCTCCTTACCCGAATCACTTATCGTTTCATCCATTAGACTCTTGCTTTACTCCTTCTTTATAGGCTTATGCGTCTTCATTCACTTTTTGTGCACTTTTTCCATGAAAATACTATGTTTTCACTAAATTTATCTGACAATCTGAAATACACGAAAAGTATTGAAATATACTAATTACTTAAGTAACTTTTCATTTAACCCGTTATATTGATGTATAAAAGTGCATTCTTTAGACATTCATCATATACATAAAGTCTTGTTTTCTGGTAAAAAGGGTAGGCGACAAGCCCTACCCTCATAACGTTGTCCTCTACTAGGAGGGTCAAGTCCAACTCGTGTTGCAACACGAGATCATCCATTAATCCCTAACCCCATGTAGTTCGTCCTAGCCTAGGGGGATTTTTAATGCTGGGTGTTTTGACCAAATCCCGTCGATAGTGTGCAAACTCCCTAGGCGTACTCTCCTTGATATAGAAATATCGTTGTTTCTATTTCTTCCCATAACTAATCTGGGCCCCATACCAATAAAGGAACTTATAGTTCTTATGCGTCTTCACGTAATAAAATCTTTTCTCTTTCGTTTATACTCGAAAGAAACTCCAAAATTCTACCAACACATAGGGACACCTTTTGCTTGCATCACTAGTACAAACGACACTATCATACCAATGGCGTTAGGAGCAAGCTAGATGGGACAAACTCTGATGATCTGGATAATTAATAGCCTGATTTGGCGCACGGATGGGAAACCACAAGCCATTAACTAGCTGACCGACAAAAACTATTATCCACCCTAGAGGTGGAATGGGCATCCTTTCATTTCAATCCAGCATATGCAAAGCGTAGTTGTTACTAATATTATATTCTTTATGATAATATTTGCGATTCCTTGGCACCGACGATATTTGACCGGCAAAAGAGATCTCGGGCCGCTTGTCTTTTGCAGCATGTGCAACCACCTCATTGCTTTCGTCAGATTCACTCATCGCCCTATTGTCTGCCTGGTTTTCAATAAGAGAAACTTCTTCGTGCTCTCCTACATCTCGATCAAAATAGTCTTTGAGTCCGGAGTATCCCTCGCCTTAGAAGTGGATCTAGTTGTTCCTTGGGTAGTACGAGAGCAGCCTGCACTATTTGGTTATGAACTCGAACTACTCGTGCCACTATTTGAGAAACTCCTAACCTCATCGATAGTATGTTGTTCTAAGTTGGACATATCCTTAAAAGAACTGAAAATAAAAGAAAAAAGCGAACTATGCTAAAAAATTAGAAAACAATCAACAATCAGGAAATCTTCTAAGGAAGATATCCCCAAAGTCTTTTACATCGAAAACTATTTATGTCGAAAATATTTTTGACTTACTAAAATTTTGAATCACTGCTTTTTAGAGACGCAAAAGTTTTGACTCAAGGGCAAAAGCTACAAAAATTCGCGAAAGGTAAGAATGAAGAAGAAAGCTCAGGTTCTCTCTCATTTAGAGTGATTACAAAATCTACTGAGGTAGCACATTTGCTGGCAAGAAATGCGGCGATGAATAGTGTTGAGCTGACCAAGAATATTGTATGTCCAAGTCTTCGTCTAGATAACAATCGACAAAGGTTGGGTTTGTTTCACTTTGTAGGAATTCGTGCGAAGCAGGTCTCATTTGCTCAACTTTACACCTAATTCGAACGTTTATAGGTATTATCTCGCTCTTGACACTTTTATTTATGATGAAATAGCTCACATTTGTTAGATTCGAACCCACTAGGCCACAAAATATTGATTAAATGTTAATGCATGTGTTAGGTTATCTATATATATATGTGAAAATGTGTTTGTAATTGATTTATCAGTGGTTTATGTGATGATTATGTGCTTGTGATTGATTAAAAATTGTGTTTTCAAGAGTAAACCCTAGTTATTGTAGATGAGCATGACTGTTAGGGTGAGTATTGGGTGTTTATTATGATATGGTCATAAATTAGGTTCATTAAACCCGAAAATGTTGAAACCCCCGTTGACTGAAGTTAGCAAACTGACCATTTGACCGATTGAACTTTAATTTTTCGATGAAATTGTGTTGTGTGGCCATCAGATGGATCATCATCAAAGGCGTATGCTAGTGTTAGTGCTATTGCAGATTATACTGTTGAAGGTTCGAGCATTCTTGTTTATGAGCATGATGCACCAACGACGGATTAAGTTACGTAGAAGAGAAGCTGTACGATATAGCATACTCAGTAAGATTCCTAGTATAAGGGAACACATGGATAAGCTAACCCTTAAGAATGACATAGATTCAATTAGGAACTTGAGGATGGATCGTGAGTTTTTTCATAAGCTTTTGGGTTCTTCGAGAGGTTGGGGGTTTGCGCGATGAAAAGTACGGGAGCTTGAGGGAGCAGGTGACACTGTTCATAAAGATAATGGCGCACCACGATACAAATCGGGTAATGGGGGTTCTATTGGCAGCATTTTGGGCATACGATCAGTCGGTACTTTGGTAAAGCTCTAAATGCATTGCTGAAGGCTAGTGAGCTCTTTCTGGTCACACCATCACCTTTAGCCAAAGAAAATGACAACTGTCATGAGCCATGGACTTACTTCAAGGTTTGTCAATTTGATTAGTTATTTTATATTGAAATCTTAGCAGTGTTAAATATCAAATCTTAATCAGTATGCATTGTTTTTCTTTGCATCGTAGGGGTGCCTGGGAGCGCTGGATGGCACCTTAATCGATGTGACGGTGCCACTGGCTGATCAAGCAAGGTACAAATCAAGGAAGGGTCGAATCAACGTTAACGTGCTAGGAGTCTTATGATTTAACATGAAATTTGTATATCTGCTGTGTGGTTGGGAGGGTTCGGCTGCTGACGGGAGAGTACTACGAGACGCCATGTTCCGACCTGCCCCAAATGGATTGAAGATTCCAAAGGGTAATTCTATAACGTTCTCCATGCAAAGTTCATCCTCACACTGCATTGTAAGATGTTATATTACAAATTCAATTCTGACTCTTAGTTTTGTCTGCAAGGTAACTACTACCTGGTAGACTCGGGCTACGCAAACTCCGAGGGTTTCTTTGCTCTATATCGTGGCAGACGCTATCACTTGAAAGAGTGGGAGATCAGTAGAGTGGCGCTGCAGGACCACAAGGAATTCTTTAACATGAAATACTCCAGAACTCGCAGCATAATTAAGCGGGCCTTTGCTAAGCTCAAAAACTAGTGGAAGATTTTGAATCGGCCCTCCAATTACCCGATAAAGATTCAGAACCGTATAATAATGGCGTGTGCCCTGCTAAACAACTTCATCAGACAACATATGCCAGATGATCCCAATATAAGTCAAGTGATGATGAGGATGATTCTTCTGACGACGACGACGACGGTGACGATGGCCCCCCTCCAGAATGTATTGATGGACTTGGGAACTCTGCAGAATGGAACCAGTTTAGGGACCAGATTGCTATGGAGATGTGGAATGATTATCGTGCACATCAACGGAGCCGTTAAGGGGTTTAGGGATTGATTGTTGGGATTAGGATTGTTATTTTAAGATGTTGGGAGCCTGAGGGGTGGAAGAATATTGGGGTGTTTAACTGATGTATGCGAACATCTTGCTTTGATTGCATTAAGTTGTAATTTGCTACTTTGTGAACAATTTTTTTTTCAATGGATTGTTTTTTGGTTTGGTGTTTACTGCTGAATTGGTATTTGTAGATCAATTATATATGTGTTGATTATGTGGTAATTGTGTTATTTGCTTGATGAACTCATTCAAATAGACACTCTATAGTTGTGTATAACAGGTATTCTGATCCAACATGATACCACATCTTGATTAACATTTCTTGAGGTTTGACTTAATTGGAATTTCGTTTAACATGTTGTCTGTAATATTTTGTAGATACCTTGTATTTGAGATGAAGGCTTCAAGTGCCAGCTCAGTGTCGATACCAAAGAAGAATGGAAAGAAGGGGAATAGCAAAGGAAAGGTCAATGGCGACAAAGGTTCGAGGTGAGAGTGGACAATAGAGGAGGAGAGAGCACTGATCAATGCTCTTTATGAGTACAAGGCAGCAGGCAACAAGGTTGATAACAATTTCAGAGCAGGGTACTTAAGGGACCTGGAGGATTTCATAACGCAGGAGTCTCCTGACACCAACATTCTCGAAGATCCTCATGTGAAGTCCAAGGTCACTGTCTGGAGGAGAGTTTACTCACACCTCTATTCACTGTTTGGGGTGACAGGTGGTTGTGCTACTTATGATCCAGAAATCCAGAAAATCAAGATCTCTGATGAACTCTGGTGGATTGAGTACAAGATGGTGAGTATGTGTGACATTAATTCAATCTCATTAACTTTGATCAATTTAATTGTGTCATGTATTTGTTATATATAACTTGTGTCTACCCCTACTTATTAATAGGTCCATAACTACGTGAAAGGCTATCGCCTCAAGAAGTTCCCCTTCTATGAGGATTGGGAGAAACTGTTTGGTAAAGATAGGGCAAATGGAGGTGGTGCTGAGGATATATCTGCAGCTGTGCAAGATGTGATTAACAACATATGTGTGACTGGTAAGGGCAATGGTGGGGTTACTGATGGTGCTGGTCCGAGCTGAGGACGACATATGAAGACTGAGACTCCTTCCCCAAGCAGTGTAAGGGGAGAAGATATGCCAAGTGATCTTGATGTGGGATCCAGTGGAATTGACTACAATCATTCGTCCTGCCATGATGAGAAGCTCAGTACTAAGGCCATAATGAAGAAAATCAAGAAGGCTCGTGCCAAGAAGAGGAGACTTGCATTGGAGAAGGCTGAGAATGAGGCCAATGAGGTGCCCCCTTACATAGAGGAGTTCATGCAGAAGACTGAGCAAATCATTGAGTGGATGGTGACACTCCTCTCTCAGTCTCAGGCCATCCCGGAAGATCCAACGACCCTTCAGCGCAAGAGCATCTTTGATGAACTGGAGAAACATGAGGAGTTTGATGAGGACCAGAAGATGGTCCTTGCAGACAAGCTTGCTCATAACAAGGAAGATGGTGACCAATTCTTCAACATGCCTGAGAGCTCCAAGCCCAAGTACCTCAAGTTCCTCCTCAACTGCCAAGTGATCTGATTCCCAAACATTGCTGGTTCCATAATTTGTGAAGGTTTTTGAACAATTTTAACTTATTTGGTGTGTTGGTTGTCTGGTGAATTGTGAACAGCTTACCCTTTTGGCCTGTTTGGCAACTGCACCTTAGTGCATCTTTTGTCTATGTGGTCTAACCTAGGAGAGGTCATTGTTAGATCCAAACTCATGACCCTATTGCTGGTATAGGTTGCCTGTGTCATGCATTTCCATTAGGAGTGAAACGGGGTCTAGTCATTAGGCCTGGTCCCATATTTTTGTCTGAGCAGCTTAAACAATGATGTTTTGTCATATATTTTGTCATGTTTATGTGGAGTTCAATTGGAAATAATATGGTTTAGATTATCCTCAAAGTTTTGTTTATTTTATATGCATTAGTTAATATTATACTGTTGTTGACAAAGCTATCCAATGTTGTTTAGCTCTAAACTGTTTACATATATTTTGTTTAAGAGCTTTGCAATTATTGAAGTGGAAACTATTTTAAAACCAAACCATTCATAGTTGTAATGTAGAAGTAAGCATAGCAACACATGTGATTCACTCTAGTAGCTTAGGGAAATAGAAGTACATGCAGAATATTAAAGACTTAGACACTGAAATAGGATAAAACAACGCAACATAATAAGCCCCTGCGCTTTATATGGCACACACACATCCCATTCCTAAAACGAGTAAGAAAAGGCTGAGCAAGACGCGTGTGAGCCATGCTCTTCGCCATCATGATTCATTCCTACGATCTCCGAATCGCTAGGAATATTCACATAAACAGTCTTCTTCCCATAGATGTCGGAGCCTTCATCACACGACGCCTTTCTTATCTTCACCTCTTCTTTATGTGTTTGTTTAGGCTGGCCTACAAAGAAAGGTGAAATTTAAAATTCTATTAAGTTTTATATTGGTATATCTTGAGACTCAACAATCAAAAAAGTATCCAAAACCAAAAACGTACAATTTTTCGAAGGATAAAGAAGGAACGAACGTGTTGCATGAACAATGTCTCCATTGCTTCTAATCGGTTTGTCATCCACCACCATCGCGACCTCCGTAACCTTATCAAAAATAAATTGCAACTCTTCCCATGCAAACTCACCATTCTCTTTGTACGCTTCGCCGAGCTTGTAACACTAAACATCGTAGGTTAATAAATAAAAAATAAGTACTTAACCATAGTCATATCATACAAATATTTCAAATAATATGAATGTGATTTAGTAAAAAATGTACCGCAACAAAGTAGTCCCACGCTGACGGATCACAAGAGATTGTGTTCTTGGACTTTTCCCATACCACGTTCCCGTGCATAAGTATCATTGAGAAACAATGAAACCGCTCCTCCAACATCAAGAAACGGTCCATGACTTCATCGAGGTTAAAATCTTGTTCAAACAACTGATTGATGCGATCACGTTCGTTAACGAGTACGGTGTCCATGAACTTTGTGTTGGAAAGGAGGACGCAGTCGAAGACAGACTTCACGGACTGTTGCAAGTCGAGTATTAGCTCCTCATCATATTCTTCTAGCCAACGTCGCGAGTAGAAGTAACTAGCTTGAGTGTAGTTAGCCTTACCCATTTAAAATGCATTTTTTTCAAGTATTCAAGAAAAAGCTATGGTATGACAAAAGTGACTGGTGCTGAGAGTTTTTATTCTTGAATGGAATGGGTGTCAAGCCTGGAGTACAATTTATAATAGGCTGAGTAATCTTTGCATTGCTAATCATAAAATCATTGGAAAATATGATGATGTAATGTGTGCAGAACCCATAGTTCCAATGAATAAAGTTGGTCACATATGACTGAAAAGCAAATGCAAACAATTGGCCAACACTCCTTTCAAAAGGAATCACTAAGGCAAAAGGAGACAACATTTAAAAGAAGCCAAATGCACTACTGCCAAATTATCAGCAGAATCAAAAATAACACACAAATGGGAAACCATAAAAATAAAGACTTCAAAATTACCATATAGACATGCCTTCAAAATTGCTCCATGATCAGTACCATGGAGGATCATGTAGCAAAAAAAAAAAAAAATAGAACATAGAAATAGATAATTGTACTTTCCACCCAACCTAAACCCATGATCAATACCATGGAGGATCATGTTGCCAAAAAACTGAACATAGCAATAGATAATTGTACTTTCCACCAAATCTATTATCCATAATTGTTCTAAATATTACCCCATTATAATCACTTAAAATAAGAGAGATTTTTCTCAGGACATGTATGCTGAACCACTCTCATAAGTCACTGAACCTCCACCCATAAGTGCACTGAAACCACCAACAGATCCATTTATACCTGGCTTCTCATCATCATCAGAGTCATCATCAAGCACCAGGGGATTGCTGGTTATTCCAATCTGCTCCTCAGGGAATCTGGCAATGTGGAGAGTCTGGAAGACATCAACATACAAGTCCCAACGTTCGTCCTCCTCCAGCCTGAAGTACCTCTCCACAAAAGTCTCCTGAAGCAAAATAAAATTTTCAAATAAGTCAGGTATCATCATGGATATATAGATTAGTAGCACTACTCAAATTTTATTGAATAATCTGTAGCTGTTAATTACCTTATGGAGGTGCCTACTGTAATTTAGCCCTATCCAGATCTTGTTCTTACGATACAGGAAGCCAACACCATAAATCATGGTGAACTCCATAAACATGAGGAACTTGTGCCTCAGAAGAGCAATCTTTTTGTGGAGTCGGTCAGTGGACACATCAGTCTGGAGGAACCTTGACAGGAAGACCTGCAGCACATCCAGTGCCTTCACCAGTTCATCCAACTTGGTAAGGTCTCTGTGTTTACCTTGGTCCTTGAGGACGCAGAGGATAAGAGTCTCTCCCCTTCGGCTGAAGAAGTCATCATGGAATGTATAAGCATGTCGCTTAACTTGCATGCACACCATCCTACAACAGACAAAGGATTAGAGTAGGATATATAAGAGGATTAAACTAACAGTTGAGAGAGATGGTAGAGGTAACATAAACACAATTTATGACATATATTAGAATAATCAATAAAGATAATCAACTTGGTAAAACTAGAACTTTGTAATTTTATTACATTCACCACAGTCTTGGAAACAAAATACAACACATCACCAGTAGACTTACAAACCAACCAAACAACATAAAACAAAGAGAAAAACTACTTGATCATCATCTAGCAGTCCCCAAACTGGCTAAACTACATTTTTTTCCAATAATCGACATACAAAAGACAACAAGCAAAAACATAATGAAAAACATCACCCATCCTAGAAAACAACACAACACAGCAATCCAGGCAATTGCCTTGTTTTCGCCTCACACCAGCTCATAATAATTCCTAGTCACATTTTTCTCTTTGACACAATCAGTTGTAGAAGTGGTTGATATTGGGCAACTATGGTTAACAGATTGACTGGATTGTTGATCATGTTGGTTGTGGGTTGAGTCACTGAAGATAGGGGTTCCACGAGATGACTCTGATGTTGGCCGCGGGCACGAGGGCGGGGGGGGGGGGGGGGGTGTTGGTATCCATGGCTCCCAGGTGTGGGTAAGGTATCTAGTTGATCAGACCACACAAAATGGAATTTGTGCCTACGGTTCCTTGGACACAGGTAGTAATGACACCCGGGGGGCGTTGAATTCGGACCGGCAAGAAGTTACTTCATTGGACCAACTCCACAAGTGCAATGCACAGCAAGGGCCATCTACAGTAGATATGGGAGTGGCTGAAGGATCAAACCTATATGGAATTAAGGCTAACAACTGGTTATATAATGTACACCCCCCCCCCCCCCCCCAACAATAGCCAATGAAGCATATTCAGAAACATGAGATTTTGGTAATGTTATCACATTCAATCCCTGAGTTTTAACTAAAGAAACTGAATAGATTCAACAACCACTCATTAACACAAATAATAATATAAAGAAGCATAACACAGAGCTCAACCACAAAGAAACATAATATTTTAGACATGTAATGGCATTGAAGGCAGGTAATTCAACTAACCAGTCTATATACATGTCATTAAATAGAATTATAACATCATCTAGCACAATTTGAACCAATAATATCAGTAAACATGAAATTTTTGTCATGAAATTACAGGAAATGCCTAAAATTCAACTAATCAGTTCATATATAGTCAACAACACGTCAAAAATTCGAATAACACAACCATATAGCATAACACAAGGCATGTGGTTTAATTGTTTTAGCAAACTCATACAAAAAATAGTGTAATTAAACCCAAAAATGAGTTTACCTTAATTGCAACTGCTGGGGATTCCATGAACGCCACGCTGATCCACAAGCATCGCGTTGTACATACGAGATGGCAAAAAGAGATCATGTTAGAATTTTTTTAAAAAAAAAACGAATTTTGGATTTTGGATTTTCGATTTTGACCAAAAAATTCGTAAAAAATAAGATTTTAGTACAACGATTGACAAAGATTCTAGGATCTTACCGTGATTTTCTTCCGAAAATGACAAGATTTGGACCACACGTGATATTTTACGAAATCCTAGTATTTTGGGTGTGAATTGTTAGAGCAAATATGGAACTTGAGAGTGAAATGGTGAGTTTTGACCGATCTTGTCGCTTTGGAAATGGAATGACGCAAGGGGTATTTTATTCTTTTAAAAAACGTATGTGTCGGTCTAGATTTCAAACCAAACATGATATTAGAGTGTTAGGACCATTGTCTTTAGTGCGCATCGTACAAACCAAATGATTTACTGTGAAAGTGATAGAGCGCCAACCTGCAGAGATAAGGGATTCGGGCTATCTCTAGCTACTAAGTCATCTTCCGAACCAAACACCCCCTAAATAGTAGGGAGATGATATATACCGAGCAAAATCCCTCAATACAAAGCAACATTTTATTATTGACTATTATGTCCCTTTAAAGTTTAGAGGTCAGTTAAGATTCCTTTTGTAACGCAAGCCTTTGATTTGCAGAATTTTTGCATATCTAATCAATCTATTTCTCTCTCCAATTTATGAAGTGAAAAGAATGTCTTTTTATCTATATTTTGGTCTTATTTCGTCTAGGTTACAATACACCGAGAAATCGATACAGTGGGGCCTGACTTAACCAAAATAATGTTATCCTATTACAGTGAATGGACTAGCTTGGTCCGAAACACCTATTACACATAGAGAAATATAAGGTTACAAGAAATAATCCCTAAATGGCCAAGTTGAGGGAACAGTCGAACGTGAGAGATTTGGTACTCTTTGATTGTTGACTTGCGGGCGTTAGGTTCTTATGATATCGGACTGAACTTGGGAACTTGCCAAGCTGCCTACGTATCCCATTAAGGGAATCAAGCCGAACTTAGTTCATTTGTCTCTTTTGAGCGGCCTCTATTAGGTCGACCCCTGATAGGGCCGCTTGGTTCACTTGGTTCAGCATTGGAGCAATTGCACGGTTTCGATCATATCTCTTTGTAGGATGATAGAAACCTCAATCTGCTTCTTGATTACGGACCCTAACTCATGTAGCTTTCAGGTCACATATGGGTTCAATCTTGGTGAGCATCGAATTGCCCTGGTTCGATGCATCCATGTCGAACAGGGTGAATTCGAGACAGCTTGGTGCGACTCAACGGTTTCGGTCATATCTCCCTAACAGATGATCAAAACCTCATTACGCTTTTTGATTCAGAACCCTGACTCACGTGGCTTTCTATTCATGTGCATCGAATTGGCTTGGTTCGATGCATGCGCATCGAATTCGATCCCTCAATGTCGAACCGGGTGAATTCGATGCGCTGTGCACAACTTCACGGTTCGCCCATATCTCCCTAACGGATGATCGAAACCTCGATCCACTTCTTGATTTGGAAACCTGACTCATGTGGGTTTCTGGGCATATAAGGCATCGAATAGGGGCATCGAATTTGGGCATCGAATTGAGGCATCGAATTTGGGCATCGAATTTGGGGCATCGAATTTGGGGCATCGAATTTAGGGCATCGAATTTGGGGCATCGAATCGCCTTGGATTCGATGCGTGGCATCTCCCTTGGCCCCCCTACTTGTGAGGAGTGAGGGGATATATATAGGCATAATTAGAGGGGCTGAAAGGTCATTTTAGGACCGCATCAAATTGTACAAATTCGATGTGCTCAATCCGCATCGAATTGTGCAAATTCGATGTGCTCTGCGCAACTTTACTATTTTGAGCATAACTTTCTCTCTGGACCTCTGAATCGCATTCCGCTTGTTGCGTTGCGACCTAGACTCATGTGGCTTTCCAATACATATTACTCAATGTCTAATTAGCTATATAGATATAATGGTGACCAAAATACGGCTAAGGTAGCTTTACCTCTAAGCCTTCTCGACACACACCGGTCAATTTCGTGCCATCGTGGCTTTTCTTTGTCATGACATATTATACCATATCACTAGTCCCCTAGTTTAGAGTGTGAGTTTGGTACATAAGTATACTTCAAACTATAATGAAGTGCTAGAGCCGTTTCGCCTCAGTTTTGGGGTGATTAATGGCATTATGCACCAGTGACCGAATAAGCCCACATCATATAATCCCCCCCAGTTTGGGAGACGGTGTCGATCAGAGAGCGGGTGCCAAACTTATAAGATGTATTCTTGACTTACCGCTTTATGCTAGTTATTTTGATAATGCTGAAAATCATGCCCCTGATTGGGAGGCAGTCTGATGTGTGCGACTAGCGCCCCGTGGAGATTAGCGCTCGGAGGTGTGCGCGCTAGGTCCGTAAGGCTCATGTTCTGATTGTAATGAACAATTTCTAATTTGTTGTTTTTTGTCGCGCTGCGTCGCATTTTTATTAATCGCAGAGTTGTCATTCATGACTATTTAAATTGTTTGTTTGATCGAAGGCTCGTAATCTTTGCCTTTTCTTTCAATTGCTATCGTTGCTTTTTACTTTATTTTGACAACTCGAGCATTCTTCCATAATAACGGAAAGTTATTGTTGCTGTCAGGTGTTTAGGAATTTGCGGTATCACGTGTCCTTTTAGACAGAGTCTCCGTCCCTTTTTAGTTATTTAGGGAGTTGCGGTATCTCGTGTCGTTTTGGACAGAGTATCCGTCCCTTTTAGGTCCTGGATGGCGTTAGTTTCATGCAAACAATTTGTGGTTCCGCTTTGTTTATTTCTATGAAGATCGCGGTTTCGCTGCAAATTATGACAGCGCACATAGTTACATATCCGTCTTTGGGGATTCAGTAATAGTTAAGACTGTGAAATGATTTCACAAGTCGCTAGTCTGTAAAGACCGCCAGACATTCAACTCGTAACGAGCTTGCCATTGAGGTTCCGGCGAGAATAGCTTTGTATTCTGCCTCGTTGCTGGTTGCAATAAAGCTCGACCTTGGGTGTGCTAGCTAGTTGTATGATCATACCGGGTTTTTACCTCCAATTTTGATGTTATCGTTGTTTCGACAATGTTGCTGATAATAAGGTGACAAGCATAATGAATTTTGACCTCGGTTACCCTTTGCCCCAGTGTTGTGCACTGATTTTGCAGTTATGTTTGGTTTAGAATCTTTATCTATAGTCGTGAGACTTTATGGGATGCATTGCCTTTATTGAAGGCGAAAGCTTTACATGATATGCCAAATCTGAGCTATTAGATCAATACTAGATTGAATCTGATGAATCTCTAAATCATCCGTACTGAGACTATTTGATAGTCTTTTCTTGTTTGAAGCGGAAACAAATAGATAGTGTTCGTTCACCATATCTCGGAATTGGATTGGTTTGACTTATGGCATACGTCGAATGGATGGAATTCGATCGTCACTGTGCAATCTCATCCTAATCCGATTTTGAAAGTTATTAAAAAATTGAAGTTTGGATGACCACCATTGATCGAATGTGTTTGGATTCGAGTGACACTCTGACGTGTCTGCTCTAATGAACAATTTGTTATGTCTATTTTGGCGTTGCGTCACCATGATGCTTTGAACATTTATTTTCAATGGGTCTATACTACTTTCTTTTTTGCGGTTATTTTCTTTCAGCGGCATTTTTTACTATTTCTATGTTACTTGTCAACTCAATGCCACGTCATGTTGCAGAGTTGCTATGGCATCTTTTGCTAAGTTAGTTCAATGTTCACATCATTGTTTTGAGGTTTTCCATCATGCAGGATTTCTTTGGGTGCACTTGCCACTTGTGGGCAGAGTGTATATTTCCTTTGTCTTTATTTTTGCGGAACTTGTTGTTAGGGCTTTTGCAATTTACTTTAATTTTGGCAATTCATATGCCATATTGCATCGTGGGGTATCGCGTGTGTTTCATTTCTTTCTGCCGCATCGGACATTTGTTATGTCGGCGTAATCAATTTCATTAGATTTTTCATAGACAGTTGTCTGTTGAGACAAACTTCCTCATCTCGTTGCTTTGTTTTTAGGGATTTAATGGTTCGCACTTGTCATTTGAGACAGAGTGCCGATCCCGTTTCTTTCTCATCGCTGGTCTCCTTTAGATCATGGATGGTGTTATTTTTATGCAAATAATTTCGCAATGTGTGATTATGCTTCTGCTGCATTTTTTAGACAGTGCTGCCATCGTTGCTTAACCTTGTATGATTTGCGCTTTGAGGATTATGGCCTCACTCGGGTATAGGTTTTTTGATATTTTTGATTGGTGCGTCCCAATTGCTACATTAGCGTTGCTGGATCGTGCGAAGGTGCGACGTTTATTTGCCCAATACGATTTTGCAGTTATCTTTTGAATTAATCGTTGTTGTCTTTGAGAGATAGACAACTTAGATAACACGTAGATTATGTTGCTAAGCACCTCGATCGAGCGAGAGATCATCTCAATGGAGACATTCGATTATGATAGAAATGATATATAAGTGATGGATCTAAAGCGATCTAGTGCTAAGTTTCTCAAGCTTCCTGCATTGATCTTGCAGTTTACGCTTGGTAGAGATCTTTGTCTATATGGACATTGTGTCACATTTATTCGGATATTTTGTTGCATTCTTGCTCAATGATTTCTCGTGTTCTGTTTATGGAACTTTGTGCTGTCACATGTTATTGCTCTTCGACGTTGACGGTTAATTCAACGAATGGATATCTGCACCTCTTAAGGTGATAATCCTTTTATAGTAGTCTAAATATGCACTCATTTGGGCAGATTTTCATCGTATTAAGCTGGGTAGCTGACGTGGTGCTACTTTGGACACGTTCTCATTGTATTGTTATAATTAGATGTTTACCGTGTTATTTTGGGTAGATTTGCATCATACCATGCTGGATAGATGTAACTGATTTACCACGTGAAGTCTATGGCCATATCTAGCATTTCAAGCATATGGATATGTTGTTTGCATCATGCTTCTACTAGCGAATGTCTATCCTTTGCGATGTCTAATTTATTTCAGACCATGATGGACTGATGTCCATTTTCGATATATTCCATTTATTCATCTGACCACTTCGGGCCATTATTTCATTTTTGAAATTTTAGGTTTACGTTTATCTTGTCGGGCTGATGCTTTTGGTATTGCTTTGGACAAGTTTGTTTCGTACCATTTCGGGTAGGTTTGCACCGTGTCGCTTTGTGTGGACATTCTTGGCGCCACTCTGGATACGTTTGACGTACCGCATAGGATCAGATTCATGGAAATTGTGCCAATTTCGCTTGTTCGGTGGGTGCGATCATTCGTTAGGAGTCCCCCCAGTCTTCGAGTGATTAGCAGTATTTAGGTTATATTATTTTGACGATATTAGACCTTTTTGTTTTGCATAGAATCTTTGTAACTTTTTCGCAGTGGTTTTTGATGTCATGGTGCATATCTAATATTATGATTGTGCTTGCCATGAAAAATATGAGCACTTTGAGCTGTTATTATTATCATTAGAGCATTCATGTTTTACCTGGGAGATCGGATCACTTGGGCCTTTATCTTGCCATTCTGGCATGCGGGGGTGGACCACTTTGGGCCTTCTTACCCCTCCGTCATGTTTTTCCTACTGGCATGTGGGGGTGGACCACTTTGGGCCTTCTTACCCCTCCGTCATGTTCTTCCTTCTGGCATGCGGGGGTGGACCACTTTGGGCCTTCTTACCCCTCCGTCATGTTCTTCCTTCTGGAATGCGGGGGTGGACCACTTTGGGCCTTCTTACCCCTCCGTCATGTTCTTCCTTCTGGCATGCGGGGGTGGACCACTTTGGGCCTTCTTACCCCTCCGTCATGTTCTTCCTTCTAGCATGCGGGGGTGGACCACTTTGGGCTTTCTTATCCCTCCGTCATGTTCTTCCTTCTGGCATGCGGGGGTGGACCACTTTGGGCCTTCTTACCCCTCCGTCATGATTCTCGTGTTTGTCTTGTTGCTGAACTTATTGGTTCCTCATTTGGGATTTTTAGTATCATTTCTATAAGACTCCACCTGCGTTGTTCACGTAGATAGATACATTTAATAATTTGGAAAAAATTGGGCTCAGTTTCTTACCGAGGGATCCACGCTTCCCAGTCTTTGCATGGGACTCAAGCCTTCGCAGCTCATACAATTATATATATATATATATATATATATATATATTAACTCCTATGCATAGTAGCGTTTAAGATGTTGCACATTCCACGGACGCTTCTGCTGAACACCCTACATAGTCTCCAAGTAATTGCATCCCTGCGAACTTGCTTGTATGATTTTGGAAGGCCCCTTCCAATTCGGTTCGAGCTTCCCGATATGTTGTTTTGCCGTAATGCCTCTCAGGACTAAATCTCCTACCTCAAAATTTCAGAATTGGATTCTGTTGTCGTTACTTTTGGCCATTGCTACTTTTAAATGCTACAGTGCGTTGGTACGCATCTTCTCTTGTTATGCCTGTTATGTCCAGATCCATCTGACGTAAATGAACTGGTTGTTCGGGATCATTTCCATGAATCTTGTGTGTTAGCAATCCTATTTCGGCAAGCAGTACAACCTCAGTGTCGTAAATAAGAATGAAATGAGTTTCACCCGTCGATGTTTTTGTAGTTATCTTATATGCCCATAATATTCCTTGAAGTTCCTCTGGCCAGGTTTTTCCTCTGTCTCTCAACATCCTCTCGAGATAATTTTTCAATGTCTTGTTGGTGGATTCCATTTGTCCATTCGACAATGAATTGCGTGCCATTGTACAAATGTTCAACATTTAGCCCCAACGCCAATGTAATTTATGCTATAACCGCTTCATACTCGGCCTCAATGTTGGTTACCATGTAATTCACATTAATGGCGAATTTGAATTCTCTGCTACCTGGAGATAAGTGGTGAATCCCAAGTCCTTCTCCATAACTGGTGGCAAATCCATCTGTATGTAGTATCCATGTGGTGGTGGCCCTGCTAGTTCCTGTTGGGTCTGATAATCAATGCAATCCGACATTCGATACCACATAAGAGTGAGATTCTTCGATATCACATTAAGGTAAGACAAATCATGACACTATTCGGGGTACAGTCGCTTGTCTGTGTAGGATTGGGATTGAAGAATCCCTAATCTCTCTCCGATAATGTTAGTTTTCTTGGTTGAATTGCAGATTTATTTATTGCTCTTAGCACCGCTCAGTGTTTGCTTGGGACTGAGTTCCATATTATCAACTCCGTAGTTGTTTCTCGATCTCGATACAGCTACTGGGACTCTTCGCGGTTCTTTTCTCATTGGTTCATTCCCTTTCTTTGCCATTTTAACTAAACAGACTCTTAAGCGTAAGCGAAATGGTGTTCCCACAGACGGCGCTAATATTTTGGTCTTATTTCGTCTAGGTTACAATACACCGAGAAATCGATACAGTGGGGCCTGACTTAACCGAAATAATGCTATCCTATTACAGTGAATGGACTAGCTTGGTCCGAAACACCTATTACACATAGAGAAATATAAGGTTACAGGAAATAATCCCTAAATGGCCAAGTGGAGGGAACAGTCGAACGTGAGAGATTTGGTACTCTTTGATTGTTGACTTACAGGCGTTAGGTTCTTATGATATCGGACTGAACTTGAGAACTTGTCAAGCTGCCTACGTATCCCATTAAGGGAATCAAGCCGAACGTAGTTCATTTGTCTCTTTTGAGCTGCCTCTATTAGGTCGACCCCTGATAGGGCCGCTTGGTTCACTTGGTTCAGCATTGGAGCAACTGCACGGTTTCGATCATATCTCCTTGTAGGATGATCGAAACCTCGATCCTCTTCTTGATTACAGACCCTAACTCATGTAGCTTTCAGGTCACATATGGGTTCAATCTTGGTGAGCATCGAATTGCCCTGGTTCGATGCATCCATGTCGAATAGGGTGAATTCGAGACAGCTTGGTGCGGCTCCACGGTTTCGATCATATCTCCCTAACGGATGATCGAAACCTCATTCTGCTTCTTGCTTCAGAACCCTGACTCACGTGGCTTTCTATTCATGTGCATCGAATTGGCTTGTTTGGATGCGTGCGCATCGAATTCGATCCCTCAATGTCGAACCTGGTGAATTCGATGTGCTGTGCGCGACTTCACGGTTTTGCCCATATCTCCCTAACGGATGATCGAAACCTCGATCCGCTTCTTGATTTGGAAACCTGATTCACGTGGCTTTCTCTGTATATAAGGCATCGAATAGGGGCATCGAATTTGGGCATCAAATTGAGGCATCGAATTTGGGCATCGAATTTGGGGCACCGAATTGGGGGCATCGAATTTAGGGCATCGAATTTGGGGCATCGAATCGCCTTGGATTCGATGTGTGGCATCTCCCTTGGTCCCCCCTACTTGTGAGGAGTGAGGGGGTATATATAGGCATAATTAGAGGGGCTTAAAGGTCATTTTAGGACCGCATCGAATTGTACAAATTCGATGTGCTCAATCCGCATCGAATTGTGCAAATTCGATGTGCTCTGCGCAGCTTTACTATTTTGAGCATAACTTTCTCTATGTACCTCCGAATCGCATTCCGCTTGTTGCGTTGCGACCTAGACTCATGTGGCTTTCCAATGACATATTACTCAATGTCTAATTAGCTATATAGATATAATGGTGACCAAAATACGGCTAAGGTAGCTTTACCTCTAAGCCTTCTCGACACACACCGGTCAATTTCGTGGCATCGTGGCTTTTCTTCGTCATGACACATTATACCATATCAATCTATTATTCGTAACTCATGTAAATAAGTTACTTAATAAAACTTGATTAAATACTCAAACCAATTAATCTTTTATTTTTACGATACTCACAAAAAATGCAATGTTATAGTCTCAATTGAATTATATCACTCGTAATATGAGTTAGATTATAAACAATTATTTTTTTCAAGTTCTGTAAATCATACTTGATGAATGTGTATGAAATAATTTAAAAAATAAAAACACGTATGTAATTTATGAAAAATACTTTTGTAAGTTCCAGATAATACCTAGCTTCATGAATATATATATGTATATATATATGAAATAATTTATAAATAAAAACACGTATGTAACTTATGAGAAACAAATGATCCCATCATAGTCTAAAGAAAATAAACATAATATTTTATTTTGAAGTAAAATAAACACATTGGCATGTCTACTTTTTCAACAAAAAACTCCAGCTATATAGCTTGATTAACATATAAAATTAATCTATTTTTCTAGAAAACTCTAACCATAATCTATTTTTCAAAAAAGCAACGGACATGGCTTTTTTATTAATGAAATATCAATATGGTTGGACTTTTCTAGAAAATAGATAACTTTTATACATATGTTTATCAAGATAGCTCGAGTTTTTTGAAAAATAAATATGCTAATGTGTTTATTTTACTTAAAAACAAATATATATTGTGTTTATTTTCTTTAGACTATGAACGGATCATTTGTTTCTCACAAGTTACACATGTGCTTTTATTTATAAATTATTTCATATGTGTATATATATATATATATATGAAGTAGCTTCTTGAACTTAAAAAAGTAGTGTTCATAAATTACATATGAAGTAATTACATTTACAGAACTAAACCAATTTTTTTTTTATAATCTAGCTCATATCATGAGTGATATAATACCACTACAAGAAAAAGGGGTCATTAGGGACTGCCTGGGCGGTCCCTAATGACCCCCATGCGGTCGCTATTGAGGGGTAGCGACTGTCTAGCGGTCGCTATTTTGTGGTCGCTATTGACCATGGTCGCTTGCCAATAGCGACCGTTAAGCGGTCCCTATTGAGGTCATTAGGGACCGCAATTTAGCGACTGTTAAGCGGTCCCTAATGACCTCAATAGGGACCGTCTGGGCGGTCCCTAATGTGGAACAATAGGGACCGCCCAGACGGTCCCTAAATTTAACAATAGGGACCGTCTGGGGCGGTCCCTAATGTGGAATAATAGGGACCGTCCAGACGGTCCCTAATTTTTGCAATAGGGACCGTCTGGGCGGTCCCAACTAATATTCGTAGAATTTCTATGAATATTAGTAGGGACCGTTTGACGGTCCCTAATATCAAAATCAGGGACCGTTATGAATATTAGTAGGGACCGTTAAGCGGTCCCTAATGACCTCCAGAAAAAATAAAAAAAAAACTACAATTATATTCCGGATTTAATCCGGAATATAATTGTTTTGTTTTGTAAAATTGTAATTTTAACAAATTGAAAACAATAAAATATTGAATAAAAAGTTAATATAATGACAATTGATATGAAAGAATAAAAGAATGTGAAAAGATGAATAAAATGAGTAATAATATAAAATGAATGAAATCAAAAACATGAATGAAATCAAAAACATGAAATCAAAAGTGAAGAATAGTAAATGTAGATCCAAAATAAAGAAAGTATAAGAAAAAAAGATTGTATTGGTGAACAAAAGAAAATGAAGATCCAAAATAAATAAAGTGAAAGAAAAGAAAATGAAGAAAATCTTGTGTTGGTGAAAAGAAGAAAAGTTTTTGTGTTGGTGAAAATAAGAAAAAAAAATTAAGTGTTTTTGTGTTGGTGAAAAGAAGAAAAGAAGATAGTGTTTTTTGGAGATAGTGAAATGGGTGTAAGAGTGGTGATATATATATATATATATATATATATATATATATATATATATATTCAATTGGTTTTTGTTCGTTGGATGATTTTAGATGATCGACGGTTTAAGATGGCGATCCGTGTTAAAGACATGATGGGTACTTATGACCGTAGATTAGATTTCATCGACGGTTGAGATTTGATTTGGTGAAAATTCAAATTTCCCCCTCACTTCCGCCAAAAAATTTCGCCAAAAATTCAAAATTTTCGATTTTAGGGACCGTTAAGCGGTCCCTAATGTCAAATTAGGGACCGCTTAACGGTCCCTATTGTCAAATTAGGGACCGCTTAACGGTCCCTGCTAATATTCATACTTAAAAATCGATTTTTTTTTTATTGATGTTGTTGTGTTTGTGATTGTAAGCAACCAAACTCATTGTAATATATAAATTGAAGTAATAAATGATTGCAAAACCAACCTTATAGTAGATTAGTTGTGAAGTAATAGATTAATTACGATTAATCGAGTTATTAACATTCAAGATATATTTCACAAATGTACAACTAATTAATTATCATTAGTTTGTTGTAATTGTTATCCGTGTTTATGATTTACTTCACAAACGTTAGCATAGATACGATTGATTATGAGGCATAATCATTAGATCAAGTATTCATTACTTATACGTATATATGTAGATCAATTAATTTGTCATTATGTCATTCGTCGTACAAAATTGTAGGAGAATCTTCAAAGTGACTCGTTCTCCTTGTATAATGTTTGGATATACAATGTGTTGTTGTAGTTATTGTTAATTTAACTATTCCAATGGTTATTATGAACTAAACATACAACGCGCCACCTCGAACCATCGAAAAATTCATAATTTTGATGTATGAATATTAGTAGGGACCGTTAAGCGGTCCCTAGTTTGACAATAGGGACCGAATTAGGGACCGCTTAACAGTCCCTATTATTAATTTAGGGACCGCTTAACGGTCCCTACTAATATTCATACTTAAAAATCGATTTTGTTTTATTGATGTTGTTGTGTTTGTGATTGTAAGCAACCAAACTCATTGTAATATATAAATTGAAGTAATAAATGATTGCAAAACCAACCTTATAGTAGATTAGTTGTGAAGTAATAGATTAATTGCGATTGATCGAGTTATTAACGTTCAAGATATATTTCACAAATGTACAATAATTAATTATCATTAGTTAGTTGTAATTGTTATCCGTGTTTATGATTTACTTCACAAACGTTAGCATAGATACGATTGATTATGAGGCATAATCATTAGATCAGGTATTCATTACTTATACGTATATATGTAGATCGAATTAATTTGTCATTATGTCATTCGTCATACAAAATTGTAGGAGAATCTTCAAAGTGACTCGTTCTCCTTGTATAATGTTTGGATATACAATGTGTTGTTGTAGTTATTTTTAATTTAACTATTCCAATGGTTATTATGAACTAAACATACAACGCGCCACCTCGAACCATCGAAAAATTCATAATTTTGATGTATGAATATTAGTACGGACCGTTAAGCGGTCCCTAGTTTGACAATAGGGACCGAATTAGGGACCGCTTAACAGTCCCTATTATTAATTTAGGGAACGCTTAACGGTCCCTACTAATATTCATACTTAAAAATCGATTTTTTTTTATTGATGTTGTTGTGTTTGTGATTGTAAGCAACCAAACTCATTGTAATATATAAATTGAAGTAATAAATTATTGCAAAACCAACCTTATAGTAGATTAGTTGTGAAGTAATAGATTAATTGCGATTGATCGAGTTATTAACGTTCAAGATATATTTCACAAATGTACAATAATTAATTATCATTAGTTAGTTGTAATTGTTATCCGTGTTTATGATTTAATTCACAAACGTTAGCATAGATACGATTGATTATGAGGCATAATCATTAGATCAAGTATTCATTACTTATACGTATATATGTAGATCGAATTAATTTGTCATTATGTCATTCGTCGTACAAAATTGTAGGAGAATCTTCAAAGTGACTCGTTCTCCTTGTATAATGTTTGGATATACAATGTGTTGTTGTAGTTATTGTTAATTTAACTATTCCAATGGTTATTATGAACTAAACATACATCGCGCCACCTCGAACCATCGAAAAATTCATAATTTTGATGTATGAATATTAGTAGGGACCGTTAAGCGGTCCCTAGTTTGACAATAGGGACCGAATTAGGGACCGCTTAGCAGTCCCTATTATTAATTTAGGGACCGCTTAACGGTCCCTACTAATATTCATACTTAAAAATCGATTTTTTTTATTGATGTTGTTGTGTTTGTGATTGTAAGCAACCAAACTCATTGTAATATATAAATTGAAGTAATAAATGATTGCAAAACCAACCTTATAGTAGATTAGTTGTGAAGTAATAGATTAATTGCGATTGATCGAGTTATTAACGTTCAAGATATATTTCACAAATGTACAATAATTAATTATCATTAGTTAGTTGTAATTGTTATCCGTGTTTATGATTTACTTCACAAACGTTAGCATAGATACGATTGATTATGAGGCATAATCATTAGATCAGGTATTCATTACTTATACGTATATATGTAGATCGAATTAATTTGTCATTATGTCATTCGTCGTACAAAATTGTAGGAGAATCTTCAAAGTGACTCGTTCTCCTTGTATAATGTTTGGATATACAATGTGTTGTTGTAGTTATTGTTAATTTAACTATTCCAATGGTTATTATGAACTAAACATACAACGCGCCACCTCGAACCATCGAAAAATTCATAATTTTGATGTATGAATATTAGTAGGGACCGTTAAGCGGTCCCTAGTTTGACAATAGGGACCGAATTAGGGACCGCTTAGCAGTCCCTATTATTAATTTAGGGACCGCTTAACGGTCCCTACTAATATTCATACTTAAAAATCGATTTTTTTTATTGATGTTGTTGTGTTTGTGATTGTAAGCAACCAAACTCATTGTAATATATAAATTGAAGTAATAAATGATTGCAAAACCAACCTTATAGTAGATTAGTTGTGAAGTAATAGATTAATTGCGATTGATCGAGTTATTAACGTTCAAGATATATTTCACAAATGTACAATAATTAATTATCATTAGTTAGTTGTAATTGTTATCCGTGTTTATGATTTACTTCACAAACGTTAGCATAGATACGATTGATTATGAGGCATAATCATTAGATCAGGTATTCATTACTTATACGTATATATGTAGATCGAATTAATTTGTCATTATGTCATTCGTCGTACAAAATTGTAGGAGAATCTTCAAAGTGACTCGTTCTCCTTGTATAATGTTTGGATATACAATGTGTTGTTGTAGTTATTGTTAATTTAACTATTCCAATGGTTATTATGAACTAAACATACAACGCGCCACCTCGAACCATCGAAAAATTCATAATTTTGATGTATGAATATTAGTAGGGACCGTTAAGCGGTCCCTAGTTTGACAATAGGGACCGAATTAGGGACCGCTTAGCAGTCCCTATTATTAATTTAGGGACCGCTTAACGGTCCCTACTAATATTCATACTTAAAAATCGATTTTTTTTATTGATGTTGTTGTGTTTGTGATTGTAAGCAACCAAACTCATTGTAATATATAAATTGAAGTAATAAATGATTGCAAAACCAACCTTATAGTAGATTAGTTGTGAAGTAATAGATTAATTGCGATTGATCGAGTTATTAACGTTCAAGATATATTTCACAAATGTACAATACTTAATTATCATTAGTTAGTTGTAATTGTTATCCGTGTTTATGATTTACTTCACAAACGTTAGCATAGATACGATTGATTATGAGGCATAATCATTAGATCAGGTATTCATTACTTATACGTATATATGTAGATCGAATTAATTTGTCATTATGTCATTCGTCGTACAAAATTGTAGGAGAATCTTCAAAGTGACTCGTTCTCCTTGTATAATGTTTGGATATACAATGTGTTGTTGTAGTTATTGTTAATTTAACTATTCCAATGGTTATTATGAACTAAACATACATCGCGCCACCTCGAACCATCGAAAAATTCATAATTTTGATGTATGAATATTAGTAGGGACCGTTAAGCGGTCCCTAGTTTGACAATAGGGACCGAATTAGGAACCGCTTAGCAGTCCCTATTATTAATTTAGGGAACGCTTAACGGTCCCTACTAATATTCATACTTAAAAATCGATTTTGTTTTATTGATGTTGTTGTGTTTGTGATTGTAAGCAACCAAACTCATTGTAATATATATATTGAAGTAATAAATGATTGCAAAACCAACCTTATAGTAGATTAGTTGTGAAGTAATAGATTAATTGCGATTGATCGAGTTATTAACGTTCAAGATATATTTCACAAATGTACAATAATTAATTATCATTAGTTAGTTGTAATTGTTATCCGTGTTTATGATTTAATTCACAAACGTTAGCATAGATACGATTGATTATGAGGCATAATCATTAAATCAAGTATTCATTACTTATACGTATATATGTAGATCGAATTAATTTGTCATTATGTCATTCGTCGTACAAAATTGTAGGAGAATCTTCAAAGTGACTCGTTCTCCTTGTATAATGTTTGGATATACAATGTGTTGTTGTAGTTATTTTTAATTTAACTATTCCAATGGTTATTATGAACTAAACATACAACGCGCCACCTCGAACCATCGAAAAATTCATAATTTTGATGTATGAATATTAGTAGGGACCGTTAAGCGGTCCCTAGTTTGACAATAGGGACCGAATTAGGAACCGCTTAGCAGTCCCTATTATTAATTTAGGGAACGCTTAACGGTCCCTACTAATATTCATACTTAAAAATCGATTTTTTTTTATTGATGTTGTTGTGTTTGTGATTGTAAGCAACCAAACTCATTGTAATATATATATTGAAGTAATAAATGATTGCAAAACCAACCTTATAGTAGATTAGTTGTGAAGTAATAGATTAATTGCGATTGATCGAGTTATTAACGTTCAAGATATATTTCACAAATGTACAATAATTAATTATCATTAGTTAGTTGTAATTGTTATCCGTGTTTATGATTTACTTCACAAACGTTAGCATAGATACGATTGATTATGAGGCATAATCATTAGATCAGGTATTCATTACTTATACGTATATATGTAGATCGAATTAATTTGTCATTATGTCATTCGTCGTACAAAATTGTAGGAGAATCTTCAAAGTGACTCGTTCTCCTTGTATAATGTTTGGATATACAATGTGTTGTTGTAGTTATTGTTAATTTAACTATTCCAATGGTTATTATGAACTAAACATACAACGCGCCACCTCGAACCATCGAAAAATTCATAATTTTGATGTATGAATATTAGTAGGGACCGTTAAGCGGTCCCAAGTTTGACAATAGGGACCGAATTAGGGACCGCTTAGCAGTCCCTATTATTAATTTAGGGACCGCTTAACGGTCCCTACTAATATTCATACTTAAAAATCGATTTTTTTTATTGATGTTGTTGTGTTTGTGATTGTAAGCAACCAAACTCATTGTAATATATAAATTGAAGTAATAAATGATTGCAAAACCAACCTTATAGTAGATTAGTTGTGAAGTAATAGATTAATTGCGATTGATCGAGTTATTAACGTTCAAGATATATTTCACAAATGTACAATACTTAATTATCATTAGTTAGTTGTAATTGTTATCCGTGTTTATGATTTACTTCACAAACGTTAGCATAGATACGATTGATTATGAGGCATAATCATTAGATCAGGTATTCATTACTTATACGTATATATGTAGATCGAATTAATTTGTCATTATGTCATTCGTCGTACAAAATTGTAGGAGAATCTTCAAAGTGACTCGTTCTCCTTGTATAATGTTTGGATATACAATGTGTTGTTGTAGTTATTGTTAATTTAACTATTCCAATGGTTATTATGAACTAAACATACATCGCGCCACCTCGAACCATCGAAAAATTCATAATTTTGATGTATGAATATTAGTAGGGACCGTTAAGCGGTCCCTAGTTTGACAATAGGGACCGAATTAGGGACCGCTTAGCAGTCCCTATTATTAATTTAGGGACCGCTTAACGGTCCCTACTAATATTCATACTTAAAAATCGATTTTTTTTATTGATGTTGTTGTGTTTGTGATTGTAAGCAACCAAACTCATTGTAATATATAAATTGAAGTAATAAATGATTGCAAAACCAACCTTATAGTAGATTAGTTGTGAAGTAATAGATTAATTGCGATTGATCGAGTTATTAACGTTCAAGATATATTTCACAAATGTACAATAATTAATTATCATTAGTTAGTTGTAATTGTTATCCGTGTTTATGATTTACTTCACAAACGTTAGCATAGATACGATTGATTATGAGGCATAATCATTAGATCAGGTATTCATTACTTATACGTATATATGTAGATCGAATTAATTTGTCATTATGTCATTCGTCGTACAAAATTGTAGGAGAATCTTCAAAGTGACTCGTTCTCCTTGTATAATGTTTGGATATACAATGTGTTGTTGTAGTTATTGTTAATTTAACTATTCCAATGGTTATTATGAACTAAACATACAACGCGCCACCTCGAACCATCGAAAAATTCATAATTTTGATGTATGAATATTAGTAGGGACCGTTAAGCGGTCCCTAGTTTGACAATAGGGACCGAATTAGGGACCGCTTAGCAGTCTCTATTATTAATTTAGGGACCGCTTAACGGTCCCTACTAATATTCATACTTAAAAATCGATTTTTTTTATTGATGTTGTTGTGTTTGTGATTGTAAGCAACCAAACTCATTGTAATATATAAATTGAAGTAATAAATGATTGCAAAACCAACCTTATAGTAGATTAGTTGTGAAGTAATAGATTAATTGCGATTGATCGAGTTATTAACGTTCAAGATATATTTCACAAATGTACAATAATTAATTATCATTAGTTAGTTGTAATTGTTATCCGTGTTTATGATTTACTTCACAAACGTTAGCATAGATACGATTGATTATGAGGCATAATCATTAGATCAGGTATTCATTACTTATACGTATATATGTAGATCGAATTAATTTGTCATTATGTCATTCGTCGTACAAAATTGTAGGAGAATCGTCAAAGTGACTCGTTCTCCTTGTATAATGTTTGGATATACAATGTGTTGTTGTAGTTATTGTTAATTTAACTATTCCAATGGTTATTATGAACTAAACATACATCGCGCCACCTCGAACCATCGAAAAATTCATAATTTTGATGTATGAATATTAGTAGGGACCGTTAAGCGGTCCCTAGTTTGACAATAGGGACCGAATTAGGGACCGCTTAGCAGTCCCTATTATTAATTTAGGGACCGCTTAACGGTCCCTACTAATATTCATACTTAAAAATCGATTTTTTTTATTGATGTTGTTGTGTTTGTGATTGTAAGCAACCAAACTCATTGTAATATATAAATTGAAGTAATAAATGATTGCAAAACCAACCTTATAGTAGATTAGTTGTGAAGTAATAGATTAATTGCGATTGATCGAGTTATTAACGTTCAAGATATATTTCACAAATGTACAATAATTAATTATCATTAGTTAGTTGTAATTGTTATCCGTGTTTATGATTTACTTCACAAACGTTAGCATAGATACGATTGATTATGAGGCATAATCATTAGATCAGGTATTCATTACTTATACGTATATATGTAGATCGAATTAATTTGTCATTATGTCATTCGTCGTACAAAATTGTAGGAGAATCTTCAAAGTGACTCGTTCTCCTTGTATAATGTTTGGATATACAATGTGTTGTTGTAGTTATTTTTAATTTAACTATTCCAATGGTTATTATGAACTAAACATACAACGCGCCACCTCGAACCATCGAAAAATTCATAATTTTGATGTATGAATATTAGTAGGGACCGTTAAGCGGTCCCTAGTTTGACAATAGGGACAGAATTAGGAACCGCTTAACAGTCCCTATTATTAATTTAGGGAACGCTTAACGGTCCCTACTAATATTCATACTTAAAAATCGATTTTTTTTTATTGATGTTGTTGTGTTTGTGATTGTAAGCAACCAAACTCATTGTAATATATAAATTGAAGTAATAAATGATTGCAAAACCAACCTTATAGTAGATTAGTTGTGAAGTAATAGATTAATTGCGATTGATCGAGTTATTAACGTTCAAGATATATTTCACAAATGTACAATAATTAATTATCATTAGTTAGTTGTAATTGTTATCCGTGTTTATGATTTAATTCACAAACGTTAGCATAGATACGATTGATTATGAGGCATAATCATTAGATCAAGTATTCATTACTTATACGTATATATGTAGATCGAATTAATTTGTCATTATGTCATTCGTCGTACAAAATTGTAGGAGAATCTTCAAAGTGACTCGTTCTCCTTGTATAATGTTTGGATATACAATGTGTTGTTGTAGTTATTGTTAATTTAACTATTCCAATGGTTATTATGAACTAAACATACAACGCGCCTCCTCGAACCATCGAAAAATTCATAATTTTGATGTATGAATATTAGTAGGGACCGTTAAGCGGTCCCTAGTTTGACAATAGGGACCGAATTAGGGACCGCTTAGCAGTCCCTATTATTAATTTAGGGACCGCTTAACGGTCCCTACTAATATTCATACTTAAAAATCGATTTTTTTTATTGATGTTGTTGTGTTTGTGATTGTAAGCAACCAAACTCATTGTAATATATAAATTGAAGTAATAAATGATTGCAAAACCAACCTTATAGTAGATTAGTTGTGAAGTAATAGATTAATTGCGATTGATCGAGTTATTAACGTTCAAGATATATTTCACAAATGTACAATAATTAATTATCATTAGTTAGTTGTAATTGTTATCCGTGTTTATGATTTACTTCACAAACGTTAGCATAGATACGATTGATTATGAGGCATAATCATTAGATCAGGTATTCATTACTTATACGTATATATGTAGATCGAATTAATTTGTCATTATGTCATTCGTCGTACAAAATTGTAGGAGAATCTTCAAAGTGACTCGTTCTCCTTGTATAATGTTTGGATATACAATGTGTTGTTGTAGTTATTGTTAATTTAACTATTCCAATGGTTATTATGAACTAAACATACAACGCGCCACCTCGAACCATCGAAAAATTCATAATTTTGATGTATGAATATTAGTAGGGACCGTTAAGCGGTCCCAAGTTTGACAATAGGGACCGAATTAGGGACCGCTTAGCAGTCTCTATTATTAATTTAGGGACCGCTTAACGGTCCCTACTAATATTCATACTTAAAAATCGATTTTTTTTATTGATGTTGTTGTGTTTGTGATTGTAAGCAACCAAACTCATTGTAATATATAAATTGAAGTAATAAATGATTGCAAAACCAACCTTATAGTAGATTAGTTGTGAAGTAATAGATTAATTGCGATTGATCGAGTTATTAACGTTCAAGATATATTTCACAAATGTACAATAATTAATTATCATTAGTTAGTTGTAATTGTTATCCGTGTTTATGATTTACTTCACAAACGTTAGCATAGATACGATTGATTATGAGGCATAATCATTAGATCAGGTATTCATTACTTATACGTATATATGTAGATCGAATTAATTTGTCATTATGTCATTCGTCGTACAAAATTGTAGGAGAATCGTCAAAGTGACTCGTTCTCCTTGTATAATGTTTGGATATACAATGTGTTGTTGTAGTTATTGTTAATTTAACTATTCCAATGGTTATTATGAACTAAACATACATCGTGCCACCTCGAACCATCGAAAAATTCATAATTTTGATGTATGAATATTAGTAGGGACCGTTAAGCGGTCCCTAGTTTGACAATAGGGACCGAATTAGGGACCGCTTAGCAGTCCCTATTATTAATTTAGGGACCGCTTAACGGTCCCTACTAATATTCATACTTAAAAATCGATTTTTTTTATTGATGTTGTTGTGTTTGTGATTGTAAGCAACCAAACTCATTGTAATATATAAATTGAAGTAATAAATGATTGCAAAACCAACCTTATAGTAGATTAGTTGTGAAGTAATAGATTAATTGCGATTGATCGAGTTATTAACGTTCAAGATATATTTCACAAATGTACAATAATTAATTATCATTAGTTAGTTGTAATTGTTATCCGTGTTTATGATTTACTTCACAAACGTTAGCATAGATACGATTGATTATGAGGCATAATCATTAGATCAGGTATTCATTACTTATACGTATATATGTAGATCGAATTAATTTGTCATTATGTCATTCGTCGTACAAAATTGTAGGAGAATCTTCAAAGTGACTCGTTCTCCTTGTATAATGTTTGGATATACAATGTGTTGTTGTAGTTATTTTTAATTTAACTATTCCAATGGTTATTATGAACTAAACATACAACGCGCCACCTCGAACCATCGAAAAATTCATAATTTTGATGTATGAATATTAGTAGGGACCGTTAAGCGGTCCCTAGTTTGACAATAGGGACAGAATTAGGAACCGCTTAACAGTCCCTATTATTAATTTAGGGAACGCTTAACGGTCCCTACTAATATTCATACTTAAAAATCGATTTTTTTTTATTGATGTTGTTGTGTTTGTGATTGTAAGCAACCAAACTCATTGTAATATATAAATTGAAGTAATAAATGATTGCAAAACCAACCTTATAGTAGATTAGTTGTGAAGTAATAGATTAATTGCGATTGATCGAGTTATTAACGTTCAAGATATATTTCACAAATGTACAATAATTAATTATCATTAGTTAGTTGTAATTGTTATCCGTGTTTATGATTTAATTCACAAACGTTAGCATAGATACGATTGATTATGAGGCATAATCATTAGATCAAGTATTCATTACTTATACGTATATATGTAGATCGAATTAATTTGTCATTATGTCATTCGTCGTACAAAATTGTAGGAGAATCTTCAAAGTGACTCGTTCTCCTTGTATAATGTTTGGATATACAATGTGTTGTTGTAGTTATTGTTAATTTAACTATTCCAATGGTTATTATGAACTAAACATACAACGCGCCTCCTCGAACCATCGAAAAATTCATAATTTTGATGTATGAATATTAGTAGGGACCGTTAAGCGGTCCCTAGTTTGACAATAGGGACCGAATTAGGGACCGCTTAGCAGTCCCTATTATTAATTTAGGGACCGCTTAACGGTCCCTACTAATATTCATACTTAAAAATCGATTTTTTTTATTGATGTTGTTGTGTTTGTGATTGTAAGCAACCAAACTCATTGTAATATATAAATTGAAGTAATAAATGATTGCAAAACCAACCTTATAGTAGATTAGTTGTGAAGTAATAGATTAATTGCGATTGATCGAGTTATTAACGTTCAAGATATATTTCACAAATGTACAATAATTAATTATCATTAGTTAGTTGTAATTGTTATCCGTGTTTAAGATTTAATTCAAAAACGTTAGCATAGATACGATTGATTATGAGGCATAATCATTAGATCAAGTATTCATTACTTATACGTATATATGTAGATCGAATTAATTTGTCATTATGTCATTCGTCGTACAAAATTGTAGGAGAATCTTCAAAGTGACTCGTTCTCCTTGTATAATGTTTGGATATACAATGTGTTGTTGTAGTTATTGTTAATTTAACTATTCCAATGGTTATTATGAACTAAACATACAACGCGCCACCTCGAACCATCGAAAAATTCATAATTTTGATGTATGAATATTAGTAGGGACCGTTAAGCGGTCCCTAGTTTGACAATAGGGACCGAATTAGGGACCGCTTAGCAGTCTCTATTATTAATTTAGGGACCGCTTAACGGTCCCTACTAATATTCATACTTAAAAATCGATTTTTTTTATTGATGTTGTTGTGTTTGTGATTGTAAGCAACCAAACTCATTGTAATATATAAATTGAAGTAATAAATGATTGCAAAACCAACCTTATAGTAGATTAGTTGTGAAGTAATAGATTAATTGCGATTGATCGAGTTATTAACGTTCAAGATATATTTCACAAATGTACAATAATTAATTATCATTAGTTAGTTGTAATTGTTATCCGTGTTTATGATTTACTTCACAAACGTTAGCATAGATACGATTGATTATGAGGCATAATCATTAGATCAGGTATTCATTACTTATACGTATATATGTAGATCGAATTAATTTGTCATTATGTCATTCGTCGTACAAAATTGTAGGAGAATCTTCAAAGTGACTCGTTCTCCTTGTATAATGTTTGGATATACAATGTGTTGTTGTAGTTATTGTTAATTTAACTATTCCAATGGTTATTATGAACTAAACATACAACGCGCCACCTCGAACCATCGAAAAATTCATAATTTTGATGTATGAATATTAGTAGGGACCGTTAAGCGGTCCCTAGTTTGACAATAGGGACCGAATTAGGGACCGCTTAGCAGTCCCTATTATTAATTTAGGGACCGCTTAACGGTCCCTACTAATATTCATACTTAAAAATCGATTTTTTTTATTGATGTTGTTGTGTTTGTGATTGTAAGCAACCAAACTCATTGTAATATATAAATTGAAGTAATAAATGATTGCAAAACCAACCTTATAGTAGATTAGTTGTGAAGTAATAGATTAATTGCGATTGATCGAGTTATTAACGTTCAAGATATATTTCACAAATGTACAATACTTAATTATCATTAGTTAGTTGTAATTGTTATCCGTGTTTATGATTTACTTCACAAACGTTAGCATAGATACGATTGATTATGAGGCATAATCATTAGATCAGGTATTCATTACTTATACGTATATATGTAGATCGAATTAATTTGTCATTATGTCATTCGTCGTACAAAATTGTAGGAGAATCTTCAAAGTGACTCGTTCTCCTTGTATAATGTTTGGATATACAATGTGTTGTTGTAGTTATTGTTAATTTAACTATTCCAATGGTTATTATGAACTAAACATACAACGCGCCACCTCGAACCATCGAAAAATTCATAATTTTGATGTATGAATATTAGTAGGGACCGTTAAGCGGTCCCTAGTTTGACAATAGGGACCGAATTAGGGACCGCTTAGCAGTCCCTATTATTAATTTAGGGACCGCTTAACGGTCCCTACTAATATTCATACTTAAAAATCGATTTTTTTTATTGATGTTGTTGTGTTTGTGATTGTAAGCAACCAAACTCATTGTAATATATAAATTGAAGTAATAAATGATTGCAAAACCAACCTTATAGTAGATTAGTTGTGAAGTAATAGATTAATTGCGATTGATCGAGTTATTAACGTTCAAGATATATTTCACAAATGTACAATACTTAATTATCATTAGTTAGTTGTAATTGTTATCCGTGTTTATGATTTACTTCACAAACGTTAGCATAGATACGATTGATTATGAGGCATAATCATTAGATCAGGTATTCATTACTTATACGTATATATGTAGATCGAATTAATTTGTCATTATGTCATTCGTCGTACAAAATTGTAGGAGAATCTTCAAAGTGACTCGTTCTCCTTGTATAATGTTTGGATATACAATGTGTTGTTGTAGTTATTGTTAATTTAACTATTCCAATGGTTATTATGAACTAAACATACATCGCGCCACTTCGAACCATCGAAAAATTCATAATTTTGATGTATGAATATTAGTAGGGACCGTTAAGCGGTCCCTAGTTTGACAATAGGGACCGAATTAGGGACCGCTTAGCAGTCCCTATTATTAATTTAGGGACCGCTTAACGGTCCCTACTAATATTCATACTTAAAAATCGATTTTTTTTTATTGATGTTGTTGTGTTTGTGATTGTAAGCAACCAAACTCATTGTAATATATAAATTGAAGTAATAAATGATTGCAAAACCAACCTTATAGTAGATTAGTTGTGAAGTAATAGATTAATTGCGATTGATCGAGTTATTAGCGTTCAAAATATATTTCACAAATGTACAATAATTAATTATCATTAGTTAGTTGTAATTGTTATCCGTGTTTATGATTTACTTCACAAACGTTAGCATAGATACGATTGATTATGAGGCATAATCATTAGATCAGGTATTCATTACTTATACGTATATATGTAGATCGAATTAATTTGTCATTATGTCATTCGTCGTACAAAATTGTAGGAGAATCTTCAAAGTGACTCGTTCTCCTTGTATAATGTTTGGATATACAATGTGTTGTTGTAGTTATTGTTAATTTAACTATTCCAATGGTTATTATGAACTAAACATACAACGCGCCACCTCGAACCATTGAAAAATTCATAATTTTGATGTATGAATATTAGTAGGGACCGTTAAGCGGTCCCTAGTTTGACAATAGGGACCGAATTAGGGACCGCTTAGCAGTCCCTATTATTAATTTAGGGACCGCTTAACGGTCCCTACTAATATTCATACTTAAAAATCGATTTTTTTTTATTGATGTTGTTGTGTTTGTGATTGTAAGCAACCAAACTCATTGTAATATATAAATTGAAGTAATAAATGATTGCAAAATCAACCTTATAGTAGATTAGTTGTGAAGTAATAGATTAATTGCGATTGATCGAGTTATTAACGTTCAAGATATATTTCACAAATGTACAATAATTAATTATCATTAGTTAGTTGTAATTGTTATCCGTGTTTATGATTTACTTCACAAACGTTAGCATAGATACGATTGATTATGAGGCATAATCATTAGATCAGGTATTCATTACTTATACGTATATATGTAGATCGAATTAATTTGTCATTATGTCATTCGTCGTACAAAATTGTAGGAGAATCTTCAAAGTGACTCGTTCTCCTTGTATAATGTTTGGATATACAATGTGTTGTTGTAGTTATTGTTAATTTAACTATTCCAATGGTTATTATGAACTAAACATACAACGCGCCACCTCGAACCATCGAAAAATTCATAATTTTGATGTATGAATATTAGTAGGGACCGTTAAGCGGTCCCTAGTTTGGCAATAGGGACCGAATTAGGGACCGCTTAGCAGTCCCTATTATTAATTTAGGGACCGCTTAACGGTCCCTACTAATATTCATACTTAAAAATCGATTTTTTTTTATTGATGTTGTTGTGTTTGTGATTGTAAGCAACCAAACTCATTGTAATATATAAATTGAAGTAATAAATGATTGCAAAACCAACCTTATAGTAGATTAGTTGTGAAGTAATAGATTAATTGCGATTGATCGAGTTATTAACGTTCAAGATATATTTCACAAATGTACAATACTTAATTATCATTAGTTAGTTGTAATTGTTATCCGTGTTTATGATTTACTTCACAAACGTTAGCATAGATACGATTGATTATGAGGCATAATCATTAGATCAGGTATTCATTACTTATACGTATATATGTAGATCGAATTAATTTGTCATTATGTCATTCGTCGTACAAAATTGTAGGAGAATCTTCAAAGTGACTCGTTCTCCTTGTATAATGTTTGGATATACAATGTGTTGTTGTAGTTATTGTTAATTTAACTATTCCAATGGTTATTATGAACTAAACATACATCGCGCCACCTCGAACCATCGAAAAATTCATAATTTTGATGTATGAATATTAGTAGGGACCGTTAAGCGGTCCCTAGTTTGACAATAGGGACCGAATTAGGGACCGCTTAGCAGTCCCTATTATTAATTTAGGGACCGCTTAACGGTCCCTACTAATATTCATACTTAAAAATCGATTTTTTTTTATTGATGTTGTTGTGTTTGTGATTGTAAGCAACCAAACTCATTGTAATATATAAATTGAAGTAATAAATGATTGCAAAACCAACCTTATAGTAGATTAGTTGTGAAGTAATAGATTAATTGCGATTGATCGAGTTATTAACGTTCAAGATATATTTCACAAATGTACAATAATTAATTATCATTAGTTAGTTGTAATTGTTATCCGTGTTTATGATTTACTTCACAAACGTTAGCATAGATACGATTGATTATGAGGCATAATCATTAGATCAGGTATTCATTACTTATACGTATATATGTAGATCGAATTAATTTGTCATTATGTCATTCGTCGTACAAAATTGTAGGAGAATCTTCAAAGTGACTCGTTCTCCTTGTATAATGTTTGGATATACAATGTGTTGTTGTAGTTATTGTTAATTTAACTATTCCAATGGTTATTATGAACTAAACATACAACGCGCCACCTCGAACCATCGAAAAATTCATAATTTTGATGTATGAATATTAGTAAGGACCGTTAAGCGGTCCCTAGTTTGGCAATAGGGACCGAATTAGGGACCGCTTAGCAGTCCTTATTATTAATTTAGGGACCGCTTAACGGTCCCTACTAATATTCATACTTAAAAATCGATTTTTTTTTATTGATGTTGTTGTGTTTGTGATTGTAAGCAACCAAACTCATTGTAATATATAAATTGAAGTAATAAATGATTGCAAAACCAACCTTATAGTAGATTAGTTGTGAAGTAATAGATTAATTGCGATTGATCGAGTTATTAACGTTCAAGATATATTTCACAAATGTACAATAATTAATTATCATTAGTTAGTTGTAATTGTTATCCGTGTTTATGATTTACTTCACAAACGTTAGCATAGATACGATTGATTATGAGGCATAATCATTAGATCAGGTATTCATTACTTATACGTATATATGTAGATCGAATTAATTTGTCATTATGTCATTCGTCGTACAAAATTGTAGGAGAATCTTCAAAGTGACTCGTTCTCCTTGTATAATGTTTGGATATACAATGTGTTGTTGTAATTATTGTTAATTTAACTATTCCAATGGTTATTATGAACTAAACATACAACGCGCCACCTCGAACCATCGAAAAATTAATAATTTTGATGTATGAATATTAGTAGGGACCGTTAAGCGGTCCCTAGTTTGACAATAGGACCGAATTAGGGACCGCTTAGCAGTCCCTATTATTAATTTAGGGACCGCTTAACGGTCCCTACTAATATTCATACTTAAAAATCGATTTTTTTTTATTGATGTTGTTGTGTTTGTGATTGTAAGCAACCAAACTCATTGTAATATATAAATTGAAGTAATAAATGATTGCAAAACCAACCTTATAGTAGATTAGTTGTGAAGTAATAGATTAATTGCGATTGATCGAGTTATTAACGTTCAAGATATATTTCACAAATGTACAATAATTAATTATCATTAGTTTGTTGTAATTGTTATCCGTGTTTATGATTTACTTCACAAACGTTAGCATAGATACGATTGATTATGAGGCATAATCATTAGATCAGGTATACATTACTTATACGTATATATGTAGATCGAATTAATTTGTCATTATGTCATTCGTCGTACAAAATTGTAGGAGAATCTTCAAAGTGACTCGTTCTCCTTGTATAATGTTTGGATATACAATGTGTTGTTGTAGTTATTGTTAATTTAACTATTCCAATGGTTATTATGAACTAAACATACAACGCGCCACCTCGAACCATCGAAAAATTCATAATTTTGATGTATGAATATTAGTAGGGACCGTTAAGCGGTCCCTAGTTTGACAATAGGGACCGAATTAGGGACCGCTTAACAGTCCCTATTATTAATTTAGGGACCGCTTAACGGTCCCTACTAATATTCATACTTAAAAATTGATTTTTTTCTATTGATGTTGTTGTGTTTGTGATTGTAAGCAACCAAACTCATTGTAATATATAAATTGAAGTAATAAATGATTGCAAAACCAACCTTATAGTAGATTAGTTGTGAAGTAATAGATTAATTGCGATTGATCGAGTTATTAACGTTCAAGATATATTTCACAAATGTACAATAATTAATTATCATTAGTTAGTTGTAATTGTTATCCGTGTTTATGATTTAATTCACAAACGTTAGCATAGATACGATTGAATATGAGGCATAATCATTAGATCAAGTATTCATTACTTATACGTATATATGTAGATCGAATTAATTTGTCATTATGTCATTCGTCGTACAAAATTGTAGGAGAATCTTCAAAGTGACTCGTTCTTCTTGTATAATGTTTGGATATACAATGTTTTGTTGTAGTTATTGTTAATTTAACTATTCCAATGGTTATTATGAACTAAACATACAACGCGCCACCTCGAACCATCGAAAAATTCATAATTTTAATGTATGAATATTAGTAAGGACCGTTAAGCGGTCCCTAGTTTGGCAATAGGGACCGAATTAGGGACCGCTTAGCAGTCCCTATTATTAATTTAGGGACCGCTTAACGGTCCCTACTAATATTCATACTTAAAAATCGATTTTTTTTTATTGATGTTGTTGTGTTTGTGATTGTAAGCAACCAAACTCATTGTAATATATAAATTGAAGTAATAAATGATTGCAAAACCAACCTTATAGTAGATTAGTTGTGAAGTAATAGATTAATTGCGATTGATCGAGTTATTAACGTTCAAGATATATTTCACAAATGTACAATAATTAATTATCATTAGTTAGTTGTAATTGTTATCCGTGTTTATGATTTACTTCACAAACGTTAGCATAGATACGATTGATTATGAGGCATAATCATTAGATCAGGTATTCATTACTTATACGTATATATGTAGATCGAATTAATTTGTCATTATGTCATTCGTCGTACAAAATTGTAGGAGAATCTTCAAAGTGACTCGTTCTCCTTGTATAATGTTTGGATATACAATGTGTTGTTGTAATTATTGTTAATTTAACTATTCCAATGGTTATTATGAACTAAACATACAACGCGCCACCTCGAACCATCGAAAAATTAATAATTTTGATGTATGAATATTAGTAGGGACCGTTAAGCGGTCCCTAGTTTGACAATAGGACCGAATTAGGGACCGCTTAGCAGTCCCTATTATTAATTTAGGGACCGCTTAACGGTCCCTACTAATATTCATACTTAAAAATCGATTTTTTTTTATTGATGTTGTTGTGTTTGTGATTGTAAGCAACCAAACTCATTGTAATATATAAATTGAAGTAATAAATGATTGCAAAACCAACCTTATAGTAGATTAGTTGTGAAGTAATAGATTAATTGCGATTGATCGAGTTATTAACGTTCAAGATATATTTCACAAATGTACAATAATTAATTATCATTAGTTTGTTGTAATTGTTATCCGTGTTTATGATTTACTTCACAAACGTTAGCATAGATACGATTGATTATGAGGCATAATCATTAGATCAGGTATACATTACTTATACGTATATATGTAGATCGAATTAATTTGTCATTATGTCATTCGTCGTACAAAATTGTAGGAGAATCTTCAAAGTGACTCGTTCTCCTTGTATAATGTTTGGATATACAATGTGTTGTTGTAGTTATTGTTAATTTAACTATTCCAATGGTTATTATGAACTAAACATACAACGCGCCACCTCGAACCATCGAAAAATTCATAATTTTGATGTATGAATATTAGTAGGGACCGTTAAGCGGTCCCTAGTTTGACAATAGGGACCGAATTAGGGACCGCTTAACAGTCCCTATTATTAATTTAGGGACCGCTTAACGGTCCCTACTAATATTCATACTTAAAAATTGATTTTTTTTTATTGATGTTGTTGTGTTTGTGATTGTAAGCAACCAAACTCATTGTAATATATAAATTGAAGTAATAAATGATTGCAAAACCAACCTTATAGTAGATTAGTTGTGAAGTAATAGATTAATTGCGATTGATCGAGTTATTAACGTTCAAGATATATTTCACAAATGTACAATAATTAATTATCATTAGTTAGTTGTAATTGTTATCCGTGTTTATGATTTAATTCACAAACGTTAGCATAGATACGATTGATTATGAGGCATAATCATTAGATCAAGTATTCATTACTTATACGTATATATGTAGATCGAATTAATTTGTCATTATGTCATTCGTCGTACAAAATTGTAGGAGAATCTTCAAAGTGACTCGTTCTTCTTGTATAATGTTTGGATATACAATGTGTTGTTGTAGTTATTGTTAATTTAACTATTCCAATGGTTATTATGAACTAAACATACAACGCGCCACCTCGAACCATCGAAAAATTCATAATTTTGATGTATGAATATTAGTAGGGACCGTTAAGCGGTCCCTAGTTTGACAATAGGGACCGAATTAGGGACCGCTTAACAGTCCCTATTATTAATTTAGGGACCGCTTAACGGTCCCTACTAATATTCATACTTAAAAATTGATTTTTTTCTATTGATGTTGTTGTGTTTGTGATTGTAAGCAACCAAACTCATTGTAATATATAAATTGAAGTAATAAATGATTGCAAAACCAACCTTATAGTAGATTAGTTGTGAAGTAATAGATTAATTGCGATTGATCGAGTTATTAACGTTCAAGATATATTTCACAAATGTACAATAATTAATTATCATTAGTTAGTTGTAATTGTTATCCGTGTTTATGATTTAATTCACAAACGTTAGCATAGATACGATTGATTATGAGGCATAATCATTAGATCAGGTATTCATTACTTATACGTATATATGTAGATCGAATTAATTTGTCATTATGTCATTCGTCGTACAAAATTGTAGGAGAATCTTCAAAGTGACTCGTTCTTCTTGTATAATGTTTGGATATACAATGTTTTGTTGTAGTTATTGTTAATTTAACTATTCCAATGGTTATTATGAACTAAACATACAACGCGCCACCTCGAACCATCGAAAAATTCATAATTTTGATGTATGAATATTAGTAAGGACCGTTAAGCGGTCCCTAGTTTGGCAATAGGGACCGAATTAGGGACCGCTTAGCAGTCCCTATTATTAATTTAGGGACCGCTTAACGGTCCCTACTAATATTCATACTTAAAAATCGATTTTTTTTTATTGATGTTGTTGTGTTTGTGATTGTAAGCAACCAAACTCATTGTAATATATAAATTGAAGTAATAAATGATTGCAAAACCAACCTTATAGTAGATTAGTTGTGAAGTAATAGATTAATTGCGATTGATCGAGTTATTAACGTTCAAGATATATTTCACAAATGTACAATAATTAATTATCATTAGTTAGTTGTAATTGTTATCCGTGTTTATGATTTACTTCACAAACGTTAGCATAGATACGATTGATTATGAGGCATAATCATTAGATCAGGTATTCATTACTTATACGTATATATGTAGATCGAATTAATTTGTCATTATGTCATTCGTCGTACAAAATTGTAGGAGAATCTTCAAAGTGACTCGTTCTCCTTGTATAATGTTTGGATATACAATGTGTTGTTGTAATTATTGTTAATTTAACTATTCCAATGGTTATTATGAACTAAACATACAACGCGCCACCTCGAACCATCGAAAAATTAATAATTTTGATGTATGAATATTAGTAGGGACCGTTAAGCGGTCCCTAGTTTGACAATAGGACCGAATTAGGGACCGCTTAGCAGTCCCTATTATTAATTTAGGGACCGCTTAACGGTCCCTACTAATATTCATACTTAAAAATCGATTTTTTTTTATTGATGTTGTTGTGTTTGTGATTGTAAGCAACCAAACTCATTGTAATATATAAATTGAAGTAATAAATGATTGCAAAACCAACCTTATAGTAGATTAGTTGTGAAGTAATAGATTAATTGCGATTGATCGAGTTATTAACGTTAAAGATATATTTCACAAATGTACAATAATTAATTATCATTAGTTTGTTGTAATTGTTATCCGTGTTTATGATTTACTTCACAAACGTTAGCATAGATACGATTGATTATGAGGCATAATCATTAGATCAGGTATACATTACTTATACGTATATATGTAGATCGAATTAATTTGTCATTATGTCATTCGTCGTACAAAATTGTAGGAGAATCTTCAAAGTGACTCGTTCTCCTTGTATAATGTTTGGATATACAATGTGTTGTTGTAGTTATTGTTAATTTAACTATTCCAATGGTTATTATGAACTAAACATACAACGCGCCACCTCGAACCATCGAAAAATTCATAATTTTGATGTATGAATATTAGTAGGGACCGTTAAGCGGTCCCTAGTTTGACAATAGGGACCGAATTAGGGACCGCTTAACAGTCCCTATTATTAATTTAGGGACCGCTTAACGGTCCCTACTAATATTCATACTTAAAAATTGATTTTTTTTTATTGATGTTGTTGTGTTTGTGATTGTAAGCAACCAAACTCATTGTAATATATAAATTGAAGTAATAAATGATTGCAAAACCAACCTTATAGTAGATTAGTTGTGAAGTAATAGATTAATTGCGATTGATCGAGTTATTAACGTTCAAGATATATTTCACAAATGTACAATAATTAATTATCATTAGTTAGTTGTAATTGTTATCCGTGTTTATGATTTAATTCACAAACGTTAGCATAGATACGATTGATTATGAGGCATAATCATTAGATCAAGTATTCATTACTTATACGTATATATGTAGATCGAATTAATTTGTCATTATGTCATTCGTCGTACAAAATTGTAGGAGAATCTTCAAAGTGACTCGTTCTTCTTGTATAATGTTTGGATATACAATGTGTTGTTGTAGTTATTGTTAATTTAACTATTCCAATGGTTATTATGAACTAAACATACAACGCGCCACCTCGAACCATCGAAAAATTCATAATTTTGATGTATGAATATTAGTAGGGACCGTTAAGCGGTCCCTAGTTTGACAATAGGGACCGAATTAGGGACCGCTTAGCAGTCCATATTATTAATTTAGGGACCGCTTAACGGTCCCTACTAATATTCATACTTAAAAATCGATTTTTTTTATTGATGTTGTTGTGTTTGTGATTGTAAGCAACCAAACTCATTGTAATATATAAATTGAAGTAATAAATGATTGCAAAACCAACCTTATAGTAGATTAGTTGTGAAGTAATAGATTAATTGCGATTGATCGAGTTATTAACGTTCAAGATATATTTCACAAATGTACAATAATTAATTATCATTAGTTAGTTGTAATTGTTATCCGTGTTTATGATTTACTTCACAAACGTTAGCATAGATACGATTGATTATGAGGCATAATCATTAGATCAGGTATACATTACTTATACGTATATATGTAGATCGAATTAATTTGTCATTATGTCATTCGTCGTACAAAATTGTAGGAGAATCTTCAAAGTGACTCGTTCTCCTTGTATAATGTTTGGATATACAATGTGTTGTTGTAGTTATTGTTAATTTAACTATTCCAATGGTTATTATGAACTAAACATACAACGCGCCACCTCGAACCATCGAAAAATTCATAATTTTGATGTATGAATATTAGTAGGGACCGTTAAGCGGTCCCTAGTTTGACAATAGGGACCGAATTAGGGACCGCTTAGCAGTCCCTATTATTAATTTAGGGACCGCTTAACGGTCCCTACTAATATTCATACTTAAAAATCGATTTTTTTTTATTGATGTTGTTGTGTTTGTGATTGTAAGCAACCAAACTCATTGTAATATATAAATTGAAGTAATAAATGATTGCAAAACCAACCTTATAGTAGATTAGTTGTGAAGTAATAGATTAATTGCGATTGATCGAGTTATTAACGTTCAAGATATATTTCACAAATGTACAATAATTAATTATCATTAGTTAGTTGTAATTGTTATCCGTGTTTATGATTTACTTCACAAATGTTAGCATAGATACGATTGATTATGAGGCATAATCATTAGATCAGGTATTCATTACTTATACGTATATATGTAGATCGAATTAATTTGTCATTATGTCATTCGTCGTACAAAATTGTAGGAGAATCTTCAAAGTGACTCGTTCTCCTTGTATAATGTTTGGATATACAATGTGTTGTTGTAGTTATTGTTAATTTAACTATTCCAATGGTTATTATGAACTAAACATACAACGCGCCACCTCGAACCATCGAAAAAATCATAATTTTGATGTATGAATATTAGTAGGGACCGTTAAGCGGTCCCTAGTTTGACAATAGGGACCGAATTAGGGACCGCTTAGCAGTCCCTATTATTAATCCAGGGACCGCTTAACGGTCCCTACTAATATTCATACTTAAAAATCGATTTTTTTTATTGATGTTGTTGTGTTTGTGATTGTAAGCAACCAAACTCATTGTAATATATAAATTGAAGTAATAAATGATTGCAAAACCAACCTTATAGTAGATTAGTTGTGAAGTAATAGATTAATTGCGATTGATCGAGTTATTAACGTTCAAGATATATTTCACAAATGTACAATAATTAATTATCATTAGTTAGTTGTAATTGTTATCCGTGTTTATGATTTACTTCACAAACGTTAGCATAGATACGATTGATTATGAGGCATAATCATTAGATCAGGTATTCATTACTTATACGTATATATGTAGATCGAATTAATTTGTCATTATGTCATTCGTCGTACAAAATTGTAGGAGAATCTTCAAAGTGACTCGTTCTCCTTGTATAATGTTTGGATATACAATGTGTTGTTGTAGTTATTGTTAATTTAACTATTCCAATGGTTATTATGAACTAAACATACAACGCGCCACCTCGAACCATCGAAAAATTCATAATTTTGATGTATGAATATTAGTAGGGACCGTTAAGCGGTCCCTAGTTTGACAATAGGGACCGAATTAGGGACCGCTTAGCAGTCCCTATTATTAATTCAGGGACCGCTTAACGGTCCCTACTAATATTCATACTTAAAAATCGATTTTTTTTATTGATGTTGTTGTGTTTGTGATTGTAAGCAACCAAACTCATTGTAATATATAAATTGAAGTAATAAATGATTGCAAAACCAACCTTATAGTAGATTAGTTGTGAAGTAATAGATTAATTGCGATTGATCTAGTTATTAACGTTCAAGATATATTTCACAAATGTACAATAATTAATTATCATTAGTTAGTTGCAATTGTTATCCGTGTTTATGATTTACTTCACAAACGTTAGCATAGATACGATTTATTATGAGGCATAATCATTAGATCAAGTATTCATTACTTATACGTATATATGTAGATCGAATTAATTTGTCATTATGTTATTCGTCGTACAAAATTGTAGGAGAATCTTCAAAGTGACTCGTTCTCCTTGTATAATGTTTGGATATACAATGTGTTGTTGTAGTTATTGTTAATTTAACTATTCCAATGGTTATTATGAACTAAACATACAACGCGCCACCTCGAACCATCGAAAAATTCATAATTTTGATGTATGAATATTAGTAGGGACCGTTAAGCGGTCCCTAGTTTGACAATAGGGACCGAATTAGGGACCGCTTAGCAGTCCCTATTATTAATTTAGGGACCGCTTAACGGTCCCTACTAATATTCATACTTAAAAATCGATTTTTTTTTATTGATGTTGTTGTGTTTGTGATTGTAAGCAACCAAACTCATTGTAATATATAAATTGAAGTAATAAATGATTGCAAAACCAACCTTATAGTAGATTAGTTGTGAAGTAATAGATTAATTGCGATTGATCGAGTTATTAACGTTCAAGATATATTTCACAAATGTACAATAATTAATTATCATTAGTTTGTTGTAATTGTTATCCGTTTTTATGATTTACTTCACAAACGTTAGCATAGATACGATTGATTATGAGGCATAATCATTAGATCAGGTATACATTACTTATACGTATATATGTAGATCGAATTAATTTGTCATTATGTCATTCGTCGTACAAAATTGTAGGAGAATCTTTAAAGTGACTCGTTCTCCTTGTATAATGTTTGGATATACAATGTGTTGTTGTAGTTATTGTTAATTTAACTATTCCAATGGTTATTATGAACTAAACATACAACGCGCCACCTCGAACCATCGAAAAATTCATAATTTTGATGTATGAATATTAGTAGGGACCGTTAAGCGGTCCCTAGTTTGACAATAGGGACCGAATTAGGGACCGCTTAACAGTCCCTATTATTAATTTAGGGACCGCTTAACGGTCCCTACTAATATTCATACTTAAAAATTGATTTTTTTTTTATTGATGTTGTTGTGTTTGTGATTGTAAGCAACCAAACTCATTGTAATATATAAATTGAAGTAATAAATGATTGCAAAACCAACCTTATAGTAGATTAGTTGTGAAGTAATAGATTAATTGCGATTGATCGAGTTATTAACGTTCAAGATATATTTCACAAATGTACAATAATTAATTATCATTAGTTAGTTGTAATTGTTATCCGTGTTTATGATTTAATTCACAAACGTTAGCATAGATACGATTGATTATGAGGCATAATCATTAGATCAAGTATTCATTACTTATACGTATATATGTAGATCGAATTAATTTGTCATTATGTCATTCGTCGTACAAAATTGTAGGAGAATTTTCAAAGTGACTCGTTCTCCTTGTATAATGTTTGGATATACAATGTGTTGTTGTAGTTATTGTTAATTTAACTATTCCAATGGTTATTATGAACTAAACATACAACGCGCCACCTCGAACCATCGAAAAATTCATAATTTTGATGTATGAATATTAGTAGGGACCGTTAAGCGGTCCCTGGTTTGACAATAGGGACCGAATTAGGGACCGCTTAGCAGTCCATATTATTAATTTAGGGACCGCTTAACGGTCCCTACTAATATTCATACTTAAAAATCGATTTTTTTATTGATGTTGTTGTGTTTGTGATTGTAAGCAACCAAACTCATTGTAATATATAAATTGAAGTAATAAATGATTGCAAAACCAACCTTATAGTAGATTAGTTGTGAAGTAATAGATTAATTGCGATTGATCGAGTTATTAACGTTCAAGATATATTTCACAAATGTACAATAATTAATTATCATTAGTTAGTTGTAATTGTTATCCGTGTTTATGATTTAATTCACAAACGTTAGCATAGATACGATTGATTATGAGGCATAATCATTAGATCAAGTATTCATTACTTATACGTATATATGTAGATCGAATTAATTTGTCATTATGTCATTCGTCGTACAAAATTGTAGGAGAATCTTCAAAGTGACTCGTTCTTCTTGTATAATGTTTGGATATACAATGTGTTGTTGTAGTTATTGTTAATTTAACTATTCCAATGGTTATTATGAACTAAACATACAACGCGCCACCTCGAACCATCGAAAAATTCATAATTTTGATGTATGAATATTAGTAGGGACCGTTAAGCGGTCCCTAGTTTGACAATAGGGACCGAATTAGGGACCGCTTAGCAGTCCATATTATTAATTTAGGGACCGCTTAACGGTCCCTACTAATATTCATACTTAAAAATCGATTTTTTTTATTGATGTTGTTGTGTTTGTGATTGTAAGCAACCAAACTCATTGTAATATATAAATTGAAGTAATAAATGATTGCAAAACCAACCTTATAGTAGATTAGTTGTGAAGTAATAGATTAATTGCGATTGATCGAGTTATTAACGTTCAAGATATATTTCACAAATGTACAATAATTAATTATCATTAGTTAGTTGTAATTGTTATCCGTGTTTATGATTTACTTCACAAACGTTAGCATAGATACGATTGATTATGAGGCATAATCATTAGATCAGGTATACATTACTTATACGTATATATGTAGATCGAATTAATTTGTCATTATGTCATTCGTCGTACAAAATTGTAGGAGAATCTTCAAAGTGACTCGTTCTCCTTGTATAATGTTTGGATATACAATGTGTTGTTGTAGTTATTGTTAATTTAACTATTCCAATGGTTATTATGAACTAAACATACAACGCGCCACCTCGAACCATCGAAAAATTCATAATTTTGATGTATGAATATTAGTAGGGACCGTTAAGCGGTCCCTAGTTTGACAATAGGGACCGAATTAGGGACCGCTTAGCAGTCCCTATTATTAATTTAGGGACCGTTAATATTCATACTTAAAAATCGATTTTTTTTTATTGATGTTGTTGTGTTTGTGATTGTAAGCAACCAAACTCATTGTAATATATAAATTGAAGTAATAAATGATTGCAAAACCAACCTTATAGTAGATTAGTTGTGAAGTAATAGATTAATTGCGATTGATCGAGTTATTAACGTTCAAGATATATTTCACAAATGTACAATAATTAATTATCATTAGTTAGTTGTAATTGTTATCCGTGTTTATGATTTACTTCACAAACGTTAGCATAGATACGATTGATTATGAGGCATAATCATTAGATCAGGTATTCATTACTTATACGTATATATGTAGATCGAATTAATTTGTCATTATGTCATTCGTCGTACAAAATTGTAGGAGAATCTTCAAAGTGACTCGTTCTCCTTGTATAATGTTTGGATATACAATGTGTTGTTGTAGTTATTGTTAATTTAACTATTCCAATGGTTATTATGAACTAAACATACAACGCGCCACCTCGAACCATCGAAAAATTCATAATTTTGATGTATGAATATTAGTAGGGACCGTTAAGCGGTCCCTAGTTTGACAATAGGGACCGAATTAGGGACCGCTTAGCAGTCCCTATTATTAATCCAGGGACCGCTTAACGGTCCCTACTAATATTCATACTTAAAAATCGATTTTTTTTATTGATGTTGTTGTGTTTGTGATTGTAAGCAACCAAACTCATTGTAATATATAAATTGAAGTAATAAATGATTGCAAAACCAACCTTATAGTAGATTAGTTGTGAAGTAATAGATTAATTGCGATTGATCGAGTTATTAACGTTCAAGATATATTTCACAAATGTACAATAATTAATTATCATTAGTTAGTTGTAATTGTTATCCGTGTTTATGATTTACTTCACAAACGTTAGCATAGATACGATTTATTATGAGGCATTATCATCAGATCAAGTATTCATTACTTATACGTATATATGTAGATCGAATTAATTTGTCATTATGTTATTCGTCGTACAAAATTGTAGGAGAATCTTCAAAGTGACTCGTTCTCCTTGTATAATGTTTGGATATACAATGTGTTGTTGTAGTTATTGTTAATTTAACTATTCCAATGGTTATTATGAACTAAACATACAACGCGCCACCTCGAACCATCGAAAAATTCATAATTTTGATGTATGAATATTAGTAGGGACCGTTAAGCGGTCCCTAGTTTGACAATAGGGACCGAATTAGGGACCGCTTAGCAGTCCCTATTATTAATTTAGGGACCGCTTAACGGTCCCTACTAATATTCATACTTAAAAATCGATTTTTTTTTATTGATGTTGTTGTGTTTGTGATTGTAAGCAACCAAACTCATTGTAATATATAAATTGAAGTAATAAATGATTGCAAAACCAACCTTATAGTAGATTAGTTGTGAAGTAATAGATTAATTGCGATTGATCGAGTTATTAACGTTCAAGATATATTTCACAAATGTACAATAATTAATTATCATTAGTTTGTTGTAATTGTTATCCGTGTTTATGATTTACTTCACAAACGTTAGCATAGATACGATTGATTATGAGGCGTAATCATTAGATCAGGTATACATTACTTATACGTATATATGTAGATCGAATTAATTTGTCATTATGTCATTCGTCGTACAAAATTGTAGGAGAATCTTCAAAGTGACTCGTTCTCCTTGTATAATGTTTGGATATACAATGTGTTGTTGTAGTTATTGTTAATTTAACTATTCCAATGGTTATTATGAACTAAACATACAACGCGCCACCTCGAACCATCGAAAAATTCATAATTTTGATGTATGAATATTAGTAGGGACCGTTAAGCGGTCCCTAGTTTGACAATAGGGACCGAATTAGGGACCGCTTAGCAGTCCCTATTATTAATTTAGGGACCGCTTAACGGTCCCTACTAATATTCATACTTAAAAATCGATTTTTTTTTATTGATGTTGTTGTGTTTGTGATTGTAAGCAACCAAACTCATTGTAATATATAAATTGAAGTAATAAATGATTGCAAAACCAACCTTATAGTAGATTAGTTGTGAAGTAATAGATTAATTGCGATTGATCGAGTTATTAACGTTCAAGATATATTTCACAAATGTACAATAATTAATTATCATTAGTTAGTTGTAATTGTTATCCGTGTTTATGATTTACTTCACAAACGTTAGCATAGATACGATTTATTATGAGGCATAATCATTAGATCAAGTATTCATTACTTATACGTATATATGTAGATCGAATTAATTTGTCATTATGTCATTCGTCGTACAAAATTGTAGGAGAATCTTCAAAGTGACTCGTTCTCCTTGTATAATGTTTGGATATACAATGTGTTGTTGTAGTTATTGTTAATTTAACTATTCCAATGGTTATTATGAACTAAACATACAACGCGCCACCTCGAACCATCGAAAAATTCATAATTTTGATGTATGAATATTAGTAGGGACCGTTAAGCGGTCCCTAGTTTGACAATAGGGACCGAATTAGGGACCGCTTAGCAGTCCCTATTATTAATCCAGGGACCGCTTAACGGTCCCTACTAATATTCATACTTAAAAATCGATTTTTTTTATTGATGTTGTTGTGTTTGTGATTGTAAGCAACCAAACTCATTGTAATATATAAATTGAAGTAATAAATGATTGCAAAACCAACCTTATAGTAGATTAGTTGTGAAGTAATAGATTAATTGCGATTGATCGAGTTATTAACGTTCAAGATATATTTCACAAATGTACAATAATTAATTATCATTAGTTAGTTGTAATTGTTATCCGTGTTTATGATTTACTTCACAAACGTTAGCATAGATACGATTGATTATGAGGCATAATCATTAGATCAGGTATTCATTACTTATACGTATATATGTAGATCGAATTAATTTGTCATTATGTCATTCGTCGTACAAAATTGTAGGAGAATCTTCAAAGTGACTCGTTCTCCTTGTATAATGTTTGGATATACAATGTGTTGTTGTAGTTATTGTTAATTTAACTATTCCAATGGTTATTATGAACTAAACATACAACGCGCCACCTCGAACCATCGAAAAATTCATAATTTTGATGTATGAATATTAGTAGGGACCGTTAAGCGGTCCCTAGTTTGACAATAGGGACCGAATTAGGGACCGCTTAGCAGTCCCTATTATTAATTCATGGACCGCTTAACGGTCCCCACTAATATTCATACTTAAAAATCGATTTTTTTTATTGATGTTGTTGTGTTTGTGATTGTAAGCAACCAAACTCATTGTAATATATAAATTGAAGTAATAAATGATTGCAAAACCAACCTTATAGTAGATTAGTTGTGAAGTAATAGATTAATTGCGATTGATCGATTTATTAACGTTCAAGATATATTTCACAAATGTACAATAATTAATTATCATTAGTTAGTTGTAATTGTTATCCGTGTTTATGATTTACTTCACAAACGTTAGCATAGATACGATTTATTATGAGGCATAATCATTAGATCAAGTATTCATTACTTATACGTATATATGTAGATCGAATTAATTTGTCATTATGTTATTCGTCGTACAAAATTGTAGGAGAATCTTCAAAGTGACTCGTTCTCCTTGTATAATGTTTGGATATACAATGTGTTGTTGTAGTTATTGTTAATTTAACTATTCCAATGGTTATTATGAACTAAACATACAACGCGCCACCTCGAACCATCGAAAAATTCATAATTTTGATGTATGAATATTAGTAGGGACCGTTAAGCGGTCCCTAGTTTGACAATATGGACCGAATTAGGGACCGCTTAGCAGTCCCTATTATTAATTTAGGGACCGCTTAACGGTCCCTACTAATATTCATACTTAAAAATCGATTTTTTTTTATTGATGTTGTTGTGTTTGTGATTGTAAGCAACCAAACTCATTGTAATATATAAATTGAAGTAATAAATGATTGCAAAACCAACCTTATAGTAGATTAGTTGTGAAGTAATAGATTAATTGCGATTGATCGAGTTATTAACGTTCAAGATATATTTCACAAATGTACAATAATTAATTATCATTAGTTTGTTGTAATTGTTATCCGTGTTTATGATTTACTTCACAAACGTTAGCATAGATACGATTGATTATGAGGCATAATCATTAGATCAGGTATACATTACTTATACGTATATATGTAGATCGAATTAATTTGTCATTATGTCATTCGTCGTACAAAATTGTAGGAGAATCTTCAAAGTGACTCGTTCTCCTTGTATAATGTTTGGATATACAATGTGTTGTTGTAGTTATTGTTAATTTAACTATTCCAATGGTTATTATGAACTAAACATACAACGCGCCACCTCGAACCATCGAAAAATTCATAATTTTGATGTATGAATATTAGTAGGGACCGTTAAGCGGTCCCTAGTTTGACAATAGGGACCGAATTAGGGACCGCTTAACAGTCCCTATTATTAATTTAGGGACCGCTTAACGGTCCCTACTAATATTCATACTTAAAAATCGATTTTTTTTTATTGATGTTGTTGTGTTTGTGATTGTAAGCAACCAAACTCATTGTAATATATAAATTGAAGTAATAAATGATTGCAAAACCAACCTTATAGTAGATTAGTTGTGAAGTAATAGATTAATTGCGATTGATCGAGTTATTAACGTTCAAGATATATTTCACAAATGTACAATAATTAATTATCATTAGTTAGTTGTAATTGTTATCCGTGTTTATGATTTAATTCACAAACGTTAGCATAGATACGATTGATTATGAGGCATAATCATTAGATCAAGTATTCATTACTTATACGTATATATGTAGATCGAATTAATTTGTCATTATGTCATTCGTCGTACAAAATTGTAGGAGAATCTTCAAAGTGACTCGTTCTCCTTGTATAATGTTTGGATATACAATGTGTTGTTGTAGTTATTGTTAATTTAACTATTCCAATGGTTATTATGAACTAAACATACAACGCGCCACCTCGAACCATCGAAAAATTCATAATTTTGATGTATGAATATTAGTAGGGACCGTTAAGCGGTCCCTAGTTTGACAATAGGGACCGAATTAGGGACCGCTTAGCAGTCCATATTATTAATTTAGGGACCGCTTAACGGTCCCTACTAATATTCATACTTAAAAATCGATTTTTTTATTGATGTTGTTGTGTTTGTGATTGTAAGCAACCAAACTCATTGTAATATATAAATTGAAGTAATAAATGATTGCAAAACCAACCTTATAGTAGATTAGTTGTGAAGTAATAGATTAATTGCGATTGATCGAGTTATTAACGTTCAAGATATATTTCACAAATGTACAATAATTAATTATCATTAGTTAGTTGTAATTGTTATCCGTGTTTATGATTTAATTCACAAACGTTAGCATAGATACGATTGATTATGAGGCATAATCATTAGATCAGGTATTCATTACTTATACGTATATATGTAGATCGAATTAATTTGTCATTATGTTATTCGTCGTACAAAATTGTAGGAGAATCTTCAAAGTGACTCGTTCTCCTTGTATAATGTTTGGATATACAATGTGTTGTTGTAGTTATTGTTAATTTAACTATTCCAATGGTTATTATGAACTAAACATACAACGCGCCACCTCGAACCATCGAAAAATTCATAATTTTGATGTATGAATATTAGTAGGGACCGTTAAGCGGTCCCTAGTTTGACAATAGGGACCGAATTAGGGACCGCTTAGCAGTCCCTATTATTAATTTAGGGACCGCTTAACGGTCCCTACTAATATTCATACTTAAAAATCGATTTTTTTTATTGATGTTGTTGTGTTTGTGATTGTAAGCAACCAAACTCATTGTAATATATAAATTGAAGTAATAAATGATTGCAAAACCAACCTTATAGTAGATTAGTTGTGAAGTAATAGATTAATTGCGATTGATCGAGTTATTAACGTTCAAGATATATTTCACAAATGTACAATAATTAATTATCATTAGTTAGTTGTAATTGTTATCCGTGTTTATGATTTACTTCACAAACGTTAGCATAGATACGATTTATTATGAGGCATAATCATTAGATCAAGTATTCATTACTTATACGTATATATGTAGATCGAATTAATTTGTCATTATGTCATTCGTCGTACAAAATTGTAGGAGAATCTTCAAAGTGACTCGTTCTCCTTGTATAATGTTTGGATATACAATGTGTTGTTGTAGTTATTGTTAATTTAACTATTCCAATGGTTATTATGAATTAAACATACAACGCGCCACCTCGAACCATCGAAAAAATCATAATTTTGATGTATGAATATTAGTAGGGACCGTTAAGCGGTCCCTAAATTAATAATAGGGACTGCTAAGCGGTCCCTAATTCGGTAGTAGCGACCGCTTAACGGTCCCTATTGTCAAATTAGGGACCGCTTAACGGTCCCTACTAATATTCATACTTAAAAATCGATGTGATTGTAAGCAACCAAACTCATTGTAATATATAAATTGAAGTAATAAATGATTGCAAAACCAACCTTATAGTAGATGAGTTGTGAAGTAATAGATTAATTGCGATTGATCGAGTTATTAACGTTCAAGATATATTTCACAAATGTACAACTAATTAATTATCATTAGTTAGTTGTAATTGTTATCCGTGTTTATAATTTACTTCACAAACGTTAGCATAGATTCGATTATGAGGCATAATCCTTAAATCAAGTATTCATTAATTATACGTATATATGTAGATCGAATTAATTTGTCATTATGTTCTTCGTCGTACAAAACAGTAGGAGAATCTTCAAAGGGGCTCGTTCTCCTTGTATAATGTTTGGATATACAATGTATCGTTGTACTTATTGTTATGCGGCACCTCGAACAACGAGTCACCTCGAACCATCGAAGAATTCATAATTTTGATGTATAAATATTAGTAGGGACTGCCAAGCGGTCCCTAAATTAACAATAGGGACTGCCAAACGGTCCCTATTGTAGAAATTAGGGACCATCTGGGCGGTCCCTATTGTAAAAATTAGGGACCGTCTGGGCGGTCTCTAATATTCCACATTAGGGACCGCCTAGACGGTCCCTATTATCAAAAAGTATGGCGACCGTTTCACGGTCGCTATATTGCGGTCCCTATTGAGGTCATTAGGGACCGCTTAACAGTCGCTATTTTGCGGTCCCTAATGACCTCAATAGCGACTGCTAAGCGGTCGCTGTTGTCTTCAGCAGTCGCTGAAGACAAGCGACCGCTTGGCGGTTGCTAATTTGCGGTCTCTAATGACCCCTTTTTCTTGTAGTGTACAATTGAGGACTATAACGTTACCTTTTTTGTATTGTAAAAAAAAAAAACTATTTGTTCAAATTATTAATTAAATCTTATTAAGTAACTTATTAGCATGAATTAAGAATAAAATTTAGATATAAAGACAATCTTTTCACGTCATATAAATTGGAAATTGGAAACAGAAACAGATTGATTAGATTTTCAAAAATTCTGCAAATCAATATAAAGGGAACGTGAATTGACTTTTAAATTTTAAAGGGACATAATAGTCAATAATAAGATATTGCTCTGTATTGAGGGATTTTGCATAGTATATATATCATCTCCCTAAATAGTATTATAGACTACACATTCTCCTATAAAGAGTCGATACTTAAATTCTTTCCACTTTAGGTGGTGTTTGCAAATTCTAGTGGAAATGTAGAAGTTTATAATTTTAATTTAAGCTTCAAAAGCACTTAAATTTAAAAGTTGTGAGTGTTTGCAAGATAATCTTGAATTTGAAATTATTCAATTATTTTATTTAAAAATATCCACCATAAGCCAAAAACACCCCCACACCAGCTTTAAGATTGTGAGAGATGTCTTAGCTTAAAAAAATTGTGCAACCAAAAAAGCTAAATTGCAAACACCCCCAAATCATTTATTCAAATGAAAAGCTAATTATACCATTTTTTAAGAGTTTGCAAACACCACCTTTATCACTGGGCTTCTACAAATTCTTCTTCGGTGGCACATCCTTTACATTCACGCTCTTTTAAAAACTTTTCTTACCTTACCTTTTATCATTTTTTGACGTAGTAGAATAGTTAATTAGTTACATGTGTATGCCGACTCTAAGTTTATATGCTTAGAAAAGAAAAGTCTAATACGCTTTTTATGCCTGTTTGAAATCTACTTTTCTGAACATGTATAAATTTTCATTTTTTTTTGAACAGATAACATGGATTTTTTTCATGTTATTAATTAGATATTGACAAAAGAGAAAAAAAAGTAGCATTATTTCTTAATTTCTAGGGAGAATTACACAAACTACCCCTTAACTATGGGGCCGGTAATTAAACAAACTACGCCTTCTGTTTGAGAAATTACAAAAACTACTCTTATAGCTAAAAAAATTAAAATAACTAAGACAACCTTTCAACCTCAAATCACAGCAGAGACTAGAATTCGCAGATATTTTATTTTTTCTTTTAGGGTATTATTTGTTTTTAATATTTTTTGTCTTTTTGACCAAGATAAATGAGTTTTAATGCAACAATTTTGATTTAATTTTTATTTTCTTTGTAAAATAAATAAAGAGCATGAATATACATTCAATAAAGTGTAAACAAAATTATGCAAAAAATCGGCCATAAGAGTAATTTGTGTAATTTCTCAAACATAAAAGGTGTTTTGTGTAATTACCCCATAGTTAAGGGGTAGTTTGTGTAATTCTCCTTAATTTATAAGTTTCTTGGGGTTAACAACATGGGCCTCATTCTGTTGGACCCATAAGGGTTGGCGCTCTAATTGACCTGGCCTGACCCACTATTTTGGCAGACCTTTACTGCCTTAGCTTAAGTTGGTTGAGTAATTTATCAAAAAAAAAAAAAATACAAAGTTGGTTGAGTGACTCGGTTCAGCCCGGCACACAAAATAACATTAATTGTTATCGAGTTACACCCTATGTTGTTCGGACTTCGGATACTTTAAATTTTTATTTCGTATCGAACACGCGGAAGACACCGACACTTATTAAACACACCTCGGAGTACATGTATAAAAATAAATCAAATTATTGTGTAAGAAAATATCACCATTAATACATGGACATTTTTTCACGGGTCTGGCTGCAAAAGCAACTGTTATCAGTTTATAATTAGAATCAAGGATAACAAAAACTAACATTCATTATATACATCCACAAAGTATAATATATATGTCAAAGAGCTGACTGCGTAATTAATTAATGTTTTTTATGGAGGAAAAGCGCACTGTAATTATACGTTGTGTGGAAAGTTAAGTTATAAATATGGAAACCATAAAATCAACACAAATAACTATTTGGCAGCAGTACAATCTAAAGAGTATGTTCCTTAAAATATTACAATTGGAAGGAGTTGTTCCATAATGTCTGCTCACGTACTTGACATGACTTCATCCTGAAATCGAACTATAAATTGGAAAGAAACTCCGAGATATAATTAGTTGAACTAAGCTCCAACGGTAACTGCAAATATTTAATTTATAAAACGAAGGTTATTATATAAAAGATTCTTGTTTGTCCAACCAGTCGAACCATGTACATCGGCCGCATGCCTTTGACGGAATCCGACCAGCTAACTATTATGGTTGTAACCATAATTTTTTTTTTTTTACAAATCTGAGAAGGATTGTCCGAGAGACACAACCTTCACAGCTATAAGGATCTCCCCAAGCCGAGTCTTAGTGCATTTCTACCCCTTCCCGGGCTGTTTAACTTGCCTAGACGGGGGCGCCTGCCTGGAGCTTGACTACAACAACACATCTGACAGAGGCCTCGTGCGTGGATGCCACATTGGACGACTTGGGTGGCGAGTTCACCCGGTCGCCTGCTTTGGAATATTTCATTCCAAAAATAGACTACAGAGCCCAAATCGAAGAAATCCCCCTACTAAGCGTCCAGCTAACGCAATTCACATACGGTGGGCTCACACTAAGCTACTGCATGTCTCACGCCCTCATCGACGGGTCATGTGCTTTCCATTTCATCTTCAAATGGGCGAGAATCGCCAGAGGCGAGCCCTAGGGTACACAACATTTCTAGGATAGGAAAGCCCCCTACACTGGGGATTCTCTGGTCGAAGGACCACCTTTTCAGCACAAAAACCTTGAGGCACGACCAATGATGATATGTGGCCAATCAAGCAATGATGCTGAGAAAAAGAAAGCTGCGAAAGTTGCAATGCTGAGGTTATCCAAAACCGACATAGACAGTATCAAAGAGCAAGATAAAAAGGGCATTTGTGGTGGCAGCAATATTGTTAATAGCGTACACTCGATATGAGTCACTTGCTGGTCATATCTGGAGGTCTGCAAAGAAAAACCAGAAGACGATTTTAACTGTGTGCATTGACATCCGTAATCGCGTGGACCCGTCGTTGCCCGAGAAATGTTTTAGAAATGCCATTTGTAATGTGATGGCGACCGACGCTTTTGGTGAAATTGTTAACAAGCCACTAGCAGTAAATGTCTTCAAAGCACAAATGTCTTGTAAGTCTGCTATATCCTTTAACTCCTTCAGAAAGTTGATTTCTGAGTTGACATAGTCGTTGGTCACGCAATCAATAACCTCTCTTACCCGAGCATCGACGTACCCTAGTGGCTTGTTAACAATTTCACCAAAAGTGTCGGGCACAATCACATTACAAATGGCATTTCCAAAACATTTCTCGGGCAGCGACGGGTTCACACAATTACGGATGTCAACGCACACAGTTAAAATCGTCTCTTCTCTTGGTTATTCTTGTGTTTGCGTGCTCTCTTGGTTATTCTTGTGTTTGCGTGCCCAGATATGACTAGCAAGTGACTAATATCGTGTGTACACGCGACTAACAATATTGTTGCCACTACCACCACCCTTATTAGCTTCCTCTTTGATCCTATGTATGTCGGTTTTCAATAACCCCATCATTGCAACTATTGTTGCTCTCTCTCTCTCTCTCTCTCTCTCTCTCTCTCTCTCTCTCTCTCTCTCTCTCTCTCTCTCTCTCTCTCTCTCTGCATCATTGCTTGATTAGCCATCGATCATCACCGGCTGTGGCTCAAAGTTTTTGTGCTGAAAGCGTGGTCTTACGATCGGAGAATCCCTAACGCAGAGGGATTTTCTATCCAGAAAGGTGAACCTAAGGGTTCGCCTCGGTCAATATTCACCCATTCGGAGATGAAATGGAAAATACTTGACCCATGGATGAGGGCGTGAGACATGCAGTAGCTTAATGTGAGTGTAACGCCCCTTACCAAACACCATGCTCAGCTCAAAGCGCCACTACTACAAAACTTATTAGAGAACACCTCACTTCTCTCGTGAAAGTTTCAGGCTTTCAGCTAACCAAAAATAACATAAAGCAGAAGCTAACATCCAAGAGTTATTTCAAAATCTTCAACTCTCAATTACCTCCCAATAGATATAGCTAGCCTTGATATACAATGAGCTATGATCAAGGATTTCCCCTTTTTCAATTTGGAATAGCAACATGAAAATATCTCTATGAATCAAAAGGACTCTGTGAGGTTAATGCAAAAAGACTTTCAATAGGATATAATTTTGTAAAAGCATGACTATATAATAATACATTTCAAGTACTTTATGAATCATTTTATAAAAACGTTCATGCCAAATCATGACACGTATCAGATCAATCATGTCATAATAATCTAGCTTGGTATCTCATTTCCTTTATACCCCTCATTCAGGAGCGACCTGGACAAGAACGAGGGCGTGCCCAGCTACACACCTCAACTCTAATTCAACCCGGTGAGACGTCCCATATTAGACGTAGAACCGAGTTTGTCAAAGCGGTGCTAGACTGTGAAAGCTACATTTATAGCTCTATCTAGGAGAATTTCACACATCTATGCCAGGGCCCATAAATAGCCATCGAGGTGGCAATAATATAACCAATGAAATGGGTTTAAGAATGATCAATCTGAAACGAATATATTTACAATATTGACACGGAAGCTCAGTATAACATAGATCAATATTCATCAAGGGATAATCCAGTACAACATAATAATGCAATTGCCATGATATTAACGATAAATTCATAATTTCTAAACAAGTACTTGGGCATTTTTTGAAATCATAACATTTGTAAACAACTTTGAAAACATCCGGCTTTCACGATCAGCCGAGGGTGGCGGAGAAATTTCATGAGCTGGTCGTTAAATTGAAACAAAATAAGAAAAAACACTAACTAGAGATGGAGATCTGTGGAGTAGAGAAAAAGATTAAACTTATTTTTAAGGTTTTTTTTTTTTTTTTACCATTAGTACAAACTTTCCACCATTAAAAGATTAAAAAGATAGTGCACTGAGGATGAAGAGGAAGACATAAAAAAATCAGTAATGTTTGAATATCTTTCATTTCTTGTCATTTTCTCTCTCTTCTTGAGGAAGAAGATTAATTTGTGATCCAATACATTGATGTGTACCAACAATGTCACGTGTCAAAATATTATTAAAAGAATAGACAAGGGAATAGGGTGAGGGAATAGAACATTTTCGTTCTTTCTCTTGTTGACCGTTCATAATAGACATCTTAATAGACATTACATTTCATAATAGAGCGAAATACACGTGTATTTGATCCAATACACGAGGCCTCACTCAGATGGGCCCTGCACTCCACACAACTCGTGCTTACATCGATTTGCGCTTTACTCAGATGAACTTTGTCTTTGCTTGTTGCTTAATTTGAGGACTCACGTGAAGTTGTTAGTCATTTGCTACATAGGGCCTTATATCTAGATTTACTTATCTGGCTCTTAAGGTGTAATGTGTAGTACTTAGATTATAGGAACTCAATAGTTTTTTGATGAACTCTGTTATCTGGATATGAGTTTACGAGAACCAGATTCACACTGTTGTTAATTTGGCAATTCACCTCAAAATTGTTTCAGATTTATATAAACCCAGCTTCTTATTTATTGACCAAAGTTGTCAACCTTAAGGTGTTCGCAATCCGTTTTTAAGCCAAAATACTAGTTTGGTAGGTTTCTGCATTTGCGTTATTTTTCATATATACTTGTTACGTCTTGAAAGTGCAAGTATTCTGGCGATGTTAGTATAACATTAGTATCTCAATGTTACTGTAACATTGAAAACTTAATCGCAATGTTAGAGTAATATTGAATACATAATCTTTTCTACAATCTTGTTTTAAAGTTCTTAATTATTGTTTTGCCTTTATTTACTAAACTAACTTGGTTCCACAGTTATGATTATCTTTCATTATTGTTAAGGAAACAAACTTAACATATATAGGTTGATTATTCAAGTTTCCATTATGGAAAGTTTCCTTAATTAAGTAAAGCGCACAACTTAAAAGAAAAGAAGTGGAGTTCAAGTGCAACTAGGAAACATCCAAGATGAGCCCTGACTTGAAGAAGGAGTCTTTCCTTAGTTAGTTAGTTTACTAACAAGGGAACTGTTATTCAAGAAGGAGCATGGGACCGCGAATGATGAGTTCGAATAGGAAACTTGAGCAATTACCAACCGTGTACAACACACCTTGACGTCCAAGTCAAGAACCTATATATACAAGTGTTAAGTACATCAAGACAAAGACGAGACAAGAGCTAATAAATCCGAGAGATTAAATTACTAATTGTTGAGTGTTGTTTTGCTTTTGCAATGTTTGTGAGTTGTTAAATTAATTCTAGGTTTAGAATTAAGAAAGCAATTATTGTCTGCGTTGTTGAGTTCGAGCAACTTGAGAGTTGTGAGAAACATATTTGTTAAAGTCTTGTGGTATATCGCCTACGGCTCGAAAGATTATATATTAACCAATTGGTATCAGTGCCAAGCACCAATTTCACTGGTGGTTGGCATTGATACAATAAGATGGCCAACATTAATCCCAATACCAGCAAACTACCAGTTTTGGAAACACCAGACAACTATGCTTATTGGAAGATTCGACCTAGAGTTCACATCAAATCTATTGGAAGGCTATACCATTCCATACTTGCTAAGAGATGGAGATGTTGATCTAGTACCAAAGCCTAAAGCACAATGGACAGCCAATGACATTGCTCATTACAACTTCAATGAATAAGCTATCAGCTCTATTTTCAGTTGGGTTGGTAACCACATGTTTAAACTTATTCAAACTTGAACCACAGGTAAATCTGCATGGGATATTCTTGAGCTGCATTGTGAATGAGATGTTGCTGTCAGAGATTCTAAACATAGAAAACTGCTTACGAACTTTGAAAAAACTGAGATGTGTGAAGACGAAAGCATTGACAGTTACTTTGAAAAATTGCTTGACATTGCAAATCAGTGCCAGAACCTAAGATTTGTAATATCTAATCAAGTTATGGTCAACATAGCATTTAGAACATTGTCACCTAGATTCACCATCAAAAGGATTATCATGAATGAGTCAAAAGATCTTGCCAATATGAATTTCCAGGCTTTAATGAACACTCTAAAGAAACATGAATTAGAATTTCTAGGTAAGTCAAACAAACAACCCTCAATTGCCTTACTAGGAGCTAATTCTGAAACCTGTGAGAATGATGATGAGTATGAATTGATTTCTTCTAACTATGAGAATATTACTAAGAAATTTAGTAAGTTGAGTTACAAAGATAAAGCTAAAGAAAATCAATTTAGTAATATTGGCCCTGGTAATAAGAAGTTACCACTAAATTCATAAAGTACATGTCATCTAAAACCACACCTCAAGATGCTGAAAAGTTGAAAGATGTGCAGTGCTATGAATGTAAAGCTTTTGTTCATTTTAAAAATGAATGTGCTAACACCCTTCGATCAAGAGGGAACTATCATTGGATTTGTGTAGATAATTTTAATGAAGCTAAATTCAACTCTAGATCAAGTGCTGAAGACAACTCATAGGAGATCAACGCTGATGCGCTCTACACTCAGGTTAACTGGACATGAGAAGATTACAGGAATTGCCATGGATCCCAATGTTACTCTAACATTCAGGAATCAACATCAGAACATGAGATCTTCTTTGTAAATTAGAATGAAAATAACTCACGTGTCAACCCTGATGTATACTCTGATTGTGATGATTCTAACATTGGTTGTTTTCATTGCTCAGTTGATCTTGAAGAAGAATACTACTTTGAAGGAGAAATGTCCGTGGAGGAAATCATATATGATTTAAAATCTACCTTATGCAATATGTTGAGAGAAAACCATAATCTCATCAAAAGAAATGAAGCTCAGAATCATGAGATTGAGAGTTTCAGGAATATGATGAGGTTGTATGTGAGAGACTTTGACAAAATAGAAGCTGAACTGAAAGAGGTAAAAGATAAACTTAAAAAAGTTAGTCATATCATTGTCAAATGGAACTCATGTACTTCTAAACTTGATGAATTTCTAATTATGGGACATACATGTATAAATGGTCTGGGATTTGTTGAGAAATCTACCTCATCTGATGTTAATTTTGTTTACGTAAAAGCTAGTTTTGCCAAATAATCTACAAACTTGAGTGGTGCTCCTATCAACACTAGAAAAAGTAGAACTACCTATATCTGTTAATACTATTTTCAATGAGGTCACATTAAATAATTCTATAAGAAATATCTAAAAGTAAGTGGAAATAAAACAACCATAGTATTTAATGTCAACTCAACAACTGTTTTTGATGTTAGCCAATCATTAGGTACTGGATAGAAAGGAAGAACCTGGATAGAAAAATAGAAATCTCCTAAGATTAAGATTGTATGCAATGTGGTCTTTTCTGCTGTCTACTCTAACCTCGCAGGTAAGTGGTACTTTGACAGTGGATGTTCAAGACACATGACTGGTAACAAGAAAAATCGTAAGCAGATGATTCCCCTCACTGTTGGGACTGTCACCTATGGAGAAGACACCAAGGGAAGAATCATTGGGAAAAAGAGTCCTTAATGTTAAAGGATTCCCACCCCTCAAAGATGTTTTGTTGGTTGATGGATTAAAAGAAACCCTAATTAGCATTAGTCAACTCTGCGATGATGATTTGCTAGTTACTTTTCATAAAGTGTCTTGTGATGTTTATGATAGTGACAATGTCTTTGTTATGACATGTACTAGATCAAAAGACAACTGCTATCTTGCTCAAGAAGAAGCATAATATTTTCCTGCTAAAATAGATGAGGCTTCTATTTGGCTCAGAAAACTGGGACATGTCCACTACAGGAACATGGAGAAACTACAAAAAGTTAATGCTGTGAGAGGTCTGCCTAATATAACCAGTCCCAGGTAAACTTATATATGTTGACTGCCTCAAAGGTACACAAACCAGAGTTGTTCATACACCCTTGCAGGTACAAAGTGCTACCCCTAGAACTAACATGTGTTTTGAATTGCTTCATATGGATTTAATGGGTCTAATTGAGTCAGTAGTCTAAATGGTAAAAAAAATCCTTTGATATTGTAGATGACTTTTCAAGATATACATGGGTAAAATTACTTAAAGAAAAGTCTGATACTTTTGATCAGTTCAAAATTTTGTGTGCTAGTATCAAAAACCTATGTGGCTCTTCTGTGTCTAGGATTAGGTCTGATCACGAAAAGGAATTTGAGAATGCTAGTTTTGATAACTTCTGTAATAAAAAAGGCATCTTCCATGAACATTCAGCTTCTAAGACTCCTCAGCATAATGGCATTGCTGAGAGGAAAAGTAGAACCCTTCAAGAAATGGCCAGAGTTATGCTTAATGCTAAGAATATATCTAAGAGACTTTGAGCTGAAGCTTTGAATACCGTTTGTCACATTAGTAACATGGTGTATCTTAGACCTGATATAATATGAAATCTTATGAAACTTGAAAAGTATGAAACCAAATATTGCATATTTTCATGAATTTGGGTGTGAACGCTACTTGTTAAATGACATAGATTATCTGAGCAAATTTGATCCAAAAAGTGAAAAGTGCATCTTAGTATTCTACTCTATAAATAGTACTTGTTTTAGAGTTTACAATTCAGGATTGGAGACTATACAAGAATCAGTTAATGTGGTGTTTGATGATTTCACTGTTGATGTTGGTACTGATGACGTCCATGTTACAGATGTTGGCTCAACATTGGAAGCTGAGGATGTTATTCCAACATTGGACATTGGAGCTGGACATACTGAACATGAAACATAAACTGATGTTGGACTAACACCAGTCAGAATGGATGTTAGACTAACAACAGGAGAATCTGACTCAGACAATAAAACTGGTGTTGAACCTAAGAGAGATCCCCCAGCTAGGATTCAAAAGGACCATCCAGCCACATAAGTGATAGGTGTAATCACTGAACCATGAAGACTCGCAATAAGAAAAGGTTAAATTATAGAGATATGGTTAAGTTGTGTGTCTGCATGAATTTTACATGTACTGTTGATAATGCATCATGTGTTGTTTTTGCTATAGAACCTAAAAATGTGAATGAAGCTCTCGAAGATAGCTTTTGGATTAATGCTCTGCAAGATGAACTATTACAATTCACCAAAAACAATGTTTGGAGTCTAGTACCTAGATCATCTAATGTGAATGTGATAGGGACTAAATGGATTTTTAAGAACAAAAGTAATGAGGAAGGTGTAATTGTAAGGAACAAAACTAGGTTAGTTTCTCAAAGATACACACATGTAAAATGCATTGGTTTTGACGAGATTGTAACGACATGTTCTTGATCTCTGAAATTAAAAGACAAGAAAAAGATTACAAAATAATATTTGAGTAAATTTAAAAGTACAATTGTGGTCAATCTCTATCTAATCATATGATTCAGTTCTACAAGAACAATATTGAAATTTGTGGTGAAAATCTGCAATTTGATCTTCACTGAAATGATTTGAACTTGGAGAAACGTTAATTCGAGGGTCCTTGGACTTGATCTCGGATTAAACGGTGATTTGATTTGAGGATTTGATGAACACTGGTTTAATTTGATGATTGATGAGCATTGGTTTGATTTGAGGATTGATGAACACTGATTTGACTTGGGGATTTGATGAACAATGATTCGATTTGAGGATTTGATGAAGAATGTTATGATCTTCGTCCCCAGTTCTTTGAATACATGAGTATTGATCTCTCTAGTACGAATTTTGATCTTCAAACACAGTTTTCTAAGGGTCTTGTGACTTGATCCCGGATCAAACGGATTTTAGCTTGAATGTTCTTGAAGGGCGGTATGATTTGGCTTTTTTGAATTTGTTGAAGACTTGATCTTCTTGGTAGGGACACGATCTTCAAAAAATGGCTTTTGGATGAACTTGAGGCTTGATGGCGGATCGAAAGGAGTTCTTAACGAAGAACATCTTGAAGATTGTTGAAGGATACCTTTGAAGATTGTTGAGCTTGTTGGAGAGGATTTGTTGAACTTCCTTGCTCTGAATTCTTAAAGCTTCAATTGTGATTTTTGTTCTTCAAGAGCATCATTATTTATAGTTGTAGAGTGAATCTCAATCAGAATCTCATGATGAGATGAATGGTTGTGATCGCGTCTACGATTTCTTGATTTGGAAGACTTGATCTAGATGAATCTTCTTGATATCTCTTGAATATTGAGTCTTAGAGGAGAAGACTTTTCTTGTTTAGATATTTGATAAATATATATATTTACCTCCTTAAAATATAAGGATTAAATAATACATATTTTTATTTTCTTTTTCTTGCTTTACAAGACTTGTCACTATTTAATTTGATTGGATCATTTAACTCTAATTAATAAATAAGATATTATTTAATTCAAACATCGTATATATTAAAATCAATAAATTTAACTACTTTACTTTGGAAATAAATTTATTATAAATCCAAAATAAAACAGAAAAATAAATTAAAGATTAATATATTATTCTCCACGTGTCGAGATTTAATTAGACACAAACTTTACATGTCTACAGAGACATTTGCACCTGTAGCTAGAATAGAATCTATTATATTACTGCTAGCTATTGCATGTTGTCTTAAAATTAAACTTTACCAAATGGATGTGAAAGGGGTTTTGCTAAATGGTCTGATAGATAAGGAAGTATTTGTTGAACAACCTAAAAGATTCACTGACCCTAAGTATCCTAATCATGTGTATAAACTTGAAAAAGCTTTGTATGGTCTGAGAAAGGCACCCAAGGCATGGTATGAAAGACTTATATAATTTTTGTGAAGTCTTGGATTCACTAGAGGTGATGGAGACAGAACACTGTTTGTACTAAGAAAGAATTCTAACATATGTATTGCTTAAATTTATGCTGATGACATTGTTTTTGGATGTACTAACAATTTTTTTTCTAGAAAAGTTTGTTTAATCTATGACAGGAACCTTTGAAATGAGCATGATAGGTAAACTGAACTTCTTTCTTGGTCTTCAAGTGAAACAAACAGGAAATGGTATCTTCTTGAATCAGGAGAAGTATGCCAATAATTTGGTGAAAAGATTGAGCTCGCTAATTCAAAGCCTTTTGACGATACACAAAGCCTGGAAATGAAGTTTGATTACTAATTGTAAATTTACTCAATTTTAAAATGGCCATCAACCAAATTTTGATCAGAAAAATCCACAAGATAACCATTCTTGTATTTTTTACGCAAAAGAGATGAAAATTCCAAATTAGCATGCATAGGTTTCACGAATGAATTCCCACAATGTGTTTCTATGAAGATTTAGCAACGATTCCCCAGAGTTTATACAGGAATTGCTTCTATAAGCGAGGAGGCTAGATTCGAACATAAAGATGATTCCAGCACGCAAGAAGGAATAAGCGGCACCTTGCTCTGCGCACACTGAACGCTTGGATCTTATGCATGTCCGTCTCATAATCAAGAACTAACAAGTCACTAGCGCGGACTTTATATGCGAACGCAAGAGTGGTGTCGATTTTAACGAAACGCAATGACAAGGATCATCTTCTTATGAAGTCTATTTTTGTATAAAGTAGATATTTTTAAATTAGCAAATAAACTCCACATTGAAAAGTAAAGTATCTCTCTTCGAAAAAGACATTACAGGGCATATAATGTCATAAAAAATATGTAATTCTAGCTAATCAAATAAATAAGTAGAGTAATAGACTACCCATCACACAAGAATGCTATGACAAGAGTGATACACAAAAAAGATTTTAAAGATACCAAAGAAAATTCTAAAGTCGCCGCTTAAATTTGACTACAAAAGAAAATATATGTCGTCAATAACAGCGTAACTTCTGTTCTTGGTTATTTAGAAATATAATGGATTAGCTATGTGACGATAAAATAAGTTTTATAATTACCTTGAGAACTAATAGAGTATGGTTTGATGCATGGAAACTACAATCGAAATCTAATTGCTGATTCGACACTCGTATTCATATGATTGTATGTATATTCTTTCTTTTTTAAGTATTTAAGAATTCATTTTATGCGAATAAATTAGCACATAGTACTAAATACTAATCAATCCTTTATTCAATATAACTGTTTCGGAATTATTCACTTTCAAAGAAGTACCTCCTATAAGTACCATGCATAGATACTAATTAGGAAATCACTCTCCCACTAATATTAAGGATTCTTTGCATTGGTATCCTTCTGCGAAAAAGTATCATCAAGAATAGCGTCAACCACAAGCGCTGACAACCTTGTTTCATCATATTTTTCTTGGTTGAGCTCCTCGACGGGGTGAAAAACACGTTTGAGATCAGTTGCCATTATAATATGGTCTATTTCCGCTAGACGAATTCTTTCTGCTTCACGGTCCCTCTTAACATTCGCGTACCTAGCGTTGGATTGTTTGTTGGGAGTTTCATGGGACTTTGTGAAAAGGCTAGCTTGTTGTTTTGAACTCATGGAAAGTGTATTTTAGCAAAAAGAAGAAGTATCAAGCTTCAAACAAGGGGCGAATGCAAACAAAAACTAATATGTTTTAGGAGTGTAAATATAGAACTATTTATAGGAGGATACCAATATCACACTATAGTACCATTGGAATGACAATTTAATACATTTAACTTCCTTTGTTTATTGGGAAATCAAGGTATTTGCCGATTTCTCAAACATATATTTATTTGGACTGATTGAATGTCATCTAATGCAAACGTGAAATGCTTGCATGAAATATCTCATAGACAAGTTGGTATTGTATTGTTTAATTGTTTTTTACATATTTACCAAATAAAATCTTGATGTTATATCCTCCATAGAATTTAGGAAAGTATTGAAATACTATGACCCGGCCAATAATTCTTTTGGTGTGATTTTTGCAAATAATTAGCTCTCTGTGGTAAAAGAAATCATCATCGTCTTCTTTATTTTAATTTATGAAGAAATAGACATTAATATTAAGCTCCGCTTGTAATTTATCATGCTATCGAATAACAAAAAAAGGGTTTAAAACTACTGAAAGCCAATATAACAATTAATCAATCACTTTAAACTTGTGATAACACAAATAATCAAGCGACTTTGCTCGTATGGGTGAATATTTCATTTAATTATTACACTAGGAAGCACATGTTCTTGTTTCTTTTCATGTTTTTTTTAATGCACGAATAACGCATTTCTTTAATTAATTCAGATGTACAAAATATATAATTTTCCATAAAATTACAAAAACAGGTTTGGGAGTTCTTATAATTTCTCAAAAAAAACGTTTTTAGTTACAAAAATGTTTTAATCGCAAAACCATACATGATATCCTTCAATTCGCAAGCAGCAAACACTTTCGCATCAATGGTACAATAAATAAGTAAGAGTTGTTAAAACATCATAGTAAATCGATACGCCATAAGAATGAACATCAATCTTTGAAATTGTGAACCTATCAAAACAATCCTTTGAGGTTGCTACATTCAAATTTTATTTTACTTCTATTGATCTAATTAAACAATTCAGTCAAACAAATCACGTAGAGCGAACAGATCAACAAACAAATTAAAGTCAGTAATGACATGGACAACCAACAAACGAACTTGCTAACTCTATTAGAACAAGAAATTACCATAAGTCAATCGCAAAAAAACAGTTGTCGACGATGCCATCGGTTTGTTTCGCTAGATTCAAAATTGCTATAAGTCTGTTATCTAATGAGTTTTCGACTTTTCATGACTGACAAGTAGATCTCGATTGATGGAAAACTCGATCGGTTTCTAAGATCTCCATCTCCTGATTTTCCCGATATCAATGTCTTATTCGGCCACTTTTTACATGTATTTCTGCCAATCTCATATTTCAATCGTAATTGAAACGTAGTTACCCTACAAAAACCATGGATTTAACAAACTCTGTCTTTAAAAACGGGTACACATGAGAAAATGGCCATAAACAAGAGCCAAAGGAAATACCAAAATAATATGAATCAAAGCTAAATATAAGAATTCTTATGTTAGAATAATCACTTTCCTCGACCAAGTCTGCGTAAATAAATAGTTCGACTCTTAGAAACAATGGGAAAATTGCTTTACCCATCTGCGTAGGGGAATTTAATGTAATAAGCCGAATAAATTGTCAAAAATCTTAGATTATAAAAGAATATGTATTCAATAACGATCTTATTACATTTCATCGAACGCGGCCTTCTCTATATCACTTTTTTTTTCTACATCACTTTACCCATCTGCCTAGGCGAATTTAATGTAATAAGCCGTATAATTTGTGGATCTTTGGAGTCACTTTACTTGTAAAGCTGATTTAATAACTAAATATAGAAAGACTAGCATTGTGGTCAAAGACAAAAGACGGGCAGGAGGGACAGCTAATCTAATAATTAACTATATGATACAAGTTTTCGAATACACTAATCAAAAAAGGAAGAAAAAAACAAAAAACAAATTCCGTTGCCGGGACTTGAACCCGGGTCTCTCGGGTGAGAGCCGAGTATCCTAACCACCTAGACTACAACGGAGCTGCAGTTTTCATCAATATATTGACTTAATTACTTGGATAACTAAATATATGCTTACAACATCATTAGTGCAGTGATTTTATTAAATATGACCAATTTCTATCTTTACACAAACAATTAAAAGAAATAGTAACTTAAACCATTTTCCAATTTTAACCAGTTTGCACCACATCATCGTACCACAAATGCACGAAATATTTTTTCTTGAACACCGGCAAAATTAACACGACACACCATGCGAAAATAATCTAAGTCTTCTAAATAATCTAAGTCTTCTAAATATTAGCTATTGCCTATTTTCGCTGTACATGTCAACTGATAATGGGAAACCGTAACAGATGCTTGACAAAAGTGCCCCATACCTTAAGCAGTGGATGCTAAGCAGAGTTAGATCCTTCCTCAATTGCTCAGTACAATATGCGGTTTCCCCGTTACTTGAAGATTCAATATTTTTCACAGATTCAATGTCAGAAAGCCAGAGAGATTCGGCACATTTAAGCCAGCTGAAATCAATTGGATTTTTAATTGATTTCAAGAAACCACTTCCAGAAGAAAGAGATCTCCAGACTTTTGACGTCATATTCGCAATGCAGTTCGATTGCTGCCTAAATATTTTCTCTAATTGTAACTTTTGGAAACAACCATGGACGGAATTTTGATCAGAAAAATCCGCAAGAGAACAGTTGCCGCAGTTTCTACGTAAAAGGGATGAAATTTCCAAATTAGCATGCCCCAGTGTCGCGAATGAATCCCACAATGTGTTTCTACTAAGATTTAGCAACAATTCCCCCGCGTTTATCCAAGCATTTGCAGCAGATCCAACAAGACTGGATTCACACATGAAAAGATGATTCGATACTCCAGCAAGCAGCAAGGAATAAGCGGCACTAGCTTTGCACATATTAAATGCTTGGAATATATGCACCTCTGTCCCAGAGTCAATAGCTAACAAGTCACTTGCGCAGACTTTATATGCGGAAGTCAAGGCGGTGTAGGCATTTAATGTAAAATAGTTAAAAGGATGCAACTTCACTTTCTGACATGATTTTGTAGCCTTTGGTTCCAGCGGCTCGTCTAACATGCCAAACGCAAGCAAGTTTTCAAGCTTCTCACAGCATAATTTTGGTTCGTTGTATGATAAATACTCTGTTATAGCATCATCAATCCGTTGGGTCAACTCCATTATTTCCTCCTCTGTGCAGCAGTCATGATCGGTAATCATGTTTTGATAATCAGGACTGACGGTACAAATCGCCTGCTCAGCAAACAAGAAAACGAAAAGGCAAGCACTTGATAAACAAACCTCCGCAAAACGTAGAACAGTTTTTTGGAAAAGTGACTTCAATACGTAGATAACATAATCTGATTCTAAAACAATGACGAAAAAAGTTATCTGAACTTCTATTTGAATGAAGAAGAAAAAGTGATAAATGCAACCATTCTAAGATGCAGATCAGGATTCTAAAGAATACGATGATGAGCGAGGTACTAAACCACGATGGACTTAAGAATTTTGAATCAAGAAAAGGAGCTTACTATTCAATTAAATATGTGTGTATAAAATTCTTACTTGCAGAGAACAATCCACATAAGTTGCAGGCACTGCAGTGCACCGTTTACAGGAACATCTAAATTTATACTTCAACCATAGTTCCGCTTGCCTTATCTCCTGCACAAATAAACAGAATGGTCAACAAGGCTCAGTAACTAAATGCTGGAAATACAAGGATGAGAATACAATGATTTCTCGGACTTATTGAGATCTATGAATTCAAGATTATGGCCATTCAAGCATAACTGCACAGTAAGAAAATCATCATGCTCATGCCGAAATTGAAGCAAAAAAAAGAAAATCAATGTATAACATATAAGTAAATTATCACTAGAAGTATTAAAATCTAAATGTTGGGTTTCAATCTAAATGTTGCATTTTGACAATATTTTAATGGTTTCAAAATCTTGGTTAAGATAGAATTCTAAAGGATACGAAATTAAACAACACGATTAGGAAAAGATTCTGACAAGCAAAGCTCTCTCACTTCCTTCATGCATTTGGACGGTTTCATTAAATTAGCTCAACAAAGTTGCACTTAGAAAACGCTTTATGCCCATACTTATACGAGGACATCTATCTAAGGTTAAATTATCAAGGCAATTAGTTGAATTCGACTACCTCATCTTACGCTATTGCGATTAAGAACCTGTAACATGATATTTCACAACTTCCAACAGATATCCAATGCTGAAATTCTCATAGCTAACAGTTTTGCCTAGCAGAGAAATATAAACACACCTAACACGAGAAGTAAAATATTGCACATAAGCATAAAACATGAATACGGCACTAACCTTGGGCTGCAACAGATCTGTGTATGCTATTGTCACCTCTTCTTCTTTATTAATGGGTTTCATACTTCGGACTATAACTCTTGGACCATATGCATAACTTTCTACATTTCCATAAAAACCAAAACAATCAAATCATAGCACACGTAGTACATGGATAATATCCAATACCTGAAAGTTGAGCTTCTGGATCGCTTCTCACTATTACACCGTCTCCATTTGCTGCTGGATAAATCCTTAAAGCCTGTTGCTCATCGTTATCCAATCCCACTGAAAACCGATAGCATGCATTGGGAGAGCAACTATGATTAATCCAGGAAAACTCAGTACCATAAACAGCTATCCCCACGCTGCAGCCACTCTTATCCTGCACCTCCACCGCATTCGTCAGCACCAAACACAACACCATTTCCTCCTCCGACGAGGAGGAGGAGCCCACACTAACATCCTCACCCGCGCACATACTCCTTGCAACTGCCATCGCCTTCGCCCCCTCTCTTATCTTTTCCAATTCTTCACAATCCTCCATATCCTCAATTTCAAATAAAGCCCCACGATTCGTCATCAAACCCGTAATTCTCTCCAATACGACGTCATCAATTGAGCAATTTTCGGCCCTATTACCAAAATTGCCATCTGGGTTTCTCGTATTCTCGTTTTTACGAAATGGGTTCTCGTTATTACCTCCAAGATACGATTTTTGACCATTTTTCAACCAACCCGATGATCCTCGCAAAACGGTTTCGTTTTTCTTGAAAATGTGGAGGAGGCGAAGGGCGAGGCGGAGGTCGGAGGAGTCGTGCCACGTGGAGAGAGGTGAGTGGCGGAAGAGAGACAAGAGGTGGTGCTCGGCGGAGGAATAGTGGAGGGGTGAATCGAGGGAAGAGCAGTGAAGGGAACAGTAGGGAAGAGTGTGAGGGGAATGGTGGGGTGTGGGAGGGGTTAAACGGGAAAAGCAGGCGGAGCAGTGGGTGGTGAGAGCGGAGTCGTGGAGGACGAAGGCGAGCGGTGGGAGTGGTGGGGTCAGGTCTTGGCCAATAGTTGTGCTTTCAATTGATCTCATCTCCATGTTTGAAGGAAATTAATTTCTGGTTCTGGTTTTTATTTTGATTTACATTCTTTGCAATTGATTTCTACAAAACTTAGATTCTTTATTTACAAGGTGAAAGTTTCGGTTAGAATGTTATGCTAATGCTAGTAGTATATGATTAAAAATATTAACGTCAGTAAAGTTTTGTCAATACGATGATCTCACTTAGAGTGAGAGTGTAAAAGTGTAAGCCAATAATAAGACTACATATATTTTCAATGAATTGCCTAAGAGACACATGCATTCATTAAAAAAACTGTAAAAAGTAAGGTTCAACATAACCTTGTTAGTAGGCTTTTAATAGGGGTAGGAACGGGAGCGGAAATTTCTCTTTTCGTGAGAAATTCTTTCACGAGAAACCTCATGCCGCTAACTCGTTCTCGGCATGACCGGAGGGACGGAATTCCCGCCATCCAAGAGATGGAAACGGGAATCATTTTTCGATTTCTGAAGGCGAGAATCCCGTTAATATCCAATAAGGGGATTTTTTTTGGTGGTGGTTTGGGGGGTATTGCAGGAAATAAATTAAAATGGGAGTTGATAGATAAAATAAAATATAAGAGGGCAAAAGTTGAAATAAATATACATTATACATTATACAAAACGCATGCACATCACAAAAATCTCTCCTATGTCACTCCGTCGATGCAACGCCGCCAGTCCTCCGACCACTTTTTTGCCTCTTGAGTTTCTAGAAATCCAGGGGATTCCCTCGGGAATTCCTCCGGTTTCTGGTGGCCTGAAAGGGATGGGAACAGAATTGGGTTTCTCATTCTCGTGGAACGGGGTGAGATCTTGTTCTCACCCCTATTTGATATATTTTTGAAATGTTGAGTAGTTAATATTCTATTCAGGGTATCACGTTTGTGTTGGATTAATCTGAATTAAAATTCCTTCGTAATGTATGGAAGATGTAGACAAGTATTACCACCCTAGTTGTCTCAAGTATATATATATATATATATATATATATAGAGGCGGCCAAGTACATGGATGAGTCGGCTAGACAAGGCCCAGGTGGACTGGCCCTACCACGGTCAATGGTCATTCTTTTGTGCAGTTTGGACGAGTTGTCCATGCATTCTGTATTGCGGCATATATACGCGCATGTCACGTCAGCTCTGAACCCTAGCGTATGTTAGATGGACTCGGCCTTGTTAATAAATATTTTCATTATTGATAAAAAGGATTAAAAATGAATTAGAAATTAGTTGTGTTGAATTAGTTAGTGCACCCATATTTTGTCTTATCATGTTCCAAGAAATGTGTTGTAAGTGAAATTGCAGTCAAAATTTTAACTTCTTTTAGAATTTGCATTCATAATTTCGTATTCTCATTTCATGGATTTATTTGAGAAATTGATACTTTAAAAAAAGACATATTACATATCTACACTTGATGAACGGGGGTTATTGTCCCAAACTGACTAGCTATGTACTTGTGGCATGTTATGTTAGAAGTTATATCGTGATCAGTTTTTGAGTACACAGCACAAAACAAGAAGTAAGGTGTTCAATAATTTGGCTTGCATCTAAAAAAAAGGCGCTAGACGGATGCCCATGGTCCTTTGATAAACAAGTCCTGATCCTGAGCGACATTGGACCCGACGATAACCCCGCCACTAATGGACCTGAATCTATGCAGTTTCTATGTTCGAATCTACGACCTCCCATTAGCTCGACAAACAAAGGAATTTGCTAGTTCTATCGGTCACAGGTTAGGAGTGTTTGAGGAAATGGAACTGAGTGGATCATGGGATCTGACAATGAGAATCAGGGTGAAACTCGATGTCACCAAGCCTCTGGCGCGTTTTATGACTATACGGGGAACGGGGGGCCAGGAGTTCATCGTTAAATTTAAATACGAGCGTCTCCCTAATTTCTGTTACTTGTGTGGTGTCTTGGGACATATTATGGCTGATTGCGAGGAGCAATATACTCAAACGGCGGACTCGCTAACCGCTCTAACTCCTTACGGTGCGTGGCTGCGAGAGCCGCCAAATCTGGGGGGAACTCGGTATAGACAGCACTTCTCGGATCGGGGTCCTAGCAGAGGAGGGTTTACAACAACAGCACCACGACGTACGGATCAGCCGTGGAGACGGACTCATCAGGAGTCACCTGCGACAGACCTGAACCGCAATGTAGAGCCGACACCAGCTACAGGTCTTCAAGTCGGTCGCACTCAGATGGGACAGGATATGGTCCCTTTTGCACCACCTAACACGGCTCAGGTGCGCCCTACTACAGCGAGCAGCGATGACAGTGGTTTGGAGCGAACGGTTTCTTCATCTCTGGGTAGTAGAGTTGGCTTGACAGCGAGACGTCGACGGTATGCAGCGCAGCGTGGCTATGTGGGGCAGCAGGATAATTCACAGCATGTTAAGGCGGGGTCCAAGCGCACGGGGGTGGAACAGATAGAGGAAACGTCGCGCATATTGAAGAAATTTCGCTTAGAATCAGCTTTGGGACGAATGGAATGTGATACAGTAGGGGACGACACATTATTGGCGGATGTTGCGTCGCAACCTCGCCACTCCCAATGAGTATTTTATGTTGGAACTGTCAGGGATTGGGGAACCCTTGGACAGTTTGTGAGTTGAGACAGAAGGTCTCGTATTTACACCCCCCTCTGGTTTTTTTATCCGAGACTAAGTGTCGGAGTAGGAAAATCGAGGTTGTTAAGCAGCAATTGAATTTTAATGGCATTTGTGTGGAAGCAAGAGGGAAATCAGGTAGCACTCTTATGGGAGAAATCAGTTGACGTTCGCCTTGTGAGTATGTCAGTTAACCACATTGACGTGGTCGTGTCGGGTTTAGGAGGTGGTGGGGACTGGAGATTCACAGGATTCTATGGCGAGCCCAACGGGACACAACGTACAATTAGGTGGAACCTCTTCGCCGTCTTCTGAGTGATCTAGCTCGCCCTTGGCTTTGCGCGGGAGATTTTAATGAGATCCTTCATCAAAAGGAAAAAAAGGGGGGACAACGTCGGGCTAATTGGTTGATACGCAATTTCCGAGAGGCTTTAGTAGACGCGGGGTTGAGCGACTTGGGCTTCCAGGGGTCACCATTCACTTGGTGCAACCGAAATCCGACACCGGCCACAGTTTGGGAAAGGTTAGATCGTGCGTGTGCGGATAGTGCTTGGTTCTCATTATTTCAGTCCTCGAAGGTCACTCATCACGCGGCTAAGCACTCGGATCATGCAGCAATACTCATCGAACTAAACACATCCGACACGACAACGATCTGTCCTCCTATGCGGTTCTGGTTTGAAGCTACTTGGGCCCGAAAATCAGATTGTGAAGCATTAATTAGGCAGCTTTGGATGGAGCAGGGAAACGCAGCGGTGGGAGAAAAATTAAATAACTCTCGTTTGGGTTTGCTTTGTTGGGATAAGATGGGGGGCGTGGAGATGAAGAGGAAAATTAAGAAACTCAATGACCGCATCTTATGGCTTCGGCAGGGGATGATAACTGAGGAAGGGAAAGCCGAGGAACGGCGATTGAAAAATGAACTGGAGGAATTATATTCAGTGGAGGAGCTTTATTGGAAACAGAGAGCAAAGGTACAGTGGCTTAGGGAAGGAGACCGGAATACTAAATATTTTCATAGCCGTGCTAGTGAAAGGAGAAAGAAAAATGAAATACAAGCGCTTCGGGATATTACGGGTATGCTTCGATCGACATCGGGCGAGGTTGATGCGATCGCTGCATCATACTTTACCTCGATCTTTGGCTTCATTCATCCATCAGAGGCCGCGGTTGAAGAGGTATTACGTGACGTGGAGGCTCGTGTTAGCCCGGAAGTGAATGCTAGCCTCCTTCAACAATTTACGGCTGATGAGGTACGTTTGGCGTTAAAAGATATGTACCCGTATAAGTCCCCTGGTCCGGATGGTTTTTCTGTTTTCTTTTATCAAACATTTTGGTCTATAGTGGGGGATGACATTACTACTTTTGTACTCTCTTTTTGAATGATCGCGTGCTTGACCCCGAAGTTAATTTTACACATATTGTGCTTATTCCTAAATGCTCTAACCCCGATGTGATGACACAGTTTCGTCCTATTAGCCTTAGTAACGTGAGCTTCAAAATAGCATCAAAGGTCGTAGCGAATAGGCTCAAGACATTCCTCGATCAAATTATTTCTCCTACACAATCAACTTTCGTTCCAGGGCGCCTAATCACCGACAACATCTTGGTGGCCTTTGAACTAAATCACTTCCTGAAGAATAAGAGGACAGGGACTCAGCGCTATATGACACTGAAATTGGACATGAGTAAAGCATATGATCGGGTCGAGTGGTCCTTCTTGGAAAAGGTAATGCTTAGGCTTGGTTTTGACCCTAATTTCGTATCTTTAATTATGCTTGGTGTAACCTCAGTGTCTTATTCTACACTTATTAACGGAAGAGAATCACCTATTTTTTTCCCCGAAAGGGGCATTAGGCAGGGGGACCCTTTATCCCCCTACCTCTTCTTATTCGTTTCTGAGGCTTTTTTAGCTATTATCTCGAAGGCGGAGGAGTGGGGTATGTTACAGGGTTTGGCTATCAGTCGGGCGGCTCCCCAAATTTCCCCCTTCTTTTTGCAGATGATACGCTTTTATTCTGTGACGCGTCGAGGAGCGCGGCTGAGAGCATTAGGATGTTGCTGGGCCGTTTTGAAGCAGCATCCGGGCAACAAATTAATCTCCAAAAATCTGTTGTGGTTTTTAGTCGGAACACGAGTGAGGAATGGGCGGCCGAGCTTAGTGAGGTTCTTGGGGGTGGAGGTGGCAGTGAGACATGAAAAATACTTGGGGCTTCCGTCCGTGGTTGGTAAATCCAAAAGGGAACTGTTTGATTTTATTAGGGATAGAGTGTGGAAACGTGCACAAGGGTATAAAGGAAAAACGTTGTCGGGGGCGGGGAAAGAGATGTTGATTAAATCAGTGATGCAGTCCGTGCCTACTTTTGTCATGAACTGTTTTCGTCTTCCGGATTCACTGATAGGGGAAATTAGCTCGATTATTGGGAATTATTGGTGGGGCAGTGGTACGAAGAACAAAATTCACTGGATTGCTTGGGATAAATTATGCAAGAAAAAGGAAGATGGGGGACTTGGGTTCCGAAACCTGAAGGCTTTTAACATGGCGCTCCTGGCTAAACAAGTTTGGCGAATTTTTCACAATCTGAACAGCTTGGTGAGTCGTTTATTTAAAGCGAAATATTTCTCGAATTCAGTGTTTGTAGAGGCGAGACTTGGGAGCAATCCCTCATTCTCTTGGAGGAGTGTTTGGGAGACGATTGTGGTTGTGAAACGGGGTACTAGATGGCGGGTGGGGAACGGGTCCTCTATCTCGATTTGGGATGACCCTTGGCTGCCGCGTCCCATCACTTTTCGACCCATCACGCCGCGACCACAGCTGGGGGTGCAAAAAGTTAGTGAACTTATTGATGTGGCGACGGGATGGTGGGATGAGGATGTGGTTCGTGGCGCATTATGGGCTGTGGATGCAAACGTGGTGTTAACGATTCCGTTGGGTAGCTTGGAACATAACGACACTCAAATTTGGCACTACGAAAAGCACGGTCGTTTTACGGTCCGTAGTGCTTATCATATGATCATGTCGCAGGGCTTGACGGCGCGCGGGAGTTGGGAGGTCGAGAGTGCGAGTACTCAGCTGAGTTGGAGGAAAATTTGGAGAATGGGTTGTGCCAACAAAATTAAGTTATTTTGGTGGCGCTGCTGTTTGGATATTCTTCCGACATGTATTAATCTTGCACGGCGAAGGATAGGGGATGGGACAGCCTGTGTGGTTTGTAATGAAGGGGATGAAAGCCTCCCTCACCTCTTTTTTGATTGTCCTATGGCACGACAAGTTAAGGCACTAGCTAATTTCCCTACTGTGTCCAACCATCACGATCGGGAGGGATTATTGGCGTGGTTTACTCGGATTTGGCGGGATGAGGGAGAGGAAGCTGCGAGCAGTGCGGTTACTTATTGCTGGGCATTATGGCACAACCGTAACTTAATTCTTGTAGGGGAGGGCCGACACAAGGCGGTGGAAATCGCTGAGTTTATGGCTCAGTACGTTGCAGAATGGCGTGCAAATATGCAACCATTTTGTGGGGATGCGCGAGTTGCTGGAGCGACTTGGGAAGCACCAAGTGATGGGTGGATTAAAATCAAGTTTGATGGTGCGTGTTTCGTCGAGGAGGGAGCAGTGGGCATCGGAGTTGTGGGTCGCGACCATACGGGAGGGCTAGTGGCGAGGTTTCAAAGAAGATTTAGTGGTAACATTGCACCAGCTGGGGTGGAGGCATTGGCGGCTTTATGGGCCATCAAATTGGCGGTTGGAATGGGATGGAGGCAAGTAATATTCGAAGGCGATTGCCTCAACATCATCCACGATATTCTTTATTGCTCTCATGGCGACGCGACATATGCTAATATTATAAGGGATTTCCTACACTTTTTGTGTCGAGAGAGGATTTTTCTATTAGATGGATTAGTCGGGAGGCAAGTATAATGGCGAATGTCTATCCTTCTACTAGCGAATGTCTATCCTTTGCGATGTCTAATTTATTTCAGACCATGATGGACTGATGTCCATTTTCGATATATTCCATTTATTCATCTGACCACTTCGGGCCATTATTTCATTTTTAAAATTTTAGGTTTACGTTTATCTTGTCGGGCTGATGCTTTTGGTATTGCTTTGGACAAGTTTGTTTCGTACCATTTCGGGTAGGTTTGCACCGTGTCGCTTTGTGTGGACATTCTTGGTACCACTCTGGATACGTTTGACGTACCGCATAGGATCAGATTCATGGAAATTGTGCCAATTTCGCTCGTTCGGTGGGTGCGATCATTCGTTAGGAGTCCCCCCAGTCTTCGAGTGATTAGCAGTATTTAGGTTATATTATTTTGACGATATTAGACCTTTTTGTTTTGCATAGAATCTTTGTAACTTTTTCGCAGTGGTTTTTGATGTCATGGTGCATATCTAATATTATGATTGTGCTTGCCATGAAAAATATGAGCACTTTGAGCTGTTATTATTATCATTAGAGCATTCATGTTTTACCTGAGAGATCGGATCACTTGGGCCTTTATCTCGCCATTCTGGCATGCGGGGGTGGACCACTTTGGGCCTTCTTACCCCTCCGTCATGTTTTTCCTACTGGCATGTGGGGGTGGACCACTTTGGGCCTTCTTACCCCTCCGTCATGTTCTTCCTTCTGGCATGCGGGGGTGGACCACTTTGGGCCTTCTTACCCCTCCGTCATGTTCTTCCTTCTGGAATGCGGGGGTGGACCACTTTGGGCCTTCTTACCCCTCCGTCATGTTCTTCCTTCTGGCATGCGGGGGTGGACCACTTTGGGCCTTCTTACCCCTCCGTCATGTTCTTCCTTCTGGCATGCGGGGGTGGACCACTTTGGGCTTTCTTATCCCTCCGTCATATTCTTCCTTCTGGCATGCGGGGGTGGACCACTTTGGGCCTTCTTACCCCTCCGTCATGATTCTCGTGTTTGTCTTGTTGCTGAACTTATTGGTTCCTCATTTGGGGTTTTTAGTATCATTTCTATAAGACTCCACCTGCGTTGTTCACGTAGATAGATACATTTAATAATTTGGAAAAAATTGGGCTCAGTTTCTTACCGAGGGATCCACGCTTCCCAGTCTTTGCATGGGACTCAAGCCTTCGCAGCTCATACAATTATATATATATATATATATATATATATATTAACTCCTATGCATAGTAGCGTTTAAGATGTTGCACATTCCACGGACGCTTCTGCTGAACACCCTACATAGTCTCCAAGTAATTGCATCCCTGCGAACTTGCTTGTATGATTTTGGAAGGCCCCTTCCAATTCGGTTCGAGCTTCCCGATATGTTGTTTTGCCGTAATGCCTCTCAGGACTAAATCTCCTACCTCAAAATTTCAGAATTGGATTCTGTTGTCGTTACTTTTGGCCATTGCTGCTTTTAAATGCTACAGTGCGTTGGTACGCATCTTCTCTTGTTATGCCTGTTATGTCCAGATCCATCTGACGTAAATGAACTGGTTGTTCGGGATCATTTCCATGAATCTTGTGTGTTAGCAATCCTATTTCGGCAAGTAGTACAACCTCAGTGTCGTAAATAAGAATGAAATGAGTTTCACCCGTCGATGTTTTTGTAGTTATCTTATATGCCCATAATATTCCTTGAAGTTCCTCTGGCCAGGTTTTTCCTCTGTCTCTCAACATCCTCTCGAGATAATTTTTCAATGTCTTGTTGGTGGATTCCATTTGTCCATTCGACAATGAATTGCGTGCCATTGTACAAATGTTCAACATTTAGCCCCAACGCCAATGTAATTTATGCTATAACCGCTTCATACTCGGCCTCAATGTTGGTTACCATGTAATTCACATTAATGGCGAATTTGAATTCTCTGCTACCTGGAGATAAGTGGTGAATCCCAAGTCCTTCTCCATAACTGGTGGCAAATCCATTTGTATGTAGTATCCATGTGGTGGTGGCCCTGCTAGTTCCTGTTGGGTCTGATAATCAATGCAATCCGACATTCGATACCACATAAGAGTGAGATTCTTCGATATCACATTAAGGTAAGACAAATCATGACACTATTCGGGGTACAGTCGCTTGTCTGTGTAGGATTGGGATTGAAGAATCCCTAATCTCTCTCCGATAATGTTAGTTTTCTTGGTTGAATTGCAGATTTATTTATTGCTCTTAGCACCGCTCAGTGTTTGCTTGGGACTGAGTTCCATATTATCAACTCCGTAGTTGTTTCTCGATCTCGATACAGCTACTGGGACTCTTCGCGGTTCTTTTCTCATTGGTTCATTCCCTTTCTTTGCCATTTTAACTAAACAGACTCTTAAGCGTAAGCGAAATGGTGTTCCCACAGACGGCGCTAATATTTTGGTCTTATTTCGTCTAGGTTACAATACACCGAGAAATCGATACAGTGGGGCCTGACTTAACCGAAATAATGCTATCCTATTACAGTGAATGGACTAGCTTGGTCCGAAACACCTATTACACATAGAGAAATATAAGGTTACAGGAAATAATCCCTAAATGGCCAAGTGGAGGGAACAGTCGAACGTGAGAGATTTGGTACTCTTTGATTGTTGACTTGCAGGCGTTAGGTTCTTATGATATCGGACTGAACTTGGGAACTTGTCAAGCTGCCTACGTATCCCATTAAGGGAATCAAGCCGAACGTAGTTCATTTGTCTCTTTTGAGCTGCCTCTATTAGGTCGACCCCTGATAGGGCCGCTTGGTTCACTTGGTTCAGCATTGGAGCAATTGCACGGTTTCGATCATATCTCCTTGTAGGATGATCGAAACCTCGATCCGCTTCTTGATTACAGACCCTAACTCATGTAGCTTTCAGGTCACATATGGGTTCAATCTTGGTGAGCATCGAATTGCCCTGGTTCGATGCATCCATGTCGAATAGGGTGAATTCGAGACAGCTTGGTGCGGCTCCACGGTTTCGATCATATCTCCCTAACGGATGATCGAAACCTCATTCTGCTTCTTGCTTCAGAACCCTGACCCACGTGGCTTTCTATTCATGTGCATCGAATTGGCTTGTTTGGATGCGTGCGCGTCGAATTCGATCCCTCAATGTCGAACCTGGTGAATTCGATGTGCTGTGCGCGACTTCACGGTTTTGCCTATATCTCCCTAACGGATGATCGAAACCTCGATCCGCTTCTTGATTTGGAAACCTGATTCACGTGGCTTTCTCTGCATATAAGGCATCGAATAGGGGCATCGAATTTGGGCATCAAATTGAGGCATCGAATTTGGGCATCGAATTTGGGGCACCGAATTTGGGGCATCGAATTTGGGGCATCGAATCGCCTTGGATTCGATGCGTGGCATCTCCCTTGGTCCCCCCTACTTGTGAGGAGTGAGGGGGTATATATAGGCATAATTAGAGGGGCTTAAAGGTCATTTTAGGACCGCATCGAATTGTACAAATTCGATGTGCTCAATCCGCATCGAATTGTGCAAATTCGATGTGCTCTGCGCAACTTTACTCTTTTGAGCATAACTTTCTCTCTGTACCTCCGAATCGCATTCCGCTTGTTGCGTTACGACCTAGACTCATGTGGCTTTCCAATGACATATTACTCAATGTCTAATTAGCTATATAGATATAATGGTGACCAAAATACGGCTAAGGTAGCTTTACCTCTAAGCCTTCTCGACACACACCGGTCAATTTCGTGGCATCGTGGCTTTTTTTCGTCATGACACATTATACCATATCAATCTATTATTCGTAACTCATGTAAATAAGTTACTTAATAAAACTTGATTAAATACTTAAACCAATTAATCTTTTATTTTTACGATACACACAAAAAATGCAACGTTATAGTCTCAATTGAATTATATCACTCGTAATATGAGTTAGATTATAAACAATTATTTTTTTCAAGTTCTGTAAATCATACTTCATGAATGTGTATGAAATAATTTAAAAAATAAAAACACGTATGTAATTTATGAAAAATACTTTTGTAAGTTCCAGATAATACCTAGCTTCATGAATATATATATGTATATATATATATGAAATAATTTATAAATAAAAACACGTATGTAACTTATGAGAAACAAATGATCCCATCATAGTCTAAAGAAAATAAACATAATATTTTATTTTGAAGTAAAATAAACACATTGGCATGTCTACTTTTTCAACAAAAAACTCCAGCTATATATCTTGATTAACATATAAAATTAATCTATTTTTCTAGAAAAGTCTAACCATAATCTATTTTTCAAAAAAGCAACGGACATGGCTTTTTTATTAATGAAATATCAATATGGTTGGACTTTTCTAGAAAATAGATAACTTTTATACATATGTTTATCAAGATAGCTCGAGTTTTTTGAAAAATAAATATGCTAATGTGTTTATTTTACTTAAAAACAAATATATATTGTGTTTATTTTCTTTAGACTATGAATGGATCATTTGTTTCTCACAAGTTACACATGTGCTTTTATTTATAAATTATTTCATATGTGTATATATATATATATATATATATATATATATATATATATATGAAGTAGCTTCTTGAACTTAAAAAAGTAGTGTTCATAAATTACATATGAAGTAATTACATTTACAGAACTAAACCAATTTTTTTTTTATAATCTAGCTCATATCATGAGTGATATAATACCACTACAAGAAAAAGGGGTCATTAGGGACTGCCTGAGCGGTCCCTAATGATCCCCATGCGGTCGCTATTGAGGGGTAGCGACTGTCTAGCGGTCGCTATTTTGTGGTCGCTATTGACCATGGTCGCTTGCCAATATCGACCGTTAAGCGGTCCCTATTGAGGTCATTAGGGACCGCAATTTAGCGACTGTTAAGCGGTCCCTAATGACCTCAATAGGGACCGTCTGGGCGGTCCCTAATGTGGAACAATAGGGACCGCCCAGACGGTCCCTAAATTTAACAATAGGGACCGTCTGGGGCGGTCCCTAATGTGGAATAATAGGGACCGTCCAGACGGTCCCTAATTTTTGCAATAGGGACCGTCTAGGCGGTCCCAACTAATATTCGTAGAATTTCTATGAATATTAGTAGGGACCGTTTGACGGTCCCTAATATAAAAATCAGGGACCGTTATGAATATTAGTAGGGACCGTTAAGCGGTCCCTAATGACCTCCAGAAAAAATAAAAAAAAAACTACAATTATATTCCGGATTTAATCCGGAATATAATTGTTTTTTTTTTTGTAAAATTGTAATTTTAACAAATTGAAAACAATAAAATATTGAATAAAAAGTTAATATAATGACAATTGATATGAAAGAATAAAAGAATGTGAAAAGATGAATAAAATGAGTAATAATATAAAATGAATGAAATCAAAAACATGAATGAAATCAAAAACATGAAATCAAAAGTGAAGAATAGTAAATGTAGATCCAAAATAAAGAAAGTATAAGAAAAAAAGATTGTATTGGTGAAACAAAGAAAATGAAGATCCAAAATAAAGAAAGTGAAAGAAAAGAAAATGAAGAAAATCTTGTGTTGGTGAAAAGAAGAAAAGTTTTTGTGTTGGTGAAAATAAGAAAAAAAAATTAAGTGTTTTTGTGTTGGTGAAAAGAAGAAAAGAAGATAGTGTTTTTTGGAGATAGTGAAATGGGTGTAAGAGTGGTGATATATATATATATATATATATATATATATATATATATATATATATATATATATATATATATATATTCAATTGGTTTTTGTTCGTTGGATGATTTTAGATGATCGACGGTTTAAGATGGCGATCTGTGTTAAAGACATGATGGGTACTTATGACCGTAGATTAGATTTCATCGACGGTTGAGATTTGATTTGGTGAAAATTCAAATTTCCCCCTCACTTCCGCCAAAAAATTTCGCCAAAAATTCAAAATTTTGGATTTTAGGGACCGTTAAGCGGTCCCTAATGTCAAATTAGGGACCGCTTAACGGTCCCTATTGTCAAATTAGGGACCGCTTAACGGTCCCTACTAATATTCATACTTAAAAATCAAATTTTTTTTTTTATTGATGTTGTTGTGTTTGTGATTGTAAGCAACCAAACTCATTGTAATATATAAATTGAAGTAATAAATGATTGCAAAACCAACCTTATAGTAGATTAGTTGTGAAATAATAGATTAATTGCGATTGATCGAGTTATTAACGTTCAAGATATATTTCACAAATGTACAACTAATTAATTATCATTAGTTAGTTGTAATTGTTATCCGTGTTTATGATTTATTTCACAAACGTTAGCATAGATACGATTGATTATGAGGCATAATCATTAGATCAAGTATTCATTACTTATACGTATACATGTAGATCGAATTAATTTGTCATTATGTCATTCGTCGTACAAAATTGTAAGAGAATCTCCAAAGTGACTCGTTCTCCTTGTATAATGTTTGGATATACAATGTGTTGTTGTAGTTATTGTTAATTTAACTATTCCAAAGGTTATTATGAACTAAACATACAACGCGCCACCTCGAACCATCGAAAAATTCATAATTTTGATGTATGAATATTAGTAGGGACCGTTAAGCGGTCCTCAAATTAATAATAGGGACTGCTAAGCGGTCCTAATTTAGTAGTAGCGACCGCTTAACGGTCCCTATTGTCAAATTAGGGACCGCTTAACGGTCCCTATTGTCAAATTAAGGACCGCTTAACGGTCCCTACTAATATTCATACTTAAAAATCGATTTTTTTTATTGATGTTGTTGTGTTTGTGATTGTAAGAAACCAAACTCATTGTAATATATAAATTGAAGTAATAAATGATTGCAAAACCAACCTTATAGTAGATTAGTTGTGAAGTAATAGATTAATTGCGATTGATCGAGTTATTAACGTTCAAGATATATTTCACAAATGTACAACTAATTAATTATCATTAGTTTGTTGTAATTGTTATCCGTGTTTATGATTTACTTCACAAACGTTAGCATAGATACGATTGATTTGATTATGAGGCATAATCATTAGATCAAGTATTCATTACTTATACGTATATATGTAGATCAATTAATTTGTCATTATGTCATTCGTCGTACAAAATTGTAGAAGAATCTTCAAAGTGACTCGTTCTCCTTGTATAATGTTTGGATATACAATGTGTTGTTGTAGTTATTGTTAATTTAACTATTCCAATGGTTATTATGAACTAAACATACAACGCGCCACCTCGAACCATCGAAAAATTCATAATTTTGATGTATGAATATTAGTAGGGACCGTTAAGCGGTCCCTAGTTTGACAATAGGGACCGAATTAGGGACCGCTTAACAGTCCCTATTGTTAATTTAGGGACCGCTTAACGGTCCCTACTAATATTCATACTTAAAAATCGATTTTTTTTTATTGATGTTGTTGTGTTTGTGATTGTAAGCAACCAAACTCATTGTAATATATAAATTGAAGTAATAAATGATTGCAAAACCAACCTTATAGTAGATTAGTTGTGAAGTAATAGATTAATTGCGATTGATCGAGTTATTAACGTTCAAGATATATTTCACAAATGTACAATAATTAATTATCATTAGTTAGTTGTAATTGTTATCCGTGTTTATGATTTACTTCACAAACGTTAGCATAGATACGATTGATTATGAGGCATAATCATTAGATCAAGTATTCATTACTTATACGTATATATGTAGATCGAATTAATTTGTCATTATGTCATTCGTCGTACAAAATTGTAGGAGAATCTTCAAAGTGACTCGTTCTCCTTGTATAATGTTTGGATATACAATGTGTTGTTGTAGTTATTTTTAATTTAACTATTCCAATGGTTATTATGAACTAAACATACAACGCGCCACCTCGAACCATCGAAAAATTCATAATTTTGATGTATGAATATTAGTAGGGACCGTTAAGCGGTCCCTAGTTTGACAATAGGGACCGAATTAGGGACCGCTTAGCAGTCCCTATTATTAATTTAGGGACCGCTTAACGGTCCCTACTAATATTCATACTTAAAAATCGATTTTTTTTTTATTGATGTTGTTGTGTTTGTGATTGTAAGCAACCAAACTCATTGTAATATATAAATTGAAGTAATAAATGATTGCAAAACCAACCTTATAGTAGATTAGTTGTGAAGTAATAGATTAATTGCGATTGATCGAGTTATTAACGTTCAAGATATATTTCACAAATGTACAATAATTAATTATCATTAGTTAGTTGTAATTGTTATCTGTGTTTATGATTTACTTCACAAACGTTAGCATAGATACGATTGATTATGAGGCATAATCATTAGATCAAGTATTCATTACTTATACGTATATATGTAGATCGAATTAATTTGTCATTATGTCATTCGTCGTACAAAATTGTAGGAGAATCTTCAAAGTGACTCGTTCTCCTTGTATAATGTTTGGATATACAATGTGTTGTTGTAGTTATTGTTAATTTAACTATTCCAATGGTTATTATGAACTAAACATACAACGCGCCACCTCGAACCATCGAAAAATTCATAATTTTGATGTATGAATATTAGTAGGGACCGTTAAGCGGTCCCTAAATTAATAATAGGGACTGCTAAGCGGTCCCTAATTCGGTAGTAGCGACCGCTTAACGGTCCCTATTGTCAAATTAGGGACCGCTTAACGGTCCCTACTAATATTCATACTTAAAAATCGATGTGATTGTAAGCAACCAAACTCATTGTAATATATAAATTGAAGTAATAAATGATTGCAAAACCAACCTTATAGTAGATGAGTTGTGAAGGAATAGATTAATTGCGATTGATCGAGTTATTAACGTTCAAGATATATTTCACAAATGTACAACTAATTAATTATCATTAGTTAGTTGTAATTGTTATCCGTGTTTATAATTTACTTCACAAACGTTAGCATAGATTCGATTATGAGGCATAATCCTTAGATCAAGTATTCATTAATTATACGTATATATGTAGATCGAATTAATTTGTCATTATGTTCTTCGCCGTACAAAACAGTAGGAGAATTCTCAAAGCGGCTCGTTCTCCTTGTATAATGTTTGGATATACAATGTATCGTTGTACTTATTGTTATGCGGCACCTCGAACAACGAGTCACCTCGAACCATCGAAGAATTCATAATCTTGATGTATAAATATTAGTAGGGACTGCCAAGCGGTCCCTAAATTAACAATAGGGACTGCCAAACGGTCCCTATTGTAGAAATTAGGGACCATCTGGGCGGTCCCTATTGTAAAAATTAGGGACCGTCTGGGCGGTCCCTAATATTCCACATTAGGGACCGCCTAGGCGGTCCCTATTATCAAAAAGTATGGCGGCCGTTTCACGGTCGCTATATTGCGGTCCCTATTGAGGTCATTAGGGACCGCTTAACAATCGCTATTTTGCGGTCCCTAATGACCCCAATAGCGACTGCTAAGCGGTCGCTGTTGTCTTCAGCAGTCGCTGAAGACAAGCGACCGCTTGGCGGTTGCTAATTTGCGGTCTCTAATGACCCCTTTTTCTTGTAGTGTACAATTGAGGACTATAACGTTACCTTTTTTGTATTGTAAAAAAAAAATCTATTTGTTCAAATTATTAATTAAATCTTATTAAGTAACTTATTAGCATGAATTAAGAATAAAATTTAGATATAAAGACAATCTTTTCACGTCATATAAATTGGAAATTGGAAACAGAAACAGATTGATTAGATTTTCAAAAATTCTGCAAATCAATATAAAGGGAACGTGAATTGACTTTTAAATTTTAAAGGGACATAATAGTCAATAATAAGATATTGCTCTGTATTGAGGGATTTTGCATAGTATATATATCATCTCCCTAAATAGTATTATAGACTACAGATTCTCCTATAAAGAGTCGATACTTAAATTCTTTCCACTTTAGGTGGTGTTTGCAAATTCTAGTGGAAATGTAGAAGTTTATAATTTTAATTTAAGCTTCAAAAGCACTTAAATTTAAAAGTTGTGAGTGTTTGCAAGATAATCTTGAATTTGAAATTATTCAATTATTTTATTTAAAAATATCCACCATAAGCCAAAAACACCCCCACACCAGCTTTAAGATTGTGAGAGATGTCTTAGCTTAAAAAAATTGTGTAACCAAAAAAGCTAAATTGCAAACACCCCAAAATCATTTATTCAAATGAAAAGCTAATTATACCATTTTTTAAGAGTTTGCAAACACCACCTTTATCACTGGGCTTCTACAAATTCTTTTTCGGTGGCACATCCTTTACATTCACGCTCTTTTAAAAACTTTTCTTACCTTACCTTTTATCATTTTTTGGCGTAGTAGAATAGTTAATTAGTTACATGTGTATGCCGACTCTAAGTTTATATGCTTAGAAAAGAAAAGTCTAATACGCTTTTTATGCCTGTTTGAAATCTACTTTTCTGAACATGTATAAATTTTCATTTTTTTTTTGAACAGATAACATGGATTTTTTTCATGTTATTAATTAGATATTGACAAAAGAGAAAAAAAAGTAGCATTATTTCTTAATTTCTAGGGAGAATTACACAAACTACCCCTTAACTATGGGGCCGGTAATTACACAAACTACCCCTTCTGTTTGAGAAATTACAAAAACTACTCTTATAGCTAAAAAAATTAAAATAACTAAGACAACCTTTCAACCTCAAATCACAACAGAGACTAGAATTCGCAGATATTTTATTTTTTCTTTTAGGGTATTATTTGTTTTTAATATTTTTTGTCTTTTTGAACAAGATAAATGAGTTTTAATGCAACAATTTTGATTTAATTTTTATTTTCTTTGTAAAATAAATAAAGAGCATGAATATACATTCAATAAAGTGTAAACAAAATTATGCAAAAAATCGGCCATAAGAGTAATTTGTGTAATTTCTCAAACATAAAAGGTGTTTTGTGTAATTACCCCATAGTTAAGGGGTAGTTTGTGTAATTCTCCTTAATTTATAAGTTTCTTGGGGTTAACAACATGGGCCTCATTCTGTTGGACCCATAAGGGTTGGCGCTCTAATTGACCTGGCCTGACCCACTATTTTGGCAGACCTTTACTGCCTTAGCTTAAGTTGGTTGAGTAATTTATCAAAAAAAAACAAAAAGAAATACAAAGTTGGTTGAGTGACTCGGTTCAGCCCGGCACACAAAATAACATTAATTGTTATCGAGTTACACCCTATGTTGTTCGGACTTCGGATACTTTAAATTTTTATTTCGTATCGAACACGCGGAAGACACCGACACTTATTAAACACACCTCGGAGTACATGTATAAAAATAAATCAAATTATTGTGTAAGAAAATATCATCATTAATACATGGACATTTTTTCACGGGTCTGGCTGCAAAAGCAACTGTTATCAGTTTATAATTAGAATCAAGGATAACAAAAACTAACATTCATTATATACATCCACAAAGTATAATATATATGTCAAAGAGCTGACTGCGTAATTAATTAATGTTTTTTATGGAGGAAAAGCGCACTGTAATTATACGTTGTGTGGAAAGTTAAGTTATAAATATGGAAACCATAAAATCAACACAAATAAATATTTGGCAGCAGTACAATCTAAAGAGTATGTTCCTTAAAATATTACAATTGGAAGGAGTTGTTCCATAATGTCTGCTCACGTACTTGACATGACTTCATCCTGAAATCGAACTATAAATTGATGCATTCGATGCTGGTGGTACCACCAGTGGTGGTACCACACACATACATATGTATGTATATATATACATACATATGTATGTGAGTGGCACCACCACTGGTGGTGCCACCAGCATCGATTTTTCGCTATAAATTGGAAAGAAACTCCGAGATATAATTAGTTGAACTAAGCTCCAACGGTAACTGCAAATATTTAATTTATAAAACGAAGGTTATTATATAAAAGATTCTTGTTTGTCCAACCAGCCGAACCATGTACATCGGCCGCATGCCTTTGACGGAATCCGACCAGCTAACTATTATGGTTGTAACCATAATTTTTTTTTTTTACAAATTTGAGAAGGATTGTCCGAGAGACACAACCTTCACAGCTATAAGGATCTCCCCAAGCCGAGTCTTAGTGCATTTCTACCCCTTCCCGGGCTGTTTAACTTGCCTAGACGGGGGCGCCTGCCTGGAGCTTGACTACAACAACAAAGGGGCCCATCTGACAGAGGCCTCGTGCGTGGATGCCACATTGGACGACTTGGGTGGCGAGTTCACCCGATCGCCTGCTTTGGAATATTTCATTCCAAAAATAGACTACAGAGCCCAAATCGAAGAAATCCCCCTACTAAGCGTCCAGCTAACGCAATTCACATACGGTGGGCTCACACTAAGCTACTGCATGTCTCACGCCCTCATCGACGGGTCATGTGCTTTCCATTTCATCTTCAAATGGGCGAGAATCGCCAGAGGCGAGCCCTAGGATACACAACATTTCTAGGATAGGAAAGCCCCCTACGCTGGGGATTCTCTGGTCGAAGGACCACCTTTTCAGCACAAAAACCTTGAGGCACGACCAATGATGATATGTGGCCAATCAAGCAATGATGCTGAGAAAAAGAAAGCTGCGAAAGTTGCAATGCTGAGGTTATCCAAAACCGACATAGACAGTATCAAAGAGCAAGATAAAAAGGGCATTTGTGGTGGCAGCAATATTGTTAATAGCGTACACTCGATATGAGTCACTTGCTGGTCATATCTGGAGGTCTGCAAAGAAAAACCAGAAGACGATTTTAACTGTGTGCATTGACATCCGTAATCGCGTGGACCCGTCGTTGCCCGAGAAATGTTTTAGAAATGCCATTTGTAATGTGATTGCGACCGACGCTTTTGGTGAAATTGTTAACAAGCCACTAGCAGTAAATGTCTTCAAAGCACAAATGTCTTGTAAGTCTGCTATATCCTTTAACTCCTTCAGAAAGTTGATTTCTGAGTTGACATAGTCGTTGGTCACGCAATCAATAACCTCTCTTACCCGAGCAGCGACGTACCCTAGTGGCTTGTTAACAATTTCACCAAAAGTGTCGGGCACAATCATATTACAAATGGCATTTCCAAAACATTTCTCGGGCAGCGACGGGTTCACACGATTACGGATGTCAACGCACACAGTTAAAATCGTCTCTTCTCTTGGTTATTCTTGTGTTTGCGTGCTCTCTTGGTTATTCTTGTGTTTGCGTGCCCAGATATGACTAGCAAGTGACTAATATCGTGTGTACACGCGACTAACAATATTGTTGCCACTACCACCACCCTTATTAGCTTCCTCTTTGATCCTATGTATGTCGGTTTTCAATAACCCCATCATTGCAACTATTGTTGCTCTCTCTCTCTCTCTCTCTCTCTCTCTCTCTCTCTCTCTCTCTCTCTCTCTCTCTCTCTCTCTCTCTGCATCATTGCTTGATTAGCCATCGATCATCACCGGCTGTGGCTCAAAGTTTTTGTGCTGAAAGCGTGGTCTTACGATCGGAGAATCCCTAACGCAGAGGGATTTTCTATCCAGAAAGGTGAACCTAAGGGTTCGCCTCGGTCAATATTCACCCATTCGGAGATGAAATGGAAAATACTTGACCCATGGATGAGGGCGTGAGACATGCAGTAGCTTAATGTGAGTGTAACGCCCCTTACCAAACACCATGCTCAGCTCGAAGCGCCACTACTACAAAACTTATTAGAGAACACCTCACTTCTCTCGTGAAAGTTTCAGGCTTTCAGCTAACCAAAAATAACATAAAGCAGAAGCTAACATCCAAGAGTTATTTCAAAATCTTCAACTCTCAATTACCTCCCAATAGATATAGCTAGCCTTGATATACAATGAGCTATGATCAAGGATTTCCCCTTTTTCAATTTGGAATAGCAACATGAAAATATCTCTATGAATCAAAAGGACTCTGTGAGGTTAATGCAAAAAGACTTTCAATAGGATATAATTTTGTAAAAGCATGACTATATAATAATACATTTCAAGTACTTTATGAATCATTTTATAAAAACGTTCATGCCAAATCATGACACGTATCAGATCAATCATGTCATAATAATCTAGCTTGGTATCTCATTTCCTTTATACCACTCATTCAGGAGCGACCTGGAAAAGAACGAGGGCGTGCCCAGCTACACACCTCAACTCTAATTCACCCCGGTGAGACGTCCCATATTAGACGTAGAACCGAGTTTGTCAAAGCGGTGCTAGACTGTGAAAGCTACATTTATAGCTCTATCTAGGAGAATTTCACACATCTAAGCCAGGGCCCATAAATAGCCATCGAGGTGGCAATAATATAACCAATGAAATGGGTTTAAGAATGATCAATCTGAAACGAATATATTTACAATATTGACACGGAAGCTCAGTATAACATAGATCAATATTCATCAAGGGATAATCCAGTACAACATAATAATGCAATTGCCATGATATTAACGATAAATTCATAATTTCTAAACAAGTACTTGGGCATTTTTTGAAATCATAACATTTGTAAACAACTTTGAAAACATCCGGCTTTCACGATCAGCCGAGGGTGGCGGAGAAATTTCATGAGCTGGTCGTTAAATTGAAACAAAATAAGAAAAAACACTAACTAGAGATGAAGATCTGTGGAGTAGTGAAAAAGATTAAACTTATTTTTAAGGTTTTTTTTTTTTTACCATTAGTACAAACTTTCCACCATTAAAAGATTAAAAAGATAGTGCACTGAGGATGAAGAGGAAGACATAAAAAAATCAGTAATGTTTGAATATCTGTCATTTCTTGTCATTTTCTCTCTCTTCTTGAGGAAGAAGATTAATTTGTGATCCAATACATTGATGTGTACCAACAATGTCACGTGTCAAAATATTATTAAAAGAATAGACAAGGGAATAGGGTGAGGGAATAGAAAATTTTCGTTCTTTCTCTTGTTGACCGTTCATAATAGACATCTTAATAGACATTACATTTCATAATAGAGCGAAATACACGTGTATTTGATCCAATACACGAGGCCTCACTCAGATGGGCCTTGCACTCCACACAACTCGTGCTTACATCAATTTGCGCTTTACTCAGATGAACTTTGTCTTTGCTTGTTGCTTAATTTGAGGACTCACGTGAAGTTGTTAGTCATTTGCTACATAGGGCCTTATATCTAGATTTACTTATCTGGCTCTTAAGGTGTAATGTGTAGTACTTAGATTATAGGAACTCAATAGTTTTTTGATGAACTCTGTTATCTGGATATGAGTTTACGAGAACCAGATTCACACTGTTGTTAATTTGGCAATTCACCTCAAAATTGTTTCAGATTTATATAAACCCAGCTTCTTATTTATTGACCAAAGTTGTCAGCCTTAAGGTGTTCGCAATCCGTTTTTAAGCCAAAATACTAGTTTGGTAGGTTTCTGCATTTGCGTTATTTTTCATATATACTTGTTACGTCTTGAAAGTGCAAGTATTCTGGCGATGTTAGTATAACATTAGTATCTCAATGTTACTGTAACATTGAAAACTTAATCGCAATGTTAGAGTAATATCGAATACATAATCTTTTCTACAATCTTGTTTTAAAGTTCTTAATTATTATTTTGCCTTTATTTACTAAACTAACTTGGTTCCACAGTTATGATTATCTTTCATTATTGTTAAGGAAACAAACTTAACATATATAGGTTGATTATTCAAGTTTCCATTATGGAAAATTTCCTTAATTAAGTAAAGCGCACAACTTAAAAGAAAAGAAGTGGAGTTCAAGTGCAACTAGGAAACATCCAAGATGAGCCCTGACTTGAAGAAGGAGTCTTTCCTTAGTTAGTTAGTTTACTAACAAGGGAACTGTTATTCAAGAAGGAGCATGGGACCGCGAATGATGAGTTCGAATAGGAAACTTGAGCAATTACCAACCGTGTACAACACACCTTGACGTCCAAGTCAAGAACCTATATATACAAGTGTTAAGTACATCAAGACAAAGACGAGACAAGAGCTAATAAATCCGAGAGATTAAATTACTAATTGTTCAGTGTTGTTTTTCTTTTGCAATGTTTGTGAGTTGTTAAATTAATTCTAGGTTTAGAATTAAGAAAGTAATTATTGTCTGCGTTGTTGAGTTCGAGCAACTTGAGAGTTGTGAGAAACATATTTGTTAAAGTCTTGTGGTATATCGCCTACGGCTCGAAAGATTATATATTAACCAATTGGTATCAGTGCCAAGCACCAATTTCACTGGTGGTTGGCATTGATACAATAAGATGGCCAACATTAATCCCAATACCAGCAAACTACCAGTTTTGGAAACACCAGACAACTATGCTTATTGGAAGATTCGACCTAGAGTTCACATCAAATCTATTGGAAGGCTATACCATTCCATACTTGCTAAGAGATGGAGATGTTGATCTAGTACCAAAGCCTAAAGCACAATGGACAGCCAATGACATTGCTCATTACAACTTCAATGAATAAGCTATCAGTTCTATTTTCAGTTGGGTTGGTAACCACATGTTTAAACTTATTCAAACTTGAACCACAGGTAAATCTGCATGGGATATTCTTGAGCTGCATTGTGAATGAGATGTTGCTGTCAGAGATTCTAAACATAGAAAACTGCTTACGAACTTTGAAAAAACTGAGATGTGTGAAGACGAAAGCATTGACAGTTACTTTGAAAAATTGCTTGACATTGCAAATCAGTGCCAGAACCTAAGATTTGTAATATCTAATCAAGTTATGGTCAACATAGCATTTAGAACATTGTCACCTAGATTCACCATCAAAAGGATTATCATGAATGAGTCAAAAGATCTTGCCTATATGAATTTTCAGGCTTTAATGAACACTCTAAAGAAACATGAATTAGAATTTCTAGGTAAGTCAAACAAACAACCCTCAATTGCCTTACTAGGAGCTAATTCTGAAACCTGTGAGAATGATGATGAGTATGAATTGATTTCTTCTAACTATGAGAATATTACTAAGAAATTTAGTAAGTTGAGTTACAAAGATAAAGCTAAAGAAAATCAATTTAGTAATATTGGCCCTGGTAATAAGAAGTTACCACTAAATTCATAAAGTACATGTCATCTAAAACCACACCTCAAGATGCTGAAAAGTTGAAAGATGTGCAGTGCTATGAATGTAAAGCTTTTGTTCATTTTAAAAATGAATGTGCTAACACCCTTCGATCAAGAGGGAACTATCATTGGATTTGTGTAGATAATTTTAATGAAGCTAAATTCAACTCTAGATCAAGTGCTGAAGACAACTCATAGGAGATCAACACTGATGCGCTCTACACTCAGGTTAACTGGACATGAGAAGATTACAGGAATTGCCATGGATCCCAATGTTACTCTAACATTCAGGAATCAACATTAGAACATGAGATCTTCTTTGTAAATTAGAATGAAAATAACTCACGTGTCAACCCTGATGTATACTCTGATTGTGATGATTCTAACATTGGTTGTTTTCATTGCTCAGTTGATCTTGAAGAAGAATACTACTTTGAAGGAGAAATGTCCGTGGAGGAAATCATATATGATTTAAAATCTACCTTATGCAATATGTTGAGAGAAAACCATAATCTCATCAAAAGAAATGAAGCTCAGAAGCATGAGATTGAGAGTTTCAGGAATATGATGAGGTTGTATGTGAGAGACCTTGACAAAATAGAAGCTGAACTGAAAGAGGTAAAAGATAAACTTAAAAAAGTTAGTCATATCATTGTCAAATGGAACTCAGGTACTTCTAAACTTGATGAATTTCTAATTATGGGACATACATGTATAAATGGTCTGGGATTTGTTGAGAAATCTACCTCATCTGATGTTAATTTTGTTTACGTAAAAGCTAGTTTTGCCAAATAATCTACAAACTTGAGTGGTGCTCCTATCAACACTAGAAAAAGTAGAACTACCTATATCTGTTAATACTATTTTCAATGAGGTCACATTAAATAATTCTATAAGAAATATCTAAAAGTAAGTGGAAATAAAACAACCATAGTATTTAATGTCAACTCAACAACTGTTTTTGATGTTAGCCAATCATTAGGTACTGGATAGAAAGGAAGAACCTGGATAGAAAAATAGAAATCTCCTAAGATTAAGATTGTATGCAATGTGGTCTTTTCTGCTGTCTACTCTAACCTCGCAGGTAAGTGGTACTTTGACAGTGGATGTTCAAGACACATGACTGGTAACAAGAAAAATCGTAAGCAGATGATTCCCCTCACTGTTGGGACTGTCACCTATGGAGAAGACACCAAGGGAAGAATCATTGGAAAAAAGAGTCCTTAATGTTAAAGGATTCCCACCCCTCAAAGATGTTTTGTTGGTTGATGGATTAAAAGAAACCCTAATTAGCATTAGTCAACTCTGCGATGATGATTTGCTAGTTACTTTTCATAAAGTGTCTTGTGATGTTTATGATAGTGACAATGTCTTTGTTATGACATGTACTAGATCAAAAGACAACTGCTATCTTGCTCAAGAAGAAGCATAATATTTTCCTGCTAAAATAGATGAGGCTTCTATTTGGCTCAGAAAACTGGGACATGTCCACTACAGGAACATGGAGAAACTACAAAAAGTTAATGCTGTGAGAGGTCTGCCTAATATAACCAGTCCCAGGTAAACTTGTATATGTTGACTGCCTCAAAGGTACACAAACCAGAGTTGTTCATACACCCTTGCAGGTACAAAGTGCTACCCCTAGAACTAACATGTGTTTTGAATTGCTTCATATGGATTTAATGGGTCCAATTGAGTCAGTAGTCTAAATGGTAAAAAAAATTCCTTTGATATTGTAGATGACTTTTCAAGATATACATGGGTAAAATTACTTAAAGAAAAGTCTGATACTTTTGATCAGTTCAAAATTTTGTGTGCTAGTATCAAAAACCTATGTGGCTCTTCTGTGTCTAGGATTAGGTCTGATCACGAAAAGAAATTTGAGAATGCTAGTTTTGATAACTTCTGTAATACAAAAGGCATCTTCCATGAACATTCAGCTTCTAAGACTCCTCAGCATAATGGCATTGCTGAGAGGAAAAGTAGAACCCTTCAAGAAATGGCCAGAGTTATGCTTAATGCTAAGAATATATCTAAGAGACTTTGAGCTGAAGCTTTGAATACCGTTTGTCACATTAGTAACATGGTGTATCTTAGACCTGATATAATATGAAATCTTATGAAACTTGAAAAGTATGAAACCAAATATTGCATATTTTCATGAATTTGGGTGTGAACGCTACTTGTTAAATGACATAGATTATCTGAGCAAATTTGATCCAAAAAGTGAAAAGTGCATCTTAGTATTCTACTCTATAAATAGTACTTGTTTTAGAGTTTACAATTCAGGATTGGAGACTATACAAGAATCAGTTAATGTGGTGTTTGATGATTTCACTGTTGATGTTGGTACTGATGACGTCCATGTTACAGATGTTGGCTCAACATTGGAAGCTGAGGATGTTATTCCAACATTGGACATTGGAGCTGGACATACTGAACATGAAACATAAACTGATGTTGGACTAACACCAGTCAGAATGGATGTTAGACTAACAACAGGAGAATCTGACTCAGACAATAAAACTGGTGCTGAACCTAAGAGAGATCCCCCAGCTAGGATTCAAAAGGACCATCCAGCCACATAAGTGATAGGTGTAATCACTGAACCATGAAGACTCGCAATAAGAAAAGGTTAAATTATAGAGATATGGTTAAGTTGTGTGTCTGCATGAATTTTACATGTACTGTTGATAATGCATCATGTGTTGTTTTTGCTATAGAACCTAAAAATGTGAATGAAGCTCTCGAAGATAGCTTTTGGATTAATGCTATGCAAGATGAACTATTACAATTCACCAAAAATAATGTTTGGAGTCTAGTACCTAGATCATCTAATGTGAATGTGATAGGGACTAAATGGATTTTTAAGAACAAAAGTAATGAGGAAGGTGTAATTGTAAGGAACAAAACTAGGTTAGTTTCTCAAAGATACACACATGTAAAATGCATTGGTTTTGACGAGATTGTAACGACATGTTCTTGATCTCTGAAATTAAAAGACAAGAAAAAGATTACAAAATAATATTTGAGTAAATTTAAAAGTACAATTGTGGTCAATCTCTATCTAATCATATGATTCAGTTCTACAAGAACAATATTGAAATTTGTGGTGAAAATCTGCAATTTGATCTTCACTGAAATGATTTGAACTTGGAGAAATGTTAATTCGAGGGTCCTTGGACTTGATCTCGGATTAAACGGTGATTTGATTTGAGGATTTGATGAACACTGATTTAATTTGATGATTGATGAGCATTGGTTTGATTTGAGGATTGATGAACACTGATTTGACTTGGGGATTTGATGAACAATGATTCGATTTGAGGATTTGATGAAGAATGTTATGATCTTCGTCCCCAGTTCTTTGAATACATGAGTATTGATCTCTCTAGTACGAATTTTGATCTTCAAACACAGTTTTCTAAGGGTCTTGTGACTTGATCCCGGATCAAACAGATTTTAGCTTGAATGTTCTTGAAGGGCGGTATGATTTGGCTTTTTTGAATTTGTTGAAGACTTGATCTTCTTGGTAGGGACACGATCTTCAAAAAACGGCTTTTGGATGAACTTGAGGCTTGATGGCGGATCGAAAGGAGTTCTTAACGAAGAACATCTTGAAGATTGTTGAAGGATACCTTTGAAGATTGTTGAGCTTGTTGGAGAGGATTTGTTGAACTTCCTTGCTCTGAATTCTTAAAGCTTCAATTGTGATTTTTGTTCTTCAAGAGCATCATTATTTATAGTTGTAGAGTGAATCTCAATCAGAATCTCATGATGAGATGAATGGTTGTGATCGCGTCTACGATTTCTTGATTTGGAAGACTTGATCTAGATGAATCTTCTTGATATCTCTTGAATATTGAGTCTTAGAGGAGAAGACTTTTCTTGTTTAGATATTTGATAAATATATATATTTACCTCCTTAAAATATAAGGATTAAATAATACATATTTTTATTTTCTTTTTCTTGCTTTACAAGACTTGTCACTATTTAATTTGATTGGATCATTTAACTCTAATTAATAAATAAGATATTATTTAATTCAAACATCGTATATATTAAAATCAATAAATTTAACTACTTTACTTTGGAAATAAATTTATTATAAATCCAAAATAAAACAGAAAAATAAATTAAAGATTAATATATTATTCTCCACGTGTCGAGATTTAATTAGACACAAACTTTACATGTCTACAGAGACATTTGCACCTGTAGCTAGAATAGAATCTATTATATTACTGCTAGCTATTGCATGTTGTCTTAAAATTAAACTTTACCAAATGGATGTGAAAGGGGTTTTGCTAAATGGTCTGATAGATAAGGAAGTATTTGTTGAACAACCTAAAAGATTCACTGACCCTAAGTATCCTAATCATGTGTATAAACTTGAAAAAGCTTTGTATGGTCTGAGAAAGGCACCCAAGGCATGGTATGAAAGACTTATATAATTTTTGTGAAGTCTTGGATTCACTAGAGGTGATGGAGACAGAACACTGTTTGTACTAAGAAAGAATTCTAACATATGTATTGCTTAAATTTATGCTGATGACATTGTTTTTGGATGTACTAACAATTTTTTTTCTAGAAAAGTTTGTTTAATCTATGACAGGAACCTTTGAAATGAGCATGATAGGTAAACTGAACTTCTTTCTTGGTCTTCAAGTGAAACAAACAGGAAATGGTATCTTCTTGAATCAGGAGAAGTATGCCAATAATTTGGTGAAAAGATTGAGCTCGCTAATTCAAAGCCTTTTGACGATACACAAAGCCTGGAAATGAAGTTTGATTACTAATTGTAAATTTACTCAATTTTAAAATGGCCATCAACCAAATTTTGATCAGAAAAATCCACAAGATAACCATTCTTGTATTTTTTACGCAAAAGAGATGAAAATTCCAAATTAGCATGCATAGGTTTCACGAATGAATTCCCACAATGTGTTTCTATGAAGATTTAGCAACGATTCCCCAGAGTTTATACAGGAATTGCTTCTATAAGCGAGGAGGCTAGATTCGAACATAAAGATGATTCCAGCACGCAAGAAGGAATAAGCGGCACCTTGCTCTGCGCACACTGAACGCTTGGATCTTATGCATGTCCGTCTCATAATCAAGAACTAACAAGTCACTAGCGCGGACTTTATATGCGAACGCAAGAGTGGTGTCGATTTTAACAAAACGCAATGACAAGGATCATCTTCTTATGAAGTCTATTTTTGTATAAAGTAGATATTTTTAAATTAGCAAATAAACTCCACATTGAAAAGTAAAGTATCTCTCTTCGAAAAAGACATTACAGGGCATATAATGTCATAAAAAATATGTAATTCTAGCTAATCAAATAAATAAGTAGAGTAATAGACTACCCATCACACAAGAATGCTATGACAAGAGTGATACACAAAAAAGATTTTAAAGATACCAAAGAAAATTCTAAAGTCGCCGCTTAAATTTGACTACAAAAGAAAATATATGTCGTCAATAACAGCGTAACTTCTGTTCTTGGTTATTTAGAAATATAATGGATTAGCTATGTGACGATAAAATAAGTTTTATAATTACCTTGAGAACTAATAGAGTATGGTTTGATGCATGGAAACTACAATCGAAATCTAATTGCTGATTCGACACTCGTATTCATATGATTGTATGTATATTCTTTCTTTTTTAAGTATTTAAGAATTCATTTTATGCGAATAAATTAGCACATAGTACTAAATACTAATCAATCCTTTATTCAATATAACTGTTTCGGAATTATTCACTTTCAAAGAAGTACCTCCTATAAGTACCATGCATAGATACTAATTAGGAAATCACTCTCCCACTAATATTAAGGATTCTTTGCATTGGTATCCTTCTGCGAAAAAGTATCATCAAGAATAGCGTCAACCACAAGCGCTGACAACCTTGTTTCATCATATTTTTCTTGGTTGAGCTCCTCGACGGGGTGAAAAACACGTTTGAGATCAGTTGCCATTATAATATGGTCTATTTCCGCTAGACGAATTCTTTCTGCTTCACGGTCCCTCTTAACATTCGCGTACCTAGCGTTGGATTGTTTGTTGGGAGTTTCATGGGACTTTGTGAAAAGGCTAGCTTGTTGTTTTGAACTCATGGAAAGTGTATTTTAGCAAAAAGAAGAAGTATCAAGCTTCAAACAAGGGGCGAATGCAAACAAAAACTAATATGTTTTAGGAGTGTAAATATAGAACTATTTATAGGAGGATACCAATATCACACTATAGTACCATTGGAATGACAATTTAATACATTTAACTTCCTTTGTTTATTGGGAAATCAAGGTATTTGCCGATTTCTCAAACATATATTTATTTGGACTGATTGAATGTCATCTAATGCAAACGTGAAATGCTTGCATGAAATATCTCATAGACAAGTTGGTATTGTATTGTTTAATTGTTTTTTACATATTTACCAAATAAAATCTTGATGTTATATCCTCCATAGAATTTAGGAAAGTATTGAAATACTATGACCCGGCCAATAATTCTTTTGGTGTGATTTTTGCAAATAATTAGCTCTCTGTGGTAAAAGAAATCATCATCGTCTTCTTTATTTTAATTTATGAAGAAATAGACATTAATATTAAGCTCCGCTTGTAATTTATCATGCTATCGAATAACAAAAAAAGGGTTTAAAACTACTGAAAGCCAATATAACAATTAATCAATCACTTTAAACTTGTGATAACACAAATAATCAAGCGACTTTGCTCGTATGGGTGAATATTTCATTTAATTATTACACTAGGAAGCACATGTTCTTGTTTCTTTTCATGTTTTTTTTAATGCACGAATAACGCATTTCTTTAATTAATTCAGATGTACAAAATATATAATTTTCCATAAAATTACAAAAACAGGTTTGGGAGTTCTTATAATTTCTCAAAAAAAACGTTTTTAGTTACAAAAATGTTTTAATCGCAAAACCATACATGATATCCTTCAATTCGCAAGCAGCAAACACTTTCGCATCAATGGTACAATAAATAAGTAAGAGTTGTTAAAACATCATAGTAAATCGATACGCCATAAGAATGAACATCAATCTTTGAAATTGTGAACCTATCAAAACAATCCTTTGAGGTTGCTACATTCAAATTTTATTTTACTTCTATTGATCTAATTAAACAATTCAGTCAAACAAATCACGTAGAGCGAACAGATCAACAAACAAATTAAAGTCAGTAATGACATGGACAACCAACAAACGAACTTGCTAACTCTATTAGAACAAGAAATTACCATAAGTCAATCGCAAAAAAACAGTTGTCGACGATGCCATCGGTTTGTTTCGCTAGATTCAAAATTGCTATAAGTCTGTTATCTAATGAGTTTTCGACTTTTCATGACTGACAAGTAGATCTCGATTGATGGAAAACTCGATCGGTTTCTAAGATCTCCATCTCCTGATTTTCCCGATATCAATGTCTTATTCGGCCACTTTTTACATGTATTTCTGCCAATCTCATATTTCAATCGTAATTGAAACGTAGTTACCCTACAAAAACCATGGATTTAACAAACTCTGTCTTTAAAAACGGGTACACATGAGAAAATGGCCATAAACAAGAGCCAAAGGAAATACCAAAATAATATGAATCAAAGCTAAATATAAGAATTCTTATGTTAGAATAATCACTTTCCTCGACCTAGTCTGCGTAAATAAATAGTTCGACTCTTAGAAACAATGGGAAAATTGCTTTACCCATCTGCGTAGGGGAATTTAATGTAATAAGCCGAATAAATTGTCAAAAATCTTAGATTATAAAAGAATATGTATTCAATAACGATCTTATTACATTTCATCGAACGCGGCCTTCTCTATATCACTTTTTTTTTCTACATCACTTTACCCATCTGCCTAGGCGAATTTAATGTAATAAGCCGTATAATTTGTGGATCTTTGGAGTCACTTTACTTGTAAAGCTGATTTAATAACTAAATATAGAAAGACTAGCATTGTGGTCAAAGACAAAAGACGGGCAGGAGGGACAGCTAATCTAATAATTAACTATATGATACAAGTTTTCGAATACACTAATCAAAAAAGGAAGAAAAAAACAAAAAACAAATTCCGTTGCCGGGACTTGAACCCGGGTCTCTCGGGTGAGAGCCGAGTATCCTAACCACCTAGACTACAACGGAGCTGCAGTTTTCATCAATATATTGACTTAATTACTTGGATAACTAAATATATGCTTACAACATCATTAGTGCAGTGATTTTATTAAATATGACCAATTTCTATCTTTACACAAACAATTAAAAGAAATAGTAACTTAAACCATTTTCCAATTTTAACCAGTTTGCACCACATCATCGTACCACAAATGCACGAAATATTTTTTCTTGAACACCGGCAAAATTAACACGACACACCATGCGAAAATAATCTAAGTCTTCTAAATAATCTAAGTCTTCTAAATATTAGCTATTGCCTATTTTCGCTGTACATGTCAACTGATAATGGGAAACCGTAACAGATGCTTGACAAAAGTGCCCCATACCTTAAGCAGTGGATGCTAAGCAGAGTTAGATCCTTCCTCAATTGCTCAGTACAATATGCGGTTTCCCCGTTACTTGAAGATTCAATATTTTTCACAGATTCAATGTCAGAAAGCCAGAGAGATTCGGCACATTTAAGCCAGCTGAAATCAATTGGATTTTTAATTGATTTCAAGAAACCACTTCCAGAAGAAAGAGATCTCCAGACTTTTGACGTCATATTCGCAATGCAGTTCGATTGCTGCCTAAATATTTTCTCTAATTGTAACTTTTGGAAACAACCATGGACGGAATTTTGATCAGAAAAATCCGCAAGAGAACAGTTGCCGCAGTTTCTACGTAAAAGGGATGAAATTTCCAAATTAGCATGCCCCAGTGTCGCGAATGAATCCCACAATGTGTTTCTACTAAGATTTAGCAACAATTCCCCCGCGTTTATCCAAGCATTTGCAGCAGATCCAACAAGACTGGATTCACACATGAAAAGATGATTCGATACTCCAGCAAGCAGCAAGGAATAAGCGGCACTAGCTTTGCACATATTAAATGCTTGGAATATATGCACCTCTGTCCCAGAGTCAATAGCTAACAAGTCACTTGCGCAGACTTTATATGCGGAAGTCAAGGCGGTGTAGGCATTTAATGTAAAATAGTTAAAAGGATGCAACTTCACTTTCTGACATGATTTTGTAGCCTTTGGTTCCAGCGGCTCGTCTAACATGCCAAACGCAAGCAAGTTTTCAAGCTTCTCACAGCATAATTTTGGTTCGTTGTATGATAAATACTCTGTTATAGCATCATCAATCCGTTGGGTCAACTCCATTATTTCCTCCTCTGTGCAGCAGTCATGATCGGTAATCATGTTTTGATAATCAGGACTGACGGTACAAATCGCCTGCTCAGCAAACAAGAAAACGAAAAGGCAAGCACTTGATAAACAAACCTCCGCAAAACGTAGAACAGTTTTTTGGAAAAGTGACTTCAATACGTAGATAACATAATCTGATTCTAAAACAATGACGAAAAAAGTTATCTGAACTTCTATTTGAATGAAGAAGAAAAAGTGATAAATGCAACCATTCTAAGATGCAGATCAGGATTCTAAAGAATACGATGATGAGCGAGGTACTAAACCACGATGGACTTAAGAATTTTGAATCAAGAAAAGGAGCTTACTATTCAATTAAATATGTGTGTATAAAATTCTTACTTGCAGAGAACAATCCACATAAGTTGCAGGCACTGCAGTGCACCGTTTACAGGAACATCTAAATTTATACTTCAACCATAGTTCCGCTTGCCTTATCTCCTGCACAAATAAACAGAATGGTCAACAAGGCTCAGTAACTAAATGCTGGAAATACAAGGATGAGAATACAATGATTTCTCGGACTTATTGAGATCTATGAATTCAAGATTATGGCCATTCAAGCATAACTGCACAGTAAGAAAATCATCATGCTCATGCCGAAATTGAAGCAAAAAAAAGAAAATCAATGTATAACATATAAGTAAATTATCACTAGAAGTATTAAAATCTAAATGTTGGGTTTCAATCTAAATGTTGCATTTTGACAATATTTTAATGGTTTCAAAATCTTGGTTAAGATAGAATTCTAAAGGATACGAAATTAAACAACACGATTAGGAAAAGATTCTGACAAGCAAAGCTCTCTCACTTCCTTCATGCATTTGGACGGTTTCATTAAATTAGCTCAACAAAGTTGCACTTAGAAAACGCTTTATGCCCATACTTATACGAGGACATCTATCTAAGGTTAAATTATCAAGGCAATTAGTTGAATTCGACTACCTCATCTTACGCTATTGCGATTAAGAACCTGTAACATGATATTTCACAACTTCCAACAGATATCCAATGCTGAAATTCTCATAGCTAACAGTTTTGCCTAGCAGAGAAATATAAACACACCTAACACGAGAAGTAAAATATTGCACATAAGCATAAAACATGAATACGGCACTAACCTTGGGCTGCAACAGATCTGTGTATGCTATTGTCACCTCTTCTTCTTTATTAATGGGTTTCATACTTCGGACTATAACTCTTGGACCATATGCATAACTTTCTACATTTCCATAAAAACCAAAACAATCAAATCATAGCACACGTAGTACATGGATAATATCCAATACCTGAAAGTTGAGCTTCTGGATCGCTTCTCACTATTACACCGTCTCCATTTGCTGCTGGATAAATCCTTAAAGCCTGTTGCTCATCGTTATCCAATCCCACTGAAAACCGATAGCATGCATTGGGAGAGCAACTATGATTAATCCAGGAAAACTCAGTACCATAAACAGCTATCCCCACGCTGCAGCCACTCTTATCCTGCACCTCCACCGCATTCGTCAGCACCAAACACAACACCATTTCCTCCTCCGACGAGGAGGAGGAGCCCACACTAACATCCTCACCCGCGCACATACTCCTTGCAACTGCCATCGCCTTCGCCCCCTCTCTTATCTTTTCCAATTCTTCACAATCCTCCATATCCTCAATTTCAAATAAAGCCCCACGATTCGTCATCAAACCCGTAATTCTCTCCAATACGACGTCATCAATTGAGCAATTTTCGGCCCTATTACCAAAATTGCCATCTGGGTTTCTCGTATTCTCGTTTTTACGAAATGGGTTCTCGTTATTACCTCCAAGATACGATTTTTGACCATTTTTCAACCAACCCGATGATCCTCGCAAAACGGTTTCGTTTTTCTTGAAAATGTGGAGGAGGCGAAGGGCGAGGCGGAGGTCGGAGGAGTCGTGCCACGTGGAGAGAGGTGAGTGGCGGAAGAGAGACAAGAGGTGGTGCTCGGCGGAGGAATAGTGGAGGGGTGAATCGAGGGAAGAGCAGTGAAGGGAACAGTAGGGAAGAGTGTGAGGGGAATGGTGGGGTGTGGGAGGGGTTAAACGGGAAAAGCAGGCGGAGCAGTGGGTGGTGAGAGCGGAGTCGTGGAGGACGAAGGCGAGCGGTGGGAGTGGTGGGGTCAGGTCTTGGCCAATAGTTGTGCTTTCAATTGATCTCATCTCCATGTTTGAAGGAAATTAATTTCTGGTTCTGGTTTTTATTTTGATTTACATTCTTTGCAATTGATTTCTACAAAACTTAGATTCTTTATTTACAAGGTGAAAGTTTCGGTTAGAATGTTATGCTAATGCTAGTAGTATATGATTAAAAATATTAACGTCAGTAAAGTTTTGTCAATACGATGATCTCACTTAGAGTGAGAGTGTAAAAGTGTAAGCCAATAATAAGACTACATATATTTTCAATGAATTGCCTAAGAGACACATGCATTCATTAAAAAAACTGTAAAAAGTAAGGTTCAACATAACCTTGTTAGTAGGCTTTTAATAGGGGTAGGAACGGGAGCGGAAATTTCTCTTTTCGTGAGAAATTCTTTCACGAGAAACCTCATGCCGCTAACTCGTTCTCGGCATGACCGGAGGGACGGAATTCCCGCCATCCAAGAGATGGAAACGGGAATCATTTTTCGATTTCTGAAGGCGAGAATCCCGTTAATATCCAATAAGGGGATTTTTTTTGGTGGTGGTTTGGGGGGTATTGCAGGAAATAAATTAAAATGGGAGTTGATAGATAAAATAAAATATAAGAGGGCAAAAGTTGAAATAAATATACATTATACATTATACAAAACGCATGCACATCACAAAAATCTCTCCTATGTCACTCCGTCGATGCAACGCCGCCAGTCCTCCGACCACTTTTTTGCCTCTTGAGTTTCTAGAAATCCAGGGGATTCCCTCGGGAATTCCTCCGGTTTCTGGTGGCCTGAAAGGGATGGGAACAGAATTGGGTTTCTCATTCTCGTGGAACGGGGTGAGATCTTGTTCTCACCCCTATTTGATATATTTTTGAAATGTTGAGTAGTTAATATTCTATTCAGGGTATCACGTTTGTGTTGGATTAATCTGAATTAAAATTCCTTCGTAATGTATGGAAGATGTAGACAAGTATTACCACCCTAGTTGTCTCAAGTATATATATATATATATATATAGAGGCGGCCAAGTACATGGATGAGTCGGCTAGACAAGGCCCAGGTGGACTGGCCCTACCACGGTCAATGGTCATTCTTTTGTGCAGTTTGGACGAGTTGTCCATGCATTCTGTATTGCGGCATATATACGCGCATGTCACGTCAGCTCTGAACCCTAGCGTATGTTAGATGGACTCGGCCTTGTTAATAAATATTTTCATTATTGATAAAAAGGATTAAAAATGAATTAGAAATTAGTTGTGTTGAATTAGTTAGTGCACCCATATTTTGTCTTATCATGTTCCAAGAAATGTGTTGTAAGTGAAATTGCAGTCAAAATTTTAACTTCTTTTAGAATTTGCATTCATAATTTCGTATTCTCATTTCATGAATTTATTTGAGAAATTGATACTTTAAAAAAAGACATATTACATATCTACACTTGATGAACGGGGGTTATTGTCCCAAACTGACTAGCTATGTACTTGTGGCATGTTATGTTAGAAGTTATATCGTGATCAGTTTTTGAGTACACAGCACAAAACAAGAAGTAAGGTGTTCAATAATTTGGCTTGCATCTAAAAAAAAGGCGCTAGACGGATGCCCATGGTCCTTTGATAAACAAGTCCTGATCCTGAGCGACATTGGACCCGACGATAACCCCGCCACTAATGGACCTGAATCTATGCAGTTTCTATGTTCGAATCTACGACCTCCCATTAGCTCGACAAACAAAGGAATTTGCTAGTTCTATCGGTCACAGGTTAGGAGTGTTTGAGGAAATGGAACTGAGTGGATCATGGGATCTGACAATGAGAATCAGGGTGAAACTCGATGTCACCAAGCCTCTGGCGCGTTTTATGACTATACGGGGAACGGGGGGCCAGGAGTTCATCGTTAAATTTAAATACGAGCGTCTCCCTAATTTCTGTTACTTGTGTGGTGTCTTGGGACATATTATGGCTGATTGCGAGGAGCAATATACTCAAACGGCGGACTCGCTAACCGCTCTAACTCCTTACGGTGCGTGGCTGCGAGAGCCGCCAAATCTGGGGGGAACTCGGTATAGACAGCACTTCTCGGATCGGGGTCCTAGCAGAGGAGGGTTTACAACAACAGCACCACGACGTACGGATCAGCCGTGGAGACGGACTCATCAGGAGTCACCTGCGACAGACCTGAACCGCAATGTAGAGCCGACACCAGCTACAGGTCTTCAAGTCGGTCGCACTCAGATGGGACAGGATATGGTCCCTTTTGCACCACCTAACACGGCTCAGGTGCGCCCTACTACAGCGAGCAGCGATGACAGTGGTTTGGAGCGAACGGTTTCTTCATCTCTGGGTAGTAGAGTTGGCTTGACAGCGAGACGTCGACGGTATGCAGCGCAGCGTGGCTATGTGGGGCAGCAGGATAATTCACAGCATGTTAAGGCGGGGTCCAAGCGCACGGGGGTGGAACAGATAGAGGAAACGTCGCGCATATTGAAGAAATTTCGCTTAGAATCAGCTTTGGGACGAATGGAATGTGATACAGTAGGGGACGACACATTATTGGCGGATGTTGCGTCGCAACCTCGCCACTCCCAATGAGTATTTTATGTTGGAACTGTCAGGGATTGGGGAACCCTTGGACAGTTTGTGAGTTGAGACAGAAGGTCTCGTATTTACACCCCCCTCTGGTTTTTTTATCCGAGACTAAGTGTCGGAGTAGGAAAATCGAGGTTGTTAAGCAGCAATTGAATTTTAATGGCATTTGTGTGGAAGCAAGAGGGAAATCAGGTAGCACTCTTATGGGAGAAATCAGTTGACGTTCGCCTTGTGAGTATGTCAGTTAACCACATTGACGTGGTCGTGTCGGGTTTAGGAGGTGGTGGGGACTGGAGATTCACAGGATTCTATGGCGAGCCCAACGGGACACAACGTACAATTAGGTGGAACCTCTTCGCCGTCTTCTGAGTGATCTAGCTCGCCCTTGGCTTTGCGCGGGAGATTTTAATGAGATCCTTCATCAAAAGGAAAAAAAGGGGGGACAACGTCGGGCTAATTGGTTGATACGCAATTTCCGAGAGGCTTTAGTAGACGCGGGGTTGAGCGACTTGGGCTTCCAGGGGTCACCATTCACTTGGTGCAACCGAAATCCGACACCGGCCACAGTTTGGGAAAGGTTAGATCGTGCGTGTGCGGATAGTGCTTGGTTCTCATTATTTCAGTCCTCGAAGGTCACTCATCACGCGGCTAAGAACTCGGATCATGCAGCAATACTCATCGAACTAAACACATCCGACACGACAACGATCTGTCCTCCTATGCGGTTCTGGTTTGAAGCTACTTGGGCCCGAAAATCAGATTGTGAAGCATTAATTAGGCAGCTTTGGATGGAGCAGGGAAACGCAGCGGTAGGAGAAAAATTAAATAACTCTCGTTTGGGTTTGCTTTGTTGGGATAAGATGGGGGGCGTGGAGATGAAGAGGAAAATTAAGAAACTCAATGACCGCATCTTATGGCTTCGGCAGGGGATGATAACTGAGGAAGGGAAAGCCGAGGAACGGCGATTGAAAAATGAACTGGAGGAATTATATTCAGTGGAGGAGCTTTATTGGAAACAGAGAGCAAAGGTACAGTGGCTTAGGGAAGGAGACCGGAATACTAAATATTTTCATAGCCGTGCTAGTGAAAGGAGAAAGAAAAATGAAATACAAGCGCTTCGGGATATTACGGGTATGCTTCGATCGACATCGGGCGAGGTTGATGCGATCGCTGCATCATACTTTACCTCGATCTTTGGCTTCATTCATCCATCAGAGGCCGCGGTTGAAGAGGTATTACGTGACGTGGAGGCTCGTGTTAGCCCGGAAGTGAATGCTAGCCTCCTTCAACAATTTACGGCTGATGAGGTACGTTTGGCGTTAAAAGATATGTACCCGTATAAGTCCCCTGGTCCGGATGGTTTTTCTGTTTTCTTTTATCAAACATTTTGGTCTATAGTGGGGGATGACATTACTACTTTTGTACTCTCTTTTTGAATGATCGCGTGCTTGACCCCGAAGTTAATTTTACACATATTGTGCTTATTCCTAAATGCTCTAACCCCGATGTGATGACACAGTTTCGTCCTATTAGCCTTAGTAACGTGAGCTTCAAAATAGCATCAAAGGTCGTAGCGAATAGGCTCAAGACATTCCTCGATCAAATTATTTCTCCTACACAATCAACTTTCGTTCCAGGGCGCCTAATCACCGACAACATCTTGGTGGCCTTTGAACTAAATCACTTCCTGAAGAATAAGAGGACAGGGACTCAGCGCTATATGACACTGAAATTGGACATGAGTAAAGCATATGATCGGGTCGAGTGGTCCTTCTTGGAAAAGGTAATGCTTAGGCTTGGTTTTGACCCTAATTTCGTATCTTTAATTATGCTTGGTGTAACCTCAGTGTCTTATTCTACACTTATTAACGGAAGAGAATCACCTATTTTTTTCCCCGAAAGGGGCATTAGGCAGGGGGACCCTTTATCCCCCTACCTCTTCTTATTCGTTTCTGAGGCTTTTTTAGCTATTATCTCGAAGGCGGAGGAGTGGGGTATGTTACAGGGTTTGGCTATCAGTCGGGCGGCTCCCCAAATTTCCCCCTTCTTTTTGCAGATGATACGCTTTTATTCTGTGACGCGTCGAGGAGCGCGGCTGAGAGCATTAGGATGTTGCTGGGCCGTTTTGAAGCAGCATCCGGGCAACAAATTAATCTCCAAAAATCTGTTGTGGTTTTTAGTCGGAACACGAGTGAGGAATGGGCGGCCGAGCTTAGTGAGGTTCTTGGGGGTGGAGGTGGCAGTGAGACATGAAAAATACTTGGGGCTTCCGTCCGTGGTTGGTAAATCCAAAAGGGAACTGTTTGATTTTATTAGGGATAGAGTGTGGAAACGTGCACAAGGGTATAAAGGAAAAACGTTGTCGGGGGCGGGGAAAGAGATGTTGATTAAATCAGTGATGCAGTCCGTGCCTACTTTTGTCATGAACTGTTTTCGTCTTCCGGATTCACTGATAGGGGAAATTAGCTCGATTATTGGGAATTATTGGTGGGGCAGTGGTACGAAGAACAAAATTCACTGGATTGCTTGGGATAAATTATGCAAGAAAAAGGAAGATGGGGGACTTGGGTTCCGAAACCTGAAGGCTTTTAACATGGCGCTCCTGGCTAAACAAGTTTGGCGAATTTTTCACAATCTGAACAGCTTGGTGAGTCGTTTATTTAAAGCGAAATATTTCTCGAATTCAGTGTTTGTAGAGGCGAGACTTGGGAGCAATCCCTCATTCTCTTGGAGGAGTGTTTGGGAGACGATTGTGGTTGTGAAACGGGGGTACTAGATGGCGGGTGGGGAACGGGTCCTCTATCTCGATTTGGGATGACCCTTGGCTGCCGCGTCCCATCACTTTTCGACCCATCACGCCGCGACCACAGCTGGAGGTGCAAAAAGTTAGTGAACTTATTGATGTGGCGACGGGATGGTGGGATGAGGATGTGGTTCGTGGCGCATTATGGGCTGTGGATGCAAACGTGGTGTTAACGATTCCGTTGGGTAGCTTGGAACATAACGACACTCAAATTTGGCACTACGAAAAGCACGGTCGTTTTACGGTCCGTAGTGCTTATCATATGATCATGTCGCAGGGCTTGACGGCGCGCGGGAGTTGGGAGGTCGAGAGTGCGAGTACTCAGCTGAGTTGGAGGAAAATTTGGAGAATGGGTTGTGCCAACAAAATTAAGTTATTTTGGTGGCGCTGCTGTTTGGATATTCTTCCGACATGTATTAATCTTGCACGGCGAAGGATAGGGGATGGGACAGCCTGTGTGGTTTGTAATGAAGGGGATGAAAGCCTCCCTCACCTCTTTTTTGATTGTCCTATGGCACGACAAGTTAAGGCACTAGCTAATTTCCCTACTGTGTCCAACCATCACGATCGGGAGGGATTATTGGCGTGGTTTACTCGGATTTGGCGGGATGAGGGAGAGGAAGCTGCGAGCAGTGCGGTTACTTATTGCTGGGCATTATGGCACAACCGTAACTTAATTCTTGTAGGGGAGGGCCGACACAAGGCGGTGGAAATCGCTGAGTTTATGGCTCAGTACGTTGCAGAATGGCGTGCAAATATGCAACCATTTTGTGGGGATGCGCGAGTTGCTGGAGCGACTTGGGAAGCACCAAGTGATGGGTGGATTAAAATCAAGTTTGATGGTGCGTGTTTCGTCGAGGAGGGAGCAGTGGGCATCGGAGTTGTGGGTCGCGACCATACGGGAGGGCTAGTGGCGAGGTTTCAAAGAAGATTTAGTGGTAACATTGCACCAGCTGGGGTGGAGGCATTGGCGGCTTTATGGGCCATCAAATTGGCGGTTGGAATGGGATGGAGGCAAGTAATATTCGAAGGCGATTGCCTCAACATCATCCACGATATTCTTTATTGCTCTCATGGCGACGCGACATATGCTAATATTATAAGGGATTTCCTACACTTTTTGTGTCGAGAGAGGATTTTTCTATTAGATGGATTAGTCGGGAGGCAAGTATAATGGCGAATGTCTATCCTTCTACTAGCGAATGTCTATCCTTTGCGATGTCTAATTTATTTCAGACCATGATGGACTGATGTCCATTTTCGATATATTCCATTTATTCATCTGACCACTTCGGGCCATTATTTCATTTTTAAAATTTTAGGTTTACGTTTATCTTGTCGGGCTGATGCTTTTGGTATTGCTTTGGACAAGTTTGTTTCGTACCATTTCGGGTAGGTTTGCACCGTGTCGCTTTGTGTGGACATTCTTGGTACCACTCTGGATACGTTTGACGTACCGCATAGGATCAGATTCATGGAAATTGTGCCAATTTCGCTCGTTCGGTGGGTGCGATCATTCGTTAGGAGTCCCCCCAGTCTTCGAGTGATTAGCAGTATTTAGGTTATATTATTTTGACGATATTAGACCTTTTTGTTTTGCATAGAATCTTTGTAACTTTTTCGCAGTGGTTTTTGATGTCATGGTGCATATCTAATATTATGATTGTGCTTGCCATGAAAAATATGAGCACTTTGAGCTGTTATTATTATCATTAGAGCATTCATGTTTTACCTGAGAGATCGGATCACTTGGGCCTTTATCTCGCCATTCTGGCATGCGGGGGTGGACCACTTTGGGCCTTCTTACCCCTCCGTCATGTTTTTCCTACTGGCATGTGGGGGTGGACCACTTTGGGCCTTCTTACCCCTCCGTCATGTTCTTCCTTCTGGCATGCGGGGGTGGACCACTTTGGGCCTTCTTACCCCTCCGTCATGTTCTTCCTTCTGGAATGCGGGGGTGGACCACTTTGGGCCTTCTTACCCCTCCGTCATGTTCTTCCTTCTGGCATGCGGGGGTGGACCACTTTGGGCCTTCTTACCCCTCCGTCATGTTCTTCCTTCTGGCATGCGGGGGTGGACCACTTTGGGCTTTCTTATCCCTCCGTCATATTCTTCCTTCTGGCATGCGGGGGTGGACCACTTTGGGCCTTCTTACCCCTCCGTCATGATTCTCGTGTTTGTCTTGTTGCTGAACTTATTGGTTCCTCATTTGGGGTTTTTAGTATCATTTCTATAAGACTCCACCTGCGTTGTTCACGTAGATAGATACATTTAATAATTTGGAAAAAATTGGGCTCAGTTTCTTACCGAGGGATCCACGCTTCCCAGTCTTTGCATGGGACTCAAGCCTTCGCAGCTCATACAATTATATATATATATATATATATATATATATATATATATATTAACTCCTATGCATAGTAGCGTTTAAGATGTTGCACATTCCACGGACGCTTCTGCTGAACACCCTACATAGTCTCCAAGTAATTGCATCCCTGCGAACTTGCTTGTATGATTTTGGAAGGCCCCTTCCAATTCGGTTCGAGCTTCCCGATATGTTGTTTTGCCGTAATGCCTCTCAGGACTAAATCTCCTACCTCAAAATTTCAGAATTGGATTCTGTTGTCGTTACTTTTGGCCATTGCTGCTTTTAAATGCTACAGTGCGTTGGTACGCATCTTCTCTTGTTATGCCTGTTATGTCCAGATCCATCTGACGTAAATGAACTGGTTGTTCGGGATCATTTCCATGAATCTTGTGTGTTAGCAATCCTATTTCGGCAAGTAGTACAACCTCAGTGTCGTAAATAAGAATGAAATGAGTTTCACCCGTCGATGTTTTTGTAGTTATCTTATATGCCCATAATATTCCTTGAAGTTCCTCTGGCCAGGTTTTTCCTCTGTCTCTCAACATCCTCTCGAGATAATTTTTCAATGTCTTGTTGGTGGATTCCATTTGTCCATTCGACAATGAATTGCGTGCCATTGTACAAATGTTCAACATTTAGCCCCAACGCCAATGTAATTTATGCTATAACCGCTTCATACTCGGCCTCAATGTTGGTTACCATGTAATTCACATTAATGGCGAATTTGAATTCTCTGCTACCTGGAGATAAGTGGTGAATCCCAAGTCCTTCTCCATAACTGGTGGCAAATCCATTTGTATGTAGTATCCATGTGGTGGTGGCCCTGCTAGTTCCTGTTGGGTCTGATAATCAATGCAATCCGACATTCGATACCACATAAGAGTGAGATTCTTCGATATCACATTAAGGTAAGACAAATCATGACACTATTCGGGGTACAGTCGCTTGTCTGTGTAGGATTGGGATTGAAGAATCCCTAATCTCTCTCCGATAATGTTAGTTTTCTTGGTTGAATTGCAGATTTATTTATTGCTCTTAGCACCGCTCAGTGTTTGCTTGGGACTGAGTTCCATATTATCAACTCCGTAGTTGTTTCTCGATCTCGATACAGCTACTGGGACTCTTCGCGGTTCTTTTCTCATTGGTTCATTCCCTTTCTTTGCCATTTTAACTAAACAGACTCTTAAGCGTAAGCGAAATGGTGTTCCCACAGACGGCGCTAATATTTTGGTCTTATTTCGTCTAGGTTACAATACACCGAGAAATCGATACAGTGGGGCCTGACTTAACCGAAATAATGCTATCCTATTACAGTGAATGGACTAGCTTGGTCCGAAACACCTATTACACATAGAGAAATATAAGGTTACAGGAAATAATCCCTAAATGGCCAAGTGGAGGGAACAGTCGAACGTGAGAGATTTGGTACTCTTTGATTGTTGACTTGCAGGCGTTAGGTTCTTATGATATCGGACTGAACTTGGGAACTTGTCAAGCTGCCTACGTATCCCATTAAGGGAATCAAGCCGAACGTAGTTCATTTGTCTCTTTTGAGCTGCCTCTATTAGGTCGACCCCTGATAGGGCCGCTTGGTTCACTTGGTTCAGCATTGGAGCAATTGCACGGTTTCGATCATATCTCCTTGTAGGATGATCGAAACCTCGATCCGCTTCTTGATTACAGACCCTAACTCATGTAGCTTTCAGGTCACATATGGGTTCAATCTTGGTGAGCATCGAATTGCCCTGGTTCGATGCATCCATGTCGAATAGGGTGAATTCGAGACAGCTTGGTGCGGCTCCACGGTTTCGATCATATCTCCCTAACGGATGATCGAAACCTCATTCTGCTTCTTGCTTCAGAACCCTGACCCACGTGGCTTTCTATTCATGTGCATCGAATTGGCTTGTTTGGATGCGTGCGCGTCGAATTCGATCCCTCAATGTCGAACCTGGTGAATTCGATGTGCTGTGCGCGACTTCACGGTTTTGCCTATATCTCCCTAACGGATGATCGAAACCTCGATCCGCTTCTTGATTTGGAAACCTGATTCACGTGGCTTTCTCTGCATATAAGGCATCGAATAGGGGCATCGAATTTGGGCATCAAATTGAGGCATCGAATTTGGGCATCGAATTTGGGGCACCGAATTTGGGGCATCGAATTTGGGGCATCGAATCGCCTTGGATTCGATGCGTGGCATCTCCCTTGGTCCCCCCTACTTGTGAGGAGTGAGGGGGTATATATAGGCATAATTAGAGGGGCTTAAAGGTCATTTTAGGACCGCATCGAATTGTACAAATTCGATGTGCTCAATCCGCATCGAATTGTGCAAATTCGATGTGCTCTGCGCAACTTTACTCTTTTGAGCATAACTTTCTCTCTGTACCTCCGAATCGCATTCCGCTTGTTGCGTTACGACCTAGACTCATGTGGCTTTCCAATGACATATTACTCAATGTCTAATTAGCTATATAGATATAATGGTGACCAAAATACGGCTAAGGTAGCTTTACCTCTAAGCCTTCTCGACACACACCGGTCAATTTCGTGGCATCGTGGCTTTTTTTCGTCATGACACATTATACCATATCAATCTATTATTCGTAACTCATGTAAATAAGTTACTTAATAAAACTTGATTAAATACTTAAACCAATTAATCTTTTATTTTTACGATACACACAAAAAATGCAACGTTATAGTCTCAATTGAATTATATCACTCGTAATATGAGTTAGATTATAAACAATTATTTTTTTCAAGTTCTGTAAATCATACTTCATGAATGTGTATGAAATAATTTAAAAAATAAAAACACGTATGTAATTTATGAAAAATACTTTTGTAAGTTCCAGATAATACCTAGCTTCATGAATATATATATGTATATATATATATGAAATAATTTATAAATAAAAACACGTATGTAACTTATGAGAAACAAATGATCCCATCATAGTCTAAAGAAAATAAACATAATATTTTATTTTGAAGTAAAATAAACACATTGGCATGTCTACTTTTTCAACAAAAAACTCCAGCTATATATCTTGATTAACATATAAAATTAATCTATTTTTCTAGAAAAGTCTAACCATAATCTATTTTTCAAAAAAGCAACGGACATGGCTTTTTTATTAATGAAATATCAATATGGTTGGACTTTTCTAGAAAATAGATAACTTTTATACATATGTTTATCAAGATAGCTCGAGTTTTTTGAAAAATAAATATGCTAATGTGTTTATTTTACTTAAAAACAAATATATATTGTGTTTATTTTCTTTAGACTATGAATGGATCATTTGTTTCTCACAAGTTACACATGTGCTTTTATTTATAAATTATTTCATATGTGTATATATATATATATATATATATATATATATATATATATATATGAAGTAGCTTCTTGAACTTAAAAAAGTAGTGTTCATAAATTACATATGAAGTAATTACATTTACAGAACTAAACCAATTTTTTTTTTATAATCTAGCTCATATCATGAGTGATATAATACCACTACAAGAAAAAGGGGTCATTAGGGACTGCCTGAGCGGTCCCTAATGATCCCCATGCGGTCGCTATTGAGGGGTAGCGACTGTCTAGCGGTCGCTATTGACCATGGTCGCTTGCCAATAGCGACCGTTAAGCGGTCCCTATTGAGGTCATTAGGGACCGCAATTTAGCGACTGTTAAGCGGTCCCTAATGACCTCAATAGGGACCGTCTGGGCGGTCCCTAATGTGGAACAATAGGGACCGCCCAGACGGTCCCTAAATTTAACAATAGGGACCGTCTGGGGCGGTCCCTAATGTGGAATAATAGGGACCGTCCAGACGGTCCCTAATTTTTGCAATAGGGACCGTCTAGGCGGTCCCAACTAATATTCGTAGAATTTCTATGAATATTAGTAGGGACCGTTTGACGGTCCCTAATATAAAAATCAGGGACCGTTATGAATATTAGTAGGGACCGTTAAGCGGTCCCTAATGACCTCCAGAAAAAATAAAAAAAAAACTACAATTATATTCCGGACTTAATCCGGAATATAATTGTTTTTTTTTTGTAAAATTGTAATTTTAACAAATTGAAAACAATAAAATATTGAATAAAAAGTTAATATAATGACAATTGATATGAAAGAATAAAAGAATGTGAAAAGATGAATAAAATGAGTAATAATATAAAATGAATGAAATCAAAAACATGAATGAAATCAAAAACATGAAATCAAAAGTGAAGAATAGTAAATGTAGATCCAAAATAAAGAAAGTATAAGAAAAAAAGATTGTATTGGTGAAACAAAGAAAATGAAGATCCAAAATAAAGAAAGTGAAAGAAAAGAAAATGAAGAAAATCTTGTGTTGGTGAAAAGAGGAAAAGTTTTTGTGTTGGTGAAAATAAGAAAAAAAAATTAAGTGTTTTTGTGTTGGTGAAAAGAAGAAAAGAAGATAGTGTTTTTTGGAGATAGTGAAATGGGTGTAAGAGTGGTGATATATATATATTCAATTGGTTTTTGTTCGTTGGATGATTTTAGATGATCGACGGTTTAAGATGGCGATCTGTGTTAAAGACATGATGGGTACTTATGACCGTAGATTAGATTTCATCGACGGTTGAGATTTGATTTGGTGAAAATTCAAATTTCCCCCTCACTTCCGCCAAAAAATTTCGCCAAAAATTCAAAATTTTGGATTTTAGGGACCGTTAAGCGGTCCCTAATGTCAAATTAGGGACCGCTTAACGGTCCCTATTGTCAAATTAGGGACCGCTTAACGGTCCCTACTAATATTCATACTTAAAAATCAATTTTTTTTTTTTATTGATGTTGTTGTGTTTGTGATTGTAAGCAACCAAACTCATTGTAATATATAAATTAAAGTAATAAATGATTGCAAAACCAACCTTATAGTAGATTAGTTGTGAAATAATAGATTAATTGCGATTGATCGAGTTATTAACGTTCAAGATATATTTCACAAATGTACAACTAATTAATTATCATTAGTTAGTTGTAATTGTTATCCGTGTTTATGATTTATTTCACAAACGTTAGCATAGATACGATTGATTATGAGGCATAATCATTAGATCAAGTATTCATTACTTATACGTATACATGTAGATCGAATTAATTTGTCATTATGTCATTCGTCGTACAAAATTGTAAGAGAATCTCCAAAGTGACTCGTTCTCCTTGTATAATGTTTGGATATACAATGTGTTGTTGTAGTTATTGTTAATTTAACTATTCCAAAGGTTATTATGAACTAAACATACAACGCGCCACCTCGAACCATCGAAAAATTCATAATTTTGATGTATGAATATTAGTAGGGACCGTTAAGCGGTCCTCAAATTAATAATAGGGACTGCTAAGCGGTCCTAATTTAGTAGTAGCGACCGCTTAACGGTCCCTATTGTCAAATTAGGGACCGCTTAACGGTCCCTATTGTCAAATTAAGGACCGCTTAACGGTCCCTACTAATATTCATACTTAAAAATCGATTTTTTTTATTGATGTTGTTGTGTTTGTGATTGTAAGAAACCAAACTCATTGTAATATATAAATTGAAGTAATAAATGATTGCAAAACCAACCTTATAGTAGATTAGTTGTGAAGTAATAGATTAATTGCGATTGATCGAGTTATTAACGTTCAAGATATATTTCACAAATGTACAACTAATTAATTATCATTAGTTTGTTGTAATTGTTATCCGTGTTTATGATTTACTTCACAAACGTTAGCATAGATACGATTGATTATGAGGCATAATCATTAGATCAAGTATTCATTACTTATACGTATATATGTAGATCAATTAATTTGTCATTATGTCATTCGTCGTACAAAATTGTAGAAGAATCTTCAAAGTGACTCGTTCTCCTTGTATAATGTTTGGATATACAATGTGTTGTTGTAGTTATTGTTAATTTAACTATTCCAATGGTTATTATGAACTAAACATACAACGCGCCACCTCGAACCATCGAAAAATTCATAATTTTGATGTATGAATATTAGTAGGGACCGTTAAGCGGTCCCTAGTTTGACAATAGGGACCGAATTAGGGACCGCTTAACAGTCCCTATTGTTAATTTAGGGACCGCTTAACGGTCCCTACTAATATTCATACTTAAAAATCGATTTTTTTTTATTGATGTTGTTGTGTTTGTGATTGTAAGCAACCAAACTCATTGTAATATATAAATTGAAGTAATAAATGATTGCAAAACCAACCTTATAGTAGATTAGTTGTGAAGTAATAGATTAATTGCGATTGATCGAGTTATTAACGTTCAAGATATATTTCACAAATGTACAATAATTAATTATCATTAGTTAGTTGTAATTGTTATCCGTGTTTATGATTTACTTCACAAACGTTAGCATAGATACGATTGATTATGAGGCATAATCATTAGATCAAGTATTCATTACTTATACGTATATATGTAGATCGAATTAATTTGTCATTATGTCATTCGTCGTACAAAATTGTAGGAGAATCTTCAAAGTGACTCGTTCTCCTTGTATAATGTTTGGATATACAATGTGTTGTTGTAGTTATTTTTAATTTAACTATTCCAATGGTTATTATGAACTAAACATACAACGCGCCACCTCGAACCATCGAAAAATTCATAATTTTGATGTATGAATATTAGTAGGGACCGTTAAGCGGTCCCTAGTTTGACAATAGGGACCGAATTAGGGACCGCTTAGCAGTCCCTATTATTAATTTAGGGACCGCTTAACGGTCCCTACTAATATTCATACTTAAAAATCGATTTTTTTTTTATTGATGTTGTTGTGTTTGTGATTGTAAGCAACCAAACTCATTGTAATATATAAATTGAAGTAATAAATGATTGCAAAACCAACCTTATAGTAGATTAGTTGTGAAGTAATAGATTAATTGCGATTGATCGAGTTATTAACGTTCAAGATATATTTCACAAATGTACAATAATTAATTATCATTAGTTAGTTGTAATTGTTATCTGTGTTTATGATTTACTTCACAAACGTTAGCATAGATACGATTGATTATGAGGCATAATCATTAGATCAAGTATTCATTACTTATACGTATATATGTAGATCGAATTAATTTGTCATTATGTCATTCGTCGTACAAAATTGTAGGAGAATCTTCAAAGTGACTCGTTCTCCTTGTATAATGTTTGGATATACAATGTGTTGTTGTAGTTATTGTTAATTTAACTATTCCAATGGTTATTATGAACTAAACATACAACGCGCCACCTCGAACCATCGAAAAATTCATAATTTTGATGTATGAATATTAGTAGGGACCGTTAAGCGGTCCCTAAATTAATAATAGGGACTGCTAAGCGGTCCCTAATTCGGTAGTAGCGACCGCTTAACGGTCCCTATTGTCAAATTAGGGACCGCTTAACGGTCCCTACTAATATTCATACTTAAAAATCGATGTGATTGTAAGCAACCAAACTCATTGTAATATATAAATTGAAGTAATAAATGATTGCAAAACCAACCTTATAGTAGATGAGTTGTGAAGGAATAGATTAATTGCGATTGATCGAGTTATTAACGTTCAAGATATATTTCACAAATGTACAACTAATTAATTATCATTAGTTAGTTGTAATTGTTATCCGTGTTTATAATTTACTTCACAAACGTTAGCATAGATTCGATTATGAGGCATAATCCTTAGATCAAGTATTCATTAATTATACGTATATATGTAGATCGAATTAATTTGTCATTATGTTCTTCGCCGTACAAAACAGTAGGAGAATTCTCAAAGCGGCTCGTTCTCCTTGTATAATGTTTGGATATACAATGTATCGTTGTACTTATTGTTATGCGGCACCTCGAACAACGAGTCACCTCGAACCATCGAAGAATTCATAATCTTGATGTATAAATATTAGTAGGGACTGCCAAGCGGTCCCTAAATTAACAATAGGGACTGCCAAACGGTCCCTATTGTAGAAATTAGGGACCATCTGGGCGGTCCCTATTGTAAAAATTAGGGACCGTCTGGGCGGTCCCTAATATTCCACATTAGGGACCGCCTAGGCGGTCCCTATTATCAAAAAGTATGGCGGCCGTTTCACGGTCGCTATATTGCGGTCCCTATTGAGGTCATTAGGGACCGCTTAACAATCGCTATTTTGCGGTCCCTAATGACCCCAATAGCGACTGCTAAGCGGTCGCTGTTGTCTTCAGCAGTCGCTGAAGACAAGCGACCGCTTGGCGGTTGCTAATTTGCGGTCCCTAATGACCCCTTTTTCTTGTAGTGTACAATTGAGGACTATAACGTTACCTTTTTTGTATTGTAAAAAAAAAATCTATTTGTTCAAATTATTAATTAAATCTTATTAAGTAACTTATTAGCATGAATTAAGAATAAAATTTAGATATAAAGACAATCTTTTCACGTCATATAAATTGGAAATTGGAAACAGAAACAGATTGATTAGATTTTCAAAAATTCTGCAAATCAATATAAAGGGAACGTGAATTGACTTTTAAATTTTAAAGGGACATAATAGTCAATAATAAGATATTGCTCTGTATTGAGGGATTTTGCATAGTATATATATCATCTCCCTAAATAGTATTATAGACTACAGATTCTCCTATAAAGAGTCGATACTTAAATTCTTTCCACTTTAGGTGGTGTTTGCAAATTCTAGTGGAAATGTAGAAGTTTATAATTTTAATTTAAGCTTCAAAAGCACTTAAATTTAAAAGTTGTGAGTGTTTGCAAGATAATCTTGAATTTGAAATTATTCAATTATTTTATTTAAAAATATCCACCATAAGCCAAAAACACCCCCACACCAGCTTTAAGATTGTGAGAGATGTCTTAGCTTAAAAAAATTGTGTAACCAAAAAAGCTAAATTGCAAACACCCCAAAATCATTTATTCAAATGAAAAGCTAATTATACCATTTTTTAAGAGTTTGCAAACACCACCTTTATCACTGGGCTTCTACAAATTCTTTTTCGGTGGCACATCCTTTACATTCACGCTCTTTTAAAAACTTTTCTTACCTTACCTTTTATCATTTTTTGGCGTAGTAGAATAGTTAATTAGTTACATGTGTATGCCGACTCTAAGTTTATATGCTTAGAAAAGAAAAGTCTAATACGCTTTTTATGCCTGTTTGAAATCTACTTTTCTGAACATGTATAAATTTTCATTTTTTTTTTGAACAGATAACATGGATTTTTTTCATGTTATTAATTAGATATTGACAAAAGAGAAAAAAAAGTAGCATTATTTCTTAATTTCTAGGGAGAATTACACAAACTACCCCTTAACTATGGGGCCGGTAATTACACAAACTACCCCTTCTGTTTGAGAAATTACAAAAACTACTCTTATAGCTAAAAAAATTAAAATAACTAAGACAACCTTTCAACCTCAAATCACAACAGAGACTAGAATTCGCAGATATTTTATTTTTTCTTTTAGGGTATTATTTGTTTTTAATATTTTTTGTCTTTTTGAACAAGATAAATGAGTTTTAATGCAACAATTTTGATTTAATTTTTATTTTCTTTGTAAAATAAATAAAGAGCATGAATATACATTCAATAAAGTGTAAACAAAATTATGCAAAAAATCGGCCATAAGAGTAATTTGTGTAATTTCTCAAACATAAAAGGTGTTTTGTGTAATTACCCCATAGTTAAGGGGTAGTTTGTGTAATTCTCCTTAATTTATAAGTTTCTTGGGGTTAACAACATGGGCCTCATTCTGTTGGACCCATAAGGGTTGGCGCTCTAATTGACCTGGCCTGACCCACTATTTTGGCAGACCTTTACTGCCTTAGCTTAAGTTGGTTGAGTAATTTATCAAAAAAAAACAAAAAGAAATACAAAGTTGGTTGAGTGACTCGGTTCAGCCCGGCACACAAAATAACATTAATTGTTATCGAGTTACACCCTATGTTGTTCGGACTTCGGATACTTTAAATTTTTATTTCGTATCGAACACGCGGAAGACACCGACACTTATTAAACACACCTCGGAGTACATGTATAAAAATAAATCAAATTATTGTGTAAGAAAATATCATCATTAATACATGGACATTTTTTCACGGGTCTGGCTGCAAAAGCAACTGTTATCAGTTTATAATTAGAATCAAGGATAACAAAAACTAACATTCATTATATACATCCACAAAGTATAATATATATGTCAAAGAGCTGACTGCGTAATTAATTAATGTTTTTTATGGAGGAAAAGCGCACTGTAATTATACGTTGTGTGGATAGTTAAGTTATAAATATGGAAACCATAAAATCAACACAAATAAATATTTGGCAGCAGTACAATCTAAAGAGTATGTTCCTTAAAATATTACAATTGGAAGGAGTTGTTCCATAATGTCTGCTCACGTACTTGACATGACTTCATCCTGAAATCGAACTATAAATTGATGCATTCGATGCTGGTGGTACCACCAGTGGTGGTACCACACACATACATATGTATGTATATATATACATACATATGTATGTGAGTGGCACCACCACTGGTGGTGCCACCAGCATCGATTTTTCGCTATAAATTGGAAAGAAACTCCGAGATATAATTAGTTGAACTAAGCTCCAACGGTAACTGCAAATATTTAATTTATAAAACGAAGGTTATTATATAAAAGATTCTTGTTTGTCCAACCAGCCGAACCATGTACATCGGCCGCATGCCTTTGACGGAATCCGACCAGCTAACTATTATGGTTGTAACCATAATTTTTTTTTTTTACAAATTTGAGAAGGATTGTCCGAGAGACACAACCTTCACAGCTATAAGGATCTCCCCAAGCCGAGTCTTAGTGCATTTCTACCCCTTCCCGGGCTGTTTAACTTGCCTAGACGGGGGCGCCTGCCTGGAGCTTGACTACAACAACAAAGGGGCCCATCTGACAGAGGCCTCGTGCGTGGATGCCACATTGGACGACTTGGGTGGCGAGTTCACCCGGTCGCCTGCTTTGGAATATTTCATTCCAAAAATAGACTACAGAGCCCAAATCGAAGAAATCCCCCTACTAAGCGTCCAGCTAACGCAATTCACATACGGTGGGCTCACACTAAGCTACTGCATGTCTCACGCCCTCATCGACGGGTCATGTGCTTTCCATTTCATCTTCAAATGGGCGAGAATCGCCAGAGGCGAGCCCTAGGATACACAACATTTCTAGGATAGGAAAGCCCCCTACGCTGGGGATTCTCTGGTCGAAGGACCACCTTTTCAGCACAAAAACCTTGAGGCACGACCAATGATGATATGTGGCCAATCAAGCAATGATGCTGAGAAAAAGAAAGCTGCGAAAGTTGCAATGCTGAGGTTATCCAAAACCGACATAGACAGTATCAAAGAGCAAGATAAAAAGGGCATTTGTGGTGGCAGCAATATTGTTAATAGCGTACACTCGATATGAGTCACTTGCTGGTCATATCTGGAGGTCTGCAAAGAAAAACCAGAAGACGATTTTAACTGTGTGCATTGACATCCGTAATCGCGTGGACCCGTCGTTGCCCGAGAAATGTTTTAGAAATGCCATTTGTAATGTGATTGCGACCGACGCTTTTGGTGAAATTGTTAACAAGCCACTAGCAGTAAATGTCTTCAAAGCACAAATGTCTTGTAAGTCTGCTATATCCTTTAACTCCTTCAGAAAGTTGATTTCTGAGTTGACATAGTCGTTGGTCACGCAATCAATAACCTCTCTTACCCGAGCAGCGACGTACCCTAGTGGCTTGTTAACAATTTCACCAAAAGTGTCGGGCACAATCATATTACAAATGGCATTTCCAAAACATTTCTCGGGCAGCGACGGGTTCACACGATTACGGATGTCAACGCACACAGTTAAAATCGTCTCTTCTCTTGGTTATTCTTGTGTTTGCGTGCTCTCTTGGTTATTCTTGTGTTTGCGTGCCCAGATATGACTAGCAAGTGACTAATATCGTGTGTACACGCGACTAACAATATTGTTGCCACTACCACCACCCTTATTAGCTTCCTCTTTGATCCTATGTATGTCGGTTTTCAATAACCCCATCATTGCAACTATTGTTGCTCTCTCTCTCTCTCTCTCTCTCTCTCTCTCTCTCTCTCTCTCTCTCTCTCTCTCTCTCTCTCTCTCTCTGCATCATTGCTTGATTAGCCATCGATCATCACCGGCTGTGGCTCAAAGTTTTTGTGCTGAAAGCGTGGTCTTACGATCGGAGAATCCCTAACGCAGAGGGATTTTCTATCCAGAAAGGTGAACCTAAGGGTTCGCCTCGGTCAATATTCACCCATTCGGAGATGAAATGGAAAATACTTGACCCATGGATGAGGGCGTGAGACATGCAGTAGCTTAATGTGAGTGTAACGCCCCTTACCAAACACCATGCTCAGCTCGAAGCGCCACTACTACAAAACTTATTAGAGAACACCTCACTTCTCTCGTGAAAGTTTCAGGCTTTCAGCTAACCAAAAATAACATAAAGCAGAAGCTAACATCCAAGAGTTATTTCAAAATCTTCAACTCTCAATTACCTCCCAATAGATATAGCTAGCCTTGATATACAATGAGCTATGATCAAGGATTTCCCCTTTTTCAATTTGGAATAGCAACATGAAAATATCTCTATGAATCAAAAGGACTCTGTGAGGTTAATGCAAAAAGACTTTCAATAGGATATAATTTTGTAAAAGCATGACTATATAATAATACATTTCAAGTACTTTATGAATCATTTTATAAAAACGTTCATGCCAAATCATGACACGTATCAGATCAATCATGTCATAATAATCTAGCTTGGTATCTCATTTCCTTTATACCACTCATTCAGGAGCGACCTGGAAAAGAACGAGGGCGTGCCCAGCTACACACCTCAACTCTAATTCACCCCGGTGAGACGTCCCATATTAGACGTAGAACCGAGTTTGTCAAAGCGGTGCTAGACTGTGAAAGCTACATTTATAGCTCTATCTAGGAGAATTTCACACATCTAAGCCAGGGCCCATAAATAGCCATCGAGGTGGCAATAATATAACCAATGAAATGGGTTTAAGAATGATCAATCTGAAACGAATATATTTACAATATTGACACGGAAGCTCAGTATAACATAGATCAATATTCATCAAGGGATAATCCAGTACAACATAATAATGCAATTGCCATGATATTAACGATAAATTCATAATTTCTAAACAAGTACTTGGGCATTTTTTGAAATCATAACATTTGTAAACAACTTTGAAAACATCCGGCTTTCACGATCAGCCGAGGGTGGCGGAGAAATTTCATGAGCTGGTCGTTAAATTGAAACAAAATAAGAAAAAACACTAACTAGAGATGGAGATCTGTGGAGTAGTGAAAAAGATTAAACTTATTTTTAAGGTTTTTTTTTTTTTACCATTAGTACAAACTTTCCACCATTAAAAGATTAAAAAGATAGTGCACTGAGGATGAAGAGGAAGACATAAAAAAATCAGTAATGTTTGAATATCTGTCATTTCTTGTCATTTTCTCTCTCTTCTTGAGGAAGAAGATTAATTTGTGATCCAATACATTGATGTGTACCAACAATGTCACGTGTCAAAATATTATTAAAAGAATAGACAAGGGAATAGGGTGAGGGAATAGAAAATTTTCGTTCTTTCTCTTGTTGACCGTTCATAATAGACATCTTAATAGACATTACATTTCATAATAGAGCGAAATACACGTGTATTTGATCCAATACACGAGGCCTCACTCAGATGGGCCTTGCACTCCACACAACTCGTGCTTACATCAATTTGCGCTTTACTCAGATGAACTTTGTCTTTGCTTGTTGCTTAATTTGAGGACTCACGTGAAGTTGTTAGTCATTTGCTACATAGGGCCTTATATCTAGATTTACTTATCTGGCTCTTAAGGTGTAATGTGTAGTACTTAGATTATAGGAACTCAATAGTTTTTTGATGAACTCTGTTATCTGGATATGAGTTTACGAGAACCAGATTCACACTGTTGTTAATTTGGCAATTCACCTCAAAATTGTTTCAGATTTATATAAACCCAGCTTCTTATTTATTGACCAAAGTTGTCAGCCTTAAGGTGTTCGCAATCCGTTTTTAAGCCAAAATACTAGTTTGGTAGGTTTCTGCATTTGCGTTATTTTTCATATATACTTGTTACGTCTTGAAAGTGCAAGTATTCTGGCGATGTTAGTATAACATTAGTATCTCAATGTTACTGTAACATTGAAAACTTAATCGCAATGTTAGAGTAATATCGAATACATAATCTTTTCTACAATCTTGTTTTAAAGTTCTTAATTATTATTTTGCCTTTATTTACTAAACTAACTTGGTTCCACAGTTATGATTATCTTTCATTATTGTTAAGGAAACAAACTTAACATATATAGGTTGATTATTCAAGTTTCCATTATGGAAAATTTCCTTAATTAAGTAAAGCGCACAACTTAAAAGAAAAGAAGTGGAGTTCAAGTGCAACTAGGAAACATCCAAGATGAGCCCTGACTTGAAGAAGGAGTCTTTCCTTAGTTAGTTAGTTTACTAACAAGGGAACTGTTATTCAAGAAGGAGCATGGGACCGCGAATGATGAGTTCGAATAGGAAACTTGAGCAATTACCAACCGTGTACAACACACCTTGACGTCCAAGTCAAGAACCTATATATACAAGTGTTAAGTACATCAAGACAAAGACGAGACAAGAGCTAATAAATCCGAGAGATTAAATTACTAATTGTTCAGTGTTGTTTTTCTTTTGCAATGTTTGTGAGTTGTTAAATTAATTCTAGGTTTAGAATTAAGAAAGTAATTATTGTCTGCGTTGTTGAGTTCGAGCAACTTGAGAGTTGTGAGAAACATATTTGTTAAAGTCTTGTGGTATATCGCCTACGGCTCGAAAGATTATATATTAACCAATTGGTATCAGTGCCAAGCACCAATTTCACTGGTGGTTGGCATTGATACAATAAGATGGCCAACATTAATCCCAATACCAGCAAACTACCAGTTTTGGAAACACCAGACAACTATGCTTATTGGAAGATTCGACCTAGAGTTCACATCAAATCTATTGGAAGGCTATACCATTCCATACTTGCTAAGAGATGGAGATGTTGATCTAGTACCAAAGCCTAAAGCACAATGGACAGCCAATGACATTGCTCATTACAACTTCAATGAATAAGCTATCAGTTCTATTTTCAGTTGGGTTGGTAACCACATGTTTAAACTTATTCAAACTTGAACCACAGGTAAATCTGCATGGGATATTCTTGAGCTGCATTGTGAATGAGATGTTGCTGTCAGAGATTCTAAACATAGAAAACTGCTTACGAACTTTGAAAAAACTGAGATGTGTGAAGACGAAAGCATTGACAGTTACTTTGAAAAATTGCTTGACATTGCAAATCAGTGCCAGAACCTAAGATTTGTAATATCTAATCAAGTTATGGTCAACATAGCATTTAGAACATTGTCACCTAGATTCACCATCAAAAGGATTATCATGAATGAGTCAAAAGATCTTGCCTATATGAATTTTCAGGCTTTAATGAACACTCTAAAGAAACATGAATTAGAATTTCTAGGTAAGTCAAACAAACAACCCTCAATTGCCTTACTAGGAGCTAATTCTGAAACCTGTGAGAATGATGATGAGTATGAATTGATTTCTTCTAACTATGAGAATATTACTAAGAAATTTAGTAAGTTGAGTTACAAAGATAAAGCTAAAGAAAATCAATTTAGTAATATTGGCCCTGGTAATAAGAAGTTACCACTAAATTCATAAAGTACATGTCATCTAAAACCACACCTCAAGATGCTGAAAAGTTGAAAGATGTGCAGTGCTATGAATGTAAAGTTTTTGTTCATTTTAAAAATGAATGTGCTAACACCCTTCGATCAAGAGGGAACTATCATTGGATTTGTGTAGATAATTTTAATGAAGCTAAATTCAACTCTAGATCAAGTGCTGAAGACAACTCATAGGAGATCAACACTGATGCGCTCTACACTCAGGTTAACTGGACATGAGAAGATTACAGGAATTGCCATGGATCCCAATGTTACTCTAACATTCAGGAATCAACATTAGAACATGAGATCTTCTTTGTAAATTAGAATGAAAATAACTCACGTGTCAACCCTGATGTATACTCTGATTGTGATGATTCTAACATTGGTTGTTTTCATTGCTCAGTTGATCTTGAAGAAGAATACTACTTTGAAGGAGAAATGTCCGTGGAGGAAATCATATATGATTTAAAATCTACCTTATGCAATATGTTGAGAGAAAACCATAATCTCATCAAAAGAAATGAAGCTCAGAAGCATGAGATTGAGAGTTTCAGGAATATGATGAGGTTGTATGTGAGAGACCTTGACAAAATAGAAGCTGAACTGAAAGAGGTAAAAGATAAACTTAAAAAAGTTAGTCATATCATTGTCAAATGGAACTCAGGTACTTCTAAACTTGATGAATTTCTAATTATGGGACATACATGTATAAATGGTCTGGGATTTGTTGAGAAATCTACCTCATCTGATGTTAATTTTGTTTACGTAAAAGCTAGTTTTGCCAAATAATCTACAAACTTGAGTGGTGCTCCTATCAACACTAGAAAAAGTAGAACTACCTATATCTGTTAATACTATTTTCAATGAGGTCACATTAAATAATTCTATAAGAAATATCTAAAAGTAAGTGGAAATAAAACAACCATAGTATTTAATGTCAACTCAACAACTGTTTTTGATGTTAGCCAATCATTAGGTACTGGATAGAAAGGAAGAACCTGGATAGAAAAATAGAAATCTCCTAAGATTAAGATTGTATGCAATGTGGTCTTTTCTGCTGTCTACTCTAACCTCGCAGGTAAGTGGTACTTTGACAGTGGATGTTCAAGACACATGACTGGTAACAAGAAAAATCGTAAGCAGATGATTCCCCTCACTGTTGGGACTGTCACCTATGGAGAAGACACCAAGGGAAGAATCATTGGAAAAAAGAGTCCTTAATGTTAAAGGATTCCCACCCCTCAAAGATGTTTTGTTGGTTGATGGATTAAAAGAAACCCTAATTAGCATTAGTCAACTCTGCGATGATGATTTGCTAGTTACTTTTCATAAAGTGTCTTGTGATGTTTATGATAGTGCCAATGTCTTTGTTATGACATGTACTAGATCAAAAGACAACTGCTATCTTGCTCAAGAAGAAGCATAATATTTTCCTGCTAAAATAGATGAGGCTTCTATTTGGCTCAGAAAACTGGGACATGTCCACTACAGGAACATGGAGAAACTACAAAAAGTTAATGCTGTGAGAGGTCTGCCTAATATAACCAGTCCCAGGTAAACTTGTATATGTTGACTGCCTCAAAGGTACACAAACCAGAGTTGTTCATACACCCTTGCAGGTACAAAGTGCTACCCCTAGAACTAACATGTGTTTTGAATTGCTTCATATGGATTTAATGGGTCCAATTGAGTCAGTAGTCTAAATGGTAAAAAAAATTCCTTTGATATTGTAGATGACTTTTCAAGATATACATGGGTAAAATTACTTAAAGAAAAGTCTGATACTTTTGACCAGTTCAAAATTTTGTGTGCTAGTATCAAAAACCTATGTGGCTCTTCTGTGTCTAGGATTAGGTCTGATCACGAAAAGAAATTTGAGAATGCTAGTTTTGATAACTTCTGTAATACAAAAGGCATCTTCCATGAACATTCAGCTTCTAAGACTCCTCAGCATAATGGCATTGCTGAGAGGAAAAGTAGAACCCTTCAAGAAATGGCCAGAGTTATGCTTAATGCTAAGAATATATCTAAGAGACTTTGAGCTGAAGCTTTGAATACCGTTTGTCACATTAGTAACATGGTGTATCTTAGACCTGATATAATATGAAATCTTATGAAACTTGAAAAGTATGAAACCAAATATTGCATATTTTCATGAATTTGGGTGTGAACGCTACTTGTTAAATGACATAGATTATCTGAGCAAATTTGATCCAAAAAGTGAAAAGTGCATCTTAGTATTCTACTCTATAAATAGTACTTGTTTTAGAGTTTACAATTCAGGATTGGAGACTATACAAGAATCAGTTAATGTGGTGTTTGATGATTTCACTGTTGATGTTGGTACTGATGACGTCCATGTTACAGATGTTGGCTCAACATTGGAAGCTGAGGATGTTATTCCAACATTGGACATTGGAGCTGGACATACTGAACATGAAACATAAACTGATGTTGGACTAACACCAGTCAGAATGGATGTTAGACTAACAACAGGAGAATCTGACTCAGACAATAAAACTGGTGCTGAACCTAAGAGAGATCCCCCAGCTAGGATTCAAAAGGACCATCCAGCCACATAAGTGATAGGTGTAATCACTGAACCATGAAGACTCGCAATAAGAAAAGGTTAAATTATAGAGATATGGTTAAGTTGTGTGTCTGCATGAATTTTACATGTACTGTTGATAATGCATCATGTGTTGTTTTTGCTATAGAACCTAAAAATGTGAATGAAGCTCTCGAAGATAGCTTTTGGATTAATGCTATGCAAGATGAACTATTACAATTCACCAAAAATAATGTTTGGAGTCTAGTACCTAGATCATCTAATGTGAATGTGATAGGGACTAAATGGATTTTTAAGAACAAAAGTAATGAGGAAGGTGTAATTGTAAGGAACAAAACTAGGTTAGTTTCTCAAAGATACACACATGTAAAATGCATTGGTTTTGACGAGATTGTAACGACATGTTCTTGATCTCTGAAATTAAAAGACAAGAAAAAGATTACAAAATAATATTTGAGTAAATTTAAAAGTACAATTGTGGTCAATCTCTATCTAATCATATGATTCAGTTCTACAAGAACAATATTGAAATTTGTGGTGAAAATCTGCAATTTGATCTTCACTGAAATGATTTGAACTTGGAGAAATGTTAATTCGAGGGTCCTTGGACTTGATCTCGGATTAAACGGTGATTTGATTTGAGGATTTGATGAACACTGATTTAATTTGATGATTGATGAGCATTGGTTTGATTTGAGGATTGATGAACACTGATTTGACTTGGGGATTTGATGAACAATGATTCGATTTGAGGATTTGATGAAGAATGTTATGATCTTCGTCCCCAGTTCTTTGAATACATGAGTATTGATCTCTCTAGTACGAATTTTGATCTTCAAACACAGTTTTCTAAGGGTCTTGTGACTTGATCCCGGATCAAACAGATTTTAGCTTGAATGTTCTTGAAGGGCGGTATGATTTGGCTTTTTTGAATTTGTTGAAGACTTGATCTTCTTGGTAGGGACACGATCTTCAAAAAACGGCTTTTGGATGAACTTGAGGCTTGATGGCGGATCGAAAGGAGTTCTTAACGAAGAACATCTTGAAGATTGTTGAAGGATACCTTTGAAGATTGTTGAGCTTGTTGGAGAGGATTTGTTGAACTTCCTTGCTCTGAATTCTTAAAGCTTCAATTGTGATTTTTGTTCTTCAAGAGCATCATTATTTATAGTTGTAGAGTGAATCTCAATCAGAATCTCATGATGAGATGAATGGTTGTGATCGCGTCTACGATTTCTTGATTTGGAAGACTTGATCTAGATGAATCTTCTTGATATCTCTTGAATATTGAGTCTTAGAGGAGAAGACTTTTCTTGTTTAGATATTTGATAAATATATATATTTACCTCCTTAAAATATAAGGATTAAATAATACATATTTTTATTTTCTTTTTCTTGCTTTACAAGACTTGTCACTATTTAATTTGATTGGATCATTTAACTCTAATTAATAAATAAGATATTATTTAATTCAAACATCGTATATATTAAAATCAATAAATTTAACTACTTTACTTTGGAAATAAATTTATTATAAATCCAAAATAAAACAGAAAAATAAATTAAAGATTAATATATTATTCTCCACGTGTCGAGATTTAATTAGACACAAACTTTACATGTCTACAGAGACATTTGCACCTGTAGCTAGAATAGAATCTATTATATTACTGCTAGCTATTGCATGTTGTCTTAAAATTAAACTTTACCAAATGGATGTGAAAGGGGTTTTGCTAAATGGTCTGATAGATAAGGAAGTATTTGTTGAACAACCTAAAAGATTCACTGACCCTAAGTATCCTAATCATGTGTATAAACTTGAAAAAGCTTTGTATGGTCTGAGAAAGGCACCCAAGGCATGGTATGAAAGACTTATATAATTTTTGTGAAGTCTTGGATTCACTAGAGGTGATGGAGACAGAACACTGTTTGTACTAAGAAAGAATTCTAACATATGTATTGCTTAAATTTATGCTGATGACATTGTTTTTGGATGTACTAACAATTTTTTTTCTAGAAAAGTTTGTTTAATCTATGACAGGAACCTTTGAAATGAGCATGATAGGTAAACTGAACTTCTTTCTTGGTCTTCAAGTGAAACAAACAGGAAATGGTATCTTCTTGAATCAGGAGAAGTATGCCAATAATTTGGTGAAAAGATTGAGCTCGCTAATTCAAAGCCTTTTGACGATACACAAAGCCTGGAAATGAAGTTTGATTACTAATTGTAAATTTACTCAATTTTAAAATGGCCATCAACCAAATTTTGATCAGAAAAATCCACAAGATAACCATTCTTGTATTTTTTACGCAAAAGAGATGAAAATTCAAAATTAGCATGCATAGGTTTCACGAATGAATTCCCACAATGTGTTTCTATGAAGATTTAGCAACGATTCCCCAGAGTTTATACAGGAATTGCTTCTATAAGCGAGGAGGCTAGATTCGAACATAAAGATGATTCCAGCACGCAAGAAGGAATAAGCGGCACCTTGCTCTGCGCACACTGAACGCTTGGATCTTATGCATGTCCGTCTCATAATCAAGAACTAACAAGTCACTAGCGCGGACTTTATATGCGAACGCAAGAGTGGTGTCGATTTTAACAAAACGCAATGACAAGGATCATCTTCTTATGAAGTCTATTTTTGTATAAAGTAGATATTTTTAAATTAGCAAATAAACTCCACATTGAAAAGTAAAGTATCTCTCTTCGAAAAAGACATTACAGGGCATATAATGTCATAAAAAATATGTAATTCTAGCTAATCAAATAAATAAGTAGAGTAATAGACTACCCATCACACAAGAATGCTATGACAAGAGTGATACACAAAAAAGATTTTAAAGATACCAAAGAAAATTCTAAAGTCGCCGCTTAAATTTGACTACAAAAGAAAATATATGTCGTCAATAACAGCGTAACTTCTGTTCTTGGTTATTTAGAAATATAATGGATTAGCTATGTGACGATAAAATAAGTTTTATAATTACCTTGAGAACTAATAGAGTATGGTTTGATGCATGGAAACTACAATCGAAATCTAATTGCTGATTCGACACTCGTATTCATATGATTGTATGTATATTCTTTCTTTTTTAAGTATTTAAGAATTCATTTTATGCGAATAAATTAGCACATAGTACTAAATACTAATCAATCCTTTATTCAATATAACTGTTTCGGAATTATTCACTTTCAAAGAAGTACCTCCTATAAGTACCATGCATAGATACTAATTAGGAAATCACTCTCCCACTAATATTAAGGATTCTTTGCATTGGTATCCTTCTGCGAAAAAGTATCATCAAGAATAGCGTCAACCACAAGCGCTGACAACCTTGTTTCATCATATTTTTCTTGGTTGAGCTCCTCGACGGGGTGAAAAACACGTTTGAGATCAGTTGCCATTATAATATGGTCTATTTCCGCTAGACGAATTCTTTCTGCTTCACGGTCCCTCTTAACATTCGCGTACCTAGCGTTGGATTGTTTGTTGGGAGTTTCATGGGACTTTGTGAAAAGGCTAGCTTGTTGTTTTGAACTCATGGAAAGTGTATTTTAGCAAAAAGAAGAAGTATCAAGCTTCAAACAAGGGGCGAATGCAAACAAAAACTAATATGTTTTAGGAGTGTAAATATAGAACTATTTATAGGAGGATACCAATATCACACTATAGTACCATTGGAATGACAATTTAATACATTTAACTTCCTTTGTTTATTGGGAAATCAAGGTATTTGCCGATTTCTCAAACATATATTTATTTGGACTGATTGAATGTCATCTAATGCAAACGTGAAATGCTTGCATGAAATATCTCATAGACAAGTTGGTATTGTATTGTTTAATTGTTTTTTACATATTTACCAAATAAAATCTTGATGTTATATCCTCCATAGAATTTAGGAAAGTATTGAAATACTATGACCCGGCCAATAATTCTTTTGGTGTGATTTTTGCAAATAATTAGCTCTCTGTGGTAAAAGAAATCATCATCGTCTTCTTTATTTTAATTTATGAAGAAATAGACATTAATATTAAGCTCCGCTTGTAATTTATCATGCTATCGAATAACAAAAAAAGGGTTTAAAACTACTGAAAGCCAATATAACAATTAATCAATAACTTTAAACTTGTGATAACACAAATAATCAAGCGACTTTGCTCGTATGGGTGAATATTTCATTTAATTATTACACTAGGAAGCACATGTTCTTGTTTCTTTTCATGTTTTTTTTAATGCACGAATAACGCATTTCTTTAATTAATTCAGATGTACAAAATATATAATTTTCCATAAAATTACAAAAACAGGTTTGGGAGTTCTTATAATTTCTCAAAAAAAACGTTTTTAGTTACAAAAATGTTTTAATCGCAAAACCATACATGATATCCTTCAATTCGCAAGCAGCAAACACTTTCGCATCAATGGTACAATAAATAAGTAAGAGTTGTTAAAACATCATAGTAAATCGATACGCCATAAGAATGAACATCAATCTTTGAAATTGTGAACCTATCAAAACAATCCTTTGAGGTTGCTACATTCAAATTTTATTTTACTTCTATTGATCTAATTAAACAATTCAGTCAAACAAATCACGTAGAGCGAACAGATCAACAAACAAATTAAAGTCAGTAATGACATGGACAACCAACAAACGAACTTGCTAACTCTATTAGAACAAGAAATTACCATAAGTCAATCGCAAAAAAACAGTTGTCGACGATGCCATCGGTTTGTTTCGCTAGATTCAAAATTGCTATAAGTCTGTTATCTAATGAGTTTTCGACTTTTCATGACTGACAAGTAGATCTCGATTGATGGAAAACTCGATCGGTTTCTAAGATCTCCATCTCCTGATTTTCCCGATATCAATGTCTTATTCGGCCACTTTTTACATGTATTTCTGCCAATCTCATATTTCAATCGTAATTGAAACGTAGTTACCCTACAAAAACCATGGATTTAACAAACTCTGTCTTTAAAAACGGGTACACATGAGAAAATGGCCATAAACAAGAGCCAAAGGAAATACCAAAATAATATGAATCAAAGCTAAATATAAGAATTCTTATGTTAGAATAATCACTTTCCTCGACCTAGTCTGCGTAAATAAATAGTTCGACTCTTAGAAACAATGGGAAAATTGCTTTACCCATCTGCGTAGGGGAATTTAATGTAATAAGCCGAATAAATTGTCAAAAATCTTAGATTATAAAAGAATATGTATTCAATAACGATCTTATTACATTTCATCGAACGCGGCCTTCTCTATATCACTTTTTTTTTCTACATCACTTTACCCATCTGCCTAGGCGAATTTAATGTAATAAGCCGTATAATTTGTGGATCTTTGGAGTCACTTTACTTGTAAAGCTGATTTAATAACTAAATATAGAAAGACTAGCATTGTGGTCAAAGACAAAAGACGGGCAGGAGGGACAGCTAATCTAATAATTAACTATATGATACAAGTTTTCGAATACACTAATCAAAAAAGGAAGAAAAAAACAAAAAACAAATTCCGTTGCCGGGACTTGAACCCGGGTCTCTCGGGTGAGAGCCGAGTATCCTAACCACCTAGACTACAACGGAGCTGCAGTTTTCATCAATATATTGACTTAATTACTTGGATAACTAAATATATGCTTACAACATCATTAGTGCAGTGATTTTATTAAATATGACCAATTTCTATCTTTACACAAACAATTAAAAGAAATAGTAACTTAAACCATTTTCCAATTTTAACCAGTTTGCACCACATCATCGTACCACAAATGCACGAAATATTTTTTCTTGAACACCGGCAAAATTAACACGACACACCATGCGAAAATAATCTAAGTCTTCTAAATAATCTAAGTCTTCTAAATATTAGCTATTGCCTATTTTCGCTGTACATGTCAACTGATAATGGGAAACCGTAACAGATGCTTGACAAAAGTGCCCCATACCTTAAGCAGTGGATGCTAAGCAGAGTTAGATCCTTCCTCAATTGCTCAGTACAATATGCGGTTTCCCCGTTACTTGAAGATTCAATATTTTTCACAGATTCAATGTCAGAAAGCCAGAGAGATTCGGCACATTTAAGCCAGCTGAAATCAATTGGATTTTTAATTGATTTCAAGAAACCACTTCCAGAAGAAAGAGATCTCCAGACTTTTGACGTCATATTCGCAATGCAGTTCGATTGCTGCCTAAATATTTTCTCTAATTGTAACTTTTGGAAACAACCATGGACGGAATTTTGATCAGAAAAATCCGCAAGAGAACAGTTGCCGCAGTTTCTACGTAAAAGGGATGAAATTTCCAAATTAGCATGCCCCAGTGTCGCGAATGAATCCCACAATGTGTTTCTACTAAGATTTAGCAACAATTCCCCCGCGTTTATCCAAGCATTTGCAGCAGATCCAACAAGACTGGATTCACACATGAAAAGATGATTCGATACTCCAGCAAGCAGCAAGGAATAAGCGGCACTAGCTTTGCACATATTAAATGCTTGGAATATATGCACCTCTGTCCCAGAGTCAATAGCTAACAAGTCACTTGCGCAGACTTTATATGCGGAAGTCAAGGCGGTGTAGGCATTTAATGTAAAATAGTTAAAAGGATGCAACTTCACTTTCTGACATGATTTTGTAGCCTTTGGTTCCAGCGGCTCGTCTAACATGCCAAACGCAAGCAAGTTTTCAAGCTTCTCACAGCATAATTTTGGTTCGTTGTATGATAAATACTCTGTTATAGCATCATCAATCCGTTGGGTCAACTCCATTATTTCCTCCTCTGTGCAGCAGTCATGATCGGTAATCATGTTTTGATAATCAGGACTGACGGTACAAATCGCCTGCTCAGCAAACAAGAAAACGAAAAGGCAAGCACTTGATAAACAAACCTCCGCAAAACGTAGAACAGTTTTTTGGAAAAGTGACTTCAATACGTAGATAACATAATCTGATTCTAAAACAATGACGAAAAAAGTTATCTGAACTTCTATTTGAATGAAGAAGAAAAAGTGATAAATGCAACCATTCTAAGATGCAGATCAGGATTCTAAAGAATACGATGATGAGCGAGGTACTAAACCACGATGGACTTAAGAATTTTGAATCAAGAAAAGGAGCTTACTATTCAATTAAATATGTGTGTATAAAATTCTTACTTGCAGAGAACAATCCACATAAGTTGCAGGCACTGCAGTGCACCGTTTACAGGAACATCTAAATTTATACTTCAACCATAGTTCCGCTTGCCTTATCTCCTGCACAAATAAACAGAATGGTCAACAAGGCTCAGTAACTAAATGCTGGAAATACAAGGATGAGAATACAATGATTTCTCGGACTTATTGAGATCTATGAATTCAAGATTATGGCCATTCAAGCATAACTGCACAGTAAGAAAATCATCATGCTCATGCCGAAATTGAAGCAAAAAAAAGAAAATCAATGTATAACATATAAGTAAATTATCACTAGAAGTATTAAAATCTAAATGTTGGGTTTCAATCTAAATGTTGCATTTTGACAATATTTTAATGGTTTCAAAATCTTGGTTAAGATAGAATTCTAAAGGATACGAAATTAAACAACACGATTAGGAAAAGATTCTGACAAGCAAAGCTCTCTCACTTCCTTCATGCATTTGGACGGTTTCATTAAATTAGCTCAACAAAGTTGCACTTAGAAAACGCTTTATGCCCATACTTATACGAGGACATCTATCTAAGGTTAAATTATCAAGGCAATTAGTTGAATTCGACTACCTCATCTTACGCTATTGCGATTAAGAACCTGTAACATGATATTTCACAACTTCCAACAGATATCCAATGCTGAAATTCTCATAGCTAACAGTTTTGCCTAGCAGAGAAATATAAACACACCTAACACGAGAAGTAAAATATTGCACATAAGCATAAAACATGAATACGGCACTAACCTTGGGCTGCAACAGATCTGTGTATGCTATTGTCACCTCTTCTTCTTTATTAATGGGTTTCATACTTCGGACTATAACTCTTGGACCATATGCATAACTTTCTACATTTCCATAAAAACCAAAACAATCAAATCATAGCACACGTAGTACATGGATAATATCCAATACCTGAAAGTTGAGCTTCTGGATCGCTTCTCACTATTACACCGTCTCCATTTGCTGCTGGATAAATCCTTAAAGCCTGTTGCTCATCGTTATCCAATCCCACTGAAAACCGATAGCATGCATTGGGAGAGCAACTATGATTAATCCAGGAAAACTCAGTACCATAAACAGCTATCCCCACGCTGCAGCCACTCTTATCCTGCACCTCCACCGCATTCGTCAGCACCAAACACAACACCATTTCCTCCTCCGACGAGGAGGAGGAGCCCACACTAACATCCTCACCCGCGCACATACTCCTTGCAACTGCCATCGCCTTCGCCCCCTCTCTTATCTTTTCCAATTCTTCACAATCCTCCATATCCTCAATTTCAAATAAAGCCCCACGATTCGTCATCAAACCCGTAATTCTCTCCAATACGACGTCATCAATTGAGCAATTTTCGGCCCTATTACCAAAATTGCCATCTGGGTTTCTCGTATTCTCGTTTTTACGAAATGGGTTCTCGTTATTACCTCCAAGATACGATTTTTGACCATTTTTCAACCAACCCGATGATCCTCGCAAAACGGTTTCGTTTTTCTTGAAAATGTGGAGGAGGCGAAGGGCGAGGCGGAGGTCGGAGGAGTCGTGCCACGTGGAGAGAGGTGAGTGGCGGAAGAGAGACAAGAGGTGGTGCTCGGCGGAGGAATAGTGGAGGGGTGAATCGAGGGAAGAGCAGTGAAGGGAACAGTAGGGAAGAGTGTGAGGGGAATGGTGGGGTGTGGGAGGGGTTAAACGGGAAAAGCAGGCGGAGCAGTGGGTGGTGAGAGCGGAGTCGTGGAGGACGAAGGCGAGCGGTGGGAGTGGTGGGGTCAGGTCTTGGCCAATAGTTGTGCTTTCAATTGATCTCATCTCCATGTTTGAAGGAAATTAATTTCTGGTTCTGGTTTTTATTTTGATTTACATTCTTTGCAATTGATTTCTACAAAACTTAGATTCTTTATTTACAAGGTGAAAGTTTCGGTTAGAATGTTATGCTAATGCTAGTAGTATATGATTAAAAATATTAACGTCAGTAAAGTTTTGTCAATACGATGATCTCACTTAGAGTGAGAGTGTAAAAGTGTAAGCCAATAATAAGACTACATATATTTTCAATGAATTGCCTAAGAGACACATGCATTCATTAAAAAAACTGTAAAAAGTAAGGTTCAACATAACCTTGTTAGTAGGCTTTTAATAGGGGTAGGAACGGGAGCGGAAATTTCTCTTTTCGTGAGAAATTCTTTCACGAGAAACCTCATGCCGCTAACTCGTTCTCGGCATGACCGGAGGGACGGAATTCCCGCCATCCAAGAGATGGAAACGGGAATCATTTTTCGATTTCTGAAGGCGAGAATCCCGTTAATATCCAATAAGGGGATTTTTTTTGGTGGTGGTTTGGGGGGTATTGCAGGAAATAAATTAAAATGGGAGTTGATAGATAAAATAAAATATAAGAGGGCAAAAGTTGAAATAAATATACATTATACATTATACAAAACGCATGCACATCACAAAAATCTCTCCTATGTCACTCCGTCGATGCAACGCCGCCAGTCCTCCGACCACTTTTTTGCCTCTTGAGTTTCTAGAAATCCAGGGGATTCCCTCGGGAATTCCTCCGGTTTCTGGTGGCCTGAAAGGGATGGGAACAGAATTGGGTTTCTCATTCTCGTGGAACGGGGTGAGATCTTGTTCTCACCCCTATTTGATATATTTTTGAAATGTTGAGTAGTTAATATTCTATTCAAGGTATCACGTTTGTGTTGGATTAATCTGAATTAAAATTCCTTCGTAATGTATGGAAGATGTAGACAAGTATTACCACCCTAGTTGTCTCAAGTATATATATATATAGAGAGAGAGGCGGCCAAGTACATGGATGAGTCGGCTAGACAAGGCCCAGGTGGACTGGCCCTACCACGGTCAATGGTCATTCTTTTGTGCAGTTTGGACGAGTTGTCCATGCATTCTGTATTGCGGCATATATACGCGCATGTCACGTCAGCTCTGAACCCTAGCGTATGTTAGATGGACTCGGCCTTGTTAATAAATATTTTCATTATTGATAAAAAGGATTAAAAATGAATTAGAAATTAGTTGTGTTGAATTAGTTAGTGCACCCATATTTTGTCTTATCATGTTCCAAGAAATGTGTTGTAAGTGAAATTGCAGTCAAAATTTTAACTTCTTTTAGAATTTGCATTCATAATTTCGTATTCTCATTTCATGAATTTATTTGAGAAATTGATACTTTAAAAAAAGACATATTACATATCTACACTTGATGAACGGGGGTTATTGTCCCAAACTGACTAGCTATGTACTTGTGGCATGTTATGTTAGAAGTTATATCGTGATCAGTTTTTGAGTACACAGCACAAAACAAGAAGTAAGGTGTTCAATAATTTGGCTTGCATCTAAAAAAAAGGCGCTAGACGGATGCCCATGGTCCTTTGATAAACAAGTCCTGATCCTGAGCGACATTGGACCCGACGATAACCCCGCCACTAATGGACCTGAATCTATGCAGTTTCTATGTTCGAATCTACGACCTCCCATTAGCTCGACAAACAAAGGAATTTGCTAGTTCTATCGGTCACAGGTTAGGAGTGTTTGAGGAAGTGGAACTGAGTGGATCATGGGATCTGACAATGAGAATCAGGGTGAAACTCGATGTCACCAAGCCTCTGGCGCGTTTTATGACTATACGGGGAACGGGGGGCCAGGAGTTCATCGTTAAATTTAAATACGAGCGTCTCCCTAATTTCTGTTACTTGTGTGGTGTCTTGGGACATATTATGGCTGATTGCGAGGAGCAATATACTCAAACGGCGGACTCGCTAACCGCTCTAACTCCTTACGGTGCGTGGCTGCGAGAGCCGCCAAATCTGGGGGGAACTCGGTATAGACAACACTTCTCGGATCGGGGTCCTAGCAGAGGAGGGTTTACAACAACAGCACCACGACGTACGGATCAGCCGTGGAGACGGACTCATCAGGAGTCACCTGCGACAGACCTGAACCGCAATGTAGAGCCGACACCAGCTACAGGTCTTCAAGTCGGTCGCACTCAGATGGGACAGGATATGGTCCCTTTTGCTCCACCTAACACGGCTCAGGTGCGCCCTACTACAGCGAGCAGCGATGACAGTGGTTTGGAGCGAACGGTTTCTTCATCTCTGGGTAGTAGAGTTGGCTTGACAGCGAGACGTCGACGGTATGCAGCGCAGCGTGGCTATGTGGGGCAGCAGGATAATTCACAGCATGTTAAGGCGGGGTCCAAGCGCACGGGGGTGGAACAGATAGAGGAAACGTCGCGCATATTGAAGAAATTTCGCTTAGAATCAGCTTTGGGACGAATGGAATGTGATACAGTAGGGGACGACACATTATTGGCGGATGTTGCGTCGCAACCTCGCCACTCCCAATGAGTATTTTATGTTGGAACTGTCAGGGATTGGGGAACCCTTGGACAGTTTGTGAGTTGAGACAGAAGGTCTCGTATTTACACCCCCCTCTGGTTTTTTTATCCGAGACTAAGTGTCGGAGTAGGAAAATCGAGGTTGTTAAGCAGCAATTGAATTTTAATGGCATTTGTGTGGAAGCAAGAGGGAAATCAGGTAGCACTCTTATGGGAGAAATCAGTTGACGTTCGCCTTGTGAGTATGTCAGTTAACCACATTGACGTGGTCGTGTCGGGTTTAGGAGGTGGTGGGGACTGGAGATTCACAGGATTCTATGGCGAGCCCAACGGGACACAACGTACAATTAGGTGGAACCTCTTCGCCGTCTTCTGAGTGATCTAGCTCGCCCTTGGCTTTGCGCGGGAGATTTTAATGAGATCCTTCATCAAAAGGAAAAAAATGGGGGACAACGTCGGGCTAATTGGTTGATACGCAATTTCCGAGAGGCTTTAGTAGACGCGGGGTTGAGCGACTTGGGCTTCCAGGGGTCACCATTCACTTGGTGCAACCGAAATCCGACACCGGCCACAGTTTGGGAAAGGTTAGATCGTGCGTGTGCGGATAGTGCTTGGTTCTCATTATTTCAGTCCTCGAAGGTCACTCATCACGCGGCTAAGCACTCGGATCATGCAGCAATACTCATCGAGCTAAACACATCCGACACGACAACGATCTGTCCTCCTATGCGGTTCTGGTTTGAAGCTACTTGGGCCCGAAAATCAGATTGTGAAGCATTAATTAGGCAGCTTTGGATGGAGCAGGGAAACGCAGCGGTGGGAGAAAAATTAAATAACTGTCGTTTGGGTTTGCTTTGTTGGGATAAGATGGGGGGCGTGGAGATGAAGAGGAAAATTAAGAAACTCAATGACCGCATCTTATGGCTTCGGCAGGGGATGATAACTGAGGAAGGGAAAGCCGAGGAACGGCGATTGAAAAATGAACTGGAGGAATTATATTCAGTGGAGGAGCTTTATTGGAAACAGAGAGCAAAGGTACAGTGGCTTAGGGAAGGAGACCGGAATACTAAATATTTTCATAGCCGTGCTAGTGAAAGGAGAAAGAAAAATGAAATACAAGCGCTTCGGGATATTACGGGTATGCTTCGGTCGACACCGGGCGAGGTTGATGCGATCGCTACATCATACTTTACCTCGATCTTTGGCTCCATTCATCCATCAGAGGCCGCGGTTGAAGAGGTATTACGTGACGTGGAGGCTCGTGTTAGCCCGGAAGTGAATGCTAGCCTCCTTCAACAATTTACGGCTGATGAGGTACGTTTGGCGTTAAAAGATATGTACCCGTATAAGTCCCCTGGTCCGGATGGTTTTTCTGTTTTCTTTTATCAAACATTTTGGTCTATAGTGGGGGATGACATTACTACTTTTGTACTCTCTTTTTGAATGATCGCGTGCTTGACCCCGAAGTTAATTTTACACATATTGTGCTTATTCCTAAATGCTCTAACCCCGATGTGATGACACAGTTTCGTCCTATTAGCCTTAGTAACGTGAGCTTCAAAATAGCATCAAAGGTCGTAGCGAATAGGCTCAAGACATTCCTCGATCAAATTATTTCTCCTACACAATCAACTTTCGTTCCAGGGCGCCTAATCACCGACAACATCTTGGTGGCCTTTGAACTAAATCACTTCCTGAAGAATAAGAGGACAGGGACTCAGCGCTATATGACACTGAAATTGGACATGAGTAAAGCATATGATCGGGTCGAGTGGTCCTTCTTGGAAAAGGTAATGCTTAGGCTTGGTTTTGACCCTAATTTCGTATCTTTAATTATGCTTGGTGTAACCTCAGTGTCTTATTCTACACTTATTAACGGAAGAGAATCACCTATTTTTTTCCCCGAAAGGGGCATTAGGCAGGGGGACCCTTTATCCCCCTACCTCTTCTTATTCGTTTCTAAGGCTTTTTTAGCTATTATCTCGAAGGCGGAGGAGTGGGGTATGTTACAGGGTTTGGCTATCAGTCGGGCGGCTCCCCAAATTTCCCCCTTCTTTTTGCAGATGATACGCTTTTATTCTGTGACGCGTCGAGGAGCGCGGCTGAGAGCATTAGGATGTTGCTGGGCCGTTTTGAAGCAGCATCCGGGCAACAAATTAATCTCCAAAAATCTGTTGTGGTTTTTAGTCGGAACACGAGTGAGGAATGGGCGGCCGAGCTTAGTGAGGTTCTTGGGGGTGGAGGTGGCAGTGAGACATGAAAAATACTTGGGGCTTCCGTCCGTGGTTGGTAAATCCAAAAGGGAACTGTTTGATTTTATTAGGGATAGAGTGTGGAAACGTGCACAAGGGTATAAAGGAAAAACGTTGTCGGGGGCGGGGAAAGAGGTGTTGATTAAATCAGTGATGCAGTCCGTGCCTACTTTTGTCATGAACTGTTTTCGTCTTCCAGATTCACTGATAGGGGAAATTAGCTCGATTATTGGGAATTATTGGTGGGGCAGTGGTACGAAGAACAAAATTCACTGGATTGCTTGGGATAAATTATGCAAGAAAAAGGAAGATGGGGGACTTGGGTTCCGAAACCTGAAGGCTTTTAACATGGCGCTCCTGGCTAAACAAGTTTGGCGAATTTTTCACAATCTGAACAGCTTGGTGAGTCGTTTATTTAAAGCGAAATATTTCCCGAATTCAGTGTTTGTAGAGGCGAGACTTGGGAGCAATCCCTCATTCTCTTGGAGGAGTGTTTGGGAGACGATTGTGGTTGTGAAACGGGGGTACTAGATGGCGGGTGGGGAACGGGTCCTCTATCTCGATTTGGGATGACCCTTGGCTGCCGCGTCCCATCACTTTTCGACCCATCACGCCGCGACCACAGCTGGGGGTGCAAAAAGTTAGTGAACTTATTGATGTGGCGACGGGATGGTGGGATGAGGATGTGGTTCGTGGCGCATTATGGGCTGTGGATGCAAACGTGGTGTTAACGATTCCGTTGGGTAGCTTGGAACATAACGACACTCAAATTTGGCACTACGAAAAGCACGGTCGTTTTACGGTCCGTAGTGCTTATCATATGATCATGTCGCAGGGCTTGACGGCGCGTGGGAGTTGGGAGGTCGAGAGTGCGAGTACTCAGCTGAGTTGGAGGAAAATTTGGAGAATGGGTTGTGCCAACAAAATTAAGTTATTTTGGTGGCGCTGCTGTTTGGATATTCTTCCGACACGTATTAATCTTGCACGGCGAAGGATAGGGGATGGGACAGCCTGTGTGGTTTGTAATGAAGGGGATGAAAGCCTCCCTCACCTCTTTTTTGATTGTCATATGGCACGACAAGTTAAGGCACTAGCTAATTTCCCTACTGTGTCCAACCATCACGATCGGGAGGGATTATTGGCGTGGTTTACTCGGATTTGGCGGGATGAGGGAGAGGAAGCTGCGAGCAGTGCGGTTACTTATTGCTGGGCATTATGGCACAACCGTAACTTAATTCTTGTAGGGGAGGGCCGACACAAGGCGGTGGAAATCGCTGAGTTTATGGCTCAGTACGTTGCAGAATGGCGTGCAAATATGCGGCCATTTTGTGGGGATGCGCGAGTTGCTGGAGCGACTTGGGAAGCACCAAGTGATGGGTGGATTAAAATCAAGTTTGATGGTGCGTGTTTCGTCGAGGAGGGAGCAGTGGGCGTCGGAGTTGTGGGTCGCGACCATACGGGAGGGCTAGTGGCGAGGTTTCAAAGAAGATTTAGTGGTAACATTGCACCAGCTGGGGTGGAGGCATTGGCGGCTTTATGGGCCATCAAATTGGCGGTTGGAATGGGATGGAGGCAAGTAATATTCGAAGGCGATTGCCTCAACATCATCCACGATATTCTTTATTGCTCTCATGGCGACGCGACATATGCTAATATTATAAGGGATTTCCTACACTTTTTGTGTCGAGAGAGGATTTTTCTATTAGATGGATTAGTCGGGAGGCAAGTATAATGGCGAATGTCTATCCTTCTACTAGCGAATGTCTATCCTTTGCGATGTCTAATTTATTTCAGACCATGATGGACTGATGTCCATTTTCGATATATTCCATTTATTCATCTGACCACTTCGGGCCATTATTTCATTTTTAAAATTTTAGGTTTACGTTTATCTTGTCGGGCTGATGCTTTTGGTATTGCTTTGGACAAGTTTGTTTCGTACCATTTCGGGTAGGTTTGCACCGTGTCGCTTTGTGTGGACATTCTTGGTACCACTCTGGATACGTTTGACGTACCGCATAGGATCAGATTCATGGAAATTGTGCCAATTTCGCTCGTTCGGTGGGTGCGATCATTCGTTAGGAGTCCCCCCAGTCTTCGAGTGATTAGCAGTATTTAGGTTATATTATTTTGACGATATTAGACCTTTTTGTTTTGCATAGAATCTTTGTAACTTTTTCGCAGTGGTTTTTGATGTCATGGTGCATATCTAATATTATGATTGTGCTTGCCATGAAAAATATGAGCACTTTGAGCTGTTATTATTATCATTAGAGCATTCATGTTTTACCTGAGAGATCGGATCACTTGGGCCTTTATCTCGCCATTCTGGCATGCGGGGGTGGACCACTTTGGGCCTTCTTACCCCTCCGTCATGTTTTTCCTACTGGCATGGGGGGGTGGACCACTTTGGGCCTTCTTACCCCTCCGTCATGTTCTTCCTTCTGGCATGCGGGGGTGGACCACTTTGGGCCTTCTTACCCCTCCGTCATGTTCTTCCTTCTGGAATGCGGGGGTGGACCACTTTGGGCCTTCTTACCCCTCCGTCATGTTCTTCCTTCTGGCATGCGGGGGTGGACCACTTTGGGCCTTCTTACCCCTCCGTCATGTTCTTCCTTCTGGCATGCGGGGGTGGACCACTTTGGGCTTTCTTATCCCTCCGTCATGATTCTCGTGTTTGTCTTGTTGCTGAACTTATTGGTTCCTCATTTGGGGTTTTTAGTATCATTTCTATAAGACTCCACCTGCGTTGTTCACGTAGATAGATACATTTAATAATTTGGAAAAAATTGGGCTCAGTTTCTTACCGAGGGATCCACGCTTCCCAGTCTTTGCATGGGACTCAAGCCTTCGCAGCTCATACAATTATATATATATATATATATTAACTCCTATGCATAGTAGCGTTTAAGATGTTGCACATTCCACGGACGCTTCTGCTGAACACCCTACATAGTCTCCAAGTAATTGCATCCCTGCGAACTTGCTTGTATGATTTTGGAAGGCCCCTTCCAATTCGGTTCGAGCTTCCCGATATGTTGTTTTGCCGTAATGCCTCTCAGGACTAAATCTCCTACCTCAAAATTTCAGAATTGGATTCTGTTGTCGTTACTTTTGGCCATTGCTGCTTTTAAATGCTACAGTGCGTTGGTACGCATCTTCTCTTGTTATGCCTGTTATGTCCAGATCCATCTGACGTAAATGAACTGGTTGTTCGGGATCATTTCCATGAATCTTGTGTGTTAGCAATCCTATTTCGGCAAGTAGTACAACCTCAGTGTCGTAAATAAGAATGAAATGAGTTTCACCCGTCGATGTTTTTGTAGTTATCTTATATGCCCATAATATTCCTTGAAGTTCCTCTGGCCAGGTTTTTCCTCTGTCTCTCAACATCCTCTCGAGATAATTTTTCAATGTCTTGTTGGTGGATTCCATTTGTCCATTCGACAATGAATTGCGTGCCATTGTACAAATGTTCAACATTTAGCCCCAACGCCAATGTAATTTATGCTATAACCGCTTCATACTCGGCCTCAATGTTGGTTACCATGTAATTCACATTAATGGCGAATTTGAATTCTCTGCTACCTGGAGATAAGTGGTGAATCCCAAGTCCTTCTCCATAACTGGTGGCAAATCCATTTGTATGTAGTATCCATGTGGTGGTGGCCCTGCTAGTTCCTGTTGGGTCTGATAATCAATGCAATCCGACATTCGATACCACATAAGAGTGAGATTCTTCGATATCACATTAAGGTAAGACAAATCATGACACTATTCGGGGTACAGTCGCTTGTCTGTGTAGGATTGGGATTGAAGAATCCCTAATCTCTCTCCGATAATGTTAGTTTTCTTGGTTGAATTGCAGATTTATTTATTGCTCTTAGCACCGCTCAGTGTTTGCTTGGGACTGAGTTCCATATTATCAACTCCGTAGTTGTTTCTCGATCTCGATACAGCTACTGGGACTCTTCGCGGTTCTTTTCTCATTGGTTCATTCCCTTTCTTTGCCATTTTAACTAAACAGACTCTTAAGCGTAAGCGAAATGGTGTTCCCACAGACGGCGCTAATATTTTGGTCTTATTTCGTCTAGGTTACAATACACCGAGAAATCGATACAGTGGGGCCTGACTTAACCGAAATAATGCTATCCTATTACAGTGAATGGACTAGCTTGGTCCGAAACACCTATTACACATAGAGAAATATAAGGTTACAGGAAATAATCCCTAAATGGCCAAGTGGAGGGAACAGTCGAACGTGAGAGATTTGGTACTCTTTGATTGTTGACTTGCAGGCGTTAGGTTCTTATGATATCGGACTGAACTTGGGAACTTGTCAAGCTGCCTACGTATCCCATTAAGGGAATCAAGCCGAACGTAGTTCATTTGTCTCTTTTGAGCTGCCTCTATTAGGTCGACCCCTGATAGGGCCGCTTGGTTCACTTGGTTCAGCATTGGAGCAATTGCACGGTTTCGATCATATCTCCTTGTAGGATGATCGAAACCTCGATCCGCTTCTTGATTACAGACCCTAACTCATGTAGCTTTCAGGTCACATATGGGTTCAATCTTGGTGAGCATCGAATTGCCCTGGTTCGATGCATCCATGTCGAATAGGGTGAATTCGAGACAGCTTGGTGCGGCTCCACGGTTTCGATCATATCTCCCTAACGGATGATCGAAACCTCATTCTGCTTCTTGCTTCAGAACCCTGACTCACGTGGCTTTCTATTCATGTGCATCGAATTGGCTTGTTTGGATGCGTGCGCGTCGAATTCGATCCCTCAATGTCGAACCTGGTGAATTCGATGTGCTGTGCGCGACTTCACGGTTTTGCCCATATCTCCCTAACGGATGATCGAAACCTCGATCCGCTTCTTGATTTGGAAACCTGATTCACGTGGCTTTCTCTGCATATAAGGCATCGAATAGGGGCATCGAATTTGGGCATCAAATTGAGGCATCGAATTTGGGCATCGAATTTGGGGCACCGAATTTGGGGCATCGAATTTAGGGCATCGAATTTGGGGCATCGAATCGCCTTGGATTCGATGCGTGGCATCTCCCTTGGTCCCCCCTACTTGTGAGGAGTGAGGGGGTATATATAGGCATAATTAGAGGGGCTTAAAGGTCATTTTAGGACCGCATCGAATTGTACAAATTCGATGTGCTCAATCCGCATCGAATTGTGCAAATTCGATGTGCTCTGCGCAGCTTTACTATTTTGAGCATAACTTTCTCTCTGTATCTCCGAATCGCATTCCGCTTGTTGCGTTACGACCTAGACTCATGTGGCTTTCCAATGACATATTACTCAATGTCTAATTAGCTATATAGATATAATGGTGACCAAAATACGGCTAAGGTAGCTTTACCTCTAAGCCTTCTCGACACACACCGGTCAATTTCGTGGCATCGTGGCTTTTTTTCGTCATGACACATTATACCATATCAATCTATTATTCGTAACTCATGTAAATAAGTTACTTAATAAAACTTGATTAAATACTTAAACCAATTAATCTTTTATTTTTACGATACTCACAAAAAATGCAACGTTATAGTCTCAATTGAATTATATCACTCGTAATATGAGTTAGATTATAAACAATTATTTTTTTCAAGTTCTGTAAATCATACTTCATGAATGTGTATGAAATAATTTAAAAAATAAAAACACGTATGTAATTTATGAAAAATACTTTTGTAAGTTCCAGATAATACCTAGCTTCATGAATATATATATGTATATATATATATATGAAATAATTTATAAATAAAAACACGTATGTAACTTATGAGAAACAAATGATCCCATCATAGTCTAAAGAAAATAAACATAATATTTTATTTTGAAGTAAAATAAACACATTGGCATGTCTACTTTTTCAACAAAAAACTCCAGCTATATATCTTGATTAACATATAAAATTAATCTATTTTTCTAGAAAAGTCTAACCATAATCTATTTTTCAAAAAAGCAACGGACATGGCTTTTTTATTAATGAAATATCAATATGGTTGGACTTTTCTAGAAAATAGATAACTTTTATACATATGTTTATCAAGATAGCTCGAGTTTTTTGAAAAATAAATATGCTAATGTGTTTATTTTACTTAAAAACAAATATATATTGTGTTTATTTTCTTTAGACTATGAACGGATCATTTGTTTCTCACAAGTTACACATGTGCTTTTATTTATAAATTATTTCATATGTGTATATATATATATATCTATATATATATATATATATATGAAGTAGCTTCTTGAACTTAAAAAAGTAGTGTTCATAAATTACATATGAAGTAATTACATTTACAGAACTAAACCAATTTTTTTTTTTTTATAATCTAGCTCATATCATGAGTGATATAATACCACTACAAGAAAAAGGGGTCATTAGGGACTGCCTGAGCGGTCCCTAATGATCCCCATGCGGTCGCTATTGAGGGGTAGCGACTGTCTAGCGGTCGCTATTTTGTGGTCGCTATTGACCATGGTCGCTTGCCAATAGCGACCGTTAAGCGGTCCCTATTGAGGTCATTAGGGACCGCAATTTAGCGACTGTTAAGCGGTCCCTAATGACCTCAATAGGGACCGTCTGGGCGGTCCCTAATGTGGAACAATAGGGACCGCCCAGACGGTCCCTAAATTTAACAATAGGGACCGTCTGTGGCGGTCCCTAATGTGGAATAATAGGGACCGTCCAGACGGTCCCTAATTTTTGCAATAGGGACCGTCTGGGCGGTCCCAACTAATATTCGTAGAATTTCTATGAATATTAGTAGGGACCGTTTGACGGTCCCTAATATAAAAATCAGGGACCGTTATGAATATTAGTAGGGACCGTTAAGCGGTCCCTAATGACCTCCATAAAAAATAAAAAAAAAAAAACTACAATTATATTCCGGATTTAATCCGGAATATAATAGTTTTTTTTTTTTTGTAAAATTGTAATTTTAACAAATTGAAAACAATAAAATATTGAATAAAAAGTTAATATAATGACAATTGATATGAAAGAATAAAAGAATGTGAAAAGATGAATAAAATGAGTAATAATATAAAATGAATGAAATCAAAAACATGAATGAAATCAAAAACATGAAATCAAAAGTGAAGAATAGTAAATGTAGATCCAAAATAAAGAAAGTATAAGAAAAAAAGATTGTATTGGTGAAAAAAAGAAAATGAAGATCCAAAATAAAGAAAGTGAAAGAAAAGAAAATGAAGAAAATCTTGTGTTGGTGAAAAGAAGAAAAGTTTTTGTGTTGGTGAAAATAAGAAAAAAAAATTAAGTGTTTTTGTGTTGGTGAAAAGAAGAAAAGAAGATAGTGTTTTTTGGAGATAGTGAAATGGGTGTAAGAGTGGTGATATATATATATATATATATATATATATATATTCAATTGGTTTTTGTTCGTTGGATGATTTTAGATGATCGACAGTTTAAGATGGCGATCCGTGTTAAAGACATGATGGGTACTTATGACCGTAGATTAGATTTCATCGACGGTTGAGATTTGATTTGGTGAAAATTCAAATTTCCCCCTCACTTCCGCCAAAAAATTTCGCCAAAAATTCAAAATTTTGGATTTTAGGGACCGTTAAGCGGTCCCTAATGTCAAATTAGGGACCGCTTAACGGTCCCTATTGTCAAATTAGGGACCGCTTAACGGTCCCTACTAATATTCATACTTAAAAATAGATTTTTTTTTATTGATGTTGTTGTGTTTGTGATTGTAAGCAACCAAACTCATTGTAATATATAAATTGAAGTAATAAATGATTGCAAAACCAACCTTATAGTAGATTAGTTGTGAAATAATAGATTAATTGCGATTGATCGAGTTATTAATGTTCAAGATATATTTCACAAATGTACAACTAATTAATTATCATTAGTTAGTTGTAATTGTTATCCGTGTTTATGATTTATTTCACAAACGTTAGCATAGATACGATTGATTATGAGGCATAATCATTAGATCAAGTATTCATTACTTATACGTATACATGTAGATCGAATTAATTTGTCATTATGTCATTCGTCGTACAAAATTGTAAGAGAATCTCCAAAGTGACTCGTTCTCCTTGTATAATGTTTGGATATACAATGTGTTGTTGTAGTTATTGTTAATTTAACTATTCCAAAGGTTATTATGAACTAAACATACAACGCGCCACCTCGAACCATCGAAAAATTCATAATTTTGATGTATGAATATTAGTAGGGACCGTTAAGCGGTCTTCAAATTAATAATAGGGACTGCTAAGCGGTCCTAATTTAGTAGTAGCGACCGCTTAACGGTCCCTATTGTCAAATTAGGGACCGCTTAACGGTCCCTACTAATATTCATACTTAAAAATCGATTTTTTTTATTGATGTTGTTGTGTTTGTGATTGTAAGAAACCAAACTCATTGTAATATATAAATTGAAGTAATAAATGATTGCAAAACCAACCTTATAGTAGATTAGTTGTGAAGTAATAGATTAATTGCGATTGATCGAGTTATTAACGTTTAAGATATATTTCACAAATGTACAACTAATTAATTATCATTAGTTTGTTGTAATTGTTATCCGTGTTTATGATTTACTTCACAAACGTTAGCATAGATACGATTGATTATGAGGCATAATCATTAGATCAAGTATTCATTACTTATACGTATATATGTAGATCAATTAATTTGTCATTATGTCATTCGTCGTACAAAATTGTAGAAGAATCTTCAAAGTGACTCGTTCTCCTTGTATAATGTTTGGATATACAATGTGTTGTTGTAGTTATTGTTAATTTAACTATTCCAATGGTTATTATGAACTAAACATACAACGCGCCACCTCGAACCATCGAAAAATTCATAATTTTGATGTATGAATATTAGTAGGGACCGTTAAGCGGTCCCTAGTTTGACAATAGGGACCGAATTAGGGACCGCTTAACAGTCCCTATTGTTAATTTAGGGACCGCTTAACGGTCCCTACTAATATTCATACTTAAAAATCGATTTTTTTTATTGATGTTGTTGTGTTTGTGATTGTAAGCAACCAAACTCATTGTAATATATAAATTGAAGTAATAAATGATTGCAAAACCAACCTTATAGTAGATTAGTTGTGAAGTAATAGATTAATTGCGATTGATCGAGTTATTAACGTTCAAGATATATTTCACAAATGTACAATAATTAATTATCATTAGTTAGTTGTAATTGTTATCCGTGTTTATGATTTACTTCACAAACGTTAGCATAGATACGATTGATTATGAGGCATAATCATTACATCAAGTATTCATTACTTATACGTATATATGTAGATCGAATTAATTTGTCATTATGTCATTCGTCGTACAAAATTGTAGGAGAATCTTCAAAATGACTCGTTCTCCTTGTATAATGTTTGGATATACAATGTGTTGTTGTAGTTATTTTTAATTTAACTATTCCAATGGTTATTATGAACTAAACATACAACGCGCCACCTCGAACCATCGAAAAATTCATAATTTTGATGTATGAATATTAGTAGGGACCGTTAAGCGGTCCCTAGTTTGACAATAGGGACCGAATTAGGGACCGCTTAGCAGTCCATATTATTAATTTAGGGACCGCTTAACGGTCCCTACTAATATTCATACTTAAAAATCGATTTTTTTTTTATTGATGTTGTTGTGTTTGTGATTGTAAGCAACCAAACTCATTGTAATATATAAATTGAAGTAATAAATGATTGCAAAACCAACCTTATAGTAGATTAGTTGTGAAGTAATAGATTAATTGCGATTGATCGAGTTATTAACGTTCAAGATATATTTCACAAATGTACAATAATTAATTATCATTAGTTAGTTGTAATTGTTATCTGTGTTTATGATTTACTTCACAAACGTTAGCATAGATACGATTGATTATGAGGCATAATCATTAGATCAAGTATTCATTACTTATACGTATATATGTAGATCGAATTAATTTGTCATTATGTCATTCGTCGTACAAAATTGTAGGAGAATCTTCAAAGTGACTCGTTCTCCTTGTATAATGTTTGGATATACAATGTGTTGTTGTAGTTATTGTTAATTTAACTATTCCAATGGTTATTATGAACTAAACATACAACGCGCCACCTCGAACCATCGAAAAATTCATAATTTTGATGTATGAATATTAGTAGGGACCGTTAAGCGGTCCCTAAATTAATAATAGGGACTGCTAAGCGGTCCCTAATTCGGTAGTAGCGACCGCTTAACGGTCCCTATTGTCAAATTAGGGACCGCTTAACGGTCCCTACTAATATTCATACTTAAAAATCGATGTGATTGTAAGCAACCAAACTCATTGTAATATATAAATTGAAGTAATAAATGATTGCAAAACCAACCTTATAGTAGATGAGTTGTGAAGGAATAGATTAATTGCGATTGATCGAGTTATTAACGTTCAAGATATATTTCACAAATGTACAACTAATTAATTATCATTAGTTAGTTGTAATTGTTATCCGTGTTTATAATTTACTTCACAAACGTTAGCATAGATTCGATTATGAGGCATAATCCTTAGATCAAGTATTCATTAATTATACGTATATATGTAGATCGAATTAATTTGTCATTATGTTCTTCGCCGTACAAAACAGTAGGAGAATCTTCAAAGCGGCTCGTTCTCCTTGTATAATGTTTGGATATACAATGTATCGTTGTACTTATTGTTATGCGGCACCTCGAACAACGAGTCACCTCGAACCATCGAAGAATTCATAATCTTGATGTATAAATATTAGTAGGGACTGCCAAGCGGTCCCTAAATTAACAATAGGGACTGCCAAACGGTCCCTATTGTAGAAATTAGGGACCATCTGGGCGGTCCCTATTGTAAAAATTAGGGACCGTCTGGGCGGTCCCTAATATTCCACATTAGGGACCGCCTAGGCGGTCCCTATTATCAAAAAGTATGGCGGCCGTTTCACGGTCGCTATATTGCGGTCTCTATTGAGGTCATTAGGGACCGCTTAACAATCGCTATTTTGCGGTCCCTAATGACCCCAATAGCGACTGCTAAGCGGTCGCTGTTGTCTTCAGCAGTCGCTGAAGACAAGCGACCGCTTGGCGGTTGCTAATTTGCGGTCCCTAATGACCCCTTTTTCTTGTAGTGTACAATTGAGGACTATAACGTTACCTTTTTTGTATTGTAAAAAAAAAAATCTATTTGTTCAAATTATTAATTAAATCTTATTAAGTAACTTATTAGCATGAATTAAGAATAAAATTTAGATATAAAGACAATCTTTTCACGTCATATAAATTGGAAATTGGAAACAGAAACAGATTGATTAGATTTTCAAAAATTCTGCAAATCAATATAAAGGGAACGTGAATTGACTTTTAAATTTTAAAGGGACATAATAGTCAATAATAAGATATTGCTCTGTATTGAGGGATTTTGCATAGTATATATATCATCTCCCTAAATAGTATTATAGACTACAGATTCTCCTATAAAGAGTTGATACTTAAATTCTTTCCACTTTAGGTGGTGTTTGCAAATTCTAGTGGAAATGTAGAAGTTTATAATTTTAATTTAAGCTTCAAAAGCACTTAAATTTAAAAGTTGTGAGTGTTTGCAAGATAATCTTGAATTTGAAATTATTCAATTATTTTATTTAAAAATATCCACCATAAGCCAAAAACACCCCCACACCAGCTTTAAGATTGTGAGAGATGTCTTAGCTTAAAAAAATTGTGTAACCAAAAAAGCTAAATTGCAAACACCCCAAAATCATTTATTCAAATGAAAAGCTAATTATACCATTTTTTAAGAGTTTGCAAACACCACCTTTATCACTGGGCTTCTACAAATTCTTTTTCGGTGGCACATCCTTTACATTCACGCTCTTTTAAAAACTTTTCTTACCTTACCTTTTATCATTTTTTGACGTAGTAGAATAGTTAATTAGTTACATGTGTATGCCGACTCTAAGTTTATATGCTTAGAAAAGAAAAGTCTAATACGCTTTTTATGCCTGTTTGAAATCTACTTTTCTGAACATGCATAAATTTTCATTTTTTTTTTGAACAGATAACATGGATTTTTTTCATGTTATTAATTAGATATTGACAAAAGAGAAAAAAAAGTAGCATTATTTCTTAATTTCTAGGGAGAATTACACAAACTACCCCTTAACTATGGGGCCGGTAATTACACAAACTACCCCTTCTGTTTGAGAAATTACAAAAACTACTCTTATAGCTAAAAAAATTAAAATAACTAAGACAACCTTTCAACCTCAAATCACAGCAGAGACTAGAATTCGCAGATATTTTATTTTTTCTTTTAGGGTATTATTTGTTTTTAATATTTTTTGTCTTTTTGAACAAGATAAATGAGTTTTAATGCAACAATTTTGATTTAATTTTTATTTTCTTTGTAAAATAAATAAAGAGCATGAATATACATTCAATAAAGTGTAAACAAAATTATGCAAAAAATCGGCCATAAGAGTAATTTGTGTAATTTCTCAAACATAAAAGGTGTTTTGTGTAATTACCCCATAGTTAAGGGGTAGTTTGTGTAATTCTCCTTAATTTATAAGTTTCTTGGGGTTAACAACATGGGCCTCATTCTGTTGGACCCATAAGGGTTGGCGCTCTAATTGACCTGGCCTGACCCACTATTTTGGCAGACCTTTACTGCCTTAGCTTAAGTTGGTTGAGTAATTTATCAAAAAAAAAAAAAAGAAATACAAAGTTGGTTGAGTGACTCGGTTCAGCCCGGCACACAAAATAACATTAATTGTTATCGAGTTACACCCTATGTTGTTCGGACTTCGGATACTTTAAATTTTTATTTCGTATCGAACACGCGGAAGACACCGACACTTATTAAACACACCTCGGAGTACATGTATAAAAATAAATCAAATTATTGTGTAAGAAAATATCATCATTAATACATGGACATTTTTTCACGGGTCTGGCTGCAAAAGCAACTGTTATCAGTTTATAATTAGAATCAAGGATAACAAAAACTAACATTCATTATATACATCCACAAAGTATAATATATATGTCAAAGAGCTGACTGTGTAATTAATTAATGTTTTTTATGGAGGAAAAGCGCACTGTAATTATACGTTGTGTGGAAAGTTAAGTTACAAATATGGAAACCATAAAATCAACACAAATAACTATTTGGCAGCAGTACAATCTAAAGAGTATGTTCCTTAAAATATTACAATTGGAAGGAGTTGTTCCATAATGTCTGCTCACGTACTTGACATGACTTCATCCTGAAATCGAACTATAAATTGATGCATTCGATGCTGGTGGTACCACCAGTGGTGGTACCACACACATACATATGTATGTATATATATACATACACACATACATATGTATGTATATATATACATACATATGTATGTGAGTGGCACCACCACTGGTGGTGCCACCAGCATCGATTTTTCGCTATAAATTGGAAAGAAACTCCGAGATATAATTAGTTGAACTAAGCTCCAACGGTAACTGCAAATATTTAATTTATAAAACGAAGGTTATTATATAAAAGATTCTTGTTTGTCCAACCAGCCGAACCATGTACATCGGCCGCATGCCTTTGACGGAATCCGACCAGCTAACTATTATGGTTGTAACCATAATTTTTTTTTTTTACAAATCTGAGAAGGATTGTCCGAGAGACACAACCTTCACAGCTATAAGGATCTCCCCAAGCCGAGTCTTAGTGCATTTCTACCCCTTCCCGGGCTGTTTAACTTGCCTAGACGGGGGCGCCTGCCTGGAGCTTGACTACAACAACAAAGGGGCCCATCTGACAGAGGCCTCGTGCGTGGATGCCACATTGGACGACTTGGGTGGCGAGTTCACCCGGTCGCCTGCTTTGGAATATTTCATTCCAAAAATAGACTACAGAGCCCAAATCGAAGAAATCCCCCTACTAAGCGTCCAGCTAACGCAATTCACATACGGTGGGCTCACACTAAGCTACTGCATGTCTCACGCCCTCATCGACGGGTCATGTGCTTTCCATTTCATCTTCAAATGGGCGAGAATCGCCAGAGGCGAGCCCTAGGATACACAACATTTCTAGGATAGGAAAGCCCCCTACGCTGGGGATTCTCTGGTCGAAGGACCACCTTTTCAGCACAAAAACCTTGAGGCACGACCAATGATGATATGTGGCCAATCAAGCAATGATGCTGAGAAAAAGAAAGCTGCGAAAGTTGCAATGCTGAGGTTATCCAAAACCGACATAGACAGTATCAAAGAGCAAGATAAAAAGGGCATTTGTGGTGGCAGCAATATTGTTAATAGCGTACACTCGATATGAGTCACTTGCTGGTCATATCTGGAGGTCTGCAAAGAAAAACCAGAAGACGATTTTAACTGTGTGCATTGACATCCGTAATCGCGTGGACCCGTCGTTGCCCGAGAAATGTTTTAGAAATGCCATTTGTAATGTGATTGCGACCGACGCTTTTGGTGAAATTGTTAACAAGCCACTAGCAGTAAATGTCTTCAAAGCACAAATGTCTTGTAAGTCTGCTATATCCTTTAACTCCTTCAGAAAGTTGATTTCTGAGTTGACATAGTCGTTGGTCACGCAATCAATAACCTCTCTTACCCGAGCAGCGACGTACCCTAGTGGCTTGTTAACAATTTCACCAAAAGTGTCGGGCACAATCATATTACAAATGGCATTTCCAAAACATTTCTCGGGCAGCGACGGGTTCACACGATTACGGATGTCAACGCACACAGTTAAAATCGTCTCTTCTCTTGGTTATTCTTGTGTTTGCGTGCTCTCTTGGTTATTCTTGTGTTTGCGTGCCCAGATATGACTAGCAAGTGACTAATATCGTGTGTACACGCGACTAACAATATTGTTGCCACTACCACCACCCTTATTAGCTTCCTCTTTGATCCTATGTATGTCGGTTTTCAATAACCCCATCATTGCAACTATTGTTGCTCTCTCTCTCTCTCTCTCTCTCTCTCTCTCTCTCTCTCTCTCTCTCTGCATCATTGCTTGATTAGCCATCGATCATCACCGGCTGTGGCTCAAAGTTTTTGTGCTGAAAGCGTGGTCTTACGATCGGAGAATCCCTAACGCAGAGGGATTTTCTATCCAGAAAGGTGAACCTAAGGGTTCGCCTCGGTCAATATTCACCCATTCGGAGATGAAATGGAAAATACTTGACCCATGGATGAGGGCGTGAGACATGCAATAGCTTAATGTGAGTGTAACGCCCCTTACCAAACACCATGCTCAGCTCGAAGCGCCACTACTACAAAACTTATTAGAGAACACCTCACTTCTCTCGTGAAAGTTTCAGGCTTTCAGCTAACCAAAAATAACATAAAGCAGAAGCTAACATCCAAGAGTTATTTCAAAATCTTCAACTCTCAATTACCTCCCAATAGATATAGCTAGCCTTGATATACAATGAGCTATGATCAAGGATTTCCCCTTTTTCAATTTGGAATAGCAACATGAAAATATCTCTATGAATCAAAAGGACTCTGTGAGGTTAATGCAAAAAGACTTTCAATAGGATATAATTTTGTAAAAGCATGACTATATAATAATACATTTCAAGTACTTTATGAATCATTTTATAAAAACGTTCATGCCAAATCATGACACGTATCAGATCAATCATGTCATAATAATCTAGCTTGGTATCTCATTTCCTTTATACCCCTCATTCAGGAGCGACCTGGAAAAGAACGAGGGCGTGCCCAGCTACACACCTCAACTCTAATTCACCCCGGTGAGACGTCCCATATTAGACGTAGAACCGAGTTTGTCAAAGCGGTGCTAGACTGTGAAAGCTACATTTATAGCTCTATCTAGGAGAATTTCACACATCTAAGCCAGGGCCCATAAATAGCCATCGAGGTGGCAATAATATAACCAATGAAATGGGTTTAAGAATGATCAATCTGAAACGAATATATTTACAATATTGACACGGAAGCTCAGTATAACATAGATCAATATTCATCAAGGGATAATCCAGTACAACATAATAATGCAATTGCCATGATATTAACGATAAATTCATAATTTCTAAACAAGTACTTGGGCATTTTTTGAAATCATAACATTTGTAAACAACTTTGAAAACATCCGGCTTTCACGATCAGCCGAGGGTGGCGGAGAAATTTCATGAGCTGGTCGTTAAATTGAAACAAAATAAGAAAAAACACTAACTAGAGATGGAGATCTGTGGAGTAGTGAAAAAGATTAAACTTATTTTTAAGGTTTTTTTTTTTTTTACCATTAGTACAAACTTTCCACCATTAAAAGATTAAAAAGATAGTGCACTGAGGATGAAGAGGAAGACATAAAAAAATCAGTAATGTTTGAATATCTGTCATTTCTTGTCATTTTCTCTCTCTTCTTGAGGAAGAAGATTAATTTGTGATCCAATACATTGATGTGTACCAACAATGTCACGTGTCAAAATATTATTAAAAGAATAGACAAGGGAATAGGGTGAGGGAATAGAAAATTTTCGTTCTTTCTCTTGTTGACCGTTCATAATAGACATCTTAATAGACATTACATTTCATAATAGAGCGAAATACACGTGTATTTGATCCAATACACGAGGCCTCACTCAGATGGGCCTTGCACTCCACACAACTCGTGCTTACATCGATTTGCGCTTTACTCAGACGAACTTTGTCTTTGCTTGTTGCTTAATTTGAGGACTCACGTGAAGTTGTTAGTCATTTGCTACATAGGGCCTTATATCTAGATTTACTTATCTGGCTCTTAAGGTGTAATGTGTAGTACTTAGATTATAGGAACTCAATAGTTTTTTGATGAACTCTGTTATCTGGATATGAGTTTACGAGAACCAGATTCACACTGTTGTTAATTTGGCAATTCACCTCAAAATTGTTTCAGATTTATATAAACCCAGCTTCTTATTTATTGACCAAAGTTGTCAGCCTTAAGGTGTTCGCAATCCGTTTTTAAGCCAAAATACTAGTTTGGTAGGTTTCTGCATTTGCGTTATTTTTCATATATACTTGTTACGTCTTGAAAGTGCAAGTATTCTGGCGATGTTAGTATAACATTAGTATCTCAATGTTACTGTAACATTGAAAACTTAATCGCAATGTTAGAGTAATATCGAATACATAATCTTTTCTACAATCTTGTTTTAAAGTTCTTAATTATTGTTTTGCCTTTATTTACTAAACTAACTTGGTTCCACAGTTATGATTATCTTTCATTATTGTTAAGGAAACAAACTTAACATATATAGGTTGATTATTCAAGTTTCCATTATGGAAAATTTCCTTAATTAAGTAAAGCGCACAACTTAAAAGAAAAGAAGTGGAGTTCAAGTGCAACTAGGAAACATCCAAGATGAGCCCTGACTTGAAGAAGGAGTCTTTCCTTAGTTAGTTAGTTTACTAACAAGGGAACTGTTATTCAAGAAGGAGCATGGGACCGCGAATGATGAGTTCGAATAGGAAACTTGAGCAATTACCAACCGTGTACAACACACCTTGACGTCCAAGTCAAGAACCTATATATACAAGTGTTAAGTACATCAAGACAAAGACGAGACCAGAGCTAATAAATCCGAGAGATTAAATTACTAATTGTTCAGTGTTGTTTTGCTTTTGCAATGTTTGTGAGTTGTTAAATTAATTCTAGGTTTAGAATTAAGAAAGTAATTATTGTCTGCGTTGTTGAGTTCGAGCAACTTGAGAGTTGTGAGAAACATATTTGTTAAAGTCTTGTGGTATATCGCCTACGGCTCGAAAGATTATATATTAACCAATTGGTATCAGTGCCAAGCACCAATTTCACTGGTGGTTGGCATTGATACAATAAGATGGCCAACATTAATCCCAATACCAGCAAACTACCAGTTTTGGAAACACCAGACAACTATGCTTATTGGAAGATTCGACCTAGAGTTCACATCAAATCTATTGGAAGGCTATACCATTCCATACTTGCTAAGAGATGGAGATGTTGATCTAGTACCAAAGCCTAAAGCACAATGGACAGCCAATGACATTGCTCATTACAACTTCAATGAATAAGCTATCAGTTCTATTTTCAGTTGGGTTGGTAACCACATGTTTAAACTTATTCAAACTTGAACCACAGGTAAATCTGCATGGGATATTCTTGAGCTGCATTGTGAATGAGATGTTGCTGTCAGAGATTCTAAACATAGAAAACTGCTTACGAACTTTGAAAAAACTGAGATGTGTGAAGACGAAAGCATTGACAGTTACTTTGAAAAATTGCTTGACATTGCAAATCAGTGCCAGAACCTAAGATTTGTAATATCTAATCAAGTTATGGTCAACATAGCATTTAGAACATTGTCACCTAGATTCACCATCAAAAGGATTATCATGAATGAGTCAAAAGATCTTGCCAATATGAATTTTCAGGCTTTAATGAACACTCTAAAGAAACATGAATTAGAATTTCTAGGTAAGTCAAACAAACAACCCTCAATTGCCTTACTAGGAGCTAATTCTGAAACCTGTGAGAATGATGATGAGTATGAATTGATTTCTTCTAACTATGAGAATATTACTAAGAAATTTAGTAAGTTGAGTTACAAAGATAAAGCTAAAGAAAATCAATTTAGTAATATTGGCCCTGGTAATAAGAAGTTACCACTAAATTCATAAAGTACATGTCATCTAAAACCACACCTCAAGATGCTGAAAAGTTGAAAGATGTGCAGTGCTATGAATGTAAAGCTTTTGTTCATTTTAAAAATGAATGTGCTAACACCCTTCGATCAAGAGGGAACTATCATTGGATTTGTGTAGATAATTTTAATGAAGCTAAATTCAACTCTAGATCAAGTGCTGAAGACAACTCATAGGAGATCAACACTGATGCGCTCTACACTCAGGTTAACTGGACATGAGAAGATTACAGGAATTGCCATGGATCCCAATGTTACTCTAACATTCAGGAATCAACATTAGAACATGAGATCTTCTTTGTAAATTAGAATGAAAATAACTCACGTGTCAACCCTGATGTATACTCTGATTGTGATGATTCTAACATTGGTTGTTTTCATTGCTCAGTTGATCTTGAAGAAGAATACTACTTTGAAGGAGAAATGTCCGTGGAGGAAATCATATATGATTTAAAATCTACCTTATGCAATATGTTGAGAGAAAACCATAATCTCATCAAAAGAAATGAAGCTCAGAAGCATGAGATTGAGAGTTTCAGGAATATGATGAGGTTGTATGTGAGAGACCTTGACAAAATAGAAGCTGAACTGAAAGAGGTAAAAGATAAACTTAAAAAAGTTAGTCATATCATTGTCAAATGGAACTCAGGTACTTCTAAACTTGATGAATTTCTAATTATGGGACATACATGTATAAATGGTCTGGGATTTGTTGAGAAATCTACCTCATCTGATGTTAATTTTGTTTACGTAAATGCTAGTTTTGCCAAATAATCTACAAACTTGAGTGGTGCTCCTATCAACACTAGAAAAAGTAGAACTACCTATATCTGTTAATACTATTTTCAATGAGGTCACATTAAATAATTCTATAAGAAATATCTAAAAGTAAGTGGAAATAAAACAACCATAGTATTTAATGTCAACTCAACAACTGTTTTTGATGTTAGCCAATCATTAGGTACTGGATAGAAAGGAAGAACCTGGATAGAAAAATAGAAATCTCCTAAGATTAAGATTGTATGCAATGTGGTCTTTTCTGCTGTCTACTCTAACCTCGCAGGTAAGTGGTACTTTGACAGTGGATGTTCAAGACACATGACTGGTAACAAGAAAAATCGTAAGCAGATGATTCCCCTCACTGTTGGGACTGTCACCTATGGAGAAGACACCAAGGGAAGAATCATTGGAAAAAAGAGTCCTTAATGTTAAAGGATTCCCACCCCTCAAAGATGTTTTGTTGGTTGATGGATTAAAAGAAACCCTAATTAGCATTAGTCAACTCTGCGATGATGATTTGCTAGTTACTTTTCATAAAGTGTCTTGTGATGTTTATGATAGTGACAATGTCTTTGTTATGACATGTACTAGATCAAAAGACAACTGCTATCTTGCTCAAGAAGAAGCATAATATTTTTCCTGCTAAAATAGATGAGGCTTCTATTTGGCTCAGAAAACTGGGACATGTCCACTACAGGAACATGGAGAAACTACAAAAAGTTAATGCTGTGAGAGGTCTGCCTAATATAACCAGTCCCAGGTAAACTTGTATATGTTGACTGCCTCAAAGGTACACAAACCAGAGTTGTTCATACACCCTTGCAGGTACAAAGTGCTACCCCTAGAACTAACATGTGTTTTGAATTGCTTCATATGGATTTAATGGGTCCAATTGAGTCAGTAGTCTAAATGGTAAAAAAAATTCCTTTGATATTGTAGATGACTTTTCAAGATATACATGGGTAAAATTACTTAAAGAAAAGTCTGATACTTTTGATCAGTTCAAAATTTTGTGTGCTAGTATCAAAAACCTATGTGGCTCTTCTGTGTCTAAGATTAGGTCTGATCACGAAAAGGAATTTGAGAATGCTAGTTTTGATAACTTCTGTAATACAAAAGGCATCTTCCATGAACATTCAGCTTCTAAGACTCCTCAGCATAATGGCATTGCTGAGAGGAAAAGTAGAACCCTTCAAGAAATGGCCAGAGTTATGCTTAATGCTAAGAATATATCTAAGAGACTTTGAGCTGAAGCTTTGAATACCGTTTGTCACATTAGTAACATGGTGTATCTTAGACCTGATATAATATGAAATCTTATGAAACTTGAAAAGTGTGAAACCAAATATTGCATATTTTCATGAATTTGGGTGTGAACGCTACTTGTTAAATGACATAGATTATCTGAGCAAATTTGATCCAAAAAGTGAAAAGTGCATCTTAGTATTCTACTCTATAAATAGTACTTGTTTTAGAGTTTACAATTCAGGATTGGAGACTATACAAGAATCAGTTAATGTGGTGTTTGATGATTTCACTGTTGATGTTGGTACTGATGACGTCCATGTTACAGATGTTGGCTCAACATTGGAAGCTGAGGATGTTATTCCAACATTGGACATTGGAGCTGGACATACTGAACATGAAACATAAACTGATGTTGGACTAACACCAGTCAGAATGGATGTTAGACTAACAACAGGAGAATCTGACTCAGACAATAAAACTGGTGCTGAACCTAAGAGAGATCCCCCAGCTAGGATTCAAAAGGACCATCCAGCCACATAAGTGATAGGTGTAATCACTGAACCATGAAGACTCGCAATAAGAAAAGGTTAAATTATAGAGATATGGTTAAGTTGTGTGTCTGCATGAATTTTACATGTACTGTTGATAATGCATCATGTGTTGTTTTTGCTATAGAACCTAAAAATGTGAATGAAGCTCTCGAAGATAGCTTTTGGATTAATGCTATGCAAGATGAACTATTACAATTCACCAAAAACAATGTTTGGAGTCTAGTACCTAGATCATCTAATGTGAATGTGATAGGGACTAAATGGATTTTTAAGAACAAAAGTAATGAGGAAGGTGTAATTGTAAGGAACAAAACTAGGTTAGTTTCTCAAAGATACACACATGTAAAATGCATTGGTTTTGACGAGATTGTAACGACATGTTCTTGATCTCTGAAATTAAAAGACAAGAAAAAGATTACAAAATAATATTTGAGTAAATTTAAAAGTACAATTGTGGTCAATCTCTATCTAATCATATGATTCAGTTCTACAAGAACAATATTGAAATTTGTGGTGAAAATCTGCAATTTGATCTTCACTGAAATGATTTGAACTTGGAGAAACGTTAATTCGAGGGTCCTTGGACTTGATCTCGGATTAAACGGTGATTTGATTTGAGGATTTGATGAACACTGATTTAATTTGATGATTGATGAGCATTGGTTTGATTTGAGGATTGATGAACACTGATTTGACTTGGGGATTTGATGAACAATGATTCGATTTGAGGATTTGATGAAGAATGTTATGATCTTCGTCCCCAGTTCTTTGAATACATGAGTATTGATCTCTCTAGTACGAATTTTGATCTTCAAACACAGTTTTCTAAGGGTCTTGTGACTTGATCCCGGATCAAACAGATTTTAGCTTGAATGTTCTTGAAGGGCGGTATGATTTGGCTTTTTTGAATTTGTTGAAGACTTGATCTTCTTGGTAGGGACACGATCTTCAAAAAACGGCTTTTGGATGAACTTGAGGCTTGATGGCGGATCGAAAGGAGTTCTTAACGAAGAACATCTTGAAGATTGTTGAAGGATACCTTTGAAGATTGTTGAGCTTGTTGGAGAGGATTTGTTGAACTTCCTTGCTCTGAATTCTTAAAGCTTCAATTGTGATTTTTGTTCTTCAAGAGCATCATTATTTATAGTTGTAGAGTGAATCTCAATCAGAATCTCATGATGAGATGAATGGTTGTGATCGCGTCTACGATTTCTTGATTTGGAAGACTTGATCTAGATGAATCTTCTTGATATCTCTTGAATATTGAGTCTTAGAGGAGAAGACTTTTCTTGTTTAGATATTTGATAAATATATATATTTACCTCCTTAAAATATAAGGATTAAATAATACATATTTTTATTTTCTTTTTCTTGCTTTACAAGACTTGTCACTATTTAATTTGATTGGATCATTTAACTCTAATTAATAAATAAGATATTATTTAATTCAAACATCGTATATATTAAAATCAATAAATTTAACTACTTTACTTTGGAAATAAATTTATTATAAATCCAAAATAAAACAGAAAAATAAATTAAAGATTAATATATTATTCTCCACGTGTCGAGATTTAATTAGACACAAACTTTACATGTCTACAGAGACATTTGCACCTGTAGCTAGAATAGAATCTATTATATTACTGCTAGCTATTGCATGTTGTCTTAAAATTAAACTTTACCAAATGGATGTGAAAGGGGTTTTGCTAAATGGTCTGATAGATAAGGAAGTATTTGTTGAACAACCTAAAAGATTCACTGACCCTAAGTATCCTAATCATGTGTATAAACTTGAAAAAGCTTTGTATGGTCTGAGAAAGGCACCCAAGGCATGGTATGAAAGACTTATATAATTTTTGTGAAGTCTTGGATTCACTAGAGGTGATGGAGACAGAACACTGTTTGTACTAAGAAAGAATTCTAACATATGTATTGCTTAAATTTATGCTGATGACATTGTTTTTGGATGTACTAACAATTTTTTTTCTAGAAAAGTTTGTTTAATCTATGACAGGAACCTTTGAAATGAGCATGATAGGTAAACTGAACTTCTTTCTTGGTCTTCAAGTGAAACAAACAGGAAATGGTATCTTCTTGAATCAGGAGAAGTATGCCAATAATTTGGTGAAAAGATTGAGCTCGCTAATTCAAAGCCTTTTGACGATACACAAAGCCTGGAAATGAAGTTTGATTACTAATTGTAAATTTACTCAATTTTAAAATGGCCATCAACCAAATTTTGATCAGAAAAATCCACAAGATAACCATTCTTGTATTTTTTACGCAAAAGAGATGAAAATTCCAAATTAGCATGCATAGGTTTCACGAATGAATTCCCACAATGTGTTTCTATGAAGATTTAGCAACGATTCCCCAGAGTTTATACAGGAATTGCTTCTATAAGCGAGGAGGCTAGATTCGAACATAAAGATGATTCCAGCACGCAAGAAGGAATAAGCGGCACCTTGCTCTGCGCACACTGAACGCTTGGATCTTATGCATGTCCATCTCATAATCAAGAACTAACAAGTCACTAGCGCGGACTTTATATGCGAACGCAAGAGTGGTGTCGATTTTAACAAAACGCAATGACAAGGATCATCTTCTTATGAAGTCTATTTTTGTATAAAGTAGATATTTTTAAATTAGCAAATAAACTCCACATTGAAAAGTAAAGTATCTCTCTTCGAAAAAGACATTACAGGGCATATAATGTCATAAAAAATATGTAATTCTAGCTAATCAAATAAATAAGTAGAGTAATAGACTACCCATCACACAAGAATGCTATGACAAGAGTGATACACAAAAAAGATTTTAAAGATACCAAAGAAAATTCTAAAGTCGCCGCTTAAATTTGACTACAAAAGAAAATATATGTCGTCAATAACAGCGTAACTTCTGTTCTTGGTTATTTAGAAATATAATGGATTAGCTATGTGACGATAAAATAAGTTTTATAATTACCTTGAGAACTAATAGAGTATGGTTTGATGCATGGAAACTACAATCGAAATCTAATTGCTGATTCGACACTCGTATTCATATGATTGTATGTATATTCTTTCTTTTTTAAGTATTTAAGAATTCATTTTATGCGAATAAATTAGCACATAGTACTAAATACTAATCAATCCTTTATTCAATATAACTGTTTCGGAATTATTCACTTTCAAAGAAGTACCTCCTATAAGTACCATGCATAGATACTAATTAGGAAATCACTCTCCCACTAATATTAAGGATTCTTTGCATTGGTATCCTTCTGAGAAAAAGTATCATCAAGAATAGCGTCAACCACAAGCGCTGACAACCTTGTTTCATCATATTTTTCTTGGTTGAGCTCCTCGACGGGGTGAAAAACACGTTTGAGATCAGTTGCCATTATAATATGGTCTATTTCCGCTAGACGAATTCTTTCTGCTTAGCGTTGGATTGTTTGTTGGGAGTTTCATGGGACTTTGTGAAAAGGCTAGCTTGTTGTTTTGAACTCATGGAAAGTGTATTTTAGCAAAAAGAAGAAGTATCAAGCTTCAAACAAGGGGCGAATGCAAACAAAAACTAATATGTTTTAGGAGTGTAAATATAGAACTATTTATAGGAGGATACCAATATCACACTATAGTACCATTGGAATGACAATTTAATACATTTAACTTCCTTTGTTTATTGGGAAATCAAGGTATTTGCCGATTTCTCAAACATATATTTATTTGGACTGATTGAATGTCATCTAATGCAAACGTGAAATGCTTGCATGAAATATCTCATAGACAAGTTGGTATTGTATTGTTTAATTGTTTTTTACATATTTACCAAATAAAATCTTGATGTTATATCCTCCATAGAATTTAGGAAAGTATTGAAATACTATGACCCGGCCAATAATTCTTTTGGTGTGATTTTTGCAAATAATTAGCTCTCTGTGGTAAAAGAAATCATCATCGTCTTCTTTATTTTAATTTATGAAGAAATAGACATTAATATTAAGCTCCGCTTGTAATTTATCATGCTATCGAATAACAAAAAAAGGGTTTAAAACTACTGAAAGCCAATATAACAATTAATCAATCACTTTAAACTTGTGATAACACAAATAATCAAGCGACTTTGCTCGTATGGGTGAATATTTCATTTAATTATTACACTAGGAAGCACATGTTCTTGTTTCTTTTCATGTTTTTTTTAATGCACGAATAACGCATTTCTTTAATTAATTCAGATGTACAAAATATATAATTTTCCATAAAATTACAAAAACAGGTTTGGGAGTTCTTATAATTTCTCAAAAAAAACGTTTTTAGTTACAAAAATGTTTTAATCGCAAAACCATACATGATATCCTTCAATTCGCAAGCAGCAAACACTTTCGCATCAATGGTACAATAAATAAGTAAGAGTTGTTAAAACATCATAGTAAATCGATATGCCATAAGAATGAACATCAATCTTTGAAATTGTGAACCTATCAAAACAATCCTTTGAGGTTGCTACATTCAAATTTTATTTTACTTCTATTGATCTAATTAAACAATTTAGTCAAACAAATCACGTAGAGCGAACAGATCAACAAACAAATTAAAGTCAGTAATGACATGGACAACCAACAAACGAACTTGCTAACTCTATTAGAACAAGAAATTACCATAAGTCAGTCGCAAAAAAACAGTTGTCGACGATGCCATCGGTTTGTTTCGCTAGATTCAAAATTGCTATAAGTATGTTATCTAATGAGTTTTCGACTTTTCATGACTGACAAGTAGATCTCGATTGATGGAAAACTCGATCGGTTTCTAAGATCTCCATCTCCTGATTTTCCCGATATCAATGTCTTATTCGGCCACTTTTTACATGTATTTCTGCCAATCTCATATTTCAATCGTAATTGAAACGTAGTTACCCTACAAAAACATGGATTTAACAAACTCTGTCTTTAAAAACGGGTACACATGAGAAAATGGCCATAAACAAGAGCCAAAGGAAATACCAAAATAATATGAATCAAAGCTAAATATAAGAATTCTTATGTTAGAATAATCACTTTCCTCGACCTAGTCTGCGTAAATAAATAGTTCGACTCTTAGAAACAATGGGAAAATTGCTTTACCCATCTGCGTAGGGGAATTTAATGTAATAAGCCGAATAAATTGTCAAAAATCTTAGATTATAAAAGAATATGTATTCAATAACGATCTTATTACATTTCATCGAACGCGGCCTTCTCTATATCACTTTTTTTTTCTACATCACTTTACCCATCTGCCTAGGCGAATTTAATGTAATAAGCCGTATAATTTGTGGATCTTTGGAGTCACTTTACTTGTAAAGCTGATTTAATAACTAAATATAGAAAGACTAGCATTGTGGTCAAAGACAAAAGACGGGCAGGAGGGACAGCTAATCTAATAATTAACTATATGATACAAGTTTTCGAATACACTAATCAAAAAAGGAAGAAAAAAACAAAAAACAAATTCCGTTGCCGGGACTTGAACCCGGGTCTCTCGGGTGAGAGCCGAGTATCCTAACCACCTAGACTACAACGGAGCTGCAGTTTTCATCAATATATTGACTTAATTACTTGGATAACTAAATATATGCTTACAACATCATTAGTGCAGTGATTTTATTAAATATGACCAATTTCTATCTTTACACAAACAATTAAAAGAAATAGTAACTTAAACCATTTTCCAATTTTAACCAGTTTGCACCACATCATCGTACCACAAATGCACGAAATATTTTTTCTTGAACACCGGCAAAATTAACACGACACACCATGCGAAAATAATCTAAGTCTTCTAAATAATCTAAGTCTTCTAAATATTAGCTATTGCCTATTTTCGCTGTACATGTCAACTGATAATGGGAAACCGTAACAGATGCTTGACAAAAGTGCCCCATACCTTAAGCAGTGGATGCTAAGCAGAGTTAGATCCTTCCTCAATTGCTCAGTACAATATGCGGTTTCCCCGTTACTTGAAGATTCAATATTTTTCACAGATTCAATGTCAGAAAGCCAGAGAGATTCGGCACATTTAAGCCAGCTGAAATCAATTGGATTTTTAATTGATTTCAAGAAACCACTTCCAGAAGAAAGAGATCTCCAGACTTTTGACGTCATATTCGCAATGCAGTTCGATTGCTGCCTAAATATTTTCTCTAATTGTAACTTTTGGAAACAACCATGGACGGAATTTTGATCAGAAAAATCCGCAAGAGAACAGTTGCCGCAGTTTCTACGTAAAAGGGATGAAATTTCCAAATTAGCATGCCCCAGTGTCGCGAATGAATCCCACAATGTGTTTCTACTAAGATTTAGCAACAATTCCCCCGCGTTTATCCAAGCATTTGCAGCAGATCCAACAAGACTGGATTCACACATGAAAAGATGATTCGATACTCCAGCAAGCAGCAAGGAATAAGCGGCACTAGCTTTGCACATATTAAATGCTTGGAATATATGCACCTCTGTCCCAGAGTCAATAGCTAACAAGTCACTTGCGCAGACTTTATATGCGGAAGTCAAGGCGGTGTAGGCATTTAATGTAAAATAGTTAAAAGGATGCAACTTCACTTTCTGACATGATTTTGTAGCCTTTGGTTCCAGCGGCTCGTCTAACATGCCAAACGCAAGCAAGTTTTCAAGCTTCTCACAGCATAATTTTGGTTCGTTGTATGATAAATACTCTGTTATAGCATCATCAATCCGTTGGGTCAACTCCATTATTTCCTCCTCTGTGCAGCAGTCATGATCGGTAATCATGTTTTGATAATCAGGACTGACGGTACAAATCGCCTGCTCAGCAAACAAGAAAACGAAAAGGCAAGCACTTGATAAACAAACCTCCGCAAAACGTAGAACAGTTTTTTGGAAAAGTGACTTCAATACGTAGATAACATAATCTGATTCTAAAACAATGACGAAAAAAGTTATCTGAACTTCTATTTGAATGAAGAAGAAAAAGTGATAAATGCAACCATTCTAAGATGCAGATCAGGATTCTAAAGAATACGATGATGAGCGAGGTACTAAACCACGATGGACTTAAGAATTTTGAATCAAGAAAAGGAGCTTACTATTCAATTAAATATGTGTGTATAAAATTCTTACTTGCAGAGAACAATCCACATAAGTTGCAGGCACTGCAGTGCACCGTTTACAGGAACATCTAAATTTATACTTCAACCATAGTTCCGCTTGCCTTATCTCCTGCACAAATAAACAGAATGGTCAACAAGGCTCAGTAACTAAATGCTGGAAATACAAGGATGAGAATACAATGATTTCTCGGACTTATTGAGATCTATGAATTCAAGATTATGGCCATTCAAGCATAACTGCACAGTAAGAAAATCATCATGCTCATGCCGAAATTGAAGCAAAAAAAAGAAAATCAATGTATAACATATAAGTAAATTATCACTAGAAGTATTAAAATCTAAATGTTGGGTTTCAATCTAAATGTTGCATTTTGACAATATTTTAATGGTTTCAAAATCTTGGTTAAGATAGAATTCTAAAGGATACGAAATTAAACAACACGATTAGGAAAAGATTCTGACAAGCAAAGCTCTCTCACTTCCTTCATGCATTTGGACGGTTTCATTAAATTAGCTCAACAAAGTTGCACTTAGAAAACGCTTTATGCCCATACTTATACGAGGACATCTATCTAAGGTTAAATTATCAAGGCAATTAGTTGAATTCGACTACCTCATCTTACGCTATTGCGATTAAGAACCTGTAACATGATATTTCACAACTTCCAACAGATATCCAATGCTGAAATTCTCATAGCTAACAGTTTTGCCTAGCAGAGAAATATAAACACACCTAACACGAGAAGTAAAATATTGCACATAAGCATAAAACATGAATACGGCACTAACCTTGGGCTGCAACAGATCTGTGTATGCTATTGTCACCTCTTCTTCTTTATTAATGGGTTTCATACTTCGGACTATAACTCTTGGACCATATGCATAACTTTCTACATTTCCATAAAAACCAAAACAATCAAATCATAGCACACGTAGTACATGGATAATATCCAATACCTGAAAGTTGAGCTTCTGGATCGCTTCTCACTATTACACCGTCTCCATTTGCTGCTGGATAAATCCTTAAAGCCTGTTGCTCATCGTTATCCAATCCCACTGAAAACCGATAGCATGCATTGGGAGAGCAACTATGATTAATCCAGGAAAACTCAGTACCATAAACAGCTATCCCCACGCTGCAGCCACTCTTATCCTGCACCTCCACCGCATTCGTCAGCACCAAACACAACACCATTTCCTCCTCCGACGAGGAGGAGGAGCCCACACTAACATCCTCACCCGCGCACATACTCCTTGCAACTGCCATCGCCTTCGCCCCCTCTCTTATCTTTTCCAATTCTTCACAATCCTCCATATCCTCAATTTCAAATAAAGCCCCACGATTCGTCATCAAACCCGTAATTCTCTCCAATACGACGTCATCAATTGAGCAATTTTCGGCCCTATTACCAAAATTGCCATCTGGGTTTCTCGTATTCTCGTTTTTACGAAATGGGTTCTCGTTATTACCTCCAAGATACGATTTTTGACCATTTTTCAACCAACCCGATGATCCTCGCAAAACGGTTTCGTTTTTCTTGAAAATGTGGAGGAGGCGAAGGGCGAGGCGGAGGTCGGAGGAGTCGTGCCACGTGGAGAGAGGTGAGTGGCGGAAGAGAGACAAGAGGTGGTGCTCGGCGGAGGAATAGTGGAGGGGTGAATCGAGGGAAGAGCAGTGAAGGGAACAGTAGGGAAGAGTGTGAGGGGAATGGTGGGGTGTGGGAGGGGTTAAACGGGAAAAGCAGGCGGAGCAGTGGGTGGTGAGAGCGGAGTCGTGGAGGACGAAGGCGAGCGGTGGGAGTGGTGGGGTCAGGTCTTGGCCAATAGTTGTGCTTTCAATTGATCTCATCTCCATGTTTGAAGGAAATTAATTTCTGGTTCTGGTTTTTATTTTGATTTACATTCTTTGCAATTGATTTCTACAAAACTTAGATTCTTTATTTACAAGGTGAAAGTTTCGGTTAGAATGTTATGCTAATGCTAGTAGTATATGATTAAAAATATTAACGTCAGTAAAGTTTTGTCAATACGATGATCTCACTTAGAGTGAGAGTGTAAAAGTGTAAGCCAATAATAAGACTACATATATTTTCAATGAATTGCCTAAGAGACACATGCATTCATTAAAAAAACTGTAAAAAGTAAGGTTCAACATAACCTTGTTAGTAGGCTTTTAATAGGGGTAGGAACGGGAGCGGAAATTTCTCTTTTCGTGAGAAATTCTTTCACGAGAAACCTCATGCCGCTAACTCGTTCTCGGCATGACCGGAGGGACGGAATTCCCGCCATCCAAGAGATGGAAACGGGAATCATTTTTCGATTTCTGAAGGCGAGAATCCCGTTAATATCCAATAAGGGGATTTTTTTTGGTGGTGGTTTGGGGGGTATTGCAGGAAATAAATTAAAATGGGAGTTGATAGATAAAATAAAATATAAGAGGGCAAAAGTTGAAATAAATATACATTATACATTATACAAAACGCATGCACATCACAAAAATCTCTCCTATGTCACTCCGTCGATGCAACGCCGCCAGTCCTCCGACCACTTTTTTGCCTCTTGAGTTTCTAGAAATCCAGGGGATTCCCTCGGGAATTCCTCCGGTTTCTGGTGGCCTGAAAGGGATGGGAACAGAATTGGGTTTCTCATTCTCGTGGAACGGGGTGAGATCTTGTTCTCACCCCTATTTGATATATTTTTGAAATGTTGAGTAGTTAATATTCTATTCAGGGTATCACGTTTGTGTTGGATTAATCTGAATTAAAATTCCTTCGTAATGTATGGAAGATGTAGACAAGTATTACCACCCTAGTTGTCTCAAGTATATATATATATATAGAGAGAGGCGGCCAAGTACATGCATGAGTCGGCTAGACAAGGCCCAGGTGGACTGGCCCTACCACGGTCAATGGTCATTCTTTTGTGCAGTTTGGACGAGTTGTCCATGCATTCTGTATTGCGGCATATATACGCGCATGTCACGTCAGCTCTGAACCCTAGCGTATGTTAGATGGACTCGGCCTTGTTAATAAATATTTTCATTATTGATAAAAAGGATTAAAAATGAATTAGAAATTAGTTGTGTTGAATTAGTTAGTGCACCCATATTTTGTCTTATCATGTTCCAAGAAATGTGTTGTAAGTGAAATTGCAGTCAAAATTTTAACTTCTTTTAGAATTTGCATTCATAATTTCGTATTCTCATTTCATGAATTTATTTGAGAAATTGATACTTTAAAAAAAGACATATTACATATCTACACTTGATGAACGGGGGTTATTGTCCCAAACTGACTAGCTATGTACTTGTGGCATGTTATGTTAGAAGTTATATCGTGATCAGTTTTTGAGTACACAGCACAAAACAAGAAGTAAGGTGTTCAATAATTTGGCTTGCATCTAAAAAAAAGGCGCTAGACGGATGCCCATGGTCCTTTGATAAACAAGTCCTGATCCTGAGCGACATTGGACCCGACGATAACCCCGCCACTATGGACCTGAATCTATGCAGTTTCTATGTTCGAATCTACGACCTCCCATTAGCTCGACAAACAAAGGAATTTGCTAGTTCTATCGGTCACAGGTTAGGAGTGTTTGAGGAAGTGGAACTGAGTGGATCATGGGATCTGACAATGAGAATCAGGGTGAAACTCGATGTCACCAAGCCTCTGGCGCGTTTTATGACTATACGGGGAACGGGGGGCCAGGAGTTCATCGTTAAATTTAAATACGAGCGTCTCCCTAATTTCTGTTACTTGTGTGGTGTCTTGGGACATATTATGGCTGATTGCGAGGAGCAATATACTCAAACGGCGGACTCGCTAACCGCTCTAACTCCTTACGGTGCGTGGCTGCGAGAGCCGCCAAATCTGGGGGGAACTCGGTATAGACAGCACTTCTCGGATCGGGGTCCTAGCAGAGGAGGGTTTACAACAACAGCACCACGACGTACGGATCAGCCGTGGAGACGGACTCATCAGGAGTCACCTGCGACAGACCTGAACCGCAATGTAGAGCCGACACCAGCTACAGGTCTTCAAGTCGGTCGCACTCAGATGGGACAGGATATGGTCCCTTTTGCTCCACCTAACACGGCTCAGGTGCGCCCTACTACAGCGAGCAGCGATGACAGTGGTTTGGAGCGAACGGTTTCTTCATCTCCGGGTAGTAGAGTTGGCTTGACAGCGAGACGTCGACGGTATGCAGCGCAGCGTGGCTATGTGGGGCAGCAGGATAATTCACAGCATGTTAAGGCGGGGTCCAAGCGCACGGGGGTGGAACAGATAGAGGAAACGTCGCGCATATTGAAGAAATTTCGCTTAGAATCAGCTTTGGGACGAATGGAATGTGATACAGTAGGGGACGACACATTATTGGCGGATGTTGCGTCGCAACCTCGCCACTCCCAATGAGTATTTTATATTGGAACTGTCAGGGATTGGGGAACCCTTGGACAGTTTGTGAGTTGAGACAGAAGGTCTCGTATTTACACCCCCCTCTGGTTTTTTTATCCGAGACTAAGTGTCGGAGTAGGAAAATCGAGGTTGTTAAGCAGCAATTGAATTTTAATGGCATTTGTGTGGAAGCAAGAGGGAAATCAGGTAGCACTCTTATGGGAGAAATCAGTTGACGTTCGCCTTGTGAGTATGTCAGTTAACCACATTGACGTGGTCGTGTCGGGTTTAGGAGGTGGTGGGGACTGGAGATTCACAGGATTCTATGGCGAGCCCAACGGGACACAACGTACAATTAGGTGGAACCTCTTCGCCGTCTTCGGAGTGATCTAGCTCGCCCTTGGCTTTGCGCGGGAGATTTTAATGAGATCCTTCATCAAAAGGAAAAAAAGGGGGGACAACGTCGGGCTAATTGGTTGATACGCAATTTCCGAGAGGCTTTAGTAGACGCGGGGTTGAGCGACTTGGGCTTCCAGGGGTCACCATTCACTTGGTGCAACCGAAATCCGACACCGGCCACAGTTTGGGAAAGGTTAGATCGTGCGTGTGCGGATAGTGCTTGGTTCTCATTATTTCAGTCCTCGAAGGTCACTCATCACGCGGCTAAGCACTCGGATCATGCAGCAATACTCATTGAGCTAAACACATCCGACACGACAACGATCCGTCCTCCTATGCGGTTCTGGTTTGAAGCTACTTGGGCCCGAAAATCAGATTGTGAAGCATTAATTAGGCAACTTTGGATGGAGCAGGGAAACGCAGCGGTGGGAGAAAAATTAAATAACTGTCGTTTGGGTTTGCTTTGTTGGGATAAGATGGGGGGCGTGGAGATGAAGAGGAAAATTAAGAAACTCAATGACCGCATCTTATGGCTTCGGCAGGGGATGATAACTGAGGAAGGGAAAGCCGAGGAACGGCGATTGAAAAATGAACTGGAGGAATTATATTCAGTGGAGGAGCTTTATTGGAAACAAAGAGCAAAGGTACAGTGGCTTAGGGAAGGAGACCGGAATACTAAATATTTTCATAGCCGTGCTAATGAAAGGAGAAAGAAAAATGAAATACAAGCGCTTCGGGATATTACGGGTATGCTTCGGTCGACACCGGGCGAGGTTGATGCGATCGCTACATCATACTTTACCTCGATCTTTGGCTCCATTCATCCATCAGAGGCCGCGGTTGAAGAGGTATTACGTGACGTGGAGGCTCGTGTTAGCCCGGAAGTGAATGCTAGCCTCCTTCAACAATTTACGGCTGATGAGGTACGTTTGGCGTTAAAAGATATGTACCCGTATAAGTCCCCTGGTCCGGATGGTTTTTCTGTTTTCTTTTATCAAACATTTTGGTCTATAGTGGGGGATGACATTACTACTTTTGTACTCTCTTTTTGAATGATCGCGTGCTTGACCCCGAAGTTAATTTTACACATATTGTGCTTATTCCTAAATGCTCTAACCCCGATGTGATGACACAGTTTCGTCCTATTAGCCTTAGTAACGTGAGCTTCAAAATAGCATCAAAGGTCGTAGCGAATAGGCTCAAGCCATTCCTCGATCAAATTATTTCTCCTACACAATCAACTTTCGTTCAAGGGCGCCTAATCACCGACAACATCTTGGTGGCCTTTGAACTAAATCACTTCCTGAAGAATAAGAGGACAGGGACTCAGCGCTATATGACACTGAAATTGGACATGAGTAAAGCATATGATCGGGTCGAGTGGTCCTTCTTGGAAAAGGTAATGCTTAGGCTTGGTTTTGACCCTAATTTCGTATCTTTAATTATGCTTGGTGTAACCTCAGTGTCTTATTCTACACTTATTAACGGAAGAGAATCACCTATTTTTTTCCCCGAAAGGGGCATTAGGCAGGGGGACCCTTTATCCCCCTACCTCTTCTTATTCGTTTCTGAGGCTTTTTTAGCTATTATCTCGAAGGCGGAGGAGCGGGGTATGTTACAGGGTTTGGCTATCAGTCGGGCGGCTCCCCAAATTTCCCCCTTCTTTTTGCAGATGATACGCTTTTATTCTGTGACGCGTCGAGGAGCGCGGCCGAGAGCATTAGGATGTTGCTGGGCCGTTTTGAAGCAGCATCCGGGCAACAAATTAATCTCCAAAAATCTGTTGTGGTTTTTAGTCGGAACACGAGTGAGGAATGGGCGGCCGAGCTTAGTGAGGTTCTTGGGGGTGGAGGTGGTAGTGAGACATGAAAAATACTTGGGGCTTCCGTCCGTGGTTGGTAAATCCAAAAGGGAACTGTTTGATTTTATTAGGGAGAGAGTGTGGAAACGTGCACAAGGGTATAAAGGGAAAACGTTGTCGGGGGCGGGGAAAGAGGTGTTGATTAAATCAGTGATGCAGTCCGTGCCTACTTTTGTCATGAGCTGTTTTCGTCTTCCGGATTCACTGATAGGGGAAATTAGCTCGATTATTGGGAATTATTGGTGGGGCAGTGGTACGAAGAACAAAATTCACTGGATTGCTTGGGATAAATTATGCAAGAAAAAGGAAGATGGGGGACTTGGGTTCCGAAACCTGAAGGCTTTTAACATGGCGCTCCTGGCTAAACAAGTTTGGCGAATTTTTCACAATCTGAACAGCTTGGTGAGTCATTTATTTAAAGCGAAATATTTTCCGAATTCAGTGTTTGTAGAGGCGAGACTTGGGAGCAATCCCTCATTCTCTTGGAGGAGTGTTTGGGAGACGATTGTGGTTGTGAAACGGGGTACTAGATGGCGGGTGGGGAACGGGTCCTCTATCTCGATTTGGGATGACCTTTGGCTGCCGCGTCCCATCACTTTTCGACCCATCACGCCGCGACCACAGCTGGGGGTGCAAAAAGTTAGTGAACTTATTGATGTGGCGACGGGATAGTGGGATGAGGATGTGGTTCGTGGCGCATTATGGGCTGTGGATGCAAACGTGGTGTTAACGATTCCGTTGGGTAGCTTGGAACATAACGACACTCAAATTTGGCACTACGAAAAGCACGGTCGTTTTACGGTCCGTAGTGATTATCATATGATCATGTCGCAGGGCTTGACGGCGCGCGGGAGTTGGGAGGTCGAGAGTGCGAGTACTCAGCTGAGTTGGAGGAAAATTTGGAGAATGGGTTGTGCCAACAAAATTAAGTTATTTTGGTGGCGCTGCTGTTTGGATATTCTTCCGACACGTATTAATCTTGCACGGCGAAGGATAGGGGATGGGACAGCCTGTGTGGTTTGTAATGAAGGGGATGAAAGCCTCCCTCACCTCTTTTTTGATTGTCCTATGGCACGACAAGTTAGGGCACTAGCTAATTTCCCTACTGTGTCCAACCATCACGATCGGGAGGGATTATTGGCGTGGTTTACTCGGATTTGGCGGGATGAGGGAGAGGAAGCCGCGAGCAGTGCGGTTACTTGTTGCTGGGCATTATGGCACAACCGTAACTTAATTCTTGTAGGGGAGGGCCGACACAAGGCGGTGGAAATCGCTGAGTTTATGGCTCAGTACGTTGCAGAATGGCGTGCAAATATGCGACCATTTTGTGGGGATGCGCGAGTTGCTGGAGCGACTTGGGAAGCACCAAGTGATGGGTGGATTAAAATCAACTTTGATGGTGCGTGTTTCGTCGAGGAGGGAGCAGTGGGCGTCGGAGTTGTGGGTCGCGACCATACGGGAGGGCTAGTGGCGAGGTTTCAAAGAAGATTTAGTGGTAACATTGCACCAGTTGGGGTGGAGGCATTGGCGGCTTTATGGGCCATCAAATTGGCGGTTGGAATGGGATGGAGGCAAGTAATATTCGAAGGCGATTGCCTCAACATCATCCACGATATTCTTTATTGCTCTCATGGCGACGCGACATATGCTAATATTATAAGGGATTTCCTACACTTTTTGTGTCGAGAGAGGATTTTTCTATTAGATGGATTAGTCGGGAGGCAAGTATAATGGCGCATGATCTTGCTCGTATGGCGATAGGAGTTTTGTGTGATCCGAGTAATCTTGTTTTTGCGGTTCACTAGTTTACTGGTAGCTTTTAGTGTTGGCTTTATTTTTGAATTGGTTCTGACATTGTTTTTTGGCGCGGGTTGCGTCTTGGCATGAAATATATGATTCTTTGGTTCAAAAAAAAAATTTGGCTTGCATCCATGAAATAATAGGTGAAAATTTTCTAATTTATGCAAATAATTAGAGGAGAAAATACGAAATCATAATATCAAATCATTTGTACAATTTCATAATTTGTTCGTGATCTATATATAAGAAGCCTACTAAACCCGATCATACAGCTAGCACAGATCCGAATCTGGATTAAAAATTAAACTCGGACAACCAATTAAACTAGAATAATATTTCACAAATAACGTTTATATGAAATATTAAACGTTTATAAACGTGGCCGCAATAATATGTCACTTTTGCCATGGACTATTTTACTAGTGTTAAATTTTGATGATGATCAAGAGCTGTATACTACCAAAAATCAAAAGAACATGCAATGTGTTACAAATAGTTAAAAAAAACACACTCATTGGGTAATTTAGAGAAACGAAGAGTTGAATTTGGCAATTATTCTTTGATCATACTCATAAGTCAAAGGAATATATTATCAGCTTTTCATCATTTTATCTTTGGCAAATGATATAAACATAGCAAATCTTCTAAATACAGAGCAAAATTAATTAAATTTCTCTTATACCCTTCTGAAAATTGAAATAATAGAAGAATACTATAATATCTAATTTATCATCCACAATTAAGGGAGACTCTTCCCATAATTCTAGGAAATGATAAAATTTCCCTGAATCTCTGTTTTTTTTTTTAAATAACTCCGTATTCTTCAAAGAAAGTTTATTTCCATCTTATTATTTCCTAAGATTGTGTCCATTGTAAGTCATTACACGATCTTTTATTTATTTTGACAAATTACTTCAATACTTCACCCGGAAAAAAAAATTACAATTCAAATTATTATCTTTTTCAGAAACTTTAATGTTGATAATGAAATACTTCCATTGTTACGTACGTGTATATGTCTAGCGATTGAGATTATTTTAAATAGCTGAATTATCTCGTCCATTGTATTACCCGTTTGAAAAATGTTAAAACAAATCCCTATTAATAATTATTCTTTATGTATGATTTTATGAAAAACTTTGATATAAACTTCATGAGCTCTTTTCTCATGCGTTTTAATATATTAACAGGAATTAATTTTTATAAGAAAAATTCCAGATAATTAAAGTACAATATATATAAATATGTAATATATATATATATATATATATATATATATATATATTGATGTAGTCCAATAACAAGTAAATTTGCCTTTTAGGGTTACCGAAAGAAAAACGTTGTAGGGAAAAAGATTGCTAGAAAATAAAAATAAAAATATCTTTTGGAATGTGATTTTAGGAGATTATATGAATATCACAAATATTTTAGATTTTATAGAAATAATTTTTTTTCATTTGATTGTTGTGTTCATAATTAAGAAAGAGAATCTATCATTTAAATATGAGAGCATATTTTCATTTTTTCTAAGAAGGAGGAATTGGAAACTGGAAAATAGAAAGTAATTTGTAAGGGTAAATTAGAGAACAATAAAAAAAGGTTGACCAAATTGCTCTGCATTTAGGGATTTTGCTCTGGATATACCAGCTCCCTTTATCTTTGAAACTGCGATGTTTCTTAATTACCTTGATTTGTTAAAGGCACAAGCATCTTATCTTATCCGTTCAACATATTCATTTGCTTACATTGGTAACTTCGGAAAAAATTTGATAGATAAATGAAAACAAACAAAAAGGCCCATAGGTCAAGTCTCTAGCTAAAGCCGTAATAATACTAGGAGGAGATCTATCCCCAAATATAACTCTTCCTTGTTCGTGCGCGCCTTCTTTTGCAAGACGATCCGCCACTCCATTCGCTTTCCTTGGGGTCCATTTCAGATCACACGTCCACGGCTTGTATAATAGTGTCTTGCACTCATGAACCAAATTCGCTACATCCGGTTGCGGCTCGAGCTTGTTCTTCAATAGCTTATATGCGGTAAGAGAATCCCTTTCAACTTCAATTCGCAGCACTCTCTGCTCCCAAGCCAACTCAAGGCCATGCTTCAACGCCTCAAGCTCGGCACTATCCACCGCCGGTGTCATAATGTGTTTTGCAAAACCCCAAATCCATTCTCCGTTCTCATCTCTCAACACGCCCGCGACCATCCCTGTATTTGGTTGCGCATCCGTGCCCCCGTCAACATTCAATTTTTCCACCCCGCCCTCGGCTTCGACCACTTCTTTGTTTTTTCATGCGGCCTCTTCCGTCTTCCTTCAAACAAATAACGGCTAAGGCTTTTTCATGCAGCCTCTTCTGTCTTCATTCCCTTGAAACACCCTCGCGTTCTGGTATTTCCATATAATCCACAAGTAAGCCGTAAAGATCCAAAGCCAAGGCTAATTCAGGTGCACATTATTATGCACCTCCAGCCCTCCCAAATTGACCCGCAACCATGCATCATCGTCAATATCCTCGAATTTATGCAAGTCGTCTTTATTAATAACCCTTGCCCAAACTTTCCTTGCTACGAGGTAGTGGGGAAACGAGTGCACCTCCCTTTCATCCATGTGATTGCAAAGACTACATCCTGTCGTGCCCATCATCTTTCGAACCTTCTTGAGGTGGTTTGTGGCGAGCCATTTCAGTGCAACTAACCACAAAAAGTGATGCAGCTGATTGCTCACGTCCAAACTCCAAACCCAGTCAAAATTTGGTCGCGGCCTTTGATCTTGCACATAATGTTTATCGAAGGCTTTATATGCGGATTGGCATGTGAACAAATCGCTCGATGTTTCATTCCAAATCAATCGATCTTCCTCCTCTATTTACAGCACTTTTCGGCTTGGAATATCATCCTCAATATCCCCGGGTATCTGCGAATTGAGTCCCTCCAAAATCCAGTCTCCCTCGTCATTCAGCTGTCTCTAATAGTTAGTTTTTTTTCTGACCACAAAATCACAATATTATCCTTGTAGAGGCAGCACGATCCCCGCCAATTATCGTACCAAAACGATACTTTATCCCCCCTCCTGATCTTCCATCGTAAGAATGGTTCCATAAGCCGCACACATCGCACAATGCCCTTCCACGTACTACTATCCTAGTCTCTCGGGTTCGCGTATAAAAGCTCATTTCCTCTAAGATATTTCTCCATAATCAACTTTCTCCATACGTTTTCTTCTCCCACAAGAATTTTCCAAGCTAACTTCGCTAATAACGACTCATTACTCGTTCTCACCCTTCAGATTCCCAAACTGCCTTCCTTCTTTGATTTCGCGACATCGTTCCAAGCCACAAGATGCATCTTTTTTTTGGCAATGTCTATGGACCATAAAAAAATCACAGTTTAATCTATCGAGTTTGTCGCAAATATGCTCAAGAAGCAATGCCGATTGCATTACATAAACGGGCATCACCGATGAATCGGAGTTGATAAGACTGGTGTGTCCCGCGATAGATAACAACTTATTTTTCCAAGATGCGAACCTTAATAATATCCTATCAAATGTCTCTGCGCAGAATTCTCGGTCCATTCTCCCGTGCAACAACTTCACTCTGAGATACTTCCCCAAGTTCAGTGTTTGCCCAAATCCTAACATTTCACTTATCGTACGTTTCAACCCCGCACCCTCAGTCTTCGAAAAGAAGATCTTAGACTTTTGTGGGCTTAACCGAAGCCTTGATGCATCGCAAAATGGTCTAAGAACTTCTTGATCACCCTCGTTGTTTTCAACGTCGCTTTCCCCATCAACACAAGGTCATATGCGAAAAACAAATGTGATATCTTCGGGCCCCCTAGACGGAATCACGGTCTGCCATTTCCCACTCTCGACCGCCTCATTAATAAGGTACGACAAGCGCTCGACACTTAGCACAAATAAGTAAAGAGACAATGGATCTCCTTCCCGCAAACCACAAGTATGCTTAAAAGGTTCAATAGGCGTACCGTTCCAAAGAATTTGAGTAGTTGCGTTGCGCACGCAAAACATAATCACGCCCGCTAACTCCTCCGAAAAGGTGAAGGCCCTCAAAGTCTCCTCCCAAAAATTCCAATTAACCTTGTCGTAGGCCTTCTCAAGATCCAACTTCATCACCATCGCGCCAACCTTATTTTTCTTTTTTGCTCTCAACGAATGGAGGATTTCCTGAAGAAGGAAGATGTTATCCTGCGTACTCCTCCCCTTTATGAAACTTGACTGTGTTGGAGCAATGATCCTCGACATTAAGCCCCTAAGTCGTGATGTGATGTTCTTTGTAATAATCTTGTAAAGAACGTTGCAGAGGGAAATCGGTCGATACTGATTAATGCTTTCTGGATCCTTTGTTTTAGGCAAAAGACAAAGAAACGTCTTGCATATTCTCGGGTCAAACTGTTAACTGCGGAAAACCTCCAACACGAACTTCATAATCGACAGTCCCACCCAATCCCAACTTTTTTAGTAGAAACTCGCCTGAAGCCCGTCTGGACCGGGTGCTTACAAAGGATGCATATCATGTATTGTTTCCTTTAGTTCTCCCTCATCGATTAATTTAGTCAACTCCGCCCGTTCCCCTATGCTAAGACACACCTGAAATTGTGAGTTATGAATATCCCCCACACGCACAACTGCATCATCATCACTATTACTTGAAAACAAACGCATAAAGTATTCACGCGCATGTTCCTGGAGCAGTTTGTCATCTTTCACCCAACCCCCTTCGATCTTAAACGCACGAATTATGTTCTGACTTCTCGAATCAATGTCAATTTGTGGAAAAATTTAGTGTTCCTTTCCCCGTCGCTTATCCATTTAACTCGCGACTTTTGGTACCAAAAAAGCTCCTCCTTCTTAAGGATTTCATTGTATTCACTAAATCCTCCTCCAAGTTCTTCAAGAAGGTGTTCGGCCTTGCGCAAAGAGACCTTTTGATACCCCTTAACCGCACCATCAACTACCTCTTTTTAGCAAAAATATTTCCGAACTTGTCGCGATTCCATGGCTCCAAAATTCTCGGGACTTCCTCAATTGCCTCAAGTATGTTTCCTTTCTCTTCCCAAATTTTCCTCAACAACATCTATTACTCCTCGTGCCTAAACCACATCGCCTCAAACCTAAACGGCTGTTTGCATCGCTGTTTCTCACGGCCTAGACAAAACGTTGCAACAGAGTGGTGATCGGAGAGCGTGCGGGGGAGATGGAAAACCTCGTGATCCGAAAACATGCTCATCCAATCTTGACTCGCCAAAACTCTATCTAGTCGTGCTTTGATATGCCCCCGTGCTCACGGTTGTTATCCCATGTGAACTTCGGCCCAACGAATCCCAAATCCACGAGGTTGCACCTATCAATGAAGTTACGAAAAAACATCAGCCTATTTAAAGTCATCGTTCATCCCCCACTTTTATCATGATTAAAGCTTATCTCATTAAAGTCGCATGTGACAAGCCATGGCGTGATCGGGTCATTTGCCATTCTTGCCAAATCATCAAAAACCTTAATTTTGGCCGATTTGCGGGGTTGCACATATACCCGTGTAATGCGCCAACAGTCCGGCGAACTCGGCCGAATGATGGCATGTATGGCCTGCGTGTCCACTTTTGTAATCTCGACCTCGACCTCGTGTTCGTTCCACAACATACACACTCCTCCGACCATACCAACTATCGGGGCGATCATGTAATTCGAGTACCCTGAATAGGACGCAATGTTGTGGGCATGTTCCTCGCCCACCCTGGTTTCTAGAATGTTAACAACTTTTGGTTGATGTGTACAAACCAACTCACGGAAGCTTCTATGAAACTCTTCATCGCCCGCTCCCTAGCAATTCCAACTGATGATCTTCATACTACGATTGCCCAGATGAGTCGAGTGAACGGCATCCTCAGGCCGCATCCCGTTCCATGTCTCATAAAGTTGACTCAGGGTTTCCCTCAACAAAACCCGTTGTCTGTTCGACTCCCATTGACTCAGATCGAATCTCTACCACCATGTGTGGATGTTTTCCCACCGTTCGACCCTACAGACTGAAATTTCCACTTCCCAAATCGTCGAAGGTATGTCAAAGTCTGAACTAACCTCTCACATGTCTCGGTTTGATAGATTTTGGTCAGCCTCGTGAATATATTGGAGACTGTGTCGAACCCCCAATTCGGTGGAAAATTCTCTACCATCGTGTTGTGTACCCAATTGAGTTCCATTTGGACTTGCGTGCTGCGTTGCATCACCGTGGATGACTATTGTCGAACTTCCTTCCATTATATTATTCCCCAGGATAGCGAAAGGGTTGTCATCTCTTAAAGGAGTTTGTTCTTTCCTATTCGCTTTCGAACTATTACCAAAACTACTCGTGCATTTATTCTTGCGCAACTTAGGATTCAGAGTTGCAGGCAGGATCCGCTTTCCTTTCGCGCTAGAGTCTTGATCCCTAAACAACTAAACCTCGGTTCCACAATCTTAATCGTGCCAGCCGTCCTTGGCTTCGGCTTTGTTTTTGCACTGTCATCAGAAGCCGAAACTGGTGTCTTATCCTTGTGTTGCTTTTTTTTCATCATTAGCATCCAATCCCCGTACTCCCCACTTCTCGCTTATTTCGTGAGCTACTCCTCATCCATCTTTTTAGCCTCGTTGCGACCCGAGCCCACATAGTTGTGTTTCGTGTTACTTCCATTGTGCGACTTTAGTTTTGTTACCTCACAGTCCACTCCCTTATGGCCAATCCGACCGCAAATGTGACATAAACTTTGGACATTCTCGTAGATGATTTGATGCACTTTGTCGTCAACCCAAATCCCCCGTTCAAGCGGTTTATCCATTTTAATTTGCACGCAAAAGCGCGTGAAGTTTCCTCTTGTCGCGTTGTAAGTATTTCCATCAATTTTGATTGGTTCGCCAATACTTTCCGCCAACGCTTGGATCATCGCCTCTTCCATATATTCCAAAGGCAAGTGGAGTACTCTCACCCATGTTATTGTATTGTCGACTATGTCCGTATCCGCTCGGAAATTTGGTGACCATGTGCGGACTGAGATGAATTGTCCCGCAAGTTTCCATGGCTCCTCCGTGAGGATCATCTCTCATTTTTCGGAGGTGGGACCTTTTATGCAATAACATATGTTGCCTTGGTCAACCAACTCGAATTCTCCATGGAGGTGGGACCTTTTATGCAATAACATATGTTGCCTTGGTCAACCAACTCGAATTCTCCATGGAGCTTCCACATTAAATCCAACCGCGTTTGGAGAGCAGTGTAGTACCATGGTCTCCCTAAAATCCGGATTATAATAGTATCTTTCCACTTCAACCGCATTCGATTGCGCAGTTCTTCCGACGTGCGAATTTGCTTGAACGAGATCAATTCATCGGCTTCCCTAATCTCAATGTGTTTTCGTTCTTCAGTTGTTTTTTCCACATTCACGTGTACATCCTTCTGCTTATTCCGTTGCGCTACCATGTCCGCGTAAGAATTCGTGTTAGGGTTAGGGATCACTCCGTTCTCTAAGATCTTGATTTGGCAGTCCATCATCTCCGGGTGGTTCTCCGATTGTCTCAGTCGTTTTTGTATACGCGTCACAGTTGTATTCATTAGTTTCGGTCGAAATTTCGGTGGTAATGGAGTTAATTCCGGTGGCTTAGGTGGTTCGACCGACCGTAGGGTTTCGTTTGAAGATTCGTTCATATGGAAATTAGTTTCTTTATAACGTTATAGTTTAATATTATAGAAAAATATCTTTCGATCGATATGCATATCAATATAATTTAGGAGAAAGAATTTCAACATTTTTATAATTTCTTTTAATGCTTGTCCCAAACGTTAGCGTAACTAAAACTCAGCATCCAACCAAGTGTCAAGCATCTGTAGGTGTAGTGAAAATTAATAACAATACTAACTCCTTGTGTTCTTTTTAAACTATAAACATGTCATTTCTTGTCCGAAAAGTAAGGTGGAATAAGCCACGTATTACTGTATTATTAGTCACAATAAGCAAAAACTACTAAGTAAAGAGAAAGGAAAAGTCATCAGTGTTATTAATCAAACGTTTCCTTTATATACTACTATATTAGGATCTGCTTCATATATGGTCGGTGGGTTGTACTTTTGTTTAAATAGAAACACTAGATGCAGACTTATACGATATGGGACTATACTGTACAAATTTGAACCTGTCACAAATGTATATAGCCTGACCATAGATAGAAATTAAATGCTGTCACACATATGATACCCTTTCTGCCTTTCAACAGAAAAATTAAATAAAAAACTGTTGGGTCTTTACAGATACATACATGTAGGGAGAATAATTGGTTGCTTGAAGGTTGAGAGGATGGGCCTTCCAATCCAAGAATAAAAAAGTAGACATGGACATTCAAACTGATTTACTAAAATTGTCAAAATATTGATAATTTAATTATGCCACATTGCCACATCTTGTTCCAAGTCATTGAATTGATTTTATCTTACCATATGGTTTAAGAAATATATTCAATTCCACTACTATTACATTCTTGACCAGCTCGCTGTATGTATGTATGTATATATGTATGGCTTTTCCTTCAAATCCACCAGAAGCGTAAGGCAAACACATTAAGGTATTTGTGTGTTCTGTCTTACTGCTACGTACATGTCACATTTTGCCGTTTTCATAACACAAGATCAATCGTTGTGCAAACTAACGATTATTCCTTCTTGATTATTATGCAATATTAGTTTGTTTCGTGTAAAGTCGACACACGTACGTGTTTGTGTTGATTGCAGTGCTAGCCTTGTTGCTCGGAAGAAATATGTAAAATTTTGTTTTATATATGGTCTTTAAGCAGTTTAAGAAAAGTTGATCAAAAGTTTTCAACTGTTTTTCTTCTTTACTCTAGTCATGATTTTCAAGCATGTTTGATTATTATCATGCCAATTATATAGATTATTTACTCTGTTGCATAGAGTTAGGTGGTAGGTGAAATATGTGTTAATTATGTAGTCATACATTCTTTGTGAATGGCATGAAGGTGAGGTGCACATGTCATTATTTTCAAGTCTAATTGTTAAGTTGGTGTCACGTTATCTCTTAATATTGCAATAGAATTATATAATCTTTCACTGAGACACTAGTTTACCAGCTATGTTATTCTGTTTTAACAGAGATATCTCATACTATAGTTCCTGAAGATCAAACATCGGACTGTATGGTTTTTCAAGGTATGTTTTTCAACTTTTATATTAGTTAATAAAATAAAATAAAAGGAAGCGCGTAAATCTGCAAATAGAATTATATATATCATTCTCTATGAGTCAGATTCAGTCATCAAAGTTCTCTGTTTCTAGTCTCTTCTGCTATACATTACAATATATTTAGTACCAAAGAAAGAGCATAATGTAAGAATTTCTTACTTACATATGTCAAACTTTAATTGTAACTAAATATTTTAATTGCATTATAATTTGTTAAAGGCAAGATGATGAATCTCTTCAAGAAAAAGAAGAGACCGATCACAGATCCAGACAAAAAAGGTGGTACAACAAAAAGATGGATGATACTAAACGGCAAAAACAATTGGGAAGGTCTATTGGAACCTCTAGACCTCGACCTCCGTAGATACCTAGTCCATTACGGACAAATGGCGCAAGCGGCTTACGACACTTTCATCTCCGACAAGGCCTCAAAGTACGCAGGAAGCAGCCGTTACTCCAAAGCAAACCTCTTCTCTAGAGTTGGAGTCGAGAAGGGCAATTCGTTCAAGTATAGCGTCACAAAATATTTTTATGCCACTTCATCCGCCAACGTCCCTGAGGCCTTTATAATCAAGTCGTTGTCGCGGGAGGCGTGGAGTAAAGAATCGAATTGGATGGGGTATGTTGCGGTGGCAACGGATGAAGGGAAGGTGGCGTTGGGGAGGAGGGATATTTTGATTGTATGGAGAGGGACTGTTCAGACACTTGAATGGATTAATGATTTCGAGTTTGTGTTAGAAAATGCTCCTAAGGTATTCGGAGATGATAATGATGATGATCCTAAGGTGCACACTGGATGGTATTCGATTTACACTTCTGATGATCCAAAGTCACCATTTAATAAAACCAGTGCAAGAAACCAGGTAACAAATGTTTGCTGTTTCACTTAGTACTAAGTTACAACTGTTGAAATTTAGACAACTTAAAATTTTTTCTTTTATAGGTTCTTACTGAGGTGAAAAGACTAGTAGAACTCTACAAGAATGAAGAAATCAGCATCACTATAACAGGACACAGCTTGGGAGCTGCAGTCGCCACACTAAACGCGGCCGACATCGTCCACAACGGATACAACAAGCCTGTCGACATGCCAAACAAGCCATGTCCCGTAACCGCCTTTGTTTTCGCCAGTCCTCATGTTGGAGACGGCACGTTCAAAGACATGTGCTCCAAATTGCCTAATCTTCGCATCCTTCGCGTAAGAAACGCACGTGACATCGTTCCAACGTACCCGTTGATCGGATACGCGGAGGTAGGCGTAGAATTGGGGATTGATACAACTAAGTCTAAGTATTTGAAAGATGGGAATTTGAACAAATGGCATAGCTTGGAGGCTTATTTGCATGGAGTGGCTGGTACTCAGGGGAGTAAAGGTGAATTTAAATTGGAAGTGAATAGAGATATTGCACTTGTTAACAAACATATGGATGGATTAAAGGATGAGTATGGTGTTCCAGTGGAATGGTGGTGTGAGAAAAATAAAGGGATGGTGCAAAAAGATGATGGATCATGGGTGTGGATTGATCATGAGGCTGATGAATTCTGAAAAAAAAAAAATATTAAAAGATTAGGAAGGATCTTATTATTGTGATATTTTTATTAAGTTATAAACTTGATTATTATATTGGTCATGTGGGACTTAATGTAAGTAATTGTTTTGGTGCAAGCTCGTTCATGGAAATACGCAGTTCGAATGAATTTTGAGTTGTAGCATGAAAAAATGGAAACGTGGTATTAGTCCTTTTTTTGTAAAATGTTATGTGATATTGTACTTCTGGAAACACCTTGTTATTGATTTATTTGTAAATGCAATTGGAAGGAAACGCGTTTAATAGTTTTTGGTCTGTATACTGGAATTGAGTCTCTTTACGTTAACGTTTAGCTATTAATTAGTGAATTTTATTACGTCACAATTTGATTCTTAGTTAAATCATATCATTCTTTAGTGTTTAAAAATTACAAGAATGTCAAATTTAAGTTATATTTATCATTTGAGAAGAAACATCACATTCACGTCCATGCAAATGCAATGCCACCAAAACTGCGCCAATGTTGGGCTATCCTGCCCGGGCTATTTGGAAGGCACGGAATGACTTCGTGTTTAACAAACAATCTTGTTACATTCCATGGTATCCGATCTGCATACATATATCAACTATCAACTCCACAATGCCCATCTATTAGGTACATCTGAGTCCGCCTCCGATAAAAAAACCCCACAATAATTTTTTTCAGTTAAAAAGTGGACACCCCCTCCAATTGGTCATGCACAACTTAATGTCGATGGGTTGGCCTACGATAACCCAGGCCCTGCACGTATAGGCAGTATCGTCAAGGATTCTTCGGGCCAATTTCTTGCGGTCTTTTCTGCTTCGGTGGGTCACGCCACCAATAATCTGAGTGGGTTTTGAGATCTACGAGACAGTTTAATCCTAACACAATCTCAACAAATTCCTGCTCTCTTAGTAGCTACGGACTCCATCTTCATGCTAAATTGCCTTTTCAGGCCACAAGAACCACCATCTCATCTTATCAGTCAAGTGAGAGAGATTCCGACTAGATTATCGGCATTCATTAGTGTCACTTGAACGTGCATTGCGTACTTTAGAATATGAGAAAATATATGTTACATAAATAATAAATAAAATAAAAACAACTCATCATCTTAATTTATTTGGTCCCTCAAACTCAAAGATACAATCAATCTCCAAACTTTGGGTACACACTTGTAACAACATAATGAGATTGTTCCATCATTTACCACCATCTCTTAAACAAATTACAAACTGTTAAATTACATATTTAATGTTACATATATATATATATATATTTATCTCAGACAGAGATATTTTTATCTCTCATGTATAACTTTATAACCTCACTATGTTCTATCACAAACTAAGACAAAAAAGAAATGTTGCACACCAACACCAATACACAAAAAATGAATTGAATAACAAATGACAGCTGATTATATACACTGCATGGTAACAAAATAGCAAACTGATGAAGTCTAAGCACCACAACCACAAGGCAGGCTGCACAATTTTCCTATCTGGATGAAAAACCATTGCACTGGATTTGGAGTATCATCTTTCTCTGAAGATGGAGTCGGCAACGGAAGCTCTGACGGTAAATTGCGGTGAAACGCATCGACTGCCGCTCCAACACCATCTTCGTTTTCGATACATTCTGCTAGTTCCATTGCTCGAGACTTTACCTGAAATACAAACCTCCAAAATTTAAACAATAGCAAAATGATGTATACTGCAAAACAGTTATATCGAATCTCCCCCAAGTATTTTGGCATGTAGAATCTTCCGTGTCGGGAAGACAAAATTTAGACTTTTTACACTATAACTGACAAAAATTGGCTCTTGCTGCTATAGAGGACAAAAATTGAAAGGGGCCTACTTCAGAGGACTCATTTTGAAACTTTTCGGAATTTGAATGAAGAACTTTTGTATTCGTTAAGTTAGGACGACATACCTCCGGCTGAAGCATGAATGTTATAGCTTCTGAAAGGGACTCAACACTAAGCTGTGATATGGGGATCGGAGCGGGTCCTAAACCTTTCTGATAGATTCTCTCTCCCCAGAAAAACTGATCACCGAAGAATGGCACTATGGTCGTTGGACACTGCATCCATATGCATATAAAACTTCAATCTCATGAACTTTAATTGTTAACGAGTAGCAGGTAGCATTAGTCACTCTCTAAACATACTTTGGAATTAAAGCATCATATAGAACTGTTCGCAAGGTGATGTGGAGGAAACTTACCCCGGCTTTTAATCCAGTGGCAGTGGTTCCAGCTCCACCGTGATGAACCTTTATAAAGACAGATTAAGTTTGAGTATGTTGGTATATAAGAACATTATTACTTCACTTGCAAAAATTAACAATCTTCGTAATTAACAATGATGCAGCTTGGAACTCACCACAGCTGAACACTGAGGAAACAACCAGTCATGAGGGCAATCCTCAATAAGGAAAACATTCTCTGGGATGTTTGAATCTGAAACAGAAAAAAAAAAAAAGGTTACTTCTTATAAGAATCCTGAGGCACCTCATTTCAAGTGATACTAATATATCATTTCAAGTGATAATCAAATGCTAATTTTGTCAAATATGCTAAGGAAATCAATAGGAAAGCAGCAATAAAGTACACAAAATTGGAACGAGGATACAAACCAGCAAAAGAGACTTACCAGTACCAAGTTGCCCCCACCCTCGATCGACTATTCCTCTCTGTCCTGTATTCTTCAATGCTTCCAGAATGATTTCTGTTGTTTTATTTAAATCCTCCAAAGGCTTACCAAGAAATCAATAACCATGTTAGTGTATTTAGCCAAACTTTTAAAAACACAAAGTTTCCATGCAAAAGAGAAGCTTTCAAGGATCATAATCTTTGTTAAATTAAAAATACCTAAACACAGGTGACAACCAACTAAATTTAAGCATAAGATTGTGGGCTTTATTCTTAGTAATAGACCTATTCTAGAGCTAGAATATTCCTGAGCTAGATGGTACTTCAGTTGCAATTGTATTATCTGCCATTGTATGGTTATGCTTTCGATTGGGCCTTGGCCCTTTTCTAGTAAAACACTCCGAGTTGGGTTCTATGATATTTTAATTGGTTGCCAAAAAAAAAAAAAAAAGTTAAGCGTAAGTGAGTTAACTTGCTAAAGGCAACTACAGCCAAATTTTTATAAGGCTTCCTCTTCTAAGTATCAATATTTTAGCACAAATCAGGATACCAAAATTAAGAATCCATAACATAATATAGTAATTCAAGAAACTATGATACTATGATCTGAATGTATTGTGCTTTTGAAAATAGTAAAACAATAAATTCAGCAAATTAGCCAAAGAATAGAGAAAGTATATGACATTAATAGTTTGGTATAAACATATGTTAGCACAATGAAAGTGTAACCAGAGGAAAGATGATTCAGATCAACTGATTCCCGACCAAAATTAATATTCTGACATAATGAGTGCATATAGGTGGAACACGCTAACAATCTGTATGCTATTGCTAACATCGAAAGTCTAAACGACTAAACATATTTGTTTTTACATCACAAGTGGTTTTCACTTTCAGGGTAAAATTTCATCATAAAGAATGTGAAAATAAAATAGAATAATCTATGGATACTAAAAACGGTAGCTTATAAAAAAAATGACACTAAAACAATACAAAAAATTAAATTGGCATCATACCATGCTTCCAAACCCGATATAAATCGGTTCAGATCCCTTTTGTATCCATTGTACAAATTCATCAGAAGGTTTGTACTTGGATCCCAGGTTTAAAAAGCAGTAACCAATGACATCAACTAAGGGGCCCCAGTCTGCACATATGTGATCAAATGAGTAGTTTGTCGAGATTTAACGTAAAAAATCATCTGTATGAAAGTGTGCATAGTTGTTAACATGCATCTTATACTAGATAACATGCTGGAAGTCTTGCAGGCCGTGATGATGCAAGATGTAGTTGCAGTCTAGCGTAGTTTGATATAGTAATTTTAGTGAAAGAATCCCATATTCAACTGATATTTAGTAAATAAATGAGTAACCAAAATGTCTAGAAAGAAAGAGAAAAAACTAACTTCTTTCAGCATGAAGTGGGAGGAAAAGATTAAAAAAAGGTAACACACGAAAAAATAGTACTATGGTAATCACACCCTAAAGATTTATTGAGCTAAAATGTTAAGATCGCCTAGTAACTATGCTATATCAAGTAACAGCGAGATGCAATTACCATTCGGTTTGGGCACAACACAGGGACTCCACATATAGCCTGTCGGAAGATGAGAAATTGACCCATGATATGTGCTAAAGTATGCAATAGGGGCAAGCTTTAGCTTATTTTTCCTGAAGTCATTTATACTACCTCTTATCCCCCACCATATCAGTAAATCCACAAGAACATATGAAATCTGGAATAAACAAGAATTGTAGAGCATATTTGTCATATTAAATGAGTTTATAAAATAAAGATGTAAAGAACATCTAGGGAATTCCAAACATACCCAGTATCCTGCAGCTTGCGGTACGCGAGCTAATGGATGAGGAAATGCATATGTAGGCCTGCATATTCAGCCGATATATTTTTCTTTCATCAATCTTTAATAGATCGGCACAACCCAGTTTCTCCAAAATGCCTTATTGCTCTTGTTTGTCAATTTTATTTTATTTAAATGTTACAATTGAAATATTATTCTCACCCAAGAAACTCAATACTTACAAAGTTAGGCAACATATGAATCAGATAAATATGAATAGAAGCAAAAAATTACGCTTACGTCCAAGGCATTGTGAAGAATATGTGCAGGGGAACACCGAGGGCTTCAGCAACATGAGCATGTCCTGGAAACAACAAGAACATCATATCTTGAATATGAAGATTTATACTATTGAAGCGTAGAAGAGATAAAGTTTAGAACACTAACCATAAGCAGGAGGATTTGCAATAATCGCCTGAGCCCTGAAAGATTCACCAGTTATCGGATCTGCTTCAGTGCATGCTGGAAGGAGAGATTCGATAATGGCCTTTATTTGTTTACGCTGTATCGAAATTTCTCCAGGTGCTGATGGGATAAGTCCTTTATTTCTGGCCATGTCTACAATAGCATTAAATGAATTTCGTCTAAGAAATGCTAAAATACAAATGACTAGAACCAGAATTTGGAAATTGTATCTTGAACTCATATGGGTGTGATTTAGCACAGGACCATGAAATGAAATATTACGCAAAAAAATTCAATCACACTAGAAAGACATATGACCTAGATTATTACGAAACACAATCATGGTCCAGTACAGGCAGAAGAAAAATCTATTTATTTAGGATACCAAGGGCATAAAGAACCACACTGTACGATGTTTCTGTTAAATCTTTCAGAGAAGGCAACATGCAAAAAAAAAAAACTCAAAAATCTACAAGAGCTATACACATGCAGAGGACCTCTTACATCCAGCCAAAACCCGAGGGTCGCCACCAAGTGGATAAAAGTCTACCCCAGCTGACTTAACAAATTCGCGGAAGTTTGAATGAGTTGCCAACCTTACACAATGACCATATTCCTGTAATCACAGATACACAGTTATATAGCAAAACAAGTTACAGTAGATTGCTCAGCGCATAAAGTTTCATGTAAAATGTTGATAATACAACATATAACGATATCAGTATTCAGTAGCCATGCTGCAAGGCATTATTAAATATACTTCTCAAATAGAAATTCCTTGAACAAGAAAGGGCTTTTGCTTAGATTCTATTAACTACTTTGTCATCAAATAAGAAGGAGCCGAGTCAACAGTCATAAATATGCCACCAATCGAGATACTGAAAGTTACGTCAAAAACACCATATACTACAAAAAAAACACCGTGACCCTGGCAGAATAATCACGGAATTAATACAATGTGATAAAGCTCTCAGCCAATGTGATAAATTATTTGCATGACTATATATAGTTCTAAAATTTCAATGGATTTTCCCAATATACACCTCGAAATTCATAAAACCATATAAACATGGAGTACCTTAAGTCTCCTTGCCATAGCAAGAAAAGGTTGAACATCTCCTCTTGTTCCAACTACAAGCAGGGCAATCTTTAGTTTTGGGATGACTTTGTTGTAATCTGTCACAATGTAATCAACAGCAGAAGGGATTTCCTCAACTGAACGAAATTCTAGTAACTCAGAAGCTACAGGCGAATCCTTATTAAGATCAACCTCCACAGTCCCATCCTTTTGAATCTTCAACCAGTTCACAAGCAAGTTTTTCTGTGTAGAATAACAACAAAGTTTATCAAAAATCTGAGCCCCAGTTCATATACCAAAGATCCAAAGAAAGAAAAGGGTATCTTGAACAATAAGGAGCATTACAATATGTCATACAGAGAAGCTCAAGAGCAAACCAAGTTAGTTTGAGAGAAGGGTTTACTATTGAATAACTATGTCGCAAATTATATAGCAATTGAGTAGTTCTAGTATTGAATCACTTTAAATGGAGGAATAGGATTTCTTGGATTAGTTTTTCAATTTTTAAAGCAAACTTGATCCCATTTTTAAGACATCAAAATGAAAGAAATGGTTTGTGGAAGCTTTGTTGCGCAAGAACATGTCACTTCATACAAAGAGTACACTTTATAATAGGTGACTCTGCAAGATAAACATGAAGAAAAGAGTAAATAACTAATTACACGCGTGCTATTTTATGAAAGGTACAAATAAACATCAAGCTACATGTGAACAAGATCAGATATTGTAGTTTTCAAACTCTATGCGTAACTAATTCTATACTAACGGTCAGATGACGTAGAGAACTTGTATCTCTGTAACATAACCTTTTCATTAGTCTTTCAGCAACCTATATTAGGTCATCATCACAATTTTCCTAGACATGGATATCAACCGACAAAAGTAGTACAGACAGGCACAGTGGCAGCTTCAAGAGAACAAGGCTTTCATGTGAAGAGATACTTAATTTTTCCAGTCCACGCCATCAGTAAGATATCAAGCCAGCCATAGCAGAGTAAAAAGACAACCATACACCTATTCTCTTTCCAATTTAACTCCAAATGCTATTTGAGAGTGTGATTAGAGTATCATTTTAAGGTTCCTGCACACGTGATTCTCCAGCTCCAAAATTTAAAGCTGATATAGCTGGTAAATCTTCATTTTACAAAATATGAAATGGTACTTCACATGTCAATGAAGATCACTGAGCAATCTCAAACCAGGTAAATATTATATTCCAAAACCAAGCTAATGGGGTTAATACAAAACCAATAGCACTGATTTTAGAAACTTAATCTTTCTGGTAGGCCCTTAATATTATCCAACACACTTTGGAATGAGCCCCACGCTCCCCTTAGTGCCATGAATGAAAGATGAGACTATAAACTCATCATCCAAGTTTCAGTCTTACAGTTCTCAAGGCACTCTACTAAACTGATCTTTAATTCTTTCAAACCGTGCATTACCCATCCTATTAAACACTTGCCAACAAACCAAAATTCACATCTTATCTATACATTCTATTCCACATAGCAATAGTCTTTCATTCCTAGAAATAAAATAAAAGGCGTAAAATGGGACATACCTACTCATTCTTACAAACAACAAATGTGAAGTGGGAGAAGTTAACACATATTAAACGTAACTCAAAGCAATCAAATTTAAGAGGATTATCTCACCTTCTCACGTTCAGAAAGCCTATCTAATCTTAGATCAGGCCTTGGACTACCCCTTCTGTCAGTCATAGACCTTGTAACTGTAATCTCGTGGCTTTCAAGGAAGAGATTCCGTTGCACAGGTGCCGTGATGCTATGGTCCAAACCTTAAAAAAGAAAGAAAAATGTAAAGGTCTAGAAAATATGCATATCTATAACTAATCGTCTCATCTATTATACAATTTTAGATTTTAATGTGTGCATGATGTATGTTTGATGAAGCGCACATATATATATTTGAAAGCCAGAAACTATAATATCAAACTACACAGTAGAAACCATTTTGAGCATGCTTTGGCAAATGTGGTATAGGATCATGAGTATAACTTGTCTTGCTATATGTATTTTCCATTAATATTTTGTTCACTATTTTTTCAAATGAGGTTTTGTGGTATTTTTCTGTTTTAACTCCAACATAGATGTGAAACAGCCTGCTGAAACCTTTGAAACCAAAAGATATTGTTCCACGCATCTTTGGTTAGTCCTTAATCCTTGTTTCCAAAAAAATTAAACCGGCTCATGTAGTCTACTTCTAACTAAAATTAAAATAGTAGGCAAAAGTTCTTATAGCGACTTTTGCATTGCACCCAACATAATGTTTTTCCTTTACATGTTTTACCCAATTCAAGCAAACAAGCTAACCAACTAGTTTTTTTGGTAATCAAGCAAATCAACCATAGTTCATCAGGATGTATAGCTGAATACATTGTGTGCTTCATAAAAACATTATAAGGGAACAGAAAGAAACTATGTTAGATCTTTAGAAAGAGCAAGAGACTTTTAGGCTACATTAGTTACATATGAAATACATCCTCAGAACAATAACAATGAGTTATGAACTCTAAAAGCTAAGCAGCACAGGAGTGAGCAAGCATCTTCACAGTTGTGGCACACAAAAAGGGCAAATGAAACAATAAACTTATTTGCTTCGTGACGGGTGACTCACTAAAACAGTGAGATAACATAATCTACAATGCTTCATAACCACAAGATAAAGGCAAGGTAAAACCATTGAGCAAAAATTTAGTTATATATGATGATACAAGAATAAAAGTTCAAACAGAGGAAATAATACTAAAGATTTGGAAGTGGAACATTGACTATTCCAGTATTTTCTTGTCAATTCCCCAAACGTGGAACCCGTCTCTTCAGATAAAAGCATACTAACAAGATTTTATAAACTACGTCAGTGGAACTCCCGAAAAATTGCTTAAGACATGAGAGTGCAAAGTCATTGAAATCAGGCAAACAGGGGAACATTACGCATACATAAGTTCCATCAAGCAGCATATAACACATGTCTTCATAAATTTCTACATGATTTCAAAATATGTACATGATAACATCCTTCAGAAACTATTATAGGAGCGAAGAAATGGTGAGGAAAAATAGGACAAAAATAATAAGTTCCAATCAATAAGTTTAAACTCCTGCAATTCGACGCCTCAAAGTCTGGTATCAATGACAGGTAGGAACTATAAGATGCATATAAGCTAACCTCGTCGAATACGAGGCGGTGCACTAAAACTGGGATCTTTCACCCGAGAAACCTCTACAACAGATGAGGAGTGGAACAAATTTTTCCTTTGACGGTTTACTTCAGGGCTCGACCACACATCAGACTTCACATCAGAAGACTGATCATTTGACGTTGATGACACGCTCGGCCTCTGATCTTCTACATCATCTGGTCCAGAAGTAGAATCTTTGTCATCGTATTCATAAACTTGGTCTATACTCGCTGAGGCGTCCTGGCTATTTTCAACCCTTCTTGCTGGAGTTTTTGGTATCTTAAAACTCCCATTACTACCCATGATCCAAAATAATCAAAATTCCAACCGCAATTACTCGAATTTCCAGCTGAACTCCAAAGCCTCTGTATATATCAGTAAGCCATCAAATTAGTAACAAGATAACAAAACCAAATGCAAGCTCTAAACTCCCATAATTCCAATACACTATAAATAGCAGCAATCAAAACCAAAAATCCACAAACTCTTCCAAAATGTATGCTTAATTTACGATATAGCACGTGTAAATTATGATGAATTGAGAAAGAAATGAAAAAAGGTTTGAACTTTACAACTTTACACATCAATCATGCACACTGCGACAACCAACCAAACACACAAACACAATTCATCAAACACCACGCGCTCAATATTCAACAAAACTTTATAATCAAGTCCCATAAACCCAACAAACCATAAAAATCAAATCTTTATATGTTCCCGCTAAAGTAAAAAATAAAACTAATAAAGGGTTGCTTGCAAAGTTTCAATTTAGTAGCATACAATTAAGCACAGCTCCAATTGCTTGCAAACTCATATTTAATTAATTAAATAAATAAAATGATTTTTAGCTTCTCAATAGTTGACTCGTGTACGAGAGAAAGTATTTACCTGTTCGAGTTTTGGACAAGAAAAAGAAACCTCAAATGGAGGAAAGATTTTGAACCTTGAACAATTTTATTTACTCATGGCCATGGGGGCTTTTTCTTTTTTTGTCAAAGATTACGTACGTCATATGTGTTTTAATGTTTTTTTTTTAATTTGTGTAATTATTATTAACTTTTGAGTGAATATGTGATTTATAGTATCAGAGAGAGAACATATTTGGTTTTTGACTATACCATATGTAATTATCTTAGCAATTAAATATTATTTAGTAATTATTTGCCTAAAAGTGGTTAATTGAATAGATTTCTTGCAAATTAAGTAGGTTGACTGACTGTGAACAGCTTATTAAACAAACATAACACAATATAAATCAACTAAATACTTATTTAACTTTTTTCTTATTTGTTTTTATAATTTCAAATGATTGTTTATTTAATAAAAAAATGATAATGCAGCTGGCACACGTATGATTCTGATTGCTTGATGGTAGGAGGTTGGGAACGTGACAGTCTTATGGGGCAGGGGCAGAGCATTGATCCCTTTGTTGATATTTATAATTTATTAATTCACTATATTATATTATAATATTTAAGAAGAAGGAATATTCAAAGACTTGGAAATTGTTAGGTGGAAGGAAAGATTACAGAGTGGTCTCCGTGGTCAATCCTATACTCCCATCCGATATAATTAATTTTTGTATGAGAGTTGATATTTAACAGCATACTTTATTGAGATATTGACATATTTAATTGTGCTGCTTTTCTCTGTTTTTTTTGTAATAGGACAGCGAAGTTCTTGAAATGTGCACAGTGTCGGGTAAAAAATAAAATAGAAATTGTACAACTGTATGTATGATTGTGGCTTTCTTTTTCATATTTGATGCCATTGGGATCCCACTCCTAGAATTCTTTAACGAATTTTGTTCACGGGTCGGAAAACATTATAATGGGCAGTTTTTTTTTTTACAGGAAAAAGAAAAAAATTGGGCAGCGTATTGGATTAAGTCAGTTTTCCGGGTAATGCCGACATATATAGTAGATGAACAATGACCTACTCCCCAATCCCCATCAATACTCAAGCAAAATTGCATGAACCAAAAAGGCTTTTATAATGGAATCCCTCTCCGAGTTTGGGAATTTTTCGACTAAAACTTTTTATTTACGAACCATCAAATATCAGTATTGAAACTTACTCGGGTCTCTTATGGAAAGCTACTGAGAAAGTTAAAGCGCACCACTTTCAATTCCATTTTTCATGTTTTAGATATTACTTGCCCTCACGGGCGAACTCAGAAAATTATGATACCTTAGTCTAGGCAAGAAAATGAGCAAAGAGTTGTTGGTTTGCTCCTACATGTCCCTTTTGTTTTAGTGAAGATGAGACCACATATTATTTACATTTACGTTGTCAAATTGCACAAATTATTGTTTTCAATCTTTCTTTAATATATCATTTGTCGATTGGTTTACTTTGTTTATTGACTGCAAATTAATATTTTCAATCTAACTTGGACAAGATGGAGCTTGTCATTTTTGGAGCATTGACAAGGAAGGCATTTGAAGAACTAGAAACTAGATCATTAATTACCAGAAGGCATTTCTAATAATCTTAAATAAGGGAAACTCTAGAGCATTCCTTCAACCAAGTGGACAAGATTCTTTTGAGAAAAGTCCAACCACAATTGTTAGTTGAAATAAGCCGAGAATAGAGTGTGTATTGAACATTTGCGTGATCCGAAACATTTGAACCTTATATCTCTTAAACCTCTGCCTTTACCATACCGACACCTCCTACTCCACTACCCTTTGGCCCTCTAGCCAAAGCCGATTCCTTTCCAACTCCTAACAAATCATGTATCTTTGAATTCAAAAAGCTTGTTAGAGGTCACTCAATTTTTAATCCCACTGAAATATGTCATGCTCCTACTCACAACTCCAATTCTCCAAGCAATCCAAACAACTTTTCACCTTAGCACTGGGGTGCTGAGGGAGTAAATGATGATAGTCATGTCATGGAATTGCATGTGGTTCTCTCTTTGACTGGAAATGGACATCATTCTCACTCTTTCACTCCATTGTCCATGTTAGGTCCGTCTGGAATCTCACAACCGTCCATGCTACCTGCCATTATGAAGATAATAAAAATTTGGAATCGCATGTCGTCCTTTTCTACTCTAGCAAATTTCTTTCGTTCCTAGTTAGTGACTTTTACACCATCATCTCTCATGAGGACAAATAAGGTAGGAATCTATTTTTCAATCTTCTAAATATGAACTGAAAAATTTCATGAATGATTATGATATGAAGGACATTACATTCAAAGACCACCCTTTCACATTGTCAAATGATAGACTTGGAGAAGCCAATATCGGGCAGCGCATTGCTAAAGTAATCTCAAATGTCAAATGGAATCCCCTCTTCCCAAATGCCTCCATTACCTATCTCCTTGCTACACAATTAGATAATTATCCAATCTTACATCACACTTCACCTCAGTGTGCCAAAAGGCCTAAATTATTATGTTGCGAGGCCTCCTGGATAATCATTCCATCTTGCCACCAAGTTATCTCTTCGTCTTGGTGTGCTCACTCTCAAGGGTACTTTGCATTCCTCCTCACCTCCAAGACTAAATCTACTCACACAACTCTCAAAAAATGGCATCATAATCGTTCCCAACCTACTGTCGACACTATCTCCCAACTCTGCATCCTCATTGCTGATATCAAAGCCCAAAAACCCATCAGTGAATCCTTGAATTTGGAGGGGAGTCTACAGATCCATCTAAACTCTCGTCTTCTCAAGGAAGAGATTAAATGGAGAAAATGGTTGAAGCAAGAGTGACTGCAATTTGGAGATGCGAATACGAGGTATTTTCACTTGTGCACTACTTTACACTGTAGAGCTAATATGATTTGTTCTATTTTTTATTCTCGCCTAAACAGTGAAGTAAGTCATTGGTCCCTTATTGGTACTACTTTTGATGTCCATTTTAAAAACTACAAAAAAAAATCCTATTGAAGTTGAACATGACCATCCCTCATAGAGTAGAATTCTTCGATCATCGAGTCAGAATCAATATCTTCTACCAACTCTTGTTTAATGAAGACAACCATAAAATTTGACAAGATTTCCTCTTTCATTTTGTTGTTGCGGTAGAAACATGAAGAGTTAAGCAAGACGAATTAATTTGTCGATCAAGCCATAGTCTTGTGCCTAATTTGTCTCTTTTAATTTTTGACACAATTCTAAAGTTGTTGATAAATCTTGAAATATCTCAAGCCTAAGAACTTCAAAATCATAATAATCACTGACATCAAACAATGCAATTCTGATCCACTAAAATCTTTTAGATGTAATTTCTCGACAAGGGTACAAATACGATCAATGTTGAATGACTTGAAGTTTCCTTTAGGTTCCAAAGTAGAGTTTAGCTTCAAAAGTTCAACTACCTCATCACTAAGTCTTCTATTGAGCCCCACCACTTAAAAATCTATTTGTTAACCGTATAAAATAAAATACGAGATTAAAGAGAATATTAGTCCTAAATCAAAAGGATTAATAAATGGACAATACTATTGTCACGAGTACTTCCAATGAGTTGTACCCACTCCCAACGAGGAGGCCCCTCGGATGTGACCAATACCGCTCGGTTATTAACCCAAAGCGGTAGGAGTGGCCATCCGACGAGGGCACCTAGCGCCCCCAGAAAGTCACGATGAGTCAAAACTAGATATCAGGGTGGCATCGGATAAAAAGCAAACCCGGATGGATCCATCTGATTCAGATATCCATCACGACACCGAGCAGGGCCCCAATGGACTCCCGAGTCCCAGAACCTTGACAAAAACACTTCCTTGCTATACACTCCCAACACAAATGCTCTCGGAACTCTACCCCAGTACTTCCTTGCTATGCACTCCCAACACAAATGCTCTCGGAACACTACCCCAGTCGACCAACCCAGAGACGGAACTTCACAATAACGTAAGAACTACAGAACAACACTTTCCGGGCACTCGGAGAAAGAAAACATCTACCCACGATAGCTAAAAACCCCTCGGAGATCAACCCATGAACAAACACTCCCTCGTAGAATATCCTAAACCACTCACTCCAGAATACACGCCTATCGGAGAAGCACTATCACTAAGAGAACACCCAAACTTGGCCCTCGAGTCACCGTTAGAAGCAATGAGCCCTTGGAAGCAAAGAAGACAGTATACCTCATGTCATAAAGGAGACTAAAGCCCTCGGAAGAAGAAAAAATGATAGAGTCAACACTTAAGATAGACGTTATCTTATTGGTTAGATAAACATTGTAACACGTGTAGAACACCACCACATGCATAACGACACCTGTAAAACCATGCATAGTGACACATGTCCCTAAAAACTCTATATAAACAGAGGAAGAAGGAAAAGAAAGAGAGGTCGGACAAATGAGGAAAAACACACGCACAGACTCGGAGATACGCATATCGACTCGGAAAAAGAGTGGATTATAGTGAATAAAATGAAGGAATGTTCTTGTCATTTTTTCTTTTTAAATAGCGCTTAGTTTTTGAACTACGGGCAAAGGCGTTCCAACCCAAATAAATAATTCAGTTAATTAGGTCGTAACTCCAAACCTGTTAACAAAATGGCACCATCTGTGGGAACGCCATAAGATTTGTCTTCGAGAGCGTTCATGAACGATGCCTATCATGGAGAACCTATTCCATAGCGAGAGTCGTCCTCGCCAGTCTCAACATTCGGAAGAAACTCTATCCAATCGCCAATGTGAAGAAAGGGACTTTATCAACGTCCCTCGTTCCATCTTTGAAAGACTTATAGAGACTAGGGCCCGAAGGACCCCGCCCGGATACGTGGACCCTCACGATTTATCCCCTCGATCCTCTCGCCATCAAAATCCCTAGACCAAGGAAGATCGGGTTCAATCTAGGTGGATCCCTACCTCCGATCCCTGGCGCTACGAAACCCCGTAGAATGGCCAAGCGCACTACGACTATCGGGAAATGCGCCGAACTGGCCAACAAGAGCGAAGAAGAGTGCTTCCGGACCTTCCCGCACCATTCCCCTCTTCAGTTGAGGATCATACCATATGGGGAATTATTGATGGTCTTAGGAAAGAGGTGGGTGATATTAAAAAAACAATGGGACCCAAGGAAGAACTTACCTTTAAAACATCCCCTTTTATCCCCGAGATAGCCTTAGCCTCTATCCCCGCGGGGATGCGGCCTGTAAATGGTCCTCTGTATACTGGGGATGCCGATGGAAAGGATCCGCAGGATCATATACACCAATACTTAGTCGGGATGGACCTCAATTTCGCCCCGGACCACGTACTCTGCCGCATGTTCCCTGTAACCCTTGGAGGACGAGCACAGTCGTGGTTTACCCATCTTGCACCCGGGTCCATCGACAGCTTTGATCGACTAGCCCACCTATTCGTGAGGCATTTTGCTTGCAACCGGCGGTACCCTAAATCCGCCACGCACCTCTTCACCGTTAAACAGAAAAAGAATGAACCTCTACGAGAGTACATAAAGCGCTTTACATATGCGGCGCTAGATGTCCCGAACGTTAGTACCACCATTTTGGCGGATATACTCACGCAAGGGCTCCGGGCGGGCGAATTCTTCCGCTACCTTACGGGAAATCATATCACGGATATGAACGAGTTGATGCAGCAAGCGGAGACTTATATCCTCATGGAGGAGGCTGAAGGCACGAAGAGACGCCTAGAGAACAATGACAATGAACATCACGAATCCACCGAACGGGAGGTAAAGGCCAAGGAAAGAAACTGGGAAGGGAAACCACCCCAACGAAAAGACAAAAGTGGCCCGGACAAGAAATTCCTCAAGCCGGTACCCTTGCCCCCAATGACCATTGCCCCCATAGAAGTACTCAATGTGATGCGAGGCAGCACCGAGTTGCGATGGCCAAGGGAAGCCCGGTTCCCCGACAGAAACAAGAATACAGGTAAGTATTGTAAATACCACAAAACCTATGGGCATACCACCGAGGAGTGTACCACCCTGCAAAGGGAGGTGCTCCGCCTCTTAGAGGCCGGATACCTGAAGAACTATCTCAAGGTAAACAACCCCGAGAATCCCACTCGTTATACCCACAAGAGACCCTGAAAGGAAGAGGAAGAAAAAGATCGGGCGACTCCCCATCGGAATCCACGAGAGAGAACTGCGGGGCAGCGGACCCCACCCCTCCCCCGAAAACGTATGAAAATAACACGCCTTCGGGGCGTACCATTAATATGATAGAAGGAGGAGATCTCTCCGTGACATCACAAGGTAAAAAGAAGCAATATTTGAAAGAGGCTAGGAGGGCAGAACACGGATTATTCGTGGGGTCTATTCAAGGTGCAAAGCTTCCTAGCATCACCTTCGGACCCGCAGATTTAAAAGGAGTGATTTATCCCCACGAGGATCCCCTAGTGATAAGAGCCGTGATATATGGGATTGACGTCCAAAGAATACTGGTTGATACCGGTAGTTCCGTAGATGTCTTATTTCTTCCCACTTATCTAGCCATGGGATTAAGGAAAGAACGATTAGAAGTAGCCGAAGTTCCGTTAATAGGTTTCTCGGGAGAAACCTCCAACATGCTAGGAACCGTGACGCTCCCGATGTCATGGGGAGAGGGAGCTCTTCGAAGAACGTAGCCTACAAAATTTTGGGTGGTAGAGGCTTCGTCAAGAACCTACAACGCAATATGCGGGCAGCCCTCCATTCGGGCCTTCGAAGCAATCCCTTCAACCCTCCATCTCAAGGTAAAATTCCCAACCTTGTCAGGTATCGGAGAGGTCCGAGGAAGCCAGGTAAGGGCTCGGGAGTGCCACATGAATGCTCTCCCTTCTGAAGAGGACGAACATATCCTCAGAAACAGCAAAAAGCGAAAAGCAGAGGAAGTACGAGTACAACCTGTGGAAGAGCTAAAATTAGTGGAACTCGTAGAGGGAAGTCCGGAGAAAGCGGTCAAAGTAGGTACCCGAATGGAACCTGAAGTGGAAGCCCAACTGATTCCCATCTTGAAAGAATTCCACCACATTTTCGCGTGGGAAGACGGCCCGCCAGGGCAAATTAGCAATAAGGTATGTCAACATTTCCTTAATGTGAAACCCGGGGCCAAGCCAGTCCAACAAAAAAAGAGGAAGATGGGCCCGGAGCGCAACAAAATCATACGGTCGGAAATTCAGCGACTCCTCAGCCTACGGCAAATCAGAGAAGTCATCTACCCCGAGTGGCTGGCCAACGTGGTCTTAGTCCCAAAGCATGGGGGTAAGTGGCGAATGTGCGTGGATTTCACAAATCTCAATGACGCATGCCCCAAGGATTGCTATCCCCTCCCAAGTATTGACCAACTGGTAGACTCAACAGCGGGTTGCGCACTCTTGTCCACCCTGGATGGGAACCAGGGATATAATCAAATCCCGATGGCCGTTATGGATCAAGACAAGACTAGTTTTATCACTGACGCAGGCACCTTTTGTTACCTAGTAATGCCTTTCGGACTCAAGAATGCAGGAGCCACCTATCAGCGATTGGTAAGCTTAATGTTTGCAGGACTCGTCGGAAATACGGTGGAGGTCTATATGGATGATACGGTCGTTAAAAGTCGCTCCGCTTATGACCATCCCGAGGATCTACGAAAAGCCCTAACTATCATGGACCGGTTCGGGATGAAGGTTAACCCTAAGAAATGTTCTTTCGGCATCAGAGGGGGCATGTTCCTCGGATACATGGTTACAGAAAGGGGAATAGAAGTCAACCCCAAGAAGGCCGAAGCCATCCTAGGGTTACCTACCCCAAAGACGGTCAAAGATGTGCAAAAACTTACGGGTCGAATGGCCTCTCTGAGCCGGTTTGTCTCCAAATCGGCCGAAAAAGGACTTCCATTTTTCAAAGTGTTACGCAATATCAAGGAGTTCCAATGGACCCCGCAATGCGAAGAAGCTTTCCAACAGCTGAAGGGTTACATGGTGAAACCTCCTTTACTAGTGAAACTGGCACCACATGAAGATCTCTTTGTGTATTTATCAGTCGGAGAGGAAGCCATAAGCGCGGTGCTAGTTAAGGATCAAGACAAGGAGCACCACCCCGTGTACTATGTGAGCAAGACTCTTCTCGGGGCCGAAACTAGGTATACCCAAACCGAAAAACTTGTCTTAACTTTGATTACCACGGCTCGGAAGCTTCGTCCATACTTTCTCTCCCATCCCTTGACTGTGTTAACTAAGCACCCGTTGCGAGCAATTCTTAACAAGCCCGAGACCTCTGAAAGATTGATAAAGTGGGTCGTGGAGCTCACGGAATATGATATTTCTTATGCCCCAATACCCTCCGTCAAAGCACAAGTCCTAGCAGATTTTGTGACGAAAATGACGGGCATCGGAGCTGAAGAAAAGACACCCATGTGGCACATTTATGTTGATGGCTCCTCTGTGAGCACACATGGGGGGGGGGGGGTTAGTTCTAGCAAACCAAGAAGTAGAGGAGGAGATACTCCACTTCGCGATCAGAATCGACTACCCCTTGTCGAATAACGAAGCCGAATATGAGTCTTTACTCATAGGAATGAGGCTTGCCCAAGAAGGTGACATCAGAAAGATAGTCATCCACAGCGACTCGCAACTAATTGTGCAGCAAGTCAATGGCTCGTATGAAGCTAAAGAAGAAAGGATGCAAGCATACCTTCAGGCGGTTCACCGCAGACGGGAATGGTTGGACGAGTGCAAAATAGTCCAAATCCAACGGAAGGAGAATCAAGAGGCGGACACCCTGTCCAAAATGGCCACCCAAACGGCCGTTATTCACACTCGGAAGATCACCCTACTTCAAGTTACCGAGTCCGAGAAGGCCGAGAGCCACGAAGTGAATGCCACTATAGACCCTCCGTCCAGCTGGATGACCCCAATCAAAGTCTACCTACAGGACCCGGAAGGATATTCCACGAATAAAGCCGCGCAACGGCTTATGGCCAGAAAAACTATCAGGTATTTCCTTAAAGATGGAATATTATTCCGCAGGACATACTCCTGCCCTCATGCTCGGTGCCTAAATGAGGAAGAAGCTCAACTGGCTATGGCGGAAACCCACGAGGGTACATGCCGCAGTCATACGGGCGGCGAAAGTATGGTCGGGCGCCTGATTCGCCAAGGCTACTAATGGCCCACGATGGCCAAGGATTGCAAAAGCCATGCTGAAAGGTGCAAACCGTGCCAAGCTTACGCCCATCGGGTTCATCAGCCCGCTGCCCCATGGGAACCGCACTTAACCCCTTGCCCGTTCTCTAAATGTGGCATACACATAGTGGGACCTCTTATACCCGATGCCGGGCAAAAGAAGTTTCTCCTCGTAGCAGTGGATTACTTCACCAAGTGGGTAGAAGCGGAGCCCCTGGCCCGTATAACCGCGGGCGCGGTTATCAACTTCCTCTGGAGGAATATCCTGTGCCGTTTCGGTGTCCCTCGGAACCTGGTAAGTGATAATGGTCTACAATTTACGGATCAGGGATTAGAAAAGTGGTGCGACCATTGGGAAATTAAACACCGCTTCACTTCGGTGGGGTACCCTCAAGCCAACGGTCAAGTAGAGAGGACTAACCGAACCCTCTTGAAGAATATGAAGGCCCGACTCGACTGGCACAAAGCTAGGTGGGTGGAGGAAATACCTGGCATACTATGGGCCTACCGGACCACGCAAAGCGCGGCCACGGGCGAAACCCCCTTCAGTTTGGCCTATGGCTGCGAAGCTGTTGTACCTACGGAAGTCTCTATAGAGAGCTGGCGAGTTAGGGAATACGAGGAAGTGGCTAACAGTTCTAACTTGGCCCTCGCCCTCGACCTCCTCGAAGAAAAAAGAATGCGGGCCGCGGTCCGAAATGAAGAATACAAGGGCTGGATGTCCCGGTACTACAACTCAAAGGTGAAACCCAGGATTTTTCAAGTCGAGGACCTAGTGTTGAAACGGGTCGGAGCCTCCAAAAACGTAGGCAAACTCGAGCCGCGATGGGAGGGACCGTACAAGATAGCGGGGATCGTCGGGCCTATGACATATCTCCTCGCCAATTCCGAGGACGCTATCCTTAGCAATACTTGGAATGCCTTTAACCTTAGGAAATACTATGCATAATGTAACAAAACAGCTTTGTACATAAATAAAGTTGTTTATAGATGGTTTCTGTATAATACAAGGGAGATAAGGTTGCCCGACAAAATAATGACTCCCTATCTATGAGTCATACTAGCAACCTAACCCGAGGGACCATCAAGTGTAAAACGCGAGACCCCACACTAAAAGTATGTCGGATCGTATCCTATACAAGGGCCCTTACACCAACCAAGCACTCTCACAAACTAAACATCCTCTATTGGACGCTTTCCCTCCTTAATCAAGCGGCGGCGGTCCTCCGCGGACATATGATTCGGATCTCCGGTAGACGCGATCGGCCTCTGCGGAGAAGGAGCCTCCGGGAACACCTGATGAATATGCAACTCAGGAATCACCATATCCGAAGGGAATCCCGGCAAAGCCTCCGTTGTATCCCGGCACAAGTAATATCCCATGCGGACTAGATCACGCATCTCCTGCGCAAGGGATTAGCGGAGGACAGAAGGCCCCACAACGCCCAAAATCGCTTGAACCTGGGCCAACACTAACGCAACTTCATGGGCTCGAGTTAACTCCAGCACCCGTATGTTCACTGCATCTCTTTCCCTGGTAACCCGCAATAATTGTTCGTCGACAAAACGAACTTGCTCCCGGAGATCACCCAACCTGTCCTCCAGACTTGCTATCCGAGCTTTTTCCATCGCTAAAAGACGCTCCAAGTCCCAGGATTTGTTCTGCTCTGACTGCAAGAGGATGGCATGAGCCTCATCGGAATTCTCCCGATCAGTCCGCAGCTGATCTACCTCATCTCGAGCCTCCAGCAAACCCTGCTCTAGTTCATCCCTACGGCGATACACCAACTCCTTATCCGAGGATGATTCGCCCTGAGATCCGATGGCGTTCAACACCATGTAGATCTGTGGACAAATAAGTGCATAATTGCAGAAAACCCATAAAGGTTAGTATTACATAAAATAAGAATATACTATTACCTCACATAAATCTTTGCAGGCTAAGTCCTGAAGACCCGATAAGGGTAGCGACTTCATATGTTCGCAATCGATAGCGTTCAAAAGACTGCTCAGATTGTTGCGGCAAAAGCTAACCGTCTCCAAAACAGAGGGGGGCAAGACACCGCTTTCGAGTGGCTCCGGCCCGATAGCAGGAGGATTTCCTTCAAAGGGCGGCCCCGGGACGCGGTCGAAACCCTCTCCGGGCGGCATAAAGGCTCCCACAATTGGAGACAAAGAACCCTCTTCAACAGCGTGCACAATCCTCGTATCCCCCCAAGAGGAAGAATATGGTATCAACGGAGGCAATGTAATATCCGCCCGCGCAAGCGCAGCCATCAGATCATACTCAGGAGCCACAGAACTCACTGGGGGGCTGCCACGGGCGAATCCCCTGCCCCCGAGGGGCCAGCCGCTCCATCTAAACCAAAACTCTCGGATGATTCATCGTCCGAAGTATTATACCCACTATTCATTGTTTTTCCTAGGAAAGCTTCATTGAAAGGCTCAATGGCAAAAGCCCCCATCTCCGCCCCTGTCAAAGCAAGAAAATAACGTGACAACGGGGACATTAAAGTACCACACGAAAAGGTTGTAAAAGAAAAGAAACTAACGAAAAAAGAAATTGCTATAGAGAGGCTGTTGTGGAAGATTGAAGAGTTCCACCCCCTGTTGCAAGCCGGCCATGATCAATGTCTCCAGGAACTCCAACAGACTACTGATATCGTACATCCCCGAAAACAACCCGCTATCGGACAGGATGTCCCACTCTCTCCTCAAAATCGATTCGGCAGGGGTAATATAACCTAACCCCCATTGAAGCAGTACTCCCCATGACCTAGCCGATAAGCCCCTCGGACGGACAAAGAAGAACCCCTTTTCCAATCCGTTCTATTATTACGGAAGTGGGACACATCTAGAAAGGCCTTCCTCTTGTCCCGAAGGGCCAGGCTGAAGAAAGGGAGACCACCCGAGCAGGGGCGAAGGTTGAATATAGCCCCCACCCGAGAAGGAGACAGTGACAACTTTAGTAACTCGGAACACAAAATATATCCCACCAGATAACGATAAGAATTAGGAGTCAGCTGACTTGGGCATATTTGCCAACAGTGAAACAAAGTCTGGAGAAAAGGGTGAAAAAACACCTGCAACCCGCACCGCATCTGCTCCCGAAATACAGTGAGATAGCCCGATGGAGGGTCATAAGCCCTCTGCTCGGGATGCGGTATTACTATGCCATATTCATCAATATCCAGGTTGTATTGAGCAAAAAGCGCCATAACGGAGGTACCGTACTCACTTCCAACGGCAGTACCGACACGCCCTGGGCCCATCATCCGTTCGGGCTCCAGCACGAGCCTGGTAAACACCGACGACTCGTCTACCAATGGATAAGAATCACGACTCGTGAACACCTGGCGTATGTGGTTAATACGGGAAAGAGCATCCTCCGGAGACATAGACACGGTCCTCACAGAATTGCCTCTCCCCCCACGAACCCTGCGCTCATTATGCCTGCTCCCCTGAACCGATTTCTCCGAGGCCGCGTGACGCACTCCTAACGATAAGGAAGGATTCTGAGCGGAATTCCGAGGAGAATGACGGGACGAAGAAGGATCATCATGCTTAAAAAACGGGGGCATCATCTTGACAAGGTAAGTAATTTACTTGCTTTACTTAATTCCAAAAGGGAACTCTGCTTTTCAGAAAAATGTGACAAGCATTAAACGGTAAAAAGTTGATGTAATTACTAAACAACTACTTATACCATCTTAAAGAAAGAAAAAAAAGAGTGAAAAGCTTGAGCTGTCTAAACTAGTTAATGGGATACACGTGTCCAATAATTTTCTTACTCAAGAAAAGGGGCTACATGTCAAGCGACACCTCACCCTTAATTTTTAACCTAGTCAGCAAGCCTTTCCTATTATTTTAAAATACTAAAATTAATAAATCAGGTGATTATACTTGCTCAGGATAGACAAATGCTAGAAAAAGAGTTTGTTCATTAGGGAAAAATCCTAGAAGCCCTCGGAAAAAACTTACAAGACAAAATATTAAAAATGCGTAAAATAAGTACATAATAAAAACATAAAGAAACCCTATTCTATGCTCCCGTACTCGGAGGGGGCGGGGGTAGAGTGGTGAAAAACTCCTCGGGGACTCCCGCAGAGGGACTCGAAAGCGGAACCCGACCAGAACTACTAGCGCCAGGAGCGGAGGTGATTGAAGAGGGGATATGAGAAGCCTTTGGCGTCACCACATTATCAAACATCTCCAGAATGTTCTGAACCTCCTCGGGGGACGGCCTAGCAAGTTTTTTGACATCAAATATGCGGCCGAAATTCACCCCCGAAGGCACCACTTCTCGGGCCAAGGTGGCACACTCCAAATATCCCCATAGCATATGCCCAAGAGTATCCCGAGCGGACAGGGAAGTAAACCGGCGCTCCGCCTCTGCTGTCTCACACCTAACAGCCTCATCAATCTGGGGTTGCACATCCTTCAGCGACATTACATCAACTAATCTCAGCTCCACTAGCTCATGTAGCCGTGATTGGATCCCCATCTCCCTCTCCAAGCCCTCGGATTTCTCCTTCTCCAGAGCCTCTATCCGAGCACGGAGGACTTCCTCGGACTCTGGCTTTTCCTTCTCCAAGCGAGAAAATTGCGCTCAAACAGCCCTCTCAGAGACCTCCATCTGATCATAGGCCGATTGCACCTTCTGCAAGATAAGACGCATCACCTCCTTTGCCTCCTGATCCTCTTTCCATTTGAAGTCGAAGGCCTCCAACTTGGTACGAAGGACTGCAGTCAGCGACTCGGCCTCATGGAGTTGGGCTTGCAGAAAAGCCACTTGTCCCCGAAGAGTACCCCCCTCCGCCACCTCCCTTAAATGACGTTGTTCCACGGAAGTAATAACCTCCCGAGTCTTCTTAGACTGTAGGGCAGAGAGAAGAATATAAATAAGGATGTAAGAAAACCATGGCAAAAGAAGATTAAGAGGCAGTAGATACTTACGATAGCCTCCATCCAAACGGTGCTAGCCCGCAGAAACTGGTACCCCTCCGCAGGCGCGGAAAGAGCGGACCCGAAGAAGTGAAGGACCTCGTGATAAGCTTCCCCCACGGTAGGAGGCTCTTTCCCGGGTGTCTGAGAAAAATCTCCCTCGGAAGCAGACCTCCTCAGTATAGCCCCCTTCGGAAGATCAGTAGTCGGAGGAGGGACAATCGCAGTAGAAGTTACAGTTACTGCCTCCATCATCACCACTTCGGGAACCTCCATGGAGGCCGATGAACCCTCTCCCCTGAGCAGGGTGCCCAACACTTCTTTCTTCACCTCCAAGTCCCTCGACGAGTCAGTAGGACCCTTGGAAAACGCCTTGGGACCCTCTGACAACTCCCCCGGGTCCGATTGGAGTAGTTGGGCAAATAGACCAGCGCCCGGGAACATAAGGGCCTTTCCCTTATTGACTGCCGCTACCAAAACAATGGATATATTTAAGTAATCATACTAAAAATATTCGAGGTTTAAAGCAAGGAGTAGAAAAAATAAGAAAGCTTACGAGGAGGAGATGGAGAAGGGTCCCGAGAAGAGATATGCACAACCTCTGGCTCGGGAGGTACGGGTCTTGTTTCTCCCACCCTCGGAGACAGAGCCCCCTTAGAGCTCCTCGGAAAACTGCCAGCAGGCCAAAGCGAGCGTGGGATCCACACAGCGCAGTGGAACAGCCTCCAGACATACGCCATCAACATCCACAAATAGACACGGGGTGTCCCAGTGAACTTCCTCAGCTTCCGGATCCACCCTTACCGTCGTAGAAAACCGTACTTCTCCGTCCACGTGGTCTCCCCCCTCGGAAGCTTCACTATGCCCACTCGGAACTGCCTCTTCAGAACCCGGCACCAGATAGTATCTTGCCATAACCTCCTCTGCACCACACAAAAGCAAGTCAGGGCGGGCAGCAGAAGAATACAAATAACTACTCAGAGGAATATCGCAACTAATGGTTGATCATTAATGTTGAAAAGATAAGTACTAAAGAAAAAGCATGAGAATAAGAAAGAACTTACTAAAAGCTGGCAGGTACAAAGACGAGACAGAGAGCGGCTTCTTCACCTTATCATCAGTGAACACTACATAGTGAAGCCCAGCCCAATCAAATAGCTGCGGAAAATCTTCCGACTCCATTAACATTTGATGAGCAACTACCGGGGAGAGCACCATATTTTCATCCATAGTGTGAGTTGGAGTCGCACCCTCCCCCCACTTGAAGGGCACGTCCCACCTCCCTCGAACAGGCTTCACGTAGAAGAACTTGTCCTTCCAAACACTGTGTGAAAGTAATCGTCGCACCCAGAATCCTCTTCGTGGAATTCCCAGAGTTGTCCTGGTGACGGACATGGTAAAATGGGTACCCCCCGGGCGACACACCCACGTCAAAAATCGAAAGAAAGTGGTCCACCCCGCACTCGTACCCCTTGACATGGCACCAAAACACATAGATACAAAGCGCAGCATATCCGTTGGGCACTAATTGGCTCGGACATATGCCGCAACTCTTGAAAACTTCACAGAAAAAAGGTGGCATAAACGAGCGCCACCCGTAATTCACCTGTGCAAAATACACCGTGAGCATACCTGCGGGAGGATAACAAGCACTCTGATCCTCGGTTGGAAGGTGAACAGTCACATTCTTCATAGCGGTCCCCGTGGCCTGGATCAGATCCATAACCTGCTCGTAGGTGACAACAGACCGAACCCCTTCAATTTTGGAGAAATCACGAACAGGGGGCTTCTTCGATTTTGAAACCCTAGATTTCTTAGCCAAGGCGGCGGCGCTCCCATCAGCGGTGGCAAATTTTCTCTTACGGGTGACAGCAGCAGGCCCCGCAAGGGGAGCATTGACAACCGAAGCGGCGGGAACATCAACGGCGGAAGTATTGACAGAAGAAGCCATTCTTTTTTGAGCAAGAAAAAGAGTTGGCAAGTCAGTAAAGAAAGAAAGCAAGAAGAAAGAGTTTGGGATATAAAAGAAGGGTAAAGTGAGGAAGATGGTACGGACGAGCCTAATTATAGGCAACAATCATCAAGACGTGCCCCATTTTCCATGACCCACGTATCCACTCGTGAAGCGACGTGTCCTTGAGATCGACGGACGAATGAGTAAAGCCCCGTTTAAGACATCCAACGATCAAAAATAACCATTACAATTATCTGGACCGTTGTTTCTCAGGGGCAAAAAGGTAATTTTCTTGCGATATTATGAATATATGCTTATCTGCACATAATATCCCCGAAAATCCTAAAAAATGAGAAACTCTCCTCCCCTCGCAAGAATTGCCAAAGAATAAAAAATAATAATAATAAATAAAAGAGAGTTAGAAAAATTCCCTTGCCTCACAGAGGCCACGGAATAAAATTTCCCTCGTCTCTACGAGAGCGATCAAAATTTGGGGGGGCTAGTGTTAACCGTATAAAATAAAATACGAGATTAAAGAGAATATTAGTCGTAAATCAAAAGGATTAATAAATAGACAATACTATTGTCACGAGTACTTCCAATAAGTTGTACCCACTCTCAACGAGGAGGCCCCTCGGATGTGACCAATACCGCTCGGTTATTAACCCAAAGCGGTAGGAGTGGCCATCTGACGAGGGCACCTAGCGCCCCCCGGAAAGTCACGATGAGTCAAAACTAGATATCAGGGTGGCATCGGATAAAAAATAAACCCGGATGGATCCACCTGATTCAGATATCCATCACGACACCGAGCAGGGCCCGAATGGACTCTCGAGTCCCAGAACCTTGACAAAAACACTTCCTTGCTATACACTCCCAACATAAATGCTCTCGGAACTCTACCCCAGTACTTCCTTGCTATGCACTCCCAACACAAATGCTCTCGGAACACTACCCCAGTCGACCAACCCAGAGACGGAACTTCATAATAACGTAAGAACTACAGAACAACACTTTCCGGGCACTCGGAGAAAGAAAACATCTACCCACGATAGCTAAAAACCCCTCGGAGATCAACACATGAACAAACACCCCCTCATAGAATATCCTAAACCACTCACTCCAGAATACACGCCTATCGGAGAAGCACTATCACTAAGAGAACACCCAAACTTGGCCCTCGAGTCACCATTAGAAGCAATGAGCCCTCGGAAGCAAAGAAGGCAGTATACCTCCTGTCATAAAGGAGACCAAAGCCCTCGGAAGAAGAAAAAATGATACAGTCAGCACTTAAGATAGACGTTATCTTATTGGTTAGATAAACATTGTAACACGTGTAGAACACCACCACATGCATAACGACACCTGTAAAACCATGCATAGCGACACCTGTCCCTAAAAACTCTATATAAACAGAGGAAGAAGGGAAAGAAAGAGAGGTCGGACAATTGAGGAAAAACACACGCATAGACTCGGAGATACGCATATCGACTCGGAAAAAGAGTGGATTATAGTGAATAAAAGGAAGGAATGTTCTTGTCATTTTTTCTCTTTAAATAGCACTTAGTTTTTGAACCACGGGCAAAGGCGTTCCAACCCAAATAAATAATTCAGTTAATTAGGTCGTAACTCCAAACATGTTAACACTATTGTTGCATGCAACACGTCGAAGTGATAATGATGCCCAAATGTGATTGGATCCTTTTGCTGAAGATCCCAAACTGATTTTATAAAAATCTCCAACATACGGTATCGAATGCCATGTTTTTCACATGTGGTTTTCACTATTTGAATCACACAGTCATAACCACGAGCTCCTCTCAATTTTTGAAACAAGCATTTTGAGGTAAAAACAAGATTCATTGCATTTAAAATATCAAGATGCTTAGTCTGTAAAGCTCGACTAAGCATATCTGTAATCCCCATAACCTTGTGCATAAAATATAAGTTGAACATAAAATAATAAGATCTCATCTCAGTCAAATGACCAAAAGCTTCCTTTCTCTTCTGACCCCTTCGCTTTTTATCATTGTTGCTTATATATTTTCCCGTGTCCCTATTGACGCATAATCTTCTAATCTTATCCAAGGTATTAAGAGCACTAGCACATTCACTCTAGTCTCATATCTGCTATGCGCGGATGATGTTGTGATTTTTGCTCGAGCACACTTGGATAATGCCTTTCTAGTTGCCTCTACAAATTTTGCGATTGGACAAGGCATCATATTAGCAAAGAAAAATTGGTTATTCACTACAGTAAGAATTATCTCGCCTTTGTTAAAAATGCCATTATAAGGTGTATGGGATGGAAAAACAGCTCTCGTAATATCAAACACTTGGGAGTTGCATTCTGGAAAAGTGATAAAAGAGTGGCAAGCTTTTTAGACACTCTTACTAAAATTGAAAAATCTTAGGATCTTAGAAGATACTTAGATCCCTATGTTGTATGGGTTTACACTGTATGTCATTCCTAATCAACAGTTTTCATTGGCGTTGGTTAAAGATTTTTTTCACTCCAACAAGCGCTTGGAATCTGAACTTTCTTCATTCAGTTTTTCCTTCGGAAATTATCAATAAAATTTGTAGTATCAAAATTTCTCCTTCTAGAGATCCTAGTTGTGTGATCTGGATACACAATCAGCGTGGTGTCTTCACCTCTACCAGTGCCTACATGGTAGATTAATCTCATCGTTTTCACGCCCCATCATATTCACCCAAGGCCCTGTTGAAGCGGATCTGGAATGCACCATTTCACGACCGTTTGAAATTCTTTACATGAATGATTATCAGCAAGTGTCTCTCAACTTGGCTAAAACTTAGCACCTTCATTAATACTAACAATATTGCATGTCTCCTTTGTAACTCAGCACCTGAATTAGCTCAACATTTATTCCTTGAATACGCATTCACCCACAAGGTTTTCTTTGCATCAAAATGGAACATGCGTTTGTCCAATTATATGCACTGGAATACTAACTATTGGATAAAATGCGTCTTTAATCCAACCTCGACTATCTTCCCTCTATTTTGCTCTCCATCCGATATTGTCACTTTCTGCATCTATGCTTACTCTAAAATCTGGAAATCAAGGAATGATATGATCCATTCAGATGATGGCACTCTTGAAAGAAATGGCACTCTTGAAAGAAATATTGACGATGTTGTTGGGGAACTTCACCATGCTCAGATTCTTAAACATGTTTTGCAAGCTCTTGCTTATTTAACCTACACATGGAGCCCTCCTCCTCGCAAATGGATCAAGATCTCATCAGACACTGCCTTCAAAGATGGAGGTGCTACAATATCTTTCATTGCCCGTTGTGGTAGCACCATTAGAGTGTTTGTAGAAGTTTTCCCTCATTTAACTCTACTTCTGCTGAAATCTCGGCCATCCTTGTGGATGCAAAACTTGCCAATATTGCAGGATTTGTCAAAGTTCACTTTGGATCAGCCTCTCTCTATATGCGGTCAATCTTATATTTGAATCTCATGCACCATCTTTGTGGTGAGGTAAGGCTAACATTAAAGAGCTATAAAGATTAAGAAGAGAATTACCTAGATTGATGATTACTAAGATTTCCCAGCTTGGTAACAAGCATGCTAATAACCTTGCAAAATGGGACAAGGATAACTCTTGGAATGAACTTGTAGATTTTGATTTTCTTCCCCTTGATTTCTTTGACATTTTCCCAACCGCGTCGGATGCTTTTTGCTTGGATGTAAAAAGTTATGCTCGGTTTGATTTTAATATTAAGGAGGAGTTTAATAAGTGTAATAGAATGGAATATATCTCAGCACATAATTGTTACACCTAAATTCCACTATATCCCAAGTGCACGAATCAAGTAATAATAAAATAGAAAGTAAGATTATCGCCCAAGTATCGAATTCCAAGAGGGTAGATATTTGTAATTTAGCGATTATATTGTTGAACACTCAAATGATTATGTTTTCTTTTCTTTTTGTTTTATCGTTGAAGAATTAAACTAAGACTAGGAATATTTGGTTAACTAACTAACTAACAACTAGATATCTAAACTAGAATGCTTAAGTGAAACTAACTAGAGATTGTTGCGGTTGGAAATATTTCTAAAGAACTAAGACTAAGCTATCTAACTAACTAGAACATAATTTAATTGATTGATTGATTACTCTCCAAAGTTGTGAATCATATTTGGAAAAGGGTATTTAAGAGATGGATTTCATTGATCTCGGATGCTTGTACTTCATAGACAAAATACCAATGACTCATATGCAAGACGTTATTTATTGAGGGTTGTTTTGTTTCCGCGTTGATGTAGCAAATTAGCCACCTTTCGATATACTAAAAAGCCCTCTAATCCCTAATGATGTCAGGTCGTTAAACACTTTCCCTCACCAGAAATTCACCATGTCATAGTATTCATACAGTGTTTTAGAAGTGAGTTAGAGTTACCAACTACGATCTAAATTCCACGAGCACATTACTGATCGAAGTTCTAAAGATTTATCTGCCTGATCTACTATGCTAGTGTTGCTTTAACAATCCCCTACGCATAATTCAACATAATACAAGGTTATTCAATGTCACTACTTTGATGTCAGAGAAACGCGTGCATCAAATAAACCAAGTAGCATAAGCAACAAATAATATCCAACAAAACAAAATCATCAATAAACATAATCAAAACATAGGTTCAAGGTGCTTCCATATGAGATCAACTACATCCTTCCAACCGCGCTACTAAAGGAACCAGAAAACAAAATGAAATGACACTAAAACCAGTAACATCGTTTTGCTCCGACTTGACTCAGACTACAAAAATAATGAAATGACACTAAAACCAGTAACATTGCCACAAGGATTGTACAAAAGTCTAAGAATCATGTACTTAATTCACTATAATTTTTCTCTTATCAAATATCTTCTTATATGAATATGATATGGAGAAATCAAAAGATCCAATCATTTTTGCAGTTTTGAATTATTTTTGCTACCTTGACCCCTACATAGTTGAAACACGAGCACTTGTTGAAGCAACTGCAGCAGACTGGGTGATCACTTTGTACTAACAAATTTTGTGTCTCTAAAAATTAAAGACAAGAAGAATTAATACAAATATATTTGATATAAATACAAATGAATTTGGAGTTAAAATCTCTGTTATTCCTCTGATAATTTTTTCAAATAAATAATTTTGAGATTTGGTTGGCTTGAAAGTGAATTTGATTTTGATCTCTTCTACGTGTATTTGAGTTGAACGTTAATCCAAGAAATTTTGAGCTTGATCTTGAATTAGTAATCTACTTGACTTGATCTTTGTGATGAAGAATTTGATATTCGTTTTGAATTCTTGAACTTGTTGAATGTCAATGTTTTTTGGAGGAATCTTGATATTCAAAATACTTGGATGTTTGACAAACATTGATTCGAGGGCTTGACGACTTGATCTCGGATCGACGGATTTTTGATTTGAAGGCTGATGAAGGATGATATGATGTTCGTCATATGTTCTTCGGATATGTTGGCTTTTGATCTTCTTTGAAGGGACTTCAATCTTCAAAAATAGTTTTCCGAGGGTCTTGTGACTTGATCTTGAATCAAAATGGACTTTTGCGATGAACTTGATGATCTTCGCTGGAAAAGGTTGGAATATGATGAACATCAATCTTCTTTTTGGGAGAATTGATCTCAAAAATAGTTCGGTGAGGGCCTTATTGCTTGTTCTCGAATCAAAATGGGCTTTTTCTTCAGTTTTCGTGACGAACGTCTTGAACTTTGTGATGAATGCTTTGAAGATGAAGAACTTTAGTGGAGAGAATTTGTGACCTTCTTTGCTCCAAAATGCTTGAATGTTGAATTGTGATTTCTCTTCTTCAATAGTACCTCTATTTATAGTTGTTGAGAGAGAATCTCAACCAGAATCTCCTGACGAGATGAACGGTTGTGATTACGTCCTACGACTTCTTGATTTGAAAGACTTGATTTGATTGAATATTTTTTTTCATCTCTTGAAGATTGAGACTTGGTGAAGAAGGCTTTCCATGTCATAAGATTTGATAAACAATTATTTTCTTGTCTCAAGATTTGGTAAATATATATTTATTTTAATCCTTTAAAATATTAAAATTAAATAATATATATTTTGTAATTCTTTCATATTAAGACTTACCATCATTTAACTTAATTACATACAAAATTAATGTGTTTATACATTGACAATTTGGATCTGATTGCTTAGAGATGATCAATTTCATCAACAACCCATTAATTTATTAACGGGAGAAGCAATATCTACTTTTCGAAAGTTCGTAGCTTTTGGGCTTGTTAGCCCAAGTCGAGGTTTTGTTTTACTCATTGCTCACATAACGAACAACTCCGCACATAATGTTGCTATATGGGCCAAATTAAGCGAAAATCAGAAAGGAATTATTCCTCCTTTATCTCTACTTTTTAAATAGTTTTTCTGATGGGAGTCATCCTATTTTGGATGTCACCTTTGTAATCTTTCTTGATATATCAATGAAAACCTTCTTCATAAGAAAACGATTGAATTTTTGGCTCCATGTATATTTCACTTAATAGTAAAAATAATTTGTAAACTCTAAGTGTATATTTGCAAAAAAAAAATAAAAAAAAATTGCTAAATCGATTGGTGCGATGGCGGTAAAAAAGTATATTTATATATTTTTCACATAATAAAAAATAAGAACATTTTAATATTTTTCAATGAAATCTGATGTGTATATATATGTATGTATGTATATATATATATTGTAAATGGTACTCTTTATTAAATCTCTTATTAGAGATCTTATCCTATTTTGGTAATATTGACATGGGGAATGAGCAAACAAGGCAATTGATCACTTTTTCTCTCCGATGCTTTCAAATTCTGCGTTGGTTTTAATTCTCATTGCAAGTGAAAGATTTGTTAATTAGGAAAACATTAAAAGCAAACAAGAAAATATTTTTAAAACACCTCTATAAATGTGCATCGTCCATTCATGAATCAACTAAACTATCTCCAATCACACTATTTACAAATAAAAGAATAACTATGTATCCTAACTAAGTTTAAGATCCCTACTTCACTGAATTATCTTCACAATACTTGGACATCTCCTTAATTACCAATCCCCTAGCCCTATTAATTGTCACAAGACACAAATAAACATGTTCCTCGAGCTCTTCAACTTGTTTCCTAAACCCAAATTCACACTTCTTAAACTCTTTTAACACTTGTAAAAAAACTCTATCTTCCTTCCTCTCCAAACAAAATCTCACCATTTCTTTATTATGTTCAATCTCATCTTGAACCCTAGCAACAAGCCTACTCATCATATCAAAATCCCTATTCAATATATATGCACCCTTTGTAGCCACATCAAGTTGTTCACCAATTTTCCTCAAAAATCCGTACTTCAAAAGCCCAATGCTTGCAAATAATTTTTTCTTCATTGGTTTTACTGGCAAGCTAAAAATTGCCGGTCCCATTAGCAATGCCGTTAGCGTGTGAAATGCTAAAAACATCGCGGCCGCGGCCACCAAACCACATGCGGCCGTCATGCACACCCCCGAGGCCTTGTTGAAACCTTTGATCAACTTGATTTTCCTCACGACACTTTTTTTCTTAGACTTCAAACGTTGTAAGACTGAGGAATGTCGCTCATGGATACGATTAAAGTCTTGCTTGCTCGTGTTGGTGAAAGGGTCATTGAGCACGACGCACGAATGAAGCTCGGAGATTATGTAGTCGAACGAGTAGTCGTTGTTCACATTGTCGATGATTTGGCTGATGAATGCGTAATCGGCTTGTACTTGGTTTAGATTTTTCAAAAGTTGGCTACAAAATTTTGAGGCCTCGGCACTTATTTCGAAATAGTTAATTAGAAGGGATTTGAGATCATGGTGTGAGTTGTTTGTCAGAATAGGTGATGATTGTAGTAGTGATTCAATGGTATCCTGGCCGGGGTCTAGGAGAATTTCGGAGAATCCGTAGTGGCAAAAAGAGGGTGATTTTGATGACGTGTCGTTTACGAGTAATTGGACTTTTAGGAAGAAATCTGCGTAGGATTTTGTCCTAACCGCACAAAGATACTCGTCGTTGACGTTAGGCGCTTGATTGGATTCTTTCATTTTCTTCTTACTATCTGCAATCAAAGTAACAAAATTGCTAAAAAAATCCACCAAACTAAATAAATTACTTGCATATATTTTCTGAACAATATAATGTCGCGTATATAAGGTTTATTATTTTTCCAATTTATCTATCCATAAGCGAGAATACTTTATTAAATCCCACATCCTATTGCACATTGAGATTATAAATGTATGAAACATATGTTGTACAGTTTCACAATATAAGTAAAAACAAACTAAGCTCTATATATTATTATACTTCAATTGAAATAACCATAAAAAAACCGCGCACACCATTCGCATCATACCATCGTATCCAAAAGATTAAGAAGACCTAATCGATTTTCACAATTTCATTGAAAATGAATAGATTTTTGTTTGAAAACCCCACAGCATATATAGCTACCTTACCCATTTTAAACATTTTCATCTGAGATTTGGAGATGTTTTCATTTTTTTACTAAATATAAACAAAACTTACAAATATTTTGTATACTCACTACAATTACAATATCGTGATGTTTCTAATTTCTAGTTTCCGGTAACATTCATTGATCATCGAAACTTTAATCCATTAACTCACCTTGCTTGCTGATTGAAGTTCTGAATTTTGCCCACATCTTGAAGTGATCTTCGCAAAAAGGCGGTCGATCCTCGTATTCTTCGAAGCTTCAAAGATGAAACTTAATCCTTCTATTTTATCAATTGTAAATAAATTCATGCCATGTAAGTTGGTGACCACCAAGAAAAAAAGGCTTATTTTCTTTCTTCAAGAACTTGAATATAATTGAGAGAAAGCGAATGAAAGGGATCGATATAGCAGTAAGCACCTGATGGATGATATTAATTTGGTTTGGTTGTCTGAAAGTTGAGCAAACCTTTTAAAGCCACTAAAAAGGCAGTTTAAGGTTTTGTGTTTCACGTCATCTAAGGTTTCAGATAACTCTTGTTCGTTTTTAAGTTCTTTAACTAATTACGTATATATTATTTTATATATGTTATGTATATATATCGGGAGGGGGACTTTAGACTTGTGGAACAAGATCTTTGCTAGCAGCTACATATAGCTATGTTTTAGGCTGATAAGTTGCAAGAGGTGGCTTCTAGGAAAGAGCTTATAAAGCTTAATCTTATCGGTTTATATATCTGGAATATGTATATATAAGTGTATATATATACGCTTCTATTTTTGTCCGATTGTAACCTTTTTGTGCACAATCTGCATGACTTTATTGTGGTTAGACTTGCACCATATTAAAGTTAATTTAGACCATCAAAAGAAAGAGTATAATCCGGAAATGCATAACATAAACCTAATTAGTTTGTTTAATGGTTGCAATTTCTTTGTTCTTCTCTTCGATCTTCTTCTTCCTTTTGGATTATTTTTATGGGCGCAACTTGCATTACTATACCATTGGCTTTTGAGATTAACAGGTATACCAGTTTTAGTCTTTATAAGGGGTGATTTAATTTGTTAAAAGCTTATTAATTTTTTTAATTAATTACAAAGCACATACAACGTTATGTAACTCTAGAGCTTCAATGGAGTCATCATGCATACTATACCCCCGTAAGCCTATTATAACGCATATAATATGAAAAGTAATTATATTAAATGTTTCTTGAAAATGCGATGAAATACGTGATCTAATTAATATTTTTTTTTGGTAAGTAGTACGTGATCTAATTAGTTGAGCAGTTATGAAACATTTTTATTCTTAAACATTAAAGAAGAAAGAAAACTGTAAATCTCCTTTTTAAAATATTCATTGCAGTAAGCTCCTTTAGGAGTAGAAAATAAAATCGCGCTCTCTAGTTTTAGTTAATTGGAATATAAATTCAAGGGTACGTACAGTTCAAATACTATGCTTTTATTTCTTTTAATTCGCATGGAGACAGATGTGTGTTACTTATTGGCGGGTTTTTTTTCATTAAAAAAAGAATGCACAAGGGGTGCTTCAACCCCTTACATAATTTAATCAACAATACAATTGTGCCCCAAATAAATATGTGGTTGATTACACCATTCATAAAGAGAACAATTAAAGTCATCATGTTTTGTTCTAATCCACGCCCAACCTTTAGTTTGATTAGATCCACCGTCTTCCAACAATCTGACCGTTCATTATGGAACACCACCTTGTTCCTCGTCGTCCAAATGATCGAGCCAAATCGTCACACATCAAATTCATTTCTAATATTTTTTTGTTTTTAAACCCAGGCCAAAACGGAGAAAGAAGTTCAAAATGAAATTGTGACTCCCTCGGCATCACTACATAGAAACCCCACCATCTATTGGAGGTTTATTTGCAATAATATACGAGCACATAATTATTTTTCAGATCCTTAGGATTAAAACATTTTGTGATGTGATATTGTTTATGCGCGTAGTTTTTAATTTATAAATTTGCCCAAGATTGTTTCGAGTATCAAACACCGAAAAACAAGAAGTATTTCATGCAACCGTTGTATTGCTGACGTGGTGTAACCATTGTGAAGATGGGGTTATGGGAGTTAATTAATTATTTCCTACATTCTAGGAAAAGTTAAATCTATATTTAGTTGGTTGCATCACATAAACTATGCAACGGTTGCATAAAATATTTCTTCGTAAAACAGCTTGCTCGCCCATAGGTATTAAGTTGTTTTATTGTTTTTTGTTGTTTTATTTTCTGAAAATTCCGTCCTTGTTCTGCATGAAACTAACTTTCTAACACAAATAACAAGTATAATGAAAGACGACATTTTATATTCTTTCATATCTTTTATATTTCATTATTCATCTTTTTATTATAATTTATATATAGGTTTTGATTTTGCAAATTAAGTTTATGATCATTTTTTGGGGATATCCTTTGAAGTTATTTACTTTATGTTTTAGTTTTTTTTATAATTATGAACTAGCTAGTTTTATAGTTAATATGTGAAATAGATCGAATGCCTTTGGAAAGAATCCTTTTGTAGTATATTTTTTATATATATATATGTACATATATGTAAAGTGTATTATGTGAATAATTATTTTCTAGCAGAAATATATATTTACAATTTATTTCAAGAAAAATGAACTTATTATTTAAATATTCTTATTTCTTATTTTAAATGTATATTTTATAAATTTATCATACTTTATGGAGCTGACATCTCGATCGATTTAAGTGTATAAGATGTCTGGCTTAAGCCTAACACTTTTTAAAACACTATATAAACGTACCACAAAATTTGTTGGATCCTTCTTTAGTAATTCGATTTTTTTTAAAGAAAAAATGAATAGAAGAAGAATAGGAAAATTGTTATGTGGCTTAAAAATAGTTTATGGTTGGATTAATTGTGAAGGATCGATAATTAGGGGGTGTTTGCAAGAGCTTTTAAAAGGAGCTTATGGGCTTTAAGTCACTGAAAACCATTTATTTAATGTTTGCAATTCATGTTTTTGCTTCTCCTTCTCTTAAAAAAAGTAAAAAATAAGCATAAGCCCAGAAGCATGTCATGAGGTGCTTCCATAAACTGCTTCTACTTATATATTCCTTAAATTTCTCTTAATATCCTATTTAAGCCTTAATTAATCAGAAAGAAATCTCATGATTTCTCTCTTTCTTTATTTACGTGATATTCTCTATAATCTTAAATTGTGGTGTTGTAATTAATAATAAAAAATAATTAAAGAAAAATTAATAATGAAAAAGAATACAAAGAAATTCTTAATATTTTTTTTACTTAACAACAACATATTTATATTAACAACTTTCAGATAAAGTTATACTTTCTAAAAAGAAATGCTTACATCAAATAAATTGTGAAATTTAGTGTATTAAACGTATTAATTCAATTATATTATTTTATTTTTAAATATAACCATAATTGTGCATGTGTGGGTGAAACATTAATATTATGTATACTTTAAATATACGTAAATAAATCTTATTGCATCTTGATCAATATTCAAAAGCTGCTTTTCACTAGCTATTGCAAACACCACAAAACTATTTTAACGGCTTTAAGTAACTTTTAAAAACACATTTGCAAACACTCACTACTTTAAGTCAAACACCGCTTTAAGTAACTTTAAGTAAAAATTATGAAGAGGTAGCTTTTATAAGCTCTTGCAAACACCCCCTTAAGTTCATTCTCTTCACCAAGAAATAAGTTAGTTGGCAAATTGAAATAAGCAACCGGTAAAGGGTCCAACGAATCCCATGATTTTCTGGCCTGATACCACGTATTTCATGGCGATTCATGCATTTCAACAAAATTAATACGTTACATATATATAATTGATTCCACGTGGACTCTTCCTCAATTCGACAAATGTATAACAAGACGAGTTGATGTAAGCTAAGATACCAAATCTCAGCCACTAAATTTTTCCTTCAAGACACCAAAATCCTAAAATCGATCATGTAATTGATGCGTGGAGGCTTCATCTAATTTCGGAAGTAATTAATCACCTGAATATTGCATGCATTATCTCATTTTAATTAGCGTTGTGGCTACGATTTTCTTAAATCCTAATTAAGCACTGTTTTGAAACCCGGCCCGGACCGGCCGGTTCGACCAGTTCAACCGGGAACCGGTGCCTTGTCCGGACCGGTTCGCATGCAAAAGCGGGTTGATAGCTGCAGTGGTTCGACCGGTGACCCGTTGACCCGGTTCCGATTACGAACCGGTTCAGCTATAAAAAAAAAAAGAAAACTCAGTTTTTTAATAAAAAAAAAAAAACCCTCCAACACTCTAACTACTTTCTTATTTGAGTTTATTGTTGACTTATTACAACTTTGAATTTGAAATTATGTGTTGAAGGTTTTTAATTGTGGACTATTTTTGTATTTTTGTTTGTTACTTTATTGTTTTGGTACAATGAATTTGAAGTTGTTTAATATTTTGTTTGCTTATTTAGTGATTAGTTATGATAATATATTAATATGGTATATTAATTTAGAGATTTTGTAGTATAAGGAGTATTTTTGTTATAATTTTTGTTATACACTTGAATATTTTCTATATATTTTATTAAATGTTGACTTTAGTCAACAAACCGGTCCAACCAGTGGTTCGACCGGTCCGACCTGTTGACCCACTTTCCGGTAGCCTCACCGGGTCACTCACCGGGCCGGGTTTCAGAACACTGTAATTAAGGCATTATAGTAATACATAATTAGAGCACGTATTCTTTTTTTTTTTTTTTTGCAATTAAAAATCTGGAGAGTTAATTTGCCGTTCGTAATTCTGTTTTGTACTTATTGTATGTAAAAGTTCCTAAATAATGCACTGAAATTCCGAGTCACTAGATTTATTAGAAATATACCACCACAACTGAGATAAACGAACAGATATATCGAAATTAATTGACGAAAATTGTAGAACGGAAATTACAATAATCAAAACTACCATTACCGAATAAACCTCAATCAGATGAACAAAACGTGGAAATCGAGGATCTTTCGATTTTCTTAAAACAGATTTATCCTCTCTACGGGCTTTAGAAAACGTGAGCGACTGTCTCCCAGGATACAACGACTATGAGCAGAATTGCGTGCACAAGCAAGGATTACCCCGACGAACTCGAACTGTAACTTTTCTCTACCACCACACGGTGAGAAAATATTTTGATTGCGCAGAAAAGCCTTTTATGTTGTAAGCTTTTGTTTTCGATGATTAAAAACCCTATGGGGAGCGACCCCTTTTATAGACTAGGTCATGAGGAGAAAGATGGAAAAACTTAGCCACCAAGTAATGTGGTTAAGATAATTACAAATCTCACAAAGATTCTTGGATGAATGTAGACACGTTTCAGTTAGTTAATAATACTGATAACGAAATCTTATGGAAAGATTTTCTTAAGATAATTAATTTATTAATTATCAACTTTGATGCTTACTATTTTTCGAAAATTACATAATTCTGTTTACGCAAAACATAAATATTAAATATTGATATACAATATTTTCGACTTTAATAGTCAACATTGAGCATCAATTTCTTATTCACCCATGTACCAAACTCGACCTAAAGTCGATTGTACAAAACCCGATTTCTTGAACCAATTTTTCCAACAACATTTCATGTTTAGCAATTTATCTATTTTAATTGAACTAATTATACCATTACAAAGAACTTTGTAGTTTTTGGAGGGCATTATCGAGGGATTTTTTGGCAGTTTTGGTCCTTTATGTATATCACTCTGCAATTTTAGTCCTTTATATATACCTTGCTCAATTTTAGTCAATTATATATACATTGCGCTCAATTTTGGTCCTACAGCCAAATTAATTTTAAAATTTATCTAAAGGCGTCACGTGCGAGTCACGTGACACCTGAAACCGGTCTCATTATTATTTTTATTTATATTTAACTTAGAATTTTAAAAAAATGATAGACTCATTAACAAAAACGAGAGTGGTGACCCAGTAAGATGAGACGTACGAGCCCATTTTTACCACAAAACATACAAAATAAAATAAAAAGTAAATAGAATTTCTCTTTCAGGTTTCTATAGCTACAAATGATCAAATGCTCTAATGTATTTGTTAACTCCTGGGTGTGATTTTTATACTTTTCAATTCGAAGAACGCCTTGCCCAAATAGCCAGCAAAAGAGTCTTATCAAAAATAAGAAAAGATAGTATTGTCTTAAGCCTCTGGATTTACAGATTGATTTTCAACTTATAATTTTTTCTCCTCCTTTTGACTTGCCTTTCTTCTTCACTCAATATGAATATTTATAGTCCTTTTTTGATTGCATGCCTCTTATTGGGTGGCAACTCCACAAACGTTTACAGGCTAACTCAGCTGCTTATGCTATGGCCACTCATCTCTTCTAGTGCTGAGGCATTAGAGGCAAAGATGACACCTGGTTGATTTGTGGCTGCTTCATGCTATGTATGATGACACCTAGTCTTCGCCCAGCAGTTGTATCTGGCAGGATGACACCTGGTTTTTGTTCTAGAAGTGTTTCGTCTTATATGCACTTGTATGAACTTCTTCGCCTTCAGATTAACTGCCATAGAACTATTCTTCGTAATGATGCCATCAGGTGATTTTGAGTAATATGGCTATTATTGTACCATCGGGATGTCTCCTTAATGATGCCATCGAGTAATATGGCTATTATTATGCCCTCGGGATGTTTTCCCCCGAGGCTTATAAGATATATTCTTCGGTATGTCGCTATAGGGGGTACCCCTCGGGGAGAACATATTTAAGGCCTCCCGTTTATAAGATTGTTCACTAACTAAAGCATCGGCGATTATTAGGCATCGTAGAGTCATCCAAGACTGGTAGTGCCTTTAGCATCGGATGCTCTGTGAGTGTAGTAATCCGTATGTCATCGGAGACAAAGTTTGCGGAGAGGCAATTTTATCTTCCAATGATGAACGGCATACCTTTCCTCCGATAGGGAAGGTTTTACTTACCCCTTGATGGCCATCGTTTGGTTCGCCCCTCGATGGCTCCAAGTTCCGATGGTCAAGATTTTTTCTCCCTAGGTTAACACCAGTCCCCCCAGTTCCTGGTGTATTACAAGTAATCAACAGGAACTTATAGTGAAATAGTCCTCGGAAGTATTGCCATTGGAGATCGTGGGGAACAGATTAGTTTCGCATTAACGGGAGAATTCCAAGGGTTTGTAACGACATTTATTTATGGGGAGTCGTGCTCTTTAATGCAGGCGTGCATTAACTCCCCACTTTCTCAAACGAAAACCTATATAAACACCATTTTTTCCTCATTCCTCTTCACCATTCTTCTCTCCTTCAAGCTTTTCATCCTTTTTTAAGTAGAAAATAAAAACCCTAAGTTTTTTTTCTCTCTTACTCTTGTACAATGGCCAGCGAAACTTCCGCCGCTACTCTGCCCTTAGCCACCGTTTTGGTGGACGTTTCTGGTGCTTCGTCTGCCCTGCCAATGGAATCCGCCGCTGCTCCGACTACCTATTCAACCGCCGCAGAAGATTCCACCACCGTCACGGTGGCTCTATTACCGAAGAATACTTCCTCTGGTGTTGAGACTTACCGCCGCAAGAGGAAGGGTAAAGCTTTTGCTGGTAAGGAAGATGAACCGGCACGAATTTCTATGAGGTCAAGAAAGTCATTCGCCGCTATTGACACTTCAGGTGTTCCTGCGAAGACGAAGGGCCTTCGTCGCTACAAAGAAGTAGAGCATGTTGCGAGCACGGTTACCGACGAAGAAGTTAACAACTTATTCCACGATTTCGGAGTGTCCTCCTTGAACATCACCAAGCAGATTCCTTCAAAAGACGATAGGGGAAACAACCCTCCCGAGGGCTATGTTACCCTTTATCTCGTTCAGGTACGTGCGGGTCTCCGATCCTTTTACCCTCCCTTCTACTGTGAGGTATTCAAAGCTTGTGATCTCTGTCCTAGCCAGCTAACACCCAATAGCTTTACCATTCTCGCCTCTTTTGTATTCTGGTGCCTATCGAGGGAGTTAGAGTGTACTGTGAGGAGGTTTTTTTTCCCTTTTTACTGTTAACGTTTCTTCAACGGATCACCCATCGTACTTCTTCGCCCATCGTGACCCAGAGAAGAAAATAGTCATAGGAACCACTTTGTCTTATAGCAGTTGGAAGGACAAATTTGTCTTTATCAAACCTATTGGGGGCAAGTGGGATTTTCCCTATACTTGGCGTCAACCCGATGCCCCTTCTTATAAGATGGATCCAACTATCTCTTTTTCATTGGCTCTCGACGCCTCTGCTTTGCTGAAATCCGCTCATTTTCTACCTTTATACGATACTGCTGGGCTTACCATAGTGGCTCCTTTGGACGCTTCCCTCGTGGGGAAAACACTTATCCATCTCTCCGATGCCGAACGGCCTACCTTTGGTGAGTAAATCATCCCTCTTCTTGTTTATACTTTCTTCATTTAAGCTCTGCATTTTTTCATTTATCTTTTTCTTATGCAGTATTCTATTTGGGGGAGCATGAGAAAGATATAACTGATATCTCTCGCCCGGCTATTTCTCGAGCAAAGGGTAAGGGACCCAAAAGGCCAGGATACCCTCGGACGATGATTCTCAATCATCGAGTAAGAATTCTGGTCCCGAAGAGCCCCCTGCTGTGGATTCACCAAAATCCGTGGAGCACGATGCCGGTGACGAGGGCTTTGAAAGGGATACGGCGAATGCAGCAGTCATTTCTAAGGCGCCGGAGGTTTCCCCTTCGCACGATGCCTTACCCTTCGAGCCTTCGTCTCCTCCTCATTCCGATAGGATTACGGATGAGACTCCTGTCCTTCCCTCACAGTTCGTGGAGGATTTGTCACTGCCTACACTTCCTTCCAACGAAGCAAGCACTGTTCCCCAAGAAAATAATGCTCTCCTCGCTTCTTCTTCCCCAGGTATACATTCGAAGATTTTATTCTTTGCTTTTCCTTGGTGATGTGTGACTTATTTTGTTTGTTATCCCATAGCCGACAAAGAGAAGGTTATTCTGATCGAGAGTGAGGACGAAGGAGTTCGAGCAGGTTAGCCACTTTTACCACCTTCTCTTTTTTATCCATCTTTACTTTCTGTGCTTAGCCTATAGGCTTATCTTTACTTATCCTTTTTAAGCAGGCAATTCATCATCGGACGCTCAAAAGCATCCGTCTTTGATCCATCAGGATCTATCCATTGATGACCTCTTTTCCTCCGAGGGTCGGGTTTTCGAAGGCGATGCCCACGATCCTCCTTCTTCTGCTCTTCCTCGCTCAGTTAACTTGGAGCTTTTGGATGAACTGCTGCCTTCGCTAGTGAAAAAACATGTATGGAATGCACCCTCAGAGGCTCCTGCTGGTACTTCTGCGAGGCCTCAATTTGAGGGGATGCCTTTCTCTAGTCGTTTTACTCCGACTGGCTCCCCTTATTTCATTCATACCACTGGGGCCAATGCCGAGTCTAGCATGAAACCAAGTAGCTCGGATCTAAGCTCAGCACTCGAGGTCATCACCCAATATCTGAACGCGACCTCAGCGGCCACTCCCCACGATGAACACACTGCCAGATTTTTCTCCGAGTTGATGGTTGCTATGGTAAGACTTTTTATTTATCCTTCTTTGTTATGACTACTAGATTTCACAGTTATGAATTTATTTTCCATATCTTCCTAGGTTCCCAAGATCATTCCTTCTATCTGGCGAGAGGTGGATGCCGCTCAAGCTATCGGGCAAACATCCATGGAAGAGCTAGCTATACGGAACGCTGCTTTGAAGAAGGTTGAAGATGAGTTGAAGAGCCTTCGGGAGGCATTTGCTCAGAGTCTAGTGAGGGAGCAACTGTTGACATCCAAGCTGGATGAAACAACCAACATTTTATCCGAGCGTACCTCTGAGTGCAACAAGCTTAAGGACGAACTCACTGTGCTATTGCAAGAGAAGAGTTCGTGGGGAGAGCTAGAGCATACTCTGAAGAAGGAAGTTTCTACCCTTCAAAATCAGTATAATCAGCTCAAGGAAGAACTGAAGAAGCCACCACCTCCTCCTTCGGGTTTCATCACTCCCGAGGTATTGGAAGATAAACTGTACGGGGCCATTCTTCTCACCAAAGATGAAGTTCAGAGGCACTGTGAGGAGAAGTACCAACAGAGGCATAAGAGTCACTTGTTGGGTAACTTCATACTCCGGTATCTGGGCTGCATCAATCAATGTCGTGAAGACCGACTGTTTTCCCACCCTAAGAATTGGAGGCGTTTAAACCCTCGGGCTTTGATGATGCGCCCTCCTTCCTCCCAAGAAGCTCATGATGCCTATCAGAAGATATTGGGTCGGGCTCCTTCTCCTGCATCTTCTTCTGGCTTTCCATCCTCCCCGTCTCATCCATCGGAGCGTCGTTCTTAGTTTAGCCCTTCAACTTGTTTTGCTTTTTATCTTTCGACTTGTAATTGTGCTTTGAACAAGTTATCGACCTACTGTATGATTATTCATTACCTTATGAATTATTGAACAAGTTTTATTGTCCCCTCTCTTTTTTTTATTCTGCTGTTTTGTCTTTTCTTGTCACTTTCTGCACTACTTTTTATGTCTGATGTTTGCCATTATTACCAACATTCTTCTCACGTGTCTTTATCCTTATTTACCCATACCTTGAGAGTTCCAGATGTCAATTTTACTTTGACACGTATCCCCTTGTTGTCTCCAGGTGCTTCTATAAATTGCTTTCTCATCATTTCCCCCATCAACAACATTCTCTGCAGAATCTTGTTGTTGTCCTTTTATTGTCTTTGGTTCTCTTTTGCACTTTTATTGCAGTAGATATAACTTCTTTATTACTTTCCATATTTTTGCCCTAATGCCTTCCTTCATCCGTAGATCATCATCATCTTCTGAGGAATCTTCTCCCATTCATGCTCGGGGTGAATCCTCCCATGTGCATGCAAGGGATAGACCTGCCGTAAATGGTTTGTCTTTGGGTTTTAGAGGTTCTCCTGCTGTGCATGGAACATCGGCATCCCGTTCTAGCTCGAGTATGGTAGATTCCCTACGTCTTACATTCCTTCAGAGAGAACCCTATCTCCCTCCTGATAGTCTTTCTATTTTTAACACTTCTGCTCTAAATGTTAATGCTATGATCGGAGGAAACAGAGTAGGTTCTTGCCAAAGCGTCGAATCGTCCGAGTCCATTTTTTGTATGTTGCGCGAATATGGTTTGAATCCCGATGACTACAGTATCATCGTTCCTCGTCCTTTCCATAGGGCCTTTGAACCCCCTTTGGGTTATCTGACTTTATATTCTGAACAAATTCGTTGTGGCTTGCGTATGCTCTTTCACCCTTTCATGCACTCACTATTTCAATATTGGCAGGTTTTTCCTAGCCAACTGACCCCTAACTCATTTCGCTATCTGGTGGGCTTCGTTCTCTGCTGTAATCTTTTGAACGTACCCCTAACTCCGTATCGGGTGTGCGCTGCTTTCATTTTGCATCCGTGTCCCAATGGTCTTCCCTATTTTAGCCTAGTTTATCGAGATCAGCAGAGACGTTTCCATGTCCCTCGCCGTTTGGCATTTGTAGTAGATTGGAAGAAAAGGTATTTTTTTATTAAACCAAGGGATTCTTCTGGAGATTCATGGGGTATACCTTTACGATGGGGCTTGGGATACGTGATCCCTCGTCCTGAGACCGTTGTACGAGAAATGGAGTATTTAACTTCCACTGGCTTGTTTTTAGGTAGTTACGATATATGCTCTATTCTGGCGAACTCCTCAGCTCTAACCATGGCTGGTCTACAACATGGTGCAGAACAGCTGAATATTCCTCCGATGCCCTTGCACTCAAACCCTGCTTTTCGTAAGTTAATTTGTTTTCTTACCTCAATGACATCGTCTTTTTGTTCTGATGATTAACCTTTGATTATTTCTTTTAGGATATGAGATGGAGCGATTTGTTATCAGGCGTTATCCTGAGGAAGTGCTGGTCCCTCTGGTCTCCTTTCCTATGTATTCGAACACCTCGGGTTCATCTATCGAGCGTGATCTTCCCGACCCTTATCCTGGTTCCGATGACCTCTTGATGTTCTCGCAGCCCGATTTTTTATGGGACTCTGCCGTTCCTTCTATCGATTCGCTCTTTGGGAATCCTTCCCCTCAGAACTTAAACGTGGATCCCGACTTTCCGTCTCCTCTTACACTGACCTTAGCTGTCCGATCCCCCCACGATCCTTTAGTCAACGTCATAAATGGTGATAATATAACCGTGCCACCTATAAGCTCTACTGATGTGATTCCTTCCCCTCCTAGGATGGTTCCACCTTCTTGGGAGGGAACGAGCGGTATAGCTACAGGAGATTTTCGTGATACTTTTCCTGTACTTACTTCAGATGTTTCTTACCATCGGCATTTCTTAAGTGGTTTGCTGAGTCAAGCTAACTGCGAAGCTCTTGGCTCTGTTTCTATGAACCTTCTTCAGGATCGATTATGCCGTAACTTATGTGAGGTACGTCATGCTCCTGTTTCTCTTTCGTGGCTCCTCTCTTATAATTCCTCAATTTTCCTCTTATTTCATGCAGGTGATTTTGATCGCGAATACCCTTGGTGCACATCCTTCCAATAATGCCGGTTTCTTGTGTCGATACCTCACCGATCTGGAGAAGAACTTAGCCGATGCTCGTAATCAAATTGCCAATCTGCACGCTCACTATGATTCCGACCAGGAAATCTTGGAAGCTCTACTAAAGGATGCCCAAGATACCATCTTGGATATGAGACAACTGATAACTTTGGAGCGGGATCATGCCAGAGAATTGGAGGCTCGTATAAACAACTTACTAAGTCAAAGCCGCACTTCCGATGCTTTGACATCTTCTCTGTTGGCCGAAAGGGATTTGCTAGCCACGAAGTTGTCGGATTTAGAGAGATCTCGTGCAGTGGACGCTTTGATCACTCGTGCTGAGGCTACCTTGGCGGTTCCAAGTTTGGAACAAATAAGGGCAACCTTACGTGTGGAAATGCGGGAGATGGTTGTGATGGGTTTTCAGATCTGTCGGGAGGCTGTGAGAACACTCCCAAATTTTCCTCCACACCTGGATCTTCCCGACCTTGAGATCATTACCTCTTCCAATACTACAGCTCTTTCTGCCTCTTCTCAAAGATCCACAGTTCCAGTAGTAACTATTATGGATCCTGCTGATCTTTCAGAAGAACAACGGCGTTGCCTAATTCGAGAAGGCAAGCGTCCTATGCAGAATTAATACTTTCTTTTGTATGTTAGGTCTGTAATTGCATATGTAAATTGAACTATGAGTGGCTTGATTCCCTTGTATCGGGATACGTAGGCATCTCAGAATCTTATTCGAGTTCAGCCATATTTACATGTGTGTATGCAAGTTAGTCGGGTTATATGGTTGTATCGGAATGAATTGAGTTTTGTGATTATGTACAAATTCCATATAAATTAATGCCATCTTTATTCCACCACGACTTTATTTACATGTACACTGGTGTGATGTTCTTATTTACATTATTACTACCAGACACTAAGCATAACACTTTCTAAGATTCAATGCATTCCAAGTTCGGGTAAGTACCATACCTTTGGGGGTACTTAACTGGTAAGTAGCAGGTCCGATGATTTTGCTCACCTTGTATGGTCCTTCCCACTTGGGCTGCAGTTTAGCAACATTCTTGGATGCTCCTACTCGTTTGAGAACCAGATCTCCGACTTGGAATGTTCTAACCCTAACATTTTTGTTGTAGTGTTTGGCCATTCGAGCTTTATACCCTTCCATGCGTACTGATGCTCGATGCCTCTTTTCTTCCAACAAGTCCAAGGCTAGAGCTAGATTAGAGCTATTACTAACTTCTTCATACTCTCGGATCCTCCAACTTTCGGTTACGATCTCGGGTGGGATTACAGCCTCACAACCATAAGCCATGCTGTATGGTGTCTTTCCCGTGGCAGAGCTAGGAGTCGTGCGATATGCCCACAAAACACCTGGAATTTCTTCTATCCATCGTTCTTTGTGATGGTCCAATCTAGCCTTAATGCTCTTTAACAGGGTTCGATTGGTTCTCTCAACTTGACCGTTACCTTGGGGATATCCGACGGAAGCAAAGCGATGCTTAATCTCCCAATGCTTACACCAGTCTTCTACCTTTTGGTCTTCAAACTGTAACCCATTATCGCTCACGAGGTACCGAGGAATTCCGAATCGGCATAGTATGATTCGCCATAGGAAATTGATGACAGCGCTTGCTGTGATTCTGGCCATCGGCTCTGCTTCTACCCACTTTGTGAAATAATCTACTGCTACCAACATATATTTCTTTTGCCTCGGATTAGGCATCAAGGGTCCTACTAAATCTATTCCCCATTTGGCAAAGGGGCATGCTAGCAAATTTGGCTCCCACGGTGCTGCTGGTTGATGAATCTGTGAAGCGTGGGCTTGGCACGCTGGACATCTGCGCGCGTATTCCTGGCAATCTTGAATCATCGTAGGCCAATAATACCCTTGCCTTATGATACGATTGGCCATGCTCGCACCTTGTGAGTGATTTCCACATGTCCCTTCGTGCATTTCTTTTATCACTCCCAACGCTTCCTGTCCATCCAGACATCGAGTGTGAGGATTATAGTAGCAGCGTCGAAACAACACCCATTTATGCAAGAAATATCTTGATGCTTTCCTTTCTAATCTCTTTCTCTCAATGTCATCATCGTAGTATTGTGTAGGGTCCTCTAAATAAGCAACTATATCTGACATCCATCCTGATGTCACTGGGGCTACGATGACGTGGACGTCCTCCTGAGGCTCTTTCTGTTCTGATCCCATAGCTTGTAGCAAAGTAATTCGTCGTGTTCCGACCACGAATTGAGTTGCTATTTTTGACAACGCATCTGCTTCTTGGTTCTCCGACCTAGGAATTTTTCTCAATTGGAATTCTTCAAACATCTTTTGCCTATTCCGAACTGTTTGAGCATATGCTTTTAATCGCTCTTCTTTTATTTCAAACTTTCCTATTGCTTGCTGCACTATCAGTTGTGAATCACTGTGGATCACCACTCGACTGATGTTTCCTTCCATGGCTAACCTCATCCCGATTAGGAGGGCTTCGTATTCGGCTTCATTGTTAGATAAGGGGTAATTTATCCTGATGGCAAAGCATAGATTTTCTTCTTCCTCGTAATTCTTCAGAACTACTCCTGCCCCACCGTGTGTTCCGACGGATGATCCGTCTACATACACATGCCATAATACAGGTGGCTTCTCATCTTGCATTTCTTTCATTTCTACCATGAGTCAGATAGAACCTGTGCTTTGATGGCTGGGCGTGGAGCGTATGACAAGCTATACTCACTTAACTCTATTGCCCACTTTACCATTCGACCTGATGTTTCTGGGTGATTGAGTATGACCCTTAACGGATATTTGGTGAGTATCGTCACATGATACGTTAGGAAGTATGACCTTAACTTTCTAGCTGCTACTACAAGTGCTAATATCAACTTTTCTGTCTGCACATAATTTATTCCCGCGTTTTGCAGGGTTTTACTGACATAGTACACAGGATGATGATCACCCCCTTCATTCTTTACTAATACTGCACTTACAGCCTCATCGCCAACCGACAAATATACAAACAACTTATCTCCAGGTTCAGGCTTGACTAGCAATGGAGGACTAACCAGGTAATTCTTCAGGCTATCGAAGGCTGCTTCACAATCGGGAGTCCATTGAAACTCCTTCACATTCCTTAATATTTTAAAGAATGGCAAGCCTTTCTCCGCTGATCGTGATATGAATCGGCTGAGTGATGCCATCTTCTCTGTTAGTCTTTGCACTTCTTTTATTGTTCTAGGTGATTTCATCTCCACGATGGCTTTGGCTTTTTCTGGATTAATTTCTATTCCCTTCTCTGTTACCATATATCCTAGGAATTTTCCTCCCCTGATCCCGAAAGAGCATTTCTTGGGATTTATTTTCATGCCAAATTTGTCCATAATGACCAGAGCTTGTCGCAAATCCCTCGGATGATCTTCTGCCCTCTTGCTTTTTACAATCATATCATCTACATAAATTTCCATCGTATTTCCAATGACATCGGAGAACATCAGGTTCACTAACCTTTGATAAGTGGCCCCAACGTTCTTAAGTCCAAAAGGCATGACCATATAGCAATACGTACCCACATCCGTAATGAAACTGGTTTTCTCTTGATCCTCCTCCGCCATTGGGATCTGATTGTATCCTTGGTCACCGTCCATCATGGATAATAGTGCACATCCCGCCGTTGAGTCCACCAACTGGTCGATGCTGGGTAAGGGGTAACAATCCTTTGGACATGCATCGTTCAAATTAGTAAAATCCACACACATTCGCCATCGTCCACCTGACTTGGGTACTAACACAACATTGGACAGCCATTCAGGGTATATAACTTCCCTGATTTGCTGTAATCCTAGAAGGCGTAGTATCTCTGACTTGATAATCCCATTTCTTTCTGGGCCCATGTTTCTTTTCTTTTGCCGGATGGGTTTGATGAAGGGATTGATATTGAGACGATGTTGACATATCCCGGGGTTGATTCTTCCAGGTGGGCCTCCTTCCCATGCAAAGAGGTGTATGTATTCCTTTAAGATGGAAATGACCTCTTTTTCAATTGCTAGTCCCATTCCTGTTCCTATTTTTACTTTCTTATTTTCCTCTTCTAGTTCTACCAGTTTTAATTCTTCCACTGGTTGAACTCGGACTTCCTCCATTTTCTGCTTTTTTCTCGGGTGATTAAGTTCTTCTTCCACACTCGTTGGTATGGCATTCATACGACATTCCCTAGCCTTGATTTGATTGCCTCGGATTTCTCCCATTCCCGACACCGTGGGGAACTTTACCTTGAGATGAAGAGTAGAGGGTAAAGCCTCGAAGGCGTGAATAGAAGGCCTTCCACATATTGCATTATACGTTCGTGAGGATGCTTCTACTACCCAAAACTTCACATGCTCGGTACGACGCACTGCTCCTTCCCCCCAGGACATCGGAAGTATGACAGTTCCCAAAGTCCGACTGGTTTCTCCTGAGAAGCCTACCAAAGGTATCTCCGTAGGATCAAGATGTATTTTTTTAACCCCATCGCTCCAAAAGTTGGGGTAAATAATACATCTACTGAGCTTCCAGTATCTACGAGGACTCGTTGTATCTCGATTCCCATTATGGTTGCCTTAATTACCAACGGATCTTCATGAGGATATACAATTCCTTGAAGATCTTCGGGTCCGAAAGATATTGTTGGTAGCTTCATTCCTTGCACTGTGCAAACCGATAGTCCTTGTCCCACCTTTCTGGCCTCTTTGAGATATTTCTTGTTTCTGCCAGCTGGAGACGAGGATATATCTCCTCCTTCAATCATGTTGATGGTTCTTCCCGATGGTGGGTTATCTCGATATGTACCTGGTGGTGGCGGTAACTGTTGATTAAATTCCTCATGTTCATCATTCCTCGAGGGGGGTTCAACAACCACCTCCCCTTCTTCATTCCGGGCTTTCTTTCGTTCCATCGAATGATCTTCTTTGTTACTGCTTAAGTAGTCTCTCAGATAACCCAAGTCTAGCAACCTATGAATTTCATTTCGCAGATTCTTACAACCATCGGTAGTGTGGCCATACACCTTATGATATTTGCAGAACTTTCCTGAGTTCTTTTTCTTGTACGGTTGTCTTACTGGCATAGGGCAAGAGAAATCCTTGTTTCCCCTCATTACATTTAGCACTTCTGACTGGGTGATGGTTAGAGTTGGTAATGGTATAGGCTGAAGATGCCTTTTCACCACTCCAGGATTATCTCTTCGAGGCGGGTGATTCTTATATTCCTCCTTTTCTTTTGGCCCTGCATGGGCATCGGCGGTTTCTGCCTTCAACTTGGACTTTTCTGCTTCTTCCATCAGGATATACGTCTCTGCTTTCTGCATTAATTCATTCATGTCCTTTACTCGATTTCCTACCAGGTATCGGAAGAAATTCCCCGATCGCAATCCTTGAGCAAGAATGTCGGCTAACATGGTCGGATCTATGTTGGGGACGTCCAATACTTCATCGGAAAAGCATTTCATGAAATCTCTTAAAGATTCATCCTTTTGCTGCTTTATGGTAAACAGATGACATGCTGATTTGGGATAGCGTCTGTTACAGGCAAACTGTCGTACAAACAAACTGGCCAACTGGGAGAAGTTAGATATTGTTCCTGGGGGTATCTGGGTAAACCAAGATTGTGCCCTTCCTGTCAGTGTAGCTCGAAAGATTCGACACAACGCGAAATTCGGGGCTGATTGTAAATCCATCGTTGCGATATATTGATTGATGTGATCCTGCGGGTCTTTTCCATCTTTTTCTCCTGAATACATGGGTAGGTTAACTGCTCTTATGTAGGCTGGAATTGTAGCTTGTGCAACATCCGGTATAAACGGTGATCCATGATATACTGGCTCATCTTCCGGTGTGATGGCCCTTTTCATGCTAAGCATCTCTCGTCGGAGATGATTCAACATTTCCCAAAGAGCTGGCTCATTGCTCGAATGAGGGAACATGTTGGGGCGATAAAGAGGTACTCTATCCTCAAAAACATTGCCAGGTGGGGGTATCACGCCTGGATACCTTTCTTGTCGACACCCTGGCTGTGGTGGTGGTATTCGCTGTGGAGTTGGCGTCATTCTTGAGCCTTGCTCTTCCACCCTATACCTTTCTTTGTACGGTTGTATAGGTTGTGGTTCTGGGGGTCTTTCGTTAGCTTGAGCCCTTCTTAAAGCTGCTTCCACTAGATCTTCAAACACTGTTCTGGGGATATTGATATAGTCGACATTAGGTGGTGGAGTGTTTCTAGGGGAACTCTCTGCAGATTCTTGATATATACTCTCACTGTGGTTTTCTGTCTGACGCTCAGAACGAGCTGATCCGTCCATTTGTTGTATTGGCTGTGAATATTGTAAGTATCGAGACTCTTTTACTGGCGTAACTCGAAGGCAATAATTTACGGCGTTCCCACAGACGGCGCCATTTGTTAACTCCTGGGTGTGATTTTTATACTTTTCAATTCGAAGAACGCCTTGCCCAAATAGCCAGCAAAAGAGTCTTATCAAAAATAAGAAAAGATAGTATTGTCTTAAGCCTCTGGATTTACAGATTGATTTTCAACTTATAATTTTTTCTCCTCCTTTTGACTTGCCTTTCTTCTTCACTCAATATGAATATTTATAGTCCTTTTTTGATTGCATGCCTCTTATTGGGTGGCAACTCCACAAACGTTTACAGGCTAACTCAGCTGCTTATGCTATGGCCACTCATCTCTTCTAGCGCTGAGGCATTAGAGGCAAAGATGACATCTGGTTGATTTGTGGCTGCTTCATGCTATGTATGATGACACCTAGTCTTCGCCCAGCAGTTGTATCTGGCAGGATGACACCTGGTTTTTGTTCTAGAAGTGTTTCGTCTTATATGCACTTGTATGAACTTCTTCGCCTTCAGATTAACTGCCATAGAACTATTCTTCGTAATGATGCCATCAGGTGATTTTGCTATTGTTGTACCATCGGGATGTCTCCCTAATGATGCCATCGAGTAATATGGCTATTATTGTACCATCGGGATGTCTCCCTAATGATGCCATCGAGTAATATGGCTATTATTATGCCATCGGGATGTTTTCCCCCGAGCACGACTTTTCTTCTTATCCCGATCCTTAGATTTTAGTCAAGCTTCCCTTTTTTCCCAAGTGCACTTCGGCTAGTCTGGTATGACTTGAAACAAAAGGTGTATCTATCGGGATTGAATCAGGAGGGTTTTTCCACAAATCTCAATTTGTGGAAAGCCTTCGATGGCTTCCTTATGAAAACATCAATTTTTATTTGGGTATAGACGGTACAGCGAAGCGCTTACCAAGCGCGAAGGAAAGGCTCCGAAGTACTAAAAACTAAGTTGAAGAGAGAGCGGGGCAGACCATAGACGAAAGTGTAAGATATATTCTTCGGTATGTCGCTATAGGGGGTACCCCTCGGGGAGAACATATTTAAGGCCTCCCGTTTATAAGATTGTTCACTAACTAAAGCATCAGCGATTATTAGGCATCGTAGAGTCATCCAAGACTGGTAGTGCCTTTAGCATCGGATGCTCTGTGAGTGTAGTAATCCGTATGTCATCGGAGACAAAGTTTGCGGAGAGGCAATTTTATCTTCCAATGATGAACGTCATACCTTTCCTCCGATAGGGAAGGTTTTACTTGCCCCTTGATGGCCATCGTTTGGTTCGCCCCTCGATGGCTCCAAGTTCCAATGGTCAAGATTTTTTCTCCCTAGGTTAACAGTATTGATTGTGTGTATCAATCTTGAAAGATAAAAATAAAAAAGTATGATAGTCATCGTGTTTGAGGTTATGCATTTAGTAATTAATCACTTCAGAAATTTAAATAAATAAAACAAGCATGTATATATATATATATATATATATATATATATATATTTCACTATCACAAATTGAAACCATAAATACAAGATGCATGTAACTCTTTATAATGCAAAATCTCAATCCATAATTTATGACGGGGAGAGAGGGGGAGGCGGGTTGTTAACGAATCTACATTTTTTCTTAAATTTTAAGGTTAACATAGACATAAATAAATAATATGACTCGTATCAAACATCAAATGACTCGCACGTAACGTCTTTTGACAAATTTAAAATTAATTTGGTTGGAGGACCAAAGGCGCAATGTATACATAAATGACTAAAATTAAACATAGTATATATAAAAGACTAAAACAACAAAGTGTTATACATAAAGGACCAAAACTGCCAAATATTCCGATTATCGAGTCATATAAATGTTCTGTCATGCAGACATTATTTCTGTTAGGGGTTAAGGCCAAACCCAATACCAGGCCCGACATCCTAAATGTGTCAAGGGGTTATTACAAAAAAATATTCATGTATATATTATTACCAAAAAAGCCCATGTGTTACTTTTTTTTTTCTTTTTGTTATTATTGGCCAAGATATTTTTATTAAAAGAGGAGTATGAAAAATACTCCAATCAAAAAGATTCAAATACAACAAGAGAAAAAGTCGTTACTTCTTCTTTCTTTGTTTCTTTGTAAGAGGCCCATGTGTTACTTTAATTGACAAAAAAAAAGTTGTGTAATTTAATTTGATCATTTTTATAATACACCATTACATCAGATGGAAGAGTTATTACCAACTTAATAAAAACATTCGAACTGCCAATTCAGATCATATCTAGCATATTAAGTAAGAATAACCAGAAGCAAAAATAGTCATAAATCAGGAACAATATCCATATTGAATGCGGGCATTTCAAAACTTAACGTTAGCGGATCCAAATGACCAAACAAAGAAGTCACTGCTTGTTGACGCCCCATTACGAGAGCCATTGTGTATAATTTGTGATGGGATCTCAATTGTTGGGTAGTTAGAAAGTTGAATTACATGTTTGTCTTATATTTATTACAAATGTCTAAATATAATTGTAAAACATCGATTAGTTAGTCATTAATCTTTATTCTTTGAATAAAAACTAATCTTTCTCATTTTTGAGTTTGGTGAACACACTGAATATCTATATACTATTATATAAAGAAACCCATTGTGACACCAATCTTTTGATTTCCAACTTTAACCTTTGAGTTTTAGCTATATTGTAAAAAATATATTATTAAATCCTCAAAATAGCCTTACAAATTAAGTTAGACTAATTAATTACACTACTAATTGTAATTAATGATTTACTTTCCCCATAATTTGCTTCTCTTCCATTGTTCTACTGCAAATTTATGGCACATGTTATCTAGATAAATCTTCATCATTAACCCACATAGAATAACATTGAAAAACAAACTATGCTCGCGGGAACCGCGTGCTCCATTTGCTAGTAATTAATACGAAATCATCTCGAAAGCAAAACCTATCTTGATATTTAACAAATTCCCCAAATTTTAGCATTCCTCTACAATACTAGTCCCATATATGTAACAAAATAACGTGAACCGTTGTCATACGACGGCTGAGGTGGCGGGGCCACAGCTTAAAGGTGCTCTTTCACAAACAAAAAGTGATCACAAGGAAACAACATAGATAGTTGAACAAAAACACAGTTTCTTACATCTGCAACTTCCAAGTTGTTAATCGGCATTATGTGATAAATACTGTTAGCAGAATAATGTGGCTTTTCATGTCATAATACCTTTCAATTTCGTCATCCGAAGAATCGCGGGAGCCTATGTACATGACAAGTTTCATGCATAAACATTTGACGTAACATAATCTATTTTTAGCACCATTAATATTAAGGTATTATTTAACCTGTTATATATTGGAGCCCATCCGCCAATATCTCAAGTTGTTTTAATTAAAGAATATAACAAAATTATAGTCAAAAGATCTAAGAAAAAACTGTTAAACAATTATCATCTATAGAATAAAATTGATGCATAGTTGTTGCTAAATGATCCAAAGTCCATCTATAAACTCGGTCAAGTTGTCCTAGATCGGATAAGTCCCATACATCCGACAGTTGGATAATTACTTAAAATATGTGTTCAATCAGACACATCATGATGATATGTGTTCAATCTTGAAAATTAAGAGTTATAGGACAAACATTTAAGAAAAAACTATAAATTTACGTGTCAATGGATCTATTTTTTAAAGCCCATGAATAAGTATGTGCGGGTCGTACTTCCATTGTCAAAATGAGAAATACTTAATTGGCATTTATTGGGCTTTCAAACTTCCTTGAAACCCAATACGTGCAAGAGCTGCAGCAAGTTGTCACAAAAGTCAGTCTGGGAAATATTAATCAATCAAAGTAAAGTTTTGAGTACAAGACATGCCTGCTCTCTGTCCAATTGATACTCGAAGAGGAGCTGGGCACATAAGATTCATGGTGATACGTGATAATGATAGTCATTTTTATGTTAATAGAATCTATTAAATCCACATTTTGCACCATAATTAATAACTCTATTCCATTCAATAAAGACAAAGGAGAAAAATGTACAATCGCTTTTATATTTCAGAGGCTCTCTTTCCAACCACGAGTAATGTTCACTATACGTTCTTTAGGAACAGATGAGATGAATTATTAGCTGAAAAGGGGTACCTTTTGTTGTTAGTTCAACAAGTATAATTAGATGCGGAGTCCTCAGTATATATCCAGGATCGCTTGGCGCATGTCTTTGTAAAATTGTTGATGGTATGTGAATGGTCTTTCAGTGAGGACACTCCCATTTTTAGAAGGTCTTCCAAATTAGAATTTATAAATGTGTTTGTTTACTAGTGTCATTCATCCCCTTTTTCAAAGTTGTAAGAGGCGTGGTCGGTGAAGCGGTTTTAGCTACACTACTATTTTGGTCTTATTTCGTCCGTGTTACAATACACCGAGATAATAATACAATGGGCTTGACTCAACCAAAATATGTTAGTTTAATACAATGATCGGACCAGCTTTGTCATACACACCTATTACACGTAGAGAAATGCAAGACGGTCGAAGTTACCCTAAATGGCCGAATTAAGGAAACAGTCGAACGGGTGGGCGTTCGATGCTAATCAGCCTCAGTTCGATGTTGCACTCCAAGCATCCTTGACATGAGGGGTTGAATACTTATGATTTCGGTCTGAACTTGGGAACGTGTCAAGCTACTTACGTATCCCATTGAGGGAATCAAGTCGAACGTAGTTCATTTATCTCTTTTGAGTAGCCTTTATAGGGTGGAGCCCTAGTAGGGATGTGTGGTTCAATTAGTTCTGCATTGCGCGATTTCACGGTTTTGATCATATCTCCTTATTGGTTGGTCGAAAGTTCGATCCGCTTCTTGATTAAGGACCATATACGATCCACTTTTACCTTTGCAATTTTGCCTAGAAAGAGAAAGTAGCCTAAACCGTTCTCACCTCTCACTATACTTCCGCAACCTCCTTTTGGGCTTTTATGCGCGTTTGAGGCCTGTTGGCGTCATTCCATTTGATTAATGCACATTTTTTTTCTTACAACTTTTCCTTGTTTGTTTTCCAAGGTCTGATCTATAGGCCATGGTTTCGATTTCTTCATGAAACTCGTTCAAGTTTGAGGAAGATTCATCACAGTTTTGAGGCAGATTTACGGAGTAATGATTGGCTCTTCTACGTTCGATCTTGAACGATGCTATCATCTACTTCGTGTTTTTGCTCTTGGCCGAAAGTTTTCTTTTTGGCTGTGAAGGAGCTGCATCTTCTTCATCTTAAGCCGTCAGTTAGTTTACTTATCGATCTTGTTACTTAGTTGGGGTCGATTTTTCTTTCCATGATTGCCTTGATCTTGGAATTTATCAATAAAATGGCTTGTTTATGGCGCTAGTCTTTTGAATAATTTGGTGGATCGTTTTCCACCATCTATTTTATGTTTGGTTCGTCTTGACATGGTCGTCGGCCATGATTGATTGTTTGCTCCATTTTATCGGTGTTACCATCTGACCAAGGAACGAAGATCGTTGGTTCAAGTTGTTGTGTTCACATCAGCTGATGTTTGGTGTTGGTGTTCGTCGCTCAGTCAGTTTGCTTTAACAGCTGATGAATGACGACTCTTGGTTATCTTTGGGCTGTTTATTTTGGTCTCAATGGCTTGTTGTGGATGCTTTTGTGGATCGATTGATATTGCTGCAATTCTGAGATGGTGCATCGTTTCTCTTGATTTCGATAGTACTCATCGTTGGTTGTTCTTTTCATCTTGCCATGGCTGTTGGTCTTGATTGATGGTGTTCTTTGTTTTTTCGGGCTTTAACCGACAAACGGATTGCACCGATAGTAATGTTCACGTTTTTTAGTTCTTTTTCAATTGCCCCCATTGGATCGTTTATTTCGATCGCAATTGGGATTTTGTTTCTAAGTTGAGGTTTCTTGGTTTACGCATGAGGTTCATCGTTGTTCTTGATGATTCATTATTTATATTTGGTGATTAGGCTTGAATATTCAGCTTTTCTCGAGTCAAGATTGTGTTTTTAGTCAAAAATTTGAGCACCCATGCTCTAAATGATTATTTTTTATGTGTTGGATTTGTCGGCGCCAGTGATGGTCCATACATTTGCTTTTTGTGACGACGTAAGGCAGAGTTGGGACGTCAGCTACTGACATTCGTGGTTGGAATTGGGATTGCGGACACAACGGGTGGACCCTATGTTATTCGAGACTCTCATTGTTTATTATAGTGGTGGTTTTATCCCCTGCATGGACGCTCGGTTTTATTGCGGCATGGGTAAGGTATGGCCACGACTTCAATTCTTTGGTGCACGTGGACCACGCACATTCAACAACCATCATTCTTCTTCGCGTCCCACACATGGTGGGCCCCAGCAGCAGATGGGCGCATGAATGCGTAGGTCGAACGCTTAAATGCGTTGGCATTTGGGTTGACCGTGTCGGTGTGCAAGTGGCATGCTTAGTCTGTTGTGTTCATAGCACGTGCAATGTGTGGGACATCGTTGTCCTTTCACGTGACCAGTTTCAATATTCCCGATATGCCAACTATTAAAACTTGCGGGACGTGTGTGGTTATTATTTTATAAATACGAGAGGGACCATTTTATCAATGTTACTTTACTTAGTGCAAAAATTTGGGGCCGAAAAATGAAAAGATGAGAGTTGGTTCGAAATCACTTCTTGTGTGGCGAGCACACATTGCGAGACGTTATAGTAAATGGTGAAAGATCTAACCGATGCCGGTAAATCATTTTTGCTCATGTCGGTTGAAGGCCCGACCGAGTATGCTTTCTTTATTAGCTTGACACTATCTGATTTAGTTAGATTGACAAACATTCACAAGCGGAAGCATTCAAAGTAGAGCTCAACTCTTTTGAATTCCTTTTGAAAGCTGGCTTCGCACAACGACGTACAAACGTGATGCACAAAGGAGCAATTGTTGATGGTATTTATCGTTGGTTGTTTGGAGTTGGTTCCCTTTTAACTAGTCACCACAATGTTTTCATTGTAGTTCGATCAAATGGGATATATGATCTTTGGAGGGACTCGAAAAATTCTCTCGCTAAAATTGTTGGGCGAGCAGTACGGGTTAGTAATGCACGACGGTTCAAGACTTATGCCTAAGGGGGGCATGATGAGAATTGAGAACTAGATGGCACAGAATGGCGTACAGTTCAAGCTGCAAAATAAGCTCGAAAAATAGAGTAGATAATCTGTAACGCCCCAAAAATTAGGAAGAAAATAAATTTATACTTTAGTCCTTGAACTTTAAAAAAAATCTATTTTTGACCCTAAATATTTAGAAAAATTTACATTTGAGCCCTTGGACATAAAAGTTAGTCATTTATTATATTTACATGTCTCTAATCCTAAAACGTATATTTCAATTTTAAATATTAACAAAGTTGACTGAATTACCTAGAAAAATTACATAAGTAAATATGTATGTAACAAGGAAATCTAATTATACATATTTGAATGTTAATTATAAGTAATTGAATGACTTGATATGCAATTATCCAATTGATGAAGTAAGCCATGACATCCTTAAGAACATGTGTAAATTTAGATTTTTTATGGTTTATTATAAAATAATCAATGTGGGACCTTAATTAAAAGTATTTTAACATGATTTTTTGCCTATAAATAGTAGCCTTTCTTCCAACAATTTTTACACCCAAAATTATTTTGGGGTTTCCTTCTTTCTTCTTATGAATCTCTAAGCTAGTGAGTCTAGTTTCAGAGAAAATTCATCCCAAGTTCTTATTTCATCGTTTTCTACCCGAAAATACCCCAAACTTTTATTGCGCAAAAATTATCTATTCGGCCCTGCACCTTAGAAAAATCATAACTAATTGTAGAAAAATCCTTTTTGATCAAGGTCAACGGCCAAATACTCCTCATGATGTCCTCTAACTTTAATTTAAATTTTGTTTTTCAAATAATGTGATTTAGAAGGTCGAAATTCCTAAACAGTAGAATGTTGTCTGAAATTTCAAAAATAGGTTCTATGTTTTCAAGAATTATTTAGCATAGCAAATCTTTGAATCTTCCTTCCCATTCGAGCACACATGTTTCTAATGATGTTAGGGATCAGTTGCCATAAAAATATTTGGAAACAAAGTTCATTTGGATATCCGATCAAAGGGTTGACGAACTAATCAACGCCATCAAAGTTCCCGGTACGAGTTAAGGTGAGGTTCCATTTTTGATTTGTTCTAGCCCCGTTTGGCATCCAACCCTGAGGAACTTGGATAGAAAAGCCACTACTCCGTTACCAAACCTCGAACAACATATATTTCATCAAAATCCTATTTGGCATCCCATCTCATAGCATTATTTTCTTACTCATCGTTAAATCATATTCAATCATTTATTATTTATCATATCTATTCATAATCATGATAATTCTCCAATATTTTAATCTCATCTGCTGGTTCTTGAATTGTGCAAAGAGCAACAAACTATGTTCGGGACATGTAGCTCAAGGAGCAACGAATATTATCCAGTTTACTAGCTTATTTGTTTATTTGTTATACCCATTGGGACGCCTTTGGGAAGTTGGACTCAGGGATTGAGTCGAGTTACTACCGGGCAGTAAGGACTGTCAGTTTAAGTAATTTTGCTTGATACCCATCTATCTTGGCTCCGCTTGCAGTCAGGAGTTGGTTGTAACCTACGTGCTGGATTAACAACATGTCTCTTGATTGTTTGCAAGGCCGCTTCTCGTCGGGAGGTATAAGGTAGAATAGTATAAGTCATAAGGCTGGAGTTGTTTATTGTTAAGCATAAGTTCATTAACTATTTTATGAAAACTCCAGCACCATTGCTACATTAAATTATCTAGTTGAATTGTTTCTACCGGTAAGATCAATCCCGAAGTGTATCCAGTAGGTCATAGTTAATTCTTGCATTACCAGTTCTTTTATATGAATCTCACTAAGTCATTAAAGACTTATTCCTCGTTTCTTCTGTCCATTCCTCAGGATAAAATCAACATGGCAGCATGGACCAAGTGAATAATTGTTCAATCATGCATTTTGGAATATTCGTGTTTTGTCACTAGTGCATAACCATTAAAGTAGTCACATTATTTGTAATACCAAGACTTTCTTTGTGTATATATATATATATATATATATATATATATATATATCAAAAAATAATTTATAAAACGTGTATGGTTTTGATCTAAACAAGTGAGACCCCTTCATATGAGTTGCGCTTTAATTTGGATTGGGTAAAGTGGTTGGCCACCACTGAACCAACTCGGATCGGAGCATGACTCGTGGGACGCGGTCGTCACATAATCTCCAAGGTTAACTACGATGGAAACGCAATCGGGTGAATCGACAATTCAAAACCGAGTGCGTTTGTGGTCGAATGGCCAATTAGTTAAATAGTGGCATCGTTTGTTGTTTACTTGTATCACTTTGTTTTTCCACATTTGTAATAATTTGTTGTTCGATCGCTTAAGTGTTTGTTAGCCCACTTACGCAAATCCATTAAACGAGTGGGAATCATTTTGTGTTGCGCCATACTTTTAACATGTAAAGCACACTATTTTTCTGTATGTACGTCGTATTCATACCATCCTTGTTTTGATTGGGTACATAAACATCTCATTAATGATGTGGGTCCACCTTTATTTTAGCTTGTTGTGCTAGTATTTCTATCATTATGATACGGTAGAATATTATCCGGATAAGACTTGATAAACTATATATTTGTTTCCAATACTTTTGTTGCATCCATTAAAAACATAACATTATATAAAGTTACATATTGTTATAGAAAACTAAAACTATTGAGGTTTATAACAATATATTAAAAGGACATAGAGAAAGAAGAGCAAATAAGGGTGAATGAATGTTTTTCTCTTCATCTTGATGGCTCCTTATATAGAGAAGAATTTCCAATATTTTACACCATTTACAACAACTACTACTATTATAAAATAGTATTTGTACATAATTTTCAACAATGCCCACTAGGCATATCCCACCAACCATATTTATAACACTCTCCCTTGGCCATTTGAAGATGTTGTTATGTACATGATCCTTCTTCTGCACACGTCTTATGTTGTCTCGTTAAAAACCTTATAAGGAAAAACATAGTAGGATAAAACCCTTAATAAGGGAAAAAGAGTGCAGCCATGTGAACTCCCCTTCAAGTTGGAATCTCCAATTCTTCATAAGTCACGTAGGTGACGCATCCCAATACTTTGAACATGTTTCTTAAAAGTTACAGTAGGGAATGCCTTTGTAAAAAGATTCGTCATATTGTCACATGATTGAACATGTTGGATATTAATTTCTTTGTTCTTCTCGAGTTCCTGAGTGTAGGCAAAATATCTTGAGGGTATGTGTTTGGTTCGGTCACTCTTGACATAGTCTTCTTTCATCTGTGTAATACATGCAGAATTGTCTTCCTATAATGTTGTAGGACCCTCTCTAATAGGTAAGCTAGATGTACTTCTTATATGATGTGTTATTGATCGTAACCATACACATTCCCTGCTAGCTTCATGGAGTGCAATAATCTCAGCATGATTCGATGATGTTGCAACAAGTGTCTGTTTCTGAGAACGCCATGAAATAGCATTGCCTCCATACATTAATACATATCCAATTTGAGATCGAGATTTATGTGGGTCTGATAGAAAACCTGCATCTGCATAACCAATCAAATCTTGGTCTATTTGTTTTGCATTGTTAAGATAAAATAGACCAAGATCCACAGTTCCTTGCAAATAATGGAATAAATGTTTAATTCCTTTCAGTGCCTTTTTGTGGGTGATGAGCTAAACATGGCTAATGAATTCACAGTAAATGATATATCAGGTCTATTACAATTAACTAGATATATTAAAGCTCCAATGACACTTAAATACAGAACTTCAGAACTAAGAATTTCTTCATTTTCTTCACTTGGACAAAATAGATCTTTGTCTTTAGTTAATGATCTAGCAATGACAGGATGATTTAAAGAAGTTGATTTATCCATGTTAAAATGTTTTAAAATCCTTTTGGTATAATTAGATTGATGCACTAATATACCATTTTTATTATGCTCAATCTGTAAACCAAGATAATATTTGGTTTTACCAAGAACTTTCATTTTAAATTCATTCTTTAAATAATTCATAGTTGAATGAATTTCTTTGTCAGTGCCAATGATATTTTAATCATCTACATAAACCGCAATAATTGCAAAACCAGATGATGTTCTCTTAATAAAAATACATGGACACAAATAATTATTTATATATCCTTCTTTTAATAAATATTCACTCAAACGATTGTACCACATGCGACATGATTGTTTTAAACCATATAACGATCTTTGCAATTTAATTGAGTACATTTCTTTAGGTTTAGAACTAGATGATTCAGGCATTTTAAGTCCTTCACGGACTTTCATATAAATATCATTATCAAGTGATCCATAAAGATAAGTTGTGACAACATCCATGAGATGCATATTTAAGTTTTCATAAACATCTAAACTGATTAAGAATCGAAAAGTAATTGTATCCATTACTGGGGAATAAGTTTCTCCATAATCAATACCAGGTCTTTGAGAAAAACCTTGTGCAACAAGTCGAACTTTGTATCTTACAATTTCATTTTTCTTATTTCTTTTCCGAACGAAGACCCATTTGTGGCCTACAGGTCTCACGTCTTTAGGTGTGAGGACAATAGGTCCAAAAACCTTTCATTTGTTGAGGGAATTCAATTCAACTTGCATAGCTTCTTTCCATTTATCCCAATCGTCCCGATTTTGGCATTCATCCACATATTGTGGTTTGGGATCATCATTTTCATTCATAAGATCATAAGCAATATTATATGAAAATATTTCACTTATATTTTTCATCTCATTTCGATTGCAAATAACTCCTGAATTAACATAATTACAGAGATCTCAGTATTGGGATTTGGTTCGATGATCTCTTGAGTTATCTCATTTGTCACATTTTTTGTTTCATCATGAATAGTTTCCTCGATAATGGAGTTAATAATATTTTCTCCTTTTCTTTTTCGAGGATTCTTGTTTTTTGAACCAACAGGACGACCACGTTTCTTACGTGCATTTATTTTATTATTGTTGGATATGTCCTTCGGAATCTCAACCCGAGCAGGAACATTCGCAGCTGATATATGTGATTTGGTTACCCGTTTTATGTCAGTAAATGCATCGGGTAATTGATCTGCAATATCTTGAAAATGTAAAATTTTCTTAACTTCCAAATCACATTGGTTTGTTAAAATATAATAGTGTGATAAAGATGGATTATACCATGATAATTATGTACAAATACTATTTTATAATAGTAGTAGTTGTTGTAAAAGGTGTAAAATATTGAAAATTCTTCCCTATATAAGGAGCCATCAAGATGAAGAGAAAAAAACCCATTCACCCTTATTTGCTCTTCTTTCTCTATGTCTTTTTAATATATTGTTATAAACCTCAATAGTTTTAGTTTTTCTACAACACGTTATCAGCACGATAGTGCTCGATCCAGAAGAATTCAGTTCCTTCGTTAAAGAAAACGTTCAACGTTAAAAAGTACGAAATTTTATATTTACTTGTTCATCTATCTCCATTATTATAGACAAGGCGGATTAAGGCTATCTATAATTTTAAGTTTAGATAAAAACTTCTTTATAATTTTATTTTTATCTAACTCTAACATTAATAATAATCTTAACACTCGTTGATGCTTGAGTTAACCCCAAGCTAAAAACGACTACTAACACTTAATTGCTATGGAAGGTTTTACATCATATTATATTGCTTAGTTTATTCCACAAGTCAATGAAAGTTTTTTACATAGTAATGTGGCAAAAATTATTTACGCACTTAGTTTATTTCAGTTATGTTAGTTGTTTATAGGGGTGAGTTGGGCCGGATTCCCGCGGGGATCGGGAATCCGGCCCCCGGGAATTGGCGGGGATCGGGAGATCGCCGCCGCTCCTGATCCGCACCGCGGAATATGGAACTCCCGCGCTTACGGGAATTCCGCGGATGTCGGGGTCCTGTCGGAGTCCCGCAACAACGGCGACGGAGCAGCGGAGGGAGACGAGGGAGCAGCGTTTGCGGAGGCTGGGGGAGCGGGAAGGGGTGGATGAGGTTTGGCCCATGGCGGCGAGTGGGGGAACACGTGTTGTCTGCTCCTTCGCCGGAGATCCACGAGGCGGAGGGGGCGGTGGTGGGAATGACGAAGGCGGAGCTGCGTGAATGAGCAAGACCGGAGCTCGAATTTCAACAACAATTCATTCCGAGAAAGCCCTAGCTCCGATTCTTCTCTCTCTCTCTCTAACATGTGTGTGTGTGAGTGAAGCGGAGACGAAGGGGTTGCGTGAAGGAGCAGTCATTCTGAGGATCGGTAGCCGCGGATCGGATCGGAATCCGGCCATGGCTCCCGATCCGATCCGCGGGAGTTGCTGCGGGAGAGATTTCCCGCAGCAACGGATCAGATTTGCAATCGGATTTTTCCCGCACCGGGAAAAATTCGACCGGGTCGGGTCGGGTCGTGGGAACCCGACCCGGCCCACCCACCCCTAGTTGTTTACATTATTTCACAAGCCCATGAAAGTTTTTACATAGTAATGTGGCAGAAATATCTATATGTATTTACTTATCGTAATATTATTTCTTATGCCCGTTGAAATTTATTAACACGATTGAAATTATTTACTTGTTATACAATTAATTATTGTTGCTCGATTTTTAAAGATTTTATCGTTCATCAATCATGCCAAATTAAACAAAAGAAAGAAAAATAATTTTTTCTAACGGCTATAAAACGACTACTTATAGATATCTTTCTTCTATAAATATGAAGATTTCATAACCCAAACTCCACACAAATCTTCATTTTTTTTCTCTCGTCTTGCAAAATGCTCCGCACGTCAACAATGATCTTGATGCTCGTTTACCTTTTATTTTTCATTTTTATGCTAGCAGCTGAGAGATCCTATGTTTCTACCAATTATATTCCTCGCTTTTGTCGTAGAAATGTTCGAGTGCATATTTGGCTAGAGATGAGATAATTGCATCATACTATTGTAATAATTGTGATTGTGTGGTTGCGTATTAAAATAAAATGTCTTGATCTTAATTATGTTTGTTTTAATGTTCATTTAGCTGCAATATGTCTAATCTCTCGAAAGTAGATTTTACCGAACTCACTGATGGGAAAGATTATATGCAATGGGAATCAAATGTGAAAACGCATCTTACTGCGAAATTCCTCGCGAAAACAATTGATGAGGAAAATAATGTACTGACCAGCAACGATGCGAGACAATTATATTCCTGCGTAGACATTTAGATAATTTCCTACAAACAGAATATCTTGATATTACAGATCCTTCTGAGCTATGGATTAATCTGAATGAAAGATATGGTCACCAAAGGGAAACACTGCTTCCAAAAGCTATACATCAGTGGAACACATTAAGGTTCCAAGATTTTACATCAGTAAATGATTACTCCTCTGCCATTCATAATATCCGATATACGCTAAAATTTTGCGGGACATAAATTACTGATGAGAAAATGATTGAAAAAAACTCCTTCTACTTTTCATGGCAGCCATATACTTATCCAAATGCAACACAGACTAGTTGGATACACTAAGTATCACGAACTAGAGAGGGTGTTGTTAACAACAGAGAATAGTAATAATATATGTTGAAAATTTGATTAAATGAAATGGGTTTGTACAGCTGACTTCGGGTCAGATTTTGAGCGGGTTCTACTTGTCGTAGTAATGACTTCAAGATGAGAACTTTTTCTCCTATGTGAGATCTTCGAAATGATATATTGCACGCTCAAAATGGTACACGGGTGAATGAGAAATTGATGCTCAAAGATAGCTACACAAAGCTGAAAATATTGAAGTAAAAAAGGAAAAAACCATAAAGTGAAGATGGTCATCCCATATGGGAAAAAGAGCACTCACTTTTTGGGTTTATCAATAGCAATGTATTCTTAGCATGATAAAAATGTGTTGGCTAGTGTCTCCTCCCTCTCCTATGTGCGCGCAGAGGGGGTGCAAATGCGAGCCAAAAATTAGTGCGACTAATGCGATTCGGGCTTGCGCACACGACATACGCGCCGCATGTCGGTCCGTTTAGCCTGTCGGGCTCCCACTCGCGTGGGCCTTGTTTTTGTACCTTCAATATTTATTTTTCTGTTTTAGGTAACATAATTAATTCAGATTCGGATAATATTTCTATATTAAATCCGAAGCATCAAAACACGTCCAGATTCATCCGAAGATATGGTCTTATCTTAATTAAGATCCGGTATTATCTTAATTAGTAATTTGCATATATCTAAAAGATCCCGTTCCTTGTTAATCAAGTCAGCCGACTCTCTCCCTAATTAGTATAAATAGGGGACGTTCCCCATAGGGTTTGTATCAAGAAAAAAATTGCACTTTTGCATACACGAAAAGAAAAAGTTTTAATCATTGTGTGGTGGTGGTAGTCTATTACTGTTCGAGTTCGCCGGGATTAATCTGCGAGTGCTAGCAGCCAATTCGAAAGGTCGTTTTATCCTGGAAAGAGTTAGTCCAACGATCTCAGCACGTGGAGAGGACTAAACTACTTTAAGGAAACCGAGAAGGACTCAACCACTTACTACGGTTATTTTCAGTTTCCGCGTTACTAGTTATTTTATTTATTTGCATGTCAATTTAAATACTGTTCGTTATCTCCATTATTTCTAACAATATATTGATTAAGAATTCTGAGTTACGTCCAACTGGAGCACAGGCATACCAGAAGCACATGCCATAAATTTCTCAAACTTTCGTGGATGAGAAAATTACAATAATAGTGGTCGAGGCAGAGGCCAATATCAAGGTCGGGGTGGTTATAGAGGAGGATATATTTGTAGAGGTGGTCGTGGTCGTGGTCGAGATAGTTATCACAACCCTTCAACCAGTGATACGGTCCATAATAATAACCATCACAATAAAAGAAAAACTGCTCATAATAAATATGAAGGTTACTGTTTTAACTGCGGAATGAAAGGACACTGGACCAATACGTGTCGTAAACCTGAACATTCTTGTAAATTGTACCAAGAGAGTAAAGGCAAAGAAAATGAAGTGAACCTTGTTGAACAAATGTCTAATAATCCCACATATTTGGCAGCATCTGATTTCGCAGATGATCATGATGTTACTATGGCTTGATATGAGCTATGTGATTCATGTCTGTGTGATTCCTGGTTTGATTTGCATTATGTAATTTCTTGTTGTGTAATTTTTGAATTGATATGTATTTGCGATTTCTGCTTGTAATGTACCATGTTTTCATTAATTGTGTTTACTTATGTATTTTAATGAAACTATTTCCTTTTTTTTTTAAATATATGCTTCATTTATTGTTATATCATGTTTAACTATACTTGTTTGACATGAAGCCCATATGGAGTATACCAGTGATTTTTGCATCCTTGATAGCGGTACAACTCACACAATTCTCACAAGTAAGAAATAGTTTACATATCTAAAACCAACAAAGGCAAAAATCAATACGATATCAGGTACTACTGACCTGATTGTAGGATTTGGTAAAGCTAGTTTTATTTTACCAAATTGAACATTATGTATCATCAACGATGCCTTATTTTCCATAAAATCCAGAAGAAATTTGTTGAGTTTTAATGATATATATCGTTATGGATATGATGCCAACTCAAAACTGAAAACAAAACTGAATATCTTTTTATTATTAATATATATCAGGAAAGCAACATATATTTGAAAAACTACCAAAACTCTCATTAGGATTGCACTATATATATATATATATATATATATATATATATATATTAATGCTATAGAGTCAAATATGGTAGTTAATGAAAATCCTGAATTATTAACTTTATGGCATGATCGTCTAGGTCATCCTGGTTCAACAATGATACAAATGATAATTAAAACTACACATTGATATTCATTAAAAGGATCCAAATTCAATTTGAACAATACTAGTCCATGTGAAGCATGTTCTCTTGGAAAGCTAATTATTAAGCATTCACCAGCTAAAATTAAGACAGAATTACCAACATTTCTTGAAAGAATTCAAAGTGATATCTGTGGATCTATTCATCCTTCATGTGGACCGTTTCAATATTTTATGGTATTAATTGATACTTCAAGTCGATGGTCCCGTGTCTGTCTATTATCTACTCGTAATATGGCATTTGAGAGATTTTTGGCTCAAATAATTAAAATAAGAGGCCAATTTCCTGACTATACGATCAAGAAAGTCATGCTTGATAATGCTGGTGAATTTACATCTCAAGCTTTCAATAATTACTGTATGTCAACTGAAATTACTGTTGAACATAGTGTTGCACATGTACATACTCAAAATGGTTTAGATGAATCATTAATTAAACGTCTTCAATTAATTGTTAGGCCATTGTTAATGAAAACTAAATTACCAACTTATGTATGGGGTCATGCAATTTTACATGCTGCATCACTAATTCGCATTAGACCGAGCTTGTATCATGAATACTCCCCATTACAACTTGCTTTTGGTCATGAACTAATATTTCTCATATAAAGATTTTTTGCTATGCAGTTTATGTTCCGATTGCACCACAATAACGAACAAAAATGGGACCTCAAAGAAGGTTATGGATATATGTTGGATATAACTCACCATCTATAATCAGTATCTTGAACCATTAACAGGTGATGTCTTTACGACATGTTTTGCCGATTGCCATTTCAACGAGGCAAATTTTCCAACCTTAGGAGAAAAGAAGCAGTTGGAAAATGATATATCATGGTATAATCTATCTTTATCACACTATGATATTTTAACAACAAAATTATAAACATATATTTAATCTTAAAATTATAGATAGGTGGTAATCCGTCTTGTCTATAATAATGGAGATAGATGAACAAGTAAATATAAATTTTCGTACATTTTAATGTTGAACGTTTTCTTTAACGAAAGAACTGAATTCTTCCGGATCGAGCACTATCGCGCTGATAACATGTTGTAGAAAAACTAAAACTATTGAAGTTTATAACAATATATTAAAAGGACATAGAGAAAGAAGAGAAAATAAGGGTGAATGAGTGTTTTTCTCTTCATCTTGATGACTCCTTATATAGGAAATAATTTCCATCATCTTACACTATTTACAACAATTATTACTATTATAAAATAGTATTTGTACATAATTTATAACACATATAAGTTTTAACCTGTGTGAGAAAAGAATATTTGAAAGTATTACATAGCTTAGTAGGGTTACCGCGGCCCCCCTTGAAAATTCGGTCAAATTTCCAACTCCAATGTGCCTACAACTTTATTGACCTTATTTACCAAATTAATTGTGCTCAAAACATAATTTAATTCTTCCAATCTGTACCGAATTTGTCTGATGCCCAGCACTATGCTGCACAACAGAAGCTCCCGTATATACCATGAACATTGCGCATCGCCATCATTATCTAGTCTTATCCCCGTTATAAATATCCATATTTTACCCCCTAACAAACAGATAAAGTGCGCAAAAAAGGATCAAAGCATGGGCATATACGTCCATTCGTACCACATGGCACAACACACGAATTAAGAAATGGAGCCCACCTCGACAAAGCCCCTTGAAATCTTGAAAACTGACGCTAAATGTTGAAGTAAGCTGCAAAAACTGTACATGAGTTTTTCTTAATTCACAAAATCACTTTATGTAACTTTTATTATTAGCAGATATGAAATACACTTAATTGCATAAAATATGCAATTTTTTTGTTATTATTTGATAGATAAAGGTTTAATATTCTTCAAGCTGAATCCTATACACATTTTATTTCGTCATTTTTTTTATGACATACTACTTTTTGGATCCTAAAAAAAAAATGTAGTATCAATTATTTGTACTATGACTTTAAATGAATTTAATTTCTAATGATAGGGTAAAATGCATAAAAAAAACCCATATATTATCAGAACATGCAACAACACCTGTCACATTATGTTTTTATTTTTTCCTTAAGACACACTCACATTATCGAAAAACCCTCCCAAATTCGCTCGCTGTTTATTTTAGATTAGTGCACAATCTTACAAGGGTCTTTTCACAATTAAAGATAACACAAGGATAGTTTTGCAATTTATTCATACATGTCGACCACCCCATTTATTTTCAATTATACATATACACAGAAAGAAAGAAACACACACTGATCCCATACTTCTCCCACACTGCTACAAAGTACAACCCATCAAAGCAAACAACTGTTCACTGTTCACTGTTCACTGTTCACTGTACTTTAAAACGTATATATCATCAAAATCCTCACTCATCATCATAAATAATTGAATAAGACTAGAATATTATTATTTCACTTTCTTCCTTACTTTTTACCTTACACCAAAAAAAAAAAAAAAAACTCCTCTCACTGTCTCTGTTCCGACAAACTTCAAAAAACAGAGGATTCCTTTTCCTTTTCGTTTTTTTCTTATATACAAAAAAAAATGGATTTAGACGAGTTTCGTTCTTTTGTAATGGATTCTGGTATTGATGTGTGGAACTGGATCGACATGGCGATTACTATGGCTTCTAATGACCATGCAAATGAGCTGAAAATTAGAAGAGATGGGATTATTGAAAAGCTTTATGCCTCCCCTGTTTCTTCCAAGTGCCGGAATTGTGATCATCAGTTTTTTAAGGGGCCAAATTGTAATTTTGAGGAAAATGGAGATGTGGGTTGTGATTATAATAACAATACAGAGTTGTTGCAGGAAGAGAAAATGGTGGATAGTAATGATGACGAAGAAGAAGAAGATGATATTAATGATGGGGAACAGAGAAGAGTTCTTGAAATCAAGATTCTTTTGGATGATCAAAGCCAGGTTTGTTTTTTGTTATGTTGATTATTATCAAATGTACTTAAAATTAAGTTAAAAAAAATTGTAAGTTAGTAAGTATCAATATCTATATTCTCAAGCTTTTAGATAAAATGACAAGTTAATATGGTGGAAGTCATACTAAAGAGTAGATTGTGAGTTTGAGTGAATTAATTGTCACGTGTCAGGCGTAACAAGAAAAAGTTACATCTTGTGAGAGGTCGAATTGAAAAAAATAGACTAATTTCAGCTCTGAAGGGGCTTGTTGAAAAATATATGCGAAATATAAAAATCTTATTCGAAGCTTAAGTTTTTAGATGAGACAACAATTTAATGGAGCGTGCTTAAATTTATGTTTATTTGGTGCATGTTATGAATTGATTCTTGTGTAGGGTGAGACATGTTTGATTGGCTTGCTTCAGAGGCTAGTAGACATGGATATTACATTCAAAGTTCTCAAGGTGACACTTCATAGTTAAAAAAAAAATAGAAATAAATAATCAATATTTTGTGTGTTTTCCTAGTTAATTAATCACTCTGTGTTGAACATTTTGGTGTTTAAGGAAACTGACATTGGAAGACATGTAACTCGACTGCGAAAGCATTCGTCTAACGAAGTTCGTAGGTTGGTGAAGATTCTTGTCAGGTTAGAGTGTAAGAAACAGAATCTCTAGTAGAATTTCATTCATATGTTGTCTAAGTATGTTCAATATAACAGAAAATGGAAAGAGACTGTTGATGAATGGGTGAGGATGAACACACCAACAGAGGAAGTGACTCAGTTTAATGGTAGAAGTAAGGGTACTTTATTTATTTATTTATTAATCATGTCAATGTTCTTAGAGTATTTTCTGCTACTTTAGTTTGTTGAAGATATAATTAAGTCGAGAAAGTAATAATAAGATTTTCGAGTTTATCGACAGGTGATGAAGAGTCATCACATCAATCCCAGCTCAAAAACAACCTTAATAATAACAATGGTGAAACTGAAGCAATTCATGATGAAGATGTATCAAAAGTTCATGCCCCCTATTATATGACTCCACTAAAGGTCTGAATTTTGAAGTTTCTAAGGAACATTTTATTTTATGACATTGGTATAATATTTTTGAGCTAATTGGTATGTTTCATGTAAATTAGGGAAGTGTGAAGGATAAACAAACAGAATCATCAGATGATTATTCAGCTACAAAGAGACTTGATGGGAATTTTCAAGAAGCTCAATATGGTTAGTATATGTGTTACTTTATGATAGTTTAAACTGTCGTGTTGAGCGGAATACACGACCCGTTGTCGTTTTATAACCTGAAAATGATCATAACGTTATCTTTAATCGAGTGAAGCCAAGAAACAACGAACGGGACAAGAAACGGGCATCCATCATCATATTGCAAAATCAAATAATGTAATAGTTACAAGCAACAGAGGCAGTGTTCCTGTGAAATACTGGTGATATAGGGCACTAATAACAGAGGTAACATCATTTCTTATTTGCTTTTCAGGCCTCAATGAGTAAATTAAGTTATTGGTTACTTTTTATGTGTAAGTTCTAATTATTGTATACTTTTAGCAGAGTATGAAGTACATTGCAGTTGGAAAATGAAGGAGGATTATTTACTGTTTATTTCCAAAAAACGCAAAGTTTCAAAGCAATTTCAACTCTACTAAAAAGGAAAAAAATTGAATGGGATGAGCAATTTAGAAGATAAAGTAGTAGTCCCCATGTGTTTTTGTTAGGAGTTATTATTGAGGGAGTGAGTGACCAGAGTCCAGATGCATTGCTTTCAATAGTGGACAAATTAGTGCAACAGCTATAAGGAGGTCACACACAATTATGCAACCGTATATATATGACCAATTTGTTATTTCAATGTAAGGGCAAACCATGTAACTTTAAGATTTGTTTCAACTTTTCTACCTCAAATAGTTTGAGATATGCTACGTACTTGCAGAGTGGTTTGCTCCTTTTCTTCAATAATGACCTTCACTTTTCACCTTTTTGATGATACGTTTTAGGTAAGAGGGTTGGATTGAAAATTGGATTTTGAAGCTATGAAGCAGTGTTTCAAAATATGTTGGCCATGAGTCATGACTCGTAAGAGAGACATTATATATACACACGAGACACGAATTTTAATATATATGTAATTATGAAACACCACTGTGTTGCACTGAAGCACGATATTATTAACTTGTGAAAATTTGTGAAAAATTACACGATATGACATGTGACGTACCCCAAACGTGTATTTGTTCATTGCACCATTTAGATTTTTAAGAGTGTCCATGCATTATTGTAGATTAACAGCTGTTGAATAATACACTAAGAATCATAAAATTGGTAGAAGAAATGTCATTTCTGTTCTACATACAACAATAAGTAATTGACACAACAAGAAGAAAACATGAATATGAAGATGATTTTGTGGCTTTGTACAAGCCCCAACCAATCATAATCAAATATTTATATATGTACATAAAAGAAAATATCATATGCACCCACCTCAAATACCAACTTCTGTATAGTTAATTGAGGATACCATTGAAATATCACCATTGATCTTATATTCTTTTCGGTTATAATATCTAAACATATGCATCGACTTGTCTTTATGTGCAGTTTTCGTTGAATTTAGGTGCCAGTGTGCCACCATTTATTTTGACCTCGATAGGTACATAATGCATGAACCCTAGTAGTGTTATGGTCAAGAAATACTATTGATAGCTATTGCCAATAGGACAACGATAGGTATCATCATTTGCTTTTAAGAGAATCTTGTAGTAACAAGACAAATTACATTGACCACAAAGGTTGCAATTTTAATGGAATTCCTTTATTTACGGGCATTTGATAGTGTCCATATCACAAACAATGGGGTTCCATACCACTGTACAGATATATATGTATATATATATAATTGCATTGTAAATTCATGAAAAGTTCATAAAATTCATTTAGAGATCTTTTTACATAATTTTTATTTCAAAAAAAGTCCTAATATAAAAAATAACCAACTAATTGATAAAGGGATTGACAAACCTTTTTAGCAATGTGCCTCATAACCTTTAACGAAAGGGAATGTGCACTAAACTTTTCTTGATCGGTGCAAATTAATCTTTAATTAACTTTTTGAGTGAATATTTGTTAAAGATAGCCTTTTTCCTCTTTCAATGTAATTCGATTTTTGAAATTAGGGCTCAGAAATTGAGAACATGTAACAGAATCTATAAGGAAAAGAAAACTTTTATTTATTGTGTTGAAAATATGGTAAATTGACTAAAACTAACTATAAATACTTTACACATACTTCTTTCTTTTGATAGGGAAAGGAAAGGATATTATTGAAAAAGAAGGTACAAGACATACGCTACGCAAGAGCTTATGAAAGTTATTTTTTCATAATTTTTACTTAAAGTTATTTAAAACTGCGTTTGACTTAAAGTAGGGAGTGTTTGCAAACGTCTTTTTAAAAGTTACTTAAAGGAGTTAAAATAATTTTGTGGTGTTTGCAATAGTTAGTGAAAAGCAACTTTTGAATATTGATTAAAATGTAATAAGATTTAATTACCTTTATTTAAAGTATACAGAATATTAATGTTTCACTCACACTTACATTATGATGGTTATATTTAACAATAAAATTATATAAATTTTAAAATAATTTAATTAATATATACGTTTATTACATTACTTTGCACAATTTATTTTGTGTACGCATTTATTTTTAGAATGTATAACTTTATTTGAAATATGTTAATATAAATACGTACATGTTGTTGTTAAGTAGAAAAAGATTTTTTTTTTAAATTTTTTTTATGTTAATTTTTCTTTAATTGTTATTATTATTAATTTATTACTCTTAAAAACTCAATAATTTAAAACTATAGACGATATCACGTAAATGAGAAAAGAGAGAAACCATTTCTTCCTAATTAATTGAGGCTAAAATATGATGCTTAGAAAAATTTAAGGGAAGTAGAAATTATTTATGGAAGCACCCAATGACATGCTTTTGGGCTTCTCGACTTTTTATTAAGAGAACGAGAATCAAAAACATTCATTACAAACACTAAATAAATGATTTTCAGTGTCTTAAAGCTCATAAGCTACTTTTAGAAGCTCTTGCAAACACCTCCTTACAAGGCTTACAAGTCCAGATAGGGTCAATTTAACCGGACCATAAAGTAAACAAGATTACATCAAACATAACATAGGCTTAGAGATCCATTCAATGAAAGAGTAATGAAAATCTCTTATTTTCACTTAGTAGCAACACCAAGATTAAACTTGAATAGTATCGGAGGCCTTATTAAGTTCCACCTATCCATTCTTGATAATGATTTTGTTTTTTAGGCTCTAAATCTCCCATCATAAAAAAAAAAAAAAAAAAAAAGTTGATCCAATCATCTATCGATCTCCGTATTGGAAAGAGGAATGGTAACTACTCTAGGTGATTTCTTCAGCATTTTTGAAACGTCGTCGCAAAATCGAACCAACTGCAGATTGTTATCCATAACAGGGACGCCTTAATAGGTCATTTTTCTATTTTCTTATACCTAAGGAATTTTCTAGTAAATATCAGTTCTAGATGCTTTAGGCCGATATACTTACTGCTCAATTATAACATTTTCAGTTCATGTGAATAATGACCATATCAAATCATGCTTCACAATTATGTTTTTAAACACCTGCTCCCCTAGACAGCGTTTTTATCATTGCGTCTGCCTGTATAATAAACTCAACCCACTGTCTCTTGATGGCTCAATCATTTGATAATTAAAAACTACAAGAATATAGCTGTTATGAGGAACGAAAGTAGCAGTAAGTAGCATGGTTCTCAGAAAGAAAAGAAAAACATTATTATCCGAAGAATAGACGATTGAGGACCCAAACATTCAGCAGAAACCGTCGTGCATAGGATCAGCCTCTTCTCGGGCTTGTAAAGTCTCGTGAACTCTTGTAAGATAAATGAATTTCCTCTCTGCAATGGTCGAGGTACATTATTCAATACAACCAAACCAACACTGATGATCAAAGCAAAATAAAACTGATCAAACTTTAGAACTCTTGCTGAATTTCCTCCCAGACAAATCCTCCCAATCGTATGGTGGCATGTGGTTGATGACTCCTCTTGCCGCACTATCACATTTCAAGCAACAATGTAAGAATTAAGAAGTTAACAAATACTAAGTTGTTGAATCTTCATCATATTATTAGTGAGAACAACGCAAATTGGGACAACTCAGTCATTTAATTTCTGAATTTACTTAGGACAGTTTTTTGCATATGCTTTTTGAACTGCCGCCTAACCATATCAACGAGAATCTCGGTATTGTATTTCTGCATTAAATCAGATACTTCAGTACAAGATAAAGGAACAATAAGGACTTTCAAGATGCTTTCTGTTTAAGTCATTGGCGACATACCATCCTTATAGTTTTAATCTACTTTCAATGACTTGGGTTTGTGATAGTTAACCGGGTGGGGGGTGGGCAATGGTGGAAATCAATGGAGCAAAGGTTGCTCCAATTCAACAAAAAGATAGTTGATGCAACTCAGAACCGAGAGTTATATTTTTCTTCTTCTGAATACTATAAGACACAAGTGAGATCACAAAGTTCAATAAAACTGATAAGCGTCCAATAATGTAAGACAAAGAAATCTCTAGGAATAAAGATAATCTAGCATCCACCCAACCCCATTCAACAAATCTCTCATCAAGAAAAATGTGAGATGCTCTGCTCTCCTATTTTTAATGTAGTTCAAATCAAACACAGACCTAAGATTGTTTCAGGCAATGTTCAAAAAGCTCAATGTTTTTCTCTAATAACTTATTTGAGTACCATATATTTCTTCTACAAATATATTGCATACCGTGCTCTTCGCCAGCTCTCTACTCAATTGCTACATTGATAATCCTCCCATCTTTTTCCTGCATTCAAAAGCAATCAAGCAAATTGAAATCAGATACCATTAACACACTAATCAACTGAATGTTGAGTACATGTGACATCCAATTCCCTCTAAAGGAAATGTAAACTAATATATAAGTCAGTTTGCCAATGATGGGTAGCTCAAGATCCCACAGCCAACTCCATGATTCTGCATATAAGCCACAAAACAAATTAATGTGCACAAAGAAACATAAATAAGCTTATAAATTGCCTTGCTCAAATATTAAGGATCAATAAATTTGATAGTACGAAATTACAACCTGATAAAAATTGGCAAGAAATAATACCACTTATTCAGGTCATGAAGTGGAAACAACAGAGGCATAAAGCAACATCTGAACTTACAGACTTGTCGTTAGACAACAGAATATCGACCAGGTTGGGCTGAACCAGGAAGAGCCGATGCTTGAGTGGTGATATCCTCCAATACACGCTTGAGTTCTGCTTTTGCTCGCTTGACAGATTGCTCAGTAGGGCCCTCAATGAACAAGTACAGCTTTCTCTCCCCAGCCCTTACAACCCTGCCTGGTGGATAGAATTGCCCCCGAGTCGTGATGGCAGCCCCAGTCCACTCAGAAATTGGACCCAAAGTTTCCTTGTGTGTTACCTTCCAACGAGCATTTTGCGGAAAATCATTTATCTCCAGTTCAGCTTCATAGTGTTCAGGCATGGCATCAGCTTGAATCTTTGCCAAGTTATGCTGCAAATTCATGGCAGCCGCCAGAGCTGCAACTCTAGCAGCTGCATCGTTGCTGCCAACTGGAATTGGAGTTCCAGGGACAACTGCTGCTACACTGGGAATTGTCAAACCAAGAATACCTGGCAAAGAAACAGGTAATCCACCATTGGGGATGAGTTGAGTAGCTGCAACTGGTGTTGACGCTGCAGCAACGGTCGCTTTGGAAGCAGCCGCTAAAGCAGCAGCCTGAGCGAGGATAGCTTGGTGAGAGATGTCACCACCTGCTTTTTTAATTCCTTCATCTTCATCTTCTGAATCTGATTTGTCTTCTTCGAACCCATATTCTTTTGCCTGTGCTTTCTTAGCAGCTCTCCTCACTTCATCCTCCTCTTCGTTAAATTTAAAACCACTACCACCATAACCAGTTCCGTGAGCTTGCTCCAGGCCCTGATTCACCTTTGCCATAAATCCATCAGCGAGGGCTTTCAAGTCCGCAGGGACACTCTGCTCTGATAATTCTAGGGCTTTTACAAGATCTGGTGCGTATCTTGCATCTTCCTCAGACACAAAGGTAATAGCACAACCTTTTCTACCGGCCCTGCCCGTTCTACCAACACGGTGAACATAGTCTTCATAATGGTTAGGGACATCATAGTTAATGACAAGTTCAAGTTCTTTGACATCTAAACCTCTGGCAGCAACACTCGTAGCAATCAATAAGTTGCACACATCACTCTTAAAATCAGCAATAGTGGATTCACGATCTGTCTGATCTTTTGCCCCATGAAGTGAGAGGCATGGATACCCAGACCTAATCAAATCCTTAAACAAAGCATCACATTTGTCTTGTGAATGGACAAAGATTAGAACTTTTCCCTTCTCATACCATTCTCCAAGAAGTTCTAGAAGTCGAAGAAACCTCTCACTTTCTGGCCTTACCTCAACTAGTTGGGTTATGTCCTTGTTCACAACACTTCTCCCACCAACCTGTATTTCAACCGGTTTATTCAACACTTTGCGCGCGAGGGTTTCAACTTGACGTGGAAAAGTGGCAGAGAAGAGCACAGTTTGACGATCTGGGCGTGTATTCTGGACAATTCTCGTGATCTGAGGCTCAAAACCCATATCAAACATTCGATCAGCTTCGTCCATGACCAAGTAAGTGACACGACGCAGGTTGGTAATTTTACCACTGCTGGTGCACAGTATGTCAATCATTCTGCCTGGAGTACAAACAACAATCTCAGTCCCCCGTTTCAAATCACTTATTTGCTGGGCCACCCCAGAACCTCCATACACTGGCACACAGCTGAGACCCATCACCTTTGAAAATTTCCTGATATCACTGTATATTTGCTGGACAAGCTCTCTTGTGGGAGCCATAATAAGCCCAATAGGCCCATCTCCAGACATCAGTGGTAGTTGATCTTTGATATGTCTTAACATCGGTAGCACAAAAGCAAGAGTTTTGCCTGAGCCGGTTTTTGCAACACCAATGCAGTCCCGACCACTCATAATTATGGGCAAGGCCTGAGCTTGAATGGGCATCGGTTTTTCATAATTCAGCTTCTTTATGGTATCTAAAATTTTAGTTGATAATCCAGTTTGATGCCAGGTTTTCACTGGTTTCGGAACATCCTTCCCATGTATCTTCAATTCCAGTTGTTTCCTATATGCAACCACCTCTTCAGATGTCATCCTGGAAATCTCCTTCACTTCGATGTAGAAATTCTTCCGAAATGGTGGATATTCAATTTTTGAATGGTCGACAATAGACAACTTATCAACTTTGGTCTTCTTCACCCGTTTCATGAATTCCTCATCATCTTCATCCTCCAAAGAATCTTCATCGTCTCCAAGATCTCCATAGTCGGAATCAGAATCCTCCCCAGGAATAATTCTTCCCATGAATTTTTTCTTACCCCTTTTGGAGTTTCCCAAGGTCGGTTCACCAACTCTTTCAACCAATTCAGGACCTGAATCATTAGAAGCAATAGGCACACTACTGTTCAGATTCTCAACTTCAGGCAACACGACAGAGTTCATAAATGCATCCAACGGGTCTATGTCATCATCCTCGACAGCTTGGTTAGCACCATTCCGCAAAGCAGGCATCACCTCATTCTTAAGATCGATATTCATGGCGTTGTCATCATGATCAACCTTGCTGACATTTTCGTCAACGTCCACATCCATTGGTGTCCTCCCCTCGGGGGAAGGTTCTTCATCATCAGACTCGCCTTCCAGAGACCATACCTTTCCAGACTTGTGTTTAGCATTATCTCCTTCCACTCCAAGTTTTTCTCTTTCAGATTCTTCCTTCTTTTTCTTTAACTCTTGCCACTCCTGTACCCTTCTTCTCCGCTTTTCCATCTCGTCCTCCAATCTCAGTTGTTCTTCAGCAAAATCTTCTTCCCGGGTCCTTTCTTTCCTTACAGCAGACTCTTCATCTACCTTTCTCCGAGGACTAGTGTCTTGACTAGCATCCCTATGCCGGATCGTCTTGCTGCTTCTTTCGAGTTCCAGATTCTCAGAATCCTCCCCTCTTCTATGCCTTTTCCTTTCACTGTGCCTCCCAGCATCATCTTCGTCACTACTGTACGACCTAACACGGCGCTTTTCTCTCTCAGCGATTTTCTTCCTCTCCTTCCTTTCCCTTTCTCGGTCCTTTTCCCTCTCCCGTTCCCTTTCCCTTTCTCGTTCCTTTTCCCTCTCCCGATCCCTTTCCCTTTCCCTTTCCCTTTCCCTCTCCCGATCTCGTTCCCTATCCTTATCCCATTCCCTATCCCTCTTTTCAACTCTGCCTTTTTCGTCGTCATGACTCGTGCTTCTCTCCTTTCCTCCTCGTTCCTTGTCACGATGCCTATCCCTATGCTTTTCACCCTCTCTGTACTTACTATCGTGATCGTCAACACTCTTCTCTCTTTTACGGCGACCCTCTCGATCCCTATCTCTACCGTTTATCTCGCCCTCTTCCCTATCTCTTCCACCTTTACTTCTCTTCACGGATCCCTCCCTCCTTGACTTACGCTTCGACTCTTCCATTAAATTAGAGTTTTACCAATGTAACTCAACAGAACGCTGCATCAAAAAATATATTTACAAATAGTCATAATTCGAAAAGCATTATAAAACCATGGATCGGTAAATATCGGAACTTTAGTATAAATTCATTCACGCGGGAAAAAGTAACAGTAAATTAAAGATAAAAAAAAAGAAAAAAAGAAAATCAGATGTTCGAAGATGACAAACCTTAATTGAAGTGAAAATTCAATGGAAGCGAAAATTGTCCCCTTTTTGGTTCTTTCTCTTACGTTCAATTGCGCCCTAATTTTGCAATCCTAGATTCGGTTTAATCTGTTATATGTTAGAATTTGTACGTAGTATTGCATACCACTACCTGTGGTTTATGATATTTCCACATTAGCCCCATAAGTATATAAATATAAATAAAACTCAAAAAGTGGAAAGAATTGTTTTGACTAAAGAGATCCAGTATATGATATTTGATTTGGACACAGATTATTTTTACCTAATATATTCTCTAATAGACATTCGTGATTCACAAGTTATCATGTATTGTTTAAGATATGTCTAATGCACTATGATTCATTCATTGTTTTAGTACAAAGCATTGCGCAATGAAACTTACCTATTGTGTATCTTAAAATATTGTTCGTTTATACGTCATTTATATTTGTAAGAAAAACTTCTCACTTATAAAAAAGAAATATATGTATTTGTGTTATAAAAAAAATAGTATATTAATTGAACAGTCTTTGATAGATTTTCATTATTTTGAATTCAGATTTAAAGAATATCAATTGTGACAAAAGAATGAGGTACCTTTTCAAATCCTTATTACCTTGTTTTAACTATTACTCCACGACTCTTTTCTTTCACCTTTCTAAATCACTCTGTGTATAGTGAATATACAATTAACTTATTAGGTATTAAACATTACATAGGTAAAAGTGTTATTAAGACACGGATACAAATCCACTTGGAAATTGGTGTTTGATTTGGATTTTAAGTAGTCAGTTGTTGTCCAGCACTATTCTGGCCCAAAAATCTCTAAATCCTGCTGTTTTGCAAACTCTTATTTAAAAGAACAAGCTCATAATTTAAGTTGAAACTTTTAAAAATTATTTACTTCAAAAATTGAAGGTGTTTGAAAAAACATCTAAAAGTTCAAAAACAATTGTAGTGGTGTGTTTGAAAAAAAAGAAAGATTTTAGATTGTTATATGATTTGACAATAATACCCTCAAATAATACATTACATTTTTAGGATTTCATAACAATTTTACAATATAATAAGATTTAACTAACAATATATACACCAATGTTTTTATCAATAATTTTTAACTAGAGATTTGTATTCCATTTTATCTCCTACATGAGTACGTAATATTCGAGAATAGCTTGAATAGATTTTTATATTCCAACTTAGTTTTTACCACACAGTTCAATTAATCATTACAACAAAATAAACTGCATAGTTACGTATTGTTTTTGTCAAATGTTTTAAAAAAAAGCACCAGGATTAATTGTAACTTTAGTTGTAGCAAATGATGAGATTTTATTAATAAAGTATGTTTCTAGTATTTGTGCCGAGAGAATTAATGGTATAATTATGCCCAGTCATTTAGGAATTAAGGGGGACAAACCTGTGAAAATGCATTTTTGTTAATTTTTAAAAACTCACAAGTAGCTAAAAGTTGGTAAGGAGCAACTTGTGGATTTATCAACTTTAAAAAAGTACTTTTCAAATTTTAACTTGTTAACCAAACATTTTAAAAGTGCTTAAATTAAAATAAAAGTTGATTCTAGTTTATTTTAAGAGTTTGCAAACACCAACCGTGCTGGATAATAATTTTCTTCAGCATCATTAGAAGTTAGAACCGCACTGGACACTGATTAGTAAAGGGGTGTTTTTACAAGAGCTTTTTATAAGTTCTTTATATGCTTTAAGTCACTGAAAACCACTTAATGAGTGTTTGCAATTGATGTTTTTGCTTCTTCTTCTCTTTAAAAAAAGAAGGAGAAGAAGTAGAATAAGCCCAAAAGCATGTCATGAGGTGCTTTCATAAGAAGCTTCTTCCACAAATCTTGGTGAATATCTTATTTAAATTTATCAATCCTTTAAATTTCTCTAAATATCCAAACTTATCTCAAATAAATCCCATGATCTCTTTATTTCCTTATCAACGCAATATTCTTCTCCATAATTTTATATTTTTAGAGTAAAAAATAATTAACAAACAACAATCAAAGAAAAAAATAATGAAAAAGAACATAAAAAAATCTTAAAAATAATTTACTTAACAACACTTGTACGTCATTATTATATTAACATCTTTTAGATATAGTTATTATTTCTAGAAGATATATGTGTGATGTTATTATATTAAATAACTTGTATATTGTAATGTAATGAACATATATATTGATTACACTACATTAAAATTTATATTATTTTAGTTTTTAATATACTATCCACCTCATGATTGTGGAAATGTGAGTGAATGATTAATATTTCTATAATTTAAATAAGAACAATTAAATATTATTATATTTTAATTAAGGTTCAAAAGCTACTTCTCTTTAGTTATTGCAAACACCACAAAACTAACTTTATCTGATTTAAGTTACTTTCAAAGAAGGATTTGCAAACACTCATAGTTTTAACTTTTAAGTCAAACGCAACTTTAAGTAAATGATAAGAAGAATGAGATTTCATAAGCTATTGCAAACCATGGATCAATATTTCGGTTTTGTAATATGTGTCGGTGGATCGAATATTGGAAACGTTTCGAACAATTTCGAAAACGTTTCGAAAAGTTTCGACAATGTTTCGTGAACAATACTAGAAGAACAAGATATTCTATAAAACTCATTTGTGTATTTAAAAGATATCATTTTTTTATTAAGTTTGTCAAGAGTTAATAACTATTTTTATTTTTTTGTATTACACAAAATTCAATAATACTTAATAAAAACGGTATATCCTAAATTCAGTTTACATATATTGGATGCAAATCTCACAAATTATTAGAAACACGGTGATGTTATGAAATAAATCTTCACATTTTTGCAGTAATATTATCTCAATTAAGAAATTAAAAAATCGTCCATAATAATAACACACAATTGATGCTTGTTTTTCACCTAATATCACAAAAAAGACGTTTTGGTTTGTTATTTCATGGATATAACCATTTGTAATGACTAGAGCTAATGTCAGCTCTGGCATTAAATTCTTATCGGTGCAACAATTCATTTTGATTAATGAGTTCCTGAACTAAGAAAAATCGCCGCTGTGATTTAGAGGGTAGACATTTAGTATATATCTTAGTTTCGAAATTGTTTATGCGATCCGTTTCGGTGAGTTTAAAAAGCCAAAAGTTTTGGCAGTTTTCAAGGAAACGGACCGAATTTTCAAACCATGTTGCAAACACCCCCTAAGACTACTCATTACTGCATGACTTAGTTGAACCTATTAGTCAATGGTTAATACAATACGTAATTCAACCCTCCAACTATACGACAAAATGCATGAAAAATATTCTTCAAATACACAATCTCTAATCAAATATATCACATTAATATCATAACTAATTTAGTTAATAACCAAATAAAGTACCTAACAACTCTAAAATCGAAATATATAATTCAAAATCAATATATTTTTAGTTAATATTACACCAACTATCAAAATAGCAAACATTAAAAAATTTAAAAACATAATTGCAAATCAAAGTTTTATGAAGTCAACTTTACACGAAACTTACAAAGTAACAAACAAAATATTCAATATCCATTATACTATTTATCATGAGGGTTAAAATTTATAAACATGAAACAAAATCGAGCTATTGTCGTGGAAAGCTAAAAAGCATAGGAAAAAAAGGGTAGAAGTTTTTTTTTTTTTTTTTATGAAAAGAGAAAAAAGCTGGAAACTGGTTCAAATGCTAGTCTGATTCATTGGTTGAACTGGTCGAAGTGGGATTTTGGCGGTTCAACTCACTTTTCAGCAAAACCGGGCAAAGCCCTCAAGTGGACCAAATCAATGATCAATGCACGGTTGAGCCGACTAATTCGGTCCATTGACGAAGTCTAAATGGAATAGTTGTTAGTGCGGGTTGGTTTAAATGCCATCGATAAAGTTTTAAACAAGTGATTGTAAAATACATGAGATGATGTGGTCTTCTGCCTATGAACAAAAAACTCTTCATGCAATGGGTGTACATATAATACGAGAAAAATGGGACTGTACGTTCGTTTTTTGGTATAGAAAGTTAATCCTATAAAATACTTCTTGAAGATTAAATAAGTATCAACAAACACACAACAACGCATTTGGATTCATGGAGAGAAACGAAAAAATTGATATTATCATTGAACAATTTGGATCAGATTTACATAATTGGGAGAAACTCGTGAGAGAGTTTGTTTGTGAGTTTGTAGTGTGAAAATAACAGAATGAAATAAGTGGTGGAGCGTGTGTGCATGTGATAGTTTATATACTAGATTAGTTAATCAACTAATCGAGGAGATTAAGTTTATTACAAATAACTAACCTGGCTTTCTAAATCAGGAAAGTTGTTACATAATTAACTAACAGAAGTTTAAATATATTGCTAAAAAGGAAAGTTAAATAAAAGTGTTTATTTAAATAGTTTAACACTCACACCCATACCACCCCCACCCCCGCAAGCTAATATGGATGTTGAGAAGGCCAAGATTGGAGATAAGTTCCTTGAAAGGTTGAGGAACCAGATGTTTAGTGTAAACATCTGTTAGTTGATGAGTATTTGAAATGTGCATGACTTTGATTACTTTTTGTTGGACCTTTTCTCTGAGAAATAAGCAATCAATCTGAATGTGCTTTGTTATTTCATGATGAACATGATTGAGAGCAATAGTGCAAGCACTCTTGTTGTAGTGCAAACGAGAGGAATTTTGAATTGATAAATTCTCAGATCTATAAGGAGTTGCCTTAACTAAATGACTTCACTTGTAGTAGTTGTTGAAGCCATGTATTCTGCTTCTGTTGAGGACCTATTAACTGTAGGTTGTTTCTTAGATTTGTAGGAAACAAGTGATTTGTCCAAAAATATGGCATATCCTAAAATGCTTCTTCTTGTCTCTTGACACCCTACCCAATCAATGTTAGTGAATCCTTTAATTCGAAGATCTGAATATACTGATAGGAATATGCCATTGCCTGGAGTGGCTTTTAAATATCTGAGCATCGTGTGGGATGCAGCTAAATGATTTGTAGTTGGCTCAGACATGTGTTGAGTGAGGCACTGTATACTGTAGCTGAGGTCTGGTCTTGTAATAGTTAGGTAGAGCAATCTTCCAACTAACCTGCGATAGACAGATGGATTAATAAGTAAGGGAGAATCATTGTTAATGAGTTTGAGTTTGTGATCCATTGGTGTGGTACTAGGTTATCAACCTAAGTATCCAGCTTCAGTAAGGATGTCAAGAGTGTATTTTCTTTGACACAATGATATTCTAGCTTTGGATCTTGCCACTTTAGTTCCAATGATATATTTCAAGGGTCTAAGGTCCTTTATTGTGAACATATCATCAATATGTTTTTTTATCTTTTGAATTTCATTGACATTGTCACATGTTAGAATGATATCATCAACATATATACATAGTGCAGTAAATGAATTGTTAGAATGTCTAGCAAAGAGAGAGCAATCAGAAACCGATTGTAGGAAACCATAGGCAAAAATGCAAGAGGTGAGTTTTTGATACCGCTACCTTGATGCTTGTTTTAAGCCATAGAGGCTTTTCTTCAATAAGCGTACTCTGTTGTTAGCAGCTTTGATGTAACCAGGAGGTGGCTTCATTTAAATTTCTTCCTCTATATCTCCACGCAAGAAAGTATTGTTGAAATATAGTTGAGTTAAGAACCAATTCTTTGTTGCTGCAACAGTTATAAGAACTCTTATTATGGTTAATTTTGCCACAAGAGAGAATGTGTCAAAGTAGTTTAGTCATTTTTCTTGGTGTAGCCTTTGGCTACCAATCTATTTTTATATCTCTCAACAATTCTATTGACTTTTATTAAAATTTAAAAACCCATATACAACCAATTAAGTGTTGACCATGAAGGAGTGTTGTGAGTATGCAAGTATGTGTATTGTCCATTGCCACAACTTCTACTTTCGTAGTTGCTTGTCATTTTAGTGATTTGCTAGCTTGAGTGTATGAAGTAGGTTCCTGAGTAATAGTGACAACAATGACAAAAGCTTTGTGTACATGAGAAAGGTTAGCAAATGACAAATATTGTTCTATAGCATACTTAACGGAGTTGTGAGATTGAGTGATATTAGCTTTGTGTAATGACTGAAGTAGATTGTAATCATAGGAATTGAGATATGCAAGAGGGTTAGTAGATCTTGATGATTTTCTTGTTATGGGAGGGGCATGAATACCTGGTGCAACACATGAATGTTTCACATTATCAACAACTGAATGTTGCACATTATCAACATGACGAGGTTCTGATGACTGCGTTATATCTGGAGTAAACTGACTGTCAACCTCCTGATTGTGCTCTAGCTCAGGTGTTGTAAGATTTTGATTGTTTCTTGCATTGTCTTGTGCAATATACTCATCTTGAACAATGTCATAGACCACATGTACAAGTTCATGTGGCAACACCTGTGTTGTAACATCATGGCTAATGAAGGAATCGTTGCACCAACGTAAGCTTTAGCAAGAGGTTTGAGGTTCAGTAAAATGTTGTGTGTGATTCTTGTAAGGGAAAATGTATTCATGAAACACAACATTTTTGGAGATAAGAGTTTTCTGTTGCAAAACATCAAAAAGCAAGTAACCTTCTTGTGCCTCTAGGGTAGCCAATAAAAATGAATTGAGTGGGCGTAGGATCAAATTTACTTATGTGAGCAGTGATAGTGGAAGCATAACATAAGCAGCCAAAACTCCTTAGCAAATTATAATCATGCATCATATTGAATAACATTTCATAACGAGATACATTATTAAGAGTTTTAGATCGTAACCTATTAATGATGTATGTAGCAGTAGAAATGCAATAACCCCATAATTCAAGAGGAAATTTGAATTGAAATCTCAAAGCCCTTGCCACCTGTAAAAGGTGTTGGTGCTTTCTCCAACCAGTCCATTTTGATGTGGTGTTTCAACATAGTTGGTTCGGTGAAAGATACCAAAAGCATCATAGAAACCTTTCAATATAAATCCTATCCCATTATCTGTTCTAATACATTTGATAGCAGCATTGAACTAGTTTAAGACAATTTGATAGAAGTCTGTGAGGTGTATTCTCACTTTAGACTTATGTTTAAGCAAGTAAACCCAAGTATAACGAGTAAAAGCACCAACTATAGTAAGAAATATCCTAAATAATTCTCTGGTAGCCACAGAAAATGGCCCCCAAACATCACAATGAATCAACTCAAAAGCATGAGAAGTGGAAGTAGTACTGATGTTAAATGAGAGTCTTTTCTACTTAGCTAAGTGACAAACTTCACAATGATGTTCTTTCACATTACCAGTTACAGGAATAGTAGAGATATCCTTGAGTTTATCTAAGGGAGCATGATCCAATCTAGAAAGCGAAACATTGTTTAAAGACACAGAAATACAAGCAACAAAAGAATGGTATAAATCCAAAACATATAGATTGCCTTGTAATCTAGCAAAACCAATCATCCTATTGGTTGCGAAGTCCTGTAAAACACATGAAGAGGGTATAAAATACACAACCAACGAATTGTGAGTTGTTGGTTTAGAAATGGACAAGAAGTTATAAGTAAAAACAGGAACATATAATACATCACATTGAACTCTGCGTGGAAATAAACTCATTGATCATTTGAAGGTAGCAAGAGTAACAATGTTATTAGGTAAATACATGCTTATATTCATAGGCTTATGTGTATCTATGAACCAATACTTTTGACATATCATACGGTCAGTTGCACCAGTATTAAGTATCCATTTATTTTGACTTATTACTGGATGAATAACTTTTTGAAGATAAGGATAAAGGAATATTGATACCAGTAACTGTTGATGCATTATAGTGTTGAGATGTGTCAAAGCCATTTGAGGAGGTTTGTGCTTGGTCTTGAGCTTGTTTGAAAGTCATTAATTGGTCAAAGAGTGTCGTGTCAGCAGAATTAGGAGCCTTCTCAGGAATAATCACATTATTAGCAGTAGTTTGAGCAACATTTGCAGAATAGTTCTGCATTTCCCTCTTTCCTTTTGGTCCACCTCAACCAGAGGGATACCCATTCAATTGGAAACAAGTATAAATGGTATGACAATTGAATCCATAATGTGTGCAACACAACCTCTTCTTTTCTTGTTTTAACAAGGGAGGTTTGTATGGTCTAGTGGCAGAGGTTTGAGAAAAGGTTTGTTGAACAGCTTGTTGCTGATATCCTTTTGTTTCTTGACCATTTCTCTGTCTAGTAAACATTGCCAGAGAGTCTGTGATAATATTATAAGCATACGAATTTATTTATTTGTTCTACTTGTAACAACATAGAGTAAACATTTGATAGCCCAAGTAGTGGATTAACCCTCAAAATACGACTTCTTATAGCAGAGTAGGTGTCATTCAAACTTACTAAAAACTTCAAAACAGAATCATACTACTGCATCTCAACCATTGTCCTATTGACATTACATGTGCATAAGCCACAAGTACACATTGCAATAGGTCTCTGACTCACAAATTCATTCGAAAGTGATCTAAGAAGATTGTAATACTCAGTAACATTCAAAGAGCCTTGAGTGACTGTAGATAGTGGCTTTTGCAATTGATAGACCCTAGCTCCATCGGTTATATCATTCCTAATCTTCAATTCAAGCCACAATTCACGAGGATTATCAAAATAGATCAAACTTTGGCACACAAATCTCTCAATTGAATTAAATAACCAAGACAAAAAAAGTTGATTAACACGATTCCAACTCATAATGATGGAATGATCAGTACCATCAGGTGAAACCAAAGATCCATCGATGAATGAGAGTTTGGTCTTGATGCTTAACGCCATGACAATACTCTTATTTCAGGAAATATAATTTGTACCATTGAATTTATCATTGATTACTGAAGATGCAATGAAATCATGCGTACCTAAGTAGTAAATGGATGAGGAATCTTTGCTCAGATTCTTGACTGGCAAAACAGTAGAGGAATTAGTAGGAGTCGTCATTTGATCTCAATCAATGGTGGATAGACAAAGAGTTACTGGAAAACCGATCGGAGAAGATAATCAGAGAAGACGATCAGCGATCGGAGAAGAGTTGCGGAAGTGATTTTGATCAATTCAACCAGTAAACTGATACCATATCAACAAACACACAACAATGCATTTGGATTCATGAAGAGAAACCTAAAGATTGGTATTATCATTGAACAATTTTGATCATATTTCCAGAACTAGGGAAAACTCATGAGAGAGTTTGTTGGTGAGTTTGTAGTGTAAAAATAATAGAATGAAATAAGTGGTGGAGCGTTTGTGATGTGAGGGTTTATATACTGCATTAGTTGATCAACTAATTCAGGATATTAAGCTAATCACAAATAACTAACATGACTCTCTAAATCGAGAAAGCTGTTACATAACTCGCTAACTGAAGTTTAAATAGTTGCTATGAAAGGAAAGTTAAATAAAAGTGTTTATCTAGATAGTTAAAAAAAAAAAAGATTTAGTAGAGCTAATGGTCAACTTTTTATTTTTATTTTATAAATAGTCAACTTAAGTGTCATATACTGAATGTTCTTTTGCATTTTAGTGTTTATATATATATACTCAATGGTCATGCATTATCTATTACTTATACCCATCAAAGAATTTTTTTGTTTGAGTTAGTATTTTGTTAAGAAATGTGTTAATCAAGTTTAATTGTGTGTTGATTCAAGCACTAGCTTGGATTCAATTTTGAGTTTGGACCTCGTTTTAACAACTCAAAGCACAATCAACTTTTAATTCGTCAAGCACGTACTCCAAACCGTAAGACAACTAAGAAGCACAGCCAAACAGGGGCGGAGTTATATATGGTGAGAATTTGGGCAAAAAAATTTTAGTAGTTAGTAAGAAAAAAAGCCCAATAAATATTTTTTTTTTGTCTTGGGTTTACATTTGCAGCGGCCGTATAAGAACTTTACCAAATAAAATAATATAATAACATTGCAACTAGAAACAAAGTGCAGAGAAAGAAACAGAGGAGAAAAGAAGAGCTTCTCCTTCTGCAGTCACCAGTGTGGCCGTGCCAAAGTAGTTGCAAATAATTATTTCTTAAGATCCCAAATAATCAGGAATTGCACAAGACATCAAAAGGTAATTATTTCTTATTATTTAGTTCTATAATTTACTTCTATTATAGATTATTTGTTATTTGATAGTTTTAAATGGCATAAACCCTAATTAATTTTATGTCCAAATCTATCCTCCTAAGTGTTTTACTCTTTTGTTGGGTGATTATAATAGATTTAAATATGTATTTTGTTAGAAGTTACAAATAAGTTGAATCTTGAATTCTTAATTGGAATTGTGTTGAAGCTTGTTAAATAAGATATAAAAAGACACAACTTATGCTACTTGTGCTAATTAATAAGGGATGAAAAATGTTAAGTCTCATAAAAATGAAATTATGTTAAATTAGGCATCTTTTATGTAAAAAATAAAATTAAGCATGGTTTTTATTTCATTAAATTATTTTCTTCTTAGGCACTTTTCATGTTAGTGTATAATATTTATATGAAGTATTGATGTTAAATGTATTTAGGTGATAATGAATTCTCAAGGAAACAAGAAGAAGAAGAAAACTATGCTTTCTTTCTATAAACCGAAAGAGCATAGTTCAACAAGTATAGAGCATATTCCGGCGAATGATGCTACCACAACTCTTGATGATCAACATCATTCAGTATCTCAAACTGTTGAAGAAAATATTGGCTCTTTACAACGAGATCCTGCGTTACATATGCAGATATCTGAATATCCGGTCAACCAAAGAGATGAGGTTAGGCGAGCTTATATCAAATTGGGGCCACAATGGCCTGATATTGATTACCCATTTTCCCAAGATGGAACAGAAAATCGACGATTTCAAAGGTCATGGATTGCACAATTTCCATGGATAGAATACTCTATTCATAAAGATGTTGTATTTTGCTTTCATTGTTTTGTTTGCGGGAAAAGTAGTGATGCCAATCAACGTGCATTCACCATTGACAGATTTAGAAATTGGAAGAGAGTTGGTGGGGGAAAAGTGTACATTTCTAACACACGTGGGAGGTCCTAACTCACCACATAGAAATGCGGTGGAATTTGTTGATGCTCTAAAGAATGTAACTCGTCACATTGATAAAGTGATGAATGCACAAAGCTCAGACGAAATCCAAAAGAATAGGTTCCGACTCATGGCATCCATTGAGATTGTTCGGTGGCTTAGCTTGCAAGCATGTGCATTTAGAGGGCACGACGAATCAGCTACATCGAACGATAGAGGTAATTTCATGGAGATGCGTGACCTTTTAGGAAGAATAAACAAGGATTTGGATGTTCTCTCTAAGAATGCTCCACTAAATGCAAAATATACTTCACCGATGATTTAGAAAGAGATTTTGTATATTATTACAGACAAAGTGAGAATGAAGATCCGAGAGGAAATTGGGGATGCAAAATATTGTCTTTTGGTTAAAGATACATCTAGTAAGGAGCAAATGGCTATTGTTTTGAGATACGTTGATGCTCGTGGATTTATAATAGAGCGATTTTTTGATATTGTGCATGTCAAAGACACCAGTGCTGCAACACTTAAGAAGGAGATACAAATCAGTACTGAAAAGCATGTGCCCATCACTCCAGCAATGGCACCGTGGTTCATTTTTGATATGATCTACTCGTCACCAACATCAGGGGCCAGGGATACGACGGGGCCAGTAATATGCGTGGTTCGTGGAATGGGTTGCAAGCTCTTTTTTTAAGAGATTGTCCATATGCTTACTATGTACATTGTTTTGCCCATCGACTACAACTAGCATTAGTTGGGGCTGCTGAAAGTGAGGTATCTATTTGTTTATTTTTTTCGAAGTTGACTCTTATTATAAACATGTTTAGTTCCTCTTCTAAACGTCAAGCACAATTACGTGATGCACAAACTGCTGAAATTGAAAAAATGATAGCTAGTGGTAATCGTGAAAGAGGCAAATGTGCAAATCAGATTGGTACATTACAAATGACTGGAAAGACTCGTTGGAGTTCACACTTTGAGTCAATTTGTAGTGTAGTAGAAATGTATTCGGCTGTGATGACGGTTCTTGAGAACATAATTGAGCGAGACTCTGATAACAAGATAAGGGGTGATACTTCGACTATTTTGGAAGTAATGAAAACATTTGATTTTATATTTACCTTGCGGTTAATGCAGAGAATTATGGCAATTTCGAATTTGCTTTGTGAGTCCTTACAAAAAAATCGTTGGATATTTTAAGTGCAATGAACTTAGTCTTATCTACTAGGGAATTGCTACACTCTGAGAGAAGAAGGTTGGGATTATCATTATAACGAAGTTGTGAAAGTTTGCACAGAGTATGACATTGATATACCTGATATGGATTCTTGTTACAAGTCTTCCACAATAAGCTCTTCTCGACAGTATGATTCTGTTACTGCTTATCATCACTATCGTTTCGATATATTTAATGTTGTTATAGATTTTCAAGTGGAGGAGATCAATAATAGATTTAATGATGAGGCTGTGGAACTTCTCAAACTAAGTACTTCATTGGATCCTCGAGATGGTTTTAAGTTGTTTGATATAGATCATATTTGCACACTTGCTGAGAGGTTTTATCCTGATGATTTCTGTGAACAAGATTTACGTTATTTGAGGATTCAGTTAGACCATTATAAATGTGATATTATTCGGCATGAGAAGTTTCAGAAAATATCAATAGTTTCCGAGTTATGCCAACGATTATCTGAAATAAATAAGAGAGAAACTTATCATTTGATTGATAGGTTAATCCATCTTGTTCTGGCTCTTTCTGTTTCTACGCCAACAACAGAGCGAGCATTTTCAGCAATGAAGATTGTGAAAACAGTTATGCGCAATAAAATGGAAGAAGGGTATTTGGCAAATAATATGGTTATCTACATTGAAAGAGAACTATCAAAAAGTATAGATGTAGATTCCGTAATTGATGAATTTTATTCCAAGAAGTATCGTAAAGCTTATCTCCAATAGTAGTGTTATTTTTAGTGTTCTGTAGTATGAAGTTTTTACATTTATAATTTTGTATTGAATAATGAATATTTCTGATTTTATTTAATATCTCCGTACGTACTTTAGTTTTTGGATTTTTTTTTAATATCTTCCTCGAGTATCAATTAGCGCAGGTGAAGAAAAATTCCTGGCTCCGCCGCTGCAGCCAAATGACAATGTTTTTAACGTAGTTGCGTAACGATCATCTATATTGACCGCTTATTACATGTAAGTAGTATAGGTATAGCTGTCACTTTGCATGTATTATCTTATTATCATTACAACACAATGACACAAAGAATAGCACATATAGTGACATATAGTCACATAGACGCTTTGATTCATTTAATTATCAGAGATTAAGTATGTTGAAATAGGATTATTATCCATTCATCGCCTTATTAATTTCCATGTGCTTTACATTAGAGGTTTTGTCGCCTCAGCACGGTTAAAATGAAAAACGCAAGTATGCATATTTCTGATTGCATATTAGCATCACTGCTTAACCATTAAGATTGTATAAGTATTATACTCAATTAAAAGACTCCTCGAGTTTCTAATTTGTGATACTTATATATATATGGTTATAATCATATAGACTTATAGGCTTGTAATAACTGGAAAAAAAGACTTATAGGCTTGTAGCCAAAAGAAGTCAGAGAGGAAACGGACAACGCAAAATGTTAAATTACATTCTAAAACGAATATCCAAAGTAAAAGTAGAACGAACTCTTTCTTCCTTTTCCTTAACATCCATTTGTGTGTCTTATGTTCTGTGTTTTATTTCAACCGTAACAACCTTTCCCTAAGTACGAAGTTTTGCTTTTTACTTGTCCGAAAAATTGTGAAATATTTGCTTTAGCTTTTTTGTCTTTTAGCATTTGTCGTGGTATAGTATTTTCCTATCCTTTGGAATTTAGTGTTTTATGTTAGTGATTCACCATTTACCACGGACAAAAAAAAGTAAGATTTTCAAGACATTGGTACGTGATGTTTTTGCTTCGCGTGACGTTTTTTTTTCCCTTTTTGTTTTGCTATTTTTGTTTCTTGGCTATTTTCCAAACATTATTATAAATAGATTCTTTTGCCTTTCTTCCATCTACATTACTCATTGGATTTTAGGAAAGTGTCCCGTATTGGAATTAAGTGTAAGTATTAAGTCTGACATGTTTTGTTTTTATTAGATAGAACATTATGCATTGTCTCCTTCCAAAATAGTGGATACATGGATCATTATATATTTTGATTAGCGCACTAAAACTTTTTTTTAGTGGCATTATATACAACTATCTAAGCTCTTAATTTGTTCAGCTTTAGATGTGAGAATCCTTTAAAATGTATAAGCACATTACTCTTTGTAATAATTATAAAAGATGCAAATTACGTATTTGCGAAGATAAAGAGTTTTACTTGCTTTCATATAAGGGTGTATTTTACAATGTATAAGTTTGAACCTAGAACTCTTGACTCTTGAGGTACTTCATTCAATACTCTCCTAACTCCTAAGTGCCCAGTAGGCCTAAAACAGTTAACCACCAACCTATTTTGATAGTGAGTGGCATTTGTTTTTAAATAGAGAAAAAAATACTTTACCCCCTGAAATATAATCAATTTTTCACTATCCCTAAACTTTTAATTTTATTACTTAAATCTCTCAACTATCTTAATCAAATCACTTTGTCCCCTCCGACGTAATTAAGCCCCTTAATGGACGTTAAATAGTCCGAGAGGGAGTAAGTGGTAATCGTGTCATAGTTTAGGGGCAAAGTGATACTTTTTCAAAAAAGCCACAAAAAAAATCAATTAATTCTTAAAATATTTATATCTATATATTGATATTTATTCTTTCAAAATGATACATATACCTAAAACTACATCAATCAATTCTTAAATGTTGATGATTAAATCCCTAAATTATAAGGTATTACAAAATAATAGTAAAATTCTGATTTGTAATTTTTTTAAATGCACTTTCCACAAACATAATGATGAAATAAACGGTAGCACATAGACTTATAAACCAAGTTGGTGAAAAATGTAAAATGCTCCAATTCAAAAGATTAACTAGTTTGCGATGTACATGACCGCTTGCACAGTTAACGCAAGCTTTCACCCGTACATAGATGGAAATTATAAAATATAATGAAAAACTTATTTTTGCTCAACTTAGCTTCTATTTATCATTTTTGTCTATCCATTATATTTTATATTTAAGTCAACATATTTTGGCCAAGTGGGAGGTCAAGGCTTGTACATTAAGCCGAATTTGTAAAACTCTAATTGCATCAATATTATTACGTCTATAAGTTTTATGATAAATGTTTGTGGAGGAGCTTTTTAAAAGAATTACAAATTAAAATTAATGATTTTATTATTATTTTGTAATATCTTATAATTTAGGGATGTAATTATTGAAAATCTAAGAATTGATTGATGTAGTTTTAGGAATATGTATTATTTTGAAAGAATAAACTTTATTATATAGTCATAAATATTTTAAGATTTTTTTTTGTTTTTTTTAAAATGTATCACTTTGTTCCCTAAACTATAACACGATTATTACTTACCCATTCTCAGAATATTTAACAACTATTAAGGGGTTTAATTACGGCGGAGGGGACAAAATAATTTGATTAAAATAATTGAGAAAGATAAGTGATAAAATTAAAAGTTTAAGAATAAGTAAAAAATGGGTTAGAGTATATGGGGTAAAGTGATTTTTTCTCTTTTAAATAATGACATGGGACAAGGGTTTTCATTCACTTACCTTAATGTTTCCTCCCCTTTTAAAAGAAAACAATTCCTGCAAGAATCTAACACCTGCCAAGAATCTAAAAAAACCTTCTATTATAACTACAAATATACGCTAAAGTTTCAATCAAATATTACTAAAACCTCAAAAGAATGTCAAAAGTAATAAAGAAAGCAAATTGCACTGCCCCACACCCCTCAAAAAGCTAATATAATATATTAACACTTCTTTTTCACAAAACTCATAATTCCAACAGATTGATAATCACAGCACTAATCATTTTAGAATAATAATCCCCATCATCATTCACCACACCCAACACACACACACAAAAAGAAGAAAATAAATCATCATTCACTCAAACTCTTACCTCTGCTTTTCCACACTTTATTGAAGAGTAATTTTTCAAAAGACAAATCATTAGCCTTTTTTACTGTACAAAAACTGGTAAATAAAATAAAGTAAAAAATAAAAATTACACACTCTTCAATGTCGACCACCTCTGTCAAGCATTATTCAAACTTTTTTCTTGTTAAAAGCCAAACACGCCTGACAAAAGGCTCACACACATTCACATTCACATTCACATTCACACACACTGTTGTGTTCTCTTCATTCCACTACAAATATCAGAGTTCATAAGCTACAGTTCCTTCCAAAAAATATCACCTCAAAATCAAATCTTTTAACAAAAAAAGCTCAGATACTTAATGGGATTTTGCTCAATGTTGATATTTTTAGTTTTTGTTGTGAATCTACTGTTCTTTCAGTTCTCTCAATCTGCAACAGTGGTGGTGGATGGAGTTTCACAGTGGAAGAATCCTCAGGCTCAAATAGGAGACTCTGTTGGTAAGTGTTTTTGATTTTTTTTTTTAGTTTAAAAATCTGAGCTTTATTGAAAATTGGACTTTGTTTAATTGTTGTCCTTTTTTTTTTCTTTAGTTTTCCAGCATAAGTACAACTACAGTTTGTACATTTTCAAGAACCAGAATGCATTCAGTACCTGCAATTTCAGTCAAGCTACAATCTTGACTAAGCCTAATGACTCATCTTATACAGTAAGTTTGCACCCTTTTGTGTTTATTTTACTGTTAAATTTACTGATTATTTAGTTAAGAACATAGTTAACAGTAATGGGGGTGTATTATTATGTCTAACTACTATTTGGGACAACTTCAAATTCTCTCTATGTTCTGTACTCATGGGAAAGTGACAAGTTTGTCTTCTTTTAGGTAATTTTACTGTTGAAATCTCAATCAAGAGGTCTTAAAGTGTCTAATTATGTTGGTAAAACTTCCTAATTACTTAATAATTGCATGAACACTTCATGTAATTTGATTATATAGTCAAAAGCTCAATTGGAACATACTTGATTATGATGGGGGTAATCTTAATTGTGCCACATTATCTGGAAAAACTGATGCTCTGGCTAATTCTGTTCTTAACTTAATAACTGTTGTAATTTTCACTAAAAATGTCTAAAACTGTCTTAATATGGTATATAATTAACTCTCAATAATGTACAAATCTTAGTTTTTTGTCTGCAACTGTGGTTCCAATATTTGTGATATTGTCACTAGTAATGGTTTACAAACTGTAATTCCTTACTAACTCTTAATACTACAACTGAAGTGGCATGTCTCACGTCCGGGCTTGTTCTTCTTCGCCTTCAACAACGGCTCCAACCAACCGTGCGTCGATGGCCAAAAGTTGGCCGTTAAGGTCTCGTCGACCCCACCTCAAAGTCATGCAGCCTCCCCTCAGCTGCCACCTCCAATGTCGTCTGTGGCAGCTCCACCACCGAGCACAGGAGGAATGGTGGCTTCCTCCCCTGCATTTCCGTGGCCGTTTCAGCCACACGAGAGCGATGCACCTGCCCTTGCACCCGGTTTAGCTCCCATGGCGCCGGATAGAGAAGGCATACCGTTTATCAACAGCAATCCTGCGGTGCCTCTGCCTACCGGTGAAGTTGATTCAGCTACAATTCGACCTTTGCCGACTTCTGGTCATCGACAAGCTAAACAGGTATTGTAATTCTCATAAGCACTTGATCTTCTTTATAACCTTGGTATACTTTCATGTTTGATTCTTGAGGCATTACCTTGTCAATGCTCTATTGCTACAAAAAAGACTAGTAGTGTGTTAAACTATTGTGATAATTACTTTTGCACCTGTGAGATTATGTTTAATTACATAACTTCCAAGTATCATTTAAAACGAATAGTTGTGCACAAATATCAAAAGCATATAAAAGCAGGGGTGATCTAGTTGTAAAGTTTTCGAACTTCAAGGGGGAAATCTGTATTTCTTCAAACCTCACATGGGCCTATTTCCCATGTTTTCCCAATATTTCAAGGGATGTTCATATAATTATTCAAACAGAATGTGATGGATGTTTCCGTAATTAGGATAAAATTTAGAGGCAAAATGTAATTACGGATTACCCCTACGATATTTTTGATCATTAATTTGTGCAGTAACTGTATGTAGCTCCGAATTTAAAGTTAGGCATGTGTTTCACCAATTCAGTATAATTGTTTTGTCACGTGTATATGTGGGTGAAGTATTAAATTACTTTATGAATTTATATGGAAAACCTAAATTTGAACTTTAAAAAAAGTAAAGATGATATTGCTTATGTGACATTTATTTTTATTATATAATGTTCTAGATGATCCATACACCGCTATTCGAATTTCGAAATCTTAGTGAAACACTGGATTTCTTATCTCATGTCTGCTTTTCGTGAAAAAATACCAAACAGAAGCAAGTCTAAAATTGTAATTGACCACAGAGAATGAAAAGAAAAAGGTCCCTTTCTTCTCGAGTGTTCTGAGGTACTTTTTCCAAGTGATTTGACAATTTGTTTGTGGGCTTTAGTACTGGATCTCATCTTCTAAACATGGGCCTGACATTCGGCCCATCAAACTATTGAAGGCCTACAGCCCATCAATTGTTTACAAAACAATTGTTTGATTTTTTTTCGTAGTTCTTTTCCTTTATTTTCAATCAGTTATCCAAGATGAGTTTTAATTTTGGAGCTTCTTATAATTTTATTGATTCGATTGAAATTATGTATTGTGCAGGTTGTGGGGTTTTGGGCCATGCGGACAGCTTTGACTTTGAGTAGTGTATTTTTTCTTATGTTGATGATTATCTAGAGAGAGAGGTTTTGAATCAAATGTGACTTTAAGGGAGATAATTATGCCACGTGTAAATTATTGGTAACCTTGACCCTACTTTGGAATCGTTATCACTTTGTTCTTTACTCTTTAGTGTTTGCCAGAGCAGTCTGATTTTTTTTTTTCTCTGTTTTGTGCTTTACCTATGGCATTAATCTTTATAATTTTGCTTAAAAGAAATGAAAAGAAACTGAAAACATCAATTTAGTTCTCCTCTTTTCTTCTCTTTTCTCCTCTTATTCTGAAGAACTAAACTCCAGAATAAGAGGAGAAAAGAGATTTAAAAACTAAATTCTTTCATTTTTCAACTTCTCTTTTCCCAAATGGAACGTACAGGATTTATACTAATTAAGAGAAGTTAAATAACTATCCACTAATCTTAACTGCCTAACCACTCCTAATAATCTGAAAGATAATTACAATTGATATTATCCATTATATTTAATATATAATCTGATAGTAACTAATATATATAAGGGAGAATTACACAAAGTACCCCTCAACTATGGGTAAATTACACAAAGTACCCCTCCTCTTTGGGAAATTACACAAACTACCCTTATGGCCGATTTTTCGTAATTTTTTTATTTCAAACTATTGAATGTAAATTCATGCTCTTCGATTATTTTGCACAAAAAACAAAAAATAATTCAAAATTATTGCATTAAACCTCATTTATCTCGTTTAAAAAGACAAAAAATATTGATAACAAATAATTTATTCTAAGAAAAATTAAATTATCTGCGAATTTTAGTCTCTGCTATAATTTGAATTTGAAAGGTTGTCTTAATTATTTTAATTTTTTTGACCATAAGGGTAGTTTGTGTAATTTCCCAAAGAGGAGGGGTACTTTGTGTAATTTACCCATAGTTGAGGGGTACTTTGTGTAATTCTCCCTATATATAATATAATATGATTTAAGTCCGTATCAGATACGATATGTAAAAACTGTATCCTAACAACCTATGAGATATGATATGAACAATATATATTTCAATATAATAAATTGTTCAACATCCCCTGTCAAGTTGGAGCCGTTGGAGCCGTGAAAGAAATGTCGAGCTCGTCCAACTTGCTAAGTAGTCGATTGAAATTCTCAACACCAAGTGGTTTGGTAAAAATGTCAACTAGCCGTCACGGGAGCGGATGTAAGATGGAGAAATGAGCCAAAAATAAAAATTTTTCCCGAACAAAATGACAATCTCTCTCAGTGTGTTTAATTCTCTCTCAGTGTGTTTAATTTTCTCGTGAAACACGGGATTTGTGGTAATGTGAAGAGCAAATTGATTATCACAATGTATTAATGGTGGTGTACGTGGTGGGAACCCAAGTTTCGATAAAAGGGAGTGAAGCCATTGTACTTCTGAGGTTAGCGCAACTAAAGAACAACAATCGACTTCAACGGATGATCAAGAGACAGTAGGTTGTTTCTTTGAAGAGACTGGACTAGAATCTGGCATAGTAAAATAGCCCGTAGTAGAGTGACGAGTGACAGGGCAACCAACCTAGTCAGAATCAGAAAAACTGATATTTTCCGACATGATTAAAAGAGCGAGATGCGGATTAAAAAAAACATTTTCCAACAATCAATTTAAGATAACAGAGGACTATGTGCGCGACATCAAGATGAGAAGAACGAGGGCATTGCATAAATCAGCTGAGATTATTAACAATATATTTAATATTGGAACGAATGACAGTAAGATATAAGAGACGATCAATGAGACACCGATGAATAGACATGTCAAGCAAAGGAGTACCGTTATATGGAAGAAGTCAAAGGTGTTGTTCCTCTGAAAAAGAGATGTACTGGAACCTAGCATCCCAGAATCACTTACAATATAAAGTGTATATTTTCACTGACATAAAATAAGCATTTCTTGGAATGAGAGATTTTGATACCAAGGAAATAACGTACATGTCCAAGATCTTTAAGAGAAAATGAGTTGGCAAGAAACTCTTTGATTTTAGAAATAAAACCGTCATCATTGCATGTGATAATGATATCATCCACATAGCTTAGGACAAAGACAAAGACGACACTTTTATGAACATATGTAAAAAGTCTATAATCAGAAATAGATTGACATGAACCATGTCCTATAAATGTGGATGAAAACTTAGAGAACCATTGACGTGAAGCTATCTTAAGCATGAAGGGATTTATGTAACTTGAAACTAGATTTTCATTATGATGAGGAAGTCTAGGAGGAAGTTTCATAAAAAATTCTTGATGGAGGTCACCTTGTAAAAAAACATTATTGACATTTAATTGATAAAGAGACCAATTATGGATAATAGCAAAAGAAAGCAAAAGACGAACAATTCTGCTACCATAGCAAATGTATGGGATTTTTTTTTCTTTTGAAATGGTCCCATAATGTGTAGCCTTTCCAATATTGATCCCATAATGATACTTTTTACAATTTTAGTCTCACAATGTGCTAATCGTCCAATTTTGGTCCCATTTCTGCTAATTCATCCAATAAACGGCATGTGACCAGACGTGACTCACTAATCCCCTTAATTAAGCCGTTAATCATTTCAAATTTTATTTCCTTTATTGGAAAAACCTAAAAGATATTAAATTGAATAAATTCAAACTAAAAGGCTTTTTTTGCAAATACCCTTCACCCCTTTCACTGTCAAAATTCCTTTCCCACAAACCGCCGTCGTGCTCCTCCGCAACTCTGACGAACCCACCACCACACAACCATAAATAAAAGGAAATGGTCCCCCTCGGTTTCCACTGGTGCCTCGATTGTACGCGAAGACATCTCTTAACCAATTCCTTTCGCCGCTGATCTTCGGTACCAAAGGTTCTCCGGTAAACTCCTAGCAAAATTGGGGAACCTTAGATTTGAGTTTCTTTGTTTTCTTCTTTAACTACTTATTATATCAACTAGGTGTCTGACTAAGTTTATACTAATCTAGATTATGAATGACCCTCTCATAATTGCAGCGGCTTCAGACAATTGAAACTTGTGTTAGTAGTTGATGGGGGTATTTTAGAATTGACCCAATACCATATATTAGGCCGACCCAACAAAACCAGTCCGCTAAATAGTACATCGAACATGCACTGTTCGACATTAAACGCGCATCGAACACCACATGTTCGATGCGGAATGAGCATCGAACCGCTTCGGTTCGATGAACTTTCTCCAACTGCCAATGCGGCCCGCGGGACGGGTGTTATAAATACCTCGTCCCCTAACATTCTCAGGGGGCATCCAAGACTCGCTCGAACCTAACCAATATCAAACTCTGAGCATTCGACACATCCTCAGATCGAAATCAGAGCATTCGACACGGAAGCAAATCGAAGACACATCATTCGACACTCAACACTATATCGAACCGGGCTCATTCGACACGCACACTATATCGAATCAATCTTGTTCGACTTACATCAATTCGACACGGGATCACTACAGTACCATTAATATCGAACAACCTAGGTTCGATACGTCAACATCGAACGCCACCCGTTTGACACACAACTTAGACTTATAATCTATTTGTAATATCTAGTAAGCTTGTATTAGGTATTCCGGACTAAGCTAGTCCGATTATCTAGTGATTGGCATTATTTTGGCTATTTGAATCTTAATTGTATCCTTTTACGGTGTTTGGTTACCTGGACGAAATAAGACAAAAATATTGGCGCCATCTGTGGGAACACCACATTTTTCCTAGATTACTAGGCATGCCATCTAGAGTTACTACCCGATCGAAGAGCACACTGGTAGAGGGCATGAACGAAGAAGTTGATGGGGGCAATTGTAAGTCAGACAGTCTCAGACAATGATCAACCACCAAGAATGCCCACATGAGTGCCGACACCCGCAAGAAGGGAGACACCAGTGGAGGAGGCACCAAGAGAAGATGCTGGTGCGACCGGGGCAACCGCAACTACTGCTTCAGTCCCGAACATGACAAGAGAGGAAATCATGGACGTGGTGGAAACCGCCATGGCTGAATTTTTAGCCCAAACACCAATAGCGCAGGCACCGCCACCGGCAGGGCATGCGGAGGCCATAAATGAACAAGGATCCGCAGCTAGAGCTTTGAAGGGAACTGACAAGGAGATGTCATGTCAGGACGACAGAAGGAGCAAACCTGCCTCTGAAGGAGAGCAGAACAAAGATAAATCGGTCTGCGATGACCAAAGAGAAAAGCCAAAGTCAATAGAGGTGCAATCAAGAAGGCACCGTGAGACGAGGAGGAGAAAAAAAAAGAGGAAATCGCAAGGACGAACTAACAAGGAGGGAAGATAAGAAAGACATGAGACGTGCGGAGAGTCACAACTCTAGAAAAGAGTATGATGAGATGATGAGGAAACTAAAGAGGCTTGAGAGAGAAAAAGCCGCGATTGAGGGTCGGATGGAGCCAGAAGGAAGTGCTTTTAGGAGCAGTCCATTTTCTAAAGAGATCGAAGCTGGGATCTTAGGCGAGGGAGAGAAGATCCCTGAGTTAAAAACTTACGACGGGAAAACTGATCCCCATGATCATCTTTTTCACCTGGACATGAAACTGTCTTTATATGGGTTTAAAGAGAACATGCATGCGAGGATATTTTTAATACGTAATAGTTTGCGGGTCCCAAGCGATAAATACGTGCGGGCCCTCCAGATATTCATTATTATAAAACAAAACATAATAAAGTAATTAGTTGAACTTACAGGGGCAAAATCAGAAAACGAAAAAATCAGCGACAATAGCTTTCCTTAATTTTTTTGATTCTTATACATCGGTAGTTCGATTCTTATATAGTTCAATAGGGCATGGCTTCGACTATTCTCGTAGCCCGCCAATTAGATTAACAGTAGGGCCCAAAAAATAAATAACGTAAAATTTTGGGTTGAATCCGAAAAAAATAAAAATTCAAAGGACCATTTGGCAATTTACAGCGGAACCGTAAGTGTAAAACGTAAAACTTTCGAGGCGAGATCGAATTAATTAGAAAGTAAAATGACTGTTCTGTAATTTTTTAATACTTAATAGTTTGCGTGCGGGCCCTCTAGATATTCATTACTATAAAACAAAGTATAATACAGTAATTAGTTGAACTTATAGGGGCAAAATCGAAAAACAAAAAATCAACCACAAAAGCTTTTTTTTAGTATTGACATCAATTCAATTTCATATTATATAGTAAGATATTAAAATATATATAGATATAACGGCTATTAGTTGTCACTTGTCAGATACCCGATTGAAAAAATAATACTCTAGTCACGTATTAAATAAGCACATGATGGTTTTAAAAAGTACTTGCACTCCACGGCTTAAACTTTACCTTTAAAATGAAGTATTATAATTGAATAATATGCCCGTCTCCACGATAAACTATTTCTAAGGACATCGTAAGACACCTCTTCGGACGTCGCTCGCGATTCATTGATATTGTGTTATTTCTGTCAGAACAAATTTTGAAGCTGGCACTGACAAAATAAAATTAATACGACTGACAGTGAATTTCGAATGTTGATACTACGAACATCGTACAATTGGGCAGTCGAACAAGCTAAATTAAGTAACAAGAAAATGAAGTTAGTAAGAAAGCCTTTCAATGGAGCATAAATTAGCGGTTAATGGTAAGCTCCACCCGAAGATGGAGTACGCCATTAATGAAATAAACACAATTCTCTGCCATGAAAGAATCCCAAGGCATGCCAAACAAATCAGGAAATCCCATCGCTGACGTCCCCTTTGTAAAGGCATGGTTCAATGTACGCACGCTGACATACTTTTTTGTGGATTTTGATTTAGCCGAAAACTCGTATGTGACATCAACCGCTGACGAACCATTTTGTCGCATCCACAAATATAGACCAAAACTTTGGGACAATTTTTGTTGATACTTGTCGCAATCTGCAGACAGAAAAAATTTATATTCACCCAGATGGAAATCTTGAGAAAAAACCCTCCCTGTTGGGTACAATTTTGCGCATTCCTCACGCTTAACATCAAAGTAGACAACAGATTGTTGTTCTGGGTGTTCAAACTCTACTATTTTAATAGGACGATTCTTGTAGGCTCGCTCTATGAAGCGACGATTGGTGGAGATTGGATCCTCTCTGACGAGGATTCGCTGATGATATAGTGCCTCCGCCTTAAAAAAGAGAGCATCATTCACATACTTAGTTGCAAACTCGAGATGAAAGTTGTTGCATGTAAGAACCTCCCTAAGCTTTTGGCAAGACATGTAAGAAAAACGAATATAGGGACCCAAGCGTGTCGTCATGATCTCCTTTTGCTCCTTTGGATTTTGGTAGTGAGCCATAGTCCATTTTAAAGCAAGATCGTAAACCTCATCTTCAGAGGTGGCCTGAAGGTCATCACTAGACAAAATCGTCTCGATTCCAACAAGAGGAAAATTTATAATTTCATCTTGGCACCTGTATTAAGATGCATATATCAAAAAAAAATTATAAAAGACATAAAAATTAAGGATATTTACATTTACACCATTGTAGTGTTCACCTAATTACGTAAAATCCTTCCCTAAAATTTTGAAGTGTAAAAACAATCATCAGTAAAGATCAATGAGATATCATCATTATATGTTGAAACTTAATTGGGCAATAAAAAGATTTTGATCGATATATTTTAGAATGAATAACAACTTCATGTCCTCAAGCGTAGAAACAAATGACAAGAAAGTAAGATAAGAGAATTTACTTTGATAAATCCTTATAACGAAGGACTAGGAACTCCTTCGTTGCATCCGTAAAATGTTTAAGTGCATCAGCTATTAAGATGCTAGAAGGAAGACCCAAATATAGTAATGCAGACTGTGTTGTCATAGAATTGCTCAGTAAACAACTGCAATGTGCTATACATGAAGCAACCTCAAATTTATCAGCAATCATAAGCACATCCAACAATTCCAGTGTTGTCTTGCTGGTTAACGTATTGCAATACATAAAACTTAAGAGGTCCATAAAAGCAGCTTCCTCTGTTAAATCAACATGAAATTACAATTTAGTAAGCAATCTCATATATGGCAGTTACAATGCCAACCAAAATACATATTATTTAGTCAAGAACTTAATGTATATAAATTACCTCACTACTAAATATAACAACATGTAAACCGAAATCACACAAGAAAAAAAAAGAAAGTGTACAAATGCGTTTCCATAGAACAAAGCTGAACAAAAAGAAAAATACAAAGCATTATAACTACTTGTGCAATAGATCACCACAAGGGTACTATGTACCACAACAAAAGACATACCAGAATTGTTAATTCTCAGAGTTGCATGTCTTTGTCCAGATTCCATCATGCCATTTGAGAATAACTGCAAAATAATGGAAGTACAACAGAAGGAAATATATAAAACCTTGACACGAGACAAACATGAAAGAACCTAACAAAGTTTACTGTACCTTACAGAAGAATGGGCTTTTCTCTGCTAAAATGGGAGAGCTTATATGTAATGTTTTGACTCTTAAGACAATTGAACCATCTTCAGCCCAATTCGATTTGCTGGTATTTGCAGCTTCGTCTTCTCCTGCAGGTTTTAGTTTAAGTTTAGAGCAACATGACATTAAATACTATACAAATAGAAGTACACTGGTTTCAAGTAATGATGCAAGTGATAGACCAACATGAGCCAAATAGTAGAATCTCTACACATTAATATAGGGAATTTGAATTCCTTAACAAGTAAAAAGATTATTAATAATAACAAAAAAGAACCAAGTAAAAAGATCAATTTCAGTTTATAATTGGAAGAAAAAAAAAAGAGTTTAATCTGTTTATAATGATCAGAGGATAGGCCAGAGACCAGCTACAATCTCAATCCGAAGAATTCGGTCTGAAAAATTACTGTCGTTGAAGGCAAAACTGAAGTCTGGTTTTTTTTCTGCTTTAGAGATAATATTCGCCATAATTACAACTCTCACTCTCTCACAAGGTTCAATATCATGTACATTGAGGAGTTCCCATAAATGTGTATGTATAGATAGGAAAGAAATTGAAGCGATTAGCGCTGAGAAGGCTAATGAATTTAATTACTTCCAACTTCCAAGTAAATAATTATCGAAAAAGAGAGAAAATTAAAGATTAATTGGAACTGGAACTCGAACGACAAAATCTGCCTATATATTTTATATTAGGGTATATATTTGTATATTATATTTTCCTAGATTAGTTGGAGCTTCATATGGAAAGATATCATTACCTTGTATGTAGGAGATATCATTACCTTGTATATAGGAGAAGATTGAGGCTTAAGTTTAGGTCAATTTTATTGTATAAATATGTAGCTCTTTTGGGGAGAATAAACAACACAATTTGAATTTGAATGATTTTACCAATTGTTCTTCTTATTTTTACCTGGCAATCAGAGCAAGGTTGAGAATGTGATCCTCTCATCTTTCTTAATATGTCGGACGATGATCCCTCGAAGCTAAAAGTGAGCGGTGACGATCTCACAAAGGCCAAGGCCACGTCGCCCTCGCCATATGCTATCACATCAAACGACAATCCTGATAGCATTATTACACACACTCAATTGAAGGGCACCAACTTTGAAGAATGGGCCAAGGCGGTGCGAGTTTTGCTTCAGGTGAAAAGAAAAATCAAATTTATCAACGGAACGTACAAACAACCTGCCGAGGATTCTGATGAAATTGAGGATTGGTCGACGGTGAACTCCATGTTTGTCTCTTGGATTTTTAACACCATCGAACCAAGTCTAAAATCCACAATCTCTTACAAAGAAATGGCAAAAGAGTTATGGGACGATATAGAACAATTGTTCTCTGTTCGCAATGGCGCGCGAGTACATCAACTGAAGACGAAGGTTTCCAATTGCAAGCAAAACATAGATACTATCATGGGATATTATGGCAGAATTAAGAAACTATGAGACGACCTCAATGATCATGATAGGATGCCGATGTGCTCGTGCAATGGGTGCAAGTGCGATATTAGTGCGAGACTTAAGAAACGAAGTGAAGAAGAAAAGGCGCATCAGTTCCTGATGGGATTGGACGATGCGTTCTACAGCTCGATCCATTCAAATATCATTGCCACCAACCCACTGCCCTCCATGAATGTCATATACTCTCGTATTTCGGAGCAAGATCAAGTGTACAATATGATGAACAAGGGAAGCGAGCGCTCGGATCCCGTGATTTTTGCGATGAAGATGCCCAATTCTGGAGTACAGAACACAAAGAGTCAGGAAGAACTATCGTGTGATCACTGCAAACGCTCGGGACATACGATAGAAATGTGCTACATAATTCATGGGTTTCCCGAGGGATGGAGAGTACCACCAAGAGGTCGTGGTCGCGACAGAGGTGGTGGACGTGGTGGCAGGTTCACGGTGACACCCGCAAAAGTAAACGCGACACTAGCAGCAGATTCTTCGACCGCGAGCAGAGGTATTGATGATACAAATAAGTTGGACTGGAGAATCTGAGCCCCGATGATTGGGATTTGCTGAAGAGTCTCTTGAAGAATCACAAGTCGAACTCGAATCCCTAACTTTCTGGTAATGAACAACCTTTTCTGGATTATTGATACATGAGCCTCACATCATATAACGGGCGCTATGGAACTTTTAGTGGTTCTCGGGATATTGTTCCTAGTACTATTTGGATGCCAAGTGTTGGGTGGGAAAATAATGGCAACCAAGAAAGGAACAATGAGATTAAGGAGATTGCATTTGAAGGATGCCCTTTATTTTGTCGATTTAAATTACAATATTATTTCTGTGTTGCAATTCACTCGTGACAAGTCTTATATTTTGTCGTTTACTGATCGACTGTGTAATGTACAAGACCGCACTATGAGGATGCTGATTGGTGCGGGTGAAGAGCACGATGGGCTGTATGTTATGAATGGGGCGTTAATGGCTTCTGTGCACAGTTTGGTTAGTGGCGTTCATGATTCAGATTTATGGCATAGGAGAATGGGACATCAGTCTTCGCGAGTGGTAGATTTAATTTTCCGTACGAATAAGAGTATTTAGGTTAGTTAAAATAAAGAACAACATTGCGATGTAAATTTTTGAGCCAAACAAACTCGCGTTCCTTTTGTTTCTAGTGAGAATAAAGCTTTGGCAGTTTTTGATTTAATTCACTGTGATTTGTGGGGTGCATATCGTGAAGCTTCACTTTGTGGTTCAAAATATTTTCTCACTATCGTGGATGATTTTTCTCGTGCTGTTTGGGTGTACTTATTGAAAGTAAAACACGAGGTTCCTCGAATTCTAAAGAATTTTTTGTCCATGACTAAACGACAGTTTAATAAGCAAGTGAAAATTTTGCGTAGCGATAATGGTAAAGAATTTACTTGACTCACTAGTTTTTTGCATGAAAATGGGATTTTGCACCAAAAGTCAATGGTTGATACTTCTCAACAAAAAGAGAGAGTGGAGCGTAACCATAGGCATATTTTGAACGTGGGAAGGGCTTTAAGATTTCAAGCTCATCTACCTATTGAATTTTGGGGGGAGTGCATTTTAACTGCGGGTTATTTAATAAATCGCACGCCCTCTTCCGTTCTCGATGGCAGAACACCATATGAACTTTTTTTTGGTTGTCTTCCCTCGCTTGATCATATTCGTGTGTTCAATTGTTTGTGTTATGCCAAGAGCTTGAACTGAGACAAGGATAAATTTGTGAGTAGGAGTTGCAAATGTGTTTTTCTTGGGTATCCCTGCGGAAAGAATGGTTGGCGTTTGTATGATTTGGAATCTAACTCCGTGTTTGAGTCTCGGGATGTGGTTTTTCTCGAAGCACAATTTCCTTTCAGTCGAGATTTTGACGTGCAAGAGGCAGTCCCTCTTTCTTTGCCTTCGAACGCTGATGAGGCTGACTTGATTGGTATATATTTTGTTTCCAATGTTGCACTAACATTAGAACCAGAGACTTTGGCCCCTATCTCTTGTGGACATTCTGGTTTCAATGTTGGAGTCGATGTTGGGGCAACATTGAAACCAGGGACTTCGGCCCTTATATCTCCTGGACATTCTGGTTTCAATGTTGGAGTCCATGTTGGGGCAACATTGACACCAGTACCTCCGACCCCTGTTGAGGATGCATCACTGATTTTGGTTGAGAGTAATGCGATGTGAAGAGGATAGAGGCAGAAAAGTCCTTCAGCCCGCCTTCAAGATTATATCACACATACAGTTTGGCTCGACGCTGCTTCCACTCGCCGTGCTTCTAAAGCATCCTCAGGTACTCATTATCTAATATCTAATTATGTCATTTGTGATAAATTTTCTGCCTCGTATCATCGTTTCTTGGATGCTATCTCTACAGGTATTGAGCCCTCTAGCTTTAAGAAAGCTATGCGCCATGAGTGTTGGCGCACAACCATGAATCAAGAGATTCAGGCCTTAGAAGATAATGGCACGTGGAGAGTGACAACTTTGCCGCATGGGAAGAAAGCTCTCGTGAGTAAATGGGTGTACAAAATTAAGTACAACGCTGATGGTTCTCTCGAGCAACATAAGGCTCGGTTGGTGGTTTTTAGCAATCATCAAGTGGAAGGGAATGATTATACGGAGACTTTTGCTCCTACCGCTAAAATGGTCACGGTACGTACTTTTTTGGCTGTAGCCACGGTCGAGCAGTGGGAGTTGCATCAGATGGATGTTCACAATGCTTTCCTACATGAGGAACTCGATGAGGAGGTATATATGCGGTTTCCTCCAGGTTTCGCGTCACCAGGCGTGGGTCAAGTTTATCGCTTAAGAAAATCCTTGTATGGTCTTTGTCAAGCGCCTCGATGATAGTTTGCTAAACTTGGACAAGCGCTCACTCAGTATGGCTTAATTCAGTCTACCTCAGATTATTCTTTATTTACTTATTTCATGTTAAGGGTACATCTCACCGTTCTCATTTATGTTGATGATTTGGTTATTGGCGGTGATAATGGCAACACTATTCAGCGTTTCAAAACCTATTTGGGTTCTTGTTTTCGTATGAAGGATTAAGGGAAGCTCAAGTATTTATTGGGGCTCGAGGTTGGTCGTGTTGATACATGGATTTTTCTTAGTCAACGCAAATATGCCCTCGATATTATTTTGGAGATGGGTCTATTGGGCTCTAAAACAATTGGCCCTCCAATTGAACAAAATCATCGCTTAGCTCTCGCCGATGGTTCGGATTTGCTCTCTCCTGAGCGCTATCGCCGTATCGATGGCCGCCTTATTTATTTGACCATCACTAGGCCAAAGTTGACATATTGTGTTTATATCCTCTCCTAGTTCATGCAACAACCGAAGGAGGCGCATTGGGACACCGCTTTGCGAGTTGTCCGTTATTTGAAACTTAATCATGGCCAAGGACTTCTTCTCAAGTCTTCTTCTCCTTTATCTCTCAAGGCATTTTGTGATGCAGATTGGGCGAGTTGTTCCTTGACCCGTCGGTCTTTGACATCTTATTTTATTTTTCTAGGCGAGTCTCCTATCTCGTGGAAAACAAAGAAGTAACCAACTGTCTCGCGATCATCTGCCGAGGCGGAGTATAGATCTTTTGCCGCAACCACGTGTAAGTTGAAGTGGTTGCAAGGATCGCTGCGTACTTTGGAGATCACTAGTTTGACTCCTATCCCTGTTTGTAGTAATAGTCAATCGGCTTTGCACATTGCTCAGAACCCGGTGCTTCATGAAGGCACCAAACATATCGAGGTGGATTGTCATTTGGTTCGCGACGAGGTTCAGCGTGGTTTCATTCTTCCTTCATATGTTTCCACGACGAATCAACTTGCCGATATTCTTACGAATGCTCTCGGCCAACATTAGTACGAGACATTGCTAGTCAAGCTGGGCATTTCGAATCTCCATGCTCCAACTTGAGGGAGGATATTAGCGTATATTTCCTAAATTAGTTGGAGCTTGATATAGAAAGATATCATTACCTTGTATGTATGAGATATCATTACCTTGTATATTGGAAAAGATTGAGGCTTAAGTTTAGGTCAATTTTCTTGTATAAAGATGTAGCTCTTTTGGTGAAAATAAACAACGAATGATTTTACCAATTGTTCTTCTAATTTTTTACATTTTATTCCAGCTATGAAATGCTACCTTAAAAAATAAGGTACGTAGTTCATATGACAACATATTTAATGCATAAATTATCAATATATCTTCCGGTAACATACCTGTATTGCTAAAGTTATTGTTGTTACAAATTTACTTAAACTCATTTAATTTTGTGAAGGTTACTATGGTCTAAGTAGTTTTCTTCTTACCAATATAGAAATCTTGGAATATACGGTGGCTAGCGTTGAAGGTTTCTATAATCTATACAGATTACGTTGGAGAGAAATCCAACCGATGGGCCGTTTAGTTCCTCATAAAGGCTTTTGGTTCTAATAATAAATAAACTAATAAGAGAAAACAAAAAATAATAGATAATGGATATATATATATATATATATATATATATATATATATATATATATCTTTTGAGGTAAACAAATGATATGCCACTTTGCATAATACAAGAAAACCTTTTGTAATATGAAAAAAAAAATCAACACCAAGTCATCATCAAGATCAATTAAACACGATATAATTTATTTTTTATTAAATAATTTATCAACAAAGAGGTAAGTTTATCTATTTATTTTTGAGAAGCTGCACACTATTTTGAATAACTTCTCGTGAGAAAGTAAAATGATTCGTAAAGATAAGTTAATGATTAATATTATTAATAAAGATGTTTTATCTGCAAGAGATATTAAACAATCAGGAATTGAATTTTTAAAAAGGATATACAATTGCTCTACTTCGGTAAATGTAATGAGTCGCTAGTGATCTAGTTTTATCATAGAATGTTTAGGGCCAACACAGTGATCAAAAATATACACTTTGAGTTCAGTGTATCTTGGCTTACATGTCAGATAGGAAATTTTTGATTGGGTTATCACTACAAGAATTGCCCGACTTCTACAACTGGAGATCAGGTAATTGAACGCATACACGTTTTTGTAAAGTAACATGAGAAGAAAATAATGACAATGATGTACATATGTGATTAGATTCACGGCAAGTTTGGATGACATTGGAGGGCAAAACACATAAAATTTAATGACCACATGACACATAACTAATTAATCAATACAATGTTTGGTTGGACATTTTGTCACTCAAATTAGTACCATGATCATCCTAATTCTGTGTTTGGTAGTATGTATTATCTTACCAAAAGTATTTGAATTACCCAAAATGCCCTTAATTTTTCCCTCCCCAAAAGTAGTCATTATACCAATTTGGGGGTCAAAAGACCATTTTGAAAAATCCAGCAAATGCGAAAAAATGGCGCCCCAATTCTGCACCACTCAGGAGATCATCGCCAAGCTTTCCCATTTTCAAGGTAGCATTTGAGCTAATCAGTATATACACAAGAATAATGATGGGCTAATAATCCTAAGGACTCTAGTGATAATATCTTGTAATAACATTTGAGCTCTTTAGGACTTTAGTGATAATATCTTCTAATAGCATTTGAGCCATTTAGGATTGTGATAATATCTTCTAATAACATTTGAGCCCTTTAGGACTTTAGTGATAATATCTTAGCCCTTTATGAATTTAGTGACAATATCTTGTAATAGCATTTGAGCCTTTTATCTTCTTGTAATATCAAACATTTCATGAATAAACATGCAAATGGATAACTTTGCTCTTCAAATATAACATTTATGTAACTTAAGTGTTGCACTTCTAAACACATTTCTACCATTCATAATAGCGCCTAGAACAATAACAATGAAAGTGTAACCTGAAGTTGCTCTCAAACCCTCAAGGCCTAGAAACCTTAAAATCTTCTTCTATTCAGTCGCGAGCTGTCGATTTTTAAAACGGGACAGTCGACTTTATATATGCTGTCTGAAAAGGTTTAGCGATTTTCAGGGGCAGGAACTGTCATTTATTTGGTAAAGTCGAGGGCAAATCTGATAATTCCTAAGGTGATTGTGGTGGTCTTAAATAATCAAGAGGGGGGGGGGGGGGGGGGGGGGAGGGTGTGATAATTAATATGGGCTCTTTAAGTTAAATCCATCAAGATGGCCCACTTTTACAGGGTTGGACACAATAATTATTTGCTATCCAAACACAATATTAAGCTATATTATATAATTAATATGGGCTCTTAAGGCCTTCCAAACGTGCCGTCAGCAAAATAAATAATCCAACATGAAGACGCACAAGATCAGATGATCCATTGACGACGTCTTTGACTAAAAGTATAAGTAGTTTGTTGCACCAGTCCAATGTTAGTTGATTTTTGGCAACAATATGGGAGGTTGGCCGCAATTTGACGCAGTTGCCTTGTTTATTTGAGAAGCCATGCAATTAATAACATATTTCTCATGTATGGTCGTGTCAATTACAGTGATCGCAAAATGGGCATTGCCTTTTCGATGTACCTAGAGTGGTTTTAAGGCTTGAAAGATGACAACATCGACAACATGACCCGGTTGAATGTTCAACTTTTGCTATTTCTTTTTGTGGCGCACATGATTAGAGATACGTTGGATAAAGGGAAAAGGCTCCATCAAATAATTTGATTTCAGATTGCAAAGAATTTATCATGAAGTCCTTGAAGGAATTTCATGGCATGATCCTCATTTTGGTGCTCAATGACAAATTTTTCATTTCTACATGTACACAGAATCATTGTAATGATAGTGCTTAATTTATGCCAAAGAGATGTAAGCAGGGCGTAATATATAAAGGCAGTTATACATTCTTGTTTGAGGGAAGAAATGTAGTGCTTCAACTGGTAAATCTTGGGTGCATTTGATTGATAGAACGCCACTTGAGATCGGCCCAAATCCCATGAGCAGTATCGGCATAAAGAATACTTGGCATGATTTCATGGGATACGAAATTTAGTATCCAACTGCCGACGAGATCATTACACCAATATTAGTTGGCTTTGTCACTATCTTGATTTTGCCTCGGTATGGAACCATCAACGGAAACGTACTAATTTTTGCTCACAATGCCGTTGTTATGGAATTCTCTCCCTCAAGAACAAGACCAGGTGGAGGAGTCATATAGACTTCCTCATCAAGCTCTCCATATAGGAAAGCATTGTTAACATCTAACTAGGATAGGCTCCAGTTGTGTGCAGCTAGAAAAGCCAGTAAACATATCTAACTATTGTGATCTTGGCAACTGGACTGAAAGTTTCAAAAAATCCAGTCCCTCTCGTTGGTTATACCCTTTATCCACTAATCTGTCTTTAAATATTTCAATAGTACCAGAGGAAGTGTGTTTTACTTTATACGCCCGTCTTACCATGTGACAAAGGTTGTAAAGACCATGTGTTAGTAAGTTTGAGGTCAGTCAATTCATCTCTCATAGCATCTTGCCATTAAGGATGCATACATGCTTGCTCATAGGAGGTAGGTGTAGGATCAAAAGCAACAGAAATGATAAAAGGGAGATGTGAAGGTGAGACATTTTGATAAGTCAATTGAAGGGTTGAAGGAGAAAGGATACCTGTGTGTTGAGCCTCTACAGTGGTTGAAGAAGGAACTTCAGAAGTGAAATTGTGGATCGGGTTGATAGGTCTCTCTCATAGAGTTTCAACATGTTCTTCAAACATTCAATGTCATGCATCAATGCTTTGTTACTCTTCATGAGTTTGACATTCTCTCTCTCAAGTCTGAGAAAGGTTATATGTAGATCATCTAGGATTTCCTCCTTGGACATTTCTTCTTCATTGAAGTACTCTTCTTCTAGATCAACTGAGCTGTGAAAATAATCAAAGTTAGTATCATCAAAGTCAGAGAATACATCATAGTTAACCTGTGTATCCTTGTTGTTCCAGTCTCCAAAAACAATTTCCTGCTTTGCTGTTGGTTCTCCAATGTTAGAGTAACATTGAGATTTTTGGCAATTTCTGGAGTATTCTCCTGACCAGGTGATCCGAGTGCAGAGCGCAACAGTGTTGATTTCCTCTGATTGTTCATCGGCACTTGTTCCAGATTCGAAGTCAGCTTCATTGAAGTCATCTACACAAACCCAATGAGAATTCCCTCCTGTTTTAAGGGCGTTAGAACATTCATGTTTAAAGTGACCATACCCCTTACATTCAAAGCACTGGACATCCTTCAGTTTCTCAGCATCTTGAGGCGTGCTCTTAGATGCCATGTACTTTACAAACTTTGGGGACAGTTTCTTATAACCTAGGGCAGCATTATTATATTGTTTTTCTTTATTTTTATCTTTGTAGCCTAATTTACTAAACTTCATGATAATGTTTCCATAGTTATAAGAGATCAACTCATATTCATCCTCATCACTCCCTATAGAATCTGAGCTAGTTCCTAGCAAGGCTAAAACAAGCTGTTTACTGGGCTTTCCTAGGAATTCTAGTTCAAACTCTTTTAAAGTGTTCATTAATGTTTGGAAGTCCATGTTGGCAAGATCTCTAGACTCATTCATAGCAATTCTTTTGACAGTGAACTTAGAAGATAATGTTCTAAAAGCTTTATAGACCATGGTTTGATTTGGGATGGTAAAACCTAAGTTTTGACACTGATTAGAAATATCAAGAAGTTTCTCAAAATAACTATCAATGCTTTCATCCTCACTCATCTCTATCTTCTCAAAGTCCCTCAAAAGTTTTCTATATTTAGAGTCCCTCACAACCACATCACCCTCACAATGTAATTCAAGAACTTCCCATGCAGCTTTAGCAGTAGTACAAGTTTGAATAAGTTCGAACATATGGTTACCTACCCAGCTAAAAATAACATTAAGAGCCTTTTCATTGAAGTTGTAGAGAGCAATCTCATTGGTTGTCCATTGTCCTCTTGGCTTGGGTACCAGATCAGCATCTCCATCTATTGGTAAGTAGGGGATGGTGTAGCCTTCTAGTACTGCGTCCTAAGCTCTCATGTCGATGGATTTGATGTGGACTCTGAGTCTGATCTTCCAGTAGGCATAGTTGTTGGGACCCTCCAATACTGGCAACCTGCTGGTATTGGGGTTGGAGTTGTCCATCTTGTTGTATCAACGCCAAACACCAGTAAAGTTTGTGCTTGGCTCTGATACCAATTGAAATTGTGGATCGGGTTGATACGTTGTTGTTGTTAACTTAATACTGGAGTGTTAACAGCAGTTTGATATGTTATTAACTCAACGATGTTACTTTAACAACAGACAAGAGTAATAGTGCAGCGGAATAAACAAACACCAAGTTTTAAGAAGTGAATATAAGATTATATTAACTTTCGAGCCATAGGAAAAATAACCCGTTAAGGTTTTAACAAAAGTCGTTCTCTCAATTTTCAAGCTTCTCACTCTCAAATTAATCGAACTAAGCAAAGCACACAAGAATTGCTTCGACTATCTCTAAAAGCTCCTCACTCTTAGATCTATTCTCACAACTCACAAACTTTGCTAAAGCAAGACAACACTCAACAACTGTAAATTAATCTCTTGGATTGACTGGCTCTTGTCTCGTGTTTGTCTTGATGTACTTCACACCTATATATAGGTTCTTGACTTGGACTTCAAGGTGTATTGTACACGATTGGTAATTTTCCTTGTTTCCTTCTTGAACTCCTCTTCCTTGTTCTCGCAGTCCTTCTTGAATAATAGTTCCTTCGTTAGGGATCTAACTAAGGAAAGACTCCTTCTTCAAATCAGGACTCAACTTGGAAAGCTTTCCTAGTTGCACTCGAACTCTTCTTTCCTTGTAGAGCGGTTTGCATAATTAAGAAAACTTTCCTTCTTGGAAACTTGAGCGTCCAACCTATAACAAGTTTGTTTCCTGAATAATAATCAAAGACAATCACAATTGTGGAACTCAGTTAGTTGAATGAATAAGGCAAAACAATAATAATAAATAAAAACAAGATTGTAAATCGGATTCTGCTTCAGCAATGTTACTCTAACATTGACTTCTCAATGTTAAACTAACATTGACCGAATACCTGCACTTTCAAGAAGCAAGAGCAAGCTTGCATTGATAGTCTACCAAATGAGTAGGGGCTCTCCTAGTTCTAGTAGATCTTCTTAGAGGAATAGAAGATGGAACATGAGAGGTATGTGGTGGTGGTGAGGGTATAGAGAAACAAGAGGAAGGGGGAGTGGAGTGTAATGGATTATGAGGAAGTGTTGGAGCAAATGAGGTTGTATGTGGGAGGGGAAATGGGCCATCAAAGAAGAGAGGTGGTATGAGTGAGGGATGAGATACATGGAGATCAGAAGTAGAGTAAGGAAAAAGACCCTCATGGAAGAGAACATCTCTTGAGATGAATATCTAGTGAGAACTTGTGTCATATAGCTTGTACCCTTTGGTATTGGCCGGGTAGGCAATGAAAACACATTTGGTTGCTCTCGGATGAAGTTTGGTGCTTGCATGTGGAAGTCTAGTAGCATAAGCAAGGCACCTAAAGACCTTGAGATGGGAGTATTTGGGAGGTTTTGAGTGTATAAGTGGTGAAAAGGTGTGAGGTTGTCAAGGAGATGAGTGGGGGTTCTATTGATGAGATATGCAGATGTGACAATACACTCTCCTCAGAAAATGAGTGGGAGTTTGGCTTGTAATCTCATGGCTCTGGCAACATTGGAGGAAAAGAAATCAGTCATGTTGAATTCTAAACCTTGATCACTTCTGAAAGACTTGATATGTTTATTAAATGAGTTTTGATCAGTTGGAAGAAATTGATGATATGTTTTCTGGTTTCACTTTTGTTGTGCATTAGGTATATCTAGGTAAACCTACTATGGTCATCAACAAAAGTTAAGAAGTACTTAAAGTTATTATGTGAGGGGTAAGGAAATGGCCCCCAAATGTCAACATGAATGAGATCAAAACAAGCATCAGGTTGGCGTGGTTCAATATTAAAAGGTACTCTATGTTTCTTTGCAAGATGGCATGTGTCACACACAACTGACTCAAGTTTAGAAGGTAAGGAGGTTTCATTAGATTTCAATAATGATAATCGATTTACAGAGGGGTGGCCTAATCTGCAATGCCACTTCATAGTATTTGAAGTAACATAAAGAACATAAGAGGTACTACTAGAACTAAGTGAATCCTTCTAATTGGTTAGAACATAAAGCCCTTGCCTTTCCTTAGCAATACCAATCATCTTCCACTACTTTGGCTATTGAATGACACAGAGGTTAGACCACAAGATTAGACAACATTATAGATTGTGCATAAGCTTACTTACCTAAAGCAAGTTGAAAGCAAAAGAAGGCACAAATAAGACATTGTGCAATGTTATCTTTGTATTGAATTGAATGGAACCAGAATGAGTAGCTAAGGATGTAGTCCCATCTGGTAACTTCACAAAATGTGTGAAGTGGTTGCTTCTCATAAAACAAGGAAGAATTGTAAGTTATATGGTCTGAGGAACCTGAGTCTAATACCTAGGAAGTGAAATTCAAATTTATAGAATAACAACTAGATGTTAAGCTGGCACTACCAGAGAAACTACCTGAGGATGAGTAGCAGGAAAGATTGAAAGGCTGGGGTCCAGATTTGTCATGAGTAGAGGCAATGTTTGCTCCTTGGAGCAAGCTGCATAAGTGACTGTACTGAGCTTGTGTGATTGGTACACCTTGTCATGCAACTTGAGTTACTCGTGAAGCCTGATTGATGTTGTTGTAGTTGTTGTTCCCATATTTAGTTCTTCCTGGTTGTGGGTTACTTTTGAATTTAGCATACTTGTCCACAATGTGGTTAATTTTACCACACTTAATGCATGTAGCTCTTTGCTTACTCATGTTGCCTTTCTGCCATGGTTTATTCCCAGGTTTTTGTGATTAACCAACAAGAGCAGCAGATGGTGTTTGTGATTATTGTGATTGTTGTGATTTACCAGCTAAAGCAGCAACCATAGCAGCAGAATCTACTACTTAAGCAGGTTGTACAACACTCAATTCCATGTTGGATTCCTCTTGCGACACAATACCAAAAGCATCATCTAAACTTGGTAAAAGATCCCTCAATAAGATCTGATTTCTAACTTGCACATACACATCATCAAGCCCCGTAAGAAATTGCATCACCCTCTTAGTTTCATGTTTCTTATGACTAGAGCATGTATAAGGTACATCAAATTGCTTGATCTCATCCCAAATAGTCCTGAGTTTTGAGAAGTACAAGCTCAAAGTATTACCTTCTTGATTTGTAGTAATGAGTTGTTGTTCCAGCATGTAGATTCGATTGTTGTTGGTTCTTGGAAAAACAACGTTTGAGCTCATTCCACGCATGTTGAGCTGAGTCCGAGAAGAGGGTGCAATCAGATATATCTGATGAAAGAGCATCAGAAATCCACCCAAGTACCATGTAATTACACCTAACCCATGCCGAGTGTGTTGGATCCCACAACTAGTGGTTCTGGAATTGAGCCATCTACGAACCCTAACTTATTTTGGCAAGTAATCCGATATACATACCACGGCTCTATTGATGATAATTACGTGAATCAAGTTTTTGAGAGACCAGTACCTTTCCTGATGAGTCTCTATGGTGTAGATACATGGGATTTGATGGATCCTCTGTGATGGGTGTAGATCTCGAAGTGGTGGCCACGCCGTTGTGCTTTGAACACGTGATGTTGAGCTGGGTGTTATAGCTTCTTCATTTCCTGTCGTGTTTGTCATCGGAGAAGATGAACTAAACTATTAAAAATATGCTAGTGAAGAAAAATGGTGTTTGCGGAAGAATGGTGTATCGGATCTATGAGATAGTGAGAGCATCTCTCACAGCTCTGGTACCATTTTAGAATGGCAGAGTTGCAGAAACGTGACGGAGAAGAGAGAGAACATGATGTATTGAAAAAGGGAAACAAATCTTCTTCATAATTAGTGAATCAAATGATTGCAATGTAGTGGTATTTATGACCAACTATGTAGCTAAAAGACAAGCTGATAACAACCTCTAACTAACAGTATTTCTCCACTGTGGTGACATCATAATGATCATATTACATCTTAATTTTAAGTATTTCTCATACTTCCACTTTTCACTTCTTCATATACCCCAAAAATGGAGAAATATAGTGTAAGCCCACCCCAAGATGAGTGCTCTCCTATTCCGGCTCTGGAATAATCACACACTTTTTGGATTATGGATCTACTACCAGAAATTCAATGCGTAATTTCAGCATTGACAATTACAAATAATTTGGTTATAAGTCTATGTGAATACTCAATACTCAAGTTGTCTTACTAAAAAGGAGCCACCTCGACTGTATGCAGAATGATTGGATTTTGGTGCATACAATACATAGCGAATCAAAGTGCATATGCGCAGAGTTCTATTACTATTAATGGGTGGTTCCACGAATATGCATGCTAGAAAGATACAATTGGCTGCTATTCTATCTATTTGTGCATCAAGTTTGAAAAGATCTCAATCTATAATGAAGAAACATCAAGTTCGAAGAAGATCTCAATCTATAATGAAGAAATGATAGTAATAACGGATACAAAAACACTCACGCTTTAAAAAATAATAATAAATATAAATAGTGAATCGAGCATATTTGAATTTGATTAGATCCGTAAGATGTTGACTTTAACTTGCCAACATAGGGAGATGGCATATGAATTTTCTTTTGACAGCTGCACATATTATGAGTAGTTTTTGCAATTAATTTACAACAATCAACTGTTGTAAACTGTAAACTAACACCGCGGTTTTCATTTCAATATGTTTGTTACTTATTTATCTACAACCCACACTCATTTTTACATAGAGTTTTAAATAGGTACAAAATGAATATTCCTTAGGTATATAATTTTGACAATCACCTATTTTTGCTCACTCGCACACAACGCAAGTATTTCATTTGCCAATTCTTAAGCTCTAGTCTCCACTTCTCCAATTAAAATTTCAAACTAAATTCTCGTCTCAAACAAAATCTAAACTCTGAAAAATTAAGTCACAGTTTGGTTCTACATATTAATCGACTAACGTACTTAGCAGGTTATGGCACCTAAGTACCTAACCAAGATTTTATTTAGTAGACGTCTTAAGATGGTGATGTAAATTCCCACATTCGACTTTTTTTTTTTTTTGGAGAAAATACCAAAAACCACCACTACCAATTTCCAGCATAGATCATGGGCCAAACTTATGATCCGATACGTTTCTTAAGTATCTCTTTTAATGCCTAATGCTCATGAATAATCCAGTTCACCGCCCCCCCTAATTTTGTACCATGGTCCATGCTACACGCCTAAATTTCAATTTGCAAGTCATAAATATTTGTAACACAAAAAACGACTTTTAGCATTTAAATCTCTATACTGTCATTCTTACACCTAAAGCCAGCCAGATTCTTGCTGCTGCATGTAGTCCCTATACTATTCTTAGCCGCTCAATTTAATTTCAATAGTACACCTTCTTACAATCTGTTGTTATATATGATAGTATCAATGTATAATAGTACAATTTGGCAGCCATGTTTCTTCTAGATATCGAAAACGACAAATAATTTATAAACCACTGGTTTCTTTTCTACCCTATTCCTACTAAGTACTAACGGCATGTATAATTCGAATTTTAAGATCAATTAAACCATCACAAGTACATTCTTATCACCATATCATATATATACTGAACGTGTGATGGCTGGCAAATAGGTTCACATAACAAATAACAAGGTCGCGCCTACTAACTTGATAACATAATAGATGTTAGGGATAATTCCTTCAAACCCACTGAATTATAGCCACTTTTGGACACCACCCTCTGAACTTTATAATAAGCACTTTACCCTCTAACCTTTGCTAACCTGTTCGAGTTGCCTCAATGCAATTTCCGACCAAAAAATTACCAGATTTTTTTTTATTTTTTCAGAATCTTTTTCTTGTCGAGACGGTTCCGGTAGCGGTGACAGTATCACAAAACTCAAAGTCATTACACGGGAAATTTAGTTTTAATTCGTCGAATTTTCGGAAAATGTGATGAACACCTCGGCAAAAAAATCTGGCAACCCGCCACTACGCCACCGCGGTTTGCAGAAAATTTTTTGTCGAACTTTTTTTTATTCTAATTGACTTTTCTACTCATCAAAGCGGTTTCGATAGTGGTGACGGTATCGTAAAATTCAAAGCCATTACACGGAAAATTTAGTTTTATTTCGTCGAATTTACAAAAAAAATGAAGAACACTTGAAAGTGTTCATCACATTTTCCGGAAATTCGACAAATTAAAACTAAATCTTCCTTGTAATGACTTGTTGTTGTTAACTTAACACTGGAGTGTTAACAGCATTTTGATATGTTGTTACTCAGCGATGTTACTTCAACAACATACCAGAGTAATAGTGCAGCGGAATAAACAAACACCAAGTTTTAAGAAGTGAATATAAGATTATATTAACTTTCAAGCGGTAGGCAAAATAACCCGTTAAGGTTTTAACAAAAGTCGTTCTCTCAATTTTCAAGCTCCTCACTCTCAAATTAATCGAACTAAGCAAAGCACACAAGAATTGCTTCGACTATCTCTAAAAGCCCCTCGCTCTTAGATCTATTCTCACAACTCACAAACTTTGCTAAAGCAAGACAACACTCAACAACTGTAAATTAATCTCTCGGATTGATTGGCTCTTGTCTCGTGTTTGTCTTGATGTACTTCACACCTATATATAGGTTCTTGACTTGGACTTCAAGGTATGTTGTACAAGATTGGTAATTCTCCTTGTTTCCTTCTTGAACTCCTCTTCCTTGTTCTCGCAGTCCTTCTTGAATAATAGTTCCTTTATTAGAGATCTAACTAAGGAAAGACTCCTTCTTCAAATCAGAACTCAACTTGGGAAGCTTTCCTAGTTGCACTCGAACTATTCTTTCCTTGTAGAGCGGTTTGCATAATTAAGGAAACTTTCCTTTTTGGAAACTTGAGCGTCCAACCTATAACAAGTTTATTTCCTGAATAATAATCAAAGACAATCACAACTGTGGAGCTCAGTTAGTTGAATGAATAAGGCAAAACAATAATAATAAATAAAAACAAGATTGTAAATCGGATTCTGCTTCAGCAATGTTACTCTAACATTGACTTCTCAATGTTAAACTAACATTGACAGAATACCTGCACTTTCAATCTCCCCCTTTTTACCTTAATCACAAAACCTAAAAACTTGTTCTGATCAGATCAAATTATTCAGACAAACTTCACTATCTTATAACAATGGAAAACTAAGTACACTCCCCCTGAACATCAAAAGGGACTAACTCAATGTTATTCTGACATTGATACTTTCAATGTTGTCATAACATCCATCTCTATCAATGCTGGTTTAACCTTGAGTCCATACCGAAGTTCTAACGTTGAACATCTCAATGTTAACTTAACATTAGAGAACAGTAAACACTTGCAAAACAGAGTTAGTACTTTGTAACCACAGTTCAAATGGCATAAGTAGAAACACTAAGTACCAGTATAGAAAAGTACTTAATTACAGACCATACTTATTAGCAAGAAACACACTCCTTGATGAAACAGAAAAATGCAAAGAAAATAGAATTGTTCATATTGCCATCGAAAACAGAAAATTAAAAGAACTCATTTTTTTTTAATTTGATCTACTCTCCCCCTTTTGTGAGGAAGGCAGATCCTTCAAATGCTTCCTGAGGCTGTCAAACTTCTGCAACCTCACTTGCTTGTCTGCTATCTCTCTTTGCGTATCTTTATACTCTCTGTCAAGCCAAACCAGAGTCTCCTCCACAAATGCATCAGCAATGACAGAGCAACTATCACCACTTGAAACTGGAACAGAAGAGGCAGAAAACTTGACAGTTTTCTTCTTCTTTTTCCTGGTTGGACCAGCTTCTGCATTGGGATTCCAGGGCAAGTCTTGAATCCTGACTTGAGTGAAGTAGCTCCTGGTGATGATCATCTTGGCTTTGTTCTTGATCCAGCTCTCTGTCTTCTTGGTCTTGAAGCCTTGCTTCACCAGAATGCTGGATATCAGAGAGGGATATGGAATGATTCCCTTTGCCTTTGTTGTGACCTCCCTCATGTGCCTCAGAACTTTCTCCCATATGTTCACACTCAGCCCATTCTTCAGTTTGTACACCAGCTTTGCAGATTCTTTTGTCATAACAGTGGTGTTGGAAGAAGGCAGCCAGTTGTAGGTAGAGAGCTTGTGAAGTACATCACTTAAGGATGTCAGCTTTGTAGTTGGAAAACTATTATTCCACTTCCTTGTGAGTCCACCAGTGAGGTCAGTAATCACCCTATCCATGCTAGGATCCTCAGTCTCCTCAGGATCAGGAAGTTCCCAAGCTTCATTGATCACAGAAGGACTAATATCATAGATATTCATCCTTACCCAAGCTTTACCAAACTTGGGAGAGCCCTGGTGGCACACCCACTGAGAGAGGTTCATGTAGAACTCTCTGATCACATCAGGGACATATGATGACTGGTTCATCATAGAGCCCAACACTCCTTTAGCTTCAAGCAATTCATACAACCTATTTTCCTTGAACATCTCCTCATCAATGTTCCTCTCTATGTGAATAACTCTGGCTTGATAAGCCTCCCACTGTTCTTCTGCCTCAGCAGACACATAAAAGCCAGAATAAGGCTTCTTGGGGTACTCCTCATCAAGCACATCAAAATACTCATCACTGCCTGATGTTGGAGTAACATCAGCAGGGTCATCACCTACCAGTTGGTCCTCTTCCTCAACTTCCTCATCTTCCTCTTCCTCCTTATCATATTCTTCTTCTTTTTCTTCTTCTGACTCAAACTCATAAGATTCAACAACCACCCGTTTCCCCTTTCTTTTCTTAGCAGCAGTAGCTAAGGCAGAGAGAGTCAGGCTCTCTTCTTCTACTCTCTCAACCTCTTCAGGTTGATTGTTACCCTCATCATCAACATATTGGTTACCCTCAGTAGTAACCTCCTCAGCCACAGTCTTCTCAACATGATCATCTTCATCAGGAAGAGTATCCATCTCAGCAGCAGCAGCATGCTCAACATCATTAGCCTCAGAGGGCTCAGCATTCACCTCAAGGTTTTCACCTTCCTCAGTAACAACCACAGAATCGTCCCCAACATTACCTTCAGGGACCTCATGCAAAACCTCAGACTCACCCACAGCTACAACATGGCCTCTTTCTCCCCCTCAATACCAACTTCAACAGTTATATCTTGAGTAGGGTTAGCCATCATTACCTCGTTTTCAGCGTTGGTGGGAGTGGAGGTTTGCTCAGCAGTTTTTGATGTTGAACCAACACCACCCTTTGCGGATTTCTTGCCCTTGCGCCGTTGATAAGTGGATTTTCTCTTCGGTACGGCGACAACGACGGCTTCAGTGGTTGCTCGTCTGGTACTGCGGCGTACTGGTTGTTCCATCTGCTCAGCAGCATCTACAAGAGCATCAATGGAAGACTTGTGTGCCATTGTTAGAGTAATTTAGAGAAGAAAAGAAGAAACTTGATTTGCAGAGAATGTTGTTTGCACATGAATTTTGAACGCGTAAACAGTAAGAAGAGATTAGGGAAAATTATATAGATAATCAGCTGAAGAGTAGAGATAGTGGTGTTGTAGTATGTTACCAAAATAATCGGACCACTGTCACACGATCATACCCATGTTTAACTTACCACGTGTCAGTGTTAGATTAACACGTAACCAGAGCAGTCTCCACACCTGAAAACTTATAAGTTACAATGTTACAATGTTGAACTAACATTGGCAAGTTAACATCAGGGAGGGAAGTTGTAGGTGCAGGGCTTCATCCAAAGCAACATCATGTGAGAGCGTGAGATATTCCTGTATACTGATCTGAAACCTCAACCAAGTACATAGGTACAAAAGCATAGTTTATGATCATCAGTATGGATAAGTGACAAATCAGACAAAAAACACAGAGTTGATGTACATATCCAGGGAAACGATTTTCCCACAGCATAGAAGATCACAAAACATAGTGTTTTACCTGCAGTTGGTCACCCACGAAGTATGCCTCAACACATGATTCCTAGGATTACTACTCCCCCTAAGCCCAAATCGACATAAGGAAATAATGCAGAACTAGAATGAATGCAACTATGTTAGATCAACATTGGGTGATGGTAACCAAGTATACACAGCTTTACTGACTAGGATCAGGACATATCAATTTATCTTTTACTAATATCATGAACTCTTTTGCAGAAAAACTAGTGAATGTTAAAGGATAGGTTCATCACTGAATGTGGGCAGCACAAGACTCCACACACCCCATCAACTTAACCATCAACTACAGATTAGGCAAGTACAAAGGAACTGAATGAAGACAATACATTTATCATATACTTCTCCACCCCAACTCCTCATGCATACTTGTTTACCAACATGTTTACAAGTGAAATACCAAGTGAACAATGCTACTGAATGCAAGCAGTCGAAACTTCAAAGCACCCCAGTAGTAAGGATCATTATCATGCATAACCTTGGCCATAGACAAAAACACAAAAATAAGCACAACTAAATGACAATGAAGCTCTCAACATCATGTACCCCATCTTCTCTTCATGCTTTGTCTAACATAACATGGATAAGTCACAACTGAATAACATCAGAGTAGTGAGCTCTGTGTACCCCAACTTCTCCCAGATGTTAGGTTAACATTCATAGACTAACAACAGAGTTCTTACTTTACAAAACTCTTGCTATGTACCTGTCCACCATTCAACTCAGCTATTTATAGAGATTAACCACACAACCCAACATAATCTCTAACAAAGAAGTAATATGCAAGAAAGAAGAATGCAGACAAGAAACAAAAAAGAATTACAGATACACCACAACCAATAGCCAGTGCTAGACAGTGGTGTTATGTCAACACTGGTGTACTACCATCCCTAGACAATGCACATGCCAAGAGAATTCCTCAAACTGAAGAACCTCTCAGAATCTAAGGGTTTAGTGAACATATCAGCAAGCTGATTGTTAGTTTCAATGTGTTCAATGTCAATGGGTTTTTACATTAACATTAGGTGGTCTAGGTACCAGTATCCAGACATTGTTCTTAGTAAACTGTAATAGTTCATCCTGCATGGCATTAGTCCAAAAGTTATCAAGGAGGGCTTCATTCACATTCTTAGGTTCTATGGAGGAGACAAAACAAGAGGCATTATCAACAGTACAAGTGAAGATCATACAAACACACAATTTAACCATATCTCTGTAATCAAGTCTTTCTTTGTTGCGCGTCCTTACCCGTTCAGTGAGTTCACCTATTACATGGGAGGCTGGATGATCTTTCTGAATCCTAGCTGGGGGATCTCTTCTAGGTTCAGAGACAACTTCATGTTCTGAGTCAGAGTCTTCTGCTATTAATCTAACATCAGATCTCGCTGGTGTTAGTCTAACATCGTTCCCTGTCTCCTGTTCAGTGTTTCCAGCTTCTAGTTCCAATGTTGGTGTAAACTTGTCAGGAGTAACATTCTCGGTTTCCACTGTTGGTTCAACATTGGGAACAGAGATATCACCAGTACATGTATCAAGTGTGAAATCATCAAACACAACATTCACTGATTCCTGAATTGTCTTCAATATAAGATTGTAGACTCTAAAGGAAGTACTATTGGCTGAGTATTCTACAAAGATGCATTTTTCTCTTTTAGGATCAAATTTACTCAGATAATCCCTGTCATTCAGCAAATAACAGTCACAACCAAATTCATGAAAATATTCAATATTTGGTTTCACACCCTTCAAGAGTTCATAAGGAGTCATGTTAGTTCCAGGTCTAAGATACACCCTGTTACTAATGTGACAAGCAGTATTTAAAGCTTTAGCCCAGAGTCTTTTGGATACATCTTTAGCATTGAGAACAACTCTGGCCATCTCTTGAAGAGTCCTGTTCTTTCTCTCAGCAATCCCATTCTGCTGAGGAGTCTTAGGAGCTGAATATTCATGGAAAATACCTTTAGCATTGCAATAGTTATAAAAACTAGCATTTTCAAATTATTTACCATGATCAGACCTAATCTTAGTCACATTGGAGCCATACAAGTTTCTAATACTAGCACAAAGAATTTTGAACTGATCAAAAGCTTCTGACTTTTCTTTAAGAAATTTTACCCAAGTGTATCTTGATAAATCATCTACAATCACAAAGGCATATTTCTTACCACTGAGACTACTTACCTCAATTGGATCCATTAAGTCCATGTGCAGCAATTCAAAACACCTACTAGATCTAGGATTAGCATTCTGTACCTGTAGGGGTGTATGAACAGCTCTAGTTTGCTTACCCTTGAGGCAATCACCACACACAAGCTTACCTGGACAAGACAGCTTAGGTAAGCCTCTTACAACATCAACTTTCTGCAGTTTCTCAAGGTTTCTGTAGTGAACATGTCCAAGTTTCCTATACCATATAGAAGCCTCATCTATTTTGGCATGAAAACACTCTGCTTCCTTTTGGGCTAGGTAGCAGTTATCTTTGGATCTAGTACTTATCATAACAAGAACATTATCACTATAATAAACATCACACGAGACTTTGTCAAATGTAATTAGTAAGTCATCATCACACAGCTGACTGATACTGATTAGATTTTCCTTTAACCCATCTACCAACAACACATCCTTCAGGGGTGGGAATCCATCAACATCCAGTATCCCCTTGCCAATGATCTTTCCTTTGGTGCCACCTCCATAGGTCACTGTTTCAGCACTCAAAGGTATCATTTGTTTAAGATTTTCTTTGCTGCCTGTCATGTGTCTTGAGCATCCACTGTCGAAGTACCACTTACCTGAAAGGTTAGAGTACACAGCAGAGAAAACAACGTTGCATACAACTTTGATCTTAGGGGTTTTAGCTTTTTCAATCCAAGTTCTACTTTTCTGTCCTGCACCTAATTTTAGTCTAACATCAGAACCTGTTGTAGTTTTAACATTGGACACAGAGACTGTTTTCTTACCACATTCTTTTATGAATTTTCTACAGAATGGTTTATGTGGCCTGGTTGAAAACAGTACTGACATATAAAAGTAGGTTTACTTTTTACAGTATTGATGGTACTAGAACTCATATTACCAGACTCTTTAACAAAGCTTGTAGTTAAATAGGCAGAATTAACATTAGAAGAGGTAGGTTTCGAATTTTTCGATACCGTCACTACTACCGAAACCGGAAAATTGTCAGGGGGCAACTCGAACAGGTTGGCAAAGGTTAAGAGCAAAGTACTTATTTATAAAGTTCAGGGGGTGGTGTCCAAAAGTCGCTATAGTTCAGGAGGTAGAATTATCTCTAAGATGTTATATTGATTGAATCCTGGGTTAGTCCTTACATTGACACAATGAAGTTTGAACTCGGTAATTCTCATAATTATGGATGTAATTAGCTTTGGGATTGAAGTTTATGCGTGCTCCATTAAACATGAGTTAAAGCAATATTTTTTCTACGTATCAGCATGCGTTATGAGTTATGAGAACGATTTATTAAGATAGTCCAACTTAATAACTCTGATTTCTATCAGCAAACCCGTCAAAGAATCCAATTAGGATGTGACAAGAGTCAAATGCTAGAGTTTAAGTGATTAATAATTTAATAAGGCTATGCTTTATTTGATTTCTTCTAGAGGGAAAACGGGGTATCACTTCGGTCAACTGTAACATTGCAATTTAGTTAGTCAAAGGCAGGGGCGGAGCCAGGATTTTTTCAGACCCCGGGCTGCTATTAACTTATATATATATATATATATATATATATAGTGTAAAATAAAATAAAAAATATCTTATACTAAGTACAATACAATAAAAAATACACGTAAATAAATATGTTATCGAAGTTAAGCTCTATATTTTTGTGAGGAGTAAAAGAATACTTTAATCAGTATATCCTTTATCTATACTAGAACAAAAGAATACTTTAATGGACATATATAAAAAATAGCCCCAACAAATAATAAATTTTGTTTGAATGCACAAGACTATACTTTAAAAAAAATTAAACATGATATTTAGTATATTCTTTGTATATAATAATATAACTTAGTACACTTTTACTAAAAATCTCAAAATTTGGTATCAGTTTGAGCCTAAAAATGGTAATTTTTAAGTGTAAAGAGATTTAAAACTAGATATTTTTCTTATATTTATTACGTTTGTTAGTTTTTTTGACTTTTTTAAAGGAAAACTTCTTAAAAGAAAAAACAATTAGTGATATATTAATATTTCGAATAGGGAATATTGATTCTAATAGCCATTTAACATATAAATTGATAGTCATTTAACAACAACTAATGAATTGAGATTTCATTTTGGTTATATTCATTTTAAAGAAAATATAGCAAAAATATACTCTGCCTTTGTTGAGAATCGAACGCAAGACCTGTACCTTGCAAGAACAGAGTAAATCCGCTGGGACAAGTCAACTTTGATGTTAGGTAATATAACTATACCTAGTTTTTTAAAGTTTTGTACCGGGCTTCAGCCCAGCTGAAGCCACACTGTGGCGCCGCCCCTGGTCAAAGGCAAGCAGTCATAGGTATGACTTATTAAACGAGAAAAAATAGAAAGAAAAGAGTGAGCGTGTAACTGTCCAATAATGATAAGCGACTTTCATGAATTTGACAAGTGTAATTAAAATAATATATACTACCTGGAAATTTGATCAGGTCAACAAAGTCAGTCCTTTTATTGGAATCAACGATTTACACCCCCTCCCTTTACTACGACTTTCCTTGGTCATTACGAAGTATGAATCACTATTTTTTTTTAAAAAACAATAAACAAGCTGAAGAAGCATCTAGATATTAAAACATCCTTCGAAATAAAAACTCAATTAATTGGGATAAAATATATGAACAATTCGAGAATTGCATGAGTTAAACACGTGAATTCTCGTGTTAATCTCTATTGAATATAACGTTTATTTGAGATATTAACCTTATTGACATCCGAAAAAGATATAAAAAAGAAAAGACAAGTATTGAAAATGAAAAAAAATATCTTACTGACATCATATATATATTGAGTCATCATCCTTGAGAAATATTAACTTTATTGGACATCTGATACATGACAGCAACTCTGTAGTAAAAGTAAAGTGTTAAAATGATAATATCTAACACTGTCTTGTATCAGCATCATCATGTGTGTTCACTGATTTACAGAGGCAATAAAATTCAGAGCACCAATAATGCATCAAGAAATCAGAATGTCTGCAACTAATATTTACCATCTAACAATGAAAAATACAATGATCAAACTCATGAACAACACAGATTCACCAACAAATTTCATTATACAAAAAAGGTGAAGAATAATAAGCGTCATGGACAGCAGAAAGTCCAATCATTTTCCTAAATTCTATACATGTCTGTTTTTTTTTTCTTTTTTCTTTTTTGCGTTATAACTACAAAAGAACTTTATTCTAATAATCCTCATATTTCATCCAGGAACTGGTAACATTTGTATGTCAAACATACCACAGCTAACATCATCAAAAGACTGAGTTTTTATCGACTCATACTCCCAACCGATTCAAGACCTTCAGTCCTGCTGCGAACGATTCTATGGAAAACCTCCCTAACCTGTCGTTCCAACGGATCTAATTCACCCTTTAAACTCTCATACACAGCTCCAACTTCCTTCACTCTCTGTTTCACCTCCCTCTCCCTTTCTTCCGTCAACGGAAACTGAACAGAGTCCGCCAATTCGTTCATAACCCGAGCGCATTTCTCAATCTCGTGAATCTCCCTCAACAACCCACACGCATTTCTCCTATCCCGTTTCTTCGACTCCTCCAATATCCTCTCGTGCAGCGAAAGAATCGGGACAGCCCAGTAAAACTGCTTTGTCACGTAAAAGTGCGTCTGAAGACCGCGATCCTGACAAGGAATCGCAGCAACAAGAGCCCACATTACAAACAAAAGCACATAATTCATCGTGAAAATCGCCACATTCAATCCATTAGTGGACGCAATCTCATTTGCCTTAGGCGCCACCAAATTGCTACTAATCGCCTGAAGCTGCTTGGCAGCAGACCAAGTCCTCGAAACACTCCACGACAACGACCGATAATGCCCCAACGACTTATTACTACTACTACTACTCTCCTTATTCCGCCCAAACGAGCGATTCCTATGCGACGACGAAGAAACACTCGTGTCCTTCTCCTCCAGCATCCCGATCGCCAAATCGACCAACGCTTTTTTAGCACGACGAAACTGCCCTTCCCCAGCACTTCCACTACTCCTCTGCTTCCCGCCATCCAAAGCACACAACACAATCTCCAGCTGGTTCCGCCACTGTCGAACCTGCTCGATACCGTCGCGAATAGCGTTGCACACGTCCAACGCCTTCACGCTCCGATCGAAATACTCCGCCGCGTACTTCTCCACCAACGGAGATTTCGCCGCATTCGACGCATTATTATAATTAAACAAAATCACCTTAAATTCTTCCTGAATACAGAGGAACGCATCCAGAAGCCTCCGAATCCACGGAATTGAAAGAAGCTCGCCGGAATCCGCCGCCGCCGATAAGTCGTGAAATTGATCGGAGACTCGCTTCTGAAAAGCGTCGATTTCGGAGTCTTTGCCGCCGTTGGATGAGTCGGACATCGAGTGGACCTGATCGCGGCGGCGGCTGAGGATCGAGAATCCGAATCCGTGGGAGAATGATGACGGTGGTGATGATGAAGATTGGTGAAAATCTGTTGCAGGCATTTTTTTATGATTTTGATTTTGATTTTCCCCCAAATCACATAAACCCTACTTTCTTTTTATTTTTATTTTAATAAACAGAATCGGAATTGAACAATTGAATTGAAGGATTAGAATTGTGTGTGAGTGTGTGTATGGAAGAGAGAGAGAGTGTGTGTGTGAGTGTGTGTGTGATATATTTTTAATTTTTGTTTGAAACCCTAAAGGGGAGAGTGGAGGGTTATATGGGGGTGATTTGGACCGCGTAAATATTGTGGTTTGTTGAGAATAATAAATGGAAAATAAGAAAAAGTCTGTTTCAAGGATTTAAGGATAGATTTTTTTAAATGGACAATTAGGAAATTAATTAATTAATTAATTGGCGTAATTATGGTGGGAGGTAGTTAATTTTGTGTGTGTGATTATAGAGAGTGTTAAGGGTGAAAAGAGACTGAAATTGGATTTGGGGGAGTCTTTGTTCACACGCCACATACACGCACTGAACACGTCTTAAGTACCTTTTTTTGTTTTACTCACGACGAGTGGGCCCTATTAAGGAAACTTTGGTTTGCAAATTGTAATAAACAGTCCCTCGAGTTTATGAAACTTGCAATTTGGTGCGTGTTTGAATCTTGTGTTTACAATCAGGTACATCAATAAATTCGATCTTTTCAGGATTTCGATCATTGCATGGAGCTTGACCTCCTGTCAAATTTCGAGTTTTAAAGGTCTCTTCCTTCAAGTTCCTTGCGAAATTAAAATTTCTTCAACCTTAATTCAAGGTTTTGAAATTTTTTTAGAAGTAGTTTACGAAATTAAGCATTGGGCCTGTCGAGGTCTGCGCTACCTATTTCGTTTGTGTTGTTTGTTGTGTAGGTGTGTCAAGGACATTATCGACTGAAAAATACAATAAAATGATATGATTAGTCTATTATAGAGATTTGAATTAGTCTAGCGTAGAGTATTCAGTCATTCATCATACTTAACTAATGCAAGCACAAATGCTTGTAGCATAGGATATGTAAAATGCCCTTAGCTCAATATTATGATATAACGTATTTCACATAGTAAACGGTTTAGTTAAGTTAGTTTCCTTTTCAAGACCAATATGAGCCCTTACAATTGTGTTTGTAATAGTTATAAAGTATTCTGTGGCACATCTTTACGCTTGTGATAATTCTGAAATTTAGTATAAAACATCTTTAAGTAAATTATATTTGTAGCAAGTTCGGTCTGCAATATAATTAACAATAAGCTAGCTCAGTTTGTATATTTTCTTTCAAATAATCTATTAATTGCATTATAGTCCAGAAAGAGCTACAAATCTATTCATAAATGTAATAAAATTGGATGGTGAATTCATGAATTGTATTTTGGTCTTATTTCGCCAGGGTTACAATACACCTAAAACTGTTACAAATGCCTAATAATGTTAAAATAATGTTAATCTATTATAATGTACGAACTAGTTTGGTCGGAACACCTACTGTATATTACAAGTATGAAATTACTCCAGAAAGCATTCTCAGACGAAGAAACTGATAGATCGAATGGAAGACGTTCGATCTACGTACGTCGAATCGCAGCAGTTCAATGCTGCTTTAAACCGAATCAAACGAGTATCGACCGATGCTGGTTCGATGTTGGAGAACCTCGAATGACGAAGGTTCGTTGCAGTCCCGAATCGAATCAGGCCATGTGTTGAATTGGGTAGAAGATCGAATCCTGACAAGTATCGAATCGAATGTGTATCAAATCAGTGAATTTGATCTACGTGAATATGTATCGAGTGTTGAATGAATCTCTCAGAATGTCATAGGACATGGTATTTATAGATCCTGTCCCGTGGGCCACAGTGGTAGTTGTGGATTGAATATCGAATCGTGCTAATTCGATCTAAGAGATAGATCGAATCATGCGCATTCGATATTCATTCAATGTCGAATTCCTCTTGTTTGATCTATATTTTTCTGGGCCTTTCTCTGTGGGCCGACCCAATATTTATATTGCGCATTTCCTAAAATACTCCCATCAAATTGTATGATTGCGACCGTGAAGTGAAATCAAAGAAAGGCAAAACTATTTACTAGTGAACTTAGTTATCATTATGAGTTTGATATGATTAAATAAAAAAAATATTTTAGCAGATTCTTGTGCGCCGAAAAGATATTTGTAGTGAGCTGAACTACAACAGGCAATGAATAAAGGATTCTCATAAATAAAATAGAATTTCCTAGCTCTAATGTTTCCCGTTCTTCATCATTTCTTCTTGTCGTTTAACCACTTCCTTTCAAATTCAAATAAACTAATAATACTTCTTCCAGATTTTAAGCAACCAATTAATATATTTGAAGAAGTTCTTGTACGTACTCGGCAAGCAAACTTAGAATTACGACTGTACATCTTCTATACGTATTAATATAATAGATTTTATACCCTCAAGAAACGTGATAACAAGATATGAGTATGACATGCATTATGTATTAGCTATCTGATCGAAGAATTATATAAGGTCTTCTGAGAGATAATAAAATAGCCGAGATGTAATTGTTAAATTGTGTATGTCAGTATATATATACATTTTTTTATTGTTTCTGTTTAGTAATTATTAGTAAATTCTGTTGATTAGAGCGTATACTGAATTTACTTTTATAATTTTTCATGGAAACGGATCCTTGGATTTTTTTTGTTTGTTTATTGATGAAAAACGGGACACTCGATCTTAATCGCTGTTAAATAGGTAATGTCAAAATAACAATATAAACAAGTTGTCGAGTTATTTTTAAAGAAATCGAAAATGTCTTAAAAAAGGATAATATTATTTAGTGACGCGAAGTCTTGACCCTTGAACGAATCTCGTATTATATTAATCGGTATTAATCTATAAATCATAGTATGGCTCACATGCGTGCTTCTATATATATATATATATATATATATATATATATATATATATATATATATATATTCTTTATATATAGTTAATAATATCGAATTGAGCTAGTGGTCTATTGTGCGGTAATGCGATTAATGATTAGATTTAGACATAATTTTAGAGCCAAGGTATTAATTATATATCTATACTTATTATATAAAGAAAGTCAAACGAAACCAAATTTTTGATTTCCAATTTTAACCTTACAATTTTAGTATTGGAACAATAGTATATTATTAAGTTACTAATATAGCCTTAATTTAAGTAGAACCATTACTAAAATCATTATTGTAAGGAGATTTTTTTTTGAACTTCAGAACCTTGCATTAAACTTTCAAGAAAACAAAATCCGTTACATAGGTACCAATAAAACTAGAACAAAATCAAGACTAACTCACGTCAAAACCATCCGCGTCCTCGAACGCATTCCTAGCGAGTGCGTGCGTGACTGCATTAGCGGTACGTCATACCCATCTAAAATAAAAACCTCTATGATCCCATAATATTGCTCGCACGTCCTCCAAGATGTTCACGATCCTAATATCCTCTGTAGTCCCATGAATAATGTCGTGAATAACATTCAAACAATCACCCTCGAATAATACATTGGACCATCCCCTCTCCACAGGCCAACGGATCGCTCCCGACGCTGCCAATGCTTCAACACCCGTAGCGTCCGTAAGCGAGGGCAGTCGGCATTGACGCCACGCGAGCATAATGCCGTAGTGATCGTGAGCTATCAGTCCAAAACCTACAGCCCCCTCTTCGCTAAATAGAGCGCCATCAAAGTTTACTTTTATAATCTCACCCACAGGAGCCTCCCACTCCCCCGTGTTAAAGTAAATATCTCGACACAAAACAGCCCCATTTAAGCGCACCTAGGTCGACGCATATGCTGCAGCAAATGACGCCAATTCCTCTGTTTTCCGACCCTTCTCCCCCGCGAGAATGATATTCCGGTTCCCCCAAAGCGACCAGCACATCGTGCTAATTAAACCAACCAAAATAGGGGACATCGTGGCCATGATCCGAACCAACCAATCTTTCACATTCTCACCTTCACGGAGTCCAGCCAAGTTTGGAACGTGAGACATTGCCCAGGCCTGACGCGCAAAGTCACAAGAGAAGAGGACGCGAGTTGTTGTTTCCACCCCCGCGTGACAAACGACGCACTCCTCTTCGACATGCATATGTCGACGATTTAAATTCCATCGCGCCGGAAGAATGTCCATGCACCATCGCTAAAGAAAGGCTTTTATCTTGTTTGGACACGCTATCTTCCAAAGTTTCGACCAAACTACGCGCTGCCCCGACGTGGATTAGTTTCTCAAGATTTAGAACTTTCGATATCCCTATCCTTATATATCTAATCTTTACGCATTTAAGTTATTTTTTTCACCAGACAAATTAAAATGAATTTTATTCATGCGGGAACCGCGTGCTAAGATTTTTAGTAATCTATATACTATTATATAAAGAAACTCAGTGTTACACCAATCTTTTAATTTCCTTATTTACTCCTCATTATACTATTAAACTTTGTTATTAGTAGCCATATAACTATAATTTATTTTTATATAAAGAAACTCAGTGTTACACTAATCTTTTGATTTCCTTATTTACCCCTCATTATACTATTAAACTTTGTTATTAGTAGGGATATACTTATAATATATTTTAACTTTAACATTATTTAAGTCTTCTCATTAAAGAAAACAAAATCATTACTTAATTTCTCTTACATAATAGTAAGGTTAAGATATATAGACTTTCTATCTTTACATGTTTAATTACTAGTTGTAATTTTTATCATTTAAATTATTTATATTATATTTAAAATAATTTTTTAATCACGCGACGAATGCGTGCCAACGTTACTAGTATATATATAAAGCGCTATGGTATGCTCAAAATGAAAGACATTGCTACGTAATTTCTATTACTCATAAGTCATAACATGGACAAAAATTAAAGATATAAAAGATAGAAGGAGTACTCAGGAGATTAGTGCTCCAACGTGTTTTATTTTTTGATAATTATGAATGCTCCAATAAATTATCCCCTAAAGTATTTACCAAATAATTTTCGGTATTAATTCCAATAATAGAGTGCTGAGGCCGTACACGGCCGCCAATGTGATTGGTCGCATGTCAAGGAGAGAGGAACTAAGTCTTCAGTGGCGCGTAATGAGAACCAATGACTTTTTCTTTACATTTGATTTCATTCTTGGTACAAAATATGTGACCGCGCAGATTTCTTTTAATATTCGGTCTAATTCAATATCATTTTCAAAATTTGGATGCTTAGATCACTGCAAGCCAATAAATGTACGTACTTAGATAATTCCATTTAAAAGAATTTACGCACTTATAAATACTCATAGGAGATATTATAACAGGCCAAAAGACCAAAATATGTTCATATATTTTCTAGAAAACTGACCGAAAACTGATAGTACGTGAATGGTGATGTGCCTCCACACTATCGTCTTCACTAATCCACTGGCAAAACCAATTCCTCTTGTGTTGTATATGTTTGGATTTAGTATTTCAACACTGTTAGTACATAATTAGTCAAGGTACTTAAAAGACCAAAACACCTTGCATTTTTCTAGAAGAATTCACCAAGACACCAGAGCTATGTCATTTGTAACACTCCAAAGGGTTTATTCATTTGTAACACATAATAATATTTATTACTCACAACATACTCTCTTTAAAAGAGCATCATAATAATATTTCTAGTAATTCGTACATTTAAATGATCCTTTATGCCATGGGCCTTCGTATCACGAAGCTCCTCATTTAATTATTACTAGCAAATGTAGCACGCGGTTCCCGCGAGCATAATTATTTTTTCAATGTCATTCTATGTGGGTTAAAGAAGAAGATTTATCTAGATAACATGTCCCATTAATTCTGAGTAGAACAATGGAAGAAAAGCATATTATGGGAAAAGTAAGTCATTAATTATAATTAGTAATATAATTAATTGGTCTAACTTAATTTGTAAGGCTATTTTGGGGATTTAATAAGAAATTTTCACAATATAGCTAAAACACAAAGGTTAAAGTTGGAAATCAAAAGATTGGTGTCACAATGGGTTTCTTTATATAATAGTATATATAAATCTATATAAACTTCTCTCTTAACTCCGAAAATGGCGTTTTACTATAATTACAAGAGTTACCTCCCCATGTTAATTTCATATTATTAGACACGAAAATACTGAATGTGAGTCGAGTATAACGTTGATCAATGATAGTCCATCAGAAGCCTAAGTCAGTGGGTTCTGTAAGATCGAGTTGTGGCACGTTGGATACAACGCTGAGCTAAGAATCAAAATGACGGTTAATTAAAGGTCAAAATGTCTGTGAACTAATGGTAGAAATCATGGAGGAGACATAACTGAAAATATCGTAAAATGATCAAATGATAGTGCATCGACAATTTGTGATATAAAAAATGAACAAACAATTTTTCTTTTTCCATTTTGTTTAAGGGGTTTGATAGTGCCCGCAAGGATGACTTATTTGGTAAAAGAGAAGTATTTTATCTCATTTGATGATGCATATCATATAATATTATTATTTTTCCCATGAGAGGATGGCTCGAGAGTAACGAGAGACATCCCGAGATAGCGGATAAGGCGCTCGGAACCTAAACTGTTGATTACACTAGAAGGAAAGCATCGAGTCACGCCCCCTCGAGCTCTCCTCGATCCTCTTCTAACCGGTAGCATTGTCAAAATCCTTCTCACGGTAACACTCTATGACTCTACCCGGTATGAGGGGCATATGTGAGTGCGCCACTGCGACTCCACAAACCGAGACTTACCCGCTCTAAGCAGATATCCCTCGTTGACCCTCCCTTCCGTGGAATTACGACCTTTATAGCCATGCACACCCACGTTACCCTAGCGGTACTCTCCCAACACGCCCAACCTCCTAGTCACACTAAAGCAAGCACCGCTTCACCCCTGTGAAGTCTTCTCACCATAACACCATGCGAGCCTTTCATAGCCATAACCCCTATCGGGCTTAATTTTGTCTTTTTACCAGCTCCAAGAAACTTCTAATTGAGTACTTATTACGAGTGAACCAACACTTAAAAAATATTCCACTAACATTCTATTCTCCCATCTTTTTAGGAACGAGGGAGCAACGATGTCAGCCAATGAGAAATCGAGAGAAGCAACGAGACGTTACAAGGAGAGACTCAGTACGAATTTATTCCCCAAACTTCCAACCACTTGCCATAAATGAAGAGAAGACCAAACCTGATGTGTCACCCCCCACAGGAAACAAGACATTAGGCCCGAGGATGCCGCCGCCCATTGGTCTAGAGCACATGCAACACCTACTGAAGGCATACAAGTTCGTCTGATTGGTTCCCCCAGCCGATGACTCATATTAGATCAAAAGAAGCCTTCATAGACTACCCCATCAGAAGCATCCATTGGTGCAGAGGAAGACCCCCCTCCCCAATTGGTCGACTTAATCGAGGCCATTACACCCGGCAGAAGACTCATAGCCATTGCCCAAAGACCCCCATGAAAGTCCTGTAAATAAGGGCTTGTTAGCACTCCCGCAAGGACATTGCGAAGTTGAAGACAACACTTTCACTCACTCCCGTTCACTCCTTTTTCAACCTTAATCTTATCATCTCTACTCAATTTCACATCTAGCTTTCAGTACGGCACTTAACAATTATCTGCTACAAGAATAAGTACATTTGCATTCTCAAGTTTACTCTCGTAGTAACTCTTCCCTCCCCAAATAGAGTCCTATTATTTGTAACTTACTTGCTCTCGTTAAGATCAATAAATGCTTTTCTCGTTCTTCTCAAGCTTGGGATCAACGTTCCAAACAAAATTTTCTCAATCAATATCCTGATTTTACCCTCCCCGGGGGTCGAATGGTATTGCATTATCAAATAGTATTGTTTGTGGGCATGCTGTAGAATCCCTGAGATGGCCAGAAAAGAACGTGTCAAGCATAGTTGCGATAAATCACGAAGAAGCAAGGAAGCGAGCCATCCAAAACCGTGTGTCGGGGGCCAATGGAGAATCGCGCTCCTACCCCCAAAGTCATCGACGTATAACCAACCGTCTCATCATACTATCGTACCTCCGACCCTAGCCGCGGAGGAATCTAGAGTGGAATACATCCACATCCTGAGGGATGTGTATGACAATCTAATTATTAGTGTCCTAAGCCGAGGTGAAAGAGCCGCTCGAGAAGAAGAAGGATACTATGCATGGGTCAGCTCTCGCCCACCCTCTCTGAATACCAGATCGACAAGCTCCATCTTAGCCGAGCCACGAGAAAATACGCTCCCCGCCAAACGACCAAAGTACCGCTGCAATACTCGGATGCCACTGATAATAGTCACTCGAGGGCGCCATCCCCTAGTTCTCGCCCACGAAGAAGAACAGACAAAGAAAGATGCCAAAACCCCAAAGGCGAGAGCTAACCTAAATCCTGACCGTGTCGTGCTAGGGCTTCTGATGGGGCTGTACGGCAAATCCTAAAGGCAATGCAAAGAGAGTTACGCGAATTGTGACATAACTTGAACCAAGGTTAAGAAGTCACCTTTTTAGGCCCCCCTTTCCACGTCACGTAGCGCAAGCTCATATTCTCCCCAGAATGAAACCCGCGAGATTACCTACTTATGTGGGCGACAAGAATGACAGAGATCCTCACGACTATATCAGTCAATACATGGCTTGTATGGATTTGGTGTCCGCTCTCGATAAAGCCTAAATGCCGGATCTTTCACACCACCCTTACGGGGCGAGCTCAAGCATGATTCTCTCGATTACCCACGGGGTCCATCTATAAGTTTGAGAAACCGACTTAGCTGTTTACGAGGCATTTCACATGCAATCGTCGCTTCCCTAAATCTGGCGGTTACATGTTTAACATTAAGCAGGCCACAGACGAGTCTCTTTGATATTTCATGAGAATGGTTGCCGACGGAGTCCTAGACGTCCCCCATATAGACCCACAACTGTTATCGGATAAACTATTAAATGGCCTCCAAAGCAGCGACTTCTCTAGCTACTTGATGATGAATTTTGTCAAGGATCTTGAGGATCTAATACAAAGGGCCGAGTCCATTATGCAGACGAATGAAACTCTCAAAGCCATGGAGGAATTTGGCCCCTCTGAGGGAAAAGGTAAAAATAAGGAAGATGATAAAGGAGCAGGCAAGAAAGACAAAAAATCAAAGAGGCGTATTGAACTAAGACTGCTTCCTCCAATGACGGCTACCCCAACTGAGGTGCTAAATATCACGGGGGAAGGAATGGAGCTTTAATGGCCCCGACCTACCAGAGATCCCTTAAAATATAGGAACTCGAGGAAATATTGACGCTACCATAAAACATGGGGGCACATCACTAACGAGTTCTTCCACCTCAGAGACGAATTTTGATGGCTCATCTGCCTACGATTCCTGGAGAAATATATGAAGCCCGACAACAGAACATGCCACGTCGATTGATCCACAAGAAAAAGAAGTCAAAAAGAGGAGCGGAATGCAACCAAAAGGCCCGTTATGGGACTCTCGCTGATGAGTGTCGTGACCCCTCTGACTATCATGATAAGGCAAGGCCGCCTCCTGCCCTGTGCACATACCGCGATAATCCGATCACTGGAAGACCAATAAACATGATAGAAGGCGGAGCCATGTCTGTCTATTCAGTCGGGCACAAGAGAAAATATGTAAAAGAGACATGAAGGGTGGATCAAAGATCGAAAATGTACGCCACTGAAGTACATGGCTCCCCTCACTTTCGGACCCGTTGACCTGTTGGGTATCGTCTATCCCCATGAGGATCCGTTAGTCATCCAAGAAACAGTGCTGGGTACAAACATGAATATAATCTTTATAAATTCAGGAAGCTCGGTAGATGTTCTTTTCTACCCAGCCTACCTCGCCCTCGGGCTAACAGAAGAACAAATGGAACCACTAAAATTTCCAACTGTGGGCTTATCTGGAGAGCATTTCTAGACGTTGGGAACAATCACCTTGCCCATGTATTGAAAAGGAGGCGCTACTAGGCGCATCGACGCCATTAAGTTTTAGGTACTAAACGCCCCGTCAAGGACCTATAACGTTGTATGCGGCAGATTGTCCCTCCGAGCCTTCAAAGCCATCTCATCCACAATGCACTTAATAAGAAAATTCCCAACTCCATCGGGTATTGGAGAGGTCAGGGGGGATCAAGCCCAAGCCCGAAAGTGTCGCATGAACGCCCTTCCCATCGATCATAGGGATATATAACTCTTGAATTTGTAGCCAAAAGACCTCGTACGGAGGAAGCGAGAGTCCATCCAGCTGAGGAACTTAAGATGATCGAATCCACCAAGGGCAATAATGGAAAGACTGTGAAGATTGGTACCAACTTTGAAGAAAACGTGGATAAAGCAACCACCAACTCTAAAGTGATTCCAACATGTTTTTGCGTAAGAGGGTGGTCCTCCTGGCCAGATCAGCCAAGAGATATGCAAGCACAGCTTAACGTCTACCTACTGTAAAAACCCGCACAACAGAAGAAGCGGTCCATGGGACCCGAGAGGAATAAGATGATCCGTTCCAAAGTTCAACGACTCCCCAACCTCCATCAAATCAGGGAATTCTGATACCCCGAGTGGCTCACCAATGTTGTTATTGTACCAAAGACCGACGAAAAATTGCACATATGCGTAGAATTCACCGATCTCAACGACGCATGTCCCAAGGATTGTTACCCCTTGACGAGTATCGACCAACTTATTGATTCCACCGTTGGGCGTGCCCTGCTCTTGACCATGAATAGAGATTAGGGTACAATCAGATTCTCATGGCCACCAACATTCAAGAAAAACTAGCTTTATCATTGAAGTAGGACCTTTCTGCTACCTAGTCATGCTCTTCGGGCTCAAAAGTGCAGGCACCACGTATCAATGGCTAGTGAATGTGACGTTTCGAGCTGTCATTGGAGACACCATGGAAGTCTATTTAGACGACATGATAGTGAAGAGCAAGAAAGCTGAAGACCATACACAAGACTTGGCCCAAGCCTTTGAATTTTTGGAACGGTTCGGGATGAAGATCAATCCACGAAAATGCTCCTTCAGAATTCGAGGCAAGAAATTTTGAGGCTACTTCATAATTGAGAAAGGAATAAAGGTCAACCCTGAGAAGGCGCAAGATATCATTGATGCGTAATTTAACTATGTGTTATTACTTAATCACACACGTTCGCAAGTATATGAGTCAACAATAATAAAATGAAAAGTATAGTTACTACGCAAGTATCGAATCTCAAGAGAGTAGATATTTGTAATTTTGCATTTATATTGTGCCACACTAAATGGATTGCTTTTCTTTCCTTTTGCTTTTATCTTTGAATTAATAAAGATTGAGAAAAATGAATTAGCTAATTAACAACTAAAGATCTAAACTCGAATGCTGAAGTAAGAGTAACTAATGATTGTAATTGAAAGGATTTGTAAAAAAGCTGAAACTAAATTAACTAACTAAAATAAAATTTAATTGATTGATTGAGTGATTGATTGCTATCTAAGGTTGTAAAACAGATTAATTAAAAGGTATCTAAGAGATGGATTTTATTAATCTCGGATGCATGTATTTCATAGACGAAACACCAATGACTCATATGCAAGACGCTATCAATTGATGATTATTTTGTTTCCACGTTGACGAAGTAAATTAACCACCTTTCGATGTACTAAAGAACCATCTAATCCCTAATGATGTCAGGCGGTTCAGCATTTTGCCCTCGCCAGAAATTCACATGTGCTTTGGAAACCGGACCGAACCGACTAGTCCGATCGATTAGACTACTGACCTACAACAGTTTCGATTCGGAAGGAGTTAGAAAACTGCAATCTCACCAGGTAAGCAGAACTGCTGCCGAACTCGGTTCAACCAGCTGAAACTGATGAACTGGGTTGCATCATGAACCCCTCGCATCTTCTTCCCTTTTTTGTTCTGGAAAAAGGGTCTTCAAATATACACGCAGCAGCGAGAGTCATTTCCATTTCCATAGTAAATTTATAGATTTGTAAGATACTAAAAGAAAAGCATAATGCATAACTTAAAACAAAAAGTAAAAAAAGTAGTAGATGGGTAGGCCTGTTGTGGGCAGGGGACCCTCCGGGTCGGGACCCCGACCCACGGGATCTTGCCAGGGCGGGAGCTACATTGCTCCCGTTACCTCCCGCCGGGAGAGGGGCTTCCGACGACTGGGATTCCCGGCCGAGACGGGAATTAACCCGAATCCCGCCACAATTCAACAGAAATCGAACCCACAACTGATGAAATCGCCACAATTTTGAAACACAACAACCAACAATTCTTACTTAAATCCTCAAACATCCCAGGTAAACTCAACTCCGATGTTGTTCATTTTGTGCTTCAAAGATCCCATTTTTCCCTTCACCCAAGGCGCTTCCTTGATTTTTTCGATTGGTCGAATCGCCATCTGGGTACCCCTCAAAATCTCTATTATTTGTCGATTCTTGCTTTAGTATTGTGTAGTTGTAATCTTTATTCGCCTGCCATTAATGTGCTGAGCAAAATCGTTGATTCCCGGGTTACGGTTTCTAACACTTTGGACTCAATTTTGAATTTTTATCGTGAATGCTCGAAGTTTAGATCGAGGCCCATGGTGTTCGAGCTTTTGATTGATGTGTATAGGAAAAGGGGTATGTGGAGTGAGGCGGTTATGGCTTTTTCCAAGGGTAGTGAGTTTGGGATAAGTTTGTTGTGTAGTAATTCATTGTTGCAGGATTTGTTGAAGTATGACAGGGTGAAGTTCTTTTGGAAGGTTTATAAAGGGGGGGGGGGTTTAACTTACTTTCTGTCTCCCGGGATCCCGCCGGGAGGAAGCGGGTCCGAGCCGGGAGCATTTTCCCAATTTGGCCGGGAGGAAACTCGTCGGATTGGGTGGGAATTGGATTCCGACCGACCCAAACACCCATATAGATGAGAAACAATATAAGTAGTTGAAGATGATAATTAATCAACTAAAGTTCAAAGATAGAAGAAAAATAGTCAAAATAGACATTGAGAAGTAAAAGATGGTGGCTGCAATATACAAAAGAACAAAGACAAAGCCTTCTTGTTTCTATTTAAAATAAATAAATAGATTTAGGGTGTTTTCTTGAAAGTGGCCACTTGGAGTGGGTTTTAGATTGAAATGTTTTAGGCTTGATAGTTATATCAGTTTAGCCTACTACTTTATTTTGAGACGAAGCTTAATATCATTTTATTTCTGGACTATAGCTAAACATAATAAATATTATGTGCATCCAAGAGATAAGATAACATATATTTTGGTATATGAACTACAATATGTATTTTTACAACTGAGTACAGTATGTACAGTATATGACCAAGATTACATATATATTTTCACAACTGAGTACAATATGTAAAGTAAAACAAACATTACTGTATATATATACACTAGTATTTGTTTTACTCTACATACTTGTACTCAGTTGTGAAAATATATATTAGCCCATTACTATTTTCATTTTGGTGTTATAGGTTTAACCATTGGTTTGACCTATTGAACCGATTGAAATTGTCACCAATAAGATTAGTGGTTCAATGTCTGGTCCAATTCGATTATGAAAACATTGCATGTCATAGGATCCCTACAACGTTTTAGAAGTGAATTAGAGATACCAACTATGATTTAGATTCCACGAACACGCTAATGTCAAAGGTCTAAAGGTTTATCTGCATGATCTACTAAGCTAGTGTTGCGTCAACAATCGTCTATGCATAATTCAACATAATACTAGGTAGTTAAATGTCACTACTCTGCCCTTATAGAAACGCGTGCATCAAACAAACCAAGTAGAATAAGTAATATACAATATCCAACAAAACAAAATCATCAATAATCGTAATCAAAACAGAGGTTCAAGTTGCATCCATATAAGATTAATTACACCCTCCCTCAAATACTGAGAGGATTAATTACTCATGAGCATATTCAAATCACATCAATCCATCATAGATTATTTAGTAAGGAAAAGAAAAGATCAAACTCCTGATTTTCCCCGCTGCTTTCCTCTACTCTAATTGCTGACTCCTCTTGTTCACCTTTCTCCTTCAACTATGATTGCAACGCTACAAACGGTAGAATTTTTTCTCTTCTAACTCTAGATAGCTCTCTAAAGCTTTTCTAACTTGTGTTGTGTGCTTTTCTTATGCTGAAAACGATGCCCTAACTGCTGAGCGCCTTCTCATAGTTATAGTTTTTCCTGCTTTGGGCTCTGATTTAGGGTTTCTGAACGTCGGCCCACATTTTGTCCGCATCGTGCGCCCATCACATCTAAGATGTGCGATCAGATTGCAACGCACATAAGATCGTGCATGCTTTAGTTTCTTCGCCTTTCCTCTTACGATTCGCCTTTGCTCGCCCTGTATTTTGTTTTCTGGTTCCTTTACTAGCATGGTTGGTAACACTGCGACTCTTTTGCTCCTTGCCACTAAAAATTACTGAAATTCTTCTAATAAGTATCGTTTTGCTTCGACTCGACTCAAACTACAAAAACAAAAAAAAAATGATACTAAAACAAGTGAAATCGCCAAAGGATTGTACAAAAGCCTAAGAAATCAGGTACTTAAACCACTATAATAATTCTCTTATTAAATACCCCTAAAGTTAAACCTTTGCTCGTCCCAAGCAAGACTCTAAATAAAAGAATTCAAATTCCGATAATAAAAACGTGCTCAAATCAGGATTTTATCTCATAGTGCCACCTATGTTTGGAAATCGAAATAATAAGAATCATGGTTGTGAAGTCATTGCACATCAGGGTTAATCAAGTTATCATCACAAATATTTCATCGTGCAAAGTGGTGTGCTCATGTATCACAAGTACATAATATAAAGCTTTCATATAGAACTCATAAGATCAATAAATTTCACATATAGTTACTCCTCCTTGCTTTCTACTTTTCACACTGTTTTTCATGCATGCAATTTTTTCATGTTAAGGATCCTTAGGACTTTGTTAGCTTATAATGATAGGCTTGGGTATGTGCTATAAATGAAATAGATATTTGTGAGCTCTACATATGTCCATAGTGGATCTACTCATTAATCTGTCATCTTCCTCTCTTGTTCCATGACCTTTCGGCGAAGGCTCCTCTACCTCAGGAGGTGAGAACTAGAATACTGCCGCTAATAGAAAAGTTCTTGAAGCATAAGCCGCTGTCGAGGCTGGAGAAACTCCATCTCCTCCCCGCAAACGACCTCGACCATCTGGTAATCCAAGGCCAGCGCCGCCTGGTAGCATTGTTGATAATGAGTTTTTGAATGACAAAAATTCTGAATTACTGAGTATCACATAGATGGGGTATCGATTGCGGGAAGAGCAGTCTGCATAGATTGTTAAAGGCTTGTGGCCTCAATTGGACCGCGGTGCTGTAGTGGACATGCTAGGATATCTTGGTCTAGCGCGCTTTGGGCGTCTATTTTTTTCTCCTACCGCAATAGTAATGTATCGATTGTGTCGGGATTATAGCGGTTTGATGGAAGTCCATGATAAACACAATACCGTTATCGACAAGCTGAACGCGAGTGTCCACAGTAACGATTTATAGCCGATGTGCTGCAATAGCACACGCTAATAATTCCTTGAAAGACAGTGCTGAGGAGGTCCAAGACGCTGATGTGAATGCTGCCGACGATTCTCGAGCCGATTTGAACATGGTTAATGACGCTATTCATGCTGCTTTCGGTAGCAGTGATGATGAGATCAATTTACCTTCTACTAGAATGGGTTCACCATCGGTAATCACGGCTACCGAACCCCTTTTGGGCTCCAGGGGAATATCCGTTGTGCGGAGATCATCAGTTGCAGTGTCTTGGAAAGGAATTGGACCTCCATCCACACCGAAGATTTATGTGCTGACCCTAATACCGCCGGTTGGAATATATCCTCCCCGGGGTTCCAGGATTGTTACGTCCAATATTGATGTTACTGAAAAAGCTTCCAATGAGTGGAATTTGATATCCCCCAACAAATATCAGCTTGGCGGACATCTTAGCGGTATGCCCGAAGAAGATGAACCTGTTTTACCAGAAGGATGGCTTCTGGCGGATGAACTGGTGCTTACAGAAGATCAGATTCAAAGGAACTATGGAAAATTTGCTTGGTCCCTTGGTGTTATACTGCGCCCTAGTCCCCCCCAATCATCTGCAGAATAGTACTAACGTAACAACCATTTTGATGATATTAGGCCATTTAATTTTAGTTTTTTTTACGTGTCACTTCTGTAACGACGATCTTAGGAAACCGATTTTGTGGCTAGACATCATAGTCTTTTTGATCTATACTTTACTATATAGTTTGTCGTATTATTGACCAGATTTCTATTAATAGTTCTTTGATTAACACTCATCCGCTTTCTATAAGCGTTTTCCAAGCGAGATATGGCACTTTTGTTTTTGAACCTTAAAATTGAATATGCTCTCAGATGGCCGCACTCCGCATTTGACCACTCCGGGCCGAACGGATACTTGGTTGGATGTTTTTCGGGGTTTATGCGGAGTGAGTTATCTGACCAGCGTTCGACCTCTTGGGGCCGAATGTGCTTCCAGCATGACGCTTTTCGAGGTGCATGCGAGGTGAATCATTTGATTGGCGTTCGACCTCTTGGGGGCCAAACTTACCTCCGACATGACGTTTTTCGCGGTGTATACGGGGTGAATCATTTGATCGGCGTTGGACCTCTTGGGGCCAAACGTACCTCCAGCATGACACTTTTTGCGGTGTATGAGAGGTGAATCATTTGATCGGCGTTCGACCTCTTGGGGGCCAAATGTACCTCTGGCATGACATTTTTCGCGGTGCATGAGGGGTGAGTTATTTGATCGACGTTCGACCTTTTGGGGGCCAAACATACATTCAGCATGACGTTTTTTGGTATGCATGCGGGGTGAGTCATTTTGCTTCATTCCCCATATTTTTTCATTGGATTTACGTCATTAGTCCATAATGATTGCACCTGTAACATGAATCGAGAGAAAAGAGACAGATTTTGATTTAATTCGAAAATGGGTTGAGCTCAGTTTCTTACTGAGGTGCCTATGTTTCCTAGATTTTGCACTGGACTCAAGCCTTCGTAGTTCATACAATTTGTTAACACTCCATCGCGATCCGTTTTAATGCCTAAGCATAATAGCGTCTCAGGTGTTGCACATTCCACGAGCGCTTTAGCTTGATAGCTTGTGTAGATTCTAGGTAACAGTAGCCTCATGAACTGGCATGTATCACCTTGTAAGGTCCTTCCCATTTTGGTTCCAACTTCCAGATGTGCTATTTTGCCGCTATGCTTTTCAGAACCAAGTCCCCCACTTCGAAATTTCTGAATTGGACTCTTTTGTCGTAACTTTTGGCCATTGCTACTTTAAATGCCACGATACGTTGATAAGCATATTCTCTCGTAGTGCCTATCATATCCAAATCCATTTGGTGCAATCGGGCTGGCTGCTAGTCGTAATCATGTATTCTGCGCGTTGGCATTCCTATCTCGACCGTTAAAACTGCCTTAGACCCATAAACAAGAACGAATGGGGTTTCTCTTGTCGACGTCTTGGGAGTTTTCCTATAAGCCCACAATATTCCTTGAAGCTCCTCTGTCCAACTTTTGGTGTCTCTTAGCCTTCTCTCGAGATAATCTTTCAGTGTCTTATTTGTGGATTCTATCTGGCCGTTCGACTAGGGATGATAAACCAATGTTATATTGTGAGAGATTCGCAACTCCGCGAACTAATACTTAATTTCCTTGCCAACGAACTGCGTGCCATTGTCACATACCATATACTTGGGAATGCTAAAGCGGCAGATGATATTCTTCCATATGAATTTAATCATGTTCTTCTCTGTAATGGCCTACATGGCCTCAACTTCCACCCACTTGGTATAATATTCCACGGCCATGACCAAAAATCTCTTTTGGCCTTTGGCCACCGGTAGCGGCCCGACTATATAGATTCCTGATTGGTCAAAAGAACATGCTACGTTGAGAGGCTGTAATGGTTGCGCCGGTCTATGAATGAGTCGAGCGTGGAAATGACAACTATCACAACACTGCGAGAAAACTGTGACATCTTTTAGCAAAGTCGGTCAATAATAACCCTAGCGCAGAATTCGTTGGGCCAATGACTTCCCCTAGAATGATTCCACAACATCCGACGTGGATTTCTTTCATATCATAATCGGCCTAAGTCGGAGTGAGGCAACATAGCAATGGACCTTCGAACGAGCGCTTGTATAGTTCGCCATTGTGAATTATGAACCTGTAAATCTTATAACGCATTATGCGACGCACATTCGGATCCGTTGGTAGTATTCCGTTCACCAAATATGCCATGATCTTGTCCTTCCACGATCAACCTCTTCGATTGACATTATGTATTCCACTCATGCCATATTGCCGTTATACTTCGATATGCCGATCGACGGCTCGTCAGTTGCCAACAATGTAACTCGTTTCTTTCTAGGATTTCTGAAGAACTGGCAAACCTAGACAGTGCATCGGCCTTGCCGTTCTCATCCCGCGAAATCTGAGTGATATCAAAAAACTGAACCAAGCTGTCAGCATTCTAACCTTTGCATCGTACGATTTCATTGTCTCCTCTCTCGTCTCGTACTTGCCTGAAAATGATTCGCTACCAGCAAAGAATCGGTGAACACATCCAAATGCTTTATTCTGAGCGTCAATGCCAGGTTTATCCCTGCTATCACCGCTTCATATTCAGCTTCATTGTTGGTCACCATGTAGTTCAGACTAATGGCATATTCGAACTCCCTGCGGTCTGGAGATAAAATATGGATTCCAACCCCTCCTCTATGGCTCATGGCGGAGCCATCGGTATGCAGAATCCATGTGGTGGCAGCCCTACTTGTTCCTGCTTGGTTTGATATTGAATAAATGTAATTTGTGGATTCCGCCAAGCTATTGCCCAATGTTTCGGCCATGAAATCCACCAATGCATGCGCTTTAATGGAGGTTCGGGGCCTGAATTCTAGACCGAACTCACCAAGTTCAGTTGCCCACTTGACCAATCTCCCAGAGGTCTCGGGTCTCGCCAACACTTGCTTTGACGGCTTATCCGTTACAATCGTGATTGGATGAGAATGAAAATACGACCTTAGCTTCCGCGCTGCGATTGCTATAGTAAACAATTATATCTTCAAATAGTTCTTTTTCGTGCCTTGCAGAACTCTACTTACCTAGTGGATGGGTAACTGTTGAGCTCCCTTCTCTTTTACTAGAACTGTACTGATGGCGTGTGAAGACACAGTCAAGTACTAGTAAAACATTTTGCTTTCCTCCGGTTTGGCCATAAATAGTGGGCTCACCAAGTATCTCTTCATCTACTGTAAAGCCTCCTCACAATCTGGTCCCCACCTAAAATCCTTGCTTTTCCTCATGACCTTGAAAAACGGCAGATTCTTTTCTGCCAAAGTCGATATAAATCCGCCCAAAGCTGTCGGGCGCCAACCAAACACTGCACGTCCTTTACTGTTCTTGGTGAAGGAAAATATAGTACTGCCCTGATTTTATCGGGGTTGGCTCTATTCCTCTTTCATTCACCACATATCCTAGAAATTCTCTTGTTGTTACCCCAAATGTGCATTTTTCCAGGTTCAACTTCATCCATAAACTCTCATGATAGCAAAAGCTTCATCCAAATGACGTACATGCTCTTCCGCCTTAAGACTTTTCACAAGCATATCGTCAATGTATACTTCTATGGATTTTCCAATCTGATGGTAAACCATCTTCGTGACAAGTCTTTGGAAGGTTGCTTCAGCGTTCTTTAGACCGAAGGGCATCACCCTATAACAATATACTCCAGTATCCGTAACAAACGCCGTTTTGTTCTGATCTTGCACTGCCATGAAGATCTGGTGAAAACCACTTTCAGCATCCATCATACTTAGTAATGCACATCTCGCTGTCGAATCGACTAACAAATCTATTCTGGGTAGAGAAAACGGGTCCCTCCGGCAATGCTTGTTCAAATCAGTGTAATCCACGCACATTCTCCAGGCTGCCTCTTTCTTCAAAACCAATACAACGTTTCTCAACCACTCCGAGAATCTCAACTCGTAAATATGTCGAGCCGCTAAAAGCTCATGCACCTCTTTCTTGGCCGCTTCATTCTTTTCCTTGCTAAAATTTCGTTTCTTCTGCCTCACTGGTTTTGAATTTTTATCCACATTTAGCCGGTGCACTTTGATTCTTGGGTCTATATCGTGCAAGTCAGAATTGGTCCAAGCGAATATGTCTGAATTATTCCTGAGATAATCTACAAATGTTGCCTCTATCTCCGGGTGCACAGCTGCTCCAATCTTTAAGATTTTTTTTTTCCGTACTTTCCCTAAACAGCTGAACTATTTTGAATTCCCCGTGTGGCTCCATTTTGCATTCTTGCCACTACTTAACTAGTTGGTTTTCTGATTTCTCCCGACCTTGCTCTTGTGGCTCGAGTCATTTTCCATTTTTATCTCTAATCGCTCGGGTTTTGTTCCTTGCTTTGACTATCCCATACGACGGAACATGTCTTCCCTTCATTATCCTAGCTACTTATATCTAAAAGCAATTCAAATGGTGTTCTCACAGACGGCGCCAATATTTTGGTCTTATTTTGTTCGGGTTACAATACACCTGATACTGTTACAAATGGGCCTAACAATGCCAAAATAATGCTAATCTTTTACAATGTACGGACTAGCTTGATCTGGAACACCTACCGTATATTACAAGTATAAAATTACTCTAGATAGCTTTCTCAGATAAAGAAACTGATAGATTGAGTTGGAGACGTTCGATCTACGAATGTCAAATCGTAGTAGTTCGATACAGCTCTAAACCGAATCAGACGTGTGTCGAACGGTGCTGGTTCGATGGTGAAGAATCTCGAATGGGAAGGGTCCGTTACTGGTCTAAGTCAACTAAGGTCCAGTATCGAATAGGATGGAAAATCGAATCCTGATGAATATCGAATCGAGTGTGTATCGAATCAGTTAATTCGATATACGCGAATATGTATCGAGTGTTGAATGAATCTTGAGAATGGCAGAAGACGGGGTATTTATAGACCTCGTTCTGTGGGCCCCCGTGACAGTGGAGAGATGAGTATCGAATAGTACTGATTCATCTATCTCTTAGATCAAATTCTGTACATTCGGTACTCATTTAACATCGAATTGCTCTTGTTTGATATACAATTTTATGGGCTTTTCTTTGTGGGCTGACCCAATATTTATATTGAACATTTCCTAAAATACCCCCATCAGAATGAATAAATTTCCAGTTCAATGAAGAATAAATAAGGCATAATTGATGAGTCTTATGGCTGTTGTTTATTAGGTATTTGGAAAGGTAGAGAGGAGATGGATTTTTTTCCAACAACAATGATGATGTTATTTACATACATTTGTTTTGTAACTGAAGGATGATGGATGAAGGATAATGTTAATTTGTCACTTTTTTAAGTTAGTTGAGTTCATGTTGTTGTTGCAACTTTTGTTTATTTTGTTTTGCTTGGTCAAAAAAAAAATTTATATTGGCTTTTTATTGATATTTCATAACTGGACAACTGATTATTCTTTGATCTCATGAGATTTGATGTTTCAGAATTTATTGTAATAAAAGGTGTTGGAAATTTGTTAGTTCATGTCCCATTAAGGTTGAGTTATGACTCCATTAACATAAGTTATGTTGCATATTCCTGAAAAATATTGAGTTTGAGACAACTTAACTTTTTTGTTCAAACAGATCGATTACTTTTTTTTTTAAATAAGTAAACAGATTAATTAAATAATAAGTAAACAACAGATTGTGTGTTTGTCTTTACCTTTCTCAATTATGCTTTCACATTATTCAATTTGAGATTTTTCTATTTTCTTTTTTTAATATGGAAAATACCACTTCTACCCATGTATAAACATGTATACGCTAAGGGGTGAAAGTGTCAAAAAGTCAATTTTAAGAGTCGCAAAGTGGTGTCACTTCAATTTAAGGGTGTAAGTGTCAAAATGAGACAATTTAGGGGTGGAAGGTGCTTTTAACCCAATAATAACTAACCCAAAAGTAATAAATGTGACAGTCTATTCCTTCTAATTGCTTATTAATTTGGTTGTTTTAAGTAGAAATATAGTTTGTTCTTACATTCACCAGGCTATTTGATCAGCTGACTACAATAAAAAGAAATCGACAAAAAATTTCCGACAATCGGCGGCAGTGTAGTGGCGGGCTGGTTACTGAAATTTTTATGCTGGAATACTTAAAGTTGCGCTCAATCTTCTCCTCGTCGAGACAGTTCCGATAGTGGTGACGGTATCGCAAAATCCAAACACATTTAACAGGAAATCTAGTTTTAATTCGTCAAATTTCGGGAATTATGAAAAACACTTGAAGGTGTTCTTCACATTTTTCGGAAATTTATCGAATTAAAACTACATTTTTCGTGTAATGACTTTGAATTCTGTGATACCGTCACCACTATCGGAACTGTCTCGACGAAGAGGAGATTTTAAAATAAAACCAAAAAATTGACCATTTTTTGGTCAAAAAATTGCCGAGAACAACTCGAACAAGTTGGTGAAGATTAGTGGCAAAGTGCTTATTTACAAAGTTTAGGGGGTGGTGCTTTTATCCCTAAGATAATATATTTATCTTACTATTTCTCACTAATATTTCATGGATAATAATTTTCTGTTGTTATAACTTAACTTCCAACTCCCAAAGTGTGATGAGTCTTTAACCTATAGGTGTCTGCATATTCAGTTGTAATGATCTGAAAGTTGGCAATGCATGACACAAGTATTTTTTACCATACTTGCAGTCGCATAATGCGGTGAACCTTAGGTTAAGGTCTCGGGCATGAGCCTTTGCTTGGCAAAACGTTTTATTGGCGAGTTCTCAGTGTTGCATATTTGTTTTAGTGGAAAGTTTTTCTCTGTTTGCCTAGAAGAGTGCTTTATGTTAAACGTTATAAGCTTAATTTGATCTTCAGAATTGTTGGATTACAGGAATTTGAATTCTAATAGTGAACTATAGAACAAACCATATATTGTACGTCAACACACCTGAAGGTAGTATAACTATACAAATCTCCTCTACTTTTCATTGATTCAAAGGGAATATTACTACAATAACAACTATATAATATGTTTTCAGATTTTAAGAGATATTAATATAAATAGTGAAACTGTAACTATGCATTTGCCTATGCCTTTTTGTTTCCTTTCCAAATTCCAATAATTATTCAAATAGTAAGAAATGGGTATGTAGTTAGACCAAAGCTTATACAGTGTAGATATAACTATTCCTAAATACTAAGAGGAGAGCTACCATCCTTCCGTAGGACAAACTTTATGCCTCTGGACCGTTCAATGAAGAATTTGTAATTCTATACAAATAAACTTAGGATAAATATTTAGTTCGAGACCAACCCTTTTATCCATTTCTTAAAATCTTGGTAGAAATGAGAAAACTGAATATTTATTCACTTTCTTTCTGATAAATATAACCAAAGAAGTAACAGTGGTCTACAGAAAGAACTAATCAAAAAAACAACTAGGAGGGAAAACAGTTTGGGGGGGATTCTGGCCTCCCAGTAAGAAATTTCAGGCAGTCTATATGAGCTGCAAAATTTGCATTCTTCCCAAAATTCAGTGAAAGGAAAAGTCATAAAACTTTTATCAATCAAAGAAGCTTTCTTCATTCACTCTCTTCAGAATAAGAACTCTCTTCAAAGCTGCTCTCGTCTGCATAGAAATAGTCATTCTTCTCGTCATCCCGCTTCAACATTTCTTTTGCATACCTCAGTGCTGAATCTACGCTATCCTCGTCCAGAGTATTCACTTCTTTTACATATAACTTTCGGCCAGTTAAACCAGAGTACATCCTCTTCAACTTAACGGAAATATAGTTAAAGCCCTTCTGTCCCAGGCTGCTTGCCCATGTATCCACCCCAAAACTTGTTCCACCATGAAAGTCATCGAACCAGTCACATATATTTAGAGGACTGTGTTCTATCTTTTCCTCAAACAAGTCGTAGTTTGTTAACAGTAGTAGAACGACTGTCTGGTCGAAGCTAGGACGAGTAACAACGCCTGCAAAGTATTCTATGTCCGAAATCATTCTGTTAACCAATTCCCCATTCTCATCAACAATGAATTGGTCGTAGTTGTTTAATGAAAGACTGAAAATAACTCCTTTGACATTTTCAGATACGTCAAGCAATTCATGGGATTCTTCGGTGGAGCTTGTTCGTGATTTAATCAGACGGTATCTAGAAAGGAATACGCATTTAATTAACAATTTTTTTAATGGTTTTTGAAATGAACAAAGTAAAATTGCCACTCATTTATTCGGTAATGTAACATTGCTCTTGGTTTTTTCCATGTAGTATGATCGTTAACAAAGACTACAGGCAAAAGCTGAGATGCGCCCGATTGTGATCGCAAAACCGAACAGCAAGGCTAACTCGTAAATTTACCTTTGAATGGAATCTTGCTGATCTTCACTAGCAACGTCCTCAGAATCTTTTCGTGGGAATGAGAAGTCCATGTAAGAAAAGGATGAAGAAAAGCCTTCAGCATACATGATATCCAAGCGTGAAGGTTTATAATTTGGTACAAATACATTGACAGCCTGAAATTTGGAAGAGCGATCAAAAATCAGCGGGAAATACCAATTCTTCAGTTCAACAGTAAACTTACAGAGTTGGAAATAAACCCCATCGACAAACTACAAGAAAAGATCGTTTCAACTAGTTGTATACATCCAGAAGAGATCGTAGTGAGTACCGACATAATATTTGTTGTTTATTTGAATCACACAAAATAGATATAATATAACCTTACACGTTCTAGGAAATAACTAGCGCCGGAGGGCAGCCTTCCCATTTCTTTTGTCCGCTTCAGTGTTTCCTGGAAAGCTGAATCTCTCCACAAGTTTTCAAGGAGTGGTGCGCATTCGTTAACAGAAAAGAAACCCAAACTATCTGATTCCTGAACATGAAGAAGCCAATCAGAGAATTCCTTCAGTCCGGGACCACTAGTATATATACTCTTTGCACCATCTGGTTCAGTATAGCCTGTCATCAAACAAAAACATACTCCGACACTGAAACTCAAACATAAACATAACACAGAAACTTCAAAAGTCTGCGAGCATATAGATAAATTTTAGAGAAAGTTGTCTATGATAAAAAGTGGCAGCTGATGATGGGTGCCAAGCGAGTAACGAATTACAATATCCAGGATGCACACGGTAAAAGTAAGCTGCAGTCTTTAAATAAGGGAGTAAAATGCAAATACCTACTTGGTGTACCTGTAACCTCTTGTTCACCTGACGATTGCTTTCCACTCAGCTCCTTCAAATCTCCATCTTCAAAATCTTGGCGATTCGCAAGAAGCATACGAATGTAGCCATATATGCTGCTTTGTATCAACAATTTGATATTATTGAGCTCATCCTCCGAGAAAGGTAAGTCCTTATAAATAAATTTGGCCTAAGGAACAAAGTCCAATCTCATTAAAACATAAAGCCATTATATGAACAGAAATACCACTCAGATTTCAGAGTAATGCAAAGTTTACTTGAAAAGGCAATGGGTACATTTGGCTGTCTTATAAAGGAAAGTATACACTGTAATCACTTTCAACAATAAATCTGCAAGTGACGGACAACTTTAGATCAAGAAAAACATGAAGCACCAGAACCTTGTGACAGTTGCGTAATAGATGTGTTCAAGAACAAATAGGCATGTAATATAACTGCAAAAGGCCATTACAGAATAGAGGACAAAAGACCTCAGAGGTAATAAATGTGAGAACGGTACGGTGAAGCATTTCTAACTGAGAGAGAGAGAACCAATTTATTAATCACTCAAGACTAAAAATCAATTTTTCTGCTGTCAAACCATTACCATAACTATATCAAGTATAAAGAAGTACTACTTTTTTTTTTAACTATAAATTAGATAAATAGATGCTTATTGCGTTTAACAGCATTCCAGGCCAGTATCCTGAAAGAATGCAACAAGAACTCCCATGTTAAAGTAATGAATTAACATACAAGCTTATTACTATTCAGCACGATAAAGAAGACACGATTCACCAAAAAGGGACAAGAAAGTTTCGTTGCTGAACATTGTCATCACCAAAGTGATACTTGTGAAGGAATAAGAGTAACACATAAGGCAGGATAGAAATAATTGTAAAAGACACCTTTAAAGTGAAATCTAACCAACCACCTGTGTAAAGATGGTGCTCGTCCCAGATCCCCTACATCCAATCAAAAGAATTTTCTTTATGTCCACCTGCTTAACGTCATCTTCCTTAACAACGTCTTCCTTTCGAGAAAGGCCTCCAGAAGCAGAAGAGGATTTAGGAGGGAATGGAAGAGAGAATAAGGAACAAAGTAGCTTCATTCCCGCCTGAAAAGTAACTTACATCACAAAGTGAAAAGCCAAGAGGAACAATTATTAACTTAGTTCAAAGGCACGCTCGCACCTTGTCCCAAATTGAGCTTTTAACAGTGTTATGTGCCTCTTCTATGTATGAACCATCATCATACATCCAGAAGTGTGTGCCTGGTTGACATCGAACACCGGCCAACTGCTTAGCCAAAAGTTATAAAACAGTCAACTTAACAAGAACGAAAATGAACTCATGTCCAAATTGATGCCGCCTTACCTTCAACATGCGAATCTCTACTTTGGTGATCATTCGACCATTTATGTAAACAAGTGTGTTACCGTTGCTTGCTGTTGTCTCAAGACAACCACCCACATCCAGCTTGGCAGTAATAATCTGTGAAGGCTTGTGTCCTTGCTGTTAAAATCAGAATTTATAAGATTACAGTAAAGAAAAAGTTATGGATTGTGTATAGATTTGTATCCACATTTCTTGGAACTATTCCATACTACATGGTCCATTCCATATAAATTGTAATCTCAATACTATCTATCTAACAGCTTAAGCTTTTAAATGAGATAGCAAATCAAATCCGATGTGTTATCAGAGTTCAGGCCAAAGAGGTGTTGGGTTCAAATTCCACCGCCATACAATTATCAAAAACCGTTTGATGAGAAACCTGGAGGAGCCCCTATCCAAGACCTTTGAAGCTTCATATTTCAAATATTAATAATGCATATAATTTGTGAAAAGTGGTTAAACTTGTACATATTATATTTACCTTCCCCCAAAAACCTGCGTATTTGTCATACCAATAATAGGTTCCTGGATTGAGTTTCTTGGGTGGGTTTTGGCAATTTTGCAAAACAAAGAGCTCCCTGCTATCGAGAGGCTTTCCGTTCACAAAGATCGATGACTGTCGTGGATTCTCAACAGAATCAACTTCGAAATCATTAAGATTTTGCTGAAAACTAAAACTGGAAAACTGAGAAAGTGAGCTGAAATCTGATGAACGTGAACTAATGCTTGGAGCATGGCAAAGCTCCCAAATCTGTTGTCTTTTTAGAGTAGCAGCAACCAGCCTCTCCCAGTTATCGTAGATCCTTGACATGAGATAATATAAATATAAATATAAATATAAATATAAATATAAATATACTACCTCATTTGACTTCTGACCTCATCTTCATTCGTATATAAACCATAGGATTATAAGTCAGCTGTACACACGTGAAAGTCAAAACTAGAAATTCTAGATGTCTGAATCATAAGTTTGATTAAATATCTTTGCTTGAATCTAGCAATAATGGGATTTTTGACTTTTTAGTTCTCTATAGTAACAAACTTCTAAAATTAATCATTTATAATGTCTCGTGCCGTGTTTAGTCCTTTAAAGTAATCACAGTTTTATATTTTTTTTTCCGCACGAAAGGTAAATATATTAATCCGAAAGAGTGTCATAAAAAAATAAGAGGCGCATACCCCAAGATTGAGCTCAAATAACTGACACTCATAGCATTCAAGATACATTCAGTACACCGTCTAGCTAAGGAAAACACAAAGCTCTAGTCTAGGACTATGACCCGTGTAATGCCTCATACCATATCTACAATCTAAACACTCATTAGATCCTTAGCTATACCTACTTCTTTCCAGCTTCAGTGCAACACTGTGACTGTACTCTCTCGGTATAACTAGTAGATCATGGTTGCGTTAGAGACATCTGCTCTTGTACTGATCCGTCACTCTTTCGGGGGAAAGAAAAGTTTAAGAGAACTACCTATTAAAATAATGTGGACAACAACTCTCTTGATCTCCACTACTACTTTCTTGTACCTTCGGATCTCCTGCTTAGATCAAGAATAATAACCACAGTCCAGGCATACTAACATATATCATGTTGTACTTTGAATTCTAGTTAAATTTGAAAGGATACTTTTTGTAAATCTGTTCAAATCCAATCCTGATTTGTACCTGATTCTTGCCTCCATTTCATATGCTACTTCCTTGGAAAGTGTATCCACACATATCAGCATATTCTCAAATATTTTGAGGTTCTTCCAGCTCCATATATGGTCCACCATACTGCCTAGCATGGCTGCCTTAACCTAGAACACAACACTCATTTTCCTGGTAGCTTAACCAAACATCTCTATCCATGTCCCTAGCTGAAAATCATGAAAAAAACACTCCAACTGCCTCCATCTTATTCATTAGAACAGGTCTGACCAAAGAACACTAGAAAAATAAGTGATCCAATGTTTCATCCATATTATTACATAAACAATAGACACTATCAGTTATCACATTGAACTTAGCTAATCTATCTCTAGTACCTACACACTTATGCATTACTAACCAGTTTATAAAAGCAGTTCTAGGTGTTGATATTGTGTTCCATACGTGCGAGCTCCATTCAACATTAGGGGTTTCACTATGGAAGCTTTGGTAGCAAAATTGTATTACATGTGTCTGGGAAAGCTTGCTCCAATCATTTGGTTGCATGTTAGAGACTCTCCTTCTCATCTCATCTCTTAGTCTCAAGATTGTTTTCCGCCATGGAGAATCCTCATGTTTCAACTGTATACTTCATATGTTTTCATTCTTCAGTTTATACTCTCTCACCCATGTTGTCCAGATGGTCGACCTACTATGATGGTTTTCAATTTGTAAAATTTGGGAGCATAGTATAGCTTTGTTCCAGATAAGGACCTCCTTTAATTGAAAGCCTTATTTTTCTTGTTCTTGGTACTTTAGCCCAAGCCACTAAGTTCCTCCTCCCCGTTTCTTTACCAGTCCACAGAAAATTCCTGCACAACCCTTCAATCTTTTTCACAACTCCACTTGGGATTGGGAATATGTGACTCCAAAACCTTTGTATTGCTCTAAGCACAGATTTGACAAGTTGCAACCTCCCAGCATAGCTAAGTTGTCTCGCACTCTAGCCCTGGATTTTTGCACTAATTTTTGATATTAACGGACCATACTCTGTGTTTCTCAACTTCCTTGGACTCAGAGGGATACCCAAGTACCGGGATACCCAAGTACCTGACTGGGAAATTGCCTTCAAGGAACTTCCATATCTCCCTCGGGATTTCATTTTCATCCCCTTGAACCCCAGCTAGGAAAATGGAACTTTTATTGCAATTGATATGCAGTCCAGATTGTTCAGAGATGTTATTCATTGTATTTCTCAATCTTTCCATTGAATTCTTGTCTCATCTGCAAAATAGTAACAAGTCATCTGCAAAACAAATATGTGTAAGGTTGATTTTTGCAGTTTTTGGGTGGTACCTAAAACCCTTGCTTCTTTTTATGTCATAACTGATAAGTCTCGAAAGATACTCCATACACAGCACAAAGAGGTAAGGTGACATTGGGTCTTCCTGTCTAAGGCATTGTTTACCTAGCATGTGCCCCTCAATATTTCCATTAATACTGAAAGAAAAACTACCAATAATCCTAAAAGAAAAACTGGCAGTAGAACCACAAGCCATAACAAGTCTAGCAAAACCAGTATTAAAGCCAAAACCCTCCAAAGCATATTTAAGAAAAGTTCAGTTAATAGTGTCATAGGCTTTCCAAAGATCAATGTTCACCATACACCTAGGAGATATATTACTTATGTTATAACCTCTAATAAGCTCCTGAGCCAAAAGCACATTCTGAAATAAATCCCTCCATGACACAAAGGCATTTTGACATTGATTAATCAAATCAGGCAATATGTGCTTAATTATATTTGCTAGGACTTTGGTTATGATCTTATATATAATATTACAACATGCAATAGGTCTGTAATCTACCACAATAGACACATTCATTGCTTTTGGTATAAAGCACACTGAAGTAGAGTTAATTTGCTTAAGGATTTTACCCATCTGCTGGAATTCTTTAATTACTAATTACCAGGTTACCTGTGACTGGCCAACTCTTCTTGTAGAAGTAAGCATTCATCCCATCTGGTCCTGGACTCTTGTTGTCATTCATGTTGAAGAGTGCACTCTTGACTTCCTCCTTTGTGATTTGTTGTTGTAACTTTTTGTTCATGTCCTCTGTAACTTTGCTCCCTTCCTGAAATACATTTGAATTTAGTGATTGTACATGTCTTTCAATACCAAACAAATCATGATAGAACTCAAGGATGTGATTGTAATGTCTGTTCTAGAGCTAATAATATGCCCATCAGGCTTAGTAAGTAAAAGGATATTGTTATTTCTCCTTCTAGCTTTGATCTGGTGAAAAAACATCTGTCACCATCCTCAAGCCAATCAACTTTAGCCTTCTGATGTAGCTGATGATTTAGTGTTTGTTGCATGTTGATATAATCTTCATTTGCTTGTGCAATATCTTGCATGAGCTCATCAATCCTTGGATTATGAAATAGTTTATCATGTCGCTCTTGGAGTTCATTCCTCTTTTCTTGGACACTCTTTTCTATATTATGAAATTTCCTGGTGTTCAGGCCCTTGAATTTCTCTTTCAGAGCCTTTATCTTGGTCACCAACTGATACATTTTGCACCCATACACTTGACCATCCCAAACTTCAGAGACTATTTCCATGAACTTATTATCCTGGCCCCAGATATTCTTGAATTTAAAGGAATTTCTCACTTTGTTATTGTTGGAAATACTTTGGTCACACTGGGTGAATGGTATGATATTCCTGGGGGTGTGAAGTGAACCACATAATCTCTATTGGAATTCATTCACTCTTTGTTAACTAACACTCTGTCCAGCTTACAAAATGTATGAGAGTTAGTCCATGTGTACACTGGGCCAACATACAAGTGATCTTGCAGGACTGTCTCTTCTAGCACATCTTTGAGCTCTTCTCCTATTTCTATCTGTGACCCTGTTTCATTCCACTTTTCATCTAGGCTGCACGGATACGGATACGAGTATCGGTATCCGCTGGATACGGATACGTGGATATGATTTTTTTAAAATTTGCAAGATACGATACGTATGCGATACGTCAAATATTTAATATTAATAATTATATATAAGGATATAATTTAAATAAAAATATCAAATAATATTATATCTAATCACTTGCACAGTCATTAGTCACATAATATTGTGAAGCATATCAAAGCTTTGTGTGTTGTTTTTATTTTGGTTTAAAATAGTGGACTTTCACGATTTTATATATAAGTTTTTGAAAAGATACTGCAATTTGGTTCTTGTTGGGATTTTTCTAGTTTAAGAAAACTACCACACTACTCTTATAAATTGATGATACGTATCGGATACTTCTCAGATATGCTTTACAGCGTATCCGATACGTGTATCCATCTTTTTTAATTATTTTTAGTGCAGGATACGCCACGTGGCGTATCCGATATGTATCCAAAGAGTATCCAGAGTATCTGATATGTATCCGACACTGACCGACCATTTTTTTGGAGTATCCGTGCATCATAGCTTTTCATCCATGTTCAGAACAATGTTGAGGTCTCCAGCTACCATCCAAGGGCTTTGCATTTGCTGTGAAATACCCCCAATCCTTCTCCACAACTCTTTTCTCTGCTCAGCTCTATTATGAGCATAAATGAAAGTCATGTGACCAATCCAAGTTTTGTCCTTAGTCTCTACCTTACAATAAATGAACTGGTCCCTCATAGCCTTCACCATCATATTCACTCTGTCACTTTTCCAAACTAACATGATCCTCCAATTCTTACTTTGCTAAATATTACTAGTGAGATCCCGCTGCTTCTGCAACTTCCTGCTGACTCTTTCATAGTTTTTCTGTTTCAATCTGGTTTCTAGAATGGTTCCTATACTACAATTATACTTGGCTAAGAACTAGTTCATAGCCCCTTGCTTAAGGGGGTCATTCAGCCCCCTAAAGTTCCAAGCCCCTAATGTGATGTATTTATCCATGAGGTTTGCCCCCTTCCTTGCCTCTCCTACTCTTGTGACTCTCTATATGTGCATTCCCTCCGCTGCCAGACCCCTTACTTGTTTTCCTTCTGCCTGTTACCTCATTCCAGCCTTCTTTCTCCATTTCAGTTTCCTTTCTCTTCCCTGCTTTCTTTCTCCCAAGTTGTGTTTCCTCTTCTACTCCGATTTCTAGGGTCATTTGTGCTTCCTTTCCCAACTATTTATGTATCCCCGGATCTCGGTTAAATGCAGACTCTATTAGTACAACATGGAATTCTCCTGCTTTTAGGTTCTGACTCGTTGGGACCAAGACACTTTCATCTCCTCTGTTAGCTTCCTTAGCCTTTTCTAATTTGTCATTTTCTTCACTAGCTCTGCTCTGTTAGGTGTCTGTTCTTCCACTTGGTTGTCGGCCTCTGCACTACTACGCTTATTTACCTCTCTCTTTTCCTCATTCGATTTCTCCACCCATGTTTGCTTGTTACTCTGGCAATCCCTAGTATTATGGCCAAACATATGGCACTTGAAACATTGATGTGGTCTCTGTTCATAGGTGATTCTCTGCTCACATTGCACTCCCCCGGTCCTCTTAATGTCACTTATTAATCAATGGTTGGCCTGATTGTAGCTCCATAAACACCCTAGTGTAGGCTAGTCTTTCCTTAGAAGTTGTTAGTTTGTTAATGTAGACAGGTTTGCCGACCATATTCGCTATCTTCCCAATCATAACTGGTGTCCAGAACTGCAAGTCCAGGCCTGGTAGTTGAATCCAAGTTGTATAGTTTTGGAGCTTGTTAAGGTCTAATTTCATTCCTTGTGTCCATCTTTGGAGCACAATTGGGAATAATCTATTCACCATCCGTACCCCCCCCCCATATGTTTCTAACATTTCTTCCTCTGTATCAAATCGAAAACATAAACTCCTTGTTGTGCAACATGGATATGTGGCTTCGTATTCCATCTACTTTCTATATATCTCTTAATAGCCTCAAATGGCATTTTCAGCCCAACAACACCAATCAATGCAAATTCCCAGTATTTCACAGATTCACATATATCCTCGGTAGTGAATTCTAACACTTCTCTATTTTCATGTGGATAGTATTTAATCTACACTCCATTTTCAAACCTCATTTTTCCAGCAAATAATTCATTAAATCGTTTCGTATTTCTATGTTGATTCATACCTAAATCGTTAATTCCCGGAGCCCTAGGTGGTGACCGTGGTCGAGCAGCTCCATCCGCCAATTTTTGACCCTCAAAATCGTTGTGTATCATAACCCTAGTTGTTTCCCCAAATCTCTGTTCGTCGGAGCCCTAGGTTTCTCCCATAATTTGCTGAGCAGCGTAACCCTATGTGGTGTTCGGGATCCCACCGTCGCTGCTGTTGAGTCGATCTTTGGGGCTTCCATTTTTTCCTCGCCAATGACCTCTTCAATTTCCCCATCATCGGGCTCTGAAATTAGGCCTTCCTCTACCTCTAATTGCTCTCGTAGTGCCTTCATTGTGTGATTCTTTACCCGAGTTCGTCTGTCCCCAGAATAATGCATGCACTATGCACATGACTTAAAATCTCAATTTCTTTTTGCATTCTCTATCCAAAGTTTTAATATAACTACATTCACACCCCAATAATTTTTAAATAAGCTTATTTGCCTCCGAATTTGGGTTTTTTCTTTCTTTCTTTGTGTTCCAAATATTTCATATAATTATATTCAAACCCAATTAAATGAAAATCTTGAATTAATGTTTTCAAATAAATAAAAGAAATATATAATTTCAAGTATATTATATATTATTTAGGATAATTTCGATTTAGTAAAGCTTTTTTTTTTCAATTCATAAACGAGAATTTTATTATTTACTAATTAACAAATTACACAAAAGTGAAGAAAAACTTTCAACTATATTCACTTATGAAAACTAATTTTAAAATAATTTACCTTTAATTAAACTTACTATTTTAACAAATAATAATTAAAGAAACTCTTTATAAAAATATTTATAAAAAAACGAAGAAGAATGTCATCACCTTCTTAGTCACAACCCTCCCCCCATCCACCACGATATTTGACATTTTACGCTGTTATTGGCGCGAATTTTAAAATTGACGGTGATGGTATCAGATTTTGGGTTTAGGATTTGGGTCTGATGGTGGTGAGTTTGAGTTTAATTGTAGTATAGGAACCATTCTAGAAACCATTCGGGGGTGGTTAAGGGAGGAGCGAGGTGGTGAGTTTGAGCCAAAATTTGATGGTGGTGCTGGTGGTTAAGGGAGGGGCGAGGTTGGGGGAGGGGCGCTGAAGAAGATGAACTCACTAATTATTAAAAAAAAAACCTACTAAATTAGTGTATAAATAAATAGCAACTATTAAGTTAGTAATCAAAATTTTGTTAATATAAGTCTGTCAATATTTCTAATACGTATTTGAGGTTTGAACTCTTTGAAAAAATATTACCCATTTAGCATACAATTTTATATAACATATATATTTTCAAATTCAAAAAGATCTATCATATGCTATTTTTTAAGTTTTAAAGGTAGTATTTAATATTCCGTGTTTTATTATCTCGAAAGCTACAAAAAGTTCACAGGATACGTTTGTTGATTTATAAATAATATCTAATAAAATTAAAATATTTTAGAGTTCAAGATATTATATTGTATAAATTATTTAATGTATTTTTTAATTTGAAAGCAGCATTTAATATGTTAAGTATACATCATTTCAAGAGCTTTTGTTTTTATTTCATTTATGAGGTAACTTTAGAATTAAACTGAGTTTAATAAATTTGTAAGATAAAATTAAAAAACATTACTTCAATGAGTTAAATAACAAATTTTGAGGACAAAAACTGCAAACTTTCCAACCCTTTCTGAAGTATAAAGATTTTTAAAATTGTAAGGATAATTATTTCAATATTATGCGGTGTAAGTGTGATTACATAAAAATGTTTTGGAGGAAAAATTGGAAATTCCCCAAATTCGACCTCAATCGGTCAAGTTAATCAAGAATTCTCGTCGGAGGACCAAAAATGAAATGGTAGTTACTACAGAGGACTAAAAGCGACGCACTATAAATGACTAATTTTGAAAGGTAATTACTATAAAGATTAAAAAGTCAAAACTTCTAAAAATGATACAGTATAAGTACGGATTATTTTGAAATGTGATTAAAATTTTCTCAAAGAATTAAAATTTAGTAGGGCAAAAATATCTTAGTGTAATATAATATAATATAGTCAATTAAGGACTAATTTGTTTGTCCCTTGACAGACCTATAAAATTATGAATGGTAGATAGTGATGTGTTTACTTACTATATTTATTAATAATTTCGACTTTCGACCCTTAATATATTCTTATATGGCAAGTTAAAGCCCCCAATATGAAAAGCCCTGAAACTGTCTAATATACACCGGGGGCACAACTCCCCCCACTCACAGAGAGGTAGACCTTACGCGGGCCCCATGTGTATGGAGCCTACCTCTTTGTTTGTGGATGAGTTGTGCCCCCTCATGTACACCAGAAGTTCTCGAAAAGCCCCTCCCCGAACCAATAATACATATTCTTACTCACAAACTAAAGTTAGAATTGCCCCTCATTGTTTTAACATTTCATGACCGAAATAAGGATAAAAATAATTGTCCAACTTTAATTGGCCAATCGGCAACAGATGGAGGAATTTGTCCAAGAAAACATTTGTTTATTCGGTTTATTTGTGTTTTATTTGGCGTTTGTTTATCGGTTATAACTTAATCCTAAAAAATATATTAAAAAGATAACTGATTAGTGGGGATAGTAAAAATTTAAAACAAATGCATCCTCACGGAATTGTGTTAGAATGTTAGTTGTCAAGTTCTAAAGAGCATTGCCCAACAACAACCCTACCACAATTCAGCAGTACCCACAGTCCATTTCAACAACCATGGTTACACTACAAAATTGGGAGTCATTCGTGATGAACTCCCGACGGCCGCAGAAACCCCTTATGTGATCGTTGGGCGGTCGTTAGAATCGGGTCGCAGATGCGACCCGTCGTACACCATCCATGACCGCCCAGCAAGCGCATATGATATTTTTCGCAACCGCTTGGCGGTCGCAACTTGGGGACCACAAGGTTGTTGCAAAGACGCAGAGGTTATTTACGATCGCCAGGCGGTCGCGAAGGACCTTAGGGTCTTTCCCAACCGCCTGGCGATTGCGAATAAGCTCAGGGTCTTTCGCAACTGCCTGGCATTTGCAAATGGCCTTGAGGCTATTCGTGATCGCCTGGCGATTGTGAATGGTCAAATGGCCTTTTGCGACCGTAGAGCGGTTGCAAATAATATTCATGTGATCGCGATCACTCGACGGTTGTAAATAACATGAATATTATTCGCGACTGTCGGATGGTCGCGAATGACCTTCATCAGAATAAAAAATAATAATAATCTGATAATTTACCAAAATATTATTGTTTTTTTTTAGAAATTACACACACACATATATATATGAGTAAACAAAGAAATAGGAGAGAAACAAAGAATAGAGTTGTAAAATAATGAAAATATGAAGAAAATAACATAAATAAAAAGTAAAGAAATGATAAATGAATGAAGAAAAAAGAAATGAAATGAAAAGAGATGAAAACATTAATGAAAGAGAAAGTAAAGGCGTTGGGTGTTTTTTTTTGTTTTTTGGATATAAGAAACGAAAAGAAGAGAAGAGAAATTTAAGTGTTGTGTTTTATTTTTTCGAATTTGGGAAGAAAAGAAAAGAAAGTGTTGGGTTTTTTTGTTTTTTTTAGTTAATGACACAACTTATAACCCTAAAGTGGCGACTACAGTGGTGATTCACGAATCTACGTATCTCCTCGACCAAAATCGATCAATGGAATCGAAATTTCGACCTCCCGATCCCCCCGTGAAGTCAAGGAACAGTAACTCACAATCAAATGTAATGGAAGATGAGCGAAACTCACTGAAGAGGCCGAGAAATGATTACACATTTACTGCACAACGTGATCCTATGCCGATCACGTCTTAAACGAACCCTAGGATGTCTTTTGCCAACAAAGTAAGACCCAAGGACGTGAGAATTAATGAATCAAAGAAAGAGGCAACAAAAGGAAAGGCAACACCGATCCTTCCATCGGGTGACCGAAAATTCAAGACGATAAGACTCTCGGATGAACTCAAAAATTCACTTTCAAGCAAATGGAAAAACGCGATCGTAATCCGAGTGATGGGGAGACCGTGGTTCTATCCAAATCTCGTGAATAAACTAAGCACGATGTGGTATCAAACTAAGGGCAGCAAACTTGTGGATCTAGGACAAGGATGGTATTCCTTAAAAGGAATCTCGGATGCTCAACATGAAAGGATCCTAACACAAGGACCATGGCAAATTGCCTAGAGTTTTCTATATATTCGTACATGGACACCAGAATTCAATATGGATGAAAACAACATCGATTCAGCCATCACGTGGGTGAGTGTGTTGAAACTTCCTATTGAGATGCTCGATGAAGCGGTACTTATACCTATTGCGGAAACGATAGGCAAACTTATCAAAATCGACGAAAATACTTTCACCGCGTCAAGGGGTAAGTTTGCACATTTTTGTGTCCAACTTGATACAAAACTTCCACTCGATAGAGTTGTTTATGTTGACGATAAGCTTTATCAAGTGCAATATGAAATTTTGGCAAACATTTGTTACACTTGCGGCCGAGTGGGTCATTCATCACAAAGTTGCAAAGTTGCAGATAAGGTGGATGGGAGAATAAAAACACTCAACGAATGGACACGGCTGAATCCTCCCAAGTCGAAAAGGGTACAACCAATTCTTGGCTTATTGAGAAAGCCAGCAAAAACGAGTTTGGTGAGTGGCTCCAAGTTGCAAGGAAAAATCGTGGAAATCTAGAGGAAAAGGAGAGGCATCTTGATAAAATTCGAATGCAAAAGTTGTGGACAAGAGTTGGGAGAAAGGGAAAAATGTGGTGAACTCAATTATTATCACGACTACTCAACACGCAAAAGAAGTCATTTCATGAAAAGAAATAGAAAAGTAGCAGATTTCTCCTATGGTAAGTAAGCAATCAAAAACTTACCAAAGCAACTAGAATAATAACAAATGAAAGAAAATATCAATTCCTAACACAAAAGGAATCAAGATTGACTCTCATAATTCGTTCTCTTCATTGTTAACTATTAACGAAGAGGTCGAGAACATTAGTGAAGAAAACACAAACATGGTCCCCGGGGATAATATGCATCGGATTCGACAAATATTCATAGGCCCCTCATTGACATCACGAATTTAGCCCCACGCAATAATCACCACCGAGACCACCACATGGACATGGGAATTGGAGATCAAGACATGCACGATAGAGAGGGAGAACCATATCCTCTAGCATTGGCAAAGATTCATGAGAAGCCGATGGGAGAAAAAGGAGACAGGAGTATTGTGTGTTAGAACTCCTCCGACAGATGATTTTAGCATGGTCCGGTCAGACGATTGACGACCCCATGCTAACTCACCAATTAACGCATCCCATAATGCAGGTCATTACGTGGAATTGTCAGGGGGAGGGTGATTTAGAGGTTAGACTAAATTTCCGAGAGTTTATCTGGGTTAATAAATTCGACGTGGTATTTTTATTGGAAACGAGAGTGTATGAAGAACGTGCGCTTGAGATTGCGCGTACTCTCAGTTTTACAGATCTCTGCATAGCACCTACCGATGGGATGGATGGCGGGATATGGATGTTCTGGAATTTGGCCAACATAGAAGTTGAAATCGAAGACAACGACTACCAAGGTATTCATGCTTTGATCGGCCCTAAGACATATTCGAAGTAGAGAATATTCGGTATATATGTAAGATCCTATGCCGAAGATAAGCGGCAAATCTTTTGCAAGTTAGAGGACATGTCTAGACATATTAATATACCATGGCTAATCCAGGGGGATTTTAATGAGAAAGGGGCGTCGCATGAGAAAAAGGGAGAGGAAGCTCGAACGTCGAGAACTGCTGCTATGTTTTCCAACAATGGATAACAGCGTGGGGCATCCAAGACCTTGGCTTTCAAGGACCCGAATTCACGTGCACCAACAAATGTGACGGGGCAGCCATCATTAGGGAATGGCTAGATAGAGCTCTTGCAAATACACAATTCATTGAAAAATTTCCAAAGAATTGTGTTGTTCACCTCCCGCACACTCACGGGGACCACCACCCGGTTCTAACTCTATACGAGGGAGTAGCAGCTCGAGTACAGAATACACATTTTAGGTCCAAAGGGATGTGGTACAAACATCCGGATTGCGAAAAAACGATGAAATCGGCTTGGTAGGGCAACTCGCAGTTACTGGATGCAATTAAAAAAGTACTAGAGATTATGACCCCATGGAACCGCGCAAGTTTTGGGAATTTATTCAAGAGGAAAATGTGCGTTCTTAAGCGGTTAGATGGTACACAAAAATCCCTTTCCCGATACCCGAATGATTTTCTGGTGCAGTTAGAACGGGAAATGATTAAGGAGCATGGAGAAATTTTACGGCAAGAGGGGGCCTTTTGAATGCAAAAGTCGAGGATCAAGTGATTGAAAGACGGCGACCGCAACACAAGATTCTTTGATAGATCGATTATTGCCCGGAGGAAACGCAATGAAATCCATACGTTAAAAATTTATAATATATGGAATGATGATCCACAAGTTCTAAAAAATCATGCGGTGGAATTTTTTCACAGGCTTTTTTGGGCACGAACGCGGTTACTCCTCCTTTTCCATGTTCCAGATTTCTGCACTCCTTAGATGAGGAAGCAGTCCTTGAACTAAGCAAACAACCGCCCTTCGATGAACTGAAAACGTAGCATGGGCCACGCATCCCTCTAAGGCTCCGGGACCGGATGGGTTGCAAGAAAAAGTCTACCATGAGTATTGGTCGTGGTTAAGCCGATCCTTGTTCTAGTTCTTGCATAGCTTTTTAGAAGGGAGAAATCGAGAAAGAGGCATGTGAAGCTTAACTTTGTTTAATACCTAAGGTACTTAATCCGTCAACCATAGCTCAATACCGGCTGATATCTTTGTGTAAGGTATCTTATAAACTTATCACAAAGTGCATCACCTTGCGTCTCAAGAACCTCATGCCAGAATTAATTATCGTGACGCAATCGAGCTTCATTAAAGGGCGCAAAACACATTACAATATTTTGGTGATACAGGAGATCCTTCATTCTCTCCGTGATAAAAAGAATAAGAAGACGGGACACGTGATACTCAAACTTGATCTTGAAAAGGCCTACGACAAGATAAGTTGGAAAATGCGTTTGATTTCCCGAAAAATATCACCAATCTCATTATGTTTGTTTCACGAATACATCAACCCGCATCTTATGGAATGGTGATGCACTTGAGACTTTCAAGCATGGCTGCGGTTTACGCCAAGGGAATCCATTATCCCCCTATCTTTTCGTGCTTTTTGTTGAGAGATTGACCTATTTAATCCTCGAGGCGGTGAGCACAAAGCAATGGGAACCGATCATTTCGTGACTTGAAGGACCTCATGTTTTCCATCTTATCTTCGAGGATGACCTTATCCTTATGGGGAAGGCAACCATCAAGACGGCCAACACGGTAAAAAGAGTGCTTGATTATTTTTGTAGTTCGTCGTGGCTTAAGATTAGTGTTGCGAAGTAGTGGGTGTTTTTCTCAAAAACGGGAGGCTTGAGCTTAAAAGAAAATATTTGTGCTTTGTTGGGGTTCGAAAAAACAAAATTATCTCGGGCGGTATCTTGGCGTTCAACTGTTTCATGGGTAAGTTAAGAGGGAGGATTTCGATAATCTTTTTGACAAACTTAACTCTAGATTCTCGGGTTGGAAAGGCCTTTCTTTGTCCCTCGCGGGAAAAACGACTCTAGTCCAAGCCGCGTCAACCGCTGCTCCTATTCACGTCATGCAAAGTTGTTGGATCCCAGACAATATTTGCCAAAAACTTGACTGGTTGAATCGAGATTTTATTTGGTCGAGAGACCCGACAAAACGTAAACTTCATCTCGTTGGTTTGTCGTGCGTCACTCGCTCAAAGAAGGACGGGGGGACTGGAAATTCGTGAGACAAGAATTAGCAATCAATCACTTCTTGCGAAACATTGTTGGAGTATTCTAGCAAACAAGGAGAGTTTATGGAATGAGTTTATACATGCAAAATACCTCGAGGGAAAGAAACTGGTGGAATACGAGGCAAAACTGGGTGATAGCGTGACATGGAAAGGGCTCATTAGATGCTTCAATCTAATTCATAATTCCTTTCACTAGAGAATCGGCATGAGGACAAAAATATCATTCTGGTTCGACAATTGGTTGGGGACCACGAGACTCTGCGATTCAGTGTGGAATATTAAGCAAGCAGACCGCATCTTACACTTAGAGATGTAATTGACGAAGATGGGCACTATAATCTTGCAAAATTATGCACGGAGGTTAATCCAAACTTGACACACCTCATCGAAGGGAAAAATCTGATTCTAATGGAAGAGGAGGATCATATTCTTTGGAATGAAACAACGGATGGAAAATTCACTTACCAAAGTGCATACAAAGCACTCTCCCATTCGTACGATATCGAGCGACGAACGACCAAGAAGTTAGCATGGATTTGGCAAATACTGTGTAGTAATAATATTCGGTATTTTTTTGGCTTGTTTCACAGAACTGTGTTGCCTCGAACCATCTTAGAAAGGAGCGAACACTCACGAAATTTGCGACTTGTGAGGTATGCAATGATCCGGACGAAACGACCCTCCACATCCTTCGCCATTGCACAATTACAACCAAAATTTGGAGGACTTTACTTAGAGGGGATGAGCTTCTCTATCTTAATCGCCTGGACGAAGATTCTTGGCTCAAAGTGAATCTCCAATACAACGAGAAAATATGCTCTATATTACTGGATATCCCATGGAACACAATCTTCGCCGCGAGCCTTTGGATGATTTGAAAACCAAGGAACATGAAGATATGCAAGGGTAAGTTGGAGAAGAATTATGTAGTTATTGGCCAAATTAAACAACTTTGCGTTGATTTAGTGAAGGCTAATCAGGAGTATCCAAGAGCAAAAAAGCAATGGGAAAAGCCGCAATCGGAATGGCTCAAATTGAACGTCGATGGTAGTGTGAAGCCAAGCATCAATAGCAGTACAGTTGGAGGCACATTGAGAGATGAACAAGGTTCATGGATTTTGGGATTTAAAGGGAAGAAATCATGCCCCGCAGTATTGGAGATCGAAGTGGAAGCGATTAAAGAAGGACTTAAGATCGCTTGGGATAAACGTGTTCGAAAAATCATAATAGAGACTGACTAGTATGACGCCTTCAAACTGATTACGAACAGTCAAGCTACAAACTTGGAGCTCCAAAATATTGTAGAAGAATGCCGAGTTTTGTTACACAAACCTTGGACCCAAGAGTTTAAATGGATCCCGCAGGAAAGGAACTCGCTAGCTGATGCAATCACGAAGCTTAAAAAAGTCGAGGATAGAGACTTTTGTTATATGCAAGCTCCACCTCCAAAACTTATTTCTATTTTGACTATGGATGTAGCCTAAGGGCACTTTGTTTACCTTTTATATATATATAAAAAATAAGTTTTTTTTAGAGAGTATAATTTTAGTGTATTGAGAATTAGAGGAAAGAATTGTGGGTATATAAAGAATTTTGGGTGAAAAAGTTTGAACTTTCAGAAAATTCAAATTTCCTCCCGAATTCCGCCCATTTTTGGGCTTTTTGCAACGTCAGGGCGGTCGCAATATGTTCGAATTTTGAAAATTCAAGACATTTGCGACCGCCCGGCGGTCGCAATTGTCCTAGACTCGCGACCGTCTGGCGGTCGCGAGCATGTGGTGACCACCCAGCGATAGTAAAAGCTACCTTTCGAGAAAACTAATCATCATACATACCTAGTTGTTTTACTTGTTATATGTGATTGTGCTTTACATTACAAATTTGAATATAGGTACCATTATGATGTTCAATTAGTAGATCATCTGAAGATAAGTATATTTATGTATTTAGGCATTGCGTTTGTTGTCGTTAAAATTAGTTAGAAAAATTATTACAGACCGTCCCCTATAAATGATGCTTGATTTTGCAATGAAAGCTTTTAATTTGGCTTTTAACTATTATTGGGGTCATTATCAATTGAAAAAACAACGCCGACACAACTAATAATCCAAAATACATTAATTTAAAACATGAATATTATTCGCAACTACCTGGCGATTACGAATAGCCCACAATGGCAACAGTTGGGAGGTCGCGACGGGTTATCGCACCGTTGAGCGGTCGCAATTGGCAAATCCTCGCGACTGCTTGGCCGTCGTGAACCAACGGCAACCGCCAGGCGGTCGCGAATGCTATATTTTGTGAACGTCCGAATATGTGATTTTATGGAACGATCTTGATGTGTTTGTGATTTTCAACAACAAAACGCGTTATTACATGTGAATAGTAAATGATTACAAAACTAGTAATTGGGTTATCAAAATAGTAGATTATATGTGATTGAGCAAGTTATTAACGTTGAACCTATTATATATTTTACAACTAAGCATCATACCTAGTAATTATAATTGTAATATGTGATTGTGATTTACATTACAAATTTAACTATAGATGTCGTAATGATATTACATTAGTAGATCATCCTAAGCATTATGTATATATATGTATCTAGGAATTACGTTCGTTGGCGTTAAAAATAGTTATTAGATTCATTACTGGCCGTCTTTTATAAAAGATTTTTTATTTTGCAATAAAACCTAATAATTTGCTTCATTTTAACTATTTTATCAATTTAACATAAAACGCGTCTTCAATAACCATCTGAAATGCACAAGTTAAAGTCATGAATATTATTCGCAACCGTCCGGCGGTCACAAAAGACCCTCTTTCATGACCGCCGGGTGGTTGCAAAGCCAGAGTAGCAACCGCCTGGCGGTCGACTAGTAGCATTCACGACCATCGGGCGGCCGCGAAGGCCAACGGCTAGTGGCTTTTGTGACCGCCCGGCAGTCGAGAGTTGCAGTTTTATCCCTATAAATATACCCCTCCCACACTTTCATAGTTCACTCCAATCTTCACCAAATCTTAAGGTATCCACGTTTTTTTCCCTTACAAGCTCAAATATCCATTTTCAATACTATATTTTGTGTTGGTTGCTAACTTGTTTATTTATTTGTTGATAGATATTGTCGTAAACATATCGTGGCTACTCACAGTGGACACAGCATTCTTGAGGATCACTTTTTCACGCTTCGAGAAGTACGTTGATCATTCTATCACGCTAAAAATTTATCGTGCATGATAACATAGATACTATGTTTGTTACGTCTTAAATTGATAATTGTGAATAGTATAAATTGTAATTATTTGCTTTATATTTTATAATTTATATAAACAATAGATTATCAAGCCGATAGATCTTGGCTGTACGATAGACTCGATAGCAATGGTTATTTGCAAGATAGTTTTGTGGTTGTGGTTCGCACGTTGATAGAATTCGCTTCGCAACAAGATGACTACTTAGATCAAGAAAAACGTATTAGGTGCATGTGCAGGAAATACAACAATTCAAAGTTTTTTAATTAATACATAGTCCGTTATCATCTTCATAAGTCGGGATTTACGTCTGGATGTTTCGATTGAGTTTTGCATGGGGAAAACTCAACCAGGACTACTATATCGTATTTGCCCAATTCCCCCGGCCCATCACATGCCAATATTCCCGACAGATCATATTCGTGCTGATGATTCATTTCGACAAACAGTCGTGGATGCATATGGAGGCCGATTTGATGAGGCAAGGTGCATAGCAAGGATCCAAATCCCAATGCAAGAGCTTTCTACGACTTGATGCATCTAGGACAAGTGAAGATGCGTCTTAAGAAGGATAAAATCGTCCTACAGTGGGTTGCAGAGTGGTTGAGGACAAGACCATGCACAAAATTAGTAAAGTCGGTTCTGATAAGTTTTTAAAGTTATCTAAAGATGGTATGGACCTAGAGATTGAAAAGTTGTTACCTAAAGACACGAAAGGAATGCATAAGATGTTGCAAAACTTGGGTCCAAATCAGTGTTTCTTTTTCTACGGGCTGGCGACGCGTGTGGACATCATAAAATGCCTTGTATGCAGGGATGATAGATACGAGTCTGGTAGGAAGTCGAAGGTCGCGAAGAAAAAATTGTGGTACTTCTCTCTAAGTCCTCGTCTTCAGAGGTTGTATTATACTGTAGGCACTACAAAGCCCTTATGTCCCAAGCTACTGATTGAATGATTCACCCAACTTGACGAAAATATAGCTAAAGCCCTTATGTCCCAAGCTACTTGCCCATGTATCGACCCCAATACTTGTTCAACCATGAAAGTCATCGAACTAGTCACATATATTTAGAGGACTATGTTCTATCTTTCCTCAAATAAGTCGTAGTTTGTTAATAGTAGAAGAACGAGGGTCTGGTTAAAGCTAGGACGAGTAGCAGTGCTGCAAAGTATTTTATGTCCAAAATCATTCTGTTAACCGATGCCCCATTCTCATCAACAATGAATTGGTCATAGTCGTTTAAGGAAAGACTGAAAATAACTACTTGGACATAGACAGATACCTCAAGCAATTCATAGGATTCTTCGGTGACTCTTGTTCGTGATTTAATCCGACGATATCTAGAGTGGAATATGCATTTAATTCACAATTATTTTAATGTTTTTGAAATAAGCAAAATAAAATAGCCACTCGTTTACTAGGTAATGTAGGGAACCAATATTCCATGTACCATATTAGTTTGATAATAGATCGTTTATATAAGTATGGGTCGGTTACAGTGGAGTACAAAGGAAATACAATGAGTCTATCTTAACAAACTAGGCCTAATCTAGGTGTCTCGATTAGGCTTGGTCCGGAACACCTCGGACTAACGCCTCGATGCTCGGATGGCAGGGGTATGTCGGTAATTAGATCGAGCGTATATCGGTGATCAGCTTCGATGTGATGTCGATGACCACCCTCGATATGGTATCGGTAGTGTGGTGGTATGACGTATCAGTGGAGCACGAGGGTTATCTCGATATCGAGTACGATATCGAGAGTGAGATCGGTGATTTCTTTCTATATGAAGCGCGGTAGCTGAGGGATAATAATCGCTTATTTTGGGATCCGAGCGTGGCATATTTATAGACCTCGGGATCCGGGGACCACAGTACCATATCGGTGATTATGTCGAAAGTGATCCCCGATATGGTTAAATATGGGTCTGGTTTGGGCCAGGCCCCATATGCGGGAAATGTCCATATCATGTAGTCCCCCAATTTGGGCATTCTTATCTTAGAGATAAGAATTCGCAAATTTAATTTTGAATTTCTGGGTTACCTGTACCCTTCGTCCCGCCAGTTCAAATGACGGAGATCAAATTTGCGGGGAATGCACTTTGTGATGAACTTCGATGGACCCCCTAATGCAGTGGACGCATAGTTTGAGGTCCTCGTTTGAATTCTTCGTTCGCCGTACGAGATTCTGAATTCCTCGCACCTATCGGGATTGCACTCTTTGATAAACTTTGGTGAACCCCCCATTGCGTCTGTCCTTGCGTCAGTACCGATGTGAGTTTCGATCTAGCATCTCCGATGTCTATAAATAGGACTTGCAGGGAAGTGAAACTCACTTTGGCTTTTAGCGAGAATTCATTGTTCCTCCGAAAAGTATGTCAAATTTCTCTTTCGATATCTCTTTCGATATCATTTTCGATATCTTTTCCGATTTATTTCCCTATGTATATATATGTGCCTAGATATTTTAAGTTAAATAACTAACCTTGCCATGTTTATTCATTTTAGGCTTTAACGTTCAACTTGATTTTTCTCACTAAGCGCCTCAGTATGTCGTTCGCCGGGAACAATGTTGGCTCAGGTTTGCCCGAGATGGATTTCGAAGGGATCGAAGTGGAATTTACTGAAAATGAGATGTTTGGGTCTGACCAATTGACTGACGACCAATTTGATGTTGAATTTTCTGCTCCGCCGGAAGCTGACGGCCCAAATGTAGATGAGTGGGGCTTGGGGATCAGCCCCCTGAAATATAAGACCTCGGAGAAGTATGAGGATATGTCGTCTCGCGTTACTCATCATGATGGTCATTACTCCAACGAGTATGACATCCCCGAGGGGTATAAGGTTATATTCCCTAGCGCGGATCAACGAATGCATACTCCACCAAAGGGTTGCATCACTGTTAATGCCAAGCATTTTAAGAACGGACTACGCTTTCCAATTGATCCTGCGGTTAGTGCTATTATAGCGAGCATCGGGGTCTGCTTGGGGCAGCTATCCCCCAATTCTCTGGGGTACATCGTGGCCTTCATTTGTGTCATGAGAGCCTTGGGTGCCCCTTGTGGGGTTAATGAGTTCTGGCACCTTTTTAGCGTCATGGTCAACAGGAAGGGCGGTGACAAAGGGTTCTTTTGTGTGCGGGCCCAGGGGGTCTTAGGTTCGTGCAATATACTCAATCTAATTATGGATTTGGTAATAAGTGTGAGTATATGTACATCCAGGAGAGGACGGCTGGTGAATTTGATGTGCTTCCTAGTGTGTGGTGCGAAGACACCAAATATGAGAGACGAGCCGTTGTCGGGATAACTGCACATAGCCTCGAATTTCTAAGGAATCTGATTAACCATCCGTACAACGGTACCCTGCTTTGCAGTGACATAGTTTTGCGAGCAAGTGGGATATTTCTCGTACGTTATAACGGTCCCTCTACTCTCGGTAAGTGTTATATCTTTACAAATCGATAGCTTTCCCCAGATTTATCTCTTGACCTTATGTTTCATGTATCTTGCAGTCGATTTGGTAGAGTACTGTAGTCTGGCCGCGATAGCGGAACGTAGACAGGTGGGGGCCGACGCCGCTGCGGAAGATGCGCCTCCACTCGTCAAGAAGAGGGACCGTGAGGGCGTACGCAAGAATGCGAAGAAAACTGCTCCCTCATCGAGTGGAAATGCCACAGGCGTGGGTGGCGCCTCGCAGTCTCAAAATAAGGAGGGAGGAGGGTAGTTCAAGCGGGGATCACAACAGTCTATTCCGATCTGTAAGTAATCTTTGTGTCTATTGGATGCGTATTTCTTTTGGGTTTTTATTCAATTGAGCAGTCAATTCCTTATTGTGAATGTGCAGGTGGCGAGCTTTTTGAAAGGTTTCTTGGCGATGGCTGTTAAGGGCCAATCGGATCACGTGGAATCGCTCCGGGTTACCAACGGTTTGCTCGAAAAGTTGGGTGAGTACGATCCCGTTGCTGCCGTGCAGCTCCAGCACGAAAGAGATGAGGCCCTGGACATTTTGAAACCCAGTGAGAGTAATGTGAGAGGCCTGTATGACGATAATAAAAGGTTGATCGCAGAGCTCGATGAGGCTAGACTTATTGCTGGTAGTGAGGCGTCCTGGCAGGAGGCAGTTGAGGCCGAGGCCGCCATTCTGAAGGACCGATTAGCCCAGACTGAAAGGCACATGCGGTGCATGACGCTGAGCAAGAGCCAATTGACCAGTGCGGCCAAACAATTCTTTTTGAGTCAGTCTTATAAAATAATATGTGCTGAGCGGGGCTTGCTCGAGCGGGAGGAGGCCAAAGCCTCCGTTATAGGTCAAATTCAGGTGGAAGATGGTTTCAAGGACGGTTATGATCCTTCAGCCATAAATCCGTTGAAGGGGTCGGACGGAAAATTTCCTGAAGATTCTGACGGTGATGACGAAGACCTGGAGCCGTAAGTGGAGTATCGTGAGATTATCGATCAGAAGAGTCTGGCGTTAATCCATATTAAAGGAGCTCCTAGTTATCCCGGTTGAAAATTTAGGGATTGTAATTTTTCCTTTTAGCCCAATTGCCTATGTATATAACTTGATGGTTTACCCGTTAATTCAATCAGTCCTTTTTGAGTGTCTTGATTTATATTCGTTCATACGTATTCACATGTGTGTTTGCTTGTCTTATCATCACGCCTCGTTCCTGTGTCGCCTATCAGGTTGTACCGGATTATATTGGCTAATCCTCCTCATCGGAAAGAGGTGCTTCTGTTTCTATTTTTTAGAGTCCGTTCTCGTTATCACAGGGAAAACGTTATTGCTCAAATGTATAGGATCGACCCCGTTATCGCAGGAGATATTCTTCTTGTGGGTAGGGGCCCGTCCCGTTATCACAGGGAACCCGCTACCGTTCAAATGTTTAGGATCGACCCCGTTATCACAGGGGATATTCTTCTTGTGGGTAGGGGACCATCCCGTTATCACAGGGAACCCGCTACCGTTCAAATGTTTAGGATCGAACCCGGTATCACATGGGATATTCTTCTTGTAGGTAGGGGACCATCCCGTTATCACAGGGAACCCGCTATCGTTCAAATGTTTAGGATCGACCCTATTATCACGGGGGATATTCTTCTTGTGGGTAGGGGACCATCCCGTTATCACATGGAACCCGCTACCGTTCAAATGTTTAGGATCGACCCCGTTATCACAGGGTATATTCTTCTTGTGGGTAGGGGACCATCCCGTTATCATAGGGAACCCGCTACCGTTCAAATATTTAGGATCGACCCCGTTATCAGAGGTGATATTCTTCTCCTTGTAGGTGACCCGTTACCACTCATGGGTAGGAGCCCGCCCGTTATCACAGGGGAACCCGTTACTGCTCATGGGTAGGAGCCTTTTCTTTATAGATGACCCGTTACCGCTCATGGGTAGGAGCTCGCCCGTTATCACAGGGGAACCCATTACCGCTCATGGGTAGGAGCCCTTTCTTTGTGGATGACCCGTTACCGCTCATGGGTAGGAGCCCGCCCGTTATCACAGGGGAACCCGTGACCGCTCATGGGTAGGAGCCTTTTCTTTGTAGATGACTCGTTACCGCTCATGGGTAGGAGCCCGCCCATTATCACAGGGGAACCCGTTACCGCTCAAGGGTAGGAGCCTTTTCTTTGTAGATGACCCGTTACCGCTCATGGGTAGGAGCCCGCCCGTTATCACAGGGGAACCCGTTACCGCTCATGGGTAGGAGCCTCTTTTTTTTGTCTATGTTCCCTGGTGACTCTGTCGTCGTGGAGTCTATGGGTCGTTAGGTCCTGTAAAACATCTCAGACAAGAAAGGTTTTTCGATGCAAAAACTTATATGAAAGCACGAAATGATGCGCATGTGTTATATGCGGAATGTTCCCTCGATCTGGGAATTCTAACGTGCCTGTTGTACCTGTTTGTACCTGTTGCACCTATGTAGATGGATAATATTGAATAATCTGGGGCGGTGTCCCCTGAACCTCTTCTTTGAAAGGTGAGGGTTTAATATTCCCTATGTCCTTTTTGGACATAGTGGTGTATGATCCTTCGGGTTATGTGCCTATAAGAGGGCGATGTGTTAAACATATATCTATGGGAATACTCTCCGAATTTCTCGTGCAATTCTCTGCACTTCCGTAATATCCGATTAGGACATATCCATGCATGAAATATGAGATTCCATAAAGCAATTATATTATAGGGAAAACCTAACCTGCCTACGTATCCCGTTGAGTGGGAAATCAGACCGGCGTAGTTCCTTCTGTTTTAGTTACATTCCGACCCACGAAGGGGAAAAATAAAAGATAACGGTCGAAGGCTAGGTAAACCTAACCTGCCTACGTATCCGGTTGAGCGGGGAATCAGACCGGCGTAGTTCCCCCTGTTTTAAGTTACAAACCGACCCACGATGGGGAAATGTTCTGATTGTTCAAGCATGATTTTAAAAATTGAGGAAACCTAAACGATTGCGCTGGTTGTTTCTCACGGTAATTACTCCATATCATGTTGACCCTGATTTGGCCCGATTGCTTCTTCCCCCGCTTCTCTAATTCTTGGCAACGTAAGGGAAGTGATGTAGCAGAACCAAGCCTCTTCCTAGTTAGCGACCACTTCTCCGACCCCTCCTCCTGCTAGGAATTTCACCTTCTGATGGAATGTGGGTACCACCGCTCTTATCGCGTTCAGGGCCGGCCTGCCGATTATGACATTGTATGCGAATGGTTGGTCCATGATCGTATACTGAACATTGATAGTTCGCATGTGCGGTTCTTGTCCAAATCATGTGGGAAGGTTCACTTGTCCTAGGGGAATTGTTTCTGCTCCACCGAATCCCACTAGTGGCGTACGGACCTGTTCAATTACATGGTGACCGAGCGCCATCTTCTCCAAAGAATGTGCAAATATAACATTAGCGGAACTACCATTGTCTATGAGTACTTTGTGTACAGCGTAGTTAGCGATGTCAAGCTTAACAACCAAGGGACAGTCGAGCTTGCCCGCCCGGATGGCTTCGGCGTTGAGATCCAAGTGGTCCCTGATGGAAAACGTGATAACCTCGTCTGGAAGCTCCTCAATTAGCGTTGTGAATCCGACGAAACGGTCCTCGTTAAGTCCACGGGTTATCTTCTTCCTCTGGTTGGTAGAATCTGCTCCTGCAGTCCCGCCGCTTATCACATTAATCACCCCCCTCGAAGGTGCATTATTTATTGTATTGCGTCCTTGTCCACTCTCAATTGCCTTAAGGCCCTCCCTTCTTGGGGATTGGGACCGCTCTCTCGATTCAGCATACTGCTCGCTTGCCTTAACGAACTCTATTAACCTCTCGTCCTTAATCAACCTCTCAATCTCATCCTTCAGATCATAGCAATCCTTCGTGTCATGGCCTGTCTGGCGGTGGTACTCACAGTAGCGCCTAGATTTCTTGGTGAAATCCGTCTCCTTGATTTTTCGAGGCGCATTTAACCAATTCTTGCTTTGTGCGATGGCCAAGATAGTGCGAATGTCCTAGTTGAGGGGAGTGTATCTCTTTGGCGACATGTCTCTCCCTCCCCTGTCCTGTTCCATGCCTCTCTACCCCTTTCCGTGCCGGATTCTTGGGGTCTAACTTAGCTGCCATCATTGCGTCTTCATAAATCACGGTACGTGCCAACTCGTTTATCCAATTTATGGTAGGTTCTGTGAGCTTGATCAGTTCTTTGGCAAATCTATTGTGTGTCATTGCCCTGAATAACGTCTGTAACACTTGTCCCCTGTAGGGGTTGTCCACCTTCAGTAGCTCCTCATTGAATCTGTTCATGAATTCCCCGAGAGTTTCCCTCTCTCTCTGTTTTAACGCTTTCAGATGGTACATGCTTTTCTTCATCCGCTTCTGACTGGAAAAGTAGTTCTCCAACCTCTCCTTCATCTGCTCGAAGCTAGAGATAGATCCCGCTTTGATTCTGTTAAACCAGTCTAACGCCGCTCCTATTAGTGTTGTTGCCATTATTTTTACCTTAATGCCTTCGGAAAAGTCTTGTAAGTTCAAGAGACTCTCCACGGCATGGATGTGATCCATTGGGTCACTCTTCCCATCATATGGTTTTATAGTCGGAATCTTGTCTCCTCTGTACAACACTTCTTTCTTGATTTCATAACAGAAGGGAGTCGACGGTTGTCGGTGTCCAACGGCTGTCATTCCACGGTTTACGTTCCTTCTCCCGGCTTCCATGTCCTTAGTCATTTTAGTTGTCTCCCTTATCATGTTACGTCTGTCCTCCTCAAACGTCTTGGCTCTCTGGTCGTTCTCTGTATCATCACTTACTTCTACCCTCTCTTCACTTCTCGCCCTTGTCAAACGCTCTCTTTCAGTGATGTCCCTTCGACCCCCTTCCAGGATCTCCTCTTCGTCCCGCTCTTGCCTTGTCCTTCGTTCCACTATGCGCGGCAGCAAAATCTCCAGTGTAGCGTCAAGCGCCGCTTTTACAGAAGCGTTGATCTGCGCTAGCACCTCCGGGGTTATGGCGGCAGGGGGAACGGCGCTCTGTCCTGCAGCCCTTGTCTCCTCTGAGCCGGAAAGATACGCATTTGGCACCTCGGTCATTGGGACATCCGCCGCCCAGTTTTCAGTGGTCGGGCCCTGAGTAGCAGGTTCTGCCGTATTCGGTGCGACAGTGGTTGGCCCTGTATCCGTGGCCCTCGATGGCCTCCCGGGCCCGCGCCTACGTCGCGGTTCAATTTGTGCTGGAGGAAGCTCCATCTCGGCTTGGGTCATTGTTTGTTCTTGGCCAATCGGCTGTTGAGGGAGTGGTGTGTCCTCAATCCTCGTGTTTCTATTCCTGACTCTGTTAAATTCGGATCGGGTCCTTCTTCCTTGCATCTTAACGTCCTCGTCCGGGAACTGGTGTTCCCACAGACGGCGCCACTAGTTTGACAATAGATCGTTTATATAAGTATGGGTCGGTTACAGTGGAGTACAAAGGAAATACAACGAGTCTACCTTAACAAACTAGGCCTAATCTAGGTGTCTCGATTAGGCTTGGTCCGGAACAGCTCGGACTAACGCATCGATGCTCGGATGACAGGGGTATGTCGGTAATTAGATCGGGCGTATATCGGTGATCAGCTTCGATGTGATGTCGATGACCACCCTCGATACGTTATCGGTAGTGTGGTGGTATGACGTATTAGTGGAGCACGAGGGTTATCTCGATATCGAGTACGATACCGAGAGTGAGAACGGTGATTTCTTTCGATATGAAGCGTGGTAGCTGAGGGATAATAATCGCTTGTTTTGGGATCCGGGCGTCGCCTATTTATAGACCTCGGGATCCGGGGACCACAGTACCATATCGGTGATTATCACCAATATGATGTCCAAAGTGATCCCCGATATGGTTAAATATGGGCCTGGTTTGGGCCAGGCCCCATATGCGGGAAATGCCCATATCACATATTATGATTAACCTTGCGTTAGTGAGTTCAAGTGAAACCCATACCGGGAAATGAATATGTTTTTTTTTTTGGTAAGCTAGATGGATAGCTTGTTTATATACTAAAACCCATAAGTTCTTTGTCCTTTGGGATGATTGTCAACAAAGACTACATGCAAAAGCTGAAATACGCCTTATTGTCGTCGCAAAACCGAACATGAAGATAACAAGTAAATTTACCTTTACATGGAATCTTGTTGATCTTCTCAAAAGGGAAAAAAATCTTCTTTATTGCAACTGGAAATCGAATGATAATTGAGGAGAAATTGGATGCTAGGAGATAGAGCACTACTCCAACACCCTCTCAATTACCTTAATACCCTCTACCTTTTATTCCAAAGATTTCTTCAACTTTTAAGATATTTCACTTATACCCCATACTTTAAAGGTTTCTATTTTTGGTGCTTGAAAATGGTATCAGAGCATGGTTTATTTATTTTATGTGGTTATTTATCTATTTATAGCAACGCTTTATTACCTTATGAGAGGAGTTTTTTTTTCAAAAAACATGAGTGATCCAGTGATGGATGACATTTGGGATCTCATCATTTGGGCTCCTATGAAAGGAAACGCGTGTACGAGTATTAAAGGGCGAATTGCCGCCCTAACGAGATACCTTAATTTTCACAAAAGGGAATTAAGAAACCATGATGTTCTACGTTGTAGCATAGAACAAACAGGGGGAATTTGTCCTATCCAGGTTACCAGACTTGAACAAATCAAGTTGATCGAGATTAGCCTCGAAAAGGCTAAAAAACAAAGTTATATACTAAGCCTGTAAAATGCCTGGTATTACACTTGAACGAGAGCTTCAAATCTTGATAACTAAGTTAGATGACCTAGCTAGTTATAGACCAGACAATCTCCAGGCCATTAGAGTCAAATTCATTAGAGTTAATGGTCTCTTGGCAAGTATTGCGAGAATTAATAGATTAATCACTGAACGTAATAACCGTTCTTCATGAGTAATCTAGTTTTGCCAGATTTCCACGAGCTCGTGCCAGATAGCTCCAAGCTATCCCAAGACCTCAGGGAAGTCCAGAAAACAGTTCAAGCATATGGCAATCACCAATACCATGTGCCCGAGCAGATACAGGAAATCAGGGACAAGCTTGAAGCCATGTCTCGACGACAGAAGGAGATCTTGGGGAATTTACAAGATATCCAGCAACGAGTCAAGAACTTGGAATCCGTGCCAAGATCGTCCGAGAGAAGGAAAGTTGGATGGTTGCCACCATCTTTCGGGAAGGAGCCTTTATTGCATCAAAAAGGCAAAGCAGTCCAGGTCAAAAGAGAGATGACCACAAACGAGAAGCTGAAAGCCCGGATTAGGGGAGAACCTAGCACAAGGTGAAATCATGTCCAGATTCAGGATTGACGATTTCAACTTCGAGATTGGACGAGACCTTGCCGATCTGGCGGAATCACTTTCAGGCCTCAGCCTGGAAAACGTGCAGACGTTTGGTGCAATTGTACCAAGTCAAGGTCCTCCACCGGGACAATCAAGTCAAGGTCCTCCACCAGGACAATCAACAGTTACCGAAGGTGCCGGATCTTCCATCCCTAATCTAGACCCAATTCGGGAAGAGCCAATTCGAGAAGAAGCCATGCCACACCAGCATGACTTTGTTGTGGGAAATATGTACAATCGTATTCCAACCCGAGCAAGAGCCAGAAGGCCGGATGTTCATGGAACACCATACGGAAGATCTCAACTCGATCCGATCCACTCGTATGGGCTTATGCTCAATCTGGATATTTTGGATTTCAAGAACCGCGAGGCCCTGATCGATGAATGGGCAGCAGCAATGAGAATTGCGGCGGCGACGCTTGAACTCGACAAAGAAGGATTCATCATGATGTTACAGATGAGTCTCGAAGGTTTGGTCAAGGTCGGATGGGAACATGGAACTCCAGAAGTTAGAAGTGGAGTCCTATCTGGCGAGTCTCTCAAAGACATCGTCGATAGAATGGCGAGGCTTTTCAAAATCTACTTCATCGGAGAAGGATACTTTGTTGATCCCCAGACCGGAGGAGGTGACCAGGAGAAAGTCAAGAGGTACGAACAAGCGCTGTATAGCCTGGAGCTACATGACATATGTAGCGTTGATCTATACATCAAGTTGTTCACCGAGTACAGATGGAAGAGCCGGATTGCAGAAGACACGGCGCTTCCCCTTTTCTTCGCCAAGATTCCAAGCCCATGGCGAGAAATGTTACTACGAGAGTATATTCCTTTGGGAATAGACACGGTGGCTCAAAAGATGTCTTTCCTCAAAGCCAAATTGAGCGAATGGTGCCAGAAGGCAGCAATTCAAAAGAATTTCAAGAGGCTGAAATGAATCAATAAATCAGCCCGGCTTTGCTGCGACGATAACGACGTTCCGACAGTCGTAGGAGCACCAGAGAGACATCAGAAGAAGAAACATAGGGATCATCCCTATGAGCGGAGAAGCAAGTTTACCAGGAGATCTTCATGGAAGCCAAGAAGATTCTGGTCAAAACAGAAGGCCCGAAGTTACAAATCAGGGCAGAGAACAGGACCCAGCCGTGGAAGAACGTCTTCCAGTCAAGGAAGTACCAGCAGACCATCAGCCAGGCGAACTTTCAGGAGAGCACACACACGTGCTAATGAAAGTTTCAAAGACTGCAACTGTTGGACATGTGGGGCCAAGGGACACATCTTAACAGATTGTCCTGAAAACCAAAAGAGAGGTGTTAGACAGTTCGAGGCTACGCCGGAGTTCGAAGAAGCTGTCTACTTTCAGGACCTGGTTCAGGTATACCGGTTTGAAGACATCCCTTCAGACGAAAGTATATATGAGGAAGACGAAGGACCAGATGAGTCTTCAGAGTCAGAATCAGAATCAGACTGAAGACGAGGAGATCTTCCATCAGGAAGTTCAAGAAGACAGGACAGGATTTTTCTCACAAACGAGCATTTCTCACAAAGCCTTGATGAGAATTATGCGAGAAGATCCAAAGTTGAGAGTCTACGAGGGATTCACCATCGGAAAAATGGAAAGAGCCTTAGCTCAGCTAAGCTTCAGAAAGAGGAAACATCACATCATCTACAAGGTTACAGCAGGAGAAATTGCTATCCCAATGGAGCTGACCAGTAATGTGATGGAAATGCAGCTAGTTCCTATGAACGAAATCAAAGAGGAACTAAAAAGACTCAGGCCAGAGGTTGCGCAGAAAATGTCATGGATCCATATCGGAGCCATAAGAATTCTGCTCAAAGCGACGTTCAAAGAAGGAATCAATTCCCCAATTGACATTGCCGTCTTTGATCGGAGGATCCAGAACCTACGAGATGCTTGTCTCGGAGGTATTTCAGGTAATCTATCTGCGGGAAAGGTGGCGACATTCATATATCCAAAGATCTCCTTTAACCTAGCCGATAAAGATTTCAGTAGAGTCCTAACTCTACATCAGGATTTCAAAAACAAGGAGTTAATGAAGGAAGGAAACCGGCCTTACTCCATTACCTACAGCATCTCCTACGCACTCTCAAATACTCACCATTCAGATCTCTTCCAGAGGAATGAGTTTGTTGAGATACCGGAGATCTTCGAGAAGGTCGCACACGCAGTCAGGCCAGAAATTTCCAGCCTGCCACATATTCATGAGATGGATTTGATAATCCGCGACCAACCAGTTTTTGGCAAAGATACGAGCCAAAGATTCGAGCCTAGAACGGTCTCTTTCCGGGAAAATAGGATGCAAAGCCTCACCTGGGGAAAGAAACCAATTATGGAGGTTGTGATTGAACCAAAGAAATTCACAACCAAAGGCGAACTCCAATGTCCAGGAGGATGGGGAGAAGTCGAAGTCATCTTCGACACCACCCAGAAAGATAATGCGTTACCATGCGACGCATTGTATTATCTCAAGCAGCCATTTGTTGGTAGGTATCAGGGAAACCTAAAGCTAGGTGGACTTGATTTTATTATCAACGGACGTGCAGGAAAGATACCAGAACAACTTGTTCTTGGAATCGATTTTCTCGAGGATCACAAACCTTGGGAAAAGGTGACGGAAGGAATGGAGTTTACGGTGGAAGGAAAAAGATACCGCCTCAAATGACCACCAGTCCATTCTCAATCTACATCTCGGTTGGGATGTTGTACGAGAAATATCGAGTCGAATACTTTGCAGTGTATATCGACTCAGGTGCAGGAATTTGCACAGCAAAACCAGGAATCTTTCCAGATGGACTCGGGGAAGATTTACCAGCAATTGCTGGGAGAGATTTCGCGAAGAAAATCATCGTCTTCAGACGCGGAATAAAACAGGCCGAAATATTAATTGGCGGAGCAAATGGTACCCCATGGTACAAAGTGAAGACGCCCCCAATATATTTCCATGATACCGGAGCCGATATCTTACTCGGCAACAATTTCCTACAAACATTCAAGCGGGTTACGCAGGACAATAAAACAAGGCGTCTTATACTCACAACAACTTGTGATCATAAGATCTTGGTGCAACGATTGACACGGCGTTTCACCGCAAACTGCCGATTCAATTTCGCAGCAAGCGTGGTGATGAAGGACGACTTCTACACCCAAAAATGCAGGAGCAGAGGAAATATGGTAAGGCAATCCTACAGCTTAGAAATGAAAGCTTGGGCGGACAAAAGACCAAAAGGATCAGAGATGAAACAATTGAGATCCTCAAGGCCAGCCTTGAACCAAGTCCTCATATTGACATCACCAATGAAGAACAGGTTTCAATTGAAGATGTCAAGGCAAAGATTCGGAGGAACTACGAAGAAGATCCTCTGGCATGGTGGAACAAGAATGAACTCAAGGCTACTCTAAGAGTTCTAAAGGGAAAGGAAAACGAGCTGGTCAGATATAGACCCATCCTCATGAATCAGGAGGATCGAAAGGATATGTAGATGATTCTCAAAGAACATCTGGATCTGAAGCTCATCTCACCAGGAGTTTCTCCTTACAGCAGTCCGGGGTTCTTAGTCAGGAACCATGGAGAGATCAAGAGAGGAAAGCCGAGATTGGTGATCAACTACCAATGGATCAACAAGATCTTGGATTTCGACGGGTATTACATCCCGAACCGAGAGCACCTGATCAACTGCGTTCAGAACGCGAGAGTCTTCTCTAAGTTTGACTGCAAATCAGGTTTCTACCAAATCAAGATGGAGGAAGAGAGTAAAAAGTTTACAGCTTTTTCCACACCGCAAGGTCACTATATTTGGAATGTCATGCCAATGGGTTTGGCTAATGCGCCCCAGATATATCAGAGGAAAATGGATAATCTTTTCAAAGATTATTTCAAGTTCATGTTCGTCTACGTCGATGATATCCTCATCGCCTCGAAGAACGTCCAAGACCACATCAAACATTTGGAGATCTTCTCAGATGTTTGCCACAAAGAAGGATTAGTGCTGTCACAAAAGAAGGCAGTAATTCTTACAAGGAAGATCGAATTCCTTGGAGTCGAGATTGACGAGTCAGGTATTATCCTCCAAAATCATTTGGTGGAAAAGGTACGTGACTTTCCCGACGACCTCAAGTCTGTTAAACAACTCCAAAGTTTTATGGGGTTGGTTAATTTCGTTGTAATGTTTATTAACAATCTGGCAAGTTACAGGAAAACATTTAGTCCATTACTGAAGAAGGATGCAGAGTTCAGATGGACGGATGAACACAAGGAGACAGTATAGGAGCTTAAAGCTATCTGTCAAGATCTCCCCAAGCTTGCAATCCCCAATGACGAAGATGATTTGGTACTTTATACGGATGCAAGCGACCACTGGTGGGCGGCGGTTCTTACCAAAGTCGAGCCAAAAGGAGAAGTGCCATGCAAATACTGCAGCGGTCTCTTTTCGAAAGACGAGGCAGCAAGATGGCACATCAACGAGAAGGAATTCTTTGCAGTTCGAAGGGCCTTCAAAAAATGGCCTTTATTCTTACTTGCTAAAAAATTCACACTTAAGATTGATAACACTAGTGTCAAAGCTTTCTTGAAAAATAAGATAGAAAGCAAACCCGAGAAAGCTAGGTTATTAAGATGGCAAGCTGAATGTCAATATTATAATTTTGATGTTCAAGTTATCAAATCTCATGAGAATGTTCTTGCAGATTTCTTAACCAGGGATGGAGGTACATGAGGCCGATACCATCCTCACGAGATGGAGACACCACAGGGATAACCTGGACAAGCTCCGCAAGGCGATCGAGGGTCTGGCAATTAATGCTCAGGCTTCCGGTCATGTACAGGAAAGGGACCTTTCTAAGGTTCAAAACTCAATGAAGGCAACTTTATTGGGTAGTACGAGTTTGTGGGATAGCCTCGCGGTACCCCTTTTTCGAAATGCTTCACTTTCAAAACTGGAAGTGGAAATACGAGCAAATACATACGAGTGTGATGATCCAAGTAAAACTGGACCAGCAGGTGATCCTTTCGAGGAAAACACCCAAGGACAAGCTGATTCAAGGGTAGAAATACCTAAAGAATCTACGAGCCAGAAGCAAGCCGATTCAAAGGTAGAAATACCTAAAGAATCAACGAGCCAGAAGCGAGATGATCCAGATGTAGAAATACCAAAGGAATCAAAACATACCTCTAAAATTAAAGAGGACGAGGTTAATCTTAGACCCCAAATGGGATCATCTAAGAAAAACAAAAACGAGAAAACCCCACCTTTGATTGAATATCAGAGAACGTGGGAAAGATTAAACACGAGGATGGGACTTGTCCCGGGAAAAACTATTGCAGATTGGTCAGGAAAATATCCAAGGGTTTGGATACTACCTGGATCAAAACCGAGCAGACACGAGAATGGTTTGATTTTGGCTGTATAGCCTCAATCTTTACCGAATCACCAAGCTTCCCGGAAATTGCCAAATTACCGGAATGGATCCAGGAAAATGTGTATGAGACATGGCAAAACAATCATACACTCGGAAGGGGCGATGTGCTAGAAATGAAGTTCATCTCCGCAGCCCCGGAGATCGCAGGCAAGGGGTCTTTACCATGTTTCCATTTTATCAAAATCCAAAAACCCAATTGGAAAGCTTTGGACTACATCAAGCCTCCACCAGAAGGACAGATGTTAGTCACCCCACTCTCAGAAGATGACGTTTCAACAAGAAGAGCTTGGGGACTCTGGGTCTGTCTCACAGAGATGGACAAGGTCAAGTATGCGTTCAAGATTTTCCAAGACAAGGAAAAAGGGACGTTCATGCTTAACAGCATGACTAACACCACCACGAGGTTCGCTGAATCAATGTTCGAAAACAAACGAAGAACATTGTGGATAAACGAGATTCCATCGACGGCAGAGACTAGCCGAAAATTCTGCAACATGGCACATGTCGGCCAATGGAAAGAAAGGATCTGTCCAAAGTGTCAAGATCAGAAAGAGCCCCTCTTTGGAAAGGGATTCCCGATGAAACGGGACAAAGAAGATAACGACAAAGAGGGCCATGCGAGACAAGGAAAGATGCCGCGTGGGACAGGCAAGTGGGCTACTACAGCTGGCAAAGCCAAAGTAGCCATGTGATCAAATCAGGACCATCTCCACTACCACTACATGATGATAAGTGGAGGGCCAGACCACTATCATAGTGGGAAGGAAAAGACAACAAGATGCGGTGGAAAAGATTCCACTAAAATGACAGGAGGGCCAGGCCACTACGCTAGTGGAAGAAAAAGCATCAGGATGTAGCTGAAATCCGCGTTTCAAATCCGGATCTTCACCTATAAATACACAAGCTGAAGAAAGCTAAAGGCATCGAACATTTCCCTTAGTTTTCTTATAAACAAGAGAGAAGCATAGTTTGTAATAGTGTGAGCATTTTCAATTCTGTCAATAAACGAGTGTCTGTTGAATAGTTTAGATTTCTGTTTTGAGTGAATGTACGAGAGAGAGTTAGCTACTATGAGTAGCTAAAACAAGTTACTCCTCTCTAAGGAGATATGAGTGTGTTGTAATAAATAAATCTCCACATAAATAAATATAGATCTGCTTTCGCTTGAGTATGTCGATGTTGAGCTTTTAAATATTCCGTTTTAGTTGCCTCTTACACCCGGAGTAGGAAACGAACCAGGGTTGTGCTGGTTATCGTTGAAGGAGCTGTTGCAGAACCATCGGTTGCGATCGAGTGGTTGAGGGCGAGGAGTCTTCGTAAAACCTGGCAGAATACCCGACGGTGATACGGTCAAAAGGAGGTATCTTTTACGGTTATGTTTTAATAGTTTGTACGGAAGCATGCTGGGCCTGATATTGGTCGTGATGGACTATTCCCATGAATAGAATACTAAAAATAGAACTATTTAATCTATTGGGGTAAATTTGCAATGTCAGAAAAGATGGAACCATTTCTTATAAATAAAAGAAGGGATATTTTAGTAAAAGTGGATGTGTTGGAGCACTACTCTACTACCCAGCGTCTTATTTCCCATAATTGAGAGAGAGCGAATTCATTTCTGTTACAAAAGTGATTAAAGGAAAAAGTGAAGTGATTTGTGTGTGTAGTGTGTGTTATATACTTGTAACCCCCCAAAAGCTAGGAAGAAGATAAATTTATACTTGAGTTCTTGAATTTTTCAAATTTTCATTTTTGACTATAAATATTAATTAAAATTTGCATTTTAATCCCTGAACTGAAAAGTTAATATTTTATTATTTTATAGGTCTCTAATCCTAAAACATATATATTAATTTCAAATATTAACCAAGTTGATCGAATTACCTAGAAAAATTACATAAGTAAATAGTATAAAAAAATCTAATTATACCTATTTGAATTTTAATTATAAATAATTGAGGAACTTGATATGCAATTACCTAATTGATGAGGGAAGCCATGACATCTTTAAGAGCACGATTGAAGTCAGATTTTTTGTGATTTATTATAAATAAAAAAAACATGGTGGGACATGAATATTAATGGTTAAACTATGATTTTTGCCTATAAATAAGCACCATTGTTCAACAATTTTTACAGCCCAAAATAATCCGATTCTGCAAAAGTTCCTGAAATACAAGTTGTTCCTTTTTGTGTTTTCATTTGAGAAAAAATTATTCCAGATATTTTTCATGTTATTTTCTACCCAAAATACGTCCAAACCTTTACTGCGCAGGAAATGTCGAATTTGCTCTGCACCTTAGAAAAATCATAACAAATAGTAAAAAAATAATTTTTGCTCCATGTTTTTGGCTGCATACTCTCCTTGGTGTCTTATATCGTTTGTATGAAGATATCTTTCTCAAATAACATAATATAGGAAGCCGTAACACATAAACCGTAAACTACTACCAAAAAATCTGATAGCAGCTCTTATGTTGCAAGAATTATTTAGCATAGCAAACATTTGTTTGTTCACAAAATCATGGATACTCACATTCCTCATGACATTAGAAATCCAAAACCGTAAAAGAATTTGAAAACCAAGTTCATTTGGATGTTCGATCAAAGGTAAAACCGGAACTGTGGTGATTTTTTAGTTTATTTGGCACAACCTTTATTTTCTTAGTTTATAAGTTAAATCACCATCATAATTCAAGTATTTATCACACACATGAACTTAACATGATACAACATTAGTTATAATTAGATTATTATAATTTATAATCACGAATTGACATTTTTGTGATTTTATTTATAGCATTTAAATGGTAGGTTTACCATGTTTAATATACTACTTTCATAAGTCTTTAAAGATTTTTCTTGTCACTTCATCACCTGACCATCAAATAAGATTATTTATCATAATAAACACTCCTTATCACATGTTTTGATAAATTTCCCATGTTTATATCTTTATATTTAAGTTATAACATACTTATATGTATTTTAAACTAACTATGTAAAATAAATTAATAATGGGCAAAGTTATGCCTTTTAAGGTGTTACTTCAAATGATATTTATTTGATGTGTCATTGTTAAACGTTTTGAATTGATTAAAGGCTTATTGGACGAGTTTTCTCAAAGTTAGTTAAGTAATATGTTTTAAGAATTAATTATGCATCAAATTAAATAGATAATCAAGTTTTACTTGTTATGGTTACTTGTCATTGGAAATAACTTTAGCATGAAAATGTGAATACTTACAGTTATAGGTTTGAACATATATTTGTTTAAGATAATTTTTTAGATATCAATAAGGTGGTTAATATAATTGATATTTGATATTTAACAGAATATTACATTATTCAATTCATCATCTGAGATTTTCATATTTCGTGTAATGACATGAATTAAGCTTATGTGTTCTTTACTAAGATTTACATCGTAACTAGCATCTTTAACAAGAACGTTCTCAATTTCACGAACATCGGAATTAAAGAAAAAGTACTAATATATGTTGAGGTGAATTATAAATTCAGTTGATTAATATTATTTAAATTTGTTAAAGGTTTAACGAACTAATCAACGACATCAAGGTTCTCCGTACGAGTAAAGGTGAGGTTCCATTTATGATTTGGTCTAGTCCCGTTTGGCATCTGGCCCTATGGAACTTGGACAGAAAAGCCACCACTCCGTTATCAAACCTCGAACAACCTACATTTCATCATATTCCTGTTTTTGCATCTCATCTCATAACATGGTTTTCTTACTCATCGTTAAATCATATCCAATCATTTATTATTTATCATATTTATTCATAATCATGGTATTTCCATAAGATTTTAATCTCATATGTTGGTTCTTGAAATGTGCAAAGAGCAACGAACTATGTTCGGGGCATGTAGCTCAAGGAGCAACGGATATTATTCGGTTTACTAGCTTATTTGGTTATCTATTACACCCATTGGGACGCCTTTGGGAAATTGGGCCCATGAATTGAGTCGAGTTACTGTCGTGCAGTAAGGACTGTCGGTTTAAGTAATTTTGTTTGATATCCATCTATCTAGGCACCACTTGCAGTCAGGAGTTGGTTGTAACCTGCGTGCTAGATCGACATGTACTCAAGCATGTCTCATGATTCGTTTGCGAGGTCACTCCTCGTCGGGAGGTATAAGGTAGAATATTAGAAGCTATAAGGTTGGAATTGTTTACTGTTAAGCACAAGTTCATTAACTATTCTATGAAAATTCCAGTACCATTGCTACATCAAATTATCTAGTTGAATTGTCCCTACCGGTAAGATCACTCCCCGAAATGTATCCATTAAACCACATTTAATTCTTGCATTGCCAGTTCTTTTATATGAATCTCACTAAGTCATTAAAGACTTATTCCTCGTTTTTTATGTCCATTCCCCAGGATAAAAATCAGCATGGTAGCATGGATCAAGTGAATAATTGTTCAAGCGCGCATTTTAGAATATTTATGTTTTGTCACCAGTGCATAACCATTAAAATTGTCACATTGTTTGTAATACCAAGACTTCCGTTGTATATATCCAAATTTATTTTATAAAACATGTATGGTTTTTTATCCTGAACAAGTGAGACCCCTTCCTATGAGTTGCGCTTTAGTCTAGGTTGGAGAAAGCGGTTGGCCACCACTGAACCAAGTCGGATCGGAGCATGGCTCATGGGGTGCGGTCGCCACAATACTGGTCCTTATACTAATATGTTTGGAGAGGGAATTGTACAGAATCTAACTTGAGAGAGCTAGAAATAAAACTAACTTACAACTAAATAACTTAACTAACATAACTTACTATAAATGGTAGGTTGTCATACAACTGTCTTAACTAACTTTTGAATTCTTTTTCTAAAATAAAAATAATTGGAAAATATCATTTAAGATCTTCACTAGCAATGTCCTCATAATTTTTCCGTGCGAAGGAGAAGTCAATGTAAGAGAAGGATGAAGAAAGTCATTCAGCATACACGATATCCAAGCGTGAAAGTTTATAATTTGGTCTAAATACATCGACAGACACCCATTGTATGTGCTTTGCGCTGGACACTTGAGCGAGATGCTCGACCGTGTTCTGGGGACTATCTTATAATTTTCTCAATCTTAGGACATTTCTAGACAGTTTAGGGACAACCTCTGGATCATAATGATCCTTGTCACTCATAGGTGTTTTGTAACTATATATAGGCGGCTTGTACATTTCCCAAAGTAATAAGGAATAGTTTTTCAAACACTTGTATCCAACATAGCTCACTTTGTCGTCACTTAGTAAAATGTTGATTATCTGAAGCCAATGTGACTGGGCTAGACAAGGTTGCACGTCTTTACTAGGGTGAAAAGTATAAGCACATTACAATAAGTAGCAACAACCCAATAATAAAATCCAACACGTGCATCCAACAAGCATTTGCATAATAAAAACCTTACATCCACCTTTTGCACGATAAAGTCCTCTAGATAGTTTTGTCTTAAAACTTCAAGTAACACATATGACTCAAGCCACAGTTATCATTCAAAATCCATAGCTCAAGTCTACTTTTTAAAGCCACTGCATAAGGTAGATTTCTTTCAAAATCACATATGCACATGTGAATAAAATCATATGATGCTAGTTCGGCTGGTGCATCAATTAAACATGAGGTCTCATCTTCAATGTTAAACTTCAAAATAAGTTTGCCGTCAATAGTGAGCCGATACACACTCTCTTTAGCCAACAATCTTTTCATTCCGCGTGAGATGGGGATTGGAGTTGGTTGAGGATAAGACAATTACGCCTTCGGGAAGAAACCAGCACGGTGCACCATATGTTACTGTTTTAGTTGATACTGAAACGCAGCCACTACCTTCAGTGTCTAGCCATCTTTTTTAGAGATAAACCCAGTCAGTGGTTCTTCCCTTTTCAACTGTTTGCAAAACGAACAAACGGCTAGTGATAAGCTCCCTCATAGCTGTTGAGACAAATTTTACATGGTGCAGTGTTTTGATAAGCAACCGGGAAAATATATTAGTTGAAACGTCATTGTAGTTTGATGACAAAAATTTCTCCGTTTCCAACTAATTGGGAGTCAGAACAACTTCACAATTACATAATTACAAGCTGTTAGTTTCACTGTGATAAAACATTTAAAGAATGTTATTTGGATTAGAAACCAACCTTATTAATTTGCTAAAAATATTGCTGCATCATACGAAAAACGTTGAAGCGTGATATCAACTTCTATTTCCTCGAGTAATCTACTCTTATCTTTTAATTATCGGCATAAGATAGAAACCTAATTACAATTCTATTGCTAAACTAATTAGGCATTATCAAAATATTCGAAGAAGGAAAAAAAATAGGGAGGAATGACGGTTAATTAGCCTACCTCAATAAGAGTATTGGATTCTTTCCAAAAACAAAATCAAAAAGAGTGTTTGATTCGTCGGGTTTTAATATATTCTTCCCGTATAAGAACTTTATTGGGTCGTAAACGAGATTGTTACCTTCAAAACATCAAGAAGAACCTTAAATAATTAAGGCAAAAGCTCAAACTTATGGAAGTCATAAAGAATAATTAACTAAAATATGACTGTTTCATAGATTTGTTTTAAGTGGTAAGTCAGTCAGCATAATGCCTTTCCTTAAGTTGGGTATCTAAACGCGAATGATATATAAGAACAATATTCCTGAGCAAATTTGTAAGTACCTATTATGCCTTTAAGAGAGTTTAGTCAAATATTTGATATTTTATTTTTTTATCACAAAAGACAAATTATATATCAAGCCACAAGGCAACCAGAGTGTTTATAATTGCAAAAATAACTGCAGCAAAATACGCACAACATATGACCAAAAACAATCAAGACACATCTTCCTCAAGATCACTAGTAGCCGAGCGCGCTAAATTATGTGCGTTAGTATTTTCTTCCCTTGCAATCCACTTGAAGATCCAATTTCATTGCTGATCAGCCTATCTTCTAATGTCCTTAATGATATTTCCATGGTCCCCGTTTGCCTCGTTAGGATAATATATGTCATGAATTACAGTTAAACAATCGCCTTCAAAAACAATATTTTCTAATTTTTTTTTTGATAGAGAACAAATTAAATGAAACATAAGGAGTGCTTCAACCCCATACAAAAGTCAAGTACAAACAATATTTTCTAAGTTCTCCTGATCCGCATATTTAAGTGCCATTAACACCGCATACGCTTCAGCGTTCCTAGCCCCAAATTACCAACCATCCGATGTTTGAAACTACTAACATGAGTACCCTTAGAGTCCAAAACACACACTCTAATTCCCGTCTCCTGTGTCACATCAAAAATAGTCCGAATTATATAACATGGATTTGGAAGAGAAACGACACCATTCAGGTTATCCTTTGCATTAGCCGATCCTTAGGTGATTGTCTTAAATTCCAGAATTTGAGTTGCCCCTTAATAAATCCAACGATCTCATGCGGTGTGCCGCATTCTCCCCCACAACAACGTGATTCCTATTATCCCACAATGCCCAACAAATCACCATAACTCTCCCAAACTCCCAAACTCCCTATATATCCTTCGCAACCATGCTTCATCGTCTTCATTCTCTCGCATAAGAAAAGAACCCCAAAAAAGAGCATTGCCCAAACTTGTCGTGCCACATGGCATGTAGTGAAAATATGACGAATATCCTCCTCCCCCACACAAGAAATCGTGCATTGTACCTCACATTTATGCACCTTGTCGGTAGAATATTATGACAAAACTGCCAACTGAATAGATTAATCTTTGACGGGTATCTCGGCTTCCACAGGAAAGTCACGCGTTACACTTGAACTCGCTGCCTCGTTTCTCTCCTTACGGTGCAGATTTCGCAGATAATCATTTGGTACGCACTCTTAACCGTGAAGAAACTCGAATTAGAAAAATGCCATATCACGCGATCAGAATTTATTCGATCTCCCAAAGGTAGTGCAAGTATTGCATTAGCGTCTTCCTTCCAAAACATGTGTTAGATAATCCCAATATTACAACCCCTCGTTTTTTCCTCAATGAGAGCCAAAACCCAAATATCCTCAATGCACTCCACTCTCGGAGTCATAACACGTAAAGAGCGAGGCCGTGGGATCCAAGCGTCCTTCCAAGCCCGAATTGTCTTCCCATTGCCTACCCTCCAACGCAACCTTGCCCTCAATATGGGAATTGTTTCAAATATACATGGCCATGGAAAAGAAAGAAAGGATCCAAGTCGTGCTTCCAAAATTGGCGTCTTGTGGAAACATTTTGCTTTGTACACTCATGCTAGTAAACTCTCTGGATATTCATGAATTCTCCAGACTTGTTTTAAAAGCAATGCCATGTTGAAAGCCCTTAAATCCCAAAATCCGACGCCTCTATCTCTTTTGCTCGTGCACAATTTAGACTAAGCCATCCAATGTATTTTCTTCTGCTCACCTTCGCCCCACCAAAAATTGCTAATCATCGATTCAATATTCGTAATCAGAAAATCTGAAAGGCAGAAACAACTCATACCAAACATTGGAATTGCTTGAAGCACCGCCTTAATTAATATCTCCTTACCCCTAGTAGACAAGTTCTTCTCTTCGTACCATTTTAATCTGTCCCAAATACGATCGCGAATGTGATTGAATATTTATTTTTTTGTTCTTCCAATAACAGCAGGGAGACCAAGATTTTTCTCGTGTTTCACTGCCACTCTAACACCGAAAATATTCACCACATTTGTTCTCATCTGATTCTTTGAATTCTTGTTAAACATCGCCACCGATTTCTCAAGATTAATCATTTGACCAGAAGCGGCCTCATATCTCTTGAGAATACTCACTAACTCATTCATCGCCTCAGCATTAGCTTCGCAAAACATCAACGTATCATTGGCAAATAAGAGATGTGAAATCACTGGTGCTTTTCTAGCAATGCGCACATCTCGGATTAGTCCCTCTTCCTCTGCATCACTAATAAGAGCTGAAAAAGCCTCTGAACACAACAAAAAAAGATATGAAGACAAGGGATCACCCTGACAGATGCCCCGTTCTAGTAATAAAGAACCAAACTCAATGTCATTAACCAAAAAAGTGTAAGAAACTAATGCACACAATTCATAACAAGGCTCACAAAACTCTCATTATAACCTAACCTGAAAAGCACACACCAAAAAGGACCACTCGACTCTGTCGTAAGCTTTCTCATATCCGGCTTGAGGGTCATCAGTCCTTTTTTACATGTCCTTCTAGTTTTCAAAAAGTGGTTAAGTTCAAAAGCCACTAAGATATTGTCAGTAATCAGTTGTCCTAGAACAAAAGCAGATTGGGATACAGAAATGATATCACGTAGAAATGTCTTAAGTCTATTCGCGATAGCCTTACACGCAATTTTGAAGCAAACATTACTCAGACTAATGGGTCTAAAATTCTGCAAGATGTCAGGGTTAGCACATTTGGGAATTAGGACAATATTAGTAAAAGTAATATCAGCCAACGTCATCTTCTCATTGAGGATTTCAAGACATAATTGAGTTACTTGTGGGCCAACCACATGGCAGTTTTTTTGATAAAACACTACAGACAAACAGTCAGGACAAGGAGATTTGAAAGGAAACATAAAAGGGCTTGTTTTACCTCATCTGGCGTATAAGGCTAGAGCAGGTGATGGTTCATTTGTTCACTGACTCGTGGCTCCATCACACCCTCAAAATCCTCAATATTCTCATAACTAGGTTGTGTGGACTGAAAGATAGCCGAGAAATAGTCCACAATAATTCTCTCAACCTCCTTACCTCTTGCAACTGTCCGTTCACATCCTTTAAGCCTTTTGTCTCATTCATCTTGCACCTTTCATTTGCTCGATGGTGGAAATACGTTGTATTCCTATCCCCTTCCAATAACCATTGAACCTTTCTCCTTTGTTTCCAATAAATTTCCTCTTGATCATGCATCTTCTCCAACTCAACTTCAAACCTCTTTCTTCAATATTAGATTCAGCAGTGAGTTTACCATTCTAAGATCTTTGTGATAGCCTAGGTTCGACTCTTAGTTCGACTTCCCAGGATTCTATTTCATTGGTTTAAGCCTCCTCCACTCTGTCAATTTGCCCAAGAAAGAACTCTCCCCATCAGCCATATGTTACACTCCAGCATTGTTCAATGACTGTTTTACAATTTTGTGATCCAACCCATGCACTCACAAAACGGAATCGACCATTTCTTATCCATTTAATCTCGTGTGTGTTATCATGTGAACACTAAATCATTAAAGCCGAATGATTAGAGTTTAATACATCCACATTAATAGTCACACTATTAGCCGCAAACATATTACTCCATTGCCCGCGCAAACACGAGCAATTCTCTCCCAAACCGTGGCGAGGTGAGGTCTTCTATTACACCACGTGAAGTCAGATCCAATGTACCCAATGTCATGCAATTCTGAATGCACCAACGCTTGCCGGAAAATTTTGCATTTGGCTGATTGGCCTATCTTTCATACCCTCTTTTTCCCTCTCTGCACAAAATCTTATTAAAGTTCCCCGCACACAGCCATGGTCTCACAATAATTTTACTCAGACTTCGAAGACGCTCCCATGTGATATGTCTTCGAGTCGCGTCATACAAACTAGTGAACCTCCACCCATTTTGCGTCTCCAGATCTACGTAATAGATTACTATGTAATTGATTTATTTAGGGTAACGATATACTTAGTATGATTCTATGACCAAATATTTCCTACTTGATTTCCATGTGGGAGAATTATTGAAACTGCTCAATAGCTCTTTCATTTTTTACATTTTGCTATGCAATTTTTCGGGCTGATGAAAATGACCAATAACTCTATATTTTCGCCTAAATTTGCCCTGCCCAATCCCGACTGGACATTTTGCCTAGCTGTCCGCCCAGTCGACAAAGTGCGTTCGATGTGGATTAAAAGCATTGCCACGTCACAATTTTTTTTGTTTAACGCCTATAACTTTACAAAAATCAAAATCAAAGAACCAAGATCATTTCAACACTTCTCACCCCAATTCCTCTCGAACGTAAATCCCAAATTGTGCAAATTCGTTTCAATTAAACACAATCACCCAAATAGATTGACGCAACGAATTCAAGGTCACTTGAGATGTCCGAAACGACTTATGTTGCAGACTTCGATTGCCGTTGCGGTAAATCAGCGGTGACGAGGCTCTCATTATCATAGATTTTACTATTTCCTCTTATCATAGATTCTAAGAGGTGTCGATATTTCTTATCAAAATTAAAGGTGTAGATATTAGGATTCTTCAGAAAGTAAGCTACTGCAGTTTTTTTTTAATTATTTTATAAGCAAAGGCAGAATATTATTCACTAAACAATTTTCGGGAGTACATACACCCAAAAGAGAAAAAACAACAAAAAAAACCAGCCAGCAACTACATTAGACTATAATGTCAAGGAGCTTCTCCCATTTTGATTCGGAATCTTCCATTGCGACATCAAGAAATCTGTTCCACCTTAGCCAGAACTGGTTCAAGCTTACGATCAGGTTGTCACTCACTGCTCACTACGACCAGGTTGTCGCTGACTAATCAGTTTATGAAGAATTGACGCAGACAAGCATCAAACACTCAAAGTACCTTACAAAACCTTACAAGCATACACTGTTTTGTGCCCTACGAGAATTATTTGCTCTACTGTCAGAGGAACAATGCACGGAAACAAAATGAAAGGAGCATCTTATTACTTTTAAAGAACTCATTAAGGATACAAGAAGTTGCATCTGTTGATAAAGAAGTACAATAACATGAGCATGATACGGAAGACTGGTGAATGAAATAATAACATTTGCTGGGCACACCGTAATTGAGTAACTGCTTTCTATCACTCAAAAACTAAGTAAATAAGCTATTTGCAAGGCTCAAAGCTAAACAAAAATATCCCTTTTCAAGCCAAATATAATCATCCGCCTATTTAATCTCATAGCAAATGCAAGATCAATGTGTGAACAAAGCACGCCTCCAATCGAATGCACAATGCGTGGCCGTGGCCTGATTCCGAACCACTTGATTGTGTGGATAATTCCCGCATCTTCAAACTACTAAAAACCAACACACCTAGTACATAAACCACCAAAGTTTCATCCACTTTGTTCAACTGTTGTGGCAGAGCTTAGCGCCAAATCTTCAAGCTCTTTTTGCTTCAGGTATTTATCCAAAATCGTAAGGCGAGCCGTCTCAAACGCAAAGTACCCAATAGCCGAAAAACAAGCACTATAAAACACTCGAGGCCCCATCCCACGAGTAAAACCAACCCACCCTTCTTCCTTCAATATCTGCTTAACCGTAGCCGAGAACCCACTGTACATCGCAGCCGAGACCTTATTCACTGCCTCCACATGACCCTGCGTCATCAACCTAGTCTTCACCACATCCAAAGGCGTCGTCAGAGACGCAGATATTGCCCCCGCCAACGCCCCGCAACAGACACTGTGAAACGGCTCCAAACTATCCCTCTTCGTCTCCCTCAACACCGCAGCTTTCAAATACTCAAACGACGAATAGCTCAACACCCCCGCCGGCAAATTCCTAAGCAACGTGGCGCTATACCCCGCGTAAAGTCCCAAAAAACCATCCTTCTCCAAAATCCTCAACAGCACCTCCCAAGACCTCCCCTTCGCCCCCGCCTGCATCCGTTGCGTGATCAACTCTTTCGGCACCATGATCGCGGACGACACGATATTCCCCATTGCACCCGCAGTGGGAGGTATCAACACGGGCGGAAACTGCACCATTTTCGACAGAACCGACTTTCCAAACTCGCACGTCCCAAAATAAACCGCGGACGAGAACGTCGACCCAACAATGACAGCAGATACACCACTATAAAACCCGAGAATCCCTCTACTCTGAAAGGTCTTAACAAAGGCATCAAACGCACCAGTGTAAATTTCGGAAGCCCCTTTTGTTTGCAGCTTGGTTTTGATGGTGTCGAGCGGATGAAGGCACACGTAAGTGAACGCACCAGCAATCCCACCGGCGGCAGCACCAATGAGAGCCCTTTCCATAACGGACAGATTCTTGAACAGGGCATGGATCGTGGGAGAGCCACGTGTCGCGGGTTTTAGCCATTTTCGGGATGTGGGTTTTTCAACGGAAATGGTGGTGGATGAGAAATTGGGGATTTTTTTGCGGAATTTGAGATTAGGGTTTATTGAGGGGTTTGAAATTGGGGATGAAATTAGGGTATTGAGGTGGTTGAAATTGGAATTGAATTCGTCCAAAGTGTGTGCAGTGTGTGGATTTGGGGAGAGGAGGACGAGAGACTTGATTGGTGGAGAGTCCATTTTCAATTTTGGAGGTGAGGTTGAAATTAGAAGTAGTGTTGTGAAATTGATGAAGGTTGAAGGAGGAAGGTGGATTAGGGTGTGTTTGGATGGTTGTGAGGAATGACATGAAGGGTTGTACTGTTAAGTGTGGCTGCCAAACACCGCGCACTGGCTAAGCATTGGAACAGACGTGGTTTGATTCTGTTGGTTTACATATGAATTTTGTAATGTTTTTTGTTGCAGAACTTAAGTTTAATTATTGACCTAATGTTGCGATTTCAACTCTCACTAACATGTGGTCACCGATTTTCGTTAGATGATTTCATTAAAGTAGTGTTATATAACCTTTTTTTAAAAAAAAATAAAAAATTAGAACGTTCTTTTGATTTGATTGTTGTGCGATTTTAAAGTATTTGATCAACGAGCTTGTAACAGATCAATTTTTTCTAGAATTTAAAATTATTTATTTTAAAAGTTTTTCATATAAATACTTTTAACTTGTACTATATATTTTCCAAATAAATATAAAAATGATAGGTCAGCTTTTGTGAAGCTTAGATGTTTTTCTTATTCTTTTTTGATAGAAAAGGCATAATGTATTAATCAAAAGAATGAGAAATGTTCATTACATGCATGTCTCCATCATAAAGACAACAAATGGAAAGATTAGAGTTGTCAAATTAAGAGGACCACGAGTTAGAAGCGGTTCAATGAGCAAGGTTGTGAACCGCTTTATTCATATTTATGTGTACGTGTCTAAATTTCCATTTTATGTTCTCGCATCCAAAATATCAACAAGGTTTAAACAATCGGTTTCAATGATAGCTTTGGCAATATTTTCCTTGTCACGGATCTAGCAGGCTTGAAAAATGGCGAGTGCTTCACTACCAAGAGCGTTGATTCACAGGCTTTGTTTTGAGGTAGCAGTGACTGTTCTATCCGCATCACGAAAGATAAAGGTCGTGGACGCTTTATCATCGGAAAAGGCTGCATCACCTTTGGCTTTAGTCATCTGAGGGTCGGCCGCTTCCAAGGATTGCAGTTGCGCTGAATTGTTTTCTCCTTTCAATGTTCAAGAGTATTGCAATCAGCTTTCTAAAACATTCCTACACTGTAAAGAGGGATAAGTCTATGCGTTATGAGATCACGATTTTGCCAAATAACATCACATTACCAAAAGAAGAAAAATAAGGCATTCCTCGCGTAAAGAATTAGAGGGAAAGGAAACATCATGTGCTATCAAGAAGAATGATCTATTCCTTTGAAAAGATTGAGATTGAGCTGCCATCTTGAGATAAACCACAATAGAACAATGCAAGGACAATGAAGGAACAAGTTGTCAATATTTTCAGCATTAGATTTACTAAAGGGGCAAGTAATATCATTAACAGTAAAGATAACATTAAGCCGAGCACGAGTAGGAAGAATATTGGGCATAAGTTTCCATAAGAAAAGTATGTGCCTATTATGCAATTTAAGACTCCATTTTTTTAAAAAGGTAAGAAATTCGCTTCATTAGTGGAAGGAAAACGATGAAATTGGTCGGTAAGATAAGCACTTTGTAGAAAATTTTCATGACGTAGAGGGAATTCAAAGAGGTGAAAGGTTAAGGTAGACTTGGGGAAATGAGGATTGAACAAAGAGAGAGTGTATTCTTTTCTTATTCTTTTCCGGTTTATTTGAGGTAGGACGAGAAGAAATGTTTCTTAATCCAATATTGATCCAAACTCGGAATCCTCAACTTGTTTTAAAGCTTTTGTTATAGTCTAACTTGATCCAGCATTTATAAACTATAATGAATTTCAATTTTCAGGAGAAGGCCCAGGTTCTAAGGTTGGGCCGTGACGCATTGTTGGCTTAGGAATACTACACTAATCTTAGAACGAATGGATGTAAGTACTTTTGATGGAAAAATGGATGCAAGTTTGCATGTTTGTCTTTAATGCATCCAAAAGAGACAATAAGGTATATCTGCAAATAATCAATGAAGTACTTGATTCGTGCGGTAAAATTTTCTGTTGGGCTACTCCAATTTGTTTCTTATATATCGTAAAGGCTGGATACTTAAAATTTCAGATTGGTATTTAGTCCATCCAAATGTGTGTAACATTTCAAAATGATTTATGTTATAGTTTTAAGTTAAAACTGTTACAAATTATTTGTTTGCATCAGGAAAACACGAGTCTCTTATTGGATGAGGGAGTGTAACTGATTTCATATAAACTTTGATGTTTCTATTGTATGAGGGGTCTTAAACGGAGTTCAACAACAAAAATCATGAGCGCGCGGCTCCAAAATGACAATATCATACTAATTATATAGATATAATTCATAACAACTATTATCAAAGCATATTGTTAATTCGTGTGAGTGCCAACAAAGTGAAAGAGAAAGAAGGTAAACTCTTGATTTAAGGAAAAACGCACACGATGTGAGACCCAGATTCATGGCATGTTTGGCGACTTGAGGAACGAGTTGTTGAGACAAAAATCATATTCCCGAAGCAAACAAAAGTAGTTTGGTGGCCCGTTATTTGAGAGAAAGGTTATTGAGACAAACAAAAGTATCGCATTGTAAAGATGAAGGAGAGCTTATATGGATAGTAATATACATCTCTATTAGTATGATGATATTTAGGGTAGCACCCAAAATGATGAAAACTTGAGCCTAACATTGATTATATCATATTGTTCCTAAACTAAAATTTCTAGCACAATGCATGAATCAACTTAATTTAAATGGTTGCCAAAATTGAAACTTTGCCTTCTTTCAACATAAATATATGTAAAAGTGGTGAGTATTATTATACCTGCTTTTCAGTTTTTTTTTGTCTCAAATTGAAGGGTTTTTTTTCAAAAATTGTCCTTTACCGTGGCCTCATTACGAGAATAGTCAGTTATCGCGCCATTGTCCACGTTTAGTCCTCCGGCCAAACTTTTCACCGAATTCCGCACGTGAGGTCACGTGCCGATGAGATTTGAGGATTTTGAACAATTTTAAGCGATTTTGACTAATTTTGAACAAAATATTTATAATTTAAAATATATAGTTTTTATTATTGAAATCCCAAAAATAAATTGTAATTTCAAATTTATAGTTTTATTATTGAAATCCCAAAAAAAAAATTAAAAACACAAAAAAATTGTAATTTAAAATATATATTTTTTATTACTGAAATCCCAAAAAAAATTAAAAACCCAAAAAATTAATTTAAAATATATAGTTTTTATTATTGAAATCCCAAAAAAATTAAAAAACCCAAAAAATATTGTAATTTAAAACATATAGTTTTTATAATTGAAATCCCAAAAAAATATAGAAAACAAAAAAGTTGTAATTTACAATATATATTTTTTATTATTGAAATCCCCAAAAAAAATAAAAACAAAAAATATTGTAATTTAAAATATATAGTTTTTGTTATTGAAATCCCAAAAAAAATCTTAAAAACACAAAACATTTGTAATTTAAAATATATAGTTTTTATTATTGAAATCCCAAAAAAAAATAAAAAACAAAAAAATTGTAATTTAAAATATATAGTTTCTATTATTGAAATCCCAAAAAAGTAAAAAAAAATACAAAAAAAATTGTAATTTAAAATATATAGTTTTTACTATTGAAATCCCAAAAAAAGAATAAAAAACACAAGAAATTTGTACTTTAAAATATATAGTTTTTATTATTGAAATCCAAAAGAAAAATTAAAAACACCAAAAAATTGTAATTTAAAATATATAGATTTTATTATTGAAATCCAAAAAAAAAAATTTAAGACACAAAACATTTATAATTTAAAATATATAGTTTTTATTATTGAAATCCCAAAAAAAAAAATCAAAAAACTTGTAATTTAAAATATATAGTTTTAATTATTGAAATCCCAAAACAATAAAAAAATACAAAAAATTTGTAATTTAAAATATATAATTTTTATTATTGAAATCCCAAAAAAAAATAAAAAACACAAAAATTTTGTAATTTAAAATATATAATTTTTATTATTGAAATCCAAAAAAAAATTAAAAACACCAAAAAATTGTAATTTAAAATATATAGTTTTTATAATTGAAATAAAAAAAAAACATTTGGCTCGTCTTCCTCCCGGACACCCCCCCCCCCCCCAACGAAACGGACTAGAAAAGCTACCACCACCGGCAATCCCCAAATCTCATTGGCACGTGACCTCACGTGCGAAATTCGGTGAAAAAATTGGCCGGAGGACCAAATTGGACAAAAAGTCAGGATAAATGACTAAATGTGGACAATGGCGCGATAACAGACTATTTTCGTAATGAAGCCACGATAAATGACCATTTTTGAAAAAAAAATCCCCAAATTGAATTCTTAAGCTTTGTTGTGTTTAGTGTAATTATTGACTTTGAGACATTGATGTTTTCACGCCCATACTCTTTAGGCAAATACTTTCTTTTTCTCTTATCTCGATTGGTTATTTTTATTATAAGTCATTGATCCCAAAAAATAAAACATTTAATAGGAGTCGTATACAAATTTAGTACTATAGTGCAATATAAATACTATAATTCTTAAAACACTTTTCCACGCAATATAAAATTGTTAAAATATTAAATCGATCACACCATATTATCATCAACTTCACCTCATCTGCACACAAAAATTGCTCGGACGCGGTAGTTGCTTTCAAACTTTTCTAGTGAATAATACCATGTGTTGTTTCTGTTAATTGCTTTACGCGCTAGCTAAAAAAGATTGTAGTGTTTTTCTTCTTTTGTGCACCAATAGTCTTTCAATTTGACAATTAAGCGCCAACGCTATTTTAAAATATAATACTTCTATCTACTCCGCCTTCTTTTTTGGACTTGGAAAGGGCAAATGCACTACTTTTAAAGTCTTTTTAATATGAAAGCAGCGTGGGATCCAATATGTCAGTGGGAAATGTAAAAAGGGCCAAAGGTGTGAGATATTCATGAAATTGATGCAATCAAAACTTTTTCTCTTACCTCATAAAATAATGTAATATTTGTCTCTGTCAAAATTTGTTATGTAAGATCATATGCTTAAATATAGCCCAATGGTTTGACTAACTTTCCAGATCTTTATTACTATTTAAAGTATCAAATGTCATGCTATTATATTTGAGATTTGAAAAAAGTGGAAAAGCTTAAGCAAATGATCTGAAGTGACTCATAAAGCATCGATTCTTTAGCATAACAGGTCGGGTTGGACTACACATCAAATGTATATGTAGGTTGCTTGTAGCCTATTCTAGTTTGGCCGTTTATAGAAACGACTCCCCTCTCTTGATCACAAATGTATAGTCCTTATTAACAATAGTGCTTTGTGATGGCCATATTTTAAAACAAATATTTTCTGGAGTAAGGTGGACATAACTGTAGTTTAACGACTCCGTAAAACCATGCTTCATAACTTTTACACTACAATTTATGTTCTAAACAAAACCAATAATTTGTTCTTTTTTTTTTTTGTTTATTTGGGTACAAAATGTCATTTGTTCGTGTATCTGAATCAATTAGGTACCTGAATTAGCGTGTACCCACGATTTTGGGCAAGATTTAGGGGCTTTTTTTTTTTAGCATAATTGAGCAATTGAGTACTCTTCTCAATACTATCTCATTTTGAACACTCGGCGTGAGTCCACCCTTAAAGTAATTTGTGTTGTGTTGTAACTGTCGAACTTCTAAATCTAATGTAGCAAGAGAATTAAATTGGCAAATGCTTTGTTACACATTCGGTGTCACAAATTTGTCCATTAAAAGAAGGACTAGTTAGAGATTCAGCTTTTTTTTTCTTATCTAATTTTGTACCTATAAACTACTGAACAAACTCTCAAACTAAACGTGTGGATCGAGTAACAATGTAAATTAAGTACCAACTACTGGCTACACACTGTTTTGGAGCGGGATAGGGTTGCTTCTTTTGCAAATCAAACAATCAAGTGCTTGTGATCCCCATTGCTTTCCAGTCTCACATGCAATCTTAATTCTCACTACTTGTCTTATCCCTTCATACGAGGTTCTACACCCAATTTTTGGCACACCCTAGTCATCCCCAACATCTAATAAGCACAATTGCCTTATAATCAATACTTATGTGACACGTGTCACCCGAAATACGTGTCATCATCTCATTAAATCTATCACAACATCACAACATATATTGCTTCAATAACAAAACCTCCCTCTACGAAGAGGGCACAAATTCAAAAGAAATGAACTTTCATTTACAAATGATGGCGTGTTTCTCTTTGTTAAAAACAAGGGCTACTTGGAGCCTCTACCAGACTAGGCCTGTCAATGGGTAGGGTCTTACCCAGACCCTACCCTAAGTTGGAGATAGGGTCTAATCTCAGACCCTACCCATAGGGTCCATTAAGGGTACAGACCCATGCCCTGTTCAATGGGTCTGGACCCATGGGTTTGGGTCCGGATAGGGTCCGGGTTGCGGGTCCATGTAGGGTTTGGATCTGGGTCTGATGGGTTGGACCCATGGGTCTGGGTCCAGATAGGGTCTGGGTTTAGGGTCCAGATAGGGTCTGGGTCTGGGTCTGGGTAGGGTCTTCAAGAATAAAAAATAAAGGGTCCAATTAGGGTCTGGGCAGGGTCTGGGTAAAACCCTACCCATTGACAGACCTATACCAGACCATCCAGACACTGCACGGACTCCTTCCTCTCGAAAATCACCACTCTCGCCACCAACTATATGGCTTTGTGATTGGCAGATACTCAAAAATAAATATTTTGGGTAATAGGGCGAACCCCGATGTGATTGAACTACCCCCAAATATTTTTATGCCATCAAGTAAATATTACGATTTATGCTCTAAACACCTACACAAGTATGTTTTGTATCTTGGACAACCCCAATTGATCGGGTATTCGCATGCATTAGTCACGTAAATTAACATGTAACTCTTTTGGGACGAGATTTTGGCTTTGTGACGATCCCACCATTAAATCAATTTGCATGATTTGTTACATTTTATCATTTTTGGCTTTAAATAATTTCTCTACTGTTAAATATTTGCACTTTAGCGTTTGGTATGTTTTAACTTGTGATAAATCTAATTTAGCTATTTACTAATAAAACCTAATTAAGCTATAGATGAGATGACTGGATATCCATAACAAAACAAGTAACATAAAATGTTCTTTTCGTTTGTATTATGTCCTGTATCTTTCTTTGTTAAAAACATGTACAATCTTTGAATATTCAGTACCTACCATACTAATTAATCATCATCAGAAAAACTATCAATTTCTGTTTGTCTGTCAAAGTCAATTTAATAAGGCGTAATATGCGTGGTCCTGGTCTCGTAATAACAAGGTGCCAAATTCGACTTCGAATTTTTCGCCCCCTTCAACACCTTGACCAATTCCCCGCACATCATCTTTGCATTCGAAGAACAGTCGCTCTGCATCACCAGTAGAACCTTGGTCAACCCATTGACCCCCGCCACCTTCTCCCGCGCGGTACAATCCCTCGCAAGGCAGCACACGCTCCAGAGCACCGTAACACCGTGCTCCGTCGCCGCACCGGAACACTTCATCAGCCACTTCACGATCCCCACCACACAATCCACGTCATCGCATATCGCACTTCTACCTTCCGTACACATCGCGACCAATTCCAAAATACGTAACGAATTTTCGATAACCGCACGAACCGCAGGGGCGTGGTTGTTATAACCGGAGAGGATCTTCCCTACGGTTCGCACAATACCAAACCGAATCAGCTCCTTTTTGACCGGCCTGGAGGTTGCAACCGCTGCTAAAGCTGACAAGCCAGCAGTTACAGCTGACGTGTCGTTCTCTACAGTGCACAAACTGTACAGTTCGTGCAGTATCTTCGTCTTCCCCGCGATTTTCCGCTGCGATTCGGAATTTAGCGCGATCGCCTCCAAAATCCTCGCGGATCTGATTCTCGATTCGATTTTTCCTCTCTCTAAAACAAACACGAATGACGTTAGACAGTTCGATTCACCTCCATTCCTCAAAATCGACTCGTTCAACCTCTCTCTCACTCCATTGTGCTCCAACAAAATCAGATCCAAAATCTCAACAATCAGCTCACAAATCCGGATCTGATCCACCGATTTCGCGAGCGCCGCCACGAATCTCGGCACGGCGGTTTCCGATAACGAAATCAACTTAAGATTCTCCTCCGAGGCTTTCAAAAACTCGATCAGCTTTACGAGCGAGTCGGAATCGAGTAAATCGCCGTTGATTGCGTCGATCGCGTGCTGTTTGGCGAGCGCGTGAGTGACGTCAGCGTCGGAGATCCAGAGGTTAATGAGGCGGCGGAGCGTGAGGTTGGGGATGGTGCTGGTGGAGGGGAGCGTCTGCATGGTGGCGGGACACGTGTTGTGGCCAAGCGCGAGCCACTTCTCGATGGAGCTCCGATCGTATGTGACGCCGGTGCAGAGGCTGACCGGAGACTTCATCACGTCCATGGAGATCGGGCACCGGAAAACGCTCGGTACGGTGACGTACAGTTCCTCTCTTCTCTTCTCTCTCACCATTGTTGTTAGTTCTGTTTATTTTATTGTGTGGTGGAAAACGAAGGGTGGGTTTATAAAGGAAAGAGGGAGAGTCAAAGTGACGTTGTTTGGTCAATAATAAGTAACAAGTATTACTAGGGATTTGTTAATTAATGAATAATAAGGAAATTATTCTGAAAATTAAGTGACATTTTTAATTAGTATTATTAGTAGGTGGGACAAAAAAGTCCAGTTTTTGCGCGTTGAAGAAAATAGATTGTGACATTTGCATGAAATTCTTGCATGGAGTTAGGTAAAGTCAAACTTTATCTTGCACAAATTTCCATGTTTTATATTAGTTTGATCTGCTTTTAAAAGTTTAAAATATACGCAATTGGTAATTGTTTAATTTAGGATATATATATATATATATATATATATATATATGTGACATATTATATAAGGAAAAATCTAGCTGGAAATATTTGCCCCGTGACATATCTTAACATATCAGGAATCAACAGCTTTTTGGACGTGGGAATTTATGTCTGTATCATTTATTGCTACCAAATGCTTGTGGATTTTTCTTGTGGGTATGATTTTTGCAGTATAGATTAGGAAATAATGGACGAGTAGGTAAGTTAATCATTCAAATTTATAAAAGGTGAAGCAATTGAGTTTCTATATCACATCACATGGAACAAATTGAACGATGATACAAATTAGTGAATCATGATTTAACCTGGAAGATTTGAAATAATTTTATGTAGTGCATAAAGATTTTTTTTTTTTTTTATCAGCAAAGATAGTTATTTTAGGAAAAAAAGGGAGAGCACACGAAGTGCTCAAAGTACAAGCTAAAACCAACGAAAAACCTAACGACAAAATTTCACACCGTCTCTAATTTGAAAATAATCCTTCCCCCAAAATTCTTTGTGCATAAAGAATTTGATATTGCATAAAGGGAGAAAGAAACGGTGGAGAAGTCGAAATTATTTAAGAAGATGTGAAAAACAAGAATTCCTCTTAAAATCAAGATTCATTGTTGAAAAGTTGCCTTGAATAAATTCCCTTTGTAGAGGAGTTTTAGACGATAACTCTAATTTGAGTTGTGTGCTTTGCAATGTGGAAGTGGAAGAAGTCAAGCATATTTTTTGTCAAATGTTGTGTTCCTATAATATTTGGATGAATATTTTCAAGTGGTTTGGTATTAGCTCGGTGCTCAATGATGGGGGTTGAAAATAATTTTTGGCAATTTCGGAACGCTTATTCGTGGAGGGAAGGCAAGGAAGAATGGGAAAGCATTTGGTTTCACGATATGGTCGATTTGAAATTTGAGGAATAAATCCGTGTTTGGGAGGGAGACGAGTAGTATCGATAAAGTTGTGGAACCATCAAGGTTAAATATTGATGTTGGATTAAGGCTTTTAGAAAGGATTTTCATTATTCTTTTTAGGGTTGGTTTTTTGCCCGAAAGTTTGTTTGGGTTGTTGGTAACTTATTTTCTTTTGCTCTTTGTAATGTTTGTGGTTATGTTGGGAGTATGTTATATACTCTCAATTCTCATTAATAAAATATTTGCTTATAAAAAAAAGTACCTTATTTAGCAAAAATTAAGCGAGTCCGCATAATTAAAGCAAGACAAGGGGGCCATATCAACTTTGTGGGCAATGATCCTTGCCTTATTTAGTATAAATCGTTATCAAACTTATGTCCAATTGGAAAACCGTAACCATTTGAGGTGAAAGTTCTCTATTGAGGTGCGCTTGACAAGAAATTATTTCGTGTCATAGTTAAAAGATAATGTGATACAACAATTTGGTAATGGGTGTGGACTTTCGTTACGAGTGGTTAGTGTCTATAACTTAGAAAAAAATAATTGAATTTTAAACTCTAAGCCTTAAACCTATGTTCTAGCTACACAATGATAACAGGAAATAATGTTTTCTCATTTAGGAATAGACAATATTAGGAGAAATTGTTACATCATGTTGTGGCATAATAATTTGATCAATGCAATGAGTACACGATGGATATAAAAATTCTTAGGTGATTTATCTATATAATTTAAGACAAATGCTATCATCTTTGGTTGTTAGTTGCACCATGACACCTATGTAACAGTTGCAAAATTCAAATATTCACGCAAGGCGCGTAGGCTATGTACCTACATTCAAACACAAATTGTTCGAAAATCTCCCACAGAGACGGGATTGTTAGTGTAGCACGAAAAGTGACGTTATGCAAGAGGCACAAGCAAGAATTCTTTTGAGTATGCAACACTTGCTTCCCATATATACCCTTCACCACGTTAAATCTTCAATTGATTTTTCAAATGATCATTTGCAGCTTGATGAATGATTATGAATGATACACTTATAAATTATAATTATGATAATGAATGCCGAATGATTTAGAGTAATTGCCCTTGTCAACAGGCTTACTAATTAAAACACAATTATGTGGGCTTAACCAAAATTACAATGCGGAAATTTATGTAATTAGTTGAAAATTGGCAAGATGTCAATTCACTACCAAGCAAAAAAAAAAAAAATTATGCTTTGCTTACATTTGTCAAAAAAAATTCTGTCATTAGTGCGTGTTTATGACCATCGAGGCGTTTTTAGTCTGCGAAAGTATTAGTATTTGTTTGACGATAGAATTACACAAACTACCCATGAACTATAGAGTAATTACAAAACCACCCCTCATGTTTGTGATATTACATAAACCACCCTTATGGCGGATTTTTCGTATAGGAATTATTGAATTTTCATGATTGTAAATTCATGGTCTTCATTTATTTTGCACAAGAACAAAAAAAATCAAAATTATTGAATTAGGTCTCATTTATCTCGTATAAATAGACAAGAAAAAAAAATAATATCTTGAAAGTAAAAATATATTATTAGTATCTGCTATGATTTAAAAAGGTCGTCCTAATTATTTTAGATTTTTTAACATAGGGGTGGTTTATGTAATTCCCAAACATGAGGGGTAGTTTGTGTAATTATCCCATAATTTAGGGATAACTTGCGTAATTCTTCCTTTGTTTAAATTGACATATGTTACGTCCAAGTTCATCACTAGAATCAAGTAGCAGAACATAAATTCACAGTCGAGTTACAATATGTAGAATCAATGAGAAACAAAAATTACTATCAGTCAATTGAGGTATAACAAATAAGTTGCAATTATTCCGCTGCGTATATGTCGTTCCTTACGCCAAATTTCCAACGTTAAGTGATTTTATTTGTTAGATTTACACGTGGCTAGCCGCAATAAAATTCTAATGGGACACAACAATGGACTATACCGCATGAGCAGCAAAATTCTTGTCGACCACTATTCAGAAACGTAATGCTTTTTCATGCAAATAATTAGTGCGCATCTGAAATGCTACATTAATTGGCACAAGTTGCTTTAAGCTTAGCACATTGGTGTGATATAATATGTCATGTCAACAAGAAATCATTATGGCGCGAAACTGACCGATGAGTATCGGGAAGCCTTAAAGGTAAAGCTACTTTACCCGTATTTGATTCACCATTATATCTATATAGCTAATTAGACATTTAGTAATATGTCATTGGAAAGTTACATGAGTTTAGGTTGCAGCGCAACAAGCGGGATGCAATTTTGGAGGTCCAGAGAGGAAGTTATGCTCGAAACAGTAGAACTGCGCATATCAGCATCGAATTTGCACAATTAGATGCGGATCCAAAATTACCTTTAAGCCCCTCTAAGCAAGCCTATATATGCCCCCTCACTCCTCACAAATAAGGGGGGACGGACGGAGATGCCACGCATCGAATCTAAGTCAGTTCGATGCGCGCATCGAACCAAGTCAGTTCGATGCACAATCCATCATGCCTCGAACCAAGTCAGTTCGATGCACATGCTCTGAAAGCTACATGAGTCAGGGTCCCAAATCAAGAAGCGGATCGAGGTTTCGATCATCCTACGAAGAGATATGGTCGAAACCGTGAAGTCGCGCCAAGCTGTCTCGAATTCACCCTGTTCGACATGGATGCATCGAACCAAGACAATTTGATGCTCACGAAGATCGAACCCATATGTGACCTGAAAGCTACATGAGTTAGGGTCCGTAATCAAGAAGCGGATCGAGGTTTCGGTCATCCTACAAAGAGATATGATCGAAACCGTGAAGTCGCTCCAATGCTAGACCAAGTGAACCAAGCAGCCCTACCACGGGTCGACCTAATAGAGGCAACTCAAAAGAGACAAATGAACTACGTTCGGCTTGATTCCCTTAATGGGATACGTAGGCATCTTTGCAAGTTCCCAAGTTTAGTCTGATATCATAAGTATCCAATGCCCACAATACGACAATCAAAGAGCATTGAATCTCTCCCGCTCGACTGTTCCCTCAACTTGGCTAATTAGAGATTATTTCATGTTATCTTATATTTCCTTATGTGTAATAGGTGTTCCGGACCAAACTAGTCCTTTCATTGTAATAGGATAGCATTATTTTGGTTAAGTCAAGTCCCACTATATCGATTTCTCGGTGTATTGTAACCTAGACGAAATAAGACCAAAATATTGGCGCCGTGTGTGGGAACACCATTTCGCTTACGCTTAAGAGTCTGTTTAGGTAAAATGGCAAAGAAAGGGAATGTTCCTACGGGGAAAGAACTGCAAAGAGTCCCCATAGCTATATCAAGGCGATGAACAACTATGTAGTTGAAAATATAAAATTCGGTCACAAGCAAACAAGGAGTGATGCTAAAAGAATCTTACCCTTATGAGGTATCTTACCCTTATGAGGTATCAAAGAATCTTACCTTTATGGGGTATCAAAATCATCTTCCCTTTATGGGGTATCAAAAGAATCTTACCAGTAAGTTGTATCAAAGAATCTTACCCCTATGAGGTATCAAAGAATCTTACCCTTATGAGGTATCAAAGAATCTTACGCGTAGGTTAGTATCGAAGAATCTTACCCGTAGGTGGTATCAAAGAATCTTACCTGTAGGTGGTATCAAAGAGTCTTACCAGTATGAGGTATCAAAGAATCTTTCCCTTATGAGGTATCAAAGAATCTTACCCGTAGGTGGTATCGAAGAATCTTACCCGTAGGTGGTATCAAAGAATCTTACCCATATGAGGTATCAAAGAATCTTCTTATGAGGTATCAACAGCCCAAAGTGGTCAAAACCCCTCATGCACGACTCGAGCGTCATGACAAGAGGTATCAACAGCCCAAAGTGGTCAAAACCCCTCATGAACAACTCGAGCGTCATGACAAGAGGTATCAACAACCCAAAATGTCAAAACCCCGCATGCACGACTCGAGCGTCATGACAAGAGGTATCAACAGCCCAAAGTGGTCAATCAACAAATGTACTCCTCATGCACGGTTCAAACATCATGACGGAGGTCCATCGACCCAAAGAGGTCAAAAGCAAAATTCACCCATCAGGTACGACATAAGCGTCATAACAGAGGTATCAACAGCCCAAAGTGGTCAATCAGCAAATGTACACCTCATGCACGGCTCAAACGTCATGACAGAGGTCCATCGACCCAAATAGGTCAAAAGAAAAATTCACCCCTCAGGTACAACATAAGCGTCATGACAGAGGTACATATACGAATTTGCATAGATCAAAAACTATGATGTCAGGCCACAAAATCGGTTTCATAAAGAACCGTTACAGAAATGACAAGCAAGAATGTCAATAAACAAAATATCCTAATATCATCAAAATGGTATCCAGGTATTGCTACTCGACAAATGATTGGGGGACTCAGAACGAAGGAACAGACTAATCGAACGAGCGAAATTCACACAATTTCCCTAAATCTGATACTCTGTAAGCATGAGTTCATCCGTTTGCGTCCAACATTCGAATAATGCAATTTCATTTCCCTCCGATACAAAACTAATGACCCAAATCGTCTACCCTAAGCGGTATGTCAAACGTGTCCATAGTGGTACCGAGAACGTCCACACAAAGCGGTACGGTGCAAACCTCTCTAAAACGGTACGAAGCAAACTTGTCCAAAGCGACACCAAAAGCATTAGCCCGACAAGATAAAAGTAAACATAAAATCTCAAAAATGAAATATTGACCTAGAGCGGCCAGATGAAGAATAAAATAATGGCCCGAAGTGGTCAAATGAATATATGAAATATATCAAAAATGGACATCAGCCCATCATGGTCAGAAACAAATTAGACATCTCAAAGGATAGACATCCGCTAGTAGAAGCATGATGCAAACAACATATCCATATGCTTGAAAGGCTGGATATGGCAATAGACTTCATGTGGCAAATCAGTTACATCTGTCCAACTTGCAACGATGATTATCTGCCCAGATAAGTGCATATTTAAACTAATATAGAGGGCTTATCACCTCAAGAGGTACGAATACCTAGGTGCCAAATTAACCGTCACCGTCGACGAGTAATAACATGTAAAGCACAAAGTGCGAGCAAAAAAATGCGAGCGGTCATCAAATACGAATGCAACAAAGTATCCGAACAAAGGCGACACAATATCCAAATAGACTCTACCAAGCGTAAACTGCAAGATCAATGCAAGAAGCTTGAGAAACTTAGCACTAGATCGCTTTAGATCCATCACTTATATATCATTTTTATCATAGTCAAAGGTCTCCATCGAGATGATCTCTTGCTCGATCGAGGCGCTTAGCAACATAACCTACGTGTTATCTAAGATGTATATATCTCAAAGACAACAACGATTAACTCAAAAGATAACTGCAAAACCGTATTGGGCGAATAAACGTCGCGCCTTCACACGATCCAACAACACTAATGTTGCAACTGGGACACACCCATCAAAGATATCAAAAACCTATACAAGAGTGAAGCCATAATCCTCAAAACGCAAATCATACAAGGTTAAGCAAACGATGGCAGCACTGTCTCACAAATGTAGCAAAAGTAGAACCACGCATTGCGAAGTTATTTGCATGAAAATAACGCCATCCATGATCTAAAGGGGACCCGCGATGAGAAGGAAACGGGACGGACACTCTGCCCCAAAGCGGCAAGTGCTAACCATTAAATCCCTAAAAACAAAGCAACGAGATGAGGAAATATGTCTCAAGAGACAAGTGTCTATGAAAAAACTGATGAAATTGATTACGCCAACATAATAAATGTCCGATGCGGTAGAAAGAAATGAAACACACACGATACCCCCACGATGCAATATGGCATATGAATTGCCAAAATAAAAGTAAATTGCGAAAGCAGATCGCAAATCCGTTCGCAATAGTGGGTTGATTTTCCTCGGCTATCGGGAGAATTTCCCTTTTAGGTCCCAATGACAGGTCCAACCACTGCAAGTTGAACCCGCCATGAAGGTAGCGGGTGTTGTGGATCTGCTGAACGGTGAGCACTTGGGCTCTCTTCAAACTAAGAAAAAGGAATCGGCGCCTCGCCAAGAATGACGAGCGCTAACAACAAGTTCTGATAAAATAAAGACAAAGGGGATATACACTCTGCCCACAAGCGGCAAGTGCACCCAAAGAAATTCTGCAGGATGGAAGACCTCAAAACAATGATGTGAACATTGAGCTACTTAGCAGAAGATGCCATAGCAACTCTGCAAGAAATAGTAAAAAATGCCGCTGAAAGAAAATAACCGCAAAAATAAAGGAGCAAACACCCATTGAAAAACAATGTTCAAAGCAACAGGGTGACGCAACGCCAAAACAGACATAACACATTGTTCATTAAAGCAGACCCATCATAGAGTCGATCGAATCCGAGCACATTCGATCGATGGTGATCATCCAAATTTCAATTTTTTAACAACTTTCAAAATCGAATTAGGATGAAATTGCACAATGACGATCGAATTCCATCCATTCGAGGCATGCCATAAGTCAAACCAATCGAATTACGAGATATGGTGAAGTAACACTATCGATTTGTTTCCGCTTTAAACATGAAATGACTATCAAATAGTCTCAGTACGAATGATTCGGAGATTCATCAGATTCGATCTAACATTGATCTAACAGCTCAGATTTGGCCTATCATGTAAAGCCTTCGCCCTCAATGAAGGCAATGCATCCCATAAAGTCTCACAACTATAGATTAAGATTCTAAACCAAACATAACTACAAAATCAGTGCACAACACCGAGGCAGAGGATAACCACGTCAGAGTTCGTTATTCTTATCACCTTGTTATCAACAATATTGTCGAAACAACGATAACATTAAAATTGGAGGTAAAAACCCCGTATGATCATACAACAACTAACTAGCACACCCAAGGTCGAGTTTTATTATGACCAACAACGAGGCAGAATACAAAGCTATTCTCGCCGGAACCTCAATGGCAAGCTCATTACGAGTATAATGCCTGGCAGTCTTTACAGACTAGCAACTTGTGAAATCATTTCATAGTCTTAACTATAGCCGAATCTCCGAAGATGGAAATGTAACTAGGTGCGATGTCATAATTTGCAACGAAACCACGATCTTCATAGAAATGAGAGTCGTCCTATTGGCGGCAAAAGAATATGTTATAAGAATGACAAGATACATTAGAATAATGAAAAGAATCGATCAGACTATGCCTATATACATAAACAAAATGGAACCACGAGTTATTTGCATGAAACTAACGCCATGCAGGACCTAAAGGGGACTCCCTAAATAACTAAAAAGGGACGGAGACTCTGTCTAAAAGAACACGTGATACCGCAAATTCCTAAACACCTAAAAGCAACAAAAACTTTTTGTGATTATGAAGAATGCCCGAGTTATCAAAATAAAGTAAAAGGCAACGATAGCAATTGAAAGAAAAGGCAACGATTACGAGCCTTTGATCAAACAAACAAATGAAATAGTCATAAATGACAACCTTGCGATTAATAAAAAGGCGACGCAGCGCCACAAAAACAGCAAATTAGAAATTGTTCATTGTAGACAAAAATAAATATGAGCATCAAACCACCTCATTTGATATAGCCTAGATCGAATTCCCTCGATTCGATGCACTCTAGATTCGATACATGCCAATTCGAGATACCCTGTATCGAATCCAACCGATTCGATCGTCGTTAGATTCGACCTACCGTGGACATTTAGTCAAAACAACACCTCGAGGTAAGTGCAAACTAGATCACTACCCATGGCGAAATGTTCATAAATCAAATCAATAGCACACAAGTGCATGCATCGCATCAAGCGTGCATCGCACCAAGATAGATAAAAGTTATTTGGCCACCGATCCTCTGGATTACGGCTCCTAGAAAAGGGGCGTATTCAGGAGCCGCACAAGATTTTTATAATTTGGCACCCACTATTGAATCAAGACCTAATCCCAAATGGGGGTACTATATGGTGTGGGCTTATTCAGTAAGCTACACTAGTGCATAATGACATTAGTCACCCCAAAACTGAGGCGAAACGACTCTAGCACTTCATTATAGTTTAAAGTATACTTAATTATAGTTTGAAGTATGCTTATGTACCAAAATCACACTCCAAACTTGGGGACTATATGGTGTGATATAATGTGTCATGTCAAGAAGAAGCCACGATGGCGCGAAACTGACCGATGAATCTCGGGAAGGCTTAAAGGTAAAGCTACCTTACCAGTATGTGATTCACCATTATATCTATATAGCTAATTAGATATTTAGTAATATGTCATTGAAAAGCCACATGAGTCTAGGTTGCAACGCAATAAGCGGGATGCAATTCGGAGGTCCAGAGAGGAAGTTATGCTCGAAACAGTAGAACTGCGCAGATCAGCATCGAATTTGCACAATTCGATGCGAGTGCATCGAACCACCTCGGTTTGATGCGTACCCAAAATTACCTTTAAGCCCCTCTAAGCAATCCTATATATACCCCCTCACTCCTCACAAGTAAAGGGGGATGGACGGAGATGCCACGCATCGAATCTAAGTCAGTTCGATGCGCGCATCGAACCAAGTCAGTTCGATGCACAATCCATCATGCCTCGAACCAAGTCAGTTCGATGAACATGACTCGAACACAAGTCTGTTCGATGCACATGCCCTGAAAGCTACACGAGTCAGGGTCCCAAATCAAGAAGCGGATCGAGGTTTCGATCATCTTACGAAGAGATATGGTCGAAACTGTGAAGTCGCGTCAAGCTGTCTCGAATTCACCCTGTTCGACATGGATGCATCGAACCAAGCCAATTCGATGCTCACCAAGATCGAACCCATATGTGACCTGAAAGCTACATTAGTTAGGGTCTGTAATCAAGAAGCGAATCGAGGTTTCGATCATCCTACAAAGAGATATGATCGAAACCGTGAAGTCGCTCCAATGTTGAACCAAGTGAACCAAGCAGGCCTACCACGGGTCGACCTAATAGAGGCAACTCAAAAGAGACAAATGAACTACGTTCGGCTTGATTCCCTTAATGGGATATGTAGACAGCTTGGCAAGTTCCCAAGTTCAGTCAGATATCATAAGTACCCAATGCCCACAATACGACAATCAAAGAACATCGAGTCTCTCCCGTTCGACTGTTCCTCAACTTGGCTATTTAAGGATTATTTCCTGTCATCCTATATTTCCTTATGTGTAATAGGTGTTCCGGACCAACCTAGTCCTTTCATTATAATAGGATAACATTGTTTTGGTTAAATCAGACCCCAATATATCGATTTCTCGTTGTATTGTAACCTACACGAAATAAGACCAAAATATACACCAAAGACAAATTAAGGTTCCAATACGCAATAAAACAATTAAATTTGGCGATATTAGCTTACTTTATTTCGTGTTAATTATATTACGGGTAAAAGTTTGAATATAACGCATGCTAGACTTGAATCCTTGATTGACTTGGAAATGCAACACGTTACAATAGCGTTGATTGACCGCTGATAATTTTCGAGTTTCTGACTACCTAATTCATATTATGTCTATGCTGATATCAAATCATATACAAAGAAAGTTTTAGAGATAGTTTCTTTTGAAGTGTAGTTTTATATCTTTAGTATATTATAACTTCAACAGCGTCAAAAGTTGTTTGACTACATACATTTTCTATCTTGGATGAGGTTCTTAACATATTAACGCTCTGCGAACCTGAAATTCTTCTTTTCTCTTTAGTTTTTTTTGTTCAAAAAAAAAACCTGAAATTCTTTGTTTTGTCCAAAAACGGTGGTACTTTATTCTAACAACAAACTTAGACTCTCAGACAAATTATTTGAACTAAAATAAGAAAAAGACAGTCGACACAATGAGCAAGTTGGCCAAAAATTAGTACTACCTTATTTTTTATTTCAATTATTTTAAAAAGCCATGCGGAAGATGCTCCCGGCACCGGCAAGCACTATTTGGTTTGTTAGTTTGGTATAATTTTTTGTCGTAATAAAACGTAGGAGTGGGTATACATTTAGCATAAGAAAATGAATTTCAAGACTTTTTCTATATATAAAAAGGATTAAGAAATACAAACACGACATTATTTTTTCCAACTTTCAAATGTTGACTCTGACTCATTAATATGATCTAGTCTCCGTGTTAGAACATGTACCAGTTCATTTTGAATTGGTCCATATAACTCAGTCATTGTGGTGGTTATCTTATAGTGTCATATCCCATTAAAGAATCGTGTAAGCATGACACACGTTAACAAAAAACAAAACATATACTATACGATATAAAATTTTCAAAAAGGTTGACTTACTTTGGAAATGTTTTTTGCCTAAGCAATTTGCTTTGATTTCTTAACTTTATTATCTCCCATTCACTACAAGAATTCGCCACTTTTCCCGACCAAAATTCAGCTAGAAAAGTTTTCGACCACTACCGACCGGATCCCTGGGTTCCGGGCGGTGACAAAAAAAAAATCCCGACCGCATACCGGCCGGGAATTTTTATTCCCGACCGGGATCCGGTCGGGAATAACAACGATTTTTTTTTTCCAACCGCAATGCTGTCGGAAATATTAGGGTTTAGGGTTTAGGCCTTTTCCGACCGCACTACGGTCGGAAATGCAAGAAATCTCCACCGAAATGCGATCGGTAATAATATTCATATTTTTAATTTTCTAATTTCGCTATCCGATTTTAGATAAATCGTTGGTTTAATGATCAATTACAACAATATTAGGTATATATAAGTTACAAAATAAAAAATAAAAAAACTTATTTTGTCGCACATTGAATAATCATTTAAAGCGTCGGTTGATAATGTCACTTGTAAATACATTAATATATTTTGCTAATTAACTACTTATGATTATGTGTTAATTGAATGTAACATCTAAACATATATATATATATATATATATATATATATATATATATATATATATATATCACAAGTGTCTTCTCTATACTAACGTTTCTAACGAATGCTAATCGCAAATGAGAGATTACTCTATGCCACATATGATGAATATATGTAGAACTTCAAACGAATTTAATCGTAATCTTACTATGTTAATCAATATTAACTAAATACTAGTTCAAAATAACATTAAACTACCTAAGTATTAATTCAATTCATGTATTTTTAATAAATTTTATAGTTAAACTCACAAACAAATCAACATTTGTTTTAAATCAAGCAAAAAAAAAATTTACATTGTTTCCGACTGGATTTCGGTCGGAAATAATATTCATGATTATTTCAGACCAGAATCCGGTCGAAAATTTTGGTGCTATTTCGAAAATTTCAAATTTTAAACTTTTTCCGACCGGAATTCGGTCGGAAAATATCGAAAATTTTGGCGGGCAACGATGGGAAATTCAAAAATTCTGAAAATTCAAAATTTTACCCCAAGTTCTATATATACACTTCATTTTTCACCCCATTTTCATAAAAATACTATCTTCATCTTTAAATACTCTCCAAACAAAAAAAATTCACCAACAAATTTCAACTTAAACAATTTTTTCATCTTTAAATATTCTTCAAACACAAAATTTCAATATATTTTAATTTCTCAATATTTCATTTCATCTTGAAATAAAGACTCATTTCTAATATTCTTCAAACACAAAATTTCAATATATTTTAATTTTTCAATATTTCATTTCATCTTAAAATAAAGACTCATTTCTTTCTTTCATCTTCAAAATAAACACTTTATTCTTCCTTTCATGTTTAATAAACACTTTTTTCATCTTTATAATAAACACGGTTTTCTTCCTTTCATTTTAAATAAATATTTTTTGACTAACAAACACTTTTTATGTTTTAGATTGGTGCAATAAATCGAGATATTTCAAAAAACGAAAAAAATAATATTCTGTTAATTTTTACCAAAATATTAATTTTTTAATTATGTTGAATATTATTTCCGACCGGAATCCGGTCGGAAATACTTTAAATATTATTCCCGACAGGATTACGGTCGGAAATACCATAAATATTATTTCTGACCGCGATCCGGTCGGAATGTGTTACATATCAACCGGCTTCTGGTCGGAAAAAGTGACGACCGAAGCATCGCCGACCGAATTTTTCCGACCGGCGATAAACAAGATATTGAGAAATTGTCCATGCGTAAAATCATAATTATGGATGCGGGCCTTTTCCACAGAAAAGGGGTCATTTCCGACCGAATTTACGGTCGAAAATTACCTTTTTTTCTTGTAGTGATTGTTATTTGACTGCGGAGGCCTTAATTCGGAGAATTTGATGAGACTGAAAGTAATCATAAATATTTCGTATTCTCGAAATCCATGACAAAATTTGTGCATTCAAATTTCAAAATAAAGCGATGACATCGGTCACGCTCTTCAAGTTTGCATTCGATGGAATATATGTTTGTCACAAAATGGAATCCATTGTACTTGTAAGAGGAAAACAAAATACGGTTCCTAATATACTTTTACTTAGGAGGTTTTTGATATGATTTTTTTTGAATATGGAGTTAAAAGAGTAGCATATAATAAACACACATATACAAATATTGATAAGTATATATATACTTGAAATGACGAGATGTGATACTCGTGCATTTAAATTTTAATTTAGTAATACGTACAAGAATATATGTGATATTGATGATACTATTTCCCTGTGTTTAGTCGTTCAGGGAAGGATGTTAAGATTCGAAACGCCCCTCATAACCCAAGGAGAAAAACTAGGGGGAAATGGCTACATCAGGAATGGTCGTAGCTCTCTTCTTATTACAAGAAATTATAAGGAAGTCGTACAAAGTGATATCAGTAAAGGTGTCCAAAAAAAACTTTTTCTAGGGCACAAAGGATCCTTTATAGGTTGAGCTAAGCTACTCCTTCTCATACGCTTTATCGAATGAGGGTGTGCCAGTTGGGGTCGGCGTGGGCTCCTTTGCTTACTTGGTGCATGTACTTCTTTCGTGGTTGCTTGAGATGAGGCCAAGTGTGGTGGTTTCAGGAGGTGCTTGTTTTTTCTTTAGGTGGTCCATTCGTGTCATGTTGTTTTGTTCTTATCTCAGGTGTTGGATAAGGTCATTCGAGGCTTGATTTGTCAGCATCATCGTTGGAGTGGGGCCAAAGGAGATGAGCTTCGTATCTTTCTTATGTTTGATGGTGTTCGTAGAATTTTGTATTGGTACGAGCATTTCTATCGGGTAGGGTGTTCGTGTCCTCTTTGTAGGCAATGCACGAGGATGCGTGTACTCAGTATTTAGTCGATAAGGTAGAAAAAATATGGGTATATTATCAACTATACAAGTAGAGATGAAGTATGAAGTCTAACTAAAAGAGTTTATAGGAAGACATAATATTACGGTAAATAATTAGTTATTGATGATATAAATCCGAATTTTTGCATTCCTTGTACAAATAAAAAATGCACCCTTGTACAAAATAGTCGTCGACACCTTTAGCATGATAGATACGCATAACTCCCTCCTTCACCCCATACCAAGCTGCAACGACGATGCTGACAAAGCATCCCTCAAAACACTTATCTAAACTTAGGGACAAAAACTAGGAAGCTTGACACAGATCAGCCCATATGGATAAACGACATGCACCATCTGACATGTCTACACTCATCCGGATATAATGTGGCCACGAAGGATGCACATGCACCATGTAAACAAGAGGAATCCCACCCCCGATTACCCAACACACCCCAATTCGACAAGACCCGGAAAAATAAGTTGCTTCACTCTACTTATAAAAGAAAAGCCATGTGCCCAATAATAGGGGTTCTTTTTGGAACACCTTCAAAAAGTTACACAAAAGTACCCCATGTACACCCTCGTAAATAGAGAAAGTTACGACTGTTATCAGTTGTAATTACTTTTCCTTCATTATTTTCTTTGTCACACGAAAAATGTTTCGGCCTCCTAACACATGTCCATACAATACTAAGCACGCACGGAGAATAGTATCATTAGATATCAAGGAGTACCTTGAAAGGCTAAATTAAAATTTTAATTATTTGAGGCTATGATGTAAGTTAAATTATACGATCAAAGATGGAAATTAGAAATGTGATGTACGAATGTGTTCAATGCCTCGTTTTTTATATATTGATCCGAAATATATTAAAAGACACCACGCAGGGGCGACACATGAATTTTTTAACCCAGGCTAGGTAAGGTGATGAACATGAAGTGTCAGAGCCATCTTGATTGGTTCTTTCTCTTAATTTTTTTATTTTGATTTTTTTTCTTCAAGTTCATAAGATATACATCATACATAAGTATATTGATTTATTCAGAGTAACCATAATACCACGCCTTTTGGATATAAAAATGTCTATCTTAAATCTCTTATATTAGTCATATTTAGCAAAGCAATTACCAACAATCACTCTGAAAGTGCAAGTATTCTGGCAATATTAGAAGGTCAATGTTAGAGTAACATTGACTGACAGAATCTGCTTTACAATCTTGTTATGAATATCTTTATTTATTATTTTGCCTTATTCACTTGACTAATCTAGTTCCACAGTTGTGATTGTCTTTGGTTATTATTCAGGAAACAAACTTGTCATAGCTTGATCACTCAAAGTTTCCATAAAGAGAAGTTTCCTTAATTAAAGCTAGTCGCGTAACAAATAAGGAAGGAAGAGTTCGAGTGCAACTAGGAAACATCCAAGTTGAATTCTGATTTGAAGAAGGAGTCTTTCCTAAGTTAGTTCACTAACAAATGAACTATTATTCAAGAAGAACGCCGAGAACAAGGAAGATGAGTCCGGCAAGGAAATTGGAAGAATTACCAACCGTGTACAACACACCTTGAAGACCAAGTCAAGAACTTATATAGGTGTGAAGTACATGAAGACAAACACGAGACAAGAGCTAATAATCCAAGAGATTTATTCACGAGTTGTTGAGTGTTGTCATGTTTTTGCAAAGTTTGTGAGTTGTTCAATTAGTTCTAGATTTAGAATTGAGAGAATAATTCTTGTCTGCTTTGTTGAGTTTAAGCAATTCGAGAGTGAGGAGCTTGAGAGTTGTAAGAAACATATTTTGATAAACCCTTGTGGTATTTTGCCTATGGCTCGGAAGTTAATATTAATATATTCACTTCTTAAATTTTCGTGTTATTTATTTTCCGCTGCATTGTTATTCTGGGCGTTGTTAAAGTAACATTAAGAAGTTAACAACGGTCACGTATCAACCGATCCACAATTTCAATTGGTATCAAGAGCCAAGCACCAACCTCACCGGTGTTTAGCGTTAATACATCAAGATGGACAACTCCAACCCCAATACCAACAGATTGCCAGTGTTGGAAGGACCAAACAACCATGCATATTGGAAGATCAGACTCAGGGTCCACATGAAATCCATTGACCTGAGAGCATGGGAATCGGTTCTGGAAGGCTACACCATCCTTTATATACCAAGAGATGGAGATGTTGATCTGGTGCCCAAACCGAAAGGACAATGGACAGCCAACGAGACTGCTCTCTACAACTTCAATGAAAAGGCTCTCAATGCTATTTTTAGCTAGGTAGGTAATCATATGTTTAAACTTATTCAAAATTGCACTACAGCTAAATCTGCATGGGATATTCTTGAACTTCATTGTGAGGGAGATGTGGCTATGAGGGACTCTAACCATAGGAAGTTGCTTCAATATTTTGAAAAAATGGTGATGGGTGAAGATGGGAGCACTGATAGCTATTTTGAGAAACTGCTTGATATTGCTAACCAATGTCAAAACCTAGGATTTGTTATTTCTAATAAAACCAGGGTTTACAAAGCTTTCAGATCACTGTCTACTAAATTCACTGTCAAAAGAATAGCTATGAATGAGTCTAGAGATCTTGCAAATATGGATTTTCAAACCTTAATGAACACTTTGAGATAATTTGAGCTAGAATTTCTAAGTAAATCAAGTAAGCAACCTGCTTTAGCCCTACTTGGAACTGGTTCAGATAATGTAGGAAGTGATGATGATGAGTATGAACTGGTCTCCTCTAACTATGGAAACATTACCAAGAAGTTTAGCAAATTAGGCTACAAAGATAAAGGTAAAGAGAAGCAATCTGGTAATGCTAGTCCTGGTTATAAGAAGCTACCCCCTAAATTCATAAAATACATGGCATCAAAGATTACTCCTCAAGATGCTGAAAAACTAAAGGATGTCCAATGCTATGAATGTAAAGGGTTTGGTCATTTTAAACATGAATATGCTAACGTCCTCCGAGCAAGAGGAAACTCTCATTGGGTCTGTGTAGATGATTTTGATGAAGCTGATTTCAACTCTGGATCAAGTGCGGATGAACACTCAGAAGAAATCAACACTGCTGAGCTCTACCCTCAGATTAACTGGTCAGGAGAAGACTCCGAGAACTACAATGATCCACGATGTTACTTTAACATTGAGGAACCAACAACAGCACATGAGATCTTCTTTGGAAATTGGGACAACAATGACTTAAAGGTTAATTCTGATCTTTACTCTGATTCTGATGATACTAACTTTGATTGTTTTTATGGTTCAGTTGATCTGGAGGCAGAATACTGCTTGGGAGAATAACAGTCTCATGTGGAAATCATAGAAGAGCTCCATTCCACATTCATCAAACTTGATGAAGAGAATATTATGCTTATCAAAAGAAATAAAGCCTTGAAATTTGAGATTGAGTGTTTGAAGAACTTGATGAAACTCTATGAAAGAGATCTTGACAGAACAGAAGCTGAGTTGAGAGAGGTAAAACAAAAACTCAAAAGGACACTGAGATCATTGCAAGATGGAATTCAGGAACTTCCAAACTTGATGAGGTACTGAACATGGAAAACATAGGTACAAATGGTCTAGGTTTTGTTGAGAAATATTTTGTTGAGAAATCTTATAATGAGAAGTCTTCTTACCTTAAAACCAATTGTGTCAAAGAATCTTCTAAATCAAGTTCTCGTCTAATAAACATAGCAAAAAGAAAACCTATCTTTATCTGCCAATACTGTTTTCAACCAGGTCACATTAAACCATTTTGTAAAAAATATTTGAAAGTGAGTGGTAAGAAAATAGCTTTTGTAGCTGCTGTTAAACCAACTGATGTTCATGATGTTAGTACAACATTAGGTTCTAGACAGAAAGGTAGAACTTGGGTTGAAAAGGTAAAATCCCCTAAAATCAAGATTGTGTGCAATGTGGTTTTCTCTGCTGTTTACTCTAACCTTTCAGGTAAGTGGTACTTTGACAGTGGATGCTCAAGACACATGACAGGGACCAAAGAGAATCTCAAACAGGTGATTCCCCTAGTGCTGGAACAGTCACCTATGGAAGAGGCACCAAAGGGAAAATCATTGGAAAAGGGACACTCAATGTTGAAGGATTTCCACCACTCAAGGATGTTCTGTTGGTTGATGGGCTAAAAGCAAATTTAATTAGCATTAGTCAGCTCTGTGATGATGATCTGCTAGTTTCTTTTGATAAAGTGTATTGTGATGTTTATGATAGTGACAATGTTCTTGTTATGACAGGTACTAGATCTAAAGACAACTGTTATCTGGCTCATGAAGAAGCAGAATGCCAGGATAGATGAAGCTTCTGTTTGGCACAGGAAACTGGGACATGTGCACTATAGAAAATTAGAGAAATTACAGAAAGTTGATGTTGTAAGAGGTTTTCCTAAACTATCCAGTCCAGGTAAGCTTGTGTGTGGTGATTATCTCAAAGGTAAGCAAACCAGAGCTATTCATGCTCCCCTACAGGTGCAAAATGCTACTCCTAGAACTAGTAGGTGTTTTGAATTGTTGCATATGGACTTAATGGGTCCAATTGAGGTAAGTCGTCTGAGTGGTAAGAAGTATGCATTTGTGATTGTAGATGATTTCTCTAGATATGCATGGATAAAAATTCTTAGAGAAAAATCTGAAGCTTTTGATCAGTTCAAAATAGTTTGTGTTAGCATCAAAATATTGTATGGTTCTACTGTGTCTAAGATTAAGTCTGATCATGGAAAGGAATTTGAGAATGCTAGCTTTAATAACTACTGTAATGCTAAAGGCATCTTTCATGAATATGCAGCTCCTAAGACACCTCAGCAGAATGACATTGCTGAAAGAAAAAATAGAACTCTTCAAGAGATGGCCAGAGTGATATTGAATGCTAAAGATATATCTAAAAGACTTTGGGTCGAAGCTTTAAATACTGCTTGTCACATTAGTAACAGAGTATATCTAAGACCTGGAACTAATATGACTCCTTATGAAATCTTAAAGGGTTGCATATTTTCATGAGTTTGGATGTGACTATTATTTGCTAAATGACAGGGATTATCTGAGTAAATTTGATCCAAAAAGTATTGGTGACATTTCAGTTTTTAATGTTGAACCAACATTGGAAACTAAGAAGGCTATACCAACACTGGAACTTGAAGATGGAACCACTGAACAGGAGACATGAACTGATGTTAGACTAACACCAACCAGATCAGATGTTAGACTAACAACAGAAGAGTCTGACTCAAAAACTGAAGGTGGCACTGAATCGAGAAGAGACCCCCCTGCTAGGATCCAAAAAGACCATCCAACCTCTTAGGTAATATGTGAGATCACTAAACGGGTAAGGACACACAACAAAGAGAGACTGAATTATAGATATATGGTTAAACTGTGTGTCTGTATGAACTTCACATGTACAGTTGATAATGCCACATGTTTTGTCTCTGGCATAGAACCTAAAAATGTATCCGAAATTCTTCTAGATAACTTTTGGATTAATGCCATGCAGGATGAACTATTACAGTTTACTAAAAATAATGTCTGGATCTTGGTACCTAGACCACATGATATAAATGTAATAGGGACTAAATGGATGTTTAAAAACAAAAGTAATGAGGAAGGGGTAATTGTTAGGAACAAAGCCAGACTTGTTGCTTAGGGGTATACTCAAGTTGAAGGTGTAGATTTTGATGAGACTTTTGCTCCAGTTGCCAGGATAAAATCTATTAGGTTACTTCTAGCCATTGCTTGCTGTCTTAAGATAAAACTATATTAGATGGATGTAAAGGGTGTTTTCCTGAATAGGCTGATTGATAAGGAGTGTATGTAGAACAACCTAAGGGATTCACTGATCCTAAGTTTCCCAATCATGTGTACAAGTTAAAGAAAGCTTTGTATGGTCTTAAACAGGCTCCTAGAGCATGGTATGAAAAACTTACTGAATTTATTTTAAGTCTTGGTTTTGTTAGAGGTGATGGAGACAGAATATTGTTTGTTTTAAAGAAAAATTCTGATATCTGTATTGCTCAAATCTATGTTGATGATATAGTGTTTGGTTCCACTAGCAATTCTATTTTGGAAAAGTTTGTTGAATCCATGACAGGAACATTTGAAATGAGTATGATAGGAGAACTAAATTTCTTTCTTGGTCTCCAAATAAGACAAACAGGTACAGACATATTCTTGAACCAGGAGAAGTATGCAAAGAATTTGGTGAAAATGTTTGAACTTGTAGATTCAAAGCCTTGTAAGACCCCTATGTCCGCCTCAGCCAAGATCACGAGAGATGGGACTGGAACCAATGTTGATCCAACATTCTGCAGATCAATGATATGAAGTTTGCTTTACTTATCTGCTTCTAGGCCTGACATAATGTTCTCTGTTTGTGTATGTGCGAGTTACTAGGCATGTCCAAAGCAGTCTCACTTGATTGCTGTGAAGATAATCCTTAGATACATATCTGGAACTTTGTCTTTTGGCATCTGGTATTCATTTGACACTAACACAAATCTTGTGGGTTTTAACTCAAACTGGGCAGGTGATGTTGATGATAGAAAGACCACAAGTGGAGGATGTTTTTATCTAGGGAATAATTTGGTCTCATGGTATAGCAGAAAGCAAAACTGTATGTCTTTATCCACTGCTGAATCCGAGTACATAGCAGCAGGTAGTTGTGTCACCCAGCTTGTGTGGCTCAAACACATGTTGTTGGATTATGGGTTGGATAGTGATACTTTACTTATGTTCTGTGATAATCTTAGTGCTATCAGTATATCTAAGAATCATGTCCAACATTCTAGAACTAAGCATATAGACATCAGGCATCATTATTTGAGAAATATGGTTGAGGACAAGTTAATAGACATTGAGCACATTGAGACAAACAATCAGCTTGCTGATATGTTCACTAAGCCCTTATATTCTGAGAGGTTCTACAGTTTGAGGAATTCTTTTGGTATGTGCATTGTGTAAGAATGTTAGTTCACCAGCGTTTACATAACACCACTGTCTAGCACTGGTTATTGGTTGTGGTGTGTCTGTAATTCTTTTATTTTCATTTTTTTGTATTTCTTCTTTCTTGCATATTACATCTTGGTTTGTCATCATTTGGGTTGTGTGGTTAACCTATACATCTGACTGAATTGACTGGTGAACAGGTTCATATCATAAGTTTTGTAAAGTAAGAAACTTTGTTGTTGGTCTGAGAATGTTAACCTAACATCAGGAGAAGTTGGGATGCACATAGTTCACTACTTTAGTGTTATTCAGTTGTGACTTATCCATGTTTATGTTAAACAGAACATGAAGAGAAGCTGGGATACATGATGTTGAGAGCTTCAGTGTGATTCAGTTGTGCTTATGTTCATGTTTTTTTGTTATATTTGGCCAAGGAAATGCATGATGGTGATCCTTTTACTGGGATGTTTGGAGTTTCGACTGCCTCACGTTCAGTAGCACTGATCACTTGGTGTTTCTCTTGTAAACAAGTTGGTCAACAAGTATGCATAAAGAGTTGGGGTGATGAAGTATATGATAAGTGTATTGTCTTCATTTAGTTCCTTTGTACTTGCCTAATCTGTAGCTGATGATTAAGTTGCTGGGGTGTGTGGAGTCCTGTGTTGCCCGCATTCAGTGATGAGATTATCCTTGTTTACCCATTCTCAGTTTTAGTTCAAAAAGAGTTTCATGATTATTGTTAAAAAGATTCATAAGTGATATGTCCTGGACTCAGTCAGTACAGTTCTTAGTACTTAGTTACCATCTCTCCATGTTGATCTACCATTGTTGCATTCATTCATTCCTCTGCATTTTGTTGTTGTGTCGGCTTGGGCTTAGAGGGAGTAGTAATCCAACTTCATGTGTTGAGGCACGCACTTTGGGTGACTATACTGCAGGTAAACACACTGGATTGTGATCTGTCATGCTAAGATAATGAACGTTTTTTTGGATATTTATGTCTTCTATCTGTGTGTTTCTTCTGCCATAAGTGTTACTTACTCATACTGATGATCTTAAACTATGTCTTGTGTACTCATGTTCTTTGATGAAGTTTCATATCTGTATTTAGTAATATCTTACGCTCTCACATGAAGCTGTTTGGATGAAAGCCATGCATCTCCAACTTACTGACCTGCTGTTAACTTGCCAATGTTTGGCTAACATTGCAACGCTGTGACTTATAAGTTTTCAATTAAGGAAACTGCTCTGGTCACGCCTTAATTTAACAATGACACGTGGGCAAGTAATTTATGCGGGAACGGTGTAAGTGGTCAGATTATTTTGGTAACATGTTACAAATCCACTAACACCACTCTTCACAATCGATTGCCTTATATATTTTTCCCTAATCTATTCTAATTCTTCACGCGTTCAGAATCAGAATTGTACAATCAAAATTTTATGTGCTTAAGCTCTTTTTTTCTCTTCAAAATTACTCTAACAATGGCCCGCAAGTCTTGATGCCCTTGCAGATGCTGCTGAGCAGATTGAGCAACCAAGGAGGTACAATACCAGGCATGCATCTACTGAGTCTCTCGTCGCCGCTGCTGCAAAAGAGAAAACTACCTATAAACGGCGCAAAGAAAAGAAATCAGCAAAGGGCAATGTTGGTTCAACATCGAAAGCTGCCGAGAACACCTTCACTCCCACCAACACAGAAAACGAGGTAACAATGGCTAACCCTATTCAAAATTTACTTGCTGAAGTTGACATTGAGGGGGACAATGTGGTTTCTGCTATTGATGTGGGTGAGTCTGAGGATGTTAATGAGGAGGATGTTGAGGTTGTGGCTAAGGAGGAGGTGATTCCTGAGGAGAATACCTCTGATGCTGAGAACAATCAGGTGGAGGAGACTGTTGTTGGGTTGGATACTACTGAGGGTATCAATGCTGATAATGTTGAAGAGGACAATGTGAGTGAGAAGAAAGAAGAAGAGATCCCTACTCTGACTGCTCTAGCTACTTCTGCTAGAAAGAGAAAGGCCAAGCAAATGGTGGTTGCTTCTGAGTCTGAGTCAGAAGCAGCTGAAGAAGAAGCTGAAGAAGAAGAAGAGGAAAAAGAAGAAGAGGGCCAGGAGGAAATTGAGGGTGAGGAAGAACTTGTGGCAGAAGACCCTGCTGATGCTGATGTTACTCCAACATCTGATGATGAGGAGTACTGTGATGTTATGGAAGGAGAGTATCCCATAAAGCCTCATTCTGACTTCTATGTATCTGCGGAAGCAGAGGAGCAATGGGAAGCTTATCAAGCAAGGGTAATTCACAAGGAAAGGGAAATATAGGAGGATAGTTTCAAAGAAAATAGAATTTATGAACTGCTGGAAGCTAGAGGAGTGCTTGGGTCAGTGATGAACCATTCATCTTATGCTCCAGATGACATCAGAGAGTTCTACATGAACCTCTTTCAATGGGTGTCCCACCAGATTTCTCCCAAGTATGGGAAGCTTGGGTCAGGAAGGGTGTCTTCGACATTAGCCCTTCCACCATCAATGAAGCATGAGGACTACCTGATCTAGAAGAGTTTGAGGATCCAAGCATGGATGAGATCATCACAGATCTCACTGGTGGGCTGACCAGAAAATGGAATGACAGCTTTCCCACAACAAGGCTAACCTCTCTGAGTGTTGTACTGCACAAGATTTCTACCTACAACTGGCTACCATCTTCCAACACAACAGTGATGACTAAGGAGTCTGCAAGGTTGGTGTTTAAGTTGAAGAATGGTCTGAATGTCAACATAGGGGAAAAGGCGCTGAGGTCAATGAAGGAGGTCACAACAAAATCAACCTCTCTGGTATCCAGCATACTGGTGAAACAAGGATTTAAAGCCTCAAATATAGTAGGGTGGGTCAAGAACAAGGCCAGAATGCCTATCACCAGGAGCTACTTCACACAGCTGAGGATTCAAGATCTTCCATTGAATCCTGAGGATGCAGCTGGACCAAGAAGAAGAAGAAGAAGAAGAAGAAGAAGAAGAAGAAGAAGAAGAAGAAGAAGAAGAAGAAGAAGAAGAAGAAGAAGAAGAAGAAGAAGAAGAAGAGGGCTCACAAGTTTGCTTCCTCTTATGTTCCCATAGCCAGTGGTGACAGCTGCTCAGTGATTGGCGACAGCTGCTCAGTGATTGCTGATGCTTTTGTGGAAGAGACCCTCAAGTGGCTGGATAGAGAGTACAAGGATACCCAAAGGAAGATAGCTGGAAAGCAAGTTAGGCTGCAGGAGATTGACAGCCTCAGAAAGAACCTAAGGGATTTGCCTTCCTCACTAAAAGGGGGAGAGTAGATCAAATTTAAAATTTCTAAGTCTTAATTTTCTATTTTATTTTGCCAATTCTGAACTTTTTTCTATTTTTGCATGAATTGTTTCTATTTTCTTTATCTTTCTTCATTTTGATCAAGGAGTGTGTTCCTTGTTACAGTTATGGCATGTAATTAAGTATTCTGCTTGTTGGTACTGAGTGTTTTTCCTTATGATATCTTGAGCTTCTATCAAGTACTAACTATGTCTGCAGGTGTTAGCTGATATCTAATGTTAAGATAACATTGGAAAATTCAATGTTAGAACAATCGATTGAAGTCAATGTTAAGTTAACATTGATACAGAAGGATGTTATGACAACATTGAAAAATCAATGTTAGAACAACATTGTGTTGGACTTTTATGATATTAAGGGGGAGTTACTTGTTGTAGATGTACCACAAGGTTGAATGAGTTTGTTCTGAATATTTGATCTAACTAAACAAGTTCTAGGGTTTTGTGAAGTAAGGCAAAAAGGGGGAGATTGAAAGTGCAAGTATTCTGGCAATGTTAGAAGGTCAATGTTAGAGTAACATTGACTGACACATTCCGGTCTACAATCTTGTTATGAATATATTTATTTATTATTTTGCCTTATTCACTCGACTAATCTAGTTCCACAGTTGTGATTGTCTTTGGTTATTATTCAGGAAACAAACTTGTCATAACTTGATCACTCAAAGTTTCCATAAAGAGAAGTTTTCTTAATTAAAGCTAGCCGCGTAACAAATAAGGAAGGAAGAGTTCGAGTGCAACTAGGAAACATCCAAGTTGAGTTCTGATTTAAAGAAGGAGTCTTTCCTAAGTTAGTTCACTAACAAAAGAACTATTATTCAAGAAGAACGCCGAGAACAAGGAAGAGGAGTCCTACAAGGAAATTGGAAGAATTACCAACCGTGTACAACACACCTTGAAGACCAAGTCAAGAACCTATATATAGGTGTGAAGTACATCAAGATAAACACGAGACAAGAGCTAATAATCCAAGAGATTTATTCACGAGTTGTTGAGTGTTGTCATGTTTTTGCAAAGTTTGTGAGTTGTTCAATTAGTTCTAGATTTAGAATTGAGGGAATAATTCTTGTCTGCTTTGTTGAGTTCGAGCAATTCGAGAGTGAGGAGCTTGAGAGTTGTAAGAAACATATTTTGATACCCTTGTAGTATTTTGCCCACGGCTCGGAAGTTAATATTAATATATTTACTTCTTAAATTTTCGTGTTGTTTATTTTCCGCTGCATTGTTATTCTGGACGTTGTTAAAGTAACATTAAGAAGTTAACAACAGTCACGTATCAACCGATCCACAATTTCACACTCCATCACATATATTTAGCCATAATATTAGTTGATTGGCTATCTTTTATTTTAGGTGTATATTCATCTCGATAATTAGCCTTAGATTAAGATAATTTCCTTTTCTATTTCTTTTGTACTTGTATATATAGGTGTAATAGCTTGTTCATAATATACATTCAAGAATCAATTCATATTAATTTTGCATGGTATAGAGCATACGATCCTAAATTTTTTCACTTATCTTCTTGATTTTTTTCTCACTATGCCTTCTAACTCTACCATGGCATCAAACACCATATCATCACCTATCAAAACGGAGACTTACGACATTCATCACTTCGATAGCTCATCTACCGTTCTTGTATCTCCGCTCTTAACGGGCGACAACTACAGATCTTAGAGTCATGCTATTACCATGGCGTTTCGAGCCAAAAACAAGTTGGGCTTCGTTGATGGCTCAATTCCCATTCCAATAGGAAAAATGTAATATCTCTACCTGGCAACGCTAGAATGATCTTGTAAGTAGTTGGATTTTGAACTCTGTCTCTCCGGATATCTGTCCGAATATTTTATACGCTGATATTGCAGCACAAATTTGGGCCGATCTAAATGAGCATTTCTCTCAATCAAACGCGTCTAAAATTTCTCAATTAAAGCTATCTATTAATGCTTTAAAACAAGAAGGCGTGTCTATATCTTCATACTTCACACAATTAATGTCGTGGTGGGAAGAACTCACCTCAATTCTTCCCACCCCTCCATGTATCTGTGGGAATGCCAAAAGCATCATTGATCAAAATTTATCGGTTATTCAAAGCCAAATCCTCTTGATAAATCTATTTCCCTCTATTCAGCGCATCTACAATTTGGTACGCCAAGAAGAAAAACAACAAGAAATCAATGTCCGAGCAGTTCCCATTGTCGACACGGCCGCTCTTCAAGCCTTCAAACCACCAAACAAACAATAGGGAAAATGATAACCTCCTTTTTGTGACCATTGCCAAAAGCATGGACATACTCTTGAAACATGTTACCAGATTCATGGATATCCTGACAAAGGCAAAAGATCAACATCGTTGCCAATCACTCCCGCTGCTCCTCCGCCAATTTTGACACCTGATCAGTACAACAAAATCTTGGCACTCTTGGCTAAAGGAGAATCTGATGAACCATTCGCTCATCTTGTTGGTACGACTCTGTCCTTTTCTTTTCCTTGTTGGATTATTGATTATGGCGCATCAAATCATGTATGTACATCCTTGTCATTGTTTTCTTCTTATGTTTGTGTTCAAAATAAATTATATGTACAAATACCCAATGGCTCTCAAGCGCTTGTGATTCACATAGGCACTGTCCAACTTTCTCCCACACTTGTACTTCGAAGTGTTTTTTATATCCTATCTTTTGAGTTCAACTTACTTTCAGTATCACAATTAATAAAGTCAAGTAATTGTGATGTTATTTTTTCTTGATCTGGTTGTGTATTTCAGGACCAAGCAACGAAGATGATGATTGATATGGGTGATGCTCGACCTGGACTCTATTATCTCGATGATGCTTCCGTTTTAAATAAGGTTTTTTCGTTTCAGTCATGTAATAAGTTTGATGTGTGGTACTCTAGACTTGGCCACCCATCAACATCTCGTTTTCAATTTCTCCTTAAAAATTTCCTTGATGTTCCTATGTCAAAAAAAAAAACATTTGTGATGTATGCACACGAGCTAAACAATCATGTCTCTCTTTTCCTCAAAGTACTACGCGTTCTTATCATTCTCTTGAATTAATTCATGAAGTTATTTGGGGTGCATTTTCTATTCCATCTCATAATGGTTCACGATATTTAGTAATGATTGTCAATGATTATTCTCGTTGCACTTCGATATATTTAATGAGAAATAAATATGCGACTTTTAATATGTAAACCCATTTTTTCAACCAAATAAATCAACAATTCAACAAAAGTATATCACAAATTCATTATGGAAGTGGAGCATTTTTATTCCTCAATTGCAAAAATTTCGTTCTGACAATGGGACCGAGTTTCTCTCAAAATAAATGCAAACTCGGTTTCATAATAATGACATTATTCACCAACACAGTTGCGTTACGACTCCTCAAGAAAATGGAATTGTTGAGAGAAAACATCGCCATCTACTTGATGTTGCTCGTGCTCTACGTTTTGAGGCCAACTTACTACTCTCTTTTTAGGGAGAGTGTATTCTTACCGCTGCTTTTTTAATTAACAAACTTCCTACCCCGGTGTTAAATAACCAATCTCCTCATCAATTTATGCTTGGTATGATTCTATCTTACCCTTCCTTACGAGTTTTTTGGATGTTTATGTTTTGCTAAAAATATGAACATTCATCATAAATTCGATGAACAAGCTAAACCGGGGATTTTTGTAGGCTATCTCTTTGGACAAAAAGGGTATCGAATCTATGATATGAGAACAAGAACTATATACGTCTCTCGCGATGTAATCTTTCATCAATCTATTTTCCCATATCGTGATATACCTTCACAGCCAAATAATTCATCGATTATTATCACTCCTCCTAATGATGAAGAAATCATTGACTATTCTATTTCTATGGTCATTAATCCATCATCTAATAGTGAGGTCTCCATCATGGACGACTCGTCCAAACTTGTCCCATCAACTCTAGAGATCAATATCTCTTCTTCATTTGCTCGTGATAAGGCCGTCCAAATTAAAAGTCATACGAGCCTACCCAATCCTCCATCTCCATCTCGCACTCGTCGTCGTCCTTCCCACCTTAAGTATTACATTTGTAATAATGTCTCATCTTCTGCCGTTTTTCCTTTGGTGGATTATTTTTCTTTATCGTATTTTAGCAACACTCATCGGGCCTTCCTCTCTAATATCATTCATAACAATGAACCAAGATCTTATTCAGAAGCCCTCAAAATCTGCCAAATGGCGTGAGGCTATCAAAAATGAAATCCATTCTCTTGAAACTAACAACACTTTGTCTCTTTGCTCACTTCCCCCTAATAAAAATCTCATTGGTTGTAAATGAGTGTATAAAATTAAATATCATTTCGATGGTACAGTTGAACGCTATATAGTGCTCCTAGTTGCCAAGGGATATACTCAAATTAAGGGTATCGATTTTCACTTTCGCGTCCGTGGCTAAACTTGTTGTTGTACATCTTCTACTTTCTATTGCTGCAATAAGAAAATGGCCTCTCTATCAACTCGATGTTAATAATGCGTTTCTCCGGGATGGCCTTAATAAAGAGGTTTACATGAAACTTTCCCCTGGATTCTCGTCTATAGGGGACGCTCGAGTCTGTAAATTGAACAAATCTATTTATGGGCTCAAACAAGCTTCTCGGCGATGTTTTTCCAAATGTTCATCGACTCTCATTAGTCGTGGCTTTCACCAATCTATTTCTGATTACAGGCCTATCACCGTGACAATACTTCTGTCTTTATCCTTGTTTATGTTGATGATATCATCATTACGGGGAATAAAGACAAAGTCATCTCTAAGGTGAAAGATTTTCTTGCTCAATCATTTTCTATCAAAGATCTTGGTACTATTCGATATTTCTTGGGGATTGAAGCTTCACGATCTACCTGAGGCATCTTTCTATGTCAACGAAAATATACCATTGATATTTTATCTGATTTTGGTATGACTGGTTCTCGATCATCTTCTTTTCCTATGGAGCAAAATCTCCATTTATGACCAACTGATGGGACTCCTCTTTCTGATCCCACAATATATCGTTGCCTCGTAGAACACCTTCTTTATCTAACTATCACTCGTTCTAATATTCAATAAGTCGTTAATAACTTCAGCCAATTCATGCAGAATCCCCATTCTGCTCACCTTGATGCAGCGCACCTTGTTCTTCGGTATCTAAAAGGATCAATAAGGAAATTTGCTCTCTGTATCTAGTTCTCTATCTTTAGCAGTGTTTTTAAAAAAAGCACCCCAGAGTTGGGTATGTCCGAGGGCATAATACACTGAAAATGCCCCAGGGCGCATGTTTGGGGCTTAAACTTTGCGGGGCTTACGTCCCAATGATCAAAGCTTACACCCAGGGCGCTAAAAGTGCATTTTTTACGCCCTAAAGGAAAAACCTACGCCTTTGTGAACTTGCGAGAAAAAAAGGTAAATTTTATGAATACCAAAATTTACTTCAATGATGAAGACAATTACCCTTTGATGAGGTTTTGGTGGGAGATGATGCGGACGGTAAAATAGATGGATCAGATGTCGCCGACTATAATGAGCTTGGTGATCTAAACAAGGAGATTCTTGAAAATGATTAAAATTTGATATTGAAGTTAATTCTCCCATGTTAAGTTGGTTGTGGAAACACTTGTCATAAGTTTTGACAGACTAGTTAGAATCTAGCTACATATTTTTGCAAATAATTATTTTTTAACAAACGAAAACATGCACGTATTTATGATTATTGGTTGCTCATTATCAAACTTAAGTAAATGTCATATATCTATGGATTATCGGACTATTTGATGTGATTGTGGAAGTGTTGATATTACTTTTTGAGCTTTTTGTAAAATTCAAGGGTCATTAAATAATTTTATTAGCTATTATCATTATTTATATGATTTTAAATGTTAAGTTTCAAAATTCATGGGGCTTACGCCCTCGCCTCTAGGAACATAAAACGCCTCGCCCTACACCAACGCCTTTTAAAACACTGATCTTTCGTTGGGTATGCACACTCTTATTGGGCTGGTTGCCCCACTACTCAGCAGTCCACTACGGGTTACTTTATCATGCTTGGATCTAGTCCCATTTCTTGGAAAACCAAGAAACAACCTACTATCTCACGTTCATCTGTCGAAGCAGAATATCGCTATCTTGTTGCGCTCACATGTGAATTACAATGGTTATGTTACCTTCTCAATGATCTTGGTTTTCCGAACTCCACACCTATTCCCATACATTGTGATAGTCAAGCTGCCATTCACATTGCTTCTAACCTTGTTTTTCACGAACGTACGAAACATTTTGAACTTGATTGTCATTTGTTCGCGAAAAAATTCAAAACAAACTCATAACACCATCCTTCGTATGCTCCCGAGACCAACTCGCTGGCATCTTCACCAAACCTCTAAGCGCGGACACATTTCAACGACTACTTGGCAAGTTGGGCGTTCGAGATATCTCCGTTCCGTCTCCAACTTGAGGGAGGGTATTAGCCATATTTAGCAAAGCAATTACCAACAATCACTCCATCACATATATTTAGCCATAATATTAGTTGATTGTCTATCTTTTATTTTAGGTGTACATTCATCTCAATAATTAGCCTTAGATTAAGGTAATTTCCTTTTCTATTCCTTTTGTACTTCTATATTAGGTGTAATAGCTTGTTCATAATATACATTCAAGAATCAATTCATTTTAATTTTGCATCTTATAATTACAAAATAATCATTTTTATATGTAAAAGATGGGAGAATATCGTTACAAGCTCCATGATATAAGTTGTAAAATTAGATAATCTAATAGTTAAATAAATTTGTGTGCTCTAATGCTAATAACGGGAGCACTTTTATTTATTTATGGCTAAAATAATAGAGATTGATTTATTTGTATAAATAGTAGTGGACTAAAAAGAAATTATTAATTGTTAAAGCAGTTCCTTTGTAACGAGAAAAAATAAATGTAATGGGTACTGAAATTTCAAAAACTCACCCGAGTTGGAGCTCTCAAGTAAGGGCTTACGCCATGTACTAAGCAATGTAGCATAATAAAACGTCTTGATAATTTGATGATAGTTTTGTCATTTTGTATTTTCTTATTAATGTGACTCAAATCTAATATGTATGAAATAGCTAAACTTGCGAAGGCCCAAATCAATATCGCATAGCATTTTCTTTTATTAAAAATATTAAATCAATATATCATATAGGCCGCTGTGACCTGTTACTTATTACAATATCCATACCATTTAGGTAAGGCCCGGTTCACTGTATATACAATCTGGTTCTTTTAAGCCCACAAAAAATCATTATTTAACAAATAGCTACAAAAAAAAAAAAAAAAAAAATTGTTTCAGGACCTGTACATTGAATCCACCACAGAAACACTTATTCTTCGACCGGTTTACGATGTAACGAATTCATCAAAAACGGATTGGTTCAAAATTTGCTTTCGCTCGTGTGATGAACTAATTTATGCATGAATTCCCACTCTTCTCGACTGCAACTTTGAGGGCCTCTAATTGTTAATCCTTTTGCATATTAGTTTTAGGAAATTAATTCTCTCATCCAAAAACAATTATAGAGTTTTTTTTTTTTAATCTGTTCTTTTCAAAGAGCCATATGATATGATGAAAGCATGATGTCATCTTGAAAGGCCTTGCGATAGAGATAAAGGGAAAGCATTAATATACCCAAGTTTAGGTAGTCCCTCAGCAATGTAGATAAATGACGCTCAGGGTAGTCTCTAAACAATGTAGGATAAGTAATGCAATAGTCATGTTCACTTAATGATATAGAAAACGAGTATAGTAATTAATCAAAATGTGTAAATTTGGAAAAACCTAAATAGTACAATAAAATTTAATCCAAATATGATAACAATGCGCTAAAGATTTCTCTCTAGAACATGTGAATGTTTAGGATGGTGATACCTATATTTCTGGTTGAAAAAAAAAATTATGCAACTATTATAGCGTGGGCGTGGTGCAACTAAGGATTTTAATTTAAAGCTTTTTTAAATCATTGTAAGTAATCATCACATAATCTCATGTTCATTATGGTAGTAATAATTTGGTTATTGTACCACGTCGTTATGAAAAAATAGTATGAAATAATTTTTATTAGTTTAGGGAGGAGAAGAAAATCGAGATGTCATGGAAACCATTAGGGCCCTCCATTGCGAACATGGCAAGAGACATACATCCCCTATCAAGGGAGCTAAAAACAGAAAATTTTCTGCGATTTGTAGTCGGCCATTTATTGCACTTGGGTCCACTTGACCACCTAACCATGCAACATTGCACCTCTTTTCCTCAGATATGTATGTACTCTTTTCACCAATTTTGCATGTTACCTTTTCTTTTTAATTTTTTTTTCTTCCAATGAACTTTACCATAAGACCCGTTCAAACATCAACGCCCCACCGGCCCACCCCAAAAAGAGGGTCTTTTTTTATATATAGTATATGTATATGTCTAATTAAAGGGTCATTTTGCCTATTTGGTGTACACATATTTTTTAATGTGTTTTTAAAATAGATTACATACAATTGTTTCTTGATGAATATCAGAAAAGGTAATGGACATGCAATTAGTGGAAAATGGAAAGTAACCATTTGTATAATTTATAGTCCAAGAGATATTTCGTGCTTATATATTGTAATGTATATATATATATATTATTTCTGTTACGTGTAATGCATGAGTCGTTAAGTAACATATAGCCTAAAGCGAGTGTTTGATCACAATAGGATTACAGGTTCATATTTCATGAGTAATTAATGAGTTCAAAGACTAGGTTACTTGTACTCTATATTAAGTCCTTGGTCATGAAACACTCAAGAGATCATTCTAAAATTCCCAAAATAAGAAAAGTAGAGAAAATATAAAAATAAATTAAATTCCAACTTATAAATTACATAGTTCTTTTTTATCGAGTTCCTTCAAGATGATTTTGCTATCTATCAACACAAAACGTATTGCAAAACATTGAGAAGGAGATCTTCTATATTGCTCTATTTACAAACTTATGGCCTTTTCTAAAAGCTCAAACTTCTTATAGAGATTAGACTTTTCTTGTATATTTAAATATATCACATTACGAGCTCTCTTTGGCCATGCGCTCCCATGTATTACCGGATTTTTATCTCATCCAAAAGCTCAACGATAAAAGATCGAACATGTGTATTTTTGTAGACGCATACCTCCTAACGAATAAGATGGTTATATATGACTGGTTACATGTCTATTTCAAATTTACATATATGACGTCATAAATGTTGTTCACTTTTGTCAGAACTTAATTGTTGTGTTATTTAAAAACCCAAGATAATAAATAAATTAGACATTTGAATTTTATATTCATTTTGAGGCGTACCAAGTAATTAATTAAGAAGATACAAAATAACTATGGTGGTTATATATCTATTTTATATCTATATGCAGTAAGCCTTTTTTGTCAAATACTACACCTCAATCAGAATTGAGTGTGAAATGACAAGTTTTACTACAAAAGACACATTTATGAAATTAAGCCCCTGCAGTCAATGCCCCATGCCTGCCCCTTCTCCCTCGTGGTCTGCCTTCATACATATACTTCAGACACAAGTTTCCTAAATGTCAAAATTTTCTATATTACTTATATATCTATTTATTTATTATTTACTAACCTCCTCAATTAAACAAATCCTTTCACCAACTAACTCTACATACCATATTTCAACTCATCACCTTACATTTCAAACCTCCTCTCTTCTCCATTATATCATTATATTTACACTTCTCTAATTAGTTTCACCATTCTCTTTGCCTTAGCTTCTACTAAGATGAGAAAATTATATAAAATATTATCCATTTTACTAATCTTTTCATTCGTTTTTTCTTGTGACCATCATCATCATGCAAATGGAGCTAGGCATACACAATTTTTCAAGATTAAGCCACACAAAAGTAAGTATTCAAATAATTTCTACGGTTTTTTGCCGAAAGGAGCTCCGATACCGCCTTCCGGTCCGTCTAAGCGGCACAACGACATCGGGTTGGAGGGTGAAGAAGGATCACCTTGATGATGAAGAGTTGTAGCGAAATGTATAGCAAGAACGTTGAAAATTTATAGTATATATGTATATCACCATATGGCTCATGCTTCATGTTTTCAACAAGTGGAGGACACGTGAGGCTACATGTGAGTATTCTTTAAATGTTAAATTGAGAAGGGTGGTGATACTTAGGAAATATAAGTGGCATAGAGAGGCTTACATACATGTTGTTTAATTGTTAATTTTATTGAGATTCTTGGATGAGCGAAATTAAAGGATTATAAATTTGTTGATGAATCAAAGAATGTGATATCAATATGCTCACTAAGTTAACTACGGGAGTTCATTGGTGTCCTATTTCTTGATGAGCTATTAATTTGTTGCATGAAGACCTGCCTTGGGGGGTGTCCCAATTTAATTGTTGTTTCGTGGTTTTCTGTTATGTTCATCAGATCTGCCTTGGGGGGTGACGAAAGTTTGTAATAACTGAAAATAAAGAAGACAAAAAACAAATTTCTTGTATGGATGATATATACGTACTTTGTTCATTAAGTTGTAAATTGTAATATGTGACTTCGATTTGAACTCTGATATTGACCCGTTCAAAAAGGCAAGACTGTCGGTGTCAGTTGAAAAAAAAAGCAATAGAGATGCATATACCGGTGAAATAAAGGAGAAAATGTTAAGTAACTTTCACTTTTCTCAGTTGAGATGTGCATTAAATGCTACATACATGTTATATAAACCTTTTTTTTATGAATTGTCGTTTTTTTTTATAGAAAAACCAAATTGTTGTTTTGAAATTCAAGTTACTTCACAAAGAAAAGCACCTACTATTTTTTATAAGAATGAGGAAAACAATTGCCTTGATAAGAATGATTTTTATAAGTATGCCTTGATAAGAATGTATTGTGTTTATATAAGTATCAAGTTAATTTCATATTAATTTATTTGAAACATAGAAAGAATTGTTAAGAGACGTTAATATTAGTTATTCTCTATCGGTTAAAGTTTTAGAATGATGTAAAAAACTAAATATTGACATCATTCAAAGAAAAATGTTTAAATATCAGCACCACGTACCATGAAGAGTACGTATCTGAATTTGTTTCTGGTAAAACGTGCTTAGGTAAGTTAGAGTTAATAGCATAATAGGTTATCATGTATTTGAGGAGCAACTTAGCGACAATATTGAAATTTTATTTTCCTTAAAGTTACTGATCAGTAAGAAACGAATTACCAAAATATTTTATTATGCAATCGCTGGATCAGGATTTTATTTTGTCGTATTATTTGTTCAATCTTAATATTGCGTGTACAAATTATTGATTAAGAAGTATGAATCTACCTACTCAGTTTATGATCATTTACAGATTTAGCATGAGATTTGATGAAACTTTATTCGGTTAAAAACTGTTTACTGTCATGTTCTTTGCCGGCCAAACTCTCCTTGACTTTCAAGCAAATCGCCAAATTCGAAACCAATACTAAAATATTAACATCCTTTAAGTCAACTAAGAAATAGTAAGATTTGAGCATTTGAACTTATATATATAGACAAACATGCAATAATATCGTCAAAGATCGTTCACATAAATATTGAGTTATATAGTTTGGTTAGAAGAAATTCAAGATTTGTTGGTGAAACGCACAAACATCAGTTGAATTTTTTATTTTTTCAATATGCATCTACAAGTAAGTCAATGTATTCGTATTGTAAACCCACTTCATGTTATATCAAATCTGAACAAAAGGAAGACGTTTGTTACTGGAATATCAAGACATTATAAATAAGAAGATGTAATTATAGACTTAATATTTTACTGGAATAGTAAAACACAACTTATCCAGTCGATCTTTTCCTGTTATTTTCCAAAGCAATAATGGGAGCCATTTCTGGAATAATAATTAATTTTAGTTGCAGCGGTCCAACCCCGTCGATTTTATACTTTTCCTATTTATCAACATCACTCGTGCTACACTAGTTGCAGCTGGTGCTCCAGACCACTAATCAAATACCGAAATTATGATGAATGCTTGTAATGATGACGTCGATAATCGTTTTTTAATTAATTAATTACCACCAAACGAATTGACAGATCGATCATGTTTGACTTCGTAAACATTTGTTTAGCGTGGCTCAAACATACTTTAATAAATTAAACACAGCGTGCATTGTGCAACATTTGTTCCGACTTCTAATCCGCGACATATGCCAAGTGACGATTTCAGTATCTAAACTACTTACTGATATTGTATCTAAACTACTTACTGATATTGTTAACTATTAAGTCGATTCATTAATATAATTCACGCGAGGAGCACAACATTCGTTAGTTAACATATGATCACGACTTGCAATAATTGGTAATTTAGTTTAATTTATATTTTGCCTCCTAAGTTCTATCTGATGGCTAACAAATCAAATTTTAAGGACAGCAAACTACAGCTGCATTTATGTAAAGGGAAAAAAACAACTGATTAAATAATGTTCTATTTTGGATTAAAAATCTCTATCAGAGTATATGCATGCAACTGCCAACTGGCGCATGCAAGCTTAATTTAACTGCAGTTTAAACTGGATTTAGCCTGCTTAGGTTCATGGATAATTAAACTGTTGATTAGGTTCGGCATAGAAAGTGAGTTGGATGTTATTAATCCAATAATTCTAATAAAATCATAAGTAACGAGTTTCGTTTATATAATTTGTACATCCACGCTTGTCCCGAATGTATCAAATGACCATGTCATCAAATCTTTGAACTAATCCATATAGAACTGTGTTGGAAGCCAGCTAATAAAAAATATTTTTCCTACACTTCTAAATCCGAATACACAATAATTTTTTAGGCAGTGCGAATTCCTTTCTTAACATGTTACAATACTTTTATGATTAAGAAACCAGATTCTTATGATTGCAGAATTGTATCCGGATTTTGTTGGATCATTCGTAATGTAATGATGGTTCAATTATTACCAGCTAATAACAATTTGTATTTGAAAAGGAGATAAAAGAAGAAATAGTTTAATAGGCAATAGCTCGGAAAAACTTTTAACTAGACTTAGGTGCTATTGAGACTCAAAGAAGATAGACTTACGTACAATACAATTGACAAACTGAAAGGTAAACGTTTATTGTTTGTTATAAAAATAATTTTAATTCATAAGTTAATGGTGGTCACTTCTTAGAGATTGAGTTTTTAAGTTAAAAAGTGCAAAAAGTCGATATGCAAACAGTTCAAAATTACTTTTAATCAAGAAAGAAACATATTTTAATTTCTGGGTAAATTCCGTTTCCCCTTCCCACCCCACACCCCAACGTTGGCAATTTTTACAAGGTGCCCATAAGGTTTAAAAAAGTGAAATGTCCCTCAATATTTGCAAACTTGTGCGAACACAGTAGTATACCGATAGAGCTACACATTGATATATAACTATACAAAGTAACTTCGTACGGATGCCCGCGATTGCAAAACATCCTACTGGGTCAAGTGATTAAAGCTAGATCAGGAGTAAAACTTTTGAGCACAGAAAGGTTCCAACTGTAATTTAACTGTAGCAAAATGCAATTATATACACACTACAAATATGACAATAAATACCGGTTGAATGCCCACTGATATGAAATGCGAAAAAGGGCCAAAAAAATTGGAACTCCAATTGCTGGGACAACTGACAACTACATAAGCTTAGGGAAAGAACTCTTTTAAATATACTGTTTCTTTTTTACTTTTTACCTAAATTTGGGAAGAAGGTGAAAGGGCTCCTTCCGATTTCCGGGGAGTCTGTCCAGAAACCGATGACTTGTCGGATCCACGTACATTGTATTTCTCATAGACCTTTTCTCGATTCTCTGACCACCATGTCTCGGCCTGGTGTTCCCCAAATCTTCTTCGGCTGGACGTGCAAAAATATCATCAAACGAACAGAAAAAGGTTCACACTTTAGGACAAGTTCCATAAACATAGGAAAATTAAATGCTATAGGCTGTAATACTGCATAAAAAGAGATGTCGCGAAGTACCTGAATCGGACACGTTTGAGGTCTCTCGTTCCATCTCGAAGGGCAACGAGGGTTATATACACACCCGGTTCATATTGTTCGATCCATTCGGATTCAATCGGGCTAGCGTTACCAGGAACCACCGAGTTCCTAGATTTCGACCCGTTTTCACTTTCTGGGTAAGACCCAGATTCTCTAGCATCAACACTTTCCGACACGCTGCTTCTATAAGAGTGGATATTATCACCACCATTCGTGATGCTGGCATCAGAGCGATCGTTTGCTCCAGTATAGCCAAGTCCCTGAGAAACTGAGCTGCTATTGTTGCTTCTATAATTATCACCAAGCAATTCAGACGGCCCCACTGTTCCATTTGATGCATCTGAATCAGTTCTGAGGTGAGAGGCTGAGTATGAGCTGATAACGGAATCAGATCTTAAAATCCTTTCCCCATTTGCAGCAGGATAGTGTACACCATTTGCTTCCAAACCGTTTGAAAGGTTTAATGCTTTTAGGCTTTCAGGGTCGTAAGATCCAGGCGGTAATCTCTCAGCCAAGTCTTTGAGCTAAAAATATTAGAAATCAGAACTTCAGTAACAAGTTTTACAGCGTCGATTAAAGTTCAAAAACGGACAGGAAGCGTTTGCAGAGAGACTAATGAAAATAACTAAGTAGCTTGCTGTGAAAGCTCTATGATAGTGTTTGCAAACCCTTCCTTTCAAGCTGTAAAAGCATATGTCGAATTCATAAGTTGAGAGAGTTTGGAAAAACATCTAAAAATAACTCAGCAAAACTGTAAAATCATATATTTATTTATTAACCACCACCAGCAGCTAAATGCAGGTACATAGCAACTGCTATAATGTGGAAAAACTTAAGAACGTGCGGTGAGAATTTAACAACCAAACACTCTAAAGGGACTTAAATTTGTTTTAAAGTAAGACTCTTTTAAGAGTTTGGAAGACCGCCTATATAGAGTTGGAAACTGGAATCAGCGAATGGCAAATGGAAGTGTTTTGACAAAATCTAACCTGCGCTGTAAGTGATTTGATCACTTCTTTGGCTGCTTTACATTTAGCAGATTCCTCTGACGCCAACGCCATTGCATCCTCAGCTTTCTTTTCGGATTTCTGGATTTCTGAATCTTGCAGCTCGCATCGGTTTTTAAGGTTCTCCACCTAAATCAAGTTTTTGATAATGAAAAATGAACAGAACTAAAAAAGATAAACCAATCCAATATAATCAAATTAAGAAACTTCACCAAACCTGAACGCGCAATCTGTGGACTTCCTGGTTCAGATGCTCGTTGGTCTTCTTCAAACTCTCGGTTAAGCTCTGGGAGAAGGACAGACCCGAAGTTGTCGGAACTGGCGTTGCAGATCGTGGAGGACTAGATTTTCTCGAGAAGGGTGACACGGGCCTGGAACCAACACTTGACGGTGCAATAATAGGTTTTGGAACCGTTCGACGTGTGTCCACTGAATTAAAATTAACAGGATCTCTCAGCTGTGACAAAGATGCTTGAGAGGAACGGCCTAAGGAGAACTGATCAGATTTCTTTCCTTGTCTGGCCAGTTTCGTATCTAACTGTTTGATCAAATCAAAGTTTGACGGCGTGACCGCCCTTGCCAACCTTAAATCACCCTTGTCCAATCTGTCCTTGTTTTCACCGGAAAGTCGTGGTCCAGAATTTCTTCGGCCATTGGCTCTGGCTTCCGCTACTTTACTTAGTTTGACAAAACAAGAATCGCACACACGGTACTGTTTGCTGGGATTAGGTGCCAATGCTGCTCGGACTGCTTTTTTAGAACTGCAAGCATGGCAGTGAACTAGTCCGCAGTTATAACAATTATGCCTCTTTCTTGTGAACCCAAACGCCTGTCGACAAGACGAGCACTGGGACTGCTCTGTCCCAGAAACCCACTTATGAAGACATATCGCAGAACTGTAATTTGAACCACAAGCAATAAATTTAACATGTCTATCCTTCAGCGCTTCAACTACAGTAGGTACTTTTCTGTCTTCTACATCTCCATGCCCCAACCTTCCATTAGATCCCTTACCCCACGTGTAGACCTCGTTTTTGGATGTCAACACGGCGATATGATACGCGCCACAAGAAATCTCCTCGACAGTTTCTCCAGCGAGGTTGTCTTCTACCAAACAAGGTAGCTTTCCATCAGAACGAGGATTTCCAAGCTGGCCATAAACAGTACTTCCCATCGTGAAAATTCGGCCAGAAGTGGTCAGTCCTACAGTCAAACTATGCCCACATGAAATCTTATGAAAATTGTAATCAATAAGCGCCGGTACACAAGTGGGCTTCAGTCGGGCTTCCTTGTCGCCATGTCCTAGACGATTTTTGTCACCGTCACCCCAAGTGAACAATTTTCCAGACGAAAAACTTGAACTCGACTGAGTTACAATAACTTCAACTACAGCAGCAGTATGCCACACTCCACATGCAACGGAAATTGTCCTCAGCCCTAAGAGAGAATCCACCTCTCTTGGATACGACACGCTTTCCCTATCTCCATGGCCTAATACACCAAAAGTCCCGTCTCCGAAAGTGAACAGCTGTCCAGTTGTTGTTATCAAGGCAGTATGCCAAGGACCACAAGTAACCATCGCAATCTGAAGACCCTCCAGAGGACCCGAGATTCTCTTAGGTATCCAGTGACTGACGGCATTGCCGTGACCCAAAAGACCGGCATTGTGTGTACCATCTCCCCAAGTGTATATTTCACCAGCCGTAGTGACGGCGCAAGTGTGAAACTCTCCACACGCAATGAAGTCAACGGAGCAAAAAGATAAAGACTCAACTAAACGAGGTTGAATAATATCTTTTCCAACTCCATGGCCTAGTTGTCCACCGGACTCTTCACCCCAACTGAAGACTTCACCTTGCCTCGTGACTAGAGCAGCATGTCTGACCCCGCAGGCTATATGCTGCACATCTAGCACGACGTTACACTCTAAAGGTTTGGGAAGAAGAATGTCTGCTCGGGAGCTAATGGAACTGGCATTCTTCTCCGGACCAATTTTGATAACATTGTCACAAATAACTTCACCCCAGATATATACATCTCCTAAAGCATCACAATCGTCGGGGGCAGACCCATGGCTTGAAGTACTTGGGGCACTAGAGACGCTAACACGAAAAGCATCTGAAGCGGATCCTTTCAGCTGCATATTTGTTTGATCCAAAGCTGCATGTGAACTTTCTGAATGGATTGGGATATCTTGGCGATAGCTCTTAGGCGAAGCAGTTATGCTAGAACTAATGGAAGCCTCACGTGAGCCAACCTCTCGTGTTGCACTCACAGAACTGCTACTTGGACTATTTGATGTCAAATCTCTGTTGTCCTGGAATCATAACCCAGGGAACTACAGATTAGATATAATTTCAAGTATTTTCCTAGCGGTGAGCCATATTTTGCCTAGATGTATGTCAGATCAGTAAGACACATTCAACACTAGTATCTGGATATCATAATTTGAAGCAGGATCAAACATAACTTAGTCAATTCATGAATTTAAGTTTGTTTTGCTATTATTTCGTGGGTTACACCAATTACACTTTATGCACAAGTACCAGTAAAGGTAATCCTCAAAACATTAACTTAACTTACATTACAAGTTGCAGTAAGGGCAAGGCACTAACTATTTCTCGATAAGCATTTCAATGTTTCTTACAAACATTATAAAAGCATGAGTACTGAATTTCTGAGTGTGACAAACAACTCTGAAGAGGCACAGGAAAACACATTAAACTCCAATTATGCTAACTCAAGTTAAAAGTTGGATGAATCAGCAGCTAGATAAAATGGAACAAACTGGATGTTTTAGGAAATCTATTCATTCTTCAAAGCGCTATGAACTGAAAAATCTCCCTACATATTATAATTTTTTATTATGACTAAAAACCATACTCTGCATGTGGTTTCTAGTATATTACTAATGAAGTCACTTACAGAATTCCCTTCCTCTTCGGCCACTTGCCTACCGATCAAACTTACTGTGCAATCTATTCATGGAGTGTAATGTGTTTTCCTGCTTTAGGAAATCTATTCATGGAGTGTAATCAAATTCTTCTCGCAATTATTGTGCAATTTCTTCTAGTGGATCAGATTCTTTTTTTTTTTAATTCAGAAAACACAGTGGTTGGATGTTCTTAATTGTAATTTAGATCCATCACAAAAAAAATTGACATATTAAGTGGATGGTTGAATAAACTAGGGAGAAAGCTGGGTAGTTTGAGACTTAATTGAAAGCGGAAGAAATGGAATTAAACCACCGTAAAAGCCAAGTTGAAAGCAGAAGAAATGGTAATAACACCAGACAACTACCTTAAGAGCCAAATCTTCATTTTCAACAGTAAATTAGGCCCCGTGTGTCATATTTTCCATGAACAATTTGGCATACTAGCCTATTATACCATTTTCTTGTATACAAAACAAAAAGAAATTCTCCACAATGATGAACTTACTTCAAAATAGAGGCCACCATCATTCCATCCATCTATCTTTGAGCGCCCAGCTTGACCAGATGATATTAATGCCTTAAGGCCAGCAATCCAAATTTCTGCCTCAACTTTGTCCTTGCAGATCTGGGAAAAGAAGAAGAAATGGGTATAGCAAATAGCGAAAGTGCATAATAGATGTCGACAGAAATTTTACTTGTCACCAACCAGGTCAAGAGATCTTTTTCCGTTGTTATATATGAGAGAGAATGATAAGTAGTCCTTTTCAGGGCGGAGATATCGTTGAAAGACAGCCTGGGAGCAGATCATAAGAAATATCGAAATCAAACTTCTGATCGAAGACGTCTGACGTGTAAAGCAGAAAGCTAAAAGGTTTAAAGCAATCGTCATAAAGCGCATCAGTAGCATTAAATTAGATCCACAATCTTACAGTTCTTTGTCCAGGAATAATTCTTGAAACTGAAGCTAACTTTAAATTTCTTTCGCCGCTACTTGAAATCCAAATTAAAGATGTTTCGTCCTGTATTTCATATAAAAAAAGAAAATCATTAGCCTGTGAAAAAAAAATATAAGAATACTCAGACAGCACTTTGTTTGGTGCAATATGGATGAGTTACTATTCGGACTTCCGAGATTTATCTAGCACGAAGCAATTTTCAGCAGTACTCAACTTAGCAACTGCCACTCTCATTCACTAAAACAGGGTGGAGAGACACTATTAATGTAAAATGGAATCAAACATTACCTGTCACTCTCAAAACAATAAGGTAAACATTTTCTCACATTATAAAATATAAAGCATGCACAACATCCAGAATAGAATCTTAGGAGATGAGCCAATGCTTGAACGCATTCATCGCCAAATAACTTGATTGACTAAGCAAAATTAACAGTAACAAATGCCTACATTGTGGAAGGCCTACATTTTATCTTTGTACGAATGCACAAATAGTAGGTGACATAATGTATATTCTTGAAAGAAACTCTAAATATTGAAGAAAAACTTATTGCGTCACTACAGAATCAAACTCGTGCATGAAATAAGAAAGCACAACATAGAAATGAAAATGAAGTAAAAATAACATATTTGTATTAGGCGTATGACTCGTAATTAAGACTTAATGTTTTGGATGTTGTTGATGAGCCTTCGTTACTACTTGAGAGCGAGTGATCATTATGCATAAAACACATTGGACTTACATTAGAGAGTCTAAATGGATAAAATTTAGGCTTTCCCTTACGACCATATTTAAGTAGTTGAGAACCCTTCTTGAGAGCAATCAATGCCTGCAGAAAGTAAAGAATCAGTCAACAGGGAGTTACTTGAAAAGAAAAGTTGGCATACAACAACCAATGGGCAATAATGCAGAAAACTAACTGCGCATGAGTTAATATATCCAAAAACGTCTAAAGTTTCTAACAACAAGTGAAACTAAAGAAAGAAATGAACCCCTTATCATGCTAAATGAATAGAAGATTTTAAGGCATGACAAAGCTGAAAAGCAGACATGAATAATATGTACAGCTCTCCCATTTCGTACTCATCCAACAATCTATTGGATAAATACGATATTAAACAAGCACATCGTTCTCCGACAAGAGCTTAATATTGACCCCTTGGGAGATAAGATAACTACTAGATATACTAGATATGACACAATATGCGACGCTCGAAGGAAATGATATTCAAAATTTGTTTTCTTCATTTTATGGTGTTGCTGAATAACGTGGTGTCCAGACTACGTAACTCTGTTTCTCATAATAGTTACGACATGCGATAGACGTTGTGATTATATGTATGACGAATTTACACAGTTTGATGATGTCTATCTTAACCAGTATTTGCTCCATAAAGTATGACAAATTTGTGACATCTACATTGTTCCCTCATGTCAAAACTTCGTAAGCAATCCTGTATGCAAAATTCAGCATCTGAACATCAATGGACAGAATATATATTTTTGGGGCCGGTCCTACTACTACCAAGTTGTTTTGTTTTCACCACCTATATTTCCTTTTGCAACTTAACCGCCATCTTTAACACCAGGGCTAAAGCCATTGCTCTAACTACTAAACGCAATTTATTCTATTTTTAGACCTTCTCCTCCCCAATAACAATATCAAATAGATGCAAAAATTGAAACTGGAAATACCGGCCCCAAAGAGCATTCAGCGTAAAGTAAGCCCCGTATCATTTCAACTTTTAACATATCTAATTTTTCCAAAATTAGACATTAGAATTGAAACACAAGAATCGAGGTTGAAGAAATTAATTACCTGGTCAATGTCACGGTGTGCATTACCGTAGCTAAGGAGATCTGCCATTCAACACAAACACAAACACCAACGCCAACCAACCACCATCCCCCTCCTCTCCGCTCATTATCACCAAACCACCATCCACACTCAGATCTATCTATCTGCACACCAAACTCCTTACTCCTTACACAGTTGAGTTGACCAACCAACAGTTGACCAAAAAGGACAACAAGTATTTGCACAGAGAGAGAGAGAGAACAAGAGAAAGAGAGAAATAGGGAAGAGAAAGAGAATGTGGTGTGCTCGTAACTCAGAGAGACGGAGTCAAAAACGAGGAAGTGGTACAAGGTGGTGCAGGTGCACCAACCTGAAATCTCGTGCCTTTGCCTGAAGAGAGATTTCGAGAAATGTTATGCTGTGATGCGGTTTTGCCATGTGTGTGTGTTACTATTTATTAACTTTTGCCTTTTCTTTTCCTTTTTTCCTTTTTTTTTTGCTTTTTTCTTGTTGTTAATGTAATTGTTACCTTTGCTTTTATTTAAAAAACAATGGAAATGGACAAGCAAGGAGGAAGTCAAAATATGTTTGAGACTTTTTACAAAATCGCAGGTAAGGTATTATGAGCAACAAAATTTATTCTATTCTACTTCATACATATATGTTTGAATTTTCGTTAAGGCCATATGTTTCAAGATAGACTAAACCTAATCACCAACGACTTGATTCTCCATGGGTAACGTCATTTGAATTTATGATCGAGGAAGTAAGGTCGATGCAATCAAATTTAATAAGTACAATTAGATTACACGGTTAACTCGTGATCAACGAGATGCAATGAATGATAATTTGTATGTTTACTTATCAAAGAAAACAACATAGACATTTTGCTCGATGCCGTGTTAATTGTTGATATATTAATCGTATTCAATAAGTTCAAAGTCAACTTCTTGAGGAATGGTTGACTCTAAAGTTAACCTACGAAGATTAGCGTAAACACAAACGACTTAGATCAATTTAGTGAAGATTTAAGTTAACTAGAATGTAGAGTTCATAAGTACTTCGTCTTTGATTAGTAAGAATGTCACTTTGAGGATACTAACGCACGAAACCCACTTCCTCGCAATCACGACATTACCAAAATCGCATTCAAAATACGAAGACCCTTGCCTCAAAGGACCAGCGCTCTCACTAACGAGGCCAACTCCACATTATCCTCAGAAAAGCGGGCTTGTAATACAGAGAAGAAGATCTAAAAGTTGATGATAAAGCATGTTTATCCAACCGAGCTTCGTCCTTATAACCTTTACACGTGTCCCCTTAGCATGCTTACATATCCGTAATCAAGAAGGTGCTTATTACTTCTTACCTACCTGCCAACTGTTGTAGTTCGAGCAACTTCCCCAGCTTATATAAAGGGAAGAACCCACTGAGGAATAAACACAACAAAAATTAACAATCTAAAAAGTCTTCCTAAAAGCATCAGTACGCTCCCTCATAAAAGCCCGTACTCACATCTACTGTCACTCCACCCCTCGAAAGTGCTAAAATTCGAAGCGCTATTCTTCCCCCTTTTCCTAAAGAAGGACATGTATTCCGCACCCTTCCAAACGAAGCACATAGAGAGATCCTATCATCACAATTATTGATATGTTTACTTATTTACTAGATGTGCTTTATTTTTTTTGGATTAACTACGATTCCTCGCGGGGAGCCTGCTGAGTTATTTTGATATAGCAAGTTTCTATACACGTCAAGTTTTTTCGCAAAATAATTACATTAATTGTAATTAATGTGACTTGAAGATTGGAAAGCTCGTATGAAAACAAGTCACTTGGTGACAAGGAAGAAGAATTCTTTAACATTAAGGCGGTGTTTGCAAACTCTTAAAAAAAGTTATAATCAGCTTTTATTTGAATACGTGATTTTGGGGTGTTTGCAAATCTAATTTTTTCGGTTACACAACTTTTTTTAAGCTAAAAAACTACACAATCTTAAAGCTTGTGTGAGGTGATTTTGGCTTGTGAACTTCTACTTTTCCACTAGAGTTTGCAAACACCACCTACCTTTAGAAGGAACTTTTTCAAAGTCAACCTAACTTGTTACCTTTGGAAAGGCTACGAATGACCGGGTGAAGAAAAAAAACGTATGTTAAGAGTTAAGACTTAAGACCCATCAAGAAGGTTTGCATCATGAATCGAACTGGACGAAACATTCAATTGTCGACGAACAAAATTAGAATGTCGACCGCAAATGAAGGATGGACATGTCCAGTTCTCGGGTCAGCATGAAATTACTTTTATGGATCATCACCATTCCTAGACGCAATAGAAAATGCGGATATAAATATTTACCAGTTATTATTAGTCGACAGAAAGATAATTATTAGTAACAAAAAATATATTTTACGAAAGCGGACACAACAGGTTTCAAATATTCGTTAAAATCGGTAATTTAAAAGACATAACTATGCATTAGGGATAAATAAGGTTGCCTTTATTTGGAGTACGTGGCAGATTTCTTGAGTACGACTGCACATTTGTACTTTTTTATTAACAATTGCGCAATTGTACTTGAAGTCTGGGTAGAATTTTGCTTTCTTTTATTTTTATATTCTCATTTGCTTTATCATTTTCTAATGACTGAGTATATGAGGTAGGTTGAGATCTTATGTTTCGCGGTGTACATTCACTCCGAACTCCGAAGCAGCTGCAGCATCCAACTATGCCACGTCATATCCTGCACATGATTTTATATCCACATATATAGTCTTGAAAACTCCGTATTCTTTTTTTTTTTATATAACCACGGAGGAATATACTTTTTTTTTTTGTATGAATGACATTAAATTGCAAAAAATATAATAGTTTCATGAATAATTTATTCGTGACTAGAAAACTGAGTGTAGCTTCAAATTAAATTTTATTCTGTGTCGCTTTCAGGTTAATAAAATGACTGGTATGTTTAGTGAAGAAAATTGGACACTCTGCATGAGGTGTCCAAAATGTCAATTTTACCAATTATTTAATTACTTATATGTAAATGAACAATAAAAGTGACCAATATAATACCATCCGCCACGAGAAACTCTCAAAATTAGTAAATATGATCCTGAATGTATAGTAAAATTATGACAATTGATATATAGTAAAAAGTCCACACAGATTTACCCAGGTCTTTGAAAAAAAGAAAACCAAGTTCAATTCATTAATTAAATAGACAGTATTGTAGGATTACATTCAATGAAACTAAAAACACTGGCACGCGGTACCCGCGTCATTAAGATTTTATTTTAATTTGTATGTAAAAAGAGTAACTTAAATGAGTAAAAATTACATATATAAAAGATAGAAAATTTATATAGAAAGTTTTAAATTTTGGAAAACTAAATCTCCAATCACCATAATTATTGTAATTAATGATTATACTTAAATCTTAAAGTTATATTAGAAATTTCATAATAAAATATTGTGTCGCGCTAAAATTATAAGGCTAAAACTGGAAATTAAAAATTTGGTCACAGTTTGTCTTTTTTATATAATAGTATAGATATTAGAGTTCAAGATTCATTGATATTGTTAATTTCCAAACATTTGAACTGTCACTCCGAAATCCTACTATTAAATTCCTAATTTTTTTATTTCGAACTGTCTAGTACAAAGATTAGGTAATAGTTGATTGGATTCACTGAATCCCATTAAAATGGGATTTATAAAACTTCCTTTGATTAGTTGAACTTACTAATTAGTTATAAAATCGCATCGACCGCTTTTATTTTTTGCATGAGCTTATCTTAAGCTATTCTAAGGCTTGTTTAAGCTATTTCAGGTACTTTATAATACCCCCTATATTTTAATGTTAATTATGATAAATAATTAAAATTGTTACTCGGTTCTAATAAGAAAATTAAAAATATGAGCGGTAAATAATCGCCAAGGTGGCAAGTTGAGAGGATGCCCTTTGACTAATCGGGGGTATCGGACCAACTCCCGAGTAATAATTTGTTCAAACTTCACAAAAGATTTTAGTAGGATTTAAACTTATAACCACGCTGAATTTTGCACCGGACGTCCTTTATGTTAACCACTTTTCAAAGAAGGTCCTGTATGTTGACATGTTGCAAAAAGAGTCCTGTATGTTGGCATCATTTGTAATTTTCGTCCTATATGTTGACATTAACAGAAAACATCCTATATGTTGACATCATTTTTAATTTTCGTCCTATATGTTGACATTAACAGAAAGCGTCCTATTTGCATTTTAATCCCTAAATAATTTATATAATTACACTCACACTTAAAAATTTAAAAATTTCAACAAACTTAATTGCATTCTTTTAAGACACATTCTTTTAAGAAAAAATTGATGATATTATATTTTTAGAAAATTAAAAATTTCAACAAACTTAATTAATAATTTCTTAAGCTTGATTTTATTAATTATTTGATAATTTTATTTTATTTTTAAAAAAATTATAAATTTCGAAAATTTGAAAAATATAATTTATCAATTTCGAAAATTTGAAAAAATAAAAATTTTTCAATTTCGAAAATTACTACCCAAAATCGTTCGAAATAGTTTGAAAAAAAATTATCAATTTCGAATTTTTTTAAAAAAATATTAAAATTTCGAAAATTTTTAAAAAAATATTAAAATTTCGAAAATTTTTTAAAAAAATTACTTTCAAGTTCGAAAATTTGTTACCCAAAACATTCGAAATAGTTTGAAAAAAAATTATCAATTTCGATTTTTTTTTCAAAATATATTAAAATTTCGAAAATTTTAAAAAAATTTACTTTCAAGTTCGAAAATTGCTACCCAAAATCGTTCGAAATAGTTTGAAAAACAATTATGAAATTTCGATTTTTTTTAAAAAATATTAAAATTTCTAAATTGATAATATTTTTAAAATTTTTCGAAATTGATAAAAAAATTCAAACTATTTCGAACGATTTTGGGTAGTAATTTTCGAACTTGAAAGTAATTTTTTTTTTTAATTTTTGAAATTTTAATATATTTTAAAAAACAAATCGAAATTGATAATTTTTTTTCAAACTATTTCGAATGTTTTGGGTAACAAATTTTCGAACTTGAAAGTAATTTTTTTAAAAAATTTTCGAAATTTTAATATTTTTTTAAAAATTTTCGAAATTTTAATATTTTTTTAAAAAAATTCGAAATTGATAATTTTTTTTCAAACTATTTTGAAAGATTTTGGGTAGTAATTTTCGAAATTGAAATTTTTTTATTTTTTCAAATTTTCGAAATTGATAAATTATATTTTTCAAATTTTCGAAATTTATAATTTTTCTAAAAATAAAATAAAATTATCAAATAATTAATAAAATCAAGCTTAAGAAATTATTAATTAAGTTTGTTGAAATTTTTAATTTTCTAAAAATATAATATCATCAATTTTTTCTTAAAAGAATGTGTCTTAAAAGAATGCAATTAAGTTTGTTGAAATTTTTAAATTTTTAAGTGTGAGTGTAATTATATAAATTATTTAGGGATTAAAATGCAAATAGGACGCTTTCTGTTAATGTCAACATATAGGACGAAAATTAAAAATGATGTCAACATATAGGATGTTTTCTGTTAATGTCAACATATAGGACGAAAATTACAAATGATGCCAACATACAAGACTCTTTTTGCAACATGTCAACATACAGGACCTTCTTTGAAAAGTGGTTAACATAAAGGACGTCCGGTGCAAAATTCCCCTGATACATATATAGCTAGTTTATTACAAATATATTATTAATTAACTATGTGATTGATATCTTCCTTTGCTTTTGAGCATTTATTCTGGAAATTGGAGAATATTGTCGGGAAAGGGCCAAAAATAATTATTACAGCCTATGCGATTCGTAGGTGAGCGACCAATAGATTGATGACGTGGCGTTCGGATCTAACAAAATAAGTTGGGTGGGTCCTACTTGCGACGAGGAAGATCACCAAACTCGTACAAATTAAAGCTTAGCAGTAGCTAGGATATGGATATCTAGGCAGCTAGTCCATTTGTTTAACCTCTGTTTTTGGTTTTGTAATATTAATTTACTGTTGGATTTGACCATTGTTTGTCATCTTGTCTCTCTTTCTTTTTCTTTTTCTGATAAATGTGTGCTTTTGTTATAAATTCAGTTTTGTAAGCTTTTGGAGATTAATGAACACGTGGGTTCATTTGTGCTATTTTTTTTATTTTTTTGTTAGAAAAGGAAAAAAACGATCGTTAGACCATCTTCGCTAGATACAAACTAGAAATAAAAGACGGTGGATTATCCCACAAAATTTTTACGCTACTAGAATCAATGTTAAATTTTCCAAGCTTGTCCGCAACTTTATTCCTCTCTCGTGGTATCCAAGCAACCCGAACATCCCATAGAAGGCGCAACAGTGCGCGACACTCGTTGATCAAATTTGCAAGCATCGATCAGGCTTCAACCGCCTCCGTGAGTCCCTTATAGGCAACAAGGGAGTCTGTCTCCAAAATTACACGGTGATACCGTCTTTCCCACGCTAGTGTGAGGCCCTTCTTAATCGCTTCAAGTTCCGCTTCATCAATAGTTGGAGAAGTAAGAACAAACTTAAACCCCCACTTTCATCTGTCGTCCGCCTTTCGCATTAATACTCCCGCGCCATAACCTCGGTTTTCATCCGCGACTACTCCCTCATCCGTGTTAAGTTTCACCCAACCTTCCTCGGGTTTTTCTCACCTCTTCTCGGCCAAACTTAATTGCCCTCTTCTTCGCCCCCCTCGCAACTCGTCACTTAGGAGTTTAATTTGAAGTACACACTCTTTAGTTCTGTCCATACAATTCTTGAACACTTTTTTGTTCCTATTTTTTCAAATCACCCAGAGTCCCGCCACAAAAACAAACCTCCAATCCTCTTTGCTTGCAATATTGTTCTCCATACTTTTGCACAACGCCGCCTTCTTAATCCATCCTTCATCCGTTAATGCATCAAATCTTGCAACCTCTTCCACCGCAACAACGCCAAATCCCTTTCGCCCTCCTACAATGTCGCAGCATATGCACGACGCTTTCCTCACCTCTCGAGCACACCGGACATAAATTCGTAGTTGGGATCCCCATAGTTCTGCGCACGACGTTAGTTGCCAAACGTTCTTGAGTTGCGAGCCAAAGAAAGTGCAACAACTTGTTGCTAATATCCAGCCCCCAAATCCACTTTGTGTCCACGTGTGTATGACTATTGGCCGCGTCGTGCTCAACAAAGGCCTTATACGCGGATTGGCAAGAAAACTCGCCATTCAAACTCGTGCTCCTAATTATTTTATCCTCTCCATCCTTCAACGCGACTCGGAACCCCAATATTTCAGTCCTTATGTCATCCGAAATTAACGACCGAAGTCGTTCTAGCGCTCAATTTCCAGCATCATCAAGTAGGTCACTTAAAGAATAATCCTCATCTCGTGGATCAATGAGACAACTTTCCTCACACAATCTCTTTCCGCCCAACCAGTTATCATACCAGAAACGAATGCCCTGCCCTTTTCTGATCTTCCAACGAATGAAGGGTTCCATTCGCGCCACACAACGCATTAATCCATTCCACGTCGCGCTGTCCGTCGGCTGCGATGTGTGATCCGTGATGCGCTTATTGTGGAGATATTTAGCTGTCACTAGCTTGCTCTAAACCGTTACCTCACCACTCAAAATTCTCCATGCTAGCTTTGCGAGTAATGCCTCGTTGCTCGTTCGTGCAACCCAAAGTCCGAGTCCACATCACTCTTCGGCTTTATGACGCGCGGCCACCCAACGAGGTGTAATTTGTGCTTGGTCACATTCAATGACCACAAGAAGTTACGATTGAGGCGATCGAGTTGATCACAAATATTTTTCGGGAGCCACGAGGCTTGCATATTGTACACCGGAAATGCGGATGATACAGATTGTATAAGCGCCACACGTCCCGCAATAGTGAGCGTTCAACTTTTCCAACCCGTGAGGCACGCCATGATCTGATCTAAGGTAGTGGCGAAGTGAGCCCTCGTGATGTGGCCGTGAATCAATGAAACTCCGAGGTACCGTCCAAGATTATGCATTTGCTCGAACCCAAGTAGCGCACTCAAACAATTCCTGAATCCCACTCTGCCCCGTTTCGAAAAGAACACCTTAGATATGTGGTTGCTTAATTTCAACCCCAAGGCCGTGCAAAATAGGTCAAGTACCCCAAGGATCGCCTTAGTCGTGCTCTTCGTAGCTCGCCCCATGAGCACTATGTCATCCGCAAAAAATAAATGGGATAGCCGCATACCCCTACACGGAACTAACGGTTGCCACGAACCCTTGTCCACCTTCTCTTGAATTAAATTGGCGAGTCTCTCTACACAAAGGACGAAAAGGTAAGGCGATAGCGGATCGCCTTGTTGGAGGCCGCATGCATGTGGGAAGGAGTCGAGAGGGGTGCCGTTACATAAGACATGCATGGAGGCATTACGAACAAAGTACATAATAAGCTCAATCGTCTCCCCCGGAAATTCAAAAGCGTGCAAGGCTTCTTCGAGATAATCCCAGTTAATCTTGTCGTATGCTTTCTCCAAGTCGAGTTTCATAATCATGCACCCCACTTTGTTGTTTTTCTTCCCCCGGATAGAATGGAGCACCTCTTGAAGGAGAAAAATATTATCTTGCGTGCTTCTACCTTTAGTAAAACTCGATTGAGTTGGTGAGATAATCGCGGGCATAATCCCTCGGAGTCGTGATGTTATACTCTTCGTAATGAATTTGTATAGCACGTTACACAATGCTATGGGCCGAAATTGTGTGATGTTTTCTGGTTGCTGCGTTTTGGGGATAAGGTAAACAAATGCCTCGCAAAGCTTGGGATCAAACCTCCTGTCTCTATACACTTTGCGTGTAAATGACCCAACGGATTGCTGGATAACGACCCAGCTCTTCTGATAAAACACGACATGTAGGCCGTCGGGCCCTGGCGCATTGAACGGATTCATGGAGAACATTACTTTCTTCACTTCTGAGTCCTTAAGTTGCACTATCAGCAGCTCACGGTCAGCAGAATTTAATGTCGCTTGGTGTTGCTACACCACGAGACTTGCGTGGCTGCATTCCCTGAACCACTTGTGAATAATTCCTCAAAATATCCCTTAACGTGCAGTTTAAGTGCTGCTTCATCCGCCGTCCATTCTCCTTCAATTTTGAGTGTTTTGATCTCATTCCGTTTTCGATGCACCATTGTGGAGCGATGAAAAATTTTGTATTCATGTCACCATCCCTAATCCACTTCATCCTCAAATTTTGAAACCAAAATATCTCCTCTTGCCTTAGGACGTCATTATACTCCGTGATGCGTTGCCGTTCCAAATTAATCAAAGCCGCATGCGTACGTCCCGCCAACACCCGCTGCACCCCATTAATGCGAGCCATCAATTTTTTCTTCTTGTAAAAAATATTAGCAAACCTCGTCTTATTCCACAGTTCAAGAACGTGCGGCACCTCCCTTATGGCCGCAAGAATTTCTGCGTGCGACTCCCAAATATCTCTGATCAACAGTAAACATTTGGGATGGTGGAACCATGCTGCCTCGAATTTAAAAGGTCTCCTTTTGGCCGTTTCACGTGATCTATGGTTGTCCATGATGATCGGGTGGTGATCCGAGTGTACCTTAGGAAGGTGCAGGAGGTCGTGGTTCGGAAAGAGGTCCAACCAGGCCTTGTTCGCAAGCGCACGGTCCAAACGAGCTTGGATTAACTCATTGTCGTCACGTTTATTCGTCCAGGTAAACGGTGTCCCTGTAAACACTGTATCCGTGAAGCCACACCTTTCTAAAAACCCGCAGACGAAATTTAGTCGACTGAGGGATCTTGTGTTACCTCCCGACTTCTCGTGAAAAAACTAACTTCGTTGAAGTCTCCCATGACTAGCCACGGTAGGGCTGAACCGTTAGCAATGGTTGCCATGCTATTAAACACCCGTATCTTAGCAGCACGACGGGGTTGGGCACAAACCCCCGATAATCGCCATTGCTCGCGTAAATTCGGATTGATGATGGCATGAATGGCTTGGTCCTCTACTGACACAATCTCAACATTCACTTCCGCCTCATTCCATAACATCCACACCCCACCTATCATACCCGAGGTAGGTGCAAGAATGTGATTAGTAAATCCCAACCGAGGTGCAATTTCATGCGCCCAATCCTCGCTGACGCGCGTTACCAACACAAATACAACTGATGGTCCGTGTTAACGAACAAGCTCACGGAAATTTCTCAAGAAATCAACATGTCCCGCTCCTTGACAATTCCACGATATTATCTTCATAGTAACTTGATGCGCGTGATAGGGTTCGATGGGGTAGTCAATCTTGGACCCCCTCCATGTCGCAAATCATCTCCCGGCCCATCTCCATCGCCAGGGCTACTTGTCGGCTATTTTCCCATTGGCTCGGACTCGTCACTGCCACCAAGCTGAGACATTGTCCTCGCATTGTGTGCGATAAGTCGATATCTCTATCTCCCAAAAACTACATGGGATCCCTAATAAATCTACCACGCGATCCTCCAATACTATACGTGAGATTCTCATCGATCCTTGATAAACCTCTCGTCGCGTCTCTGCCTCGTAAAGCTCCAGTTCTCCCAACAACAAGTCATCCATCCATATCCCCTCCATTTTCAGTGTTGTTCAAATTGTTTGTTTCCTGACTTTCAATAGTTGCGGCCTCCTGGTCAGAATATAAAGGTAGCGAATTAAATTTGTTTGCACTCCTGTTGGGACTCTTAGTATTAACCTTCAATCCTTCCTTTTTTTTGGTAACTTTCCTTGCATGAGAGACTTTCCCTATCCGACTAGAAGTATTCGGCAAATCCTGAGAGGACTGTGTGAAGTGCGATTCACCTTCTAACAGAACTTGGTTGCCTTCCGAACCTTGAGAGGGTTTGTACACTTCGCCCCGCTTTAAAATAATGGGCGGCGACATTTGTTTCCCGGGTTTTACTTGCGTACTTCCCTTCTATATTTCTCGAAACCTTCATCCAGTCGCCAAATTCACCCTTTTGCGTTTTTTCGATCAACCAGTCCGCTCTCTCTTGGATCCCTTTTGGGGGAGAGCTTGCGGGAGCGCGTTATTGCTGGTGGAGGTTCAGTCACGGTCAAGTCGCATTTGTCTTCAAGATGTCCTAGTTTCCCGCATTTGAAGCATAGGGTGGGCAAGTTTTCATAAACAATTTGATAAAACCTATCGTGCACGCCCAACGTCATCTTGAGAGGTGTATTCGTGCTAACTTAGATGCAAATGCGCGCAAATTTTCCCCTCGTTGCGTTCATGTATTGCCGTCAATCTTGATAGGTTTCACCTATCATACTTGCCAAACCATGTACAATACCCTCCGACAGAAGTTCCATTGGGAGATTCATAATGTGCACCCAAGTAATCACGTTGTCCACATGGTCCGTTGTAGCATCGAAATCCAGCTTCCACTTGCGTATAGATAGAAAGCTTCCCGCGAGGTGCCACGGTCCTTCTGTGAGGATCAACTCGCGTTTTGCCGCGGATAGACCTTTAAGACAATAGCATCCGTGTTTGATGTCCATGAATTCAAACCCGTTGTGCAATGACCACATGATATTTAGTTTAGTTTTCAGAGCTTCACAGTACCATGGTCTCCCGAGTATGCGGATAGTCTCCCGAGTATGCGGATAATTAAATTATCTTTCCACTCTTCCCTGATGTGTTCTTCCAATTCTTCCGAGAAACTGACCCGCGGGATGGGAATTGGGTCCGTTGTTTCTTAGAAAATCAAGTGCTTTTTCACTTCAGCGAATCGCAATTCGTCGAATTTGACCGCTTGAGGACCAGGTTGCTTACGTGCAACAGAAGCGTAAGTCAAGCTAGGGTTAGGGATTGGCGGCTGAAGCCGCGCCTCCGTCATAGTTTCATCCGTTTGGGGATCGACGACCGTCGCTCGTTGTCGTTTTTGATTACGTGCAGCGAAGACGAACCTATCCGGTGGGACGAACTCGGTGGATGTGGGCTGAAGTTCGGCGGGGGATGCTGGAGTCGCTTGCATGGGATGAACCTTTTCTCCCCATTGTGCTAAATTAAATGACGCGTTACTGTAAAATCTATATAATTTATAGATTTTGTTTTTTAGTATTCGATGTGGTACGCAAAAGAGAAATAAAAGATCTTAATAATTACCTTACATACATTTACGCGTACATGTATAAAAAATTTGTATTATAGAGACTGTCACAGCAATAAGATCCGAAATAGTCTTTTCTCTCTCAGGTACGACATATAACAAGATCATCTTAAAATATATGTGTATGTTTTGTGCCTTTATTGTTGTGATGATTGTGTTTTTCTTTCGCAGTTTTAATTTGATTATATATTTTCAACATTTGAAGCATTATTTCAGTTTGACACATGTACGCCTAACTTTGATTCTATGCAAATGCTGCCCATTTCAAAATCCAATAAACTTTCTTAATACTCTTGTTTTACGAAAATATTTACTGATGAGAAACAATAATACTCCTACAAGAAATAATCGCAAGCCCTACACAAAATATAGAGTTAGATATATTAACTTGAACAAACTATCCCAAACGAAAGAAAGAGAACTGTTACAATACCATTTCTCTAATCATAATCAGTGCCAATTTGAGTGTCGTAACGTAACGTAACTCTTTTATTTTTTATAAATTAATTTTACAAACATATTCCTGATAACTTTATTTATTTGACATTATGATGGAGATCAGAAATATGGGTATCTCTTGATCGAAAATAACTAACCTGAGGCTCAAGTGAGTCGAGGTTTGACCAGAAAGTCAACGGAGTCTGTTTTTGACAAAAGATACCACTTTTCCAAGTGGAAACGGCCTCCTGAGCAAAACGTAAAGACTTTAAAGTCTTTACGCCCACGTGATTTTAGGCAGATTCGTAGGTTTAGAGGGTCAAATTTACAGTTTATTATTTCCAGCGGGATTTTTATGTTTTATTTAGTTATTTTAAAAGTCTTTTATAATTTTGGCATTTTTCTTAATTAGGGTTTTTACTTTATAAGTTAGTCGTCTTTGAGTCACTGTAGTCAGTTGTTGATTGAATAAAAAAAACATAACTTGAGAGTTTTCTCAGTTTTTGTCAATTTCTCGGTATTCTGCGGAATCAACGAGCTTTTGATTCTTGTGTTATTTCATCTTCCCTTATGTCTTCCGCTCGCTACATCAGTTGGCATCAGAGACAGGTTCGTTCCTTCACCATGGCAGCAAAGAGAAACCCTGAAGTCCATGATGTTCTGGTAGAAGAAGATAGATGTGATGAATACACAAAGTTGCGTCAACAAATTCACTTGTTGACGCAACGAATGGCGGTGATGGTTGCTCGACAACCTGAACCCACACCAACACCTGGAGCTCCATTGTCATGGAAAATCCGTTTGTACCACTAGAACAACCATTGATTCCGCCTATTCACCGGAGACAAGATGATCTAGAGGAAAAATATTGGAAATCAGAGTTTCAAGGTGATATTCTAAATTTACATGGTGATTATGAAGAGGATTGTGAATCTTCACATGATGTTGTTTATGATAGCGATGGTGACGGTATTGTTGATGAGTTTGAGATGTCTCAGTTAAAAGCTTTCATGGAGGGTTTGAATGAAGAGATCCTGGTGGCGCACCCAGTGAAAGAGATGGAGATGTCGGGAAGGTACGAGGTTGATAAAAAAACTGATATGCTTGAAGGTGTTGAAGAGGAAAAAAAGAATTTAGGTGTGATAGTGGTTGACGAAGAGAATAAACATATTGTTGTTGCCACAATTAAAGATGTTTACTCTCGTGTAATTTTGGCATTTTTCTTAATTAGGGTTTTCACTTTATAAGTTAGTCGTCTTTGAGTCATTGTAGTGAGTTGTTGATTGAATAAAAAAAACATAACTTGAGAGTTTTCTCAGTTTTTGTCAATTTCTCGGTATTCTGTGGAATCAACGAGCTTTTGATTCTTGTGTTATTTCATCTTCCCTTATGTCTTCCGCTCGCTACATCACATTATATTACAAATTGCAGTTGGTTGTTCAAATCGAGGACCAAATAATATGAATATACGCAATTACAGTTCTGCACATAAATAAAGATAGTCATATTTGGAGTTGAAGTTAGATTAAAGCCAAAAAGAAAATCTATTAATATAAGCCAAAACATTTTGTGACACCATCGGACCAAAAAAAATACTTTAAAAATTGTGTTTTCCATATTTACCCCACCACTTCCTTACTTAAGTAAAAGAAAAATCAATTTAATCCCTTATATGTGTTACTTTTTTTTCTTCCGTGTGATGCAGTTAACTTTTCAAATTTGAAATTCAATTTTTAACTCCTCAACCCCACTAAACCACCACCACCACCACTTCGTGTTCCTTTTTTTGTTAATTTTCTAATGTTATCCATAAATTTTACTTCTAAATGAGGACACACAAACAAGTACATCTTTTTTCAAAAATCTCTCTGAACCATCTTTAACTTTTATCTTTTACGCATGTTTAGTTTTTCATAATTTGTGTTTTTATTCCGTGAGTTCTTCCAAAAATTTAATTAGTCTTTTGGATTGTGCAGGTCGGTGATGATTAAAGTTGCATCCGAGACAACGCACGAGGTATGATCTTTAATTTGTATATATTATTTAAGAATTAATGCAGTGAAGATAATGCAACAAATCTAATACCTTTAGTTTGTATTCCTATGCTTCTTTTTGTTCATTGAACTTACCTTTCATTTTAACAATTCATCTTTTTCAGGAATCTTTTATGAATCTTATTTTTTCAGTTTGTTTTATTACAAAGTGAACTTTTGTTTCAGGATTTTTAATAATTAATTCAATTTATTTGTCACGGTTTATGCTAATTCGTGAATTAATTTTTGGTTGATGTTTTTATTTGCAGTGAGATCTTCGAAGAGATTTTACGTACACAATACTATTAAGGTACATTATGTTGTTTAATTTACTTTCTTTATGTGCTTCTAATTTAATCTGTTTCCCTTAATTTACTGCATGTTGTTTTCTAATTAATGGATTAGCTAGGTTTCCTATATTAATTTTTGGTCTCACCATTTATTATTTATTTATTTATTTTGGTTGTTGCAGTATTCTTAAATTGCTAACTTACTGTAAGTTGGAGAAGGCCAATTTGGTTCAAGTCCGAAGGAGGTAAATGGAATATTTAGTTGTAATATGATTCTTTTAAACATTATTTTCTTCCATTGTTTTGCAAACTTTTGTTTCACCTAAGATATTTTAGATTATTTGATTCCATCTAATCTTTCAGGATTTCTTTACTTCATATTGAGTTATTGATTTTGGTATGGTGTTTTTTTAATCACTTTAACCTCTTTTAGATCATGTTTATTGTCATTATTCTGATATTAATTTGATTATCATTTCATTTCATCTTCTCAACATCTTCATTGAGTTATTGATATTGATGTTTTAATCAAAACCACTTCACCATCTCTTACAGTATTTTGAAACAAAAAAATATGTCTCATAGTTTTTTATTTTGTGGTATATATTACCGAAAAATGTGTTTTAATTCTTGATAACACTAAAAAACTTTATACATCCCAATTTCATAATTTCTCACATAAGTAAGTTAAAAAATACGTGTTAATGAATACACTCCTTACACTAATGAGAAATTTGCACGCGGTCCCCGCGTGCGCCCAATTGCTAGTCTTTATAAAACTAAAATAACACTGATTTTGGCCACTTTTGAAAACCTGGGTAGAATTAGGTGAATGAGAGTATGCCGTATTGAATAGGTTGGACGCCATGGTAATGAAATAGTTTAATCTTATCATCTATGGTGGATTGTTAATACATACTTAGCTCAAGATTACTCAAATTAAAACTTTTTTCTAAATTGTCAAGTTGGTATTCCTCCATTTACCTATTTGAGATTACTGGTGGGTGCGAATGAACCCTAATGGAAATGATCTCGGGAGCGTGTTTTTGATTTTTTTTTTTTTTTTTTACGTTCGATTATCACCATGGAAGAGAATTAGCATATCATTTGCAAGGAAACTAACACTTCTCAATTATGACGTAACAAGTCTAATTTATTTCTTCTCAATTTTCAAGGCACCAAAGAAAGTGATTGGTGTGACATAATGTGTCATGTCAAGAAGAAGTCACGATGGCGCGAAACTGACCAATGAGTGTCTAGAAGATTTAGAGGTAAAGTTATCTTAGCTGTATTTGGGTCACCATTATATCTATGTAGCTAATTAGACATTGAGTAATATATCATTGGAAAGCCACATGAGTCTAGGTTGCAACGCAACAAGCGGAATGCGATTCAGAGGTCCAGAGAGAAAGTTATGCTCAAAATAGTAAAGCTGCGTTGATCAGTGTCGAACTTGCGCCGTTTGATGTTGAAAAGTACATTGAATCACCTCTGTTCGACCTAAGCTCAAAATAACCTTTAAGTCCCGCTAATTTATGCCTATATATACCCCATCACTTCTCACAAGTCAAGGGACGGACGGAGCAGCTCAACATTGAATCCAAGTGGTTCGATGTTGACCTACATCAAACCCAAGTGGTTCAATGTTGACCTACATCGAATCCAAGTGGTTCTATGCTCACAAGATCGAACCCAAGTCTATTAGATGCACATGCCCTGAAAGCTACACGAGTCAGGGTCCCGAATCAAGAAGCGGATCGAGGTTTTGATTATCCTACAAAGAGATATGATAGAAACCGTGAAGTCGCACCAAGCTGTCTCGAATTTACCCTGTTCGACATTGATAGATCGAATACAAGTGGCTCGATGCTCACCAATATCGAACCCATATATGGACTAAAATATACACGAGTCAGGGTCCCGAATCAAGAAGTGGATCGAGGTTTGTATTATCCTACAAAGAGATATGATCCGTGAAATCGCACCAAACTGTCTTGAATTCACCTTGTTCGATATTGATGCATCAAACCAAGCCAATTCGATGCTCACCAAGATCAAACCCATATATGTCCTGAAATCTACATGAGTTAGAGTCAGTAATCAAGAAGCGGATTGAGGTTTCGATCATCCTACAAAGAGATATGATCAAAACCGTGAAGTCGCGCAAATGCTGAACCAAGTGAACCAAGCAGCCCTACCAGGGGTTGACCTAATAGATGCAACTCAAAAGAGACAAATGAACTACGTTCGACTTGATTCCTTTAATGGGATACATAGGCAGCTTGGCAAGTTCCCAAGTTCAGTCTGGTATCATAAGTATCTAATGCCCACAATACGACAATCAAAGAGCATCGAATCTCTCCCGTTCGACTGTTCCCTCAACTTGGCCATTTAGGGATAATTTTTTCTCATCTTATATTTCCTTATGTGTAATAGGTGTTACGGACCAAGCTAGTCCATTCATTGTAATAGGATAGTATTATTTTGGTTAAGTCAGGCCCCATTGTATCGATTTCTCGGTGTATTGTAATCTGGACGAAATAAGACCAAAATATTGGCGCCGCCTGTGGGAATACCATTTCGTTTACACTTAAGAGTCTATGTACGTAAAATGGCCAAGAAAGAGAATGGACCAACGGGAAAAGAACCGCGAAGAGTCCCAATAGCTATTTAGAGATCGAGAAACAACCTCAGAGTTAACAATATGGAATTCGGTCCCAAGCAAACAGGGAGTGATGCTAAGAGCAATAATGAAATCCCCGATTCAACAATGGAAACTAATATCATCGGAAGAAAGATTAGGGATTCTTCAATACCAATCCTATATGTTAATCATTTACATTTTTGTTTAATGACTGACAGATTTCTAAGAAAGCGTGTGTCTTATCTTATTACAGGCAATGACTGAGAGGAGCTTCCTCTGCGAGGACAAACAACTACACTCTGAATAGTGTCATGATTTGTCTTAACCGTATGAGGTACCAAAGAATCTTACCCATATGAGGTATCAAATAATCTTATCTGTATGAGGTATCGAAGAATCTTACCCGTATAAGGTATCAAAGAATCTTACCTGTATGAGGTATCAAAGAATCTTACCCGTATGAGGTATCGAAGAATCTTACACGTATGAGGTATCGAAGAATCTTACCCGTATGAGGTATCTAAGAATCTTACCCATATGAGGTATCAAAGAATCTTATCCGTATGAGGTATCAAAGAATCTTACCCGTATGAGGTATCGAAGAATCTTACTCGTATGAGGTATCGAAGAATTTTACCCATATGAGGTATCAAAGAATCTTACCCGTATGAGCTATCAAAGAATCTTACCCGTATGAGCTATCAAAGAATCTTACCCGTATGAGGTATCAAATAATCTTACCCGTATGAGGTATCAAAGAATCTTACCCGTATGAGGTATCAAAGAATGTTACCCGTATGAGGTGGAGTTTTATTGACATGATACTGGAAACCCCTCATGCACGAGACAACCATCATGACGGCGAAATAAGAGGCACAAAGTGGTCCAATCCAAGTGGTTCGATGCTCACCAAGATCAAACCCATATATGGCCTGAAAGCTACATGAGTCAGAGTACGTAATCAAGAAGCGGATCGAGGTTTCGATCATCTTACAAAGAGATATGATCGAAACCGTGAAGTCGCGCCAATGCTGAACCAAGTGAACCAAGCAGCCGTACCAGGGCTCAACCTAATCGAGGCAACTCAAAAGAGGCAAATGAACTACGTTCGACTTGATTCCCTTAATGGGATACGTAGGCAACTTGACAAGTTCCCAAGTTCAGTCAGATATCATAAGTATCGAATCTCTCACGTTCGACTGTTCCCTCAACTTGGCCATTTAGGGATTTTTCCGTCATCTTATATTTTCTTATGTGTAATAGGTGTTCCAGACCAAGCTAGTCCGTTCATTGTAAAAGGACATTATTTTGGTTAAGTCAGGCCCAATGTATCGATTTCTTGGTGTATTGTAACCTAGACGAATTAAGACCAAAATATTGGCGCCGTCCGTGGGAACACCATTTTGTTTACACTTAAGAGTCTGTTTACGTAAGATGGCCAAGAAAGAGAATAGACTAACGAGAAAAGAACCGCGAAGAGTCCCAATAGCTATATAGAGATCGGAAAAGAACATTTGAGTTAACAATATGGAATTCGGTCCCAAGCAAACAAGGAGTGGTGCTAAGAGCAATATTCAAATCCCCAATTCAACCAAGGAGACTAACTTCATTGGAAGAAAGATTAGGCAATGACTGAGAGGAGCTTCCTCTGCGGGGACACACAACTACACTCCGAATAGTGTCATGATTTGTCTTACCCATATGAGGTATCGAAGAATCTTACCCGTATGCGGTATCGAAGAATCTTACCCGTATGAGGTATCAAAGAATCTTACCGACATGAGGTATCGAAGAATCTTACTTGTATGAGGTATCAAAGAATCTTATTCGTATGAGATATCGAAGAATCTTACCCGTATGAGGTATCGAAGAATCTTACCCGTATGAGGTATCAAATAATCTTACCCTTATGAGGTATAAAAGAATCTTACCCTTATGAGGTATCGAAGAATCTTACCTGTATGACGTATCAAAGAATCTTACCCGTATGAGGTATCAAAGAATCTTACCCGTATGAGGTATCAAAGAATCTTACCCTTATGAGGTATCAAATAATCTTACCCTTATGAGGTATCAAAGAATCTTACCCTTATGAGGTATCAAAGAATATTACCGTTACACAGGTGGAGTTTTATTGACATGATACTGGAAACCCCTCATGCACGACACGAGCGTCATGACGGTGGAATAAGAGGCCCAAAGTGGTCCAACTCCTCATGCACGACACGAGCGTCATGAGGCCCAAAGTGGTCCAACCCCTCATGCACGAGACAACCATCATGACGGTGGAATAAGAGATCCAAAGTCCAACCCCTCATGCCTGACACGAGTATCATGACGGCGGAATAAGAGGCCCAAAGTGGTCCAACCCCTCATGCACGAGACAACCATCATGAAGGTGGAATAAGAGGCCCAAAGTGGTCCAACCCCTCATGCACGACACGAGCGTCATGACGGCGGAATAAGAGGCCCAAAGTGGCCCAACCCCTCATGCACGAGACAACCATCATGACGGTGGAATAAGATGCCCTAAGTGGTCCAACCCCTCATGTCTGACACGAGTATCATGACAGCGGTATAAATGGCCCAAAGTGGTCAAACACCAAGTTCACCCTTCACACACGGCCCAAGCGTCACGACGGAGGCGCATCGTGAGATTGATGATGAATACAAGATGCAACACAAACATGAAATTGACGATAAACAATATGCGAATAAGAATTGCACCCAACCTTCGGGGAATGGAACATCATTTCCTTCTGATGTACCGCTTAGAGGTCCACCGAGTTGATATCTGCTGAGAGAGATAGGGTTCCAATCACTGAATATTTGTTTAGACACCGTAGCATCAGACGCTGTAATTCCCGAAAATAAAAAAAGGACGGAAACTCTGTCCATCGTGGCACGAAATACCGCAAATCCTAAAAGACAATAAACAGGGACGGAAACTCTGTCCAAAGTGGCACGAGATACCGCAAATCCCAAAATCTGAAAAAGGGAACATACACGCTGTCCAAAATGGTACCCCTCACGCATCGCCAAGAGTTGGCCCAAAAGTGGTCAAATGCAAAAAATTCACCCCTCATGCACCGTCAAGCGTCATGACGAAGGTATGATTGCCCAAAGCGACCGAACGCAAAGCTCACCCCTAGAGCACCGCAAAGCATCGCGTCAGAACCATAATAAACCTTAAGTAGCCACACGAGGAAGCCAACACCTCTAGAGTATACTTAGTTCAAAAGGTTCAATAAAAGAATGCAATGCATTAAATAAACATACACTTTAAAACAGACAAAATGCGATTGAACAAAGGATTAAAACCAGTCATTGACACGTTAAACTATACAGTAAAGTATAGATCAAAAGACTATAATGTCAAGCCACAAAATCGATTTTATAACAGTGCCATTACAGAAGTGACAAACAATAATGTCAATAAACAAAAACGGCCTAATATCATCAAAATGGTATATTCAAGTATCGCTACTTGGCGAACGACTGGGGGGACTCGGAACGAAGGACAAGACTCACTGAACGAGCACAATTACCCTGAATTTGATCTTGTGTAAGCAGAAGTTCATCCACTTGCGCCCAACCTTTGGGCAATGCAACTACGTTTCCCTCGGGTCAGAAACAAGTGTATCCAAAGTGGCATCAAAACGTCTGCCCGAAGCGGTAGGTCAAACGTGTCCAAAGTGGCACAAAAATGCCTACCCGAAGCGGTACAAAGCAAACATGTCCACACGAAACGACACGATGCAAACCTACCTGAAGTGGTACGAAGTAAACTTGTCCAAAGCGGCACCAAAAGCATCAACCCGAAAAGATAAGATGTAAACCTAAAATCTCAAAAATAAAATATTGGCCAGAAATGGTTAGATAAATTCAAATGAAATATTGGCCCGGAGCGGCTAGATGAAAAACAAAATAATGGCCCGAAGCGGTCAGATGAAAATATGAAATATATCAGAAATGGACATCGGCCCATCGTGGTCAGAAACAAACCAAAAAACACGAAGGATAGACATCTGTAGGCAAAAGCATCATGCAATCAATATATCCGTAAGCCTGAAAGGATGGATATGGCAATAGACTTCACATGGCAAATTAGTTACATCTACCAAGCATGTTACGATGAAAATATGCCCAAATGAGTGCTTATTTAGACTACTATAAAAGGATTATCACCTCAAGAGGTGCAAATATCCATTCGTCTAATTATCCATCAACGTCGAAGAGCAATAACATGTAACAGCGTAAAGTTCTATAAACAAAACGTGAGCAATCATTGAAAAAAATGCAACAAAAATATCCAAACAGTAGCGGCACAATTCCGGATAGTCAAAAATTGAAATTGCGTAATAGATATTTATGCCAGAGCCTCGTGATTCACATCTTGGTACATCTTTGCCTCTTTTGACCGTATTCGACCTGGATAAAGGCAAGTCGAATGCCTTCGTTAAGATGACCTCTCGCTCAGTCGAGGCACTTAATGGTAGGACCATGTGTTATCTAAACCATCAACCTTTCAAAGTCAACAACGTTTGACTCCAGAAGTACCAGCAAAATCGTATTATGCGAATAACTTTACTCAATGGAGAGCTCCTTGAGAGTAGAGCGCCACTTCTGAGCGACCAAGTCGCCGCAAACAGGCTAATATACATTTACTCCATAGTCGAGAAACAAAAATACTTGACATGTACGAAGTTGCACAAAATTGAGGTTTCACATATCGCTCAAGAGACAAACAAAGGGCTACCAGCACAGTACACATGTTCGTGTTGCGCAAGTGAGGATGATAAAACAAATATTGGTATACCGGAATTAAGCTCAACGCAAAAGTCATAGAGTTTCAAAAAAAAATGGACACTTCGCCCAAAACGGCAAGTGCTAACCGAAAACCCCACGAGATGAAGAAAACGGGACGAACACTCTGTCCGAAGCAACAAGTGATAACCGTAAATATCAGAAAATAGACAACGGGACGCACACCAAGTCTGAGACGACATGTGCTAATCATATGTCCCAAAAAAAACAGTGGATAGACATCTAATCTAAAAAAGACGGATGATAACTATACGATCACAGAAAAGCAAGGATGTCACGACGGACATGATCATATAGAATATCCAATGAAGGAGTGGGAAGACATAGTAACCACGCACATCGATTGACTAAAGAGAAAATATACAACCCTCCAAAAATGTGGAATGGCATTCGAATTGTCAAAATAAAGTAAAATGCAATAACATCAATTGAAAGAAAAGGCAACAAAAACGAGCCAAACAAGTAGGCAAACCATCGCAAGATCGAACAAAACTCATTCGATCGCAACACCAACATTAAAAAAGGATACACATTAATTATTTGTCATAACAAACGCAAATAAAAATAGAGGTTTCGAACATGATTTAAAGCCCGACTGGATAGATCTGAGGCAGTATGCTTGAGATCCGTGCTTTTCATACCTCGCATCCCAATCGGGGGCATGATTTTCGACATAAAGAATTCAGATCTTCAAGGTCCATTGAAATTGTACATCGAACATGGCAAGTTCGATGTTGAACAAGCATCAAACGGCTTAGATTCGATCTAAGGGATCGATCGAATCATCCCAATTTGATATACATTCCCCAACTACCACTAGGGCCCGCAGGACGGAGGTTATAAATACCCCGTCCTCGGACATTCTGAGGCACATTCAAGACTAGATCGAACCTACTCAAGATCGAATCCTTAGCATTTGATACTCATCGTTCGATCGAGGTCTCTACATTCGATACTCGCAATTCAATCGAAGTGAACCGATTCGATACTCAACAACTCTACTCAGTCCTAGATCGAAGGACACCAATTCGATACACTTATAGATCGAAGGACCCATATTCGATATTGGAACACTTAGCGCTCGCTGTATCAAACATACCTTATTTGATACAACCTATATCGAATTCCCTTAATTCGATGCACTCTAAATTCGATATAGGCCAATTCGAGATACCCTGTATCGAATCCACCCGATTTGATCGTCGTCAAATTCGACCAATCATGGATCGAACAACACATATTCGACCTATCATGGACATTTAGTCAGAACAACACCTCGAGGTAAGTGCAAACTAGATCACTACCCATGGCGCGACGTTCATAAAGCATATCAATAGCACACAAGTGCGTGCATCGCATCAAGTTAGATAAAAGTTATTTGGCAACCGATCCTCTGGATCACGGCTCCTATATAAGGGGCATATTTTGAAGCCACGCAAGATTTTTATAATTTGGCACCCGCTCTTGAATCAAGATCGACTCCCAAATGGGGGGACTATATGATGTGGGCTTATTTGGTAAGCCACACTAGTGCATAATGACATTAATCACCCCCAAAACTGAGGCGAAATGACTCTAGCACTTCATTATATTTTGAAGTATGCTTATGCTCCAAAATCACACTCCAAACTGGGGGACTAAATGGTGTGACATAATGTGTCATGTCAAGAAGAAGCCACGATGGCGCGAAACTGACTGATGAGTGTCGAGAAGGTTTATAGGTAAAGCTACCTTAGCCGTATTTGGGTAACCATTATATCTATATAGATAATTAGACGTTGAATAATATGTCACTGGAAAGCCACATGAGTCTAGGTTGCAAAGCAACAAGCGGAATGCGATTCGGAGGTCCAGACAGAAAGTTATGCTCAAAATAGTAAAGTTGCGTAGATCGGTGTCGAAGTTGCGCCGTTCGATGTTGAAAAGTACATTGAACCACCTCTGTTCGACCTAAGCCCAAAATGACCTTTAATCCCCTCTAATTCATGACTATATATACCCCCTAACTCCTCACAAGTCAAGGGAACGGACGGAGCAGCTCAACATCGAATCCAAGTGGTTCGATGTTGACCTACATCGAATCCAAGTGGTTCGATGCTCACCAAGGTCGAACTCACGTCTGTTTGATTCATAGGCCCTGAAAGCTACACGAGTCAGGGTCCTGAATCAATAAGCGGATCAAGGTTTCGATTATCCTACAAAGAGATATGATCGAAACTGGGAAGTCGCGCCAAGCTGTCTCGAATTCACCATATTCGACATTGATAGATCGAATACAAGTAGTTCGATGCTCACCAAGATCGAAACTATATATGGCCTGAAAAATACACGAGTCAGGGTCCCGAATCAAGAAGCGGATCGAGATTTTGATTATCCTACAAAGAGATATGATCGAAACCGTGAAGTCGTGCCAAGCTGTCTCGAATTCACCATGTTCGACATTGATAGATCGAATCCAAGTGGTTCGATGCTCACCAAGATCGAACCCATATATGGCCTGAAAGCTACATGAGTTAGGGTCCATAATCAAGAAGCGGATCAAGGTTTCAATCATCTTATAAAGATATATGGTCGAAAACGTGAAGTCGCGTCAATGCTGAACCAAGTGAACCAAGCAGCCGTACCAGGTCTCGACCTAATAGAGGCAACTCAAAAGAGATAAATGAACTACGTTCGACTTAATTCCTTTAATGGGATATGTAGGCAGCTTGGCAAGTTTCCAAGTTCAGTCCGATATCATAAGTATCGAATTTCTCACGTTCGGTTGTTCCCTCAACTTGGCCATTTAGGGATTTTCCCGTCATCTTATATTTCCTTATGTGTAATAGGTGTTCCGGACCAAGCTAGTCCGTTCATTGTAAAAGGATATCATTATTTTGGTTAAGTCAGACCCCATTGTATCGATTTCTCGGTGTATTGTAACCTAGACGAATTAAGACCAAAATAGTGATCAATAAGATTATTAAAAAATTTAGAATTTTTTTTGGTGCGGTACGGATGAGAATAGAAAGATTTTTAGATGCATTGGAGTAATGTGTGCAAAAGAAAAGGATTGAATGTCAAAGATATTGAGTTATTCCTCCTCCTAAATGAAAATGGCGGATCATTTAAGATGGAGATTTTTTATGAAGAAAACTCCTTCAATCAAAGTATGATGTTGTTGGCAACCCACGTGGCCTTTCTAAACTCTCGGGGGTCCAAGAAGAAGCGCCTTAATTTGGGATGTAATCTGATTGCTATCACCAACATTGTAAACGATGGGGATTGATTTCGTAACAATGTGTCTAACCATGGGAAGTGGTACGACAACTAGTTTTTGGAAAGACCAGTTGATAGGTTCTTCCTCGCTACAGACTTAGTTCAGTCGTCTTTTCTCAATCTCAATACAAATAAACACTCGTTGTGGATGTTTAAAAAATCTTAAACTGATCAAAGTGAAAGCATGGCTTTGATTCAAAGCAAAATCTCAAGATTTTGCCTTCTCTTTTGTGGATTAGTGTAATGTTTCTTATATTTGCTTGTAGGTATACTATTGGTACTCTTTGCTTTATGTCAACCTTCTTAATTAATAAATATTGTTGTCGATAAAATAAAACCTACATACTTAACAATATTGGTATCGGCCAGCCGGCCGGCCCAACACAAAGATTTGGTCCGGCTAGCCCAATCAAAGGACTATTGAAAAGTGTCTTGAAAGCATATTTCGAGACATTGTTACGCCAATATCAAAAGAATATTTTGATACTTAGTTATTTCGACACTAATTTCGAAAAACACGGGAAAGAGGCTCGTAGAACGAGGCCTATAAATATCCTGGTTCTCTAGAAATACATACATTATTAATATTGTAGCATCTACCTACTCTTGTATCGAATGCTGAATTCGAGACTAGGTTCAAGGCTAGATTCGAGACTATGATAATTCGGCACACCTGAGCTTTCGACACGCTTAGGCTACAACAGTTTAGAATCAAGACTTGGAATTTCGACAGTTCTCGAATTCAATAGTGACATCTTTTAACACATGCACAATTCGATACTTCCATCTTTTGACATTGCTTAGTATTGCGAGTTCAAGTTTCAACATTGTTGGTGACTCGAGTCCTTTTGCTACTCTTCCATGCTTTAAGGGTATTCTTGACAAAGGTAGACATTTTTTGTAAAATACTAACATAGTTTGGTGTAATCTAGACCCAATTTGTACGTTTCTTATGTTCTCTTTAACCTAGACGATATCATACCGAACTATTGGCGCCATTTGTGGGAACACCACTAGTATGATTGCGCAAGCTAGGATGTTATAGTCACCTGTTTCTAGAGTTAGAGAGCAGTAGAGAGTTCAAGCGCTGAGATGCATCGACTAGCAGAACATGCATCGGTGCATGAGGTCAGAGCACGTGTGCCATCGTCGCCTCCAATTGAGTTGTTTACGCCAAAGGCACAAGTCTAACCTAAGCCGGTGGCCAAGAATCAGCAGCAAGCCTTTTCGAACATTGCTGAGGCACCTGCTATGACCCTTCCACCAAGTTTGAGGGACCAAATTATGGGAATGGTCAAAACTACAGTAGCTGCCAGCCTCCCACCTATTCTAAACACGCAAGCGCCCTAATTGAACCATTAAAGGGAAGTTTTACACGCTCAGGTTTTAATGACTAGGCATGATCACAATGAGGATAGAAACATGTGTAGCCCAAATTTCACCCAGGCACATTCCCCTTCAGTGGAAGTTGAGTTCCGTAGGGATCATATGGGTGCCAGACAAGAGGGCAGTCTTGTCGACCAAGTTGAGGATTCCAGAGCTGATCATGCAAAGATAACTAAAAGACTGAAAAACAGATAGAGAGATGTGAAGCATAAAATTGCAATGTTCACTAAACCACGTAGGAGTACACCATTCAATGTTGAAATTGATGAAGAAGTGCTAGGCGGTGGAGAGAAAATAGTGCACATGACAGGAAGCAGGACCCATTGAAGTATATATTCTACTTGGATGGAATTTTGTCACTTTATGGTTTTACCTACAATGTACAAGCGCACATCTTCACCACTACATTAACGAGGGTTGCCCTAGATTGGTTCTCTAGGATCCCTTCAGGAACTATAACAAGTTATGAAGATATAAGAAAGAAATTGGAGAGCCTTTTTTTGAGTCAAAGAGGACAATGATGGACCATACCCACTTGTTTTCTATCAAGAATGGAGAGAAATAATCACTGAGGGATTTCATGAAAATGTTCAATTCATATCTTTTCAAGATTGATGGCCTGAAAGGGGAAATGGCGGCAAACTTGGTATTCCACGCCACCCAAAACCATCGGCTTCCTCTGTATTGATGAAGGAGAAGCCCAAGACTATTGAGAAGATCAACAAATTGGCCCGTCAGGTAGTACACTTTGAAGAAATGATGGCAACCAAAGCCACAAAGAACACTCACATAAGAAGTTGAAAAGAGGACCGAAGCTGGAATATATGCGTAAATGACATGTATATGAATTAGTCCCCAAGGCACTAAACTCCGCTCAATAAAGACATCCTAATAGTTTTTGGTGTGGCAAAGAAGAAAGGCTGGTTAAATGAGCGTAGAAGCATGAATGACTTGCCGGCCACGGGACTTTTAAAGAAGTTCTACAGGTACTATCGACATTATGACCATGCTACTAAGGAGTGCAATGATCTAAATGAGGAGATGCAACATTTAATAAGAGAAGGCAAGCCAGCCTAGTATGAAAGAGATTAGAAAGATGAGGCGGACAAAGTACTGAGGAACAGATCTGAATCTCGATCCCCACTAAAAAAAAGGCCATTGAGGATTCGTGACCTTATGACCACCCGCAGTTCATTGATAACCAACCCAGGAAAGGAATGATTCGTGTGATCTCAACATGACCGATTGGAGCATATTCGATCAAAGGACGAAAGAGGGTAACAAGGGAAATTGATGCCAACAGATATGTAGGATTTACAGAACATCTACAGATTGAAGAGATGGCAACCGAAAACATAACATTCACCAAGTCTGATCTCCTCAACATCTCCCCTCAATCTATTCAGGTTGGTAAGTTAGATTGCCCACTTGTTGTGACAATTGATATAGCTAACTACGGTGTCATGAAAGTGTTAGTAGATAATGAAAGCTCGGCCAACATTTTCTTTTCAACCGCATTGGATCAAATAGCCTTTGTGAAAACAAAATAGACCATGTAGCCACACCAACATCCTCGGGAGTCATCCCAAAGAGGAAGACTCTGAATATCGACTATTTGGTGGTCAATGAGTCGTTCGACTACAATGCCATACTTGGTCGTCAACGCTCAACAACTTCAGGGCTATTGTGTCTACCTATCATCAAAAGATGAAGTTCCCAACCCATAGAGGAACATGTGAGGTAACGGGGAACCACTATGAGGCATGGCTTTGCTAAGAAGAAGTTATTGTGTCCATGGCCCCGACGGAGATGCAAATGTTGGATTAATCCTTTTATCTCTTATCTAGTTTCTTTATTTCCATGAACCATGAATGGTATCTTATTTTAATTCCTTAAATTATCCCAATCCTGCGGGCTTGGTTTATAAAACTTATAACAGGAACTACGGTGGCTTGAGTCCCGGCTTACCTTATGGGAAAAGTAGATAACTCAGGAGTGTTATGAGACTATTGAGGTGGCCCAAACGTAGAATCTTGAGAGCTTTTGTGGTACTTGATGTGGATGTCGTCTTAATTTTACACTAAGATCAAGCTTTTGTAATGCTTTTGTGTCTTCCCTCATTTACCTTCCAAAATATAATTAGCTAGAAAATTCATATTTGTCTCTGAAAGCAAGAAGAGTTAAGTGTAATATCTTTTTGAGTTTTGCCTCATAGCTGTAGAACCTGAACTCGTGCTGATAGCATGTCCCACCTCCTTAGCCACTTCTGTCATTGTAGGCCTCTCCACATGTGAATCTGAAAAACACCTCTCCACTAGTTTACCGCTTATTTTAGCTGTTCAAGGCTACCCTCTTCCATACGACTGCTAAGTATTTGGATCCACTCATCTCTTGAAAACAAAGCGACAAAATATTCAGCCAAATCTTGTCCTATTAGTTTTTCGAGAACATTCTTTCCAATCAATATCTCTGCCATGAGTACTCCAAAATTGTAAATATCACTTTGTATGGTTACTTTACCAGAAAACAAGGACTCACGGTCCAAACATTCATAATGCGCAAAAAGAGCTTCCCGTTGCAAAAACTTGAAAATTTGAGTATAGAAGATTGTATTGATATGTTGGAGCCCTATCTTTACGATTAATGCGATCATGTCAGCTGTTATGTATCTATTATGATTTTATCTTATTACAGATCTTCACACTTGAGTAAATTAACGTTATACATGATATGGTGAAATGTCCATTTGACATGTCACAATAAGACATTTCCTAATCAACAAGTGACAACGAGATGGCGACTCGACCTAAATTGGTCCAGTGCAAACATTAAATCTCAAAAGATGGATATTCGACCTAACATGGTCCAATGCAAATTTTAAATCTCAAAACATGGACACTCGACCTAACATGGTCTAGTGCAAACCTTAAATCTCAAAAGTTGGACATGATAATGGTTTATGTATTGCCATTCTAGTACTCATTTACTTGTACTTTTGTATAATTCTTGATGCATATTTATTTATTTTAGTATTATTTTTCATTTTCTTAGGATTTTATCGAGTCAAGACAAAACATAGCTAAAACAAAATAAAATGGACGTTTTTGGAAATATGGTGTCATGACGCAACTTCAAGGGCCATGGCACTATGCAAAGGATGCAAAACCTAACTGCAACACGTAAAGAATTCCAAAAGTCGGTCCAAGCCGAGGATGGAGCGGCACGACACAGGAAGAGCTGCACGATAGTGCCATAAAAGCTGAATGTAGCGCGAGCAAAAGAAAGAAGTAGAAAGTCGCAGAGGAGAAACGGAGAGTGGCACGACGGAGGAGAAAAGTTGCGGGAGTTGTGCAGTTTGTCGTGCAACACGCTAGGTTACGCATCTCTAGGGCAACGCCGCCTCATTCTACAATTTAATTTGCGACTATTTACGAAAGTAGGGCAACAAGACTTTCCTCTATATAGGGAGAATGGACAACACTTACAAGAGACAATTCACACCAATTATCATAGGCATACAACTGCTTACAACTGTTTTCATAGAGAAACACCATCAAAGTTGTGTTTTAGTTTAGTTTTTGTCATTGTGTTAGAGTTAATGGTTTATGGAGAAGAAGATAGCATGTGGGAGTCAAGAAGATAGCCCATGCATCAACGTTCCTCCGGAGCTGAGAAACTTTCCTCTCTCTCTCTCTCTCTCTCTCTCACTTTGTTTATGTTATTTACCTCTTTATTGATTGTTAACTAATAATTATGAGGAGCTAACCTACTCTTTATTTAGAGTCGGATAATAATTTTGATTTATGAATATTTTTATTTGTGTTGTTTGACGTGTGTTTGATGAATTTGTATGTCTAGATTGAATAGTTCTTTATGATGTGTGACTAGTCTTACTATCGTTGGATGAACAGAAACACTACATTGGGACCACCAGAGTGTAGATGTTAAGCTGGTTATATAGATATCTGTGATTTGTGACTTTGGTACACTAACGCAACTGATGCAGAAGCCCTAGATCACACTAGATCAATCTTAATAATGTACGTTTATGTTAACACAATTCAGATGTGTTAATCAGAATGCATATTTGATATTTTTACTAAAACAACTGACAATTGGGTTGAATTCGCTAACGCGGTAGGTTATTTGAGACTAATAGATTTTATAGTCAGGATAGGTCAAGCTATAGGTCACAGATCCATTAGACATACGAACTTCAAACTCATCAAGCATCTCAAGTAAACATAGATAGTTTGTCTATGAACTACTACGACTAAATGAGTGGTGAAACCCAACTCTAAACAATCTTTTAATCTATTGTTTTACAGCCTAAGCATTCAACCAATCATCTTCAGTTCTATTTTATTTATATTCTTGCATTAGTTAGATTAGTTGTTTAGCATTCAATTCAATTCTCATTCAAAATCTTTCTTGCATTTTCATTGTTTTCATTGCATTATAGTTTAATCATTCATAGCATTCTAGTTTCATTTTCTTCTGCATTCAAAATTATTTTCATAAATTATGCATTCATAAGTTTTCTACATAAAAGCATTATGCATCCATTTAGCATTCATCCTACAAACATAGAGATAGCAAGCGTGACAACCATTAGTATTTTACATTTAAGTGACTTAAGCATACATCCCCCACTCCCTTAGAATACGACACTTAGTTCGTAACTGTACTTAGCATTTTAATATTACATGAATCATGCACTTACGATAAGAGGAATTTAGATGTAACAATTGATATGTTAACTTGTGATTCTTTATACGCTACACAAGAGTTCCCATCAGAACACTCAACCTAACATTGTCTAGTGCAAACCTAGAATCTCAAAAGATGGACACTTGGCCTAAATTGGTCCAGTGCAAACCTTAAACCTCACAAAAATGAGATGGACACACGATCTAACATGGTCCAGTGCAAACCCAAAGTCTCACAAAAGAGACGGACACTCAACTTAACATAGTCCAATGCAAACCTTAAATCTCAAAAGGTGAACACTCGACCTAATATGGTCCAGTGCAAACACAAAATCTCACAAAAGAGACGGAACCTCGACCTAACATGGCCCAATGTGAACCTTAGATATCAAAAGATGAGCATTCAATTTAGTATGACCAATGGAAACTTAAAATCTACCAACAAAGAGATAGACATCAAACCCCTCGTGGTTCGATGCAAACCTAAAATCTCGAGCCCTACATCCAACTTAAAACAATGGGGGGCATACATCAAATTCCTGGAAAGAATAAATGGATAATTGACTTGACATAGTCAAGTGCAAACCTTACATCTCACAAACAGTACATGTCTTCTAACCTAAATCGGTCGTCTATATCAACGTTGTTACCATATCTCCAACAAGGTTATGGTGGGAACTTTGATGTAGCTTACAAATAATAAAACTTAACAAATAAATATTACACCTAAATTCCTCTTGTCGCAAGTGCACGAATCAAGTAATAATAAAATGGTAAGTGTAGTTACGAACCAAGTATCGTATCCCAAGGGAGGGGTGGATTAATGTATGAATCACTTAAATGCAAAACACTAACGGTTGTCACGTTTCTTTTCTCTTGTGTTTGCATGATGTCTGTTATGCTACTAATGATGTGAATGCAGAAATCATCTATTCTATAATGCAATGGAAAGATAAATAAAATGCACGTAAAATAGCAAATATTTGGATTGTGGTTTGAATGCAAGAAAATAATTAAAACAATTGAATTAACTAATGAATGCAATAAGAGATTAATTACGCTAGGTGCTAAAACTAACTAAGCTAAACTAAAGCAGGATTGATTGGATTGATTGGATTGGTTGTGAACAATAATTGGAAAGATTGTTTAGAGGTTGGGTTTCACAATGACTTAATCATAGTAGTTCATAGACAAACTGCCTATATTTACTTACAATGCTTGATGATAATTTGATGTTTGTATGTCTAATGGATCCGTGACCTATAGGAGGAGTTATCCCAACCATAGAATCTAAGAGTCTCTAATAACCAACAGTGTTAACGGATCAGTCCAATTGTCAGTTGTTTTAGTAGAGATATTAAATCTGTAATCCAATTAACTCATCTTAATCGTGTTAACAAAACATACATAATTAAGATTGATCTAGTGTGAGCTAGGGGTTGTACATTAGTTGCGTTAACATACCAAAGTCACAAATCACACATACACACTGGCGGTTTCTTGTGTGTGTGTGTGTGTAACTAGCTAAGCATCTACACTATGGCGGTTTCTTGTTAGTGCTTTCGTTCATCTAACAAGAGTAAGATTGTTTTTTTTAAATGGTCCTTTATCGTGGCCTCATTATGAAAATAGTAATTTATCGCGATTTTGTCCACATTTAGTCCTTTATCGTGGTTTTTTATCTAATTTTGGTCCTCCGTTCTTTTTTAATTTCTCTTTGTCCCCTGAACTATATTTAGTAACAAAAAACAACACATATATTATTTTTAATTAGTAAAAAGCCCCCATTTGTTATATATTCACATAAAATTATATATTCACTTAAAAAGCTAAAACATGTAAAATAAACTTAAATACACAAATATTAAATATTCAATTAGAGAATGCTCCTTTATTAACTAATTAAATAGTTTTCCTTCAATTCTAAAATATAAGCTCAAAAAAGTTTCATTGTAAATTTATAATTTTGTAGATACTTATAATTTTATTTTTAAACTTCTAACAAACTTAAAATGGACATTAATATAATATATTTCTCAATTCAAAAATATTATTAATTGTTTATTATATATTTAAGTTTTTTTTAATAGTTCTAACTTGGGATATTTAATAAACCTAGACTAATTGAGTGATGTGGAATCAATATTGATTTCCTAAATATAAATAAATTTTAAATATAATATAAATAAGAAGAATTAATAAAAAAAATAAGAAATACCACTTTTTTAAAATTATTAAAAACAAAAAACAACAAAAAGTCAAAAATAAAAAAAATCAAGAAAAAAATAAAAACAAAAACTAACGGAAAGAAAAATTAAAATTAATTGTTTTAATATATTTTTTGAGTATTTTTATTATTTATATTATATATAGAATTTAATTATATTTAAGAAACAAATATTGATTCCACATCGCTCATTCGTCTAGGTTTATTGAATATCTCAAGATAGAATTTTAAAAAAAAAACTTAAATATATAATAAAAAATTAACAATATTTTTGAATTGAGAAATATACTATATTAATCTCCATTTTAAGTTTATTAAAAGTTTAAAAATCAATTATAAGTATATCCAAAATTATAAATATACAGCAAAACGTTTTTGAGCTTATATTTTAGAATTGAAGGAAAATTATTTAATTATTTAATAAAATATTTGTTTTAATTTAATATTTAGTATTTGTGTATTTATTTTTATTATATATTTTTAGCTTTTTTTAAGTGAATATATAATTTTATGTGAATATATAACAAATAAGGGCTTTTTACTAATTAAAAATAATATATGAAGGGTTTTTTGTTAATAAATATATTTCAGGTGGCAAAAAGAAATTAAAAAAGGGCGGATGACCAAAATTGGATGAAAAACCACTATAAAGGACTAATTGTGGACAAAACCGCAATAAAGAACTATTTTCGTAATGAAGCCACGATAAATGACCATTTTTTATAAAAACCCGAGTAAGATTAGTCACACAACATAAGTAAATATTAATCTAGACATGTAAGATCATCAAACGCACATTAAGTAAAACAAATAAACATATTCATAAATCAGAGTTGCTCCCATACTCTAAACAACGAGTAGGTTAGCTCTTCATAGTCATGAGTTCAACAATCAATGAATAATTAAATAACATAGACAAAACTAAAGAGAATAAGAAAAACTTCTCGGATCTGGTGGAACTTCGTTGCTCGACTATCTTCTTGACTCATTTGTGCTATCTTCTTCTCCACAAACTATTTTCTCTCAACCAATGACTTAGCTAAAGTAGAACAAAACTTCAATGGTGTTTCTCTCTGAAAACAATCTCACAGGGTTTCTGTAAGCTTTTGTGAATTGGTGTTTTGAGGTGGTGGCCGTCCTCCTCTATTTATATGAGAGTCTTGATGCCCTGATTTCGTGAACTGTAACCTAATTAGTGCAAAATGACGTTCAATCCTCGCCAGGCGCGATCTGTCTTGAATCACCTGACTGTCGCATCAGCCAAGCACGATCATTGTTGTTGTCATACCTGAACGTCGCGCCACCTCTTTTTATTTTCTGCGGGTCTCCTGATGTTCTCATTTTAATCACGCTACCTTCGGTATTTGCATTGATGTAGCGTCTCTCGTCGCCCCTAAAGCTCCGGAAGTAGTGTCTCAACTCTTTTGTCTCAAAAAATACCCATTTTGGCCTCTTTTAACTTCGTTTTGTCTTGAAAACAATACTAAAACCAATAGATCTGCAATAAGAATTATAAAAAGGCCTAAAAAACGAGTACGTAAATGTCTATAAATAAACACTCATCAGGTTACATACACATGAGGAGTTAGGAAGAATAAATATCATCTATAGGAACAAAGAAGACACAACCATACTATCGTAAATGAATACTGCTGAACTGAAACATGCATTATCTTCCGTCCCCGCGAAAACTCAAACGCACATGAAAAAATAATCCCAATCATGTAATAATAATAATTAACACATAAAGAAGACCGCCATAGTAAGCAAACAACAAGGCGTCGTAGCGCCAATACTAAATAATTGTTCATAAGACTTGAAAATCCCTCAAAGAGGGGCCACCTCATCATTACGACCATAGTCGTCAATGGTCGCCAAGTTATCTTCTTCTTCATCAGAACAAGGGAATGGAGGCGGAAGAGCAGGAGTCAGAGACATGCCAATCATGACCAAGTTACAATTTTGCAACAAGCTTGCAGACTCGTCAAAACCAACATTCTACTCTTTTTTGTCAGAGTCTTCAATTGGCTGCATGTCGAGACCGAGCCATATGTTCAGGCACCTTGCGTCATACCCACGCCTCAGTTAACCCAAGTGATGAAGCTGCCCAATGGTGGTCAATTGCGGCTTCATAGAATCCTCAATACCCTTGATAATACTGAGCTTCTAAAGGTGCGGATCCGCGCAAACTCCTCTACAACAATCAATACTTGTTTAGCGGTATGAGGCAATATGTGACAGAACATTGATAAGAAATCTATGAAGATTAAGGATTAACAGATTTTTGATCTTGGTATGATTATTTACCTCATTGACACAGCGAGAATAGTCGAGCCCCTCGGCCACCTTTGCTTTCTCCTTCTATGTTGTCACGTAATTTTCAAGCTCCTTCACCCTAGCCTCCAATACTGTTCCCTCATTCCTCAGCTTGGTGACTCCTCCTTGTACTTGGCCTCAACATTTTGAGATATCGAAGCAGCTTCTTGATCGGCGATGGTCCTCTACAATGCTTCCTTAGCCCACTGCAAACGCTTTATCCCTCTCATTGTTAGTGGATTTAATTACATTCAGATCGCTATCATAAAATTCAACCCCAGCACGAGCAATTCCTTCCACCAACTTTGCTTGAGCTCAGTCTAAGATCTTACCCCATAGTATCAACAACCTACCAAACTAAGGATTTAAAGAAAGATCAATTGTTGTATTATAAACATTAATAAGAAAAACAAACACGACATATTGTCTCACCACATTTACCATCATGAGCGTCAATCACTCTAACTCCTCCATTCCGTGACCTGATGATGAGGCTCAGGCGGCCAAGAAAGGAAACATATTGCGTAGAGCATCCAACGCCTCATCCTCAGCTAAACTAAACTCGTTAAACTGGAATTGCAGTGCTCTGGCCCATTTGAGCTCTAGAGGAGCTCGCACTGCCCCCACCACCAAAACCACCGGAACCACTACCACCATGAGTTGGTGGAACTGTCTCATGAATCTGGCTGCCCCCCAATCTACCACCAGTTCCGTATGCGATTGCTCGACACCTAACCCATGACCATAGGGCCTTGGCACTTCATCAAATCTCCTCTTGGATGTGGCAAGGCGCCTAGATTTGGCCTCATCATTCAACTCAATCACATTGTCAGCACCAGCTACCTCTAACCCTCCAGACGTCATTTCGTCCCTATGAAGTGGTGAGCGATCACCTCCACGGGCCACACCTCCTCGGCCCTCGCACCTTGATTAGTTCCTTGGCATGTGACCACATTTGAGGCATGAGTCTGTGAACTCCTAAGTCCAGTCCTTTCTCAAGTTTTTTCGGTGGAAGAAGGACCGTTGATTGTCTAGTAGCACCACCCTACGTTTGTGCGATGTCGGTCGCGAGCATTTGACTCATATGTGCATGACGACCCATGATCAAAGATTCTACAACTTGGGATTGATGCAAAATTATTTACCCCAATAAATGCGCCATCTATTAATCTACTTCACCCAAAGGCTAATATACCGATAGTTTCATCCCCATCATCAGGTATGGACGACAGACCCCAACCCCCAAAATCTCCTCTCTTATCACTATGATTATATTAAATTTGTTATACAACATAAGTTCATCTTTAAAACCCTCATGCCACCTAGAAGCTTCTATATTTAGAGGAATTCTTATTTTCATAGTTTCCACCCAGTCACGCCGAAAATTTGGAAAACTCCATTGGCCAACTTTTCTTGATATAGAAATATATAGAAATGCAGTTTCTTCCATTCTTTCCCATAAAATGTCTGCGCACCAAAGAGGAACTTATGATTCTTCATGACCTTCAGATGGAAGAATCCAATTACTTTCTTATGAACCTCAAATAAAGACCAGAATTTTGCTAGCTTATGGGAAGCATTCATTCCTTTCATAATGACAACAAACGCGACAATAGCTCCCATGTCATTTGCGGTAAGATGGTTGGGCATTAATCACGTGCTTCGTATAATAGTTTAAATCGACATGGGATTGGGAAACAATAATTCATTCACCAATTGTCCAACGATAATAATGATATACCCACCGAGAGCTGTATGCATCATCGCATCTTGCAGTAGGGAGACAAATTTTATAATTAGAGCCTATGCTATGCGTTCTATGATAATGAGCCCAATTCTTTGGAAAGCAGAATTTTGATTAGGATAAGGGATTTCGGCCCTTTCATCTCTATCATCAGCGGGCACTGCCTTATCCTCGCTCGCCTATGATTCACTAGTCGCCCGATTATCTGGTAGGTTCATGAGAGGCACATTACCGCTTCCCCCTTGACTGTAAGATCAAAAGTGTCTTGGGACATCGTATCGCTAGCGCCACATGCTTGCGAGGTCGACGCATCTGTGGGCCGAGTGACTCGTGACTCACCGCTATCAAATTATGCCCCTAAACTACTCGAGCCACTACTCAACCACTTCTTACATCACCCACGTCAGGCTGACATTTTGGTTATAAATTGAAAATGAAAAGAAACAAACTAACTACAATAAATTTACGCTACAACAAAACGGATAATTACAATTGTAATGCGAACATACTATCTATATAAATAAAGCAAAGAGTGAGTAACTCAAAAAAAGGTGATATCAACTGCTACAAACAACAAAGGTAAAATGATCTGAAAATTGTTCTAAGGCATTTGTATTAAAATCATACAATCTCGAAAAAATAGAGAAATATTTATTCGACTCACCTATCTTTCGAAGTTGCACACTTTTGAGACCGATATATTTTGACACCAACTCGCCAAAGAATGCAAATGAGCTTTATCAGGTTATTTTGGACCCCTATTTATAGGCGAAGGCCCACTCACCACGACAATAACTAATGCAGCATTGAAATCAATCAGCATTAAAAGAATATTTTGATACTCGTGAAATAGTATCGAGATAACATTTTGATACACTACGTAAGAAAGAAAAAAAAAACTTTTTGAAGCCAATGACTTATACTTGGCACCCGATCCTTTGGATTACGACCCCCAAATGGGTGGCATATTTTGAGGAATTACACTTGGCACCCGATCCTTTGGATCACGACTCCCAAACTAGGGACATATTTTGAAGCCAATGATTGTATTTTGCACTCGATCTTTTGGATTTATTTTGAAGCCAATGATTTATATTTGGTACTTGATCCTTTAGATTGCGGCTTCCAAATAGAAGGCATATTTTGAAGCCAATGATTTATATTTGTCACCTGATCCTTTGGATTGTGACTCACAAATGAGAAGCATTTTGAAGCCAATGATTCATAGTTTGCATCCGATCCTTTGGATTGTGATTCCCAAATGAGGAACATATTTTGAAGTCATAAGTAAGCTAACACGTTACATAACTTTTGAAAACACGCAACTAGTAATTTCACACCCGCTATTTACAAGATCGACTCCCAAATAGGGGGGACTATATGGTATGGACCCATTCGACTGGCCCAAGACAAAGATTTGGGCCAGCCTTCGCAGTCAAAGGACTATCAAAAAGTGCCTCCAAAGTATATTTTGAGACAATTTCACGCCAATATCGAAATAATATTTCGATACTCAGTTATTTCAATACTAATTTCGAAAAATGCGGGAAAGAGGCCGCAAATCGACGCCTATAAATATCCCGGATCCTGAGAAACACGTACATCATTAATTGTAGCATCTACCCGCTCTTGTATCGTATGCTGAATTCAGGACTAGGTTTGAGGCTAGATTCGAGATTGATAATTCGATACACCTAAGCTTTCGACACACTTAGGCTTCAACAGTTTAGTATCGAGACTTGGTATTTCGACAATTTCGCAATTCGACAGTGACATCTTTGACACGAGCACAATTCGATACTTCCATCTTTCGACACTAATTAGTATCGAGAGTTCAAGTTTCAAGACTATTGGTGATTATAATCAAGTCCTTTTGCTACTTTTATGTGTTTTAATGGTGTTCTAGACAAAGCTAATCATTCATTGTAATAGATTAACATAGTGTGATGTAATTTAGATTCAATTTGCATTTTTGTTCTATTTCGTGTAACCCAGACGATATTATACCAAACTAAATATGAATTGATATGTCTGATAATGATTTAAAATTAGAACATCGAACAACATATCGTACATTATACCTACTATATTCTTGTACAAATACCTATAAACTATTAAGTTTTTTCAAGCGTACACCGTTGTGTGGACTTTGTAGTAAAGATAAAATAAAAAGTCTCCATTGCTTACCTTTACATACCAGGCCCAAAAGAAATGTCATTATTATTCCTAATCATTGTTAAGAGGAATAGGCTTTTACACATCATAATTCATAATCAGGTAACAATATCTAATTTAATTCTGGGCCCCGAGTTAGAGCTTTATGATGCCCAAACAAGAGCAGCAGACATGCTATTTATATTGTTCAAAATTTCAAATTAGCTTTTGAGACATAAACCTAACACAACGATCTTTTCCAGCTTAATTAATGCTCAGTACCATAGCCTACGTAATAACTAGGGCTCTTTTCCTCGACGTTTTTTAATCCCAAAAACTTCATATAATGGTGTGTTTTAATTATTAGATTAACATTAGCTCGGCTACGATAATTTCATAAATGTTAACGTTTTGACTTGATTTCAACCAATTATTTTTAAGCCCAATTTATCAAGGTTGCAATATTTTAATGTATTTAAGAAAACTGGCACGCTTGTCAAGTTTTGGTAGTCAGGGTAATGAGGTATATTGGATGTTAATATATCAATACATTTCGAGACTTGCCTTGTCAATTTGCCTATAGGAAAATACTTCAGTCATTTGTATGTATAATTCTTCATCTTTTTATTTTCATTTGTTGATAATCCTGATTTCTGTTTGTAGCCACCATTTAAGTAGTGGATTATAAAAATCAGAATCATTGAAAAAGGCATCGATTTAATTTAATTAGAACGCTTAGCAATCAAGAAAAAAAGAAATGAAAAAAGAGACATGCAGTTAAACTTCTCCGCCAATCTATAAAAAAAAGTAAAGTGGCAATTCTAATTATGAGAAAAAAGAAATTATATTACTATAGTTTGTAATGATAGCATCTAACAATGATACTGGTCGTCATTATATAATGATATACTACCTGAAAGCCGTTTTCTTGATTTATGCCTGTACCATCATTGTCAGTGGGAGGCAAAAAGTTACGAAGTGTATAATGACATGATTAATCAAACTAAAAGAATAAAAACTATGAAAAATAAAATAATAATGTAGAAAACACATACATTTGTGATTTGTGTAGAGACAAAAGGGCATTCCAATCCAAAAGACTATTTTTCAAGGGAAAAAGTCAAAATTTAAAGGTTATTGGGCTGACATGAGTTTGGCCATAGGCCAGGATATTGTCGGGCTGGGCACTTCATTATGTATTGTGAGATTCTTTTTGGTAATCTGAAAATTGGGATATACTACCACCGTACCCTATCTTTTTTTTTTTTTTTTTTCATTCCAAACAATAGAATGTTATACCAGAAGTAATATATATACAGACGAAGGCACATCCTTAACAAGGATGCCCTCGAAAAGACTGAAAAGTGGTTAGTAATGCTACACCGATCACTAAACTATAAAATTGTGATTAACCATGAGTGACTAATTGCATCTGAACAACTATGAGATTTGGTACCAGCTATTCTAATAGAAGAGATGTTATTTAGTACCAGCTATTCTAATGAAAGGGGTGTCCAGATTGTCATTTTGAACAAGAGCATTAACCCGGGTTGATGCTCTAGATTCACATAGAAGAGTCAGAGATTTTTGCTCCCATGCTTCTGTCGCAATCGTTCGGCTACTTGATTACCTTCACGAAAAATATGAGAAATACGAATATCTATGATAGTATGGATCTTATACACAATGAGAGCCAGCCTCCAAGCACCTCGATTGCTGCCCGATATAAGGTTAACAACAACATGTGAATCTGTCTCAACCCATATTCGCCGCCTTCCTCGTTTTTGACACTATTTGAGACCAACATAAATGCCACAAATATCAGCTTCATTAATGCTCACCACCCCTAAAAAAGTTTGTAGACTAAGCAAATGGTGCATTCGTGATTTACAACCTCACCAATAGTAGCCTATTTGTCTTCTCCTCTCACGCACCTATCAGAGTTCAACTTCACCCAACCCTCTATGGTCTAAGCTAAGCCACAAGTCTAAACTGCTTGGTTATCACTGTTGGAATTTTCAATCTCATTGCTAGATCTCCTCTCCAATATTTGATGTTATGAACCACACCACTGTGAAATCTGTGAATATATTGCATCACCAAGTTAATAATATTTTTATAGTTCATGGGGACACCGTTATGTTTGGCCTCATTTATTGCAAGCCATAAGAACCAGGCTGCAAGGATATGGATTAGGGTTCGAATATGCCATTCTTCGGTGAATTTGGAGGAAGAAACCCAACTTTGAAAGAAAATGTTAACATGTTGTGTGTTTGGGATGCAAACTGTAAATATCTGGGCAAAATGACACCAGACTCTGCGAAAAACTTTGCATTCCCAAAACAAGTGTGGAATGGATTTGCCGTTGTTCCAAGCTTGACATTTAGAGACCACATAAATCCCATTTTTCATCAATTCAGAATCAACATGGATCCAACCTTTGATAAGTCTCAGACAAAACCAGGAGATTGAGGGAAGGATGGACATGTGCCAAATAGAAGTAAGGATATGTGGAGTAGTATGATGAGCTCTAATTAATTAACAAGCGGAGTTGGTTGCAAACTTACCATCTTGCGTTTGTTTCCATAAGAGCTGGAATCAACTATTTCGATAATCCATTTGAGTGATGATCTGCACAATCTGCACAATCTGATCTGGGACTAAACTCCCGAGTTTCTGTAAATTTCAGCGATCTAGGTTCCATAAATCTTCGTTGCGCAAATGAGGTTCTGTTATTCCTACATTTGGGGGGCATCATGTCAAGAATCACCCATTCAATAAGCCAATGATCTGCCCAAAAATAGCAATTGTCGCGACCCACTTTCCAGAACATTTGAGCTTGGACATTAGTGCTTTCCTATAGGATTCTTCTACGCCAGGTGTTTGATTGTTGTGGTGATGTGTTAAGGAACATGTCATTTCTCTCTGCAATATTTATCAAAGAGGAACCGAGCCCATACAGATTTCTGCTCTCTAAACCGGAACCAAATCTTATAAGTGAATGCATCAACCATGTCTTGGATTTTTCTAACACCCACACCACCTTGTTATTTCGGTCAACAAAGCATGTCCCATTTGGCCAAATGCATTTTGTTTCTCCCGTCTTGAACACCCCAAAAAAATTGACCCAGCAAACTAGAAAGTTGTTTTATCACAAATTTAGGGGGTGAAAATACATGGCAAATATACAACGGCATAGAGCAGAGTACGTTCTGGATGAGAGTCAGACGACCACCGTACCCTAATGTTTGATCTAATTATATACTTAAATATTGAGTAAAATGCAAAAAACTACTTATTTCTAATTGGCAAAAAAACCCTTGTGTTATTTTTATTAGCAAAAACCCCCCTGTGTTATTTGGTCAAAGGCGAAAAACTCCCTATCGTACAATTTTGTAAGTCACGCGCCTGGACTGCGACTTGAACTTTAAATTTCGGCAGAGCTATTAGCAAAAACTACCCCTGTGTTATCTCTAATTGGCAAATAACCCCCTGTGTTATTTTAATTGGCATAAACCCCCCTGTGTTATTCATAAATTAGCAAAAACCCCCTTCATAACATATTTTATAATGACAGTACCAATTATTAAGGATTTATAAGTATTACAATTTTATAATAAACGTATACTTGTTACAATAAATATTACGCATCGTGTTATAAAATTTTTAGATTTTTTTAAAATTGTATAAAAACATAATAAAATTAGTCGGTACTGTAATTATATTTTTACAGATCTAAAAACTAAGGTTTTCTTCAAAATTAATAAACAAAAATATGCATACAATTTAATTCGAACATTATTAGTTCCATATGTATCAAAGACATACAATAAAAATCATATTTTGAGATCAATCTCAGTATGTGCGAATTAATTCAGTGTAGTAGGGGTTTTTTTTACTAATTTTGAAATAACACAGGGGTTTTTTTGCCAATTAAAATAACACAGGGGGTTATTTGCCAATTAGAGATAACACAAGGGTAGTTTTTGCTATTTACCCAATTTCGGCTTTTTAAAATTTTTTGAGACTATTTTACCCTTGTGGGGTTTAATTTTGAGGCAATTAAGAAAGGGGTAAAATAGTCCTTTCGCGAGCGGTCAACTGTTATATTTGAGTAGGGGGCGGTGTGCTAAGGTTGAAAAAACACAGGGGGTTTTTTGCTAATAAAAATAACACAGGGGTTTTTTTGCCAATTAGAAATAACACAGGGTAGTTTTTTGCATTTTACTCCTTAAATATTGTTGATCAATATATATGTATACTCAAATATTTGTATTACTTACACAAGAACCCAATAAAAGTTAAATATAAATCCACATAGACGCTCACCAGGTTCGAATTAATAGTCTAAAGCATACCTAATATTGTGAAAATAACTACGTGCACATAATCTCTTTTTAATATAATTCGAAACATTAGGAGTGTGTTTTGTAATTGTTCAAACCATAAGTGAAAATTTTGGGCATTAGTCTGAATTTCAAGGAATGTCGAATGCTATCGCTACAATTTATAATTCTTTTTTGGGTGACAAACTTATTTCTAGAGAATTTAACGACATATATATACAAATGGATAGATATAACTACCTTTTGCAACATCCCCCCCCCCCCCTCCCGTTTTTGCAACTCCAATTTTGTATTTACGCTTTGATGCCTAACACTAATAAATTTTGTGAAATCACGAGATGTGTAAGGATGTGGTGACTCAAACTACTAAGATTCAAATACTTATTAAATTATTAATGATGGGTGGTGGTTTCTTCTCGTAACTAAGCAATCCACATCAGATTAACCCAAATGCCCTATTAGTCACGAGCTAGCTTTGGGTTTGCAAAATCTGCACTGAAAAATGTGGAACCTGAATTAGGTCGGAGCTGACCCGGCTTAGGGACTATGATGCCTAAATTAGTTGATGCACGTTAAAGGAAGAACCTGAATTTTTTTGACCGTGGATTGACACAACACTTTTGAGAGTTAAGCTGGAATTGCCTTAACTCTATTTTGATCTTCTTGAAAATAATAATGTGCAGCGGAAGTAAGAACACAAGAAGATATAATTTTAAGAAATTTTCAATATTATTAAAAACTTCCGAGCCTTAGGCCAAATAACCATAAAGGTTTTATCAAAAACGTTCCTCACAACAATTCACTCACGCTCTTTGTTGATCGGACTCAACGAAGCAGACAAGTAAGAACTACTTAACTTCTTTGAACTAGACTTAATCAGTTGATACAAAAACTTCGCAAAACAAGACGAAGACAATACAAAGAATGATTAATCTCTTGGATTGTTTAGCACGATTGTCTTGTCTTCATCTTGATGAACTTCACATCTTTTATAGATTTCTTGAGTCTTGTACGCCAAGATGTGTTGTTCACAGTTTTGGTAACTCTTGTTGTTTCCTTGTTGAAATTTGCCTTCTTTGTGAACTTCAAATCTTTCCTGAGAATGTGTTTCCATTGTTACCGATTTAACAAGGTAGCACATCTTCTTCAATTCGCAGAATCCTGGAAAGAATCGCGTCGCAGAGAACAACTAGTTTGTTTCCTTCTTTTGAAACCGTGTGAGTTGACTATTCAACTTAGCTTGAATTATGGAAACTTCAAGTAAGGAATCTTCCATAGCTCTTCCTTATGATAAAGATACCTTCCTGGACATAAACATAAACAACTAAAACCGTGGAACTTGGTTAATATGTGAATAAAGGCAAAACTTAATCTTGGCAACTAAAGAGCAGTTTTCGCACAAGCTCTCGGCTTTCAATGTTATCCTCAATGTTAATCCAACATCGTCTAACATTGCATCGTCTAACATTGACTCCAGAAAACCATGCACTTTCAGAACCTATAAGCATATTATAAGTTGTAAAGAGTAGTAGAAACGTAATCTGGATGAAAGTACTAAAAATATGGCTATCTTTCAGATTATGTCGATCATGATAGGTCAAGCTATTGTAGATTAAACTGTTAAATGTCATTTTCTATAGGTCGAATTGATAGGTCAATTCATTATAGGTTAATCTATATAGGCATGAGGAGAGATTAAGTAAAAAATATAGCTTGGTAATGAGGATTAGTCGGGCATTTATAGGCGATGAGTTTCCATGTGTTGATTAGTCAATCTGATAAGTGATTAGGTACCTACAATTATTAAAACTAATAACCTATAAATACCTGACTAATTCTCATTATCAAGGTACGATGTACTTACTCACTAATCGGCTTGACCTACAGTGAATTGACCTATCAATTCAACATTTAGAGAATGACTTATAGGAATTGACCTATAACAATTTGATTAACTACCGTTGAGCTACAACAACTCGCCCTATAGGGATCTACCTAATATGAAATATAGCTATATTTTTAATATTCTCGTCCAGATTACCTTTGTACTGCTCTTTACGACCTATACTGTGCTTATAAACTCGTCCTTCAACGTGCATTAACTGACGTAGGATTAGAGTGCTTTCGCTAGGCTAGTCCCCGTATTTTTAAGTGTAGGTTTCCCGACTTCAAAGCTAGTTTATGACTAATAGGAAGCTTGAGTTAGTCTGACGTAGAGTGTCTAGTCAACAGACGAAATCACTCCGAATCAGTTAGCAAAGTAATATTTCTATTACTTTGGTATATCTAAACTAATAATCAAATTGAGTTACCATATCATTATAAAATGTTTATAACGAAAATAATATCTCGTTCAGTAAGAGAATTGGTTTGTCAATATATCCCAATCTCACTTTTCTTTTTATGTCATGTTGTTTTATCCTCACCAATGTTAAGTTCAAGACTAATATGCTAGGTTAAGTGAATATGGCAGGTACGAACGTTTGTATAAACTTATATAAATGTTTATCCCATACATTGTCATAACTAAAATACCTGTCTAAGATAAAAAAGATGAAATTATAGATCAATATGTTGATGATAGTAAAGTGGTGGTGAGATGGTAGCGCGTGGTGGAAGCCTTTTTTGATCATGCCAAAAAACGAGGAGAAGAAAGAGAGAAAGGGAATCATTTTCATTTTCCGAATTTGAGTTGAAGTAACTATACAACTTCTGTTCCAAATGGTAAGTTTTCCCTTTAAAAGATTTATGGTTCAAATCCCCTCAAAAGTTTAATTTTATAAGAAAAGTCCTTCCGTATTCAGGGGGCATCACATACACCTTTAATTTGTATCTAAAATAGGTAACTAACTTTTATTTTTATTTTGAAATAATAGATATGCCACATAATACGTTCGATACATATCATACACATATCCAAGAAATGTTGGTATTCGATACACATCGAATACACGAAGTGATGATTTTTGTGGAGTTTCCGTTCAACATAACTAATAGGGATAAAAGCATCAAGCCCTCTGAACTATACACGTTTTTGCGAATTGTCCCTTAAACAAAATCAATAAGCGTTTCCCCCTGGCCAGGTTCTCGGCTAGTTTTGGATGGAATATTTCCCCGTTCGAGGTGTCTTTTCGCCTACTTTTTGTCATAAACTACCAAAATACATCTAGTACATCACATATGAGTCGTGTAGGGGGAATATTCCGGCAAAAAATGGCCAAAAATACAACGAAGGGGAAATCGCATTTTAGCCAAAATATGCCCGGTTCGAGGTATTTTTTCGCCTACGTTTTGTCATCAACTACCAAAATACATTAAGTACAACACATATGAGTCGAGTAAGGGAAATATTCCTACCAAGAATGGCCAAAAATAGCCAAAAACCCGGCCATGGGGCAAACCGAACAGACTGCATAGTTTAAGGGAGAAAACGCTTATTAATTTTGTTTAAGAGGCAAGTTGCAAAAACCTGTATAGTTCACGGGTGCTTGATGCTTTTATCCCTAACTAATAAGTGTTTCTGAATTTGGAAAAACTCAAGAAAGGCTAATGTTTCTTTTTCTTATAAATTTTATAGTAAGGTTTAAAGTTTTTGTTTAACGGAAATATGAACCTTTTATGGAAGCCCAGGAACCAAATTAGATATTTAAATTCTACAACCCAATTGAAAGATTTCAGTAATTGGGCTTCTACACTGAGTCATTGATGGACTCCAAACGATAAAACGAGCGGGTTAAGGAAACAAGTCTGACTAGTTATGGATCATATGAGTTTATAATCAACATTTAACAGGAAATATTTTATGCAATCACGTTCGGAGTGCATAATTGGTATATATTTGTTAAAAAAGACACTTAACACTAACTTTCATATAATTTCATCAAATAAAGCATTTATACTGGTAGTTAATAAAGCACTTTTTTTTTGTTAAAAAAAAATTAAAAAATAAGATGTTTTTTTTTTAGTTTTTCGGTGAATATTCATTGATTGATGTTTATGACAACAACAAAATCATAGGCCAATCGTCTTTTAATTTGTTTTTATAAAGCTTTTGCGAAATAAAAAAACTATTAAATATATTCGATTTATTTTGGCTCACATCACAGAACTAGTCGAAAGACAAGATGTAAACGACGCAACTTGCCTCAATGAGATATGTTACATCATTTATAATTTTTAAAGGGATAAAAGATCAAGCCCCCTGAACTATACACGTTTTTGCGACTTGCCCCGAACTAATTTAATAAGCGTTTTGCCCCTTGAACTATGCTCATCTATTCGATTTGCCCCTTCGCCGGATTCCGCCGAATATTCCATTCTCGTGCAACTCACGTAAGGGTCAGAGGGGTATTTTTTATACATATTTTGGAGTGTAAAGTTCATGGAAATTCCCCCTCAAACTATGCTTCTAAGTGCGATTTCCCCCTTAAACTATTGTAAAGCACCCCCTAAACTATTGTTGTGCGATTTGCCCCCTGAACCGTATTTTGGACAACATTTTGGTAAGAAAATTATTAGGGTCGACCTATTGTTGTGCGATTGGACTTCACTACTAAGTTGATGGGGCAAACAAAAACATCACATTTCATACTTAGCCAAAAATCTACAAACAAAGAAATTAGGGTTCTTCATCCAATTTATCTCTCAAATCACATCAAATTCGTCCAAATTACTAGCAACCCACACGAAATCGACACATCCCGGGTTCGCAACAGCGATTTTCGAGCACTTTCACGACTAATAATGGTTCGTTTCAAACGTTAATTGGTAGGGTTAGGTCTTCGAATTGATCGAGTTTGATAATGGACGCAATTAAAAAACAAGCTCACTGATTCTGAGACGCCAATTAGGTACTTTGTATCGTAATACGCAGATGTGAATCAGATGTATATGTATAGTTCGTGTCTATATACTTTTTTCGATGATGCTTTGTATGAATTTACGGAATCGGATCAGTGGCGCACTGTTGAGAATTTTGGAGATCTGGTTGAATTTCGTAGCTTATTGGAGTTATCTGTGCATGAAATTTTAACTATTCTCGTTGAATTAGGTTTTCGAGAGATCAACTTGTTTAGATGAAATCAAATGTTTAGCTAACTTCTGATTTGGATTGGTGTTTGTTGAAGCATTTGTAAGTTTGGTTGAAACAAAATTGAGTAGTTAAGTTGAGTTTTGACAATGAATTAGGCTATATGTTGGTAGTGAATGATTGTAGCTATTATGTAATTCTATAAATGAGCTGGTGATTATTATGCATTACGGTGATTTCATTCGTTTTAGCTGTAGTTGTCTAGTTGAGGTGATTATGCAAATGTTAATTGATGTATATCTATGGTTCGTGTAAGCGTAAATTTTTTTCGATACTGCTTTATAGGAACTTTGTAATTGGATTAGTGGCGCACTGTTGAGAATATGAAATCTGCTACTTAATTTGTGAAATATTTTTGGATAATTTGAATTTGTTAGGTAGTTGAAGTATATGTATATTAAATTGAGTATTTGCATTGAATTAGTTGATGTCTATTTGTTTAGGTGGAAATCTAATATTTTGCTAACCTCTGCTTTGCATTTGGTGTTTGTAGAAGGATTTGAAGTTTGGTTGGAACAAACTTGAGTAGTTACGGTGAATGAAGAGCAATAGCATTCCCCTTGACAAAGCCATTGCTTCCAAGCTTAAGAAATGAAGACCTCATTAGTGGCCAGTAGCTAGCTTGTTTTCATATTATGGAAAATATTTTGTAATGATTTTAATGTACTGTATCTGGTGAATATTTTGTCAATGTTCTAAGCCATCCACTTTGGTGTAATATATAGGATATACTAAGGCATTTGGTGAATGTAAACTAGATTTTTTACTGAAGTGAATGAATGCATTAGAGAAATGGTTTATTGTACTCGATCTTAAAAGAAAAAAAAACAGTTTATGCTTCATATTAGAAGTATTTTATGCTTCATAAAAAAGTAGTTAATGCAAAAATGGTAAACAAAGACCCTTATGGCCAAAAATAATAATTTTCTTACCAAAATGATGTCCAAAATACGGTTCAGGGGGCAAATCGCACAACAATAGTTTATGGGGTACTTTACAATAGTTTAAGGGGCAAACCGCACTTAAAAGCATAGTTTGAGGGGGAATTTTCATGAACTTTACACTCCAAAATATGTACCGAAAATGCCCTTCTGACCCTCACGTGAGTCGCACGAGAATGAAATATTCCGAGGAATATTCGGCGGAATCTGGAGAAGGGGCAAATCGAACAGATGAGCATAATTCAAGGGGCAAAACGCTTATTAAGTTAGTTCAAGGGGAAAATCGCAAAAACGGGTATAGTTCAAGGGGCTTGATGCTTTTATCCCATTTTTTAAAATATAAGTTACGTTGCTTCTTCAAAAATGTAAAGCATATAATAGTTATCGATGCAGATTGAGAAAATCGATATTTCGTTTTTTTTTGAGAATTGTAATTACATTATTATTCTAGAGGAAACATTATAGTATAAAACAATATATATATATATATATATATATATATATATATATGCGTGTCAATTACACACACATATACATATATATTAATCATTGGACATATTTATTCATTATATTACTATATAATGCCCAAACAAAACAATAATTCTACTTCATTTTGCAAGTAAAATAAGTTCGTGGTGTTAAGCTTTAATTTTCGTCTTTTAGCTACAAAGAGACGTGACCCAGCTTACCTTACGGCTTAAATTTCCATCTCCAAGCAAATTTCGTCGAAACTTTCACAATCAACTTTCTGTGATTAAGGTATGACATTCAAAAAAAGTTGATTACTTTTACTATGGTGTAGTATTTCTTTTGGTAAATACACCTTAGGTAAAGTTGATTAACAATATTATAATGCGCAACCGAAGAGTATCGGTGACGGTTCCGACTTTATCTATAAAAATAAGGGATAATTACAGCTACACCCCTTGAGGTTTGGTGTAATTACAAAGACCTCCCCTGAGGTTTGAGTAATTACAATGACTTCCCCTCAATTGTAAGGGTTGGTTACAATTACACCCCCTGAGGTTTGGTGTAATTACAAAGACCTCCCCTGAGGTTTGAGTAATTACAATGACCTCCCCTCAATTGTAATGGATGGTTACAATTACACCCCCTGAAGTTTGGTGTAATTACAAAGACCTCCCCTCAGGTTACAATATTATTTTTAAAAATAATATAAATAACAAAAATACTAAAAAATATATTAAAAATAATTTTATTTTGCTTTCTGTATTTAGGAATTTTTTTTAGTAAAAAGCCCCCATTTGTTATATATTTACATAAAATTATATATTCACTTAAAAAAGCTAAAACATATACAAAAAAATTACAAAAAAATTTATTTATTAACTAATTAAATAATTTTCTGTCAATTCTAAAATATAAGCTCAAAAGAGTCTTGTTGTATATTTATAATTTTGTAGATACATATAATTTTATTTTTAGACTTTTAACAAACTTAAAATGGAGATTAATGTAATATATTTCTCAATTTAAAAATATATTAACTTTTTCTTATATATTTAAGTTTGTAATAAACCTAGACTAATTGAGTGATGTGGAATCAATTTTTATTTTCTAAATATAAATAAATTTTAAATATAATATAAAATAGATGATTTAATGAAAAAAAATCAAAAATATCATTTTTTTTAAAATTATTAAAAAAATAAACAACAAAATAAGTCAAAAATACACACAAAAAAAAATTATCAAGAAAAAAAAACTAAAAAAAATTCCAAAATACCGAAAGCAAAATAAAATTATTTTTAATATATTTTTTAGTATTTTTGTTATTTATATTATTTTTAAAAATAATATGGTAACCTGAGGGGAGATCTTTGTAATTACACCAAACTTCAGGGGGTGTAATTGTAACTATCCCTTACAATTGAGGGGAGGTCATTGTAATTACTCAAACCTCAGGGGAGGTCTTTGTAATTACACCAAACCTCAGGGGGTGTAATTGTAACCAACCCTTACAATTGAGGGGAGGTCATTGTAATTACTCAAACCTCAGGGGAGGTCTTTGTAATTACACCAAACCTCAAGGGGTGTAGCTGTAATTATCCCTAAAAATAAACATGCACTTATATCTATCAGGTTTAAACATGCCAAATTGAGATAATCTGAAAATTATGAATCCAACAAATAATTAATATGAAAATTCATCGATATCTCAACAATTTATTTTATTTTCTCCTTGTCTTTTACAATCTTTACTATTTACAAAAAAATTAAGCTTTAATAAATTTTTGAAAACCTGAAGAAGTTTGCACATCTTAATTTTCCGTTAGTCTGGATGTTAGTCATAGTGCATCGATCATTATTAATAAGCTCAATATGTATAAGTCAACCTGTATAACTTAATTTCTCAATGAACTGTAATGTGATCAATTACAGGTAAATAGTAATTTTAATTATTTCTCGACTCTGATTAATTAGCAAAAAAAAAAAAAAGAAAGAAAAAGAAAAAGAAAGCAACCAAGGGAACAAAAAACCAATTTTCTTTGCACCCACAGAATTTTGTAACAGGGTTTGTATGGCATCTTCGACGAATATGCCAACGTACCAATAATGACTAATTATTATTTTTTAAAGAAATATATATATATATATATATATATATATATATATATATTCTGCTGGCTTAAAAATATCACGCGTCTTATATGTTATTGTTACTAGTTACTACTATCGTTTCTATTATTTTGTTTGGTGCGAGTACGTAGAAAAGAAACTCAAGTGGGACAAATAAAAGACTTTCTCACATCTCCGTGTTTACAGCTGGAGAAAATTAACAAATAGAAATCGCCATCAGTTAGCGTCCAAAGTCTGAACTTCAAAATGTATGACCGAAAAATATTGTAATATAATTGATAATGAATGACTTATAAAAGGGTTAGTAACACAAAGCCAAACTACCTCTCACGTATGATCACATTACATAAACCACCCTCAAATTTTAATTACAGAACTACGCTATAACTAACTGCAGTAGAAATAATTACTTGGAGAAATTATACATATATATATATATATATGATATTAAAGTTGGTGTAATTATCTTAAACACGATGAGAGGGATAGTTTGTCTATGATATTCATTATTATTTTATGAGCACTTTGTGTAATTCATTCTTTATGTAGTTGCAATTATTCAAAACTTTTATTTTGAGTAATTATTAAATTTAAGTATACTTAAAACTATAATCTTTAAGAGTTTTGATACTTAATGATGAAATTAAGCTTATAGAATTAATAATAATCTAATAATATATATAGTTTGTATAAATGCCACTTTATCTTTGTGTCTAGCTAGTATAACGTTCACATAGATTAATTTGACAGTAATATTATGCTAATTGATGCAATTAAAAATTAATATGTATATATATATATATATATATTATGAACTCCGTTATTCGAAATTTAAATAAACGACAAATTAAATCGACTAAAAAATTGTTAGATGATATTATATGACTGCAGTGTCTTTAATGTTAGTTTGATAAAGTTATAAATAGTAATTAGTATTGGAACAATTTATAATACACATACAAAGAAGAAAAGAATTTGATACAAGCTTCTGATCAAAAAGTAGTATAATTTCTTAACTATTATTTAGTATATCATACACACAATTTATAACTTTTTCTGTTATGACGAAGATGAAGGCCAGCATGTGTAATTAATTTGTACCTCAAGAGTAGCAAATGTAACTTACTCCAAACACGAATTTAGTACTGCATGTACGTTACAATTGCTGAAAGATCTAGAACACAGTTACTCGTAGGTCAATTTATATTCTTGTGACGATGTTACGTTCTTAGAATTACACGAATTACGATTACCTTACATTTGATTAAATTATCAACTTTTTCGACGAATTCCGGTAAATGTTAAATTGGTTTTTATCGAATTCTACAGTTTGGCTAATTAAAAAACCATTACTATGTAATCTTGAGCTATACGCAGTAATAATAATTAGAGTAAAAGGGACGTTTGAATCTACTTATTCAAATCATTTCGCAATCATGCCGTTTCTATCATTGATACTAAAGTTTTAAATGGCCGCCTAACAACTTTTGACTCCACGTCACTCTCTACTGGAAACTCCCGCAAGTCAAATTAGCCACCTCGCTGCAAAAATATATTAATGTAGCCAACTTGTATGATCGATTAGTTTGTTAGTCGACGTGGTAAGTTATTTAATGAGACGTTGTTAGCATTTTCACGCCAAACATGTTCTTCGGGATATCATCCCTTATTTGTTTAGTACAATCATGTCAGATTATGATAATGGGCTTAAGTAATCTGGTCGTGTCGGTGATATATAGGTTACTTCATTATAACACATTTTTATTGAAATTGGGAGTGAATAATCCTAACGGTTAGATCAATAGATGAATCTTAAGTTCAATGGTGAAACAAGGAATTTCGTTTAGTAGCTAAGTTGACGTACGGTTAAGTTTATCTAATGATGATATAGTTAAGTTCCTCTATTAATTACTATTGCTAAGTCGTTTCACCTGTAAATCTATAATGGCCCATTCGGCTTTTGTTATTATTCAGATATATAAAATACATGAGTATATATATATGTAACATATATATATATATATATTTGTGTAGCATACATAATTATATTCATTCAGAAGTTAAAGTATCTACTGGAACATATATATATAAACTCTCTGTATATATAATACGAAATCAAAATTTATCTGGTTAAGCTAATTATTTCTATTATAATTATTATACTTCGACGGATTAGCTGAGGAATCACAAATACAATTAAATATAACTGAGCGTACCATATTACCTGTCCCTAATCCATATAGTTACGACAAACATAAAATCCTAAGTGACTTCGATTTGGTCATTGAAAATTAAAGCGGTTTACTAAGATTGCAAAGAATTTCACAAGAGTAATATTTTTATTTAATTAAATCACCGCCATCAAATCTAGTAGTCGCTGTTATCACGGTTCTCCTCGGTCAACTCCGTGCCAAACAATCATAGAAATTAAAAGCGGTGAGCAGGTATCACACTTGACACTACTTTACGAAACAAATCAAGTACTAATTGATAATAGCTTTTTAAAAAAAATCGACCACTCACAGGCTCAACGCATGAACTCCCTCAAATTAATTTTAATAATTATTTAACAAGCAACCAATAAAGTGTGGGTTCATTTCGGAAACTCTTACGTGCATGAACTATTTGTCATTGGCTCATTTAATCTTTTGAGTATCTACGCGGGATTTAACACTACCAAATTAACAATTTCAGTTATTCCCAGTCCCAGAATCCGCAGGATGAAAGAAACAATGCATTATGCAGCCAGTAAAATACCATTTTACGAGAAATAGTAGCTAAATTATTAAATATTCACTACAAGAAATTGGGTTATTGGCTACGGAAGATTCCGTAGCCAATAGCCCATTTTTCCGTTGCCAATAGCTATTGGCAACGGAATTCCGTTGCCAATAGCCGTTGCCGATACCCTCGTTGCTAATGACTTTTGGCAACGGGTGGCCGTTGCCAATGGCTATTGGCTACGGAATCTTCCGTAGCCAATAATAGAAGACCAAAATACCCTTTTGTTATTGGCTACGGATGTTTCCGTTGCCAATAGCCATTGGCAACGGAAATAATCCGTAGCCAATAGCCATTGGCAACGGAAATAATCCGTAGCCAATAGCCATTGGCAACGGATTATTCTGTTGCCAATAATTATTGGCTACGGATGATTCCGTTGCCAATGGCTATTGGCAACGGAATGTTTTCGTAGTCAATAGCAGATTTTAAAAAAAAAAAAAATTGGTCGTTTGAATATTATTGGCAACGGGTTAAATTCCGTTGCCAATGAATATTATTGGCAACGGAATTTAACCCGTTGCCAATAATATTTAAAAGTTTAAATATTATTGGCAACGAAATTTAACCCGTTGCCAATAATATTTAAAATTATAAAAAAAAAATCCAAATTCCGAATTCTTTAATTAAATAAAAAAATACAATCATATCAAAATTAAATAAATGTTTTTTATTTCAATTAATTAAATTAATGTATTTTATTTCAATTAATTAAATTAATGTATTTTATTTCAATTAATTAAATTAATGTATTTTATTTCTATTAATTAAATAAATTTAATTTATTGCAATTAAGAAAAAAACTTCATTATAATCAATTTTAATTGTAGAAGTAATTACTTAACAAATTAATTAGATTATTATTATAATTCTATAAATTATAATTATTGAAAATTAGAATTGATGAATTGAGGAAGAGTTGTTGGAGAATGAATTGGATGATGAGAATGAATATATGATTGTAATGGTTGGGGATGAATAAATGATTGTAATGGTTGGGGTATTTATAGAATAGGATAGTATTTTTGGCTACGGAAGTTTCCGTAGCCAATGTATTGGCTACGGAAGACGCCCGTAGCCAATAGCCATTGGCTACGGAAACTTCCGTAGCCAATGTATTGGCTACGGAAGACGCCCGTAGCCAATAGCCATTGGCTACGGAATCTTCCGTAGCTAATGTATTGGCTACGGAAGACGCCCGTAGCCAATAGCCATTGGCTACGGAATCTTCCGTAGCCAATAAAATCTGATTTACATAATAATTTGTTAATATTGTTTTGCTAACCATTTCTCATTTTTTTTGCAAATTAAGTGGATGCACATATTCAAATATTTATATTTAGGTTTTACAAATTTTCCTCAACATGTAAGAACTTCTATGAATTTTCCTCGGCAAGTATTAAACGAAGTTTAATTTTAATATTCGTGTTTTCTCGGAAATGGTTGGTGAAAGAAAAAGCAAATCCAAGCTTGGACATTATAATCCAAGAGACGTAGTTAGGATCTAATCTTGTAAAAAACGGAGTAACGAATGACGCAAACTAACCTTTCGGGGTGAAAAATGCAATTTTTTTAAAAGTTGCAAAACAACTCGAAATTTAATTTTTCTTTCACCGACATATTCTAAACAATAAGTAGGAGTGTTTTATCAAATCTTGTAATAAACGGAGTAACGAAAGATGCAAACAAACATTTCGGTGGTGAAAATGTAATTATTCAAAAGTTGCAAAACAACTCGAAATTTACTTTTTCTTTCACCATCATTTTCTAAACAATAAGTAGAAGTGTGCTTTCAAATCTTGTAAAAAACCGAGTAACGAAAGACGCAAACTAACCTTTCGGGGTGAAAAATGCAATTTTTTTAAAAGTTGCAAAACAACTCGAAATTTACATTTTCTTTCACCGACATATTCTAAACAATAAGTAGGAGTGTTTTATCAAATCTCGTCAATAACGGAGTAACGAAAGATGCAAACAAACATTTCGGTGGTGAAAATGTAATTATTCAAAAGTTGCAAAACATCTCCAAATTTACTTTTTCTTTCACCATCATTTTCTAAACAATAAGTAGAAGTGTGCTTTCAAATCTTGTAAAAAACGGAGTAACGAAAGACGCAAACTAACCTTTCGGGGTGAAAAATGCAAATTTTTGAAAAGTTGCAAAACAACTCGAAATTTACTTTTTCTTTCACCGACATATTCTAAACAATAAGTAGGAGTGTTTTATCAAATCTCGTCAATAACGGAGTAACGAAAGATGCAAACAAACATTTCGCTGGTGAAAATCTAATTATTCAAAAGTTGCAAAACATCTCCAAATTTACTTTTTCTTTCACCATCATTTTCTAAACAATAAGTAGAAGTGTGCTTTCAAATCTCGGCGTAACGAAAGATGCAAACAAACATTTCGGTGGTGAAAATGTAATTATTCAAAAGTTGCAAAACGACTCGAAATTTACTTTTTCTTTCACCATCATTTTCTAAACAATAAGTAGAAGTGTGCTTTCAAATCTTGTAAAAAACCGAGTAACGAAAGACGCAAACTAACCTTTCGGGGTGAAAAATGCAAATTTTTGAAAAGTTGCAAAACAACTCGAAATTTACTTTTTCTTTCACCGACATATTCTAAACAATAAGTAGGAGTGTTTTATCAAATCTCGTCAATAACGGAGTAACGAAAGATGCAAACAAACATTTCGGTGGTGAAAATGTAATTATTCAAAAGTTGCAAAACATCTCCAAATTTACTTTTTCTTTCACCATCATTTTCTAAACAATAAGTAGAAGTGTTCTTTCAAATCTTGTAAAAAACGGAGTAACGAAAGATGCAAACAAACATTTCGGTGGTGAAAATGTAATTATTCAAAAATTGTAAAACAACTCGAAATTTTCTTTTTCTTTCACCATCATTTTCTAAACAATAAGTAGAAGTGTGCTTTCAAATCTTGTAAAAAACCGAGTAACGAAAGACGCAAACTAACCTTTCGGGGTGAAAAATGCAAATTTTTGAAAAGTTGCAAAACAACTCGAAATTTACTTTTTCTTTCACCGACATATTCTAAACAATAAGTAGGAGTGTTTTATCAAATCTCGTCAATAACGGAGTAACGAAAGATGCAAACAAACATTTCGGTGGTGAAAATATAATTATTCAAAAGTTGCAAAACATCTCCAAATTTACTTTTTCTTTCACCATCATTTTCTAAACATTAAGTAGAAGTGTGCTTTCAAATCTTGTAAAAAACGGAGTAACGAAAGACGCAAACTAACCTTTCGGGGTGAAAAATGCAAATTGTGGATTGGCTTTTCTAACAAGAATCATTATAGACATATTAAATCAATATGTTTTTCCATTCAACGTTGCATCAAATCATTTCATATTATTATTAAGTAATAATATTTGGAGAAATCTTCTGGCATAAGACATGCAAAGTGAGATATGATGCTGCTAAAAGACAGATTAAGTAGTCTTTTTCTTCAATTATGATGCGAATTTTACATTTAGCTTATACTAATGGTATCATGCATTGACAACTAAGAATAGAAACACGAATAGAAACACGAATTGATGGAACATGCCAAATTGGGCAATGTTTGTGATTTTCTCAACTTTCCTCTTCTAAGGGACCCTAACTACCTCGATGGGAACGTACTTCCCTATATCAACTTTCGCCAGAACTACGATGATGGAACGGGCCCAAGTTGTTAGTTTAATGAATATTTAATATTATATTAGATAATATTTACTATTGTGTTTATGTTTGGGTTCTATAAATTTTTCTCGGCATGTAAGAACTTCTGTGAATTTTCCTCGGCAAGTATTAAACGAAGTTTAATTTTAATATTCGTGTTTCTATTTTTACGATATTTGAAAGAACACTTCTAATTATGGTTAGGGTCATTAGCAACCATATAACTTGATTTTTAAAAGTAAAATAATAAATAAAAATAGAAACACGAATATTAAAATTAAACTTTGTTTAATACATGCCGAGGAAAATTCATAGAAGTTCTTACATGCCGAGGAAAATTTATAGAACCCAAACATAAACACAATAGTAAATATTATCTAATATAATATTAAATATCCATTAAACTAACAACTCGGGCCTGTTCCATCATCGTAGTTCCCAGTGACGTAGTTAGGGTCCCCAGGAAGAGGAAAGTTGAGAAAATCACAAACATTGCCCCAATTTATCACGTTCTGACCACCACTATGGCCTTGACTAGTTCCTGCATTGTTGTCACGCTCCAATAATTTTTTCTCCAACTCAGCTATCCGCATATTTGAGGCACGCACTAATTCTTGTGTCTCCAGCAATAGTTTTTCATGTGTGGCAAACTTCTCGTTTGTTTCTCTTTCCTTTCTAGAGATCCTTACTTTCTCCCCCTGTGACACTTTCCCCGAAGAAATGCCATGTGCTGCAGCGTTAGCACCGCCGGGCAATCCTCTGTACCTCCCCTTATTGACATGTTCATTTGCTTCTGCGATAAACTCTGGAATCGCATCCGCTGGCCACGTGGCTTCATTAAGCCCATATTCTCTTTTAAGTATGGCGCAATATCTCTCCTACACAATTTTTCAATAAGAATATTTAGTATATAAAATGCATATACAAGAAAATTAGTTCTATATAACGATACACTTACCCAATACGCCTTGTCATCCTCGTTCACCCATTGGTCCAACGGTTCGCCCCGTGGACCCTTTTTCACCCGAGTCCACATGTACGACTCATGATATTTCAATTGTCTACCGAAATACTTGTTCTACAACGATATTTTAAAAGACAAATTAATAATATTCTATAATCTATGACTAAATTAGATCACTTCAAAATTAATATATTTTAAGTAACGTACGTGTCTCTGTGAATGCTCCTCGACACTAAGGCTTCCACCGGTGTACGTTGAACTCACAGAGTTGTTGTCGGTGTTGCTCTTGTTTGCCTTTCTGTTGTTTGATGCCTTTTCAGAGATTGTCTTTGTGGTACTTAGCTCCCAATATGGTTTGTATTCCCGTATCAAGGCATCAGACATCCAAGAAAAAGCCCGCCCTTCGTAAGCAGGATCATTACACCTTGCATAGTATAACTTCTTGGCCCGAGACACATTGCAAGAAAATAGGGTAGTGGCAGACATTCTGAATCTAGCAAATATCATGTCCTCATCATCATCATCCCACGTGTACGTTTCCTTGTAAAATATTAATGACTCATTAAAATAAATTAATAATATAACATTATATACCAAAGTTGAAAATCAATTAATTTAAATAAGGTATTAAGTACTTGCTTACCCCAAACCTTTTTTCCATAGAAATCTTATCTTCGTCAGTGACTTGGCTAAAATTCTCCGCCATAGTCCGATAACACCTCTTGATAATGGCGCTAATTGTGCTGTTGATTCGGTTTTTTCCACTCTTCCATTCTCCAAACTCATTAACCGCGATCTTTTTTCGCTTAGAGGCGTCCTTCTGCGGCGGGTCACCTTTCGTCAACCCACGACTACCTCGCTTAGACGTACTACCCACACTTGAACGTTGGGAACTTGGAGACGGGCGCTCTCTCGACAAAGCTGGCGACGTCATCTCTTGATCTTCATCATCATTTTCCTCATCATTTTCTTCTTCGTTTTCGTCGTCGTCTTCCGGTTGCACATCCATCAACCCGTGAGCTATACGCATAGTTGGAGGAGTGATAGGAAGGGCCCTCGACACGGGGACAATTGGCGGCAAAGTCTTTAAGAGCCTTCGATCGGTCGTCGTTGTTTCATGTGGAATATGAGTGAGCTCTGGCTCGGAAACATTGTTGCGCTCTTCGGTGGGGGCACTCCTTCCACGAAGAGACGTACCAATTCGTGTTAAATTTTGTAGACTAATCGTAAAATTTCCTTTAGCATTTTTTCGTGGGCCGGGATTTTTATCGGCCATAACGAAAGCACTACTATTTGAAAAAGAGAAAGAGATAGAATGCTAAATTTAGAAGATAGATGAGAATGGTTTGATATAGAATTGAAGAAATATGGTAGTATTTATAGAGTAATGTTTTCTATTTTTTTTATTTTTTTAATAGCATTGGCAACGGCCAAGGGCCGTTGCCCTTGGCCGTAGCCCTTGGTATATACCAAGGGCTACGGCCAAGCCGTAGCCCTTGGCCATTGGCAAGGGCCAAGGGCTACGACCTGGCCGTAGCCCTTGGTTTAGGCGCCAAATTCAGGCGCCTAAACCAGCCCTTGGCTATTGGCAACGGCCAAGGGCCGTTGCCTTTGGTTATGGGCAACGGACAGTGTCCGTTGCCCTTGTAAAATGAATTTTTATTTTTTTTTTTAGTAAAAAAAAGCCATTGGCTACGGATTCTTCCGTAGCCAATGGCAAAATGGTCATTGGCAACCACGCCCGTTGCCAATGGCCGTTGCTAATACTTGAATTTCTTGTAGTGATTCACCCCTGTTAATCTAAATGAAATAACTACTAAAATTTCTTCATATTCAGTATTTTATAAGAAAAAAAACCAACCTAAAAAATAGCTATAAAGTCTTTAATTATCACAATTAACAAGTACTATAGTATGAAAGGACGTGATATACACTAAAATATTTGACACCTACCCTGGCCTATAAATATGTATGTTTCTGTATAAAGTTGACAAAAGTTAGTAACATTTGTCCTAATTAATGTCTTTACTAAATAATTAACCATAATTTTCGGTCTGAAAACAAAAATTACTTTTAATTCATACTAGAATCGTTGGCATACAGTCTCCGCGTATTAAATTTTTATTTTAATTTATATGGTAAAAAAAAAACATAAATAAAAAAAATTAATATATAAGGATAGAGAATTTATATAGAAAATTTCAAGTTTAGAAATTTAAATCATTAATCACCATGGTTATTATATAGTTAATAATAATTCTAAGGCTAGATTAGGAACTTAATAATAGATTATTGTGTCAGTATTAAAATTATTAAGCTAAAATCGAAAACCAAAAGTTCGGTGTGATGGTGTCACAATTTGCTTTTCTTTATATAATAGTATAGATTTTAGACGCTTTTCCACTAAAATGGCAGAAAAGAAAACTTCAAGACACCCATAATCTGTGTACGACTGTTCACCGCAATAAATTAAAGAATTATATTCCAATATTTTCAGTTCCGATGTCCTTATAGTTCCCATTCTATCAAAAAAAAAAACGTCTTTATAGTTCCATATAGGTTTGATACTTTGATTTGATCTTCAATTCACCTAACCTAGATAACTAATTACATTATTTTTTCTCTGTCTTTTTGTCTTTGCGTTACCGATTATATATATAACTAAATCGAAATGCAGCAGCCACGTGAAAATTCAAGTAGTCGAATCGACATATATATAGAGAGAACATTAATTACTACTTTTTACAATTAACTCATTGACCTTATAAATCACTATTACATAATAAGTCAATGAACAACTGGATATATCCCTATGCAAGACTTACACATATTTTTTGTTTTGAAGTATATATATGTGAATGTATAGTAATTATAAATTATGCATATATATGTAAATATAATTCGATACGCATATGGTTTTTGTATTGTCATTAAGGCATGCATTTAATTCTGCTGAAGATCAAGTACATGTTGTGAAATTTAATATAATTTTGGGTTGTAATTGGCTCACTATAAGATTTAGGGGGTTTTCGCGACCCTCCCCCCTTGTGACCGCCGGGCGGTCACCAACATTTGCGGTCCCCAACCCAAAATAGGGACCGCCGAGCGGTCCCCAACCCAAAACGGGTGTTAGAGACCGCCAGGCAATCCCTAAAGATAGTTTTAGGGACCGCCAGGCGGTCCCTAATAATATTCATACATTTTTATTTTTTTTATGAAACGATTTCCATGTGTTTTTTATTTTTAGCAACAAACCTCATTATAACATCTCAATTAAAATAACAAACGAAATCGTTCCATAAAATCACAAAAAAAAATATAAATATTATTAGGGACCACCCGGCGGTCCCTAATACCACATTTAGGGACCGCCGGGCGGTCCCTAATAACATTCATACGTGTTTATTTTGATTTTACGGAACAATTATGGTGCCGCGTTGTTTGTTTAGTTGATAATAATCCTAATAATAGTTAAGAGAACAAAATTACAAGGTTTCATACAAATTGAAACAACATAAGATGATTAAGTGTACGTATAACGTAGAATATGTTCAACGTTAAGAAATTTCTCAATCTCATTCAATCTACTTTTAAATAACTAAATTAGTAGTTTTATGATCGTTTGTTATTTCAATTGACATGTTATAATGAGTTTTGTTGCTAAAAATCAAAAACACATGAAAATTGTTCCATAAAAAAAAAAAACAAAATGAATATTATTAGGGACCGCCGGGCGGTCCCTAATACCACCTTTAGGGACCGTGTGGCGGTCACCAATTATCTTTAAGGACCGCCCGACGGTCCCTAAAAGTGGCTTTAGGGACCGCCGGACGGTCCCTAATAATATTCATACGTGTTTTTTATTTTTGATTTTACGGAACAATTATGGTGCCGCGTTGTTTGTTTAGTTGATAGTAATTCTAATAATAGTTAAGAGAACAAAATTACAAGGTTTCATACAAATTGAAACAACATAAGATTATTAAGTGTACGTACAACGTAGAATAGGTTCATCGTTAAAAACTTTCTCAATCTCATTCAATCTACTATTAAATAACTAAATTAGTAGTTTTATGATCGTTTGTTACTTCAATTGACATGTTACAATGAGTTTTGTTGCTAAAAATAAAAAACACATGAAAATCGTTCCATAAAATCAAAAACAAAAGTATGAATATTATTAGGGACCGCCTGGCGGTCCCTAATACCACCTTTAGGGACCGCCAGACGGTCACCAATTATCTTTAGGGACCGCCGGACGGTCCCTAATAACATTCATACGTATTTTTTTTTTGATTTTACGAAATAATTATGGTACCACGTTGTTTGTTTAGTTGTTTAATATTCTAATAATAGTTAAGAGAACAAAATTACAAGGTTTCATGCAAATTGAAACAACATATGATGATTAATTGTACGTATAACGTATAATTGGTTCAACGTTAAAAACTCTCTCAATCTCATTCAATCTACTATAAAAGAACTAAATTAATAGTTTTATAATCATTTGTTACTTCAATTGAAATGTAATAATGATGTTAGTTGTTAAAAATCAAAAACACATGGAGATAGTTCCGTAAAATCAAAAAAGATGTATGAATATTATTAGGGACGGCTGGGCGGTCCCTAAAGCCACTTTTAGGGACTGGCGGGCGGTCCCTAAATTCACTGAAATATGCGGGATTGGGGGGAAAATTTGAAATTTCCGAAAATTCAAAATTTTTACCCTCAATTCTATATATACCACCACTCTCCTATCCAATTTTTCAACACTCTTCAAAAACACCCAACTCCAAAAATTCTCTTATCATTTTTTTCTTTCTAAATCACAAAAATAAAAATCATCCAACAAAAACTGTCATTTCTTCTTTCTTTCAAAGAAACACTTTTTTTTTTTTTTTTATCTCTTCAAATTCAAAACACAACCTTTCTTCTTTCTTTTAAAGAAACACTCTTCTTCTTTTTTTATTTCTTCAAATCCAAAACACAACTTTTTTTTTTTAAACAAATGGCAAGAAAACACCCAACAGCATGTTCTTCATTATCTTTGGTTTATTTTAATGGCTATCATTTATTTCATTATTTTCTTTGTTTTATTTTGTTAACTTTCATTTAATTTTACCTTTTATCATTATTTTTTTTTGTTTTTGTTCTTGTAAATGTTTGTTGCACATATTACACGCAATTTATACAAAAAACACAATAATATTCCGGTAAATTTTCAGAATATTATTGGGTTTTTTTTATTCTGCCGCAGACTTTTGGGGACCGCTCGGCGGTCCCTAAAGAGTTTCGGGGAATTGGAGATCGCCCGACGGTCCCCATGAATCTTTAGGGACCGCCCGACGGTCCCTAATTTTGCGGTCGCGAAAAATGGTCCCCGTGACCGCAAGGCGATCGCCAAAGGGTAGGGGACCAAGGGTTTTCGAGACCGCCTTTTGGTGACCGCTGGGCGGTCCCTAAAGGTCTTCAGGGACCGCCAGGTGGCGGTCCCTAAAGACCCTTGAATCTTGTAGTGACTATATATATGTATAATCTTGGTCGTTAATTATATTTGAATTATGACAAGGTACTACGAAGCATCTATGTTACTTTTTAAATATCTTTAACTTTCGGTTGGTGTTTAACCAAAATTGCTTCTAGTATTATATAGTTATTAATTTTTTAACTGCCGTTACTCCTAGCTAGCAATTCAGCAACAAACACTACAAGAATTCGGGTGTTTTCCCGACCGGAAAATCTCGACCGGATTTCGGTCTTGAGCATTCTCGACCGAATTTCGGTCGTGAGAAGTATTCCCGACCGAAATTCGGTCGGGAATAATATTCATAGGTATTCCCGACCGCGGTTCGGTCGGGAAAGTGGGCGTTACTATTCGCGACCGAAATTCGGTAGGAAATTATGGGTATTGGCGACCGATTTTCGGTAGGGAATAATATTCATATTTTTAATTTCACAATTTCGCTCTCCATTTTAGATAAATCGTTGATTTAATGATCAAGTCCATCAATATTAGTTATATATTACTGAAAAAAAAAAAAATAGTTGCACGTTGATGAATGTTTTGAAGCGTCGATTCATATTGTCACTTATAAATAGATTGGTATATGTAGCTGCTAATAACGTAACTACTTACGATTATGTTAAACATATGTTAATATATATCAAAATTAGACTCTCTATACTAACGTTTGTAACAAATGTTAATCGCCAATTAGAAATACTCTATACTATGTATGATTAATATATATGCAAAACTACAAACTAACTTAACTTATATGTTAATCTATATTAATTTCATAATTAAAAGAACATTAAACTAACTAAATGTTAGTGCAATTCATGTATTTAGTGAGATTCTATAGTTATACTTAACAAACACATCAAATTTTTCCAAAAGATCGAAAAAAAAAGTAAAATTTACTCTTTTTCCCGACCGAATTTCGGTCGGAAATAAGATTCATAAGTATTCCCGACCGAATTTCGGTCGAGAATAATATTCATAGGTAGTCCCGACCGAAATTCGGTCGGGAATACTTATTCGCGACCGAAATTCGGTAGGGAATTAAGGGTATTGACGACCGATTTTCTGTAGGGAATAATACTCATATTTTTAATTTCACAATTTCGCTCTCCATTTCAGATAAATCGTTGATTTAATGATCAAGTCCATCAATATAAGTTATATATTACTGAAAAAATAAAATAAAAAAATTAGTTGCACGTTGATGAATCGTTTGAAGCGTCGATTCATATTGTCACTTATAAATAGATTGATATATGTAGCTGCAAATAACGTAACTACTTACGATTATGTTAAACATATGTTAATATATATCAAAAATAGCCTCTCTATACTAACGTTTGTAACAAATGTTAATCGCCAATTGGGAATACACTATACTATGTATGATTAATATATATGCAAAACTCCAAACTAACTTAGCTTATATGTTAATCTATATTAATTTCATAATTAAAAGAACATTAAACTAACTAAATGTTAGTGCAATTCATGTATTTAGTGAGATTCTATAATTATACTTAACAAACACATCAAGATTTTTCAAAAGATCGAAAAAACAAAAAATTTACTCTTTTTCCCGACCGAATTTCGGTCGAGAATAATATTCATAAGTATTCCCGACCGAAATTCGGTCGGGAATACTTATTCGCGACCGAAATTCGGTAGGGAATTAGGGGTATTGGCGACCGATATTCGGTAAGGAATAATATTCATATTTTTAATTCACAATTTCGCTCTCCATTTTAGATAAATCGTTGATTTAATGATCAAGTACAACAATATTAGTTATATATTACTGAAAAAATAATAAAAAAAATTTGTTGCACGTTGATGAATCGTTTGAAGCGTCGAGTCATATTGTCACTTATAAATAGATTGGTATATGTAGCTGCTAATAACGTAACTACTTAAATTATGTTAATATATCACAATTAACCTCTCTATACTAATGTTTGTAACAGATGTTAATCGTCAATTGAGAATACTCTATACTATGTATGATTAATATATATGCAAAACTCCAAACTAACTTAACTTATATGTTAATCTATATTAATTTCATAATTAAAAACACATCAACCTAACTAGTTGTTAGTGCAATTCATGTATTTATTGAGATTCAATAATTATACTTAACAAACACATCAAGATTTTTCAAAAAAGTGATTTTTTTTTTTTTACTATTTTTCCCGACCGAATTGCGGTCGGGAAAAATATTCATAACTCATTCCCGACCTCATTTCGGTCGGGAATAATAATCATAGGTATTCCCGACCGAATTTCGGTCGAGAATTTGGCCGTTTCTGGGCATAAATAATTTCCCGACCGAAATTCGGTCGGTAAATGTTGAAAATTTGGCGGGTTGGCTAAATTTTCAAATTTCAAACTTTTCCCCACCGAAATTCGGTCGGGAATACTCGAAAAAATTGGCGGGACTTGGGGGGAAATTCAAATTTTACTAAAATTCAAAATTTTTAACTTTTTCCTATAAATACACTTCATTATTCTCCTCATTTTTTCATCTACTTTACATCATTTCTTCAACTTTCTCTTTATTCCAAGAATTTTTTTTCTACAAACACAATTTATTCTTTCATCTTCAAACATTTTTTTCCACAACACAATTTTTTCCTCTTCTTTCTTCAACTTGAAACAAGTATTTTCTTCTTTTTTTGTGATTTAGATTGAGCAATAAATCCAAAATTTAATTGCCCATCTAAAAAACAAAAAAGCTAAAGAATGTTTTAGATTGGGTAATAAATCGAAAATATTTCAAAATATTAAAAATAATAATATTCCGGTAATTATTACCGGAATACTTTTTTTTTATTCTGGCGAGTTTTATTCACGACCGAAATTCGGTCGGGAATAGTTTAAATATTACTTCCGACCGAATTTCGGTCGGGAATAATATAAATATTACTCGCGACCGAAATTCGGTCGAAAATAATTTTATATTATTCGCGACCGGAATTCGGTTGGGAATAATATTTATATTATTCGCGACCGGAATTCGGTCGGGAATAGTATTTAAACTATTCCCGACCGAAATTCGGTCGGGAATAACATTTAAACTATTTCCGACCGAATTCCGGTCGGGAAACTCGCGACTGATTTGCGGTCGGGACTTACCGGTCGGGAAAAACCCGGGACGACCAAACTTCGGTCGGGAAATTATTTCCGACCGAAGCAACGCCGACCGGCCTGTCCCGACTGAAAATCGGTCGGGAATGAATTATTCTCGACCGGAAATTGTCATTCCCGACCGGCATTGCGGTCGGGAATGACCCGAAAATTTTGTAGTGAAATGTGCCATCGATAACAAATCTCAAATAATACTGACCCTGCGTTCAACTCATCTAGGTGACATAATAAGAAGTATTTTCAACCGGAAATCAGTTATGGAAGGCGAATCAAATGTGACAATATATATAAACGTATATTGGGAACTAACAAAAGAAACGTTACGTTGACACATATATTTTAAACTTAAGGCCAGACATAATTCTTCAAGAAGTATGTGTGGTGACTGGTGATAAATTGAAGAAAAATAGCGACAGAAAGAGTATCTTTTTTTTTTTTTGAAGAGAAAAAAAATGCATTAGATAAGAGCCCAAAAATAGGCATCAAACGAGCACCATAGTTAATACAACGCTAACTCAAAAACGCCGACTGGTAGAATAAAACGTAGCAAAGACAAGAGGGGATGGTCCCTCAGCACTAATCGTCGCGTCGCGTGCAAGATTATTAGCCTCCATATTAGCCTCCCGAGGAACCCAATTGAACGAGAAATCGTCATGCAATTTCATAGCCATAATCACTCCATCAAGAATGGTAGCTAGAAGTGCATCACTCGATTGTCTCACAATAATGTCGTGCACAACACTCAAGCAATCCCCCTCAATAATAACTCGTGAACACTTCATCCCAATAGCTAACCTTAACGCCCACTTCGCCCCGATTGCCTCAACACAGGCGTGAGAAAGATTTGCCTCCCATCGACACTGCGCCCATGCTATCACCACCCCACTCGAGTCCCGAGCTATTATGCCGATCCCAACAGCTCCCTTATTCCCGAACAAAGCCCCGTCAAAATTGATTTTAATGGTGTCAATCAGAGGGGCAGTCCACCCCTTCCCAAGTTTAGCAACCGTGAGGGGGACGACGTCAAAGACGTCCCTCCAGCCGTGCGCGCACAAAACAGTAAAGGTAGCGATCTCCCCCGGCTCACGCGCGTGATTTCCTGCAAGAATGGAGTTCCGGTTATTCCACAAATCCCAACACAAGGTAATAGCCAGCCCCGCCATATCCGCTGTCAATTCACCCGCAATACGCACAACCCAATCAAGAATTTCCTCATTCACGCCAAGCATCAAAGTGAGCGGAAAATTTGCAAGAGCCCAACATTGTCTCGCCACATGACAATCAAAAAGACAGTGGCGAGAACTCTCCTCCCCTCCTAGGCACACCATACACGCTACATCATCACAAATTCGCAGCTTCCTGAGGTTACACTTTGTCGGTAAAATATTCAAGCAAACCCGCCAAAGAAACACCTTAATTTTATTCGGACACTGGATGCGCCAAATAAGTTTCCACGCCTTGTGGATATGAGATGTTGTGCCCTCCAATGAATTAGACTGCCCCAAACCCTGTGACACAATAAGATGGTAAGCACTCCTCACCGTGAATACCCCTTTTCGCTCATAGTGCCAAACCCACGTATCCTCTTGATTCACCCCTCCAACCGGAATTTTCAGAATTTCTTGCACATCCACCTCCCAAAACAGGCCGCGCAACCTCTCCACGTCCCACCATCCCGAAGCTTGATCGATCAACTCACTAACACGAACAAACGGGTCGTCCTGACTCCGTGGCGTAATAGGACGAAAAGAAATTGGCAGAGGAATCCATGCATCCTCCCATCCTAAAATTGACGCCCCACTCCCAACTCGTAGATGCAAACCCCTCTTTAAGACCAGGATAGTCTCCCAAATACATCTCCAAGAAAATGACGGTGTACTTCCAATCCTGGCGTCCAGTAACGAGCACAAAGGAAAATACCGTGCCTTGTAAATATGTCCCACCAAACTATCCGGGTTATTAAAGAGATGCCATGTTTGTTTAGCGAGAAGTGCCATGTTAAACGCCTTCAAATTCTGGAACCCCATCCCTCCTTCTTCCTTTCGACGACACAACTTGTCCCATGCTATCCAATGAATCCTATTCCTCTCCCCGCTACCCCACCAAAAGTTACTGATAATTGATTCAATCTCCTTAATTAAGGCGTCAGGAAGACGGAAGCAACTCATAGCAAATGTCGAAATAGCTTGCATCACCGATTTAATCATAACTTCTTTCCCAGCACTCGATAATGTCTTCCCCTTAAAACCCTGTGCACGTTTCCACGCCCTTTCCCGAATATACGCAAATAGCTCCTTTTCGGGCCTACCAACAACTGATGGGAGCCCCAAATATTTCTCATGACGGTCAGCCAAAGCCACCCCCAAAATGCCGCTAATTTCCCCACCAAGAGTCGGATTCACGTTTCGACTCACTACCACCACTGATTTTTTCAAATTAATTTGTTGCCCCGACGCCGTCTCATAAATTTGAAGGAGCCTCCTAATCTCCACGGCTGCCTCTCTCGATGCCTCACAAAACAACAAGGTATCATCCGCAAAAAGCAAATGAGAAATACGTGGCGCATCCCTACAAATTGCCACACCCCGCAACAGCTCACGATCCTCCGCTCCAGAAATAAGGGCTGAAAAAACCTCAGAAAGAAATAAGAATAGGTAGGGGGATATAGGATCCCCCTGCCTAATGCCCATTTCGGGGAAAAAAACCTCGGACTCCCTCCCCTCAATCAAAGTAGCATAAGACACTGAACGAACCCCCATATGATAAGTGACACAAAAGAAGAAGCAAAGCCTAATCTAATCATTACCTTCTCCAAGAAGGACCATTCGACTCGGTCGTAAGCATTGCTCATGTCAAGCTTCAATGTCATAAATCCACGTCGCCCTGTCCTCCTATTTTTCAAAAAGTGGTTAAGCTCAAACGCAACAAGAATATTATCAGTGATTAATCGACCCGAAATAAAAGCGGATTGGGAAGGAGAAATAATATCCCCCAAAAAAGGCTTGAGTCTATTCGCAATAGCCTTAGATGCCACTTTGAAGCTAACATTGCTGAGATTAATTGGTCGAAACTGTGACATCACATCGGGGTTAGTAATTTTAGGAATAAGGACAATATGAGTAAAGTTCACCACAGGGTTCAAGATACGATCATTCAGATAAGCAAGAACAAAAGCAATAACGTCATGCCTCACAATATTCCAATGTTTTTTATAAAATAGCACAGAGAAACCATCTGGCCCCGGGGATTTATATGAATACATATCAGTTAAAGCTTTAGTTACCTCGTCGATAGTAAATGGCTGAATAAGGCGCTCATTCATCTCCGGACTCACGCGCACTCCCACATCCCGCAAAACCTAATCGACCGCATCATCCGACGGATTGGAAGAAGTGAAGATATTCCTATAGTAATCAATTGCAATCGAGTCAATCTCCACTGGAGAATGGCAGAGTAAACCCACGTTGTCCCTAAGACCCGTAATCTCATTTTTCCTTCTCCGTTCACTCGCCCTATTATGAAAATAAGCCGTATTACGATCCCCCTCCTTAAGCCACTGAACCTTAGCCCGCTGCTTCCAATACAACTCCTCTGACTCATATAACTCCTCAAGATCCCGACTAAGATTTTTCTCCTCTTCTTTTGTTGCCACGAAAATCGGCCCCGCACGTAATTCTAGTATCCGGGCGTTCAATTTTTTTTATTTTCCTGCGCATCTCCGCCCCGCTAACTCTATTCCACTGGAGTAAACCTAGACTACACCCTGCCAATTTACCAATAAGCTGCTGTCCGTCCTCGTTACCCCCAACCTCAGTCCACAACTGTGCAATTACCGCCTCACATTCTGCCTTACGAACCCATAACAACCGATATTTTTTTTTTAAATCGCCTCCACTTTCACATATCCAAAAATAAATACAATTAATTGTAGAAAAAATCTCGCAAGTAAAGGAATTAAGATCAATACATCATTAAATGAAATTTTGCCTCTTTTCATTTCATGAATAAAATTAACCAGTTTAAGAATCTGCTAGAGAGCTACTTAAAAATATTAAAGTTTCCGCGCCCGTCCACATCACTATGCCATTTTTAGTGCAAAGGTAAAGTGAAATTTGCTAAAATGAAAGTGTGAAAAGAAAGAAAACAATTGCATACACTTTTATATTTACTTCAATTTTCAGTTGCATGGGAAATAGCCAGCAGATCAAATATAAACATTAGGAAACAGGCAGGTCCACACGTTATTCTTTTGTTTTGTTTTTACCATTTATGATCAGAGATTTTTACAAATGTATGTAGACAAATTATTCGAATCTTCTATCCAGCTATCCTAATACATTACATTGGTGCACTATATTATTGCTAATGGCGAACACATATTTTTCAATATGCCAGTGTTGACATAAGTTGGAAATTAAAAAGACGTGTTCATTAGAAAATATTAATAAATAAATATTAATCATATTATAGAAAAATCCTTTATGAAGAAGAATTTGATCTTCAATTATTGTCTCACAAATGCCAGTGAGTCATCTTCGTATTAAAATTTACTTTTTCTCATGCTTTGGCAAGTAGACATTATATAAAATGCCAACTGCAACTAAACTATTCCAACTCTAAAGTCAAATTATTCCAAAATATATCGCAACCAATCAATGCGTTGAGAGTATTTTTTTTTCCATCGTGAAGTGATTTACAGTGATTAGGTTATAATGTGCTTTGATAATGGTAAAACCTAAACTATATAAAGGGGTGATGGTTCATAGTATGATGACAAGCTAAAACCCAAAGACATGGGAACTAAAGCAAAGAACTCCAAAATGGTTTCTTTCACAGCCACACTAATAGTTGTAGCATTGGCCCTTTGCATGCCTTCAACAACGCATGCAGACACCTATATCTATTCATCACCTCCACCTCCCATTTACCACTACAAATCTCCACCACCACCAGTGTACAAGTCTCCTCCACCACCAGTTTACCACTATAAGTCTCCTCCACCGCCACCACCGGTGTATAAGTCTCCTCCACCACCAGTATATCACTACAAATCTCCTCCACCCCCACCACCAGTGTACCACTACAAGTCACCTCCACCACCCGTGTACAAATCACCACCACCACCAGTGTACCACTACAAATCACCTCCACCACCAGTGTACAAGTCACCACCACCACCGGTGTACCACTACAAGTCTCCACCACCACCAGTGTACAAGTCACCACCACCCCCAGTGTACCACTACAAGTCTCCCCCACCACCAGTGTACAAGTCACCACCACCGCCAGTGTACCACTACAAGTCTCCCCCCCCACCAGTTTACAAGTCACCACCCCCGCCAGTGTACCATTACAAGTCTCCCCCACCACCAGTGTACCACTACAAGTCTCCCCCACCACCAGTGTACAAGTCACCACCACCGCCAGTGTACCACTACAAGTCCCCCCCACCACCAGTGTACAAGTCACCACCTCCTCCAGTGTACCATTACAAGTCTCCCCCACCACCAGTGTACAAGTCACCACCACCGCCAGTGTACCACTACAAGTCTCCCCCCCCACCAGTTTACAAGTCACCACCCCCGCCAGTGTACCATTACAAGTCTCCCCCACCACCAGTGTACAAGTCACCACCTCCTCCAGTGTACCACTACAAATCTCCTCCACCACCAGTGTATAAGTCACCCCCACCCCCGGTGTACCACTACAAGTCTCCTCCACCGCCAGTGTACAAGTCACCACCACCACCAGTGTACCATTACAAGTCTCCTCCACCGCCAGTGTACAAGTCACCACCACCTCCAGTGTACCACTACAAATCTCCTCCACCACCAGTGTACAAGTCACCCCCACCCCCGGTGTACCACTACAAGTCTCCTCCACCGCCAGTGTACAAGTCACCACCACCACCGGTGTACCACTACAAATCTCCTCCACCGCCAGTGTACAAGTCACCACCACCTCCAGTGTACCACTACAAATCTCCTCCACCACCAGTGTACAAGTCCCCACCACCACCGGTGTACCACTACAAGTCTCCACCCCCACCGACTTACAAGTCTCCTCCTCCACCGGTGTACCACTACAAATCTCCTCCCCCACCAGTGTACAAGTCTCCTCCTCCACCAGTGTACCACTACAAATCTCCTCCACCACCCGTGTACAAATCTCCTCCACCGCCAGTGTACAAGTCCCCACCACCACCAGTTTACCACTACAAATCCCCGCCTCCGCCAACTCCAGTTCATAAGTCACCACCACCTCCATCAGTTTATTACTATAGTTCTCCTCCTCCTCCTCACCACTACTAAGGAACATGCATTTTTGAACATTTCAAGTAAGCTCCTAATTTATTATTAGACACTGCAAAATACGCACTTACGTAACCGCATGCATATAACACCGATAAACACATGCAACCGATGTATCACAATTTTTCCTATGCATGTATTCTAACGTTCTTACTCATTCTTCATGCAAACATACACGTAGAAACTCAATTGATTAGTCAACAATGTCTGACCAATAATATTTTTTTTAATTATGCAGGAAACGGGAATGTCTGATCAAATAAACGTTGGATGCGCTAAAAGCGTAAACAAAGAAAAGGCACAAGCGCAGCCACCAATACGTGTTCCAATTGTTTCTTTTACTTGTTGTTTATCGTTACGTTGGTGTTGGGTATCTTTATATTATATAAAGAGATGTAAATCTATTAGTAAGTGCGTGAGTTTTTGGGTTTAATTTGTTTCAGTTTCTATTATTACTTCTCAATAAATGATCGTATTTCCTCTTCAAATATTTTTGCCTGTTTACTTTTAAAACTCCCAACTTGATTTTCCAATGCTTCGACTATTACAATGGCCATTTTAATTGGCTTCATTAATGAGACATAATTTATTTTCTTCTAGAGTTTAGACGGGAGCGTCGGGGCTGCGCTTAAATGTGGTGCAGCCAGCTCCCCACAATAATTAAAATCTTTACAATTAAGGCCCTGAGACTTATCTTCTTCTAAATTCAGGCCACAAACTCTATCTTATGCTAATATTTTATAAAAATACATAAAGTAATATTTGTACGTTAATAATACTATATCACTTTAATATTATTTTTTAACCACACCACTTATAATACAAATTATCCATTAAACACGAATTAATTTTCTATCTTGATTTTGTTAAAAAAAAAAGCCTTATCAAACGCCTGCCGCATAATCAAATCAGTATTATGACATGAAAAATTAAAATCTCTACAGTTATGACCTTAGCTATATTTTTTTCTTTCCTATAATCAAAGGAGTAAAATAAGATCTTTTATCTTTTTGAAGTATTTTCTTTTGAGATCTCGTCTTTTTGAAGCATTAGTAGTATGCGATTATTTATTTTACTTGAACACATATAAATTCTGACTTCTTTATTTTTATTTTAAGGTAAATTAATGATGTGGTTTGTCTTTGAGAAATGTCTATAAAATGTAGGTCAATGAAGAAAGTCATGATGTTTAATGAAAATCTGTAAAAGAAGGTATTCAAAAATAAGAGAAATCACGTCGATAAATTATTGAGCAAATTACTCACAAAATTTGTAAGTTGTGGACTGATAAGTTAGAACTTGATCCTATTTGATCTTTATATCATAATTTAAACTTCTTAAAAATATATCGTATTTGATCTTTTCTAAGAATATGAAATCTAGAATTAAGTTTTGTATAAACAGTAATATGGGAGCGTTAGAAATTAATCTTAAATTCAGAAATATTGATTTATTTAATATTATATATACTAGTATAAAATAAATAATGGGGCTTGATTAGAGGAGATGCTAAAATCATGGGGCCTTAATTGTAGGATATTTAAATTTTATCGGAGTTTGATAAGGCTTTTTCTAACAAAATCAAGACAGAAAATTAATTCGTGTTTAATGGATAATTTGTATTATAAGTGGTGTGATTAAAAAATAATATTAAAGTGATATAGTATTATTAACGTACAAATATTACTTTACGTATTTTTATAAAATATTAGCATAAGATAGAGTTTGTGGCCTGAATTTAGAAGAAGATAAGTCTCAGGGCCTTAATTGTAAAGATTTTAATTATTGTGGGGAGCTGGCTGCACCACATTTAAGCGCAGCCCCGACGCTCCCAGTTTAGACACCAACAAGTATAGCGAGATTCACTTGCTCGGTTCATGAAAAAGAAAAGAAATTATTAAAGTTCGTGAAGAATCTAGTTCGTGGTAAATTGTTAACGCGTGGCTTGTAGCGAACACTACAAAAACTCCTCAATATAGATGGCAAACTTTAGAGGCGAAAATGAGCCTCCATCCTTTATGGGTGTGTTTAGAGGCGAAAATGGGCCTTTAGTAATGTAAAAGGCCCATAATCGCCTCCTTTCTTGGTGTTTGCTAATTTAAATATTACGTTACCTAAAATACACCAATAGAAACGTGCCATGTGGTTAGAGGCGATTTTTCTCCTCTCATTAAAAAAAATAAAATAATATAATACATCAAGTGACTTTTCGCGGTCTATTATTATATTGAACTGCAACATAATTTTTGCTTCGGTCCTATTGAACTGCAACATAAGAAAAGAAAATTGATAATTCCCTGAAAAATTAATCCTTGTAATTCAAAAGAATCGAACTCAAGACCTTCTCAATGCATTCTCTCCATTTTACCACTGGAGCTCCTTGTATTCTTGTCTCATAATTCGTATTTTTTTATATTCATATAATCTTTATATATACATTATTCCCACGATTATCCCCCATATTTATTAAAGTAAAAAGACCACATCACTCACCAACATTCTACAACATTCTGGACAGCGAAACAGGAGGCGAAAAATTAACCCTAAATTTCACAAATTCATATAATTATCCATTTTCTGTGAGATTAAGCTTGTTAATAACATCTATTAGCATTAAGGTATGTTACCTTATGTCTTTTTTTAACTTTACTCTAGTTTATTTTATGTTTTGTTATATTTTGATTTGTGTAGATTCATATTGTAAATCTTAGATTAGAGTTGCAAATGTGCATATAATTGACGGATTTTCAGTTGATTTGATATGGGTATGTTGAATTTATTAAAAAAGTTAGGGTTATTGGATATGGGTATATTGAATTTGTTAAAAAAAAGGGGGTTTTATGTTGAATTTTGGGGACTTCGTTGTACTTTTTTTTTTGTTTTACATTGTAAAACTTGGATTGGTGTTGTAACTGTGAATATACTTGAACGAAGAGTATGTTCAATTGTTAATTCTTTTGGAAATTTGTTGTAATTTTTAGATTTAATATTGAAGATTTTAGATTAGTTAATATGATTAATTCTTTTGGTGTTGATTTGATATTAGTATGTTATAATTTAATTTATTTGGTGGAATTTTGGTAATTGGATCAATGTTTGTGAATTTATTAATAATGTTTGGGTATTGGAATAAATTTTGAGAATGAAGATTGAATGTAATGTTAAATTATGTGAACTGTATTTTAGATCATGTTATTTATTTGTGGAGAAAAATGTTCGAATATAACTAATGGATTGTAAATTGTTAGTTTCTTAGAATTATTATAATTATGCATTTGTTAAATGAATAATTTATTTGTTTAGTATCATTGCATTATAATTAGTTGGTATTGATAATTTGCATTACTTTGTAGATGGCTGGTGGTGGTTCATCCGGTAGTGGAGGTCGTGTTGTGAAAAAAGTGGTTCCGATGATGAGACCAGAGGGTGGTTCTGTTGGATCTGGGGATGGTGGTATGTCGTCTACGCAGTTTAGAGATGTAGACGGTTCATCACCACAGGTGATGTATCGGACGATGGACAGCTGTACCCAACGTCAGTCTTTTACGGGTCAGTTGAGTTCTTTCATTGATCGCCAGGGTACGCCAACGACCACCGGAGCCTACATCCAGCCACATACGTATATTCCACCACCGCTTCCACCAGGCGCGTACTACTATAGGGAACATACACCGAGTGTGCCGATGCCCATGTCGCCACCGAGGCATATGTCGATACCTCAGTCCAGTATGCCCCATATGTCCCAGCCCTCGACGTGTACAGTGCCGACTAGTAGACAGACAATGCGTTACTTATTGCCACAGCAGATACACATGAGTGCTGAGCAGGATTGCAATAACTCGAGTGAGGCTTTTAGCCCTGAAGGTTCATCTGCCCCTGGAGGTTCATCTGTCCCTGGAGGTTCATCTGTCCCTGCTTCATCTGCCCCTGGAGGTTCATCTGCCCCTGCTCAGGATGGCGTGCATATGTCGGCTCGGGACCTCTACGAGGCCGCTTTGGCTGAGCCGTGTACCTACTACTATCCTGCATCCTCGACACAGCCATTGCAGGCCAACACGGGGTTAGAGGATGTTGGTGTTGACAATGATGACGGGGATAACACAGTCGATATTCAGGATGATCGAGTATATGATGAGGAGGAGGAGTTGGCCCTTCTGGATACTTTACCAAGCGATATCACTGGGTATAGAGGTTCGGGAAGATGGCAAGAACCGCGATCATGCGAGGAGATGAAGCCTCTATTAAAGTTGTCACCTGATGGGAGTTTCATCCATCATAAAGCATCGGCCACAGTGACGTATATTTTGAAAGAGGTGATGCGGGAGGCTCGCCCAGGTTACCCCTATTTTACTGATGATGAAAAAAAGAACGGGTGGAACATGTTTGGGGTACGTAACATTTAATTTAGTTGTCAATGTTTATTTATAATTTTATAAAATAAGATATTCCAGTATTGATAGAATTTTGATTCTAATATTTGTTATGTACTATGCAGAAAGTTTATAGGTGGGACAAAGATGAAGAATTTACCATCAAAGCTGTGTACGAAAATACGGCCCAGGTTAATTTCAGTCGTATGGTAACTGACTGCAAGAAATTCTGGTATCAGTTTCGGAAGAACTCACATTGGGCAGATGTTCACAAAGTATGGGCGTCTATAGGTTGGCTCAGAGACTACATTTTATATTGGCGAAAGAAAAAATCAATGGATAGAACAAAATCTTCGAAGCAAAACCAGAAGAAGTTCAAAGGAATTCCCTATTTAGGCGGTAGCAAAAGTACAGCGATGTATAGACAAGAAATGGTACGTGTTCCACCATTTTAAATAAGTTAGTATGTTTAACAATAGTCGTCTATTACGCTTGTAAGCTGTCAACTAATTTCCTATATTAATTTGCAGGCTGACGCGAGAGGGATAAACCCTGAGGACGTCCCTATGCACGAGGTGTGGATAAAAACACACTCCAAAATGGGGGATGACAATATTCGGAAGTGGGGAAGTGAATGGGCGCGCGATGTTTATGTCAGTGACGTTTAATACTATTAATAATGTAATGTTCATTAGTATATTTTGTGATTATTGACTAATTATATACATCTCTAATTGATATCAAACAGTTGAAGTATATAAGAGAGTCTATACTGGAGCACTCCGAAGATATGTCAAAATGGAGACCTCTAAACAAAGCGGCATGGTTGCGTGCCGTTGAAGGTGCCAAGAAAAACTTTGTTCCTGGCCTTTCAAAGTGTGGTGATCCAGAGTTTGTTGGATTTGAAATAAGGAAGAAGCCTAAGTTTGGACAGTTGAGCAATTATGAACGGTTAGTTGAAAGCCAAACAATGGCGATTGCAAATTTGATTGAGGCAAATATCGCGAAGGATGCACAGATTGAAAAACAAGCAAAGGAACACGCCGACATGATTGCAAAACAAGCAAAGGAACATGCTGACATGAAGGCCATGATGAAGGCCATGTGGGAAATGTCTAATCAACCAATCCCCCCCTTTTTGCCCATTTGTTCGTGGATCCCGAAGGAGGATCATCATCCGCAGCACCATCGCAGGCCACACCACCGTCTACCACACCACCGTCTACCGCACCATCGACTGCCCATCCGCTGGGAGATTATTACGTGGACGTGTCTGGCGTTACTCGGCAGTGAGACATGTTCACGTAATGTGGAAGAGAACTCTTTCATTATAGAACAATGTCCATTTTTGAACTTGTTATTTTGGGTATTTTGTTATCTACGATGAGGTGTTTATGATTTTGTTGGATGGTATTAGTATATTTGGTTATGAAATTGTTGCTTATTTAGGTTGTTGATGATGAGGTGTTTATGGTTTTGTTGGATGGTATTAGTATGTTTGGCTGTGAAATTGTTGTTTGTTTTGGTGATTGCATATTTGTCCTAATTCTGTTTTAGGTTGTTGCTCACTGGAAAGTCCTTGGCCTTGGTTACCACGTGGTGTGCTTAATTAATAAGATATATATATATATATATATATATATATATATAAGCTTAGAGGCGATTGCCCACCTTTATTACTTATTTATTTATTTATTCAATAAAAAAAGTGATAATATTATTAGATATTATATTTTTCTTCCCAATATTTTCTTGAACTTATTGCGTTACTTGGTTTTGGATAAATTATTTAAGGAAACTTATGTACATGATCAGGAATTTGGTAAAAAAATTAATTGAAATTGGGCGGGTTTTCAAACTCTTGGATATTTATACTTTTTACCCTAATAGTTTCTTTGATCTTTTCTGTAACTTCGTTTTTGATGAAATTTTGAGGGACACATATATTTCACATAATATAGAATCTGGTAAAAAAACATTGAAATTTGAGGCGTTCTAGAGTGGTTTTCAAACCCTTGGATATTTATATTTTTTACCCCAATATTTTCTTTAAACTCTTCTGTAATTCCGTTTTTGCTAATTCTTTTTGGGACAAATGTATTTAACATAATAAAGATTATGGTAAAAACACAAAACACACTAATTCAAAGATTAATCGTCTACTAATTTAAACGTATTTATATTATTACATTGCAGAAATAAACACACTACGCATAATCAGGGTCACTATCTTCAGGTTCCTCATAATATGGCCCTTCATCTTCACTCTGATCACTCACTGGTTCCTCTGCGACGGGTTCCAAATTATAGTCTGCCAAATTTGGAATATTATACGAGGATAGATCAACATCCAACCTGAAAAGAGGGGCCGTGTCGTCTTGAAATATTTCTGGGCCTTCAGATTCCTCAATAATGTTTAATGAGGTTGTGTCTACCAGATGTCTGGCTTTTGTGGTTTGCGCAGAGACCCACCCCTTCTTACTGGTTTAGATTGACATGCGTACGTGAAATAACAAGCTTGTTGAGCTTGTGTCGCTAGGATGAAATGTTCAGCTACCCCAGTCGGCAGTCGACAATTTGGATTTATGTCAACCAATGGATATATCGGGTGTTTCTTCATCCCAGTCGAAGACAAATCATACCAATCGCACTTGAAAAGAATCACAGTTAGTGCGCGCCCACTTCCCCAATAATCAACGCCTATAACTTCCTGGAGGATTCCATAAAAATTAGAATCCTCTGCATCATCACCCTTAACGTACACGCCATGATTATTTGTCTTCTTATGTTTGTTATATTTTGAAGTGTGAAATCTGAACCCATTTATCATGTAACCATCAAATGTGCTCACAGCGTTGATTGGCCCGCCTACTAGCGCAATAATGCGAGGATCTACATTAAACTGCCGAGAAGTAACCACTCCCTTTATCCAATCAACAAAGTACATGTTACGGTACGATTGTATTTGTTGAACCGGAAGGCCAACACACATTTGCTCGTCAAATAATCTACAAATAGTCACATTTTTAATATAACTAAACGGAGAATAAAACATTTAAACTATGCTAATATGGTACTAACCTCAACCATGGCTCGACTTCTAGACAATTGAGAAGGATGTATAACTCAGCGGCTCTATACTCTATCGTGCTAAGATATCTACCTCTTGCTGCACGGCCAAGCGCTTCCCCTTTCACGTGGAATATTGAGAGTTCTTCATGGAATTCTTCATTCAATGCAACCTCATTCCTGTTGAGACGATTTGCACGTGTCTCAAAAGAGTTCTCAAAATAGTGTTGTAGAAAATTGGTCACTTCGGAAATAAGATACTCCTCGGCAATGGATCCTTCAACATGCGCCTTATTCTTTACTGCCTTCTTTAATTCTTGCATGCGCCTGTATACCCAAAGAAACATTAATGGATCACATATTCTAATAATCACGCATTTAATTTCTTTATCAAAAACACAAGACACGAGATACCTCTCAAATGGGTACATCCACCTGTATTGGACATGTCCTCCAACCTTTGCTTCCCATGGAAGGTGTACAGCCAAATGTTCCATTGAATCGAAGAACGAGGGAGGGAATATTTGCTCGAGCTTGCACATGGTAATCACAATCGATTTTTCTAATTGTTTCATTGCTTTTTTGCTTAATTCCTTCGCACATAGTGATCTAAAGAATATACTTACCTCTGTGATCGGCTCCCAAATAGGTTCTTCTAAGAAGTCACGAAATGCAATAGGTAACAACCTCTGCATAAACACGTGGCAGTCGTGACTTTTCAACCCTGCTAGTCGAAGATGAGGGATTTGGGCACAACGATTAATATTCGACGCATATCCATCCAGAAATTTAATTCCACTCACCCATTCGCACACCTTTTGCTTTTGATCCTTACTTAAGCAGTACTTTGCTTTTCTCTTATTCCATTGACCGTTGCGCCCACGTATTGGAAATAAGTCACTCCTGGTTGTCCACTCCTGTAAATCCTTCCTCGCCTTCAAGTTATCCTTCGTTTTATCTGGGTCGTCCATCACTGTATTTTTTATGTTGTCGAAGAAGTTCTTTTCACAGTGCATTACGTCCAGATTGTGACGGATAAGATTTGATTCCCAGTAAGGAAGCTCCCAAAATATACTGCGTCGACACCAGTTGTGTTTCACTCCAAAATCCTCGACAACTTCTCCGCTGTTCCCGAATTCAATATAAGGTAGACACTCAACGATCTTTTTCATTTCTGCACCTGATCTTCGAAGTAGTGGTGGATCTTTTGCATCTTCACCTTTTTTGAAATCAGTAGTGTTTGAACGAAATGGATGATTAAGGGGTAGAAATCGTCGATGACAATCGAACCAACACGGTTTGCGGCCGTGTTCAAGGCGAAAAGACTTTGTTTTTTCCATACAATACGGACAAGCTAGCTTACCGTGCGTACTCCACTGAGATAACATTCCGTAAGCTGGGAAATCACTTATCGTCCACATCAAATGCGCGCGCATTACAAAATTTTGCTTTCGAAATGAATCATAAGTTTGAGCTCCATGCTTCCACAACGAATGGAGTTCATCAATTATGGGTCGTAACATAACGTCAAGGTTCTTTCCGGGGCCCTTTGGTCCAGGGATCAACAAAGATAAAAATATATACTCTTGTCTCATGCACATACCAGGAGGTAGATTGTATGGCGTGATAAAAACTGGCCAACAAGAGTAGGTATTACCAAAGCTTCCCCATGGAGTGAAACCATCAGTGCAAAGACCAAGCCTAACATTTCTGGGCTCGGCGGCATAATCGGGATACTTATCGTCAAAAGACTTCCATGCCTTACCAGCAGCGGGGTGAATCATCATATCATTTTGTCCTCGACATTCCAGATGCCACGTCATGTGTTCAGATGTATGACGCGACATATACAACCTCTGCAATCGAGATGTCAACGGAAAATACCACAATTTTTTTTAGAAATGCGTTTGGCCCTTGGATCTGAACCCCGTGCGGGCTCAAATCTATCATATTCGCACACCGGACATTGAGTATAACTGCTCGTTTCATACTCCCCGTAGTACAAGAAACAATTGTTCCAACATAAGTCGTAAGTCTTCTTTTCCAGCCCTAACCTTTTCAATACCCGCTTCATTCCGTTCACATCCTCAGGAATTAATTTGCGATCCACAGGATTCAACACGGTATGCAATTGCTTTAGCCACTTGTTACAACCTGCCGCAGTCGTGTTCGTTAGAATCTTATTCGTCATAAACTTAGATACGAATTCCAAAACCGTTTCTTGTTCACCGGAGCTTATCCGCATATGTGATTTTTGCAAAAGATCATGAAAATATCTTACATCAGCGCTTGGCTCCTCCTCTACCCCCTGATTGAAGTTAATATCCTCAAAACGACCACCAAACGTATCGTCAACGAGTTCCCTATAACGACCACCAAAATTTTCATGAACAGGTGATGGCACTGGCACATAAGAACTCGATGCCCCTTCTGTGTTACCAAAGGACTCACCATGTGCTACCCAAACGTAATATTCTGGAAGAAAACCACGTTTATAAAGATGACACGTAATATTGTCCTTTGTATGAAACTTACTATTACAACATTGTTTGCAGGGGCATTTAACTTTGCCTCGGTTGAGCAAGTTAGTTTGAGAAGATGCATATTCTAGAAATCGTTGAACACCCTCTATAAAACTCTGGTTGAGATAACCACCGCTATTTACTCTATCGTACATCCAACTCCGATCTTCGTGGTTGGACATTTTAAATCTACATCCAACAACCGATATTGTTTTTAGGAAAATTTACCCCCAAATAAACATTATGAACATTAATTACAATAATAAATATCCAATTTGTGGTGCAATCATTAATATAGAATTAAGAAAATGGATGAACTTGTAATTAAAGACTGAAAAGTAAATTGCAAAGAAATTAACATGTACACACCTCTTAAATTACAATTTCTGCCAGATCGAATGAAACAATTATAATTTGAATATTTGTTAGCAATTTATGGAGTTTTTTTCTTCTTCTTTGAAAGGTGCAACAATGGAGGAAAATAATCTCTAAAGATGGTGGAATGAGGTTGAGGAGGAGAAATACGTGCAATAATATTGTTACTTTGTGTACAAGGTAATTATTGAATTGTTAAGGCCAATTTTACAAGTTTCGAATTTTTTTTTAAAAAATAAAGGCGAATTTTCGCCTTTAAGCAACAAAACCAGAATCCTTGTGCTAGATCCTAGGGTCGTTGGATCCTAGGGCCAGATCCAACGGTGGAGATGCTTGATCCGCGTGATAGACAGAAGGCGATTTTTCGCCTCTAATCTCCCACATATTTTTATATATACACAAAATTTTCACAACAAATATTTATCATCTTCCAAGTTCCTCCAATGTTCTCCAAATTCGTCTTTGTAAGATTTGCAAGTTTTTTTATGTTTTGTGTTTTAAACTGCAAGTAATTAGTTTTTTAAGGATTTAATAGTTTTGATAGTAATGATATTTCTTATTGATTAAGCAATAATGTAATTCGTTTTTCATTTATTTTATTGTCAAGGCATAATATTAAACAAATGTGGTTAAATAAATGAATGATATTGTATGCACATCATTATTTTGTTATACTATTGGATATTTTTTGAATTATTTGATGTTATTGAATAAACAATATGTTTGTATAGATGCTAATTATAATATCACGTGTGTTTAATTTTTATTTCAATTTAAATTTAATTTTTACATTTTTTAAAATGAATAAAAGAATTATGGAGGGAATGAAATAAAATTGAATCATAAATGAAAAAAAAGCGGCAATCTGGAAATTAATGAAGGGAGGAAGCGGCAAAGAATTGTCGCTTTTTTTTTCACAAATCTGGATGAATGGAGGCGAAAAATCGCCTTTAATCTTTAAAAATATCAATATCATATTCATTAATTAATTAAAAGCCAACAGGCGAAAATTCGCCTTTAAGATATTCTGGAAAAGAATGAAGGCGAAAAATCGCCTTTAAGATATTTATAAGACTTTTGATTTAATTATAAAGAAAGGAGGGGAATGAATCGCCTCTATCCACATCAGCGGGAGATATTATTAATAAAGAAAAAATAATAATAGAATGGAGGCGAATGCGCTCTTCTAGTCTTTTCCTGGCCCACATAGAATGGAGGCGAATAATCGCCTTTAATCATATTATCTTAAAGGCGAAAGTTCACCTTTGACTGCGCCTTCTGACAAGTAAGGCGAAAAATCGCCTCTAAGCTGCTAACATGCGTCCATATTAGAGGCAAATCATAAAAGGCACGTAATCGCCTTTTAGCTCAAATATTAGAGGCGATTTTGATAATATAAAAGGCAATTATGCGCCTCTTATATTGAGCATTTTTTGTAGTG